>OX381615.1:14608360-19608360 GCA_947459985.1 Diloba caeruleocephala
CTGGACATAGGCCTCTCCTAGCGTGCGCCACAACACCCGGTCATCAGCAATCCGCATCCAGATGGACCCAGCAACCTTTTTCAGGTCGGCCGTCCATCTGGCCGGTGGTCGTCCAACACTACGTTTACCCATACGCTGTCTCCTCGTTTGCTCCATCGGCCATCGATCCTTCGACAGACGTGACTAGCCCACTGCCACTTCAGCTTGCTGATTTGGTGTGCTATGTCGATCATTTTGGTTCTCTTATGTAGATTATGTTGATATAGTTAGCCATTTTCCTAACATAACAATATTTAATTACTTTTGTATGACAGTGTTTACCAGGAAATGTCAGATGACCAACGGGCCGCCCAGCGAATGGCGTCATATCCGTCACCGTTCAAATGCGTAACATTGCGTGTGCCGACTTTACCTACTTCAAGATGTAATTTTTCTAAGAATATCTGTTTAGAATTACACATTTATTTGCTTTAAGTATTATTCATATAAATAAATTGCGTTGCATTTTAACATTGTAGCACATGTTAGTAACAACAAGGCACTGCAGACTGAGGTTTAGAATCGTACTTGCCCTCGAGATCTAAAACCAGCCGGACCTTATAGTTCTCAAGTGGTTTAGATATATCTAAATTATTTGATAGCTGATTTCACTTTCGAGCTGGTAGCCGATCAGGGGTCGTAAAGTAATAATAATCAATTGAATTCTGTAGCAACTGATGTCAGCATAAAATATACATATAATTATCATAACAAGATGGTTGGAAATCATGCTAATGATATTAGATCAAAATAATCTGTTATTACTGATGATGTAGGAAAAACAAATTCTATCCCATCAAGGATTATGTGGTATACAGTATCTGTAGTCCTATCTATCAAATACGAGAGTCTAGGAAATAATGGAGTCATATATTGAAGCGTGCTTTCATAAAAACTTACTTCAAGCCGGATAAGAAGATCAGCCAACTTCTCAAACCGGTGAAGTGTCACATACCTTTACAAGATGCAGGGGTCAACAAGATAGACTGTGATTGTGGGTTGACATACATATGCCAATTTAACCATTTTCTTCGATTTCATCATCCTCAAGTCCTCGCGAAAGAGAACCGATATGTACCGAATAATGTCAGGTGAGGTTATTGAAATTAAAAAACAATAATTTTAATAGAGAAGATGGTTGGCAGGTACCACCAGTTTGGAATCCTGTTATTAAAATAATAAAGTCCCAAACTTCATACCACACTAAAAAACCTCAAGACACTGTCAGTGATTACTGCGTGCATCGAAATAGTTTTTGATTAAAATAACTGACACGCTAGACAAAATTTAAATCTTTTTTTTTATCTGTAACGACGATCACCTTAGTTACCCTTTAAAAAAATTGGATCCAGTGGAATTTCATCATGAACTTCCTCCGCCCCGGGTAAGGACGAAGGGGCATATCGGACTCCTACCGGCTAAAACCACTGGGGCGGTCATCTTCGGCACCGAAAGGAGGCCCCCTAAGGTGCTATAGTCCAGGCCAGGTCCTCGTATGATCACACTAGAGTCCTGCGAACACGAACTGCTAAGTGTTCGAAACGCTAGGAAAACCATAAATAAATCATATATACGCGATATGTAATCCGTTCAAGTGTTTTATTATAATGAGTTTAACATCTGTTAAGTGTAAGTACTGATTTGCACGCGCACATTTTTTTTTTTTTTTATATAAATGCGATCGCAAGTTTCTTTTGTGTCAAATCTTGTTTCCCATAATCACTATACAAACGCTAAAAAGCAGCTAAGCTAATTCTTACTTAATAAGAATTGTAAACACACAATGCACGAGCCAAGCGAGCCGTGCCAAAACCGTGGGAGCGGCCAGCGAACATTTCACTAAACTGGTACTTTGATTAACTCATAGTTCTGTGAATTGTTAGATGAACAGTTTCTCTAAGAACTTGGACAAATATGAACCGTTTCTTCAATGAAACGTTACGATTACGATTAAGTTATTTAAAATTATGTTACAAAAAATGTGCGTGGAGTCGTCCGCACGCACATTTTATTTCGGCTATATGAATATCGATACAGTTTTTATATTTTGTTTTATTACACTTAGAGACGAGACGAGCAAGTCATTCGCCTGATGGTATGGCCATAATAATTGTAATGCTACCCAGGACCAATCTTGGGAGGCATCACACTCATCACCTTAAGACGTGAAGTTATTTAGTCTCATATGCCCAGTAATTTCACAGCCTACAGTGCCCTGCTAACCGGAGTACAGTAATGTCTAGAGTTTAAACACTACTGCATAGCGGCGAATATATGGCACTGAGTACCTACCAAGTCAGCCTCAAGAGACGTTACACCAGTGAAATGTGTAATAATAGACACCCCCTATTAGGAAGGTCTCCTAATCATAAATATTAGACATTTACAGGGTGTGTAACTTACCTTGATGTACTTACTTACCTACATCACCTGCAACGAATGTACGTAGCTTACATACTAAACAATAGACTGCACCCACTTACTAGCTACTCCTACACGCGCAACTACGCAGCAATACTAGGTACTTTATCAGCTAAGAACTCTTATTTTCCGACGTACTTAAGGATTTTCCTTTAATTATTACTAACACTTATGTAAGAGTTATTTGCGGCTTTATTGACTCATGGCTCATTTATACCGCTTGTATGTGTTAAAGTACTTACACAGTATACTCGTATTCATATGCCTTAAGTGAGGTGGGGAATTTAAATTTTTTTTTTATCGATTAGCCGAATGCACCGCATCACCACTATTTAACTCAGAGGAAAACTATGAAAACCAAGAGAAGAAATATAATAAATTTATTAGTCAACGGTAAACCTACAAAATTCAATGACACATAAAAATTATTTGTCAGGGATTTTATTCACATTCTGTTGAAACAAAAAATAAATATAGGTACCTACACGAAGTTTTACAGGAAAACTTAATATTTGCAATGATAAAAGATCTTCCTTCCTAGAGCTTCCACAGGGGTACGCTAAATGTGATCACTCAGTGCCTTGTTTTTCTGTTAAGAATTCATCATTCTGGGCAATAGGATCGTGACTTGAATACCTCAATGTGATGAATATTACATAATTCAGTGTGTGGTAAAGTTCTACACGAAGGGTTCGACGGGGCCGGTCCTACTAATTCACCCGCCATAGTAATAAGCCTTTCTTTTTCTTTGTTTCTTATTATTGGGCCCAGTGGACATTCTTCATGATCTTCCTCCGCCTCGGGGAAGGACGAAGGGGCATTCCTGACTCCTACCGGCTAAAACCACTGGGGCGGTCATTTTCGGCACCCAAGTCCTCGTATGATCACACTAGAGCACAGTAATAGGCCTACCATTCGCAACATCGTACATAGGTACATTCCATATAGGTTTGCTGATATCTTTGAATGCGTTCCAATACTATCTGTATGCTATTGTTCGTTTGCAGTACTTATAATATACCTATGTTAAAAAAATCGCAAAAATCTCAAAATTACTTTTTATACGAAATATTACAAAACAAATAACATACAATTAGCCCAATACTAAGAATTTTTGAAGGAATTAAGTAAGGTTTACAAACGATATAATTCTATTCTATTAATAAGGTACCCCTGTTCAATACTCTTTATCGAAAGTGATGTTGTCCAAAAACGAAGCACATGGCGTCCTAAATTTAGTTAATCGTATCCTGTATACGTATAGTATAACGCAGCAGTCGTAAACTTTATGTTGAACAAAACTACACTATTAGCGAGCTGTTCTCTGAATATGAAAACATCTTTTATCCAGAAAAAACTATCTTTTTACAATTCTACAAATTTTTAAATAATGCGTACCATCTGAAGTACTAACGAAGTCTGTGTTGTGATAAGTAACATAGGAACCTCTCGCTTCCGTTCGTGGTTCAGTCCATCGTCCGGAGCGAGAGCGCGTGGGATGCCGTCGCTTCCTTTTGCGAGGAAGTGATGCAAGCAAAGGAGGCGGCAGAGCGGGGACGGAGGGAGATCTCCGATCCCCTCCGCAGAAGACACACCGGGCGTCGGCGCCGGGGTGGGGCGCTGGACGATCTCCGGCCACCATGAGGAGCGGCCTGCCGGCGACGAACCAGGGGCGGTCCGTCGCCCGAAGAGAAACAGGCCCGAGATGGCGGCGCGCGTGTTCCGCGCGCGCCTCTCCGAAGGATAGGTGCGGCCAACAAGGCCGCGTCAATCATTGACGGGCCGATACCTGCCGGGGGAGCGGTCCAATGCAGAAAAGCGTACAACTCACCCCCGGCTAGAGGTAAGAAGAAGGACACCGTGGGGTTTGATCCTGGCATGCCCCTCCGCCCTTCCCAAGGCGGAGGAAGTTCAAGAGGATTTCCCCACGTTAAAAAAAAAAGGTTTTTCACTACTTGGACGAATGCCAAAAACACGAAAATTCTCCTTACGAGATAAAACGCAGCTCAGCAGACACTTTGCTGTTATTTTTCCTATTTATGTATTTGGAAACTTAATAATCTTTTGGGTACGCAGCTCCATCATACCCTTACCTAATTTATCTTCTTACTAACTAGCTTCCGACAGGATGCTGCGGATATAAGTAAAATTGGAGACTTCCTACTACCCCTGTGCTGGTAAAGTGAACCTTATCAGCGGAGAGGAAGTAGAGAGCCTAAAATACAAATCATCTTCATCCTGAAGGATGTCCTCAATCGTTCCAGGAATACAGGTAGTTTACGAAACTGGTCTGAAGTTCGATCCTGAGCTGGTGGCAGTTGGTTGTATTTAGTGTCTTTACGTCGGACTACTTTCCGATTGTTTCCTGAGAGCAGCTTCGAGGAGCGGCCATTTTGGGACGTTATTGTGCAACAACTAGCTCATCATCGTTCGTAATGTCAACAACTCGGGAAGCAAACATCGAAAAGTGACTGTTAGGATGGGCAGCAGCGTCTTTCGAGTGCATTAACAACTCAACTGCGATCGCCAACCCGCCTGCCAAGCGCGGCGATTATGGCAAAACCCCCCAATGAGCCCACAACACATCCATATCGGTAGTTGTAGTGATCTTTGGGGGGAGGCCTGTGTCCAGCAGTGGACTTCATTCGGCCGAAATGATGAGACAGATTCAGTTGATATAGCGTGGCTTATCTGTTGATTCTATTTCGAGGCGCAGAGTTGCCTTTTCGCCTTTCATCCATTAGTTAGTACAAAGCACAAAGTGGTGTTTCCGTGGCACCTGGCTGTAGCAGGTTACGGGTTGTACGACAAGGACGTGGACGACGCGACGCGGCAGAAGGAGGAACCACTGCTTTTTCGTGATGTTTTAAAATGACTATTTGATATTTTACAGAGGGTGCTAGTGGCACGAACTGACACCCTCACCGATATTATCGACTTCAGTTTTCATGACACGTATATCGGCCAGAAATACTGAATTTAGTAGGAATAGTAAAATGAATTGGATCAATATCCAAATCGCTCCGTGACTTTTGCCTTGACACACATCAATATTCATTGGATTTTTAAGTGCTTACCGGTGGATGGCGTATTGTTTTTTGGGTATTCATGCACATCAACGGTTGATTACATAAATATAAACTATATCTTACCATTATATTATTAAGTATAGTATAATGGGAAAGTTTGTTTGAGGTTATATCACATGAGATAGTAGTCAAACACAAGTCTATTCAATATATAAATAACCGTGCAAGTGCGAGTTAGACTCACGTGGAGAGGGTTCCGTACGATGAATATTTTATCCAGAATGTTTTTTTAAATATTACCCTAATTTGTTTGCTGTAACTAAAATTCATCGTCTATTGTTGAAATCGGTCTTGTAGCAATAACTTATCCCAATATAATAAATATTATAACTTAACAAACTTAACATCGTAGTTGAAAAACTCCTCTCCTCTCCCGTACATTCCAACTGCAAACGTATGTTTGTACGCACAATATTGAAAGATTTACCGTTACTTTAAGACCATAGACTTCTTAAAGGATTTGCTATAATCTATAGTTTCGGAGATATATATATATATATATATATATATATATATATATATATATATATATATATATATATATATATATCGTATGGTTAGTGGCCACCCTTGTGTCAGAGTTGTTCAAGCCGCCCAAAGGCCTCCGACTTGGCTTAACAACTGCTGTCTAATGACAACAACCGGGACCGACGATTTAACGTGCCCTCCGAAGCACGGAGACGCTCAGTTGAAATACCACAATGCGGTCACCCATCCAGAGACTGACCGCGCCGAGCGTTGCTTAACCTCGCCAATCGTTTACCGATTAGTGAGTGCAACTGGCTATGAGCGCCTCAAGTTTCGGAGATAAGAGGGAGGTATAGTAAATTTTCGTCTATTTACTTAAACAACTTCTAAAACGATATATTTTAAAATTACAAAATAAATATATTTGATATCATTTCATATTACACGGTACAGTTGGCAAAACTTTACTTTTTAATTTTCTATATTGCCCCCCAAAAGTGACCCCTATATTCAAAATTCATTCATTTACGTTACACGTCCGTGTTTGGGTCGCGGAAATCCGTAGTGTATGAAATTTCGACTTAATCGGTCCAGTTGATACGGAGCAAATTGGCTGTGCCAGACAGACAGATACACGAGTGATCCTACAAGGATTCCGCCGTTTTTTCCTTCGGACATTCGGAACACTGAAAAGCATCGGTCATACTTATCCTAGCTTCTTCCCTAGTTTTTGAAGAATAAAGACGCAATAACAGGCGCTTAATCAACATTGCAGACGGTTTAACACCGAAGCCAACTATCTTATCTTGATAATCCTCGCTATCACTGAACATACGTCAACTACACAGATAGGCAAATGTTCCATGTGTACAAGAGCACTCTGTGCACGTGAATGCTTTTTCAGCATATGTTCTACATCTAAACTCTATTTTAACCTACATTCGACTACAACTCTGAGTGTTGTTGTGCAGTTTAGAAAAGCTGACGAAATTGACGCCCAACGTGGGCCCACATTTTTGTGCTCTAATGCGAAGAGAGTAGTAAAATAAGATAATTACGGAATTTTATGATAAGTGCTAATGTATATGCGTAATGCTTACAGTAGAGACATCATATGATAGCACTTATCATCAAATTTGGTAAATATTGACCGCTAATTGTGACGGACCAAATGTATATTTCATTGTTGTAGGCGCCGCAATACTGAGGTATTGCTGGAGCTATAATTTAAAATAATTTCAAATGTATAAAGACAATATCCCATACGTGGTCACTCACCATGGGCCTCGTAAGAAAGCTTAAGGTCACTCAGCGAGCTATGGAGAGAGCTGTGCTCGGTATTTCTCTACGAAATCGAATCAGAAATGAGGAGATCCGTAGAAGAACTAAAGTTATCTTTATCTTTATCGTTATCTTCGAAAAATGGCTTCGACTGTGAAGTGCATTACGTGGAATATTGTAATAGACGAGTTGTTAGCATATGTGCAAAACAAAATATCGGTCATCGACAAAGACAATTTGACAAGAATATGTGTGTCGGTCGGCGTTCAAAAGTGACGAAATAAAACGATCAAAATCTTTATTATTTGAATCACTAACAACGGACAAGCGCAAAATTTTGCGTAAAAGACAAGGGAAACAAGATCGGGACGTTGAAGATATAGTATCTCTTTTCAAAGGAACGGACCCAGAAGTGATGCCAGTCTTTGTGGCACGTGAGTTGGAAAAACTGCCGCCGGTTACCTTCGACCATCTAGACGTCACGAAACTCTTGCGAAGGCCTTTGTTCAGCAGTGGACGTCTTTTGGCTTATATGATGATGATGATGATGAAAGACAATATTGTAAACTGTCACACATGTCATCATACTGTGAACCTAGATTAGTGAATCGTAATGAAGAAATATTTTCCGTAGCGTATTGGAATCTAAACTCATTTATGAGTCTGGGTATTGTTGTCGTGGCACAGAAAGGGCAGTTATTGATGTTGTGAAATTATAGTAATTGCCTTTTTATGGCATTTGCTTCAACTTCCAGCCATAAATAGGGAAATACGGCTAAAAGTCTTAACCAATATTATAATGAGAGAGTTCGAGTTTTGTGAGTTCATATGTGGAGGGAAATAGCCGAAACCAGTACACCTATTTTAAAAATTCTTTCACATTTTGTAAGTTACGTTATTTCGCAAGGACAAAGGCCATATAAATTATGTATATTATGTGCAAATTAGGTAAAATTATGATGATTTCGTCAACTAAGTTGGAAAAATCTTAACTTGAGAATTTCCACGAGGTAAGCTGCGTCAATAGTTAAAGTATCAAGAAAATAATTCAGGGATGAATTGTTCCTCTTACTACTACTAGTAGTACTAAAAAAGTCTGCGACAATATCTATCTTCTAAGGATAACTTCACAGTAGCCATTTTTATCTTTCAAAATTGTGATCAAAAATATTTGTAACGCATGGGATGCGGGTACATAACACAAAATTCAATAATATAAATTATAAACATATTGGGTATTTCTTTTTATATCTGTTTCGTGCATGCAGTTTTTAGATCTATAACTCTCACATATCCAAACGTGCAAACTCAGAAAAACAATCTGTAAGCCACACATTTTTTTAAACGTTTCCCCACTCCAGGGTTTCTCCTGTGTCGTGGGTTACATACACAAATTCCACATACAGTATACACAGACCCGGAGCAACTACCTGCAGATCGTACAAATATTTGTTCCGTGCGGGAATCGAACACGCGACCCGGAGCGCAGGAAGCCAAGCAGTAAACCATTGTAAGTGCATCCAATGTCACAGAATCAACACGATGATTGACATTTAAAGTTACATATGTACTCGTATAAATCCGTATAAATCATTATCTGCTGTACAAAAATGATAAACCAACGGTAGGTATTCAATCAAAGACATCCGATTAAATGTCACATTAAAATAACTTTTCGATTATTTTCGAATTAGTGAGAAAATGATCTCATTACGGATAAAACGCGATAAATGTTTGATAAACATTGCTCAACTACGGAAACTCAGTCATGGTATGACATCACATTGTCGCGCCGCTCACGTCGCGGCGCCAGGCGTCGGTAGGTTTGTTCGATAGTTCCTTATCTACACAAATGCGTGATAAACACGATAAAATATGCCTGTTGCTATAAAACCAATGCCATTAATTTCTCACTCACAATACTTTTTCGGATAGCAGTATAACTTAGTGGTTGAACGATTGCCTTCCATACATGATGGTCTGAGTTCGATCCCGGCCCGCACCTCCGTCTTCTCGGATTCATATACGGTTCAGAATATGATTACCAATTGCATTAAAGGAAAAACATCGTGAGGAAACCTGCACAACTGAGAGGGCTCCAAAATGTTCTCAATGGTGTGTGTAGTCCGCCAACCCGTACTAACTACTAAGGCAGCGTGGTGGACTAAAACCTAACCTTTCATCGTAAGAAAAGGCCCATGCTCAGCAGTGGGACAGTAATGGGTCGATTATGTAATCGTTCTAAAGCGTAATACCGGCCTGGAGGTTTCCGGACACCTTAAAAAAAAATCAGAACCTGGAATATCCCAATGTGACTTTTTAATGTAATATATACTTTTATAGTTAATCTAACACATCACTGAATTTAGCTGAAGGAAATCATCGTGAGTGGAAGTTTATTTGAACTGAAACTCTTTTAGGCGCGACTAAGAGGAATCTGAATACAAGATGACATACGCGAAACGAAAGCATAACAGAGTTATGTAAAAACATAATATAAACGGACATAAGCCCGTTTATTTTTATTTATTGAAATGAAACTTCATTGGGTGCGATGAGAGCAAAGCTGAAAAATATAATTTGAGTGCAACGATTTATGCATAACGTTGGGCGCATGACCTGGCAAGTTTCACTTCTGTTACGAGTATTGAGTTGTATGGACTTTATTCTATTATATTTTTATATAGCTGGGACCCGCGGTTTCACTCGCGTTTAATTTAAAAGAAATTTAGAGTACTTCGACATAGACACCTGACATAGAATAAATATATTGGATTTCAAGGGTATTTTTTACGCGGAACCCTGATTCTCTTTCTAAAATAAAAGTAGCCTAAGTTATTCCTTATAACATCAGCTATCTGCCAGTGAAGGTCCCGTCAAAATCGGTTCAGCCGTTTCGGAGATTACCCGGAACAAATAGACAGACAGACAGACAGACGGACAGACAAAAAAAAAATAGTTTTTTTGTTATATGTAACGTACATACTTTCATATGCATTTAGTAAAAAGCTGTTATTTTGACATTACAAACAGACACTTCAATTTTATTTGTTTGTATAGATATGTCAATACCAATAACATTTATTTTATTATTTTATTAATAAAAAATATTATCATAAATTATAATAACTGTGATAACATTGACTATATAAAGTTTACGTAAAAAAAGATTAATAATTTAATACGTATAAATGCCGGTGATTCAAGTTATTTTATATTAATAAATATTTATTACATTAAAAGTTATTATATTATATATAAAAAGTTTAACTTTAACCGCGCGAAAAGGTTACACGCACTGTTTTTTTTTTGTACTTGAGTTAATTCTCGTGGAATTCCTTTGCCCTGGAAGGACAGCATGGCGGGCCGGATAGTTACAGAATAAAACTCTGCCTCTGTGCACTTGTGCTCGAGTCACGTTAGGCGGCATTGTCCGCATCCCCGGCAGTGCCTATCCGCCTGGATGGGCCCCGTCTCGTAAGAAAGCGAGAAGAAATTTGGATCTAATGGTCTGAAATCGCCAGCACCCAGTGAGAAAGCGTAGTGCACGCATTTGCTGGGTATAAGGAGGCCTTAGCCCTGCAGTGGAACAGTTACAGGCTGATATTATAAACTGTGTATTATATTATGAAAATATTATTTTTTGTTGACTCTGTTATCAGTTTGGTTAGTTAATTAATTACTCGTTTTTATTATATCTCCAATACTAAATGTTCTTAGAAGTAAACACATGCACAACCATTATCGTTGTTATTGATGTCGGCATTCATATAAAACGTAGGAAAACTTGTCCGTGTATAAATAGCCGGTGACAACGACTGCTGGTTGCGGGTCAGCTGCCATCGATAATGCAATCTTCAAGGTGTGTCACAGATTAGGTATCATCATATTCTACCAAGTACCATCCATCTTAAACGAATGTTATCTTGACGCATCTTCATGACAATTGTAAAGGATATTTCTGAGAATCGTTTGCATCAGAAATGCGAGTGTGGGTGAAATAATGCCAAGGGCTGTTATTCTGAATATGAGAAATGAATTCAAATATAAACGTACCAATTCTAAGTAGGTATATAAACAGAAAATTCCCACATCCTACGCATTAAATTATTTTTGGCCTGAGCTGGGGATTGCACCATGTTAAAATAGACTTCTTCCAAAAATAAGATGTCTAGTTGGTAGTTTCAACACTCTGAGATGGTTTAAACTGGAACTATAGCAGTACTGAACGCGTTTGATACGACAGCAGACGCACGTATTGGACAATGCGTACCAAATTAATTCCAAATTTTATCTCAGGATATGTTTTCATTTTATCAATTTTACACATAACAAGATCCTTATGTAAAATAAAATAAGGCGTGGTCTATTTGTACGTAAATGATCTATTTTCACACATGAAGAACATAGACAGCCAACATGCGATGCCACTCTCAAGTCGCTTCGTCCGACGAATGATACTGCTGACTACATCCAAAAAATAAGAATGAAAATGAAGTTCTTGAATTTGATGTACAGTCGAAGAGTGCATTGATGAGTACGTGGGTTCATTTATTGTTGTATTTTGATATTTTAACTTATTCTGTGAAGTTAACGGGAAGAAGATTATTTAATAAAGTTTACAGATTGAAAAGGTCTTGCTCATATCAAACGGCACGATTTGCGCAGCCTGGCCCAAAGATATTGGAAGAATATTTCTGTGGCCTGGCCGCACATTGTAAGAAATTTCTGTTAGTATAAGCCTGCACATAGATAGTTGTTCTAGGTGTGACTGTTTATGGAGTGACTTTTATGTATATACGCTATTCTCACGATGCAGAATAAATCGAAGTATTAGCTAATGTTTTAACAAGAAAGAATTCCGAATCGTATGTACGAACGTATCTTATGTACTTACACACATTAATTACATACATAAGATACTTAATACTCAAGCGACTGTAATGACGAATAATTAATCACTCGGGGAAATACATATTGCATAAAGTCATCACTTCATACACAGACATACACAAAGCTGCTATTATAAATTTCTGCCCTCGCCAAGAAAGGGCCACTCCGTCTCTTCCCGAAGGTCAGTGAGTAAACATGACCTAGGAATTAAATTATGTTTTTTTTTTTTTGAAATTTCGCATTTTCCACATAAAACAGACATATACGTAATTCAAAATCCGAAATCTAAAGGTTTTTGGATTAGATTGATTATATTATTAATTTCGGACGTCAGGTGTATTTCCGTATGTATTGTACGTGTGGTGCTCGGATTAAGAATAAAGTACCACTCCATCTCCTCCACTGGAAATAGTAAAAGGGCGACTAAGGGATTCTAACCAGAGGGATGGGCAGCAGCGTGCTTTCTGTGGAACAGTAGCCGTACTGCACTCAACACTCCGCCTGGGTGAGTATTGGCTAATTACCCCCAAAATGACGACACAATTGTGAGGGAGGCCTTTGTTCAGCAGAGGATTTATCAAAGATATTGGAAGAAAGGAGATACGCCATGTAGATCAAAATGTATGCGTGCCTAGAAATCCATTTTTCATCTACCATTCTTCATAAAAGCACACTAATGCACACAGTTACAAATTCTCATCCAGTCGTACATCCAATGAACTGAATAAATACAACATTATAATTGGCTTCTCATACTAAAACACACCCACGACTTTGTAGGTAGCCAATCATGCCGAGTGTACAGACCGCAAACGACAGCCGCACCACGCAACGCGTACGTTTATTGGGAGTACCATTCGCTGTTCTATTCACTGCGTTTGTTATTAACTGATTGCTAGTTAAAAGTGGTAGATAAGAATCATTGTATTTTGTACAAAAATAATAATGTCGTTCTGCTCCATCAATCCAAATGTAACATAATAAAGAAAACAATAATTTTTAATTTATTATTTTTATAGACACATACAAGAAAATTCCCTCACTTGCATATTGTATATGATTCCTTCCTTTATAAAGTTATTATTTTCGCTTCGGTTTTTGCATGTTATCCCCGAACAACACGACAATTTAACAAACTTTCACTTCGGCGATCGAATGTCAACTGAGGTTATAAACGGTCATTTTTTTCCGGATGGATCAAATTGCGCATGTCGCGGTGGCGCGGTTACGCCCCCGTACCACTTCTCCTTATTTCCTATTTCTGTGGGATTTTTAAATGGCTGATATGGTTAAGAGAGCCGCTTCATTTTGTTTGCTAAAACAATCTGCGATCACCAAAGCGTTTGCCAAACGTGGTAATTATGGCAATGTCGTCTTATAAAAAATAATATCAGCCTGTAACTGTCCCGCTGCAGGGCAAAGATCTCTTCTAATACACAAAAGGCAAAAAGGGTGTCGTAAAAGTCGACTATGGGATTAGTCGGAGGATGGGCAGTAGCGTCCTTCGAGTACATTAATTATAAGATAACTGCGATCGCCAACCCGCCTGCCAAGCGTGGCGATTATGGCAAAACCCCCAGTGTGCCCACAACACACCCATATCGGTCGTTGTGGTGATATTTGGGGGAGGCCTGTGACCAGCAGTGGACTTCATCCGGCCGAAATGATGTTGAATCTGTTACAAGAGCTTAGCTGTAAACTTACTTTTGTCGCGGGCACTGTTCATCTACACAAATAATTAAATTGTAGTGTCTGTTTGTAATGACAAAATAACAGCTTTTTACTAAATGCATATGAAAGTATAAACGGTAGTTGTAACAAAAAAATTTTAATTATTATATTTTTTGTCTGTTTGTCTCTTTGTTCCAGCTAATCTCCGAAACGGCAGGCCGATTTTGTCGGGACTTTCACTGGCAAATAGCTGATGTTATAAGTAGTACTTAGTAGCCTGCTATTTTAGAAAAAGTAAAATTATTAGGGTTCCGCGCAATCCCGGCCCGAACCCCCCAGGTCCTAGCCCGCCGTCGTGGCGTTGGGCCCTAACACAGCTCGACAGAGAGATGCTCGTCGCAGCTGTCAACGTCATGGCGTGGTCAGAGGTCAAACAAGGGATCTTGCCCGATCCAGAAGAGGAAGTTTCCTGGTTTCAGGAGGCGATGACGTCGATTTGCGACGCATCAATGCCCCGGGCCAGGCGCTCCTAGCGTACGGCGGTGTACTGGTGGTCGGAGGAGATCGCGCGGCTGCGCACGGTCTGTCTGGCATCCCGCCGCCAGTACACCAGTCACAGTACACAGAGTACAGTCATTATATGGCAGGGGGCCTTGGGGATCGCGAGCGCGCTTAATGGGAAATCTGCATACTCATACCGAGCGACCCCCGGGATTACAGCATGTGTGCGCAGCGGCCACGTACCGCTGTGTGCGCAGCACAGCGCATAGTGAGGCTTCGGGGGATTTTTTTACAATCCCCTCGAGAGATGCCTGGGGAGGTGGCCACTTTACAGTCGCCTTCCCTCAGCTAGAGGGGATGACCGCTTTACAGTCATCCCCTCCGAGATGTGCCTAAAGGCGTGGCACAAATGGGTGGCTAGATGGAGATTATTCGAGTTCCTGGAGCCTCCCTTCGGTGCCGAAGATGACCACTCCGGTGGTTTTAGCCGGTAGGAGTATGGCATGCCCCATCGACCTTTCCCGGGGTGAAGGAAGTACACACAGCTACACATCAAGCTATACAAACCCAGTTTACGCTGATCTCTTATCATACCGAAAGCCTATACAATGCGAGATCAGCTTATACTGGTTTTTATTAGCATGAAGTGTAGCCGTGTGTACAAGAGGTATTTCCACCGGAACAATAAAAAAAAGCGTTCCGCGCAAAAAAAACCCATGAAATCCAATATATATGCCAACTGTCTATGCTGAAGTACTCTAAATTATTTATCATTAATCAGATTTCTTTTAAATTAAACGGCAGGTGTAACCGCGGGGCACAGCTAGTTAATAATAAACACAAAAGTTGATGTAGGCACGTATATCACATCTGCCTACTCCTTTAGAGACGGGGTTGCAGTCATAACAGTGTGCGCAACCGAAAGTGTGACACACTTTGATAATAAATAAAAACAAACAACTGTATTTTTTGTGTTTAAACATAAATTTCAGTATGTATTGTACCTACAACGGCACCACAAAAGCAAACATTTATCAACAGTTCACATTGTCAGTTCGCTTCAATTAAGATTCATGTTCATTGAGAATGAGTCAAATAGCTCTTTGGACAGTCATTGAGAGCAGTCATGGAATAAGGCCGCGGGTGCACGGACGTAGTCTCAAGTTATTCCATGCAAATTGTCGTTATTTCATTACACTAATGTCTCACGTCCGGCGAGACCCGTGTCGCCTTCGCGTGCCGACGCCGCTCATTGTAAATAATGTAAATTGATACTGGTCGTTAATAGATACAAGTATTTATACTCCTTTATTGCATTTTTCTCTAGTAATAACGCTAAGTCTAATAAATACGAACTTATTTCCCTTTTTGTTCGAGTCCTACAATATGATCAAGTGTTGGTATTTAGCTTCCTGTAATGAAGCTCATTCGTAGCTATGTTTGCTAGATGGCGATTGATCCCGACAAAATACAAAATGTCCCGATAAACAGCTTCTCGTAGAGGTCTTAACAAAACAGCAATTTATAATTACCGCGCGCTTTCACATTCAATTCACTCCGACTGAACGAAACGCACTTTCGTGCATTTGTTGAAATTGTCACCAAAACAAAGAAGCACGGCACAGAGTCACATCAGTTTATTCATAAGAAGAAAGTTCACAACAGAGTTCACAAATGACAATGCAGTAACAGAAGTAGTTTTTTAAATTATAGAATAGGTAGTAAGGAGGGTTGAGGGATGGGGTGTAAGGAAGCATACGATAGCGGAGCGAACGACATACACTGTGCCTCGAGGTAAACATACGACTTTCTACTGTCTCAAATTATTATTATGTCATGATATTCATAATGTGAAAAATGTTAAGTTTTTTGTCATGATGTCAATTTTAAAAACAAAAAGTATGATTTTGATTTATAATAAATATCCCGACAACGATCCCAAAATCCCGACATTTTGAAATTTTGCCTAGATATTATAGTCTTCCCATCTGGTAACCCTATTCGTAGCACATAAGCAGTACTGTACACGGCAAAGCAAGTTTCCAGGCAGACTTGTAATTTGCTCCGCCCTTTTGTCCAATTTGGGTAAAATACAGCGGATTATAATCAAGCCCTTGTTGTTTTTGTGATTTGACAGTAATTTATTTTCCGGTAAAAGGTTATTCCTCCGTCCAAACAAAGCCGTACTTGAGTCAGCAGTGGCTGCGTAAATATTTTTATTTCGGCCGCGTTCTGCGTTCTTTGTTTTGCAAATGACTTGCTATACATTCAGTGTTTACAGTGCTGTAGTGTCTTGAGGCGATCCATATGCTCCTCTGATTTGACACACTGCATGTCATAAGCTCGAGTCACGACTACCACACCATCCATTGTCTTTAGCATAAGCGAAAGATGCATATGGATAACCTGGCTAATGAAATGCGTCTTTACCTGCCTATTACAGACTTGACGATCACGTTTCACACGTCCCATTTTGCATAATTCTTGAACGAGAGAATGCATTTGACGTTGAAAAGTTTCTTATCTTTTAAAGTAAAGCACTTTTCGGACTCGATACATTTCGCATTGTAGTAGAGATGCGCCATCCGTTTCTATCGTTGTGAATTCTTAAAAGCGTGACAAAATATGGACGAGTCAAATGTTAAACGAAGCTGGAAGAAACCACATGTTTATTTATTTGTAGATCAGAGACCACTGGGGATGACGCACGGATGTTTACCACCAGGGAGAGCAGAAATAAAGCAACCAGACAAAGCAGGGTTATCGCAACAAGTATTACTCAGCGGTCAACGCTCGGATCGACATTTCACTTTGCAATAGTACCTTGATAACATCCCTATTGTTCTAGCATTGTTATCGTTTATACTGAAATGCTAGTATTGTTTGTAACTAACAATGCGCAATCATTATCAGAAATAATATTGGATTTTGATAAGATTTATGTAGGTACAACAATTTATTACAGGTATAATATAAGCAAACAGAAAACAATAAAAACACCACTCAACAGGAAATGAAAACACACGCATGGCCGTAACGTAAACAGTCACCCTACGCCATGAAATGAAACAGGTACGACATAATTATTAGTCACTTACAAAAAATCGTTTTCCAATGCTTTATTCTGCGACCTAGGAGTGCACGGATTCTGGTGGTGGAGTGGAAGGAGCCACTGGAGCAGCCCACTCCAAGACACGCCGCGATAGCGGCGCTAAGAGTCGTCATGGTGGAATGGCTGGAGAGGCGGCATAGCACCCTCACCGTCCCGATGACGCAGGTACTCTCGGACCATGGGCGTTTCGGGAAGTATCTGCGTCGAATAGGCCGAGAAAGGACGCCCGGTTGTCATCACTGCAGAGACTGCCCGGAAGACCCGGCGTACGTTGGAGGAGTGCCCGGCTTGGGCATCGCACCGCCGTGATCTCGTCACGGCGCTATGAAGATAATGTAGGTATAAAAAAAAGTTGTAAATCTGCTGTTTAAAAAAATATTTTATTAAATCATTTATTTCATTACTTCCTAGTTCTCTTAGTTGTGATAATATTCACATGCATCTAGTAAGACAATGGCGGATGGGGCTGGTTGACTGGTTTAGATAGTCTGTAACGTTAAACAAAACAGACGGCGCACGGTAGCGACATCACACAAAAGAAAGAAGTGGATTTTTACCATGAGTAGTTTTTTTGTGTTCGGTACATCATCTTAAGCATTTACTGAGGCACCATGCAAAATATCGTGGAACCTTAGACCTTATATAAGGTCTTATTTTAATAATCCACGATATTTTGCATGGTGCCTCAGTAAATGCTTAAGATGATGTACCGAATACAAAAAAGTCTCACGGTAAAAATCCATTTCTTTCTTTTGTTTGATGTCGCTACCGTGCGCCGTCTGTTTTGTTTAAAGTTACAGACTATCTATATCAGTCAACCAGCCCCGTCCGCCATTGTCTTACTAGATGCATGTGAATATTATCACAACTAAGAGAACTAGGATGTAATGAAATAAATGATTTAATAAAATATTTTTTAAACAGCAAATTTACAAGTTTTTTTTATACCTACATTATCTTCATCGTTCACTATAGCGCCATGCAAAATATCGTGGACTATTAAATTAAGACCTTGTATATATTACGTTTCATTGAATCACAATAACTGAACTCCGTTACTTGATGCCGTGGAGAGAGCCTCCTAGTTGAGCTAACCGGGAGGAAACACGGAGGGAGGCACTCCGCGACAAGGTAAGAGGAAGGACATCGTGGGGTTAGCCGGTTTGAGTCCGGCCTTCCCAAGGCGGAGGTAGTCTTATCTAAAATTGTTACGATAGATGGCTTATATGGTTGATGTGAAACCGGCATCCTGGGGATTATCGTGCAGACAAGACATTCAATACTACACTTGAAAACATACTGTATGCTATAACATATATTACAAACCAATTAAAAATATCTACGGAATTATGGTTTTAATTTTTGAATCCTATATTAGTAGAACATTATGAAACATAAGCTAAATTTATAATAAGAGTTAAATAGATTGAACATGATGCATGAGCGTACAATGTGTGTGTCGTAGACGCAGACCTCCAGGAGCGCGACGCTTAGACGCTTGCGACGAGAAATAAATTGCTCTCATTTACACGCATATAACAAGTGCAGTCTATTCAATAAAATATTGATACCACGTTGTAGCTACGTGATCGCGGGCCTTACAAGTCGCCTCTTTGACTAAAAGTAAGAAAGGTGGATAAATTTGGCTGATGATGATAAAAAAGTAAGAAAGGTTATCTAAGGTTTTTTGTTCCTGTAGTAGTACGTTCTAGGCACACAATTTAAAGAAAGCGTTGTCTGTTTGACGGTGAGTTCCAGCGATAGTCGTCT
Source organism: Diloba caeruleocephala (assembly GCA_947459985.1). Taxonomy (NCBI): domain Eukaryota; kingdom Metazoa; phylum Arthropoda; class Insecta; order Lepidoptera; family Noctuidae; genus Diloba; species Diloba caeruleocephala. The sequence goes on from OX381615.1 coordinate 14,627,606, forward strand.
ACTGCATGTGATATGATTGTGTGTTAAAGAAAATATTATTTCTACCTGAAAGTAGTGGAATGGACTTCCGTCAGAGGTCATTCTGCATTCCAAAAATGTTGACAGTTCAATAATAATTTAAAGAGAATCTTGTCTTAGAATAATAGCAAAATACCAATGCTACCTGTAGGACTACAGATGTCTCTAGGTGGCGGTGATTCTGCCACTTAATAAAATAAAAAGATACATAGATATTCTCAGAAAATCGAACCCAGATGATTTTCTGAAACCGCACGCAAGTATGTGGATAATATGATCAGTTAACTAATGAAGCGCGTTTACAATGTAGTCGAAAAGATTTTGTAGTAAACCAATAAAACCCAGTGTACGATTTAATTTTAGAAATTTTGAGGAACTTTTTTGGCCAAGTCCTGCTAATAAACTATTCGACTGTTGGTAAGGGAATATTGCCATAATCACCTAGCCTGGCAACCGAATAGGCTTTCGCAGTATTAGCGCACCAAGAGATGCTGCTGGTTATAATAGATTTTATTTGAAATAAAAAAAAATTGACTTTGATTTTGACTTTGATACCCAGAAGTTCAAGGGGGTTTTCTATTCTTATCCGGGAGCCATACCACAATTAACGTGTCATCAATTTATAATACGGATTCCAGTGGTTGACAAACATGTTTCTTAGGCTCTAGGTTGCGGGTGTAAACCAATGCGGTTTTTATTTACTAGCTATTAGCTAGCTAGCTATAGCTATTAACTAGCTTTTGCTCGCGGCTTCACACGCGTGGAATTAAGTAATGTACATCATGTTATTGCAATAATGACCTGAGCTTTTATTAGGAACTTGTAATAGGTGTAGAGGGATCATGATATATTTACGAATCACATGACCTGCATATTGTATTCAGCCCAGCCAGCCGAGTTCCAAACCATGCGCACTTGTCTTTTGTTTGGAAGCGCACTGGGTGTCGTAATTAATAACTTTCATAAAATGTAGCTTGCCCTTTTCCACCCAGTTTTAACAGTTCAATCACTCATCGTATCGGCCATTTATACGTCCACTGCTGAACAAAGGCCTCCCCCATAGATTTTCACAACCGTGTCATCATTTTGGGGGGTATTTGCCAATCACTAATTATAACCTAACTGGTCATTTCGGCATTGAAATTAGGGTTTTAAGTCGTGTGTTGTACAATACTTTTGTAATATCAAGATACATTTCGCGAGTGCGCTTGCAACTACCATCCTCCCATCCCACATACAGCGTACAGACCGAGTGAGTAGACCGCGCGCTTCAAGCGAGCATACAGCGTGCCGACTGCGAGCGATCTGCTTGTCGACGCCCCCAGTGGCGCCGATTATACAGACACGCGTTCCAGATCACTCGCTATAAGTGCGCTGACAGGACAGCAATAAGTCGAAACCCGACTGTCGCCCTTATAAAACCAACATGATGGCGAATAAATTTCGCAGATTACTGGGACTGTCACTGACTTCCTAGACAGTATCGTCCCAGTGTTTACCATCGTCCAGTAGACGGAGCGCTCCATAGGCTGGGCGATATTTGGGAAACTTAACGGCATCAAAAGCACTGTGTGCAGTGAAAGGCGCAATAAATAGCACTCGCCATTATTTGGATGCACTGTAGACCTCACCCAATGCGGCGTGTTACATATCTCCCGAGAAACCATATTATGTACGCCCACGTTGACGATTAAACACACCTCTTTGCTTCTCGTACGTATAGTATGACGGTATCTCGCCATTCGTTCGCAATTTGGCAAACAGATCCTCTTCGCACATTAAAAATAATACGAGAAGCGTAGCTTGACGCGGGTTTTCCAAGCTCTCTATGACATTTTCAGAATTGAAACAAACTCGCTAGCCATTCTCTAAATGGACGTCCAAATGCATGACCGTTGGATGTCGATCATGTATAGAGTAGCGGTGTGCGTTGCAAACCGTAAACAGTTATTGAAACTATGTATCGCGACAAATACCTAAAACTATGTATTGGTCTCTTCAGAAACTATTATCGGGCGAAACACTTTATTCACACAGCATTGGATCGTCGATAAACAGTTACCGAAACTAGCCGAATGACTCCGACCGAGTTATTCCGAAGTAAACCCGACCGATACCGACGATCGCACGAACAAGAAGCGAGATCACGCATTTATGAATTTTAGTCATTCTAAATAATAAAAAAAAAATCACATTTTATTCTATTTTATTAGGAATGATTTTTATGCGGCTATCAAATCTTTGACACGTTATTTAGGTATATCCATCCTATATTGGCACGAGTATAAATTACATTTAAGAACTAGCATGAGATTAGAATATATTGTGTCAAATTATTGTATTTTACCAGTCATAATAATACCACAGAAAAAGAACAAAAAAACAAAGTATACATTTATTCAGTTTATAGCGAACTTGAATTTGTTTACTATTGATAACATGTTTCGAAGCAAATACATAAACCGACACGTAAACGTTTATCATTTCATAAACACTTTAACGCATCTCGTCCAATAAATAGTTACCGTAAATACATAGTTTTGTGTTGATAACATGTTTCGAAGCAAATATATGAACCGACACGAAAACGTTTATCATTTCATGAACACTTTATACGCATATCGTCCAATAAATAGTTATTGAAAATACATAGTTTTGAAACACTTTTTTTTTTTTTTTTTAAAACGTTGCCCCACACTAGGATTTCTCCTGTGTCGTGGGTGCGTTTACAGACACAAATCCCACACACAATAACACCCAGACCCGGAACAACTACCTGCAGATCGTACAAATATTTGTTCCGTGCGGGAATCGAACCCACGACCCGGTGCGCAGCAGGCGACTGTATCAGCCACTGCACCAACCGTCCCGTCAAATCGGATACCAATACATACTTTCGGTTCGGTTCACGCAAAAAGCTTTATTACCCACTTCTAGTATAGAGACGTCGCAGTGCGGATAATCTGCGAGCTCAATCGTAATTTTAACTGGTTGTAAGTCTCTGAGGCGCATGATGCGGGTACTAAAACAAGTTCTCGACCGCAAAGCAAATTGGAAAAATACATTAAGATCATTTTTTGCCAACAACGAAACCATACCGTGATGTAATTCGACAATAACGCCATCTAGTTAAAAAGGAAGAAAGAAATAAGTATTTAAAATTTATACATTTAATCATTATAAACTAAGTAACCCAGAAACGTCGTACGAAACAGAATAAATTATCCTTTATTTGAGGATAACGACGCAAATATTTTATCACGCTTTTTGGCTTAGGGCTACGCAACAGTTACGAAAATGGACAATAAGTCGTTTAAAAGAACTTTTGGCACCGAAGTCAAAAGTTTTTCACTAATCAATAGACAAACAAATACTTTATTAAACTACGTCTATTTCATGGTGACAATTTATGCGAAATACAAATGAAACCTTATGACTTACTCCAAAGGGAATAACTGCTGGCGACATCTGTTGCCTTGAACCCGTGACGCTGGGACTTATTGTTTGCATCCGTCTCATAATACACAATAACATATAATTAATAAAATATCAACTACAGACCAGACAGAGTAATTAATATAGAAATTGCTTTAAGAATAAAATGTATGCAAAGCATAATCTTAAGATTATGTTTTGATTATGTTTGATCCCGAGAGCAAAAAAATGACAACCCGCGTGTCAGTTTAGCAGGCTACGTAACAATTGCGAAATCTCACGAAGTAAGCGTTCTTATTCTTAAAATCTGTCGTTTAGCTCCCTTTAGATGTAGCGTGATGGTAATGGTTTTATTTAATAATTCTTATTACGTACGAATAACGGATGTGTTCATTTGTGTGATATTATACTACTCACCTCTCACGTACAAAAGCGTGATTTATTTTCCTTGGACAGTAACGGATATGTTTGCTAAACTTCATCTAATTCTATACTGCAGTTTTAGCGATCTTGTTCAACATAGAAACAGACAAACAGACAATTTTTTTAATAATTGATGTTTTGCCATCAGTATCGTTCCTGGAGCACGCAGCAGTGAATTTTTTTCAAAAAAATTCATTGTACAATTTTTGTCTCTCTACAATTTTATTATAGTATAGATTTATTCTTAATATAGAATAGTGTACGAAAGCGGTCTTCATGCCATAGGCATTTCCTGCCAGATGACCTTTAGGTGATGCAGAGAAAAACAAGGTTGATGTACCAATAAAATAAGAGTAAGAGGTATAGATGCGATGACATTTATTTACAAGAATAGAAGATTACAAAGATAGGTATAAACTTACATAAAAATTACATATATATTAAATATTTAAACATCCTAAATATATATGATAATATTTTCGGAGATTGAAGACAAATGGAATGCAATTGTTGAGAAGACGGTCGAATTTTTTGAGTAGATCTGCATTCAGGTCAAAGTAGCACACATCACCATAATCAATTATTGGGAAAATTAAGGTCTGCACAAGCATTGCTTTTGTATGAGATGGTAGAATGTTTTTGAGGCGATATAGTGCCCGCAAAATCCCTTTACTTTTTGGCTTACATTCGTAACATACGAATGCCAATCAAGCGTAGAGTCGACTAAGCCAAGATCTTTGATACTGGAGCTGACAGGAATGATTATGTCATTGAAGATGATAGGTGGCACTAGGTAGGCAGCACTGCCCGATTTGCAGATACTTCTATGGCTTTCTAAAATGATAGTTAGGTATTTAGTGGGGTTTACCGACACACCAAACCTCTCAGCCCAGCCTGGGAAAGGCAGCGCAGCGTGCTGAACTTTTCTGGTTAAAATCACCACACTCCTTTCACCTTACGCCAGGAGTGCGGGATGTGCTCGCGCGTTCACCGCCCCCACGGTTCAACCTGATATTATTACATTACCAACTTTGCATTTAGATGACAGCCAGGTGCAGCTGACAGATTGTCGAACGCTCTCCTAAAATGTATGATTGATTCAACAGAACTCAAAGTTGCGTCGGCGAAACGGAAACCATTTCTGTTTGAGATTGTGTAGGACTGCCAGCTAGCCACTAATATTCTAGCTGCTCATATGTATGCGTGCGCTAAATTTGTTCCCGATCGATTGGCCGCATTTTAGCACGTACCGTACAATCTGAGACTGTTACTATTTAACACAATACGTAAACAACCACGTAACAGTGTTTATGAGGTGGAAAAGTTATTACTTACGAAGTTTGTTTGATGAATACATGGCCGTTGCAAACCGCAAGATTGTGGGGAGCAGGTTTATAATAAACGGGTAGATTTATTGAAGTGGGTCCACATATCGTATCGACGTTTCAATCTATAGGATTCGACGTTACCCGCATCAGTTGTCAACACTGTGTTCGGCTTGGAAAGCACAGAGTTCGCGTGCACTTCTTTGAGCGTGTCCGAAACGCCGCAACCGGCTGCTCTGCCATCACTTAGTTACTGAATGTGTATATCTTCAGAACATCACGTCTTAAGTACATATTATTTACATGTGTTTAGCTTTAAAGATACAACGAGTATTTTCATTTATCCCCAGTTAGTTGAAGCTCATGGTCATGCTTAGTGTAATGGTAAAATATTTGAGTGAAGCACCGTTAGCCGGCGGCGGGTACTGTGTGGGCCTGATACACTCTTAGATGGTCGTTCGTCGGCACCTTTGTGTATTGACCCGTACAAGGCTTGGTACACCGAATAACTTCCTAGTTCCATGCACTTATTAATGATACAATTTACAACCCTGATTTATAGGAACCACTTGATAATTATTAAAGATAGTCATTAATTTATGCTTGGCTTGTAATATTTAGCATAAGTCTCGTAAGCATTTAAAACAAATAAGTTTGAGTGTCATTTAGGTATGTAGTTGGCAAGCATGCATTCTCGCGGTTATCGAGTCATTTTGCAATTTGGCGTAAGTGACGAGAGCCAGGCCTGCTGTTAATAGCAGGGTAAGTGGATAGGTAAATAAAAGTATCCTTAAAACACCAAAATTATGGTACCGTACATACAATTTTGAGAACATAATGGAATAGTCTAGAGATAGCATAGAGAGCGCTTCGTGTGTAATTGGCAGACCTAATTAAAAGCCTGTTTAATGTAAATGAAGTCTATCCCCCATACCAGAACATGACTTTGTATAAATGAAATTAAATGAACAAATAGTAATAGAATAGAGGTGAAATCAGTACCCCCTGATTTAAAATCCTAGTTATTCACTGCTCACAACACATCGCTTTCTAAATAAATCCTACATATCTTTGATTTTCCATCGAAGGTACCGAGCTCAGTGACTTCTCATTTTCTCTGTGTTGCAACTCTCTCCACTTTTCACATGTGTCACAACTAGTCGAAGAGCAGACCACATTCCTTCGCAATCGTCCTCGCCATAAACGGTCGTCTGTCGCCGATCGCCACAAGTGGCATCGTTTGAGCACTGGGAATGTTGCGGTCGCACGTTTCGCACACACTGCTTATGGCCATGCTGGCTTTTTCAACTAAATTCTACTTAGTTCAGATGTTTAGCTGTTAGAGATCACAATTTGCTACGAGATGACATCAAAAGAATATTAAGTTAACATAATTGGACGTAACGAATAGTGCCACAAAGCCCTGAAATATTTTAAGGCGTGAGATCCGAGAATACAAGTCAACGGAGTTAAATTGACCTTGCTCGTATCCCCAATTATCCAATCCTATATTGAAATGAAGGATATTGAACTCCATTCCAATTTTTAAGTGAAGTTCGGTTCACCGCATGCGAGTATGGTTCCCAGAACAACAACAACTTGTATGACACTAATCCTTCTCACTGTGTTCAGATAATCACACAGCGTTAATTAACATATCTCTTGTAGAAGATACATAATAAAAATGTCAACCTGTGACTGTAACACTGCAGAGCAAAGGGCTTCTCATTTAGAGAAGAATTCACAAAGCATTCACCGCGCTTGTTCACTGCGTGTTGGCAACTTCAGACCATTATGTCTCCTCAAGATGTTATCCTTCACTGTTAATCTAAGTCACTGCTGATCACGCCGCTTAAGTCAGCGGGTTCTTAGATTGACTAAGAAAGTAATACGACATTGAAAAAGTTATATTGTACTTACGAAGCGAGTCCGTAAATTTCCGGGCTGCACAATTACAGGTTTTGAATGTCGATTACAAAATTACAGGTAGGTATTGAATCACATTTACATTTTAAATGTCACTTTACAACAAAGTTGGTGTAAATCCAGATAGAGACGACGCAGTGATTACGTGGTCATTCATAATTTTATTAATGAAGCATGTATATATTATCAGTATAACATAATATACATAAATTGATCACCGGAACTCAGTAGTAGGTGCATACTTATTTGCGAGCGCGGCGGTTGGTACCGTTATCGCCTGCGGAATGGGACCATCCGCTCTATCGGTACACCACTGCGAGTCACAGCGACTGCAGCTAATGTTTTTCCTATTATTTAGGACGTACATCATGCAAAATGACATTCACCAGTTTTGCAATTCGCTATCCGTTAAATAACTTCGCAAAGATATTGCAAAAGACGTAAATCACTGTAGATTGAGACTACTACGGGTTTACACCGAAGTTTTTGCTATTTCAAGGTTTCTTTGGAAATAGCAAAAAGTATAATCTGACGGCCGATTCTAATACAATTAGTTTGATTGATTTTGTACAGACATTGGTAAAATGTGACATTGATTAGATAGTATGTTAGTGGACTCTATACAGACAATTTTATTTATACCAAAGCTTTACAAAATCCCTTCAAATTTGCTATTGTTAAAGAAGGGCGATGGATGATTAGATGTTGGCTTCTCGAGAACTCTTTTTATTCAAATCGTGATTCTCATATTCTCTCGAAACAAGACAAAAAGAAAAGACTTTTCCAGGTCTTCAGCTCTTATTTATTTTTTTGCCTTTATTGTTTTTGAAGTCTTTTTAATGTTGTATTTTATGTTAATTTTCAAGATTAATAAACACCTCATGTCTCAATATTACGAGTAAATATGATACTTTTATGTATCATATTTACACCTTTCTTTATTACGAGTATGTCACGAGGTTGCAAAATCATAATCCAAAAATGTATGTTTAACTTGACCGCCATCAATACTTGCATATTACTTTGCGTGTAACTAATTAGTATTTTACTTAGATAATTGTGAAGTCACGGAACAGGGAACAATAGTCAATGATGTGAGTGACAATAGTTAGGTCGTGCGCACGCGCGCATAACTAGCCGATATTATGTCCAAGCAAAACTCATTAAATCGCTGGATTTATTTCCAATCATGTAACACGGTACTAATACCCAAAATCGAATGGTAAGGTCTGACGTCGGCGATTGCTGATGATTTCAGCTTTGGTTGAAGCGTTCCAGCGGCTGGACACTCCTACAACTAAAGTTTTGAAACGAATACAGACTGAATCCTTTTCTGTTGTAATGGAAATAAGAATTCCTCTTCGAAAGCTGTTTTAAAGCTTAACAATCTAGTTCTCTTAACGGAATTTATATCTAAGTATATACATATATGGTTGCACGTCAGTTTTATTTTAAAACGTCTATTATTTTCTCTTTTCTAAAACGATCTCAATAAGACATCCGCTACAGACTCTTTATTATGTTTTCATTGTTATTATTTATTCATGGATGATATTATATTGTAAAGATCGCACCGAGTTTTTATTTAAATTTCTCAATCCAGCGCCCATCTGCGACCCAGTTTGTGCTCTAAAAAGCTTACAAAAACATTGAATTACATATGAATAGAAACTGGATTGAATACATTAATACGTAATTTGGTACGGGCCCAGTATTAGGGAGAGGAATAATGGATGGCGAAAATTTTAAATAATATCTGATGTTATTTGTGTGATCCCCTAATTGCACGTGTGTAGAACAAGTTTCGACGTGACTGTAGCCAGATGCTGCCCCAAAAATATATCTCTGTTATTTTGTCTGACAATTTCATCGCAAAATATGACATATTTATTTATTTTTCTAGTGGACCTCCAGCAAAGAATATATTTACACAAGAAGTCACATATCACGACTTTGTGGTTTATGATACGTTAACTCCCTCAATTCAAGGAGGTCACAGCATGCATGATAATAATAATGAACCTTAGAATTATGCCAAAATAAAAATATTACGACTATTGTCAGACACTGTCAAATTTAAATTAAGTTTAACAATATAATGTAAAATTGAAGTTATATCGAAATTAAGTCTTAGATAAAGAATCAGAGATGTCAACTTTGAATAATGTTTTTATGGCACACAAACCCGGGTAAAGCGGCTTATTGACCAAGGTTAGTTTTTGAAAAAGGAATATCATAACAAGTACATAATTATATAGGTACTTGTACGAAATATTGAAAAGGATTAAAATTGTCATGCTCTTTTGCATTTGAAATTGATCAATCCACATGTAAACCGATAACCGGTTGCAAATTGCAAACCCGATATAAATTTTGTAACAGCATTAGGTTATGATGAAACATATGAAAATATACATATATACATTAAATATTAACGATGCACTCTAAAATCGTCGCAATATTTTTAAGACCTTTTTGAGAATTATCATCTATTATTATTGTTTAGCCATCTGCCGCTTATGGATCTTAAAATTTATAATATATACTTTATAATAATATTGATTCTAAACATCACCACAACTTGGATATTCATCGACACTAAATGTAGCATTAAGCTCGCGGTGGTCTGTTTTTATAATCTGTGGGGGACTACAGTCTTAACATAGAAAGTGTGGTACTAATTATCGTCATAAGGATTTTTTATGAAACATGAGGGCACATTTTGTACATTTCGAACTATCTAACGTCTCTTCTTACTCATTTAGGAGGTAAATTTAAAAACCATCTGTCATATGGCGGTTCGTTTTTACGATTGTTTTTTTAACTGAGCTTGCGAGTTGTTCGATAATTGAGAACTGGTGATCTCATGCTGGTGCTCCGTCACGCTCTCGAGTCATGCGACTAAAATAAACAGCCGCAGCCCTGATGCAACTCCCGAATTGGACCTGTCGATCCCGTGTGGGTGTAATGTGGGCCATTATTTCAATTGCAGCTGCTAATATGCATTACCATAAATCGTTTTGTTAAAAACCTTGCCTCGTTAATGCAGGTGTATAATAAACGTTGTTGGGACTCCAGTTACACCTGTGTTGGCGTAGAATGTGTAGCATTGGTGTAGCGTAATTGTCATGTTAGAAATATCCTGTACGTAATTCAAACTCAAAAAATACATTCTCATGTACATTGTTATGACATACTTAGGTTAGTTTCAGTTAAGCTTTTTGTACACTTGCATCGCTTGTTTGAAGATAATAAATACATTTTGTTTGTTTTGGTTTGTGACTGAGTTTATGATACTGGCTGATTTAAAATTATTATCCTGCTATTTCATTAATTAATTAAACTGAGGAACATATAAAAGTTAAAAATGTAGTACGGAGTACCGCTGACCTCTATTAAAGAGGTCAGTGTGAATCCACTATGTTTTGTTTCACATGAATTCTTAAGAAACGGACTTGAAACCGGCCAAGTTGTGGTCAGAAAATCGCTGGGGATTTTTGCTGTTTTACCTGCCTATAAGGATAATAATTTGTGCTGAGATCATTTTACTCGTAGCATTATTATAGTCAAGTGTTCCCAGGGGCGTGAATCATTGATTCCTAGATACTGTAACCGTATGAAGGTCAACGACCGTTCATAGACTTTCGCCTAGTTTTTGGCAGTGGCAATCAAACCGCGAATGAGGCCAGCCGCTACTTTCCAAACGCTACGGTAGCATAGCGTTTATTCACCTAAACAACTAAGAGTGAAGAACCCATAGACAGCAAATAAATCAAGAGGCGCATCTTTAATAGATACATATATGTATATACATATTGAAGATAAGATTATATATATATATATATATACTTACATAAATATGTTGTTCTTTCGAAATCAAAGTCACAATAAAAAATAAGGACAAAACATATTTTAACTAATATCGGTTTATACAACAATTAAGTATTTTATACGAGTAGATATGAAGGTATACGGTACCCTCTAAACTTAGCAAACAATTAGCTTTTTTGAAAAATTTATCTGTTAAACACATGTTATAACTTTTGTTTTTTTTTGTTTTATTGGTGCCTAATCTTCGGCACCTAAGGGAGCCTCCAGGTCCTCGTATGATCACACTAGAGCCACACATGTTACACCTAGATGCACTAATATGATATCATATGATGTAAATTTCTGTCTGTATTTATGGTGAGCACAATGCTAATAAAAAAAGTAAAACGGGTGCAGACCCTCCGTGTAGCATCACTAATCATGTAATGTATGTCAGCTAATGCTAACTACCAAAACGACATGAAAGCTAGATCATCATAAACAACAATATGGAATTACTTATTTATTATTATTAGAAGATATTTGTATCCATAACTTAAACATGAAAGAGGCGAAGTTGCGAAACTTCAAAAAATATATTTTGGGATGTTAGATACTGCCTGCTACAGTTACAAGGTTAGGACACTCCTTAGTTGCAGTGTATGCTACATTAATTTGTTTGTGTTCTTAAGTAAACCACGACAAAGCGAAGTAAATGAATATAATCGTGTCTGATTATCTTCATAAATATAAATCCACAGAACTAGAGCGAAATGTCACCTTTTCCAGCATACGCTGAACGAAAAAATACATGATAAACATTTTTCCAAGATAATCTTATCGTTGCTATCATTAACGGCTTATATTTAGGTTTTAAAAGCAAGGGACGACACGTGGGCGCACTTCGGTTCTGACTCATAGGACCAATAACATTATTCTAATGCATCGAAGGACCACAGCCTTCAATTAGCTTATTGCGTATCAGAAGTTTATGGCATTCCATTGTTCAATCTGTTCCATTATTTATAGCCACAAAAATGTAAATATGTAATTAATATTATACAATGAACTCGACCAAGAAATTAAACAATTGATTAATGTAAATGGATACAAAATTCTGTTATGGCTTAAACACACATCACATCACAGCTCAACCTGTTTTATCAGTTCTCAATATTTGGTGAACACAAAACTGGCAAGATCAAAGTAGAAGTTAACTCCCAATTTGTCCTATTGCAAAATTCCCAGGAATCATCGAACTTGATAGATGTAGATCTTATATCCACAAACACAGCCTTGTCAACGGTTCTCAAGCTGCAAATGAACTGGCTGAATGAAGATCTATCATGAAATGGGTTAGATTCAGTCCCGACTGTACCAATCTGTGACATTGCGAAATATATCACTACTCATAACTAAAATCTGGGAATATAAGTAAGCCAAGAACATTCGAAAGGGAGTATAAAGGCTTTAACATTACATTAAAAAATTAGCGCTATTCTAGTAACTGGTAGATGAAGAAACAATTTATTTTGCAATGTTCGTTCAATTTCATCTCAGGATGGCGGTGAGGCACTGGCCGGAAGTTGTCAATTGTGGTAAACATTGAACAGACTGAACTTCGATAATTTCATTCTTGCATAAGAGCACCTTCGTAGTTTTTGACTAAGCATGGATATCAAGGTGTTAAACACACGAACCATTCGAAGAGTCATAAGGAATCCGGTTCAATATCAACTTGATGATATTATTATTTCCACGAAGCAAAATCTTCAAGGTAGGTACTAATTGGAGTCGGGAGAGAGGCGATGCCGCTTAAAGGAGGAGGCTCACGCCTGAGACTCTGCCGTCGCTATATGGCGGGACGTCTTCGGGGCCCCAGCACTGATTGGAAAATCTGCGTGCTCACAATGAGTGTACCCCAGCAGTACGCTAGAGCGCACGTAATCATGTGCCACCGTGTGCAGCACAGCGTACTGCGAGGCTCCGAGTTTCACCTTTACGATCCTCCCTGAGATTTGCCTTTTTAGAGTAGCCTCCCTTCCGAGTACAGTGTGTAAGATTACAATGGAGAAGCCCCCTTTCGGTGCGGAAGATGACCACTCAGGTGGTTTTAGGCGACAAGAGCCCGGAATACCCCTCCACCCTTGCCCCGGGTGGAGGAAGTACGTGATGTATTGCCAAATCGTGAAAAACGGTACTAATTGGAGACACCTTCAACTCCATCCCAGTAGGCGCAATTAGGGGTCACAAGAAATCACCAGTGCACTCCCTACCTTATTGTCGGGGTCTATCTGCGCGATAGGCACATTTACTACGTAGGCAGGGACAGTAGCATAAATCAGAGGGAGATAACTTAGGGAGTTCTGCAGGGGTCGATTCTTGGCCCCCTGATAAGGAACCTCGATTATGTCGCGGTCCTATTTTTTGTCCTTCCTGCTAGCGTAAGCGTAGTTTTATGTTATTTACCCGCTGGTGTTAACTAGCGGGATTTCTTCGAGGGAACCATCCGGCTTGCGGCTGCGGATAGTGCCTTACAAAAACAACGCGCTATGGTTCCGCACAATTCCACGGAGCAGAGAAACACCCAGTTCATGGGTATGCATGCGTAGGTGACAAGCATTTCAGGGTGAGCCGGTACATGAAGTACCTGAGGCTTACCCTGGACAGTCACTAGGGATTCGAAGAGCACTTCGAGCGTCTTGTACCACGGATCGAGAGAATAGTAGGGTGCTTTGGGTTGCTGCTGAATCTCGGAGGACTCAGAATGGAAGTTCGCCACCTCTACGGGGATGTCGTCCAGTCTACCGAACACGTATAGTCATTACGACTGTGAGGCGTCGAGCACCGCAGATCTATAATCCATGGTCTGCAGCGCGGCTTTACGGAACTCACGAGGATACCTGTCGGTATCTTAGGAGGCGGTAAATCTCCTGCCGCACTTTACCCCTTTTGATATCCTTGCTGAGATGGCTTTATAATCCCCCCCGAGATGTGCCTTGGGGCAGCCTTACAGTCACCACCCTGATATGTGCCTGTAGGCGTGGCTCCGATGGGCGGCTCCTATTGATCCCGGATCCCCCCTATGGTGCCGAAGATAACCCATTAAGCTCGACTATATATTTAAATATATTGGTAGCCGAAGGGCGATCTGTGATTAAATAAAAGAAATAAGACTTTATTAGCGAATTTAAATTTGGCATTGACTTGGCGTCAATCAGACGTCCATATTCGTACGACGGCATGGTTAGCGCAGTGGCCAAGCGATTGGCTGTGTGCTACGGTGTGTTCGAAACCCACGCGGAACAAATATTTGTATGGCCTATAGATAGTTGTTTCGGATCTGGAGATTTGTGCATGTGAGATTTATTTCTCTAAACGAGGGTACACCTCGATACAAAAGTTTTTTAATATGATGACTAAGAACGCTTTTCAATCACTGCATTCGTATCGCCAATAACGTAATAGTTATGTCATGTTCACTTTGTATATTGTGTCATTGTATATAGTATTAGACACGATTACACCGGATTTGTATGGCTGCAGAACAAAATTGTTTTTGTGCCATGTGTCATCTACTATAAGATGAACACATTTCAACGGCCGACGAAAATATCTATCAGTCACAAATTATTCATCATAGTGCATGGTAGTTCAATAAATAGCAGTATTTTCTACTTTTGCGTGATAAGAAAATTAAACTAAGTTCTTTTAGATTCGGAATCATAAACAAAATAAAAAAGCAACCGGTTTATACAAGAACTGAGAAAACGTTAAGTTTAATAATGTTGTAAGGCAAGCTAACGAGGAGAGTTAGCATACACACTAAACACAAATACTAAGTATTAGAGCCAATACCGTCTAACATTGAAAACTAACAACCTAGGCTCATACTAAGCGGTACTAGCATCGTAGCTCATATCATTACCGTACTATTCTGCCTACCCTTTAACGGAGGACCTGGAAAGGAGATTTTTAGCAATTTGAAGGCTCAAATACCAAAAGCTGCTTTAGAATTAACAGTTAAGATAATCTAAGGTCTTTCGTTTCCAATTGAGTTGACATAGGCTGGATAAAAACTTGATCTTCCCGTGCGCAAGAGCAGTTGCCTGGCGCAGACCAAAAAGTCGACGCATTCCATTGTTGATTGGAAACAAGTCGCGGTCGCGCGCTCCAATGGGAAAAGTCGCACAGCTCGGAATTCATGAAGCGATAAATGCTCTGTGTATGGAGTGGGTATCTTGGAAATGCTTCTGGAAATCAGTAGTTTACTGTTTTTATTTACGTAAACAATAAAGTATCGGAGTTTGATAATGTGCAACGGAGCGTGGTATTTTGGGTGTTAAATTAACACATTGTGTTCGAAACACCATGCTACACTACCAAGTACAAATCATTGGTATAGCACAAAAAGCCGCACGATTAATTGTATTGGGCTGGCCACGTTTACCGTATGCCCAATGAGCTGTGGGCTAAAATAACCACTAAGCGAAGAACACACAGCGAGACGGCGGCAGAATCGTGGCTGACAACGAAGACTTATGACCTGCATGCGCATGTTCGGACAGTAAAAGTGACATACCTTGCCACGCCATGGATTACGGACGAAATAAGATCTTTAATTTATAAAAAAGCAGCAGTAAAGTCCAAATAAAAAAATCGACCATAGGGTAAAATACGTATCTATCAGAAATCACTGCAATAAGGTATGTAGGAATGCACAATGCCAACATATCTATAACTCGGTTAAAAACGGAGTCACAGCTAAAGCATGGACATTTCTTAAATCACTGGGGGTTAGAAAATCGCGACACGATTACACGACACAATTTCTAGAGATTTATATCTTAACTTGCTCAATAACCACTTTACAACTTCGCCAATTTGGATAGGACTATTAAAGCCACTACATTGAATTATTTTCCCACTTTTATGATACTCGATTATTATCCTTCATCTCCTCAATTTCTCCATAAAGTGTTTTTTTTTTCCATGTGCGTGGAAGGATGCTCATACTGTTCCTCTGCCGAAAAAGTCCTTCATCCTTTTCTAATTATCATCCAATACCCTTCCAAAATCTTTCCTATACAAAGTTCTTAATAAAACTTGTCCATAATCAACTTAGCTTATACCTCTCCAAACATAATCTCCTTAATCCTATTCAATCCGGGTTCTGCTGAGGTCACAGCACTACCATAGCTCTCGTTAATATTACGGATGATATAAGGTCAGGCACGGAAATTGGAAACCTAACGGTCCTAGCACTGTTGGACTTTTGGAATACTTTTAATACAGTAGATTTCGATATTTTGGTTGGCATACTTTGCTCTTTAACATATATCCATCAGCGATTGATTGGTTTTATAGTTACCTGCTTGGTCGTCGACAGCGTATTTGCATCGACGATACCTTTTCTTCTTTCTTCCTTTTCTTTTCTTGGTGCAACACTGCTGCTGGCGTACCACATGGTGGCGTTTAACCTTCTCTACTTTTCGCAATCCTTATAAATTCGATTTCTCATCAACTTACTTCTTTCTACCACCTTTATGCAGATGATCTTCAAATTTTTAGCCAAGCCAAGAAGTTATCAGAGGGCATAGACATCATCAATCAGAACCTGACCTAAAGAGGTGACTGGAACATAAAGTTTGGACTTAAGGCGAACCCTACAAAAACACAGGCAACTCTTATTGGTAATCCACGAATGGTCTCAAGAATATACTGGTCTTGGCGTCCCCAGATTTTTTTTGATGGTGGATGGGATGGATAACCCTTCCTATGAGTGAGAAAGTAAAGAACTTGGGGATTTATTTTAATTTCGACAGAACACTTTCGTGGCCTGCATAAGTACAGGAAGTCAGTTGTAAGATGTTTGCTTCGGCGGGATCCCTGAGACGGCTCCGAAATTTCCTCACCACTAAAATTGCACTAGCACAATCTCTCCTCCTTCCAATCCTCGACTATACAGATGCTAGCTATCTCGATCTCACCGAGAGTTTGATAAATTTGAGCGTCTTCAAAACCTTTGTACAAGATTCATATTTGAGCTACGCAAATATAATCATGTTTCTGAATTTCGTACTAAGCTACTAAGATCAAATGGGTACCTATTCGCCTTCGCCGGAATACGCATATTCTTTCACTAATATATAATGTACGCTTCAACCCTTTTACCCCCTTTTACCTTAAAGAACGTTTTGAGTTCCTGAGTGACACACATTCTAAGTTCATGAGATCATCAGAGAATTTGACATAAAAAATCCGTATGCATTCAAATAATTTCGTTGACAAGTCGCTCACCACTCAAGTTGTTCAACTGGGGAATGCATTACCACCTCCTGTGAGACGACCACAATCGCTGCCCGTTCTTAAAAAGTTAGTGAAACAACATTATTAGTCACATTAAGTTGCTATTCCTTACTCCTTCTTCTTCATTATTTTTATTTACTACACATACATACAATATTTATTTGTATATAGCAATTACTTATTTTATTGTAGGTACTAGGTACTACTATTTTAATCTTTATATTTGTGTAATATAAAATATGTACAACTTTGTACATGTACACCTAGACTGCCCGTTATCTCTATCCTATTATCCAATTCGCCCATTGTACATTGACTATTATGACCCATTATTTTTCTTTTTTCGGGTAATAATTAATTAATAAAGTGAATATAAATAAATAAATAAGATTGCGGGAAAAGCTAAACGAAACAAACAGGGAATGGTTCACACGACACAGGCTCAAGCCCAATAGTTCTGGAAATTATGGGAAGAGGTACCTAGCTATAAAATTAAATATGAGCCTGTAAAGGGTAGCTTCATTTTGCCGCTATTCAGAGACGGAACGAGCATTGATCACAACGCTGCGTTTTCAGACCATAAGATCCAGATTTCCTCACGATGTTTTCCTTTACCTACAGTCAACAGTATCTCGGATTAACTGAGAACGTACATATTTTGCTGACATTGAAATGTCACATCGGTCATTGCCATGCCAGCTTTTGATCGCGCAATGAAGTGTTTATAAAACTCATTTCATAAATATCGGCCACCACGATAGATATGATGATTTAACTTCTTCATATTTTATTTCATAAACAATGCATAGAAAACATATCGGTCATTAAAAGGCCAATGTTTATAGCGATTAAGACTTTTGTCGGCTGAGGGGATGGAGAAGGGAATTCTATTCACTGAAATTTAAATTCAAATGTTCTAGGTACTTTATTTTTACGCCAGGTTCTAACCCGACGTGCCTGTTGTGCCTACCGACAAAGAGGTAGATAAGCCCTTTTATCGATAGGTTAGGTAGGACCGACGCGACGCGTCTCTCTTTACACGATATTACTGTACCTCTACTACGCAAATACTACGAGCTCTACGCAATACTACGACTGACGTAGGGAGGGCTACTATATAGTAGTTTTAATTTTAACAAAATGATTTAAGAGATGCTCCTGTAGTAGTATAGTATGCTAATACGATTTTGATACAATGACGTAGGCAAGAAAAATTAGTGAATTATATTTGTTGGAGGAGTCAAGATCTGTTAATGAATTATTGTGACCTTCTATTCCCTTCTTATTTATTGTTACTAATTAACTAAATTTTTAATCTGTTCTTTTTCGGTAATGATCTTGTTGTCTAGAAAGCAACGTAGGATTTTTTTCATAATCAATGACAAAACCTTGTTTTGACTAAGGAAATTTGAGATCTGACTAACTTGAGTGTATGTTGTTGGTTGGTTTAGAAATAAAGGAAATACATAAGTGGCGTTTGAGCTTAAAAGTCAGCTAAGGGAAATATTCCGCACGACTATATTAAACTTAAAATATATTCAATTGTATTTCCAACAAGTTGCACTTTATAGCAATATAACTCGGCAGATATGGAGATAATAACTGTGATTACGTATATTCGACACAAAAATAAAGGCTTGTCCATCGTCGGGTGGCTGTATGTGTCGGCGGTCGTAGCGACCCAGTGCAGGGCGTAATGCGGTGCAATCACCGCTCGTTCCCGTGAGAACGCGACCGAGCCAGCGCCCGCGCCTCGCCTCGCACGCCGTACCATGCCAAACGAAAGGTCAAATGGAATTTGCAAAAATCTGATTTTCACTAAGAATGGTATACTCAGTTTATTCGTAATGAAGAATAGAATATTTTTTATTGCAATACCATTAGAATAAAACCAAAATCATCCGCGAAAGGACGCACAATGCTGAACAAAGGCTTCCCCGTAGATTTCCACAATTGTGTTGACATTTTGGAGGGAATTTGCCAATACTCATCACGCTTGGCAGGCAGGTTAGTGAGCGAAGCATAGGTACTATTCCGTAGAAGGGACGCCGTTTTCCAACCCTGTGGTTTAGAGTCCCTTGGTCGCATTTTATGACATCCACGATTTCATGGGAGGAGATGGAGTGGTGCTATATTCTTAATCAGAACACCACACATAACATGCAATTTATTGTATATATGAACACAATGTAATGTTGCTTTCTCATCGATATCCTTTCACATCGTGAGAAAGTGCCGTGCCTGGTGGCGGGATAGTACTGGGCTGATAATGTAAAAAATGTTGCTTATGATTGAAGTAACTCTAGAGTTAACTTGTTTACTATTATTTTCTTTTATGCTCCACCAATGGTAACTACTAATTAAAACTGTTTGTTTGTTCAATTAAAGCACTCGGGTACACGCACCAGTTTCATTAATTAAGAGATAATAGAATATGTTAAACACCAAGATTAAAATAGTCATGTTTGTCAATAAGAGATCATTATCATCATTATCATTCAATAGTAATAGTTTCATCGTTTATATAAAGGTTGACTTCTTAATTGTTTTAATAATCCGGTTAAATATATTTTATGAATTCCCCGTTAGAGTAATGATTTTACCTATACATTGATTATGATGTAAACCTAAGTAATGACTGTACAGAATGTAGTTTTCCAATATGTCAATCAACCTGGTTTTCCTAAACAATTAACTAATTTAGTTTTAATGCGTTTGAACGTGTTATGGTAATTTAGGGCGAGTCGACGTCCCATAATCGCTTGAAGGACGGACGGACCGACATTCCACAGCACAGGGAAAGGTCCATTTCGTTACGGACTCTTTGATTTTGTAACGTTTATATAATACAGATGTTCTTGATAAACACCTTGTAACTAAATAATAAGATACTTTTATTGATTATGTATGCCTATATTGCTTATTTTGTACGTCATCGTGTGCATGCTGTAAACAATTATATTTCCTGCTGCTTGTACTATTCTTGGTAACAGGTCCATGTGAAAATATCAAACAAAGCAATGAAAGAACAAAGATTCTCAAAGAAACAGCTCATTGAAGATGCCTAACATAACACCAACGAAGAAAGATATCCCTTGCCGCTCTCCGAAGATGTTAACTCTCATCGCAGAAGGGTAGTGTATGTATTATCATAGATCTTTTGTAAATGGGCGACCCGTTCACATGCATCCATTGAGGTCCCTTCACACGGTCAAAGGCGACAAAAAATAATACAAAAACCGTTACGCTCCCGAAAAAATGTTCCCATAACTTGTGAATGTCTGTCATTGAGAAATGTGTATAAAGATTGCACCATGTGTTGCGGGAATCGTTTTAAACTGGAATATGTCATCAACTGATGTTAGATACAGAAAGTTACTTATAAGTTATAGGTTTGCATCCAATATTAGGTTAAGTACAGAACATCTTAATGTGCTACATGTTCTGTGAAGTAGATCGTATTACATTGATCAATAATACGATATATGTGGCAGATAGAATACATCGATAGGATTATTTTTATTGTAAATAATATCAATTACTGGCCATATTGTTGTGTGTCAGCTCTCTCTGTCAGCAATGTTATAATTATTTTGTTTGTGATACAAACACGATACCGCTGAAAGCGATAATGCAAGCAGCATTTGTAGTCACACATGGATCACAAATGTGCGTGGGACCGAGTATTAAGCGCACCATGAATGGACCAAAGACATGGGACCGCAGCCCATAATCATTCTCACGGTTTATACATAGATAAAAACTTTATGACGTGACTTAACAGAAAATACTGACAATTTGTTTGATAATAACGTTATTGACATGAACAGACGCAAACAAAAACCAATAATTCAGATAAGGCCGAAACAATTGATATTTTCTTGGCGACTTTGTTTCTTTAGAATGGAATGCCAGCGAGGGCCGCGACGCACCGTTTTAAGGAGCATTAAGCTATCATGCCATCAGCGCGTCCCCGTCTGGTCAGCATTCTTAAACGGGGTCCGGTGTCCGCCTCAGGAATGTCTGCAACCAGCAACCCGAGACGGAAGGAGCAGCGGCGGAAGCGGTTCATAGAACTGAACTGCAACATTCCAAAACGGCTCTCGAACCAACTCGACGTTTAGCTAATACATACTTTGCGTTGGTACGATACGTTCCAATATTACAGTTGTAACATTCTCGAAGTTGGCGGGTACAAAATTGTATCTTAGCTAACGCAGTAAACGCTTTAAGTGCCAAAGAAATTACAAATAATTTTAGTACTTTAGTCTTCTGTTTTAAGGTCTATAATATAATTACTTAAAGCTGTTACATAATGGTAGGTTCGCGAACATTCTGTGCCGCAGCGCGCAACCGTTTCGCTCCACTGTACCGTGCATCCTGCCTCATACAAGTTGTAATTTTCCAAGTAGTTTACTTTACTAAAGCCTTTTAGCACACTATTATCAATTTCTATACCTAAGCAATCAGCGGTATTGTTGCCGTATAGATGTTGTGTGGACAGCAAGCCTGAGAATATGCAGCGTGTTGTAAAACAAAAATCTTTTGTGTCGAAACCGTATAATCTCACTGGCAACGGTTTTAGCAAACAAATATTTAGCTTTGGGATTCCAAGAGGTTGTGTTTTGACTGGCACGTCAAGGCACGTAAATTTTCTTGGGAGTGGCAAATGTTCAGATGGTTCATTGGTTGGTGCGAAGTTTTCCTGCTTGCTTGTCAAGTTTAGGACCTCCCGCCGCGCCGTTCGCTGTGTGTCTGTATTCATGGAGGTTTACATTTCTCATGGCATTTTATTTTATAAACTCATAATGGCGTCACAAATTGCTGCAGTCGATTGTTGATTAAACAATTGAGCGGGCCCCGCATGCATCGTCTGTCTCAATTGTAAACTGTTATTGGAAATCAATTGACACGAAGTAAATTGACTCAACGAGTTGGATAATGACATCCTTTCTGATCGTCACGTTCGTTTATGTTATGTTTATAATCATTTCCCGGTAATTATATAAGTTTACAATACCTTGACACGTCGAGATGAGTGATCTTATCTTTCAATGTTATAAGAAAAGAATATTTAAATAACTATATAGAATAAATGAATGAGTGAATTAACGTTACTTCAAAATAGCTCAATCTTATACAAGACAGCCTCCTAAAAACGCCCACCCTAGTCTTTAAGCTGGAAAGAAGAAGCGGCGCAGCTAACTCACCAGAAACACTATTCTGTCTGTTATTTTTAATTACTGTATTCAATGATATTATGTATTAAAACCCCCCCAATGTGCCCACAACACACCCATATCGGTCGTTGTGGTGATCTTTGGGGGAGGCCTGTGTCCAGCAGTGGACTTCATGCGGCGAATTTGGCAATAGGACAATCGCATCTTCTGATTACCTATTTATAATTTTATAGGCTTACCTATACATTTACATTCTATTCGTTCGGTATATCTACGATGCTATATTTTATTACATCGGCCAATCATAACCCCGCAAACTGCTCCTAAAATCTACATAGTAATTGATCATTTATTGTTTTTTAAGCATGCAGGTAGGGACCAAATTTTTTTTTCGACGTTGGACAATCTTATGTATTTCTTCTACCCTTGACGCTAAAACCTCCATGGCGGCTAAACCATTGGCACCATAGAGCGGCTCTGGGATCTCGAAAGCGATCGCTCCGGAGCTGTCCATTGGTACTACTGATTGTAAAGAGGTCACACCCTCTAGCGAAAAGGGGGATTGTAAAGAGGCTGCCCCCAGGCACATCCCGGGGGGATTGTTAAGGAACCCCCCGACAGCTCACTGTGTGGCGCACACGGTGGCATGTGATGACATACGAGCCATCGTCTTCCCGAGGGTCACTCGGAATAAGCGCGCAGAGTCCCTATACCCTAGTCTCAACTCTGCGCACCCGCGACCACCGAGAAAATACGAAATACCTAGCGGGAAGCGCTTACTTCACATTACATACTTTTAATTACATACATATCATGAGAGGAAATCTGAGAAAAACCTTGCACACGCCAGCTTTCTATTTAAAAGGAACTGGCTAGGTGGTGTGCGGAGGTAGCTTTCGCAAGTCGGTGCGTCGACGGCGCGGCGGTCGTTTCACACCGCGGTGCGAATAGAAAGCGTCGCGACCTCACTTTCTCTGCACTAGCAATACCAGAAAATAAATAACGTTAACGTCATTCAACACGATTTGCTTAACTTACCTAAGTATATGCTAAAAGTTGGCTGAAGCTGCCAGCCTAACAAAACATTTTATTGCATAGGTTACATAGTTATGTGGATTACTAGCAACGCGTTTTACTTATTATTATAGTAAAATCAAAGTAATGGTGAGTACTTCAGATTAAATATTAAATCTATGTACCCACGACATCAGTAACTTTCGGAAAATAACAAAAATGACAATGTTTTATCGGTCATATTACCGATACAGGGGCAATTTGTTATACCTATTATTTTTCGCGTTATTGTGTCTTTCAACGCTTGTGCCCCCCATTTATGTAACGTACTACAGCAGAGTAGAATGTGGTGAGAATACGCTATCACATTTTTATTCGATGACAGGAAATTACTCTTACTTTACCAAAAAGCATTTGCTTAGACCTCCTAGAACTTAAGTTATCATGTGAGTATGAAAATATCAGTATGGTAGTGTTATCTAATTGGATCACTTACGGCCGAATACTCAAACGCCATTTAACGTTAAGTCCCCGCTTAAACAATTTAAGGCGCCCGGTTTTGTACCAAAAACCGGTTTCTCGAATAGTTTAAGCGGGGACTCAATGTTAAATGACGTTTGAGTATTCGGCCATTAGCCAATTAACAGTTACATAATCACGGAGCCTTGTGCGCTTTCTCGCCAACACGTCCCCGATGTTTGGGAATCAGGATAAGCTATTTTATAGTAATGCAATGTTGCTAAAGGTATTCTTATTCTTTATTGTACAACATAAAACAGAAAATATACTATACAGCATAGACATAATATATACTTAAATAAGTACATAACTATAAAAATAAATATATACCTTAAATACATACTTTTAAGTTATACTGAAAGGAAATGCTTTTTGAGTCCTTTCTTGAAAACGTCCAGAGAAGAGCTGTAATTAAATTCTTAGATACTAAAGTGAGGAGTCTGTTCTAAATCTCATAATATTAGAGAACTTGATTTTTTGAGATTAAACTTAATCTACGTTACTCTATTTTAAGTTACATAATAACTACATGTCTGTTCCTTAGCCAACCACGTCGGTATAGATGATGGCATAACATCAGCAGTGTTGTGTAAATATCTGTTCCATGAACATGTGGGTTTCGCGAGTACAATGCGGTGTATCATAATATGTGCGCGAAGCCATTCTTCTTTGAATATGGTGAACAATGTTCATTGTACTGGACCCAAAGCGCAACGTGAAATGGGATCTTGCGCGCGGCTCATGCCTATCTCAATACGTTGCCTCGACCCCGTTTTAGCATAGCATTTCATGTTTTCTTTGTTATAATTAATTGATCTATACTATGACAAAGTAATTATCTTATTTTTATGCTTCTCAAACAGAAAACCACCCATAATTAGGAAGGTCCCTTTTTTCACACATGCGGAAATACTTATTTCGAAAACTTTAAACATCTAATAGAGGTACTTAGCCCCCTAACCATATCCATGCAAACCCCAAATTAATCAAGCCAAACTTAAATGGAAAACTAAAGCTCATACACCAAAAATGGTAATCAATATATATTCTATATGAATTACGAATAGTATTACTATACTATATAAAAGTACATACTACATTTATCACAAAACTAAAACTTTCTTATTACGTGCGTCAGGCTGTCCCGTTACTCTAGAATGTTTGATACGGTTATAGAGCACACGTCCTAAAATTAAGGATTGTTTACAATGCCTATAATATTTCTAACTTTTAGATCACGAGTTGCGACGATACATACAAACTGAACTAAAAGACGTGTTCAGAGAAAGTCGGCATCCCTCCATAGTTCAAATATGACGCAGCGTGGAAGTGCGTTCACGCGTTACTGAAAATAATGCCTATATTTTTATAAATAAGATATGCAAATATACAGTAACAATACACTTTGTCTGTGGCGAGTGTGTGGTGGAATCAGATATCTACTAATTGCCTACCTACTTAAAGAAGCTGGGTAACTTAAGCACCTCTTTATATTGCCCAAGGAGACATCGACCGTTGAGCGACAAGACACGTGATCTTTTTTACATCGTCATTCAATCTAATATATTATATTCTTTTTAGTATTTGTGTGATTTTTAATTTTATTTTGAATACATTGCTAGTCAAAGATGAACTGCGATACACTTTGTTCCTATTTAACAGGCGTAAGAGAGCTTGCTGAGCAATAAACGTGGTATGCTTAAACTAATCCGAAGATGACGTCACCCGTTCAAATTTGGCAATGCCAGGCGGTCGACCTCCAACGTATAGTAATGTTGGCGTCGTGGCTTCTCATAAACTGCGCAGCAGACTTGCTTAATAAACAATGTGAATATAAACGAAAAATCCAGCTTTTCTGTTCTATAAAGTTACATCACAGAAACTTCCCATCTATGTTTTGAATAGGTATGAAAGGTTTTTTATGTGGTTCCTACAATTTTTTATAAGGCTTCATTAAAGACGCACCTTGTAACTTTGTAGCTTGTTCAGCTTCAAGGTTGTTTTAAAGAAAAGCAAGCCACTCTTGAAATAGGTAGACGTACTCACATATAACCTACATATAACCTACATATAAGATAAATGAATGAATTGAAGACAGAGCAGGTACAAATTATTTTTAATATAGACAGTAGGAAAACAATTTGGATTTAATTCTAGTTGTGCACAAGCACAGGTTAGAATTAAGTAAATGAAACTACAAATTGATGTATAAGCATGTCCTAATTGCTGCTAGCGACAAAAAACTAAACATTAAAAAGCAAGAAATTAACAGCAGGCTGACATTATTTCAAGTCACCTTCGTAACGTGAGAACTTAGAAGGTACCTTATGTACTCATCAGCCTGTAAACATCCACAGCTGGATATGAGCCTCCCAATGGTCACTGCAATTAGCGGTCATAGGGGATATTGCCATGATCACCACACTTGGCAGGCAGATAGATGATCGTAGTATATTATGCTGCTGCCCATCCTCTGATATCAACCCTTAGTCACCTTTTATACACACATGGGTGGAGTGGGGTAGTTTATTCTTTTCCACGAACTACACGGTCCTCTGAACCAAGAGGAGCAGTAGTAGTTAATAGGTATTCCAATGGGTATTGATAATAAAAAAGAATCGTCCATCAGAAGATACTAATCCTACTTAATTCATTGTGAAACTCATGACTGCTGCCTGCTTAAATGTATGTAGGAGGCCATCAATTCAAAGACCTATTCGGTATTACAGCTACGACTCTGCGAGCCGACGTGCCATGGGAAGTCTATTATGAGTGAGCACCAAGGTCACCAAATAGTTACAGATAAAATATGACGCGATGTATAAATACAATGATAGTATGTACACTGTTATCGTCATGACGAATTGTTCTTGATAAAACAAAAGCATTTATTATTAACACTTAATAATACCATCTTTGTTAAATTATTCCCTTTCCTATACTCTATTCGTCAGACATGATATCAGAGTCCAATCGATTAACCAAATCAAATACTCATTAGTTAATTACGTAGATATCAGACAGTTTTAGGTATAAATGATATTTGTTCTCTAATAACTTATTATTGATAGCCCTTAAGATGTATCTATATTTGAATCCGTAATATGAAACGAAGTCGTTACTAGTAATAAACAAAAGAGAAACATTACTTGCACAGACAATAACAAAAGAAACGAGACCAGTCCATCGAGTCTTGATGCGGGCTTTGTGGTGAGAAACTACTTACTACAACACAGAGGTACTAGCGTGGCATTGATGAAAACTTTAACTTACTGTCAGTACTGTTGTGAAATTTGTCTAAAGTATTGTCTAATTATTATAAATTATTTCTTTGCTTCCACAATTTCTTACTATTTTTAAGAAAGGTCCTTAGTGAGTAATTAATTACGCAATCCCTTTGAAAACTTCGACGTAACGTTGACGCAGTCACATAAAATAACCTTTTTACGTCGAGTATGACGTATATATTAACCCTAGTCAGGATAAGCTTTATTTATATGAGTCATCATAACATACAAGTCGGGGACCATTCCGATGATGTCATAAGAGGTTTACCGAATTATGGATAAATTATGCATTAGCAACGTAAAAAGAACACGTTTGGTGTTTTTTAAACATGTTTTTTATCAATAAAACAAAACGTATTCCGAGTATTAAGCATTAAGATGGCTGCAGGTCCTATTGGAAGAATTGGGCTTTCCTGTTTGTCCTGTTGACAAATGTAAGTAACAGTCCATTTGGAATGTGTCTTATGGCCGAATACTGAAACGCCACTTAATATTAAGTCCCGCTTTAACGATTTGAGCCACCCGGCTTCCAACCGAAAACGGGTTTTTGAATAGTTAAAGCGACAGTTAATAATAAGTGGCGTTTCAGTATTCGGCCGTCAGTCTCTTACGAAATGGTGATATTTTTCCTCTTATCACTGAAACGTATGTCTTAGCTTCTTAGGAAATGGCGATATTTTTCCTCTTATCACTGATACTTTTACCCAATACTAACATTGGCAAACAGTGGGTGCCAAATACTTACCCTCTGCCTAACTTAGTAACGCACGACGTAAGACCCGTCATGGAGGAACGGCTGGAGAGGCGACATGGCGCCCTCACCTTCCGGACGACGCAGGTACTCTCGAACCATGGGTGTTTCGGGAAGTATATATGTCAAATACGGCCTATTTGACATATAAGAGACGCCCGATTTTCATCACTGCAGAGACTGCCCGGAGGACACAGCGCAGCACACGTTGGAGGAGTGCCCAGCTTGGGCAACGCAGCGCCGTGATCTCGTCGCGGTGGTTGAAGAGGGTGACCTATCGTTTCCAGCCGTGTTTCAGCCCATCATCCGGAGCGAGAGTGCGTGGGATGCCGTGGTGAAGAAAGATAAAAATGAAAGGTGGCGACCTTTTGCGAGAACGTGACGCAAGCAAAGTAGGCGGTGGACGGGAGGAGACAACCTCTGATCCCCGCCTCAAAAACCTCACCAGGCTCGGGCGCTGGCGGAGGGCGCTTAACGATCTCCGGCTACCATGAGTACCGGCCTGCGGACGTCTAACGCAACTAAGGGTGGTCCGTCGCCAGAACAGAAACAGGCCCGAGACGGCAGCGTGTGTGTTCTGCGTGCGCCTCTGTGAAGGTATGTGTGGCCAGCCAGGTCGCACAGAGATGGGACCCATCAAACAGTGACGGGCGAATACCTGTCGGAGGTGCGGTCTAATGCTGAACGGCGAACACCTCACACCCAGCCAAAGGTAAGTGGAAAGACACCGTGGGGCTTTAGCCGGTATGAGTCCGGCATCCCACTCCAGTCCATGAGGAAAAAAGAGTTTAACAGACGACAGTTATATAATATTGCATGCATTTGCCTTAAAACTGGTAGTTTTTCTAGCAAGAACTATAAGAAACAAGTTATTGAAATCATTATTATCACTATTAGGATGAGAATCTACACTGACATTGTTGTTATTTATAATTTCGCTTTTCGAAAAAGGCAATGTTGTGAAATGTAATTGCTGCGTCAAAGTTGATTTACTGTTTTGCACTATACATTTGCGCATTTAGGTACATACGTAACCGCCGAGAATCGTTGCATGAATTTCTACTGCACCTTGCAATCTTATAGTGGAACAAAGTTTAAAAAAAAAAAAATACCTTTCTCGGATATCTATGAATAAAACCTATTACAGGACCTGGAGTCCTCGTATGATTACACTCCCTTAGGTGCCGAAGATGACCGCTCCAGTGGCTTTAGCCGGTAGGATACCTCTTCGCCCTGCCCCGGGGCGAAGGAAGTTCATGAAGAATTTCCACTGGGCACCAATAAAAAAAGAAAAAAAAAAGTGGTTGATATAAAGAGGAAGGGCAACGGTATCCTCCCTTCTGCTAATAACAACATACTGCGGTCACCAATCCGCCTGCCAAGTGTGGTGACTATGCCAATGACCGATTATTATAGTAATCATTGGGAGTCCCATGTTCAGCAGGGAACGTTTACGGGCTGATGTGTGTGTGCTGGATGCTAAAGTCGGAGAACCGAGTGTTGTGGTCCTATTTCGGAGAAGACTATGTCCAGTCACCGGGGTTGCCAGATCGGAAAACCAAAACATCTGGCCAAAATTTCAAAATATTGAGATTTTGGCGTTGTTGTCTGCAGGAATGAATATTATAAACCGAAATGTTCGTTATAATTTATACATATTTTTTATCAGCTTTAGCAGCAACTTAAATATGTAACTTTGTAATAAATACTTTAAAAGACTCGCAAATATACGAGAACATATTCAGTAAATATTTTTCAGGTCTGTCTACCTATTTAACGTTTGTGTTCACGGAGTCTAGCAATTTGGATCCTTCAGGAGTATAAAGCCTAAATTTAAACAATTTACCTACATTAGCTGGTTGTCGGGTGATTTAATATATTTGCATGAGTCTGGACTCTGGACATAATATTTGAAATGACGACAGAATTCGGACGAATCCCGGATATCTGGCAACCCACCTGGCAACTAAAATCAGCGGTATATTTAAAACATATGCCAAATAATGTGGACAGAAAATTATAAGCATCGTTTGTCAGAGAAATTAATTAAACCTAAGTTCAATATTAACATCATTGCCGGTTCAGAATACCACCACCCCATCTCCTCTCGTGGGTGTCGTAAAAGTCGACTAAGAGATTAGCCGGAGGATGGGCAGCAGCGTCCTTCGAGTAAATTAACAACCCAACTGCGATCGCCAACCCGTCTGCCAAGCGTGGCGATTAGGCCAAAACCCCCCAATGAGCCCACAACACACCCACATCGGTCGTTCTGGTGATTTTTGGGGGAGGCCTGTGTCCAGCAGTGGACTTCATTCGGCCGAAACGACGTTATACCTAACCAAGATTACCTTCGCGATAGGGAAGGACTAGATCGTTGAGTCAGCTCCGTGCCCCGAATTCCACAGCACACCATCCGTTATGTTGGCTCAATGAAATACAAACCAAGCTACTATACTTGTAAAAACGACTTTGGTTCGCAACAAAGCCTCTAAAGAGACCATTGTTTCGTAGGTTTAGCGACTAGCGATATAACTTAGCATTAATGTCTAGCGAATGCTTTATGGTCCGGCGATGTATCAAGAAACCATAGAAGTAGTTTTCTTAATACACCAACAACCGCTTTTTTATGCGCCATTAAATACCTACTACGGCACCCTGCGAAGGCCATACAACTATTAATATTGTGATGGCTCAGGATTCGTTTATACTTTGCTGATATATTCAGTATCATCATGATTTCAGCCAAAAACATCCACTGCTGGACATAAGGGTCTCCCGAAAATCGCCCCAACCACAGGTCTGGGTCTATATTGTGTGCTCATTAGGGGCTGTTGCCATTTTGATATTCAGTAACATCTAGTAAATTTAACAAGACATTAATTATAATTTTTACGATTCAAAAAAGAGCGACAATGTTGCCATGCAAAACTGGATTGTTAAAATTGCTTTCTTTTCGCAATGAAGGATAGCCAATGTATATTTGTATTGTAAGATGAACAAACAGTTTGTGTGGGGCGCCATGTGACAATAGCTTTTTATTTTATTAGTGAAGGCGACCTTCAGGACTGACTGGTCTCGAGAATGTCTTCGGTTGTTCCAACTTCCAACTGTTGCTATCTTCTAAGAAACACGCTGCATGCGTGTACCACGCACATTTTTTATACGGTGTTATGTAGTTATACATTAGACTGACGGAAATGATTTTGATACTCTGTTGAGTTTGCTGTCATAATAAATCTTTTATTCATATTTCCCATTTTCGCGCATATGAAACTATCGTTTATTTATTGTAACTACCTTATTTATGCTTTTATTTTTATCAACACCTATTTGTAGGTTAGCCCGTTCCTTCAACGAGTGGTTTAATACTACATCTAAACAAATTGTTACACATGCTTGGGGAACAATAGGAGAGCAAAACAGACCAAGTACCCACTAGAAATTTTTCAAATGAACATATTTTGAATTCAAGTATCAAATTGGACGGCACACACTGTAAATTCCTTCGCCTTCTTAGCGCCAGCCTACCTGTGGTGTAAAAAAAGCATTCTGGCTGCAGGGCCGCGTCGGCGCTTTTGAGATCATTTATAAGGCTCTGCCTTTCTCAGAATTTCGAAATCTCGACGAGATAGCTCCGTGCCCAAGCAACAGGCCCAGGGAATGGAATGTAACGGATTTGGACAGGAAAAAATAGTGCATTGTAAAGACTTCAATTGTGATACGTTTTCGTAAGGTTTTCTTATTTAAAAATGAATAGTCCCTTACTTACTCAACGTTGAGATGAAACGATTTTACTGAACAATTTAAATTAAAGTTTTTTATATTCTTTAATCAAAGTTATTGATAACCTACGACACCATACAATGTAGGTAATGTAGCATACATAAACTGTATACAGTGTTTTTACAAGTAGGTACCTAATGCCAAGGTGTGTGTTTATGAGTAAAATAAGTAAGTAAATTTTAAACCGCAATTTGTGATACTTACCTGGTTTTGCTAGGTGCCAGGTGTCCCGACTTGTGCGAGACATTCTGATTTTCAGTGGTCGATGGACACGTCCCGGTTAACCCCTAATCGGGACGCCAATTGTTCCGATTATCATTCATTGAATTCTCTAAAAGGCATTACACACTTAACACATGCTTCAATTGTCAATGTTATTAGAGACTTAAAACAACTGTAGAAACCAACTGACACCAGTAAAGATACGACGGTTAATTTAAAAATAAATCCCAATCTCTTTAAATTATTTTTGTTCATACCTAGCCTATTTTCGGTGTCAATTACTGCGATGTATTATTAATCAATAGTTTTCTTTTGATTTAAAATAAACGTTAACTTATAAAAGCCAATATTTTGCTGTCCTGATTTGAAAGCAAATGTCCCGAATTATTCAACAAAGGCTCCGATTTTTGGCTCGCTAAATCCGGCAACACTATACTTACAAGGAGGACTAGATTTTGTAAATTTTTGCCTAATCCTAACAAGTTATGCTGACATGAGGAAATACGAAAAATTACGAATCTTCGTTATTACAGGTGTTTGTTTCATAAAACCACAGTAATTTATCATGTCGGCACACAATGCTCGTATTCGTCAGCCTGGTGGGTACTTCGATCCCGTCCCGCGGGCTGCGGAACGGAGCGAAGAGTTCTGGGAAAAGCAGGCCGCATACCGCGCTGTGAACTGCCATTGGACCATTTTGCCTTGTGTACACCCGCACGCAAAGACAACATTTCAGAAGCGGCACATGCAGTCCGAATCAACTTTGTGTGCGTAAAAATTAGATTATAAATTCGGCTACAACATATCTGTGAGAATGGTCTAAGGTAAGTAGTTTAATTTATTATTTTAAAGCGTGTTTTTTTTGGTCCCATACACATACCTAGTTAAAGTATCTGAATGTTATTTCTCATCAGTCATCAACTATAACTACATCACAAACTATGCTAATGCTCTGTTGTAAGGTTGTCTATGTAGGCTCAAAAGCTGGGTCAATTGTGAGTTGTGATCTGTAATCAAGACTAAATAAAATCATAAGTCGAGTAGGTACTTACCTACATCTTTTTTATGTGAATTTTCCGTAAACGTGGAAATTGGCATACGAATATTACGTTTTTTTATGGATTGATGTCCGTTTTAACTTTCTCCTTCTCTTAGATTTGGCTTCTGTAGAGTATCTTCCACAATTTCGCCAATGTCGAGTATAAGGCAACGTCGTACGGTATTTAGATTAATAAATCTTTACATATTCATAAAATATTTCTCAAAAATGAACAAAATCTAAAAAATATGTCGGCAACGTCTGTCGGTTCCATCAACCCATTTTAACTTTGGATGATAGATGTTGTTTTTGGTATGTGCAACATATTATTTTTTACAGATATAAGCATATCAACGTTACGTTTTAAGCAGAATAAATGCTTGTCTTCAGTACTATGTTTTATTTTTATTTTGGTTGATCTATATTAAGTAGGTACCTCAATACTCAGGAGGTTTGAAGGGAGATGCAGTTTAAAACATTCTTACCACTAATTGGGTGGCAGAGGTCGTGTGGCAGTCTAGTCGGTCCGTATAAAATGTTACTGCTACTCAGGTCATGTGAATAGAATGGAAGCCGACCCTAACATGGCTGGAAAAACCTTATTACTGCGAGTTCGTATTCATATTCTGGCTGGGATAGTCGGCATCCTGTGTACAATGTTATCTGTAAACCTTTTACTCTATGGTCTTTGTTAAGTCACGAAGCGAGCGCTGTAGGCACCAATCTCGTCGGGCCGGGTTCATTCATTAAAATATGCATTTATTATTACTAACATGCGTCTGTGGTGCATTGCCCATGCTAGACAGATATTTAGTGTTTTTATACTGTCCTATTACGAACATGAATGTAATGAAAACCACGATTATTTAGTATTGTTTTATAACTTAAGCTATTATAGGGATTACTTACCCTGGGGGTCATAACTCATAATCGCCTTTCGGAGAAATTTCTAGATACAACGATGTTTGTGGCTGGTAGCTCTACCCACGTATCAGCCATGCATTTCCTGTATGGTTCGAGCGATCGATAACAGGAATATTCGTCGAAGCACTTAGAGGAAATGCGCCCTTGGTATTATAAGGTAGTTTAACTAATTCTGAGGAACAATACATTGGTATCTACGTGTGATCATGGAAGCTCTAATGAGAGACGATAATTATGACAGCCCATCAATCATCAAAAACAAGGTTTTTTTGGATTAAGTAACATGGGTCGATTTTTACATACATTTCAGGCACAAACCAACGGGGGTGCGGAGGAGGCGAGGTGTAAGGGATGAGGGCGACAGCTGCGTAGCACGTGGAGCAGCAGCTGTGGCGGGCTTACGCCGAGCGCCGCCCGCGCAGGCGCAAGCTGCGCCCTCACCTGCCGTCGACAAATATTACCAACTTTTTTGTACTATATTCACAATGCCATGCGTTATACTTATTAGACTGTCATCTGCTCTGATTAAATTTACATGATTGTCCGATAAACTGCCAAAATAAGTACCTACTTGTCTAGCAAGTCATATAATATCTACTATCTATATATACCTAATTAACTACTTGGACGTTTCCACGTCACTTCAGCTATTTGTATGCTATATGTTCAACATAGTTTTGTTAATGGGAAATGTACTAATAGCACAGGGTACTCCTACCTTTTTTTTTTATTGATGTCCAGTGGGAAGGGCGAAGGGGCATGCCGGACTCCTACCGGCTAAAACCACTGGAGCGGTCATCTTCGGCACCGAAGGGGGGCTCCAGGTCCTCGCAAGATCACACTAGAGCCGCCCATTGGTGCCACGCCTTTAGGCACATCTCGGAGGGGATGACTGTAAAGCGGTCACCCGCTCTAGCGGCGGGAAGGCGACTGTAAAAGGGTCGCCCCCCCAGGCACTTCTCGGGGAGGATTGTAAAGGACCCCCCCAAGTCTCGCTGTGCGCTGTGCTGCGCATACGGCGGCACGTGACCACGTGCACGCCACCGTCTTCCCGGGGGTCACTCGAGGGTACTCCTACCTACCGAAGTCATACCTAATTGGGAAATAGAGTTTACTAGAAGATTTCACATTGCACAAGACTCTAGTGCAACCTGGGTCTGATTGAACAATGACGTGCAATACTAAAATAAATACGAATGAGCTAATCATTGGACACATTTTGTTACGTTTTATTTACGTAGGTAACGATGTTTATCGCCGTATCTCGGCTTAGTGTAGCCATAGTAGCATTGAAGCGACAACTGCAGTGCTCGCTTGTTCACATATTAGTACTCATTTACAGGTATAATACCTCCTTGAATATCATCTATTTGTTTTTGTTTTTATCTCTGGTGTTAATAGTTCATCGGGAGTGATAAACGTCTAAATATTTTTTGAATTTAGCAAAGTGAATAATCTTAAAAAATGTTTATTTGTAGATGATTGGGACTAAAATGGCCGTTGTAGTGGTGGAAAGTGATCGTTAAAAATATTTTAATTGTATCTGTGAACATGGAAGAAAACATATCGGAGAAGGATGTGGAAAATTTAGCTCCAACTACATCAGGACCAGGTATTTGCACATACATAGGTATACCTATGTTTAATTCTAGAATAGGTAGGTGAATCCTGCTTAAATAGAAATACGGCACTTTGGTACCTACTCTCTCTCCATTATCCAAAAACAATCCAACAGCAGCTCATGTCCCCACTCTTGCAGAGGCCCTTTGGAGTTTTGGTTCTATCATTATTGCCTCTAGTTAAGTAATAGGTAATGAGGAGAATATTTTTAATCAATATGCAGGTAAATACGGTTTTTTGCGTCTATTAACTGATCCATCTGCTGTAACAAAGTCACCTGATACTACCTAGGTGTGTCAAATAGTGTGTGTTATGTAATTTAAAACCGGAAGAAATGAATGACACCGTACAAGTACTTAACGACCAAACATAGATATATGATTACTATGCGCAAACTATGTACCTACTATTACTTACAGAAAATATTCCCCTAATCACAGACAGATATTAAGAATGGGTACGTAAATATACCAAAACATACTTAAAAACAAAATAGCTATCGGTAGCTACAAACCCAAGTTCATCATGTCAGCCAAAAAACGTCCACTGCTGAACAAAAGCCTCCCCATAAAACGACCGGTTTCATGCCGGATGTCGTAACCTTGGGGGGAATTTGCTAATAGTCACCATGCTTGGTAGGGGAGTTGGTGAGCGCAGAATACTACTGCTAGACTACTGTTCCACTGAAGCGACGTTGCTGCCTAAGTCCCTTAGTCTCCTTTTACAACGTCCACGGGAGGAGATAGAGTGGTGCTATATTCTTAAATCCGGACACCACACGGATACAGGTATTTATTAATTATAATTTCAATATAAAAAAATCGATTAATTTTATGTTGATACTACGTGATGATAACTTATCGGAAATAATAATATGGTAGGTGAAAATACTAAGTGAGCGACTGGAAATACCGAGTAGGCGACTAATTATAGTCAACTCGCATACATACTATCTTTACAATAATAATAGGTTACTATTAATCTTTAAACAAAAAATACTGTCACAGTAGGTTAGCACGTTTGGCCCCCGCAAACATGTACACACGAAATAATGTTTAGTCACTCACTCGGTATTATTGGTAGGTACCCGTTTTCAGTATATTTGACACCTGGTAATTTGAATTTACAGTCGCTCGTTTAAGATACTACCCGTAATTTATTAATAGCCTAATGCTAATAATGTCGTGGCATAGAGAAAAGTTTCTACGTGTGTGTAAGTTACTAGTGTAATGTAAAGGGTATATAAAAACTATTTATCTATTCACATCTAGCACCATAAAATGAAAACTTGCGAAACTCACTAATCTAAATTACACCTATCATATCAGCCAAAGGACGTTCAGTGCTGAACAAAGCCTCTCCCAAAGAATTCCACAACATTGTATCTTTATTTTGAGGGCGATATGCCAATACTTACCACGCTTGGCAGGCGGCTTGGTGAGCGCAGAATGATGCTGTTCCACAGAAGGGAAGCTGCAGCCCATCGATTAGAGTAAATTAGTCGCTTTTTACGACATCCACGGGAGGAGATGGAGTGGTGCTATATTCTTAATCCGAGCACCACACGTACAGTACACACGGAAATAACACCTAACGTCCGAAATTAATAATCAATCTAATCCAAAAACTTTGGATTTCTGATTTTAGATATGTCTATTTTCGTGGTAAATCTGGAATTTCAAAATCCTAAATCTGAAGAATTTGGATTAGATTGATTATTAATTTCGGCCGTAAGTTGATTGTCAATTTTTGCTTCTAAATGACAGCAAAATATTTTAAAATATATAGTAACTAAGTAGACGCGAAAAAAATAATTTACAAGAATTTATTATTCTTGATGATTCTGATTGATAATAAGTAGACATTAAAAACGTATATTGTTTTAATTTTTTAATAAATAAATATCATCATCATCGTGATGATATTTATTAATTTCGGCCGTAAGTTGATTGTCAATTTTTGCTTCTAAATGACAGCAAAATTTTTAAAATAGTATAGTAACTAAGCAGACGCGAAAAAAAAATTACAAGAATGTATTATTCTTGATGATTCTGATTAATATTAAGTAGACATTAAAAACGTATATTGTTTTAATTTTTTAATAAATAAATACATGTACCCGCTATGTACCTTCGAAGTTATTTTTTAAAGGCGATATACTTGTTATTTTTATTATTTATTTGCCTTCGATTCGAAGTACGAAGTTGAACCGCCTGTGAAATTTATATTATGTTGCCAGATTCTAACGTCCATTTAGTATGAATAAAAAATAAAGTCTAACGCAGTAGGTCCACGAAATAGTTTGGTCAACAGTATTTATTATAGTAGTGGTTCAATAAGTGAAAATCTATTTGTATATGTTGTATGTATTACAGTAAAATATTAGTTAATAACTATTTAATGGCCAGGAGATTGACATACATAGAGAAATAAGTGAATATACACTTATTTCAAATTAAATGTAAGCTTTATTTTTTAACGTGCCTACTCAAACGGTATACGGTCATACGGATATGTATGTATTTTTACATACATATCCGAAATAATCTTGTTCTCTGGCAACACTGCCTTGAAATCAGCTAAGTTTAAAGCGTCTGCGATAAATAGTTTCCGAACGTCGACGAGTGTAAACCTACCCTGAAGTACTCTGTGGACGAGAGTGACGCATGTTCTCACGACTCCCTAGCGTAGCGTAGCTACAATAAGCTGTGACTGGCTGGACGGGCCGCGATCGATTGTGAACGTCACTTCGTGTTCGTTCGTTAGTCGCGAGTTTCGCACTCATGTTGGAGAGTTGTGTCGTTCGTGTATCCGTTTACGTTTGACAAGTGAGAGTGAGGACAGCTAGTTCTTAGTAGAAACCTAGTCAAAAACAAACATTTTGATGTGGTCGTGGTTCTTACCTTGTGTAAATACTAGAAAATCTAGATTACAAATGGATATAACCAAAGGTAAAAGTCATTTACTTACATAACCTTTTCATGACCATATGTTGTTAGATTTGGAACGAGGGCGACGTCATTACTATCCTTGCATTACACTGGATTGGAAAAATTCGTTTTATTTCGGGTGTAACAAATTAGAATAATAAAATATTTATAAACCTTAAATACCAACATTGTTTATTTTACAGTTATTTTTTTATACAGTAATTACACGTGCTGTGTATTGTTCTATAATTATTTAAAATGCTTGTAAACAAATATTACAAGTCAATATTAACATCAAACAAAATGTTTTCCCTTTGATAGCTTATTGCCATTTAAACGAGATTAGTACCTACTTACTTATTATTTCTATTTGTTACCATTAAATTAAATAGGTACCTATAATTTTAAATTATTATGAATTGTGTACAATATCAAGCTTTTTATAATTATAATGTTAATAAGCAGTGATCGGATAATTGGGTGCATAGTTACCAATACTTCACTTTATTCCTGCAAATGAATATGGCAAAAACTTATTATTCAACATTTGGTCAATGAATATAATAAGTGTAGACAGTAATAATATAATTTGCTTAGTGTCTGTAAAATTTATTGTATTTCCTGACAATGCCATCTACATTTTATATATGTGAGTTAAAATAAACATTGATTTATAAAAAATGAAGTGGGAGGTATTTTTTACTAAATGCGTTTTTAGACAAATGTAATATATTGGATGTTTATAATTTTCAAGAAATTGAATTTTTCCAAGAGCCTGTTAAATATCCAGTTATCTGATGACTTATGTATATTTCATATAAAGAATCATTAAAAACTGATAAGATAAACATATTACAATGACATTTGTATATAATAAATATGAATGATTTTCCTCAAAGTATATATGTCTGGTCTATGTAATAAGGAAAGATGTTATTCACTATATAAAATTCACATTGAACTTTTTGTTCCTCAATAGTATTGTTTGTGGCCTTGCCATTTGATTATACCCATTGGGGGCCTCTTAGCTGCTTTGGTTGGGTGCTACTTAATTTGTAAACTGTTCCTAATAGGTAAAGTAAAGAATGAAACACCAGACTGATGGTGGCTTAACACTAATAAACTTATTTCATCTACTAAATTGATGCTTAAACCTAATAATATTATGTATTTTATAACAAAATATTATATGAATTCTTATATTAAATTAACTGGAACATTTCCTTATGCTGACTGTTTTAATAGGAAAATCCATTATTATCCTTAATTGTTTCCTTAACATTTGTGTGCCAGTTTTAATTTCCCAGCTGCTTTTTTCCCGTTGTATTGATCTGAATATTTTTAATATAATTGCAACTAGCAGCGCCATCTGTTAGTAGTATTGGTTATTAAGTGCCAGTTGCTTTTATATAGATAGTATGTATTTCTTGACTATATTTAATAGTCTATAATTATACTATACAATAATAATTAGTTATTATTGTTCGTAGTGCAAACCTTTGCTCTGTCCCATCCAAGCATCAGGCCATTTTAATAACTAAAGCAATACCTAGCATATTTGGTACAGTCAGCAACAACAGAATAGAATAGCTAACCTGCTGGCTAGTGGGTCGAACTGCAATCAAGAGATTGTGTATTGGTATCCTAAGCACCATTGAGGTGAATCCACTCCCAGCATAAGCACATTTTGCTTTCTTTAAAATGATAACAAGAATACTAGTAATAAATAAAAAGGTGCTTAGCTTAGTTACACACCTTTGTTTTTTACTGTACAATCATGTATCTTCTGATTCTTATTACAAGAGGATCTATCAATGTAACAGCTCTTAGTAAATTTTAGAGTAACAGGCAAATATGAATTTGCCACTCTAGATTTAGGACCTCTTGCAACTAATTGAGACACCTGTTTTAGGTAGATTAGCGGGCATCTCAAATTGTTGAGAGGATCCTAAATGTTGATTTAGTATTCAGCCATTATTATGTAAAAAATACCCAGGTGTAAACATATAAACCTTTTTGCCTGTTATAAATGGACACCTCTTCAAGTAAGACTATTTTTCTTTTGAAGTTTACTATAATTTAATTTACGTTACTATAATTTAATTATTATAGTTGTACTGTAAAGCTGATTCTGATTATTGAAAATGAAGCAATTTGGTCAAAACTTAGTCTTTCCCATATATTTGTAAAGTATATGTATAGACTTAATCTGTTCAAAAGTATAAATGTTCATTTATTTTTGTTAGTAAGTTTGTTTATTTAGGTGAACTTTTATTTTAGAATGGAGTCAACAATTTTTTGGAGTATAGTGCCTGTATTCACCTGTCAAACCTACAATCATTAGCTTATTATTTATTATTAGCAGATTACATACAATAACGTCCGAATACTGAAACGCCTGTTAATATTAAGTCCCGCTTTAACTATTATAGCCGCCCAGTTTCCTACCGAAAACGGGTTTCTGGAATAGTAAAAGCGAGACTTAATATAAACTGGCGTTTCAGTATTCGGCCGTAAGTCAGTTAGATAACGTAAAACGATAAAGGATCAATAACAGTCCTTTATCAACCTAAAAATATTTCGTGTTCCTTATCTTATCGCTTTGTTATGGATTATTTTTTACCTACCTATCTATTATTCCTTATAGGATATTTTTCCTCACAACATTTCATATTGACGTGCTCTTTGATATAATATCAAAGAGTGTATGTATGTATGTGCCCCATCTGGCGGATGTTCTCTTCCGCTGACACCAATTCCGGGCTATTGGAGGTTGGTTTGTTTTTTCAACTTTAATGATGAGAGAAGCCACGGTTTGTTTAAACGAAGTTAAGACAACAAACATAAAATTCATTCATACATTTTCATTTGACGATGATTTAAAGATTACGTTCGTCTAGAAATACGTTCACAGTATGAATTATTTTAGTCAAATTTTCTATTTGACTGTACTAAAGCAACGTAGACGTATGTAGCAAAATAGATAGCAGTCTAGCGCGTAGGCGCTACAGGCGAGGCATTGGAATTTGAAAGCCGAGCGCCGACCACCCATAGGCATGAGAACATGGCCCCGTCCCCTTCCCCACGCTTGCACTCCCGGCGGCGCCGCCTCTCGCCGCTCTCTTAAGGCACAATGCTGAATTTCATTTGCTTTTTGCGGCGACCGAGTATCTTAAACATTGCACATGATGCATATCAGTAGTCTGACATATCAGTCTGTTGGACTGAACAACAAAAACGCATATCGAGAAGTATTTTTGCATCATAATTACCTACCTATATAGATAAATATTATGAGTCAAATGTTTTACTGAATAATTCGTTTAGTATACAATATAATCTAAATAATGCACAATCCATCTGAATTCAAATAAGTAAAGTAAAAATGTATCATACGTTAGTTAACATTACTACTCTTTTTATTAAGCTTAAGTACTGTCCGCATTCCAAGCAACCACTTTTGTCTACTTTTTATTTGGTTTTGTATTAGACCCGCCCATCAGTAAACTACTGCCACATTCCACAGGCCCTTTTTTACGCTGTGTGGTCGCGGTTTCCGCTGAAGACGGCAACGTCGCGTCTCAAATATGAATGAAATCCGGTCGGCTGGGATCGGCATGGCAACGTCGCACTAGACGCTAGCCTGATTGAGAACTTACTACCAGTGTTGCCAGGTGGAATATCAAGAATTAAGTGGAATTTTCATAAGCATACCAACATATCAAGAATCGTGGCCTAAGTTTTTAAAACTATTTTTATTTAATTTAAGTCTTGCTGCGAAAAATCCATGTATATAGGAATAGTGACTAAAACGAACAAATAAATAATTTGAGCGTATAAGTTCTCCCCAGGCAGGAACGCCTGCTAGGTATTTTAGGCGGCTTCTAATTATTTGTTAAGCTAGGCTTCTCTAGTAGCAGGTTTCTAAAAAAACGTATGCTTTGTTTTGTATAGATCTGACTGCGTAAGAAATAAAAGCTGTGAATGCCATAAAATCCATTCAAACAAGCCCTGAAATCGAAACTTTTACCGAACGTTTTTTTTACACTACGATAAAAATAAGTTTCCTTATCTTACAGGTTCCTTAACTCCATTAGTTTTGAGGGTAGCCAAAATTGTTAAGAAACCATTTTTATGTATAATTTTATACCCTATATACTTTTTTTTGTAGCTTTTCAAATTTTCTAAATAGTTTATTGTCTCCTCGGGGGTAGAAAAAAAAACTTATTATTGACAAATCGTTTTTGGATGTCTTAAATTTATTATATTAATATACTTTTATCAAAAACTCTTCCTTTACGCTCAATATTATATTACTTTAAAAACAAGGAGTGCTACTTTACTTTCCTATTTCATTGCTTTGTATAATTTTCTTGATGTATTTTTTTTAATATAAATAATTTAATGCTTCTGTAAAGATCTAACCACTAGTACTTACTTATCCATACATAATCTTTGAACAAAAATAGGTTACTGTTGTATGTGTGTGTTGTGTGTGTAAGTCGCGATACTGCGTCGTCGGCAACTTTACCACATAGTATTTATCATAATGAAAAGAAATGATCTATATACAATGTACTAAAAAAATCACATTCATGTTGATGATAACTATTTGGAACTACCAACCAATGGAACCAATGGAATTCCCTACTGTTCTAGATTTCCGCGTTTCAATCCAAATAATAGCTAGGCACATAACTGAGGATTTATTAACGAAATGTAACAGCTGTATTGGAATATTAAATGGCGAATTACCGAAATGCAGTACGCACCCCATGCGTACGGCTATACTCCAGGGCGAGGAGGGTTGCAGTCTATTCAAACCCTCTTTTGAAGTGTGTACGCTTGCGCAGTGGGGTGGTTGTTGTAGCACAATGTCACCACCAGGCGGCACAGTATACGTGTAGCCAACGATGTCTGTACTCACACGTACGATATCACGATATCATTTTAATTCTACAACTATAATTTGCCAATCTTCCAGTTTGTTTTTGCAATGTGTGTTTGCAGTGTTACGTGAAAAGTTTTACGTGGAAAATCGCTGCCAGAATGCCTCTTTTAGTCGACACTAAAAGCAGAAATGGTAAATATCGATCCAAGTACCACTGACGGCCATTAGTTATTTAGGAGGCCTATTGTTTTGGTGGCATACAATCTTCTTTATCTACGCTTCTCAACCAATATGCCTTAGTAAAGCGTATATATTTGCAATTTACATTTAATTTTAAATTTGAAACCATTTTTGTTTATGAGAAACATAATAGGTTATATTTATACTTATTCCTAAAATAAACTAGTGTCAATTTTCACATACAAATGTCCAGGTCCATCTTATTAGAACTTTATTGATGATGAAACTTATTTATGTTTTTGTATATATATATGTAAAATGACTTCAAACCGAGGAACACTGTGCGTGATTACTATTTAGGGTTAGGCCATATGGTATATACCAAAATCGACATCGAATCGACCTAGTTTAATCATAATATACCTTATATATAATTATTAAACTAGGTGTCCATAAAGATATTCCTTTACATAACTTGGGTCTGCTTTGTAGCCAAAGACCTGATTTGGGTGTACCATACTAAGGTTACAAATCAGATTGTGGTCATTCGGTTCATGCGCACTGAGTGCACCTAACGAGGGTTGCGGGAGGGACGCGGGAGGCGGTAGACATTGGAATGTCGATGACGCAGCCAGCCGGGCCGGCCCCGGCGGCCGCGAACTTGTTGTTATGTGAAACTGTTTTTAAACGCACACTCACACAAACATTTTCTTACTTATGACTGCGTCTTGTATGTAAAATTATATGGAATTCGCTCTAAACTCATTATAAGTCATGCCAGTGCCTATAAGCTATCGTATTCTTTTCTTGAAGGGTAAATAGCATTCCCAGCGATATCCACACAAACAGAAATCAC
Source organism: Diloba caeruleocephala (assembly GCA_947459985.1). Lineage (NCBI taxonomy): Eukaryota > Metazoa > Arthropoda > Insecta > Lepidoptera > Noctuidae > Diloba > Diloba caeruleocephala. The sequence goes on from OX381615.1 coordinate 14,672,048, forward strand.
CCTTCCAACATCATAAAATACCTAAATCTTGAATGAGATGTAAGCATCTTATTTGTTTCCTATCATCATCATCATCATCATCAATTTAAGCGTTCGATTCTCTCCGGGTTATTTCCATTATTGCCTATTCGTCACCAGCTCCATTACTACCTTATACGTATTTTATACCTAAGTATCTATTTCTTAGTCAGCTTCGGTTCATTCCTATATTAGAAAAGTCATGAACTCATGACACATTAGATGATCATCATGACAACACACAGAATACATTTTTTTATACTTACCCAGTAAAAATGTATACTCTTAACTATGGTACCTAGTACCTTTTTAATTACCCTGTGCCTAGTTTTAACTCGGCTCATTGCTTAGCTTTCAATAATTAACAAAAACCTTTTTCTTTTACAGTTGCATCCAATGGCCCCGCCTCACCATTAACGCTATTCAAGAGCGCGCCCCGCGAGGCTAAGATACGACCGCTGGTCGGGTCGCTGGTGCTGCCAACGCAGACTTACGATTCAAACGCCGGCTCTCCGGCCTCGTCGCCCTCCACACCTTCTTCTTCATCCTCGTACTCCATCGACAAGACCGATAACCATGACACATTTGGCTTCAACCCGGAGGCGGTTGATATGCGCCGCGAGGACGAACGAATTAAAACATTTGAGAAATGGACTGTTTCCTTCCTGCCCGGGGACCAACTCGCTCGCAACGGATTTTATTATCTCGGCCGTGGAGATGAGGTGCGGTGCGCCTTTTGCAAGGTTGAAATCATGAGATGGGTTGAGGGCGATGATCCCGCCAAGGACCACCAACGCTGGGCACCGCAGTGTCCGTTCGTGCGCAAGCTGAGCGGCGCCAGCACTGACTCGAGCACATCAGGCCGCGACGAGTGCGGCGCGCGTGCGGCTCCTACCACCGTGCCCTCGCGCATGCCTGGCCCCGTGCACCCGCGCTATGCTTCCGAGGCCGCGCGCCTGCGTACCTTTAACGACTGGCCGCGATGCATGCGGCAGAAACCGGAGGAGCTGGCTGAAGCGGGCTTCTTTTATACAGGACAGGGAGACAAGACCAAGTGTTTTTACTGCGATGGTGGCCTCAAGGACTGGGAGAATGATGATGTACCGTGGGAGCAGCACGCGCGCTGGTTCGACCGTTGCGCTTATGTGCAGCTGGTAAAAGGTAGGGAATACGTACAAAAGGTGATGTCGGAAGCATGCGCGGTGCCCGCGGCGGACGCGGAGCGCGATGTGGCGCCTCCCAGGCCCGCTACTAAGCCCAGCACGCCGCCGGTCACGCCGGAGAACTCCGTGGATGATTCCAAGTTGTGTAAAATCTGTTATGCTGAGGAGCGCAACGTGTGCTTCGTGCCGTGTGGACACGTTGTGGCTTGCGCCAAGTGCGCACTGGCGGCGGACAAGTGCCCGATGTGCCGCCGGACGTTTCAGAGTGCAGTACGATTGTATTTCTCGTGAGAAGAGCCGCCGAATCGAAGGCTCGATTCTAGTCTTAAGGGACGGCCCGACAGAGTTGCGTGCTGAAACCACGATCTCCTATGTCACGTTTCCACAGGCGAGAATCCTATTGATTAGATAGTCTGATAGAAGATCGCTAGTGTAACAAAAGGCAAAAACGCTTTTACAGTTCTGGATACTTACTGGAGCACGAGAAGTACAAAATGCCAATATATGTATAGTTAACATTCTAACAACAGGAATAGATTGATACGCTTATAACTGTACACAATTACAATTTTGTTATGTATTATAAACAGCTTTAAATAAAACAGAGGTTGCTCATTTGCGAGAGGAATGACACATGTTAAAATACAGTATTTTTTGTTGAACTCTAACCAACCTTAGGGACTGGTATGATGATGATGATGAGACTGTTAAGTTAAATGTAAATATATTAATTTCGTACACATAATTGTTTTTGCAAATGAGCTATATTATATTATTATTATCTAACAACACCTTCAAGTGATAATATTATTATTATTGGCAATATTAATATGGGAATTAACTTTTGCTAGATTTCTGACTGTGGAAGCGTGGCCTTACGGGAGCCGCCCCTGTGATCTAATAAATTAAGAGCGGTGGGGCAAGTTTAAATCCGCGTTGCATTATAATTTATAAGACAATATTATTATTTGATGTTGAAACTAATTTAAATTATTTAAAAAATTATACAGGACATCTACAATTTTGGAAATATATGAATGTCAGTGTTAACTTAACGGTACACCTGAAATAATGATTAAGGTGGTTTATGTCAAGACTTCCAAATATGGGTGTACCCTGTTGTGACATATTATGTAAATAATTTAATGTGAATATTGTAGCTTATCATTTTGTCCCACCGACAAAAGTGTACATAATGTTAAAACGTTAAGCAGCACAATTAACAAAGAAGATACAACAGTAATAGAAGCTGCATCTTTGACATACAAAACGAATCCAACATTTTCTGTTTTGTTTATTGTGCTGACGAAATGTTAAAAGGAGTAAATTTTCTTAATAATGTACATTGAAGTTTAAATGATAAAATCCGACTGAACGCCCCAGAATTTAATTATTTTTATGTTAGCATTTCTACAAGACTTACGTGGTATGTTGCATGTGATGCATAAGAGGGTTCATAGAGAAATTCTCATTTAAATTGATACGTTCTACTTTCAACTAGCGCAACTTAACGCAATCGGCTGATTTCTATTTTGTGTCATGCAATACAAATACCTAATGCATCAGAGGGTTATTTTAAGTCGCAGTATCATCGTAGGTAGGTAATTACTATTTAAATTCGTGCATTATCACAGATCTTGTATATTTCATATTAGGGCAAATTTTAACACAGGCAACTCACTGAATTATTTAGTTTTTGACATACAATATAAATAATGCTTATGAGTATTCATTTAAAGTCGCATTAAAATGGTTTTCGTATGTGATTACTATTTCATTATTAATAAAAAATTGTTAATTCATACACTGTTTTACTGAAAAAAATACTATGTCTGCTACTCGCTACCCGAATTTTAATTTTATCGATTTGGTGATATTCAATATTTCGCCTTATACGGCTGTAAGAGTGTAATGACGATAGTATGACTGAAGTATTTTGTTTTTTAATTTAAAGCTTTTAATGAGCGACATTACTGAGTGCACTAATATAAATTTATATTTTCGCAAGCTTGCTGGTTTATTAAGCCAAACTTGGGCCGGGCAGAAAGCCAGAGCCCGCTCGGGAGCGCTTGTAGTACAACAAGGTTGTGTAAACAGTAATTTAAAACAGTAGACGTCCGTTGTTAAAAATTTACCACTACGATAAATGTGTACATGTATAGTATCATAATCACCACGTTTAGGAAATTGGTCTGGTGACTGCAATAGTTTGTGTGTGTTACTGCAGTACTGAAGAATGCTGCTGCCTATTCTTTTGATATGAAACTATAGTCGTACATGATACCACGGGAAGAAAGCTTTGCTGCACCCCACTTAGGAGCGCAAGTCCCAAAGATCCGAGTGTCTGTTCTGTAAACGTCGACACCTTTGTAAGTTAAAGAGATCCTCCCACAACTATCACGGGTTGCAAAAGTAATAAGTATGGCATTAACTCTTCATCGTCTTCGAATGAGATTGAAAGTAGACGTCGGCAGATACCGCAGTGGGAGGACAGCGGCCGACCAGCTTGTGAGCTAAGGGCGAACTAGCTCCGAGCCGGGTCTCCGCTGCCGATGGTACGGTATTATGTGCAACGCATGAAATGGACTCAAATAATGAAACAGAACGTTTTGCGCTCATATAGGGTGTACCATACCAATTTAACTGCGTACCGTAGTAGGATGCTTATTGCTTATTACGTTGCAGGAACTTGAATAGACTCATGGCCTAACAATATTGTTAGATCAGGTGCGGGACCAATGCAATCATAATGCTGAATGGCGCTGCACTCATGCACGGTTCGAAGTGCAGACTAATCGTGTTCTCCCACATCGACCGCAATACAACTGCAAGCACCTGTTGTGTATGTTACACCTGGTATGAATAGCACCAACCCATCTCATCCCGTGGGTGTTCTAAAACGCGACTATGGTATTAATCGGAGGATGTGCAGCGACGTCCTTCGAATACATTTACAACTCAACTGCGATCCCTAACCCGCCCGCCCGCCAAGCGTGGCGATTATGGCAAAACCCCCCAACGAAACACACCCAGACAGCTCGGTGTGGCAATAATTGATGTGTTCAGCAGTGGACTTCATTCGGCCGAAATGATGTGACATGTCGGAATGTAAAAGTTTGAATATCTTTAGTAAAATATTGTTTAAGCAATGACTGCTAATGAAGGGGACGAATCAAGTGAACTAGTGATTTCGATCCGGATATTGCTGAAAAAATGTTTCAATGCGTTGGCGACTTCTACTTTGTCCGATATGTTTTATCTTTGATTTCTAAAGATAATCAGGATCCCGTTGATTTATTTGCCCAGTTTCATTATTTATAATCTTCCATACTACTTTTATTTTATTCTCAGATTTACTTACTTTGCTACTAATTAATTATGATTTAGCAAACGCGCATACCCTTTTAAATATTTTCGAGTAATTTTGCTAGCATAATCATGAAAAGATTTATCTTACGTAAAACATTTTTCAGAATACAAACTTTACATATCTCTACTTTTTCTAATGCCTTTAGTAGCCTATTCATTAAAATAACATTTATTGTTTAGTTTAAAATTCTTTTTGGGGCACGATTGATTAAATTCTTGGCATATTATATGAAATAACTTATTGTATCTGTGTTGGGATCAGTTGAAGTTTAATTTATTGTAGACAATCGCATTTTAAGATTATCCTGCAGTGAACGCAAGTTGTTTTTAGTCAGTGGCCTAATTTCAATACATTTGGTTAATATAGAATTCTTATTCGCTTTAAAGTTTACTAGCTGTTGCCCGCTATTTTTATCAATATAAATACAAATATAGCCTATATCACTCGGGGATTGGAAGAAAGAAAGAAATAAGTAAAAGAAATTTTAGAATCGTTTCGGTAGTTCATGAGATTTCTCCATACAAACAAAACTTCTTTATAATATTAGAATATATGAACAAATCCAATGATACATCACAATTGCTCAACGTGAGATCCAGGGTTCATTTCACTGGTCGGGCACAGCCATAAGACGGTTTCTGTACGAAAAGTATCAGTAACAGCCCGGAATTTGGAAGTGTCCATTAGATTACATAGTATGGATATTACATGAGACGGACTACGGGATTACGGCATCAGCTAAAAACATTTGGGGTTCCCAATACTAAGAAAGCTCAATGGGACTCGACGCACATACACAAGTTTACCTGCATGGTCAGATCTAACGGCACTGATCAAAGAAATTTCGTTTACCCTACAATTGGTAAAAATATTATCTATACATGTACTGGAAGTTGCAGTAGTCCTAGTGGGTCGATCTATTAAATGTTTTAAGATAAATAGATAAGTTGAATAACGATAAAAGTTTCCACTTGTCAGCGGATTAAACTATGATACCAATGTTGAAGTCACCACATACGAAAATTAAGTTATCATTCCTGAGAACTTTTGAGAAAAGAGGAAAAATTCGGTGCTGGTGGTCTGTATGCACATGTTATGATATGGTTTCCTATTTCTGCACATGCTACCTCCTATTGGCAGATGTAGCAGCATGTCGGTTGTCGCTTAGTGTTGGGTAATTAGTGACAAGGCTCGCATAAATCCACCGTATCAGCTTGGCAGCGTAGAACTCAAGGGCGGATAGGGACACCGGCTGCCTGGCATCCCACCGACGGTACACGAGATACCGACTCTGGTGTGGTGCTACAGCCGGAGAGACTGCCGGGGCCTATCGAGAGACCCTACCGTACGGTAGTTTGTACATTGCGCCCGTGGGTCCTCCCGGAGCGACTGAAACCATGGATCCAGATTTGCTGGAGAGAGGGCTTTCAACGATTTTTCCGGCGGTCCGTGAACATCCTGGTCTCTCCACTCCCGATCGACTCGGATTTGTTCCGTGGAGTAGGGGATTATGTGCACTGCAGTCGCCGGGCCGCTTGAGGCGGCTGTTTACTAGCTGTGTCCACCACAGCATGTTACCGCCTGGCTGGAAGGAAGCCAATTAGTTTTTCTGAGGAAGGAAGGAAGGGCCGTGGAGTCTCCCTCTGCGTAACGTCCCATTTGTCTGCTCGACGAGACTTCATAGTAATTCGAGAGCATAATTGCCCGAAGACTCGTCGAGTACCTGTCGCGAATTGGGCCCGACCGGGTCGACAGTCAATATGGCTCCCGGTAGCGGCCGTGCACTATCGACGTGAGTCTTTGCGTCCGGTCGCTGTTGGACCCGGTGGTGTTGGGCCCTTGACATAGCCAACGCCTTCAACTTCATCCCGCGGGGCGCGATTGAGATTGGTACTATTCTGACCATACAGGCGCCTTGTAGTCCTCAGCTGTCAGGCATCTAGCGCTAGCTATCAGAAACTTCAAGGTTTGCAGCACAGAGTGGCTCTCCGCCAGAGCGCCCTAAGGGGCGCAGGATAAGCGGAGGTGGCAAGCTCGACGACGCGTACTCGAAAGCGGTGTGACCTTCTGTGGTTGCAATACGCGACCAAGCGCGTCATCGAGGCTGCCTGCCGCTTTTCGGAACCTGGTTCAAGCGGCGCGAGCGCGTCAATAACTTGACGCAGGTATTCTCCGGTCACGGTTGTTTCGGTGCGTACCTGCACAGCACAGGAAGCGAAGCCACGGCACAGTGCTACCACTGTAAAAGCGACCAGGATACCGCACAGCACATGCTCGAGAATTGCCTTGTGTGAACTGCCGAGCGGTTAACCCTGGTCGATCGGACCGAGCAAGATCTATTTCTACCGGCAGTAGTATCGGCTATGCTGGCAGAGCATGAAAATAGGAGTGCACTGGAACATACGCTCTCAAAGTCTCTGCAGACTGGGATCGGGGGAGGGCCGATTCAGTTTCCGATACGAAACTGAGGTGGCTGTTGCCCAACGCGCTTGAGCTCTCTTTCTGCGTTAAATAACAGGCGATCCTCAGGGGTCACAACAGCGCGGAATGGGGAATCTGCGGCGCGCACGTGGTCACGTACCGCTGTGTGCACAACACAGCCCATAGTGATGATTCGCACGGAAATTTTACAATCACCCGCCAGATGTGCCTGGGGCGCCCCCCACCATGCATTCTCCGGGGCGCAGGAAGTACACGATGTATTTCACCCGGGAGAAAAAAAAAATGTTAAAGGAAACTAGATGTTTTTAAATCACATATTTATCCTTTTTTGTATTTGAAGTTCGCCTCTACCTATCTCTGAATTCCTCTGAAAATCTTGAGATGAGACCCGAGGCCGGGGCCACATCAATATCCTGGATTCGCCCCCGGCAGGACTGAGCGTCGTATTGACGGGGGTTTGGGTTGTTATCGGTGAATTAACCAGCTTCACGGAGGTCAGGGCATGAGACGAGGATTCTCGAGGACTAGCATTACCCCTCGACTAGCCGTATTCTCCGATATAAGCGGCTTAATGAACGATTTTCTCAGAATCGCATGTTCCACAGCGGTCAAAGTCGAGTGTACAGGGAGCAACCAACAAGTGTCGGTGACGTGTGCTCTTTATTGCCTTAAAACTCAGTAATTCTCAAAACTTAGATACTAATCGGGCAGTTCATGGCCCTGGTGTAGACTACCTTGTGTCCGTGTCCTGGCTATGTTCCGGTGACAGTTTTGGACAAAAAAATATTTGTTTGTGCAATTATGGATGAAAAACTAAATATGGACAGCATGGTTGATATCTGTCGGGCATACCACCGACCTGGTGAAGTCCTTAGACATATTAGCTCTAGTACACAGGAAGCGCACACACCCGAGCTCGATTCATTGGAAGCACTGAATGGCCGTGGCGCAGACGCCTGGATACTTGTCGACGTCCACCGCGCAACCGGCACCGCGCACCGGCAACGCGCGAGGCGGATGTCATCTTTCTGGCCGATTCCAGTGGGCAGCGTACCCAGACTGTGCCCAGGGACCAGGGTGGGCGGTGAATGTCACCCACCCTGATTTCCTCAAGCTTACACCTGACCTCTGTAGCTACCTCTTTCGGAATGACGGCGCCGCCGCCTTCGAGTCACATAGTAAAGGTCCAGCCAAGAAAAGCTTCAAAATCTTAAATTACATTTTTTTTAACCTAGATTAAAGGGTCAAAAAAGTATAAAATCAAGTTAGTTTACAAGTTTTCTACAGTATTGCTATGGAATTCAGGATTTTGGATATAAATGAATTTATCGAATCGTGGTGTATGCGCGGTGGTACGATCTGGTACTGACTTCATGAATGAATTAATTTCTCTGCGCATTCTGTTAAGCGGTGAATTTACTCCTACATTAGTTTTACAAGAATTGTGAAAGTAAAGCTTGAGAATTATAATAAAAGGATTACATTTTGCATATTGTATAGTGGTAGTAGTTTTGATGTAACTACCCTCGATAAAACTATCAATTATTGAAATTGTATTATTTTGTGGTTATAATGTGTATTTTTGACTACGTTTCGGTAAGGCCTACATACCCTCATAAATAATATTTTTTTATATTACTTTAATTAAATAATTACGTGGGTTTGATTTAGCACTAGTAAACTGGACGTTTTGCCAATTGTCCCTTCATTCAAAATTATGATTCATATACATCATTTACAGGCAATAGTAAGAACGTAGTTGCACGGTTGTTGCGAGTTGGACTATATTTGAATTATCTAGTTAATACTAATAGCCAAGCTTACGTCTCGTTGAGAGTACTATAACCCCTATCAGGTACCATTTGTTATTTGTAGAGAACATCCATTGAATGTACTGCCCGTCATTGGACTATAGCCTGGACAGCAACATGTATTTTTGACTGATGACTGTCGCGCTCTTATCCACGATGCCCGTCACGCTACGACGTGCGCTGGCACCGATCCGTTTAACTACTACACTAGCGCTTCACGTAGCACTATTGCATAGATTTGGAAATCTTGCTTGAAATGAAGACACTTAATTAAAAGGCTAAGTTGAAAGTAAAAAAAAAAACATTTATTTGGCACAAAAGTACAATCAGGCCATGAGAGATTCTACATATTTGTTGTTCGTTTGTAATAACTCTTTTTTAAGTTTGGATATTTCCGTCATCAATGCTTCATCTGATGCTGTCTCTTCTTGTATTTTTTTACATTTTCGTAGGAAATCTACAATTAATTTTTGCCCCTCCGTAGTTTCTTGTGTTTTTACAGCTGTCTCCACATCAAACAAATTAATTTCCAATTGGGCTTGTTTAGCTTCGGCGTACTGAAAGTAAAAGAAGCTAAATCGATAGATCCCTTTAATTACCTAATGCAGAAAATTCATCAAAATTATGCTCAACCTAGGGTGTATAGATAGATTGACCAAAGAATCTCTGACTTTACTGGAAAAAAACTCAGTCCAGGGTCGGACAGAAGTGCAATGAGTGGCTACAAGAAAACTAGCTCTGACTTCATCATCACATTAGATTCTATATTTCTGATAGATTTTCACAGCGGCCACATACATGCCATCATAACCATTTTGGGGGAAATTTGCCAGGACTCACCACACTTGGGCTGGCGAGTGCAGAATGGCTGCCGTTTTCCATAATTTCCGGCTGTTGCCTATCCCTCTGGTTCAGAGTCGGGTAGTCGTTTTTACGACACCGACAGGAGATGCGAGTGGGGTTATATTCTTCCTCTGGACACCACTCGGAATTAACAGGTGTAACTTAGGTAGTTATTAAAGAGTTCCGGGATTAATCCCCGGATGAAAATTATTGTAACTAACCAGCGTCACATGCATGTTATTAACGATCATGTCAATGATTATGATCAATGCAAAATAGGAAAACATTTGACAGTTATTTGATTTGAATTTCCTAATCACCTCAATGATAGATTCGGGTAGATCCGCTAGCTTGGCGACGTGTAGTCCCAGCGAATGCAACGCGGGTCCGGGAGCGATGCGATGAAGAAGCAGCAGTTGTCCGCTGACCACTGAAGCTTCGGCATGCGAGTTAACGATTACGCCAGGATGTGCACTCGCCAGGCGCGTCAACTCCTGGTAGTGCGTCGCAAACAGGCAAAAACATTGGCTCTTAGTTGCCAGCTCTCTGAAAACGAAACAGTTAAGAGAATATTGTAATTGATACCAAGAAACCGAAGTAACGAGTTTTGGGGCCCAGATAAGGGCCAAACAGCTGTTATCATCATTAACTAATGTCTCGAGTTGACGAGCGCAATGTGGTGCCACGCAGGACTATAACAATTGTTATGCGCAGGCGTGATGCTTACCACCAGGTGAATGACTCGCCCGACATGTCACCTGGTTGAATAAAGAAAACAAAACCTATTTCTATTCTTACTCTGCTATAGCCCACGCTATTCCGCAGCCTTCGTAGGTGGAAGTCCCTCGTCCCAACTCATCGATCAGGACGAGTGAGTCGGGTGTAGCAGTCTAGAAGAGATATAAAAAAAAACTTTAGACATTATGTGAAAAGTACTGCATCAATACACTAACGAAGTAAAAGTATTGCAAAATTTTATTTCTTCCTTGTTCCTATCACCATCCCCCAGATATAGTTATATTCTATATTATATATATATATGTTCGGCCGGTGAGAGAATGCGTTCTTGACAGATTGTGATCGAAAAGACGATGTAACTTTGAAGTGGCGAAAAATTTCGCACTTAATTTAATTAGTGTTGCAAGGTTACGTCTAATGTTTATCTTTGTAGTGATTTTTAAAAATAACTAGGCAGTTGAAACTTTATCGGTCGTTATACTACAAAAAAATAAATTTATCTTTAATAATAATAGAATGTATTAATAAAGTTAGCAATATTATAAAGCTGAGTCGAAACTGAACGCGCGAATGCAATAGCGTAATATTAGTACCTAGCTACTTTAATATTTCCGGTAACAAATGACAACAATGGCATTCAACGGCACGGTTGGTGCAGTGGCTGATACAGTCGGCTGCTGCTCTCCGGGTCGTGGGTTCGACTCCCGCACGGAACAAATATTTGTATGATCTGCAGGTATTTGTTCCGGGTCTGGGTGTATTGTATGTGGAATTTATGTCTGTAAACGCACCCACGACACAGGAGAAATCCTAGTGTGAGGCAACGTTGTTTAAAAAAGAAAGAAAAACTCCGAATGAAGTGATGCGCCGCCATTTTGTAAAACAAAACAGTCTGCTATTCTTTCATATGCTTTCGTGTGCATACACTACGTTCTCCAGTTCCTCGACCTCGTTGTTTTCCTTGTGAACCGGCTTTCGTTTAATTGACTGATCGTTCCTGCTTGTAATACCTACTGACATAGGCGCTTAATTGGGCTTTGATTGTGTTGTACCTTTGGCGCATAATAGTTCAGAAACTTGGACAAACATTGAAAAATGAAACCTATGAGCTAATCATCAAGTTACAAAATAACTTTGAGCGTGGCAGGCTAAATGGGGGACCATTGATACCTGTCGAACGGGTACAAGAGGTCGTCTCTCAGGCGTTTGGAGTTAGCAAACTAACGATAGATAGATAAGATAATAATTTTATTTGATTACCAGAAAATGTTTCACAGTTGGATAACAAATCCAAATAGTGAAAGTTCGGCCCGTCTGGTACAGAAGAAAATACTTTACGAACACCGAAGAAGAAACTCAGAAATAAGCCTGTGACAGATATTGATAAGTTTGACGCCGATGCAATAAGGAATATACGGTTACTATTCGAAGAATGAACACTTTAACAGGCCTATAGGCGTGGCACCAGTGGGTCGCTCTAGTGATCATACGAGGACCTGGAGCCACCCTTGCCGAAGATGACCGCCCCAGTGGTTTTAGCCGATGGGAGTCCGGCCCGAGCTCGAGACGTTCGTGATAACCCTTGAAAACGAAATAAAATTGGCTCGGTAGCGATATGGGTTTATAATTTATCAACAGGGTGTAGCCACTCTTTTTGAAGAAAACTGACAAAAAAAAGATACATGTTTTAACCCAGAAACTACATACGAAAAAAGATTTCAGTATTTATTGCCATTCAATAACACATCATATCAGCCAAAAGACGTCCACTGCTGAACAAAGGTCTCCCCCACAGATTTCCACAACGAGCTACCCGCATCTAATGACTCCCAGCCACCTTCACCAGGTCGTCTGTCTACCTCGTTGGAGGTTGTTCCACGTTGCGTTTTCCGGTGCGCGTTCTCCACTAGATATTTTTTTTTACCCCAACGACCATCAGTTCTACGAGCAATGTGCCCCGACCATTGGCATTACAGTTTACTAATCCTTTCAGCTATGTCGGCAACTTTAGGTCTTCTACGGAAATCCTCATTTCTCTCGTAGAGAAATACCAAACAGCTCTCTCCATAGCTCGCTGAGTGACCTTGAGCTCTCTTGTGAGTCAATAACGGAACCTGTTTTTTTTTCTAAAACCGGATTTTATTCATATCCCGACGGGTTCGGGGTCCGTAGATTCTCACCCGTAGTATAGCGGCGGTATCGATCATCTCCCGCATGAAGGTGCTGTGCCCCTTGCCCTCGGCGTCGCTAGCCCCGATGCGGGCAGCCAGCGCCCGCAGGCGTGGCAGGCGAGCCGCCGCCGCAGGCACGGGCGCGCCCGCATGCGCGAGCACGCTCGCCGCGCCGCACGAGCGCATCCACGTAGACTTGCCACCCATGTTGGCGCCCGTCACTATGTGCATCATGCCTGTACCTGTCACATTACGCCAGATGAGAACGGTAGAAACCTGCACTCTGAGGGCTACTTTCAATATTAACCATGATAAAGGAAAACGTTTGCCGAGGACATCGCCAAGTGGCGTAATCGAACGATCATCATTTCGGCCTAACAAGTCGACTGCTGGATACAGGCCTCCTTCAAAGATCACCACAACGACCGACATTGGTATGTTGTGTGCTCATTGGGGGGTTTTGCCATAATCGCCACGCTTGGCAGGCGGGTTGGCGATCGCAGTTGAGGTGCTAATGTATTCGAAGGACGCTGCTGCTCATCCTCGGGCTAATCCCTTAGTCGCCTTTTACGACACCCACGGGATGAGATGGGTTGGTGCTATTCGTAGCCGGCACCACATGGCATACGGTTCTGAACGATCAACACTTAGAAAAAAAAATGATATAATTAATCCATCACATTTTTTTTTGTTAGTCATTACGAATGCATTATTGCTCTCACATCTGCTACACAGTATTGTGTTCGAGACGTTGTTTTGATCTTAGATGATTAATGTAATTACCTGTTTCGTCCCTGTCACATCTCTATCGTGAGAAACGGAAAAATCGTTTTGTACATAGTCTGATGAACGGAAGCTTGACACGGGTTATACTACAAAGTACCAAGAGATTTGGCCAAAAGCGTTTATGATATTACTATGGTGTGTGTTACCCCAGCATATTACCTCCTTTCAAAATTTGAATAATACAGATATTTAGAGTGTTAGGTCGTGTAAATGTGCCCAACAGATTTTGCTGGAGTAACCTTGTCGCAGCAGTAAAAGAAATCACGATGGTCCTAGTTGCAGATAAAGTAGCCAGAAAGAAAGTTATTTGACTATTGTGGTAACTGTGTGTGGACTGTGGTAACATTATGCTGATAACTGGATCTTGGAAACTGCTTGGTGCACTATTATAATTTATTGTAAACAAATCAATGTAATTTCTGCCTCATTATGTGCACCATTTTTTTTTTATAATTTAGCACCAGCTTAGGAAGTAAAAGCCACCACGCTTGGCAAGTATGTGGCAACCGCAGACCTATCCGCTGTCACACCAAGGACCTTGCCATTAGCTACTGTCTTGTTATACTTAAACCGGTAACTAAATTTATGAATATAATACTAGCAAACTACCTGATATTTTTTTAACTAAATTAACGATGACATCTGTTTTATGTAAACCGTAAGAAGGAAAGGAGCAAACCGAAGATGCATGCAGACAACAAACAGGCTGACTTTAGTCACATTACATATACGTAGGCATACATACCTCTTTTAAACACGACGTCATTGGGTATATATGACACACCCTCAGCAAGTTCAAGACAGGGGTGTCGTAGCTCCTTTAGGACCAGTTCATCTAGGTCCTCCGTGAGTATTGGCCGGACGTAAGGTGCGGGCGCACTCGCTGCGGCCACAGCGAACGATACCAACACGTCTAACCGCGATAGAATGTGCGACAGACAGAATAGGCATTCCGAATATCCCGCTGAAGACAATACGGAGAAAATTAATAACCAATCTAACCCAAAATCTTTGGATTTGAGATTGAGGAATTGTCTGTTTTAGTGTTGAGTGTAATCCTAACACAAAATCAGATCAATTTCAAAATCCTTGTAAAATAGGTATCCCAGTCCAACCCTTCTTCTTGAAGGTGTTGGTACATCTGAATTTCAAACACGATATGTATTCAAGAATAAAAATCCTCTGCGATCACCGACATACTTACAGAGTACCATGGGCATCACCTCCAGATGAAGCGATATCCACGAATACATTGCGACAGCAAGTGATTAGTGTGATAAACAGGTGCATCTATTACGATTCTTATTTAAATTCTTGTTCTTAAACCAGTGAAATTTTAAATGTTCGAAATCTCACCTGCTATACTGACTATCTCGGCAACCACTTTATCCTGCTCTTTCTCATACGACGATTTTATCGAAGTATATTCTTCTGTGATGATCTCTAACGCAGTGGTTTTAAATCTAACGCCTCCCTTAACTGCATCTATTATGCTATATTTTTTGTTGCCACGCAGAGTTTGCTCTTCTTTTAACGTAACTCTGAAAGAACATAATAAACCGCTGTTCAAGTGATGCAGGTTGAACATGCCACAGATGATATAGTGTTCTATGCACGGATAGCACATTAAACCGTCGATTCTGATTATCATACTGATATAGCAGATGATCGAGGATTCTTCAAGACGTATCCGTCGACGGCGCCCCTGATACCACCTGGCCCTTAAACCTCCGCCCATCTATACCAATATAATAATACTTAAGCGTCTGTCTTTGATTTTTTGATTTACTATCCTCCTCCGTTGTGCAACATCTGCCTCGCAAACTAAGCGAAAGGTAATGGAAAAGCGATGATTTACCTAAAATAGAATCCATTCTGAGGATTACTTTCCAACTTGATAGTCTTGCCGGCATCGAGGCCTAGATCTCGGGCAGCTTTGTTCAGTTCTTTGTCAGCTGATGACTGAATTTGTTCCAGTTGTTCACTAAGGCTTTGTAGTTGCTCATCAAATGAAGGCTTCACCAAAAAATCACCTGAGAATAATAAAAACCTTTTCAGATTGTGAAATTCAATAATATACCCACTGAACCATAGGTAAGCCCACAAATGCATCCATGATCATCATATCATATCATCATGTGATCATCATGCCATACTTTGTAGTGATCTACAGAGTATGACAGGAATACTACCCAATCGCCTGCATAAATACCCCAAGTTGAAGATGAGCAGAAAGAGGGCCAGTCACCAGTGCAAGTGCTGGTTCTGTGTCACCGATGCTCTTGCCCAGTGTAGATTACAGGCGTTTTCTTAACTGCGGTGTTGCCATTGCAGTGGACTAGCATAGTGGGTAATTTTGAGCTAGGTAAGTAGATGTAGATGAAGTAGAATCAACAAAAAGAACCACTTAGCAAATAATATATTTTTTAAATTAATAATAATTTATTAATCAACTTTACAAAAATAATTGACATAATTGTTAATAAATATAATTTATAGGAATAAACACGTTAAGTCAGCTCGACTTAAAATAACTGTTAGGAACCTGCCTGTACTGTACCCGTGTTTCAGGCAATCAGTTTCTCATTCGTTTATTCGATAGTTAGTGGCTTGCAAATACTTTTACACGTAATATTTATTTTATAAAAAATAAAAAATAAAAAATTAAATGATGGATTGCGTTTTACTACAAGAGTCTCTGGAGGAAATAGTAAAAGTCTCTAGTAAAACTCGAGTGATAAGTGTTTTTTTAAATTTGGTATAGATCATTATACCGTGTTCCCGACAAAGAATAGACCACCCCTCTCCACCCATGGGTTTCGTAAAAGGCGACTAAGAGCTGATATCAAGAGAATGGGCAGCAACCTCTCGTGTACTAACAACAACATACTGCGATCACCAATCCACCTGCCAAGCATGGTGATTATGACAATGTCCCCATATGACCGTTGATTGGAGGCCAATGTTCAGCAGTGGATGTATACGGACTGATGAGATATTGTTAAATACACGATTTATGCTAAGCTATACGTCAGAATTGTCTGGGTGAACTGTACAAACTTCTACATTAGTCATCGGACTTAGCCTTGACCTGACCAGTCCCGACTAGTATCTATTCACAAGTCTGACATCTGCATCAGCATCACCCAGCAAATTGTTTCTAGATTCTTAAACAAACAAAAGATATACCTCTGTCAACTGCGTCCATATCGATGGTCGTTTCTATCATCTGTAGAAACTTGCCGAGATCTTCATTCAGCTCCGATATTGGTTCAGTGATTGATGAATGAACAGTTGCATTCTCTGCTTCTGCTAAACAGCGTAGCAAAGATGGCAGCCTGTTAATAGCCTGTAATTTATTTATTGATTTATAATAATCCGTAATATAAAGGTATAATAATCCGTAATATAAAGGTAAGGTTTCCTTTTGTGTGAGAATCAAAACTCAAGTAGATCTTGAGTCGAGATTGCATCGATTAAATATAAATGCTGGACCTATTACTTAGGGTTTATATTTGATAAACGCAATCTCGACTCTAGTTCTACTTGAGTTTTGATTCATGATCTGTAATAATGGCCGAAGATAGTGGAGTGATTTACGCTAGTATATAACAGTGTTACTATAGAACAGAAGCCTGCAAATTAAGGGATAAAGCTTAGCTTTGGATCTTCACGTAGTGTAAGGATCAGCTTTCTACGGCTAAGTAAGAAGAGAAAAAGGGCAAGCGTTGTTAGCAATACATGGTCGGCAGTGCCTGTTTTGGTATAACGAGAGAATACTACCATGCCTCCAGATATTCCTTATCAAGTACCTGATATATTCTGTAGCAATCATGTAAATTGGCTTTCTTCCTGGTCAATCTCCTTGCTAAAGCTTGTAGGTCAGGTATCCGCCTCAGGTGGTCGTCGTGCAGTTGTAGACGGAGCTGCGAGTTGTTCATCAACAGCTCGACGACGTCCAGTCGCTCATTGATCAGGTTAATGTCACGGAGCGGCTGCCGCAGCCATTGCGCCAAAAGACTAGAATTATCCAATTTATTGCGGGTTAGATTTTTAGAGCGACAGATCTCGCTAGTTCGATTCCTAAACCGCTAACCTCTTGTCGCTGCAAATATTGAAGTAAATATCAAATAATGATGCTATATTGCGTTATATTAATTTAAAAGCGTCGTTCGTCGCGAGAGTTCAAAACCGCCAGCATATAGAATGCGATATTTTCCATGTACTTTCTTGGTTAATCAAGGACACCACTGACTAACGGTGAAGGAAAACATGGGAAAAGGAATCTGAATGTAATGGTCTGAAATCGCAAACACTCAAGAGAGCAAGCGTGGTGATCAAGATTAATACTGGATGATATTGCATTAATTTATTAGTTCAAGTACACCCACATCACTTACATTAAAGTTATCGCTACCTACTCAATATGAAACAGTATTTTGTCTGATGTAAATGACAGTAACGGCGGTACATAACACTTAGTTATTAGGTGGCTATGTCAGTAATAAAAATAATAAGAATGCAAAATAACAAGATAATAACATTATTTTTTTTGATAATTATCAGTTGAAATAAATTCAAACTCAGACCAAAATAAAACAAAATAGTGAATTAATAATGGCCAGCAAAACGAGCCCACAAGCTGGAAACATTTGATCTTATCATGGAACACGTCCAGATCAGGCATATTTGTGGCTAAAGTATGATTGTTGAAAAGCAGCAATTGCTCAATGGCTGTAATATCGGGCTGGCAATCGATATTTTGAGTTCAAGCCATTTAACTACTGACGCAAACCAACATCTACAACTAGAATATTTGGCTTTATTATCATCATCATAAAAGCACGTCTACTGCTGAAAAATGGCTTACGCCATAGATTTCCTCAATTATGTGGTTATTATGGGAGGAACTTGCCTCTACTCACCACACTTTGGCAGACGGGTTGGTGAGCGCAGTATGACTACTGTTGTGCTACTGCCAATCTCTCTGGTTTAGGATACCTCAGTCGCCTTTTACGACATCCACGTTAGGAGATGGATGCTGTATTCTTAATCCGTACACCACACGGAATATTTGGCTTGATTGGAGGAAATATTACTAAAGTGTACGACGTGTATAGAGTCAAATAAAAAAATGCCTTTTTACTTTTGCCATTTTATTGTTGCCTAATGGAATCTTTCCATTCCGTGTGGTGTCCGGATTAAGAATATAGCACCACTCCATTTCCTCCAATGGATCTCGTAAAAGACGACTAAGGGACTATAAACCAGAGGGATGGGCAGCAGCATCTCTTCTATGGTACAGCTCACCAACCCGCCTGCCAAGCGTGGTGAGTACTGACAAATTCCCCCAAAATGACGATATAGTTGTCAAAGTCTATGAAGC
The DNA here is from genome assembly GCA_947459985.1 of Diloba caeruleocephala. NCBI lineage: Eukaryota > Metazoa > Arthropoda > Insecta > Lepidoptera > Noctuidae > Diloba > Diloba caeruleocephala. The sequence continues at coordinate 14,690,776 of OX381615.1, forward strand.
AGGCCTATATCCAGTAGTGGAAGTCTTATGGCTGAAATGATAAATGGAATCTTACATGTCGGTGCAATAACGCTGTTTATACAGTGACATTTTTTAGTATGTTACGATGATGTCAGAATGACACAAGGTTCTCGTTAAAGTGAGTCATACAAATGTTTAAAAGATTATATGGAAATAATATTCGTCACGTCTTTGATACATAATAATTGTGAAACGAACCTTCGTTACTTGTGATGGAATGTTCAAATCAGATGGATAATTCCCTTTTGCGTTACACCCAATTATATACAGAACTATTAGAGAAGCTGAACTAAGATTTATTTTGTTTACTCTAAATATCGACCCTTCCTATCTTAAAACCCAACTAACATTTTTTTTTTATTTGGCGTCATACTAGGGTTTCTCCCGTATCTTGGGTACTGTTTACAAACATAAATCTCACTTACACAAACTTTGTTGATCATGCAAATATTTGCAGCGTGCGGGGGTCGAACCCGCGACACGTAACGCAGAAAGCCAATCGCTTAGCCACGCCGTCTCAACTGCGGCGTCGTAATAAAATAAAAGAGTGTCAACATATTGCACTATTCTTGCTGACTCTAAATATATGTCCAATATGTTTAATTTAGACTCCTTATTCTCTAATGGAGACCGCACACCGGAAAACGCAGCGTGGTGGACAGACAACCTGGTGAAGGTCGCTGGGAGACGTTAGATTAGCGGCATGTAACCGCCGGTTGTGGAAATCTAAGGGGGAGGTCTTTGTTCAGCAGTGGACGTCCTTTGGCTGATATGATGATGATGATGAGACTCCATCATTAATGGGGATTCCTATCCTGCCATCCTTTGTTCTAACAAATGAATCAGCAAATAATATACGTCTCCATTTCGATTGCTTGTTATACAATGTCGTAATTCGACGTTTTCTTCACTTTTGCTAATAGGTGAGATGAAGGAGTGTCATAGCGTCCCGTATAGCTTTATTAGGAAATGTCGATGTGGCATGATTTACTACGACCTATCAATATGAAAGGAATATTTTTTAGTCTCCATAAGTATGCAATATTAAAAATAACACTATAAAGTCAGCTGAAAACAATTAACAATTCTGTCAACCAAAAACAAGTCACTAACAACTTGACTGATGTTAATATGAATAATATGCAAAACTAAATACTAACAAATAAATGAGTCAAATCAATGCGTCGCATTTGTACGAGAAGAATTGATCATTTCTCAGCATAATAATTCTGTGACGCTGCTACACCAACAGCGCTGGTTTTCAGCGTCGGCCTCGGTAAATACCGTACAAGCGTACCTACCGTTTGCCCTGCTGTGTGCGACATCTGTCGAGCAACCCGTACAAGCTCCGTGAAGGTGCGTGCGACGTGTCACCGAGCTCTGGGAACACGTTGAGTGCAGACAGCGCGGCCGAATCCAAGTGGAGGAAGCAGTCAGCTTGGATTGTTGTCAAACGAAATCTGCAACAGTATTACCCATTTCTACACTTTTTTCAAATAATAATGTATTATTAAGCAAATATTTCCCTAAATTGTTATAAATATGACTGGCGAGTGGTGCATCGAACATGATTTTTGAAGTTCAAGGCATTGCGTTGTAACTTGTTGAGTAAACCAGAAAGTAATTTATTTAATTGGATTTTATTATATTTAAATACACTAAAAGCAAACCCAGAAAATACAATTTATTCAGTTGGGATAGTTTTTATTTTTTGTTAGTAATTAACAAGACTTAGAACTACTTTAGTGGCTGAAAGTATACTTTAACAGTAATATAATTTGCATACACAATTATTATTGGTGGGGTGTGCTGCGGTGTTTCTCGATATCGCCAACGCCTTCAACACCGTGCCCTGGAGTTGCATTAACCAGGCCCTTGCTTATCATCGAGCGATGAGCAGCCGCGTCCCTTCTTTGGAACAGCAGTCATACTGCGCTCATTAACCCGCCTGCTAAGCGTGGTGAGTACTGACTATTTCCCCCCATAATGACGACATAATTATTGAAATTTATGGGGGATGTTCAGCAATGGATGTCTTATGGCTGATATCCTGATCTGGAAAACACTAGTGGGTCGAGAAGGATGGGGTCGGCGAGACGACGTGCGGTGTTCCACAGGCATCTGTAATGGGGCCACATCGGATACAACTGAGTGCTGCGCGGTGCGAATTGGCGTCCCACAGTTGGGTTTCGAGGTGGTCCTAAACACGTCGCAGGCCCATTTTTATAGGCCCCAGCGCGCCAGTTTTGGGGTCCCATATCATGGTAGGAGGCGTTCGCATCGGCGTCGACGGTGAAGCACCTGGGACCCGTCCCCAACAGCCGGTAGAACTTGGTGCCGCATTTTCAGCGGCTGGCCCCCAAAGGCTGCATATGCTGTCTGCTGACTGCTCGGATGACACGGCGCAGCATCTACATCGTCAAGCAAGTGACGGACCGATACTTGCCAGGGGTGCGGCCCAATGCCGAGCGAACTCCGCACCACCAGCCATATTAAGTAGGAGAACGGCGTGGGGGTAGTTGGCAAGAGTCAGACATGCCCCTACCTACCTTCCCTACCTTTCCCAGGGCGGAATAAGGAAAGGAGGACAAAACATGAGATAAATTTACACAAACCTCCCAAAATTTGTGTTATCTGTCAATAACGCGGCGTATTTAATAGCCGCAGCCAAGCTGGTCATAGCGACATCTTTTCTAGTCTCCGGAAAGGCATTCGCATCCTGTTGCTGATTTTCCTTGAACTTGAGCAGCCGGTTTAAGTCTTGTATGAGACCTTCGGTTGAAAAATCTGACTTTTTCAATTTCGTCACAGTGACGTTTGTTCGTTCCATTACTTTTTTTAAAGCTTTATACTGCAAAAGTACAATTTATTGATATCAATTGATAACGCAATAAAACATATTAAGCTATATATTTTCCGAGACACAATCTCTGCCAAAACTCATTCAAACCCGTTCAGCCGTTCATTACTTAGTCTGTTTTTATTTGAACCAATTGGCAAAATGGCACTTATGAAAATATGGTAAATTGGCATCGCTTAGCTCAACCATACTGTAGGGTACCCAAAGACCCAATACACAACGCCGCCACAAGCAAGACATTTCAGTGAGCATAACAGACTAAAGGCTAAGACAATACAAGTCCTAAATGTTATGTACATTAGTGGCTATATGATATTCACACATTATGGTTCAATATTATCTATTAATACCACAAGTAATATCAAAAATAAATAACAGTAAATCTCTGTAGTAATGTTAAATATTAGTAAATACTGAATATCATTAGTTCCATCGGGCTCCAGCACCAAACATCATCATATTACTAAGTAAAATAACGTACTTTTAAGAAACTCATAACAAATGTCTCGAGGTGATGAGCGGGATGTGGTATCAAGCAGGAATAGTCCTGGGTAGCACTACGATTGTCATGGGAAGGCATGACGCTTACATCAGGTGAATGACGTGTTCATTTCGTCACCAGATATATAAAAAATACTATTATAAATGTGAAAACTTGTATGTTTGACCTCTTATGACGCGCAAACGGCTAGTGTATGTGGAATAGGATATCAAGCTCCCTTATGAAGGAAGCGGACGAAGTCGCAGGTAGCAGCTAGTACTAGGCATATAGCTATAAAGAAAAATTGGCGAGGACGTGCATAATAATAGAATATAATAAAGAAAATAATAAATCGCCTTTTATCAGATAAAGCTGTTAATCTACAGAAGGCCGTAAAATTTCGTCCAGTGCATACCCTACTTAATACCTCACGATGATATGATTATCATGGTTTTTGTGTCATATAGGAATAAAATTGCAATAATGTAATTAACAACCAGTAAAAACAAATCAATATAAATAAACTTACGTCATCGTGATCACTGGCCGGTACTAGACATTCGGAAGGCGCCATTTGTACAGTGATTGTTTCTAGCTCTGTTAGTAAATCGTCATCGGTGAACTCGGTAACAGACATCTGGTAGTCACCAGCTGTGATGCAACCCAGGCCTAGAAGACGACCCTAAACATGTAAGATTATAGATATACGGGGCAGTTCGTGGGTTTTTGTAATATAGTTTCCCCGCATTCCTAGTAAGTATGAATTTAATGTAAATAAATAATATGTTCATGTTTACGTGAATAAACATGTAGAGCTGAAATAAAGTTACGGATTTTGTTTTGCGCTATGAATTATGAAACTACTTTGAACATGCATGCAGCACGGTTGGTGCAGTGGCTGATACAGTCGGCTGCTGCGCTCCGGGTCGTGGGTTCGATTCCCGCACGGAACAAATATTTGTATGATCTGCAGGTAGTTGTTCCGGGTCTGGGTGTATTGTATGTGGAATTCATGTCTGTAAACGCACCTACGACACAGGAAAAATACTAGTGTGGGGCAACGACTTTAAAAAAAAAATCCATAAGAGCGCATACTTTCATGCAATACATAATTATTTCTTAATTTCCTGACGTTTCGAACTGTTTACCTACAGCGTTCATAGTGTTCACGACACCGTAAATAATTATGCATTTTGTATAAAAGCATTTGCGCGTATGGATTTGCTGCGTGTAAGTTCAAATTCGGTAGTTACATAATTAATAACGCAAGAAAAATCCGTGAGTTTATTTCAGATCTACACGTAAGTAAATAAAATGAATTACCATCGCCAACACCAAAACCTTCAATTATTTTTTGAAGATTGTTACTATTTGTCGTATCTGTAGTTTTTTATTTACCGTAAACTAACCATAAAGTAAGTGTTCTACTTAGAACACTTACTTAGAATACTGGCCACTTAGGCTACGGCGAAGTAGCCCCAAACCACTGTTCTCCGTCCATAATAATCAGCAAACCCTAGTATGGGTATGGTATTGGGTTGTCTATCGCAAAGTTTAGAGATACTTAAGAAGTTACTAAGATTAAGAAGTAAATTACTTTAGTAACTGCATCCGTCTTAATATGAACGGCCATCAAACAAGGGGTAGTTTCGTCGGAGGCTCCTAACCCCTCACCAAGAATCTCTTCCAGCTGCGACAAGTATCCTGGCGAGCCTTTGTATTTGAGAGACCAATCGCTGCCTCTTACTGAACCTTCAGCTACATATATTTCTACTCTATAACGTCTCACCTGGAAAAATAAAACAATAATCAAATAGAAATAAAACGAGTGTTTCTCGAACTATAAAGTTTTATTTTAAATGCTTATTTTATTTAACGATTTATTTCTTAATCGAAAACGCATGTTACCTACTATATTTTACTCAAAAATAAACTATTAGTGATACTAAAATAAAACAAGACCTTACCAAAATCTAGCGAAGGGTGTGAAATCTAGCGAAGGGTGTGTGTGTTAACCACGTGTTTACATTAACTTCTCTTCCATACAAAATATGCCAACTGACAAAAGCACAAAATGACAATTACTTTGTAGCAGTACCTTTGTACGTTTTATATAATAGTTACATGTACTATAAAATAGTGTAAAGTAGTAAACACAATTCAAACGCATTTAAGATGAACCATGTTTACTTACGACAGATAAGTAACTGTGAAGATAGCCCTGATAAAGTTTAAGGTCACGTATTAATACGCGTTCCCCGCTGCAGTTTCGTTCCGTGTTTAAAATTGCTTACTAATCGGTTAGTGTATGCTAATATAATAAATAAATCTAGTGACGCATATATAACGGCAATAAAATAAACAAGAAAAATGCTTGTAGGGGTTTTTCAAGTCCAAAAAAATACGACTTGCCTATTGCATGTATAAATTACCAGTATAGAAAACATTTCTGGCGATGAACTCATTAATTAATTGTATCTAGATGTTAAAATATCGATATTACATTGACCTTATGTATCTTGTAACATATCGTCAAGTGCGATACATAGTTCAATGTTCTTTTATATCACTCAAGTATTTGACAATAGACGTTCCTATATACAGCATATTTAAGTAAAATAGCAAGGGTGATTATTACTAAAAATACAATTGAATCAATCGATAATTGCGCGTGTTGCTGTGGCTAATAAAACAATCAGTATAGAACTTTAGGAGATTTGCGTTTTGAACAAACGAACATATTTTATATATATATATATATATATGTAAATATATATATATTTACAGATACATATGTTATTAGTCTCCTGATGTAATAAAAACATGCCCGTATGTGAGTAATACGATGTATAAAAGTTTCGAAACGATCGGTAAAGAACTTTAGGAGATTTGCAATTTTGAACAAACGAACATTAAATATATTTACTAGTGGAATAACGAGGGCGATTATTACTGAAAATGAAATCAAATAAATTGTACATGATTGTTTAATCGTGTAAACAATTGTCGACATATTCGACGTCGCCGAATAATTAATCGAATGAAAATGACCAATCTAATAAAATTGCGCGCAGGTCAGTTTTTTTTAAATGCAAACATTACATTGCCAATTGTATACCCGGCTCAGCTATGAATAACAATCGCATGACAATTGACCAATAATTGAATAACACAGACTGTTATTCGACTTTAAATGAAAATGCTACAATCAAATTATTCGTATAATTTTAATCAAATATTTTATGTAACAATATCCCATCGCTAAAGTGGAGGTACTTAAATTTATCAATCACGGATGTGAAGGATGTGCGTCATCATATCAGCCTTACGACGCCCACTGCTGAATAAAGGCCTTCCTATAAATTTCCACAATGGTTTCATCATTTTGGGAGGAATTTGCCAGTATTAATTACGCCAGGCAGGCGGCAATAGTTACTGTTCCACAGAAAAGATGCTAAGTCGCCTTTTACAACATCACACTGATAATGTATTGGATAGTGGTACTAAAATGTGTGTACTTACCATCATTCATCATTTCAACCGAAAAAACGTCCACAGTTAGACATAGGACTCTCACAAATATCGCCACAACTACCTGTTTGGGTTTGAGTTGTGTGCTTATTGGGCGATTTTACCATAAGCGCCACGCCTGGCAGGAGGGTTGGCGATCGCAGTTAAATTATAAATACCAAGGACGCCGCTGCCTATCCTCCGGCTAATCCCTTAGTCGCTTTTTATGACACCCACAGGAGCAGGTGGTTTGGTGTTTTCTTAGCCACACGCTGCTACGGTACTTACCAACAAAAGCTTTTTTATGAGAATTTCGAAGTTGCCTTTCGACAACACGAGGTAGTCAAGACGATTTGGTTCAAGGCCCATCTTCTTAATATTTGCCACGGTAGAAAATACCTCCCTGGCAGCGGTTGTTGCATCAGGCCCATGAACACTGTAGTAATCATTACGGTCGAAAATCCTCACCGTCGTAGCAGGTTTCTGGAAATTTCGAAGTTAATCCTCCTTCAAACGCTCAAATAACTAAGATTATAAAGTCAGAATATCCCGAATTAAGTGTTGAAGAAATCTTGTTTAATTTTTTTGGCGTAAACAAATTTAAACAATCACGTGAATACTCTAGCTGATTGTTGGGGTTCACACTACTTGCTGCAGATAAAACCAATTATTTCGAATTTTGTCGTAAACACAGCAATATAAATACATAACACAGAAAAAATATTAAAAACAAGTCAGTATTGTTGACGACAGTATATAATTTATTAAATATCTCAATACTTTTTCCTCCACTATAAATTTGATGACCCATTTTTAAATAAGGGCAATGTCATTTTGTGACGCTGTCTATTTTGTCATTAATTGTTTTCCCTCGACATTGTCTACCCGTTATTATTTTTGCGTCGATTAGTTTTTCCAGCTTCCTTTATCTAGGTCAGTATAAGAAATAAAAAGGGTTAAGTGGAGTTGGACTCGCGTGGAGAGGGTTCCGAAATTGCTGAATATATTGTCTTTGGTTGGATTAGGTCTTGTACCAATAACACTTATCCCAGTAACATCGTAGTTGTGTAACATTTTTCCCCATACATACGTAAGTTTGTACGCACAATATTGTAAGATTTACCATGTTATTTTAAGACCAAGGACTTCTTATAGGTTTTCCTTTAATCTATATATAGATCTATAGCTATTACCTATATAATATATTTTTTATAATTTTAGGCTCAGTAGTTTTGTAGATAATGGGGGAGGGGGAATGACCACACTTCGTTTTTTTTTAATAACTTTAAAACTATATATTTTAATATGATAAAAAAATACATTTGAGACCCTCACAACAATCCCTTCCATTTCATATGTTACACGGTACAGTTCGCAAAACTTTATTCTTTAATTTTCTATATTGCCCCGTAGAAGTGACCTACATATCCAAAATGTATTTATTTACGTTACACGTCCGTCGTAGAAATTCATATGTGTACCAAATTTCAACTTAATTGGTCCAGCAGATTCGGAGCAAATTGGCTGTGACAGACGGACAGACAGACACACGAATGATCCTATAAGGGTTCCGCCGTTTTTTCCTTCGGACATTCGGAACCCTAACAATCAAGAAATCGCTTAGTTATTTTCTAAATCAACAATAGTCTAGGCATATGAATAGACTTATAAATAAATATAAGAAATAGGCGCACAAATGTGCAGAATATGTTTAGATAAAACGTAAACATAAACATGTACTACAATAATTTTCCTTCCTATATCACGAAGTGGCATAAAAGCATATTTTGTAATTCGGAGAGAGCGATAAGAATATGCAAAAGGTTATCAAACTAATCAGAAATAGCACGACTGGATGCTGAATAGAAACAATATTATTTATTACAATAGGTGATTACATAAAACAATTGTCCCAGGTGAACACTGGTAGGTAGTAGTAGTAGGTAGGTAGGTCTCTTATTGCATGCCTCCAGGGGCGCTCGAAAGTTTGAGGCGGCAGGCTCGGCGGCGTGCACTCGAGCTGTGGCGCGAGCGGCTCATGTTGCCACAGTACGCGCAAAAGCGCGTCGTCGAGGCTGTCTTGCCGCTCTTCGGAGCCTGGCTCCAAAGGAGCGAGCGCGTCACATTCCGCCTGACGCAGGTATTCACCGGACATGGTTGTTTCGGTGCGTACTTGCACAGGATAGGACGCGAGGTCACGGCACAGTGCCACCACTGTGGAGACGATCAGGATACCGCACAGCACACGCTCGGAGAGTGTCCTGCGTGGACTGCCGAGCGGCGGATCCTGGTCGATCGGATCGGGCAAGATCTCTCTTTGCCAGTAGTAGTGTCGGCTATGCTGGCAGAGTATGAAAATTGGAGTGCTGTGGTCTCCTTCTGTGAAAGCGTAATGCTCCAGAAGGAGGTCGCAGAGCGGGATCGGGAGAGGGCCGATCCCGCTCGGAGGAGGAGGACACGGGGCCGGGGTAACAACCGACGCGGCGCACGTGTCCAACACGCCTGAGCCCCCTGTTGTCTTTATAGGGGGCCTTGGGGGTCGTGAGCGCGTTTATTGGGAAATCTGCATGCTCATACCGAGCGACCACGTCACGTACCGCTGGGTGCGCAGCACAGCACATAGTGAGGCCTCGGGGGAATCTTTTACAATCCCCTCGAGAGATGCCTGGGGGGGTGGCCTCTTTACAGTCGCCTTCCCTACACTAGAGGGGATGACCACTTTACAGTCATCCCCTCCGAGATGTGCCTAAAGGCGTGGCGCCAATGGGTGGCTCTAGATGGAGATCTTTCGAGTTCCTGGAGCCTCCCTTCGGTGCCGACGATGATCACTCCGGTGGTTTTAGCCGGTAGGAGTCCGGCATGCCCCTTCACCCTTTCCCGGGGCGAAGGAAGTACATGAGGTATTTCCACCGGATCAATAAAAAAAAAAAGGTCTTTTATTGCAATAAGAGGCCGACTAAGTAGGTACCACCCAATGCCAGATATACGCCGCGGAGCAGTAGTGTTTAAACTTTAAACATAACTGTGCTTGGGTTAGAAGGGCACTGTAGCTAGCGAAATTACCAGGCATAAGAGACTAAATGACATCATATCTCGAGCCGAGCGCAGTGTGATGTCACGCAGGACTAGTCCGGGGTAGCATTACAATTGTAGTTGACAGGCATGATGCTTACCACCAGGATCACTCCGGTGGTTTTAGCCGGTAGGAGTCCGGCATGCCCCTTCACCCTTTCCCGGGGCGAAGGAAGTACATGAGGTATTTCCACCGGATCAATAATAAAAAAAAAAGGTCTTTTATTGCAATAAGAGGCCGACTAAGTAGGTACCACCCAATGCCAGATATACGCCGCGAAGCAGTAGTGTTTAAACTTTAAACATAACTGTGCTTGGGTTAGAAGGGCACTGTAGCTAGCGAAATTACCAGGCATAAGAGACTAAATGACATCATATCTCGAGCCGAGCGCAGTGTGATGTCACGCAGGACTAGTCCGGGGTAGCATTACAATTGTAGTTGACAGGCATGATGCTTACCACCAGGCGAATGACTTGGTCGTCTCGTCGTCATGTTGTATAAAATAAAAAATACATGACATGTTTGCCATGGTTACACTTAGGCACACACGGCAACGTTAGTTATACCTAATATATTAAGTCATCGCTCTAAGAATGAAGTCACTATATAACTTGACTGAATCATAAGCACAAAATCTATACTTTGAAAATCACTAATTTAATAACCGCGATCACTGGGCAACTCAAGGTTTTGGTTTTGAGATGTAGTTTATTTGCAAGCCCGTTTCTGAGAATAAAATATAAGTCATGCTCCGGTCATCAGGTTATCTCGCGGGAGATAGAAAATTAAAGCTCAATAAATTGGCGTGTCCTGATCGACCAATGTCAGTATGCGACACGCGGCAGTCGTGGTGTGAAGTTTTAACTATTAATTAATTGTGAAGTGTTCTTAATTTATATTAGGTAAGTTAAATCGTTCATATTACTTTTATTTAGTTATTCTATATATATACATATACAACTCGGCACGGTTTTCGCAGTGGCTAAGCGATTTGCTGTGTGCGCTAAAGTTCACTAGATCGATACCCGGACACATCAATATTAGTATCACCTAAAAGTGGTTGTAACGGGTCTGGGTAAATGCGACTGTGACATTTGTCAGTTCCAGTAGTTCACTTTTCCTACAAAACAAGAGAAATCATAGTATCCAGTTTTATTTTAAATAAAAGCAAATAAGAAGATTGAGTAATATTTGAGATGGTAATTTTGCATGCAATTTCAAACGCCATAGCAATTATTTTCTCTGATCATCCTTTAGTAGCATATCCTTCAGCATATAAGTCGATTAAGATAAATATGGTACAAAATATTACAGTATATCTATTCACACAATCGTGTAATCTCCGGAATTTTGTAAGTAGGTATACCTTGTAATTAGCATTTACATGTATGGCTGAACCTATGCCTGTTATAAGTTAGGATCCAAAAACGGAGTTCAGTTACAGCACTACAATAGGATAGGTACTGCTCCACCATTCATACATTTTGAAATGTTATAAAACAAATAAAGTTTTCATGTTTTATTTATTATTTTCAGAGTGGATCAAAACATCAATATGAATAGTTTTATTATATTCGCCACGGTTTGGGCTCTAGTCGTGGCTAGGCCTGAACTATACAAAGAAAAGGAAGATTTCCAATTCTCAAGGAGCTCTTCAGATGATGGATCTAAATCAGGGTATTATGGCGCTCAGAGAGGTAACATGGGTGGAAACTACGAACGTGCTCATAATATGGATTCGTTGGCTCAGAATCAGATGAGTGGTCTCGTGAGACAAGTTGACGGAGAATTAGGTGATGGCGCAAATACGAGGGCTGGAAGTGTATACACTGCTGCTAACTCAAGAGGTACTTTTGGTTCAGGAAATTTTGACTTAAGCAATCTTGCAGGGCGCAACTTCCAAGAAGGCACATCTGGTGATGACGCACACTCGCGATCATCGCTATCTTCATCTTCAGCGTACAATAGCGGAGGTTACACCAACAGCCGATCACAAAGCTTGGGGCATAGTGGATATCAAACTGCAGGACACTCAGGTCTGAATCTACAATCTGATGATCTACAATCACTAGACCATGCACAAGGATCTGGCCAGTATGGGTATGGTAGGCAATCAAGCCATAGTGCAGGATATCAATCACAATCAGGTTTCCAACAGCACAATGCGCTTGAAAGTAGGAGCACAAATTCACAATCTGGTGGCTACGGATCAAATACTAACACAAGATTAATAAGTGCGACGCCAGTTAGAATTATCGTTACACCAGGAGCGCGAGTTGCTATACCAGTGGCTGCTCAATCTTACGACGTTACACATGGATCTTCACTGGTAGATCAAAATGCCCTTACCAGCGATGCTGAAACTTTCAGTAATGTCAACCAACGTACCGTTTACAGACCTAATGATGCCAAACATTACGAGTCGTCCTACAACTACCGTAAGGAATGGGAAAAACATGATACAATTCCCTCGACCGTTCCTTTATCTACCCCCACAGATAACCCTTTCCCGAAAAATAGTGAACTGTATGAGGATAGTCAAGCACGCACAACTAATGACCATTATGACGCAAGAGTCGGGTCCCAAGGAGCGCACTCAAGAAATATGTATGGCGGATATAATAGTAATGTTAAATCATCATCTGCTCAATCTCGCTCAAACTACGAACAAGAACAGCGCGAGGCTTTATCACACTCTAATTCAAACGCCTATACTCTGACCGGGACCCACAATGCAGGATCTACCTACCAAGGAGCTTCATCCGACTCCAGTTTAAATGGTTATATACAAACCCAATCCAATGCAGGCTCGAGATATCATGGAGCTGCAGCTGCAGCTGACTCTAACTCCTTGACTCAGACAGGATATAACGCAGGATTCAATGCAGATTTGAGCAGTCAAGTTGAGGATTTAAATACAAAACCCAAAAGTTATCAATCTTCTTATTCCTACCATAAATCGTGGGAGCATCAAGGAGATCCTTATGTAATAAAGCCAGCCTCCAGTGGATACAACGATGGCCAGTCATCCCAAAGATTAACTGCATCAACATACAATCAAGGATATGCAGCATCTGGGTCACATCACCAGCATTCTCATCAAAATCAAGCTGATTGTGATGAAAAGTGTCATATACGCATTGCTCGATCTTATAACTTTGATCAAGACATAGAGCAACAAAGTCAGCAAAGTCAAAAAATAGAAGAGTTGGGACAGCAGTTGGAAGATTTAGGGCAACAACAAACGCAAGACAATTGGGGTCAACAAGAAGCCGGACAGCAGGCTCAAAATACATGGGATAATTTAGAAGATTTAACTCAACAATCACAAAATAAGTGGGATAGGATAGAAGATTTAGGGCAACATACTCAGAAAGCTTTGGATAATGTGGAAGATTTTGGCCAAAACTCTCAAAATAACTGGGACCAACAACAAGAGTTTACACAACAAACGCAAGACACAAATAACCAATTACATCATGTAGAACAACAAAATAAAAGTAAGTGGTGAAAATAAATGATAGTCCAGTGTAACTTAAAATTATAGTTAAATAGATTATTGTTATTATTACTACATTGCATTAATTTTTATATATTATGAACATTTGTATTATATCATGTAACTAACAAAAAAAAATAAGTACTCTATATTAAAATAACCATACATAATAATTCGGTGGCTGGCTTTATTTTAAACTAACTTAATAATGATTTAATGATCAATCTATATCACGTAAATATCAAAGGATATGGTTGACTAATTCTATTTCAAAATAATTGTGTATTAACCGTGTCGTGTTTTTTTTCTTATGCTTTTATCATTTTGATTAAGCGTGTTGTCATCAATTCATACATTTGTACAAAACAAATAAAATAACCAAAACACACGAATCAATAAATAAAATAAAAACTTCTTAATTTAGATGATCTGGAACAGCCCATTCAAGAAATCGAAATTAAACTAGGCAATAAACCACAAGATGTTGGTCAGCACACACAAGATAAATGGGAATTAAGCAACACAGGAGAACAAGTACAAGAAAATTATTTTAAACAAATCCAAGATTATAGTCAAGTAGAATCAAACAACTACAATAAACAAGAAAACCAATTCAATCTGAACAAACCTGATATTTCTAAAGATTCACAATCATCCAGAAATGAAAATGACACTATAGATTCCCATGAAATCATTATATGGCATAGAAATGACTATTTTCACCAAAATAAATCCATGCATGAGGATTCTATTTTCAATGATAGTCGAATTCAAAATGGAAAAGTGAAGCAGCAACTTCAGAAGTCAGAGACTCAGAGCAATTTAGACATGATGCCACAATCAGAACAACATACTGAGGAAAATAACTCGAGTGATAAACCTTATTGGAGACAGCTTACAGGTTATTCTCAACAAACTTACAACATCTCTCAGACGAATGAACAAAGTAATAATGAACATTTAAACTTAAACAAAGTTGTTAACACACAGTCTGATTACAGTCAGAATCAATTTCAATCAGGTGAAAACTCAAACCAGGATACCCATAAAATTTACGGGAGTCATAATTTGAATGTATTTAACTCAAATAATCACAGACAAGAACATACTCCAAAGATCGATAGCTACTCACATGTAAATACTTTTGAAACAGATCCATCAAACAATAAACCTCTTGCGACCCTGTGGACTAAATTAGATAATATCGAGCTAGGATCAACATTGTCAACAGATATAAATAAACCAAAAGACATACAATCAACAAGCAGTAAAGAGAAAGAAAGTACTCAAGATATAGGCCGTGGGGATATTGACCCTGAAGATTTATCGGATTTAGTAGTAGATAGTAAGCTCCCCACAAGCTCATTTAACAGAATAGGCAACAAAGAAGCAACACAAAATAGTAATGAAAACAATATCATGGATATTAAAAAAGACGAAATCACAGATCAACATAGTTTGGAAGATTTTAGACAACAAAAAAATTTCACACAACTACATGTTCTAGATTTTAAAAAGCATGACTCCCAAGAGCAGCAAAATGTTGGACGGCAAATTATACAAGATCCTGAGCAACATCCAAAGTTGGAGCACCAAAATACACAAGATTTAAGACGGCAAGAAGATTTTGTTCAACACAGTTTGCAAGATTATGGTCAGCTAAGTTTGCAAGATTTTGCACAACAAAGTTCCCAAGATTTTGAACAGCAAAACATGCACGACTTTGGACAGCAAAACACGCAAGACTTTGGACAGCAAAACATGCAAGACTCTGGACAGCAAAACATGCAAGATTTTGGACAGCAAAACATGAAAGACTTTGGACAGCATGACTCCCTAGAGCAACAGAATTTACAAAATGTTGATCAACAAAATCCAAACCACGAGCAACACAAACATTTGCATGATTTCGGAGGAGATAAATATTCAGAACAACAAAATTCGATATTATTTGAACACCCTAAAAGCCCAGAGCAACCAAAGATACAAGATAGTGGACATCAAGAAAACTTTATACAACAAAACCCAGATTTTAAACAATATCAAAATGAGGAGCAGCAAAGCTTGCAGGATCTTGAACAGCATGTATATCAAAGACAACATAATTTGCAAGTTTTCGGTCAACAACCAAACCTAGGGCAACAAAATATAGAAGGTTTTACAAAAGATGACCAAGAGCCGAAAAATATGCAACAATTTAGAGATCAAGCCTTAGAGCAACAAAATTTACAAGTATTTAGACAGCAAGAAAACCTTGAAAAACATAATGTGCAATACTTTCCACAACAAGAAAACTTAGAGCAACAAAATATACACGAAAACCAAGAGCCACTAAATATCAAAGATTTCGGAGAACAGCACTTAGAGCAACAGAGTTTACAAGATTTTGAACAAAAAGAAAACATTGAGCAACATAATATGCAAATCTTTCCACAGCAACAAAACTTAGAGCAACAAAATGAGCAAGATTTTGGACAGCAAAACATGCAAGACTTTGGACAGCAAAACACGCAAGACTTTGGACATCAAAACATGCAAATTTTTGAACAGCATGATTACCTAGAACAACAGAATTTACAAAATGTTGGTCAGCAACATCAAGAATTAGAACGAAATCTTCAATACCCAGATAACCCAGTAACATCTCCAAAAAATGTTTTACATCCACAACCTAATTTAGTACCTTTAGAAGAAATTGAAGAGCCCATTCAAGTTCAAAATCAGAATAATGATTTACAGTCAAATTCTCCACAAAATCATGTTCTTGCATCAATAGACCCAGTAACTGAAAAACCTGGATTTTGGAAGTCTGTAGGAAATAAATTCTCAATAGCTAAAAGCAAAATATCCTCATGGTTCCAAAAATGAATTAATTAAAAGAGTGTTTAATAAATATATTTATTAAATTACCTAGTCATAACAATGTCCTTATTTGACTTTATTTTAATTTTAAATAGAATTGTGGATTTGACATAGAGCAAATGTATGTGTTTTAAAAAGCCAGACAGTAACAGTTTGTTAAAATATATTTACATACAAACTTACCTCTGGTAGAGAGTGGAAATATTTGACGAAAGCCTGCTGTTGAATGGAATCTGTAAAACAAAATATAATATCTATAATGAATGACATATAATGATATATGATAATGTTATGTTTCATAATTAAATGGATCCTTAACAATTATGTTTTGTTACTAATTTTACCTAAATGGGGGAGGTGATGGTTGAGGATCTGCATGGATCCTATCAGAGCAGAAGCAATCTGAATATAGTTTGAATTTTAATAACAATTGCCTTCCATAAGATAAGTTATATTGGATAACTATGTATTTTAATTTTAGTGTTAGCTTAGTTAGCTGTACCAAGATGACTGTAGAGATTGGTTTTACGTGCTATTTTGAGCCAGCAACACAGGTCACGGTCTTAAGAGTCTGACTGTACTATACTATACTGAATTACTAAAACAGAAATTCTAAATCTTAATATATATAAATTACATGTCAAGTTGTTTGTCCGCTATGGACTCCCTAAACTACTGAACCGATTTTAATAAAATTTTGCACACTGTGTGCAGTTTTATCCAACTTAAAAGATAGGATAGTTTATATCTCAATTTATAATCACAATATTATTTTATTGCGAATTATTTGTTTATTATCTGACAAAGAGTCATAATTATTTATATGTTAGTTCGATAATATTCTAACAGATTGCGGTATAAGGTAATTAGTTGACTGGATTGATTGGGCCCGGTAGGTGTCACTGCAATCGGGTTTGCATGTACTTGCCCGTGCGAAACCGGGGCGGGCAGCTGATCAATATAATAAATTTGAAATTCTGAATGCTCATTAAAGTGTAGAGTTTACGTTTATGAAAACATTTTTTTTATTGTGCCCACATATTTATTTTATTTATTTATATAAGGTTTACCAACAGTTGTTACAGCAATGCTTAGTTAAGTTTAACACATACAATAAGGTTTTAATATTACTGCACAACCAATCACGGGTAAACACAGCATGCTATGTATTAACTAGTTACAAAAAGACAGTCATGTCTCCTAAGCTGATCGTCAAATCAGCTCACCATCCTTTATAGGCTTAAGGCAAATATGCTGTGGTCAAAATTATTATTTTCGAGATTAAAATACAAAAGAGACTTGCACAACAATAGAAACGACAAACATTATTAAAATAAACAATCAAAACCAAATTAAAATTAAGCATGCAAAGGAGAGACATCAAGCATGGGCTCGCATAATTCACAGCTTAGTATTACGGATAAATGATACTAGACTATCTCCGTGGATGTCGTTCAGGTCGCTGTTTTCGTTAACGAGTCTACACAAACGTGGAATTGGAGAGTTAGCGCCAAATTTGGTCCGACGGAGAGGAGGAGCCAAAGGAGTAATAGGTTTACGAGGGGGCCTAAGGGGTACTCTAAGACGGAACCTACTCAGAAGCTGAAGACAATCGATTTGGTTTCTAAACAACTTAAAAATAAACTTAAGGTCCAGAATATCCCTGCGCTTTTCTAGTCTTCATTTTGAAAAATGATAGCTTGTCAAGATATGACTTCTTTTTGCACTTGTTCCCAAGTGAGTACCTCAAGTGACTGAGAAATCTTTTTTTAACCCTTTCTATTCTCATCGAGTGAACGGCATAATGGGGTCTCCAGGCGACACTACAGTACTCCAATATGCTGCGGACCAAACTGTAATATAGAATTATCTTTGTGCGTGACTTTTTGAACAATTTGCCATTTTAGATTACGAACCCTAGCATACGCAGTGCTTTCTTGATGATACTATCAACATGTGGTACAAAAGTCGGCTTGCTGTCCAACAAGATACCCAGATCTCGGATACAATTTACCTCATCAAGTGGAGTTCCATTAATATTGTAGGACGTAGGCAAATTGATTCATTTCCTACTAAACTTGATATGGGAGCACTTTTCACAATTCAGCAAAATGTTGTTTTGAGAGCACCACGTAAAAAGCCTATCTATGTCCTGTTGCAAGCGTATGGCATCCTGCTGGGTAGCAATTGGTTTTATTATTTTTATATCATCTGCAAACAGAAATGCAGTGGAATTGTGGAAACAGGTGATGACATAATTTATAAAGATGTTGAATAAAATAGGTCCCAGATGCGAGCCTTGTGGGACGCCTGATGTTATCGTTTGGCACAAAGATTTAAAGCCATTAACCACGACGTAAAACTCTCTGGCACTCAGGTAGGACCGGAACCAGTCAAGAACAGGTCCGCAGACACCGTATGTTGAAAGTTTTTCTAATAGTACTTTATGAGACACCCTATTGAATGCCTTACTGAAGTCCGTATACACCGCGTCCACTTGGACACCTTTGTCCATGACCTCTGACAAAGTGTCGATATATGAAACAAGGTTAGTGCACGTAGAACAAAATTTTACGAATCCGTGTTGTTGTTCGCATATTATTCTTTCAAAATAACGCTGTATATACGGACATAGCAAGGATTCTAATACTTTTCCAAGTACAGAAAGAATTGAGACAGGTCTATAATTACAAACTAAATTCCTTTCACCACTCTTAAAAATTGGCACAACTTTCGCTAATTTCCATTTTTGAGGAAAACATCCAGTTTGTAATTATATGATCATCATCATATCAGCCAGAGGATGTCCACTGCTGAACAAAGGCCTCTCCTTAGATTTCCACAAAGGGCGGTTGCATGCCGCACGCATCCAACGAGTCCCGGCGACCTTCACCAGGTCGTCTGTCCACCTCATTCGAGGTCGTCCCACGCTGCGTTTTCCGGTGCGCAGTCTCCACTCGAGAACCTTTTTACCCCAACAGCCATCAGTTCTACGAGCAATGTGCCCTGCCCATTGCCACTTCGGTTTACTAATCCTTTCAGTGATGTCTGCAACTTTTACGGAACTCATTTCTGATTTGGTCTCGCAGAGAAATATCTAGCATAGCTCTTTCCATAGCACGCTGAGTGACCTTGAGTTTTCTTATGAGGCCCATTCTAAGTGACCATATCTCTGTTCCATAGTCATCATCATCATATATATATATATAGTATATGTCTATATTTTACGGAACTCCTCATTTCTGATACGATCTCGTAGAGAAATATCTAGCATAGCTCTCTCCACAGCATGCTGAGTGACCTTGAGTTTTTTATGAGGCCTACTGTGAGTGACCACATCTCTGTTCCATAGATATATATATGTATGTATGTTGCTTCAAAATGCATATATACTATATATTTATATATATACTATATACATATACTATTATATATATATATGTATTCAAACCTTGTATGTGTGAAAGACATTACTATACAGAAGGAAGAAAAAACTGTTCTCTGTATAATTGTATAGCTTATACAATTAAGAGTCTTTTTGGGTTTTTGACTTGACATTTACATTATAATGTTTACCTGAGTGAGACTTATATGTGTGTTGTTTTTAGCGGATGTTTCAAATATTTGATTATTATGATTTGTAAGAGGGATAAATCATTCCCAACAGTTATCATCATATCATCATCATATCGGCCATTTATACGTCCACTGCTGAACAAAGGCCTCCCCCATAGATTTTCACAACTGTGTCATCATTTTGGGGGGTATTTGCCAGTACTCACCACGCTTGGCAGGCGGGTTGGTGAGCGCAGTATGACCACCATTTCACAGAAGGGACACTGCTGCCCATCCCTCTGGATTAGATTCCCTTAGTCGCCTTTTACGACATCCACTGGAGGAGATGGAGTGGTGCTATATTCTTAATCCGGACACCACACGGAAAGTTATATACTGAAATAAATGTGTGATTGGGATTTTCAAACAAAATCACAATACAACAATAATACAACTTATGATATAATACTTGACTTACCTAAACTCGAATGCATGTATAGGTTGTAACGAAGACATGATTTTTGTTATATTTATTTCAAATAAATAAAGAGTATAAATCTGCCATACAATATTACATTCCAGACGTTTCCACTGTAACTGCAGAATTCTGAAATGCCAGTTAATATTAGGTTCTGCTTTAATTTAAAAAAACAAACAGGTTTCTCAAATATATAAAGCAGGATTTAATATTAACTGGCATTTCAGTATTCGGTCATATGGCAATTAATTATGTATAGGTCAGAGGGTTTACTGTAATATAACAAAGTATGTCATGGGTGTGGCATATTGCTCGTAGAACTGATGACCAAAGCATTAGCCGTGTCTCAGTGGCATTTATAACACCTTCTTCTCTTGTGTTATGGCTTCTGTATCTTCCAAAATGTTGCCAATGTCATGTATAAGGCAATGATGTAGGGTATTCAGGATAATCAATTTAGTTGCTTGTTTAGAAAAAGATTTTATATTATATGCTTCACATTGAAACGCCCATTGTTATTTATGACATAGAAGGAGAACCAAATTTATTGCCATATTTTTAGTTTCACAGACCATTAAATGCAGGAGTTTGTTCAATAGATAATGTTGGCAGAAAATAGGTTTTTATAAACTATCTAAGCAGAGATTATGCTAAGTATCAACAACCCCGAATATAAACAATACACCAAAAAAAAACAAACACAAATTTATAACAACAATAATGTGAGCAGTGGCAGCGTTGATAGCAATCAAAAGATCCCAGTAGAATTGTTTCATCAGCAGATTCCATATAATTTAGTTTACCTACTTTGATTTTTAAAAGACAAAAATATTTCCATTTGGTTTCCGGATTAAGAATATGGCATCACTCCATAACTTTCCATAAACGTAGTAAAAGGCGATTGAGCGACTTTAAACCAGAGGGATGGGCAGCACTGGTCCTTTTGTGAAACAGCAACCACAACCAACCAGCACTAACCAACCCACCAAGAGTGGTGAGTATTGGCAAATGTCCCAGTTTGTTCAGCAGTGGACGTCTTTTGGCTGATATTAAGATGATGATAAAAATAACCATAATATCCTGATACGGTCCTCGACTCGTCGTAACAAGACATGAGTATTGCATTTGTAACAGAGATAAATCATTCCCGGCAGCTAAATACTGAAATAAATGTATGATTAGGATTTTCAAACAAAATCACAATACAATAATACGACTTACGATATAATACTTCACTTACCCAAACTCAACGCGTGTATAGGTTGTAACGAAGACATGATTTCTGTTATATTTATTTTCAAGTAGGTACCTACGTAAACTTTCGGACGTAAACAATCCCAAATCCCCAACCCAATCCGGTACATTCATTGAGCATTGCATTCCCGCCCTTCGGGCTTCAGGTAGTTTTATTTTTTGTAATATAACGGCCCTGGCTTCTAGTCTTTATGAGCCTATCGTCAATTCAAATGATAATAAGTTAATAACTATATATGTACTAATGTAAATAGATATGATTATACAAGTACTATACTAAATACATGAAAACTATCCAGTATACTATTGTAGTCTTTGATGAAAACGAATTATATAATAACTATTTAAGCTGAATGAATACAATAAAAACAAAATACATTTAGGGTGAGATTAAGAAACGAGTCTAATCGTGAACTTACGCTTCCATCTGTCAAAATTAGGGGCGTAAGTGTCAATGAACTATACTGCTGTGTTATATTTTTTAAACTGTTGTTTTAAAGTGTTATAATATTTATTAAAATGTTATTTGAAATAATGTTATATCTTAGAGCAGTCTTTCCCAACGTGGGCGATAACGCCCCCTTGTGGGCGCTGCAGGCCTAAAGGGGGGCGGTAAGAGACCCAGAAAAAAAGGGGGCATTGTGTAGGGCTTTGGGGTTGATTTATAATTTCATCTACCTAGCTAGGAAGACTCTTAGACACCGACTGAGCTCTCGACTCTCGACTACATCTTGTGAACATCAACTAATATTAATTAAGATATAGCTCAAACTCGGTTCGATATAAAAGACCGCGGGCAATCATGTTTTAACAAGTTTTTGTTAAATAATCCGAATTGTACATTCCTATACCAATCGGCTGGTTCTATAATACTTGTTCTTGCTTGTCGAGTACGATTGGGCGTCGAATGAGATAAACGAGTTTATGCACGTTTGTCTTATTCCTGTTGGTGCGTGCTGCTTATGCAATCCTATATAAACGACGTAAATTTATTTTATTTTCATTTGCGGTTTCGCGCATAATAGATAAGCAGTACTTGATTTCAACACTTACGTATTTCTTAAAACAAAACAATGTCGGAAGTAAAAAAGAAGAGACGGCAATACTCTGCGGAATATATTAAATTCGGATTTATTGAAAATCCCACAAACCCGTCGTCGCCTTTGTGTCTTCTATGTCTAAAAACATTTTCGAACGAAGCAATGAAGCCTTCAAGACTGCAAGATCATTTGAATAAAATGCATCCAGATAAGACAGAAAAGAATGTAGCATATTTTCAAGACCTAGAGAAGAAGCATAATACTCAGCCAAGTGTATCAAAACTATTTTCGGCGGCTGCTAAGCAAGATGACGACGGACTTCGAGCTACGTACAATATCTCTTTGTTAATTGCTCAAAAAGGCAAACCACACAACATCGGAGAAGAGTTAATTTTGCCAGCAATAATCATCATCATTTTTCATCATTTCGGCCAAATGAAGTCCACTGCTGGACATAGGCCTCCCCCAAAGATCACCACAACCACCGATATGGATGTGTTGTGGGCTCATTGGGGGGTTTTGCCATAATCGCCACGCTTGGCAGGCGGGTTGGCGATCGCAGTTGAGTTGTTAATGTACTCGAAGGACGCTGCTGCCCGTCCTCCAGCTAATCCCTTAGTCGACTTTTACGACACCCACGGGAGGAGATGGGGTGGTGGCATTCTGAGCCGGCACCACACGGCCAGCAATAAAGGAAGTAATAACTACTGTGCTTCATAAACCGGCCGCAGATATTATCCGAAAAATTCCTTTGAGTAATAATTCTGTGCAAAGACGAATTGATGAAATGGCTGAAAACATTGAAGAATCATTGTGCAATCATCCGAGGACTAGTCAATTCTCAATTCAGCTCGATGAGTCCACTTTACCAACTAATGAAGCGTTGTTGCTATCTTACGTGAGGTTTATTAAAGATGAGAAAATACGTGAAGAACTATTGTTTGCCAGAAATTTGGAGACAGATACAAAAGGCGAAACCATATTCAATACATTGGAAAAGTTTTGTGAAGAAAAAGAGATTCCTTTGAAAAATATTATATCAGTTGCTACGGATGGCGCTCCGGCTATGACAGGGCGCCATAAAGGTTTCATAGCATACTTAAAGAATAAAATTCCAGATGTCCTTGCTATACATTGCGTTATTCATAGACAACATTTGGTTGCTAGAAACTTAAGTGAACGACTATTTCAATCGCTGCAATATGTCATCAAAGCAGTCAATAAAATCCGTAGCAGCTCTTTGAATGATAGATTATTTCATCAGCTTTGTGTTACTAATGACGAAGATTTCAACCGTTTGTTGCTTCATACTGAAGTTCGTTGGCTGTCAAGAGGCAATTGTCTGATTCGATTTTACAACCTGTTTGACTCTATGATAGAGTTCTTGGAAACTAAAGATACAGAACTGCGCAACAAGCTCATAACATCAAAGAATGATATAGCTTACATGACAGACCTGTTTAAAATGTTCAACGACATGAACCTCCAACTGCAAGGCAATGAACTAAATTTAATTAAAACAAAAAATGTCGTTGCTGCTTTCGCAGCCAAACTGCTTCTGCACAAAAAGAATATGGGCAGACGTGAGTTTCACAATTTTCCGAATATATCAGTATACTGCAGTAACGACGACTTGTTTGCCTACTGCCAACATTTGGAAAACCTCCACATTGACTTCACCGAACGATACCAGGACATTTTAAACTTGGAAATACCAGACTGGGTGTTGGATCCGTTTTCAAATGTCAACACAGCAATGTCACCTCAGCTGGAAGAAGAACTTATAGAATTGACAACAAACGAAGAAATAAAAATCAAGTTCAAAAATGGATATCAAGAATTTTGGCTACAAAAACCGATCCCGCAATTGTACCCTGGATTGTGGTCAATTGTTCAACGATTTTTGATAGCATTCCCATCGTCATATTTGTGTGAACGTGGATTTAGTGCTGTGGCAACGCTGCTTACTAAAAAGAGAAATCGTTTGCGTGTTACCGAACGTGGCGACTTGCGGCTGTTTTTGAGTAAATTGGAACCTGATATTAACAAACTTATTGAACAGCATCAGATTCAACCTTCACATTAGTTTTTATATAAGAATTGATTATGTTTGTTTTATTTTCAATAAAAGATACTCTGTCCGAATACTATAAATTTGCGTTTCAATAATCAGTTATAAGTACTTAGCGGTTTTTAAGTATGTTTAAAAAGGGGGGCGTTAAAAAATAATTTATTCTTAAAGTGGGCAGTAGACAAAAAAAGGTTGGGTACCCCTGTCTTAGAGTGTTATATGCGTCGTTGTATTATAATTATAGCGTTGTTTATTATAATTATAATGAGTTATATTTTATTTTTGGTTAAAGCGTTGTTTGTTATAATTATAATGAGTTGTATGTTATTTAGTGTTACATTATATTGAAAGAGTTGTATTACATCGTAAAAGTTAATATTACGGTTCGATTTTATTTAGTCTTATAATAATAATAAAATAAATAAATAAACCCCTCTGGGCAAACGTTATCTCACCATGGGATAAGGTAATCCTGGAGGGCAGATTAAAGTAGCTGCTTGATTTCTTCCTACCTTCTGATATAAAAAAAAGTATATCAAAAGACAAAAAAAAAAAGTATATTAAGTAGCTTACAGAACGCAGGGCAGTTTGTGGCGAGCTGAATGTGAGTGGCGACACTGCGTACCCGAATGCTCCAGAGAGTCGGTCAGGGCCTCGTCTCCGCTTGCCTTTATTGGTTGGTTGGAGTGGAACCCCATGAGTGCCCGCAGGATTTTCAACTCTGGCTCGCCTTAGTTGGCCGATCAGAGGGGGGCCAGAGCTATCCGAGCATATAGCTAATGATGATTGTCGGTGGAAGTGTCTAATGGCGTAATAACGGGGAAACCCGCTCCGAGTCTTCGAGACGCGCGATGGTGAAACCGGTGCCGCACCTCTCTACACCCCTAGCCGCTCACACCGGTGTTGCTCCTTGTCGCCTGTAGTGGTGGCCATTTAGGGGGCCCATCTTGTGAGTGGCGAGTCACCGTCTGCCACAGAATTTCACGATCAAAGTTGAAAGGCAGACGCCGTTGTTCCCGTATTTATTAGTCTTTTTATTCCATGTAACACCCATTGCAATAGACCTTATCGTTATAGTTTCCATCTCATACAATAGCCTTACACCACCGGGGACAATCCATGACTTCATTTTATAGTGCAGCTATGGAGAGTCCCCGGTTGGTGTCCCATTACATTTTAGATTAAAATTCTCTAAAGGGCCTCTGCGTGTTGGACCTATGTCCCCGCGTAAGCCTGTCAAAAGACCGGGTTCCCCCTTACAGAGGATATAAACCCGTGAAAAGAGAGACATGTAGTAATAATAATGGCAGCACTACTAACAAATGTCAACATTTTCATAGTTCCATATAAAATATATTCCGAAAAATTCCGTATCAGTACCAATTGGTGATTATTAAACTAATAATTTAATAAAAATCTGTTTGGAACCTCCATTAAAACTAAAAATGAAGAATAAAAGATGGCACAAAATGTTCTTCTTCTTCTTCTCTTAGATTATGGCTTCTGTAGGTTATCTTCCACAATTTCGCCAATGTCAAGTTTAAGGCAACGTCGTACGGTATTTAGGTGAATAAATCTTTACATATTCATAAAATATTTCTCAAAAATGAAAAAAAATCTAAAAAATATGTCGGCAACGTCGTACGGTTCAATTGTTTATGAAACTGGAAAATACAATTAACCGAAGATGACAGTGCTGTCATGCATGAAATGTCATCCCGCTGTGACAACACAAATGGAAAAATGGTTTATTTATTTTCAGTATACTGAATATTTATTTATTTATTTATTTATTATATTCTTTATTGTACACCAGTTATTCAAAATACAATAAAAAGTATCACTAGATTATAGAGTACAATGGGCGGCCTTATCGCACACGGCAATTTCTTCCAGGCGACCTTAGGATGGAGAAACAAAATTACTACACAAGATGCGGGGTAGTCTCTGGTGCACACAAATACATATCTATATACTTGAATAATACTATATAAAATATATAAATAATGAAAATCATATATACATAATATACATAATTATATACATACATGGTAATATATATACATAATATATTAACAAAAAAAGTTAATCCGACTTAGGACAACTGATAACACAGATGTAATGTGACATATAAGCAAGGTAAATGTGAAAAATAACAAAAATATATAATTACGGTGACATGTAATGTTCCCTCACCAGTCGCTTGAACACTGGTAGCGACTGAGCCCGTCTAATTGAAATTGGCAATGCATTCCACAAACGAGCGGCCTGAACCGTGAAGGATTTGTCAATAAAATTTGTAGAATGCATGGGTATTTTAAGCCTTAGGTTTTCTGATGATCTTAGGGTATTTATCTATGTAAATGCTGACAAGGGCCAGAAAAAAAGCACACCCACCACCTCCGGACTTGTCGCCCAGTTCCGCCTCGCAACCGCCGGATCCCGGACCACCTGCAACGCCGGCGGTTGTAACTGCGTCGAGCTCAAGTGACGAGTTTTTCTCTCCGCCGACGTCGCCACCACCTGTACGTCGGCAGGGGAGAACTCGGCCACCGATCTGCTTGGGACCTAGGGGCCAACCGGCCCCGAGCCGGGTTCCCGCTGCCGGTGGTTATGTGCAGCGCATTAAATGGACTCGAGAAATAAATGAGAACGTCATGCGCGCATATTACGGGTCTACAGAGGGGGGAACTAACCTCACTGCGTATCGTGGTAGGATGCTTGCTCTGTTTCAGGTACTTGAACCAGCTGTCAACGTTTCGGCTCAACGATTGTCGGATCAGGTGCGGGTAATTCAACGCAATCATAGGTTGGACAATACCGTACTTGATCGGCTACGCTCCGAAGCGCAGAGTAATCATATCATTCCTCCGCTACCGCAGACAGTGGTACAATCCCAGGTACCTTTGGTGACTACACCGCTGTCTCAACGTACTGATCACGAAGATGATGAAGGTAATGAATGGGTTAACTCTGCCTTTGACCAGTACAATGATAATTATTTGAGGAGCGCTTTGAAAGATGCGATTCAGGAGTATCGATTCACACCACTTGAACATAGGCCACGTTTACCACGTTTGCCTATGCATAATAAAAATAGAGCGCTGGTGTGTGCCTTAGATTCGCTGCTTTCTAGCTATTTAGAAAGCAGCGAAGATCTTGGCGATACACATTCAATCCTATATTGTGCGGCTGTTGCGGCATGTCGTGTAGCTCATGTCAAATTTTCAAACACTGACAGAGCTACACGACCAAAACCCACCATACCAGCTTGGCAGGATAGGATTGGACGTCGTATCGACGAGGCCAGGGTACTCATTGGTAAGCTGACCTGCTTCAGGGAGGGCAATATTCGCCCTAGAGTGATGCGCTTTGTAAAACGAGCATTCCTGGGGACTGATGTCAGTCCTCGAGACTATATATCTCGTGTTACAGAGCGCATCGACTTTCTGAAGCAGAAAGTTTATGCATGGGCAAACCGTATTCGTAGGTATAAGCGCCGTGTGGATCGATTTACCCAGAACCGTGTTTTTCAAAGTGACCAAAGATGGGTCTACAGAACATGGGAACGACCGGATCAAGATGTGACTGACGTGCACCTACCAGATCATAAGGCAACGAGTGCATTTTGGTACAATATCTGGTCGGTGCCCGTTGCTCATATCGAAGGTGATTGGATGAAGGAGATCAAACGAGTATGTGAATCGATTAAAGAAATGGGAGAAATAACTATCGGTCCTGAAGACGTAGCTAGTGCAGTCCATCCAATGTCAAATTGGAAATCCCCTGGCCCGGATGGACTGCACAATTTTTGGTTAAAATGGTTACGAAGTTCGCATGCTCGCTTGGCCTCTCAGTTTCAATCATCTTTAGAATCTGGGTCGTTACCAGCATTCTTGACAACAGGAGTCACCCATTTGCTCATAAATCGGGTAGTACCGCGGAACCCAAAAATTATAGACCGATAACATGTTTACCAACGGTCTATAAACTTCTTACATCTATTCTGAGAACTAAAATTACTGATCATATAGATAATAACTCAATTATGTCCACCTCTCAGAATGGATGTAGGAATGGGTCCCGAGGTACTAAGGAGCTACTCCTCATTGATATGGCCATTAGCCAACAGGTTCGTCGTTCCCGAAAGGATCTGTCTACATGTTGGATAGATTATAAGAAGGCCTATGACTCAGTACCACATACATGGCTCATGAGAGTACTAGAATTGTATAAAATAAATCCAACTCTACGTGCCTTCTTGATGTCATGTATGAGGCAACGGAGGACAGTCCTTCACTATATTATGGAATCCGCGGGAATACAACTCACGGATTCTGTAGACTTTAGATCTCTTTCCTCAACTGAGACGTACAAATACCTGGGTATGTCGGAGGCGTTAGGTATCAGTGAGGCTTACATGAAACAATCATTGAAGGAACGCTACTTTGGCCGTCTGAAAAAAGTTCTAAAAAGTTTTTTGTCAGGCCGTAACAAAGTGCGGGCTTTTAATGCTTGGGTCATGCCAGTCTTGATATACTCCTTTGGTATACTCAGATGGACTCAGACCGAATTAGACGCCCTGGATAGAAAAGTTCGCTCACTGCTGACCGCAAACCGTATGCATCATCCACGATCATCGGTAATGAGGCTGTACATCCCACGAAAGTGTGGGGGTCGTGAATTTTTGAACGCTAAGACCCTGCATAATCGTGAGGTGTGCAGCCTCAGAGAATACTTCCTCCATGCCGAAATGGGCATGCATCGGGATGTGGTCGCAGTGGACAAAGGACTCACCCCGCTCTCGTTGGCTAAACAGAACTGGCGCATACCTATTGTACTTGGAACCAACGACCGCAGGGAAGTATGGCAGAGCAAGGAGCTACATGGACGCTATTATCGGGCACTTCATGGGCCCGATGTAGACTTCCTAGCGTCCGTAGCCTGGCTACGTTTTGGTGACCTTTTTGGGGAAACCGAAGGTTTTGTTTGTGCAATTATGGACGAAGTTATTATGACGAACAACTACCGCAAATATATTGTCAAGGATTACGAGTAGTACTAGGTACGAGGAGTACGGTTGATATATGTCGGGCATGTCACCGTCCAGGAGAATCCATTAGACATATTATTTCTGGTTGTTCTCGTCTTGCTAACGGCGAGTACTTGCACAGACATAATCAAGTAGCCAGGATCATCCATCAGCAACTTGCTTTGAAATACTACCTTGTGGAATCTGAAGTGCCATACTATAGGTATATGCCCGACCCAGTTCTTGAAAATGGTCATATCACTTTGTACTGGGATCGTTCTATCATCACTGACAGGACTATTGTTGCCAATAAGCCTGATATAGTGGTGATAGATCGATTAGAGCGCCGCGCAATGATTGTCGATGTCACTGTTCCACATGATGAGAATCTCGTGAAAGCTGAAAAAGATAAAGAAATTAAATATCTTGACTTAGCACACGAGATTGCTGACATGTGGAACGTAGACACGGCAATCATTGTGCCGATAGTTGTTTCTGCCCATGGCCTAATAGCAAAGAGCCTCGACTATCATCTCAAGAGGCTCTCGTTAGGCGGCTGGGTCAAGGGCTTGATACAGAAAGCGGTACTTTCACGCACTTGACACGGCACGTATTGTGAGGAGGTTCCTCTCTCTGGGGTCCTAACCACCGGTATCTTGGACCCTGTGCCCGATGCTGGTTGGTCACTATTTTTTATATTTTTAAAACATGTATTTTGATATATATTTAAAAAATGTAATTGATATGTTTATAGTTTGAATAAAGTAATAATACGAAACAAATATACCAATAAATAATATATAAATAATAAATCATCTCGAATATGCTTCACATGTCTGGAACCCAATCTACAATACATTCATAGATCGAATTGAAGATTTACAAAGACGCTTTATTAAGCACTTGTGTTTTTGTCTTAATGTGCCATATCATTCTACAAACTATCTCGAACTGTGTAAAAAATTTCATCTCCTGCCTCTTGTAAAACGCCGAGAAATTGCGGACTGTCTTTAATTATTAAAAATACTATCTAGCGAAATTGATTGTCCCGGACTTTTAGGAACAATTAAATTCAATGTTCCAACTAAATGTACAAGGTTTAATCCCGTATATACTTTCATCAACTATCGCCAAAACTCCTTTATAGTGCGAGCGAGTAAAAATTTCAATAATATATTCAAAAATTATGACCTAGATCCGTTTACAACATCAGCAATACGGTGCTTGACCCTTGATTTTTTCTCGTGAAAACGTTAACACAAATTTACAAACTCTCGTTCTCAATAATGTCTCATAAATAATCTATACAAATAAATAAAATTGAAGTGTCTGTTTGTAATGTCAAAATAACAGCTTTTTACTTATTGCATATGAAAGTATATACGGAACATATAACAAAAAATGCATTTTAATTTTTTTTGTCTGTCTGTCTGTCTGTTTGTTCCGGGTAATCTCCGAAACGGCTGGACCGATTTTGACAGGACTTTCACTGGCAGATAGCTGATGTTATAAGGAATAACTTAGGCTACTTTTATTTTAGAAAAATAAATAGGGTTCCGCGAGAAAATAAAAAAACCCTTGAAATTCAATAGAAATATTCAATGTCAAGTGCCTATGTCGAAATACTCTTAATGTATTTTAAATTAAACGCGGGTGAAACCGCGGGTCCCAGCTAGTTATTAAATATGTTTATTAAATATAGTGAATATTAATTATTACTTATATGTATAGATCATAACCATGAAACTTATCATATAAATGTTTATATTTTTATTTTTATATATTCAATTTGTTGTAACCTGTGTAAACACTAACAGTTATCTATGCAACTGCTATATGTGAAAATCTGTAATTGGCTTTCTGTTTCCTTACTATTATTGTTACACCTGTATTTTCAGCTGTAGATTTTCCAGTAATAAAAAAAAAAAAAAAGTAATAATAATAATAATAACAATTTTTGAAAATTCTAACAAGACCTGTCAAAATGTCGACTTGGTCTGCAAGCTGCAAAATTGATATTGGTCGTTTAGAAGATTAAGAACCGCAAAGCAGGTGTGGGATGAGCTACACACTCTGTTTGATGGCACATCTGAGGATAAAAGCTATACTCTTTGCTACAGTTTCTTCGGTTATCGTAAAGATCCCTCAATGACATGTCGATGCATATTTCCAAACTGAAAAATATATGGCATGAATTAAAGGCAGAACTTCAAAAAGATCAAGCTAAGTATGACATTCCTGAGATATTTCTCATTTGCAAGATCTTAGAAACTTTACCTGATGACCGTTATTTTTCATTTAAGTCCAGTTGGATGCTTATGTCAAAAAAGGATCATAACATTGACAATTTGACAGCACAAATCTGTGTTTACGAACGATCGCTGACAAATAAAGAAGAAAATACTGAAGCACAAGCGCTAGTTGTACACAACAACAAAATGAGCAAAACAAAGAAAAAGTGTAATTATTGCGGACTATTTGGACACAAAGTCAAACAATGTCATAAGTGGCTATCGGATGGAAAACCTCCAAAGCCACCTAAGACAAGTCATGCTAACGACACCAACCTGACACTGGCACTAATGCATGTTGAGACAGTAAATGTTATTGAAGGAGACCTTGACTGGTATGTCGACAACGGTGCAACTAGTCATGTCACCAGTCGAAACGATATTTTCATAAGTTTTGAGAAATTCAATAATATTCAAACAGTAACTACTGCAAACGGTTCTACAACACAAGCTCTAGGCAAAGGAACGGTTGAGGTGATAGCAGATGTTCATGGTAGACAAGAACACATAAGACTATGTAATGTATGGTATGTCCCTGCAATGAAAAGAAACTTATTTTCTGTACTCGCTGCACAAGATTTACTTGAGAAGAGTGTCTTTACATCGGAAAGAGAATTTTGTCAACTGACAGTTAATGGAAAAGTTAAGTTGATTGGTACACGAGTCAAAAATGGAGGTCTTTACAAGCTGAATGTACAGGCTGTTAGAAACCAAACTCCTGAATTGAACGTCGTGTCAACAGAAAACATTCTACAACTGTATCATGAAAGATTTGCTCATCAGAATAAAAGTCATGTGAAACAACTAATTGAAAAGGAACTTGGTATTAAAGTGAAACTGGATTCTGAATTATGCACAGGATGTGTATATGGTAAAACACATAGACATAAATTTGGAATAAGAGAAAGAGCTAAAGCACCAGGGGAGATCATTAATACCGATGTATGTGGTCCATTTCCAAATTCATTTAAAAAGTTTCGTTATTTCGTACTCTTCAAAGATGATTACAGCAAATATCGTCACGTTTACTTCATCACGCATACATCTGAAGTCAAGGATAAGCTCCTGCAGATGATAAAGGAAACAAAGACTGCTGGTCATGTTATTAAAACAATTCTCAGCGACAATGGAGGAGAATTCCAGAACGAAGCTGTTGAGAAAATATTGAATTCATATGGGATTCAACATCGTTGTACAATGCAATATGCACCGCAACAAAACGGGTGTAGTGAAAGAGAAAATAGAACTTTAGTTGAAGCTGCTCGTGCAATGATGCACGCTCACGAAGAACTTCCACTAGCCTGTTGGTCAGAGCTTGTCAACACTGCCACCTATATTCTGAACAGAACTGGACCAACTTCTATAGAAGGAAAATCACCATTTGAATTGTGGTTTGGGAAGAAACCGTCGATAAAACATTTGAGAATAATTGGCACTGAATGTTACGCCCATGTTCCCAAACAAAAGCGAACCAAACTGTCCAAGAAAGCTCAAAAATGTATTCTCATTGGTTATGATGGTGATGATGGTTATCGGTTACTGGGTTTAAACAATAAATCAGAACCAACATTGATAAGGTCAAGAGATGTAACATTCAAAGAATCGATCATCAGATCTATAGGATTAGAG
The DNA here is from genome assembly GCA_947459985.1 of Diloba caeruleocephala. NCBI lineage: Eukaryota > Metazoa > Arthropoda > Insecta > Lepidoptera > Noctuidae > Diloba > Diloba caeruleocephala. Next base: position 14,724,432 of record OX381615.1, read on the forward strand.
TCTGAACCAGATGCCCCATGACTGAGGTAGAGATTCACTTCCCTAAGGCTAGTGAAAATCATCCAATGTTAGATGCAAGGGAGGATGTACTACAAGAGGAAGCTATTTCATGTTTGCCTCAAACATTGGCTGATGCTTCTTCTTCAAGTGAAGCAACTTCAAATTTGCCTACATCTTCAAATGATATCCGTAATCGCGATGAAGAAGAATCTGATGAATCATATGTTACACCTGTACCATCTCAAAGTAATTCTGATGACGAAGATCATGAAAAAGAAATTCCTGTAATAAGAAACCTTCGAGACAGATCGAGATTGCGACCACCAACACGGTTTGATGACTTTGTAATGTCTACTATTGTAAGTGGTATTGATGAACCCAAAACATACAAAGAAGGTATGAAAAGTCTTCAGAACACTGAATGGTTAAAAGCAATGGAAAACGAGATGAAGTCTCTAAAAGAGAACAAGACTTGGATTTTAGTAGATCGACCAAAAGACAGAAAGCTGATTTCATGTAAATGGCTCTACAAAATAAAAACCAATGCTGATGGTAGCCTAGATAAATACAAAGCTCGACTTGTAGCAAGAGGTTACACTCAAGAAAAAGGAGTAGATTACTTTGAAACATTTAGCCCTGTTGCTAGAATGACAACGATTAGATCAATACTAAGTATCGCTGCAAATGAAGGATTATCCCTCAAACAGTTTGATATAACCACTGCCTTTTTAAATGGTTTACTAGATGAAGATATCTATATGAATCAACCTGAAGGGTTCAGTGATGGAACAAATAAAGTCTGTAAGTTGAAGAGAAGTTTATATGGTCTCAAACAAGCACCAAGGTGTTGGAACAAATGTATTGTCGACTATTTGAAATCGATTGGATTTAAGCAATGTGAGACAGATCCATGTTTGTTCATGAGGAATCGGCTCGGCAGTAAAATTATTCTTGGACTTTATGTTGATGATGGATTAATAGCTTCTACAAATCCAAAGGAATCTGAGAAATTTGTGTCGGAACTGAAAAGAAGGTTCAAAATTACGACAAAACCAATCTCATATTTTCTTGGTTTAGAAATCTTCAACGACAAAGATGGTTCAATTAAAGTATCTCAAAAACACTATACTGAAAAGCTACTAGAACGCTTTGGAATGAGTGACTGTAAAGCTGTCAGTACTCCAATTATTAAAGAAGCGCAATCAGACTCAGAAAAGGAACTCAATGTTAAATTTCCTTATCGTGAAGCTGTTGGTGCATTGGCATACTTAATGACAGGAACCAGACCAGACATCTCATATGCCATAAGTGTGGTATCTAGAACGCTTACTAATCCATGTATAGAAGATATTCATAAGGTCAAACGTATTCTTCGTTACCTTAAAGGAACTTTAGATACTGTAGTTGTATACAAGAAAGGGTACAAACCTGGAGTTTTAGAATGTTACAGTGACTCAGATCACGGTGGTGACTCAACTACAGGACGTTCCACTTCTGGAATTTTATGCATGTATTCGGGTGGAGTAATCTCGTGGGCAAGTCGCAAACAATCATCTGTAGCGATCTCGAGTACAGAAGCAGAACTCGTTGCTGCCAGCGAAGCAGCTCGTGAAATTGTTTGGCTAAAGAGATAATTTGGCAATGAAATATCTCAACTGAAAGAAGTCCCTACGCTACAAATAGATAATGATGCAACTATTAAGCTATCGCAAAACCCAGAGTTACATCGAAGAACAAAGCACATTGCAATAAGGCATTTTTATATCAGAGAACAAGTTACTGATAAAGAGCTTGAAGTGAAATATGTTCCCACAGAATACCAATGTGCTGATATTTTGACTAAACCTGTACATAAGCCTAGAATGGCACTATCTAAGATGATTGGCTTAGTGCAATAAAGTTTCCCAAAAGGGAGGATGTTGAAAGAGGTTTTTAGTACAACTTTATTGTATTGGCTGGTTATATTTAAGAAATATTTAATTGTCACTCTGTCTAATGTCTTGTAAAATATATATGTCTTTTCTTCCTATTTTTACATTTTATTTAACTCTTCGATCGATTGAACCCCTCTGGGAAAACGTTATCTCACCATGGGATAAGATAATCCTGGAGGGCAGATTAAAGTAGCTGCTTGATTTCTTCCTACCTTCTGATATAAAAAAAAGTATATCATAAGAAAAAAAAAAGTATATTAAGTAGCTTACAGAACGCAGGGCAGTTTGTGGCGAGCTGAATGTGAGTGGCGACACTGCGTACCCGAATGCTCCAGAGAGTCGGTCAGGGCCTCGTCTCCGGCTTGCCTTTATTGGTTGGTTGGAGTGGTACCCCATGAGTGCCCGTAGGATTTTCAACTCTGGCTTGCCTTAGTTAGCCGATCAGAGAGGGGCCGCCAGAGCTATATGCTCGGGGGTGGAAGTGTCTAATGGCGTAATAACGGGGAAACCCGCTCCGAGTCTTCGAGACGCGCGATGGTGAAACCGGTGCCGCACCTCTCTACACCCCTAGCCGCTCACACTGGTGTTGCTCCTTGTCGCCTGTAGTGGTGGCCATTTAGGGGGCCCATCTTGTGAGTGGCGAGTCACCGTCTGCCACAGAATTTCACTTTAAAGGTTGAAAGGCAGACGCCGTTGTTTCCGTTTTTAGGTATATAATCCATTTAGCATCCATTAACATTTAGGTCTATTACCTTATAATTGTAGTTTCCATCTTATACAATAGTTTTACACCTCCGGGGACAATCCGAGACTGCATTTTATAGTGTAGCCATGGAGAGTTCCCGGTTAGTGTCCCATTACATTTTAGATTAAAATTCTCTAAAGGGCCTCTGCGCGTTGGACCCATGTCCCCGCGTAAGCCTATCAAAAGACCGGGTTCCCCCTTACAGGGGATATAAACCCGTGTAATAGAGAGACATGTAGATAATAATAATAACTAGGTGTACTGTGTGAAAATCGACAAAACTTCTTTTTTTTCCAATTGTTTCTTAGCACATCCCTTTAAGCTCTGTTCGCGTAGGCTCTGTTCCTTTTGTCTATGGTATGAGAAGTGACGCGGAATTGTATCAAAGAAAATTGGATTATGGCATTTAATATATTGTTATATTATGTGCCGGCTCAGAATGCCACCACCCCATCTCCTCCCATGGGTGTCGTAAAAGTCGACTAAGGGATTAGCCGGAGGATGGGCAGCAGCGCCCTTCGAGTACATTAACAACTCAACTGCGATCGCCAACCCGCCTGCCAAGCGTGGCGATTATGGCAAAACCCCCCAATGAGCCCACAACACATCCATATCGGTGGTTGTGGTGATCTTTGGGGGAGGCCTGTGTCCAGCAGTGGACTTCATTCGGCCGAAATGATGATGATGATTATGTTATATTAAAAATTTGGCGTTGTTATGTTTTTAACAATAAGTAGTGCATTTTGACAGATGGAAGCGTAAGTTCACGCTTAGACTCGTTTCTGAATCTCACCCTTAGACATGGGAGTTTTCAGATTTTTACGCAAACGGATATATGTCGGATTTTAGATTTTGAAATCACTTTCCAAATCCGTTTTTAGAAATCGGTTTCAGTATCCAGTTCGCCATAAGTTTCAATCGATTTAGTGGTCGTTTTATTAGAAAACGACAAACGCAAACGAACGTATTCAAGTAATAAGTAATTTTTCGATGTGTAACATTATTATAAAAATGTAGGTGCCTGCTTAGCTAATCAATAGGCCGAATTTCCTTTATTCTTTGCCTTATCTAGGCTTAGGACTAACAGATAACTTTGGTACAAGACTTTATGGCACATTTAAAAGTCGCTGTAGTTACAATGACTTAAATCAATTTTATACATTATTTTTTTGCTTTCGAGTACTGAAGTTTTTACCAATATTTCTTTGCTTTGCATCTAGTTTGTTTAAAAATGCGAACCTGCTCGCCTTGTCTTCGGCTTGAGGTGTCACAATTTTTCATGTATTATCAGCCCTGTATTTGAAAAAAATCTCTCATGTGGAAGTTGGAACTAATGCTGCAACAATGTTCCATTTTGTGCGATATACCTTCTGATAAATGCGGGTAAATGATTTTGTGATCTGGCCACCACTACGATGGGCTATTCCAATCAATCTCAGATTATAAAAAGGTACTCTGTGATTCCAATTGCCCTCGGAATTTTTCCTAGGCAGCATCTCGTCATCGAAGTATATTAATTCTCGTATAGCACTCTACATATATGATAAATAAATCTTCAACTAAGTAATTAGGTACTACGCCCGAACTAAAACTACCTTCTAAGCTATTAAATTTATTAACACTATGAATTAAAACTATTTAAATGACAAATTATATTATTTTATATAGTATACATGAATTAATTAACTAATTTTAAGTATATTTTATCCACGAAAACACAATAAGAATAGGTAATTATAACGGGCACACCGCATGTGTCACCAAGGTTAAATTTGCATCAATTAATATCCAAACATAAATAAAATAAAAATACTTGTTTACGCAAATCTAGGCTTAACATTCTAAAATAGATCTTATTACTTACGTGTAGTTCTATTTCGATGCGCATGCAATATTTATTTCATCCAAGAAACCGCGCCGAAATCTTAATCTATAAATGTATCGTGCAGTAAAAACCACATAATCTTTTTTACTCCGCTTGCTTAGAAAGAGCGGAAGCGAATTCCTTTAGTTTGTGCGGGGAAAACGATTGCGTGGTTTGAGTTGGTTGGATTTGTATTCGTATTGAAATCGGCTGGCGGGCTGGATATTGTTTGGTATCGTTTGCGTTCGTCGTATCGCGTTTTGTAAAATCGGTTTGTCTAGTTTGGAATAACGATACGAAACGATTTCTAACTGAAATCGGATTTTAGATACGACGATTTGATATATCGGACGCATGTCTACTCTTCTTCTCTTGGATTTTGGCTTCTGTATCTTCCACAACTTTGCCAATGTCAAGTATACGGCAACGTTTTAAAGATTGATTAATCTTTACATATTCATAAAATATTTCTCTAAAATGAAAAAGTTGCGGTACGGTTCAATTGTTTTTTTCCGGAAAATAGTTTATTTCCCCTGATTCTTTTAAAACCTAAGTAATACTCATGGTCGTAATACTATATATTTGGTGGATACCGGGACGTCATATTACAAATGTCAGAACTCAGAAGTCAAACAAAAAAAAAACATTATAATTAAGCCTTGGTTTATGCCTAATCTCCGTCCGTGTGGTGTCCGGATAAAGAATATAGCACCACTCCATCTCCTCCCGTCCGTCCCAGCATTTCTGCGCTCACCAACCCACCTGCCCAGCGTGGTGAGTATCGGCAAATTCTCTCCAAAATGACAACATGACTAATGCATCGGCCCCCAGTTCCCGGCAGCCCCGCTATTCCTGGTCATGGCAGCGGCCACAGTAACGGCGGGGTAAGGGGTGCTAAGAATCACAGGACTGGATCCGGCTACCACCTCAAACGCAAACTGGCCCTGGTAACGTATAAGACACGCACACTGAGGGCAGACGAAAAGATTGTTGAGCTGGAAGAAGAACTAGATACGTTGCACTGGGATATTATGGGTCTATCAGAAGTCCGAAGAGAGGGGAGGACACGATAATCCTGAAATCCGTCAACTTATTCTACTACCGGGAAGGCGAACATCTGTCTCAAGGTGGTGTCGGGTTTCTCGTCCGCAGGTCCCTCATTAACAGCATAGTGGCCATCGAAAGTATGTCGAGCAGGGTAGCGTACCTTATACTCAGAATATCCAAGAGGTATTCGTTGAAGGTCATACAGGTTTACGCACCGACCTCGACCCATCCAGATGATGAAGTAGAGAGTATGTATGAGGACGTAAGTAGGGCCATACATACATCGAAGACTTCACTGTTGTGATGGGGGAGTACAACGCAAAGCTGGGCACTCGATGCGATGGTGAGTTGAGAGTGGGGCAATTTGGATGTGGGCAACGGAACCCCAGGGGACAGAGGCTGGCTGACTTTTTGGAAAAGGAGGGACTCTTCGTGATGAACTCCTTTTTCCAAAAGCCGCCTCACAGGAAGTGGACCTGGATAAGTCCCAATGGTTCCATGAGGAATGAGATTGACTTCATCATGACCATTATGAGGCAAATATTCAATGATGGACTCCAAAACCGCTTCGAGTGCCTAGAACATTGCGTATCTGTGGACGATTTAAATGGTAGGTTTGTAGAAACTGTCCAAAAGGTTGGGTCTAAGTTCTTTAAAACCCACACCCACAAAGGCAAACCAAAAAAGTTATCCGATCACCCTCTCGACGTCTTGTCAGAAAGACGCGCCTTAACGCTGCAGTCCTCCGGTGATGCTCAAGCATACCGACTGCTCAATAGACGGATATGGAAAACTGATATATGTATTTAAGAACCTAAGACATGTAGCTGATGAAAGCCTAAGAAAGTCGGTGTACTTCGCACTTTGCCAGTCATTAATAACGTACTGTATAACCACCTGGGGTGGCGCGCACAAATCGTCCCTTATTAAAGTGGAAAGAGCACAGCGGGCGATTCTAAAAGTTTCCTACTTTCATCCTTTTCGTTACCCCACATCCGATTTGTATAGAGAGATAAAAGTTCTGACTGTACGGCAGTTATTTATTCAACACACCATCTCCAAACAGCACTCACTACTGACGTACAGTCCGTCACTTCTCATTAAAAGGCGCATTAACCCTGTCGGTCGTTCTGACTCTCGTTATTCCACACATTTTTCTAGCCGATTTTTCTGCTTTCTTGGAGGCTTCCTCTATAATAAAATAAACAAAAGAACCAATATATATCCTCTAACAAAACATGCTTGCAATATGGAAGTCGGTAAGTGGCTTTTACTGTTAGATTACGATAAAACTGAAAACTTGCTCACCGTTCAGGCCTAAGCCCTAACACCCTCGCGCACAGACATTCTATCCACACACATGCACGCATAAAAACTCCGCACGTATGCATTCACACCCATCCTCATACACACTCGCACCATGCATATACACTCGCCCACACATAAACACACTTATTTACGTGAAAAATCTAATTTTAATTTAATTTAATTTCCAAATTTTTGTATGTTCAATTAATTACCATTAATGCAATTGTTTAGCCCTGCTTGCTATTGATTCTAATTATTCTATTAGGGGGAGTCCTGGTGACCTGAAATACAGGTTTCTGCCTAGTTTAGGCACCAGCCTCCCACAATATAATTATGTACTTATGTAAGCACTTTATTTATAATAATGTATTTTATATTGTGGAGGAAAAATAAATAAATGATTGATTGAAAAATGATTGATATACGCACCTTTAACACGTACGGTGTTAAAGAGGTGATTGAGCGGAATCAAGGCTCCAAAGTATACGCAAGAGACAAGTCTATTGGGCTGTCGTATTATGAAGCTGAAGACCGAGTACGGCAGTGTAGCGTTGACTAAGCCAGAGGTTTTGAGAGAGATTGAGAACTTTTACCGGCAGCTATGCACCTCGATTACTATACCTACCATTGGCTGTGACCAAGACCCGCGAGCCAAACTAACCCGACACTATACCGAGGATATCCCGGACATCAGCCTGTACGAGATTAGGATGGCCTTGAAACATGTTAAAAATAACAAGGAGCTGGGTGGGGACGGAATTACGACAGAGGTTCTGAAAGCAGGTGGCACACCGGTAGTTAAAGTCCTTCAGAAACTATTATAAAAAGATTATATACATAATATTATATATAATTAAAAATATGATATACATTTTTATTTGATAAGCAAGTTTAAGTTATTTTAGTTTTATTGGACATGTCTGATTAATAATAATAATAATAATAACACACATTCAATCCTCTACTGTGCGGCTGTTGCGGCATGTCGTGTGGCTCATGTTAAGTTTCCAAACGACAGAGCTACACGACCGAAATCTGCCGTGCCAGCTTGGCAGTATAGGATTGAGGGTCGTATTAGTGAGGCTAGGGCACTCATCGGCCCCCACCGAGATTCTCACGTTGTCGTCGTGGTGGGGCTTGCGTGTCTCGATGATCTTTGGGGCTAAGCCGGTAGAGTCACTCATGCCGGACAGGCCCAAAGGGAGAGACCAGACTAAGAGGGATCAGCGGTGGAGTCCAATGTGGACTGCCGTGTGGACGGGCCGCCCGATTTTTCGGATGGTGCCCGAATTTCGCTCCTCGTATTGCTCTGTTTAGCAGAGGATACTGAGGATGTGAAACCGAGACGGGTTTCGTCAGTCGTGGACACGATTGACGGACTGGCAGCAATGCCAACGTCTCCACATCGTAATCCTGATGTATGCCGAGTGTCGTGGCCATGTCTCGCGGCTCAGCATAAGGACCGAGGGTCTTGGCTTAATCGCCCGGACTGCGAGGAAGAAAACCTCTATAAAATAATTACCCCGAATCCCAAGTTGGCGTGCGGCGAGGGGATGCATGGCTGATGGGTAGTTCAGTCTCTAGCACGCAACTCCAGGGCACCAGCGGAAACCCTGGTAGTAAATACGCTTACCCGGGTACAGGGGGCACTGCTCGGGTGGACTGTTTATTTCCCCCATACTCGTGGGATTAATATGGAAAATTCTAAAAAACTGAACAAAAAGGACGATGATGGTATAGAGTCGGGAACTAACTCTATATCGGAGAAAAGGTCGGAGGCGCAGAGCGCCCCGACTGAAGAGGCATTTCCGGTGCCTATCTATACGGCTGCGGCTTCGACAAGGCCGCATGGGAAGCTGGTGCTCCCGCGCCCGGCTGCACCGGTTAGTAGCGGGATGGTGAGTGATGGCGGTGAGTCTGACTGCTCCCAAATATCACTCACCTCCCAGACGTCGACGGCGTCGGCGGCAATTCGCGCGCGAAAGCGGACCCGGCCGACTAAGACTGGAGAGCTACCAGGGCCGAAACGGATGACGGTCCAGAGCGGATCTCCTAACATCGCTGTGGAGGAGGTAGACCCAGAGCTGTCGGGGCTTCCACCCAGCGCTCGGGCTGGCCAGGAGTTGCCTCAGCCGGAGGACCTCGCGAAAGAGATGCAGGCACGACCAACGGCCGATCTTGGTGCCTGCATCAAAGAACAGCTAGAGGCCGTGGAAAACGTTGCGGATAAGTCTCGCAACCTCAAAGGAGCATTTGCCCGCAGCCTCCGAATGGCCGCGCGGACGGTGCAGGCCGCTGTACATGAAGTGGCCCAGCGCACCGCTACCGGGGCAAATATTGAGAGGCTGGAGAGGGAGAACGAAGATCTGCGTTCTAAACTCTTAAGCCTCTCTTCCCAGGTAGGAAAACTGACGGAAGAGATCAATATTCTCCGTCGGCATGGTGATCTCGGGCCGGCGCCTACTAGCACCGTCACACCCATCGTTCCGGCATTCTTGCCACCAGATGCGGAGGCCAATTTTAGGCGGTCCGTTGTCCTTGAGGTCGGTAGCATGCTGGATGCTAAGTTGGCTGCCTTTGAGGGGCGGCTTCTGCCGGAGCAACGTATCCGCCCGCCACTTGCGGCGGATGGGCGACGGCAGCGGTCGGCGACAGCGGTTCAGTCAGATACGTACGCGGCCGCTGCCAAGGCGCAGCGATCTTCCCCTGCGAACCAGACGCAGGGGAAAAAGAGGGGAAGTCGCAGCGCAGCGAAGGCGCCAGCTAGTCAGCCGGCGACATATCCACCGGCCACTAAGGATGCAGCGTCCACTGAAACTCCGCCAACAACCACTGCGCCTGAGGGTTCTCAGGCCACAGCGGAAACCATGGAGGGGTGGTCCACTGTGGGAGGGAAGAAGAAGCGGCAGCCTAAGCCTCCTAAGGCACATAGTGCTAGTAGTGCTGCGCAGAACACACTATCATCTCCGCAGACGAAGAAAAGAGAAGGAAGAGGAAAGAGAGGTAGGGGAAAAAAGAAGGTCAACCTCCCCAAGGTTCCCGCATCGGCCGCGATTACAGTCTCTGTGCCCGAGGGCTCACCCGACGGTCGCTTGAGTGAGGTCATGGCTGAAGCAAGGCGGAGCATCAAGCTCGCCGATTACGGCATCGGTCCAGACACCGTGACCATGAAGAGGGCAGCCAGCGGCGGAATGGTGCTTTCCGTCGCTGGTGACGACTACGGTGCCAAGGCCGATAGCCTGGCGAGCCGTATGCGGGAGGTGCTCCTCCCCATCTTCGACGTGCATATTGCACGTCCAATAAAGATGGTGGAGTTGAGGATCAAGGACCTAGACGACGCCGTCACAAAGGCGGAGGTGGCGGATGCCATCGTGGCGGCGACAGGGTGTTCATGCGAGGAGGTTAGGGTGGGCGAAATTCGTCGCTCACCGGTATCCTTAGGCACGGTCTGGGTCCGTTGTTCACTGGGGGTTGCCAAGAAGCTGGCGTCCACCGGCCGCGTCTGTGTGGGTTGGACGTCGGCCAGAGTCGAGGTGTTGGCGGCACGGCCACTGCAGTGCTACCGATGCCTCGAGCTCGGGCATGTGCGACTCCGGTGCACTATCCATGGGGGTGTTGACCGAAGCGACCGATGCTTTGCCTGTGGTGGCCAGGGCCACAAGGCAAGAGAGTGCTCGGCGCAGTCACCAAATTGTCCACTGTGCGCGGACTTCGGTCTTCCAGCCGAACATAGGCTGGGCAGTAAACCATGCACTGCCCAGAAAGGCAAGAGGGGGAAGCGAGCCCCCCCTGCCTCTGCCAATAGGCAAGAGAAGACAGCGCCAGTGGCTTTGGTCGCAGGCCCTACGGAGGACATGGAGACGTCCTCTTCCCAGCCTTGAGGATCCTCCAGGGCAACCTGAACCACTGCCGCAACGCGCAGAATCTGCTGCTGCAGACTGTTGCGGAGTGTTCGGTTGCCTTGGTGGTAGTGGCGGAGCCCTACGGCGTCCAGGAACATCCTCGCTGGTTCAGGGACACCGAGGACTCCGTCGCCATTCATTGGGCTGCGGTGAACGGAGGGCCGCCCTGCTCCCTGTTAGATAGGGGGCAGGGATTTGTTGCGGTAGAGTGGGGACCTCTGGCAGTAGTGGGCTGCTACGTCTCCCCCAATGTGTCTCTCGCCGATTACGAGAGATACTTGGACGGGGTGGCGCGCAGCATTCGCTGTAAATGCTCACCCCGTCCAGTGCTCGTCCTGGGGGACTTCAACGCTCATTCCAGAGCTTGGGGCAACCACCGGGATGGGCCGAGGGGGAGGACTTTGCAAGACTGGGCGGCGTCACTTGACCTCCGATTGTTGAATCGGGGGTCCGTCAGCACCTGCGTTCGGTGGCAGGGGGAGTCAGTCGTGGATCTGACATGGGCGACTCCTTCTGTGGCCCGCATGGTATCGGGCTGGAGGGTGGCGGAGGAGGTGGTCACGTTGTCAGACCACCGCCACATAGTATTCGATGTGGCCCTCCACCCTCCCGGCCCGAGCCGTCCAGGTCCTAGCCCACCGTCACGGCGTTGGGCCCTCACACAGCTCGACCGAGAGATGCTCGTCGCAGCTGCCAACGTCATGGCGTGGTCAGAGGTCAACCAAGAGATCTTGCCCGATCCAGAAGAGGAAGCGTCCTGGTTTCGAGAGGCGATGACGTCGATTTGCGACGCATCTATGCCCCGAGCCAGGCGCTCCCGGCGTACGGCGGTGTACTGGTGGTCGGAGGAGATCGCGCGACTACGCACGGTCTGCCTGGTATCCCGCCGCCAGTACACAAGAAGCCGGCGCCGGTGAAGTGCTACAGCCGGAGAGACTGCCGAGGCGTATCGGACCTACCGGGCGGCCACTATGACGCTCCAAAGCGCCATTCGCGAGGCGAAGGCTCGGTCCTGGAGAGAGCTCTTGGAAGGACTGGACAGGGATCCGTGGGGGAGTGGTGGTGGGCAAGTTGCGCCCGTGGGTCCCCCCGGTGACCGAAACAATGGCCCCGGATTTGCTGGAGGGAGTGCTCTCTACGCTCTTTCCAGCGGTCCGGGACTATCCCGGTCCTTCTGTACCGCCGATTGCCTTAGAATGGGATGAGGAATTGGCGGTTTCAGAAGGAGAGTTGGACCGAGCCGTTGGCCGCCTGAAGGCTCGCAACACCGCACCCGGCCCGGATGGCATTCCGGGTCGTGCGTGGGTGTATGCATTGCAGTCTCTTGGGGACCGCTTGAGACAGCTGTTCACCAGCTGCCTCCGTCGCAGCGTGTTCCCGTCCGGCTGGAAGGAAGCCGGATTGGTTCTCTTGAAGAAGGAAGGAAGGGCCGCGGATTCTCCCTCTGCGTACCGTCCCATTTGCCTGCTCGACGAGGCTTCAAAGCTATTCGAAAGAATAATTGCCCGAAGACTCGTTGAGCACTTGTCGCGAGTTGGCCCCGACCTGGCCGACAGCCAGTATGGCTTCCGGCAGCGGCGCTCCACTATCGACGCGATTCATCGCGTCCGCTCGCTGTCGGAATAGGCAGTGTCCCGACGGGGTGGGGTGGCGTTGGCTGTCAGTCTTGACATAGTCAACGCCTTTAATTCTATCCCGTGGGGTGCAATTAGGGGGGCACTAGTCCACCATCGGTGCCCCCCCTATCTGCAGGGTATCATCGGGGCATATCTGCGTGACAGGCATGTTCGCTACGTGGACAGGGACGGTAGCGTAAAGCGGAGGGAGATCACGTGCGGGGTTCCACAGGGGTCAGTTCTCGGTCCCCTCTTATGGAACCTCGCTTACGATGCGGTCCTGCGTGTCGTTCTCCCCGCTGGCGTCAGCTTAGTCTGCTACGCTGATGACACTCTTGTGTTGACCAGCGGGGAGTCCTTCGAGGGAACCATCCGGCTTGCCGAGCAAGCGGTGGCAATTGTCGTGGCCAAAATCCACGCTCTGGGTTTGCGAATAGCGCCTCACAAAACCGAGGCGCTATGGTTCCACAAACTGCCGCGGAGCAGGGAGCCTCCCAGTTCGTGGATACGCGTTGGTGACGCGCAAATCAGGGTGGGCCGGTACATGAAGTACCTGGGGCTCACCTTGGACAGTCGTTGGGGCTTCGAAGAGCACTTCGAGCGTCTTGTCCCCCGAGTCGAAAGGATAGTGGGTGCCTTGCACGGGCTGCTACCCAATCTCGGGGGACCGAGGGAAGAAGTTCGCCGCCTCTACGGGGGAGTCGTGCGGTCCGTGGCCCTCTACGGGGCGCCTGTTTGGTCATCTCGACTTTCAGGCGTCCAGCGCTGCAGAACCAAGATCCACGGTCTGCAGCGTAGAGCGGCTATACGGATCGCACGAGGATACCGAACGGTGTCCTTTGAGGCGGCAACTCTGATGGCGCGCTTTCCGCCTTTTGATATCTTGGCGGAGATGGATGCGTGGGTGTATCACCAAACACGCTCCCTCCGCCAGAGCGGGGAAGGCGTGCCTTCAGGGGCGCTCGAACGTTTGAGGCAGCAGGCTCGGCGGCGTGCCCTCGAGCTATGGCGCGAGCGGCTTATGCTGCCACAGTACGCGCAAAAGCGCGTCGTCGAGGCTGTCTTGCCGCTCTTCGGAGCCTGGCTCCAAAGGAGCGAGCGCGTCACATTCCGCCTGACGCAGGTATTCACCGGACACGGTTGTTTCGGTGCGTACTTGCACAGGATAGGACGCGAGGTCACGGCACAGTGCCACCACTGTGGAGACGAACAGGATACCGCACAGCACACGCTCGGAGAGTGCCCTGCGTGGACTGCCGAGCGGCGGATCCTGGTCGATCGGATCGGGCAAGATCTCTCTTTACCAGCAGTAGTGTCGGCTATGCTGGCAGAGCATGAAAATTGGAGTGCTGTGGTCTCCTTCTGTGAGAGCGTAATGCTCCAGAAGGAGGTCGCAGAGCGGGATCGGGAGAGGGCCGATCCCGCTCGGAGGAGGAGGACACGGGGCCGGGGTAACAACCGCTGCGGCGCCCGTGTCCAACACGCCTGAGCCCCCTGTCGACTTTATATGGCGGGGGGCCTTGGGGGTCGCGAGCGCGCTTATTGGGAAATATGCGTGCTCATACCGAGCGACCCCCGGGAAGACAGCGGTGCGCATGTGGTCACGTACCGCTGTGTGCGCAGCTCAGCGCATAGTGAGGCCTCGGGGGAATCTTTTACAATCCCCTCGAGAGATGCCTGGGGGGGTGGCCTCTTTACAGTCGCCTTCCCTCCACTAGAGGGGATGACCACTTTACAGTCATCCCCTCCGAGACGTGCCTAAAGGCGTGGCACCAATGGGTGGCTCTAGATGGAGATCTTTCGAGTTCCTGGAGCCTCCCTTCGGTGCCGACGATGATCACTCCGGTGGTTTTAGCCGGTAGGAGTCCGGCATGCCCCTTCGCCTTTTCCCGGGGCGAAGGAAGTACATGAGGTATTTCCACCGGATCAATAAAAAAAAAAAAAAAAAAAAAGGGCACTCATCGGCAAACTTATCTGCTTCAAGGCGGGCAACACCCGCCCAAGAGTGATGCGCTTTGTGAGACGGGCGTTCTCGGGAACTGATATTAATCCCCGAGAATATATGTACCATGTCACAGAGCGCATCGACTTTTTGAAGCAGAAAGTTTATGCATGGGCAAACCGTATCCGTAGATACAAGCGGCGAGTGGAGCGATATACCATGAATCGTATATTCCAAAGTGATCAAAGGTGGGTATATAGAACTTGGGAGCGACCTGATTAAGAAGTGGATGATGTGCACCTGCCGGATGATGATGCCATGAACACATTCTGGCGCAACATCTGGTCGGTGCCCATCAGTCATTCGGAAAATGATTGGATACGGGACGTTGAACGAGTATGTGAACCGATAACCGAAATGGGGGCAATTGTAATTAGCCCCCAAGACGTAGCTAATGCAGTCCATCCGTTGCCCAACTGGAAATCTCCAGGACCGGATGGGCTACACAATTTTTGGCTGAAGTGGTTGCGTAGTTCACATGCCCGTTTGGCGTCCCAGTTCCAGTTGTCTTTAGAGTCTGGGTCGCTACCACAGTTTCTTACTATGGGAGTTACCCACCTGCTCCATAAATCTGGTAGTACCACGGAACCCAAAAATTATAGGCCGATCACTTGTTTACCGACGGTCTATAAACTTCTTACATCCATCCTGAGAACAAAGATTAACCATCACATTGACACCAATTCTATCATGTCTACTTCTCAGAATGGATGTAGGAATGGGTGCCGTGGTACTAAGGAGCTCCTGCTTATTGACATGGCCATTAGCCAACAGGTTAAACGTAATCGTAAAGATCTGTCGACATGTTGGCTAGACTATAAGAAGGCCTATGACTCAGTGCCACATACATGGCTACGCACCTTCTTAATGGCATGTATGAGACAATGGAGGACGGTTCTTCACTATCCAGGATGTCGACAGATCCGAGAGGACAGTGAACCTATAAAGATCGAGCGGGGAATATTTCAGGGCGACAGTCTGAGTCCCCTGTGGTTTTGCTTAGCCTTGAACCCTCTGAGCACACTGCTGGAGGGGTCAGGGTTAGGCTACAGGATGAGAAGAGGTGGTCAGATAATATCCCATCTTCTGTACATGGATGACCTGAAACTCTTTGCCCCCACCAATTTGCGACTTATGGAGTTACTAAAGATAACTGAAACTTTCAGTAACTCTATCAGGATGCAATTTGGTGTGGACAAATGTGCAGTCATGCATGTCAGACGAGGAGGGATTATGGAATCCGAGGGAATACAACTTTCGGATTCCATAAATTTCAGATCCCTCTCCTCAACCGAAACTTACAAATACTTGGGTATGTCAGAAGCGTTAGGCATAAACGAGACTGACATGAAACAATTGTTGAAGGAACGCTTCTTTGGCCGCCTGAACTGAACTGAAAAGTACTAAAAAGTCTTTTATCAGGCGGTAACAAGGTGCGCGCCTTCAATAGTTGGGTCATGCCAGTCTTAATGTACTCCTTCGGCATACTCAAGTGGACTCAGACTGAATTGGACGCTCTGGATAGAAGAGTTCGTACATTGCTAACCACAAACCGGATCCATCACCCACGTTCATCGGTAATGAGGCTATACATCCCACGAAAGTGTGGGGGTCGAGGCTTTTTAAATGCCAAGACCCTTCACAATCGTGAGGTGTGTAGCCTCAGGGAGTACTTTCTCCATGCTGAAGTGGGGATGCACCGAGATGTGGTTGCAATAGACAAGGGACTCACCCCGCTCGCCTTGGCTAAAGAGAACTGGCGTATGCCTGTAGTACTGGACACTAATGATCGTAAGGAGGTATGGCAAAGCAAGGAGCTTCACGGACGCTTTTACAGGGCCTTACATGGGCCCGATGTGAACTTTCTAGCGTCCGTATCTTGGCTACGTTTCGGTGACCTCTTTGGGGAAACCGAAGGTTTTATCTGTGCAATTATGGATGAAGTTATCATGACGAATAACTACCGGAAATATATTGTGAAGGACGGCACGGTGGACATCTGTCGGGCATGCCACCGTCCGGGCGAGTCTATCCGTCACATTATTTCCGGTTGTTCTCGTCTTGCTAACGGCGAGTACTTGCACAGGCATAACCAAGTGGCCAAGATTATCCACCAGCAACTTGCACTGCAATACAACCTTGTGACTTCAGAAGTACCATACTACAAGTATATGCCTGACCCAGTTCTCGAAAATGACCATGTCACACTGTACTGGGATCGATCTATCATCACTGACAGGACTATTGTAGCCAATAAGCCTGATATAGTGGTGATAGATCGAACAGAGCGACGCACAATGATTGTGGATATAACTATTCCACATGACGAGAATCTCGTGAAAGCCGAGAAAGATAAACAAATTAAGTATCTTGACTTGGCCCACGAGATTGTCGACATGTGGGAGGTAGACTCTGCAATCATTGTGCCGATAGTCGTTACGGCCAATGGTCTAATACCCAAGAGCCTCGACCAACACCTTAAGAGGCTCTCGTTGGGCGGTTGGGTCAAGGGCTTGATACAGAAAGCGGTACTCCTTGACACGGCTCGAATTGTCAGGAGGTTCCTCTCTCTGGAGCCCTAACCACCGGTGACTTGGACCTTGTTCCCGACGCCGGTCGGCTACTATTTTTTATATTTTTAAATATTTATTATGTTTTTTATGTATTTAAAAATGTAATTTATATGTGTTGTATTCAATAAAGGAAATAATAATAATAACGTTTTATTCCAGATAATACAATCCATTTTTGTTAGTATCACTCACCTTATATCTATTTCAAAATATTCAGTAATTAATATTACATTAACCATTTCACAACATTTAAATTATAAATTATTATTTTATTTGGCGAAACGGTTAGATGGCGTTACATGCATTTTGGTCCAGTGTCGCAGTATCGGGCCATCTACCCTATCCGCCACAGTAACTAAGAGGCTGTTGGCGCTGCCACGCACCCGCCGCATCAGTGAGGCAACACGCTTCCGCATGATGGCGAAGAAGTCATCTATATGCGCCTCTGCGAACATTCCTGATGCACTGTATCGTCGTGGCAACCCCAACAGCGCCCTAAGCGCGTTATTGTACTGGACACGAAGGGCGCTGTAAGCCCTTTGAGTGTAGTCGATCCATAAGCTGCAGGTGTAAAAAGATTGACAGTAAGCCCGGAATAGGGTTATCTTTACAACCTTAGAACACTTTGCAAACCTATGGATTAACATATTAATCCTGACTGCCAGCGCCCTCCGTTCCCTCTCAATGTCGATATCATCTGTCTGTGTGGCTGTGACCCAGTGCCCGAGATATTTAAATTTGCTTACCCAGTTAAGTGCAGTCCCCCCGAGTGTGACTGGTGGTACTTCTAGATAGTATTTAGTACCTGCCTTGAAAACCAAACACACACTCTTTTTTGCATTACACCTTAAGCCGTGGGCCTCCGCGTATCGCTCATACACTATTAAAAGTTTCCTGAGGGCGCTGATCGATGGGGCCAGCAGCACCATATCATCGGCATAACTTATATTATTGACAAATGTTCCGTCAATAGAACAACCCACCATGGTGCTGCTGAGCTCACGAACCAGCCGATCCACATATAGACTAAAGAGCCTGGGCGAGGTTAGGCCCCCCTGCCTCACCCACACTCCAACCCATACGGTTCGGATAGCGAGCCTGCCCATTTCACCACATTACTCTGATGGCCATACCAGTACTTAAAAATCGCAATGAGCTCATCAGGCAGTGTTGTGTCCTCACACAGTTTCTTCCACAAAACATCATAGGACACCATATCGAAGGCTTTTGACATGTCAAGAAAACACGCGTATACGGGAGTTTTCCTTTCTGTATAGTATCGGACCGTGTGTTTTAGACAAAGAACAGCTGTCTCCGTAGAAAGACCAGATTTGAAGCCGAACTGGCCATCATGGAGATTGAGGTGTTTATTCAGCTGTTTATCAAGCACACCGTCCAACACTTTAGCTATAACAGTAGCCAACGATATGGGCCTATAGTTATTTATGTCCGATGCGTCTCCAGTCCGGTTTTTCACTATAGGTACGACAACAGTCTTCATAAAATTTTCAGGCAGGTAGGTATGTGAGAAACAAAAGTTGAAAAACATGGCTAACACTCTGGGCATGTGAACACCGGCATGCTGCAAATGCTCAATACTTAGAGAATCATGCCCAGGAGATTTACCACTTTTCATGTTCTTTAAAATTTCCGCTACCTCCTTAGCAGTAACTCTTATAAATGACTCAGTGGTTGATTGCCGTGCCGGTAGTGACCCCTGCGATGACGGTCCAAGAGGGGACTTTACAACAAAATGATTTTGAAAGAGATTGGCAATAGATGCAGACTCACTAACGCCCTCTACACTCGCTGGTAAGCTCAGCTTGCTGTTCAGCCTATTTGTGTGTTTCCAAAATTTAGAAAATTCTTTATTTTTGTGGTGAGATGCGATGATGTTCATTTTTATTTGTTCACTATTTTCCTGACACCACTTAAGTTTCCTTTTAAACAACTTTTTACTTTCTTTCATGGTAGTGTATATAGGACCTATTTTCTTTTTTCCAAGTAGCACCCAATTTTGAAATGCAAGCCGAGCCTCCAAGTGAGCTTGTCGAACGTGTTTATTCCAACCTATTACAGGTTTTCTTTTCTTTTTTACTGTGCAACAGTAACTAGAACATGCCGCTGCGCCTACTATGTCAACAATATCACAATACATTTTATTAATAATCGCCTTATGTTCTACATTAGTACACAGTTTATCGCAGCATTCTTTAAATTCGCTAGGAAAGTCAACTTCTCGTAGTCTTTTTGTGCAAATAGTCTTATATAGTTCTATTTGTTGCACGTCTCTTACACCCCACACAATCTGATTGAATTCACTACTAGGCAATTCCGACCTCGATCTAACTACGCTAAAATTACATGTTATCTCTAATGGGAGATGGTCAGACCAATATACGTTATCTAATATTTTCGCGCCGACTACTGTTCTCCACCCCGCTTCAGATACAACACAATGATCTAACCAACTCTGAGAACCATAAATGTCGCTTACATACGTGTATGAGTCCGAAGAAAGTAATTCAATGTCGGCACATCGCCATCTCTGCTCAAAGCAGAAATGCATTAGTTCGATTCCAAACCTTTCGCCAGGCCGCGCATTATAGTCACCCAGTATAAACACGGAGTCTACGCTGTATTCCTCAACTATAGCCGCGATCTCGCCGAGGCACTCTGTAAACTCAGTAAGATTGTCGGCCGAGTCCGTCGGCATGTATACTGAGAACACTAATAGTGAGCTATCCAATAATGTCACTTTTATTCCCGCTATGCGCACACTATTACACTGTATCACAGAGACTGCTTTAAACATATGTTTTCGCCAAAGTATGGCGACACCTCCGTACGGCCTCCCACATAAAAGGCCCGCACCGGTATCTATTGCCGACTTTCCCGTCCAGTCGAATTCGGTATCAATACTGCCCAAGAATGGGATATCATGCGGCTGCAACCACGTCTCTTGTAATGCCACGATGTCAGCTGACCGGCATAAACCTCTTATGCAATCGACTGAGCGTGTGACCGATCTACAATTGAAACTAACTAGTTTTGTGTACATATCATTCTGGCTGGTGTGTCTTTTCATTTTTGTTAATATTATGTATCTTGTCATTTAGTGTTATATTATTCTCATTATTTCTATCATACATATTTCTGTTAAAATAGACAAACTTTCTAAATTGTATTCCCTCTGGCCATAAACCGTCATCCAGAAAAATCGACAATTTAGTATGTGGTACAAAGATCTTATAAGCATCATAGCGTTTTTGTCTTGTCATATTAATTTTTTTTAAGGTTACTGATACACTCGTTTTATGTTGAATATATTCAATAATGTCGTGCGGTTTCGTCGCTTGGTCAACTTTATTGATGAAGAGCGGCACTCTTATGTCCGCTGCTTTAAACTTAACTTCGGGTTGAATTATCGCCTTACCCTTTGAGCCTAACAATTAATATTAGTGAAATTATTTTATGAGTTAGTTACCTTTTGTAAAAGCACGATGGGATTGTGAGTGTGTACATACATCCATTAAATAAAAAAATAAATAAAAAAATCTTTTCAATTCCGTCTTACTCGAGGGTACAAAGCTGGAAGCGTGGAACAGATGTGAGGTGGTGCTCTTCTTCAAAAAATGTGATAACACCCTGTGGAAGAATTACAGAACCATCTCACTTCTGAGCCATGTTTATAAGCTGTTTTCAAGGGTCATCACGAGTCGTCTCGAGCGCAGGCTTGATGACTTCCAGCCTCCTGAATAAGCTGGTTTCTGAAAAGGTTTCAGTACCATAGACCACACCCATACGCTGCGGCAGGTTATACAGGTTATACAAGGAGTATAATCTGCCACTACACTTGGCGTTTGTGCCTATGAGAAAACCTTCGATTCGATCGAAATCTGGGCAGTGCTGCAATCTCTGCAGTGGTGCCAGATTGACTCACTGGTCAACAATGATTTTGTTGCCCTTGATGTAAGAGTAGTTTCGAATACCTCTATACCGACAATTCACGAAACCATGGACGGTTTCGGAAGATTGGCTCTGTTTTTTTTAAAATCTTTATTTTCATATTTTCGTACTAAATCAGTAAAAATGGAAAGAACTAACAAGTATATCAACTTTTTATTGAAAATTATAACTACATGTTTTGTTTTAATATATAATTAGTTAATGTACATAGAAGTTGAACAGGAAAAAAAAGAGAAAAAAACATGTTAAACTGCAGCAAAACTCCTATTATTGGCTCTTCTTTTATAATTATTTGGGTGCAATCTACTTTCAAATACCAGCAGTAATCTGCCATCATGTGACGGTCCCATCTACCACGATACCTTTCTTCCATCACTTTTAGACCCTGGTGATAGCGCTCTCACTATTCCTCACTTCTGTTCCTTTTGATTTTCAGGAAATCTAACCAGATGACTGTGGAGAAAGTGTAACTTTATGTTCATATCAGCTCCTAAAATTTTGAAGGTTTCCAACATCTTTTGCACAGTTTCTATATAATTTGGTACTTTATAGTTTCCTAGAAAATTTTCTACCACCAACACAAAACTTCTCCAAGCAGTGAAGCTTGGAGAAGATTTGTCAGTATCAGTCACTACTCCTATAAAGTTAGAATATTTCATTAATGTCCGAATTTGAGGGCCATGAAATACTCCAGCTTTCAACTTTTCCATACTCAGCTTAGGAAGCATCTTACAAATGTATTTAAAGCATTCTCCTTCCTTGTCAAATGCTTTGTTTTATCATACCAAACTTGATATTGATATTGACGGAACTATGAAACTATGATCTTTTCTCTATTTAACAATGGCTCATTTATTACATTGGCTTTACCAACGATTAAGGATTCTCTCAAGGGCCACACATCTTGTTCCCAGTGAACTTGCTTTTCTCTTACAACATTGATTACAAACCTTATAAGGAACTGATGGCTTACCAATTTTTCAATACGTAATCTGATATAATCAGTATAAACTTCCTTCACAAAGTCTGTGATATTTCGTATCTGTTTTGTTGTCATATAAATACCACAAAATATATAACAAAATACATCGGCGCTTTATTTGCATTTTCTTCGCGATGAACTCATATTTTTAGCATAAAAAAGTATATTAGAATCAAAACTCAACAAATAAAACAAAGCGCCCCTTGCGTCCTCCAACCTTGTCAATTAACTTAGTTTTCGGGCAGTTTCACGGGAGTACGGGGCACGGAAGCGGGGGCCATTGGTCACGTGATATGTCGATGCACCAAACCAATGCGCAGAAACAGAATTTTAACAAGATAACAAACACTTCTTAAGAATTCGTGTTCTAAAGAGCCGACTTTAAGTGTACATTATTAAACATATAAAATTCGCCAAAATGATAAAAACCAGAGCCAATTCAGTACTTTCATCAGTATATTCGAAAACTGTGGACTTGAAAACATAGAAATCCGCAGAGATATCCAGGGCAACAAAAAAAAAATCTGTTTTTTGTTGAGCTGTGCTATCGGTACATTGAAGTTTTGAAGTGCTTATATAAAAACGCCACCATGTCGGTCCGACTACATGAACAGAGCACGGGGGCAATTCCATTGCAGGGAGGCGTGAGACAGGGGGACGTAATTTCCCCGAAACTATTCACCACTGCAATGGAGGATGCCTTCAAGCTACTGGAGTGGAAAGGATTCGGCATTAACATCGATGGCGAGTATATCACTCACCTTCGATTTGCCGATGACATTGTAGTCAAGTCATGGCAGAATCGCTGCAAGAGCTCAGCACAATGCTCGATGATCTCAAAAGAGTTTCCCAACAGGTGGGTCTTAAAATGAACATGGGCAAGGCAAAAGTCATGTCAAATGCCCATGTCATGCCCATCCCAATATCCGTTGGGAGCTCTGTTCTCGAAGTTGTTGACGAGTTTGTTTACCTGGGACAAACTGTCCAGTTAGGTAGGTCCAACTTCGAGAAAGAGATCAATCGTCAAGTCTGACTCGGCTGGGCAGCGTTTAGGAAACTTCGCAACATCTTTTCGTCAACAATACCGTAATGCCTCAAGACGCAAGTCTTTAACCAGTGTGTGTTACCAGTGATGACATATAAAACAGAGACTTGGTCACTCACAATGGGACTCATGAGAAAGCTCAAGGTCACTCAGTGGGCTATGGAGAGAGCTATGCTTGGTATTTCTCTACGAGGTTGAATCAGAAATGAGGAGATGCGTAGAAGAACTAAGGTTGTCGACATAGCTGAAAGGATTAGTAAACCGACGTGGCAATGGGCAGGGCACATTGCTCGTAGAACTGATGGCCGTTTGGGCACAAAGGTTCTCGAATGGAGACCGTGCACCGGAAAACGCAGAAGTGGACAGACGGCCTGGTGAAGGTCGCTGGAAGTCGTTGGATGAGAGCGGCATGTGACCGCTCGTTCTGGAGATCTAAGGGGGAGGCCTTTGTTCAGCAGTGGACATCCTGTGGCTGATATGATGATGCCTTATGATAAAAATGAAGACTTGGATTAAGCCTAACTACATTAAAATCAGTAAAGTTTTGTGTATGACTAGGCTGTATGTGCTTGAACCCTTTGTCTTCCTTAATATGGGAAAACTAGAAGAAAAAAAATTTGAAGTCTAAATTGTCAGTCTTATGTCAGTCATTCATAATTTCATAGTCAGTTACTCAGTTGTTTAAAAGTAAACGAGTTTCTGTAGTTAGCAACCAGTATTTTCTTTATAATTTAGGGACTTTGTTAGCGTAATATGTTGATATTCAAGTGTGGACTGGTCATACTAACATCAACATATGTTTTATCGTAAGTTCTCATACCGATTAATTTAAACATTTATGGATAATTTGTGTGATAGTTAAAATCATAAATAAAAAGTAAGGCGAACACGTACCTACTTAATAATTTGCGCGAACTGTGGTACGTTCATGCTCACTTGAGTTTAAAATGTTTTGAATTCAAAGTAATAGTTTTTACCATACATTCTTGGCTACTTTCACTTTTATTTGCAATATGTTATTTATTTTATTAGTAATACATTTGTTTATTCTTTACTTTCCAGTCTCTGTTTTCAAGTTTTGCAAGATACAAATTCTTTGGATACTGGCCTTGCTTTTTTGTTCATAGCCAGCGGAGCAATAGGTGAGAGGGATTTCATTGTCTAATATTAAATAGTCAGTGTTGAAATTGTGTAGGTATAATAGGTAGCTGTAATAAGGTGATTGCATTGTGAATTGTATATTTTTGTTACCTATCATGGTTTAATAATACATGTAGCACATATACAAAAAGAACTATTAAATAGAGATATCAAATCATTAATTAAATCCTTATATTTTAAATTATTTAATGTATGTTTACAATCCAATTTATTTTTAACCTTTATGGTTATGGTTGGAATAATATATAATTTAACATATATATGTATATATATATATATATATATGTTGAACTGTTTTCACTTGGAAAATATTTGTTATGAAGTTTTAAATATTTCAAGCTTGTATGTCTTCCACAATATTATGAACAGTGTCTAAGAGACTCTTGACCAGAGGGATGGGCAGCATCATCCTTTCAGTGGAACTAATTATCCGGTAGTTGGTGAGCACAGGGTGCCAAGTGGCGAGAACTGCTAAATTACACCCAAAATAATGAGACAATTGTGGAAATCTATGGGGGAGGCCTTTGTTCAGCAGTGGACGTCCTTTGGCTCATGATGCTGATTAAACATTGTCATTTTTTGCTATACTATTTATAGGAATTTCTTTAAAAAATATGTAAATTGTACAAGGGTCACACTAAAAGTTTATAGAAAATCAAAATAGAATGTTTAGTTTATTAATTGATAATTTACATAATTGTAAGGCATTAATAGTTCAAAATTATTAATAGTAGTAATATATAAAAAATATTCTATTTTGGGTATAATGTCCATTTATTAAGGTTTTAAATCTTGCTCAGTGAGCCAACATTTAGGTCTGGTTTATAAAGCAGTGTCTGAAGTCACTGCGACTATGTTCTCTGGCAAGTGATTATATACTACTGGACCCATTATATGAATCAACTTTCCTTTCCCTTCTTTGATTTAGTTAGGGTGTGAGATACTGGCCACATTGTTTCAACCGTTACAGTAACTGTCAGTATCCCTGTGTCTTTCGTAGTCCATTAGGTTTTGCCGCACATACACCAACACATATCACTATAAAAGTGTCAGAATTTTTAATTTTAAACAACGTTTTCTTTGTTTCTTCCCACACTACTCACGATATTGCTCTTACTGCGCGTTTTTGCATCCATAAAGCACGCTTCTAATCGACAGCGTGCCCCCAGAACACAAACCCGTATTGCAAATGGAGTGTACCGACGTAAAGTAGCATGTTTTTAATTCTAGGTAGCAGTGTCTGTGCTAGTCTTTCGAGGGCAAAGTTCGCCCGCCCTAGCTTGCCACACATCTTGCCTATACGAGGCCCCCACGTAAGGGCACTGTTCAGTTCGAATCAAAGAAACGTAGCGACTTGTTCAATTACAGTGTAGTGGGACACAACTGTAGTTGAACAAGTTACCGTACCGTACCGACAGCGGCGAACAATTTGTTTCGGAAAGTTTGATATGTTTGGAGGTAATGGGTTTTGCTTACATTAGGACTTTATCCGCTACTATGTTTAGTCTCTCCTGCAGTTTGAATACCGTTGGCGCGCTCACCACCGCGGTTTTTCTCTCTTCCTTTCTTTCTTTTCTTAGCACAGTCGCATGCGATGGAACCATTGACTGAAGCAGTGAGTCCACTCTTCTTTAGGGATCTCTTCCACGATTTTTTCGAACGCAGCTACGCCATCTTCACTGCTCATAAAGTGATTTTTTCTGAGGCTACCTTTTATTTTTGGGAATAAATAAAAGCCCCAAAGGACCACCAGGTCGGGACTATATATGGAGGATGAATCTCTAATTCCACACTTTCCATAGAAAAATATTTGATTGTCCGTCTGGCGGAGTGAGCTGCAGCGTTGTCGAACATATTCCAAGACAACCGGTAAACAACGACTAACAAACCAATCTGCAGTAACAGTCTTTTTATCCTCTAGCACAATTGTTACGAAATGACTCGTTCGTCTAAAGAATGAGGCAATCATCTTTTTCCCTTGACATCTACCCTTCTTTACTTTTGTTGGGAAATCTTCGAATGGAAACATCCATTGGCATGGCAGATTGTCTTTTGGTTTCGGGCTCGTAACAATATATCCAGCTTTCCTTTTCCTTTGCAGCCATCATTTTCAAACAAGGCATTCCAGTCACCTCCGTTATACTTTTCAAGCATTTCGCGGTACCAATCCAAATGAAGGCGTGTTTGAGGTTTCGGACGCCTAAATGTTCGTGTAAGACTTTGCACTTGACTCATACCAATGCCTAGACTTGCCCGGATAGTCATTAGCCGCACAGTTTTCACGTTATCTTCATTGTTCGTTGTAGAAGAACGTGCTTCGCGCAAATTCGACCACTGTTAAACTCATTAAACCATTTATAATCAGTGAAACGGAGTGCTTCAACGGCTTCATCACGATGTGCCAATCGAAGTCTATCATAACATAGTTGTTGACTAAGACCGCAACGAAATTCATAATAAACCATGCAGCGAAATTTTTCTCTAGTCAAATTCATTACGACGCATGACGCACACTTTTTAAAGTGCCGCCAATTAGTAAAAACTAATGACACATGAATTCTATGTACATCTACAACTACCCAAAGAGTACTTTATTCGAATTTTAAATCAATTGTCCATCGGCAACTTTTCTTACTGGTCAATTCTAAAAACATTCAGTGTAACCCTCGTAAGCAAGCAATAAACATGAATAAATATTTTCTATCAAGTTGCATAGAGACAAAATGTTGTGGGATATTAACATCAAGCATGTCTTAATCTCTGATGGCTATAGAGCACTTCATAAGTTCATCATCAAAGCCCATTATTTGAGTATTTTAACATAAATTGTAGTTGACAGTTAATTGTCTTTACCCAAAAAGATTAATTAACACACAAACATATTAATAAACAACATCCCTTATTTTAGGAACTGTCAAAATTTAACTGAGCTAGATTAAAATCAGCTGTTCTGATATAATATGTATAAACATTATCTTCAACTTATTTTTGATTATGAACTTTTGTAGTGCTCTTATTCATATCATAATGGTTTTCATATTCTTACTAATAATTTTGTGCTAACAATGTGTCTTTTTACAGCTGGCAAAATTTTGTATGACCGATACCAGCAAATACATATACTTGGCTCATTAACACCAAATCCAAATGTTACTTCCTTTGCGAATAGGATAGCTTCCTTTTCAGCCTCATTCCTCTTACTGGGCTTCCTGGTATATTTCTTCCTTTTCTTATTTAAGGTAAGATCATTGTTAAAATTATAGATTTTCTCAGAACTAAAGTTATTTGAGACTACCTATAGGTACTTACTAAAATCTTGCAATAGGTTTTATTTAAAACTTTTTATAAGACTAAGCCGTAGGTTGCGACAGAGATCGCGAAGTTCTACCTACAGCTATACGTCTCGGTAATTACACCTATTAGCTTTCACAATGACCTGCGAGTCAAATTTACTCGATACTATACCGACGATATCCCGGACATCAGCCTGTGCGAGATCGGGATAGCCTTGAAACAGAAAAAAATAAGACGTTTGTTTCCATCTTACTCGAGGGCACAGCGCCGGAAGCATGGAAAATAAGCGTGGTGGTGCTTTCTACAATTAAGGGTATAACTTATAATTTTTGAACAAGAGCATTGTACTCGTAGACCCGTCTCGCTTCTGAGCCACATAAAGCTGTTTGCAATGATTATCACGAATTATCTCGAGTGCAAGTTTGATGACTTCCAGCCACCCGAACAAGTCGATTTCCATAAAGGTTTTACCATAGATCAAATTCACACAGCAGTTATACAGAAGACCGAGAAATATAATCTGCCACTATGCTTTGCGTTTGTAGACTGAAAGAAAATTTTCGATTCGATCGAAACCTGGGTGGTGCTGCAATTCCTGCAGCGGTGCCAGATTGACTATCGGTACATTGAAGTGTGCCTATACAGAAACGCCACCATGTCGGTCCGAGTATATGAACAGAGCACGGGGGTAATTCCATTGCATATGCATGTAGCATTAACTATAAGTTCATCGAAGTGTTAAAGTGCCTATGCAAAAACACTACCACGGTGGTCCGAGTACAGGAAGAGAGCAAGGGCAATGGAATTGATTACAGCGAGGATGCTTTCAAGCTACTGGAGTGGAAATTAGATTTAGAATTAATCGCCGATGGCTAGCATATCACTCCTTCGATTTGCCCCCTCCGGCCGCCATGGCAAATGCAACAAGTTGTCGAAATAGGAAGAATAATCTTTCTACGCAAACAGTGGCTAGAGAAGATATTCTATTCTTGTTTCACAACCAGTTGTCAAATGATTTTTCGGCGATATCATATTCATGGCAGAATTGCTGCAAGAGCACAGCATAATGCTCGATGATCTCAACAAAGTTTCCCAACCTGGGCCTTAAAATAAACACGGGTAAGACGAAAGACATTGTCAAACGCACATGTCATGCCCCATCCCAATATCGGCTAGGAACTCTGTTCTCGAAGTTCTTGACGAGTATGTCTACCGAGGACAAACCGGCCAGTTAGGTAGGTCGAATTTCGAGAAAGAGCTCCAACGTCACATTCGATTTGGTTAGGCAGCGTTTGAACCCTCGGAACATCTTTTCGTGAACAATGCCGCAGTGCTTCAAGACAAAAGTTTTTAACCAGTGTGTGTTACCAGTGATGACATATGCCACAGACGTCGTTACTTTTATTTTATATACAACATGGTGACGAGACCCGCAAGTAATTCGCCCGGTAGTAAGAAGTTATTCGTCTGAAATGATGAATGAAGCGCCACGCCTGCCCATGAGAATAAAATAAGCTACCTAGAACGAGTCCTGTGTCATCTCAAGACATGAAATTATTATGGCTAGCAAATAAGTAGTAACTAGTAATTTCACTAGCTACAGTGCCCTTCTTTCTAATCGAAACACGGTAATGTCTAAGTTGAAACATTACTGCTTAACGGCTGTCACTGGGGTGGTACCCACCTAACCGGCCTCATGCTATAAGAGACCTACCACCAGAATGGGTCACTCACTATGGGCCTCATAATAAAGCTGAAGGTCACTCAGCAAACTATGGAAAAAACTACGCTTAGTAAATCACTACGAGATCGAATCAGCATTGAGGAGATCCGTAGAAGAACTAAAGTTGCCGATATAGCTGAACGCATTAGTAAGCTGTAGTGGCAATAGGTAAGGCATATAGCTCGTGAAACTGATGGCCACTAGAAACGTTCTCGAGTGGAAAATCCCCACCAGAACACGCAGCGTGGGTCGGCAATGTGAAGCATGATCTGGTAACGGTGGCTGGGAGTAGTTGGATGCGGGCGGTATTTAACCGATCGTTGTGGGAATCTACGGGGAGGCCTTTGTTCAGCAGTGGACGTCCTTCGGCTGATATGATGATGATTAAACTTCCTGTTATGTGTGTCGGTAGTACCTTACTAACTATAGCTAACATTCAGATAGTAATCAAAAAAATATCTCCACATTAATCTTTCTTGCATTTTAAATCGATCTCATAATATGAATTATACTAATACCATAGGTGGAATTTTAATCTCTCTAAATCTGTATTTGTGCGTCGAAGTCTGACCAAAAAATAAATTATTTTTCTTTCTTCTCCTTACTAATGTGACGGCCAAATACTGAAACGCCACTATTTAAGACCCGCTATACTATTTGAGACGCCCGCTTTCCTTTTTCAGGGCCTCACAAATAGTTTAGCGGGTCTTAAGTATTGATAACTTATGTAATTATTTTCAGGTGGATAATTATTTCATCACAGCATTAAATATTTTTATATGTGGATTTGGGACTTTATACATATGGATGCAGGTATGTCCACAAATTTGATCAAAGCAACCCCATTGTACTACTAATCCTACTGTACAATGGGGTACACTGGTTCATACATTCTATACGAAATTCATACTCATAATATATTGTTGTCTCTTATGCCGTGTGGTGCCAGCTACGAATAGCACCTAGCCATCTCATCCCGTAGGTGTCGTAAAAGGCGACTATGGAATTAGCCGGAGGATGGGCAGCAGCGTCCTTCGAGTACATTACCAACCCGCCTGCCAAGTGTGGTGATTATGGCAAAATCCCCCTATGAGCACACAACAGACCCATATGGGTCATTTGATTTTTGGGGGAGGCCTGTGTCCAGCAGTGGACTTTATTCGACCGAAATGATGAAGGCTCTTATTGCAAGAGCTCGGTACCACCGCATTGCCAGATATTTGCCGCCATGCTGTAGTTTTTAAACTTTAAACATTATAAATAACATATAAACGATTAAATGTTTTTTAAAATTTAATACATTAATTTACTGAAATATTTATGATAATAAATACCTGACGTTATAACCATATTAGAAAGTCACACTTTCCAAACTTCTCATGCAACATGTATGACAACAAATTAATGTGAACTGAAAATGAAAGTAATTTATGTTACAAGGCCGTGATTTTGTATTCGGCGGGATAATACCGCGTCATATTTAGTCTAACTTAACTTGTTGAGAATCATAGGTAGGTAAGGGCTACTCATCTCATCCCGCGGGTGTCGTAAAAGGCGACTAAGGGAATTTGGGCCCGGTCCGTACCATTAAGCAATTTGAGTTACCCGCAGGTGGTGGATAAACTACCAATACTAGCATACCCAAGGAGCGTTGGTGTTAGGCAGGCGGCCGCCTATAAAACCGTTTTGCTAAAAACTTTGCAATATGACTACATATTATGCCGACCCCGAATAAGTTGGGACTTTGGGACCAGGACTGCAGATTCCAGGTGATACTGCAGCATCAGGTCAAGGTTACCATGTTCTTGCAATATCATTGAAATAACAGGAGACCAAATTTCGAATCGATCGCACTTGTGGAAGTTGCTCACATCCCTTCATCAACTAGAATAGAGCTGATGATCTTTCTTGATCTACTAGTAATTTCTATAGTATAAAAGAATTATGGAAAATTTATTCGCATCTTAATACTAAGTGGAAGATTTGCATGCTAAGTAAAATTTTGGCAAAACTTGTAAGCTCTTTATTATAATTATTGTAACACCACGTATACCATGTTTTATGCAAATAAAGACTTATTATTATTATTATTTAAACGGCTGAACAGATTTTCTTGAATCATAGTTAAAAACCCTCACGATCAAGTCGCTTTTCAAACGAAAAACTAAATCAAAATCGGTTTGACCGTTTGGGAGCTACAATGCCACAGACATGTACACAGATACATACCTTGAAACTTATAACACCCTTCTGTTTGCGTCGGGGGTTAAAAGTAGAATATGTTTTGAAAATTCTTAGCGATTCTGTATTGGCGAATCAATGTTAACATTTAAGATCTCAATGTACCATATACTAAGAAATAAATAAAATATGATGATATATATATTATATTATTATTTGTTAGAGAGAGACTTAGGAGCTGTCAGAGTTTAGCGCTTTGTTGCAGAATTGTCTGTTTTTTACTCTCACAAACTGACGAAAAATTACCTACATAACAGGTCAAAGTCAAATTATTTTAATACATTACTTCCCTTCAATACAATACAAAAAAATGAGTAAATTGGTATTTTATTAGTCCACAAATAATTACTGTAATTGGTTTTTTGTACTAGCTGGTGACGAGACGAATTAGCTTATAGTAAGCGTCTCGCTGTCCGTGCCCTGTCCGTGTGGTGTCCTGATTAAGAATATAGCACCACTCCATTTCCTCCCGTGGATGTCGTATAAGGCGACTAAGAGACTCTAAACCAGAGGGATGGGCAGCAGCGTCCCTTCTGTGGAACAGTAGATTTTCTGCGCTCGCCAACCGGCCTGCCAAGCGTGGTGAGTACTGGCAATTTCCCCCCAATATGATGACACAGTTGTGGAAATCTATTTGGGAGGCCTGTGTTCAGCAGTGGACGATGTATGGCTGATGAGAGAGAGAGAGAGAGAGAAGCGTCTCGCCTGCCCATAATAATAATAATGCTGACGGAGTAGTCCTGCTTAGCACCATACTGATCGTCTCGAGACATTTAGGCTCTTATGCCCAGTAATTTCACTAGCTGCAGTGCGCTGCACACCAGAGGGTCGAGTGTGAGCTTATTTTCGTAATCGAAAAGTGAACGCGTGCGTCACGTTTACCGCGTTCGGTGCTCCAATTGGCTGAAGAGTTTGGAGAGGGCGAATGGCAGCGCCGAACGCGGTAAACGCGTCTACGCGGTTGGTTACGTTTTGAGTGTGAAAAGAAACTGAAACGCGGCCCTCGGATCACAGTAGTGTTTAAAGTTTACACACTTCTTCTCAGCGTTAACATCTGGCACTGCGGTGGTAGCTACCTGGACTCAATGTTGCCAACACGCTTGCCAAGTTTAATGCTAGATATATCTCAAAAAATGCCAAAATTTTGCTTAAAAAATCGCGAGGTTATAGAAAAGTGCTAAATAAAATGCCTAAACAATATTTATACAGTTTATTTTATTTTTATTTGAACAAAATGTCAATATCTTCAGCAATTCATGAACCTTTTATAACTGATAAAGATACAGTTTGAGCTGATGACGTGGATGCGGTTGCAGTAGCATGTAGACGCTCATGAGTAGGATAATTACGGTCAGAGATAGTCCCCGGTGCTATTGTATGAGATAGAAGCTACAATGATAAGGTCTATTACAATGAACAATATACACCATATTGCAGTATGGACTGGAATTTTTTAATAAACAGGAACAATGGCGTCTGTTTTTCCACCACCTATGGCCGGTGTGGTGACTCGCTACTCATAAGATGCGTCCTCCAAATGCCCGCCACTAAGGCAATGGGAGGAAGTAACACTGGCGTCACCGCGCGTTTCGA
The DNA here is from genome assembly GCA_947459985.1 of Diloba caeruleocephala. NCBI lineage: Eukaryota > Metazoa > Arthropoda > Insecta > Lepidoptera > Noctuidae > Diloba > Diloba caeruleocephala. Next base: position 14,757,431 of record OX381615.1, read on the forward strand.
AGACTCGGAGCGGGTTTCACCGGTATTACGCTATTACACACATCCACCCCTGATCATAAAGCTCTGGTGACCTTTGCCTGATTGGCCTGATAGTTATTTATTATTTTAATACTATTATGTAAGTCTTGTCTAAATGATTGTTTTATCATATCTTTTAAACCAAACTCAATACTGAATCTATAGGAAAAGCTTATTGTAATTTCTAAGGTATTAGGTTGTTATTACTATTTACTATTAGTATCAAATCATATTAAAACAGTACCATTCAAATTAGATAACGGAAGGGAAACTCGTTAATATAATTAATACAGCAAACTCAGTACATGCGGGTATTTCTTGATATTTTTATTGGATAACTAATATGACGTAGGCAGCTATTCACATAATAGGCAAATCATAGTGAACTACATTAAGCCTATCAAGAAAACATGATATTATTAATAAAATTATACAGTAAAATACTGTATTTATACATTAAAATTGTACATAAATAGTACAGTTCCTAATTTGTACTTTTAGGTATGATAAAACCCTTCACTATAGCACGACTTATATATAATTACCTACAAAGTAGATTTCCTATATTTATCTGTTTCCAGATGTTTTAATCTTGGCTTTTGAACATTTCGGGGTACCTTACATTAATGTAAATTATCTATGATTTCTAAACTTCCTCTTCCCCCCGTAAGTGTCCGGTGAAGCTTACTAAATACTGCCCAGCCCAAATGGATCCTTTCAATGGCTTTTTTCTTGGGACTGTCTTTACTAAGTTCAAGGATCTGTCTCAGGTAGAGATATTCCTTTACAACCTCTAGCGACCGACCCTTTGATGTGGTCCGGTGTCCGTACGACAAGTGCATTGAACAATACTTCATTAAGGCCATGCCACACTTCGCCCAGCTACTCCAGCGACTCTACCATTATGAGATAGATGAGGGGATGAACCGAGATGTGGTTGCGATGGACAAGCGACTCACCCCGCTCTCCTTGGCTAAAGAGAACTGGCATAAGTCTGTAGTTCTTGACACTAATGACCGTAAGGAGCTATGGCAGAGCAAGGAGCTCCACGGACTCTTTTACCGGGCCCTTCATTGGCCTGATGTGAACGTTTTAGCGTCCGTATCTCGGCTACGCTTCGGTGAGATATTCGGGGAACCCGAAGGTTTTATCTGTGCAATTATGGATGAAGTTATCATGACGAATAACTACCGGAAATATATTGTGAAGGACGGCACGGTTGACATCTGTCTGGCATACCACCGGGCGGGTGAATCTATCCGCTACATTATTTCTGGTTGTTCTCGTCTTGCTAACGGCGAATACTTTGGACAGGCATAATCACCAGCTGGCCAGGATTATCCACCAGCAACTGGCACTGCAATACAACCTTGTGAGTTCAGAAGTGCCATACTACAAGTATGTGCCCGACCCAGTTCTCGAGAATGACCATTGTACTGGGATCGATCTATCATCACTGATAGGACTATTGTAGCCAATAAGCCTGATATAGTGGTAATAGATCGAGTAGAGCGCCGCACAATGATTGTGGATATAACTAACCCGCATGACGAGAATCTCGTGAAAGCCGAGAAAGATAAACAACTTAAGTATCTTGACTTGGCGCGCGAGGATGTCGACATGTGGAAGGTAGGCTCTGCAATCATTGTACCGATATTAGTTACGGCCAATGGCCTTATGGCCAAGAGCCTCGACCAACAAAGAGGCTCTCGTTAGGCAGCTGGGTCAAGGGCTTGATACAGAAAGCGGTACTCCTGGACACGGCTCGTATTGTTAGGAGGTTCCTCTATCTGGAGCTCTAACCACCGGTAGCTTGGGCCTTGTTCCCGATGCCGGTGGGCTACTATTTTTTAATAAACATTGTTTTCTTTTATATGTATTTAGAGAGTACAGTAGAGTATACTTTATTGTACACCAAAATAAATACAAAGTTATAAAACAACATAACAGTACAATTGACGGTCTTATCGCTAAAAGCGATTTATTCCAGACAACCATTGGATGAACAAAAATAATGAAATAAGAGTGATAAAGGGTAGTTGGTGGTGTACTACTGTAGAAACAAATCTATGCAAATAAACAAAACTGAAGTGTCTATTTGTAATGTCAAAATTAGGTTGGGATGGATTAATAACATGACACGAATGTAGGCTTTCCTGTAGTTTTTTTAAAGTAGGTATCTGTGAATGTAGTTATTAAGAAGAATAAGGGAAGGACTCCTCTCGGTAGAGAGTAGTTATATTCTTTCGTCTCCTTTGAGCGTTTTTTCCCAGCTATGACGACCTACTTACCGATTCAAATCTCGACCATGTAGAGCAATAAAAAAACGAATTGATAAGTTTAAATCAATTTATATGATTTTGTATGTCTATCAAATTCATTTTATGTTCACGTGTTGACACTATTACATAAAAAGTATTGTCTATGATTTCGACTCTTCAATAAATTATAGTTATGGTTTTTAGAAATATTTTTTATAAAGTGTTTGTTGTTTCAGTGCATCATCACGACATATACCTCGACTTTGTTTTATAACAAAAATTTAACATTGTTTCGACAATGCCTTGCCAATGTGAGCTTCCTTATTTTGGTTGTAATGGCAATACTTGGGACTGTGACATCAGTTTTGCCCAAGAGTAAGTATATGCTTACTTATTATTGTTAGGCATAACTTCTGATGAAATTCTTTTTAAGTCCCGTGACAAATTTAAGGCAGCGTATTTTTCTCTCTTGCCGGCGCGAGGTATATTCCACACGGAAATATCTTATGCCGTGGTGCAAAGATTAGCTAGTCAGCAAAGTGGGTAAAAGTGCTGAAACTCACCAGTGTAACGTCACGTACTAGGTGTCGTTATTCATGTAGCTCTTTTCATGCACCCCCAAAAAGCTGTGTTACGGTAAATTTCAAGCCAAGTATTTGCTAACAGATAATATAAGATAACGATGATTCTTGTACAGTTGGTATTACGTTAAGTACGGCGTTGTACAGCATGCTTTGTAATTAGCTAATTATTATATAATTAGCTAATTTACCCCAAGAACTCACGGAGCGATTTTCAACTGCGCTCGACACGGTAGTGAAACCGCTGCAGATTGTCAGTCATGCACCGTGCGCCACCCGACTGTAAGACGCGCGGGCTTGCTCCGGCGCCGAACACCCGCGATCGGCGCCGGAGCAGCGGGAACCGCAAACAACCCCGTAAGTCGCGGCAATAGATCGCGTCGTGAAATTGTTCTACTGTTACTGTTCCTTACCTACATTTCCACATTCTAAGCGCGTCGGGTTCCGCTACCGCGGCGGGTGCGATTTAAAATTGCTTAGCTAGTCTTAAGACTTAGACTATTTAGCGATCATGTAATGTAACGCACGGTGTGAATCCAAGTGTTAACTTTTCTCTGTTATTTTGTATGGTATTCGATCAGTGTAAATGATACTATTTTGCACTACAACATGGATTACATTGCACTTTGCACATGTCTGACATAACTAAACCTTTTAGGAAGGAGTCTATTTTTCAGACATATTTTAATTATCGTCTCAATATATTATTATTGTTTCCTGTTGGTTTTGACTATTATAGTAAAAACAAATAAACTTAAAACAAAAAAACATTTTAATTATTGCTCAAATTGAAATAAAACCTCTATTTTAGATGCTTCCAGCGAAGTTTTCTTCGTTTGTTTCATCGTGACTTCCCTATGTAGCAACATATTAGCAGCAATATTTTGTGTGTTTATATTGTCTTTTGAAAAAGAATACCGATATTTTTCTGAGGTAATTAAAATGTAATTTTATATACTTATATCTTAGTTTCTACTTCAATAATAACGTTTTTTCTAAAATAATTTCAGGGTTTACGATCAGAGCTATTGCTCGACGATGACTGTTCCTTGGACAATGCATCATTGTCAGATGTGGATAGCATATTTGGGGCCCAAGAATCAACTTCTAGTACAATCGTTATAAAGGGTAACATCACCTGTGACAAGATCTCCTGACCCGAGGCCGTGCCCGACGCGGGCACGGTACTACAACAATCGATTGCCGGAACTCCCATTTCGCCTTCCTACGGTAGCTTTGGTAATACGAAAATAAATGCCGTTATAGTTAAAGAAATTAATATTAACAAGAATCTAGAAGATATAGATGCTGTCGAGGATAATGACAGTGGTATGTCATCTGAGGAAACGGACGACTCTCTCAAACTTAATTTAAGCTCTATCAATAATGATAACGTAAGTAAAAATATAAGTTCAATTGTAGACGATAAACAAGAAGTAATAACGAAGTGCCTAACTATTGAACCTCATTGTGCTGAGCACAGGAATGAGATTCCGAGTTGTTCGAACGCTCTTAATCATGTAAGTGTTTTTATTGGAAATGATGATGCCAGGCCTCACCAGGCGGAGTCTGATGATTTGATTATTAATAAGCAAAATGTTTCTGATTTTATTATGATAGATCTGACATGTGATGTTGATAATGTTTGTGCATTATCTAAAGGCAAAAAGCTCCGTACGAAACATCGTAACGTTCATTGTGATTATTCGACTATACCTAGTGTAGAATCGAGCCAAAGTTTAGTTCCTGTTGTGAACAACGAAATCGCTAACACCGAAAATCAGAAATTGCTCAGCTTATCTCTTTCAATACTTCTCGCTGCCTTGCTGCAAGCGATGCGCTGTTTCGCCCAGTTCTTAGAAGATATTGTAATTCCTCAACGGTAGTAAATTATTATTTTGTTCCTTTGTATTTTTGGTGCAGTATTCAATAATATAATTATACGAAATATCAATGTCATTATATTTAATAACATTGTACAGTTTGTTTTATTTAAAAGTCCAGAATACCCCAGCTTCGACCATTCTGCTAGAAAAGTAATTAAATACGAAAACAACCATCTGCACTTCCCTAATAATCTAGTTCACAAGTTTATTTCCATGGGAATATAATTTATCAGTCTTCTAAATATAGTATGAGTATACATAATCAGCCCATTACTGTCCCAGTGCTGGGCACGGGCCTTTTCTGACTATGAGAAAAGTTACAGTTAGAGTAATAGTATACAACAGTGAATATAAAGGATTTTCCACGGACTTCAAAACACTATACTACACTATACCGGCCATTGTATAAAACAAACCTTGTTATAAACAATGACCACATATGGTTTTATATAAATTCCATAAAAAATATAAAATCAATGGTGTGAATATGTAGTAGAAAGATAATTTATTTTATTTCATAGAGATTTTTGTGTCAGAATCACAGTTGCAGATTTATTTGTAAATTATCTTCCAGCTATAACTTATAACTATTGCAGAATGATAATTCATACTAAGGACGAATTAGCTCATTAAAAAATTTGCTGCAAGACATTTGATCAAACCGATAACTATATTTGATTTTCATAAATAGGACAAATAATAAATATTACCCATTAACTTCGGACGTTCGGTCTTAGCGCTGCCGCTGCGAAACCTGTTTTCAATGATAAAAAGACAAATAATTTAAGCTCAGTTCCGGAAGTCGCGACATGAAAAATAATCGCATGGGCCATCAACCATATTTTTACGATACTGATAACTATTTTAAACAAACTTATGAACTAGATATTACTATAGCGTACAAACGACGTATACGTGGCGAGCACGCACTGTGTGTCCTCGTGTGCGTAGTGATTATATCCTCCGTGGAGCGTGAGTGGTGGTATGGTCACGCTCGTGGCGGTATGGTCACGCTCGTGGCGTTATTTGTCTATTCCTTAGCCCGCCCGCTCCCGGCGCCTGCATTGATGCACACGCGCGTCTGCAAAGACACATGTGCGTATTCATCGATTCAATAGCGCGTTTGCATTGATTCAACAGTGCGTTTACATCGATACAATCGCACGTTTTTTATTGATTTATAACAGCGGGCATCAATACAATCGCACACACACCATATAACGTTATACCATCCACATCAAAGTTATAACGGTGGTGTAAAAAAGCCGTTCGTCTGGTTGTCCGATGATGTAATGGGCGTGGGGGAATTAAATCTTGCAATTTAAATGCACAGTCGCCGAAATGTAGGTACCTATTCGATAAAAATATGCAGCCAGTTGAGCCTTTGACTCAATTTAAGAGCCAAAGTTGAGGGTGGACGTGACGTAGGTACATCTCGGAAAGTCGAAGTTAGATTTGACTTCGTTTGGCGGAAAAAGACGCCTGGCCCTTGGCTGCATTGAATCTGACCTAGTTGGCGTCACCCCATTCGGAGACTGCTTTCAGGCACAAGTTCAAGCATTCGACCGTTCGATAGACTGTAAGAAATTTTATCTGCTACGCACTGGTCTGTGCATGTATCTTAACAACGGTGCTGTCGCAACGCTGCATACCCAAACATCGGTCTTTAGCAGATCGTATATATACAGCAATAAAAAGCGTTGCAGAGAGAACCGATCTCTTCGGGAGCCCGGTATTGATTGGTATCTAATCTTATTATTATCCTAATCTGACGAGTATCAGACGAGAGACCACACGTATCCACCAATCCTGACGGAATCCGATATCCAATTTCATAATCCAGCAGGTATGCCGTATGAACGAAGCTTGCAAATGAAGTATCGTGCCACACCCTGTCAAAAGCCTTCAAGATGCCAAAGGAAACGGCGACTACTTCCCCGTTTTTCTCGATAGCCTTGTTCCAGATATGAGTGGCATACATAAGAACCTACCTCACCATCACCTACCGTAGGTGTTCGCCGGGCACGGTTGTATCGGTGCGTACCTGCACAGGATAGGACGCGAGGCCACGGCTCAATGTCACCATTGTGAAAGCGACCAGGATACCGCACAGCATTTCGGGGCGTGGCCTGCGTGGGCGATCGGATATTGGCAAGATATCTCTCTGCAGTAGTGTCGGCTATATTGGCAGAGTACGAATAGTGGAATGCAGTGGTCTCCTATGAGAGCGCCATGCTCCAGAAGTAGAAGTCCAGTCCAGAAGTCCACGGGGCGGAGGAAGTTCATAATGAATTTCAACTGGGATTAATAAAAAATAAAGTTATGCCTGGCCAATGCCTGCCTTCAATTCAGCGCACGTTCCATATCCTGCAGAGTATGGACGTGACTGTGACGGACCTGTGGTTGAAAGGTCCGGCTCGGCTGCTTTTTGGGTACGGGTTGCACGATTGCTATCTTTTAAGCTTTCGGAATTTCATCAGCTTAATGGCAGTCGAATTAGTGGTGTCCGGATTGGACACAACTCAGAGAAGCACAGGTTTTGAGCACTATGGTTGGAATCCCATCTGGGCCACTAGCTTTATTCACGTCCAGATTATGTAGCGTTTTGCTAACCTACATCTGGCGGATTCGAATGTCGAGCATATTCTTCGTCACGTACCCATTTGGAGGAGAAAGTGGTGTCGGGCCACCAGTATCCAGACGCGAATATTGCGCAAAAGAGGCAAACACGTTTGCTTTTTCCTCGGCGGTGTGGGCCTGTGGGCTGTGAGCCGTCGGGTCTCAGTAGTGGAGGTAGTGGGGGGCAATAGAAGTTCCATTCAACCGACTTTGCCAGGGAGCAAAATGCTTTACTACCCAATTGTTACGAAGTTAATTTGTTCCCAATTCGGCCATTGTGGTCAAGTTGAGCATTCCGCAAAGCCTTCTTATATTACTATACTTCTTGGAAGACTTGGCAGGCCTATTCAAGACTCTCATATTAGGTAAGCCGCGTGCTTTTAGGCTTCAGCGCGCCCGTAGTTTGCCCCAAACCATGAACGAGACTCGCCTGATATTACAGCGTCTGAAAATGGAATGTAGTAGTCCATTCCCTGACCCAAAACACGTCACGTCACGGCAACCACGCCTGCTCAAGGATCATCAAAAGTAAAGTAAAGTAAAAGTATGCCTACTTGTTATTTGGTAGCCACCAAAGATAAGCTGTGAACAAAGTTCCCGTCATAAGTACTGACTTTTACCGCCACACCCATCAACTGCCTCTAGGGCTCGGATCAGGCGGTAAGTACATGGATCCAGATTTACCCAGACAGTACTCGGAACTATCTAATGGTGATGATACCGACGTCGAGTAGCAATCTGGATTAGTGGTCAGCAAAAGGTCCAAGGCTGTGTGCGTATCAACACTCGGCAACCTTGTTTCCGCCTTGACCAGCTGGGTGAGATTTAATAATAGAGTTAGCTTTTTCGCTTTTCCATGTGGTGTCCGGATTAAGAATGTAGCACCACCCTTATCTCCTCCCGTGGATATCGTTAAAGGCGACTAAGGGACTCTAAATCAGAGGGATGGCCAGCAGCGTTCCTTCTGAGGAACGGTAGCCATACTGCGCTCACCAACCCGCCTGCCAATCGTGGTGAGTATTGGCAAATACCCCCAAAATGACACAGTTGTGAAAATCTATGGGGTGGCCTTTGTTCAGCAGTGGACGTATGGCCGATATGATGATGATATGATAGCTTTTTCGTTTCATTATGGCCTGAGCACTGATATATACAGTCACTCCTGGTGGTCCGGTTTATGATTGTAAACTGGACCAACGAAACTGGATATACCCAAGTTTGTTTAAAAAATAAAAATCTACGCTTGGCGCGCGCTATAGTGATCGGAGATTTTTATTAACCTACAATTGTCTGTTTTTAGCCTGATCTTTTGACACGTTTTTCTTAACCTACTGGTTATTATTTGCCTAGAAACACTGAAAGACAAACCGTTTATTTGATAAGGGTACCTAGTTAGCGAACGTTAAGCATAATTATTGTAGTATGGTTGCGAGGGTGAATTTACTCTCGTATCAGCCAAAGGACGTCCAATTCTGAACCCCCAGAGATTTGCACAACGAGCGGTGACATGCCGCCCGCATGTAACGACTCCCAGCGACCTTCACCAGGTCGTCTGTCCACCATTTACTGATGTCGCGCTGCCGCGCACATACTAAACCGACTTCTTAATTTAAATCCAGTGATAGGGATGAATTTATGATTGAATGCATACGATTCTGCAGATCAAATTCCGCACACACATTATGCTTTAAAATACCTTAAGTTGTTAACTTTTATTTATACATCATCGTGATATCAGCTGAAAACGAAATCACTACTGAACCAAAGCCTCCCCGATAAATTTATACAACGACACTAGATGCCGCTGGCATCCAACGACTACTACCTTCACCAGGTCGTCTGTCTATCTCGTTAGAGGCCGTCCCACGCTACGTTTTCCGGTGCGCGTGCTCGGTCTCTACTCAAGAACTTTTCTGCCTCAAATGCCATCAGTTCTATATGTACATGTTACGGTCGAATACTGGACCGCCAATTACAGAAACCTTTTTTCAGTACTAAACCGGCTTTGGGCTCAAATATTTAAAGCGGGACTTAATATTAACTGGCGTTTCAGTATTGAACCGTTAGAAGCCCTTGCCCTCAGGCGAAGCAATAAAAAACATCGTTGTAATAATAATTTAATAAATTATTTTGAACAATACACAAACGCTACTATCCACACACATCAAATAAATTAATGAGGTTATAGGTCGTACACTACCGATTATTTCTATTTATTGTCTGATTATAATTTTTTCACTAGCATTTTAAAGTGACGCCTCGTTGATCACTGTAATCAGTCTATTGTTTGTGTTATGGCACTTTTTCTTCCACTTAGTAGAGTTATCGTCCTGATTTTCGGGCGAGTTTGGGCGTTCAGGGATGTTGGAAGCTTGTGGAGGAGAGTTGGCTACCACGATGGACCAGCGTCGACCACGCCGCTCATTCAAGTTCGGCAGCTCGGCTATCAGATTATTTTCGTATTCACTTAACATTAAATAGTTTTCCACCTGAAATCACCGAATATAAGATCGTAAATACGTCTGAATGATCAGAAAACCAAATTAAGTATTGCCTGCTATTATATCTAGTGGCTTTAGGTAGGTAGGTTCAGATCTCGTGGTAGCACAGACGGCGGGTAACCATCCAGTTATATAAAAAATGTCCAACGTTTTCGAGACGACCACAAAACTAGTTCTCTTAGATCGGCAAGGGAGCTGGTTTATTACGGTCTTGGCTCTAGCTTCAGTATCAGTGCAATTAGATAACAGTTTGGTGTCCGGATTCAAAATACAGCACCACTCCATCTCCTCCCGTGGATGTCGAAAAAGGCGAATAAGGGACTCTACACCAGAGGGATGTGCAGCAGTGTCCCTTCTGTGGAATTTAACCGTGGTGAGTACTGGTAAACTGTTACCCCAAAATGAACACACTATCGTGGAAGTCTATGGTCTATCTAGGCCTTTGTTCAGCAGTGGACATTCTTTGGCTCATATAATATCATAAATATTAGGTACCTTATTACAACTAGTGATACAATCACCCCCGCAGTCTAAGTCCTCGAGTAGGTGTTCGGGTATATCTAGGTCGAGGTCGAGGTCCAGCCCGCCCTCCTCACTGATGCAGGTGAGTTCGGGGGGCACGTTCGGTGGTGGAGAGCCGAGCGTGCCGGGCCGAATGCTGTCCAATAGGAGGTCACGCCCGGTACGGCCTGGTGCTATTAATTCTGCTCCTAGAACTAATTGAAAGAAGACGTATTCTATTAAAATCATGTAAAACATACAAATGTTATTGAAAAAATAGGACATTGACAACGGATTTCTGCCGTAAATATGCGCATATAATGTTACCTAAAGCGGTGGCTGCGCCTGCGGCAGTGCGCGGTTCACGCTCGCGGCTTCGGCTGTGTCCCGATGGCTCGCATGTCGACTCGCAATTTGCAGTACCGCCGTTTTCTCTGCAAATAACACAAGTTACATGAAAACTTCTTGCAAACTCTTACCTAACAACTTACTTTTTTTTTGGAGTTCAAGGGGCAGACTTAACCTCAGGGCCTCAGGGCCTAGCCCGGGCCTGAGGCACCATTTGGGAGGCACGTAAAATCAGGGACGATAGATAGAGTGGCCCGATGATCATGGTAGTCTCGCAAAATGCTGGTATTCCTTATTAAAGTTGAGGACGAAAAAAGAAGACAAACATGTTTGTCGGAGTGAATCAAAAATTTCAAGAAAGGCGACATACCTACAGGTATAGGGCTCCGTTGCAATTAATTCCAACACTGGTTCGAGAGTAGGTAAGTATCAATACGAGTGGGTCTTTGCTAAATGACTATCGCGAAAATATATGGATCTGATTATCTTTTTGATTTAATTGATCTACCGAATTACTCGTGGTACGTCTCGCATTGCAAGATCCGGCTTCATCAGTGGGTTCCATCGCAGTGCCAGATATTCTGCCACCAAGTAGTAGTATTTTCCCTTGACCTTGAGTTTGTAGGGCACTGTAGCTAGTGGAAATTACTGGGCATAACGAGACTAAATAACTAATGTCTCGAAGTGACGAAGGCAGTGTGGTGTCACTAGTACTGGGCGGCATTACAACTTTCATGCGCAGGCGTGATCACCACCAGGCGAATGATTGGTAGCTTTGGGACCACCACCAGGCGAGTGAATGGTGCGTTCACATCTTACAATCATACCATAACCACAAGTAGGTATAGTAATCGGGAGAAACTAATTGTGTAATATTTGCAGTGTATTTTCTGTCGTGTAAGTAGGTTGCGTAGCAGAAAATGACTGTACAGTAACTTACGCTAGTTTGTGCTAGTGTAACTTTTCTTCCTAAAAATAGTGAATTATACGTACTTGGTGTGTTTATGCGCTACACTGCGCCTATGAAGATCAATGCAGAAGAGCGACAGAGATCCGATGAGAGAACAAGTCGAGCTGAAGTAGTAGCCCGCTTTGCCGCCGCACCCCACGTTTATGTACCCTGTAATATAACGCCGAATATGCTTCAGGAATATCTAGACTATATATGTTCACATATAAGCCCATGTCCACTGTAATTTATATCGCTACAGTGAAAAGTTGTAGGGAAATAGGCATTTAAAACGTGGTAATGAGTTTCCATTCTACATTACATAATCGTTTCACTTTTTACAACATTAAATATAAGAGGAGGGTTGGTCCATTTTGGGATTGCGTGTAACATTAAGGCTAACAGTTAATACGGTACGATATTATACAAGCTATCTCTGTTGCTACTGTAGGTACCTGAAAGTGGCACCCCGATGGCTATGGGTACGGCCTGTGAGCATTGCACGAAGCCCCAAGTACGCGCAAAGTTACGCGACCGCACTCGTTCATACGTGTACATCTTCAGCGAATAATGGTATCCTCCGCAGAATATACCTGTAATAAATCAAAACTATTAAACAGAAATGGGTGACTATGGGATTAGCCGGAGGATGGGTAGCAGCGTCCTCCGAGTAATAGAGTACATTAACAATCAACTGCGATCGCCAACCCGCTTGCCAAGCGTGGTGATTATGGTGAAACCCCCTTGAGCACATAACACACCTTGATCGGTTGTGGTGGTGATTATTGGAGAACGCCTGTGTCCAGCAGTGGACTTTGTTCGGCGGAACTGATGAATAAATAAAATGGCAGATAATTCCTGAAGCAAACACTCAGACTGCGGAAGACGATGACTGAACAAAGCTTCTTATCATATCCATCTATCAATCGGTTTAGGTACCTATGTTTAGGTTAATCTCGATCATCAATATGGTAATATCATCTTGAAGTCATTTTATTTCAGCTCCATAAAACTGGCAGTGCCAAATGGGCAAAATTAAAAAAAATTAAGCTCAGAATTTGTAGCTTTTTTGTTGCTAATTAGTTGCTAAAATATCGATTTTGTTGCTCACACCGATTCCGAGAAATCGACATTAATGCCAGCTTTACATAAAGATAGCAGGGAACATAGTTAAATTTTGAATAATCGGAACAACAAAGAGGCTGAAATTTGTTGTGCGGAAAAACAGAAAGTTAACCCGGCATGACCGGTTGATAAGGTTACCAGTCAGAAGCTGATCCGATTTCCGGTTCTATATTTTGTTGCTGACTCTTCAGGCCTAAAGAATCGTTGCCACGTGGAGCAACAAATTCAAATGATTGATTCCCTGCGGAAAAATCGGAAATTAAGCTGGCATGACCGGTTTGTAAGGTTACCGGTCAGAACCTGATCCGATTTCCGGTTTTATATTTTGTTGCTTACTCTTCAGGCCTAAAGAAACATTGCCACGTGGAGCAATAAATTCAAATTATTGATTTACTGCGGAAAAATCGAAAATGATACTGGCATGACCGGTTTATAAGGAAGCTGGTCAGAAGCTGATCCAATTTCCAGTTCTATATTTTGTTGCTGACTCTTCAGGCGAAAAGAATCATTGCCACGAGCAGCAACAAATTCATAGTATTTATCTATAACGGAGAAATCGAGAGTTAAGCTGGCATGACTTGTTTAAATTTTATAGGCCATTTTTTTTATTATTTTATTTATAATTTTATCGTTTTGTACAGCAACAAATTAGCAACAAATTTCAGCCCCTATGTTATTCCGATTATTCAAAATTTAACTATGTTCCCTGCTATCTTTATGTAAAGCTGGCATTAATGTCGATTTCTCGGAATCGGTGTGAGCAACAAAATCGATATTTTAGCAACTAATTAGCAACAAAAAAGCTACAAATTCTGAGCTTTATTTTTTTTTATTTTGCCCATTGGGCACTGCCAGTTTTATGGAGCTTTTTATTTCATATTTTTTCTACCAATAAGGTAGTACAGGATACCTTTTAGGCTAACTCCGTTTCTAGAGTGATCTTAAGAGGACCTGGACCCTTCGGTGCCGAAGATGACCGCTCCAGTGCTTTTAGCCGGTAGGAGTCCGGCATACCCCTTTGCCCTTCCCCGGGGCGAAGGAAGTTCATGTAGAATTTCCACTGGATAGCAATAAAAAAAAGGCCAGCTCCATTGTATGGCCGTTCGGATCATTTCACGGCCATCATTTAATTTTCTCAGATCACTGAGTAGTAATCGTACTTACTGCTATCGGCTTAAAATGGACCATAGCTGTTGTAATTCTTGGCGTGACTCTATTGTTTATTTTTTTCCCTTCATGGGATTAGGTAAATCCCCAGTAAGGGGGAACACAGTCTTGATAGGCTTAAGCGGGGACATGCATTCATAGCAGAGGCCCTTTAGAGAATTTTAATCTGACATAAAATGGGACACTAATTCGACATGGCTGCTCTATAAAAATGCAGTCTCGAGTCCCGAGTTTTTATAGAGCATCTCCCCGGAGGTGTGAGACTTATTTGGCGTCATTCTGCCAAATTCGCAGCTCACAAGATGCAACTATGATGTCACCACTACAGTCGACAGGAAGCAACACCGGTGTGAGCGACTCGGGCTGTCAAGTGTCGAATAATCGTAAGAATATTTTTGATTTTGCTGCGTTGAATGGTCTTCAAATCGATTGAACAAAACTTGTCAGTTATCCCCTTTTGCCGTTCAAGCGTCGATATATTTTTTATCACTGTTGACAACGACCGTCCGCGAATAAAAACAGTTTGGTGGTCAGTGTCGTTGGGAAGGTCATTTATATAGATGAGAAATAAAAAAAGGTCCCGAAATTCTTCCTTGTGAGATTCCAAATTTACTCTTTCGAAATATATATAGTTGTGTCTTTACTCTCTCTACTTGTGACTTTATTACCTATTATTATTTTTGTTATTTCGACATATTAAAGAAGGTCTTCATAAAGCTATAGTGAACATAGGTATTTGCAGCTTTGTTCGATTTTGTTTAATACTTAGTTTAATTGTTAAATTATACTTGTGAATGAATCTTTTACTAATATAAGATGTGGATTACGTAGTTAGTTGCACGCTGATGCATCCTTATGTAATTACTTTCATTTAATCATGTAAAGTGTGTAATTGTTTGTTTTCCCTAATAAATAAAATAAAATAAAATACTGTTATCTATCGGCAAGATTTGTTTTATGTATCAAAAGGCTGTATAATATTAGCAATTTTATTCTTTAATTTGCAAGTTCGGGCCAGAAATTTGTGAAAACATACCACCCTCTCACGAGATACCAGATCGCCGAAGATTGCAAAAAAAAAATACTAAATATTATTATTAATATAATATTATATAAATAAAGAAATAATTTGTGCTAGTAGAATTTTAAGCATGTAATAACAGGCAAAATAAAACGGTGTCGAAACGAGCAATAAACCTTTACAGACCAATTCAGGTGGTCCAAAAATATTCCGTGCTAATTAACTTTATAATAGTATAATAGCTAATATACTTTTCATACGGTACGTATCCCTCAGCTCGCCAATTAAACTAGCACTTGACCGGCTTTCATATTTGACATCATTAACAGTAAGTGGTCAATTACCATAGACCCAAGCGAACATGACGTATCCTCTGTAGGAGCCCTCGACGGCCGTCAGCGCCATAGTCGCAAGTGCACAGACAAACACGGCGGCCTGGGTGAGGTACTGGCGGGCTATCCGGCATTCAGCCGAGTTCTGTCGCACCAGCAGCCCGAAAGCCGCGCATCCCACCGCCCAGGCTAAACCAAGGTAGGCTTGCAGAAGTTCTGCTGTGTCACCTAGACCTGGAACACATCGTATTGTTTCGTTAGAATACGCGCTCATAGCCAGTTTCACTTACAGATCAGTAAACGAGCGGCGAGGTTAAGCAACGCTTGGCGCGGAAGACTATGGATGAGTGACCGCATATTGGTATTAAAACTGAGCGTCTTCGTGCCTTGGTGGGCACGAAAAGTCGTCGACTTAGTTGTCGGCTTTTGGGCGGCTTGAACAACTCTGACACAAGGTAGGCCACTAACTACACGAAAGAAGAAGAAGCTAAAACTTATTTAGTGCAACAAGTTGAGGACCTACGCTGATTAGCAGGCGGATCGATAAGCAGCTATTATAAGATTAAAAGTTTTATCGGTTTTTGTGAACTAAGGGTTTATTTTTTTGGTTGCACCGATCGAAAGTGTACACAATACCTAAGTAAAAAAAAATATAGCCTTGGAACTTCACCTTCTTCTTCAGCATGGTAAGCCAAATAGAATATTGGCGTGTTGATTCCAAACGCCGATATGCCAGTTGACATGAGCAAAATCCTCACTGTTTTTGACTTTAGTGTGGAGAAATCGAAGAAAGGTTGGCGGTCATCGGTCTTGTTCCTGTCTTTCATCTTCCGTTTGATCTTATTTTGATTCTTGAGATGCAATATCGCTCTTCTCTGTGGGTGATATAGAGATGCTGATCGATAGAAAGTGCCCAATATGAACGTTACGAATACTACTCCCGTCACAGCCTGCAGTCCTAGTCGCCAACCAATCGCTCTGAAAGATTATAAGAGCCACAGTAGGTAAAACTGATTGTTTTACACAATTATATATTCATGAATAGCTTAATAGAGGGTAGAGGTGTAATAGGTGGAAGGTAGAGTTAGTGCATCCAGTTTTCCTAAAAGGTTACATTTTGGGAACAATTTCCTCGACAAGCCCATAACCTAATAATATATTGCGAAATGCATAGTAACTTTGAAATCATCAACGAAAACTTTGATATATTGTGATTTTTCCAAGAAAAGAGTTTATTTTTACCTTATGGCACCTTTGATGAAAGTTGACATAACAGCAATGCCGAGTCCGCTGCCGCTGACGATAAATATTTCGACGAGTTCTCGTCTTCGTTTGAAGTATTGCGCCACCATCAGCGTTGAACAGTCTCTTGTCAGGCCCACGCCCACACCTACCACCGTACCTGCGGATAAGAGAATAAAACGAAGTATATACGGAAGAGTCCTGAACTCAATTGGACTCCTACTTTAAGATATTTTGTTTCATACTTCCATGATTTAATCTTAAGACTGCGAAATGCGGCCCCTTATCATTGGTGACCCGCGTTTACTAGACGTGGTAGTTACGGATAAGTAAGCACTATGATTGTTATCTACTGACAAGTGACATTATGCCCGGTATTCCCGAGAGACGGGTTTTAAACAGGTTCACAATTCCGAATGATCCGAAACTCCAAGCGCATATGTAAATTTCTTGAATTTTTGCAGTGTCCGTTTGGATTCTATTGAACAACAAGAATTTTCCAGATCTACATCGAACGGCTCAGGAACTAATCTAGTCGTAACTAAAATATAATCTATATTGCTGTGGTATGTTCTGTAATATAAACAGTTTTTAATAAAAACAACAATTGGTTGATTGCCTTAAGCCTGAAAAGTATTTTACGAAACTCCATTAATCAAATGATGAATGGACAATTCAACTAGAGAGTTCGTCGGAAAGGTTTCAATGACCTCTTGGGAAAATAATAGTTCCAGGTTCTATTTACAGCAGAAAAACTTTTTGCGCTTGTCTAACGCGTACTCACGTTTGAATACATACATATATAAGCATAAAAATACATATCCAACGTCGACGTTGCATTTTTCTAATCAGTATTCAATGCAAATTGCGAGTGGGGATGCTGGTGTACTTCGTCCACGCAGGATATCACCGCTTGTTAGAATTCACAAGGGGAGCAGTAGTATGACGTGCGACAAATCACGTTTTATTATGACATTACGTTACTTGTCTGCCTACCAATTGATTTAACAGCTTGTGTTAAAATAAAAATAGCTCTGTAATATGGTATATTATGGCCATTAAACTTAATAGCTATCTGAATCAATTATCGATAAAATAATAATGTTTTACTAAAGATTAATGATTTACAGCATTACATTATACTTATAGATATTGATAAAAAAGTGTGCAGATAAATTGAACGTGGATTGTTAACATCAACTTAACTCATTCTGGAAAATCTTTTAATTATACAAAGCTCTTGGATAAAGATTTATTGTCTTGTGTACAACGCACGTAGGTACATCGATAACAAAGAAAAAATAGCGTTGTTTAATTTAGGAGCTTTGTCTCAAGACTGTAACTAATGTGAGGCAGACCGATGTTACACAGAATTAAAGCTCGGGTAGGTTCTGATAAGTTAAATTGAGTAGAAATTAACCGAATTAAATCAGATGAAATACGAGTACAGCAGCTGTGAGAAATACCTACGATGTACGACTTTTTGTATTGTGTTCGATAGCATTAGACATTGCAATCATGTTTATTCAGCAAGCGGTCTTTGTAGGGATAAAGCTGCATCGGATTGCGGCATCTAGACGTCTTTCATGAAATGCTATTGCTAGATCCCACGTAGGGACTCAATACGAACCGATAAATCTTATTTATTTATGCGAGTAATATTTTTAGGCTATGATAGCCCTTAAAAATATTGCCTTTTAAGTGAATTGATTGACTATCAAAAGATATTAATATGAAATAAATATCTGCTGCGAAATATTTGGATTAAGATGTGTGTACTATTATTATTAGTTTTTTTAGTGTGCACATGTGACCTTTGTTGCCTGACCACGAATAAATAATTAATAAATAAAAACAAAATTAACAATTAGGTACCAAAAAAAAAATTGTGCGGTCGGTCAGGAACGTAGTTCCTTACTTGCAATAATACACACAATATAAATCTCATGTGAATTAAAACAATAATTTTAAATAATATTTACACGTGTTTAGAATTGAAGTTATTCAGCTGACCGCGCACAATGCTTGCTGCTCGGATCTCGATAATCGCACGTGACGTGACGGTTTCTGCCAGTTTACTCTACTTCAAGCCGTGTAAAAGAACTTCGTTGCAACAATAAATAAATCAACTTGTAAGAATCCCGCTGTAGGGCAAAGGTCTCAGTTTCTTCTCATACAGATAAATTGGTCACCACTTTTGCTTACTGCGTGTTGTAAATTTAAACCATTCAATCCAGGTTTCCTCACGGTCTTATCATTCACCAAAAGTCAGTGGTGTTTTAGATTAAATAAGAAAGTACCTACATACGACATTGAAAAAGTCACAACTACATATTGGTGCATGCCAGATTTTGAACAAGCAATCTGGCGCATATAAATTGGCAAAGCAACACTATTATTATATTATTGTGAAGGTACATACATACATTTAATATGAAGAAAAACCAAATAATTATCAAAAGATTGTCAAATAAGTAAGACTTCAGCTTTACTTACGGATAATAAAACGAGAAGTAAACATAAAATCAGACAATTCAGCTAATCGCCTATGTCTTGGGATTTTATTCCGACGCACATGATAACTAACTTACATAGTATTATTAACTTTTTATAATAGTAATCTAGATTTTTATCCAATTTAGTTTTTTCGGATTCGCTTGCAAATTGGGTACTCGGTGGTGCTTTATACAAGGTTAATTTCGCATAATATTTTACCGAGGTAAAATATAGCCTGAACACATTGCCAAAGAATTTGGGAGGAGAAGAGTAACAACGAGAAAAGCAATTACTCTCATTTGTAAGTAGTAGTGAAGTGATGTTAGTTGGGGTCTTGTCTATAATCATAGTGGGGATGTACCACACTTGAATTTACTTTTGGAAGAGGAAAAGGAAATGGAAAAGCAAAAGGAAAGGCAACAAAGGGAAACGAAGGGCAACGGTCCGAAAGAAAAAATAAAATTTATATACTTATACTATACACCAGTGCCGTCTATTTAAAACTCTTTCCGCTAAAAAGGTACATCTAGTATAAAACCGCGAAAAAGACATATTGTGCTGTTTCTAACTGTATAATTAAAAGCTGCGATGTAAATCTAAAAAATGAGGTTTTTTCTTATTTCTCGGGCGTATTTATTTATAATAAAAATACATTTTAATAATACTCGCGGCAAAATTCGTCGCGGTCATTATCCATCGGTGCCATATTGGTATAGCGATTGCGATTAGTGAGTTACTAGATTGATGATATAGTCGATATTTTCTAAAGGTAAATTAAAAACTTGAAATATGAACCATTACTTTTAGTGCTACTTTGCAAGTTTTAATTTGAGTAATAGAGATATTTAGTCATAATAGATTATATTTATTTAGATATTTGCTAGCGAAGCAAATTGCTTAGTTATTTTAATCCAACTAGTTTTAGTTGAATGATTGAGGAATATTTTAAGTTATAAGATTTCCAAAGGATCAAACTGCGAATGAGAAATGGATATATGCCATGGAAACAAGTAAGTAGTATTATTTTAAATACATAATTTGCATTATTTGAAATATATATTTATTAATATGCATAATTAATTAATAATACTTACCGATATTGATATCGATGTTTCATAGATATCGCGCATCCCAAAATCATAGCAGTATCAGTTGGAGTGATGATATAATGTTATTGTCGCTGTTACAGTTATGTCTCTGTGTCTGAAAAGCTATCGTTATTCGCACATTCATTGCTCGTTGCATTTGCAGGCGTGCCGTTTCAAAACCAATTGCAAAGTCGGTTTATATTGTAGAGCACCGACTTCAGACAATATCGGGATTTTGAACATGTACGAGATGACACCATTCATGTAAGATACGTTCTCATGTTTGCGTAAGTTAAGAAAAGTTGGCTACCCGATAGACAACCATATTTAGTTATTTATAAGATAACTTTACACAGAAAATCCCTGATTTCCCTGAAGGTTGTGTTGATATCACGACATCGGGCTTGCTTTTAGTTGATGAGCATTTGAACGACTTTTTAAGTAAACTATGGCATAATATGTATCTGAATAATCGGTTAAGGCTGGTGGTCTTTGAAAACAAAAACGATGCTGTACAATAGGATTTCTCTTGTATCGTGGGTACAGTTAACAGACATTAATCTCACATCAAGACCCAGATCAACTATCCGTAGATCATACAAATATTTGTTCCGTGTGGGGATGGAACTCTGCGAGCGTAGTGTAGCGCAGAAAGCCGTGCCGTCAACTGCCTGCTTCATTCTGCCATGCGGTATGGCTAAGGATAGGCCCTCCTGAGTAGTAACCCAGTATCGTACTTCTGAGAGTAAAACAACGCACTGCGATTGGCCAAGTGCTGCAGCTTTAATTTATAATTAAACCGTTGAATAGAACCACAAGAACCATTTTTTCAATCCATCAAGCAATACCACCCTGGTTAATAAATTCTCATGCAAACTACCCCTGGGACAGTAGTGAGTAGCTTAACCGCTACAAAGTTTTATATATGATGGAGCCGTGTAATAGTTACCAAATACATATTATTCAATAATAATTGAGGTCCTATGTACAGTAAGTAGGGAGTAAACTGCTGTGAGGTGCCGCCTAAGAATAGCATCGACCCATGTCATCCCGTGGGTGTCGTGGAGGACGACTATGGGATTAGCCGGAGAATGGGCAGCAGCGTGCTTCGAGTACATTTACAACTTAACTGCGATCGCCAACCCGCTTGCCAATCGTGGTGATTATGGCAAAACCCCCCAACAAGCACACAACACACCCAGACAGGTCATTGTCGCATTTTTTGCGGGAGGCCTGGGTCCAGCAGTGGACTTTACTCGGCTAACTATAATATATATAATTATATATATCATCATCATCTATATGTACATATACTTGTATGTTATCATCATCATTATCATCAGCCTGTATCGGTCTACTGCTGGACATAGGCCTCTGCACCATATATACTGCATATAATAGGTATCTAATAGCGACTTTTGAAAGGGGTTGGACGGTTTCATGACTAAATCGAACACAGTATAGATTGTGGTATTGAAGTACTTCACTGTACCAGGGCGCTAACGCCCCAATTTAAATGCTAATGCGCGTTTTGCCGGGCGCCAACGCGTTATACTTGAGCATAGAACTAGCTTACTGTGTGCAGCACGCAATGAAGTTTTGCATAAGTATATTTTTATGAAACAATGTAACGGTCGAAGACTCGAAGATATTCTCACTTTCGACTGTTAGAAATAAAAATAATCCTATCGTATACATATAGAATATAAACCACGATGATCCGATTCGATCTATGTCTTATGCCGTGATATCCTGCCAGACAATCCGTAAAATCTAAGTTTTCGTTAAATTATTTACTTAAACTGAAAATTTTACTTTTACTTACTGCAAAAATAAAGCATTTATAATATTTTACTTTAAATATATTTTATAAATTGTGCATTATTTGATAAATCATATAAATGTAGGTACAATAATAATTAATTTCAAAATATTCAGAGTTATATTTTAAGCAATGCGGCACAGATATCCGTTTGTTTAAACAGATACCTAATTAGCGGATACCTTTGAAGTTTATTAAAACGAGTTTCGGATATGAATCTGATGAAATAAATTAAGCTGCACGCAATGCGTTTTCAGGTGCATTAATGTTCCAATTATTTATTGTGTTAATACAAGACCACGAACACGACTTGAACTCACTTGATTTAGACATTATAATGCGTTTGGTTTTCGTTATTTCTTTGTTCATGAGGGAATTCATCATCATCATCATCATCATCATTATATCAGCCAAAGAACGTCTACTGGTGAACAGAGGCCTCCCCCAATAGATTTCCACTATTGTGTCGTAATTCTGGGGGGAAATTGGCAGTACTCACCACTCTTAGCGCCAGCGATTCTGCGTTCACCAGGTGGTGAGTGCAGAATGGCTGCTGTTCTATGCTGCTGCCCATCCCTCTGGTTTGCAGTCCCTTTACAACCTTTTACGACGGAAGTAGATGGAGTGGCGCTATATTCTTAATCGTTGTGGTCAACGAGAATCCGGAGATCACAGGGAAAATGCTAATGAAATTGAGAGTTCTATCTATTGAGAGTAGTATCAGATACTAAATTAGCGTATAGGCAGACCAATCAATAAGGATCAATAGAAGAGCATATGAAGGCTTTTGAAACTTGAAACTCATTGAATGTTCATTCAACCTTTGGAAGTAAAGCTTGTTCCGTTGAATAATTCTAAAGTCCATACTCAAGTAAAATAGCTGCTCGTGGTATTCTAAGTGTAAGATACAGTTTTCAAACACACACTGTGTTCGTCATCACTAGGTAATTACCAGCTTAGCTCTCAAGCCCCTCGGTCCACAAAATCAGAGTGGGATTGAGCTGGCCACGTCTACCGGATGCCTTAATTAATACAGTATATCCATCTATACTAGCTAGATAAATTTAACTAACATGGTACGCAACTGGTTTCAGACCAAAGGGTCTAGAAATCTAGGCCCAGCCGTGGAAAGAAAGAAAGAAAGAATAAAGTTTTATTAAGGTCTCGCACAGGAAGTTTCAAATAACATAAAGTAAAAAAAATATTATAATAAAATTGAGGCAACCTGGACGAGGCCAAAAAAGGCATATCTTATATATCTCAGCATAATGCTGTGACATTTAAATAAAAAAATGCCGCAGCGCTGGTTTTCAGATAGGACCAATACAGTTGTGATACTACCACGGGCGGTTACGACATAAGCCAATAAATAAGTTAATAAAAAGACATACCGAGTAATTAGTCAAATATGTAATATTTATAAAATATCCTATATGTGTAGTGTACTACTGAATAAACCAATAATAAATATATAAGTGTTACTTACGTGCATGTACCAAATATGATCAATATTTATTATGATATGTCATGATATTTATACTCTGTCTACGGGAGATGGGTTAGCAGTATTACAAAACCAGATGAAAACCTAAAATTAGTCACACAGGGCACATGTTACATATTTTTTTCTGTGAAGCAGGAAAACTTTCTAGGCTCTCTGCAGTGTCCTCAATAAAAGAAAAACAACATGTTAGATAACTGTGTAGTACCTCTATGGTATTTTTTTACTGTGTTCATCATGTATAACTTAATGCTTTTTAATTACTTTATGAGTATAGTAATTACTTTCTAACTACGTCTTTGGGGACTGACCATAGCTGAAGAAGAGCTGGTGGAACTGCGTGGCAAACGAAGTAAAGAGGCATCCTAGAGCTGCGACGAGGCCTCCCACGACAGCGGTGACACGCGTTGACTTGCGCACACACAAAGCCACAGTTACCGGTGACAATGCAAGCGCAACCCCCGCTGATAGCGCTCCCAGGCATCCTGGAACATACGAAATAATTAAAACAATCCAGTCATAATATATGTATATAGTCTACAGCTGGACATGGGCCTCTCCAAAGTTGAGCTCGAGCTAAATCCAAACCTGTATCGGGCAAAAAGTGTGTACGGATACTTGTCCCGAATCCTAATTTATTTTCAAGTGATTTGTGTATGTTGTGGCTTTAGTGCATCCTATGATTTGCACTTTAACATGTCGTTCTCCACTTTCTACATCGAGTGTTTCATACTTTCATATATACATTCAAGCTAAATCTTGGGGTTCATTGGTCCAACTACACTTGAATAATTGAGGACGCAAGAATATACACCAAATTATACTTTGACAAAAGTATTTGTACATCACAAAATGAAATTCGTTAATTTGTGTTTGGATGACTCATCAATACTCGAGTCATGATGCCATTAGCTAAAGCTTTGATGATATTATAATACGATATGATGCTACTTCTAGCTCTAAAGTGTAAGATTAATTATATTCTTTTTTAAACTGACAGTATCACTATTATTCTTATGTGAGCAATATTGAAAAAAATTCAATGCAATCTAACCACGATTTCGTCTATAAACACAAAAGTCCAACTTCATCGCTAAAGCCGTCTACGCCAGCTACGTTTTTGCTTACCAAATAGCGGGCAGCTACAAAAAGCTCGTGATGTTTATTGTTATCCGACATCGTAAAGATTCGCGTGAAGGCTTTCGTCCGCCTTGTACGGTCACGTGGCTCGTACAGGGCTGTCTCCAATACAATACATACCAGCGATTTATGTCATAAATATTTATGAATACACTTTTAAACGTGTGTTAAGTGTCACTTTAAATAATTTGATTAAATGTTACAGTACTCGTTGATTTGCGTTGTGTATGAATACACTTCCAACCAAATGTTTATGACAGCCTCATGAATTATCAATACCGTATGCATGATTTATTTTAATATACTATAAGCCCTGTCTTAGCGTGTTCAATGAAAAGGTAAACGGATAAGATATGATAATGATATGCTATAAAATGTGTAAGTTGTAAGTTTTTACACGCTTTATATTGGCTTGACTTGTATGAATGTGTAAGTGATTGAATCTTGAATTCAATTTTCATTCGCTTTTTTCTTCTAGTTTACTATGCTCCACAGTAGGATTTCTCCTGTTCCGTGGGTACAGTTTATAGACATAAATCTCACATGCACAAACACCTAGACCCGAAACAAGTATCTGCAGATCGTGCAAATATTTGTTCCGTACGAGGATCGAACCGGCGATACGTAGCACAGGAAGCCAATCACTTAGCTACTGTGCCAACCGTGCCTTCTAATATGTCTGATTCTAGATGAACGATAGACTTGCACGTTTTTAACGAAATGTGATTTGTAGCACAAAATATTTTTTTATGTTAAAAAGCTAGGGGTGATTTTGGGGTGTAGTTTTCTACAGAAGTGACGATTTGCTTGTTATACTTATACATTTAAGTTTTTTATGAAAATATACACCTACAATCATAATTGAAACAAACGTACAAAGCTGCTTTTTATCGTGATTTTACATACAGACAGGAGTAACTTGTTTTCTACAGAAGTGATTTGCATGGCTATTTTTGGTGCTTTTTGCAGTTATGGCGGTTAAAAGACTATCGCAAACCCTGCAATCGCAATTTATATTTGGTAGAATGACTTGTTAGGGCAATTTTTTATTTTGAAACTATAAATAATAATAAAAAAATTAGGGAGCGAATAAACATACGCTTTAATAAAAGCTGAGCTAGGACAGCACAACATATTTTTTTAATGTAAAATATAAGCGTGGGGTGCTCGAGGCAGATTAATTATGAGAATAAAAAGTTTATTTTACCATATCATTTTATTACAAGAATTGAAATTGTCTATTCCTATATATGTCTATATGTCCCTATATGTATTTAGGTTTCAGTAGTTCGCATAAGGCAATGATTCTTTATTTATTTATGGAAAAGTAAGTATAGGTAGTAAATAATCTCGCTCCGGCTCACCGGAGGCGATAGAGAATTGAAGATCTTTCAGGTTAGTTGAATGGGGACCTCTGGCAGTAATGGGCTGCTATATATCCCCCAATGTATCTCTCGCCGACTTCGAGGGATACCTGGACG
The DNA here is from genome assembly GCA_947459985.1 of Diloba caeruleocephala. NCBI lineage: Eukaryota > Metazoa > Arthropoda > Insecta > Lepidoptera > Noctuidae > Diloba > Diloba caeruleocephala. The sequence continues at coordinate 14,783,510 of OX381615.1, forward strand.
GAGCATTCGCTGCAAATTTCGCCCCATCAAGCGCTGACTCTAGATCTTGGGGCTACCGTCGGGACGGGCCGAGGGGAAGGATATTACAACACTGAGCAGCGTCGCTTGACCTGACCGCTGCAATCAGGGGTCTGTTGCACCTGAATTCGGGGGCAGGTTGAGTCGGTTGTGGACCTTACATGGGCGGCTCCTTCTGTGGCACGCATGGTATCGGATTAGCGGGTTGCGGAGGAGATGGTCATACTTTCGGATCACAGCCACATTATGTTTGATGTGGCCCTCAGCACGCCCGGCTCGAGCCGTTCTAGACCCAGCCCGCGGTAGTGGCGTTGATACCGCTAGATCGAGAGTTGGTGGAGTTGCTCGTCGCAGCTGCCAACGTCCTGGCCTGGCCAGCGGTTGATCAAGAAATCTTATCCGATCTTGAGGAGGAAGCATTCTGGTTCCAGGAGCATCCATGCCTCGGATAAGTTGCTTCCAGTGTATGGCAGTGTATCAGATGCGATCGCGCAGTTGCGCGCGGTCTGCCTGGCATCCCGCCACCAGTCCCAACGATTTGCTGGAGGGAGTACTCTCAACGCTCTTTCCAGTGGTCCGGGACCATCCCGGTCACTCTCCACCGTGACTGCCCCACACTGGGTCGAGGACTTGGGGGTTTCGGAAGGGGAGTTGGGCTGAGCCATTGGCCACCTGAAGGCTCACAGCACCGCAACGGGTCCGGATGGCATCCCGGGCTGCGCGTGGGTGTATGTCTATGTATGTCTCTTGAGGTTGAAAGTCAGTATGGCTTCCGGCGGTCTACCATCGACGTGAATCTTGGACAATCATTGGGGCTTCGAAGAGCACCTTATTATTATTACACCGGGTGCTGCCCAGTCTCAGGGGACCAAGCGAGCGCCTCGATTAGCTCAGTTTTCAGGCATCTAGCACCGCAGAGCCAAACTTCACGGCCTGCAGCGCAGAGTGGATCTATGTATCACGTGAGGATTCACACTGTCTTACGAGGCGGCGACTCTCCTTGCGCGCCGCTCCACCTTTTGACATCCTGGCGGTGACGGATATGTGGGTCTATGATCAGGCACGCTCCCTCCACCAGGGCCGCAAAACTTGCCTCCATGGGGTGTTTGCCTGGCTGGGGCGGCTGGCTCGGCGGCGCACACTTGAGAAGTGGCGTCACCACCTGAGGATGCAGTTCACGAGCACGTTGTCGAGGCCGTCCTGTCGCCATTCGGGGCATGGCTCAGAAGTAGCGAGCGTCACCTACCGCCTAACGCATGTATTCACCGGGCGTACTCGGCGCATACCTGCACAGGATAGGACGGGAGGTCAAGGCACAGTGCATTTATACAGCGACCACGATACCGCACAACACACGCTCGAGGCATGTCCTCCGTGGGTGGCTGAGCGGCGAATCTTGGTTGATCGCATCGGGCAAATTCCCTCTCTGCCACCAGGGCCCTCTCTGCCAATAGTGTCACCTATGTTGATAAAACACGAAAACTGGAATGCAGTGGTCTCCTTCTGTGAGAGCGTCATGCTCCAGAAGGTGAACATGATCGTGACGGGTGTTTTCGCAGAACGGGATCGCACGAGAGCCGATCACACTCGAAGATGGAGGAGAAGGCAACCGGGGTAACAACCGCCATGGTGTCTGTTCTTATGCACCTGAACGCCCTGCCGTCACTTATATGTTTCCCTTTGGGGTCTTTGAGGTCGCGGGTCACACCAAGCGACCCCGAGAAGGTGATGGCGCGCATGTGGTCACGCGGCTTCGGGGGGGATTCTTTAGAAGATCATAAAGTATTTACACTGGGATGAATAAGAATAAAAAAGGTATTAAATAATCTATTGCTCCCGCTATATGTATAACCCAGGTACAGGCGAACTGTTACCTTTATTAAACCAAGGCATTTTATGTTGAGACATGGGAACTCCTGAACTTTGAAGCGGTAGCATCCCTAAATCGATACGACAACGACTACAATTTATATGAAACTTGACACGTTAGTTAAATGGAAATGATTGACATAAAAGGCTTTTATTATTTAAATAGTCCATTAAGCTAAATGATTATCGCTCTGGACTCCGGAGAGATTCATTATAAAGCTTGTCAGCCATCTGGTATAATTAAAAAAACTGGTGAATGAGCGGAATATGATTGCTTTTAAAATAATAAAATACAATGTATGTAACTATATTATCATGCTATTAAGTAGATACAGTCATGCTCTCATGTTGTCGCTCGCTTTCGTCTGATAAGAGTTAGGGCGAGAACTCAATGAATAAGTAAATTTTGTGCATTTCAATTTCTAATGTACCTAGCTGTCGACATTTCGCTGAATGTACAACTTATTTGAACTTTCTGCTCTCGGGTCTACCATCACGACAAGGAGTATATTTTTCTATCAAGTTGCACTGCATCGTTTTGGGGTGATTTTTACTTCGTTATATTTTTCGGTACTCGACTGAGACAGTTATTGGGTTATTGTATCAAAAACCATCTATAGTCACAGAAGAGATTGCTATCTGGGATACGTAGCCAACGGGCTGCATTAGTAACTGTCAGTCTTAGCTTATTTGGGCTTAACTCTTCTGGAATGTGGCACCTATATGTATAAACACTGCCGTATATTTTTGTATGTGTGATAAAACCTGTTTATCTATGCTTTTCTATTCTAAAGGGAAGAGACATTCCTCGACGATCTGATCTAGACTTTTCTACATCCTCATGTTTTTGTTCTCCAGAGGGCCGAGGTGGAGTTTCTTTTCACAATCGAAACGTAAACGTGTTCGACTCATTTCCGTTCCGATTACGAAAAGGAACTCTCACTCCAGTCTACTATACAGTCATGGTGTCTACGTACGTTTTTCTTAACGCACTATTAGTTCAGCAGCCGCTGCATGCTTGTATGTATCTCCTTTTTGGTTTTAAGGGTGAAGGGCTAAAACCACTTAAGCGGTCAGCTTCGGCACCGAAGGGGCTCCAGGTCCTCGTAAGATCAAACTGAAGCCTTCATTGAAGGCACGCCTTGGGGCGCATCTCAGAGGGGATGACTGTAAAGTGGAAAGCAGGTGACTGTAAAAAGGTCACCCCCAGGCGAAGTGCGGGAGTCGGGGAGGATTGTAAAGGATGCCCCCAAGCCTCGCTGTGCGTTGTGCTGTGCACACGGTGGCACGTGACCACGTGCATGCCACCAACTTCCCGGGGGTCGCTCAGTATCAATTCACACCTAGCTTCTTGGCTTCGGCCTGCTTTTGAATATAATCAGTTTTTATATTTCAATATGCTCATAAGAAAGTCATTAATTAAGGTATTCGGAATAGTCGGTCTGATGTCGGTCTGGTGAGTCTGAAATCAATTCCATGGATAAATCTTTTGAAAATAAATGGTATATTTTATATATGAAATAAATACACACAATAATAAAATACATGATTGGCCGTATAATGCAAAATAATATTATGAACCAGTTTCCAATTGCAATACTAAATAAAGGCCATAACAAAAACCTTTTGTAATTTAAGTGTGATTACGTTGATGTGCGTATTCCGTAAAAAGTCTTTAGCTAAAAAGGCTATAGCAATATAATTCACATTTAGGAGATTTATATATTTCGAAAATTATATTTCTTAATAGTTAGTTGGTATATTAATTTTGTAATTCAATCTGAGTTTTAACACGTTCATTAATTTATTTTAAGGGCTCTCAACACTAACTTAAATCTCAATAATACTAGCTATCTAGTCTGGAAAAGACAGATTGTTTCGTATCTTCTTAAGTACTAATCCAACAACGGTATAGAAATTCTACTGTGAAGAAACCTTTTTGAGCTATTTCTAAGATAATACAAATGTTGAATGTACAGTAGCGATTTGGTACGAGTTCCATCTGATGTCTAACTAACATTTCTATTGAAAAACTTTACGGACGACCGAGACGTTTGTGATTTGTGAAGTTCATCGACATTTCAACAAGAAGCATCATCCATCGACTGACCAAAATCTACGAGACTTTGTTGAATCTGGATCCGAGGATTCATGAGTGACTCATTTGGTCAGCTGTCTCTTTGTTTTGATATGTATAGCAGCTCAAGCAAATACGAGTTTCAACTTCAGGTAAGCCAAATCATTGCCTTCAAAACTTCTAGGACAGACTACAGATAAAACTAAGCGTTACACGTAGATTAAAACTTAGTGGAATGGGTTTTTTATAGTTCAAATAAAGAGTGTCCTTTATCCTATGTCCCGACATCATCTAGCTCTATTCCAAATTTTATCCTAGAATATTCATCATCATAGAATCAGTTCAGCCGTTTGATGGAGCCTCAAACATTCAAATATACAAACTTTCACATTTATGATAGTAATTAGAGTACCATGTATCATGATCATATCAGCCAAAGGACGTCCACTGCTGAACTAAGGCCGGGGATTTCTACATGTCCGGTCACATGCCACCCGCATCCAACAACACCCAACAACCTTCACCAGGTCGTCTGCCCACCTTGTTATTTAAGTATATTTATACCATGTATATTTAAATATAACGGAAGCTTATACCTCAATTGTATTCTAGTGAGGAATTGCCCCAGTTCTTTTTTGCAAATAGACCCTTGGTTTGTTAAAAATAAAAGTTTATGTAAACGGAGAGCAGTAAAGGCGAAGTATACCCCTATAAATCTACACTGGGCTTATTCTTTAGATGGCAACAAATGCACTGGAACATATATAGTGAGCTTTTGGTCGCTCGTCTCAATCGAATCGAAATAGAGACATTGTGCTGTCTCAACGTCTTGTAAATAAATGGCAAATAGTCTGTTTTTTAAACTTATTTTGAGTCATATCGGACGCTATCAGTAAATATTTGATGACACTTTATAAAAATGGAATCTAAAAAGTATCTCCATTACTTCAATAATATTATCGTTTTGGCGCATAAGCTGATTTTCGAGTAAGAACCAGAAAAAATCTCCGTATCCTGCGAACTATATTGTGCCCACAAGTACAATTGGGACTCTAGTACATAATTCGTTTCTAAAAATGTTCCAGGAATTCTAAAGAATATGGTTTTATTTAACTTTTAAAAACAAAAGTCGGTTGCAATGCTACAGCTTCCAACTTTATGATACGAAACATATGACGGTGCTATAGATACCATCTGCAGAATTTTATGGATAGTTCTGCAACAGTTACTACAAAACAACAACTACAAGGAATACAGATTTCTGTAATAAACGTTGTGTACTTTTTTATTGCTTCTATCTCTAACCAGAGGAATGGGAAGCAGCGTCCCTTCTGTGGAATAGTAGCCATCCTGCGTTCACTAACCGGCGTGGCAAGCGTTATAAGTACTGGTAAATTTCCCCTTAAGTTACGACACTATTATGGAAATCTATAGCGAAGGCCCTTATTAAGCAGTGGGCGTCCTTTGGCTGATGATGATATTCTTAAGGGTTGAGTTTCCAGTATTCGTCACTTACCGTTTGAAACGCAGCAACCTAATGTTGTTACTTCACGCCGGAATTATGTTACAGCGTGGCACTTCCCTGCTCGAGCCAGCTCATTTACGAGCTCTAGTCAACTGATGGCTACAGCTATGCTCTCCCACGCACCTGGCGGAGACGGATGCGTGGGTCTATGATCAGAAACGCTCCCACCGCCAGAGAGGCGACTGCGTGCCTACAGAGGCGTTTGACAGGCTGAGGTGGCAAGCTCCGCGACGCGCACTTAAGAAGTGGTGTCACCACCTGAGGATGCAGTTCTTGACCATGCGCATCGTCGAGATCGTCCTGCTGCTTATCGGAGCCTGGCTCCGAAGGAGCGAGCGCGTCAACTACCGCCAACGCAGGTTGTTTCGGTGCGTACCCAAGCGTAGGACGTGAGGTCACAGTTCTTCTTTTTCTTTCATGTGGTTAGTGGCCAGCCTTGTGTCAGAGTTGTTCAAGCCACCCAAAGGTCTCCGACTTGGCTAAATGACTGCCGTCTAATGATAACAACCGGGACCGACGATTTAACGTGCCCTCCAAAGCACGGAGACGCTCAGTTCAAATACAACTATGCGGTCACCCATCCATAAACCAACTGCACCTGCGTTTCAAACGGTAAGTAAGGTATTCACCCGAAGCCCAACCTCGAAGTATATCGTTACCATCATCATCATATCACCCAAAACAAGTCCACTGCTGAACAAGGGCCTCCCCCATATTTATTAAGTACACATTTCCCCCATATTCACACAGTACATACATTTCACATGCACAAACACCAAGACCCGAAACAACAATCTGTACATCATACAAATATTTGTTCCGTGCGGGGATCGAACCCGCGACACGTTGCGCAGAAAGCCAATCGCTTAGCTACTGTGCCAAACGTGTCGTCAAATGTGTGTGGCTATGTCTACTTTCTAAATCCTATTGTTTTTTTTTTATATGAAATTACAAGATCCAGTTCAGAACCCTTGATACCATAGTGAAGTAATTTTATAATCTACATTTCATGAACAACACAATCAAATGCCTTAGACAAATCAGAGAAGATTCCCAGGGCATTGTGTGAATTCATCCAACGAGCCTTTGTAAAGCCAACGTGTACATTGTAATATTTGATACTTATTAAAAACCCTTTGCATATAGTTAAATATGAACATAATTCAAAATGTACTGAGAAAAGGAACACTGATTACTAAACATAAATGAGAAGATCTTTATATAATACTGTATAATCAAGAGCTTTTGTGTGAAATAGACAAGAATTCACTAATACTTTTATATAGAGATTAAAGTTCCTTCTCGTATTCCGAGAAAACATTACATTTTTAGATATTCCTTTTTCAAAAACTAACCTTGGTCACTACGCCGCTATGATCAGGCTTTGTAGGCTATATAATACATTATCGAAAGCGCATGATATAGACATCTGCGATACTTTATTTAAGTTCAAGAATAAGTTAAAATAGATTATACAATGAATTAAAATGTCACATCATTCGACTTATATTCTATATACGATATATTCAATTACAAACAAAACACTGTATCTATCTATCTGGAATTTAACATTCTTTCACAGTTTTAACTTGTGCCATTAGACGTAATATTTTATACTATAGCGTAATGTTTAATTAATGACTTTTTTGTGAATGCTGTGGCCTCCTTTAATTGAGAGAGTACGCGTCTAAAACTATGTAGTTATGATTTGTGATTTCTTGTGTATATAAATTGTTGGAGGTCCAAAAAAATTAATAACTTAATAAATTATCGTCCCTCTTTATTGGTATATATTATCGCACCTACATCCAGTTTACTTGGTGTGTCGACCCTGCCCAATTGTATTTTCAACTCAAAGTGCAAAATTTATCCCCTAAAGTTTGTTTACATATTTCTTTTTGATCGCAATTTTTTTTGCAAATCTGCTGATATTTGTAACAAATTAAAAAAAGAATATGTCAGCGAAAAATGTACGAATTATAATCGCTCGTCATCGTCTACACGTTATTATAGTGGTGGCTGTCAACTAAGTGAAACATATTAAACGTCCTTTAAGATGATAAATGTGCGATGAGGTCGGCGTACACACGCATTGGGCTGTCTCGCGCCTCGTCTTGATCCTAATAAACGATTGCCGATGATTGACATTTGGGGCACCCACCCTACGAATACAGTGGGATGGGTATTGGTATGTTCAGTATCGCAATTTTGCGAATTATATATCTAAAACAAGATAATAATTGTAGTTAAAGATTTACAATGACAAAAAAGCTACACGTTACACATTATATATTTCCAGTATAATGGTAATAAAAAGATCTTATATATCTTATATACATTATAAAAAGATATTTCTCCAATAAAGTGCTCCGATGTAATAACATATTATTACATTGCAAAATCTAATGACCAGCACATAATTCCGGCATAGATTTGGGTAAGTTTGATTAATTATTGTTGGCATAGGTGTACCGAATTAATCTGCAACGTCTGCTACATATTACTTATCAGAAGTTATGTGTAACAAGATTTTCAGAGGACAAATGTATTAGTATCTAATTTATAATTCTAGTAATAGTTACGAAGCAAATATTTAATATTAATTCATTGAATTGTTTTAAAGTTTAGTCCGTGATTGTAAATGTGTTGATTCATGGTAGGGTTATTATTTTTAACTTATAAAAAAAGCGATGACCTTTGGATATTTCTTCATCTTGTTTTGGATTCAGTTTACATAAATTTATGTCTTCTCTCATACATACAACCTGGACTTTAATGAGTATGATATTTATGTCTGTTTGCTATCTATAGGCCATAAGAAATGAGTTAGGTACGGGGATAAATAGTGCTCTTAGCGCAGTTAACCAATCCATTAGTCACTGCACCAGCCATCAGTCGATATCCTTAAAGTCGGTGTTACAATATCAAATGATCCATTAACACCGGCGTAGCGGCCCGGTGGCGGCCGGCTGATTTAAAGATAACTTACAGGTCAATTACAGAGGATAATCGATTCTTGATGATCCTCCACGTACGTCTGTATTTATTGACAATAATTTTTACGACACACTTGTATTACCAGGAATAGCTGTTAAAGGGGAAATGTAAATTGTGTGGCTCTGCTATACGTTTATGGTAAATTCGAATTGAGCTGTAGGAATTGTCCAGTATGTGTTGGCCTTTGGTTTGGCCTATTCGAGAAAAGTACGACCAAACGATTAGTTTGAGGTATATGCGATATATAGATATATGTCGCATCGTGTTTTGGAAGTGATTTTTATTACTATTACATTCACCATGGGCTTCATAAGAATGCTCAAGATCAGTCAGCGAGCTGTGCTTGGTATTTGTCTACGAGATCGAATTAGAAATGAGGAGATTTGTAGAAGAACTAAAGTTGCCGATCTAGCTGTAAGGATTAGTAAGCTGAAGTGGCAATGGGCGGGGCACACTGCTCGTAAGGTTATGAAAAGTGGTGACCACGCACCGAAAATAACAGCGCAAGACGGCTTTCAACGAGATGGAGAGACGATCCGGTGAAAGTCGCTGCGAGTCATTTTATATGGGTGTCATGTAACTGGTCGTTGTAAAAATATGTAGAGAAGGCCTTTGTTCAGCAGTGGACGTCCTTCGGTAGGAATGATGAAGATAAGGATGAAATGTTTTACGAAACAACGTGGCATATCCCAAAAAAGGGGAACAACCTTACCCCATCCCTATTCTCCGAAAGAAAACTGTTTGAAGCGTGTATAAGGAGCTTCTGTTATGTATGAGAAAAGTGAAGCTCTGTCCTAGACTGTGATGCATTCATTCGGCGACGTTCGCAAATTTTCTGCTTGGCTGAGTAAGTCTCCCAAAATACTCGTATTTCTGATTTTACTTTAAGATTTTATATTACTCAACGTCTCCGCTTCTTACAAACGTTCGTTAACTGAATTCTCTCAAATACAGAATGGTTCAGTGGTAGACATTTTTTTTTGTTAGATACGATCTCTTCAATATCTGACACAGTAAAATGTAATATGAAGCGTTTATTATACGTTTATTTACGCCAAATGCAGCCATGACAACTGAATCAAAACTTAAAAAAAAATACATTCAGGCTTGTTTAGTAGACTTTTTAAGAAGTTTAGACTCTTTTCTCCTACATTGTTTTCACATAACCTTGATTTCTACAACAATGTGCTCATACAATATTGTAACATTTAATATGATTTAAAAAGTAACCATGGAGTTTCTTGCCCGTTCTTCTCCATAGGAAATCCACATCTTGGAACGCGGCAATTAAAGTCTCGACGATTCATGCCTGTATATGGTTTACATGAATAAAAATATTTTTATCTTATGTAAACGATTTTTGAATATGTTAGTCGACTGATGCTTAAGTGAATCGATATTTTTCCGATACCAAGTCTTCGTCAATAACAAGTGAAAAACTTACATTAAAATAAAAAAACAAAAGATCCAAAACAAAGTTCATGTTGAATTGTATTTTGATAGGAAAAGATGCGAGCGATGCACTAAAAATATTATTACCTATCCTGGCCAGCCTGTATGAATATAATTAGTTAACGCCTGGCTTGGAATTTTTATATTCTTTTTGCGTCGAAAGTTTCAACCTCTTTGTGACATTATCTGGATATACCTTGTAGATAACAAATAACGATAACAAAGCCGATGCTTATGAAAAATGTAGTTCATATTTCTCCCAAGTAAAATGATCTGCGTGTTGTCAAAGTTTGAGAGGCTTCGTGATTCACCCGAGTGTATTTACATGCGTAGAGAAAAATATTTGAACGTGGAAAATCGTAAAAGCGTCTACGGGCGTAGGAGCATTGAACTACGCGGTGACAAATTACGACTGAAACCAAAGACTACGCAAATGACTGGCAATGATCATTGCTGTAATAGCTGATGCAGAATATAATGGGCACAGACTGCCATTCCAACTTTTTCACCTCTACTCCTTAACTTTTTAATAGTTTGTGTAGGTACCGTCCAGCGCCATGAAAATATCGGATAGGTACTTTCTGTATGCAAATTCTTCCTCGAGGCCAGCTTAGCAGTTCTAACATGTAAACTATGGAAAATTGGATGCTATCCAAATCTGTAGAGGAACAAATATTAAGAATCCGTTATTATTATTAATGACAATAAAAAGATTAAAGCTTACCGAGGACCATAATCTAAATTGAATAGATTTTTGTGGTTGTTACGGTTTTCTAAAGCAGATAGCCTGGCGGTATTGCAAAGATGTAGTAAATAAAAGACAAAGTCAGCTATTAACAGATCAGAGGGGGAACATCAGGGGGCCTAAAAAGGCCGGTTTAGCAGAATCATAATATGAATCAGATTAAATATCACCAAATGGTCCAGAAGGCCTAAAAGACCGTATTAGGTTTTATTTATAAGGCATAATAATGATCTCAATACGATGCACATTATAAATCACAAAATGGTCACTTAATCATAACTGACTATTAACGAGACCATTTTGTGATTTCTAATGTAATTCATATTATGATTCACCTAAAGCGGCCTTTTTAGGCCCCCAGATCTGTATGCTCAGAGGTGGAAGTGTCTAATGGTGTAATATATAATGGTGAGCCTGTTCTGTGTATTTAAGACGTGCGATGGCGAAACGGGTGCCGCACCACGTGACTCCCTAAGCTGCTTTGATGTTGCCGCCTATCGCATGAAGTGATGCTATTAAGGGCATTTAGGCGGCCCGTCTTGTGGGTGGCGAGCCACTTTCTGCTATATGATTACATTTAAAGTTTGAATTGGTTTCCGTTTATATCTTTAAGTTTTCAATCCATATAACACCAATAGAAGGTCTATATAGCATAAATCTCATACAGTATAATCCTACAACCCCAGCGATAGTTCCTGACTGTATTTATAAAGTGCGGTCATGAGGAGTACCCGGTTCGTGTCCCATACATTATTTATATGAAATCCTATAAAGAGCCTCTGGATGTTGTCCCATGTCCAAGCGTGACAAAGCCTATCAAAAGACCTGGTTTCGCCTGGTAGAGGATATTACCCCTTTAAATAAAATCCCGTGTATATCATCTTCTATGTAGCAAGCTCTGTTGTAGTGATTCGGTAGACAGGTGAATAAATAGATGAGCGACTTGATGTATATGTCAAGACAGGAAGGTTAGCTACATTATTTAGTTCGGACAAACAAATATACAGAAATGTAATGAGATCTGTCTACAGCCGGGTGGGAAATAGTGGGTCTTGACAGGATAGGTCGGTGGCAGTCTGAGTTCGCAACAGGAATACATTCTGATTAAAAGGGTTTGGTATGAAGAACACTGCGAGTTAAATTTGTAATATACTGAGTATGTTGTATTTTGAATAATAACATGGGAATCTCAAGATACAGTTTGCCCTGTTTCAGGTCAGATACAGGTGTCTTTTTTACGAATGTAGATATATATAATTTTCGATCTCATTTTTTAGGTTTTATAAGTAGATAGGTATTTTGTAGTTTCTGCTGATAAAAAGCATACAATTCAAGGCAAATATGGAATTCATTTTATATGGAAGCTTATTAGACTTAGCTACTAAAAAGAACAATATTATAAAATAATTGAATTTTTATTATTAGTCTACCTTTTAGGAAGGTCGATTTGGAGCTTTGTTGTAACCATTCATCTGTTAGATCAATACAATTCTGAAATGTAGTATAGTCTTCATAAGTTGAGTACGAAATAAGTATTGAAGGATAGTCCGGTAATACCCAGAATGACTGAAAAAATGAGGAGAGAAAAGGAATGGTCCTATTATTTCTCACATGGACATCGTTACCACTTCGACCTTTACAATATGTCATCGTTTCAGAAATAATGATTTATTAGATACGTGATAGATATTGGTAAAGGCGTATTTTAGATTTTTATTAGCTTACACACGCCGGCTGAGAATGCCACCACCCCATCTCCTCCCATGGGTGTCGTAAAAGTCGACTAAGGGATTAGCCGGAGGATGGGCAGCAGCGCCCTTCGAGTACATTAACAACTCAACTGCGATCGCCAACCCGCCTGCAAAGCGTGGCGATTATGGCAAAACCCCGCAATGAGCTCACAACATATCCATATCGGTGGTTGTGGTGATCTTTGGGGGAGGCCTGTGTCCAGCAGTGGACTTCATTCGGCCGAAATGATGAAATGATGACACACCGCATCAAGAGTTGGGTATCTACCAAATTTTCTGCAATGTGAGATCTTTAATGGAGGCTCGAAAAATTGAATTATGAGATTTCGTGTTTTTTATTACTTTTATGAAACGACGTGTATGGGTACCCTCTAATTTGTGTCGTGCATACAGAGGACAGATTTTTTAAAAATTGTTTTGTTATCCTGTGGCAATACACCATGTGCTTCCTCCATCTCGGGTATCGGGGAAGGGCGGAGGGGTGTGCCGTACTTCTACCGGCCAAGACCACTGGAGCGGTAATTTACGGCAACGAAGGGGGCTCCAATTCCTTGATACAATTACACTAGAGCCACCCATTGATGCCACAACTTTAGGCACATCTGGCAGAAGATGACTGTATGGCAGTCACCCCCTCTAGCGGTGGGGAAGCGACTGTAAAGAGGCCGCCCCCAGACCCATTTCAAGGGGAATTGTAAGGGATACCCCAAAGCCTCGCTGTGGGCTGAGCACACGGGAAGTTTACAGACCTACATCTCACATGCACAAACACCCAGACTCGACACAGCTATCTGTAGTTCATACAAATATTTGTTCCTTCCGAGAATCAAACCTGTGACAAGTAGCGCAGGAAGCTAATCGCTTATCCACTGCGCCAACCATGCCGTTAAGTAAAATGCTGTGCATGAAAAGGGTCTCCTCAAGTAACGATATTCAAGCACCTATGCATGGCGTACCCTGGTGCTTCTTAGCACCACTACCAGCCTTTCTGCCTATCTCATCACCGTGGCAGGAGGTAGGAATACCTCTAGGAATATCATGATCCATTCAGGGATAAATAAAAGATTAGTAAGTTGTTTTTAAAAAAAAAGAAAGACAAAGGTAACGGCTTTGCGTGGATACCGCGACAATCGATATCGGTAGCGATACCCATAGGCGCAGATCTGCTCGCGCGTACTCAAAAATGTTCTCGACCGCAAACCAAATGGGAAAAATAAGACGTTTATTTTTTTACTACGAAATACTACTTTTAATCTGAGCTAACCCTTAACATCACTTTTTGCCAACGAAACCATGGCGTGACCTAATTCGACAGTAACGTCATGTATTTATTTTATTTATTTATTTATTTTATAATTTATGCACACACAGAAACATAAAAATAAAGAAAAATGAAATAGGACTAAAATGTACAAAGGTACTGCTTATTTCTTAAGAAATCTCTTCCAGCAGACCTGCGAGAGGAGAGTTTGAATAAGAAATGTAGAAAGTATGAAATGTAGTTAGAAAGAAACAAATAAATATAAAATTTGTATAAATTGAATCATTAAAAACTAAGAAACGTCGTAATAAATAGAATATATTATCCTTTATTTAAGGATAACAGCACAAATATTTAATCAAGCTTTTTGGGACACGGCATTTATGAAAATGAACAATAAGTCGTTCAAAAGAACTTTTTGCACTGAACTCAAGTTTTTCACTAGCAAATAGATAAAACACTCCTCAGCAAACAAATACTTTACTAAACTACGTCTGTTTCATGATGAAAATTTATGCGAAATACAAAATATGGAAATTTATGACTTAGTTTAAAGGAAAGAACTGCTAGCGACGTCTGCTGCTGCTTGTTATCTATATATTAATACCTGAAGAAAAAACTTTGTACCCCTTTTTAAGCACATTGCGCACACGGAGGAGTGTGAAACTTTGTATAGTTAAATATTATATGGAGGATGAGCGCAAAAAGTTGAAATTTATGCTAAAAAAAGGTCAAGTTTGGATGATGATTTGATGAGACCTTTGGGCGACTACTGGTTATATTTTCCTTGAACCCGTGCCTGTGCCTTATTGTTTGCGCCCGTCTCATATACATAAGATATTAAATAATTATCAAAATATTAACTACAGACTAGACAATATTTAATATAGAAATTGCCTTTCAAGAGAGTAAAATTAATGCAAAACATAATCCAAGTAATCATAAAGTAAGTTTTACGGTAGATTTGATCCCGAGGACAAAACAATCACAGCCAGCGTGTCAGTTTAGCTGGCTACCTAACCGATTGTGAAAGGCTACGAAATAAGCGTTATTATTCTTAAACTCTCCCTTTAGATATAGCGTGATGGTAATTTTTATAATAATTCTTATCACCTACTGATAGCGATTGTGTTTACTTGTGTGAAGATTTCATAATATTCGCTGTAAAACAAAACTTTGTTGCCATATTGTTATACTACTCATCTCCCATGCACAAAAGCGTAATGATTTGTAACCTATAGCCTGACCTAATATGTAATGGACATGTTTGCCAAAGTTCAACTAACTCTATTCTGTAGTTTTAGCGATCTCATCAAACATAGAAAAAGACAAACAGACATCAGTCAAATAATTACAATTTTGGCATCAGTTTCGTTCATGGAGCACGCGGCAGTTATTTAAAAAATTAATAATTATGTACTGTTTTTGTCTCCCTTCGAGTTTATTATAGTATATATAGAACAAACAGACAGAAACTCTAACAATTGCAGTTTTGGCTTCAGTCGTTCATGGAGCACACGGCAGATATTTTTTTCAAAAAATATTTAATGTACTGTTTTTGTCTCTACGATTTAATTATAATAGAGATATAGTTTGAATCTATATATTTAGTTTGAAACATAGCTGACGAATTTAAGTAGGCACATTAGTTGAGTACTAATTCTTAGATAATATGTCATATTGAGATTATGAGCGCTTATTGATTACTTTTAAACATTTATATTCTCTCTGTTAATAAAGTCATCATATATTTTGACTTACTTCCAATATTTGTTAGTATCCTAAATAAATAACTTATTCAAACTGAAACTAAGTGTATATTAGGTGTGTACTACATTCGAAATTAATGCTAAGTATTAACGTTAAGTGTAGTCAAAGTTCTACAAAACGGGCTGGCTCGACTCACAATACTAAAGTAAAGTAATGAAGAGTTGCAGAAGTTAATCGTTTTACTAAGATGTGGCTGGTGGTGTACCTGCTTGCATTCGAGTCTGTGGACCAAACTGTTTCATGGTCTCGACGGCAAGAACGGCGGAAGCCTGGTGCAGGCCGTGCGCGAGGATCTGCGCTAGCGTGGCTGCGGCGGCCACGCCCCAGCCCCATCCCCCCTCTGGGTAGTAGTGGCGGGTTAGCGTTAGCAGCTGGCGCGGGTCGAGTTTGGCCTGTCGCGTAGGCGCAGCGCCGCTCGCCACTTCCAGCACCAGCGGCAGCGACCTCGTGCGCAGCAGCGGCGCGCCGCCCGACGACCATGACTCTTCCATCAATGCGCGCGCGCATCATGCGCCGCACGCATTACCGCCGCTCCGCACTCACACCGTCGCGTTCTCTCATGTCCGGTTACACATCACTTTATTTTTCACTTTTATATAGTAAGTCGATCGAATGTATCTTTATTTTGCTTTAGTGGAAAATTTTAGTTAGTTTTGTTTTATTATTTAATGTCTAGAGGATCACCATTCTAAATAGAAGCTACATCGAACTCAATACTAGAAAACATTACTATTTTTAGACTCATTTATGACGCTTACACGTGATATGTATAATTCAAGTTCGTGGCGCTCATAAAGTACAGTTTCAACGCCGATGTAATAAAGACAAGTCTATGAAACTGGATCCCGAAATATGTGTAGCGGTGACATGTGTGTAAGAAATTTCAGATAGAATCGTCGCGAGGAGCGTCTATTTGGCTGGACCAACATAAATTTCCCCGGATCTGTGATCCGTACAGACTTTAATCTTCACAAACTATCGCCGCTTTGGTTACATAATATTATTCCACTAATCACTCCAACCGTAATTATTACAGAAGCTTTTCGAAATTTAGCCTAACAAACATTTAAGTACCGATGTTCTAACATTTACTGCTACTCTACTGAAAAAGCTTATTAAAATTTTAAAAATTCGCGAATAAATATAGAAGTATACTACATATAATACATATAATACACATACATACACTACATATAATTTTGCTTACGATTTATGAGCGTTATAAATAATTGAATGCGTCTATAAGTGGTAAGGTATAGTATGAATGAATCAAACGGTACACACAAAGGGGCGGATGTGTGCATAGGCCCCAATTTGCGGGGCGGCAAAATTTGGGAGGCAGCCAAAATCAGTGATGTTAGATATTGTGTCCGATGATCTTGGTACAGATGCCGTCAATTTAAAGTTGATGAAAAAAAAACATTCAACAGGTTTGGCGTCGACTTTATTCCCCTTATTAATTATGAAGCCTGTAAGAAAAGGGTGGTACATCAGAACGGTCTAGCCGCCATTGCAATTCAACACAGTCTTGTACTGTGCATGTGATGACATTATAATATATGATTTAAACGACTTATTATGGTGAGTTTTATTATTTTATATTTTATTTATAAAATATTGGATCAACCCGTTTTGGAATAACATTTCTGTAAACACAAAACGAAACGTTTTTTTTAAATAAACATTACTTAATAGGGAACTGTATTATATAATTACTGGAACGGTATGTATGTTTTATGTTAATGTTACAGTGTCATCAACATAATGGTACCATGGATTCACAGGCACTATTATAATGTATTTTTAGGCCTTATTTTACATAAGGTTAAAGCCACGTCCACGATTGTCAAAAATATGTACAGCAATATTTCATCATCATTTCGGCCGAATGAAGTCCACTGCTGGACACAGGCCTCCCCCAAAGATCACCACAACCACCGATATGGATGTGTTGTGAGCACATTGGGGGGTCTTGCCATAATCGCCACGCTTGGTAGGCGGGTTGGCGATCGCAGTTGAGTTGTTAATGTACTCGAAGGACGCTGCTGCCCATCCTCCAGCTAATCCATTAGTCGACTTTTACGACACCCATGGGAGGAAATGGGGTGGTGGCATTCTGAGCCGGCACCACACACCACACAGCAATATTTGTATGAATATTATTTTTTCGTAAATGTATGATTTTCGAAATACTGTATGCGATCGTTTTAAATATCAAAGGAATTTGTACCGCATTGAATTTAATGTGAACCATTGTTGAATCTTGTTGCACTTATGTTAACAGTTTGTAGAGTTTTTTAAAAGAAATGGGGCGTCCATTTCATTTTTGATAATCTTCTGCAAAATTGTGTTAAACGCCGCAGTCTCACTCAATGCAAATTATGTACATGCATATGGACCTGGCCATGGCTTTACACAAAGATTACGATGGGAACATAAATAATTGGTAAGCCAATAATTGTACATAATTACGTACGCCATTCAGTGGTGGTCTTAAAGTACACAGTACAGCTAATTAATATATTTATAAAGATGATGATAATTAAGTTGCCAAAATTGATTTTGATTTATGTCTGTGCCAAAATAAGAAAGAATTGTTTATAATCGGTGCCGTTTATAATATCATAATTACAGCAACTATCTTGACCTCTTACTCGTATGATTCGACATTAAGTTGCCATGTATCTATATTTTAATTTATACTAAGCTATTCACAAAGTCAATAAACCGTGACACAATCACGTCCTTTAGCTTCTTTATTACACACTAAATATAACACGAAGATAATGTTCTGTGTAATAACATGGCACGTTACAGTTTTGGTAGATTAAATGGCGTGGAAACTGTGAAAAGATTGTAGTAGGCTTCGAAAGCGGCCAAGATCCACCACCGGTGCGGATAAGATAAGGGCGCTTGTTTGTTCTTCGCAATTTATTGCCAAACATTATGGAGACATGGTGAAACTAAGTATTTGTTCCCACACCGTTGTTTTTGATCATTAGGTTGATGTTTTGGAATTCTTATTCTGAGTTACGGGTTCGGTTATTTGCTCCGCACAAACTCCTGCAAAATGTTAACAATGCCGTGGCTGTTAGGGTGTTAAGAATGGCACTGACCTATTGATATTATACTTATAGATGACAAGTGTATATTGATATAGGAATTCGGATAAACAAGCTCGTAAAACAAGAACTCGTTATATTTCCTGACGAGAGTGCGACCGTTTCCACATAGAGCTTCAGCATTCAGAGCTTTGATGTTTCCTGTATCTTATTTTTACTTTAGACACCGTCTAATTTTGTTCATGTACTAATGGTCCATTATATCGTGGAAAATTAATTTTGCTAGGGTTCAAATACTTCAGTAAATTATAATTCTTAAACTTTCCTAAATTTAATACATGATTAGACAGTATCGGGTCTATTCGCGCACAGATTAACATCAAAATAATATTTTGACTTACCTCGACGTTTCAATCAAGTATCATTGACCGTGGTCAAGAGTTGAATTCGACGTAGAGTTTATATCAGTAAATTGATTAATAACTATCAATGTGACAAATACTCAACAGGAAATTTATGTTCTACTGATATAAATGCATGTGTTAATAGCCTCGTTGACCATATGTAATGGAGTGATGGCCCATCTGGGGTCTGCATAATTGTATGGGCTTGCTTCCCCACGCAACATAACATCCTATATTTACTGTATCCCAGTAAACAATACATGAGTTATGAGCCGAACTTCCTCTTCTTACTTCCATTAGGGACTCATTTTAATTGCGTGATAATTTTCCCAACTGTCACGAAATTCGTACGCTTTTTTAATTTAATTCTCAATAAAATTTCCATTATAAATCTTCAGGGACAGCAGGCTCGGAAGGGATCTGACTGCGACGCTTAATAAATTAGAATGAATTTTAAATCTCGTTTATGTAGATCGATCAGCGGGTTTATCAGTCGACACGTATATTCTTTGAAATACAAGGTTTAATGAAATAGGGTTTTAGCTTCTTTGCACAAATCACATGAACCCAATGATTTTTGTAAAATACAACGTATTATTTGTGTTGTTTTGCAACAAATGAATCTGAATAATATCTTCCTAAAATGGAAGTAATTGTGAAATTGTTAGCCTTTAAACGGTTGTCAGTTATGAAGTCTCGGACAGTTTAAAAGTTTTTTATGCGCACTAACAGCACGTCACTGATTTTTGATTACCCCCTGTTTCGTTACGGGCCCTTATTAAGCGATATCTCCAGACATAATACTCACTGCTGCTGCTACAGATTTTTTTATTAAGGTTTTTTGATAATTAACCATTTTTGATTTTATTAATGTACTACATTATCGTATTTCAGCCAAATAACGTCCACAGCTGGACTCAGGCCTCCCCTAAAGATCACCGCAACAACCAGTATTGGGTTGGGGCGGGTGCTCATTGGGGGGTTTTGACATAATCGCCGCGCTTGACAGGCGGGTAGGCGATCGCAGTTGAGTTGTAGATGTACTCGAATGCTTCTGCCTACCTTTCGTGGTACGTTGTAGCATCATTAAAAAAATATCACCTCAGTAAATTACAAACAAGATTAATTGCTGTACTAGTATTAAATATCATCCTACAAACATAACTTGACACCTTATAAATCAGAACGACATTATGTAATATTGCATTTTTGCTTCAGTTTTAAGATAGTTTATCTCCCTCTTTAATCTGCACAACGATGTAAATTATGAAGATGTTGCGTTTATATATAATTAATAGGCCATTACTGTCTCATGGTGATTGTTACAAATTTGTACCTCGTCGTAGCGACGTATAAATGAACTATTTAGTTAATTAACGCGTCTATTCGAGCGCGCATAAATGTCACTTTTACATCCACATAATTCTTTCCAAACCATTTCAGTCCTGTGATATATATTTGGAACAAAAGTAAGGGAAGTTCGGTTTTCATTCATACAAAGTGGATGAAATATGTCGTGGTCGTTTGTATTATATTAATGAATTAAGAAAGATAAAAACGTCTGACTGTTCGATTTAAAGAAACGTGACGAAGCATGTTAATAATTTGTTAAAATGAATCGTTGAGTTTATTTCTAAAAATGAATTTAGAATAACGAATTCACTGTTTCAGAGTTTTTTTCTTTCTATATTGGAATATCAACGGATGCTTATTACTTAATTTAAATATTACCAGTTAAGTTTAAAGATTTATTTAACTAGAAACTAACTAACTGAGGGGCTCGTAGCTAAGTTACAGCCGAGCAGATTGAAAGATATGGAAGGTTAAGCAACGTTTTCCTCGGTCAGTCCTTAGATGGGTGACCATTCCTAACACATCGAAACTCCTCGAGAAAGCAAATTAAGCATGATACCGATCATAGCAAAAACTTGAGCAATGAGAAAATATATTTTCATAGCGAAAAGGGCAATTTATAGCGTCCTACTCATTACTCTACATGATGAAATATTAAACGCTGTTAACATGTAATTTTTATTTACGGCAAAGGAAACTATAAACATAACATGGATTACACCATCTAATGAACGTATGTGTGTAATTTAGTTTAATTACCTTACCTTCAATAGCCTATTGACATTGAGATTAATTTGGAAATCAGTTTTTCAAATTGCGACACTTGATTCAATAGATCCCTTTTTATATTGGCATTGAAAAGGTACTACAGCGTTAAAGAGAAACATCCAATGTAGTAATTTTGTTAATTAGCGCTACTGAACATAGTACATAACGCATAAATGAATAAAGACCCGAATGGCGTTCCACGATTATAAGAGCGTCGAAGCTTTCGGTACAGCTCGTTTAGCGGCCCTTCTCATCAAGAGACGCGTGAAATACGCAAGACTACTAAATAAAGCTTACATACATACAAACCGCCTGAAATTGAAAGGCTAGGACATATATTTTAGTTCATTGATCGTCCGACATTGTGTGCGTTAAAGATCTTCACCTGTATAATCGCTATCGGCAAATACGTAATATCAAAATGACGTTTGAGAGCGGCGTTTGCAAGATTTACGTCTGTCGCAAACCGTCTGCGATATACGTAATCAGCCCGCCGGTTTACTTCTCTGCTCCACCTGCGATTATATCGTAGGGCTCTCTAAACCGAATTTGTTTAGCGAGCTCTATTATGGTATTCGCTAGGAAGCAGAAAAGAATCCCCATCGTTAAAACTACTAGGACATTATTATTTATTACCGATAACATTGTCGAAAATCTATACTGCCACATAAATGTTACATAATCTATTGCAACGGCTTAAATTTACTATTTGAATTCTATTACGTAAAGTTGCGGTGCATGAAAAAAGCCTCCAGGAGTGCGCTAACCTTGCTTGCTAGCTAGCCATTTTACCACGGAGTGAGCTATTAACAGGTGATTATAGCTCAAGCTGACACGATATAATAAGAAGACAAGAGATTTGCTCGTTTGGAGAATATAGGCTTTATTATTAGGTGCATTTATGAAAAAAAAAAATCTTTATTGGTTTTGGTTTCATAAAAGCTTTAGGTTTTTTATGATTGTACAGATAAGATATATTTATTTTCACGAAACATGTGTGTAACAAATAAAAGATGCATGTAAGATGTAAGTATGTTTACAATTTGTTCAATCATGCTTTGTCTCATTAATTATATCGGCATGCAAATTTCAATTAATTTAAAATGTAGTAGCATATTACAACTTTCAAGTATGTTGGTATAATTTAGATCATACGACACTATTAAAAGTTATATTAATTTTAACTCATCATATTAGCCAAAAGACGTCCACCGCTGAACAAAGGCCTCCCCGACGGATTTCCACAACGAGCGGTTACATGCTATCCGCATCCAATGGCTCCCAGCGACCTTTACCAGTCATCTGTCCACCTCGTTTGAGGTCGTCCCACGCAGCGGTGCGCGGTCTTCACTCGAGAACCTTTTTCCCCAACGGCCATCAGTTCTACTAGCAATGTGCCCCGTCCATTGCCAGTTTATTAATCATTTCAGCTACGTCGGCAACTTTATTCTTCTACGGATCTCCTCATTCGATCTCGTAGAGCTATGCTTGGCATAGCTCCTGCAACCTCGCTCGCTGACTGACCTTTTTTTTTATTGATGCCCAGTGGAAATTCTCCGTGAACTTCCTTCGCCACCACTGGAGCGGTCATCTTCGACACCTAAGGGAGGCTCCAGAGCCGTCCACTGGTGCCACGCCTGTAGGTGCCTACATCTCGGAGACGGTGACTGTAAAGCGGTCAACCCTCTCGGGGGATTGTAAAGGATCCCCCGAAGCGTCCCACGGAGCGCGTGACCCCATGCGTGCATACCGTCTTCTCTTGGGTAGCTTGGTGTGGGCACGCAAATTCCCCAATCTACGCACCCACGAACCCAGACGTCCCCCGCCTTACAGTAACGGCAAGGGGTTTCAGGCGTATGGGAGTTAGGCGCCAGGGCAGTTGTTACCCCGGTGCCGTCTCCTCCTTCAAGCGGGATTGGCCCTCTCCCGATCCCGGTCTGCGGTCTCCTTCTGGAGCATGACGCTCTCACAGAAGGAAACCACTGCATTCCAGTTTACGTGGTCTGCCAACATAGTTGACTGCTGAGAAAGAGTCGCTGACTGACCTTGAGCTTTCATACGAGGCCCACAGTGAAAAATAAGTCTTCCTTTACATAGTTCGACGACCAATCCACCAGTGATCACGTCTCTGTCCCATATGTTAAAGACATTGCGAATTTCCCCAAACGCTGCCCAGCCGAGTAGGATTCGATGACCTCTTTCTCGAAATTGGGACACTTTTTAATTTTTTTTATTGATCCCGTGGAAATACCTCATGTACTTCCTCCACCCCGCGAAAGGGCAGAGGAGTGTGCCGGACCCCTTTTTTTATTTATTTTTTATTGTACCGTTGGAAATACCTCATGTACTTCCTTCGCCCCGGGAAAGGGCGGAGGGGCATGCCGGACTCCTACCGGCTAAAACCACCGGAGTGATCATCGTCGGCACCGAAGGGAGGCTCCAGGAACTCGAATAATCTCCATCTAGAGCCACCCGTTGGTGCCACGCCTTTAGGCTCATCTCGGAGGGGATGACTGTAAAGTGGTCATCCCCTCTAGTGGAGGGAAGGCGACTGTAAAGAGGCCACACCCACAGGCATCTCTCGAGGGGATTGTAAAAGATTCCCCTGAGGCCTCACTATGCGCTGTGCTGCGCACACAGCGGTACTTGACCACATGCGCACCGCTGTCTTCCCGGGGGTCGCTCGGTATTAGCACGCAGATTTCCCAATAAGCGCGCTCGCGACCCCGAAGGCCCCCCGCCATATAAAGACGACAGGGGCTCAGGTGTGTTGGACACGGGCGCCGCGGCGGTTGTTACCCCGGCCCCGTGTCCTCCTCCTCCGAGCGGGATCGGCCCTCTCCCGATCCCGCTCTCCGACCACCTTCTGGAGCATTACGCTCTCACAGAAGGAGACCACAGCACTCCAATTTTCCTGCTTTGCCAGCATAGCCGACACTACTGCTGGCAAAGAGAGATCTTGCCCGATCCGATCGACCAGGATCCGCCGCTCGGCAGTCCACGCAGGGCACTCTTCGAGCGTGTGCTGTGCGGTATCCTGATCGTCTCCACAGTGGTGGCACTGTGCCGTGACCTCGCGTCCTATCCTGTGCGTGCCGGACCCCTACCGGCTAAAACCATCGGAGTGGTCATCTTCTGCACCGAAAAGAGGCTCCAGGTACTCAAATAATCTCCATCTAGAGCCACCCATTGGTGCCACGCCTTTAGGCACATCTCGGAGGGGATGACTGTAAAGCGGTCACCTCCTCTAGCAGAGGGAAGGTGACCGTAAATAGGCCACCTCCCCAGGCACCTCTCGGGGGGATTGTAAAGGATTCCCCCGAAGCCTCCCTTAGGTGCCGAAGATGACCGCTCCTGTAGTTTTAGCCGAGGTGGACAGACGAGCTGGCGAAGGTCGCTGGGAGTCGTTGGATGAGGGCGGCCATGTAACCGCTCGTTGTGGAAATCTACGGGGGAGGCTTTTGTTCGGAAGTCCTGTGACAGATATGATGATGATGATGTATCGTTAAGTTATTTTTCTTGAGCTAATGACATTAACATGCAAAGTTAATAGCTATCTATAAATGTAACTGTGTATATATATATATATATACAGTTCGCCGTACTTGAAATCAATTAAGGTAAAAATATTTTATTCTTTTCTTCATTTAGAGGCATTTATGAATAGTCAGATTTTAGCTGCCGCGTTACAAAATGTAGATTTCTTAAAAAAAAGAACTGGTGAAAAACAATTGAACCGGACGACGCTGCCGACATATTTTTTTGAATATTTTCAATATTGAGAAATATTTTATGAGTATGTAAAGATACTCTACAGAAGCCATAATCTAAGAGAAGAAGAAGAAGAACTGGCAAGAAACTCTATAGCTGTGGTTTTTAAATCATAATACGTTACAGTATTTTCGGTTTGTAGTTATTTGCGAATTGGTGCGGGCGG
The DNA here is from genome assembly GCA_947459985.1 of Diloba caeruleocephala. Classification (NCBI taxonomy): domain Eukaryota; kingdom Metazoa; phylum Arthropoda; class Insecta; order Lepidoptera; family Noctuidae; genus Diloba; species Diloba caeruleocephala. Next base: position 14,808,499 of record OX381615.1, read on the forward strand.
CTTTTTTCTAAGAGTGACATATGTATACATTAGTATCTACAAATCGACCAGTATTATAAATTTGCCGTTTATTCCGTAAGTGACAACATGAATATGAATGTTGATATGTTTTGCGGCACATGTGTCATGTGCGTGGGGAGTTGATTGCGGCCGACAGGAATTGAACAGAGATGCTCGCTAACAGCCATAACACATGCATCTGGGTCAGGCGGCCTGGCTGACATGACACTCATGTTATTTGATGGTGCATACCCCATGTGATCGTCTACTAAATAATTCTCTATAGAATTCTAATAAATAAAACATTAGCTTTCACTTTAAAGCCTCCTTAGCAAATATGTCTTCAGTAGTTATTTTTGTATTCACTTCCACTCGTTGGAACATTAGAACAAAAATACGATTTGGAATTTCGGTATATTTTTAATCATTAATGTTTTTAAGGAAAAATAGTGTTTGATAATAATATCTCCAAATTATTTCTATCACAAAAAAGTATAGTTGTCAATTCAAGTTTCATAAATGTGAGTTTTTGATAACTCTAAATCGCTATGAAACACTGATGAAATTAATATTCTTGAGTGGCGGTGTCGATTTTTATTAAACATTTTATTTCTATCGAACAAAGAGAAAATCTAGGGATTAGAATAATAGCGTGCGGGTTTAGTGCTCTCGGCAAACATTTGAAATTGGATTCTATCTTTGTCTTTTTTATATATGAATGCCTTTTAATCTGACGTACTGCTGATCTAAATCTGTATCTATCTATCCAATAAATTAATGTATCTAATTATTATCTAAATGTTTTAACACTAGTTTATTCGGACTCATGTAAGCCACGAGTACTCGTGCATATGCTATACAACTTTTAACAATCAGCATGGCTCCATCAATCACAAAGCTCTTAAACATCCAAACTTTTATACTTTTATATCATTCACCTTCTAAAGTAATAATAACTGCAAATAACTGCAAATATTTCTTTTTTTAAAACGTTTCCCACACTTGGATTAATCCTGTGCCGTGGGTGCGTTTCCATACACAAATACACCCAGACTCGGAACAACTACCAGCAGATCATACAATATTTGTTCCGTGCGGGAATCAAACCCGCGACCCGAAGTGCAGCAGCCGACTGTCTCAGCCACTGCACCAACCGTGCCGTCAAATTTCTATATATTCTATGTTATTACAACCACCATCATGCCACCAAATTCAACTATACATTATTTTCGATACGTTACGCGTATTTATTACAGCTTTATAACATTACAGATGAAACTGCACAACTGACTATTTATTTGGCGAACACTAGCCGTTAAAGGAAGGTCGAGGCTCGCCCAGCGACGTCCCACGGTGCAAGAGTACGAGGGATGATCAAATCATACACATTTTATTATCATGTTTTTGTGTCAATGCAACAATGAATACGATATGCTGGATGAGGTTATAAAAATACCGTAAATAATTGCGACATTGTCACTGATACTTTTTAAGATAAGAAAAGCCTTCAATATTTATATGTATTCCTCTGGAAAGGAACAATAAACCGCAAAGATTTAAAGTGTCGGAAATTGCGTGAAATATTAAGGTCCTAAAGGAAATTGTGCTCTTTTTTAATGGGCTTCTTGCAATATTTTCTTGGAAATGTGGCTGTGTGGTGTGTGCTTAACCGGACAATTTCTGAGGAAGCCCTGCCAGAGCCCTGCAGCCAGACTTAAAATTTAATTTTATAAATTAAGCAACTGTGTCCAGATTAAGAATATAGCACCACTACATCTCCTCCAATGGGTGTCGTAAAAGGCGACTAAGGGATTCTAAATCAGAGGGATCAGAGGGAATCAGAGGGATGGGGAGCAGCGTCGCTTTTGTGGAAAAGTAGCCATACTGCGCTCAACGACCCGGCTGCCAAGCGTGGTTAGTATTGGCAAATACCCCTCAAAATTACGACACAATTGTGGAAATCTATGGGGGCGGCATTCAGCAGTGGACTTATAAATGGCTGATATGATGAAGCAACTGCTGCTAAAAGCACCCCCTGCAGGACTCGAACCTCGACTCAGGGCATTGCTGAAGGGTACAAGCTATTTAGGGGACAACTGGATCGGTATGATTTAAATATATATAAGACGATATTTAAGACTAGCCTCGGCACGGGCGCGGCGCGAGCAAGGAACGGGGTTGAGAAGTTAATTGAAAGGGACGGTGGCGTCGCAGCGATAGGCCTCCGCGATATTGCAGAGAAAGAGTGCACTTTATTTCGGCTTATATTTAATAAACGCTAACCGCAAATGCATATATTGTATCTACTACCAAAATGTACTCAACGCTACTACCAAAATGTACTCAACGGAAAAACGGTCACCAAAGTCGTGCTGACTTTGGTTGGCGCAGTAGCGAACCGACCGGCGCTGCGTGTCGCAGGTTCGATCCTCAAACGGAACAAAAATTTGTATGATCTACAGACATTTGTTTTGATCTGGATGTTTGTACGTGTGAGATTTAAGTAATGTCTGTAAACTGTACCAACGATACAGGACTAAAGGCGAATGTGGGCGTCGTTAAACAAAAAAAACGCGTCTCTAAAGTATATAATAACCGATATATTTTCTTTTTTTTAGTTGCTCCATGCAAGGATTTCTCCTGTGTTGTGGATGCGTTAACAGGCACAAATTCCAGTATTACACAATAGTTTGACAAGCACCGAAGATAATGACATTTTTAAAGGACCCTACCATCTCCCTTACAGCGCTGGGCCAAAAACTTCATAAAGCTTATAAGGTCTAAATTTGTGTCATTTGCTAGATAAATATATTTATACTATTAATATACTTATATTCATCATTTCGGCCGAATGAAGTCCACTGCTGGACACAGGCCTCCCCCAAAGATGTCCACAACGACCGATATAGATGTGTTGTGGGCTGATTGGGGGGTTTTGCCATAATCGCCACGCTTGGCAGACGGGTTGGCGATACTCATACTTATATTATATACGGTTAGATTATGTTAGAGACTGTGTTATTTAAAATATTAACACATAACATAACATAAATTAATCGTCAGATTCCGTGTGGTAGCCAAAGCCGTTGGGAAATCACCAAAAATACGAATATCGAAACACAACACTATATTTACTTGCGCGTGAACAAAACGAATGAAGTGTTTATTTCATAGATAATAAATAAATTGTGTCATTTAATGATAATTAATATTTAGTTTTAAGTCTAACACAATGCCTTTTATTTAAACCATTTGACGCCGGCGTACTTAATGCATCTTAATAACAAACACAAGTATTTCAAATAGATATTTTGTATATTTAGCCACTGTAAATCTGAGTTTTTTCTGTCTATCATAATGGATTTTTCTTACTATTTGTTTTTGCTATAACGCGTGGGCCCAAAAATGAAGTGCGCCAGGCTGGCCCGGCCGCTCTAGTGTGATCATATAAGGATCAGGGGGCTCCCTTAGGTGCTGAATATGACCGCCCCAGTGGTTTTAGTCGGTAGAAGGCCGGCATGCCCCTCCGTCCTTCCCCGGGGCGGATGAAGTTCATGTAGAATCTCCACTGGGCACAGAAAAAAAAGGCTATCCCGGCCACCTGGCTTTTGGTGGTGAAATACATATGAATCAAATGAGAGAACATTTTCTTCACAAACATATGTACTGCCTTCATTTTCAATGTACCGCTTTTATAAAAAGATTTGATGCACTTATTGGTGGCCGGGCCAGCTTGGCGCTTTCAGCCCGGCCCCTTTCATACCGCGACAACCACGAAAAGTGGTGACAATGTGTCTATTTTTAGGTCTATTGGCATGGATTCATGCATTCTTATGACACCGCTAAAGTTATAAATAAATATTAAAATAACGTTTTTTAGAGTACCTCCCCTACAAATGTAAAATGAAGCAGATTTTTTTGCAAGAGTTTCATGTGTGAGATCTTCTCTTAAAAACTTTTTTGATTAATTGTTCCGTTTACGAAATATTAAGGTTGGCAGTGACATTATTGTTAGATTTACGTGTCTACTTAACTACCTAGCATATTAGCAAATATAACAAATTTAAAAGGAAAGCTATCACGGATGAGTAGCCTTGCCTAGTTAAACTTAAGTATGTAGTTGAGTCTGTAAAAATTTCATAGAACTTCGACATAAATAACCTGCAAAAAAAAACAGCGAAATTAGAGATAAGACCGGCTTGTAAGTACTGTGACAAATGTTTGTATTTAATTTAATTTTGTATGGTGTTCAAACAATAAAGTTATTTAATTTTAATTCTTTGTCATACAATTTCCAAAAAGTATGATATCCATACTTTGTAGTTAAAAAGAAAAAGTGCAATTCAAAATGTTCCGTCCGTTTGTTGTATTTGGGCTGAAAAGACTCGCAAAAGTTCTGTTTATGTAGCCGTACTGACTGCTAAATCCTACCCTGTCCGTTGTCCTACAGGCACTTTCCTGGTTTTTATTGTGTTACTTTCCAGAGTTTTAATTACTTCCCTTTATAATTGTAAACAAAAATGGTAATATTCTTTCTCTTTATTTAAAAAATAAATGCAGTTGAGATGAGAGCGTTAAGAAGTATGATAGGAGTTAAACTGAGTGACAGGATAAGGAATAGTGAGATAAGAAAACGTTGTGGTCTGAAAGAAGATGTAGTGACAAAAATTGAGAAAGGTATGCTGAGATGGTTTGGCCATGTTGAGAGAATGAATGAAGAACGATTGACGAAAAAAGTGTATAAGGCGAGTGTGAATGAAAGTGCTGGAAGGGGTAGACCTAGGCGGACGTTTCAAGACCAAATCAGGGACGTCTTGGAAAAAGGCCAGGTCAAGAGTACCCTAAACCGAAGAGCATGTATGAAGGGAATAATGAAAGTGGACGAAGCGAAACAAGTATGTAAGGATCGTAGCAAGTGGAAAGAAGTGGTCTCTGCCTACCCCTACGGGAGAGAGGCGTGATTATATGTATGTATGTATGTTTATTTAAAAACTAGCTGGGACCCGCGGTTTCACCCGCGTTTTATTTAAAAGAAATTTAGAGTACTTCTACATAGACACTTGACATAGAATATATATATTGGATTTCAAGGGTTTAATTTTTTTTGTGCGGAACCCTAACTATTTTTCTAAAATAAAAGTAGCCTAAGTTATTCCTTATAACATCAGCTATCTGCCAGTGAAAGTCCCGTCAAAATCGGTCCAGCCATTTCGGAGATTACCCGGAACAAACAGATAGACAGACAGACAGACAGACAAAAAAATTGTTTTTTTGTTATAGGTACCGTATATACTTTCATATGCATTTAGTAAAAAGCTGTTATTTTGACATTACAAACAGATACTTCAATTTTATTTATTTGTAATAGACGATGTCCCACACTAGGATTTATCCTGCATCGATCATCATACAAATATATGTTACGGGCGGGGATCGAAAGCGAACGAAAGCCAATCGCTTAACCACTGCGCCAACCAAATTGTTGTAAATTGATTCTTAATAACCGCGATCCCTGTATCCTATTGTACCTTTGAAATAAAGTTCACAAATTTCAGTAGCTTTAAAAAATGTAGTAGTGGAAAATAACGGCGCAGTAGTATAGAATTTACAAAACAGTAAGACAAACATTTATGTCAAGTACTGATTGGTACACCGACTGTAACACTTATAAATTATTTTATATCCGGCGATCGATCTCGCGCAAAGACAGGTTACGGTACATCACAGCGAGGGCAAAAAGTGATAGAATAAGCCGTAAATACAATGGAACATTTATTACATACAATTGCGATCATTATTAGTAGTGGTTCTTTATCGCTGTGATGGCATCCATCGACAGTATATGACGTACGTTGTGGACGGAATTGGATTGTAGACCATCGAACAATTTTATATGTAACGGTTTCTATACGTACTCGTACGAGATGTTAATACAGTCACAAGTACTCAAACATCAGTTACAACGACTTATAACATATCTAACTAACTTACGATCTTAGCTACGAGAGTAAAAAAGTAAAAGTAATAAAGAGAATCGATTAACGTATTATTGCCAGTAATAATATTTGTTTTAAGTCATGCAGTCAATCAGTCAGGCATATCAATCTGAATTTCATTTAAGTCCAAACCTTGTAGTATACCGCTGGCAGACTTTAAACTTGGGTTAAAAATCGCATTTCTCTTTGTCTAAATTAACCCATAATTCAAACAAGTCCTATTGACGTGTCCACGATTGGGCCCAGAATGGGCATCCCCCTTTTTATTATATCATCAAAATATTTTGGAATATAGGTAGGTAACATCTTAGGTATATGCCATACCTATTGAATCTATGCTCTAACTAGATTTTTATAATAGATAAAACAAAACGTTAGGTATAAGCTGAAATGGACGGCGGAAGCTGTTCAAACGCTGTAAGCCCCTTTACGTATTAAATTTCGAGCTTAGCGAAAGTTCACAGAAACATCGTGTCCTAATACCGAAATTGTTGGCGATGTTTGGCCAGGACCCAAAGACGGGGCAGTACGTGATTGGAAATATTTCGAATTGCCTATTCATGACTATCCCGCATATGGAAAACTTTTGCAATGGGTCGCGCCAAAGTTCATAAAAAAGTAATAGGAACTTTCTGAGCCTCAATGGTTCGTTTTAAAAGGGTCTATGATATCCCAAATGTCGATGATTCAACAAAAAGAACAGTAAATATATGGAAAATTTAATTATTTTGCGGCTAATTAGTATTCGATATAAATACATTCGTAATTAGATGTAATACTAAAAGTATTCCAGCCATTTCATGTCGGTCTAAAATTATTCCTTTTCACCTGTTCATATGTTTTTCTTCGATGATACTATGATAATCGCCTCACCTGGCGAACTTTTAGCATTGTCATTATTTCGGCCGAAATGATTGAATTTAATGATTCTGCTGAACAGTAGCCTCCCCCAAAGATTGCCATAACGACCGCTAAGGGATTGTGTTGTGTGCTGATTGAGGGGTTCTGCCACAATCACCATGCTTGGCAGACGGATTCGCGATCGCAGTTAACTTATAAATTTACTCGAAGGACGCTGCTGCCCATCCTCCGGCTAATCCCATAGTCGCCTTTTAAGACACCTACGGGATGAGATGGGGTGGTGGTATTGTTACCCGGCACCACATAGCGATGTCATTGTAACTAATCGTTATTGGTCCACTCAGCTTTCGGTTACTTTTGACTATACCCGAGAGTGCCGAGGTTTTTCTATTCGTTACGAAGCATTCGGTAATAAATAACGCTAGGTAATAACTATATCTAATTAAAGATACAGATCTCCAATTATGAAAGCTGATCATTGCATCATACTTTAGAAACATAATTTATGTTATGTATATTGTAAAATTACTGCTGTTTAGGCTAACTTAATATAATATCAGATGTGTAAACTTACCCAAGTCTATAATTAAATTTAATTACGGCGGCCTTCCCTAGGGCATTTAGTAATATAAATCAGTCTTTACAACGGTCGGGTTCTAATTGTAAGTAATATGAAGTAAATAACATTAATAGCATTTTACATCGAGTTTAAGCCATTAAATTGATGGCCACATATATCTGTTTTGAGGAAGTTATGTGACGCTTGTTAAAAGGTGACTAATTACCTAAAATCCCTTTGTAGTGGGAGGAGGACTCAAACATCGTCTTCTAATTATATTCTCCTGAGCAGTTCGTCTCTTACGACTTTACGGCGATCTTTCATCTCTATGTTTTTCTACTTTTTACTCCGCAAGTTTACTTTTGCTTTATTTTTGTTCGCAATGCTCGATTTCGAAATCTTATGTATTTACCGTCCAGTTAATCTTATTTGTGTATAAATAGCGACGTAAATACTCGTCATAGGATGAGAACGGAAATTAATTGACCTAGTAATATTTAATCAAGTTAAGTAAGTAACTATATGTACGCTCGTAAAACAAGTTTTAGTTTCGCTTTTTTATTAATGTTTGAATTATTCTGTGCATGTGAAATAATGTTTTCATTTTGTTGCTAAGTGTTAAAATCATGCCGAAAATGTAGTTTGATTGTTAAGGCTATGAAAATGTTTCAATCAGATTAGGATACGGCTTTGTTGTTCGCAAAATATTCATAGCACGTCAAAACGAGATGTAAGAATCTGTAATTCAGGATCGATAACAGAATAACATTAAAATTTATAATAGGTATATGATGTAGAGCCTTGGGGCATAACAGGCGGATCCCATAATAATTAATAGAAATGAGATGTTTAGAAGAAAAGTTCCGCATTTCCGACACTACAAACGGCCATAAAGATTCTGAAGGGATGTAAGACGAAAATTAAAAAAGGCGTAGAGGTCACTCTCTTAAAACATAAGCGCTAAAGTAGGATTACATTAAATTTTATAGAGAACGAGGCAGATTTTTCGAGAGCGCTATAAAATACTAGTCAGAATTTATCAAAGGTTTATTCGTTGTACAGGACATTGATTTAGCATGCGTTTTAAAAAGGTCTGCAGGGGTACTATTTACATTTAACCTAATAAGTAGATAAAATCGGTTTCATTAAGTGATCCGTTAGTGGCACAAAAGATAATCCTCACCAAAAGTACATAACGATTTTGTTATATTGAATATTTGATCTATAATCAATTCAAATCAAACTAAAATCTAAAGGAAATGAATTATCAAATAGTTATTGAAAAATTTACAGTAAATAACGGTATTTATTAACAGATATGACTCACAAGATTAATAACAAAGTGAAATCATGTCTATGTGTGTTTGTATTTATTGCTGTTCGTTTCCATTCAATTCAAGTTTGTTAGATTCCTAATTAGGTACGCTACTATATAGTTAATATCGATACTTTCGAAAAACAGTTTGTGCAAGTGTGAGATGGCAAAATAGGTGAAGTGAATGGTGAGCCTCCAGACGCAATAGGCACACACGTGCTCGGTCGTGATTCTATCGGTGAGGCGGCACGACCGATCGCAGCCTAACGACCGGACCTCGGGCCACGGCCATATGTTATTAACTTACACACCAACTAACAATATGACACTTTTCACTTTAGATTTTCACTGGAGTATCAAGCTAATTGAGTATAGTTGAGGATCGGGAGGTTGGCCCGCCGAAAAAGTTGCGAGTAAGTTTGTCGTAGCGATAAGTTCGTGCGCTAGGTTGGGCACGCGGGCGGGTGGTGACGGCGGGAGCGAGCGCGCGACCGCAGCGCCTAGGTGTACAGCTTACACTGATTTTTTGTTGAAGGCATCGCCGCTTGCCCGCCGCCTGCTCCACATTCGAAGACCGGTGTGATACGCGGTACAGTGCACCGGTAGGGTTGACGCTTATGTATGATCTAAGTTTGATAATACTAGGACAAGCTTTTATCTGTTCTTTGGAAAAGTTAAATAGCCAGTTAAAATCAAAAGCTCTGTTAACTTTCAACGGATTTATTTATTATTTATACAGCTTTACTCCAAGAGTGATAGTTTTAACCTCGTTACAGGCTACAGACCTCTTGATGAGTCATGCAAAATTTTAAACTAATTTGCAGTTGCGTAATGTGATCTCAGGTGCTAACCCTACTACAGATTCACAACTATTACCCGACCGGGTGCGGCTCGCCACAATAACAGCGCGCAACTTAGCAGTCAGTTAACTTCTGCCTCTGGTGGGATTACCTCACTTACCTGCTACGTGTCCGTTACAATTGCGTACTATTAACGTTTCGCAACGTGGATACACTCTGTATTCTCTCTTATTAGATCCAATAATAAAGTAATTGGCACACTATATATGGAGATTCTGATTTCCCGAAACTGTTTACCGCTGCAATAATGGAGGATGCCTTCAAGCTACTGGAGATGAAAGGATTCGGCATTAACGTCAATGGCAAGTATATCACTCACCTTCGATTTGCTGATGACATCGTAGTCATGGCAGAATCCCTGCAAGAGCTCAGCACAATGCTCGATGATCTCAACAGAGTTTCCCAACAGGTGGGCCTTAAAATGAACATGAGCAAGACAAAAGTCATGTCAAATGCCCATGTCGTGCCCATCCCAATATCCGTTGGGAGCTCTGTTCTCGAAGTTGTTGACGAGTATGTCTACCTGAGACAAACTGTCCAGTTAGGTAGGTCCAACTTCGAGAATGATCCGTCTCGGCTGGGAAGCGTTTGGGAAACTTCGCAACTTCTTTTCGTCAACAATACCGCAATGCCTCAAGACGAAAGTCTTTAACCAGTGTGTGTTATCAGAGATGACATATGGGAACAGAGACGTGGACACTCACAATAGGCCTCATAAGAAAGCTCAAGGTCACTCAGCGAGCTATGGAGAGAGCTATGCTTGGTATTTCTCTACGAGATCGAATCAGAAATGAGGAGATCCGTAGAAGAACTAAAGTTGTCGACATAGCTGAAAGGATTAGTAAACTGAAGTGGCAATGGGCAGGGCACATTGCTCGTAGAACTGATGGCCGTTGGAGCACAAAGGTTCTCGAATGGAGACCGCGCACCGGATAACGCAGCGTGGGACGACCTCCAACGAGGTGGCCTGGTGAAGGCCGCTGGGAGTCGTTGAATGAGAGTGGCATGTGACCGCTCGTTGTGGAAATCTAATGCCTTTGTTCAGCAGTAGACGTCCTGTGGCTGATATGATGATTTATTTTACAAGATTATTTATTTTATAATAAAAAAATATGACCGGTTATTCAGTGGGTCTTAAGGAGTTCTAATATAACCACAGTTATTTAATTAACAGAGAGATATTTTTTTTGAGGCTGCACAGTTAGAGGCCTTTGTTCAGCAGTGGATATCCTGTGGCTGATATGATGAATATTATAATAATATCATATATTAGCATTAGCCAAGCTTCAAAACCACACCACATCCTATCCCTAAAGCTTTGTAGGTAGGTAAATTTCATCAGAAGCTTATCGTACGTAAAATATAATATAACATAAGTAATATTACATTATATTTTACGCAACTATTATTGTCAGATAATCCCACGCAAAAAAAGTTTTCGTGTGGTGTCCGGATTTAGAATATAGCACCACACCATCGCCAACAGGGGATGTCGTAAAAGGTGACTTAGGGACTCTTAACCAGAGGGATGGGTAGCAGCGCACCTTCTGTGGAACAGCAGCCATACTGTACTCACCAAACAACCTGCCAAGCGTGGTAAGTTTCCCCTCGAAATGACGACACGATTGTGAAATCTATGGGGAGGCCTCTTCAGCAGTGGACGTCCTTCGGGTGATTTGATATTGAAAAGGGATTGAATGCGACAAACTAGCCAACGAGCAACAAAATGAACCAGTATTGAAACAGCCGAAGAGCCAATCAAACTTGAAGTTTACTGCGTCACGGTACCAAGAATTAGCCGACCCATCACGTCGGGGTTACCAGTAAGCAGAAACATGATGTAGTGTTCATCAACTGAAAAGGGAGCGTCCTCTAACCAGGCATATGTTATGGAGGGCCGACCGGCCGAAGCCTGACGGTTGATTTTGGGCGCTATGCGGTGGGCGTCTGTATATATGAAGCGTTGTGCGAACTCTGTATATGCACCATTCAGGATTTTTTTTATGTCATTGGAGAGTTTTGCGCCTATTGTTCCAGGAGATTTCGCTGTAAGTTGTAGTTATATAGTGGCGATATAGGCGTCGCCACAACTTTAATAATTAACTTGAGGTGATTTTTGCTTGCCTCCTGTTTAGACACATGTATTATTTTAGCTAGTTCTTGCATTACGTTACACTACGATATACGTGTTTTGTGTAACATAGTAATCATAGTCATTTTTGAGTTGTAACAATGAGAGAAATTGCATTCAATAAAATTAATTCTCATCGTCGCAGACGATGGAATATTAAACATGTTAGGTTTTCGAAATTAGAGGCCAATTAAAAAAAAAAAATTGTTACTTCTGAAATGTTGGATGCCTCCAAAAATTGTCACCTCTCAAATTGTGTCTTCCTAGACTAAGACTTGTGTCTTCCTAGACTTTTAATTGTGAATGTTCAAAATTCGAAGTAAAATAGAAATAACCTAGTTTTGTATTAATTTGTAAGGATAATATGATGCAATATTGCCAACAAACCAAAAATAAACTGTTTCTGTGTTTCTGTTGATCCGATCGCTACCAACCCACAGAATCACTTGCTGAGCAAAACTGAAGATTTCCTGAAAATTTCATCAAAATCCTACCAGCCGTTTTGGAGTCCATAGGGAACATACACATACACACATCGAACATAAAGTATGTGACATCTCATTTAATGTATTTACACGACATAATTCGCAGAATATGCTGTTCCTCTGTATTAACAATTGTGAAAATGTATTGTGAAATGTTTATTTAAACCTGTATAAGAACCATATTCTAGCAAATAAATGTATTGACTGATAGATTGATATTCTTTTACACTTTTCTTTCCAGTTTTCTTTGGCTTATCTTTCAGAATCTCGAAGAAAATATTTCACTTAGATCGTCCCGCTCGCGTTTGAGGAAACGGGAGACATCCTCATTCAGGCATTCACCGCCGCGATGCGTCCTACAAATTTTATGCGAATATACGAATACTTGTCTCGTATATTCTTTTAGTAGCCTTTTTTGCTACCCACTTTTGGGCCAAGGCCTCCCCTGTTCTCCTCCATACCTCTCTATGTTGAGCAACTTCTGGCCCTATCTGCATAAGCATCCAGATCGTCACGCCACCATAACCTACTTCGTGTTCGATTCCGTCAGCATCACGCATCTTGTGAGCATGAGGGCGAAATGGCCAGTTCACTCCAATTTCAGGCTGGCGGTTTTTTTTTCAAATTTGCATTTTAATTGTGAAGCACAGGCTGGTATTTCTGACGCATTCCGACCGTTTAACACCTAATATGCTGTGTTCTAAAGTTCGCTAGCAAATCTTGAGTTTGAATTTATTTTACTCTGTAGGTGACCAGTTTAGGCTACGTAGGTTATTGGATGGGCACGATATGTCTTTATGGAACCAGAAGATCTTCTATGCATTTACTATCCGTGTTTCGTCTTCTTTCTCTTGCCGGTTTCGAAACGAGACTATCTGGCCCAAGTACGTATGTTCTTGACATATTATACTACTTGTCCGTTTATCTCGACCCTACGTTTTGTGCAGTGGGTCATGGCTTACGTTTTGGTGCTATTTAATTAAAACCTCATTCACATTCTAACCTCAAACCTCCTGTACTCAGGCCTTGAAGCATTATTGCTAGTTCCGAAGCTGATAATGAGAAGAAAACAATGTCATCAGCAGGAGGTTTGTCAGCTTATTGCCGCCAACGTTTATGCCGCGTAATTGCCACGAATTTGGAACTCATAAATATCTTTTGCAATGCGCTTGTGAACAGCTTAGTTGAGAATGGGTCTCTTTGTTTCACACCTCGTTCAATAATATACATGTTAGACCGGGAATATGCAATTTAATGTTTGCGGTGCTATTTCGATATAATATGGTTTGGATGAGGTAAAACGGCCTTTAATTTATAAATATAGACTATAAATCAATTAAATGCGCGCAAAGAAATAATTAATTGCAACGCTTTACATAGCTGAAAGAAGAAAGAAGTTCAAAAATGGAACATATTATTGGCCAGTTTAATTCCGGGCATGGTCTTTCATTTCATGGTCCATTTTATTTATTGAAATTTTATGAATGAATAATGACATCTGTGTATCTATTAGAATGAGTAATCATCACAGTACTGTTCAGATCATCCCGCTTGCGTTTGAGGAAACGCCTCGGCTCGCCTCGGCGATGACGTCATTAGACAGGCATCCACCGAGAAGCAATACAAACATCATCTCTGGATTCGTTCCTTATATGTTATTACTTATATCATAAATAATTACGATTACTGATCTTGTTATTGGTGTCGAATAAATTATAAAAACAAACAATAAATTTAAAAAATGCACACTCGATTACAATTAATTGTAATGTCTATAATAAGAAGGTGCCGAAATATATGTTCTTGTTTGTCTTCCATTTAATGTGATTCATATCATGTCAAAATATAAATTAAAAAATCGATCGTCGTTAGTCAAAAGACCGCGAGTTATAATTAAGTTGCGCGTTATAAAGTAGTCATTTCCGTTGTGAAATGAGATAAAGATAATTTCATCTAGAGACCATATTTTTAGCTTATGCTACTGTTTTCATGTTTGTGGGCGTGGAGAAGCACAAGATATTCGTTAAAGGTATTAGAACATACAAGATACTAACTGAAGGTATGGGTAAGGCATGATATGACACGAGCATATTGATTGATTTAAATAACATAAATAATTTTATAAAAGGTAAAAGGTAAAAGGTACATCTCCTGATTATATAGTATCTTTCATATTTTTATTTACTCATCAAAACTTTGCTAGCTTAGTAATCTTTTAGTTAGGTACAGTCAACAGCAAAAGTACATTATGAAATCTAAAATTTCAAAATTGCTGAACTATTTATTAAAGTTGATAGAACACATGACTTACTATTTTGGTATCTGACTCTTCTTTATTTACTTTGCTATTGACTGAACTTTATTGGTGTTAACTAGTCTTTTGGTTAGATAGATATTCTATGTGATGGATTGAACTCTTGGTGTAACGTAAGCTAAATGTTTTCAATGTTAATATTAAAATTTAGAGCGACCAAGCGCTTTGTTATGATTTGAGAGCCGGAAAAACTAAAGTTAGTGACAGTTTGTCAAACAAACAGTAAGCTTACGAATGAACTAATAGTCGTGTATTTTGTATCTGTCCCTGAGACATTCTTATTTATGCGTCGGAAAGTAAAATCTACATAACCGAGATTCAGTAAAATCAATCAATTATTGAATAAAGACGTATAATATAGGAAGTACATTGGAATACATCGGCGTGTTTAAGCGTTTATGTGGATGCGGTAGTGCAATTCTCTAAGCTCAAACATCCGTACATCCTTGAATACAGGGGTACAATTCTCTAAGGTCAAACAACCTTGAATATAGAATTGAAATAACGGTGATAACCCAATTTGGTATTCGCTAAAACTGATCCTCACGGCTTACCTTCTGCAATGTGTCCTTGAATAGCTTCAATCATGTCTTAGCGAATACCGAATTGGTTTTACACCGTTATTTTGATTCTGTATTCAAGAATGTTTTGATGTCTGAGCTTAGAGAATTGCACTACAGTACAATACTTCCAGATGTTATTACACACACATCAATAAAGGAGATATGCCATGTAGATCAAAATATATGCGAGCCTAGAAATCCATTTTCCCACTACCATTCTTCATAAAATCACACAGTTACAAGTTCTCACCCAATGGACTGAATAAACACAACATTATAATTAGCTTCTCGTACTAAAACACACCCACGAGTTTGTAGGTAGCCAATCATACCGAGCGTACAGACCGCACACGGCAGCCGTACCACGCAACGCAATTGGGAGTACCAGTCGCTGTTCTACTCACTGCGTTTGTTATTCACCGATTGCTAGTTAAAAGTGGTAGATAAGAAGCATTGTATTTTGTACAAAAATAACAATGTCGTTCTGCTCCATCAATACAAATGTAATACAGAAAACAAAATTTTTTGATTTATTCTTTTTATAGACAAATACAAGAAAATTCTTTCACTTGCATATGGAATATGATTCCTTCCTTGATAAATTTATTATTTTCGCTTCGGTTTTTGCATGTTATCCCCGAACAACACGACACTTTAACAAAGTTTCACTTACGCGATCGAATCTCAACTAATGTTATAAACCAGCCATTTATTCCGGATGGCCCAGATTGTGCATGTCGTGGTGGCACGGTTACGCCCCCGTACCACTTCTCCTTATTTCCTATTTCTGTGCGTCCACTGCTGAACATGGTCTGGGAAGCTATGATAAGCGGCCATAGCCAGTTGCACTCACTGATAGGTAAATGATCGATGAGATTAAGCGACGCTTGGCGCGGTCAGTCTATGGATGGGTGACCGTATAGTATTTGTGCTAAGCATCTCCGTGCTTCGCAAGGCACGTAAAATTGTCTGTCCTGGTTATCATTAAACGACGTTAAGCCAAGTCGGAGGCCTTTAGGCGACGTGAACAATTCTGACACAAGGTTGGCCACTAACCATACGATAAAGAAGAAGAGGATACGCTATATTGCCATAATCAATGCACTTGGTAGGTGGATTGGTGATCCCAGTATGTCGGTATCAGCACACGAGCGGATGCTGCTGCCCATCCTCTTGACATAAACTCTTAGCCTTTTACGACTCTAATGAACCCATCTGAGAGAGGTAATCTATTATTAGATGTTATTATCTCATAAATAATAAGCCACCACGCTGGCCTAGTGCGGGTTGGCGGACTACACACACCATTGAGAACATTTTGGAGCCCTCTCAGGTTTCCTCACGATGTTTTCCTTCAGCGTTAACGCAAGTGATAATCAAATTCCGTTTCCGCACATGAATTTGAAAAGTCAGAGATGCGGGCCGAGAACGAACTCAGACCCACCTGTATCGAAGGCAAGCGTTCAACCACCAGGCTATCACTGCTTCTAGTCTAATTATCGGTGTCGAAATAATAAAAATTGTTTTTTTGCTGTAGGTACCGTATATACTTTCATATGCATTTAGTAAAAAGCTGTTATTTTGACATTACAAACAGACACTTCGATTTTATTTATTTGTATAGATTTAGAGTGATTCGTATCGTGTTTCATAAATCAATATTATTTCAAAGTTGATAAATTCGCCAAATCTTTTCATAATTACGCAAAGTCATTAGGTGCGATTATAGTAGCCAAAGCGCTTCAAAGTTTAAGCATTTAGTATGGTCATAATTAGATGGTTATGAATGCCGTCAGGTATTGTTATATTTTGCTTCTTAAAATGCCTCACTAGTCCTTTTATTTATTACTAGCTACGCCCCGTGGTTTTACCCGCGTAGATCGGGATAAAAAGTACCGTATGTGTTAATTCAGGGTATAAGCTATCTCATCCAAATCAGTCCAGACGTTTGAGCGTGAAAGAGTAACAAACATCCAAACATACATCCATACATATATTCGCATTTATAATATTAGTAGGATTATGGCTGGCCTACGGCTTCCCACTGCAGGGCAAGGCATCCCTTCTCACTTATAACATTTTTTTTTAAAACGTTGCCCCAAATAAGATTTCTCCTGTGTCGTGGGTGCATTTATAAACATGAATTCCACATACAATGCACTCAGACCCGGTACTACTACCTGCAGATCCTACAAATATTTGTTCCGTGCGGGAATCGAGCCCACCGCCCGGAGCGCAGCAGCCGACTGTATCAGCCACTGCACCAACCGTGCCGTCAAGTCCGTTATACTTGTAGTACCGCGCATCCCGCCACCTTTTTCATCTTATTTAAATTTGACAAAACTAAATCATTTAGGCAATTACACGCAACCACTCGCGCTGGTGACAGGTGACAGACGTCTGATTATATTTCAAAGCTAAAACATAATATTGGAGTCACAACATCCGGTTTTATCCGTTCACTATATGTATACAAATAAATAAATTAAAGTGTCTATTTGTAATGTCAAACGAACAGATTTTTAATAAATGCATATAAAAGTATATACGGTACTAATAACAAAATAACATTTTTATTATTTTTGTGTGTCTGTCTGTCTATCTGTTTGTTCTAGCTAATCTCCAAAACGGCTGAACCGATTTTGACAGGACTGGCAGATAGCTGATATTATAAGGAGTAACTTAGGGTACTTTTATTTTAGAAAAAAGAATTAGGGTTCCGCGAAATATTCAAAACCCATGAAATCCATTATAATATATACTAATTATATAATGATTATTTATAAATAATCCGATTTATTTTAAATTGAACGGCGGGCGGTATTTTAAATTGAAACCGTCCGACTCAGCTAGGGCCAAGTATAAACCTCGTTCGTCAAATATATTTTTGACTATTTATTATGCACTCGTTCTTTAAGCACTGGGTCGCGGGATCATAATCTCTCATGTACCCTTATGTCTTTTTATGTATCAGTTTTTTTAATGGCATATTTACTCTCTTACTTTTCTGACCATTATGTTTTCCTTTACCACAAGTAAAGAAAAACACAGTGATGAAATTTCTAATGATTTGAAATCGCCAACACGCAGTAAATGTGGTGATCAACGTCCGTTCATACAGTGTATGAGAAGAGGCCTTTGGCTTGCATTGGGATAGTTACAGGCTAATCATCATCATCATTATCATATCAGGTATGTATACGTTCACTGCTGAACAAAAGCCTTCCCCATTGATTTTCACTAATGTGTCATCATTTTGGGGGGTTTTTGCAATACTCACCACGCTTGGCAGGCGGGTTGGTGAGCGTAGTATAGCTACTGTTCCACAAAAGAGACGCTGCTGCCCATCCCTCTGGTTTAGAGTCCCTTAGTCGCCTTTTACGACATCCGCGGGAGGAGATCGAGTAGTGCTATATTCTTAATCCGGACACGACACTGACAGGCTAATACTATATTACAATTTTAACTCTCAATTACGCCCTCAACTTTGCACTGTCTGAAAAAGGCTACTAAGTTCAAAGCAGTTCATTTTAATTTAACATCTGAAATGAATCACTTGGTAAATATTTTGAGTTTGAGTTAATCCTTAAACACATCTTTACGCAAAATTTCATTTAAGACATCGCATCTCAAACCCTGAACAGTTTCACCTTGCAGGTACATTGCTGCATGAAATTACTTTAGTACTTATACGCATAGAGCCGTGCATAATACCCGTTTAACAACAAACACATGCACATACTCCTACAAACTATAAATACCGATCCGATACCGCAGTAGTTCGTTCAAACCCTCGTTAAGTAAACTGTTGTTAGAAGATATCGAAAATGCGAATTTGCTCACTGTTTTTCAAGAATCTTTTACAAGTATCTAATATATTCTACTACTCAACGTTATTCTATAGTTTGCAGATTTTCATGGATATAAAACGCAGTGTGAAGTTTCATACTTCCTTAATTCTTTCAAATTTTCCATGTTATGCAGTACATATATATAACATGTTTTCTATGTAACAACCAATTTTTTTTTCTAATAGTGTCTCTCTCACAGCGCCTGTCCTAATAAGGTAGATTAATTAATTAAGTAAGGTAATCTAAAAGCATAACTTGTGAATAAACAATAAAGTCCCTGTGATCACAAATATTTTTTCTTGGAAACTTGAAACATAAAAGGGGAGTCAAATTCTATGAAACTATATAAATAGAGTTGGTAATCTTTAATACTGTCACCGAATGTCGTAAACGGGGTGAATTTACTTGCAAAACTTTGAAATGAGTTTGAACGATGTGGTTTCATAATAAATCGACTGAAATTTTAACTATTTTTGGATTGCATTTTAAGACAGTAGTTGGTTTTATTATACATTCAATATATGCAGTAAGTATTCAAAACTTCTCGGAGTTGTAAGAATGTAATGATATTAGACACATATTGTATGTTAGTTTAGATGTGGATTCAGTTATTGTTTGTAAAATTTTGTTATTTTCGTAAACATCCAAGAATTGGATCTAAAAAAATACAAAATCTTAACAATGCACTCGGAGCATTTGCGTTCTTTACACAATTTATTTGTTGACTTTCAAGAAAAAAGGTTGTTGTGGAGCAAAATTGTACTGTTAAGCTGAACAGCAGACATCAGCAGGAGACAAAGACATTTGTTAAAACAAATAACAACAGTTTCATTAGCAAAGAAATGCGCGGTTACGAAAATTGGACGCCATTCTTCGTTGGAATGTTTTGCGTAAAGATAGAAAGTAATCGTCGTGACGAACGTATAGCGTCCATTTTGATAAAATCATTATTTTATGAAGAAACAATTGTTTTTTAGAATTTCAACAGTATAAATATAGTACAGTACATTTGTGGTGTTAAACAAATTCAGTAGGTATTATGCCGTATGGTGCCAATGCCGCGTGGTGCCGGCTCAGAATACCACCACCCCATCTCCTCCCGTGGGTGTCGTAAAACTCGACTAAGGGATTAGCCGGAGGATGGGCAGCAGCGTCCTTCGAGTACATTAACAGCTCAACTGCGATCGCCAACCCGTCTGCCAAGCGTGGCGATTATGGCAAAACCCCCAATGAGCCCACAACACACCCATATCGGTCGTTGTGGTGATCTTTAGGGGAGGCCTGTGTCCATCAGTGGACTTAATTCGGCCGTAATGACGAGGTATTTGTATAAAGCAAAATAACCCAAGTCAGCCAAATCAAATAAATGGGATGTTATTTTTTATTCCTGTTAAAATTTTACATAGGTTCGCTATATTTACACCAGCTAACGAATGTACTTCTTACACTAATCAAATTTTCGGAGTTGGCAGAAAATAAAAAGTAAAAAGTAATTGGTTAAATTTTGTTGCGAATAACCTTAATTGCTTTGGATAATTGATGACGTATTGTAAGGTTCTCGCTAACTAATTGGTATGTTAAAATGATTTTAAATGGCCAACATCGGCGTTTTTTACGTTATTTACGAGACAAAAATTGTACTTGGTGAATTTATCGGCAATTACAAATCGTGGTCAGAGGCGTACGATGGGCGTGACGTCACGAATGCTGGCGAGCTGTCTGCGGCATCGGCAGACACGAGAACGTTGTGTGAGTTGTGACAGTACTCTGCAGTACGGATTGATTATATTTAATTTTGTAAGCTACGAATTGGATTAAGCTTACAATGTCAATATTTTAATCAAAACAAAACAAGCAAAGCGATTTACTTGAAAAAGCTCTTACCGACGAAAGTACTTAGGTTATAGCAAGCTCTCTATATTTTAGCATGGTTTCATTGCAGTCCCTATGTGGTATGCCTATAGCCGGGCCTTTCAGTGCCGAAAATGATCGCCGAGGTGGTTTTAGCCCATAGGATCCGGCATGCCCTTTCCCTGCCCCCTGGAGCAGAGGACACTCAGGAGGATTTCCACCGCAGTGAACAAAACGGTTATTGGCATAAGTTGAGCAAGCTAAAAACACCGTTAGAAGAAAGATTCTTCTTAGTCATACTTTGAACTAGGATTCAGGACAACATATTTCCTTAAATATGTATAACTCCTTAGTTAGCCCTGAGCCCATATTAAACCTACCTTAGAGAGGGTGAATTTTCAAAAATCCCTTCTCAGTGCTCACTTACGTTATATAACGAACTTCTGTCCAAAAATTCATGCTTCTAGACCAACCAGTTTAAGCTGTATGTCAGTCAGTGTCAGAGTTTTAGTAAGTTGATTGAAGTTACAAACATAGTAAGAAAATAAAGCATATAGAGAAATTAACTATGAAATTGAGTAAGACTTGGAATGTCAATACTGGCATTCAATCATAGACCACATTACTGTTCAGGCAAAGCGTCTTTTTCAGTAGAAGGGGCAAACTCGCACTAGCGTAGAATTTTTATTTAACGGACTGCAACGCCCCTTTTCGGGATCAAAGCATTTCAATAACATTTAACTATAGTAATAACATCGTAAGGAGTGATCCACGAAATCTCGTCTGACTATAATAATAAAGCTAAATTCGTTTCACACGCGTGTGGAATTTTAAAAAGCGTTTTGGCCTGAACTAAATGGCCAGATTCGCTTATATTAAATTTTTAAGCTTCGCATTGTGTGAAACCGTTTGAACGCTTTATAGGATTGGATCCACGTAAACAAGGCTGTACGGGGGCATTTGTAGTCGAAGAGACAGATTGTTTATAAGTAGTCCTTAGTCGTAGATAGTACGGATACTGAATTTACCTACCAAGACGTACGGTTTTTTGTCACAAGATTCGAAAAGATGATCTGTGATCCTTCGTAATGTCTTAGATTTTCGCGATTATTACACATTATAATTGTTTTTTATAATTTATTATAATTGTGATTCTTCGTTAAGCTTATTTATTTTTGTAATTTATGCACACATAGAAACAATAATATAAAGAAAGATATAAATAGGACTAAAAGGTACAAAGGTACTGCTTATTTCTTAAGAAATATCTTCCAGCAGAGAGAGATACAGTAAAATATCAATACTTAATACAAAATACATGCAAATATAAATTCTACATATATATCCAAAATTGAAAATAAAATACGAACGCAACTATGTCGACGTCGAGAGATAGTGTTCTTTAAAATGTTTTTATATGTACTATAGAGACGGTTGTACCGTTCCTTATAATGCCTGACAGCACTCACGAGTTGTTCAGCCATTTGGGCGTAATGGAGCTTCCAAAACATTCACATATACAAATTCTAAAAACTCGAAATATTTCTCACTTAAAACTCTTGAAATTAACATATCAGTCAACTGGACTATGAAAGATATAACAATAAAAAAATTGTATATACAAGCGTGAGTAGTAACCAACAATGCG
Source organism: Diloba caeruleocephala (assembly GCA_947459985.1). NCBI lineage: Eukaryota > Metazoa > Arthropoda > Insecta > Lepidoptera > Noctuidae > Diloba > Diloba caeruleocephala. The sequence continues at coordinate 14,830,933 of OX381615.1, forward strand.
GAATATCTCGACGCCGCGCGACGCGCGCCCCGCTGTTACAGTTTACGAGGTGCGAACGATTCACCTCCCCGATTTATGTCCCAATTGATTTGTGTATGTGCACCGCTCAATACAATCACTAAGTCAAACAGGCTATAAATCAGAGGGATACTACGTTTATGTTACCAAAACATATTAATGTTTAGGTACGTGTGGACTCCGTGTGGTGCCGGCTTAGAATACCACCACCCCATCTCATCCTATGGGTGTCGTAAAAGTCGACTAAGGGAGGAGCCGCCGGAGCCGGAGGATGGGCAGCAGCGTCCTTCGAGTACATTAATAACTCAACTGCGACCCGTCTTCCAAGCGTGGCGATTATGGCATAACCCCCCAATGAGCACACAACACGCACACACTATATCGGTCGTTGTGGTGATCTTTGGGGGAGGCCTGTGTCCAGCGGTGGACTTCATTCGGTCGAAATGATGACGTGTGGACTCCGCCGTCACTAGCATGCTTTGCCAGCCAGCGAGCCGTGGAGACAATACCCACACCTGTTTTTGAGACGGGTCCTTATCTTATCGTAGGTAGTTACTAACGGCCGAAATGAATTAACTATCAATAATAATCCATACTAATTGGATTTTAGATTTAGAACATGATATGTTTTTGTGTTAATCCCATATATAAAGATTTTGGATAATATTGACTACTAGCTGGGACCCGCGGTTTCACCCGCGTTTAATTTAAAAGAAATTTAGAGTACTTCGACATAGACACTTGACATAGAATAAATATATTGGATTTCACGGGTTTAATTTTTTTTACGCGGAAACCTAATTATTTTTCTATAATAAAAGTAGCCTAAGTTATTCCTTGTAACATCAGCTATCTGCCAGTGAAGATCTCGTTAAAATCGGTTCAGCCGTTTCGGAGATTACCTGGAACAAACAGACAGACAGACGGACAGACAAAGCAAAAAATAGTTTTTTTGTTATATATAACGTACATACTTTCATATGCATTTAGTAAAAAGCTGTTATTTTGACATTACAAACAGACACTTCAATTTTATTTATTTGTATGTATAGATTAATTTCGACCATTAAGTAAGACCATAAGTCCCTAGACGTTTAGTAGATTTCTCGGGGATCGAGGGCGCATGGGTTGGGGAGTCTGCGTGCTCACCGAGCAACCCCCGGGAAGACGGTGGCGTGCTCGTGGTCACGTGCCGCCGTGTGCGTAGCGCGGCGCACAGCAAGGCTTGGGGGGATCCTTAACAATCCTCCCCGAGAAGTACCTGGAGGCGACCTTTTTACAGTCACCTTCCCTTCACTAGAGGGGTTGACCACTCTACAGTCATCCCCTCCGTGACGTGCCTAAAGGCGTGGCATCAATAGGCGCTCTAGTGTGATCTTACGAGGACCTGGAGCCCCCATTCGGTGCCGAAGATGACCGCTCCGTTTTAGTCGTTTTTTTCCCCGGGGCGAAGGAAGTTCATGTAGAATTTCCACTGGACACCAATAAACAAAAAGGCGTTTAGTAGATTTACCTATTCACAATGCCTTTGTTGTTAGCCGTGTGGTGCCGGCTCAGAATGCCACCACCCCGTCCCCTCCCTTGGGTGACGTAAAAGTCGATTAAGGGATTGGCTGGAGGATGGGCAGCAGCGTCCTTCGAGTACTTAACAACTCAACTGCGATCGCCAACCCGTCTGCCAAGCGTGGCGATTATGGCAAAACCCCCCATGAGTCCACAACACGCCCATATCGGTCGTTGTGGTCATCTTTGGGGGAGGCCTGTGTCCAGCAGTGGACTTCATTCGGCCGAAATGATGAATGCCTTTGTTGTTTGGAAAGTGTCCACAATGACTACGCAACATCAGGAATATTGTATTAAATCTTACACGACGCACTTGCATAAATAATTCTACTCATATTAACTTGGTCTTTTCATTGGGCAAATTGTAACACATTATACCAGTTTTAAATGTCTTCGTCCCTTTATTTGGTTTGATTATAATTTAAGATAGTACACTCTTTAAAGACTTTTCGTGATGTGTAAACAGACTGTGTATTAAGTTGAGATAAAGAAACTAATTTTGGGACTTGTTAAAGTCTCCAAGTATCTTGATTCAGTGACTTATATTAATGAGTCAGTTTTAAAATTCTGTGCAGTAGCGAGCAGGCGGGACAGTGTAAGTTATATCAGGGACTCCATGGACAATTTGGGTGGTACTATGCATTACTGTTTGTAAAAATCAACTTTGGCTCTTACCCTACAGAAGCCAAAATCTAAGAGAAGAAGAACTTTGGCTCTTACATTTAGTCAAAGCTCAACTAGCTGCAATAAAGCTTGATACGCAGAGTTGGGAGCTTATCAGTTTTTATTATATATATTTCGACTTGGGACTAGTAGGCCGAGTGTGGACAGATTCGTTATCAGTACGCAATAAGATATATTTAAAAAAATCCATCACGCTAAATCTACAGAGCTAAACGACAGATTTTAAGAATAATAACGCCTATTTCGTAAGCTTTCGCAATTGGTTACGCAGCCTGCTAAACTGACACTCGTGTTGTAATTGTTTTGTTTTTGGGATCGAATCTTACCTAAATCTTTCTATCTGGATTATGTTTTACATTAAACTCAAACTCAAATCTTTATTGCATTCATATATTAATAAGTTGACAGAAAATTGGATGCGTATCAATATGAAACCCTGTTAGTGCGCAGCAATTTTACTATACAATAATAATTGTATTTTTGTTTGCTTAAAATATTAAAAGAAAGAGATTAATACATACTTATTAAAGGCTATGGCGATTTTTAAGCGGTTATAAATTTTATTCTCTTTAAAAGCTATTTACATGTAAAATATTCTGTCTGGTGTTTTATTTTATGAAATACTGACGGCACGGTTGGCTAACACAGTTAGCTGCTGCGCTTTGGGTCGCGAGTTCGATTCACGCACAGAACAATTATTTGTATGATCTGCAGGTAGTTCCGGGTCTAGGTGTATTGTGTGGAATTTATGTCTGTAAACGCACCCACGATACAGGAGAAGTCATAGTGAGGGGCAACGGTTTAAAAATAAATGTTTTATTATTATGAGACGGGTGCAAACAATGAGTCAAAGCTCCACGGGTTCAAGTCAATTATAATAATAACAAGCAGCAGCAGATGCCGCTGGCAGTTCTTTCCTTTGGACTAATTCATATAATATTTTTTTCATTTGTATTTTGCATAAATTGTCATTATGAAACAGACGTAGTTAGATAAAGTATTTGATTGTTGACGAGGCTCTTTTGAATGACTTATTGTATATTTGTGTAGTTATCCTTAAATAAAGGATAGTATTACGACGATAATATTATTAATATTATTTATTGGGACGTTTCCAGTATACTTAATTTTTTATTATTAAATTTATACAGTTAGATACCTATTTATTTCTTCCTTACTTGATGGTGTTACTATCGAATTAGATCCTGCTATAGTTTCTTTATCAGAAAGAGATGTTTAGGGTCAGCTCAGATTAAACGGACTGCTTGAGTATTTCTCTCATTTGATTATCGGTTGAGAACATGTGCACGGCAGGCACGGGTGCCTAATCTGCGATTCTGCTGCCAAAGGGTACCACTACCGATGTCGATTTTCACCACGCCAAGCCGTTATCTTTGTTGTGTGTCTACACAGTGCACCCAAACAATGGTGAGTGCTATTTTTAGCACGTCGAACGGAACGTTACTTTATGCGTTCTTGAGAGCCGTTTAAGTTTCCCAAATATCGCCCAGCTTACGGAGCGCTTCATCTACTTGACGATGGTATAACACTGGGACGATACTCTCGAGGAGGTCCCAGTTATCTGCGACATTTATTCGTCGTCATGTTGGTCTTCTACACGCCGGCAGCCAGGTTCGATTAATTGCTGTCCCGTATCGAGTAATCTCGAACGCGTGTCTGTATAATGGGCGGTACTGGCAGCGACGGCAAGCAGGTCACTCGCAATCGCCGCGCTATATGCTCACTTGAAGCGCGCGGTCTGCTCGCTTGAAGTACGCTGTCTGTGAGACGCGAGGATAGCAGCTGCCAGCGCACTCGTATCTGTATGTTGATATTATAAAAGTATTATACAGCAAACGACTTAAAGAACTAATTTAAATGACAAAATTTGCTGTGTGGTTACAGTGAGTGGTTGGATTGTAATGCGAGAAGCGTTTTCATACAAAAGACAATAGCGCGCGGTCTGGCACTCGGCTGTCTGGGCTGGAAGCAATATGCGGCAGGCCTATGGGTCGAGTAATTCGGAGATATAGCATGATCCATCTACACCTAATACACGTTCCTAACAAAAGCGCAGGTCATTATTATGTTTTCAACAACATGATGTAGATTTCCAAATTTCACGCGTGCGAAGCCGCGTGTAAAAGCTAGTAGAAAATAACTAAGAAAATGTATACAGTATAGTTCCTACGTTACGATTCACTATCAGTCACTATCGTTATTATGTCAGCTAGAAATATGTAGTAAGTACAGCATGTCATCATCATCATATCAGCCAAAGGACGTCTACTGCTGAACAAAGGCCTTTTCCACAGATTAGAAATGCAACGAGCGGACACATGCCGCCCGCATCGACCACATACAACATGTAATGTTTTTTTGTTTGAATTTTTCAATGTACTACTCTGTCAAGAAAGTAACGGGAAAAGATTAATAATACACAAACATTTTGCTATCCATCCAAATTTATTTTATCACCTTCAAAGTATGCTCCTTCAGAAACGATACACTTACGCCAACGAATAATCCAATCACCAAAACATTTTTTAAACGCTGTTTCTGGAATTGAGTTCAGTTCTCGCCGCCAATTCTCCTTTATGTCTTCTACCGATTAAAAAGGGTGCCACGAAGTGGTAATTTGTGTTTAGGAAAAATAATGAATTCGGCTGGAGCCATATCTGGTGAATATGGCGGTTGCTCGATGGTATTTGTTGAGTGTTTGGTCAAAAATTCGTTCACAATGATGGCCGTGTGTGAAGGCGCATTATCGTGGTGCAAAATCCAAGAATTTTCTTTCCACAAATCTGGACTTTTTCTTCGAATTTGCTGTCTTAAATGCCGCTTAACGTTCAAATAATATTCTTTATTTACCGATTGACCTTCCGGCATGAATTCCAAGTGCACAACACCGCGGTAGTCAAAGAAAACAGATAACATGACTTTGACTTTTGATCGACTTTGGCGTGGTATTTTCGGTTTCGGTTCAGTTGGAAGGCGCCACTCCGAAGCTTGTTGACTAGTTTGCATTACAAACTCGTAAACCCACGTCTCGTCACCAGTAACAATGCGTTTATGAATGTTGGGTCGGAATTGACTCGTTCTAGCATGTCCTCAGCGACTCTCATGCGATTGAGTTTTTGAAGATAATTAAGGTCTTTTGAGACTAGCCGAGCGGTAACATGTTTCATACCCAAATGATTAGTTAAAATGGTACGGATCGACTCGTGAGATACAGAAAGTTCGGCGGCTATCTCTCTCAAAGTTGAATGAGGATTTTCAGTCACTATTTCCTTCACTTTTGCGATGTTAACTTCAGTTGCAGACGTTGATGGCCTACCAGAGCGAGGCAAATCTTCCATCACATCTCGACCGCTTTTGAACGCTTTGTACCACTCATAAGCATATTTGGCGATACTTTTTTGACTGAATGTATATTATAATAGAAGATAATTATATCGATTTAAAAACTCCGTCACGTTAAAAAAATACTTGGTGTATTGTATATACAACTAAGGATGTATTATTTTGTGAAAAACACGTTCTCCCATACATTCCAACTGCAAATGTAGATGTAAATGTAAGTGTAGTTAGGACATTATTGATAGATTTCCCTGGTTATATTTAGACCATAGTCTTCTTATAGTTTTTCTGTAATCTTAAAGTAAATACTGCATGTTTTTCAAGTTTTTGGGTCAGTAATTTCGGAGATAAGGGGGGAAATGGTCATTTTTCTAATATTTTCGCAAATAATTTCAAAACTATTTATATCACAATTATAAAATAAATATATCTGAGACTCTTACAATAAGCCCTCCCATTTCATATATTACACGGTACAGTTTGCAAAACTCAATTATTTAATTTGACTAGATTAACCCCAAAAGTTACCCCCGTCTTTAAAACATATTTATTTACGTTACATGTTCGTGTTTGGGTAACAGACGTTTGTACGTGTACCGAATTTAAACTTATTCAGTCTGGTAGTTTGGGAGCCTGGGAGCAAATTGGCTGTGACAGACAGACAGACACACGAGTGATCCTATAAGGGTTCCGCCGATTTTTCAATCGGACGTTCGGATCCCTAAAATACTGGTACCTTCTTCTAATAGACGTGGCTGATCAAATAGGGTTCGCGAGCACATACGTGAAGAATGTTGGGCTAATACAAGTGGCTGACAAAATAGGGATCGCGAGCGCAAACGTGAAGAATGCGGGGCAAGGGCGGAGCGGAATCCTATCGCAAGACACACATGGACAATGCATCGCCGGCATTACGTAGCACCACGATTGCACTGACAGAGCACACTCGCAAATTATGCGATAGATTGGGACAGTACTTAATAGTTATGTTATCTTAATATATACAAATTACGTGTCACGTTGTTTGTCCGCTATGGACTCCTAAACTACTTAACCGATTTTAATAAAATTTTGCACACTGTGTGCAGTTTTATCCAACTTAAAAGATAGGATATTATTTTTATATCTCAATTTATAATCGCAATATTATATAATTGCGAATTATTTGTTTATTATCTGACAAAGAGTCATAATTATCTGTTAGTTCGATAAGATTCTAACAGATGGCGGTATAAGGTAATTAGTTGACTGGAGTGATTGGACCCGGTAGGTGTCACGGCAATCGGCCTTGCATGCATCTGCCCGTGCGAAGCCGGGGCGGGCAGCTAGTAAGTCAATAAAAAAATGTTGTGTGAACTTACATTTTTTCCATTAAAAGTCTTTGGATGTTTAGGCGTCTGTAAAATAATGTAAGCCATTTCATGGAGACAACCGATTACGTAGTTCGGAATCCAAAACCAAACATAGCCAACGAAAGTAATAATTAGTGTGAAAGACAATTCGGTCACGCCAATTTTACACGATTTTGACGTTTCGATGGTTTCTGTTAAACCGGTAGATATTAAAACAAAATGGACTTTATCGATTACGATTAACTTGCAAATTCTCAGTTTTCTTCAATAATCTTAAATAGGGGACGAGTTTACTAAGTACAACAAAAAAAGAATAATCCAACTATGCACATTTCAAAATATACCTTTATATCCTGATACGTGGAAGTGAACATGATTTATAAGTATTGGCCTTGTTATTCATTTACCGGAACATGTACAGAAAAACAACTTCTCAATAAGTCTTTCGGGGGAAATTGATTCCCTTGCCCCACTCATAACATTATAACTTTGATAATTTCACCACAAACTTTTACATTAAAGCAGTTGATTTTAGACCGAAACGCGGCTATTTAGGTCTAGCCGGATATAGGTACCTTGGTATAGCCGGTTAAATCTAGGTGTATCCGGTTCCATGTGCGCAACATAGCACAACACACAGTGCGGCTTCGGGGATGACCGCTTTACAGCCACCCTCTCCAAGATGTTCCTAAAGGCGTGGCACCGGTGGGCGGCTCTAGTGTGATCATAAGAGGTCCTGGAGCCCCACTAGGAATGCCGAATATGACCGCCTCATTGGATCTAAAGAGTTTCAACCGGTAGGAGTCCGGCATGCCCCTTCGCCCTTCGCCTGGGCGGAGGAAGTTCATGAAGAATTTCCTCTGGGACAACTAAAAGGTGTATCCGACAAACATAGTAGAACTATCCCTAACATTAAGACTGATTCGAATTAAATTATAACCCAATAACATTTATAAAGCGTGGCAAGCGAAGCTAAGATTTATTTTGTTTATATTATGTACATTTATTGAAAATACATCGCTCCGTATTTTAGGGGAGAAGTATAAAATATTGCTTATGCAGCCGTATCATAATTCACCGAAGGGGCATCTTACAATGTATGCAGGCGAAACAATTACTCTTATTGCCAAATACACGCCTGGTAGATATCGAACACAGTCAAGACATTGTATACATTTATAACAAACTTGTGTTTTGCATATATGTTAAAAAATTATTATGTACGTAGTAAGTATGCCTGTTTAATACGTCTTCACTTCATGAACAGTAACAAAATGCTTAAAAAGCGCTGTGTGATGGTAGCAAACAAATCAATGTTAACAGGGTACGTTATATATATATTCCGGGATGACAGTGATGCTACTTCTGAGAGGATTATGTTGTAGTTGTAGGCTACGAAACGCTGAGCTGATTGGTTGAATGAGTTCATTATCCTTAACAGGTGTTGTATAGATCAAACGGCATAAGTAAATGACCTCAGTTCTAACACCAATAATGATGGCTGTTTAAAATACAAACAAAAAGTTAAGGTATTAAGAATCAAATATTTCAAAACCTTCGAAAACACGATCATAAAATTAGCTTAACGGAACGCTGAAGGTAAAGTTCGACACTTTTTTATTTAAGTTTTCGCTGACTCAGTCCTTATCGATGTCGCCGTATGTTGTGTAAACGTACGTTGATTATAACACAAATTGCTATCACGGTGTCGCATCACGAGCGATGTGCGACGTGTTGGCTCGGAAAGATTGATGGTACGTAATGAAGCGAAACGCCGGTGTCAAAAGTTCAAAACCATGTAAAGTGGCGCCAACGTAGTTGGACTACAGTCTAATTTTATAGGGTTGGCCTTAGCGAACAAAAGAAGATCCGGCGTGAGTTTTGAAATGAAATGTAATAATCGGGACTAGCGAACTTACGGCTGAAATAAATAATCATCTAATCCAGGGATTGAGGATTTGTCTGTATTTTTTTTGTGTTACATGTGACCCTAACACAAAAACCGATCAAGTTCAAAATCTTTAACCTAAAGATTTTGAATTAGATTAATTATTAATTTCGACCGTTAGTTGTCTTACGACCGAAATAAAAATCTTTGGATTTGGGATTAAGGATTTGTATGTTTTTGTGTGTTAAATCTGATCTTAGAGTTTGATAAACTTAATTTATGAAAGAAAATCTCTAACCTACATTTTTTATGTGTCTTTAGTAGTCCATCCACCTTCATTTCACCGAATCCATGTCAAGGATCGTTTATGATTTATAAATCGTAATTCTGTTGTAAAGTTTATTGTTTATGTTTCTGATTATCCTCGGTGGCCATATTTGTATAAGATTACTGCTGATGATTAATGGATTTGTTGTCTCACGGGTTTCTGGAGTATATTCCGTCAATCCTGAATCGATTTTTGTATCCTTTGTATGTCATAATACGTCACAATTGTCACTGGTGGTAAGTATATTATTGCAAGAGGCCGGCTAGGTAGGTACCACCCCAGTGCCAGATTTTCGCCGCTAAGCAGTAGTGTTTAAACTTTAGACTGTGCTCCAATTAGAAGGACACTGTAGCTAGAGAAATTACTGGGCATAAGAGACTAAGTGACTTTATATCGCGAGGTGACGAGCGGGGTAGCATTCTAATTGTTTTGGGCAGGCATGTCACTTACCACCAGGTGAATGACTTGATCGTTTCGACACCAAGGTGTATAAAAAAACTATTTAAAAAAATATCCTTCTCGACTTCCCAACATATTATTTAGTTATCAAAATAAAAATAAAGTTATATCAATACGGCAAGGTTGGCGTAGCGGCTTAGCAATTGGCTTGCTACGCTAAGTGTCACGGGTTCAATCTCGCACAAAACAAATATTTTTATGTACCTACAGATACTGGTAGAAAAACAGATACTTGAAATAAAATAAAAAGTTTATTCAAAATACATTAAAAATTGTAATTGACTTTTACATTGTGTTTAAGCTGAGAAGAAGAAGCAACCCGACAAACTTCCAGCATGCGTTTCTATCCGTCATTTTAATTTAAATTATTGCAAGATGTTTCAATAATGAGCAAAAATACAATTGCCCAATCACGTGTCATAGGTAACTTCAGAAAGAGATGTTATGACCCACTCTTATTACATCTTTTACCGTTATCAGATAGACAGCATTTCTTTTTATTTGTTCGCCATAAACCGAAAGCTACGATCTGTGATAATTTCTGGTGCCCAGACGAATCTTAGTTACGAGGGCGCCGGGAACCGTAAACTCTATCTAAAAATGAGCTGTTAGTTTTAAAGCCGACACTTAAGTGATATTGAACGTCGTCCTATACTTAAATGTGTGAACGGACCCTTCGAACAGTAGATTAATATTCGACAGTTGGCATGTTATTTGCGACAAAGGAGTCGTTTAAGATTTTTCGTAGCTCTAGCGTTTAGTCGTTGTTGGGTCAATTAGCACAAAGTCTAATTCACATTTGCAGTTAGTCTTATTCGCTGTTGGTCTATGTCGTAGTTAGTACTTTTCACTGTTGGTACGATTCACAGTTAGTCTAGTCCAAAGTTCAAATATTTCACGACTAAACGAGTTCCGGTACTGATTGGTCGATTATTCTGTTTTCGACACGGCTAAAAACATGTTAATGGCAGTTAAGCTGGAGTTGGGTTCCAGTCGAGCCAGACCTCAGATCGACTGTCCCTACGTAAAGAACCCAACCTGCAAAGTTGCATTTTTGGTTTGTTTAATACAAAAGCTTCTTATTTAAGTATTTTTATAATATGTAAACAAAAACTAGAAAGTCATCCTTTACGTATTTCGACGACCAATCCACCGTATAATAAGGAAAATCAGTCTTTGTCTTAGGGTTTCGCGATGATTACTCATTATAATAAAACTCTTTAAACGTTTAATACGTTTTACTTTCGTTACACTTTAATCAGGTATATTATAGGATTTTTGGTTTACCTATTGTTTCGAGAAGATTAGAATTGAACGATAGATAAAACGACTTTTAAAATCTGTAACGATGCCTGTCACTCTGCGACCACGACCGCTGTAGTGTTTGAAATGTAAAAAAACAAAACTATAATATACGCTATGTGATCCGTTAAAACTGTTTTAATATAAAAATTAGTTTTCTGGTAAGAAACCAAAAATGTAGTTTTGCAGGTTCGATTCTTTACGCAGGGACAGTCGAGTTGTTAAAGTGTAAAACTAGAAAATTGCTTCTGGTGACTGTGACAACCTCCATTAATCCCGGTAAAAGCACTTAGTGTCAACAATGACACGCAAAGGTTAACTCAAAAGGGAGAAGCCGGTTCCAATTTTGAATACACACTCACATTCACTTTCGAATATTTTTCATAATTGTGTAGCAACCGTATCATGTGTATTAAGTGTGCGGCCTGTCACATTCGTTGCCGTTTTTATGTTACTTGCCCTGTTGCCCTGGCTTTGCGTGTTTAATCTGTCTGTCAAGTGGTCAAACTCCATTAAGACACTATCGTCTTGTTATCTGCAATATTCGAGCACAGCGCAATGCTTTTAACGTTACAGTTTTTTTTCTTCTGTCTTAATTTGGACAGCTGTTAGATTTTTTTTTTACCCACCTCGTTGACTACACTGATTTATTGACCTGTTACTTGATATCTGATAAGCAGGTACAAAACTGTAAACATGACTTTTAATAGTGTGACGATATTTTGTTCTGTATAATTTCTTCTTTGTTCTATTTAGTGTAAGATAATTTTGTTTGATAAAACCACGTGACTTGTTCAGTTCAGTGGCCTCCGAAAATGAACGAACTTAGAAACTTATTCACGTAATGAAACGTATTCTTTTTATCAGTAATTTGGTCATCCATTCGTAAATATAAGGGTCCGTTAGTAATATCTTCATTCCTTCTTGAAATTTCTTTTCTCCGATATGATTCATCGAAGCGAGGTTAATAATGAGTGGAGGGCATCAGGAAATATACTCATAATCTTATTACATTGAAACTTTTCTTATTAGAACTTTGTTTGGAAATAGAGAGTTGCAGTTGGACGGAATGCAATCCTCCGATTTCACCGTCGGATGCTCTTTTGCAGTGCTATTTTATTTGTTGCGAGTTGTTTCACCGACCTGCAACCCGTCTGGATTAAGTTACAAAGCTTTGCCTCGCCTCGGGTCAGTATACTCTATTAATGCGGAACTGGACCAATTTTGCATTTGTCCCCGTTTTAACTTCAAAGGTGAAAACAATTCCTTTTCTTCATATTTGGTTCGTATAAAATACCCATGTAGATATTTCACATTTGGTGTGGGATATGCGAAAATCGTATCGTAATCGTAATCGTAATCGTGTCGTAAAAGGTGACTAAGGGAATCTAAACCAGAGGGATGGGCAGCAGCGTCCCTTCTGTGAAACGGTAGCCATACTGCGCTCACCAACCCGCCTGCCAAGCGTGGTGAGTATTGGCAAATACCCCCCAAAATGATGACATAGTTGTGGAAATCTATGGGGGAGGCCTTTGTTCAGCAGTGGACATATAAATGGCCGCTATGAATGAATGCGAAAATCTACATTAAAGTAAGTAGTATGAAGAATATTTCAGACGTAGATTTGGGTTTCGATTCGATTCAATTATGTACATCATATAAACAATCGAATCAATGGATCAACGAAATGTTATTTCAATAAAGAATGTTATGAATTCATTTGCAAATGAAAAACAGAAGTGGGTTTGGTAGGAATTGACCCGGATCAGCAAGCAGCTGTGCTTGGAAGGCAACTATGCCATTACACGAACGCTGTCGACAGATTTATTTAAAATTCAAAGATTGTAAATGTTTATACTGCTGTTACATCACTTTTACAGTCTTCATCATCCTCATCATTACATCAGCCGAAGGAAGTTCACTGCTGAAGAAAGGTCCATAGATTTCCACAACAAGCGGTTACATGCCACCCGCATCCAACGAATCCAGATATCTTTACCAGGTCGTACGTTCTAACTCGGTGGTTTACAGTCCTAACGGTATCAAAATGTTCGGTTTTGTTGGAAACTTAATTAGCAATACGTATGGCACATCGCATGAAACTCATTTAAATGCACAAGATTGTAGATAAAAGTTGCTACGCCTGTCGTACCTTACCACAATAAAAAATGTGTGAATTAATGCCAAAATGTATGTGAAATCTGCTATTTAGTCTGAAAGTTTGTCTCGAATAGGCTCCGAAACGGTTCAGCGGATTTTCGGTTTAATTCAAATTCAAATTCAAATTTTATTTCGGATAACAGGATCCAGTGTGTTAGTCATTTCGGCCGAATAAAGTCCAACGCTGGACATAGGCCTCCCCCAAAAATCACCACAACGACCGATATGGATGTATTGTGGGCTCATTGGGGGGTTTTGCCATAATCGCCACGCTTGGCAGACGGGTTGGCGATCGCAGTTGAGTTGTTAATTTACTCGAAGGACGCTGCTGCCCATCCTCCGGCTAATCTCTTAGTCGACTTTTACGACACCCACGAGAGGAGATGGGGTGGTGGTATTCTGAGCCGGCACCACACGGCAGTGTGTTAGTAAACAGTACCTTATGACTAATGTTAGTAGACAATATTAAGGAGTACATACACAAAAAGATGATTACATTATATAGATTATACATTATTAAATAAACTAAAAAAAATAAAATCAGTAGATCATCTTCCCCACAAAATGCCTCAAAATAGGAGAATTAAACCTCTCAGCTACTGTTTCAAGGATGCTGTTGTTACTGGCCCGCACTCTGGTCACTAGTGATGCGATTTTTTTCCGAATTAGGGCATGGAAGCCATCCGTTCGATTCTGCGCAAACATTTCAGATGCACTGCAGAAACGGGGCAATCCCAACAGCATCCTAAAAATATTATTATATTGGACGCGTAGGGCATCCATTGATCTTTTGGTGTATGCGACCCATAGACTTCCCGTGTACAGACCCTGACAATACGCTTTGAAGAGCGTGATTTTAACTTGGTCAGTACAACGGGAAAATCTACGTGCTAACATATTACCTCGGACCGCTAGTGCCCTACGCTCCCTCTCAATATCTACATTATCTTTAAGGTCGTCGGCAAGTAGATGTCCCAAATATTTGAATGCAGTAACTCTGTTTACGTTCAAGCCATTTAGGGTAATATTAGGGGTATCCACAGGGCATTTACCGCCGGCCTTAAAGACCATGTATTCAGTCTTTTTAACATTGTAAATTAGCCCGTGTACAGCGGCATAGGTCTCACAGACTTTCAACATTTGCCCAATAGCTCCAGCAGTCGGGCTCAGCAGCACCATGTCGTCCGCGTAGCTGATGTTATTAATACTAATACCACCCACCCGACAACCTACCTGCATGCTGCTGAGCTCGACTATGAGGTCATTAATATACAGGTTGAATAGCCTGGGTGACGTCAAACCCCCCTGTCTCACACCGCAGTCCAACCTATATGACTCTGAGAGAGTGCTTGACCATTTCACATAATTGGTTTGGTGGGTATACCAATACTGCAGAAGACTAACAACTCCAGCCGGTACATTTTTGTCTCCCAGCTTTCTCCAAAGCACGTCGTACGATACAAGATCAAAGGCTCTGGAGAGATCAAGGAAACAGGCGTATACCGGCGTTTTTCGGTCTGTGTAATATTGAACAGTATTCTTGACACTTAAAATTGCTGTTTCCGTGGATAGTTCAGGTTGAAACCCAAACTGTGCGTCATGCAATGTTATATATTTTTTCAAGCACGAGTCAAGCATACTGTCCAATATTTTTGCCATAGTAGTCGCAAGGGAGATTGGTCGGTAGTTTCCTGCATCCGAAATATCCCCTGTCCTGTTCTTAACTATAGGTACTACTGTCGTTTTCATTAATTCCGCTGGTAAATACGAGTGACTAATACACATTGAATAAAACAAAGATAGGACCCTCGGCAAGTGAACCCCCCCGTATTTAAAATGCTCTATGCTGAGCCCGTCGTGTCCGGGAGATTTGCCTCTGCTCATGTTTTTAATTACGCCTTTAACTTGTTTTGCCAGAAAATGCATTGGTGGCTCAACTCCCTGGCGGCGACGGGACTCAGCATCGTTGAACTTAATCGAGGGACCAAGTGAAGACCGAACTTTGAAATGTTCCATGAACATATTTGTAATTTCCCCCAGGTGGCTTTTACCTCCCACGCTTGCAGGGAAGCCGGACTTCAAATCCAACTTACCAGTGGCATTCCAAAATTTACTAAAATTGTTCGACGCTCTTTGTTTCGCTATTGTGTCCATTTTGAGCTGTTCTTTGTTATTTTGACACCATTTAAGGCGACCCTTAAAGATTCTGCGGGCTTCACACATCTGTTCGTATATTATTCCAGAAGTTGGTCGGTTATGCAATACCCATGTTTTGAATTTGAGCTTGGCCTCCCAGTGAGCGTCACGGACGTGATTATTCCACCCACATAACACTTTGCCTCTCCTTGGCCTACCCCCTTCTTTTTCCTTTGTTTGCTCAGCAGAGTGACCTAAGGTGTGTACGATCTTATTGTATAACTTATCTAAAAGAATTTTATGTTCTGCTGAACTGCAGGCCCCAAAACTACACTCTGCAAATTCGTGGGGCAAATCAATCTCACGTAATATATCGTTACATAGATTACGGTACCTATTTATTTGTGGCTCATCCCTCTCACCCCAAATAATTTTACTGCGCGTGGCACTTTGCGTTACTAACTTTGGCCTGACAATATTCAGGTCGCACTCAATGTATAGTGGTAGATGATCTGACATATATACATCCTCTTCTATACCTACCTTAACAATCGTTTTCCAAGCTGATAACGAGACTACACAATGGTCTAACCACCTCCTACAGCCGTGAGCCTCGCTAACAAAAGTGTAACTATTTAACTCGTATCCTAGTTTTTCTGTATCAGCACAAATCCAAAACTGATCATTACAAAAATTTGTCAATTCCCTAAAAAACAATTCATGGGGATGAGCATTAAAGTCGCCTAATATAAACACACTCTCAACATCTGTGGTCCCTACAATAGCACTAATTGCACCGAGTACCTCAGTAAAAATAGGCAAGTTATCGGGCGAATCTGTTGGCATGTAAACAGAAATCACAACAATCGAGCGGCCACCCAACGTGGCTCTGATGGCAGCTAGACGGGGATTACTACACTCTAATACAGAGACTGCCTCAAAAATACCCTTCCTCCAGAGAATAGCCACTCCCCCATATGGCCTTCCTATCAGCAACCCCGCGGTTGTGTCAACTGCCGACTTACCTGTATACTCAAATTTATTGCATATAGTGCCTAACACTGGAATATCATGGGGTAGAAGCCACGTCTCTTGGAGGGCCACAATATCTGACATCTCACAAATATGTCTAACACTATCAATCGAGCGTTTTACGGACTTACAGTTAAAACTAGTAAATTTACAATATTTGTTTTGGCTATTGTTCATAGAAATGGCAAATTTAACTATCACTTACGTTTTTTTTTTGGTACATAAAACGCACGAAACGCCTAAAAGATATACCATCCGGCCACAGCTGATCGTTTAAAAATAAATCTAGTTTATTTTTAGAAACATACAATTTATATGCATTGTATTTTTTGGTTACCTTCATATTAATCATTTTTAACGACACACATTCATTTGTTTTTTCTTTTATGTAGGTAATTATGTCCTGTTCACTCGTTTCTGTACTAACATTTGAAATAAACAAAGGCACATGGACGTCCGCCGCCCGGAATTTACCATTAGGCGCAGTAGCAGCACGTCCTTTCTGCCCAATCAATTTATATCGTTTAGTTGTTTTCCCCTGCACCAATGTCCATTCCGTATTTTCATCACTCACCATTTGTTCACGTTTCGTGTTCGACTCAGGCATACGTGTATCACCCGCGGTTGTTGTTAACTGTGACTCGTTTGAGTTATCTATGTGTAACATTGCAGTAGCGACCGATGTTCTTTTGTCACTGGTGGGGGATATTTCCGATACGAACGCATAAGTAACCGGTTTGCTAGCTAATTTGTGCGAAACCGCGGTGCGTGCTGTGGCCTCCCCGCGTCTCTTTTGTTGCGCTATCCCGCTCAGTTGCTCACAGCCGCTTTGTTCTTCACTATGTTCGCCAGTACTCTCACTCGCACTGTTCGAAACCCTAACGGTCACTTGCGCCTGCACGTGCCCATCAGTATCTGTCGCATCTTGTTGTTCGTACAAAAAAGGGACAGAATCATGAAGATGATTTGTCATTGGCGAGTGACTCACGGTGGCTGGGCTGTCGTTGACACCAGCATCAGCTGATAGTTGTGACGTCTTTATAGGCATATATTGAAGGCCTATGGGACCACTATCAAGCAAACTATTTTGTAAGCAGGCCCCTCTTCTTTTATTTACATGTACATTAGATGAAAAGTTATCCAATATAGATGCATGCTTCATGTTTTCCACCTCTAATTTGAGTAACTCGAACTTTTCTGTCGTTACAACCTTTTCCTCTAATGCATTGAATTGATTTTGCAATTTCAGTATATCTTTTAAAAGCCGGGTCACATCGACATGGTCGAAAGTAACCGGTGGGAGCTTATGTAGTTCCTTCGCTACAAATATAGGGAACAACTCACGGCTTGTGCTCTTCATAAGACAAATAATATCTTCTAGGTCCCGGATCATTTTTTTCTTACCCTCTTTTCGACGTATTGGCATCTTTTTTGCATTTGGTAGTGATTCAAATAACAAAGTTTTGGCTTTCACAATATCATCGCTTGAAAAGGATGTAGTACACAATTGATGTATACTCTGTTCATCCATGAAGTCTAAAACATTGTGCAAAAATGCTAAAAGTTCATTAATAACAATATTGCAATTAACGCACTTCACTGTATTTGAGGTCATTGTCCTCCGCGTTGAGTCAAATAAATGATCTCCCAAAAATAATAGGCAATGTTAGTGCCTTATTTGCTAACGACATCTCCGTAGTCTTCCCATGTGCAAGCAACGAAAACCCAAACTTAAATAAAACAAAACAAACAAACTTTAAAACTCCTGTTTAAAATTTGAACGTTCCATTTCGATATCTTGCAGGGTTAAGAAGATTTGAATATAAATATAATTTTGGCCTAGCGAAGCGGGCGTGCAACGGCTAGTCTTAAAACAAGGTAGAAGTTTCTAGAAGATTAAGAAATGTTTGGTAATCTTAAAACACTGCGTATTTTTTGCAGTAGACTGCGATGAATTATAATGGATGTCCACCCATTTCTCACGTAGCTTACATATTCGGATCACTGACAGCGCAACCCCTAGTGGAAGTGGGTTGGCATTTTGCGTTATCGTTTGTTCTATTCACAATAGAATAGTAGGTGACGCGTTTATTCCTTCTGAGCCAGGCTCTAAAGATCAGAGCAAGCCTAGGCCTAGGCGCAGTTGCCGTGCATGCCTTTATATTAGGCCCCTCAGAACAAAACATCACAACATTGTCATCAAACAATTTCGACAAGGTATAGCAAATCTTCAGTTTCCGTGTAGTGCCCGGATTTAGAATATAGCATCACTCTAACTCAACGCGTAGATATAGTGGTACAAATATTTTAACAAAACTAATTCGAAAGACATTGACGCATTTTGGACGCATGTTATTATGCTACTTGCGTCTGAGACTAAAACTGACACTGATGTGTGAATAGTTCTTTATCAACGACAGTCCACTTAGTCATTTCATTGTATAAAGGTCCATAAGTTTACATTCATAACTTATTCCAAAGCACGTAATAACTATAAAACACTTTTTATTCTTCACTCTCTATACGGAGTTTTATTTATTGAATTGGTTTCATAAACCCAATTTAAGTTGGAAGAACACTTCGATTCTTGTATTTTGTTTTTTTCGAATATCACATTTATTTTTCACGGTCTATCTAGAAGTCCTTCTCATTTTTGTAACTTTTACTTGCTGAATCTCATTTGACAAATTGCCAAGATAGGGCTTAGTGATAAGGTCGCATTAATTAGTCTCTTTTAGATTTTCTGCAATATCTCCCTTCTTTATACTTAATAAGAAGCTACATAGAAAGAACAATATTAAGCTTTAATCTACTCATTTTAAGTTTATTTACTTACATATTTATAAATCTGAACTAACGTTTACCTTCTCCAAGTACTGCTAATGAATACTAAGTATTGAGAAAAAAAACTTCGTTTGTTGTGCATTTTTAGGTTACTTATCAGACTGATGGATATTCAAGGGCTTTATTTCATTGTTGTTTTATCCAACCTTGAAATTGGGTGAATCATCAACGTGGATTAAAATTAAAAATGGAATTGGAAGTGTATGTCAGTTGGATTCGTGTAAATTTACCTGCGTGAATTAAGTCGTAATTTATTTCATGTTCTCTAAATGTTGTCTGCTAAACTATATAAAGGTGCTATTACTATCAGACGTTACCTTACGGTACTTTTTAGGATATATTTCACAAATACTAGGATGGAGAGTTAAGATAGTAGCTACGAGTATATAAGAGTTAGTATAAATTTAAGACCGATGACAGAAAAGTTGAAGAGCAACAGATTGTCCATGGTCATAAGGTCAGAAGAGTTTTAAGTGTGCATATTAATATCATAAAAAAAAAGAGTAATAAAAGTCTGATGAATCACGTGAAAGAAAGAAGGGAATGATCCCTGTGATAACTGCTGATAGAGATGAATAATAGAAGACATATTGCACTGAACTAAACTAAGAGGGTCATGATACTTAGCAAAGTGGTCTATACGGACTGGCCTACTGGTATTTTATTTTTATTTAATGATCTGGTATAGAGCGCCTTTTTTAAATGGGCCAGTTCGACTAATGGCCGAATACTGAAACGCCAGTTAAAGTTACAGTACAGATACAGTAGTCCAAATTTAAAAAATAACTTTTGGCGGCTTTCAATGCTATAACTAATGCCGCGCATATGTTCCAGTGCCTTATATTTTATTCAGTTTTTAACTGACTTCAATTCGTATTTTTTTTATGTATGTACACCGGTTACTCGGAGATTTGTTGACCGATGTGAGCAATTCTTTTTTTAATAGCCGTAAAAAAATTGGTCCCATATAAATTTCATTATATTTGAGTAAGTAGTTTTCTAACCAGCTTCAATAAACAGGTGTAATTTGACAGCGCTTATCTAGATGTTGTCTTAATAGTTTCGATCCCTCCGAGATTGGAGAACCAATTTGAGTCATTCTTATTTTTAATGTTAAATACTGATACCAAATTTGAAAAAGTACGTACATACAACGCATATGGGACAAAACATTCTTTATGATTTAGATTTTATTGCTATTACTATTACACGCTGATACTAATCTCAAGACCATGTTTTGACCACATACACGCATTAGATAAATTATGATAATATTCATGAAAATATGGCAGGCAATTAGTTTTGTTTGACATTCTTCGCAAACAAGATTTTTTAAACTGGACTTACTTGTAAATTGCCTCGCCCTTGTTTATTTCGTGATTTGGAACCAGGTCTCAAAATACCGAATATGACATGCTTGTTTACTAGCAACACTTTTTTTAGGATTTTATAAATATTTTTTAATTCCCTGACTCAGTAATAAATATAACGCCTGTTTATAAAAGTTTAAGTTTTCTACTTTCCAACCTTTTCCCAAACAACCTCTCTCCACCCATGGGTGTGGTAATAGGTGACTAAGGGTTGATGTCAGGAGGATGGGCTGCAGTATCCTCTCGTGTTCTAATTACGACATATTGCGATCACCAATCCGCCTGCCAACCGTGATATTTATGGCAATATCCTATATGACCGGTCATTGAATTTATCATTGAAAATATTTAGCAGTGGACGTTTACGGGCAAGTGAGTGTGCTTGTCTTGGGGTCGACTGCCAGTGTAACCAGGTACGGCTAAATCTGTATTTTACAAGTAGCGATTGCCATCCATCTCCCGCAACCTGATTACTGGCTTATAAGATATCCTTAGCTGTAGACTGGTTGTGTAAATTTCGGGTTTCTGTCTTCCCGTAATGACTGTTACAGACATTCGTATAACAACTGGAACCGACAGCTTCACGTGCTCTACGAGGTTCGGAGGGGTCTTGATGTGACCCATTCAAAGCCTGACCGTGGCAACTGAAGCTCAACCTCGAAATCAGAGAGAAATGACTACATTTAGCCAAAACTCTTCAATAAATGGTTATTAAGTATCAATATATATATAAATTGTCCGCTTGCCTTTCGCACAGGAGGGTCTGAGTTCGATTCCCGCCCGCACTTTTAAGTTTTCGGATTCATGTGCGGATCAGAATTTGTTTATCACTTGCGTTAACGGTGAAGGTAAACATTGTGACCCCAAAAACTAAATATTCGCAATAGTGTGTGTAGTAATAGTAAGCCAGTGTGGTGGCCTTTTTTATTTTTTTATTGATGTCCAGTGGAAGTTCTACATGAACTTCCTTCACCCCGGGGAAGGGCGAAGGGGTACGCCGGACTCCTACCAGCTAAAACCACTGGAGCGGTCATCTTCAGCACCGAAGAGGGGCTCCAGGTCCGCGTAAGATCACACTAGAGCCCCCCCAGTGATGCCACGCCTTAAGCACATCTCGGAGGGGATGAATGTAAAGCGGTCACCCCCTCTAGCGGAGGGAAGGCGACTGTAAAAAGGTCGCCCCCAGGCACCTCTCAGGGAGGATTGTAAAGGATCCCCCCAAGCCTCGCTGTGCGCTGTGCTACGCACACGGCGGCTCGTGACCGCGTGCGCGCCACCGTCTTCCCGGGGGCAGTGTGGTGGCCTAGGCCTAACCTTTCTCGTCCTGAGAAAAAGCCCGTGCCCAGCAGTGGATCAGTAATGGGCTGATTATGTAAGTATCAATACTATATTCAGAAAACCAAGTGGTCCAAATTCTTGAATGTGTGTTCGAATATCGTAACCCTCTTGAAACGATCAAGGAAATTCGGGAATAGTGCCATTAGGCCGAACTAAACATATAACAAATATCTTTAACGGTTTCCAGAACGGAGGGAACGGATAAGTGATAGCTAAGAGAGAAGTTCATCGAACTGTTCATTATGCCTCCGGGACGCATTTTATTATCACTGTGAATAAAGTTTTAATATAAACGAGCGTTAGGAATTAGTTGTACAGTAATTTATACTAGACAACATTTTTTATTTGAGCTTCACGCGTTTGAATAGAGTAAAATTGGGAGCCACACGCACTTAGGTCACTAAACTCATCGGTTTAAAGTTAGCCGTCATGCCCTCGCACTAATTATTGAGAGTTTGTGATGTGAATTGATTGACACTTTCCATTTCAGTTCAATGACTGTTAGATTAAAATAGCCGTTTTGAACATTATTTTCTATTACGAGAAGTAACAATCTGTTGTGTGACTGGAACTAATCAGACTACTGATTACTTGCAACAAAAGAAAAAAAAACATTTTGAAAGATCGGTTTATTGCCGATATTGTATGGTCAGTGCAATGTTTTCAATTCAATCGGAAGTTATTTAAATTTCTGTTGTTGTAGCTATTGCATCATGTTCACTGAAATTGAATTCCATTTTAACGAATGTATAAAATGGAAAATGGATATAAAAAACAATTATGTGTCGTTACGTAATCAGTGAATGTTTGTGTGAAAAATAAGTAACTTTTTTAAATAACTTAAATATAATTAATAACTTATATATCTGTGATGTGTAACATACAAATGCGAGAGATACAATTTTAGAAATAAAATTGTATTATAATTATGGTCTATTTATAAGTGTTTATTATGAAAAACCTTGTTTATTTACGTCGCACTTCCATTTGATGATGGTCTGCGTGTTTTATGCCAGGCCTATACATACACTAAATTTGTAAAGATTATACCGCGTTTTATTTCGTATGAAACCTTAACACAAATTATAAAAGAGAAAATGAGAATATTATTTTATTAGCGTAAATATCAAACATCATTACAAACGCACATATTTTCCTTCTTTGTTTTGATCATAAAAAGTATTGCCGGGCAAACATTTTGTAGATAGATGGGGTTCTTACGACAAATAATTTCCGTATTTACGATCGCAAGATTGTGACATAAATTACCTTATTCTGTAATAAGTTGCCAATGGTAGCACGCTGAGGAGTATAGAAACATCTTGTAAGTACACAAATACTTTATTATATGGGCCGTAACGTCATTGAACAGTACGGTGCCAGTTAAGAATAGAACCACCCCATCTCTTACCATGGGTGTCGTAAAAGGTGACTATGGAATTATCCGGAGGATAAGCAGCAGCGTTTTTCGAGTACATTTACAACTTAACAGCGATCGCCAACCTGCCAGTATAACAAACCACCCAATCAGCACACGACCCGCACCCAGACGGATTGTTATGGTGATCTTTGGGGAGGCCTGAGTCCAGCAGTGGCCATTATTTGAGTGGACGATATTCGGCTAAAATGAACTTCAAACAATACAGGATCATTTGTCACAGAATGACTACATAACCTATTGAATGTCTCCTTGCGATCAGGTCCTATGCCAAAACTATGGAAAAGGTCCTATGTTGTTCCTATTTTTATGAATGGTAATAGACATAGTATTAAAAACTATCGCCCTATTTATAAGCTTAGTGTGATGCCGAAACTGTTTGAGCGAATTGATTGCGATATTATTACTCCACTTATTAAACCAATATTAATACCAGAACAACACGGATTCGTTAGCAAGAAGTCAATTGAAACAGACTTGTGCGAATTTATTGATGTTGTGACCAACGCCATGGATGATGGTTATCAGGTAGATGTAGTATATACTGATTACACTAAAGCATTTGATAAAATTTCTCATATGATGCTTTTGCATAAGCTTAGATATATTGGTATACACGGTGATTTACTTAGATGGCTGGAATCCTACCTTCGTGATCGTTGTCAAGCTGTTACTATCAAAGGCTTTTGTTCATCTTTTACTCCCATAACTTCTGGCATTCCACAGGGCTCGCACCTGGGACCTCTTTTATTTAATCTTTACATAAATGACGTAATTTTAATCTTCCAACAATCTAATTTCTTACTCTATGCAGATGATCAAAAAATCTATAAAATAATAAAAAGTAGAAAGCCAAGACTTTCAAAAAGACCTCGATAATTTATGTCGATATTGTGAAGACAATATGCTTTATTTAAATACAAACAAATGCAATGTAATAACGTTTACAAGAAAAAAAACATATATAAAATACCAAGATAAATTAAACTACAAAGCAGTAACTAGAGTGTCCGAGGTGCGAGACTTTGGGGTTCTGTTGGATAGCAAGTTGATTTTTGATAGCCATGTAAACCTCCATTACAAATAAGGCTTGTCGTATGTTGGGACTTATTATGCGTGTGACTAAAGATTTTAAGCTTCTATCTACAGTCCTACTTCTCTATAACACCGACCAATTCTTGAGTATGCATCTGCAGTGTGGAATCCACAATATCAACTCTATATTGACAAAATACAAAGGATTCAAAATAAATTAATGAAACACGTCACATGGAGAAACAGTAAGGAATATAATTCTCAAATTATAATTAATTTGCCATCACTAGAGACACGACGAGCCGAACATGAGTTAGTATTTCTGTATAAAATTATACGTAACCAACTGGACTCCCCTTATATTCTTAGTAAGATAAGTTTCAGATGTCCACGCATTAGTGCACGTAAGAAATCTCTCTTCTATATTCCCCTTGCCCGGACTAATTATGATAGTAACACATTTATTAAAATATCTTGTCGCGCATATAACAGAGTAGCACCTACCAGTAAGTTCAATTGTGTGGATGTCTTCCACCTTTCCCTACCTCAGTTCAAGAAGTGTGTCCAAGACATTCTTGTAGGGCCTATATTGTGATTTGATTTTATAGTTATAGTTTTAAATTTCGTTAGTTAATATGTTTGTTCCCCAGATCTTTTCTCAATCAGGTCGAGGTTCGGTACTGTTAATGCTCTAATTTGTAAAAAAAGGTTTCATTTATTGTATGTTTTTTTTTCATTCGTGATCATCCGGCGTAACTTCAAGAATGTATTATTAATATGTGGAAACTGTTTTGGATTAAGTATTGCTTATTTGTAAAAAAATCATATCATATTAAACAACACATACCACATTAAACAGGGTTAAATTTAATTTAGCTTAGTTGTATAAATAATTATGCTTTTATACACATTAAAACTAAATATATATACACTATTTATGATTACACTAAACATAAAAAATAACTAATAATATCATAAATATAGAAAAGTATAAGATGTACTTAGGCGTCAAAGTATACCTCCTCATATAATAACGTTTAGTTGGACTTACATGCATTCTTTAATTATAAGCAGTAACAAGTAGATTTCAAAGTAATAATCATGTTAGGCTCGGCGAACTGCACACGTATGAAAGGAGAATGCCCATTAAATGCTTGAAATGAACAGAAACTACCAGATTAATTAAATCATTCTCATGATTGTTTAACTAGGGTAAAAGTAAAACTTTTATTTTAGTATTTAATTCGATTGCCATCTAAATGAGGTTATCAAGGGCCTTGAATGATTGACTTATAATAAATCGTTCATATTATTAATATATTACATATATATTGACGTGACTTCCTGGCTGGCTTTTGTAAATCTAATCATCTAAGCATGACAATATTAATATAATCAATAAAAAAAAAGAAAAAAAAATGAAATGTTAATGAATTTTTATAACTACAAAATATAAATCAAATCTTAGACTGTATGAATAACATGTTCTTTGTCTTACTTAAAATGTGGCAATAACACCGCAATGCCTCAAGTTGAAAGTCTTTAACCAGTGTGTGTTGTAAGTAGCAGTAGTGATGATATATGGAACAGAGACGTGGTCACTCACTGTGGGTCTCATAAGAAAGCTCAAGGTCACTTAGCGAACTATGGAGAGAGCTATGCTTGGTATTTCTCTACGAGATCGAATCAGAAATGAGGAGATCCGTAGAAGAATTAAAGTTGCTGACATAGCTGAAACGATTAGTAAACTGAAGTGGCAATGGGCGGGTACATAGGTCGTAGAACTAATGGCGTTTGGGGCAAAAGGTTCTCGAGTGGAGACCGCGCACCGGAAAACGCAGCGTGGGACGACCTCCAATGAGGTGGATAGACGCCCTGGTAAAGGTCGCGGGGAGTCGTCCGCTCGTTGTGGAAATCTAAAGGGGTGGCATTTGTTCAGCAGTGGACGTCCTGTAGCTGACCTATGATGATGATGATGAGTATTATCGGATATAAACAAAGGTATCACTTTACTATATTTCATTAAATCCAGAAAAGTTCTCTGTGTGATTGTAAAATCGACGATACATGCCATTACATTCAGTTTCAGTAAAGCAGCAGAACGCGAGGGTGAAGTGTTTAAAAATGCAGTTATTATTTTGGGGATATTGGTAAAGAACATCTCAAATTCTTGAGCTACTAACCGTCTTTACATACAAGACCACATGGCGTTTGAACTGTGTAATTGTTTCTGATGAATTTAAATTTAATTGTTACGTTTTAATTTTTCAAGTAGCTTAAATAATGTCATCTGCATACTGTATTTTGTTACTTATATGACGTGTTAACGTCGTGGTGCGGGCACCAAAAGCTGCAGCATCAATGCTGGTTTGTCCCTTGTATCACACATTTGCTGCAATGTAAACCCCCTATAAACTAATTAGTGTCAAAATACACTATATTGTCACTATGACAAAGTAAATTTAGAATTTTATTTTTCTTATTATTTTTACATATTTTGGGTTTGCCTCGCTACTTCTGTTACATGTCTACTGTAATATAATAACATAAAATGAAAATAATTATATTATAGGCATATAATTTTTTCTCACAAACTTTGTTGGAAAAAACAATAGGTACCTAAGTATGCCCGACATGTCTTGATACCTTCGTGTGTTTTCTGGTAAAGCATCCATCCATGGGTTTCATAAGATGCGACTAAGAGTTGATATCAAGAGGATGGGCAGCATCTTCCCATGTGCTAATAAGAACATACTGCGATCACCTAACCGCCTCCTAAGCGTAGTAATTATGGCGGTATCGCCATGACTGCTCATTGTAGTGATCATTGCGAGGCCCGTGTTCAGCATTGACCGTTTACGAGCTGAGGTGTATGGGGTATGTGTGTGTGACTTGCTTTTATAACACATAAAAAATATACTCATAATACAGTTACCGTTATTATGTTATATTCACTCATAATCTAATAATATTATCACATATTATTGAGGAAAAAGAACTTTAAAATTTATTGAATGAACATTGTATACCCAAGAAGACTATTTCAAACTGTGCCGTGTTTAGTTAGGTGTTTTATCTGTATCTGCGCAGTGGCTAAGCAGTTAGCTTTCTGCGCAACGGCAACAACAACAAATATTTGTATGATTTACAGATACTTTTTTCGGGTCTGAGTGTTTGTGCATGTGAAATGTATGTCTGTAAACTGTAACACACGACTAACAACAACAACGACACAGCAGAAAAGCTAGTGTTGGTAACGTTTAAAAAAATATGCATGGCTCTAGCAAAATTATGTGAAATGAGGTAAATAAATTGCGTGGGTGTAGTAGTGACGTCTAGTTATTTGCAGACACCTAAGTTTTCAAAAACTAAGCGCAGGTGACGTGATAACTCTCATTTTACTTACTTCATATATTCCATCGGTTGCCAACACATAAACCTCCTCGTCACCTTGCAGTCCGATATGTGATGGTACTCACAGCAGTGTTTGCTTGACACAGAGAGTGGTTTTGGGTAGGTAGTATCATCCCCAAAGTATACTAGGACTAACATTCCTACACTACACGATTTTGAGGGCCCTGTTTAAGGAGTGGGCGTGGTCCCAGTTAGTGCACCGCTTATTTCACTACGCTGCCTATCAAGAACTAACTCAATCAGAACCTTAGAACGCGAACGCCGAGAGAATAATAATACGTGTACTATCATGTCACCTACGCTGTTGAACCTACAAAACTACCATTCATCATATCAGCCACAGGACGTCCACTGCTGAACAAAGGCCCTTAGATTTGCACAACGAGCGGTCAGCCGCTCTCATCCAACGACTCCCAGCAACCTTCACCAGGTCGTCTGCCCACCTCATTGGAGGACGTCCCACGCTGCGTTTTCCGGTGCGCGGTCTCCATTGGAGAACCTTTGTGCCCCAACGGGCATCAGTTCTACGAGCAATGTGCCCTGCCCATAGCCACTTCAGTTTACTAATCCTTTCAGCTATGTAGACAACTTTAGTTCTTCTACGGATCTCCTGATTTCTGATTCGATCTCGTAGAGAAATACCAAGCATAGCTCTCTCCATAGCTCGCTGAGTGACCTTGAGCTTTCTTATGAGTGACCACGTCACTGTTCCATATGTCATCACTGGTAACACACACTGGTTAAAGACTTGTGTGTTGAGGCATTGCGGTATTGTTACGAAAAGACGTTGCGGAGTTTCCCGAACGCTGCCCACCCAAGTCGGGTTCGACGATTGACCTCTTTCTCGAAGTTGGACCTACCTAACTGGGCAGTTTGTACCAGGTAGACATACTCGTCAACAACTTCGAGAATAGAGCTCCCAACGGATACTGGGATGGGCACGACATGGGCATTTGACATGACTTTTGTCTTGGCCATGTTCATTTTAAGGCCCACCTGTTGGGAAACTCTGTTGAGATCATCGAGCATTGTGCTCAGCTCTTGAAGCGATTCTGCCATGACTACGATGTCATCGGCAAATTGAAGGTGAGTGATATACTCGCCATTGATGTTAATGCCGAATCCTTTCCACTCCGGTAGCTTGAAGGCGGAGGAGGATTCCATTGCAGCGGTGAACAGTTTCGGGGAAATTACGTCCCCCTGTCTCACACCTCTCTGCAATGGAGTTGCCCCCGTGCTTTGTTCATGTACTCGGACCGACATGGTGGCGTTTCTGTATAAGCACTTCAACACTTCAATGTACCGATAGTTAATCTGGCACCGCTGCAAAGATTGCAGCACTGCCCAGGTTTCGATCGAATCGAAGGCTT
Organism: Diloba caeruleocephala; assembly: GCA_947459985.1. Classification (NCBI taxonomy): domain Eukaryota; kingdom Metazoa; phylum Arthropoda; class Insecta; order Lepidoptera; family Noctuidae; genus Diloba; species Diloba caeruleocephala. Next base: position 14,860,024 of record OX381615.1, read on the forward strand.
TCTCATAGTCCACAAACACCAAGCATAGTGGCAGATTATACTCCTATATATATATCGTCCTATATCGTCGGTCTTCTGTATAACCTGCCGCAGCGTATGGATGTGGTCTATGGTACTGAAACGAAGTCATCAAACCTGCGCTCGAGACGAAACTACCATTGGTTGTATTATATTCAATGTTCTTGCACCAACTATTTAAGAAACTATTTAGGAGTCCGAGTGGTGGAATCTGAAGAGTTATTAACACCTCCATTACACTACTCGATTTTAAGGGCCTTATTTAAAGGGTCGACGTGGCCCCTAGTTAGTGCGTCGCTTATATTACACTACCGGCCCTAAATCAGAACGCGAACACCGATAGACTTGTACGGTTACTATTATGGCACCCAAACTGTCGAAACTACAAAAAGTAGCCTTTGGTGTAACAGCAGTAGTCGCAACAACGAGAATTAAAAAAATTCAAAATGCACATAATTAAATTCTTGAATCAATGGATTTAAGAAACTACTTAAGAGTTAAATCAGTGAAATTTGAAGAGTTATTAAGTTTAGCAGCTTCTTTGTAACAAAGTACTCATCACCCGACAACCGAGCGAGCTCCCTAACTTTCATAAATGATATTTCGTTGCCCGATCGGCAGAGTGCTTAGGCAACTAGGTAGATCGGGACGACAGGATCACTTTAAGTGGAAATCCATACGCTCTAACTCTTATTACACCTTCTTAAATTATGCTAAGAGTCCTTTGAAATTGTGTAATGCAATAAACCTTTTACTATGGTATTATTAGGTACCGATTGTTAAAATCAAAGAAACAAGTGCCAAATATAATACATTATTTATTCCGTCGTTTATCTTTAATTAGTAAGCACCTGCACTGTCTGGCTGGAAAGATTGACTGGTTTACTGATAATATTTTTATTTTAAACGGCCACAAATTATTTCTGTACGGCCGATATCTGATTTTATTAAAGTAATCAGTTTATCAGTTCATTTGTATGCATGTTCGAAACGTCCGTAGGTACATAGTTACTTACTTCATTTTAATTATGGCTTTTTCATTCGGTTATTTATATTGAATTTATATCTTATATTATAATTACGAAGAATTTGGTAAGATAAGGTCCTTTTAAGACCTTTTGCTCCGGAGCATTCCTTTTTCGGAATCCCGGAGACCCCATTCGGTACTTCAGGTGACGGCCCGGACGGTTTTAGCTGGTGGAAGTTGGCTATGTCCAGGCTTTTGGCTTATGTCTAGAAGTGCATAACGATATGTTGTTGATTAGAGATTACACTTCCAGTAGGTAAAGTTTGGAGCAATGGAATTTTTGGTACCGCCTTTGAAAGCAGTACTGGATAGGATATTATACTTTCGGTCAATGATATTATACCATATATAATATCATTGACTTTCGGTGCTAAGTAAATTGAACTTCAAAAATATTTTCTTTGGCTGTTTATTTTGTCTTTATAAATAATACTTATTTGAACTATGTTCTTACTATACACATTTAAACATACCTTCATAAAACAAGAGTATCCATATCTAAATACGAAAAAGTTGAAGTTAGTTTCGCCGCGTTCGTTTCTTCCCATTTTAGCATGTAATTCCTATAAAGCAATTTTAATGTTATTCATATGTAAATAAACAATTGTGAAAACAAAATAACTCATATATCCTCCAAGAATTTTATGCGTGGTTTCTAAGTTTTTAGCAAAAAATGCAAATGTAAGACTTGAAGTTTTGAACCTCGAGTTTCTCTTGTTCCGATTTTAAAACAATGATTTGGCGGTAGAAGTACCTAAATTATATTTTATTTCCATTGATACTGTGTTTAAAGACAATATTAATTATTTTCTCAGCATAATCGATCATTTATGATGTTTTCTATTGATTGAAGACTGATTTTATGTTCACTGAATATTTGAAATTAACAGTTATGTTTACATGAAAATACGGAACACTGTTATGCGCTTTGTTTTAAGTTTAGGATTTAGATACAGAAATATTATTATAAAACATTTGGTTTCATTTTAGTTTTCTTGCCTCAAAAATTGCATACACGATATAATAATAATAATAATATTTTCAGGATTATCCACCAACAACTTGCATTGCTATACAACCTTGTGAGTTTAGAAGTGCCATACTACAAGTATGTGCCCGACCCAGTTCTCGAGAATGACCATATCACGTTGTACTGGGATCGATCTATCATCACTGATAGGACTATTGTAGCCAATAAGCCTGATATAGTGGTGATAGATCGAGTAGAGCGCCGCACAATGATTGTGGATATAACTATCCCACATGACGAGAATCTCGTGAAAGCCGAGAAAGAGAAACAACTTAAGTATCTTGACTTGGCGCACGAGGTTGTCGACATGTGGGAGGTAGACTCTGCAATCATTGTGCCGATAGTTGTTACGGCCAATGGCCTTATGGCCAAGAGCCTCGACCAACACCTCAAGAGGCTCTCGTTAGGCAGCTGGGTCAGGGGCTTGATTCAGAAAGCGGTACTCCTAGACACGGCTCGTATTGTTAGGAAGTTCCTCTCTCTGGAGCCCTGACCACCGGTGGCTTGGACCTTGTTCCCGATGCCGGTGGGCTACTATTTTTTATATTTTTAAATATATATTGTATTTTTTTTATATGTATTTAAAAATGTAATCTATATGTATATATTTAAAATAAAGGAAATAATAATAATAATCGTTTATTGGTAACCTTTCGTGACACTGTTACATATGAGCCCTGCCTCCCGAACTAGGTTGTTAGCCTGTATCTCAGGAGATATTCATGTTTATAATCCAATAATAGTTACCCATCAGGGGCGGTTTTAAAAGTTTATCATACGTTGACTTTTAATCCATGAATGATTAACATAGCAATAATAGCTCTATCATTATTTTATTTTATTTATATGTATAATAATTAATATGTCCCTAAAATCTACAGACTTCGCTATCATTACTTTATTTTATTTATATGTATAATAATGAATTTGTTTCTAAAATGTACATACTTAGGTACCTACTATATTATAGTTTAGAATGTTAATAAGTATCTGGTCGAATACTGCAAAAATTATATTACTGAAACAAACAAATAATAAGACAAACACACCATCATATACCACTTGTTATGATTGTTTACCAACAAATGACCCGATAAAGTTCACAATGAATCAGCAAATTATGAAACATTAATTTTTAATGAGATACGAAAGCGTAGACGGTTTCATTCTTATTTGTAAGAAATGGTTTCGATAAATAAGATGAGTAGTGGGAAGACAATAGCCTCTGCATTAATAAGACTAAGAACTTTGCTAATCCTTTTCTTACTTAGATATAACTAAAAATAGGCTTTTAAGTAAGTACTTAAAAGTTAATTTTGTGCTAAAATACGGCTTGAGGAGGCTAGAATAGAATATTCAGTATCGTTTCAGTAACTCGGTCATAGTAGACACTTTTGAACGTCATATTGAAACAACTTGGGCATTTCACTACATGTCAACCTCTGAGAAGAAATGCCGAAAGAAACTCAGGGCTCGGTCTTTTTTTCAAATATTGTATATTTAAAAAATGCCAATGAATACTTGGTTTTTACGGCAATTCATATGTGAGAGTAGTGAAGATATAGGCTATCTACAACTAACATTCTAGTGCCAAAAATCTGACTCAAATAGCTACATCACACTCACATTTACAATATGAATAAATAAAGTTATATAATGATAAATTACAGATGTAATCATTCACAGTAATGTTAAAAAAGAAATATACTAAACAAATATCACTAATATTAATGTTAATTGTTGTTGTTTTTTATTAATCACTGATGTCTGATGAAAACAATGCCGTCCAGATGTCAACATAATGAAGCGACACCACGTGCAATTCTAGTCTTGCGGAGCTGGACTAGCACTCTGCCAAACATTTTTATCTATTAGATAATCAATCTAATTAATAATATGCCCGTGTGCATAGAGGTGGTTTTACAAACAATTTAAATTTATTTTGTGGTAATTGTAAAACAATGGACGGTATTTTATTATAAAATTGTATACTGTGACCCATAAAAGAAGTATGAACTTTAGCTAAACGAAATGTTGGCTGAACTAAGTTAGTTCTATGTCTAGTATTATAATTATGTCGATCATATTTTCTTGTAAAAACTTGTATGTTTTTTCTAACGTACATAATATTTTCGTAATTATATTATGGTATGGTAATACCGTCATTATGTCGATGTTTCTCAAGAGTTAGGGAATCCCGACTACCACGAAATGTAAATGGCCTTAATAGCTCTCTTCTATAATATAAAAATTGATTCAGTATTGCCAGCCCGGCTCATAGTAAAATGCCACAGGATGTTGTACTGTTAAAGTAGCTAACGTAAACAAGTCTTGCGGTAGCTACGTCTGTTAGGAGTCTATTTTCTCTGACAGCATAAGCAGCCTAAGTCAGCCGTCCTGTTAAAGATGAAATATGTGGACTCAATTGAAGCTTTGAACCAAGCGTGATTCCTAAGAAAACTGATTGATCGACAAATTCGAATTTCTCATTTTTTATTATAATTTTACAATCCCCACTTAAATCATTTGGCAAAGCAATCTCTATACATTTAGTTTTCTGCCCATTTAATACAAAAATATTAACTGAATTCATGGACCTTACGAAGAGCTTTATTTACATCGTTAATATTTGGAATACGTCTGTCGATATTAAAAATCAAAGAAGTATCATCAGCAAATAACACAAATTTCGCTAAATCCTGAAGCATGTGAGGCAGGTCATTTATATTCACTAAAAAAAGGACGGACCTAGCTATTAAATCCTGGGGCACGCATATTGTTACTTCATGCGTGCCCCAGGAGATGAATAATTAACTTTTTGTCGCCTGTTTTGTAAATATGATTTTAAGATTTTGTAAGACCTAGGCCTGATTCCGTGATGGTCTAGTTTTAGTAGAAGCGTCTCGTGGTCCACACAATCTAAAGGCTTTTGAAAGGTCACCGAAGATACCGATACCATCTCGAGACCTCTCCCAAGCATCGTAGATATGCTTGATTATCCTGCGTCAGTTGTATTACGTATTTTGGTGAAGCCATATTGCTTATCGTGAAAAATATTGTTAACTTTAAAATGCAATAGCAATTGATTTAGCATATTTTTGTCGAATACTGCTGAGTCCCGGCAGAACTGATACTGGTCTGAAATTTGCAGGATCTTTATATGATGCTATGTTAATTTAAGTATACAAAGTAAAACGAACATTCGTTCATTCAATTTCAAATCTAAGTCATATTATAGAAAAGCCTGTTAAAAGATTGTTTTATCTAGTGTCCCATGAATGTCAGTAGTCATAACAACACGAATTACGAATTACAGATTCGGAGAAAATTGGCTGTTACTGACGGACAGACACACGAGTGCACACGAGTGACTTATATGAGATCCGCCGTTTTTTCCTTCGGACTTTCGGAACCCTAATAAAAAGGTAACATATTATGCTTATTAATAAAAATATATCATTTACACTTTTTACCCGAGAACTTGAAGTTCGTATATTTGTTACAACTTTTCTCATCATCATACTTCATCGTTTCAGCACTATAATAAATGCATTTTTATTTTTATGTTTTATTGATACACATAGACAATATTTACATTATGTAAGTAGGATAAATAAGAAGTAGAAACAAGAACGAAAAACAAGATAACAGACTCAATGGCTGACCGCTTACATCCAGTTTGCTACGCTTTGAGGAACGCATTTTGAAAGAAAATAATTCTAAAATTCTCATACTTCAAATAGATGAAGACAAACAACTTTTACAAAGCCTAATTTCAAATTAATAACAGTAGTAGTTGCTGAAGAAAAAGTGTTACATGCACTCATCGAAGGGATATACTACGAAAATACAAACATCCAACATCCTTTGCCTACATTTTTGGTATTAACCAAAAAAAGTTTATAGTTATAGTAATTTAAATAAACGTAGGGTTTTATTTGCATCCCGTTCTATTTGCATCCAAATCTCAATTAACTAGATGTTTGCTTTGATAACAGTTGTCACAACGATAGCTTTGTTATTCGAAACTATTGTTTTCAAGTAACGAGGGGCTGTCATTTTATCAGTTGTATTTTGTTTCGTTGTTATTTAAATAAATGCATGGGTCTACGTGTGATGGTAATGTTGACAGATTTTCAGCACTTTAAGTACAATAAACATTCTGGATTACGCTCAAAATAAAGGCAAACACGTAGGTAAGGTACAAGCCTTCATCATCGTCGTCATATCAGCCAAAGGACGTCCCCACTGCTGAACAAAGGCCTCCCCATATATTTCGACAATTGTGTCGTCATTTTGGGGGGGAATTGGCCAGTACTCACCACGCTTGGCAGGTTTGGGTTTGTGAGCGCAGTATGGTTACACAGAAGGGGTGCTGCTGCCCCATCCCTCTGGTTAATTGAGTCCCTTGGTCGTCTTTTACGACATCCACGGGTGGAGATGGTGTGGTACTATATTCTTAATCCGGACACCACATACGCCTTTTTTAAATCTATTTTTGTCATCCTCGATCGATCGATCGATCGAATCATATAAATAAGTGTAGAAGTCATAAAAAAATGGTTTTTACATAATAATATAATAAAGTCATGGTTGCAATACTATAATTTGGGCGAATTGAGGAATTCGTTTACAGAGTAGTAGTTCAGTATTTTTCCTTCTCTAAAGCCTTGGAATAAGTATATTATTTTCAGTTAAAGTGTGTTTCAGTTACAGTTTAAAACAACATAGTAAATCTAGGGTTTCATGTATCTGCTTGATACATTTACATATATATTCAGCAACTCTTAACAATATCCAAGAATATTTCTGTTCATTTCTAGACACATTTTATTTTACATTATCAGCTGTCCTATAACAATAAAGTGCGAAACAATAAAGTACGCGCTACCCACAGTATCTTCAGAGTGTTACTTCATCGTAAAGAAACGCTGAATTTAGCTATCGCACGATATTTCGAATAGAAGACTGTGATGTTACGTCATACGCAAATGTAACGACGAAAAGAACAATTTCGCAAGCGCCAGTTAACGTGCGAGTTCTAGAAATTCTGTTAAAAGCAGGGTTGTACACGTCGTAACAAATTGGAATACATTATGTGAAGTAGTTTTGTCGGATTTGGAGAGGTGATCTTAAGCGAAAATGCTGACTTTTCTGAATCGGAAACGCATCTATATCACCGTTATTATCAATCTTAGTTAAAGTATAATGGTGTGCGTTAGCGGCCATGCTGTGACATAATTACTACAAGTAATCATCTTCAATCTTTGTTATTTTGTATAGGAAGGATATTTAACAAATATTGTATTATGAGTATTATGACAGACTAACTTGTTGATAATGTGTTGTTAGAAGCGGTGACTGAATTAAATATCGTTTATTCAAAATAGACGACAGTTATTTTTAACGTCAATATAAGCCACCCGTCACCATCGTATGTATGAACACATAATCAGCAAGCGGTGTGCAGATCGCATCTTCGGCTAATGGTTAGGTACTGCAGAAGTCGATACACGGCCGTATCTAATAATTAATCTAATCCAAAATCTTTGGTTTTGGGTTTTTAGAATTGTTTTCGTGTTGTCTAGTCGTGTGATCTTAAAGCAGAAACAGATTATGTTCAAAATCTTAAATCTAATGATTTTAGATTAGAATAGTCCGTTAGTCTGCGAAGATCAAAATAGCGATTCTCCGTTACATCCCTAGTTAAAAGAATCGCATATAATATATCCAAACGGCTCGTTATCTCGCTGACGATACAAAAACTCGGAAAATGTATTAAAAAGCGGAGGGCGCGGTCGTCGCCCCACGTCGCGTCGCCCGCCTCGCTTATTTGATAAATAACCGCCTAAACAATAAATCACCGTGCGAGAGGACTACAGGACTAGTGTATTTTGACCCCTATTGAAATTTATTCCAGTTCGAGTGACCGAGTGGGATACGTCGCGACAGGAAACCTAAACGCTAGTTTTTGTCGTGTTTTTATTGCTTTTTGTTTCCTTGTTTGCGTTTTTCAGTCGCATGTTGTTTATGAAGAGAAAGCAAGCAAAATAAACATTTGGAAATAATGTCAAATGTGTTTGTCTTATATTTGTATATATGATTTAGAAATCATCTACTTTCCTCATGGTCCATATCTTCGGGTTATCGTCATATTAGCCATAATATGTCCACTGCTGAATAAAAGCCTACCCCATAGATTTCCACTATTGTATCATCATTTTGGGGGGAATTAGCCAGTACTCATCACGCTTGGCAGGTGGGTTGGTGAGCGCAGTATGGCTGTTGTTGTAAAGAAGGGACGCTGCTGACCGTCCCTCTGGCTTAGACTCTCTGAGTCGCCTTTCACGACATCAATGGGAAGAGATAGAGTAGGTAGTCGTAGCTAAAGAGCCACCGCGTGGTTCCTACAGTAGTGGCTGAGTAATCTTTTTTATGTATAACATCCCTAGTTTGGCGAAGCCTACTGTAAATCCGTAAGATTTTGCTGAACATATATTGTGTTTTTTTGGTAGGTATTGACCCAAGCTCTCACCCCCTGTAGTATGTCGTGCTATTTACTGGACACCCTGTATATTTATTCCATATCAGCAACTAAGATTATGTATACCTTCTTTTATTTTATTTTATTGGTCGTATGGAAATTTGTCATGAACTTCCTCCGACCCGGGGAAAGGCGAAGGGGCATGCCGTACTCCTACCGTCTAAAACCACAGGAGCGGTCATCGACGGCACCGAAGGGGGGCTCCAGGTCCTCGTAAGAGTACACTAGAGCAAAGGATACTGAAATACCTAGAGCAAGATTACTGTATACGTTTTTTTTTTTTTAACGTGGGGAAATCCTCTTGGACTTCCTCTGCCTTGGGAAGGGCGGAGGGGCATGCCGGGGTCAAACCGGCTAAAACCCCACGGTGTCCTTCTTCTTACCTCTAGCCGGGGGTGAGTTGTACGCTTTTTTGCATTCGACCGCTCCCCCGGCAGAAGATTACTGTATACCTAGTAATTGCACATATAATTTTAAAAATATGAACGCCATGATATAAATATTTTCAAAATGTCCATCTGCTTTTGAGTAGTTATAAAATAATAGGCAGTTTAATTTACAATTTCCATCAAAATCAATAAAAAAGGTGTTTAAGTGTCTGGCCAAGGTATGCAAAAGTATTATTAAAATCGACTTTTTTGAACGAGAATGGCTTTTTTCCAAATCTACAGAGCTACATGTTTCTTCCAAATTCTACATTTGAGAGGTACTTATAAACTATATTTATTTTGTCCATACATTCAGGGCCATAGATCTATACATTTAGTAGCCATGTCCTTTACAGTGTTCTTCTCATTATTTATCGAGGGGTGCACCGGGTTTCCTAGGCGCTGTGCCCACCCTTGTCCCTAAGAGGCTATGCCATTGCATACCTACTGTGCCTCTGAGAGTACGATGAGTCGTTGATCCCGAATGCCATACCTATGACAATTATCTTATAATAGTTGGCATGCGTCCAAATTAAAAGAGCGCTCCATAGTAGAAATCGGACCTCGGCTTAGGACGTTGCTGGGGAAACAGCTCCCTAGCTGAATCTCATTGTGGAAGCGACCAGGATACCGTACAGCACATGCTCGAGGAGTGCCCTGCGTGGGCGGCCGAGCGGCGGATCCTGGTCGATCGGATCTGTCGGCTATGTTGGCAGAGCATGAAAATTAGAGTGCAGTGATCTCCTTCTGCGAGAGCGTCATGCTCCAGAAGAAGATTGCAGTGCGGGATCGGGAGAGGGCCGATCCCACACGGAGAAGGACGAGACAGCGCCGGGGTAACAACCGCCCCGGCGCCCAGTTCTACACGCCTAAGCCTCCTGCCATCGTTACATGGTGGGGGGCCTCGAGGGTCGTGGGCGCGCAGATCGGGCAGTCTGCGTGCTCACACCGAGCAACCCCCGGGAAGACGGTGGCGTGCACGTTCCGCCACCGTGTGCGTAGCACAGCGCCCAGCGAGACTTGGGGTGATCCTTTTCAATTCTCCCCGAGAAGTGCTTGGGGGGCAGCCTTTTTACCGCCGCATGCCCTCCGCTGGATAGGGTGACCGCTTTGCAGTCATCCCCTCCAAGATGTGCCTAAAGGCGTGACACCAATGGGTTGCTCTAGTGTGATCTTACGAGGACCTGGAGCCCCCCTTTCAGTGCCGAAGATGACCGCTCCAGTGGTTTTAGCTGGAAGGAGTCTGGCATATCCCTTCGCCCTTCCCCGGGGCGAAGGAAGTTCGTGTAGAATTCCCATTGGACACCAATAAAAAAAGAGATCTGAATCTGATTTGGAAAATAGTACTTTTCTAAAACTGGCCACGATCTGAAAGCCTTATACCATATTGCTGACCGTGACTTCGGGTAGAAAAAACATAAAATGTGATCGCGTTGCTGAATTTTATCCCCAATAATGAGAAAAATCATGGGTAGGAGTAGTAGTAACCTCTGATGCCTTATTGTATCGTTTGGAAAGTGATCGTGAACTTCATAGTACACAAAATAGTTGTAAGATCAAACGAAATCTGAATGAAGATAAGATTCTGCCTGATTACTTTTTTCTATACCGAGGTAATGCGTCGCAGCGATGCGCATTACGTGTCCGCAAGCAGTCATTGCGACTACGTGCGTTGACGTGCGGTGTAGTGCTGTTACGTGACGCTAGGCACGGAACCGAAGCAGGTATACACGCATTCAACCAATAATTATTTATTTATGCCCTGATATCCATGAACGTGGAGTGCTGTGTGCACATGCGTGACCACGCGCGCGACTGAAATAGCTATCTCTGAAAACAAGGTGGCAATTTCAAGCATGCACCATTATATGCAATAATCAAAGCATTCTACAACTTTCCTTAAAACTGACCGTATTTGTGTAAATACCTACAGTACAAGATTTATTTTTATATGATATTCATGACTATACGATTATTTTTTCCGACTTAGCTACGAATAGAATTACGTAATAACTTCCCATCGACGTATGGCTCTTGTTGTGAACTCTATGAGAGGATTTCCAGTAGCACAGTACACTTGTGTACTATGACATTGAATGCCAATTAACAAGCTTCGAATCCAGAATCGCTTTGTGTGTCAGTTTATTGGAGAGCGCTCCGTTTACCAGTGAACGTTTTCCTCTGAAGATCTATACTGATGTTATAAAGAGGTCATTCGTTCATTATTGACATGTAAATTGGCTTTACGCAATAGATAGATATTAATACATTTTCATTTGTTGCTGTTATGTTCTAAACTGTAGGACCAGATTCTTACGGTCGAAATTGATAATCAATCTAATCCAAAATCATTACTTTTATGATTTTGAACATCATCTGTTTTGTGTTAGGATCACAATTAGCAGAAAAAACAAACAAATCTTCAATCCCAAAGCCAAAGATTTGGACTAGATTAATGATTAATTTTAGCCTTTAGATAACTTAGGGATGGATTAGGTGTTGCGTATTTTCCAACATATTATTTTAAGCCAGTCTGTTTTACCACAATGTGAACTTGTATATAGTGCCGTGTGGTGCCGGCTCAGAATACCACCACCCCATCTCTTCCCGTGGGTGTCGTAAAAGTCGACTAAGGGATTACCCGGAGGATGGGCAGCAGCGTCCTTCGATTACATTAACAACTCAACTGCGATCGCCAACCCGTCTGCCAAGCGTGGCGATTATGGCAAAACCCCCCAATGAGCCCACAACACAGCCATATCAGGCGTTGTGATAATCTTTGGGGGAGGCCTGTGTCCAGCAGTGGACTTCATTCGGCCGAAATGATGATATAGTTCTCACCTAATTCATGTGAACATATGAACGCATTCCCATATTCGAGTGAAGCTATATTATGGCGGTTAGCTAGTATACAAAGACCGCCTACATTTTCCCATACATTGAACCCTTGGTGACCTTAATAATATTCCTCGTTATTTAACTACAACTTATGTACATACGTGAGGTTTATTTATGTGTTGTTTAGTCTACAGAGTTTGGTGGAATCGCTATCTAATGAAAACGAATGTGAATGATGGCGGTAGTTGTGAATACTTGTGATGAATGCCGCCACAGATTGCCGCAGATATTTTTGTATCTGTTAAGATATATTATTGTAGGTTATGTTAGTTTTCGCTATAGTAGGCTAAAGCAGGGTGTAAATTTTCATTCTGTGCCAAGGATTATATTTTTCTAAGTACGAGTCCGTGTTCCGGGACTCTCAAATATACAGAAGAAATTCATGGATCCATAGAAAAATCTTGGATATGTAGTCAACATCTTCAAAAGTAAATAATTGAGCATCAAAGGTGCACAATTATATGTAAACACATGTGTGTGGGACATACATACTTTTGAAGAATTGATAATGAAAACTAGAAAATTATTATTCTCTTTTTAACAAAATATGTAATAAGTAGAGGCTAACCTACTTTATAAAACTATGTCTCCGTAATTTCTATGTGACGTGTAAAAGTGTATCTAAGCATTCAATTACCTACTATATAAAGGTTTTTATACACATGTGATAATAGAATAAAAAATATCTCTTACGATACCTAAAATAATTTTAAATATGAAATAATTAAACATAACATGTAATAGTACCTAACGCTAGTCTTCCTTCATAAATCGCGTTTTAGAAATCTTGTTGAATTGATGAACGTAAATAAAATATACATAATTGGCACATAATTATAATGTTAGCGCATTACCTACCTATTATACACAATGTACTAATATAATAATTCTCAAAGCCTGATTTAAAGGCGCGAAGTATATAGAAGGGGTGACGAGATTGTCGTAAACCAAAATATTGTTTCATTAGGTAGACTCATGCTGCCGGAGTACGCGCACAAGCGTGTCGTTGAAGCTGTTTTGCCGCTCTTCGGAGCCTGGCTCCGAAGGACCAATGGGCAGCGCAAGGTTTGATCTTACGAGGACCTAGACCCCTCTTTAGTGCCGAAGATGACCGCTCCAGTGGTTTTAGCCGGTAGGAGTCTCTCCCCGGGGCGCAGGAAGTACATGATAATTTCCAACGGCTCAAAAAAAAATTTTGGAGACCTGTTGAAAATAGTACGTAGTTAATACTTTTATGTGCTATTTCACTGCTTTTTTCTATAAAGATATTGAGGAGATCCGTAGAAGGACTCAAGTTGCCGACATAGCTGAAAGGCTAAAGTTGAAGTAGTCATGGGCTGGGCACATAGCTCGTAGAACTGATGGCCATTGGAGCAGAAAGGTTCTCGAGTGGATTCGTAGTGGATATGATGATGATGATGATGATGATAATGATGGAAGACGTTTCTTGGCGTCCCCGTTATATCAGCATAGGGGGCGCTCAAAACCAAAATCAGGGTGTATCTATTAGTACCTACTTGTACAGGTATAATAGTTATTATAATAAGTTGTGGGCAATTGATTACCTCTGCAACCTCTGTGGCATAGTGCTGCCATCCTCACTAATCCTCAGTACTGTCAGTCTAAAAAGCGCAACATGGATCTAGTTTAGTAAACACACAACATTTTGTCAAACACTGCCATCTCTGTTACGTTCTAAGCAACATAAAGACTACAAATTTTAGAAGTGACAACAATGCATGTCCCTGGAACATTGTACTAAGTGTAACTGTTGTAAAAGAGATGGCGCTGTAATCAATGAAATAAAAAGTTTTCACTCTATTTCACTGCTTGTCCATCGAGCAATAATTAGTTATTATAAAATCAATTCAGACAAAAAATTACAAGGAAATCCAAAAGTGAAGAACATGTTTCGTTATTTGATTGCAAGCTTGTTCAACTATTTGACGGCGGCGACGGCTTTCCTATCTTACGAACTTGATATGTTCGCTTCAACCTATAGTTGAGTACTGACTACTTAGTGATGGCCGTTTGGTATGAGTACGCAGGTTTCCCAATAGGCTCACTCGCGACCCCCAAGGCCCCCTGCCATATAACGACGACAGGGAGCTCAGGCATGTAGGACACGGGCACCGCGGCGGTTGTTACCTCGGCCCTCGCCCGATCCCGCTCAGCGACCTCCTTCTGGAGCATGGCGCTCTCACAGAAGGAGACCACCGCACTCCAATTTTCATGCTCTGCCAGCATAGCCCACACTACTACTGACAGAGAAAGATCTTGCCCGATCCGATCGACCAGGATCCGGCGATTCGCCGCTCGGCAGCCCACGCAGGGCACTCTCCGAGCGTGTGCTGTGCGGTATCCTGATCGTTTCCACAGTGGTGCAGAGAGAGCTAGGAATGATTTAAGAGCTGTCAAAGTTTAGTGCGAATGAGCGTAAGTCGTAACAATATTAGGAAACATACATGTAAGCAAATACCCACCGTAGACGAGTCTAGCGTTTAGATTTGCACTTAGTTCTCTGACATTACAATGGTAGTAATAAAGTAGCAAGAAGTACGAGGTAACTAAGTGCTGTCATATTTTATACGTGAAAGGAGTTTCACACCGTTTACTTGGTTTACATAACGCGTTTTCCTCAGACAATTATATTTTTCTGAGCCAGCTCTTCACGTATCCGTTGTCTTTGGCATAATAAATAACAATAATGTTGCGTTTTTATTAATATTAGGGTGTGTTTTGTAAGGTTAATGTTTGTTTTCCTTACACTTAGCTAAGCTGCTGAAGCTTATACGCAAAAACTCCATTGTTTTGATTTATTAGTTAATTTAGGTACTTAACAGAAATCGAGGAGTGCATACCTTTCTCATGATTAATTTATGTATTCGATACGAATAATAAGACGTTACAATCAGAATTTATGTTATTTATTTATATTTTTAAAGCAAGATAGGGTTCAGTTTTATCTTCAATTCTTTCTTCCACCATTTCGCCTGTCATATATCGGCAACGTTGTTTGGTGTTCAGATGAATTAATCTCTAAAAATTCATTTTGGGTTTTCGGCAATGTCATACGATTTTAAATTGTTTTTCTCAGATAAGGTACAATATTGACTTGTGCCTTTTGACTTTCCGTAGTTTGTTTTTTGTGTCATTGTATTTGTTCGTTGAGGTTTTGTTTTGTGGTTACGAACTATTAAAATGGAAACTAAACAGTGGTTCGGATTCGGACATCGAAATTTTACACGAGATGAACGATTATGTCATCACTGGTAACACACACTGGATAAAGACTTTCGTCTTAAAGCATTGCGGTATTGTTGACGAAAAGACGTTGCGAAGTTTCCCAAACGCCGAGTCGGATTCGGCGATTGACCTCTTTCTCGAAGTTGGACATACCTAACTGGACAGTCTGTCTCAGGTAGACATACTCGTCAACAACTTCGAGAACAGAGCTCCCAACGGATATTGGGATGGGCATTTGACATGACTTTTGTCTTGCCCATGTTCATTTTAAGGCCCACCTGTTGGGAAACTCTGTTCATCAGATCATCGAGCATTGTGCTGAGCTCTTGCATTAGCCTCATAAGAAAGCTCAAGATCACTCTGCGACCTATGGAGAGAGCTATGCTTGGTATTTCTCTACGAATCAGAAATGAGGAGATCCGTAGAAGAACTAAAGTTGTCGACATACCTGAAAGGATTAATAAACTGAAGTGGCAATGGGCAGGGCACATTGCTCGTAGAACTAATGGCCGTTGGGGCACAAAGGTTCTCGAATGGAGACTGCGCACCGGAAAACCTCCAACGAGGTGGACAGACGACCTGGTGAAGGTCGCTGGGAGTCGTTGGATCAGAGCGGCATGTGACCGCTCGTTGTGGAATTCTAAAGGGGGGGGGGGGCTTTTTTCAGCAGTGGACGTCCTGTGGCTGATATGATGATGATGAGGATGAACGATTAAGGTTAATTAATAGACCGTATGTTGTACGAACTAAAGACAATAATTGGGATCAATCAGATTATACAGAATTCATGAGTCGTTTTCGTGTCTCTAAAGCTATATTAAGAGCTTTTTTGAGCGAAATTAAAAGCGGATTTTGTCATCCTACCACAAGGTTTTTTTTATTATAAATCTATAATAAATAAAACCGGTCAAGTGCGAGTTGAACTCGCGTGGATAGGGTTCTGAAATAGCTGAATATATTGTCTATTGTTAGATTCGTTATTGTACCAATAACTTATCTGAATAACAAACTTAACATCGTAGTTGAAAAACATGTTTTCCCATACATTCCAACCGCAAAGGTAAGTCTGTATGCACAATATTGAAAGATTTAACATGTTATTTTAAGATCATAGACTTCTTATAGGTTTTTCTTAAATCGAACGAATAGGTAAAGAGCTATTTCCAATATTTTGTTCAGAATTTTAGTCTCAGTAGTTTCGGAGATAAGGCTCCCCTCCCTTGGGCCCCTGGTCATTTTGCGTCTATTTTCCTAAATAACTTTAAAACTAGATATTTGTAAATTATAAAATAAATACATTTGAGACCTTCACAACAAGTTCTTTCATTTCATATGTTACACGATACAGTTTGCAAAACCTAATTCTTTAATTTTGTATATTGCCCCCCAAAAAGGTCTCCTATATTCAAAATTCATTTATTTACGTTACACGCATGTGGTTGAGTCGCAGAAATCCATATGTGTACCAAATTTCAACTTGATCGGTCTAGTAGACACGGAGAAAATTTTCACCGAAAATTGGCTGTGACAGCCGTACAGACACACGAGTGATTCTATAAGGGTACCGTCGTTTTTTCATTCGGACGTTCGGAACCCTAAAACAGCACAGATATCTAAAGAAACTGAATGGCGCAAGATTGCATTTTACTTGAAAACCTACATATTCATCATATCGGCCATACAACTTCCACTACTGAACAAAGGCCTCCTCCATAGATTTCCACAACTGTGTCATTATATTGGGGGGAATTTGCCAGCACTCACCACGCTTGGCAGGCGGGTTGGTGAGCGCAGAATAGCTACTGCTCCACAGAAATGACGCTGCTGCCCCTCCCTCTGGTTTATAGTCCCTTAATCGCTTTTTACGAGGAGATGGAGTGGTACTTTATTCTTAATCCGGACACCAGACGGATAATCTACGTATGAACTATTGCTTGAACTTATTGCAGGAACAAAGGACCGTCTGCAATGGATCAACTCCTGCTTACTCTGCAATCATATGTCTCTGGTTACATGCAAAAACTATAGGAGACATTAGCGGCACCAGCACTAGTCCAAACCACAGCAGGCAAAACAATCAAACGAGTGACTCAAGCAATTGTAGTCAAAAGAATAAAACAATTAAACCAAACTGGTATTTAGTGCACTTAACTGTACACATGTTTGGATCCAGTCTCCAGGAGGATATAATTCCCAACATTTTAGAAATGGAAAGTTCTATTTTTCTTTAAATATTGATGCAGTATATGTGTCCAACTTTAAGTTTTTGGATGTTATAGCTAGATGGACTGGCGCCAGTCATGACATGACACCAGTCGAAACTACTGTTTGTGTGCGGTTTTTGATTCAGGACATATGGGACAAAATGTCATTCTTAGTTGTACCACTCAATAACTATTTACTAAGGCCGCTGTAGAACTAAAGCAGAAAAAGTCTACGACGAGACACATTTTCGTACAAGATATTGTATTGAAAGGTACTTAGGAATATGGAAAAGATTCTTCCCTGTGTAGGCATGAGATTAAAATAGAGCTGGGCCAAGACATTATTGTTGCTTGTGCGATTTTGCATAATATGTGCATAAGCGATGGAGATGAAATTCCAAACTTAGAAGCCCATTGAAGATTTGATAGATCAATTTGTTATTCCGGGAATATTAATAATGAAAGTGTTGTAAATATTAATAAATAACAGTTTAAGAAGGAAAACTTATTATTTTATTTTAATATTAATATGTTAACCATATAGGTACTTGCTTACTACTAAAAAGATAAAACATTGATCAATCCCAGTTTGGTTAAATTAGGTATGTTGTGTTTTGTCCTTATATTTCAAAACCAAATGTCGCAATTAAAGATGAGGACATAATATATTAGAACTAAATTAGGTTACAACAATGTTTTGTCTTAGTAGCAGATAAACAGATTATATCGCGTATATTATAGATTTTTATTTTAATGTGTAAAAATTGCGAAAACCCGGAAACCGGTTTCTTAAACCTAAGAGTATTTTTTTTAAATAAAACTATTCTTAAAAGTACAACTTATTTATTGTTTCACAGTGTTATGTTTTAATAGACTTGATATGAAACATCATTATTTCACATTTTAATTCATGTTCTCGTACATCTTATTTTGCTTTGTCTTATAACTGGACAAATCTCAGTTCTTTTTCTATCGTTTCGTGCCTTGTTTTTTCCTCTATATCTCTGTGCATCTATAACACCGTGTTTCTTCTTTGACAAGTCACTACAATTTCCCATGATGGTTATGAAGGACTCTGGAGTGCGATGTATCACAGGTTTAGATAGTTTTTATCATCATCATACCAGGCAAATGCCATCCATTACTGAACAAAAGCCTCACCCATAAATTTACAATTGTCTCATAATTTTGGAGGGAATTTGCCAGTACTCACTAAGCTTGGCAGAAGGGTTCCACAGAATGGAGGCTGCTACCCTTCTCTCTGGTTTAGAGTCCCTTAGACGCCTTTTACCGCATCCACGGGAGGAGATAGAGTAGTGCTATATTATTAATCCGGACACCATCATAGTTTTAGTCAACATAAAAGGATTTGCGGTACCATCAACATATCAAGTGTAGCAACATCACTTTTTACTCTATGCCCCTTTGATTTCACCCCTATCTGAAGTAATAACAATGTTAACGTAACAAAAAACAATTTGCAAACAACCTTTACCTCATATCGTAAGGGATAACCAGGAGATAGTGTTGTTTGAAAATAATACTTCACTTTTATGCAAACTCAAACATCTACATCCACTACTGACGATGTAAATAGCACTATCTCCAGATTGGTCCACTGGTTTAATGTTAACAATTTAATCTTATATGAGAAAAAAACTAAATGCATAAAATTCATGACACTGTATGTTAGAAAAGTAAAAATCAGTGTACTAACGACAGGTGCGGAGTTGGTCTCAGTGGACACTGCAGTGTTTTTAGGTATTGCTTTAGATTCCAAGCTGCAGCGGAGCCCACACATACTTAAATACTGTCGAAAATGCTTGGATCACGGTTATGAAAATTCGTAACAGACATAGAAAACGTCCAACTAGTATATTTTAGTGATTTTCATAGTGTAATGTCGTACGGTATTCTGTTGTAGGCAAATGCTGCCGACATTAAAATTATTTTTGTGCTGCAGAAACGAGCTATTTATTCAATTAATAAGTTAAGCCCGAAATATTCACTCAGGGTTTTTTTTAAGATATAGTGACCGTCCTATCTTAGTGTATTTTATGTATTTTTTTGTGTGTAGATATAAATATTAACCTGTTTGCAACAGTAATATCCATAGTATTAACACCAGGAACAAACATAAACTGGATTTCTAGCCACGATTTTTCAGAAGATAAGCAAATTATTTAAATGTCACTGTGTACGTTTATGCACTAAAACTCCAAGTCATATAAAAAAATACGTTGTAATATATTTAAGTCTATTATAAAGCAGAAGCTGTATTGAAAGGGTTTATATAAAGTTACACAGTATATGCACGACAAAAAATGCTTCGGATTGAGCTGGTCTAATGTTCATAGGCTTATATTGACATTTTTGGTTTTGATGTATCAAATGCAATTGCCTTTTTATCTTGACATTTAATTACGTCATTATTTCCTTTAAGTTTTATAAAATTAATTAATTAATATCCATATATAATAATCCATATTAATTCATACAATGATATTCGATTATTCTATATTTTTTAAATTACATTAATTACTTGTTTAGTTTACATTATTTTTACGTTCACATTATTTTGATTTGATACTGTACTTACAGTGCAAGGACCGTGTCGGTTATTGATTATTTTGTTCAATGGACGTGATAGTTGACTGACAGTTTAAGTATGTCATGCTCACTCAAGTAAAGTGTTCAGCTGCTGGTAGCGTCGTATATTGGGCCGCTAAGGGCCGAACACCTAAACTACAGTTAATGTTTAGTCCCCGCTTTGAGCCGTCCAGTTTCCTACCGAAAACAGGCTAAAATGGGACTTAATAACAACTGGCGTTTTAGTATTCGGCCCTAAGTTTCCCTACAATATGGTTGAGTTAAGCGATGCTGATGCAGCTCTCAAGCTCGTAAACGAGTGTTGTTTGTTGGGACTGGCCTGCCAAATGCTGCCATGACAATTTAACCAAAACTTTAAAAAATATTACCATCAGGCTTGATTAGTATACTTTTTAAGAAGTTTAGACTCTTATCTCCTACATTGTTTTCACATAAGCTTGATTTCGATTGTACTAATAAGTGTAACTAATATGTATGATTTAAAAGAGTAACCATGGAGTTTCTTGCAGGTTCTTCTCCATAGGAAATCTACATCCTGGAACGCGACAACTAAAGTTTCCCTTTATAAGAACCTTGGTTGATTAACGAAATATATATATATGTAAATGGTTTCAATTAATACAAATATTTGTATCTTTAGCTTTAAACTTAATATAAGATAAATATTGTGTTAATCTGTAACTGTGTTGTTTGAGTCAGTCTGTATCTGTGTTCTCATTGCACGTTACCCCATTTATCTCCCCACATAATATCTAGTCCGATTGTTCGGACATATTTGTACGTAGGTTACACCGAATGTATTTAGAACTGGCCAGGAAGAAAAGTTGCCGATGAAAAATATATTTAAATTTCAAATTGGTAGTAACTTAAAAAGTGAGTCTCGTGCATCGAAATGAATTTGAGAGCATTGCAGAATGAATTGCAGAGACACTTTCGCTCGATGATTTATTACGACTTTCGTTACGGCCTTAATCAACAACTATCGTATGATAAACTTCGATTGGCATTTCATGATGAAGCCCCATCTCATGCCACTATTTATAACTGGTTTAATGAGTTTCAAACGTGGTTGAAGCAATTTCACACTCATTTGCGTGAATGACATCCTTCTACGGCGACCACTGAATATAACGTGAGTGCAGTGCGGCTAATGATAGAAGCTGATAAAAGGGTGACATATCAACAAAGCCGGGCAAATCTTACACAAACATTTAGGCATCAGAAAATTTTGCAGCGGTTGGAGCAGTTGACGGAAGATAAAAAACGCCGTCATTTGGATCGGTACCGCGAAATGCTTGAAAAGTATAACAACGCTGACTCGAATGCTGTTTTTGACATCGTCACATGTGATGAAAGCTGGATATATTTTCATGAGCCCGTAACCAAAAGACAATCTACCCAATGGATGTTTCCATTCGAAGATTTGCCAAAAAAAGTAAAGAAGGGCAGATGTCAAGAGAAAAAGATGATTGCCTCATTCTTTGACTGACGGGTCATTTCATAACAATTGTGCTAGGGAAAAAAAGGACTGGTACTGCAGATTGGTATGTTAGTCATTGTTTAGCGGTTGTCTTGGAATATGTTTGACAGCAGCGCCCAAGAAGCAGGATTCTCCTCCATCACGACAACGCTCCAAATCACTCCGCCAGACGGACAATCGAATATTAGTGTATGGAAGGTGTGGAATTAGTGAGTCATCCTCCTTACAGTCTCGACCTGGCACCTTGCGACTTTTATTTATTCTCCAAAACAAAAGATAAACTCAGTGAAATTCGTTTTATGAACACCGAAAACGCTGTGGCTGCGTTCGAAAAAAAAATTGAAGGGGATCCCTTCAAATAAAAGTGGACTCACTGCTTCAGTCAATGGTTCCATCGCACTCAACGTTGCTTAGAAAGGAACGGACACTACTTCAAAAAACAATAAAAATATTAACACGTTCCTAAATCATTCCGGTTTTGTGTTTTTAAACACTTTTAGTGTGACCCGTAGTCTCCGATTGTCCATAATGTATCCTAAGTTACGGTGATACGACGTAACCTATTGCGATATTATCATTTTTTTCTTTATTTTTTTATTGGTGCCCAGTGGAAATTCTTCATGAACTTCCTTCGCCCCCGGGAAAAGCGAAAGGGTATCCTACCGGCTAGGTAGGCAGGGTAGGTTGTAAGGGTAGTTGTACTAAAACTACTGGAGCCGTCATCTTCGGTACCTAAGGGAGGCGCCAGGTCCTTGTATGATCACACTAGAGCCACCCACTGGTGCCACGCCTATAGGCTCATCTCGGAGAGAGTGACTGTAAAGCGGTCACCCCCCCGTGGGATTGTAAAGGATCCCCCAAAGCGTCCCACGGCAGTGCGTGACCACATGCGTGCTACCGTCTTCTCTTGGGTCGCTCGGTGTGGGCGCCTAGATTCCCCAATCTACGCACCCGCATTCCGATATTACCTACCTAATAAATGAACTTAGACAGCTTTTCTAAGAAATCAGAATTATTATCTGTAGCTGAGTCGTATTTATTCTTTAATTTATCAACTACTTAAAAGAATGTCAAGAACATTTAAACTTAGAAGTCTGAAAACCGAGCTTTATAGTCGTCACTTTTATGTAGCGGATTGTCCGTAGCGCAAGTAAAGACTCTTGGTGCCAGTCCAAGCAGCACTGGAATGAATAGTGTCATCATATACAGTCCAATCTCACAACGGCTGATACCAACGCGAGTCTGCATCTTTCAAATGTTCCATCTATTAAAAAAGACTGCTCGACTGCAGAGTTCTTTGTATTGTCTTTGGAAGTTAAGGATGGAATTGGATTAATCTACGTCGCGTCGTCACGTTCCAACGTTGTTTTTTCAGTTGAATTCAGGTCTGTTAGGAAGTTGTATCAATTGTTAACTTTGCACTGTAGGTATTTTCAGGAAAGAAAACGAATCACAAATATTATCAGTAATTTCTATTAGTGTACTTGGATCACCCAACTGTTTTGGCTTAATTTTCAAGCACGTAAATTTACGGTAAAAAAAATTAAGCAACATATTTTTATTGTTGTAAATTTAAGTGAAGCTGCCACAATCATGAAAACATTATACTTAAATATCAACAAATTCTGTGGTAACAGGAAAATAGTTAGTAAGTTTATCTGGTTCTTTGTTTTACCACAAAGCACAGTTGAACAGACCGATTGTATCGTAAAATGTTATGCGGACATAAATAGGTATCTACAAGAAGTTGTTTCTACCCATTCATCATTGTGTGCAGGATTTCAATTTGATTTCTTTGACAAGCATTATTAAGATATCCCTTTCCTTAGATAACTCTTAATTTTATTTTAAACCTTCGGTTCCTCGGATTTAATATTTAGATAGGATTAATGATCCTACTTGTAAGAAAAACGGCTGATCTTCGTTAAGAAAGTTTTCATGTCTAATGAAACATTTAAGGGAACTATACACGATGTCAAGTGTTTCCGAAATGAGAAAATATAGCACTGGCATTAGAAACATATTTCAAAAGTGTTCTTTATGGTTCTTTCGTATGTGAAATCAGAACGTTCAGTGAATAAGAGTTGTCGGAAGTGTCTGATGTGTTACTTACTGATCAATAGCAATGGCGAGTTCCTATTACAAAAACGCGTGCACATTGACACACACAAGCACACGCACATACCCACACACACATAAATCCATAAACTTCCACTGGTGAACATAGGCCTGCCGGATATTGCCATGCCATAATCACCATTAACGCCTGCTGCTGTAGAGAATGCTGCTGCCTATCCTCTTGATATAAGGGTATAAAGAGGATAAGGGTTGATCCTTAGTCGCCATTTACTACAACCATGAGTGGAGAGGCGTGTGGGTACGCTAGATAATAATTACTTTTTGTAATTAATTTGATAGTTTAAACATACTGCGTTTTACTGAAGGTACGATTGAGTTAGACCACCATTCGTTTTAAATGTGATTTTTCTAATGAGAAGAAATTAATTGGATTTTTTAAGTTTATTCAAAGAGTAATTAAAAATTATTGAAAAACACACTGGCGTGTGGTGAGGGTGGACTGATTGCGAAGAATGTTCCACTATCCTTTTATTACAGCCATTAATACATATTATGTCTATCAGCCATAAAGATAGTTTGTTTGCAAATGGGCGATATACTTAACATATGTTTCATTAATCACAATCTATCGTAAGACTTTGTGAACTTTGCGTGCAATATCTATATATCTATAAATTTAAATGAAAATGAATGAATGTTGCGCATAACTCGGGAATGGCTCGACCAATTCGGCAAATTATTTTCGTTCGTTCGTGGTCGCAGGATGACTCCTGTCATCTCTGTCATCCTTCGACCACGAACCCTGCAAAGTGTTCAAAACGTCAAAAAACAAAAATCTAAAATATACGCGGTAGGATCCGTTTAAAAGTGTTTTATTATAATGACTATAGGGATCTCCAAAAGAAACTCCTGGTTATAAAGTAATTGTTCTTATATTTTCGGGAACTCGAGGTTACACATATTATACAGACCGCGGTCGCTTAGCTTCTACCGATATTTACTTTGAGCCATCAGTTCTTACACAATTTTTATGCAGTGTTTACTATCAACACGACCTATTTTATGAGTTTATATAATTATTTACAATATTAATTTATAAAGTATGCAGAATGACTTGATCTATGTAATTATACAGGATTATTCAATAAAACTTAAGAGTAATTACAGTTATGATCGATTATACGACCTAACTTAAGGTTTTAGGTTGAGCTTAGGTTATTGGGCCAGAACTATCTAACTGGTTTCAGTATATAAACATAGCTATCTACGTCTCCTAATATTAATTTCGCTACAGTTATATTTTCGCACGTATAATCACTTTGACTATTTTAATCAGTTCATTGTTCGTCGCCAACAATGACTTTTGTAACTTAGTACAATAATCACTTACTTTTGATGTTAAATGTAAATTTATTACCGGTTAGTACAAGCGTAAAGTTCCCATTTATCGGAAACATAATTATGCACAATAGTAGTATTAGAATATGTATCGTCTACCATAAATTCCAACAAATACTAGTGAAGTATACGGTTACCCTCGCTGACAGCTCGTATCTACTTTAGTCTTCTCGCATCGGATCACCCTTCGAGTGCACGAGACAGTTCATTAAACAATTATTCTTAACCAACTTACCGTTCGCATGGTAGGTACTTTTGATCGGAGTAAAAATATCCTCTACCTCGATCTAGAACCTAAGGATTATCTATCTAATATGAAATAATGAAAGTCCATCATCATCATATCAGCCAGAGGACGTCCACTGCCGAACAAAGGCCTCCGCCTTAGATTTCCCCAACGAGCGGTCATATGCCGCTCTCATCCAACGACTCCCAGCGACCTTTCGACCTTCACCAGGTCGTCTGTCCACCTCGTTGGAGGTCATCGCACGCTGCGTTTTCCGGTGCACGGTCTCCATTCGAGAACCTTTGTGCCCCAACGGCCATCAGTTCTACGAGCAATGTGCCCCGCCCATTGCCTCTTCAGTTTACTAATCCTTTCAGCTGTGTCGACAACTTTAGTTCTTCTACGGATCTCCTCATTTCTGATTCGATCTCGTAGAGAAATACCAAGCATAGCGCTCTCCATAGCTCGCTGAGAGACCTTGAGCTTTCTTATGAGGCCTATTGTGAGTGACCACGTCTCTGTTCCATATGTCATCACTGGTAACACACACTGGTTAAAGACTTTCGCCTTGAGGCATTGTGCTATTGTTGACGAAAAGACGTTGCGAAGTTTCCCGAACGCTGCCCAGCCGAGTCAGATTTTTACCTCTTTCTCGAAGTTGGACCTACCTAATTGGACAATTTATCCCAGGTAGACATACTCGTCAACAACTTCGAGAACAGAGCTCCCAACGGATATTGGGATGGGCTCGACATGGGCGTTTGACATGACTTTTGTCACAATATAGGTCAATATAGGTCGCTGGTTCATATCCGGCTCGAAGGACCAAAATGTTTGGGTTCCACTGGTGGTCTTGAAATAAAATGCGGACTGTACTATATACGCTGGTAAATATATTGGCAGCGATGTGTGCACTGGGCGGTGGTCCGAGCGAAAAAGAAAGAGGTCGTGGATCGTGGCGATGGCGCGCAGCACGCAACCGCGCCGCCCTCGCCCCGCAGCATGCGTCTCCATCGTCGGCGAGCGCGGTGGCTCCGCACCGTGTCGCTGCGCCGCCGCCGTCGCCTAAGATGTCGAGGGTCGGGGTTCGATTCTCGACACTCGGTATAGTGTCGGGTTAGTTTGCAATTAAAAATAAATTTATGCTATGTTAGTAGGTAATGACAGTCTACATTTAGCGACAGATTTGGTAATTTTAACTAAATGAGGAGATACATAGAAGGACTGAAGTTGTTTTGTTTGTTTGTTAGTTGTTGCAAAATTGCTCGTAGAACTGATGGCCGTTTTGGCCGTTGGCCGTTGGGTAAAAAGGTTCTCGAGTGGAGACCGTGTACCATAAAACGCAGCGTTGGACATCCTCCAACGAGGTGGACAGACGATCGGGTGAAAGTAGCTGGGAGTCGTTGGATGAGGGTGGTATGTGATCTCTCATTGTGGAAATCTATGAGGGAGGCATTTCTACAGCAGCGGACGTTGTTGTTGGGTGATATGATAATGATGATGATGAACTAAATGGCCGATAAATTGACAATATCCACATTCGGCTTACCTTCTCAGGATGCTGATGGAACTATTGCTTATTCGAAACGGTAGCGATGCTGCTTTCTTCCGCTTATGAACACCAAAACTGTTCACCAGTGCAATTGTGAACATCAACAAAGCGCTGCGGAATCGTGGCTGCCCCAACAACGCCCTAAAATTTTTATTGAATAAATTGGACCCACAAGACGTTGTGCGATTTCTTCGTACAGTCGACCCACAGGCTGCTTAAATAAAATGACGTACAGTCTACGTTACAGGCTTTAAAATGTGTGATTTTGATTGTGTCAGAACATCGAGCAAATCTGCGAACCAACATATTCGCCCTCACCGACAGCGCCCCGCGTTCCCATTCATATCAACATCGTCTCACTCAGTAAGTCAATTCCCGAGATATTTAAAAGTTATATTACCCATACCCACAACTAGTTTTGTGTGGCACCACGCTGCGCTCGTCACCACGGCTCATTAGTTATTTAGAGCTTTATGTCCAGTAATTTCACTATCTGCAGAGCTTGAACCAGAACACAATAATGTCTAAAGTTAAACACTACTGATTGGAACCGACTACTAATAAAATTTATAAGTGAATTCATCCACTATGGATCATCCACTTACTTATTTTAACCCATAACATTGCCAGAGTCTGATTTACCATATAGGCTAAACACGCTGGAGCCTGTTGGTGCGAGGTAGGTATTGATAGGGTGACAAGATTTATCGAAAATAGAAAAAAAAATTCGAGTCAGGAGAACACGAGCCAAGAACGATATGCAGCGATGAACAAAATAATGGAAAGCACATATAGCTTCATTTTTACCGACTTCAAAAAGGAGGAGGTTCTCAATTCGATGCGTATTTTTTATATGTATTTACACGGATTACTCCGAGATTTGTAAACCGATTTGAGGAATTCTTTTTTTAATAGGTGCATAAATAATTCTTTCGAATTGGACATATAAATTTCATTACATTTGATTGAGTTGTTTTTTAACCAGCTTCATTAAACAGGTTTAATTTGACTGCGCATACATACCTACATGATGTTTTAATAGTTTCGATTCTTAGACTTCTTTTTAGTGTTAGATACGGATACCAAATTGGAAAAAGTTCTTACATTTAATTACTCTAAAAAGGAACAAATAAAACTTTTTACCAAAAAAAATCCCGACTTTAAAATACTATACGATATTAAAACCACTAAAAAGAAATATATTTTTTTTATTTATGAAGTCGGGCGGGGCCAGGTATGCCCCAACCATGGTTCATGCAGACCAACGAGTTATATTTTATACTTTTTTAATATCGTATAGTATTTTGAAGTCGGTATTATTTTGTTAAAACGTTTTATTTTCGACTAGCTTTTGACCGCGGCTTCGCACG
Source organism: Diloba caeruleocephala (assembly GCA_947459985.1). Lineage (NCBI taxonomy): Eukaryota > Metazoa > Arthropoda > Insecta > Lepidoptera > Noctuidae > Diloba > Diloba caeruleocephala. The sequence goes on from OX381615.1 coordinate 14,888,134, forward strand.
CGTGGAATTTATAAATGTATAACAGGCTATTGAAAACATGCAATAATGACCTGAGCTTTTATTAGGAACTTGTTATAGATGTAGAGGGATGATATATGATATATTTTCGAATGACATACGACCCATAGGCCAGCCGCATATTGCATCTAGCTCAGCCAGCTGAATGCCAAACCATGCGCTTATGTCTATTGTTTGGAAACGCTTGCCACATGACACTGGGTGCCGTCATCAATAACTTTCATAAAATGTATCTTGCCCTTTTGCGCCCAGTATTAACAATCCATTCACTCATTATAGCCACACCGCTCATTTTGTCATTAAAATTAGGGCTTTAAGTCTTGTGTTGTACAATACTTTTATAATATCAAGGTACCTTTCGTGAGTGTGCTCGCAACTGCCATGCTCCCATCTCACATACAGCGTATAGACCGAGTGAGCAGATCGCGCGCTTCAAGCGAGCATGCAGCGTGCCGATTGCGAGTGATCTGCTTGCCATACACCACCACTGCCGCCTATTATACAGACACGCGTTTGAGATCACTCACTATAAAGTGCGCTGAGTGAACAGCAATAAGTCGAACCCTGACTGTCGGTGCTTAGAAGACCAACATGATGGCGAATAAATGCCGCAGACGACTGGGACTGTCGCTGACCTCCTCGAGAGTATCGCCCCAGAGTTTATCACCGTCAAGTACATGGAGCGCTCTATAGTCTGGATGATATTTGGGAAATTTAACGGCATCAAAAGCATCGTCTGTAGTAAAATGCGCAAAAAATTGCACTTGCCATTATTTGGATGCACAGTGTAGACCTTACCCAATGCAGCGTCTTTCATAACTCCCGAGAAACCATATTCTGTGCGCCCATGTTGACGTCGATCAAACACACCTCTTTGCTTCTCGTACGTATAATATGACGGCATCTTGCCATTCTTTCGTGATTAGGTGAACGAAGAAGATCCTCTTCGCATAGTTGAAAAAATACGAAAACCGTAGTTTGACACGGATTTTCCAAGCGCTCTATGACATTTTCAGAATTGAAACATATTCAATAGCCATTTCCTAATTGAACGGTCACCGTTGGATGTTGGTCACGGCATGACCGTTGGATGTTGATCATGTATAAAGACGTCGCAGTGTAGATACTCTGCGAGCTCGATTGCGATTCACACTGGGCGTAAGTCTCTGAGACTCGTGATGCAGCATGGCGCTTCCGATCGCTTGCGAGACGTGCTTCATGTCCTTCATTACAATTCTGTGAGCGAGAGGCACCAATGACAACTCATTGGGTACCGCGACTGGCGCTGCGTGCTGCTTTCTGCAGTTAAAGAGGAATATCTTTCAAAGCTCATAAGGCTCAGGCTTTTAAGATGCAAAGGCTAGCTCAATCTATCAAAACTGTAGTTGATCGTGAGGCTCAGGTAGCTACTAAACGTGCACAGAGCATTGCACTGGAGCTTCGAAAGATATTCGTCTTCTTTCTAGGAGGCATGTATAATTCCCTTTTGAATCCGATATCAATAATAACCAAATCAAACAAAACTAATCAACACTGGTCCGTAAGAATCGGCAACTGTTCAAATATTTCAGATATTAATAAAATATCGTAGGTAAGGTTAGTAAGTTGTTTATGGAAGTTTAATATAACATAATAAAGAATAACAACAAAGTCACGGACACTGACGGCATGGTTGGTGCAGAGGCTGATACAGTCGGCTGCTACGCTTCGGTTTGCGGGTTCGATTCCCGCACGGAACAAATATTTGTATGACCTGCAGGTAGTTGTTCCGGGTCTGGGTGTATTGTGTGTGAATTTGTTTCTGTAAACGCACCCACAACACAGGAGAAACCCTACTGTGGGGCATCGTATTAAAAAGGATATAAGTCAACATATGTTAGCCGTGTGGTGCCGGTTCAGAATACCACCACCCCATTTCCTCCCGTGGGTGTCGTAAAAGTCGACTATGGGATTAGCCGGAGGATGGGCAGCAGCTTCCTTCGATTACATTAACAAATCAAAATGAGGGCAAAACCCCCCAATGAGCACACAGCACCGATGTCGGTCGTGGTGGTGATCTTTGAGGGAGGCCTGTGTCCAGCAGTGGACTTTATTCGGCCGAAACGATGATATAATAAAATATCAAGTACAGACCAGAAAGAATATTTAATATAGAAATTGCTTTTTAAGAAAATAAAATTAATGCAAATCTAAATCCAAAAAGTAAGATTTAAGAGGAAGGTTTGCTCCCGAGAAAAAAGCAATGACAACCCGCGTGTTAGTTTAGCAGGCTACGTAACCAGTTGCGAAAGTTACGAAATAAGCTGTCTCATTCCTAAAATCTGTCGCTTAGGTCCCTTTAGGACTTCCCTTTAGCGTGATGGTAATATTTTATTAATTGCTATAATTCTTATTACGTACTGATAACAAACGTGTTCACTTGTGTGATTGTTTCATAATATTCACTGTAAAACAACACTTTGTAGACATATTGTGATGATTTGTATTCTAGAGCAATCTTTGGATAGTAACGGACATTCTTGCCAAATTTCAACGAATTCTATAGTATAGTTTTAGCGGTAACATCCAACATAGAAACAGACAAACAGACACAGATAAACAGACAAATAGACAGAAATTCAAAAAATTGCAGTTTTGGCATCAGTCTCGTTCCTGGAGCACGAGACAGTGACTTTTTTCAAAAAATATTCATTGTACAGTTTTTGTGTCTCTACGATTTTATTACAGTTATTATAGTAAAAATAGATATTACAGAAAAACTACATTTACATATAAATTGTTTTCCGTTATGAATGGTTGACTATTGTATATTATAACCACTATAACTATTTTCATTAAAACAAATGTAATATTAAAATTAGGTTTTCAAAAACTTAAAAATTATTTGTTCGAGATGGAATATATGTATGACAGATAAAAATTATCGATATTTCTACAAATATGATGATTTCCATTTACTGGGTGCGAAACTGCGATTGTATTTTATTTATAAATTGTTTGTAAATAAATATGTCAGTGTATTCTTTTTTTATAAATAAATATATGCTGTTCAATTTTCAATTCAATAAAATAAAGCAGTATGACGTAATACGATATGTAGAATGTGTCGTTAGCTTGTTCTTTTACGTCAGTTATATTTATAGTATAGTATGGTAGAGAGGGATTCATTGACCCTCGGCTGGAGGTAAGAAGAAGGACACCGTAGGGTTTTAGCCGGTTTGAGCCCGGCATGCCCCTTCGCCTTTCCCAAGGTGGAGAAAGTCCATGAGAATTTCCTCATGATAAACAAAAAATGGTAGAGTGGGATAGATAAACCTTTCATGTTGTATCTGAGTGAGAAATATGACACTGAATCGTCATGGGTCCCAACATAAGTATTATGTATTGATGGTACCTATTGATTGCCTGATTGGTAAAGATGTTTTATTTTTGTATGGTATTATCTACTTATGAATTCGGCTACCACATACTAGTTGTTCTCAGATAATATATCTATAAAGCGACTACTTGCATGCAGCGATTTCTAAATATCCTAAAAAACAGGCTTTTCTAAAAAAAAATGTGCTTCTGGCGGAGCACTTGAATTTGAATGACGTTACCGGGTTGGCGCGAACGAAATAATAGATAAAAAAATCAAAAATGATATTCTCAACTACAGTGCTTTCCGACGTCACTTATGGAGCTACTACATGTGTCTTTGCTAGTCTCGAGGACGAAACAGCGAGTATAATTGAAATAGATGGTAGCATATCTTTTTAAGGTGATAGATACTAACAAAAATATTATCTGGAATTAAACATTATTATTATTATCTACACGGGTTTATATCCCCTCTAAGGGGGGAGCCGGTCTTTTGATGGACTATCGCGGGGACATGGGTCCAACACGCTACTAAGCGTGGTGAGTACTGGCAAATGCCCTACAAAATGGCAACATAATTGTGGAAATCTATGGGGGAGGCCTGTGTTCAGCAGTGGACGTCGTTTGGCTTATATAATGATGAAAACTCAAGTTGTGGGAATGACACTGTATACTGTTGAAGTATTATATGTGGCGACAAAGCCAGTTATTTGTAGTTCCTACCTACTTGTGATTAGAAGGCTTTCTCGTTACGTTTATGTCTAGAGAGTAGTAGCTTCGTGCTCGGGTCTTGGTATTAAAGTTGAATTTAATGAAAAGTAGTCGCTCGTAGCGCTTAAAGTTTGGGTGCTACCCATGTACGATAAACAACTTTAAAACTTTCGAACTACCGGAACTATTTTTATAAAACATGTGACGCGATAATGCATTTTAATAAATTATTTGACATGATCTGAGGGCCTAGCGCGAATATTTTGACGTATAGTATCGTAACCGTAACGATAATGTGAGTCAAATTGGAATCGAAAATACAACTATCTTATAGCATTTTCGTTTAAATTTATACGACAAATAGAATTTGTATCATGTATAGGTATTTTATTATATATTTATAATATGTGTGAATCAAGTATTTTCAATTCAAAATTCACTCACATTAGTTTACGTTACTATACTTCAAAGTATTCAATTCATGCTAGTCCCTTTGTGCCCGGGCGACTTTGTACAGCCGATTAAGGAATATGTACACACGGCTACGCATCAACCTAAACTGTTTGGACTTTGAACTATTATAAATTCAAATTTCTTTATTCACAATAAATAGAGTACAATAGATGTTTACACGTGACCAATAGTTCTAAGTCTATTTAACCTTCAAACGGCATGTGAAATTATAAAACATTAAAGGATACAATTTATAAGTAGCTAATAAAATGTCAATGTAGAAATTACGATCAATGCATATGTCAAGTTAATAAGTCATTTAAGGCTATTATTATCAATATTACATTTTCTATTATTATTGTCAAACCACTCTTGTGTGGAATATATCATTTTACCCAGTACGTTCATATCCTTCAGTTTGCGCTTAAATTGAGGTAGAGGAAGCTCCTGAATGTGGAGTGGCAACCTATTAAAATTTTTGATGCACATAGCATAACAGTTCCTCTGAAAAAGTGAGGTCCTTGGAACAAAATCCAGAACAAGACGCTCTCTTCGTCTTGTATTCCGAGGATAAATGTCTTTAGCTTTTACAAATATATGTGGATTGGTTTTAACAAATACGCTTATTTAAAAAATGTACATACTTGGTAAAGGTAATATATGTAACTTTCTAAAATGTGGTTTACAAGATTCGTACGGAGGAATACCAACTATCGCCCTTATGCATCTCTTTTGCGAGAGGAAAGCCCTTTGGGAATCCGTGGAGTTTCCCCACAGTAGTAGACCGTACCGTAGTATGGACCCTACGCGGCCATGATATGCCAACATTACCGTCTGTTGAGTTGATCTAGTCCTAAGTCTATTTAGGACATATACGAAACTATTAACTTTATCGCAAACCCCTTCAATATGTTTTTTCCAGTCACAATACTTGTCTATGGTCAGTCCCAGAAATTTGACATTGGAAGCTTCATTAATAAGTAGAACGCTGCGAATCGTGCGAGAGGGGGTAGTACTTTTGTCGCTCCGTCGCACTCTTTTACATACTCGACTACTCGGCTATACATCAAGCTATACAAAACCTGTTTCAGAAAACCGAAAAGTCAGAGGTATGGGCAGGGAACGAACACAGACCCTCCTCTGTGAAAGGCAAGCATTCAACTACTGGGCTATCACTGCTAAATATATTAAATATTATAAATGCGAAAGTGTTTCTGCCTGTCTGTTTGTTACGTTTCACGGCTAAAGCATTGAACCGATTTCGATGCATTTTGTGTGAGATAGCTTGAACCCTGGGGAACATGGGCACAATAATCATCCCCTAAAGAGGTTAAATGGGGTGTTGAAGTTTATATGGATTTTTTTTATTTCTAAGCGAAAGCTCGGACAAAGCGCTAGTTATTAAAAAAATAGAAAACATAGTTAATTAAATGATAAAAGTCATACCATTTTTTCTTCCATGCCCACAGGCTTAACTTTGCGAAATTTTATATTAGGTAGGTATAGTTTACGATAAAACATGTAGTCCTTTAATAAAAAATGCAAATTAATGTGAGCATTTAAAAATACAGTATAAAAAAATTAAGAATTCATATTCATCTAGTCACATAATAAACATAAAGCCCTTATAAAATCAAGGGTGTCAAATAAAATTTGACTACAAATAGGTACAGATATGAAAGACAATATTAATAAAATAAAAATTGTTTAGCAATTAGATCAATAAAATTATGACTTCGGGCGAGATTCACAAACTGCACGCTAGGCTACTATGCTAAGCAAAGCAAGCGTTTATATGAATATGAATATTATTCATACATACATAATGTTCATATTCAAACGTTCACGTTGGGATCCGAACGGCGAGTGGGTTTTTTCTTCAAGAAAAGTCCGTCAGTGTGTGTAAGCGTAAAGCAACAAATGCTGTGATTGGCCTATGTCACGATACGCAGTCCCTTTCCTACGATTTTATGCATGACATATAGCATAGTTATAGTTATATGGGGTGTCGAGCTTGAGGTGTGAGCCACGTGTAAGAAGCGAAGTAATTAAAAATCAACAACGAAGTATTTGAAATTCACATTTAAATAGTTGCCTAAATGTTATAAAGGTAAGGTAAGTTCTACATTTTGAGTGATGTTGCGTGCATTTTGTGTAGTTTTTACCTGATGCGTGCACACACAAACAGACTTTTACAGTTTTATTATCTATACCTATATTAAGTATTAATACGTGAACATCGAAAATGTAAGTATCTTGTTAGTATGAATTATACAAGGAGGGGAATTCAACTCATATCATTCAAAAGGTACTGTGCCATAGACGTGCACAGACATATGTATATCATGTGTATATTATGTTGTAGGTGAAATAAAGTAAACATTCACACGTGATTTTTTCATAAAATACGCTTTGACCGATCAATTGAAAGTATTTTGATTACGTTTATGGCTGGTTGAGCTAAGATCCCTTTGCCTTATACCCTACAAGGGAAAATAATACATACCTACAAAAAAAAATGTACAAAAAATATATTGTGTAAACCGATTTAAATCTTTGGTGGAAACAAATACATAGCGTTATTTCAATTTCTTTCAAGTTGCATTAATTTATTCGAATTATATTTATTTGAATTATTTTATCGTTTACTATTTGAATTGAATTGAAACCTTTGAGGAATTTAATGTCTTTACTTAATTTTTGTCATTATTTCCCTTAAGCTTCCATTGCTTCCTCATTTCCTCATAGCGTCAAGGTAAAATTAAGAATTTGCGTAGATAAAATTAAATTCCAATTTATTAAGGATAGAACAAGTTGAATTTCGTTACTTTATAAACACAAGTGGTAGAATTAAGACCATAGGCATATTAGGTATGTATAAATATCTGATGCTCGCAACGTTGCACGTTGTTTCTGTACCACACGGTACAGAAACTCGTGATCATTTTTACGGTTCCGAACATCCGAAGGAAAAAACGGCGGAACCCAAGGATTACTCGTGTCTCTGTCTGTTTATCAGTCTGTCACAGCCAATATGCTCCGAATCTACGGGATCGATTAAGTTGAAATTTCGTACACATATGGATTTCCGCGACCCAAATACGGACATGTAACGAAAATACATGAATTTTGAATATGGGGGTCACTTTTAGGCAATATATAAAATGTAAGAACATAGTTTTGCAAACTGTATCATGCAACAATAGAAATGTAAGGACTTGTTGTAAGGGTCTCAGAAATATTTCATTAATCATTTTAAAATATATAGTTTTGAAGTTATTTAAGAAAAGAGACTAATATTAACCACCCCCTCGACTTATCTCCAAAACTAATCAGCGTAAAATAAAAAAAATAAAAATAGGAAACAGTTCTTTAGATGAAAGGAAACCCTATAAAAAGTCTATGGTCTTTAAAAACATGATAACTCTTTCAATATTCTGCGTACAAATTTACGTTTGCAGTTGGAATGTATGGGAGAACATGTTTTTCAACTACAATGTTAAGTATGTTTTTGGCATAAATTATTTTAGTTACCATAAACTTTGGGTCAAAAAAAAACACAGTAGATAACACATTCATCATACGGAACCCTCTCCACGCGAGTTCAACTCGCACTTGTCCTGTCTTTATTTTACATCTATTGGACTCCATGATTCTTTGGTATAGTCGTTTAAATTACCTTACCCACAGTACTACAAAACCCAATTATTTTAATTGACCCTTAGTTTATCTAGTTCGTACCACGGTGAAGTATATCTCCGGTTCTAGCCAATCGATTCTAATCAAACTTATCGCAGTCCTAACTTTTTTTTTTGTGGTCCCGTTTATACATAGCTTTGTCAGGTTGCTTATTTCTTTTTAGTGCGAGACAACGAGCGCACGTGCCTATGAAAAAATACCGAAATGTTAGTGGACAGGAGATAAGTGGAATATCCGTAAACCAGCAAAAGAAAAGGATAATTATCGTCGTCGAATACAACGACACTTATATTCTTATAACTTTCTAAACTAAATTATTATTTTAATCGGGATTGACTGTGAGTCAATCATATTGTAATTATAATTATCTGCGAGCTTATTATGAATCATGGTTTCGGGAAGAATTATGTAGTAAATACGTGTATCCTAAAATAGATATGAGCGGCATCTACTAATTATTGTCCGCGAGACAATATTAGCGTGTAATGCGTTAACTTTTATCTATCCCGTCAGCGAAAATTACGACAGAAGTAAGCCTGAATTCGAAGCTACTGTCTGGTTTGGGAGCTTCTGCGTCCGGTAAACCCGATTTCGGAGATAACGTCCACGAGAGGTTGGCCAATTTGTGGCCTCCTTTTAAAGAAATGTTTACTCAAAGAGAAAAAAATAAAGGCTCATGAAAGAGCGCATTATACCTGCAAACTATTACAAACAGCAAAGCTAAACGCGGAGATATCTGCTATAAATACTCAGAGGGCGAGATCAAAACTGGCTGGCTTCCAATAACAACTAGGAACGGGTACCACGGCTATAAACATAGCAACGGATACTTACTCGCATATTAGCTGATTTGCGCCACTGCCTGACTTAAGACATGACTAAACTAATTACTCCGAGTTTGGAAAAGAACTTCCTCCATATCATTCATGACTCCGAACGTGACGATATTTTGTACAGAACTTCATTGTCCGAAAAATAAAAGCCAGTAAGGCTATAGGAAAACAAGGTTCTCAAATAAGGAATACTATATTAAATCCAAAATCCAGTACTTCTCAATCGTCAACCACTCGTCCTACCCCTCAGGAAACTAGTCAGGACCTCCTCGTTATCCATCAATCAGGGGAAGCGGAGAAGTTAGAGAAGACCACTAGCGACGGCGCGTTGAACATCAGGCACTATCTCAAATGCTAGCGAAGTGCTCCACCGTACCGCAGACGCGCGGGTCACAACAGCAGTAACTAAGGTACCCGCAGGCAGAATCCAGGTCTGCCTTATTTGTTGGTCACATTTAACCAGTTCAGTTGCATTTTTTAATAAGTGGTGTACAATAAAGAATAATAAATAAATACTATCGTGGATGGTATATGTTTTCAATTACTTTTTGTACAAAAGTGACTCAGTCTGTAAGTAACACGAAAATATTCGGTATGCTTCGGCCTGTTGACTGGCATATTCACTAAAATTGGACGTAGTTAAGCAAAAAGGATCGAATCCATAAAATGATTCCAAAAGTAGCAATAACGATCCTAATAACAATATATTATTTTGACAACTAGGATAACATCCCATTTATGGCAAATTCATATTAGGCCAATCTCAAAAGTGACTTGATGTGGTTTGGATCCTTTTTGCTTAGAGTGTGGCGTTGTATGTTAAGTGTGGTTAAGTTCTCTACATTATGGTTGAGCTGAGCCAATCTGATGCATGCGTTATGCCCGTGATCGGGTGTCCTTTGTCGGGACTGGTCAGCTTTTAGCTGCTAGGGAAATCGTATTGTTAGGCAAATTAATTATCGTGCATATGTGTGTATATATCTCACACATTGGCCTGCATTATTCTCATATAACTCTTTCTACGATTCTATTGTCACAATAAGACTTTTTTTTTATATGGGACAACCCCGCCACACATTCCCAACCACTGCAACTCCTGTAATCCAGGATCTACAATGGCGACCACCGAAAAGAACACCGACCAATGAAGGTCGGTGTGTCCCAGAGAAATGAAGAACTGTCTTGGAACCCGCAACGAAATTAATCAGAAAAGAAAATGGAGGAGTAGGAAAGAATATACGTTCCACTTCCCTCCGTAGCAAGCAGGAGACAGAGAAAATACTATAGGCCATAGGCACAATAATTGGGAGTGTACAACTAGGATAAGCCTAGTTGCCAAGCACCACAGGTACAAAAATGTTTATAAATATTTAATTACGGGTCCTATGTTGTGAGCTATTGTGACTGATTCCAATAGTAGGTATGGCAAAAACGCCTGAACGCACGGAAATTCGTCCTTGTTGCAACAAGGTCTGTATAGTGAACAACTCCGGATGTAACTTGCAAGCTGTCAAACATAATATTGCGTTCATCTTGCCAAAGAATACACTCCCACAGAACATGATGTGCAGACTGTTCATATTCACAGTCCGGTGTTGAACATTTGCAGAATGGTGAGACAACAAGCTTGAAGCTAAATAATTTACTCTTAAAGTTACCATGACCGGTGAGAAATTGAGCCACGCAATGATCGACTTCCAACCATGCACTTGTCAGCCGCTCACGAACGGATGGAAAGAACTGGTATAAGTGACGGCCCTTAATAGATGTGTCCCACATGCTTTGCCATTCGGCCAAGAGTTCTTCCCAAACACCAGCCTGTGGTTTAAACAATCTGCAGATCCTAACACGATCGCGTTGTAGTAGAAATTCCGCGTCCATGTTTTCTCGCGTCGAGTAGTACATGGCAGCACGTCGCTGTATCTCAAGATCGACTGGCAAAACACCTGCCAGCACAGGCAGAGCTTCAGTACTTACTGTCCTATATGCCTTGCACAAGAATATCAACGCTAAGCGCTGGCTTTGGAGCAGTTTACGTCGTACCGCGCCGATAGTAGCCCTATCGGCCCATACAGGTGAACCATAGCATATACAACCCAAGTAAGTAGCCGCGTAAATAGTTTTTAAAGTACAAAATGAAAGACCCCATGTAGCAGTTGATATCCTTGTCAGGGCATAGAAGTTTCTCTTAGCTTTTTCACCTTCAGATCTAATGTGTTCAACGAATGAAAAATTTCTCTCTAATACAAGACCGAGGTAGGTTAATCACAATAAGACTGTAATACTATCACATTTTCTTAAATTCTTTGTCCATGGGTGTTTCTTGTCTGCTCTTCTCGATAGGACCAACAAATTACTCGGACCCGTGCAACTATTCAAACTCTAAATATTCATAAGTACCTAAGAATGGTATACAACTACACGATTATAAAATCTTTGACATTGAATCACAGCCAAACGAGAAATATAAAGAAAGGAGTTTATGTCATGGAATAGAGCATAGGATACGTTTTATTGAGTAATAAAGTTCCCTCATGGATGCGTAAAATGCGCATAGACGTAGCAAGTATAGGGGAAGGTGGGCTCGGCCTTGCACAAAATCCTTCTGCCCCACCCCAGAATTAAATTGAATCACTTATTACGGTTACAGTCTGCAGGGCAGCATTAAATCTTTCACCTCCCCGAAAAAATGCTACGTCCTTGGGGCAGGATACGAATTGAGGATTATTCGATTGGTAGTCCGTCGTATTGGCCATTGGGCTATTGCTGCCTAAATGCAATTATATAATAAAACCAACCTGTAATTGTCCCACTGCAAGGTAAAGGCCTCTTTTGATACGTAAAAGTAACGAACATCGCTCTCGACGCTTGCTCACTGCGAGTAAGCGATTTCACGCCCAAATACTGAAATTCCAATCAATATTTAAAACCCTCGCAATTATTTGAAACGCCCGCTATACTAAGCACTGAGAACGTCTAATATTAGTGAGAGTCCATATATACTATAAGTGCGGGATCAAGAGAGGGATGATCCCGCACGGAGTAGGACGAGACGGTGCCCAGGTCCAATACGCCTGAGCCTGCCGTCGTTTTACGTTAGGGGGTCTCGGGGGTCGCGGGTGTGCACATTGGGGAGCCTGCGTGCTCATACCAAGCGACCCCCGGGAAGACGACGGCGACGGCGCGCACGTAGTCACGTGCCACCATGTGCGCAGCAATGCGCACACCGAGGCTTGGGGGATCTTTTACAATCCTCCCCGAGAAGTGCCTGGGGGGTGACCTTTACTGTCACTTTCCCTATGCTAGAGGGGGTGAGCGCTTTACAGTCATACCCCCGAGATGTGTCCTTTCAAATATCAAAATATCTCTGCCTACGACTTGAATCCCGCGAGGAATGCAGATGTGAGTGACGTCATAAAACAAGTAATAAGTACAGGTATCACGATTACCAAACCCGCGTGTTTAATATAGGAAGGTGCGTTAAGACCAAATACAAGTCGACTCTTGGGATACGAGAGCAGGAAATCTACAAACATTATTTACGAATCTTACATTCTCATAGGCCCTGGAGCCGTTGCGCGACTCTGATTCCATGAGGTTGAGATCTTAAACATTCCACCCACTGCGGGTGGAGTTATTATACCGCCGTGTCACCTTACTACGTGATAGGCGTATTTATTAAAGCACGGATTTTCAAATATATAAACAATCTATTTATAAACGCTATAATGCGATAAAAATAGCTAGGTACCTCTTTATTATTTGGTACGAGTAGCTATGAATATTGAATAGATCATTTAAAACAATGCAGCTTTGCATAACACACACTGGTGGTAGGCCTCATACAGACTGCAGCGCCAGATATTCGCCGCCAAGCAATACTAGTCTTTACAGTTTTAAACACTACTGTGGTCCGGTTAGAATGTTATTATAGCTAGTGGAATTACTAGGTATAAGGGACTCATCATGCTGGGCACGGGCCTTGTCTCACGATGTTTTCCTTCACCGTTAGCGCAAGTGATAATCAAATAGTGATCCGCACATGAATCCGAAAACTCGGAGGTGCGGGCCGGGATCGAATTCAAACCATCCTGTATGGAAGGCAACCGCTAAACCGCTAGCCGGTCACTGCCAGTACCTCTGACTTACACCGCATTATTTGACGTGGTTTTTGCAAAACCCAATAGAAAATACCGTGTGATTCCTTGCTGATAATGACCATCTCGCTTCCCATCTATAGGTGTCATGAGAGGCAACTAAGGGTTGATATCAAGAGGATGGGCAGCAGCACCCTCTCGTGTGCGAATAACAACAGCTATCACCTGTCTACCAAACGTGGTGATTTCGACAATATGGGTATATTATATGACCGCTCATTGTAGTGATGATTTGGAGGTCCATATTCAGCAGTGGTGGGTTATGAACAGATGTCTGTAGTGTGTAAATTCGATACTACATTACGTGGAACCATAAACTAGTATAGCATATAGTGTAGCTTTTTATCACAAACATGTCGACACAAGTATGTATACCCACATGGGCCAGAAGGAAAGTTGACATAGGTTAGGCCGGTAATTTATAGAGGACTTATGGACTTCACGATCACAAGACATATGGGTGCCCCCAGCCTTACATTTTAGGGACATCCCAAAATTATTCTCACATTAATTTTAATAGATTCAGTCAGACGGTGCTTTCGATATTTTCAATTTCCATCGCCTATGTCACAGAGAATAAGTGACATCTTATTTCCATTACGAGTACATACTTGATGTAATTTATCATTTTATAACAGTACGATGTTCCATGTTTGAACATCGGCTACTGTTTACAGTATGGGCAGTATGTGATGTTTGAATATCGAGTGAATAATGTAATTAACAGATGCGAGGAAATGTGAAAATTATTTCATGCCTAACTGGTGATCGTAGCATCATGGACGTGACATTTGCCTGAGTTTTCTGTACTACGGGTCGCGGGTTCAATTCCAGCAAGAAACAAATATGTGTTTGTTACACATAGGGAGTTGTAATTCTGGGTCTGGCTGTTGCTTGTAGGATTTATTACTATTAGTCTACAGTACAAGAGAAATACTAGTGTTGCGTAACGTTTAAAAAGAACATCTAATCTCTCAAACGCTCCTGGTAGAGAGTGAATAAGTATTAGTTAACTCTAATGAACAACTTTAGCATATGAAGCGCTTACCCGGCTTAAATACCCTCTAGGCGCTCATAGTGAGTTGCACTCACTGATAATTAAAAACGGTGGGCAAGGTTAAGTAACGCTCGGCGCGGTCAGTCTGTGGATGGGTGACCGCATAGTGGTATTTGAACCGAACGTCCGTCTCCGGGCACGTAAAATTATCGGTCCCGGTTATAGTCCGTTTATATAAATTATATTAGAATGTTTTAGAATGTCGGAATAATTACTCTTCCTATGCATCATCAGTCTGCTTGTGACTACGATCGGTGCAACCTGGTCCAAATATCAAGCTATTCAAAGGTAACTTCGCGTTAATTCCCGCTTTCAGCTATGGTTAAAATATTCATTTAAAATCAAGATTAATTTGAAAGCGTCTAAAAGAAATACAATGTTTATTAAAATTTTCAGATTTTTCGATATTTCGGAAAATTTCGTACTACTGTAAATCCGTAAGATTTTGCTGAACATATATTGTGTTTTTTTGGTAGGTATTGACCCAAGCTCTCACCCCTTGCAGTATGTCGTGCTATTTACTGGACATAATAATGGCTGTATAATAATAATGGGTTTCACCCGCTATCCCACAGGAACTGCACATGTTTCAAGCAAAGAAAGTAAGTGAAGTAAAGTAGCCTATTTCAATGTCTCGCCCATAAACTACGTCACAGTAGGTCTCTTACATACAATACATGACGCACCGTAATTTTGAGAGAGAATGTTTACTTTTAAAATCTGTAACGACGCCTGTCACCTTAGTCAATCCTGCGACCACGAACCCTGCAAAGTGTTCGAAACGTCAGGAGTAACAAAAATCTAAAATATACCCGATAAAAGTGTTTTATTATAATGTGTAATACTCGCGAAAACCTAAGACATTATTATCTATTAAGAAGCTTACAGACCGCATGGCAGCTTATGGGGAGCTGCATTTGAGTGGCGACACTACGTACCGGAATGCTCCAGAGAGTCCGCCCAGGCCTCGTCTCCAGCTTTCCTATATTGGTCGGTAGAAGTGGAACTCCATGAGACCCCCAGGATTTTCAACTCTGTCCCTGACCCATATCCCAGCGTAAGCCTATCCAAGACCGAGTTCCCCCTTGCAGGGGATATAAACCCGTGAATAGAGAGACATGTATATAATAATAATAATTATTATTTGAAAGTTACTGAACTTGGGTATACCGTTCGGAGATGTTACCTACTGACTGCGCATTGTCAGATAACATTTCCACAACGATGCAAGCAATATAAATATACGATATGAACACTTTTTTGATTATTTCAATGATATATTTACATTTAATTCAAAGTATAAATGAAATCTAACTAATATTTTTGGGATATCGTAAAAGGCTACTAAGGGACTCTAAACAAAGGGATAGGCAGCAGCGTCCCTTCTGTAGAACAGTAGCCATACTGCGCTCACCAACCCGGCTGCCAGGCGAGGTATTATTGGCAAATTCCTCCCAAAGTGGCAACACAATTGTGAAAATCTATGGGGGAGGCCTTTGTTCAGCAGTGGATTCATAAATGGCTGATAATGATGATGATGATTCGTGAAATAATACCCTTAAAACAAAATGAATTTAAAAATATATACATTGCTTTCTTCATTTCGGCCGAATGAAGTCCACCGCTGGACACAGGCCTCCCCCAAAGATCACCACAACCACCGATATGGATGTGTTGTGGGCTCATTGGGGGGTTTTGCCATAATCGCCACGCTTGGCAGACGGGTTGGCGATCGCAGTTGAGTTGTTAATGTACTCGTAGGACGCTGCTGCCCGTCCTCCGGCTAATCCTTTAGTCGACTTTTACAACACCCACGGGAAGAGATGGGGTGGTGGCATTCTGTGCCGGCACCACACGGCTACTACTAACTGCTTTATTACTGTCTAATTTTCACGATGCTTGGCCATTTCTGTCGAATTATTTTCAAATATTGTTTTTTCTTGATACTCAAATGTTCTTAGATTTGATGGTTAGCTCAATCTCTCGAAATCGCTGCAGAACGTGATACTCATTTCGCTACAGTGAACTGAGAAGGAAACGCATAAACTTGAGCCGCAGAAACCATCTCGAAGCATCTATCATCGATAAAACGTTTACTCTGCTTCTGCTCGATCTCTGGAAAGTAGTGAGGACTGCGAAACTCGGCGGACAAATTACTTACTTACCCTGAGCGTCACACCTAGAGGAGACCTATAAGGCCTTATTAGAGACTGAGTTCGCCCTTTAGCCGCACGAAATGTGGAACCTAGCATCAGTGACAGCCCCAGGCGTCTGCAACATTATTTGCTGTCATGTTGCTATTCTGCGGAATCTCCGATCCAGTTCTGTAGTAAGAAAAATATCGAAATAATCTGCCTGAAGGCTTGTTATGAACTCTGAGGCGCAGTACTCTGAGCACCCACAGGTGATATTGAGGTTACTGATGGAAGTGTCTTGAATGGCTGCTTGAATTCACGTCGCTCAAGATGTGGTCATTTTGATTGGCGGCATTCCATTGGCTGTATAAGGTTTATCAGGTCCTCAACCATTAGCTCAACAACACCGCGTGAGTCGTTTCGCCTACCGTCGTAACTGAGTACGTTGAGTCGAAGTCGAGCACGGTACAAAGACACATTTTTGACACTGCCTCTCAGAGTGTCAGCCGTAGTCAAGGGAAAATAATTTTCTTGGATGTTACTTTCTTTTTGGATATTCTTGGACAAACCGGGAAAGCTTTTTTTAATAAACTAGCATCTTCAGGAAACACACCTACAATGCTCCCTGGTATTAAAATAGGGCACACTAAGTTTACGATTCTCATAGACTTAGAGCCAAACGAGACGCACGTGCCGTATCACGTAAAAGAGACAAAGCTATTATTTATTTGCTTTCATTTAATTCTAAGAATAGAATTTTATTTAAGTTTCCATGTTACCAAAATAGCATGCTTATCTTCAATTCAAACATGACTGTTCAAGATCAAAGTTCATAGCCGTCTGCGACATTACAAATCTCAATAATATGCAATATTTTAAATCGTTTTGTTTGTAAAATTTGTTTTCTTTTTCAATTCTAAAGAACAGTAATATTGTCAGACAGTTCTGACAATATTATTATTACGCCTGCTTATGTTTCTACAGGTACAACAAGTAAGTATTAGTAGTCCCTACAATAGGCTTATCACGAATAAACACTATATCCAGTTGTTCATTTACTACGTGTTTTAATATGTAATGTTTATTTTTCTTATTTAATAAAACTTTATCTTCTTATTTATATCCTTTCACCTACTACCATTTCAATAGTAGGTGATTAACCTTACCATTTCATCTATAAGGTGAGTAGAGTCCTCGTAACGAGAAATAAACTTCGAATCTGTGTGCGTGGCCGCTAGTATAAAGATTGTGAATATGTATACAGCCGTGCTGTTATAAGACAGGGTAAGAACTTGTTGGGACTCACTCGTACCCTAGTTTAGGAACTAGTGCTGCAATTATTATATACTAACTTTTTTGTAAATGTTGCATCATTGTGCCCGAGTTATTTTGGTCTCGCGTAGGTTACTTCGATTTTGTTATTTTTTAGTTTTTACAACTACTGTAATCTGTTTCTGCAGTCACACTTTTGAACTTGCATAGCTTCAAAACTGTTTTCTTTCTTTATTACATCACGTCAGCATTCCGGTAGTTTAGGCAGAATTGTACACTCACAGTTTTCCAATGATAGTAGTTATATATATATGAGATATGGCATGTTTTACGTAAACGGGGCGCGCATATTGCCATTTGCCGGGAACAGATTTAAACTCCGGGCTACAACGGAGAATTGTCTTCTAGAAAAACCCGATAACACTGCCTAAAACTTTTTTTTTCGTAGGGTATTCCTCAACCTCTTGGGTCCTGGGTAGGGTATTGGGTATAGCCTGGGGTTTAGCTTGTAAGCCGGATTCTTACCAATTAAATGCCCACGGCTCTCTCTTCCGGCCTATGCACACAGATACTCCCCAAAACACCCATTTCCCGAGAGTATCTGCGTCAGCCGGACGCCATGCCGCCTCTCTAGCCACTCCTCCATGATGGATCTTACCACCTACCGCTATCATGGCGTGCCCTGAACAAAACCTTACCCGAGAATCATCATATCAGTCAAAGGACATCCACTACTGAACAAAGGCCTCCCCCATAGATTTCCACAATTGCGTCGACATTTAAGGGTAAACTTGCCAGTAGTAACCACGCTTAGCAGGCGGGCGAGCGCAGAATGACTACCGTTCGACAGAAGAGCCGCCCATATCTCTGCGTTAGAGTATCTCAGTCACATTTTACGACAATTCAACGAGACGAGATGAGGTGGTGATATATAGTATTTCCAATCCGAACACCATACAAAAATAAAATGCAGTGACCAATAAAGATTTATTCATCGATTTTTATAACTATTAATAAGTAATACCCTGCAGATACCTGTTAAAACATCGAGTGGGTCCGTACTCATGTCTCGCTACGAGAACTTCATTACATTTATTTTAAAGTAATTTATACTGGAAAATAAACGTAAATATAATTATTTATTATTCCAACGCCGCTAAAACACGCCATATAAGACGAAACTGAGTATGCAATGATGGACAGATTGGTGAATAGACATTCAGATCTGCCGCATCACGTTGCTATTACCCACATTAGAGGAGCGAGTTAATCGTGAGCTGAACCATCCATCACTGTACACCAGTCATCGGGGCCACCGATTACACAACTCGTATCTAATCGATCGTGAACCAAATTATTTAATGACGGATTTATTTTCAGCGGATATTTGAGAATTTCAAATACGAATGTTTGAGAAAAATAAGATTTATCTTTTGTAATTTCATTTAAGTATTTTGATATATAGCAGTTAGTATAGTAGTTTGTAAAGTGATGAGGAAGAATCGTCACCCGTCACGTTGCTTAACAAACGAAACTTAATTAGTAAGCCCCAGCAAAATTCTATTTAAATGTTACTTAATAATTTTATTATAGATATTATCGAAAATTGAAAATCTAAAGACTAAAGAAAAGACAAATACAAAGATAATAAAAACACAGTAATTTAAATATTTTATTTGTGTACACCATTTTTTTTTGTATAAGATGTTGCTTAGTTAATTGGGGTTAACGTTGAAAAACAGCGCTGTGTTGTGGCTCACAGTTACAACACAGTATTATGTTGACTGTTGACCTCTTTGCCACATATACGACGTGCAACAGCAAAAATATTCAATTCGTTTTATTTTATTTTTCTATTCTCCTGTCAATCGTTCTGTTAAATACTTTTTTATTACAAGTTAAGTGTAGATGTTAGTATAAATCTATTTATATGTAATTGTGCGTTTATGTGAAACTTAATCATTTTTGTTACTTTGTGTATATTCTATTTATATATTCGTTTCAGACTCCATGTGATGTTTGGATTAAGAATATAGCGCCACTCCTTCACATCCCGAGGATGTCATAAACTGCGACTCTGAACTAGAGGGATGGGCAGCAGCGTCCCTATTGTGGAACAGTAAAATTATGATACATTTGTAGAAATCTATGGAGCCTTTGTTCAGCAGTGGACGTCCTTTGACTGATATGATGATTTGTTTCAGAATTACCAACGAATTATAAAATAATAAACATTATGTTCTCGTAATGTACATTCTTTATTCCATTATAGGCAATCACAGCTTGCACAACAAGTTGCGTATATAAGTTAATATTTTAACCTTTTATTTATAAGTACCTACATTTAAAATGGTCGGGTACCATACCACACTCGACTAAAAAGCTTAAAATTAAAATAATCTAACACGATCAATGATATATAAGGTAGGTAGACATTATGAAAAATGTACTCACCATTGTTTTTTTTAAATCTTAAATTTAATAAAAAAAAGGAATAATGAAATAAACTTAATATGTTTAATGAAATAAATTGATACAAAAATAATTTAAACTACATAGTATTAATGTCCTGGGTAGTAAATATAGGCGCGCAATGTGGTCCAATTAGAAATTAACGTTGAGACACGCAGCAAAGCGTTTCACCCATTGTTTCACTCAGAGTAGATTGTGAGTTGTTCATTAAAATAAATTAGAATGAAAATAGCATAATAAATTAATAGAAATTAGCAATAAATTAGCTAAACTAAACGCTTTTCATTGCGTGAATGCGTGGTGTCCTAGTTTGAGCAGTATTTTTCTTTGTAGTAAGCCTTTTATGTTTATTCTCGATGTAGTCTCGAGTTTGTAATGAAAATGTACGGCGGCTACAAGCAGGGCTGAGAAATTAAAATTGAATCGGGAAAATAAGAAAATCGTCATAACCGTGTTGTTTAGGTACCTTATGCAGCCAAGTGATGATGTAACGAATATGAATATTTCAATCCAAATATTCGATTGATTGATGATTCGATTCGATCGATCCCCAACGAAATTCGATAAAAAATATATATTAAAACTGAATGCAGGCGTAAATGGTTGAGCATTCATGTATCCGAACAAACTTTGTTGACGTTTGAGTTTGATTATTCGGAAATAAGCCTCCATACAATTAACAAACCTTCCAATGTGGCGTCCGAGACTATTGTTTTCGACAGCGTGTAATACACAAACAAAGAAATAAAATTGTCCGTCGCCAAACTTTTTCGTCTGTCTCCTCCGGTGGATGTCGTTAAAGGCCACTAAGGGACTCTAAAGCAGAGGTATGGGCAGCAGCAGCCCTGCTGTGGAACAGCAGCCATTCTGCACTCATCAACCCGCCTGCCATTGGCTTCCAAGCGTGTTGAGTACTGAAAAATTCCCCCCAACGAAATTCTTTGGCTGTTACGATGATAAGTTTGATAATTAAGTAGGTATTAGTTGCATCACAAATGGTAGCGTTGACATAATAAGTATATTTAACCAACTTGAAATGAATTGGTTACTTCACAATTATATTCTTAGTAGTCGGGGTTGTACGCACGGCTACATATCAAGCTATACATTACCAGTATAAGCTGATCTCGCGTTGTATAGGGTTTCCATTCGATAAGAGATCAGCGTAACCTGGATTTATATGGCTTGATATGTAGCCATGTGTACTTAGCCGTAACGGATTGAGACTACTCATAGGTATGAATCCTTCCGATATTATGCAGTCTCAGGAGTTCCACAAGGTTCGCATCTTGCTCCAGTTCCTTTTCCCTTTTTATCAATGACATTACAAGTCAGATTCAAAATTGTAAATATTTAATGTTTGCTGATGATCTCAAAATTTACAAAACTATCACCTCACATAATGATACCACCCTGATCCAACAAGATCAAGATAGGATTGAGCGCTGGTACGCACAAAACCGTATGATACTAAACGTGCAAAAATGTTGTCAAATACGATTTACAAGAAAAAAGCAAACTCACAAGTGTTCATATAACATTAATGGCACCCTACTATATAAAGTTAATGAGGTGCGAGATCTTTGTGTTATCATAGATAGTAAAGTTAACTTCAATAGTCATATTGACAATATTATCAAAAAATCTGCACAAATGCTAGGCTTACTTAAAAGAAGCACAAAATAATTCAAGTTGGCGCGGACTAGAATTATATTATATAACACACTGGTTCGTAGTAACTTAGAATTTGCCAGCATAGTGTGGAGTCCACATTATGCGGCTCACTCGCAAAGGGTTGAAAGTATACAGAGAGCTTTCACTAAACACCTCGCGTATAGTAAAAATAAAATATCTCCCAGAAGTCCATATGACCAACGTATTGATTGCTTCAACATGATCTCTCTACGAGAACGTCGGCGATTACAAGACCTAATGTTCCTTTACAAATTAATCAATAATAGATTTGACAGTGATGAACTCGTTACACGTATTCCATTATATGTACCTTTTAAATTACCCAGATATCCTATAACCAAACCATACCATGTTCAGTCTTGTAAAACTAATATAGGACTAAATTCACCGCTTAACAGAATGTGTAGAGAAATGAATTAATTCGTGAAGTCAGTACCAGATACCATACACCACGATTCGATAAATTCATTTAGATCCAAAATCCTGAATTCCATAAAAATACTATAGAAAACTAACTTGATTTTATACTTTCTTGAGCCTTTAGTCTAGAATAGTTAAAAATGTAATACCTACTCAATAATTCTAAAAATTAATAAGAAACTGAAAGAAAACATAGGTAAAACGTTGAATCCCATATTAACTAAGTTGTAGAAGATGGACTCATAAACAAGCTGAGGTCATTACTTAGGATTATTAAAAAAAGTGTACGTAATCCCAGATCAGACCTTTCTTATGAAAATGTTGTATGTAAGCTCGTGATATCACTCAATAAAGAAAGGAAAACCTGGGAAAGGTGTCATTAAGATAACACATTAAGTAAATTTACTTTGTGTAGCTTAAATGTAGCGTATTATCCATTAGACTGCTTTACGAGATGCTCGTTTTTAAAGCTCCATTAAATTAAAATGATTAGTATAACCAAGAAATTATTATAATTCATAATGTATTTTATATCTTCTGTGAATTTCTTCACTGAAGGTGGTGTTGGCAGTTTATTTTTAAATTGATGTAGAGAACTGCTTTAAAACTTAATATTAATTCCATTTTTTTAGTTTTTACCACTATCTATACAAATAAATAAAAATGAAGTGTCTGTTTGTAATGTCAAAATAACAGCTTTTTACTAAATGCATATGAAAGTATATACGGTACCTTTAACAAAAAAACCATTTTTAAATTTTTTGTCTGTCTGTCTGTTTGTTCCGGGTAATCTCAGAAACGGCTGGACCGATTTTGACGGGACTTTCACTGGCAGATAGCTGATGTTATAAGGAATAACTAAGGCTACTTTTATTTTAGAAAAATAGTTAGGTTTTCGCACAAAAAAAATAAAACCCTTGAAATCCAACATATATATTCTATGTCAAGTGTCTATGTCGAAGTACTCTAAATTTCTTTTAAATAAAACGCGGGTGAAACCGCGCGTCCCAGCTAGTCTACGAATAAGGGATGAGTGGATATTAGAAAGGTAGTCTCTTGCAGACCCCTGTGCTGTAACAAACGTGTAACCTAAACAATGATCCTGTAAGTATGAGCAGTGTATGTTTACCTTCTCAATCAGAAACACAAATGCATAGGTCATATTGTGATAGTTTTCATCATATCACAAATCTTAAGTTTTAAAGCGAACCTTCTTTACTCGCGTTTGGGTTGGCGATTCAACACACAAAATATGAAACGGGCGAACGTGAATGCTGCAACGCACCTTATTGGCTAATGGCTAGGCAATACATATCCTTGCTCATGTGCTAGTGAGCGTGACAGAGTACAAGATAGTGTATACTGTAAGTTAAGAGACATAAAGAAAGAAAATATTTCTTACTTTGAATTTTTCTATTCCTTTCCTTTATTTTCTTTCATTATTATAGTTACAAGTCTAAATCATTATTTTCTTACTAAATTGATAATAACTTCAAATTTGTATTGTTAAAACAAAACTACATTCCTTTCAAAATGTAATTATAACCTACTCATATTTCATTAGTAAATTCGATTTTAAATAAAATGCGTAATAAGTTTCTCTTCTGTCGGGTGCCCCGCGCCTTAAGTTTGTTGGGTGCAGCTATCACAAGGAACTGTCAGAGCACTAACGGACCACCCAGCGAATGGCGTCATATCCGTCACCGGTCAAATCGTTACGTATTGCGCGTGGCTTTTTATTACCCTGGGTGTTATTATTCTGAGAGGTAGATATGTGAAGGATGCCAAGTATAATGAAGTGAGAAGAGTTTAAATACCTATTGCTAGTTAGTTTTCAGTCTCAAGCGGCAATTTTGTATGGAAAGTGCTAACATTAAGCCACCATATCAGATACTTTGAAATAATGTAAGATAAACAACTTTGGAGGTATTAATACTTTTCTCTTCTCTTCTCTTCCGAATAGGTTTACTTCATTTATTTTGGGTGAACGCTAGCCTGCCATTTTAAAGCAGGTTCCACAATGCCACTGTAACAGACTTTTCAGGAACATACCTGTCTAGTATGAGTGTTTCTGTAAAACCGTGCGGAGGCATTCTCTCTCTTGGCAAACAAACTCTACAAGAGCTCTCGCCGAGTGTGTGGAGCCCGCTCTACGTCTTGTGTTTGACTTAAAAGGTATTGTGCATTTGGAAGTCAATTGTCACCAATCTACAAATTGTTGGTGACACAGGCTCAGAAACAAAATAACATTATTTGTATTTGATACTAAACCGGCTTTGTTTTGGATTACAATTATTACCTACATATGTATTTCAATATATTTTTTGTACATTTACGCTATGGACAGTAACATGTTAACTTCAATCATTTTTTTTATCTGTAGAAATTTGTAATTGGCCTTTTACTACTTTTTATTTCGACCATTACTTTGTATTAGCTGTAACTTTCCCTAAGAGAATAAAATAAAATAAAATAATAGTAAGTAGGTACACTTTATCTTCACACAGGTTTTTTATAAAGGTTCTAAAAATAAAAACGCTGCCTTATACATTAAACATACACAATTGTTATCCCACAAAGTTATGTACTGTGTTATTGAGGTTGAATAATAAAAAATCGTATCACCATAATAATAAAGTTTGTTTTAATTTAAAACTTTAACTATAACGCGTCAATAACGCGAGGACACAGATGAAAATATATGTATCTGTAAAAAGTGAGATAAAATTAAATTAAAAACGAGTAAAAACATATTCTACACCCACGTTTTTTAAACATGGTCATGTTTCATTGTGTCTTATTGACTCAATGTTGAGTAGGTAATCCTAAGTATGTTCCAGACTAAATAGAATTTAAGACTTTATGCATATATTATGTTACAACTTAGCCGTGTGGTGCCGGCTCAGAATACCACCACCCCATCTCATCCCGTGGGTGTCGTAAGAGTCGACTAAGGGATTAGCCGGAGCATAGCATTATAATATAAAAGTAATTTGTTATGTATGTTTTTTTCCGTGAACCTTTGTACACTTATTTGTGCAGCAAAATGAAGATGTGTTTCTATATATGCCACCCATGTCTTTGCATTTAATTGCAATTTGTAAAAACAATAAATAAACTTCTATTTCACTCTACTTCTTAGAGGACTCTTAGCATGACTGCATGTATTGGGTTTCTAGCTGAATTTCCAGTATGTACCTATTTTAGTTATTGCAGTACTTGCCATGATTTTTCCTGAACACATTAGTCATTCTTATTCCTTATAGCTGGGACCCGCGGTTTCACCCGCGTATTATTTAAAAGGAACTTAGTGTACTTCGACGTAGACACTTGACATAGAATATATATATATATATTGGATTTCAAGGGTTTTTTATTTTTTGCGCGGAACACAAATAATTTTTCTAAAATAAAAGTAGCCTAAGTTATTCCTTATAACATCAGCTATCTGCCAGTGAAACTCCCGTCAAAATCGGTCCAGCCGTTTCGGAGATTACCCGGAACAAACAGACAGACAGACAGACAGACAGACAGACAAAAAAAATAAAAATGTTTTTTTAGCTATAGGTACCGTATATACTTTCATATGCATTTAGTAAAAAGCTGTTATTTTGACATTACAAACAGACACTTCAATTTTATTTATTTATATAGATAAGGCAGAGGTCGATTAAGACACTATCTCTTCTCGAGGATGTCGTAAATGGCGACTCATCATCATTTCAGCCGAAAGACGTCCACTACTGAACATAGGCCTCCCCCAAAGATCGCCACAATGACCGGTTCTTCGCTACTCGCATCCAGCGGATTTCCGCAACCTTCACCAGGTCGTCGGTCCATCTCGTGGGGGGTCTACCCACGCTGCGTCTTCCGGTACGCGGTCGCCACTCAAGAACTTTTCGGCCCCATCGGCCATCCGTGTTACGAGCAATGTGCCCCGCTCACTGCCACTTAAGGTTAGCAATTCTTCTGGCTATGTCGGTTAGCTTGATCTTTTGCGGACCTCCTCAAAAAAAAAGGTCGAAGATTTACTCTTGAAAAGGCTCTAACGGCAATGGGCAGTAGCGTCCTTTCTTTGGAACAGCCGCCATTCTGCTCTCACCAACTCGCCTGTTGATGTGTGATGAGGCTGATGACAATATTTACAGGGCATGTAACCAGTTATTTATGGAGGAGGCCATTGTTCCGTAGTGGACGTATTTTGCTTGATATGAATAGAATAGAATATAACTTTATTGTACACCAAAATAGTATCAAGGATTATTTACAATAGTTAGCGTGGCACAATAGGCGGTCTTATCGCTAAAAGCGATCTTTTACAGACAACCTTTGGATGGATTTAAAAATAGGGGAATAAAGAAATTCATGATGATAATCGATTATAATACATAGGTAATATAGTAAAACGAGGTAGCATGTGCCTTTTATATGCATGAAAATGCCTCTTAGCATCGTGCTTTTCTATCTTTATACATAGTATTGTTATAATAGTATATTTTGTTTACGGGATAGCAGCATGCGAATCGTGCAACAGGGTTATGTATAGCACAGAATATATGTGAACAAGTGCACACCAATCTATATAAAAGCCACTGCACCCTGGCTGGAGGCCTCTTTTGACTTCGCTAGATTCGCCCGGTTAGCAGCTACATTTCCTGGAAAAGTCTGCGAGAAATCCTACAGCAAAAGCCGATGCGCTGTCCTGTGAAGGCATTCTTAGAGTGTTGTGGTTCACAGGCTTATCAACGTGGCTATTCTGTGAGAACTCACTAGCAAACTCACTTCTAAATCCGCGGTGAAATCTATAATGTTGTACTGTTTTTACTACTTTTCACTGCGAATTCAGAAGTGAGTTGTGAGATGTGTAGATATACATTTAGTTCTAATCAAAATGCTCGCATGAATCACAAATTAAGTAATATATTTTTATTATATTTGTTTATTTTTATAGGTGAGAGGGGCGGGTTATTGTCTTCTACCCATTATATCTTTTTTCTTTCAACTCTTCCAAATAACATTTAATTATCTTTTTGATTAGTTTCATATAGTTCTACAAGTATTAATAAGTTTCCTTTGTGTACGCTATCTCGAAGGCTGGGTCTTTTATGTGGAGATCAGTGAGGGCCGCATGTCATAACTTTGTATACAAATCTTTAAGAAACACCAGATATAGTAAAACATAACATGTAAAAAAACACAACATATAAAAAAACACTTATTGCCAAAAGTAGTATGTAGTCACCAAAATGTTACCTCCTATTAAGAATATTTCAAACTAAGGGTTCATTTTTACAGTCGCACCTTAAGCTACTGGGACAATATTTGGTCCAACTTAAGCGGGGGAATTAAAAAGCCGCGAGCCTAATCAAATTAGGAGTATACATATTTTGTTCGGAGTGTAAATTTGCTCGCTAACACTTGGTGGTCATTTACTAAATTTGATCTAAGTACCGATGAAGCAGCTTTTATTGCAATTTTTGCGGTCCACACCGAGACCACACATGGGCCGCATCCGTTGATTGTCGACCACTGGTTTAATGTATCATGTTTACTGTTGAACATCCATCGGTACAAATAATTGCACATACAGTAAACCTTTCGGTAGGTGCGGTGGCTGATACAGTCAACTGCTGCGCCCTGGGTCGTGGGTTCGATTCCCGCACGGAACAAATATTTGTATGATCTGCAGATAGTTGTTCCGGGTCTGGGTGTATTGTGAGGGAAATTTGTGTCTGTAAACGCATCCACAACACAGGAGAATTCCTAGTGTAGGGCAATGTGTAAAAAAACCTCTAACAGAAACGAAATAGAAACATTTTCCAAAAATAATCTAAACATTATATTTATAAATGTTATTGAAAGCTAATAAACTAAGTCATAATAGCAGTACGTAAAATAACACTAAGCGGCATCCATTTTACTGTGAGCATGTCAAAATAGAGCCGTTACTCCAGTTAGTGGTAGAGAGCTGTATAAACATATAAAATTGCAAATGTTCATTTCACGTCATTATTTTAAGTTATGTGCCATAAAGTAAAGACAGAGAGAGATTCTAGTTACTAATATTCTGTACTTCTAAAAGTATTTGTAAAACTTCTAAAAGCATTTGTAATAAACTTCTAAAAGTATTTGTAAAACTTCTAAAAGTATTTGTAAGCAGTAACTATTATTATTATTATTTTGAAAAGGAATATTTAATCTCGGCATACAAGTGATTTTGAAATCTGATAGTATAATTTTCTGTACGCCTGGGTGGCATGACCCACTCCCTGACTTATTAAACGTGCCAGAAGTGACCCGGGTAGAAGAGTGGCCGCGCTACGGCTTCTAGCCAATAATATGGCTCAAGCGGCCGAAAGCATACCCGGTTGTGCATGGGTCTTAGCTCTGAATGCCCAGACCGAGACAGCATTAAGCGCATGGTTTGAGCGAGGCCAGTCCATTGTGGTAAAAGATTGGCAAGCTGGTCCTACTGAAGAATAATGGGCGCCCTGTGAACTCAAGATCTGCATACCACCCCATCGTATAGTTGGACGAGTTGAAGAAGCTATTTGAGAAAGTCATTGCAGACCTAAAAACACCAGTCGATTTTGTAAATCGGGTTTATCGGAGAAAGCCGTGTCCAGAAGCAAAGTAATTTCAAAGATTTGATTTGTGTTTGCCTTTGCATCTTATATAAAAGCACTCGCCGTTTTTATTTTTCACTATAAACTTTGTAAGTAATTTTTAGATGATTACACATAAAAGCCCTAATTGATAGAATTTATGCAGGCGAGGCATTGGTAAACTATTAATCTCAAATCGGGTATCGCTCTCACCCCGATTGCTACATACAACAACGCGCGCCAGCTTGCTTGTATCATAAGGTCGTAAGCGTTCAAACAGTATTTTTCGTTTAAAATAAAGGTTGTTGCTAATTTTATAAAATTCTATTACACTTTTGAAGTGTGTGTTAAGACTAATCTATACAGAAAATTAAGAGGCTTAAATTGGTGTCATTTGCCTGTAGAAATAACATCTCTGTTTTTAAATAGTAGTATTAGTTTTTTTTTCTCTGCTGTGAACGCTAAGCAATCATGTAACGCAATTACAAAAATGAAGTCAAAATCTGATAAATGAAATACAAAAACATCAGTTCCGAATGTTTTATAATTGCTGAGAAATATTGACATCCCTGACGCCAACATTTTCAATTCGATAATTCGATTCAATTTCAAATTAACTATAATAGCTCAGTATATCTGTACACTTTCACGGCAATATAACGTTTTGAAGTGGTTTAATCTGGAATTGTATTGTTTGTTATATCTACGTATTTATTACAAGTAGATCATATAAAAAGCTATAAAAATAACTAAAACCTTTTTTCTTATTCTTTCATATTGGAGACGCAAAATAACCTAAAACCCTATTAATGCTGAGGTGATGAATCGCGTTTTTAATTAGCATCGCTTTGTTATTGATTTAATCGTGTAAACTTAAATTGGATCCAACTCCGTATTAAGTAAACCAACTTTAGCATAGTGGAAATAATATATAAATTGTATTTACTTCCGAAATATTTTCGCGTTTAGTTTATAACAACTGAAAATTAGGTCAAACAGAGCGACTGAATGGTGAAAGATATAACAGTACTTTGCAAGAAAATGTAAAATACAATATTAATAATTCATTCTTCAAACTAAAAACAAGTCGGCTCTGTATATAAAATTATAGATACCTACTTTAAATCGACACGAGAAAGTTATAATAATTAATTAATTATTCTAATTAAAACAGCCGCCTAAGAAACTATACTTTGGTGTGAAACAGAGTATCAATAGCCATGAAAATAAATAAGTAAGGTATTTACATGCAGGAATCAGGAGCTAATTTAAAAACTAGACAGGTGTTGGTTTACAGCGAAATTGGAATGAAACTATTGCTGTTATTGACATAGCCCAAACTTGGGGGACCGAAAGAGAAAGTTCACTGCCTCTATAGTAGTCATCTCGACTGTCAGGTGT
Organism: Diloba caeruleocephala; assembly: GCA_947459985.1. Lineage (NCBI taxonomy): Eukaryota > Metazoa > Arthropoda > Insecta > Lepidoptera > Noctuidae > Diloba > Diloba caeruleocephala. The sequence continues at coordinate 14,918,422 of OX381615.1, forward strand.
CCAGCACTGCAGGAACAAACTTCATGGACTGCTTTAAATAAAGCGTGTGTTCTATCCATATTTGTAACGGTAGTAAACCATTTAATTTTCATTCGCAAAAAAAAGATCTACATCAGAATAACTAAAACAGCATTTCATTGGATTATCAGTAGGTAAGTAATTAGTAGAAAAAAATAGGTGCCACACGCATTTTGTAAATATTGCAGGATAATTTCAACAAGACCTCAAAGTTAGTGAAGATGGGCATAACGGTTTTTTGGACGAAAGTATATTAGTAGGCTACTATTGGTCTGTTTGAGAGAAACTGAGTCTCATCATTTCGGCCGAATGAAGTCCACTGCTGGACACAGGCCTCACCCAAAGATCACCACAACGACCGATATGGATGTGTTGTGGGCTCATTGGGGGGTTTTGCCATAATCGCCACGCTTGGCAGACGGTTTGGCGATCGCAGTTGAGTTATTAATGTACTCGAAGGACGCTGCTGCTCATCCCCCGGCTAATCCCTTAGTCGACTTTTACAACACCCATGGGAGGAGATAGGGTGGTGGTATTCTGAGCCGGCACCAGATTGAGTCTATTACAAAAAGAAATGCAAAATTAATTAATTTTTTTTTAAAATTTGTATTGTTCGTTGTGCCGTTGTTTTGACACATTTAATAAATAGGTATATTATTAATGATACGTGAATCAATTTTATAATACTATAATCGACCAAATTTTCCGAGACTAGGTGAAAAAACATCATCATCATTTCAGCTGAAAGACGTCCACTGCTGGACACAGGCCTGGGTTTGTGTTGTGTGCTCAATGGGGGTTTGCCATAATCTGGTGATTCACTGGTGGTCACGTTTGGCAGGCGGATTGGAAACCACAATTGAAATGTAAATATTCTCGAAGGACGCTGCTGCACATCCTCTGGCTAATCCCAAAGTCGCCTTTTACGACGCCCACAGGATGCGAAAGGCTAGCACAACTTCTTAGCCAGTAGACACCTAAAATACGGAGATTAATATGAATGTAGGTTATACCCACACCCTCTTTCCATTCTCCATTGAGAAGGGCACAGTGTGCGTCCCTTGTAACGATTTGTTCTACAGAAGTGACGTACGTACGTAACCGTCGGGTTACAACGAAAGTAACGTAAAATGGTAATTGCAAATGTTTATATTTGCAGCTCTAAATTTAAATAAATTAATAAATAATTCGGCGGAAAATTGCATCCATTACGAAGCTCAATACATATGGTAATTCTAAAGCCAATTTTCTCTCGAGAGTCCAAAGAAAAGTAGGAAAAGAGAACCTACAGCTGTGACTTTTATATACATACCAATATATTTTTCTCTACAATTTTAATTCTTTCAATATTTTCTTTGTTTTGTCAATTATTTTGCTATAGCGCTTTAAAGCACATTTTAAAGAGTGATATGACTCTATTTTATGACTGTGACTGTGTAAAAGAAGAACAAACGTCATGCGGCCCTTGCACTTTGTCACGATGTTGTGAAGGTAAAGGGAAAATCTGCGATGCATGAAATGACAAAATAATATGGTCCTATGAACTAACATTTAATAAAAAATACATCAACCTCCACAGTTTTCACGAGTGCCATATGGAAAATCCTTTCCGTGTGGTGCCGGCTAAGAAAACCAGCACCCTGTTTCATCCCATGGGTGTCGTAAAAGCCGACTATGGGATTAGGCGGAGTTTGGGCAGCAGCGTCCTTCGAGTACATTTATAGAATAGAATCTTCTTTATTGTACACCATTAAAAAGAAACTATTAGGAATTATTTTATGAACAGTAATTGTACAATGGGCGGTCTTATCGCTATTAGCGATTTCTTACAGTTAACCTTTGGATGGATAAGAAAAAGATGGTAAAAGACAAAAGGGGTATTCCTTGGTGTACTTATCCACATATATACAACCATATATAATACTTTATACAATAAATTATAAATAAACCATATATACAACCATATACTATACTTTATACAATATAAATAATCCATGAGAATATTTATAACTCAACTGCGATCACCAACCCGTCTGCCAAGCGTCACGGTTATGGCAAAAACCCCCAATGATCTTTGGGGGAGGCTTCTGTCCAGCAGTGGACGTCTTTTGGCTGCAATAATGAAGTGGAAAATCCACATTTGCGATGCATGAAATGAAAAATTATATGGTCCCTTAATAAAAAATACATCAACCTCCACAGTTTTCACGAGTGCCATTTGGAAAATCCTTTCCGTGTGGTGCCGGCTAAGAAAACCAGCACCCCGTTTCATCCCGTGGGTGTCGTAAAAGGCGACTATGGGATTAGGCGGAGTTTGGGCAGCAGCGTCCTTCGAGTACATTTATAGAATAGAATCTTCTTTATTTGTACACCATTAAAAATAAACTATTAGGAATTATTTTATGAACAGTAATTGTACAATGGGCGGTCTTATCGTTAATAACGATTTCTTACAGTTAACCTTTGGATAAATAAGAAAAAGATGGTAAAAGACAAAGCGGGTATTCCGTGGTGTACTGATTCACATATATACAACCATATATAATACTTTATACAATACATTATAAATAAACCATATATACAGCCATATACTATACTTTATACAATATAAATAATCCATGAGAATATTTATAACTCAACTGCGATCACCAACTCGTCTGCCAAGCGTCGCGGTTATCGCAAAAACCCCCCAATGATCTTTGGGGGAGGATTCTGTCCAGCAGTGGACGTCTTTTGGCTGCAATAATGATGTGGTAAATCCACATTTGAAGTAGGAATAACTTACAGTATCTTTATGGGAAAATTATTGGACCATTCAAGCTGCCGGAGAAATTGTACAGTGAGGTTTATGTTTATTGGCAGACATGTACCACTTAGCATTTATAGAAACATGTGGTTTCAACAAGACGGCTGCCCAGCGCATTATGCTCGCCCAATTAGACAATTCTTTAATCGAGAATATCCGGACAGGTGGATAGGACAGGACGGTGCGGTACAATTTCGTGGCCAGTCTGTTCACCTCACTTAATTCTATATTTATTTTACTGGGGAGCTGTAAAAGAAAATGTATACTCCAAACCAATACATAACTTACCTGAGCTGCGCTTGCTATCTTGCGGAAGTCAAATACATCAAATACCGATCCACTGCTGGACGTACGTCTCTCCCAGCGTGCGCCACAACACCCGGTCATCAGCTGTCCGCATCCAGCCGGACCCAGCAAAATTTTTCAGCTCATACGTTCATCTAGCTGGTGGGCGTCCCACACTACGTTTGCCTATACGCATTCTTCACTTTAGGACTCGTCTGCTCCATCGGCCATCGATCCTTCCACAAATACATATTTATTTATTTTATACATGGCTTCGATCAAATAATCTGTAGATGCACGATCGCCGCTTATTAAACGGCGCTAACTAAAAAACTTACAAACACAGTTAAAAAACTGCGAGATGCGTAGTTTGACGTGGATTTTCTAAGCGCTCCGTGACATTTTCAAAGTAGATATAAATTCGCTAGCCATTCTCTAAATGGACGCCCAAAAGCCCTACCGCTGAAAGTGGTTCATGTATAAAGACGTCGTAGTGCGGATACTTTGCGAGCTCAATAGAGATTCGCACTGGGTATCAGACTCTGAGGCGCATAATGGAGCATGGCACTTGCGATCGCTTTCGAGACGTGCTTCACGTCCTTCATTATTTTCTTGTGCTCGAGAGGCAGCAGTGAAAACTCATTGGGAACCTGATCGCGATTGGCACTGCGTGCTGTTTTCTGCAGCTAAAGTCTGCACGTTGCGCTCAAGGATGACTAACTGAACCTCAATCACATCAGCAGTTTTGAGAGATCGAGCTAACGTTTGCATCTTAGAAGCCAATGAGTTTCAAGAGAGATTTGTCCTCTTTCTAGGAGGCATGTTTAAAATTCCTTTTAAGCTTTTGGATCCGATACCTATTAGATATATTAGTAGATAAATATCGATATTTTTGTCTCGATATAGTCGTATATCGATAACTGCTTATTGATATTGACATCGATGTCAATATTGTTGTTTTTATATGTCGTTAATTCCTACTGAATACGTATCTCTTGATGCCGTGTGGTGCCGGCTCAGAATACCACCACCCCAGCTCCTCCCGTGGGTGTCGTAAAAGTCGACTAAGGGATTAGCCGGAGGATGGGCAGCAGCGTCCTTCGAGTATATTAACAACTGCGATCGCCAACCCGTCTGCCAAGCGTGGCGATTATGGCAAAACCCCCCAATGAGCCCACAACACACCGATATCGGTCATTGTGGTGATCTTTGGGGGAGGCCTGTGTCCAGCAGTGGACTTCATTCGGCCGAAATGATTGACGTATTTCTTGTAGGGCGGCTCAGTGGCGCGACCAAGCTACCTGCAAGAAGCGGCTGGACCGGGCCGCACTTTAAATCAATTTGAATAATTCGTCGCACACAGTCACGTGGTATTTAACAGCCGTATTTCTATCAAGCAAAATCTGCTTACGTAATATGTGTATTAATCAGAGCAGAGCAATACTCGTGCCAACTAGAAGGAACTGACCCGTGTTACAGTAGTTTCACAACAAAAGGCTCCGAAGGTCGGAGGGTTCTGTATGCCATATAACACTTAAACACCACTACATCGGACAAGGACAGCCCTGAAGGGTTCTGCACCGGAGGGATACTACTACTTTTACATTAATTAAACACAACGTTAAGGAACGAAGCTTCAAAAGACATTACCCCACACATAAATAAATACTGACTGACATTAATTACTGTCAGGATTAAATTATTGCTTATCAATGAAGATATTAGATTCTTGAATAATCCAAAAGTCAAAAGTTCCCATCGGAAACTCATCGATCATTGTAATGTTGCAAACTCATTGTTTTAAACTTCACCATTCGTGCTTTATTTTAACAAAGTTTTGCTATTGTTGCTAAAGCAATAGAATTATACTGCTACGCATATAATAATATAAATTTGTAAAGAGGCTAATAACATCTATAAAGCTATTGTCACTAAGTAGGCAGTGGCACATAATAGTAAAATATGTTTCTAAATACGTGTTCGCCCTCGTTTCTATTCGCGGGATACAAAGTATTATGTTCTTATGTGTATTCAAGAAAACTGAGTAGCTTAAATCATTTTATGAAAATAAATAAGAGTTTTCAAAGCAAACTTTCGATTTTTAGGTCGGTAAACATGAAGGATTATTGACCCGGGCGTGGTTTTAGGAATTGGAAAACTGGACTACTTTAACACAAAATCATTCCTAGATACTAGAATTGACTGGATTTATCACATAATATTGGCTTTGGTACAGTACTTACTATTTTTTTAAATAAAAGCATGTTAGAACAAAATACCGAATTGGACTTGCGTGAATCGTACTTGCTTGACAGATTAGTGCGCCACCGTATACCGAAAAATATGCTTAGTGCTTGGTTACTTCAATTTAAAGTTAGTTATTATAACAAAATGTTTTGCTACCGTGGTGTCTACTTAACTATTTATTTTTAGTACATGAGCTTTTCTATATACATAAAACCTTAAGTTAAATAATATAGCCAGCGTACTACTTACCATTATCATTAATTAAATACGTTTTATCTAAATCGTTTAGTTATCCGATTTTGTTCAGTGTACTAGTCGTATATCACTGATCGGTATACGATCGGCGAGGTTCAGCAACGCTTGGCGTGGTTAGTCTATGGATGGGTGACCACATAGTGGTATTGGAACTGAGCGTCTCTGTGCATCATCGGCCGCGATAATTGTCATTAATGAATTAAAATAAAATAAAAGTGTTTTATATCAGATTTAAAAAAATGTAAATGTTAGTACATGGAATCTTAAATCTAACGTTAGTAGTAATAATAACTTATTTCCAAATATGGGTATTAATTCAATGCTGGACGCATTGCGTGTCTAGCCCATCTGCTATAACCACCACGATGCTGTTGGAGTTAGCGCGCTGCCTGCAGAGCACCGCAGCGCATCTCATACGGAGCACAGCGTATAAGCCATCAACATGCGCGTCCGCGAAAATGCCCGACGTACTACACCAGCACGATAGCCCCAACAAGGCCCGAACGCATTGTTATATTGGACGCGTAGCGCGCTGAAGGATCTTCGCGCAAACTGAGCTCACAAGCTGTATGTGTATAACTATATACAGTACGCTATAAAAAGTATTATTTTAATTTGAGCATTACAACACTGAAACCTGTGGGCTATCATATTTGCTCTTACCACCAGTGCTCTACGCTCCCTGTCCATGTCCTCATCATCACATAGGTTTTCAGTGAGTCATTAGACGGCAGTCCTTAAGTCAAGTCCGAAACCTTTGGGTGGCTTGAACAAACTTGTGCACAAGGTTGGCCAATAACAACACGAAAAAAATGGCAAATAAATGTAATTATAACTTATAATTTATTATCTACTAGCTATCGACACTGGTTCAGCTGTTACGACATTTCCCTGAGGTCATACAGTTTGAGACCTTGGCTACGAACCATGCACCCATTCAGTGGTTTTAAAGGAGAACAGTAACAATGCGAAAAGCAACTGTCGTTTAGTAGTAGTGAAAATGCTCAGTTTATAATTCTACTAATACATACCGGCGGGCTGATTACCTAAGTCGCAGACGCTTTGCAACAGGCGTAAATTGCTCCAACGCCGCTGTCAAACGTCAATTTGGTATTACCCATTTGCCGATAGCGACTAAACAGGCGAATATCTCTGACGCGCCTCTGTCGGACAATCCATGAACTAAAAACGTTCATTCTTTTTAGTTCCACTGGTGGCTGCTGCCGCCAGTAACTATGCATCTTCCACAATAGTGACAAGCGGGCGATTTGACGCTTTGCCACCGGTGGATCCTTGGCTGCGCGATAGCTGCTATCGCGTCTGCTGTTGCTGTTATCTATTTGAGGGTAGGCTATTGTTTCATTGTCATAATATTAGTTACTTTATTTTATAATGGTAATCAGATTTTCTACCTCAACACAAAAAAGCCGCACTACTTACTGGTAACTATTTGGTAACGCCATCTCTCTAATGTGTAACAACTAATTAAAATGTCTTGTGCTCGCCACTCGCACGCTAACCAACCGCGGCCGTTGAAAATGTCTTGACCTTTATCTAGTATGAAAAAACTCTTGAGCCTAATCGGAAGCTGCTCAGAACTACTCACCGCGGTCTTCTCGGATTCTTGCTGAAGACTATCGCCGTCCAATTAGTTGGACTGCATTATAGACGCCTATAAAGTGTTGTGATTACTTATCCGCCCGCGGGTGTAAAACTGAGTGAGTATTGTGCTGTGCCACGTGTTCTTGCCTAGCGTGTGCGAATCCTCGCCAGCCATTTGGAAGAGAGAAGACCTACATTAGAGGCGCGCTGATACTAAAGAGCGGCCAGCTCCAAGGTAAGGCGTGCACCTAATCCTCTCTCTAACGATCGCCCCGCCTATATCCGCGTGTTTTTCATTTCATGTAACTCATCTTTTACCAGCATCCTTCCGATATAGTCCCATTCCAAAAACATAATTGATCGTCACATACTTTATGAGGTTGTTCTCATTCCGCAACATAATCGCCAAACCACTATTGATATGACAAGTCCAAGCATTCGTGAAGATACAAAAAGCAATACTTCTTCTTACAACTTGACCTATCATACCATAATATAATGATAGGTCAAGTTGTAAGCGTATATACATATATTTTACATGTGTAACAAGAATATCAATTACGCGTGGATCCGAATACTTTCCCGCTCGCACACTATCTGTACTGTTCAACGGGACGTCATCGCGTGACCGCCCACTCTAGTGGCGGGGAGAAATATGTATAAAAGGCCCGAGAGATAGCCACCTGCAGTCCACATGTCAGAGAGCGAGGACTCTCCTGCTTGTCCCCAAAACCCCTCCTCCGATTCGGCCTCCGACGAGTTCCAACTCGTCAGCGGTACCCGTAAAAAGCGGGCCCGCAAGGCCAAGTCCTCCGCACAAGCTGCGCCCGCTAAAGCCCCGAAAACGGACGAGGCTTCGTCCTCCGCTCCGCCCTCTGCCCCTGTCCCCAACGGCCACTTCTCAGGCCAGTCTTCCCCCTACCCCTACCCCCGCTAATTCCCAACCCCAATCCCAGCTCACCAAGGTCCCTAAAAAGGACAAAAAACCGCCCGCAATCTACATTCAGGCCAAGTACAAGTGGAATGACGTGTCCAAAATGTGTGTTGAACTAGGTATTAACTACCTAAGTGCCCGCACCACAGCCGTCGGCGTCAAAGTGGCAGTTCCCACTGCCCAAGACTTCAGGTCTTTGACCCGTGCCCTACAGGACCGCAGCGTGTATTTCCACACGTACTCCCTCGCCGAGGAACGCCCACTCCGGGTAGTCCTTAAAGGCATCCCCAAGGAGATCGACACCGACTCCATCAAAGACGACCTTCTGTCGCAAAGTATCCCCGTCCTCGAAGTTCATCGCATGCACGCTGGTTGCAGTGGTGAAGCTTACGACATGGTCCTCGCCATATGCGAAAAGACCGCCGATAACGATCGGAATTTTTTTAATATTAAGACCGTATGCCACCTCTCAGGCATAAAAGTCGAACCTCCCCATCGTTATGGTCCTCCCGGGCAGTGTCACCGCTTCCAACTCTATGGCCACGTGCAGCGACACTGCTACGCCAAACCTAGGTGCGTTAAGTGCCTAGGTGACCACAGCACCTCCGACTGCGATCGCCCCAAAGATCGCACGCAATGCACTGAGCCCCCGAGTTGCGTGCTTTGCGGTGAGTCGGGTCATCCAGCGAACTATCGCGGATGCCCCAAAGCCCCGCGAGCCAACAACAAGGCTGCTAAGCGCAAAGCGGCTACCCAAGCCTTCGCGGCCGCCCACTATGCCTCTCAGGCCCCTCCCACGTCCCAACGACTCAGCCCTCAAAGGCCATCGCCATGGAACGCGCTGAATCATCAGCAAGCGTTCCCCACCCTGAGGCCTAGTCTATTGACTCAACAGGCGACTCAGGCATCAGTGATTCCCTCGCTGATGACCGCCCCCGCTACGGCACCGTACCTTCCCGTGCCGTACAATCAACCCGCACCACAAGTGCACTCTCAGAGGGCCGCCCCTCCCTCACCCCAATCCACACCCCTTCTCAAAACCGACGACCTCTCAGTTTGCGTCGGTCTTCTCAACTCTGTCGACCCGAACAGAGTCGCCCAAATGGCCGCAGCCATTAGGGCAAACCAGGGCCAATACGGCCTCATGTTAGTACTCAGCGACTTCGCTGATGTCTCATCCGCCCTTCTCTCCTATCGCGTTCATCCGTAATGGATTCACAAAACAGGTGCAGAATAAAACCCCGATCCCTTAAAATAGGCATCTTCAATGCCAACAGCATTAATGGCCAAAAAGATGAAATCGCCTTATTCCTCCGCGACCACCTTATTGACATTATGTTGATACAAGAGACCTTTTTGAAACCCACTCACAGGAACCCTAGAATTGCAAACTATGATATAGTGCGCAACGATAGGACCCACTCCCGTGGAGGAGGCACTCTTATTTACTATAAGAGATCCCTTTATTGCATGCCCCTAGATACCCCGTCCCTTACCAATCTAGAGGCATCTGTGTGCAGGATAGGCATGACAGGTCATCAACCGATCACTATAGTGTCGGCTTACCTAACCCCCAATGCCCAAGACGATCCAATCCATTCGGAGCTTGATATCCCCAGCAACGCCCTAAGCCGAGGTCCGTGTCCCGCAGGGGGCGCCCTTAGCGAAAGTTGCTTAGTTTTTAATATTTAATTTAAGCCTGGCTGGAGGCCTCTTTTGGCTTCGCCAGCAAATGACCGGTTAAGCAACCACATTTCCCAGAAATGTATGCGAGAAGCCCAACAAAAAAAAAAAAAAAAAACCACCTGCAGTCCGTCCCAACCAAAGGCCGGCCTTTGATGACGACGAAAAATCCGAATGCCTAGCTGACAGTCTAGAAGCGCAATGTTCCCCAAGCACTCTACCTGTAGACCAAGCTCACCTCAAAAAGGTTGACGCTGAAGTCGAACGTAGAGCAGCTATACCGCCTGCCGAGGACCCTGACGACCCCCTCCCTCCGGTCACGGCAGACGAGGTCAGAAATCTCGTGAAAAATATTCACCCTCGCAAAGCCCCCGGCTCTGACGGTATCACCAACAAGGTGATTAAACTCTTCCCCGAACGTCTTATCGCCTTAATGACCGTCATCTTCAATGCGGCATTAAACAATAACCTCTTTCCGCATACGTGGAAACAGGCCACCGTTATCGGTATTCCCAAACCGGGTAAGCCCAAGTGCGAGCCTTCCAGCTAGCGCCCCATAAGCCTTCTCAATTCTCTTGCGAAGATTTATGAGCGGATTATCTATTCCCGATTAAAGGATTTTGCCGATTCCAAGAAACTCATTCCCGACGAACAGTTTGGTTTTAGAACCAAACACTCGTGTGTACAACAAGTCCACCGACTAGTTGAACACATCACGTTCGGATTCTCACGCGGCATGATGACGGGAGTCCTCTTTTTCGATGTTGCGAAAGCATTTGACAAAGTCTGGCACAATGGCTTATTATGTAAGTTGTATCAACTCGGAGTGCCTGACCGTCTCGTTCTCATCATACGAGACTTCTTGTCAAATCGCAGTTTCCGATATCGAATCACGGGCGCTCTCTCTTCCCCCCACCCCATTAGAGCCGGAGTCCCACAAGGATCCGTGCTAGCCCCACTATTGTTCACACTGTACACCAGTGACCTCCCCAAAAGACCTGCTAATACGACCCAATTAGCACTCTTCGCCGATGACACGGCCATTTTCTACTCTGGTCGCAGTCCCGATAATATAACTAAGATCCTCCAAGCCACAGCCAACGCCTACGGGAAATGGTTTAGGAAATGGCGGATCGAAGTTAACCCTATCAAAAGTAAAGCCGTCCTATTTTGCAAATGAGCGACGACCACCCACGCTTCAGGGAGATCTCGATGCTGGGCCAATCGGTTCCTTGGGAACCGCACGCCAAGTATCTTGGAGTCACCCTAGACAAAAAACTGACCTTCATTCCCCACATAAAGATGGTGCGTGCCCGCGCTGCCTTTGTGCTTGGTCGCCTTCACTATATTCTGAACGCTCGTAGTAAATTATCCCTTAGAAATAAGGTGAGAATTTACACCACATGCATTCGACCCATCATGACCTATGCCAGCCCAGTGTTCGCACACGCCGAATCATACCCACTCCGTAGATTCGAAACCCTCCAAACCCGGTTCATGCGCAAGGCCACCGGAGCGCCTCTGTACATGCGAAACGACCAACTCCATTTTGACCTTAACTTGCCGACCATCAGGCAATTTATGAAACAAGCGTCTAAACGCTATCTCGATTCTGCCCTGTCCCACCCAAATCCCCTTGTGGTATCAGCCGCCGACTACGAACCCTCCCGTATCAGTAGAGTACGCCGCCCGAGGCACGTTCTGGTCGATCCAGACGATGAAATCACGTTAGATCACATGAAGAGACTCGCGTTGTCTCGTTCACTAAACACCCGACCGTTGTACCGCCCTCGCCGCCGAGGATGCCCGCCTCACCGACGTCGCGGAGGCCTATCGCCGCGTCACCTTCACGTTCAAGTTAGCACTTCTCCCTCCCGTCTCTTGCTCGCGCCGGCCCGTGCCGAGCCTGTAGCTTTAAATGTCCCTTAAAACAACTTAAATAATACCGATCCAGCTGTCCCCAAAACAATAGCTTGTTGTCCCCAGCAACGCCCTAAGCCGAGGTCCGTGTCCCGCAGGGGGCGCCCTTAGCGAAAGTTGCTTAGTTTTTAATATTTAATTTAAGCCTGGCTGGAGGCCTCTTTTGGCTTCGCCAGCAAATGACCGGTTAAGCAACCACATTTCCCAGAAATGTATGCGAGAAGCCCAACAAAAAAAAAAAAAAAAACCACCTGCAGTCCATTCCGTGTCTGACGCTCGCCGCAGACGGTCGTGCTGTGCTCGCGCTCCCCGATCAGTGTGTCGTGTAGTGTTTGTTCGCAATCCGTCCCGTCGGATTGCAGTCACTTCATTTAAATCACGCGTTGCCTTTTTCAAGGCGACTACTGATTTTTGTTTCTTTGACCGATTAAATTCATCGCGTTTTTGTGCCCCTTCAGAGAAAAACCACTGTTTGGTGGTCCTCGGCGGATACCTTACGGTGCCAACGAAGCCGAGTGGGGTGTTGACCCAGCACACCCGCCTAGCCCCATCAGGGCAAAGCAGTTAGTCGGCAGCGGACTAGGACCACCGGCCTTGGGGGCTACCCTAGTCGACCCTAGTTCGAGTCTACGCTTACAGGTTATACAGTCTCTTGCGGGCGATACCTTATCGCCCCTTGCAAAAGAGCTGTCAGGGACCCGTTTGCCCAATAAGACTGGCCACGGATGATACTAGCTTAGGGCTCACCTTAGATACACTCACCTCCCTGCCTACACCCGGCAGGGAGGGTTTTGTTACACACCCCCGGGCCCATCCAACCCGGGAGGTTAGGGACCGCGTAAATCGCAATTGTTCCTCCGCGCTTATAGCGTATTTTTGTTTTCGTCCCCCGTCAGTCATTTTGTTTTATAAACAAAATGGCCGACGACGCCACGCTGTGGAAAAATATTAGGGAGATCCTCCTAAAGGACCCCTACTTTGTTGCCAAGTATGGCAACCTTCTCTCCCCACTAGAGCCAGGCACAAAAGTGCAGCCTTCCCCGTGGAGCCTGGAGCCAGCCTATCCCGAACCCAAAAAAAGGGGCACAACCCCCGAATTAGATGCCGGCGTCTCATCCGCCCCTCAGGCAAAAACCCCCCTCCCCACCGCCAGCACGAACGCCTCCACGTCCCCCGAAGCCGACATGCCCATACTCTCGGACGTGTCGGACATGTCAGAGAGCGAGGACTCTCCCCCTCCTCCCCAAATCCCCTCCTCCGATTCGGCCTCTGACGAGTTCCAACTCGTCAGCGGTAGCCGTAAAAAGCGGGCCCGTAAGGCCAAGTCCTCCGCTCAAGCTGCGCCCGCCAAAGCCCTGAAAACGGACGAGGCTTCGTCCTCCGCTCCGCCCTCTGCCCCTGTCCCCACAACGGCCTCTTCTCAGGCCAGTCTTCCCCCTACCCCTACCCCCGCTAACTCCCAATCCCAGCCCGCCAAGGTCCCTAAAAAGGACAAAAAACCGCCTGCAATATACATTCAGGCCAAGGACAAGTGGAATGACGTGTCCAAAATGTGTATAGAACTAGGTATTAACTACCTAAGTGCCCGCACCACAGCCGTCGGGGTCAAAGTGGCAGTTCCCACTGCCCAAGACTTCAGGTCTTTGACCCGTGCCCTCCAAGACAGGAACGTGTACTTTCACACGTACTCTCTCGCTGAGGAACGCCCACTCCGGGTAGTCCTTAAAGGCATCCCCAAGGAGATCGACACCGACTCCATCAAAGACGACCTTCTGTCGCAAAGTATCCCCGTCCTCGAAGTTCATCGCATGCACGCTGGTCGCAGCGGTGAAGCTTACGATATGGTCCTCGCCATATGCGAAAAGACCGCCGATAATGATCGGAAGATTTTTAATATCAAGACTGTATGCCACCTCTCAGGCATAAAAGTTGAACCTCCCCATCGTTATGGTCCTCCCGGGCAGTGTCACCGCTGCCAACTCTATGGCCACGCGCAGCGACACTGCTACGCCAAACCTAGGTGCGTTAAGTGCCTAGGTGACCACAGCACCTCCGACTGCGATCGCCCCAAAGATCGCACGCAATGCACAGAGCCTCCGAGTTGTGTGCTTTGCGGTGAGTCGGGTCATCCAGCGAACTATCGCGGATGCCCCAAAGCCCCGCGAGCTAACAACAAGGCTGCTAAGCGCAAAGCGGCTACCCAAGCCTTCGCGGCCGCCCACTACGCCTCTCAGGCCCCTTCCACGTCCCAACGACTCAGCCCTCAAAGGCCATCGCCATGGAACGCGCTGAATCATCAGCAAGCGTTCCCCGCCCTGAGGAAAAGTCTATTGACCCAACAGGCGACCCAGGCATCAGCGATTCCCTCGCTGATGACCGCCCCCCATACGGCACCGTACCTTCCCGTGCTGTACAACCAACCCGCACCACAAGTGCACTCTCAGAGGGCCGCCCCTCCCTCACCCCTTCTCAAAACTGACGACCTCTCAGTTTGCCTCGGTCTTCTCAACTCTGTCGACCCGAACAGAGTCGCCCAAATGGCCGCGGCCATTAGGGCAAACCAGGGCCAATACGGCCTCATGTTAGTACTCAGCGACTTCGCTGATGTCTCATCCGCCCTCCTCTCCTACCGCGTTCATCCGTAATGGATTCACAAAACAGGTGCAGACTAAAACCCCGATCCCTTAAAATAGGCATCTTCAATGCCAACAGCATTAATGGCCAAAAAGATGAAATCGCCTTATTCCTCCGCGACCACCTTATTGACATTATGTTGATACAAGAGACCTTTTTGAAACCCTCCCACAGGAACCCTAGAATTGCAAACTATGATATAGTGCGCAACGACAGGACCCACTCCCGTGGAGGAGGCACTCTTATTTACTATAAGAGATCCCTTTATTGCATGCCCCTAGATACCCCGTCCCTTTCCAATCTAGAGGCATCTGTGTGCAGGATAGGCATGACAGGTCATCAACCGATCACTATAGTGTCGGCTTACCTAACCCCCAATGCCCAAGACGATCCAATCCAATCGGATCTCGAAGCACTCTTCGATCTAGGCGACTCCGTCATAGTAGCGGGAGATCTCAATGCCAAACATGAGTCTTGGAACTGTCTCACCCACAACCACAGAGGAAGTAAATTATACTCCCTCAGTAACCTCCTCAATTTTGACATCATCGCCCCGATGTATCCCACTCACTACCCCAGCAATGTTAATCATCGCCCGGATATACTCGACATAGCACTTCTAATGAATGTCAACCTCAAGTTGCATTCCATTGAAGTACTACAAGAGCTAGACTCCGATCACCGTCCTGTGATCCTTCACCTCACCTCCCGCTTTGGCCCCACGGACACAGGGCTACCCCCTCAGACCATTGTGACGACGGACTGGAGGAAAGTTAGGCAACGCCTCAACGACCCCTCGTCCGCTCAGTTAGATAGAATTCCCGAATGCATAACGTCAGTCGCAGACACGCTAGGCGCGATCGACTCCCTCACCGGGCATGTACAGTCCGTCGTGGACGAGTGTTCACGGCGAGTTCCTGCGATGGAAGACCATCGCATGAAACTCCCTGACGATGTACGTGCACTGATGACGGAGAAGAACGCAGCCCTTAGAGCGTACTCATCTTTTCCCAGCGAACCCAATCGTCTCTTTATGCGCCACCTGCAGCGTGCTGTCAAGGAACGTATTAAGGAGTGCCGAGAGGCTAACTGGGATAAGATGTTGGGCGACTCAGAGCCAACCCACCTTGCGTTCTGGCATCTGCAACTAAAACTCAAATCCGAAACATCCAATGCTGTCCCCCCCCTCAACCGTCCCAACCAAAGGCCGGCCTTTGATGACGACGAAAAATCCGAATGCCTAGCTGACAGTCTAGAAGCGCAATGTTCCCCAAGCACTCTACCTGTAGACCAAGCTCACCTCAAAAAGGTTGACGCTGAAGTCGAACGTAGAGCAGCTATTCCGCCTGCCGAGGACCCTGACGACCCCCTCCCTCCGGTCACGGCAGACGAGGTCAGAAATCTCGTGAAAAAGATTCACCCTCGCAAAGCCCCCGGCTCTGACGGTATCACCAACAAGGTGATTAAACTCTTCCCCGAACGTCTTATCGCCTTAATGATCGTCATCTTCAATGCGGCATTAAACAATAACCTCTTTCCGCATACGTGGAAACAGGCCACCGTTATCGGTATTCCCAAACCCGGTAAGCCCAAGTGCGAGCCTTCCAGCTATCGCCCCATAAGCCTTCTCAATTCTCTTGCGAAGATTTATGAGCGGATTATCTATTCCCGATTGAAGGATTTTGCCGATTCCAAGAAACTCATTCCCGACGAACAGTTTGGTTTTAGAACCAAACACTCGTGTTGTACAACAAGTCCACCGACTAGTTGAACACATCACGTTCGGATTCTCACGCGGCCTGATGACGGGAGTCCTCTTTTTCGATGTTGCGAAAGCATTTGACAAAGTCTGGCACAATGGCTTATTATATAAGTTGTATCAACTCGGAGTGCCTGACCGTCTCGTTCTCATCATACGAGACTTCTTGTCAAATCGCAGTTTCCGATATCGAATCACGGGCGCTCTCTCTTCCCCCCACCCCATTAGAGCCGGAGTCCCACAAGGATCCGTGCTAGCCCCATTATTGTTCACACTGTACACCAGTGACCTCCCCAAAAGACCCGCTAATACGACCCAATTAGCACTGTTCGCGGATGACACGGCCATATTCTACTCTGGTAGCAGTCCCGATAATATAACTAAGATCCTCCAAACCACAGCCAACGTCTACGGTAAATGGTTTAGGAAATGGCGCATCGAAGTTAACCCTATCAAAAGTAAAGCCGTCCTATTTTGCAAATTAGGCGACGACCACCCACGCTTCAGGGAGATCTCGATGCTGGGCCAATCGGTTCCTTGGGAACCGCACGCCAAGTATCTTGGAGTCACCCTAGACAAAAAACTGACCTTCATTCCCCACACAAAGATGGTGCGTGCCCGCGCTGCCTTTGTGCTCGGTCGCCTTCACTATATTCTGAACGCTCGTAGTAAATTATCCCTTAGAAATAAGGTGAGAATTTACACCACATGCATTCGACCCATCATGACCTATGCCAGCCCAGTGTTCGCACACGCTGAATCATACCCACTCCGTAGATTAGAAACCCTCCAAACCCGTTTCATGCGCAAGGCCACCGGAGCGCCTCTGTACATGCGAAACGACCAACTCCATTTCGACCTTAACTTGCCGACCATCAGGCAATTTATGAAACAAGCGTCTAAACGCTATCTCGATTCTGCCCTGTCCCACCCAAATCCCCTTGTGGTATCAGCCGCCGACTACGGACCCTCCCGTATCAGTAGAGTACGCCGCTCGAGGCACGTTCTGGTCGATCCAGACGATAAAATCACGTTAGATCACATGAAGAGACTCGCGTTGTCTCGTTCACTAAACACCCGACCGTTGTACCGCCCTCGCCGCCGAGGATGCCCGCCTCACCGACGTCGCGGAGGCCTATCGCCGCGTCACCTTCCCGTTCAAGTTAGCACTTCTCCCTCCCGTCTCTTGCTCGCGCCGGCCCGTGCCGAGCCTGTAGCTTTAAATGTCCCCTAATACAATTTAAATAATACCGATCCAGCTGTCCCCAAAACAATAGCTTGATATCCCCAGCAACGCCCTAAGCCGAGGTCCGTGTCCCGCAGGGGGCGCCCTTAGCGAAAGTTGCTTAGCTTTTAATATTTAATTTAAGCCTGGCTGGAGGCCTCTTTTGGCTTCGCCAGCAAATGACCGGTTAAGCAACCACATTTCCCAGAAATGTATGCGAGAAGCCCAACAAAAAAAAAAAAAAAAAACCACCTGCAGTCCTCTAGTACCTGGTTGAGTATAGGCTGGAGAGTGCGGACAGCCACCTGCAGTCCACTCTTACCCCTTAGCTAGGCATCCTAGGATTACTACCTATAAGCTAAGAGTGCGGATAGCCACCTGCAGTCCACTCTGATGCTTCATAGTAATTCCTCAAGTATTAGTGTATAATTGTGTAACTCTCGTCTAATATACGACTCCAAGGTGTCATTGGCGTTTCACTATCCACCCTACACATGTAAATTTTTGCATAATACTAGTGTAAACAATCATTGTTGGTGAACGAAATAAAATAAATAAATGAAATCATCATTTCGGCCTAATGAAGTCCACTGTTGGACACAGGCCTCCCCCAAAGATCATCACAACCACCGATATGGATGTGTTTTGAGCTCATTGGGGGGTTTTGCCATAATCGCCACGCTTGGCAGGCGGGTTGGCGATCGCAGTTGAGTTGTTAATGTACTCGAAGGACGCTGCTGCCCATCCTCCGACTAATCCCTTAGTCGACTTTTACGACACCCATGGGGGGAGATGGGGTGGTGGCATTCTGAGCCGGCACCACACATAAATGAAATAATTAATTGTAATTGTCAAACTTTAAAAAACATTAATGGCTTTAGCCCTTGCTTTTAATCAGCATTCATAGGTACATATACAGGCTGTCCAGTAAATAGCACGACATACTGCAGGGGGTGAGAGTTTGGGTCAATACCTACCAAAAAAACAATATCCGTCTTATTACAAAACATGGTTTATCGATAGACTCGGACTAAAAGCGTGGTTTAATAAAATTTCTTATTACAAAAAGTGGTTTAACTCTTAGTCTTGAACTATCTATGGTACTAAAGATAAACCTGATGGGGACCTAGTTTAACTCTATAAACCTTTGGTCTAAGTCACAAATATACGTCAAATTCATTGTTTTGAGGTTAGATTTGATTTCTTTTTGTGTGTTATATTGTAATATTTCCTGAAATAGTTTAAATTTGCGTTGTCCTAAAGACCGTAATTATAATAATTGTAGGCAAGTACTAACTTTTTCTACAGAATTCCAGTTTTCACTTCTTCGTTTTTTCTGTTGTTCTATTTTATTAATATTATTTCCTAACTTCTTATCAATAATAAGTACGAAGAAACGTCCAAATCTCAGAATATGTTTAAAGATTTCCGCGCGATATAGATATTCCGTTACGCATTAGTGTTGTTTGAAACTACATATTTCGGACATGAAATAAATGTCATAAAAGTATTCCACAGAAAGAAAATAAATGGCATTTATTGAAACAAGAACAACCATTAGTTTCTAATAGTTATCGTCATTAAATACATCGTCATTATATATGTTAAAATATCAATACCATTATTATAAAAAAATTACATAAATATTCAGCATTTGGGTAAACGGAACGATGTAACCGAATGATATCTGATTGAATGAATGTTTCCAAGGAATTCCGTGTATAATCTGTGGAAATAATTTAAGCCAGAACTAAAGTCAGGTACTATCTAGTCTTGACTTATTTTGATATTTGTAATACGGACGGGTTTAAACCACGGTACTAACGTTAGTTCCGTACTAAGTCCAGACTTCATAGTTCTGGTTTAAACCTGAATCTAACAAGATTTTTGTAATAAGACTGTATATGTTCAGTAAAATCTTACGGATTTACAGTAGTACAAAATTTTCCGAAATATCGAAAAATCTCTACCTTGACACAGATTTTTAAGCATCTCGTAATGAAAAATTCCTTTTCTAGTTTGTTTTTACCTCAAATTATTTGTGAATAGTTACTTTACTCATTCATAAGTCTTTATTCTATTAAAAACTTAAACATTTTTAAGAAATACAATTTTTATTTAAATTTTCACAGTACAATTTTCTTTTATTAATTAATTAATTTACTGTAAATCCGTAAGATTTTGCTGAACATATATTGTGTTTTTTGGTAGGTATTGACCTAAGCTCTCACCCCCTGCAGTATGTCGTGCTATTTACTGGACAACCTGTATGTCGTTATTGTTCTGACAAAGGAGATTGAGGTGTGGCCAACCGCGACCACTGTTTACATGAGCCACCAGCGTTGTCAATGTTAATAAATAAATGTAGTCCCTCACTTACTAGGTCTGCTACTCGTGACTTTGACTAATACTATTATTCTTTGCGTCGATTTTGTCAGGAGTTTCACATTCTATGGGAGGTAATTGGACATGAAATTATGGAAATTAGAAGCGTCTCAGATTTTATACAGCGGTTACAAGGTTATGTTGCAAGTAATTACTCGCTTTTTCAACAAAGCTGACGTCTTTGTTGTGGTCTTAACAGCAGTCGGTGACGTAAAGCTTCTTGTAAGTAAGCGTGTTAAATTAAACGTTACTATATAATAATATATAACATTAATCATGTTGAGAATTTTGGATTTAATGTAGCCTCTAAAAAATCGTTTTATTTCATACAACCTTTAAACCCCAATTTGACCCCTTTAGGGGTGGAATTTCTAAAATTCCTTCCTTAATGGATGCCTACGTTATAACAGGTACCTACTGTAAACTTTTTAGTTTCTAGCGCTAATGGTTTAGGCTTTGTGTTGGTATGTCAGTCAGTCGGTCAGTTTCTCTTTATATATATATAGGTCTTGACCAGCTCTTAAGAAAAGTTCACAATTAACGTGCACGGTTCGGAAAAGTTGGCCCCATTGAATAGAGCTTGCAAGAAACAAACACAATATTAAAAACACTCGATTGCTTCTATAATAAACGTACCTATTAAAACTAGTAAGTAAAGTTACCAGTAGTATATTGACGACGGATCGTTTTTAAAGAGTTAATTTGAGAGAAGCCCGCTTTGAGAATTGTCGGGGTCGAGTTGTCGGGGTCCAATTGTCGGGTTCGTGTAGTTGGGGTCGAGTTGTCATGGGTTTGAGCTCTCTTGGGGTGAGTTGTTGGGATCGAGTTCACGTAGATTCATATGTGACTAGCAGTAGTAGTACTGATTATGATTTTTTATCGATACATGCTAAAAGAATATTGTACTTAGGTATGCTATCACAAGCAAGCAAGGCGGAAGCAGCGTTGTAGTGATGCAGGCCCACCTAGCAATGATTTGCAATGATATATATTTGACCAGGTTGTCGCGGAGTGCCTCCCTCCGTGTTCCTTCCCGGTTAGCTCAACTGGGAGGCTCTCTCCACGGCAGCAAGTAACGGAGTTCAGTTAACAAGATCAATGAAACGTAACATATAAATTGTTATAATGGTATATTGATTGTATTCACAACTTCAACACTTCATGCTGATGATTATATAAATTTTAAAATATAGCTGATAGCACAATTTTAAGCTAGTTAAAAATAAGTAATTGGAATATTGCAGGAGACTATTGGTCAGAGCGACAGCTGTGTGTCGAACCACTAGCGTTTAGGATCCAATGTGTAATGATGATGATCAAAATATGAAGAGCGACTCTACGTCACAAAAATTCGAATTTTGATTTGAATAAAGAATGAATCGTGAGGTGGACAGTGATGGAAATAAAAAGGTATGAAGTCATGAAAGAGGTTGATTGAAATGAAGATGAAGGATGACTTCGTCACAAGGTATCAGGTATACACCAGTTTTGTGATACCACCATTAGTGTTGTGCCTTTGTTGAACAGTGGGCATCTTTTATGATGAGGTAAATCTTGAAATTTCATTATTAGCATTATTGTTTCACACTGAAGGTCAGAAAGCTCTAGTAACAGCTCGTTATTAATAAATGACACAGTTATCAGCAAATTGGTCCAAGATCATATTAAGGTAAAGTGAGTCCGTCCATCCATCGTATTATAACACTGATAACCCTAATTAATTAATCTAGTCAGCCTTGAGCCAGCTTAGGCCTTAATATCCTATGACAATTAGGTATAATATTGCCGTGTGGTGCTGGCTCAGAATGCCACCACTTCATTTCATCCCGTTGGTGTCGTAAAAGTCGATTAAGGGATTAACCGGAGGATTGGCAGCAGCGTCATTCGCACAACAACAACACACCATATCGGTCGTTGCGGTGATCTTTGTGGGAGGCCTGTGTCCAGCATTGGATTTCATTAGGCCGAAATGAAGGATACCAACACATATATTTTATCATGCATTTTGGCTTAGGGGACACAGCATTTACGAAAATGCACAATGAGTCATTCAAAAGAACTTTTGGCACCAAATTCAATAGTTCATCTCTAATAAATTTACAAACAAATACTTCATTAAACTAAGTCCATTTCATGATAACAATTTATGCGAAATATAAATGAGGACACATAAGACATCTGTTGCCTTGAACCCGTGACTTCTTGTTGGCACCCGTCTCATAATACACAATAACATATAATAAAATATCAACTACAGACCAGAAAGAATATTTTATATAGAAATTGCTTTTCAAGAGAATAAAATTAATGCAAAACAAAATCCAAAAAGTAAGATTTAAGAGGTAGGCTTGATCCCGAGAATAAAGCAATGACAACCCGCGTATTAGTTTAGCAGGCTACGTAACCAGTTGCGAAAAGTTACGAAATAAGCTTTCTTATTCCTAAAATCTGTCGCTTAGCTCCCTTTAGGTATAGCGTGATGGTAATGTTTTTAATTGTTATAATTATTATTACGTACTGATAACAAATGTGTTCACTTGAGTGATTGTTTCATAATATTCGCTGTAAAACAACACTTTGTAGACATATTGTTATACAACTCACCTCCCATATACAAAAGCGTGATGATTTGTATTCTAGAGCCACCTTTGGACAATAACGGACATTTTTGCCAAATTCCAACGAATTCGATAGTGTAGTTTTAGCGGTAACATCGTTGGATGACAAACAGACAGACAGACAGAAATTCTAAAAATAGCAGTTTTGGCATCAAACTCGTTCCTGGAGTAAGAGGCAGTGATTTTTTTCAAAAAATATTCATTGTACAGTTTTTGTGTCTCTACGATTTTATTATAGTATAGATTACCGAGAGGGTCTGCTCTGGTCCTCGATGGCAAGATATGCAGAACGAGCACACCCATTATATGTCTATTCACCTTACTTTGAAGGTTAACGGGTTAAAGGTAGTAGGAAAGCCAAGCAGACAGAGAGTTCCAGACTAATTCAAACAACTTGTTAATAAGAGAAGCTTTTACTTCGCTAAATGAGCGTTACAGAAAGAAATTACACATAGGCAGTTTACCAAACACGATTTATGGCCAGATGTACTCGAAAAAATCCGTCAGCTCAGCCTATTCTAATCAAGTTTATCGTGTTATGAAAATAAGTACGTATTTTGTAACAGATAGCAGACATATTCTTAACTGACAGTACGCGTAATGAATAAATCAAACTAATTACGAGTAATTCCCCGCACAAGCGGAATGTCGCTATAAATCTGGGCTCTACAATTTTAACTGGCATACCGCTGCAATCGACAGCAATCAAATAAACTTGTAGAGATGTCCCTTAGTATTTGTGCAATGCGTGCATTGGTATCGATGCAGTGGCGAAACACTACGGCGCGTCCCGTCGTCGTTGTAGTCGCGCGTCGCCTCATCGATATTAAAAGTATCGTATGTATGCAGAGCGTTAAGTAATAGACTAGCGGTCAATAGTACAGTTCCAGCTATCAAGTGATTATTGGCAAGTAGTTTTTTGGCACGTCTCGGTCGAAGTAAACGGCCTATTGTACGTGACAGAATCCTATTACTAAATACGTATTTGTAGAAGTTGCCATAATGTTTTGGCAACTGTTCGTAAGTCTGTGTATGAATGGTTATACTCGTCTAGTACTTATCAAGCGGTTTATATCTGGTGACTTAATATTGGACCCCTAAAATTAAACTAATGACATTGTATGGAAAGTATTCTGGCTGGATTCCTTAAAGTCTTAAGAGCTAGCGCAGGCAAATTTCTGAGATATAAAAAATACTTTCAGGAGAGAGTATTTTTCTCCGGACCGGAAGGACCGAAATAAACTTTTTGGTATGTTTAGGTAGGTCCAATCAAAAAAATTGCTCATAATGCAGGTAAGCTGAAATGTAAACACGAAAAGTACTCCTGATATTATTATGATTCGAGACACACGTATGTATAGCCTAGAAAACAAGGAGTTCCAACTTCCATTTGAACGTTATTTTTTTGTAGAAATTCGCACATGTTATTTTTGCGACGCGGTACAAAAGATAAAAATTGCAAGATGAAACTACTAGAGCTGTTTAGGCCTCCTAATACATGAATAACTTTGTTTTGAAGATTCACCACTGCTGGATAAACGAATAAACAGACGTAGAATTTTATGGAACAATGCGTACATGTTGTGTCTAACATTTGGCGCAAGTGCGTAAAACACGAATCACGTTCCTAATATCGGAGAACAGATAGGGTAATGCGTCGATATTAAGACTTTGATTTATTTCTTCAGACACACAAAACACAATATGCTTATTTTAGATAATATGTAAAATATTTACCTTATACCGTTATTGTAAATTACCTTATACCGACGTCGGCAGCTTTGGTGACGTAATTACAGTTAGGTATTTCGCAATTCAGCAGACAATTAAACGTGTAATTATGCGCCTGTCAGAGCGTTATCGTATTGGTAAAGGAAATAAATTTAAGTGTTTATATTTGACAACACGATAGGGTCAATAGCTTCGTGCGCTACGGGATGCGGGTTCAAATCCCGTATGGAATAAATATTAGTAAAATTTACAAGTAGTTGTCCGTGTAGTGTCCGGATTAAGAATATAGCACCACTCCATCTCCTGCCATGGATGTCGTAAAAGGCGAAATACCCCCAAAATGACGACATAATTGTGGAGGTACTATTAGGGAGGCCGACTTTCAGCAGTGGACAAATGGCTGATATGATGATGATGATGTTCCGGATTTGAATGTTTGAGCACGTGAGATGTATGTTTGTACGGCATCGTTTAAAAAAATACATCATTATAATACATGTAACAGAGACATGTAATACACACTTATGCCAGAATTTACTGATCGATAATCAAGTAGAACCTGAGTCGAGATTGCATCAATTGAATACAAATGCTGGACCTATTACGTAGGTTAGAGGTTATCATAACAACTAAAAACCGGATTATATGCATTTGCATATTTTGGCCATATTATCAGGTTATTGCATATTTTACCTAAATTCTACTGATCATGCATATTTGCACATGTTTCCTATAATTTTAACTGTATATATGTAACTAGAAAATGCGCATAAAATAGACTTACGCCTCTGATTGTAATTCTTACCATTTATCTTTTCCTAATCACATACAATTAAGTAGCATTCATTCTTTAGAATCTCGTGGGTGCACTTCGCAATTTGAAAGCAAAATAGTCAGATTTACATTTATTTGACTAATGATTGTGTTAATTAATTAAGAAAACACGAAATGCCCTCACTACCCCGCAGGTAACCGTGCCCACCGCTGTCATTCTTTTTAATTATAAACAACCAAACTCGAATAAATGAAGTAAATACAAAGTACGTGAGTGGAGTACAAAGAAAGGAAAGGGTGCGACAGCAGCAAAAAATAACAGATGGAGTAGAAAAGTTAAAAAGGAAATTCTGATATCGGATTCAGAATCTAAGCCAGAGGAATGGTTTGTCTGGCTTGAGGGGAAGCCTGTTGAGATTCGTGGGCACATGTGAATTGCGTGACCGAAAATACGACCTCATTTATGACTTAATTATAATTCAGATGAAGACTTATTCCTAGAAGCTTTATTCAGTATACATAACAAAGAAATGATTCCTAGCCTTAGATAATAAAAAAAGAGTAAATGTAAATAAATGTAAGTAAATGTGGTGCCGGCTCAGAATGCCACCACCCCATTTCATCCCGTGGGTGTCGTAAAAGTCGACTAAGGGATTTACCGGAGGATGGGCAGCAGCGTCTTTCGAGCACACTAACAACTCAACTGCGATCGCCAACCCGTCTGCCAAGCGTGGCGATTATGGCAAGACCCCCCACTGAGCACACTACACACTCATATTGGTTGTTGTGGTGATCTTTGGGGGAGGCCTGTCCAGCAGTGGACTTATTCGGCCGAAATGATGAAATGTAAATAATTCCTACAAATCTGGTTTTAAATTGAATTCTTAAGATTACAGATAGCTGTGAACCTCAATATGTCTCACTATTTATAATATAAACTTTTTAGCAAAAAAAAATACCGACTTCAAAAACCCTACACGATATATAAATATTAAAGCTACTGAAAAGAAAAAAAAAACTTTATAAGTCGGGCCGGGCGAGGTATAAAATATAACTTCTCGCTGTTCTGCATGAACAATGTGGGCCCCACCCAACTTCTTAAATAAAGTCATTTTTTCCTTTTCAGTGGTTTTAATATTTTTATATCGTGTAGGGTTTTTGTTGTCGGTATTTTTTTTTTGTTAAAAGTTTTATTTGTTTCTTTTTTAATGAATGACAAATCATTCACACAAATCGAAACTATTAAGACATAATGTAGATAAGCGCAGTCAAATTAACCTGTTCATTAAAGCTGGTTCAAAAACTACTCGATCAAATGTAATGAAATGAATATGGGAGAACTTAAAAGCGTTCTGCACCAGTTAAAAAAAGAATTGCTCAAATCGGTCTACACATCTCGGAGTAATCGGTGTACATACATAAAAATAAAAACAAAAACATACGCACAGAATTGAGAAACAAAGGAGGTGGCCTTTTGAAGTCAGTTAAAAAAGGCAAATAATAGAGATGATTTTTAAAAAACGTGTATGCAATATAAACCTTAAGTATAAATTTACTGTAATTGCTATATATTTTTTTATACTATAACACATATATTGTAACCAATTTGTTGGTGGTTGTACGGTTCAATAAAAAAAAAACACGATTTTGAACAGAGAGAAACACGTAGTTCGTCAATTATTAGAGAAATTTGAAGAAATACCTATATTTTACGAAGTTTTATGCAAGATCCGCCATTTTGGAGAGACTGTGGTGTGTGTAAGATTAGGATTTTAATCCCTTAAACTTAAACTTTAATATGCACCAACGTGCACAGTTAAAAATAAACGAAGTCCTTCGAAAAAGTATGACGAAGAAATGTTTTATCATTATTATCGGGCTTCGGCACCTTTTCACTTAAAATCCTCCATATTGTTGTTCTGGATCATGAACATGGAATATTGACGATACTTATCTAAAGAAGGTACCTGTTTTAGTAGAAAGCATGGTTCAAGAAATGCTCGTCACTATAATTGAGAATCATGCTGTAAGATTGGCATAAATTGTAGGTTGATAATACGCGGCGCAACGCGTCACTTCTGCTTATCCCAATTAATTCCCCACTCAGGCAGGTGTGACTTGTTCGAGCAAACCACCAATTCACCCCACCCCGTTCGGAGACAAAGCGCATCCTTACTCACTGCGCTCCAGCTATCCCATAAAGACTACTTTATGTCCAGGCATTTAAGATACAATTATAGCCTCTAAAATTACTCACACGACTGATACGCAATGAAAGTGAAAATACGTGCTTCGTTTTTTAAAGAAAAATGTAAAGGTTGATTCGTTAATAAAAGAAGGTAGGTAATAAAAGCGCTAGTAGATTGGGCTTGACGTGAGTTTACACTGCGTTTTACGGCAAAATAGGCCTACATTTCTTATTATTGGCTTCATTTATTTACATATTTTTGGATTGAAACTTCTTTGGGCGTGCAACATTTTATGCGTAGGTAACGTTATGTGGGCGCATGCGCTAGCAGGTTTCATTTCTGTCATACGTACAAAGTGCTACCCGCTCAAATTTTAGGGATCCGTACTTCAAACGGAACGCTAGGCTCACTTCTTTGTCCGTCTGTCTGTCCATCTGTTAAGGCCCCTTATTCTCAGCAACGGGTAGAGGTATCAAGATGAAATTTATACAATACAATACTCTTTATTGTACACCAGAATTAACAAAAATAAAATCCAATACAGAAAAAGACATATGCTAAGAGGGTGTCTTACCGCACTCGGCGATTATGTCCAATACTAAGGTCTACGCTACCTTGGCGGCTATTATTAGGCCTATGCAGTCAAATTATACGGCCATTTATGTCATATATTTTGATACCCGCAAGCTCACAAATCGAAACATGTAGGGTATTTCCCTTTGACCTGGAATCTAAGATATTTTTATAAGTATAGATGCGTTGCCCGTGCTCTATGATGGTCACATGAAAGCAAGGTAATTGCCCGGCATTCAGTTAGTCACGCACCGACCATTGTCGCGACTGCTCGCAACTAGACATCAATCTTACAACATATAGCGGAAAAATGCCTTCCTGTGTTTATAGAAGGTTAATGCATGAATCTACAACTGTAAGAAAAAAACGTAATTTCATACGTAAATCTATACTGTAAATAAAATTACAGTATTTTATTTTATTACGCGGTCTAATGGCGGCCGGCGCCAGGACCACACCGAACGAGCATGCGCATAGTTGCTAATGCCACGTAACTAAAGGTGTATACTCATCTCTTTGTAACAACCGGTATACCGTATGTTGGCTTTCATTTTCCCCCTCTCCTCGCGCACTGTTTGAGAGCTGTATAGTTATGTGTACGTAGTAGATGGTAGTAGCTATAGTAAAATTTACGCCGTTCTATAGTGCAATAATGTTCGAGTATGGCGCGGCGCGTCTATTGGTAAAATGTCATTACCTAGAACCAATGATATTATATATTAAAAAGAAGTAGAAATGTTACATGCGTGCAAAAAGTAAGAAACAAAACTCCCCCAGTTGTAGCAATCGGTTCGCCTAGATAGCTATCTCTTTTACTCTTGTTGTTTTTGTATCTTCTTTCTCACGACATGGTTGTGCAAGCGAGACTGTATTTTGCGCGCCATTTTACTGGCGTAACATAATCATTGCCTAGAACCATAAAATTTCCCCAAAAGGAGGTGTTATCACTAATCTCATATACTGTTAATACGCGAGTGTCCGCTATACAAAAGGTTGACACTGCCTACAATACCTATATAACACATTTATTGGTACGGCACCCTATCAGGGCGCGAGTTCTACTCGCACTTGCCCATCTTTTTATAGACCGTGCCTCAGAACCTGTCGAAAACATATCCTACAACACATACTGCGCGGCAAACCTGCCTGTAATTTCCCTTCTAACTGGAACAAGGGAATACATTTTTGGGATATAATATGCAAGGAATAAGTTGTAGCCAATGAATGAACATGCTTTATCAATGGATACATAATGATGTCGGCTCAATTGATGAAGTGGCTGATTGATGAGATTTTTGCGTTACGGATGGTAGGTTTGATTCTCGCATCGTCGCATGGAATAAACATTGTATGACCCAAAGATGTTTTCACACATATGTTACGACATGTGTGTGTAAGTTGTTTTCATGATACAGATAAAATACCAGATCCCTCAGATAGTGTATTACATGTATTATACACTGGCTGGTTGTTTCAAAGTTCTGAAATACAACTATTTAGAAGAGAAATACGAATATTATATGTGAATAAAAAAACACTTTTTTGTGACCAGAATAGAAATCCTATGTCGCAATGAAAAATGAACTTGCGTCGGGAACACTTTCACGCCTTGTTTTTTATGATTTTAAATGTCGTTTGAACCCGGAGAAATCATTTGTCAAAATTCTAATAGCATTTAAGGACAAAGGCCTTCCCAAGGCAACTGTATGTCGCTGGTATAACGAATTAAACCACCGCTGACGGACGAAGTAAGAAATAAAGTACCTAAAAAAACGCGGTGATAAAATACATTGAAGAAAATATGCGAATTACATATGAGGAGATTAGCACCGATCGACCGACCGACCGATTGGATCGGAGAAGTGAACATAAGATTTTACACGTGCACCTTCGCGTACGAAGCATAGTTTTGCACTGAGTTTTACACAGCCTCACCGAGGCTCTGGATCAGCTCGTGTGGAATGGTTACGTAATATCACGGACACATTTGAAGCAGGGTTGTCTCGGCGCGTTTCCATCGTTGTTACTAGTGATGAATCCGAAATGAATCCAGTATAATTCAGCGAAGCAACAGTCGACCGTGCAGCTTTTGAAAAATAAACCAAGCTTAACAATTGAAACGAGCGGGATGCGCAGACAAGATTTGCAAGTTTTTTTTACTTAACGGGATCTGGAGTATACTGACTCATTCTTTACTAAACCATACGAGCATTGTTGCAAGTTGATGGTGTGTTACAAAATGGTAGCCTGCAATTTTTGCTGCTGTGAGCAAGAAGCGATCTAGCAAGTCTGAGGAGGCCTGTCTCTGCGGACTACTACTCCATCACAATAACGCGCCCGCACGCGGCGCGCAAATCGAAAGGCTTTCTTGAGACCATGCGGGTCAAACTTGTAGGTCACCCTGTTACAATCCTGATTTAGTACGGGTTTCAACGTCTGTGTGATGCCGGCTACAAATAGCACCACCTTATCTCATCGTGGGTGTCGTAAAGACGTCTATGGGATTAGCCGGATAGGCAGCACCGTCGTTCGAGTATATTTACAACCCAACAGCAAACGCCAACCCAACCAAGTGTAATGATTGTGGCCAAACTCTCAATTGAGCACACAATACAAACTCATGTCGGTCGTTTTAGCAATCTTTGGGCAGGCTTTATGTCCAGCAGTGGAAGTCCTTCGGCGTAAATGAAAATTACTTTTTTTATTGCCGTAAGCTGACGATTGCAAGAAATGTGCTGAAAATTTGCAAAACACTGGTGAAAGTACCTACCCTAAAAAGATGTACTTAATACTAAAACTAGCGTTGAAACATACTTTTTAGATTTTCGCTAAGCTTCGCGAGTGTACCACGAATAATGTTGTAAAAATCGTTTGTATCGTACCACAACAGTGTTAAAACACAACGGTTACATAAGCTATATGTGCTAACATACATAATAAATAAGTAGCTCACACCATGAATCATCGTTACAAGTTGGCTTTGGTTTGTAGATAGTCGTGTCTTTAGCCGTATAAACATATTTCTGTCGTGCTAATCTTTATAAAAGACTACATATACAATTTTAGGTTTATAAAATATGTATACTTATAACTGCTGTATACTTGATCATCATCATCATCATCATATCAGCCACAGGATGTCCACTGCTGAACGAAGGCCTCCCCCTTAGATTTCCATAACGAGAAGTTACAGCTTGAGCTTTCTTATGAGGCCTATTGTGAGTGACCACGTCTCTGTTCCATATGTCATCACTGGTAACACACTTACTTATACTTGATATACTTGATCAGGAAACAATAATAACGATTCAGACCCAATTTTATTTTCTTTTTTTCCAAAACCTTCCCACACTAGGATTGCTTCTGTGTCATATGTGGTACAATTTACGGACATAAATCCCACATGCATAAACACCCAGACCCGAAACAACTATCTGTAGATCATACCTACATGTTTTCCGTGCGGGGATCGAACCCGCGCCACGTTGCGCAGATATCCAATTGCTTAGCGACTACGCCAACCGTGCCGTGCAGTATCACCACGAATACTAGGAATAAAAACTTCTTTATACATAATATCCATATTTAGATGCGTTGCTGTATTAGAGCGGATAAAAACATTATGCAAAGTTAACCAGTTACTGACTACGGCATCACATAAAAACACTTTAATAGCAAGAACTTAAGACATAAAAATTCATAATACTTATTTCCGTATCTGTTTTCAGCTTTAGTTTTAGATCATATTAAAGTTACAGTATTATATCAGATAGTCAATATACGATTTTAAATAAAAATTGCCAGGGTTTTTTGCTCAGTGGATGGCAAACAATTTTATATCACCTGATGCTATGCCCCCCAGGCACTTCTCAGGGAGGTTTGTAAAGGATCCCCCTGAGCCTCACCGTACGCTGAGCTGCGCACACGGCGGCACGTGACCACGTGCACGCCACCGTCTTGCCGGGGGTCGCTCGGTGTAAGCACGCAAACTCCACAATCTGCTGCTGACGTCATCGCGTCCCGGAACCAGGCCGTTTCCTCTTCTGGGTCGGGCAAGATCCCTTGATCGACCTCTGACCACGACGCGACATTGGCAGCTGCGGCGAGCATCTCTTGATCGACTGTGGGCTAGGACCTGGACGGCCTGGGTCAGACGGTCGGAGGGCGACGTCAAAAACTATGTGGCGTTAGTCGGATAGCGTGACCATCTCCTCCACCACCCGCCAGGCCAACACCACGCTGGCCACAGAAGGAGCCACCCATGTCAGATCCACGACCGCCTCGCCCTGCCACCGAACGCAGGTGCTAACGGACCCCCGATTAAACAATCGGAGGTCAAGCAATGCCGCCCAGTCTTATCATTATCTTTCCTTATATTATCTTCCCTCTCGGCCCATCCCGACGGTTGCCCCAAGCTCCAGAGTGAGCGTTGAAGTCCCCCAGGACGAAAATTAGACGGGGCGAGCATTTACAGCGAATGCTGCGCGCCACCCACCCCAGACAAGGCTGCCCGTTTTCGTGCTATATAGTCAATTACTCAACATTCATAGTCATTTCAGACAAAAGATGTCCACTGCTGGATGCGGGTCTCCCGACTGATCTTGGTTTGGGTTTTATGCTCATCGGGGTTATTTCGCTGTAATCGTCCCGCCCCTAGGAGCCTATCCTGCCTTTGGTTTGGGTTTGCAATTGCAATTGAGTTGTTAATGTAGGTACTCGAACGTATAGTGTGTGATAGAATATGTATTAGTATATTTGTAGTTATTTTATGTATGTATTTTACCCTTATTATGTATATCTTTTGTTTGAAATTATTATATCGTTATCTTTTTATTTTAATAATATTACACACTGTGTCTACGTTTCCAATTGCCCTCTCCTGTCGCAGGTCTGCTGGCAGAAATTTCTTTAGAAATAAGCAGTGCCTTTGTACTTTAGTGACCTATATACCCTGTATTTTTTTCTACTGCTGTGTGTACATAGATAATACATAAACACACCCAGACCGTTCGTTGTGGCGATCTTTGGGGGAGGATCTTTGTTCACTAGTGGACTTTATTCGGCTGAAACGATGACACGGTATAGTACTCAATCACTCGCTAACGCTAGGCTCTACTACGAAATAAATAGTTTAGAACTTCAGATGACATGATTATTTTTTCTGCTTTCATAATTATCTGAAAGTATAAGCAAATGAAACAATAAATAAACAAAGCTATACAGCACAACCAGCAAAATAAACAAACTGAACGGTAAACGATGGATTTTTTGAGTGAATAAATAAAATGAATGAAACATAATACAGGTACTTTGTTCATTTTCAAGTTGAAGTGGAAAAGATTGATACTGATGCCGCCACTGGCCTCTGACAAAAACCGGGATTTATCTCGCTACTGAGATGAAAAAGTACTTTAGCAGCTTTTACTATAGTAAAGTATATCGATATGACAGTAAAGTATAGGTATATCGATTCTAAATAGTAAATTTAATCGAGATTTGCACAGTGGCTTAGTAAAGCCAACACCACATGTGTTCCGATGACACATTAAAATTTAGTTTCTTCAAAATCCTCTCATATTTCACAATACGATATTCTTTTGAATGTAAAAAAACGTGTGCTCGGAACTTAGCATGAATCACCGCCAACTGTAATGGCGAGTTCTTTGGGTGCTTTTCATACGAATATACTCTTTTGTTATACGAAATGAAAGCTAAAATATACCGCGATCGTGGTCACTTTATAGACGCAAAATAAAAACAGAATTAATGATTGGTTCAGTACAATGATAGTCGATCATTAGAGGTCAGCGCTTTTTATCTATGTTGGTATCGACATTAATTTTCTCTTCACTGAAGTTTTATTGCTCTTGGTGCAATCAGTTCTAGGATGGATAACCACCTGATCCTTTACACTTTCAAGACTCCATGGTTCGGAGAATCGGTCCAGTGTTTCTACGAATAGGTAACCATGATAGCCATCATGGAAACTCAGACGCCAACGGTCTTACCATAAGACATGGAGGTCAAATGGCTGTCGCTCCGTGTAAACACTGGTAACCAGTCGGCTTTGGTAAGTCTTTCAGTTCGGCACTCTGACATAATAGCGAAACGGCTGGGTTTATAAATGTTGACAGACCAATGTATACAAAAATTACATATTATTTATACTCGTTAAGCATTAATAATGTGACCATACGTCCCGTTTTGAATGGGACGGTCCCTTTTTCAATTACTCCGTCCCGGTGTCCCCGAGGAAAGCTTTGCGACACAAAATTGTCCCGTTTTCCTGAAAGCTAGCAATCACGACGATTTGAAAGCCGCGAAAAATCAAAAGAGGGTGGCGTGATTATTACACACTCTAGCTCAAAAACATATTACGTGGTTGAATAATGAAAATGACACTATCGAAAAAAAATGCTGCATTAATTACAAGAAATAATTCATCTCTGAACTATCGTTACCAAGATACATAGTTTTTAGCAGATTCAGATTTAGGACTTGCAATACAACTCACATCAGATCTACATCAATTATGTTTAATTGCAGTTCATTCAGCAGTGAGTGATTTTGTACATCTTCAAGTTTATCGTGTAAGGCGCCTTACACGACAAACTTCTTGCGCGATAAACAGTTTTTTCATTAATAAGACAAACTTTGCCAATGGATCGATGGAAAGTGTCCAGACTCGAAAGGTTAGTAGGTAGGTAGGTGTATAGTTTCTGCTTAGCTTAGAATCATCAAACTAAGGTACATGAGGTAGCTCACTCAGTATGGTCTAATACCAATTATAATTTTTATGAAATTATCATTTTCATACTTAATATTTTTAATTTAGGTGCTAATTTCCAATGATCTGGCAAGACATTCACCATCTCACCATCTGCTGCTGCTATTGTTGCTATCTAGTTACCCGGTCCGCATCCTTGTTCTCCTTGTTGACAATCTTATTGGTACAGAAGTAAATTTGAAACTGCTGTTTGTCGATGACAGAACTATTCAGATTGATATGACCGAGTTAATTTTAAATTAAATTCTTTAACCTAAAGTTGGAAAGAAGACGTTGAAATTACACTATATTTCTAGCACGTATCTTATAGTACCCATTATTAAAATGGTTTCTATTCCTTAGGTGATACTTTCAGTCACAGATACTTTAATACTATAGTACTTTCAGTTGACTATGAGAAACTAATTGAGTATCATAACGTTTCTGTAATTTTTAATTATAATGTACAGCCAAAATATTCGTATTGTTTATTCCGTTGTTATTAAGCTGACAAAGTTGTTCTTTAAATTGGTAATTTTAAATACGGGTTATTCTTCTCTCATAAAATAGTCCTATTTGTATTTCGACATAGTTAATAAGCAGCAGAGCAGAATTAAATCATCATTTTGTGCTAAATATCAGATTTGAGCTACGTGCTTAGGTATTTATTTATTTAAACTTCTATGTACATATATGGTACACAAGGCGGACTTAATTCCAAAAGGCATTTTCTACCAGTTAACCTTTGGGTTAAAAAAGCACATTGAATGAGGTACAAAAACAAAGCTATAGATAATGTTGGGAATTAGTATAAAATACAGGAGTGGCCTTCACCCAAGTGTGACCTTAGGCTGCTCCAAGCTTAAATAACCATTATCCTGTAAATTTACCCAGGAAGCAAGCAGTCGATACCTACAAATTGGTCTTAGATCCCTATCCTCAATAAAAGTCACGTAAATACTAAAATAGAAGCCTAATATACTGGAGTATTCTTTCGTAAATTTGTCAAAATGTAGAAATAGTTTATACACTTTAAACCGAACGAGACTAGGTGTTACCACAGTGTATTTCAGAGTCTTAATATACTTAAAGAAAAAAATCTCGCGATCTGCAATGTAAGGTTAGGATCAAACGAAGCTCACGATTCTGAACTTTTGTGAAGTCCATTAAGGAGCGTTACATTATGAAAGCCGTCACTTCATTAATCTTTCTTTTTATATAGTGCTTTAGCATAGTAGTTACTTTAGAACTAGATTTACTAATTGGGTGTAACATCGTGTTAGATAACTCCCACCATGTTCTGTGATCTTATGTGTCAAGTTTCAAAATTGGTATTTCAGTACGAATCTCGATAGAAAAAGAGCGCCACGGAACCTTACACAATTTTTTAGATTTTGCATACACAGGCATCTTCTTGTAGAAGAGAATTTATTTCGAATTTACATGTAAATATGTAGGAATAGCTTAATCATAGTAGGTATATGTAGAGTTTTATTTTGAACTCATGTCAATGATAATGTGTAAGTAGCTGAAATGCATCAAAATGGGATTAATCAAAGTATTTATATTTCGGTTAGTATTCGTTTTTATTTTGGTTAACGATAATCGAGAGATTTTATGAGATATGAAAAATAAACCAGTAAGAACGGCACAAAGGTTGTTTGTAGGGTACACTTGAAAAGTTCACCTATTAAATTATTTCACATATAATGTCGTTAGAACTTTTGTAGTGGTTTTGATGGAAACTTTGTTGTGCTTCTAGGTATAGGCCGACGTCATATGAATGAAATGTGGAAAATTACTAGGTTACTACTACTTACTAGGTTAACCTGTCATACTAAGTTAACTGGTTTTCACGTTTATTACTCATAATAATAAAACACTTTTAACGTATTGACATGCTAATGTACTCTGTGGTGTTGACACTACATCACACGTTACTAGGTTACTGTAATAAACAGTCTTTATGTAATAAGAACACAATCCTCATATGACTGCTTTAAGTCAACAGTTTTTTTTAAATCATTTTTTTTTATTATAAAACAATTTTAAACGGATTAAATCGCGTGTATTATTGATTTTTGTTTTTCCTGACGTTTCGAACACTTTGCAGGGTTCGTGGTCGCAGGATGACTAAGGTGACAAGCGTCATTTTTTTATCAATTCTCAATTCTTTGTTATTTTAAAACAAGTCAAATTTTCTTTTCAATAAGCACTGTTAAAATGTTAGCTCTAGAAATTTGTGTTAAAACATGTTGGCTCCTATTATTTGCAATTGCATTAAAAATGGTAAATAATAATAAAACGACTGAGGAGATAGGTTGCTCCTGGAATATAATCATTGCATAGAATTCTCTGACGGCCCAAATTGGATAGGCGTATCCAATTTAGCCCATCAGAGAATCCTAATTTTACGTTTGTATAAGCACGGGAAATATATACACAACCGCTCTTTATTTAGCGGTGAACTACAAAAATGAAAACACGTACGGTCGTTTATAATAAAATATCTAATAATACCATGAGATAGGTTCGGAACAGTGATTTGTAGTGTCAGTCAGCAAAGTAAGTACTGAGAATCCGTCATGGTGACTGACATACATCAATCTCATTGTTTTGTAAAAAGATCATGATACGGGATTATGAAACTATATAATTTTGGTGAAAGATATACCCTTTTGTTTAAGATTTTCCCTTTCTTGTGTAAGTGATGAACTCGTAAAGGTAAACAACATGCAAATTATTTCAGTTTAGAAGAGTAACAGATAAAGTAACTACTTACCGTGAGTATACAAAGGCGAAACCCGAAACTTGACTGCAGCCATACAAGCTATGGGTCCAGTGCCACCACCCAGTTGCAGGCCGTGGGATAGCACTTGCACGATGGTGCTAACCACGGTAATGGTCCAGCCCCATCCGCCTTCAGGATAGTAGCGCCGAGCTAGAGTGAGGGCAGCACGCGCCCGCAGCACCGCCGCGGTCTCCGCACCCACTGTCGCTCCAGCACTGGCACACCTACCGCACCAACACACTTTAATCACCATAAACAAAACTTATCTATTAGTATCACCAATAGAAAACCCTATATAAAACTTTATTTTATACGATACACTGCACTAACCGACGAAATTGAGCCACTTCACGCGCCGCCTCATATCCCACACTCTTAGACCGACCCCGCTCCGGGTTTTTGTTGCACTTTCTCCGCAGATTGATTCGTTTGCCACTGACGCCACATGTGCACAATAAGTCTTCAGGCCGTAATCTTTGTGTAGGGTGATATTTCGGCGCGTATCTTGCGCGACTATCACATTCTGGAGTTCTCCAAGACAAAAGACGCTGCAGCAGGGACCGCCGTCGGTGCGCTGAATTCTTTCCGCACTCGATTGTACCCGTTTGTCCGGTATCGTGAACGAATGATGAGTAACGATCGTTTTCACGAGGTCCGAATTCGACTTGCCGATTATTAAAAGAAGATTTCTTTCTATCATCTCTACCTTGGCATGCGAAAGTGGGAATAAAGTTTTGTGAAACGTAATCGCTTTTATCCTCACCACGACTCGTTTGGTCGTTTTTGGGTGCGAATCCATTTTTTATTTTCTTGACATCTGTGTGTAGGGATTTCCAAGCGGCGACAACTTCTTCACGCGCAGTCGCATCGCTGAAATTTGGGACAGTATTTGAATCGGGTATTTTTTCCACAAGTCGGCCGCTGTCAGGTTCTGACGGGACAGGCGTCGCCCGGAGTCGCGTGGGCAAGCTGTCAGACCGGCGGAGCGTCATTGTCATTTAGATTTGGAGGTCTCATTTTTAAAGCACATCTATATATTATTGGAAGTATTTTCACTGCTCACACATTTGTAAAATATACAAACTGTTATCTGTAACAAGGGAAAAAAAGTAAGCAAAATAGGATAAACTGTCAAAGTAGTCTTCTTGCGAGACTTTGGAGACAGTGGCGTGGGCCAAGATAATGACTGGTAGCTTTATTTTGGTAGAATATTATGATTTGAAGAAATAATAAGCAGCTTTCCAAGTTTAATATTGTGCGTAAATGGTTACTTTAGTGAGGTAAGGCAATATACTAAGCTATTAATATTCTAATGAAATATTCATAAATTCACAAAATGTTATGTAAATAGGAAGATTTAGGAAACTGAAGGCGATAGGCCGATAGCTGAAAGAGATTCAGTAATATCAGCATTTTGTGTATCCAGCATAATCCCGAAATGATTAATAATGCTAACCATTTTATTAAAACTGGGACCAAAAACGATTGACTTAATAAAAAGAAGAATAGGAAAACAATAAAATATATCAGACGGTTTTACCTTCTTTTCAGATTAACTATGTGCTAAAAGTGATATAAATGATGGCATAAAAGCAATTTAAAAGACATCTTCTATTTAGGACTTTTGCCAAACAATTAAAAGCATTAATTTGCTACTGATAGCGATCTAATGGAAAGACTGATTCAAGCTCATTGTCTTCAAATGAACTTTAATTGCTGATTCAGTCTGATGTCCAGTCATGAATTTATGACCTTAATAATTTTTTCTTTGTAATACTAAGTCCTTCACTTTGTTAGCGAAATGTACTTAAATAAAACAGAGGCTATTAAACGAACATCAAAAATACCTTTGTTAAATATATCCATGCCCATGTTTGACAGTGAAATCGGTCAGAACAACTTTTCTTGTGGTTGGTCTTAGGGTTTTTAAGCCTTTGTCAATAGTGCAAGAGTTTTGACAGCGTTTTCATAAATTAACGATCATCATCATCATCATCATATCAGCCACAGGACGTCCACTGCTGAACAAAGGCCTCCCCCTTAGATTTCCATAACGAGCGGTTACATGCCGCCCTCATCCAATGACTTAACGAAATTAACGATAGTTTCTGGTAAATATATTAAAGCCAGAAAGGAGGTTGAGGCTTTCGTGTTTTTTCATACTGGCAATAAATGACCACTTCTGAACATGGGACTCCCAATGGCTGACACACTGATTATCATAGGACAGAGAAGAGAAGAAGATCACCAGCATATCAGCCAAGGGAGATACACTGCTGAAAAAAGGCCTGCCCCATAGGTTTCTAAAATTGTGTCGTCATTTCGGGGAAATTTGCTAGTATGCACTACGCTTGGCAGGTGGATTGGTGGGCGCAGTATAGCTACTGAAAGAAAGGAAAGACAGAAGGAAAGCTGTTGCCCATCCCTCTGGTTTAGAATCCCTTGATCGCCTTTTACGCCATTTACGGAAACAGATGGAGTGGTGCTATATTCTAAATCCGGACATTATACTTATATGATGATATAATTGTTCTGCACGGGCGCAACTTGCCCACTACCATACGGTAAGGTTTCCGCATGACTGTCTGACTGACTTCGCGGAGCTCGCTGCTGGACCGAGCCTTCGCTTCGCGGACACATTTGATACATTATTATATTTTGGGTAAAACGTCTAGGATCTCAATAAGTATTTATTTGGTACGCATTGTATTTGATGCCAATTTTAAAATACGTTTCCTTTTTTATATTAGTTCACTTTTTTGTTTATCTGATTATAACAACGGTACTAATACGTCTGTTTTATCCTATTATATTTTTAGAGGAACCCAAACAAACTAAAACGTTTAAAGTCAAAAGAAGCGCAAGATAATCTGAAAATTGAAAGTGACTTACACAATAATGAGGATGAAACGCCGAAGTTTTCAGACGTCATTCCATTATGTTGGCCATTCATAGTCAGTAATTACATACGAGGATTCTTTTGTTGTCCCCCCGCTTTGGGAGACAATTGAATTCTAAATCTATTATTTTTTATGTTCTTGGATGATCCTAGACTTATTTCTATTGGTGGATTTTACTGTAAATGCACCAAATGCTGCTTGGTGTGTATAATGTGTCTAGGCTATGACTTGCAGGAGTAATGAGCATCGATCCAGTAATAGCTTTTATTTTTGCGGTAGTCGATGTGTCCTGCCCAGTTACTTTTAATGTACCATATTAAGGGTGAGAATTCATTAATATATGAGAATAAATAAAATGAAATTACAGTCAATAACCTTGATGTATACATATTCTAATACTGAAGTAAAATTAAAATTCACCAAAGCCTTCAGATAAATTTTCTATCGAAATTAGTAAAAGATCTGTAAATAAGTGATACGTTATGTTTGTAACATTAAAATATCAAGCTTTAAAATAATGGGAGCATAGATTTTCTTTATTTCTTTCAATTGAAATTTTTCTAATTGTGCTTTTTATGTAATCAGTAAATTACTGTCCCACTGCTGAGAACGAGCATTTTCTCACGGTGAAAAGGGTTAGACCTTAGTCCACCACGCTTGCCTAGTGCGGGTTAGAGGACCACATACACCATTGAGAATATTTTGACGCCCCCTAAGGTGTGCAAGTTGTCTCACGATGGTTTTCTTCACCGATGTGCTGTTTAAGATATTGCTTTTTTTAATTTATTGGGAGCAACATACATTGACACATTATGTATTAAATTAAAAAATGTTAACAAAATAAGAGTAAAACAGCATTCTCCACAGAATATAACTAGAAATACCTATAAATGTCATGCGATTTTATAGATAAATATTTGAACCTTTTTTTTTTTTTTTTTATTGATGTCCAGTGGAAATTCTACATGGAACTTCCTTCTCCCCAGGGAAGGGCGAAGGGGTATGCCGGACTCCTACCGGCTAAAACCACTGGAGCGGTCATCTTCGGCACCGTAGGGGGGCTCCAGGTCCTCGTAAGATCACACTAGAGCCGCCCATTGGCGCCACGCCTTTAGGCACATCACGAAGGGGATGACTGTAAAGCGGTCACCCCCTCTAGTGGAGGGAAGGCGACTGTAAAAAGGTCGCCCCCCCAGGCACTTCTCGGGGAGGATTGTAAAGGATCCCCCCAAGCCTCGCTTTGCGCTGTGCTGCGCACACGGTGGCACGTGACCACGTGCGCGCCACCGTCTTCCCGGGGGTCGCTCGGTGTGAGCACGCAGACTCCCCAATCTGCGCGCCCGCGACCCCCGAGGCCCCCCACCATGTAGTGACGGCGGGGGGCTCAGGCGTGTTGGACTTGGGAGCCGGGACGGTTGTTTCCCCGGCGCCGCCTCGTCCTTCTCCGTGTGGGATCAGCCCTCTCCCGATCCCGCTCTGCAGTCTCCTTCTGGAGCATGACGCTCTCGCAGAAGG
Organism: Diloba caeruleocephala; assembly: GCA_947459985.1. Lineage (NCBI taxonomy): Eukaryota > Metazoa > Arthropoda > Insecta > Lepidoptera > Noctuidae > Diloba > Diloba caeruleocephala. Next base: position 14,960,032 of record OX381615.1, read on the forward strand.
AGACCACTGCACTCCAATTTGTATGCTCTGCCAACATAGCCGACACTACTGCCGGCAGAGAGAGATCTTGCCCGATCCGATCGACCAGGATCCGCCGCTCGGCCGCCCACGCAGGGCACTCCTCGAGCGTGTGCTGTGCGGTATCCTGGTCGCTTCCACAATGGTGGCACTGTGCCGTAACCTCGCGTCCTATTCTGTGCAGGTACGCACCGAAACAACCGTGACCAGTGAATACCTGCGTCAGACGGTAGGTGACGCGCTCGCTCCTTCTGAGCCAGGCTCCGAAGAGTGGCAGGATGGCCTCGACGACGCGCTTGGTCGCGAACTGCAACTGTAGGCGTTGTCGCCATATCTCGAGTGCGCGCCGTCGAGCCAGCCGCCTTATTCTGTCAAACGCCCCTGGAGGCACGCTTTCCCCACTTTGGCGGAAGGAGCGTGTCTGGTCATAGACCCACGCATCCATCTCCGCCTGGATGTCGAAAGGCGGGAAGCGTGCCAGGAGAGTTGCCGCCTCGTAGGACACTGTCCTGTATCCCCGTGCGATCCGTATAGCCACTCTGCGCTGCAGACTGTGAAGTTTGGTTCTGCAGCGCCGGACGCCTGACAGCCGGGATGACCATACAGGCGCCCCATAGAGGGCCACAGACCGCACGACGCCCCCGTAGAGACGGCGAACCTCCTCGCTCGGTCCCCCGAGATTGGGCAGCACCCGGTGCAATGCACCCACTACCCTCTCGACTCGGGGGACGAGGCGTGCGAAGTGCTCTTCGAAGCCCCAACGACTGTCCAAGGTGAGCCCCAGGTACTTCATGTACTGGCCCACCCTGATTTGCGCGTCACCAACGCGTATCCACGAACTGGGTGGTTCTCTGCTCCGCGGCAGTTTGTGGAACCATAGCGCCTCGGTTTTGTGAGGCGCTATCTGCAGACCCAGAGCGTGGATTTTGGCCACGACAATTGCCACCGCTTGCTCGGCAAGCCGGATGGTTCCGTCGAAGGACTCCCCGCTGGCCAACACAAGAGTGTCGTCAGCGTAACAGACCAAGCTGACGCCAGCGGGGAGAACGACACGCAGGACCGCGTCGTAGGCGAGGTTCCATAAAAAGGGGCCCAGAACCGACCCCTGTGGAACCCCGCACGTAATCTCCCTCCGCTTTACGCTACCGTCCCTGCCCACGTAGCGAATGTGCCTATCGCGCAGATAGGCCCCTATGATGCCCTGCAGGTAGGGGGGGCATCGATGATGGACTAGTGCCCCCCTAATCGCACCCCACGGGATGGAGTTGAAGGCGTTGACGATGTCTAGACTGACAGCCAACGCCACCCCACCCCGCTGGGACACTGCCTGTTCCGACAGCGAGCGGACGCGAAGAATCGCGTCGATTGTGGACCGCCGCTGCCGGAAGCCATACTGACTTTCGGCCAGGTCGGGACCCACTCGCGACAGGTGCTCAACGAGTCTTCGGGTAATTATTCTCTCGAATAGCTTCGAAGCCTCGTCGAGCAGGCAAATGGGTCGATATGCAGAAGGAGACTCCGCAGGCCTTCCTTCCTTCCTCAACAGAACCAATCCGGCTTCCTTCCAGCTGGACGGGAACACGCTTCGACGGAGGCAGCTGGTGAACAGCCGCCTCAAGCGGTCCCCAAGAGACTGCAGTGCATACACCCACGCGCGGCCCGGAATGCCGTCCGGACCCGGTGCGGTGTGGCGAATCTTCAGGCGGCCAATGGCTCGGCCCAGCTCCCCTTCCGAAACCCCTAACTCCTCGGCCCATTCCGAGGCAATCAGGGGTGGAGAGGGACCAGGACGGTCCCGGACCGCTGGAAAGAGCGTTGAAAGTACTCCCTCCAGCAAATCCGGGGCCAAGGTTTCAGTCACCGGGGGGACCCACGGGCGCAATTTGCCCACGACCATACGATAGGGTCTCCCCCACGGATTCCTGTCCAGTCCCTCCAGGAGCTCGTTCCAGGACCGAGCCTTCGCCTCGCGAATTGCGCTGTTTAGCGACTTCGTGGCCGCCCGGTAGGCCAGATAGGCCTCCGCAGTCTCACCAGCTGTAGCACTACGCCGGCGTCGGCTTCTTTGGTACCGGCGGCGGGATGCCAGGCAGATCGCGCGCAACTGCGCGATCTCCTCCGACCACCAGTACACCGATGTACGCCGGGAGCGCCTGGCCCGGGGCATTGATGCATCGCATATCGACGTCATCGCCTCCCGGAACCAGGCTGCTTCCTCTTCTGGATCGGGCAAGATCCCTTGATCGACCTCTGACCACGCCACGACGTTGGCAGCAGCGACGAGCATCTCTCGATCGAGCTGTGTGAGGGCCCAACGCCGCGACTGCGGGCTAGGACCTAGACGGCTCGGGCCAGGCGGACGGAGGGCCACGTCAAAAACTATGTGGCGGTGGTCGGACAACGTTACCACCTCCTCCGCCACCCGCCAGCCCGACACCATGCTGGCCACAGAAGGAGCCGCCCATGTCAGGTCCACGACCGACTCCCCCTGCCACCTAACGCAGGTGCTAATGGACCCCCGATTCAACAATCGGAGGTCAAGCGATGCCGCCCAGTCTTGTATTATCCTCCCCCTCGGCCCGTCCCGACGGTTGCCCCAAGCTCTAGAATGAGCATTGAAGTCCCCCAGGACGAGCATTGGACGGGGCGAGCATTTACAGCGAATGCTGCGCGCCACCCCATCCAAGTATCCCTCGAAGTCGGCGAGAGACACGTTGGGGGAGACGTAGCAGCCCACTACTGCCAGAGGTCCCCATTCTATAGCGACAAATCCCTGCCCCCTGTCCAACAGCGAGCAGGGCGGCCCACCTTCAACCTCAGCCCAATAGATGGCGACGGAGTCCCCGGCGTCCCCGAACCAGCGAGGATGTTCCTGGACGACGTAGGGCTCCGCCACAACCACCAAGGCAACCGACCACTCCGCAACAGTCTGCAGCAGCAGATTCTGCGCGTTGCGGCAGTGGTTCAGGTTGCCCTGTAGAACTCTTAGGGCTGGGAATTTTCGGCCTCCATTGCCACCGGTGGGCCCGCGACCGTTGTCGCCGGCACAGTCAACTCCTGCCTATTGGCAGTGGCAGAAGGGGCTCGCTTCCCCCTCTTACCTTTCTGGGCAGCGCATGACTTGCTGCCCAGCCTATGCCCTGACGGCAGTCCGTAGTCCGCACATAGCGGGCAATTCTGTGACTGTGCCGTGCATTGTCTCGCTTTGTGGCCCTGGCTGCCACAAGCGAAGCAGAGGTCGCTCCGGTCAGCCCCCCCATGGGTGGCGCAACGGAGGCGCACGTGCCCGAGTTCAAGACATCGGTAGCATTGCAAAGGCCGTGCCGCCAATGCCTCGACCCTGGCCGAAGCCCACCCCACACAAACACGCGAGGTGGACGCCACCTTTCTTGCTGCCTCCAGCGGGCAGCGCACCCAGACGGTGCCCAAGGACACGGATGAGCGGCGAATGTCGCCCACCCTTACTTCCTCGGGCAGACAGCCGCCCGCCGCCGCGATGGCATCAGCCACCTCTTTAGGCGTGACGGCGTCGTCCAGGTCGCGTACCCTCATTTCCGCCGTCTTAATTGGCCGTGCGATCCGCACGGCAAAGACGGGGGAGAGCACCTCCCGCATACGGCGCGCCAGGCTGTCAGCCTTGGCACTACAGTCCTCACCAGCGACGGACAGCACCATTCCGCCGCTGGCTGCCCTCTTCATGGTCACCGTGTCGGGACCGATGCCGAGGTCAGCGAGCTTGATGCTTTTCCTGGCCTCAGCCATAACCTCACCCAACCGACTGTCGGGTGAGCCCTCCGGCACGGTGACTGTTATGGCGGCCGTTGCGGGAACCCTGGGGAGGTTGATCTTCCTCCTTTTATTTCTCTTCTTCCCCTTTCTTCCTACCTCTCCCTGGGTGGTGGAAGATTGTGCCGCCTGCGTAGCAGAAGCTGCCTGGGCTTGAGGGGATTGGGACTTTTTTCCCCTCCTTGCGGCCACGGTGGACCACAACTCAGTCTCCACTGTGGCCTGTGGCTCAGCAGATGCGATTACCGCAGGCGCGGTGGTCGCCACATTTGCAGCAGGCACCGCCGGCAGGTCGGCCACTCCGGCTACATTCACCGCATTACGGCCTTTCTTTTTCTTCTTTCCCTGCGTTAGAGCCGCAGGGGAAGAACCCGGCGCTTTTGTCGATGCACCAGACGGTGCCTTGGGTGCAGTCGTACCCGTCGTCGTGCAGGACGAGGCTTTAGCGGCGGCGGCATACGTAGCTGCGCTTGTGGCAGTCTCTGACTGCAACCGCCGTAAATCAGCTGCCAATGGCGGGCGTAGACGCTGCTCCGGCAGGAGCCGCCCCTCCAAGGCGGCAAACCTGGCGCTCACTATGCCCCCGACTTCGAGGGCGATTGAACGCCGAAGTTCGGCCACTGCGTCTGCTGGCATGAACGCCGGAGCATCGCCATGACTAGGGTTCGCCGGTGCGTCCCTCTGACGGCGGAGTAGCCCCACCTCCGTCGTTAACCTCTCTATCTGCGCCGAGAGGCTGGCTATCTGGGAGCGCAATTCCGCGTTCTCCCTCTCTAGCCTCTCGACATTTCCATCCTTACGGACCGACCGTTTGGCATCGGGGGATGACCCCTTTGACACCTTAGGGAGGGCCCGCTTGCGACCCTCACCTGCCATCACTAATGAGGCGTACGAGCCCCGAGGGTCCAATGATTCCTCGGAATCGCTTACCCCACCCGATGGCAACGGCGTGCCTGGACGCGACAGCGGTGCGTTTGTACGCTGTGCACGTGCGTTGGCGCGTAAGTTCCGCGCACTACGCGTCCTGGCACCCGAACCAGACACGGGGCCGACATCCGACCCCATGTCCATCTGGACGCTGTCAGACTCTGACAGCGTATGCATCTTCTTCACCTCCGTTACGATCTCCTTCGTAACCTCCTTCACAGCCTCCTTCTCAGCGTCAGTTTTATGTTTTGTATTTTTAACCATAATTGATCCCACGATTATGGGGGAAATAAACGGTCGACCCGGGCAGTGCCCCCTGTACCCGGGCAAGCGTATCCCATGTTCAGGTTCCGCCGGTCCTGGGGTTGGCGTGCTCGCGACTGAACTTCCCATCAGCCATGCACCCCTCGCCGCACGCAAAGCTTGGGTTCGGGGAATTTTTATAGAGGCCTTCTTCCTCGCGATCCGGGCGGTTAAGCCAAGATCCTCGGTCCCGGTCGAAGCCGCGAGACGTGACCACGACACTCCAACCGAGGTTACGATATCGACGGTGGCAGGGAAGGGGAGTCCTCCCACTACCTGCTCGGGGCAGGGTAAGTGCACACCGAGCCCGCCGCTAGCCCGCCCATGCTCCTCCAAAAATGGAGGAACACCCTACGGCCTACAGCCCAAAAACTGGGCCCGTCCCTGTCAGAATATTAGCCACCGGGCAACAAGATCCTCCAAAAAGTGGAGAAGTTATTGCCCGGTGCCCAGGGTGCACCGGCCCGACAACTGCTCTTCCCCCCGGACGTATCAAGAGGGACCAGCAGCCACCGAGCGCACGTGGAGGTTTCCTGACCTAGCACCCCAAATATTTGAACCTACAAACTATATATACATATTAACAACAATGCAACAGATAGACAAATCATCACGGCATGCACTATTTTTTATTTTAGAACAAACTCGATATAAAATAAAGCCGTTACTTAGCTCCATAAATAATTATTTGTTAAAATTGTGGTAACGAATAACTAACGTTGAAAAGTGGTGTTTAGGTATTAAACGTGACTTGAAGTACCTGGGGCTCACCCTGGACAGTCGTTGGGGCTTCAAAGAGCACTTCGCGCGCCTCGTCCCCCGAGTCGAGAGGGTAGTGGGTGCATTACACCGGGTGCTGCCCAATCTCGGGGGACCGAACGAGGAAGTTCGCCGTCTCTACGGGGGTGTCGTGCGGCCCTCTACGGGGCGCCTGTATGGTCATCCCGGCTGTCAGGCGTCCAGCGCTGCAGAAACAAACTTTACAGTCTGCAGCGCAGAGTGGCTATACGGATCGCACGGGGATACAGGACAGTGTCTTACGAGGCGGCAACTCTCCTGGCACGATTTCCGACGTTCGACATCCAGGCGGAGATGGATGCATGGGTCTACGACCAGACACGCTCTCTCCGCCAAAGTGGGGAAGGCGTGCCTTCAGGGGCGTTCGACAGACTGCTGGCTCGACGGCGCGCACTCGAGATGTGGCGACATCGCCTTCGGTCACAGTTCGCGACCAAGCGCGTCGTCGAGGCCATCCTGCCGCTCTTCGGAGCCTGGCTCAGAAGGAGCGAGCGCCTCACCTACCGTCTGACGCAGGTATTCACCGGTCACGGTTGTTTCGGTGCATACCTGCACAGAATAGGACGCGAGGTTACGGCACAGTGCCACCATTGTGGAAGCGACCAGGATACCGCACAGCACACGCTCGAGGAGTGCCCTGCGTGGGCGTCCGAGCGGCGGATCCTGGTCGATCAGATCGGGCAAGATCTCTCTCTGCTGGCAGTAGTGTCGGCTATGTTGGCAGAGCATGAAAATTGGAGTGCAGTGGTCTCCTTCTGCGAGAGCGTCTTGCTCCAGAAGGAGACTGCAGAGCGGGATCGGGAGAGGGCTAATCCCGCACGGAGAAGGACGAGACGGCGCCGGGGCAACAACCGTCCCGGCTCCCAAGTCCAATACGCCTGAGCCCCCTGCCGTCACTACATGGTGGGGGGCCACGGGGGTCGCGGGCGCGCAGATTGGGGAGTCTGCGTTCTCACATCGAGCGACCCCCGGGCAGACGGTGGCGCGTACGTGGTCACGTGCCGCCGTATGCGCAGCACAGCGCAAAGCGAGGCTTGGAGGGATCCTTTACAATCCTCCCCGAGAAGTGCTTGAGGGGCGACCATTTTACAGTCGCCTTCCCTCCGCTAGAGGGGGTGACCGCTCTACAGTCATCCCCTCCGTGATGTACCTAAAGGCGTGGCACCAATGGGCGGCTCTAGTGTGATCTTACGAGGACCTGGAGCCCCTCTTCGGTGCCGAAGATGACCGCTCCAGTGGTTTTAGCCGGTAGGAGTCCGGCATACCCCTTCACCCTTCCCCGGGGTGAAGGAAGTTCCATGTAGAATTTCCACTGGACATCAATAAAAAAAAAGGTATTAAACGTGACCTGAATCATCCATGCTATTATTATAGAGGCCTTACAGGAACAATTTAAATTCGAACTGAGTCTGAAAAGGGAAGTGTATGAACCGCTATAAAATGGCCTTTAGTGAAATAAATTATAGTGAACAACTTTTGAAGTAGCTATAAACTTAAAAAAGGGAAGCACGGTGTACTGTTCAAATGAACTATAAACAAATTGAATTAGACAATTACATAGTTCATGGTGGGTGGTAAACGTTGTGCCTGCCTGTGCATTATGTGTGTGTTTTTATGCTACATAGGACTGGTCTTGAGTGGCACCGCATTGCAGACCCATAGAGTCAACAGTGGTGGATTGGCCTACATAGCGTTGTTTGGTGGAGAGTGCACGTAGTAGTGGCATTTTTATATTGTAATGGTCGGTGGTGATATTCCGAACAACTGACAACCACGGCGACGTATCGGTTGCTAAGGCCAGTTCTATTATGAACACAACTAGTCATAGTCCGAGCACCCGATTGGTACGTTATTACACTTCTATGGTTCACGGATTTATCTGATTGGCTATTCACAGACAGAAATACAATACCAATATTATGTCAATCATATTGCTACATCTGTGATCTAACTTTTTATGATAATAATTTTTGTGATTATATTTTGTGTATGTTACATATTGTGTATAGTTAAGTTGTTGTTTTGTAAATAATATTTTCCATGATAAATATTGATAGTGTTAGCGAAATCGAAAAAAGTGCCAGTCAACCTGCTTCATTGTTGAATATCCTGGTGAGATGTCCCCATTGCTCCCAACCACGCTTCTTAAAAGGTGAACGGGGTTTAAAGGTACATTTTGGAAAGGTCCATCAACCCCATAATGTACCTTTTAACTCAATAATTACACACATTACGAATACGCCAACATTAGCAGGCGTATTCACATATAATCTTAAACCCTTTTGGCAAATACTATCAAATCTAAAAATTTCGACTCCTATTTTAAAGAGAGTTCCCCGTGGTGCACGATCGTCCGTTGCACAATATTTAGCACGTTGTGTCCGTCTTGCCACGCGAGAGAACTCACAAGCTGCTTGGGAGCAATTACTCACCTTCCCTTACCGGATTCTACTTGTTCAAAAGAATTTGGCTACCAAAAAATCTTTAACGGCCCATATTAAAGACAACTGTAATGTTTCGACTATAACTTTAGATTCCAAATTTCTCCATCAAATCCAGAAAGGTATTTTTAATTACGTTGAATTTAAGCTAAGCGAGGATGATATTAAGGGAGCTGCCAGTATACTTTTTAGTAACGATGTGGTTGCGCCATGCCCTCCACATTTACGGCTCTGGACAGTAAGCATCCTGCTCCAGCGGATAACCTCACCTTTCCTGATCCGCCTGACCCAAATTTACACGTTTTATCAATCAATTACAGCCCACCACATGGTCGCAGCTGTAAGCTCGTTTCGAGGCGGATCTACCGGTGGACTCGACGGCTTGTCACCGCAGCATTTAAAAGTACAGGTACTCTAGGAGGCAACGTGGATACCGTTATCAAAGATTTCGAATTTATAAAACAGAAATTGAATTCAATCGGCCTAGAACTTAACCCTGCTAAATACGAAATATATGTATCTGAAAACATTGTTAGACAAACGACGTTTCAAAAATTCAATACAATAGCCCCAGATAATAATTGTTGAAAAAAGTTCTTTGCACCTCCCTAATCTTCGAAGAATCTTTTCCTTCTTTCATTGACCAAAAAACCAAAGAATTCAGTGATATTTGGGAAAGACTTTTTAAAATAAACTTACATTCGGCTTTTACCCTATTAGGATACTGTTGTTTTGGCCCACAATTCATTTACATTCTCCGCTCTTCACATATATGGAAAAATTCACAACTTTTAGAGAAATTAGACAACATAATACGGAACACCTTGACATCAGTTTTAAATGTGGCCCTGGACGACCGCGCGTGGTTACAAGCGACTCTCCCTATTCGTTTAGGTGGTCTCGGCGTTCGTAAAATTTCCAGTGTAAGTCTACCGGCGTTCCTGTCCTCGGTTTACAGTACAGAGAAATTAACCAGAAAGATTGTAGCATCCTCACTGGTTGATTACGATGTACCGTGTTTGATCGATGCTGTGTACGCCTGGAAAATGGCTTGCCTGAATACAGTTTTGCCCATTAACCTTCCCAGAGACAGTGGGACGAGCCGCTCTGCAGTTTGGTACGGAATCAGTTACTTTATACGTCTACCAATACTGCTGAGCGTGCTCGTTTGCTGGCTGTGGGTGAATGGGAGTCGGGACTTTGGCTTCAGGCACTCCCGTCACCCAATATAGGTACTATGTTGGATGACTCAACTTTTCGACTCGCTACATGTTTACGATTAGGTGCTCCATGTGTTGCTCCGCATCGCTGTCACTGCGGTGAAGCGGTCAACTGCCTCAGCCATCATGGCCTGTCTTGTAGTAGAAGCGCGGGACGTATAGCACGACACGCCAGTATTAATGACATTATTCGTCGTGCTCTTGTCACCACCGGCGTACCAGCTGTACTGGAACCTAATGGCTTGGCACGTGATGATAGGAAGAGACCAGACGGTACGTCACTATTGCCATGGAAATTGAGAAGGTCTCTGGTGTGGGATGCAACCTGTGTCGACATCCTTGCTCTTTCTAATCTTTCCAGTTCGGTGGGCTGTGCTGGCGCGGCCGCTGCCGCTGCAGATACTCTCAAACGGCGCAAATACAGTAACCTGGTTGGAAATTATGTGTTTGAGCCGTTTGGGGTCGAAACGCTGGGGTCATGGGGACCGAGTGCACGTCTGCTTTTTAAAGACATTGCTAGACGCTTGGCCGACTCTTCACGTGACCAGAGGGCTGGCCTATTTTTTGGACAAAGAATTAGCATTGTCATCCAACGTGGTAATGCTGCCAGCCTCCTGGGTACGGTACCAGACGACAGCAATTCGGAGGAGTATTTTGACGCTTAGGTGTCTTTGGATATTCTTTATTTTCACCTTTTTATATAGATACCTTATTTGTATATAGATATTTTGTCTTATAGTATATAATATATTGTAATATGTAATGTCATTAGTTTTAATGAGTATATATATTGTAAATAAAACTGTTTATTTTAGTTCAATATAGAAAAACAAACATCAAGTTATATTCTGTTCTATTCTATTATAACCCTGGTTTAAAATATTGTGAAACTATTGTATAAATATTTTGAATTATCTGGTGTCAACTTTTGAAAGAAAATTTTATATTACGTGTCACATGTCAAACAGAATTTCCGGAATCACATCAAATTATGCCACTTGCGAAAGTCTAATCCTTAGCTAACGAACTTGGACATTAAATCAATTAACCTAAAATGAGTCTACGTATATTCTGTTCCTAATTTTATTACTATTAATTCAAAGCTAAATAGATCCTTCGTTAGTTTGTGTCGTTACCACAGCGTTTTGCAATGGTTGGGATTATCTAGTCTAGATAAGATAATCTGGTTCCATAAAAGTTAACTGCGATGTCAAGACCAGTAGAGTAGAGCCGGTAACTATCTTCATATTTACATTTCACAGTTTACTGTGATAAATAAAATCATTAATCGTATGCTCAGTAAAGTGGAAAGAGTGATAATGGTAAAATCGCTGCTAATTCAGCTTGGAGAGATAAATATTTATTATTTCGGCAAAACGAGCTGTTTTCCACAGTGGCATTCCGACTTTGATTAATTCTGATATTCAAATCGCAATTTGGGACAACTGCCGACCTCATCAAGCATTCTTTCACTTAATGTTGCTCGAGTTCTAGGCAAAATCTTAATGTTCGATGTTTAATTGGTTTGGAGGAAGTTACATTTTATTTGATTAGGTATTATTGTGCAATTTAAAAACACGGTTTAAATATATGTTTTAAATTTAGGTCCATAGTACACATTGGCGATCAACGATTTAGTAGCTAACACACATACAAACTCCAGTTAATTTTTAACCGCTCGATACAGTGACTGAATGTAGCACTCCATACGCACATATTTGCATGCCAGTCGCAGATTTCGATAGCGCAATCGAACGCAGCAAGTCTTCAAAACGCAATGCAGCATCGATACAGACGCTAAAACGTGCGACTTTGATACAGTTATCGAAGGCAGCAAGTCGCTAAAACGTGATACAACCTACAAAAAAAAATTGTGGACCTATATATGTCAGTTGATAGTTTTACCGTAAAATATCATTGATAGCTATTGGCTACGTAGTGGGCTTTACATTTAATTCAAGTGTTTTTTATGAAAACAAATCATTCAATCAACCGTGCGTATGTTTTCGCCATTAATAATTTTCTACGTTTTATACTACTCTATTTTAGATTATGACTGAATAGAATAATAAATAAACTAGAATTATAAAATACTTCACCATTAATTACCTCAACTATTTTTCTAATGATATAAATACATGGTGGGTGATGTCAACTTCTAGTGTAAATAACAATCTTACAAATTACCCCCATCTGTTTGTTGTGGAATAACGACATTGTATCGCGCTGCTTCAACGTGACTTCGGCCTGAGTGTAGGGACGAGGCAACTTTGCAAGTGGATTGCGGGAATTGTGTAAGCAAATAAAAATTATAGAATTTCACGTTCAATATTATTCAAACGAAATGTAACTATAGTTGGAAGGGCTTTTTTTTATTGATGTCCAGTGGAAATTCTACATGGAACTTCCTTCACCCCGGGGAAGGGCGAAGGGGTATGGACGCCTACCGGCTAAAACCACTGGAGCGGTCATCTTCGGCACCGAAGGGGGCTCTAGGTCCTCGTAAGATCACACACATTACACATTACGGAGGGGATGAATGTAAAGCGGTCACCCCCTCTAAAATAATTGGAAGGCCTACAAAAGGATGGTGGTAGATAAGACAAAACTGTGTTAAGACAACAATTCTATTAAACTCATCATCAGATAATGACGAGAAAATGTTGTCAAGTCCCTTGCTATTTATTGATGAAGTCTGGAAGTCGTCTGCGTGGGTACGGATAAGTATCTTGTGGTTTATAATTTTGTAGACATCTCATCGCCCACGTTTTCTGTAGATTACTTAATTGAGACGTTTGAGCGTAAAGTACTACATAACGCCACTAGGGTAAACATTAAAAAACAGTAAAAAGTGGAGTAATTTAATGCCACATGAATTGTGTTAAAATAACTGGATATCCAGCTATCATAATCCAACACTAAGATAGTTAATTATTGCTAATAATTCAGCTCAATCTAGAAAAAGGTTTGATTTAAAAAATTGTCTCCAGTTTTTCTTAGAACTACGTATTATTAGAACTTTTATTTTTAGTTCATCTTTTCTAACATCAATCTTTTTTTGTAATGTAATATATTGTCAACAAGATCCTCATTACAAGCTGCGGCTGAAGTTCAAGGCTGGCGAAAGAGCCATTTATCTCGGCTCTCGACTTGTATTATGTCTATAAATTACTTATGGCAACTTAGTGGAAACCGAAACAAGTAATTTTATACTGATCGTTTGTAAAGGTTACAAGTTCGTTCTTTAGAACTTCAGAATTTATTCATCTTGGACAGAATAATATTTGTTGGTTGGTATAACGCGTAACGTGAAGTAAATTATGCTATTGAAATATATGAGTGTAGATGACGACGCTGACATGTTACAAGCGATGACACATAGCATAGAGACGTGGTTGCTCACTATGGGCCTCATAGGAAAGCTCAAGGTCACTCAGTAAGCTATGAAGAGAGCTATGCTTGGTATTTCTCAAGAGAATAAAAATGAAGAAATCCCTAGAAGAACCAAAGATGCCGATGCTAACATAGCTATAAGGACTAGTAAGCTGAAGTGGTAATGGGCGGAGCACATAGCTCCTATAACTGAACATTTGGGCAAAAAGGTTGGATGCGGGCGGCATGTAGCCGGTCGTTGTGGAAGTGTTTGGGGAAGGCCTTTGTTTAGCAGTTGACGTCCTTAGGTTGGTATAATGATGATGATTAACGTTTTTGAGTACATCATTTCATTTACTGCTATAAGTACAAAAAAATTGCACTTGCTATGGGGGTTACATAAGCTACAGATTAAAAGAGAGTGAAAAAATAAGCATCAATTGTTTGCTCAAGGGTTATGAAAAAATCCCTGAGAACGGTTAATTGCAATGGATCTTTAGATGATGATGACGATGAAAGAGTAACTTAATTTATTTTACACGTTACCCACTAGGTAGAACATTCATTTGCAATTAATTATACTTTAAAACGTATATGCTCAAAGGTGAACAGTGGTGATACTTTTAAACATGACGACCATAGTGCATGAATTAGATATTTGGAGTAGTATCTATACTTAAATAAAGTTCCTCTAGTCTCATTTGCGAAATCTTGTTAAATTTCACCCTATTTACACTGATGGAGCGAATCTAATTAACGCCAAGGCAGCGTGAATACATACAATTTGCCTACAGAGTAACAGTAGACTGAATAGGATTATTTTTATGATCCTAATAAGATCCTAGACGAGTCTATTGGATTGATTGAAGACTTGCTCAAATAAATCCAATAGACTCGTCTAAGAAACTGACATCAGGGGTGTGGAAACGCAATTCAGGTTGTCCAGACTTGGATGTAGTGCAAAATTGTAACTGACTTCCACTCACGTTTAGCGGAGTGTAGTGTTGCTATGCGGAGAAAGTGGTTTATCACCTATGTATAATTTAAATCAATATTCGGATAAATACCTTTCTGACTACAATAACCTGTTCAAAGTAGTTCAAGAAAATACAGAATTTATAAAAACGATGTAGGTGTAGGTACCATCTTGTAAGATGCAAATGCGATTAATCAAATGGCAATATAATGAGTTAAAACCTTATAACGTTAATATCCAGTTCAGTGAAGCGATTTCAACAAGATTATGTAATGTATAATCGCTATAAAAGTATCTCAAGATTTCGGAACTAAACTGTGACAGCCACCAACTTCGCCCACAAACTATTTATTGAATTCCAATAAACTAATTGTGAAAATTTTACACCAATTTAATCCTCATAATAGTCTCTCAAACGATTGTTGTGTTATTGCAAAAATATCGCAGATAAAACGACTATTTTTGTTAGAAACGATTTCACATACTTGACTGGATGTTGCTGTAAACAAGGTATGAAAGATAAAATATCGACAATTTAAACTTTGAACTATAGAAATGTTTGGCAAAACAATAATATATGTTACAGTGAAAACCCGTTTTTAGTTAGAGCGTTTTTTCTCTGGGTAAAACTAGTTCATACTGAATGCCTTCGTTATAACTACAATTTCTGCTAGTCAAAAATGAATGTCAATTAAAATTGGTTTTAACTAGACAAAACGAAGGCATGCAAATGGTTTCAGAGTTAATGATGAGTGAAATAATAGTCACGAAGGAAGGAAAAGGTGGGAGCGCCGCTTCACTTCCCGCCTTAGCCTTCTAACTAACCTGTCCCATTCGGATCCGCCATAGAAGACTGAATAGTGAAAAGGCATTTTGTCTAGTTTAAATTAGCATTGCTAAGATGTAACGAAGGCATTAAGTATAATCTAGTTTTAACTAGAGAAATCGCGTTCTAACTAAAACGGGTTTTCACTGTAGCATATATAAAAAAAAACATCGTGTGGATTGTAATTTAAGAAAGCAGAAGAACAGTCTTGACTCGTTGGGGCCAAGGAAAATTCACAAGTGTCATGGCCCATAAATATAACCCGTTGGTCTACATGAACATGGTTGGGCCTACCTACCTGGCCCCGCCCGACTTCATAAATAAAGTGATTTTTTTATTTTTAGTGTTTTTAATATCGTATAGAATTATGAAGTCGGTATTTTTTTGTTAAAAAGTTTTATTTGTTTCTTTTTATTGTAAATAAATGTACAAACTTTTCCCAATTTGATATCCGTATTGGTATCTAACACAAGAAATAACTCTAAGAATCGAAACTATTAAAACATCATCTAGGTAAGCGCAGCCATATTAAATCTGTTTATTGAAGCTGGTTAAAAAACTACTCAATCAAATATAATAAAATTTATATGGAACCAATTCGAAAGTATTTTGCACCTATTAAAAAAAGAATCGCTCAAATCAGTCTACAAATCTCGGAGTAATCGGTGAACATACTCATAACTCCTCTTTTTGAAGTCGGTAAAAACATTTCCTTTCTTTTTGTATTGAATGGCAGATGTAGCTCTAGTACCTTAGCGTAAATTGTATAGAACACAGCGACCGGTGTTTGTGGTTATTACTAGCAGTCTGTTTGTGAGGCTATATAATAATATATATATAATAGAATCGTTTATTCAGTAATTAGGTCCTGACAGATACTTTTACACGTTATACGTATTTTTATAATATACTATGGCAAAAGAGTCTGCCTGTCGCCTAAGCGATCACCGAGGGGTTACTAATGTTATCAACCTTTAGGGCAGTTAAACATTTCCTTGAATTGAATTTAATTGAATTGAATTGAATTCCCATGTCGTGTTTCTTCCATATTTTTGTGGGTTGAGCTTCCGGAAAACGTTATTCACCGTACAAAAGGTAACAATATTGCTAATTCATCGTATCATCGTCATCATATCAGCCACAGGACGTCCACTGCTGAAGAAAGGCCTCCCCGTTAGATTTCCACAACGAGCGGTCACATGCCGCTCTCATCCAACGACTCCCAGCGACATTCACCAGGTCGTCTGTCCACCTCGTTGGAGGTCGTCCCACGCTGCGTTTTCCGGTGCGCGGTCTCCATCCGAGAACCTTTGTGCCCTATTGTGGCCATCAGTTCTACGAGCAATGTGCCCTGCCCATTGCCACTTCAGTTTACTAATCCTTTCAGCTATGTCGACAACTTTAGTTCTTCATCGTATATTAAATTGATATTTATTATTTTTTTATAATTTACAGGTTTTTGTTTTATAATATTTGATATTTATTTTACCTCACGGCTAGGAGACGCCACTTCCTCACCAGGTCATCGCTGAAAACCAGCGTTATTGGTGTTATTATAACACTAATGGCAATAAGCTGAGCGACGCCCATTTCTCTGCACACGCGGGCCACGCTGCCATTAGTTTTTAAAAAAACTGTAACTGAAACAAAATTGTAACTGACTTCCACTCACGTTTAGCGGAGTGTAGTGTTGCTATGCGGAGAAAGTGGTTTATCACCTATGTATAATTTAAATCAATATTCGGATAAATACCTTTCTGACTACAATAACCTGTTCAAAGTAGTTCAAGAAAATACAGAATTTATAAAAACGATGTAGGTGTAGGTACCATCTTGTAAGATGCAAATGCGATTAATCAAATGGCAATATAATGAGTTAAAACCTTATAACGTTAATATCCAGTTCAGTGAAGCGATTTCAACAAGATTATGTAATGTATAATCGCTATAAAAGTATCTCAAGATTTCGGAACTAAACTGTGACAGCCACCAACTTCGCCCACAAACTATTTATTGAATTCCAATAAACTAATTGTGAAAATTTTACACCAATTTAATCCTCATAATAGTCTCTCAAACGATTGTTGTGTTATTGCAAAAATATCGCAGATAAAACGACTATTTTTGTTAGAAACGATTTCACATACTTGACTGGATGTTGCTGTAAACAAGGTATGAAAGATAAAATATCGACAATTTAAACTTTGAACTATAGAAATGTTTGGCAAAACAATAATATATGTTACAGTGAAAACCCGTTTTTAGTTAGAGCGTTTTTTCTCTGGGTAAAACTAGTTCATACTGAATGCCTTCGTTATAACTACAATTTCTGCTAGTCAAAAATGAATGTCAATTAAAATTGGTTTTAACTAGACAAAACGAAGGCATGCAAATGGTTTCAGAGTTAATGATGAGTGAAATAATAGTCACGAAGGAAGGAAAAGGTGGGAGCGCCGCTTCACTTCCCGCCTTAGCCTTCTAACTAACCTGTCCCATTCGGATCCGCCATAGAAGACTGAATAGTGAAAAGGCATTTTGTCTAGTTTAAATTAGCATTGCTAAGATGTAACGAAGGCATTAAGTATAATCTAGTTTTAACTAGAGAAATCGCGTTCTAACTAAAACGGGTTTTCACTGTAGCATATATAAAAAAAAACATCGTGTGGATTGTAATTTAAGAAAGCAGAAGAACAGTCTTGACTCGTTGGGGCCAAGGAAAATTCACAAGTGTCATGGCCCATAAATATAACCCGTTGGTCTACATGAACATGGTTGGGCCTACCTACCTGGCCCCGCCCGACTTCATAAATAAAGTGATTTTTTTATTTTTAGTGTTTTTAATATCGTATAGAATTATGAAGTCGGTATTTTTTTGTTAAAAAGTTTTATTTGTTTCTTTTTATTGTAAATAAATGTACAAACTTTTCCCAATTTGATATCCGTATTGGTATCTAACACAAGAAATAACTCTAAGAATCGAAACTATTAAAACATCATCTAGGTAAGCGCAGCCATATTAAATCTGTTTATTGAAGCTGGTTAAAAAACTACTCAATCAAATATAATAAAATTTATATGGAACCAATTCGAAAGTATTTTGCACCTATTAAAAAAAGAATCGCTCAAATCAGTCTACAAATCTCGGAGTAATCGGTGAACATACTCATAACTCCTCTTTTTGAAGTCGGTAAAAACATTTCCTTTCTTTTTGTATTGAATGGCAGATGTAGCTCTAGTACCTTAGCGTAAATTGTATAGAACACAGCGACCGGTGTTTGTGGTTATTACTAGCAGTCTGTTTGTGAGGCTATATAATAATATATATATAATAGAATCGTTTATTCAGTAATTAGGTCCTGACAGATACTTTTACACGTTATACGTATTTTTATAATATACTATGGCAAAAGAGTCTGCCTGTCGCCTAAGCGATCACCGAGGGGTTACTAATGTTATCAACCTTTAGGGCAGTTAAACATTTCCTTGAATTGAATTTAATTGAATTGAATTGAATTCCCATGTCGTGTTTCTTCCATATTTTTGTGGGTTGAGCTTCCGGAAAACGTTATTCACCGTACAAAAGGTAGCAATATTGCTAATTCATCGTATCATCGTCATCATATCAGCCACAGGACGTCCACTGCTGAAGAAAGGCCTCCCCGTTAGATTTCCACAACGAGCGGTCACATGCCGCTCTCATCCAACGACTCCCAGCGACATTCACCAGGTCGTCTGTCCACCTCGTTGGAGGTCGTCCCACGCTGCGTTTTCCGGTGCGCGGTCTCCATCCGAGAACCTTTGTGCCCTATTGTGGCCATCAGTTCTACGAGCAATGTGCCCTGCCCATTGCCACTTCAGTTTACTAATCCTTTCAGCTATGTCGACAACTTTAGTTCTTCATCGTATATTAAATTGATATTTATTATTTTTTTATAATTTACAGGTTTTTGTTTTATAATATTTGATATTTATTTTACCTCACGGCTAGGAGACGCCACTTCCTCACCAGGTCATCGCTGAAAACCAGCGTTATTGGTGTTATTATAACACTAATGGCAATAAGCTGAGCGACGCCCATTTCTCTGCACACGCGGGCCACGCTGCCATTAGTTTTTATTTTATTTTACACTCACTGCATTAAATGCAGAGTAGTCAACATACATGTGCCTGACGTTTTATTTTTTACTGTTATGTTGGATTACTGGCTGCATTGTTTTTAATGCCAATTCCAGTTGCCAGTTAGGATAATGTTTTACTTAGTTCGTTTTATTTTATTACATTTCTTTGTTATCCTCTGTATGTATTTTATAACCGCCATAGGTTGTGTCTTTAAGGTGCAAAGAATAAATTGATTTTCTTTCTTTCTTATTTCATGCTGGTATTCTATGACGGTGTGATACTGCCCCGGTTGAGCCAGCCCATTTACGAGCTCTGGTCAACTGATAACTAAAGCTAGGCTCTCCCACGCAATAGACGGATGGCATTTCATTACAATGCAGCCTCTGAGAAGACGACACAAAGCAAATCCAACAATGGATTAATAGAAGCACGAGACGTCTCTACTAGAATTTTAGTAACAAAATTCTGGAAGGGAGCTAGGCGCTTCTATTTTGGAGCTTGAAGTAATTATCATTGGCCGATTCAGAATAAGATATTCACAAAGGCTTCAACTATACAATGTTTTTCACATTTACTCGGTTTAGTCAAACTATTTACTGACGACCTTATTCACTGATATTACTTTTTATGGTCATTAATAACTTTTGTCAAATGTGCTATAAAACTCACCTACTGAGAGTAGGTGAGTGGTTTATATTAATTCCTCTTGGACGTTATGGTAAAGTTCTAGGTTGAAATTGGAATACATATTAATATTAAAATACTTCGTCTTATGAACCGTTTAAAGCTGAAGTAAATAGAGGTTTGTAGGGCAATATGTGGGCAGCCTGCTACTTGATTATTAACCATGGTTCAGTCCATGATGCAGATATAGTAATGTCTTAGGTTTACGTGATTAATACTCACTATAATAAAACACTTTTAAACGTAATCCTTTTATCGCGGATATTATAGATATTTATTTTTTCTAACGTTTCGAACACTTTGCAGCATCCGTGGTCGCAGGATGATTAAGGTGACAGGTGCACAGGCGTACAGATTTTAAGAAGTTATTAATTTTATTTACCGTGCATTTCTAATCAAATATTGTTTCAATTCACGCAGTAATCACTCATAGTGTCTAGATATTTTCAGTGCGGTGTGGATTTGGGACTTTATGATTTTAATAACAGGATTCCAAACTGTCAGCAACTGCTAACAATTTATTAAAATTAGGGTGTATTTTTTATTTCAATAACCTTACGGTTACGATTCGGTTCTTTTACGAGGACTTGAGGTCGATCAAAACGTAGATATGGTTTGGTTTCTCTAAAGCATCTTTACACTCTATAGACTTTGTGGAGCATCTGTTTTTGATGTTAGCTTTGTGTTCTTTAATCCTGGTGGCTATACTATGTTTTGTTTGCCCTATATATGTATATGTACCCACAATCACATTCAATCTTGTAGACCCCTGCATCTTGTAAACGAATGTGACAATTCATTGGTTCCAGAAGTTGGCTGATCTCCATAGCTTTTAATAGATAGGCACGCTTCAAGATATGACTAATTCTATCGGTGACTCCTTTAATCAATGGTAAAACAGCAGGTCGCCGATCTACCGTGCTGGATTTCGGACGGCTTTTGCGACGGGGACGTGGCGCTGTCAAATTGTTATTTTGAAGAACTGAATTTTACTGTGTATTACATTTAGTGTTTTAATAATAATAGGCTAAGATCGTCTTGTTACTAACATTAATTGGCGGTGAAATGGTTCGAAATAAAGAGAAATTATTATTATTTACGATATACTTCTACTGAATCACTATCAAACATCTCGTTGTTACAGATATTGTTTTTAATATACATTTTCCAATAAGCTTCTAGACCTACTCATTTTAGTACAATATTTTTTTCAACTCCACTGTATTTTGAAAAATGGATTAATGTTGTTGGAAGTTCTCCGAGTATGTTATATAACTACCGTGTAATCAAAACTTGATGCCAAAGCAACGTTTATTTTTAGACGTACTGACCTGGAAATAGATATTGTATGTTCAATGAGAAAATCACGCTATGCTATAGAACCAAGCACTACCTATTACTGTTTCAAACTTATCTTATTCAGACGCACTTTATTGTTCCTAGGAAAAGCGTTAAATTCAAATTTCGAATAGTCCTTTGCTAATAAAAGTAAATCCAGTCAAAAAAATTGTGTTTGCAATATCGTGGTGTTCGGTTTATAATTGCTGTTTCAAGCGTATATAAATCGGGCTCATGGTATTGTTTATTCTATTAAAGAAAAGGAATTAAAATATTAACACGTGTCGTTGAATTATTTTAAGTGCCTCCTTTACAATAGCTGTTATCGTTGAATGTGAGTGCCAGTATTCACATTGCATTGCTATTGTGGTGTGCAAGCCGCAAATTATGTACATGCCTCCGACCGCTCGACACGGACGGGTATGGAACTCGGCGCTTTCTATTGAAAATTTCTCATATTAGTTCTATTGTTATAGAATGACGTTACGCTTCGGTGTAGCGGACGCCTGTACCGAATTATGCTTTCCTGCCCCGACCGCGGCTTAATTGAAAACCAATGTTATATCCCTGAAATAGAAAATTTATTTTGATGGCCATTAATAACATCAATATTTATATAAAGAGTTATTTTTGAGTCAGACATTTTATATTTTCCGTTGTTGTTGCAGGATTCTTTTGTAGCATGTCACAACAAAAGTTTCAAGAAGTTCGTAGAAATATTGCTCTATATTTTTAACTCTCAAGTTCCTAGATGATTTGCTTTAAACGTATGTAGACTGAAATTTAATTAAACAATTTGGAAGTTTATTAATTTCCGAAATATTATGATGGTGTTATTTTATGAATTTTGTTTATTTAAGTTTAGAAGTTTCTTTAGGGGCGCTAATTGTATTATCCTGAGTAGGTACAAGTAAGAAAACAAAGTGTCCTATATCTGTAATGGTTCTTATGATCACAATTTGGACCAATATGAAGACCAGAAACCGGAATGTATACTGTATTTTTACAGTTAATTAGAATTCACGATAGCCTAAAATCTGAAATTCTATGTAAGGAATATTTACATAACACTTGTCAGTCCCGTGTCGTTCCGGCTAAGAATAGCACCAACCCATCTTATCCCGTGGGTGTCGTAAAATGCCACTATGGGATTAGCTGGAGGGTGGAAGAAGCGTCCTTCGAATACATTAACAACTAAACTGTGATCGCCAACCCGCCTGCCAAGCGTGGCAAAACCTCACCAAAACCCCAACGACCACACAACACACCCAGACTGGTCGTTGTGTCAAACTTTGGGGGGCCTGTGTCCAGCAGTGGACTTTATTTGGCTGAAATGAGGATGATGATGATGACTTAACGGTTTAAATAAACCTGTTAAATGGTGGACTTTTACTGGACTTTTATCAATTCAAAATTACCGGTTGAAATTTTTTAATTTTTATTTGGTAAGAAAGTGAAAAAAGTAAAAAAATATTAAGCTTTATTTTATTTTTTATTTTTTTAATTTTATTTCAGTTAAGGATCACCAACGAATAATACATTACTTTCAATTATGAATACAAAAAACACAAATATTAAGTATCATGTAATGTACACTCAATTATAGGTAACCACAGCTTATACATCAATATCGAGTACACAGGCTAAGTTTAATAAATTAGATCAAAACGATTAAAATAGATAATAATAAAAGTTCACACTGCATTCATGACTTAAAATAATAACGAGCTATATACTCGTATATACATAGTTACTAACACATTAATTTAATCAATTAATAAATAAAAAGCAAAATCCTAAAATTCCACATACATACACCCAGACCCGGAACAACTATCTGCAGATCATACAAATATTTGTTCCGTGTGGGAATCGAACCCACGACCCGGAGCGCAGCAGTCGACTGTATCAGCCACTGCACCAACCGTGCCGTCAACAACAAGAGCGCATTTTTTTTTTTTGCCTAATTGAATTTAATCGTGAAATTAAATTGGATGATTTTGATAAAATTACTCGTTCAATTTATCTTTGTAAAGTCTACTGTTGATAAATGTATCGTAACTTTTCTTTTAAAGGTGTTTACACTATCGTGATTTATATCTATGTCAGCTACTCTGAATAAATCATTATACAATTTAGTAGCCCTCACAAGAGGAGAGTTGGAGCCTAAGTTGGTCCTGTGCAGCGATCCCTTGAACAGTTTGTAGGTTTTAGAGCGAGGCAACCTATTGGGTACACTTAAATAAATTCTGGAAAGCAGATCAGTATTTAGTTTTGATGTCATCAATTTATGTAGGAAACTTAGATCAAATATCTTTCTACGATTCTCAAAGCTTAGAAGTTTATAATGTTGGACCCGATCTTGATAAGACTTTAATTCAGTATCAGTGTTGTTTTGGTATGACATTTGATACATAAATCTTTTCTGAACTCGCTCAATGCGTTGTATATGAACATTTCAAAAACAAGACGGTTCTTAAATCAATTGTGTGTTTTGTTTTTCTTGTAGTCATCTAAGTTTCTACTATTACTGCACAGTACTGTTTCACATGAAGGAGTGCAGGAACCTGACGTGACATGACATGTAAGTATGTACTTCTTCTTCTTCTCTTAGATTATGGCTTCTAAGTATGCACATGTGGCAAAGACTCGTCCCAGCATGGACGTATATGTCAATATTTGTTTGTCAGCGTCTTTTTTGCACTGCATATTCTAGAGTATTTTTGTATGTATAAGTTGGCAAAAAGCTGTGTTGTGTAATTGATGAATTAGGCAAATAAATACGTGTACAAGCGTTAGCCCTTGATGTATCGAGAATTTATAAGTATAGCAGGCTTGCAACTTAAAATAAATGATCTGTTCTACAGTAATACGAAAATTGACATTTCGGCTTTTTTTACCAATACTATGTAATGGTATTATTCTTTATATGGAGAAAAATAATGTATAAATATCCGTCAGACCGCCCGTCAGAGAAACATAGCGCCACGCCATTTCCTCCCGTAGATGTCGTAAAAGGCGACTAAGGGACTCTAACCCAGAGGATATGGCAGCAGCATCCCTTCTGTGGAACAGAAGCCATACTGCTCTCACCAACCCGTCTGCCAAGCGTGGTGAGTACTGGAAAATTACCCCTAAAATGACGACCCAATTGTGGAAATTAATCGCGGGGACCTTTGTTCAGTTTGGACGTCATTTGGGTGATAAAATGATTACGAAATAATTTAATTGGGCATATTACTTGTTACTTAGCGTGCATAATATATAAGCTAAATAATAAAACATGTTTCACTGTCTTCTAAACCTTAAAATTTAATGGAAAAAACTAGATTACGAGCCCGTTACTAGAACTTTGGAACATGTTTTTATACATTAATTGATTTTATAAGTTAGCTTTTGACTGCTAAGAATGAAGATGGTGGAGCATGTCATTCAACTGGTAATAAGCGTCATACCTGGCCATAACAATTGTAAAGATTCCCAGGACTGGTCCTGCGTGCCACTACTCTGCGCTCGTCAACCTCGAGTTGAGTTATTTATCTATTTATCCAGTAATTTATCTAGCTACAGTGCACATCTAACCGGAACAAAGTAATATGTAACGTTTAGATGCTAATAATAATAAAAGCCTTTATTTACTGACCGCTTACACAATTATAAATTTGTTTTAGTAAAATTACAAAAAAGGAAAGTAAAACTAAGTTATGAAAATATAAATAGTTTCATCAGCAACCAGAATGTTAGTCAGGTTGCCCCTTGACATACGCCTCCCCTAGTTCCTTCTAAATATCCCGATCCCGAGCTAGTCTTCTCCAACCAATCGGAAAGTCATCTTCCCATCTTTTAATTTGTCGTCCTTTTTTTCTTTTTCCGTTCCTGGGATACCATTCTATTATGCCCTTTGTCCATTTTCCCTTTTTAGTTCTCATGATATGTCCAGTCCATTTCCATTTCAGCTGTTTTCTTATTGTTGTAACGTTAGAGTTATAAAGTTAGACACTTCTGCTTAGCGGCAAATATCTGGCGCTGGGGTGGACCCCAGCAGTAAGTACCCATCTACCTAGCTGGCCTCTTGCAATAAGGCACCTACCACCTACCTATCTATATTCCCATTTTCTATTACCAGGGAGTTGCAACGTAGATAGATCAGGAAGTTACAGATTGTATGACCTAAGGACGGTGGACGTGGTTGACAAATGATCACTATGAAGTTAGGGGTAATCAATTAATAATATTTATTTAGATTGTTAAATAGAGCCTTGAAAATTATCTATGTGGAACATTTAGTAGCAATATTTTTATACGCAATCGAAACCGCTGGCATTTTGCTGTTCTTAAATAAAACTGCTAATAATAAATGTAACATTAAATAGATATGTGTCGAAAGTTATTAATGGTAATTTACAAAGAGCGGTTTATAAATCTAGTAATTATGTAGAAGTAGAAGTCGCGAACGGTCTACGAAGATACAAGCCTTACTAACCTCCTAGAACTACTACTAACTATTTAATTATAAGGAGTTAGTTATATGAAGTATGATCTAATAGGACGTTAGAGAATAAACAACAGCAAAGCCTATTAATGTACTACTGTTGTATAATAAGTAGGTTAAGACTTTTTTATTTTTGAATGTGTGTGACATTCTTGATTTGGATCTCGCATGATGAAAAGCGATGGATGAGGTCTACGGTGGAACTAGTGTACCGAGAATTTGCCTATTCCATCTTACCTTAAAGATAAGGGATCTTCGAGGGAACCATCGGGCTTGCCGAGCAAGTCATTGCCGTGGCCAAATCCGCGCTCTGG
Source organism: Diloba caeruleocephala (assembly GCA_947459985.1). Classification (NCBI taxonomy): domain Eukaryota; kingdom Metazoa; phylum Arthropoda; class Insecta; order Lepidoptera; family Noctuidae; genus Diloba; species Diloba caeruleocephala. The sequence goes on from OX381615.1 coordinate 14,985,646, forward strand.
ATCTGCTGATAGCACCTCACAAAACTGAGGTGCTACAGTTCTATAAACTCTCGAGGAGCAGAGAACACCCAGTTCATGAATACGCCTTGGTGTCACTCGAATCGGAATACATGAAGTACTTGGGGCTAAACCTGAATAGTCATTGAGGCTTTGAAGAGCACTTCAAGCTTCCGAGTTTACGGGGCAATATTCGCACTAAACCGGCTGCTGCCCAGTCTCGGGGGACCATGTGAGGAAGTTCGCTGTCCTTACGCGGGATCGTGCGATTCGTCTCTTTCTGTAAGAACGCCATGCTCCATAAGGGACCACAGAGTGGGATCGGAAGATAGCTGGTTCCGCACGACGTAGGACGAGACGGCGCCGGAGTAACAATTACCCCGGCGCCCAATTCTAACACGCCTGAGCCCCCTGCCATTTTTATATGATGGGAGGGCCCGAGGGTTACAGGTACGCTGACTGGGGAGCGTGCACATACCGAACTATTCTCAGGAACATGGCCGTGGCGCGTACGTGGGCATGTGCACGTGGGTATGTGCACAGCGAGGCTTCGGGAGGATCCATCCTTTACAATCCCTCCCGAGAAGTGCGGCCTTTTTACAGTCGCCTGCCCTCCGCTAGAAGGGGTCTGAGATATGCTTAAAGGCACCAATTGGTGGTACTAGTGTGATCTTACGAGGCCCTAGAGTTCCCCTTCAGTACTGAAGATGACCGTTACGGTGATTTTAGCCAGCAGGTGGAGGAAGTTCATGACGAATTTCCACCGGGGGCCCAACAATAAAAAGGCGTTGACATAGTAATGTGTTAGGTTTTCGCGATTGTTACTCATTATAATAAAACACTTTTAAACTTCTGTTGAACAGTAGCCATTCTGCACTCACCAACCCGCCTGCCAAGCATGGTGCTTGCGTGCTCTTGTGGGTTGGTTATGCAGCACGGGAAGGTACGGTGCCGTAAAGGGGGCGGTCATCAGCGATGGAATCGCTGACGCTTGGGTTGACTGTTGTGTTAACAGACTAGGCCTCAGGCCGTGGAACGCCTGCTGATGATTCAGCGCGTTCCACGAGGATGGCATTTGAGTCGCTGGGACATGGGAGAGGCCTGAGAGGCGAAATGAGTGGCCGCGAGGGCTTGGGTGGCCGCTTTGGGCGTAGCCACCTTGTTGTTTGCACGTGGAGCACTTGGGGTGTGCTAATTCGCGGGATGAACCGGAGCCCCCTAGTTGTATGCTACGTGGGGACGACTCCCCGCGTAGCACAGAATTAGGGGGCTCCGTGCGATCTTTGGAGCGATAGCAATCGGAGGTGCTGTGGTCGCCTAGGCAATTAACGCACCTAGGTTTAGCGTAGCAGTGGCGCTGCACGTGACCGTAAAGCTGGCAGCGATGACACTGCCCAGCAGGACCATATCTATGGGGAGACTCAACTTTAATGCCTGAAAGGTGGCACACGGTCTTTACAACTTTATTTAGTTTAACCTTATATTGTTACTATGAATACTCCCTGTATTTAAAGCAAGTGACTATAAATATCTCATGATACACTCAGGCAGGTAACGAGGCAGGTAATTTCAACATTAACCGTGATGTCTTTGAGGTAAAATTAAAATGAGTACTAAATTAACGATTATCACAGATCAGTTTGGATCTTAGGTTTTACTGGAAAATCTTAGGATTTACCGTAGTTTGAGCTTTTACAGTAACATATACATACATTCGTAACGAGTTACCTAGTAAAACTATATCTAACTCGACCGCAAAGTGGTGAGAACGCGCTCGTTTCAAAGTGTCTCTTTGCCTAGTAGTTTTAACTTGGGACTTCAGCGTGACTGTGAACTGTGTTCGTACTTGTCAGTCTTTACAGTTGCAGTAACTCTGAACCCAAGTGATAACATTTTACTGTGGTCATAACTTTTTTCCAGCGCTGCATCAGAATCGTACCTTAAAACGCGAATTGAACTTAACATAGTTTTCTGTTTGCATTCGGAAACTGTAAAACTTTTGCACACACTAAAGTTTTATTTTACCGGGAACATGCGAAGCTTTATTATTGTTTTGTTTTTACCGAGTAACGTTGCGGATTCTCATAACGCCCGAATAAATTTTAGGTCATGTGTACCTAAAAGTTATTCGTGCATTAAAATTGTAGGCCCGACTGTAAATTTTATCCAGGACCCGAATTTTGTCAACATATAAGCGTAGACGTTTATTTTAAGTTAATGGTGCTAACATTGAAATGGCGATTTTGTACATAAAAGATTTTTTACGATTCCAAAGGTCCGAATGAAAAAATGGTTCAGCCTTATACGGTCACTCGTGTCTGTCTGTCTGTCCGTCTGTCACAGTCAATTTGCTCCTAATCTACGGGACCAATTAAGGTGAAATTTATTACACATGTGAATTTCTGCGACCCAAACATGGACGTGTAACGTAAATAAATGAATTTTGAATATTGGATCCAGGTCACTGTTAGGGCAAATAAAAATTAAAGAATAAAGTTTTGCAACCTGCCATAAACCCTTCCATTTCATATAATACATGTTTAATATATGAAATTTCATCCATTTCATATATTCATTCATTTCATTTCATATATTAACGGAACGGCTTATTGTGTCTCAAGTAATAATAAATATTATTTTATAATTTTAATATAACTTTTTTTAACGTCATTTAAGAAAATAGATAGAAAGAAAGAAGAAAGAAAGAAAATGCATTTATTGGCACAAATAATTAAATAGGCAAACAAAAACATAACAATAAAATAGATGTGCCAGAAGGGCCATCAGCTCAGCATGATGTCATGTAGCAGTACCAGGTAGCAGTACCAAGTAGCAGTACCAGGTAGCAGTACCAGGTAGCAGTACCAGGTAGCAGTACCAGGTACCACTACCTAATACTGATTTTCAGCTGCAACCCACGAGTGCCCTACGCTCGAAACTAGTAAGATATATTATTATTATGTATTTAATAAAAGGTAAAAGTAAGTATATAATAAGTAGGTATATAATACATTATGTAGGTATATATTATAATAATAAGTGTATGGTAAAGTGACTATTGGCCAGTTATCTCCGAAACTACTGAGACCAAAATTATGAAATATTATATACATACATATACAAAAGTTCTTTACTTATGTACAGATTACAGGAAAACTATGAGAAATCTATGGTCTTAAAATAACATGGTAAATCATTCAATACTGTGCGTACAAACTTACATTTGCAGTTGGTATGTATGGGAGAACATTTTTTTCAACTTCAATTTTAACATTTGTGCTTGGGCTTAATTATGGTTACTACTCGTTCGTCTTAACTAGACCAGGCATCCGTCACTCCTCGTACGTAAAGATAACATATTCATAGTACGGAACCCTCTCCACGTGAGCTCAACTCGCGCTTGTCCAGTTGTTTTTTAAGTCTGTCGTAAAATATCCTTATCCAGTATCCTTCACATAACCTTTCTAATGCGCTAATTAATTCTGATTGTAAATTAGCAATTCGTTCGGTACATTTTACGAATCCTTCGTAACAGTAAACTCAGTAGTACGTTATCAATTAAACATTTCTTTAAAAATATGTTCTGTAACTACGAAAGAATTGAAATTGAAATGGGTGTTTCACCCGATTTGATAATAATGCCTTTTATATCAATGCTAAATATATGCGTATACATAATAAGTAGGTGTAAATATATTCATACAAAAGATCCGGAAATTATACGTCAAGGGTGTCGTGATAGGAAAATAGATGGCATATCGGAAATGTGGCAGTGTTAACCATACTTGCGGTTTAATGGTATTCATATCACAGATTGGTTTACAAATGGAGGGATGATAATGCGGTTGAAAGGCGCAACGACAGGCATTGTTCATAGCTGTCGTTATACTAACACGTGTGGTGTACGGATTTAGAATAAAGCACCACTCCATCTCCTGCTATGGATGTCTTAAAAGGCGACTAGGTAGAGGTATGCATAGCAGCGTGTCTGCTGTGGTACAGTAGTCATACTATGCTCACCAACCCGCCTGCCAAACGTGGTGAGTACTGGCAAATCCCCTCAAAATGACGACGCAATTGTGGAATTTATGGGTGAGGCCTTTGTTCAGCAGTGGACGTTCTATGGCCAATATGATGATGATGATGATGATTCTGATGAATAAAAGTCTCCGCTCTAAGCTAAAACAGTTACATGCCATGCTATAGTCACTTTGAGGGGAACTTGCCAGTACTCAGCACGCTTGGCAATCGCGTGCAAAGGATGCCGTAAAAGATGACTAAGTAGTAGTAGTAAGTAGTAAGTAAATCAAAGAAATGGGCAGCAGCGTCTCTTCTGTGAAACAGAAGCCATACTGCGCTCTCCAACCCACCTTTTATTATTTTTATTTCTGATCTCCTGCGCCCGAGGAAGGGCACAGGGGCATGCCGTACTCCTACCGGCTAAACCACTGGAGCGGTCATCTTCCACCGCTTTATAGCTACGGCAGGGGACTCAGGTGTGTTGGACCTGAGCACCGGGGCACCTGTCCTTCTCCGTGGAGAATAGACCTTCTCCTGATCCAGCTCTGCCGTCTTCTTTTGAAGCATGACGCTCTCACGGAAGAAGACCGCTGCACTCCAATTTTCATGGTCTGTCAACATAGCCGACACTTCTGCCGGCAGAGAGAGATTTTGTCCGATACGATCGACCAGGATCCGCCGATCGATGGCCCACGCAAGGCACTCCTCGAGCGTGTACTATGCGGTATCCTAGTCGCTTGCACAATGGTGGGACTGTGACCTCATGTTCACCATCCCGCCTGCCAAGTGTGGTGAGTACTTGTAACGTCCCCCCAACATTACGACACAATTATTGTGGTACTGTATGAGGAAGGCCTTTGTTAAGTAGTGTCCTTTGGCTGATATGATGATGATGATGATGATGATGATGATGTTATACAATATACTTTGCGTTTTTTCTTTACTTCAGTCGCCAATCGGGAAAACGCTGCACCGTATGATTCAATCATTCTACGATAGACGTTTTTATGCCCCCCTGACAAATAACATATATTGGGTGATTGAGATTCCACAGAGCAATATGCGTATGAAACACTCCATTTACACCCTACTCCATGGTAGATTTGCTTGGAATTTCCGGAATGCGGCCAGGCTTCTCCATCCCCTCATTTCTCAACCCCTACTTACATTGTGAAAAAATGCTATAGCTGAAACGTGGCTTATACCGCGACCTTTCTCGTGTATAAAACGTTTATTTCATTTACTTTATGATCAAAATACTTATTTTTATACGTAAAAGCATAATGAAAAAACTGTTAGGGCCTAGAAAGATACGATATGATAAATACATGTGTACTTTTTGCAAATCGCATACAAGGCAAACATAATTACTAGCGGTACCTGTATCCACTTTTTACCGATGACCCACGTTAGGATTGGCCACTTTATGATAAATGTAAGAGTACTTTTTGCAAATTGAATACAAGGCATACATAATTACTAGCAGCAAATGTGATCAATTTTTTTAAATCGTTGTCCCGCCTTATTAATGACCACGATATAACAATGATAAGTGTACTTTTTGCAAATTGAATACAAATCATACATAATTTCTAGCAGTATCTGTACCCACTTTAAGAAAAACCGTCGTCCCACATTATGATATCTCCGGTGTCGTGGGCACAGTTTATAGACAAATCTCACATGCACAATACCCAGACCCGAAACAACGAACTGTAGATCATACAAATATTTGTTCCATGCAGGGATAGAACCCGCGACACGTAGAGCAGAAAGCCAATTGCCTAGCCTCGTCGTCAACCGTGCCTTTAAAGATGCCAAAGGGAGCTTGTTGCTGTTTCAGAATTTAGTTTACGCATAAACTATTTTGGCCAATTTTGGTGAGATTTGGCCGAAAGCTATCTTAAAACCCAACAGTGAACAGACGCCCCGGGGCCTAATAAATAAAAGCAAACTTATTAATATAAAACTGTCTTGAAATCACAAAATTTAAATTGTTCTGCGTAAATAAGTATGTTTAAAACTTCTTAAATAATTATTCTAGTAGATTCTGTTTGAGCTTTTTATAATATAAGCTATAATATTAGCGTCTGCAGAGCAAAAATAGAGACCCACGTTAAATTAAACCTTATTGCCTATTACAAACTTTTTATAAACTTCAGAAGTATTATGGATAAATTTGCATTAATACGAACGAGTGAATTAGGATTCCTTAAGTTATTAAGTTTGCTTAGTTGTCGTTTGAATTATGCACAAGCCGTGGTAGGTTAGAAAAAAAGTTTGTGGGATATAAATTAGTTATGAATATTGCGGTTCGCAAATAGAATTTACTTATGCTTTTTTGATTACTAATACCAAAAAAATAAAAAAATTCTTTGGTTGAGCAAAGCTATATTTGATTATGGTCGTAATTAACATTATTTATAATACCTTTCTTTCAGACCAGACTTTGAGAATCATTAAATAAATTTTACGTTACATATTTTTTTAAAGAAAGAGAACAGCTATTAGGTAATTAATTAATCTAATTTAGCGTCCCTTAGTCGCCTTTTACCAAATTCAGAAGTTAGAGTAGTGCTATATTCTTAATCCGGAAACACGTAAGTATACATATAAAATAAATGTACAGAATATTTTTTTAATTGTTCTTATTGCATGGTTTCGGAATACAAACCTGCGGGTTTGTAAAATAACATTACGCTACTGAACTATTTAGGCTTTTGTTTTTTATAAATAAAATTGGTCTTCAGTTATTGTAGTGTCAGTAATGTAAAAATATTCTTATCTATAAGAAGAAATTCTCGTTAAGCGCTAGATATATATATCAATGGATTTTCAATACGTTGCCACGAATATAATTAGTTAAGGTATTAAATATAATTAATAATTTAAAATAAGTGCGGCAGGACTATAATATTATTATACTTAATTCCCAAAACAATAATAATTATTTCACCCATTTGTAGTAATATCAGTATCATTGCCTAAACCATTCCAACCATTGCATAAACAAACTACATTGGTAATAGTCCTCTGGAATTTTAATACAATTCTTTATCCGCCTATGATCAAACTCTCTGCATTTATATGCGCAAAAAACTAAATAAATAAAGAAGTTCACATTGCTTACCGTAAAAAGAACTACAACTCGCGATCGCGCTTACGTTAATCGTGGTAGCGGTAAAATCGCGTTGCGGCTGTCCACGCGTGTATCCCATGCCGAAGGCGGCCTCGCACTGCCCGCTTCTGATAAAGACTACTGATAGCGCATCTCACTACATATAGGTACCTACCTTTATCCCTCTGAATATTATCACAGGAATAAACCTTTGGGAGGTTTTGCGTTTCGTTATCTTTATTTTGCGTTTGGATTTGAGGGAATTTAACTGCAATTCTGAAAAGGTTTCCACTATACACGTATCAGGTATAGGTACGTTTGAGTTTTTAACATACGTGAACCATATTTACTTTAAATGTGGTAGGTTTATCATCTTAATCATAAAGTAGAGCTTCACAGAAGAACTCTATTTGAAGCTCTAGCTAAAAACAGAGTTATTCATCGCACTTTGCCGGAAACCCAATAAATACGGAAAGGACTAATGTAAAGAGGATGAATGAAACTTAGTTAATATATATATAATACGGTTTTTCATTAAATTACAAGGTTTTGCAGCTGGATGTTTAAAGAGATACCACAGCGGTCTTGCCATAGATAATTAGATATCCAAGGCCTTCCCATTATTCAATACGCCTATATGTTTTGCAAAACCACGGCATGCGGACGTGATTCTATTTATACGCTCTTAATAGCAAAATAGTACTCTCAACTTGTCTAAGTATTCTTCTTGTATAACTTTCAGTTATTTATATTCTCACTTGAACTCAAACATTTGTATAAGGCATAGGTCATCATCATCATCATAATTATATCAGCCAAAGGACGTCCACTGCTCAAAGGCCTCCCTCTTATATTTCCACAACGAGCGGTTACGTGCCGCCCTCTTCCTACGACTCCCAGCGACCTTCACCAAGCCGTCCGTCCACCTCGTTGGAGGTCGTCCCACGCTGCGTTTTCCGGTGCGCGGTCTCCATTCTATAACCTTTTCGAGGTCATCATCAGTTTAGCCGTATTTCTGCCAACTAAAGTCCGCTGCTGTTGGTATGTTCGTCGTCTGGATATGTTTTATGCTCATTGGGGGTTTTTGCGCCTATAGCAAGGTGACCTATATAGTATTTGACGTCTATAACCTTAAAATAATGACGGCTATTATATGCTCTCTATTTACGCTAAGCAGCATATGTTTATTTTCCCTGTCACACACACAAGCGCATACATAATGGTGTTATAGTTAGCCATGTTTGTCACATCACAAATCGTCATAATTAATTATTCAGCGTACACAAGGAAATGACAGAGCACTAATGGGCTGCCCAGCGAATGGTGCATATCCGTCACCGTTCAAATGGTTACGCATTGCGTGCACCGACTATCTTTCTAGGTTTTATTATTCTGTCTTAACGTGTTTAACACAGATACAATATAATTAAAATATCCATAGAATATAATAATAGAGCAAAATTTTACAAACCTGAATAAAGTCTATGGAATAATTTGTAAATATTTTCCGTATGGTATCCGGATTAAGAATATAGCACTACTCCATATCATGCCATAGATGTAATAAAAAGCAACTAAGGAACTCTAAAGCAGAGCGAAGAGCAGCAGCGTCCCTTCTGTGGAACAGTACCCATTCTGCGCTCACTAATCCTGATGACTACTTGCAAAGTTCCCTCCAAAATGACGACACCATCGTGGAAATATATTGGGGCTTTATTCAGCAGTATATGTCCTTTGGCTGATATGATAATGATGGTGATAGTTTAGCCAGGAAATAATGGGCTACACCCGACCTATTTTGGTAAATATTGTTAATGTCTGTTATATACCTCGTGTTACCCCGGAAAAGAATAAGCCATGCCTTCTGGCATGGTGTCGTAAAGGCAATTAAGTATATTTTCATCATCTTCATCATCATTTCAGGCGAATAAAGTCCACTGCTGGACACAGACCTCCCCCACAGATCGCTACAATGACCTGTCTGTGTGTGTTATTTGCTGATTGGGGGGTTTGGCTATAGCCAGCCGATTATAATCGACAAGCTTGGCAATCGAAATATGCTGCTGCCCAGCTTAATCCCATATTCGCCTTTAGCGACACCTACGGGATGAGATGGGTTGGTACCCGCCTATCCCGGTATGGGTTGTTTGGACAATTATATTCAGAGGATGGGCAACAGCGTCATTCTGTGTACTAATACAAGAGCGATCACCGAGCGATTACCAAGCGTGGTGATTATGGCAATGTCCCTGACCAATCAATGTAGCCGTCATTGAGAGGCCTATATCCAGCAGTGGCCGTTATGGGCTACTGTAATGAACTGGTATATATATGGTATATGGATTTGGGACATCAAGTTCCGCTATCGGATACGGGCCTCTCAGAGGTAATAAGGAATTAATTCGTCTAATTATCCAGTAATTTCCATGTTTGGTATGTGGATCGATAAACGCAAATACTAAAAGTACTTTTGGTTTTAAGCATAAATACCTTTTTAAGAAATGAGTTTATAACGCTTGACGTCCTTTTGCTGCCGTAAAAGGTCTTAATTAGTAGAGACACCCGACCTTTCCAACAATTACATTCTCCCAGTATGGAAAGGAGCACTAACATTTTCAAGGTCTCTCGTTCCCAAATCAGCATAGAAATGAATGGAAGTGCCCCAGATGTGCGCTAATGTCAGACTTTATTCAACAAACCAGGCTACTTTGGATGTAGTCCAGAGTTCTTCAGTCAGGTTTTGTATATGCATGTCATAAAATGAAAACTTAATGCTGCAATCACAGTTGAGCTATTAATTAGCGAATGGACATGCACTGTTCAGTGTTACCCTAAATACACCCACACGCATACACATGCATAGACACATCAGCCCGTAAATGTCCTATTTTTCGTTATTTCTATTTACTTATTGGTCAACCTTGTGTCACAGTTGTTCAAGCCGCCCAAAGGTCCCTGACTTGGCTTAACAACTGCCATCTAATGGCAACAACTGTGACCATTGATTTAACGTGCACTTCATAGCACGGAGACGCTCAGTTCAAATACCACTATGAGGTCACCCATCCATAGACTGTCCGCGCCGAGTGTTGCATAACCGCACCGACCGTTTATCGATCATTGAGTGCGGCTAGCTGTGAGAGCCACACACGATCGTCCACTGCTGATCGTGTCTTCCGAATGATCACTACAATGAGTGGTCATTATTTATTTTTATTTAATACTTTATGCACTAAAACTGTATAGAGGCGGACTTAACCATGATGATGATTTCAGCCGAAAGACGTCCACTTCTGAACACAGGCCTCACCCAAAGATCGCCGCAACGACCGGTCCTACGCTTCGCTCATCGAGCGGTTTCCCGCAACCTTCACCAGGTCGTCGGTCCATTACGTGGGGGATCTGCCCACGCTGTATCTTCTGGTACGCGGTCGCCACTCGAGAACCTTTAGGCCCCATCGGCCATCCGCTCTACGAGCAACTGCCACTTAAGTTTGGCAATTTTTTGTGCTATGTCGGTTCATCACTTCGGCCGAATGAAGTCCACTGCTGGGCACAGGCCTCCCCCAAAGATCACCTCAATGACCGACATCGGTGTGTTGCGTGTTCATTGGGGGGTTTTGCCATAATCGCCACGCTTGGCAGGCGGGTTGGTGATCGCAGTTGAGTTGCTAATATATTCGAAGGACGCTGCTGCCCATCCTCCGGCTAATCCCTTAGTCGCCTTTTACGACACCCATGGGATGAGATGGGTTGGTGCTATTCGTAGCCGGCACCATACTGTATATGTCGGTTACCTTAGTTCTTTTGTGGATCTCCTCATTTTGGATTCGATCTCGCAGGAACACTCCGAACGTAACCCTCTCCTTTGGGTGACCTTGAGCTTTTTTATGAAGCCCATGGTGACCGACCACGTCTCAGAACCATAGGTCATCACCGTCAATACACTGGTTAAAAACTTTCGTCTTGAGACACTGCGGTCGCAACGTGCGCGTGTTATATGTTGCCGGGTCCAAGCGTCGTCGGTTGTGGTAGCCGGATCTCTGCCGAAGATTAACTTTAGCACCCCCTGCCCCGCCGTTACGCAGTCATGGTAACCGTAGTCAGGACTTAATGCCATTAAGTATTTTCTACCTTCTAGTGTGATTGTACGACGACCTGGTTTTTTGCTGGAGACAAAACATGGTAGGTGTACAGACCGTCTAACTGTGAGTAGTCAAATAATGAAAGGCAATTTAGGCAAGACGTGATAATCGCTGACATAGTATAAATATATACTTATATGAATATAGGTACATTTATAATAATAAATTCGTGCAATAATAATACATACATACATATTAATAATTTACTATAGGAAGGATTAACATAGAAATGACTCTGCTAAAGAATTGAGGAGGTATTTACGTAGTTTACTTTTAAAAGAGTTGCGACTGGTAGCATCCTAGTTTCAGGTAGCGCATTCCACAGAAGAATGGACACAGAAAGAAGAGTGCATCAATTCAGAATATTATTGCCATAAGCACCATGCTTCGCAGGCGGATTATTAGTACACGGGAGGAGGCTGCTTGATATCGAGTAGTATGCACGTAGTTTATTTAATGTATGTATTGTGTATCGCTTTCAATGAGATGGGCAGAAGGCTTGGTAAAGGTAGCTGAGAGTCGTTGGATGCGATGATATGTAGCAGTCGTTGTGGAAATCTATGGGGAGGCCTTTGTTCAGCAGTAAACGTCCGGCTAATATGATGATGATGATTGGTGAAGCAATAGCATTTAATTGAATACGTATTTGAGACAGTGCCCTCAAGCTCTCGTGCTTTAAACATAATTATGTTCCTTTTATGAATAAATTATGACTAAACTGGAGCGGTCATCTTGGGCACCGAAGTCAATAGCTCCAGTCAGCTCCAGGTCCTCGTAAGATCACACTAGAGCCGCCCATTGGTGCCACGCTTTTAGGTATATCTCGGAGGGGATCTATATCTTTGCAGTCAAGAGCTCACTCCCTCTAGCATAGGTAAGGCGACTGCTGCGGCGAGGGGTGCATGGCTGATGGGAAGTTCAGTCGCGAGCACGCCATCCCCAGGACCAGCGGCACCTGAACAAGGGATACGCTTGCCCGGGTACAGGGGGCACTGCCCGGGTCGACCGATTATTTCCCCCATACTCGTGGGACTTACTATGATAAAAACCTCAAAACCAAACAAAACAAAGAAGGTGGAGAAAGAGAAGATGGGAGAGACTGTGGGTTCGCTGTCGGAGTCCGACAGCGTCCAGATGGATATGGGGTCGGATGCCGGCTCCGTGTCCGGTTCGGGTGTCAGGACCCGTAGTGCGCGTAACTTGCGCGCCAATGCGCGTGCGCTCGCGGCGCTGTCGCGTCCAGGCACGCCGTTGCCGTTGGGTGGGGTGAGTGACTCCGAGGAATCCTTGGACCCTCGGAGTTCACACGCCTCACTCAACATGTGGTTGGGTGTTGAGGGCCGCAAACGGACCCTCCCAAAGACGTCTACGGGGTCGTCCCCTGATGTCAAAAAGTCGGCCCGAAAAGAGTCGGACGTCGAGAGGCTGGAAAGGGAGAACGCGGCCTTGCGCTCCCAGCTCGCCAGCCTCTCAGCACAGATAGAGAAACTGACGACGGAGGTGGGTTGCCTTCGTCGTCAGAGGGACGCGAATACGGGCTCCAGTAGAGGTGTCACTCCGGCGTTTTTGCCGCCTGATGCAGAGGCCGAGTTTCGGCGATCCATTGTCCTCGAAGTCGGGGGGATGATGGACGCCAAACTGGCGGCCCTAGCAGAGCGGCTCCCGTCGGAGAAGCGCCTGCGCCCGCCATTGGCAGCGGATACACGAAGGCAGCAGTCGACGCCGCAGACAGCCACGTATGCGGCCGCTGCTAAGGGAACAACGGGCGCGGTGACGGCTGCAGCCTCAGCCAAGACACAAATGCGCGCACCAACGACTCAACCGCAACAAAAAGGGAAGAGCGGGGGTCGCGGTGCGGCCAAGGGTGCCGGTAAGGGAGACCGACAGGCGACAGCTGCCGGAGCTGCGGCAATCAACACATCCGCGCCAATCCAGGTAGCAGCCACCGAGCCCGAGTCCTCACAGTCCGCAATGGAGACCACTGAGGGGTGGTCCATTGTGGGCAGGAAGAAGAGACAGCCCCGGCCTTCTCAGGCCCAGCAGCAATCTGCAGCTGAGCAGCCAGCACAGTCTTCCCCCCACAGCGGGGGAAGGCGACGTGGCAAACGGGGCGGAAAGAAAGGAAGAAAGGGGAAGGTCAACCTCCCCAAAGTTCCCGCATCAGCCGCCATAACGGTCACGGTGCCCGAGGGCTCACCCGACACAAGGTTGGGTGAAATCATGACCGCGGCTCGGCGAAGTATTAGGCTCGCCGACCACGGTATCGGTCCGGATACCGTGACCATCAAGAGGTCAGTCAGCGGCGGAATGGTGCTTTCCGTCGCTGGCGAGGATGGCGGCGCGAAGGCCGATAGCCTGGCTCGCAAAATGCGGGAGGTGCTCACCCCCATATTTGACGTGCATATTGCACGTCCAATTAAAATGGCGGAGTTGAGGGTATTGGACCTGGACGACGCCGTCACCAAAGTGGAGATCGCAGATGCCATAGTGGCGGCGACGGCGTGTTTACCCGAGGATGTCAGGGTGGGCGAAATTCGTCGCTCACCGATGTCTTTGGGTACGGTCTGGGTCCGGATCCCACTGGAGGCGGCCAAGAAGCTGGCGTCTACCTGCCGTCTTTGCGTCGGTTGGACGTCGGCCAGGGTCGAGGTGTTGGCGGCACGGCCATTACAATGCTTCCGATGCCTCGAACTTGGGCATGTGCGCCTCCGGTGCACCACACACGGGGGGGTTGACCGGAGCGACCGGTGCTTCGGATGTGGCGGCCAGGGCCACAAAATTCGGCAATGCCAGGCGCAGACAAAAAACTGCCCTCTATGTGCGGACTTTGGCCTTCCGGCCGAGCACAGATTGGGCTGCAAATCTTGTGCAGCCCAGAAGAGCAGGAGGGGAAAACCAAGCCCCCCTGCCTCGGCCGAGGGGCTGAAGAAGTCTGCGCCGGCGGCACCGGTCGAACGCTCCGGCTCACTGGAGGCGATGGAGGCCAATTAAGGGTCCTCCAGGGCAACCTAAACCACTGCCGCAACGCACAGAATCTGTTGCTGCAGACTGTTGCGGAGTGGTCGGTTGCCTTGGCGGTTGTGGCAGAGCCCTACGGCGTCCAGGAACACCCTCGCTGGTTCGGGGGCGCCGGGGACTCCGTCGCTATATATTGGTCTGGAGCCGAAGGTGAGCCGCCCTGCTCCCTGTTAGACAGGGGGCAGGGCTTTGTCGTAGTAGAGTGGGGACCTCTGGCAGTAGTGGGCTGCTATGTCTCCCCCAACGTGTCTCTCGCCGACTTCGAGGGATACCTGGACGGGGTGGCACGCAGCATTCGCTGTAAGTGCTCGCCCCGTCCAGTGCTCGTCCTGGGGGACTTCAATGCTCACTCTAGAGCTTGGGGCAACCGTCGGGACGGGCCGAGGGGGAGGATAGTGGAAGACTGGGCGGCGTCACTTGACCTCCGATTGCTGAATCGGGGGTCCGTTAGCACCTGCGTTCGGTGGCAGGGGGAGTCGGTCGTGGACCTGACATGGGCGGCTCCTTCTGTGGCCCGCATGGTGTCGGGTTGGCGAGTAGCGGAGGAAGTGGTCACACTTTCGGACCACCGCCACATAATGTTCGACGTGGCCCTCCGCACGCCTTGCCCGAGCCGTTCTAGTCCCAGCCCGCGGTCGCGGCGTTGGGCCCTCACACAGCTGGATCGAGAGATGCTCATCGCAGCTGCCAACGTCGCAGCCTGGCCGGAGGTCGATCAAGGGATCTTGCCCGATCCGGAGGAGGAAGCGTCCTGGTTCCGGGAGACGATGACGTCAATATGCGACGCATCCATGCCCCGGGCCAGGCGCTCCCGGCGTACGGCAGTGTACTGGTGGTCGGATGAGATCGCGCAGTTGCGCGCGGTCTGCCTGGCATCCCGCCGCCGGTACCAACGAAGCCGACGCCGGCACAGCGCTACAGCCGGAGAGACTGACGAGGCCTATAGGGCCTACCGGGCGGCCACACTGGCGTTTCAGACTGCCATCAGTGAGGCGAAGGCTCGGTCCTGGAGCGAGCTCCTAGAGGGACTAGACAGGGATCCGTGGGGGAGACCCTACCGTATGGTAGTGGGCAAGTTGCGCCCGTATGTCCCCCCGGTGACCGAAACCATGGCCCCGGATTTGCTGGAGAGAGTACTTTCAACGCTCTTTCCGGCGGTTCGGGACCATCCTGGTCCCTCTTCACCCCCAAATGCCTCGGACTGGGCCGAGGATTTGGGGGTTTCGGATGGGGAGCTGGGCCGAGCCATTGGCCGCCTGAAGAGTCGCAACACCGCACCGGGTCCGGACGGCATTCCGGGCCGTGCGTGGGTGTATGCACTACAGTCTCTTGGGGACCGCTTGAGGCGGCTGTTCACGAGTTGCCTCCGTAGTGGCGTGTTCCCGTCCGGCTGGAAGGAAGCCGGATTGGTTCTCTTGAAGAAGGAAGGAAGGGCTGCAGAGTCTCCCTCTGCATACCGTCCCATTTGCCTGCTCGACGAGGCTTCGAAGCTATTCGAAAGAATAGTTACCCGAAGACTCGTTGAGCACCTGTCGCGAGTTGGCCCCGACCTGGCCGAAAGTCAGTATGGCTTCCGGCAGCGGCGGTCCACCATCGACGCGATTCTTCGCGTCCGCTCGCTGTCGGAACAGGCAGTGTCCCGGCGGGGTGGGGTGGCGTTGGCGGTCAGTCTAGACATCGTCAACGCCTTCAATTCCATCCCGTGGGGCGCTATTAGGGCGGCACTAGTCTATCATCGGTGTCCGCCCTACCTGCAGGGCATCATTGGGGCCTATCTGCGCGATAGGCACATTCGCTACGTGGGCAGGGACGGTAGCGTAAAGCGGAGGGAAATTACGTGCGGGGTTCCGCAGGGGTCAGTTCTCGGCCCTCTCTTATGGAACCTCGCCTACGATGCGGTCCTGCGTGTCGTTCTCCCTGCTGGCGTCAGCTTAGTCTGTTACGCTGATGACACTCTGGTGTTGACCAGCGGGGAGTCCTTCGAGGGAACCATCCGGCTTGCGGAGCAAGCGGTGGCAATTGTCGTGGCCAAAATCCACGCCCTGGGTCTGCGGATAGCGCCTCAGAAAACCGAGGCGCTATGGTTCCACAAACTGCCGAGAAGCAGAGAACCACCCAGTTCGTGGATACGCGTTGGTGACGCGCAAATCGGGGTGGGCCGGTACATGAAATACCTGGGGCTCACCCTGGATAGTCGTTGGGGCTTCGAAGAGCACTTCCAGCGCCTCGTCCCCCGAGTCGAGAGGGTAGTGGGTGCTCTACACCGGCTGCTGCCCAATCTCGGGGGACCATGTGAGGAAGTTCGCCGTCTCTACGGAGGAGTCGTGCGGTCCGTGGTCCTATACGGGGCGCCTGTATGGTCAGCTCGACTATCAGGCGCCCAGCGCTGCAGAACCAAAATTCACGGTCTGCAGCGCAGAGTGGCTATCCGGATCGCACGAGGATACCGAACGGTGTCCTACGAGGCGGCAACTCTCCTGGCGCGTTTTCCGCCTTTTGACATCCTGGCGGAGATGGATGCGTGGGTCTACGATCAGACACGCTCCCTCCGCCAGAGCGGCGAAGGCGCGCCTCCAGGGGCGTTGGACAAGCTGCGGCGGCTAGCTCGGCGGCGCGCACTTGTAAAGTGGCGTCATCGCCTGCGGATGCAGTTTGCAACCAAGCGCGTCGTCGAGGCCGTCCTGCCGCTCTTTGGAGCCTGGCTCAAAAGGAGCGAGCGCGTCACCTACCGCCTGACGCAGGTGCTCACCGGGCACGGTCGTTTCGGCGCGTACCTGCACAGGATAGGACGTGAGGCCACGGCACAATGCCACCATTGTGATAGCGACCAGGACACCGCACAGCACACGCTCGAGGCGTGCCCTGCGTGGGCCGCCGAGCGGCGGATCCTGGTCGATCGGATCGGGCAAGATCTCTCTCTGCCAGCAGTAGTGTCGGCTATGTTGGCAGAGCACGAAAACTGGAATGCAGTGGTCTCCTTCTGTGAGAGCGTCATGCTCCAGAAGGAGACCGCAGAGCGGGATCGGGAGAGGGCCGATCCCGCTCGAAGAAGAAGGAGACGGCGCCGGGGTAACAACCGCCCTGGCGCCTAATTCCGATACGCTTGAAAACCCCTGCCATTGCTATGAGGTGGGGGACCTCTGGGTTCGCGGGTGCGTAGATTGGGGAATCTGCGTGCCCACACCAAGCGACCCAAGAGAAGACGGTAGCACGCATGTGGTCACGCGCTGCCGTGGGACGCTTTGGGGGATCCTTTACAATCCCCCCGGGGGGGTGACCGCTTTACAGTCACCCTCTCCGAGATGTGCCAATAGGCGTGGCACCAGTGGGTGGCTCTAGTGTGATCATACGAGGACCTGGAGCCTCCCTTAGGTGCCGAAGATGACCGCTCCAGTGGTTTTAGCCGGTAGGAGTCCGGCATACCCCTTCGTCCTTCCCCGGGGCGAAGGAAGTTCATGATGAATTTCCACTGGGCACCAATAAAAAAAAAAAAAAAAAGGTAAGGCGACTGTAAGAAGGTTCCCCCCCAGTCACTTCTTGAGGAGGATTGTAAAGGATCCCCCCAAGCTACACTATGGGCTGTGCTGCACACACGGTGGCACGTGACCACGTGCGCGCCACCGTCTTCCCGGGGGTCGCTTGGTCTCCCCAATCTGCGCATCCACGACCTCCGAGGCCTATAATTGTTTCTACCGATAACAAGAAATCTCACGATATATTTTCTAATCGAGGTAAAGTTATATTTTCAGGTTATACTTACTCTTTAATCTTATAATTAGGACCAAGATTACTAATAAAGATATAAATTAGGATACAGTCTCCATTAAGAAGCACTTAATAACTCATTACATCTTAACGCTTCAAATAGGAAAGCTTTCCAAATTCGAAGCAGATGTAGTGAAATTGATCGAATCAGTAACTATTGAAGAGGGGAACGTAATATGGCATGAATAAAAGGGAATGATGCGATATAATCGAATTGTTCATGAATCATTTGCAATTTTGTATTAATATGAAAAGGGCTGGGTTCACGTAAAATATCCATATTCATGAATAAGTAGGTAATATTAAATCCAGATCACGTAGATGTTCCATTTTATTTGATGTGATAGAACAGAGCATAAAAATAAAGCTGTGTTATAAGTCGGGTGTAGACAGGTAAAATGTTTTTATTATAAACCTACACATCAGCTCGATCCGTATGGTGTCCGGATTAACAATATAGCACCTCTCCATTTCCTCCCGTGGATGTCGTAAAAGGCGACTAAAGGATTTCAAACCAGAGGGATGGGCAGCAGCATCCCTTCTGTGAAACGGTAGCCATTCTGCGCTCACCAGCACGCCTGCCAAGTTTGGTGAGTACTGCCAACTTCCCCCTAATATGATGACACAATTGGGGAAATCTATGGGGGGAGGTATTTGTTCAGCAGTGGACGTTGTATGGCCGATATAATGATGATGAATATTAAATCCAGATCACGATGTTCCGTAATATTTAATGTCACAAAAAAAAGCCGTATTATAAGTCTATCTTCCCTTGGTTGTCGTAAAAGGCGACTGTGGGATTTGCTGGAGGATGGGCAGCAGCGTCCTTCAAGTACATTAACAACTCAACTGCAATCGCCAACCCGCCAGCCAAGCTTGGCGATTATGGCAATACCCCCCAATGAGCACACAACACACCCATATCGGTTGTTGTAGTTATCTCTGGCGGAGGCCTGTGTCCAGCAGTGGACTTTATTCGGCCGAAATGATGATAAGTCCGGTGTAGCTAAACTTGTGTGGTTTCCTGGTGCCGTGTGGTTACGGGGTGCCAGACACCACGAAACCATACAGTACCACGAAACCACAAGGCACCACGACACCATACGGCACCATGAAACCATACGGTACCAGGAAACCAAAGGCACCACGAAACCACACGGCACCACAAAACCACACGGCACCACGAAACCACGAAACCATACGATACCACGAAACCACAAGGCACAACGACACCACACGGCACCACGAAACCATACGGCACCACGAAACCACAAGGCACCACGTAACCACAAGGCACCCAGTAACCACACGGCACCAGGAAACCACACGGCACCACGAAACCACCAAGTTTATTTTTATGTTAGGATTTTTATAAATGAATGTTAAATAATTAATGGTTGGATGTGTGGTTTCGGCTACAATAGAACTATCTATTTGATCACTTTACCCAAGAGACGGCGAGCGGTTAATTATGAGCGATAAGCATTATCCATCCATTGGCTAATACTATCATACTCTGATGTTGGGCATGTGAAATGTGGTAAGTTTAACATTCGTAGGTAATTATGCCCAGGTACCTGTAATCCTTCAGTAGGAGTGCACGATATTAATATTCTAGTTTGGTAAGTGAAGTAATAAATCATTTATTCAAATAAACTAATAAATAATGGTTTTAAACGTCAACATAAAAAATCTTCATCAAATCATCGAAGATGTTCCTCAGTAAGTCAGTGGAGACAAAAAACTGCCCAACATACTCCCCAATACAGTTCCCTCACTTTATGCTTTAATAAACAATAAACACCTTAACTAATAAATAATGGTTATAAACGTCAACATAGAAAATCTTCATCAAATCATCGAGGGCCTCTTCTTCAGGGATTCGGTGGAGACCAGAAACTGCCCAACAAATTCCCCAAGAACGTTCCCTCACTTTATGCTTTTATATACATGATATATATATTTTTTAATTTTTTTTTTTGTTTATTTATTTCTCACCACAATAATGAAAATAATATAGTATTATACAAATTTACTGTGGGAGACTGGTGCCTGAACTAGGCTGAAGCCTGTATCTTTATATGTACCTTTAATACATATAACAGAATTCCGAGCGGTTCCCGGAAAAGAATAGACAACCCTCTTCTCTCCTTGGTGTCGTAAAAGGCGGCTAAAGGTTGATATCAAGAGGCTATGCTTTATTCTGGCTGCCTATACAGCAGCGCACTCCAGTGTGCTAATAACAACATAAAGCGATCACCAATCCACGTGCCAAGCGATTATGGCAATGTCTCCTGGAATCGTGCATTGCAAGGCCATTGTGTAGCAGTGGCCATTTACGGGCTGATGAGTGTGTGTATATAATATAAATGTTATTAGATCATAATGATGGGAATTTTAGCTATATATATCTAAGTTGATCTGTACCACTTCATCATTTTAGCTGAATAAACTCCACTGCTGGACACAGACCTCCCCCAAAGATTGCCACGGCGACCTGTCTGGGTGTGGCGTGTGCTTATTGGGGAGTTTTGCCAGAATCGTTACGCTTGGCAGGTGGGTTAGCGATCGCAATTGGGTTGTAATGTACTTGAAAGACGCTGCTGCCCAATCATCCGAATAATCCCATAGTCACTTTTTACGGCACTTGCAATGAGATGGGTTGGTGCTATTCTCAGCCGGCACCACACGGCCAACACGACCCTACCTGACTATAGGATTTTTTATCTGATAATGATAACAGTAGATATTTTTTTTATAAAAATAAAACAACGATAAAATAGTATTGTCTTAGGTTTTCGCGATTATTACACATTATAATAAAACAATTTTAAACGGATTAAATCGCGTGTATTATTGATTTTTGTTTTTCCTGACGTTTCGAACACTTTGCAGGGTTCGTGGTCGCAGGATGACTAAGGTGACAAGCGTCGTTACAGATTTAAAAAGTTATTTTATCTACCGTACAAAACTAATCAAAAATTGTTTCGATGCACGCAGTAATCACTCACAGTGTCTTGATGTTTTTTAGTTTGGTGTGTTGTTTGGGATTTTATTAATTTAATAACCGGATTCCAAACAGGTGGTACCTGCCAACCATCTTCTCTATTAAAATTAGGATGTTTTTTAATTTCAATAGCCTCTCGAAACATTCTTGGTACATAACGGTTTTCTTTCGCGAGGACTTGAGGATGATCAAATCGAAGAAAATGGTTGGGTTTGCCTAAGGCATGTTCACACACTGCGGACTTTGTGATGCGTCTATGCTTGACGTCAGCTATGTGTTCTTTAATTCTGGTGGCTATACTACGCTTTGTTTGCCCTATGTATGACAACCCACAATCACAGTCAATCTTGTAGACCCCTGCATCTTGTAGAGGAATGTGACACTTCACGGGTTTGAGAAGTTGGCTTATCTTTTTATGTAGCTTGAAATAGGTTTTAATAGAAGCACGCTTCAAGATATGACCAATTCTGTCCGTGACTCCCTTGATGAATGGTAAGACTGCAGGTCTCCGATCAACCGTGGTGGGTTTCGGGCGGCTTCTGCGACGGGCATGTGGCGCTCTTAAATTGTTATTTCAAAGAACTTGCTTCACATGGTTAAGCTCCCCTGGCAGGTGGTCGGCGTCGCAGATGCCGTGTGCTCTCTGTAACAAAGATTTAGCCACGGTAGCTAACTGACAAGGGTGGTGGTGAGATTCACCGTTAAGGTACCTGTCTGTATGGGTAGGCTTTCTATACACAGTGTGACTAACTGAATGATCAGGATTATGGATAAGAAGTATGTCAAGAAAGGCCAAGGATTTGTTTTCCTCCAATTCCATAGTAAACTGAATTTTACTGTGTATTGAATTTAGATGTTGTAAAAATGCAGAGACCTCAACTCATTCCATCTTGCGCGAAACCCCCAAAGCTGTATGGGTTGCCGAAAATACACAAAAGCAATGTTCCCCTACGACCAATAGTAAGCCAGATTGATACACCAACCTACAAACTGGCGCAACACCTAGCGAAGATACTCTCAAAACTTCGTGGAAAGTCTAACACATATGTGAAGGATTCCTATCACTTTGTCAGCCAAATAAAAGACCTTCAACTGGCTGAAAATGAAGTGATGGTCAGTTTTGATGTGCAGTCCTTATTTACTAACTTACCAATTAAGGACTGTATGGATGTTGTTAAGAAACGGTTAAGTGAGCATAACATGCCTCAACAATATGCAGAATTGCTTGAACACTGCCTTACCAACGGCTACCTGTTGTGGGACAATGAATTTTACCTTCAAACTGACGGTGTTGCCATGGGTTCACCGGTCTCTCCTGTAGTCGCCGATATTTTCATGGAGGATTTTGAGGAGAGAGCACTGATGACAGCCCCGGCTATGCCGAATATGTTCAAACGGTATGTAGATGATACTTTTACCATCTTGCCTCACAATAGGGTCTCTGCATTTTTACAACATCTAAATTCAATACACAGTAAAATTCAGTTTACTATGGAATTGGAGGAAAACAAATCCTTGGCCTTTCTTGATATACTTCTTATCCATAATCCTGATCATTCAGTTAGTCACACTGTGTATAGAAAGCCTACCCATACAGACAGGTACCTTAACGGTGAATCTCACCACCACCCTTGTCAGTTAGCTACCGTGGCTAAATCTTTGTTACAGAGAGCACACGGCATCTGCGACGCCGACCACCTGCCAGGGGAGCTTAACCATGTGAAGCAAGTTCTTCGAAATAACAATTTAAGAGCGCCACATGCCCGTCGCAGAAGCCGCCCGAAACCCACCACGGTTGATCGGAGACCTGCAGTCTTACCATTCATCAAGGGAGTCACGGACAGAATTGGTCATATCTTGAAGCGTGCTTCTATTAAAACCTATTTCAAGCCACATAAAAAGATAAGCCAACTTCTCAAACCCGTGAAGTGTCACATTCCTCTACAAGATGCAGGGGTCTACAAGATTGACTGTGATTGTGGGTTGTCATACATAGGGCAAACAAAGCGTAGTATAGCCACCAGAATTAAAGAACACATAGCTGACGTCAAGCATAGACGCATCACAAAGTCCGCAGTGTGTGAACATGCCTTAGGCAAACCCAACCATTTTCTTCGATTTGATCATCCTCAAGTCCTCGCGAAAGAAAACCGTTATGTACCAAGAATGTTTCGAGAGGCTATTGAAATTAAAAAACATCCTAATTTTAATAGAGAAGATGGTTGGCAGGTACCACCTGTTTGGAATCCGGTTATTAAATTAATAAAATCCCAAACAACACACCAAACTAAAAAACATCAAGACACTGTGAGTGATTACTGCGTGCATCGAAACAATTTTTGATTAGTTTTGTACGGTAGATAAAATAACTTTTTAAATCTGTAACGACGCTTGTCACCTTAGTCATCCTGCGACCACGAACCCTGCAAAGTGTTCGAAACGTCAGGAAAAACAAAAATCAATAATACACGCGATTTAATCCGTTTAAAATTGTTTTATTAAAACGATAAAATATTAATCTGCAGTTATTGGAGAGTATGAAACAAAAAACATTTATGTTAAATAGGGTTACCAGTTGTCAGAAAAAGATAAAAGTTTCAAAGTGGTTAAATTTTTCATAGCACTTGAATATTATGACTACATAAATAACTGCGTATTCCAGACGGAGGTTTTATCGTAGAACATATTATTTTAAGAAAATAGGCCAGTATTGTTTGAGTTGAACTAAAGTTGTAGTATTGAGAAATATATTTCTACGACTCGTTCACCTAAATTGCTTATTTACCACACAATTGCTATAACAATATTTGTATGAGGCATTTAGGTGTCATAATTTCTAGTTTATTAATCAATCACATAGGCAAACATGGCCGAAGTCATCAATAAAATATTATGTTATGGCTCGTTGTCCCTGAATAAATGCAAGCTGTTTTAGAAAAGTGAATTAACAAACATAGCGGCTGTAGTCCGGTCGAAGCGTTTACTGGTGATCAAGATCGAGAGGACGTGAATTTAAATCATATTTAAAAGATAACATATTGAGCATATAGAACTGAAATAAACTTATGGACAGTCATGTCTATCTTTTCACGGGTTCATATCCCCTGTAAGGGGGAACCCAGAATTTTTATAGGCTTACGCGGGGACATGGGTCCAACACGCAGAGGCCTTTTAGAGAATTTTAATCTAAAATGTAATGGGACACCAACCGGGGGCTCTCCATAGCTGCACTATAAAATGAAATCATAGATTGTCTCCGGTGGTTTAAGGCTATTTTATGAGACGGAAACTATAACAATAAGGTCTATTGCAATGGGTGTTACATGGAATAAAAAGACTAATAAATACGGGAAAAACGGCGTCTGTCTTTCAACCTTGAACGTGAAATTCTGTGGCAGATGGTGACTTGCCACTCCCAAGATGGGCCCACTACAGGCGATAAGGAGCAACACCGGTATGAGCGGCTAGGGGTGTCGAGAGGTGTGGCACCGGTTTCACCATCGCGCGTCTCGAAGACTCGGAGCGAGTTTCCCCGTTATTACGCCATTTGAAACTTCCACCCCCGAGCATATAGCTCTGGTGGCCAACTAAGGTAAGCCAGAGTTGCCTCAGTCAAAGCGTGGTGCGTCCGGCTGAAAGGAAGCCGGTTTGGTTCTCCTGAGGAAAGAAGGAAGGGCCGTGGAGTCTCATTCTGAATACCTTCCCATTTGCCTGCTTGACGAGGGTGGAACCCTTTTCGAGAGAATAACTGCCCAAAGACTCGTTGAGCACCTATCACCAGTTGATCCCGACACCACCGACATTCGTATAGATTCCAGCGGTCCACTATCGACTCGATTCATGGCGTCCGCTTGCTGTCGGCACAGGTATCGGGATACTCTCGGAAGAGTAGCGTGGCATTGGCTGTCAGCCTTGATGTAGTCAACATCTTGTATGGTCTGCAGCGAGAGCAGCTGTACGGATCGCGGGAGAACTAACAGCTTCATACTTGAGCACGGGGGGTGGCACCAATAGTGTGATTGTAGTCGAGATATTGTAGCCCCTTCGGTGCTGAAGCTGACCGCTCTGGTTTTTTAGCTGGTAAAAATCCAGCATGCCCCTTCACTATTCCCTGGGGTGGAGGATAAACATGACGTATTTCCTCTGGGTGAAATAAAAAAGGACGTAGGGAAAGGTTGCCTCTAGTGGACCATTAAATTTTGAACTGGCGTAAAACCTAAAGTTTATCATATAAAAGAGAATAAATTGGTTGCATTTATAGACTTTTCATGCAAGTACTTGCTGAAGTCATTTCAGATTTTTCTAATAAGCATGACATAACATAAAACAGTAATTTTATGATAGTTGCCTTATTTGGACCACCGTAACTTATATTATGCCTGCTGAACCATTTAAGGTGCCTGCAAAAGCCATGAAAATATACACGATAAATCTGTTTATATTAATAACTAGCTAATGGCATGCATTGCCTTTTTTGTGTCTAAGTCAGAAACCTTCTCGGGCGTACTGACACTATACGACTGTACAAAGTGTCCACACAATCAGTGGAATGGTATGGAAAGGCATATAGGACAAACTAACAAAGAATTATTAATTTTTATGTTCACAGATTTTAGCTAGTGATGGGTCCATAGATAAATCACTCGGTCCAATCTTAAATCTATGTATTTGTTTAAACAAATAAATTTAAAAGACAGCGTTTTTTGAGAATGCATAGTAAAAAACTAAACCATAACAACAATTCTAAAATATGTTGAACGAGCTTTTCATCCATTTCTGGAGTCAGATTAATTGTTGAACCAATAACGAAATATTCGCCTTTTGCTATTTTTTCTTTTCCACTTCGTATATATATATATACTACTAGTCTCATTTAGGCCAACCTTTTTTCTACTTAAAGTGCGTAACGGTAGTAATGTATAAAAATAATAGCTTGGAAATGCTACCGAAAAGAAACAAATTAGAATACTTTACAGAACTGACACGAAACAAAACTCTTTAACTAGTGAGTGTTACTAGTAGCTATGCATATGGCACAGAGACGTGGTCCCTCACTATGGGCTCGTAAGAAAGCTCAGATTCACTAAGTGAGCTTTGGGGAGAGCTGTGCTTGATACTTCTCTACGAGATAGAATCAGGGAGGATATCCATAGTAGAACTAAAGTTTCTGACAGCGGAAAGGATTAGTAAGCTGAAGTGGCATTGACCGGGGTACATACTCATTGAACTGATGGCCATTGGGGGCAAGAAGGCGCACTGGAAAACGCAGCGTAGGACAACCTTCAACAAGATAGGCAGATGACCTGGTGAAAGTCGCTGGGAGTAGTTGGATGCGGGCGGCATGTAGCTGATCGTTGTGGAAATCTATGGCCTTTGTTCAGCGGTGGACGTCTTTTGACTGATATGATCATAGAATTGTGCTTTCATATTATTATATGTCATGCGATTATTTTATTGGGTGCTCGTAAAATACAACGCATTGCATCTCTCACCAACCACGACCCCCGGGATACAGGCCTAGGAGCGAAGGAGTCGGGCGGGGGCTCGTGAAGCTAAAGGACTAATGAAAGCACTGGTCCAACAATTGGAACCTTCCTCTAAGTCTGTTTAAATTAATAATATGATAAGTAATTTAATTATTTAATTGAATGAAAGGTATACTTCAATGATTGACGATTGTGAATTTAGCTTGATTACCCGAACCAATTTTAGAAAAAAACAATAACATCTTTTAATTTATTTTATTTGAATGGGCCGTTTAAATAGGCATAAATGGAGAACTTTCTTGATCTTTTAAAATATGAATTATTTTACTCGCCAATCTATACTAATCACCCAATGTTGATTTGTATAGGTTGCTCGAGTGATATTCTTGTACTGAATAATTAATATAGATGTTGAAATAGACAACAGTCGCAAGCTTTATATTTATTAAATCACTGTGTCTTTACAAGGTTTTTTTGGCTTTGACTAGTAATTTCCCTTATCCATGGTTAAAATATGCTTCAGTTTCTTTAGTTGCCCCAAAATGATTAAAGTTAGTCATCTAGGTCTTTATGGGCTTTCCAACATAGCGTAATCCTTGAAGAGTTCCTTTGTCTGTACGCCGTATTCGCCGAACAGTCTCTGCAGCGGTAACAGACGTTCGTCTATTTCCTGTCTATGCGAAATAGATAATTGCCGAATTAAGAGTATTAGTGTCCCGAGAGTATTGGCGTCAACCGGAAGGTGAGCGCCATGCGGTCACTGCAGCCACTCCTCCATGATAACTGTGGCAACCGTGTCGTGCCTTTTAGGACCAAAAGACTATTACACCTTTTTAAGCGATGGTATAACATGTGATGTAGCTGCAAAAGTTTAAGTGACAAATTGGCTTTTCTAAAACGAAATATTTTCTATAGGAGTACATACCAGGCACATTGTTCCGATGCAAACGATTGCAGCTATTCGTTCGAAAGTATGTTAATTTCTGATCGGTTTCGTTGTTTGCTTTGTGCAATGCCAAATGATGTAACAACACCAAGTTATAAAATCTGTAGCACCGCAGTCCACTAGTGTTGTTTTTGGGATGCTAGTCATGTTTATAGTGCGGTTAATATTCTACACCATTATCGCACCTACTTTACTCGCATATTTATCGCAATCGGGTCACACATCATTTTCATTGTTATTTTACATTCCTCCTACAATTATCGGAAGAGAGCCAATCAACATAATTATATTCTAGAGTATATAAATAGCTATTCTGGAGTTACCTATACTGTTTTATTTATTACCTATTTATAGACCCTCGAGAGGTATTATGAATACGATAGATGGAAGACGCTATCGAACGAAGAAGATATGATGTAACAAATTCCAATGTTTTCATGATTAAATACTAATTATAATCTTTCTTATTTCTTATGTTCCTCCTTTCCGTTCCCGAGCTAAGTCCTGAACAAAATGTCAAACTATTATATTGGTCTGGTATACACCTACTGAATTCACTGTAGTGGCCATGAGATCTTGTTGAGTGCAGGTATCAGGGCACGCTGGCCATGATAATACATGCCCCATAGTACTCGAGCCAAAATCTTTTTCATACTAAACTATTGATCCGGGATAGAGTGACTGGATGTAATATGTATGAACGACCGTTTGTATGATACGACACAACACCCACAGCGTGAGCAGGACCCGCCGGAGAAACCCCCCCAGGATATTTTTTTCTTCTTGCTTATGCCAACTTGACTGCGAAGCCTGTTCAGAGACTTCCAGATTGGCCAAGGGAGCTGTTTTGGTCATCATCATCACATTTTAGCACTACAGAAATATACTACTTCGATTTTTTTTTCTTTTTAAAAAAAACGTTGCCCCACACTAGAATTGCTCCTGTGTCGTGGGTGCGATTACAGACATGAATTCCACATACAATACACCCAGATCCGGAACAACTACCTGCAGATCATACAAATATTTGTTCCGTGCGGGAATCGAACCCACGACCCGGAGCGCAGCAGCCAACTGTATCAGCCACTGCACCAACTTTTTCTGTTCGTATAAATTTTTATGTTTCAAGGATATATATCCAATTCATTTATTTTCTGTTTAATTGGCGTGAGTAAAACTTTTTGGCAGCTGACAGTAGGCATTCAGCCTTTCACATTCTTTTACCAATTTCTTCAAAGTTAACTGTTAAATCCGGGTTTAATCGAGTTTTAACTTTGTACGAAAATGAGTTCGTTCTAGGCAAGGTATTTAATACCGCCAACTTAGAGGAAGCCTATTTGTTGCACAGATAGTACGTCATAACGGCATCGCCCTTAATACAGTTAACTAAGCTAGTGTGTGCGTTAAATCGTACCATGTAAGTACACAGATGTGCTAAGGAGCTTGTAATGGACACAGAGTAGTCACCGGTCAGAAATACGTGGACTGATGCAATGCACATGTGCTTAGGAGCTTGTAAGGGCCACAGAGTAGGCACCAGAAATAGGTGGACTGATGCAACATGCATGTGCTTAGAAGCTTGTAAGGGTCACAGAGTAGTCACCAGTCAGAAATAGGTAGACTGATGCAACGCACATGTGCTTAGGAGCTTGTAAGGGCCACGGAGTAGTCACCAGAAATAGGTGAACAGATGCAACGCGCATGTGCTAAGGAGCTTGTAACGGCCACACAGTAGTCACCAGTCAGAAATAGGTGGATTGATGCAATGCAGGATGCTGATCGTCCAATCACAGATGTTTTTATCTCCCGCGCATCAGCAGAATATACGTAAGTATGTTTTTTTAACGAAGCCGAAACCCATTGTGTGGAAAACCTAAAAATAAATGTTGGACTGATGCAACGCGCATGTGCTAAGGACCTTGTAACGACCACAGGGTACTCACCAGTCAGAAATAAGTGGACTCATGTAACGTAGCACGCTAATCATCTAATCACATATGTTTTTGTCACCCGCGCATAAGCACAAAATAAGTATGTTTTTTCAACGAAGCCGAAAACCATAAACCATACCATACGAGAACCTACTGATCAGCCATTGCTCCAATCATATCGGCCATTTATACGTCCACTACTGAACAAAGGCCTCCCCTATAGATTTACACAACTGTGTCATCATTTTGGGGGATATTCGCAGATACTCACCACGCTTGGCAGGTAGGTTAGTGAGCGCAGTATGGTTACCGTTTGTCAGAAGGGACGCCGCTGCTCATCCCTCTAATTATATTCCTTTAGTCGCCTTTTACGACATCCACGGGAGGAGATGGAGTGGTGCTATATTCTTAATCCGGACACCACACGGACAATTGCCCCAATGAAGTCCTACAATTATGTTGTCTAAGATTAGTCCATTAACTTATTACTCTGTGGAGGTTGCATTAGCTGTGTTGCGTAGAGCAACCTGTACAAACGGTCGTTCATACATATTACATCGAGTCACTCCCGGATCAATAGTTTAGTATGAAAACGATTTTGGCTCGAGTACTGTGCTTCGCAAGACTGTTGTTCTTGAAGTAACTGTAGCAAATGGAATTTACTTCAAAGGATATTGAACGGAAATTGACATTACAGAATTAATGAACGGAGGAGATTTGCGAATATTTCGCCATAGCTTCGTAACGAAAATGCATTGCCGGTATTGTCCGGGCAATCTGTGTTGCGCGTAAGTTGGATTGATTTATTATAGTGTTGTGATGACATCGCCTGCACAGTGCGACACTTAACACCGTGCAGTAAACCGTGCATTACATATTGGCAGCGATTTATTACTTTATATTATAAATGAGAATGAGACAGCTGTTTATCAATTTCAACTTTTAATAAGCTCTTGTTTAGCATGATAATGAGCTTTGCACTGTTCTAGAATCCTATATTAAAATAATATTTATTTTTAAAATATTTATTTTTAATATTTGCGACATTTTTTAACATTACTGATAATCGGAAAGAAAAGCATGAGACTTCCAGTTCTGGGTCAATGACACCTGGTAGAGCGTAGGATATAGATGCAATTAGCGAAAGACCTATCATTTTAAGTAAAAAACGCTCAAGTAATCAGATAGCCTTCTTTCGTTTGTATCTACGCGGGGATATTTTCAGGGACATTTTCTATCTTGCCAAAGGCTTTCCACTTTTCAACTTACTGGCGGAGATGGATGCGTGAAACTATCACCAGACACGCTTTGTCCAGCAGAGCGGCGAAAGCGCGCCCACAGAGCCGTTCGATAGGAAGGGGTTTACCACAACGGCGCGCACTCGAGATGTGGTGCGAGTGAATGCGACTCCAGTTCACGACCAAGCGCATCGTTGAAGCCGTCCTCCCATTCTTTGGAGTGCGGGATTCGCTTGCGCATTTGCTGCACCCCCCGTAGGTACCAGCCCGACATTGGTCTGACAGACCCGTAAGTAAAGTGAAGCCTAATAGTAGCAGTGGGTAGTATGGGATGATGATAATGAACCATTTCCATTTGAGCAATACTCCATATGGTGATGTGAAGTAAATAACACGTGTCTCCAGCATTCGCAGTCAGAGTTCAGTTGTGACGAACACAGGACGACTAGATTCTTTTTCTTTATCTATAATCACCATATCAGCCAAAGGACGCCCCCTTTTTAACAAAAGCCTCTCCCCCATTCAGATACAGTTTTACACAATAATCGTGTCGTAATGTTTGGGGGAAGTTACCACTACTCACCACTGTTGGCTGACAGAATGCCTGCTATTCCACTGAAAGCACGCTGCTGCCTATCCTTCTGGTTTAGTCCCGTAGTCGCCTTTTACGACGTCTATGGGAGATGGAGATGGAGTGGTGCTATATTCTTAATCCGGACACCACACGAATTCTGGAAATTTCTATACATGGCTGGATGTAATTGATCTGTATTAAGGCTGTTCACAAATAACATCCCTTCATTCACATCAATCGACTTCTTTTATTCGCGTGTTGATATTCTCGTGGATTTCCTCCACACTGGGTAATGCAGAGGGGTATTTTTTAAATGTAGGTGAGCAAAGGAGCTGCCACATTGCCTAAGCGTTCATCATCATTCATCATCGCATCAACATCCGCAGCACTAGGGGAGTCGCTAATTGCTTTAATGTGATCTTACGAGGACCTGGAGCCCCCCTTCGGTGCGAAAGATGACCGCTCCAGTGGTTTTAGCCAGTAGGAGACCGGCATACCCGTTCGCCCTTCCCCGGGGCAAAGGAAGTTCATGTAGACTTTCCATTGGACATGAGTAAAAAAAATGAAAAAAAAGGGTTATCGCTAATGTGTTGTCGATTTATTGCACGAAGACACGTTTTCCTCGAAGGCCCCATGTGTCATGTCTGTGTTAATTACAGGGGTTGGGATTCTGGTATTTGTTACTCAGCGTACGAAATGCAGCAATACTGTTAGTACCAAAAATGTTGCTACTTCACACCGGTATTCTGTGACGGCGTGGTATTTCCCTGACAAAGCCACCTCTTTTAAACGGTAGAAAGTAATTTTAAACAAAATCCATAAAATAAAATCAAAACAAAATCTGCGAACATCAAACTTAAGTTAAATTTAAACATAATAAAATTAAACACATTAAATAGAATAAAAATAAATTACGCTTTAGTTACATAATTTTTTGAATTTTGTCCGAGACAACACGGCTATATCTAATGTAGGAACAGTTCAGACGCCCAGCGATCATCGCCAGGACAGCATTGCAGCTGGGCCTGCACACTAAGGACGCGCACCGCTTGCGCACGGTGATGTGAAAACAGATAGTGCACGCCTCCGCAAACATGCCCGAGGCACTGTAGAAGCGAGGACTAGTCAACTAATGACTACAGCTAGGCCATCCCACGCCCCCAAAAAGTTTACCTTTTTACAGTCGCCTTCTTCCGCTAGAGGGGTGACTGCTCTACAGTCATCCCATTTTGTTAATTTATTTAAATGTCACAGCATTATGCTGAGATAGGGGCCTTTTTTGGCCTCGTCCAGGTTGCCTCAATTTTATTATAATATTTTTTTACTATGTTATTTGTAACTTCCTGTGTGAGACCTTAATAAAACTGTTTTCTTTCTATCCCTTCAAAGATGTGCCTAAAGGCGTGACACCAATGGGCGATTCTAGTGTGATCTTACGAGGACCTAGAGTCTCCCTTTGGTGCCAAACATAACCGTTCCAGTGATTTTAGCCGATAGGAGTTCCCTTCGCCCTTCCCCGGGGCGGATGAAGTTCATGACGAATTTCCACTGGGGACCAATAAAGGAAACATTATGTGGTGTCGTGGGACACCAGGTAGGAACGAAGTTCCTTCGGCTAATGTAGAATCGACACTTATACACTACTCGCTTGTGTATGCGACCGTCGCGCCTGCGCACGTCTCATTTAACGGTTTTATTCCACGCACTTTTTTCCACGGATTTTTTCTTACGGTTTTACTATCACATTTTTTTCAGTTCGGTCGCGCAGCAAAATCCCTATCCCCTCCAAGCCTGCCGTAAGGAACTTCGTTCCAAAAAGCCCGTCCCACGCTGAAATGCTGAGTTTCGCACTGAGTTGCACATGTGCCAGTGTGCGACTTTTACCTGTTAAAACCGCCACGGTGTTCTTTCCAACTACCTCAAGCGCTAGGTTGTTCCTAAAAATGTGGGGCTTCCGGTCTATCCAGATGCGGTTAAATATCAGTATTTTACACACAGAAACTACCGTCTAACCATCGAGTTTGCTAGGAATCTCAGCGGACGATGGCACGGTTCTAGCCAGATGTGCCGATTTCCTGAAGAAGACAGCTGGGGTTGACTGAATGCGAAAGAAGAGTACCAAGTGTTCTCCTTCCAGCCCAATTACGGAAAGGCCTACGTACAAAAGTTACTGCGATAGGCTGAGTGGATGGCTATTACACTTATATCTTAAGCGCTATCGCTAAGCGATTGGTTCTCTGTGCTACGGGTCGCAAGTTTCTTCTTACACAAATCAAATATTTTTTATGATGCACAGATGGTTGATTCGGGTCTCCGTGTTTGTGCAGCTGAAATTTATATTTGTGAACTGTACCCACGATACAGGATAAATCCTAGTGTGGATATCATAAAAAGCTGTGACGTTGAAATAGCACTTTTGAGGGCATCATAACTTTTGTTTTACTTTTAAATTGCACATTACGTAACTTAATCAGTCCACTTCCTCACGATGTTTTCCTTCAATGTTAACGCATGAGATAATCCAATTCTGATCGGCACGTGAATCAGAGAAGTCAGAAGTGCAAGCCGGGATCAAACTAAAACCCTCCTGTATCCAAGGCAAGCGCTCAACCACTAGGCTATCACTGCTACTGCTGCACAATTAACATTGAAAAGATTTTATAATTTTATATTTATTTATAAAAGGTTGCCTATTCAAATTAAGAATTTGGTCGTACTAAAACTATCTGGGATATTGGTATGTCGACCGGAACTCACAGCTCTCTGAGACACGTAGGGGTCTTTCTGTAGAAAACGGTAATAATCTGTCAAAGGATTTCCCCCGACAAGCGAAGCTTAATCTTACAACAATCAATCAAGCACACATACACACATTAGCCCGTAAACGTCCTCTGCTGAACGTGGGCCTCGCATTGATCCCCACAATGAGTGGTCATAGGGGATTTTGCCTTAATCACCACGCTTAGTAGGTGATTGGTGATTGCAGTATGTTGTTATTATAACATAGAAAGATGCTGCTGCCCATTTTGTTTATTTTGTTTATTTTTTTTGTTTATTTTTAAAATAAACGTTGGCCCACACTAGGATTTCTCCTGTGTCGTGGGTGCGTTTACAGACATGAATTCCACATACAATACACCCAGACCCGGAACAACTACCTGCAAATCATACAAATATTTGTTCCGTGCGGGAATCGAACCCACGACCCGGAGCGCAGCAGTCGACTGTATCAGCCACTGCACCAACCGTGCCGTCAAATTCTGTTAATATCAACCCTTAGGTGCCTTTTATGACACCCATGAGTGGAGAAGGGTGGTCTTTTCTTAGCGAGGACCCACATGGAACGATCTTTTGGAAACCTTTTATCAATAAGCCCTTCGATACATGATTGGGCATTGGGCTCCACCCTGATCATCCCTTTATCGTGGGAAAACCCTCAGATTCCTCCACCTTGGGTAGGGCGGAGGGGCATGCCGACTCTTACCGGCTAAATCCCCACGGTGTCCTTCCACTAACCTCTAAATCAAAAGGGTATGTATTGACTGGATTACCCATGTTTATACTAGAAGGTTGTAATTTAACTGCCTTTCAATCACCAATCAACGGCTAACTCGTTTGATTACTCTCGCTGAATGTAAAATTTATCGAACTTTGCTTTGCAGATGCTACTCTTTGTTGCTCTACCTCACCAGCCCTTTACAATATTCGTGTCTAACGTAATTTAATATTCATTGATGAATTACTTGCAATATTATTGGACCTCTCTAAAACAATAAAGCGACGGACGTTGACGTAGGCTACAATATAAATCGGTAGAAGGTATTTATTCAACTTATTCAGTGATGTTTACCTTCGTGCCTCATACGTGGAAATGGATTGTGTGTAGATAATGCGTCTAACAAATGATTTTCCGATTCTACTTACAGCTGTATCGTAAACTTTAATGCTTCGGATTATCGTTGTGTTCTCATTTATTAAGTAGGTCGTGATAACAGCGTGTTGAGTAAAGTAGTTATCGTTAAACGATAATGGTTAAATATATTAGATTATCTCGAGTACATTACCTGCACTAATTAGATTTAAAGGCCTTCATAAAGTTTTCTATGCTTTGTTGTAATAAACATTGTTTTATTTATTTTTGTTTTAAATACAACTTAATTGCGAGATATAAATAAAGTCGCTGACCCGTATCAGAGGTTGAATTTCAACATAACATGTTTTAATCAGTTCTCAATACCACACTGCAGATATACATATGTATAACAATCTAACGGCATAAACTTTTGGAGGGTTCGCACATAAAAAGGATTTTAATGTTTGCATCGATCTGTCTCGATTGTCAATGGATTCATTCTCATGCAAAAAATTCAATATTTTACTATAATTTGTGCATTGTCCCGACACATTGCGACTTGTTTCAGTATCTTGACATTCGATTTTTATTGAATAATTCAAAAATAGTGGGAGCTTTCGTTTTATTGTGAAAATGACGTCTCGTTAGAGTCCCGTATGATACTTCGCTTGACAGGCGCGCTGAACCAATCGACGTGCGTGTTGTTTTTGCTGCATCGTTTAATTGCATCGTTAATTTAAAATATGTAAGTAAATAAAAAACTATGAGATACTTATATAATCATAATAATTAAAGCCTTTATTTCTTATCCAAAAAGATAACTGTACAAAAGGGAAACCAAGAAAGTTACCGTACCTTTATTATTCACAATAAACACATTCACTGTAGCCATTACGTACGTAAGAAATTATATCATCAGTTGTCTCAGGTCAAGTTTAGCACTATCCTCCTTACTAATAAAAGTTGTATTACGGTAGGATAGCCTCTTCTCTCACACCGAGCGACCCCCGGGAAGGCGACGGCGCGCATGTGGCCACGTGCCGCCGTGTGCGCAACACAGCGCACAGCAAGGCTTGGATCTTTCACAATCCTCCCCGAGAAGTGACTGGGGCGGGCGACCTTTATACAGTCAGTCGCCTTCCCTCCGCTAGAGCGGGTGCCCGTTTCACAGTCATCCCCTCCGTGATGTGCCTAAAAGCGTGGCACCAATGGGCGCCTCTAGATGGAGATCTATCTAGTTTCTGGAGCGTGCCTTCGGTGCCCCTTCGCCCTTCCCCGGAGCGAAGGAAGTTCATGTAGACGGCACGTTTGGTGCAGTGGCTGATACAGTCGGCTGCTGCGCACCGGGTCGTGGGTTCGATTCCCGCACGGAATAAATATTTGTACGATTTGCAGGTAGTTACAAGAGAAATGAATTATGCATATCCAACCAGTTGATACACTACAGATTGTCACTTATTTAAAAGTACCTACACTGCACTGTATATGTAAAAAAGATACATATTTTGTTCATAATTTTGGTATTAGTAATTAACTGATAATTACTGCGTTACTTTTTGGAACATTCACGAAAATAAAATGCACGCATACATTAAATATGCAAAAGGAAAATATAATATTTTTATCTGAAAAATAAAATATTTGTAAAAAGAATCACATGACTTGCAAACAATCAGGTCATGTAGTAGAGAGTAGTTTCGAAGAGGGATAAGATAATTAAAGACAAGGAATTCAGGCCGAGAGTCTGGATAAAGCCGACTACTAACGCTGTGAGAATAATAATAAATGCTTCAATGTACGAATTACTTTTCGAGAAAAAATATAAGAATACACACATTCACTAGCCAAGCCATTACACACGACTACTCTATTTAAATGAAATGTGATTAAACCATACCTTTAGATGTTGAATTACGTAGTTTGTCAGATATACAAAGTTAGATAACATGATATATTGCAGAATAAGGTACTTGCTTTGTTTTCACGATGCTCGTAAATTTAATAGCGCTCACAGTAGATTGACCCGACTGACAAACTGAAATCATAAAGAGACTATACTCTAGGCTACTTAAGAAAGATAAGACCCATTGAGAGGTGAACTGCTCCATCAAATTCATAAAGTATGCAACTTTTAAAATAAGATCCAACGTTGCACGTCCTGCATCCTTATATACTTAGGTACGCACTCCCTCATCTAAAACTGCTTGCTCACAAAAAGTAATTCAAACAAACTAAAGTTCGCTTCGGTCGAGTATTAGACGATATTTGTTCTAGATCGATCGCATAGCTTTAAATTGTCCAAAGTTTGGAGATCTTCTATACAGCCCGAAAGGATCAAATCTTGCAATTACGTCACAGAACAAATTTCGTTTTATGGTTAGTATTAAGCGTATTTCAGTGATAGCAAAGACAAAGTCTGTTTTGTAGACTTGCAGAAAAGTCTAGACACAAATATTAAGAGCACCCATGTTTACCTAGCTAACAGTTTTTAATAAAAAATGTACTCAGCACTATATGTAACGTAAATTTTTTTTCACTTAACTAACCTGACAAACTTTTCCTATTTGATTTTCAAGAGGCTATTCTGAGACATTTGACTATTTTTGTAGAGATCGACTCGAAGAAGACACAAGAAGAAGAATAGATTGTTGAATAATATGAATGATGGCACGGTTGGCGCAGTGGCTAAGCAATTCTTCTGTCTGCGCAACGTGTCGCGAGTTCGATCCCCGCACGGAACAAATATATGTATAATGTACATACAGATAGTCGTTTCGGATCTGGAGGGTGTTTGTGCATGTGAAATGTATGTCTGTATGTATGTATGTATGCTGTATGTATGCTGTACCTTCGATACAGAAGAAATTCTAATATGGGTAAAAGTAAAAAAGAAATGATTCATTAACAACTTCCTAGCGTTAAGAGATCCTTAACCTTTTATTTCACCACTATTGCAACAAACAAATAAATATATAATTCCTAAGATAAGTAAATGATTCCAAGGCGAGACTGCACAACATTAATTACTCTAGAGTACAATCTTGTTTTCTGAAGAAAGCTCGAGATTTCCAGGTAATCCATTAATTTGTTAAACGTTATAGAAGATACACCTTCTACTCAACAGCATCTCATACTGCAAACGCACTGTTTATTTATGAGTTGTTATTTGTCCAATCTATTTCATTAAATTTACTTTAATTATGGTTATGTTGTATTACAGCAAAATAACTTTGTAGAAGCATAATTGCAAAATTCACGGTATACGAAATTTCATGTTTGAACTAATTTGAACAGTCGTAAAGGTCGTTAATACGACTACTGTGCTTGCGTCTTTTCTAGTTACGGAAAAAAATACATTGTCAACAATTGTCTTCAAAACTTAATCTGCGGCCTCTGTAGTCGTGGTAGATGTTTCCTATACGCCGGTTACAATTACCATGTTCCTTCATGCGATTATTTCGAGGAGTAGTCTCGCACAAGTTAATCATAAATTCATTTTTCATAATTGATGGGCACAGCGACTCTAGCAATGGAATGTAGGAGTAGGTATATATGTATATTAGTAGGTACTAATAGAATTTAAATATTATGTATCTACCTATTTCTTTAAGGACAGCTTTTCAAGGCACGACAAGCGCTATAGTTATATGAATATTAAATAAATCATATTTTAAAATTATGCTGCATTTATCCAATGTCATAATTTAGTGTAATATCTATTCATAAATATTTACACAGATAGCTTCGTGATTTATTTGTTGATGTTCGGAGAGGACCTAAGTTGGAGGTCAAAGACTTTATGATAAATTTATTTCTATCTATCGCAGACTAGGATTTGCATGATCGTATAGTAAAATGGATTATCCCTCATGATGCACAATTGATATTTGCAACCCTCATAAAGTTTATGCCTTCATCAAAAATCACGTTTCGCGATGCAGTTTCTTATTCATCGCATGTCTGCTAAATGTAGGGAGACAACAAATATAATAGCAATAAAACAACATCTGTGATATTAAAAGTAATTTTGTTTTTATATATTTTAGCTTGGAGACGCCGCAACAGTCTGGTGTGATAAAATTAAACTGTGTGATATATTATATATACAGTCTGCCCTTATATATCTTTTATAGTCTGCTGCTTGGCTGTCGGCGCAAAGCGGCCATCTCTCAGACACGCATTTTTAGGGTACTTTACGTGTTGCTTGGGAATCCCAAAGCTATTTCA
The DNA here is from genome assembly GCA_947459985.1 of Diloba caeruleocephala. Taxonomy (NCBI): domain Eukaryota; kingdom Metazoa; phylum Arthropoda; class Insecta; order Lepidoptera; family Noctuidae; genus Diloba; species Diloba caeruleocephala. Next base: position 15,024,971 of record OX381615.1, read on the forward strand.
TAGAGAAGGTAATTCTCATGATAATGGTCACTGCAAATGAACTTCGTATTCAGTTGTCTATGAACTCTTCTCACTATTGTGTACAAAAAGGATAAATAAAAATAAAGGATAATAAATAATAAATATAAAGGCGCCCGTTATAACAAACAGTTTAACATACACATATTATATTGAAAATATCTTACAGTTACAGAGTCAATTACCCTGTGATGAGCGTAAATATATTTTATATGGTGTCGGTAGTTGTTAAAGGAGGTGGGTAAAGATCGAACTTATTTCACCTAAGATAATCGTGTATTTAATTAAAGTTCCTGTAAACTAAAACTATGTAAAGGATATCAGGGCAAGTTGCATAAACAATCCATTAAACACACCATGTATTGCAATTTGTATATTAAATCAGAATAATTGAAATTTTCGACGCTTTTCTAACTTTCTGTAACTTTTTTCTAATGAGGCGCCGCATGACCTGGAACATTTCAGATTTTTCCAAATAGTAGAGTTAACACAAATTATTATTTTTAATTTTTGTTTCTCACCACTATAATGAAAAAGTTATAGTATTATTCAAATTTATTGTGGGAGACTGGCGCCTAAACTAGACTGAAGCGTGTATTTCAGGTCACCAGGCCTCCACCCCAGAAGTCCAATTTTGCTCTTTCATAAACTGTGCCAAGCGAAGTTTTTCAGTTTCTTCTTCTTCGTGTATCTGATTGTCTTAAGTTGTTTCCTCTCGTTAAAGTGAATACAATAATGAGTTCTCTCCAATACTTTGATATCAGTTTATCACGCGCCGATACTGTTTGATTTTGTCCTTTATAACCCAGTTATCTTGCATTCCATGAATGCGCACTTTCGCTGCAGACAACGTCCTGATATAACAATAAATTTGCTGTTCCAATAAAATGTGTATATTATAGCTTTAATACACCCGATATTGACAATTTATGAAAATTTACACAATATACAATATAAAGTCATTAAACTTAAATTATTTTAGTTCATAGAGCGCATAGAACATAGCGACCGAAAGTTCCATTCGTGTGGTGTCCAGCTTAAGAATATAGCAACACTCTATTTCCTCTCGTGGATGTCGTGGTCTCGCGACCGAGAGAACCTAAATGATGGATGGATGGATGAGCAGCAGCGTTTCTTCTGTAGAACAGCAGATATTCTGCGAACGCCTGCCAAGCGTGGTGAGTACTGTCAAATTACCCCAAGATGACGACACACGGCAAGGTACCGGTTGTGTACGGGGAGGTCTTCGCTCAGCAGTAGACCTCTTTTGGCTTATATGATATGATGATATACACTTATGAATATACAGACTATAAGCATGTTTTCCAGGATCCTGTTGATACGATGATTATGTGAAGTTTAATTAATACCGTGTACTGTAGTTCGAAATAAAGTGTTGGTAGAGTGGTCTGTAGTGGGCTGTGAGCGACTCGAGCACGCGAGCCTTATCCGCCATATTAAATCCACTTACTGTCAGAATTGCAAGTGGGAACACTGTCCATTGAAATGACATGCGTATTCGTTAAACTCAGTGCAGATGTAGCAAAAAGATGAGTAAGGGACAAATTATTTTTTTGTACATTTTTTTTATTTAACACGCTTGCGTTTGACCGCTATCTTATAATCAAATTCTGTTCACTCGTTACTTGAAGATTCCCAGGTTATATCTCTGGCAAGAAGTTCCACTCCTTAGCGGTACGCATGAAAAATGTGGAAAAAAAACGCTTCATGCACTTGGTGCAGTGGCTAATCGCTTGGCTATGGGTCGCGGGTTCGATTTCCTCAGGGCACAAACACTTGTATAGCCTACAGGTAGTGTTTTCTAGTTTAGGTCTTTGTGAATGTGAGATTTATGTGTGTAAACTGCATCCACGATACAGGGTGAAGCAGCAAAATATATGCGAGCCTAGAGAACAACTTTTGTTTTTTTCTTTTCTTCATGAACTTTCTTCGCCCCGGGGAAGGGCGAAAGGGTATGCCGGACTCCTACCAGCTAAAACCACTGAGGTGGTCATCTTCGGCACCTAAGGGAGGCTCCAGGTCCTCGTATGATCACACTAGAGCCGCCCACTGGTGCCACGCCTATAGGCACATCTCGGAGAGGGTGACTGTAAAGCGGTCACCCCCCTGGGGGGATTGTAAAGGATCCCCCAAAACGTCCCACGCAGCGCGTAATCACATGCGTACTACCGTCTTCTCTTGGGTGTTCGCTTGGTGTGAGCACGCAGATTCCCCAATCCATGCACCCGCGAACCTAGAGGTCCCCTGCCTTATAGCAACGGCAGGGGGTTTCAGGCGTATGGGAATCAGGCGCCAGGGCGGTTGTTACCCCCGCACCATCTCCTCCTTCTTCGAGCGGGATCAGCCCTCTCCTGAGCCTAGAGACCTAGAGGCTACCATTCATCATAAAAAACACACTAAAGCTCGCAGTTATAAGTTGTCATACAATGAACTGAATTAACACAACATTATAATTGGCTACTCATCCTAAAATACACACACAACTTTGTAGGCAGCCAATCATGCTGAGCCGTACGGACTGCACACAGCGGCTGTACCACGCGACGCGTACGTTTATTGGGAGTACCATTCGCTGTTCTATTCACTGCGTTTTTTATTCACCGATTACTAGTTAAAAGTGGTAGATAAGAAGCATTGTATTTTGTACAAATATAACAATGTCGTTGTGCACCATCAAACCCAATGTAACATATTAAAGAAAACAACGTTTTTTTATTGAAAAATACAACAAAATTCTTGCATTTCATTTCATCATTTCGGCCGAATGAAGTCCACTGCTGGACACAGGCCTCCCCCAAAGATCACCACAACCACCGATATGGATGTGTTGTGGGCTCATTGGGGGATTTGCCATAATCGCCACGCTTGGCAGGCGGGTTGGCGATCGCAGTTGAGTTGTTAATGTACTTGTACTTATCTTCATACCCATTTTTATTTGTTTTGATTGTAAAAATTATGGTGGTAATAGTAATATCTTAATAATTTTTTTTATCATTTGATGAAATCAACCAATTTCTTTGATCAAATGTACACCAGACGAAGATATTGGATGAGTGAGTGAGTGAGACCACTCATCGAGAATAACCTGACAATTGACAATAATACAATAGGGTTTCACTTAATTTACCATCATTTAACTTAATTTACCCCGAATAACCTGTATCATACTTAATTATATTGGTCGTTTTGACCTAAAAAGCGATAAAATCCCAATAAAAATATGCAAGAATTTGCCGTAGATTCTGCTACGGTAATGGACATATTGTCGTAGACCGTAGATTTTAAGTAATAAATGCATAATAACCGTAGAACATTTGCAATTGCCGTAGACCGTAGCAACGGTACATATAATACTGGAATAACTCAAAAAGCGGTTTAGACGAGTGAATATTTTCAGCGTATTTCTTTTTGTGGATTTATGTTATCGATCAATAGTAGTATTACATTTTTCTGTTCTCGTTTTTAATCTTAATCTTATTAATAAAAATATGAACATTTTCACTGCTTGCTGATCTAAGAATCCGTAAGTCCGTGTTTGTTGTCTGTTGCAGAACTAGCTTAATTGCGAAGGTACCAATAGATGAACCGTTTGCTGGTAACGTCTTGTCGTGCAGAGCGGGCGTTGGCGTAATAACGTCATTCAGCCAACTTGCGCTATCACGTTTTGTTATGTTTTATATTCTGTTGTAAGTACAGTTGCAGTTAGCATTGAGTACTTTCGTTTGTGACCACTTACTTCTACAAGTGTGGTGGTCTACATGATTAAGGTCAAAATAGGTGTGACGCCTAAAACACCCAGATTTGTAAAGATGTTATTCGGTCTTAGGCAATTTTTTTTTGTTGGGCTTCTCGCATACATTTCTGGGAAATGTGGTTGCTTAGCCGGTCATTTTCTGGCAAAGCCTAAAAAGGCCTCCAGCCAGGCTTAAATTTAATATTAAAAACTAAGCAACTTTAGCTAAGGGCGCCCCCTGCGGGACACGGACCTCGGCTTAGGGCGTTGCTGGGGATAACAAGCGATTGTTTTGGGGACAGCTGGATCGGTATTATTTAAATTGTATTAGGGGACATTTAAAGCTACAGGCTGGGCACGGGCCGGCGCGAGCAAGAGCCGGGAGGGAGAAGTGCTAACTTGAACGGGAAGGTGACGTGGCGATAGGCCTTCGCGACGTCGGTGAGGCCGCCGAGGATGCCCATCCTCGGCGGCGAGGGCGGTAATACGGTCGGGAGTTGAGTGAACGAGACAACGCGAGTCTCTTTATGTGATCTAACGTGATTTTGTCGTCTGGATCGACCAGAACGTGCCTCGGGCGGCGTACTTTACTGATATGAGAGGGTTGGTAATCGACGGATGATACCACAAGGGGATTAGGGTGGGACAGGGCAGAATCGAGATAGCGTTTGAACGCTTGTTTCATAAATTGCGTGATGGTCGGCAAGTTAAGATCGAAATGGAGTTAATCATTTCGCATGTACCAAGGCGCTCCGGTGGCCTTGCGCATGAAACGGGTTTGGAGGGTTTCGAATCTACGGAGTGGGCGTGATTCAGCGTGTGCGAATACTGGGCTGGCATAGGTCATGATGGGTCGAATGCATGTGGTGTAAATTCTCACCTTATTTCTAAGGGATAATTTACTACGAGCGTTCAGAATATAGTGAAGGCGACCGAGCACAAAGGCAGCGCGGGCACGCACCATCTTTGTGTGGGGAATGAAGGTCAGTTTTTTGTCTAGGGTGACTCCAAGATACTTGGCGTGCGGTTCCCAAGGAACCGATTGGCTCAGCATCGAGATCTCCCTAAAGCGTGGGTGGTCGTCGCCTAATTTGCAAAATAGGACGGCTTTACTTTTGATAGAGGTAACTTCGATCCGCCATTTCCTAAACCATTTCCCGCAGGCGTTGGCAGTGGCTTGGAGGATCTTAGTTATACTATCGGGACTGCGACCAGAGTAGAATATGGCCGTGTCATCGGCGAAGAGTGCTAATTGGGTTGTATTAGCAGGTCGTTTGGGGATGTCACTGGTGTACAGTGAGAATAATAATAGGGCTAGCACGGATCCTTGTGGGACTCCAGCTCTAACGGGGTGGGGGGATGAGAGTGCGGCCGTGATTCGATATCGGAAACTGCGATTTGACAAGAAGTCTCGAATGACGAGAACGAGACGGTCGGGCACACCGAGTTGATACAACTTATATAATAAGCCGTTGTGCCAGACTTTGTCAAATCCCTCCCGTCATCATGCCGCGTGAGAATCCGAACGTGATGTGTTCAAATAGTCTGTGGACTTGTTGAACGCATGAGTGGTTGGTTCTAAAATCAAACTGTTCATCAGGGATGAGTTTATTGGATTCGGCAAAATCTTTTAATCGGGAATAAATACTCTTGTTTACAACATTGGATGTTTCGGATTTGAGTTTCCGTTACAGATGACAGACATTACAGAACGCAAGGTGATCTTGTCCCAGCTAGCCTCTCGGCACTCCTTAATACGTTCCTTGACAGCACGCTGTAAGTGGCGCATAAAGAGGCGATTGGGTTCGCTGGGAAAGGATGAGTACGCTCTAAGGCTGCGTTCTTCTCCGTCATCAGTGCACGTACATCGTCAGGGAGTTTCATACGATGGTCTTCCATCGCAGGAACTCGCCGTGAACAATTGTTCACGACGTACTGTACATGACCGGTGAGGGAGTCGATGGCGCCTAGCGTGTCTGCGACTGACGTTATGCATTCGAGAATTCTATCTAACCTGGCAGACGAGGGGTCGTTGAGGCGTTGCCTAACTTTCCTCCAGTCCGTCATCACAATGGTCTGAGGGGGTTGTCCTGTGTCCGTGGGGCCAAAGCGAGAGGTGAGGAGAAAGATCACAGGACGGTGATCGGAGTCTAGCTCTTGTAGTACTTCAATGGAATGCGAGTTAAGGTTGACATTCATTAGAAGTGCTATGTCGAGTATATTCAGGTGATGGTTAACATTGCTGGGGTAGTGGGTGGGATACATCGGGGCGATGATGTCAAAATTGAGGAGGGTACTGAGGGAGTATAATTTACTTCCTCTGTGGTTGTGGGTCAGACAGCTCCAAGACTCATGTTTGGCATTGAGATCCCCCGCCACTATGACGGAGTCACCTAGATCGAAGAGTGCTTTGAGATCCGATTGGATTGGATCGTCTTGGCCATTGAGGGTTATGTAAGCCGATACTATAGTGATCGGTTGATGACCTGTCATGCCTATCCTGCACACAGATGCCTCTAGTTTGGAAAGGGACGGGGTATCTAGGGGCATGCAGTAAAGGGATCTCTTATAGTAGATAAGAGTGCCTCCTCCACGGGAGTGGGTCCTGTCGTTGCGAACTATATCATAGTTTGCAATTCTAGGGTTCCTGTGAGATGGTTTCAAAAAGGACTCTTGTATCAACATAATGTCAATAAGGTGGTCGCGGAGGAATAAGGCGATTTCACCTTTTTGGTCATTAATGCTGTTGGCATTGAAGATGCCTATTTTAAGGGATCGGGGTTTTATTCTGCACCTGCTTTGTGAATCCATTACGGATGAACGCGGTAAGAGAGGAGGGCGGATAATACGTCAGCGAAGTCGCTGAGAACTAGCATGAGGCCGTATTGGCCCTGGTTTGCCCTAATGGCTGCGGCCATTTGGGTGACTCTGTTCGGGTCGACAGAGGTGAGAAGAGCGAGGCAAACAGAGAGGTCGTCGGTTTTGAGATGGGGTGTGGATTGGGGTGAGGGAGGGGCGGCCCTCTGAGAGTGCACCTGTGGTGCGGGACGGTACGGTGCCGTATGGGGGGCGGTCATCAGCGAGGGAATTGCTGACGCTTGGGTCGCCTGTTGGGTCAGTAATCTAGGCCTCAGGGCGGGGAACGCTTGCTGATGATTCAGCGCGTTCCACGGCGATGGCCTTTGAGGGCTGAGTCGTTGGGACGTGGGCCCCTCCCAGAGCCTCTGAGAGGCGTAATGGGCGGCCGCGAAGGCTTGGGTAGCCGCTTTGCGCTTTGCTACCTTGTTGTTAGCGCGCGGGGCTTTGGGGCATCCGCGATAATTCGCGGGATGACCCGACTCACCGCAAAGCACACAACTCAGAGGCTCTGTGCAAAGCGTGCGATCTTTGGGGCGATCGCAGTCCGAGGTAGTGTGGTCACCTAGGCACTTAACGCACCTAGGTTTTGCGTAGCAGTGTCGCTACGCGTGGCCGTAAAGCTGGCAGCGATGACACTGCCCGGGAGGACCATATCTGTGGGGGGGCTCGATTTTTATGCCTGATAGGTGGCACACGGTCTTTATATTGAACTTAGGCGAAACTGTGTGCGAAACTATGTTCAGGTAATTTTATACAAAAGCCATGTCACAGAAACCCTTAACTATAATTTATTTTTCAACCTGAGAATCCAGCTCAAAACGACAAAATTCCAGCCATGATAGACCACTGATAGGGCTCTGTTAAGACACCAGGGATATAAAACCTTAGGCAGCTAGACTCAGCTCTGCCTGACGATCGCTCCATTCAGAAATACAATATACCTAATATAAGTTACTAGACGTAGGAATTAGGATACAGCCGCAGCCGCGCTGTCTCGAACGATATCTGACTAATGGTTATCTAAACAGTGAAGTCAAGTGTTGAATTATTGCGCTACTCTAGCTCGGAAAGTACTTGAAGCGATTAGCGGTAAGTGCCCGTTTGTTACTCTCAATTTATTTACGTTCTGATGGTTGTTGCCATAAGTACAATATGACAGATGCTACTATTTTCTTTAATATTATAAAAACGCCTAAACCGGTGCAGTGGCTAAGGGATTGGCTTTCTGCGCTACAGATCAGGGCTACGATTCCCGCGCGGCTCAAAAAGGATAAGGACTACAGTGTTGTAAGGTTTGGCTGTTTGTGCATGTGAGGTTTATGTCTGAAAATTGTAAGTATATTTTTTTACAGGCTTAACTCTCATATTTCCCTCAATAAGTTGTGTAAGGAAAGGCGGACCTGCTGCGACCGTGTTTTTGTTAGAAATAGGCCCTAACATGTTATTTTAACAAAATAGGGACGTACTTATTTTTTAAGTACTGTTAAGCCGAACAAATACTTGCTAACATGTTACCCGAGAAGGATAGATAACATGGCGTTTACCTACAAGGGAGGGAAATGTTTATTCCACCGTTTCTTTCGACTATCACACATGTTATTACTCGTAGTTTACTCGCATAAACATAGTACATTTCTTCATCCATGTTTGTTCTGATCGTCGGTCGGAATTATTCCGGTGTTTAAATTAGTGCGTATGGTTTTAAAAGCAATAACTAATATGAATTGGAATAAAGACAATACATTGGTTTTTATCGCTATGCTATGATGCTAAACATGATGTAACGCGACATAGGTTTCATTTTCTTGTATGATAAATAACTTCAGGAACATCAAGTACGTACGTCCTCCGCGTCTAAACTCATTTTAATTATGATGAAATTAACCTAATGTATTAGTTGACTTTTGTTTATAAAGATGCAGCACACCGCTATGTTTTGCTTATATGTTCAACTTTAGGTTAAGCCTCCATTTGTTAACACGTTTCGTTCATTTCGTCGTTTTTTTTGTTAGATTTTGGCAAAGCAGACCTAGTTGAGTCTTTCTGATACGTTACGACGGATGTCGGAGAGCTTCCAACCCCTGCGCTTGTAGCTTGAAGACCGTCTGTTGTGCAATATGGGGTCGCGCGTTATCGTGCAGGAGCAGTGGGGACCAGCGATTGATCGAAGCTGGTTGCAAATGTGCGAGCTTCTTCATCATAGTGTTCAATTCTTCACAGTACACATCTGCAGTAATACTCATCCCGTTTGGTATAAAAGCTGTGATGGACCACACCGGCATTAGGCCACCATCACCATAGTGACCATCACTTTTCTAAGGATCATATTTCGTCGTTCGGATCTAACCAACTTGCTGTGAACTTGCGAGTGTAAAATAGAATCCATTTTACGTCGCAGGTAACAAGAATAAGAATACCACCACCCCATCTCCTCCCGTGGGTGTCGTAAAAGTCGACTAAGGGATTAGCCGGAGGATGGGCAGCAGCGTCCTTCGAGTACATTAACAACTCAACTGCGATCGCCAACCCGTCTGCCAAGCGTGGCGATTATGGCAAAACCCTCCAATGAGCCCACAATACACCCATATCGGTCACTGTGGTGATCATTGGGGGAGGCCTGTGTCCAGCAGTGGACTTCATTCGGCTGAAATGATGAACAATGCGGTTCAAAATTCCTTCGTTTCGACTGCTAACGTCGAAAGCTGCTGCTAATTCAAGATTAAGTGTCATCTGCTTCCAAAGTTTTCGGACGACCACAGGGTTCATTTATCAAATCGAAATTTCCAGAACGGAAGCAGGCAACGTAATAACGGGTTGTACATTCGTTCTTAGTGTTCGCGTTGATGTTACATGGCGCTTGTGCCGCGTTGCTGCCACGACGGTACTGATATTCCATAATTACTCGAATTTTCAACATATCCATGATGACTAAAAAGATTCAGACGTGATGAAAGCATAACACTAATCAATACACATAAGACTGATTTTGAAATATAACCACCATGTTTACATAATAAAATAAATTTGAATTCAAAGCCAATCAAAAAATATTTTTATCTGAAATGCCCAGTACTGCAGAACTACAATTTCATAGGTACCTATTACAATAGTCCTATTTCTGGGATAAATTCAGGTCAAACTTTCGATAGACCACGTAGTAGGTGATGATATGAACCTGCGGTCTTCAAGAATAGAGAACTTCCTTGAAGACCCAAAGGTCTTCTTGAGCAAACCCAACAATGGAAAAATTGGGGTTAAATTATAATATAAGAAGAAAGACTTATACATCACTAGTGACAGTTTTCCAAATTTTAAAATAGTACCAATTTACCGCTGTCAAAGCCAATCAAAAGTTATCAACACGATGCCATTTTTTAATTAATCATCGATGTCTTCTGTAATAACAAGAATAAACGACGTTGATTAATTTGAAAAAATGATCCCAACACTGTGGATTCATCGTTATGAAGGCGGCATTTTGAGTTATTTCCAAAAAGTAAAAGATGAAGTCGTTATTCTTTAATCGTACGGTTAACCAAGGTGCCGATCACCTGCAACCTTTTAGGCGGGTAAAAAATGTACCGTGAAAATCTGTGGGAAAAACCCCTGGTCAGCAGTAAACGTCCTTTGGCTGAAATGATGATAATGATGGCGTGTATATGTAAGCTGTCAGATGGTAAATGATTATTAATTACATTATTGCGTGTGTTTATTGGTATGAGTTAGAAAACATATTTTTTCTTAATGGGATCAGCATTCCGTGTGGTGTTCGGAATTAAAATATAGCACCACTCCATCTTCTCCCATGGATGTCGTAAAGGACGACATTGGGACTCTTAACTAGAAGGATGGGCAACAGCGCCCCTTCTGTCGAACAGTAGCCATACTGAGCTCACCGAGCCGCCTGCCAAGCGTGGTGTGTACTGGCGAATTCTCTCTCCAATGACGACGCAAACAAACATTCGGCCGCTAGTATAATTGGGCGTTGTGGAGATCTATGGGGGAGGCCTTTCTTCAGCAGTGGACGTCCTTCGGCTGATATGATGATCAGTATTCTTCAACTATATTTTACCTCTGTCACCTGTATAAACTGTTCTAAAGCGAGTTATTATAGCTTTTAACATCATTTAGTGTATAGATAATATTAACTAAATTACATCAAAAGCGTGGACATCTGCCTCAATTTAGATGTAGAAATGTTTGTATAGAAAATAAAAGAGATATTTAGATAGAAATTAAAGTCGGTGAAAAGATCTCAACTCAACGCTTTTAGGGCGGAACGGGCACTTCCAGAAATCGAATTGAATGGGTTCACGCAAGATGGTTCACTCAGCGGTGCTACGTACTCTGACCTTAATACACTAATGTGCCGAACAACCGGTAAAACTGTTAACATTGTCATGAATTCATAGTATTTGCTAAATTTCAATGTTTACATTGTAATTTCTATGTTAAATTACTGTTGATTTTCTTTAATAATAATTAAGTTGATTTGACTACAAAAATACAACACAACGGTAGTAATAATAACAAACGATGTTAAGAAGGTAGCGTCCGAATACTTTCAGACGACTTCCTTTCTTGTTTAGTCATCAAATCCTTTTCTCATTTCCTATGAAAATATTATGTATTATCTATGCTGCGATACAATAATGTAAAGTCGGGGGTTTGCGAAAAATAAATGTAGGTACAACTTTGTAGTAACTTTTAATTCAATAAGCTGGATTGTTTAAATGAATTAATTTCAGAATATGCAAACATCAAATGAATTTGCGGTTCAAACAAAGAGAATTTATTTGTTGCTTTGGGTCCTTGTTACTTAATTTCAAATCAGTTTTAGATTTATTACTGGTTATTACAATATCCAGACTATATTTACCAATGTGTTCTCACTCATAAACAAAAGTTTCGAAATCGTGCTCGTAAACATTTTATTGGATTTCATAGATCGCACCCGTAAATTTCCATTTGCTGTTTATTTAGGATGAATTCAGACGAAAGACTTTCTGAGTTGTGCGACTGAATAAGCTAACAAAGTAAAAACAACGTAGTTTATTTAGGTTTCTACAAACGTTTCAATGCATACATTTCCATACTTTGAATTATTTTAAACTCTACAATTAATAAAGTGAGAACTTAGTTTATCAATATCAGCTGTTACATTTTTTTAACGTTGCCCCACACTAGGATTTCCTCTGTGTCGTAGGTGCGTTTACAGACATGAATTTCCACATACAATACACCCAGACCCAGAACAACTACCTGCAGATCATACAAATATTTGTTCCGTGCGGGAATCGAACCCACGACCCGGAGCGCAGCAGCTGATTGCATCAGACACTGTACCAACCGTGCCGTCGATTTAAAATTACAATGTCATCTTAATATCACCATATCCGCCAAAGGTCGTCCACTGCTGAACAAAGGCCTCCCCTATAGATTTCCGCAATACTGTCGTAATTTGGGGGGAATTTTCAGTTGAGTACTTGCATGTTACATGCTTGGCAGGTGGGTTGGTGGTCGCAGTACCGGCTACTGTCCCATAGAAGGGACGCTGCTGCCCATCCCTCTGGTTCAGACTCTCTATGATGCCTTTTACGACATCCACGAGAAGAGATGCATTGGTGCTATATTCTTAATCTGGACACCACATGGATTCATAATTCACACAATTTTAATGTAATACAAGCTTGCAAACCTGCAAGACCTACAGGTTTTTTTTCAACTAAAGAGAGTTTGTGTTTTTCCTAAAGTACATACGGCACGTCGTCGGTGAGTCAGCGCTCGCGCTCTCTCTTGCATACTAACTAATCTTTTTGAAATGTAGAACAATTAGATTCGGCGTTTGCTCTTAACTGGAACCTCAGCGTGTTTTTTCCTTATAGGCATATTATGCCGACCTGGTTTCCATCAGTAAGTGTAAACCTTTTACACAATTTACCTGTTACAAATTAGATAATACGTTAACGTGTAAATAGAGAACTTGTTGTCAGATAGCAATCAAATTAATAGTTTTGATCTCAAAATATTCACTACTTACTACTAATTGATGGCAGGTTTGGCTGTATGCACTAGAGTTCGCAAATTCGATCATCGCACGGAACTAATATTACCATGACCTACAAATAGTTAACTATCTGTAGGCCACGTCCATAGACATAAATCTAACCAATACAAAAACACTTTTAAACGGATTACATCGCGTATATTATATTTTTTTGTTTTTCCTGACGTTTTGAATACTTTGCAGGCTTCGTGGTCGCAGGATGTCAGTCATCCTATAATGTGTAATAATCCTGAAATCTAAGACATCACTATAAATCTTACAATTAAAAAAAACATTCTTCACGTAGTATACGGTAACAGGTAACTCTCCCGAGTTGGGCCTCGTCTACCTGTGCTTTAATATTTTCTATGACGATATTGATGAATTTCTAACATACAATAAAGATATTCTGTAATTGATAAGATATATTATTTAAAAATCAGCCCCAGTCTTTAATAATAGAGCCTTACAATAAAATCATCTTTTTTGTTGTGGAAATATCTTTATGGACGTCCTCTGTCCTAGAGAAGGATGGGGGAGTACCGGACTATTTCCTGCTAAATCCACCACGGTGTACAGGCAGGCAGGTTCTGGCCCACCATTAATTTTTGCTAACTCCACTCCCCTGAGCAGCCTGGTTTGCCACACAATCCTCTATTAATTAACAACATTTGTAGTTTACCAATATTGTTTAATAATGCCATGCTTCTTTTTCGCTTTTCTAGCAATATTGAACTCATTTTTAAATGTTGGCATATTCATTCTAGGTCCAGTCATTTCATGAATGATAAAATGTACGCATTTATACTGTGTGAACATCAATGAATAGTTTTAAAACGTTAAGTGCTGATTTAATCAAGTTAAAATGAATTTTGCTAAACATTTTAAATTAATCAGTCAAACAGTTTGTGTGGTGCAATACAGAAGTGCTGTCATAATAAATTTGATTATTTATTTATTATAGAAACAAATTGCAATTACATAAAGGGTACCTATATTAAGAATGGGCCTTTTAATTTCTCCTTAAATAATTTTTCCTTCCTTCCTTCTCCTTTCAGCAGAGAACTTGTGTACTTTAAAAAAGTTAATTAATAAAGATATAAAAAATGTTTGATATTAAGCTACCTATTAAATTGCCGTTTTATGCGAAATAAAGTATAGTAAAATTAAATTCTATCCTTTCTAAAATTTTATATCAAAGTAATCATCCATGCAATCGATGCATCTTTGCCAACGTAGTGGCAGTTTATCAATGCCCTTCTTGAAGAAACCAGACGGTCGGGGGGCCACAAACTCTTCAAATGCATTGTGTACTGCTTCTAGAGTATTGAACTTTTATCCCGCTAAAAAGTTTTCCAAATTCAGGAAAAAGTAAGAGTCTGTAGGCGCTAACTCTGGTGAGTACGGCAGATGACGGAGAGCTTCCAACCGCTGTGGTCAGAAGCTCTTGTAACTTGGAGACCATCTATTGTGCAGTATGGGGTCACGCGTTGTCGTGCAGGAGCAGCGGGAACGAGTGATTGATCAAAGTTGGTGGCAGAGATGAAGGAGAACATCATAGTGTTCTATTTTTCACAATACCCATCTGCAGTCATGTACATCTCGTTTTGTAAGAGGCTATGATTAATCACACCGGCACTATAACACCAAACAGTGACCATCGCTTTTCTAGGGGTCATTTTTCGTTTAAAGCATAGATTAGGTGCTATACCAGGATCTAACCAACATGCTGAGCGTATTTATTTGAAAAAAAGAACATAGTAAAATAATCTACATCTATACAAATAAATAAAATTGAAGTGTCTGTTTGTAATTTCAAAATAACAGCTTTTTACTAAATGCATATGAAAGTATATAAGGGACCTATAACAAAAAAGCTATTCAAATTTTTTTTGTCTGTGTCTGTTTGTTCCGGGTAATCTCCGAAACGGCTGGACCGATTTTGACGGGACTTTCACTGGCAGATAGCTAATGTTATAAGGAATAACTAAGGCTACTTTTAATTAGAAAAAAAATTAGGGTTCCGCGCAAAAAAAAAACCCTTGAGATCCAAAATTATTCTATGTCAAGTGTATATGTCGAAGTACTCTAATTTTCTTTTAAATTAAACGCGGGTGAAACCGCTGGTCCCAGCTAGTAAATAATAAGATTATGATGAGAATAGTAGTTCATCAACACATCATGAAATAAATCCACAAGTCACTTGTACCTAAACCTAATACCTAATCCCTAACCTAAACACGCTTACTATTCCATTCAATTCTAATTTTCAAGACTTTTTATTTCTTATTTTTGTCAAGAATACCTTCAATCCTAATATCTAAGATTTTCTTACCTATTTCTTACTTTTATCAAGAAAATGGTTTGCTAACTCCTTATTAGATCCCTGAAAGTCAAAGCAAGCTGAAAAAGAAGCAATACTTTTTGTCTGTAAATCGGATTTCACGATATTGTTGCTCCAGACCGAGACAGACGGCATCGAGATAAAGTATGTCGTTTTGTGGAAAACCCGTCCTAAATATAGGCGCGGGATTATTTCTGACGCGTGGTGTCGCGCGCGCCGTGCGCTGCCGTCCAATACCAATCCAAACACATTACCGACACACCGCCCAAACTTTCAACGTTTATTACGCCAATGTTTTAAAACATTGATAAACTGTAAAGTTTTAAGTAATAACAATGTTAATGCTAAGACAAACTCGTTACATTAATAGTCTGTAAAATCGGCATAAACCGTAAATGATACGATGTTACGGTAAACA
The DNA here is from genome assembly GCA_947459985.1 of Diloba caeruleocephala. Taxonomy (NCBI): domain Eukaryota; kingdom Metazoa; phylum Arthropoda; class Insecta; order Lepidoptera; family Noctuidae; genus Diloba; species Diloba caeruleocephala. The sequence continues at coordinate 15,040,410 of OX381615.1, forward strand.
GTGCTGTGACTTTCTTGATACTTAGTGTTTATTTTAAAATGATGTGGTTGTGACATATTTTTGTAGCAACATGTATGCGTTAGTTGCTTGTCTCCTACTGTTGTCGTTACAATGTGTTTCTGCTCAAAACGGACCTTTACTCGGTAAGCCTTTAAAGTTTTTAAATAATTAGGCATATTTTTATTGGAAAAATTATCAATATAACCTGCTCATTTAGAGTGGGTGTACATTTGAGATTTGTGTATGTAAATTGTACCGACGTTACAGGAAACATCTTAATTGTAACTTGCTATCAAAATGTCCAAGCGTCAAATGCCCATCACTGAAAAAATTGGAAGGATACTTTTCTGAAAGGTCAAGTTCTTTGAGAATGTGTGTGTTCATAAGTGGATGTTAAAATACACTACAATTTATTAGGGAGATACTTTTTAAATGTCTATTTCACTTACGCAGACGTCTTATTACGTTACAATTTATGAACAATTTGATACATTTCAGGAGGTATATTCTACAAAGACTCCGAGGACATGAAGGTGGCGCTAGATGTGAGCGCGAAAATATTCAATTTTACAACGTCCATAAAGGAAGTGTCTAGAAGAGGAGAGATTCTGGAAATAAGCAAATACGTGTGTGAACTAGCGGAGGTAAGCTATCGAAAACAACAGTAATGATTAAACTTTCCGCTTTCCGAGTAAAATAATAAAAACAAAGGAATGAAAACTGTGTAAGTCTGAAACTAGATAATTGGAAAATAAGATAGTAAGCAAAAATAATTATATCTATAATCAATAACTGGTATTATAAATCATATAGATTACTTTATTTGCCCATTCGATTTGAATTCATTCCTGTGGAAGGACAATGTGATTCTGCGATTGATATACATTCCTTTTATAAAATTATCTTTGCTTCAATCGTTTTTATTTTTTTATTTCCATTTCATTTCATTTCCATTGAAGGGACTGTAAAACGCAACTTTTTACGACTTTATTCAATTGTTCTTTTCTTTTTCATTGCCCACCTATTCTACATGGTTCAGAATAATTCGGGTGCAGATGATTCTTTGTTTGTGTTCAACTTGAAATTCATATTCTAGTGATAAATTCTGTTACAATTTCTTAAAAGTTTGTATTATGTTTTTGGTTTTATTTATTATTAGTACAAAAATATAAAATTACTGTCATACACACATGCACTATACGTATAACCTACCTAAAATACCTAAAATAGCAGTTTATGAAATTACCGCTGTGCAGTAGCTTGACTATTTATCCATGCTTAAATAAAAGTAACAAAACGATATGGATGCAAGTAGCGCAGGACCGGTCGTTGTGACGATCTTTAGGCGAGACTTATGTCCATCAGTGGACGTCTTTCAACTGAGGTGATGATGAGGATGATGATGATGAGGATCGTGATGATGATGATAGAAGTAATAGAAAATCTAAATTTTACGACTATACAACATTAAATAAACCTTTCTCGATAATTTTACAAGATATACGGTTCTTTTTTGTTTTCAAAAGAAACCACAAATAAGAATTGTGCGGCACCACAAATCAGATTCCTCCTGTGTCGTGGGTGCGTTTACAGATATTAATTCCACACACAATACACCTAGACCCGGAACAACTACCTGCAGATCATACAAATATTTGTTCCGTGTCGGATTCCAAACCGCGACCTGGTGCGCAGCAGCCGACAGTATCAGCCACTGCACCAACCGTGCCGTCAATGCAGTGATATTTCCATTCAAATCTTCAAAATTTCCTTTAGCTTTACTTACTATTACTATTATCATGTCATAAACCGATTATATATTTTTACATACATTAAATTACTGAAATGTTTATGAAAAAGAGGCTGACACTATAAAGCACCTAAAACGCCAAACTTTTCAAGCATTTTATGATAACAAATCACGATGAACTGTGAAAATGACGAATTTACGTTACAAGGCGTAATTTGTAGTCAGTCAGATAATACCCCGCCATATTTACTCTTGTTCAACTAATGTGGATTCATTAGGTTCTTTGTTTACATTTAGTTTTTTATTCAATTTCCAGGAAGGTGTGATCGGCATCATAGATGGCACAGGTGGCCGTGCGAGTGAGAACATCCAGGCATTATGCGACATGCTAGAACTTCCGCAAGTAATAGTGCAGCACAACGACTTGTTCTGTAGCAACTGGTCTGTCTTGAACTTGTACCCTAGCCCTGCTGCTTATAATAGGGTAAGCTATTAAGATATACATCAATGTTGCATCTATATTAAGTTCGATACTATGTTGATGCTGGATACCTTACGCTTCAATGTGCGAGTCCCCTTGCACAAATAATCGAGAGACGAATATTTAATATTCTATTTTCTTCCACGCCAAATGACTTGGTCAAGTTTAAATTTTTGGAGAAATTGCAGTATATCTTATTATATTGTTTCCACTGACTACGTTAACAGAAGGTATCATAATTTGTCGAAACTTTGTTGTCGTGTGCCTATAGAAGTTACGAACATGAATATTGATAAATTAAAACAGAAAACCTTTTGTTTAAAATCGCGCATACTGATCATTTTTCGAGGAAGTAACTTACAGAGCAAAGGCTATGTGTAAGGTACGACTTTCTTCACTGTCTGAGCTTATAGCCATTGCAATAATAATAACAAAAGAATGCTCATTGCATTCTTTTGTTAAGTGATTTGAAAACTATCGTGTTCTTTCTTATACTTATTGCATTTATCTATGGACGGATCAATGAGGAATAAGAGATCAATATTGAATCAGTTGTTTTCTTGAAATGCTCCCGTTGCGAAAGTTTTTTAGGTCGGTTCTTTTAAAGCTTTCGATATTTAATAGGTATCTTTCTGTTTTAGTAGTTTCGTTATAATCATGCTCAATAAATAAAATTATGTCGTTCAGTAGTTTAGTAATTGTTTACTGCACTTTTTATTACGATATTAGTTTCAAATTAACTTTTTTTATTTTATTAGTCCCAGTGGAAATTCTTCATGAACTTCCTCCGCCCTGGGGCCTTCAAAGGGGCATGCCGGACTCCTACCGGCTAAATAAACCATTGGCCTTCTCCCGATCCCGCTCTGCAGATTCCTTCTGGAGCATGACGCTATTACAGAAGGAGACCACAGCACTCCAATTTTCATGCTCTGCCAGCCATGTCTATGCTAGATCTTGCCCGATCTGATCGACCAGGATTCCCTAGTCACCCGACTACGCAAGGCACGCCTCGAGCGTGTGCTGTCCGGTATCCTGGTCGCTATCACAGTGGTGGCACTGTGCCGTGACATCGCGTCCTATCCTGTCCAAGTATGCACTGAAACAACCATGCCCGGTGAATACCTGCGTGAGGCGGTAGGTGACGATCGCTCGCTCCTTCTGAGCTAGGATCCGAAGAGCGGCAGGATGGCCTGGACGACGTGCTTGGTTCCTTGGCATCCGTCTCCGCCAGGATATCGGAAAGCGGAAAGCGCACCAGTAGAGTCGCCATCTCGTAGGATACTGTTCGGTATCGTCGTGCAATCTGTGTAGCCACTCTGCGCTGCAGTCTATGAAGTTTGGCTGGGTAGTGCTGGACGCCTGACAGTTGAGTTGACCATACAGGTGGGCAGCGTAAAAGAAGCCCCGTAGAAGGCCACGGACCACACGACCCTCCCGTAGAGATAGCGAACTTCCTCACACGGGCCCCCGAGATTGGGCAGCAGTCGGTTTAAAGTAGCCACTACCCTCTCTACTCGGTGGACGAGGCGTATGAAGTGCTCTTCGAAGCCCTAGCGACTGCCCAGAATGAGCCCCAGGTACTTCATGTACTGGCCCACCCCGAATTGCGCGTCACCAACGCTTATCCACAAACTGGGTGGTTCTCTGCTCCGCAGCAGTTTGTGAAACCATAGTGTCTCGGTTTTTTAAGGCACTATCCGCAGACCCAGAGCGTGAATTTCTGCCACGAAATTTGCTACTGCTTGTTCGGCAAGCCGGAGGGTGCCATCGAAGGACTCCCAGCGGGGAGTTATTCATGGTCTGCTGCACCACCTTGAGACAGATGTTCGCCTTCCCAGTAGTAGAATAAGTTGCCGGATTTCAGGGTTATCGTGTCCTCCCCCTCTCTTCGGACTTCTGATAGACCCATGATATTCCAGTGCAACTTATCTATTTCTTCTTCCAGCTCAACAAACTTTTCGTCTGCCCTCAGTGTGCGTGAGTTATATATACATCACCAGGGCCAGTTTTCATTTAGGGTGGTAGCCGGATCCCAGCCGGAGATTCTTAGCACCCCCTGCCCCGCCATTACCATGGCCGCTACCATGACCAGGAATAGCGGGGCTGCCGGGAACTGGGGGCCGGTGCTTGTATTGTGTTGTCATTTTGGGGGGAATTTGCCAATACTCACCACGCTTGGCAAACGGGTTGGTGAGCGCAGAATTGCTATTGTTCAGCAAAAGGGACGCTGCTGCCCATCCCTCTGGTTAAGAGTCCCTTAGTCGACTTTTACGACTTCCACGGGAGGAGATGGAGTGGTGCTATATTTTTAATCCGGACACCACACTATAGACTTATAACACTTATAGTAATCTTATCTAGAATACTTGACTCAGCGATGCTTGACCGTCTAACTAGTTTCCATAATGTCATTCGTTTCCGGCAGAAAACTGCAAATATGGAATGAATCGTATTTTGCTGTTTGATAAAGTTCTCTCTGCTTAAACTATAATTTATGAGATGGGAGTCGTTTATGAACATTAGTGCCCTGGTAAAAAAAAAAATAACAAGTGGCATGGTCTATTTAAACATGGCTAAAAAATGGTTGAAGATGATCTACTCCCCGACGATCAAGAACACCATACAACCACGTCAGGCATAATGCAAAAAAGAGAAAATTTTGGTGGGAATGATATCCGTCTGAAATAGAAACGGCTATCTGCATTAGTTTCAGTATCTAATACTATAATTTTAGACGCTACTCGTGTACTCACTCTGTATTATATTATATATTTTGGTTAGTGGTGAAAAATAAACGATACATTATTTATTTACTTAGTGTCTAACTCATTGATATACATATTACTATAGTAACAAACTCTATGATCTAACGTTAGCGAATTTTTCATTCATTTTTGATCGATGATGATTGATTTTGATGATTTGTCATAATTCCAAAAGCATTAATAGAAATAAGTTAAACTACATAAAATAATTATTTTAACTAGTATAGACCAGTCGCAATAATTTCCAACCTTAACTCCAGACTTTCCTCTACTAGGCCTGTGTGCGCCACCCGTGTTTATGAATGTACTTTTTAACAAGATTCCAAAGTACGTATCGTTAGTACCTACTTGATATTTTTTTTAAGATGACTTACGTGCAGTTTTTTTTGTCTTTATGTTTTCCGTAACGTTTTTCTAATCATTATAATATTACATTTAATTTCGTGGTAAAAATGTTTTACCATTCCGTCTTTAAACTTACAACACATTAAAAGTTATTAAATAAATAAAAGTTACCACTAACAATATCATTAAACTCTTCAGGTATTAGAAAAGTTGATAATCCACAAGGACTGGAGGAACTTTACAATACTGTATGTAAAAGGACACAGTTTGCTGCGCGTGAGTGAGTTGCTGCAGATGGGCAACGACACTTACCCATACTTCGTCACCATGAGAGAACTAAGCGGGAGCGATTACAGGTAATCTCTTCATGATCAAACAAGTTCATAGTCAAACATCACTGCGTGTGGTCTACTTGTAATCAAAATAACGCTGAGGGTGAGAGCCACATTGTGATAATAGTAATTTTCGAATTAGAATAGCTTTAATCGTTTTATGGTGCAATTCGCACAGAAGACGAGTCGTAGACAACGGGCAGGAATGGAAGGAAATGAGGTTTTTTTCTGTTTTCTGTTGACTTGTCTATTTTATGATATTTCACACCTGTTGTAATTAAACCTAAAACTTCATAGATCATTCAAAATTGCTTTTTTGGCACCGCCAATTATGCATGTTTCTAAAAACAGTAGAAATAAAAACTAACTTTCGCACATCCTTCCAATATGATATTGAGTTAGAAACATATTTTTTCAAAGGAATATATGTAATGCTTAATACTTAAGTAGACAGACACACTGACAACCTAGGGATCCTTTAAGGGATCGGGATGAGGTTTTGAACCCCAAGTCTAACTCTCTATGAGAGAGGCATTTGTTCAGCATTGGACGTCCTTTGGCTGATGTGATAAACCCTTAAAACACTGATACCGCTATTATTACAGACGGGATATCAACTTATACTAAGAATATAAAATGACCGGTAAGGAGCTGTCAAAACATTGTTAAGATTATCTGCGGGAATACCAAAAACCTGAAACGGATGGTTTTGATTCTTCCCCTATGTGTAAAAATTACAATACGAAAATGTTTAATTCATTTGAGTATGATCCTAGCATGTTAGTGAAGTGCCGTGCTGTATAAAAAAGGTCATTCCAAATCCAATTTTAAAATGTAGGTCCGTCTTAAAAAAAATTGCTTTTCACTGCTTATTGCGGCACGAGGTTATTTATGGTTGTAAATTCTTGTTAGCACTAGATCAATTTTAAACAAGTGTTACTGAATTTTCTCATTTCCGTGGTGTTTTTAGTCTTGATGACGTTATTTAGCGGTCACCATAATGATCGATAAAACGATAACAGCCAGCAAAGTTATAGCACTGCTTGAGGAATGTTGTTATCAGTCTTATGTGTCCTAGAGGCTATACATAAGACGTTTGACAGTCCAGGACTTGGCAGCGATATCAAGATACCGGTTCTGTCAGTAGGAGGCTTGGTTCTGAAAGAAAACCATGCGCCGAATTCAAGCTGTCATTTCAGCAAGAGAGGACCACATTCGACATATTGTTACTTCTTTTCTAATAATTCGCTTTCACGTTATAAAAAATAGTTACTGTTTTTTACATAACGAGCTGGTAAACAACTGGCTGTTTGGATGTAGACTTCGTTTTTCATTGTTCCAAACTAAATTTAATGAAATAATAGCTAGAAACTACTCTTTGAATATTAATTTACAAGATTCTGAGGGAAAATAATCAAATCGAATGCAGGTGACCATGAAATACGTTATTTGCTTATATACCCGTTTTTTTTTCCTTTGGTGTTTATAATATAAATCGAGCATGACTTAGGAATTTCACATGTATTTATTGTTTGAAATAAAATTACAAATTCTTTTCTAAATGAGTAATAAATTAATACATATCTATATTTAGATATATGTATCTCTTTTACGTGATATTGTATAAATAAGAAATCTTTACATATCTGCAAATACTTTTTATTAAAATAAACGATACCCACACTAGGATTTCTCCTGCATCATGGGCTCTGTTTGGCAAGAGGTCTTTGCCCTGTAGTGAGACAGACTAATATTATATTATGTACTATTATCTATTACTAGAATTTAATTCTAAAGTACTATTAATGTCTACTATAAATCGAAAATACATCATCATTTCGGCCGAATGAAGTCCACTGCTGGACACAGGCCTCCCCCAAAGATCACCACAACCACCGATATGGATGTGTTGTGGGCTCATTGGGGGGTTTTGCCATAATCGCCACGCTTGGCAGACGGGTTGGCGATCGCAGTTGAGTTGTTAATGTACTCGAAGGATGCTGCTGCCCATCCTCCGACTAATCCCTTAGTCGACTTTTACGACACCCATGGGAGGAGATGGGGTGGTGGCATTCTGAGCCGGCACCACACGGCAAAATACATAATACATCTCAATTTGACTATTAACAAATAAGACGCCATAAGGTTTCCTTTGATTGTGTTCAATAATTATCACCTTTTATTAAGTAAAATGTTATTGCTTGGTTGACCAGAGCACTGTTCTGTGTCCACTCTAGAATCTATTTTAAATAAATAAAATTGAAGTATCTGTTTGAAATATCAAACTAACAATTTTTTACTAAATGCATATAAAAGTAAATAGAGTACTTATAACAAAACTAACATTTTTTAATGTTTGTCTTTCTGTCTGTTTGTTCCGGCTAACCTTTGAAACGGCTGGACTGATTTTGATGGGACTTTCACTGGCAGATAGCTGATGTTATAAAGATAACTTGGACTACGTTTATTTTAGAAAAAAAAATATGGTATAAATAAATTTAAACCCTTGAAATCTAATAATACTATAATAAATCTGATTACGATATATTTTCAATTAAACGGCGGATGAAACCGCGGGATACAGCTATTATTAAAAAAGCAGTTACCGTCCCGATTATTAGTTCGCTCGTGAGGTAAAATGACCATTATTAGTACGCTTGGCAATCGTAGTTCATTGGTATTATGATTATAAATATGTTCAATCAGGTGGCACGGTTGGCGCAGTGGTTAAGCGATTGGCTTTCTGCGCTACGTATCGCGGGTTCGATACCCGCACGAAACAAAATATTTGTATGATCTACAGATAGTTGGTTCGGGTCTGGGCGTATGTGCACGTGTGATTTACAAACAGAATAGTTAAAAATGCATTCCATTATCCGCATTGTCCACCTTAGTTACTGACGTACCATTTGCAATATTATTTTATGTACACAGACTATAAATAGACAGCATGCTTCAGTTCACGTTTGATTTTAAAAGCGTAAATAATCTCTTTGTAGTCAAGTTTGGGCGTCCATATTCTGCCTGTTGTTTATTTTTGTGCAATATGTTTGTTTTGAAATAATCCTGCTAGTTGAATTTTAAAAAATACACTTTAAATTGATTACATCGGGTATATTGTAGATTTATCTTTTCCGGACATTTAGAATACTTTACGGTGTTGACTAAGATCATCTTGCGGCCACGAACATGGCGACATCGAATAATCGCGAAAATACACATACACAAAAAAAACCTTTAAAAAATATATGTAAAAGATTAATATCTATTTTTTACAATAAAACAAAATTATTACAATCTATGACCTGATTTAGCAAATAATAATTTGGGTTCGAATAATAGTCACACCTCTGTACCTCTGTATTTGCCATAGATTTATTAATCGTGAAAATATTTGTGCCTGCTACTAGTTTATAAACAAAGAGTCCACTAGCAATGTTAAATAACTTTCCATAAGAGCTAAAATACAAGAAATAGCAAAAGGATATACATTCAAGTACATTCCTGTAGACATGGTCTCGTTAGACCATGTCTACAGGAATGTACCCGTGATAGTTCGATAAAAAATAATGGAGGTATTTTCTTTATTCCAATTCATATTAATTATTACTAGAAACCAGATTATATGAAACTTAAAACGGTTGAACTATACATGCAAATATGCATCACAAATTATCGAATTATGCAAAATGAAATTTAAATAAACACTATAAAGTAATGTATATTCATTACATATTTTAAAAAAGCATGATACATTTTCAACGAGATATTATCATTCTTGCTCTTGAAAACATTAACAATCAAATGAAATGTTCCAAATCTTCGGTAGTAAGATTTTTACTACAACTACTACAAAAATAAAAAACCGGACAAGTGCGAGTTGAACCCGCTCTCGATAGGGTTCCGTACGAAGAATGTGTTATCTACCATGCTATTTTTTAAACCTGACCTTAATTTGTTTGTGGTAGCTAAAAAAAGGTGTCTGGCACTTGATTGTAGAGGAAAATTGCTGAATATGTTGTCTATTGGTGATTTTTTTCCTGTACCAATAATTTATACCAAGAACAAACATAACATTGTAGTTGATAAACATGTTCTCCTATACATTCCAACAGCAAATGTAAGTTTATACGCCCAATATTGAAAGATTTACCATGTTATTTTAAGATATGTTTTCCTTTAATCTATAAATAAAGAACTATATTCTGTAATTTTTCTATTTTTTTGGATGCATAGTTTCAGAGTTTAGGGGGAAATGGTAAATTTTCATTTATTTTCTTAAATAAACTGCTATACATAGGCTGCACTAAAAGTATCGGGAATGGAATATTTCCACTGTTCCTGTCATATTAAAATCTTTTTAATTGAAAACTCCTTGGTTTTACAAATCGAATACCATTTATTTATTTTAAAAAAGATTCACGGTCTTGTCACAAGGTTTTGTCAAACTTGTTTAGTCGTTGAGAAAATGGAATTGACTCGAGAAAATTCAAGAGCGATGATTTATTATGACTTTCGAAGTGGTTTAACACAAAAACAGTGTGTTGACCGGATGATTTCTGCATTTGGTGATGAAGCCCCATCCAAAACCACAATTTATCGCTGGTTTGCTGAATTTCAACGTGGACGTGTCAAGCTCAGTGATGATCCTCGTCAAGGTCGTCCAAAAACTGCAGTCACCCAAGAAAACGTTGATGCTGTGCGTAAGCTGATTGAGGAAGATCAACATGTGACATACCGCGAAATTCAGGCAACTTTAGACATTGGCATGAGTCAAATACAAATAATCTTGCATGAACAATTAGGTGTAAAAAAGTTGTTTTCCCGATGGATACCGCATTTGCTATGTGAAGAGCAAAAAGCGGCTCGCGTTACTTGGTGCGTCAGAACTCTCGAAAGATTCCACGCAGGATCCTCAAATGCTGTATACAACATCGTATCAGGTGACGAATCCTGGATATATGCGTACGAACCCGAAACAAAAAACCAGTCACGAGTTTGGGTGTTCGAAAATGAGTTAAAGCCAACAAAAATTGTTCGTTCACGGAGTGTTGCAAAAAAAATGGTGGCCACGTTTGTCTCCAAAACCGGCCATGTTACGACTATTCCTCTTGAGGGACAAAGAACGGTTAATGCAGAATGGTATGCTAGCATTTGTTTGCCACAGGTCGTTTCTGAACTCCGTAGAGAGAACTGCAACCGCCGCATCATCCTCCATCACGACAATGCGAGTTCTCACACCGCGCACAGAACAAAAGAGTTTTTAGAGCAAGAAAACATAGAATTATTAGACCATCCGCCGTACAGCCCCGACCTAAGCCCTAATGATTTCTATACTTTCCCTAAAATAAAGAATAAATTGCGTGGACAGAGATTTTCATCACCTAAAGAAGCTGTGGACGCCTACAAAACGGCCATTTTGGAGACCCCAACTTCCGAATGGAATGGTTGCTTCAATGATTGGTTCCATCGTATGGAAAAATGTGTCAAATTTCGCGGAGAATACTTCGAAAAGCAATAAATACATTTTTAAATAGTAATGTTGTGTCACTTCCTTGATTCCCGAAATTTTCAGTGCCGCCCTCGTAATACAAAACTGTTTATTTTATAATTATTAAATAAAAATATTTGAGACTAACAAGCCTTTCCATTTGATGTGTTGCACGGTACAGTTAAAAAACATAGTAATCCTCCCCCCCATATACATCATTCATTTACCTATTTACGTTACACATGTTTGTTTACACGTTTGGGTCGCAGAAATTCATAAAGTTACCAAATTCCAACTAGATTAATTATCAGTCCAGTAAATTCGGAGCAAATTGGCTATGACAGACTGACAGACACACACACACGAGTGATCCTATAAGGGGCCCGCCGTTTTCATCTGTCCGTCTGTCACAGCCAATTTGCTCCGAATCTACTGGACCGATTAAGTTGAAAGTACACATATGGATTTCTGCGACCCAAACACGGATGTCAAACGTAAATAAATTATTTTTGGATATGGGGTCACTTTTAGGGGCCAATATAGAAAATTAAATGATAATGTTATGCAAACTGTACCGTGTATTATATGAAATGGAAGGGCTTGTTGTGTGGGTCACAAACATAATGTTAAAATAAATAGTTATAAAGCTTCAAAAAATAAAAACAAAATTGACCATCCGACCTTATCTGCGAGTGTAACGAGTTTTTTTTTTTTAAGTATATAGGTATATATTAAAAAAAATATTAAACTATATATATATTACACATATAGATTACAAAAAAACCGATAATAAGTCTATGTATCGACTCCTTCAGGGTCTGCCGGGGTTCCCACTATCTGAGACCTACGGTGTAATTATTTTCCCCCGTAGCTTTTAGGAAAATCCCTTCCTCATTAATCTGCCCATGGAGACAATGTGGTTATTTCGGTCTTGCACTAAAAACTACACCATGTGACCTGGTTCCGCCTTTTAGATTTACGGCGAGAACTGCATGAGCAACACTTTCACGGCTCTTTACACATTGGCTCCATTCGACCTAAAAGCCACGTACATGCATCCGTATGCATCCAAGCCATGGGCGCAACTCCAGGGCCGTACAGTGTGGACAGTAATCCTCCACCCACTGGCTACTGCTAGGGTGGCATGTAGCATCAAGTGAATATTTAGATGTCCCTCCCGGTAACTGCTTCGGCTAGAGTTTCTCCAGCATGCGCTAGACATAAACAACTCAGTTCCATTTAAGCTTACAAACCGAGCTTGACCTTCATAAGCAATATATATTATTTTGTATGTTTTCTAGGGACGTCTTAATAGATGCCAAACACAATGGCTACACCAACTTCGTGGTGGACTGTCCATCACGTAACCTGGAGCTAATGCTGCTTCACGCACAACAAGTGGGGATAATGGCTGACGAACATTCCTACATATTCATTTCGCCTGATTTGTTTACCCTAGATATGAGCCGGTTTAGATACGGAGGAGTCAATATGACTGGTAAGTTTCACTGTGTGGTTATAATGCCAATCAAATTATACATACGAAGAAAACGTTTTTATTAATTTACAGAATTTTTATTCCATGGATACGTCAGTCTTATTACAAAAGTTTCTTGTCTAATATACGTATTACTAGTTGTTTACACATTTCTTAGATATGTAAAGCTGCCTCCGTGTCGGAGTAGCTAAATTGCTTTGAAACAGACCAATACTTTGTCTGCTTACTTTAAAGCTCTGGAAAAACTGTTCCCAGCTGATACGATTCCGTTCACATGCCATCAAGTAATGTTGGACATCATCAACTACGCCACAAATTTCACAATTTGTTGAATCATATTTTTTCATCATGTGTCCAAACTTCCTTGATGAAACATAACCGGCTTCCAACCCTAAGGCCAAGAAGAAAATGATAGAAATATGGCATTAAAGTCAATATTCCATACCAGTATTTAGTTATACGTCTTGTTTAGAAAAATTAACAGCATTTCATGAACACCGATTTGTAACTTGATACAATATGGATTCTCTCATCAACCTGTTGTAAATATGGCAGTTATGGCAATATACCAATATTTGCGGATAAGTGGATTGGTGATTGCAGTACCTATGTTGTCATTAACATGGAGAAAGCTGCTCCTTTTTATGATACCCTAAACTAATTTGCACCCTAAACCCTAAAATCCTTTGCCAACGTTTCCAGGATTCCGCCTAGTAGATTTACAAGCCAAAAACAATGAGAAGCTTTGGAACTTCACGTCCCTGTTTAACCAAGAAACAGGAAAATCCTTAGAACCAGAGACTTTGAAAACTAAGCTACTCCTCATACACGACGCCGTTCAGGTATTCGCGGCCGCCATCAAGAAAGTAGCCGTGAAAGCTATACCCCTGAGCTGTGATAATTACGATTCCTGGATATACGGATCATCTTTACTAAATTTTATGAAAACGGTAGGTAATTACATACCTACTATTTCACGAAATTTCCCGTATACCCCGCGAGTGGGTCGGTCTAAGAGATTAAGGTGATCATTTTACATCGAGCTCCATGCTTCCGCTCCCGAAATCATGTTTTCCAATTTCAATTTTAGTTTCTGGTACCATAGGCATAGCCTATGATTCTGCCAATAATAGAATAGAATAGAATATAACTTTATTGTACACCAAAATAATATAAAGGATTATTTACAATAGTTAGCGTGGCACAATGGGCGGTCTTATCGCTAAAAGCGATCTTTTACAGACAACCTTTGGGTGGATTTAAAAGTAGGGAAATAAAGAAATTCAGGTAGTCTGTGGTGTACTAAACCATGATGTAGATAATGATATCGATATATATACAAGAAAATACAGGTATTTGCATAAATCAATAGTATAACTACACCAATTTGCATATTAATACATAAATACAAATATATGTATATATAATATAATATTATACATAGATATTTGCTGATACAATACTGGATATTTATTTAAGTGAACTAAAGATATAGATAATGCTCTTATACCATTTTTTTAAATGCTCGTAATGATTGAGCTTGTTTAATTGTATCGGGTAAGGCATACCAAAGTCGTGCTGCTTGTAAATTGAATAAAGTAATAAATATAATAATTCAGCCAGATAAAACAAAAATGTATTCTAAAGGAAGACCAACATCTTAAATAGCCCTTGATAGCAAACCGAAACTAATCTGGTTGAATAACCTTAAGTGTATAAGCTTATTTTTTGTAATCTCAACTCAAATCACATCTTGGTAAATAAAACATAACAAGGTAAATGTTTCACCCGAACTCTAAAATAATAAAAAATATATAAGATTAATAAACATAACAGAATAAAAAACCTTAATTAAAAAGAAAAAAAAATTGACGATGATTCGACAAAGGTAAGAAGCAATGAAATATTAATGGGCCTGGGAAAATTTAAAGGTAGGATGTAGAGGTTTTCATACAGGTAAACACGACAGCTGTTACCCGAAAGAATAACAACTTGTTTATCTTACGGCCGAATACTCAAACGCCATTTAACGTTAAGTCCCCGCTTAAACAATTTGAGGCGCAATTTTCTCGAACAGTTAAAGCGGGGACTTAACGTTAAACGGCGTTTGAGTATTCGGCCATTATAATATTAGCCTGTAATTATGCCACTGCAGGGTAAAGGCATGTCCAGTTAAGGAATTTCAGTGTATTCGATCTAGGTTTTCCGCTGACGTATTCCTTTACCGTTAACTAAGATACACATCTTCATATGACATTGAAAAAATTATATTAGTACATACTAGATTGTGAACCCGCAAGCTAGCGCGAAGCGAGTCCTTCGGACCTCGTTCTCCGGACAACCACGATTTTTTTGCCAGTCTCAGGTTATCTGTATTCCTGTTACAGAAGTATATTAAGTTCTATCTTGTATTGGAAGTGGAAGTGGGCGAGGCACAAATGCCAACACAACTATATAGTGCTTATTATTTAAAACGCTTACTCAATGGAACTTGCTGCTAAAACATCTGTTACAAAACCGTGAAAACGCAAATTTTCTTGACGTGTTAGTTATCGATAGTATCGAGAACTTGGAAAACTGACGATGTCGCCTCACTTAAAGACGTCGGCGTGGGCCCCCCTGGTTTGACAGAAAGCACGTTGGCATGCACGAAATGTAATACAACCGTTTTATCTTAATATTCCTATTTCTGTGCCCTCAGTAATCGATTCAGTCGTATTTATTTGGACAATTTGATTTGGTTGTTTTGTTGCAGAATAAGGTGGAAGGAATCACAAGAACATTAATATTTGACGGGGTGGGAAAACGAACGGATGTCAATTTCGATATATTAGAATTAACTTCTGCTGGCAATCAAACAGTTAGTATATAATTATATACTTTATTACTACGACTATTAATAGTATAGAATGCTAACTGCGGTTCATGTAAAGGGTGTGGAGGATGGGTAAAGACGGGGAATTGATACGTCCGTTCCTCGTCAGTGACTGTCATCGATAACGAGGGGATTGTTATTAAAAATAAAACATTATTATAAGATCATTTCATTTATTCGATAGCGATCGAACCGAAAAATGGAGCCTAATCGAAAAATAGTGTTATTTGATTAATAGTCGACTGTTATCCGGTACCAGCTGACGCGTACCCATTGGTACTTTCAACGTTAACACTTGTGAATCGTCTGTCCAAGAACTAGCATGCGATTGGCGTTCAGCCATGCCAATGATGAAAACTATATTGTCCCAATGTTGACTAAAATTATAATTAAAATTATATGAAAAAGTCGCAAAATAATTTTCCTTTTTTTATTTTGAACACAGGTTTTACAAGGATAAAGCAATTTTACCTCCATTGTAAATCTTTTTTTATAAATTAAGTTACTAAACTTTTAAATTTTATACACCAATTTAGTAAGAAAATAATTATAAACCCCTTTTTACAAATACTAATAATGAAAATAAAAAGAAAGAGACAGTAAGAGATAAATAATTCTAGTAGGCATTTCTCAAGGCTCAATTTTGGGCCCTTTTTGTTCCTTGCTTAGATAAGTAATCTGCCATACGTGATAACTGAATTACCTAATATTTGCGGAAGATACATCTCTTACTTTTAAAATCAATAGAAAAGTTTTACAAGTAAATGATAGCTTATCTTCTCTGTCTAAATGGTTTACTGCAAACAATCTTGTGAAATGAAATGAAATTTATTATTTGCTAGGATTGTAGTATATTACAGATGGTCGAGTTATAATAAGATCTTAAACAATTCGCTAAATGTAGCATGCAAAATTAATTAATTGATACATTATAAAGATAATTTGAATAAATTTTAAGTCAAAATAATCATTTTACTGATTACTGTTCATCTTAATTGTTGCGCAAAAATAATGTCTAAATAAAATTAAGAATAATAAGAAAAAGCTAATTGGAAATCTTGGATTTGAGAAACTCATCTACAGAATAAAACGATTTATAAACAAGCCGTTTCAATAATGCTGATTTAAAACGATTAATTGGAAGTTCTTTATATATTACAGGTAACTTATTATATATTCTAATGACCATTGGATAGCAACTTCTAGCATATAAGTGAGTTTTCTTTGTCGGAAATGCAAATGCTGATTTGTAAAAAAAAAATGTTTTGTGCTTTTCGTTACCAAACATACCTTTTTGTTTTTTGTCGTGGGAAAATCCTCATTGACTTCTTCCACCTAGGAGGGTTGGAGGGGCATGTCAGACTCTTACTGGCTAAAACCCCATGATGTCCTTTCACTTACCTCCTCCGGCTGGGGGTGAGGTGGGTGTTGGCCTTGGCAGCATTAGACCGCACCCCCGGCAGTTACTCAACATACCTGAAGTCAAACTATATCTAGAGCTCTAAATGAAACTGTTTTTCTGGGTATCATTATTGATTCGAAGTTAAAGTGAAGAGCTCAAATCACAGCTTTGTCAAGCAGGTTAAGTTCTGCTACATATGCAGTAAAAAAGACTAGTGTATTTCGTGTATTTTCACAGCATCATGTCCTATGGCATCCTGCTTTGTGGGATTACTAGTAGACGGTCACACAACGCATACAAAAAATCCTCCCTTGATCGACAAAACACTAAACAACGAAGTTATTAAAGTCAGCTCACCTTCAGCCTCTTGACGTTAGCTTCATAACGCCACTTAAGCACTTCTTATAACCAAGATGAGATGACATGGCTGCGCAATATTCCAGGTTGAATTGTTACATAGTTCCAGCTTGGGAAACTGTTTGGAATTTTGCATGCCAAAGCAGTAACACTACAAAATACAATGAGTGAATCTACAAAAACTTTGGTATTCATCCTTTGAATCCGAATGTATTCTCAAGTCGCTACAACGGAAAATTACATTACAGAACCCAAGAATATGGTGAGCTCTTCGGAAGACCTAATTAATGACACAACAGTTGACAAGAGTAATCCTGTGCTTGAACTAAACCATCAACAGCAGAACTGTTGGCAATACATCCAGAAAGCACTTCACAGAGATCAGCCGCGACTTCATTAAATATTTCTCCGGCAGATATTTTACCAAAGCCTCATGTCAAAAGGAAAAGGTTGCAAATGCTCGTAGATGTGCAAACTGCGATTGTAACGTAAAAGTTAAGAAATGAATAGCAAAAAGAAAAAAAATTCAGATGTTAAGTGTGTATATTGTGTAAATATAAATAAATAAATAAAATAAATAAATATATTGCTCTGAAATTTATGGAAATACGTGAAGGAGCGATACATGGGTGAAGTCTCTTAAATGTAAGAACTGAGCCCGTGAAGGCTGTAGTGGTTGGGAATCCGAAGAACTTGATGAGGTCCATTGCTACCGCTGTTGAGAGGCAAAATTGGGTATAAGATTTAGATATACCTGGTTATGGACAAGTATAGAACAAAACCGTAATAAGAGAACGTTTTTAGATTGATAATGATTTGTTATTTAGAATTAAGAATAAAGTGATGTCAAGTGTAAAATAGGTGATTTATAAACTAAGCGCGCCCGCGATCAGTATCGCAGGGCGCAGTGCGGGTTACATGGGACAGCGCGACTCTTTTATGATCGGGAAAGGAAATATCAAAATGTAGCGAGTGAAGCGTAGGAATATCATTGATAAAGTCAAAATATATATACAAAAAAAAAAAATACAGTAACCGATTATGGCCTTAAATTGTTTACAGTGAATTAAAAGTAGTCATGTCGATAACTGTTTGTATGTTATGCTTGCAGCACACACTATTGCTATTTAACTGTCAATATTAAGACATCAAGTTGAATGAAAAACGATGAAATCGCGAAAACAAAATCAGCTGATCCATACATTTTATTGACACAACACACATAAATGTGAAAAACGATTGCAACATTATTTATTAGCTTGTGTGTGTGACAGCGAAACTAAACATACGATGTTTACGCACACATGAATAGTGTGTGCGTAACGCGTTTGCGACAGCGTCGGTCTGCAAGAGACTATCCTTCTATAACTGTTATAATGATTAAGTGTAAAGCGTTTACTTAGTATATTTTATGAATTTAAATAAATCTTACTTTCTGTTCAGATTGGAGCTTGGAAAAACAACGCATTGAAAATAGATAGACCCATTGTAGCCGATGCAGAAATTACACAAGAATTAGCCCTCATGAATAAATCGCTAAGAGTACTCATTGCTTTAGTAAGTACCTAATTTATATTTTTGTTTTGATTATATAACTACTCTGTTGGTATTTCTCCAAATTCCCAGTTTCAAATTTAGCATCAGTCCATCAGATTGATTGGATCGTCGCTACAAACTACGTATTTGCTGTATATACATTACATCATATGTCATATTACATATACTTCTTGAAAATATTGCACACACGTGTCGTGATAAAAATAGCTACAAATCAGTCTCAAAAATATCATTCCACTATCCAACATAAGCTCCGGTAGATTTGTAAAAAGAAAACGCATTAAACAATGATTTATATTTGCTAGATCATAAGTAAACGTTTTTGTTATCTGTTAATACGATAACATATATAATTTGATTTAAATAGTTCTGGACTTAACTAATTCTTCTCCTTTTGACCATCCTCAAACTAGTACTGCCTTTTTTATTGCAATGACTCTTGCTCTTATTTTCAGGCCCCACCATACGGTTACCTCAAAAAATCATATGAAAAATTAGAAGGTAACGATCGTTATGAAGGGTTTACCATTGATTTAATTGCCAGACTGAGTGAAATGTTGGGATTCAGTTACGAATTTGCTGTTGAATCTGAGTACGGTAGTAAAAAGCCAAATGGACAATGGACTGGAATGGTCCGCCAACTGAGGGAGGAAGTGAGTAAGCGTTATCTGAATGCCTTTACATTGATAAGTAAATAGCCAGGTTGCCTGTACCTACCGTAAGATATCTTCCGATGTACTATCCTCGTTCAATATTGATTTTCCTGTAAACTCTGTTTCTGAAGGGGGCACTATTGGCATTAGGTATTTTAATCATCTTATTAAAAGTTCTTTATTAAACCGAAGACCACCAAGTTGCTTGCCTGACGCATTTTAACACTACAGTAAGATTTACGTTTTGCAACGATACTAACTACCTCAAACGCTCCTTTTAATTATCAAACAACACTAATGTATACTTTAAATAATACGTGCTTCCATACATTTTGTAGAAAGCCGACCTTGCCATATGCGATTTTACTATGACTTCGGAGAGACAAAGTGGGATCGATTTTTCAACACCGTTTATGACCCTCGGGATTGGAATCCTATACAAGCAGCCCAGTAAGCAACCTCCTGAGATGTTCTCTTTTATGGCCGTCTTCTCCAAAGAGGTATGGATTTTAAATAATAAACTTACTGTCCGCTTCTTACATTACTTAAAGCTTGGATTGCCAGTCTACTGCTAGACAAATGTCTTTTTGAAGTGCACCAAAATAGTCCTTAAGCCTTCATTCGGTTCACTCCTACTTTCTTGGTCAGGGTCAGGTTGGTGGCTTTATTTAGCCAGGGGATTAAGATATTCCCGGATCTGTAACGACGCCTGTCTTAGTCACCCTGCGAAACGACAGGAAAAACAAAAATCAATAATGTAAGCCGTTTTATTTCAGCCGTAAAAACGTCCACTGCTGGACAGAAGCCTCCCCAAAAGATCGCCATAACGAACGGTATGGGTTTGTGTTGTGTGCTCATTGGGGGATATTGCCAAAATCGCCACGCTCGGCAGACGGGTTGGCGATCGCAGTTGAGTTATAAATATACTCGAAGGGCGCTGCTGCCCATCCTCCGGCTAAGCCCATAGTCGCCTTTTACGACACCCACGGGATGAGATGGGGTGGTGGGGTGGTCTTAATCCGTACACCACACGCCGTGCCACTATTCTTAGCCGTTCTTAAACGTATTTTATTATAATGTCTTACAGATTTTTTTATTTTTGAAACATAGAAAATGTATCGATCTGTACCTAATAAACTTCGAAGAATGAGTTTGTTTAAAAGATACTGTCAATTTAGTGGCAACATTCAGATTTAACAAGGTTTTCTAGTATTTCCCTTGTGTCTTGAGTGCTTTTACAGACATCAATTCCACACACACCAGCAAAAATTTTTAATGGGCATGATAAACCAATACAGCTAGAAAAAGGCACAATCAATATAAGTACTTAAACATATAATATTAATGGCTACATGATGCTCACGTGCATGCATGACTATAGGGATTCCGACTGCCATTAACTTTTTAATCTATGAAAAGTTTATCCCAATATATTTTGTTATCAGGTGTGGTATTACATGATGCTCATCCAGTTAGCTCTCGGCGTAACCATGATCTTTGTAGGTCGAATCTCGAATAAAGAGTGGCAGAACCCGGTGCCGTGCATAGAGTCACCTGAAGAACTGAGCAATCAATTCAGTTTTGCCAACTCCGTATGGCTTATTATTGGATCTGTTATGCAGCAGGGTTCTGAAATCGCACCTATGTAAGTTTTAGAATATTAGATTATCTATTTTATAATTCAGCCAAAGAGCACGTTATGTTTGAAACGGTAGAGAGAGGTAGAGTATTAAAAAACCTATCAAAAATAAAGCTTTAGTCACCGTCCCGGCTATTAACTCTTCCGGTTTGACTACTTACAATATTCTGAGTAATTTTAATAATGTTATTACTATTTTTTGTCTTGATACTCAAATAACATATAATTAGTTAATATAGTCACTTTCTACTTACGTGAATTTCAACAGTAGAACATTAATTAAAGTTAGGATAACCTTAATGGTTATTCTAACTATCCATGATCGTCTTGGGGACAAAAGTAAAATTAGACTCTTTACAATAAAGATCTGTTAAAAAATCTGTATATAAGTTGTTTGGATTATCATCATAATATGACGAATATTGTAATTTATTACTAAGTTTATTTCTAAATTTTTCCATCGACCTGCGGTTTTTAGATAAACAGTAACATCCTTCTTAGCCACACTCTTTCTTTGGTTTGCAACAATAATAATCTGCTGTCCACAGTGATCAGATTCTAACAAGTTAATAACTTGCTTATGGTTAGGTATAGCATCGGTATAAATATTATCTAAGCATGTGGCTGTAGTAAAAGTAACTCTGGTAGACTCCAGAAACAAATTAACAAGATTGTATGACTGTATAAGACATGGAATTCTTATACTCAAACTTGATTTTTCTAGTAAATTGACGTTAAAATCACCACATGTGATAATGATGTTATATTTGTTCAAATTACAAATTCTATGCAATACTTCATCCATGACTAATTTAAAACTCTCATATAACGTGGAGGGCGGTCTGTATACGCTTAATACAATACACTGCTTCAATTCTATGCCAGCTATTTCTATTGTTCGTTCAATTAAGGCACTACATAGGTGCAATGACAGGCCACTTCGGCACCAAGGAGCACCTACATAGGATGAAGCTTAGCACAACGGATACATGCAGATTCTGCATGGATTATCAAGAGTCAATGCAGCACATTTTGTGCAGCTGTGACGCTCTGGGAAGACGTAGGGCAAAACATCTAGGAGTGGCTTATCCATTGCCTGATGATTTTGCACGGCTCCAGGCAGGTATGATTGCGAAGTACCTACAGGGACTTCTTGATTTGCCAGCGGAGGAGTAGTGCAGGGCTTTGGGCAGCACAATGGACCCAATAGGGTCGAAGTGCGTTCAGCTGATGCTGAGCCCGTTGTAGCCACAATAGAATAGAATAGAAATTGTTCGTTCAATGGAGAGGCCACAATATCATTACGTTCTTTAAATTTAAGCTGGTTATTTGTCAAGATTAATAAGTTACCATGTATAGCATTTTTTCTGCTGAACGAACTACCAACCTGGTGACTATTGAAATTTGACATTAACCTCTCGTTTTTTAGCCAGTGCTCGGTAATACAAATGATATCAATGTTGTTGCAGTTCATGAACAATTCAACATCTAACTCTTTGCCCATAATGCCTTGAATGTTTTAATGGACCAGATTGATAGTATTAAAATTATTATTGCAACATTTATTTAATTTATTATTTGGACTGAACCACGGCTGGAAGCGAACGGTCACTCCTTTCGACCGCCGCGACGAGATCACGGCGCTGCGTTGCCTAAGCTGGGCACTCCTCCAGGCAGTCTCCGCAATAACGACAACCGGGCGTCCTTTCTCGGCCTATTCGACGCAGGTACTTCTCGATGCACCCATGGTCCAAGAGTACCTGCGTAATCCGGTAGGTGAGGGCACCATGCCGCCTGTCCAGCCATTCCTCCATGACGGGTCTTACGGCGTGCCCTAGGTCATCTACACCTATCATTCTTTATTCAATTATAAATTTTTAGTTACAATATGGTATAAGTGATTTTTTAACCTTGGCCAACACAAGGATTTCTCCTGCATCGAGGGTACAGCTTACAGATATAAATCCCATATGCATAAACAGCCAGACCCGAAACAACTATCTGTGCCTTCAAATATTTGTTCCATGCGGGAATCGAACCCACGACCCGTAGCACAGAAAGCCAATTGCTTAGCCACTGCGCCAACCGTGCTGTCAAAGATTACGCCCACAGTTTGCTTATGATCGCATACGTTTCTGCGTAGTCAGAAGCGAGTCTATCGCCATTTATCGGACACAGATATTATTGTTTTGCCCGATCTTATAATCTAGGTTGTCGGCGAAAGTTGCACCATGGATAGTATAACAATAAATTTTGACTGAATATTTTTTCTTGGGTAGGTATACCTGCGTATGAGGTGTCTGAAACACCCGGTACGAGATGGACGTAGCCAGCTTGTACCGGGGGTAACCGTCGTCATCACCATCATCATAATTTCAACCGAAAAACTCCCACTTTGGTCTTCCCTAAATATTCCAAATGGCATCATTCAAGGTGGTTGCCAGTATTTGGGGAATATTATTAGATGACATCTATAAGGAAGAGAACTTTGGTGCCTAAGTCAGGAGCACTTTTACATTTTCTTTTTTGGTATTTTTTTTGTGGAATAAAGTTTAATCATAAAAGTGTGTATAATTTAGTTTTAATGTAACTATATGTATATGCATGCACATAAATTGAAAATAGTGAAATAAAGTAGAAGCTATATGGGCATATGTAACGCTTTTTTTCAGTGCTTTGGCTCCGCGTTTGATAACCAGTGTGTGGTGGTTCTTCACGATGGTAATGGTAGCATCGTACGTCGGTACATTAGTTGCCTTCCTCACCGTCGAGAAAAATGCCGTACCTTTCGAAACGCTTAAAGAACTCCTCGAGAGTCCATCCATTTCCTACGGAGCGAAACAAAAGGGGTCTACTAAACAGTTTTTCGAGGTATCTATCTTTTAGTTTTAAATAATATTATACTAAGAATAAGAGTCGAAACGCGGCAATACCGGGGGTTCATAAAACAGTCGTTTAACATCCAGTGTTTGGCAGACTCGTGTAGGCTTAAACAATCACGGTGTTTTTTTGATCTGCGTATCACGGGGGAGCATTGCCAGCATATTTCAAAAATGCATTGGTGATTGCAGTAGCGCATAGGAGAAAATGCTATCTATCCTGCTGAAATGAGGAATAACGTGGCTCGAGCTAGTGGTAGTTAAGCGCGCGTCTTTAACGCGTCCGCATAATTTGTTGGTTGATGAGCCACTCATACTCTAGTTTCATCAAACAATAAAAAAAAACTGTATAATAACAATTCGTCTGGTGGTAAACATCACGCCTACCCATGATAATTGAATAGTCCTGCGTGGCAACACACGGTTGTCGTCACTTCGAGACGTTACATGGTGATTTAGTCTCTTATGCCCGTAATTATACTATCTCGCTCTTCAAACCACTTTAAACTACAACACAATAAGTTGAAACACTACTGCTTGGCGGCGATATAATCTGAAATTGCCATGTTTACCCTATCTATGGTCACGGTACCCGAGGGCTCACCCGACACTAAGTTGGGTGACGTAATGGCCAAGGCACGGCGAAAAATCAAGCTTGCCGACCTTGGCAATGGTCCGGATACCGTGACCATCAGGAGATCAGCCGGCGGCGGAATGGTGCTTTCTGTCGCTGGCGAGGACGGTGGTGCCAAGGCGGATAGGCAGGCGCACCGAATATGGGAGATGCTCGCTCCTTTCTTCGACGTGCACATTGCGTGTCCTATGAAGATGGCGGAGCTGAGGATTAAGGACCTGGACGACCCCGTCACTAAGGCCGAGGTTGAAGAGGCCATCATAGCGGCAACGGCGTGTTTGCCCGGGGACATAAGTGGGTGAAATCCGCCGCTCACTGGTGTCCCTGGGTACGGTCTGGGTCCGATTACCGCTGGAGGCGGCCAAGAAGCTGGAATCTACCTGCCGCATTTGCGTGGGGTGGACGTCGGATAGAGTCGAGGCCCAGTGCACTATACATGGGGATGTTGACCGAAGCGACTGGTGCTTCGCTTGTAGTAGGCTACAAGGTAAGAAAATGCACGGCACTGTCAAAAAATTGTCCACTGTGTGCGGACTTCGACCTTCTGGCCAAACACAAGCCTCCCCTGCCACAGCCAACGGCCCGACGATGACTGCACCGATGGCACCGGTCACACGCACGGCTCACTGGAGGCGATGGAGGCCAGTTAAAGGTCCTTCAGGGCAACCTGAACCACTGCCGCAACGCGCAAAATTTCGTTGATTTCGGGAGACAATGACGTCATATTGACGCATCCATGCCCTGGGTCAGGTACTCCTGGCGTACGGCAGTGTAATAGTGGTTGGATGACATCATGGTGCGCGTGGTCTACCTACCATCCCGCCGCCGGTACCAATGAAACCGATGACGGCGCTGTGCTACAGCCTGAGAGACTGACGAGGCCTTTTTTTTCATTGGTATCTAGTGGAACCATCCGGCTTGCCAAGCAAGCGGTGGCAATTGTTATGGTCAAAATCCACGCTCTTGGTCTACAGATAGCGTCTCACAAAACCGAGGCGCTATGGTTCCACAAACTACCGTAGATCAGAGAACCACCTAGTTCGTGGATACGCGTTGGTGACGCGCAAATCAGGGTGGGCCAGTACATGGAGTACCTGGGGCTCACCCTGGACAGTCGTTGGGGCTTTGAAGAACAGTTCCCCCGAGTCGAAAGGGTAGTGGGTGCATTACACCGGGTGCTGCCCAATCTAGAGGGACCGAGCGAGGAAGTTCACCGTCTCTACAGGGGCGTCGTGTGGTCCGTGACCCTCTACGGGGCGTCTGTATGGTCAACCCGGCTGTCAGGCATCCAGCACTGCAGAAACAAACATCACGGTCTGCAGCGCAGAGTGGCTATACGAACCGCGCGGGGATACATGACAGTATCCTGCGAGGTAGCATTCTAGACACTATATGATGAGGACCTGGACCTTCGGTGCCGAAGATGACTGCTCATGTGGTTTTAGCCGGTAGGCGTCCGGCATGCTCCTCCATCCTTCCCCGCGGCGGAGGAAGTTCATGAAGAATTTCCACTTAGCACCACAGTGCCAGATATTCGCCGCTAAGCAATAGTGTTTAAACTTTAGATAATACTGTGCTCCGGTTAGAAGGGCACTATAGCTAGTGATATAATTGGGCATAAGAGACTAAATAAATTTACGTTTCAAGGTGACGAGCGCGGTGTGATACCTCGCAGGAATATTCCTAGATAGCATTCTAGTTATTATGGGCAGGTATGTAGTTTACCACTAGGTGAATGACTTGCTCGTATTGTCATGAAGTCGTATAAAAAATAAACTAATTTGACATGCACGAAAACCCCCCAAAGTTCAAGCGAAAGTCTAACCTAAAAATAAAAGTATATCTTACTTTAGCATGTCTGCATCTAGAAGTTATAGTATGAGCTAAATATTCAACATTTCTTATAGGATTCAACAAAGTCGATACATCAAGCACTGTACAGGAATATGGTGGACAAGAAATGGCTTGTCGCAGAAAACGATATAGGAGTCCTCAAGTTTGTATAACTTACATATTTCTATTGTTTAGTTTTGCACAGATGTTGAATTTGACAAAAGTTCAAAACTTGTCAAGACCTGTCTGATCATGATAATTAATACATGCACGCACACACACCTCAGTATAATGCTCGATGACCTCAGTTGAGCCTCCGAATAGTTGGTCTTAAAATGAACATGGACAAGACGAAGATCATGTCAAATGTCCACGTAGTACCAACTTCCATTAAGATCGGAGAGTCTACGCTCGAAGTTGTTGCCGATTATATATACCTGGGACAAACTCTCCAGTTAGGTAAGTCCAACTTCGAGAAAGAGTTCAACCGTCGAATCCTACTCGGCTGGGCAGCGTTCGGTCAACTGCGCAATATTTTCTCGTCCAAAATACTGCAGTGTCTCAGATGGAGGTCTTTGACCAGTATGTGTTGCCGGTGATGACCTACGGTACCGAGACGTGGTCGCTCACCATGGGCCTCATAAGAAAGCTCAAGGTTACCCAAAGGGCAATGGAGAGCGCTATGCTCGGAGTTTCCCTGCGAGATCGAATAAAAAATGAGGATATCTGCAAAAGAACTAAGGTAAACGACATAGCCCGAAGAATCGCTAACCTAAGTGGCAGTGGGCGGGGCACATAGCTCGTAGAACGGATGGCTGATGGGGCTGAAAATTTCTTGAGTGGTGACATCGATAATCGATCAACGATGAAGGAAAACATCGTGAGGAAACCAGCACACACAAGAGGGCTCCAAAAATGTTTTCTCAATATCTTCTTGATATCAACCCTTAGTTGCCTTTTACGACACTCGTGGGCGGCGAGGGTTCATCTACTCTTTGCCGGGAACCACACGGATCTAATACCACAGAATAATGAATATGATGCCAACGGCTACTTTCTACCATCGCACTTCTCACCATTGGCAAGGATTTCATTCACATACCCTAGAGCCAAAATGATCTAGTATGGTACGGTTTCAGAGGAACATCCTCCCGCGCACGCTCAGGTTGTGGAATCAGCTCCCTACTAAGGTTTACCCAAGAGATTACAGCATGGGGCTCTTCAAACGGACGTGAAAAGATTTTTACAGGGTCGACAACGCGCGAATCGGTCCTCTGGTTTTGCAAGCATTCATATGTTACGGTAACCGCTTACCATCAGGCGGGCCGTGTGTTTGTTTGCCACGTTTGGTATAAAAAAAGTACAATTGCACTTTGAATTGCTTACGTGTATTTACTATAACCAATATATATGTAGTACTACAAAAATAGCGCAATTTATTTTAGGTAATATCCCGCGTCTAATAAAAAACGTAAAAGACGGCACGGTTGGTGCAGTGGCTGATACAGTCGGATACAGCGGTCTGGGTTGCGGGTTCGACTCCCGCAACGTGTGCGTATTCATAATGATAATTGCGCACACAGTTAAAGAACATACGCTGCAGAAATAACATAAAATAAAAGATATTCTAGGAGCTCGAATAGAAACTTTACGCAGTACTTATTAATGCAAGAAAAATGGAGATTACTATTTTTTTTAATAAACGAGATCCCTAAACGTACTGAGGGCCGAATATCGAAACGCCAGTAAATATTAAGACCCCGCTTTAACCATTTGAGCTGCCCGGTTTCCTACCAAAACCAGGTTTTTCGTATTAAAGTTCAAGCAGGTCTTAATATTATCTGGCGTTTCAGTATTCAGCCGTGAATGTCCCCTTAGAATAGAGTTCACATTACTTGTAGGACGTGTAAATATTTTAAGATAATGAAAGCAATCTTTCAGGGCTGAAACCCAGAAGTATGCGTTTTTCATGGAATCAACGTCTTTAGAATATTATAAGGAGAGACATTGCGACTTAATGCAAGTTGGCGGGTTGCTGGACTCCAAAAGTTATGGCATCGGGATGAAAAAGAGTAATAGTTTTACATATTTTTTAATTTACACTAACCCAAGAAATTGGTTACCGGTTAACATTGATATTTGTAGAACCGAAACATAATGTATTGCATGAAAGCATGTGGGCTTATGGTTTTGTTATTTGTATGTTGAAATTAGGTATGTACACACGGCTACACAAGCTATACAATTCCATTATAATCTAATCTCGCATTGTATAGGCTTTCGGTATGATAAGAGATCAGCGTCAACTGGTTTTGTATAGCTTGATGTGTAGCCATGTGTACATAATTAATAACGCGAAGAAATCCGTAAGTTTATTTCAGGTCTAGATGTATTCACATAAATCATCATCATCAGCCAAAGAACATCCACTGCTGAACAAGGGCCTCCCCACTAGATTTCCATAATTATGTCGTCATTTTGGGGGGAATTTGCCAGTACTCACCATGTTTGGCAGGTGGGTTGGTGAGCGCAGTATGCCTACTGTTCCACAGAATGGACGCTGCTGCCAATCCTTCTGGTTTAAAGTCTCTAAGTCAGTTTTTTACGACATCCATAGGGGGAGATGGAATGGTGCTGTATTCTTAATCCGGACACCACACGGATATCAACAAGTTAATAGATATTTGTACTAGGTATAATTTGTTTACAGAATCACCATACAAAAAATATATAGATAACGCATTGCTAAAACTCAAGGAGAATGGTGAAATAGAAAGAATGAGAACTGATTGGTGGAAGGAGAAAAGAGGTGGTGGAACCTGTGAGGTAAGCGTGTTTTTCATCCTTATGTTTTATAAACTATCGACTAAAAGAACTTTAACGTTATCTATCTTAGACGGCACGGTTGGTGCAGTGGCTGATACAGTCGACTGCTGCGCTTCAGGTCACGGGTTCGATTCCCGCATGGAACAAATATTTGTATGATCTGCAGGCAGTTGTTTCGGGTCTGGGTGTATCGTGTGTGCAATTTGTATCTGTAACACAGTTGTACCCATGACACAGGAGCATTATTGCTCCCCAAAACGGGCGCTGCAACCCATCCCTCTGGTTTAGAGTCTCTTAGTCGCCTTTTACGACATCCACGGGAGGAAATGGAGTGGTGCTATATTCTTAATCCAGACACCAGACGTAAAGATGTAAAAAAATAAAAAGAAATCGTAGTACAAATTAATTATTCGTTGTATTTTATTAACATGTTTAATAACTACAGGGGAAACGTGACGAGGAACAAAAACAATTGGGTATGAAAAATATGCTGGGCGCGTTTGTAGTGCTCGGTGTTGGCTGCCTCATCGGTCTGTTCATATCCATCATAGACATGTTGTGGGGCGTGTTCAAGAGATCCGTTAAATATAAGGTATCATCATATCAGCCATTTATACGTCCACTGCTGAACAAAGACCTCCCCAAAGATTTCCACAATTGTGTCGTCATTTTGGGGATATTTGCCAATACTCACCACGCTTGGCAGGCGGGTTGGTGAGCGCAGTATGGCTACCGTTTCACAGAAGGGATGCTGCTGCCCATCCCTCTGGTTTAGATTCCCTTAGTCGCCTTTTACGACATCCATGGGAGGAGATGGAGTGGTGCTATATTCTCAATACGGCCACCACACGGATTCCGGACACCACACGGCTACTGGTACTACTACTACATTATTACGGCAATATCGGGTTTATTCGCGAACAGATTAATATCTTAGCATTGTGGCAAAGCTCGACTTGGTTTAGGCTATTTTAAACTGTCGAAATTACTTTCCGTTTTCTTTGTACCAAAGATTTAAGAAAAAATATTAATTTATTTATTGACAGCGTTAGTCGCACTATCGCGATAATCTTCGTTTAGAAGTGTTTGATTTAGCACTGGTTTAATTGAAGTGCCTCAAAGACAACTGGAGTATACTTCACACAATGTTTGATAATTGTTATAGTTCTCGTAAACTAGTGCAGAGCACGTACATGTTGCCAGGAGTGTTATAGTAGCGTAAATGAGTTAAAATGTCTGTTGAGTTTATTGGTTTTTGTATCCTACTATCATTTTTCGTCATCAACATTAACGTTTTTTCTACCCAATGCTTAGTAACCTACTGCACACTGTGCCTTGATTCTCTGGTCTGTACCAATCACATCCAGATCTTTCTCGCGATTATATGCATTTTGGCGTCTGGTGTGCCAAGTCTTGTCAAGTGTCTTGCCCATCACTATTTTAGAGTCGTTGTGCGTTGTACGGTCAGTTTCTTTTCTCCGCATTTTTTGCTCGTTCTCTCAGTTAAATACTAGGGATACAATGGACCTCTGCTTCTGCTTCCGCAACTGCGAAAGTTCTGTGGCGCGCTTTTACACGTCCTTTTCTGCTTCTGTTTCTGCAACTTTTATAACGGGTATTTGGTCGGTTGTACCATATTGTTGTGGTGATGGTGGATTTCATTCGGCCGAAATGAAAATTTGGTCGGAAGTTTTTTTTGTTTTCGCGGTGGATGAGGCGCGTGCGTATGTCTTATATATGAAGAACGCCGGAACGGATTGTCAGGGGAAAAAGCGTCAAACAATTTTAAAAAAGAAATGACTTTCTCTACTTCATGTTGACTCCGTTTCGGTTCAGTTTCTGCTAAAATTAACTTTTGACATCTATTTCCGTTTCTGCTTCCACTATGACACTTCCGTTGCATGCACCATACCCTTTATATCACCTTATGTAAAGTCATCTTAGTGAACGCCTGTTTTGTCATAGTAAATAAATATACCAACAAGAACTTCGCCCACATATCGCTACAAGAACTGTCTATGCCATGGATGGCACTTAATATGGAAATCACGATATAATCTGAGAGAGGTACCACAGTGTTCTCTGTAGTGAGTAATTCGTAGTTAAGAATATTCTGAGCTTTGAGCTAGCTAAGCTTCATCCTTATATTCTAACACCAAAACACGATGTCATTGTAGGTCATAAAAATACATACTTGTTCTGAACCTTAGTCTAAGATATTGGTCCTCAACGAAACTAACTTTGGCATATCTATTTCTTTCAGACAACCTTCAAGTATGAATTAATTGAAGAACTCAAGTTCGCCCTAAAGTTCAGCGGTAGCATCAAGCCAGTTAAACGTCCGACGAAGAATCTGGATGGTAGTATCGAAGCACTCGAGAAGATCGAAGGACGAGACGAGATACGCTCCCTTCACTCGATACGGTCCACCGACACGCATAGAACACATCACTCGCATAGCTCCAGACACTCTTCACGCAGTCTTAGTGTCGCGTTTGCTAAAAGGAGGTCATACAGTTGAAGCTTAGATTATATAACAGGTGTAAGTGACATCGTAACGAAAACTGATACGGATCCAGTACATGGTTCTGGAACCCGCAGCGTTATAATTTTGGGTCGATCTTTTCATGAATTGAAAAGCTGAAAATGACATGAAAAGCTTTTTTTCCAGTTTATTTAACTGATTTCAAATGATTAATTTCGTCTAACCTAACGATATTTTTAATCAAAACACAATAAACTATTTATTTTCACATAAACTGCAAAGTAAATGAAAACTAAACGGCTGTTGTTTCGCAACAGTTTACGGATGAGGCCAACACTTGCAGTAGCATAATAATATCGTATCATAGTACAATAATCACACAGGGTTTGTATCGCGTTGTTTACAATACATTGCGTGTTTAAAAGGCTTTCTTATTTTCATTGTAGGCCTATGTGACTCTTCCCATAATTTTCGGTACGTTGTCTCTTACAACCTGTATATGTCCGGGTTCGTAGTTCAGTACGCTAACACTGGTCCAAAGCACCACAATTATGGTGCACTCACTGCGAACTGCTGTCAGTACGTTTTGCTCCTAATGAAGTAGTACTGACTGGCATAATCAAACGTGGTGTGTGTATCAACTAGCAACATTTTGTTACGTTATAAAATATTTTCTATTGAAAATTGTTATAAGAGCTACTAACTAACTATTTCCAAGTTTACCTAAAATATATTGAAGATTTATTTGCAGATGTTGCTAAATTATAGTAAATGTTAATCTAAATGTGTTGCGTTTTAAATACTTGGCAAGTCTTAAGGCCCATGTTACAGAACGAGAATTAAAACTTAAGTAGAACCCAAGTCTAGATTACGTTAAGCAAATGTAATATGTGTCTGGGTATATTGTGTGTGGAATATGTGTATTGTAAACGCACCCACGATACAGGAGAAACGCTAGTGTGTGGCAACGTATTAAAAAAAAATAAGGTCCAGCATTTATAATAAATTGTCGCAATCTCAAGTTCTACTTAAATTTTGATTCTCGTTCTGCAATACGGACCTCTCTAAGGGTGTTATCAATAACTTTTCATAACACTTGAACCCTTTGGTCTCGGTCAGCACGGTTGGTACATTCCTAAGCGATTAGCTTTCTGCACTACGTGTCGCTGGTTCGATCACGGCACGTATAAATATTTGTATGTTCTACAGATAGTGCTTTCTTTCATATCTGTAAACTATACCCATGACTCAAGAGAAATCTTAGTCTGTGGCAACATTGAAAAAGAATAAAAATATCTATACATGTAAAAGAAACCTAATATATGCTTCCACCAACGCTAACTACTTATTTTCCACGCATGTGGCATCGCCCTATGGAATTATTAACGATTATTGTCGAGTCGAATAAAATTGATGTAGGTCTCACATAACGGGTCTATTATATCTGAGTATCATTTAGTGACCTCGATCTAATGAGAACTCTTTGTTGCCTATATGAGCTAAGTGACTTTATACAAATTCCATTGTTACTCGTAGTAATTTCTGCAAACTAAGGTAGAGATCATAGATATTAAATATTTATATATAATATTCCTCCTCCCGTGGATGTCGTAAAAGGCGATTAAGCGACTCAGAAGTCGAGGGATGGGCAGCAGCGTCCCTTCTGTGGCACCGAAGCCGTTCTGCGCTCACCGAACCGCCTGCCACGTGTGCTGAGATCTGGAACAGTCCCCACAAAAATTCGCCATGGCATGTAACCCGTCATTCGTGGGGGAGACCTTTGTTCAGCAGTGGGCATTTTATGAAGGAAGAGATCAAAATTATACAGATTTTTTGTGTCTTATCTACAACAGATTTTTTGTAGATTGCCGAAATAATAATGCGAATTATTAGGTAGTAGTAGTAGTAGCCCCGTTCTAGACCCCTCCAACTAACGATCGTGGGGATATTTCCAAAATCACCACACTAGGCAAACGCATTGGTGATCACAGTAAGTACTCGTAATTATGATGAGACTCCAGGAAGATATTTGACAGCTTGTTTTTGTATAGACTAGTTGTTCCAGGTCTGGGTGTAGGTAAAAAGCTAGTTAATTAAATTATTATAAAAAAACAAATAAAATATCATAAAAAATTGCTGCCCTTTCTCTTGACCCCTTATTTGCCTGTGTGGTGAGGTGTATAGAATACCCCTTAAGTGTACCGTCCCAAAGAATAGATTACCCCTGCACTTTCATATCCGTGCCGAAAACAACAAGGTGGACTGACATTTTGTACCGAAGAATTTTCTAGTAGGTATACAGTAAGCACAGTAACCTTAAAAAGTCGGCGAATGTACAGGTCCAACAATCGAAAGCAATAGCTGTCACTGCAGACGACAATAAACGTGCTTAGAATCTCAATATTCGGGCATTTAGCTGAAATTGGTAAGCTCTAGCTTAACGGGAATTGTACTCGTTCGGGTAAAGCTAACGTTAATTTTTTCCCGACATATTCCCAGTGATCGAAATTTGAACGTTTAGAATATCTTTCACAAGTGGAATTGTAAGTACACATCTATCAACTTTTTACAACTAGGTATAGACGACCAAAGATTTTCTACCTAAAGTATCCAAGACGTTTCCTAAGTACATACTTTTGATACATAAGGCCATTATTTCAGTGTCCAGCACGAAATGGAGACTGACCTTTGCGACCACGATCTTTCAGAGTAGTCCCATTAGCTTAACAAATTGCGTGACGGCAACTTATAACGTTATACGTAGTTATTGCGCGGGATCTGCGTAAATTATTAGAGCAGAACATGATCTGAGAGTTAATATACAATTTGTAAGAGAGTGGTTGCCTGTGAAATTTCGTTTAAACGATAATGCTTACTCGTAAGTCATCACACAGCCTAACCGGTCCGCCTTTCAGATTTAGAGTTACTAGAGATTTATTTGAATGATAAGATTGCTAAACTAATCTATACAAACAAATTAAATTGAAGTATCTGTTTCGCCGTGTTGTGTCGGCTCAGAATACCACCACCCCATCTCCTTCCGTGGGTGTCGTAAAAGTCGACTAAGGGATTAGCCGGAGGATGGGCAGCAGCGTCCTTCGAGTACATTAACAACTCAACTGCGATCGCCAACCCGCCTGCCAAGCGTGGTGATTATGGCAAAACCCCCCAATGAGCCCACAACACACCCATATCGGTCATTGTGGTGGAGGGTTTGGGGGAGGCCTGTATCCAGCAGTGGACTCCATTCGGCCGAAATTGCCGATTGATTGATCTATTTGTAATGTCAAAATAACAGCTTTTTATTAAATACATATGAAAGTATATACGGTACATATAACAAAAAAACTACTTTTATTTTTTTTGTCTGTCTGTTTGTTGCGGGTAATCTCCGAAACTGCTGGACCGATTTTGACGGGACTTTCACTGGCAGATAGCTGATGTTATAAGGAAAAATAAAAGTAGCCTAAGTTGAGGCTACTTTTATTTTAGATTTCCGGATTAGGGCTCCGCGCAAAATATCCCCTTGAAATCCAATATATATATATTCTATGTCAAGTATCTAAATCGAAGTGCTCTAAATTTCTTTTAAATTAAACGCGGGTGGAATCGTGGGTCCCAGCTAGTGTATAATAAAGACATGTATCCTGTGATGACGGTTTTGTCATTTGATCATAGATTGTTGATACGTTTTACTTCCAAGTTCTAATCTTTAACTGGGTCCCGATATTGTTTAAAAAAAACACTTCACAACAGAATAATTTAAGTTCCTGTTAACATAAAATTTACCTTTATAGTTGATTCTGTGAAAAACTGCAAAGTGGTGCAATTGGACACTTAATATTCGGTTCCATGCTTGGGCGATTTTCGCGTGCCGCCCGGAGTTTCGAGGCAGCGCGATCGCCCCGGAAGACGTTGTCTTAAAGGCACCTCGCGGCGGCCGTCAAGCGGTGCTCCTGACAAACTGTCGTGCTGCAGCAACATGCGTCGCACAAGCGGCAGCTTTTCGCGCCGCACCGCACCGTTTTACAGTATGTTAACACGATTGCTATGTGTTAACGTCAATCGGTTCTAATAGACCGCTTTTATGTATAAGGTCGAAGGACCTTATACATAAAAGGTCATTCGAGGACATCTCACGAAAGGGTAATCCTCCAACAACTTACTTTGAAAACAAAATATTAGTCGCAATGCTTTTCGTCATTTCTTCTAGGCAAGTATAAATCATCGTTGACTACACCATCACTTAAAATCAGGTGGTACAGGGATCAAACGCAAGCGCATAAAAAACCTAATCATGTTTTATGCAATGACTGTTTTATAAAGTTCAGTATCACAATTTTGAAAAAGTTTGAAATAAGATCAAATATTTATCGCAGACTTTTTTCTTTTCCGCCTTTGTCACTGTTCTGAATTATAAGAAATGGTCCAGGAGAGGTGGCTCCTCAATCAAGCGGCTTTCATTACCGTACCCTCTTCACGCTGGACACATAACAAGGACAGACGGCCTCGCATTTCTCAAACCATGTACTAATTAACGGCTTGACGAACACTACGAACTAGTAGTAGGGTGTAGAAAAAAATTAAAGATTATGTACATAGTATCTATGGAAAATATAGTTTCTTTCATGGTGCGTATATTTAAGTGTTAAATAATACAGTAGATGAAATCTGTGTACTTGCAAGCTATTTTTCTAGTTAAGCCATACACAGATATAAGTAACACTTAAGAGTGGCATGACCGTGATTAATTTGCGGTTTCTTTATCTGTCCATTGTATTTTATTCCATTAGACCACACTTACATATATGAAATATGAAGATGAATATATACAGTCCTAAGAAATATATATAACTTCTTTAAAACTAGCATTACAGGTTAACTCAATGCGATAGTGCGGCCATGTATGATATTATTTCTACATATTTAGATTTTTTTTAAAACGTTGCCCCACACTAGGGTTTCTCCTCTGTCGTGGGTGCGTTTACAGGCAGAAATTCCACAAACAATACACCCAGACCCGAAACAACTACCTGCAGATCATACAAATATTTGTTCCGTGCGGGAATCGAACCCGCGACCCAGTGCGCAGCAGCCGACTGTATCAGCCACTGCACCAACCTGCACTGCACAATATATGTAAACAGTAATGTTATGATGTAGAATAATGTTGTATGTATTGTTGAATGTTAAAGTGGTATATTATTGTGTTGTATATTATGGTGCTATAAAGTGGTATATTATTGTGTTGTATATTATAGCACCATAATATACAACACAATAATATACCACTTTAACATTCAACAATACTTACAACATAATTCTACATTATAACATAATTCTACATTATTACATAAATAAAAGTACCCGTGCGAATTCACACTTGGCCTGTGAATATATCAGTTTAAATATGAACTTCTTAGAGATACAAATTTAACAAAATTAACAGGTAACAAGTTTTGATTATGCGAAAAAAAGTATTATTTAATGAACGATAAGTTTAACAAGTATGTATTTGCAGACACTATGCGTATGAGGATCATACCAGGATTTTAGCAAGAACTTCTTCTAATATTAACATTTTAATTTCGCTGCATTTATGCTTACCTGCTTATGCCGTGTGGTGCCGGCTACGAATAGCACCAACCCATTTCATCCCGTGGGTGACGTAAAAGGCAACTAAGGGATTAGCCGGACGATGGGCAGCAGCGTCCTTCGAATACATTAACAACTCAACTGCGATCGCCAACTCGCCTGCCAAGCGTGGCGGTTATGGCAAAACCCCTCAATGAGTGCTCATGTGTTGTGTGCACAACACACCAATATCGGTAGTTGTGGTGATCTTTGAGGGAGGCATGTGTTCAGCAGTGGACTTATTCGGCCGAAATGATGATATGCTTACAAGGCGAACACGAACGGGTGACCGCCCCTCGCAAGGCGGAGGAAGTCCAATAGGATTTTATTTGCTTTCTCTTTTATACATACATATGGTTGTTAGATGTAGATTACATTTCAAAGGGTTGTCAATATAAAAAGCTTTTCATTTATTGGGAAATTATAGAATTTATTATTCGAATAATCATAGACCACTCCTTGTGCTGTATTTACGCATTCTAGCCATTTGCACCGCGTTACTTTGCCTCCTGCTATGCAAAGTATGGTGTGAATGCGTTGATTTCTCAGAGCGAGGTGTTGGAGCCCGTTCAAGTCGGCCTCCATCATCTGCAGATTCTGGATCTCCATTATTCTTATCTGTAAACTTATTGGACTCTCCTGAACCACTGCTACTTGGTTCCCGGTGGCGAACAGGCTTAGTATCACCGCTAAAGCTTAGAATGAATTTTAATTCAGCTAACAATTCTTCTTTAAATGACACCTGCAATTTATATATTAGTTAATTATAATAGTAATGCCGTGTGGTGTCGGCTACGAATGACACCAACCCATCT
This sequence comes from Diloba caeruleocephala, assembly GCA_947459985.1. Taxonomy (NCBI): domain Eukaryota; kingdom Metazoa; phylum Arthropoda; class Insecta; order Lepidoptera; family Noctuidae; genus Diloba; species Diloba caeruleocephala. The sequence goes on from OX381615.1 coordinate 15,078,661, forward strand.
CATCCCGTAGGTGTCGTAAGGGATTAACCGGAGGATGGGCAGCGTCCTTCGAATACATTACCAACTCAACTGCGATCGCCAACCCGCCTGCCAAGCGTGGCGATTATGGAAAAACCCCCCAAATGAGCACACAACAACTGATATCAGTCGTTGTGGTGATCTTTGAGGGAGGCCGTGTCCAGCAGTGGACTTTATTCGGTCGAAATGATGATAATAGTAACGTCTTACGTTTTCGCGTTAGTTACATAAAACTTATAATATTAGTTACTTATAATTCAAATAGATTGGTTTAACTGTCTTAGTTTAATAATCACTTTATCAATGAACATTGCACTTACAGATTTTATTGTTGTACGATGTGGCAGAATGGAATAAACGGGATATATGTATGAAATACTTACCTACAATAAGAACAAGTGCTATGCAGAATGGCCCGAAGCGATTATATTTTGGTAGGGAGCAAGGGTCACACTGGGTCATGCATTTCTGGTAAAACGAAATGAACACGTTTTCAAAAACAAGGATAACTGTTGACGTTAACCCAGTCACGTCAATAAATGTGCTAAACGCACGTAAATATACAATTGTCTCATAGGTAAGGGGTGATTGTACAAAACGTGAGGATTACACTCTGACTTTTTAATGGTCTTACAATAATGGTGCACTACGCAAATAATACGTAGCAGGGAGCTACGTATTTCCTCATTTTAATTTTGAACATAGCTTAATCTTTTCCTAGTTCAACTTGTAATAAGTCCGTTTCGTTATCTTACTACTCTTACTTAAACTATTTACTATCAATAATTATTAGAAATGTGATAGTTTCTGTTTCAATATTCGACGCTCGAAGGGCTGAACGGATTCTAATTGGAATAGGATATTGATATCAAAAAACAACGCGAACAAAGTAATAGCTGGTAAGATTATAATTTAAATTGTTTAATCAAAGCATTCATTGGCATTGGCGCAGTCTATGAAAGAGCAAAATTGGTGGAAGGCTTGGTGACCTGAGATACAAGCTTCAGACTAGTTCAGGCACCAGTCTCCCATAGTAAATTTGTATAATACTATAACTTTTTCATTATTGTAGTGAGAAATAAATTAATACAGTTTTAGATATATTCCTTAAATTTCTATTACATATCGATAAATTTACTTTGTTTCTCCACGACTTTGTAGAGCAATGTCACACGTGTAGGACCATTAAAAGTCATTACTTCATTAGGTATGTATTATATAAAAGTAACGTATATTAATAAAATTAATGTACACCTTCATCTTGTGTGATATCATCCAAACGTCGAAGAGCATTTCAACAAAGGCGCAGAGGACAGCCATGCCGGAGCCGGCAGCGAGCACAATGAATACGCCGCCCACATTCGCCAACACTAAAGGCTGGGCCTCCCCGCCGCCGTCGTCGTCATCCTAATCACCGATAGCACTGTGTTAATGGTTCACAGGAACTTTCCACCCATTATACGATTTTCTCTAGTATGCTATCCCAGAAAGAGCTTTAAGATTCTATTTTAAGTTAATAATATTAATAGTGAATGGTCCATTACATGAATATAACGTGTTTCTAGTTCAGTAAGCCAATCCAGAAATCGTTTGACAGACGACTGTTTTCATTTTATCATCCGAATACAACGATTTACAGAATAAACTAGACTCTGATACAGGACTACGAGGGCGGTTTGGTAAGTCCATGACTTTGGAAAGAAGAAACACTCACACTTTTTACATATACATTTTTTATTTTTCTCAAGAATCTCCTTTCAACTCTACGCACTTAGTCCAGCGACGTTCCAACCTCTTCAACCCATCAAAAAAATATTTTTTGTCAAACCCTGAAAAATAGGCCTCAGTTTCGACTACCACCTCTTCGTTTGACGAAAATATTTGCCCGCCAAGCCATTTCTTCATGTTTGGGACGAGGAAAAAGTCACAGGGGGCTAAATCTGGAGAATACGGAGGGTGTGGCAATAATTTGTACCTTAATTCGACAATTTTTGATGTCGCAATTGCAGACGAGTGGGCCGGTGCATTATCCTGATGAAATAGAATTTTTTTCTTTGCTAGATGCGGTCGTTTATTGATCACCTTTTTATTGAATCTATCTAACAATGCAGCATAGTAATCTCCGGTAATTGTCTTGCCTTTATCCAAAAAATCGATGTAAATAACCCATTGGCTGTCCCAAAAGACTGTGGCCATCACTTAACCAGCCGAGCAAACAGTTTTTGCCTTCTTTGGGGCACGTTCCCAGGTAGAAGTCCATTGATTCGACTGTTGCTTAGTCTCTGGTGTATAATGATGGACCCACGTTTCGTCAACTGTTATGTACCGACGCATAAACTCACTCGGATTGCGATTATACATGGCTAGGCATTCCTCAGAAGCTGTTACACGATTTCGTTTGCCCAGAATATCATGCAAAAAATAAAAAACTCGTTCAGTCGAGATGTGCACAGCATCACTTATTTCGCGTATCTTCACTCGACGGTCTGCCAAAACAATATCATGTAATTTATTAACCATGCCCTCCGTAGTAACCTCAATCGGCCTTCCTCGGCGCTCCGCGTCATTAGTGGTAGTACGTCCACTACGAAATTCAGTGAACCACTTATGTACCATCCCATGAGAAGGCGCAGAATCACCATAATACTTTTTCAATTTGTCTTCGGTCTGCTTAATGGTTTTACCACGTAAAAAATAGTGTTTAGTTAGCACTCGAAACTCGCTTTTCTCCATTTTCAAAGAATACTTAGAAGTCGCCTAACGTTTTTGTTTCTATAAAGCTTGCTTCCGCGCCAAATTTGAAAAAAGAACGGCATGCGCTACGTAGTGAGTTTCCAAATATGAGACAAAAAAATAATTAAAAAAGTTTTTATTCAACCTTAAAGTCATTGAGTTGCCAAACTGCCCTCGTACGTGTAAATCATCATCATATCAGCAAAAGGACGTCCACTGCTGAACAAAGGCCTCCCACATTGATTTTCCCGATTTTATCATTTTGGCTTGAATTTGCCAGTAATCACCACGTTTGGCAGGCGGATTTGTGAGCACAGAATGACTCTTGTTCAACAGAAGGGACGCTGCTGCCCATCCCTCTGGTTTAGAGTCCCTTACTTGCCGTTTACGGCATACACGGTAAGAGATGGAGTGGTGATGTATTCTATGTATCTTAATCAATGTTGATATTGCCTAAGGTTTTTGCGAACATTACTCATTATAATAAAATAAGCAATACTATATTTAAATGCAATCACGAAAGCTGCAAAGTATTGGAAACTTCAGGAAAAAGTGTTTTGTTATAATGAATAAATGTTTTTTTCATTTGACTGGCGTAATATTCTGGCTCTGTCTCAAATATTGGCCTCGTGTAAATGGTCCATAAGGTTCGTGATCTGCAATGGACATTTGTGGGAACATAATAAGAAATACAAATAAAAGCGTACCGCACAAGCACCCCCTCCCCGTTTTTCTTTCCACCATTTATCTTTCATCCTCGTTAGTTTACCTTCTTCTTGCAGCTGTAATATAGACTCGCTCATTGGTTGACGATAAGGTGAATCTAATTGAAAAAATCATATGAACATTATTTTTTACCTTCTACATGAACTTCCTTCGCACCGGGGAAGGGCGAAGGGGTATGCGGGACTCCTATCGGCTAAAACCACTGGAGCGGTCATCTCCAGCACCGAAAGGGGGGCTCCAGGTCCTCAGGTTTCAGGTTAGGAACATCACGGAGGGGATGACTGTAAAGCTGTCACCAGCTCCGGTGGAGGGAAGGCGACTGTGAAAAGGTCGCCCCCCAGGCACTTCTCGGGGAGTATTGCAAATGAGCCCCCAATTCTCGGCGTGCACGTGACCACGTACGCGCCGCCGTCTTCCCGGGGGTCGATCACCGGGTATCAGGTTCCGGTGCTTGGCAGTCAACGCAGGGCACTTCCCGAGCGTGTTTATTTATTTATTTATTTATTCAGGTCTTCCCACAGCTCGTGTATACAATATAATATTAGTTAATATATATATGGTAACAGGCCTACACACTAGCCAATTACGGGATAACCAACATTTTCAATAATGAGAACATAGATAATATAACTAAAACTAACAGAAGGGTGAGGCAGCTTAAGCTTGAGATTAAAATTATTGAGTAGGTATTACATTTTTAACAATTCTAGACTAAAGGCTCAAGAAACTATAAAATCGAGTGAGTTTTCTATAGTATTTACATGGAATTCAGGATTTTGGATCTAAATGAATTTATCGAATCGTGGTGTATGTCGGCATCTGGTACTGACTTCACGAATTAATTCATTTCTCTACACATTCTGTTAAGCGGTGAATTTAGTCCTATATTGGTTTTACAAGACTGAACATGGTATGGTTTGGTTATAGGATATCTGGGTAATTTCAAAGGTACATATAATGGAATACGTGTAACGAGTTCATCACTGTCAAATCTATTGTTGATTAATTTGTAAGGGAACATTAGGTCTTGTAATGTTCTGTGCGGTATCCTGGTCGCTTCCACAATGGCGGCACTGTGCCGTAACCTCGCATCCTATTCTGTGCAGGTACGCACCGAAACATCCTATTCAGTGACCGGTGAATACCTGCTTCAGACGGTAGGTGACGCCTTCGCTCCTTCTGACCCAGGCTCCGAAGAGCGGCAGAATGGCCTCGACAACACGCATGGTCGCGAGCTGCAACCATAGGCTATGCCGCCACATCTCGAGTGCGCGCCGTCGAGCCAGCTGCATCATTCTGTCGAACGCCCCTAAAGGCATGCTATCACCGCTTTGGCGGAGGAATGTCGAAAGGCGGAAAGCGCGCTAGGATAGTTGCCGTCTCGTAGGACACTGTCCTGTGTCCCCGTGCGATACGCCAGCCATTCTGCGCTGCAGACCGTCAGTTTGTTTCTGCGGCGCTTGAAGCCTGATAATCGGGATGACCATACAGGCGTCCCGTAGAGGGCCACGGATCGCACGATGCCCTCGTAGAGATGGCGAACTTCCTTGCTTGGTTCTCCGAGAATGGGCAGAACCCGGTGTAACGCACCCACTACCCTCTCGACTCGGGGGCCGAGGTGGTGGAGGTCTAGGGTGAGCCCCAGGTACTTCATGTACTGGCCCACCCTGATTTGTGCAACACCAACGCGTATCCACGAAAACCGTCAAAATAAAATAGTACTTATAGGGCTTGAGCAAAAAGATTCGATCTTTGTCCCGTAAGATACTACTAAGTAAACGTGGGTCCGTTTCGTTCGGTCGTCTTCGATACAACATTTAAAAGTAGTTCAATATAAGATGCCTATTGTAATTGTTTTCATCAGCACTGTGGCTTGAGCCACACGTAAAAGATTAAAAAATAAAACATTCATTTAAAACCATTTATAGGCACTTATGAATAGCCAAGACTTTAGTTGCCTCGTTCCAAGGTATACATGCGTCGATGCTGGAATATCAACATCATCATCAGCCATAGGACGTCCACTGTTGAACAAAGGCCTCCCCATAGATTTCTACAATTAACAGTTACATGCCGCCCGCATCTAACGATTCCTAGCGACCTTCACCAGGTCGTCTGTCCACCTCGTTGGAGGTCGTACCACGCTGCGCTTTCCGGTGCGCGGTCTCCACTCGAGAACCTTTTTACCCCAACGGCCATCGGTTCTACAAGCTATGTGTATATAGCCATATACCCATAGCCTCTTCAGTTTACTAATCGGCAACTTTAGTTCTTCTACGGATACATATAAGAGAATACCTGGCCCAAATTGTGGCACTTATAAAGAACATATACTTTGGAAAACATCTTACTTTTTTTCATAGCGATGCCATACCCCTTGCTGTCCAACAATCCACCCACTTGTGCTACATCACAGTTTCTTTCAACCATGTATTCAATTGATGTCGATTCCATTAAAAATGCATAGTTTTCGCTGTCAGATTTCACCCTGAAGTCATGCCATGTTTTAATATAATGCAAAATAAAACATTTATTTGACTTTTACAACAATTGAAATATCAGAAAAAAATTATACGTATATGTAGCATAAAATTTTAAGGTTGCAATGTTATAGACATACCCAATATTTAATTCGGAATTCTAGATCTAAAAACTTACCTTGAAAAACTTACCTTTCTAATCCTTCGTCGTTAGTAGCCGTTTGATACTCTGGGTGATCATCCATGTATTGATACATTTTTTGATATAGTAAATTATCCGATTCCTGATAAACATAAAGTAAAATGAACGTTATTATCGTATTTAATATATCTACCGTGGTTACCCTCAATACTAAACTTATTATTCAATAAGCATTTCCATTACCTTGAAGAAACTAAAGGTAGCACCTCCCTTTTTAGCTCCGTAAGTTATTCCATACGGGTTATTAGCGAGATCATTCACACTTTTAATAGCATAAAACTTAGATTCAACTGTGAGGAAAGCCGCTAGATTTGCCGTGTAAGATGATACCATGATTAAAGTGAAAAACCACCACATACTTCCAGCCATACGGGTTGATACAGCACTAAAATACAAATAATGTCTTTAGAGTATACAATAAGACATAAAATCTCATGCTGAAATGTAATAGCTAATTACATGGGTGCAATTTCCGATCCTTGAGTAAGCACACTGCCTAAAGTAAACCAAAAAGAATTGGCTAAGGTAAATTGATTGTCCAACGTTTCTGGTTCCTCAATACATGGGTAAGGATTTTGCCATTCCTCCGGTGCCAGTCGTCCCAAAATAAATAAAAGTGCAGACACTCCAACAAATGCTCCTGCGAGCCAGCCCCAAACCTGCAGTATTAAGATGTAATATATAATTTAATTGTAAAAATATATACTGCAATATATTTCGTATAAGTGACATATTAATGCTCACTTACCCCCATTGAAAATGGTGATATGAAAGAAAAAAGGTCTGGTGGTTCTTTTGTAGGTTTCTTATATAATATCGTAATACCTAAGTTCATAAAAGGGCTGGTAAAATCAACTGCTTTTTGTCTTGCTGCTGTTATAGTCAAGTCCGTAATAGCGAAATCTGCTCTCTGTAACATGTAGTAATTTTGCTAACAATAATGAATAAGGTAATAATATTATTTAGATTTAGATAAATTACTACTTTATACCACATAAAATTCTGTCACAAATTTTGTGAAATTGGTCCAAAATAAGCCAAATGATAGTTACACCGTCCATTATTTTCTCCATCATGCCGTTCCATTTGCCAGTCTTGGAATTGTACGACCCGTATACACCATCTTCTTGTATATCGAACGTGTAATTAAATTCGTTCATTTTTGCCAATTCTTCAATAACTTCAATACCGAAGCCTTCGTATCGACTGTTTCCTTCAAGTTTTTTAGGGGATTCTTTAAGCATACCGTAAGGAGCACTCTACAAAAAAGTTAATATACCATACATATATTCGAACTTTATAGATTATATTTAATAATACCATGCAGTTGTCGTAATTAATTACCAGAGCAGTAAGAACGATGAAATGTTTTCCTTTCATTGATACAGATCCTTCTTGCTCTGCTATTGACACTTCTACTTTCGTTTCAACAAAGCCATCTTCTAATGTCCAAGTTCCTACCTGTATTACAAAAATAAATACTGCATTTAAAAATAAAACATACAATGAAATATTCTTTATTTCAATAAAACTAGTACCTTTTCGAAACCATAACTCATGACTTCTAGCACATCTATTTCAACGTCCGAGCGGAAACCATCTTCATCAAATTTTATAATGCCTGTTAATCCATCAATTTCCATCTGAAATGTATGCTTTTATTCTTACAAATTAATCAATATCCTAGTTACTAAAACTGATTACAAGTTTTCATTTAACTTGATGCGTGTAGATTATATTACTCACAGTTCTAACATAATTAATAATGCTCGAACCGAAATTCCAACTTTCCTCGCCTTGACAAGTTACATTTGAACCCTCTTCTAGTTCCATCGTATTTATAGTTGAAACAAATAAACTTACAGCATCGTACACCAAAGCTAAATCTAGAGTCAGAGCGTTATTCTCTATCGCGTTTTCTATTTTGCTGTCAGATAGTTGGGACACTTTCTCATTTAAAGATGTAATAAAGTTTTGAATAGACTCTACGCTTGGATCGAACATACGAATTCCTGAATATAAAAATAATGTCTATTGTAACAAGTCAACATGTTTACGTATATTCAGAATTGTGATATGATTAATACTGTAAGTTTAGAAATACAGAGAATGAATATTACCTGTTATGCTGGAGCCCCCATGTTTATATGGGCCTATGTCTATTGTTTGAAAGTCAAGATTCATTATAATATAACTATGATCATCAGACATTATTCCCACTTGTTGTGCTTGTTCTAACACCAATGGCAAATTATCTCTACCACAGTTTATGAGATAGTTCAAAGATCCAGATTTTTTTATAAATTTTAACTGCGATCTGAGAAGGAAATCGGTTTCATAGTTTTAAAATAATCCATAGAAGAGACATTTTTTATTTTTATTTAAACGTATACCTGCCTATAATCGTCGCCATCAGGTAATTGGATAATGTTTATCATAATTTTTTCACCCGTAGCTAAATCTTGCATTGATAGAATATTGTCTAGAAACGACAAAAGTTCTGCGCCTTCATAAATGATAGTGAATTCAGTCCAACCTTTCAATTCTATAAGATCAGCGAAAATCTATTATGAAAAAGTTAAGTTTAAGTTTAAGTACGAAATGGCGTAAAAATTTTTAAGCATGCATTTCCTATATAAAATATTAAATACCTGCGAAAACGCAATGTAATGTGGAAACAAATTAACAACCGACCAATTGCGATTTTGAGTTTCTACAGGGTCTGTGATTATATAAGGTATTTCAAGAAAATCTGCTATAGACTGAATGTGCTGTAAAGAACCTTTGTTGGTCGGACCAAAAACACCGAAAACATTACTCTGAAAAAGAATACTGATATAAATAATAATTTCAAATCATCTATCCTAAAATTTACTTAGATACTAAAAACATAAAAATTACCTCTAAAAGTGTACATATAGCATTTTCTGCTTCTACTACGTCTCCAGGAGATGTCCGTATGACACTTGCTACAAACGGATTTTCTTGTTCCACAGATGCCGTGGTAAGTGCAATATTGAATGCGGCTTCTAACAAAAATGTGCCGTCGTCGAAAATGGCCCCTAAATTGGTAATATTACATTTTATATTCTTAGTGCAAATATCACAAATTGAAAGAAGTGAATAAGTTATATTGCCTTAAAACGCAAGGCACACAGTAGAGAGCGATAGAAGGCGCTAAAATAAATTTTGTTTAACGTAGAGACAGCTCAGGATTAAATATACGTGTCGGAGGGCGCCCAATTTCTAATAGATACCGCACCCCCAGCTTAAGATAGATAAGTAGACGGAATACCATGGGGTTTTGGCCGGTAAGCGCCTCCGCCTGGGAAGGCACAGGGAGGAGCAAGTCTATAAAGAATTACCTATGACAAAAAAGGCTTAAATATATGTAAACCTAATATAATAAGTTACAAAACATACCGATAGTCCTATCTCCATAAACGTGTAGAAAACAAAAAGTAATTGTAAGCCATTTTAACAATAACTTTGACTTCGGCATTCTTAATCACAAATCGACAAAACATCTAACATCTTCCTGTTATTGTGATAAATAAAACCCACTTTTAGTTAAACTGAATCTCCAGAAGAAACGATGCTACTTGACCTAAATGTCTCTGTGGCAACGGATGCCCATACTATAATTGTTTCGAATGCTATTCTACTGGCTCTAACATCCATCTGTAAGGCTAAATTTAGCGCCGCTCTCGATTTCAAAGCATAACACATTATAATCTGCGAGTAGAATGTATTTAAATTAATGTGGTTAAAAGAAGAAGGTTTATGGCAATTTACCATAATATTTTATTTCACATATTTTCATTTGCACTATCATATAAATGCTTAAGATGTTACCTATATAAAAATCACAAATGTTTCACCACGCTATTTTCTAATACAACATTTCAGCGATGTGTTTGATTCATGTTACAAATATAATTATTTGAATTGTAAAAAAGGATAATGTATGTATTTTATTTTTATCGTTAATGGCGACCTCTTTCGACAATGTCATATATTCTTCAGTATTCGTTTTACCTCAACGATTCGAGGGTCTGTTAGCACTGTAACATTCCCGAACCATTTTTAGGTACACCTCTCTTAGCCGCTTCCACGTTTTGATACTAGATGGCGTTACCATATAGCTGCGTTAACTCAAAATGCAAACTTAAATGGATTATATTACAATTATTTGTATCTTTGTACGTTTACAGGTCTGCTTGTTACGACTAAATCTTTTAAATTATTGACAAACTACAATATTCATAAAATAAACATATTTAACCAATGTTACAATGACGTATGGCACAGAAATGTATGATGAAAGCTCAAGGCCACTCAGCGAGTATAGAGAGAGCTATCGGCCAAATACTATTCTTCAGGCCGAATATTAAATCCCGCTTTAACTATTCGAGAAACCTGTTTTCGGTACAAAACCGGGCGGCCCGAATAGTTAAAGCGGGATGTAATATTATTCAGGAGTGAGGAGATCCCAAGAAGAACTAAAGTTAGCTGAAAGAATTAGTAAGCTATAGAGGCAATGGGCACATAAATCGCTGTTAAACGAAGGCCTCCCCATAAATTCCCACAATTGTGTAGTCATTTTGGGGGGAACTTGCCAGTACCTATTCGCCACGCTTGGCAGGCGAGATGATAGTATAGCTACTTTTCCACAGAACGGACGCTGCAGCCCGTCCCTCTGTTTGAAAATCCCTTAGTCACCTTTTACGACATCCACGGGAGTACATGGAAAGATGCTAGGTGTATTCTTAACTCGGACACCACACGGAATCACTGTTATGTTAATCACTTTGTAACAATCTCTATGGTAACATCAAATTAATATTGCTCTATCTTTTTATCTGGATTTGTGTCAACTATTTAATTTTAAAAAGTTTAAATAGGTTATAATAACTGCAAAAGAGTTGTCATCTATTTGAATTTAACGGAATGGTTGCTTTTGTATATTGGTAATTTTAATTGGTGATACCTGCAAATAAATAAAACAAACAATAATCAATAGCTTGCATCTCATCCCGTGGATGTCATAAAAGGCGATTATGGGATTAGCCGGAGGACGGGCTGCAGCGTCCTTCGGGTATATTTAAAACACATTTGCGATTGCCAACCCGCCTGCCAAGCGTGGGAATTATTTGTTTTTATTATTGACCGGTAGTTGTGGCTCTTTTGGGGAGGCCTATGTCCAGCAGTGGACGTTTTCGGCTGGAAAGAATGATTTAAATTGATTTCTTTTTGTAAATTAAATTAAAATATTCATTTTCTAATTTATAACTGCTTACAATAATCACATGTGGAGAGAAACTAAATATCTATACAAATAAATAAAATTGAAGTGTCTGTTTTTGTAATGTCAAAATAACAGCTTTTTACTAAATGCATATGAAAGTATATACGGTACCTATAAAAAAAAATGTTTTTGTCTGTCTGTCTGTTTGTTCCGGGTAATCTCCGAAACGGCTGGACCGATTTTGACGGGACTTTCACTGGCAGATAGCTGATGTTATAAAGAATAACTTAGGCTAATGATGAATTCATGATTTTAAGATAATATTCGCGAAAGTTTAAGGATTACGATCACCTTTTACTTAGACGTGACAAAAATATTTTAAACTCAACTATAGTTGAATGCAACATTGGATTTGCACATTGCAACTATACCTTTTATCTCCCCTGGTCACTGGTATCTAGGCTAGTTTATAGCCAGCTCATCATCAGCATCAGCTAGCCGGGGGAGATATTTTCAAGGAAAACAGTGACTTTGAAAATCTGCTCCTATGCAATTAACAACGAAACATGAGAATAGTTACACATTTTGCATTAAATATACATAAACAATATAACAAGCAGATTTAAAAAAAATTGACTCACCAGAGTAGAGATCACAATTGCCGTTCACATACTCATCACAGACGGTGGCGTAACCAGCTAACAAAAATTTAAGCGCGCGGGACGACTCGCGAGTCGTTCTTTACTTACGCCACATTAATGACGAGGCCCTTCACTTGTTTATATACACAAAGACAAAGAATTTGAATAATAATACCGGATTGCAAAAGCCGGAGTAGAAGACGCGAAATATGGGGGAAAAGAGAATGTCAAATATATGAACATGTAATAATTAGTAACTTTCCGAATGACATCAATATTATTAAGTAAGTTAGTACATTATAATAATGACAATAGTGTTATCTGAATAACAGTGCACTTGAGCAGGGACACCCCTAAGAATTTGAATAATAATACCGGATTGCAAAAGCCGGAGTAGAAGACGCGAAATATGGGAGACATTTCTCTTTTCAAATATATGAAAATGTAATAATTAGTAACTTTCCGAATTACATCAATATTATTAAGTATGTTAGTACATTATAATAATGACAATAGTGTTTCCTGAATTACAGTGCAATTGAGCAGGGACAGCCCAGGAGAGTTTTTCGAAGGCATGGAGTGATTTTGAGAAATCTAAAAATAAACAAAAGTATAACTTTTCTGCCCATAAATTATTACTTAACATCATTCACTAGATTTTAATAAAATATATGGTTTGCTCTGTTGCCATCAGAAATGCCAAATCTTATCTCCACATTACGAATCGATTAAAAGTTTATTAAATACATAAATAAAATATGAAATTATATCATTTAAATAATACTCTGTCGGTTTTTATTTGGAATAAGTATACAAATCCGAGGGAAAGACTTTATATTAATTATAAGAAATACCGACTATAGAAAATCAGGAAAAAACTTATTGTAAAAATTTCACAAAAATGTTAGATCCGTATATAGATTTCTCAAGACAAAGGCCGAACCGCTTTGCCCAAAGGAACAGTAACGATTCTCAGCCAAAAAACAATCTTCAAAAAATCTTTGACGCGCCACTTTCACTTGTCTCCCCTCTCTCTCGTAATCGTCCGTTTTACTCCATTAGTTTCGATGCGTTCACACATTCGCCTTACATTTCCTATGAAATTTGGACACATAATCTCATACATGTATATAATGTGAAATATTATTTCAGTAGCAGACCCTTAAGGCGACCATCACCCTATAACCAAGGTTATAGGGATCGCTTTTATTATAAGCAGTTGTAATTCTCATTTTTTTACTTAAAAAAAAAACAATTTCTATGTTTTATTACGTCCACTGCTGAACAAGGGCCTCCCCATAAATTTCCACAATTTTTATCATTTTGGGGGAATCTGCCTACACTCACCACGCTTGGTAGGCGGGTTGGTGAGTGCAGTATGACTGTTCCACAGATGGGACGCTACAGCCCATCCCACTAGTTTAGAATCCCTTTATCGCCTTTTACTACATCCACGGGAGGAGATGGAGTGGTGCTATATTCTTAATCCGGACACCACACGGACTCGTAATCATATGGTTTCTTTTTGTGTTCAAAAAGCAACTTAGATCATTCATCATGTCAGCCAAACGACGTACACTGCTGAACAAAGGCCTTCCCCATTGATTTCCATGAGTACTTACCACGCTTGGCAGGCTGGCGCAGTATAGTTACTGTTCCACAAAAGAGTTGCTGCTGCCCATCCCTCTGGTTTAAAATCCCTTAGTCGCCTTGTACGACATCCACGGGAGGAGATGGAGTGATGCTATATTCTTAATCTGGACACCACACGGTTATTACCGTATTTTGATCATTGGTTATCCGAAATAACTGTACATTTTTTTTAAATTTTTTTTTGATAGGCGCTTACCCTTTCGATTGTCCCCTTAAAAATACAGTTCACTATTTTTATAAGGCCCTATATGTATAACGCAGATACATTGCATTAATTAGAGGATTGTCACAATATTTCAGGCGAACCAAAAGCGGTTCTCTTGGCATCCGATTGGGATCGCGTCGTAAACTTTGGAGATTGAACGGGTTTTGTTGCTAACCGCGTAACCGCTCTCAGGCTAAGCGTAAAATTGACAAACACAGGGTGAATCCTAAGTTTAACATAGAATAGAATAGAATATAATATTCTTTATTGTACACCATTATAAGAAACGCCTACTAGGAATAATTCTATGAACAGGAATCGTATAATGGGCGGTCTTATCGCTATTAGATGCATTTGTTTACGACTACTTTTTTTATAAAAGACGTTTGATATGCTGCTTATATTAAATAACCGCTGAATATATTGTATATTGTTGAATTCGGGCTTGTATCAATCACTTATCCCAAGAACAATTTTTAGATTACAGCCAATTTAAATAAATAGTTCATAATCGGTGCTTTTAAAAAAAAATAGATAGGTACAGTGTTTTTAAAGATAGACAAGATGATTTTAGTAGTACTGTATAAAAGGCCAACAAGATAAAGCCTGCCCTATAATATGTGTTGAAAGCTAGACTTTGTATACTATTATAAAACTATGACTAGAGTTGTTGTTTTGTGCTGCTGTTGTTATATTATTATTATTTTGTAATATTAAACGTACATTGTCGTCGTAGAACTTTTATAATTAGGTACTTGCAATGAAAGAAAGAACCATAATCCTAAGCCATTTGCGTAATCCTGGATTAGGGAAAATTTTAAACTCGAAATAATCTCGAAATTCTGGAAGACAGGAGAGAATTATAAATGAGTTTTATTTTTTAGGAACATCTACTAATGACTTTAAAGAGATGATGTTACTGAAAAACGCACATTCGTGCTAAAATCTTGGCTGTATATTGTGTAATAGGTAAGTTTACACCGTTTTGTTTATTGATGAGGTAATTAGGTCTAACGCATGACTTTATTCACGTGGTTGAATAAATTAAATGAATGAAATATCGTTTATTCATAATACACAAAAAAGTACTGTTTGAACTTCGTCATAATATGAGACGGCTCCCAAAAACTGTCATCCTTCACCGATTCCTAGTGTTTAAGCTGGGAAGAGAATCGGCGCAACCAACTCCCCAGTGACACGCCGCTTTATATTCAACCAATAAATAAAGAAAAGTGGCATTTAAAAAAAAAAGTGAAAAATTGCGACAAACAGTATTAGAAAATAATTATAAACCTCTACATAAATCAGTTATTAAGGGCACTAACATGTATATGTAATGTTATCTGTTAAGGTTATTCAGAGGTCATGCATGTGTAACTAGGACCTGAAACATCACGGTTTACAACTAAAAGTAAAAGGTTGTACCAGTTTTAACTGACTCCGGATCAAACTTTCAGGAATCCCTCGTGAGTAACTACTTGTAAGCTATTCTTGGAATGTAGTATACAATGCATAAAATGTATACATTGAGTATAATGTACTACGGAAGATACTAGAGAAGACCCTCGGGGGTCGCGGGCGCGCTGATTGGGAAATTTGCGTGCTCACACCGAGCGACCCCAGGGAAGACGGCGGCGCGCACGTGGTCACGTGCCACCGTGTGCGTAGCACAGCACACAGTGAGGCTTGGGGGATCCTTTACAATCCTCCCCGAGAAGTGCCTGGGGGTGACCTTTTTACAGTTGCCTTCCCTCCACTAGAGGGGGTGACCGCTTTACAGTCATCCCCTCCGTGATGTGCATAAAGGCGTGGCACTAATGGGCGGCTCTAGTGTGATCTTACGAGGACCTGGAGCCCCTCTTCGATGCCGAAGATGACCGCTCCAATGGTTTTAGCCGGTAGGAGTCCGGCATACCCCTTTGCCCTTCCCCGGGGCGAAGGAAGTTCATGTAGGATTTCCACTGGAGACATAAAAAAAAAAAACCAGACAAGTGCGAGTTGAACTCACGTGGTGGAGCGGGTTCCGTAATTGCTGAATATATTGTCTATTGTTGAATTCGGGCTTGTATCAATAACTTATCCCAAGAACAAACTTAACATCGTAGTTGAAAACATGTTTTCTCATACATTCCAACCGCAAACGTTAGTTTGTACGCACAATATTGAAAGATTTACCATGTTATTTTAAGACCATAGACTTCTTATAGGTTTTCCTGTAACCCATAGGTAAAGATAATATATATATTATCCTCAGTTGTTTCGGAGGCAAGGGGGGATGGTAAATTTTCATATATTTTCTTAAATAACTTTAAAACCATATATTTTATAATCATAATGGAAATACATTTGAGACCCTCACATCAAGCACTTTCATTTCATATGTGACACGGTACAAAACTTTATTCTTTAATTTTCTATATTGGCCCCCAAAAGTGACCCTATTCAAAATTCATTTTTTTAAGTTACACGTCTGTATTTGGGTTGCAGAAATCCATATTTGTACCAAATTTCAACATAATCGGTTTAGTAGATTCGGAGCAAATTGGCGGTGACTGACGGACAGACACACAAATGATTCTATCCGCCGTTTTTTCCTTCGGACATTCCTAAAAAGGTACTAAAGAAGACGCCTCAGCTTGATTCTTTGTCACACGCGTTACAGCGCTTACCCTCTAACGTCTGTGCCACGCCGCTGGCGGCAATTGACTTAGATATGCCTTCATGTGCAGTAATATATTGTTTTAATAACTCGAGCAATATATGTAAAAGTCGAGGAGTGACTTTCCATCAGTTAGTTCAAAATATTATCTTTAAAACATAAGTAATTAAATTAAAATATTATCAATATGTGACGCGCGCGTTACCTTGGTGGCGGCCATATTGCGTTTACAATTAAAATATTATCAATATGTGACGGGTGGCAACACGTTACCCAATACCATGGTGGCGGCTATATTTAGTTTACATGTTTCTATGACAACATAACACCCCCTCTAACCCCTCCCATGCCTCGCGGACATGAAGTTGCGCGCTACCATTTGTTTGCAATAGCTGCTTTAGTACGTAGTACATTATATCACAATGAATTTATAATGAAGGCCTAAAATACCTACATCATAAATCCGATAAATTGCGAATTCTCAAGCATATGCAAGGAAATATCAGTAAGTCATCTAGTCACTGACCTCTGTATAATAAGGCAAGCCTACCTCTACGTAAAAAGCTAAAAATACTTTCAGGGGTTTCAAGCCTTTTTATCTTTTTAAGGGGATTGTATATTACATATATAACTTATTTTTAACTAATAAAATTAGATCTATGAATTTTAAATATAAAAGAAACACTTCACATACTGTTTGATCGGCTATTCCATGAAGTAGGAATGTCAAAGACAGCCAACTCCTTACCAAATTATAACTACGGTGCTCTAAACCATCGATACAGAAGCCGGAAAACCCATTTGGAAAAGTTATCTCTTTGAACGACTATCACGTTAAAACCATTGAACGGTTTTAGTACTCTCACAAAAGTATTTTCACATTATCTCGCTGTCTCTTGTACGATCTGAGCCGTGAATCCTGTCCAGCAGTGGGATGAGATTGGCTGCACGTGATGATATGATGGTATATAAACTCTTACTTTCCAATTTACATCATGTGTTTTTTTTTATTTACACATTCCACACTCGGACACCTATTAAACGCGCACACACACAAACGTTTGACATTTTAAATATTCTGTTTCGATGGTCCTGTCGTTGTAGTACTACAATTTCCTTCCCGAAACACCAGGGATAGCCGTTTTCAATTCCGGTAATAGCTATTAGTGTTCAAAATCGTCAAACCGTCTATATTCTCTAAACATGATTCCAAATGGAGTATAGTACTTCAACCCCAAGTAATTTTCGTCGGTTGTTGTTGATGGTTTTACAAAGCGTGTGAGAAAAGTTCTTAATTTATACACCCATATTTATATTAGGTAAATTTATTTAAGTCCGACGCATTGTGAATGCTGTACCTGAGTAAATAGCATCGGCAACCCAGTCGATTTTCAAACAATAATTCAACAAAGCAGGATTAGATTATCAGATAATTAAATTCTTTGGGCATAAAGTTATTGTGCGGTGTGTAAGTAATTACATCAAATGTTTGCTAAGCGCAGCCTCAAAACATTGTTCCTCAGAATCGTGGATTTTATCTATCTATAAATATTTGTGTTTGTGTCGTCGATTAATATGGGATGTTAATTTTTAGTGTATAAAACCGTACAGATGGTAGGCACCGCCTAATATTAAAATTTATAAAAAGTATATGATTGTGAATATTTATAAAAACAAAATTTAGAAATAATAAAGAATATATATAATTTATGTTATTTTTGTTTTATGTTGCGTATTTTCAGAATATACTTGTATATTCCTCCTTTGCTTCAATATGACATGTTTAAGTATCTGTTAGTACCTTAATACCGAACAAAATATTAGATATAATTAACTATTTAATAAGACTAAACTCGCTACCAAAGTGACTTATCTTAATCTTTGTAATATATATATCCTATCTATCGCTCTTACTAAATCTTCTAAATTGATTGAGGGGAGGCTTCAAAAGTTATTTTAATATCTGCATATGATAATATATTAAATTATATAGATACCTTATTTATTTTGTAAGACAACAATATATTGGTTTCGAGACTTATACAACCAATATTGTTCTTTACTAATAACCAACAAGGTTGGTGAGACGAAATAGATAAGAAGGTTAAACAAGTCAGTTTAGTCAGTTTAGATTAATTAAGCAAGTAGAATCACATTAAATAAATAAATAAATTACAACTGGATTATTTAGATTTATTGCATTTTGTACTGTTCCCATCAAAGCAAGATCTTCCACCAAGATGACCATCTAAATGGGAGACTCTTGAAAACGAATGGATGAATTTAAGATGGCCCAGTCAAGAGAGATATTTCGGAGGACTGACAGATCCCGGGATTAAGCCGAAAGTATTCCGTTTACACCTTTCGCTGAGTAACCATAAAAATAATACAAAACCTTTATGTATAAATCAAAAGGGTAAGTAAGGTCAACGGAAAGTCACGACAGATGTTCTCCTGGTTTACATACAAATGCCTCTGGGCGGATCGTTTGAACCCAAATACATCAGATGTTTAGCATAAATTGTGATGGAAATAAAAACAAGAGGTTTCAACAGATGCCAACAAGCCACATGTCAAGTGAATCCATTTGAACTGGGTAAAACTGTTCGCAATATCCATTTATGTTATATCTACTACACAAAATTGTGTACAATAAGTTCGCGCATTTGTTTTCGAACCTACATTTATCTTGTAGACACCGAACAACACCCAGACTCAATACCAGAGCCGTTGGCTATGGGTACTTATTCATTCAGTAGAAATACTGCCGCCTCATGACGTGCCTACTTGGGTCACTCTGTTGATTCTGTTGAACAAGATAGCTAGTTTGATTTAAACGGAATCATGCAGTCACAAACTCAAAGATACAAATTTAGATTGTCGATTTTAAGAATTAGATTTAAGACAAAAAGTAATTGATATATATTGGTAAGTTTATTGTGTTAGTTTGTAGTAATACTAATAGTAGTTCTTGCAATATTGTATTACTTCATTTAACAACGCGTAGATGAACTAAAGTTGCCGACATAGCTGAAAGGATTAGTAAACTGAAGTGGCAATGGGCGGGGCACATTGCTCATAGAACTGATGACCGTTGGGGCAAAAAGGTTCTGGAGGGAGACCGCGCACCAGAAAACGCAGCTTGGGACGACCTCCAACGAGATGGACGGACGACCTAGTGAAGATCGCTGGGAGCCGTTGGATGCGGGTGGCATGTGACGTTGTGGAAATCTATGGGGGAGGCATTTGTTCAGCAGTGGATATATTTTGGCTGATATGATGATGATAATAAACCCACGCAGAATGCTTGGTCACAGCCTATAATAAAACAAGTAATAAAACTTTAATCCATTGAAAATCAATAAAAAATATAATAATCTTATTCAATTAACATTAGCTATCAGTGAATTGTTCGTCTGATAAAAACCCTGCAAGAACAGCCACACATACTTAATCAATATTCCAATCAACGTAGTTGTGCCGGTCGCAGTGAGCCCGCGGGTCAATGTAATGCAACCACAGCAATGTTGACTGATTCGTAACTCCCGACCACGGATATCTATGCTCCCGACCAACAAGCATATTACTTAGAATACCGTGTCAACGAATAGAGCATTGATTTGCTGTACACATACATGTGTTTCTAGTCTTTACACAAATATAAAAGTGTTGGTGTTGATAACATGGGTCTGAAGCAGCGTCTCTTCTGTGGAACGGTAGCCATACTGCGCATACCAACCCGCCTACCAAGTATGGTAAGTTCTAGTTATTGCCCCTGAAAATGACATAATTGTGGAAATCTATGGGATGGTCTTTGTTCAGCAGTGGACGTTCTTTGGCCAACATGCTGATTGTTAATTATTTTATCGCTCCTCTCAGGTTTTCTTTTGCAAGAAAGACAGTATTGTGGAAGAATTACGTCAAGATATGGGCCCCTACCACTACGTAAAATAGATCAGACTTAATAATGCTTAATAATCTGTAACTATATCACTATCAATCTATATCAATCTGTAACTGTCCCACGGCTGGGCAATGGCCCCTTCTCACGCAGAGAAAGAACAATCATACACCACGCTTGTTCACGGCGTGTTGGCGATTTCAAACCATTAGGTTTCTTCACGATGTGTTCCTTTACCTAAAGTGAGTGGTGTCTTAGGTTAATTGATTAAAATAATTATTATTAAGCAAGTACACATGATATTGTAAAAGTCACAGTGTATGATTGCCATGTATTTTTTTTTTTTAAAACGTTGCCCCACACTAGGGTTTATCCTGTGTCGTTTGCAGTTTACAGACATACATTTCACACGCAATACACCCAGACCCGGAACAACTACCTTTAGATCATACAAATATTTGTTCCGTGCGGAAATCGAACCCGCGACCCGGAGCGCAGCAGTCGACTGTATCAACCATTGCACCAACCGTGTCGTTTAAACAGGCAGCATTTTTTTTCCTATTGATACCGGCTAAAACCACCGGAGTGGTCATCTTCGGCATCGAAGGGAGGCTCCAGGAACTCTAATAATCTCCATCTAGAGCCTTCCGTTGCCGTCACGCTTTTAGGCACACTGAAGTGGCAATGGGCGGGGCCCATTGCTCGTAGAACTGATGGCCGCTGTGGCAAAAAGGTTCTCGAGTGGAGACCGTGCACCGGAAAACGCAGCGTAGGATGACCTTCAACGAGATGGACGGACGATCTGGTGAAGGTCGCTGGGAGTCGATGGATGCATGTGGCATATAACCGGACTTTGTGGAAATCTGTTGGGGAGGCCTTTGTTCAGCAGTGGACGTCTTTGGCTGATATGATGATAGGCAATCGCGTCTCTCTGATCAGCCAAGAAGGTTAGCCAGACTTGAAAGACAGAGGTTATGAGAAATATTTGATTTCACCATATTGCACTTATGACAAACAAAAGTATTTACCCTTAGCTGTTTGAATACGAACCGGGTATTTTTTTTAATACTGAAACGATATAATATATCTCTTCCACTAGCCTCTAGGTGGCCATTAACATGAATTATTCGAATACGTGGCTGAGTTCCACCTACGTAGCTTGTTCAAATGTACAGTACCAATGCATTGGTCTACATCTAAATGTAAGTAGTACTTTCATAAAACGTTTAAATGGCAGCCCATATGAAGGGATTTGTAAAATTTATGACCCCAGTTTCACAATCCATTTAATCTTTGATTGCTCTTATATTTCTCAATAACTTCATGGTTCCGAATATACATTACATAGCTGGAAGTCGTCGGATGTGAACGGCATGTAACCGGTTGTTGAAAAATCATCGGGGAGGCCTTTTTTCAGCAGTGGACGTCCTTCAGCTGAAATTATGTACATATATCGTCGTAATTTCATAAATCGCAATTTGATATCCTAATATATAAATAACGAAAACCATGAATGTCTTATTCATAATATTTGTAAGTCCTTAAGTAAGAACCTTCTTTAGAACTCCCTAAAAAGCCATCATTTACGAAACCCTATTTTTATTTCCAATATGGTTTAACGGAAAGGTTTGTAAATTTTAATTTGTGCTACCTTATTATGCAATTGTTATAGTCAGTATTCCTATTCCGCTAAAAGCCTCTTCACGAAATCCCTTTGTAACACTCATGCATTTGACCTAACAACGTCGCTCGAACACACACCCCAGAGCTTGGAGTTGCACGATTTAATTCCCCCAGCTCATCTATCATCGGATAACCAGACGAATGGTATTGTGCCACCGTTATATGGTAGAGTTATGTTGCACCCACAGGCATGAAGCATTTTGCCTCTACGTTTTACGCTCTTTCCGGGTAGTTACGAGTAATAACCTGAATAGTGAACAGGAATAATAAAATAAAATAAATAGTGAATAGTACGTACATTGAGGGAAGCTTGCTTCATCGTCGATCACATCGCTGCTTAACATCAGGTGAGATAGTGGTCAACCACAAGCTTATTCGATATAAATTTAAATATGTTTATGTAAAAGTTCCTATGTTTGTTGCTCAATCAAGCTGCGCGGAAACTGCTAAATGGATTTGAATTCAATTTGGCAGAGAGATATTATTCGGTCCATTGTGCTGCCCAAAGCCCTGCACTACTCCTCCGCTAGTAAATCAATGAGTCCCTGTAGGTACTTCACAATTCCACCTGCCTGGAGCTGCGTAGCCATCAGGTGATGCTTAAGCCACACCTAGATGATTTCTCTACGTCTTCCCAAAGCGTCACAGCTGCACAAAAATTGCCCATCATATGCCCTTAGTATTTCTGTAATGCTGACAATTATTGCATTCGTCCCCAACTGGACAAAAACGGTGCATAGTGCCCAATAGATTGACTGAAATTGTAGTCATTAGACCAAATTCCTGCTCCCGTACCTGAATTCGTTTTAGACCCGTCAGTATACCAAATGAGATGAGCAGAGCCGTTTTTGGGCTTGAGTCCTCTCTTCCACTTTGCCCTTGTACACTGTATCTCCTATTGAACATATAGACTAGATTGTCAGCATCTCATGTCATATCCATTAATAAGTCATTCATTCTTTCACAAGATCCATTGAAGTATGTTTTGTGCAGGGCTTGTATCGATTCCATGCACCTGCCTTTGCAAGTCTGTAGAGAGATTTTCTTGCCTCTGTTTCTACGTGAGTACCTATGTAGTGGTTTGATTTTCAAAATACACTTGAGTGCCATTGTAGACGTAATTTTAAAGGCTCCAGTAATGCCGATGCAGGCTACCCTTTTGTACCTTCCTTAAGGTGTCTTTGGGTTGAGTGTCTTTCTTAAGGGTTGAAATTAGTCCCTCACAGACAAAATCATGATTATATAAACATACATCTGCCCATCAACTATCACTATAATAAGTGGTCATAGGGGATATCTACTACGGTCTCTAATGTAAAATTAGAGTTCATGTATTATCTAGCCGTGACTGTCTATTGTAGTGTCCGGATTAAGAATATAGCACCACTCCATCTCCTCCCGTGGAAGTCGTAAAAGGCAACTAATCGACTCCAAACTCGAGGGATGGGCAGCAGCGTCCATTCTGAGGAATAGTAGCCATACATTGCTCACAACTCGACTGCCAAACGTGGTGGGTATAAATTCACCTCTCAAATGACGAGACAATTGTGGAAGTATACATGTGGGTGGCTTTTGTTCAGCAGTGGACTTTCTTTGCCAGATATGATGATAGTAATGTTTAAGGTTTTCGAGATTATTAGTCATTGTAATAAAACACTATACGCGATATAATCCGTTTAAAAATGTTTTATTGGTTAACATGATGATATTATTTACGTTTTCAATTAAAATCAAAGTTTACAAGTGAAATAAATAAATATTGAATTTTCGGAGTAGTCAATCGATACACTTCATAAAAGGTAGTTAGTTATAACTAACATGTCGTTTACTTTTGAGCTGTAATAAATCTAATAACTCAGAAAGGCCACATATTAAAACAGAAAGGTACCTTCAAAAAATAAATCTTCGTTGGATCGTTTGTAATTATTTTTTTATTCATTGTAATCTTGCTCGGTCGCTGCCACATTCATCTACTTTCATCCAACATTAAATGGTAAACACAATACCTAGATAATGGATCCCTTGGCCTTTTCCCGGCTCCTTTGATTTTTGTATTTTTCATAGTCATGTTGTTATTCATAATTATTTAGACCATCCATTTGGCACGTTTTTGTTCTATAAGATATTTTATTCGAGCCTGGTTTTATGGCTAGTTCGATTTGTGTCTGTGTGTCCACGAAACAAGAAGACCGGCTCGAATCAGAAAAATCTCTGACATTTGAATTCGATCTAAATTACGCGTTGGTAACTCCCTAAACAAAATTGTAAGTCACACGCCAGCTTCAATGTTGACCTGGGAGTAGAAATAATATTTTTTCAGCCCCAACTCTTACCTATGAGAGTCGTACAAGTCAACAGCAGGTATCCAGGGAGATTGGTAGCTACGACTTGTGTATAGTGTAACGATGGTCACCGTTTTAGTGTAAGTTGGTGACCGCTATAAAAAACAGAAGATTTAAATAAGGTTCTAATTTGGAAATGCTCTGACATGACGTTTCGGTGCACAAATGTCGGTTACATGATGTATCTCTTTTTTAAAATTATAATTTAAATCAGATAACTTCTTTTAATTAAAAACCATACACCATATAACAATCATACTCTACCTTAATAGTATGATTCGCACAATACTATCTAACTTTTTTACCAGATAAGAAATAAATACTTTTTCTTTCTTTCTTTCTAACTGCAATCGCGGGAACTTCGGACATAAAGTGCGAAAGTGCGGCGATTAAAACACGTTCACATAGGATTACTAGTGTGAATATATTGCAATCGTCGCCGTCATGGACTACCTTCGAAGGGATGGGTGCCTGACTCCTACTAGCTAAAACTCCACGGCGTTCCTTCGATCTACCTATCCCTGGAGATACGGGTTTCGCCCGTTCATTCGACCACATCCCCGGGGCATATTTACTCGGAAAGGAGGTCCATGCCCGCCAGTGAGTCGTCTATGAAGTGTTAAAATCTTGATACATGTACTGAAGTTAAGGTGATGTCATTTTGATTTTTAGATGAGAAATTGTGAGTGATTTATTATTACGCGGCTTTGTTACTAAAAACATTATGTTGTGTCAACAGGTGCAGCAAAATAAACGCGAACGGCCGAATACTGAAACGCCACTTAATATTTTAATCTCGTTTATCGATTTTTTGATAGAAAGTAGAATACTGAAGTATTCACACATAAGTAACTAAATTTATTCCTGTGTGTATTGTATTCTTCACTTGGTTAGTTAGTGGTCAATGAAGAAAGAAGAAGAAAGAAAGAAAAATGTATTTATTGGCACAAACAATTATATAGCAAACAAAAATCTAGTGTCAAAGCTGTTTAAACCGCCCGAAACCTTTCGATTTGGCTTAACGACTAACGTCTCACTACAACAACCGCGACCAACGATTCGACGTGTCCCACGAAGCACAAATACCACTAGGCGGTCACCCACCAACAGACTAACTGCACCGGGCATTTCTTTATCTCACCAATCGTTTACAGATGAGTGTGTGCAACTTGAGCACAGCAACTGTGTACTGTGTTAATAAACTCATTTATTGCTTATTGGGCAGTTATGCTATAAACGCCACGATTGGCAGGAATGTATTGGAGCGATTGATTAAAAAAGGAAGTTTATATAATCTCTAATTTTGTCCTTCCGGAACAAGCTCTCTCTTAATCTGCTTTCTATGTGGAAATGTAATGTGTCGTGTGGTCCTAATAAATATTACTATTATAATATCAAGCTGGTTTATTGTTTTGGTGTTGAGTTGTTAATGTACTCGAAGGGCGCTGCTGCCCATCCTCCGACTAATCCCATAGTCACCTTATACGACACCCACGGGATAAGATGGGTTTGTGGTATTCTTAGCCGGCACCACGTGGCGAATATTGTATTGTAAAGCCTAATTTGAAACAGAAATCATCATATTACATCGTGAAGTCTGCTGCTAAACGTAGGCCTCTAAATAAACCGTTTGCTATGAATAATATTGCCATAATTAAAACTCTATATCTATGGGTCGATTCATTGAATAAACTATACTTAAGAATAAAAATTATATATTTTCTGCAGACTACAATTTAAGCATCCTTTGTTTCCACTTGTGTTAAGAATTCTCGCAGTTATTCCAGAAGTATTTAAATTTCCTCGGTAGCTCCTCAAGGAACCATTGCACAAATATCCGGGGAGGCAGCTGTTTCCGGAGCCGTGGTTCTTACAAGTACAATTTCAAGTTCCGTTACTTGCAGTACGTGACTCGCTATTCACTACAGTACACCAGTTACCTCTAATTGTATAGGATTTCTCTCTTTGCAAGAAAATATAAATTTGTTCGTTTTGCAAATGCAAGTAGTAGTAGTAGTGTAGTAGTCTTGCAAAGTACCTATTATGGTGATTTATCTTTGAATCACAAAATTTTCACATTAAGGTATCCATTTTATCAACATCCATGTTTATATCTATTAACATTTTGCTTTCTATCCCCAGTTCTAAATAAATTTGTCAAAGACAAACTTTTATAGCTTACCCAAAGAAGGTCGAAGTTTACAGATGACTTCGTCAGACAAGTAAAAATGAGCTCAGAAAATCACTAAAAGAGTAACGAGAAAACTTTGCCATTATTAATCAAGACAAAACACGTTACAAAGTAGGTAATTCTCCTATAAGTACCTATTTCGTAGCTCTAAAACACCTAAAAATCATTAAAACGAGGACTCATAAAACGTCCGTTTCATATTACTTTGTTCGCAATAATGGATTGTTAAATGGAAAAGTTCTTATAATCTTTTAAATACATTTAAGACACTATCTACCTCTTTCACTATCAGATAGAAACGCCACTTAGACTAGCTAATTCTTGGCCGTTCAGTGTTGTCCTCGGTTAATTGAAAGGCTTTGGCTTTCAAATTAGCGTTGCCAATTGGCTTAATGGCGCACCTTTTATCACTCTTTCATACAAAATAATATAGCTTAAATCCCAATACTTATACTTATAATTATTAAATAAAAGCTATTTAATTCACCTGTTGTCTGACAACAACGAATAGTTATTGGAAGTATATTTATTAATTTATTAATCTTATTGTAAATTAGTGTACAAAGGTGGTATGGCATTAACATAAGCATTTTCCACCACACGACTTTTGGGTAATGCAGAGAAGACATTATGGCAGATGCACTAACAAAATATGAGTGGGAAGTATAGATGCGATGACGTTAATTTACACGGAATACTAATATGTAAACTTAAATAAACATTACATGTATATATTATATATTCATAAATACATATATAGGTAATAAATATATGTAATAGAAACAAAACAGAGCCGAGATGAATATGCTAAAGTCTTGTCAAGAAGGTATTTTCGTACTTTAATTTTAAAGCTGTGCCGACCTGTAGCCACTTTGATTTTGAAGGGAGCAGTATATATTTTGAATTCTTAAAACGATAATTTGGTTAATATTAGGTTAATGCTCTTTGTATTGTGGTTAGTTTTTCCTAGTAACAATACTACGCGACGACATTATTCTACAAATTGTAAGTTCAAAATGTGTTCCAATTTTTTTATTGTGTATCTCAGTATAGCTATATTACTTGTATGAAGAAGGGATGCGAGTTATGTATTTACTCTAGTGACATGTCATCATTGCACGTCCAGTAAAAAAAAGACAAATTAGCTTATGAATAAACTGCAGGTTATGAGCTTTTCCTTTGCCACAACTACTTATATATACTCACTTAATTGTAAATATAGGCATATAGAAGACCATCTTTAAATTTTTATTTCTTTTCAGCAATCATAGTACCATTGAATTCCGACAAACACTTTAGTTACATTTTTATTAAGTACTTATAAAGTTTATTAACTAACACATAGATACTTATTTGTAGATTCTTCATAATGGTAAGAGAAATTAGAAAACTCCATTAGCAGTATGATTGTCCTAAATTATTGTATGCAGCGGTTAAATGTAAAATAATAAAATTGCGGGGATCTTTGAACGTGACGTGAATATGGCACTCGATGTCCTGGCGATGGGGCAGACGCCCCGGGCAAAGTGACTAGAGCACAACCATCGAATGTCACACCCATTGCAGCTCGGCACGTGACACACTCACGGTAAACCTTCCACAAATTAAATTATCCTTTCACACCGTCACCGTCTCGTCCTACATTACATGAGACTAACGGCCAAACTCAATATTTAAGACCCTCTCTGCTGCTTTGTCGCGATCTTCTTGTATTAAAATTTACTTATTTAGGTAGCTACCTATTGTAGGTAATATATCGATATTATTATTATCATTATATAGTATTATTTAGTATCATTTCAAACTAGGCCAAACATAAACTGGCTGGAAGCGTGATGCAGCTCGAGCCCACGAGTAAGCCTGCAACGTCGTACGAGTCGCCACACGGGCGCCGCGGTATGCTCCTTCGTGAGCAACGCTACATACTCATTCTTCTTCTTTCTATGTTTGAATTAACCGCACGACGCGACGATCAACGCGACGCGCAACACGCCGCGTTTTCGTAATTCAGCCCTTAGTCGCCTTTTACGACATCCGTGGGAGGAGATGGAGTGGTGCTATATTCTTAATCTCGATACCAAACGGATACTACACCCTTGGAACCGTGCAACTACCTACTTGAATTTTGACTATTCTTATGTGCCTGACGTTTGGTCGACTCTCCGTGTGACCAGAAGAAAATAGGCCAGCCCGGCCTATTTTTTTAACAAAGAATTAGCATTGCCATTCAACGTGGTAATGCTGCCAGTCTTATCGGAACTTTACCGGTTGACAGCGATGAGGAGGAGTACTTTGACGTCTAAAGGGGGCGGCCCTTTCTTATAGTTTTTCTTTATATATTCGTTTGTTTTAGTTTCGTGACATAGCAGTAGTATTATGTTTTACAAATATGCGTGTTTCATTTACATTTGTACAATTCAAAAGAAAAATAGCTGTTTATGCCAGCTCGGGGGAGATCGAGCGAGTGTAGACGTACAAGCTTGTTATTTATTCATTAGCGCTGAGCCCGACGCACCGTTGTTTCCGCTGTACTGTATGATATGAAATCTCATATTAACTTGTCTACTTTCAGAGACTCGACGAATTTATGTAGCGAGGAAAATTGTCGCGGCGCTGTCTTGATGTACGACTTCACGCCGCCGCTTCGTATGCATAAACTTTGTTTACGGTTACGGAGCGCAGCTCTTCAACTCATAATATGCTTTTACATAAATATGCATAATTGAGTTACTTACGGCCGAATACTGAAACGCCAGTTAGTATTAAATCCCGCTTTAACTAATCGAGAAACCTGTTTTCGGCTCGTAACCGGGCGTGTTTTAAGAGATATAAATGTTTCTACTGTGTGCTATTAAGCAGAAAGTATTATCAGATTACTGCTCTTGTGTATTGCTATCAACACTAACGTTTCATAACTTATGCTGAAACATTTAAACAAAATGTATGATGTATATATCGGTCCACTGTTATTTTATTAATTATTTATATTATATATCATATCAGCCACAGGACGTCCACTGCTGAACAAAGGCCTCCCCCTTAGATTTCCACAACGAGCGGTCACATGCCGCTCTCATCCAACGACTCCCAGCGACCTTCACCAGATCGTCTGTCCACCTCGTTGGAGGTCGTCCCACGCTGCGTTTTCCGGTGCGCGGTCTCCATTCGAGAACCTTTGTGCCCCAACGGCCATCAGTTCTACGAGCAATGTGCCCTGCCCATTGCCACTTCAGTTTACTAATCCTTTCAGCTATGTCGACAACTTTAGTTCTTCTACGGATCTCCTCATTTCTGATTCGATCTCGTAGAGAAATACCAAGCATAGCTCTCTCCATAGCTCGCTGAGTGACCTTGAGCTTTCTTATGAGGCCCATTGCCCATTATATATGGTTTATTTTTATTTATTTTGCGGTGGCACGGTTGGTGCAGTAGCTGATACAGTCGGCTGCTGCGCACCGGGTCGCGGGTTCGATTCCCGCACGGAACAAATGTTTGTATGATCTGCAAGTAGTTGTTCCGGGTCTGGGTGTATTGTGTGTGGAATTTGTGTCCGTAAACGCATCCACGACACAGGAGAAATCTTAGTGACAACGTTTTAAATTTCCTACTTGACAATACTTCATAACAGCCTCTAAACGTCTACAAGATCCACATAAGCCTCCCAATAACCATAGCGGCCAGAGGGATACTGCCACATCAATCATCCATCATAAAGCATGACAGGTGAATTGGTATGCTATTTTACTGAGGAGAACGCTGCTGCCCATCCTCATGTACAAGCGGAGAGTGACAGGTAATACACTCTAACGAGATATACATGGCCAATAATCGTTGAATCATGAGTCCCTTAATAATATACAAGTCTTTTACATTCAGAATAAAACAAGCTCGTGATCAGTACTTGTAATCAAATTAATTCATGGACTAACTGACATAAAAACACACTGAAACTATTTCATCCTGCGTAAATAACAGTCTTTAAATACAGCGAAAGTTAGACTGGGGTCAAGCCCCTATTAATTAAACAGAAGGGCGGATGCCTAATACCCTCATCTTACAAACCACCGGGGCGACCTCACCGGAAGTTTGTAAAGGTCAACATTGCGCTCGCCGCCATCGAACCTTATATATTATTGATCTGGTTGCCTGACTTAATAACCCCAATGTGACTTCCAAGCAGGAAGCCCGGGATGTAGGTCGTATATGACCCAAACCCTCCGACAGTGGACGTCTTTAATAGTAGGTAAGCGGTTTGTCTTTTCTCGAGGTTTTATTTATTTGTGGTAGAACTCTTATTGCAGGCGTCCGGATAGTGCCTGATTATTATTTCGGCCGAATGAAGTCCACTGCTGGACACAGGCCTCCCCCAAAGATCACCACAACGACCGATATGGGTGTGTTGTGTGCACATTGGGGGGTCTTGCCATAATCGCCACGCTTGGCAGACGGGTTGGCGATCGCAGTTGAGTTGTTAATGTACTCGAAGGACGCTGCTGCCCATCCTCCGGTTAATCCCTTAGTCGACTTTTACGACGCCCACGGGATGAAAGGGGGTGGTGGCATTCTGAGCATGGTGCCAAAATCTCAGTGCCACATATTTGCCGCTAACCAGTGTTTAAACTCTAAACATTACTGTGTTACGGTTTAAAGGGCACTTGTACCTTTTTTTCTCCTGTGGAGATTCTACACAAACTTCCTTCGCCCCGGGGAAGGGTGAAGGGGTATGCATCCTACCGGCTAGAAGCACTGGAGCGGTCATCTTCGGCACCGAAGGACGGCTCCAGGTCCTCGTAAGATCACACTAGAGCCGCCCATTAGTGCCACGCCTTTAGGCACTTCACGGTGGGGATAACTGTAAGGCGTCCATCCCCTCTGGCGGAGGAAAAGCGACTGTAAAAAGAGCGCCCCCAGGCACCTCTTGGGGAGGACTGTAAAGGGTGCCCCCAAGCCTCACTGTGCGCTGTGCTGCGCACACGGTGACAACGTGCGAGCCGCCAGCGACCTGGGGGCGACTCAGCGCACCCGCGACCCCCGAGAAAGGGCACTGTACCTAGTGAAACTACTGGACATGAGAGACTAGATGACTAATGTCTCGAGGTAACGAGCGCAATATGGTGCAACGCAGGAATATTTCTGGGCAGCATTACAATTATTATGGGCGGGACCCTCACCACCACGGAGGACTTGCTCGTCTCATCACTGTTTGTAGAAAAAAGTTATTTTTCTTTAGAACATACAGTGAGATGGCGGGAGGGGCTGGATAAGGTTAATTATAAATGGTCCACACTGGCTCTAGACCGAACAGTTTGGAAATCATGGTGTAGGCCTTTGCCTTTGGGATGATATAGGCTCACAGTAACCAGAACACTATACTAAACCAATCCACGTATACAAAGTTGCAAAATGTTGGGTCGAATTCATTTTATATACGACAAACCCTATCTCTGTTTTTTTATGTATGACCTTTAAATGTTTGAAACCAGACTCATATAATAAACATATCTGAATCAAACCTACTTTATATTCGGTTCCCCTGCAACTTCTGGCCAAAATAAATTTGCTCATTATTTTGTGACATTGTTCCTTTAGAGACAGGGGCGTCTTTTATCCTTTGAATTTAGCTGTCTTGCTTTTGTTAGAATATTGTTTTCGTTCCGTATAAGAATTGTAATCAAAACCTTATAAACATACTAGCAAAATTATTTTGGATGCTGTTCGCAAACATTTTGACAACATGAGCATTGACTCGCATAATAATGCCATAACCAACCAACAAACGAGTTGTTGGTTTTATGTTTGGCCCAATGACCAATTGATTGACTTTCGTTTAGCGCCACCGCGCCGGTCTGTTTCCTGTAGTGCTATTCCCTAAGCTCAAACATTCATACATCCTTGTATGGAGAATTGAAATAACGGTGACAACCCAATTTGGTATTCGATAAGACTCGTCCTCATGGTGGACCGTCTGCAATGTGTCCTTGAATAGCTTCAATAATGTCTTAGTGAATACCAAATTGTTTTTCACAGTTAACTTAATTCTCTATTCAATGATGTATGGATGTTTGAACTTAGAGAAATGAACTACTGGAATAGAATAGAATAGAATCATTTATTCAGTAAATAGGTCCTAACAGAAAAAGTGTAATAGTTTACACGTCATATTGAAACAACGGAGGGCATTTCGCTACATGACAACCTCTGAGAAGAAATGCTGAAAGAAACTCAGGGTTAGGTATTTTTAACATTTTTTTTACGTGTTTTACAAATCTGTTCGTTACAAAGTATTTAAATTTAAATAAATATGGCAGCTATACAATGCAAATATCACTTCAGATATATTTGGTTTCCAGGGAAGCCACATGTGCAGAAAAGGGCTAACGCCATATGTCCCTATCTTGACGATTGCATAATCTTTAATCCTATAATATGCTTTTTTTATAAGAATTGATTTGACGTGCGATTTAAACTTCCCGACTGTCAGATCAGTAATTTCTTTTGGTATCTTATTATAAAACCGAACGCAGTTACCTAAGAACGATTTGTTGGTTTTGGACAATCTAAATTTGGGTACTACTATTTTATGTCTATTTCTGGTATTTATACAATGAATGTCACTTTTTATATGTACTTTAAACATTAGCAAGTTTTTACGGACAAACATAATATTTTCAAAAATGTAAATAGAAGGCATTGTTAGTACATTGATATCTTTAAAGAGGTCTTTAAGTGATTCGTGAGGACTCATATTATATTTATTGGTTTGGTCAAAAAGTAGTATATGAAATGTATATGTGTAATCTTGTCGCATGCATCTGAGAGAAATGTCAGTACTTAACCGGACAATCTGGCGAAGCCAAAAAAGGATGGAGCCAGAGAAAAAATGCCAGTAATGCAGGACATTGATGTAACAAATAGCCTCACTGCAACCCAGAATTCCCTAAAATCTAACATCACTTGGCTACCCGCAAATCTGACTTGGGACCTTTCATTATCAGCTGCACTTACGAAAAAGAAACCATTTAGGCAATTAATTAGTGAGATAGTATTTATTGGATAACTATGACAATTTTAAGAACTTGTAGGGGACGAGAGGGCATACCGTAGTCGTTAAGAGAAACATACAGTAAAAACATGCGCATCCTACTTTTTATGATTATTATTAATCACAATATTTTTGTTACTTATTAAACTACAAATATTAAGTTACAAAAATTAAATGTCATTTGTGTCGTCATTTTGGATGTAACTGACGTTTATGGAGTAGGCCTTTGTTCAGCAGTGGACGTCTTATGGCTGATATAATGATGACGATGTTATTTATCAAATAAAGTAGATTCGTTTTTTATTTGGAACTCAAAGTAAACCCCATTATGTCCCAGGGTAGAGGCAACATAGGGTACCAAAAACAGGACACTATGGGGTACGTGTTATAATACTATTTAGCTTCACAATATGGGCAGATATGTATTTCTTCGGCGTTGTAAACCTTTATTTTTATTTTTTATTGGTGCCCAGTGGAAATTCTTCATGAACTTCCTTCGCCCCAGGGAAAAACTTAGGGGTGTGCCGGAATCCTACCGGCTAAAACCACTGAAGCGGTCATCTTCGGCACCTAAGGGAGGCTCCAGGTCCTCGTTTGATCACACTAGAGCCACCCAACGGCGTTGTAATCCTACAGACCAAAAAACGCCATATGAGACCAATATCCACATAGCTGGCAGCTCACCCAACCTTCCGAAGCCTTCTGGTGTTTGGTTCATGCTTGCACAATATATGTATCAGGTATCCTCATCCTTATTTTCTATCTTAGAACGAGGTGTCTAGGAATTTTGTTTCTTGGCATATTTCTTCAGCCGAGGGTCATTTGGATAGAACTCTTATCGTTTTAGTTGCTTGAGTTCATTTTTATAGGGGTGTGAACTAAGAATAACTGTTTTTCCTCAGTAATAGTACTTCCTATTTTGATTTCCTTGTTCCATTGATGTACTGGTAGATTATCCTTAACGACAACAGCAACTTGGTAACAGTGAAGAGCAAGACTATGTCAAGTTTTGTACGAACCCATCAATTTTTTTAAACTAAGCTTATGTCACATTGATTTTAAGCAGAACATGTATGATGTACTATATTAATCAACAACAAAAAATACATTTAGTGCAATGCTTACCATTTTATAGGCGTTTTTGTAACCATACAAAATTTGATTAAATGGACGAATTCAATAATACACAATGCAGCATCTCTAGTTACTTGTATGTATGGGTATTTGGGTAGCCCCGTCATGCCCGTGACACCCCCGTCCCGTTTCCTTTTATTAATGAGTCTAATACGCAGGTAACATAAGTATAGACATCTCTGAAAATCCATTAAGTAAAAAGTACAAAGCAAATAGACGAGGCAACCAAATGAAATTATATTACTCCAAGCAGAGAGCTTTCTGATTAAATATTGAGGTATCACTTAATGGCGGAGGAATTCCTACGAATTATTGAAGGCCCACGAAAGCTTGCTCTAACAGCATACTCTGGATTTTCTGCATTGATAAGTAAATCAGCTTTTACCATTAATTACTTTGGTGTCTCAGCATACAACTATAACAGCGTAATAATACAGCAACCTACATTTATCTCATTTTATGTTTTACCACCGTTTCTACATTAACATTGTAATCTCAAGTATTTTAAAAGAGTATCCACGGAGTTTCTTGCTGGCTCTTCGTCATAGGACCGACCAATTTGAACAGTGCAACAATAGTTGCTGTTTAGTAGATGAAGTTCATTACTTTTTCTTTTTATTAATAAACGTTTTCCCACACTAGCTGTGTACCCACGACACTGTAGCAATTACAGTGTCGTGGGTACAGTTTACAGTCATAAATCTTACAAGCACAAACACCCAGACCTTGTTCCGTGTGGAGATCGAATCCGCGATACGTAGCGCCGTTAGCTAATCATTTATCCACTGCGCCAACTGTGCCGTTATACTACTATAATATACTGACTACACATAGCGAATTGATAACCATCGAAAACTGGGTGTTGTATTTACCAATATAGAGCACTCCTGTGGTCAACAGTCGGCTATGATAGGCTTATATGAAACATTTACCAATCCACCTATCCTACTTGGTGATCATACCGATTCCATGACAAAGCACTTGAGTGTAAGAGAGGCTTATGGTTTATAATTAATGAGTTGTAAGCTATCTAAGGCACCCGTTGAAAAAGTAAAAGAATGAAACATCAAAAGAATAACTCATTTTACAGCGTGACAGAGTCAGTCATTGAGTCCGTGAGTGAGTCCAGCAGTGAGTCCGTCAGCGAGTCTGTCAGTGAGTTCGTCAGTGAGTCAGTCAGTGAATCAGTCAATGAGTCCATCAGTGAATTAGTGAGTCAGCGATGAGCGTAAATATATTTATATAAATTGTAATCTCATATGGTCATAACAAGCAAAATATGACGATACTGTTTATTTTGCGAAATTTATAAAGCGAGATTTGTTACAATTACCCATAGTTATTGCCTGCAATAGTAGTGCTATGCAAAGACGATAATTCATAAAAAGAAAATTAAATATGTTTAATTTTATACAAACCGACCTGATGTTTGAGATACTTTTATTTTAAAAAGACGCGACGCATGACATGCTTAATCCTCCGCCGTTTTATTTTGACTTGTGAAAGTATCTGTTAAGTCTGTTCTTAATATTAAACTTCCAGATATGATTGTGGCGACACCTACATCGCCAGCAATACAATAAAATAAGTAAATAAATAAAATAAATAAATAAACAACTACAACTTACAACGACATCTACTTGACTATTAAATGCAACTCTCCGATGACGTCAAAGAATCCTGAATCACGCTATTAAAGTATTCGCGAAACGCTGCATATATACAGTCGCCCAACATCAATCGTTGGGCTTCGGCCCGCTAGGCATACCATCCGCCTGGCTGGAGGAACACCGCACCTTGTTCCCCATATGATGATCAAAGAAAAAGTTGGCTTGATTTCTAATTGCTCTATAGTATTTTTATGCTTTAATAAGTCATCAATATGTTCTTTAATATCCCAGCTGGTATTTATAAGTAAAATTATGTTAAGAAAGTAATTTTCCTCGTGTTACATAAAATAATTTTTGCATTTGCTAAATTATTGCATTAAATCATCATCATATCAGCCAAAGGACGTCCACTGCTGAACAAATGCCTTCTCGATAGATTTTCACAATTGTGTCGTCAATTTTGAGGAAAGTTACCAGAATTCACCACGCTTGGTAGCCCATCCTTCTCAGTTTAGTGTCCTTTAGTCGCCTTTTGCGACATCAGGGAAGAGATTGAGTGTGGATTGCTTTGAATTATATGTTTTAATTTATTATGATTAATTGTTAAATAATACATATTTATACATAATTATATGTAACTTCGAAACAAGTGAGAAGTAGGTGTACTTTAACCTTGAACTTAAATTTGGAAAAATCACAAAACTGCGATATTATATTAAACTTTCCAAGGGATAAAGAAAATAAAAGATATATAC
This sequence comes from Diloba caeruleocephala, assembly GCA_947459985.1. Lineage (NCBI taxonomy): Eukaryota > Metazoa > Arthropoda > Insecta > Lepidoptera > Noctuidae > Diloba > Diloba caeruleocephala. The sequence goes on from OX381615.1 coordinate 15,115,884, forward strand.
GAAATACAAAGGATACATATATGTATGTAAGCGTAGCTTCATTAATCAGCATGTCTATATGCGACCACAGTACGAGAAACTTCATCTTCCATCAAATAGGGTTAAAATCACCATATTCATGAGCTGTGATACCTTGAAATCCTATTAGCCTTGCAGTCCGGAATAGAAATGGATCCGTCCACTTCTTTGCAAGTGTGTCGTCAATCGTAAAATATGACATATTTTATACGATAACGAAATACCTACTCCGAGATTGGTTTACCTACAGGTACCGGAGATCAAATTGCAGTTGATTGGAAACTCAAGTAAATGACATGGGTAAAGGAGCACTTTTACCGGTCCGCCAACTCGAAATATTGGTTCATCGCAATATCTGAACATGATGGAAAAAATTTGAGCATCTAAAAATTACTATATCGCATTTTTTCATTGAGCACGTTAAAATGTCTAGTTCAAAAAATGATGCATAGGAAAAATGTACACGTTATGCTGACACTATTTGAAATAGAAAATACATTGGTTAATATGGTTAGGACTATCAAAACAGAATTATTTTATCGTAATGTCTTAGGTTTTCGCGATTATAACTCATTAAAATAAAAGCATTTTCTAACGGATTACTTCCCGTTTAATATATTCATCAGTCATTCTGACCACGAATGATGCAAAGTGTTTAAAACGATATGAAAAATAAAATACGCAATACAATATAATGTAATATAATAAGGGTGAGGCCTTTGTTCAGCAGTGGACGTCCTTTGGCTGATATAATGAATACACTCGATGTAATCCGTTAAAAAGCTTTATTAAAATTATTTTATATTTATATTTTAAACTAGCTGGGAAACGCAGTTTCACCAAATTTAGAGTATTTCGACATGACACTTGACATAGAATATATATATTGGATTTCAAGGGTTTTTTTGCGCGGAACCCTAAACTAATTATTTTTCTGAAATAAAAGTAGCCTCATAACATCAGCTATCGGCCAGTGAAAGTCCCGTTAAAATCGGTCCAGCCGTTTCGGAGATTACCCGGAACAAAAAGACAGACAGACAGACAAAAAAAAATTTAATTATGCATATGCATTTAGTAAAAAAATGTTGACATTACAAACAGACACTTCAATTTTATTTATTTGTATAGATTATTATTTATAGTCTTATAATTATTATATCTAACACTTAAACAAAAAGATTTTACTTTAATAGCTCTATGAATACAACAAAAATAAAATACTTCAACATTTACAATGAAATTTTACTTTTTTAAGCGGATACGAAATAAATCGGGCCGAGTTTCGTTCAGAGGGCCTAGCACGAATATTTTGACGTACAGTAAGTAGCGTAATCGTTACGTTATTATGAGTGAATTAAAAATACTTGCTCGCACATATTTTTTATTTAAACTGAAGACTTAATTCGTACCTATTTATGATACGAATTGTATTTGTCGTATACATTCAAACGAAAATGCTATACGATAGTATTTTATATTCAAAATTCACTCACATTAACGTTACAACTACGATACTGTATGTCAAAATACCCTCGGATCTTATAATTAAAGTCGAATGAATCAAAATTTTTTTTTGTTAGTCTTCTCGCACACTTTTTCTAGAAATGTGGCTGCTTAGGCGAATCACAAAATGGCTGGCATTGGCTTATACTGACGCATTCCCACTCTATTCGAGGGCATTTTGGCTTGGCTGCCATTTGGGGTTGAGTTAATATGGCGGCTTGGCTTTGGCTGGCTGGTGCGTTGGTTGACGTCATGTTCGTTACACTCGGCCATCCTGTAACCATGCTCCCGCAATGGGAAAAGTAACGACAATTAACTTTCCAATAAGTCTATCAGATCTTCGTTATCAAGCTACTCGCCTGAGCTTCTGGCGCTAACAGACATAGGGGCTAGTCTTCTATAACGCCATAACAAATTTACTCGCACTAAACTTTTCGCTTTTCCTATCATATCAGTAATGTGGAATTAATGTTTGTAAACGCACCCACGACACAGGAGAAATCCTAGTGGGGTTTTAAAAAACTAAAAAACAAAACACCCTCTTTTGCCTTTATTTATTTTGTTGATTCGGTGGAAATACATCATGTACTTCCTCCGCCCCAGGAAAGGGTGAATGAGCATGCTGGATTCTTACCGGCTAAAACTAACGGAGTGGTCATTTTTGACACCGAAGGGAGGCTCCAGGAACTCGAATTATCTCCATCTAGAGCCACCCATTGGTACCACGCCTTTAGTAGGGGATGACTGTAAAGCAGTCACCCCCTCTAGTGGAGGGAAGGCGACTGTAAAGAGGCCACCCCCCAGGCACCTCTCGGGTATTGTAAAATATTGCCCGCTGCGTACACGGTGGCACGTAAACCCTCTCCCGATCCCGCTCTGGAACCTCCTTCTGGAGCTAACGCTCTCACATATAGAGACCACAGCACTCCAATTTTCATGCTCTACCAGCATAGCCGACACTACTGCTGGCAGAGAGAGATCTTGCCCGATCTGATCGACCAGGATCCGCCGCTCGGCAGCCCATGTAGGGCACTCACCGGGCGTGTGATCGTCTCCATAGTGGTGGCACTGTGCCGTGACCTTGCGTCCTATCCTGTGCAAGTACGCACCAAAACAATTTTTGATTAGTTTTGTACGGTAGATAAAATTACTTTTTAAATCGGTAACCACGCTTGTCACCTTAGTCATCCTGCGACCACGAACCCTTCAAAGTGGCCAAAATGCCAGGAAAAACAAAAATCTGTAGTATACGCGATGTAATCCGTTTAAAAGTGTCTTAGGGTCCATAATTTCGTACTGATTTTAAGGTCTGAATTGTCAGAGTTAGTTTGAAATTGGTTAACAATTGAACTTAGCTCACTGTCCTGACATTGTACCGTATAAAACCAGTCTGCAACTCCGAGACGGTTAACATTCATTGTGGCGACCGGATGTCTACCAAGTGCGTCTGAGTGGTTCATCCGTTCTCCCAGCCTATATTTAACACTTGTGTTATAATCCTGTAGTAAAAGCCACCAGCTTGCAATATGCGGCATGATATCGCGTTAAGTGAGCGTAGCTCGAACCGCTGTACAATCGGTTACCACCTTAACATGTTGCCCTACAGTGTAAACGCGAAATCTACGAAACGATACCACAACACAACAGCGAGGGTTTCTAGTTCATAGCTATGTGTATCATATGCTTTCTTCCCTACTTTTATCTCGACGAAAGTATAGAACCGGTCGCAAAGAATTATCTATCTGTCGCTGTAGTAATATTCCAGCAATACTTACATGCATCAGTGTGTATTTCTGTGGAGTGTGGTGCTCGGGATCATAGAAGGGTTTGGAACATAAATGATTCTTTAACTGTTCGAAACTACGGTTTTGTTCGCATCCGCAGACCCACGGCGAATTTATTTTCGTTAAACCAGTTAACACGCGCAATTAAAGTAAAGTTTCTTAAGTAACTACACAACCCGATAAATTGACGTTACTAGGTGTTGAAAACCCTCTGGGTTCGCGGGTGCGTAGATTGGGGAATCTGCGTGCCTACACCGAGCGACCTACGAGAAGACGGTGGCGGAACACTTCGGGGGATCCTTTGCAAAACCCCCCTTGAGCCATATCTACGGTGGTAAAGTACAATTTGTCTGCTAACTTAGATACTTTATCGTTAATGTTTAGTAATAGGTAGCTATCTATTTTATATAGTCCGTGTGGTGTCCGTGTTAAGAATATAGTACCACTCCATCTCCTCCCGTTGACAACCATTGACTACAACTATTGGGCATTGTATGTACATAGCACATTATAGCTCAATCCCAACAACCTTCTATTTGATCTATCTAGGTGAACGAGTGGTAACTGCATCTTTCTACCTCACAAAAACGAAGTAATTTATTTAGTTTTCTGTGACCTACCTTCTAACTTTACCATTAAATTTATGCTAATAAGACGAACTGGACAACGAACTAGGTCAATATTATCGTACCACTGTGAGTAATTATAAAACTCCAAAAAACTGTCTCCGCGTGTGAAATTCGAACCCACCGCTCGCCATTGATCGCATCTATCAGAATACGTTACTCGCTAACAATGACTATAAAACCACATAGGGAATGTGTGTCTATGGTATAGAATCTATTTTATTCAGAGAACTCCGTAAGTCATACAAAAATGTCACCTTACATACAATATGTAAGTTTCTAGGATTCGCTCTTTTAATTTTCATTTATTAAAAAACGTTGCCCCACACTAGGATTTCTCCTGTGTCGTGGGTTGACATACATAAATTCCACAGACAATACACCCAGACCCGGAACAACTACCTGCAGATCTTACAAATATTTGTTCCGTGCGGGAATCGAACCCTTGACCCGGAGCGCAGCAGCCGACTGTGTCAGCCATTGCACCAACCTCTTTTGTTACCAACCTACAATTTTTTTCATGCGTAGTAATGAATGTAAATATCTTCTATAATGAGTTCAAAGAATACATAATTTAGTTAGACACCATCTTGTGTGCAGTATTTTTTTTAAGATTCCATGTAATTTCTACTTCACTATGAGTTAAAGTTATTTTATTTTTAATTGCTTACTTCGGGCAATTAGGAAAGTTGAATTATTTCATAAAGGTAATTGGGAATATTCTTAATTACCCAAAAGTTTGCTATCCGGTAGGAAATGTAGTTGTTAAGCTAGGTGTTTTCGTTAGGTGTTCCCAATAAACATACGTTCCCCTACTAATATTTAATAACTTTCCTATAAATATGTAATACCTATATAAATAAAAATTTAAGCATCTGTGTTTTTTTTTTTACTTTAAGACTAATTAAAGATTACTTGCTTCCAATACATTAAGTGAAATACCTTTTTGTTAAATAATCTTTATCTGATCTATCCAATTACAGCGATGGCATGGAGATGTATTCACATAACGATTACGTAATTGAATTCCTGACCGTACGCGAGCAACTTTCCTAATGGTTCATTTCAATTTTGGATGCCAATAACAGCCTTCGTGAATGCCTTCCAAGACTACGACGTTTAAGAGACTATGAAACTAGAGTAGTGCTTCTTTGTGTTATTGGGAAGCAATATGTTTTTGTATAAATAGTGTTGCTAAATAGTTATCGAAAAAAAATCGCTGACGTTATAATACTCAGGTCTAGTGATTTTGAGCGATCCATCATTATCATCATCATATCACCTAAAAGATTAGATTAGACCTAGATTAGATTAGACATAGATTTGCATAATTGTGTCATCATTTTGGCATCTTCTCCCGTGTCCCGTTCCTCTACCATCCCAGTCCCCGTCGTAACAAGCGACTAAGGAACTATAAAACAGATATGTGTAGCAGCGTCAGTTCTGTGGAGCAGTAGCTATTCTGCGCTCACCAACTCGTCTCTCTCGTCCGTTAATGATTTCCAGAAGCTGCGTCTAGAAGACCTTGATGCAAAATGTGGCCGAAGCCCGGCTACCACTACCTGTGACCATACATATTCAGAACAAAGTTTGGCTTCGCCAGTCACATCCATCCACACGCCAGAAAGTAATCCAAAGTAAGGTAGGTGTAGGGTCACCGTCAACGGATAAGTCAAGGAGGATATCATCATCATCATCATCGGAATATTGTAGGTAGACAAATTGCTTTATCCAAGTTTATTTGTACAGAAACAGTTTAGAGATAAATTAAACCCGAAAGAGAGAGTCGGTAAGTATCACATTCCTGCCGGAAAGGATGCCGTTATACTACCACGATGGGTTGGGTCATACATAAACTATCCGTGAGCCGGCTCGACCTAGATTAAACGTTCCATAGGACCACTAATCTTCCGGCCCACCATAAAGTAAAAAGTAACAGTAGATATAACACAAAACAAAGGGAGGCGCATTGCGCGATCATAACTTTGGCTAGGGAGACAATGCAAACCACAGTGCAGTGTTCCTGTTTACGAGTTACCATGTATTGGATATGCTAAAATGCACTGAGATAAAGCCTTGAAATTAATAAATGAAATCTGAATTATAATACCTTCGATCCGATGCCATATATGTAACGATGGAACATCCCAAAATAAGCACTTTCGAGATAATTAGGATTTTGCAAATTATATAAACGTGACTAAATTTAGAAGAAAGAAAATTTATTTTGTACACAAACAAGGTCGCACAAAATATAGAGGCAATGTATAAAATGTAAAAGTAAAAATTACATAATCAAATTATCAATAAATAAATACGAAAGACTAATTGGCCGTACAGGTTTGTCCTAGCTATATATATATATATATATAGCTATATATATAAGCGCACCGCGGGGGTAGTATTTAAACTAATCGACTATTGAATTTTTGTAGTAAGCTTCTTTTCTTTGAAATATATCCACATATTAATTTAACATCGACCTTTTACGTCTAGTTTCTGCTGTGTAGTATTTAATTAAATATTCCACTGATTACTGATAAAATAATTTCCAAATTAACTACCCAACTGAGATATTTTGAAATGTTCATATACATAGGCTGCACTAAAAGTATCGGGAATGGAATATTGCCACTGTTCCTGTCATATTAAAATCTTTTTAATTGAAAACTCCTTGGTTTTACAAATCGAATACCATTTATTTATTTTAAAAAAGATTCACGGTCTTGTCACAAGGTTTTGTCAAACTTGTTTAGTCGTTGAGAAAATGGAATTGACTCGAGAAAATTCAAGAGCGATGATTTATTATGACTTTCAAAGTGGTTTAACACAAAAACAGTGTGTTGACCGGATGATTTCTGCATTTGGTGATGAAGCCCCATCCAAAACCACAATTTATCACTGGTTTGCTGAATTTCAACGTGGACGTGTCAAGCTCAGTGATGATCCTCGTCAAGGTCGTCCAAAAACTGGAGTCACCCAAGAAAACGTTGATACTGTGCGTAAGCTGATTGAGGAAGATCGACATGTGACATACCGCGAAATTCAGGCAACTTTAGACATTGGCATGAGTCAAATACAAATAATCTTGCATGAATAATTAGGTGTAAAAAAGTTGTTTTCCCGATGGATACCGCATTTGCTATGTGAAGAGCAAAAAGCGGCTCGCGTTACTTGGTGCGTCAGAACTCTCGAAAGATTCCACGCAGGATCCTCAAATGCTGTATACAACATCGTATCAGGTGACGAATCCTGGATATATGCGTACGAACCCGAAACAAAAAACCAGTCACGAGTTTGGGTGTTCGAAAATGAGTTAAAGCCAACAAAAATTGTTCGTTCACGGAGTGTTGCAAAAAAATGGTGGCCACGTTTGTCTCCAAAACCGGCCATGTTACGACTATTCCTCTTGAGGGACAAAGAACGGTTAATGCAGAATGGTATGCTAGCATTTGTTTGCCACAGGTCGTTTCTGAACTCCGTAGAGAGAACTGCAACCGCCGCATCATCCTCCATCACGACAATGCGAGTTCTCACACCGCGCACAGAACAAAAGAGTTTTTAGAGCAAGAAAACATAGAATTATTAGACCATCCGCCTTACAGCCCCGACCTAAGCCCTAATGATTTCTATACTTTCCCTAAAACAAAGAATAAATTGCGTGGACAGAGATTTTCATCACCTAAAGAAGCTGTGGACGCCTACAAAACGGCCATTTTGGAGACCCCAACTTCCGAATGGAATGGTTGCTTCAATGATTGGTTCCATCGTATGGAAAAATGTGTCAAATTTCGCGGAGAATACTTCAAAAAGCAATAAATACATTTTTAAATAGTAATGTTGTGTCACTTCCTTGATTCCCGAAATTTTCAGTGCCGCCCTCGTATTAACTTCTACAAATTGTACTGATAATAAAGTTGTAGCAATTTGTTGTTTAAATGTTCCATCCCAATACTTTATCTTACCCATTAGCTTAGTGGAGCATTTCGAAATGTACTTGATCCTTGATTTCAGAGTTACGTTGGAACATTTCGAAATAGCACAAGTAAAACTAATAATGTTGTTAGAGCTATATGACATTATACTCTGTTTAGAGTTCTTATGATTGTGACTCAGAAATATTGTTTGACATGTAGCGGAATAGCATAGTTAATTACTCTGAAAAAACATGTTTTTGATGTTCCAGTAAGGTCTCGCACCAACGATATAAGTCGTACAAGCCCGTTCACATATACAATTAGAGTAAAATATGAAATACCAAAAACAATGCAATTATAACTTAACCAAGGCATAACTTTTGTTTGGAAGAAGTTACACTAACGTAATATAAAAGTTACAAAAACTGATCGCAACCGATTTTCCTCATGGATATTTCTATTAAGAATCGTCACCAGCTGTTTCGATAATCACCTATAAAATTTTCCCGCCATTTTGAAAAAACATATGCGTCATATTTGGCAACGTATTCTACACATTTTTTAAGTTCGAGAAAAATGTAGATCAACAAACTAACATTAAACCTTAATGTGTTAGTTACTCTTTTGTTTATCACTGTGTTAACTATAGCCCCTCTGAATTTTCCACGACAAATAGTCGAATACAATTCAGGGGGTAATATACAACTGTCCATTGATTTCAGTTTAAAATATGTTTACTGTCTGGCTAGAAATAAATGACAATCATACATACTTGTTAAAACAAAGCGATGACATCAGAGCAAGCAATATTTATAAAAACCTCTACCAATTTTAAGTTTATATCAAGAGTACCTTATATAACAGTTAACATCGAAAACGCTTAGAACCTAGCAATTTTCAGAACTGTAACATAAAAACATAGTAAAACGTATCTTTCTCGGTCGTTCGCTTTGAGATACAGTGCCTCGTTAGTGTGCCTCTCGAAATATAACTCCTATACTTTCTCGCTGCCTTTGTACTGTTTAAAGGCTCGAAACTTTTGTGACTCAAACTTTAGCTATATGAAAGAAAAATAAACAAATCTACAACTTTTGCGCCATGAGGATCAAGTTGCAGAACAATTCGAATTGTTATTTATGTACAATATCAACTTGCAGGGATCATGCCACAATAAAAAAGCTCTTCTATCAGTTGTATGCTCGAGTATCTTCGTATGCTGATTCTGTATCAGTTAAACCTTTATAATATACCACACATACCGAGTTGTATAAATTGAAAGTGAATTTCGTACAGTTATACAGAGAGTTAACTTGCACGGATGATTAATATCAAACGTGAGCAGGAAATTGATAAAATGCTCTGCTGTGTACGTTTGCCGCGGTCGACTTGACTTTTATCTCTTGGATAAGAGCCAGAGTTGGATTGGTACTTGGCTTGTCGGGCAAGCTTAGTACCCTCGCAGTCCTATTGAAAAGTCTCACTAAAAGCAAACTTTTATGGTTGTCTGTTGCTAATAAGATTTACATTAGAACAAGCCATCACAAAAATGACTACATTGCTTAATCCGTATTTAAAGTTTGTAATTAATCATACATCATCATCACCATCCCATCAGCCTTTGAGCACTCACTGTTAGGTATAGGCCTCCTCTTTAATACGCACATTTTATGTCCTATACTGTCGATGTTATCCGACCATATAAATCCCAAGTTGAAAACCTATTCTAGTACTTTGCACTTATAAAACTGTGTCCGTTTCAATTTTCAAAGGTAAACGCTGCATTGGCCGGAATACAACATGGAAATGACAGCGACACAGCCGTGTTTCCATCTCATTATATGAATCCCAACTTATTGAAAAACTATTCTAGTGCTTTGCACTTATAAAAATGTGTCTGTAAAGTTGAAATGATCGAACCCAATAAATCCATACATTTTGTTACTGGTGTATAGTAAATTGTAATTGGTCAGTGTGGAAAACTAAGTATGGGGGAGGCCTTTGTTCAGGAGTGGACGTGCTTCGGATGATAGGGTGATGATATATAGGACAACTTATATAATCACTGCAGTTCCCAGTATCCCAGTTGGTAAACTCCCATTTAATTTTTTTAAACATTGGCCCGCACTGGCATTTCTCCTGTGTCATGGGTGCGTTTACATACACAAATTCCACACACAATACACCCAGACCCGGAACAACTACCTGCAGACCATACAATTTTTTTTTCCGTGCGGGCATCGAACCTACGACCCGAAGCGCAGCAGCCGACTGTATTAAACACTGCACCAACCGTGCGCGATTTATTGTGCCTACAGTTTTTCTCTGTCTCCAACACAAAATTTACTACATTGCTTAATGCGTATTTAAAGGTTATAATTAATCATACATCATCATCATCATCATCCCATCGTGGACCCACTGTTAGGTATAGGCCTCCTCTTTAACACGTAATTTTTTATGTCGTATACTGTCGATGTTGTCCGACCGGTTGGCGGCTGGTCTACCTTTTGGCCTATAGTCTATCTATATATTACAATCCATAAACCACATTTCTGTAACCACCATCTGTCATTATAGCGTCCCGCCTATTCCCACTTTAACCTAGAGATCAGCGTATTCACGCCGACAAACTTTGTGCGACGTCAATTTGGGTATGCAGTTCAGATGGAAGATTTAGCATGGCGCGCTTGATTACCTTTGTTTCAATCATCATCATCATTCCTGCCTAAGGATGTTCACCACAACGAACAAAGGTTTCTCCATATATGTTCACAATGAGTGATTACAGACTGCTCGCATCCTACGACCACCAGCTATCTTTACCAGTTTATCTGTCCATCTCGTTGGAAGCAATTCCGTGGTCTCCACTTAAGATTTTTTTTTGCCCCAATGGCTATCAGCTATGTGTCCTGACCATTGCCAGTTGAGGTGCCTAATCCTTTCAGCTATGTCAGCAACTTTAGTTCTTCTACTGATCTAATTTCTGATTCGATTGCATAAAGAAATACCAATTTGTCCATATCATACAGATAAAATTAACAACTGAAGAAAGCATATATTTATTTGCAATAAAGAAATCAACAGATTCCTTTATGATTACTACAGTAACAACTGTTCATCACATCGGCCTATAGACGTCCACTGCTGAACAAAGGCTTCCCCCATAGATTTCTACAATTGTATTGTCATTTTGGGGGGAATTTGCCAATACTCACCACGCTTGGTAGACGGGTTGGTAAGTGCAGAATGGCTGCTGTTTCACAAAAGAGACGCTGTTGCCCAACCCTCTGGTTTAAAGTCCCTTAGTTGCCTTTAACGACATCCACGGAAGGAGATGGAGGTGTTACCTATATTACGGAAGGAGGTGGGAGATGGAGTGGTGCTACCTATATTTTTAATCCGAACACCACACGGTATGTTACACTGTTAATGTTCCGATCCTAAAAAAATATAAGAAAAACGATTATCTAACCCGAAAAGACAACGTTCTGACCCGATTATTTTCTGCCAATTAACTTGTCGCCCTTTGCCAAAAAAATGTTTTACACAAGAACATCGTCAAGTTTTTCCTTTTATCAGAAAATCTAATAATAAAACCCTTATAAATTCGTCACGTCGTAACAGCGTAATCTGATTTTGTCTCCTAATAAACTGTGGAAGCTTTGTCCACTTTTAGATTTTTATTCTTTCAAGTTTCTTAGGTAAACGCTACTTTGGCCGGAATACAACATGGAAATGACAGCGACACAGCCGTGTTTCCATCTCATTATATGAATCCCAACTTATTGCAAACCTATTCTAGTGCTTTGCACTTATAAAACTGTGTCTGTAAAGTCGAAATGATCGAACCCAATAAATCCATACATTTTCTTACTGGTGTATAGTAAATTGTAACTGGTCAGTGTGGAAATGTAAGTATGGGGAGGCCTTTGTACAGCAGTGGACGTCCTTCGGATGATAGAATGATGATATGTAGGACAACTTATATAATCACTGCAGTTCCCAGTATCCCAGTTGTAAAATCCCATTTATTATATTTTTTTCTCTGTCTCCTGCTTGCTACGGAGGGAAATGGAATATATATTCTTTCCTACTCCTCCTTTTTTAGGGTTCCGAACGTCCGAAGAAAAAAACTGGGGAACCCTTTTAATCGGAACCCAATTTACTCCAAATCTGCTGGACCGATTAAGTTGAAATTTGTTACACATATGGATTTTGCGACCCAAACAGTCCGTGTTTATACGTATAACGTAAATAAATGAATTTTGAATATGGGGGTCACTTTTGGGGTGTAATGTAGAAAGTTTAAGAATAAAGTGTTGTAATCTGTACTGTGTAACATATTCAATGAAAGGACTTGCTGTGGGGATTTCAAATTAATCTAATGTTTAAATAAATAGTTTTAGAGTTATTTAAGAAAATAGGCGATAATTGACCATTACCCCTTTATCTTCTTTTTGTTTATTTTTTTAAACGGTGTCTTACACTCTATATTCTCCTTTGTCGTGGAGCCACGCAGCGTGGGTGGTTACAGACATAAATTTCACACACAATACACCCAGACCCGGAACAACTACCAGCAGATGATACAAATATTTGTATGATGCGAATCTCTGAAACGACTGAGCCTATAATTTTGAAATAAATAATATAATAGTACTTATAGATTACAGGAAAACCAATAAAAAGTCTATGGTGTGGTATATTATAATATGATAACATATTTATCGTACGAAACCCTCACCACGCGAGTTCAACTCGCACTTGTCCGGCTTTTTTTCTGATTAATTTAGTTGCGAAATTCAGGACAGTTATTCATTTCTCTGGGACACAACGAGCTTCATTGTTCGGAGTGATTTCCGGTGGTCGCCGAAAAAAACCCTGTACCTTAACAAAGTCTGTTGTGGGAAAATGGTAGATTGCATCGAAGATCTAGACCAACTCGTAACCCAAGCTTCAACCTACATAAGTCACTAATACCAACTGACTAGGTATCTTTTACATTACTCGACAAAACTATAAAAGAGCGCAAAAATAAAACTTATAGAAATTATTAAATAGGATCTGAATTGAATTGATTTTCGCATCAGACAAAGATGTCGAAGAAAATTAAGGTCGATAAATATGATTCAACAGCGTCATTAGATCTATACTTCATGTAAATGTCAAATTAAAATCGCAACTGAAAAAACCGATGCTCATTATAGATTTATAAGATTTTTGCAACCATGAATAAATTTACTTGATGAAATTGTCGACCGAGTTACCGAACAACACACTAAATTATAATAAAACATTTTAAACGGATTACATCGCGTATATTATAAATATTGGTCTTTTCTAACTTTTCGAACGTTTTATTATAATGTGTAATAATCCTAAACCGCTGCTAAGACGTTACAATAATAATTAAATTCACTTTTCTAGTACACGTTTAAGTAAAGGGGTAAAATACATTTCAAAACACACCCAAAACAGAAATACCTATTTAAAATGATTAATCATACAAAATTAAAGAAACAAACAAATTGTATTGTTCCTTCTATGCGTTCATATTTTTATGCTCTGCCTCTTTCATTCTTCTGTACAAACTTTTACTGTCTACTGTCAAAGGGCGAAATAATCGGGATGTGAATAATAAAAAGACAATTTGCGTTGACGATGCGAATCCCCGACGCAAGTTCAACGTACGGCTGCGTACGAGGCAGGTTGTCCTGACTGCCTGGAACTTCCATCTAACGTTTGTTTTACTTTTTTATCTTGACTAAACGAATTTAAATAAACCGCTTATAAAAAACATAAATCTAACGGCATTGAAAAGGCACAGGCTTTTTAAATTTATTTTTATGCAATTGAAAGTCAAAGCAAAATTATGTAAACGTCCAATAATTTTCTGAATTAATTTCAAAGCTTTGTTTTTCATTTATTTATTGATCTACCTGTATTTAAAATGATTCCGATTTAGTATATAATCTAAGTGGATGTGCGACTATCAGAAGGGTGTCGGCACGCAGGCGCGGTGAGGCTCCTGCGCTCCTGCCCGCGGCAGTCAGCTCGACGACGCCACGGGCGCGGGCCAACGCCGGATGCTCTACCGGCCCACTTACACGTGACTCGATTCTCATCTCGAATACAAATCGATACCTATCCGATTAATCAAGACTAATAACGTGCCAAACGAATTCTATGCTCAAAACGCAACAATTGACAGTTTTCACCAGATTTGACGTGCCGCCGCGCTAATTAAAATGTATTCTGTGATTTGTGTTAGTGAATGGTTAGTGTGTATTCGTGTAGTAGTAAATTAATTGGGTACAATGTGTACATAACACAGGTGTTGCGTGAGTGAGTGACATTGAGTGGCTTACAGGTATGTATCTATACCTTGATTATGATTATTAACAATGGCTTTAAATTGATGCTGAACAAAAACCTGCAGTTCCTTAATTTCTAATACTAATTTGTGATCATAGTTATGTATTTTAGCTCAGTAAGTTTATCTATAATATAGAATAGTATTAAGCACAGCAAAACAACTGCCAGCCAAATATATTGAAGCTTTGCTTTTAGCCAGTAATATTCCTTTCTATTATTTAATTTCTCATATATTGTCTCAAACAATATTTAATTTATAACAATCTTGTATGAAAGTGACATGTATCCGTGTACATGTCAGTTTCATTCGGGAATATATTTAATTGGACGCTAAACAGCCTGAAACCTGATAAAGCCTGTTTTCATGTCAAAATGTGACATCTCTGACGTCAGGCATTAGCAAATAATACCGTGAGAGGAGTTGAAGATAAATATGAACGCTCCTTTGTGTCTGGGTTTTCTTTATGTAACAGATTGTTCCAAAAAACATTTCATTCATAAGATCTTGTATGAAAGTAACTCCATGCATAACAGATATTGTCTATGTTTTAAAAGATTATGATTTATTCTATTATTATTATTCCCGAGAGGGATTAAAAGGGATTTGAATTTTTCCTCGTGTCGTAATAGAAGTTTAAATATTACCGCTTACCCTGGCAGTATAATTTCATTAAGAGGTCAGTTTAATGTTCCGGGAGAAGAGAGATTAGTATCAGTAAAACCATTTTCGTATTTTCATAATTATAATTACCCATTCAGTTATAGAGACTAGCATTTAGATGATACAAGATTAAGTAATGGAAGCAGTTAGTTCGCGAATCCTTGTGAGACAGTTGGACTCTTAGTCAAGTGCTAATTCTCATAACAAAAAGGGTAATTCCTGCTCTATTGTTATAATATTGTAGTTTCTCATCATGACGGGCGTTCTTCTTGTTTAATACGGTCTAGGGGATGAGAATTATGGGTACCGAGTGGCGAGTGCTGATCTTAATGATAGATAATGTTTCGTATAATGTTGAATACTTATCGTATTAAGACAAAGGAAACAAAGGAAACAACATTCATCTGTTAGGTGAATTTAAGGTTTTCTAGTAGCTAGCAATTCTGTTGTTTTACTTAATGCATTATAATAATTCTTATACAACACTGGTGTATTGTTTTTATCAAGTCAAGATCAAGTAGGCAGTATCGAGTAGGTATTAGCAAAATAATTTGAGTAGGTACGCATTTTTTGCTCTTGGTTTATTAGCAAGTATTAAGAATACTGATCAAAACAACAATGTCTGTTACTTTATCTATAATAATGACTTATTTCTCAACATAACACTATATTAGCTGAATTATTATTTTGGGGTGAGATGGTGGTTCCCCACCTTGCCCTGCCCGGCAAACAGAACAGCAATCTACCCGGGTCGAGAAGCATGTTTAGCATGTGGCGGTGTTCCACAGGGATTGGTCTTGGGGCCACTCCTGTGGAACACCGGATACGACTGGATGCTGCGAGGTTCGAACCTCCACAGCGTCGGCGTCATTTGTTACGCTGACCACATGTTGGTGACGACTTGAGGGAGGTAACAGCAGGCAGCCATGTTAGCAACGGCTGGGGCTACACGAATCATTAGAAAGATTTGGTGGTTGGATCTCGAGGTGGCAACAAGGAGGCCTTCGTGCACTACGTTGCGGGAGGCATCCGCATCGGCGTCGAGTTAATGATGAAGTACCTGTCCACGATAGTCGGTGGAACTTCGTGCCGCATTTTCAGCGTGGTTCGTTGGACGCGGGTGCAGTTGCTCGGCTATTGCCCGACATGCCTGGTGCCAGAGACTCTATATGGGGATTTTGTCCATCGGTCCATGCTCCTTTACGGGACTATACTACGGAGGTTGTATCGAGCAATAACCCTCAAGGTGATAAGGGGATACCGCATGCTAGGATAACGAGGAGCTGAGGTGCAGCGGCTCAAACTTCGGTGGATCCTGGTGGCGAAATGGAATGAATGACTTATGCAAACCAATGTAGTGCACGCCGTGAAAGCACTAGTAAGACTCATCATGGAGGAGTGGCCGGAGAAGTGGCATGGCTTACCTACCTAACTGCTGAAGCAGATACTCTCGGAAAGTATCTGTGTCGCATAGGACAGGAAAAGACGTGTGGTTGTCATCACTGTGGAGACTGCCCGGAGAACAAGGCGCTACAAGCTGGAGGAGTGCCCAGCTTGGATGACGCAGTGCCGTGACCAATACGACACACCATCATCGCCGTGGTCGAAGGTGGTCTTGCTTCTGGCCGTGATTAATTCCAGTGTCCGGAGTGAGAGCGTGTGAAATGCTGTCGCTTTCTTTTGCGGAGGTGTGATGCTCGCCAAGTATGCGGCGAAGCGGGCGGGAATAGAACATCTTTTACCTTTTCGTACTACATAATTACTTATACATACTTAAGATGATTTCAAATTTCTTTGTACGATACTAGAGATTTGTGTTGGTGTTAGATATATGGTACATGGTGCGGTGCCGGCTAAGAATACCACCACCCCATCTCATCGCGTGGGTGTCATAAAAGGGGTCTATGGGATTAGCCGGAGAATGGGCAGCAGCTTCAAGTTCATTTATTTATAACTCAACTGCGATCACCAACCCGTCTGCCAAGTGCGGCGGTTATGGCAAATACCCCCCAATGAGCACACTACACAAACCCATACCGGTCGTTGTGGCAATCTTTAGGGGAGGGTTGGATCTTAACAAAACTTGGATTCAAAGGAACTATGGAAAAAATATGGATCTTAACAAAAATTGAGCCTTCGACGTCGCCCACGTCGCCATCTTAGATTAATGTTAGCAATGCATTCAAGTTGTTTAGATACTGTAATTACAAGCAGCTACTTAATTCGTCCGTCTGGTGTGAAGAATATAGCACCACTCCATCTACTCCCGCGGATGTCGTGCAAGGCGACTAAGGGAATCTGAACCAGGGGAATGGGCAGCAGCGTCCCTTCTTTGGAACAGTAAACATACTGCGCCTACCAATCTGCCTGCCAAGCGTGGCGAGTACTGGCAAATGCTCTGAATATGGTATCTGTTGGGCCGAATATGTTGAAATTTGGTATACGTATGAATTATTACACCCCAACCACGGACATGTCACTTAAATAGATACATTTTGACAGGAGGATTTTGAGGAGGTGACTTTTGGCGTGCAAATTATGAAAATAATTTTTTTTTTTTGCTCACTGTACCGTGTAACATACAAAAAAGAAGGGCTTATTATTGACAGGGTATCAGCTTTTTTTAATAGTTTTAAATAAATCGTTTCAAAGTTATCTAGGAAAATATATGAAAATTGATCATGGCCCTTATCTCCGGAACTATCGAGCCTAAAATTTTGAGAAATGTACATGAAATTGTTCTTTACATTCTTATAACTTATAGAAAATCCTATAAGAAGTCTATGGTATGTGGGTATATGGTATGGTGAAAAACATGGCAAATCTTTCAATATTGTGCGTACAAACTTACATTTGCAGTTTGAATGTATGGGAGAGCATGTTTATCAACTACAATGTTAAGTTTGTTCTTGGGATAAATTATTATACAACACAGAATTTAACAATAGACAATATATTCAGCAATTTCCCTCTAAAATCCGGCACTATATTTTGTTTTTGTTACAACATTTATATTTGATTCAATGCAAAAAAACATGGTTATGTTATATCAATTGTAGTTATTTAACATATTTATGGAACTCACACATGATGATGAGCTTAACACCCTTTGTATGAATATCACAAATTCCATATTCACTGTTTGTCAGCGCAAGCTCGCGTGCTATTCATAGCCAAGTGTCAATTGAGAAAACGTTCACTATTGTGTTCGCTAAATCTATGTAGAGACATGTTGCTGATACGGTGACATGTCTCTACATAGATTTAGAACTATTAGTGGCATACTTAAAAGCTTGACGTGTTTTCAAACTAATCTTATATTCGAGAAACCTCTTTTTTTGTAATCCGATGTTGCCATATTTTCATTTTGTAACAACGAAGTGACCATCGATTTAAATAGCGACAAGCTTTTATTAACAGTAGTGGTCCAACCTCGCTCAAGGAATAACCAAGAAGCAAACAGCGTAGCTGTTAGGAATAGTACCACATCAAACAGTAAAGTTTCTGAATCAACCCAGTTGTTTGCGTAATTATGTCCCACGTATAAACAAACATTTTTTTTATCATATAAGTTGGTATATATTATAAAGTGTCTACTAGTCTATCAGTCCGCCAGCACCACACCGGTCGATTACTCTAAGAGTCTCGCACATTCACAAAGTGGCTGTTAAGTTGTTTTGCTATCATAATTTTGGCCTAACCTTACTAAGATTAGGTTGGTTTTAGTTTGCTGATTGCGGACTGTATCTAGAGGCTTTTAGCAAATTCAGCACTGGCTGGGTAGTGCTGTCCTTGCAATTCCCGCTGACTTTGGCTGTAATATAATTAAATGTGGTCACAGGCAATAACAAATACTAAAAATCGCATCACTGTTTGGTGACCTTCTTTAAATGCAAATAAAGTGGGATACCTGTTTATTGGACATACCTTTCTTTCCAATTTTAGGACAGATTATCACAAATAAAACCTCACTTTGTGTGTAAAGTGACGCTCATGTCACACCCAAAACGCATAAATCTTCACATAATAAAATGTTTACTTCACGAGAAATAAAGAACCACACAAAACAATCAATGTTCCAAGATGTTACACTTGAATAAAACATGATTGGTCATTCTCCAATCCATCTTTATGTCGCCTCGACAATAACAATGACGTAATTTTCTTCTTTGTTGCAGGATGAGAGGGGCGAAAGCAATATTTCTTATTCTATTCTTCGGCCATCTATCAGCCTTGCCCGACACGATCCGAATAGGTAAGGATTAAAATACTAAGTTAAGTATTATAATTAATAAATTAAATAGAACATAGTCTGAAGTTAACGTTGATTTATGTTTATATTCGGGTACAATTTCAATAAATTATCTATATTGAAGCAATGATCTGAATATAATTGGGTCCTGAAAATAGAGCCTTGGGGCGGTTGGATAATAATTTTATTCATTTTCTGTTATTACTGTACTTTTGTTTCCAATTTTGTGTTTAATTTGCTATGAAATTTACATTTCTTCTTGACTTGTTTCAATTATACTTATGAAGCAAATAATTGTTCTAAGTTGAAAATATTCGCTGCTCTTTATTTAACTGCCCAAATTAGGATTCCACCCAATTCGTGGAAAGGGTCAATGTTTAACAAAATAAGAACATTATACTGGGTGCCGTGTCGTCCCTGTGGTGTCCTGATTAAGGATCAAATCTTAGATACAAATGTAAAGGGGCTAACTGGGATTTCTTTACCTCACTTTTTGCGTCTCCAGCCAAAGGCTTCAAAGCACTGGAATAATGTAATAATATTCCCAGTGTCAGACTTTCCATCCACTGATGAATTCATAAGTTTTGTCAATAAACTATCGGTTAATAAAGCATCTGGCGAAGATAAAATATCGAATAGAATAATTAAAGAAGCCATCGAAGTCATTGAACATCAGGTGACTTATATATTGGCCGTTTTTAATCGCTGTATTGCCGAAGGAATTTACCATCGTCTATGACGTCCCCGTTTTATACTCATAATACCAAAAAGTAGCGATAAGCCCCCCAGATGACCCTAAACACACTGGCCTGTAACTTTACTACCATCTTTAGGTAAACTTCTCGAATGCCTTATAGTTCACACACGTCTTTTGCCATACGAACTAAAATGACAACTAATTAGGGTTCACAATAGGAAAATTTATTGACGCAGCAATCTCTCTCATAAAAATAGTGATATCATCGGAACTTAAGTATGTCATAGGCATCTTCCTTGATAACTCTGATGCCTTCGAAAACATGTGGTAGCTTATATGCTACTACTTAAAATGAAATCTTGTGGTTGCTTTAAAAATATCTATCCTCTCATATACTCACATTTTGCACACGGACTTATCATAATAAACAGATAAACACTCTATTTATAATTGTTTAAAATTATACGTCACAAATTCTCTTGTTATTTATTCTATAAAAAATAAATAAATAAAATGAAAATTAAATTGCAATACATTCTTCACACCACCACCCCATCTCCTCCTGTGGGTGTCGTAAAAGTCGACTAAGGGATTAATCAGAGGATGGGCAGCAGCGTCCTTCGAGTACATTAACAACACAACTGCGATCGCCAACCCGTCTGCCAAGCGTGGCGATTATGGCAAAACCCCCCAACGAGCCCCAACACACCCATATCGGTCGTTGTGGTGTACTTTGGGGAGGCCTGTGTCCAGCAGTGGATTTCATTCGGCCGAAATGATGACATTCTTTAACATTGCCTAATTGAGTCTGTTGTTCAATTGTACAAAATCAATAATTATCAATAAATAACAAAATTCAATAAATCACAAAATTCTAATGTAACTAGAAAAACTTAAACGTGGTCATCTCTTACGATGTAATGTCTCAAGGAGCCATTATTGATCCTTATCTATGGCACATAGTATTCGATGATTTTCTAGAGATCCCATTACCATCCGGCTGTTCATTGACTGGTTATGTATACGACGGCTTTCTGTTTATTTAGTCAAATACATAAGGAGGCCATGAAATTTTTGCGGATACTTGTTTACGGGTAATCTCTAGGTAGTGGGCACGAAATCGCTTATTGTTTGCACCACGAAACCCTTTCTACTAATTTTAAAAGGCAATCTTAAGACATTCCCAAGCATAAAATTACCGTTATAAAAAGGAGTCGGTATTTTGTTTACTTTGGCCTTGTATTAGAGACAACAATTTTCGTTCGTTAGGCAAATTAAATCTGTAGGTGAAAAAGCTAAAAATAAATTTTATGGCGTAACATAGATCAACAGCTACATGAATTCTTTCACTTTGTACTTTAAAACTATTTATGGGCCTACTTAGATTTTATATCGGTGCTATAAGATGTAATTTACTTCAAATTCAGAGTTCGGCGGCGTTGATATTCTTGTGTAAGACCTATAGGACAGTAAGTTCAAAGCTCTGCACTAATAGGTGTGTTACCATGTAAAAAGATGCGTTGAGCATCTGTCACAAGTAAGCCTCAACTTGGCCGAAAGTCAGTACGGCTTCCGACAGCGGCGATCTATTATAGACGTGATTCTTCGCGTGCACTCTCTGTCGGAGCAGGCGGTGTCCCAGCAGTGCGGGGTGGCGTTGGCAGTTAGCCTAGACATAGTCAACGCCTTCAACTCCATCCCTTGGGGCGCGATTAGGGGAATACTAGTTCACCATCGGTGTCCACCTTACTTGCAGGGCATCATAGGGGCCTTTCTTCGCGATAGGTACATTCGCTACGTGGGCAGGCACGTTAGCGTAAAGCGAAGGGATTTTACGTGTGGCATTCCACGGGGCTCAGTTGTCGGTCCCCTTTATGGCACCTCGCCTGCATCAGCTTAGTCTGTTACACTAACAACAAACTCATGTTGGACGGTGGGGAGTCATTCAAAGGCACCGCATTGAAACATGCCAGGTTATAAACCCGCATGCTCATTGTGCTGCCGTGTGCGCAGCATAGCGCACTATGAGGCTTGGGGAGATCCTTTACAATCTTTCCCGAGAAGTGCTTGGGGGGCGGCCTTTTTACAGTCACTTTCCCTACGCTAGAGGGGGTGACACCAATAGGCGGCTCTAGTGTGATCTTACGATGACCTGGAGCCCCCCTTCGGTGCCGAAGATGACCGCTACAGTGATTTTAGCCGGTAGGAGTCGCTTGCCCGGGGCGGAGGAAGTTCATGACGAATATCCACTGAGGACCAACAAAAAAGTTTACGAACCCGCATCCCACTGGAAGTGAAAAATCAATAAAGATTCAAATATTTTGAACCTAATGTATTTAGATTCAAAATATATGAATCTCTATTGTTACCCATGGGATTTGGTCAAAGCTGCCAGCTTCATCGGTATGAAACCTCATTGTGTATGAGCTCTACAGTAGGTACTTAGTGCAGATTATTACTATATTATCAAATATATAACTACATACGTCGATCGTTAGTAAGGCGTGACGTATGAACTTAGTATATGTGTACTTGGTTCATTTGTAAGGTCCTACTACAAATCACTCGCACTTGTCAAAGTGTAATCTAGTCTCTACCTCAAGTAGTTTTGATTGTTATCTGTGCCTTAAAGCTCGCATCATTAAACTTACATTTACGCCGACCCCACAATACCCCGCCGGTGATTAATTGGTTTAGAAAAAGTTGTTGGAGCACTTTAGAATAAACGACGGCGAATCGACTTTTTAGGCTTGAGGTAATGCTAATGGTAATGCTAATAAGACGCAAAATATGACCTGAGGTATTGAACCAATTTTTCAAGGAAAATGTCACCATCTCTTTTCACGTGGGTGGATTCATGCTTGTCAAGTGCAAATTATAACAATTCACTGCACATTTTTAATATGATGATAATTGATGTGATGATGATTCTTAATATATTTACTATATCAAATAATGTTTACGTGCTTATTTATTGTTAGTATTGATACTTACCTATACGTACTTTTAATAGGGCTATTAGGTGTTCCTACGAAGTCTCAATGGGTATTATAATAATAATATTTGTTTATTATCAGGCGACTAAGGCCCACAGTAAAAAAATAGACTTTAATCTTATTAACTAATTCATACAACAAAATAATAACCAATATAGAAATACAATATGAAACCTTACAATACTATATATAAACAATATAAATACTACACTAGTTTACACGCAGAGTCGGCGTCGTGTGTTGCTCGGTGTCCGGTAGCCGGCCCCGGAATCGCCGGAACACCAGACCTCTCGGCCAAAATTCTTCCACCATTAGGGTAGACAGATGTTCGGTCGGTACTCTCACCACAAAAGAATTGAAGTTCACATTGTGACGAGACTCTAACCGCTTGACCCTCAGTGAGAATTTGGTCTTGACTCGGATGTACTCTACAATCTCCTGGACCTTTGTAGAGTAATGCAGCCGTGACACGTATAGTAGTGTTATTGGTACAGCAGGACGCAACAGATGGTTTGGTCCGGTCGGTGCGGTACCGCACTGGTTCCGACAAGTAGGCTTTCTTTTCCTCTTCTCAACCTTGGTAAAGCCCTCTTTGTCGCACTGGTCCTTATCCGGACCCCGCTGTCGTAAATCCCTATGGATGGACTGTCCGGCTGATTGCTTCGTTTGCGACACAGTGGGTTTGTTGACGGTGGCAATATTAGTATAAGCACGTTTAGGAGTTGACGTACTTACGCGTGTAGTAACTTCTACCGGAGTCGAGGGATGGATGTCGAAGGTATGCAATTCACCGCCCGCAATATTGTCAGTCGGTGACGCAACTAAATTCACCGACTCAAAACTGCTGATGGAAGCATTTTGGGCTCTGCGACGTGTGTTCACGTTAGAGGCGTCAGGTGACCTAGTTACCAAAACAGCGTTGCGTAACAACATCACCTCGGCACGTAGTTCACCTATGGTGTTATTTGATGCCTCCAACTTGGACTGCACTTCGGCCAGGCTTGTTTTCATATATGTGATGTCCTTCAGCAACCTAGCCTGGGCTTATTAGTTGGACCTTGTACCGCTATCGGCCAAATACGTCTACAATACCAACACCCATGTGGGAAATACAACTGCAACATACATAACATAATCCGGCCATTCCTATCCCACTGCTGGGCACAGGTCTTTTCTCACGATGAGAAAGATTACGCCCTAGTCCACCACGCTGGCTTAATCCGGGTTGGTAACTGTACACACCACTGAGAACAATTTGTGTGCATATTTCCTTATGATGTTAACCTTTGCCGTTGACACAAGTGATAAGCAAATTCTGATCCGCACATGAATACGTAAATTCGGAGGTGTGGGCTGGAATCGAACTCAGACCCTCCTGTATGGAAGGCAAGCGTTTAACCACTAGGCTATCACTGCTGATAGAACATACTATATACCGATATTACAATAAATACACGTATATCTCTACCTATATGTCTACGTTTTGCTTCATATAATTTCCTCACCACAGGTGGTCTGTTTCACCCGGAGGACGACAAACAAGAAGTCGCATTTCGGTACGCAGTAGAGCGGGTGAATGCAGACAGGGCCATACTGCCGAGAGCCAAGCTCCTGGCTCAGGTGGAGACCATCTCTCCGCAAGATAGCTTCCATGCGTCTAAACGAGGTTTGTATCACCTTCACATATTTCAGATTTACCATTTAGTTTCTTGGCTGGTTCACTAATATGTCTTCTAATATTTGAATAACTTTTTCAGGAAGGGAATTTTAGATAGTCTTCTAGTTTTTTATATCGCTTACTTACGACTTAAGCTTTAATTGAAAGGAAATTAATAGAACCGAATAGCTCCTCGTTCATATTTGTAACTATTAATTGCTGTTTTGTTGGAGATTTGTGATTATAATGTATATTTGAAAATTTCATATGTATGATATTTTTGATGGCACGGTTGGCGCAGTGGCTAAAGAATCGGCTTTCTGCGCGACATGTTATACAACAAAGATTTGTATAATCTGCAGATAGTTGTTTCGCGTGTGGGTGATTGTGCATGTGAGATTTATTTCTTTATTCTAAATGTACAATAGTGTACAACGGCGGTTTTAATGCCATAGGCATTTTCTGTCAGATGACCTTTGGGTGATGCAGAGAAAACAAGGTAGATGTACCACAAAATAAGAGTGAGAGGTATAGATGGCACAGAATAGAAAATTACAAAGATATGTATAAACTTCCATATATATTAAATATCCTAAACACGCGTACATGCTATAATAAATAAAAACAACTAGGAAAAAAGAAACATCAAGGCCGAGATGAATCTGCCGTCGTCTTGCCAAGTAGAAATTTACGAACTTTTTTAAATTTATGTCTATAAACTGTACCTGGACAACGGAACTCTCAGTGTGTTCAATATATTCTGTAACATAATTACATTCAATTTGTGATTATGTATACGTTTTACTAAAAAGCAAAAGAAACCCTTGAAGTAACACTTTCTGTTGTCCCTAATGAAATCAAATAGTACCTACCTAACCGTTTTTGCTTCATACGTCCATAATTTCACTTAAATAGTTGGAAGGTAGGTAGTTGTGGAGGAAAAAATTTGGAAGTCGGGTGTCGCTAACGCGCGGACGTTATCGCCCCCGTCACCGGCTTCAAAGCCATAATCTTTCTGCCATAATATATCACCCGGCGTTTCTTTATGTCCTCCTCACCCTTTATTTAATGAAGATAGATGGATGATGATTTATATAGCACTTGACAGACAGGCAAAGGGATTGACTATACTCTGTTGGGGCAATGTTTGTAGTACTGAAATAACAATAATGTCATGAAGGTCACTTAAGACTGCTGCGCTCCGGGTCGTGGGTTCGATTCCCGCACGGAACAAATATTTGTACGATGTGCAGGTAGTTGTTCCGGGTTTGGGTGTATTGTGTGTGGAATTCATGTATGTAAACGCACCCACGACACAGGAGAAATCCTAGTGTGGGGCAACGTTTAAAAAAAAAAAAAAAAAAAAATTCAACACTCTAGGCATGGCTAGGATTGGTTATTTGATTACGGCCTATTCATATTTCTTACTTTATGATATACTAGCTGGGACCCGCGGTTTAATTTAAAAAAAAATTGGCTTGTTTATAAATAATTTAGAGTATATACATAGACACTTGACATAAAGTATATATATTGGATTTCATGTTTTTTTTTGCGGAACTAACCATTTTCCTAAAATAAAATAATATAAATAATAGCTCAGTTATTGCTTATAACATCAGCTATCTGCCAGTGAAAGTCCCGTAGAAATCGGTCCAGCCGTCTCGAAGATTAGCATGAACAAACAGACAGACACACATAAAAAAATTGAATACGTTTTTTGTTGTACCGGTACCCGTATATACTTTCATATGCATTTAGTAAAAAGCTGTTATTTTGACAGTACAAACAGACACTTAAATTTTATTTATTTGTATATACAGGTTGTCCAGTAAATAGCACGACATACTACAGGGGATGAGAGCTTGGGTCAATACCTACCAAAAAAATAATATATGTTGAGCAAAATCTTACGGATTTACAGTAGTACAAAATTTTCGTTAAGAAAATTGTACTGTGAAAATTTAATTAAATATTGTATTTCTTGAAAACATTTTAGTTTTTAATAGAAAAAGACTTATCAATGAGTAAAGTAACTATTCACAAATAATTTGAGATAAAAAAATAACTAGAAAAGGAATTTTTCATTACGAGATGCTTAAAAATCTGTGTCTCTACGATTTTTCGATATTTCAGAAAATTTTGTACTACTGTAAATCCGTAAGATTTTGCTGAACATATATTGTGGTTTTTTGGTAGGTATTGACCTAAGCTCTCAACCCCTGCAGTATGTCGTGCTCTTTACTGGACACCCTGTATATGACTCCAGTTAGTGATACCCGTAACTTCAGCTCGTGATAAGTTACAAAGTTTATCTTTTTTTTTAAAACAACTAGAAAGACAGAGGTTTGAGCTGAAATCGAACTGAGGGCCTCCTTTTTAAATGCTACTACTAGTCACAACGACAATTTAACTTTTTTTTAAAGTTTCAGTATTCTTGGCGTTCAATGATTTCTGTCTTGGCTTTATTGTTCCTAAGGTTGTTGGTCATAAGGCCAATATGTATGAAAATACAATATTACTTTAATTTATAAAAATAAATAGTACGCAAAAATTAAATTCACAAGACTGGATTACAAACTGGAAAGTTTAAATTTGCTATCCTAAATTATTAAACTGCCCGGCTACGTTGGCAGTAACAAAATCGTAAAAATAGCCGTATCGGTGGGTTTTTATTACATGAAAATTATATTAGATATCTGTGTTTTTGTTTAATTTATTTTTACTTTTTTAAAATATCAAATATGTTCTTTGACAATATGTTAATCCTATTCACAAAGACATTGGTTTAAGTTTCGATGTTAATTTTGACCATAATTTTCTAGAATTAAATGTTAACAAAACCTCGGCCTGTACGCAGCGTGGAGCTCCAACGAGGTGGACAGACGACCTGGTGAAGGTCGCTGGGAGTCATTGGATGAGAGTGGCATGTGACGTTGTGGAAATCTAAGGGGGAGGCCTTTGTTCAGCAGTGGACGTCCTGTGGCTGATATGATGAAAACCTCGCCGGGGTAATGTTACCATGACTCGGATTTAAGGTTCCTGATTTAATAGTTGAGCAAAATAAAATTGTTATACCTACCTTTTTAAAAGAGTTTCTTGACGTCTCTTCCCTTTAGGACTGACAATTCCGTAAAAACAGAAAACAAAATTATGTACCTATAGCTAAAAAATACGAAATATGTAACAAAGACTATTTTTATTAGTTTTTATCCGCAGATGTTAATATTTTCTATTACTCGATGAATTAATTATAATTAAAAACATAATTTAAGAATACCATGAACTTGTGACACGATTTTAATGATACGGCCAATGAACAGTAACTAAAAACTATAATGACGGTGAATACTACAATTCAACAAGTCCCTAGCGGTGATAACGCTAATATACTTAATAGATATTACAAACGTTTACTAGCAGTAAGTTCGAGTGTAGAGACTACATAACAAACGAATTACTTCCAGTCAATTTTTTTATTATATAAACACTCTTGTGACAAGGCAAGCGAGTGATTCGCCTGATAGTCAGCATCACGCCCGCCCATAACAATTGTACAGCTACCCAAGAAAACCCCTGCGTGGCACCAAAGTTGGCTCCTCACCTCGAGACATTCGTTATTTTTTTTTTATCTTATTTTATTTTAGGGATTTATATCCATTAAGGACATGTCAACCCCATCATACCTTATTACATAAAAATCCACAGCTTAAAAAATAAATGTCTTAATTATAGTTACTAACTTTAATGAAACGAATCACTGCTGAACGACTGTTACCAAACGACAAAGTTTTTTAGCTGCCTCCAATTTTGGCCTTGATAAATCAGAGACATTCATTATTTAGTCTCTTATTCTCAGTAATTTTACTAGCTACACTGCCCTTCAAACCGGAACTCAGTAATGTTTAAAATTTAAACACTACTGCTGGCCGGCTGAATATCTAACGCTGCGATGGTACTTACCTAACCGGACTTTTGCAAAATAAACCTAGCACTGTAAGAATCTATTAACTATTAAGTATCCTTAAGGGCCTTGTGGGTAAATTAGGGCATTATTAACCTTCATTATAGTAATATGAGAGAAGGAAAAAAGACAAGAGTCTAAAGCAAGTTGCAAGTCGAGTAAGATGGTATTATTGGTATTTGTAAGTATAGCTTAGTAGCGTATTCAGACTAAGGATTAGAACAGATGAAACGGAGATTTTTGAGATATTTTTTTTATAAAATATAGATAAACTCTCTCTCAGATATGATTATACTCGTTATAACATATAACTTTTGTGCTTAGTCTATCTGAAATTAGACATACAAATCACATTCTTGATCATTGTAACGATTAAATCTAGCAATTTTTTTTTCCTTCGCAATATACAAACACTTTGTATAGAAATCATCATCATAATTTCTGCCGAAAAACGTTCACTGCTGGACAGAAACCTCCCCCAAAGATAACCATAGTGACTGGTTTAGCCTATTGCGGGGTTTTGGCATAATCGCCACGCTTGGGAGGAGGGTTGGCGATCGCAGTTGAGTTATAAATGTAGTTGAAGGACGCTGCTGCCCATCCTCCCGCTAATCCCATAGTCACCTTTTACGACACCCACAGAATGAGATGGGGTGACGGTGGTATTCTTAGCCGGCACCACATAAATTTTTCTGATGTGATTCGTCTAAGTATCAAAAACATAACAGTGAAACACTTATGCATAGGTCGCCGAGTTGTCGAAATTCGACCCTCAACATTTGTAATTTCAGTTTATCGCCATATAAACGTTAACTATGCCAAATCTCACACTCCTCCATGCGCGCAACTATGCTTAAAATAGAGAGCAAAGTTTTCGCTTCACGTATCAATTTATAGATCATTGAGAAAACAGGCCGTTCAAAAGCACGTTGCGTTGACGACATCATCAAAGTCGCGGGAGTCACCTAAATGAGAGTCGCATAGCACAGGGTTAGCTGGCCAAAGAGAAACGAGACCTATTGGGTGATTCCGGGCTAGATGATTGAGAATTTATTATTATGAATTACCAGTTATTGTATATGACACTAAAATTACCAGCCAGAGTGTGTGTATCTAAGCTGTAGTACCTTTTTTTTTTTATTGATCCGGTGGAAATACCTCATGTACTTCCTTCGCCCCGGGAAAGGGCGAAGGAGCATGCCGGACTCCTACCGGCTAAAACCACCGGAGTGATCATCGTCGGCACCGAAGGGAGGCTCCAGGAACTCGAAAGATCTCCATCTAGAGCCACCCGTTGGTGCCACGTCTTTAGGCACATCTCGGAGGGGATGACTGTAAAGTGGTCATCCCCTCTAGTGGAGGGAAGGCGACTGTAAAGAGGCCACCCCCCCAGGCATCTCACGAGGGGATTGTAAAAGATTCCCCCGAGGCCTCACTGTGCGCCGTGCTGCGCACACAGCGGTACGTGACCACGTGCGCACCGCTGTCTTCCCGGGAAAGCTGTAGTACCTATAAGAAGATAATAAGCTCGATATAATTATACGTATGTCACAAAGTAGGATAAGAAAAAATCTTCACAAAAATAACTTCCTATTATTAGGTGAGAGTAATAATTCTTGTTATAATAATGTTGGAAGTCGTACCCTTTTTATATCGCTGGCGACCTGTCCGAGGTTTGCACGGATACAATCAGATTTGGACTGGGTGTGTGATGTAATAGTTTTTCCCCTACGGTCACGTCCGACACAGTGCCGTGACAACGTGACCGTACGTGATACTTTTCTTACTATTTATTTGAAGAATGTTGTTTAATATTTAGTGTTTTACATTTCTGTTTACGAAAGTACATAAGACTAAGATGTTTGGATGAAACTTTTAGATGTACTATAAAATTATACTTCTCTCTGACAGGATTTTTAAGTATAGTTTTTATGGTATTTAGAACTCTTGCTGATATGACAAAATCATAAACATTTTCTTATTCGTGCAGTCGTATATTTTAAGTATGAAATAGAAACTGATTTCATACATAGTTATTATGGCATAAAGAATTGGGTAGTACGTGACAAGATTCATCATCATCATCATCATACCAGCCAAAAAATATCCACCACTGAACAAGAGCCTCCCCCATAAGCCGACCGGTTAGATGCCGTGTGTCGTCATTTTGGGAGGAATTTGCCAGTACTCACCACGCTTGGCAGGCGGGTTGGTAAGTGCAGAATAGCTACTGTTCCACAGAAGGGACGCTGCTGTGCTTCCCTCTGACTAAGAGAGTGGTGCTTTATTCTTAATCCGGACACCACACGCGATAAGGCTGATGAATTCAATTTACTTTAAGACTGTTTTAAGACTCAGAACTACAAAGGTTCCGTATAGTGTCCGGATTAAGAATATAGCACCACTCTATCTCCTCCCGTGGATGGCGTAAATGGTGACTAAGGGAATATAAATGATGACACAATTGTGAAAGTCTATTGTGGAGGCCGATGATGATGAAGAAATACAAATGACTTTACAACTTGGCCTACCCATTTTATCGAAACATAGATGCCAATTTTCTTTGTGCAGTATGTCACTTACTACGAAGCGGCGTAGCGGCCATCTTCGGGCCTCAGTCCGCGCCAGCTGCGGCGCACGTCCAGTCTATTTGTGACACTATGGAGCTACCACATTTAGAGACCAGATGGGACTATCGTACTCGACGGGAATCCTGTCTGGTCAACCTTTATCCACATCCAGCTGCGTTAAGCCGAGTAAGTGTGTCGATTAAATCTTATTTGTGATAAAAAAATACCGATAATTTGTTACAGGGATTCATGCGATCAGCTGGACAGGGCTGGGCTTACTAAACAAATTCCAAATAATAATGTTGAACAGTAAATATTTCAATATTTGTTGAAGCGACTTACAAAATGGCTAAAGGAAATATAAACAAATAATATTATTACCTACGCTTAAACAAGCAATAACACTTTTAGCTTCACATCGCCCTTATTCATAGAAATTGGTTGTATTACGTGCACTTTACGAGTGCTTTATGACTACAATATCTCATGTATTTCATTAGATAAGTTAAAGAGATGCGAATATGGGTGAATATTCTCTCATAACTTAGAATTTTACTGTACTACTACTACTGTTTGGTGTTCCAGACTAAGACTATATAGCAGCCTATCTCCTCTCGTGGATGTTGTAAAAAGCAAAGCAAAGCAGCGTCCCTAATGAAGCTGCTGTTCTGCACTTACCCACCCGCCTGCCAAACATGGTAAGTACTTGGAAATTCCCCATGAAATGACGACAGAATTGTAGATCTCTATGTAGAGGTCTTTGTTCAGCAGTGGACGTCCTTTGACCGATAGACTAGAATCAAATAATTTGATACATTCTCACAGTTGAACACACCAGAGCCCTTACTCACTATGTCATGTGAAATAATTCCACGCACGGAACGTAATATTTTCATTTCAGTATATACAGTTATTGCGACACGATTGCCTTATATGATACGGTAATACGCATAAATGTGCATGAACAAATTAAATTCGGTTATTAGGTAGATAATTATCAAATTGTTTCCCGAAATATACTGTAAACTAGCTGCAACCAGAGACATTAAATGTAAATTTCATTTCAAGTATTAGTTGTATATTTCGAACCAGAGTATTAGGTATTGGGTACAACAATAAACAGAGTTTAATTGCAGAGATTGACCATTCGCCAAGTAATGAAAACCTTCACTGTAGGGTTTAGAAACTGTCACAGAAAACTTTATTAATTAATTATCTTAATTGCGGGAAGTGGTGTTGGTATGCGAGACTTAGTCGACCCTACCGTGGAAATGGCGGCGTACACATTGAAAATGTTTTTCTTCTGGAGACGACAATGCTTCCCGAAGGGGTGGGACCGTTTCCGGTTACGACAATATCAAGTAACGATACTTACCTATATTTTGTCTCATGACGTATAAGGTAACGAACTTTGATAAAAAAAGGGACCTGCATAAGCAAGCTTACTTTCGAATTGGTTGTATACAGACTTATTTTTGTGAAACTATTAAGGCATTCAGATTTAAACGCGCGTTTCGTATTAATATGATTTCATTACATGAAATTTCAAAAACATAAGGGCTCTCATGTGTATACAGGTGTTACATAAAAGGGATAGATCCAACATGAACCCTGTTAAGACGTAGCAATTACAATTGTTACATTGAGCAGTAACTCGATCAATTATTTATACAATTTCTATAACTAAAACTTAGACTATTATTACTTACGAACTTACATACTTTCGCACTTACGTACTTTAACCATTTAATTGTGGCAGAAGTACCATCTAGATACTATTTGCTATATTTATGCACATGGACATGTGATAACAATAAAAGCCACGCAAAGTACATGGATTAAATATTTTTTACGTAAAATAAAACTTAGTGACAAGTAAATTTGCGCATGAAGCAAATTTACTTCATGCATATGCCGCTCTCTTTCTAATCAACTCTTAAAGCTAAGCTCTTAAGATTTCACTAGCATAAGTAACGTAAAACAACTCTCTTTTTACCAAAGTTATAATTAATGTTGATATTTTTTAAGTACGTATTATATGTTATTAAGCAGAAAAGCTCCATATTTCGTGGCATAAAGTACAGAGATTACAAATTAATTTTGCCTTTTATAAGCTTACATTAAATAAGCGGCTTTTGTTTGGAAAGAGACTATAACAAACATAATCACAAAAGGAACACTAAAACGATATGGCAATGGCCAAAAACACACATGTACGGTGACGTCGTTGGTAAAAATGAAATTATCCACCCATCCGGAAGATTGGACATCCTCAATTAGGATGATCACGGTACGTATAGCATGGGCACACGATACAAAACCATCCTAACGCAACCCAGCGAGGACCTTAAAGATACATAAACAAGCAAAAGTCTGCTCTCCGACAAGAGATTTCAATATAAATATTCAATATTTCAATACGTACGTATAGTCTTTTAGGCGGTATGCAATTGCGCACACCAATCCATACTCTTTCACTGAGCACTCAAGATCCGTGCCGGGCACTATATTGTGTTTTAATTACTCTAAAAATACGATGAAATAAAGAAAAATAAGGCAGATTTCTCAGGTATGTTTCCTCTTAGTTCAGAATCGAATGATTCGGTTAAATTCGCACGGAAGTATATGTTTAATTCATGATGGTGGAAACAATTCCAAGTTATGCTAGCCAAATACTGGCGAGGCCCGGAAGTACTACAATCAGTTACATTTAGGTTTCTCATAGGTATAACCAAAATGTTTATTCATTTCTAAATATGTGACAACCAATGATTTTAAAATATATTGATCTTATCGATCAGTATACCTCGGTATATCCGAGAATTTAAATAAACGGTATCATTTAATAGTATTGTACAGGTATGCAGTACTTTGGTGTTATATTGATAGAGAGGAATTAACACGCTACTCTTAATCCGTCGGAATTAACGTATCAGTCGTATTATTGATATTATTACCGAAGTATAAAACCAGTTATAAAATTAACTCGATTGCAAAATATAGGGCGATAAATGCGAAATATATTTCGGTAACTATTATATTTACCGGTGAATATACTTATGTAGCACGTATTTATATAGTATTATGAACATAAATTACAATGTTACATTATTTTAGGCCTATGTGGATTTAGTGAGAGCATGGGGATGGAAATCGTTTACAATAGTTTACGAAAACAGCGATGGTTTAGTCCGTCTACAAGAGCTGCTCAAAGCTCACGGGCCGTCGGAACTGCCTGTTGCTGTGAGACAACTGCCAGATTCTCATGATTACAGGTACATTTTGTTTTCCAGTCAATTCTTACACTACGCTACCAGTGCTAAAGTTAAAATTGTTTCGCAGACCACTTTTGAAGCAAATTAAGAACTCCGCGGAATCACACATTGTACTGGATTGTGCTACAGAGAGGATTAGAGATGTGCTTCAACAAGCACAGCAAATAGGAATGATGTCTGACTACCATAGTTATTTAATCACTTCTTTGGTAAGACAGTTTGGAAAGAAAATACTATAAAGCTACAACCACACAACTGTTTGATAATGTTCATTAATTTGAATTGTTTACAGGACCTTCATAGCGTAGATTTAGAGGAATTCAAATATGGCGGCACAAATATTACAGCTTTAAGATTACTTGATCCTGAACGTGCTGATGTGCAAAGAGTCGTCCGGGATTGGGTTTACGACGAAGCCCGAAAAGGACGTAAACTACAACTGGGACACACAACAGCTAAGGTAATCTCCCATTTGTATGTAGCCCAGTGACAAAGTTATTTTGTACAAATAAACATGTATTGATATTAATTGTTTGTTTTCAGGAGAACATGACGTTTATTAAGGTGAGCAGAATGATCTGCTTATATCTATTAAATCCTCCGTATAACGTGTATTCTAAGGCCTTTTATATACCTATATAGACAATGAATACATTTTGGTAAATGTAGCTTTATATAAAATTTCTGCTTTGGCTTCGGTTATTCTTTTGAACTGGAGGTCTTAGAATTAGATCCATTTGTGTAAAACATTTTCCTTGACCCTCGTTACTGGAAACTTTCTTTTCATTTAATTCGATTCCCATTGAGCTAAGACATCCGTGTGTTGGTATGCAGACGGAAACAGCTCTGATGTACGACGCTGTACATTTATTCGCAAAAGCTTTACATGATCTTGATACGTCACAACAAATAGACGTGAGACCTCTTTCATGCGAAGCCGAAGACACGTGGCCTCATGGGTACAGCCTGATCAATTACATGAAAATCGTAAGTATTTTCACATCAACTGTGTCACATTATATTTTTAAGAATAGTATCTTCTTTTTTTTCGTGTAAATTAATTCATCAAGTAATGCTGGAATATAGCATATATACATACTATATCGTTCTTATGATAATGCTAATTTCAAAGGATTTTAATGTGTAGTTAACGATCTTGGTTATATTGAATGCCAGGTTTTCTGCTTCATCAATACCTACTTACTTACCTGCTTCACTGGCAGTTAATTAAAATTTATTTTTTCTTTTATAGTTCAAATAAATAGTGTTCTATATTCCATTTTAAATATAACCTACCGCCAAATTTCATAAGAAGCATTAAACCGTTTGAGCGTGATGGAGGCTCTAGAACTCAAACATACAACTTTTCAGATTTATTTTAGTAGTAAGATAATTGAAATAAAATGTGTATATCCCTATTCCACGACATAATGCTCACTAGAACTCGTTAAGCTGTTGAAGCATGATGGAGTCTCAAACATTCACATTAATAATAGTAGGTAGATTCATGACACACATTGCAAAATTTAATTGTAAGTAAACTTAAATCTTTGAAGTTATCCTTCATAGTACGACCATTTTATCCAAAATTACTGTCTACAAGCGTATTACGAATTTCATTCAAAGTACACTAGTCTCGCAATAAAAAGTTTTGTGGTCATTGAACAAAGCTGCGACGAACATAGTGGGATTAAGTGCTAGAACGTGAGAGTTGACGGATTAATTCCTACTGCTACGTTCAGGTTGTCCTGTTTTTATTGAGTTTCTCTGTCAACTTAAACAACAGCTACTTATTGTCTCTATTACCTAATGAAATTACGTTTTGAAAGCAACTAGAAATTACGCATGTAAAAGAAAACACTAAATGTTGATCATTAAATATTGCGTATATTAATATTAATTACTAACGTTACATTGATAGACCACATTATAATGTTACAGGGGTTTCATTGATCGCCTTTCATCCATCAAACCGATCCATTTCTTACCACGCGTTCTCATAATTATATATGAATAGAAATATGATACCGAACATTCACAACAAATTTTATCGATTTTCAATTAACATCGCATACACGTATAAACCTAAAGTGGTCGCTTATTAATAAATTATTACCAATCTTAGAACTCACTAAACGTAATAACTTACATAATACTCAACTCGTTAATTCAATAAACAGGTCGAAATGAAAGGCTTAACCGGAGTAATAAAGTTTGACCATCAAGGGTTCAGAAGCGATTTCACTCTAGATATAATTGAATTAACAAGGGAAGGCCTCCAAAAAGCTGGAATTTGGAACTCTTCGGAGGGTGTTAACTATACCAGATCTTACGGTGAGAACCAGAAGCAGATAGTGGAAATATTACAGAACAAAACGCTCATCGTAACAACCATTTTGGTAAGTAATAAATAACGTTCAAGATGTAGGCATTAATCTACTGGAAGCATTCTACTGCTCTCCCGTGGCCCACAAAAGCAAAATTAGCGTATCGCACAAATATATGAATGTTCGCTCGAGAAGCGAAGAGGGGATTTATGCTGACAGTAAAAATATATTCTCGGAGAGAAAACATTCATGCGAAACATATCCGTATTCATGACTGGATACATACAAGCCCTAAACAAAAACGCTGAAGACAGACAAACCTGAGTTTAAATAAAAAAATCACTCGAGCATTTCTCCGAGCTCACTACTTATACATATAACTACTTACGAATTCATTTCTCGTATATTCCCCAAGTATGTAAACTCTGTTTACTGATACAGTCATTCTTTTATAACACATTTACATACGTAATCTGGTCTGTTAATTCCCTAGAGTTCACCGTATTGTATGAGGAGAGAGGCCAGTGAAAAGCTAACAGGCAACGCACAATTCGAGGGTTACGCCATTGATCTAATTCACGAGATATCTAAAATTCTGGGCTTCAATTATACATTCAAGCTGGCGCCTGACGGTCGATACGGGTCCTACAACCGTGAGACCAAAGAGTGGGATGGCATGATAAGGGAATTATTGGAACAACGAGCCGACCTCGCCATTGCTGATCTCACCATTACATACGACAGGTAGAGATGACAATATAATTATAATACAGTTTAATACAAATAGATGTTCAGTCTTATTCAGTCTAGATATATCTCTATTTAAAATTATAATATGTAGAGTCAGTTAAGAAAAACAAGTGCACTCAAAATATTGTATTTACCTACCTTTTGTGGAGCGCTGAAGCGCATTGTATTCACTGTATTATTTTCGTTTGTTTAGGGAGCAAGTGGTTGACTTCACAATGCCGTTCATGAATCTCGGCATATCTGTGCTTTACCGCAAGCCCATTAAGCAACCGCCAAACTTGTTCTCCTTCCTATCGCCGCTCTCCCTTGACGTTTGGATTTATATGGCCACCGCATACCTCGGCGTATCTGTATTGCTTTTCATACTTGCAAGGTACGTAGCCGTAGACACACCGTACGTATGAAATATAATGTAGATACACACAAGTAATGGAAGTTCACTGAGATAAGGTATTTCACGCGAATGGAGTATTTCGCTTTGTAAATTATAGAACGAAAAATGATCGAGTGCTTACCATTTAGCATGTAACGTATTGTACATTCCACAGTATTTGGATTCAATTCGGAGCTGTGGTTGAAAACTCGCCATACATACCGACTGTAACTAGGTTGCTAAATGTATTTATCCAATAGGTTCACTCCATACGAATGGCATCCAACGCACTCTCCTGATGGCGAAAAAATGGAAAACATTTTCTCTCTAGCAAACTGCTTATGGTTTGCCATTGGATCTCTCATGCAGCAAAGCTGTGATTTTTTGCCCAAGTAAGATATTTAGAGAGACCCTAACATAAACTTTTATTAGCACGAGGCTGCCAAAAAACAGTTCCTTGCCGGAAATGAAATTAAGCATGTTTTCGTTTTAAACGTAATAAAGAGAAACTAATAAAAACTTGCTTCGCATTGTAAACACGTATTTCATTTCTGGTGATATAAATAGTGAACTCAGCGAAGTCCACAAAAAGAACATAAAAGGGGAGGGAGGGGTTGTTCAATCATTCGCCAACTTACTTTGAAGTAAATTTCAATTCCGGAACTTTCTTTTGAAATGAACATATGCCTTATATCGATTTAATTGCGATCAAGGATACCGTCCTCTATACTATAAATTCGATTACATAATATGAGTTGGTTACAAATGTATTTGATAAGGCTGCCAAATACAAGGCAACATGCTAGAGGTAAAAGAAAAAATGACACACATAATGGTAATTTGAAGATATGCTTTAACTGTATAACTTGTTTCCATTGTATTTTAACTAACATATTCGCCAAACTAGCATTCTTTACTCTGATTCTAAGATATTCTGAGATAAAATTTGCTAAAAGTAAGCTGGCAAACGATCATGAAATACATTGTAAATGAATGACGAGCAGTATTTGGGCGCAGGTTCAGCCCGTACGAGTGGGACTCCCCCAGGAACTGTATAGACGAGCCGCAGGTGCTGGAGAATCAGTTCACTCTGTTGAACTCGCTGTGGTTCACTATCGGCTCCTTGATGCAGCAAGGTTCGGATATCGCGCCGAAGTAAGTCCCTAATGCCTCTGATGGTTACAATTCCGCTATATTCGACCAAAATGGCAGATTGACTTACATCAAATTATGAAAAATGAGGACTATGTGAAAGTCGCAGTTAAAAATATATCTGAAATTACAGGAGTGAGTAATATTGTCTCGATGCTCAACCTCGCGGAAATTATAAAACGGAAATGTAGCCTTCAATGCAGAGCTTGGCTGAAGAAGTCCCTTTTACTAATTAGTTTGAAAGCGACCACAGCCCTTTGTGAATTTTAAGCATCAGTAGCCGCCTAGAGCGTCCAATTTAAATATATACCTGTTGGCTATTTTCACTAGCCGTGGTTTCCATTTCACAGTACTTAGCTGAATACCTTCAGTTGATTCAGTAGCTAATTAAACAACCAGACAGCGTAACTGATATCACACCCGTGACTTGTGTGCTTGTGCAGTATCCTCAGCTTGCTGCATCAAAGTTTGGTAGATAATAACACATAGATATTGATTTCACATTGACGTTACAATTTACTTGATGTGCAGATATAAATAGTTAGAATGTGAATTGAATGTCTTGTTTAATTTAGATAATACACATATTTAATGCATTCTTACACATACATTACATGCATTTTATGTAACACAATTCGATAGACTTTGGAACTGCACTTAAACCTGAATTGTGTTTTACTCATATGGAACACATTTATTTAAAATAACTATACAGATATAGCGCCACCGACGGTGAATTAAATAGATTGACTTATTTTATATGCTCGTATAACCGTGTACAAAATTATTAATACAATGTCGTTTGTAACAGAGCGGTATCAACCCGTATGGTTGCGGGAATGTGGTGGTTCTTCACCCTAATCATGATATCCTCATATACGGCGAACCTCGCCGCTTTCCTAACCGTGGAGCGAATGGACTCGCCTATTGAGAGCGCAGAAGACCTCGCAAAACAAACTAAAATTAAATATGGAGCACTAA
The DNA here is from genome assembly GCA_947459985.1 of Diloba caeruleocephala. Lineage (NCBI taxonomy): Eukaryota > Metazoa > Arthropoda > Insecta > Lepidoptera > Noctuidae > Diloba > Diloba caeruleocephala. Next base: position 15,155,762 of record OX381615.1, read on the forward strand.
AGGGAGGATCTACTGCGGCATTCTTTAGGGTAAGTACTCATAGGGGCCAAATTCTAAAGAACAATTTTTAATAGATTGTATCTGTAAGTACATAAGTCCAAAATCATTTCCATTTAAGAAATTTAAATTACAATTGGTTCCATTTAAATTAAGACCGTGACGCATACAACTTACTAATGCTAACTTTTGAGCCACCCCATTACTTGACTGGATTTCTATCAGACTGTGGTGACACTTTAATGTAGCAAATTTAATTCCCCTAATTTGCGTTTGGGACATTTGCGAACCCAAACGTAAACGAAGGATTCCTCTTTTTGATAAAGAATAAGCTGAACATCAAACTTGTCGCCACAACTGACATTGCTTGTATGAACGTAAATGTTACATATTTTTATCTCAGAGTATGTCTTAAATTTAAGACTCTTTACCTTATGAATTTAGACTTGGTTCAAGTACCTCATAAATATGAAACGTTTCGGTGTTTTGTTGTTAAGCAGAGGCGGTAAAGATTTATGGTGTGTTATGTTATTGTTACTGTTGTTATTTTGAATTTATAAAAACAATGTTACGAATCTGTTAAAGTTTTGGTGAGAGGTTATAAAAATTAAGCATTTTTATAATTGTATTTATCATATTATAGATACCTCGCAATGATCACAATAAAATTTATCTTAAGAACTTCATAATTCCTGTTACCTTTTTCCATTCTATTTTTAAAATAAGCGCAGAATTTATCTGTAACTGTTCCTCATAAAATATCTCTTGTCTCTAAGCGGCCGTGAAATTGCGTGTGCAGAAGGATAAATGTATCTGTATGCTGATGACTTGCAACTGTACACTCAGTCTGATTTGAAAACCTTAGATACAAGTATTTCTTGCCTAAATGATGATCTTTTAGCAATAGCAGACTGGTCTTCTAAATATGGAGTTGCGAGTTGTTGTTGACAACACAAGTAAATGTTAGGCTATTATTATAGGTAGTCTGTTCTACCTTAAAAATGTTAATACCGAACATACAACATACCCCAATAGCTTTTAATCATTCTGTAATTCCCCTGTCACCTCATGTAAAGGATTTACGAATCTTAACGGTAGAAGTCCGAACTGATCTGTAAATATTAGGTTTTACCTCAGAGACACGTTAAATGTTGAAAATACATTGGATCTCCATATTGATGACAGGCTTAGGTGGGTCATGCAAGTTAGGCAGACAAGCCAGAACGTAACGACTGCACTCCGATCTTTCTATAGATTCAAAATTTTCCTTCCATCCAACACAAAAACACTTCTGGTCCAGTCCCTTGCTTCCTGTAATTGATTATGCGGATGTTTGTTACACTGATCTATCCCAAGAACTTCTTAACAAATTGGATCGACTTCTTAACAACGGTATTCGTTACATCTTCGGATTGCGTAAGTACGACACATTTCTTCCTACCGATCTAAGCTTAAATGGATACCTGTCCGTCAGAGGAGAGCCGTTAGATCACTCTCCTTGTGCTCCTAATAATCTTAACATTTTCTTCTTCTGCTTCTGAAAATTTAATTCTTAACATTCCATCCCACCATACAAGGTTTATATCCAATTCCTTTGCTGTTGTAACAATAAAACTCTGGAATGTGCTTAACCCAAAGGTTGATTGGTGGAGAATGCCTCATGGCGTTAAGTCAGTTAAGTGTATACTCTATGTACATAAAAGTTTAAATAAATAAATCCCTAAGCTATCTTTAATACCTACAGATTTTATCCAAAGTCTTCAGTATTTATTTCTATCAAACAGGACTCGAATTTCTCTACGTATCAGCGGATGTGGTCGTTTATGGAGTCTGCCCGGCCATCAGTTTTCGCGATAAGCAATAAGGAGGGAGAGGAAAGAGTAGTGCGAGGAAAAGGTGCCTATGCCTATCTCATGGAATCTACTACCATCGAATATGTGGTGGAGAGGAACTGTGACCTCACCCAAGTAGGAGGCATGCTTGACTCTAAGGGATACGGGATCGCTATGCCACCCAGTAAGTAGAATATATTAAACTTAAGCATAATTTTACATCGTTTACAGTCTTTTACGATATTATTTTAGGCGAGTTGTTGTATGGCTGTCCTTTATAAGTAATTACTCTGCAACAATATATGTATGTATGAGTTACTGTAAAAGCTCAAACTACGGAAAATCCTAAGATTTTCCAGTAAAACCTAATATTTACGAATCTTAACGGCAGAAGTCCGAACTGATCTGTAAATGTTAGGTTTTACCTCAGAGACACGTTAAATGTTGAAAATACCTTTCTCAGTATATCTTAAGATATTTATAGTTACTCGCTTTAATACTACCCTTATAATAATCAAAGGCTATTATTAATTTAAAGCTGTCACAGAAGGTTATGCCAGCCGTAATTTATTTCCGCCAATTTATTGTTGTTTGCTCACAGTCAATCGCTCACTTAGTATTTTTGTTACCCGTTTCAGTATTTTTGGTATAATTTGAATTTTCAGTCGCTGGTTTAAATACTACCCTTGTTTTATTCCCAAAACCAACATATACTAATCGTCATTGGTAAAACCTAGCATATGCCAAACTCCAATCGTAAAAGCCCGATAAATAGTCTTATTTTATATCAAAACTTACATTTACCAACACAAGTTGGTAAACCTTAAGATTTACAAGTGTAACTTAGAAGTAATACCATTAGTCGAGCTTTAAAAGTAACAACAATAACATATACATCTGCGTCACAAAGACGCAAGTGATAATAAAATTCTGATCCATACATGAATCCGATAAGTCAGAGGTGCAGGCCGGGATCAAATTCAGACCCTCCTGTATAGAAGGCAAGCGTTTAACCTCTATACTATCACTGCTATCAATCAATCAATATTCGATTAATTCATACAAATCTACTAAAGTCTGTAAAAAATATAGTAAGTGAAGTAATGAGAAAACTGTCGTAACTGTATCGGCAATAAATACCTTTACCGATTTTTATACTAATATCTAGTATAATATTATATTATCTGTGCTAATATAAACTTTTATTAATGTGGTTCGTCGAAATAATTATGCAAAGGTATTTTGTAGAGATTCAGAAGTATGTGGGTGTATTATAAACAGTATGATACTTATGGCTGTATTAATTATTAGGACCTTTTTTAGACTCACCGTACCGTACTGCTATAAGTGGGGCAGTTTTGAAACTTCAAGAGGAAGGAAAATTGCACATTCTGAAAACAAAATGGTGGAAAGAAAAACGTGGTGGAGGGTCTTGTAGGGTAAGTAAAAGGAAACCGCCATCGTTAGTTACTCGCAAAAACCATGCCAGTCATGTGCTCGGCGGTTGTTTGGAATTTGTTTGTCAGCGGTATTATACTATTACATGATTGTGAATTTCTTTTTGCCTGTTTAATTTCCACAAATGATTATTTAAACGAAGATCCAAAAAACAGAAATTAGTGTCCAAATTTAAAATTCAAATCTAACGATGTTTTGATGATGATGTAAACAAAATATGGTGCTCCACAATTTTAAACATAAGCACAACATAACCTACTTAACATAACAAATTGCTTATAGGTTTACGAAGTGAGGAGAATATTAGTATATTTAAAAAGCAAATTAAGCTATTGTAAATAAAACATATCATAGTATTGCTATCTTAATGATAAATGAATGCAATATTAGTAGTCCATCCATTTAGTAAATTAAATTAATTAATGTTGTACACCGTCTATACCAATATCACGGAGATCTGTACCTTAGAATAAGACCTTTCTATCATATTTTGTGTACTTGTGATAACAATAAATGAATTCTATTCTATTCTATTCTTACATATATTACATTCACAGTTAGGAGGTTCTAAAAAAATTATACGGTATTAGAATTTCATTAAATATATTTTTTTTTAAGAATAAAATACGGATTTTGTAATTGTAACTATACTCCCAGCTTAAAATTATACTGACAATCACTGAAAAGAAAACCTCAAGGGAAGAATTTTCATCAAAAACCCATCGTATTAATTCATGGCATCTAAAGAACTCGAATAATTTTCCTTGTAGCTCACATTTTTGTTCGGGAAACGTCAAGGCCCTCACTCAACGTTTATGGGATATTAAAGGGGGATATAAAAGGGCAAGGGTGTGTGTCACGTTTATATCCAACAATGTTTCAATAACAGGATGAGACATCAAAGTCATCGTCGACAGCCAACGAATTGGGGCTGGCGAATGTTGGCGGCGTGTTCGTGGTATTAATGGGCGGTATGGGCGTCGCATGCGTCATCGCCGTTTGCGAATTTGTCTGGAAGTCGCGTAAAGTTGCCGTTGATGAACGAGTGAGTCAATTTATCTTATGTACTAATAAACAGCCTGACACAGTCTAGGACAGCGGCGGATCCAGGATTTTAATCTGGGGGGCTCGAGTCTTATGTCAAGATTTTCAGAGAACATTGTTGCTACTAGGTCTAAGATCAACTGCGACTCACAGTTTGGGGGAAGACCTAAGTGGTTTGGTGACCGCATAGCATACATAGTTTCTGGCACCGGTGTTGCCTGAGGGTAAGGTTATTTGAACTGGCAAGTTTAAACATCACGTCATAAGATGGCCGTTAGATCTTCGCCTGATAGTAGTAGAGCCATATGGTCCAGGTAAGGTTAAAATATTAGAGAAAGTGAACGTTGCGCACTTTCCCAACAATAACCCCAATTCATTAAAATTACAAGTAGCGCATGTCATCTCCTCGATCGACAAGAATGTTTTTCATTATTAACATTTGTGCGATGTATTTATTTTTCTTAATTTGTTTTCAATGATTAATTGATATTTTGTTTGTTCTAGGTTTATTTTTAAAATAAATGGGTAATATTATTTTTATGAGTTTTAAATTACTTACAGTGATTAAGTTAAAGCTAGCCTGATTGTACGAGTAGATAGTGAAGAAAATCTGTGTAGATTTGACAGCTTGGATACTTTTATTTAGACAGTAAACATAACCACCATTAGATAGTTTTTCTTTTCGAGAGTATGTAAAATTCACGTAACAGGCTATACTTAATTTTTTAAGTTCCCGACCTCACTATTATTATCTGTGTTATTGCTGCCCGGATCCCAGAAGGAGGAGGTATGATTTTTCTCAATATGATATCGATCTGTTGGGGCAAGCTGTGCAGCGTTGTTCTATTAAGTTGTTGGTTCTTGTTCAGGCATCGCTGTGTTCGGAGATGGCGTCAGAACTGCGATCGGCGCTCAAGTGCCCGGGTGGTGGCGCCGGCGGAGGGGGCGGTGGGCCGGGTGGCGCTCGCGACGGCGCCGGCTCGCCCTACCTGCACTACGGGTTCAGCACCAAGAGCCAGCTGCACTAGCGGCCGGAGCCCGCCGCCTCGCCACCCAGCGACGTGTAGGCACCGCGCGGCGGACGCTCCGTAACCCCCAACTCCAAAGCCGCTACCATTATTCGGTGATACTGCGGCCAGATGTGATTGTTCAAACTAGTTGAAGGCATGTTTGTCGAGCGTAGTAGCGTAGATGTTCACGATATATAATTGTAAATAAATTCATATCTTATTTGTATAGAGTAAGTGCCGTTGTAAGCCACTCGATGTTAAGGAATTTGATATTGTTTTTATCGAGTTCTTTTGAAAATGAATAACGATTCGTCGCGTCTCTGTTGCCAAACATACATGTGCCAAGTTTTACGATTCACCATAAATCATACAAGTGCGTAAATTACACTTGGTGCGATTGTATTTTTTTAATCTTTGATTTCTCTACTAAGTATGTCTTTACATCGATTTTAGATATACATTACGGATTTAGTAGGTAGGTATATCGATGTTTTATATCTATGAATCAATTAGAGTATATTGACATTTCATTATAATAAATTAAAGAATGTTAATATTTCCAATTAAAATAATCTGTAAATAGTTTGATGGTAACGGTACTGCCAAAGTAGAGTTAATAATTAGGAATATGTACAACTGGTAATTAAGTTTACTAACTTTTTGTGATTGTGGATCCAAAGTTAATTGAAAATCATGATTTCTTAAGTTATGTATATCGTTATATTTAATTGGGTGTAAACATAGAGTAAAATTAAAGAACCACGAAATTTACCGAACCAGTTGGATGGAGCCATTATAATTATGTGTTACATTTTCGATACACTTCTAAATGTGCCAAATATCCTGTTCTGTATTTTGTAAGTTTACATTGCCGAGTTTAAATAAATGAATTGTTTTATTTACATCCATGGTTTCATTATATACCTATCCTAGTTATTAAAAAAGGGTGTGTGGCTAATTGACTAGCATGCAGAGCAGTGTATCTGTGATGTTAAGCTGCTCTTGCCACCGTTGGGTTCTGGATGGGTGACCATTCTTGCGATGCCCCACACTAGAATGTCACGTGTCGTGGGTACATTTTACAAGTATAAATTTCACATACATTAATGACAACCCAGACCCGGAACAACTAGGTATCTGTAGGTCCGGGGGTCGCGGGTGCGCAGATTGGGGAGTCTGCGTGCTCACACCGAGCGACCCCCGGGAAGACGGTGGCGCGCACGTGGCCACGTGCCGCCGTGTGCGCAGCACAGCGCAAAGCGAGGCTTGGGGGGATCCTTTACAATCCTCCCCGAGAAGTGCCTGAGGGGGCGACCTTTTTACAGTCGCCTCCCTCCACTAGAGGGGGTGACCGCTTTACAGTCATCCCTTCCGTGATGTGCCTAAAGGCGTGGCAGCAATGGGCGGCTCTAGTGTGATCTTACGAGGACCTGGAGCCTCCCTTCGTTGCCGAAGATGACCGCTCCAGTGGTTTTAGCCGGTAGGAGTCCGGCATACCCCTTCGCCCTTCCCCGGGGTGAAGGAAGTGCCATGTAGAATTTCCACTGGACATCAATAAAAAAAAAATAAAAAAAAAGGTATCTGTAGGTCTCTGCGTGCTCATACGTCTCTGCGTGGTCCTCGTATGATCACACTAGAGCCGCCCAATAGGCACATCTCTGAGAGGGTACCTGTAAAGCGATCACCCCCCCTGGGGGTATTGTATAGAATCCCCCAAGACTCGCTGTGCGCTGTGCAGCAGCGCACACGGTGGCACGTGACTACGTGCGCGCCACCGTCTTCCCGGGGGTCAGTCGGTGTGAGCACGCAGGTTCCCCAATCTACGCACCCGCGAAATTTCCTAATTTTTATATTTACTAGAGTTTTCGATTCAATTGTCATGGCAGCATTAAGATGAACAATCCCAACAGACGGCACTCGTTCACGAGCATGATGCATGCATCAGCATCGCTCAGCTCAACCATATTGTAGAGTAACTTAGCGACCCGATAAACAACGCCAACCATAAGCAGGACACTTGACTGAGCATGACATACCTAAACTGCCAGACAAATATCACGTCAGTAAAACAAAATAATTGAATAGCCCACATGGTACTCTTACACTATCAAATCTAAATGCATAAAATAAACATAAAAATAAATAATTAATGTCATATAGAATAATGAAATGTCATTATAAGAATTAATATAATTCATTATTAAAAATTATGCAATTAAAATGTCAAATAAAAATAAATACTATACATATAGCTGACTTTCTTTCATTTTTCTTTCTTTTCTTCTTAAGAAGATTTCGTATCTTCTTAAGAATAAAAGACTACTAATCATTATGCTCGTTTTATCCATATGATGTCCGGATAAAGAATACAGCACCACTTCATCTCCTCCTGTGGATGTCATAAAAGGCGACTAAGGAACTTTTACGCAAAGGGATGGGCAGCAGCATCCCTTCTGTGGAACAGTAGCCATACTGCGCCCACTAACACGCCTGCCAATCGTGGTGAATACTGGCAAATTCCCCCCTAAACAATGACATAAATATGGAAATATATGGAAGAGGCTTTTGTTCAGCAGTAGACTACCTTTGGCTGGTATGATGATGCTTGTTTGAATTACCTCGAGTTAATTCAGCACTTGGTACTTGAGAAATGATGAGAATTATATACTGTTCTAAGGTTGCCGTAATAAAACTTTCAGTATATTAAACTTGTAATCTAGTGCCAAATCGTAAACATGTAAGCAATTCATAAACGTGGTAATATGTTTTCCTATATTTATTATCAAAACAACATAATGAATGAGACAGGTGGAAGACGTTAACGAAATAAAATTAATAGATAAGGGTGCAGGTAAAAAAGTTAAGCTCAGTTCACGACCATTTCACAACATTTATACGACCTAGCTATTCATCTATGTTTGCCCATCAGTTATACGAGCCAACGCCGCGTCGGATGTAAACCAAAACACCTATCAAATATTGCTTTGTCACCGGCATAAAGTGTTTCTTTATGTTTTATTACCCACAAAAATATTATTTTATTTCCTATTGTAATAGTTACTAGGTATGTAACAGCTGTCGTAAACTCTCCCTAAATATATATTTTTGTAGGCCTCTATATGATCATTTTACCGTGTTATTGAAAAGGACCATTTCCGTCTCCATCATAAATCTATATAATAACATAGGACAGAACTTAAGAATAAAATATATCTTAACTTGTTGTAGTCGATAACTATATGATCCCTTAGGCACAAGACCAAGAATAAGGTACCTATTTTCAACACGGTGGAAATCCTCTGTCTTCCCCCGCCCCAGGGAAGGGTGGAGAGGAGTGCACAAGTAAACAAACGCATTCGTCCGTAGCTGCACATTTTGGAAGGACTGACTTTAAAACGGTCACCCTCTCTAGCGGACAGGAGATGACTGTAACACCCAACCAGGCACATCCCGGGCGGCTTGTGAAGGATGCCCCTGAAGTCTCGCTGTACACCATGGTGCGTGACCACGTGCACACGGCCGGCTGCCGTCTTCCCGAGAGAAGCAAAAATTACCTAGCACTTTTTAATGGCTTTATTCTAAGCAGAAAAAAAATGATTACTGTAACTGCTTTTGTTATATGTGAACTGATTATAAATCGAACTTATGCTAGGAGAATCTGAATTTTCTTTGCAAAAAGTTTTTAACATAGTGTCGAAGATAAGTTTACCAACTAGTTATAATAGAAAAACAAAAGCGTAAGGCAAAAAATTACATTGAAAGTAGTTTTTGCTAAAGAGTTCGTACAAACACAACTTTTTTATGTAAAAGGCTATTTATTTCGGCGTACAACGAAATGTTAGATGTTTTTTTCATCCAGCGGCGGCTGTTCTATTACATCAACCAACATAGTAATGTGGTCATTTCTACCCCCAAAACGGCAATGAAGAAATTGTACGACCCTATACACCCTCGACGTTCAATGTGTTAAGTAATAAGTTGCCGCCAGAATTTGGCTATACTTTGCATACGTCTTAAGGGACTTCTTAGTGAACAAGGAATGATTTACGACGTCATATGTCATGCTTAGAGATGTTTATATCAAAAATAAAACTTCTATTACTGTGATCACGTTCCGTGGTAAAAAGGAAAATAATGTTTTACACTTAATATTTAATAGCACAAATCTCGCTTAGTTTTATAAAAAGCTTACACTAGCTGATGAGATATTTCTAAACAAATTTCATAAAAGCTGGTTAATTTTAGATTTAGGTTGTACTTTATGATATTTCTAGTTTAATATTTGTTATATTGTGTAGGATTGCGTTGTACCTCAATGCTTAAGACTGAAGCTTAAGGTTTAGGTTATAGTTGGGTTATTTGCACAGAACACGCTCGAGGTGGGCACCACGTGGGCTGCCCAGCGGTGGATCCTGGTTGATCAGATCGGGCGATCTCAGCAGCCAATAGTAATATCTACTATGCTGACACAGCTATAAAATTTAAGTGCTGTAGTCTTCTTTGGCGAGAGCGTCATGACCCAGAAGGAGATTATGGAGCAGGATCGGGAGAGTACCGATCTTCCTCGGAGAAGGAGAACCCGGGTAACAATCGCCCCACTGCCTATATCCGACACGCCTGAGCACCCTCTTTGGCGGGGCCTCGAAGATCGTGGGCGTGCAAAGTGGAGACGCGCTTATACTGAATGACGCTCGAGAAGACGGAGGCATGCATGTGGACACGAGCCACCGTGTGCGTAGCACACACCGAAACTTGGGGAGATATTTACAACAAGAGATACGCCCGCGGGCTGATTTATACAGTCACCACCCGTCTGCTAAAGCGGGTGACCGCTTTACAGTCACCACCTGCGAGATTTACGTAAGAGGTATAAACCAATGATAAGAACTTGGCTTGCTTACTTCCATTACAAATACCTCAAAGGCGTACAATATGAACCTATTCGTAATTCCCTTAACTCCGCCTAGTATATCTTATTTCTAATGTACAGCTTTTAATTGCCATACACTATTGACATCAGTTTAGTACAGAGTTCGCATATCTAACAATATTTATCTTGCTCTTTTTACGAAATTATCAAATAATCCACCACCAAATTGTCCAATTTTCTAAAAACATCTATGAAAATTCGCCTCAGCAATATTAATTTCACCCTGTACCAGACTCGACCGTGCAGTAACATATGTACATTAACAAGATCCCGAGGGGACTGTGACAATTCAACGTTAATTAGCCAAAACAAAATGGCGTGGTGTTTGGCGTGGGCGAAACGTGCATGCCTCGGATAACTTGTATGTTTACCTTTGTTTACTCTTTGTAACGAACGTCCCACGCTAGCTCAGTAAATTATTAACAATATTCCAGTAATATTAACATTTTAAATTCACGGCTCAGATCTGAGAACATAAACACGTTGGATATAATATCTAACTACGAATAGTAAGCACAAGAATAACCAAATAGAAAACCAAATCTTTATCGATATTTTTAAGTTAAGCTTGCTTGAAGAAATCCGATTGAACCCCGTCCCTTAGGATAAGCAAGAAATTTCAATGCAATTCATCTCTGTTCACGTTTTTTATCTCAAAAGCACTTGCGCGATGAAATGTAAAATACGAGGTGTAAAACTCACACGCTTTCCAAATCACAATTCTCAACGATAACCCATTGAATACGGGTTTTCCGGTTTCCGGTTAGACGGTAAAGAGGAAAAGGGTTTTTGGGACGGAACCTGCGCGCTGATAATAACGCCTGTATTCACGCTCCGTAGCAACTGCTACGAGTGCTACGCAAGTTATATTTTTAGATAGATGTTATTTTTATTATCTTCAATATTGTTCTGTTACTATAAAAGACGAACTTATTTTACATTAAAATCCTTAAACATATAAATCATCTTCGCCAATAAAGAGGCACATTAAGTCCGATAAAAGGATATTTTGAATGTGAAGACATATTCTTTCGCACGATATTATACACACTCAGTATTTACCATATAAAACAATGTTGTATCTCGTTAGCTAACTAAATTGAATGGAACTACCATACGCGTAATAATCACGTACGGAAGTGAGAAGCTGTGGGTCGTCGCCGAAGGGCCCTTGTACGAGGACAAGGCAAACTTATTTGATGATGCAAACGTGTCCAACGTACGAGCCTGGATTGTTTTGGCATCTCCAAATCATAGGGTCGTCGAACTATCGTGAATCCAACTTCTGTGGGGATAAACTTGGAAGTATGTTATAAGTAAATTTCGGCCACGGTCAGGCGGACGCAGGGAGACAATCATGTAGGTATATAATCCAGAATAGGGGGTTTTGCCAATTAGTGTAGACTGTAGAGTATGGTGTAATTTTATATAATTATAATGATAAGTAACTTGTACGATATTAAATTAAAAGGAAAACCGACATGTCATAAAAATAAATAAAAATCTATTTATTGTAAACAGCCAGCAATAGTGACGATACTAAACGCATTGGTAGATAGATTCATTCGACCAAATTCATAAATGTTTTTCAGAGGAATTGTCGTCATTAATGCATTTTATTGCCTCAAGATAAATATACACTGTGCTGTGTTCTATTTTATAATGTTGCAATAAATTGTTCGCAAGTGTGCAATCGATAGACCACATATTAAAATTATCACACAAAACGTATATATACTTTTATGGGACATCTATAGAATATTTTACTTAATAAAAGTAATAATACTGCTAACGAATGTACAATAGGTTCTCAAAATGAATTATTTTGTCTTGCGCCTATTATTAACATGCTATATCTAAACCAGACAATCCAATAGATCTTCAGTCGTTTCCTTTGTCGGGTGTGAAATAATCAATAATAAATAATATACTTGTCCGGCGCATTGGAAATCGCGGTTTGTTGTGACCATTCAGAAGGACGCCGCAACCGATCTCCTAATATACCTAATATGCGAATACCATAAGTCACCCTTTGTGACACCCGTAAGAAAGACTAGATTCCTATTCGTTACCGGTAACCACACGCCCAGTGTTGTATAAAAAAAAGTAAATACATAAGGTATATGGTTAACAGTTAACGGCACGCAGCTTCCACACACTTGTACATCTATAAGCGGGACGTATGAATACGTCCAGATTTTTGTAAATAAACAAATGAAGACCCTCTTCACAATGTTACATTTAAATTCAACCTTGATTCTCAAAATGTAGCTTTACAAAACCGCCCGGCGAATGGGAAAAATATACAAATTTTAATTCTATCCTCAATGCATTGGGCGGCATTATGTTTACACGAGCGTTGGGTAATACCACCGAGCATTTAGCATAAATTAATGGCCGCCGTGTAATCACATTACCCTGTTGGGTCAGTCAACAGCAAAAAGTGTTGCCACAAGACTCGTTTTAATTAAACTACCGCTTGATGAATATCTACAGAAACAAAACATTTTAATGATGCCCGGAAGATTTAAAGAATTTTTATTTCTTTTATTAATCTAGGCATTCATTTTGTATCCATCCGAGATGTGCCTGGTGGTGGCGCACATCTCGGAGGTGATGGCTGTAAAGGCTTGACACCAATGGCTGGCTCTAGCGTGATTGTGTTGAGGGCCTGGAGCCCCCCTTCGATGCCGAAGATGACCACTCCGATGATTTTAGCCAGCAGGAGTGCGGCATGCCCCTCCGCCCATCCCCCGGATTGAGAAAGTAAATGACGTTTTTCCACCGAGTAAAAAAGCAACGCCGTGTGGTGCCGGCTCAGAAACCACCACCCCATCTCCTTCCGTGGGTGTCGTAAAAGTCGACTAAGGGATTAGCCGGAGGATGGGCAGCAGCGTCCTTCGAATACATTAACAAATCAACTGCGATCGCCAACCCGCCTGCCAAGCGTGGCAATTATGGCAAAACCCCCCAATGAGCCCACAACACACTCATATCGGTCATTGTGGTGGAGGGTTTGGGGGAGGCCTGTGTCCAGCAGTGGACTTCATTCGGCCGAAATTATTGAAAAAAGCATTAATTTTGTAAAACTGTGCTCATAATCTTGTTTATCAATCGAGTAGTATTCTTATACACATTAGAAATGGACAATTGTTCTTCTACAAAAGTAAAGCTGACCTTTAATGAGTTATGTAAAGTCACAATTACTTATCCGCATGGTCAATGTTTACCCAGCAGCTTCAACCGCATCATATGTTTGGTTACCTGAGATTTTGTCTTCAAAATGCTGAATACTTTACCAGAAAAAGTTGATTTTGAATCCGAGATAATTAATGAAAATTAAATAACTGAAATATTAAATATGATTTCTCAACTCACCGATTGAAGGACCTACTGCTACGAAATGTGGAGCAGGTGATCAGTATCGAAAGAAATGTAACATTTGACTTTGTTTACTTAAAACAGTTTCATGGTCATCATCCTTCCTCATCATAACAGCCAAAAGACGTCCACAGCTAAACAAAAGCCTCCGTGAACGACCGTTTGGCGTGTGGTGCTGGCTCAGAATACCAACAACCCATTTCCTCCCGTGAGTGTCGTAAAAGCCGACGAAGGGATTAGCCGGAGGATGGGCAGTAGCGTCCTTCGAGTACATTAACAACTAACTTGCGATCGCCAACCCGTCTGCCAAGCGTGGCGATTATGGCAAAACCCCCCAGTGAGCCCACAACACACCCATATCGATCGTTGTGGTGATCTTTGGGGGAGGCCTGTGTCCAGCAGTGGACTTCATTCGGCCAAAATGATGATGCGTTATTTTGGGGGAATTTGTCAGTACTCACCACGCTTAGCAGGCGGGTTGGTAAGAGCAAAATTGCTGCTGTTCCATAGAACTGTTGCTGCCCTTCCTCTGGTTTCGAGTCCCTTAGTCGCTTTTTACGACATCGACGGGAGAAGATAGGTAGTGCCAAACATAATTTAATAAGTAATAATTTTAAGTTGTCATTTGTTTGTACAACGAGAAAGATACACTTAATATTATGAAGAGAAGTTTTTGTTTTATGTGGGGGTTGAACTTCATCTTTCAAAATTATCCCGTGACTAAAGTCTCACTTTCGACGAGTCGTTATTGAAATATGAATGCGGAAACCCCTTTTCCCAAAACACCATCCCCAAGTGACGCTGCCTGCGTATGTCAGGCGCACCGTGCACAGTGGGGCTGCCATTATCAAATTTTCTGACCGGCTAATCTTCTCACCACGGCATGAGCTATTTCCAGGCTTTTGCCAACACAAGACTGTTCCAAATATAAACAAAGTAAGTTAAAAAAATAACAATATAAAAGTTATCCACGTTGCGCACTGTGCCAACGTAATCTATCGTTATTAGATCAAATTCCTCTACATTAAACCGGTGTGCGCTTTGCCGCGTTGCCCACAAACTACAAACTGCTATCACTGAAAGGCACTTTAAATGCAAATCACTATAAAGTTCAGACCGCACAACACTGCAGTCCGCTTAGATGTAAACAAATTTATCTATTTATTTTCAACTTGATTTACGATTCTAGTAGAAAAGTCTTGAAATAAACATCATTAAATAAATACTAGTGATAACATATGGGACAGAGACGTGGTCACTCACCATAGATCGCATAAGAAAGCTCAAGGTCCCTCGATGAGCTATGCTTGGTATTTCTCTACGAGATCGAATCAGAATTGAAGACATCAGTAGGAGAACAAAAGATATATACCGACATAGCTGAAAGGATTGGTAAACTGAAGTGGCAATCGGTGGGGAACATTGCTCGTAGAACTGATGGCCATTAGGGTAAAAAGGTTCTTGAGTGGATACCGCGCACCGAAAAACGCAGTGTGGGACGACCTCCAACGAGGTGGACAGATGACCTGGTGAAGGTCGCTGGGAGCCATTAGATGCGGGTAGCATGTAACCGCTCGTTGTGGAAATCTGTGGGGGAGGCCTTTGTTCAGCAGTGGACGTCTTTTGGCTGATATAATGATGATGATGATGATGAATTAATATTACACGATATACCTACTACGTTCTTTTTAAATAGTTACATGTAGATAGCTTTCCGTCTTCATCTATCAAGGGGTTATACGTGAGACAGGCAGGTACAGAAATAATAAAAGTTTACGTGTCCTCAAATTAGCCTATATTTTTATTCTTATAGTAATATACCCTTGACTTTTCTGTATCGTAGGTACAGTTTAGAAACATGAACCTCACAATCACAAATACCCAGATCCGGAACAATCTATTGGTCATACAAATATTTGTTCCGTGCGGGGATCGAAACTGTGACACGTAGTGCGGAAAGCCAATCGACTAGCAAGCGCGTCAAACGTACCATCTATTATAAATTGCCATTCCAAAACCTCAAACCTTTGCATATGAGTTGATCCCGGTTTAATATATAATGGTATGTATAACAGGGGCCGATCCTCTCATCCTCTTGATGTCGGTGTCTCATCTGAGCACATCCTAAGATGTTACTTCTATACGTTACCAACGTGATTTATAAACATGTTAAAATTTTCACACATCAAATTAACATTACATTATCAGCCCATTATTGTCCCACTGCTGGGCACGGGCCTCTTCTCACGTTAATAAGGGTATGGCCTTAGTCCACCATGCTGACCTAGTCCGGGTTGGCGGACTATACACACCATCGCCATCGCCACCACCGAGAACTTTTTGGAGCCCACTCAAATGTGCAGGTTTCCTATTCCTAAAGATGTTTTCCTTCACCGTATATGCAAGTAATAATCAAATTCTGACCCGCATATAAATCTGAAAAGTCAGAGGTGTGGGCCGGGATCAAACTCAGAACCTCCTGTACGGACGGCAAGCGTTCAATTACTTAGGCTATCACCAAATTATCACACATAGTTTAATAAATATTTCATGAGGTTATCAAAGGAGTCACTCCACACAACCCACAAAACTTACGAGTACATCCATATGAATTCCACGAATTACCATATATAGGATATATATTCACTTGACTGTATAGTTTCTTGAACAAACTTTTCTCTCCCAAACAGATTTATTACGTGAATATATTGATAGTTTCTTAAATTATGTTAATGATAAATTCTTTAGTTTGTATTTTTTGTGACCGATTGACCATCGAGTCGTTCACTGTGCCTGGGATACTCTGAACGTGACATCATATTGTTTTTAAGGTTGGACCGATTATAATTAGGATTCTAAAAATCCTCACTAATAGTCCCCAGGTTGGAAGTGCGCCCCTCTCGTTTAGAACTTTCTTGGGAATACCGTTTTCAAAAACTATAGGTATACAAGAATCAAGCTGTATGATGTCTAACTTTGATGTCAGCGATTCTGCGTTTCTTCAAGTCAGTATAGTATACTCCTACATTGTCACAGCATAACGCTTCGAGAGTCTATTCGTTAACATATAGAGCGAGATTTGAAAATGAACCACCGTTATTGACATATGTATTTATACGCCGAAAGAGAAATAATTTGGGAAATAATGAGGCAATCTCAATTTAAGACCTTTTATGATGTCGAAAACTTAAGTTCAAAGAAATCTTACACAACAGTGAACAATAAATGATAAAATGAAAATAAATATTTTTACTGAATAAGCTCTTTATGTAGGTACTTAGCTTACTTCAAGGATAGTTCACATACGTGATTCTGCTTATTCCATTAGCATCTCAAAGGCAAAGAATAAACCCTCAAGCAGAGCTTGAGTCGACATTGCATCAATTAAACATAAATACTGAACCTATTACGTAGATATAAGTTTTTAAACTGACATGGTCACTGACACTATTATTGGAACTGAAAACGGGATATTTACCATGTTTTTTATTACTTTTGAGTTCCCAATATTTCGGCGCTGTTGCAAGCGCCATGTTCACGGATAAACTAAAGTTTTTGCGGGTGGATGTTTAAGAGCAGACAAAACGATTACGTAGAGTTCATATTTGATAAAAGTATCATCATTCATCATTACGGCCGAATGAAGTCCACTGCTGGACACAGGCCTCCCCCAAAGATGTCCACAACGACCGATATGGATGTGTTGTGGGCTCATTGGGGGGTTTTGCCATAATCGCCACGCTTGGCAGACGGGTTGGCGATCGCAGTTGAGTTGTTTATATACTCGAAGGACGCTGCTGCCCATCCTCCGGCTAATCCCTTAGTCGACTTCTACGACACCCACGGGAGGAGATGGGGTGGTGGCATTCTGAGCCGGCACCACACGGTTATAAAAGTAACCCCGACTTAAATTCTACTTGAGTTTTGATTCTCGATCTGTAATACGGGCCTGAATACTAGAGAGACTATGTCAAATAGTTGAAGACTAATTACTAACCACATCATTATTCCTCAAAGGTTACTAACAATACACGCGGGTCGTATGGAAATTGTAAGCCAAATACGTCTTAAGTTTTAAATTTAGGGTTAAAATCAATTTAGAACAGGTTAAATTCCTTAATGAATCTGTGGTATGAAAGGTAACAAATTTGAATCTGGCGTGACTAGAGTCTACTACAACTCTTAAACACAAAAGTATGTCAGGCAAGGTCGCACCCTTATAAAAGTGATAGCATTGAAACTACTAGACAAGTTTATACAATTTGACGAGCCAGAGGGTTGGCATCGAGATTGACGACGCAGAGAATACGCCCCGGGGAAGGCATTCTACGCACAAAGAAGTTTAGACATGTTACATCGGAGTTGAGCGAAAACTTATATAATATCGCCCTTTCAGCACACAATCCGTACAGTTACTCGGATATTTTTCAATCGCCTAAAATATATGGAGTCCTGCAGAAATACTGAACTTTATTTTAGGGGGACAATCAGTAGGTTCAGTATCTGTGTTGTGTCCAGATTAAGAATATAGCACCACTCCATCTCCTCCCGTTGGATGTAAAAACTAAGGGACTCTAAACCAGAGGGATGGGCAGCAGCTTCCCTTCTGTGTAAATGTATATCAGCCGAATAAAATCCCGATAAAAGCCCCCTTAAAAATAAAGTTCACTGTTTTTGTAGGGATATGGCATTAGCCGGAGGATGGGCAGCAGCTTCCTTTATTTGTAACTGAACTGCGATCGCCAACTCGTCTGCCAAGCGTGGTGATCATGGCCAGACCCCGCGATGAGTTGATAGTCGTTGTGGTAATCTTTCGTGGAGGCTTCTATCCAGCAGTGGATGTTATTCGGCCGAAATGGTGATGATGTTGATTTTAGTTGGCCTATATACGCGCTATTGTAGTGCGTCGATAATGGTTGCCGAAGCGCATACCGACGGATTTAACGCCGGCTGGCGTAAGAAGTCCGCCTCACTACTGCGCATGCTGCGCGGCAGCCCCAACACTATCCTGCGCGCGTTAGCAGCCCGAACTGATCTGGTTATTTATAGGTACTACCATAGGTTAAATTAAATTGTTACTATACGATATTGTTTTTATACTGCTAGTAGGTCTGTTACTGCAAGAGGCCGGCTAGATAGGTACCACCCCGTGCACAGCGAGACTTGGGGGGATCCTTTACATTCCTCCCCGAGAAGTGCCTGGGAGGCAGCCTTTTTACAGTCATCTTTCCTCCGCTAGACTGGGTGACCACATTACAGTCATCCCCTCCGAGATGTGCCTAAAGGCGTGGCATCAATGGGCGGCTCTAGTGTGATCTTAGGAGGACCTGGAGCCCCTCTTCGGTGCTGAAGATGAACGCTCCAGTGGTTTTAGTCAGTAGGAGTCCAGCATGCCCCTTCGCCCTTCCTCGGGGCGGAGGAAATTCGTGATGAAGTTTTTCATTTTCATCATCATCATTTCACCCGAATCCAGAAAGTCCACTACTGAATCCAGGCCTCTGCCAAAGATTGCCACATCGAGCTGCCTAGGTGTGTGTACTCATTGGGTTTTGCCATAATCGCCACGCATGGCAGGCGGGATGGCGATCGCAGTTGAGTTGTTAATGTACTCAAAGGACGCTGCTGATCTATCGCTATTCTCCGGCTAATCCCAGAGTCGCCTTTTACGATACTCACGGAATGAGATGGGTAGGTGCTATTTGATGTCTGCCTGCAGGTAATAATATACTGTCGGTAACAATAGTGTTGCTACATTTCGTAAGGTGAGTGATAAAAACCGGAGACCCAACCCCAAAAACTTTGGCAGATATACAAAATGGCGGGGTTTCAAGGTTTTAAATCTATGTCTGCCCTAAAGGTTGGAAACACATCGGTGACTCCTAGGTTGTTGCGGATATTTATGAGTGGCGGCGATTGCTTAAGCAACCCGTATGACGATTTGCCCTACAATTGAATAGGTACAATAACAAAAAATACTTAAAACAAAAAGAACTTACGCGAAAATGTTCCGATCCGGTAAAAAGACTCCTTGGTTACAAATCGTTGTTTGGATATACCCAGGGGACTTGTTTTAAGAGTTAAATGAAGCTGGACTTAAAATAATGATGGCATTTTTCCTAAGAAAATATTGCAAAACGGTTTAAGGGAACGTTGAGCGGAATTTGTCGTTTTAAGTTAAAGCACTGTGTTTACTTTGATAAAGTATTATTTTGAAACTTAAGTAACTGTTAACAGTTATATGCAATATGAGATTAAATATGGTATGTAGATATGAAACTTCTTAAATGCGAATTATCTCGATGCTCATTTAAATGTTCTCTATGCTCATGTAGAAGGATCTTATTTATCTTCAATAACTGCTTTCGAGTGGCAGCTCAGCGGAAAAATACCTGGAGCCCTAATATGTATGGCACCCTGGTGCCTTAATTGATCTCAATTAGTTGCCAGAGCCAAACTGTCATTTTGTATGAAAACCTCAAATTAGGGCCCCAGTGAAGGAAGGATTTCGTCCCATGGGTGTCGTAAAAGTCGACTAAGGGATTAGCCGGAGGATGGGCAGCAGCGTCCTTCGAGTACATTAACAACTCAACTGCGATCGCCAACTCGCCTGCCAAGCGTGGCGATTATGGCAAAACCCCCCCAATGTGCTCACAACACATCCATATCGGTGGTTGTGGTGATCTTTGGGGGAGGCCTGTGTCCAGCAGTGGACTTCATTCGGCCGAAATGATGAAGGAAGGAAGAAAATTTTGAGTCATAGATTCATATAATAATGAATCAATAAATTAGTTAGGTGCTGTGTGGTGCCGGCTACGAATAGCACCAACCCACTCCATCCCGTGGGTGTCGTAAAAGAGGACTAAGGGATTACCCGGAGGATGGGCAGCAGCGTCCTTCGAATACATTAACAACTCAACTGCCATCGCTAACCCACCTGCCAAGCGTGGCGATTATGGCAAAACCCCCCAATGAGCACACAACACACCGATGTCGGTCGTTGTGGTGATCTTTGAGGGAGGCCTGTGTCTAGCAATGGACTTTATTCGGCCGAAATGATGAAAAAAATGATGATGATAAAATTAGTTAGTAGTGTTTTATAATTTATTCGTATTGTATCACATATTTATAATAATTTCATTACCTATGTAATAAAGACATAATATCATTTCAAATAATTAATATCTAATTTATAAAAATCTTTCAATTAAATGTTTTAATTAAATTTACATTGCTCCCCCACCCCGAAATGTGGTGGGGCACCTCCCCGCTGCTAGAGAAGGTGTCCGCTTTACAATCACCCATCTTTTTTTATTGGTGCCCAGTGGAAATTCTTCATGAACTTCCCTCCCCGGGGAAGGGCATAGGGCTATCCTACCGGCTAAAACCACTGGAGCGGTCATCTTCGGCACCTAAGGGAGGCTCCAGGTCCTCGTATGATCTCACTAGAGCCGCCTACTGGTGCCACGTCTATGGGCACATTCCGGAGATGGTGTCTGTAAAGCGGTCACGCCTCCGGGGGGATTGTAAAAGATTCCCCAAAGCGTCCCACGGCAGCGCGTGATCACAAGCGTCTTCTCTTGGGTCGCTCGGTGTGGGCACGCAGATACCCCAATTTACGCACCCGCGAACACAGAGGATTCCCGCCTCATAGCAACGGCAGGAGGTTTAAGCGCCGTCTCCTCCTTCCTCCTTCTTCGAGCGGGATCTGCCCTCTCCTGACAATCACCCACCTAAAGGTGTCCACCAATGGGCAGTTCTGCGTTCGCTCTTGGAAACCTGGAGCCCCCTTCGGTACCGAATATGAACACCAAGGTGGTTTTAGCCGGTAAGGTACCTCACCGCCTTTTACAGGAGCGGAGGAAATCCATGATGATGTCCATCGCAGTGAAAAATAAAATGAAATTACTGAGCATCATCATTCCTTCCCTTCCTGCCCTGGGCATATGATTAAATTCAAATAATATCTCAAGGCAAAACCTTCCAATGAGCATACAATATAAACCAAAACCAGTCGTTGGGGAAATCTTTGGGGGAGGCTTCTCTCCAGCATTGGACGTTTTTCGGCTGAATTGATGATGATTATGATAAATATCGGAAGGTGACGAGCGCAGTGTGGTGGCACGCAGTCCTGAATAGCAGCACAATATTTATAGCCAGGTTGCCGTGTGGTGCCGGCTCAGAATACCACCACCCCATCTCCTCCCGTGGGTTTCATAAAAGTCGACTAAGGGATTAGCCGGAGGATGGGCAGCAGCGTCCTTCGAGTACATTAACAACTCAACTGCGATCGCCAACCCAAAACCCCCCAAACAGCCCACAACACATCCATATCGGTCGTTGTGGTGATCTTTGGGGGAGGCCTGTGTCCACCAGTGTACTTCATTCGAAAATGAAATGATGTATAGGCAGGCGTGAAGCTGTCTACCAGACGAATGACATGCTCGTTTAGTCACTAGGTTGTATAAAAAAGGCTGATACTAGGAAATAATAAACGGCCGAATACTGAAATGCCACTTAATATTAAGTCCCATAATTTACCCCAAGAACAAACTTAGCATCGTAATTGAAAAACATGTTCTCCCATACATTCCAACTGCAAACGTAAGTTTGTATGCACAATATTGAAAGATAAACCATGTTATTTTAAGACCATAGACTTCTTATAGGTTTTCCTGTAACTTGTAGGTAAAGGAATCTATATTTTATTCAAAATCTTAAGCTCAGTAGTTTCGAAGATAATGGGATGAATGGTCAATGTTCATCTATTTTATTAAATAACTATAAAACTGTACAAGTAAAAAAATATAAAATTGATGTACCTATTTGAAACCCTCACAACAAGGGCTTCTATTTTATATGTTACACGGTACAACAGGCAAAAAACTTCCATAATTATGTGTACCAAATTTCAACTTAATCGGTCGAGTAGGTTCGGAGCAAATTGGCTGTGACGAATGGACAGACAGACAGACAGACACACAGACACACGAGTGATCCTATTAGGGTACCGCCGTTTTTTCCTTCTGACATTCGGAACCCTAAAAACATGTGCTTCTTCCAATCACAGGAAATGTACACCCAAATCTAATTTAAAAAAGTAATTGGCCTTAACCTGCTTACCACAACAGCTACTTCACTTTTTTTTGTCTAAATTAACGGACCAATCAATCGGATAAACTGATAGATAGCAGACAGACACTGAGGTGAATCGATCGTATTGTTATGCCCTAATTCCTATGATATTTTATCATTTTTTTCATAGGTTAATAAATTGAAAGATTAAGGTAAATAGATTTGAAAATAAAGATTGATTGCTTTCACAACTTAGCACGTAAACACTTATAAATTAAAGTTGTCCTTAACCGAGAAAACTACTTCTGAAGATTCAAACCTAAAAACACCTACCTTATTTTATATTTTATTCGTGCCCAGTGGAAATTCTCTATGATCTTCCTTTACCCCGAGGAAGGGCGAAGGGGTATGTCGGCTAAAAGCACTGGGGCGGTCATCCTCGGCACCTAAGGGAGGCTGCAGATGAATGTTTTCTAATTTCGAAATTAAAACCGTAGTAGCTAATGCTACTGGTATCTAAACTCTTCTCTTTGGTATAATTTATTACGTTGTTAAAAAATAAAAAAATCAAATTTTAGATCATGGAATAACTTCTCACACATTGTACATACATGATCACTGACTTTTGATTTTAACTGATAGAATGAAAAGAAATATTCAATAGATTAGAATACTTAAGAGGTTTATATCATACGCTTTTTCTTTCATAGTACCATCACTTCCAAAGTAATCTGACATTTTGTTGGTATAATAACAAGATATTTTATTTCAATCACATTAATTAGGTATACAGGATTAAGGTAAATATTATAACACATCTCAGAAAAAAGAATTCTACTTGAAAATATTTACCTTTATCTCCTGTGTTGTTTTATTTACTGGTTACACTTGCCTATCTAAATGTAAGAATCTTTCATACATGTAGAAAGACAACGTAAACCATCCTGAAAGTAGCTTTTTGGAGTATAAACACATTCCCTTTTCCTCTTCTATGTAAATTTTCCGTTAGCGAGTGTCTGTGAGCACGCGAGCGTTATTTAGCCGTCACAACATCGATGATGCGAGGACGCGAGGCGTGACATATGCATAATTTATCAAAGGGAAGGTCGTGGGTGTCATATTGGCTATACGAGATATACGAGCCGCAGGGTCGCGCTGATTTATAGTTTGCAAGACATAGAACCGCGCTTCGCTCGCAAATGTGGACAGGACCGCTCGTTAGCACCTCTGCCGCAGCCTATTAGCTCGGAACACAAATTATTTAGAACATGTATTTTACGTACTTGCGTAGCTAAGGCTTTAGTTACACTGACACATCACATTAACTTATTACCTATTCATAAAAGTAGTGTGTGTTTCTGTATTGTTTTGTATAGGAAAATCATTATATCAGCCGAAGGACTTTAGAAAGATGAAAATAATCTTGCTAAATTATATGACAGAATAGCTTGGAGCTCACTTTTTTAAACCTATTTATATTTTAAAAAATAAGTACAAAAATTCAACGTTATACATACCTATTTTAAATCATTGTTTTATGAAAGAGCCACATAAAATATATTTATGAGCCCGCTTAATATAATTAAAGTAGCTATTCAAACAGTCCGACCCAAATAAATTTGCCCAAATTAAACGGCTATAAATGCGCATATGTTCGTACCAATAATTTATGCGTGCGTAATATTATCTAACGATTCTCCACTGTGTTAATCACTTTAGCATCAAAATGGTATTCTACAATAAACCAATTAGCTATCAACATTTCATGAACTTATTTGTATATCTAATATTAAGGTTTGTACGAAAGAAGGGGAAATAAATACATAATGGATTGCCGGAAGGTACCTACAGTGCATGTACCTAATAATTAATTAATGATGAAGTTATAGTAAATGCAGTGAGTGTCGCAGAATACTGGTCAATATAATTAGACATTTTGTGTAAACTTGTTACCACTTTCCGATTTCTTCTATTCTTCCGTTCCAGATATTTCGCCATTTTGGGGGAATTTATGCCAGTACTGTAAGGGAGGGAAACTGGCGGCGAACTCGGTAGAGCTTATTATTAGATTTTACTTCTTTAACTGTGTTTAATACTCTAATATAAATGAGAATGACATACAGTTCAATCGTATTTATAACAATAAACGGTTTTAA
Organism: Diloba caeruleocephala; assembly: GCA_947459985.1. Taxonomy (NCBI): domain Eukaryota; kingdom Metazoa; phylum Arthropoda; class Insecta; order Lepidoptera; family Noctuidae; genus Diloba; species Diloba caeruleocephala. The sequence goes on from OX381615.1 coordinate 15,180,642, forward strand.
TGCTTATAATATTTATGTAGTCTATGCTCGTATAGTAGGTAAATTCTACTGGTCCATTTTCCGAGAATTTCTAGATGCAATAACAAAGGTTTTTGGAATGGCTGAAGGAGGCAAATCTCACATTGAAACCAAATAAATGTAATTACGGTTCTAGTAAAATAATTTATTAGGACATGATGAATCGGAGACAGGTATTAAACCCGATAGTGAATAAAAACCTGAAAGTGCGAGTTACACTCACGTGGAGAGGGTTCCGAAATTGCTGAATATATTATCTATTGTTGAATTCGATCTTGTACCAATAACTTATCCGAAGAACAAATTTAATATCGTAGTTGAAAAACACGTTTTCCAATACATTCCAAGCGCAAACGTAAGTTAGTTTAAAAGTTAACTTTAAAAACCGCCAACAAACATTATGCAAGTTAAATCAGTGTTAGGATTGCTATAGAATCGATTGAAGTGTGAGCTTGTAAGATATTCTGTTGTTATAATAGAGTGTTAACAAACAGTTAAAGAAATAAATTCTAAGCTCTACCATTTAGCTTGGCTTTACAGTTGCCCCCTCCTACAGTACTCACCAGGCTTGGCAGGCAGATTAGTGAGCTCAGAATGAGTACTGTTTTACAGAAGGTACGCTGCTGCCTATTCCTCTGCCTAAGAGTCCCCTTTTTCGACATCCATGGGAGGAGATGGAATGGTGCAATATTCTTAAACTGGACACCACACAGAGAATACGGACTCATATGAAGAACTCAATCTACTCACTACTATGTATCCTAAAAATATGATATAGAAACCTTTCAGCTTTGCCCTCATTATGAATTGAAAGAACTATGGCAGTGTAGTGTGTGACCCAGATACTGCCTACACACTAACATTACTTTAATCTACAATAGATCACCTCTACCTCGTCGTTTCTGTCGTTATGTCTGAAATCAACTTTTTGCTGAATCAACGCGTGAATATGCGTGTTCTATCTCCGTTCTATCAATGTCAATACATAGGGGCGTAAGTACACACACCAAAATTCAAATATATATTTAAGCTTTTGCGTTGATGCCGTGTATGAGAATGTTTTTTGCGTATTTTGTCTCATATTCACATATTTTCTGACAAATTCAAGGCTATACGTAGTGATTATATTCTCTGGTAGGTGCCACACCTTAGTTTCTTCCTGTAGACAGTTCAACATACAACATATGTTATTTAACACATTATTTAATATAAATAGAAAGCTTTGATCTATTTATTTATTAGTTAGATACAACAGAAGCTTATGAACTACTTATATACTATGTACCACAAAACTGTACAAACAGTTTGTCTGTGGGATAAACACAAGATTTTCCATCATCATCATCATATCAGCCGAAAGACGTCCACTGCTAAACAATAGCCTCCCCCATAAACGACCGGTTACATATAAATTTTGGGGGGAATTTGCCAGTACTCACCACGCTTGGCAGGCGGGTTGATGAGCGCAGTACGGCCGCTGTTTTACAGAAGGGATGCCCATTCCTCCGGTTTACAGTCCCTTAGTCCTTAGTCGTCCTTAGACACCACACGGATAACATGCCGTAAAAGCTATTATTTTACTTAGATTTAAATTTTATTTTTTGGTTTCGCCTCTTATGTCCTCGGCCATTCCGTTGAATATGTTAGGAATACGTTTCCTAAGAGTTCTATCTCTATAGAAATTAATGACTCTGGGAACAATGAATTTACCCGAAATACATGATATTGTAAGATTTACCATGTTATTATAAGACAATAGAGTTTTTATAAGTTTTCCTCTAATCTATAACTAAACACTATATTCTGTAATATTTTTCTAAAATTTTAGGCTCAATAGTCGTGGATACATACGCGGAGTAGATACGGTGGGAATAGTAATGCTTCATATGTTCTCTTTAAGTGTAAAATGATTTAGTTAATATATTTAAAACTCTCACAACAAGGATGGAAGGGCCATTTGATATATGACACGGGACAGCAAGCAAAACTTTTTTATAAGTGACAACCCAATAGTGACTCCAATATTTACATGTCCGTGTTTGGGTCGCAGAAATTCATGTGTTCCAAATTTCAACTTAATCGGTCTAGTAGATGCGGAGCAAACTGGCTGTGACAGACGGAGAGACAGACACACAACTGATCCTATAAGGGTTCCGGCGTATTTTAAATCGGACGTACGGAATCCTAAAAAATAGAAAAGTCCTCTGAAAGCGTCTGTCTATTTGTCTAAAAGCACTGAACTAAATAACTACTCAACCAATATTGACCCGTGATAAGTGATCAACAATATTTTCACCAATTGATCTCCAGAAAGCTTTTGGTTTATCATTTTTTAACGTATATTGTACAGCACATATTGTTTATTTAAAGGGAGGTGAATTCCATTGGCTAAATGCTTTTGACTCTGACACCTTACCTGATAAATAAACGTTAGTTTTTATAGCGAGAAAGCAGACAATGACGTTCGGGGTTTTACATATCTACAATATAAACAAACAAAACAAAGATATTTCATATCGGATTTACTTCTCTATTTCCCAGATATCCCAAGCCAAGCCAGTATACAGGCGGATCTCATTTGCAGCTTTCGACAATCGGTGTTCGGGAAATTCCTCGTAACAGAACGCTTGACGCAAGCCCACTGTCGAAATAATCTCAATGGTTTTGTAACTCACAAAATAGGAAATACGGATATTGAATCACCGTACTCCTAAAACTTGTTATAGTTACTGAATCTAACCGCAGCTATGGAAGGTCCTCGGGGGTCACGGACGTGCAGAGTGTGAGCGGAACATTCGCGCTCTTACCAAGTGACCCCCGGGAAGACGGTGGAACGCATATAATCACATGCTACCGTGTACGCAACATAGCGCACAGTAAGGCTTCGGGGGTCTTTGCAAAACCTCCGAAATGTACCTGGGGCCCCAGTCTCCTAACAATTGCCCTCTGCTGGAAAGGATGAATACTTTACGGCCTCCCCCTCCAAGATTAGCCGTAGGCGATTAGAAATAGGCAGCTTCGGTATGTTTGTTCTCAAAAAACTGGAGCCCCCCTTCGGTGGCTTACATGAACGCTCAGGGGATTTTAGCAAGTACAAGTCCAGCACACCCCTTCGCCTTGGCCGAGAAAATCTACGAAGAATTGAGGGAGATAAATAGCGGAACTGAATTTGTAACAGTAATGTAAGCACCCTTGAAGCCTATCGCAATAAGACCGTGTCGAAAACGCTTGTATTGCATCACTGCAAGAAACTTGAGAGGAAATTCGTAATGAGCCACAATTTTAATTTGCAATTTAAAAACCATGTTTTAATATTAATGTTATTTGGACTTTTGCTATAACACTGGTTCGGTATATACTCACGTTAGACAGGAAATTTAAAACCAATTTCCGTTTTCATTTCCACAGAGAAGTAATCAAACTCTGTCCTCCGAAATTTAATTTCATACAACGCTCCCGGGCCCTTATGATGACACAGATTTTTCAAAAAGCTCGCCTTATTCGGAATGGATAATATGATATCGGTGTGGTCGAGATAACGCGAGTCATCGCCTAATATCGTATAATACAATATCAGCGGTCTTGTAGCAACGTTTTAGGCCGAAATTATTGACAATAGAACCGAGAGGTTTCGCCATGTTAAAATGCAAATACTGAACCTTTTTCTATATATAGGTTTGAATTTATTTTTTTAATTCAAAATTATCACATCAGCCAAAGTACTTCCACTGCTGAACAAAAGCCGCGCCCATAGATTTACACCATTGTGTCGAAATTTGCTAGTAGTCACCACGCTCGACAGGCGGGTTGGTGAGCGTAGAATGGCTACTGTTCCACAATACGGACGCTGCTGCCCATGTATCTGGTTTAAAGTCCCTTAGTCACCTTTCACTGGAGGACAAGGAGTAGTGCTATATTCTTAATCCATACACCACACGGACAAATCAGTGAATGTATGTAATTTTCGCATAAAACCAACTAGAAATTAGAGCCAGACGTAATTTATGTTTAAACACACCTACAACAACAAATGGATAGATAAACGTTAAAACCGCAACTACCAAACCTAACATCAGCGGGAAAGTACGACCAACGGATGTAGACCTCTCTAGCTGCCATTACGCCATACAAATAACCAAGGTAACAAACAACCTTCAAAGTCAGGACCAACTGGTCTTAGTCGTGTCGGGACTACGCTTCTGTTTTCCTACTAATCAGGATATTTCGTGGTAGGATGTTGTTTATCAGGCGGCGAAGACAGAATCAATCAATTCATCGCCCTTTGATCTCGGAGATTAACGCTCATAAGTAACCCTTCTTCGTCTACCTACTTCGTCAATCTTTATTGGGCTACATCTTGAACGCTGTATTCCGTAATTTGTTTGTACTACCTCTGTCTCAATAGAGAACAAATGTAATCCTTTTTAACTGTTATATTAGGTGAACCTGAATGTGGGTTTGTAAATTGTTAATTTATAATCGGTATATCCTTCCAATCCAATTACAATTTTAGTTTAATGGCTCCATCGTTTTGACGATGCCTCGGTCAATGTCAAGTATAGGTGTAATTGTATGGTTAAAACATTACATCAATAATAAATTCATCAAAAACTGATTGTGATGAATGAATCAGACCAAAATTAGTATGATATATATACATATACTGATGCAAATTTTCACTTCTGATTCGAAGAATGGCCAAATATCGGTTATATCCTTTATTCTAATATATTGTGAAGGACGGCATGGCTGATATCTGTCGGGGATGCCACCATGTTTATCCGTCATGACTGCTCGCGTCTTGTTAACGGCGAGCGAACATTTGTACAGACATAACTAAGTTGCCAGGCTCATACACCAGCAACTTGCACTGCAATACAACCTTGTGACTTCTTCTAGTGCCATTCTACAAGTATGTGCTTCACCCAATTCTCGAAAATAACCATGTGACATTATACTGGGATCGATCTATCATCACCGACAGTGCTATTGTGGACAATAAACCTAAAATAGTGGTGATAGATTGTGGATATAACTACTCCACATGACGAGAATCTCGTGAAAGCCAAGAAAGATAAGTCAAATAAAATGTTGTGTAATATAAAATGTGACATAAAATAATTTATATTTGGTTATTATTTCCTTTATAATATAAAATACGCTTATTGTTATTATTATCTACATGTTTCTCTATTCACGGGCTTACATCCCCTGTAAGTGGGAACACGGTCTTTTGATAGGCTTACGCGGGGACATGGGTCCAACACGCGGAGGCCCTTTAGAGAATTTTAATTTAAAATGTAATGGGACACTAACAGGGAACTCTTCATGGCTGCACTATAAAATCAAGTCTCGGATTGTCCTCGGAGGTATAAAACTACTGTATGAAATGGAAACTACAAGTATAAGGTCTATTGAAATGGACGCTAAATGGATGTAATACTAAGAAAAACGGAAAAACGGCGTCTGCGTTTCAACCTTTAAAGTGAAATTCTGTGGCAGACGGTGACTTGCCACTCACAAGATGGGCCCCCTAAATCGCCACCGCTACAGGTGACGGGGAGCAACACTGATGCGAGCGGCTCAGGGTGTCGAGAGGTGCAGCACCGGTTTCACCATCGCGTGTCTCGAAGACTCGGAGCGGGATTCTCCGTTATTACGCCATTAGACACTTCTTAAGAAAAGCATATGCAAATACATTTATAATTAAAACACAAAACTTGCAAAGAATATGTAGATATCTACTTATAATCATAGCGAAAGTAAAAACTATTTTTCCTATAGGTACCAAATTTGAAAGTTCAATGTTATTTTATGTTCTTCAATGTTATGTTACATTCAATGTTATATTAATAAAGCGCCATACCGTACACGGTTTTCAAAGTAAGCCTTGTTACTCGTTTATTAAAAAGTAATTTATCAGTGGCAGATAATCGTTAAACCAAAAAATTCTACTTAGCTATTGTTTATGAATTTAATGTTTTCATACAACTTGGCTAAGTTACGCGAAACTGGCTAATTTCATAGTTATTTAATATATTGACGGCATGGTACGGCAGAAAATTAGCACCTTGCCAGTTCTTCATCTTTTCGACACAAGTTTAGTGTTGGTGCACTGACTAATACAGTCGGCTGCTGTGCTCTGGGTCACGGGTTCGATTCCCGCACGGAATAAATATTTGTATGATATACAAGTAGTTGTTCCAGGTCTGGGTGTATTGTGTGTCGAACTTATGTCTGTAAACGCACTTACGACACAGAAAAAAACTAACTAGTGTAGAGCAAATTTAAAAAAAGAGCCATAACTTTAACTACAATAATAAAAAATCAAGCGTGCTTTTTAGGTTTTATATACTTTGTTTATGCATTTTTTTCGTTATCTTACTAATACATTATATTTTATATTTGTGTTTGGATTCACGAAGGGAAATTTGGGACAGAGGTAGGTAGACTATACACTTGATAGGATACGTTTTATTGCATTATCAAGATCTCTTAAAAGTTTAAATTAATTCCCTCACGGACGAAGTCGTGGGTGACAGCTGATACCAAATACGTCATCTAAGGTCGTGTTATTTTCAACGAATTCCATCAAAGAATGAATATGAAAATATCAGAATAGCGATAATTTTGAAAGTTTGTTGAGTTATGTAGAAATTCATCTCACAAAGTGCGTTGAGTTCGGCATATATGTTTTCTCCACCATTACACTATGGTTCGCCACATAAACCATTTTCGGGGAGCGTCGTTTTCCCCCTAAAAACTACAATAGTTACATTAATAACTGATAAAACAATCTCGACACACACAGTTTTTGGTTCCGCTTTTACTTTTATATTCTTTAAAATTAGTGTTAATAAGTAGCATTGCATTCTTACCAACTATTGAAAAATTTAATATAAAACACGGACGGACGGAGAAAAATAAATTGAGCCTGAAATTGCAATTTAAATTTACCGAACGAGAAGCAAATATTTTTCAGAACATTTAACAATAAGCTTTTCAAGACACGAATTTGACTCAAATAAACATGAAATTTATTAGAAGGATGAAGGGAGAAACAACATTTGGCTTACAATCCTATGACTGTCTAAGGACCAATTTAGACTCAGATATCTTAACCCTGACTTGAGTATGATTATGCGTAATAAGCTTGCCTCAAACTACCATTTTGCATTGATATGTAAAGTTTTCAAAGAAAATATTTCTATTTATAAAAATTGTGCCAATTAACCATTAAAATTATCCGTGTGGTGTGCGGATTAAGAATATAGCACTACTCCGCCTCCTCCCGTGGAGGTCGTAAAAGGCGACTAAGGGACACTAAACCAGAGGGATGGACAGCAGCGTCCTGGATGAGATGGCTCAGCCTTATACGAGATACCTGTATAAAACACTTTCAATATAGTTTTAAATTAATTGCTACATTTTTTCGTAGTCCTATTTACTGAAGATCATAGTGTCAAAATACTTCATAATCATCATTTCGGCCGAATGAAGTCCACTGCTGGACACAGGCCTCCCCTAAAGATCACCACAACGACCGATATGGGTGTGTTGTGGGCTCGTTGGGGGGTTTTGCCATAATCGCCACGCTTGGCAGACGTGTTGGCGATCGCAGTTGAGTTGTTAATGTACTCGAAGGATGCTGCTGCCCATCCTCCGGCCAATCCCTTAGTCGACTTTTACGACACCCACGGGAGGAGGTGGGGTGGTGGCATTCTGAGCCGGCACCACACGGTACCAATACTTAATCTGAATCAAACAGAACACTAGAAAGTAAGATTATGACAACATTTACTTCGTAGTGTAACTCTTATTGGATGTTTCTTTCGAGGTGCGAATAAAGAATGCTCTTTTTGTATATTTTCAAAGTAGTTTGGGGAAGCTGGAAACCGGCTTGTTATCTCATGAGACACTACTGCTCTTGAAAAGCGTAAGACGATAATGCGGATATATTCACATGCAAGATAATACTCTTGTTGGGTACTATGTGTTTATTTCGTGTATTAGTACACCATAAATAATTACCTTTAAGATACAATCGTTGAATCACAGTCTCCTTCCTTTATTCAGTCTGGCATGACTAATCTTAGCTACTGTCAGGGATTATCTATGGCCTTCACTTGGCAAAAGCACAAAAATAAAGTATTGCTAAGGAAAAACAAATGTCTGACTGATTAATTGGTTTGATTAATTAAAGCCACAGTCTATAATGCTATAACTTCCCCACAAAAACATATTGCATATTGTAAAAGGAATCAACATTGATTCATTGAATATTATATTACCTATATCAATAACTTTCAGAGAAATTAGCACCTAGTTAGCATCTGGCGACATCCAAAACAGCAATTTACTTGAAATTAGTTTCATATTACAATAATTTGGATATTTTATTACTACCTCTCGCCTTTAGTGGTGGTTATTATGGGGGCCCAACTTGTGTGTGGCGAAACACCATCTACCACAGTATTTCAATTAGAGGTTCATAGACAGAGACCACTCTTTCTGTTTATTACAAGTTTGCACATATAACATTATATAACACTCATTTCCTTAGACCTTATCGTTGCAACATCCATCTCATACAATAGTCATATGCCACCTGGGATGATCCGTGTGGTATCCGGGTTAGGAATTTAGTACCAATCCATCTCCTCCTGTGGAAGTCGTAAAAGGTGACTAGGGGACTAAACCAGAGGAATCTGCAGCAGCTGTAGAACAGTAGCTACTACGCTCACCAACCCGCCTGCCGAGCGTGGTGTGTACTGACAAATTCTCCCCAAAATGATGACACATTTGTGGAATTCTATGGGGACCTTCGTTCAGCAATTTTCCTCCTTTGGCTAATAAGATGGCCCGGGACAATCCGTCACTATATTTCTATAGTGCAGCCATTCAGAGTACCCGGTTAGTTTCTCATTACATTGAAAACTAAAATTCTCTTAAGAGTCCGCGAGATGAACCCATGTTTGTCTATAAAAAACAGGTTTCTCCTTACAGAGGACTATAACCTGTAAAAAAGGATAAACAGGAAATACCAATGATTTATTCATGATCACCATCATGATCATATTATCAGCCAAAGGACGTCCCCTGCTGAACAAAATCCTAACCCACAGATATCCAAAATAGTGTCGTGATTTTGGAGGAATTTTCCACTATTCACCACGCTTGGCAGACGGGTTGGTGAGCGCAATATGGCTACTGTCCCACAGAAGGGACGTTCCTGCCCATTCCTCTGGTTTAGTTGGTTTAGATTTCCATAGTCGTATTTTAGGACATCCATGGGAGGCGATGGAGTGGTGATATATTCTAAATCTGGGCACCACACGAGATAATTTTTCATTATTATAACTATCGCATTCTTATTTTTCTTTATTTTAGGTAACAATTATTTATAAACAATAAATACCTTTTAGACTAAGATACATATAATAATATACACTGGACACATATACTTAGAAGTTTTGTTCGTGCTTCCTTATAACGTCTGTACACCACTCTTGTTGGCCAAAAGTAAGCGCTGGGAAAGATGGACTTGTATGTCGCAAGAATCTGGAGGACTTAACAGTTTTAATCCTCTTTCCGTACCGATTCTACCTTTTTTTTTTTTTATTGGTGCCCAGTGGAAATTCTTCATGAACTTCCTTCGCCCCGGGGAAGGGCGAAGGGGTATGCCGGACTACTACCGGCTAAAACCACTGGAGCGGTCATCTTCGGCACGTAAGGGAATCTCCAGGTCCTCGTATGATCACACTAGAGCCGCCCACTGGTGCCACGCCTATTGGCACATCTCGGAGAGGGTGACTGTAAAGCGGTCACCCCCCCAGGGGGATTGTAAAGGATCCCCCAAAGCGTCGCACGGCAGCGCGTGACCACATGCGTGCTACCGTCTTCTCTTGGGTCGCTTGGTGTGGGCACGCAGATTCCCCAATCTACGCACCCGCGAACCCAGAGGTCCCCCACCTTATAGCAACGGCAGGGGTTTTCAGGCGTATCGGAATTAGGCGCCAGGGCGGTTGTTACCCCGGCGCCGTCTCCTTCTTCTTCGAGCGGGATCGGCCCTCTCCCGGTCCCGCTCTGCAGTCTCCTTCTGGAGCATGACGCTCTCACAGAAGGAGACCACTGCAACCGATTCTACCTACCGTAACTCTTCCTTATATATGTACTGGAGGCTTATTAATTTCTATATGCCCAACACGGGAGGATAATGGGTGCTGCAGCTTTAACAACATCGCTTGCAGGAACGGTACCGTGTTATTTCCGGTTACGTCGAGACCGACTTTTTTTCCCATTCGCTAGTATACTAAAACAGTCCTCATCTACTTTATTAGCTTTAGGGCCGGGCGTCTTCTTCGAAAGTCTTCTTCGCGTAACTGTCCTACATCGGCTGTGAGGTTAGCATTATCTTTTCAGGCTATAACCTAATTAAGACATCAGCAAATTTCTACGATTTTTGTTGTTTAGATAAATGTTTTACTTCCTTAGCCTTCAAACATGCACTCGGATTATTTTTTGCTCTTTGTTCATAATATTTGTTGTGCATCATTTACCACAATGGGCATAAAGTATTTTTGAAACCTGTAACGTACCTACAGCTTTTAAAACAAAGTTCAAAGTAAAAACATAGCGCTTTATGTTATGTGTAAATGATAACACAGTTTATGTTAGCAAAAATAATGTATTAAAAATAAATTTACTTAATGACGTCCTCTAACATTTACACATATTGACATTGATAAACAGGTGTTAAATAGATGAAGACCTGGCTAGGTGCTGATTTTCCGTGCTCCAGCTATGATAAATTATATATATTAGAAATTTCATTCAAATTGCGATTCGATTTTATGTAAATTCAACTCACAAATTCAAAAAATTCAACCCTTTGAAGATAATGAAAAGATGCTAAAGAAAAGACGAACTCCAAAACTACTTAAAATCGTATAACATAAATGAGGAAGATACGAATAGCCCTAAATATGTGGCTTAAACATTTTCATTTTTGACGTCACTTTCCTAGCCGCTCTGTATGAAGAATGTTTAATATACAGAACGACTGTTAAACGAGTGACATATTGAGGGAAGGTATTCGGTGCCCCTTGAATTATTTTTCCATATTTTTTGCCAGGACTCAAGTATGGAGGGAAAATTAAATATCACGTTTTTTTACTATCTTTTATTACAATTAGGTTATTTATGTTTATCGCGAAGGTCGGCCGCCAGTCGGGTGAGGTCACGCAAGGGTATATATACTCTTTTCAAATCTGTCTGTATTTTCATATACTTTTTATTTATGTTTATTTTTAGGGTTCCAAATATCCAAATGAAAAAACGGCTGAACCCTTTTAGGATCACTCGTGTATCCTGTCTGTCTGTCCGTCTGTCACAACTCAATTTCCTCAGAATCTACTAGACCGATTAAGCTGTTTGGTACACATTTGAATTTCTGCGACCCAAAAACGAGTATGTAACGTAAATAAATGAATATTTAATATAGGGGTCACACTTTAGGCGGGCAAATTCTAATTTATCGTATTTAAAATCTAGAAAAATGTTGCTAATTGTACCGTGTACATATCAAATGAAAGGGCTTGTTGTGAGTATATTTTTTTAATAATATGAATATAATTTGTTTTATTGTTATTTAAGAAGATAGATGAAAATTAACCATACCAACCTAGTCTGCAAAATTAGGTCAAAATTTTGAAAAAATCTTAACATCGTTCTTTACTTATAGATTACAGGAAAACTTATAAGAAGTCTATGGTCTTAAAATAGCATGGTAAATATTTCAACATTGTGCGTACAAACTTACATTTGCAGTTGGAATGTATCGGAGAACATGTTTTTTAATTACAGTGTTAAATTTGTTCTTGGGATAAATTATTAGCACAAGGCGGAATTCAACAATAGACAATATATTATGCAATATCCCTCTACACTCCCCACAAACAAATTTGAGTCCTTTAAAAAAACATGGTAGATAGCATATATCATACGGAGCCCTCTCCATACGATTTCAACTCACACTTTTTAAATTATCGCGAGCTTGATAAGTCTCTCGTTTAACCAGTTATTCTGTATGATCTAGCAACTAAGTCGTCGCAGTCCCCACAACAAAGGCTTTGCCACAAAGGAGGCAAGTATACAGTATTTATATACATATACAGGGTGTCCAGTAAATAGCACGACATACTGCAGGGGGTGAGAGCTTGGGTCAATATCTACCAAAAAACACAATATATGTTCAGCAAAATCTTACGGATTTACAGTAGTACAAAATTTTGCGATAAGAAAACTGTACTGTGAAAATTTAAATAAAAATTGTATTTCTAGAAAACAATTTAGTTTTTAATAGAATAAAGACTTATCAATGAGTAAAGTAACTATTCACAAATAATTTGAGGTAATAAAAAAACTAGAAAAGGAATTTTTCATTACGAGATGCTTAAAAATCTGTGTCAAGTAGAGATTTTTTATTTTTTTAGTAGGTATTGACCCAAGCTCTCACTCCCTGCAGTATGTCGTGCTATTTACTGGACACCCTGTATATCCGTAGTGCATGCTGATATGTGGTTGCATTCTAGCTCTACAAAACGTAACCAACAATACTCTATTGCATTTTCAACGTTTTTAAATTTATTTCCAACGTAGGTATTCATATTCCCGTGTGCGCTACATAGCACAACGCACATTGAGGCTTCGCGAGGATCCTTTACCTACCTAGGGTGGGGGGAATTCAACAATAGACAATATATTAAGCAATATCCCTCTACACTCCCCACAAACAAATTTAAGTCCTTTAAAAAAAAATGGTAGATAGCATATATCATACGGAGCCCTCTCCGGAGTTAAATTCTACATAAACTTCCTTTGCCCAGGGAAGGGCAAATGGGTATACCCGGACTCCTACCGGCAAAAACCACTGGAGCGGTCATCTTCAGCACCGAAGGGGGGCTCCAGGTCCTCGTAAGATCACACTAGAGAAGCCTTCCTTCACCCTTCCCCAGGGCGGAGGAATTTCATGAAGAATTTCCAATGGGACAAATAAAAAATATATTCATTTTTAATGCCAAATTACTAGCATTGGATGAAAAATTTACAAAATCTGGATACAATTGATATATGTAAACACATGTTCTGTTACTTCGTTCCAGTTTCTGTATCTTAACATTTACGGCAATGAACTCCCCGTTATTAAAATTAACCCATAGCAACTACTTAGAATAGCTCACCCTCGACGAACAAAAGACCTGAACTGAACACAAATTAAATTATATTACTATACTCGTACGTCTAATTAATGTGATAATGCCGCAAAGTCTCACTTTAATGGTAAAATTTAATGCTAGTTTGCTACGAATCAAAGCCACCTCCGGCCCCAAGTATGAAAGTTTTGATCTGCGTGTATGTTAGCTTCTTGCCAATTGTACTTTTTCGAGAGCGAAAATAGCAATTTTAAAAGTATGCTAACCTCAGGAATGCTCCTCAAACATCAAAAGGTGGAGCTTCCTAAAAACCGCACGAACTCATCCATTCATAAAACTCGTATTTCAAACCTACAACTGTTCCAAGCACGTACGTATATAAAGTAGGTGCTCCAGTTATAGGCATACGAAAGTTACACCACGCAAATAGTTCAAAGGTAGTGTAAAAATGGGTGCAAATTTCGAAACTCTGGCTGCTATCCAAGTGGTCAGCACCACTCCACTGTCAACGAGAAAATCGTTTATTCCATTTTTGCTAGAACTTTATAAGTGACATTTAATTAAAATGTCTCCTAAAAGAACTTCGCAATGCTTTTTCACAACATATAAGGGTGAAATACTCCCCGTAGCGAGAAAACGTGGAACAGGATTTAGAATGATGATTTCTCGAAGACATCTGTCCATTTACAAACCAATTTGGACCTTTTTAATGTATACTAGCTAGGACCCGCGGTTTCACCCGCGTTTAATTGAAAAGAAATTTAGAATACTTCGACATATACACTTGACATAGAATATATATATTGGATTTCAAGGGTTTTTTTTTGCGCGGAACCCTAATTATTTTTCTAAAATCAAAGTAGCCTAAGTTATTCCTTATAGCATCAGCTATCTGCCAGTGAAAGTCCCGTCAAAATCGGTCCAGCCGTTTCGGAGATTACCCGGAACAAACAGACAGACAGACAAAAAAATTAAAAATTGTTTTTTTGTTGTGGGTATCGTATATACTTTCATATGCATTTAGTAAAAAGCTGTTATTTTGACATTACAAACAGACACTTCAATTTTATTTATTTGTATAGATAAGATTGAAACGAGTAACCCCGTTGTGAGCGAAAAGCAATCTTTTTACTACAGTTTATGGAACCGTCGGATACATATATTCAGAAGGAAATTATATAAATATTAGAAATTAACAAATAAACGTTACTCAATCTGAACACAAAAAATGTAAAAAGCGAACATTTTTATCTTCTTAGTATTTTGAGGCCATTACTGAAGTAATAATGCGCCTCGTTTTTATGCAAAAAGTCTGTCTAGAGCACCATTAAGTCAAACTTCAAAATTAATTCGTCAAAAGAGCAGTTTTATATCTAAACTTTGGTTCGAGAATTCATTAAGAGAGGAACTTAGCGAGCTTTCTCAGCAAACAGCTGTATACAGGGTTTGATGAGAAAGCCCGCTTATGGGGTGTTTGTGGATTTTCCGTCTGTAAGCTATACCATGACACAAGAGAAACCATGGCGTGTACAACTATAAAAAAAGATATATTCAACAGATAACTGCTTCTGGGAAGACTATTGACATATTTACTCTTAAGCGTGATCGACATGCATATATTACGAGTAATTATATTATGCAGTCCTTTTGAGGCAGTGTAAACTTTAAGGCATTTATGCTACAAACAATTTATGTTCTACGAACTTTGGAAATAACTATATTATAATATATTATTTATGAAGTTAACGAACCGATACTCGATTTGTACCGCCAGTTGCAATTCCATAATTGCAACTGGCGGTACCCTTGTCGTACGCTTACGGCACTTGTATAACCATATATATATACAAGTTCCGTGAGCGTACGACAAGGGTGTAGAAATATCTTGGACAAGAATAATAAATTAACCACGGACATGGTTTATGGTGGGGTTACACCTAAACGCAATTTCAGCTTCCGCTGCCAAAATGTGGTAGTTGTAAAGTATAAATAAAAGTATATGTAGTTATGCAGACGAATGGGATGATGGAGATGGAACTAGGAAGATGTAAACAAAAAGTCAAAAATAATTTATATTGGTTTGAATACCGTTCGTGACGTGGACGTTAATTTTTGTTAATCATAATTTTAATTTAGATTAAAATAAAAGACTTTTAAACGGATTACATCGCGTATATTATAGATTTACGTTTTTCCTGATGTTTCGAACACTTTGTAGGGTTCGTGGTTGCAGGATGACTAAGGTGACAGGCGTCATTACAGATTTTTAAAAGTTGTTTTATTTTATCTACCGTACAATTTTAGTCCAAAATTATTTCAATGCACGCAGTAGTCACTCACAGTGTCTTGATGTTTTTAGTGTGGTTCTTAGTTTAGGACTTTATTATTTTAATAACAGGATTCTTAAATGGTACCTGTCAGCCATCTTTTCTATTAAAATTAGGGTGTTTTTTAATTTCAATAGCCTCACGAAACATTCTTGGTAGATATCGGTTATCATTCGCAAGGACTAAAGGTTGATCCAAACGAAGAAAATGGTTGGGTTTGTCTAAAGCATGTTCGCATACTGCAGACTTTGTGGAGCGTCTATGCTTGACGTTTGCTACGTGTTCTTTTATTCTGGTGGCCATACTATGCTTTGTTTGCCCTATGTATGACAAACCACACTTACAGTCAATCTTGTTTACCCCTGCATCTTGTAAAGGAATGTGACACTTCACCGGTTAGAGAATTTTGGCTGATCTTCTTACGCGGCTTGAAGTATGTTTTAATGGAAGCACGCTTCAAGATATGACCAATTCTGTCGGTGACTCCCTCAATGAATGATAAAACAGTGGGCCTTCGATCAACCGTTGTGGGTTTCGCACGGCTTCTGCGACGGGGATGTGGCGCTCTCAAATTGTTACGTTGAAGAACTGCCTTCACATGGTGAAACTCCCCTGCCAGATGGTCGGGTCGCAGATGCCGTGTGCTCACTGTAATAAAGATTTAGCCACGGTAGCTAACTGATAAGGATTTTGGTGAGATTCACCGTTAAGGTACACGTCTGTATGGGTAGGCATTCTATACACGGTGTGACTATTAGAATGCTTTAATTTAGATGACAATAACCATGCACATCCATGCGTTGTCCTTGAATGACCGTGAAAGATTCTAGCACTATCGAAAAATAGCTTTTCCCAATTTTCCCTAGTGGTACTGTAACAAATGACCGAGTCATACCACCTACGCGCTTATAAATGTAACCAATTGAACACGTTCTTTGGTTTATATTTATTTATATACATCATGACCTACCATATGCATAAGCAAGGAATAAACCACACTCGGATGGTTCATCATTTCGGCCGAGTGAAGTCCACTGCTGGACACAGGCCTCCCCCAAAGATCACCACAACCACCGATATGGATGTGTTCTCGCTCATTGGGGGGTTTTGCCATAATCGCCACGCTTGGCAGGCGGGTTGGCGATCGCAGTTGAGTTGTTAATGTACTCGAAGGACGCTGCTGCCCATCCTCCGGCAAATCCCTTAGTCGACTTTTACGACACCCATGGGAGGAGATGGGGTGGTGGCATTCTGAGCCGGCACCACACGGCTCGGCTCGACTCGGATGGTTATATTCAATAAATTCCATAAATAAATAAAAAACATTTGTCTACTCTTTTATTTTTCCTGTTGCGTTTATTTTTTATTCAACACATTAAATTACCTATCCAATCTGCCCACGATTGTTTTTCTCTTCGAACGTAAAATTAAAACCAAATAGAAAGGCTTTTTGTGTTTTTATTTGTATTTCCTTTGTGCTACGTCTGCCTTTGTAAGTAGGTCCTAGAAACTGTAAATACAAATTCAACAACATGTTATCGCAAGTTTTATTTTGTGGAATGACAAGCTATTTGATAAGCCTGGCACTTCTTCCGGTTTGCCGTGGTCGGAAGAGGTGCCTTGAAATCGCTCACTGCTAAAAACTCTTATTATTTTTTCTTATTTCCGCGCACCGTTCCGGTGTTTCCGTCCATCAAAACTTTTAATTATTCTTTAAAAATATCTCGACATTTTTTCTGGAACTTACTATTATATGGGTTCTTTATACAAAATAAAATATGCCGTGTGTTGCCGGCTACGAATAGCACCGACCCATCTCATCGTGTGGGTGTCATAAAAGGTGACTAAGGGATTAGCCGGAGGATGGGTAACAGCGTCCTTCGAATACGCTCAACTGCGATCGCCAGCCCGCCTGCCAAGCGTGGCGATTATGGCAAAACCCCTCAATGAGCACACACCTCACCGATGTGAGTCGTTGTGGTGATATTTGAGGCCTGTGTCCTGCAGTGAACTTTATTCGCCGAAATGATAATGATGATACAAAATAATATTTCTCAAAGCTGAATATTTACGTATTTTTGATAGATACTAGGTACATGGTTCGTCATGGTATGCTTAATAAACGATTTAATCGCTGTTGCATATTAATTCTACAGGCAGGTACAAAAGTACAAAGGTACAGGTACAAACGGTTATTGTATGAAAATATAGATTATGTATATACATACATAGCCAGATACTAGAATCCTACGTTAATTTGATAATTTCTTAGTTCCTATTCAAAATAATCGTCTCCAAGACATTGGTATACCATTGGATATAACTAGCTTTGCTAAATTCTTCAGCCCCCTATTTCTAGACCTATAAAATTGGCGATGTAATTAGTATCTGCAACATATGCACATAAAAACTATACAGCTTTATAAAAACAGAGTAAAAATAAAAAGAAAACATAACAGTTAAAGATTTTCACGACGTCGACACACATCCACAGAATAAAAACATATTCAGAGAATGGGCGATCCCGGACAATACATTATTTCTTCAGCATCGATGCCAGCGAGTGTTGACTAATGTCTTCAGTGACCTTATATTTAGGCGGGACCTTTGTCTTCAATATGTCGTCATTTATCTTACGAACAGTAAGGGCTCGACGGAATAATGGAATTTTATGCAAAGTATTAAATTGGTAATATTTGTAATTTGTAATTGCTACAACGTTCTTCTTCTTTGCAAAAACGTTGGTGGTAAAATATGTTGTACTTATATGCAAGTTAAGTAAGTATATACCTCTTCCAAATCTGGTAGTGGACTGCGATTTGCCGAGTTGATTGATAATTGAAGTACCTAGAGGTCATATCGGCCATTTATACGTCCACTGCTGAACAAAGGCCTCCCCCATAGATTTCACAACTGTGTCATCATTTTGGGGGGTAATTGCCTATTTTCACCACGCTTGGCAGGCGGGTTGGTGAGCGCAGTATGGCTACCGCTTCACAGGAGGAACGCTGCTGCCCGCCCCTCTGGTTTAGATTCCCTTAGTCGCCTTTTAAGACATCCACGGGAGAAATGGAGTGGTTCTATATTCTTAATCCGGACACCACACAGGTAATATTCTCTAATTATACTAGTTAGGTTCATGTTTCGTGACGTTCCCGGTAAACTATAGACCACCCCCTCCACCCATGCGGGTCGTAAAAGTCGACTAAATGTTGACATCAAGAGGATTGTATGCTAATAACAATATACTGGGACATCCGCCTGCCAGTGCCAAGCGTGGTCGTCATGGCATTTTCCCAATGACCGCGCATTGCAGTGATCGGGCTGGAGGCTATTTTGCTTCGCCAATTATCTGGATCAGCATCCATTTCTCCCTCGATATGTATGCGAGAAGCCCATCATAAAAAAAAGCATTGTAGTGATCTTTGGGAGTCCTATGTCCGGCAATGTATGTAAACGGGCTGAAGTGAGCGTGTGTATACTAGTTAGTTTTTGCTATAAGTACACAAAAATGTGTATGAATGAAATGCATATGCTGCTAAAAATACTTGCCTTTATGGTTGAATTAAGGAATCATCATTTCGGCCGAATGAAGTCCACTGCTGGACACAGGCCTCGCCCAAAGATTATCACAACGACTGATATGGGTGTGTTGTGGGCTCATTGGGGGGTTTTGCCATAATTGCCACGCTTGGCAGACGGGTTGGCGATCGCAGTTGAGTTGTTAATGTAATCGTAATCGAAGGACGCTGCTGCCTATCCTCTGGGTAATCCCTTAGTCGACTTTTACGACAGTCACGGGAGGAGATGGGGTGGTGGTATTCTGAGCCGGCACCACACGGCAAATTAACGAATTAAGGAATGAATATATAAAAACTTCAACGGAATGCGAAAACCAATATTTCATTCATACTAACCGCTCAACATTAGTGTTGTTATACATTAGAGTTAGTTATGTTCAAATTAATAGGATATAGGTACTACAACAAATTTAAGAATAGTGTAGAAAGTGAACTATTAGGCAAAACAGAGTTGTGGTAGCTGGAGTTGGAAGCAAATATATTGCGACAATTGTGACTCCTATAGGCATCTTATCTGCAATAGTTTCATCGGAGACCTCATTCCATCGCCTTACATCAAGCGACATCAAGGACAAGAGTGATCTAGTCAAAAAAAAAAACCTGCACCAATAGTTTTCATATCACCGTAAAGTTTCCTAAATATCACCCAGCCGACGCAGCGCTTCATCTACTTGACGATGATAAACACTGGGACGATACTCTAGAGGAGGCCAGCGACAGTCCCAGTCGTCTGCGACATCTATTCGCCGTAATGTAAGTCTTCTACGCGCCGAGAGTCAGGGTTCGATTTATTGCTGTCCAGTCAGCGCATATTATAGTGAGTGATCTCAAACGCGTGTCTGTATGATGGGCGGCACTGGTGGCGTCGGCAAGCAGATCGTTCGCAATTGGCACGCTGTAAGCTCGCTTGAAGTACGCTGTCTGCTCGCTTGAAGTACGCTGTCTGTGGGATGGGAGAATGGCAGTTGCGAGCGCACTCACGACATTTATCTTGATATTAGAAGTATAGTACAACACATGACTTAAAGCCCTAATTTAAATGACCAAATGAGCGGTGTGTTTATAGTGAGTGACGTTCTTTGGACTGTTAATACTGGGTGGAGAAGGGCAAGCTATATTTTATGAAAGTTATTGATGAAAACACCAAATACCATGCGGGAAGCATTTCCAAACAAAAGACAATAGCGCATGGTCTGGCACTCGGCTGGTTAAGCTGAATGCAATTTGCGGCAGGCCTGTGGGTCGTGTCATTCGGAGATATATCATCATCCCTCTACACCTATTATACGTTCCTAATAAAAGCGCAGGTCATTATTGCATGTTTTCAATAACATGAAGTAGGTTTCCAAATTCCAGACGTGCGAAGTCGCGGACAGAAGCTAGTATATTATAATTTACTTGTGCGTAATATCTTACACAATAACGCAAATAGTATTCAGAAAATTATGTATTATCTAGTAGACGTTACAACGCAAAGTACTTAGATGGCGTAATTGGAAATGTTCAATTCTTAGATAAATCATCATAACGGCCATTTATACGTCCACTGCTGAACAAAGGCCTCCCCCATAGATTTTCACAACTGTGTCATCATTTTGGGGGGTATTTGCCAATACTCACCACGCTTGGCAGGCGGGTTGGTGAGCGCAGTATTGCTACCGTTTCACAGAAGGGACGCTGCTGCCCATCCCTCTGGTTTAGATTCCCTTAGTCGCCTTTTACGACATCCACGGGAGGAGATGGAGTGGTGCTATATTCTTAATCCGGACACCACACGGAATAAATAAATAGTTATATATATATATAGTTCCAGTGAATGTAAGTAATGCAGTACCGACCTTCTTTTTTTATTGGTCCCCAGTGGAGTTTCAACATGAAGCTCCTCCGCCCCGGGGAAGGACGAAGGACATGCCGGACTCCTACCGCCTAAAGCCACTGGAGCGTTCATCTTCGACACCGAAGGGGGGTTCCAGGTCCTCGTAAGATCACATTAGAGCCGCCCAGTGGTCACCCTCTATACCGCTCGTACCATTGTCGAAAAAGAAAATGTCAGACTTCTGATTCAGTCAGTATGTAGATACTAAGGGATTTTTAAACGCCAATAATACGTAACTATCTTTCATTATCGCATATTATTATATTATTAAGCTCTACACTTTCGCAAAGTATGTGAGATTTGTCGAGACAGGTGTGAAACGAGACGCAACTTCCACATGCTAAGTTGTTTACTGTGTTACTGTTCCTGACAGTGTTTGCAACCAACCGTAACGCCAAACTGATCCTATTAAAAAGTGTATTTTACCTGCGGGTTTTACTACGCTAAAGTATGGAAGACTTCACTTCAGCATTGTCGCTGACCTGATTAACCTTAACTAGTCGGAGAGGTTCGAGGATAAGAAAAACGCATTACCAAATACTTTAGTGAACTCTGATTTACGAATGAACCTAGAAGATCTATTTCAATGGCAACAATGATATAATATCTTTGTAACAACGCAATTTTTCAGATTCACGTGTTTGCGAAAACTCACATAAATTGCGAAATAGTTTTTTATTGTTGAGCACTTAACCTTTAGAAGGACTACGAGAACAATAATAAATTTAGATGCTTAGACAATAAAAAATCTTCAAATGCTTCAATCAACTTATAAAAAGAAATGTGTTTTTTTTTTAGATCCCTGAAACTTTATACCTACCCGCACAAACAGCCTGGTCAATCACGCCATGATGACTGGTGTGCCACAACTACAATACATGAGGGCTTTCCAAACCTGCTTGCCCAGTGCAGTAACTAAGGGCAATATCTGTTTTCAAAAGGTATATCTTCAACGGTGGAGGTCCGACCGATTACCAAAGGGATTACACGTAATTAAATTTTACTATGACTGAAAGCTGAACAAACTAGATGATGATTTCACAAAAAAAACTGTTACTCTTAAAGTTCAGTATGATCTCAATCTAGTCTCATTTTAATTTCAATTTTGACGTTTCTTTAATGAGAATTTTAGTACCTGTGACAATTCGAAATGTTGGCAGAATACCATTTTGACTTCGATCAACTTTCGATCCATTTTCACAGTATAAGTTCACGTTTAACGTTGTTTGTAAGTTTAGGAAAATACCATTTGTGACATAGAGACTGAACCGGGATAATATTTTCTACATTTGTTTATTACGAGAATTAGCCCTCATTTCTTTACTTATGTAATTGTTATTGAAAAGCCTTACCTAACTTTACCCTAATTGAACAGAAACACTGAATCGTACTACTGAAAGATGTTCGTAAATCACTCTATAATACTCCCTATTATTCCAACGAATGATTTGACAGATGAGTTCGGCGACGCGGCCGCATTTAATCAGCTTCTGCTCAATTTAAACTGGTTACAATAAATCAAAGTCTATTATTTTGGTCTTCCGTTAAGACTAACCGACTTGTCGGGTTGGGTTCCTTACAGTATGGTTGAGCTGAGCGACGCTGATGTCATGTTCGTAAACTGTTATCATTTGAGGAATAGTCAACTGCCACAGCAAATAAATATATTATTGTAGTATATTTATTCCTTCTTTACACATTGATCATGAATTTTAAAAAACGACATACCTATAATAAGAAAAATGTATGTTAATATGTAAGAAGGAACTTATAATAATATAAGAATAATGTGTATGTTATGACAGTTTACGACTGGCCAGCATCACCAGACGGCGGCCAACATCAGTGGTATGAAACCTCATTGTGCATAAACGCTAAAGTACGTCTACCATGAGTTGTTATAGATAACTTACTCGCTAGCTTCAACTTCGCTAGTGTATTTACGCTGATCAAATAGATTTCGATAATGCTTGCACCATGAGTTTTATGGAGACTTACGCGGGCGCTAAGTTAAGCTCAATAGATTATGTCGTCATTGAAATGTTATGTTGGCATAACGTATTAACTAGCTAACTTGACTCCTTATGTTTTGTTTCTTTCTTTCTCAGCATTAAAAAGAGAGAACAGCTCTCATGCTTAAACTATGGTGGTATCGCTATGCTAAAACTGTTGACAGTTGCTGACAGTCAATATCACGAAAATAGAAAGGTCGACTATTTATGGTATTTAGTAGTTCTTGAATATTTATTCCTTATAGTATGTATGTCACTGTCGTGTCAGCAAAAAATTAAATCCTATATGTAGACAACATCTATAAATTAGAATTTAAGTTAATATCCATCACAGAAAGCCTCCTAGCTAGCTGATCCCGTAATACCCCATTATTAAATCTATATACACATATATACTTTTATATGCGTTTAGTAAAAAGCTGTTACATTGACATTATAAACAGACACATCAATTTTATTTATTTGTATAGATTAAAATTCCCTAATGGGCCTCTGCGTGTTGGACCCTTGTGGCTTACAAGGGTCCAACACGCAGAGGCCCAAAAGACCGGGTTTCCCTTACACCATATAAAAGCCCGTGACTAGAGGAACATGAACAATAATAATAATATATTTATTTCAGGCTTCCATGGCCAATAGTTTTATTTTTATTTTTATACGAGATACCTTACAAACTAGCATATATAAAGTAAATACAAAATTTGTGTTAATGCATAAGGCTTAAGAGTATGTTGTTAGTAGCACTTCTTCACTTTGCACTATAATGTTGTCTTTGTGCTGCCCTATGGCACTTGTCCGCGGAAGCGACGGAACACCACGCCTTGAGGCCAAAAGTCTTCTTCCATAATGAGGGGCAGGTAACAATTTGGTACTCGCACCACGAACGCCTTTAAGTTTACGTTGCGGCGCGACTCCAGCATCTGCACCCTCGGTGTGTACATCGTCTTTTGTTTCACGTATTCTACGATGTCCTCCGACTTAACTGTGTAGTGCAGGCGGGTGATGTACACCGGTGTATTCTGCTTTGCAGCGCGCACCCTCGCATCGGGCTCCATACCTTTACCGCAGTGATCCTTGTTATTTCGCATTCGGCGCTTCCTCCTTTGCACCGTCACGAAACCATCATCATCATAATTATTATCAGCCTTCAATAAGCTCTTCGGTGCCTTTTTTGGCACTGGCTTCGTAATAGAAGCGATAGGGGCGTTCGTAGTAACACTAGTGAAATCACTACTGGCAACGTGACGGGGCGAGGGGTTCGGGCGGCGCTCCGCGGATGAGCCGCGGTGTCGGGCATGGGGCTGCGGGGCGCGCGGGAAGGGCGTTCTGCAGGCTCGGCAATCAACGACGAATGCACCGGTGACGAAACTACTGACGTGGAATTTGACGACGATTTATCGAAGCCGGCTCTGCGACGCGTGTTTACGTTAGACGAATCAACTGGTGACCTAATTACCGCCACAGTGTTGCACAAATCTCTAAATTTTTTGCGCAAATCTGTGACGTTGTTCTGGGATGCATCTAGTTTACCTTACATATCCGCTAGGCTAGCCTTCAGCAAAACAATGTCTTTCAGAAGGCTTGTTACATCGACCTTGATCGAAGATGACGGGAGGAAGCATGTGTAGCTCCTTCGCCATAAACGTCGGTACATCGTCAGGGTTGGTCTCCTTGAACAGCGTGATTATGTCTTGTAGACTTTTCTTTGTCCCGTCACGCCTGCGGGGCACCATCTGGTCGCGCTTGTTCAGCACGTAGAACAACAGCAGCTTGGCAACAGCTATATCCTCCTCGCTGAAATTCGTTGCGCAGATCTGAACAGCGAACACCTTCACCATCACATCCAGTTTCTGCTGCAAGACCGCCAGCAACTCGTTCACAACAAGTTCATTACTCATCGCGAGTAATTACGAGCGACAGCTTTCGTCGCACTAATCGATTTAAATAATGTGTAAATAACACGTCCGCATCGGAACACGGCACAAGCTCTGACTTGGTGAACACTGGTAAGAACCCGAGAGAAAGCTTAGAATGAAAAGTAAGTTCACTAACTTTCATCTCGGATCCCTACAAACAAGCGTTCATTTTCTTTCCTCAATTTTCTCGAGTCACATGAAGATAAAATATAGGTACTTCATTTTATGATAAACGTTTATTTCCAAGCATTTTATATCCCATAAACAATACTCAAAGGTAAAACTAAAAAGAAAAAATATTTGTGACCTTCCCCACGTTCTTGATTCTAATAATAACTCGAATGGTATTATGTAACAGAAATTGCGAGATTATAAAATGGAACTATTTATAGAGCAGTATTTTTGGCGCTTTTCATAGCTATGTACGATACGCGACGTCACCACGGTCCTACTTTTGCAAATGAATTATACTTACAATTACGTACTTCACACTCCTCAGCAGTTATACAAGTGTTATTACTTATTACCGGAGTACTGTAAAACTGTGTACCGTTAATATATTTGCATAACACAAGTGCTTTATGATACGGAAATTAGTAATAGTCAGCACTCCCCTGCGACCGGGAAACCGTTTGAGTGCTAGGAAATTGAGTTGAGTCGAGTTACGTATGGTATGCAAATATGGATGCGTGTAATGAACGCTTATATATTCATACTTAAGAGTTGTCACGTTTACTTGATCACCCAGCTTTCTGTCATAACACGCTCTCTGAGTGAACTGGGACTTACTCTAGAATTTAAGAGCTCCGCAAATTAGGGAATGTAGAGAAATCAGATACCTATAAGTAGAAATGCAAATGACATAACATATATGTAAGACGTTATTATTAAGCCTATAAATCAGTGTTCTCAAGCTTTCGGCAGTCGTTTTAATGCTCGTATAAGAAAAATATTATTCTACAATGAATTCATAAAACGTAGTTAACAAAGAAAATCTCCGAAGTTGTCTTTCTAGAATTTCTTGCTCAGGTCACATGAAGGAAATATTTTCATTTCCCGACAAACGTTCCGAATGTCGAAATTCTGTTTCTTATCCACGTAGCAAAAAAAGTACTCTGGCATAAAGAAAATTACTTCCAAGTGATGCTAATTCACATAATCAATATCACTTGAAAAAGTTCGAGAAAAGTTATTAACTTCGAGTCTAAAACGTTTTCCATTTAACTCGTTCCTTTTAAGTCTGTCAACTGAAACTTCTTTTACTTCTGTTTTCATTATCTGCTATTTATAAATCCCATCCATTTACATTTAATATTGAGATTTAAAATACTTCTGTAACAGCTAAATCTACTCCTGGAACATATCGACAAATCATAAACCTTAATATTACACTTTCTTTTTCTTTATTTAATGTGTTTTTCGTATACGCGAATATTATAATATTATATAGATAGCAAAAACTCTGTAAAAATTATAATATTATATAGATAGCACAAGTATTCACAAAAACACGTCGTCTCGAGTATTTTGTACTGATCAAAGAAAATCAGCTATTCATTTTTCACAATGTTTTACTAAACTATTTTGTAAAAACCGGGTTATTCATCATATCGGCCATTTACACGTACACTGCTGAACAAAGGCCTCCCCGATAGATTCCACAACTGTGTCCTCATTTTGGAGGTATTTGCCACTCACCACGCTTGGCAGGCGGGTTGGTGAGCGCAGTATGGCTATCGCTCAGGAGGAACGCTGCTGTCGTCCCTCTGGTTTAGATTCCCTTAGTCGCCTTTTACGACATCCACAGGAGGAAATGGAGTGGTGCTATATTCTTAATCCGGACACCACATGGACTCCGGACTATTACCAAGAGTTATTACCTAAATTATAATATAATATCAGTCTAAAACCTCAGACATAAACAGCTAATCGCAATAATACGAGTAGCTTCTAGAATACCTAGTAACTGATTATCCAGATTTTCATAAGATATTTAATGTGTAAACTAACTTTGAATGTGTTTTCTTATCTCATCATTCCACCCAAACTAATTTTAAACATGAACTGCTGGATATAGGCTAACCCCAAAGATCACCACCACGACTGATCTGGGTTTGTGTTATGTCCCTAATAGGATGTTTTGGTATATTTGCCACGCTTGACAGGCGTGTTGGCGATAGCAGTCGCGTTATATATGTACTTGAAGGACACTGGTGCCCTTCCTCTGGCTACCCATAGTCTCCTTTTACGACACCCACGGGATGAGTTGTGGTGGTGCTAACCTTATGCGGCACCATACGGATTATTGTTTGCACTTCATTAGAAATTCTCCAAGGGACCTAGGTACTTAACTTAACTTCCCAACTTAACCCATTCATTGGTAAAATATACTTAAATTACAATGTAATAATTTTTCATAAACATATTGCGGATCAAAGCATAATTCGAACATGAGGAACAAATAGAAAACGAGAAACCCCTTTGTATAAACTATTCCAATATTTGGCAATCACGACCGATTTGGATCCAGCGGGCTATTGTCGTAAACATCGTTAAATGCTATTCAAATAAGGACTAGGTAAATTGGACTCGGGAGAGCATTGAGGGAAGGAATAAATACATTGAACCATCCATTATTCAACAGGTAAGGGTTTATTGGCGGGTCTACATCGGAGATAGATTTCGATAGCTCTTGCGGTCCATGCTGAGGACTGGCCGGATGCCAACCCACAAACGTGACACGACGACTCGGAGACGCTTTGATCTTAGACATGTTAGGGGTATGCATAATGAAAATGGAGTTTACAATGACATCAAGAAGAGATGAAGTAATATTTTGAATACATAGACATAGTACTAATACAGTAACAAAGGTACAGGATTAAACGGGCTTATTTTTATTTAACTTTTGATTCGATTCCAATGGAAGACCTATTAGGGGTTGTGTTGTGTGCTCATTAGGATGTTTAGCTATATTCGCCACGGTTGTTAGGCATGTTGGCGATTGCAGTTGCGTTATATATGTACTTGAAGAACCCTTTACGGCAACCACGGAATGAGTAGTGGTAGTGCTAACTATAGTCGGCACCACACGGATTTATGTTTTTTTAGAAATCATATCTTTATACATCCATTTGCACTTATTATTAGAAATTCTCTAACGGACCGACTTAACTCTCCAACTTAACCTATTCATAGGTAAAATATACTTAAATTACAATATAATAATTTTTCGTGATTTGTTTCATATGGGTCTATCGAATGTAACTAAGGCGGTTTTTTACAAAAAAATGTATTTTTTTATAAAAACGTCACCAATGACTAAAAGGAGCCCTAAGCTAAGCAGCTGAGCCCAAAGGAGCTCAAACCTGAATAAAATTTTCACATCGCATGCAAAACCAGTGAAGACGGTTCGCATTGTCTTTGTTCAATTCAAGAACGCGTGCATTGCGCACTCATTTGAACGTCATCATATCATCAACTATCAATACTATCATACGTTTGATTAGCGATTATCTCTGGTTACTGATATTGTTCCTTTCCTGTCCTTCTTGTCCCGTACCCTTCATTCATTGTATGTGAAATTCATGTCTGTAAACGCACCCACGACACAGGAGCAATCCCAGGGTGGGGTATTTTATAAAAAAAAAAAATTCAACATGAATTGTTAATGAAATGAAATGAATTTAATATCTCTTTATCATATCATGCTCAATCGAAGCGGAGTCTGGGACACCCTACAGCCAGATGGATCATCGACCTGAAGAAGCTTATTGGGACAAATTGAAAACGGAAAGAAGCTCGGGGAAGGCCTATGTCCACCAGTAGACTGCGATAGGCTGAGATAGCTTGAAGTGAAGTAAAGATCATGGGGAGACCTAGGTCAGCAGTAAACGTCATTTGACTGAGAGGAATGGTTCAATATTATTTTTAGACTTCTAATACTACTACTTTGATAGCTTTCTTTCTTTCCAAAATATTTCGTTTTGCTCGCTACTGTTTTTTTTTAAGTGACACCACCTTGAGACAGGTGGTCGCCTTCCTGGTAGTAGAATAAGTTGCCGGATTTCAAGGTTATCGTGTCCTCGCCCTCTCTTCGGACTTCTGACAAACCCATGACATCCCAGTGCAACTTATCTATTTCTGCTTCCAGCTCAACCAGGGCCAGTTTTCATTTGGGGTGGCAGCTGGATCCCATCCGGAGATTCTTAGTACCCCCGCCCTGCCGTTACCATGGCCGCTACCATGACCAGGAATAGCGGGGCTGTCCGGAACTGGGGGTCGGTTCTTAAATTGTGTCGTCGTTGGGGAAAATTTGTCTATACTCACCACGCTTGGCAAGTGCAGAATTGCTATTGTTCAGGAAAAGGGACGCTGCTGCCCATCCCTCTGGCTAAGAGTCCCTTAGTCAATTTTTACGACCTTGACAGGAGGAGATGGAGTGGTGCTATATTCTTAGTCCGACCACCACACGGTTTATTAGTTAATGTCTAATTGCTTCTTGATCGACTCGTTAGACATAGTATGGATAGAAAAAACAACTACGCTACGTAATGGGATACTACACAAGATGTACGCGATCACATAGGTGAAAACAAATATTGCGTGTAGAGAAACTGAATTATTCGTTGTAAGCGTCTAAGCGGCTTATTCATGTGGAGTTCGGATAAAGAAAATAGCACCACTCCATCTCCTACCACATATGATGTAAAAGGTGACTAAGGGTCTCTGAACCACCGATGGGCAGCAGCCATTCTGCGCTTACCAAACCGCCTGCCAAGCGTAATGAGTATTGGTAAATTCCCTCAAAATGACGTCACATGGCATGTAAATGGTCGTCTATGGAGGCCTTTGTTTAGCAGTGGACGTCTTTTGGCCAATAAGATGATGATGATGACGCTAAATAGGCATCTTAACAGCCAAAGGACGTCCACTGCTGAACAAAGGCATCCCCTTTACTTTTCCACAACGAGTGGCTATATACTGAGATAAGATTACGATATATCTGACAAGGCATCAAAGTATAATTTTTTTTAAGTGATATTATGAATTAGAAGACGCATGTTAAACATGTGAATTAAAAACATAAAAAATGAATTGGTCAACAAAAAATTACTAATTTTAAAATGGATTGATTATTAACTTCTATACGTTTCAACGCCCGGGCCGTCGTGAGTCTCAAAAATATAAATTTATATTTAAGAAGAAGCTAGAAGTAATCGCTTATCACCTTCGCGGAACGATTATGTATAATATTACGTTTCTATAAAACATTGCTTTTATGACTAAAGAATATATAGGTACCGATCCAATGAATTATATTCTACGGAGTTACTATAGATAGAGTTTCAATATATATTATCTTGAAGCCTAAGCCTAGCGTCACTTGGAATATAAATCTTACGTTACCTTAACCTTGACCTTACGTCGTTATTGGATTGTATTTTGTTGAACTGAATCCGTAAATTGGATCAGAATACGAACATAATATTTCTATTGATAGTATCGATTTACATTCGAAGTTTACTCGGATATTACTTTTTCATTGTTGGTACCAGAATTTCTTATATCCACTTAAGCTAACTGTTATCGGTATTATCGGAACCAGCTATTTTCACAAATAGGACATATATTCTTTTATCTCTACAAGTAAAACTTTCGACAAGTATCTCGAGTCTCTGCGTGAGATTCCTCCAAATATCAATCAATCATTTCGGCCGAGTAAAGCCCACTGCTGAACACCGTCCTCCCCCAAAGATCACTACAACGGGTGTGTTGTGAGCTCACTGGGGGGTTTTGCCATAATCGCCAAGCTTGGCAGGCGGGTTGGCAATCCCAGTTGACTTGTTAATGTACTCGAAGGACGCTGCTGCCCATCCTCCGGCTAATCCTATAGTCGCCTTTTACGACACCCAAGGGATGAGATGAGTTGGTGTTATTCGTAGCCGGCACCACACAGCAACTCCTCCAAATATAATAATAGAGTAAACATTATTATTAGATTTCTTAAAAACAATTTAAACTACGCTCTGAGTTTCCGAGAAACTATTTACTCAATAGCATGAAAAGGTTTAGCTATTGAGTAAATAGTTTTAATTTTATATAACTAGTTATATTAAAGTATTAAATATAACATCCTCAACTCTAGGGAGTAGAACAGTAGAACAGAATATTTTGCTTGCGAAAACTGGCATTGTACACAAGGACATAATTTAAATTACTGGAAAAACTCGATGGCTGACTGAGTGGACTAGTTTTCAGCAAAAGTTTGAAGTTTTCCGTTAGTAATGAAGCTGTTAAGAAGCGCTCTAAGTTCCAACCAGCCGGCACGCTGCTTTCATCCGATATTTAGTGAGGGCAACTTAAAGAGCCCACACAACTTAGTAACCTAATACTTTGGACCATGTCTGTTGAAAAAACTTAGGTTCCGTAATTATTTTACAACCCCAGATAAGCGAACACACTAAAGCAAGAGCATTAGGTATTCTGGTATCATATACGATAATAACAAAATGCATGTCAACTATATGTGTTTAATAATTTTTAGTATGATGTGCCTTATCGTTATAGTAAAAACAGTCGAGATCTCTATTCTTTTTCTAGTCTATTCCTGTAAGATGGAACCCTAAAAACTCCGCGCGGTGCCATTACCACTTTTCCAACTTGAGCACGACTGAGTTTACACTAGTCTATAAAATTTTATGCCACTGTATCTGGGCCAGGCATTGAAAGCCAGCTAGAGCCGAACTCACTAATGTAAAAACGAATGACGGGATTTCTGCTTTGAAATTATTTATTTTTCCCTCAAACTATATTTTAGTATATTTACGTTGAAAAGCTTGTAGTGACATTAACTTACAGCGTCGTCTACTGAAACAATAAGTACAACTCTACGATGATTTAATGAATCCTGAATTGCGTAAGTTGTGTTTAGTGATATTGTTTCATACTTTAGCAAACCTCCTCCAAAAAAAAGGGACATCGGAAAATGGAGGGGTTTAAATAAAAAATATATGTATGTGACTATTACTTAGCGAATAGACCAGAATATTAACATTCGAACACGAGGATAACATCTATTGTCTATTCTATTATCTGTTATAAGTTTAAAAAGGATTTATCGAAGAATGGCTGATCTTATATCTTAATGGAACGAATTATAATTCGTTTCATAACTTCCTATATTCTTCACACAACCCGTTGTCAGATTGTGATGATGTCGGTGCCAGATTGACTATCGGTACATTGAAGTGCTTATACAGAAAGGCCACCATGTCGGTCCGAGTACATGAACGGAGCACAGGGGCAATTCCATTGCAGAGAGGTGTGAGACAGGGGGACGTTATTTCTTTGAAACTGTTCACCGCTGCAATGGAGGGTGCCTTCAAGCTACTAGAGTGGAAAGGATTCGGCATTAACATCAATGGCGAGTATATCATTCACCTTCGATTTGCCGATGCCATCGTAGTCATGGCAGAATCGCTGCAAGAACTCACTACAATGCCCGATGATCTCAACAGAGTTTCCCAACAGGCTGGCCTTAAAATTAACATGTACAAGACGAAAGCCATGTCAAATGCCCATGTCGTGTCTATCCCAATATCCGTTAGGAGCTCTGTTCTCGAAGATGTTGACGAGTATGTCTACCAGAGACAAACTGTCCAGTTAGGTAGATCCAACATCGACAAAGAGGTCAATCGTCTAATCTGGCTCGGCTGGGCAGCGTTTGGGAAGCTTCGCTACGTCTTTTCGTCAACAATATCGCAATTCCTCAAGACGAAAGTCTTTAACCAGTGTGTGTTACCAGTGATGGCATATGGAACAGAGACATAGTCACTCACAATGGGCCTCATAAGAAAGCTCAAGGTCACTCAGCGAGCTCTACGATATCAAATCAGAAATGAGGAGATCCGTAGAAGAACTAAAGTTATCGACATAGCTGAAAGGATTAGTAAATTGAAGTGGCAATGGGTGGGACACATTGCTTGTAGAACTGATAGCCGTTGGGGCAAAAATGTTCTCAAATGGAGACTGCGCACTGGAAAACGCAGCGTGGGACACTGGTGAGGGTCGCTGGGAGTCGTTGGATGAGAGCGGCATGTGACCGTTCGTGGTGGAAATCTAAGAGGGAGGCCTTTGTTCAACAGTGGACATCCTGTGGCTGTTATGATGATGCATACTAACAAACAAATTGACTTTCATGACTACCTTGTATAAGCCCGTAAACGTAAGTGGCTTTTCAGTGACACCTACTTTAAGCATCATGTCGTTGCCAAAATTACCATGCTTGACAGCCGGGTTGCTGATCACAGTATGTTGGTTTTTCACAGCAGGATGCTGCTGCCCATCTCTGGATAGTCCCTTGAACACTTTTTACGATACCTAGTTTTTAGTTTCCTTCTACAATCGGACTTCCCTGCCAGCGTCTGTGTTCCGTTATAACCAATAAACCTTTAAAGTAGGAATAACTATGCATATCCTGGGTGCGCTCGTTTCATTATAGACCTCATCCATGGCTTGGATAAGGCGAGATCGAGGCTGGAGGAGGAGGACACATTATGATTTGACAAACTAAAAACAATCACGTGTAGAAAAGGGCATGTCAATTCTCGGCCTCGAACATTAAAAAATCCAGGGGTTCAACGACCCAATTAATGTTAAGTGTAATATTTATAATTGAATCAATGTT
Organism: Diloba caeruleocephala; assembly: GCA_947459985.1. NCBI lineage: Eukaryota > Metazoa > Arthropoda > Insecta > Lepidoptera > Noctuidae > Diloba > Diloba caeruleocephala. The sequence continues at coordinate 15,214,275 of OX381615.1, forward strand.
TAAATAGAAATCTTTAGCGTAACAAAACTTTGTGCTAGTGAATTGACTTTCGTAGAAAAATAACACAGGGTTTTCTTGATCCTTGACACGTGAGCACTGGTCTCTGTTTGAACTTGGATTCTGAGAAATCATCATCATATCAGTTGAACGATGTCCACTGCTGAACAAAGGCCGCCCCCAAATATTTCCACAACAAGAAGTATCATTGAGGGCCGGTTGTTTATTTGTATCGTCGATGAGGGAAAATGTACAGTACACCCCACGCTTGGCAGGCGTGTTGGTGAGCGCAGTTTGGCTACTGTTCCACAGAAAGGACGCTGTTCCCGATCTCCCTGGATGAGAGTCCTTTAGTACCCTTCTACGACATCTACGGGAGAAGATGGAGTGGTGCTTAATTCTAAATCCGTACACCACACTGAACATTCCGGAGGATTGCCTTTGTATAACTGAAATTAATGTGTTTGCGAAGTAAAAAATATAGATAGCATCGTTGTAACTGTTACGGAAAAGCGCAGTTTAAGTCACATCCTAACATCATTTTTTAAATTAACAAAATGATTCAGCGAACCATAAGTCCAAACTTAAAGAAATTAACACAATTCATTACTAAAGCTTTAAAATCCACACAAGTTTGGACACTACTCTTGTTTGAGGTCGGACGCGAGTCGCGCGTTGCGTCGGGGTGCGAACAATTACGAAGTTTAGTGTGGTTGCCTTTTATTTCACACACGAAGAGTTAAGTGCCGTTTGTAAACCCCCCACATGGCAACCAACCGTAATAATTAAGTTCTTGACTAACACCAACTCTAATGGACGTTAGAGGGTTAGCGAAAATTCGAAAGCTTCCCACGTTACTTTACAATGGAAATTAAAGAGGATTTAAAATGATTTAAGCTTATTATAATAAAATACTTTTAAATGGATTAAATCGGGTATATTATAGATTTTTGTTTTTCCTAACGTTTCGAACGCTTTGCAGCGTTCGTGGACGCAGGATGAGACCGATAAAAAGTACAATTATGATAAAAAATTGTTTCGATGCACGCAGGAATCAATCGCTCAATGTCTTGATGTTCATCAATATGGTATGAAGTTTGGGACTTTATTATTTTAATTAAAGGATCCCAAACTGGTGTTCCTTCCCAATCATGTTCACTCTTGAAATTAGGGTGTTTTTTATTTCAATAGCCTCATGAAACACTTGGTAAATATCGGATCTATTTCGCGAGGCCTTCGAGGAGTTCGATCAGAGCGTAAAAATGGTTACGTTTGGCTATGTTCACACATTGCATACTTTGTGAAGCGTCTATTCTTGACGTCCGCTTTACCTTATTTTGTTCTAGTGGCTATTATACTACGCTTTATTTGCCCTATGTATGACAAAAAAATACAGTTAATCTAGTAGACCCCTCCATCTTGTACAAGAATTTTACACTTTATCGGTTTGAGAAATTGACTGATCTACTTAGGCAGCTTAAAGTAGGTTTTGATAGGAGCACGCTTTAAGATATGACCAATTCTGTCGGTGACTCCCGTTGTGAATGGTAAAACAGCAGGTCATCTATCAACTGCGGTGAGTCACGGGTGGCTTCCGGCCATGAATTCACCGGTCTCTCCTATAAGTAGTCACCGATATTTTCATGGAGGTAGTAGCGAGCACTGATGATAGCCCCAGCTATACCGAGGATGTTCAAACTATAGGTAATAATAATAATAAACAACACTTGGTAGACAATAATTTCACCATATTGCCTCACAATAGAGTCTTTGCATTCCTACAACACCTTACATGGTAAAATTCAGTTTACTATGGAATTGGAGAAAACAAGTCCTTGGCCTTTCTTGACATACTTCTCACCCATAATCCTTATCCATACTGTTACAGTCACACTGTGTATCGAAAGCCTACAGACAGGTAACTTAACGGTAAAGCGCACCCGCATCTTTGTCAGCGACCTACCGTAGCCAAATATTTGTGACATCACTGTCACAAATATTTGGCTACGGCATCACGGCATCTGCGACGCCAACCTTCTGGCAGGAGCGCTGAAATTCAGTAAATCATTAAGTCGTTAAACAGAATGAGACAGAAGGTTTCATGTAGGTAATTATTATTTCATTTCTTTAGTGGTCAACGTTGTGTCATAGTTGTTCAAGCCGCCCAAAAACCTCCGACTTGGCTTAACGACTACCGTCTAATGACAAGCGGGAGCAATGATTTTACATGCCTTCTGAAGCATGGAGTCGCAGCAGCAGTTCAAATACCATTATGGGTTATCCAGCCATGTATTGACCGCACCAAGCGTTGCTTAACCTCACCGATTGTTTACCGATCAATTAATGCAACTAGTTATGAGCACCTCATAGCCATTACATACCATGAAGAGTAATCAGTGCCGTTTGACTACTAAAGTCATGTTATATTCAGTTTTGTTTTTGTTACGTATCAAAAGCATAGGGTCTCAACTCGAACGAAAATAAACAGTCTTTAGAAAAAAACATAGATGGCAGCATAGGTAACTATTGTGAAAATATCAATCACTATAAAAACTATAAATCGATAAATCGGTTGAGGTTAAAGTAAATATCGTCGAAATTAAAACTTCCTAAATTAATGTAAGCTTCTCTATACACATTTTAATAATCTATTTCTAACAAAAGTATGAGTGAATACCAATCTATCATCTAGTATAAACCTCATAGATGGCGCTGTAATACTACAGTTACTGGTTACTCTTGAGTCGCTAATGTAATGTAGGGGCGAAAGTTTGATTAGAAACCTGTTGTTTTTTTATACATTTATTACAAATGTATTAAGTACTTATATATAAGAAACTTGATATGTTGCTGCATTATTTAAGGGGGAAGAAATTGTGTACATTCTATAGACCCAATGTTAAATGAAGATAAACCCTGTTCATCAACTAGTGCGATTTTTAAACACTTTAAATGCAGCATGGCAGCAGCGTCGCTTCTGTGGAACAGTAGCTATACTATTATATTGACTGCACGGTTGGTGCAGTGGCTGATATAGTCGGCTGCTGCGCTCCGGGTCGCGGGTTCAATTCCCGCACGGAACAAATATTTGTACGATCTGCAGGTAGTTGTTCCGGGTCTGGGTGTATTGTATGTGGAATTCATGTCTGTAAACGCACCCACGACACAGGAGAAATCCTAGTGTGGGGCATCGTTTTTTTAAAGAGAATTAAAAATCCACTGGGTCTCCAGCGCCATAGGATGCGGGTGGGTACTCCTATACTACTGACAACTATATTATTCAGAAATTTGAATCCTCCCAAATTGTGTAATAACACAAGTTAATCTACGATCAGACACGCCCCCTCCGCCAGAGCGGCCAAGACGCCTCTCCAGGGGCGTTGGATAGGCTGAGGTGGCTAGCACGGCAACGCGCACTTGGAAAATGGCGTCACCGCCTGCGGTACACAATTTGCGATCAAGCGCGTCGTCGAGGCCGTCCTGTCGCCCTTTGCAGCCCGGCTCAGAAGTAGCGAGCGCGTCACCCACTGCCTGACGCAGGTGCTCACTGGGTACGGTTGTGTCGGTACGTACCTGCACAGCATAGGACGTGACGGCACGATTGTAAAAACGACCAGAACACCGCACAGCACACGCTCGAGAAATGCTCTACATGGGCTGCCGAGCGGCGGATCCTGGTCGATCGGATCGGGCAAGACCTCTCTCGCACGAGCACGAAAACTTGGAATGCAGTGGTCTCCTTCTGTGAGAGCGTCATGCTCCAGAAGGAAACCGCAGAGCCGGATCGGGAGATGGCCGAACAGCCTAAGGCGTTTTTTTTAGTAAAACGCGTAATACGCGTTAGTAAACATTTTTGTATTTGTATAGATGCATGCAAGAACTTATCTCGACACAACCAGACCTTGTGCAATTAATTTTAATGGGGGATCTTCATATTCGTTAGTTAGTTTGACGAAAATTGTGAAATATCAGCTGCCGCAATAATTACGGAGTAAGTTTCTGATCTCGTTAAATTACGATGAAAGGATGATTAAAAAGGGTTATGTGATATTAAACTTTCGATCTTATTAATTATTTTGCCAAAATAAAATTACAAACACGTTACAAACGTCAAAATAAACAAAAAAATTTAAGGTAGCCAGTATATACATTAAATATTATATTTGATAATATAAAAGATACCTGTAATTTCGATTAGATTAAGGGGACATTTAGATGAAAATGAGCCATTTTTAATTTTATTGTTGTTTGTTTTTTATTTACTAGTAACAAAGAGTAATCTTTTATATCTTATACGAGTATATATATAATTCTTCTGTAAGTGTGTATGTCACTGAACTCCTCCGAAACGGCTTGACCGATTATGATGAAATTTGTTTTGTATGTTTGCGTGGGTTCCTGGGTGGTTTAGACTTACAATTGGACCCGATAGACGACGCTGTAATCGGGTTTGCATGTACCTGCCTGTGCGAAGCTGAGGTGGGCAACTAGTTTCTTATAAAATACAATATGACATATTAGAACATAATAATTGCGATATATAATAAATATAAATTAATTTACTACACCGTCTAATGTACGGGCAGACAGCCTGTCCGCTTTCATCATCAGCCCGCCATTGGAGCTGCCACGAACCTTCTGCACTCCTCCATGACATGGGATCGGATGTCCTAGAGTAGAAACTCGCAGCAGCACGGGTAAGGCGGCTGCAAGTGTGTGAGCACAGTGCGAGATATCGGCACCACGGAAGTCACGTCCGGGCACGCGGTTACCGTCGGGTGGGGCTAGTGACTCCGAGGAATCTTTGGATCCTAACAACTTTCAAATTCTAATATTTAGTTGCAAATGATACACCCATACCTCTATGCATTAACCCTATTTTACTGATTCCTAAGAGTAATTAATTATTTATAAGATAACAATTCCAAAATATCAAGGAATTGAAAAATGTATTATGAAATATTTTATATATTTTAATTAATTGAACTTTTAATTATAAGAATAACTTTATTTTATTTTCATTATATCCCACTTCAACTGAATTAAAGACATCCCATTGCTAGCATAGCTTATTATATCTGATTCAGATATTATTTGCCAGACTTTGTATTTTGGCAAACTTACTCCATAAACAATAGACCATACCACTCAATAAGCTGGAATAATATGTTCTATTGGATTGTTGTAAAATAATAACAATATCTTTAATCAATAAAAATGTCAAGATTTAAATTCCTATATTTCCTATAGTGTGAAAACATGCCCTAATTAAAAAAACAATTATTGCCGTTGATAACATACAATAAAAAGATAAAGGTTTTCGCGAGTATTACACATTATATATTTTATAAAACACTTTTAAACGGATTCTATCGCGTATATTTTAGATGACATCCTGCGACCACGAATCCTGCAAAGTGTTCGAAACGTCAGGAAAAACTAAAATCTATAATATAAGCGATAGAATCTGTTTAAAAGTGTTTTATTATAAAAATGATAATATTATTCAATTTAAACTTCTGATATCTATACAAAAATAATGAAATGAAATTTACTATCTAAATCCTAGAAATAAAAGCTTAAAAATAAATTAATGTGTTATATATAATATTAGCTTTTGCCCGTGGCTTCGCACGCGTGCATTTATAATAAATTGCGGTTATAATAATAAATTGTAGCTTACATAAAACGTTTGTACTTTTAATATAGCACCATCTATTGGATACTTCCTCAATCCAGTCAACTAATTACCTTATACCGCCATCCGTTAGAACCTTATTGAACTAACAGATAATTATGAGTCTTTGTCAGATAATAAACAAATAATTCACAGTAAAATTATATTATATAAATTGAGATATAAACTATCCTATCTTTTAAGTTGGATAAAACTGCACACAGTGTGCAAAATTTTATTGAAATTCGTTCAGTAGTTTAGGATTCCATAGCGGACAAACATACACATTATTTATCTATATTAAGATTTCTAAACCTATGATTACTTAGTTTCCCATTATTATAACTTGTGTTAGAAACTCGCATAGGCGTGACAGAAGGTTCTTTATAACAATTATTAGGTTTTACAACGTTTTCACGTTTTACCACGTTTAACAAAACGAAAATTATATATTTAATCCATCAAAGTATGTACTATTGCTATCTATGCATTTTTGCCATTTCATAGATAGTTCACTGTTTCTTTTGCTGAATAAAGCGTGGGAGCGAGAATCAATAAAACCTTTGAAGGCGCAGTAGGCTAGAACAATGGACCAGCCTCGGTTTTTCGGTAGTTGTCTCGCCAGATCTTAGGAAGCTGTAGTAGATGACACCAGCACGTGTCCACCAAACACTGACTTGACCTTTTCTGAGTCTACTTTCGCTTGGGGCAAGATTTGGTCGGTTCTCTTGGGTTTAACCATTGTGATGATCGTTTCCGATTATCGTACAGAATCCATTTTTCATCACAAGTAACGACACAATTCAAAATATCCTCATTATTGTTCAGGTTGAGTAATGCTGCACTCGACGCGTGTCTGTTGGCGTGCTTCACTCAATTCATGCGGTATCCGAGCTTTTCGATCATTTTTACTATTCCAATTAGTTTCAAGTGAATTATAAGGCTTAGCACGCACGGGGGACTTTTGTCACCGTGACAATTTCGTCACTCTCATCAAGTCCTTGGGTATGTATGTAGGTGGTATTAGGTACGTTACGATGTGACAAGACATGAAATTTCCATACATATCCACAGAGTGACGAAATTGTCACGGTGGCGAAATTGTCACGGTGACAAAAGCCACCCGTGCACGCTAGCTCTAACCGTTTTAACACTCACACGGCACACCGAAGCCTGCCGCAAAATCTGACGTTGTTAAATATTAACAACTTTTCAATACAAATGACACTCGAACGTCAGAAGATTTTCGATACAATTTTTTTTTTTTTTTTTAACATTGAGCTGAACTTGTAACAGTAGGCGACCAATATTACAGTACCCACCTAGCCGTCTAATAAGCGACCTACCAACAAATTAGTTAGCAACCATAAGTAATTTCTACCAAAATAAAATATATTAATCATATTAATTGTTCAGGAACATCCTCCATTGTCGGCAAATTTAACGTGATGAGATAGTGATGGGAAACTTTGTCTGCGAAATAATATTATTCGAATACGAGTTTGTCGATATTTCATTGGTAAACCGAAATAAACTTTGTTCCTTCAATCGGTTATACCAATCTTCTTTGAGCTTAGCTAGGCTTAGCTTAGGCACTTTGATATTGCTGATATTTTCTAGGGAATATAATACTTAAGTAAGTATCTATTTGTATGATAAAGATGTGCTGACTCAATTTACAAGCCACCCAACTGAACACATTAGTGTTACCAATGTAAACATTCAGTGTTTATGAACGTAAATTGCCGAAATGAATAATTAATCGAATCCAAAATCTTTAGATTTAAGATTTTGAACTTTGTCCGTTTTTGTGTTAGGATCACATTTAACATAACAAACAGACAAATCCTTAATCCCATACTCAAAGTTTTGGGATGGATTGATTATTAATTTCGGCCGTTAATGAACTGACCTAACAGTGTCTAAAGAGGAACCAAAACAAGTCAGTTAATTTTGAAACGTCACCAATGATAATAGTAAGCGTGATAGTGTGCCGGGACACTGGAACACGGCCAAATTGTCTGACCATGGCGTATTCAGTTCACCTTCTTTGCTCTGCCTACTCATAGTTACGAGTAGGCAGAGCATGTAATTAGGTAACATGCATTTTACATATTTATTTATTTTAGGTTTAGGTTAGATTTAATACATAAGATGTTCCAATAAAATACCTAATAGAAATAAAATGGTTGATAACGCCATTAATGCAAAAATCTTTATTTCGTTTTATTATTAAAATTAAATAATTTACACATAGGCATATATTTATTTTGTTCTACACAATCACACACATAGGCCTTATTTTATAGTTGTAATAAAATTGCCAGTACTTACATATGTAATAATTTTCATTAAAAGTTTTCATTAATACAGTAATTTGTTTTATATGATTATTATTTTTTTAAACCATGCCACACACTATCTTGTCTCCTGCGTCGTGGGTACAGTTTACTGACTTAAATCTCATATTGCCAAACACCCAGACCCGAAACAACTATCTGTAGATTATACAAATATTTGTTCCATGCAGGGATGAACCCGCGACACATAGCACAGGAAGACAATCGCTTAGCGACTGCGCCAGCCGTGCCGTCATTAATACAATAGTTAAATTTTAACTAACAATGGAATCATTTAAGCAGTACTTAGTTAGGTCCTAATTGACACTTTTTCGCGTCACATTGAAACAAGAATGTAATTGTAACTGTATGTATGACGATACCGCGAAATATCATACAAGTTATGTATCTATATATTGAGAAATATAAACTCAATAAATCCCAATTATTTGAAATGAGAGGGTTCTGCGCTCAATGCACTGCCGTCAGTTGGCAAAACGATTTATTTGTAAAAGCAGACATCATTGAAATTACTGTTTTTTCCCATCTGCGATCTGCATTAGCGAAACGCAATACTTAACTTCAAAGCCTTTATCGGATGAGAATATAATTAATGTATCTAAGATTTTTGTGCTAAGTAAACCCAAGCGTTATGACTACGTGTGGCACCTGCCTTCTTTTTTAAAGAAGTCGTCGTCCCGTTACCAATTGCAATGAGGACGATGGCAATGCTACTCTACATTTTTTGTAATAACAACTTAAATATATGCCGTGTGGTGCCGGCTCAGAATACCACCACCCCATCTCCTCCCGTGGGTGTCGTAAAAGTCGACGAAGGGATTAGCCGGAGGATGGGCAGCAGCGTCCTCCGAGTACATTAACAACTCAACTGCGATCGCCAACCCGTCTGCCAAGCGTGGCGATTATGGCAGAACCCCCCAATGATCCTACAACTAACCCATATCGGTCGTTGTGGTGTACTTTAGGGGAGGCCTGTGTCCAGCAGTGGACTTCATTCGGCCGAAATGATGAACTTAAATATTACAACAGTAAAAGAAGCGTTTTTTTTTAAACTATAAATAATATTTTGTCATAGATAAGTTCGCAACTGATCATATTCATCTGTTAACCTGTATGAAGTACATTGTTCTATTATACTAGTTAGCGATATCTAATAATAGCAACCAAAATCAGTTGGCAAAACAGCTGTGACAATGTGTGCATCAAAGTGTTGGGAACGCTTCGCGAGGTGCATCCCGTCGCGCTTACACTGCACACGGCGGCTCTAGTTTAGTGTTTGTCATGTGTCGAATAAACACCTACCCACGACCGGCGAACTTGTAATGCGACAGCTGTGCCGCACTGCATCTCATTGTTCCAATTCGCTACTTTATTCCGGAAAATCTCATGTCCAAAATGCGACACCGAGGCGAGTACCGACATTTTACTAAATTAAAGTAGATAGATAAGATGTAGAAATCAAATTTACATGATTTACTTTGGTAGCATTTAAATTTACTTTCAGTTAATATCAAAACAAAGTTTTTTGCTACAATATTGCTCTTGCAGGAGTGTTCGTGACGGTTGTTTTAATTATATTAATTCTTGGGAACGCGGGAGCCGTTTTTCGGAAGTTTGAAAGTCTGAAGACCACTGTTAACATCGGTGAGTACGTTTACGTTTACGACTGGGATACATCCTTGTGTAAATATAATAGAACACAAAGGAAAATGCCCACTACTTTTAGCCCTGAAAAATACAGTACGTTATAGTAACACATCGTTACCCTCTGTTATTTTAGATTAAATGTTATATCGATCTGTATAAAAGAACGGATATTCTCAAAACGTGGGCATTTTATGTTGCTATTTAATTTTTTACCAGAAAATCTCATTTGTCATTGCTCTTTATACTCGTAACTTTTTTTCCAGGAGCTATATTTCCACCGAACACCGTGACGGAAGTGGCCTTTGCTTCGGCTCTGGCGCGCGCTTCGATGGAAAGCGAACATTACCATTTCATCATGAAAGTTGTTTACGCTCCCTTTGGCGACAGTTTTGCAGCTTCAAAAGCCGGTGAGCGAACCATCTACTCTGTATTTAAATTTTGATGTTTTCGTTTATTCCTTATTCATTTATATTTGCTAGTAGCATCCATTGTTTCTCTTATTCAATAAACAAAAAACTTTATGTAATTTTCTCGTTAGGATTCAACAATTTATATATTAGTTAGTATTTGAGAATGTTTGCCGTGACAAACAATTAATAATAGTCACCTTTCGTTACAGATTAATTTTACACAACAGAAGGTGAACAATTATCATAATCCCATTCACTGATCACATTAAATTTACCCAATGCAGTGCAAACGATTTAAATCCGATCCGATAATAATAATAATCACCGGTGTTGCTCCTTGTCGCCTGTAGTGGAGGCCATTTAGGGGGCCCATCTTGTGAGTGGCGAGTCACCGTCTGCCACAGAATTTCACTTTAAAGGTTGAAAGGCAGACGCCGTTTTTTCCGTTTTTTCTTAGTATTAAATCCATTTAGCACCCATTGCAATAGACCTTATACTTGTAGTTTCCATTTCATACTAGTTTCCATTTCATACAATAGCTTTATACCTCCGGGGAAAATCCGAGACTGCATTTTATAGTGCAGCCATGGAGAGTCCCCGGTTAGTGTCCCATTACATTTTAAATTAAAATTCTATTAAGGGCCTTTGTGCTTTGGACCCATGTCCCCGCGTAAGCCTATCAAAAGACCGGGTTCCCCCTTACAGGGGATATAAACCCGTGACAAGAGAGAGATGTAGATAATAATCATGTACATTTAAAAATGTAATTTATATGTATTCATTTTAAATAAAGGAAAGAATAATCATGTCATGTGTAAAATTGCAAACTGAAAAATTGCAAACCTTGGAGCGGTCTAAAAACCAGAATCGATAGTGGCGCGGCCATGCCTTGCATTTCATTTCTTCTGACTTTATGAGTAAGCAATAGTGAAAATCACTTTATGTGGTTTCAGATCTGTAGTTTTACAAATATTATATATTTACGAGGTGTAAGGACTAAATATATATTTGCCGTGTGGTACCGGCTGAGAATAACACCACTTCATCTCCTCCCGTGGGTGTCATAATAGTCGACTAAGGGGTTAGCCGGAGGATGGGCAGCAGCGTCCTTCGAGTACATTAACAACTCAACTGCGATCGCCAACCCGTCTGCCAAGCGTGGTGATTATGGCAAAACCCCCAATGAGCCCACAACACACCCATATCGGTCGTTGTGGTGATCTTTGCGGAGGCCTCTGTCCAGCAGTGGACTTCATTCGGCCGAAATAATGATGATGATGAAGGACTAGATAATTGGTGGCCGATTGACGTCTAATTGTAAATAAAATAATTCAAAAAAGTATTTTGTCAAAAAATCTTGCAACGGTTAGGTTGATTGACAGCTTCTCCATTTGCCCCCGCATGGATAGAAAAGGACAAATTGATAACTTAAAAGACTAGGTGGCCGATATCTTATCGATAGAATATTATGCTTGTTTGCATGTGATCGCAGTAAAAGTTATTTGTACAATGTTACAATTCGGTGTATTCGCAGTGTGTGAGTTGCTCTCCGCTGGCGTGATCGCAGTATTCGGGCCCACTGACCCGGTATCCGCGTCGGCAGTCGAAGCACACTGCCGGGCTGCCGGAGTACCTCATATACAAGTACGTGTCAACACTACTGGCTTGATACTCCGCTGTAACTCGTAAATTTTCCAAAATTACATACTAACAAACTCAAACTACAACACGACTTTACGATTTTATATGAGAAAAATCAAACAGTATAAAAATAAACTAAGTTCGTTCAACTATATCATTTAACTGTATTATACCTATTCTGTCAAACCTACCTAGACCATTAAACCAGTAACAATCAACTCATAAATAATAAAGGTAGTTAAGGATCTACGAATCCTATATCCTAATCCATTTTAAGTATACAACATCTTCTACTTTACATAACTATAACTCTCACTGACTGAAAGACAACGCACAGCTTAAACCGGGTGGGTCTAGAAGCATGAAATTTTGCACAGAATTTCCAAATTTAAGCACTAAGAAAAGATTTTTGTAAATTCATCCCCTAAGATTAAATAGGGGCAGACGGCTAGTCGCATAATAAATCACTTATATGAGGTAGGTGTAAGATGCGCAAAACATTTGACTGCCTTAAGCAAAGTGACCTGCATACATTTCCGCTGACCATAAACATCATTATATCGGCCATTTATATGTCCACTGCTTCACTTATTCACAAAGGCCTACCCCGTAGATTTCCACAATTGAGTTGTCATTTTGGGGGGAATTTGCCAATACGCACGACGCTGCTGCCCATCACTTTAACTTAGAGTTCCCTAGTCGCCTTTTAAAATATCCACAGGAGGAGATGGAGTGGTGCTATATTCTTAATTCGGACACCATATGGACAAAGGAGCTAATAATCGCAGCAAAATCATAATATTTCCAACCTGAACACTCCAAGCTCGACACCGGTAAACCGGTCACCAATGCACAGAACCTTGCGCTGTGGACAATAAAGATAGGCGTATGTGCAGCTGTCGATAAGATATCACTGTTAAAAACTAGTTAATTACAGGCGGTATGGCGGCCTCCGCCGATTCGAGGTCTACAACAACCAAGCCCACCAGGTCTCAACTTGTACCCTGAAGCCGTGGCCCTCTCCAAAGCTGTAGCACTGTTTATTGCTGACAGCGATTGGAGGTCTTACACCCTTTTATATGACGATGAATATGGTAGGTCATTTTATTATATCAAGTCAGCAATTTTAAAACGGAGTTTGAGAATTTGAAGTCGCTATTTTTAGAGTAAATATATAAGACGCAACTTTTGTTTATTTGCTTGTGAAGGTCTGAAGGGAGTACCTTGTAGCTGTCCTCTGCTTATTGCTGACAAGTGTCAGGAAAGTGAAGAAAGGTAACATTACCCTTTGTTATATTTTATTTGTAGGTCTCGTAAGGCTTCAGGAGATATTGAAACATGCTGATCCAGAGGTAAAATGGCTGGTAAGAAGATTGGTTCCCGGCGAAGATAACCGGCCATTATTAAAATCGTTAAGAAGTACCGGCGAAACTAGGGTCATTCTAGACTGCCCAGCTGACAGGGTGCTTGAATATCTACGCCAAGCAAATGAGGTCAAATTCTTTGAAGATTATATGGTAAGTAGGTATACAATGCTGCATGGTGGCGACAAAGAATAACAGCACCTCATCTCACGGGGCGGGTATAGTAAAAGTTGACTATGATATTAGCTGGAGGAAGGGCAGTAGCGTCCTTCGAGTACATGAATTACATCTCAACTGCGATCGCCAATCGGCCTGCCAAGCGTGGCGATTGTGGCAAAACCACAATAAGCACATAACATAAATTCAGACCAGTCATTGCAGCGGTCTTTGGTGGAGGTCTATGACCAGCCATGGACGTTTTTCGGGTGAAATTATGATGATCATAAAGTATACAATTCCCGAAAATTATTCAGTTAATTTACTAAAATTGTAACAACAAAATATTGTAACAATTTATCCATATCCACTCTTTATCAATTTATCTGCTTTTTAATAACTCCGTAGACGGAAGATGAATGTTAAATAAATATCAATCACTCCTTGTAACCAACTGTGGAGCAATTTTAATATAAGCTTAAGCTTTACCTAAACAAAATTTAATGCCAAAATACGGACAAATAAAACCACAATATTAATTATACGAACGATTCCTGAGTGTTAATATGAGTACCTAGTAATACCTTTAATTTTGCAGAGTTATGTTTTAATGTCACTGGATGCCCACACTTTGGATCTCGAAGAATTACGTTATGGATTATCGAACGTAACTTGTTTACGAATATTCGAACATTCAGATTCCAGGACCAGATCTTATTTAGCAGATTGGAAAGCAAGAGCCTCATCTGATGTTAAAATTCCACGAGAAACATATGAAATTACGGTAGTTTCTCATTTATCTATACATATATCTCAGTTCATGTAACAGATCAGTATATTTATATTAAAGTTTTCGGTTTATTAATTATATATATATAATAAAAATACATAAAATGTACATTAAATATTTAATTTAAAAGTAATTGCTTCATATTAGGACGGCCCTGATGCCTAAAATGTACTTTTTTCAATTTTTGTCTTTCTGAATCTCTCAAAGTTAGCTGCAAGCCAAAACTTCTGGACAGATGTGGTTGAAGTCTTCAGTTTATCTGTTAATGAACAGGGCAATATAGCTATGACATTTTACCCTATTGGTTTTACAGGATTAGCAGTGGAGCTGTCTGTTAACTAATATATCACCACTTGAACGTAACGAGATAAATCTATCTGAAATGATTCTTTGTAGGTTATCACGCTAACCCGCAAAGGGGCTATGCAAAACAATATTTTATACCAGTTTGGTCTTTTCCGTTAGGCATTATAGCTTTAAATCAATTTTATAGTTTTTGATGAGGTCTTTACCACTAAATGATATTAATATCTATTGTATTTTACGTGTGACGTCCACTGCTTAACAAAACCTCCACCACAGATTTCCATAATTTGTGGCATGATGTTGTAATGCGGCATGCTGTTGATGCCCGTACATTTGTGGATGATAAATTTTTATGGATACAATTTTAAATATGCTTTTACGCTAAAGCTCATCTATGAAAATTTCTGATACCGAGATGTTAACGTTGTAAATGATAGTCAACCAGGAATTTCCCTATATTAGACCGGTTGTCAGACATTTACTCTATGAGGGACGAAGGAATTATGGTGTGTAGAGAATTGTCGCCCATCAAAATCATGACCGCAGTAAGCGCAGCATAACCTCTCAAATTAGTAATTTTTCGCGGCAGTCAATAATTCATGAACCCCTGCGAGCATACCTAAATTGCTTTTTATTGCTACCAAATGTACACATGTACCTATGTAGATAAGGCGTTAAACAAATAATCACCTGGACATAGTCGCGGGTTTAGCAGAAAGCAAACAAAAGTATTTCTAATAATAAAATTTTAGGTAGAAGCCGCACTTGCTAGTGATGCAGCAAGACTTATAACAGATGCCGTTGAAAATGCTCCAGAGGAATTTAAAATAGAGGCGCAGGAAATCGGATGTGATTCAGAAGAGCAATGGGAAGTCGGGGCAGATTTCACTAATCATTTGCTCACGGTAATAAAAGTAATTGAATTAATCATATAGCACCACTCCACCATATCCTCCCGTGGATACTGTAACGGCGACTAAGGGTCCCTAAGCCAGAGGGATGGACAGCATCATCGCTTCTGTGGAACAGTAGCTATACTATTATATTGACGGCACGATTAGTGTAGTGGCTGATACAGTTGACTGCTGCGCTCCGGGTCGTGGGTTCGATTCTCGCACGGAACAAATATTTGTATGATCTGCAGGTAATTTTTCCGGGTCTGGGCGTATTGTGTGTGGAATTTATATCTGTAAACGCACCCACAACACAGGAGAAAATCTTTTTTTCTCTTTATTGGTCTTTAGAGCCGCCCATTGTTGCCACGCCTTTGGGCATATTTCAGAGGGGATGACTGTAAAGCGTTCACCCCCTCTAGGCAGGAGAAAACCTAGTGTGGGGCAATGTTTCTTTTTTATTTACATACATACTATGCTTACTAACCCGCAAGTCAAGCCTGGGTAGGGGTAGGGTACATGCGAATTCCCCCCTAAAATCATTACACACGACGTGTAACCGGTCTTTGTGAAAATCTAAGATGGTCTTTGTTCACCAGTGGACATTCTTTGGCTGATATAATGACGATGAATCATAATGACTTTGTATGCTACATTCATCAATATTGTTGATTGTCAAACATTTCAGAATCCTATTGTTGGTATTACGAACCAAATAAATTTGGATAACATAACAGGCGAACGAACGAATTTCAATGTGGAAATAATGGAATTATCGAACAGTGGATTTAATAGCATCGCTAAGTGGCATCCAGAAAATGGTTTTGAATATGTTCGATCTGCGGATGAAACCTCGAATCGCTTAGCAGAAAAATGGCAAAACAAAACTTTTAAAGTAGTGTCACGTATCGGAGCACCATACTTAGTCGAAGTAATACCAAAGGAAGGAGAAACTCTAACAGGAAACGATCGATACGAAGGGTATTCGAAAGATTTAATACACGAAATATTGAAAGAAATACTACACTTGAACTATGAAATCGAAATTGTACCTGGAAATGGTTACGGGTCATACGTCAAAGAGACAAAAAAATGGGATGGTCTTGTGGGACATCTTTTAGAAAGGGTTCGTGAGTAGTATAACAATTGTATCTTACACAAATAACATAGTAACATTTAGGCTGGGTTGCACCAAGTAACTATAACGATAACCTACGCCTCACCAGCCGTCAAATCGCTGGTTAAGCTAAATACGGATTGCACCATTTTAACAATGGTCAAAATGACGTCACATTTAACGATAACAATAACCGTTCAAATTCGGGTGGTTAAGGGTTAAAGTTAAGGTTACATTACGCTTTGTGTGTCAATTGCTATATAATTCTAACCTAGCTATACATTGTGTTATCAAATAAAATACTGTTTTTAATCTCTCTATTTGGAAGTTCACTATTGTTGTATTATAAGAAGTAGGTACGTAAGTAATTATAAAATTATAGTGAAAACGTGTTATTTTTAGTAGAAAGATTAGCTCACTTTGTGGGTATTGAAGTTTTGGAGCAAATTGGTATTGCAGCTTCCTCCTGACCTTTCCATATTTTCACTCTACGTTATGTATTATCTTTGTTTTCACTGGGGACCGCGTTTGCCAAATGTTTTACAGCAGTAAAATAATGTTTACTTTAATACCAGGCTTAAGTACCACCTTAAAAAGTTTCAATGACGACTTTTGTTAGAATTTGTAAGCGTAAGTAATAAAAGCAAACGTGTTATCAGTCCCAAAAAAAATTCCCATGTCAATTTGGGAAATAAAACGTCTTTTCACTTGTCACCCATTTAATTAACTTTAACTATTACATTTTGCTTGACGGTGCAACAGTAAATAGTTAAATTCTATGGTAATTGCTAATGTTACTGTTAAAATTAACTTTGACAGAAAATATAACGTAGACTTTGGTGCAACGCACTCTTGCAGTATTATTTGGTGTTATTCTTTCAGAAAGCCGACTTAGCCATTTGCGATTTGACTATTACTTATGAACGACGTTCGTCGGTGGATTTCACGACACCATTTATGACGCTGGGCATTAGTATTCTTTATGTAAAGCCAACTCAGCCGGAACCGGAGCTGTTTTCATTTCTGTCACCATTCTCTGTGGATGTTTGGATCTATATGGCAGCAGCTTATTTAATGGTGTCGTTATTACTTCATATTTTAGCTAGGTGAGTAATTGTCCTATGTGGTGGTATCACTGCACGTGTAGCGCCGGCTAAGAATACCACCATCCCATCTCATCCCGTGGGTGTAGTAAAAGGCGACTATGGGATTAACTGGAGAATGAGCAGCAGCGTCCTTCGATTACATTTAGAGCTCAACTGCGATCGTCAACCCGCCTGCCAAGCGTGGCGATTAAGGCAAATCCCCCAATAAGTAGACAACACACTTAGCCCGATTGCTGGGGCGATCTTTGGGGCAGGCCTGTGTCCAGCTCCGAACTTTATTTGGCTGAAATTACGAGTAATGAAAGTACCAAAGAATGCTTGCTACTTTTTTTTACGTTATTATGATTTTAAATAATCGACTAATTTTAGACTGGCGCCAAACGATTGGGAGAATCCGCATCCTTGTGACAAATCACCGGAGGAATTAGAGAATATCTGGCATATTAAGAATTCATGCTGGCTCACTATGGGTTCAATTATGACACAAGGTTCTGATATTTTACCAAAGTAAGTTTACGAGTCATAATAAAACACTTTTAAACGGATTATATCGCGTATATTATAGAGTTTCGGTTTTCATCCTGCGAACACGAACCCTGCAAAGTGTTCGAAACGTCAGGAAAAATATAAAATATCCGCATTATAATCCGTTTAAAACTGTTTTATAATAATGAGTAATAATCGCAAAAACCTAAGACATTACTAAGTTTACGAGCGCTTATAAAATATATTTTTTGTACATACATGATATACATTACAGAGATACCAACTACGTGTCTGAATGCTCCGCATTATCTGAAATAAAACGTATTAGGAAAATTCCTACACCTTTTAAGATTACATAAATATAAAACGATAAAATAATGAAACCTGATTTATTTTACAACAGAGGTTATTCGACACGATGGGTTTGCGGCATGTGGTGGTTTTTTGCTCTGATTATGTGTTCCTCATACACTGCAAACCTGGCTGCCTTTCTCACCAACGCTGCGATGGATGACTCAATCAAGAGTGCTGAAGACCTCGCTATGCAAACTAAAATTAAATATGGAACCTTAAAAGGAGGCTCAACATATTCATTTTTTAAGGTTTGATTCATTTCGTTTACGCTATAAGATCTAGGGATGAACAGAACCTAAAGTCAAATAATAAGCAGATGCTTCAAATCTATCCCCAGTTCAGAAAATGTAAACTGATCACAATTTGGCTTATGTCAAGTCGATTCTGATTACAGAAATACTATATTTCAAGTGTGTCATCACTACATGATGACATCTATATAGTATATATAATTTATATGTTTATACGTACGACATTATAAGGTAAAAACTGCTTAGCTGGATCAATGATTGAGTTCGAATCCGTGCTATGTCCGGATTAAGATCATAGCACCAGTCTATATCCTCCTGTGGATGTCGTAAAAGGAGACTAAGGGAATCTAAACCAGAGGAATGAGCAGTAACGTCCCTTCTGTGGAACACTAGCCATACTGTGCTTATACCAACTCACCTGCCCAACGTGGTGAGCGCTGGCAAATTCCTCCGAAAATTATAACACAATTATAAAGTTATAGTAAGGCCTTTGTTCAGCAAGTAGACGTATATTGGCTGATATGATGATGATCAATGATTCATCATCATCATCATATCAGCCACAGGGCGTTCACTGCTGAACAAAAGTCTCAATCATTGGAAACTCGAAAAATCGTGATTCTATTGACGTTCTTACTAGTAATGACTATTAATTGTTTTGTTTACCAGCGCTCCAATGTATCAATATATCAAAGAATGTACGGAGCCATGGAGTCAGCACGACCTTCAGTTTTTGTCAAGAATAACGATGAGGGTTTAGACAGAGTGTTGAAAGGCAAAAGAGATTATGCTTACTTCATGGAATCGACGGCCATTGAATATCAGTTGGAGAGACACTGCAATCTGATGCAAGTCGGTGGTTTATTAGACTCCAAGGGTTACGGAATAGCTATGCCATTCGGTAACTATTGACACATTTTATTTTTTCATTAATTATTATGTATATACTTGTAACGAACCCGATTCAGATAGTTTTGTTCGTTATCATAAGTTCAATCTGCGAAAAGAAAAACATGATAAAACGAATGGATTGCCAATCGCCGTTTTCAGCTGGTCGATGAATGGTCACGTAGTATCCAAACCATATCAGAATATAATACGCTTCCCACTAACCTTTATTCCTCAATGTGGGTATGAAGCCACCAGCAATAGTTGAATATGTTGAGTATTCAGATATTCCACGTAGTGCACTACACCAGTCTTTCCCAACGTGGACGATAACGCCCCCTTGTGGGCGCTGCAGGCCTAAAGGGGGGCGGTAAGAGACCCAGAAAAAAAAGGGGGCATTGTGTAGGGCTTTGGGGTCGATTTATAATTTCATCTACCTAGCTAGGAAGACTCTTAGACACCGACTGAGCTCTCGACTCTCGACTACATCTTGTGAACATCAACTAATATTAATTAAGATATAGCTCAAACTCGGTTCGATATAAAAGACCGCGGGCAATCATGTTTCAACAAGTTTTTGTTAAATAATCCGAATTGTACATTCCTATACCAATCGGCTGGTTCTATAATACTTGTTCTTGCTTGTCGAGTACGATTGGGCGTCGAATGAGATAAACGAGTTTATGCACGTTTGTCTTATTCCTGTTGGTGCGTGCTGCTTATGCAATCCTATATAAACGACGTAAATTTATTTATTTTCATTTGCGGTTTCGCGCATAATAAATAAGCAGTACTTGATTTCAACACTTACGTATTTCTTAAAACAAAACAATGTCGGAAGTAAAAAAGAAGAGACGGCAATACTCTGCGGAATATATTAAATTCGGATTTATTGAAAATCCCACAAACCCGTCGTCGCCTTTGTGTCTTCTATGTCTAAAAACATTTTCGAACGAAGCAATGAAGCCTTCAAGACTGCAAGATCATTTGAATAAAATGCATCCAGATAAGACAGAAAAGAATGTAGCATATTTTCAAGACCTAGAGAAGAAGCATAATACTCAGCCAAGTGTATCAAAACTATTTTCGGCGGCTGCTAAGCAAGATGACGACGGACTTCGAGCTTCGTACAATATCTCTTTGTTAATTGCTCAAAAAGGCAAACCACACAACATCGGAGAAGAGTTAATTTTGCCGGCAATAAAGGAAGTAATAACTACTGTGCTTCATAAACCGGCCGCAGATATTATCCGAAAAATTCCTTTGAGTAATAATTCTGTGCAAAGACGAATTGATGAAATGGCTGAAAAAATGTAAGAATCATTGTGCAATCATCTGAGGACTAGTCAATTCTCAATTCAGCTCGATGAGTCCACTTTACCAACTAATGAAGCGTTGTTGCTATCTTACGTGAGGTTTATTAAAGATGAGAAAATACGTGAAGAACTATTGTTTGCCAGAAATTTGGAGACAGATACAAAAGGCGAAACCATATTCAATACATTGGAAAAGTTTTGTGAAGAGAAAGAGATTCCTTTGAAAAATATTATATAACTGATATACGGATCGCGCTCCGGCTATGACAGGGCGCCATAAAGGCTTCATAGCATACTTAAAGAATAAAATTCCAGATGTCCTTGCTATACATTGCGTTATTCATAGACAACATTTGGTTGCTAGAAACTTAAGTGAACGACTATTTCAATCACTGCAATATGTCAGCAAAGCAGTCAATAAAACCCGTAGCAGCTCTTTGAATGATAGATTATTTCATCAGCTTTGTGTTACTAATGACGAAGATTTCAACCGTTTGTTGCTTCATACTGAAGTTCGTTGGCTGTCAAGAGGCAATTGTCTGATTCGATTTTACAACCTGTTTGACTCTATGATAGAGTTCTTGGAAACTAAAGATACAGAACTGTGCAACAAGCTCATAACATCAAAGAATGATATAGCTTACATGACAGACCTGTATAAAATGTTCAACGACATGAACCTCCAACTGCAAGGCGATGAACTAAATTTAATTAAAACAAAAAATGTCGTTGCTGCTTTCGCAGCCAAACTGCTTCTGCACAAAAAGAATATGGGCAGACGTGAGTTTCACAATTTTCAGAATTTATCAGTATACTGCAGTAAGGACGACTTGTTTGCCTACTGCCAACATTTGGAAAACCTCCACATTGACTTCACCGAACGATACCAGGACATTTTAAACTTGGAAATACCAGACTGGGTGTTGGATCCGTTTTCAAATGTCAACACAGCAATGTCACCTCAGCTGGAAGAAGAACTTATAGAATTGACAACAAACGAAGAAATAAAAATCAAGTTCATAAATGGATATCAAGAATTTTGGCTACAAAATTGTACCCTGGATTGTGGTCAATTGTTCAACGATTTTTGATAGCATTCCCATCGTCATATTTGTGTGAACATGGATTTAGTGCTGTGGCAACGCTGCTTACTAAAAAGAGAAATCGTTTGCGTGTTACCGAACGTGGCGACTTGCGGCTGTTGAGTTTGAGTATATTGTTTTTATATAAGAATTGATTATGTTTGTTTTATTTTCAATAAAAGATACTCTGTCCGAATACTATAAATTTGCGTTTCAATAATTAGTTATAAGTACTTAGCGGTTTTTAAGTATGTTTAAAAAGGGGGGCGTTAAAAAATAATTTATTCTTAAAGTGGGCAGTAGACAAAAAAAGTTTGGGAACCCCTGCAATACACCATATATTCAAGTTCAAAAGTAAAGGTTCTGTTCGCGGTGCCGCAGTTCACACACTCTTAAACTAAATTTTCTTAATTAAAAGATTTTGATTGTTCGAAGGTAACGTGCACAATTGCTTCCTCCAACCAGTGCAAGCGAGAGATGCCAATTTTACGGGTCAGGTGTGCGTTTGCGCAGCCGAAGGAGGAAGCGGGATAACGTATTTGTTCTTTCATAAGAAATACGTTCTGATTGGCTTAGAAAACGATGGCGCGACCAAACAACCAACCAGCAAAGAACCCAACATTCAGCGCGCGATATTTAAATATTAAATCTAAATAACTGTACGAAACAATTCTTATTATGATGAATGTATATTTTTTTCTTTTTTGACAAACAACGTTGTCACACTAGGTCTGATTGACAAATGTACCGGGTAGTCTATAACTTTGCGATTTTTGTCACTTATGGGTAAATTTGTATCTATATAATATATAAAAATCGATGTGTGTAATTTTGGCAGAACCGATTTTGATTAAATTTGCAGACAATCTTCAGATTAGCCCAGCGGGTGACCATCTGAAATTCCGATCGGATCAACAGTTTTGTTTTTAGTTTTTTTGTCAATTTTGTGTCTATAAGTAATCTGGCTATAGATAATTAGTGCTACCCGCGCGAAGCCGAGGCGGGTCGCTAGTTATGTATCAATATAGAATATGTGTTAAATACTTACATAATATTTATTTATCATTCGGGCCAAGACTGTTAATGTGAGTATTCTATAATCGTTGCATCAGCCGTAAAGTCCTCAATGAAATGTGGGTGCATCTGTAACCGCGTTAACGTACAGTCTTGCGGGAATATTCACATAATCTCCAGACGGCCCATGTTGTTATTGCTGTTACTCGAAAAAGTATGTGCTATTGCTCTTCACGTTCTCCATAAGCCTCTGTTCAGACATGCCACAACCACACCACACTGGTAAACATGATAGTAGTAATGGCTGGAATGGTAGCGGCTACTTTGATTGTTGTCGCAGCAGCTGCTTCAACTTCAACGTGGCAGCCACAAAATACGTATTGGACTACCCGATGTGGTTGGTAGTATTCGTGGGAGTGCCGAGAGTGGTTGCGTTTGTCGGCACGATGTTGTGAGCATTTACGCCATGTTCGCAATAGCCGCTGAACTTTACTGCTATTGTCATACATGTGAATAGAACTACATGTCTTCAGACAATTTTGAGCCTGGCCACTTTTTTGCCGCTGAGTTTTGGTCGTGTTAGCTTATTGGGTCTGAACACACCTTTACTTGCCTTCAACGGCTGTAGGGATTTGTATTTTATCTCATCTTATTAATTATAGATTCATCGTATCGAACCGCAGTAGATAATGCATTATTGAAATTAGCTGAAAGTGGCAAACTAGTGGAGATTAAGAACCGTTGGTGGAAGGCACCTGAAGAAGAAGCATGTGTTGTAAGCGTTAATTATTTCTAGAAAACCATAATAGTGTGAGGTGGTTGGAGGTTCCAGCCAGCTGTCTTAAACCTGTCACCTGCACGCGGTGAACCCTGTCGCTCACTCAAAAACTCCGATATGAATACTTACGTTTTACTAGAAACTTCATACTGACGACGTAGCTCTCTTCCAGAGTAACATCGCTAATACACTAACCCTTATACACAGACCGCCACCGATGCTATGAGTGCACCCTTTAAAAATACAATCTCATGTCCCATTCTAAGAATTGTACCTCTCCTTTTTGGGAGAAGCCAGTATACAACAAGTGTTTGAGTGGAGTTTGATGATATAATAAAATTGTTTTCTTACTTGTTAATATTTTAGGCAGAAGAAGCAAGTGACGAAGCCGCCGCAGCAGAGTTAGGGGTAGACAATGTAGGTGGTGTGTTCGTAGTATTGGGCATAGGATGTGGCATGGCTACTGCGATGGGTATATTTGAATTCCTTTGGAACGTTAGAGAAGTCGCTGTGGAACAGAAGGTAAGAAATTCACTTGCCGTCAAATAGCATTCATATGCAAATGGGTATCAAACCTTAGGCTTGAATTTTGCAATAATAATATGCATGCACGCTACGATTGTGTGAAATTACACCATTCTGTCAAGCAGCAACGCCTGCACTCGGTTTATTACATATTGTGTCTTCAAGACCACATCGATGCATTTGAAGAAAGCCGGTGTTGAAAACCTGTTGTGCTATAGCATATCAACTGAATATAATTTGACACTTAGTGAATTAACCTGGAACATATTTTATCATTACCATCATCATATCAGCCACTTATATGTTGACTGCTGAACAAAGACCTCCCCAAAAGATTTCCACAGTTGTGTAGTCATTTTGGGGGGGATTGGTTGGTGAGCGCAGTGTGGCTACTGTTCCACAGAAGGGAAGCTGCTGCCCATCCCTCTTGTGTATCTGGTTATCCTTAGTCGACTCTTGGCAGGTGGATTAGTGATCGCAGTCCGTTGTTATTGGCACACGGGAGGTCGCTGCTGTCCATCCGCTTAATATTAATCCTTTGTCACTTTTTACGACAACCATAGGTGGAGAGGGGTGGTCTATTTTTTTCCAGAAACCACACGGCACATGCAAACATCATTATTATCCAAAAAAAGCCAACATATGTTTAATATTTGATTATATAGGTAATCTAGTAAATAAGGTATTTTCAGTACCGTTGCGACACGAGCGCTACGGTAGGATGCGACCCCACGACCGCCCTAAGAGCGTATGGGAGCCCTTACAGATTTGTGGCACAATATTTTAATTACGGGCTACGTTCTACCAGAAGAAAACTACTAATTGATGTTGACGCCCTCTAATGGGTTGTATTATAATTGGGCCTGGCGCCAGTGATACTACTGTATGGACTCTACGAATCCTATTCTATGTTTCAGATGACTCAATCAGAAGCTCTTTGGGCCGAGCTCACGTTTGCACTAAGTTTTTGGGAAACAGAGAAGCCCGTGAAGTATTCTCGTCCTTCTTCAACTGCTTCAGGGTCTAATAGCGCATCGAGAGCGTCCTCTGTGCTTCGTTCCGCTGCGGATTTATTCCATCTTAATGTATTCAAGTGATTTTTAACAGCCAGATAAACTCAATAAATTGAATTAAAGTTTAATTTGATCTTATTGTCACATGGATCTAATATTTAGAAGGCCAGCTAATATTTGTTCCGAACCCCCATTCGTATGTGTAAAAATCGTTTCATACTTGTAAACGCAGCCACTATAC
This sequence comes from Diloba caeruleocephala, assembly GCA_947459985.1. Taxonomy (NCBI): domain Eukaryota; kingdom Metazoa; phylum Arthropoda; class Insecta; order Lepidoptera; family Noctuidae; genus Diloba; species Diloba caeruleocephala. Next base: position 15,239,687 of record OX381615.1, read on the forward strand.
TTAGAAATCAAAAGGATTTGGTATTGTATAAAAATACAGCACAATTCCAGAAATTTGACGGCATGGTTGGTGCGGTGGCTGATACAGTACTGCACCAACCGTGCAGTACTGTATCAGCCACTGCTATTACTATATACTGCTGCGCTCCAGGTCACGGGTTCGATTCCCACACGGAACAAATATGTCTATGATCTGCAGGTAGTTGTTCCAGGTACGGGTGTACTGTGTGTCTGTTAACGCACCCACGACACAGGAGAAATCCTAGCGACGTGTGTAGGAAACCTACATTATATATTGTTAATAGAAATAGTTTTACTGGCAACACTGTCCAAGTATGTAACAGAAATAAAGCTCGCTTCAGTGTCCTCTCTCAAAGTATTGTAGACATGCCTTTTTTCCTGTTGTAATAAAATTAGTTTAGTTCAATATATGCGTCAATAAACTGTCCATACAAATCACAACCACTTTTATTATGAACCACAATAATACAGTCCACGCTCAAACAACGTGCAAAGTTTTTACAAAAAATAAAAATAAATATACAAAGAAAATATATGATGATCCAAGATACTTTATATAAAAAAGTCAACGACTCTCAAAAATCTTTTTACAAAATACCTCTTACACACCTTTTTATTCAAAACGTTGATTTATTTAATAATAACGCAACATAATTAAGTACTTACACTTTTATGGTTTAACAATAGAAGGCACTACAGATAATTAACACATTGTGAGTTAAACCCATTTAAAATAGGTATATACTAATTTCATCATATTGTTAGAAGCCAGGCCACCTATTTCAACACCCACGAAACAGATGGAGTAATAGCGTCGCACACTTAGATTAATGTATAATGTGTATTTGGTTGTAAACTGTTTAGCTAGGATGATGGTGATAAATGGTCAATTCGTGTCCTATTTTTCGTACGTATATTAAACAAACAACACTCAATAAATCTCATCAAAGTTGATGAAGGAGGAGGCAGCTCTTAGGACGGAGACGGCTCTTGACTGCGAGCGCTCGCGCTGGGGTGATGGGCTGGCAGTGGAGGGGGGCGCGGAGCGGGGTGGTGCCGCGAGCCTGTGCAACTCGCGAGGGTTCATGGACGCATGCCACTCACTCGCCAGCGCTTCAAGGAACGTCACCTAGAAAAACGTACCACAACATCGTGTAAAATAACCATTGCAAAGAAATTGCTTCTTATTCTATTTAACCCGGTGGAAAAATACATCATGTACTTCCTCCTCACCGACAAAGCTTGGAGGCGCATGCATAGAGGGGGCTGCTACTGGCTAATACTACCAGAGTAGTTATCTTGGCCAGCGAAGTGGGGCTCCAGGAACTCGAAAAATCGCTTTCTAGAGGCGCCCATTGGTGCCTAAAGGCGTGGCAAGCGGCTGTAAAGCGGTTACCTCCTCTAATGGAGAGGAGGCCACTGTAAAGACACAGTCCCCCAGGCACATATCGGGGACATTGTTAAGATCGAAGAACTATTGTTAAGAATCCCCCTGAGGTCTCGTTATGCGTTGTGCTGCGCATAAGGCAGCTCGTGACCACGTTTGTGCCACCGTCTTTCCAAGGGACACTCGTTACGAGCACACAAATTCCCCAGTCCACGTGCTTGCGACCCCATGTCTTACATTTATTACCTACACAATCGTGGCCGAATTGGCTATGATCACCACATTTAACAAAGGCATTGGTAGTCGCATACTGACGTTCCAGCGTACAGGAGGATGCTATCACCCATCCTCACGTATCATATGTCCTCTTATCACGCCCACAGAAAGAGAGGGGATGGCCAATCTGCAATACTATTATTATGTTAGTAAATGAGCTGGTAAAGGAAGATGCGTTGACTAATGACGCAGACAAGATATGTTCAGTTATCCCTAAATTAATTAATTAATTTTGTTTATTCTTGTATATGTGTTCACTAAGTTCGTGTTTGCTCGTGAAAATCAAGCTTAGTAGATTAAGATCCTAAATACACAGACAAACATCTGCTTACTTTGTTTTTTGTAGTTATATATTTGTTTAACATATTCGTAATAGTACACTTCTAGAAATCAATTTGCTAGAACATGCTCCATTAAACAGGGACTTCATAATAAAGTACATATATCCTTACCTTTTCTTTGACACTGATTTTTCGGGCATGAAACAGGAAGTCTATAACTGCGACGATAAGGCCTAAGATTCCTCCCAAACCGAGCACTAAAAATATACCACTTGTATTTTTCATTTGTAGAGAGCCGTTATCTTCCTCTTTGACAATTAACTGTAATTAAAAGAAATAACATTTTATCCTCCATTTTCGATGTACTTGATTTCAACAAAAACATTATCAAACCTCGCAATGTAGTTCATTATCATTCCTTTCCCACCATGTCGTTTTCAACTTCTCAAGATCGCCTAATTCTTGCAACGATAAAATTGCGCTATCGACCAATCCTTTGTGTGGATAATCTATTAAACGAAAAATTTATATTCATGTTATCTTTCATACTTTCAAATAATTAAGTACATATTTATTTATAGAACTTACTCTTTGCCATAGCGATTCCATATTCCTTAGAATCTAATTTAGAACCAAGCATTTTTAATGTGCAATTTCTCTTGATATAATATTCGATTGTAGTAGATTCCATAAAAAACGCGTACTTTCCTTTACTCCTCAGGACACGTTCTTTGCCCTCTTCATTACTATGAGTGAAAACTGTAGGCTTTGCATTACTCATTACTGACCAAAGTTTTGAGTATACAGTATCATTTGAATTCTGTAAATATAACAGGAAAAGTCAAATAAAACACGTAATTTCGTAATTTTCAAGCAATTAGAACTTCCTAACGTACTTGGAAAAACTTGTATGTGGAGCCGTTGTACATGGCTCCGTAAGTAATTTCATTCTGATCGGCGAGCTCCTTAACATCTGAGATATCGTTACTTCGACGGCTGTTACTAAGAAAAGTGGACATATTAGCCGTGTACGAGGCAGTAATAATGAGGGCGAAAAACCACCACATGCCTGAGATCCAACGAGAACCCGCTGCTCTGTAAAATATTAAATATAATGTATTATTACGAAAATTGAGCACCATTAAAACATTAGAGATCTTCATACCTTGGTAAAATATCGCATCCTTGTGTCATAATAGAGCCCATTGTAAGCCACATGCAGTTGTAAAGACTCCATATATTTTGCAGATTTTCGGGATTTTGATTGCATGGATGAGGATTTACCCAGTCATCTTGGCACATTCTGCAAAATAATATTTATTTAGTGGCATTATTTACCATATTTTTATTAGAGGATTTGTTACTTTTCGGTGGTTATGCGTTTTTCCTTAAAAATAGGTTCAACTGAAGAGAGGATTCTGAAAAATGTGGCGATCACACCATAATCACCATATATTTAGCCTATTTTTATTGCACTACTAACGGAAAATATATATTTTCATTTCATAGGCAACGCATCGCCTAAGCACTGTTCTGCAGCTTAATTGAGCAAATCACAATTTAGTGAGAATCAAGTAAAATATTTTTAGAAAAAATACGAATACCAACCGTGCACAAACGAGTAGGACAAATGACATGATCACGTACGTAGTTGCCAGATATAACCAGACATCTAAAGACAATGGTTTAATAAATGAAAATCTGTCGGGTGCTTCAGGGTCTTCTTCTCTAAACAACATACTAATTCCCAAACTCATAAATGGAATTGAAAAATCTACTATCGCATTCCTTTCAGAGGTAATTGTTAAATCACATATACCTAAATGTGCTTTCTGAAACCGAATAATATTAAAGTATTAATAGGCATCGCTTTCACCCATTTAATCCGATGGGCATGTCTTAACTGTGATCGCCAACCCGCCTGCCAAGCGTGGCGATTATGGTTAAATCCCCCAGTAAGCACACAAGCCCAGAAAGGTCGTTGTAGCTTTGGGGGAGTCTGTGTCCAGCAGTGAATTTATTTGGTTGAAACAAGATCCATATCTTGGTGAATCTCTGCGTGAACTTCACTGTTACAATTTTCATGTTGATGAAAAGTAAATCCAAATGTAACTAATAAGATACTCTATAATTAATTAAAACAATATTTCAAATAGTTTGCTGAGTGTCATTCTTGTTTATGAGCCACAGAAGTAAATTCACTTGCAAAAGAAAATATCCAAGTAGCAAGACGCAAGGGGCAAGACCCCCCTTGAGCCCACAACACATCCATATCGGTGGTTGTGGTGATCTTTGGGGGAGGCCTGTGTCCAGCAGTGGACTTCATTCGGCCGAAATGATGAACATTGGTTACCTATATTTGGTAACCTATTTTTAAGAAATGGGTTTATATAGTTAAGTAGCTAGCAGTGAGACTGATAAAATAAGTAAATATTTCAATATAGTTCATCCGTCAATGTTAATCCGCCAATCCGTTACAATGTCGCGAATAAGAATGATTGATTTTATTTGATCGTCTGGTTTGGACTGAACTCTTGAATGATTTTTGATTTCAATAAGTGATTATATAACTAAGTAACCAGAAGTAAAATACATATATATTTTTCAATAAATATACCTCTCGCGTGTCGAGCGTCATAATATTATGCCATCGTTAACATCTTAGCCTTATATATTAAATATATACTATAGCCCAACTATAGTGGAATATATTTCTAGTCTTACCTTTCTGGGTATTCATATTCTACACGGCTTCCGCCCTATATAATACTGATTGGAGCAGTCCGGATTTTTTACATGGGACCATGGTGGTTTCTGTGCAGTGCTGGCGACGAATAACACCAACCTATCTCATCCCGTGGGTGTCGTAAAAGGCGACTATAGGATAGCCGGAGGATGGGCAGCAGCGCCTTTCGAGTACATTAGCATCGCAACTGCGATCTCCAACCCGCCTGCCAAGGGTGGCCATTATGGCAAAACCACACGACACACCGATATCGGTCGTTGAGGTGATATTTGGGGGAGGCCTGTGTCCAACAGTGGACTTTATTCGTCCGAAATGATGATGATGATGAGGGACCATGGGGAGGCCTAAGTCTCGCAGGATAAGCACCAAAGTAATCAAACACATGCACAACTTACATGATCTATTATTTCTCCAAATAATCCATCCCATTTCTTTGAACCTGTTAACTGGTTACCATACTTATTTCCTGGGGCTATATAGAACTCATATTCTAGATTTTCTTTCATTTCTTTGTTTATGTATTTGAATATAGCATCAATGAGATCAACACAGTAACCTCGATACACCGTTCCGTTAACAGTCTCTATTTGTTCAAAATATGGTCTGCCGCTTATGGTCACCACCTAAACGATAATGTTTCTGAACATAGTATTTCTAAGATAAAACTTAAAAATAAGTTAGCATTTAAATTATTTAGTAACGTATTCCTTTTTCGCGATTATCATTTATTATACAAATTAATATATAAAACATTTGTAAACGGATTACATCGCGTTTTTTTTTCGATAAGCCCGCCACTCCTCTAGTAGTACCGCTCCTTTTTTTTTTTTTTTTTTTTATTGATCCGGTGGAAATACCTCATGTACTTCCTTCGCCCCGGGAAAAGGCGAAGGGGCATGCCGGACTCTTACCGGCTAAAACCACTGGACCGGTCATCATCGGCACCTAAGGGCACCTAGAGATCTAATGTTGAACACATGAAAAATGTCTCTCCAATACAAGACCAATGTGACTGACTGACTGACTGACCACTGACTCATTTCTTTTAACTGTAATTTTATTGAATTTAATGCTTGTTGAAAGATTTTTTGTGGTCCAAACATTAAGCGACTCCGTTAGCCCTAACGCATCATTTACAGCAGCAGATTACATAGATATTTGTTTTCGTGGTCGCAGGTTGACTAAGGTGACAGGCGTAGTTACAGATTAAATTTTTTCGATGCACGCAGTAATCGCGATTACGAATGTCTTGATGTTTTTCAGTAGGGTATGAAGTTTGGACCTTTATTATTTTAATAACTTGATTTCAAACTGGTGGTATCTGTCAATCATCTACTCTATTGAAATTAGGATGTTATTAATTTCAATATCCTCACGAAACATTCTTGGTACATATCGGTTCTCTTTCGAGAGGACTTGAGGTTGATTAAATCAAAGTAAATGGATAGGTTTGTCTAAGGCATGTTCACACACGCCTTGATGTCAGCCATGTGTTCTTTTAATCTGGTGACTATACTTTGCTTTGTTTGCCCTATGTATGACAATCCACAATTACAGTCAGTCTTGTAGACCCCTACATCTTGTAAAGGAATGTAACACTTCATCGGTTTAAGAAGTTGGCTGATCTTATTATGTAGCTTAAAGTAGGTTTTTTCCAATTCTGTCGGTGACTCCCGTAATTAATGATAAAACAACAGGTTGTAGATCAACCGTGCTGAATTTCAGGTGCCTTCTGCGACGGAGATGTCAAATTGTTTTGTCGAAGAACCTATTTCACATGGTGTAGTGCCAGTTGATCGGCTTCGCAGATGCCGTGTGCTCCTGTAATAAAGGTTTGAGCACGATAGCTAACTACCAAGAATGGTGATGAGCTTCACCGTTAGGGTCTGTATCGGTAGGTTTTCTTTACACGATGTGACTAACAGAATGATCATGATCATCATTATTGATGATGAGTATATCAAGAAACCCAAGGATTTGTTATCCTCCTTAAAACGGTGTATCCCACCACTATAATATGCTACATCACGCATCCATTAAAAGTGTTTTAATATAAAGTAAATTATTGTTACCCTTATTTTTGAATTGGAGTTTAGGGCGAGTGACCTGTCATCCACTTCCTTGTTTGTTATAACATTTGTCTTGTAGTCCCAGCCCCCCGCATAAATAAATTGGCTATGCTTGTCCAATTTTGAAAGGTGCAAATTGAAATTTATCCTATTCCCCTCTTCGTCAAACTCAATCAGACCCGTAAATCCTTTATATTGTGTCTAAAAATATATATTATATCATTAATATTTTATTTTATTTACAAACCATGCAAACAATTGGTACTGTGATTTTGCGACATGATTCGTAATAAATATGAGCCAGTTCACACTAAGTAAAGCATTGATTTACATAAATACTGTATAGTTAAAACATTAGGAATTACCTTCTGTAACGCTTCTCGAAGTTGGTATCCTTGAGGCCATGCGAGGTCTTCATACTCTGATTTAGTACCTTTAAGACATAGAGCTGGGGGTTCATTTAGTTCTCCCTCAATCTGCATGCTTCGTATCGCTTTCTCTAAGTGACTTAATGCATCAGCTGCCAAAGCTGTTTCCAGCTAAAATAAGGAAAAATATCAGTAATAACTTTGACCACATACATTATTGGATTCAAACCTAATGTGGACTATGACTACAAAGGGGCAAGGGGATGATGGTCAGAAATTTGTAGAGTACACCTTCATACCATGGTTACAAATTCTCTCGATCGATGTATAAGTCAAATATCATGAGTGGCCATTTCACCAAGCCTCATCCATCTGTCCGTATCTTGATCATAAAACCTTATTAATCACATAATAGCAATGACGTATTGCATGGTTTTTGTAAATTGCCTGTATACTTAGCTATTTTATTGTGTGTACGATTGTACGAGATGACAAAGCAATAAAAATAATAGAAAACTGAAAGACTACCCCTAACTCGTTGTCTTCGCCCATCCCTTTGTCTTTCCACCTCACGTTATTTGATGTGGTTAGATGCAATGTCGAAACGTTGGCCATCAGAGCGGGAATCCTTTTAAAATCAAGGCTATATGCATCTAGGTTTGTTAATATAAAACTCTGGAAAATAAATATTAGAATTACATATCGCCATTCTTATCCGAGAGCAATGTATAAACTAACATTCCTGCATTGACAGAGTGCAGTCGCGAAGCACGTTATTCCGATGTTATGAAATCATTTCAAGGACTGTAGCTGCTTATCATTCCATGGATGTTGTTAAAGTCTACTTATGGAAAAGATAAAATATAAATAGAGAGAATAGACCAGGGGAACAAGAGGGATCATTCATCTTCCTCGAATATTAGCTTAACCTACACGCGGTGTTCCATATGATTTTGTCCAACAGATAGCGTAACAGACACCCAATTTGTCTGTTCTTATTATCCAGCCCAGTGATGAGGAGCTGCGTCACCAACGAGTAGGTAGAGACTCTACAGTCACTAACCCCCTTTCTGAGAAATCCTATCAATTCTATGTAGTTAACTCAATTTACCAAACGTGTCTTCAAGTGTACCACCGTTCAGTAAAGCTCAGCTTAATGTGATCGGAAAATAAACGCTACTACTACTATATGTAAGTATTTTGTCTACTAATATTTATTTACTACATATTTATTTATAGAATTTAACAACATAAACAGAAAAGATCAGAAACACTATTTTCACATGAACAAGAACGTGTGTCGTTAATTCTATAGATGATAACATTTACGTCGTCACAGAGTTATTTGATTAATTATTTATTTATTTATAATTTTATGCACAATGGTGGTACACAAGACGGACTTAATGCCATATGGAATTCTCTACCAGTCAACCTTTGGGTTGAAAACGAAATAGGTAGAAAAACATTTTAATATAATGTAATAAGATAAACACACATACAATTCACATACTAAAGGGACGCTAAAATACATAAGTTAAAGTATACTACATACAGTACATAAATAATCTACCCCATTACATACATGACAGTGTAAAGTGGAGAAGTAATCGATAGCGAGTGGGCAGTAAACTACTCCGAGAACAGCTTTCACCCCTTGATAGCTATTCCAAGTAGTAAGAACTCAGTATGTCCGTTATTAAGTGACGTTGAAGAAGATATAATTTTGAAGGGACAATCACTACTTAAGCAAATAGCGACACCTCCGACTCTTTTTTCTGTGCGATCAGTGCGAATTAGAACGAAGCCTGGAAGACTGAAAGATGTAGATGAAACTTCGGGTTTGAGCCAACTTCCTGAGACTAGAATAGCATGTAAAGAGACGTTACAAAATACATCCATTAATTCTGAATGGTGCTGTGGAATACTTGGCGCATTTATGTGACACATATTAAAAAACTTGGGGAAACACTCCATCGCTGAACTTAAAAATTGTTCGCAGAAAAAGATTCGTCAAGGGAAGTATACGAGACGGATTAGTATCGCTGGTAGAATAATATGAGTCCTCATCAGACATAATTAATAACAAATATAATAAATAATCATAATATATATTACAACAAAACTATTTTTAAATAAACGAAAATAAATATTTCTAAATTGCATAACGTAGCAAGTACCCTAACGCAATTTACGAGATAAAACTGTAGACAGACACATTATCAAAGTACAGAGTATATAACTAGTTTTTTTTTACTGTTACTAATTACTACCTAAGCCTAAGTATTCATCCACTTCAATGATAGTTTAGCATTATACGCACTTGATATTCCGTTGAATTTTCAACTTGCGTAATTTCTTCCATATATTTAGCAATGTTAGTAACATTACAATCTAGTATATGGTAGTTCATACGTGCCACTTTGAATATATACTTAAATGTTTCTCGATTGTCACTGTTTGGGTCTAACTTTTTGAATAGAATTGGGTCTACGGTACTGGGCCAAGTATTTATAACTTCTTGAAGACGTGTAAAACCTGAAATAAGTAACTATTTAAATTCCATATACAAGTATTTCAATATCAGCCTAACATTGTTCTATCATTACAGCCAAAGAACGGCCACTGCTATACAAAGGCCTCCCCATAGATTTCCACAGTACAATCATTCTGGAGGAAAATTTCCGGTACTCACCACAGACGGACGTTGCTGCGCATCCCTCTGGTTTACAATATCTTCGTCGCCTTATACGACATGCGAGGAAGGAGATGGAGTGGTGCCATATTCTTCATCTGGACACTTTCAGTTCTTCTAACTAATTATGCTAATTTCGGAATTGGCTTAAAGTCTCATAAAATACAGCTAAATATATTTACATACATATACATTTACATATACCGTATAAAATACTGATTATATCCAAAATATATAGTTATGTATGGCACAGAGGTTCACGCATTCGTTTCTTAAGCACAAGTGCGAGTTTGAGATCTGGAAAGAACCAATGGGACGTTTTCGATGTGATATGTACTTTTTTAGTAATTTAAGAAAGACATCTAACATTTATATTGACTATTAACGGTGAAGGAATAGAACGTAAGGAAACTTGAATTTATAATGCTCTAAAATCACCAACACTCAGTGACCAATCACGGTGATCAATGCTCGCGTCTTCTCTGTATGTAAAGTGGCCTTCGCCCGGGTGAATGCAGGCAGTAGGAAAGTTACAGACTGATATTATTTAAACATAATAACTACCATCTAACCTACGCAAACCACTCACTAGGTATATCTACATAATGTGTATCCTAAGAGTTTCTGACTACCAGTAACGATTATAGTAAGATTTGTTTTGACAACTGGGACTGACGGCTATACGTGCTTTCCAAAACACAGAGGGGGCTTAGTATGTAAGAATGGTCACACACATCCATCGGGGGGGCCCTTAGGCATCATGACGACAAATGCAGTCTCTCATATGGGTCGATCTGAGTGGTAGCGTTTTTGACACGAGTCATTCTGCATTATATTTCATGAAGTATTCCATTTACTTACTGCTTTCATCTTCATATAGAATGGTAAATTTGTCGAACCTCAGGTCTTTAACGAGCGCTGCGTAAGCCTTTGAGATTATATCTGGAGGGGGATGATAAGACAATGTGAAGAAATCTTCAGCTTGAGTCATCGTGGGCTCCCATCCCAGCGACAAATGAGTTATCTGAAAATGTTAGAAAAAACATTTTATATTACATTGGCCATGCTTAATAAGTTTGACTGGGGAACTAAATCAACATACATTTTTCAGGATTTCGTTAGTAGTTTCTATAGAAAATCTATTTGAACTCGGTGTTGAAACTATTTCTAATAAAATGGTAATTGTTTACCCAGTTTCGTACTAGATCTATAACACTTCTGTGATCATAAATTAACCTCTATACTTATGTTTTTAACCATACTCTGATTGTACTTGTATTATGGGTATAACTTACAGACATAAATTCCACATACAAAAACACCCAGGCCCAAACAACTACGTCTACGTCATACAAAAATGTCGTTCCAACCCGCGACACACAGTGGCAACAGAATGCGTGACGGAAACCCAAGCGATTAGTTACTTTGTCAAAAGTGCCGTGGAATGCAGTAAACGTCACTATGCAGAAAATGTTCATGTCCGGAGGGGACAAACTCTTATCTAGTCAACTGGACAAAAAACAATTTCAACACCTATTGGCTTGTTCTTTATGAAACCCTTATCCGAATGTATTATACCTTCAGTTTGGAAGTCAGCTTTTATAACATCAGTAATTAAAAACGATTCTAGAACTACTTTGACAAATTATCGGCCTGTATGCAAATTATGTTTATATGCCAAATTGTTTAAAGAATATACCATACTCAGTTATACACCGCATTAAAGAATTCACTTAATGGCATGACTTAGTGGGGGAAGATCACCAGTATCAAACCTTATTACTTTGAATGACTATGTAGCTAACGTAGGCAAGTCAATGTCGTTTATACTGATTACAGTAAATGTTTCGATAAAATCGACCACTTCACTCTAATTATTAAACTTGAAGCAAGGGTTAAATGGAGATCTTTTCTGATGATTACCATCTTACGTTTCGAATAGATCTCAAGCGGTGGCTGTAAATAATTAAATATGTAGTTGGGTAATTGTTCCCATCGGGATACCCCAAGGTTGCGTGCTAGGTCCTTTCCTCTTTGCGATCTTCACACTTTTACGTTTTCACTCCCAATGAGCAGTTCTTTTGCAGTTAACATGAAAATATTTTCGTCTATCTCGTCGCAAACCAATGTCCAAGCACTTCAGTCTGACTTATCAGTCGTGATGAATCATCTCATATCATCCAAAGACGTACATTGCTGAACAAAGACCTCCCCATAGATATCCACAACTGTGTTGTCATTTTGTGGGGAATTTGCCAGTACTCACCAAACTTGGTAGGCGGATTGGTGAGTGTAATAAGACTACTGTTCCCTCCCCTTCCCTCTGGCTTAGAGGCACTTGTCATCTTTTACGACATTCACGGCAAAAGACGGAGTTGTACTATATTCTTAATCTGGACACCACACGGAATCTTGACGACAATTTTCACTAGAAATAAACTGGATCTGAACCCGTCAAAATACGTTGTTGTTACTTTCACTAGATAGAAACCTTTACTCTCTCAGAATCTACTGTACGTTTTAAAAAGACAGAAATGATTGAAGTGTCGTAAGATTCGTGATCTTGGTGTAATTTATGACACATAACTACTCTTTGACGAACATATGAACAGCATTGTAAAGAAAGCTTCTCAAGGTCTTGGGTTTATGATACGAACTTTTGCTTGTTTAAGGAAGTTAACATACTTAGAATAGTTTATATATAGCTCATTTTTTCGGAGTATTTTAGAATACGGGTCACAGGTTTGGGATCGCAGATGCAATAAATGTTGTCAGATTAGAGAACGTCAAAATAGTTTTTTTTTTTAAATAATACGTTGTCCCACATTAGGATTTCTCCTGTGTCGTGGGTGCGTTTACAGACAGAAATTCCACAAACAATACACCCAGACCCGAAACAACTACCTGCAGATCATACAAATATTTGTTCCGTGCGGGAATCGAACCCGCGACCCAGTGCGCAGCAGCCGACTATATCAGCCACTGCACCAACCGTGCCGTCAAATTTATCCACTCTCATATCGTAAAACTCGAATTATAAACTTCAAAATCTTTTAATTATAACACTTTTTCCATTACGATACAGGGCAAATCCAAGAAGTAAGTATCAGCAAAAAAGATACCATAATTTTTTTCTTCTAATGGAACGTAAATGAAGCGCGCCATTTTTATAGCATTACAAAAAAGTTTTGATTCCATTTATTACTTATATGTGGCAGTGCCCGCTTTAGCGTATGCGCGGTCATGATGTGCTGGGTTTTGGCGCCATTCGTACAATTTGTTGTACTCTTTTAACTTTGATCTTTTATTTAGTAGGTTCAATCCCAATGTATGAGATTAGATAAAGTAGTGTATGAAACTGCACATAACTAGGTATTGAATAATACACTCATGAGATACTATTAAAAACCTCGCTTTAAACACACATTCGTGTTTTGATGCCCCTTATTGTGCAACAGCTTTATAAACTAGGTACTAGTATTAAATAATTATACTATCGTACTAAAAACACTTATAGAACCGATAACGATTTAAAACTGCGCACTAAATTTCACCTTCTTCCTTTGATTAAACAGTGCGGCGGCGGGACATACTCGTAGCTGATGTCACCCATATGTTAATTTTAGCAAATTCCATTGACAGCCCCGAACTTCTTCTAGTAAAAATTTGGTTGGAAAGCTTATGCGGCTAAATACACCCATAACCTGCTTCTCGTCTCATGAAATTATTGGCAAAATACTTTTTTAAGGCGAGCAAGTTAGGCAATTAACATTGTTTGTACTCGTAAAATACTTATATTAACGCGAATATGACGACCACGAGACGGTTGCTCAGTTTTTCCAATGAATATCAAGTTTGATAATTTTTTCTTTTGAATTTGTATTTTCTGTATAATTTTACTTAACTTTTTTCTAATACTAAGTTTTGTAGTAGAGAACTTTAATAAGCTACCTGTAGCAAAATTTGTTCACTATAATACATTTATTGCTAATACTGTTGGTCTTCAAAACAAATAAGATAATGAAATAAAATAATAATGTTGTGTTTATTAAAGTTATGGAATAGAATTTATCAGCTCAGCCCAGTTCCAACAATGTTGAAGTCAACTTGCAGTCTAACCAGAAGAGGATGAATGTACCAGTATTGTTAACGAGGCGACTTCTAACAGCCGTCGCAACCCAATTACTTGAGGATACCGATATCCTAAGATTATGTAGATCGGTTGTCAAACTATCGGGCTTGATTACCCGATCGGGCGAGGATCTACAGGCAGGGCGGTGCGCATGATGGTGTTCAGCACCCTACATTACCCGTGACATAATTATCCCTCCTTACATTATGTATACGTAAAATATTTCCAATTTTATGTGTAGGTAGAAACTAAAACAATTACTCACATTTAATCTATTACACAACAAACAAGTAGTGTCGCAGATGCCGTAAGTTGGGCGGGCGTCTATTAAAGCCACGATTCCTTTGCCTTCTGAAGTAAATGGACATACTGAAAAACAACAGTTTATTTCACTGTATAAAAAAGACTATACTAGTGGAAACAATACATCTAAAGTTAAAAAATAAAATAATCCTATAGATACATGTACCTCATTTAAGTGATATTATAATAACAGCACAACATATATATAGGTAAAATCAGACCGTCACTCTGTGGAGTTGTGCGATATTCAAACAGCACTTCTTAAATCCACATTTAGCAATACAATATTTCTGTAGACATCGTAAAAATGCGATGATATATTAGAATAAACGGCAGATAGGTACACTATTTATACACATTATAAAGCGATCACCGATCCACATTCATGTTAATCGGGGTAATTATAACCTAATCTTTTATAATAAGCTCTTTTTGACAACAACAGTACTATGTGCAAGAGGCATATTTACATACTCCTCAATGAAGATTACGACTTACGTTCTAGAGAAGTGGAATAGCTGTCGACTACCTTCGAGTCCAAGGATCGGCCGTGGTACGTCATCATTCTGTTCATTTCAATCATGTTTTCAAATGCCCGCAAGGAACTCGGCAAAGTTTCTCGGTTGAACAGACCCCCTGAAAACATACACAATTGTTTAAGTTGTTAAAATTTGGTTTGCTATGTATTTAAATTTCAACCTACCGATGGGGAAAGCGGCTATACGGGTCGCATAAACATTTTGTATGTTAACAATGGTAGTTACAATTAGAAAAACTTTAAAAGTGATCATTGTAAAAGTAGTGTTGTTGGTCTTATTTTATAATAATACAGGAAGTTATTTGGGGGGCATGCAACGCGGCTGCCGCCTCCTCACCGTCTGCAGTATTTTTAGAAAACGGTTTTAGGTCACGTCGCGTGCGCCATCATGCTCCCTGTAGCGTCACCGCGGCTGCGACGCTTTGGCGTCTGTATTATCCCTAGTATATTACTGATGTGAGAGGAATTATCGAGAATATAATAGAGTCAGTGACTAACGAGTGAAGTTTACTCCATAATTTGAGTAAAAAACAGTTACTTTGTTCTGGCCTTTATTTACTACAAAATCTTATTCTAATGTCTCATACATATCATACATTTCCATGCAGTATTTTGCCTCCTCCATTTCTTTACAACTTTATAAGAGATTAATTTTGTTTCAGTGATCATCTAGTCATTCGTTCATACGCTAAGCGGCGCGCCCACAAATTGCAGTGAAATTGTTTTGTTTTTAAATAAATTATGTGTAGGCATTAACGTTTTTAAGCCATGTTCTGGTATTTACTAGTATTTTTGCTTTGTATTCACAAATGTACTCCGCAATTTCGATATACGGAAACGATCGAAATTTCTTACCAAATTGGTGAGTACTGTTATAGAGAAATACAGATTACCGAAATTTCTGGACTTCTCAAGTAGAATTTACAAATGATTGCGTTTGTAATGGTTTAACTATAATTATCATACAAATAATAACGTCTGAAAGCTCTTGCAAATTAAAATCTTACGCCCAACAAATTAATGTTTCCCATAAATATAAAGCTAATGAATTTTATATCTTTGCGCAGCGGGTGTTTTCGAGCGAAATGCTTCCACTCAGCAGTCGGCCTTCAACGACAGTCTAAACCATGTACACCTTGGGGAGGTTCGGATAAAACCTGTCACAGTGGAGCCGCTCAGGACCGACAGCTATTCAGTTTGGAGAGAATGTGAGTTATATCCGAAGATTACCTGTGCAATAATAGTGTTAGATATTATAAACATGGATAAAATTTACCGCCCCTTTGTTACTGGCCAAAAATTTACCACCCTATCTCAACTTCAAATTCTTTATTTGCTATACGTGTTGTTTAAGGTGACTGATCAAGAGGATAGGAAACAGCATCCTCGTGTGCAATAATTAGAAGATGCTGAATATATATTCTAGGTATCCATGCTGATACTATGTGGTGTCCAGATTCGGAATAAAGCACCACTCCATCTCCTCCCATGGATGTCGTAAAAGGCAACTTGGGCCTCTTAGCCAGAGGGATGGGTGATGACAAAGTGACGCTTCTCCCTTCTATAAAACAGTACTCATTCACTAAGCAGCCTGCCAAACGTGGAGAGTACCTACTGGCAATATGACGACACAATTGTGGAAATTTACGGGGAGGCCTTTGTTCATATGTGGAAGTTCATTGGCCGATATCATGTTTTATAAAATGGCTGTTTTATTTACATGTAATTTTTTGACGATACCCTGTTTTCCAATTCGAACCCGGTCCAGACCGTTTTAAGAACCTTTCTGGGGCGTAAATGTTAATTCTACTATCTATACTGTACTATATATAACAGCTACTACAATAATTATCAGATTTTTCAGACATAGTGATGGCTTAAGAAGTTACTATTGACCACTGACATTAGAGCTTGCATTAGGCATGTGACACAGTCACACCACAGCCACAGTGACTGTCACTACCGGTAAACAGGGTTCCGAAAAAAATGCATATTCATCCATCCCATAAAACCCTTAGCATATGTTAAAACAAAAACACAATAACAATATTGCTATGCTCTTGCAGACATAACAACTATGTAAAGAAATTGCACCCACATATTTCCAATGATTTTACAAGCTCAGCTAGTATAAAAGTACTTCTTGTAATACAATTTCAGTATGCTCAAGCAATGCAATACAACCAGTAGCTGTATTCGGTCCACAAAATCCAATATCAGACGGGGCGATTCGAGACCAGTGCGCTATCGCGAACATACCGCACATTCAAGCCACTTGGCAACCTATGGACCCCGATTTGGAACTAAACGAGGACGACGAGTCAGACCCAGAAGCCGAAGAGGAAGGGGAAGAAGGCATTGAAACAACTTATAAAAAAATTACTATAAACTTTTATCCCGACTCTGAAGAAATTGCACTAGCTTATGGCAAACTCTTGAAGTATTATAAATGGGAAAGTTTTGCAGCCCTCTACGAAGATAACTTTGGTAAATAAGTTAAACCGTTTTAGTTCTTATTCAATACAATAATTTATGATTATGTTCTATATATATATATATATAAAATAATATAAAAATCATATCATTTTCAGGTTTGTTGAGAGTACAAAAAATTCTAGCTGAAGTGTCGGTCAATTCACAAATTATTGTATATAAACTGGACCCACATGGCGACAACCGTCAGGTAATTAATTACAATGTGGACATGTAAAAATTATAGCAGTGATAGCCAAGTGGTTGTACACACGTCCACACATCAAGCTATACATATTTAGTATGAGCTGATTTTTCCATCGTAAGGAAAGCCAATGCAAGATAAGTTAATACTGTAAACTTATTGCTTGATATGTAAACGTGAGTACGCTTGCCTTCCATACAGGGGGGTCTGAGTTCGATACCGGCCCGCACCTTTGACGTTTCGGATATATGCAGATCAGAATTTGATTATCACTCTTATTAACGGTGAAGGAAAACATCATGAGGAAACCGTACACTTGAGAAAATGTTTTCAACGGTGTGTAGTCCGCCAACCCGCACTTGGCCAGCGTTTTGTACTAAGGCCTAACCTTTCTCATCGTGCGAAAAGGCCCATGCCCATCAGTGGGAAAGTAATGGACTGATTAAGTAAGGAACATTCCATTAGTTAGGTCCATCAAAAAAGGAGATTCCAGAAATAGTTTGATTAAAATATTTTCTGATATAATTCGTTTCGTTTAGTTATCAGTCAGTTCACAAACAAGCGTTGTTTTCAAGGGTCTGCAATTTTTTAATAAAGTTACTCGAGAATTTCCTCTGGTATTACGAATTAATGTTCTGTTGCCTGGATAGCTCTTCAAGCTCGGCTTACTCCGGAATCCTTACTTTATACGTACTTAGATGAACTTGGGAGGTATTTTGAGCGACGAAGAGATCTTATTGTCTATATATTAAAACAAAGGTTCAAGGCCAGAGCAAAAAATCGGATTAGGAGGCAGTTCGCCACTAAATTTGTACAAAACCATTTCTTTTTTTTAATGTAGGTTTAAATATCGATCTCCTTCATAAACACAACAAGAAGCATTTAATCCTTACAACATCAGACAGTATTACTATGTAAGTAATTCTGGACCTATAAAGTTTTCGCACAGTATGTCTGACACAATAAACTTTCAAGTTTTGTATTTTTTTTTAATTTTAGTAGTTCATGTGTAATTCAAGAACAGACCCATCTCAAACGCTGGGGGGAGAATTTTTAGAGAGCTCTGGGTGACAGTTTATCCTATCTACTAATCCTGTTGTCCTGATAAAGGAGGGTCCTTTATCAGAAATCTTATAATAATATGTTAACTTTTAGACGTTCAAAGCATTAAAGGATTATCAAGTAGCCCGATTTCTGCTGGACTGTCACGCTGATCGAATTGTACAATATATAGAAGAGGCTGCTAAATCGAAGTTGGTTAGTGAATATCAGGTATGTAAAAAATGAGAGCGTCATGTCTCAGAGGGAAACTGTGGAGCGGGATCGGGCGAGAGTCGATCCTGCTCGGAGAAGGAGGACACGGTGCCGAGATAATACCGCCCCCGGCATCCATGTCCAATACGCCTAAGCACCCTGCCGTCGCAAATTCGGGAATCAGCGTGTTCATACCGAATGACACTCGGGAGAACGGCGGCACACACGTGGTCTCGTGCCACCATGAGCGTTGCGTAGCGTACAGTGCGGCTTCGGGGGGATCCTTTACAATCCTCCCCAGACATGTGCCTGGAGGGGGCTCTTTATAGTCGGGTCCCCTACGCTAAAGCGAGCGACCGCTTTACAGTCATCCATTCCGAAATGTGCCTAAACGTGTGGCAGGAACTCGAAAAACATTGATTTGGAACCGCCCATTGCGGTTCCAGATCAATGTTTTTCGAGTTCCTGGGCCCCTTTGGTATCGAAGATGACCACTCAGGTTTAATCCAGTAGGAGTCCGGCATGTTCCTCCGGCCTTCCGTGACGCAGAGGAAGTACATGATGTATTTCCACAAGGTTCAATAAAAAATAAATTAAAGTATGTGGAAGATACTATGAGAAGATAAAGAAGTATAGAGAAGAAATAAACTAAATCAGACGTTGCTTATCAGGATGAGCTCAATGATTGGTCTAGTTGGGTTAATCTGGTCGGCTTAACAACTCTTATGTACTGGTCCTGACCATAAGACTTTAGCAGTGCGTGGGAGCGTGGAATGCTTAAAAGACAAAGTACACAGATCATAGTTGTGTTTATTGATGGGACTTCTTTGTTACATCAGTCGAGCACAATTATTCGAGAAATTTATATTAACCAATGAAATAAATATGAGGCTCCTAATAAGTCACTACAATAAACAGTCTTGATACAATTTAGTTACAAACAGCAAGCTTAAAATGGATTGATGAAGTCAGAAGAGCAAACAGCATTGCCTCCATTTTTTTTAAAACTAATCTACCTATACCTATAGCGCATGTGTATGTTTTTCAGCACTATGTTCTAGTCTCCATGGACACATCAACAGTAGCTGAAAAACTAGTAACCCTACCGTCGAATTTTACGTGGCTAAGTATCACCGACTATGAAAAAATCAAAGACGAGAGACATTATTTAGCAACAAGAGTAGGCAATTGGAACTCAACTGATCAATCAACATCTGTTACACAGTTTGAAGTAAGCATAAACATCAGTAAGACCATAATGTTAAAAAAAAATTTGAAGTATTGCTACGCTTTATCGTCATCGCCATCATTTCAGCCGAATAAAGTCCACTGCTGGACACGGGCGTCCTCCAAAAGATCGCCACAAGATCAATGCAGGTGTGTTGTATGCACATTGAGGGGTTTTGCCATAATTGCTACGTTTCGCAGGCGGATTGGCGATCGTAGCTTAGTTGTCAATGTGGTCTAGCCCTAACCCTCCTGCCCACCCTCCGACTAATCCCATAGTCGCCTTTTACGACACCCACGGGATGAGATAGATGGGATGGTGCTGCTCTTTAGATGTAAAGAATTGTGAGATATCATGTAGAGATGCACCAGCGCTATTGTTATTTACCTTTGGCTCTGTATTTAATACATTACTAGATAGTTCTCTCAATTTTCTCAATAGCTACAAATTTTCCACTTAATGTAACATACTTAATTATGTATATAGAAAACATTGTGACTTGCAATAATACGTTAAATAACGGTAACTTAATTTTCAAACTTTTACCCTGATCTATGACAAATCTTTATTTTGCTTTGCCTGTATCTACAGGAGGCTTTAAATTATTGCGTTCCATCTAGAAATGGCTGTACAGCCATGACTCGGACATGGTCCTACCATTTTTAAAAGACTTATCTTAATCACTTTAGTAAGGGTACTAGCCATATCGACGAATTATGTAATATCATTTCTCGTTACAATATTAAATATATTAATTACTACTTTAATTGACGGCACGGTTGGTGCAGTGGCTGATACAGTCGGCTGCTGCGCTCCGGGTCGCGGGTTCGATTCCCGCACGGAACAAACATTTGTATGATCTGCAGGTAGTTGTTCCGGGTATGAGTGTTTTGTATGTGGAATTCTTATCTGTAAACGCACCTACGACACAGGAGAAATCCTAGGGTGGGACAAAGATTTTTTTATAATAAAAACAAAATAACTACTGGAGTAAATCTCTGATAAATTTGCTACTCCATATAACGACGGACATAACTAACACACAACTGTTTGTTTCCAACAGCTGGAAGCCTTGATAATGGATGACGTCGCCAATCACCTAGTTAAGGCCCTAGGAGTAGAAGAATTTAAAGGTGTAGAACAGCCTCCAGTTTTCTCGTGCAATTCTTCATCACAACCGTGGCCGCATGGTACTGCATTCCAAAGCGCAATATTAAAGGTCATTAATTAATTGATGTGTTAATATAATACACTTACGTCGTACTTAGGTTACGTTGGCCCAGAAGTTTACAAACTATCTTCTTAAGCACTAGATTACGGGTTCAAAAGGCATGTATCAATATGATTTTTACAATATCCTATGTACTTTTTTAGTTAATCTAAGACCACTCAGCTGGGCAGCGTTCTGGAAACTTCACAACGTCTTTTCGTCAACAATACTGGCAGTATGCAGCAATATGCCTCAAGATGAAAGTCTATAACCAATGTGTGTTACCAGCGATGATATATGACACGGAGACGTGGTCACTCACAAGGGGCCTCGTAAGAAAGCTTATGGTCACTCAGACAGCTATGCTTGGTATTTCTCTACGGGATCGAATCAGGAATGAGGACATCCGTAGAAGAACCAAAGTTGCCGACATAGCTGAAAGGATAAGTAATCTGAAGTGGCAGTGGGCGGGGCACATTGCTCGTAGAACTGATGGCCGTTGGGGCAAAATGTTCTCGAGTGGAGACCGCGCACCGAAAAACGGAGCGAGAGACGACCTCCAACGAGATGGACAGATGATCTGGTGAAGGTCGCTGGGAGCTGCTGGATGTTTGTAGCATGTGACCAGACTTTGTCGAAATCTATGAGTGAGGTTGTTCAACAGTGGACGTCTTTTGGCTGATATGATGATAATGAAGACACCTCTGCCTCATGAGAAATTCGGGATCTAATAGTTTGAAATCACTACCCTGCAGTACACAAGTGGTGATCGATACAATGAGAATGGATCAGTTTACCGTGTACTGCAGCAGCATAGGCCGCTCCTGCTCGCTGGTAGTGCACCTACCATGTTTTGTCTCTACATCACCTTAGAAGATCGACTGGTAGAAAATGCCTAATAGCATTAAATCTGCCTCTCATTTTGCGCATAAAGTAATAAATAAATGTATAAAATATCTAGAAACAGTGTAAGAAAGAATATAATCTATCTAAATAGACCCTATGTAGCATATCACGCCTGCATACCATTGACGGCACGATTGGCGCAGTGTCTAAGCGATTGGCTTTCTGCGCAACGTATCGCGGGTTCGGTCCATGCACGAAACAAAAATTTGTATGATAGAATACAGATAGTTGTTTCGGGTCTGGGTGACTGGTGTATAAACTGTGCCCACGCCACAGGAAAAATCCCAGTGTGAGCAACGTTATACAGAAAAATAAAAAACTCCAAAAAGGTAGTCAGAAGTGTTCTATTCTTCTAATCATGTCGATGGACGTCTAAATTGTGTTAGGCCAGAACTTAGCTACGAGTGCTGCATTTTCAGTAGCGTCTACGAGATCCTCTAGCATGCAGGACATGATGTCAAGTGCCCCATCGTTTGTGGAATAGCACCGCATCTACTTTCCAAGTACGAGTTATTTATGAATTGTTACCTATGAAGACTGTTTAGAGATTTCCAGGTTAGCCAAGGCACTTCATTGCCAGGTGGGAGATTCTTAGATCGGTGGACGAATGGAGAAGTATTATCTGGCCACAATCCAGTCTTACTTGTGACCGTTCCGCAGTAAATGGAAAGACGCACTTGACAAAGCTGTTATGGCTTTTCAACTTTTCCTGTACAAGGATGTTGTCTTGCAGTGGCTGTCGTGTTTCTTCTTCCATTTTGGGTCTTTCAGTAGAGCTACTGCACCTTGACTAGAGGACCAACTCTGGTGGTGCTATTTCTGCTGCAAACCACGTTGTACCGGAGTTGCTTGTATACTCACATTTTGCCGAATATAGTACCCGCATATTAATTCTCTGTTTCCTGAAAAATAATAAGCTTCCCAGTCTCTTAGTGGCGCTGTTTCTTGTATTTTTTATCTTTATTTATTTCGGTGTTTTATCCACATAGATATCCCCATCATGTCTTATACAATCTAAAGAAAAATCAAAGAAAAGTCTGCATCAATTAAGTATGCCAACTGATATATCTTTTTGCAACATCTGATTTTGGTTGTGCTAAAATGGTTTAAACTAGGCCTTACCTCTAACAAAATTTCCCTTTCATCCTGGTTTCTAACACAATCTATCAGCAAATGATGTACATCCTCAACCACGTTGTAAGTAATTACAGTAAGGTGAATATGCTTATTTCATCAGGAATGCAAACTTTGCCGATGGATAATGTCCGGACCGCAAACGTAAAGCTAACTCGACATATCTTCCTACTACTGTCAAACCAGGGTATAAGAGGAAGTTCGCCTGAATTGTCCTATGCTAAATTCCTTTTTCTTTAGAATTAATAGTAAAATTGTCTTTCCAATTATTAAAGCCTTTCATTTTAAATTTATAAATATATTCTACGTAATCTGGTAAAAAATTTGACTCGACTCCTTCCTTGGTTGCCCATTTAGATAGACGATCCGCTAAGTCACTCCCTAGTAAACCGACATGCGCTGGAACCCATTGCAACTTCAATTCTATGCCGTTTTTAATAAATATGAAAATCATTCTAAAAAGTTGTAAGCTATCGTTACACTTCTGAATCCAGAGGCACATCGAGCCACGTGTTGTAATGCTCTTGCACTATGTGTAAAAATAACTACCTTACCCAAATTTCGCCATTACATAGGACAAGGCTTACATACTTGCAATGAGTACCAACGTCATAACGGATACATTTTCCCTTATTTTAAAACCTGTTCCGTAACTAATTACTTTGATTGTAAAACGCCGCACAAATTTTAGGTTGAATCTCAAATTGGAGAACGTTTTTGAACCATTTCTGATCCCACTATGATTTTGTAAGTTCATAAGATGACGCTGCTTTACTTTGCCAGATATTCAGTACATAGTACAAACAAGGACTTAAAACATATGTGTTAATAATACAAGTATATACTATCAATTAATAATTTGTCTAATAACTTTCAGACCACATCATATGGCATTACTGGAAACATACAATTTGACCAATGGGGACGAAGAATTAATTATGTTCTATATATAAATGAAATACATGTTAGGGTAAGAAAAACTATAGGCAAATGGGAGTCCGCCAATGGTACTGCCATTAACGAAACCAGTCAGCAATCAGATATTGTTCCCAATCACCAACCTGATAGAGAATTTATTGTAAGTATTTTTCTATGTTATGATGGTAAATGTTTTTTTTTATAAATTAAAAATATTTTCTTTATATTTATAGGTAATATCCCGCAAAGCTAAACCATATTTCTCTGAGAAACAAAAATGTGAAGAGGACTGTGAAAATGATGACCCGAATGAAAAATTCGAGGGATTCTCCGTAGATCTAGTGAAGCACATATTTAGCATATTAAGAGAAGAAAAGTTTAATTACACTTACAAATTCATACACGACGAGGATATGGGTTATGGCAAAATTGATCCAGCTACAAAAAAATGGACCGGTCTTATTGGATATCTGTTAGACAAAGTTAGTGATACATAAAATTTATTATATTTTCAATGGTGGCTTGGCAGAGTTACACAATTGACTCCTAGCATTATTTTTCTTCATTTTGCCTTGCCAAGGATCCTGACCGTCTTCACTTAAACCATATATTAGCAGACAGAAACGGTGGATAAGACTAGCTTAGTACAAGTAACAGTGCCGTAAGAGAAAGGATGTCTGTATTCAACAGTGGTGTTGATAGAGTTGTAGACTCAGAAGTTGTTTCTTGTCCCGAGATGAAAATGAAAATACAAGTAAAAGTTCGTAAACATTTCAAGGGACCAACAAGACTATGTATTCAAAAACATTACCACAATTAACAACCTAACGAAATACCCATTTTTATTTGCAGAAAGCCGATTTAGCTGTGTGCGACCTAACTATAACGGAAGAACGGAAAAAAGTCGTCGACTTCTCAGTACCATTCATGTCTCTAGGAATAAGTATATTATACACCAAGGACCGTAAAGTGAAACCCGGAATGTTTTCTTTTCTTAATCCATATACTTTTGAGGTGTGGATGCACACAGCAACTGCTTATTGTGTAGTGTCCATCATTCTATTTGTTTGTGCCAGGTAACATTAATATATTTGTTTTCTCATAGCTAAACTAATATTGCATTTTATACAATTTTATTGGGTTTCATACCTCAAGATGAGATGTAAGTTTGGACATGCATTGTCATTCGGACAAAACAATAATTCATCATTATCATCAGGTCAGCCAAATACATCCACTGCTGAACAAATACCTTTCCTATAGAATTCCACAACGACCCGTTACTTGTCAGTAATAATTCATTTATTGCACTTATCACATATATTATATTATTATTGCCATTGAAATTTGTCAGTACTCACCACGTTTGGCAGGCAGGTTGGTGAGCGCTGAATGGCTACTGTCCCATAGTAGGGACGCCGCTTTGGTTTAGAGTCCCTTAGTCGCCTTTTACGAGATCTACATGAGAAGATAAAGTGGTGCTTTATTCTAAATCTGGACAATACACAGAATAATTCATTGTAAAACCAAATCATTACTAGATATCACAATCAACCCATTGCTGTATAATTGCTGGGCACGGGCCTTGATTCAAATTGACATAAGGTAGGCCTTAGTCCACCACGCTGGCCTAGTGCGGGTTGGCGGACTACACACACTATTGAGAACTGTAATACTGTCACATATTTTACAAGAGTATATCCATAGAGTTTCTTGCCGGTTCCATAGAACGACTTGGAACCATTCAGTTTAAATTCTGACTATTTGTAAGCGCCTGCAAATTTATATGAATAAAAAAAGACTGATAATTTACCTTATAATTTCAGAATATCACCAGCTGATTGGGAAAATCCAGAACCTTGCGAGAAAGATCCAGAAGAATTAGAAAATATATGGACTTTTAAAAACTGCGCCTGGCTAACAATGGGATCTATCATGACGCAGGGATGTGATATTTTGCCAAAGTAATTTTATCAGTATTTTATTTTCACGTGACATGGACTCAAGGACATAAGGACTCTGCTCTTTCATCAATCAAGGACGATCTCGGAAATAACGACAGCACGTGTTGGTCGAGTGCTGCTTTGAACAGTGTCAGTATCAGTCAGTCAAAGTCGAACGACTAGAAATTCCAGAATACTAGTTCACAACTGACAACGTCAGTATCGACAATTCCTTCATGAAAAGCCTAATGGCTGAAATTAATTACCAATTTAATCTGAAATCTCTGGATTTGGAATTGAGGATTTGTTTTTTTGCGTTTAATGTGATCTTAACACAAAAACCGGCCACGTTGGCATTCTGCACTACGTGTCGTGGATTCGCCCCCCGCACGGTGCAAATATTTGTTTGATCTACCGATAGTGGTCTCAGGTCTGGGTGGGTATCAGGGACTAGTTGCTGGTCAGTATCCTAAAATTTGCCCTATATCTATTTACTTATTAGATCATTCTATATCTGAGAATTACTTATCCAAAACATACCTAGTGAAGTCCTTTTTAACCATCATCCTAGCCTTTTGCTTTGCCGGGAACGGTTTCCATTGCGTATCTTATTATGTTGTTCGTTTCAGAGCTATTGGCACTCGTTGGGTATGTGGCATGTGGTGGTTCTTCGCGGTGATTGTATGTCAGACTTACATCGCCCAGTTGTCAGCTTCTATGACGTCAGCCTTAGAAAATGAACCAATCAACAGCGTCGATGACTTAGCCAAGCAGAGCAAGATTTTATATGGTGCAATTAGTGGAGGATCAACCATTGAATTTTTCAAGGTAATCATTTCTTTGTATCAAAAACATTTGCATACTTTGAATTATTCTTTTGACAAAAGTCTTAGTCTTAGATAGTTGAATGATAATAAAAATAGACCAATAATACACACAATACACCCAGACCCGGAACAACTACCAGCAAACATTTGTTCCATGCGGGAATCAGACCCGCGACCCGGAACGCAGCAGTCGACTGTATCAGCCACCGTGACAACCGTGCCGTCAATTATAGACCCAGAGGGGCCCTTCTGAACCATGTTTATAAGCTGTTTTCATGGGCCATCACGAATCGTCTCGAGCGCAGGTTTTATGCCTTCCAGGCTCCCGAACAAGCTTGTTTCCGAAAAGGTTTTAGTATCATAGACTACATCCATGCGCCGTGGCAGGTTATACTATCCACACTAGGATTTCTCCTGTGTCGTGGGTGCGTTTACAGACATGAATTCCACATACAATACACCCAGACCCGGAACAACTACCTGCAGGTCATACAAATATTTGTTCCGTGTGGGAATCGAACCGACGACCCGGAGCGCAGCAACCGACTGTATCAGCCACTGCACCAACCGTGCCGTCAATATCTACTATCAGTACATCGAAGTGTTAGTGCTTATAAAGAAATGCCGCCATTTCAGTCCTCGTACATGAACAGAGCACGGAGGCAATTCCATTGCAGAAATGTGTGAGACAGGGAGACGTCATATCCCAGAAACTATTCACTGATGCAATGGAGGATGCCTACAAGCTACTGGAGTGCAAAGGATTAGGCATTAAGAATCAATGGCGATTATATCACACACCTCGATTTACCAATGACATCGTAATCATGGCAGAATTGCTTCAAGAGCTCAGCACAATGTTCGGTGATCCTAACAGAGTTTCTGAATATAATAATCATTTTTTCATTACATTTCAACCGAATAAAGTCCACTGCTGCACACAGGCCAAAGATCGCCACAAAGACCGGTCTGGGTGTGTTGTGTGCTTATGCCTTAATCGCCACGCTTGGCAGGTGGGTTGGCGATCGCAATTTAGTTGATAATGTACTCCAAAGACGCTGCTGCCCATCCTTCGGCTAATCCCATAGTCGCCTTCACGACACCCGCAGGATTAGATGGGTTGGTGTTATTCGTAGCCGGCACCACATGGCAAGTTTCTCAAAAGGCTATGCTATGCTATGCTATGCTAATATGTACATGGGCAAGACGAAGGTTCAAATGCCCATGTCGTGCCCATCCAAATATCCGTTGGGAGTTTTATTCTGAAATTTTTGACAAGTATGTCTACTTGGGACCGTACCGTCCACTTAGGTAAGGTCCAACTTCGAGAAAGAGGTCAATCGTCGAATCCGACTGGGCTGGGCAGCGTTCGGGAAACTGCGCAACGTCTTTTCGTCCACAATAGAGCCTTAAGACAAAAGTCACTATGGGCTCTTAGCTTTTAGCTCAAGGTCACTCAGCAAGCTATGGAGAGAGCTATGCTTGCTATTTCTCTACGAGATCGAATCTGAAATGAGGAGATCCGTAGAAGAACTAAAGTTCGGCAACTTTATATAGCTGAAAGGATTAGTAAACTGAAGTGGCAATGGGCGGGGCACATCGCTCGTGAACTGACGGCCATTGGGGCAAAAAGTTTCTCGAATAGAGATCGCGTACCGGAATACACAGCCTCCTCCAATGAGGCACCTCATTGGACAGACGACTTGTTGAAGTTCGCTGGGAGTAGCCTCTGCACTAACCGTGCATGCAACCGTCATTGTATCCAAGCAGCATCTAACCGCTCGTTGTGGAAATCTATGGGGGAGGACTTTGTTCCGCAGTGCACGTCTTTTGGTTGATATAATGATGATCAAAATCAATCCAAATCTTTGCGAAATATTGCCAAAACAGTTAAACTTATATTTCATACAATAAATACTTTTCAGTCCTCCAAACACAAAATGTACCAAAAAATGTACAAGTTCATGGACGAACATCCTGCTGTCCTAGTTGACAGCAATGATGAAGGGGAGAAAAGGGTTATCAAGAGTAAAAACAAGTACGCCTTCTTTATGGAATCGAGTACTATCGAATACAAACTGAAACGTGATTGTGACCTGAAGAAAGTTGGAGGTGAATTGGATAGTAAGGACTACGGAATTGCGATGCCAGCCAGTAAGTGCTCTTAAAACCCGTAGACAGATATATCCTTCCTTATTAATTATAAAATACTGTGATCACAATCCGCCTCCCAAGCGTGGTGATTAAGGCAATATCCCTATTGACCGCACGTTGTGGTGATCATTGACAGGTCCATGTTCTACCAGTGGACGTTTACTGAGTGTGTAAACTTAATGTTTTGTCTCATTAGACTGTAAAGCAACATTATTTTCTTCGTTTAAATCATTTAGGGAAAATATGAATGAGGGCAGGCAATAGATTTTTTCTATTGTATTGTGAGTGTTCTAAATATTTCCTAAAGACTTATGTTCATCAATATCATCATCATATCAGCCAAAGAACGTCCACTGCTGAACAAAGGCCTCCCCCACAGATTTCTACAACCAGTGGTTACATGCCGCCCGCATCCAACGGTCCCAGCGACCTTCACCAGGGCGGTCTGTCCACCTCGTTAGAGGTCGTCCCACGCCGCGTTTTCTGCTGCGCGGTATCCTCTCGTGAACTTTTTGTGAATATTTTGTGTATTCTTCTATGTGTGTACTATTTCAGCGTCTAGCAACGCTGATACATTCGCCGGTCTGCCCGCGTGTGTATTGTTTGGTTCTGTTCTCAGTTGCTCTAGTGTGATCATACGAGGTCCTGGAGCCACCCTTAGGTGCCGAAGATGACCGCACCAGTGGTTTTAGCCGATAGGAGTCCGGCATGCCCCTTTGCCCTTCCCCAGGGCAAAGGAAGTTCATGAAGAATTTCCGTAGGATAGATAAAAAAAATGGTTCTGCATTTTACTCAAATAGTATATTACATTGTTTTAGTTAATGTATTCTATATTTTAGTTATATATGTAAGTCGGCTGATTTAAAGCCCAATTGGATAATTAGCCAAAGCTATACTTTTATGGTCGCACTTTTTTTTAAAAAGATAATTATTTCAGCACCCACCAACACTTTTTTCGGGTTTTCGGAACGATAAAAAATCTTTTATCAGGTGTATACACGTTCGTCTTCTTGCATTTTGGCACAATACCTCATTATGTATTTAGCGCAGCACACGCTGGAGGAGTAGCCAGCTTGAGTAAAGCAGCGCCGTGATCTCGTTGCGACGGTCGAAGAATGTGACCTCATGCTACCGGCCGTGGTTCAAACCATTGTTCGGAGCGAGAGCGCGTGGAATGCCTCCTTTTACAAAGAGGCAATACACGCGAAGGAGGCGGCAGAGCGGGCATGGGTGGAGACCACCGCAGAAAATGCACCAGGCGCGGGTTCCGGGGGATTTCTCGGGCGGCTGAACGATCTCCGGCTTCTATGCGTCCGGCAGTCCGTTGCCAGAACAGAAGCAAGCCCGATGCGGTGGCGCGTTCTGTTCTGCACGCGCCTGTTCGAAGTAATGTGCGGCCAGCCAAGTCACATAAAGACGAGGCCCGTCAGACCCAGTGACGGACCGATACCTACACGGCGAACACCTCACCCCTAGCTATAGGTAGCTGGATGGAAAGCCGTGGGGACTTTACAGTCCGGAGGAGACGGGGAGTGCCCCTCCACCCCTTCCAAGGCGGAAGAAGTCCTTGAGGAATTCGATGCTGCGAAAAAAAGACTGGGCGCTAGTCTGTTTGTTACATAATCTGTTGATGCGGACGAGTATATAAACGCCTGAAGGGTGGTCATCCTTAATATGTACATATATTTACAGTATATTTGTATACAAAACTAAATATAATTTCGACTAAGGACGACTTCGAACTATTTATAACAAGGAAAAACAATGTACCTCATTAAAATCTTGACATTTATAATAATTGATCGTTTAAATATTCGTTAGTATTATATTAGCTCTTTTTTTATAATATGTAAATTGTAAATTTGTTTTCACCATCAACTGTTTTCGACAACTTAATATGTAATTTAGTATTTTATGTCTCTGCCCCTAATAAATTAATACACGATACGTTCAGACGACAGTATTGGATAATGTCAATGTTTTCTATAGACATGTTTTTCTACCTGCTCTAACGACTACAGTTAAAATTCAGTTTCAACGGATTTTACGTGCATTTTAAGGAACGAGTCTTGTTGTCTCAATTGTGTCAAATCCAAGAATTGATTGCATTAAAGCTTACCCTCGTAGATAGACCTATAAAATCTTAAAATTACTGATGTGTAATTTACTTACTTATATATATTTGAAACTCATTCCAGATTCACCGTTCAGAACCGACATCAATAGAGCAATTTTAAAATTGAAAGAATTAACAACCTTAGACAAAATAAAAAATAAATGGTGGCTTGAAAAGTATGGCGCCAAGGAATGTCCAGTAAGTAATAAAATCACACTTTTTGTGCAGCAAATTGAGATAGTTTACAAAGTACTTAACGATATATTAGACGCGTTTCTTTATAAAACTCCTTAAATAACGTACTTTATTTGTAGCTTATAATATTAAGGTAGGCATTTCCATTGTATTTGACCTTTTTTCTTCTTTATAATAATAATAATAAATCATCTTTATTGCACATGTTCATTGATTCCTTTGCTGAAGAGAGTGTGGGAGCGAGAATCAATAAAATCTTTGAAGGTGGTTTGGACTGCCTTATCGAAAGTTGACCAAATTACGCAAGAGTGGTAATCTGTTGGGCCAAGGTCTGGGGAGTACGGTGCGTGTCGGAGACATTCCAATCGCAACTCCTCTAATTTAGCGACCGTCTGTCGTGCAGTGTGTGGTCTAGTGTTGTCCTGAGGCAGCAGTGGGCTAGAGCAATTGACCAGCCTCGGTGTTTAACGGCTAGCTTTTCCATCATGGTTTGTTATCGTTGACAATACACATCCGCCGTAATTGTCTGTTCAGATCTCAGGAAACTGTAGTGAATGACACCGGCAGTGGTCCACCAAGAACTCACAAGTAGGTATGTACCTTTTTCTGAGTCAACTTTCGCTTGGGGCAGGATTGGCCCGGTTCTCCTGGATTCAATCATTGTGATGAGCATTTCCGACTATCATACAGAATCCATTTTTCATCACAAGTAACGATACGATTCAAAATTCCCTCATTATTGTGCCGGTTGATTAATGTAACGCAGCACTCGACGCGTGTTTACTGGTGTGCTTCACTCAATTTATACGGCACCAATTTTTTGAGTTTTTTCACTTTTCTAATTTGTATCAAGTTAATTAAAACAGTTTTATCACTCACACCAAAGCCAGCCGCTAACTCTGACGTGGTTTGCGATAGATACGCTTCCCCGGTCACTTTTAATTCCTCAAAGGAAATAAACAAATATCAAATTTGTGACCGTCAATCAAGGCGGCGGAGCTCTTAACTCAACAGCGCCTGCTACCAGACAAAAGGAGTGGATGGGTGAAAAGACAGATGTATAAGGTAGAAAGTGAGGTAAAATACAACAACGGAAATGGAAGTGCCTGTCCCAATATATATATATATATTAAGTAGTTAATGTACTCGAAGGACGCTGCTGCGTTTCCTCCGGCTAATCCCATAGTCGCCTTTTACGACACCCACGGGATGAGATGAGTTGTTGCTATTCGTAGCCGGCAACACACGGCCAGTGTGAGTGCAAGTACCCACAAACAGGAGTTATCTTGATAATATAGAATTGAAAATAATAATTTTGATAAATAGTGGCGAATCTGTTGATCTACATCGCTATGGATCTTCTTTCTAAAAGCAAATCCGGATGGTAACCTTTATTACCCCACATGATATTTTACTTTATAATATTACTGGACATTTAAACAGAAACATTTGAAATTGGTTCAGCATTTCTTCACAGAGGCATTCAGTAATCCCGGTTTCATCCTAATTTATTGACAACTAAAAGTGCGTTTTGAAACCTAATTGCTAAGTAAAGATTTTATTGTTGTATCATCATGTTGATATCGAACCAATAACTGTATATTTTTAGCCAGACACCGACGAGAACGACATCGAAGGCGATCTTGAAATGGAAAATTTGATCGGTGCGTTCGTAGTTCTAGTGGTAGGGCTGGTGTTCTGTCTGTTTATGACTGCCATTGAGTTCATGAACGAGGTCCGCAACATAGTCGTACGTGAACAGGTACTTTTCGTTTGTAATTATGACATGCAACAAGTACACATTACACTAATAATAGAGTTGAAAATACTTTCATGAAAAGTGCCTCGTCAAACAGGAATATCATAAAGTAGACAACAGTGTTGATTATAAAAGCAGCTCAGCCCCCTTACTACTTACTAATAATGACGGAAGGAATAGAAACACACTGGCATTAGCATCACGGAGTCACGCGATCAGTGTAATTATGTCAATCTTGGCGATCGCAGATTGTCATAATTGCTACCGTAACATACTAAAAAGCGTGCAATATTATTGTCTTATTTAACATGATTTTATAACATCATTACATTAATCGTAAACATTGCTCGCTAATGAGCTGCATAACACAACGCTAAAATGAACGATTTGGGTTCATAATCACTGTGTGTTTTATAGATTGTGATAGCGACAAAGACTATACTGCATTCCGTCCGCTTGTTATGACAATCCCTCCCTACTAATGCTTATCGGTGAGCATCGCTCGATCAAAAAATAAACGAAGTAACAGTCCTTATCATATAATCATACCAACTGAAGGACGTCTGCTGAACAAAGGCATCCAATGTAATCCATCCCAGTAATCTTCACCAGGTCGTCTGTTCATCTCTTTGGGAGGCCGTCCCACGCTGCGTTTCCTGGTGCGCGGTCTCTACCCGAGAACTTTTTACGTGCAACGTGCCCCGCCCATTACCACTTCAGTTTACTTATCCTCTCAGCTATGTCGACAACTTTAGTTCTTCTACGGATCTCCACATATTTGATTTGATCTCGTAGAGAAATACCAAGCATAGTGTTAACGTAAACGTTGGCGTATAACGTTCCTGAGATGTTAAATAAATATAATTAGTTCACAAATTCACCGAACACTATAAAATTTGCAGGTAACGCACAAAGAAGTATTCATCAAAGAATTGAAGTCATCGCTGAACTTCTTCCAACTACGAAAGCCAGTCCTCCGCAACCCAAGCAGAGCGCCTTCTCTCGCCTCTTCGGACAGCGACGAAAAACGAGAGAAACATGCTAAAGCTATCGATAACTTCCTAGAGTTGGAAAAAGAAGTTCAATAATCTCATTTCACCTCTGTTGTTTATCAAGTCAATTCAGTTCTGTTCTATTCTATTCAATTATTTATTGCAATATACATCTAGCATAAAGATTTTACATAACAAACTAACCCCAAACAAGCTCTGTACTGCAAAATTATTGACTTTTTTGTGCATAATAAAGGATTTTATTTTTACTTTTACTTTGAACTGGTTTGTTATCTACTACTAAACAAGTGGGTAACAAACAATGGCATAGCTTTTTTTTTCATTCGTTTAAATGGATAAGGATAATGCACTTTGATGGCTTTTCTGGACATCATCGAATTTTATTAAAGCGATAAAACATAAATTACTGTGAGTTTGAGATATCGGTGTAAGATTTGATAAAAAATTGATACGAATGGAATTTCATATTAGACATTGTATATAAATTGAGTATTTTGGTTATACCCTTTCTACGGTGGAAGTTTCTCACATATATAATTTAGAGCAATATTCCGTTTGGCCAAAACGCAGCCACGTGAACTAGCCAGCTTGTTTGCTACTTTTTATGTTACTGGCACTGCTTTGCCCGAGCAACAGCTTACCTGATTATAAGTAGCAACTGCGCCTTGTGTTCCGGTAAATTCACTGGCTGTTTCTTTTTACCCTTTACCTGGAACTTCATTGGAGTTGTTATGGTGGATGAAATACATAGGTAAGACTGTAGTATCGCCTCAGACGAGTCCTTTACAGAACTTTACTATCCCTATCCACTTAACTAAATTGTAACACATAATGTTTTAACTCACGTTCGAAAACT
Organism: Diloba caeruleocephala; assembly: GCA_947459985.1. Lineage (NCBI taxonomy): Eukaryota > Metazoa > Arthropoda > Insecta > Lepidoptera > Noctuidae > Diloba > Diloba caeruleocephala. The sequence continues at coordinate 15,274,692 of OX381615.1, forward strand.
GAAATCCAACCATCATCATCATATCAGCCATAGGACGTCCACTGCTGAACAAAGGCCCTTAGATTTCCACAACGACCGGTCACATGCCGCTCTCATCCAACGACTCCCAGTGACCTTCACCAGGTCATCTGTCCACCTCGTTGGAGGTCGTCCCACGCTGCGTTTTCCGGTGTACGATCTCCATTCGAGAACCTTTTTGCCCCAACGGCCATCAGTTCTACGAGCAATGTGCCCCGCCCATTGTCAATTCAGTTTTCTAATCCTTTCAGCTTAGTCGACAACTTTAGTTCTTCTAACGGATCTCCTCATCTCTGATTCGATCTCGTAGAGAAATACCAAGCATAGCTCTATCTATAGCTCACTCAGCGACCTTGAGCTTTCTTATGGGGCCCAGGCCCATTGTGACTGACCACGTCTCTGTTCGTCTGGGGTGGTAGCCGGATCCCTTCCGGAGATCCTTAGCACCCCGTGCCCTGCCGTTACCGTGGCCGCTACCATGACTAGGAATAGCGGGGCTGCCGGGAACTAGGGGCCGGTGTATTAATCGTGTCATCATTTTGGGGGAATTTGCCGATACTCACCACACTTGGCAGGCGGGTTGATGAGCACAGAAGTACTACTGTTCAGCAAAAGGGACGCTACTGCCCATCCCTCTGGTTAAGAGTCCCTTGGTCGACTTTTACGACCTCCACGGAAGGAGATGGAGTGGTGCTATCTTCTTAATCCGGACACCACACGGAAAATCCAATACAAGAAGACAAATAATTACGCAAAGAGAGCTGCACAAACGTAAAGGACACTAATATTATAAAAGGCAACTTGATACTAATTTCTAGCCTCCCTTTTGGGATCGTATTCGCAAGTGTCGAGAGAGTGGGGGTGGGATTCCTAGGTCTGACAGCGATATTGGGGCTTAAAATAACTCTGTTTGAAATTGACACCAGTAAAGAGAATATATCTTACCCTATTTTCTGCGGCAAACAGTTAGTGTGCAGTACGACTTTTGATCACTTTGGAGATTACAAGCGTGGTTTAATTTTTACATAAAGAGAAGAAAGGGACAATGATAGTAAAGAATTTTTTTTTTATTTTAAACTCTACATCCCGCGTGTGTACGCCTGGTCCAATTCTCATATTAGAACGATAATCTCTGTAGCTGTAGACACTAGTGTGTTATCGTGCGTCCATACTACACTGCTATTATTAACTAACTTGCTTTAGTGGTTACGTGCAGACTAATATCAGCTGCTATAGAGCGGGCGCACCGCAGTTCTACAATTATAGTAGATATGTAAAAAAGACACATCGTGTAGGGTTTTTGAAGTCGGTATTTGTTTTGTTGAAAAGTTTTATTTATTTCTTTTTAGTGTAAATAAATATAAGAACTTTTTCCAACTTAGTGTCAGTATATAACACTAAAAATAAGAATGACTCAAACCGGTTCTCTGATCTGAGAGGAATCGAAACTATTAAGACATCATCTAGATAAGCGCAGTCAACTAGCCTGTTTATTGAAGCTGGTTAAAAAACTTCTCACACAAATTTAATGAAATTTATATGGGAACAACTCGAAAGCATTCTGCACCAGTTAAAAAAATAATTGCTCAAATCGGTCCACAAATCTTGGAGTAATCGGTGTACATACATAAAAACAAAAATACCCATCGAATTGAGAACCTGCTTCCTTTTTGAAGTCGGTTAAAAAGTAATACAACTTAGCACTCAAACACGACACATTGCGGCAAGCGGCCGGGCACAGACATTAGTGAATTAGAGTGTATGCGCTCTAACTGTCGTGACAAAGGTTATGGTTACGTGCGTCTTCTCTAGTACATTATTATATTACATTATACCTCAATGTTATAATAGATCTAGAAATAAATATAAAAATCTATGAATTGGCTTGAAGAAGACACAATTAGGTCATTCTAATAAAAGCTAATGCATGTGGTTCCGAGCAAGGAATCGATCATTCTTTCTTCACCCATGGGTGTCTCAAAAGGTGACTACTTAACATCAAGATGTGCGGCAATGCTAGCGTGATGATTATGGCAAGATTCTCTGTATCCACTCATTTTAGTGATAATTAGGAGGCCCATGGTCAGCAGTGAACGCAAATGGGCTGATTGATGTGAGTGTGCGTGTTGTATTACACAATGCTAATTGTAGATAATCTCAAATCCAATGGGACCATAACCTTAGAGTAGTGAGTGATTTGATATTTGTTTTCTTACCGATGGATAACTTAAAGAAAGGTAACTATAACATTAGTAAATGATGAGTGACCCGACAACGCTTACAGGCCGACAACATAATACTAATTACATACAATTAAAACGAATTATGTTATTAGCATTCTACTAGTGCCGTCTTTCCCAACGTGGGCGATAACGCCCCCTTGTGGGCGCTGCAGGCCTAAAGGGGGGCGTTTTATTTTCAATAAAAGATACTCTGTCCGAATACTATAAATTTGCGTTTCAATAATCAGTTATAAGTACTTAGCGGTTTTTAAGTATGTTTAAAAAGGGGGGCGTTAAAAAATAATTTATTCTTAAAGTGGGCAGTAGACAAAAAAAGGTTGGGAACCCCTGTACTAGTGGATACTTTAATTATCTATATCTGTATCTAACTATTAACACTCCTTATAGACAGGTAAAAAACCACGAATTGGAAGGACCCCAATCAGCAATTCAAAATACATGTCTATTCTGTCTATGGTATAGCTATTTATGTTAATGTAATATATTTTCTGTAATTTGGTAAGATTATTTTAAACTGTTTTTTGGCCCGATACTGAGACACTGGACCAAAATGCATGTAACGCCATCTAACCGTTTCGCCAAATAAAATAATAATAATTTATAATTTAAATATTGTGAAATGGTTAATGTAATATTAATTACTGAATATTTTGAAATAGATATAAGGTGAGTGATACTTACAAAAATGGATTGTATTAACTGGAATAAAACGTTATTATTATTAGTATTAAAGGATATTTTATAGCTTTATTTTGTACAACTAGTAGTAATTGATAGTTAGGGATACATGTGCTGCTCCCAACGGGACAAGCGTACGTTATATACGGACGTACAAGTGTGGTATGGATTATTAGTTTAGTTTAATTACCTAATTTGCTTTTACGATTAAGTATAGGGCTTAATGCACCAAGGGCTTGGGCTCCCTTGACACGCAATTCTGCTATATGCTTGAACATATTTAAGCGGCTTTCATATTCCAAGATAACGTACACAGCTTTTCCAATGCACGTTATGCCCTACTATCCTTAAAGTTCTGGTTGGCAGTTGTCTAGTATGAAAGAAAAAAATAGCTTCCATCTTATCCTCATTTAGTTTAAGTTTCCATTCTTTAAGTAATCTTAGAGTAATTCAGTCGAGAAATGTAAACGACCGATGATCAAATCGACATCACCCGAAGAGGTATAAGAGGCAGTATCATCAAAACATGCCAGTGGACTGCTTGAGGTTAAGATGATGGGATGTATGTTCTGACACTCTAGCTAGTTGTTGCGTAGTTGAGTCAGCGGCACGAAATCCAAACTGCTCCTGAATTAAAGGCTGCCTAGTGACATTCATAATTCGATTAAGGATTCCGGATTCAAAAAGTCTGCTAATAGAAGGTAACAGGCCTATGGGACGGTAATTAATAGGGACTGTACTGTCTTTTCCAGACCTTTTAAGAGGTTTTTTTTTTTATTATCCTAAATCAGCTCCTACTGATAGTTGCACTACAAAAGGGGGACAAGTGTTTCTACATCACTGCCAGACTTGATAGGCTTGACTGTAACTCCGGCAAATGCAAGTCTGGCCAATTCTTCTGGAAGTTCTTATTCAACATAAGCCTTCCTTGCGGGTGTAGGTAACAAATGAAACATTTTTTTTTAATAGAATTTTTTTTGAGTGAAATAGCTCCACTGGTCTAGGGCGACTTAGCAATGAATCCACACCAGGTGTTTTTCGCCGCTTGAAAATTCATCATGTGCGTCTTCCACCCCGGGGAGGGTGGAGGGGCATGGTCTCCCACCGGCTAAAACCACCGGAGCGCTCGTCTTCGGCACTGAAGAGGGGCTCCTTAGACCTGGACCTTGACTACAATCACACTAAATCCACCCCTGGCTACGACTGATGGCATTAAATACAGCCCTGTCTGGATATCATACCTTACACCAGAGAGGTAAACTACAAAACGCCAAGAGCCTTACTTTTGTGTCTACTTGTGATGACATAAAACAAAGAGCACATTGTTTTTTATAATGTTTGTACATATTTTGTAGAGTCAACTTTCAACGACAGACTTGTCTATGCTAATAGTCTCGGATTACATTAAATTCAGCACCGGTTCCATGCGTCCATTATTATGTAAACCAGGGGTTCCCAACCTTTTTTGTCTACTGCCCACTTTAAGAATAAATTATTTTTTAACGCCCCCCTTTTAAAACATACTTAAAAACCGCTAAGTACTTATAACTGATTATTGAAACGCAAATTTATAGTATTCGGACAGAGTATCTTTTATTGAAAATAAAACAAACATAATCAATTCTTATATAAAAACTAATGTGAAGGTTGAATCTGATGCTGTTCAATAAGTTTGTTGATATCAGGTTCCAATTTACTCAAAAACAGCCGCAAGTCGCCACGTTCGGTAACACGCAAACGATTTCTCTTTTTAGTAAGCAGCGTTGCCACGGCACTAAATCCACGTTCACACAAATATGACGATGGGAATTAAAAATCGTTGAACAATTGACCACAATCCAGGGTACAATTGCGGGATCGGTTTGTTGTAGCCAAAATTCTTGATATCCATTTTTGAACTTGATTTTTATTTCTTCGTTTGTTGTCAATTCAAGTTGTGTTCAGTTCTTCTTCCAGCTGAGGTGACATTGCTGTGTTGACATTTGAAAACGGATCCAACACCCAGTCTGGTATTTCCAAGTTTAAAATGTCCTGGTATCGTTCGGTGAAGTCAATGTGGAGGTTTTCCAAATGTTGGCAGTAGGCTAACAAGTCGTCGTTACTGCAGTATATTGATAAATTCAGAAAATTGTGAAACTCACGTCTGCCCATATTCTTTTTGTGCAGAAGCAGTTTGGCTGCGAAAGCAGCAACGACATTTTTTGTTTTAATTAAATTTAGTTCATCGCCTTGCAGTTGGAGGTTCATGTCGTTGAACATTTTATACAGGTCTGTCATGTAAGCTATATCATTCTTTGATGTTATGAGCTTGTTGCGCAGTTCTGTATCTTTAGTTTCCAAGAACTCTATCATAGAGTCAAACAGGTTGTAAAATTGAATCAGACAATTGCCTCTTGACAGCCAACGAACTTCAGTATGAAGCAACAAACGGTTGAAATCTTCGTCATTAGTAACACAAAGCTGATGAAATAATCTATCATTCAAAGAGCTGCTACGGATTTTATTGATTGCTTTGATGACATATTGCAGTGATTGAAATAGTCGTTCACTTAAGTTTCTAGCAACCAAATGTTGTCTATGAATAACGCAATGTATAGCAAGGACATCTGGAATTTTATTCTTTAAGTATGCTATGAAGCCTTTATGGCGCCCTGTCATAGCCGGAGCGCCATCCGTAGCAACTGATATAATATTTTTCAAAGGAATCTCTTTCTCTTCACAAAACTTTTCCAATGTATTGAATATTGTTTCGCCTTTTGTATCTGTCTCCAAATTTCTGGCAAACAATAGTTCTTCACGTATTTTCTCATCTTTAATAAGCCTCACGTAAGATAGCAACAACGCTTCATTAGTTGGTAAAGTGGACTCATCGAGCTGAATTGAGAATTGACTAGTCCTCAGATGATTGCACAATGATTCTTCAATGTTTTCAGCCATTTCACCAATTCGTCTTTGCACAGAATTATTACTCAAAGGAATTTTTCGGATAATATCTGCGGCCGGTTTATGAAGCACAGTAGTTATTACTTCCTTTATTGCTGGCAAAATTAACTCTTCTCCGATGTTGTGTGGTTTGCCTTTTTGAGCAATTAACAAAGAGAATAGTTTTGATACACTTGCCTGAGTATTATGCTTCTTCTCTAGGTCTTGAAAATATGCTACATTCTTTTCTGTCTTATCTGGATGCATTTTATTCAAATGATCTTGCAGTCTTGAAGGCTTCATTGCTTCGTTCGAAAATGTTTTTAGACATAGAAGACACAAAGGCGACGACGGGTTTGTGGGATTTTCAATAAATCCGAATTTAATATATTCCGCAGAGTATTGCCGTCTCTTCTTTTTTACTTCCGACATTGTTTTGTTTTAAGAAATACGTAAGTGTTGAAATCAAGTACTGCTTATCTATTATGCGTGAAACCGCAAATGAAAATAAAATAAATTTACGTCTTTTATATAGGATTGCATAAGCAGCACGCACCAACAGGAATAAGACAAACGTGCATAAACTCGTTTATCTCATTCGACGCCCAATCGTACTCGACAAGCAAGAACAAGTATTATAGAACCAGCCGATTGGTATAGGAATGTACAATTCGGATTATTTAACAAAAACTTGTTAAAACATGATTGCCCGCGGTCTTTTATATCGAACCGAGTTTGAGCTATATCTTAATTAATATTAGTTGATGTTCACAAGATGTAGTCGAGAGTCGAGAGCTCAGTCGGTGTCTAAGAGTCTTCCTAGCTAGGTAGATGAAATTATAAAACGACCCCAAAGCCCTACACAATGCCCTCTTTTTTTTCTGGGTCTCTTACCGCCCCCCTTTAGACCTGCAGCGCCCACAAGGGGGCGTTATCGCCCACGTTGGGAAATACTTGTAAACAAAGTGTATTTCAATTTTGTCGCCAAACTTAGATGACTTTCTTAAAGAATGTTCGGCTTTTGTGTGTTTCAAGGGACAAATATTTTATAATTTATTAACTTTGCGAGGAAAGTAAGTTGTTTAACCATCTTTTGTATTCTCTAATGACGTTCAACGATGCGAGCTCATCGCTTCTTTGAAAACTAGTTAGGTCAAAATACTTTGGTTAAGCGTACCTTTATTTTATTTTTGTCGTGGGGAATACTAATGGACTTCTTCCACCTTGGAAGAGGTGGCAGGGCATTGGCGACTCTTAAAAAACTCCACGGTTTTCCTTCAACTTACCTATGGCGTGGGGTGAGGTGTTCGCCTTCTAAGCATTGGACCACACCCCTGGCAGGTATCAGCCCGTCACTTGGTCTGACAGGCCCCGTCTTTGTGCGACCTGGCCGGCCGTACATCCTTTCGGCCATACATCATTTCGGCTGAATGAAGTCCACTGCTGGACACAGGCCTCCGCCAAAAATCACCACAACGACCGATATGGGTGTGTTGTAGGCACATTGGGGGTTTTTCCATAATCGCCACGCTTGGTAGGCGGGTTGGCGATCGCAGTTGAATTGTTAATATACTCGAAGGACGCTGGTGCCCATCCTCCGGCTAATCCCTTAGTCGACTTCTATGACACCCAAGGGAGGAGATGGGGTGGTGGTATTCTGAGCCGGCACCACACGGCAAGCCGGCGGCCGGCCATACATCTCTTTATAAAGGTGCGCGCAGAACACATCGCGCCACTGTCTCGGGCCTTTTCAGGCGACAGACTGTCCCTAATATGTCACCCGCAGGCAAGTAGTTTGTCACCCATGGAGGCCGGAGATGATTCAGCACCTTCCACGGGCACACGCACCCGGTGCGTTTTCTGCGGTGGGGGTCAGAGACGGCTTCCTCCCGGCCTCCTGTTCTGCCACCTCCTTGGCTTACATGACATCCTCGCTAAAGGAGGCGATGACATCCCACTCGCTCTCGCTCCTTACGATGGAATGAACCACGGCTGGAAGGGAGAATATCTGCTTAAGTGTACCTACCTGGGAGTTCCACTGTTGTATGTTGCGCAAAATAGTGCTGATATTTTTTTGTCCGAATGTATACATAATATGATGTCGTATATCTATGTCAACCTTCCCCAAACAATGTAAGTAGGAATAAAACAGCGCATTCAATTCAATACGTCGAAATCTAAAGCGGGTTTACTGAGTTGTATTCGATCAATAAAATAAATCTGTTTTAAAGCCGTTTTGTGACCAGATCAGCGATATCCGGTGGGCAGCACGTGCTCCAGAAAGTAGCCTGTCGCGTCGGCGACGCACGCGACATAAAGGAAATTAGGGACCTGTCGGAAGCCCGCACTACCATTACCGTCTACCTACCTACTTCATGACACTTGGAGTTGGAACCCCACGAAACTTTTGATTAAACACCATCCATCGACGAGCGTGTATATGCGAAAACTAGATTGCGAACGCAGAAATGTGTTCACCTACGCTTTACGCTTGTGTTGCAACGTGGACTCAGAGTGCACGTCTCCCGCGCAGAAATCAAATGTATGTGGCGAAAGAACGCCAAACCTGCCTGTAGATCAGTGGCGCGACAGCCCCCCAGCGTAATGGCCGTGTTGTGGTACGCCGTTCTCGCACTCGCCGTCACCGCAGTTGGGGCGTCGATTGCACGTGAGTTTTTATATTTTCATAACTTAAATATCGTTTTACAGTGTTTGAAATACAACCACGTGACTGTTTCCAATCAGTAATAAAAAAATACATTAAATAAATGACATTACGTACCAATAATATTAGTAGTATTTATTTCTCAAATAACGTTTTTAATTAAATAACGTTACTTATTTGAACGGATTTTTATAATGTAAATCATTGGCATAGACTCTTATAAATTATGATAACATTTTGACATATGGATGGTTCCTAATGTTTGGTCTTATGGAGACGATCTAACAATAAACTCCATTAGTAAGTAGCCTTTCAGTGTTCTACGGACACATTACATTAATAAAAAAAATACTTATGTTAATTATACTGATTATAATTAATATCGCTACTATTGTATCAATTATGAATACAATAAAAACGATACTGTTATTAAATTCCTAGTGCCGAAAGGATTGGTGTATGTCTTCTTGCTCTAAGAATATGTGGTACAAGCAGAATTTGCTATTTATGACCAGAACTTATGTGTGTCTTGCCAGTTATCCAAAGCAATGATTTTTTAGAAGACAGCAGCTAGAGTTGTACCTTATTATATATACCTACCCGAATTATGGCTCGTATGACGAAATTTCGGGTCCGGTATAATCCGGGATCATGGGATGATGAAATGTTGGGACAACGGTACAAAATTGTACGAGCCGCAGAGCTGAACGCGTAGTCGTCCAGATCTGAATTATTCGAGTATGAGCGAGAAATCGACATATCAACTTATTAGTGATTACCAAGTTAAAATAAGAGGTAAAATATTGAAATTCTATCTCATTAGTTATATCAACAACATGACACTAAATGTAGATATCACTACAGATTAAAAAAAACAGTCTAGATTACATAATGAGATATTAAGTTATTTCCTACTTCATATTTACGTAATAATATAGATTAAATCAACTCAACATAATTTTATACAATATACATCCGGAAGTCTAGAGAATATGTAGATAGAGTAGATACCTAGACTAAGTATTTATTCCTACATCATCATTACCCTTTTTTTACCAACTTCAAAAAGGAGGAGGTTCTCAATTCAATGCATTTTTTTTTTATGTTTGTACACCGATTACTCTGAGATTTGTAGACCGATTTGAACGATTCTTTTTTTAATAGATGCAGATTGCTTTCGAATTGGTCCCATATAAATTTTATCACATTTGATTGAGTAGTTTTTAAACCAGCTTCAATAAATAGGTTTAATTTGACTGCGCTTACCTAGATGATGTCGTAATAGTTTCGATTCTTAGAATTTAGTGTTAGAATTATACGGATACCAAATTGGGAAAAGTTCTTACATTTATTTACACAAAAAAGAAACAAATAAAACTGTTTAACAAAAATATACCGACTTCAAAATTCTATAGGTTATTAAAACTACTAAAAAGAAAAAATAACTTTATTTATGAAGTCGAGCGGGGCCCATAAATATAACTCGTTGGTCTGCATGAAACATATATGGGGCATACCTGGCCCCGCCCGACTTCATAAATGAAGTTATTTTTTCTTTTTAGTAGTTTTAATAACCTATAGAATTTTGAAGTCGGTTTTTTTTTTTGTTAAATGTTTTTAAACCGTCTTCAAAAAGAAGGAGGTTCTCAACTCGATGTTTTTTTTTATGTATGTACACCGATTACTCCGAGATTTGTAGACTGATTTGAGCAATTCTTTTTTAACTGGTGCAGAATGCTTCCAAGTTGGTCCCATATAAATTTAATTACATTTGATTTAGTAGTTTTTTAACCAGCTTCAATAAAAAGGTAAATTTGACTGCGCTTATCTAGATGATGTCTTCGATTCCTCTCAGATCAGAGAACCGATTTGAGTCATTCTTATTTTTAGTGTTAAATACTGACACCAAATTGGAAAAAGTTCTTACATTTATTTACACTAAAAAGAAACAAATGAAACTTTTTAACAAAACAAATACCGACTTCAAAAACCCTACATGATGTGTCTTTTTTTACATATCTACTATAATAGTAGAACTGCGGTGCGCCCGCTCTATAGCAGCTAATATTAGTCTGCACGTAACCCCTAAGGCAAGTTAGTTAATAATAGCAGTGTAGTGTGGACGCACGATAACACACTAGTGTCTTCTCTGTAGTTCTTACATTTATTTACACTAAAAAGAAACAATAAAACTATTTAACAAAAACAATACCGACTTCAAAAACCCTACACGATACAAAAATATTAAAACCACAGAAAAATAAAAATAAAACTTTATATATGAAGTCAGTATTGTTTTTGTCAAAAATTTTTATTTCTTGTTATCTTTATTGGTCCCAGTGGAAATTCATCATGAACTTCCTCCACCCCAGGGAAGAAGAATGGGAATGCCATTTTTGTTTTTTTTATTGATATCCTGTGGAAATTTTTCATGAACTTCGTTCGCTCCGGGGAAGGGCGAAAGGGTATGCCGGACTCCTACCGGCTTAACCACTGGAGCGGTCATCTTCGGCGCCGTATGGGGGCTCTAGGTCCTCGTCAGATCACATAGCCTTTAGGCACATCACGGAGGCGATAACTGTAAAGTGATCACAGCGGAGGGAAAGCAACTATAAAAAGGTCGCCCTCCAGGCACTTCTCGGGGAGGATTGTAAAAGATTTCCCCCATGCTTCGCCATGCGCTATGCTGCGCACTCGGCGGCACGTGACCTTACCTGATCCGATCGACCAGGACCCGCCGCTCGGCCGCCACCGCAGGGCACTCCTTCGGCGTGTGCTGTGCGGTATCCTGGTCGCTTCCACAATGTGCCGTAACGCGTCCTAGTCTGTGCAGGTACGCACCGAGACCACCGTGACTAGTGAATACCTGCGTCATACGGTAGGTGACGCGCTCGCTTCTTCTGAGCCAGGCTCCAAAGAGCAGCAGTATGGCCACGACGATGCGCTTAGTAGACGCCTTCGTAAAGACGGCGAACTTCCTCGCTCGGTCCCCGAGATCGGGCTGGCCACTGTCTGTGACCATGATCGGAAATATGGGACATCGCTATAATCACCACGCTTGGCAGGGTATCAATGATCGCCATATGTTGATTCGTGCACAGAGACAAAGACAAACATCACGACTTGTGCCTTGGTGTGGACAAAACCATCGTCATTTCGGCCGAATGAAGTCCACTGCTGGACACAGGCCTCCCCCAAAGATCACCACAACGACCGATACGGGTGTGTTGTGGGCTCATTGGGGGGTTTTGCCATAATTGCCACGCTTAGCAGACTGGTTAAAACGGGACCATATTTCTATAATATAATTATGTCTTAATTATTTTTTCAATATAATAATTAATCCGTATGACGTAGACAAGTGCTTCGTTTGATTATATCATGATCACATCATGTGGGATCGTAGATAAAGACTATACAATTGCCAGATGTTTTTAATTATATATTATTATTTAGATTAATGAGTTAAGATTATTACAACAACACTTATCATTGATATAGTCGGAAATTGATTTCGTACGGAATTATTTTGCCGTTCAAATATTTATTGGAAAAGTGCTAAGTATTTTGAACAGTACTCGGCTCTCCACAAGGGCCACTAGTAAGATGAAAATAATATAATAAATTTTAATAATAATAAATATCAATCCGTTACTGTCCCTCTGCAGGCATAATCATCTTTCATGCATAGAATGAACAAGCATTGATTAGCACGCTTCCTAACTGCATGTTAGCGATTTCAGACGATTATTTCCTCGCGATATTTTCCAAATTCAATAAAACTTAGATCAACTAAGCCTACATATGACAGTGAAAACGTCACATTGGTACATGCCAGCTGTTGAACCTGTTACCCGGAGTCCGTAAACACCGTGTACACACAGTGTATGTACTATCAGGAGGATCTAATATCTAAACGTCGAAATAGACAAAATTACCTAATTAATATGCACATGCAAGCGGAAACATTCGCACAATAGTATACCGTTTTTTTTTAAATTATTGGGCCCTGTGGATATTCTATATGATCTCCCTCCACCACGGGGAAGGATGGAGAGGCATGCCGGACTCCTACCGGCTAAAACCACTGGGGCGGTCATCTTTAGCACCTAAGGAGGGCTCCAGGTCCTCATACGGTCACACTAGAGCCATCCACAATCGTACAACCTACCAAAGATAATTACTCTTTCTGTAACAGGTGTAGATGACATCGTAGCGAAAACCGATACCATGGACTCAATATATGATTCTGGAACCCTCAGCGTCAGAATTTAGCGTCAGACTTATCGTGTTTTGTTTCTTTTTCTGTTTATTTAACTGTTTCAGTATAAAATATTTTTTTCTTCTATCCTTACGCTATTTTAAATAAAACCACAATAAACTAATAAAAGTTTACACATTAAATTGCATGGTTAATAAAAACTAAACGGCTATTGTTTCGCTGCAGTTCACGGATGAGGTCATCGTTTGGAATAGCATATTTTTTTATTACAATTTCCCGCAATTCGATTTATCTACAGTTTACAGACATAAATCTCACATGCACAAATACCCAGACGCATAACAACTATCTGTGGCTCACAAAATGTATGTTCCGTGTGAGAATCGAACTCGCGACACGTAGCGCAAAAAGCCAATTGCTTAGCCACTGCACCGACCGCGCCGTCATAGTACAATAACCACGTAGCGTTGATCGCGTTACTTACGATACATTGAGTGTTTAAAATGACAAAAACTGTAACCTATTATTTTCGAGTTAAATGGCTTTCCTATTTGTATTACAGGCCTAAGTGTAACCTCTATGCAACGGTTTCGGTACTTTGTCACTTACATCCTGTATAGACTTACATACATAATTTGAGTTAAATAGTGTTTAGTTTTGTTATATTTGAAAACCCGTTAACTCATCATCATTTCAACCGAACAAAGTCCACTGTTGGACACAGACCTCCCCAAAGATCGCCACCACGACCGGTCAGGGTGTGTTGTGTGCTCATATAGGGTTTTAGCTTTAATCGCCACGCTTAGCAAACGGGTTGGCGATCGCAGTAGATTAATGAATGTACTCGAAGGTCGATAACAGAAGGTAGAGTTGCAAACAACATTATGCCATATACCTAGGTGTGATAATATGAACACCTTTCGACAATCATAACATGATTAAGTTCTGAGAAAATGTCGAGTACGACTGAAAAATACCAATTAAACCCCACAGAAGAGCGGAACCTTTTTGTTCTAGTCTGTTGTTATGAAGGATTACATAAAAGCAATATTTTGCATTTAAATAATAATAATAATAATAACGTTTTATTCCAGATAATACAATTTAAAAGATATCAAAGCATGTTTTGAGAACCAAAAACGAAACTTAGGAAAAGCCGTTTTAATCATGCCCAAAATGAGAAAATAATATTCTCAAGTCGGTTCTTCATTACTATCGACTCTGGCTTCACTCTAACGACTGCATTGGCTCTTCGACTTCACAACAGTCCATTGCGACAGTTCCTCGTCCAACCACACAGGCAAAAGCAACGAAAACAATTACATAACTATGTGGCTACCGTAAAAGGAGGTCCACGCGGTTGATTTACTAAACACACAATAAAATATTCTTCGGTACACATCGACCGTGCAGTTATGACACTAGCATCGCATTACTTAACGTTTGCTGGAACTCGGTGTACATACTGATAAAATTTTCATTGTTTATCGCGACGGATCTGGTGTTTTGTAGGTGGACAATGTATCAGGTTCAATGTCATATGATAAAAATTGCCCAGAATCTTTACCTCTTAGATTTGTGGTTCTTTATCTGATAATCTGATATTCTTACCGGTGTTAGGTCTCTTATTGCAAGAAACCGGCTAGGTAGGTACCACCGCAGTGCCCGATATTTCGCTTCCAAGCATATATGTTTAAACATTACTGTATTCGGGTTTGAAAAGCACTGTCGCTAGTGAAATTCCTGGGTATAAGAAACGAAAAAAATAATATTTCGAGATGACAAGCGCAGTATGACACTACGCAGGACTACTCCTGGGTAGCTTTACAAATGGTTATTAGCATTAGCATTTAACACCAGTCTAGTGACGTCTCGTCACTACATTTAAATTGATTCATGATATGTCTAACGACATATACGGGCTTAACTCTATTGTAATCTCCCAATTATTGTGCCTATGGCCTACAGTTTTTTCTGTCTCCTGTTTGCTACGGAGGGACGTATATTCTTTCCTACTCCTCCTTTTTCTTTTCTGATTAATTTCGGTGCGGGTTCCAAGACAGTTATTCATTTCTCTGGGACACACCGAGCTTCATTGATCGGTGTTCTTTTCGATGGTCGCCATTATAGATCCTGGATTACAGGAGTGGTTGGGAATGTGTCACGGGCTTGTACCATATAAAATTTTTGAGTAAAAAAATGTCTATCTAGTATCAGAAAGCCACTAGAGCGTTTTACTAGTTACAAAAAAAAAACAGAACATTCATTTTAAATTAGAATAACATTATAACTTTTTTGGGTCAAACCATAATTCCTTTAGTAGTAAGTAGTTCCTCCTTGTGGTGGTAAATTTAAAATGATGTATGGTCTCTCTTTTCAAAGTGTAGCTAGTATCTCTTTATCCCAAAATAAAACTTAAATGAAAATATGACACAATTTGACAGAGCATGTTGTCTATACTTACTAATTCTCTTCCACACTCACTACGCGACAGCCCTTCTCTGGATGTTTTCAAGAAAGGAATCAAAAAAACATTTCCTCTCAGTATGACTTATAAGTATGTATGTATTTATTTAAGTATATGTTATGTTCATGCTGTTTATTTGTGTATTTTATTAATAGCACCTCTAAATCTGTTGTTTTTATTATTCCTAACTACATAATATTGTTTTCTCTCTGTTTGTATACTTGATGCTGTCCTCTTTTCGTTACTATCTTCTATCATTCAAAGGTTTGCTGGTAGAAAACTCAATGTTGAGTTAAGCTTGCCTTTGTACATTTATTTAATTTTATATTCTATGTATCGTTTTATGTTTGTACAATAAAGAATAAGAATACTATCCAGCCGTCCAAGCCTGCAGCACCTCTAGCATGCCACGCTGCTCTTTATTATTTTAACATTAAACGTTGTTTTAAAAATTGTCATTCCTATTCCTTGCAGGCAGCTGCAACCGAAGAATTTTATGTGCATCACTTAAATTTCCATGTTACGTTTTCAGTTTCGCTAGTACCGCACAAGACGGTGCCAGTGCCCGAAACCGTCGTAAAACCGAGCCGCATTATACGGACTCTTAAACGTGTATGTACGTAAAGTGTATGGTTCCAATGGACAACACTTCTGGTGGCTGGTGGCACTCGCTCTTTGTAAATAGCAAATCACATCGTAATCTGTACTAACCTCCAAAACAAGATCAAACAAATGATTATCTATCAATAGTTATGTCAAATCTAAATTACAAACTCATTATTAAACATAGCTCTACATATGTTAATCGTGATAAGCTTTAACTGTGCTATTAGAATTCACGGTACATATGAAATTGTTGGTATCTCTTCCTATATGCTCCATGTGTGCTGCTCGTGTAGTGTCGCCTACGAATAGCACCAACCTATCTCATCCCGCGGGTGTCGTAAAAGGTGACTATGGGATTCAGAGGATGGGCAGCAGCGTCCATCGAGTACATTAATAACTCAACTGCGATCGCCGACCCGCCTGTCAAGCGTGGCGATTATGGCAAAACCCCCCAGTGAGCACACTACTGACCCAGACCGGTCGTTGTGGCGATCTTTGGTGGAGGCCTGTATCCAGCAGTGGACTTTATTCGACTGAAATGATGATATTCTCCGTGAACGCATGTTCTTATGGTTATTATTTTAATAGTGTAGCGTCTTACACTATTTAGTATCGATTTAACGTAAATTAAATGTAGATTCGTTGAGTAATAATTAGTGCATAAGCTTTACGATTCTGATGTTTCTGTATTCCAGCGTTAAACAATCAGGTATTGGAAAAGTCATTATGTGGCAGAGTGTGGGTGACAGTTCACTCGCCCGAGGTTCGCCTGGCACAGACCACAACTGTCCTGGATGCCGTGGAACTCAACTGGGACTTCAACGGGTGCTCCGCTGTACCTATACAAGTAAGCAGACATCTTGGATTAGTCATTTTCAATGCAGTAGTAGAACAAATAACCCTGAGGGTTTATTGCCGTCACCATAATTATTGATGGAACGGTTGGCTAAGCGATTTTCAGCGCTACGTATCGTGGGTTCAGCCTTCGCACGGAACATATATTTGTATGATCTACAGATAGTTTTTTCGGGTCTGGGTGTTTGTGCATGTGGGATTTATGTATGTAAACTGTACCCAAATACCCCCTGTAACAAAAGCCGGCATCGTTTAATAAATAAATTAAGCAAAAACTTAAAAAACCCACGCTTAGCAGTGCGATAATTACTGGGTGTTATTATAGACATCACACTATGCGCATCTTACATGATGGAGTATTCTCATCATGCCTCAGCCAGTCCAATAAATACTCTATGTGTAGATTTGTTTGCATCAGCTAGGTAAAAAACAAAAAAAATACCGACTTCAAAAACCCTACACTGCTCTACAAAAGCCTCCTCCATAGATAACCACAGCAATTGTGTCGTCATTGTAGGGGTATTTTTTTTTTATCAATCAATCATTTATTTATTTTTCCTCCACAATATAAAATACATTGTTATAAATAAAGTGCTTACATAAGTACATAATTATATTGTGGGAGGCTGGTGCCTAAACTAGGCAGAAACCTGTATTTCAGGTCACCAGAATTTTGCCAGTGAGTCCGCGCTTAGCAGGCGGTGGTTTAGTGAGCGCAGAATGACTGCTGTTCCACAGAAGAGACGCTGCTTCCCACCCCTCTGGTTTAGAGTCCCGTAGTCGCCTTTTACGACATCCATGGGAGGAGATGGAGTAGCGTTATATTCTTAATCCGGATACCATCAGATAATTTACATTTATAGTTATCTTACTACATGCGGATGAACTTGAATAAATTTTCATTGTAGTCGAGACCTCTTGATCAGCAAGCCTTTGTCTGATACACAATATAATAAATCTGTCTCGGTAAATTTATACTAATAAAGACCTGTGTTAGTCACAACACTGATGTATCATTCACTGGTTGGTTCATTATTGTACCTTAACTTAAATAAAAACAGTATCCTTTTTGATAGTTCTAGTACTAATGAGACACAAGGATGTTTTAAAACAATTTGTTCTCAAGAAAGTATTACTTATTCTGCAAATAGATTACAATTAACAACACTTATAATAGTCATTACGCTAGCTGGCTCTAGCCTAGCTAAATGTCATCTTGAGAACAAACGCCAAAACAAACTCTGTTCATGGTCAGATTTTAATTATCTTACAATTTATTTCGGCAGTTATGTGAATACGGTGTGGGATAATGTCTGGAGATGTCACCACTCTCCTATAGATTTCCACAACGACCATTTACTTGCCGCCCACATACAACGACTCCCAGCGACCTTCACCAGGTCCTCTGTCTCGGGATTTGATTTGACCATTCTGGTCAGAGAGCTCGCACGAATCAGTTATCGTGTACTTTGTCTGTATGTTTAGGACTTAGTTTCTACTTAATCTACTGCAGAACACACTTCAATGTTTTTAGGAAATAATTTTCCCGGTGAAAATAAATCTCCCTTTTACCCATTGGTACTGTAAAGGCGACTGAGGAACTGGAGGATGGGCTGTAGCATCGTTCTAAGTGCTAATAACAACATGCTGAGATCACCAGTTCGTCTGCCAAGCGACGATGATTATAGAAATATTCCCATTAACCGTTAATGGTAGTACTCATTAGGAGACTTATGTTCAGCGGTAGTCGTTGGCGGTGAAGATCATAACAAAACGTCACTTTATTATTATCATAGCCATAAAAATATATCAAATCAATTGCCAGTACGAAAGCCCTTGATTATGAATCACCACTCCATCTCCTCCCAAGGATGTCGTTAAAGGTGACTAAGGGATTCTAAACCAAAGTGACAGGCAGCAACGCCCCTTCTGTGAAACAGTAACCATACTGCGCTCACCAACCCGCCTGCTAAGCGTAGTGAGTATTGGCAAATTTGTTCCCAAAACGTTGACACAATTGTGGAAAGCTATGGGGAAGCCTATGTTCAGCAGTGGACGTCCTTTGGCTGATATGACGATGATGATGAAAGCCTCAACCTACATAACAAATCATATAATTATGTAACAAAATAAGACGGACATGACACTTCGTCCGTTGACTATCAATATTCATTCATAGCTCCTTCAAATACTACATTACGAAATATAATAATAGTGGAAGTATATTCGCTTACATGTCGCCTGCCGCTGAATGATCATATCCACGTATCAAATACAATTGCGTGTGAATGTAAGGGCAGGAAATTATAACTCATGCATCACGTAGAGCCATGTGATGTAATGGATAATCATAACTAACTCATTTTAAATTCCCTTAAATTGTGAGATTTATTTCCCATTGCTAAAATGACTGTATAAAAATGTCAAGATTGCTGCATAAATGTACTTTATAGTATATTCATAATTGTGTACGTTAAGACCAATAATATTGCTCATAGATATCAATTCTAATATTAAAAAATATTTGGTTATTAAACATTAAACAGCAACACTACAGCAAAACCAACTGCGGTTATAAAATATTGCTCATAATGGCGGAAATACGGGTATCTATTGCTGTATCGGAAATGTACATCAATGATATCCTCACTGATCGTTATCGTATTTGCGGGATAGAAAATCCTCTATAATTTCTCTACTTTCCGCAGATTGGACTGTTCGACGATAGGCCACAGTCTTGGAACAACGCACTATTAGTGTTCCTGGTAACCTCCGTGGAAGGACACGTGCTCACCAATATCTCACTAGGACGTGGGACCCTGCCCGCCGGCTGGGAGATCGGCGCCGGCACCAAAGGACCCCAGTGCCTCTGGCCGTGGGTGGCAGCAGGAAGCACCAATGAAATACAAGCTTACAACTGTTTGAAAATACAACCCACTTGGATGGAAGATAGTGCGTGAGTTGATATGATCCTATGTTGGTTTTCTATGTTATAAAACTAGAATTTTTACGAGTTGATTTTACACTGATCTTAAAGTCTAGTACTAGATGTCATCATATCTCACCCAATCTTTGGATGCAAGATGATAACTGGATTATAAAGGACAAAATCAATAGTATCGGGGCCTGATAAAGTTATATCAACCCATTGGAGAGTATTCATCAAGAGAACTTTAACAAGAGGAAACCACTTGATGGAATCAGATAGACGAAGAACAAGCAAATAGAAAAATTTCGCTTGGTACAGTTTATGAAAGAGCAAAATTGGACTTCTGGTGTGGAAGGCCTGGTGACCTGAAATACAGGCTTCAGCCTAGTTTAGGCACCAGTCTCTCACAATAAATTTGAATAATACTATAACTTTTATTGTGGTTATAAATCAAAAAATTGTGATTGTGAATATAAAGGACTACAGGTATATTCAAATTCCGCATGTCGCGGCTTCTTTCCTATTTCGCCTTAACGACGCGTCGTCGGCTACTCACGTCGTTAAGGCAACTTAAACTCCAGTTCACGTTACTAACATCAGTGATAAAGACTAGGAATTAATATAAATACAGGTTCAATCAAAGTTTCAATAAATGCACTCTATGTCAATGTTTTTTAGGGCTCCGAACGTCCGAAGGAAAAAATGGCCGAACACGTATACGATCACTCCTGTGTCTGTCTGTCTGTCCATCTGTCACAGCCAATTTGCCCGAATCTACTGGACTGATTAAGTTGAAATTTGGTACATATATGGATTTCTGCGACGCAAATACTGATGTGAAACGTAAATAAATGAATTTTGAATATGGGGCTCACTTTTGGGGGCAATATAGAAAATTCAAGAATAAACTTTTGCAAACTGTACCGAGTAACATATTAAATGGAAGGGCTTGTTTTAAGAGTTGAGACCCTATATAATATAATTATTTTAAAACTTGAAAATATACAGTTTTAAAGTTATTTAAGAAAATAGACGACAATTGACCATTCGGGCCCCCTTATCTTCTAAACTAAAGAAGCTAAAATTTAAAAAATTATACAGATAATAGCTCTTTACCCATCGATTTCAGGAAAACCTATAAAAGTATGTGGAAATAAAATACATGGTAAATCTTTCAATATTGTGCGTAGAAACTTACGTTTACAGTTGGAATATATGGGAGAACATCTTACTCAACTACAATTTTAAGTTTGTTCTTGGGATAAATTATTTTAATTACCACAAAATTTGGGTTAGATTTAAAAAAACATTGTAGATAACATATTCGTCTTACGGAACCCTCTCCACGCGATTTACAACTCGCACTTGTCCGATTTTTTTGTTTCAAATTTATTTGCATAAATTAAAATAAATTAATGAATTAATGACGTCGGCCTTTACGACTATAGGTAGTCTTTTCACTTTCTATTTCGCGGTTGATTTGTATATACCAAGGATGTAACGTAACCATAAGGAGAAGTCTACGGGCGTTAGATCACGTGGTCATGGTAGCCAGTTGACGGCACTGCCTCACGATATAGTGGAACCTACGAACATCTCGTGAAGAATGTCCATGGTTACATGCTCGTACACAACGTGCTATAGCACGTAGGGCCGTCTTGTTTAAACTGTAAGTGGCTGATTTGCATATCATGTAACCAGGGCCACAAATAATAGATCATTATCACCCGACACTTGTCTTCTTAGTACTGAGTGGAGCACCTTAATCATTGTGGAATTAAGTGCCGGAAATGTCTGACATTTTTCAATTGCCCTAGCAACCTATTTCTCCCATAAAAATAATTTTATTCTTTGAGAATATTTAGATAATATCAATTATTTTTATAATTTCAGGTCTAGAATTAACAATATGCGCATCGGTGATCTGGCAATCGCAGGCACACATAATGCAGGCGCTTGGCGATTTAACACAGAGATCAGTTCTGTGTCGCGGGATAGCTTCATACTATGTCAGGACCGGTCCATCTGGGCTCAGCTCGTTCATGGCATCCGATACTTCGATTTCAGAATTGCTTACTACGACTTCTACCAAAATGAAGAAGACAGGTATGGCTTCAACCAAAAATCTTTTACAAAAATAAAATGGTTTAGTGTAGATATTCCACAATTTTTTCCAAATCAGCAGAGAAGAGAGACTTTGAGGAGGCAGTCGGAATTAAATATACACTTATGGGAGACGCTGAGAAATAAAAATCAGTCTAATCAAATAAACCAGTCTAACCGGATCCAACTAGATCATAGGTATTTTAGACAATCTCCCTGCTGGCGTCAGCTTGGTCTGTTATGCTGACGACACTCTGGTGTTGGCCAGTGGGGAGTCCTTCGAGGGAACCATCCGGCTTGCGGAGCAAGCGGTGGCAATTGTCGTGGCCAAAATCCACGCCCTCGGTCTGCGGATAGCGCCTCAAAAAACCGAGGCGCTATGGTTCCACAAACTGCCGAGGAGCAGAGAACCACCCAGTTCGTGGATACGCGTTGGTGACGGGCGAATCGGGGTGGGCCGGTACATGAAATACCTGGGGCTCACCCTGGACAGTCGCTGGGGCTTCGAAGAGCACTTCCAGCGCCTCGTCCCCCGAGTCGAGAGGGTAGTGGGTGCACTACACCGGCTGCTGCCCAATCTCGGGGGACCATGTGAGGAAGTTTGCCGTCTCTACGGGGGGGGGTCGTGCGGTCCGTGGTCCTATACGGGGCGCCTGTATGGTCAGCTCAGCTATCAGGCGCCCAGCGCTGCAGAACCAAAATTCACGGTCTGCAGCGCAGAGTGGCTATCCGGATCGCACGAGGATACCGAACAGTGTCCTACGAGGCGGCAACTCTCCTGGCGCGTTTCCCGCCTTTTGACATCCTGGCGGAGATGGATGCGTGGGTCTACGATCAGACACGCTCCCTCCGCCAGAGCGGCGAAGGCGCGCCTCCAGGGGCGTTGGACAGGCTGCGGCGGCTGGCTCAGCGGCGCGCACTTGTAAAGTGGCGTCATCGCCTGCGGATGCAGTTTGCAACCAAGCGCGTCGTCGAGGCCGTCTTGCCGCTCTTTGGAGCCTGGCTCAGAAGGAGCGAGCGCGTCACCTATCGCCTGACGCAGGTGCTCACCGGGCACGGTTGTTTCGGCGCGTACCTGCACAGGATAGGACGCGAGGCCACGGCACAATGCCACCATTGTGATAGCGACCAGGACACCGCTCAGCACACGCTCGAGGCGTGCCCTGCGTGGGCCGCCTAGCGGCGGATCCTGGTCGATCGGATCGGGCAAGATCTCTCTCTGCCAGCAGTAGTGTCGGCTATGTTGGCAGAGCACGAAAACTGGAATGCAGTGGTCTCCTTCTGTGAGAGCGTCATGCTCCAGAAGGAGACCGCAGAGCGGCCCTCTCCCGATCCCGCTCGAAGAAGCAGGAGACGGCGCCGGGGTAACAACCGCCCTGGCGCCTAATTCCCATACGCCTGAAACCCCCTGCCGTAGCTACAAGGCGGGGGACCTCTGGGTTCGCGGGTGCGTAGATTGGGGAATCTGCGCGCTCACACCAAGCGACCCAAGAGAAGACGGTAGCACGCATGTGGTCACGCGCTGCCGTGGGACGCTTTGGGGGATCCTTTACAATCCCCCCGGGTGGGTGACCGCTTTACAGTCACCCTCTCCGAGATGTGCCTATAGGCGTGGCACCAGTGGGCGGCTCTAGTGTGATCATACGAGGACCTGGAGCCCCCCTTAGGTGCCGAAGATGACCGCCCCAGTGGTTTTAGCCGGTAGGAGTCCGGCATACCCCTTCGCCCTTCCCCGGGGTGAAGGAAGTTCATGGAGAATTTCCACTGGGCATCAATAAAAAAAAAAAAAAAAGGTATTTTAGACAAAGCAACTCTCATCTAACGTTCGCAACTTTTTCCGTAAAGACATATCTACTTTAAACGATTACCGGTTAGCCTGCAAGTCTGACAACCACTACCGTACTGATTGTCAGACTTGGAGGCTCCTGGCTACTATTGGCTTACTTACACGCAAAACTTGACAAATCTTATATCGTCAAGAACAGGAAGAAGCCTGAAAATCAGTTAATCTAATAACTTTTGTTCTTTGTGCTGTGCGGACTAAGAATACAGCACCACTCCATCTTCTCCGTGGATGTCGTAAAAGGCGACTAAGGAACTCTAAGCCAGGGCGTTTGATAGCAGCGGGACAGTATTGATTCTGCGCTCACCAAGCCGCCTGCCAAGCGTAGTGAATATTGGCAAATTCCCCCCAACATGACGACACAATTAGTGTAGTTGCGAAAATCTATGGGGGAGGCCTTTGTTCAGCAGTGGGCGTCCTTTCGCTGATATAATGACTATCCTTTGTATTTGTAAGATATTAGGGACCAACTGACCGTCCTATCAACACGGTATAACATAAACATTGTACACGTTGTAACATGCCAAAATATGCACGTAGCTCGTGGTTGCTTGAAATGATGTAACAAATGTTTATGCAGATATTACGGTCGACTTTTTGTACCAAGCTGAACACTGAACGGTCCAGCGATCAACTGTCTTGCATGACTTCTTCAATCATTCAGGCGTTGCTTGACATAACTAATAAGTAGATACTAGTAAAAAATACTAATAGATGATCGGAAAACCTCTTCCGTGTGGTGTACGGTTTAAGAACTCCATCTCCTCCTGTAGATGTCGTAAAAGGCAACTCAAGGACTCTAAAACACACCGATGAGCAGCATCGTCCTTCTGTAGAACAGTAGTCATACTGCGCTCACCAACCCACCTGCCAAGTATAGTGAGTACTGGCAAATTCGCCTCAAAATGACGACACATTTGTAGAAATATATGGGGAAGCCCTGTTGTTCAGCAGTGAACGTCCTTTGGCTGATATGATGATGGTGATGATGAGAAACGGAAGTTCGTGACGAATGTAACTTAATTTATTGCAATAGTGTTCATCATTTCGGCCGAATGAAGTCCACTGCTGGACACAGGCCCCCCCAAAGATCACCACAACGACCGATATGGGTGTGTTGTGGGCTCATTGGGGGATTTTGCCATAATCGCCACGCTTGGCAGACGGGTTGGCGATCGCAAATGAGTTGTTAATGTACTCGAAGGACGCTACTGCCAATCCTCCGGCTAATCCCTTAGTCGACTTTTATGACACCCGTGGGAGGAGATGGGGTGGTGGTATTCTAAGCCGGCACCACACGGTAAATAGTGTTCGAATGAGACTTATTTTATTGCACTGATAAAATAATTTGTCATGATTTTCAGGTATTGGTTGAATCATAATTTAATTCGAGTCCG
Organism: Diloba caeruleocephala; assembly: GCA_947459985.1. NCBI lineage: Eukaryota > Metazoa > Arthropoda > Insecta > Lepidoptera > Noctuidae > Diloba > Diloba caeruleocephala. The sequence continues at coordinate 15,299,640 of OX381615.1, forward strand.
TCCATTAGTTCCGCTACTTAGAGAAGTAAGAGCGTTTCTTGACGCCACTAAGGAGGTAAGGTAACACTGAATTATAAATATTAACAAACTTACCCTATTTAATGTTAAGTTATAGATTTCGCGTAACTTTGTAACATTAGATAGGATTCCTTTTTTTTATTGATCTCCATCGGTAATTCATCATGAACTTCCTCCGCCCCGGGGAGGAGTCAAAGGAGCATGCCGGCCTCCTGTTTTTATTGATGTCCCGTGGAAATTCTACATGAACTTCCTTCGCCCCGGGGAAGAGCGAAGGGGTATGGTATGGACTCCTACCGGCTAAAACCACTGGATTGGTCATCTTAAGCACCAGGAAGGACCAACCACCCACAGGAGCTCCAGCTCCGCGTAAGATCACACTAGAGCCGCTCATTTCGCTTTAGGCACATCTTGGAGGGGATGACTGTAAAGCGGTCACCCCCTCTAGCGGAGGGAAATCGACAGTAAAAACGTTGCCCCCCCCCAGGCCACTTCGCACTCGTTTCACATAGATCAACTAGTAATTTTACATAAATTCTGAAACAATGAAACAGGACATATCCTTTAAAAAACCTTCGATAACATACTCACAATTTCCAGGTAATATTTCTGGACGCTCATCACTTCCCAGTCGGTTTCTACCACCCAGACGGAGCGCCAATCAGAAGCGTACACGCAGGTCTACTAGAGATTGTGCAGAGGGAGCTGGGACCCCACTTAGCCTCATCGAGAGACTTCGGCACAGGTGGGGGCACTAAAGGCCCCACTCTGCAAACGTTTATCAACGCTGACAAGCGCTTGTTATTCAGCTATGTCGATAACTCAATAGTTGCTGGTGAGTGTGTTTCTTTTATTATCTAAATTACTTAAGGCACTTTTATTCTCCAACAAGAACATGTCAGTCCCATGGGATAGGGATAATCCAACTAGGGATAAGTGTAGAATACCGTTACCCCTAAGGACTCAAACCGGCAAAAACCCCACGGTGTCCTTCCTAGCCGGGGGTGAGGAGTACGTTTTGTCTGCATTAGACCGCGCCCCCGGCTGGTAACGGCCCGTCACAGTTTGACGAGTCCCTTCTCTGTGTGACCTTGCTGGCCGCACCTATCCTACTAAGAGGCGCGCGCGAAACACGCGCCGCCATCTTGGGCCTGTTTCTGTTCGGGCGACGGACCGCCCCTAGTTCGTTGCCCGCAGGCCGCTCCTCATGGTGGCCGGAGATCGTTCAGCGCCCTCCTCCGGCGCCCGCGCCTGGTGCATTTTCTGCGGTGGTGATCATAGGTGGTCTTCTCCCTTCCCCGCGCTGCCGCCTCCTTTGCTTGTATCACTTCATCATCCCATGCGGTTTCACTCCGGACGATGGACTTAACCACGACCGGGAGCGACAGCGAAGGGGGGTGCCCTTCGACCGCCGCGACGAGATCACGGCGCCGCTTTGCCCATGCTGGGCACTCCTCCAACGTGTGCTGCGCCGTGTCCTCCGGGCAGTCTCCGCAGTGATCAAAACCGGTCGCCCTTTCTCGGCCTATTCGACGCAGATACTTCCCGACACACGTGTCCTCCACCCTGAGGAAGACGGACGGGTGTTACCTACCGGATTCTTACCAGCATAATCACCACGGTTTTCCTACGACCAGTATGTTATGCCAGGCGTGTAGGTTTCGCTCAAGCATTTATCGCACCTCTAGCACATAGACCATACTATTTAACCGAACTATTTAACGTTTAGTCTAACGGTTCTTTTCCTACAGTGTAGGTAGTGTATATGAATTCATCGAAACATAATGTCTCGTCTTCTAACGTAGCATGACCGTTGATTATGATAATGATGACGCTGATTGATTCTTATTGTTTACAATTTTACATCATTCACATTATTTTCGTCTAACTTTTCTCATCCATATATTATACATATGTAATACGTGATCAAAAACGAATCGTTTCGAATCAAAATCATCGAAAAGTGAACTAGGTACGTACCTTTTTGTAGTGTTATTTTTGTAGTGAGTGAAACTTATATAATGAATAAGGTAGATTGCCATAGGTGAGATAAAAAAATAAAACCTGTGTGTTGCCGTTCGGATAGATAAAATAAAGTAAACACACCAAACACGATTTTTCCATACAAAACGCTTCAAAACCAATCAAAGAAAAAAATAGCTTTTTATGGCGTCGTTTATGGATGGACGAGCTAAGATCCCTTTGCCTTCCCTGCAAGGGAAATATTAGATATGTTCCAAAAAGTCATGCAACAAATACATAGTGTTGTTTCCATTTCTTTCAAATTAAACCACCACTATCTTTATTTATTCGACTATATTGTTCTACCGTTTAAAAGTGGAATTGTCTGCTACTAAAGTGTCATTAGGTAATTCTTATTCTGTCTCTTTCCCACTCTCCCTCATAGCGTCAAGGTAAGAATTATGGATTTGCAAACAAGCAAAATGCAAAGTTGAATTTCGTTACTTTATAAAGACAATTGATCGACTTTCGACCACAGGCGGTACTGGTTTTTATTAGCTTTATTTTCTTTTCTTTTTTATAAAAAACGTTGCCCCACACTAGGATTTCTCCTGTGTCGTGGGTGCGTTTTATAGACATAAATTCCACATACAATACACCTAGACCCGGAACAACTACCTGCAGATCATACAAATATTTGTTCCGTGTTGGAATCGAATCCACGACCCGGAGCGCAGCAGCCGACTGTATCAGCCACTGCACCAACCGTGCCGTCTTGCTTTACTTGTAACTATGTAAGAAAATCTTAGTAGTCGATTTTAACTTACATCTAAAATATATAGTCGTATCAATTTAAAACTTTGCAAGTTTATGTAATCCGGATGTCATTATAATATTCTGGTAACATCAGACTGATGGAGCCAGGAGATGGATAGCGGATTCTTCAATGGCTACTAGTAAACCCCTGGAGTTTAAAGCTCATTTGGGTTGTTTTAACGAGTCCCATACATAACACTTGGTGACGAGGGTCTGATGATGGAGCCGGGTGGATAGTGGAACAAAGCATGTTTTTTATTTTTTATGCTATTGTTATTATTAATACTTAGAGAACATAGTTATGTATCTCATCTTTGTTCATCTACTATGATTAAATGTCATCATTATATGTCATCTTATCATTTCTACGGATTCATTATCTGTTTTCTTTGGTTTTCATTATCTTTTTATACGTATAAACTCAGCGTCTTCGCAACAAATTATTGTTTGATACCCTTATAACTGATTGACAAGGCATGTTTACAGATATAAAACTATTTTACCAGTTTTACACAACTGTTCGTATTTTAATACTCAATCCAACAATTGATTCGGTCTATCTAGTTTACCGTGTGGGCACCAATAGCACCAACCCATCTCATCCCGTGGATGTTGTAAAAGGCGACTATGGGATTAGCCCGAGAATGGACAGCAGCATCCTTTGGGAGAGGGGTCCAGCAGTGGACTTTATACGGCTGAAATGATGATGATGGTGATCGCAGAACACTGCTCGATATCCGCCTTAAATATGTAATTATGCTATACACTCTGTGCGGTTTCGTGCAAAGAATAGGACACTCCTCTCCACCCATGGGTGTCGTAAAAGGCGACTAAGGTAACAAACAAGAAGATGGACAGCAGCATCCTTCCATGTTCTAACAACATATCGCTATCACCAATCCACCTGCTAAGTGTGGTGGTTATGGTAATATGACCGCTCATTGTAGTGATTATTGGGATGCTCATGTTCAGCAGTGGACAGTGACGGCCTGTGTGTGTGTGTCATAAACTTCTATAAATATACCTTGTATTTGCAGAAAACTCGTGGCTTTGGCCTATTCTACCTCACCTATGGGCTAACACGAACAGTCCTTCGGAGCTGTTCCAGTACTTAGACGCGGCGATCTCAGCGTCACCGCAGCCAACGGCGCGGTCACCTCTATTCTCGGCGATGGCACAGACTACGCCTACCGTGCTCGACATACTATTCATGCGCGGCTCCTTACGTGACAACGCCGACGCCGTCAACCGCAATGTAACCGCGCGCCTTGCCTCTCGCTGGCGGACTCAAGCCAATATCATTTCCACCGACTTCTTCTTAGGAAACGATATTGTCGATTTATCAATAATAATCAACGTAGAGCGCGCCTCTCGTTTATGACATCATCACAGACGTTTTCGAAGTGGTGGTCTCCATGTGAACGCATCACGACGCGGCCGCATCAGCGCCGCGATACGACGCTCGCCGTGGCTCCCGCGCGTGCGACACCGCTCCAAACCGCCGCGTCGATACTTACCAGACCAATTTATCTAGTTACCAGATGATTGCTAATATCCGCCTCATCGCTGCCATGCCTAGAGGAGGGCGGACCAGTAGTGAGATTTTTTTAGTTAAGTATTTTATTTGTAGAAAGACCCAAACTAGTCTGCCGGTCCTTTAAAAGGATTGGTATTAATTTATACATAAAATACAGGTGTGCCAAAGATAATTTGCTATTTTATTCTTATCCTCTAATAAAGCTAGATAGAAAGAAAACACAGACTAAAGAGTGCCAGCCCTTTACTTATAAATAAAATAAGTTCGACGAACAATAAATAATAACTAAAATAACTAAATATCTATACGTAATATTACTTGTACTTGTGCAAAAAAGACGAGGTAGATTCACTGTGCTAGAAAGCACAAAAGAAGTCCATGTAAAATTAAAGTCACGTCACATATGAGGCGCCAACAGCGGCAGTAGTTCGGCACGACTCATGCGGGACAGTGTTCGTGCGTCAATTCCCATTGCAGCTGCCGCACCGCGCACGTCCAGCCCGAAGCTCTGCAGCAGCGACGCTAGCGCAACCTCTTCGCCAGTACGAGGATCACGCAGTCGAGGGCACGAGCCGTTGCACTGCGGCCACGTGCACCTTTCCACCAGCCTTCGTGGCGCACACCCGCCAGGCGCTCTCGTTCTGCCAGTACCGAGCCTCTGTTCCCAGCATGAAATAGCGCGCGGCAATGTTATGCCTGAAACATTTATAGCTTGCCATTCTGGCCGCGCGAGTGCCCCGTGCGCCAGACATGCAGGTGCAAAAGTAGCGCGCACCGGAGTCAAGCTGGCCAGTAACGCTGCACCCGTCTGGTGCACTGCATCCCACTGCGACCTAGTCCGAGGAGCGCGCACGCCCTCTGCGGCTAGCTGTGCTGAATCAAATAAGTACTGAAAAATGAATAGAGGCGTACGAATGTGTGGATAGAGTCGGTAGCCAAAGTAGCAGAGCCACGGCTCGATAGCGTGGTCGCGCACGCACGATGTCGGTGGTCTGCCACGCCACAGGGTGTGACCGAGTCGGGCAACTGTGGCAGCAGCGGGGCGTCGCGTCCGCGTGGGTCGGTCGAGGAACCAGCCGGAGTCGGCAATAGCAGCAACGCGAACACCACGCGAGCGCAGCGCGCGTCTTGCAGCGTCTGCGTGTAACATAACGCCGGCGCCACCAGCACTCGAGCCCACGAGCAGTAGTCGACCTGAGAGTCCATAGTGGAGCAAATCTGAGAGGACGGCTCGAACGATGAGTCTGCCGACGTACACAAACCCCGTACCGGAGTGACGAGTTCTTCTAGTGCCGGCCCACATATCACTCGAACAATAAGGCAGGAGCACATGGTTTGAGGCGTGCCACAGAGGATTGGCAGCAGGGTCAGCTGAGAGCAGGGCGGGTGCGCGGCGAGCCTTCGGCCAGCGCGTGGAGGACATAAGTGCGGGCCGGCGACGCCAGCGCGCATTGCACGACTCCGTGTCCCAGCAATACCCGCCACCCTCGAGGTAAACCACCCAGTGGTCATTATTCGTACCGCGCCGGAAATAGTACCTGGAATTATAAAGAAACCGTGTAATACATATAATGTTTCAATAGTTGTTATAAAAGATCATAGGTCACAATTATTGTACTTTTTACCGACTTCTAAAAGGAGGAGGTTTTCAATTCGCGTATTTTTTTATTTTATTTGTGTACACCGATTACTCCAAGATTAGTAGACCGATTTGAGCAATTCATTTAACTGATGCAGAATGCTTTCGAATTGGTCCCATATAAATTGCATTACATTTGATTTAGTAGTTTTTAAATCAGCTTCAATAAACAGGTTAATTTTACTGCGCTTATCTAGATGATGTCTTAATAGTTTCGATTCCTCAAAGATCAGAGAACCGATTTGAGTCATTCTTATTTTTAGTGTTAAATACTGATCTCAAATTGGAAAAAGTTCTTAAATTTATTTACACTAAAAAGAAAGAAAGTACCGACTTCAAAAACCCTACACGATTTAAAACAATAAAACCACTTAAAAGGAACAAAAAACACTAAATATATGACTATAAAATATGACTTCTCGTTGGTCTGCATGAACCATGGTTGGGGCATACCTGGCCCCGCCCGACTTCATAAAGTTTTTTTTGGGTCAGAGGATGTGTTATTATCCAGATGTCTCACCATTCCCGGGAAGCAACCCGGTCTAGTAGTCTTGGTAGGCTTACGCGGGAGCATCAATATATAATCATAGATAGATATCCTTAATACTCAATACATTTATTGCACTCCACAAGTTACTTGTTGTTACAGTACAGTATAGGAATCACATATGGGCCCTGTCGGGCACGGCAAAAAGGTAGGAGAGAGGAGAGTCATTTTCATAATTTCGATTAATGTGATATGAATGTCATACTTAATTACAGCAAGGAGTACCTTAGATATAAATTTGCTATTATACGTATATATTATAAGAATACCTAATATTAGTAAGTATTAACTTTCATTTTAAATACTTATTTATTTATTTTAGATATTTATATTTATTCTGATATACCTGCTTAATATTGTATCGTAGTTATTCAATGTAATACTATTATTTAAATCAAATATTTACTATGGACAAAAATTACAAATAAATTATCACTACTGTTATTAGCATTTATTATCAGTAGTACCTATTTACCTACAACAAATAAGGAATTATATAAAATATTAATTATTATTATTTATATTGAATACTTATTTGTTATCATTATTATTAAGTACGTACTTAAATTGAATTTTCATTGTTATTTAAATCACAATTGATATACTTTACACCTTATGATATACTTATACACCTTATGGCATACTTTTTTTGTAATAATAGCAGGAAGAAGTGAGGAAGCTGCTTTCATATGCCTTCCAAAATTACGTTATCGTATGGTGAGATAACGACTGCCCAGGGGGGTTCTTATTAATTATTAATATTTACTACATTGACAGCAGTTGGTTCATCAACAACTTATTCTTTTTATCATATTTTCGTTGTCTTTATTATGACACAGGTCTTTAATAACTCAAGAGCGTAGCCTTATACATTCATGCGCGAGCCTGTGATCCTATAGTGACTTACTACAAAGATAGTATATAGCCACCTTTCAGGCAATCAAGATTGCTAGTGTAGTGTAGTATGTCTTGGTCTAATTTATATGTAACAACTTGTGAACCATATTTCAAGAAAAAAAATTACAAAAAATTTAGTATAGTACAGTGAGGTAACCAGCCCGCCTCTGAACACCGCGTGGTTACTTGGCCAAATATCTACCACTATTTTGAGACGCCTATGACCAGCAATTAACGTCAATAGATTGTTGATTAAGGATGATGGTTAGAGGGAGACAGTAGTCTCGTCTAGTCCTACCCGGCAGAGGATCCATCGTTGCACGAGAACGAGGTGTTTGCGAGCCACACGAGCCGCAGGCTGTCGGGCGGTGCAGAACTCTCGCAGGCGCCACAAAGCACCACCTGAAGCAAACACAATCAATACTTAAATAATAATAATGAGTAAATCACCGTCAGCCAGAAGTGTGCCTTAACTACATTAAACACTTCTGACCGTTTTTCGAATGTATTTTTTTATTTAACCCGTTATAAATACATCGCATTCCTCCTCCACCGCGGAAAGGCATGCCGTACTCCTACCACCTAAAACGCAGAGTGCTCATCTACGGCACTGAAGGGGACTCCAGGACTCAGAATCTTCATCTAGTACCCATTGCACCCACGCCTAAGCACATCTCGGAGGGAATGACTGTAAAGCGGGATTAGCCGAAGGATTGGCAGCAGCGTCCTTTGAGTACATTCATTGCAACTCGACTGCAATCGCCAACTCGCCTGCCAAGCGTGGCAAATGGCAAAACCCTCCAATGAACACACCAACCCAGACTGGTCGCTGTGGCGATCTTTTTGGCCTTGTCCAGAAGTAAATGTTTTTTCGGCTGAAATGATAAAGTCATCGCATGACCTGGGAATCCCTAAGCTTCTAAAACGGCACTAAGGACTTCTACACGTCTTTACGGTGATACTGCGGAACCCAATTTTCATTAAATATGGAGCAATATTTATATCAACCCAGGGAAGAACAAAAGATACTTTTCATACGCTACCATGTAAAAAAGTTTTACCTGTGTGTAGCGGGGCCGCCTCGTTAATAACAAAGTTGCTATAAGTAACATATTTTGCGCCTAAAAATATACTGTGTAAACATATACAGGAACTACCTACGAGCGCCATCAGCATCATCACCATATCAGCCAAAGGACGTCCACGGCTGAACAAAGGTGTCCCGTATAGATTTTGAAATTTATATACTATATAATAATACCACCACCCCATCCCATACCGTGGGTGTCGTAAAAGGCGAATATGGGATTAGCCGGAAGATGGGCAGCAGCGTCCTACAAATACATTTATAACTTAACTGCGATCGCCAACCCGTCTGCCAAGCATGGCGATTAGGACAAACCCCACCCAATGGGCCCACAACACAAAACCATACCGGTAGGTGTGGCAATCTTTGGAGGAGCCGTCTGTCCAGCAGTGAACGTTTATCGGCTAAATGATTACTAAATGCCTATAAAGTGTTCTCTACCGCAAACAGTAGTAGTATTGATGTAGTATTTAATAGGAAAAGATGGTTGGTAATATTGAAATTCTTGTGAGGCAGGCACTGCTTACTTGCCTATGTACAATGCACGCCATTAGGTGTCTAATGTTCTGACCGTACCTTTTATTTAGGGAATAAAAAGGGGTCAATAAACACCGTAGATACCTAGTTGATCAAGATATACTTCGCCAGCAGAATGTACAAATTCTCTTAATGATTCAAAAACACAATCTTCACACAACATTACCAAGACAACAATGTCTTAGGTTTTCGCGATTATTACTCATTATAATGAAACAATTTTAAACGGATTACATCGCGTAGGTGTATTATAGATTTTTGTTTTATGCCGTTAAATGTGTTCGAAACGTCCGGAAAAACAAAAGTCTGTAATATAATAATGTCTTAGATTTTTGCGATTATTACACATTATACACAGGATGACCTGCGACCACGAATGCTGCAAAGTATTCGAAACGTCAGGAAAATATACGCGATAGAATCCGTTTAAAAGTGAGAAAAAAAAAATTGTATAACAAGACATAATAATTTTGACGTTCCTCAATTGTCGAATGCCCATGTCGTGCCTTTCCCTATATTCGTTGGGAGCTCTGTTCTCGAAGTTGTTGACGAGTATGTCTACCTGGGACAAACTGTCCAGTTAGGTAGGTCCAACTTCGAGAAAGAGGTCAATAGTCGAATCTGACTCGGCTGGGCAGCGTTCGGGAAAGTTCGCAACGTCTTTTTGTCAACAATACCGCAATGCCTCAAGACGAGTCTTTAACCAGTGTGTGTTACAAGTGATGACATATGGGACAGAGACGTGGTCACTCACAATGGGCCTCATAAAAAAGCTCAAGGTCAGCGAGCTATGGAGAGATCTATGCTTGGTATTTCTCTACGATATGATATCGAATCAGAAATGAGGAGATCCGTAGTGGAACTAAAGTTGTCGACATAGCTGAAAGGATTAGTTAACTAAAGTGGCAATGAGCGGGGCACATTGCTCGTAGAACTGATGGCCGTCGGAGCAAAAAGGTTCTCGAATGGAGACCGCGTACCGGAAAACGCAGCGTGGGCAGACCTCTAACGAGGTGGACTGACGACCTGGTGAGGGTCGCTGGGAGTCGTTGGATGAGGGTGGCATGTGACCGCTCGTTGTGGAAATCTAAGCAGCAGTGGACGTCCTTTGGCTGATATGATATGATGATAATAATGTTACTTTCCTCAACTGGACAAAAGGTAATTTAGATAAGCAAAAAATAAAAAAGCCCAACATTCCCATATCAAATGTCACAATATTTTTTATCCAAAGGAAGCCGCGTGTCTCTTCTATGCAAATATTAACCGATCCTTTGCAATCGAGAACACTTTACAGGTAAGTAGTTGCCACCGACCGATTCAAATTTGATATTGATTAAGAACATTATTTAATAACGAAGTTATAGTTGTTATTTTATAAAATACCCAGTTAACTTTGAGAGGACAATCTGATTTGAATTTACTACCCTACTGTACTGTACACCTGAGAGTGGCGATGAGGTGTCGTAAAAGGCGACTATGGGATTAGCCGGAGGATGGGCAGCAGCGTCCTTCGAGTACACTAACAACTCCACTGCGATCGCTAACCCGCCTGCCAAGCGTAGCGATTATGGAAAAAACCCCCAATGACCACATAACATACTCAAATCGGTCCTTGTGGCGATCTTTGGTGGAGGCCGTTGTCCAGCAGTAAAGTTTTTGCGGCCGAAATGATGATGATGACAATGACCCACTTCATATTTAAAATACTCTTCGCAAATGTAACAGAGCCAAATTCAACTAACTCAAATAAAACCGCATCGAATACCGAGTTCTGGTAATACCATATATCTCAATGTAAGTGCAATTTACTGTTTGAAACAACAATATACCTAACCTAATCTTTACCATAACAAGTACCCTCTTCAGTACCTATCAATCGTCAGCATGTACATTATTAATTTACTTCATTAGCAATAAGGGACCACAAGCTTATGAACTTGCGCTTATTCACCAGTCAATATCACTGTCATCTGAAACCGGCGTGAAAAAACACATGTCACAAAATAATAAAGCAATGCGTACACAGAGTGTCCAAACAATCCAATGGTTGTAGCGGCGACGGAGCGAACCGCGGAGGCACGTCATCGCTCCCGGGCGTGGATACCGTTCGAGCGCGGGCGCAGACAGCGGGCCGGAGCACACCCCATACTGGCGGGCGCAGGCGCACCACTGCGCGAGCCCCGGCACCACGCGCACGGTAGCGCTCCCGCTGTTTACAAAATAAAGCCTCTATTTAGAGCGAGGGCGAAGGGCCGAGCGCTGGCCACCGCGCGCCGCCCGACCGAGTAGGCGAGCGGGCGGCTCGTTTGTGCGGCAGGGGCGGCGAGACCGGCTCCGGCGGCGAGATCAAACGCGCTGCAGATCAAAGGAGCCGCCGCGCGATCGGCATCCGTCATTATTATTATGCAAGCATTACGAGGCGCGCGTGACTCAGGCGAGAGGGCCACGCGAGCTGCGCGGGCGCCGTGCCTCGCCCCCCGCAGGCCCTGCGCACCCTCCACCTGTCAACGGCATCGACACCCAACAAAACGACCGCCCTCTGGCCTTTGCCCGCGCACACCGCCTCCGCCTTCACAGACTGAATATATATATTATATGTATTCATTTTAGGGATAATCATACATTTAACTTATTTTATTTTGCTAGTATTACGAATATGCTCAAAGGTGAAGTATGAGTTCGTGTCGCCACGTCAAATATTTACATTGCAAATTAGAATTGACAATTGGGTAAAACACAAATTCTATTTCCTAGATCTGAAAATGTTCAACAATATAAAAATAAAGCACTTTAAACCTCAAAATAAACTCTTTCCTCAATATCAACTAAGCAAACATTCATAATTTTAAATAAAGCCGAATGAAGCTAGTAGAAATTCTCAGTAGGAGGAGTTCTCATGAGGACTAGGTAGATACCGTCATCAATGTGCACCGTACCTACACAGAACCAGGTATTCAAGTACAATTACTATGGGGGTTCGATGGTTTAACTCTGATCACTCATTTGCATGTTAACATTATGAATCTTATTTATAATAATAAGAAACAGTCCTGTAGAAAATAATTAAGATAGAAGCTAATAATCTTAAGATTGAAGATAAAGTAATTGACTCGTATAAGATTTCATGAAATCAATAAAAAACTAAAAATGCTCTCTCTGTTAATTCCTTTTAAGATAATGTATGTAAAACAGTCAATCCATTCGCTGACGGTATGTACATTAATGAATAACAAGGCTAGAGAACATTCTCATTACTCGTTTCTATTAACATCGCTTTATAATATACTCTTCATATTCAGAAAAAAAAAATATTTTATAGCATAACATATTTTTCTGTGTAATTCCTAAATTGCAACCTGTGCAGTCTACGTTTAATTCAAACTACATATTAAACGATTATTATCGAACTCACTTTCGCTTAATACAACTATAAGGGCTTTTTGTAGAGTGACAATGATTTAGAAAAGCTCTATAATTTACGAGCAGGCATTAACAAGTAGTCGTAAAATAATTCCTTTTTACGTACATGAACCAGGTTTTGAAGTCAATAAAGATTTTAACGTATGATTTCATATGTGTATGGCCCACAGGTGTTATTTCAAAGGAAATTGTCCGAAGTGTATAAAACTCGAAGTGGACACCGAGTTAAGTAGAATATAATTGGCGGGCGGCATGGCAGACGTTCAAAGCGTGTACCTGCCTGTAAAAATGCCATCATAAAGCCACGCCGCCACAATGAGCCATTTGACAGTTGGTACCCACCTTTATGATGCCGACTCTGATATACGAGCCGAACCCATTTAAGCTTATTTTATTGACTCCTCCATACAACAATCCAGCTATTCCGGATAGTAAATCAGGCACCTAAAGAATTACGCGCGACTACCGCTCACAAACAGGGCGGAAAGAATAAACCGTTTAGTTAGACCATTCAAAATCTTTATAGCTTATTATTCAATCCCATTAAAGTCTTAGTGGGACGGCCTCTTTAAAAGAGCTTTTAATATAAAAGACCATTATACAGCCCATTTTCCATAACAATGGACATAATATTTTTTCGTTCGGCGGTCTCGTTAGATTGCTTATTATTTAATCATTATGAGCAGTATAAAGATTTTTGGAGACAGTAGTGTATCATTAACATTAGGGCATCATTTCAAAAGATATATACATACATACATAATTATAACGTCCTACAAGAATAGTGAACAAGAATAGGGTTGAATTCAAGGGGACAATCGGTAGGTTAAGACAAGTTGTAATGTCCATTTTATTTTGCAGTATATACATATATACTTCTTACTGTTTTCAATAAATGTGATAGTTTGTGTTTGACTGCATTTGATTTTGAGGGTCCTTGAGGGACTATCAAATGGCTGAATGGATTCTAATGAAAAGGATAGAGGTAGGTCGTAGGTCACGTTATAGGAGACTTTTTAGTTGAAAGAAAAACCCATTACTTAAGACTATATTTTAATGTGGTAACGGGTAACGGCCTTTAATTAATAAATAAAAACTTTTTGAGCACAACAAAACAAAGTATTTGATTACAGCGCGGGCTCGCCCCTTGAAATAAAGTTCCACATTTTGGTAGGAACCTGTACATAATTGTCTCTTTTCCTCTGGGCACCTATATTAATTTAGCTGAATGATTTTGATTACACTTACCTGCTTCTTATGTGGTTAGTGCCAACTTCCGAAGCCTTAGACAACTCCACTGTCTGGTGTTGTTGCAAGTGTGTTGATCAAACCTATGAGGCCAAACACGAAAACCAAAAATCTAGAATAATAAACTAACATAATTCAGAACCTACCCATACTTCATAACAATACCTGTTAAGTTTTATTTGATTCTAGCACTCCGTAAAATAGAAATTGAAGTTGATAGTCCTTAATAATGTCTTAGGTTTTCGCGAGTATTACACATTATAATAAAACACTTTTAAACGGATTCTATCGCGTATATTTTAAATTTTTGTTTTTCCTGACGTTTCGAACACTTTGCAGGGTTCGTTGATAGTCCTTGACGCTGAATTTCTCTGGTAAATGAAAAATGCAGATATCTTAACGATGCTAATTCAAAGTTATTAAACTCCGGTCAAAAGCACTTCAGTCACGAGGCGACAACTATTATTGCTGTTTAACGCAAAACAGCGATAAACAAAAACTTGTATTTTATGTATTTTACTGGTGGTTGGCTGGCATGAAGCACTGCTGCTACTCATGCGTTTATATATAAGCAATATACTAGTGGCGGAGGATTATGAGATATACTAATGGAATCATTCGATTATAATGATGTTTCGGGATATCTCAATTATAAGTATTATTAATTAGTAATTCGTTGTCTTCTTCGCAGTGAGTGAGACAGCAAAGACACGGTAGCAACAACATAGGAAGTATAGATACGCGTGGCTGTAGCCATGGTGTGCGGTGGGGGCGTAGGGATTGGACATATTCTCTGCTAGTAATACGCTTCTGATGTATAAAGTTACCTTAAGTAGAAACTGCCAAACAAAACTAGCATCACCACTCTCACCATCAAAACAAAACAACGCCCTTCCCGCCCAACGGCCAATGACGATTGAATGAGATAAATCGGGAGTACGTGGATTTAGGACTAATATAATGACTAATTTAGTAACGTTATTGAATTATGAAAACTATTTAGTAACCAATTAAATGTCATGTCGATTATCAGAATTAGTAATTAGTAGATAATAAAATAATGTTTCATAATCGCCCAGCTCTGCATTATAACATATGTTTGGTATCCGGCATGAAAAGGCCACCCCCGTTGTTTTCTTGTACCGGTAGGTGTCATAAGAGCAAAGGGTTTATGCAGGACCTGTTTTACCATAAGTATGACTAAATAAACTGTGCTCCCAGTTAAGTAGACTGTCAGCGTCATATAATCATCATCGTTTTAGAGAAAAAAACTAGTACTGCTGGACATACGAGGGTCACACTGAATGTTTTTAGAATTGGCCAGTAAGAAAACTTGCAGATGAAAAATTATTAAAATTTAAAACTCATTGGGACGCTGTTGATGTACATACATTGAATTAATATGTCATTTGTTTTTACAAATTGGCGGCAATTTAAAAAGTGCGTATCGAAATGAATTTGAATGGAGGAAATTTCCTGATATATTACGTCTTTCGTTGCGTCATAATCAACAACTACGTTATGATAGACTTCGATTAGCTATTCGTGATGAAGCCCCATCTTGTGCCACTGTTTAGAACTGGTTTATTGAGTTTAAACGTGGTCGAAGCAATGTGACTGAATTTGCGCAAAATACGTCCTTCTACGGCGTCCACTGAAGCTAACGTGAGTGCTGTGCGGCTAATGATAGATATAAAAGAGTGACATATCAACAAATCTGGGCAAGCTTAATTAGGTATTGGTGCAACTGAAAAAATCTTACACGAACAATTAGGCGTCGGAAAACTTTGCATCAGATGGATATTATAATTTGTCGGAGGATCAAAAACGCCGTCTTTGGGATTGGTGTCGCGAAATGCTTGAAAAGTATGACGGAGGTAACTCAAATGCTGTGTTTGACATCGTCACAAGTGATGAAAGCTGTATATATTGTTACGAACCCGAAACCAAAAAACAATCTGCCCAATGGATGTTTCCATTCGAAGATTTGCCAACAAAGCTAAAGAAGGGCAGAAGTCAAGGGAAATAGATGATTGCATTGATTGAATCATTCTTTCGGGTCGTTTTGCAACAATTGCGCTAGAAGATAAAAGGACTGTTACTGCAGATTGGTATGCTAGTCATTGTTTACCGATTGTCTTGTAAAATGTTCGACAGCAGTGCCCATGTAGCTGGATTCTCCTCCATTACGACAACCCACCAGCTCACTTCGCTAGACAGAGAATCGAGTATTTGTTGATGGAAGGTGTCAAATTAGTAAATCATCCTCTATACTGTCCCGACCGCCAGGTCCAGGACCTCACGACTTTTCTTTTTTCCCCCAAAATAAAAGATATACTCGGAGGAATTCGCTTTATAAACCCCGAAGATGACGTGTGCGTTCGAAAAAAAGGTGGAAGTGAGCCCTAAAGACGAGTGAGCTCACTGCTTCATCCAGTGCAATAGTGCTTAGAAAGAAACGTAGACTACTTCGAAAAACAATAAAAATATTAGCAGGTCATCATTCCGTTTGTGATTTGATTAACATCAAATCAAATTCAAAGGTAGAATCCTCCGTTTGCGTGACCCTCGTGATTCAGGCGCTTTCAAATCACCTGCTTGAAAGCGCCGAGAAGGCAACCGTCTCTTCTCCACTCGATGTCATCATATCGGCCATTTATACGTCCACTGCTGAACAAAGGCCTCCTCCAAAGATTCTACAACGGCGTCATAATTTTGGGGGGTATTTGCCAATACTCACCATGCTTGGCAGGCGGGTTGGTGAGCGCAGTATAGTTACCGGTTCACAAAAGGGATGCTGCTGCCCATCCCTCTGGTTTAGATTCCCTTAGTCGCCTTTTACGACTTCCACGGGATGAGATGGAGTGGTGCTATATTCTTAATCCGGACACCACACGGACTCGATGTACTTATAGCCTATTATTTTGCACCCGCTGCGATAGGGCTTACCGCCGCTGTCGCAGCATGGCGTACTCGGTATACATCCTAGGGATACCTCCGCAGCCCTGTCAATCGCTATGACTAGTGCTGGCTTAAAAGTTAAAAGGCGCCTGAAGTGGGGGTTCCTGGTGCTTATATACGTAGTGGTGGTAGTGGTTTTCGCCATCGACTGCCCTTTTTTGTCAGCATAAAAATATGTAAACACTGCGAAATAAAAAAGTGAATATTAGAATTGATTCAAATCTTTAAATTACAAAACTGACGGCCGAATACTGAAACACCACTTAATATTTAAGTCCCGCTAAACATTTCAGACGCCTGCCTTGGAAAGCCTTAAATATTAAATGGCGTTTCAGTATTCGGCCGTAAGAATTTTTGATGAATTTAGAAATACATGTGCAAACTAGATCCTACACCGTCAGTTACATAAAAAGAGTAAAATATTGTTGTAGGACTAAAGATAAGAAAGAATAGCGCAAAGACATAATGCACCTTGTTACTGAATCTTGAGCAAGAAATGAAGAATGTCGATAAAACTTTGTTACGCGAAAGCTAACTACTTTGTATTCCGACTAACTACGCGTAGATAGTAAGTACGGTCCCCGCTGAATTGGAAACTCAGAAGAATAACACAATGTAGCCGCTATACTTTATATATCTGGGCTAAGAAGCGAGGACACTCCGCTGTTTCCGGTATGCCGACTAAAGTTGGTATTATCCGGGATAGGGGAAGAAATCTCCTCCGCACTGAATTAAATGAGATATTCCAGCCTTTTAAAGCTCTAAGACTGGAAGTGAGAAAGTGTTAACAGGAACGATAAACATATTGGAGAAATCCCCTCCCGCGTGTCTCGTAGAACGCCTTAGTTTAACCCATCCCTCATAAGTTAACATGTTATAGTTGTTTACCTATCACGAAGATACATTTCAAGTCTGTTTTGCCAAAATATAGAGATCTTCCAAGCATGAAATTGCGGCACATAATGTTATAATACGACAACATCAGTCAAATTAAGCTTGTCTTGTGTTCAAATATAAACTCTTAGAAGTTTGCAATTCAAGTTATAAATAACAAAGTTTAGTACATCCAACTCTGGCAGTAGATAAATACACGAACTGCTGTGTTATAAGTAGAAATTATACGTGTCATTGGTACAGTCGCAGAAATAAACCGCTAGTCACACCGCCGCGCCGCGAACGGAGTTTTAATGGTGGACTTTTTACAGTAGCCAACGGTCGCTACCGGGGTTTGCACTGATGGAAGCAAAAAATGTGATATCTACTCATTCTCAGTGATGTAGAAGATCGGTTCACTTCGTGATGAAAATGTGTCAAAGATTATATTTAGATGTATTTCTTTTAACGCTCGTGAAGTCTCGAGTTTGATCCCTAGGTCGAATTGGAGCTCTGCTCAGTAAATGATAAAAGGCTTGCCGCCTATCACATTGGGATAATCGTCGTCGGTGAGCACAAAATAAATTAGCTAGCCGTATCGTGGGTATACTGTGTCAAAGGTCATCACAGACAACATGTTTAGTCGTAACAGTTACATTGAAATCTTATATTTTAATGTCTTTTAACTATTTTTGTCAAGACTTTTTTCTTGGTTTTTACTTATATTATACTTAAGTAAATAAAATACTTGCCGTGTAGTATCAGCAAGCTGTGTGGAGTCGGCAAGCTGTGTGCCGAGTGGTTTCTCATCCCGTGGGTGTCGCGAAAGGTGACTATGGGATTAACTGGTGAATGGGCAGCAGCGTCTTTCGAATTCATTAACAACTCAACTGCGATCGCCTACCCTCCTGCCAAGCGTGTTGATTATGGCAAAAGCCCGCAAAGACCACGCAGCACACCCAGACCGATTATTGTGGCGGTATTGGCTGAACTAAGGTCTCCCATCAACGACCAGTTGCATGCCGTGTGTCGATATTTTAGGGGGAATTTTCTAGTACACACCACGCTTGGCGTGTGGGTTGGTGAGCGCCCTGAATGGCTGCTGTTCTACAGAAGGGACACTATTTTATTCTTGATTACATTTATATACTTAACCTAATTATATACTTTCTAAGGTGTTACCATTGCTGTGATGCTGCGATATTTTAATAGCAAGCAATATTTTTGTATCATATTCATAAACACTGTTAGTAAATCTAAAAAAAAAAGTAGAAATTTTGTTTTCGAAACCCTCCTAAAACTAATAAGCTTTTTGATTTCTTAATGAACTAATTCAACATCAAGATACAGAGGCAGCATCCCCCTCCTCCAATGACTATAAAACTACCTCTCCCGAATAAGCAAGCAACGCAATGTGACTTCTCTGGTGATGTTAAGGGCGTAGGTGATTGCATACCATCAGCTAACTCCTCTGTTTCTCTAACATAACAGCTTAAAAATATAAAAAAGGTCCGCTCCAGCACCATTCAGTCGATTTTGCCTCCCCCATAGACGACTAGTTTCATACCCCGTCGTCACTTTAGGGGGAATTTGCCAGTAGGTACTCACCACGCTTGGCAGGCGAGTTGGAGAGTTCAGAATGGCTGCTGTTCCAAAGAAGGGACTCTGCTCATCCCTCTGGTTAAGAGTCCCTTTATCGCTTTTTACGACCTCCACGTGAAGAGATAGAGTGGTGCTCTTAACTCAGCCACCACACCGACAAAGAAAAACAAGTGACGTGCAATTAGTGCAAAGTAATTAACGCAACTGAGGAATGAGCATGGTCACCTGAAGTTTGAAAGTAACGAGGAATTACGTCTTGGTAACGTTTCGCTCACGTGTACCAGTTAAGGGTTAATATGAGCAAGTAATCGACATCTACGATTCTATGCAGTAGTTCGAGCCGAGTATAAACAATAGCAACACTTTTGTTTATGATGTTACACACATGAATAAGCATTGTAAACGAAGTACGAATGGGCGAGTAGAGCAGTAGCGAGCGCGCGACTCCCCGCGGCCCACAGCCTCCGAATCACAATAAATCTGAACCGATAAGTAGTCGAGCGGATTGTCGGCGCGGCACGATCAAAGCGAGGGGAGGAACATGAAAGGCGCCGCCGCCGTTCGCCGAGATGTTTCATTTGAAGCCACGTTTCCACTACTGCCCGTCACGTCCCGATAGGCCCTTTGTTATGTGACATTTTAATTAATTTGATTTTAATTTTAAATGACACGTTTACAGATTTAAATGACGAAGGCAAAGTATTACGGTTTTGAAATCATGGACTGGCTTACACATATCTATAGATAGATGTAAATGTATCGATATGGAGGAGAGTGTGGCAGACTGAATACCATGAAATACAAACTATATATCTTTGAGACTAATTCATGTTCATAATACAAGAGTCACACTTAAAGTTAGAAAATCGAAAACGGAACTATGTTGGACCCTGTAAATATGTTTATAGTTTTGCGAAGTAGTCTCCATTCCTTCCTAAGCACCGTCGCATGCGATGGAACCCTTGACTGAAGCAGTGAGCCCACTCTTGTTTAGGGATCTTTCACGTTTTTTGGAACGCAACCACGTCATCTTCGGTGTTTATAAAGCGAATTCCTCCGAGTATATCTTTTATTTTGGAGAAAAAATAAAAGGGTTGACTGTAAAGAGGATGACTCACTAATTTCACACCGATTGTCTGTCCGGCAAAGTGCGCTGGTGCGTTGTCGTAATGGAGGAGGATTCAGCTTCCTGGGCGCGGCTGTCGAATATTTTCCAAGACAATCGGTAAACAATGACTGGCATATCAATCTGCTGTAACAATCCTTCTACCTTCTAGCGTAACTGTTGCAAAATGACCAGTCTGTCCAAAGAAAGAGGCCATCATCTTACTCTCTCCACTTCCCTTCTTTACTTTTGGCAAATCTTCGAATGGAAATATCCATTGGGCAGATTGTGTTTTGGTTTCGGGCTCGTAACAATATATCCACCTTTCGTCACCTGTGACGATTTCAAACACAGCATTCGAGTCACGTCCATTATACTTTTAAAGCATTTCACGGCACCAATCCAAACGATTTTGATCGACGACGTTTTTGATCCTTCGTTAAATTATATGGTATTCATCTGCCAATGCCTAAACTTGCCCGGGTCTGTTGATATGTCACTCTTTTATCGGCTTCTAGCATTAGCCGACTAGCACTCACGTTATCTTTAGTGGTCGCTGTAGAAAGAAGTCCTTCGCGCTAATCATCAGTGCGATTGCTTCGACCACGTTTAAACTCATTAAACCAGTTATAAACAGTGGCACGAGATTAGGCTTGTTCATGAAATGCCAATCGAAATCTATCATACCATAGTTGTTGATTAAGACCGCAACTAAAGTCGTAATAAATTACGGAGCGAACATTTTCTCTAGTCAAATTCAATATGACGCAAGACACGCACTTTTTAAAGTTAGCGCCAATTTGTAAAAATTAATGATGGGTACCTATATGAATTCAATGTACATCTACAGCTACCCAAAGTTCTTTATTATAGATACAAATCAATTTTTCCTTGGCAATTTTGCTTACTGATCGATTCTAAAAACAAGCGTGACCTGTGTAGATACGTTTATGAAAATTTATAGTGACTGAGTACATAGTGTACTCCCTATAATATACTATAGGTACCTTTTAATAAATGATTCTTAAAGAGGTAGTTAAGTACCTATATTATGTATACAAGTTTAGCCGATAAATATGAGATCAACAGGTCAGATGGCAGTCGCAGGTCGCTGTGTGCATTGCAATCAATCAAGTCATAATTAAGCATTAATTATATTTAAAAAGGAACTCAACGTATCTAGGAAATATATAGTGATGATAAGAGGACATGCGTATGCGCACATTATACAAGATCTATTTAAAGAAACGAGACGAAAGTAAGAAAACAAAACAAAAAAAATATCGTGTCGTATATTCCCGTGGACTCCAGAAGAATAGTACACAGAGATTGTAGCAGTTATTACTTTATATGCATGAAGCAATAACACCATGCCTTTGAAAGTAGGGTCTACAGGCGTCTTGTGTAATTAATTTGCCATAAACAACTCGCATTATCTATACATTCCTGCTTTGCTTTATTGTACTTACGACTTTACTCACTGTATAACGTCCTCCGTTCACCAGAACTCTTTTTAGTTTTGTTAATGTTACCGACCAATTACGGCCCTCAATGCTATTGCCTTTAAAACATTAAAATTAGCCTAGACCGAAGCCCCAGTATGACGATAAAACTGAATTCATTATCTGCGGGCAAAAAATAAATAACATGGTTTTTCAAAATAAGTTTATTTGCAAAGAAATATAAACAGACGAAGGAATAGTTATTTTACTTATGCCTCCAATATATCTCGGCAATAATAAAAATAAAAACGTATCCCAACATTATAAGTTAAAACGAAATGGGTCCGCAGCATCACGCTCACCTAATGAAATAGGTACGATTTAAGATGAATAAATATAGATTCAATAAAAAATAAGGCACATCTCTTTATCACAGAATACACTATCTACGTTTCTAGGAGTTGTATACAATCATTCGACACTATAAAAAGTACTTACATATACATTTTGCTGTACTTTTTTCACTACATTATAATAATAAACAAGGGAAGATCACTTCTACCTTAGCCGCTAGCACACAATAGATCATATGAACTTTACTTACAACCGAAATTAATAATCAATCAATCCAAAATCTTTAGGTTTAAGATTGAAAACTTTATCTGTTTTTATGTTAAGATCACACAAAAACAGACAAATCCTCAATCTCAAATCCAATGATTTTGTATTAGATTGATTATTAATTTCAGTCGTTAGAAGTTAGTATCTCAATCATTACAGTAATTTATAATGACTGTTTTATACCAAATATGTACAACAATTTAATGTGTGCTGGAGTGATTTTAATGACATGAATGTGATCTCTTCGCATGTCAAAAATGTATTCATGTGGTTTAAGTTATTATTATTAAATTATACATTATCTAATTAAACTATATAGAGAACAAAAAATGTTAACAAACCATAGAATAGCTCTTTAGTGTAATTTTTTATATGACTACACGAATTCCCCACGTATTATACTTCTCTATGGAGTATGGACTGCACCGTAACAAATAGACGGCACGGTTAGAGCAGTGCCTACGCGATTGGCTTTCTGAACCACGTATCGCGGATTCGATTCCCGTACGGATAAATATTTTTATGATCTACGGGCAGTGGTTACTGGTCTGGTTATTTGTGCATGTGAGATTTATGTCTGTAAACTGTACCCAAGATACAGGAGAAATATTTCTGTAAGCCGCACCCAAAAAATACTAGTGGGGCACATAGCTATTAAAAATCTTTTTTGTTCATAGGCTTTATCTGTTGATATGAATATGTTTCTTTGTTTACATCATTGAGGTATAATGTACTACGTACTATAGAAGACGCCTCAATTTGATTCTTTGTTACACGCGTTAGTGCATACACTCTAACTCACTCAGTCTGTGCCAGGCCGCTTGCCGCCACGTGACGTGTTTGAGGGCTAAGTTTTAGATTTAGATGTGTATCATGTGCACTAACATATTGTTCTAATAACTCGAGAAACATACCTATGTAAAAGTCAAGGAGTGTCTTTTCATCAGTTAGCTCAAAATATTATCTATAAAACATGCGTATTTAAATTAAAATATTATGGACATGTGACGCGTCACGTTACTATGGTGACGGCGATATTTCGTTTACTTGTTTCTATGACAACATGTCAACCTCGCTCGCCCCGCACGTGCCCCGTGGTTATGAAGTTGCGCGCTATTGTTTGTAATAGCTACTCTAGTACGTAGTACATTATACCTCAATGGTTTACATTTAGTTTTTTGCATACGGTATAGGTACAGGTTAAATCATTATAGGCACTTGAAGAAACAATACATTACTGATCATGATTATAAAAACTAAGATATCATTAGGATGTTGATGAGACAAACCAGATCTATATAACGCTAAGATAATGTCTACCGTAATGAAAATGCATGATAATGATAAAATTTATTGTCCCTACCTGATGTTGGAAACGTTCGAGATTCAAATTCCGTGACTCACGTAGTTTTAACAAAACGGGCTGGGCACACGAGTTCTTTTAACGTCACGATTTAGTGTAGAAAACAGGTTCATAGTTTGATACCTGTTGTACTTAAGGGGTCGTACCGATTTAGTGTTTCCAAAAAACGAAGAGGCTTGCGAGGTATTTATGGCTTATTATATGGTTCAGATATCGCGAATTAACGGTACGTATATATACTTGTCAAATAAATTTACTTTATAAACATAAAAATCTTAGCTTTTCTCAAAATGCCGTTCTTCAAAACGGTTCCAGCGATATATATAGACTGTTATACAAAATTTAATTGGCGAGTTAGTTTAATATAGGTTTTTTTTTAAGATTTTAATTTTATCCCCCCTTTTAATTGCATTTTTTTCATATAAATCACCGGAATACTTAGTTTATTACTGCTGTCGACTTTAACTAACCAAAAGACGTAATTTGGAGCGGGGCTGAAACCGTTTGCCATCTTATTTTTGAGGTGTCAACTTCAGCGCGGGCTACTCATTTATTTATGTGGGAAAAAAGAAAATAATTAATGTTTTGTGAACTTTAAGAGTTGCTATGTAAAGTTTGATTGATATATTAAAGACTTCCTGAAAAAAATATCGTCAGTATTATTCCTCAAACATCAGAGAGGAGGAAGGAGAGAGTAATCCATTAATTTTCTCGCTGGCTTTTCTACATAGAACCCACTAATTGGAATCGTGCAATTTAAATTGTGACGTTTCTTAATTAGTGCGAGAAATTCTTGTTTTTTAAAGCACACGCTAAATCTTTTTTATTGACTGTGACTTAGACGTTTAATACAATTTTCAAATTTTAGACTAGACTAACAACTATATAATTACGAAATACAAAAGAAAATATTTTTATATTAAAATACCTAGCACACAATACCCGGTTTCTGCAGTCTGTTTATATTGCTTTTACTTAACATAAACTGGCGCTATGAAAGTATATATGGTACTAATTTTTGTTTTTGTTATGTCTGTCTGTCTGTTCCGGCTAATCTCGGACACGGCTGGACCGATTTTGACGGGAGACTTTCACTAGGAGCACGCAACACATCGATGTCGGTTATTGTGGTGATCTTTGTGAGGCCTGTGTCCAGCAGTGGACTTTATTCGGCGGAAATGATAAAATCAAATTAAAACCCATGAAATCAAATATGTATACGAATTATATAGTAATAACTTATCAATAATCCGATTACTTTTAAATTAAACGGCGGGTGAAACCGTGAGGCAGTTACTTTCAAATAAAAAGCTAATATATTCACACAATGGGTATCTACTAATCTGAATTTTCATATACTCTTAGGCCTGCTATTATATTTTACTATTATATATAATATACACTAAAATAACTGCGCATTGTACAATTGTATTACCCCAGCTTATTTAATTGTGTCTTAAACATTTACGTTAGAAGTTTCGAAATATTCTCAAATGTTCTCATGAGTAAAACGAAGGCGTGCGTTGCTTATCGACGTGGGTCGCTCTTGTTGGTCCTGTAGTCTTTCCAAATAAAAAAGGCTAAGGCTAAGGCTGTATAACATCACTTCAACTATATCTGTTTCAGGCATGGCCAGCTCCCAAGCCGGGGCAATATTAAAATACAAAGTATTTGATATTCATGCTGGATATCAGAAAGTTGGTACTTTTGCGTACCAACACAATACAAAATTGTTGGTACATCTAATACCACAGACAAAAACCAAATACTGTAAAATACGTGCTGTACAATGATGTTTGTGGACGTAACCTGATTATAACTCTTATTAATTAAACTGGTTTCAACCACCATTAAAAAAAAACTACATGATGACCTCATCCATGGCTGCATTCAAATTTTAATATAATACTAAGTATATCTAGCAGAAACATCTACGTAGATATACATAAAGGTCGTACATATACACATTCTAACATTACTCACATAATATATTGTTAGGAACGATCAAATAAATAAATTCAACGGCTATAAAAGAAGCGCGTGTACCCCCACTCCGCTCATTTGTCGGGTGTCACTCGTAGCGGTAGCGTCGCTCAAGGATTGTGAGATTAATCATTTTTCTATTTATTATTGTTATTACTACCCTATATTGGCTTGTTAATTTCTCATGTAATTCTTACTTATTATCATCAGTAATAGGTTATTCACATTGTGGTAATTGTTATCTTGTTCCTCAAAGCTAGTTTATGGTTGTGATTATTTAATTGTGTATTCTCAAGTAAGTTGAATATATTCGTTGTAATTTCATGTGTAGTGTTATTTTTAACAGTTGTGCTTCCTAAATGCTAACATCAGAAGTGGGATAAAGATCCTAAAAGCCAATTAAAAAATAAATATCTGAGGAGCGAAATAACCATTACTTTTCTTATCCCTAAGTCTGTTTTGATAAATCTGTGAGTCAGTGTGTGAGCGCAAGTGCAGTGTTAGACATACCTAGAAGGCCTGACCGCTGTCGTTCTCAAAGTAGGATACGTAATCGTTCGCGGGACAATTCGCGAAGTAGATCTACTAGTAATGAATCAATGCATAGCTCGCGCCAGAGTCGCCGTCGCGAACGTCTTGATTATGAGGGTAGCTCACGTTATCGTCGTAATGATCGTAACCGCTGCCGTTCTAGGTCTAGATCAAAATCGACACATTCTCGTAGAAACCCCTAGCACTCAAGGCGCACTTTGGGTTCGCCTAATAATAATAACTGGTTACATAACACTCTAAGTAACACAATGACGAGACTCAGCGCTATTGAACGGACTAATACAAATTCAATGTCCACGTCCAACGCTGTTGGAAATCCATTGCATGGTAGTAACCAAACCACTACTAATCCTGAACATTTGGATTATGAGGTTGCTTCACGACACTGTAGCCCGGTAGACTTGAGCGACGTTCCGCATCGAGCTCGTGTGGACAACTCCGAGGGCCTGTCAACAACCACTTGTACCCACGATCCAATCACTCGCAGTTCAGACGCCCCATCAACTGTAACTAAGCTCACGGAAGCTTAAATCTTTGCATCCTATAGGATCACGTAATTATCACGTTTCTAAGTTTGACCTAAACATACATGACATCGATGTGTGGTATGACGAAGTAGATCATGCAGTAGCCGCGGATGGTTGGAGTGACTAGGAGTGCCTATCGCGAGTTGCTTCTTGTCTTAAGGGCGACGATAGAGTGTGGCTAAATGTGTGGGTCACGAATGACCGCAGTTGTTCAAATTTTAAGCTTGAATTTAAACCGCTTTGCCCTCGGAAGTTGATTACGCAAATATTCTGTCCGAAACGATGAACACGACATCCGACAAATTCACGACGTACGCAGAGTACGCCCGGCGTACCTTATTACGTTTGCGATTAGTCAAAGGCCTTACCGATGAATTACAACTCTTATAGTCATACGCGGTATAGATAACCCCCAAATAAGGGCAGCCGCGGCAAATGCAGCTTTGGGCATGGAGGACTTTTTCGTTTCTTTCAATTTATTCGAAACCAGATCGCGCTAATCCTGAATTTCGTGGCGCGTCGGCTATGGAGCGTTCGCTTCCAAACTCTTACTTCAACCGCGAGGCAAAGTGTCAACGAGGACACTTGGGTCCCAACTATACTAAGAAACCTGGTACAGAACAAACGACTGGAACTTCTGTTGCCGAGTCCGGGACACGGTGTTCATTTTGCAAGGAAATGGGGCACACTGAAGAGACTTGAATCGATCAGAGCCTAGAAATCAGCGAA
The DNA here is from genome assembly GCA_947459985.1 of Diloba caeruleocephala. Taxonomy (NCBI): domain Eukaryota; kingdom Metazoa; phylum Arthropoda; class Insecta; order Lepidoptera; family Noctuidae; genus Diloba; species Diloba caeruleocephala. Next base: position 15,327,109 of record OX381615.1, read on the forward strand.
GCGTAAATCGTGCACAGATCACTAGAGTAACAAAAGAGACGTCATTTCGGTCGTAGTTCAAGGCATTCCAATGGAAGTACTCATTGATAGCGGGGCTCAGAACGTGTCGTAGATTTCTTCAGACATTCTAAGGCATCTCTCTTGCCAAGTGAAACCTACGCACTGCGTCCTGAGCGAGCGGGAAATTATAGCTACGTCTTTCGTGACAGTAAGCATTGAGTTATACGACATTTCTATAGAAACCGATTTAGTTGTAGTGCCAAAATCGTGCATGAATACTTCGATTGTAATTGGAACCGATGTTCTTAATCGCGATGGTGTTATATACGTGCGTACCAAAGATGAACAGTACATCAGTCGAACTAGCGACTTCCGCGTCCAGATTAATGAATTTCAACTTTTCGATCAAATGTAATTTAACACCCCGTTACCAAGACGTTCTACGCGATTCTTTGATGTCCGTGGTAAAACATTTCTCGGAGTTTCTTATCTCTGGCACCGACTAGTACATTCACAACAGATGCGCTTGCTTGCTTGATGCGCAAATTAAGCTTACCAGTACCTCTCCCATAGTCGAAAAACTTAGATTACGCGAAATAGTAAAAGATCTATTTGACAAAGGTATCATCAGAGAGTCATGATCAGAATACGCAAGCCCATCATTCTCGTCAAAAAGAAAGACTGAATGGACCGACGGGTGTGGATTATAGGGCGCGCTTTGTCTTTAATAGACGACCACATAGATCGACTGGGGCGTTATACCTATTTCACTAGCTTAGATATTGCAACAGGGTTCATCATATTCATCAAATTCGAATTGCACTCTTTACATATGACGGGGTTCGTTACAGCAGAGTGGCACTATGAGTATCTGAAAATGCCGTCTAGTCTAACGAACTCTCCAATTGTTTATCAGTGCATTATCAACCTTATTAATGCACGAGTGTATATTAATGATGTAATCCTTTTAAGCAATAACATACAAGGAAGGCATCGCTTTACATAAAAGAGTCTGGCAAGCACCAAGGCAGGTTTCCCAATCAATCTAAAGAAATACACTTTCTTGACAACATCTTGAATATTTAGGCAGGGGTAATAAGCTATAGTCAGGTGAGACCGAGCGCGCGCAATATTAAGGCTTAAAAAATAATAATATCTCCCTTGGCCAGAAAAGTCACAGGTTCAACAACTACTTGGACTTGCTGGATAGGTACTTCCACAAGTACAATAAATAAATAAAGACCGCGTGCATTGCCCATATAACCAGAAAGGGTGTTGAATTTCGTAGGGGTTCAGAGCAGGAACAGGTTCGTCAAACCTAATACGATGCTTGACTAGCGAGCTTGTCCTTAAAATTTTTAAAGCTTGAACCCCCACCAAAGTCCTCACAGATGCAATCTCTACTGGCTTCGGAGCAGTACTATTGCAGACTCACGTTGATGGTGGAAGGTATGTGGTGGCTGGCATACTTCAGCAAGGTTACGCAGGGAGCAGAGAGCAAGTAAAATAGCTACGAGCTAAGAGACGTTAGCGGTCGTGAAGGTCTTGCAGCATTTCCGCCATTATTTGGTAGGCCTGCAATTTAAGATTGTCACGGACTGCAATGGTCTCAAATCAACCGAACGCAAGGAAGATTTGCTCCCTTGCGTCGCTCGCTGGTGTATTTATTTAATTTCACTTTCCCATTGAGGGTGTCCTGAGTTGTTGTGCAGTCTTTTTCTTTTTTGAGAGTGAGCACTCTTTCTATTTCTGTGTACAAGTTTGCTTTCAGAAGCAGACAACACTGGGATGTTCCCCCCTCAAAGGCGTGTGTCGCCCAACGCTGGGGTGTGTTCCCCCCTCAAAGGCGTGTGTCGCCCAACGATGGGTGTGTTCCCCCTCAAAGGCGTGTGTCGCCCAACGCTGGGGTGTGTTCCCCCCTCAAAGGCGTGTGTCGCCCAACGCTGGGGTGTGTTCCCCCCTCAAAGGCGTGTGTCGCCCAACGCTGGGGTGTGTTCCCCCCTCAAAGGCGTGTGTCGCCCAACGCTGGGGTGTGTTCCCCCCTCAAAGGCGTGTGTCGCCCAACGCTGGGGTGTGTTCCCCCCTCAAAGGCGTGTGTCGCCCAACGATGGGTGTGTTCCCCCTCAAAGGCGTGTGTCGCCCAACGCTGGGGTGTGTTCCCCCCTCAAAGGCGTGTGTCGCCCAACGCTGGGGTGTGTTCCCCCCTCAAAGGCGTGTGTCGCCCAACGCTGGGGTGTGTTCCCCCCTCAAAGGCGTGTGTCGCCCAACGTTGGCGTATGTCGCCTAAATAATAGCCGCTGTGGTAAAGTATACAGCATAATATAGGATGGCTGGGACGCTGACCATCTTATATTTTGCTATCTTAAATTATTATGAAATCAGTATACGCTCTTCATATGAATAATACTTGTAACTCTTTCAGATGATGAGACCTATCAGGTTGACAGTGATACACATCAATCTAGAAGTAACGAACCCTTAGCGGTAGGACTATCAATGCCTGATCTTGAGGTAGTTACAGAAGTCGCGATACACCAGGGTAATCTAACCTAAGATTAATCCCAATACACTACAGTCGAGGACGACTTGGCGTCAGGAGAGGCCGTGTTAGGAACGATCAAATAAATAAATTCAACGGCTATAAAAGAAGCGCGTGTACCCCCACTCCGCTCATTTGTCGGGTGTCACTCGTAGCGGTAGCGTCGCTCAAGGATTGTGAGATTAATCATTTTTCTATTTATTATTGTTATTACTACCCTATATTGGCTTGTTAATTTCTCATGTAATTCTTACTTATTATCATCAGTAATAGGTTATTCACATTGTGGTAATTGTTATCTTGTTCCTCAAAGCTAGTTTATGGTTGTGATTATTTAATTGTGTATTCTCAAGTAAGTTGAATATATTCGTTGTAATTTCATGTGTAGTGTTATTTTTAACAGTTGTGCTTCCTAAATGCTAACAATATATAATGGCAGGTTTAATATACTCATCATACTGTTACAGGATCTCCGCAAAAATAAGAGTATTATTATCATAGCATTCGAAATATACATCTGTGGGAACCGCACAGAACATTAATGCACGTAGTTGTTTTAGGAAAACTAGAAATATATCAGACTAATATTGATTTAAATAAACTTAATTATTAATAATATAGAATGCTCCGACCTAATATCGGAGCTTCAATACCACAGCCTAAAGCTTCTATTGTGCGTTATATAAGCAAGCATTTTATATACAGTCTAGTACTTATATACCTGAGATGTATAGCAGGCGTAGTTCATTTTTTTTATATCTTGGTATATAGAGTGTACCTCATTCGTCTAAGTATTTAGCTTAAAGAAAACCCACAACTATCGGTAAAAGTACCTACTACTATTATCTTTCCTATATTTCTAACAAACATTATCTAAAAAAGAGGGTAGTCGTTTGTTTACATTCATTTAAGTACCTAAATAAATAAACTATACTAACATAGCTATATATATCTATTATCTATCAATGTTGCAAAAATATCAATCACTTTATACATTTCACCATGAGCACTATAATGTATAGTCGGGAGATGAATTGTAATCTAAAGTGACGAACATGTAGATTGCTTGATATTTTCTGTATAACAAACATTGCATTTGAACCTAGCCCGCTATGTACAACTCAGATGAAGTTTATATCCTCAGTATTAGGAAGAATTTTATAGGTATGATTATTTTCAGCCGAGTGAGAAAAATTGCTTGCTAGGGAACTTGGCTCTCTGTTTTTTAATGAAGTCACGAGCTTGCCTATCGCCTTGTCGAGTTTCTAGGGCTTTAATAGCCTCGCCATCTGAAACAAACATTAAAATAAACTTTCTTTCTTTCTTCATGATAATAAACGTAGGTACTACATGTTAAATGCATGCTAAAATATATTTACTAGACTAAAACATTTTGTTCATATGGAATGAGAGAACACTTGTTCCTTTTCTTTAACTACCAGTGCTAAGATCCCACGTCATAAGTTAATAATGTGAGTGATACTGTTCTCATTGTACCAGGGTCATACTAAGCCTCTAAAAATGATTCAAAATTTTTCAATTAAATTTAAATTGAAAGATTGCCCGCAGATTTCCCAACCCGCCCTTGCGACCCCTGAGGATCGCCCGCCAAATAACGCCGAAAGATGGTTCAAGCGCGTTGGGCATCAACCGCCTCGGCGCCCTCCCTTCCTCCGTGCGGGATCAGCCCGCTCCCGACCCTACTCTGCGGTCTACTTCTGCAGCATTACGCTCGCAAATAAGGAGATCACTCCACTCCAATTTTCATGCTCCGCCAGCATAGCGAACGACTAGGATCAGCCCCTCGACACGCAAGGCAATTCTCGGGCGTGTGCAGTGGGTATTCTGCTCGCTTCCACAGTGGTGGCACTGACCTCGCTTCCTATGCTACACAGGTACGCACCGAAACCCCTGCGTCAGGTGGTAGCAGACGAGCTCGCTCCTCTTAAGCCAGGGTCCGAAGAGCGGCAGGAGGGCCTCAAAGACATGTTTAGTCGCTTACTGCCACAGGCGGTCCCGCCACTTCTCGAGTACGCGTTCTCGAGCTTGCCGCCTCAGCCTATCGTACGCCCCTTAGGGCGCACTTTCGCGGCTCTGGCGGAGAGAGCGTGTGTGATCATAGACCCACGTATCCATGCAGGCATACAGGGCGCCTATATGGTCAGACTAGTGCCACCCTCAATCGCGCCCCACATGATGGAGTCGAAGGCGTTGACTATTGATATTATTGATTTAATGCGTAGTTTAAACTTCCAATCAGTAACAAATTTTGGAAACATATAGAATCGAATACACACAATTACCTAAACAAGATTTATTTGTTCAGATTTATTTAGTTAAAGCTACTGACCTATACTTGTAGGCCTTGAGAGCGGCAGGAGCTGTTGCGGCAGGCTGCTGATAGGCGCCTGTGTTTCAGGCACCTCGCTGAAGTGCAAGTACGCCTCGCCAACAAACGTGTTGCTCACGCTGAACATATCCTTGTCCTTTATCACGAGGTGGATCAACCCGTCGGGGAGGCGACGCTGCTCTGACGTCAGCGGGCTGCAAGAAATATTATATTTGAACGTAAGATTATTATGTTTTCTTCGTTAACATCGGGACCACCAAAGAGGTCTTATTTTTTTTACGAAGTAGGTGCCAAGTGCCTGAAATGACCATGTCATATACAATTTAAAATGGTTAAAATATGCATCATACATTCTCGAAATATGCAACAAATTTGCCAAAATATGCAACATCAAACTCAAATAAATATTACAAAAGAATGATTATTTTATTTAAATCAGCATACCCACTACATTTTCAATGAGATATTGTCGTTTTTTTATCTTGAAGACTTTCACAATGAAGTACTGTACCAAATGTTCAGTAGTAAGATTACTTCTATTAGGTACTTGTTACACAATAAGAAAAAGTATCTATGTATTACTATTACATATACACATTTTCGTATTTTTTACGTGAGCTACAGGTAAACTTTTCACAAACAAGATATGCACGATCAGTAGATTTTAGGCAGAATATTCAATACTTACCATAAAAAATCCAAAATATGCAAATGCATATAATCCGGTCTTTATTCATTCATAATCATCATCATATGAGCCAAATAACGTCCGCTTCTGAAGAAAGGCCTTTTTTTTTATTGATGTCCAGTGGAAATTCTACATGGAACTTCCTTCACCCCGGGGAAGGGCGAAGGGGTAGCCGGACTCCTACCGGCTAAAACCACTGGAGCGGTCATCTTCGGCACCGAAAGGGGGCTCCAGGTCCTCGTCTGAACAAAGGCAGTAGTAGATTTTCAAAACGAGCGGTCACACAGCGCCCGCATCCGACGACTCCCAGCTACCTTCAACAGGTCGGCTGTCTACCTCGCTGGGGGTCGCCCCACGCTGCATTTTCCGGTGCGCGGACTGCACTTGAGATACTTTTTACCCCAACGGCCATTAGTTCTACGAGCAATGTGCCCCGCCCTTTGCCACTTCAGTTTACTATCGTTTCAGCTGTGTCGGCAAATTTAGTTTATCTACGAATCTCCTCATTTCTGATTTGATCTCGTAGAGAAATACCAAGCATAGCTCTCTCCATAGCTTGCGGAGTGACCTTGAGCTTTCTTATGAGGCTCATGGTAAGTGACCACGTCTCTGTCCCATATTTCATCACTGGTAACACACACTGGTTAAAGACTTTCGTCTTGAGGTATTGCGGTATTGTTAATGAAAAGACGTTGCGAAGTTTTCCGATAGCTGCCCAGCCGAGTCGGATTGATCTCTTTCTCGAAGTTGGACTTACCTAACTGGACAGTTTGTCCAAGGTAGACATACTCGTCAACAACTTAGAGAACAGAGCTCGCAACGGATATTGGGATGGGCACGACCTAGGTGTTGTGTGACGAAGTTGTTGAGGGTAATGAGAAGACAGATGAATTAGCAAGAGCTCACAAACGCAGTTAGTTGGCCCTGAACTCTTTATAGGTATTCCGCACCGAACCTATCATCATTCATTATATACACATGCTAGGAAATTGTAAGCAAAAGAATAGAGGGAGGGAGTAGGCCTAAAAGGCCACTTGAAGGCCTTCTCCAGCACAAGAAAAGACTGGAGTGAAACTGTTAAACTTAAACAGATCAAAACTGAGACACCTTTTAGGCGCACTCACAGGGCATTTCGGTATCAACGAGCACCTCCACAGAATCAAACTGAGCCTGGTGGATACGTGCAGGTTCTGCAGGGGTGAAATACACTCGATGTTACACATATTTGACGGCACGGTTGGTGCAGTGGCTGATACAGTCGACTGCTGCGCTCCGGGACGCAGGTTCGATTCCCGCACGGACCAAATATTTGTATGATCTGCAGGATGTTGTTCCGGGTCTGGGTGAATGTGAAATTTGTGTATGTAAACGCACCCACGACACAGGAGAAATCCTAGTGTGGGGCAAAGATTTTTCAAAACAAAAAAAGAATACCTAGTATATTGTGTGACTGCGACGCTCTTGCTAGGCGTAGGGCAAATCACCTAAGAAGAGATTAACCTGTACCAGATGACTACGCGCAGTTCCATGCTGACACAATCGCAGGATATCTCTCTTCGAAGTGCTCAGCACAAAAGATCCACAAGGGTCGAGGTGATAGCTGAGCCAAACATATATCCAACCAATAGATAAAATAACATTTTCGTAATGATTAATTTACGCAATGATATTATAGCTGCAGGATAAGGAAAAGCATCGGAATAAATCAATAAACTGTGACTGTAGTCCGAAAATTAAAAGTGCGGAATATATACATATACTAGCTTTACCCTGCCACGCGTTGCTGTGGCTAGATGCACATTATTACAAAATGAATTTAATTATGAATAAATAAATAAAATATGAGGCCCCCGATTTAATCAAAACATGCGCGTTTATGAATACAGCGATGTGTAAAAGTTTCAAAACGATCGGTAAATAACTTCAGGATATTTGCGAATTTGAACAAACGAACATTAAAATTTTATATATATAGAAATTGAGCAACTCAACCTGTCGAATTCCACTGCTGAATTAGACCTGTCGAAACGAAATAGCCTACAGGTCCCTTATCCTAACTAAAATAGTTAAAAAATATTCGAACGAATCGTACGAAAGTACAGATAATGAAGGATACCTGCAATAGGCATGTGCAAATCATAAAATCTTTACAACGTATGTAAAGAAATAGAGATTTGAAACTATAAACATCGCGGCACTCTGCCAAATAATGTGCATCATTTGGCTTACGGCATCGATAATCTATTTTTAATGCATGAACTTATTCCAATATTAGCAGCCTTTATCGACTTTTTTCGCTTCAATGTCACTGGTATGGTCTACTGTCGCTTATGAAGACCTAGCTTTCTAGATCAACATAGCCTTCTATTTCACCAACTATATTGGGATGTCACTAACCAACTATTTTGAGGAACTCATAGCCAGTTGCACTCACGGATCGGTAAACTATAATTGAAGTTAGGCAACGCACAACGGTGTCAGTCTATAGATGGGTAACCCTGTAGTGGTAAGTGAATTGTGTGTCTCAGTGCTTCGAAGGGCACGTTAAATCGTCGGTCGTCGGTTATTGACTCTTATTAGACGGCAGTCGTTAAACCAAGTCTTTGGAAGGTTAGGAAAAATCTGACCCAAGGTGGCCCACTAAGGGCCTGCAGGCGAAGAACTAGGGACAGTATGTCGGCCGAACAGAAACATACCCGAGACGGCGGCCGTGTGTTCTGCGCGCGTTTCTCTGAAGGTATGTGCGGCGAAGCGAACACCCCACCCCCGGCGAGAAGTAAGTGGAAGGACACCGTGGGGTTTTAGACCGTAAGAGTCCGGCTTGCCTCACCGTCCTTCCCAAGGCGGAGGAAGTACAACAGGATTTCCCCACGACAAAGAAAATAGTTGGCCACTAACAAACGATAAGAAAGAAAAAAGATTGACATCAGCTTTCAATCGAACCAAAGGCGACTGAAAATAAGTGTTTTACGTGTCGTGATTATCATCTGACGTCCGCCACCCAATTATGTTGTGGGGAATAGAATAGACGGTAGCTCTTCCGACATCAGTACCATAACATGATTTGTTTGTGAAGGATAAGGTTCATTTTGGTGGCATTAACATTAATATATTAAGTTGACATTCAAAAAGTAAGTACTATTTTTAGTCTATTCTGAATACACGATATTGAATTTGGAATTTATGCGATATCGATAAATGAGAGGAAAAAGGACGGACGGTGTGTATCAGTTACATGCTTTTCTTTTTTGTGTTTTACCAGTTTTTATTTTATTTTATGTGTTGGGCTGTACTACGGCTTGGTTTCTTTTTATACCACTAAAGTGGAAATAATCATACGGCCCGCATGATGATTAGCAGTTACGGTAACCTATGAACGTGTGGTGTCCGGATTAAGAATATAGCACCACTCCATCTCCTCCCGTGGATGTCGTAAAAGGCGACTAAGGGAATCTTGACCAGAGGGATGGGCAGCAGCGTCCCTTCTGTGAAACGCTAACCATACTGCGCTCACCAACCCGCCTGCCAAGCGTGGTGAGTATTGGCAAATACCCCCCAAATTGATGACACAGTTGTGAAAATCTATGGGGGAGGCCCTTGTTCAGCAGTGGACGTATAGATGGCCGATATGATGAACGTAACATAACTCGTTTGCCTTTCTTTGCCTGTACTGATTACCGTAGAATATTATTCCAAAGTGAAAAACCTGTGTCATTTGTGTCGTGCAGAAGCCGAAGCAACAGATTTTATAATTACTGTCGATTCGACTATGAATTTGTGTGTTTCAGAGTTGTATAGGTTAGTTGGATTTCTAGATGTGCTTGCCCAGGCCTCTTTACAGTTGCCTTCCTTTTTCTTTAGTTCTCGAAATATCGGAGCCATTTCAGTGCCGAAAAAGACCGCCCACGTGCTGTTAGCCACGCACTCTCCTCCTCGGGGCGAGAAGGCCATGAGGATTTCGCACCAATAAAAAATAAGTTAGTCTGACTTCAAATCTTAGGCATCAGTCGGTCGGTCGGTTCTATAGAACCTCCAATACTACCTGATGTATCCATAGTATGAAGTCCTTCCTGTACAAAGCAAAGGTAATATACATGATCATGATATTTGATCGGTTCGCGCAAACGGGGTCGCGGACAAAAGCTGGTCTATAATAATGGCAAAAAATTACTATTATAAATGATAATCATTGATACTCACATTAGGAACATTTCATCGTAAAGAGGAAACAAGTTCTTGTTATGCGTCTGTGTTTTCGGCTTCTGTACATTAACAAAAGAATCTTCTGGAAGTAGGCCCACTCGAACATATGAGTCACATAAACCTAAAACGATAAATAACATGAAATTATATATATTATTTAATTTATAATTAGAATATTATGTAGAACTAATTCTGAAGACAAGACTGCAGCTGTAAACCTTCTGTGTTTCATTATATTAGCAAAAATACTTCCGCTGCTGAACAAAGGCCTCCCCCATAGATTTCCACAATTGTGTCATAATTTTGAGGGGAATTTGCCAGCACTCATCACGCTTGGCAGCCGGGTTGGTGAGCGCACTATGGCTACTGTTTCACAGAAGGGGCGTTGCTGCCCATCCCTCTGGTTCTGTCTGGGAGTCCCTTAGTCGCCTTTTACGACATCCATGGGAGGAGATGGAGTGGTGTTCTTTTCTTTATACGAAAACCACACGGAAGCCTTATGTCTTATGTCGCACCAATTCTGAAAACAAGACTGCAGCTGTAAACCTTCTGCTCAATAATCAATCCATCCACTCAAAATATTAAATATCGCAATCGAGGAAAGTCGCCCAAATATCGCCACACAAGCTGGTCCTGTACCTTACGCATAGAGACCAGGAAGAAGTTACCCGGATTTTTTGCTGTAATTGTTGAAAAGACTAAAAGAATTCATCCGGCGGTTGGTCAGCAATCAACAGTATTGGCCTGTATACGGTGTTATCGGTGAAATTCTGATTCTGCCGAGCTTCTGTCCTCTGAGAGTTAAGTGGACCAAAAACTACCTATTCAGTCGTGCTACCTGTTCAGCACGAAAATGGTTGACGCAGAAGATTTTAAAGTAAGTGTGCTTACCATTAGAATCCGCAGGCATCAAATTCCTTGCATTCATAACTTCTATCTTCAAATTATCCTCTATGAACTGCGCTCTAACTGTCAATATCCCCAGTTTAGGTTCCTGTATAGTCTGTTGTTCCTGCCATCTTTCTAGATGGAACTGGTGTATCAGCTCCCTCGTCTCCATACCGTGGAGTTTCAGTAAGTACTCTACACGTTTTAATGTATCCGATGAATAAGCCTCCTTATTATCTTGGCGGAACGAGCGTATCATTATTTTGACACATTCGTGGAGATTCGAAAAGAATGATGGCGGACGACGTTTCTGTAATTATTGTTTCAAAATTATCTTCTACACAAATATGAGGTAACAAATAGACATTCATTCCCCACCACCACGATGCTAGTAGTTAATCTAACATTACAAAGCTGTCAGAAAATCAACCATCACCTTCCATGCATAAGTGGAGGATACGGGCTTCGGAAATGATAAAGGTACATGCTGGCATGATTTTTAAAAGACATGCATTTATCTAAGTACGTAAGTATACCCATACTTATAAATACAAACTTCTCAGATTGTATGCTGCATTTCTAACCATAGCGTTATTCCTAACTGCTGAAATCTTAATTCAGTTATATTTTATATGCGATGGGCGGCTGTTACTGAATACAATCGATTGTTCCGTTTATTTACAATCGAATAAAAAACCTAGTGAAGGTCGCTGGGTGTCGTTGCATGCGGGCGGCATGTAACCGGCCGTTGTTGAAATCTATAAGGAGGTCTTTGTCCAGCAGTGGACGTCGGTATTATTAGTCAATTGTTATAACATCGCTGTGTGCGGGGCAACATTATGTTTGCCGTATAAAGAAACAGACGGCAAACTTTTTAACGATGTTTTTTTAGACACGTGTTGACAGACGAGCCTTTATATACGTCATTTTAAAGATTCGCGCGCTATTGTTTTCGATTGTTCATTTTCATTGGATTGTTATTCGGCGATGATAAGTAAGATGACAAATGAATACATAACTGCAAAATAGACGATTTTATACATATATATTTTTAGTAACAATTACCCATCGCAAATCTTTGCTTCTCTAAAGAAATAAAGAACACAGTCGGGCGACGCAAGGCTTAGGTGTAGGACAAAACGGTACGAGCTTTTTGGGAACATTGTACACTCACGGTACAAACCATCAGACAGAAAAGCTGTTTGAAGCGTAAATACAAATAAGTTTATTTATCAGAACATGGCCTTACGACTAACAAATAAACGTCAATGAAATTCATTATCAACTAGCGAGCGAACATTCTAGTCACCATACACGAAACATTTAAGCCAAGTCCAGGGTCAGAAAACTTTTTATAGGTACATATGAAGCACATTGCACGTGCCGCTCTATTATTTACAGTTCGGAATCCACAATGTATATAAAATAATGTGCAAACTGGGCGGGATAAGAGCAACATAAGACAATAACATAAACAAGGTGCTTGCTATATGTAGTGGTTTACCGCGTCAAGGTTGGCGGCTGCTGATTTGCTCAAGCGTCTCGGGTCGATATAGCGAGTTATTTTTGCCCTTCGGTGCTATTAAAAACAACAACAAAACTTTAAAATAAAAGTCTTAAATATAAATTGCTCCACATTACCAGTTCCGGGGTCATCTGTTACACTATGTAGCGTTTAGCCCTCAAACGTCAAATTATAAATAATTAACCAGGAACAAACGACCATTAATTATTCTCGTTCATTCGCTGTCTTTTGTTTCAGGTTAAATTCTAAATCAGAACTTGTTTATTCCCTGCTCGGGAAGCACATGTTATAACTTAGGTAACTTTTGTTCTCTAATGCAGGGCTACACTAAGGTTTAACGCCATTAATTATCGCGTTAATGGACACTAGACATAGGCGTAGCCACGACTTAAGGCGCTAATTTGGTAATGGCATTCATAATGCCGTTCGGGATAGCACGACGATAGGCGATAGCTCGAGTGGCGGTCTTTTTTGGCACATCAAAGAGATTTATCGCGTAATTTAAGGCGTGTAGTGGCCTCATCTCCGTTTGTCACAGCGTTGCCAGAAGGGTACGAATAGTACGAATTGTGTACTTTTTCAGTCGTATGTGTACTTGCGTACTCTGGGCCTCTTTTGCGTACTCAAAGTAATTTTAGAGTAATTTTAGTAATTTTAAAGATACACAAACAGAATTTAAGAACAGTATAACATAAAAGAGTATATGTAACACATGCATACCGGTACACTGCTCACATTAATCGAAATCCTTATCCTTGGACGTACTTTTGTTGATGAGTTTTATCGCGGTTTTCCCGTTTTTCTGAAGCTCAATTTACCAAGGCCTACTTACGTACCTATGAAGTCTGTGTTTATGTACCTTCTGCACTAAATAATGACGAGAAATACTTTTGTATACCCTGCTATAGTTTTGTGTACTATTTCGGAAACTCGTACGTACTTACGTACCATAGACGTATTATCATCTGGCAACGCTGGTTTGTCAATATGCACCGAGAGTGCGATAGGATTGCACGTCTTTGTTTCTCGCCCGAAACAACTTTTTATCGATGATAACTATGGCTGGCAATTATTATAATTATTTGGTGACTATGGAGTGGACAAATGAAAAAGTGGTCGAGACATTCATCAAATAATACAATCTAGCAGCCTCAATCGCCATCTTGAAAATCATGTATCGAATAACGCGATTTATCGACATTAAGACGTTAAATGCAGATGTGGCTACTGCGTTTAGCGCATTATTTTATGGAATAATTGTGCGCTTTAATTATTGCGATAACGGGCGTTAGACGTAAACCTTAGTGTGGCCCCAGCATAAAAAATCAGGTAAAATATCGAAAGTCAGCTCACTCATAAAAATAAAAAAATCTGTGTAGTGCACACTTCTTAAAACATTGCAATAGCGTGCGTTACAAATGCAATATTATTTACCCTGAGCAAAATATAGTTGGGAGATACTTTGTTTTTTCCAAAATATCTACGCCTAAACAAGCGAATACGGGTGGCGAGTTTCTCTTTCTACAAATGAAAATTAATAAGGGTTAGTACTTTGGGAGAAAAGTTATTTTGTTGATGGATGAATTCTGTGAAAAAACCTTATGTATGAGGTTTGTAATTTGTTAACAAAACATGTGTTAGATTATTTTTAAGTACTCAATGTGTTAAGATTAGTTAAATTAATAAGTATGTAATAAATATACAGCCAAATAGTTAGTTAGAGTTGGAAATACTATGCATTTTTTACAGCTGTTAGCAGCTAAGTTAGAACTAACAACAACAAAACGTGCAAAATCTAATACTGACCTCTAAATTTGCCTGTATAAGTTCGTAAAGGACTTCTCCAAGCTGTTCCCACACGATGTCGAGAGTTCTAGAGAAGTTTTCGTTGTTCAAATGTTGGTACAATGTATCGAGGTTGGCTTCCAAGTAGCGCATAACGCGGTCCATACTCGAACAGTCTTGGTGAAGCAGTTCGGCTCCTTCAATCAAGAAACGAGTGATGGACGGCATCATCTGAAACAATAACAGTAATTTATTAATTCATTTTATTGTAAATAATTGGTCATTTCTATCATCTAAAATATACTAATCCAACAAAATAATAACGTAATTGGAAAAAGTATAACTAAATTAAGATTTCACAGTCTTATGTATACCCCCTCCGCTACACTTATTTTTACTGCCACTAGATTTAAATACGACAAATAATTCTTCCAGTGAAGTGCGGCATGCCTGACTCCTACCGACTAAAACCACCGGAGTGGTCATCTTCGGCCTCGAAGGAGGGCTTCAGGATCTAGAGTACACTCACACAAGACCGCTCATTGGTGCTACGCCTTTAGGCACATCTCAAGGGGGATTACTGTAAAGCGGGCACCCCCTCTAGCGGAACGGAGGCGACTGTAAAGAGGCGAACCCCCAAATACCCAACGCATTCATTATCTCGGGGGATTGTAAGGGATCCCCCGAAGCCATGCAGTGCGTTGTGCGTACACGGTGCATGACCACGGGCGCGCGTGCCACCGTCTTCCCAAAGATCCTACTCGTCACCTAGGACTTGAATTAAATCTCAATTTCGTTTAGATAATAAGTTTGAATTTGGCAGTAAACTTACCTTTTTTACCATAACTTCCAAAAGATCCAAAATTTTATTTCTTACAGTATCTATTGCATTAGCGATAACGTTCTGTAATGTTTCTTTACATCTGAAATTTATGAAAAGTTTACTAATTTAATAACGAATTGGGGTACAGATAATTTCGTTACTAAAGAACTGCTGTTGCGTAGCCGGTGCAGTGGCACCAAAATTGGCTTTGTGCCGTCGGCTTACTAGAGATTAGGTTTAATACCTTTCCTCTTTACTTCATACAGAACAATATTACTGAGAATTTTTATACATTCTAATATACAAATATTAATATAATACCTATAATATAAGTATTATAAAAATGAATCATGTGAATTAAGTATCTTTCGTTCTATCAAGAAATACATTCTTACAATCTACGTTCTGATATGTGAGCAATAATTTGTAAGTATTAAAAAGAGACGCGATGCATGACTGAGATTTGAGGGGTTAGGGGTGGGTGCGGTCTAATTCTGACAAAGTGAACACCTCACCCCCAGCCAGAGGTAAGTGGTAAGTAACACTGTAGGGTTTTTAGCCGGCAAGAGTCCGTATTCCCCTCCGCCCTTCCCAAGGCAGAGTAAGTCCATAAGGATTTCCCCACGACAAAAAAGGAGGTAGGGGTAGTTAGACTTTTTAACATATTTTTTTTACATTGCATTTTATCTTTATATAATTTCTCAAAAATATTCTGTAAGAGTTTCAAATTGATCTACCTAATAATTTTCAATATATGCAATAAGGGCATAAAATCCTCGAAAAGGCAGAATACAACGTAGACAACAACATAACGTCATTCTAGAAGCTTACACATCGGTAAATATTTATACGGACCTGGTACTTTTTTATACGTTTTTGATGAGTAAGAAAAACAAACGCTAATTCCTTCCAAATTCGTGAATAATATTTAAGAGGCCGCCATTTTAATCAATTTTAATAACAGTGAAATAGCTTCGAGTAAGCACTGGGTAAAGTATTGAACTAATGATTTTACATTAATTTACAGGTTTTAGATCAGACACTAACTGATGCTCACCGTATCGCTCTCGTTGTGAATCAACGTTCAACAACCCTGCAGATAACTTCGTCTAGAATAAGGTTGGGCACGGCATGAGCTTCGTTCACAAGAACTTTACTACCCATCATCTACCAAGACAGAATCAGCAGACAGCACTATCAGGCTTACCTCTGCGCCTCCATGGGCGAGCGCGCCTCGCACATCTTCTGTATGATGTCTTCCATGCCCAGTTCTTGCACGAAGGGCGTCAGGCTCTGCCGCACGTAGTCGATGTTGTTGATAGCGACGCACCACTCCGTCGTCACCTCGAACCGCTCCTCGAACACGTTGCTCACCACGCCCACGTTGTCCACGCGACTCGCCATCTTGTCCGAGTAGAACACACAGCAGCGGCAGATGTCCTGGAGAATCAATAAGCGTATTGTTAGGTATGATTGCAGTAGCAAGTATGGTACGAGAAATTAGGCTAATCTTTTGGTAGACCCAAATGTCGTTTCGTGATTATTATTCAGTGCTTAGATTCTTTTATTTCCTTTTTTCATCACGATAGAAATGAATGCTACGTGTAGTTGCTTCGGATCTAGGTGTTTGCCATGTGAGATTTACTTCTGTAAACAGTGCCCGCGATACAGGAGAAATGGGGAGGACGTGTAAAAAACTATTGAGGTTCAAAATAATATATACCCCGTTTATAAAACGAACTAAAAAGTACAACATTATTTCTCTTTAATGTAGTATGAACTATCAAAGGTAAGTTTAATAAGTCAAGCGCAGAGCACCTTACGCTTTTTTATCCAAATCTGGGCTATGATTCATAATTTCAAGACACTTGCTCGTCGGTAAGTTAGTTTAAAATCAATTACAAAATTTAACACCCGAACAGACATACAAGGAAGGGAGATATTATAAGCGTGGTAAAAAAAAGATTGCAGCACTCGTGTACGAGAATAGTCTCACGGCGACGAAAACGACAGTTACGGTGATCACGCACGTAAACACAATGTAGACGAAGAACGTTATTCGGCAATTCAATGGCTCTTGTGTAATGGACAGATGAATGAAAATGTACATCTGTTTTTATGAACATTCAGAATATTTTGAATATCATATCGATTTACACAAGCCATCTTGGCAAAATACGTATATTAATACATGAAGAGCCAACTTTGTACCCCTTTTTAAGCATAATTGCGCGCACAGAAGAGATTTAGCATGGTTAAAATAGAGGGAGTGCAGAAATCTAAAATCAACGTAAAAAATGAATTACGGTAGCATTTCGACCACTCGGCGACCACTAGTACATATAAAGGTAGATACGTAAACTCACATCAACTATTTTCGCCACAAATGTATAGCATCCCTCAACATCAGGCCACGCCAGCTGCTGCCAGAATATCTTGATCTGATAGAAGATGGCCAGAGTATCGACACCGGAGCTGCTGTACTTGACGTTCGTGTCTACTGGGACCAAGTTGTCAAGGTCCACGGCCTTTTCAATGCGCGTGAGTGCTTTGTATGCGGCGATGTCGAGCCATTGGGCCACGCCTCCGAAGAACCATGCGTGGAATTTTGATATAGCGTACGACTGCCAGTCAGTTTCATTGAGACCTTGACCTAAACTGAAATCACAACAATACTATTTTAGATAACGCCACAAAGCTTTGACCTGTTGATTTGTAATTAATTAAAAGTCTACATCGCCAATACTTTTTTTAATATAATAAAATTTTAAGGTGTAGTTGACGCAGTGGCTTTATTGGGTTTCTGCGCTAAGGGTCGCGGGTTCAATTCCCAAGGAACAAATATTTGTATGATCTATAGGTACTCGTTCCGGGTCTGGGTGTTTGTGCATGTGGAATTTATGTATGTAAACTATACCCACGACACAGGAGAAATCCTAGTGTGTGACAAATTTTATAATATTAAAAAACTTAAAACATACATCCCAGACACAATTTCAATAATAATACAGGTAGGTAGGTAGGTAAAGTTAAGTAATATCCCGTCATTTTCTACGCTATACATAAAACAAAGAAAAAAACACGACGCGTCGGTTCCATGCATTTGAATATTTAACAAGATTACACGGCTATTTAGCCAATTGTTTGAGTCGTTTTACTTTATGTTACCGTACATTATTTTAGGGGAACATCAAACAAATATTTATCGTACCTAATGGTAAAAGCGATTACATTGGTTTTTTTGTAGGATTGATTACTTTGTAGGAATTTAATGGTTTCCTAATGTTCTTTATAGACTTACTGGTGGTAGGTCTCTTGTTGCAAGAGGCCGACAGGTAGGTACCAGCAAAGTGCCACTAATTCCCCGCTAAGCAGTAGTGTTTAAACTTTAGACATTACCGTGCTCTAGTTAGAAGGGCAAGGCAAGGGCAAGCTAGTGAAATTACTGGGCATAAAAGACTAAAAAACTTTACGTCTCGAGGTGACGAGCGCAGTGTGATGCCTAGCAGGGCTAGTCGTAGGTAGCATTCTAATTGTTATGGGCTGGCATGTCGCTCACCACCAGGCTCGTCTCGTCACCAAGTTGTATATAAAAAACTCACATTGAAAGAGGTTACTTTCATTTTACCTCTTTTATTAAGTACGACAAACAAGGCTGCTGTCAAATTACTATGAAATAAATATCTGCAAGTTGTAAGGCACTTGCAGATTATCAGCACATAAGATTTAATGAATAATTATGATAGCCAATGTAAATGAGATAGGGAACTAAATAATACACGTAGTTAACTATGTATCTATCTATAAATATCTTAACTTTAATATAGAATAGAATAAAAACTCATTCATTCAACAAAAAAATCGCTTTGTAGCTCCGACTACATTTTCGGAAGTGACATTTCGTTTGCGGAAGCCAAGATATTTTTATATTCACACAAAATGCTGGTCGCATAGAAGAAACGAAGTTTAAAAACAATAGTTTCATTCTTCGACATGATGCCCGAAATTTTCTTTTACTCATAAATCTACATATATAATTTATAGCTCACAGCTATAACATCATTCATTTGCCCAAACACCTAGACACAATTATATTGATACTTACATTAAGAATCTTTGTAGAGTGAGGTAAAGTTCAAACAAGGTTGTTCCCATAGACAGGGGCTCTGAACCCACGGACATAGACCCGAGTCCCGTCTCCCCATTCAAGCCTCCAGCCAGTGTCGTCGTGGAACTCTCACTGTACCGCAACCTCTTGAGGCTTTTGCAAACTTCCACTATTTCGGACTCCACCAATGACGCAATCTTGCTTTCGTACAACCCGTATAACGCCTTCGAATAGAGGAAGCTCATTACTCTGCAAAAATTTGGCGGTGTAAAAAATATCATTAGCATTTACATAATAACAACGAGAACTGAGCTAAAAATAGACATGACTCCAATCTTCGTATGAGCAAACATATCCATAATTGTATTCAATCAATGCAATACTTACTCAACAAACACACGGTCGTAGTATTCGACGGCTCTTTGCAAATCTGACCGCACCAACTGTATGACTCGAATCAAATGCTGTAGTCTTGTATCTTCTGTATTATCTTTACATTCATTGTTATCCAGTATGTGTACAAACCAATCCGAGGCACCTTGTATCACTGCCTGGTTCAAGACCTCGTGAATAGTCGGCTTGCCCTCATCGTTTCGGAGCCAACCATATAGATTCTTTGGGAACAAGTCTATATTATCAGGGATGTCCAACACGGACACCTTGTACAATATTTTAAGGACTTCTCTAAGTGTTTTCATGACAGTTTTATCTCCAGCAGTCTTTTTTCTGAGCTTCCTAATGTGACTGTAGCAGGTTGGGAGCAGTTTCCTCGCACCATCCCAGAACAGCTTGACGTCCTCTTCATTTACCAGACCTGAAATTAAACTTCCATAATACTATGGTGTAAACAGCACATCGTAAACATTTTATCGCCACTTACACCGTACAAAGCCATTGTTACTTTTATATAATATACGGGAGCAAACGATCATACGGGTCGCCTAAACGATCACTGCCGCTTATAAACATCCGCAACATCAAAGGAGTTCCTGATGTGATGTGAGGCATACACTTCTTTCCTTGAAGGCCCCCATGTCCTATGTCTGCCATATTTTTTGGTGGTTTAGCTTCCGTTATTCCTCTCATTGTACGAAACGCAGCAATATTGCTACTTCACGCACGGTATTCTGTGACGGCGTGGAACTAATCCGGTCGAGCCAGCCCATTTACGAGGTTTAGAACGATGACCAAAGCGAGGCTCTCCCACGCACAAACTTGAATGCCATACTTTTTGTTATTACTACGTTGATTTTCTAGTCTCACTAGATAATAAAGTCTAAGCGAGCTACTTGACCTCCACAATCTAGTTTCCGACGACACTGGCATTATAAAAGTTCCACGTAACTTTTTCCAACTGGATATGAATATGACCTCTGTCTTACTCCGGAAGCTGTAGGAATGGCTGACCCTCATAGATGAGCACCCTACCTATTTACTATTACTGAAAGTTTCCACCATGCAATCGAAGTCGGTAAAATAGTTTACCAGATTGTAACGGCTTAGTGATTTTGTCCAGCAGCGTGTTGAAGAGTGCGAAGCTGAGCGGGTGGTCGGCGGTGACAGCACAGTACACGGCCCACTGCACCAGGCTGTTGTCAGCTAGGCTCAGACCGCTCTGCGCCGCGTGCTGCGTCAGAATCGCTTCAGCCGCCGCGCTGAAGTTACCACACCACCAGTACGGCGCAACCTACGTGGAACACCAAGGTGGCTATAGAATTCAAATTAGAAATCAAAAGTGTGCTTCTGCTGGCTGTCCTCTGTACTGCACTCAACTCTCCTGGATAGAAACTTAGGAACCGGGTAGTCGTAAAAAAATTAACACAAATAGCATGGTTAAGAAGTTATTGATGAGATTAACATGGAATGGTATTCATACATTTACTTTGCCTTTTTGGTAAACTAACGATGGTCAGGTACTTGTTGGTTTTCATAGGGCCGAAATTAATAATCAATCTAATCCAAAATCTTCAGGTTTAAGATTTTAAAATGCATCCTTGGTTGTGTTACGATCACATTTAAATCCGAAATCCATAGATTTTGGATTAGATTGATTAATCATTTCGGCCGTACAACGTCTTAAAATAGCTAGGTATCTAGGTAGCTAGGCTAGGTCTCTATTTTAAGAATCAAGGTCTTACGTAAAAGGAAATATAAGATGTAAGTATCAAAAGTCGAAACTAAAAAGTATGCGCAATACATGTAGGCGTAATCTATGCCACTTGTATATTACTATTTATTTATCTACAAGAAAAACCTATTAGATATCATAGGTCATCATATGGTATCAGCCAAAGTACGGCCATTGCTGAACAAGAGCCTGCCCATAAACGACGGTTACATACCATGCGTCGTCATTTTGGGGGGAATTTTCCAGTAATCACCAAGCTTGGCAGGCGGTTTAGTGATCGCTGCTGGCCACTTGTCTAAAGTCCCTTAGTCGCGTTTTACAACGTCCACGGGAGGAGATCATCGTTTCGGCCGAATGTAGTCCACTGCTGGACACAGACCTCCCCCAAAGATCACCACAATGACCGATATGGGTGTGTTGTGGGCTCATTGGGGGGTTTTGCCATAATCGCCACGCTTGGTCACGGGAGGAGATGGAGCTGAGCTATATTTGTAATCCGGACACGACACAGACCATATCAACAATCATAGGTACTAATGTTATAAAGATGTGGGAAGTATTACGTTTATTTTAGGGATTGACTCAAAACCAGCCAATCCAAATGCTAAAACTTCTGTGGTCCGAACCAAACCATGACCTTAGCTGTTTATTTATTTACAGATTCTAACAGGAACCGATTGAAAAGTCTGCACTTTAAAGCTACGGTTAGTGATGTGGTTTATCTGTTTACCTTTTGACTGAAAGACAAACCTACATAAAACGAAACATTCGAACCATCTTTAAAGTTGGCTAAATATTCTGTTCAAACGAATCCTAAAGTTTGCTGTGTAGATCGTAAATTCACGAAAGCTGCAGTTATCACGAGCATTTAACGATTGTTTTTTGTAGTGCTGTCAGTCAATAAAACTGTGCAGCCGTATAAATCATTACAAAAATAGATGTAAGACCTTCAATAAGGTATTTATTTCAGTTATTAGTCCACTTGTATCGGAACTGTCGAATGACTTACTTGTAAATGTGAGACTTCTGTTGTGATGATGATGTATGTTTGCATAATGAGATCATTCTTAATGAAGCATCAATAAAATTCTTGTCATTACAAGAATAGATTGAATAATATCGTTATTTATTGAGTGGCCTATAAGCTGTTGTGCAGCGTACTACGTAGGTCAGTACCCGTAGGAAGTCAGTAATTAGCATGCATACCATGCGGACGACAGTCTATGAGAGTGACTAATCATCAAAATCATAACCCATTTACGTAGTAAACTGACCTTGGAGTTTTCGAGCTCGTGTAGTAGAATAATTCTGAGCAGGTGTCGGTGTTCTTGAGCAGCAACTTGAGAATTCTTCTCTGAAGAAAAGTTGAGGCGTACTTTGACCACGCCCTGTCGCCTCAGTTTGCTTTTCTTGCTAAGACTGAACCACATTGTCATCCCACCCGCGGGAATTGACTATAACAAAGAAGTATTATCAGTCACTCAAGAGATCCTGAGTGTTGACATTAGTCTTAACTCTTGGGACACACTTTGTATTATATTAAAATACAGTAGCTGACATATTTCCTCAACCAGATACTCCAACAGAAGAGAAAACTATTTACTGTCGAAAGATCTATACTATTCTACCTGTATATGTTCAGCATCATTCAGATACTTTTATTCAATTGAGACTCATAAAATCAGGACCTTTCCTTACCTTCAGTGGTATATTTGAGGTCCCAATGAGTTCATTGTCATGCTTCCCAGTAGAAGCAGTGATAGCTATCTCCTTCATCAGTTTCCGGAGTCCTTTCACCCCTTTCACTTCAAATATCTTCGTCATTTTCTCTTTCACCGTCTCCGCGGGATCAAAATCCCTGAAAGATTTTCTTATACACTTCAGAAATACTTACCTACTACATAAACATAAAGTCAAAGGCATTTGTTACTGGGGCATAAAAACTTTAATCACTGTAGTTTAATGTCACCTCGAGTAATTAAATGAAAAATATTTACATTTATTACTGCGTGCAAAGTAACTCAGCTTTAACAGTATAAAAATACCGGTAAGTCAGTTCTGTTATAATCACTAATCACATCTTCACAACCGTAACCGGAATCAGAGGTCAATAGCCCTCGTTATAGTTTTATGTTAATAATAATAACTAGGTGGATTGTTTTGATCACGCTAATTTACTAGATTTCATTCAAGAAGCTTAAGATCAATAGCAAATAAGTGGTGTTTGATATTTACCATACTTCCAATACAAGGGAATCTTCTTGAACACTTCCAGGCATAGGTCTGGAAATATACAAACAATTATTGAATAATCAATACCCTCACAAGCAACAATAATATTACTTTGATTAGGCACCTATATATTTCGAATAAAATCCATGCCAAGCACATGGCTCCTAATGCAAACATATTTGCACTAATGTAGTCATAATTTTTGATAGCTTAATAATAATTCTACTCGACTATATTTTACTATGATGTGTGGAACATTTATTTATCTACGTCATTAGATTTATGTTCAAAGTTAGGTAGGTCATGACCTGAAATTTTGTCTGACATAATCACAATTAACAAAGTTTATAGCGATTTGCACCAAGTAATATGAACTCTGCATATTTGCTTAACATTACTTCATCGTCGATCAACGCGTTTCTCTTTTGTCTGTATACATTATATTTACATTACTCAGACTGCATCTACTATTTGCATAAAATAAGACTGTGATTTCTGACATATCCTGAATTTTGTTTATAAGTATGAAGAACGCCTATGATTCCTCAATGACATTAATATGTCCGAAAAATATAAGGCAAGCGGTGTGGCGAATTTGAATCGCTTAGCGAATGAATTTTATGAATTTATTTATCAGTGCTTGCATACTTTAAATCAGGGACTCCTGTGCAAAATTTCATGCTTCTAGCGTTGTCTGTCAGTCAGTCAATGTTAGAATATTAGTAAGTAGATATAAAATATACTCACAAAGAAAAGTGCTCCTCCCACAGAGGGTTGAGAGTGCCCGACTTCACTGATGTGTTGTACCTGTGAGTCGGGTTGGACATCAAGTATATCGTGACGAAAGGATCACTAAGACCGTTCGGGTCCTTAGGCACGAGGTCTTTTGCTTCAACAACTTCTACGTTCAACATTAACTCTGGAGGCTCTTTTGCCTCAGCTTGTGTGAGTAGTTCCGTATGCTTATCGTTAGCTATTTTAAAAGCTTCTTGTATGTAAGACAGCATCGCGAGCTGCCCTACCTCACACCCTATGTCACATCCCCCGACATTGTGTAATATTTCGTAAAGTATTTCCAAATAAAGTTCATCGACCTGAAAATTTACTTTCGTTTACAATACTGAGATACTTAATGTCGCCATCCTGCAGCACAAACCAATTATATCGAGTCTTTCTTACAATGACTTATACCATTTTGCCACTTAAGCCATAAGTCATAATTAATTCGCGTGAATCAATAAATTAAATTTTTCACCAGATCGTACCGAGATGTGTTTTAATAAAGAATACGCATCATGCTAATTAATTGTTGTTAGGCTTCAGAGTTATCTTTGAATCAATATTATACGAGTAGTTATGTTGCAAAATTGTGTAAGTCATCGTAAGAAAGACTCAAGTTAATTGTTATTTTTTCTGTAAGTCGGCGATATTGTATTAATTACCATCATGACCTACATGATTGTTAAACACTATACATATAAATCGAAGTGACTGAAGATAATTTAGTTAGAGCAAGCAACTATATAAAAAATGCTGCGACTTTTAAATTAATATTCTGCTATTATTTAGTAAAAAATATCTTAAATTTACGTTTTCGTTGTCACTGTTTTGGGTGTGGTTTTCGAATTAAGGAGATACCACCACCACTCCGTCTCATCCCGTGGATGTCGTAAAAGGCGACAGAGGGCCTATAAACCAGAGGAATGGGCTGCAGCGTCTCTTGTATGCAACAGTAGCCATACTGCGCTTATCAACCCGCCTGCCAAGCATGGTGAGTAATGGCAAATTAAACCCAAAATGACGACATAATTGTGAAAATCTATTTTGGGAGGCCTTTCTTCAGCAGTAGAAGTCCATTGGCTGATATGATAATAGTTATGTTTTTGTAAACTATCGACGTACCGTTCTCAAGTGTGTTAAAAATATATTGTATACCCTATTTCTAGTTACCGGACGCTCCGCACCCTGTAGTAGAACCTATAGTTTCATATAGGTTCAAAGATGAGTGCAAAATACTGGGTAAAGTACCAACTAAGTATGGGAAAATTCCCGTATTTCACACATTTAATCAGCTTTAATTGCAGGTGCCGGCTCAGAATGCCACCACCCCATCTCCCCCCATGGGTGTCGTAAAAGTCGACTAAGGGATTAGTCGGAGGATGGGCAGCAGCGTCCTTCGAGTACATTAACAACTCAACTGCGATCGCCAACCCGCCTGCCAAGCGTGGCGATTATGGCAAAACCCCCCAATGAGCTCAAAACACATCCATATCGGTGGTTGTGATGATCTTTGGGGGAGGCCTGTGTCCAACAGTGGACTTCATTAGGCCGAAATGAATTGTAGGTATGTCTATATAATTGCAATTTAATTTAACAATAGTGCCTATATTTCATCTCTATTTTTAAGTTGAACCTTATGATTTGGATATCATGTCAGCCATAAAACGTACACTGCTGAACAAAAGCTTCCCGCATAAGACGACCGGCTACATGCCGTGTATCGTCACTTGACCAGTAATCACCACGCTTGGCGGCCGGTTTGGTGAGTGCAGAATGGCTAATGTTCCACAGATAGGACGCTGCTGTCCATCACTCTGGGCTAGAGTCCCTTAGTGATTAGTCGCCTTTTACGACATCCATGGGAGTAGATGGAGCGGTGCTAATTTCTTAATCCGAACACCACACGGATAATTGGATCTGATTGATATGATTTGGATCACTGAAAACTAACGAGTAACATAGAACACAAAATTACATAAAATACTTTATAAATACAAAGCGACCTTTGAGTACTTGGCCGCTACCACTCTTTCAACAGCATTTTCAAAATGCAGAAACACCACCATCACAATTTTGACTATGAGCACGAATAAACTTAAATGTTGCACAGATTGATTTTACCGTATAAGTAACCTAGCTTAAATTTATAACTGCTCTGAAATACAAAACTAAGTAATAGAATTCTGAACATGTGCTTGATATTTTATATTAAGTATGAAGAGATAACTTTCTGGATAACATTGTTCTTAATTTCTACTGTATATCACAACCCACTTAAGATAGGAACTCACATCCACTTATTACTTATCATTTAGCTGGACTATAATCTAGGTAACAAGAAACTTCGAAACTTGACAACAACGATGCTCAAAGATACTATAGTGAGTGTTTGGCTCACTGTCTACTCATCCAACACTTTTAGTGTAGGTAGATGTAGGTACATCAGACTCAAACGTAACACTCACCGACGAATCGTAATAATATCGCAATTTCATAAACCAATTGACAGAATCAGAAAGCTAAGTTGCAAAACAATACCCTCTGCACTGCTGCTAAAACCACAACCGAATGATTCATCGACAGTTTTGAATGATGGGGTGTCCTGGTAACGACACCACCGGAACGACCGGGCTGCGCGACCGACTGCAAGTGTCGCAACCGAAAGAGTTTTCACCGTGTTTATAGTGACCTCTTGAAATGGCTGGGTTACTGCGCCGTCGTGGGAAAACTATCGATCTTATAGAAAGGTGGTGGTGTTTACGATTCACCAGTCCGTTGGTCACGAAATATCTAGAAATTAAAACTATATAAAAATTCGCATTCTCTGAACTAGTGACTCATGAGTTGGATTTTTAAATATATGTATATATATATATATACCTACCTACCTACTTACTATACTGAACTTTTCAGGTATGAGGTAAATAACTTTTTGGTAAGTACGACAGACGAGAATATAATCAATTAATTTTAAATATTAAATTAAGAAGTAACCCCAAGCAGGAATAATAAAAAACACTATTTTTGTAGCTTTCAGCGAACATTATTTGCATAAACATACGTAACAAAAAAAAAAGTGATATGGGAATTATTGATCATGCAGTGTACCTATAGGAAAATGCGCGTAACACATGCTATAAAAAATAGAATTATACAATTGTCTATTAATAACGCCAGAGCAAGAATGGCTTAATCTTTATACGAGCGAATGAAAACAATTTGCGAAGATATACCCAATTAGGAATTAGTAAGATGTACAAACTGTCATAGACTGTATCAGCATGCTGGTCTGTCTGTCTAACAATTCTTTCTTTACGCCTCTGAACTTAGTCCGAAGTGTCCCCATGCCATTCATTTTCGCGAAAAATTGTAGTCGTTTTGACTGTTACATATTCACTAAGGCCACTCACTAAAACACAACTGATAACAACACTAGGTTCATAAAACAATAAAAAGAATATGGTCCGTCATCTTTCCCAAAGACGATAGAATCACTGAGTTAACGAGATATTGTCGGTACACGTGAAGAATATATGAGGAAAGTGAAGAGAAATGAATGTGGTGGGAGCTGTCGGTGCACTGGCGGAGTCCGGCCGACCGGGACTCGGGATTGATCCCGCTCTGCCGCCAAATTCTATTTTTGCAAAGCGCCGCCAACGAAGACGAATGCGAGAGCAGAGCTAAATAATAAAAAAATCTCCAAAATATTTCAAGACACCACTGATGTCTAACTCAACCGACATCTTTGCTGGAATGACCAAATATTCCTGTTATGTGATCAATCATTTCTACTGCAGAAAAAATAACTATCACCGCCACGGCGGCGGCGGCGGTACTTCGAAATCAGTGTCATAGTCTCGTAAAATAAATGTTGATACATTTATATTTCGAATTCTTTGGCGTCCTTAAAATATTTTTGTTGAAACTTACACCAACTCTATCATCCATAAACGTCTTTACTAATGCAGAAGATAGAATATACATAATATGTTCCTCTCCAGAAGAACAAGAAAGAATACCTACGCAGCAAAACATTATCGAAAGTTTAATGGAACCGTAAATATAAAAAATATGGAACACTTGAACTGAAGCTATAAATCGTGAGGAAGGCCATTATAGTGTGTAATAATTATAATTTAGTTACATTACAAGTAGGTACCTACTTCTATCCAGCTAGCCATTATCTACCTAAATGCATACTCGCTAATTTAATAGTTCGTAGTTCCAAGAAGGCTGAAGCTCATAATGAAATCTTTGAGTATTTAAAATACTCAAAGACGTAAATAATGAGGGAATGACTAACAAATTCGAATAAATGTTAACCGTGTGATAGCACCACTCTATATCCTCCTGTTGATGTCGTATAAGGTGACGAAGGAACTCTAAAACAGAGCGATGGGCAGCAGCGTCCCTTCTGTGAAACAGCAACCATTCTGCGCTCACCAATGATGATATTAAAGCAACAGGTATAGGTATACCTATATGTTGTATAATAAACCTATCGCTATTTTTATGATACCTAAATATTTAAGCGCCCTCATGATGGAGCATCCTTAAACTCTAAGCAAAGTTTATTATAAATCTAAATCGTGTTTAGCACACAATTAAAAGCCAAGGTTACCAGTTAGCAGGGCAACAGGCGCGCGTGCTAAACGGTTTATTTATTTTATTAACCGCGTGCGTTTGGACTAGCTAGGAACGGAAACTACTCTCCTTGCAAATTTATTTACATAACTGAACTTCAGTAGACGCATTTATTTACGTAACTGTTTAAGTGTATTCTCCACAAGACGTTCTGCACTAGATAAATATAATTATGCTTAAATTGGAATTAGAATCAGTGGAGGTTTATCGGTTAGAAATTATCTGCATCCAGCTGGTGTTTGAAACTGTAACTGGTAAAATGGTGCTAGGCTCGCCCGCTGTCACATGGGACGTAAAAACAAAACCGTCATCGCCTGTGCAACCACACTTCTCTAAAACATCTCTGCACTCCCCTCCTTAAAAAAAGGCGTGACGGTTATGTTTGTTTTTATTTTGTTATTTGAAAACAGCAAGTACACATACACTTCGGTTCTCTGCAACGGTGTTTTTGCTGCATATAAACGATCTCTTAAAGCCTGGTACGGTCTTTGGGTACGCCGGCGACAGCACCGTTGTTGAGAGATACATATCCAGTGCACCGTGCACTCCAGTGCGTCGCAGATCCAGTCTCTTAGTGAGTCTATGGTCGAAAGCTTGAATTTGTCCCTGAAGGCAGTCTCCGAATGGGGTGATGCTAACTTGGTCAGGTTAACTGCTGCCAAGACCAAGGTGTGTATTTCCGTCAAACGGAATCACTTCTAACTCAGACTTTTAGAGATAATTCTTGGCATTAGTCTCACGTCCACCCTCAACTACATGCGAGTCAAAAGCTCAACTAGCTTCAAGAAAGCTTGGCACCATATCGAAGGAGACTGTACTTCACACCGGAACAGCTGCTCAATTAATACCAAGCGAAAGTTCGATCGTATGCGGAATACTTCTCTCATCTTTGGGACGGTACCGCCTTGAAGCGCTAGCGTGATTGAGACCACACGCTTAGAGGCATTTAGCAAGGCGCATTTAACAACGATGCACAGGTCGAGGCAAAGCTCCAGCGCCTCGAACATAGACGCAGAGTTGCAAGCTTATCGATTTTTTATCGGATTCCTTTCGGAGAGTGTGCACTGGAATTTCACGATTTAATTTCCCCAAGTCCATTCCATCATCGGACAACCATACGAACGGCATTGCGCCACCGTTATATTTTTGATGGTATACCCATACGTACGAAGCGTTTTGCTTCCACGTTTTTCATGCGGACCGCTAAGAAGTGGAACTCGTTGCCAGAGTCTGTGTTTCCTGATCGTTCATCATAACAGTCAAAAACGTCCACTGCTGATTAAAGGGCTCCCCATAGACAACCGGTTATATACCGTTTGTCGTCATTTTGGGAGAAATTTGCCAGTACTCACCACGCTTGGTAGGCGGGTTGATGAGCGTTGAATGTCTGCTATTCCACAGAAGCGACGTTGCTGCCCATACCTTTGCTTTAAAGACCCTTTGTCGCCTTTTACGACATCCACGAAAGGAGATGTAGTGGTGCTATATTCTTAATCCGGACACCACACGGAACGTTGAAATTTCAAACCATTTTAACCTGGGTATCTTCAAAGAAGGAGTGAACGGGTTTTTCAAGGCAAGAGTGCACTATCGTCGACCACGCCGTCGCTTAACATACGCAATATTATAAAAAAGATACATAAGGGAGTATCTAGACGGATGCAGTTGTTCTGCAGCAAAGAAAGAGTTTTAGTCTTGTTTCATTGTTCTGCGTGCGTGCTAAACCTATGTGTATAGTCCCGGCTTTACTTTATCCCATTGTACTGAGGCACCAGTGAAAGGTGTGTAGTCAATTTTCGCTTCTACTGCATCTGCGTTATGAAAAGAAAAAACGAAAACGGCTTTCGTAGCGCTCATCAGTAGCGACTAACACAACTTACACTCGAGGCACTGGTAGGTCTAGAAACACCATTATGAGATTACGTTAATGCATCTTGAGAATATCCAGGCAATACATCAAACGCATAACTGTCTAGATTTAGATGATCCAATAGTCAATAGTACGTATAATTGGTAGCTTTGAAGTTAAAGTTACATACAGACTATTGATTAGGTATCAGCTATAGGATATATTGTTTGTTCTGTATTCTAAGTTCTTTACTCGTAAGCGGATATGACGAATTAGACTCCCCAATACCACACACACCAAAAGCATGCATGTGTTGTGATCTTTGCCTGCAGATAAAACAGATTGATTTTTACTGAACTACTATACCTTCGTCATTAATAAGTATTTGCAGGCAGGCCTACACGGGAAACAAGGCAATATTTTTTGCCGGAAATTCCATCTCAAACTAAAGGGGAATGACATTGGAAATTACGTAATCGTAACCACGACGGTCATTGAGATCAACCTTGGTGAGGAAGTTGACAAAAAAAAATAAAAAAGTAAAATCTGCTGGACACGTGCCAGTAGTGCGGTTGAGTATCGCGCCCATTGTACGCTAGACTCCCCCTGCAATCGACTAAGGTGCTACCACAAAAGAGAAGGAAGAAGTGACACGACGTAAAGGGTTAAACAAATTACTAGACAAAATCCTTGATAAGTAAACATACTATCAACAAACAAGGTTCAGCTGTCTACAATTAAAATGTGTAAGTTTACGACACTTGTACGCGTTGTACATTCGTAAGAAGGTTCTTAATGTCATGTCTACACGTCTAGTTTATATTGTGCAACATGAAGGTCTTCAAACCCTTTGTTCCGTTGCCCCACGTAATCACGTACTGAGAAGATTTAATCAAGAACAATAACACGGTTGCTCGTAGCGAACGTTGCAATCGTGACACCACCTTGGAATATTGCCCATGATAGCAAATTCCTCGGGTTAATGTCACTGCATCGTTTCAGCAGAGCCCAAAATTAGCTGTGGCACACTTTCCCAGGATAGGTATAGCCCAATGTCTAGTTCAATTAGAGACTAGGCCTGACTGGAGTTCAGTTAAATTGACCTAAAAATACAACTGATGTTGAAACACCGACACTTTGCTAACTCGCTCGTTACGAGACCATTGATTTCCGCCCCGATGAAATGTTTATTGTCTGTGCACTTTCCTCTATAACCAATATAGGAATGTAGGTCGACTCCTGTAAATAAATTATGACTAGTTCTAATAACGTACCGGTTTAAAACGCTAATCATTTATAAGGCTGTGATGGCGTGACCGCGACGCGTGTAGCGGGAGCGTAGAATTTTAATAACGATGACGAGAAAAACCCAAAATGATGTTATAAAAAACCTAAACTATATTACTGTCTTTATGTGGTGAAACAATTGTAAATAATATAATTCAAACACAATGATACAAACAAGTGAAGGCATCATTAAAGAGATAATACCATGCCGTTGGCAAAAGCACATTTCGTTCGACAACAGCTAAAGGTCGTAAAATCTTTTAATACTACATAATTTAGATTAATTAATCAGACAGTAAAAAACGACAGGTAATTTAAATTTTACCATGTAAAGGCTCCGCTACAAAGAACGCAAATCGTTAGCAGACGGCAGATGCCCGGGCCCCACTCCGACAGTCGATTGTCATTCATTGAAATCGTTGTTCATCCACGCCGTTTCCGTCCATCACCAACCCGCGTTTTAGTGTATGTGAGTTTATCTTTATGATGTTCTTAGAAAACAGCGACATTCAGTCTTTATCTTTTGTTCACATAGAGGAAATGAAATTATGATTTGATATGTAAATGGAAAGAAATTACTATTTTTTCTGTCATTATGATTATGGCATCATATCAGCCAAAGGAAGTCTAGTGCTAAACAAAGGCCTCTCCCGTAGGTTTCCCCAATTGTTTCGTTATGTTGGGGCGAATTTGCCAGTACACGCCACACTTGGCAGGCGGGTTGGTGAGCGCAGAATCGCTTCCGTTCCAGAGAAGAGACGCTGCTGCCCGTCCCTCTGGTTTAGTATCACTTAGTCGCCTTTTACGATATCCTTGTGAGGAGATGGTGTAGTTATATATTCTTAAATCCGCACACATGTTTATATGATTATGTAAAACCTTCTTAATGTCAGCTTTTTATATACCTATGAGAAGAAACGCCGATAAATTAAAGGGTAAAGGTAACTTTTAAAGAACAGACATCATGCATGAATCAACAAAATGTAGGGCAACATCTGCCTTATTAAAAATGCGCCATCGCAGTTAGAGCTTGCCTGTTGTCGTTGTTCTATCCCGACCCAAGCACTTCAGTCATCGTGTAACTGAACCCTAATTTAGGGAGCTTAATGACCCGAGTAACCACCCTATTATCAGCAAGACCATCGATGAAAGCATAAATTACGGATAAAAACTTCCTATAAGCTTTTCTATACAAAGTAAATCGGATAATGGATACTTACGTTCCAGCCGACAGCCTCCACATAACGATTTATTTTATCGTGGTCATCAGGTTCAGAATCAGTGTCGAGTAAGGTCTCGTTCCCACTGTCAGAATCCCGTAAGATGCTTCTACTCTCCACTTGAAGGTCACCCTCCACTTTCTGTTCACCATCTTGTTCCTCGACCTCTTTTAAAGGAGCCAACGGAGTGGATTCTTCTAATGCAGCTTTCTGTGAAGCTTGTTTTAGTATTGAACCAAACTTTTCGAAGAAACTGTCGTCTACTTCTTGAATTCTGGAAATAAATATGTGAATAAGTATTCATGGTTACGTACCTAAGTGATGTCATGCGTTAATGCCGAACGTAGCAGAGAAATCGGAATTTCGATTGGTTGAACGAAACACTTCATGAAGTGTTAAGCCGCAATGTGATTGGGTAAAAATAATACTGAGGTACCTATTTGTAATAACATTGCACCCAATATTGCAACAATTGTACCGTACGTGTTTTTGTTGGTTTCTCGCATACATTTCAGGGAAATGTGGTTGCTTAACCGGTCATTTCTGGCGAAGCCAAAAGAGGCCTCCAGCCCGGCTTAAATTTAATATTAAAAACTAAGCAACTTTCGCTAAGGGCGCCCCCTGCGGAACACGGACCTCGGCTTAGGGCGTTGCTGGGGATAACAAGCTATTGTTTTGGGGACAGCTGGATCGGTATTATTTATTATGTATTAAGGGACATTTATAGCAACAGGCTCGGCACGGGCCGGCGCGAGCAAGAGACGGTAGGGAGAAGTGCTAACTTGAACGGGAAGGTGGCTATTTATGTATACACACTCATTTGGCAGTTGTCTGATGGTTATAGTCTAAGACCAAGTATCTATAGACGGATAGTATTAAGCATAAACAAAAAATCTATTACCACCTCTTATGAGCACATGCGCAACGTCATATGAAAGAACGAGATGTCTATAGGCGATAAGCCTCCGCGACGTCGGTGCGGCGGGGCCCGAGAAGTGCCTGGGGGGCGGCATTTTTACAGCCGCTTGCATTCGGCTAGAGGGGGTGACCGCTTTACAGTCATCCCCTCCAAGATGTACCTAAAGGCGTGGCACCAATGGGCGGCTCTAGTGTGATCTTACGAGGACCTAGAGCCCCCCTTCGATGCCGAAGATGACCGCTCCAGTGGTTATAGCCGGTAGGAGTCCGGCATACCACTTCGCCCTTCCCCGGGGTGGAGGAAGTTCCATGTAGAATTTCCACTGGACATACATGACTTGACTGGCGATAAATAGTTCCTACTTCTTTCCCACGGTCAACTGGCATGGTACGGTATGATGGAATATTTTCTTCTGGTAACGGCCCAATATGATTAATATAGCATGGAAATGTAACTAGGTATTTGTTTTAGAGTTCCATAAAGAAAATAGGTAACGTACATAACCTTAGTAATCTGGTGCGTTTATCTGTCCGCCTGTCTCAGTAACTATTATTAACGTATTAACTTGAAACTTGGCCAAGTAGGTAATAATCATATTGATTCACATTTATTAGGAATTCGCATACAAATGATAATAATTAGAGAGGCAGAAAGAGTGCTCCGCTTTTTTATGGTTCATGTAGGGTATCATTAGGCTGCGTTTACACAAGACCTACAGAGTACATTATATATACTGGTAACAAGACCTGTGCAAGGTACTAGCTAAGCGGTGCGCGAGGAAAGAATGTAGTGAGATTACTTAATTTTCCTAGCGTCGCTCAGCGCAGATTTGGTGGAGAAGGGCTTAACGGCGCGAGGACTTAGTACATACAATAAAAGCCAGAGATTGAGCGAGGGACGCGTGCGTATAGGTAATGTGTGCGAGGGATGTGTGCGATGCTAAGAGAGCTGGTAGTCAAGTAACTATCAGTCTAAAGATGGTGCGTGTTAGAATTAAACGTGTATACGGATAAAATAAATTGTTCAGTGATTAAAAAATCTATATTTGAGTCATATAAGATGGCACAGATTCTAGACACGTAACCACATATGATCGATTACATGCAGTTTTTAACTTTTTCGTAACAACTGACGATGAAACATTCTTAGTCTGCTTCCTCGCACTGCAAAGATTTCAATTAGAGAAGACTCCATTACGCATCCTCGCACCGCTCAGCTTTCTTATGGAGCTTTACTGGAAAGTCTCACCGTTTCACAGCTCACCTACGCCTCCTCAAAGCAGTCAGCTTCGTAGCACATCACTCTGAAATGCAGCCTCACACCAGTCTCTGATAATTACCACCCCCTCCCTCTTCTGCTGTGGTTATCACTGAAGACGATTATAGGCAACCTAGAGGCTACGCTTCAACGCTTTTTGTCTGTTAAAGACAACACGCTGAGACCAATAAGCACAATTAATAGAGCATGAAACAGGTACTTATTAGTGATGTAAAGAAATTAATAACTTAAGGTGGCTCAGATAACAGCCACCTTAATCTTAAAACTATGAGGTTATATGTTATGATTGAAAGTACTGTGGCTAAATCAGATTAGAGAACAAGAACAGAACACCAAGCATATATCATTGTAATTAAGATGTCAATAGGCCCGCTTAAGTTTAGCGACATTTGAAAGTCTTATCAACAGAGTTACGCCACAATATAATACATATAACTGGATTATAATATAGTTAGTAAAATTCTATGATTAAAAACGTAAAGGTTTTGATAGAAAGCCACAAGGTTTTTTAGTTATTTGTATTTTGAATAATCCATTTAAACATTATTGTCTCATTTTAGTACATTCTGGAATGATCGAATTAACAAGAGTATAAAACCTATTCTAAACATTTTAAATCCAGCACAACATACATCCATTGATTAAATAAGTAACTATGTTAAAAAGAATCAACATAAGTTTCAATAAAAACAAACATTATTACTTAACATAAGAACTACAGGAACATGAATCACAAGTTAAGGTGGCCAACATTTGTGAGAACACGAGGACATCCAGCCTGTCTGTTGGCAACCTTACAAATAACAATATAAAATCACAAAATGATTACTTTTATTGCACTTCAAAAATATGTCATTTGGCAATGGGTTTCTAGATACAACATTGTTACATAACTAGTTATAGGTAAATTTAGCTAGATGTCAAAAAGACAGAACTAAAGTATAATATACATTTTCAGTATTAAAAATGCATTTAGCATTTATTGCAACAGCTTAAAACTAGCCTATATTTACTGAATATGGCAATCTAGATATGTATGTAGTTACACATTACATTATTATCATATATGCATATATGATATAATGTAATGATACATTCAACATATAACATTCATTTTGACTTAAAACATAAGACTGCTTTCTCAGTCATCCAAGCCTGATAACAGTGTATATTTAATCTCAGTGTACTCTTCAGCACCATGCAAGCTACCCTCTCTACCGATGCCTGACTCCTTAATGCCTCCAAAAGCTGGTTCTGCAGATGATAATATGCCATCATTAATAGCAACCATGCCAAATTCAAGGTCCCTTGACATCCTAAAAGCTTGTCCAAGGTCTTTAGTAAAAACATAAGCTGCTAGCCCACTCCTAGTGCTGTTAGCGATTTTTAATGCTTCCTGCTCACTCTTTATCTTCAGCACTGATGCAACTGGGCCAAAAATTTCTTCATTGAAAAGCTTCATATCAGGTGTCACATTCACTAATAGGGTGGACTCAAAGAACTTATTGCCAAGCTTAGGAGCAAATTTTCCTCCAATCAATGTGCATGCACCTTTCTTAACAGCATCATCTACTAAACTAGAAACTTTCTTTGCTTGCTCCAAATTAACAAGCGGGCCACATGTTACCCCTTGCTGTGTGCCCGGTCCTAATATACACTTTGATCCAATACGTGCTTTAAATCCTGAGACAAATTGGTCATATATAGCTTCATGCACGAGGAATCTATTAGCCCCAATACATGCTTGGCCATTGTTTCTAAACTTTGCCAGCATGGCATGATCCAATGCTCGCTCAACATCAGCACTTGGAAAAACAATGAATGGGGCATTACCACCCAGTTCTAGAGAAACCCTTTTAACACCTTTTGCGGCAAGCCCATATAATAATTTTCCAACAGGAGTAGATCCCGTGAAAGAAATGCATCCAACATCAGCTTCTTCACACAGTACCTTTCCTACTTCAGGAGTATTTTTTCTACTACATGTGACAACATTGATCACTCCTTTAGGTACTCCTGCCTGTTCTGCCAGCTGAACAGCAGCAAGAGCTGACAGTGGTGTGTCTTCAGATGGTTTAATTACACAAGTACACCCTGCAGCCATCAGAGCTCCCACTTTCCTCGTAATCATTGCAAAAGGAAAGTTCCATGGAGTAATGACAGATACAACACCAATTGGCTGTCGTGAAAGCAGTATCTGTTTACTTGGCCACGGGCTTTGTATAACTTCTCCGTTAAGGTGACGGGCACAATCAGCAAACCAATCTAAGAAGGAATTACCATAAGCAACTTCACCTTTGGCTTCTTGTAAAGGCTTTCCACTTTCTGCAGTAACTATCTCTGCTATATTATCGGAATGTGCTTCACAAGCGTCAAACCATTTCCTGATTATCTTTGAGCGTTCTTTAGCTGTGACACCCCTCCAAGTCTTGAAAGTGTCAGCTGCAACCTGAACAGCTATTTTAGCATCGACAGCTTCCATATCCGGCACTTGTGAAATAACATTATCATCGGCAGGGTTGTACACTGGGAATACTGCCTCACTTTTAGCAGACACCCATTCACCGTTAATGTACGCTTGATTTCGAAGCAAATGCATTTTCCTGTACTGAGTTGCGTAGATTTTCAAACTTCTAGGCACACCAGCACAAAATAATTTCATGCTCACAGTTGAACGAAGAGTTCTTAAATAAATAAAGATTTATCGCAAAGTCGCCTTTATACTTTAGCGGCGACCTTAGCAATTGATAGTAGTCGTAATTATGGAAGATAAACAGATAATTGTAGAATACGGCAAAATCACGAAGATGACTACAAATTATGTCAATTTATTAGGTCGAACAGAAATTCGTCGAATTAAAACCAGCGTAGATACCTAAATACACTGATACACTTTCGCAGTATGTCTAACTGACATTGGTTGGTTTTGACACATGTTATTTTTTTCCCTTCCAGTTTTCCCCATTCTAGGGAAGGCAAAGGGTTCTAACCCATACAGCCTCGTCATACAATTTTGACACATGAGTTTCACACTTTGACACAGTTACGTTCCATTATATAGTAATACGGCATCAAAGCGTAGAATTTAAATTTTTGAGTAGTATATTGTGAATAAAGATTGATTAATCTGAACACCGTATAACGTTGCTATATACATAATATTGGCGAAATTGTGGTAGATACTCTACAGAGGCCATAACCTAAGAGGAGAATTACTAATTATTATAATTGCACTGAATTTCTTTATAGACGTAGATGCTTTGACTTCATGTTTTATAGGTATATCATAAAAAATGTAACTTACACTTTTAAACTAGCACTGCGGTACATGGCATGCACATATACACCTAACCATAACTATGGTTAGGTATATATGTGCATGTATATGGTTATGTATATAGGGTGTCGAGCTTGATGTGTAGCCGTATGTACGTAGGTAATACTATATTTTTGATTTATATTGCTAAATAACCTTTATTTTATTTAGATTCTCAATTTTCATATCTGTTACTATTGTTGAATCCCGAGGTAACACACATAGGTTATGTAACATATTCATCATTGGAACACTCTCCATGCGAGTTTGGCGCGCAATTGTCCGGTTTTTTATTATTATCGTAACTAGTTTAGTAGTTGTCGCGCAAAGACGTTGCCACAGCCATATATATGCCCGGCGTTATGTCTCAGTGTCAGTCAGCATTGCCAGAAGGGTACGAATAGTGCACACACAATTACTAATAACTCTGGGCCTCATTTGTGTAGGTACTCAAAATAATTTTCTTGTTATATTTTATTTTTACTATTTGGTATATTGAAACGCCGTCAATGTAGAGCTAGATACCATACATACCGGAACATTAATGCAATTTTAAAATTGCTAAACTAATTCTTGGGAAAACGTACTTTAGTTGTTGACTTTTGGCGCGGAATTTTCTGATTTTTTGGACTCACTTTACTGAAGACTTGAAATCTATGTCGTATACCTTACATAATAAATGATGAAGACCAAAACTTTGTGTACTATTCTGGAGGCTCTTACGTATCAAAGGCGGTGTATCGTCTGGCAATGCTGCAATGGCTGCACTCGGTACCTGTAGCTAGCTGGACGTCAACCGGGTAAGACATTAAATTATCTCCACTAAAATGGTTAAATGTGTGGTGAAAGAGTGCGATTCTCGATCGCAAAAACTTAATAAAACAAATTTCACACGTAATTTTACAGATTTTTATTAGATATATTTTTAAATAACTTGTAAAAAGGTATATAAATTAACTAACATTATTTTACATTCAGTGTTGCCAGTAAAACAGCGTTCCGTTTAAAGTATTTAAACACAAAGCAAGCGAA
Source organism: Diloba caeruleocephala (assembly GCA_947459985.1). Taxonomy (NCBI): domain Eukaryota; kingdom Metazoa; phylum Arthropoda; class Insecta; order Lepidoptera; family Noctuidae; genus Diloba; species Diloba caeruleocephala. Next base: position 15,366,703 of record OX381615.1, read on the forward strand.
TAATACCGTTTTAATAAGTGTGACTAGGCGATTGGTTTTCTGAGCTCAATGTCGTGGGTTTGATTCCCGCTCGGATCAAGTATTTGTATGATCTACTTGCAGATAGTTTTAACGTATCTGGTAATTTACATCCACGATTTATGTCTGTAATCTGCATCAACAAGTCACGACACCCTAAGTAATCCCACTGAGGGAAAAAGTAAAAAAAATAAATGTAATCGGTAGTAAGTACCTACTGTTAGCCTGTTAAGGTCCACTGCTGCACATAATGTCTCCCTATGAGTGCTACAATGTCCGGGAAAAAATAGTTTTTTATGTTTTTCAGTGGAGATTAAACTGTAAGGTTCATAGTGTTGATAAATTCTCTAAATCGGTTCCTACTGTTTGTTTTTGTATGTGTTATATAATGACCACGAGTGTCACTTTATTTTGAAAACAGATATTAAATGCTATTCATTTTTACGTGCCCTAGAAAGTAACACTTACTAAAAAAAATTGAGTAAAAGTGAAATAGGTAAACATTATATCGAAATTACATCCGTATCATTAATAAATAGTTGTAGGTAATTGTATTTCCCATGAAATCTTTATAATATATATAAAAATGGATGTGGGCATATCTAATTCAGATTGATAGACTTCAACACAGTTTGACCGCTCACCATGAAATTTGGCACATATACTTTGTTAAATTGTTGCAAATTTATTTTTTATTCACTTAGAAAATAAGAAAGAAAGAAAATAATTTATTTGGCACAAACTATGGACACTCACAAATTAAATACGTAAAAAAATATATATATATACAAAAACGCTACTTATAATTATTACCTAAATAAGCTGCTATGTGACCAACAGCTGAGCCAAATAGGTTCAATTCAGCATTATGTCAGACAGCTAGTGCCTGACGCTGATTTTCAACTGAACCTGTTATAGGTAGGCCGTGACGGATGTAAACCAGTTTACATAACAAAAATAAATCTATAAATATATATTTAAAATAGAAAACAGCAAAACTAATACTTGTAACAATACTATACTGTGCAAAACGTTAAATAGATACGAACGGACCAGTCAAGATGCACAGCGAGGCAGACGCAACAGGCTAAGCTAACACAAACAATATAATCTCATCATTGCGCTGCACGCAGCCGGTCAAGACGGTTCGCTACTTAATATTGTTTCATGCGATAAATCAAGTGAACACCACATTGTGACGAATAATAATGATATTTAAAAAGGAATAATAATATATACCTAATGCTGATTCTGTTCAAGGTGAGTAGAAAAAATGATAAAAAGGACCTGCATTGTAATAAACTGACGAACGACGTTTAATTTTTAATGACGTTTAGGACTCGTCTACCCGCAGGCAAGTTCCCGCCTCCAGCTTAAACCTACAAGCGTTATGATGGATATGCTCTGTTATTGAATGCCGGAGTGAGTCGGATTACGAGTCCTAAACGTCATTAAAAATTAAACGTCGTTCGTCAGTTTATTACAATGCAGGTCCTTTTTATCATTTTTTCTACCATCACAAGCAGGCCAGGCATATTGGGTTAGTATTAATCACAACTAAACCAAACTAAACTAGAAGGCATATAACGCTCATAAGATATTTTTATTTTATTTTTTTCAGGCTTCCGTGTACTTCGGCACTCTCACTTGATACACAGGCGCAGGCGGTACAGCTGCCTTTCATTCCAGAACTTACTTACGCGATCGAATCTCAACTGATGTTATAAAACGACCATTTTTTCCGGATGGATCACCACTTCTGCTTATTACCTATTTCTGTGCGTGGCACAGAGGTGAGGTGGTCCTCTTCTTCAAAAAGGGTGACAACACCCTATTGAAGAATTACAGATTCATTTCGCTTCTGAGCCATGTTTATAAGCTGTTTTCAAGGGTCATCACGAATTCCCTCGAGCGCAGGTTAGACGACTTCCAGCCTCCCGACCAAGCCGGTTTCCGAAAAAGTTTCAGTACCATAGACCACATCCATATGCTGCGGCTGGTTATACAAAAGACCGAGGAGTATAATCTGGAACTATGCTTGGCGTTTGTGGACTATGAGAACGCCTTCGATTCGATCGAAACCTGGGCAGTGCTGCATTGAAGTGTTGAAGTGCTAATACAGAGACGACATCATGTCGGTCCGAGTACATGAATAAATCACGGGGTCTATTCTATTGCAGAGAGGTGTGAGGCAGGCGGGACGTCATTTCCCCGAAACTATTCACCGCTGCAATGGAGGATGATTTCAAGCTACTGGAGTGGAAAGGATTCGGCATTAACATCAATGGCGAGTATATCACTCACCTTCGATTTGCCGACGATATCGTAGTCATGGCAGAATCGCTGCAAGAACTCGGCACAATGCTCGATGATCCCAACAGAGTTTTCCAACAGGTGGGCCTTAAAATGAGCATGGGCAAGACGAAAGTCATGTCAAATGCCCATGTCGTGTCCATCTCAATATCCGTTGGGAGCTCAGTTCAAGTTGTTGACGAGTATGTTTACCTGGGACAAACTCTCCAGTTTGGTAGGTCCAACTTCGAGAAAGAGGTCAATCGTCGAATCGGACTCGGCTGGGCAGCATTTGGGTAACTTCGCAACGTCTTTTCGTCAACAATACCGCAATGCCTCAAGACGAAAGTCTTTAACCAGTGTTTGTTACCAGCGATGACATATGGAACAAAGACGTGGTCACTCACAATGGGCCTCATAAGAAAGCTCAAGGTCACTCAGCGAACTATGGAGAGAGCTATGCTTGGTATTTCTCTACGAGATCGAATCAGAAATGAGGAAATCCGTAGATGAACTAAAGTTGTCGACATAGCTGAAAGGATTAGTAAACTAAAGTTGCAATCAGCGGGGCACATTGCTCGTAGAACTGATGGCCGTTGGGGCAAAAAGGTTCTCGAATGGAGACCGCGTACCGGAAAACGCAGCGTGAGACGACCTCCAATGAAGTAGACAGACGACCTGGTGATGGTCGTTGGACGAGAGCGGCATGTGACCGCTCGTTGTGGAAATCTAAGGGGGAGGTCTTTGTTCAGCAGTGGACGTCCTATGGCTGATATGGTGAATAAATAGACGCCATTACAAAATATAACCGCTAATATCGACTTGATATTTATAAGGTTGTTTTCTTTGTTTTTATATTCAACTAGCAAAACCCGGCAGACGTAGTCCTGCCTAGCTATGTAATTTGTTTATTGAACGGTGTAGAAGTTGATGTGCTGCAGCGCCATCTAGTAGCGAGCTTCAACAAAGTGGACTGCATAAAAACCTTCTCCATGAAAGAATACATAGGTATATGTGCCAAATTTTATGGTGAGCGGTCAAATTGTGTTGAAGTCTATCAATCTGAATTAGATATACCAACATCCATTTTTATATATATTATAAGGATTTCATGGGAAATACAACTACCTACAACTATTTATTAATGATACGGATGTAATTTCGAATCATGTACAATATTCAAGTGAGGGAATTTTCTTGTATTTGCCTATCTTCATTTCGGCCGAATGAAATCCACTGCTGGACACAGGCTTCCCCCAAAGATCACCACAACGACCGATATGGTGTGTTGTATGGTCATTGGGGGGTCTTGCCATAATCGCCACGCTTGGCAGACGGGTTGGCGGTCGCAGTTGAGTTGTTAATGTACCTACTCGAAGGACGCTGCTGCCCATCGTCCGGTTAATCTCTTAGTCGACTTTTACGACACCCACGGGATGAAATGGGGTGGTGGCATTCTAAGCCGGCACCACACTTTTTCCAATTTGATATCAGTATTTAAAACTAAAAATAAGAATGACTCAAATCGGTTCTCTGATCTGAGAGGAATCGAAAGTATTAAGACATCATCTAGATAAGCGCAGTCAAATTAACCTGTTTATTGAAGCTGGTTTAAAAATTACTCAATCAAATGTAATGAAATCTATATGGGACCAATTCGAAAGCATTCTGCATCAGTTAAAATATGAATTGCCTCAAATCGGTCTACTAATATCGGAGTAATCGGTGTACATACATAAAAAAAGCGCATCGATTTGAGAACCCACTCCTTTTCGAAGTCGGTAAAAATAAATATTTACCTACGAGATGAGGAACAGTGATATCAGCAATGATGCTATATGTACATGCATATATGCACACACTAAAGCTGCGTCTGTTAACGGTGTCGCGAGTCCAGAGATTTTATCTGATCTAAAAAATATGTACCGCGCAAGAAGTTTTCACTTCAATTACTGTTTTCTTTATTATGTTACATTTGGATTGATGGAGCAGAACGACATTATTATTTTTGTACAAAATACAATGCTTCTTATCTACCACTTTTAAATAACAATCGGTGCAATAACAAACGCAGTGAATAGAACAGCGAATGGTACTCCCAATAAACATACGCGTTGCGTGGTACGGCTGTAGTTTGCGATCTGTACGCTCGGTATGATTGGCTACCTACAAAGTCGTGGGTGTGTTTTAGTATGAGAAGCCAATTATAATGTTGTGTTTATTCAGTTCATTGGATGAGAATTTGTAACTGTGTGCATTAGTGTGCTTTGATGAAGAATTGTAGTGGGAAAATGGATTTCTAGGCTCGCATACATTTTGATCTACATGGCATATATCCTTTCTCTCAATATCTTGGGTTCCACGCTTCCGGCGTTATGCCCTTGAGTAAGACGGAACTGAATAGCTTCTGAAGGACTTTAGGTACCGGTGTGCCATCCGTTTTCAGAAGCTCTGTCGTAATTCCATCCCCACCCGGCGCCTTGTTATTTATAAGCTATTTCAAGGCCATCCTAAATCTCGTACAAGCTGATATCCGGAATATCCTCGTTAAAGTGTCGGGTTAGTTTGGCTCGCGGGTCTTTGTCAGAGCCATTGGTAGTAGTTACCGACGTGTATAACAGCCGGTAGAAGTTCTCAATCTCTCTCAAATCCCCTGGCTTAGTCGACGCTACACTGCCGTCTTCGGTCTTCAGCTTCATAATACGACTTTGACCAACAGACTTGTCTCTTGCGAACACTTTGGAGCCTTGATTTCGCTCAATCACCTCTTTGGTCAATCTCATTCCTCGTGGAACCATCGGGACTCATCCAGGTGCATTTCCTGTGAGGCGGCTTTTAGAAAAAGGAGTTCATCACGAAGAGTCCCTCCTTTTCCAAAATGTCGGCCAGCCTGTCCCCTGGGGTTCCGTCGCCCATACCCAAATTGCCCCACTCTCAACTCACCATCATCGCCTCGAGTGCCCAGCTTTGCGTTGAAGTCCCCCATCACAACAGTGAAGTGTGTCTTCGAGGTAAGTATGGCCCTACTTGTGTCCTCATACATACTCTCTACTTCATCAGCTGGGTGTGCCGAGGTCGGTGCGTAAACCTGTATGACCTACAACGAATACCTCTTGGATATTCCGAGTATAAGGTACGTCAACCCTTTTTTTTGTAATCCTGGTGGAAATACATCATGTACTTCCGCCGTCCCGGAAAGGCGGAGGGGCATACCTCCTGCCGCCTACACTAGAGCTGCCCATTGGGTCCACGCCTATAGGCATATCTCGGAGGAGATGACTGTAAAAAGGCCAAGGCACTTCTCGGGGCTTCTCATCTCCTGCGCGCTGTGCTGCGCATACGGCGGCACGCGACGTGCGAACTGCCGTCCTCCTGGGGGTCACATGGTATGAGCACGTAGACTCCCCAATCCACACGACCGCGACCACCGAGGCCCCCCACCATGTAACGACAGCGGGGGGACTTAGGGTGAGATTCAGAAGCGAGTCTAAGCGTGAACTTACGGTCCCATCTGTCAAAATGCACTACTTATACGCCTACGCCTACGCAGCCTAATTATACGCGTTTAAAGGTGAGCTTTAGACGTTATACAGTAAATGACACTAACACTAAAGACTGTACTGTAATCAACTGCAGTATTTTATAATGCTATTATAAGCATAAAGCAATAAATTATATAACTATAAAATCTTTCTACAGCCATAAACCAGCTACGCTCATTATTGCAGACAAAGTCCTACTTCTTTTTTCATCTCACCACAAAAAACTGGTGATAGACTGGTTAATAGTTCGTCATTTCGCTTGTATATTACTTAGGCTGCAATTTTATTCTTTAGTGAGTCGAAGTTTCCTTCCCCTAATACATACTTTGCTGGAACCAAAACCTGAACTCGCTGTATAACATGACAAGAAACGTGTTAAGTAAAAAACAGTCTGGGTGATCGGCAGCATTCTCTGCGCTAGTGTAATTAGGTCAGCAATCTGTTTGCCATCATTTCGGCCGGATGAAGTCCACTGCTGAACACAGGCCTCCCTCAAAGTTCACCACAACGACCGATATCGGTGTGTTGTGTGCTCATTGACGGGTTTTGCCATAATCGCGACGCTTGGCAGGCGGGTTGGCGATCGCAGTTGTCTTGTTAATGTATTTATTTATTTTATAATTTATGCACACACAGAAACATAAAAATAAAGAAAAATGAAATAGGACTAAAATATACAAAGGTACTGCTTATTTCTTAAGAAATCTCTTCCAGCAGACCTGCGAGAGGAGAGTTTGAATTAGAAATGTAGACACAGTGTGTAAAGGAGTAAATAAATGAAGAACATAAACATATAATTACTTATATAAAAATATACGATACATAAAATATAGGCATATATATATACACTCATACATAAATATACATTTCCAAAAATAAAATACATATGCAACTATGTAGACGTGGAGAGATAGTGCTCTTTAAGGCGTTTTTTAAATAGAGCGACGGTTTTACAGTTCCTTATATCAGGCGGCAGTGAGTTCCACAATCTAACCGCATGTACAGAAAAGGAGTAGGAAAATAAATCAGTTTTGTGGGGTGGGAATTTGAGAATGGTCCTAAGATGACACCTGCAGGGACCTGTATTCGAAGGACGCTGCTGCCCATCCTCCGTCTAATCCCTTAATCGACTTTTACGACACCCACGGGAGGAGATGGAGTGGTGGTATTCTGAGTGGCAATAATGGCATCGTCCCCTCACAATGTAAAAGTTTACAAGTGTAGGCGTGTGGTTTCCGAAAAAGAATAGGTGACCCAGACTCCAGCAACATCCTCCCGGAGTTACAGAAAACTGCGATCACTAACCTGGTGAAAAAAAATAGATACCAAAACATGCGTGGTGATTATGCCAATGTCCCTTTTGACCATTCGTAGCGCTCATTAGGTCTTTCGTAAACAGTAGACTTTCAAGACTTTCAATTTTATGTTGATGTAGGGATCCATATTTGGATCAGAAGTTGACCGATATAGACTGATATGGACCTGAGTAAGGAGATTATTTGCTTTGTGTTTACAGCTACGTTATATAAACGTATTACACGAGTTCACAGGATTGACTTTCAAGTATTTCTGTGTAGAAGTTTAGATTTTATCGCTTACCTTGCCTTGCATCAAGTGTCTAGACTTTCAACTTACTAAATACCTAAGTATCATTTAAATTTAAATAAAAAAGGTAGGTAGGTAGTCAATTAATTTGATAGGCAGATTAGTATATGATAGTACAGAAATAGTACCGACTGAATACAAGGCCCACTGTAAAGTCTATCGCTCAATTGTATGGCATCAACAAAAATAAGACAAAACTATGAGTTCGAATTCTGATTTTATAAAGAAGACTTAAGATTACTCCTCGCTTGTATAGTAGTAAAAATACAACACAGTATTATAAACATAATTGGAAGTGGAATTGTGTAAGATATAAGACATGGGTCATCATGGGTACCGATAAGGGTAACCTTTTGCCAGCTGCTATTGAAATGAAATCGGCGAATAGAATAATAAGATCTCTTTTGCCAAGCGGAACGTCTGCGTGGCAAAAGAAAAAAGGGAATCAAAACACTGCTGGATAAAAATAACCGCTTGTTCAAATACTTGGCTAATTAACTGAAATAAAGGACGGTAAAATAGATATATGTTTTTTCAATCTTACTTGGTATCGTGCACTTGTTCTTCATTAGATTTCTGTTGCTGCAATTTTTCGTAAAATCCTTTCCACATTGATTCTTCATCCATTATGATAAGCAAATTATAACACTCAAATCAAAACAAAATTTAATTAAAATACTAATTTTAACTAAAACCAAAATGCAACTAGCCAGTAAAACAGACTAAAATAATATGTAGATACCCACTGTCATCGATTTACACAATGAATCACAAAACTGAACGAGTCATATGGGCTGGAAGAAAATGACGTAAACAGTACCAGCTAACTCGAGCGAGGCTTAAGATTGGATACGGAAATAACGTTATTCACACTGGTTCGAGATCAGCCGCCTTGGGCTTTAAACTTCAATACACTGAGTTCAGTGACACTAATTTCACACTGACTATTGCGGCGAATTATTTAATTATTTGATTGTTGCGCTGTTTTCAGTTGTCCACTGCACGTATTTTTGTTTAAAAGTGTCGTGTAGTTTGTTTTGGTTACGGTTACGACTACACTACTGGGCCAGAATGACGTAATTCGAGAGATTTCAAGGTGGCTATGCCGGGCGAACGTACTGCGCACACCACGCATCGTGCCACGGCAATGTGCAAACTAAATGTTTTGCATTAGCACAAGTGCTTTTGTATTGTCACATAATCAATCTGTAAGCATTTAAACAATAAGTATATCGGTGGGACATCCTGAGTTATGATGTTACAATAATTAACAGACATACTTTTAAAGTATGTCTATAAATTAACCGTACTGTTATCAGTAAGCAATTTCCTGATGTTTGATAGAAATCCTTCCAAAAGAGCATTAATTAGCTCTTTATTTTCTTAAAATAACATCTTACGGCTAGTGAAGGTCGTAAAATTCTATGGTATGAAATTGTATTTATTTTTTTAAACATTCCTTTAGTTACGCCGCGCGGACTTTAAAAGGATTTTAATTGTTTCGCTAATCACAAGGAGACTTACGAAGACCTAACGTTAGACACAAATCGATTGTAAATTTCTCACTGCCAGGAATTGTTGAACAATGAGATTTGCGTGTCGCACGAGTTGCAGTAAGTCAATATGGCTTTTTATATGGCCAACTTTTTATCAACAGGTGGTACGTGGTAAGTAGGTAGATTCTGTTAGTAAGGATGACATCATTTTGATTAATCAGTGTAGTAACTAGAGGCATGTGCAAGCCTAATATTCACGAAACACATGAGGTATTAATTCCACTATAAGAAAAAAGAAGTTTGTAGTTTGTTGAAAAAAGTCTTACGAACTCTTTTGTCAATACTTATTAGTAAAACTTATTTTCTATAAGTTGATCTTGAATATGAAAATCTAAAAATCAAAGGCAAGAAGAAAAGAAGTTGACGGCGGCCGCGTCTGCACTTTCGCGGCTGCTGCCCAATTTGAGGGGCGGAAATGCCTCCTGCCGGAGGCTCTACATGGGGGTCGTGCGGTCCATGGCCCTTTACGGGGCGCCAGTGTGGGCTAAATCCCTGAGGGTAGCCAACGTCACCGTGCTGTGAAGGCCGCAGCGAACGATGGTCCTCAGGGTAATAAGGGGATACCGCACGGTCTCCTACGAGGCGGGGAGCCTGCTTGCCGGATCACCGCCCTGGGATCTAGAAGCGAGAGCCCTCGCGTCGCTGTATCAGTGGCGCGGGGAGGCGCTAAGTCGGGGCGAACCGCCAGTACCTCGTGATATCGACGTGCGACGATTCGAGCTCCGGAGAATCCTGGTGGCGGAGTGGAAAGGGCGACTGGAGCGACTCACTGCGTGCACACCGCGATAGCGGCGGTAAGACCGGTAATGGAGGAATGGCTGGAGTGGCGGCATGGCGCCCTCACCTACCGGATGACGCAGGTACTCTCGAACCATCGGTGTTTCGGGAAGTACCTGTGTCGAATAGGCCGAGAAGAGACGCCTGGTTGTCATCACTGTGGAGACTGCCCGGAGGACACGGCGCAGCACACGTTGGAGGAGTGCCCAGCTTGGGCAGCGCAGCGCCGTGACCTCGTCGTGGCGGTCGAAGGGGATGACCTCTCGCTTCCGGCCGTGGTTCAGTCCATCGTCCGGAGCGAGAGCGCTTGGGATGCCGTCGCCTCCTTTTGCGGGGAAGTGATGCAAGCAAAAGAGGCGGCAGAGCGGGGACGGAGGGAGATCTCCGATCCCCTCCGCAGAAGACACACCGGGCGTGGGCGCCGGGGTAGGGCGCTGGACGATTTCCGGCCACCATGAGGAGCGGCCTGCGGGCAACGAACCAGGGGCGGTCCGTCGCCCGAACAGAAACTGGCCCGAGATGGCGGCGCGCGTGTTCCGCGCGCACCTCTTTGAAGGATAGGTGCGGCCAACAAGGCCGCACACAGAAGGGGCCTGTCAATCATTGACGGGCCGATACCTGCCGGGGAGCGGTCTAATGCAGAAAAGCGTACAACTCACCCCCGGCTAGAGGTAAGAAGAAGGACACCGTGGGGTTTTAGCCGGTTTGATCTCGGCATGCCCCTCCACCCTTCCCAAGGCGGAAGAAGTCCAGGAGGATTTCACCACGTTAAAAAAAAAGGTACCTTTGATTTCATAGTTAAAGCCGATATTTTAGGATAAAATCAGGCAAGATACATATCTAAATTCGTATTATTATTGTAAACAATTAAATACCTACATGTTTATCATTATTACACTTTAATTCTAGCATTTACTACAGTTACTAGTCTGGATAATGTAACTCTGCATAGGAATAATGGCAACATGCTAACAATAACTATCAAAATCTTTGCAATGTTTATGCCAATGCAGAGCTAGTATTTCAAAGAATATAATAACTATTTAGTATTTCAAAGAATATAATAACTATTTAGTATTTTCAGATGTGCAAATGGAAAACAATTGAAAACCGTACGACGTCGCCGCCATATTTTATAGCATTTTTTAATTTTTGAGGAATATTTTATGAGTATGTAAAGATTGATTAATCTAAGATACTAGAGTATCTTCCACAATTTCGCCAAGGTCATGATTATGGCTTCTGTAGACAGATGCCATAATCAAGGTCCAGCCGTTTCGGTGATTACCCGGAACAAACAGACAGACAGACAGACAGACGGACAGACAGACAGACAGACAGACAGACAGGCAGACGGACAGACAGACAGACAAAAAAAAATTAGTGTTTTTGTTATATGTAACGTACATACTTTCATAAGCATTTAGTAAAAAGCTGTTATTTTGACATTACAAACGGACACTTCAATTTTATTTATTTGTATAGATATATAATATAGGTACCGATTATATCCGAAATCACCGTGATATATCTGGTAAACATTTTTAATTTTTTACTATCCCGGTGGAAATACTTCATGTACTTCCTCCACCCGGAGATGTGCGGAGGGGCATACGAACTCCTACCGACTAAAACCACCGGAGCGGTCATCTTCGGCACCGAAGAGAAGGGTTCCAGGTCCTCGATACAACCACACTAGAGCCGCCCATTGGTGCCTCGCCTTTAGGCGCATCTCGGTGGGGATGGCTGTAAAGCGGTCACTCCCTCGGGGAGGCGTATGTAAAAGGGCCGCCACCCCCTAGCACATCTCGTGGGGATTGGAAAAGATCCACGCGAAGCCGGTGCGCTCTGCTGCGCACACGGTGGCACGTGATCACGTGGGTGCCACCGTCTTCCCGGAGGTCGCTGAGTATGAGCACACAAACTCCCCCAATATGCGAGCCCACGACCCCCGAGGCAACCTGTGGTACGCTCGGTATGGTTGGCTACCTACAAAGGCGTGAGTATGTTTTAGTATGAGAAGCCAATTAAAATGTTGCGTTTATGCAGTTGTGTGTTATTACAGTGTGCATTAGTGTGCTTTTATGAAGAATAGTAATGGGAAAATGGATTTCTAGGCTCGCATACATTTTGATCTACATGGCATGTCTCCTTTCTTTTAATATCTTTGGAGGTCTCGCTACTTTTAAAGTGAGCGCCGCCGAGTCAGCCGCCTCAGCCTATCGAACGTCCCTGGAGGCGCGCCTTCGCCGCACTGACGGAGGGAACGTCCAATCTCTATGTCCAAAGGCGGAAAGCGCACCAGGACAGTTGCCACCTTATAGAATACCAAATAGGTAATTAAAATTAAAAAATACTATTTCCAGTTTACTATGACGTGCGGTGTGCTGTACAAATAGCACCAACCCATCTCATCCCGTGGGTGTCGTAAAAAACGACTATAGGATTAACCGGAGGAAGGGCAGCAGCATCCTTCGAGTACATTAACAACTCAACTTCGATCGCCAACCCGCCTGCCAAGCGTGGTGATTATGGCAAAACCCCCCCAATGAGCATACAACGCACCCATATCGGTCGTTGTGGTGACCTTTGGGGGTGGCCTGTGTCCAGCAGTGACACTCCATTCGGCCGAAATGAGGTACGCATTGAGTAAATACTGCACATGGTGACAACGACGATACGGTAAAAGCACTGTTATAAAAAGGGTGATTCAGGATTGTCACCGAGTAAGGATCATGTTTTAAGTTCCATGAACTAGCTGTCGCGCTGGACAACTAGTGGTCATAGGCTGAATGGCCTCGCTAAAATAGCAAGTAGGTAAAGCCTGTAGTCGCCACGCTGGCCAAGCAGGTAGTTGACCGCAGCGTTACGTCCGCCTTCATCGCGCTAGCATTCTCGAACTCGCGGTCACGCTGCTGTTCGTCACGGGTCTGGGGTATTTATCCCAATAAAGTAAATACCTAGTCTAGTCAGTCGATCCCAATATCCGTTGTGGGCTCTGTTCTCGAAGTTGTTGACGAGTTTGTCTACCTGGGACAAACTGTCCAGTTAAGTAGGTCCAACTTCGAGAAAGAGGTCAATCGTTGAATCCGATTTGGCGTCAACAATACCGCAATGTCTCAAGAATAAAGTCCCGTCTGTTACCAGTGATGACATATGGAACAGAAAAGAGACGTGGTCACTAAGTATACGCCTCATATGAAAGCTCAAGGTCACTCAGCGAGCTATGGAGAAAACTGTGCTTGGTATTTCTCTATGAGATCGAGTCAGAAATGACGGGATCCGTAGAAAAAGAAAAGTTGCCGACATAGCTGAAAGGATTAGTAAACTGAAGTGGCAATGGCCCGCCCATTGCTCTTAGAACTAATGGCCGTTGGGGTAAAAATGTTCTCGATTGGAGACCGCGCACTGGAAAACGTAGCGTTGGACGACCTCAGACGAGGTGGACAGACGACCTGTTGAAGGTCACTGGGAATCTATGGATGTGGGTGGCATGTGACCGCTCGTTTTGGAACTCTATGGGGGAGGCAGTTTCAGTCCATGTTCAGGTTCAGCAGTAGACGTCCTTTGGCTTACATGATGATGATGTCGATCTAATTATATAGATCTATAGATACGTAATAGTTACCGACATGATGTCGGATGGTTATCCCGCGATTTGTTTGCCTCGGTCAGTGGTTATCACTGCAGAGTGCAGAGCGTGCAGGTGATATTTATGTTTCGAATAGCAAGATGTTTAGAGCTTCTTGCTATATGCTTAATCTTTATAAGAACACTTCATTGTAGACACATAAAGATTCAATCACAAACATAAGTTATATGTTGCAGATGTTTTTGATTAGATATTTGTAACTCAGTGAGGCAAAGCGCCTGCCTCTAGGTTATGCCTCTGTGAACGGGATTGGTATTCTCGTTCACATATAATGTTTAAATGAAATACAAAACATTATAACATGAATAGAAATTTATTTTGTGACACACATCAGAAAAGACAAAAGACGACAATGAAGAAGTCCCAAAGAAAAACAATATGTGATTATTAAAACCTCTTTGCTTTAATACTCCTCCTTAATCTCATATCTCCTGGCACTCCTCTCATCACTCATCATCATCTCAACCCCATACTACTCACACACCACTCATACTTCTGTCTTAACAACGCCTTGGTCAGAACATCCGCTACCATCCGCGCTGTCTCCTTGTACCTTAATTGTAGATCACCTTTCTCTATTGCCTCTCTGACAAAGTGATATCGCACATCCACGTGCTTCGTACGTTGGTGGTGCACTGGGTTTTTAGCTATCGCCATAGCCGACTGACTATCAGTGAATATAGTAATTGATGGTAGCGTAATTGATTCTCGCCCCATCTCTGCTATAAACCTGCGAAGGAATACCGCTTCCTTTGCAGCCTCAGATAGTGAAATATATTCTGCCTCCGCAGTTGATAAAGCAATTGTTCTTTGTTTCTTGCTCTCCCAAGAAATCGCTCCTCCTTGAGACAAGAACAACCACCCTGAATTAGATTTACGATGATAGTCTCCAGCATGATCTGCATCTGCATATCCTACAACAAGTTCTTGTCGATTACCTCTCGTGTATCTCAATGAATAATGCATGGTTCCTTTTAGATAGCGTAGTACTCTCTTTGCAGCTATCCAATGTTTTTCATCATAACAGTTGTTAAACTGGCTTAGCTGATTTACTGTGTGAGCAATGTCGGGCCTCGTGCACACTGTGTGGATCATCTTCACCAGCGGTTGTTTGGTAAGTGATATAACCTGGAAAGTCTCTTTTCTTCCTTTCTCTAATAGGATATCTCCTTTCCACATGATGATCATCATCTTCCTTTTCATCAGATGTCATCCACTCTTCATCACTAACAACTTGATTCTCTGCTTCAATGCACTCCTGCACTGGCGGTTGCTCAATCTTCTCTTCTTTATTTTCAGTATCTCCTTGAAAATCTTCTTGAGCTTTTCTCAGGTGCAGACCTTCGTCTACATTCTTAGTCAAATTTTCTTCAAGACTGACTATCACATGCCCTTCATTCTTATTCTCTATAGGCTTCACACTGTTGAATTTTTTATTTTCGAAAAATACAACGTCCCTCGCCTTGCTAAGTTGTCCGCTTGCCGGATCGATTAGTCGGTAAGCCTTTGACTCTCCGCAGATACCGACGTGAATAAGCTCTTTCGATTTTGGATCCCATTTCCTCCTTTTAGCGTCGGGGATATGTGCAAATGCTTTACATCCAAAAACTTTGATCATACTCAGATCTTGCTTCTTCCCCGTCCACGCTTCCTCTGGCGTTTTCCCTTTGACTGCGACTGTCGGAGACCTATTCTTTAAATAAACGGCATAATTTACGGCCTCGGCCCAGAAAGTTGTTTCCAATCCTGCCTCTTGAAGCATACTCCTAGCTTTTTCTACAATCGTTCGGTTTGCACGTTCTGCAACACCATTCTGCTCGGGCGTATACTCCACTGTAAGTTGGTGTAGGATTCCACAATCCTTCATCAACTTGTTCATCTGTCGGTTGACATACTCTTTGCCATTATCCGACCGAAGAATCTTCAGAGTCTTCCCAGATTGTTTTTCTACAAAAGTCTTGAACTCGTGAAACTTTTCAAATACTTCACTCTTATTCTTGAGGAAATACACGAAAGTTTTACGCGTGAAATCATCAATGAAAGTCAAGAAGTATTTGTATCCACTGAGTGAATTTTCACCCATTGGTCCACAAACATCAGAATGAACTAATCCGAGAACTTCTTTAGCCCTATTCGCACGACCTCTCTGAAACGGTTGTTTCGTTTGTTTCCCCATTAAACACGCTGTACACTCTAAGTTAGTTGAAGTGTTAGGAAAACTTACTCCTGTGGCTAATTTGTCTCTCAACAATGTAAGGTTACGTATGCCAAGGTGCCCCATACGCCTATGCCACAACTCCATATCTTCACTGATAGTCGAAGCTAGTGCGATTTCCTGTGAACAGAGTTTTAGTTTATAAACACCATTCTCCTCAACACCTGTATGTGCAACATCACCTGTAACCTTACATCCATCTTCTCGCAACAACTGAAAACCTTTCCTTGAAAACACTACCACAAAGCCTCTCTTTACAATAGTGCTCACACTTAATAGGTTGGTTTTTAAATCGGGTACATATATCACATTACTTACGCTCGCATTTTCTTTCTCGCATATCACAGACCCTACTCCTATACCAAACACCTTACCTCCATTTGCACACCCAATCTCTATCTTTCGGCCACACATCCTGAAATCTCTCAGCCACTCTCTATTATTGGTCATGTGGTTAGTTGCTCCTGAATCAAGAATCCATTCTTGGTACTCTCCTGCCGTTGCAAGTCCAAGTGCTACTGAAGCATTCTTCTTGATTTTTGGATTTTCAGGGCAAACTTTTGCTTTATGTGGTCCATTGCAGATAAAACATTTTATCATATGTGCCTTTCTTGGCACAGGTTTCTTTGCTTTACGATGTTTATCGGTTAGAAGTGCAGTATCATTGGTGCTGGTACTTAGACCTGAACTGTATGAAGCTTCCATCTGTAACAGCTTGGTCTTCACATAGTCTGTGGTCAACTCTACTCTTGAGTTTTCAATCGCAAGCCTCATCGGTTGAAAAGTTTCAGTCAAACCTTGTAACATCAACGTTGCTAATAACTCATCGTCAACCTCCTTACCGATGTCACTCAATTGCTGCGCTACTGACATCAGCTCGGTGACATAACTCCTAATTGATGTAAACTGTTCAAGCTTTAGGCTTACAAGCTTTGATAAAAGTCGGCATCTGTTATTTAATCCTTTATCCTCAAAAGCTGACCTTAAAGACTCCCACGCCTCCTTTGCCGTTTTTGCATGTCTTACGTGGATCAGGCAATGCGGTTTTATCATCAAGCATATCCTGGCTCTAGCTTTTTGGTCTCTTTTTAAGCCTAATACATCTGAACTCTCGGGTGTCGTCTGAGTGTACTCCCAAAGGTCGTCATGGATTAAGTACAGCTCTACCATAAACTTCCATGTGTTATAATTAGAGTTTCCGTCAAGTTTCTCTATAGACGTTAAGCTCATACCTGTATCATGTGGTTGCAATCTCTCCAGTCGCTCACCACTTGAAGTTGTACTTACAACTTTACCTTCAGTCGCCATAATAGGTAACAACTTTTTTCATTAAACATTGAATAGACTCGTGCTGGGCCCATAACCTGAACGGGATTGGTATTCTCGTTCACATATAATGTTTAAATGAAATACAAAACATTATAACATGAATAGAAATTTATTTTGTGACACACATCAGAAAAGACAAAAGACGACAATGAAGAAGTCCCAAAGAAAAACAATATGTGATTATTAAAACCTCTTTGCTTTAATACTCTGATTTCATGCCCGGCAAGAATATAGGCAGTGTTATGTGAATCTTATCCCACAATTAAATTAATTGTCTCGTGAAACTACAAACAACATCGTTAACTACCATCTTACTAAACCCCTACGCAAACTTACCTAATATTTAAACAATTGTCTCTGTCTTGTTTCTGACACAACGATCTTCTGAAGTACATATTTGTTTGCACTATGTTATAGGTATTACTCACAGTATATAGATGTCATCATGTGTATCATGCTAATAATATGTTTATCATCTTTGTAGATAATAAAATTAAATAACCTCATCTTTGCACAACAATGGCGAAACGGGCGTATCGTAACGTACCATCGATCGAGACGCAGAGACAGTGAGCCAAAACATAACATTACAAGTTTGTGGGTTATAGAAATGTGAAGGTCATGGCAAGCACAATATGCGAAATGCCTAGTTCATTCAAATTATATGAAGCGATAATCCCAAAAATCGATGCGTTAATATGCTTTTTCATCTCCTGGAAGAGCAACATAAAACTGGCAAGATTGAAATTATAAGCCCAATTTTTTCCACAATTCATGGCTCGCCTCGTCTGTACTAATTATAGCATTACTGACCTTTCGCCAAGGACTTTCTAACTAGGAGTGATACGTAACTATACATGCAACAAAGGCATGTAATATCACGGAATAAAAAAATTATAGAGTCCTACGATAGTAAATTACCTGGCTGGTTGACAAGGCGCTTGTGCGCTTTCTTCTTACCAAAACGCTATATCGCTTCATCTGTACATCTGTACTAGTCTGCTACATGATAAGCAATTTTAAAAAAACTTATTCAATATGTACAAATTCAATATAAAAATCAAACCGTTTTACAAAAATATGATAATTAACTGAAATTAGATCATAATTTATATTGTTCTGGTATAGGTGGAAAGTTAAGTAAAATACATTCAACAAAAGAGTACCTTATTATTTTATTAACAATTAATTCTTACTTTGCTCTGGTTATGATTTCCTTGTCTTGTAACTTCTTATAGACGAATTTCCACGGATCGTCAAGTTTTTTGGTATGCATTTTCGCAGAAAATAAGTCACCGATATAGTTAGTTTTGATGAATAGGCTGAACACAGTTTAATATAAAAATTCTAATATTAATATAATACCAGAAAATATCCACAACACTTGAAAAACTTTTTTGTATATTACGTGTAGAACGATTTTTCAGGTTGTAGACAGCGCGAGGTGTCAGTGACTGCCCGACTGAATTGCAATGCCGCAAGCTTTGTTTGTTGGAGGTTTACCTACTCCAGTTTTTTAGAGTTCCAAGGCTGTCATATGAAAACCATTTTTTGTGGAGTCAATTGTTAAATAGTGTGGTCGGTGTTTAATTCTCACGACAACAGGGGATTTTTTCATTACATAAAAACATGTTTTTGTCCTGTTAAATTATTTATAGATAATATTATGAAGCAATTAAATTATAAGCAGGTACTGTATATTGTTATTAAGATTTGAATAATGATTATTCATTTTAATTTGTTAGCATGCTTACATGCATGCAGCCATGGGAAATAAAATAATAGTTGTGGACAGTTCTTCAGAAACTTTTAGTAAGGGACCGTAAAAAAATAATATGACGCCATTACACAAATTACACTTTCCTCCAACTGTATAGAGGGTTTTCCTGA
Organism: Diloba caeruleocephala; assembly: GCA_947459985.1. Taxonomy (NCBI): domain Eukaryota; kingdom Metazoa; phylum Arthropoda; class Insecta; order Lepidoptera; family Noctuidae; genus Diloba; species Diloba caeruleocephala. The sequence goes on from OX381615.1 coordinate 15,385,579, forward strand.
TCCAGTTTTTGCTTTATAAAATAATGATTACGTAAGAACAAAACCCTCACAACATAATTTATTAAAATAGGTAGGTAGTAGGATCAGGTTCTTAGTGATTTTACAGTTGAGTTTTACACCGAGCATGTTAAGTGTAAATGAAGATATCAATTAGTGCGTTGCGGATTTTTATCTCGAGCAAAAAACCCACATTAACATAAATTCAATTGTCAAATACAAATGTGTAACATGCCAACTGTTTTTTAATATTCGTAATTTAATGCCGTTTAAAATTTGAATCTGTACAATTCGGCTATTCACGGTCTTCCTTTTAGAAATGACATTGTCAATTTGATTGTTTTGGTTCATTAGCTTGTGAATACTATATCGTTGCTTGTATCAGACTACTAGTTGTCGACTTAGTATTTGTGGACGTCAAACTGTGAGATTAGAACTAGAGGATCGCCCCGTATATATTATGGGCCCCGCAATAAATGATTATCGCGCCATCTATCGGTCGGCCTCTTCGGGCAGCAGCAACACATACATATACAGGAACCAAAGCCAAGCCAGCCAGCGTTTCACTGTCCAGAACTTTGCGATACCCATATTGATATTAGACGTGCTTCCTACTAACCTTCCTTCAGGGCTTCAGATCCTTGATTTACAATATAGGCTAATTGGCTAGAGCCTGGAGGTGCGAGGTATTGGAGGGGCGACGAGATTTGGCCGAACCCAGAAAATCGTTTCGGTATAGGAAAACTTCTGATGTAATTAGCCTATTGTGTGCTATATTGATCTTTATCTAATTAATGTTTGTGCTTTCGATTATAACGACGAATAACATATCGTGGCGCCCCGATTATATCAGCCTAGCGGAAGCTCAAATCAGACTGTTATCTATGTTGGGGTCGTTTTCCAGGCAAACTAGATGCGACTGGATTTCACTATTTTCACTTAGCGACCGCTATCTGACCAATCAAAGTATGGCAGAGGCTTGACTTGTAAAAAATGGCCGCCTATCGAAGGCATGACAGCAGGAAGCTCAGCTTTCGTACACCAGTAGGTGCGCTTCTTCTTAAATATATCTAAATTATCCACCATTGATAATAATTTATATATTAAACTACATACGTTTTTTGGAAATTACATAGTATTAAAACACCTACCTATAATAATTAGTTTCAGTATTTGTGTAAGATGTATTTAAGTTCGTAATAAATAGTTCCTTGTAAGAACATAGATACTATCGACTCTGGTATTCATATTTATTCAAGATCCCTGTACTTCCATATTAATCTCGGAATGATGGAAAACTCGCTTCAGTTTCTAATTTGTCATAAAGTTCACTGCCAGCTGAAGAAAACGAGTTGCTATGATGAGCTTCCTGCCTTGGGCCTAAGGCGATAAAGTAACAAGCTGTCATTACTTGCTTGTATATCTTTACTAAAGTGATATAGTATCACATGATATCATTTTATGTTAATAAATCTACAGGTACGCAACGACGTGCAATCGTGAAAAAAAGGATAATTATATATTAACTGTGCATATACAAAGACCTTCGTGCCATATATTGTCTTAGGTTTTCATGTTTATAACCTACTCATTATAATAAAACAATTTTAAACGGATTACATCGCATTTGATATACTTAGATTTTCCTTACGTTTCGAACACTTTGCGGCGTTCGTGGTAGCAGGATGACTAAAGCTTCGTCTTCTAAATATTATTAAACTGCTTATTACGTACATGTAGCAGACGGTTTGCGACAGGCGTAAATCCCGCAGACGCCGCAGTCAAACGTCATTTTGGTATTACGTATTTTTCGATAGCTTTGCAAGGTCTACAAGCGAAGATCTCTGACGCACATTCTGTCGGACCATCGATGAACTAAAAAATAATAGTTTAAAAAAAACTTAAGCAAGACGCTTTTGTAGATAACCGGACTAAAAAGTAGAAAATAATTTTCAATAAGTTTATAACAACAATAGAGTGAATACAAAAAAATGATAATTTTAAAATAGCGTGGGCAAAAGCGTAGCAATTGATGTCAATTGTGGTAAATATTTTTGTGAATATTTATAAAAGTAGCGTCATCATGAAAATATCTGATAAAGCACCCCACGCTTTTTAACAATAAAATATATTTGTTGTTATTTTAAAATTATTGAAAATTATTTTCTACTTTTTAGTTCGGTTATATACAAAAGCTTGTTGTTTTAGTTTTTTAAACTATTGTTTATTTTCAACTTTTTAGTGCGGCTAACTACAAAATCGTGTTTTTTTTTACTTACTCGATTGATAACTGCTGCAACATTTGACCCTGTTATTTACTACAGGCTGTCTACCTACTCTTGAAACCAAAGAACCACCAAGTCATACCTTATGATATTTTCTCACATAGTAATGGTAGGATGAGTGAAACATAAAAGTAACATGGCAGCACGGTTGGTGCAGTGGCTGATACAGTCGGCTACTGCGCTCCGGGTCGTGGGTTCGATTCCATCACGGAACATATATTTGTATGATCTGCAGGTAGTTGTTCCGGGTCTGGGTGTATTGTATGTGGAATTCATGTCTGTAAAACGCACCCACGACACAGGAGAAGTATTTTTTAAAATAAAAAAAAATAAAAAAAACATGTATGTCCATAATCTAACAATTTAAAAAAATGTGTCATTGTCATCATAAGAACAGTTGACGTTCGCGTAAGTAATGCAGTCCGAGTAGGCAGATAATTTGCATTTGGTAGAACTGCTGTCATTGCTGTTGGACGGTACGTTCGTCGAGTTCTTCGAGTGGTTATGGAACATAATAGGCTAAAGTATATGACATTAGCATTGTTAATCTATTCTTAAATGAATTGGTGATCTCAAAACATGAAACAGTTATATTTAATTCTCCTAGTGAAATATTAGCAATGTCAAATGTATTTTTTTTAAATATTTATTTGACACCAGATGATTACATTATTTGTTGAAAGCTCTGATCTCTGAACTAGGCTTTAATCTAGCCTGTGTGTTCCATCTACGTTTAAGAAACGCAAAAGATTTTTTAAACTATGTGCTTAATACATTACCACAGATATTATAATACACTAGTAACATTACTATTGTATTGATGCATGCAAGTATACAAGAAAAGCAAGATGCACAAGATGTGAGTATGGGTAATACCAGCAAAGATTATATATGAGTTATATAACATTACTAATATTTTTTCTTACGTGTGTTGGTGTGTGAAGTATGTATGTATGAATATGCAAGTATCAGAGTGTGTATTTCTGAGTGTGTTTGTGGGTGAATCTGTATGTATTTTAAAAGTTCATGTAAATTTGGGGTAGTGAAATTCTTCACATAGTAAATTGTAAATTATGCAGTAGTTAACAGTTGCTTTTCACAACGATTATACTCATAAATACCTAACCACTTCAATATCATATTTTTTAATTTATAATTGTTGTACTCTCTTGTGTGTAAAGTTCTATACAATTTGGTGCTTGAAAGTCATAGTGTAAACTCGGATTGTATGCGTGGTGTTGGATACGTAAACCGTCTTTTACCACTGCCTTCCAGAGTTGGTTCTGTTATACCATGGTACCGCTTTAAGCATTCGTATATAAACAATTTACGTACACTCAGTGCCCCAGTTTTGTCTTTAGTCTTTTGTGGGGTGCCTATAGGGTAAGTATAACATAACTTTCAGATCTCTTTCTGCACGCTCCATTTCAATAATATGCGTTTTAGCGGCAGTAATTAATTAGGCTGTGGGCGAGGCCTATGTATACTTGTATCAGGAGCGTGGGCTCTGCAACGGTTCGCAACTTTTTGAATATATCTGTTTTTCACATAGTTCATGGATATAAACCGTAAATAGTGATGGACCTAATGTGCTCCTTGTGGGACGCCGCAATTACACTGTCCCACACCACTTAACTGGCTTTCAACACGAACAGTCTGATTTCTGCTTGTTAAGTAGTCTTAAAACCAGTTTAGCTGTATACCTCGAATCCCATAGTTCTCAAGTCTCGATAGGAGTATATATATATAGACACTGAGTCGAACGCTTTTTGTAAATCTACAAACACTCCGAGGCACTTATCACCCCTATTGAGATAATTGGTAATATGGGAGTTCAGCTGCTGAACTCGAACTTCAGTCGAGCGAGATGAAGCCAATCTGATTAGTCGAGATGAGCTTATTTTTTTCCAGATAGGTAATGAGTCTTTTATTTACAATCAATATTGTTGAAAGAAGAGAGATTGGCCTGTAATTAGAGGGAACTGTCGCATCACCGCCCTTAAATATTGACACTACACGCTTGTTTAATTATAGTGGGGAAATAACACTTTCAAGACTAAGGTTACAGAGATATGCAATGGGTTCAGCCAACACATCAATGTTTAATTTTATTAATTTAGTTGTGATTTTGTCAATTCCAGGCGAGCTCTCTGTTTTTAGGTTTAACACCATTGTTTCTATTTTTCTGTGATGCGTTGGTACGAACGCCATTGATTTTACCAGTCCAGTTTTAACTGCTTCAATAACTAGCGCATTTTCTGTTTTTCCTATTTTTGATAAGGTATTATTACCAAGTTTGGCCCCTACACAGGTGAAGAATGTATATATAGCTGTCAGGCGTCCAGCGCTGCAGAAACAAACTTCACGGTTTGCAGCGCAGAGTGGCTATACTAAACGCACGGGGATACAGGACAGTGTCCTACGAGGTGGCAACTATCCTGGCACGCTTTCTGCCGTTCGACATCCAGGCGGAGACGGTTCCCCCTCCGCCAAAGCGGCGAAAGCGTGCCTTCAGGGGCATACGACAGACTTTAGCGGCTGGCTTGCGAACGCGCCCTCGAGATGTGGCAACATCGTCTACGGTTGCAGTTTGCGACCAAGCACATCAGCATGGCATCAAGCCGTCATGTAGCTCTTCGAAGCCTGGCTCAGAAGGAGCGAACGTGTCACCTACCGTCTGACGCAGGTATTCACCGGTCACGGTTGTTTCGGTGCATACCTGCACAGAATAGGACGTGAGGTTACGGCACAGTGCCACCATTGTGGAAGCCACCGGGATACCACACAGCACACGCTTGAGGAATGCCCTGCACGGGCTGCCGAGTGGCGGATCCTGGTCGATCGGATCGGGCAAGATCTCTCTCTGCCGGCAATAGTGTCGGCTATGTTGGCAGAGTATGAAAATTGGAGTGCAGTAGTCTCCTTCTGAGATAGCGTCATGCTCCAGAAGGAGACTGCAGAACTAGATCGGCCCCCGCACGGAGAAGGACGAGATGGCGCCGGGGTAAAAACCACCCCGGTGCCCAGGCCCAACACGCCCGTGTGCGCAGCACAGCGCACAGCAAGACTTGAAGGAACCCTTTACAATCCTCCCCGAGAAGTGCCTGGGGGACGGCCTTTTTACAGCCGCCTGCTCTCCGCTAGAGGGGGTGACCGCTTTACAGTCATCCCCTCCGAGATGTGCCAATGGCACCAATGGGCGGCTCTAGTGTGATCTTACGAGGACCTGGAGCCCCCCTTCGGTGCCGATGATGACCGCTCCAGTGGTTTTAGCCGGTAGGAGTCCGGGGTCCGGCATACCCCTTCGCCCTTCCCCGGGGCGAAGGAAGTTCATATAGAATTTCCACTGGACACCAATAAAAGAATCCGATAGGTGGCGCATCCTGCTGAAAAGGGTAGAACGACGTCTGCCGAGCCAGCTAGTAATATAAAAGGACTTTGCATCTTGTTATCATATCAAACGGCAATAATTTATCGTGCAAGTGTACCTAAGTAGTTGAATTCCCACAACTTCCAAGTAATGGACTATCCAGTTTTCAAGAGGAAGTCGTCCGTTTATACGAAATAATTAACTGTTTCTGCGCTTTAAGATAAACTGTGTATTTACTTATAACACAAATAACAAGGCAATTTAAGACATACAATAAGTCTTTCTAGGTGAGACAGATGTGTTGTTGATTTATCTTTATGATACTGATTAACGTGCGCATTCGCGAGTAACAAAGGCCTCACACATGAGCTAGGCATCTGTTGCTAGATTTTATACTATTAGTCATACGAGTCAAGTATACAGGCTTTCATACATTTAAAATTTAAAATATTATAGTCATTAGAAATAGTACCTATTTAGATTGTTTTTAGTTGAATATAGGCAAAGTACCTAATTTATTGATAAGTTTATATCCTACTATACTATTATAAATGTGAAAGTTTCTAAAGATGATTGGATGTTTATAACTCAATCACGCTGAAACGGCTGAATAGATTTTGACGAAATTTGGCACACAGATAGACCATAATCCGGATTAAAATGTAGGCTACTTATCATCCCGAGAACATAAACAGCTTTCCGAGAGATGCGCGATAAACCTTTCTGCGATAAGCCGAATTATACGCGGACGTAGCCGCGGGCAAAGTCTAATTGTATTATAAAATTGTCACTTGGGAATGAGAACCTTATTGGTAAAACAACCCACACGTACCTACTATAGCTAATACTATATATGCATAGGTACTAAGGTACTAACATTTACACATAGCTAGTTGAAACTTTAACCATCTATCCATTTCTCGGGCACAAATGGAACCCTGAGAAACCAGGATCTCCTCACAATTGGAAAACACATTGATTCATCTTTGGCGACCTAACTACCCTTGAGACTCTAATTCCATTGTTAAATAATATATTAATTAAATACACTGTGATGACCAATAGATATCAGATGGACGATGAATCGATACCCGTGGTGATCTAAATGAGTTTTAAATAGGTAGGTAGTTGCACTGTGCTACAGTTCCTATTTTTTATATCAATCAAAATAAAATATCTAGTTTCTACGGGCTTCCTTTATAGTAATGTTATGGTAACATAGAAAATGCCATAATAATGGTTGCTCTTTCTACTTGAGCGCACATTAAGTTACACAATTTCGCAGTAATGTAAGCGAAGTACCTAGCAGTTAACAATTGCGTGGATGACCAAACCGAAGGTCGAAAGATTACTCACCACGCACGGTGTGTTTTAGATAGTGATGATTTAAATTTTAAATTTTCACTTACATCTGATGCAACTGCTGAAAGCTACCCACTACAATTCAACTACCTACAAACATTGTAGCTGCGGAAAATTTAAAAAATCCCTTATTAATATGTATAAGATGGTATTCAACGATTATTTCGTACATTTTATATTCAAACGTATACGCTAAAATGTACTTGCTCACATTTTGTAATACGTGAGAATTCCTTGCTAACTATTTGTAGTTGATTAACTGTATAGGTCACAGCGCCATCTTTTGAGTTTTGTTCAAACAATCGTATTCTTTCAACGTAGATTCAAGCCATATTTTTTTGTTACCATTCTCCGTTAGTGGCGCTAGTGAACTAGAATTAGTTTTTGTTGTACGAGTAGTGTGTAGTGTTTTTGGTTTAGGTAGAGTTCGTGAAAAGTAACTAGAATTCAGTAAAAAATGTTGTTATTTTAAAGATAGCAACAAAATGCTGTTATTTTAAAGATAACAACAAAATGCGTCGTGCATTATCTCCCTGTGTCAACCGACTCAAGCATGTAACTTATATTTTTGGGGGATGCCTGTACATAATTTTTCATTTTTATATTTCTTATTAGAACTCTATTTTAGCGTAAACAACAGCTTTCAGAACTTTGTTTGGCTGTCTGTTTACAATCTTCTGACTTCAAATCTAAGATCCGATACAACTTGAGTTGAAGCTAGATTTCTAGACAGTATATGGTTCATATACAGCAAAGATGATGAAGCGGTAGTCAATCGCACATTGTGGGTAAATGCTAGTAGATAGTTACGTGCATTTAAATAGATAAGTATGAATTGTTACAACAGGAATCAATATTTATGATTGAACAATTATTGTTGTTGTATTTTTCTAATCAGGCTTATTAATGATAGGGGATCAGAACCAGGTTTCATCAGTTCCAAAAGTACCGGAAATTCCCGGTTCTGAGCGTTGCTCAAAATCCAAGACCAAATCCTGATCGTTTCCACGTTGATGGCTCTGTGCCGTGACCTCACGTCTTATCCTGTGCAAGTATGCACCGAAACTACCGTGTTCGGTGAATACCTGCGTCAGGCGGAATGTGACGCATTCGCTCCTTTGGAGTCAGGCTCCGAAGAGCGGCAAGACGGCCTCAACGACGCACTTTTTCGCGTACTGCGGCAACATGAGCCGCTCGTGCGATGAGCGATTGACTACCGCTTCATCATCTTTGCTGTGTATGAACCCATATACTGTCGAGAAATCAAGATTCAACTCAACCAAGTAAAAATTGAAATCCAAGGTCATACGGTTTTTTCGTTACTCTAAAATAATCGATCATGATTCATCTGTAACATTCGCAGATCAATCACAAAGCGTAGCAAAGTAGCAAGTGTAGTAACACGCAGAGTAAGTACCTAATCGGCTAAAAAGAGAGCACCAATGGGCTGTATCGCTAATATCGAAGTTGTGTCACAAGTCCATGATGTCCATAATTCAAGTTTTTAATTATAATGATTTCATCTAGTAATGGTAAATCTTAACTTCTGGAGATAAAAACGAATTCAAATATTGGTCTTTGTATTTCGTATTTTTACCTACCCGGTTTTAGTTTCCAGTTTGCATCCGGATCTAATGATAATCCACAATGCTTTAAATATTCACTTCATTGAAATAAAGTAAAAAGCAAGGTGACATAAAAGGCAAAAAACCCTTAAAAACTATCATAGATAAAGATAAGATAAACATAAAAGTCGAGACTTTAGTTTTCCTATGGAAAAGAAGGGGCAAGAAACTCTACGGTTACTCTTTTTAAATCATATTAAAAGTTACAATATTTTATGTGCACGTTGACATTCGTTGTGGAAATCGAGGTTATGTGAAAACAATGTAGGAGTGAACTTGAGTGAGCATGACATAAGGTACCTAAACTGCCAGACAACCATTATGTCCATTAAATAAAATAACCCACATGGTTTAGGCACTGCAAATACAGTAACAAATCAAAAGAATATAAAAATAAACAAACAAGTAGGTAATTAATCTCGCTCTAGTGCAGTCTTTCCCAACGTGGGCGATAACGCCCCCTTGTGGGCGCTGCAGGCCTAAAGGGGGGCGGTAAGAGACCCAGAAAAAAAAGGGGGCATTGTGTAGGGCTTTGGGGTCGATTTATAATTTCATTTACCTAGCTAGGAAGACTCTTAGACACCAACTGAGCTCTCGACTCTCGACTACATCTTGTGAACATCAACTAATATTAATTAAGATATAGCTCAAACTCGGTTCGATATAAAAGACCGCGGGCAATCATGTTTTAACAAGTTTTTGTTAAATAATCCGAATTGTACATTCCTATACCAATCGGCTGGTTCTATAATACTTGTTCTTGCTTGTCGAGTACGATTGGGCGTCGAATGAGATAAACGAGTTTATGCACGTTTGTCTTATTCCTGTTGGTGCGTGCTGCTTATGCAATCCTATATAAACGACGTAAATTTATTTTATTTTCATTTGCGGTTTCGCGCATAATAGATAAGCAGTACTTGATTTCAACACTTACGTATTTCTTAAAACAAAACAATGTCGGAAGTAAAAAAGAAGAGACGGCAATACTCTGCGGAATATATTAAATTCGGATTTATTGAAAATCCCACAAACCCGTCGTCGCCTTTGTGTCTTCTATGTCTAAAAACATTTTCGAACGAAGCAACGAAGCCTTCAAGACTGCAAGATCATTTGAATAAAATGCATCCAGATAAGACAGAAAAGAATGTAGCATATTTTCAGGACCTAGAGAAGAAGCATAATACTCAGCCAAGTGTATCAAAACTATTTTCTGCGGCTGCTAAGTAAGATGACGACGGACTTCGAGCTTCGTACAATATCTCTTTGTTAATTGCTCAAAAAGGCAAACCACACAACATCGGAGAAGAGTTAATTTTGCCAGCAATAAAGGAAGTAATAACTACTGTGCTTCATAAACCGGCCGCAGATATTATCCGAAAAATTCCTTTGAGTAATAATTCTGTGCAAAGACGAATTGATGAAATGGCTGAAAACATTGAAGAATCATTGTGCAATCATCTGAGGACTAGTCAATTCTCAATTCAGCTCGATGAGTCCACTTTACCAACTAATGAAGCGTTGTTGCTATCTTACGTGAGGTTTATTAAAGATGAGAAAATACGTGAAGAACTATTGTTTGCCAGAAATTTGGAGACAGATACAAAAGGCGAAACCATATTCAATACATTGGAAAAGTTTTGTGAAGAGAAAGATTCCTTTGAAAAATATTATATCAGTTGCTACGGATGGCGCTCCGGCTATGACAGGGCGCCATAAAGGCTTCATAGCATACTTAAAGAATAAAATTCCAGATGTCCTTGCTATACATTGCGTTATTCATAGACAACATTTGGTTGCTAGAAACTTAAGTGAACGACTATTTCAATCACTGCAATATGTCATCAAAGCAGTCAATAAAATCCGTAGCAGCTCTTTGAATGATAGATTATTTCATCAGCTTTGTGTTACTAATGACGAAGATTTCAACCGTTTGTTGCTTCATACTGAAGTTCGTTGGCTGTCAAGAGGCAATTGTCTGATTCGATTTTACAACCTGTTTGACTCTATGATAGAGTTCTTGGAAACTAAAGATACAGAACTGCGCAACAAGCTCATAACATCAAAGAATGATATAGCTTACATGACAGACCTGTATAAAATGTTCAACGACATGAACCTCCAACTGCAAGGCGATGAACTAAATTTAATTAAAACATAAAATGTCGTTGCTGCTTTCGCTGCCTAACTGCTTCTGCACAAAAAGAATATGGGCAGACGTGAGTTTTACAATTTTCCGAATTTATCAGTGTACTGCAGTAACGACGACTTGTTTGCCTACTGCCAACATTTGGAAAACCTCCACATTGACTTTACCGAACGATACCAGGACATTTTAAACTTGGAAATACCAGACTGGGTGTTGGATCCGTTTTCAAATGTCAACACAGCAATGTCACCTCAGCTGGAAGAAGAACTTATAGAATTGACAACAAACGAAGAAATAAAAATCAAGTTCAAAAATGGATATCAAGAATTTGGCTACAAAAACCGATCCCGCAATTGTACCCTGGATTGTGGTCAATTGTTCAACGATTTTTGATAGCATTCTCATCGTCATATTTGTGTGAACGTGGATTTAGTGCTGTGGCAACGCTGCTTACTAAAAAGAGAAATCGTCTGCGTGTTACCGAACGTGGCGACTTGCGGCTGTTTTTGAGTAAATTAGAACCTGATATCAACAAACTTATTGAACAGCATCAGATTCAACCTTCACATTAGTTTTTATATAAGAATTGATTATGTTTGTTTTATTCCGAATACTATAAATTTGCGTTTCAATAATCAATTATAAGTACTTAGCGGTTTTTAAGTATGTTTAAAAAAAGGGGGCGTTAAAAAATAATTTATTCTTAAAGTGGGCAGTAGACAAAAAAAGGTTGGGAACCCCTGCTCTAGTGTGATCAAACGAGGACCTGGAGCCTCCCTTAGGCGCCGAAGATGACCGCTCCAGTGGTTTTAGCCGGTAGGAGCCCGGCATACCCCTTCGCTCTTCCCCGGGGCGAAGGAAGTTCATGAAGAATTTCCACTGGGCACAAAAAAAAAAAAAAAAGAAGGTAATTAATCTCATATATACAAATATAGAATAATGGAATGTGACCATACGCGGGCCATATATACAAATAAATAATATACAAATAAATAAAATTGAAGTGTCTGTTTGTAATGTCAAAATAACAGCTTTTTACTAAATGCATATGAAAGTATGTACGTCACATATAACAAAAACACTATTTTTAAATTTTTTGTCTGTCTGTCTGTCTGTCTGTTTGTTCCGGGTAATCTCCGAAACGGCTGGACCGATTTTGACGGGACCTTCACTGACAGATAGCTGATGTTATAAGGAATAACTTAGGCTACTTTTATTTTAGAAAAATAATTAGGGTTCCGCGTAAAAAAACAAAATCTTTGAAATCCAATATATATATTCTATGTCAAGTGTCTATGTCGAAGTACTAAAAATTTCTTTTAAATTAAACGCGGGTGAAACCGCGGGTCCCAGCTAGTAATGAATATAATCCATTATTGGAAGTAATTATATAACTAAATGTCAAGATAAAAAAAATGCCGATATTGTATTTGATACCCACGATGTCCTACGAGGCGGCAACTCTCCTGGCGCGTTTTCCGCCTTTCGACATCCTGGCGGAGATGGATGCGTGGGTCTACGATCAGACACGCTCCCTCCACTAGAGCGGCGAAGACGCGTCTCCAGGGGCGTTGGACAGGCTGAGACGGCTAGCTCGGCGACGCGCACTTGGAAAGTGGCGTCACCGCCTGCGGATGCAATTGGTCTCAAATTGCAAAGCGCGTCGTCGAGGCCGTCCTGCCGCTCTTTGGACCCTGGCTCAGAAGGAGCGAGCGCGTTACGTACCGCCTGGCGGAGGTGCTCACTTGGCACGGTTGTTTCGGTGCGTACCTGCACAGGAAAGGACGTGAGGCCACGGCACAATGCCACCATTGTAATAGCGACCAGGACACCGTACAGCACACGCTCGAGGCGTCGCTGCGTGGGCCGCCGACCGGCTGATCCTGGTCGATCGGATCGGGCAAGATCTCTCTCTGCCAGCAGTAGTAGGCTATGTTGGCAGAGCACGAAAACTGGAATGCAGTAAGAGCATCATGCTCCAGGAACAGACCGCAGAGCGGGATCGGGAGAGTGCCGATCCCGCTTGAAGAAGGAGGAGACGGCGCCGGGGTAACAACCGCCCTGGCACCTAATTCCTATACGGCCTGAATCCCCCTGCCGGGCTATAAGGCGGGGGGGACCTCTGGGTTCGCCTCATCCCGTGTGTGTCGTAAAAGGCGACTATAAGATTAGCCGGAAGATGGGCAGCAGCGTCCTTCGAGTACATTAACAACTCAACTGCGATCACCAACCCGCCTGCCAATCGTGGCGATTATGGCGAAACCCCCCAATGAGCTCACAACACACCCATACAGCTCGTTGTGGCGATATTTGGGGGAGCCCTATGTCCAGCAGCGGACTTTATTTGTCCGAAATGCTGATGATGATAAAATACATCAACTTGGACAAAATAATGTATGACCGGATAAATAACCATTTTAGCGTATTTTTTAAATGTTTAATAAGTTAACCCAAAACCGTTTCAGTGACGTAAAGAAGTATGGCTGTCTTTCCACAAGATATACACGCTTAGTTACAAGTTCTTTAAAGTTATTTGTTTAGAACAAGGCAGCTATGACTTTATATGTCACGTTTCAATAATAAACAGTTCACACGTGTTTCCGCGGACGATCGGGCGATCCGGTAATCGTATCAAGAGAAAAACAATAATTACTTATCATTTAGTAAGTTATCTGTCAGTAGTGCACGGAATTGTAGCGTTAGCAAATAAAATTCCGTCAATATAAATTTCTTACTCGTTGAGGTTAACGCCAAAGCGTCTAACTGGGCTATGTACACATTGAAAACATAATAAGCCATCGTCACGAAATAACAATTCAATTAGATCTATAATGTAACAAAAATATATGAACCTACCTCTGCCTGCTGTTGTCTGTCGAGTTTTGTTTCTTCCCACGCCACAATAGTAAACAATCGAAAGCCCCTTTTTTGAAAGGTGGCCTTAATATTTTCCACCGCTTTCTAAAATCAATAGTTTTTGTACTTCCTGAACTTCCACTTTCACTGACGTCCACACTAAGGATATTCGGTTCGGAAACACCTTTTCTTAGAGCACTGACACTATTAGGTTTCTTGGAAACCCTTTCAAAGTCTAATGTAGGCACAGATCCACCAGGTGGACATGTTCTTCTTTTTGATAATGGGGTTGATGTAGCAAAGGATTTCTCACTGCATTCTAAACCACTGTCAGCGAACTCTGAAATGTCTGTAACACCTTCTGAGATGCTGTGAAGTATGGGCCTTCTGTTTTGCACGACTGTTTTTGAATTTAATATACTGTTTTGTTCGAAATTTTTACTTTTCACGTGATGGTGGATATCAACGAACGCCGTAACATCCTCGCAGCTTTTGGTGTTGTACTTGGATAATGTAAAGTATGGTTTGGCTTCACGTTTGGGGTCCGTTTCGACCTCCATGACACCGATGCTGGTTAGATTGTCCTCACTTTTTGAAAGCACTTTTACGTTTGATGATATTTTTTTAGCTCTAGGTGGTCGTTTTGGGGTAGATTCTGACGTTTTGCGCACAACTGAATAGGGTTCGTCCGCTCTCTTAGTGGGCTTCGAGTACTTTGCGATAATTCTGTTTATTTCAGCGTTATTCTTACGTCTATATGTGTGTCGTTTGAAGTTGAGTGGCTGTTGATAAGCGTCGGCTACGGTTGCTCCGGCGACCCTCGCTGACCTTTCGCGCCATTCGGCCACTTTGTCCTCTATCAGCCTCTGCAATTCCAGTGCGCGCATCATTGGCCCTATCTCTGGCATTTTTATGATATCTCTAACTTTCAGTAAATTACTTTATTTTGCGATCTCTTTGGTAATTACCACAAACGAATGTTTATGTTAATTGAACTGCATATTAAATTCTGCAACAAATGTATAAAATGTCAATCAAATCGATTACCTACTATACTATTAATCAAAAATTTATGAAACATTAGCAATATAATGAATTCAGTAACGGAGATCTTCGCATTTCGACGTTTCTTCAATTAGTGCCCTAGTTAATCAATTGTTTAATTAGATATGAAGCCCTTTAAATTCCATAATGAAAAATACTACAATAAACATCACAAATTGCAGTAGTTTTGTAATGTTGAACGAACTAATTAATACATCATTTTATATTTGGTTCGTCTAAAGGTTTTCACATTCATTAAGGTAGGTAATTATCGAGAATTCAACTGAATCAAATACAGCTAAGAAGAAAGACTTGAATGTTTTAGATTGGAATGTAGATGTTTAAGGTAATTTTAAATGGATTCCTACGTTCTCACACTAAGCTACAGACTTACATTTTTCCCTATTATTGCTACCCTTTTTAACATTGAGGTCCAAATTTGTTAAAGATACATACGCCTATGATATTTAACGATACTGTGTGACATTTAATTTAAGCAATGGTACATTCAGCTGAAGACAGAAGAGTGAAGTACATATTAAGAGGGACGTATTTAGTCTGTAGAACTAGGCTGAAACATTGGTTCGGCCCCATATTTATTTTAATTAACCTGCAAATCTTTTTTATTTATTTTTTTATTTTGCGAAATCACATTAGTATTCAACACAGTTCATTGAACTCGCTATAAAGGATGTCTATTAAAATATGCCAAAAAAACAGTAATTCAATTGTTTTTGTATTTTGTGGTGCAGGCCCCGTTGTGGTGCGTGTCCATAGGATGCCGCCTAGATAGCCTGTGCATAATGTGGCCTGAGTACTAGATACATAATACTTTGTACAGAACATAACCTAAACAACAGACTCAGGTACACAACAAAATAAATAGAGTCAAGAACAGTTTCACGGGATAGCAGGGCCTAGTAAATACAATGTAACTACCAATTTGAGAGGAAGTGCCAACCGCGATTTCTAATGTCCTTCCGAAAACGTGTAGCTAACCTTTACATCCTATCACCGGCACATAGCTATTAGAACAAAGTACAGGAACTGTGTTAGAAATATCGAAACTTTATCGTGGCGAATCTTGATAAGAAATATTATTGGTTTGGCAATAGCTACTTCAAGGCAGACTTGTTTCTAAATCGATGGTACAATTAGGTACCAGCATACATTTTCAAAATAACGTAGGGATATTTAAATTAACAAGTAGAGGCTCAGTAGTAGGATTTTGTAAGTATATGCGGTAAAAATAAGTCTTACAGAGTGAGGCATGTATACACAGGTACAGTATAGTAGACTACACTATCAAAACATGTTTAAAATAGTACTCACATACGCACATTTTTACCACTTTTAACGCACGTCATTATTCTTTGGCTCGTGTTATTTGTAAGCGATCAAAATACTCGATTCATTTTACGAACACCAACTATTACATTTAATACTTATGACAGCTACTATCGTAAATACATCTAGTTTGACAATAACACTCCCAAGTTTAGGCCAAACAATGCTTGTAGTCTGATATCAGATAACATGTATCACTTGGGAGAACAGAGATAAACTCGTATACGTACGCACTTTTTAGGTACAGACTATAAACTTCGACTTTTAACTTTGAAACTGCTTTCCGAGACTATATTAGAACTGCTGTAATCTCCTAACACAATGTATTGTGTAAAAGGAGAGTGTATAACGTTATCCGTCATTACGTAATTTTATACTCGGCAGCTGAGTGAGTATGTAGGCCTTACCTACGCGTTTCGAAATTCTAATCAGTCTTTACTTTACGTATACTCCATATATATTACGAAATTATTGATGTAAGTTACGTAAGTTGGTTCAACTTAACAATGTTGGGCCAAGCTTTAAGTTTAGGTTTTCATTTGATATAAATTTGCTCTAATAGCGAACAAGTGTAAATAGATAGGATAGAGCACACAGGAAAACAAAACAAAATAAAATCAAACTTACACGTAGTAAAGCTTATAATCAACAGTATTTACTA
Organism: Diloba caeruleocephala; assembly: GCA_947459985.1. NCBI lineage: Eukaryota > Metazoa > Arthropoda > Insecta > Lepidoptera > Noctuidae > Diloba > Diloba caeruleocephala. Next base: position 15,402,272 of record OX381615.1, read on the forward strand.
AACTTACATTTGAAACAACACTGATCACGAAATTGGCGCTTTTTTAAGAGGTAAAGCGACGCGTTCACTGAATAAGTATATACAGTCCCGGCGATGTTATGGTGCGTCAGGGCACACGTGTGGCAAGGGCACGTGCAGATTCCACAGTGAGCCACCGAGCGTTCCAGGCGAATGCTCCTGCACTTGACTCAGCCAGCAATATCCACGGACCGGCCCATCCTGCCGCCACCGATACAATGGATTAAATAGAGCATCCACTCTAATGCGTGCTTACTTGTGTACTCTTATTATTGTCATAAATAATTACATCACAAAATTGCCATCGCCATGTGCACGTTGCATGTTTTCTTAATGATTTATCGACGTTTATTTCCACTGTACATAGAGGTTCGATGATTCATTCATATTTGTGGAGTCATTGAACAGTGAATGAACTAGACTTAAAAAAATCTTCGTTGGTCTACAACCATAATTATATCAGAAAAATTGCGTTTCAATTTGATGACCTTTCACTGAGAGCAATCATCAAGACAATGGCGATGTGCATTTTAAAGCAATCTACGAATACTAACCTGGGTTAAAAGAGCATACGCTACCTTTACTAGATCTCAAAACAGTGCTGTCCTAATTTTTAACACCATGGAATAGTTAATTACCATTATCTGTGTTCGTGGGGCATTGTTCGCCGCTGCGGGCGTGACAAGTGCTTCCGCTAAGTTCATTGTCGCACCGGCCGGCATGTCGTTGTCGCATTCGTGCCCTACTGTGAACCCGCCCTTATTAAGTATACATCAACGAAGGAATCCTTAGTTACCTATTATGTTATTAAATCTACTGGTACAGCAATGATAGAGTAATGGACACGTATTATATTCTGATATAAATCCTCTCGACCAGACTCACATAACTAGTTTGTCTGGACACACAACTTCCCTTAAATAAAATCTATGTTTGCCTCCATGAGAAAACGTTTGCAACTGTCGTCTAGTACTATTGTAGTCTTTGTTGGCAACCCATAATTCTACTAAACGGTTCATTTACCATCTAATAATATGTAGTTTAATTAGGACTAACCATAATGAGGAAATTTTGATGATGACACTAATATTGTGTCAACACTTAATTAATTTGCAAGGTTGCCGGCAGCCTGCGTTTATTATCCCACTTGACTTGAAATATAAAAAGTTCGCTTACCAAAATAAAGGGGAGAAAGGAAATGAAAAATATCTGCTTACATGTTAATATACACGAAGATAAAACACATAAGCCGTACTCACTCGTTTCGCTGGACGTAAACAAAATTTAGTTATAACTATTTTTATTCATATAATAAGTATCCTACCTATATGCTATTCCACGACATTTTTTATCTCTATGCAAAATTTAATCGCAAACAAACATACAAGCTTTCAATTATAATACTAGGCATGCCTTTTAAGTTCTGTCGTTTCAATATTTCCCGGCAATTTTGAATTTGGAACTGTTCTATATTCGAATGTGTTTAAATTTTGAATCTCCAAACAGTTGAAAGTATTAGGATTAATGCTATTGTTTAGTCACAGCGTCGATTGGAATATGTCAGGTTACGTACGAAAATGAATCTTTCTAAGAATTTTCTACAACTTTAGAAGAGGCCTGACACAGCTTCAGTGTTTTGAAGAGCTAACATCTGTGTTCAGTGATGAAGCCCCATGTCTGCGGACTGTCGAACGTTGTTATTTAGAATTCCAGCGTAGACATACTAGTGTTAATGGCAAATCTCACGAAGGACGCCCAAAATCCGCCTTCACTGAAGATAACATCATTGCTGTGAGACAACCAATTCTCGAAGATCGTCATGTGACGTATCGAGAGATTGAGCTCTATTAGGCATCTCAGGGACAACCATTCAAAAGATCTTGCATGAAGCGCTTGGTGTGAGAAAGCTAGTTTGCCGTTGGATACCGCATCTGCTTTCCGACGATCACAAGGCGGCCCGCGTCAGATGGTGTAAGAAAACTCTCCAAAATTCAACCGAGGAGAGTCAAATCACGTCTACGACGTCAACCGTGACGAATCTTGGATCTATGCCTACGATCCTGACTCCAAACAACAATCTACAATCTGGGTCTTTCAAGACGAGCCAAAGCCGACTAAAGTTGTTCGTTCTCGAAGCACTTCAAAGAAGATGGTGGCCACGTTCGTTGGAAAAACCGGCCATGTTGCGACTATTGCACTTGAAGGTCGTAGAACGGTTAACGCACAGTTTGTTTACCACAAGTCATCGCCGAACTTCGAAAATCTAACTCAAAAAGACGCCTCATCCTGCACCACGACAACGTAAGCTCACACAGCGCTCGTCAAACGATTGAGTATTTGAAGCAGGAAAAAGTAGAAATTCTTAACCATCCTCCATACAGTCCTGACCTAAGCCCTAACGATTTCTTTACATTTCCTAAAATTAAGAAAAGTCTTCGTGGTCAAAGGTTCCAGTCCGGTGAAGAAGCAGTCAACGCTTTAAAGTCAGCCATTTTGAACACCCCTACTTTAGAGTGGAATAAATGTTATAATAACTGTTTTGAGCGAATGGAAAAGTGTATTAAGCTACGTGGTACTACTTTGAAAAACAATAAAAAGTACTATATGTTGTGTTTTTTTCTTCAAACGACAAGCTTAAAAGGCATGCCTCGTACTTGAAGATTCACCATAGAAAAGAGTATAAATGTAATAAGTAGGCATTGTAATTTGTAAGTAATCCTATTTTTTGCTGACTGGATTTACTGGTAAAAGCAGATGAGTCCTTGATTCGACACCGCATCGGAAATCGCAGCAAAGGAATTCCCTTCCAACCTGGTGGATCTGAAGAATGAAACCGGGGCTGAAGGCGAAATGCGATTGAGGCGCAATAAGATTATCTCTAGGACTGTGATGGGTCAGTTCATACGTTGTATATAACGCATGTCTTTATTTAATTACATATAATGTGATTTAGTCTGAACAGGTTCCTTTTTTAAATTATTTATTCTTGGGATCGTAACAGTCCTGCAAGATGCTATGTCGGTAGGTGCACCTACTTATGTTTCGATTGCCGCTTGGCACGGCTTCACCATAATAGGGTAAGTACTTTCTTCCTAAAATAACTTCGGGTTTATTTTAGGAAAGAAAGTACTTACCCTTACCCTAGCAATTGACAGTGCAATAAATAAGTAAAATGTTTTGTAAATCATGTTATGCTTAATCACTGCTGATAATAATTAATATCTCGCATTAGTCATAATAATTACGAGTGTGAAAATTGATATATTATTTTTTATTATGCCTTGGCTTACACATAGTGTAGAGACACGCTTTAGTAGGGAGAAAATCTCACATTTTTGTGACTCGAACCTTGTAAACAAGCACTAAATTGGATGTAAGTACGTCTTGCCCACAATAAACTTGAGACATATAAGTAACACACAAACAAAGAAATATTTATTTTGTCGTGGGGAAATCTTCCTGGACTTCCTCCGCCTTAGGGGCAAGCCGTACTCTTACCGGCTAAACGTTGTCGGTGGTGCGGTGTTCGCCGGGTAGGGCCTATCTGGCCTATTTGGTCACACCACAATCAAAGCTATTTAGGCTTTTGTATAGCGGTCACGAACGGGTTTATAATCCTGTAACTTACCAGTTCCTGCTTAACCATATCATATTACAGTTTATATGTAGGTATAACTTCCTTTTCAATTACCACACATGGTGCATACGAGGCATTCGTATTCACCATCGAAACCTCATTATCATCATCATTACAGTCGAAAGACGTCCACTTCTGGACATAAGCCTCCCCCGAAGAACGAACAACGACCGGTCTGGGTTTGTGTTGTATGCTCGTTGGGGGGGTTTTGCCATAACACGGCAAGTGGGTTGGCGATCGCAATTGAGTTGTAATGATGTAGTCGAAGGACGCTGCTACCCATCCTTCAGTTAATCCCATATTCACCATTTACAACAGTCACGGGATGATATAGGTTGGTGTTATTCTTAGCCGGTACCACACGGGAATAAATCTGTCTTTTTAATACTCATGCGGGCTTTAGAAACTTAGAAGGATATAGTCATTATATAATTATGTTATTTTACAATGGAATATAATATTTAAAACAGTTCAACAAAAAAAATGCTTTTTCCCGTTGAATTGTAATAGGCATGGGGCGAATGTGCCGTTGACAAATAACCCGACAGTAAATCCCACATCCAAATCTCTCGCACCCGGTGTATTGCCCTCTTGAGCACATGTCAATTGCTTAAATTGGCTTAAATTAACAGTGAACACAAAAACCTAAAGTTAGACGTTCAAATGCAATAAGGATAACGTCTCGGGAATTAATGTGGCTGTTGTATTAATACATAATTATTTTTCTAGGAAATTTATACGCACCGTATCTTCTATGTGGATATTAAGGATCCTCATTCAAAGAAAAATATAGTCGTATGGTATCCTACGAGCAAATTTCTCAGCTGGTGAAAATGAGTTAGTTATCTATCTACAGATATTTATCGCTTTACGTCATATAGTGAAGCAATGACTATAGGTTTTATTCTGTTTGTAGTGAAGTGAAATCAACTCCACCTTTACAAAACTCTGTAATTCTTAACCCCAATGAGAAAAAATATAATGTATAATATCCGAGTCCAAGATATAATGGTTATGAGCGGCGCGTCAGCCGAACTTATTTTCTCTTTGGGACCTTAGTGTTTTATTTATTTAATTCAAACAGAAACAATATTACTAGATTTTTTCTGTTTATCCTTCCGGGAGACCCCCTTTTCAGATTACAGGGATGACCGCTATTTGTATAAGTCAATTACACCACAGAGTTTAGTCATACCTACAGGATTAAATTACAACTTCTTTGGATAATAATATTCGAAATTGTCCCTTTATTTATCGGTGACGAATGTTTAATTTAAACAGAAACAATATAAAAATAAAACAATTTTAAACGGATTAAATCGCGTGTATTATTGATTTTTGTTTTTCCTGACGTTTCGATCACTTTGAGGAGAGCACTGATGACTGCCCCGGCTATGCCGAAGATGTTCAAACGGTATGTAGATGATACTTTTACCATTTTAAAACATCTAAATTCAATACACAGTAAAATTCAGTTCACTATGGAATTGGAGGAAAAGAAATCCTTGGCCTTTCTTGACATACTTCTTATCCATAATCCTGATCATTCAGTTAATCACACTGTGTATAGAAAGCCTACCCATACAGACAGGTACCTTAACGGTGAATCTCACCATCACCCTTGTCAGTTAGCTACCGTGGCTAAATCTTTGTTACAGAGAGCATACAGCATCTGCGACGCCGACCACCTGGCAGGGGAGCTTAACCATTTGAAGCAAGTTCTTCAAAATAACAATTTAAGAGCGCCACATTCCCGTCGCAGAAGCCGCCCGAAACCCACAACCGTTGATCGGAGACCTGCAGTCTTACCATTCATCAAGGGAGTCACGGACAGAATTGGTCATATCTTGAAGCGTGCTTCTAATAAAACCTATTTCAAGCCACATAAAAAGATCAGCCAACTTCTCAAACCTGTGAAGTGTCACATTCCTCTACAAGATGCAGGGATCTACAAGATTGACTGTGATTGTGGGTTGTCATACGTAGGCCAAACAAAGCGTAGTATAAGCCACCAGAATTAAAGAACACATAGCTGACGGCAAGCATAGATGCACCACAAAGTCCGCAGTGTGTGAACATGCCTTAGGCAAACCCAACCATTTTCTTCGATTTGATCATCCTCAAGTCCTCGCGAAAGAGAACCGTTATGTACCAAGAATGTTTCGTGAGGCTAATGAAATTACAAAACATCCTAATTTTAATAGAGAAGATGGTTGGCAGGTACCACCTGTTTGGAATCCAGTTATTAAATTAATAAAATCCCAAACAACACACCACACTAAAAAACATCAAGACAGTTAGTTTTTGTACGGTAGAAAAAATAACTTTTTAAATCTGTAACGACGCTTGTCACCTTAGTCATCCTGCGACCACGAACCCTGCAAAGTGTTCGAAACGTCAGGAAAACAAAAATCAATATACACGCGATTTAATCCGTTTAAAATTGTTTTATTATAATGTGTAATAATCGCGAAAACCTAAGGGTGAGATTCAGAAACGAGTCTAAGCTAAGTTCACGCTTCCATCTGTCAAAATTAGGGGCGTAAGTAGTGCATTTTGACATATGGAAGCGTAAGTGCACGCTTAGACTCGTTTCTGCATCTCACCCTAAGAGAAACAATATTACTAGATTTTTTCTGTTTATCCTTCCGGGAGACCCCCTTTTCAGATTACAGGGATGACCACTATTTATATTATAAGTCAATTATACCACAGAGTTTAGTCATACCTACAGGATTAAATTACAACTTCTTTGGGTAAGAATATTAGAAATAGTCCCTTTACTGATCGGTGACCAATGAATTCTGGGACGTCCCGCAATTTGATACTAACACTGTGTTAGTTTCCTATTAAGTTAGTAGTAAACTCTTTTTTTAACTGATTAATGATTAGCTACAATAGAGCAGAAAGTTATTTTTTCTTAATTATTTGCACATACGGGATTTCTAGTTATTTTGCCGAAGATCAATAGGCCAGACTGGAACTAAAGTGGTCTATATATAATTTTTTGAAGAAATCGATCGATTTATATTTTTGATCTTGGAAATTTAAACGTGTCCGTGCAAAAGTGGTTTATTATATGTCATTTTTGCACCGAAATAACCTAATTTCAATAATACCACTAGAATTTAATGTTTTTCATTTTAGATAAAATCTAAAGTGGTCTAACTGCAGTATTATGTCAACATAGACCTATTTGTATGATACACCACTTTAGGTCGGTATTTTATTTCGCCATCAATATAAATCAACAATAAGACAGGTAGCCGGTAGGTACATAACTTTCATACGCCACTTTCCCTACCCGGCAAATCGATCACCGGGTCCTGCGCATACTAAACAGTCATCCAACGTCACCTAATTTTCTTTAATTGTCCGGAGACAAACAATGAAGCATTGACGGTTGCATTACTATTCAGCACCGGTACACGTACGGGACCGTGCGTAGCATTGTTAAGGCATATGAGGTCTCGGTCTTTGATCTCAAATCCGATACAGAGAAAGTAGAATTCCACCCAAATAATGGATTGCACAATTTCACAAATAATCTGCACGCGCACTGACTCTTAAATTTTTTCTGACCCATGTCGACTTTGTCCTCTCTTTTCGTTTTACCCCTCGTGAATCCTTTCGGACGATAAATTTTAATTATACCTGTACGTCGTGGATGCAGGAACTCCTATACTATTTTAAATTGAATTTTATATAGGTAATAAAAATTACGTTGTTTACTGTGATGATATTTCAGCTTCTTCTAATAGTTCAGTTTCTAATGTATCAGTTGTTTTTTTTTTCGCTGCATGTATACCCTGACATTTTCATATCAATTTACGATTACTTCAAGGTTTTTAAATTACTATGGAATATATTGATGAATACTGGCACAATTTTACGTCATAGGATTCCAAAGACAAATTAAAGTTAGGCGTTAAAGCTCCAGCAAACTCGAAGTTAATGTCTCAATCTAAAAAATATACACAGTAATTAAAACAAAGTCTTTATTTAACTTATTATCATATAAATCACTATCTACAAATAATTTAAATAAATAGTTCGTCGTTGAACGATTTGACTGGAATCAGACTAATTTCAATGGCACCTGCTATAACTTTCCAATTACGTTGACAGTTTTCAAACACAGAGATTTATGATGAGTCTCCCCTGTAAAAAAAAGAAATGTGTTAAAAATATACTTCAAAGCGAAAATTTTAAAAGTTAAATGAGATAAGTTCATATAAGGACCCCACTGGGTAACCTACCCAGGAATATAAGATATTATGTATATAACAAAAGAAATTGATAACTAAATACTATCTAAAACGACTAGTGGTTTTATTTTCATAAATCATAATCGATAGGCACAGTAAAAACACATTGCGTAAAAAACATGACCTTTTCATCATAACTAATGAACCTAATAAATACTTGGATACTAATTGGATCGGCTTTGTTTTGCCTACAATTATAACATTTGTTGATAATCAATTTACTACTTTATTTACCTGACATATGGATGAAATTCGTAAATGTCGTCGATGACTCTTCGCACGCGACAAGAGACGCCGCATCCCGGCTGTTGTTGTCCGTACACGGAGATAGCTCGCTCCAACAACTGATGAACTGATGTTAACTCCACCACTAAATCGTGAGAAATAAATTCTTTTTTAAATCAGGTCATAAATAATGATAGAGAGCCGATCTGTCTGCTGCTATTGACCACGATCGGTGCATTCTCGTCATTTAATTAATTTCGCGATAATTCCCGTTTCTTATTTATAACTAGCTGGGACCCGCGGTTTCACCCGCGTTTAATTTAAAAGAAATTTAAAGTACTTCGACATAGACACTTGACATAGAATATATATATTGGATTTCAAGGGTTGTTTTTTTGTGCGGAACCCTAATTATTTTTCTAAAATAAAAGTAGCCTAAGTTATTCCTTATAACATCAGCTATCTGCCAGCGAAAGTCCCGTCAAAATCGGTCCAGCCGTTTCGATGATTACCCGGAACAAACAGACAGACAGACAGACAGACGGACAGACAGACAGACAGACGGACAGACAGACAGACAAATAATATAAAAATTGTTTTTTTGTTATATGTACCGTATATAATTTCATATGCATTCAGTAAAAAGCTGTTATTTTGACATTACAAACAGACACTTCAATTTTATTTATTTGTATAGATGTATAGATGATTGTCATGCAACGCGAGTTTTAAAGTTTGTACTTGTATTATAGATAAATGTATTTTATCTACGCTACATATCAGTTCAATTCATCAACTGCATAATTAAACTTCAGCTATAGTGTGCCCGGATTAAGAATATAGCACCACTCCATCTCCTCCTATAGATGTCCTAAAAGGCGACTAAGGGACTCTGGACAGAGAGATTAGAGAACCAGCAGCGTCCCTTCTGTGGCACAGCAGCCATTCTGCGCTTACCAACCTGCCTGCCAACCGTGGTGAGTACTGGCAAATTCCCCCCAAAATGATGACACAGTTGTGGAAATCTATGGAGGAGGCCTTTGTCCTTTGGTTGATATGATGTAGTGTATGTAGAAGTAGCGCGTCTTATCGTATCATAGCGAGATACTTAAGGCAGTGAAACTTAAAACTTTAATTACAAACTGCTTTCTATTTTCTAACACAACAAACTTCTTCAAATATTCGCAGAAAAGCAACTGCGTCCTTTGCAAAGATCCAAATTTAAAATGATAAAATCTAAAATTTGTTAAATCATCCTTTTTAAAATACCGGTCCCAGAGGTCTCGGAGAAATCTTTCAACACATACATATGTATACATGGCTTTTGGAAAACAATGGCAAAAATTACTATTGAAAATTATTACCTACATCTTTGCATAGAGTAGCTCAATTAAAAATATTCACATACCTATCAAAGACATCTTTGGGGGCGACATAATATAAACAGAGGATACCTAACTGCATCATTGTTATATAGGGCGTAAGATGTGGGCACTGATACACAGGTAGGACAGTGTTATTTGAGTTTTTCTGTTAGGGAATTCTCAGTAGTAGCCCGGTGTTAAGAATATTGTCCAGTAAATGGCAATTAACCTAATACTCGTAATCGGTGAATGAGGTGTGCAACTATACTCCTCTACCTGCCCCTATGGGATATAAAGTGGGATGTACTTATATATAGCACAGATATTATAATACACTAATATAGTATTGTCACAGCATTGTTAAATACCCAGACGTATATCAGTACTATTATTTTAGAAAACATTAGGTAGGCAAGTTGCGTATTAAGATTTGAAGTACCTACCTATCTAAGATGGGATAGCGATTAGGGCCATTTAGGGCGGAAATAAAATAAAGATAATTAGCTGGTTAATTAAAATATAATGAAATGAATATAAGTGGCGTCATCATATCGGCCATACAACAACCTCTACTGAACAAAGGCCTCCCCTATAGATTTCCACAATTGTGTCATCATATTGGTGGGAATTTGCCAGTACGCAGTATGTCACGCTTGGCAGGCGGGTTGGTGAGCGCAGAATGACAACTGTGCCACAGAAGGGACGCTGCTGGTTCCTTAATCTCTCTGGTCCAGAGTCCCTTAGTCGGCTTTTACGACATCTATAGGAGGAGATGGAGTGGTGCTATATTCTTAATCCGGACACCACACGGATTTCCGGACACCACACGGATTATCCGGACACCACACGGATTATCCTACTAATATTATAAACGCGAAAGTTTGTAAGTATGGATGGATGGATGGATGTTTGTTACTCTTTCACGTAAAAACTACTGAATGGATTTTAATGAAACTTTACAATAATATAGCTTATACATCAGAATAACACATAGGCTACAATTTATAAAGATATTGTGTGAATTGTCCAAAATATGACAATAAGTGTCAAGTAAGTAGGAAAAAATCTACCATCTGCGAGCTATTCTGGCGTGCGCTGCCAAAATCGCTAGAGTTACACATACGTAATATACGATGGAAATGTTTATCTTAAATAGTCCTACAAAAAAGCCCGCCACAGTATATGTCTATATCTTATGTGTAAGCCATTATAGCCAAAATAGTGAACAAGTCGCATTTTCAATGACGATCAACAAATCGCAGGGTGAAACCTTAAAGGTAGCAGGCATTCATTTGGGCACGCCATGTTTTTCTCACGGTCAGCTCTATGTGGCTTGCTCACGTGTTTCCAAAGCGAAAAATCTGCATGTTTATGCTGAAGGAAAAAAATCGGTAAATATAGTTTATAGAAGCATACTGCAGTGCTTAATTACCGTATTTCTTATGTTGACAATATGGCTAAGTTATTATAGAGCGACTGTAACATATCAATTTTGTCAGGCTGTTATATTTTTCGAATGCGACCTAAAAATGATTTATGTGATCATTTTAATGTCATAATATAAGCTACTCAAAATACTAATCCTGCGCAGACGAAGTCGCAGGCACCAGCTAGTATAATTATATAAGTGGGGTAAAATACTGAAATAAAAATAATATATTCAAATATTATAGTAATTTTGTGTCATTTAAACAAACCACTCATAGTGGAGGGGCTATGTAGATACATCTATATAGCCCATAAGCTATGTTACATAACTTGAAGACCTCTGAATCGTGTTTAAAAACCCCTGACTCGAGGAATGTTACCGGGGTTAGGTATTCTATATTCATAATTTTTGTAGCTTTTTACGAACACCAAAGAACTAATTCTTATATATACTAACGCAACTGAACGTTAGTATTTATATTTACATATTTATGAAAATATAGAATAAGTAAATAGACTTACAATTTTTGTTACCGAAGCTACGCTCATCTTCATCAGCATTACCACCACCACCATTTTTTTTGAATGAGATCAATTTCGGTATCACCAACAACATGCAAACCACGGCGAGCATAGTCACAAGCTTCTTAAATATTAATAATTTCAGCAGCAATTTTGCAATTGTCAAAATGTCTAGCTTCAACGAAAGTTTATCCAAGAAACCTAATGCTGGTGCAGTGTAAGGAACTCCATATGATGGCTTCAGAGGCGGGCCATATATAGGCGGTGGCAAAGGCTTGTAAATCGGCGGTCCGTAAGACTGGGCTGGAGGTCCGTATGTCTGCGCTGGGGGTCCATACGTCTGCGCAGGAGGCCCGTAACTCTGTGCTGGAGGTCCATAATTTGGAGAAGGTGGACCGTAAGTGTTTGGTGGAGAGTTGTAAGTTATTTCCGGTTCAAATTTAACAGGGGATCCATAACTTGGCGACGGTGCCGAGTAACTGCTGGATGACGTAGGCCCAGAGTAACTTGACGATCCTGATGAACTGAAACTACTATCAGTTGAGAACGGCGGTGAATAACCGTAACCAGATTGATAACTGTCATCACGGTTTGAAATCTTTTTTTCTCCATCTTTAGCCGTTATTATCACGACACCTTGTTTCGCCTTTTCAGCTTCTATGCGCGATTTAGAATATGCATCTAAATACGTGTCGGTTTTTGATGAAGATTTGGTTTCATTTCCTGGGCCAACAATCGCAACAACGTACGCACTCCACGCTAATATCACAGCAAAATATCTTAATATTGCCATATTGCTGTTAATCCTTGATGTACCGCCCGAACGAAGTTGTCACCATCGATTGCGAATAACGAATGACAAGCAACGTTGACTCCCATTCAGTTTTCACTTTTGACTTACCGTAAAAGAACCTAAATATGATAATGGAACACAATTAAATTCTCTGAGTGAGCCCAGCGCGTTCCGCATTGCTCATCGTAAGTAGGTACGCGCATGTCATGGCTCGCATGCTAATGGACGTTAGAGACCGCGAGCGCCCCGGGCGGCGAGCCTTGTTGGATGAGCCTCCCGAAACATCGGGACCTTTCATCGCATAAAGAAATGTTTAATAGACCGCAATTTGTCTGTGAAAGTTTTATCGTGGTTTTTATGGATCGTCTAATAAAAAATATATGAAGTACATGATTAAATTTGCTTGAACTTTTTATTTGTAATTCTATATGCAGACGATTTTTTAGCCAACACAAAAGTAAATAGATTCTACAGAAACATGTTATGATGTGACTGGAGATTCGCTCATATCGATCGATCAATGTAACTACATCACGTCGGTGAATCAGTGCATACGTACAGCCATAACATCGTTGCCAGAAGTATCACAAGTGATCTAATCTAATCTATTGTCGGCTATGTCGAGCTCAGCTGTCGCCGAACGTACAAGGGTCAAGCCCTTGTGGATCTTTTGTGCTGACCCTAGCCCTCTATTCTATTGCTGCCACATCGAAGAGTTTTGCAGATACCCTGCCACTGTGCCAGCATGGAACTGAGCGTAATCATCTGGTACAGGATAACCTTTTTTTTTTTGTACCCCTAAGGTGGCAAACTAGCACTCGGCCCACCTGATGGTAAGCGGTTACCGTAACCTATGAACGCTTGCAACACCAGAGGTATCACTCGCGCGTTGCCGACCCTGTAAAAATGTTTTCAGGCCCTTTTTGAAGAGCCCCGTGCTGTAGTCTCTTGGGAAAACCTCGGTAGGGAGCTGAGGCGACAACCTGAGCGTGCGCGGGAGGAAGTTCCTCTGAAACCGTACGGTACGAGACCATTTTGGCTCTAGGATATGTGGATGAACTCCTCGCCGATGGCGGGAGGTGCGATGGTAGAAAGTAGCCGTTGGCATCGTATTGAACAATTCCTCAGAACACTGTCTCTCCTCAGACTTAAGGGTTCTAGGCCGCTTGTGAGCTTGGGATCGTCGACAATCCTAACTGCACGCTTCTGTACCGAATCAAAGGGTCCAATCTGGTATCCAGGTGCTCCCGCCCATAAATGGAGTACTCCATCCATGTATGAGGCCGAACTTGCGACTTATAAAGCAACAGTCTTTGCCCCACTGTGAAGTACCGCCTTGCCTGGTTGAGAACACCGAGTTTTTTGGACACCAGCTTGACCTTATAATTTAAGTGCGTGCGAAACTGGACGCAGCTGGATATGTCGACACCGACACACGATTGTTACCTTTGTTGAGGGACGTGTTCTGGAATTGTGAAGCTACAGCAAATAGGGTTTTCTTAGTAGTGAACACGCAGACGTGTGTCATGATGGGATTAAATTTAGTCGAGCCCAGTCGGAGACTCTGTCTAGAGTACGCTCGATTTCTGACACAAGTTGTCTGCGGCTCTCATCCACTACGGGACGAGGCACGTTAGCACGGCCCGTAAAATAAGTGTCCCCAGTACTGTTATCCGCATAACAATGAATGCCGTCGATAGATAGCATATCATTGACATGCAGTAAGAACAATGTTGGGGACAGCCAGAGCCTTGTGGGACGCCAGCGTTAATGTCCAAGCTATCAGAGCAACTGCCATCGACAACGGCTTTTATGCTTCTGTTGGACAGAAAGCTGGCAATCCAATTGCTCCCTCGGGTAGTCCGTATGATGGTAACTTTGATAGAAGACTGCGGTGCCAGACCCGATCGAACGCCTTCGCTACATCTAGGCTGACAGCCAATGCCTCACCTTTACTCTCAATAGCAAGAGCCCAACGGTGAGTGAGATACACTAGAAAGTCACCAGCTGACCGATTATGACGAAAGCCATATTGGCGTTCGCTTATCAAGTCTTGATCCTCTAGGTATCTCAAAAGCTGTTTATTTAGTAACCGCTCCATCACCTTAGAGAGCAAGGAGGTAATAGCGATAGGCCTGTAATTCGATGGATCTGATCTACCGGGTGGGGCACAGGGTATCAGTGTAATGTAATACTAAGCCATTCCCAAGGAATACTCCCTACGCCTAGCAAGAGCGTCGCAGTCACACAATATGTGTAACATCGACTATTTTTTACCCCTGCAGAATCTGCATCTATCCGTCGTGCTCAGTTTCATTCTGTGAAGGTGCTCATTGGTACCGAAGCGCCCAGTGAGTGCACCTAAAAGATCGCTCAGTTGTGATTTGTTCAAGTTTAATAATTTCACTCCACAGTCTCTTCTTGTTTTCACCCCTGCAGAATCTGCATCTATCCGACATTCACAGTTTCATTCTGTAAAGGTGCTCACTGGTACCGAAGCGCCCAGAGAGTTCATCTAAAAGATCACTCAGTTGTGATTTGTTAAGTTTAATAATTTCACTCCACAGTCTCGTCTTGTGCTGGAGAAGGTCTTGGAGTGGTTTAGGCCTACTGCCTCCCTCCATTATTTTGCTTGCTCTTTCCTAGCATGTGCATATAATGCCTGATCATAGGTTCCGTGAGGAATACCTATGAAGGGTTCAGGCCCAACTAACTGCGTTTGTGAGCCAGCCCTTGCTAATTCATCAGCCTTCTCATCACAAGTGATACAGAGGTACACACACTTTTCATATACTGGGAGCTAATTTATTCACCTTCAACACCCAAATGAGGTAGAGCACTAATAGCATTAATAAGAATCACAAGCTTTCTAACTTAACACCAATAAAAAACGCGATATTATTGTAATATCGTTTATCCTGTATTATTATTACTAGATATTATTATTATTCTTCTCTATTACGATCTAGCTCTGCAAACAAGAACCTGTCTTTTGATAGGCTTATGCGGGGACATGTAACCAACACGCAAGGTCCCTTTAGAGCAGGGATTCCCAAACTATTTTGGGCAAGAGACCTCTTTTCCAAAATGAACTGATTACCTCAGACCCCCATAGCCAAACTACTTTAAAAATCCTATCTCTAGTTTTTTTCCTATTGATACAAAATACTCACCAATTCCTAAACCTCCTATTCCTTTTTTTTTATTGGTGTCCAGTGGATATTGTACATGAATTTCCTTCGCCCTGGGGAAGGGTGAAGGGGTATGCCGGACTCCTACCGGCTAAAACCACTGGAGTGATCATCTTCGGCACCACCTAAGGGGGGCTCCAGGTCCTCGTAAGATCACACTAGAGCCGCCCATTGGTGCCACGCCTCCCACGCCGCCCAGCGGTCACTCCCTCTAGTGGACGACAGGCGGCTGTAAAACGGCCGCCCCCCAGGTACTTCGGTACGGGGAGGATTGTAAAAGATGCCCCCAAGTCTCTGTGCTGTGCGCTCTGCTGTGCACA
The DNA here is from genome assembly GCA_947459985.1 of Diloba caeruleocephala. Taxonomy (NCBI): domain Eukaryota; kingdom Metazoa; phylum Arthropoda; class Insecta; order Lepidoptera; family Noctuidae; genus Diloba; species Diloba caeruleocephala. The sequence continues at coordinate 15,418,038 of OX381615.1, forward strand.
CGGCCCACACATGCCCACGTGCGCGCCACCGTCTTCTCTCTACCAGGTCACTCGGTATGAGCACGCAGACCTCCCAATCTGCGCGCTCGTGACCATCGAGGCCCCCCACCATGAACTGACGGCAGGGGGCTCAGGCGTGTTGGACCTGGGCGCCGGGGCGGTTGTTACCTCGGCACCGTCTCGTCTTTCTCCGTGCGAGATCAGCCCTCTCCCGATCCCGCTCTGCAGTCTCCTTCTGGAACATGACGCTCTCACAGAAGGAAACCACTCTAGTCCAATTTGCATGTTCTGCCAACATAGCCGACACTACTGCCGGCAGAGAGAGATCTTGCCTGATGCGATCGACCAGGACCCGCCGCTCGGCAGCCCACGCAGGGCACTTCTCGAGCGTGTGTGTGCAGTATCCTGGTCGCTTCCACAATGGTGGCACTGTGCCGTAACCTCGCGTCCTATTCTGTGCAGGAATGCACCGAAACAACCGTGACCAGTGAATACCTGCGTCAGACGGTAGGTGACGCGCCCGCTCCTTCTAAGCCAGGCTCCGAAGAGCGGCAGGATGGTCGACACGCTTGGTCGCAAACTGAAACCGTAGGAGATGTCGCCACATCTCGAGTGCGCGTCGTCGAGCCAGCCGCCTCATTCTGTCGAATGCCCCTGTAGGCACGCTTTCGCCGCTTTGGTGGAGGGAGCGTGTCTGATCATAGACCCACGCATCCGTCTCCGCCTGGACGTTGAAAGGCGGAAAGCGTGCCAAGAGAGTTGCAGACTCATAAGACACTGTTCGGTATCCTCGAGTGACCCGTATAGCCACTCTGCGCTGCAGACCGTGAAGTTTGTTTCACAAGTTTGTTAAGCCGGATGGTTCCCTCGAAGGACACCCCGCTGGCCAACACAAGAGTGTCATCAGCGTAACAGACCAAGAAGAAATATAGGTGTCGAATCGTCACATAGAGAAGATGACATTGCCACGGCGACCCCAGGGGGAGAATAAACAGAGAAGACTATTGGGCTAATCTGGCATAAGAAGATTGCATCGGGTTCAAGATAAGCGGTATGAAGATTAGATACACTAGACTAGTAAGAAAAACAAACGCTCAGCCACTAAGAGGGTTTTGCGCTTTTCGCTTTCGAGGCTTTGAGCGTTATCATGACCCTATTCGACCCACTCGAGCTGATCTTAGTTATAACCACTCCAGCAAAGCGGTTAATTATTTCAAGATACCTGGTGATCCAATACAGATTGGAACAAATTAGATGACGTCACACAATACGATTGAACTTCTATGAATACCGCGATGCTACAACTACAAACAGATGCTTTCTAACGCTAGTTGCACTCCTTTGTTCGACGCGAGCGAAAAGGCTACGCCGCTGCAGTGCATTGGAGAACCAAACAGACGGCCGGCAGCGTACACGTATAGCTGGAAGCCATGACCGATAGTGGTTGACAACCATCACAATTCACAAATGTGACCTACTGGAGTAGGTCAAGGATAGCACTTGCGTGGATCAGACCAGAGCCGTGAGCTTACAAAACCTTCCTGGCTCACCATCTAGCAGAAGCTCGAATATATCATCAAGAAAAACGAAGGTAGCACGGTAACCACAGCTCACGAAAACGTGTAAGTCGTTGCGACGTGGGCAACACCTAGAGGGTTTGATTGGTGGTTCCCAGGCTCTTTATTCCTTAAATTATCGGAAAAAGAGTGGTCAAAAGAAAAAGAGACTGCCGAGTATGACATAAAGGTAAAAAATGTCATGTGTCACGACAGCAGAGTAATTACAATCATCTGCCGAATAACTATAAAACCTCTCAGGTTTTCAAAGTGGATTCGACTCATTAGGACGACCGTAAGAGTTCTCCAATCATCAATTAGTGCAAGCTAAAAAACAGCGGTTACGCGAAATAGCAAAAGAAAACAAGATCAAAAGACCGCGGCTGGTGAGTCAATAAACGCGCTGGGTGTTCTCATCAAAGAAGCCCCCACGACACTACGTGGTATGTCGACATCCCGGCCTTCTATCTAAACAGACAGAATAACTATGGGTCAACGCCAGCCAGAGACAGCTCGCAGAATCGATAAACCACACAAGAGGCAACTCGCCTTGTAACAAAGACTAAGGTCTGTATGACAGAACGATCCTCAAGTCCGGTTTGATCTTCAATCACATGTTTAAGCATAGAATCTGTATTTGAGTAACGGTCATATTCCAGAACTATAATCAATCTAAATTCAGCTGAGACGAGATTCAAATCACGCCTCAAGCACATATTGCTCATTGTCTATGCATCGGCCTGTTTTCGATTACGATTTATTTCCATTACCAACTTTGCTGCTCAGAATAAGAAAGAATGAAATGTACCTCAAAAACCCTATTAAGAAATAAAAATATTGACAAAGTAGTTCTTCTTTACATTTGTAGGTTCATTTTAAAGAGTTATTTTACATACTAGGTAGTACCTACGTAAAATATTTTTACATACTTTATCGAGATGAATGTTGTTGAAGTTGAAGTATAAACTATAAAGGAACGTATGTTGGCGTAGGCGCCTATTGTCATTGAACACTTGAACATATATTATATTGATAAAGAAATATAGTTTAATTAGATGTACATATTAACATAATAACCTGTGGCGAAAGCGTGTTGGCTCCTCCAAAAAGTTAAAGCAAAGAATGTATGCCATTTTTCACCTCATATTGGGGAAACAACAACTACCTCATTTAAAAAAAAAACAATTATACGTTGTTGTTTTTTATATAACGTCCTGTACATCTCTTAAACATCTGAGAGGAACACTAAAGACCAAATTTCTGTTCGAATTGTCGTTAAATAAATCGTTGTAATAGTCAACTTCTCCAAAATTATCCATTTTGTGATAAATTTATACTTCTACATACATCTACATTCAATAACATTTTACAGATACATTAACATATTATCATTGCAGAGCCACTTATAAAAACATCTTAGCTTCTATTCAACAACAATATACCCTAAAATCAATGCGTAAGAAACAATATAGATTAAAAACTGTGCTCAAGCGCTATCTGGACCACGCTTGCGTGATCACAGTTCAAATCTCTGCCCATGTACAGACCTATAACTGAGTGACGATTCAGAATAAAGCCAGGACTCAGTTGAACATGTTCAATAAATCTATGCTCAAGGGACGTTTTAAAATTAATGCTCAAATCAAAACTAGTTTTAAACTGAGATCAAAGCTTGAGTTTCGTTCTGTATTACGGACCTTAGTAATGTGATCTGGGGGCGATTTATGAACTTTTAAAAAACCATGCATGTTCCAGGCAGTTCAGTTTGCGGGCTTAAACTGGCAGGTTCTATTTTGTAATATGACCAAATATTTGTATGATCTGCAGGTAGTTGTTCTGGTTCTGGGTGTATTGTGTGTGGAATTTATGTATGTTAACGACCCACCCACGACACAGGAGAAATAGGATTTCTGCGGGACAAAGATTTTATAAAAAAAAAGTTGACCCACGCATCCATCTCCGCCAGGATGTCAAAAGGCGGAAAACGCGCCAGGAGAGTTGCCGCCTCGTAGGACACTGTTCGGTATCCTCGTGCGATCCGGATAGCCACTCTACTTACGAGAAGTACCTATGTTTTCAGAACCATTACTAGAAAATAATTCTGGAACGGCTCAGCACTTAATTAATCAATTCACCGTAGAATAGAATAGAATATACTTTATTGTACACCATTTGGATCTTAAAAATAAAACTTAAAATATTAATATAATGTACAGTGGGCGGTCTTATCGCTAAAAGCGATCTTTTCTAGACAACCTTAGGATGGACAAGAAAGTCACGAAAAATTATATTGGGGTAGTCCGTGGTGTACGGATAAGTAGATAATAGTACTAAATATTTAAAACAAATCTCATAATAATATAATAGATACATATATAAATACATACATTTTAGGTAATTATGAACACAGAAAAGTGATATAGTAAAATAAAACGCAATGCGATAACAATGAAATAGCATATACAAATTACACGTTTAAGAGGACAGATAATGTTCTTTTATTATTATTTTTAAAGGAGGGTAATGATTTGGCAGCTCTCACTGATACTGGCAATGCATTCCACAACCGAATAGCCTGGACTGTAAAAGATTTATCGAAGAATTTGGTGGAATGAATTGGCATCTGAAGTCTCGAGTTCTCCGATGATCTTAAGTATCTCGTGTGTGTGTCATGAAGGAACTTAAAACGTTCTTTCAGATAAAGGGGTGTTGTGGGATTAAATAAAATGCTGTAAAGCAAAAATAGAACATGAGTATTCCGGCGAAGTCGTATTGGAAGCCACTTGAGCTTATTGCGAAACTCTGAGACATGATCATATTTGCGCAAACCAAATATGAATCTGATACAAAAGTTTTGAAGTCGCTCAAGCTTATCCAGTTGTGCCTCAGTCAAATCAAGATAACTGGCATCAGCATAGTCAAGGATGGGTAGAAGAAGGGACTGAACAAGCGCAGTTTTGGTGGCAGTTGGAAGAAAATTGCGTAACCTCCTCAAGGATCCTGCCGATGAAAATATTTTTCGACTTAATTCTTGGAGCTGTGGACCCCAAGAAAGGTTTTTTGTCTATATTTATCCCCAGGTTCTTCACCGTGTCACTTATGGGTATTTTAGTACCATCAAATGTAATCCTGGGGACTTGCGACCAATCAATTTTGGTACTTAGCCTGGGGCTACCAACAACAATTACTTGGGTTTTTGATGGGTTCATTTGCAGTCCATAGGCTGTACTCCACTCGGAAATCCGTGCTAAATCATGGTTAACCATTTTAACAGCCTCCGGCAGCTCTTCTGGGGGAGCTTGTGAGTAGATTTGCAAGTCATCTGCATAAAGGTGGTAGGATGAAAGAAGTTGGTTAGAAATGGAGTTAATAAATATTGCGAAAAGTAGAGGAGAGAGAACGCCACCCTGTGGTACGCCGGCAGGAGTGTAACACCAAGAAGAAAAAGTGTTTTCAATACAAATTCGCTGTCGGCGGCCACACAGGTAACTACGAAACCAATCAATCACCGTTGGAGATATGTTAAGGGAGCAGAGTATACTAAGCAGGATATCGATATCGACGGTATTAAAAGCGTTGCTGAAGTCAAGTAAGGAAAGTACCGTCAGATTTCCGTTCTCCATACCTGACCTTATGTCATCCGTAATATGGACTAAGGCCGTGACTGTGCTATGACCAGGACGAAACCCAGATTGGAAAGGATTGAGGAGACTATTCTTGGAAAGGAAAGCACTAAGCTGGTTGTGGATAAGACGTTCAAGGACTTTGGAAAGGAATGGTAATATGGATATAGGGCGATATTCGGAGAAATATATTGGATTTGTTTTTTTAGGTAAGGGAGTGACTTGAGCGTCTTTCCATGATGATGGAAAGATGCCATAAGATATGGAGTAATTAAGGATGTGGCTGATAACTGGAAGGGTTTCGTCAAGGACTGGGAGTATCATCTTACGGCTAACACAGTCACATCCAACTGCGTTGGATGAGATTGATACTACGCTCTTCTTAACATCACAAGCAGAGAATTGATTAAAGACAAACGGTGAATAATTAGGAGTTGGAAGAGATGAAAGGTAATTTATTGTATTTACTTTGATAGTCCTGTTGCAATTGGACGAAGAGGAGAAATGTTGATTAAGTAACTCAATGTTTAAGTGTTTGGGGATAGAATCTTGATGTGATTTTCCAACTCCCATTGATTTAAGAAACTTCCAGACTTTAGCTGGATCTCCGTTATTAACAGAGTTATGGATATAGCTGCGTTGAGCATCTCTACACACCTTATTGCAGCGATTGCGGATCGTAACATATTTTTCCCGATTGAGTAGAGTAGGGCGACATTTAAATTTGGATCTAGCTGCTGCTTTTTTTGTGCATAATTGCTTTTATATCGTCTGTCAGCCAAGGTGCAGAGACGTGTTTTATTTTCACTGGACGAACGGGAGCGTGGATGTCGTAAAGCCAGATTAAATTAGCAGTCAGAAGACTGACCTTCTCATCCATCGACTCACAAGTCAAAAGATGTTCCCAATCAATGTTGTTAGCATCCTCACGCAGGTTATCAAGGTTCATACCACCACAATTGCGCTGTAGGAGAATCTTAGGTTTTGCCTTAGATGGGCGGATTTTATAAGAAAGGAAGACTAAAGCATGATAGGAAAAAACGTCAGCTGAGCATTGACCATGCTTAGCGACGTGTAGAGTTGAAGAAACGAAAATGAGATCCAAAAGAGACGGAGTAGAATTTGGAAAATGGTGAGTGGCACATAAAGTAAGAAGAGATAAATTACAAGATTGTACAATTGAACGAAGGGATGAACAACGAGAATCTTGTTTGAGAAGACAGGTATTGAAGTCCCCCATTATAATTGTGTGACTGTAAGAAGGAGTTAAGTTTTCAAGGATATTTTCAAAAGAGGAAAAGAAGTCGATGCGTGAGGAAGGACAATAGTAAACACCAAGTAATATCTTCGTGTGACAAAGATTAACTTCTAAAAAGAGATAGGTGGCTGTGAAGACATATCAATAATAGAAAAAGGGATATTGGCCCGAAGGTATATATCATCAGATCATTTCTTACCAGTTGGTATCCAGGTAGGGAATAGGAAGTAGAAGGAAAGCATGGTTTCAGCCATGATTCAGAGACAAGGATTGCATGAACGTTCTTACAGTCAAAATTTGCCAGCATATCAGAAAAATGAGCCGGAATACTTTGTGCATTTACATGGACTACATTGAAATTCTTCGGAACATCGGAAAACTGAGACTCCAGGGTATCGGCTAATGTCGGAATGCTACTAAAGCTGTCGTCACTACATGCTGATAAAAAGCTTTCAGTATCACTATTGGATTCAGTATCAGTCATTGTTAATATATATATATATAAATAAATTGAAAAAATATATAAATTAAATATACAATACAATAAAAAAGAAAATTTAAATTGTCCACCCGCTAGTCGCGTGTTAAAAACAAAAAAAAACGTACCCGTACCTCATCAGGAAAGCCCATGTGAATTATGTAGGTACCTACTAAATATAAAATGTATGTTTTAGTTTGAAAACATGTAGGAACTTAATTACCTTTCGTGGCACGACGCGATGCATTTGCTAACATTTCCGACTTGCGGACGTATTCGGAAAGTCTCCAAAATTATAAAATACAAGTTGTATGGTAAAACAAACGACAATAGCATACATACACTGTTGCTGATTTCTACTGATCAGCAATGCACAGCTGTGTATTTTCACTCGCAAAGTTAAACGTAACTAAAAGACCTCTTCAGCTTACTAAACTATGCGCATTGATTTTAATAATCCTGGTTGCAATAGCAACTATGTTGTTATGTCAATAATATTATCAAATAAGTATAGGTAATAAATATAAATGACTTTTCAACCAACTTCTAATAGAAACGTTTTCAATTTATCTTCCAAAATAACAATCTTCTAGCATTTCTATTACTAAAATGCTCTGTAAATGAGTACACATCCAAATAATCGCTAATCGCAGACGGCGCTGCATATGTTTATTTTCAAATGCGCATTTCTACGCATTCGTTTAATGACTTGAATTAATTTAAATATCATCTATAGTCAAGGGGTTAGTCGTCATTGAATAACTATCAATTGAAAAGTTTGACTACAAAAAAATTTTTTGCTAGGGATATTATGTAAGTATGTACCAACGAATACGCAGTCTATTGCAGGCCACTGGTGCATAAGTTCCCATAAATGCGAATGGACTAGTCTACTCCAGTGATGGTACTTTCACAGACATACGGCTCAATTTACACGGAGATAGCAGAGGCCGGTAGCACGGAGCTAGTTTCAGTGCTAAAGCTAACGCAGCATTTTAAACTTTATCTTCATTATTAAAATACATAGTAACGCTTTAGTATCGAACAGCGCGCGCGGCCGCTAGGGGCGCCGGTAGTCTAGCCGCATGAGTAAATATCCCAATTCCCACAAATGAACGGCCAAATACTCAAACGCCATTTAACGTTAAGTCCCCGCTTAAATAATTTGAGCTGCCCGGTTTTGTACCAAAAACAGGTTTCTCGAATAGTTAAACTTTGGACTTAACGTTAAATGGCGTTTGAGTATTCGGCCGAAAGCTTCGTACAACCGTGCTTACGATAGGTATACTACTACAAAGACTAGTTCACGTACACGCCGCCCGAGTACAAAAACTTGCCGCCTCAGCCAGAGGACGATCGCAGGCTGAGCACGTCACGCATTAAAGTTTGATCCAGTTTTATTATTCAAACAACAGTGTTTATAAATTGTACAACAATTCAGCACATTGCTGCCATCGATATTCGTACGAATATAGTGACGCAATAACTTCCATATCCGTCTATTGAGCAGCCGGTATTCTCAGCATCACCTGAGGACTAGAGCGTCATAGCGCGTCTTTCTGTTATGAGGTTGAGTCTCATCCGACAATTTTTTTTGTCTACGGTGGATCTTAAAGTAGTTAGACCTAACCATTTGGACAGTTTCTTCTAGACCTACCATTCATGTCGTCTACAAATACGCAGTGTTCTTAGGCACTCGAAACGGTTTTGGAGTTCGAGTTGAAAGCTCTTGGGGTTATGCGTTTATATGCTTATGCACTCGAGGGTCGGAGCATAGACTTCATCAGACGACACCTCTCTCTCTATTCACCCTAAGGATCACGGAGACTTCATTGAATATTTATCTTTTATTGGTCATGGTGAAGTCAATCTCATTCTTCGTGGAACCATCGGGACTCATCCAGGGCCATTTACAGTGAGGCAGCTTTTGGAAAAAGGAGGTCTTAACATAGTCCCTCCTTTTCTAAAAAGTCGACTAGCCTCTATTCCCTGGGGTTCCGTTGCCCATACGCAATTCGCCCTACTCTCAACTCACCATATATTAACCACCAATTTACCGAATAAATGATATAAAAACGGAAAAAAGCTAATTAATCAAATATTTAGAGTAGGTAAGTAAAATTATTACAATATCCTACCCGTATTGAGGACGTACACACGGCTACACATCAAGCTATACAAAACCAGTATAAGCTGATCTCGCATTGTATAGGCTTTCAGCATGATGAGAGATCAGCGTAAACTGGTTTTAATAGCTTGATGTGTAACCAACCGTGTGTACATAATAAAGAAAATCAAACAAACTAATACCGTGAAACCCGCTGACTGCCATGGCCCACTTCTGAGGTAAAACGGTCTATTTATTAGCGTCTATAATACTTTGTATGGATGCCTTTATGGTAAAATTGTATAAGTAATTAAATGGTAACATTCAATGAGATAGGGCAACCCAGCTTGTTTTTGAGATGAAATTTTCGGCGCTTACTATCTTGCGTCTAAAACTTGGTGCTCCGAAACTTTAGCAAAAATATATGGGAAGGCGTTGTGTACGTAACTAATTTTTTGATAATTATTTCGTCAGCCTAAGGTTCTTTTACTAAATAAAAGCTGATTTACTTTAGTACTGGCAAGGTACCTTGAGTTCGCAATTGGTGTTTGTAAATTCAACAACACCATTCAAATAGTTTTGTTGGGGGTTAGGGCTGTCACAGTAGTAAATTTTTTTTAATTGAATTGTTTTTGTTTTGCATTAATATAAATCCAAATTTGATCAGTATCAGGAATATTATTAAACCATTTTTTTAAATAATTATATCCAATGGAGAAGAATGACAATTCATTCAAAATATACAATATCAGATACAACGATTTAGAACGTGGTATTTATTGTCGTTGACTATCAAACATTTGAAATAAATGATTTTATATATTGTTATTAATGAGTATTTTTTTAATCATCATCATCATCATTTCGGCCAAATAAAGTCCTCTGCTGGACACAGGCCTCCCCCAAAGATCGGCACAATGTCCGATATATTATATATTTATACATACTTATTTTTAATAGGGATTAATAATAATTACCATATTAATCTTTCTGAGTAAAGAATTAAAGAGTTTATAAGTTGCTTTAGTTTTTGAATATTTTATTTCAATATATATAATTTATTTTAAGTGTAGTTTTGTATGTTCAACGATTCAAGTTGTGGAAACTTATTAAAATATATTTAATTTTGTAAGTAGGGTGGTACGTAACTACCTATGTTAATATTCCTACCTAATTAATAGTCATGTCCATATTGATCTCGCTAAAAGTGATTATGCTCCTATTTAAATTTTTGTACTGATTTCTTCCGTTATTATATTTTTACATAGATACTATAAAAAATATTGACAACCCTAACCAATTTTTTTATTTAGTGTTAACTATTATTTAGTAAAAGTTGGTGAATTTGCCATGTTCTTAGAAAATGGTATTACCAGTGCTAAATAATATAAAGATTTTATTTTTATTTTGCTGGATAGAGGTTTGTTGCCACTACATATTATTTTTATAATAAGGAAACCCTAACATTTGCTATGGTATTTTCACGTGGCAATCTTACCAAAAGTGATAGTTGACTTTGCCACATTGTTTACACGTTTGTATCAATTTAATGAACTAAAAGAGAAGTATAAAAGAGAAATATAAATATATGGATACAATTTTTTTTTAATGAAATATTCAATATCTAGGAATAGGCTACTCTTTATTCCATTTTTTGTTTTCATTAAATCGAGCCATACTTTTGATCCATCAAAAAGTAAGCAGGTTTCACGGTAGTTCTTTTATTTAACTATTCACAATCTTACAAAAATGGGCATTAATTTTATTTGTGCGTTTCTTAGAAGTTTTGTCTGTTGGGATATTTACAATGTCATAGCAAGTAAGCTGCCGTCTAGACATACCTGCAAAATAGCGGACAGCTCAGCTAAGGGTTGTCACGTAAGTGGTTTATTCATGCTTGCATCAGTTCAGCGCGCGCCCGCACAATTTCAAAATGGATTTCAGTAGCATTCTACTTAATGATTTTAGTACCTCATCATCTCAGTCGAAAGACGTCCACTGCTGGACATAAGCCTCCCTCATAGATCGCCTTAACGACCGGTCTGGTTTGTGCCGTGGAGCTCATTGGGGGTTTTGCCATAGGTACTCGCCACGCTTGATAGGTGCGTTGCAATCGCAGTCAAGTTATAAATGTACTCTGTAAGGACGCTGCTGCCCATTCTCCGGCTAATCCCATAGTCGCCTTCTACGACACTCACGGCATGAGATGAGGTGGAGCTATTTTTATTCGGTACCATTCGGCAAAGTACCTACAAAATGATTCGCTAACAGAACATAAAACAAATACCAATACATTTCTATGATTAAACATTAGGTTTTACAGTGACGTAACGGCTTAGGGTATTTTCATTTTGTAATAGTAATCCTAGATTTCATAGTATTTTGTTTACTTAATATTTCTTAGAATCATAAATAAAGGAAATTCATAACAAATTTATAAAATGAACAAGCTTCACCTTTCCTCCGTAAATTCTTAAATCTTTGTTTTTATATGATTATAATTAATTAATGAAATAATGAATTACACCCGTATGCCATACATGTCGTGTAAACCATTTTGTCTCACTATTTACTAATTTCACAAGACAAGTTTAGTGTCACCTTAGACAGCTTCACACTACTGATAGCTTTTACCGCATTGCGAAATATCGCTGCGGTACCACACCGCAGGCATAGCGGGCATGCATGATTGGCCTATCGGAACGGCTGAGGGTTACAACTTTCACAGATAAGCAAACTGTGGTAACTTGGTCTAGCAGCCGGTCAAAGGGGCGGCGCGAGTCTGCTACAAAGAATATAATCACTACGTTTGCGTGACATGCCAGCGGCATCGCGGGCGGCTGCCTCTGCCTTTCGCTACGACTATAGATATATATTTAAGTTCTATAATAACCAAGTCCGAGTCCATTACTTTTTTTTACAATACACGAGCTTTCTTGTTGAATGTAAATTGTAAACTTATTACTTGGGTTAGCTTGGGTAACGATTCCTGCTGTGCCGGCCGCTGCCATCTCGGTGTGAATTGATCCAAACTGGCACACTGCTAGCACGCATATTCTGCAGAGTCAGCGACTACCAACCTCATTCAAACCCTCCTCAGGAAAATCTCCGTGCGCATCCTATATTACGGTATAGTGATGAGTGATGAATAAAAGTGATGACTACTAGATTGTGAATTTCAAAAAAATGAACTAGTTTATCTAATCTGAACAAATAATTTTTGACTTATGCGAAAATAGTCTCTTAAGGAACTTCAATTGACCAACTCACTCAGCTGTGTCTTAGTTGCAGCACCTTACCCGCAACGATATCAAAACAATGCCAAGCTCGGCCAAGAAAAACGGCCCCCGGCCTTCTGTGGGACTAGAAAAAGAAGATGGACTCCGCGCCACTGATATCGAAAGTGAAGCACGGTATCGAACATGTGTGCGTGATTTTTGGGGATACCAGATGGAATTAAATTTTCCCACATTTTTTTATGATAATAGTAATATTGCATATAGTAGTAATACTTTCATCAAAGATAAGAGATAAGTAATAAGTAAATTGAAATAAATTGTCCAACAGTTGGTAACTAATTTTTTTTTTTTTGGAATGAGACGTGCGTATCAAGGTGTATGGCTATCTGGATGGTGGATAGCTGTCAACTAAAATAAAGATAAAACACAAATATTTATCCGAAATATTTAATCAATTCAATCAATCAATTTATTCTTTGATATTTCTTATTAACATAAGTAGTGTATGAAGATATCCAGACGAATACTTCGAAAAATTAATGGCTAAAATCTTTAAGGTTGAGTTATTTTTTTATATACCTGCCTTTTACTATTTACTGATCTTGCAATACCTTCTAATTTGGAGATATGGTGAAATCTAATAGTCAAATATTTTTCTGCAATACATTTAATTAAACCTTTCTTTCTACACCGGCGACGAGATGTTCGATTACTAAATTTAAAAAAATATTGTCCTTTGCAATAAATTTGTCTAATTTGATTAACATGTACGAATGTTCTTTCGTTATATATTATATTTTTTTTCTTTTATAAGCTTCCTGACCACCATTTCGCAAATGCAACATATTTGATAAAAGTCTTCAGATGGGAGACGAAGATTATAGGACTATAACATTATAGGATTACAGGACTATATACTTGTATTCGATCTCATTCTCTCGCAGGCTAAATCCTATATATGAATATGTTTGTCACTTTTTCGTTTCACCTAATTTTCTAATCACAACGTTGCTAAAAAAGTTTCACTTCAATAAAAAACATATTACCCATTTTTTCGGGAAAATTACCCATTTATTTTCTAACAACACAGGCGATGTAGAGTTATTTTTACACCATATCACGACACAAGACGGCATTATTAGTTTTTTGTTTCAATTAACGTAAATAGTAACTACACGGGCGCTGTCGTGCCGCGTAATGGCGATCGACCGGCATACTATGATGCATGTGGCATACTTAGGGTGCTTCATTTTCGATATGAGTGGCGCGGAGTCCATCTTTTTTTTCTAGTCCGTGCTGTCAGCATAGCATAGCAATACATATACTACCGCTTGCAAAGAGATTATGCCCGATAGGAAAAACTAGGACCCGCCAAGAGTCGATCATCTGCAAAATGTCGTGACCTTGAGTCCGATTGTACCACTGTTATACAAGCGCTGTTTACCTTTGTTACCTTCTGCGCAGTTGGTAGTAGAGCATGCAATACCGTTATATCGTTACTCTTAATTTGCGAATTGCGCGCTATTTTTCAGTACAGCAAAAGCAGTGTAAATATAAGAAACAGTAAAACGTCCTCATACAAACGAACCTAAGTTATTTTTTTTATTACTAACTTAATTGGAAAGGTAAGCTATATAAATACATTATATTTCAAATTTTATTTTGTGTGTGTACGGTTATGTGTACAGACGTTATCAAGTTACTAACTTCATGGCCCACACACAGGGGCGGATTGTACACTCGGTTCTTAGGTACAAGCTAACTAGAATATGTAAGCAGTCTTAGGGTTTATTAGGGTTATAGTCTATTGACCTTATTAAAAACATATTGTACCAAAGTTCCGAGTCTTATAGTAAGAACCAGTATGTTTCATTTTTATTGGCATTAAGATACGATGCAAAGCTGTATCACATGAAAACCAAATAACAAATTCTTATATTACTAATAAAAATAGAACTATCATCATCATTTCGGCCGAATGAAGTCCACTGCTGGACACAGGCCTCCCCCAAAGATCACCACAACCACCGATATGGATGTGTTGTGAGCACATTGGGGGGTTTTGCCATAATCGCCACGCTTGGCAGGCGAGTTGGCGATCGCAGTTGAGTTGTTAGTGTACTCGAAGGACGCTGCTGCCCATCCTCCAGCTAATCCCTTAGTCGACTTTTACGACACCCATGGGACGAAATGGGGTGGTGGCATTCTGAGCCGGCACCACACGGCTAACTATAACTAAACTAAACTATAATTATGCAAAATTACACATTTATTCTTATATACAAAATACAGCCTGTATCATTCAAATGGATTACTATCAGTTAGATATCTTTCTTCGAAAAACTTGTGTCGTTTTCTATGTTTTTCCTCTTCAGCTTTTGGTGCAAAGAAAGAGCTGATTGATTTTGTGTTCACCTTCTTAGTAGATCCTTGATCATCTACCTCCTCAAAAGTGCACGTGGCAGCTTTCTCTTGCAGCATCAATTCGGCTGTCGACCAACTAAACCTGACTAGCATTGGATATCCGAAAACATTGTCAATTTGGTCGCGAATAAATTTTTTGGTCAGTGGATCTGAAAAAAATACTTAAGTATACTATCCCATAAATCATATGGGAGGGCCATATGATTTATGGGATAGTCGGCTCAGCTCAGATGGATCGACATATTGTAAAGTTAGCAGGAAATCAGGTGATGTGGCGCAATCTAGAAAAGTCTATGTCCAGTCATTGAAATACGAATTATCTAAGTAGATCATAACTCCTCAGAAATTAAATAATGATCTTAAATTAATTTAAAAAAAAAAACTATCTGTTAAATATGTACCTCTGTCCAATGAAATTTTACATAATATAGACGCGCCATACACGAACATTATGGCACTACAAAACGGCGCGCCGGCCGCCATTAGATCGCGTAATAAAAAATCAAACAAAATAGGATTTTTTATTTACAATACAGTTTTGTATGACAGTGTGGTGTGGCTTGGCTTGGCTTGGGACGGTGGTGGTACTACGGAGACTAACCGAAGTGAGTACGTCAAGACTTCTACTTTAAACACTTTAATTAATTATTACAGATGGTGACTTATTAGCTAGACGGCGAAACTAGGAATGATATAGCTAAAAAATGTGTGGGTAAATAAAAATATGGAAAATCTGTTATCTTGAACTGTTTTCGAAATTCTCATAAAATATATAATTTATAGTGGAACGCGAAGTCAAGACGTCGTAAATGTTGTAATTTTTAGTAGCGAAACTGTAACTTATCTGATATATTTACGAGCGCAACTGCATACAAACTATTCATAAGTTTTGCGTAACTAAAGACCATATCTTATGCATAATTGAACATATAACTCCTCCATTCTTAGATTGAAGTTATCTAATGAAATTTAGTCATTTCAATAAAGTTATAAAATATATCATTCCTAGATTTCGTTACTGATAGTAACTTATTACACCCTTTGCCATCTTATAATTAATCGATTATACAATAATATATGAAAGAAAACAATAATGTATGCGAGTATAGTTTTCTTTAAAACATTACAATGCAACATATTCTATCCTAAGATTTTTAACAATTATATTGTTAGATAAATAAATACATGTCATAAAACTAGGCTCTAACATAATGCTTAGTTTCTATTTAATTATATAATACATATCAATAAATCTGGACAAAATTTCGATTATACATTCATTTAACAATACCCAAAAACCAATTTGAAAAAAGTTAATGCATAAAATTAAACATTACCATATAGTTTATCATATTCATGAAAGTTTCATTATATCTGCAAGTAGAGGATATTAAAGTTACCAAAATTTCTGTTGGTCTTTTAAACATTACGGACGGGAATATTGGATATTCTTTCCTTTACCTTTATTGGAAAAATGTTCCTATCCGTTTCTCCTATTACTTGTGCCTTTACGAAGCGCGGATTATCTTTCCCCCTTCGTTTGTTAACTAGGCCGGTGTAAATGATGTCGCCAGCATTAATGTTTAAGTTTTCTCCTGGTTTTTGCCGATTGAGTTTGTTCTGTGGCGTTTTCTTTGAAATATAATCGTATAGAACGATGTTCTTTCCTTACGCTCACGTATAAGTTGCTGTCATCAGCAGCCAAAATATCCTTTTACTCGACTTCTATTTGGTGATAGCCACTTGCCAAATCTAAGGTCTTAAAATCTGTTACCTAATTTATCAAAAATATCCGATATATGGGGTAAGGGATACTTATCGTCACATGTTATTTCGTTAAACCTTCCATAGTCAACAACCATGCGGTACTATTGTTCTAAAGTTGCGTCTATATTTTTGGAAATTGATAAACCAGGGCACTCCAAGGTGGAATGGCTTGGTCTAATAATGTTTTCTTTAATTAATTTCTGAACTTGTCGCTTTATTTCTGCGTTTTGCATGGGCTATACTGTTTTATATAAATTGGATCGTCATTTTTAGTCCGTATACAGTGCTTAACCTTATTTGTGAAACATAACGGAATTTCCTCACAGTAGAAAATATCCTTAAATTCAAGACATAAATTATATATATACACACATCAACAGAGTCTAGGGATATTTTAACTTAATCAAATAACTAAAATTATATGAAGAATTTACTGATATTGTAAATGGAAGAATGATAGATAATTTTAAGGTCTTTAATAATAAATAAACATTTTTGTGACACTTGTTGTATTTTAAATAAAAAAATATTTTTTGTTCACAGTAGAAAAGCGTAAATCACAGCGTAATAAAAAAAACTACATTTCCTTTTATGAAACTATCAGTTTTAATTAAAATTGAAAAAATCTTTATTAATAATCAGTGTTGCCTCTCACATTAATTACACATCGGCATCGATTGTTCATACTTAAAATTAAGTTGTCAATGTCTTGCTGCGGCATGAGGTCCCATGTTCTTTGCAAATGATCGTACAGTTGTTGTTCCGTCGTCAAATTTGGTGGCAAATTTCTCCAAGCTCTTCTTTGTAACATGCCCCAGGTATGCTCGATGGGATTTAAGTCGGGAGACTGTGCAGACCAATCCAAAACCCGAATATCGTGGTCTCGGAGAGCAGCCGACACCAGCCGCGCTGTATGGGAAGGAGCATTATCGTGCATGAGAAGAAATTCCTGGCCCATTTGGACTCTGTGTGGGACAATAACAGACTCCACTACCTCCTCGAGGTACTTTTGTGCAGTCATGCTACCAAGGATCCAAACGAGCTGGGTTCGTCCGCCAAGTCTAATTCCTGCCCACACCATGATTGTCCCGCCTTGGTATGGGTGGACCTCCTTAGGGTTCCGTAGACGGCTAAATCTGCCTGGAGTTCTCCAAACACGTGTTCTTCGTGAATCCGGATGAAACCCAAACCAGAACTCATCGGTGAACAGCAGCAAAGACCATTGTCCGTCACTCCATTGTAAATGCTCCCGAGTCCACGAAAGACGCCGTCCGCGATTGCCACGTCGCAATGGTGGAACACGTAGCGGTCTTCGAGCATGAAGACCCACTTCATGCAACCTCCTTCGCACGGTTTGATCGCTTACCAGCAGCTGGTGGTCCTCCTGGAGACTTTGGACTAATTGCATCGCAGTACTATTAGGTTGTCTTCTGGCGGTTCTTTGAAGAAATCGATCGTGTCTTTGCGTAGTAATACGATTTCTACCTGTGTGACGTTCAGCCACATCTCCAGTACTGCGATAACGTGACCACAACCTTGATATCACATTTTGGCTGGTGTGTAGGGCCTCAGCAACAACACGTTGAATAGCACCATTTTCTAACATGCCCACGGCTCGTAACATTTCATCTCGACTCAAATGACGCCGTGACATAGCTCTTCGAGCTCACAAGGCACGATAAATAAAAAAAGAATAACAATCTAATCCCTATTCTTTAATTAATAGCTTAATTAATTACTAAAAACAATTAATTTTCTTTAACGAACCGAATTACTATAAATTTTGCCGCCTTATTTTGGTCTTCCTTTGTTTTTTTTTAATTTAAGATTTTGAAATTTGAATATAGAATAAAAGAGGTTTCAATCTGTATATAAACTTTTTACGGAAACTTAAAAGAATTTAAACTATAAAGTCGTAAATGATTTAGGATTATGATATCCCTAGATTCTGTTTGTATGATTGTGATGTGTGTATATTGTGTCTCTCTTCTGCATTTATATGAAAGAGACGAAGTTTTTGTAAATTATTAGTTGATATATTATTTAAATTTTCTAGTGCAGTGTACTTTATTGGGTTCATATCGTGCAACTTCGAAGGGTGAGGTTGTCGTAAGAGTAAACCTTACTAGTTTGTGTTTTAGATAATGGGTGTGCGCTTATCACATTTAATGATTGCAGAGGGCATTCTAACACCGCTAGTAAACTCTTTAAATTCTAGAATACCTTTTTTTTTTATTGATGTCCAGTGGAAATTCTACATGGAACTTCCTTCACCCCGGGGAAGGGCGAAGGGGTGTGCCGGACTCCTAACGGCTAAAACCACTGGAGCGGTCATCTTCGGCACCGAAGGGGGGCTCCAGGTCCTCGTAAGATCACACTAGAGCCGCCCATTGGTGCCACGCCTTTAGGCACATCTTGGAAGGGGTGAATGTAAAGCGGTCACCCCCTCTAGCGGAGGGAAGGCGACTGTAAAAAGGTCGCCCCCCAGGCACTTCTCGGGGAGGATTGTAAAGGATCCCCCCAAGCCTCGCTTTGCGCTGTGCTGCGCACACGGCGGCACGTGACCACGTGCGCGCCACCGTCTTCCCGGGGGTCGCTCGGTGTGAGCACGCAGACTCCCCAATCTGCGCACCCGCGACCCCCGAGGCCCCCCACCATGAATTGACGGCAGGGGGCTCAGGCGTGTTGGACTTGGGAGCCGGGACGGTTGTTGCCCCGGCGCCGTCTCGTCCTTCTCCGTGCGGGATCGGCCCTCTCCCGATCCCGCTCTGCATTCTCCTTCTGCAGCATGACGCTCTCGCAGAAGGAGACCACTGCACTCCAATTTTCGTGCTCTGCCAACATAGCCGACACTACTGCCGGCAGAGAGAGATCTTGCCCGATCCGATCGACCAGTATCCGCCACTCGGCGGCCCACGCAGGGCACGCCTCGAGCGTGTGCTGTGCGGTGTCCTGGTCGCTATCACAATGGTGGCACTGTGCCGTAACCTCGCGTCCTATTCTGTGCAGGTATGCACCGAAACAACCGTGACCGGTGAATACCTGCGTCAGACGGTAGGTGACGCGCTCGCTCCTTCTGAGCCAGGCTCCGAAGAGCGGCAGGATGGCCTCGACGACGCGCTTGGTCACGAACTGCGACCGTAGGCGATGTCGCCACATCTCGAGTGCGCGCCGTCGAGCCAGCCGCCTAAGTCTATCGAACGCCCCTGAAGGCACGCCGTCCCCACTTTGGCGGAGGGAGCGTGTCTGGTCGTAGACCCACGCATCCGTCTCCGCCTGGATATCGAAAGGCGGAAAGCGTGCCAGGAGAGTTGCCGCCTCGTAGGACACTGTCCTGTATCCCCGTGCGATCCGTATGGCCACTCTGCGCTGCAGACTGTGAAGTTTGTTTCTGCAGCGCTGGACGCCTGACAGCCGGGATGACCATACAGGCGCCCCGTAGAGAGCCACGGACCGCACGACGCCCCCGTAGAGACGGCGGACTTCCTCACTCGGTCCCCCGAGATTAGGCAGCACCCGGTATAATGCACCCACTACCCTCTCGACTCGGGGGACGAGGAGCGCGAAGTGCTCTTCGAAGCCCCAACGACTGTCCAGGGTGAGCCCCAGGTACTTCATGTACTGGCCCACCCTGATTTGCGCGTCACCAACGCGTATCCACGAACTGGGTGGTTCTCTGCTCCGCGGCAGTTTGTGGAACCAAATTCTAGAATACCTACCGTATCCATGTGAGGGACTTTCACTTTTATCTCGCTTCTTGGAGACAATTCTATATTGACTGGTTTAGTCATTAGGTTTCCTTTGGAAATAAATAGGTAAAAGAAAGAAATAATTTATTTTGGCTTTGCATTACATCCAATTGTCATAAATCAATAATAAGATATAAACAAAAAGTAATAAAATAATCATTAAAATAATCATAAAAATAAATAATAATTACAAATCAACATTATAAATTAACAAAAATATAATAACATTCTTAACAGAAATTATTATTCATTACATTAGCATTACATTTCCCATTGCAAAACCAATAAATGGATCTCAGCACATGCTGCAACGAATTAACAGCGCTGATTTTCTGATAAGCCCTTAAACTTAAGGTAGTAGTAGCTTGTTCCGTTATTAGTTGCGCTTTATCTAAATTTAGTATCGTTTCAAGTTCAAATAATAAATTGTTTCCAGTTAGTCCGTCGTATGATTTGACGATGTCCAGAACATAATATTTGTACTTTTTATCCGCATTAAAATGATTGAACAATTTAATTTTGACTGCGCCACACGCTCTGTCGTAGCGTGTGTACTGACTACTTGAAATTTTTACGAAACGAAGTTATCTGGAAATTATTTATTTTAACTACATGTCTACTTAAAAAACTTTCCCGTATCTAGTAGTAATCAAAGGCTTAAGTCTGATACGAAAATGAATGGTAGGTCCATACTGCTTGCCCAGCGCTGCAGAACCAAAATTCACGGTCTGCAGCGCAGAGTGGCTATCCGGATCGCACGAGGATACCGAACGGTGTCCTACGAAGCGGCTACTCTCCTGGCGCGTTTTCCGCCTTTCGACATCCTGGCGGAGATGGATGCGTGGGTCTACGATCAGACACGCTCCCTGCGCCAGAGCAGCGAAAACGCGCCTCCAGGGGCGTTGGACAGGCTGCGGCGGCTGGCTCGGCGACGCGCACTTGTAAAGTGGCGTCACCGCCTGCGGATGCAATTTGCGACCAAGCGCGTCGTTGAGGCCGTCCTGCCGCTCTTCGGAGCCTGGCTCAGAAGGAGCGAGCGCGTCACCTATCGCCTGACGCAGGTGCTCACCGGGCACGGTTGTTTCGGTGCGTACCTGCACAGGATAGGACGCGAGGCCACGGCACAATGCCACCATTGTGATAGCGACCAGGACACCGCACAGCACACGCTCGAGGCGTGCCCTGCGTGGGCCGCCGAGCGGCGGATCCTGGTCGATCGGATCGGGCAAGATCTCTCTCTGCCAGCAGTAGTGTCGGCTATGTTGGCAGAGCACGAAAACTGGAATGCAGTGGTCTCCTTCTGTGAGAGCGTCATGTTCCAGAAGGAGATTGCAGAGCGGACGGCGGTCCTCCGTCGGTGTGGTGTCCGGATGTCGTAAGAGACGGCTAAGGAGACTCTAAACCAGAGGGATGGTCAGCAGCTTCCCTTCTCAGGAACATTAGCCATACTGCACTTACCAACTAGCCTGCCAAGCATGATGAGTAAAATACCCCCCAAAATTACGAAACAATTATGGAAATCTATGGAGGAGGCTATAGATGGCTGATATGTAGATGATGAAATGCGTACCTCCAGGATACCCGCTTCCAAATTCAGTTTGTGCCATTTCCAATCCTTCATGGAATCGCCATACCTTTAGTGCATGATCCCTTGTCACCTTAGCCACAATACTAGCTGCCGACACAATAGGATATATTGAATCAGCTTTTTTGGCTACCTGAAAATAATACAAGAGTTCATGAGTTCAACATGTCATTTTTATACTAAAATAAAATAGGCGGTCCCCGAAACAAACAAATATCTATCGTTATCGCCCTTGTGCATACCGTTCACAAAGCGCTCTATAAAATGTGGGCGAGTTCAATCTGAGCGTGGCTGCGTGACCCCCGCACATCGCCGTTAG
This sequence comes from Diloba caeruleocephala, assembly GCA_947459985.1. Taxonomy (NCBI): domain Eukaryota; kingdom Metazoa; phylum Arthropoda; class Insecta; order Lepidoptera; family Noctuidae; genus Diloba; species Diloba caeruleocephala. Next base: position 15,440,143 of record OX381615.1, read on the forward strand.
AGATGGCCGATTTAAATTTAACTAGAACACAGATATTATAATACACTAGTACTCGAATAACTCGAGTTACTCTTTGAACTCGCTGATTCCAATCGCGTTTCTTTTCTTTCTTTCTCTCTTTTTAAAACGTTGCCCCACACTAGGATTTTTCCTGTGTCGTAGGTGCGTTTACAGACATGAATTGCATATACAATACACCCAGACCCGGAACAACTAATCACCTCATCAAAAATACACAAGTCCAACGTGCCATTGCGGCCAATCGTAAGTCAAATTGCCTCTCCCACTTATGATCTCGCTAAGCACGTTGCATCAGTTGAGTATTACAGTCACTTGCAGGCAAAACAACGTCTTTCGTCAAAGATTCACGACATTTCGTCCAGATTATAAGCATCCTCACATTGGAATCGGATGATATCATGATGAGCTTTGACGTGGAATCGTTATTGACCAATTTTCCAATTAAGGAGCGCCTGGACGTTGTAAAGGAATAACTGGGTGACAACGAAATGCCGTTTAACTATATTGAGCTGCTTAAAAACTGTTTGGATGGCAACTACTTCCTCTTCAAGGGTCAACAATACCTCCCGATTGCTGGCGACGCAATGGGTAGTCCTCTAGCTCCTGTACTTGATCATTTTGAGGAAAAGGCGCTGAGCCTTGGTCCGAAGACTATCAGATTTGGAAGAGAAACGTGGATGATACATTCTATATCATCAAAGGTAATGAACAGGAAGTGGACAATATATGCGGCACCCTAACTCCATCCACCCAAATATATATATATATATATATATTTTTTTTTTTTTTTAAACGTTGCCCCACACTTGGATTCCTCCTGTGTCGTGGGTGCGTTTACAGACATATATTCCACACACAATACACCCAATATGAGGTTCAAATTTGAAATGGAGATGGAAAGAATGAAAAAAAATCGTTGTCCTTCCTGGATGTGAAAGTAACCGCGAGCTCGTGTGGGACCTAATCACACTGTGTGTACCACAAAGCTACACACACTGATAGATACCTGCACGCAACGTCACATCACCATCCTCGACAAATGCAAACCCGTGACGACATATCTTAAGAACAGAGCTTACGACCTCTGTGACCCTGAACATTTGAATCAAGAACTAGATCATGTTAGCGAAGGCTTACGCCGCGCTAACCGATTTACGAAAACGAAACGTCAGCAAACACTTCCGCATCAAACCGCGGGTAATGCGAGACTGGTTATGTATGGATTAGTAATGCATCGGTGTTTTAGCCTGCAGGGTGACTCTAGAAATAAAGGCGATGGTGCTGGTGGGTCGAAACGTTATGCATGTGGTGGCTAATCTAGAAAGATACGACTCATTTTTTACAAAGAAACCATGGCTAGAGATTTATAAACACTCAACAATTTTATTTAGTTAACGATACAATGAGTGACCAGCGACAAAAATGGGAAACCGCGGACACAGTAATCCGACAACTTTTATAAGAGGCAAAAGAATTAGCCGAGCATATAGAAGTAGAAATATTTAATAAACCACAATAGTAGCGAGACAAATACGTAGAGCCACTAACCAACCTTCTCAATCAGCTGAAGAGTATTTCCGCAGGGCCCAATACATCCTACAATACACTGCTAATTTAATAAACGATATACAAGACCGTCTGTCCCTTGAAGTACTCAATTTATTTTAACTAGGCGTTTTTATCCGCGGGTGTCGAGATTAAAATTATAGCACACTCCCTCTGCTCCCGTGGATGTCATAAAAGATGTAATTTTGTATATACGAGGGCAGTTTGGCAACTCAATGACTTTAAGGTTGAATAAAAACTTAATATATGTTTTTTGTCTCATATTTGGAAACTCACTACGAAGCGCATGCCGTTCTTTTTTCAAATTTGGCGCAAAAACAAGCTTTTTAGAAACAAAAAATTTGGCGACTTCTAAGTATTCTTTGAAAATGGAGAAAAGCGAGTTTCGAGTGCTAATTAAACACTATTTTTTACGTGGTAAAACTATTAAGCAGACCGAAGACAAATTGAAAAAGTATTATGATGATTCTGCGCCTTCTCATGGGATGGTACATAAGTGGTTTACTGAATTTCGTTGTTGGCGTACTACCACTAATGACGCAGAGCGCCCAGGAAGACCGATTGAGGTCACTACGGAGGGCATGGTTAATAAAATACATGATATTGTTTTGGCAGACCGTCGAGTGAAGATACGCGAAATAAGTGATGCTGTGCACATCTCGACTGAACGAGTTTTTTATATTTTGCATGATATTCTGGGCATGAAAAAGCTTTCTGTAAGATGGGTGCCGCGTTTACTAACAGTCGACCAGAAACGTAATCGTGTAACAGCTTCTGAGGAATACCTAGCCATGTATAATCGCAATCCGAGTGAGTTTATGCGTCGGTACATAACAGTTGACGAAACGTGGGTCCATCATTATACACCAGAGACTAAGCAACAGTCGAAGCAATGGACTTCTACCGGGGAACGTGCCCCAAAGAAGACAAAAACTGTTTGCTCGGCTAGTAAAGTGATGGTCACAGTCTTTTGGGAAAGCCAAGGGGTTATTTACATCGATTTTTTTGGATAAATGCAAGACAATAACCGGAGCTTACTATGCTGCATTGTTAGATAGATTCAATAAAAAGTTGATCAAGAAACGACCGCTTCTAAAGAAAGCAAAAGAAAAAAAGCAAAGAAAATAATTATATTTCATCAGGATAATGCACCGGCCCACTCGTCTGCAATTGCGACATCAAAAATTGTCGAATTAAGATACGAATTATTGCCACACCCTCCGTATTCGCCAGATTTACCCCCCTGTGACTTTTTCCTCTTCCCAAACATGAAGAGATGGCTTGGCGGGCAAAGATTTTCGTCAAACGAAGAGGTGGTAGCCGAAACTGAGGCCTATTTTTCAGGGTTTAACAAAAATATTTTTTTGATGGGTTGAAGAGGTTGGAACATCGCTGAACTAAGTGCGTAGAGTTGAAAGGAGATTATGTAGAAAAATAAAAAAATGTATATGTAAAAAGAGTGTTTCTTCTTTCCAAAGTCATGGACTTATCAAACCGCCCTCGTATATTTGAGAGTTAAGAAATTTAATCAGATACACTGCCAATGTTGTCAGTATAGTTTATATTTTTCACCATATGGACAATTAAATATATAGTTACAAAAATGTTTTTTTTTTACTTAAATACTACTGCTGAACCACAGAAATAGGAAATAAGGAGAAATGGTACGGGGGCGTAACCGCAACACCGCGACATGCCCAATTTGAACCATCCGGAAAAAATGGCCGTTTTATGACATCATTTGAGTTTCGATCGCGTAAGTGAAACTTTGTTAAATTGTCGTGTTGTTCGGGGATAACATGCAAAAACTGAAGCGAAAATAATAACTTCACCAAGGAAGGAATCATATAGAATATGCAATTAAGGGCATTTTCTTGTATATGTCTATAAAAAGAATAAATAAAAAAAATGTTTTCTTTATTATGTTACATTTGGATTGATGGAGCAGAACGACATTATTATTTTTGTACAAAATACAATGCTTCTTATCTACCACTTTTAACTAGCAATCGGTGAATAACAAACGCAGTGAATAGAACAGCGAATGGTACTCTCCCAATAAACATCGCGTTGCGTGGTACGGCTGCCGATTGCTGTCTGTACGCTCGGTATGATTGGCTACCTACAAAATCGTGGATGTATTTTAGTATGAGAAGCCAATTATAATGTTGTTTACTCAGTTCATTGGATGAGAACTTGTAAATGTGTGCATTAGCGTGCTTTTATGAAGAATGGTAGTGGGAAAATGGATTTCTAGGCTCGCATACATTTTTATCTACATGGCATATCTCCTTTCTTCCAATATCTTTGTACTGAACGAACAATATTAGTATTTTACATGACGCAAATTATACCAAACCGGCGTGGACGTTTGGCGACAAGACCTCCAACAAGATGGACAGATGACCTGATGAAGGTCATTGGGAGTTGTTGGATGCAGGCAGCATGTAACTCGTCATTGATGAAACCTATGGGGCCTTTGTTGGCCAGTGGACGTCCTTTGGCTTATATGACAAGATAATACTTCAATTTCAGTAATACATAATAAACGAGTGCTGTGTTGGGACTGGTCAGCTTAATACAGCCATGGCAATTTAATTTAAAATTTAAAATCTGGCTTGTTTAGTGATAGACTTAATGTAATTTAGACTCTTTTTCCTACATTATCCTCATATATAACTTTCATTTCAAGAACAATGTATTCAAATATTGTGACATAACTATTTTGATTTAAAAAGAGTAAAAGGGAGGAAGGAGTTTCTTGCCCATTCTTCTCCATAGGAAACCTACATCTTGGAACACAGCAACTAATGTTTGTCTATTCATGAGTGCCTGTAATTGGTTTTATATGAATAAAAATATTTTTTATCTTTATCTTTAAGAAATATGGGTTGTGGGTGACGAAATGGCAGTGGAAACAGAAAATTCTGCAGTCCATTCCTAATCTCATCGAAAATTGTGATGCTGAGATGTATCCCTATATCCTAATTCTAATAATATATCATTTTAAAAAGTTTTTATATATTATTGCTACACTACCAGTTAGTGCTTAGGATGCTCAAAACTTACTTAGATTACCAATGACAGAAGACTGTCTAACTAGACTAGCACTTATCCACATTCACGAAAACATACCTGTTTAAGTGTAGAAAATAATATTTCTTCTTTAGATTTTTTTATCCTAGTGTTGAATCCTGTCCTGGCTGCACTTTGACTAAGTGGCTCCCATGACTCGGAGGCTGGATCTACCCATTGATTGAATGGGCAATACAGAGGAGGCTTTTTAATTTAAACCTATAGATAGAACTTTAAATATAATCCCTTTAGAAACTCTTTTAATTCTAATCAATACTTACAGTTATTTTGTAGTTGGGGAATATTTCTGCTAACTTTGCTTGGTACTTTTCTGGTGGGCCAACAGTATCTACATACACCTCACTTATGTTAGCACCACTCTCAGCTGCTTTTTTTATTAATCCAATTGCAGAATTCATTGATACCTAGAAGAGAAATAAATTCAAAGATAATGAATTAATTATGTCTAGATAAATCATTAGGATTATTTACAACAAATATGGCAACCTACTAACAAGAATATAGGTATACAGTGGAGTCATGGTATTCCAGTAGGATGGGTGCATTGCCAGATTATCAATTTGCAGGATTATCTACTTTCACAGGGATTGGGTGTCTGGATATTCCGTGTGGTGTCCGGATTATGAATATAGCACCACTCCATCTCCTCCTGTGGATGTCGTAAAAGGCGACTAAGGGAATCTAAACCAGAGGGATGGGCAGCAGCGTCCCTTCTGTGAAACGGTAGCCATACTGCGCTCACCAACCCGCCTGCCAAGCGTGGTGAGTATTGGCAAATACCCCCCAAAATGATGACACAGTTGTGACAATCTATGGGGGAGGCCTTTGTTCAGCAGTGGACATATAAATGGCCAATATGATGACAGGGATGGGGCTCATCAGACCAAATGGTGGACTGAGACAGGGGTGTGGTCCATTACACAAGTGAATACTGTAGCCCCAGCAGCAAGTAGTTTAATATTAACCAATTGAGTTATTGACTGCACTCTAAGTAACAAGAGGATTTAGTCTGATTGTTGGCCAGTTGAGTTCACACAATTGGTATAGTACGAGGGCGGCACTGAAAATTTCGGGAATCAAGGAAGTGACACAACATTACTATTTAAAAATGTATTTATTGCTTTTCGAAGTATTCTCCGCGAAATTTGACACATTTTTCCATACGATGGAACCAATCATTGAAGCAACCATTCCATTCGGAAGTTGGGGTCTCCAAAATGGCCGTTTTGTAGGCGTCCACAGCTTCTTTAGGTGATGAAAATCTCTGTCCACGCAATTTATTCTTTATTTTAGGGAAAGTATAGAAATCACTAGGGCTTAGGTCGGGGCTGTACGGCGGATGGTCTAATAATTCTATGTTTTCTTGCTCTAAAAACTCTTTTGTTCTGTGCGCGGTGTGAGAACTCGCATTGTCGTGATGGAGGATGATGCGGCGGTTGCGGTTCTCTCTACGGAGTTCAGAAACGACCTGTGGCAAACAAATGCTAGCATACCATTCTGTATTAACCGTTTTTTGTCCCTCAAGAGGAATAGTCGTAACATGGCCGGTTTTGGAGACAAACGTGGCCACCATTTTTTTTGCAACACTCCGTGAACGAACAATTTTTGTTGGTAAAGCTCAATAAACTCATTTTCGAACACCCAAACTCGTGACTGGTTTTTTGTTTCGGGTTCGTACGCATATATCCAGGATTCGTCACCTGATACAATGTTGTATACAGCATTTGAGGATCCTGCGTGGAATCTTTCGAGAGTTCTAACGCACCAAGTAACGCGAGCCGCTTTTTGCTCTTCACATAGCAAATGCGGTATCCATCGGGAAAACAACTTTTTTACACCTAATTGTTCATGCAAGATTATTTGTATTTGACTCATGCCAATGTCTAAAGTTGCCTGAATTTCGCGGTATGTCACATGTCGATCTTCCTCAATCAGCTTACGCACAGCATCAACGTTTTCTTGGGTGACTGCAGTTTTTGGACGACCTTGACGAGGATCATCACTGAGCTTGACACGTCCACGTTGAAATTCAGCAAACCAGCGATAAATTGTGGTTTTGGATGGGGCTTCATCACCAAATGCAGAAATCATCCGGTCAACACACTGTTTTTGTGTTAAACCACTTCGAAAGTCATAATAAATCATCGCTCTAGAATTTTCTCGAGTCATTTCATTTTCTCAACGACTAAACAAGTTTGACAAAACCTTGTGACAAGACCGTGAATCTTTTTTTAAATAAATAAATGGTATTCGATTTGTAAAACCAAGCAGTTTTCAATTAAAAAGATTTTAATATGACAGGAACAGTGGAAATATTCCATTCCCAATACTTTTAGTGCAGCCTATGTAAGGACTATCCTTCCTATCAAATCACTTTCATCATTTCAGCTGAATGTAGTCCACTGCTGGACACAGGCCTCCCCCAAAGATCACCACAACGACCGACATGGTTCTGTTGTGGGCTCTGCTGCCCATCCTCCCTCCGGCTAATCCCTTAGTTGAATTTTACGACACCCACGGGAGGAAATGGGGTGGTGGTATTCTGAGCCGGCACCATGTGGCATATCACTTTATCCCTATGTCATTATTTTTTTACTACTATATAGGTTGAGTTTTATATGATAGTTTCTAAACATTTAATAACCTCATTCAGGGAATGTTTTGCTCTTCTATACATTGAGTTTGATATATAATTTGGGGAAATGACTTCAGCAACCCATCCAACATTATTTAACGAGTCCTCTTCAGATAGCATTTTTGTTAAAATATTGTCCCTTTTTTCTTCTGTTAATGCTTTGGAATCAGCACAGCCCAGATTATGAAGTACTTTTGTTTGGTTTACTGGACAGTAAGCTACACCATAGACCATTGGACCTGAAATTGGTAAAAAATGTCTGTTTAAAAATAGGTAGAGCTGTTTTGCAGGATCTCATTATTTCATAAAACCAGTCTGAAATGTGCATTTCTAATTTTCACTTGCAACTTTTATTTATTTATTATGTGGTACAAAATTCCAGAATCCAAGGGCTTATCGGTACTAATCTAATATTGTTTAAAATTGTTCGCCCTAATTTGCACTACCTACCTATTCCGCATTACTGTTAATTTATTCTTGAACTGCTGAAAATCTAGTGCAAATCATAAATATTTCTGGAAAAGAATACAAAAAATATGGCTTCGAAACAGTGAGAATATTAAAACGTAAGCTTCGAGACTTAAATTTTATTTACCTAAAACAGGCCCTCGTCCTGCTTCGTCAACTCCAAGCATACATGGCTCAGTTTTACACAGATCAGGAACATTTGAACTATTGATAAAATTGCAGGAATTGTTTTTTGATTGAATGGTATCTTGTAATTCTTGGAGGGAATTCATTACAGATATATATAATAATTAATAACTAATAGTATAGTAACAGTAAAACCCAGTATTCCGGATAGCGTTTACGTTGTTTTGTTTTATAATTTAATTATTAAATAAATACGGTTAAACCTCAAACAGAATAGTAGGGTGTCAAGCATAGATAAGTGCCAGTGTTGCCACCTCATAAAAAATAAAGTCACTAGATCAACACACAAAAGTCACCAGATTGGGCTAAATTCGAAGCGAAAGTCACCAGAAATTCCAAAAATATATTTTAGTTGAAACAACATTGTAATTCCGTCTATAGAAGTATTGACAGTACTGGAGAGACTACTCAAGCGGCAGTACATGTTCAAATTGCCGTATGGCTCCAGTCACGGTTAGGGCTATCCCATCTCATGCCGCGGGTGTCGTAGAAGACGACTAAGGGAGTTTGAAACCCGGTGTATACCATTATTATTAGGCACTTTGAGTTGTCCGCAGGTGACGGATAAACAACCGACTACTACTACCATACCCAACGAGGGTTAGTGTCAGGCAGGCGGACGACTGTAAAACCCTTTTGCAATATAAATAACACTAATTTCGCCAACCCCAAGTAACTTGTGACAGCAAGGCAGGTAGAAGAAAAATCATTGTTCAAATATTGTTACGTAATAACAATACACGCTGTGACTCCATACCACTTTTTATTGTGTACCAAACATCAAAATATGTCAAAAACCACACTTACATTTGGTTGTAATACTTATATTGTAACGTCAAGACAAGAATATAAATAGTACTTAATATTCTATAGGAACTTTTAGGATGGATGAAGAGGTCACAAAATCGCTAGAAGTCGCTAAAAACAAAAAATCGCTAAACGACAGAAATAAATCGCCAAAAGGAGTTAAAACTCACCAGATCTAGTGACAAAATCGCTAAGGTGGCAATACTGATAAGTGCCCAGCAAAGAGTGCCGAACAATAATAAATTAATAAATGTTATTGTAGTGTGTGGTGCCGAGTCTGCGAGTCAGGCAGTTAGACTCAAGCACAGACTAATAAGAAAATTAAGAAATCGAATGATGAATCTAGTACCTTATAAGTATTCGAGTACTTAAGGTCGATGTGAGAGGTGAGAATGAGAGGGAGCGTAGGGCTCTGGCGGTACGGAGCAATTTGTTGGCCCGTTGATTTGCGTGGTGTACTGACCTTGTAAAGATTTCACTTTTCAAGGCTTACTGCCTGAATATGTACACAGGCAATATATGGGTCAGTTACACCAAAAGATTGCTGGATGTCTTCAGCGATCAATGCATTCAGGATGTTGTTGAGACTGCCTCGTTACTGCATCGGAGATGTTTGCGCAAGCCCGTACAGATGATTTTCACGTTATTATAAGCAAAAAAAAATTGCTTCATTACTGAGGAGAGTGAGAGACAGTTAAAACAGCTACCTGAAAATTGTAGCTGAGAGCTTCGGCTCTCCGATTGAAAACAGTTTGTGCGGAAGGTGATCAGTACTACAACTAGGTAATTAGCCATTTTATGTTACTAACACTATATGGATTCTTTGATCCGAAATAAAGTATTATTATTATCTACATGTTTCTCTATTCACGGGCTTGTATCCCCTGTAAGGGGGAACCCTGTCTTTTGATAGGCTTACGCGGGGGCCGCCTCTATGGGGGAGTCGTGCGGTCCGTGGCCCTCTACGGGGCGCCTGTTTGGTCATCTCGACTTTCAGGCGTCCAGTGCTGCAGAACCAAGATCCACGGTCTGCTGCGTAGAGCGGCTATACGGATCGCACGAGGTTACCGAACGGTGTCCTTTGAGGCGGCAACTCTGTTGGCGCGCTTTCCGCCTTTTGATATCTTGGCGGAGATGGATGCGTGGGTGTATCACCAAACACGCTCCCTCCGCCAGATAGGGGAAGGCGTGCCTTCAGGGGCGCTCGAACTTTTGAGGCAGCAGGCTCGGCGGCGTGCCCTCGAACTATGGCGCGAGCGGCTTATGCTGCACAGTACGCGCAAAAGCGCGTCGTCGAGGCTGTCTTGCCGCTCTTCGGAGCCTGGCTCCAAAGGAGCGAGCGCGTCACATTCCGCCTGACGCAGGTATTCACCAGACACGGTTGTTTCGGTGTGTACTTGCACAGGATAGGACGCGAGGTCACGGCACAGTGTCACCATTGTGGAAGCGACCAGGATACTGCACAGCACACGCTCGGAGAGTGCCCTGCGTGGACTGCCGAGCGGCGGATCCTGGTCGATCGGATCGGGCAAGATCTCTCTTTGCCAGCAGTAGTGTCGGCTATGTTGGCAGAGCATGAAAATTGGAGTGCTGTGGTCTCCTTCTGTGAGAGCGTAATGCTCCAGAAGGAGGTCGCAGAGCGGGATCGGGAGAGGGCCGATCCCGCTCGGAGGAGGAGGACTCGGGGCCGGGGTAACAGCCGCCGTGGCGCCCGTGTCCAACACGCCTGAGCCCCCTGTCGACTTTATATGGCGGGGGGCCTTGGGGGTCGCGAGCGCGCTTATTGGGAAATATGCGTGCTCATACCGAGCGACCCCCGGGAAGACAGCGGTGCGCATGTGGTCACGTACCGCTGTGTGCGCAGCTCAGCGCATAGTGAGGCCTCGGGGGAATCTTTTACAATCCCCTCGAGAGATGCCTGGGGGGGGTGGCCTCCTTACAGTCATCCCCTCCGAGACGTGCCTAAAGGCGTGGCACCAATGGGTGGCTCTAGATGGAGATCTTTCGTGTTCCTGGAGCCTCCCTTCGGTGCCGACGATGATCACTCCGGTGGTTTTAGCCGGTAGGAGTCGGGCATGCCCCTTCGCCTTTTCCCGAGGCGAAGGAAGTACATGAGGTATTTCCACCGGATCAATAAAAAAAGAAAAGAAAATGCTTACGCGGGGACATGGGTCTAACACGTAGAGGCCCTTTAGAGCATTTTAGTCTAAAATGTAATGGGACACTAACCGGGGACTGCACTGCACTATAAAATGCAGTCTTAGATTGTCCTCGGAGGTATAAAACTATTGTATGAAATGGAAACTACATTTACAAGGTGTTGTGTAGGTACGTAGGGAGACAACTGAAACCACTGACAGCTAGAAGCACACTGTTTAATTCTGAGGTTAGATACATAGACACACACATATACAACATTCCCTCGCCTTATTTGACGGAAATATTACTAAATTGTTACATAAAAGGTTTGTAATCTACCCTGGGAATGTTTCTCAACAGTCTGTCCGGATTCCTTGAAACCGGATCCTATACTGTATCTGCGTCTGCAGAGGGTGGTGATTGCAGATTTGCCTCATCAGCTTCCTCCCCCGCGGGACTCTGTACCTGAGGGTTGCCAGTTGACGGCTCGCTATGACTGTTGTTAAAGTCGTCAAAGTCATAGTGGTGTTGTGGCTGTTGCGAAACATTACCTTTATATAATATTATTTGGTTCTTATGCTTTTTAACATCACACGACGAACTCAAATCCTGAATAAGGTAAAGTACTTTACCCAGTCTCTTTTTAATAATACCTCTGCACCATTGGAATTTAACATTATTTAAATACTGTTTATACATTATTTCATCCCTTGGCTTAAACATTTGTTTATTATATCTTCCACATGATTTAATTTGCGAACTCTGTTGACGATTAACATTATTAGTGGGGTTTGTGAGAGAGGCCGCCGGCGTTTTCGGATTGATTAAATCTAAGCGTGACCTCAACTTGCGGCCAAACACTAGCTCAGATGGTGAGAACCCTGTGACAGAATGAACAGAATTCCTATAGTCAAAAAGGTAACTTGCAATCACTTTTATTTCGCGAAGAGATGACACATGATTTTATGCCTTTTTTTACGATTTTGACAAAACCTTCCGCTTGCCCGTTACTTTCTGGATTGTAGGCTGGTGGCGTCAAATGGTCGATGCCGTTTCTTGAACAAAAATTCCTAAATTCAAATTACGTAAACGCGGTCCCATTGTCACTTACTATTGTATGTGGTAGGCCGTACTTGGACATAAAATCGTATAGCTTCCCTATGACGTTTGTGGAAGTTGTAGACATAGTAACATCATACAATTCCACCCATTTGGTATGCGCATCTACAACCACGAAAAACATCTGATTATTTAACGGGCCTAGGAAATCAATGTGTATCCTATAGAATGGCACCGGCGGGTACCGCCATGGAGCAATCGGCGTTCGCGGTGGGGACGGGCGCAACTGTTGACAGATGTCACAAGAGTTGATCATTGCTTCCAACGCCGCGTCAACCCCTGGGAACCAAAAACGTGATCTAGCCTCAGCTTTGGTTTTCATAATGCCCAAATGCAAATTATGTAACTCGTGTAGAAGTTTTGAGCGCAACTTTTCCGGAATAGCCACCTTATGCCCTCTCATAAGACAACCATTTTCATGTGATAATTGTGTCCTACACAAATAATAGGGCTTAATATAGAAATCCGACAATAATAGTCTGGGCCAACCTTGATGAATGTAATTCATTACTTTTGCTAAAGTGATATCCTTGGCGGTTTCTTTGCGCAATACGTCCAGTGTCACTGGTATACTGCCTTCAACCACAAAGTTAACATAAGAGGCCCGGTTGATCGGTACCGCGGCTGCAGCCGCGTGAGCGCCGCTGTCCCCCCGCTCCTCTGCCTGCTCCTGCTCGTGACGTAAACTCGCTCGTGACAAATAATCTGCGTTATTATCAGCACTTCGAACGTACTCAATCGTGTAATTATACGCGCTTAAATACATTGCATATCTTTGTAGCCTGTTAGCCGATACTTCCGGTATGCCTTTGTAGGTAGACAGCAAATCGACCGCACGCATTCGCTTTGGTCACTCGGTAGGCAACTAGTTCGATCAAGGTTCTCAAAGTTTTCGGTAGCTACGCGAGATGTTTAAGTGCAAGTGTTGCGAGGTGGAATCTAGGGATGGCGCCAAATGTGCGGTATGTAAGGGCCAGTTCGACTTTCCCTGCGCTGGTATCACAGAAGGTGGATGGCGTAAATTGGGAGATCGCAAGAACACGTGGAAGTGCAGTAATTGCAAATCCTTGGCAGCATCCAGCCCTCACTCCACGGCTGCACCTAAGCCTGCAACGGCTGACATGGTAACCATCATGTCTGAACTTAAGGCCCTCTCAGCTCAGATGGACAACTTGCCAGCTGTAATGGAGAATGTGAAGGCTATCCAATTGGAACTGGTGGAACTAAAATCAATAAGATCGGAGTACACGAGTCTCAAAAAAGGCGTCGAGTTTCTAGACCACTCAGTGGAGACGCTGACTACTAAGGTATCGGAATTGGAGATCGAAGTGGTCTGCTTGAAGAAAACCAAAGAGGAGATGTCAGCTTTACATGACCGTTGTACTAAGCTCGAAGATTTAAATCGTGAGAGTGAGCAGAGATCAAGGATGAACAATATCGAAATCAAAGGTGTTCCAATAACCAGCTCAGAAAATCTGTTTTCAATCATTGCCAAGATAGGAGACATCATAGGATGCAGTATCCCAAAAGAACAAATTAATTTTATTGCGCGAGTCCCTATGCGCAACAACGATCACAATAAAAACATAATTTGCTGTTTGCATAACAGATATCTTAAGAACGACTTTGTGGCCGCAGCTAAACAATATAAAGCAACAATAACTGCAAGTAAATTGGGACTGCAATCCGACAATGTCATCTACGTCAATGACCATCTGACGCTTGAAAACAAAATGCTGCTAAATAAGACGAAAACCCTTGCTAAGGAAAGAGGTTTTTTATACATTTGGGTAGTTGGTTGCAAAATACTCATCAAGAAAAATTCAACTTCACCGACCCATCATATAAGAACGGAGCAGGATCTGAAAAAGATCTTAAATTAAAAATGTTGTATCGTTACTCTGACATATCGCGCTTGTATATTTGCACTTGTTTTACTAATATGTTGAGAAACGCAGGTACCAATTTTTTGTGCACATTCCTTCGCCGATGCTCCTTTGTTTGCTTATCGCTCGATGTCGATCAATGCTCCTGTCCTATTAAACCATATTTGCACTATACCAAAGTCGTAATTAGCTTGACCCCAGTCATTTTTTTAGCTTATAAATATTTTATTTTTTGCTTAGTACTGTATGTACCTTGTATTACTATTTCTATTGAAGCACTAATTATCTCTTTTGTTTATAATGCTACCTATTAACGTTTATTATCAAAATGTTCGAGGATTGCGTACAAAGACGTCAGTGTTCTATCGTAATGTGTGTGTTAATTCCTATGATATTATTTGCTTAACGGAAACGTGGCTTACTGAAGTTATCAAGGATAGTGAATTGTTTGACGACCGTTATATAGTATGGAGGCGCGATAGAAATTACATTAATACTAATCAGACTCTGGGGGGTGGTGTGCTTATTGCTGTGCGACGTGAACTTGTAGCTCACCTTCGCAGTGAGTGGCACTCGTCTGCCGAAGATTTGTGGGTTACTTTGACCCTTCACAGAAAGAGACCGCGAGTATCGTACAAAATGCATATTTGTGTTGTGTATATTTGTAATCAAAATCTTGGTCATTCTCAAACAGTGCAGGTAACAAATTTTTCTAATAACCTGACAGATATCGTTCAGAAGCATCCTACAGATAAGTTTATAGTACTTGGCGATTTTAACCAACCAAATATAAACTGGCAACTAGATGATGATGGACAGTCTCTTTGCCCTAGTAATATCCATGGTCACGTCCAGGTTTGTTTATTTGACAATTTTACCGTCTGCAACTTCTCACAATATAATTCATATGTTAACATTAATAATAGGATATTGGATTTAGTTTTTTCTAATAATGATATTTCAGTAGCATGTTGTACGGACCCCATGGTACCTGAAGATCCGCACCATGTGGCTCTTTGTATGTCTGCTGATTTCGTAGAACTGCACATTCTTCCTGTATGTCCTCGTGTTAAGTTTTTATATCATTTGGCCGATTATAAGGCAATTAATCACCAGCTGAGCCAAATTGACTGGCATTATGACGTCAACAGTAGATCACTCGAAGATGCCGTCTCGTTTTTCTATGACACTTTAAATGGCTTGCGGAATACTTATGTACCTGTAAAGACAATCGTTCCATGCTGTAGATATCCTCTTTGGTACAAGCCACCTTTGATCAAAATTCTTAAAGAAAAGTCGAAATTCCACGCTAAATTTAAAAAATACGGGAACCTCTCTGATTACCAATCATTTGTCCTGTTACGAAAGCGCGCTAAAGAAGTTGAAAATGATATGTTTAGCCACTACATCTCTAAAATTGAGGATGATATCTTAAAAACTCCTAGAGCGTTTTGGTCGTACGTCAAATCCAAAAATCAAAACAATTCGTACCCGTCCTTATTCAAATACGGAAATTGCTCTTCCAGCAACGGAGAGGATATCTGCAACATGTTTGGCGACTACTTTCATTCGAACTTTCTTTTTCGGTCTGGTAATAAGGACGTGCCTTCTTCTGACTGCACGCGCGGTATTAATACTATGTCGGATATAAATTCGATTGAAATTCAGGAATTGGAAGTATATAAATTACTAAGGGGAGTTGATCTAACCAAATCTGCAGGACCAGACAATATCCCACCTGTTTTAATATTCAATTGTGCTAAGAGTCTGACTACGCCTCTTTCACTTCTGTTCAAACGGTCACTGGCTGTAGGCGTAGTACCTACACTTTGGAAGTTAGCATTTATTACTCCCATCCACAAAAAAGGCCCCAGAGACTTTGTAGAGAATTATAGACGTATATCGAAACTCTGTCTTTTTGCAAAAATTTTAGAGAAAATTATTTACGAGCAGCTATATAATACTCTAAAATTAAGCGTTAGTGACCGGCAACATGGTTTCCTAAGAGGGCGGTCTACAACAACCAATCTCATTCTCTGCAGTGACTACCTGACCGAACGTATGTCTCAACGTTCACAAGTTGATGTGATATATACAGATTATAGCAAAGCTTTTGATCGCTTGGATCATGTTATACTTTTACGCAAGCTTTTGGCTATAGGTATTAGCGGTAATCTTTTTAGGTGGTTCTCATCTTACGTGGATAACAGATGTCAAACTGTTGTTCTAAATGGTTATACATCTAGAACTAGATATATCCCTTCAGGATTACCGCAGGGATCATTGCTAGGACCTATTTTATTTAATATCTTTATTAATGACATTTCCTCATGTTTTTCTAATTCTGAAGTTCTTTTGTTTGCTGATGACATGAAAATTTTGAGTCAAATAAGAACCGACGACGACGCTGTTCACCTCCAACAGGATCTAGACCACTTTCAAAATTATTGTTTTACCAACCACTTAGATTTGAATGTGTCTAAATGCTATATATGTACCTTTACTCGCAAACCCAACCCTATTCATTTTGAGTATAAACTTGCGAATACTGCTATAGCCAGGGTTAATACTATCAGAGATTTAGGCGTCACTTTTGACTCAAAACTTCTTTTTGACACACACATTGACAATATTATCAAAAAAGCTTCTAAAGCACTAGGCTTTGTTTTAAGGATATCAGCTGATTTTAGGAACATCAAAACACTTAAAATACTTTACTGCGCTTTTGTACGCAGTCATCTCGAATATTGTTCGCCCGTTTGGAATCCTAATTATAACACTTACGTTAATCGCATTGAAAATATTCAGAAGAAATTTTTAAGGTGCATTCAATATAGATCCCAAACTTATTTACCTAACTATTCCAGCCGCTGCAAGAAATTTCATATTCTTCCCTTATTTGAGCGGAGGAAAATGGCTGATATGGTCTTTTTGTTTGGTTTAGCCAATGGTTCAACTGATTGTCCTGAGCTGACGAGTAAAATTGGGCTACGTGTACCATCCGCTTTGTTAAGGAAACATCAACTTTTGCATGTTACTTCTGTACGTTGTACTTATCGACAAAACTCTTATATGATAAGAGCTAGCAGAACTTACAACTCGGTGTGTCAGAGTGTTGATATTGATTTATTTTCCACTAGTGTCCCTAAACTGAAAAAGTTATTGTGTAACATTTTCTTCAATGGATACTGAAAACTGTGCAAATTATTCCTAAGTGCTTTTATCTATCTTTTGTCTGTCTACCGATACCGTCTACTTGTTTTAATCTCTTGCTTATCTGTGAAAACTTGTAATTGGCCTTTTTGCGCTAATGCCTTCTCTACATGTATCTTAGCTGTTAGTTTTCTGAAGAAATAAAATAAAATAAAATAAAATAAAAATAGAAATCAACGGTTTGTGGTCGGTACGTAATATAAACGGTTCGGCTCTGCCATATAAATATTGATGAAACCGCTTAACACCAAATATAATCGCTGTGGCTTCTTTCTGTATTTGCGAGTATCGTTTTTCGGCTGACGAGAGCGTGCGGGACGCGAATGATATGGGTCGTTCTAACATGTCACTGCCTACTTGCGATAAAATAGCGCCCAACCCGTGTGGAGAAGCATCCACTGTCAATATTATTTTAGAATTTGGGTCAAAATGTGTTAACACTTTTTCCGACGTCAAGCATTTTTTTATTTCATTGAATGCATTCCGATGATTTTCTGCCCAATGCCACTTAACTCCTTTCTTTAATAGATCATACAAAGGACTAAGTATGCTTTATGCTCGAGGAACGAAATTCCTGTAGTAGTTAACAAGTCCTAAAAATGATTGCAAGGTGTTTTTCATTTCATTCATTCATTGTTCATTAATAGGAACGGGAGCGTCTACAATAGCCTTTATTTTAGACGGATCTTTCTTTAGTCCGTTCTTGTTGATAACGTAACCTAGGTAATTTATTTCGTCTTTAAAAAATTCACATTTGTCCTTTCGCAATGTTAGTCCCGCGTCCTGAAGTCTCTTGAGAACTATGTGTAGTTTTTCCATATGCAACTCTTCAGTTTTTGCTGTTATCAGCACGTCATCTAACAGGCATAACACTCCGTCTAATCCGGACAAAACGATTTCCATCGCGTGCTGGAAAATAGACGGTGCGCTCGACAAGCCGAATACAAGACGTGTGTATTTGAACAATCCCCGAAGAGTATTAATACAGGTTATGTTTTGTGACTCATCATCGAGCAAAAATTGATTGTAGGCCATGTACAAATCAATTTTCGAAAACTGCTGCCCACCGTGTAATTTTGCAAATAATTCGTGAACTGTCGGCAAAGGATATTGTTCTATTACTAATTGTTTGTTAATGGTCACAGAATAATCCGCACATATTCTAATAGAACCATCACGTTTGAGCACGGGCACAATAGGTGATGCATAGTCCGAATGTTTAACCGGTTTTAACACTCCTAGGTTTAGTAATCGTTCTATTTCCTTATCGACTTTGTCGCGTAAAGCAAATGCAATGGGACGCGCTTTAAAAAATACCGGTTTTGCATCATTATTTAGTTTTAATTTTACTTTATATTTTTTGAAAGCGCCCAGCTTATCGGAAAATACTTCAGGGAACCGTATTTGCAACCGATCCACTGCGCTTTGACTATCGTTAAAAAAATGAACCCGAGTTAATTTTAATTTAAATATTGAGATGAAATCGCGCCCTAGCAGCGGTGGGCCGCCGTGTTGTATAACAAATACATCAAGTGTGTATGTGCGCTGCATATATGTTATTGCTATACGCACATAACCTACACACTGCATGTGGTTTCCCGTGTAACTATAAAAATTTTTGCTAGTTGTATGCAATGGTATACCCGCAAACAATTTTTTATAAGTACCTTCAGATATGACTGTCACAGCTGATCCACTATCTATTTGAAATTCTAAATTCTGTCCATTTATTGTGACCGTTTCTGTCATAGGTTCCCCCCGAGCTGAACAAATGTTATAAAGCGACTTACCATCGTCGTCCTCCTCGGCTGCGTCCTCGCTCACATTCCCCGTTAACATGTAGTTAATTTTATTGCACATTCTGCGCAAATGCCCTACTGTGTTGCACTTTTTACACCTATACTTTGCGAATCGACATTGAGACGACTTATGATTAGCACGACCGCACACCGAACACTTTTCTTTCTCGGCACTATAAATCGGGTTGGCACTATTTTGTCCTTTCGTGATCTTGAACACCTGTACTTGATCTGTTGATGTAGAAGCAGTGGCGGCAGCGCCCGCGCGGGCGCATCTTATGCTCTCTGCTAGCTCCACCGCCTTCGCCAAGGTTAAGGTCTCCAAGTCCCGCGTAAACAGTTTCTCCCGTTCAGGACCCGCTACCATCCCCATCACAAATCAATCACGCAACGCCTCCTCAACATTGCTGAATCCGCAATGCACCGTTAGTCCACGTAACCTTGCTGCCCATTGAGTATATGTCTCACCCAGCTGCTGCGTAGCTGCGTAGAAGTTGTGCCGCTCGCTGAAACCGCAACGTTTTGGAGTGAAGTGGTTATCCAATAACGTCACTAGATCCTCATATGGCACCTCTTGTACGTCTTTGGGTAGGGCTAAGTCTGCTGCCAACTTGTAGCTACCATCATTGAGTGCGCTGAGTAGTATGGCTCGCCTCCTGGTTCCCGCCTCATCATTTTTCGCATTGATATTATTTGCGATGAACCACTGCGTAATACGACCTTTGTAGGTTTTCCAATCATTGACGTTATGATCGAAAGTCGATAAAATACCACAAAATGACTGAGCCATTTTTCAACAAAGGATTTATTTTTGCGATTGTGGGTAAACTCGTCGCCACTGTTGTGTAGGTACGTAGGGAGACAACTGAAACCACTGACAGCTAGAAGCACACTGTTTAATTCTGAGGTTAGATACATAGACACACACATATACAACACAAGGTCTATTACAATGGGTGCTTAATGGATTTAATGCTTTGATAAAAGGAAAATACGGTGTCTGCCTTTCAACTTTTAATGTGAAAGGCTGTGGCAGACGGTGACTCACCACTCACAAGATGGGCTCCCTAAATGGCCACCACTACAGGTGACAGGGAGCAACACGGTGTGAGTGGCTAAGGGTGTAGAGAGGTGCGGCACCGGTTTCACGAACGCGCATTTCAAAGACTCGGAGCGGGTTTCCCAGTTATTACGCCATTAGACACTTCCACCCCCGAGCATATAGCTCTGACGGCCCCCCTCTGATCAGCCAATTAAGGCAAGTCAGAGTTGAAAGTCCTGCGGGCATTCATAGGATTCCACTCCAGCCGACCAGTAAAGGTAAACCGGAGACGAAGCCCTGATTGACTCTCTGGAGCATTCGGGTACGGGGTGTCGCCTCTCACATTCAGCTCGCCACAAGCTGCCCTATTATTATTATTATTAATCTTAACACTGTACAACGTTGCCTCATACAAGTCATCAGAGATGGCAATAACGGCTACATTTCAATAATGAATTGCACTGCTGTGTTATTTTACAACAACTATTATTATAAACTGCTGTCAGTTATCCTGTTATCCTGCTGTTGAGTCGTTTTGCGGTTTTGCAACATTATGGATTATGTGTAGTTTGTCCTATCGTAAAGTTTATAGACAGTACATGACTTATTAATTACTTAAAATAATCTTAAACACTTACTATATACTATACTAAAATGATTTAGTAATTACAATAATCTAAAACACCAAAATAAACTTTTCAACTATCACCGAACAGCGACAGCGGATAAAGACAATCGTGTTCGTGATCGCAATGACAACAATAACGATAAAATTTACATTAGTCGCAACTCGCATTACATTATTGTGTTACTGTTGTCAAATTTTCGTTATTATTATTATTATTTATTATTTATTCAAATACAATTAATTACACGGCCGTGGCCAATTACAATAATTAATTTCTAAGTATGTACAATAACAGCAATGAAATAAAATCATACATAGTAGATTGCATATTATTATATAGTGATGTCAAAAAAATAAATATAGGCGCGATAATAAAAAATAAAAAAGGTTTAGTAAACACATTATTTAGTTAACACATTATCGAACAACGAATTATCCTGTTGTCCGTATACATTGCGTAAGAATAATGCATTACATTACCCGTTATTGAAATAATGACCACCTCTACAAGTCATACATGACATTGGTGATATTGTGGAATACACTCTACAGAAGCCATGATCTAAGGCTCGTATAAAAGATCGAGAATCAAAACTCAAGTAGAACTTAAGTGTAGATTGCGGTCTACTACATGCATTATCTCTGCCGGATTGTACAGTGTGAATGTTTGCAATATTTATCGGTTTATCGATATTTAGCGCCTTGCAGGCAGGGCTTTAAGTAGGCCCCTTTAATCAAATATGTACCCTGCGCAATAGATCCAGCATTTATATTCAGTGTATGCAACCTCGACTCAAGTGCTACTTGATTCTTGATCTGTAATATGGGCCTAAGAGAAGAAGATGGATTTGAGGAACACAGATTTTATTTCGCGCCATTTAGGTTTATCGATCAATTCATTATTATTTTTTAAATGTCGTTATTCACTTATATAAAGGAGCAAGGTGGACCACTCGTCCCGTGAGTGTAGTATAAGTATAACTAGTCTCCTTATAGGGCTATGAAATAAGACAACTGGTACTCAATATTATATCTAATAGAAGGGCATACTCCTGTACGCTAAACAAGTTATTTGATCACTCATGTGATTGCAGAACGTGACAATTATGGTAAAATTCACAGAATCGCCGCTTAATACTTATCATTGTGCCGAAAATTTTAAACAGAAATGAAATCTAGGGTTACTTAATCAGAGTTACGATAAAGTTTAGCCATCAGTCATGTTAACGTAACTTTAAATTGAAAAAAAAAAATCTGATTACGAATGTAGAGTTTTTCGTCCATAACCTTCCCGAAAACAGGAATATTCAAAATGTATAGAACATATTCATGTATGTTTGAAGATCAATGTTAAGGTTTAAGACGTAGAAATTTAATCAATTTTAGTGTGTAGTTCTCGTGTTCATTGTTAAATTATTGAAAATATTTATACTATCTCTTACTTTTGTGAAAAATAGTTATCACGGATTTATTCAGCATATTGCGTATTGTTCATTGATGACTAATTGATTGTATGTAGAAGATATAATTATGGAGCTGTATTCAAAAATATTATGCGAAAACGGTAGAATACGTACATTTTGTATATTTGGCATTTAAAAGGCGAAATCACAAAATTGTATGACTAGTATCGGCATCGATGTAGCCTATATGTATCAAAGCCGATATCGATATCCTCATTGGACTCCGACTACAACACCAGTAAGTAGGTGAAATGTCAAAAACCCTTTTGCATTTTGTTAATAAATTATACAAACAGTGCAATACGTGTAAAATAAACGTGATAATATGTTTGTACAAGGATGGATTTTTTGTGAGTAATGAAATAGGTGAGTTTCCTAAAGCATATTATCATGGGTTCGGCTTACCGATGGAAAGATACAACTACATTATTTTCCGTCAGATGCCGATTCGGCTTGAGCAACAGGGAACGTTACATGCCATTTTTTATACATACGATATGCAAATGAACATATTCCAAATATTTATAAGAACTCACGTTTGGTTAAAAATGTTAGCGACGTGTGTTAACCAGATGGAGTGAAGTAAACATGACTGAAGGCGTGCGACGCTTCAAGACGCGCGTGAACCGTTATTGCTTGCTATTTTTATCATACGCAATGCTCGCATTAGGATGACAAGTCTTTATTACTGGAAATTTGTTCAACGTATTAGGCTCTATCTATGTAGGTAGATAATTCTATATCTTTGCGTAGATGGAATACTCTGTCTAAGTGCGATACAGACTACAGTAGAATCTCTAAGTAGTCTGTGGTACTGAGTACTCAGTAGGTACTGTGCGCAGCAGAGTACATTATTTTGTCTGTCCACTGTGTAGTGTGTGTGAGTAGCATAGCACTCAGCTACTGAGGAGTAGCATAAACCAAACACCAAACGAATACCTAGTACCTAGCATAATATTTTTAGATGTAGAAATCAAAGGTGTCATCTGAATAATTACTACAAAAATATTACTGATCGTGTACATTTGAGGTAAATTTATAAATATTCTTTTTTATTTACTTGTAGTTAGTGGCTTGTAAATGTATCAATCCAGTAATTTATGTATACTCGTTTGTAGGTTAGAGTAGTGCGATCTAATATGCAGAACAACCCCCAGGAGCTTTCATGGCAGGCGATTCAGGCTATCGTCGGGGTTAAACTTCCACCAAATGTACTACGATTTGATGATATCGGATTTCACTTAGTCAACAATACTGTTTCGAGCGTAGAAGACTCTGATTCAGATGTAGAAATAGTTGAAAATGATTGGGAATCTGATAATAATGTGTCTTCCAGACCCGATCATTCCGACAACGAAAAAACAACGTCGCCAGATAGGGAACAGAGCGAGTCGCCTGTTTTACGTCTCGTAGAGCCCGACAATAATAATTCGGGTAAAGAGTCTTTAGATTACAGAGAATATGTGGAAAAGTCGAATGCTAAAGATATTTCACCAAAGGAACATATGACTCAAATACATATTGACGATGCCGATAGCTCTAATGGCAATGTAATGTCGATCGAAAACTATTTGGAGGTCACTTTGTCAACCGACTCTGAGGCTAGTCATACTTGTAACCTATGTAACCAAATATTTTCTAATGAGAATTCACTTGCCACACACAAATGCAGTGCTAAACCCACCGAAGAAAAAAAGTACCCTTGTCATGTCTGCTCAGAGAAATTTCCAAGCTACTGGGACCTAAGAAAACACCTAGGTAGTCATTTTCCTGGGATGTTGGAATCTAAGTCAAGCTTTTGTCACCTCTGTCAAAAAGATTATACAAAAACAGGATTCATGAATCATTTGCGTAAACATACAGGCGAGAGACCATTTGTCTGTGAACTTTGTCACAAGGCATTCTCGCAGTCAAGTTCACTTTCAATACATATGAAATTCCATCTTAATGTGCGGAAACATGCTTGTACAGTATGTGAAAAGAAGTTTGTTACAAAGAGTGAACTATCCCGCCACATGACAGTGCACACCAAACAGAAGTCCTATTACTGTGGTGTATGTGACAAAGCTTTCACTCGCTCAGATAATATGAAAAAACATGAGAAAACTCATGGATAAATGTATTTTATGACAGAACTGAATATGAATATGAAACTGAACAATGTCATAATATAACATGCAATTGAATTGCATTTTAATATCAAAATTGTTAATTATGTCTGGTCAATTCTGTTGCCAAAAATACTGTGGTATAACACTTTTCAACTAGCTATGATTTCTGATTCTCTTATTGCCAAAAAATTAGTTGTATGTTTGTTAGGAATATAACATTTACATTGTTTATATTAAATTTAAACCTATCATGATCTAGTTCATATTTTAGTCATTATGGTGTGCTTCTGTGTTTATGAGTGTTCACACACTCAATGTGTGCTGCTGTAACTGCTTTGAAGATTTTTATTTATATAAATTTCATCTGCATGTTTGGGGTAATATTAGTGTATTAGTAAAATGTATATGCAGGTGCTCTACAATAAAATTACACATATCTCAATCCAATGTTGCCTTCTAGATATGATAGTGATATTTTAATATGAGAATATTTATGTAGGTTGAATGTCCAAAGGTCCGATAGCCTTATTGTAATGTTTACATTAGATAAAGGAAAGATGTTGGTTCAATATGGCACCTTTCCAAAAATGTCACAAATATATATTTTTGTAAACCTATACTATAAAGTATAAACTACCAGTTAAAGTGAACTTTGCCAAATTTTAGATAAGTATTTCAAGTGATTTTTATTACTATACTGTGTTGTAACCAAAGCAATAACATTTTAATGTGCCTATTCTTTATAATAATTATTATAAATATGAGTATACCAAATAATTTAATTATTAGTGTTAATAGATGTAATAAATTAAAATCAGAGGTAACTAGTAAGTTACTTTTCCGAATGATGATGAAATATAGGACCCAGAATATTTTTCATGATGGTCTCCTAAAATTTGTTAGTTAAGACACTGAACAAATATAATGATACATTAGTTAAGGTATATAAAATGAGGTCTTGATTAAACATCACAAATGTTTAGCAGTGCACATATTTATTTGTAACTGTTAAGGAACATTAGTAAATTAGTATAAATATTTTATATGCAGAGTATAGTTCTCTGATAAAATAAGACTTTGAACCAAAACAAGTAAAGAAAAACCCAAAGATAATGTATTTTATAATTGGCTATAAAACCAAAGGCTAACATTAACTTGTTTTGAACCACTTGGATTTCATATACTGATTGTAATATTATAATGCCTTATAATATTGTCCAGATTTATCAAATCTAAGATAGACAATAACAATATTTTAATATATTTATTATATATTTAATTTTTTAGATATTTAACTTTGCATGACTTGTTTGTAGATTTAAGAAATTGATATTGAGCCAAATGAAATAAAAACGCAAAAATCTACAAGACTGACGATAATATTCAGAGTAGGTATTAACTTGAGCACAAAAACAATTATTTATTCGTACTGTTTATTGCAATGTTCTATTTATCAAAAATGCACCTTGTTAAAAACTCATCATGACAATTAGACTAAGATCCGTTTGAATTATAAATTAAAAATATTTTATGGAAATGTGTAATAATAATTGCGATTTTATTAAAGAGTTGTTTGTTGCAAATTATGTTTTATTTCTAAATTAAATAGTCTTTTCCCTTTGTTCTAGGTAGCCCTAGCGATGTCTGCAAGGTTACGTAATCTTAATCCATATGAATTACACAAATACTTAGTTAATGTATATTGTCTCAATACGAAGGGTTCTACCAAATCCTTAAAACGGGACACGTCCAGAGACAGAACTGACCTTGATATCATACGAGAGAACTACAAGTTTTTGTGGGACGAAGATGATGTTGCCGATACATGGGAGAAGCAACTAGCAAAAAAGTACTGCGACAAGCTATTCAAAGAGTATTGTATTTGTGATTTAAGCAGATATAAAGAAAACAAAGTAAGTTTTGCGATAGTATGGATTACAGGTATTTTCGTAAAAGTACGGTATAACGCAGAAGAAGAAGCAGCAGCAAGTAGTATATTTTAATAGCAAAAAACATTGCTGTCACATTCCAATGCATGAATCTACTTAAGTAGGTAGGTACCTAGGTAGCTAGTCAAAGTTTGTAGCTAATAATAATGTGTAGAACAAAATTATACCCTAACGGTTTTTAAGGTCACATTGAAATCACGCGTTAAAGGTTCTCCCCTAATTTTAATATGACTGTGTGACGAGGCCGGTCCCTTATGAAACTCAATTGGGTTTTTTTTCCCGAGAGATATTCCTTTGTGTAATATACTGGGGAGAGCAACAAAGGCCGTGCTGCCTTTCTGTGGGCTAAATATAGCTGTATACATTCACCCGCATTGATACACAGTAACGCACATCTGGCCATTCGTGCCACAGCCGATCCCCGTTTGTCTCACAAAATCAATGACAAAAGGCACGCTTGCTCTCACGCTCGTAACAGCTTATATTTTGAGGATTGCAACCTTCATTATGTTAATTTGCCTACATAATATAAAGGTGTTGTAAATTAAATATGTATTTTGTATTAAGGATACTAATACCCGTTTGCACTAAACGATAAGTTGATACCTATACTTGATACTGTATTATGGAAGTTAGCGAAATTGATTGTCAAACGACCGAATACTGGGACTCAGTTAATATTAAGTCCCACTGTCGGCGTTTCAGTATTCGGCCGAGAGAGTCTTAGAAAAGGCTTATGCTCGTTTGCACTAAACTTAAGCAGCTTCAAAGTAATTCGTAAGTCTTGCACTGACAAAAATATTTGAATCGCTAAGTTTCCTAGACAGTTTAGCATCAACTGTAGTTAGTCCAAACCAAAACTCAATTTACGTATTTATGGTGAAAACAAGCATAATAATTATTGAATAGTCTTATTTATCCTTAGTTGCCGAAACCAAAAAAATATTGCAATGTTCATTGTGCTTGTATGTAGAGGTACGTCCTACTTGACGCGGGCGCGCAGATTGGGGGATCTGCGTGCTTATACCGAGCGACCTCCGGAAGACGGCGCGCACGTAGTCTCATGCCGCCGTAAGCGTAGTACAGCACACAGCGAGGCTTCGCGGGGATCTTTTACCGTCCTCTCAGAGATATGCCTGGGGGAGCGGCCTCTTTACAGTCACCTCCTACGATAGAGGGGCTGACCGCCTTACAGTCATGACCACCTAGATGTGCCTAAAGGCATGGCACAAATAGATGGTTCCAGTTTGTTTGAGAGTCCCTGGAGCCCCCTTCGGTGCCGAAGATGAACCTCCGATGGTTTTATCTGGCAGGAGTCTGGCATGCCCCTCCGCCCTTTACGGGGCGAAGGAAGTACATGATGTATTTCCATTTGGTGAAAAAAAGTGGCACTGTACTTCGTTTTGGTATCTTAGTCTGTACAAGTTCACAATAAACGAATTTAATTCTGTCATACAAGGCACTGTGCAATAGGGGAGGGCGGCGACACTTTTTTCCCTAAAAGAAGTAGCAAAACTGTGCTTATGGAATATGTACTTAATTCCAGCCACCAGGATACTTGCTAAAAAGATTTTGGACGGCTACAGAAATGTAGACTAGCCCATACTATAAAGTTATATATAAATACCTACATACTATATACAGTAGGTATATATATATACCTACATACTACATATTAATATAATATATACGAATATATACATAGCTAATTAAGTGGATACAGAGAGATAGTGCTCTTTATCACGTTTTTTGAAAATACAAATGGTTTTACTTTCCCGTATATCAGGCGGTAGCGAATTCCATAACCTAACTGCATGCACAGATAGGGAATAGGAGTAGATCGGTTTTGTGAGATGGGAATTTGAGAAGGGTTTTAAGATGTGATCTGCAGGGTGCATGTTATGTAGTATATTAAAAAGGAGACACATTATCCGAGTATTCCTGCCAAGACGAATTGGGAGCCACTTGAGAATCTTGCTGAAATTAGAAACAGCCTCGTATTTTTTAAGATTGACAATGAAACGAATACATACATTTTCTCTGTGGCATCCAAATAACAGGCGTCAGCGTAGTCTATGATGGGCTGAATGAGATTTTGAGCGAGAGAGATTTTGGTTGTCAAGGGCAAAAAGTTCTGGAGACATTTCAGTGAGTGAAAAGTGAAATGCTCCTTCCTACTAACGTCAGCAACTTGAGAACTCGACGACAAGTTACTGTCTATAATAACTCCTAGGTTTTTAGTGGTTTCCGCGTAAGCAATTTGAACACCATCGAGACTTAGCCGTGTTAAAGATCATACATCAACTCTACTCCGCATGTATCTGCTGCCGATGATCATGGCCTGAGATTTACTAGGATTGATGTATAGGCCAAAAGACCTTTTTTTATTGGTGCCCAGTGGAAATTCTTCATGAACCTCCTTCGCCCCGGGGAAGGGCGAAGGGGTATACCGGACTCCTACCGGCTAAAACCACTGGGACGGTCATCTTCGGCACCTAAGGGAGGCTCCAGGTCCTCGTATGATCACACTAGAGCTGCCCACTGGTGCCACGCCTATAGGCACATCTGAGAGGGTGACTGTAAAGCGGTCACCCCCTCGGGGGGATTGTAAAGGATCCCCAAAGCGTCCCACGGCAGCACGTGACCACATGCGTGCTACCATCTTCTCTTGGGTCGCTCGGTGTGGGCACGCAGATTCCCCAATCTACGCACCCGCGAACCCAGAGGTCCCCCCCGCCTTGTAGCTACGGCAGGGGGTTTTAGGCGTATGGAAATTAGGCGCCAGGGCGGTTGTTGGAAGGACACCACTGCATTCAAGTTTTCGTGCTCTGCCAACATAGCCGACACTACTGCTGGCAGAGAGAGATCTTGCCCGATCCGATCGACCAGGATCCACCATCCTGTTGGAGGCCAAAAGGTCTAGCCCATACAGCGATACAATCCAGATCACGGTTCATGGCAGCAATAGCGACCAACAACTGATCGATACAGCTCCCAGGTCGTCTGCGTAGAGATGGAAGATAGAAGAGATAACCCTGGTGACAGAGTTTAAATGAAAATAGAGATAAGAAGAGGAAAGAGGACGCCACCGTGAGGCTCACCCACACTGAGATCACGCCGATCTGAGATGGTCGCATCGAGGCGGATACCCTGCGAGCGTCCCCGAAGATAGGATTTGAACCAAGTTACGGTGGAAGGAGAAATATTTATGGAACTGAGGCACCCGAGAAGGATATCGAAATAAACCGAGTTAAAAGCGCTGCTAAAGTCAAGCAACACGACTATAGTGAGTGACTTCCAAAAGTGCTGTTACTGTACCATGTCCGAGACGAAAACCTAATTAGAAGGGACTCAAAAGTTTATTTTTCAATAAAGAAAGTAGACAGTTGCCGATGCACGGTATGTTTAAGAACTTTTGATATATAGGGAAGTGGGACGTGGGACAGTGATGCAGGATTGGAGACTTTACGTAGAGGAATGACGTGTGCCATCTTCCAAGACTCAGGAAAGGTACAAGAGTATAAGGAGTAATTGTAAATATGGGTCATAATGGGAAGCAGTATGGATAGAATGGGAGTTATCATCCTTGAACACAATTTGTCATCACGCACAGCTGACGAATTAATGGCTAGGACAGATTTTTAAATATCATCCTCTGTAACAGCACTGAATGTAAAGGAACCTTTTGCAAATTATTTTGAATATTTGTATTGAGCAATTAAAAATAAAGCATTTTAGTATGCCATTTGGTCCACACAGTATGTATTATGTCATTTTACCTGCTTAGGTTGGACAAAACGGATTTCGCTTACTTTTATTTTGATTGCTTTAAAAATATATAAGCCTTAAGCGAATTAATCTCTTAGATTTTGATAAGTAATGAACCAAACTATAAATATACTGACTAAGAAAACTATGTAATAAAGGAGTTTTTGGAGTGTATGTCATTCGGTACGCCTTTCCCCTACATAATAGATAACAGTTTTTGTATTGTTTTATGATTTTGTTACAAGCTATGTGGCACACATTTTTTTTGTATTGTGAAAGCCTAAAACTATTATTGCTTGTTATAAGAGAGGACGCCACCCATTGCACTATTGACTTGAGCTGAATTCACCTTGTCTTGATTGGCGCTCCGATGTACCTCGTACGCACGTGAGCAATATTAGGCGAAAGAACCGCTTATTAGTCTTGAGTGTGCTCAAAGGAGAAAAGGGAAATTAACTACAATGTCCAGTAAACGCTCAGCTTTTAACAACATGTCGTCACGTAGACGTCCGGCCTTTATAATTCTATGAAATTCATACTACTTAAGTTAAAGAAGAAGCAAAACTTCCTTGTGGAGGTTTTGAAAAAAGAGGCCCTTGTTCAGCAGTGGACGTCCTTTGGCTGATATGATGATGATGATGATGAATAAGTTCCGATGTTCCACGTGCGCCCGCTCAATTTAAAAACTGACAATGGCCATCATCACGGAACAGCGAATTCAAACTGACTGGTGTGCAGCAGCTGACTGGCTAGTGCCTGGTCGCTCGCTATAATATGAGCATAAAAAATAGGTACCAACACACGATCGGCTCAATCCGAACGCGATCGCTTATATTTATTGCGAGCGTTCTTTTGAACGGCTCGCTTCACTGACCGACTCATTCTCCTTAGGGTACTCACGTGCGTACGAGGCTTTAGCCATACAAGTCAGACCCACATGGTCTACTATCGTCGCTTCTTTTGGGAGTCGAAGCTGATGTTGTGCGAATAATGTTTGTTCCTAATACTAATGTTTAAGTTAATTATGTGAATCACTAGGTTGCACTGCGATGGCGAATTGAGAAAGAAGTCGTGCTTGGAAAGGGTCAGTTTCAATGTGGTAATAAGGTGTGCAGCAATGATGGTGATCTCAAATCCTGGGAAGTTAACTTCGCTTACATAGAAGATAATGAAAAGAAAAATGCTCTTGTGAAGCTTCGTGAGTTTTGATGTACACACTCTTTTTTTTCTCCTGCAACTTGTAACTATTGCCACTTTTGTATTGTTCGAAACTAGTGGTGATTAATATAGCGTCTAGCGTAGCGATTAAATAGCGTGCTATATGCATCTGTCCAACGACATTTAGCGTGATGCAAGGCCACGCTCTTATCGCGTTATTCGCGTCCAGTCAGTTCGTTATTAATATAGCGTGTAAAATAGCGCGGTATTTTTTTTAGCTGATAGTCTGTAGCGCGTTATTGCCATATAGCATTTTTGAACACCACTAATCGAAACACACAACAAGTTCGAACAAGTTGCACTCTCAGATCGGTAAACGATCGGCGAGGTTAAGCAATACTTGGCGCGGTTGGTCTATGGTATAGTAGTATTTGAACTGAGCGTCTCCGTGCTTTGGAGGGCACATACATCGTCGGTCTCGATTGTTGTCATTAGACGGCTGTCGCTAAGGCAAGTCGGAGGTCTGTGGGCTTCTTCAACAACTCTGATACACGGTTGGCCACTAATCACACGAAAGAAGAAGGATTTCTGGTCGCAGACCTATCTTTCAGTATTTGTAGAGAAGCAGAGAGGTATGTATCAAGGAGGTTATTTAAAAATTAAATAAAAACGAGGATTTCTCCTTTGTCCTGGGTCCGTTTTACGGACATAAATTCCACACGCAATACGGGTGTATACGGAAAAGACTCGAAAAACTACCCGCAGATCGTACAAATATTTGTTCCGTGCGGGAATCGAATACGCGACCCGGAGTGCAGCAGCCGACTATATCAGCCAGTGCACCAACCGTGCTGTCAAGCCGTTGAGAGACTCCTAAACTCTTCTTCTTTTCTGTTAAATGGAGCATTACTTTGAATACCAGACGTTGAACATCAACAAAATCAGGCACCATTATTAGCTGAGTGGCAACTGACAACTCTTTTTGCACAGACACCAATGCACAATCTGTTGGATTTTAATTTTAAGATTTTACTGGTAGTATTGTCTATTAATAAATACATTTAAACATGTCTGTATTGCCAGTTTATTCCTCATGCTTAGGTTCTTGTTTTTCTTTTATTGTATATGTACTGCATTATAGTTGTGTGCGTCGTTATTTGTGCA
The DNA here is from genome assembly GCA_947459985.1 of Diloba caeruleocephala. Taxonomy (NCBI): domain Eukaryota; kingdom Metazoa; phylum Arthropoda; class Insecta; order Lepidoptera; family Noctuidae; genus Diloba; species Diloba caeruleocephala. The sequence continues at coordinate 15,472,361 of OX381615.1, forward strand.
AGTATTTACTCATTTCTTTCTTTCAACTCTAGCGATATTATGTTTAGGTGTGCATTAAATTGCATTGGCGCCCTAGGCATGGCCTGATATACCCTCCATAAGGGTAGTAAAGTAGACAGCAAACATGTTGACGACCTTTTTAACACGCTTTTATTAGCTTCACCTGTATGTATGTATGTATGTTTGTTTGTTTGTAACCGACTCCTTTGAGCTCGATTTTGCCCTACTTTGAACGATCAGATTTGATTCAAACTTTGCACACCTGTCAAAGGTCGATGACAATGCAATAATCCGATCAAAATATCCGATTATCCTAATCAGATTCGCCAGGAATCGTGTGCATGCGAGTAAGAGAGACAGAGCTAGTGCGCGAACTACGCATGCGTGCAGTTCCAGACTTGCTCTTTCGGGCACTCAGTTCAGCACAACCTAGTGTGTTTTTTTAGTTTTTTTAAACTATTATTATTTCGTCGTGAACTTAAATAGTGATAAAATATTTATTTCCGCCAACATGCCACATAAAGTTTACATAGCTTAAGTAGGTACTATAGCACTTATTGCATGATAAAAAAAATACCACTTTTGAATACCCGATTTTTGCAATAAATGTAGGTAATGAAATCACCGGGCCGCCATACTTATTTGCCGTCAATGATTTTGGTTATCTCCCTCTCTCCTCTATCCCATTTTTACCCAGTGGAGATCTATCATCGACTTTCCCAACCCCCGGGAAGGACGAATGGATGTGGCCGGACTGTTACCGGCTATCCACCTGGGAGGTCTACTTCAGCCCTGAAGAGGACTCCAGATTCGCAAGAACAAACGCACCGGAACAGCCCATTATGACACCTGCCTTTGGGCACATCTCTGATGGAGTGACTGTAGAGCGGTCACTCGGTCCTTAGCCTAAATCTGGCCCTGAGTATACCTATTAGTAAAAAAAAATGTCAATCCGTCATATCTTACAATATTGTAATCAAATTAAGGGTTATCACAATTTCGCAAATCATCTATAAAAAAAATTGCGAGCTTGTTGCATAGTATTTATTTGACTCATATACGTTCAACAGACAAGCGTCTGTCTCCTACTGACTGTACCCACTCATAGTACGTAGCGGAACTTGTTACCTACATCCACCTCGCATTAGGCGCACGTAGGCGGCCAAAGAAACGCTCCTTCAGCGATGGTTTCCTGTCAGCCTCTTTGATGCCCAAAGCGATATCAAATTTGTCTCATTTCGGTTACAACAAAATATTCGAATGGCGCCGTTTCGTACTATATAAATCTACTACGAATATGTATATGATTAGTGTTATTCATATATCGGATTTAGTAAGGATATCGATCGAAGAATCGAATTTTAAATATAAGGCCCCCGGTATGAAATATTTATGAGGAGTGAAATTTTGTCCTTGCGCTCCTTCTGTGGCAAATGTCAAAGTTTTATATTATTTCATTTAATAAACTACCTTTTTTTTGTTACGTGGGGAAATCCTCTTGGACTTCTCTCTGTGCGACCTTGTTGGCCGCACCTATCCTTCAGAGAGGCGCGCACGGAACACGCGCGCCGCCATCTCAGGCCGCCCCTGGTTCGTCGCCCGCAGGCCGCTCTTCATGGTGGCCGGATATCGTTCAGCGCCACACGCCCAGTGCATCTTCTGCGGCGGGGATCAGAGATCTCCCTCCGTCCCTGCTCTGCCGCCTCCTTTGCTTGCATCACTTCCTCGCAAAAGGAGGCAACGGCATCCCACGCGCTCTCGCTCCGGACGATGGACTTAACCACGGCTGGAAGCGAGAGGTCACCCCCTTCGACCGCCGCGACGAGCCCAAGCTGGGCACTCCTCCAACGTGTGCTGCGCCGCGTCCTCCGGGCAGTCTCCGCAGTGATGACAACCGGGCTTCTCTTCTCGGCCTATTCGATGCAGGTTATCCCAAAACACCCATGATTCGAGAGTACCTGCATCATCCGGTCGGTGAGGGCGCCATGCCGCCTCTCCAGCCATTCCTTCATCACTGGTCTTACCGCCGCTATCGCGGAGTTCCCTGCAGTTACCTACCCTACCACTCCGCCACCAGGATCCGCCATAGCTCGAACCGTCGCACCTCGATTTCGCGAGGTACTGGCGGTTCACCCCGACTTAGCGCCTCCCCGCGCCACTGATACAGCGACGCGAAGGCTCTCGCTTCTAGATACCAGGGCGGTGATCCGGCAAGGAGGCTCCCCGCCTCGTGGGAGACCTTGCGGTATCCCCTTATCACCCTGAGGACCATCGTTCGCTGCGGCCTTCGCAGCACGGCGACGTTGGCTATCCTCAGGGATTTCGCCCACACTGGGCCCCGTAAAGAGCCATGGACCGCACGACCCCCATGTAGAGCCTCCGGCAGGAGGCATTGCCGCCCCTCAAATTAGGCAGCAGTCGCGAAAACGCAGCCGCGGCCGCCGTCAGTTTGGGGGCCAGCTGCCTGAAACGCGGCAAGAAGTTCCACCGGCTATCGAGGACCAGTCCCAGGTACTTCATCGTTGACTCGACGCCGATGCGAATGCCTCCTACCACGATGTGGGATCCCGAGGGTGGTGCGCGCCGGGGCCCATGAAGACATACGGCCTCCAACTTGGTGAGAGCCACCTTGAGACCCAGCTGCCGGATCCTTGAGACGACAGTGCAGCCCCCATCGTCGCCAACATTGCCGCGTGGTGGAAGCTCGTCCCCCATGCCGTCACCAGCGTGTCATTGGCGTAACAGATTACGCCGATTCCAGTGGTGTTCACACTGCGCAGCACCCAATCGTATCCGATGTTCCACAGGAGCGGCCCCAAGATCGATCCCTGTGGAACACCACACGTCGTCTCTCGCCGACCCCATCCCTCCTAACCCGGGTAGATGACCGCTCTGTTTGCCAGGTGTGCCCCGACAATGTGACGGAGGTAGGTTGGCACCCGATGAAACGCGAGTGCCTCCCTAATGCAGCTCCAAGGCAAGGTGTTAAAGGTGTTAGCGATGTCGAGACACACCGCCACCACCACCTCAGCCGCGGACACTGCTTCTTTCGACAGAGCCCTCACGCGCATGATTGCGTCGGAGCGCCCGCGGCGGAAACCATACTGGTTGTCAGCCAGATCTGGCCCCACCACGTTTAGGTGCCGGACGAAGCGGTCTGCTATTACTCTTTCGAAGAGCTTGCCCACCTCGTCCAGCAGCACGATGGGGCGGTATGCTGACGGAGACTCCGCTGGACGCCCCGGCTTCCTCTACCCAGGCACCCAGAGCAGCACCATCTGCGGCGGAGTATGCTCAGCACTTGAGGGGAACAGAGCGCTCACTACGCTCTCCAGCAGCTGAGGCCGGAGACTCGGAGACTCTGAGACAGGGGGGGGGGGGGGGGCACGGGCGAAGCTTGCCTCTTAGCAGTAGGTAGGGGCGCCCACACGGAGCGCGGTCCAGAGTCGGCAGCAGTTCCTCACGGGTACTTTGGCCCGCGCTATTGCCATATATGCTATAGCTATATCGCTTGGAAAGCTTTCTTCGCAGCTCTGTACCCCTCGTACAACTCCGCCTCAACGGCTGCCGCATCCTGAGCGCGGCAACACCTCCAGCGGTGCCTGGCGTACCGGCGTCGCGCCACGATGCAAGCGTGTTGCAGGTCCGCTATCTCCTGCGACCACCAGTACACCTGACGTCTGGCCATATTTGGCTTCACCCGAGGCATCGCCGCATCGCAAACATGTGACACCGCCTCCCGGAACCACTCAGCCTCCTCGTTAATATCGACAGGCCTGTCGGGCGGTGACACCCAGGCCTGTACGATAGAGGCTTCCCGGTCCAGCCTTCCTAGCGCCCAACGCGGACCGCAACCACCCGGGGCCGCCCGGCCCGGAGCGCTGGGGGTCTGGGCGGAAACGTCAAATCGGATGTAGCGGTGATCCGACAGCGTCTCCACCTCCTCCATGATGCGCCAGCCTTGGACAAGGCTCGCAACAGCAGGACTAGCGAACGTGAGGTCCACTATGGACGCTGTCGCGAGCACGTCTTAACTTAACCCCGGTTTACGAGGAGCAGGCCATGCTCCACAGCTCACTCACTCTCCAGTAGCCTTCCCCGCGCATTTGTAGACGGGGAATCCCAAGCCGTGGATTTGGTGTTGAAGTGACCAGCACGGAGTGACAGCTGTATCTGCGGATGACCGTGCCCAACTCCATTAGGGAGCCCTCGTGGTCGGCGAGAGGCTGGTTGGGGGTGAGGTATACGCCCACGGCCACCACTTCCTCCAGCAGCGCTGCCATGCATCCCCGCCCCCTCGTGACATGTTCGAAGGACAGGGAGCCAGCAGCCGACTGACGTACGAGGGATACTACCTGGCACCCGCGGTTTCACCCGCCGTTTAATTTAAAAGAAATTGAATTATTTATAATGTTGATTACTTTGCATAGACACTTGGCATAGAGTATATATTAAATTTCATGAGGTTATTTTTCTTATGCGGAACCCCTAATTGTTTTTCTAAAATAAAAGTAGCCTAAGTTATTTCTTATAACATCAGCTATCTGCCAGGGAAAGTCCCGTAGGAATCGGTGTAGCCGTTTTGGAGATAAGCGGGAACAGACAGACAGATATACCGACAGACAAAAAAATATAGTTTTTTTTTGTAGGCACCGTATTATATACTCTCATATGCATGGAGTAAAAAGCGGTTATTTAGAAATTACAACGGACACTTCAATTTTATACATTTGTATAGATATAAACATTGATATTTAGTATCATTATTATTAATTAATAATACACAGTGGAGTGATTAAATAAACAAATAAAATATATAAATATGGAAAAAATCATCAATGTTTTTTTATATACGCTATGCTATTCAAAAAATGTTGGTATGATACGGCGAGACAGCCCTACTTTTGTTGTATGTGCTGGCACTATTTTGTTCTAATGTTATAAAACATTATTTGGCTACCAATGATTTAATATATATAAAAAGAAAAACCACAGATAAGGTATTACCTAGATCAGGGGTTCCCAACCTTTTTTGTCTACTGCCCACTTTAAGAATAAATTATTTTTTAACGCCCCCCTTTTTAAACATACTTAAAAACCGCTAAGTACTTATAACTGATTATTGAAACGCAAATTTATAGTATTCGGACAGAGTATCTTTTATTGAAAATAAAACAAACATAATCAATTCTTATATAAAAACTATTGTGAAGGTTGAATCTGATGCTGTTATAGTAACAATAAGTTTGTTGATATCAGGTTCCAATTTACTCAAAAACAGCCGCAAGTCGCCACGTTCGGTAACACGCAAACGATTTCTCTTTTTAGTAAGCAGCGTTGCCACAGCACTAAATCCACGTTCACACAAATATGACGATGGGAATGCTATCAAAAATCGTTGAACAATTGACCACAATCCAGGGTACAATTGCGGGATCGGTTTTTGTAGCCAAAATTCTTGATATCCATTTTTGACCTTGATTTTTATTTCTTCGTTTGTTGTCAATTCTATAAGTTCTTCTTCCAGCTGAGGTGACATTGCTGTGTTGACATTTGAAAACGGATCCAACACCCAGTCTGGTATTTCCAAGTTTAAAATGTCCTGGTATCGTTCGGTGAAGTCAATGTGGAGGTTTTCCAAATGTTGGCAGTAGGCAAACAAGTCGTCGTTACTGCAGTATACTGATAAATTCGGAAAATTGTGAAACTCACGTCTTTTTAATAATTTTAATATTCTTTTTGTGCAGAAGCAGTTTGGCTGCGAAAGCAGCAACGACATTTTTTGTTTTAATTAAATTTAGTTCATTGCCTTGCAGTTGGAGGTTCATGTCGTTGAACATTTTATACAGGTCTGTCATGTAAGCTATATCATTCTGTGATGTTATGAGCTTGTTGCGCAGTTCTGTATCTTTAGTTTCCAAGAACTCTATCATAGAGTCAAACAGGTTGTAAAATCGAATCAGACAATTGCCTCTTGACAGCCAACGAACTTCAGTATGAAGCAACAAACGGTTGAAATCTTCGTCATTAGTAACACAAAGCTGATGAAATAATCTATCATTCAAAGAGCTGCTACGGATTTTATTGACTGCTTTGATGACATATTGCAGTGATTGAAATAGTCGTTCACTTAAGTTTCTAGCAACCAAATGTTGTCTATGAATAACGCAATTTATGGCGCCCTGTCATAGCCGGAGCGCCATCCGTAGCAACTGTTATAATATTTTTCAAAGGAATCTCTTTCTCTTCACAAAACTCTCCAATGTATTGAATATGGTTTCGCCTTTTGTATCTGTCTCCAAATTTCTGGCAAACAATAGTTCTTCACGTATTTTCTCATCTTTAATAAACCTCACGTAAGATAGCAACAACGCTTCATTAGTTGGTAAAGTGGACTCATCGAGCTGAATTGAGAATTGACTAGTCCTCAGATGATTGCACAATGATTCTTCAATGTTTTCAGCCATTTCATCAATTCGTCTTTGCACAGAATTATTACTCAAAGGAATTTTTCGGATAATATCTGCGGCCGGTTTATGAAGCACAGTAGTTATTACTTCCTTTATTGCTGGCAAAATTAACTCTTCTCCGATGTTGTGTGGTTTGCCTTTTTGAGCAATTAACAAAGAGATATTGTACGAAGCTCGAAGTCCGTCGTCATCTTGCTTAGCAGCCGCCGAAAATAGTTCTGATACACTTGGCTGAGTATTATGCTTCTTCTCTAGGTCTTGAAAATATGCTACATTCTTTTCTGTCTTATCTGGATGCATTTTATTCAAATGATCTTGCAGTCTTGAAGGCTTCATTGCTTCGTTCGAAAATGTTTTTAGACATAGAAGACACAAAGGCGACGACGGGTTTGTGGGATTTTCAATAAATCCGAATTTAATATATTCCGCAGAGTATTGCCGTCTCTTCTTTTTTACTTCCGACATTGTTTTGTTTTAAGAAATACGTAAGTGTTGAAATCAAGTACTGCTTATCTATTATGCGCGAAACCGCAAATGAAAATAAAATAAATATACGTCGTTTATATAGGATTGCATAAGCAGCACGCACCAACAGGAATAAGACAAACGTGCATAAACTCGTTTATCTCATTCGACGCCCAATCGTACTCGACAAGCAAGAACAAGTATTATAGAATCAGCTGATTGGTATAGGAATGTACAATTCGGATTATTTAACAAAAACTTGTTAAAACATGATTGCCCGCGGTCTTTTATATCGAACCGAGTTTGAGCTATATCTTAATTAATATTAGTTGATGTTCACAAGATGTAGTCGAGAGTCGAGAGCTCAGTCGGTGTCTAAGAGTCTTCCTAGCTAGGTAGATGAAATTATAAATCGACCCCGAAGCCCTACACAATGCCCCCTTTTTTTTCTGGGTCTCTTACCGCCCCCCTTTAGGCCTGCAGCGCCCACAAGGGGGCGTTATCGCCCACGTTTGGAAAGACTGACCTAGATAGAGCCGATTAAGTTGAACAAATTTCCAGTTATAAAGACCTGTCATCCTACGACATTCACGAGCATTACGTGTGATAAAAAGAGAAATCACTAACCGTTCGCGCACGTCTTGAAGCGTTGCGCACGTACAGTCATATTTACCTGAAACCAGCTGGTTAACACACGACGCTAACAGTTTTAACAGAAAGTGGATTGTTACTTTAGTACGAAACAGTGCCATTCGATTATTTTATTTTGCTGTAACCAATGCTCTATAGACATCTCTTTCTTTCATATGACGTTGCGCATGTGCTCGTAAGAGGTGGTAATAGATTTTTTGTTTATGCTTAATACTATCCGTCTATAGATACTTGGTCTTAGCTATAATTATATTGCTAGCTAAATATATTTTACATGAATCAAAGCTTCATGAAACTTCGAAGCGTAAAGCCTCTCGAGGAGCTAGGCCGTGGGCCATGGCCCAGAAATACACAGACTACAAGTTAACAATAATAATGGGCGGGTACTACTGGAAGGTTTAAGTCATTGTTTTACGTTTTGCCGTCAGAGCTGCTTTAACGTTAAAAAAATCCTCATAATTTAAACGATTGATGCTTTTGATGATTAAGTTAAAGCATAATTTGGTAGAGAATATAACAATTCATGAATGGAAATCGGATCAATATCCGTGTGATGTCAAGATTTAGAATATAGCACTAATCCAAATACCCCCCAAAATGATGACACAGTTGTGAAAATCTATGGGGGAGGCCTTTGTTCAGCAGTGGACGTATAAATGGCCGTTATGATGATGACTAATCCATCTCCTCCTGTGGATGTCGTAAAAGACGACTAAGAAACTCTAGATCAGAGGAATGGGCAGCAATGTCCCTTTCGTGGAACAGCAGCCATTCTGCACTCACTAACCCGCCTGCCAAGCGTGGTGAGTACTGGCAAAGTATCCCCAAAATACGACACAACTGTTATGGAAATCTATGGGGGAGGTCTTTATACAGCGGTGGATGTTCTTTGGCTGATATGATGGTGATGATGATGAATGCGGGACTTTTGCGCACTTAATTAATTCGTCTCTTCATCAGGTCTCTGCCCAGAATGTTCCAAAATGTTGAACTATAGATCTAAGAAACGCGAAGTGAAAAGGCTTAAGAAAAGCCCTAAGAAAAAGACGAAATCTAATAAGCTGGACACAGAAAAAATTGAAGATAAGCCCGAGCACAGTTCCCGGACTTCCGAAGATCCCCTAGAACTTACCACATCTGCCGAAGTTACAAAAGAAACCAGTGAAGAGTCTCTATGGAAAAAAGGTTTTACGATACGACTTTACTTTAAAATTTAAGGAATGGCAGTTTATTTTTTTATTCTTCTTCTATCTAAAATCGGATGGAGTTGGCGAGTCTGTCATACCTGCTCCAACTATTGTAGGGCCGATTTTTTGTGGGACGTTTTATTAAATGTCCAATTTTCAATATTACAGACTTTTGACAGACCGAATAAAGTCGGTCGTCTGTTTTACGCTTAATATGTTATAAGGTTTCCCGTGTCCTGATTTAGAATATAGTATCCATCCTTTCCACTCCCATTAGCTTGAAGGCATCCTACACTGCAGCGGTGAACAGTGCCCCCGTGCTCTGTTCATGTACTCGGACCGACATGGTGGCCTTTCTGTATATGCACTTTAATACTTTGATGTACCGATAGTCATTCTGGCACCGCTGCAAAGATTGCAGTACGCATCACATTCCGCCTGATACAGTAATTCACCGAACACGGTTGTTTCGGTGCGTACTTGCACAGGACATGCGTGCATACTTGGATAGGACGCGAGGTTACGGCACAGTGCCACCACTGTGGAAGCGACCAGGATACCGCAGAGCACACGCTCGGAGAGTGCCCTGCGCGGGCTGCCAAACAGCAGATCCTGGTCGATCGGATCGGGCATGATCTCTCTTTGCCAGTAGTAGTGTCCTGCGCGGGCTACCGAGCGGCGGATCCTGGCCGACCGGATCGGGCAAGATCTCTCTCTGCCAGTAGTAGTGTCGGCTATGCTGGCAGAGCATAAAAAATGGAGTGCGGTGGTCTCCTCCGGATGCTCCAGAAGGAGGTCGCTGAGCGGGGTCGGGAGAGTGCCGATCCCGCTCGAAGAAGGACGACACGGAGCCGAGGTAACAACCGCCGCGGCGCCTGTGTCCTATACGCCTGAGCCCCCTGTTGAATTTAATATGGCGGGGCCTTGAGGGTCGCGAGTGCGCCTATTGTCAAACCTGCCGAGAACTCATACCGAGCGACCGCCGCGATGACGGCGGTGCGCATGTGGTCACGCGCCGCCGTGTGCTCAGCACAAGCCATAGCCAGGTTTCGGGAAAATCCTTTACAATCCCCCGAGAAGTGCCTGGGGGGGAGGGCCTCTTTACAGTCGCCTTCCCTCCGCTAGAGGGGTGACCGCTTTACAGACATGGGTGGCTCTAGATGGAGATTTTTCGAGTTCCTGGAGCCTCCCGACAGTGCTGAAGATGACCACTCCGGCGGTTTTAGCCTACCGGCTAAAACCGCCGGCATACCCAGGAAGTACATGATGCATTTCCATAGGGTATAGCTGTCTGTAGAAGTTTACAATCTCTCTCCAAAATTCTGACTTGGTCAGCGCTATACTGCCGTCCTCGGTCTTCAGTTTCATAATACGACTTGGCCCAATAGACCTGTCTCTTGCGAACACTTTGGAGCCTTGGTTCTGCTCGATCGTCTCTCTAACACCAAGGATTTAACAGTACGATATCGTAACGCAAGGACTTCCATATTTGTCTATTGTGCAGTCGATTGTCAGGCGGGCTAGCAATCGCAGTTAAGTAGTAAATGTACTCGAAAGGCACTGCGGCCCATCCTCCGGCTAATCCCATAGTCGTATTTTACGACACCCACAGGATGAGACGAGGTGGTGCTATTATTAGCTGGCACCACACGAGAATACAACTGGATATCAGTAGGTATCATATTAAATGTATTTTTAGATCAAATTATTACTATAATATTGTTTCTACTAGGACTGCAAGAAAATGAAGAAAAGTCACGAGAAGTTGAATTCGAAGAATATTTGGAAGACTTATTACTATAAGCGAGTTGAAATAAAAATCGTTCGAATTTAGTAAAGTTTTATTGAATTACACAATTAGAAACGTTTACAGGTAAAATTGAGATATCTGCTATTATAAAAAACTCGATAACTGTATTAGTACAAAAACGGGCATGAAGAATAATTGTAAAGCTAAAGACTACATAGCCAATGGACATACTAACAGCATGGCAATTCCCTAAGCTCGACCATCCATACATCCTTTAACGATGTATAGATGCTTAAACTTATGGAATTACATTGCTCGGATTTTTTGCGATGGAGTTGCTTAATTATTATTAAAAAGCGACAGTAAATTCTAACAGCCTTTACAGACTGAAATTATGGTAGTGTTGTGGTTGTCCTAAACAATTATCGCCATCCAGTCATATCTCCAATGACTAAAACACTACCACTAATGTATAATATAACAAAAAACTTATTTAATCATAGTATTATAGTAAATTGTCAATAAAAGCCAACTTATATAATTGTAATAAATTTCATATACTATACAAAGAAACATAAATATATCAAAAATCATAAACATATTTAACATAAATAATTCTTTTTTATAAAACTCGTCTGTCTAAATAACTATAAAAGCCTCTTTCAATTCATATAACTTGGAACTGTGTTATAGTGACATGCTTATTAATAAATGAATCGAATATGCTTTTGATTTTTATTTAATATTTTAATCTTTCCCATGCTAAACATCAATTATTGGCTTACACCATGGTCTGTGTATCACCTTTCAAACTCACCGTAACACATCTCACTGCACCTGTTTCTTGAAACATAATTACAATTTAGGCACTACTTCAACTCACTTAGTTTAGGAGAATGATCAGTTTTAGAATGCGATCACGTTGAACGTGTACCGGCCAGTTCATGAATACGTGTACGCGCATGCGTTACATAATTATTTGAAAAGACCTTGCGTTTTGTAAGTTTATTTATTATGCGCGGTCTTGCCGACATCCTCCTCGTCTGAGCAGTCTTCATCGTGCATGTGTGTGAGTTGACGCGGCGTCTCAGGCCGAAAGTGCGGAACGGAACTTTGCGCCTGTAATGCAAACGTTGTATGTATTAATTAGAAAAAAAGAAACACTTTCAATTGTGAACCAAGTTATTGTTTTCTGCTTAGGGATAGACCATTACCTCTCCTCACAAGCATATCACTACGTAATTCATGAGAATATGCAGTAGCATTCATACCGCAACCACCTATCTGTTTGTTCACATATTGTGATCTGTATGTTTAATATAGAAAATGAAAATAATTAACAGTGGACGAAGAATAGAGTTTAGGCGTAAAAAGCTACTATCATTAAATAATCCTTTCAACATAGTAAAGTCCTCAGGAGCGGACTTATGGCCGAAATAATAAAAAACAAATGGAATTCGGATTACGGATATGTCTGTTTTTTTTGTGTGTTAAATGTGATTGTAACACAACAACGGATGAATTTCAAAATCTTAAATCTGAAGACTTTCATTAGTCTGATTATTAATTTTGGCCGTAAGGCTTTAAATCCCTCGAGGCCCGGGAATACGGTGATATAATTTGAGGGGCGGTAAAATTTGGGAGGCAGCCAATATCAGTGACGTATGATCCATATCTGGCCCGATGATTTTATTACATTTGTTGCAAAAAGCCAGTATTTCAAATAAAAACTGGTATATTCATGCAATGGGTACTATATAACCTATTATATTTAAAATTTTGTTGTAAGAGGTAAAGCAATCTCCAAAGCAACCTATGATAAATAAAACCCCTGATAAAATATAAAGCCTTTGGACGCCAAACCTTTACAAAATACATTGGCTCGGCTGGCTCCAAGCTAAAATTGTATTGAAATATGTTGTAAAAATAGAGATGAACAAAACATCCCCTTGTCGATAAATATCTACGGCGCTGTGATACATTTGTTTATAAATATACGACAGTAAAAAACTATCACAGTATTTTCACATCTTGTTTTATTTCCTAACATCGTTGGGATGGCGAAAGAAAAATACATAGGAAACCGCAATTAGAGGAACTTGAATAACATTGTTACAACTTTATTTGTTGCATAATGTGACCCGTTGTATTTAGTCCTTGGTGTCCACAACACGTCACAATCAACAACAGGATGTTTTAGGATATCGATAGAACTATTTAAACTTCTTTGTTCTATAGTATTGTTAGGTAATTTCCGGATTCACATTAGTGGACCTGAAGTGAGAATCGTCATCACATTGGCCTTTATGACATATAAATATTGCTGAACAAAGGGCTCCTCCACATATTTCAGAAAAGAATATAAATTACAATATGCTACGTAAATAAATAGCAGCCCCGAATATAGGATTGCGACAATCTACAACTAAACTTTCCGAATATTTAAAATAAAATATACAGGCTTTTGTCAGAAATGAATTTTTTTATTAATCAAAAAGTTATATTATTCCATCAAACAATTTTAATAAGATATATTTTTAACAAATACTCCTGTCTTCTCACTAATTTACCTAATAATATAAATTTGTGACTAATTAATGTGCTATTTAGATACAAAATACAGTTTAAATGTAGTAAATAACAATCTAAAAAAAAACTAAAAAATCACGCTTTTCCGATAACCGATAAACCAAAAAACTAGAAAATAATTTTCAATAAGTTTAAAATAACTATAACAGGGTGCTTTATCAGACATTTTCATGATGACGCTACTTTTACAAATATTTACAACAATTGACATCAAGCACCCCACGTTTTTTCACATGTTTGTTTATCTTTTTTATTATAATAAAACACTTTTTAACGGATTCTATCGCGTATATTTTTGTTTTTCCTGACGTTTCGAACATTTTGCAGGGTTCGTGGTCGCAGGATGACTAAATAAAAATCTAAGTAAAATATACGCGATAGAATCCGTTTAAAAGTGTTTTATTATATATATGTAATACTCGCGAAAACCTAAGACATTATGATCTTTTTTATGTTATTTCTACTTCTACAAAAGCGTGTTATTTAGGTTTTTTTTTACTATTATTTATTTTCTATTTTTTGGTTCGACTAACTACAAAAACGTGTTTTGTTTTCCGTGTTGCGCATATCTGAATGTCCATGTTGCCCGTCCATAGGCTCAGTAACTCCGGCTGTTAATTATTTACCCAAGCATCTTCCTTTCGACGTTTATGTAAACAAATTCTCTCTCCATTACGGATAAAATCATCTGAAGAACGAGACACTATTCGAGTCTTATCGCACTCTTGCCACGGAAAATTGAATAGACATCTTATGGAGGTATTATTTTCAGTGCAAATTGTAGTAAGTGTATGTCGATGAAATTGACATATTCATCATGGGTATCAGACATGAAAAAATCTCTCAATCGTCAGGATCCTGGTAAGGATAATGGGACAAACTATTTAAATTACTGCATGAGTGTGCGAAGTTTCAAATCAATCCGACGTTTTGAAGGGGATGAAAATCGAGTACAGAAATTCCTTTACATAGATACATATCAAACTAACAAAAACGTGTTAAAAAGAAACGAATTATTAAAACAAAAATATTATTTAATGCGTAACTAAAAGAAAATGTCTCCAGGTTCATTTACATAAATACGTATTGTGTTTATGTAAATGAACCTATAGACAACAGTTAAATAATTAAATATCGCAATGCCCTAACGAGGGTCGTGTGCACGTACTGTACCTATTGCATGCATAATATATGTATAGCAAGTAAGCAAATGATAAATTAATTAATTAATCAAGTCCGCAGAACCTATATTACTTGACTACCTACTGACATACGTTATTAATAAATACCGATGCTAAATACTGAAAAAACAAATAACACGACCTGGTGTAAATATTCACCTAACGATTACTTATCAGTACCCCTAGTACAAGTTGCTTTTCACAATCGAAACGTAAACGTAATCTACACGTTTACTGCGTTCGGCGCTGCGATTGGCTAGCTCCAATCTCATCAACCACACGGGACGCCTAAACGTGGTAAACATGTAGCTTACTTATTATGTTTCGATTGTCAAAATGAACTCGTACTAGGGGGGTTACTGGAGGCAGAGTGTGAGTTTCTTTTAAAGATAAAGATAAAAATATTTTTATTCATGTAAAACCATTTATAGGCACTTATGAATAGTCAAGACTTTAGTTGCCTCGTTCCAAGGTGTAGATTTCCTATGGAGAAGAACGGGCAAGAAACTCCATAAATTTCGTAATCGAAACGTAAACGGGTGGTACACGTTGACAGCGTTCGGTGTTTTATTTGGCTGAAGAGTTTGGAGCGGGCGAATCGCAGCGCCGAACGCGGTTACCGCGTCGCACGCGTTTACGTTTTTTGTGTGAAAAGAAACTCGCACTCGGAGCTCTGATTACTACAATACAGTGACGAGACGAACAAGTCATTCACCTAGTAGTAAGCGTGACGCCTGCTCGTAACAATTATAATGCTACTAAGAACTAGTCCTGCGTGGCACTACACGGCGCTTGTCAACTCGAAACATAAGAGTTCAGTATTTTCACTAAAGTGCCCTTCTATCTGGCACACAGTGATATTTAAAGTTTAAATACTGCGGCTTGGCGGACTCTTGCAATAAGTGATCTACCACCAGTATAAGTAATAATGATTTATGTGAATTAGATATCTCTCAGCAGCAAGAGCGTTAGAACTGTGACGCGCGGTCCTAGTCAAAGACTATTTTAAACCGTCTGCCAGAGATATTTCCGCCCTGGCCTGTACGTCTTATGATATACACAGACAACAAGATGTAAATTCAACTTCTTTTTGTTTAATATGTGTGAGCTGTTTTCCGTGTGAATTTGTTTTTAATTTAGGAATAGACCAATTAAAAACAATTACATACAGACAGATAAGCAGTTAGTGCTTGTGAACCGTCTTTAATTTGAATTAAATGATACGCACTGGTCCATTTACGGCGCTGCACTATCTTACAGTGACCTTGTTGCGCTTACGCTTATGACGTCACAGGTTCTCTTCTATTCAGGTCTACGGCGCCCAGGGCACTGGCGACCAGCCGTTTTCTAGAGACGGGAAAAGTTTAAATATCGACTTTACCGGTGACCAAACAATGGCACTGTAGTATTTAAGAGAAATAGATACGTATAGCCTGACCAATACCACTGTACCGCGCCTTAGTACGCGAGTAGCAAGGTGGAGGGGCTGAGCAGCCGCTCCGTTTTTTCCAAAAAATATAGAATTGAATATCCAAAGATGGATCGTGCATTATTTCGTGATATCAAGAATGTAATTGTAAAATGTAAAGAACAGCCGACAACGTTTTTAATATTAAAGTGACGCAAATATCGCCAAAATCGTGGCGGAGGCTACGGGGAAGAAACTGTAAGAAATGTGATAACTGCGGGAAATTCATCAACTGAAAATTTGGGCCGACTGAAATTTAGTATGCCAAAAAAATCTAAAGTTTTAATGAAAAAACATGTTATTGATGATTTTAATTTGGGAGTGATCAGAAGAGATTTCTTCTTTCCTAGATGGTCTCTTCTAGGAAATATATGTTTAAGTATTTTTATTAACGCCAGTCACACTGTCGGCAAATGTTGGCAATCATCGTCGGAAACTGGAATTCACACTGACATCGGGAAAGGAAGACGTATGGTAATTCTTCACGCTGGATATCGAAATGGCTTGGTTCAATGTGCATTGACCATATTGAAATCAGATGCTAAGACCGGACTACCGGAGACATGTACGAGCCTACTTTTTATAAGTGGGTGGATGAAAAGTTGCTGCCAAATTCTGTAGTTGTGATGGACAACGTGTCTTACCACAGCGTTCAAGTTGAGAACAAACCGATCATTGCAAACCACAAAAGTGAAAAGCAGAACTGGTTGCGGCGCCACAGTGTTGAATTTTCCAAAACGATGACAAAAGCTCAACTGCAAATTCTTATCAATAACACACAAAAAGAGCTCTTTACCAGATTGACAAACTCTTAAAAGCCCACACAGTCCTGCGTTTACCACCATACCATCCAGAACTAAAGCCCATCGAGTTGGTCTGCGCTGATATTAAAAACAATATAGCGCAAAACCATATTAATTCTGCTCTAGATGAAAATATAAACGCACTGAATTTATTATTTTCGGAATTGACGGCAGAAAAATGGCAGGGATGTGATGATCATGTCCAAAAAAATTGAAAGGGTTACTGGGATCGCGACAATAGTTTCGATTATATTATTGAGCCTTTAATAATAAACTTGCCAGATGACTCTGATTCAAGTTGCGATAGCGAAATGGAAGGTGACGTAGAAACAGAATCTATGTCAGAATAGCTGTAGTTTATTTACCTAGTAAATATACTTTTTAATTTGAATTGCTAATCAGTATTTTTCATGTAACAAAAAGCCTGACATACTCTCGACCTGTTTCAGATTGTTAAAAACATTTTATATTTCCAAGAATAAGTTCTCTTTTACTCTTCGTCGAACCGAAGTCGAATTGAAGATATAATACAACACATTACAGACTTGGCAGATATAATAAATTGTATAAAAAATTATATTTCAGTTATATTTGTTCTTTTATTTGTACCTAAAAATCGAATAGAACAAAAACAGGACTTGGGACAGAATTCTATCACTGTAAAACATGATTTTTAACGTACTAAAAGTGATGTGCCGGAAAAATATATTGTTATAAGGAAGTTCTCTCTGTTCGCGTTTGACGTTTAGGTAAATATACTCTACCTTATAATAAAACACTTTTAAACGGATTCTATCGCGTATATTTTGATTTTTGATTTTCCTGACGTTTCGAATACTTTGCAGCATTCGTGGTCGCAGGATGACTAAGGTGACAGGCGTCGTTACAGATTTTAAAAAGTTATTTTATTTTATCTACCGTACAATTTTAATCAAAAAATTAGTTTCGATGCACGCAGTAATCACTCACAGTGTCTTGATGTTTCTTAGTGCGGTATCTTGTTTGGGATTTTATTATTTTAATGACTGGATTCCAAACAGGTGGTACCTGCCAACCATCTTCTCTATTAAAATTAGGATGTTTTTTAATTTCAATAGCCTCACGAAACATTCTAGGTACATATCGGTTCTCTTCTGATATCACCGAAGAAAGACATACTTGGAAGCGCAGGCATTCTACATCAGGCAAGTCTAAAGTTATTAAAAAATCTCATCCGTCAACACAGAATTGATGCCCACAAAATTAATAATAATGTTGAGATTTTGTCCAGAGAACTGCAAAATAAATTGTCAAAATCAGATTATGAAAAATGTATTAATATTAATAGTAAACGAGCCGCCGCTAAATTTGATGAGTATACAAAAAGACAAATTACAAAGTATGAAAAACTGTGTGGCAAAAATACTAGTATCCAAATTAACCTAGAAAACGAAAATACTCCTGACCATCTGTCAAAATCAATAATAAATCCTGTTGTTAATTTGTCTAATAAATCTCTGGACGAAAACACCGTAAAAGTCTTAAAAAAGGGCCTAAATTTCGCGCTAGCACCTAGAAAAATCCCTTATGAAGACATAATATGCAACGTTGAGGACTGTCTGATAAAAAATAACGTGAAAAAAGAAGATTTGGAGGCGATTCGTCAAGATATATCAGCAGTGTTACGTCGAGGCAAACCGCCCAAACCGAATCTTTCTCGCGATGAATATCTTGCGCTGAAAACCGTTAATGAAGACCCAGACCTGACTATCCTCCGTGCCGATAAGGGTAATGCTACGGTTATAATGAACACGTCCGATTACAAACATAAAATTCAAGTCATTCTGTCGGACAAAAGTACATATAAAAAGGTAAACAAAGATCCAACTAACAAGATTCTCAAAAAGACCTCTGAGTTAATATCTAAACACTCCGACATCTTAGAATTGGACGTAAAAACATTAATTCCATCTTGCGCAAAACCACCAAAGCTGTATGGGTTGCCGAAAATTCACAAAAGCAATGTTCCCCTACGACCAATAGTAAGCCAGATTGATACACCAACTTACAAACTGGCACAACATCTAGCGAAGATACTCTCAAAACTTCGTGGAACGTCTAGCACATATGTGAAGGATTCCTATCACTTTGTCAGCCAAATAAAAGACCTTGAACTGGCTGAAAGCGAAGTGATGGTCAGTTTTGATGTGCAGTCCTTATTTACCAATTTACCAGTAAAGGACTGCCTGGATGTTGTTAAGAAAAGGTTAAGTGAGCATGACATGCCTCTTCAATATGCAGAGTTACTTGAGCACTGCCTTACCAACGGCTACCTGTTGTGGGACAATGAGTTTTACCTACAAACTGACGGTGTGGCCATGGGTTCACCGGTCTCTCCTGTAGTCGCCGATATTTTCATGGAGGACTTTGAGGAGAGAGCACTGATGACAGCCCCGGCTAAACCAAAGATGTTCAAACGGTACGTAGATGACACATTTACCATCTTGCCTCACAATAGGGTCTCTGCATTCCTAAAACACCTAAATTCAATACACAGTAAAATTCAATTTACTATGGAATTGGAGGATAACAATTGCTTAGCCTTTCTTGACATACTTCTCATCCATAATCCAGATCATTCTGTTAGCCACACTGTGTATAGAAAGCCTACCCATACAAACAGGTACCTTAACGGTGAATCTCACCACCATCCTTGTCAGTTAGCTACTGTGGCCAAATCTTTGTTACAGAGAGCACACGGCATCTGCGACGCCGACCACCTGGAAGGGGAGCTTAACCATGTGAAGCAAGTTCTTCAAAATAACAATTTGAAAGCTCCACATCCCCGTCGCAGAAGCCGCCCGAAACCCACCACGGTTGATCGACGACCCGCTGTTTTACCATTTATTAAGGGAGTCACGGACAGAATTGGTCATATCTTAAAGCGTGCTTCTATAAAAACCTATTTCAAGCCGCACAAGAAGATCAGCCAACTTCTCAAACCAGTGAAATGTCACATACCCTTACAAGATGCAGGGGTCTACAAGATTGACTGTGATTGTGGTTTATCATACATAGGGCAAACAAAGCGTAGCATAGCCACCCGAATAAAAGAACATATAGCTGACGTCAAGCATAGACGCTCCACAAAGTCTGCAGTGTGTGAACATGCCTTAGGCAAACCAAACCATTATCTTCGTTTTGATCAACCTCAAGTACTCGCGAAAGAGAACCGATATGTACCTAGAATGTTTCGTGAGGCTATTGAAATTAAAAAACATCCTAATTTTAATAGAGAAGATGGTTGGCAGGTACCACCTGTTTGGAATCCAGTCATTAAAATAATAAAATCCCAAACAAGATACCGCACTAAGAAACATCAAGACACTGTGAGTGATTACTGCGTGCATCGAAACTAATTTTTTGATTAAAATTGTACGGTAGATAAAATAAAATAACTTTTTAAAATCTGTAACGACGCCTGTCACCTTAGTCATCCTGCGACCACGAATGCTGCAAAGTATTCGAAACGTCAGGAAAATCAAAAATCAAAATATACGCGATAGAATCCGTTTAAAAGTGTTTTATTATAATGTGTAATAATCGCGAAAATCTAAGACATTACTATATACTCTACCTATTCCGATCTTTGCTGATTATTTATTTCACTTACTATTGTAGCAGGAACAGGTTTTAAATATATATATATAGCTTCAAAATATTGTACTTCGATGTCGTGAGGTCTATCCGAGACTATGAATCTCATGTGAGTTCATGCTCTTTCCTGCGAGGTACAGCAGTATCGGTTAGGCTATAGTCATAATTTTAAACAGTTGCTATAATTTTTTTTCCAATTGGATTTAAAAATATGTCTACGAACGGTATCTAAACTGTCCAACCCAGCATACTAGCCTACTACTAGTCTTCATACTTAAAGTCAGCGGCGCGTGAGGCAGTGACAGTGAATTTATGGCTTGTCTATTTTTGCGAATTATAAAATAAACGAAAGCCGCTTTTGTAGAAAAAGCAACGTTTAGGTTTTAAGGGCATAGAGCGGTACTCAATAAACGTTGTAGTTCTCCGCAAAGGGTTGATATTAAGTGAAAGGGCAGCAGTATCCTCCTGTATGACAATAACAACATACTACGATTAGCAATCCGCTTGCTAAGCTTGGTTATTATGGCAATCTTCCTTATGTTGCTGTTCATTGCGCAGCTCATGTTCAGCAGTGGACGTTTACGAGCTTAGGAGATGATACAATATTTGTCTTCTAATAAAGTTGTTCCGTAGAGGGCACTAAAACGTTGTCTTCGGCGCAGCGGCCACCTAAGTAGCATGTCACTAGCACCTAACTTGCCACTAGGTCTCAACATTCAAAGCGTTTGTATCGCGCAACGCCCATTTTCGTGGTGTAACGTAGCATGACCTGACGTGCACTCGGTGTGCATACTATACTGTACTGTACTAGTGACGCATTGAAGTGGCACGTAACATTGTTACGGTAACACCGTAACAACGGTACGGTAACTTGTAGCAACATCTGGATGTGAAAATTAAGGACAATCTAAATTTTAACATTAAATTCATTGAATAACATTTTCCAAGCAGATATAAGTACTTAACTATGTTTCTACAAGTACAAATCTAATTCCTTCTCTTTAAAAGTACCACCACTTTGAATGTTTTTTCTACAAAGGGTGCAGAAGAATAGAAGAAGAATAAGAATATTTATTTGCGAGAAACAAGGTTTGGTAAGACGGTGTTATAAATACATAGTGCTGCACGTTTCGCCGTAACATCGGCATGCAAATTTTTGATCGTGTTCCAAAGACCACCTGCATTGCAATATCATTAAACATTATTAATTAATCGCATTATTAATTCATTTGTACATCATCATTAATTAAAAAAAACTAAAAGTATTGACATTACAACAAAACTATTACATTATCAAACAAATATATTATAAACAATATTATTAACCCCCATTTATCTTCAATAATATGCACAACATTAAATGAAATATATTTTAATAGCTTACATCTACTTAAGACTCATGTATTCAGTGACAGTATAGAAACATTTCTCTATAAGTTATTTCTTAAGTTCTCTTTTAAACTGAGTTTGTGGTAGTTCTCTTAGAGCTTTAGGTAACTTGTTAAAAATTTGAATCATCATACAGCTACAACTTCGTTTAAACAGGGCAGTTGACATCATTGGAAGAACCAATTTACTTGGGTCTCTGGACATGTACTTTTTGGTTTCGCTTACTTTTACAAATAAGTCACCATGCTTTTTCACGAATACCCCAACTTCAAATATGTACAGACATGTTACTGTAAGTACTTTTAGTGTTTTAAAGACACTTCTACAGGACTCCATTGGACCAATCCACTTATTGCCCGGATACACTTCTTTTGTGATATGAATGCTCTATTTATGTCAACTGAATTTCCCCATAGCAGAAGCCCATATCTCAATACAGACCCTACATATCCATGATACGCTAGTAGCGCTGTCTTCTCAGATGCTAGATTTTTTATGTTTTTAAGCGCATACACAAATCTGTTTATACGTATACAAACACTTTTTATCTGCGCTTTCCAATTGCAATTTTATTCTTATCAAGAACATTGTTACCTAAGAACATTGTTTCGTCAATCTCCTCAACTTTCTGTAGTTCCGCAGTAGGTTATTTTTAAACTTTGGGTTTTACTATTATAATTTCTAAACTGTATGGCTTTAGTTTTAGTTATATTTGCAGTAAGATTGTTTTCACTGAGACAGTTTGCTATGTTTTCTATTGTATCGTTTAGTGTTTCTTCGTAAGTAGATATATCTTTACTGTACTCAGGTATTACTATAGATATATCATCTGCAAATAATGTACATTTAAATTGTGTACCTTTTGGAATATCATTTACAGTAAAATAGGAGAGGCCCTGAAATACTCCCTTCGGGAACTCCAAAACTGTTTAGTTTATATGTAGATCTGTATGCTGTAGAAACCAAATGTTTGCCGACACTGTTTATTTCTACACATTGACTGCGGTTACTGAGATAACTGGCTATCCACTGCAATGCATTACCTCTTATACCGTAATAATCACATTTTTGCAGCAAAATTTGATGATCGACAAAATCAAAAGAGCTAGACATATAAAAAAAATATGGATGTGACACGATTTCTCTTGGCTAGGAACTCGGTCACATTCTTAATTAAAGAAAAGGCTGCAAGTGTGGTTGACTTGTTCTTTTGAAACCCATTTTGATCATTACATAATACACTATGTTTATTCAAAAAACGGGTCATACGCCAGTGTACTAGTTTCTCAAAAAATTTCGAAAGAATAGGGATTAACGTTATTGGCCTGTAATGATCCATTTTCTCTTTTGCGTCTTTTTTATGCAATGGTTTGACAATCGAGAGCTTTAGTTTATCAGGGAAAACTCCCTGACAAAATGAGAGGTTTACCAGATAACACAATATTGGCGCAATCTCGTTATACATTTTTAAATTATATTTGTGGATATGCAATCGTATCCAACAGCACTGGAGTCCTTCAATGATTTGACTGCTTTTATAATGTGTATTTCATAGCAAGGTGATAAAAAAAATTGTACAATCAACTTTATTTAAAAGTATAGTTTTATTAGTTAGTATAGTTTGCTGGATTTTTGTTAGGCTTGTATGTTTTTAATATATAGAATTCATTAAAGGCTTTTGCAATTTCGGTTGGATCATGAATAAGATTCCCCTTATATTCTATATATTTTATATCATGGTCACTTTTAGCATTATCAAGTTTGTCCCCAATAACACCCCATGTTGCTTTACATTTATTTTTCGCATGCGTAATAAATATATTGTTAATTTTTTTCCTACAATCTATAATACACATTTTTAAGAGTTTATTGTACCGTAGATAGAGTGATTTAATATTTCTGTCCTTGGTTTTATAACATTTGAATCTAAGTTTCCTTTTTGTTTTAGCGGAGATATTTATTCCTTTTTTTAGCCATTTCGGGGATTGTGTATTTGTCTGTATTACAACTTTATTTATAGAAAAACATAGGTCATAAAACATTGTAAAGCTCTCATAGAATAGGTCGTAGGCTAAGTAAGTTCGAAAGACAACTCTTGAGTTTACGGATGTTTTCTTCGTCGTGGTCTCTTTTCATCACATACATGTATGTTGGTGTCTTGAGTTTTTATAGGAAAAGGGAAAAACTAGACTTCGAGCAGTATCATGGTCAGACAAGTATAGATAATGTACTTTACCAACGGCATATTGCATATTACTAAAGACATGGTCTAAACAGGATAACTCGCGTGTGGGTACATTTATGTGCGATTGCAAGTGTTGAATTTGGAGAAAATCTTTCAGATTTGATGATACATTATTATGAATTAAGTCGTTTTAATTTATCAAAGAATATAGCTACATTAGAGTTAGGTATTCTATACACACATAATACAACCGAAATCTTCTGTGGGAAACTTTGAAGGATTATAATTTTTAACAAAGCAAGAGCATATCGACGACAGACGACATTTTGGCTCTAACTGAATTCTGTGCCATTCCATGTTTACATTGGTCGGTGTTCGCTGTGTCATCACAGCATCTTTGGTCATGGTTCAAGCCATGTCGAAATCACGTGTGGTGGGCGCTGCGCCTTCTATAGAAGCCGTGGCGTGCAAAAGGTTCATGTGGTGAGTACGCGCTTCTAGCTACTGATTCCGGGGAAAAGTGCCAAGTTGTTACAAAAATTGGATTAATTTCTTGCTCCAAGGCAGTATGGGTTTAAGAAAGGTCTTAAAACCACACTGAGATGGATCCATCCGTCTTGGAGACTGCATATAAGCGAAACAAAATATATGATCAACTAACAAAGTAATAAGTTAGGTTGCCGATTTATTAAATACATCGCAATAAATGGTTGTCCAATATGAACCCGCTTTTTTTTCATAAACAAACAAAAGGGATATATTTTGAATTCTCAATTTTTATAAATAACGTCCTACAAAAATAGTGTACTTTAGGGGGAAAATCGGTAGGTTACAGATAGATATCGTGCTTAATACATAAAAAGCTGTAATTTGTTTTTTATGACGTTATTATTTTATAAGTTACAATTAGCACAATAGTGTCATTAACATGAAAAAAATCTTTGTCATCATTTTATTATAATATATTTAAACAAAACATATTTATTTTAGTGCTCGAAAAGCAATTATATTTATTAATTATTACAATTATACAATGGTTAACTTAATATCAACTCGTTTTTCAAACGACATACCTATAAAGTTCACTATTTTAGTAGGACTTTGTTTAAGTATTTTTACATGTATTAGCAATACACAAATATTAACGAATTTTTTTAAGAACCTAATTATTATGTATGGATAATTGTTATTTGCGAATGTTTGATATTTATAGTGGGGATATATAGTAGGTACGGAAATGTCATAGACACATGCTATGCTTAAATATAAAAATTTACAAACTAAAATGTATCAACTAAATCATAAAAAAATTACCTTATTATCTGCCTTTAATTCTTTTGACGGCTCCCCGGCGTGCTTGTCTTCAGCTGATTCGTCGGATAAATCAGCCATGCTAACGATACGCGAAGCGAGCGCTTGCCTGGACCTAATATTATGTACGAATATAATACTGAACTTTATTGGTGATCTGACAATAATATGATGTCACCTCTTAAATATTGAGAGATACAATTAAAATAACATGTAACTCAATGATATACCATAGTTGAGATACTAACCTGTCTATGGTGGGTATGTCAACAGTGAACCGCTGTTCGTGAGCCACTGTAGACTCGTGCGGCATGAGCATGGCGGGCGCACGGAACATGTAGCAGAACGGGTAGTACATGAGATTTAGGAACGACGCTGCGTATAAATCTGCATACCTTACCACCTGAAATAATATTTAGTAACTGTAGTAACCGTGATGCGCCAAGACAATTTTTTATTCAAATCTAAATAGCACAACTATCTTTTGGCCGTGGCATCGCTCGCATGTTTTGCAACATTTATAAACAAGTTTCCTGAAAATATCTAGGATTTCTGTCAATCTACTATTTTTTTCACCATCATCTGTAGCGACATACTATCTGTAATGAACGGAGGATGTGCCGATGAACTTTGCTGCAGTTACACTGCCGATCAAAAGTTTGAAGCCACTAAAGAAAGTAGTAAAATGAAATAAAACCCAAACACTTGAAGGTGTAAGATGCAAAGGGTTCAATAATCCTCCCTACCTTTGGAGTGAGTGAAATAACTGAATATATATTTCCATGTGCGAATGAATCGTGACACTAAAATCAATAGGAAATATCATCATCATCATCATCGGAGGCTCAAAGATTTCCACAACGTCCGGTCTGGGTTTGTGTTGTGTGCTTATTGGGGAATTTTGCCATGATCGACACGTTTAGCAGTCAGGTTGGCACTTGGGGGTCGCGAGCGCGCAGATTAAGGAGTCTGCGTGCCCTTACCGAGCGCCCCGGGAAAACGGCGGCGCGCATGTGATCACGTGCCGCCGTGAGCGCAGTACAGCGCACAGCAAGGCTTTTGGGATCCTTTAAAATCCCCCCGAGATGTGCCTGGGGGGCGGCCTTTTTACAGGCGCCTAGAGGCGGTGACCACTTTAGTCATTCCCTCTGAGATGTCCCTAAGACGTGCCACCAATGGGCAATTCTAGTGTGATGGTACGAGATCCTGGAGGAGGGGCCGAATATGACCGCTCCGGTTTTACCCGGTAGGAGTCCTGCATGCCCCTCTACCCTTCCCCGGGGCGGAGGAAGTTTATGATAAATTTCCACCGGGCGACCAATAAAAAAGGCGGGTTGGCGATCGCAGTTGATAGTTGTTGTACTCATAAGATGCTGCTGCTCATCCTCGGGCTAATACCATAGTCAACTTTTACGACACCTACGGGATGAGGTGGGATGGTGCTATTTTTTGCCGGAACCACACGGTTCAGAAAATATATCTACGAGCTCTTCACGCGGCGATTAACCCACGACGATGTAACGGGCGTCGGTGAGAGATAAAATCTTCCCGTACTTGCCGGGAACTCGCCGAGAAGTCTTTGGATATCCGCCACGAAAGGCTGACAGAATTATCGTTCTATCGATATCGTGTACATAATTCGGCGTTAGCACGACGGATTCGACGCGCAAGGCTCACCCGTTAAGAGTTGTTGAAGTTGGGACAGCGAAATGAAATCTGGGCGTACGATCAGTCGCACCGTAACACCCCTACGTTGTGGCTCTATTACATCCAGGAAACACCCTAATTCATATCTAGCCATTGCTTGCTATAATTGCTGATAACTTTTTTTCGTAAATATTAGAACGTTATTAATTAACGTTTGTCCAATTACTAATGAAGCCATGACAAACTTGTTATCGTTCCGAGAACTGTTACTCATTATAAAAATAAGCAGTGTCTTTACGAACAAAATCTTCTTTATCAACTTAATACAACGCGATAACTATACACCACACAGAACCTTGTCCTTTCAAAGTCAAAAACTTCCTGCCTTATTGCGTGTATTGCGTTATCAATGACAGATAACTTTAAACACTGCGATATAAACCGTAACAAATAATCTGCATTAATCACTGGTGTTACTCTGTTTCCATAGTAATAAGGTAAGGAACAAATAGATTGTGAGCTAGCTATTTGATTTGTGTGTTAGCTAGATGTAGATATTATGCGGCGACTTTGAAGTTATGCTAACGACCACTCGTTCGATCGGTGTTCGATAAAGAATACAGATAATATTATAATTAGCTGGAAACGTCTATCCTATAAAAAAGATATTAGGAATTCCTCTATTTTGTGGGCTGTGGCTGTATGCAGTTGCAGACCAATCTTCATATATCAGCCAAAGGGCATCTAATGCTGAACAATGGCCTCCCCATAGATTTCCACAACGAGCGGTCACATGCCACCCGCATCCAACGACTCCCAGCGATCTTCAACTATTCATCTGTCCACCTTATTGGAGGTCGACCCATGCTGCGTTTTTCGGTGAGCGGTCTCCGCTCGAGAGCCCCATTTACCCCAACGGCCATCAGTTCTACGAGCTATGTGCCCCGCCCATTGCCTCTTCAGTTTACTAATCCTTTCAGCTATGTCGGCAACTTAAGTTCTTCTACCGATCTCCTCATTTATGATTCGATGTCGTAGAGAAATACCAAGCATCGCTCTTTCCATAGTTCGCTGAGTGCCTAAGTGACTGACCACGTCTGTCCCATATGTTATCACTGGTAACACACACTGGTTAAAGACTTTCGTCTTGAGACATTGCGGTATTATTGAGGAAAAGACGTTGCGAAGTTTCCCGAACCACCTGCTTCCAATGACCAGGAATAGCGGGACTGCCGGGAACTGGGGGCCGGTGCATTAAATGTGTCGTCATTTTGGGGGGCATTTGCAGATACTCACCACGCTTAGCAGGCGGGTTAGTGAGCGCAGAAATGCTACTGTTGAATAAAAGGAACGCTGTTGCCCACCCCTCTGGTTAAGAGTCCTTAGTCTACTTTCACGACCTCCACAGGAGTTGGAATGGTGCTATATTCTTAGTCTGGACACCTCATGCCATTGGTTTAATGTACATAATCTTCTCACTAGCGAAAAAAACAAAATTTATAAAATTTTCTACGCCTATCTCTGAGAGTTGCAGACCAATGTACAACTGTACGGAATAGAGCTGAACCCTGTTGAGTCAACGGTTTTCCTTGGCGTAACTATAGATGCCAAATTACAGTGGGGCCCACATATTGACAAGTTGTCAAGCAGACTTAGTTCTGCAGCCTACGCCGTTAAGGAAACTCGAAACATTACTGATGAGGATACAGCCCGAATAGCCTATTTTAGCTATTTCCACAGTGTAATGTCATATTGGATTCTTCTTTAGGGAAATTGTGCAGACATTAATACCATCATCACTTTACAGAAAAGGGCTGTTCGAGCCATTTACAAATTGGGTCCAAGGGTTTCTCTCAGACAGAAATTCAAAGAAATTGGTATTCTGACTGTAGCTTCCCAATATACATTCAGTCAAAAAACGGGACTGGATGATTTGTTTATGGTTCCAAATGGGAATTTTTGTTTTTATTATTGTTGTTAGATTGGCACAACTGTTTTCCATTTTGGTGCGGAGTTTGAGTGGCATCTGTTATTTATATTAAATACAATGCTGTTTTTAGTTATATCATATCTAGTGTGTATAGCTAATTTCATTATGGACGAAAACACCGATCAACGTCTGCAACTGAAGTTAACATCGCAAAAGTGAAGGAAATAGTGACTGAAAATCCTCATTCAACTTTGAGAGAGATAGCCGCCGAACTTTCTGTATCTCACGAGTCGATCCGTAGGTACCTACCATTTTAACTAATCATGGGTATGAAACATGTTATCGCTCGGCTAGACCCAAAAGACCTGAAGTTCCTTCAAAAACTCAATCGCATGAGAGTCGCTGAGGACATGCTAGAACGAGTCAATTCCGACGCAACATTCATGAAACGTATTGTTACTGGTGACGAGACGTGGGTTTACGAGTTTGACATGCAAACTAGTCAATAAGCTTCGGAGTGGCGCCTTCCAACTGAACCGAAACCGAAAAAACCACGCCAAAGTCGATCAAAAGTCAAAGTCATGTTGACTGTCTTCTTTGACTATCGCGGTGTTGTGCACTCGGAATTCTTGCCGGAAGGTCAAACGGTAAATAAAGTATATTATTTGAACGTTAAGCGGCATAAGAGAGCAAATTCGAAGAAAAAGGCCAGATTTGTGGAAAGAAAATTCTTGGATTTTGCACCACGATAATGCGCCTTCACACACGGCCATCATTGTGAACGAATTTTTGACCAAACACTCAACAAATACCATCGAGCAACCACCACATTCACCAGATATGGCTCCAGCCGACTTCTTTCTTTTTCCTAAACTCAAATTACCACTTCGTGGCACCCGTTTTCAATCGGTAGAAGACATAAAGGAGAATTCACGGCGAGAACTGAACTCAATTCCGGAAACAGCGTTTAAAAAATGTTTTGATGGATTATTCGTTGGCGTAAGTGTATCGTTTCTGAAGGAGCATACTTTGAAGGTGATAAAATAAATTTGGATGAATAACAAACATTTTGTGTATTATTGATCTTTTCCCGTTACTTTTTTGACAGACTTGAAGACTTGACTTCGTTTCAGATTTTGTTAAAATGTCCGATGTTCAAGGTATACAAGGTACAAACACAATCTTGCTGTACATTGTACTCGTCTCCACAGAGTAAGCAACTCGTTCATGCGTCACTGTATTGCTTTTACAATAAACTCCCATTGAAGTATGAAATGTATCCTATAAGAAATTTAAAACTTTCATTAAATCTAATCTCCGTAATAAAGGATTTTGTAAGATTTCTGACTGTCTTGATGATAAAAAGGCTTGGGACTGAGCTGCTCGCTAGGTACAGTATTTTTTTTTATAGTCATAAACTGACATCTTTTATTTTATACACCTTATATTAACATTGAATTTATACTGTATTTTTTTGACATGTGGTTAATATTATCATATTTACTTTTGTTTTGTTTCTTTTATATCATATTTGTGAATTTTAATTTACATACACTTTTGACATTAAAGGTACAGTAAAGTACATTTTTGTATTATTTTAATTTTATATTTTTTTGTGTACGTGTACTTAAATATATTGTATATGACAGACGTGTTGCTGGGGAGCTTGTTGCGCCGTTTCTTCTCCCCAGCTTAAACACTAGGAAGCGGTGGGCTTATATTGGTACTATCTAATGTTAACTAATTAATTTGGTCTATTTTGAATAAATGATGATTATTTCATTGCAAAGCCGTTTCTACCCAACTGCAGGGTTTGCCCGAGGTAAACATATTCCTGAACAACTTCGAGAGTGTTGTCGTGTACCACAATCGGCTCCGGAACCACATGTTGGTTAAACATGACCTTGGTTTTATCCAAGTTCATCCGGAGACCGATGCGTTGAGAAGAATCAGCTAGACTGTTTAGCATTTGGTTTAGATCCTGCAACGATTCGGCCATTATGACGATGTCGTCTGCAAATCTCAAGTGTGAGATGTACTCGCCGTTTATGTTTATGCCATGTCCTTTCCAGTTCAGCGTCTTAAACATATCCTCCAATGCATTTGAGAACAATTTGGGGGAAATAACGTCCCCTTGTCTCACACCTCGATGCAGGGGGATATGCTCAGACAGCTGGTTCTGTACTTGGACGGCCATAGTGGCGGTATCGTACAGACATCTCAACACTTGGATATATCGCCAATCGACTTGGCGTCGTTGCAGGGATTCCAGAACGGACCAGGTTTCGATAGAGTCAAAGGCCTTCTCATAGTCCACAAACGCTAAGCACAGGGGCTGATTATACTCTTCAGACTTCTGTATAATCTGCAGCACTGTGTGAATGTGGTCTAAGGTGCCATACCCTCCTCGAACCCCGGCCTGTTCCGGTGGTTGAAATTCGTCGAGTCGTCGCGCAAGACGATTTGTGATGACTCTTGAAAACAGCTTGTAGACTTTGAGAGGGAGGCCAATAGAAGAATACAGCTGAGCTGGACAGCATTTGGGAAATTACGTCGAGTATTCTCGCAACTACTCCACAGAGCCTAAAGACTAAAGTCTTCAATCAGTGCGTTCTACCCGTCATAACATACGGTGCCGAGACGTGGACACTCACGGTAGGGCTGGTCCACAAGTTTAAAGTCGCTCAGCGTGCAATGGAGAGGGCTATGCTCGGAGTCTCTCTGAAGGATAAAATCAGAAATGAAGTGATCCGCCAGAGAACCAAAGTTATCGACATAGCTCATAGGATTAGTAAGTTGAAGTGGCAGTGGGCTGGCCATATTAGTCGTAGAACCGACAACCGTTGGGGAAAACGTGTTCTTGAGTGGAGACCGCGTCTTGGTAAACGTAGGGTAGGACGCTCCCAAGCTCGGTGGAGTGATGACCTGCGCAAGGTGGCTGGCAGTAGCTGGATGAGAGTAGCCGAGGATCGCGATCAGTGGCATGCACTTGAAGAGGACTATGTCCAGCAATGGACTGCGATAGGCTGATGATGATGATGATGATGATTTTATTGCATGGAAACCAACAGACGGTGCAGACCAATCCTACACCCAAAAAAGATAGATTTTATAGCAATAGTGTCTAGTAGTCTCTTTTTTTTAACGTTGCCCCAAACTAGGATTTCTCCTGTGTCGTGGGTGCGTGTACAGACATAAATTCCACATTTCACCCAGACTCGGAACAACTACCTGCAGATCATACAAATATTTGTTCCGTGCGGGAATCGAACCCACGACCCGGAGCGCAGCAGCCGACTGTATCAGCCACTGCACCAACCGTCTCGTCTAGTAAGAACGGACTCGTAGAGTACGAATTGTAACGGTTGAGAAATCAACAAACCTCAGGAGTCTCGTACGAGTCTCGAGTACGCCGTCTATAAGAACTTACACGAATTGAACTCTTAATACCTAAAAATATAAACGAACCTGTGATGAGAAGAATGTCTGTCTGGATCCGGAGCGAAACAGTGAGCCGAGCATTCCGTACGCGAGATCCATTTTGTGTGTCACGTCGCGGATCGCAAATCGGAGCTTTGATATATCGGGCTTCTCCTTCGTACTCGAATCCAGATCTCTGCGATGCAACGATTTAGAATAATTAACAAAACATCGTCCTATATATTATGTCACGCGATATTTCATCTCTTTTGGAATGGATTTTTATTTAGTACTTCAAAGCCCTTTTTATGAGGGCAGATATTGCAGACCTATAAACCGTCCAGGACCCTTATAGCATGCTGTTAATCAAGTTTATTTATCACTAAATCAATGGATACCATTTCAATCCTTCATGTGACTACCTTTCAACTAACACTATCCGTACCTGTACATATCTCCAAGTTTCACGTCAAGGTCCTGTAGCTGGTGGAACAGTTGGCATTTGTCTGTCCAGACATGCAATTCTTGGACTAACTCGGGTACTATAAGGAATGTGCGCCATCCTCCAATCTTCTTAGACTTGAGGATGTCGCCGAATATATGGTCACCGATGTACAACACGTCCTTGCCCTTCGCACTGATCAATTCGGTAAACACGTCGCATGAACCTGTAACAATTCGGTCATTAGTATTTTCAATCAAGCAGCAAACTGATTGCGTGTGGTGCCGGCTAAGAATACCACCACCCCAACTTATCTCATGGGTGTCGTTAAAGGCGACTATGGGATTAGACGGAGGATCGGCAGCGTCCTTCGATTTCGTTTACAACTCAACTACGATCACCAACCCGTCTGCCAGGAATAGCGATTATGGCAAAACCCCTCAATGAGCACACAACACTAACCCATACAGGTCGTTATGGCAAGCTTTGGGAGAGGCTTCAGTCCAGCAGTGGGCGTTATTGGCTGAAATGATGATCAAACTGATTTGATTGATATGTAATGCTGGATGAAGTAGTATCCAGTAGGATCTGTAATTAAACCATTGTTCGGGCAGTAGACCTACGCGTCCAGTCCGCCAGTCAGCTATCTTCTTCGTGACGTTATATTGAAATGCTATCAGAGATTATTTACTGTGTAACACATTCGCGTCTTTAAAGTTTAAACATTACTGCTTGGCGATGAATATCTGGCACTAACAAATCTCTATCTGTCATAGAATTATAAATTACTAAGAATTTCCTAGACAGGCTTCAACTTATCGGTAAGTCCAATCGGACATAAGTTCACTTGCTTTGAAATAATAACGCCTAATAAAGATGTTAAATAGAAATATGCACGTCTCTTTCATTTCCATTATTACGTCTAGCTTTTGTTCGTGTTTTGTTTGTCGCCCATGTTTCCACCAAGAAGCCGATATCCAGCGATAGCGAAATTGAAGCGTAGGAGTGCAACCAAGAGACATGGATCCTATTCATTAATTTTGTCGGCACGGTTCGCGCAGTCGCTAAGCCATTGGCAGCCATTGGCTTTTTGCACCAAGTGTCGCGGTTTCGATCCCCACACGGAACAAATATTTGTATGATCTACAGAAATTTGTTTCGGGTCTGGATTTTCGTGTATGTATGTATGTCTGTAAATTATCCCCACGACACAGGAGAAATCCTAGTGTGGGGCAATGTTTTTTGTTTAAATAAACAAAACATCCTTGTTGCGTCAGTTCATGGCAGGGCAGATCTAGAGCGCTCCGCAGTGCTGCGTTTGTTCACGCATAGGTACTATGTATGATCTACAGATAGTTTCGGGTCTGGGTGTTTGTGCATGTGAGATTTATGACTGTAAACCACACACACTCATGAGAAACACTAGAGCTGAAAATCGTAAAACAAGAATATAATCCTTTTGTGTGGAGATTTTCGTGATGTCGCCCGATCATGTGTATTTTGTTTGTAAATTGTTTTGTTCGAAAGTTGAGTTAATTTGTATTATTCGTTACGTTTCTGATTTAAGCGGCTAGTGCCTGTAAGTGACTTGCGAGTTTTGAATTGAGTTCCGTTCGATAAAGATATTAATGGAATTCATGCACGTTTAGTATCAAGAATGCTTTTTCGCCTAGAACTGAATTTGTGTCATATAACACTGTTGGTGATTGAGGTCTTTTTTGGAATGGCTTACCTCTTTTAAATGTCGACCCTTCGCCATTAAAAGCGGTTATTATGACAAAAATACCAATCACAATGGGAATAATGTCCGATACTATAGTAAATTACCAAAACAAATCACGGATCTTACTGGGAAGTCATAAACACGCATTAAAACAATTCTAATAAAAAGGCCTATTATAATTATAAAGACTATGTTGACAATAGGACATATGGCGTTAACTCTTTTCTGCACATGTGGCTTCTTTGTCAATTGTACATACCTACCTGCATTGTTAGTATTATTGTTGCAAAATGTTTTTCAATGTACATAATCTGTTTTAAATAATTTCTAAACCCTGATTTGTTAATGAATATATAAAAAAGGAAATGTAAACAAATCGTGGGGTGCTGCAAAAATTGGTGAAGACCTATATTCCAGCTTAATGAATTTGTCAGGATCACCACGCTCTTTACATTTAAAATTATTTTGTAGTGTTCATACTTCAATAAAAGCGTGTTTTTATTAGCGTTTATTAAAATCATTATTTTTGCTGATACGTACATGACACTTCAGTTACACCGCATGGTGGTATTTAAACTGAGCGTCTCCGTACTTTGGAGGGCACGTTAAGTTGTCGATCCCGGTTGTTGTCATAAGACGGCAGTCATAAAGCCAAGTCGGGAGGCCTTTGTGCGGCTTGAACAACTCTGACACAAGGTTGGCTACTAACCACATGAATGAAGAAATTTACTATGGAATTGAGAGTATAACGGTAAATCTCACCACCGTCCTTGTCAGTTAGACCGTTGACATATCTTTGTTACAGAGAGCACATGGCACCATGTGAAGGAAGTTTTCACCATAACTATTTGAGAATAAAAACCTACTGCAAGCCGCTGAAGATCAGCCAACTTAACAAACCGGTGAAGTGTCACAATCCTTTACAAGATGCAGGGGTCTACAAAAAATATTTTATAGTGGGTTGTCATACATAGGTCAAATCATAGTAGATATAGCCACCAGAATAAAATATCAAAATATAGCGGACGTCAAGCATAGACACTCCACAATGTCTGCAGTGTGTGAACATGCCTTGCGACCGAAATTTATAACTGATCTAATCCGAAATTTGAGGACTTGCCTGTTTTAAAAAACTTAAGTTTAAATAATTTGGATTAGATTGATTATTAACTTAGGTCGTTAGACAAACCTAACCATTTACTTCGTTTTGATCAACCTCAAGTCCTCGCGAAAATGTTTAGTGTGGCCATTAAGTTAAGAAACGTCCTAATTTCAATAGTGAAGATGGTTGACAAGTACCACCACAGTTTAGAATCTTGTTTTTAAAATAACAAAGTCCCAAAACAACATACGACACTAAAAACATCAAGACACTGTGAGGGATTACTGCGTGCATCGAAATAATTCTAACTAGAATTGCACGGTAGATAAAATAACTTTTAAAATGTGTAACGACGCCTGTTACCTTAGACATCCTCCGACCACGAACGCTGCAAAGTGCTCGAAACGTTAGGAAAAACTGAAATATGCGCGATATAATTAAAGTGTTTCATCATTTCGGCCGAATGAAGTCCACTGCTGGACACAGGCCTCCCCCAAAGATCACCACAACCACCGATATGGATGTGTTGTGGGCTCATTGGGGAGTTTTGCCATAATCGCCACGCTTGGCAGGCGGGTTGGCGATCGCAGTTGAGTCTTTAATGTACTCGAAGGGCGCTGCTGCCCATCCTCCGGCCAATCCCTTAGTCGACTTTTACGACACCCATGGGAAGAGATGGGGTGGTGGCATTCTGAGCCGGCACCACGCGGCATATTAAAGTGTTTATTTATTATAATTTGTAATATTATCGATTTTTGACACGTCTACAAAATGACAACGCCCGATCGTGCCCCACCACAGAACATAAATTTACAAGAAACATAAATTAATGAAAATAGTCGTATGAAAATACGACACTTTGTTCATAAACTATTATTCTGTAATACTTGCGGGTAAAGAAAAGAATTTAATCAATCCCTGGCCAACTTCCTCTATTTCTCGCGACCATCTGTTGTTTGTATTGTAACAAAAAGTCATTACCGATGTCAAAATGAAATTCACATTGACAGTGCCTTTTTTTTTTTTTTTTTTTTTTTACGTGGGGAAATCCTCTTGGACTTCCTCCGCCTTGGGAAGGGCGGAGGGGCATGCCGGGATCAAACCGGCTAAAACCCCACGGTGTCCTTCTTCTTACCTCTAGCCGGGGGTGAGTTGTACGCTTTTCTGCATTGGACCGCTCCCCCGGCAGGTATCGGCCCGTCAATGATTGACGGGCCCCTTCTGTGTGCGGCCTTATTGGCCGCACCTATCCTTCAGAGAGGCGCGCGCAGAACACGCGCGCCGCCATCTCGGGCCTGTTTCTGTTCGGGCGACGGACCGCCCCTGGTTCGTCGCCCGCAGGCCGCTCCTCATGGTGGCCAGAGATCGTCCAGCGCCCCACCCCGGCGCCGACGCCCGGTGTGTCTTCTGCGGAGGGGATCGGAGATATCCCTCCGTACCCGCTCTGCCGCCTCCTTTGCTTGCATCACTTCCTCGCAAAAGGAGGCGACGGCATCCCACGCGCTCTCGCTCCGGATGATGGACCGAACCACGGCCGGAAGCGAGAGGTCACCCCCTTCGACCGCCACGACGAGGTCACGGCGCTGCGCTGCCCAAGCTGGGCACTCCTCCAACGTGTGCTGCGCCGTGTCCTCCGGGCAGTCTCCGCAGTGATGACAACCAGGCGTCTCTTCTCGGCCTATTCGACACAGGTACTTCCCGAAACACCCATGGTTCGAGAGTACCTGCGTCATACGGTAGGTGAGGGCGCCATGCCGCCTCCAGCCATTCCTCCATTACTGGTCTTACCGCCGCTACCGCGGCGTGCCCTGCAGTGGGTCGCTCCAGTCGCCCTTTCCACTCCGCCACCAGGATCCGCCGGAGCTCGAACCGACGCATCTCGATCTCACGAGGTACTGGCGGTTCGCCCCGACTTAGCGCCTCCCCGCGCCACTGATACAGCGACGCGAGGGCTCTCGCTTCTAGGTCCCAGGGCGGTGATCCGGCAAGGAGGCTCCCCGCCTCGTAGGAGACCGTGCGGTATGCCCTTATTACCCTGAGGACCATCGTTCGCTGCGGCCTTCGCAGCACGGCGACGTTGGCTACCCTCAGGGATTTAGCCCACACTGGGGCCCCGTAAAGGGCCATGGACCGCACGACCCCCATGTAAAGCCTCCGGCAGGAGGCATTTCCGCCCCTCAAATTGGGCAGCAGCCGCGAAAGTGCAGACGCGGCCACCGTCAACTTGGGGGCCAGCCGCCTGAAGTGCGGCAGGAAGTTCCACCGGCTGTCGAGGACGAGTCCTAGGTACTTCATCGTCGGCTCGACGCCGATGCGAACGCCTCCGACCACGATGTGGGATCCCGAGGGTGGCGCGCGCCGAGGCCCATAGAAGCACACGGCTTCCGACTTGGTGAGAGCCACCTCGAGACCCAATTGCCGGATCCTTGAGACGACTAGTGCAGCCCCCATCGTCGCCAACATTGCCGCGCGGTGGAAGCTCCTCCCCCGTGCCGTCACCAGCGTGTCATCGGCGTAGCAGATTACGCCGATGCCGGGGGTGTTCACACCGCGCAGCACCCAGTCGTATCCGATGTTCCACAGGAGCGGCCCCAAGACCGATCCCTGTGGAACACCGCATGTTGTCTCTCGCCGACCCCATCCTTCCCGACCCGGGTAGATGACCGCTCTGTTTGCCAGGTAGGCCCCAACAATGCGACGGAGGTAGGTTGGCACCCGGTGAAACGCGAGTGCCTCCCTAATGCAGCTCCAGGGCAAGGTGTTAAAGGCGTTAGCGATGTCGAGGGACACCGCCACTACCACCTCAGCCTCAGTTTTCCTAGCGCCCAACGCGGACCGCAACCACCCGGGGCCGCCCGGGCCGGAGCTCTGGGTATTTGGGCGGAGACGTCGAATCGGATGTAGCGGTGATCCGACAGCGTCTCCACCTCCTCCATGACGCGCCAGCCCTGGACAAGGCTCGCAACAGCAGGACTAGCGAACGTAAGGTCCACTATGGACCCACCCCGCTGTCGCAAGCACGTCTGGACTGAACCCCGGTTTACGAGGAGCAGGCCATGCTCCACAGCCCACTCCTCCAGCAGCCTTCCCCGCGCGTTTGTAGACGGGGAACCCCAAGCCGTGGATTTGGCGTTGAAGTCCCCGAGAACCAGCACGGGGTGACGGCTGTATCTGCGGACGACCGTGCCCATCTCCATAAGAGAGCCCTCGTAGTCGGCGAGAGGCTGGTTGGGGGTGAGGTATACCCCCACGACCACCACTTCCTCCAGCAGCGCCGCCACGAATCCCCGCCCCCTCGTGACATCTTCGAAGGACGGGGAGCCAGCAGCCGATTGACGTACGAGGGCCACCGAGTCGCAAATGTCCCCAACCCATTCATCTTTGGGGATCACAAAGTACGGCTCGGCGACCACCGCGACGTTGATCAACCACTCCGCCATGCTCTGGAGCAGTAGGTCCTGAGCCCTGGCGCAGTGGTTGATGTTTGCTTGGAGGACGCGAAACTGTGGGGCCATTTATTGGCAGTCCATGTTCGCGTCCTCCCGAGCCTGTTGCGAGGGAGCTCCGTTGCTCCCCGCTGCAGCCCTGCCTTTTTTAGGGCCCGTCGGCTTCGCAGGGCAAGCTTTTGTGCCCACCCGGTGCTCCGCTGGCTTGCCCGCCGCCGC
Organism: Diloba caeruleocephala; assembly: GCA_947459985.1. Taxonomy (NCBI): domain Eukaryota; kingdom Metazoa; phylum Arthropoda; class Insecta; order Lepidoptera; family Noctuidae; genus Diloba; species Diloba caeruleocephala. Next base: position 15,511,375 of record OX381615.1, read on the forward strand.
ACAGGTGACGCAGTGCGGCGTAGCCTCGCAGGAGGCTGCCTTATGGCCGGGCTTACCGCAGCGAAAGCATAGTCCGCTGCAGTCTACCGCCGAGGGGCAGCACACCCCGACGTGCCCACTCCCTTGGCAGCGGAAGCACCTTAGGGGTTTGGGCTGCAGGAGTTTCACCTGTGCCGAAACCCACCCTACTAGGAGTCTATGGCCCTCTGCCAGTTTTTGGGCTGCAGCAACGGGGCACGACACTGTAGCTGCACCCATGCCGTCGCGGCCCGAGCGAATCGCTCCGGGCTTGATTTGGTCCGTTGGGCAGCCTCCGAACTTCGCGACGGCGGCCACCAGTTCTTCAACTGAGACGGAGTCGTCCAGCCCTGAGATGCGCAGGTCTGCGCATTTCGTGGGTCTGGATACCCCGACCTCCTCGGCATTGAACGACGCCCACAGCTTATCGGCAAGGGCGTCGGCCTTCGGCCCACTGGTAGCACCTGGGACCTCCAAAAGGCGGGCACCGGTCGCCGTGGTCCTACAGCGGACATTGACAGTGCCTGCATCCATTTGCTCTCTCTGATACCTACATTTGGCATGCTTGTAAATTAACTTTTATTGGATGAGTCGAAGGTCTGTAGAGTTTCTATAATTTCCCTGTATTATATTCCCGTAAGCATCGGTGGGTCATTGGAAGTTGGTTGGTTTATTATTTGTTTACGACTTTGACAGATATTATTATGTTACATAAATGTAGTTATTTTTCTTAGATTTGAACAGAAACCGCAAGTTCTAAAGGCTTTATTGCCAGGTGTATTTAGTTATGAGTAATAAACAATAAAACGCTGCATATGGCATGTTTGTAAACTACTTTTACTGGATGGGGCAAAGTTCGATAGAGATTGTGGCATTGTCCTTTCTAGTCAATCGGACGCCTCGAAGTGAGTGAAAATTTGCCGTATGGTGCAAACATGTGGGGAATTTACCAAGGGGTAGTAGTTACCACGTGTAGAGAAATATTTCAACTTGAATAGAAATATGCATTCATTCGGTGGCGGGCCAGGCCCAGAGGTGCGGGGGGAGTTATAATGTTGTACTATCCATTAAGTATCGGTTAAATAATATTAATATTGTTTAGTGTAGGTATATACCTGCACAATGATAAGAAGACATTTAAAATATGTTTATTTTATACAAATAATTCCAGTGAAATCGTCATTACTTACATAATGTAAACAGATAACGATTTGGGTTGCTAACCATCTCATAGACTGGTTTCTTTCATCATACTTTGTTATTGTGAGATTATAATAGTTTTGTACGCGCGCAGTTGCGTGATGATAGGAAAGAGGTTATTAACACAAAAAATTCCTGCCTCATGTTTGTGTAACGGCCATGAACTTGAGCCCAAGTTATATCTTTAATATTTCTTATATTGACAGAATAATACTATGCGGTCTTAAATGCAGAATTTATGGCCGTTGTTAAAGTTAAATGTTTAAACATACGAGTTATTGTAATTTGTTTCATTTTGCACAACTGTGTCGTGATTTTGGGGGGAATTTACCAATACTCACCACGCTTTGCAGTTGGTGAGCGCAGAATGACTGCAGTTCCACAGAAGGGACCGTGCTGCCCATGATATCCCTCTGATTTAGAGTCCCTACATTATATCGCCCCAATAAAGTCCACTGCTGGACACAGGCCTCCCCCAAAGATCACCACAATGACCGATATGGGTGTGTTGTGTGCTCATTAATTCCGGTTGCGGTTTCGCCATAATCGCAACGCTTGGCAGGCAGGTTGGCGATCGAAATTGAACAGTTAATGTACTCGAAGGACGCTGTTGTCCATCCTCCTGCTAATCCCATAGTCGCCTTTAACGACACCCACGGGATGAGATGGGTTGGTGCTATTCGTAGCCGGCACCGCACCACACTCCCTCGGCAGTCACCTTCTACGACATCCACGAAAGGAGATGGGAGTGGTGCTATATTCTTAATACGACGACGATTATCACTTTAATCCTTGAGCTACTTATTTCTACATAGTAAAAGTTTCGATATAATATAAATTAATGCCTAAAATAATAACAATCGCCCTCTTAACACTGAACGTACCCATTCAAGTTTTATAACACATGTTTTGTTGATACGGAATAACTTCTGCGATAACTGATGTAATATATAAAAATCTGTCAGTAATATAAAATATAGTATGTTAAAAACATTTAATAGCACCGAGGCGCGCCATTGTTCATTTATTACATAATATTTAACTATTGATTACACGCCCACTGCCGAAAAATTTTTCCAGTTTATACCTAGTATCAAGCTATAATGTCTAATATTATTATTTACTATCAATTAGGTAAAATCATTATGACACTCAACACTATCAACTATTGACAGTATCAAGTGCCTTTTAATGAATTTCGACTAAAATCTTCCACAAATGTTAGATAATGAACGCATGATTATGTTAGGTCGTTTATTGGTACGCTAAGTGGCTACGCTCAGTATAGCGTTCTAATTAAAGTTTTATTTAAAGGGTAAATGTGTTTTAGTCTTGTTTCAATTCACAACGATTATAGCGATAAGACCGGCCATTGTGCCACGCTCTATTGTAAATAATCCTGCATATTATTTTGGTGTACATTTAATTAAGTTATAATCTATTCTATTCTATTCTAAATCGTAACAAAAGTTCACATACGTTTTGTCGTAAGATTTTATACCCTGATTATATATGGTCACCCCTCTTTTTTGATCTGTAGCATTAATTCTTCGCAATCAGACTAACCTACGCGTCTGTACTTAATAATAAGTTTGGTAATAAAACTTATTATATGCGTATAATATTTATGTTGGTCCACCAAGTATAGGACATAATTTATAATGCCCGAGCTGTCTGAGTAATGCAAAATCGCATCGGAGGATATAAATAATAAATCTGCATTATTTATCACAGTAGGTATTTGGATAAATGTGGGCAGTATAAGGGCCACCTCAGAAGCACCTTCACCTACTGTGTTACAGTAGCTATGTTAACAAATATCTATTAAAAGCTTCACAGGAATTATATGGAACTCGTTGACCCGCCCGGCTTCGCACGGGTGCATTTATGCATTACATCTATATTGTTATGTATCTGGCAAATATGTTCTAAATTATATATACTTAATATAATAAACATATTATTTTGGTATATGTATATAGGTTAACACCATAGGTTACCACCAGTAAACTGATACATACCATGGATTCAGTACATAATTCTAGAACCCACAGCGTAAAATTTTGAATAGATGTTTTCATGAATTTTCCGATTTATTTAACACACATAAAACTGCAATGTAAATAAAAACTGAACGGCTGTTGTTTCGCTACAGCTCACGGACGAGGTCATCGCTCGCAGTAGGTAGCATAATAATATCATATGCAAGTGCCGGCTCAGAATGCCACCACCCCATTTCATCCCGTGGGTGTCGTAAAAGTCGACTAAGGGATAAACCGGAGGATGGGCAGCAGCGTCCTTCGAGCCCACAACAACTCAACTGCGATCGCCAGCCCGTCTGCCAAACGTGGCGATTATGGCAAGACCCCCCACTGAGCACACTACACACCCATATCGGTTGTTGTGGTGATCTTTGGGGGAGGCCTGCCCAGCAGTGGACTTTATTCGGCCGAAATGATGATAGTACAAAAATCACGTAGCGTTTTGATAGCGTTGTTTACGATACATTGCATGCTCAAAAATGTAAAAAACTGTAACCTATTATTTCCGAGATAAATACCTTTCCTGTTTTTATGATAGGCCTAAGTGTAACGTCGTCCTAAAGTTTTCGGTACGTTGTCGCCTGTATATCATCTCTTATAATACCTATAAGACGTAATGTATGACACAAAAAAAAAAACGCATGTTATTGCGATTGAGAACTACAATTTGATGTCGTAAAACTTAAATACCTACCTACACTGAACGACCTTGTTCTGTTTAAAACTATGCTAGTAAATGCCGCTTATAATATCAATACTTCTAATGTATTCATAACATCAAATACCCACTGAATAATCATGTTGTTAAAATAAACAGCAAGCCCGAACCGACTATCGTTTTACTAAGAACTATGTTAATCATAACAACTACTTAGAATCATATCTAGGACTTGATATAATATCATTAACAATAAAATAACAAACAAGCCAGATGTATATTGCCGTTGCAAAAAAAAATTCGATCATTTGCGTATAAATTCGCGGTTACAAAACACAGGACCATTTTTATCCCTTCTGCCTCAATCTCCACGTGCAGGGTGTAGATTTGGTAACTTACCTACATTACGGGATTTAAATTGACAAAACGGTCCAGATTAAGAATATAGCACCGCTCTAACTCCTCCCGAGGATGTCGTAAAAGGCTACTAAGGGACACCAAACCAGAGGGATGGGCAGCAGCATCTCTTCTGTAGAACAGAAATGCCAACGTCCCCCGAGAAATGACGACGCAATTGTAGATATCTATGGGGAGGTCTTTATTCAACAGTGGACGTCTTTGGCCGATATGATGAATTGACAAATTAATACCCTGTACAGGTATAATCCCCCCTATATCGTGATTTATCCGTACCAAGTTATATCGAAACCCGGAATTTGTAAAAATCACGTTAATATGTACCGCGTTATATGGAAACCGCACTGTAAGAAACTAAGTACATACAGATCATATTGATTCGTACCGCGTTATATGGAAAGAACGTTAAGTAAATCACAGCAATAAATAAATCGATAGCCATTATTTCAGTTGCTATATTTTGGGATATTGGCAATTGTGAAATATAATTGTTAGAATATTTTTGTACAAGCCGCGTTATATCGAAACCTCCCCGCGATATGAAGGAGTGCCGTAAAACTATTAACTTATATGGACACCGCATTATAAGAATACCGCGTAATAGGAGGAATTACTTTGTAATTATTGATAACTACCTCCCGAATAAACGCGTCCCTCGTGCAATGGCCCGACGTAGTGGCCCATCTTCAAAGCGCCAGTTTTAGTGTCCACCTGCCTCAGCGTCGTGCCTTCACCGAAGAACAACGGCTTCTTCGCGTCCACTACGATCCAGTCAAAATAAGTCTTCCAGTTTCTGTGCGGCTCGCCGGGCTACAAACAGACAAATATAAAATATTACAAACAATGGTAAAAAATTTACAAACGCAGTGGCATACTGCTGTGACAGACGGACGGACATTTTTGACCTAAAAATAAAGTTGGACATTCCAAAAATAAATTAAATAGCTTTTCTGAACACTTTACTAGTTGTATGCTGGCTGGTTAGTAGGTGAGTTCATTAGTCGCCTTTTACGACATCCACGGGAGGAGATGAAGTGGTGCTATATTCGTAATTCGGATTACACAGAGCCTACACACATAATATAACACTGAATGTTTCTTTGTTCGTCCTGTAGGTAAGTGTTCATGTGCCATTCATCCGGTTGAGTTGAAACTTTGTACAGTTGGTGGCACGTTAAAGGCAAGGCAATAAATAGTATTATTTAAATATAGTATATAATACGGAATATGTTAAGACGAAAACAAAAATGTGGATTGTAATTATCTAAAGTGTGTTTAGATAGATGAAACGAACAAAAACTCGAATTATTTCTTTGCTCAGTCGCTTTTATTATATCTTTAATACCACAGAGCAACAACATGGTAGATCACGTATTCGCTTAATGTTCGTTTGATTAACACGGTAATGTTCTTTACATTCCGATTAGGAATGCTATAACTCTGTGTTGTGTCTAAACTCACCTTAACCAGTAGTCTTCCGATAAGAATTTATATGACTTGACGGCTGTTTACTCACAATACGTCATCAATAATTACATTTCATAACAGTGGTGTAATCTAGTTGGACATCAAATAATGAGCTACGTTATTAAAATTATATATTCACCTTTGCGCCGTATGGAAAATCGAATAGGTAAGTCATGATGTGATTTGTGAAATTGTACTCGCTATTCGTTAATATAAAAACTTTGGCACCACTGTCCCTTATCCTTGACAAAAACATGGGCAGTCTATCATCTTTCTTTAAGTACAGATCCATATTTTCCGTTGTCTTAGCCTTTAGGTCTCCATGAATGTGAACGTAGTCGACCGCATTTCTTACGTCTTGGAAGATTGATTTGAATGACATCGCTAGATCTCCGCTTCTCACGCCGGTTTTTTCTCTGTGTGCAAAAGATTTTATTTTGATACTTACCGCGTTTTAAAATAATGTCAGAGTATGTACGTTCATAGATTTTTTCTTCTAAAATTAACTGTGACTGCCATACCAAGAGTAGTGCGTTTGTAGGTCGACGATTGAAGAACAAATTGCGCAATGAATAACTACGTGTGATGCGCGAACGTCCATTTGCCATTCACTTTCAGAAGGAGAACTATTACTGAGCTATAACCACATTAGTTGGAATTAAAACTCAATAAAATTAACGGAATTTGGCGAAGCATCGACAAACATTAGATATTAGTAATGTTGATACTTATGCGTGTTTGCAACTTTTTAATGAATGCACGAGTCAAGATTAAAAGTATTAATTGGGGTTATGACGTGAAGACAGTACGAACTAGATTGACAGCAAATTAAACATTCGTAGTTATTAACTGCTTACTTACGTTGTGTATTGAGGCGAATTAGTGAAGAAGTCTATTAAACAAGCTATGAGGTATGTTTCTGGCAGGTTGAATAACGTATTCAGCACATAAACCCTCGACTCGTCTAATGTTAAGAATTTATTCGGATACAATTCGTATACTTGTGAACTGAAACAAACGTATTAATATTAGTGTTTACGTCTCGCAGTATGGTATTTATTTTTCGTCATAAATCATAATTTTTTGCTTCCAACGATAGATGAGTAACTGTAAGTTGAGACGTAATTAAGGGACTATTGAATTTTAGTAACACAGTCGACACGTATCGTCGGGTACACCCGCCCGTGGAGATATTCTCTCAATGTACAAACAGATGTGAAGTCAATGTGTAGTTTTCGTAGAATAGTCATTAATGTATATTTTCATCTGGGATAAAACAAGAGTAGCATCGAACTTAAAACATATTTAATTTAGTTTTGAAAAGGGAACGCAGAAAATATTACCTTTATACCTAATTGAAGTGTTGCAAATGGTGTGCAAAGCAGCGAAAATAATAAATATCGATTTAGGCTGTCTCACGGACATGCGACATTGTAACATTACAAGTAGACTTTAAGTGTAGATATACCTGGGTGCTAAACGCTTCCCATAAAAATGGTTCGTGACACAAAAGACACCGCCGAACATTTTAAACGTGAATCAAGCAAAAATAACAGCAACTTTACTTACTGTTTCAGGAAATCAAAGCCATGTACGCATACTAAAATATTACCATACGCGTCTACTTTCAATAAGTTTCCATATAACGTGTCGAACCACAGACCTCTGAAAATAAAGTAAAGTTTAATTGGACACAGTAGTTTTATCAAGTCATTTTAGTTCCAACTACAAATAATGCTTACCGAACTGGGAATGAGGGGTCGTATTCAAATTCTAATATTTCTTCAGGGTAGCCTTTGGACACCAATCGCTCTTTGGTTAAATTAAATCCTAAGGTTTCATAGTGTGGCGATTTGTATTCTGCAAAAATAGATCATTACTAAGTAAAGCTTAATACAATAAATATAACAGTTCATTATTATTTTAAATGGCATTTAATAATATACATGTAGAACGTACCAGCCAAAGTGTAATCCATATCAAAACCATAAAATTTGACTTTCTCTAAATGTAGCGATCTGTTTACGAAAATTCTAGAACAAAACAAAAAGGTCAACATTACTTACATTATATAGGAGTGGGATCGAAAATATATAAATAATAATGTCATCGCTAAGCTCAGTGTGTAAATTATATCTGGACATGTAGCATTCAATGACGTCTTGCTGTTTTGGGGCTGTACACACTGTACACAGGAACAAGAACGTATCATAATTAGAAAAACGATCACAATATACTCAAGTGATCGAAAGGCTTAAGTCTACATTATTGGTTTATGAGGCGTCGGTGAAAGAGACCTGTCTTTTAAAAGTGATTAAATTATTGTTACGGAGCTTCGACTATATGTCGACGATATATCGGAGTCTCCTGTTCAAATCTTACCTCCGAATCTGACTCAATCTCCGACAATAAAATCGTAGGTTTTTATAGTATCGAACGACGAAGACTCAGATGTTATGCGAGTAACTAAAAGTTACGATTGACATTGTTTTTTGTTTATTTACAACTAGCTGGGACCCGCGGTTTCACCCGCGTTTAATTTAAAAGAAATTTAGAGTACTTCGACATAGACACTTGACATAGAATACATATGTTGGATTTCAAGGGCTTTATGGTTTTCGCGCGGAACCCTAATTATTTTTCTAAAATCAAAGTAGCCTAAGTTATTCCTTATAACGTCAGCTATCTGCCAGTGAAAGTCCCGTCAAAATCGGTCCAGCCGTTTCGGAGATTACCCGGAACAAACAGACAGACAGACAAAAAAAATAAAAATTGTTTTTTTGTTATAGGTACCGTATATACTTTCATGTGGATTTAGTAAAAAGCTGTTATTTTGACATTACAAACAGACACTTCAATTTTATTTATTTGTATAGATAAAGCACCGGTTAAAGTGGGTAAAAGAAAAGGTAAACATGAAAGACGCGCAAGTGAGAAAATATACCTTTTTAAAGTTTGCCTTGTAGTTTATGTATACGCGGTGTTTTCTATACCCCAATATTACTCTGTTTTCCTATTTTCGAAATAAATATTATTTTCATAATTTTCCGGTTGTTTTGTGACCTCCGGCTCCGACTGTGATTCACCACCGACTCCGCGGAGGCCATTGTAAGACATCCGACTCCGACTTTGTATTCGTTAAACGTTAACCTGCCCCATCCATAACGTGGGCACCGGAAAATTAATCCCGGGATAAATATGTTTTAGACTTCAGAATAATAAAGCATAACAGCGTAATCTTTTTTAGGGTAAAAGATATCTCTTCTATGCTTTTCTGCCCTGAGGGCTGAACGGTTTTTGATTGGTTATTGTCATAATATTGCATTTGCGAACGGAGTGCCCACCACCTTTTTCCTTAGGTTAAAAAACTTTTAAACGAAATAAAACACTGACTTCAAAAACCCTACACGATAAAAAAATATTAAAATCATTGAAAAGGAAAAATAGTAGATTGTTACACAGGGGGCTAAAATGACCCATTACGTACGAGGGGCGAGGGAGTAAATAGAAACCGAGTTTTAATGGGTTTTTAGCGCCGTGTATTACACTCTACTTTTCACTACTATTGCGAGAAAATAAAATAATCCAATACAATACGAAATAGTTTATTTTATTAAATTTTAAATGTACAATTTATACAATTCTGGATATTTACGAGATGTTTTTTCCCGGTAACTTAATTTCAGTCCTCTGCTAAGTTCTCCGCTAACTACCTTTGTTGCTAAGTGTTTTTGATTTGGTGCCTTATTTACGAAATCCTCGATATCTCTCCTCGTAAAAACTTTGGATTTCTTGGCCTTGTAGCCGGTGGATAATTTCTTGAGAAAAGCCGTCAAATTTACATATTTCTTTATATTTACATTATGTCTTATCTGTATAGTTGTTCGTAACATTGAATATGTGCACCAAAGCGCTGAACTTTGATATTTTTTGGAAAGTTCATCAAAATACGTACAAAAATCTCCTTCCGTAAGCGAATCCACTCGTTTTTCTGTTCTCCACTTCATAAACTTTTCGTAAGTATTTAAATGAATGCTTTGTGACCTTGGCGGCAACAAATTGAAAATTATTTCTTTTCCTTTCTTTTCTTTCTTCTATTTGCAAATTAGGGTCTCCATTCTCACCAGATGATGACATTTTCACTATTGTAAAATTCATTACGGTCATTACGAATTCAATTTGCAATTGATAAATTCTAAAGATTACGCGCCAATGTCTTTTTTTATTTCTTCTGTAGTATCCGCAACGAATTGCATGCATTCTTCAAAGAGATCGCCAATTTCAGTTCCATTTTCAAAAATAAAATGTTGTTCTTTTTTTATGAAACAGTAATAAGTAGTCTTTATTCGTGATTATTCTACTTATGACTACAGAGTTTTTCGTTTTTATAGGCTCATTGTAATTTGGCTGACAAAAATGGAAATAAAATATATGCCACAATGACGGTCTTTTTGAGCAAGATGAGTGAAAAAATACTTTATTTATGAAGTCGGACGGGGGCCAGGTATAAAATATAACTTCTCGTTGGTCTGCATGAACCATGGTTGGGGCATACCTGGCCACGCCCGACTTCATAAATAAAGTTTTTATTTTCCTTTTCAGTGGTTTTAATATTTTTATATCGTGTAGTGTTTTTGAAGTCGGTATTTATTTTTGTTAAAAAGTTTTATTTGGTTTGTTTTTGTGTAAATAAATGTAACTTTTTCCAATTTGGTATCTGTATTTAACACTAAAAATAAGAATGACGAATCGGTTCTCTGATCTGAGAGGAATCAAAACTACTAAGACATCATCTAGATAAGCGTAGTCAAATTAACCTGAACCATTGAAGCTGGTTAAAAAACTACTCAATCAAATGTAATAAAATTTATATGGGACCAAATCTAAAGCTTCTGCACCTGTTAAAAAAGAATTACTCAAATCGGTCTACAAATCTCGGGAGTAATCGGTGTACATACATAAAAAATAAAGATACGCATCGAATTGAAAACCTGCTCCTTTTTGAAGTCGGTTAAAAATAACACTTATTCAATAAATAACGATTTTTAATTTTCATGTAAAAGCACATTAGTACGAGTATTATGTGAACGGATTAATTTATATTTGCTTAGCCATAAACACCAGATGATGGTATCACCTTTGACTGAGTCTTGTATGAGTGTGTTGTGCTGGGAGTGTGATACACGCAACTCACGCAATTTCAATGAAATGACACGCTATTGGATTGGAATCTTATTTTGTTTGCAAAGTTCCTTCTATGCCTTATAATTCTAAGGTCCAACCAGACTTCTATTAAAAACTACTATTAGGTATGTGTTAATATTTAACGACATTGGTAATTCCTGTATGTGATATATCATGTATGTAATAGCCTGACGGTAATAAATCAGTCCGACAAAAGTCTGTGGTTTAAAAAAAAAAAGCTAATTTGGACAAAACAAGTGCGTTGCTTCTACTATGCATTTTAGTATACACGGCTACAATACAAGCTATAGCTATGGATTTCCAGTATAAGCTGATCTCTCACTAAACGAAAAGCCTGTACATGCGAGACCATCTTGAAATCCCCACCTGGAAATGTATAGCTTGATATGTAGCCGTGTGTACCGTGTATATAAGTAGTTCCTGTTTTTGACGTTCAGTTTTATCCCTAATCATCGGGTAGCAATAACCTACTTATATGTGATGAAGTATCAGCGAGTTATTGTTGATGAAACAAATGTACGCAGATAACACGGAATACGTAAGCATTACAAGACGCCTAGATTACTTACACAGCTATTACTATAGGTATGTATAATTTATAATTATAAGTTGTAATTCTAAGATCGAACCACATTTTTTTAATAACCTGTATTTTTATTTAACATAATTATAGGCAAAGCATGAAGCTTCACAAAAAATCGACTTCCATAAGATCGATTCCTCAAATATCGGTTTAGATTAAAATAAATATTCTTCAACGGTTTTTTTTCTTTGCATCGTTTTTAAATATATTTAAATAGTAAAAAGTATAGGTTTATTTACAGTTATGTAAATGTGTAGACTTGTTTTTAATTAAATAGACAATATTATACAGTAAGTAGGTACCAATTTTCTTATGATTCACAGTTAGCAACATTTTATTTGTTATGATTAACGCCCTTACAGCTTATTTTATATTCATGTTAGCGAATAAACGCATAGTTATTGAGTCATTGATAATTGAGAGAAAAATTTGCATTTCTTTACCTGTCTTGGATGGGTTCAAATACTTCAAAATTGGAAGCGTTCAAATACTTCAAAATAATAGATCGCCATCTCTACATTATACCCGCCTGTCTGTCTTGTGAATGTGAACTCATGTGAAAAATTAACTAAAAAAAAATGGCAGTTATTATTTATAAACACGATCTCTCATTATTTTTGTAGGGTTCTATATCGGAAGCGATCTTGTACCAACCTCCCTGTTTGATAAAATAACTATAAACAAATATAATACTTAACACGGCAACAATGTATTTTCATTTCGTGTCGGAATCTATGACTGTACGAGGGCGGCACTGAAAATTTCGGGAATCAAGGAAGTGACACAACATTACTATTTAAAAATGTATTTATTGCTTTTCGAAGTATTCTCCGCGAAATTTGACACATTTTTCCATACGATGGAACCAATCATTGAAGCAACCATTCCATTCGGAAGTTGGGGTCTCCAAAATGGCCGTTTTGTAGGCGTCCACAGCTTCTTTAGGTGATGAAAATCTCTGTCCACGCAATTTATTCTTTACGTTAGGGAAAGTATAGAAATCATTAGGGCTTAGGTCGGGGCTGTACGGCGGATGGTCTAATAATTCTATGTTTTCTTGCTCTAAAAACTCTTTTGTTCTGTGCGCGGTGTGAGAACTCGCATTGTCGTGATGGAGGATGATGCGGCGGTTGCGGTTCTCTCTACGGAGTTCAGAAACGACCTGTGGCAAACAAATGCTAGCATACCATTCTGCATTAACCGTTCTTTGTCCCTCAAGAGGAATAGTCGTAACATGGCCGGTTTTGGAGACAAACGTGGCCACCATTTTTTTTGCAACACTCCATGAACGAACAATTTTTGTTGGCTTTAACTCATTTTCGAACACCCAAACTCGTGACTGGTTTTTTGTTTCGGGTTCGTACGCATATATCCAGGATTCGTCACCTGATACAATGTTGTATACAGCATTTGAGGATCCTGCGTGGAATCTTTCGAGAGTTCTAACGCACCAAGTAACGCGAGCCGCTTTTTGCTCTTCACATAGCAAATGCGGTATCCATCGGGAAAACAACTTTTTTACACCTAATTGTTCATGCAAGATTATTTGTATTTGACTCATGCCAATGTCTAAAGTTGCCTGAATTTCGCGGTATGTCACATGTCGATCTTCCTCAATCAGCTTACGCACAGCATCAACGTTTTCTTGGGTGACTGCAGTTTTTGGACGACCTTGACGAGGATCATCACTGAGCTTGACACGTCCACGTTGAAATTCAGCAAACCAGCGATAAATTGTGGTTTTGGATGGGGCTTCATCACCAAATGCAGAAATCATCCGGTCAACACACTGTTTTTGTGTTAAACCACTTCGAAAGTCATAATAAATCATCGCTCTTGAATTTTATCGAGTCAATTCCATTTTCTCAACGACTAAACAAGTTTGACAAAACCTTGTGACAAGACCGTGAATCTTTTTTTAAATAAATAAATGGTATTCGATTTGTAAAACCAAGGAGTTTTCAATTAAAAAGATTTTAATATGACAGGAACAGTGGAAATATTCCATTCCCGATACTTTTAGTGCAGCCTATGTACCTGTCTTGTCTGAGTGTAACGCAATTCGTCGAGCTCTTTCTAGTCAGTGATATGCCAATTTGATTAAAGTGCAAACATTTCGCTAACTAGTGCTAACAAGCAACCCTCACATCCGTTGTTTCTCAAGACTCGAGTACGTAGATAAGGATGACGTCAAGCCAGACGCACTATGATAAGGAAAATATAGCTATATATACATGACAGCATATTCAAATTGAGTAACTTGAAACATAATGCTATCATCAATACCCAATCATTACCATAATTTGTATCAATCAAATGAAAGTAATCTCAATTATTTTAAAAGAGTTTCCATGGAGTTTCTTGCCGGCTCTTCTCCTTAGATCAACTATTTGGAACCGTGCAACTTAGATTCTGACGTTTCATAAGTGCCAATATTTGGTTTATATATACAAATAAATAAAATGGAAGTCTCTGTTTGTAATGTCAAAATAACAGCTTTTTACTAAATGCATATGAAAGTATATACGGTTCATAAAACAAAATAACAATTTTTAATTAATTTTCTGTCTGTCTGTCTTGTCTGTTTGTTCCGGGAAATCTCCAAAACGGCTGGATCGATTTTGACGGGACTTTCACTATCAGATAGCTGATGTTATAAGGAATAACTTAGGCTACGTTTATTTTAGAAAAACAATTAGGGTTCCGCGCAAAAAATATAAAACCCTTGAAATCCAATATATATATATGTATTTTATGTCAAGTGTCTATGTCGAAGTACTCTAAATTTCTTTTAAATTAAACGCGGGTGAAACCGCGGGTCCCAGCTAGTTTGGAATAAAAATATTTGACTTTGACTTGAATCAAAAAACGAAATCGTTTTTAGTATTTGTTGTCACTCCTGATTGTCGATTTTGAACGATGGACACTCTGTTACCATGTGTATTAAAATTGGCGAATAAATGCATTTTAAAGTTGACTGCAAAAGGTTTAAAGGTGCTGTCAAAGAAAGGCCAGGAACGCATTCTGTACTGAACACATTAAAGGTTTCGAAATGTGGGAGAAAAATAATGATCACTATAGGTATTAACTCTAGTTAAAAGCATCTAATAGAAACTTGCATTTAATGTAGGTATGTACGATTGAGGTAAGTATGTACATACATAATTTGTAACGTACACGTAAATATTTCGTAAATATCAACGGAACAACAAATTTCTAAATATACTTATCATTTTATTGTAATAATTACATTTATATTTGTATTAATAAAAAAGTACTCTGCTTATAACTAAATCGTAGTTTTTTGTCATAACAGCAATGTATATTGTTATTTTTGGAACACATGTCGCACAAGGTGAAAATTATGCAAGTCAGGCGATAATACAGTACGAAACATTGCCGTTGGCTCCAGTTTGATATCCATTATACTACATACTTACTTACACGTATAATATTTGTGTCATACACGCATACAGCAGGCACGCACCTCACTAGTGGAATTTCTGCGTCATGCTAGCGCTCCGTGTTTAACGTTTGATCATTGCAGATATTTATCAATATTAATGTCTTTTACCAAGAACAAATTATACAAAGTACATTCTAGAAGTATCAAATTATGATACTACAAATCCTAGAATTTGTAGAGTAGATGCGTGTGGTTTGGTCGTAGCGAGAATCAAGAGTGCAATAGCACGCTTTTGACTAGGCGTGTTAATAACGGCTATATATTGATAACGCGTTATAACGATACGTGATTTAAAAATCACCTATTACTTTCTACGTTATAATATATTAGTTTGATATTTATTACTTCGTCGAGCGCCGCGGCTTTCTTAGCGTTGCGGCCCACAAAAGAGAAATAGTTCCACATTTGTTCTCTTAGAGATATTTTAATTTAATATAACTCTTATTTACGTAAATAACCAACAACAATACAACCTAAACATGTAAATTTTTATTAACACTAAACTTAAATACTTATTTTTAAAGTTTCACAATACAAACATTTCAAAACTATCACGCAATCGCTTGCAATCTCCCGTAAAATACAACTTATGACGTCAAGCGAGTCATCCGCATTGACTTAATTCAAATATAATCGTAGACCAAAACGACTGTCGAATAAAAACAATTATATTAGGTCCTTCTATTATTTATTAGTTTCGATTTAATTTTGATAAGAATCTAGCTCTTACAACTGTGCTGTGAAAGCATAATTTTGCATGTGGCATAAAAAACGTCTAATATATTACATTAGTTTCGACTAAATATTGATAGGAATCTACCTCTTATAACTATACTTACTATAACTATAATTTCACTACGAAAGCACAATTTTGCATGTGACACCTGATGAAATATGTGACGTCGGGGAAGCTGTGGTCGTTTAGTAATAAAAATAATAGGGCAACATAAATAACCGTTATCTGGTTTAATAAATAATAGGTGATATGATTATTTTAAAATAATCGATTATATATTCAGCTAACTAATATATCGAACACTCCTACTTTTGACTCGCAAACAATCTATGACCAAAGTTCTAAAACTCCTAGTTCACATACATTCAGTCAAAAAAGTATCGGGGATGGATGATTTGTTTATGGTTCCAAATTCAAATTTTTGTTTTTATTGTTGTTGTTAAATTGGCCCAACTGTTTTCCATTTTGGCGCGGAGTTTGAGTTGCATGTGTTTCATTTATATTAAATACAGTGCAGTTTTTAGTTATATCATATCTAGTGTGTATAGCGAATTTCACTATGGACAAAAACACCGAACAAAGAGCTTATCTTAAATTTTGCATCGCCAATGGAATTTCATGTTCGGAGTCACTGAAAATGTTACAGAAGGCTTACGGTGAATCGACTTTATCAAAAACACGTGCTTATGAGTGGTACAACGCGTTCAAAAGCGGTCGAGATGTGATGGAAGATTTGCCTCGCTCTGGTAGGCCATCAACGTCTGCAACTGAAGTTAACATCGCAAAAGTGAAGGAAATAGTGACTGAAAATCCTCATTCAACTTTGAGAGAGATATCCGCCGAACTTTCTGTATCTCACGAGTCGATCCGTACCATTTTAACTAATCATTTGGGTATGAAACATGTTACCGCTCGGCTAGTCCCAAAAGACCTGAATTTTCTTCAACAACTCAATCGCATGAGAGTGGCTGAGGACATGCTAGAACGAGTCAATTCCGACCCAACATTCATGAAACACATTGTTACTGGTGACGAGACGTGGGTTTACGAGTTTGATAAGCAAACTAGTCAACAAGCTTCGGAGTGGCGCCTTCCAACTGAACCGAAACCGAAAAAACCACGCCAAAGTCGATCAAAAGTCAAAGTCATGTTGACTGTTTTCTTTGACTACCGCGGTGTGCACTCAGAATTCTTGCTGGAAGGTCAAACGGTAAATAAAGAATATTATTTGAGCGTTATGCGGCATTTAAGAGAGCAAATTCGAAGAAAAATTCCAGATTTGTGGAAAGAAAATTCTTGGATTTTGCACCACGATAATGCGCCTTCACACACGGCCATCACTGTGAACGACTTTTTGACCAAACACTCAACAAATACCATCGAGCAACCACCATATTCACCAGATATGGCTCCAGCCGACTTCTTTCTTTTTCCTAAACTCAAATTACCACTTCGTGGCACCCGTTTTCAATCGGTAGAAGATTCAATTAAATATATTAATAAAGATAAAGTTTCAATTCCGGAAACAGAGTTTAAAAAATGTTTTGATGATTGGATTATTCGTTGGCGTAAGTGTATCGTTTCTGAAGGAGCATACTTTGAAGGTGATAAAATAAATTTGGATGAATAATAAACATTTTGTGTATTATAGATCTTTTCCCGTTACTTTCTTGACAGACCTTTACTTTGTACGTAATTTATGGCAAATTCCACAAAAATGCACTTATATGAATTTTCATAGTGCGCTGTTAGGGCGTAGAGTAAATTGGTGCGCGGATGCGCCTTCTTTTATTGGACTACCCATCTGAGCCCAAAACCATTAGGTAACTTTTCTAATATTAATATAGATCTAGATATTATATGATTTTTATGCGGAGTTGGTGCCGGGTGACGGATACTCGGATTATAAAACAAAAGGCATCCGAAGCGCACAGAACACGGGACTGCGACCGAAACAGCAAATACAAATTCAAAAACAATTACAGATATCTCGATTCATAACGAAGTAAAGCGTCGTGTTGTTAGTAGGTACGTCTAGTTAATTAATTAAATAACGAAAAACGTACTAACAAACAACATGACGGTTTGCGTCGTCCTGACTCGAGTTTTTTGTATTTGCCTTTGAATTTGTATTTATTTTTCGGCCGCGGTCCCATGTTCCGTGCGCTCCATCTGCCTTTTGTTCTATAGTCTGAGGACGGATACAAGATTTTTTCATGCACGTGTAGGTTAAATACCTCCTTCCGGTGAGAATAACTGAGGCTAGGCTGGAACTAGGAACTTTAAATGGTTTAAATAAGTAATTTCATTTCATGCCTTTTAGTTTAATAGAACTTATTTTACAGGATAGCTTGACAAGTCTCGATGAATACTCTGGTTTTAGGTGGTATATCTAGTTTCTGATAATGGGCCCAATGGTGCTGATATAATTTTGTGAACGAGTTCTAGCTCGCTTTATATGAATACAAGTCTCTAGTCTTAAATGATCTGCCAGTTGATGGAGCTTACATGAGCTCTACAATAACATAGTAATATTTTAGGCCTTTCCGTATGAACTCGCCATATTTTGTCTCAATAAGTGCCGTCCAATGTGATATCTAAGGTCTGTTGATAAAGCCGTGATGTTATAATGAGATCGAGTCTTATTCGAATGCTCGATGTGTACACACGGCGACACATCAAGCTATACAAACAAATCTAGATTAAGCTGATCTCTCATCGTAAGGAAAGCCTATACAATACGAGATCAGTTAATACTGGAAATGTATAGCTTGATATGTAGTACACACTACTCCGGATGACGCCTGTAGGACGAGGCTGAACTTTTGAGTGTTGCAACGAATAGTGTAGGCCAAACTATTCGGCCGGATTTGATGCGAATCGGACGTTTTTTATTTTTAGTCTGTCTCATTTAAAGTTGTTCTTGTGTCTTACAAGTTTCTCAGTATGAATATGATTTAAAAAAAAATGGCAGCAGCGTGATTTTCGGACCAGTTTAGTGGTAACTTTATTGCTTACTTTGCTGTATTATAGACAAACAAGAAAAATGTTTGTCTATTATATAGCCAAATAATATTTAGAATTAAAGGAGCTTTATTGATTTACAAAAATCTGTGAGACGGACGTTAAAGCACTTATGCGTAGACTATACAAAATACCATCTTGAAGAATACAATACTGTTTCAGAAGTTGCGCATGCAGTCTAAACGACAAAGAAGACTGACCATACAAACGATCTTCGATCGGACAAGATATTAAGGATTGTGGGGTGGTTCTACAGTCTACCTTTTTTTTATTGGTGCCCAGTGGAAATTCTTCATGAACTTTCTTCACCCCGGGGAAGGGCGAAGGGGTATGCCGGACTCCTACCGGCTAAAACCACTGGAGCGGTCATCTTCGGCACCTAAGGGAGGCTCCAGGTCCTCGTATGATCACACTAGAGCCGCCCACTGGTGCCACGCCTATAGGCACATCTCGGAGAGGGTGACTGTAAAGCGGTCACCCCCCGGGGGATTGTAAAGGATCCCCCAAAGCGTCCCACGGCAGCGCGTGACCACATGCGTGCTACCGTCTTCTCTTGGGTCGCTCGTGTGGGCACGCAGATTCCCCAATCTACGCACCCGCGAACCCAGAGGTCCCCCACCTTATAGCAACGGCAGGAGTTTTCAGGCGTATCGGAATTAGGCGCCAGGGCGGTTGTTACCCCGGCGCCGTCTCCTCCTTCTTCGAGCGGGATCGGCCCTCTCCCGATCCCGCTCTGCGGTCTCCTTCTGGAGCATGACGCTCTCACAGAAGGAGACCACTGCATTCCAGTTTTCATGCTCTGCCAACATAGCCGACACTACTGCTGGCAGAGAGAGATCTTGCCCGATCCGATCAACCAGGATACGCCGCTCGGCGGCCCAAGCAGGGCACGCCTCGAGGGTGTGCTGTGCGGTATCCTGGTCGCTATCACAATGGTGGCATTGTGCCGTGGCCTCACGTCCTATCCTGTGCAGGTACGCACCGAAACAGCCGTGCCCGGTGAGCACCTGCGTCAGGCGGTAGGTAACGCGCTCGCTCCTTTTGAGCCAGGTTCCAAAGAGCGGCAGGACGGCCTCCACGACGCGCTTGGTCGCAAACTGCATCCGCAGGCGGTGACGCCACTTACCAAGTGCGCGCCGCCGAGCTAGCCGCCTCAGCCTGTCCAACGCCCCTGGAGGCGCGCCTTCGCCGCTCTGGCGGAGGGAGCGTGTCTGGTCGTAGACCCACGAATCCATCTCCGCCAGGATGTCGAAAGGCGGAAAACGCGCCAGGAGAGTTGCCGCCTCGTAGGACACTGTTCGGTATCCTCGTGCGATCCGGATAGCCACTCTGCGCTGCAGACCATGTATTTTGGTTCTGCAGCGCTGGGCGCCTGACAGTCGAGCCGACCATACAGGCGCCCCATATAGAACCACGGACCGCACGACCCCCCCGTAGAGACGGCGAACTTCCTCGCATGGTCCCCCGAGATTGGGCAGTAGCCGGTGTAGTGCACCCACTACCCTGTCGACTCGGGGGACGAGGCACTGGAAATGCTCTTCGAAACCCCAACGACTGTCCAGGGTGAGCCCCAGGTATTTCATGTACCGGCCCACCCCGATTCGCGCGTCACCAACGCGTATCCACGTACTGGGTGGTTCTCTGCTCCTCGGCAGTTTGTGGAACCATAGCGCCTCGGTTTTTTGAGGCGCTATCCGCAGACCCAGGGCGTGGATTTTGGCCACGACAATTGCCACCGCTTGCTCCGCAAGACGGATGGTTCCCTCGAAGTCTACAGTCTACCTACACAGATCTTTATAAGAGACCAGAAAGCGAAAGTATGTTTAGTAGTCGACTCGATACCGCAAAACTGGGCAGATACCTATGTCATGATCTCCAAGAAGCTAGCTAATTTGGAATTAAATACATCCGCATGAATGTCGAAAAACGAAAAAGCTCTTGATTACATTGAAAAACCTACTCACAGTTCAAAACTGGATAACTGATTGGCGTGATCTGATGGCTGTGATTCCACAAATCCAGTCAGTCACTGAAAACATTTAATTTGTTAACCTAAGTATAAGACCTTGATATTACCAATAATTAAAATTATCAATAATCATTTATTTTTGTTAAACATAGGCAAATATATTATTATACACTAGTATAGACTCAACACTAGTACCCAATCCCATAAGAAATGGCACCTCCCTAACTCTGGCTAGCAAACTGGCAACCTTTTTTTTAACAGATGGCAGGTTTTACAACGCCTTCTATGAGTTCGCTTAGGTACTAGTCGGCATCGGTACTACTAGATGACGCTGTTTTATTATAATACACTCGCATATTAATTACCTATACTTTGATTGCAGTCAAGGAAAAGACGTATAATATAAGTATTTATTATCAATACTCGAGTTGGTGGAATAGCTTCATTTGTGTGAGCTAGCAATTTCCGCGCTGCTACGAATCTCTTATATGTGACAATTCTTTATATTTTCTTTTTACCTAAGAACGGAAAAACGATCGGCAAGGTTAAACAACGTTTAGCGCGGTCAGTCTATGGATGGGTGACCGCATATTGGCATTGAGCGTAGTTACATTCACCGACAGCGCTAAATGTTGCTTCATGGTGTGTGGTCATGACCACATAGTTATATTTGAACTGAGCGTAGTTGTATTTACTGGTAAACGATCGGCAAGGTTAAGCAACATTTAGCGCTGTCGGTGTATGGGGATGGGTGACTGCATAGTGGTATTTTCATTGAGTAGATATCTCCGGCACGTTAATCATCGGTTCCAGTTGGTGGTTGGTTGGTGTATTAAACGGCAGTCGTTAAAGCGTAGGTTCCAAATTTCTGCCAAATAGGTAATTAAAATAAAAAAATACTATGATATTTCCAGTTTACATTCATTGATATCATATTTAATTTTGTTTATTTGATCAATATGGCGAAAATCACAATAAGAGAGAGAAAACACTGTACGAGTCACAATAAGAGTGAAAAAACTGATCAAATAACACAATAGAATACAAAAAAACTGACATCTTACGGCTACAAGTCTTTGAGTACCTAATCGTTTAGTTTTGATCCTATCGGGTTAAAGTCCTATCGAACTGCGTTCAAGGAACACGTGAATACCAACTGCGGATAGAACATCCACCGAACGACTTTCAAAACGCAACGATCGTTGGTTTTTACGAGAATCGCCAAGGCGCAGTGCGTTTTCGCTATGAAATAGATCACCCATCCAGACCATGGAAATGAAATACTAAGCGGGGGATACTTACAAAAAACGCCACCTATTGCAAATACCTTAAAGCAAATTGAAAGGTGGGCGGCTCCTTTATCATTGAAATGGGTTCGAATTGAACTAAAAAACATTAATTCATATTTTCTGTTGAAAAAACGTGAAAGTGTAAATAGTAAAATATACATTAAATAAGGAAATTTGTATGTTTACGAATCTTACTTCAGCTAACATCTGCCGTATAATGCTTTTTAGTGATTGATAATTTTATATTTGCTACATGTGGTGCCATCTACAGTGGGTTGCTAAATTATTAGGCCCAGTCATGAAAACATAGATTTCGCGAGTCCTTAGTAATTTTTTTATAGAAAAACAGTGTTGTTTTATAAAAGACTTTATTCCTATTTAACAGGTATTTACTTAATCAAAGGTCTTCTGAAAACTAGTATGCTGGACTCCTGTACCAACTGCGTTAAGTGTCCAGTACTTTTCTTTCTGTATTGCAAATAGATGTCCCGATTTTTTCTATCTGAACGTGATGTTGTCACCCATTTTCTGTTACTGATTATATTTCTAGGTGAAAATGGCTGATGTTGGCCCTTATATTTTTTATTTTATTTACTGCAGACAGAAACTCTGGTAATATCGGATATATTCTTTTGGGAATGATTTGGGTGCTAAAGAAGTGTTTTGATCTCCGATTTTGTTCTTGGAGTCAAACCTCATCCTCGAACCATGCTGTAATACAAAGAAATAAACATATATAAAAAACATCACAATGTCACAATTATTAATAAATTAAAATTACAAAAATAATATAATACTCACATTATAACCGTATTTATAGTTGAAATATAAAATTACTTGCTTAAATACTCTTAAAAACATCGCTCATTGTCACGTGTGCAGAGCACACTGCGGCTCTCCCGTTATTAGAATATTTTTAGAAACAAAGAATATCCGTAAACTGTCCGCATCCACTTGAAATATCGGGTACCGAAACATGATGAATGTAAAAAATACATTCCTGATACACCAACGCACTTAAAACCACAGCCACGTGCATCTAAACTAACAAATTTATAAAATATTTGACTGTCCCTAATAATTTGGCAACCCACTGTATGAACTTTTATAAAGACGTTTATATTTTGTTCGAGTTGAGACCCCACGACATAGGTAATAATTCAGTTCTCGAAAATATTATGATAATAGCGTACTATGTTTTGCCACTAGAGCGTACAACTTATAATATTATGTTGTCTTGCACAAAATAAATTACAATGTAGCAATAAAAATAATTCGAAATATCAGAGTATTAGTTATATTAAATAAAGTTTCAAGAATTATTGCAGTTGTCAACAATATTAAGAAACTACTTTTTTTTTAAACCTTGCCCCACACTAGGATTTCGCCTGTGTCGTGGGTGCGTTTACAGACATGAATTCCACATACAATAAACCCAGACCCGGAACAACTACCTGCAGATCATACAAATATTTGTTCCGTGCGGGAATCGAACCCACGACCCGGAGCGCAGCAGCCGACTGTATCAGGCACTGCACCAACTGTGCCGTCGAATACATAACACCGACTTATACTTAATGTTAATAACAGTATGATCCAATCATATAAAAATATTCCGGATTGCGTGACGATTTTTGGACAAGGAAGCTTTTCAGGCAGTTTTGAAAAGATTTATCAAATATAATTTATAAACACAAAAAAATAAGTTCCAAACCCAATAACAACTCACTCGTTTGGAGCTGCTGTGTATCTGTCTCCTTTTCCGTAGGAGGAATTGCTGACCATGAGTTGATCCATGAATTGTCCCGATGATCCATTTGCCATGGCTCGCTGTATCCTCATTGTAAAACACTCACAGAAAATTCAGTCTATTTTACACCACCCACAACAAAATGGGACAACAAATTCGTATAACTAAAAAAAAAATCACATCAAAATTTTATGTTTGATTACATGCACGGTATTTCGAATTTACTTTAAAACATTTGTATAACATTCATATGTATAGATAACTACTACATTGCACACGTCGTCGCTCATGACTCATTGCAAACGTTTTAAAACGCAGAAAGCATTTGAGTGGATATCCTTGACAGTAACAAGGTTAAAAGACCGGTCCAAATACACATATACGTAAGAATGGCAGCATTAAACTTTATCATGGCATGGACTACGTACGATTCTACTGCACATAGGTATTGCCTAATGTTTATTAGTCGTACAAAGCTTTTTAGTTCCAAAGCAGTAGTTGAATGAATTACGGATGATTTAATTTAACAAACAGTTAAATTTGTCCGTGTGGATTAAGAATATAGCACCACTCCATCGCCTCCCGTGGAGGTCGGAAAAGGCGACTAAGGGACTCTAAACCAGAGCGATGGGCAGCAGCGTCCTTTCTGTGGAACAGTAGCCATTCTGCGCTCACCAACCCGCCTGTCAAGCGTAGTACTGGCAAATTCCCCCCAATATCATGACACAGATGTGGAAACCTATAGGGGAAGCCTTTGTTCAGCAGTGGACGTTGTATGGCCGATATGATGATGATGATGAAATTTATCTAAGACGCCACGGAGCCTACTGTTTTTCCTACATCTCACCTATGGCTGCTAGCTGGTCGGGATACGTTTGGATTGAAAATACAAACGGCATACTTTTTATACACAATTAATGTTACTAGCAGCCCATGCTAGCTTCGCACAGACAGGTACATGCAAACCCGATTGCAGCGCGACCTACCGGATCCAACAAGGTTCCAGTGAATTTCTGAATACACCATAAGAATCCAAAATGCTGGATAACAAACTCCTTGATACAAAGTAGGTAAATAAGTATTTTGTTCTTTGAGGGAATTCATTAGGGATCTACTTTTTTCATCAACTTTTTTTTATTTTTTATTAGGCCCAGTGGAAATTCTTCATGAAATTCCTCCGCTCCGGGGAAGGACGAAGGGGCATGCCGGACTCCTACAGGCTAAAACCACTGGGGCGGTCATTTTCAGCACCTAAGGGGGGCTCCAGGTCCTCGTATGATCACACTTGAGCCGCCCACTGGTGCCACGTCCATAGGCACATCTCGGAGAGGGTGACTGTAAAGCGGTCACCCCCCGGAGGGATTGTAAAGAATCCCTCCGAAGCGTCCCTGTGCGCTGTGCTGCGCACACGGCGGCGCGTGACCACCTGCGCGTTACCGACTTCTCATGGGTCGCTCAGTGTGGGCACGCTGTTTCCCCAATCTGCTACGCACCCGCGAACCCAGAGGCCCCTCTCCTTACAGCGACAGTAGGGGTTTTCAGGCTATAGGAATTAGGCGCCTGGGCGGTTGTTACCCCAGCGCCATCTCCTCCTTCTTCGAGGAGGATCAGCCCTCTCCCGATCCCGCTCTGAGGTCTCCTTCTGGAGCATGGCGCTCTCACAGCAGGAGACCACTGCATTCCAGTTTTCATGCTCTGCCAACATAGCCGACACTACTGCTGGCTAAGAGAGATCTTGCCCGATCCGATCGACAAGGATCTACCGCTCGGCCGCCCACGCAGGGCACGCCTCGACCGAGTGCTTTGCGGTATCCTAGTCGCTATCACAATCGTGGCATTGTGCTGTGGCCTCGCGTACTATCCTGTGCAGGTACGCACCGAAACAACCGTGCCCCGTGAACACCAGGCGTGAGAGCGTCAGGCGGTAGGTGACGCGCTCGCTCGTTCTGAGCCAGGCTCCGAAGAGCGGCAGGACGGCCTCAACGACGCGCTAGGTGGTGACGCCACTTTCCAAGTTCGCGCCGCCGAGCTAGCCGCCCCAGCCTGTCCAACGCCGCTGGAGGCGCGCCCTTTGCCACTGCGGCGGAGGGAGCGTGTCTGATAGTAGACCCACGCATCCATCTCTGCTAGGATGTCGAAAGGCGGAAAAAGCGCCAGAAGAGTTGCCGCCTCGTAGGACACTGTTCGGTATCCTCGTGCGATCCGTATAGCCACTCTACGCTGCAGACCGTGAAGTTTGGTTCTCCAGGGTTGAGTACCTGACAGTCGAACTGACGTACTGGCGCCTCGTACAGGGCCACGGACCGCACGACCCCCCCTTAGAGACGGCGAACTTCCTCACACGGTCCCCTGAGATTGGGCAGCAGCCAGTGTAGTGCACCCACTAACCTCTCGACTCGGTGGACGAGGCGCTGGAAGTTCAAAGCCCTACGAGATTACCTACGATTTTAAATTGATTAAAAAATTAATTTAATAATTAAAACTTTAATCTCAAAATTGTTAATTTATCGAATAATAATATTTTCTGAAGTTTACGCGAGTGGCATCCATTGAATCGAAGTACCTTACGAAAATATATCGCGTTTATTTCATTTATTCTATATACCTAGGTGCTGCATCCATACGTACCTACTTAGGACGTTCGATTACCGAATAATATTCAGCATTATCAGCCATAGGACCTGCTGAACAAAGGCTTCCCGGCAGATTTCCACAAATTCAAAAAATTGTGTCGTATATAAAAGTAATCAAAATTGCGGGTTTTTGAGCACACTCACAGTACGCCGACTGTTCAACAGAAGGGACGCTGCTGCCCACCACTCTGGTTTAGTCCCGTAGTCATATTTTACGACCTCTACGGGAGGAGATGGAGGGGTCCTATATTCTTAACCGGACAACATACAGAACCAATGTTGAGAATTCGGAATAATGACGAGTCTTTTGAAATAATTTAGTAGGTATCAAAGTCATTTAAACAATACAAAGTAATATTTTGATTTATAATATTTATTTCTCCAGACATCGAAGTAGTCGATTCCTGACGTATTATTGGCCACGATATTTCGGTTTTCCGTTCTGACCAATCTTAACCCCACCTAACTAGACGTTTAAATATATAAATGTTTTATTTGTAACTATTGTAGATGCGTGGGTGAAATGTCCTACATTTTTATTTTATGTTAATCTAACCGTAAACGCAAAATTTATTCATGAATTCCACACCTACATTCACAGTTATTGATAGGTTTCTCGGTAAGATACGCTACAGTACCAGACCTAAGTCATGCATTCCCTGCAAGACTAAGTTTTGCTAAATAGATCTAGAATTACCTAATTAGAATTAAATAATGTTGAATATAATAATTTATCTTGTGTTGTGGCCAGTTACCTCCTGGGTATCCAGTACAAATATTGACCCCAAATCAATGTGCGGGGATCAAACGCAAAAAAGGCGCAGAAACCTAAGCACTTAGCCACTGCGCCAATCATGACTTCAGCATTTTACGTTGCAAGTTAATAAACCGTACACATACGCTTCGCATTTTTATCGATCAATGTAATTTTAGTTGTAAGACACTAATACCTTGAACTTATCAAAGTGTAAACCGGTTAGCGAGTGTGTAACTTACACACTTAATACTCATATACATTGTATCTGATAGATTTTTCGAAACAAAAAACGAAACGTAACGAAAGAAAAAAATTCTTTGAGAGGAGATGCAGTTCTGCCCGCATGGTCCAGGCTGCCAGGAAACACAAATCAATATAATTCCGCCTATAGCAATAACTTTCTATACAATTTGGTTTTTCAATACTTATTTTTCTGTTTAACAGAGAACTGATGTATTCAACAATAACTAAATTAGGAAGGTTTTTTGAAACCTTATGTCGTAAAAATAGATATTCGAAATAGTTTTCATATTAATTAATAACTTTCAATAAAAAAAACGAAAAAAATACTGGGCCAGTCAATAAACAAGTTAAACTAGAACTCATCACTTGCACAACAAATACATAAGTACGTAGGTAAGAGTGAATATTATATGCGCGATATAGTCTGCCTCGTCACCTACGCGTTTAAATAACAACCTTGTTACTGTCAGAATAAGCGTTTCATGTGAATGGTGTTTTACTAAAATCATAAAATTGAACAGAAGAAGGCACGTAACGGGGCTCGACGATTCGAGCAATAACTACTCACAATCTTCAACTTTAAATGTTTAAGAAAAAAACACACTGTACACACTAGATATCCGTCACGTATCAAAATCGCGGCAATATCGGAAAATTCATCAATTAACAGTTTACATGCACACGGTATGGATCGACGACAGCGTCGCGTACACTGACGTTCAATCGGAGTCGACGGTCGTCTACACCTACGGCCCCTCGGTACAATCACTTCCCCGCGACCGTAGCGACCAGCTGATTCGCTAACTTTGCCATCGACGGACTCCCACTTGCTAAGAGCACAGTCGGTTAGAACGACACATACGACGATAAGAGTAGAGGCGACGCGAATTAGCTGTGTGCTACTGTTAATCACGAACAATTGCCTGTTCATTTATTTGATAGATCCTACAAATAAATTATGTTAACTACGTACATTTTATGGTTTCGTATACAAGAGAAGATTTCGTCTATTTGTCACAGCAATGCAATTTGAACAGAAGTACTGATTACAATAAAAGATTATTGTTTTCGAAAATCAAGCATTACGCCGTTCTATAATGAAATTTCATGAAAATTGGTAACATACAATCTATCATGATGTAGAGAAGAAACCTAATAAATATTTCTAAAGTCCGGATGGTCGTAAAGAGGTAGGTCTATATTTATTGTACCCATATTTTGAAACTTCTTTCAATTCCGACATAGTAATCTTGGTTGGGAATTACATACAATTGAGTACAATTAATGAAGACGCTGTCCCGTGTAGTGTCCGAATTAAGCACATAGCATCACTCCATCTCCTCCCGTGGATGTCTTAAAAGACGACTAGTGACTCTAAACCACAGGAATGGACACCAGCATCCCTTTTGTGGAACAGCAGTCATTCTACGCTCATCGATCCGCCAGGCAAGCGTGGTGAGTACTGGCATATTCTCAATAAAAATGACGACACCGTACGACATAATTATGGCCTGTCATTCTTGTAATCTATCGCGTTACTTTTTTTTTTATTGGGCCTAGTGGGAATTCTTCATGAACTACCTCCATCGCAGGGAAGGACGGAGGGGCATGCCGGTTTCCTACCGGCTAAAACCACAGGGGCGGTCATCATCACACTAGAGCCTATCGCGCCACCTAGTATCGCCTGATAAGGTAATAAAAAAGGCGTGCCTACGTTGTTTTCTTTAAGAATCTACGCTATTCGGATGATGCACAGATGATGTCCCACATTGTGATATTACAATTTATTAAAATCTTTGGATGTTTCTGCATGCGCATGAAGTTATGCCACTCATGCTGCAAATGCTTTTGGCTTTCTGGTTCTGCGCTACGCACTGCGGGGCATCGTGTTTTTTAAAACATTGAAAACACATATGTGATAAGATGGTAAGAAAATACTGATTTATTGTTATAAGCCACTCTTAACACCGTATTGTTAGTTTTCTTCGACTAATATGTGTGTGCCCAACTATATGTGAAACCGGTGCCGCACCTCTCGACACCCTAAGCCGCTCATGTTGCTCCCGTCGCCTGTAGTAATGCGCATTTAGGGGGCCCATCTTGTTAGTGGTAAGTCAACGACTGCCTAAAAATTTCATGAAAAGATAAAAACGCAGGCGCCGTTGGTTCCGTATAAGTCGAGGTTGTGTCCATATAACACCCATTGCAAAAGACCTTATTCATCATTGTAGCTTCCATCTCATAAAATAGTTTTACACCTCCGGGGGCAACCCCAGAGTACATTTTTATTGTGCAGCCATGGAGAGCGCCGGTTAGTATCCCGTACATATATTTCAGATTTAAAAAGGCCTCTGCCTGTTGGACCCATGTCCCTGCGTAAGCCTATCAAAAGACCGGGTTCCTCCATGCAGAGTAGTAACTCGTGAATGTCTCTCTACATAATGCTTAATTTTAATAAGCTAATTGCAAGTAACTAACCTGACTCTATACCGAGGATATCCCGGACATCAGCCTCTACGAGATTAGGATGGCCTTGAAACAGCTTAAAAATAACAAGGCGCCGGGTGGGGACGGAATTACGACAGAGCTTCTGGAAGCGGGTGGCACACCGGTACTAAAAGTCTTTCAGCAGCTATTCAATTCCGTCTTACTCGAGGGCGCAACGCCGGAAGCGTGGAACAGAGGTGAGGTGGTGCTCTTCTTCAAAAAGGGTGATAGGTAACACCCTATTGAAGAATTATAGACCCATCTCACTTCTGAGCCATGTTTATAAGCTGTTTTCAAGGGTCATCACGAATCGTCTCGAGCGCAGGTTTGATGACTTCCAGCCTCCCGATCAAGATTTCTGTACCATAGACCACATCCATACGCTGCGATAGGTTATACAGAAGACCGAGAAGTATAATCTGCCACTATGCTTGGCGTTTGTGGACTATGAGAAAGCCTTCGATTCGATCGAAACCTGGGCAGTGCTGCAATCTCTGCAGCGGTGCCAGATTGACTATCGGTACATTGAAGTGTTGCAGTGCTTATACAGAAACGCCACCATGTCGGTCCGAGTATATGAACAGAGCACTGGGGCAATTCCATTGCAGAGAGGTATGTTACGTCCCCCCTGGACGTAATTTCTCCGAAACTGTTCACCGCTGCAATGGAGGATGCCTTCAAGCTATTGGAGTGAAAAGGATTCGGCATAAACATCAATGGCGAGTATATCACTCACCTTCAATTTGCCGATGACATCGTAGTCATGGCAGAATCGCTGCAAGAGCTCAGCACAATGCTCGATGATCTCAACAGAGTTTCCCAGCAGGTGGGCCTTAAAATGAACATGGGCAAGACAAAAGTCATGTCAAATGCCCATGTCGTGCCCATCCCAATGTCCGTTAGGAGCTTTGTTCTCGAAGTCGTTGACGAGTATGTCTACTTGGGACAAACTGTCCAGTTAGGTAGGTCCAACTTCGAGAAAGAGGTCAATCGTCGAATCCGACTCGGCTGGGCAGCGTTTGGGACTCTTGCAACGTCTTTTCGTCAACAACACCGCAATGCTTCAAGACGCAAGTCTTTAACCAGTGTGTGTTACCAGTGATGACATATGGAACAGAGACGTGGTCACTCGCAATGGGCCTCATAAGAAAGCTCAAGGTCACTCAGTGAGCTATGGAGAGAGCTATGCTTGGTATTTCTCTACGAGATCGAATCAGAAATGAGGAGATCCGTAGAAGAACTAAAGTTGTCGACATAGCTGAAAGGATTAGTAAACTGAAATGGCAATGGGCAGGGCACATTGCTCTTAGAACTGATGGCCGTTGGGGCACTAAGGTTCTCGAATGGAGACCGTGCGCCGGAAAACGCAGCGTGGGACGACCTCCAACGAGGGGGACAGACGACCTGGTGAACGTCGCTGGGAGTCGTTGGATGAGGGCGGCATGTAACCGCTCGTTGTGGAAATCTAAGGGGGAGGCCTTTGTTCAGCAGTGGACGTCCTGTGGCTGATATGATGATGATGAATTGCAAGTTTCACTTCTACTCAGAGATTTCTACAATAATCATGTTAGTACCTTAAAACGCATCTTTCGCAACTATCTGTATACTGACTTATTTATAAGGGGTAAAGAAAAAAGCGCCTGTGACTATAACTTCGTTAAAGCGTTTCTTAAGAGGTTAGTTAGAAAAAGCTGGAACCAGCAAGTATAGTGAAATATAATAGTATTTTAACAACCTAATTACAGAATAAGAATACGCATCGAATTTAAGTACAAATAAATAATAGTACATCAGGGAGAATGTAACTACTGGTCGTCGCTGGTCTTTTTCTTCCGTTTTGAAGTAGGTTAAAACTAAACTTACTGAATACCACCATCTCCTCTAAACTATGTTAACTAGTAATAGGTTGTATGCATATCCTACGTCAAATAGAAGTTATACCACACTTTCACAAGAGGACATCAATGTAAAAAAAACTTATTTCGTAGATTTGCAGTACAATTACGTGTTTAGTTCAGAGTTTGGAAGCAGCCGTACAAACAAGCAAATTTAATTTGTATTATAATTTGCATTATTCTGCAATAATATAGCGGTAGTAATCTGATATATATCATTCCAATGTTTCTGTTCGTTTCATATAAAACAAATAAAATTATTCCATGTGGTGTCCGGATTAAGAATATAGCACCACCCCATTTCCTCCCGTGTATGTCGTAAAAGGCGACTAAGGGACTCTAAACCAGAGGGACGGGCAGCAGCGTCCCTTCTGTGGAACAGTAGCTATACTTCGCTTACCAACCCGCCTGCCAAGCGTGGTGAGTTCTGGCAACATCCCCCCAAAATTATTGGTGGTATTAAAACATTGGTGGAAATCTGTGGGCTGTGGGCTGTGTGGCTTTTGTTCATTAGTGGACGTTTTTGGCTGATATGATGATGAAATAAAAACACTGGCGACGGCAACAATTATCGCTGTTTGACATTGACAGTGACATATGAGGGACTAGTGATATTTGGTGTTATAATTTAAATTAATACAATTATTTTGTACAAACCTACAGTCAGGCACTCTTTTATCAAGCAGGGTTGAATGCATTGTAGAATATGACACTGAACTTCCCCTTTGATCAAACGTTTGATAATACCGACTTTAGATTTGTCGGGTATCTCTACAGCTCCATCACGAGCAAGAAAAGTAACAATAGATAATACCAATGAGTATAGTATCACTACGTTTAGATAATACATGAGAAAGAGTAGAAAAAAGATAGAAGGTATATAGAAACATATATTTATTTTTTATATTTATCAAAATTTATTTATATTTTTCAAAAAGATATGAAAAATATAAATAAATTTTGATAAATCGTCAATATTGGGTGTAACAAAGCCATAATATACACTTTTTACTAGAACAGCGAGTCTATTGTTATATCAAGATGTTGTTTGCCGCGAAAGTGCGCATTCATGGGATGCAAGATGATAACTGGGTTATAAAGGACAAAATCAACCAATATCGGGGCCTGATATAGTGATATCAACGTATTGGAGAGTCTTCATCAAGAGAACTATAGCAAGAGGAAACAACTTGATAGTTTTACTTTTAGTTTGTGAAAGAGCAATATTGGACTTCTGAGGTGGAAGGCCTGGTGACCTAAAATACAGGCTTAAGCCTAGTTTAGGCACCAATCTACCACAGTAAATTTGAACAGAACTATAACATTTTCATTATTGTGGTGAGAAAATAAAATAAAAATAAATAAATAAATATATATACAAAAAGACTGAAGTGAAGGATCAAGCAGCAGCCGACGCCTTTGCCGAACTGATTTTTAATATACCAGCAACTATTGACACAGTCCACTCTTTCTTTTTATCACCTGAAGGAACTCTTTCTTACGTGGTCCTATTACTGGTTTTAAGTTCTACTAGATTCAAGAAACAACAAAACATACGGAGGTCTTTGCGGCTCAAGGCTGAGTCATCGTCTTCCTGGTTCACCGTGCATTCAAGTGGTGAACGCAGATGTCTTCGCTTCGGCGCCTATTCCTGACACCAACTGACATCGCAGCCTACTACGCGATAAAGACACTCTAAATTTACTCATCGATACCGTTTTTCAACCTTTTTTGTTTCTGCAGCGCTGGACGACCGACAGCCGGGGTGACCACACAGGCGCCTGTAGAGGACCACGGACCGCAAGCAAATGGGGCGGTACACAGAAGGAGACTCCGCGGGCCTACCTTCTTTCCTCAGCAGTACCAATCCGGCTTCCTTCCAGTCGGACGAGAATACGCTTCGACGGAGGTAGCCGGGAACAGCCGCCTCATGCAGTCCCCAAAAAACTGCAGTCCATACACTCGTACGCGGCCGGAATGCCGTCCGGATCCCGTGCACCGGGCCCAGGTAGATGCATCGCATATCGACGTTATCGCCTCCCGGAAATCGGAATCGAGCAAGATCCCTCGATCAACCTCGCTCGATCAATCGCTCGAACGTCGCGCGTTGGCAGCTCAACAAGCATCTCTCGACCGAACTGTGTCAGGGGCCTAACGCCGCGCCTGCGGGCTAGGATCTGGACGGCTCGGGCCAGGCGGCCAGAGGGCCAGGTCAAAAACTATGTGGCGGTGGTCGAACAGCATGACACCTCTGCCACCGTCAGCCCGACACCATGCTCGCAAAAGGAGCCACCAATGTAAGGTCCACGGCCGACTCCCCCTGCCACCGAACGCAGGTGCTAACGGACAAGCGTTTTCAATACTCGTAGTTAGCGTCATTAAATACCCTATTATATATGTTAAAATATTAATAACATTAATATAAAATTCTTACAGAAATATTCAGCATTTGGGTAAACGGAACGATGTAACCGAATGTTATCTGATTGAATGAATGTTTCCAATGAATTCCGTGTATAATCTGTGGAAATAATTAAAGCTAGAACTAAGGTCAGGTACTATCTAGTCCTGACTTATTTTGATATTTGTAATACGGACGGGTTTAAACCATGGTACTAACGTTAGTTTCGTACTAAGTCCAAGACTTCATAGTTCTGGTTTAAACCTGAGTCTAACAAGATTTTTGTAATATGACTGCTAGGGTCTGTGTACCGCTCTCCTTCTCACACACACATGACAAAGCATAGTAACCTACCTATTCTATAATAGAAACAGATAGAGAGATCAAAATTGCAATATATTTTTATTTGTGTATTTATTGATTTAAAATTTATGCAGCAACAACACTTCATTGGCTTAACGCCGTTGGCATTCCCTACCAGTCAACCATACGGTGAAGAAGAAACAACATGTACAATTTTTTGAAATTAACGTGCGTTTTGATTTGCGTTTGCTTTTTCGTTATGATTTGATTGTCATATGCATTAACGGTGAAGGAAAACATAGTAAGAAAATCTGCACACCTGAGAGGGCACCATAACTTTCTCAATGTGAAACGGATGGCATTTTCTTAATTATAAACACTTGAAGATGATTTTGATAGTATAATACAACTGGAGACTCCAGAACAGCACTCTCAATACAAGTAAACAATACCGATAACCTCTCGTGATGATAGCTCTTGACCGGGTCAGTAAGTGATGTAAATATTAACTTAGAGTTAAGACCATATGTTTATATATCTATACTTTTATTATCAAGCATTTCGAGGGTTATACTCCAGTATTTTTTATATTCCTTGTCAAGAAGGGGTTTTTTATGTACTATATAGAAGCTAAAACAATAGTCTTTATATATTTGTGTTGTTATTCGCCGAATATTTGTATCCGACAAAAAAATAATTGAGTAAAACGCAACTAAATAATCGAACTATAATTAATGAACACCGCGTTTTTGTAAGAAACTTTGGTTTTAGGTGTGACAGACAGAGTCCATGATTTCCCCTAGCGGTTCCAGTGGTTCTCCAAGTAACTGCTTTTTTGAAATACATAGCATAGTTAGCTCATTTACAAAAATAAATACATACAAAATGGTGCTGGAAAAACAATAAAAATATTCAGGTATAAAAAGCGTGTAATCATTATCATTACATATAATAACTGCGATCGCCAACCCGCCTGCCAAGCGTGGCGATTATGGCAAAAACCCCCCAATGAGCTCAAAACACATCCATATCGGTGGTTGTGATGATCTTTGGGGGAGGCCTGTGTCCAACAGTGGACTTCATTAGGCCGAAATGATGATGATGACATATAATAAAACTAAGTTGATAAAATGTGTGGCACGATAAAGGGACTTATATAGTGTGATAGCCCTTTATCCCCCCTCGAATAAGAAAGTTCCCGTTTTAACCTGAAGGGCGTGTTTTTAAAGATATAAGGGCTTTTCCAACCCTTCTACTTGGAAATTAAGTGTAGTGGCGCCTTCTGTTGTCGAGTATTTGAACTTCAAGAAGGTGCGAGAAAGAAAATATTCTCAAACTTTCTCGAATATCCTAAGAGCCTAGCTCTCTGAATATTTAAGAGCCCGGTGTCGCCCGCCAGAGTTAGTTCGATTTAAACAGCGAAACAAGCGATTTCGAAACAAAAAAAAAAAGAAGTTTGAAGTATCACGTGTGAGTATTTATAATAGTGTGTTCTCGATTTTGAAGCGAAGAAGAAATAAGTTGTCTGTGAGCCTTTATTGTGAAATATCAAATGTGAGTATTTTTAATAGTGTGTTTAATTAATTCTAATGGTTTTTTTTCCTTTTCTTTTAATTGTAATTTCCTTAACCTTCAAGCAGTCGCGCGACGTTGAATCGATGCCTTCTATATACTTTTGGCCGTAAAGAAAATATCGCACGACCGCTTGAAGGATAAATAATTTTTTTTCTTTGTCTCAACGTACCCCACGTTTACGTAACAATATATTTGTCTATAAAATGTTTATTTAATTTATATTTTACAGGCATATGTAATGCCTAGACGTAAAAGAGGAGATCTTGCCAGTTCTGCAGCGAAACGGCGGAAACAAAAAGAATATCGAAGAAATTAAACGGAAGAAGAGCACGAAGCACGTTTACAAAATCAACGAACCAGAATGAGCACCCTGACAAACAGAAAAAGCGAAGAAAGAAAAGAAAATAACAGTATTGAAGAATCGAGAATTTAAAAGATAATCTAACAAAGGAAGCATTCCACTACGAACCGACGAAAAAATATTACAATCATAAATATGTTGTAATCGGAAAAATGAATAACATTTGCCAATTTTGCCACGCGAAAAAATTCAGTAAAGAAACACCAGGTCTCTGTTGCATGAATGGAAAAATTCGATTACCACCACTGGAAGCACCTCCGCAGGAATTTCTACATTACATGACCGGGGAAACACTAGAATCAAAACACTTTCTTCAAAATATAAGATCATACAACTCTTCTTCTTCGACTAACACTAATAGAAATGAATTTGAATATGTATTTTCAATTCAAGGGCAAATTTATCACAAAATAGGATCATTACTACCAATGCTTAACGAAGACTATAAATTTCTGCAAGTATATTTCATCGGAAATGAAGAACAAGAAATTGATCAACGATGCACAAATTTTAATGGATTGAGACGCGAAATAATCCAAGATGTACAGAGGATCTTACACAAATACAATCAACTGATTTACATATTCAAAACAACATTAGACCGCATGATTTCTGATGACTATAAAATTGCAGTTGGAGCCGATAAAAGACCACGTGGAGAACACGAACGTAGATTTAATGCACCTCAGATAGATGTCGCCATCGTAATTGTGGACAATGAAAATACAAGCCGTAACATAATTGTACAATGAAGAAGAAAAGGACTACAACGCATTGCAGACACACCGTTCATATAATATCCGTTAATATTTCTGCACGGCGAGGACGGATATCATTTCAATATAAAACAAATTCATCCTGAAACAGGCATAGAAACAAACAAAAAAGTCACTTCCAAGGAGTTCTATGCTTACCGCTTAATGATATGATCAGAGACAGAATCAGAAGAAACTACGCACATAAGAATACATCCACCTTCGAGACGCGATCATAAATGACGGCAATGTTGCCGATATTGGAACTCCAAGACATATGCACGAATATACTCAAGATGCCATGACCTACGTAAGAAAATATGGAGGTCCTTATCTCTTCATAACATTTACTTGCAACTCATCATGGCCAGACATCAAAGAACAACTAAAATACGGACAAACCTCCATCGATCGACACGACATAAGGGTGGTTTTCGGCAAAAACAAATAAGATTTATTGAAGTTATCACAAAATACCACATCTTTGGAACCGTTGGATGCTGGATGTATACAATCGAGTGGCAAAAACGAGGATTACCTCACTCACACAATCTCATATGGCTACACGATAAAATGTATCCCACGGATATCGACAAAATCATCCAAGCTGAATTTCCCAATCCACAAAAAGATCCGGAACTATACAACATAGTAGTGAAAAACATGATTCACGGACCATGTGGACCATTAAACTTCACTGCGCTATGCATGAGTGATGGAAAATGTACAAAAAAATATCCAAAACTATACTTGGACGATACAAAAACTGAAGATGATATCCCAAATATAGAAGACGATCACCGAAAAACGGTGGCTTCACAGCAAAAATACGAATACAAGGCAGAGACGAACTGGACATAGATAATCAATGGGTAGTACCATATAACCCACTACTTTCCAAAATGTTCCAAGCACACATAAACGTTGAATACTGCAATTCGGTAAAATCTATTAAATATATATGTAAGTACGTAAACAAAGGTAGTGATATGGCAGTATTTCAAATAGTCCAAAACAGCGAACAAAATAACAGAAATGATGAGATCCTCGTGTACCAAATGGGAAGATACATCAACAGTAACGAAGCAGCGTGGAGGATTTTTAGTTTTCCCATACACGAACGCGAACCAGTTGTGCAACATCTAGCAGTACATTTGGAGAATGGACAGAGAGTTTACTTCACAAAAGACTCGGCTAGAAAAATTGCAAGCGAAACACCTCAGAACACAACATTAACAGCTTTTTTCCAACTGTGCCAAACGGATCCATTCGCAAAGACATTACTGTATGTCGACGTCCCTATTTACTATACAAGGCAGAGACGAACTGGAAATAGATAATCAATGGGTAGTACCATATAACCCACTACTTTCCAAAATGTTCCAAGCACACATAAACGTTTAATACTGCAATTCGGTAAAATCTATTAAATATATATGTAAGTACGTAAACAAAGGTAGTGATATGGCAGTATTTCAAATAGTCCAAAATAGCGAACAAAATAACAGAAATGATGAGATCCTCATGTACCATATGGGAAGATACATCAACAGTAACGAAGCAGCGTGGAGGATTTTTAATTTTCCCATACACGAACGCGAACCAGTTGTGCAACATCTAGCAGTACATTTGGAGAATGGACAGAGTTTACTTCACAAAAGACTCGGCTAGAAAAATTGCAAGCGAACCACCTCAGAACACAACATTAACAGCTTTTAATTACACGTGGGACAAAACAAGGAAAATTTTTCAACGACGAAAACAAGTAATGCCATTGGAGGGTCATCCAGAAATCATGAAAACTAACGCAATAGGTCGAGTATACACTGTACATCCAAACAATGCCGAATGTTTCTATCTCCACAAGTTTCACAGATCTCAGGACCATTGACGGCTACCTATACCAGACGTACAGAGAAGCTTGTCAACGCTTAGGATTATTGGAAAACGATAACCACTGGGAATTAAGACTACAAGAAGCCACACTCACAGCTTCAGCTGAACAAATTCGAGAGTTATTCGCCATAATTCTAACAACATGTAACCCATCAAACCCAAAACAGCTATGGGACTCTTTCAAAAGGAGTATGAGAGATGATATATTGTACCAAATCCGACAAAATAATCCAGAACTGACTTATAGAATTCAATGACGACATCTTCAATGAAACACTCATTCGCTTAGAAGAAAAAATGTTTAGCAATAAATAACCAGGCCTTAGTAGAACTTGGAATGCCAGCACCACGAAGAAATGCTTTCAGTGTGCTACACTACGAAATTACAAACGAAAAAAGCTACAACGTTAATGAACTACTTGAATACATTTCTCACAAAAAACCACTCCTCAATGACAATAAAAAAAAAGTTTACAACGTTATAATGAACCGGATAAATAACAACACTGGTGGAATTATTTACTTGGACGCACCAGGAGGCACCGGTAAAACGTTTCTAATAAATCCAATACTGGCGGAAATACGTGCTCAAAAACACATCGCACTGGCTCTAGCATCATCCGGCATCGCAGCCACACTTATGGAAGGAGGACGAACTGCCCATTCTGCCTCACAACTACCGTTGAATATAGCCGAACAACAATTCCCGGTATGTAAAATCTCAGGAAAATCTGGACGGGGCCAACTTCTAAAACGAGCTAAAATTATCTTCTGGGATGAATGCACCATGGCCCATAAAAAATCAGTAGAAGCCATGGAAAGAACATTACAAGAATTGCGAAAAAACTCTGAAATAATGGGAGGAGCTCTACTCACACTCTCAGGACATATTCGACAAACACTTCCAGTTATTCCCAAGTCAACACTACGAGATCAATGCATGCTTAAAAAAGTCACATCTCTGGCCACAAGTACAAATACTGCAATTAACAAAAACATGAGAGTTGAATTATCAAAAGATGAAACAACAGCACATTTTGCTAAAATACTTTTACAAATAGGCGAAGGTAAATATCCTACTGACCAAACGACCGGCCTCATTGAACTCAATAGTGATTTCTGTAACATAGCCACCACTGAAAACGAACTAATCGACAAAATATATCCAAATATCATTCAGAACTATACCAACGTAGAGTGGTTATTTCAAAGAGCAATTTTGGCCACTAAAAATAATATTGTTGACGATATCAATTTTAATATTCTAAAGAAAATACCTGGTGAAGTGAAAATATATAAATCGATCGACACGATGGTATCCATTGAAGAAAGTGTCAACTTCCCTACTGAATTTCTAAACTCTTTACAAATACCAGGAATGCCATTACACTGCCTTCGTCTGAAAATTGGATCTCCAATCATACTACTCAGAAATCTAAACTCCCCAAAACTATGTAATGGAACGAGGATGATCGTAAAACAGCTATCAAATAATATCATTGAAGCTGAACTTATTTCTGGAAAGAACAAAGGGCACACAGTATTTATACCTAGAATACCACTGATCT
Source organism: Diloba caeruleocephala (assembly GCA_947459985.1). Taxonomy (NCBI): domain Eukaryota; kingdom Metazoa; phylum Arthropoda; class Insecta; order Lepidoptera; family Noctuidae; genus Diloba; species Diloba caeruleocephala. The sequence continues at coordinate 15,552,073 of OX381615.1, forward strand.
CTTCTGAATTGCCATTTCAATTTAAAAGATTGCAGTTTCCAATTAAATTAGCCTTTAGTTTTACAATTAACAAAGCGCAAGGGCGAACTTTAAAATATTGTGGCATCAACCTCAAAGAATCCTGCTTCTCTCACGGTCAGCTATATGTAGCTTACTCAAGAGTAGGAAATTCGAAAAATTTATATATATATTATAAATATTTTCCATTATTAATGTAAGACCCTACATATACCCCGGACAATAAAATGAAAAATGTTTATAAACAAGTAGTGTAAATAATGAGAAAATGATTTCAATTTTTTCAATAATACTCAGTCGTCAGCTGAATAGGAACAAATATGATGTAGCCCTTATACAGGAACCATATGTATACAAGGGGGACATTAAGGGATTAAATACTGGTGGTGGACAACTGTCATATAAATGTCCCACAAATAATATGAGGACTTGTATCTATACTAGACGAGGTATAGAAGCAATTCCTCTTTATGATTACTGTTCTAGGGATCTCACCACGGTGAAGATTAATGAAGGGATAGAGGGGAAAAGGAAAAACATCATCCTATCCTCTGCCTATCTACCATATGAGGAAGCAGACTCGGTTAATGCCTCGTTACATAACCTGGTCAATAACTGCGCAAACGAAAATCTCATCATAGGATGCGACGCAAATGCGCACCATGTTGCCTGGGGCAGTACAGACAACAATAAAAGAGGTGAAGTGCTTATGGACTATCTAGTAAGTTCTCCCTTATTCATAATGAACAAAGGCAATAGACCAACTTTCGTAAATAAACGTAGGGCAGAGGTTATTGATATTACGCTAGCAACTAAAGGGGCCAGCAAGGCAACAAAAAATTGGCATGTGTCTGGTGAAATTAGCTTATCTGACCACAATTACATTTGCTTTAGGTGCGAAACTACCCAAAACTTTGGTAAGGTACTCAGAAGAAATCCCAGGAAAACGAACTGGGCATCCTTCAAGGAGGATCTCAAAGTAGAACTTAGAGATCCCACAACTAGGCTAGACTCTATTATAGATATAGAATTTGAGGCGGATAGAATATCACAAGCAGTAAAAACCTGCTGGATAAAGAACTGTCCGGAAAAAGAGGTGAAATCGCAAAGGGAACTATGGTGGTCCCCTGACCTAGAACATCTAAGACAGGACACCAGAAAAGTTTTCATCTATGCGAAGTCGGTAAAAGACTTCACGATATATGCAAAAGCGCTAACGCACTACAGCAAACAAGTTCGCAAAGCAAAGAGAAGGGCGTGGAGGGATCATTGTCAGAACATAAGCAGCTATCCGGAAGGAATGAGACTGCCGAAGGCAATGAGCTCCGCGAAGGTTAATCAACTGTCATCCATAAGAAATGACCAAGGTAAACTCACAACAGATGGGAAGGAGACACTAGCAATCATGCTCAAACAACACTTCCCAGACTCGGTAGAACTACACAGTGTGACTGAATATATCATCACAATGGAAGAACAAAATGCAAGAAATTCCAAGGACGACTGGCGGACTGCAAAGAAAGTCGTTGACGCGGATAAAATACGTTGGGCAATACGAAGTTTCCGTCCATATAAATCCCCTGGACCGGACGGAATCTATCCCATCCTACTGCAAGAGGGCAGAAACATTATCTTACCGCACCTCTGCAGACTGTACAGGGCCTGCATAGCCTCTGGGTATGTCCCGACAATCTGGAGACAAGTTAAGGTAATATTTATCCCCAAACCGGGAAAAGCAGATTATGAGGATGCTAAATCATACCGGCCGATAAGCTTAACATCCTTCTTCCTAAAAGCTCTAGAGAAGATGATTGACAGGCATATTAGAGATGGAGCGCTTAAGCGCAGACCACTACACAACATGCAATGTGCGTATCAACAAGGTAAATCAACTGAAACAGCACTACATTATATAGTAGACAGAGCTGAAAGGGCTCTGACAACTAAAGAGATCTCAGCAGCAGCATTTCTTGATATTGAAGGTGCGTTCGATAGGACGACCTTTGAGTCAATAAGGGCTGCTGCAGAGAGACATGGCATAGAACCCACAATAATAAAATGGACACATACTATGCTTCAGGGCAGGATTATCCAAGCCAATCTACTGGGAGACAAGATAGCTGTAAAAGCGACGAAAGGCTGCCCACAAGGAGGGGTTTTATCCCCAATACTATGGAGCCTTGTAGTGGACTCTCTTTTGGTGGAACTAAATACAGGACCATTCCATACAGTAGGGTATGCTGACGACATAGTCATACAAGTAAATGGCAAGTTCCCGAACACTGTGTCGGACCTGCTGCAGGAGGCTTTGGACAAAATAGAAGGATGGTGTGATAGGAACAACCTATCCATAAATCCAAGCAAATCTGTTTTAGTACCGTTCACAAATAAATCAGACCTGAGTGGACTCAAGGAGTTAAAAATGTACGGCACTAAAATTAAATGGGCCACGGAGGTAAAGTATCTAGGTGTAACACTGGATAAGAAACTAACGTGGCGTACTCACGTTGAAAATGCAACTAAAAAGGCCCTAAGAGTGTTCAATATGTGCCGTTCAGCATAAGGCAAGACGTGGGGACTCAAACCTAGGGTCATATATTGGATTTACACAATGATGGTGAAGCCAATACTAACATATGGCAGTGCAGTATGGTGGACAAGAACTTTGTTACAAACCTGCAAAGACACCTTAAGGAAGGTACAAAGGGTAGCCTGCATGGGCATCACTGGAGCCTTTAAGACCACGCCTACTATGGCACTCGAGTGGATGTTGAACATTAAACCACTTCATATTCACATACAAACAGAGGCAAGAAAATCTCATTATAGACTTGCAAGGGCAGGCGCGTGGAATCGATACAAGCTCTGCACAAAACACACATCAATGGATCCTGTGAAAGAACTGGATGACTTAATGGACATGACATGTGATGCTGACAATCCAGTCTACATGTTCAATAGGAGATACAGTGTACATATACCCACAAGGCAAGAGTGGCAGAGAGGACTCAAGCCCATAAATTACACTACTCATCTCATTTGGTATACTGATGGATCTAAGATGAAATCAGGTACGGGAGCAGGAATTTGGTCAAATTACTGCAATATCAGTCAATCCATGGGGCAATATACATCGGTTTTCCAGTCGGAGTCCTATGCTATAATTGTCAGCATTAGAGAAATGCTAAGGAGGAATGTGAAGAACAAAACCGTATACATACTCAGAGACAGTCAAGCAGCTCTAAAGGCACTAATCTCCTTTAAAGTAAACTCGAAACTAGTCAAGGAAGGTGTTATCCTACTAAACAAACTAGGAAAACACAATAACGTAAAGCTTATCTGGGTACCTGGACACGAAGGTGTTGAAGGTAACGAGAAGGCGGATCAACTAGCTAGGGCAGGCTCGAGTAAGCAGCTCATTGGCCCTGAGCCATTCGTAGGAATACCTCATGGTACCTAACAACTGGCATTACATGCATTTGCTGATAAAGAACATGTCAGAGAATGGAGGCAAGCGAGAGGCCTAAACCATTCCAAAACTTTCTGCAGCACAAGACTAAATGGGTTTAAGAGACTATTAAATCTTACCAAAACCCATTTAAGGCACTATATAGGCGCAATGACAGGCCACTTCGGCACCAAGGAGCACCTCCGTAGGATGAAGCTTAACAACGGATACATGCAGATTCTGTATATTATTTCTGAGATTCTGTATAGAGTCTATGCAGCACATTTTGTGCAGCTGCGACGCTCTGGGAAGACGTAGGGCAAAACATCTAGGAATGGCTTATCCATTGCCTGATAATTTTGCACGGCTCCAGGCAGGTATGATTGCGAAGTATCTACAGGGACTCCTTGATTTGCCAGTGGAGGAGTAGTGCAGGGCCTTGGGCAGCACAATGGACCCAATAGAGTCGAAGTGCGTTCGGCTGATGCTGAGCCCGTGAGAGCCAACAAAAGAATAGAATAGAAACAGGTCTATTGCCAGGTTAAATAACCTCAATGTGGATGACACTACTGAAGATAGTGCGCAAGTATAAAAAAACTGTTTCTCAATTTAAAGGACGTTGTTTGTTGTTAGCCGTGTGGTGCCGGCTCAGAATACCACCACCCCCTCTCCTCCCATGGGTGTCGTAAAAGTCGACTAAGGAATTATCCGGAGGATGGGCAGCAGCGTCCTTCCGGCCGAATGAAGTCCACTGCTGGACAAAGGCCTCCCCCAAAGATCACCACAACGACCGATATGGGTGAGTTGTGAGCTCATTTGGGGGTTTTGCCATAATCGCCACGCTTGGCAGACGGGTTGGCGATCGCAGTTGAGTTGTTAATGTGCTCGAAGGACGCTGCTGCCCATCCTCTGGCTAATCCCTTAGTCGACTTTTACGACACCCATGGGAGGAGATGGGGTGGTGGCATTCTGAGCCGGCACCACACGGACAAGCCGGCACCACACGGACAAAAAAAAGCATATTGACATATTAAACTACTTCGATTGCTGAGAAATTCGAGAACTAGCCTGCACTGAAGACTATTCGCGTAAACTTAGAAAATATGAATATATAATAATCCCATGGAGATTAATAATAATCGAGTAAATAATTGAACTGTTTTGATTTAGCTCCTTCTTATTGCCTCCCAAATAGCAGCTTTCAAACTGATATTTTTATAGTTAATGTGTTCAAAATATTCCGGCTCATTCTCATTTTCATTTCATCCTACGATGCTGCTACCTTTGACTGTAAGAAAATAACCATGCTATTCTTGTTTCCGAATCATGGCTTAAGCCTTGTTTCCCTACTACTTCTTATTCTTTGCCTGTATTCAAACTCATTGGAATCAATCGCACGGCTCGCGGCGTTGCCATTACACCACCACACCACATTGTACCATTTACATTCCCGTTTCAGTTGTTAATATTTCTGCACAGCCACCACCATCAAATGCTGGTGAATATAGGTATTCTCTCTTCATTGAGGAAGAATTACATAATTTTAAAGTATTCATTGCTGTTTATTACTCGGCGTCCCTACGTATGAACTATTTATCTTCCTTCGAAAAATAGTTATGGGTGATTTTAACACCTGCCTTCTCAAAAAAAGACTCATTCTTCCGACTCCTGGCTATTCCCCTTTCGTCTTTAGCCAATTCTTCGCATGTAATATTTAAAAAAGTATTTTATAAATAACATCCAACGCAATCATTTCCTGGGACAAACTGTTCAATCAGGTAGGTCCAACTACAACCAAAATTCACGGTCTGCAGCGCAGAGTGGCTATCCGGATCGCACGAGGATACCGAACGGTGTCCTACGAGGCGGCAACTCTCCTGGCGCGTTTTCCGCCTTTTGACATCCTGGCGGAGATGGATGCGTGGGTCTACGATCAGACACGCTCCCTCCGCCAGAGCGGCGAAGGCGCGCCTTCAGGGGCGCTGGACAAGCTGCGGCGGCTAGCTCGGCGGCGCGCACTTGTAAAGTGGCGTCATCGCCTGCGGATGCAGTTTGCAACCAAGCGCGTCGTCGAGGCCGTCCTGCCGCTCTTTGGAGCCTGGCTCAAAAGGAGCGAGCGCGTCACCTACCGCCTGACGCAGGTGCTCACCGGGCACGGTTGTTTCGGCGCGTACCTGCACAGGATAGGACGCGAGGCCACGGCACAATGCCACCATTGTGATAGCGACCAGGACACCGCACAGCACACGCTCGAGGCGTGCCCTGCGTGGGCCGCTGAGCGGCGGATCCTGGTCGATCGGATCGGGCAAGATCTCTCTCTGCCAGCAGTAGTGTCGGCTATGTTGGCAGAGCACGAAAACTGGAATGCAGTGGTCTCCTTCTGTGAGAGCGTCATGCTCCAGAAGGAGACCGCAGAGCGGGATCGGGAGAGGGCCGATCCCGCACGAAGAAGAAGGAGACGGCGCCGGGGTAACAACCGCCCTGGCGCCTAATTCCGATACGCCTGAAAACCCCTGCCGTTGCTATAAGGTGGGGGACCTCTGGGTTCGCGGGTGCGTAGATTGGGGAATCTGCGTGCCCACACCAAGCGACCCAAGAGAAGACGGTAGCACGCATGTGGTCACGCGCTGCCGTGAGACGCTTTGGGGGATCCTTTACAATCCCCCTGGGGGGGTGACCGCTTTACAGTCACCCTCTCCGAGATGTGCCAATAGGCGTGGCACCAGTGGGTGGCTCTAGTGTGATCATACGAGGACCTGGAGCCTCCCTTAGGTGCCGAAGATGACCGCTCCAGTGGTTTTAGCCGGTAGGAGTCCGGCATACCCCTTCGTCCTTCCCCGGGGCGAAGGAAGTTCATGATGAATTTCCACTGGGCATCAATAAAAAAAAAAAAAAAAAAAAAAAAAGGTCCAACTACAAGAAAGAGGTCAATCGTGGAATTCGACACAGCTGGGCAGCGTTTGGGAAACTTCGCAATGTCTTTTCGTCAACAATATCGCAATGCCTCAAAACGAAAGTCTTTAACCAGTGTGTGTTACCAGAGATGACATATGGAACAGAGACATGGTCACTCACAATGGGCCTCATAAGAAAGCTCAAGGTCACTTAGCGAGGTATGGAGAGAGCTACGCTTGGTATTTCTCTACGAGATCGAATCAGAAATGAGGAGATCCGTAAAAGAACTAAAGTTGTCGACATAGCTGAAAGGATAGGTAAACTGAAGTGGCAATGGGCGGGGCACATTGCTCTTAGAACTGATGGCCGTTGAGGCAAAAAAGTTCTCGAACGGAGAGCATGCACCGGAAAACACAGCGTGGGACGATCTCCAACGAGGTGGATAGACGACCTGGTGAAGGTCGCTGGGAGTCGTTGGATGAGAGCGGCATGTAACCGCTCGTTGGGGAAATCTAAGGGGGAATGTTCAGCAGTGGACGTCCTGTGGCTGATATGATGATCCAATGCAGTTGGAAGTGACTGTATCAGCCGTAACATGGTTCTTCCTATCCTCAATTAAACATATATCTAACATCGCAAATTGTGATTTACATTTACATCGACTTCGTACTTCAATGGAGCTATAATAAAAATGTTTAAATAAAACTGAAAAGTTGAGAGAGACTAACAGCCGGTTTCTGAAAGGCGGTTCAAATGCCAAATTAGCTAACAAGCTGTTACAATTAACGGTCCGCTAAACAGCCCGTCGCAATCTGCGGGTTTCTGGAACGCAAATTATAGAAAAATTAGCTAATTAATGTTGACGCGTCTTGTTCGGGAGCGTTCGGGAAAATGTGTTATGTTTTTGCCTAGCGCATATCGTCGTCTCTTTCGTTTAATAGATAGATTGTCGTATTTTGGCAAGTTAGGTTCTCAAAAGACTACTACCGTGTATCCCGGTTGTTTAAAATCGGAATTCTCCTGCCTAAAAATACGAAAATAGTATCAATAACAGTTCATTTATTATTTCTGTTTTTCTTTGCCGTCCAAATTTATTTATATTGTACAAACCCCTTCGTTTGATGGTCTATCATAGTTCACACGGCTACATATAAGCTGATCTCTCACTACGCGGAAAGTCTATACAAAGCGAAACCAGCTTATACTGGGACTTGTGGTGCCGCCTAAGAATACCACCACTCCATTTCATCCCGTAGGTGTCGTAAAAGTAGGCGACTATGGGAATAGCCGGAGGAAGGGCAGCAGTGTCCTTCGAGTACATTTATAATTCAACTGTGATCGCCAACCCATCTGCCAAGCATGGCAATTATGGCAAAACCCCGCAATGGGCTCACAACACAAAACCATACCGGTTGGTTCGGCAATTTTATGACAATGTCTCAAAAAAAATTATAAGTAGTTACAGAAAAAGTTTCTGACGATAGTCGAAAAAATTAGTACATACTAAGCTATTCAAATTCAATTAATATATTTGGCTACCTACCAATAAATAATAAATTTCAAAGTTCATTATTAAATATTCATGCTGGTATTTTGCTAACATACTTTATAATTATTGAGCTTACCTCAAGTTTTCTCCGACATTTATTAACCATAAATTCATGTCAATTGCCTTTTAATGAGTAATATTTACTTTGACAAGATTATGTGGCCAATATTCACCAATTATAAAATAGCTAGTTGACAATCCATAGATTGATTGCTAAATTAACCACCACTAGCGTTGTGTGCTTATTGGGGCGTGTCGCCATAGTCGCTATGCTTAGTGCAAAAGTGTGGAAGTCTATTTCTGTTGGTATATTTTTTTTTCATCATTTACCATTTTATCTTATTTTACTATTTTTATGTTACTTGTACTTAATATACTACTAAACTGGTAAACAAATAGATAAACTCCATGGATAAAATAATTGTAGGCTGCGTATTATCGTCCAAAGGATCAAAATTATTTACGTGATCATTACGCCCGGTCTGTAGCCGTGTATGCGTGAACGGTGCACACAAACATAACATGCGGTGAATTTACCTAAACTCGAAGGGGTAAATTTTGTGCACAGCCCCTTAAATACTACCTACATTGGTAAGTAACATTACACATATCAAGAGTTCTTACTAAAACTAAAATTACAGTGATCAAGATTATTTAGGCACCACACTTGTTGCAAGTCATGGTAAAAACAAGTAAAATATATAAAAGAGGATATTGAAACTCTGAGCTTAGCCCACTCCATAGCCCTTTCGGTGAAGTTGAACCTTCTTATGAGGCCTATGGTGAGCGACCACATCTCATTAACATAAATCATCACTGGCAACACACAATAGTCAAAGACTTTTGTTGTGAGACATGGTGGTACTACATTATAATTATTATTTCATTACATGTAATGAATGAATTGGTTCTACATCTACTTTTTTTCTATACTTATGTGATGTTAAAGTGTTACTTACCTGTGTTCTGCTCTTCGATAGTATTTTTTTGTCATATTTTTACTATCTTCATTTTCAATTTTATTTCCATTATCACTAATGCCATCCATGTTAATTTTATTTTTTAAACTGCTATATCTTAGAGTGTGATATTTCCTCTGAAGTATTAATGTTAGCCTGTACATGCACAAGCAATGACTTCAAGTATTTACTCCTTACCTAAAAAGAAAAGTAACTTGTTATGGTTGATAATGACAATAGCTTCTGAGTTTTTCTACAATCTTATCTTAGCCAAATTATTTGTACAATGGCTTGCAATGCATCCAATTGATAAGAATAATCCAATTTTTTCAATTACTTCTTGAATTATTATATTTTATAAATTAATGTTTGTATATTATTGTAAAAGAAAATGCAAACAATTAATACAACATCCCTTTTTAAATTATAACAATACTGCCATGTAATATGTTACAATTTCTACGTAAAACAGATAAAGACAAAATGTATATATTAGAATTATATGTTTCGTCAAATTTGCGATATGGACTCATATATTGGGGCAACTCTCCAAACAGGGAACTTGCGTTCAAAGCCCAAAAAAAGTGCGTACGGGCAATATGTGGTCTTCAAAGCACCGACAGTTGTAAGCCATACTTTCAAAATCTTCAGCTGTTAACTCTACCCTCTCTTTATATATATGAGGTAACCATCTTTGTGAAAAGTAATTTTCATTTATTTGATACACTTACAAATGTGTGACATAAATATAAAATACATATAAACCACACCGTAAAGCAGTTCCCTCATGATTATTATTGTCCCTCATGATTATTACTATCCCAGTAACTCCCTGAGCCGAGGTCCGTGTCCCGCAGGGGACGCCCTCAGGCGCAGTTACTTAAATATAAAGAAAGCTAGGCTGGAGGCTACTTAATGCTTCGCCAATTTGCCCGGTTAAGCAGATATATCCCCCTTGGGATTACTGCGAGAAGCCCTACATAAAAAAAAAAAAAAAAAAAAAAAAAAACCGTAAAGCAGTATTTAATATCAATTTCTTAGGCATGGCACCTAAAATATATAACAAATTACCAACAAATATAATTACACTAAACAAATTTGGCCATTTCGAAAAAACATTGCATGACTTTCTTCTTAATAAATCATACTACACAGTTAATGAATATCTTAATGAATAGTGTTATAGTACCAACAATGTTACAGTAGGGCCACTTATTACATCCAATTTATTAAAATAAACAATATAACATTCCTGACATTCTGTTTGTTACCTATTTTTATTAATGAATTTTTTTGTGTGATAGTTTCTAATAATATCTATTGTAAATGAATGATGCTACAATTATAACACATCTTTAATATGTATTTGTACACTTCATGGCAAAACATAGATGGACGAATACTTTTATAATTATTATACCAACCCTTCTACCTATGTTTACAAATAAACAAATTCTAATTCTAATTCTATACCTGTAAAGCTCAAGTCCGACCACAAATATGAGCGAAGACTGAACAAAATTATTAGATAACCGCCTCATACAAATACGAAGTTTTAAATATCACTCAGTATATCTGAATCTTTGCTTCAATTGATCCTTAGTGCCAAACAAATTTCAGCAGGGAAGCAGTGTCTTCTACTTCTAAAACTTGTCTTATTACTTCAAAATAACTTACCACTGTGGGAGTGAATTCAGGTTTGGTTTAAAAATAAATTTCTCACACATGTATTAGACTCTCTTCAGAAAGAACACCTTGAGTAACAACAATTGACTATATATTAAAGCACTGTTAATCCTGATGATCATACAGTATATTAATCAATCTGTGTAATTCTTATAATACGGCGGACGTTTCGATACATAATACATAGGTAAGTACATTAGCACAGCAAGTACTTGCTTTATTGACAGTTCTCACTCAAATGACAAATCTCAATTCTCAATCAAATCTGAAAATTTAAATAGGCTTGTAAAATATACCGATTCAACGAAATAACGTTACTTTTCATTAGTTGATATTTATCGTACTGTTTTTATTCTCAATAATCCTATTATCGATAAATTCATTTGAGTATTAAAATTGAATTCGATATTTTATTTGAGCACTGCTTTGTACACACGGCTACGCATCAACCTCATAGAATACATTTACCAGGGGAAGAATGTCAACTTAATACAAAAAATGTGGGACAACATGTACGCCATCTCTTGTTATACCCAAGCAAATATTCATAGCGGGAATTTCAAATTACACCACATACATCCAATTTCAAAATTACTTCTTAAATGTCGGCTTTTGCACTGCAAGAAATCGTATCAGTTTCAAAATGCGGTAAACTGACAAATTTTCTTGCAGGTACAGCCAGCCAGTTGGTCAATAAATAATAAACAGAAGTAATCATCTAAAGATTTATTATAATTATACAGATTATTACAATTAAACATGTTTTAGAATTGCAATATTTTTCTTTAATGCTGAATGTGACGCTTCTGCAAACTTTCTGTTTCTTAAAAAGCAGTATCTTTTTATGCAGATGTGAAACACACTGTTTACTCTATATATTTTACAGTATAGGCCTTGGTTTCTTGACATTTATTTGAAAAATTAAAGTTAATTTCGCTTGTTATTTTATCTATAATTAACGTTTTAATTTTTGGCAAATGGTGTTTTTCTTTTAAAATCTCATTTACTTTTTGCGCACAGTTCTCGACACACAATATAAAGTCGCGAGATGCGTACATTAAAATTCTTTTTAACTCATTGTATTCCTTGAAATCGACGAAGAGGTGCGTGGTGTTCATTTCTTTTGCAAAAACCATTTCTTTGCATGTCAACATTGATTTTTATTATATTTAAGAATAAAACCACAAACATAGCCACATGCTTGTAGTTCAGCAGCATCTACTGTACCTTGTTATATATAATCGTCATCCAGATCCAATTGCATTGCTCATCTGGCGTCCTCTTCAGTCTCTTTTTAAGTGCATAATGTCTCACATGTCTGATGTCTCGTCGGGTCATTCGACAATAATACTTTGCAGTTGTCTAATATGGCCTAATTCTCATCCAGTTTGCAATTGCCAATACTAATGTAAGACAATTGCTAAGAATGGCGGTTTTCAAGCCTGCAACAAATTGTCCAACAGAAGGATTGGAATTGGATCCACAGTTTCCCCTGATGCAACCAAATAAATTTTCAAGCGGATCTTGCTGAAGTTGCTGCGTTGCTAAACTTTTTATATTAGCATGTTTAGTTGTAGTGGTAGTCCACAGCTATTCTATGCCAATAATAGTCCATACCCAGCCTTCCTGAGTAGGAGGAGTGCTTCTACATCCCACAAACTGTAATTTCTTAAAAAACTTTCGTTTCCCTGAAATAGGATAAATGTGGTGATTTAATTTTCAGGTTTGTAGCATGTGGTTTGCCTTTTTTCAAGTCTGCTGTGCCAGCATTTACACAGACAAAAAGTTTCTCGATGTTAGATATAACGTTTGCAGTTACTGCAGCCTCCGCAGGTAATACTCCTGAAATTGTAAGAATATTTATTTAGTATTGAGAAATTAAACGTTGACATGATCTTTATTTTAGCAAGTTTGTTTCAAGAAACACTTTCACTTGTCAATAAATTTGGATTAACCCATCATTTCCTACTGACTGCCTCCGAGAAGAAATGCAGAAACACTCAAAGATTTCTGTTTTAGAGTGTAGACATATTTAGATACAATATTACATAAGAAAAATGTAGGGCAGAAATGTAGACTTCTCTGTAAACTAATTGTAAGGTAGTATTCTTATACTAGCTATTAAGTTAGGTCATGTGATACAGGTTAGGTCATGTGATACATGTCAGTTATACAGGGCACCATGGACCCCATAATCCAAGCAAAGTTAGGTAAAAAAGACTTGTATACAATTCAGATGGTGACACCTTGTGTTTACTACATGTAAACATAAAGCTTACTCATTGGACAAAGTGACTCATATAATGTTGATATAACTTCACTTAAGGTTTATTTAATCATTAATACTTGTAACTATTTTAAAAAGAAAATAATACCTGTGGATTATTTCTGCCTGCCTGGTTAGTGACATCTGAAAATGGTTGTACAACCTGAAAGAAAAGAACTTATTGTAAACTCATTGATTTGCATTGATGGAAAGGGGTAGTCAATTAAGTTTTAAAATAGCATTGATAGCCAATTATAAGTTAACAATCACAATGATTAATTATTACCAGAACATTAAAATTAAACTGGGCAAATGCAAATCATACTTGCACAATTAGGGCCTAGAGTTACTGAGATCAAGCCTTGTGACAGATGAATATATATCATAGTATTGAAATTTTGTTGACACCTTTTGGGTATGATAAAAAACTGAAAAACTGGTTATAGTTTTCTTCATTACTTTTCATAATGGGACCTATAAGGGGCCTACTGAAGTTTTAATGGAATGTTGTGCATGATGCATGAGATTGTGCTAAAAATCAATATGCTGCTGCTTTATGTTATTATTCATCATCATCATCATATCAGCCACAGGACATCCACTGCTGAACAAAGGCCTCCCCCTTAGATTTCCACAACGAGCGGTCACATGCCGCTCTCATCCAACGACTCCCAGCGACCTTCACCAGGTCGTCTGTCCACCTCGTTGGAGGTCGTCCCACGCTGCGTTTTCCGGTGCACGGTCTCCATTCGAGAACCTTTGTGCCCCAACGGCCATCAGTTCTACGAGCAATGTGCCCTGCCCATTGCCACTTCAGTTTACTAATCCTTTCAGCTATGTCGACAACTTTAGTTCTTCTACGGATCTCCTCATTTCTGATTCGATATCGTAGAGAAATACCAAGCATAGCTCTCTCCATAGCTCGCTGAGTGACCTTGAGCTTTCTTATGAGGCCCATTGTGAGTGACCACGTCTCTGTTCCATATGTCATCACTGGTAACACACACTGGTTAAAGACTTGCGTCTTGAGGCATTGCGGTATTGTTGACGAAAAGACGTTGCGAAGTTTCCCGAACGCTGCCCAGCCGAGTCGGATTCGACGATTGACCTCTTTCTCGAAGTTGGACCTACCTAACTGGACAGTTTGTCCTAGGTAGACATCCTCGTCAACAACTTCGAGAACAGAGCTCCCAACGGATATTGGGATGGGCACGACATGGGCATTTGACATGACTTTTGTCTTGCCCATGTTCATTTTAAGGCCCACCTGTTGGGAAACTCTGTTGAGATCATCGAGCATTGTGCTGAGCTCTTGCAGCGATTCTGCCATGACTACGATGTCATCGGCAAATCGAAGGTGAGTGATATACTCGCCATTGATGTTAATGCCGAATCCTTTCCACTCCAGTAGCTTGAAGGCATCCTCCATTGCAGCGGTGAACAGTTTCGGGGAAATGACGTCCCCCTGTCTCACACCTCTCTGCAATGGAATTGCCCCCGTGCTCTGTTCATGTACTCGGACCGACATGGTGGCGTTTCTGTATAAGCACTTCAACACTTCAATGTACCGATAGTCAATCTGGCACCGCTGCAGAGACTGCAGCACTGCCCAGGTTTCAATCGAATCGAAGGCTTTCTCATAGTCCACAAACGCCAAGCATAGTGGCAGATTATACTCCTCGGTCTTCTGTATAACCTGCCGCAGCGTATGGATGTGGTCTATGGTACTGAAACCTTTTCGGAAACCGGCTTGTTCGGGAGGCTGGAAGTCATCAAACCTGCGCTCGAGACGATTTGTGATGACCCTTGAAAACAGCTTATAAACATGGCTCAGAAGTGAGATGGGTCTATAATTCTTCAATAGGGTGTTATCACCCTTTTTGAAGAAGAGCACCACCTCACCTCTGTTCCACGCTTCCGGCGTTGTGCCCTCGAGTAAGACGGAATTGAATAGCTTCTGAAGGACTTTAAGTACCGGTGTGCCACCCGCTTTCAGAAGCTCTGTCGTAATTCCGTCTCCACCCGGCGCCTTGTTATTTTTAAGCTGTTTCAAGGCCATCCTAATCTCGTACAGGCTGATGTCCGGGATATCCTTGGTATAGTGTCGGGTTAGTTTGGCTCGCGGGTCTTTGTCAGAGCCAATGGTAGGTATACTTACCGAGGTGTATAACTGCCGGTAGAACTTCTCAATCTCTCTCATTATTATTATTATAACTAAAATAACAACATATAGCAGCAGGATAGGAATATTCTCTCAAACAAAACAACCAACCATCCATAACTATCTAATCCATAGACAGTATCCATTTATATACCACATATAAACAATACAAATTCTAAACTTTACATAATTTTCTCCAGGAGTTGCATACCTACGTAGTTTCTTAGTAGTGAAGTTCACATAAGAGGATTCATTAAAATGTGTGTGGCACAGCATTTGATGCTCATTATTAAGCTTCATTTGAAAATCAGGTGAAAACCACTTTCCATGAGGGAAACAGAATTTCGCCCATTGTTCACAGCTAAAAATAAACAATATTTAAGTGTTATTATACTAATTTGAAAGACTGCTATTCAGATAATATTATCATAAGCTTCTCAATAATTGAGAAAGCAAATTAGTATTGGTATTGTAGGCTTGTACAAAGCTCAGCATTGTCGGAATTAACATTATTATTAGGTGGAGGTAAGATGGAAATATCAAACCAAGAAATCATCACGTCTAACGTGTAGACATTGATTAAATAAAAAGTTTGTTTAGATCAATTTAATGTTTTTGTTTTTTTGTTTATATTATATCTCATATAATGTAAGTCTGAGATACGTACCGGAGATAGTTCTTACTTCTCGGTTTGGGAAACCGATGTAAGGTTGGCCGGATCGTCATTAGGTGAAGTACCACACATAAAGCACTTCCTTTTGTGTTCTCTCATTGTGTTATACTCAAATAAACAGTTTATCAGTTATTAATTATGGTGATAGGGGGTGCCCCGAGGTAAATGTATTCTATGCTAACACGTTCACGGCTTGCACTAGCCGAATTTCAACACTACTAACAAAAAGCTATTAAGACCGAGAAAGAAAATGCCAAGGAATTAAAACGCTATCGATCTTAAAAACTCAACAAATAGTAAAAATTAAATGAATACCGACAATAACCAAAGCGAGCAGACATTTTTATTAAGTGTTGCCATGCTAAATTTCATCCTTCCTCGTTTATCCTGGATTTAATTCAAATAATAATGAAATTAAATATTTTTTTATTTAATAGAGTACTGTATCTTCATTTTATAAATTAATGTTAATTTTAATAAATGTTAATTAACAAATCGGTATCAGAAAGGTCTTGTATGCTTATATACTTAGGTGTAGTAGAGGTCAATAGGTGAAGGCACATCACATGTACTGCACCTATTCCATAGAATATGTAAACGATATGTGCGCTTCTACTATATTAAATATTTTATACATAAAGTTGGTACATGGAGTAAAACGATTTTACCTACAATTAAGGTAAACGTTCAAAATATAGCAACAGAAAGAAAAGTAGTTTCTTTTTCTTAATTGAAATGTTGCCAAGACCATAAAAAGTTAGTGTTTCATATTACTGGCAACATAAACTTGGCCCCCGTAGGCATGTCCCTGATTCGACAGTAAGTGTCGACTACCCCTGATCAACCTAGACTGTTTGGAGAGTTTAAGTGTATAATCTATGGTTTGGAGTGTTTGGACTTTGAACTATTAAAAGTTGAACGCTACGAATCGTGCGAGAGAGTGTAGTACTTTTTGTCGTTCCGTCGCACTCATTTATATAGTCGAATATTCGGCGACATATCAAGCTATACAAACCTGTTAAGTCTGTGCGCGCGGCACGCCCTACCATGCGGTGCTCTATCCATAATACACGTGTAGATACGTATCATATACGTATATATTTTGTAAGCAAGTTTAGCTAGTCTCGTAATAGATTGTTATTGCGCTGCGCCTAAGCGCCTATACATCTATTATTATTTATTAAGAATGATTATAAATTTATAGAATTAGCAAAAACGATGACTATTATAGAAATGTCGCTAAAGGATTTCGATTTTAATTTTTTTAAAACAACTTATTACTGTGCCTCTGCTGGGCACGGGCCTTTTCTCAGAATGAGAGAATCAGAAAAGTCAAGGTCAAGTGGGTGGGGATCGAGCACAGACCCTCCTCTGTGGAAGGCAAGCATTCAACTACTATCACTGCTAAATAGGCATGTGTAACTCAGGTCTGAGCCGGTTCAGTGATTCAGATCACAGAGACTTGAGCTGCTGAGCTGCGGTATAGACAGCTCACGGCTCATTGACAGCTCACAGAGCATAATGAAAGCTTTGGCGATAGTTTTTGAGTCTATATTCGCTCAAGTAGTCAGTTTGAGCTGTTGATCTATGGTTAATCTGATTCGTTCTGTGAGCTGACGTATTAGTAACTGAATGATTAGAGGTGCATAAATAAAACGCGAAGCATAACTTAAAATAAATAATATTATTTCATATTTTCTTTTAAATACAAAATAATCAAAGAAAAATCGCTGATATATTATGTAAAAATATTTAAACCTATATTATGAAAGAGATGAAAAGTGGCGGTTAAACCTGTTCGAACCAATAGAGTGCGCGCTGAGTCACAGTTCATAGTATAGCAAAGTACCTACTTGAGCTGACCTGCGAGCCGGCTCGCAGCTCCGGTTCAAGTGCTTGAACCGTGATCTGACCTGCAGCTCATGCTGATTTGTTGAGTTACCCATGTCTACTGCTAAATATATTAAATATTTTTAAACTGACATGGTCACTGACACTGTGTTGGAACAGAAAACGGGATATTTACCATGTTTTTCATTTCTTTTGAGTTCCTGATATTTCGGCGCTGTTGCAAGCGCCATATTCACGGATAAATTAAAGTTTTTTGCGGGTGGATGTTTAAAAGCAGACAAAACGATCTACCCTTTTCCTTAAACGTTTTGTGCGCTGGATGCCGCTACCACTATACTTGCTCTGTCCTAGAAATATACAGCCCCCTAAATTATATGGCTTGCCAAAAGTACATAAGCAAAATGTTCCGCTACGGCCCATAGTCAGTCAGATAGACACGCTCACGTACGACCTGGCAAAACATGTAGCTGGTGTGCTTCAGCCATTAGTTGGGCATTCAACATCTTATGTGAAAGACTCTCGGCACTTCATTGACATCCTGCAATCCATCAAACTTCAAACCAATAACGTAATGGTCAGTTTCGATATTGAGTCCCTTTTTACGAATGTACCAGTGTTGGATTGCATGGAAGTAATTAAGTCCAGTAGCTCCAGTAGTAGCTAATATTTGGATGGAGCAATTTGAAGAGTTAGCTATCTCCACTGCATCTACACCTATAAAGCTGTGGAAAAGGTACGTTGATGACGTCTATGGCATCATCGAAGGAGATGAACAACAAGTCAAAGTATGTTTAGCACACCTAAACAGCATACATGGCAAAATTAAGTTTACCTATGAAATGGAAAATGAGAGGACTATTCCATTCTTGGACGTGAAGATACGAGTTCGAACTGATGGATCCCTAGGCCACTCAGTCTACAGGAAATTGACACTTACTGATGGATCCCTAGGCCACTCAGTCTACACGCAAACTTGCATCACTATCCCAGACTACTGAACTCTGTAGTGACATCACTCACCAACCGCGCGTATGATTTATGAATGTTTTAATTTTATTAAGGTATTTCCATTGGGAATATATTCCCAAGCTTCCGATGTCTGTGCAAAATCATCTGATGTGATTACGCAATGCAGGTCTTATCTTATTCTAACATCTAACACACATAAAACTTCATAAAAGTGTAATCGCCCGTATATGATGCTCATGACATGATGTTACAAGAACAATTTTAACAATAACTAATAGTCAATGTCATAATATTAAATATAAGAAACTAACATTAAAAGAAATGAAATTTTAAATGGATTCGTTCAAGATAATATCAAATTAATGAATATAAGTAATTATCATACAAAACTATGTAATTTCAACTGAGTCAAGTCAAATTATATGGAATGGAATGCAAGATGATAACTTTATTTATTTTTATTTTATTTTCTCACCACAATATTGAAACAGTATAGTATTGTACAAATTTACTGTGGGAGACTGGTGCCTGTATCTTAGGTCACCAGGCCTTCCACCCCAGAAGTCCAATTTTGCTCTTTCATAAACTGCGCCATGAGATTTTTTTCAATTTTCTTGTTCTTCGTGTATCTGATTCTATCAAGTTGTTTCGTCTTGTTAAAGTTTTCTTGATGAATACGTTGATTTAACTTTATCAGGCCCTTTCACTGCAGACAACATCATGATTTAACAATAAACTCGCTGTCCTAATAAAATGTGTATATTATGGCTTTGATACACCCAATATCATGTCAAGGTGTAAATATTTAAGTAAATAACATAAAAAAATTAATTTTAATGAGTCATGTCAACTTATTTTACATTAATAATATAATTAATTCCAATGTTTAAATATTAAACCCTTGATTGCAAGTTAAAACACTTCCTTTCCTTTCCATTGGGAATATGTTACCAAGCTTCCGATGTCTGTGCAAAATCACGCCAACACATTGCTCTGATGCTGGCTCTGATGTGATTACGCAATGCAGGGGTGCAATTCCTTAAGCTCAAACATCCATACATCCTTTAATACAGAATCTAAATAACGGTGTAAAACCAATTCAGTATTCGCTAAGACATGATTGAAGCTATTCAAGGACACGTTGCAGATGGTAAGCCGTGAGGACCAGTCTTAGCGAATACCAAATTGGGTTACCACCGATTTCAATTATGTATTCAAGGATGTATGGATTCTTGAGCTTAGAGAATTGCACCCCTGGTCTTCTATCTATATATCTATATATCTTCTATCTTACTCTAACATCTAACACACATAAAACTTCATAAAAGTGTAATTGCCCGTATATGATGCTCGTAACACTTTCTATCTAAATCCTCAGCTATCTGTTTTGTCTCGTCGTTTCAGCCAAATAATGTCCACTACTAGACACAAGCCTCCCCAAAGATCGCCATAACGACCGGTCTGGGCGTGTTATGTGCTCGTTGGGGGGTTTTGCCATAATCGCCACGCTTTGGCAGGCGGGTTGGCGATCACAGTTGAGTTGTCGTAACTTATTTAATTTAGTATTTATTTAATAACTAGCGCTTTGTCCGCGACTTAGAAGTAAGAATTTACCATACAAACTTAAACACCCCATTTAATCTCTTTAAGGGATTAATATGCTATGTCCTTCCCCAGGGTTCAAGCTACCCCATACAAAATGCATCAAAATCGGTTCAGGGCTCTAGCCGCGAGAACGTAAAAAACAGACAGACAGAAACACATTCGCATTTATAATATTTAATATTGTTATTGGAACTGAAAACGGGATATTTACCATGTTTTTCATTTCTTTTGAGTTCCCGATATTTCGGCGCTGTTGCAACCGCCATGTTCACGAATAAAGTTTTATGCGGGTGGATGTTTAAGAGCAGACAAAACGATCTACCCTCTTCCTTAAACGTTTTGTGCGCTGGGTGCCGCTACCACTATCACTTAAGTCACTCACAACTCGACTTTGTTACCGACACACGAAACTCACTGTTTCCGCTCGCGAACTTTTTACTGCACTTTTTCGGTCTTTACACAATCGAATCACTGGATTCCAGGCCTTCGACAGTTGAAACCCGTCCTCCCGGTTAAAGTTATTATATTTGGTAATCTCAATGGCTTCTTAGTGGCGTTCTGTCGAGATTACCGAGGGATAAGTAATTCGATCCAGTGATTCGATCCCGAATCCAACAGGTGTTCAGCTATGGTCGATTCTTGGATGTCGTTGTTTTTCACCGCTCTGATTTTTTCTGAGATTCTACAAGCTACAGTGCGTTTCGTCTGACCGATATACGACTTGCCATAGCTACAGTCAACCTTGTAAACTCCAGGCTTTTCGAGGAGAAAGTTGTCCTTTTAACGCAGCCTTTGAGACACTTTCTTGAACAGATAGTCTTTACGGAGTATTTCCGAAGATTTGCAACCTTATCTGTCACTCCCCTCACGTACGGCAAAAAATGCCGGTTGCCGATCAACCTCGCACTTCCGATGCTTAGACATAGTTTTTTGTCTACAGTGTATGGCCTTCGTTGTATAACCATTCCTATCTACGACCCTCTGCACATGCGCTAGTTCTGTACGTAAATGTTCCTCTTAAAACATTCGTCTATCTGTAAAATTTATCTGTTTGATACATTTATACAGCAAAAATACTGATCTGATTAGAGATAGCTTGGACCCAAAGCTAAAGGCCTATTCAGATATAAGCGATATTCGCTACCACTGTGGGTGGCGAAAATACCGAGCGGTATTCCGCTGGGTCGGTATTTGTATTCTGGGTAGGTATTTAGGTACCACTCGGAATTTTTAGCTATCCACAGCGGTATCGTCGAAGATCGCATATCTGAATAGTCCTTTATACATGTTGCCCAAGCTCACTCAGCGTCACTTATTGCATTTATAAACGTGTCTTCGAAATTACCTGACAGGAAACGGAATCAGTCGGAGAAAGTCTAAATTGAATTAACTATCCAAAATAGTTTAAGACAAAATCATCATCATCGTCATCATCATTTCGGCCTAATGAAGTCCACTGTTGGACACAGGCCTCCCCCAAAGATCATCACAACCACCGATATGGATGTGTTTTGAGCTCATTGGGGGGTTTTGCCATAATCGCCACGCTTGGCAGGCGGGTTGGCGATCGCAGTTGAGTTGTTAATGTACTCGAAGGACGCTGCTGCCCATCCTCCGACTAATCCCTTAGTCGACTTTTACGACACCCATGGGAGGAGAGGGGGTGGTGGCATTCTGAGCCGGCACCACAAGACAAAATAACTAACAAAATCTAAACACACCTAAATGTTTACCTTGGGAGCTAATCAGAAGTAAAAATCTAAATCGACAATGAACATAATAACAACACGGTTGAAATTAATGTGAGTATTTAAAAAAACACAGTGTAACAAAAATAATAGATCATATTCATCTTATGCACCCTTTATAAAATCAAGTACGGCAAATAAAACTTGACAACTAAAAGGTATGAGACATATCTTCATGCTTTTATGTAATATACGGCTGAATTGTGAAACGCTACTTTATATTAAGTCCCGTTTTAATTATTCATTTCGGTAGGAAACTGGGCGGCTCAAATAATAATAATTGTATTTATGACTATGAATTATATAACAAGAGCAGTGATGGCATAGTGGTTGACCGTTTCACTTCCATACTGGAGAGTCTGAATTCGATTCCCCGCCGCACCTGTCTTTTCAGATTCATGTTCGGATCCCTTTCTCATCGTGAGAAAAAGCCCGTGCCCAGTGGTGGGACAGTAACGGGCTGATTATGTATTCTATAACAGACTATCAAAACGAACATAAGCTACGTGTGTTACCTCGGGATTCAGCAATAGTAACAGATATTAAAATTGAGAATATAACTAAAATAAAAGTTGGTTAGCAATTAGATCAATAAAATTATGACTTCGGGGTCGACTACCTAATATGAATATGAACATTGTTATATTCGAACGTTCACATAGGGATCCGAACGGCAAGCGATTTTTTTTCAAAAAAGTGCATCTTTGAGCGTATAACAATAAACGCTGAGTTTGTCCGATGCCAGTACAGGCAGTCCCTTTCGTACAATTTTGTGCACCCATATAGCATAGTTATGGTTACATAGGGTGTCGAGCTTGAAGTGTAGCCGTGTGTACAAATGAATTAAATACAAAACTAATAAAATATTAAGTAAGCTAATTCATAAACCTGTGCCCACTTCCTGGTGCACTAGATCCGTACATATATGCATACGGGTCCATAATGAGCAGCGTTCAGAAAAAATATCGAAATTGATACCAATTTTGATACTTGGAAAAAATATCGATCATCGATAACAGGAGATTAAATATACATCGATACATATCGATTATTCCACGAAAAAATATCTATATATATATCAGTGATGCCAACTTAGGAGATTTCCCCCTTAAATTTAGGGGTAACAAGTATTGAAAGGGGCGGTTTTAGGGGCAGGATTTGGTTGGGGTTTTTTTTAGTGGGCCAAAGATTAATAATTATATATACTAAAACAGTTATACATCTGAACGCTGCCAATTTGCACATGTTGATATATTTTTGAACGCAGCCTAGAACGAACGAACGGTGCAGCTAACGGGTTCATTCCGCACCACTCATTCCAAAGAGAATACAAACTCTACGGTACTCATTAATCATTATTTATCTGTTCGTTCACTTGAATTCAGTTCATTCGCCTCATTTTTGTGTTGTTTGGGTTCCTTCTATCCTGTAGTTAATAGAAATAAGTTAGGTGTAATTTAAGTTGTTAGTCTCAAGAGTATATGAGTTAAAATCAATATGGCTCTTTCGGTTTCGGTTCTTGCATAAACATCAAATATTCAGAAAATATGTTAAAAGTCAGCTACAGATCTCAAAATTTTAAAAAATACGCCTTGAACTAGCACTTCTGAGGTTAATGACGACGATGAGGATGCCGTTTCTGCGTTTGTGCATAATTATTGTTTTATTTCATGTGCTAAAAAATTTACTTATATACTATATCTATATATATTATACCTACATCAATAAAAAGTATTTTTCAACCTTAAAAAAACTATCCTAAATATAGGTACTAAAAAAATACTTAGGGGTTTTTAAGGGGGATTTTAAAATGATCTTGGGGGAAAAATTCTGTAGGGGTTGGCAACACTGATATATATTTTCCAAGCCTAGGAAAAAAAGGGCGGGAAAGTCGAATTAAAAGGCGCTATTTTTTAAATAAAATAATTTTAATTCATTTCGAGGTATATTAACTAGTTATAGCCCTTATTTTCTAATTCCATGAGTGAATTTAGTAGTGGACTCATGGAGTCCTCTACTTCCGAAACCACTTTAAAGCGGAAGAGTACTTGCATACATGAAGATGAACCGGTTCCCAAGATGTTACCGAAGTTCATAAATACTAAGAGGGGTTTATTCAAAGACATCCTTCCCACCTATGAAGAATTGAACAGAAAAGATTATCCCGTATTACTTTTCCAGGACAACAAAGAAAAAATTGATCTATTTAAAATTAATAAAATTCTTAAGGACTTGGTTCCACTTAACACGTACGTTAAGCCCATTGGTCATTACTATATCAAGATATTCTTTCCAACAAAAAAAGAAGCGAACTCTTTCATTTTGAATAAATCCATTCATAGCAAATATAACTGGTCAGTCAAGATACCTTTCGATCAAATTGAAAGTCAGGGAGTCATCAAGGTTCCTACTGAAATTACCGATACTGAACTTTTGTCGTCTTTGAAATCACCTGGGTGTGAAGTTTTAGGTATCAAGAGATTTAAGAAGAAGCTTCCCGACGGCTCACTTACTTGTCTGCCAACAGTACTGGTAACTTTTTTGAATATTAACAGGCCCAGTCATGTTACTTATGAACATTTATGGTTCGAAGTAAGAGAATATTTTAAACCTTTAGTTCAATGCTTTAACTGTTTCAAATTCAACCACACTAGTGGTTCTTGCAAAAATGCTCAAGTTTGTTCCATCTGTGCAGGTAATCATTTCTATAAAGATTGTTTACAAAAAGATAAAATTAAGTGTAATAACTGCCAAGGACCTCATGTAGCAGTCGCATATGAGTGCCCCCTTAAAGCTTCGAAAGTTGCTGAAATTAAAAATAGAATTTTGGGAGGTACAACATATGCTTCAGCTATTAAAGGCACCAAATCAGTCTTACTTGCATCTAATGAAAAAACATCTAAAAATATCCCTTTGAATTCTAATGTTAATACCAAAACTACTTCACCTCAGAAACGATTTATTATAAGCGATATATTGAACTGTGATTCAACATTAAACGGCATTATAAAAACAATTGTAGATTTGATTTCTAAGAAAGATGGGGCACCAATTACATCCAAGATTATAAAAGAATTGTTAATACACAATTTAAGCAATACATAATCATTTATGGATAAAGTTTTAAAACATTTAAACATAATACACTGGAATTCTAGAAGCATTTCCCCTAAACTTGATGTTTTTAATGACTTTATTGACCTCAGTACTGATAGCATCGACATTATTTCAATTAATGAGACCTGGCTTAATAACA
The DNA here is from genome assembly GCA_947459985.1 of Diloba caeruleocephala. Classification (NCBI taxonomy): domain Eukaryota; kingdom Metazoa; phylum Arthropoda; class Insecta; order Lepidoptera; family Noctuidae; genus Diloba; species Diloba caeruleocephala. The sequence goes on from OX381615.1 coordinate 15,577,157, forward strand.
ATAAAAAATTTAAGCTTAAGGGTTATAATATTATCAGGAGAGACTCTGAGCGTCCTCACGGAGGCGTAGCCATTGCAATTAAAAGTTTATATAAATACAGTATTATTGATACCTATTCGGACTACAATTTTCAAAATATTTTGTGTGAAATTGAAATTGGTTCCTTGTACTTGAATATTTTATGTGTATATTGCCCTCCTCCACCTAACGGTAAGTTTCGTATTCATTTGCTGGAAGAAACTTTTAATAAAATAAAAACAGATAATTTTTTAATCATTGGAGATTTTAATGCTCTTCATCTGTCTTGGGGTGGTAAAAATAATAATAGTAGAGGCAATTTTATTTACAATTTCATGAATGATAAAAACTGCATTTGTATTAATGACCATAACATAACTACTTTAGCTCCTTTCGGACAAGAGGGTAATGTGTTAGATTTAGTTTTTGTTTCTCAACCTCTCAGTTCCAGTTGTGCCTTTTCTATATTAGATGATCCTATGAGTAGTAATCACTATCCTGTTCTTGTCAAAGTCTTCTATCAGGTTTCTGAGATATATTTTGCAGATACCCCAAGATGTGTTTCTACTGATGTCCCTGAAATTTCAGAAATAAACTTTAACAAAATTAATTGGCATGTCTTTGCTGATAAGTGCAATACAGCATTATCATCGTTTACTCTAACTAATTATCCTATTGGTGATTATAATAGATTTGTTCAATTATTATATTCAGTATTGTTAACATTCCAAAAAAAGTCTACTGTCCATCTTCGTCAAAAGAGAGTTGTGTGGTGGGATGAAAAGTGTGAGTTAGCAGTTGCGAAAGTACGGTTAGCACTCCAATCATATAAAAGATATCCTTCATTAGAAAACTATTTGATATATAAACAGTTAGATGCTGAAAAAAAGTTAATTATACTAGAAGCTAAACGTACCAGTTGGCAAAACCTATGTTCATCATTTAGCCGCTTAACTTCCATTAAAATAATTTGGGATAATATACGTAAATTCAAGTTCTCTTGTGCCCAAGGAAGTAAAAGCAATGTCTTCATGCACAATCCAGAATATACTTCTGCTTTTCTAAATAAAATCACTTCTCCGATTAATAATGCAGACTTTAACCATCTTAACACTTATTTCTCACAGTCTGGTAAAGAGTCATTTTCCTGGTTAATTAAACCATTTTCTTTTGATGAATTTATTGTCTCTCTGCATAATAAAAAGGTTACATCCCCAGGGCCGGATTCTATTCCTTACTCTGTAATACAGAATTTACCAATTAATATTAAAAAGATTTTATTATTAATATATAATACATTATGGTCTACTTGTTCTATCCCAGATAGTTGGAAAATTCAATATGTAACCCCTATTTTAAAGCCCAATAAAGACCCAAACTCTATAAGCTCATATAGACCTATCTCATTAACTTCCTGCTTTTCTAAACATTTTGAAACAATGCTCAAGAATAGACTTGAGTGGCATTTTGAACACCATTGTTTGATACCTCCACTTCAATTTGGTTTTCGTAAAGGTAAAAGCACTCTGCACAATCTCAGCTGCTTAATAGGTGAAATTAAAAATGGATTTCAAGTTAACAAATCTACCTTGGCTGTTTTTTTAGATATCCAAGGTGCATTTGATAATATTGATCAAAATTATTTAATATACACATTATATAAGTTAGGAGTCCCTGGTTTAATTTTGAAATGGATTCACAAATTCCTGAATGGTCGCAATACTTGGATAAAGGTAGGTAGACAACTATATGGACCTAAAAAATCCCATAAAGGTACTCCACAAGGCTCTGTAATCTCACCTTTAATCTTCATACTTAGCCTTATTAATTTTATGTCTAAAATACCTATTCAGGTCAAATATTTATTATATGCTGATGACTTAGTTATTTATGTACAATGTGAGAGTGTTAAAGAAGGGGAACAAACTATGAATAAGGCCCTCCATCACATAGGCTCTATATTAAATAATAAATTGAAGCTTAAAATTAATGTTGATAAAAGTGCTACCATATTTTTCTCTAAAAATGGACCTCATACTCCTCAAATTATCTATGACCATGCAATTATTCCTAATTATGTTTGCTTTAGATATCTTGGTTTGATTTTAGATTCCTGTTTATCTTGGAAACCTCATATTGAATATCTTTGTAGAAAAGCTGAGTTAGGTCTAAATATTATGAAATCATTGGTTGGTCTTAATTGGGGTTCTGATCCCAAAATCCTAAAAATTCTTTATATTAGTACTATTCGTAGTTATTTTGATTATGGCTGCAGCTTTTACTATGATGCTGACAGCTATCTATTAAGAAAATTAGATGTCTTACAGAATAAAGCTCTACGTATAATCTGTGGAGCTATGATGTCTTCGCCTATTAATTCTTTAGAAGTTGAAACTGGAATTGTTCCTCTCACTATTAGAAGATCTTATATCACTGACAAATTTTCTATGAAGTTAATTAGCCTTGATAATGTTATAATCTCTAAATTACTCCATAACTTTGATGTTCCTGACTATAATAATGAAAGTATAAAAGTAGCTATGTCTCTAATTGAATCAATAACATTTCTGAATTTCAAATTCCAAGATATTATATTCTGGTCTAAGCAACATCCTTATTATAATGTTGACTTTGTCTGTACTTATATGAACATTCCTATACATGTAAACAAATTTAATTCCAAAGTTGAATTTTTACAGTTTTTAGACACCAAGAGTAACTTCATAAAAATTTATACTGATGCTTCTAAAACTCCAGAAAGAACTGCTTTTGCCTTTTTTGATCAAATATATAACTATGGTAAAGTCTTCAGATGTAATGACTATATGTCTGTTTTTTCAGCTGAAATGCTTGCTATTTTACATGCTCTTCAATATGTACTTAAAAATTACAATAACTATACTCAATCTCATTTTCTAATATTATCTGATTCAATGAGTGTGGTAAAAGCTCTCTGTAATAAAAATATGAACATGTATTCTCACTATGCAATCTATAAAATAAGAAGTTTGGTTTATGAGCTTTCTTTCAAGGCTCTGTATATTGAATTCTGCTGGGTTCCGAGCCATTCGGGTATACTTGGTAATGAACTAGTTGATAGCCTTGCAAAATCTTCCTATTCTGTAATCTGTAATTGTCCTGTGCCATATACTGATTTGAATAATTATATCAAAGACTTAATGATTAAGCGCTGGGAGATATCGCTTAACTATACTCGGCAAGTAAAAGGAAAATGGTTAGCAGAAATCACTCACAAACCATCAACGTCTTCTTGGTTTGAAAGAAACAAGATATTCCTTGGTAGACAGTTAATTACCACTATTTGTAGGTTAAGAATTGGACACTGTAAAATACCTTCTCACTTGTACAGATTAAAACTCATCGATAGTAAATCTTGTATATATTGTAATTATGAAAGTTGTGACCTGCAACATTTGTTCTTTGATTGTAAACAATTTTCAGTGCAACGAGTATTGTTGATTTGTCAATGTCAAGACTTGCTAGGGAAATGTGACCTACCTAAAAATATTTATGATTTATTAAAATTTCCTATTTTATATAATTCTATATTTCAATTCATCCAAAGTACAGTTGGATCTGTATGAATTTTAGTTATTATTTGCATAGTTAATAATTTTTGTTGTTGTAAATATATATGTATAGATACATAATTTTAAGATAACTTTGTTTATCTTTGTAATTTGCGTTTATAATTTATAAGTGGTAGAGTCATTCTTAACTTTGTTTATAAGTATTTTAGTTATTTATAAGATAAATATTCTGTTACCTTGGATAAGAAACTGTTATAAGTTTGTAAATCTTTTGTTGGGTTGATGGTTCGTCCAATGCCCATAATAAATGAAAAAAAAAAAAAAAAAATTCCAAGCCTAGCTGACAGTCAACGTCACGGTCACGTCAATTCGAGTATGTGCGACTGCCTAGGATAGAAATGTTGTAAATAAATTTATAAATGATTATTCATTTAATTCTGTTTGTGTATTAGTATCGATAACAGTTTTTGTACAAACTGTAAATGTAGTGATGGCATATACAGAAAAGGTGTTATTAAGTGGCACCGCTTTGTCTTTTTTGTTCTATGAATGTGTAAACTCTGCTAATAGTCAGGTCTTTATATTTACTCTAATGTTTATGCTACCCTGCATTATTTAAGTTATCCTTTACTATTAAGATTGACATATACGTTTACTTTCAGGAAGGTTTTCTTATCGGCGACGTGACTTCAGAAATAACCAATCACATATCTGACTCACACAGTGATAATGCCCGTTTAGATACTCAAATTGAAATCAGAACTGTGCTTCCACTGCCTTCAGTTTCGTTGTTTTATTTTCCAACGGGAAGAATAAAGGAAGATGTTCTCTCTGATTTGCTTTCTACCACTGCAAATGAAATTGTTGGTTGGTACAAATATAGGAAGAATACAAGCATCAAACCTACTTTTCGAGATAAATTAATATCTAAAGGTTTACAAAAATACTTTGAAAAGTATCATGGAAAGAAAAATTTTGTTACTTGTAATTTGTCTAACAAAATATCTTCTGCAGGGTCAACCCATACATTCATGTACAGATTTGGTAAAATCAATTGTTTTGATATGTATGAATACATAGAAGATATTACAGCAAACTTAGGTGAAAAATATACTGGATACAAAAAAACACAAGGATTATCACCACACAGTATTTTCAGTAAGATTGTAAGAGAAAGTAATGTGCAACGCAATAACACAAATGATGCAATACTACATATTCAAGAAGCTGTTGATGCAAGACTTATAAAGGAAGCTAAAATTGCTGCCAAAAATGAGTCCATAATCAGAGAGCTAGAAGCAGAAATCAAGCAAATGGCTACAATTTTAGCAGACAAGCACTCATTGGATTTACAAACAACATACAATAAAAATATTGAGGAAAAATTTATGAACAGGGAAGTTGAAATGGCACAGGCTTGTTTAGAAGCAATGAAAACTCCTTTAAGAGTGGATATTTTGAATATTACAAATGTTCCCATTAACTGCAAGCAAATAGATATTGAGAATTCAGTTCAGTTAACAGAGGATGAGGTTAAAGATACCAGTCCAAGTCCTCCATTGTTATCCTCCAGCTCATCGAAACAAGTTCTAAATTATGCAGCTGCATTAAAAACTAAAAACGAAATAGCAAGTACTAGTGTAAGCATTCCGTTTCTTAAGACTTGCCTCATACTCTGTGTTTTTTGCCTAATTCTATTAAAGAAATGATTTCCGAGATGCTTTGTAAGCATTCATATCGGCCATTTATACGTCCACTGCTGAACAAAGGCCTCCCCCATAGATTTACACAACTGTGTCATCATTTTGGCGGGTATTTGCCAATACTCACCACGCTTGGCAGGCGGGTTGGTGAGCGCAGTATGGCTACCGTTTCACAGAAGGGACGCTGCTGCCCATCCCTCTGGTTTAGATTCCCTTAGTCGCCTTTTACGACATCCACGGGAGGAGATGGAGTGGTCCTACATTCTTAATCCGGACACCACACGGACAAGCATTGTACAACTGTACAACTGTAAGCATTGTTATACATAAAATATAAAACAGTACCGCTGCCTATCCTCTTGTTATTGTGTAAGCCATATTTAAAACCCACAAGAAAGTGAACCATCCTCTTGTCTGGGAACTGTATAGCTTAAATGCTTTTATGAAAAGCATATTTTATGAAAATAATGGATTGCAGCAACAATATAAAGTTACTTTATTCAGCTTAATATATAATGATATTAACCAAATTATTTTTATGTTACAGAAAGGAAAAAGCTACAATGATGACTTGATAACTTTTGATGTTGACGAAAATCATATGACAAAGACATTGATAGTTCAAGAAGATGTAAAGTGTGGTGATAGTTCACCAGAATATTAACAAGTGCCTTTAAGCTAAGTGTTTAAATATTAATAAATAAGTTACCATATAAGTAAAACTTAAAACTGTAATACTTATCACTTTTGTTTATTACTAATAATAATACTCATAAAACCTATTCAAGTTTTCTAAAGAATTATAATAATATACATTTATAAGTTTCATCAGTACACATAACTTGTATTTGTTTTATACATCACAGGTGTTAATTTTTTAATGTTTTGTTTTATCACAATTACTTAATTCTATTAAGTTTAGTTACACATTATGTTGGTATTAGATTCCATCACTTATGGTTTGTTCACTAAGAGAATACAATGTATTTGAAGGAAAGATTTTCTACTTATTATTATTGTTTTACCTGATACTTACTAATAGGATTATTTCAATACAAATTTAAAAAATTAAATGATAATTTCATTTTTAGCTTTTATGTAGAGTATTCTATATATTGTTTGAATAATGCTTATAATATGTGAAAGCAGGATATGTTTGAATCAGATGAGTCCATAAAGGATAACCTGAATCCTCACACTCATGGTCATAAGTGTTAAAATGCACAGGTATTTGGAAACATGACATGACATAAAATTTGTGTATACCCTACTTGGTCGACCTTATCATTTTAAGAAAGTTAGACAAGTACCCAAATTTAGATGCAACATACCTTCCTCCAAGTATGTTCACATAACACCAAACAATTATAAAAAAAAACAATAGTGCTAGGTACATTTTATTCTACAATAATAGCATACAAAACAAACTAAAAATACAAGCTTCTGATAACAATGAAACAGATTAACATACTGACTATTAATACTACATTTTAACTTACAACTTAAAGTTACAATTACAAGCAGGTCAAGTATTGAGAGACTTGCCATGGACAGTTAATTTGCTTTCCACCTGAAAACCCAGGCACTGATTCTACAGGTATGCCCAGTATTTTGGCCCATTTATCTGTGCTTGATATTTCAATATTTCCATACCCTGACTGGAAGCAACACCTTCCATTTCCTGCACTTGTCCTCTCTCATTCTGCTGCCCTACACATTCTCTGACCTCATTCTTAGCTGATTCCTGAACATTCTGCTCTGTAAATGAGTCTACTAGTTTAGAATTAGATCTACTAATACATTGGCATTGGGTGACAGGGTGCACAACTCATATGTTTTATTTTGTTAGCATCTAACAAATGTTTTATTTCAGAAGAAGTGAATGACGTGCCGTTGTCTGAAACGCACTGAAAGAACTGTGTCTCACACAGTCCGTATATAGCAAAAGTCATTCTTAGATCACTTGCTGCCATTCTATTATTGACAATGAACACCTCAGGCCACTTAGAATATGCATCGACAATAATTAAAAAGATTTTATTTAGAGACGGCCCCGCGAAATTAGTATTCAACCGAGACCAATGTTTCGCTGGCATGGCTCATTCATAGCTGGTCCTAGGTGGTATATGGCAGTTATGCAAACATTTGTTACAACTCTTTACACACGTCTCAATGTCATCATTTAATTGTGGCCACCAAGACCAAACGTGACTTCTGGCCAGTGCTTTTATTTGCTCAATGCCGCTGTGTTTATAAAAATATAACGATATATAAAAGATGGTTGAACTAAAATTTGTACTTACATCTGGACCAATGGGCTTATAAACTTGAAATTCTGCAGAGAGGTGTCTGTATTTTAGAGAAACACTACTACATTAGCAAAATTAAGAAATATTAAAACAAATTCTTACTGTTATGTTCTTTAACTAATGATAATATTACGACTTTGGTAACCAATTAAAATTACAGGTATACATTAAAATTAGATTTCGATATCGTAATCAGAATAATTATCTGACTCTGAGACAGGATCTAAATGAGAAACATCAAAAAATTCGAAACTGCTCTCCTGTAGTTTCTACAAATCCCGGGTCTTGATGAAAAATAAATAAAATAAAAATCACTGCAAGTCTACGAATCAACTGTTGGTGTAGCCCAGTAATCGCTGCAGTTTTTTCAGGAAACTCGAAAAATCTTTTGGCCGTCCCGTCTGCCAAGCGAGGCGATTAATATTGGCAAGATCCCCCAATGAGCACACAACACACCATATCGGTCGTTGTGGTGATCTTTGGAGGAGGCCTGTGTCCAGCAGTGGATTTCATTCGGCCGAAATGAAAAATGAGAATGAGTGTTGTACGCTTATTGGGGGTTCTGCCATTATCGCCACGCTTGGCAGGCGGGTTGGCGATCGCAGTTGAGTTGTTAATGTACTTGAAGGACGCTGCTGCCCATCCTCCGGTTAATCGCATAGTCGCCTTTTAGGACACCCACGGGATGAGATGGGTTGGTGCTATTCGTAGCCGGCACCACACGTGTCCTTGTCATGAACTGACGGCACGGTTGGTGCAGTGGCTGATACAGTCGGCTGCTGTGCTCCGGGTCGTGGGTTCGATTCTCGCACGGAACAAATATTTGTATGATCTGCAGGTAGTTGTTCCGGGTCTGGGTGTATTGAGTGTGGAATTCATGTCTGTAAACGCACGACCCACCACCCACCCACGACACAGGAGAAATCCTAGTGTGGGGCATCGTTTTTTTTTAAAAACACAAAATACAAAAACACATGGGTGACTTCAACTGTAACCACTTTATATGGGGCTCTGAAACTTGTGATTCTTTTGGGGTAGGTTTAGTAAACATTTTAGATGAGCTTAATTTGTGCATATTAAACAATGGGTATGCCGTGTGGTGCCGGTGCAGAATACCACCATCCCATCTCCTCCCGTGGGTGCCGTAAAAGTCGACTAAGGGATTAGCCGGAGGATGGGCAGCAGCGTCCTTCGAGTACATTAACAACTCTACTGCGATCGCCAACCCGTCTGCCAAGCGTGGCGATTATGGCAAAACCCTCCAATGAGCCCACAACACCCGTGTCGGTCGTTGTGGTGATCTTTGGGGGAGGCCTGTGTCCAGCAGTGGACTTCATTCGGCCGAAATGATGAAACAATGGGTGCCCAACTCGCAAAATCCTTTCTGGTCAGTAAAAAAGCTGCGTAGACCTCAAATTTTGCTCGCTTGGTATTGCCGCCGCATCTCATTGGCAGTGTATAAATTTATCTCATGGTAGTGACCACTATCCCATGATTATATCATTAACTGGAAAAACATATTGGGCAGAATATGCATCAACTCTAGAGGACAAAATTGACGTGCTTCCAAATTTAGTTTCGGAAATTTCGAGGAGTCTGCTCACTGTTATGTTAAAACCTGTTATGAGAGCTTTGTTTCGGCCGTCACTTCCAGTACGGATTCCTGTTTTCCTCTTAAAATATTTTAAAATATTGTATATTATAAGCAAGCGGAGCGGACGTATCCTTAATTTCGTTACTAAAATTATTGAATTTGTTATTTATTAGTCAGAGGAAACTACACCCAATTTACAGTGCACTATTTCATACTTTTAAATGCATTAGCAAGTGCGTCAAACGGCATAATCGTCTTTGAGAAGAAATTCAAGCATGATTGAGTGTCCTCTTCACCCCCTGGAGTAAAAGGGACGGACTGCGAGCCATAAATAATTCGTCTCACTCTATCCACGTTGCCTAGCTACACTGTCACCGTTTGCTCAGGTACGCATACATCTAACATACCCTACCGACATGTCACATGCATTGGCACGGCGGTCACCGACAATGGAGCGACCTATTAAGTGTGCGGATAGCAATAGCAATGAGGCGAACACTTCACGCAGTGAATCCCAACCAGATCTGCGGCAGTTTACACTATCGGACACAGAAACTAGACAGATTACCTATCGAAAGAGAAAACAGCCTGACGATGATTTGTCCGAAAAATTTGACAGGCTTGAAAATAAAATAATTTTGATGCTGTCAACAATGTTCCAAACTCAATCCGATAAACTAGATAAAATTTCCCAGGAAGTATCGCTGGTAACAGATCAGATCACCCAACTTAGACTTACTACTACTCGACTGGTTACGGAACAGAATAGACTTAACCAAGAACTTGTAAAAATAGAAGAATTTAAAACCACCGTAGAGCAGAAGATTGAAAGCATTGCAAGTGACCTTGGTAACCTCAAAGCAGCCATCGAAAAACCAAATGTTGAGGATCCTATTTTGACATATACTCAGCCATCAAAAACCTTTACGTCATACGAAAATATGATCACAGAAATCCAAGAACGTTCTCGGAGAGACAGAAATGTAGTTATAAGTGGGATAGTAGAAATTAATTCCAAAGATGCTGGGGTGAGACTAGACCATGATAAACAGGAAGTACAAAGATTAATAAAACTCGCCTATCCTGACTGTACTGAGCCTATAAAAGTTATGAGATTAGGAAAATACAGCTATGAGAAATCTCGACCGATAAAAGCTTGTTTTGCCTCAGCTGATACAGCCAAATTAATATTACGTAACAAATTCAATATATCCAGTGTGGAAACCAATATAAAATGCTATTCTGATCAGACACCACTACAGAAAAAGCTTATGGACGAAATGCGAGCTGAGTTGAAGCAGCGCATAGAGGCAGGTGAACAAGGTCTTACTATTAAATATACTCGAGGCGTTCCGAAAATTGTGCAAAGAATCATATCTTAAAACCAACTACATAAATATATTATAGAAGATAAAACATACATACATATCCAACATAATGGCCAGCAGCATAGATTTTTTAAAGATTTGAAATAACAATAAATAATAACTCAAAATTAATACATTATAACCAAGTACAACAAAATAAACCTTACTTAAACAGTATAATTAAACACAAAATAAAACCATAGTAATAATAATGTAGATATACCTACTCGTACTAAAGGCTATTTATTATATATATATATATGTATATATTGAATTATACCTGTTTAAAATGTAATAAAAATATAAATGAAGTTTATCTCTTTCTGATCAATTAGTGATATTACATAATAATTTATATTCCTATGTACCTAATAAATTAAGCTTCTCAAATGGGAATTAAAATGATTGTGCAAAATATTAGAAGTCTTAACAAGAATTTTGAAGATTTTGAAATACTTTTATCTAGACTGAAAATAGATTTCGATCTTATTATTCTGACTGAATGTTGGTTACCTAATGTATCTGGACTTCCTATCCTACGGGATTATACCAGCTATCAAACTCAGAATCACATTAACCAAAATAGTGGTGTCACTGTTTATGCAAAAAATACTCTAAACCTAACTGTCCATGAACCCCTTTTGGATGACGCCGACTGTTTGGTTGTCGATATAAATAAAGAACATGCCATACTCTGTATTTATAGATCACCGTCTTTCTCATCTATTGAAAATTTTATTACATCTCTTGATAAACTGTTGTCAGATCTTAAAAAATACAAAGACATTATTCTAACTGGTGATATTAATATTGATATTACAGAGGGGAACGATGATCAGAAATCAAATAATTATTTAAATCTATTAGCAATGCATGGACTTCTAGCAGGCCATACGTATCCTACTCGTGGAGACAACTCTTTGGACCATTTCTTTGCCAAATCAACACTTAAAAGCAATTGTATTGTTTGCAAAACTACAGTTACAGATCATTGTACCCTTGTAATATCTGTATTTGATTCCACTTCTTTTAAGACATCGCAAAACAAGTACTTTAAACGTACTGATTATAAGGGAGCTTTATTTGTATTGAATAATATTGACTGGAGTGGAATCACATGTGATAATGATCCTAATTCAGCAACGTATAATTTTTTAACTACAGTAAAAAATACACTTGATACATTTACTACTAAACATAAAGTGCCTAATCGAAAACGAACCATTAAACCATGGGTAACTCCTGGTATGTTACGGTGCATCAAATTTAGAGACAAGTTGCATAAACAGCTCAGAAAAAAAACAGACGATCAAGCCCTTAAAATATCATATCATAGATATAGAAATTATTGTAACGGATTACTAAAAAAACTTAAACAGATGTTTGAAAGGAAACAGATTAATGAAAACAAAAAAGACATAAAAAAGACCTGGAATATAATAAAGAATATTTGTAACCTAGACACCAATACTAAAAAACCAAATGAACTACTTAACGTTAAATCTAGTCAACTTGAATCTCTTAATTATATTAATACCTACTTTGTTAATATAGGCCAACATTTAGCTAACAATATACAGAGTAAATATCCAACCGTTTCAGATAAGCCTGTGTTATCTTGTTCAAGTAATGCTCCTCAATCATCTCTTATGCTCCTTCCAACTTGCGAACAAGAAATACGTAAAATTGTACTTTCACTCAAAAACTCAGCCTCAACCGGATGGGATGGCATTTCGTCTGTGTTTATGAAGCAGGCCATAGATATATTTATTAAACCAGTTACTCACATATGTAATATCTGTCTTGAAAGAGGAGTTTTCCCGACTGTATTGAAGAAAGCAATAGTTGTTCCTGTCTATAAATCAGGTGACAGAGACAGTGTCTCCAATTATAGACCAATCGCTCTACTCCCCTGTTTATCCAAAATAGTAGAAAAATTGATTAACAGTCGCTTACTTAATTACCTAGAATCTCAAAAATTTCTGTCTTGTAATCAATATGGTTTCAGAGAGAAAAAATCTACATCTGATGCTATTGAACATCTTGTCAGCCATATAAGTGACAACTTAGATAAAAAACACAAATGCTTAGGACTCTTTCTAGATATGACAAAAGCTTTTGACACTGTCTCTGTCCCTAACCTGCTTATTAAGCTTGAGCATGTGGGAATAAGAGGTGTACCGCTTGAGCTTTTCACTGATTACCTTTCAAATAGAAGTCAGGCAGTAAAAATCGATGATCTAATAAGCGATAGTGCCACCATTTGCTTTGGCGTGCCACAGGGCTCCGTACTAGGTCCAAGCCTCTTTCTTATCTACATCAATGATCTGTGTAATCTAAAATTAAAAAGAGCAGAAATTATAACTTTTGCAGATGACACAGTGGTTATATTTCGTGGTGCTACATGGGACAGTGTTAAAAATGTTGCTGACAGAGGATTATCAACTATTATGGAATGGTTACACAGAAATACTTTAACATTAAACTTGTCCAAGACAAAATTTATAACCTTTTCGATAAGAAATAACGACCAGCCTATGGAAAATAGTCTTACTTTAAAAGCACATGTATGTGACTCAAACATCTCCAACTGTAGTTGTCATGTGATTACTTCTGTCTCTTCAATAAAATATCTCGGTATCTTAATTGATCAAAATCTTAACTGGAAAGTTCATATTAATAATCTTACTACACGCTTACGAAAATTAACAACACTATTTAAAAAAATAAGGCATATAGATTGTAATACAGTAAAGTCAGTTTACTATGCATTGTGTCAAACCATTGCAACATATGGTATAGTTGCATGGGGAGGTGGACCAAAAACTCAACTAATTAAAGTTGAAAGAGCACAGCGAGCAATTATAAAAATAATTAATTTTAAAAAGTTTAGGTATCCTACCACAGACTTGTATAAAGAATACTCGGTACTTACTATAAGGCAATTATTTATTAAAACAATGATACTTAAACAACACACGAAACCGATTCAACTATTTAACAAAAGACGAAAATTTACTGTTTATACTGTTCCATTCTGTAGAACAAGTTTTGCACAAAAGTTCTTTCCCTACCTAGGACCCTTTATATATAATCGAATTAACCTCTCTGAATCTATAGCAAAATGCAATAACTTTGTATGCAAAAAAATATTAGATAAATATCTTCTAAATATGGACTATGATTCAACAGAGAAATTATTAATAAGTGTTGTTTGAAACTGAAGAACTCTAAAGAATATTTTACTATTTTGCAACTGTTTTATTTTTCGTACTTTAAAGTGTATAATGTTTATAAGTGTTGAGTTCCAAATATCTAATAATTATACCTACTTTCCTATTGGTTTGCAAGCTTATAGTATTTAAACAAGATATCATCTGTTAAATATATATTTATGACTATACATTATTTAACATCGAGTAATTAACGATTATAACAATCAGAGAAATAAAACTGTAATTAAGTTATAATATCACCTAAACTAAACAATGTTATCATAAACACAGCAGTCTGTTTATCTGTTTAGTTTGCTTATACTATGTGAGGCGACGACAACAATGGCCGCACTACTCTGCCGTCATACAGTTTACAACTAGTACGGAGGGTAGTTGACTAATATGTTTGTCATAAAACTAGCCAACAAATTACAAATACCTACCATAGTTTGATTACAGAATTGTTATTTTTAACGCATCATAATAAATGTACTTGTTATCAAATTGTAAACCTAGGCTAAGTATAAAAGAAATAAATTATTACAAATTACAAATTATTACAAATTACAAATTAGTGATATTACATAATAATTTATATTCCTATGTACCTAATAAATTAAGAATCTTAAATACAATATTATCTAATTAAATAATATTATCTATTACCACATGCGCAACATATTAATACTTATCATCACACATTCTATAACTCCGTAACTATATTATACTTATGGACGATAGTATCTCGAGATGGCAATTGATGTTTTTCGATTTTCAACACGTAATAAGACCATTGCATTAGCGCTGCTTATTACTTTAGTTTAGTGTGCAATGTTTTGTATGTTCTAATGTAATTATTTTAAACTTACCCACATAACTTAACTCTCCATTTAATGTAATTTAAAATTTACCTACTTACAATAATTAATTAAGTTTACTTGTAATTCAATACTGTCGCTCCGACACTTGTACTCATGTAATTTTTTAAGTTCAATCTTGTGTTTCTCAGACAAATGAATGTTATATTCTTATGAGAAATAAATGTCTTAAACCAGAAATATTGCCCGTAATAAAATTCCATCACCACCTTGGTGGGACCAAGATTGCACCTTGGCAATCAGGGAAAGAAATGAGGCGGAAAAGATATATAATAAAGAGATGATCAATGAAAATCTGATTGTGTTCAAACATGCCCTCGCAAAATCACGAAGATTACTGCGGAAAAAAACGTCTAGGGTGGGAATCAAGATTTGTAACTCCTTATCCCCATCTACGCCAGCGTCAGAAGTATGGAAGACCATTAACATATTCAGATGTGAATGATTGCCTTCAATCTCTTCCCTTATAATTTGGGAGATAGCCGAACTTATTATTAGGTACTTGTTATTGGTACTTGCCTTAATAATGATTGCCGCGTTTTACAATTCGCTGATGACCTGGCTCTTTATGTTAGTAATGAATCAATTAATGATGCAGCTATATCTCTCTGCCATTCTCTTAGATTCTCTGAATCAATCCCAAGAGCAACTTAGTGAGCGCTTAATAGAGGCCAGTGAGCTGATAGACCTAGTAAAGTACAATTTGATTGAGATTTGAGTCTCTGACTAACAATCTCTCACTGTACCCACTGTCCTCCATATTCTGAGCTACAGCCTGCTGTCCCCTTATCTGATTGTGTCATCAGCACATCCATTAGAACTGTAATATTCACAGATAAATTGGGAGTAGGGTTAGGATCTATTTTACATAATAATTTGGCACACAATGTTACAAACTATTGTTATCCCAATTTACAATATAGCCAAATTATCAAGAAACTTGCAAAATTGCAACTAGATAATCAATCTAATGTGGTATTGTTAATAGGTAATAGGCATTGGAGTAAGTAAAAAAGAAATAGTTAATGGTATTGATACCTTATTATTACAATTAAATGTAGGGAAGATTGTTATGTGCGTTGTCCTATTCTGACTTGTTATCAGACAAAGACAATCATTATGTTCATAACTGGACAGTTTAATTTATATGTTGACTTGTCGTCATAATGACAAATTATTGATTTTTGACACAAATAAATTTGTTAGTGGTTTTAAATTGTCTCGGTAAGCTATGTTTCTTCCTAAGAGATTTCGACAATTGATTGCTACATTGATAGCATATAATATTAACTCGGTTATAGCAAATATAACAAAGATAAGGTTAAATGACGAGATAGTATTATGTTAAAATAGTACTGTGATAGAATCTTTACACTCCTAGAGCCGACAATAGAGAAGCATTACGATGACATTTTTTAAAATTTAATTTAAGAATCGTTGCCCCACGCTAGGATTTCTCCTGTGTCGTGGGTGCGTTTACAGACAAGAATTCCACACACAATACACCCAGACCCGGAACAACTACCTGCAGATCATACAAATATTTGTTCCGTGCGGTAATCGAACCCACGACCCGGAGCGCAGCTGCCGATTGTATCAGCCACTGCACCAACTGTGCTGTCAAAATGTACAATGATAATTATATTAAACATCAAATCATAATTATACTAAACATAAAATAGCCTTAAAATCTAAAATGATAATGTTTATAAAACCTACTTAAAATATAATCAATAACTGATTGTATCAAGGAGTAGTCACAGTATATTTCGTGAAAATCCTTACGTCGAACTCGTGAGCGTTAGCGACACAAAGTGATAGTCCTCACGCTAGGAAGGCCCGGTTGTGACTAAACGTGACTAAAGTTTACTAGTAGACTAGTAGCTTTAGACCATAAATTAAACAATTAAGTACGCAAAGATATAGAATTAGATTTGATCTGAGGGTAAACCGTTCAACGCTTACTAACATCACTAACAATTAAAGTTGGGCGTTATAACACATAACACATTAAATATTCAAATATATTTTTATAGCAGTATAACAAATTATTAGAAATCTACCAAGACTAATATAAATTATAGCCATTGTTTTAATTTGTTCGATATTTTGGTTACAGCGTAACCGTTTAGGTCACAGTACTTGTACGGACGATATCGAAGAACTAAGTAATTCAATCAAACTTATAATAGATGGCGTTTGTTTTACTTATTCAAGGTTATATGAGCACTCCTATTCTAGAACTAAGAGCTACATTGACTTGCTACAACCAAAAATAATGAGATAGCATGATTATTTTCTAATTAATTCCAAGAATTACATTATAACAGTTTAGAGTTCAGAGTGCATCGAACGTATTTCGTTGGTTTTAAATTGCGAATATTTATTTGCGGTTGCTACCGACAAACTACATAATGCCTACGTTTTGCTAAATTTTGGAACAATTAATTTAGTTAAGTAAATATTTTAATACCTATAGATTTCATCATCATCATCATCGTAGTTCGATTACGTATGCTATAAGGTGTAAATATAGGTCTAGTGTAAAGCGTAAATGGTTTTAGTGTTCTAGATATTAACACAACTTATTTTGTACCAAACACAACTCAAAAGACTAAATAAAATCGAACCGTAATATTAACTTTTACCATATAATACAACTCTTTAAATATAATACAACACTAAATAACATACAACTCATTAAAATTATAACAAACAACGCTTTAACTAAAAATAAAATACAACTCATTATAATTATAATAAATAACGCTTGTAACTTGTGACACTAGCTGCGCGCCTTCATCGCCAAATTCCCACGTAATAGCTGATTTAGAAAATCCCGCGGCGTCGACGAGCGCCACCTCTCGGGACGCTCGCCGAAATATACGGCGGCCGGCGCGTTACCGCGACTGATCGGATCGGCCGCGATAATTTTAACACTAAGTAAATAAGTATATGCCCTGTGGTGCCGGCTCAGAATGCCACCACCCCATCTCCTCCCATGGGTGTCGTAAAAGTCGACTAAGGGATTAGCCGGAGGATGGGCAGCAGCGTCCTTCGAGTACATTAACAACTGTGATCGCCAACCCGCCTGCCAAGCATGGCGATTATGGCAAAACCCCCCAATGAGCCCACAACACATCCATATCGGTGGTTGTGGTGATTTTTGGGGGAGGCCTTTGTCCAGCAGTGGACTTCATTTGGCCGAAATGATGAAGTATATGTACGTGCATTGTAAACAAAAAAACATGTGACAGTAAAAGTTAAAAACTCTTATACAGTGATAACTGCATAAGAGTTTTTAGTCAGAACTAAGCTAGTCGAGGTATACGTTAAACTGGCTGCCAAGCGCGGGCCTGTGAACATTGTGATACACAGTGAATCTTGCGATATTAATAATGTACACGTAATCGTACACGCCGACGATCGCGTCGCCGATGCCGAAGAAACAGCAGCCATGCAGCCGATGTCGAGGCCAAGTTTTACCGCCAATGATATGGCGTCCATCATGGCGACGCTTCAGCAAAGTCAAACAGCAGCATTTGAGCGCCTTCTCAACCGTGTCCTCGAAAACGAGACTCGTCGCGAGTCGTTGTCAACGACGCTGGCAGCGCCTTCAACGCCAGACGCGTCCGCGCCCGCTCCCCTTCTTGGAAACTCTGCCAAATGTGCAGCGCGGTTCAGCGGAGCACCTGGCGACTCTTTCGATGGTTTCGTCGACGCCATGGAGTCCTACAAAGACTGTGCCCATGTAGGAGACGAAAACGTCCTACGAGGGTTATCAATGCTGTTAACTGGAGATGCAGCAGTCTGGTGGCAGGGCATCAAATCCACCGTCTGTTCCTGAAATGAAGCTGTGACGTCACTACGAAGCGCCTTCGGTGACTTCGGTGAATCTACCTAGAACTATTTAGTATGTCCCAAGGTTGTCGTGAGAAGACTGAAATATTCGTCGCCAAAGTACGAGCCCTACTTGCTCGACTCCCGGCCGGCGACGTCAGTGATAAAGTACAATTAGATATGCTATACCGCCTCCTACACCATCGTGTTCGCAAACGCCTACGATGAGACGAAATAACGTCGTACGACATGTTACTACAAAAAGCGAGATACGTTGAAGACGCGACCGACGACGACGCCTTAGGACGCCACAGTGGTCACCTACAATCGCGGGTGAAACGCCGTCCACGAAAACAACGCCATCGCCACGGTTCACGCGACGACGCCGCGGGAAACCCGCGGACAACATGCGTCGAGAGCCACCGCTAGCGCCTGCTAGGTGGGCCTAGCAACAGCCCTGCCGCGCCTAGCAACAGCTCCGGTGCCGCTGTGACTCCGTGACACGACCTGCGAGCGACGGCATCGCTACATCAAACAAGAAGTTTTGTTCCTATTGCAAACGACATGGACACAATCGCGATGAGTGCTTTAAGTTAAAAACAAACGATATGCAAGCTATACCTACGTGTTACGATTGTAACGCCAAAGGCGTAACAAGGTCTCAATGTTCTAAGTGTAATTCTGATTACTACGCTGTTGACGTCGTGGGATTCTCTTCCGCGCCCAATCTTTCTACCGGGCCCAGTGAGGTAAAACATAAAGTAAATTCTATGCAATCCTCTCAACGTGATTCTCATAACGCAATAGTTACAGCTTCCCCTCATAGTGTAGAGTCGTTACCCTTTTGTAAACATGGTAGTGATACGTGCGACCATAGTTTTCTGCCTACACATTTTAAAGCTGTCGTACCAATGTTGTTTCGCAATAAATACTCAAGTTATTCAGTAGATTACGTTCCAACCGATTTTACAGCGATTCTCCCTATGCGCTTTTTCGATATTGTAAATCAGCCCAATCATAATCATAGGTCTAAGGTTAAGTCTAAGCCTTATAATAATAGCAACGCTAGGCCTAGTGTGATCTTACGAGGACCTGGAGCCCCCCTTCGGTGCCGAAGATGACCGCTCCAGTGGTTTTAGCCGGTAGGAGTCCGGCACACCCCTTCGCCCTTCCCCGGGGTGAAGGAAGTTCCATGTAGAATTTCCACTGGACATCAATAAAAAAATATTAAAAAAAAGGCCTATAACTTGCAATGTTCGTAACGAGATACCTATGCGTCATTTTGATCGTGCGGATTGCGATAAGTCACAGCCTACTGTGCTTAGTAGGGTAACTACAATGATTGATGGTAGGGAGTCCATGGAAAATTCGGGACACAATTCCACTGATAACATTATTGATAAGAATTATTATTCCACACCAAGTAGATTGACCACCACGATCGTCAATAGGGTGCCCATGGAAAATATGAGACAATTTCCCAGCGACAATTTTAATGTTAAAAATAATTTTCCCACATTAAGTAAGGTGACCTCAAGGGTCGAAAGTAGGGTGACCATGGAAAGCTTAGGACATTTTTCCACTGTTAATCCGAACGATAGAATTTATCCGCTGAGTGACTCTATGGAGCACCAGGCCAGGTTAAGGACTACTTTAAGTGTCTAGATTTTAGGAGTTCGCGGAAAAGCCTTGTTGGATTCAGGCGCCAAGAGCAGTGTTGCCGGTGCTCTGCTATACCATTTGCTGCTGAAGCACGCGCACCCGTTCGAGGTGACATCTCGACGGGTTCGGCTTGCAGACGGCTCCGCATGTACTCGACAAGTTCTGCTTACTACCTTGGAAGTAAGGATAACCCCTGAAAGGTCAGTAACACTTGAGTTTACTATTTTTCCTGATTCTCAAAATAATGAGACCCTATTCGGAATGGATTTTTTGGTTGCAGCCGGTATTGTGCTTGATTTTGCTTCATCTACCTCGCACTTATGAGGTGAGCATGTTTTGTATGACATTGAGTACGAGAGTCCAAAGCCATGCTCGAATATCTTTGCTGCTGACGTTTTGCGCGATGATGAAGGGCTTATGTTGTCCTGATGAAAGACAGCAGTTGTCTGATACATTGCAGCAGAACAGTGAAATTTTAAAGACACCGAAAAGGGAGGGCCTACTCCTTACGCGAAACACCACATAGACACGGGTGACCATCCTCCAATATCAGTTCCTCCGTATAGGCTCACACGCGCCAAGAAGGAGCTTATGAAGGCCGAGTTGGAGAAGATGCTCGACGAGGGTGTCATCGAGGAGTGCGAGTCCGCGTGGACTTCCGCAGCTGTGCTCGTGCCAAAGAAAGATGGCAAGGTAAGGTTCGTAAATTAAACGCCGTAACGGAAACCGACGCTTACCCCATGCCGCTTATCGATGATTTAGTTCAGTCAACTAAGCGCAACTGCTACATGTCCACGCTTTATTTGCGGAGTGGCTTCTGGCAGGTGGTCGTAAGGGAGAGCGACAAAGATAAAACAGCCTTTCAAACACCTTTCGGTAGTTATCGCTTTACACGTATGCCGTTCGGCCTCAAAAATGCACCTTCGACTTTCCAGCGGTTAATTGATAAGCTTCGCTCTACTTTGAACCGCGAGTTCTCACAAATCAAGGGTGACAATGTTACGCTATTAGCTTGCCAAGATGACCTACTGCTCATTACAGAGACATATTGCGGTCATATTGCACTGCGAGCCGTTTTTTATAAGCTGCGATCTTTTAATTTGAGGGCGAATCGTGATAAGTTTGTTTTCTGTAGGAAAATGGTAAAGTATCTCGGGCATGTTATCACACAGGATGGCGTATCTGCTGATACCGACAAGGTACAGGCTATAGTGGAGATGAAACCACCACAAAATCTCAAACAGTTAAGAACTTACCTGCAGACGTGTTCTTGGTTCCGAAAGTTTGTGCCAAACTTCTCTGCTATTGCTGAGCCACTAACTCGTCTCACTAAGAAAAATCAGTCTTGGGTTTGGGAGTCAGAGCAAGCAAACGCTTTTGAAGAGTTGAAGAAGCGCCTCACTTCTTCCCCAATTTTGATACAGGTTGACTACTCTCAAGCCTTTATACTAAGAACGAACGCCAGCAGTTACGCTATAGGTGCAGTGCTCCTACAGGGCGAAGGCATTGAAGAACGCCCCATAGAGTACGCAAGTCGTCTATTGACCTCTGCGGAGAAAAACTACAGTACCACAGAACGGGAGGCTTTCATAGTTCAGACTTGACCCTTTTAACCTCTTCATTGGAATCAGCCGTTCCAATCATGCCTAGAAAGCGCAGAAGGAGACCGCGCGGCCGTGTATTAAGTCCCAAGTTGGACTCGGGGCGCGTTCCCTACTTGGAGGGGGAGAGCGTAACGCGTGACACTAGCTGCGCGCCTTCATCGCCAAATTCCCACGTAATAGCTGATTTTGAAAATCCCGCGGCGTCGACGTTATATACGGATGAATTATACGGCGGCCGGCGCGTTACCGCGACTGATCGGATCGGCCGCGATAATTTGAATACTAAGTAAATAAGTGTATGTACGTGCATTGTAAACAAAAAAACGTGTGTGAATAAAAGTTATACCACTGTATAAGAGTTTTTAGTCAGAACTGAGCTAGTCGAGGCATACGTTAAACGCTTTAATTATAATACAACGACGCATATAACACTTAAAGATATAACATTTTAATCAATATTATAACACTTTAAAATAACCGTTTAAAAATATAACATAGCAGTATAATTCATTGAAAAATTTTAAGACCTTAGCCCATCTTTAGTTGTGACTGACGCGATCGGTTTTGCGCGCTTGATAATACGAGTATAGTTCATGTGGCCTTTTAATACCGAATGAATATAATGTTTTTATAAAATAAAATATAGATTCCATTTAAACAATAACTTAAGATTAATGTATCAATTTTTAAATTTCTTAATAGGAAAACTAAACTACTACTATTGCTAAACTATAGAAAAAAATACGTATTTAACTGGAAGTTTGTTAAATTTTACATTATTTCAACATTTTTTTCTACTATATTTTGTATAGTAGTAAAAAAAGTGATTAGGCATTATGCAAATAGACCATATGTTCATGTCAATAGAATTTTTTAAAGTTCGGAATTAGTAGTAGTTTCTTGTAAAACGATGGTCAAACGTACCTCGCACGCAGTTTTTCGGAAAAAGTGTTGTGAAAAGAAAAGTTGGTGATTTACCGTTATTATAGAAACAATTTTATAAATCCTTTCGCATTATGTGCAAGAATAAGAATTGTTCTATTAATAATAACTAGATGTTTGACCGAGCTTTGCTCGGTATTTTTTTTTTTTTAAATTGTGTTTTCTGGAAATTATATTTAAGTACGAATTACTAATAAAATAATGAAATATGAATAATATTTTTCGATCTTACCGATAGAATAATAAAAAATATGAACTGGTTATTTAAAGAAAAAAATCATGAGTGCAATTAGTTTAATCTTATATTAGAAACAAATACTTAATTTTTTACAGTTTATCAATCAATTACGTAAGTATATATATATAGTATTATTATTCGCCAATAGATGTCTGGAAGAGTCATATTTTTCAGTTGAGACTACTCAAATTTAAAGATATAAGATTAAGAAAACTTGAACTTCAATATTTTGAGTTTAGCGCCATCTATGCGGCAGTAGTGGTACCACTAAGCACTCCATTGTCTCAAAATTAGACTACATAGCTAACCTCATAAAATAGTTCTTAGAGTATGTAACAGATGCTACTTCTCCAAATTAATTTTTTTGGACAAAGTATTTAATATTGAATGTCAGTGGTACCTAAACAAAATTATAATACTTCCATTATAATTAACTTTTATACTATAATGTGAAATAATACTTGACATTATAGTATAAAATGAACATGGTGTTATGCTCGATTATTAATATACCTGGATGATCGAGCTTTGCTCGGTATTTTCGTGTTACTTAACAACGCCATCTGCTGTTGTGTCGTTAAAGCAATTAGTTGCTCACAAAAAATAGTATTATTATTCGCCAATAGATGTCAGGAAGAGTCATATCTTTCAGTTGAGACTGCTCAAACGCCTATAAAATGACATTTTCTAAAAATGATTCCTAGCTAGATCGATTTATCGCCCCCGAAACCCCCTATATACTAAATTTTATGAAAATCGTTGGAGCCGATTCCGAGATTCTAATTACATACAAGAATTGCTCATTTAAAGAGATAAGATAAACAGACACGACCAAGTGGCCAGGGTTATACACCAGCAACTTGCGCTGAAATATAAACTTGTGACCTTTGAAGTACCATACTACAGGTATGTGCCCGACCCAGTTCTCGAAAATAGTCATATCACATTATACTGGGACCGGTCTATCATCACTGACAGGACTATTATTGCTAATAAGCCTGATATAGTGATGATAGATCGATAGAGCGCCGCACAATGATTATTGATGTTACCATCCCGCATGACGAGAATCTCGTGAAAGCCGAGAAAGATAAACAAATAAAGTATCTTGACTTGGCACACGAGATTGTCGACATGTGGGATGTTGACTCGGCAATTATTGTGCCGATAGTCGTTACGGTCAACGGCCTAATGACGAAGAGCCTCGACCAACATCTTAAGAGGCTCTCGTTAGGCAGCTGGGTCAAGGGCCTGATACAGAAAGTGGTTCTCCTTGGCACGGTACGTATTGTCAGGAGGTTCCTCACTCTGGAGCCCTAACCACCGGCAGCTTGGACCATGTTCCCGATGCTGGTGCGTCACTATTTTTTATATTTTTAAATATGTTTTATTTTTATATTGTGTGTTTAAAAATATAATAAAATATGTATATAAGTAAAATAAAGAGAATAATAATAAAAAACCCTCTGGGCAAACGTTATCTCACCATGGGATAAGGTAATCCTGGAGGGCAGATTAAAGTATCTGCTTGATTTCTTCCTACCTTCTGATATAAAAAAAAGTATATCATAAGAAAAGAAAAACAAGTATATTAAGTAGCTTACAGAACGCAGGGCAGTTTGTGGCGAGCTGAATGTGAGTGGCGACACTGCGTACCCGAATGCTCCAGAGAGTCGGTCAGGGACTCGTCTTCGGCTTGCCTTTATTTGTTGGTTGGAGTGGTACCCCATGAGTGCCCGTAGAATTTTCAACTCTGGCTTGCCTTAGTTGGCCGATCAGAGAGGGGCCGCTAGAGCTATATACTCGGGGGTGGAAGTGTCTAACGGCGTAATAACGGGGCAACCCGCTCCGAGTCTTCGAGACGCGCGATGGTGAAACTGCCGCACCTCTCTACACCCCTAGCCGCTCACATCGGTGTTGCTCTTTGTCGCCTGTAGTGGTTGCCATTTAGGGGGCCCATCTTGTGAGTGGCGAGTCACCGTCTGCCACAGAATTTCACTTTAAAGGTTGAAAGGCAGACGCCGTTGTTTCCGTTTTGAGAAGTATATAATCCATTTAGCACCCATTACAAACGACCTACGAAACTACAGTTATAAAGTTTCCATCTTATACAATAGTTTTACACCTCCGGGGACAATCCGAGACTGCATTTTATAGTGTAGCCATGGAGAGTTCCCGGTTAGTGTCCCATTACATTTTAGATTAAAATTCTCTAAAGGGCCTCTGCGTGTTGGACCCGCGTAAGCCTATCAAAAGACCGGGTTCCCCCTTACAGGGGATATAAACCCGTGTAATAGAAAGACATGTAGATAATAATAATAATAAAAATCTTTATTTCAGGCAAAGCACAAGAGTTTAACGTCTACACATACTATACCCATATCACATTATTATAATTTTATTAATATTTAATTATAATTAGATTTATAAATAATTCACAACATTAAACATCACAATATCAATTTATAACTGAACGCAACTATGTCCAGTCGATACAAAATAAAATTCAATAAAAGCACAATAATAACACAAAATTTGAATTCACAAGATTAATAGTACAAAGTGTAAAAGTCAGCTAAGATTAACTTTTAAGTCCAGTCTATACAATATAAATTCAAATCAAATTAAAATATTTAGTGGCCATGTAGATGGTGTTGAATACAGTAGTCACAATGTTGTTTTTACATTTAATTAGTCTTAGGTGAAATGATGCTCGAAGCCTACGCATTACGGCATAGAAATCGTCGGTACGGTTCTCAGCAAACATTCCAGACGCGCTACACCGCCAGGACAACCCGAGCATGGCCCGAAACGCGTTGTTGTAATGTACACGAAAAGTATTGTAGGTACTACATATTAGGCCGTCCTGCCTGGCTCCAAAGGAGCGAGCGCGTCACCTACCGCCTGACGCAGGTGCTCACCGGGCACGGTTGTTTCGGCGCGTACCTGCACAGGATAGGACGCGAGGCCACGGCACAATGCCACCATTGTGATAGCGACCAGGACACCGCACAGCACACGCTCGAGGCGTGCCCTGCGTGGGCCGCCGAGCGGCGGATCCTGGTCGATCGGATCGGGCAAGATCTCTCTCTGCCAGCAGTAGTGTCGGCTATGTTGGCAGAGCACGAAAATTAGAATGCAGTGGTCTCCTTCTGTGAGAGCGTCATGCTCCAGAAGGAGACCGCAGAGCGGGATCGGGAGAGGGCCGATCCCGCTCGAAGAAGAAGGAGACGGCGCCGGGGTAACAACCGCCCTGGCGCCTAATTCCGATACGCCTGAAAACCCCTGCCGTTGCTATAAGGTGGGGGACCTCTGGGTTCGCGGGTGCGTAGATTGGGGAATCTGCGTGCCCACACCAAGCGACCCAAGAGAAGACGGTAGCACGCATGTGGTCACGCGCTGCCGTGGGACGCTTTGGGGGATCCTTTACAATCCCCCTGGGGGGGTGACCGTTTTACAGTCACCCTCTCCGAGATGTGCCAATAGGCGTGGCACCAGTGGGTGGCTCTAGTGTGATCATACGAGGACCTGGAGCCTCCCTTAGGTGCCGAAGATGACCGCTCCAGTGGTTTTAGCCGGTAGGAGTCCGGCATACCCCTTCGTCCTTCCCCGGGGCGAAGGAAGTTCATGATGAATTTCCACTGGGCACCAATAAAAACATAAATAAAAAAAATAAAAATAAAAAGGTACTACATATTAAAATCACACACAATTTCAATTAAATTTTCTTTCGTGTTATCACAATCAGACAACAAAAATGTCGAAAATAAGTCAATTGGCAGGACGGCCTCTTATTAACGACCAAATAATACTATGCAGTGATGGCAAAGTGATTGATCGTTTCACTTCCATACTGGAGAGTCTGAGATCGATCCCCACCCGCACCTCTGACTTTTCGGATTCATGTGCGGATCTGAATTTGATTATCACTTGCGTTAACGGTGAAGGAAAACATCGTGAGGAAACCGGAGGGGACTTCAAAATGTTCTCAGTAGTATGTGTAGTCTGCAAAGCCGCACTAGGCCAGCGTGGTGGACTAAGGCCTAACCTTTCTCATTGTGAGAAAAATCTCGTGCCCAGCGATGGGACAGTAATGGGATGATTATGTATACTATAACAAATAGACTATCAAAATGAACATAACCTATGTGTGTTACCTCGGGACTCAACAATAGTAACAGATATGATAGTTGACAATATAATAAAAATGGTTAAGCAAATCTTTTCATTATCATTTCGGCCGAATGAAGTCCACTGCTGGACACAGGCCTCCCCCAAAGATAACCACAACGACCGATATGGGTGCGTTGTGGGCTCATTGGAGGGTTTTGCCATAATCGCCACGCTTGGCAGACGGGTTGGCGATCGCAGTTGAGTTGTTAATGTACTCGAAGGACGCTGCTGCCCATCCTCCGACCAACCCCTTAGTAGACTTTTACAACACCCACGGGAGGAGATGGGGTGGTGGCATTCTGAGCCGGCACCACACGGCAAATTAAGCAAATAGATCAATAAAATTATGACTTCGGGCGAGATTCACAAACCGCACACTAGGCTACTATGCTAAGCAAAGCAATCGTTTTTATGAAAATGAACATTATCTGCATATAAATAATGTTCATATTCGAACGTACACGTTGGGATCCAACGGCGGGCGAATTTTTCTTCAAAAAAAGTGCGTTTGTGTAAGCGCATGCCACGATAAGCAGTTCCTTTCCTACGATTTTATGCATGGCATATAGCATAGTTATGGTTATATACAGTGTCGAGCTTTAGGTGTAGCCGTGTATATGTAATATCAATCATCCCTATAATAATTCTCAGCGCTAGTGGTGTGACATATCATAATAGGAACGAGTAACATATTTCTGGGTTTCAAGGTGTTTAATATTTTAAAATCATTTGTTTCTTGTTTACTAAGCTATTTTTTACTTTGAATAAAGAATTTTTGTTTTCTTATGACAGTAATTAACTTGACAGTGGCGGCGTCTCTGTACCAGATTCCCTTAAAAAAAATCTGTAAAATAATGTTTTTTTTTTAAAGATAACGTCATTTTATCCTTTTAAACGGACACTAAGGTCCCTATTACAGAACGATCCTCAAGTCCAGTTTGATCTTTAATCACCTGATCACTGTTTATGTATAAAATCTGTACTTGAGTATCGGTCATATTCCAGAACGATAATCAATCTAAACTCAGTTGAGACGAGATTCAAATCAAGCCTCAAGCACATATTACTCATTGTCTATGCATCAGCCTGTTTTCGATTACGATTTATTTCCATTACCAACTTTGTTCCGATCTGCGCAGAATTAGAAGTAATTAAATGTACCTCAATAATCCTATTAATTAAGAAATATAGATATTCACAAAGTAGTTCCTCTTTACATACAAGGTTCATTTTAAAAGAGTTATTTTACATACTAGTTACCTACGTAAAATATTTTTATATACTTTAACGAGTTGAATGTTGTTGAAGTTTAAACTAATAGGAACGTGTATTGGTGTTGGCGCCTATTGTCATTGAACACTTGAACAGATGTTAAGTTGTTAAATAAATATCGTATAATTAATTTGATGTACATATTAAGGATTAGTAAACTGAAGTGGCAATGGGCAGGGCACATTGCTCGTAGAACTGATGGCCGTTGGGGCACAAAGGTTCTCGAATGGAGACCGCGCACCGGAAAACGCAGCTGGCTGCGCGACTCGCTGGGAGTCGTTGGATGAGAGCGGCATGTGACCGCTCGTTGTGGAAATCTAAGGGGGAGGCCTTTGTTCAGCAGTGGACGTCCTGTGGCTGATATGATGATGATGATGACATATTAACATAATAACCTGTAGCGAAATCGTGTTGGCGCCTCCAGAAAGTTAAAGAAAAGAAAGTATGACGTTTTTCACCACATACTGGGGCAACATGAAACTACCTCATTTAAAAAGAATACAATTATATAAGTCCTATACATCTCATATACATCCGAGAGGAACACTAAAGACCAAACTTCTTTTCGAATGATTGTTAAATAAATCATTGTAATAGTCAACTTCTCCAAAAATATCCATTTTGTGATAAATTTAAACTTCCATTCAATGACATTTTACAGATACATTAATATATAATATCATTGCAGAGACACTTATAAAAACATCTTAGCTTGTATTCAATCAAAACCAAATAACCAAAAATCAATGCGCAAGAAACAACATACATTAAAAACTGTGCTCAAGCGCTATCCGGACCACACTCACGTGATCACAGTTCAAATCTCTGCTCAAGTACAGACCTATAACTGAGTGACGATTTAGAATAAAGCCACGACTCAGTTGAACTACGTTCAATAAATCTATGCTTGAGGGACGTTTTAAAATTAATGCTCAACTCAAAACTAGTTTTAAACTGAGATCAATGCTTGATCTCAGTTTAAGACTAGTACTAATACTAGGCATTATTACTTAGAAAGTAAACTTAATTCTTAAATAGCATTATTTAATCGGACACTAGGTTCACTTGAGGATTAACGCATAATAATTTTAAATATCAACAAGATGAGACGTCCCTTCTTATCTGCCTATACTTAAATGTATTAACACTTACTCCGTACTATGCACCTGTCTCTTTCATTTCCAGCATTAGGTCTCGCCTTTGCACACGCCAAATGTATCCACTGAGAAGCCGATATCTAGCGTGTTCTGTCAGAGATAGAGAAATTGGAGTGAACGCGTGCAAGTGTGAAAAACAGATCTTGAGCGCTCGGTGGTGTGCTGGGTTTGTTCACGCATACATAAGTTCGGACAGTAAGGACTAAATTCACTTAATCTTTTAAACCTTCCTGGTTTATAATAATTTTGTTTTGCGTGAAGAATAAATTTGTGTGATGCGCGTTCATGCGATTTGAGTATTATTTGTTTAGAATTAAGAAATTGTGTAAATTAGTGTTGTTACTTTTCAGTATTACTACCGTTTTAAGTGGTCAGTGCTTGTAAGTGATTGCAGTTATATTTTTCATTTATTATATTAATAATAAGGCGTTGCTCCCTGTGGCTTGTAGTGGTGGCCATCTAGGGGCCCATCTGTTGAGTGGCGAGTCAACGTGTGCCATAGAATTTCACTATAAAGGCTAAAATGCAGACACCGTTGTTCCAGGTTTTCTTTAAGTTTTCATTCCACATAACACCCATTGCAATAGACCTTATTCGTTAGATTCCATCTCATACAACAGTTCTACACCACCGGGACAATCCATGACTTAATTTTATAGTGCAGCCATGAAGAGTCCGCGGTTAGTGTCCCATTACATTTTGGGTTTAAATTCTCTAAAGGTCTCTGCGTGTTGGACCCATTTCCCCGCGTAAGCCAACCAAAAACGGAGACGGAAACCAAAAGACCGAGATCCTTTTTCCAGAGGCTTTATAAAATATCACGCTTTTGTAGATAACCGAACTAAAAAGTAGAAAATAATTTAAAATAACAATAGTGATTAACAAAAAAATATATGTTATTGTTAAAAAGCGTGGGGTTTTTGTTAATCGCTATTGTTATTTTAAACTTATTCATAATTATTTTCTACTTTTTAGTTTGGTCGGTTGGATGTCGTAAAAGGCGACTAAGGGAATCTAAACCAGAGAGATGGGCAGCAGTGTCCCTACTGTGAAACGGGAGCCATACTGCGCTCACCAACCCGCCTGCCAAGCGTGGTGAGTATTGGCAAATACCCCCCAAAATGACGACACAGTTGTGAAAAATCTATGGGGGAGGCCTTTGTTTAGCAGTGGACGTATAGTATAAATGGCCGATGTGAAACTATAATTGTTTGGCTCTTGAGTGTGTCGTTACCAGCATGGTTATAAAAATAAATTGTATTAAAGATGCTAGAATTGATGATGTTAAAATTGAATTCGGTTCGAAAATTAAATTATGGCATACATGAAGATTATCAATTTTTTTACCGATTTTCTTTTTCTGCTAGGAATGCATTTTGTGTCTTGGGATCATTGTTGGTGACAGCTTTTTTTGGAACCGCTTACCTTCTGTCAATATCCATATATTGTTATCATATATATTAGCTAAGCTACTCAGAATTACTATACTGTTACCGTAGCTTCGTGCGCGAGTGAACTAATGTCCTACTCAATAGTAAAACTTACCTACCTCTCTGCAGAATTTCACTTCAATCCGTCCAGCCGTTTGAGCGTGATTGAGACACATCCAAACAGACAAATATTCACATTAAAAATATTATTTGCAAGAAATAACTAGATAGGATTGAGATTCTACGGATGGTGTGGTACTAATTGCCTACTGGGGACTTAAATAAAATTTTGTATACAATTAGATGTTTTTGTAAAAAAACGATTGATAACAAAGTAAAGTAGTTTATTTATTACTTCCAGTCATTGATACAATCATAATCCTCTGATGTTAAATACATAAGAAGAAGAAGAGGTAAGAAATCAGTTTTAATGACAAGTGCTTCATAAGTTAGAAAATCAACTTTTTTTAGAGTATGGAATACCTATCCTGGTAATGCTCCTTTTGTGGAAGGAGGGTTATGTGGTTTATGATCAATGACTAAAACACGGTGACCGTTTCAGCACATACGGAGGAGTAATCTTGCCATGGAACGCACCTTTGAACATCTCGGCGGCAGTCTCCTTAAACGACACAAAACTACAGTAACCCCAAACTCTGTGTGCCCGCGTCTACAATTGCCAATAAGTCTAAGTATGCTTGCCGGGTCTGGCACTGAGGTGGCAATCCCGTCGGCGCCTTTACATCTAATCAGAATCATCCCTCTTTCGATCCCGCTCGACGACGCCCTTTCGAACCATGATGGTCTCGCAGTAGAGAGGCCAATGCCCTCAGACTTTTCTGCCTATTGGCTACGACCCCGCGCTTAGTCTCACGCAGGTACTCTTTCAGCGTGTCCTGGTCGCCTCGATAGTGGTTGCTTACGCCATGAATTCGCGTCCAATCCTATTTAGGAGTTAACCGAAACAACCGTTACCGATAAACACTTGAGTAAGCTAGTCGCCAGTGACACGTCAGTCTTGGAAGTTTCAACTTACTCACGCGAGTCTAGCCGCTCATGCAGCCTTTCGAGTCACATCTTGAGCGGGTGTCGGTGCTTCCGCCGTCTCAGCATCTTGTAAGCCTTCGGAAGCCCTAGCTGCTCTGGTGGATGGCGCGGCCGTGTCGATATCCGCGCGGGCAGACGGGAGGCACGCTAACAACTGTGTTACAGTTGCCGCATCGAAAGACACAATATTGTATTCTTATGCGACTCATATGTTTACTGCGCTGCAGGTTGGTGAATTTTCTCTGTATGATGTAAAGGGCTATCAATTGTACGGCCTCAGTAATGAGGTGGGCAACTGCCTCATACGGTTACCCAGAATTGGGCAGTAGTGCGCCGAGCCCCACTGACCTCTTGATCCATCGGAGAAGGCATCGAAGCCTCATAATATCTCATGCTACTTTTTTTTGCTTTCACATTATAAAGGGTTATAAATTCATAAAAATGACACTGCAACACGTACTTCTTTGCAAACTGTGAATAATCGCGATAAGAAAACAATATGTATTATTAGCACTAAGTTTGATTATGTGGTGTGCATCAACGATTTATAGAAGATCTGCCGCACCGGTTGGGACGTCACCAGCTAATTCGTGCACAGAATGCGCTAGACGACGCGCCTGTTGTACCGCCGTCGACGCTGGCAAAAGGCCCAGGTGAATACAAATCAGTTCTTTGACGGCCACGCCACGGGAGTCACCGGGAAACGCCAGCTCGAGTAGTTGCCTGAAAAGTACACCAGAAGCTGAAATATAATGCGAAGGCGAGATAATTCTACGAGGGTCTAACAACCGACAGATGGCCGGATTAATGTCTAATTTGATAACCATAATAGTCCACTAGGACGGTGAGTATGCAACTGTATCGCCAGTACAATTAGAATGTCTGCGGTTTGAAAATGTACCATCGGCGTCACAGAGTACTGGGTAAATTAAGCAGCATTGTGTTGTGTTTCTCGCGGTGTGTGACGAGTACCGTAATAATACGGCTTGCATTCTTTAGACAAGGGCTGATCTAAGAGGATAATTAACTGTCCACCGTATAAACCCATATCTGGTATCAATCTCATCCTCGGGTTCGGATACCGATCACTTTTCATGATCACATGTATTTATGTCCTCAAGTCGATATGCCTCATCCGTCAAGACTAACGGTGGTCACACAAAGGTGACCGTTTAACACCTATAATATATGATAAAATGTATGGATTTAATGGAACATGATCGGAACGCATTCTGAGAGCCATATCCAATGCCTCCATGTAGAGTTTAGCACGATCAAACACGGCACTAAACTTGGTGTATCTCTATAGTACAGTACCAAATACGCTTAGGTCCGTATTACAGAACGATTCTCAAGTCCAGTTTGATCTTTAATCACCTGATCACTGTTTAAGTAGATTCTTCATTTTTAATAGAGTTTTTTACATACTAGGTACTTACGTAAAATATTTTTATATGTTTTAACGAGATGAATGTTGTTGAAGTATAAACTATAAAGGAACGTGTGTTGGCGCCTATTGTCATTGAACACTTGAACAGATGTTACGTTGATATATAAATATCGTTTAATTAATTTGATGTACATATTAACATAATAACCTGTAGCGAAATCGTGTTGGCTCCTCCAGAAAGTTAAAGAAAAGAAAGTATGACGTTTTTCAACACATATTAGGGAAAAAAGAAACTACCTCATTAAAAAAAATACAATTATATAAGTCCTGTACATCTCATATACGAGTACATCTGAGAGGAACACTAAAGACCAAACTCCTTTTCGAATGATCGTTAATCAAATCATTGTAATAGTCAACTTCTCCAAAAATATCAATTTTCTGATAAATATTATTCCATTCAATGACATTTTACAGATACATTAATCTATAATATAATTGCAGAGAGACTTATAAAAACATCTTAGCTTGTATTCAACAACAATATAACCAAAAATCAATGCGCAAGAAACAACATGCATTAAAAACTGTGCTCAAGCGCTATCCGGACCACACTCACGTGATCACAGTTCAAATCTCTGCTCAAGTACAGACCTATAACTGAGTGACGATTTAGAATAAAGCCACGACTCAGTTGAACTACGTTCAATAAATCTATGCTTGAGGGACGTTTTAAAATTAATGCTCAACTCAAAACTAGTTTTAAACTGAGATCAATGTTCGAGTTTCGTTCTGTAATACGGACCTTAGTCTGCAAGACCTGCTTAAAACCATCTCTCCTTGCAAACAGTTCTAACCTATGGAACTATTTCAGAATCATATAAGTGTAATAAAAAATTGCTTTTACCCTTCAATCAACAATTCAAGATTTACGATGAGCGCTTCAAAAACGGCCCGAAAATAAGAACACCAAATATTAATAATGTCACAACTCTATTAATATTTAGTGTTCTTATTTTTCGCCGACCACAGTCTTATTAGGTATTAGTATGATACAATCATACGAATAAAAAGAAAAACACAGCCAACAAAAAGACGTTCAAAATGCTGCTGTGCGCGTTCAAAATATGGGAAAATAACTACCGTAACACCAAGATTTCTAAAGGAATATCGTTTTGTGGATAAGTTTACGTAAAAAGCAAACTTTTATGTAATTAAAAAAGAATTTATATTTGACATATAGATAAATGTAAAATAATTACGTTTGTTTCACCAATGTTTGGGATAACGCGCTGTTCGCGACAAACCGGCGCAGGCGCCGGCGGGGGACTGGAAGTCTGAGGGCGGCGAGGCGCTACTCGGGATTCTTCGTCAACGATCGGACAACTTCGGCGATCGGCGCCGAATGCGCCATCGGCTCGCTCACGGCAGCATTCAGCCATTATTCACGGTCCGATACACACATCTTGTACGCGTCGCGCGATCCACCTTTTTATTGTAATATACCAGTTTACAGTTTCTTTGCTATACCTTTCATTTAATACATTCCAGGTATCCCCTTACATACTTAGATAGGGTACTGGAACCTACATATGGTCCTTCGAGCTCTTTGTACATAAAGTTAACAAAGGTGGTTTCGTACGTTCGTTACGCGTTTTTTTCCCAATTCAAACTTCGTCCGTTGGTCTCGAGATTCTTCTATCCAGAGGTGAATTGCAGGCAGCGTTCAAGATACAAGCTTCTTCTTTAAGACTTCTTCGACTGGCTGAGTGGAGTGGCCGCTTTAGTCATTGGTGTCTTCACTTCGGTGCACTACGGACTTCGGACTTCATCATCAGCAGTCACCGGTCAAGAAAAGGCTCAGGGGTCTATGAGACTTCAAAACGGAACATTCATATTCACATAACCAGCGGAGTGCAAGATACGTGAGATCTTTCCAATTCCTTATAAATCCATCTTCACATAATCATTATCCATTTCATACATGTAGATACATTCTCAAATTACCTATGTTCATCCTTTTTATCGTAGTAGTTTAGATCGCTTTAATCTTTATGTTCTTATGATTTTATAATATCAATTTAGTAGCGCAGTAATAAACTAATAACTAATTAGTTACGCATACATAACCTTTGTTTATCCCCTTGGTGTAGTACATTAATTGTGCCGTTTTTATCATAGCAGTAGACTTCACAAACTACATAGTCATAAATAAGTAACCTTCATTCGTAGCTCGTAACCGTTTTTTTTCAAATGATATTTTTTACTGGTGGTCGGTAGAAAATAGTCGTTATAATTATTTTTCCTTCTTCACAATTTGCTAGCCATTTTGAATAATTAAATTAAATAGTTAAATTTTCGCATTATACCTTTGCGTTCTTCTTAAATTATTCTTATCCTTTATATAATAAATACAGCACTTTATTTTAAATAAAGCCAACATCCAATTTTCATTTTCGTTACCTATCTATCCCACTGCTGGGCATTAAATTTTTTTTTTTTGCTTATTAATAAAACAGAATGGCGAATGAAGCTAAAATAAGGGATCTCATTAAGAGACGCGCTTCTTTAAAGGCTAAGCTTACGCAGTTTGCCACTTTCATATCTACTGCTCAATCATGTCAACAGCTTAGCGACGTTCAGTTACTTGACCTTGAATCCCGAATTAACAGAATGGAATCCTTATACACCATTTATGACGAATTTCAGAATGAGCTGGAGATATTATCGGATAAACCTGAAGAGCTTTATGCAGAACGGGACCAGTTCGAGTCTCAATACAGCAACCAAATGGCGGCAGCCCGTGTGCTGCTCACGCAACACCGCAGCACGCAGCCTACTTTGGATACAGCGTCCGGGGTAGGCTCTCATGATGGTCGCACTGTAGCTTCACATAGACACAGTCACGTAAGACTTCCCAAAATTAACTTACCACAATTCAGCGGGGGCTACCAGGATTGGTTGGAGTTTAAGGATATGTACCTTTCTTTGATACATAATGAACAAGGGTTAGATGATATCAATAAGTTCCACTACTTGAGAACTTCCCTCCACGGGAGTGCTGCATTGATTATCCGAAGCTTAGATTTTAAAGCAGAAAATTATAGAAAGGCTTGGAAACTGTTATGCGAGCGATACGATAATAAACAATTGCTCGTTAGCAACCATGTAAAAGCATTGTTTACAGTAGCATCCATGCAAAGGGAATCTAGTGAGGGCATAAGAGACGTTATAGATATTACCAGCAAAAACCTCCAAGCATTAAAAACCTTAGATCAGCCAGTTGAACATTGGGACACATTAATAATTTTTATCATAGCTTCAAAATTAGATTCAGTTACACATAGACGTTGGGAAGAGCATAGGAATACTATTACTGATCCTCCATCATTAGATAGTTTCCTAACATTTTTAAGAAATAGGTCAAACCTGTTGGAGACATTAGAAGAAGCAAAACATTTTAAAATAAATACAGAGGTAAAACATGACAAGCAGAAGAGCTTTGTAGTTTCTCCGAGTCCGAACAATAATTTAAAACTGGACTATAAGAAATCATCATACACATGCCCGCTATGTAGTAACGATCATTATCTTTATAATTGCGAATCATTCAGAGCTTTGCCGTTAGAATCACGAACACTTAAGGTGAAAGAATTTAAAGTTTGCTTGAATTGCCTTCGTCCGGGCCATACCCGTTCAGCATGCAGGCTTGGCCATTGCAAGTATTGCAAAAGCATGCATAATACACTGCTACACTCTCATGATGATTCACATGCACAGTCATTATCCACAGTAGAAAATGTTGCATTATCAGCTGATAATAATAGTTCCCTTTATTTATCATGTCATGTATTGCTTTCCACAGCGCTGGTTCATGCCATGGACGTCGATGGTAAGCCACATCAAGCCCGAGTCTTGTTGGATAATGGTAGCACGGCGAACTTTATAACCCAGGACTTGTCTGGTAAGCTTAATGTGCCAACTCGTACTGTAAGTTCTAGAGTGACCGGAATAAACAATCAATCATCCAAACCAACTCAATCTTGTAAAATTCAAATTCAGTCTCTGAATAGTGGATTCGAGTTGGATATTGATTGCTTAATCTTGCCAAAGATTACTTCCTCCATCCCACACTCATACATAAATAAACATGACGCACCATTACCGTCTGGAATATGTTTAGCGGACCCAACATTTTATGTCCCTTCATCCATTGACATACTTGTTGGGGCTGAAGTATTTTGGAGTGTAATTGGTACCAACCGTATACAATTAGGCAAACACAATCCAGTACTCTTCGAAACTAGGTTTGGTTGGCTCATTTCGGGCGCATTACACAAGCCTAGTATGCCTGAAGTATCTTGTATGACAATACAAGATGAAACAGATACAGCCCTAACTCGTTTTTGGGAGTTAGACAGTATATCATCTAAACATAAATATACACCCGAAGAAAACAAGTGTGAACAAATATTTGTAAAAACCACAAAGCGAGACAAAGATGGGCGCTTTATAGTCACTATACCACTTAAAGAATCCCCAGAATATTTAGGTAATTCTTATGACGCAGCCGAAAGACGCTTCCTGTCACTAGAACGTAGGTTCGATAAAGATCCATCATATAAACGGCGTTACGTTCAGTTTATGGAGGAATATGAGACACTGGGCCATATGAGTGAATTTGTCAGCCCTCGATTATTTCCATCACATTATTATATGCCTCATCACGGTGTTATCCGGGAGTCAAGTACGACAACCAAACTCAGGGTCGTGTTTGACGCCTCGGCTATTACGACATCCGGGAAATCATTCAATGACATCCAGTTTGTAGGACCCACAGTACAGAATGACTTGCTGTCAATTTTACTGCGTTTTCGGCAGCATAAATATGTAGTCTCTGCCGATATTGAAAAGTTTTTTCGTCAATTTCGAATAACCGACACACAGCGCCCCCTACAATTAATTTTGTGGAGGCCGGATTCATCACAAAAACTCAAAACATATACATTAAACACAGTTACGTATGGTACCGCATCAGCATCATTTTTAACTACACGAGGTCTAAAACAATTAGCCTCAAAAACGTCAGACCCAGCCACACGACGAGCGATTGCTGATGATCTGTACGTTGACGATTATTTATCAGGTGCAGACACAATTTCAGACACAATTTCACTTTGCCATAATGTCATGAAGACGTTAGATTCTGCACAGCTGAACCTTCGCAAATGGCAATCTAACAACACACAAATACTTGATACATTAACACAACCACAATTCAAACACACACAGCAAACATCGAACACAGTCGAATTAAGTACAAATGAGCCTTCAAAAACACTAGGTCTTAATTGGTATAGTGCTGCCGATCAACTCAAATTTTCAATCAGTCTTATAAACACAAATGCAATCATAACAAAAAGGGTCATACTTTCTACAGTCTCTCAGGTATTTGATCCCTTGGGTCTGGTCTCTCCATGCATAATAGAGGCTAAACTAATTATGCAAAATCTATGGATTAGCAAAAGTTCATGGGACGAGGAGGTAGTCGCAGTGATCAAAAAGTCGTGGCAAAATTTCACTCAAACGTTACCCCATCTCAACGACTTAAATATCCCAAGGCGGATAACGTGTGATTCACCTATATCAATTCAATTTCACATCTTTACAGATGCGTCTGAGAAGGCATATGGTGCGTGTCTGTACGTCCGCTCCATCAACATGGATGGCTCAGTTAGCGTACACCTTTTCGCAGCTAAGAGTAAGGTAGCTCCGATTAAAGTTACGACTATTCCTCGCCTCGAGCTGTGTGGCGCCTTATTAGGAACACGGCTTTGTACAAAGGTACTCAGTTCTGTTACATTTCAACCTGACGACTGTGTATTCTGGTGCGACTCCATGATTGTCCTGGGGTGGCTTACATCATCTCGTGCGATACTTAAACCATTTGTTAGGAATCGAGTTTCGGAGATACTGGACGGTTTTGGTGACAATACCTGGCGATACGTGCCATCAAAGGAGAACCCTGCTGATCTCGTGTCACGTGGTATCAGTGCGGATCAAATAGGAAACATGGCTCTTTGGTGGTCAGGACCATCATATTTACAACTCGACTCCTCACAGTGGCCCACTAAACCTAACTCCAATAAAAACTATACATTACCCGAAACAATAAATTCATTACACATACAAGATAATGATAATAATTCACAACATAACCATTTATTTCAAACATTAATCAGTAATTCATCTAATTATACAAAACTTCAGCGTATCATAGCTTATATTCACAGATTTATTTATAATTGTAGACAATTTCATACAAGAGTAAATGGCTCACTTAAAGGTACAGAGCTCACCTTTGCATCGGAGTTCCTTATAAAAATGTCACAGCAAGATACATTTCAATTGGAGTATCAGTTACTAAAATCAGGAAAGGGGTTACCAAAGAAAAATAGTCTTATTTCATTGTCACCTTATTTAGATTCAGATATCATAAGAATTGGCGGTAGACTTGACAACTCGTTTTACGATTATGATACAAAACATCCAATACTCCTTGATAGTAAACATCATTTAACTATTTTAATTTTTAAACATTTTCATTTTAGTCTTTTTCATGCAGGTCCTCAACTACTGCTAGCTTCTATAAGGCACAAGTATTGGCCTTTGGGTGGTAGGAACCTGGCGAGAAAGATCGTAAGAACTTGTATAAAATGCACTAGGTTTAAGGGTAAAACAATCCAGCCAATAATGGGTAACCTACCAAAGGAACGACTGCACCTAGAGTATCCATTTCTAGAAACAGGCACAGACTACGCCGGTCCTATTATGATTGCTGATCGTAAGGGAAGAGGTTGTAGGCTACTAAAATCTTACATATGTGTTTTTGTCTGTCTAGCTACAAGGGCGGTCCATC
Source organism: Diloba caeruleocephala (assembly GCA_947459985.1). Classification (NCBI taxonomy): domain Eukaryota; kingdom Metazoa; phylum Arthropoda; class Insecta; order Lepidoptera; family Noctuidae; genus Diloba; species Diloba caeruleocephala. Next base: position 15,617,466 of record OX381615.1, read on the forward strand.
TGGAGCTTGTCTCGGACCTGACAAAGGAAGCCTTTATTGCAGCTCTTAGCCGATTTACTGCTCGTAGGGGTAAACCGAAATCTATCTTTTCAGATAATGGATCTACTTTTGTTGGTACATTTAATGAACTTTCTCAATTACTTAAACAAGATTTTAATGCAATTGACATGGCTGAGACAGGTATAACCTTTTCTTTTATTCCTGCGTACACACCACACTTTGGCGGTCTATGGGAGTCCGCCGTGAAATCTGTTAAATATCACTTGAGACGTATTTTAGGTCTCACACATCTCACATACGAGGAAATGGCCACATGTCTTATTCAGATCGAAGCGATTTTAAACTCTCGACCACTCACACCTCTATCCAATGACCCATCCGACCTAACGCCACTTACTCCTTCCCATTTCCTCATTGGAAGACCACTTATCTCTTTGCCTCATCCGCAGATCTCCAGAAGTCAGAACATATCCAGCTTGCAACGTTTTCACCGTATTGAGATTTTAAAGGATCATTTTTGGACGCGATTCTCAAATGAATACATTTTCTGGCTTCAGCAAAAATCCAAATGGTGCAGTTCCAAGGGGCAGCTCATGGAAAACGACTTGGTGCTTATCAAGGACAAGGCCGCACCACCACTGCTATGGCTCCTTGGAAGGGTAATTCGTCTGCTGCCAGGGAGGGATGGCATCGCAAGGGTGGCAGACATTAAAACGAAAAGGGGCGTCATTCGTCGTGCTTACAACACGATCTGCCCTCTGCCAATATATCTTGAAGACGAGTCTTCAACGCCGGGAGTATGTTCGCGACAAACCGGCGCAGGCGCCGGCGGGGGACTGGAAGTCTGAGGGCGGCGAGGCGCTACTCGGGATTCTTCGTCAACGATCGGACAACTTCGGCGATCGGCGCCGAATGCGCCATCGGCTCGCTCACGGCAGCATTCAGCCATTATTCACGGTCCGATACACACATCTTGTACGCGTCGCGCGATCCACCTTTTTATTGTAATATACCAGTTTACAGTTTCTTTGCTATACCTTTCATTTAATACATTCCAGGTATCCCCTTACATACTTACATACGTACTGGAACCTACACGCGCCAATTATTGTAAACTAAATATATGTTTTTAACCTTTTTGCTTACATAGTATGTTTTATTTTAGAATAAATATTTTTGTACTTATCACAGTTTGAAATGTATTGCTCTGATGACAGATATTAAATACAAATATATATTTCAAACGCTAATAAATTTTGTTTGAGTATTAGGGTTTATAATCAACTGAAATTGTTACTACTTTATCTATATTTAGTGGTAAGAAGTATAAATGTATAATTAATTATATATGCAATCGCGGCCATTTGGGCGATGTGTTTTTGTTCCTGATCCTTAATCTAGTAGTATTGTTGATCGAATCTTTTACCTGTAAAAACTGCCGAGTATATCTCCGGGTGGCGGCAGGGCCCGCACGGCGGCGGGGTGGGGGAGGCGCGCGGGCCGCACGGGTATCCCGCGCCGCTCCCACCACACGAGCGCGCAACCGTGAAGCGCGCCGCGCCGCCACGTTGCCGCGCAATAGCCCTCGCGCACTACTGCGAAGCTACGGCGCACTGCGCGATGCACCTGACGACCGATGCATGAGAGCTTAGCCACTGGATAATAAAGTACTAGCGTACTGTAATAACTGCCTTTGTGGCGATTCGGCCCATCACCCCACAGGTTTCTAGACCGTCCCCGGGTATCAAGAGCTACGGTATTTGTATTTATAATGTCTTAAGTTCTGCGGTTTATATGAATAGCCGAGAATAATGAATTATGATTCACAATCTAAATGTCATCATGAAGCTTCATCGGATATTGCGGCATTTGAAAAAGGAGATGTAGAACATACGGCCTATAGACAAAATGTATATTATTACACCTAACTATTGGTTGTCGCTTTTTTATACAAAATTGACAGATTTCAAATTAGAGAACATCATTAACGTTTAATATTATTTTTATGAATTCAGTAAATTATTTATTTTCGTTGCAATCCTGAAAGAAGCCTATAACGATTCTAGGCAGACATTATTTGCGTGACTCCATACATAACGGATTTAAGTGATACCGTAACGAAAAATAAAAATAAATAGATTTTCAGCAACAAAAAATGGGATGGGACTTCAAGCCAACATCAATGCGGTTCACCAGTACCTAAAAATGCACAGCTGACCCTTCTATTTCTTAGAGTGACGCAAATATCTTGTCCGGATGATACATCATATTTGCATTACCCAGGCTACAAATTCGAGCACAATTTTGTGCGCCGTGCTGGAGTATGCATGTACGTCCGGGAAGGTATTTGCTGTCGTCGTCTTTACGGCTTCGAAGACAGGGATCTGTCTATTTTGAGGGTGCGCATGGAGCATGGTGGCCACACTAGAACCTATGTGTGCCTTTACAGGTGTCATGGTGGTGACATGGACACAACAAGACTTTTTGAGCACCCGCAATCGGCTGCTGACAGGGTACTTGAGCAGTATCCTTATGCGGAGCTAGTAGTCCTCGGAGACTTTAACGCCCACCACGTTTAGTGGCTTTGCTCTCGGTCCACTGAGTGCGCGGGGAGAGCTGCTCAGAACTTTGCCCTGGCCTACGGCTTCTCACAACTGGTACATTCTCCAACAAGAGTACCAGATATTGAGAGCCATACGAGCTCCTTACAAGCTGACCACACAACCAGACGGACATTCCATCTTAGTGGATGCGCCACTTGGCTCATCGGACCACTAGCTCGTCCAGTCACAAGTGTCATGCGCGCGGCTAATTTTACACTGGCCAACCGAGTGGCGTCGCGTGTGGCACTACAAAGCAGCAGATTGGGCTGGATTGGGTGAGTTCTACGCATCGTATCCGCGGAGGCAGCTTTGCTTCTCTTCAGACGACCTCGAAACTTGTCCAGCCGCCGCCTCCGGAGCGACCCTGAAAGGTATGGAATGATACTAATCCTCTAGTGGCTTCAGGGGGGAGGAGGAGACCATAGTTTAATTGGCCTTGCCAGAAAGCTAGGCTTAACAAGCAAGCTGCGTATGTAGCTTGGACCAAGGCCCGAAGAGATCAGGACCCGGATGTTCCTGATGCGAAGCGTAAGCTAAATGTTAACTCGAGGCTCAGTATGAGAATGATTGCCAGAGCTAAGTTCAATTTCGTCGGCAGAATTGGAGAGTCGCCTGCGAGCTATCCCTCCGGGAGACGCGCTTTCTGGCCACGCGCCATAGCTGTCGAGGAAAACTTTTTTTTTGCCGGTGGAAACCAAGGCCTTCCCCAAAGATTTACAACGGCCGGTTACATACCGCCCGCATCATCCGTCCGTTGTCACTTACATACTGTAAATTGTGAAGTTTTTTCCGGTATCTTTGTAATGTTATTGTTGTAGTTTCTTTTGATAATGTCAAAAAAGTATAATTTTAACTCAAGGCCCTGATGAGCAGTTTTCAAGCACGTAGGCAACTCAAGATTTCTTCTGTACCTTGTTTATTCGTATACATATTGGGCGCAAAGCAAAACGTGAGCGTCAGGATGGCTGGACCAAGAGAGATTTTGAAAGTTTGAGCAATACCAAGTTTTTGTACCTATTTGGTACCAGAAATCAAATAATTTGTACCTTGCTAAAGAAGCAAAACTATTACGAGGAAAGTGGCCAGCCATTCTGACATCAGAATGGCTGGACCACGTTGGTTTCGCCTGGTTGTAGGCGTTATAACTAGTTCATTTTTTCGTTAAAATTTAGTACCTCGTTGGTACCTCAACATATGTTTTTCTTAGATTTTTTCGATAAGCCAAAATCTCTCTTGGTCTAGTCATCCTGACGCTCACAAGCAAAACCGCAAGAAGGTACAATTACAAATCATTCTACGTTGTAATACTTACCGTATCTGGCGCCAGCATGTCCGCGCAGTCAGCCATATCGGGAGCCAGAAATCTTCCAGTCGTGCGGTCCACGTAGATGAAGTGGATCAAGCCGGGAAACTCCTCCACATACTTGTGCAGCGTTAGGGAACAAGTCATATCTGTCTCACCCGTGCTCTTGCAGACAACTCACATTAAGCGAAATAATCGATTTGTACTTATATGTGACAGATGACTTGTTTTGTGACCTATTGATGCAGCAGATTACAACTTGACTACTATTACTATTCTTCAATATAAATGATCACAAATTAGTGTACATGTGTGTCACAAAACAATAGTAACCTTAAAGATGCCAAAATGATAATAAAAACGGCCGGATTGTATAGTGTGATAAATATCGGCTCTGCAAACATTCACACTATACAATCCGGCAAAGATACTGCATGTAGGGCTGCAAGCAGTGTTTTGAGTAGGCCCCTAAAGCGAGCATAAATGTATGCTATGTGTAAGAAAAATCAGACAAAATAATAGGAAACTCTATTTCGTAATAAAAACGAAAATATTTCGATTACATGTGACTGACGATTGTATTCCTATCTAATTTCGAATTAAAAACGAGAAAATCTACACCCTTGATGGTCGTTTAACTCCCGTTATTACAAATCTTTACTTTTTTATCTTTTTAGGGTTCCGAACGTCGGAAGGAAAAAATGGCGGAACCCTTATAGGATCACTCGTGTGTCTGTCCGTCTGTCACAGCCAATTTGCTCCGAATCTACTGGACCGATTAAGTTAAAATTTGGTACCCAAACACGGACGTGTAACATAAATAAGTGAAATAAATGAATTTTGTGTATGGGGGTCACTTTGGGAGGCAGTATGGAAAATCAAAGATCAAAGTTTTGCAAACTGTAACATGTCATATATCAAGTGCAAGGACTTATTGTGAGGGTCTCAAATATATTTATTCTATCATTCTAAAATATATAGTTTTAAAGTTATTTCAGAAAAAATACGAAAATTTACCATTCTATTATTTATGATAAACATTTCAAACCAAAGACACCGACATAGCCCATCGTATTAGGAAGCTGAAGTGGCAATGGGCTGGCTATATTATCCGTCCGTAGAACTGATGGCCGTTGGGGCAAACGTGTTATTGATTATAGACCGCGGCTCGGCAAACGTAGCGTAGTGCACCCTACGGCTCAGCGGAGTGACGATCTTTGCAAGGCTGGCATGAAGTGGATGAGAAAAGCCGAAGATCGTGCTCAGTGGCGTGACTTTGGAGGGGCCTGTGTCCAGCAGTGGACCGCAATGGGATGTTGATGATGATGATTTGTTTAACGTAATAAGGTTTTAAATAATATAAACTAACTAGAATTAGTCTCTTTATCCGACGATATCCCATCTTTGCTATCTTCGGGATTGTGAAAATAATAGCACTTTTGCGTTTTAATTTTTCGTTTTTATAATCAATTCACGTTTCGAGTATAGAAAAGCTGAGTTAACCAAGTAAAAGCGGGTGGAGGGAGAGTATCATTGAATAAAGAAAAAGATAATCCCAGCTTTCCAAAAAACTGTTATGAAAAGGATATGATCCTAAGCTGAAGTATCTTTTGGCCTTTATGCAAAGGAACTCCACGTATGGGGATAATATTCCCCGCAAGTCTTTCAAAGGTGACTCCATTTTTAGGCTCGGGATGTCTGGTTTCAACTGATCCAGGACAGCTTCTAGAGCTGTATGCATGGCCGTGGCAGTTGTTTCAGGTGTTAACGGAGTAGTTGTTGTGCAAGACTTCCGTAGCTCCAGCATACGGCTTGAGAGGCGCGCGCATAGATTAGAATTGGCTTTATTCTTTCGCAGTGCGTCTGTTGTCTGAAACAACAAATAATTATTCGTCAAAATTATTACGGAAGAAACGCCACAAATTCCAGGAATGCTCTTACCTTTTTTAAAGAAGCTTCTAAAGAATCTAATATATTGGGTAACATGTCTAAATTTCTTTGCAACAACAGCCTTCTTAAATTAGAGAGAATTTGATTGGACATGTATGCAGAAACGCCGACTTCCCTGTAATTCAGAAAATTAAAATAAATGGTGGTAACAAGCTGTTGGACGAAGCTTACCATCAGTAAGTCACCGACTGGCACCACCCGGGACCACGTGTAGGGATTCGAAAGGGGGGTATTCTCCTACGGACGTGGGTGACTTGATCACCAAAAAACTGAGGTTCAACGGAGCTTGGTAGTACGCTGACGAATGACGAAAAATCAAGTGTCATGCGACTTACAGAAAGTTGCGGTTGCGACTGTTTTGTTTACAATATAAAGTGGCTAAGAGATGTCGATTTTTTTTATTATTATTATTTCTATTTGTTCTACATATACAAACTTTGAATCAGTTGATTTTATTATGACCTAATGCTACTCTTTTTTAATTAAATGTTGTTTTCCATTTGATTGTTTACTTCCGACTCCGATTCACCGCCAACTTCGTGGAGTTCATTAAGACCTTCGATTCCGGCTCCGCCTCCAATAGAACCAAATCCGTAATATCCCTACTGCAGACAACATTTTCTGGCACTATTAAAACAAAGACTAATTATTATTTCACGAAATCTACCTTAATTCCATGTCAACAACGACGACGAAAGTAATTCGGGGCGCAACTTCAGCAAGATGTATCGAGTGCGGTGCGCAAGGGCTTCCTGTGGGGCCCGCACATAAATTCACTATAGCACTATTTTCTGTTGACAGCCCTGTAAATATAAAGAATAGAATTTAACCCTCATATTAATTAAAAGGTAAAACGTTGTTCATACCCATTTCAGTTAAAATATGCTTGGGTCAAATCTTTTTAAAGCACAGGCCATAATAACACATAACGGCACAACATGTTTTTGGTGTTTGTAAGCTGTGATTACCTCTGTATTGTATCTACATTACGTGAAAGTTTGTTTATTAATTAAGTGTATCAAATTTATCGTTCGTTGGTGATTATTTCATAGCTAAAATGGTCCAACAATGTTTTTCTTTTGATGAATAAAGAGAGTCTACCTCAATTTTTGTGGCACAATATACGAGCATGCCGCTGCGTACAGACTATAGCCACTCGTAACTCACCGCGCATACCGCAACAACACGATGTTCAACGCTGAAATTCTTTGATAGCGTGGTATTTCCTCGAACGAGCAAGTCCATTCCCTAATACTATTACTTACAAATATACAAAAGGAAATAATAAGACATCAGAATACTCACAAGGCAATCGAGTAATTTCTTGATCGTCTTGATCAGAGTCTTTATTACTAAGTTCCTTCCAATACTCCTGAGCAGCGATGCACTGAATGCTTAATAAAATCAAATCCGGGGGCGATAAGTCTTCGCTTCCGCGGCTACAACACATAAATAACGATATACTTACTCCGCTTCAAAATTTGGTTTCGGATTGCAGGTAGACACACAATTGAAGAAGCCCTGCTTAGCTTTTAAATCTGTCCAGACTTGATTTACGGCCGAATAATAAAACGCCAGTTGATATTAAGTCTCCGCTTTAACGATTTGAGCCGCCCGGTTTCGTACCGATAAAAGGTTTATTGGTTGAAGGCATCCTCCATTGCAGCAATGAACAGTTTCGGGAAAATTACGTCCCGCTGTCTTACACCTTTCCGCAATGGTATTGCCTCCGTGCTCTGTTCATGTACTCAGACCGATATGGTGGCGTTTCTGTATAAGCACTTCAATGTACCGATAGTCAATGTCGTACCGCTGCAGAGACTGCACCGCCCATGTTTCGATCGAACCGAAGGCTTTCTCATAGTCCACAAACGCTAAGCATAGTGGCTGACTATACTCCTCGGTCTTCTGTATAATCTGCTGCAGCGTATGAATGTGGTATATGGTACTAAGGCCTTTTCGGAAACCTGCTTGTTCGGGAGGCTGGAAGTCACCAAACCTGCGCTCGAGACCCTTGAAAGCAGCTTATAAACATGACTGAGAAGCGAGTGTGTCTATAATTCTTCAATAGGGTGTTATCACCCTTTTTGAAGAAGAGCACTTCAATAGGGTGTTATCACCCTTTTTGAAGAAGAGCACCACCTAGCCTCTGTTCCATGCTTTCGGCGTTGTGCCCTCGAGTAAGACGGAATTGAATAGCTTCTGAAGGACTTTAAGTACCGGTGTTCCACCCGCTTTCAGAAGCTCTGTCCTGTGTCCTACCATCCTTTGTCTTCAGCTTCATAATCCGACTTTGCCCAATATAAATGCTCTTGCGAACAGTTTAGAGCCCTGGTTTCCCTCAATGGTCTCTTTAACACCAATGGTGTCAAAGATACGTATGTCGTAACGCAAGGACTTCCATATCCGTCTATTGAGCAGTCGGTATGCTTGAGCATCAGCGGAGGATTGCAGCGTCATGGCACGTCTTTCTGCCATGAGGCTGAGGGTATCATCAGAGAGCTTTAGGTCTACCTTTACGGTGAGTTTTAAAGTACTTAGACCCAACCGTCTGGACAGTTTCTTACAAATCTGCCATTTAAGTCGTCCGCAGATACGCAATGTTCCAGACACTCGAAGCGGTTTTGGAGTTTGAGTTGAAAGCTCTCGGGGTTTTGAATATGAGCGCTAGTAGAGGGCCGGAGCGTAGACTTCGTCAGACGAGACCTCTCAACTTCGACATTAATATTCAATGTACCTCTTACTGTTCGGTGATCACTGCCGGTTTTCACCCTATGGATCACGGAGACATAATTGAATATTTGTCTTTTATTGATCATGGTGAAGTCAATCTCATTCCTCGTGGAACCATCGGGACTCATCCAGGTCAATTTCCTGTGAGGCGGCTTTTCTAAAAAGGAGTTCATCACGAAGAGTCCCTAATTTTCCAAAAAGTCGGCCAGTCTCTGTATCTGGGGTTCCGTTGCCCATATCCAAATTGCCCCACTCTCAACTAACTGTTGTGTATGTAATTATGTGGCTATAGCTACGTATGTAGGCGTTCCGCGTTACAACTCCGACGAATAAACAGTGTGATTCTAGCCAACGTGTGTTTCACTTGTGTCCCGCTTACGTACCTATAGATATCCAACAGTGGCGACGATCTACCTACCTACGTTAAAAATGGCACTTTTGATCGATTCGATCAAGTCCCTTGTACAATTTATTAAAAAAAGTTTTAAATGGAGTTGGACAGATGAGCATCAAAAAGCATTTGTTGAGATAAAAAAACAATTAACGACGGATCAGGTCTTGCCACATTTTAATCCGAACGCTAAATTAATCCTGACAGTCGATGCTTCGCCAAATGGGTTGGGTGCGATTCCGTCGCAAATTGACAAGGACGGCCGGGAGCGTCCGATTTCATTTCCATCTCGCACTTTAAATTCTGCTAAGAAACGTTACTCGCAGATACAAAAGGAGGCTACGGCAATTATATTTGGAGTTCGGAGATTCCATCACAATCCAAACGTACAGGTACCGTTTTACGTACATTTTACGCACTGACCACAAACCGCCAATATCGATCTTCGGACCCTATAAAGGCATACCGGAGGTCTCGGCAAACAGATGTAAAGATATGCACTGTTCCTTAGTGCGTATAACTACAGCATCGAATATATTCGTAGTGAAAATAACAGCGCAGCTTATTTGTCCCGCGCCAGTCTGCCAGAAACGGCGGCATGTGCGAGCGACGATCGCAGAAGCACCGCGCACGCCGGCGCCGCTGCCACCCCCATTGACCGTGCTTCGTATGTACATTTTATCATAGAAAGAGATTTACCGGTTATATTAGACAAGTTGCGCAAAGAAACCAGTCATCATATCAGCCACAGGACGTCCACTGCTGAACAAAGGCCTCCCCCTTAGATTTCCACAACGAGCGGTCACATGCCGCTCTCATCCAACGACTCCCAGCGACCTTCACCAGGTCGTCTGTCCACCTCGTTGGAGGTCGTCCCACGCTGCGTTTTCCGGTGCGCGGTCTCCATTCGAGAACCTTTGTGCCCCAACGGCCATCAGTTCTACGAGTAATGTGCCCTGCCAATTGCCACTTCAGTTTACTAATCCTTTCAGCTATGTCGACAACTTTAGTTCTTCTACGGTCTCCTCATTTCTGATTCGATCTCGTAGAGAAATACCAAGTATAGCTCTCTCCATAGCTCGCTGAGTGACCTTGAGCTTTCTTATGAGGCCCATTAAACCAGTGAAGATGTAGTTCTAAATGAAATAATCGATTTCGTATTAAACGGATGGCCCAGAAAACTGGTAAATATAAAAATAAAATGAAGGTGATTAATGAGCTTCATACATCTTATGTGGGAATCGTTAAGATGAAAACCGAAGCTAGGTCCCGATTTTGGTTATAGGGTATTCACAATGCATTGGAAACAATGATTAATTCATGTTGAGTATGCACGCAATTACGACCATCCCCACCACGAGCGCCGCTCGCTCCCTGGCCCTATCCACCGCAACAGTTTTGTAGGTAACACATCGATTTTCTCGGTCCTCTACACAATCGTTTTTACCTAATAGTGGTGGATGCCTACACAAAATGGATGGAAGCGTATGATATGTGTGGTATACCTACCACCACCACCAATACTACAACCTCGTCAGCCGTTGTCGAAAAGTTGGAAAAGTTGATTGCAAGGTTCGTTTCAATTGTTATAATATCTTTTTGGTTACCGAAACTCAATACATTCTGTCTCATGGTTTTCACCGGCGCATTTAGTATTTGGGCGGAAACTAAGGTCACGGTTAGACCTGATGTTACCGAACCCATCGTCTACCTCACACACGTGACCATTTAACATCGACATTAGTTAAGAAACATAAAATCCAGATAATGATACAAAAAGGATATAATATGGGATGTCTGCGAACTGGATAACTCCAATCCACTGTCACGCTTCTCAAGCCCTCAGCCAACGCCTGAGACCGAAATCACGTGGGGCAGGTTATGGACACTATGAGTAGCCCACCCTCTGTGATACCTGCAGTGTCTTCCAGACATCCCGATAGGTTGTTACGGGATTACCCAAGGGTTGATTATAAACCTTATATGTAGTTCCTATACGACGTCGTGGAGTAACGTAAACGAAAAATCGTAACGTACTGCAGCAATACGTTACGCACATTGTGCAATACTGCAGTACTACTGCAGTATTGCACAATGTGCCCACGAATCCCTGTTTAGCCAGAGTGGCATCTATCACGCTCACACTAGTCAAAATGACGTTACACGTTAAACGACTCAATAAATCTCAATCGAAATTTGATGAAATTCGGCTTCATTAAAAACATTTTTTTACACAATTAAGAAGTAGCAATTAGTTAAGTGTCATACCATTTTGGAATCCAGACTAAACGCGCCATCTTTTAAAGTTACTTGCCAATATAGTGTAATACATTTTTTTACAGTACATAGGCTGCACTAAAAGTATCGGGAATGGAATATTTCCACTGTTCCTGTCATATTAAAATCTTTTTAATTGAAAACTCCTTGGTTTTACAAATCGAATACCATTTATTTATTTTAAAAAAGATTCACGGTCTTGTCACAAGGTTTTGTCAAACTTGTTTAGTCGTTGAGAAAATGGAATTGACTCGAGAAAATTCAAGAGCGATGATTTATTATGACTTTCGAAGTGGTTTAACACAAAAACAGTGTGTTGACCGGATGATTTCTGCATTTGGTGATGAAGCCCCATCCAAAACTACAATTTATCGCTGGTTTGCTGAATTTCAACGTGGACGTGTCAAGCTCAGTGATGATCCTCGTCAAGGTCGTCCAAAAACTGCAGTCACCCAAGAAAACGTTGATGCTGTGTGTAAGCTGATTGAGGAAGATCGACATGTGACATACCGCGAAATTCAGGCAACTTTAGACATTGGCATGAGTCAAATACAAATAATCTTGCATGAACAATTAGGTGTAAAAAGTTGTTTTCCCGATGGATACCGCATTTGCTATGTGAAGAGCAAAAAGCGGCTCGCGTTACTTGGTGCGTCAGAACTCTCGAAAGATTCCACGCAGGATCCTCAAATGCTGTATACAACATCGTATCAGGTGACGAATCCTGGATATATGCGTACGAACCCGAAACAAAAAACCAGTCACGAGTTTGGGCGTTCGAAAATGAGTTAAAGCCAACAAAAATTGTTCGTTCACGGAGTGTTGCAAAAAAAATTGTGGCCACGTTTGTCTCCAAAACCGGCCATGTTACGACTATTCCTCTTGAGGGACAAAGAACGGTTAATGCAGAATGGTATGCTAGCATTTGTTTGCCACAGGTCGTTTCTGTACTCCGTAGAGAGAACTGCAACCGCCGCATCATCCTCCATCACGACAATGCGAGTTCTCACACCGCGCACAGAACAAAAGAGTTTTTAGAGCAAGAAAACATAGAATTATTAGACCATCCGCCGTACAGCCCCGACCTAAGCCCTAATGATTTCTATACTTTCCCTAACGTAAAGAATAAATTGCGTGGACAGAGATTTTCATCACCTAAAGAATAGTGTTGATTAGGACATACAAGAGGCAGTACATTTGTCCCGTACATGACACAATATTGTAAGAGCGGCTCAACATTATAACATGTACCACTTCAAATTTTATGTCGCGTTACTCTACTCCTCGCATATGAACTGTAGGGTGAGAGAAAGAGAGAATGAGGCACATGCTTCAAAAGCACGTCGTTTTATTCAACAGACATTATCGTGACTGCAAGAGACAACATGATGTTTTTATTCACTCTATTACAAATGTACTAGTTTAAAGTACGCGATGCGACAGTTTTAGAAAAAAAAGATTTCATGAATGCCTGATAAATACCTATTTGTTTTGCTTGTGTTGCTGTTTATGTCTGTGTATTAGGCATATTTTAAATCAAAATCATGTTTTACAAATAAGTCGCCTGCACAATAATATTACAGTGGCTAATAAGTAAAAACGTCGATACAATTGTCATTTGTCTATAATCAATCGCTTCGATTCGCTTGACAATTACTTTTCTTTAAGTATTACGTCAATCACACTTTGTAAGACAGGGCAGTACAAATACAGCAATAGTACATGAAATACTCGTTCTTTCAAATGTACCGCCAAGCTTCATGTCATGGCGCCTCGCCTCATTTGAAGTGGGACATTGTACTGGCTCGGTACAAAAAAGAGGCTACTCTTACAAACTCATTTTTAAATCGTGTCCTACTCAACACTACTAAAGAAGCTGTGGACGCCTACAAAACGGCCATTTTGGAGACCCCAACTTCCGAATGGAATGGTTGCTTCAATGATTGGTTCCATCGTATGGAAAAATGTGTCAAATTTCGCGGAGAATACTTCGAAAAGCAATAAATCCATTTTTAAATAGTAATGTTGTGTCACTTCCTTGATTCCCGAAATTTTCAGTGCCGCCCTCGTACAGTCGATAAAATTTTGTTGATGTAATATATTGAATTCAATGTTGGGCAAAAATCTAGCATTTTCTTTAAAACTGAGGCAGTTATGGTTTGACTTTTAACTGTAATTTACAGAAGGGTTATTAATGGTTACATCACAGAAAAAAACTGACGAAAAGTTAATAATTGGTAATAGGACTTGAAAGATCATCACAGGGTGTCAGGTTTTAAGATTTATTTTTAAATCTTTACAGCTTGATAAGTACATGGATTTTTTTCATATTTTTCTAATAACTGTCACGACTTGGCCTATTGCCCGTTTCCGGCTTGACGTTGATTTCTGGGACATTGTTATATTACTTTATACAAGTTTAAAGACTCTGTTTAGAAAAAACTGTGATTATTATGTAGTCATTTGAAGGACCGATGGCCGATGGAGCGTACGAGTCCTAGAGTGGAGACCGCGCATGGGTAAACGTAGTGTGGGACGCCCACCGGCCAGATGGACGGACGACCTGATGAAGCTTGCTGGGTCCAGCTGGATGCGGAATGTTGACGACCGGGTGTTGTAACGCTAGGAGATGCCTATGTCCAACAGTTGACCAATATAGGATGATGATGATGTAGTAATTTTAACATTACCTATCATCGTTATATGTCGGGCTCAGCTGTCGCCGAACGCACCTTGACCCTTATGGATCTTTTGTGCTAACCCCCAACCCTCTACACCGTTGCTGCAAATCGAAGAGTTCTTGTAGCTACCCTGCGATTGTGCCAGCATGGAACTGCGCGTAATCATTTGATACAGCTGTTCCCAGGTGTATGCTTTGCTTTTGTACCTTTTTCGAAGTGCTTTCTTTAACCCAAAGGTTGACTGGTAGAGAATTTCGGCATAAAGTACGCCGTCGTCAGCAATGTACATAGAAATTAAAATAAATATACGTTGCTATTCTTTTCAATAAACATCAATTAATTTCCTTCCATATGACTTGTGCAACAAACATCTAACAGGTATCTAAAAACACTGATACTCTTAGAGAAAGAAAACTGATTCATTACCTGGAATAAAGTGCCAGCAACTTGTGTCCAACAAATAACATGAGATGACTGTGTTGGTAAGGTAGTTTGATATCTTTTGAAGAACTTTTAAGAGCATTCAGTGCTGCCATAGTGGCCCCGCTTTCGCCGATCACGCCATTGGCACCGGGTATTGTGTCGCCTACGGTACGACTGTCCTGGAGAACTGCGAGCCAGTCTTGATATATTGAAGAATGTAGCCTGAAACAACGTACATAAGAGAATTTAAAATAAGTTTTACCTGTTAGGCTATTAATTCACAGAAAATAGATTGTGTTTCAAAGATATAAATGAGACTGCTAAAGATGTTGCACACACGGCTACGCGTCAAGCTCGACACCCTATATAACCTTAACTATGCTATATCTAATGCTTAAAATCGTAGGAAAGGGGCTGCGTATCGTGGCACCGTCAATCACAGCATTTGTTGCTTCACGCATACAGACACACACGCACTTTTTTTTAAAGAAAAAGTCCCTCACCGTTCGGCTCCCAACGTGAACGTTCGAATATGAACATTATTTATGTGCAGATTATGTTCATATTCATATAAACGCTTGCTTTGCTTAGCATAGTAGCCTAGAGTGCGGTCTGTGAATCTCGCCCGAAGTCATAACTTTATAGATCTAATTGCTAAACAACTTTTATTTTATTTTTATTGTATTATTTTATATCTGTTACTATTGTTGAATCCCGAGGTAACACACATAGTTCATGTTCATTTTAATAGTCTGTTATAGTATTCATAGTCAGCCCATTACTGTCCCACCGCTGGGCACGGGCTTTTTCTCACGATGAGGAAGGTATATTCCTTAGTCCACCACGCTGGCCCAGTGCGCCTTGACAGACTACACGCACTATTGAGAACATTTTGAAGTGCCCTCAGGTGTGCAGGTTTATTCAACGGAAGTGATAATCAAATTCTGATCTGCACATGAACTCGGAAAGTCAGAGGTGCGGCCCGGAATCGAACTCAGACTCTCCTGTATGGAGCGGAAACGTTCAACCTCTCGGTCATCACTGCTATTGTTGTATAGTATTATTTGGTGGTTGTTAATACTAACAATTTTTTTAAGTTGATTCAGCTTACGGCCTGTCTTTTAGAAGTCATAAATACAATTAACTAACTACATTGCATAAAAGCGTGAAGATATTTCTCATACCTATTAGTAATCAAGTTTTATATGCCAAACTTGATTTTATAAACGGGTGGCATTAAATGAATTTGATTTATTATATTTTGGATGTCGTAAAAGGCGACAATGGGATTCTAGATCAGAGGGGTGGCAGCAGCGTTCCTTCTTTGGAACATTAGCCATACTGCGCTCACCAACCCGTCTGCCAAGCGTGGTGAGTAGTGGCAAATTCCCCCCGAAATGATGACACAATTGTTAAAACTTATGGGGGAAGCCTTTGTTCATCAGTGGATGTCTTATGGCTGATATGATGATATTATTTATATTGTATTGATTAAAATGCTCACATTAATTTTAACTGTGTTGTTATTATGTTCATTGTTGATTCCGATGTTTAACTATGATTGGCTCCTAAGTTAAACATGTAGGTGTGTTTAGATTTTGATAGTTATTTTATCTTAACATTTCAAGCGTTAAATAATGAGACAATGTTCTATATCGCCCGCGCGTGGCTTTGTGAGTTTAACTTTTTGGATAGTTAATCCAATTTAGACTTTCTTCGACTGATTCCGTTTCTTTTGAGGTAATTTCGAAGACATATTGATAAATGCAATGAGTGCCTAGCATGGGCAACATGCATAAAGTGGTCCGCTGTGGATAGCAAAAAAATCCGAGCGGTACCTAAATACCTACACAGATTACAAATACCGCTCAGTATTTTCATTTCAGTCATTTCTGGCGAAGTGAAAAGAACTGGAGGCTTCTCCAAGTTTAAAATTTATATTAAATACTAAGCAACTTGCGCTAACGGCGCCACCTGCGGGACACGGACCTCGGCTTAGGGCCTTGCTGGGGATAAAAAGCTATAGTTTTGGGGACAGCTGGATCGGTATTATTTAATAAGTATTAGGGGACATTTATTACCACTGGCTCGGCACGGGCCGGCGCGAGCAAGAGACGGGGGCTGTCGCCAGACGGCGGAGCGCGGGTCGGCATACGTTGGCGGCGATAGCGATGGTACGGGATGGAACGCAGATGAGCGAATAGCCGCAGCATGCCTCTTGGGCTTGGCACCCGTGCCCTTCACGGAGCCGCGGGCACCAGTGGGAGACATCCCGAGACCTCACCTCTCGGGCTCCGCGACGTCGGTGAGGCGGGAATCCTCGTCGGCGAGGGCAGTAAACCGGTCGGGTGTTAAGTGAACGAGACAGCGCGAGTCTCTTAATGTTATCTAACGTGATTTTATCATCCCGGCCCACCAGTGCGTGTCTCGGGCGGCGAACGCTACTAATACGGGAGAGTCGGTAATCGGCGGCCAATAACACGAGGGGGTTCGGGTGGGACAGGGCAGAATCGAAAAAGCGTTTGAACGCTTGTACCATGTATTGCATTTTGGAGGATTTGGAATCTACGGAGTGGATAGGATTCAGCGTGTGCGAACACTAAGCTGGCACGGGTCATTATTGGCCGAATGCACGCGGTGTTTAAGGCGGAGATTAAGCAGGCAGTGGAGGCGACCGAGCGCAAAGGCGACGCGGCTACACATCGTCTTTGTATGCTTATAGAAGGATAGGTTTTTGTCCAGAGTGACTCCAAGATATTTGGCGTGCAGTTCCCAAAGAATCGATTGGCCTAACATCGAGATCTGTCTGAAGCGAGCATGCTCGTCTCATGACTTCTCCTTCGATTCTTCGTTAACTTGGATTTGCCATTTAATAAACCAATCGCCGTAGACGTTGGCTGTGACTTGGAGGGCCTTAGCTATATTATCGGAACTGGTACCGGAGTAGAAAATGGCCATGTCATCAGCGAAGAGTGCTAGTTTGGACGAACCAGCGGGTTGTTGGTGGGAATGTCACTGGTGTACAGTGAGAACAATAGGGGGGCTAGCACGGACCCTTGTGGTACACGGCTCTGATGGGATGAGAGCGTAACTCTATGACCGTTTACTAGCAGTAGGTATATATAGTTTTATGTGGGTTGTGCAAGTATAGGCCGTATTGATGCGCCCAATATATGGCTTTTGCCAATGGCGATTGAGGCACACGAACCCACTCAAGGTACGGTAGTGCAAGTAGGGAGAGACACAGTGTACTATAAATCCTACAACTGCCTGTTACATTCCCTCGTTTTCAATATATTTTACACAGAAATCAATCTTAATGTAAACAAGGAGAATCATCTATATCTAATTATTATAAATTAGCGAATGTTGCTGTGCTTCGCCTACGCCTCACGAAACATTGGTCGATCAAAACTTATAAAATGGTCTGGTATATCTAAAGCATATTTGCACACTGCAGACTTTGTGGAGTGTGGAGCCGACATCAAAAACAGATGCAGAGGCAGGTACCGCCAGTTTGGGACCCTGTTATTAAAATAATAAAGTCTGAAACTTCACACCACACTGAAAAACATCTAGAAACTGAGTATCACTGCTTGCACCAAAACAATTTTTCAATAGCATTGTAGGTAGATAAAATTAATAAAATTTTTAAATCTGTAATTACCACAAATGCTGCAAAGTGTTCAAACATTAGGAAAAAGAAAAATTTATAATATATGTGATGTAATCAGTTTAAAGTTATTTTATTATAATGTGTAATAATCGTGAAAACCTATACTATAGAAATAAAAATGTTTGAAGATGTTCTATTTTTAAAAATTCTTTATAGTTATGACGCTTGATAAATGAGATAGTGTTAACAAAAATAATCAAGATTCCAAATCCTACACAGATGGTTTCCCCCAGTTTCTTAAATAATTAAATTATTGTGTTGATATTATCTATATAATCATCGCTACTATATCGCTAATCACAGCTACTCCCTAAAAAGTATTGTACATGCTGGATAAACAATATAGTGTTATCAAAAATAATCAGCTTTCCAAATTCTACATAGAAACTTGGCCCGGTTCTTTAATTTAATTAAATTTATTAATTGATATTATACATAAATATATGATGTATGATGGTAATATGATTGATAAACTTACAGATTAACATTTTGCCCACAGATGTGCTGTACAAATGTCTTGAAGTCTAATAGTTCGCGGTGGGCATCATCTACATAGTCTTCACTGATTATCATGAACACATGATCAAGCCACTGTGGAATATTGTACAGAGTATTACACCACTTGCACACTAATGCTCACACCACCAGACATACTATTTTTTCTAAACTGAAGCTGTCAGTCCAATTATGTCTTCGTATTGTTGCTGTTACAGACAAAACCAAACAAAATGTATTATCAACAATTGGAACTAACCTTATATTGAACAAATCCTCTTACAATTAATTCAGACAGAGAGAGGTCTTAAATACATTACTGTTTTTACCATATTTACCATAGTAATGTGGAAGTAATCAATTTGTAAAATTGTTTTTAATAAAATAACACCAATATGCAATTGAGATTAAAATAATATTATTTTGTATGGAAAGAGAAATGAATAGTATTAGGTACCTCATCAAATACAATTGTAGTCTTGTCTTTACACTGAATGGAAGAGTAAGTATTGCCGAATTGTGCAGCCATAACGCGCTGAGATGTGATAATAGGAGCCAAGAGTTGAGATATGGTGTTGTTCTCAGATATATCATTTTGATTCTCCTAAAATGATTAATAGGTATAAATCGTATTTATTTGTAGAATAAAACAACTAAAACTCAATATTCAACAAGATTAGCCTGGTAACATAAATAAAGAAATAAAATATACTAAAACTATAATGTTGGTGGCATGGTTAGCGCACTGGGTTTCTGCGCTACATGTGGCAGGTTCGATTCCCGCACGGTACAAATATAGTTTCAGGTCTGGGTTTTTGTGCATGAGATTTATATCTGTAAACTGTATCCGCGATACAGAATAAATCTAAGAGTGGGGCAAATTTTATTTTTAGCACCAAAGAAATTAATGTAAGTATATTTATTTTATAAGAACAATTACCTGAACATTAAATGTCTTCATACGGTCTATAAAAGCAGAATCCCATTTTCCAAAGACCAAATCATTAAGACTATCAAATATCAAAGCAGCCTTCATTTTTATTATCCCGGTATAGAATCGTATACGGAGAAAGTAAGGTATATTTTACTTATATTACTATTACTTTACTTATTGATTAAATAAAGTAAGGTAAAATAAATCTGTAAACTACTACACATAAACAGATACACTAACAAAACCACAGACTAATTAGAGATATGCAGAACAAAACTGAAAATAACAAGATAGGGATGTACATGTTAATCAATTTTAAGAGGAAAAGAAACGAAGTTTTTAAATCGATATTAAGACCACAAAAACATTGATACATCAATGGTATGAGAATAATACCAATATTTCCATTTTAAACTACACTACTACAGCAGTATTCCATTTCCAATATGTAGGTACCAACCCCATAAGTAACCGCTTGCCATCAATTTTCACTCCCACTATACTACACAATTTATTATCTTCATACGTGTGTACACTTGCATTAATCATGTGTGTGTACGTGGGTCGCATTATAAATCATAGCTACGCACTCAACGAGTGGTCTGGGAAGTAGCGAGGGAATGAGGCAGAGAAGAAGTGTAGCTACGTTACTCGTCATGCCGCTCGTCATGCTACTCGCCATGCCAACCGCTCCCTATTTTGTCGGTTTTCTTCACGAGTCAAAGGTCCGGCAGTATGAACACGAGTGACCGGTAGCGGTGTGTGTTGTAAACAGTAAACAGTTATTGAAACTATGTATGGCGTCAAATACCTAAAACTATGTATTCTGTATTGGTCTATTCAGAAACTATTTATCGGGCGAAACACTTTGGGTGAGATTCAAAAACAAGTCTAAGCGTGAACTTTTATTTTTTTATTGTTAATCATTCAAAACAATACAGGATAAATAGATAATGATATAGCATTCGTAAACCACAAAGGTTTGTAATGCTACAAGTAGTCTAATATCTAATAAAATAAATAAAATAGTAAACTAAAGTAAATTGAAAGTTGGTGAGTGCATTTCCAAGTAATTATTTCATGTGCTCCAAGAAGTAAGACTTAAGTTTAAATTTAATATTAGTTGACGTGAAGTCACTACGAAAATTAGAAGGTAAGTTATTAATTAACCGAGGAACAAGATATAAAGATGTGCGTTCGCCGTAGGCATTGTTTGCGCGAGTCGTGCAAAGCTGGTTTAGAGCGACATCGAAAGGTACATCGGTACCTTTACCGGTTTGAAAACCAAATTGGTTGGGGTAGATTACTTTGTGTTTCCTGTAAAATGCATGTATTTGTTGACAAACAAAATTTGCTATAATTTTATCAATAGAAGAAAGCAATGTAATAGGGCGATAATTAGCGTACTCATCTCGTTTACCTTTTTTATAAACTGGTCTAACATATCCTATTTTCAATTCGTCGGGGTACAAACCGGATGTCACACTGCAATTAATCAGGTTAGCAATAGCTTTTCATATGTCTTGACCTATCATTTTAATATCAGATATTTTTATATTATGTGGTCCGGGTGCCTTATCAGAGTTTAGATTGCTTATTATTTTGTGTATTTTTTCGCCTGACGCTTTTTTAAAGTATAAAGTAGAATCTAATGATTTACAATATGTACTGGGGTCCAATATTTTAGTACTACAGTCTGGAATTATATATTTTACGGCGCGGTCAAATTTGGTCGCAAAGTTATCGGCAATTCTCTTAGTGGTGAGACCCTGTGCATCAAAAGCTTTTAGAATCGCAGTGTCAATTGATAACGTTACACGTCCTAGCATTTGATTGACAATCCGATATACTTTCTTGGTATTTTTAAAGTTGTTATTAATTTGGTGCAAATAATAATCATTTCTTCTAATTTCTAAAATTTTTCGTACTTTATTACGGGTTTTATTGTATTGTAACCTTAATTTAGGGTCGTTAGAAATCTTTTTCCGCGATTTAAATAATGCATCACGTTTCACGCAAAGACGATTGACGTATTCATTGATCCAGGGTAACTTAAATTGACCAGCATTCCTACGTTTTGTATACTTGGTTGTACCAGAACTTGCAATATCAGTTGCGTTTTGAGTGAATTTCGGATGAAACTAGAAATGTCATCTGGATTATCCATGTGTTTTGTTAATAACCAATTAACCTTCTTTAACTCATCCTTCATTATTTCATAATTAATTTTGGTTTTGGTAACAACCTGTATACACTTGGCAGTCGGGTCATCAACGCAAGTAAATATAATAATAGCTCGATGATCGGCCAGTACGACGTCTAGCACCGCCGAGTACGGAGATAATGTGGGAAATCGTGCAAAAAGGTGATGAATGCAAGATTTAGTGACAACGTTTAGTATTGATTCAATTCTGGTAAAATCCGAAATTCCACACATTAATCCGTGCTCGCTAAGTGTTTCCAAATATAAATTTCTAAATGATGACATGAGTTTTAGATCAATATTTGTATCGCCGACTACTAGAATGTTTTGTTTCGAGTCAAACTTAGAAATGTAGTCACCAAGTTCTTTAACAAATACATGTTTATTAGTCTTTGGTGGCCTATATACGGAGCACACAACTACGTCCTGGTTTGAGTTTAATTTCAAAGTGCCAGTTAAACTTTCAAACGTTAAAGTTTTTTGTTGGAATAAGGTAAAGGTACTTACGCTTCCATCTGTCATACTTAATCGTTTATCGATATAGCTCCATCCCTATCAGTTTCTCCGACTCTGGTATAACCTTGTACGTGTGTAAACGTCGTATTTTTTTATAAATTAATGATACATAATGATAAAAAAGACGTTCGTTCAATTTTTCACAGGAGCTGTCATCGAGAAAATAAAGAAATGGAAATAGTATAGTAGTAAAAATCGACTTTATATAACCAAAGGGACTGTGTATCGTGGCATCTGGCATTTGTTTGCATTGTTGCTATGCGCTTACACACTCAGACGCACTTTTTTGACGAAAAATATCACCCGCCTTTCTGATCCCAACGTGAACGTTCGAATTTGAACATTATTTCTATGTCAATAATTTTCAAATTCATATAAACGCTTGCTTTGCTTAGCATATCAGTCTAAAGATAAATGTTTAAAAAAAAATTGCTGACCATTCAGATTCCAATACTTCCCGGCTTAGGCCTTAGATTAATGTATTTCACGCGAGGCTGTTGTTCTTACAAAACAGAGGATTTTTTTTCTAATATACCATGGTTGTTACGTTTTAATTGTTTTATTTTATTTATTTATTTATTCTTGATGTACAAAAGTACACTTTTGGTTGGAACAAAGATACTGGAAGTGAGAAGATAATTAAGAAGGAGAATTGGGGGCGTGAAGTATAGAGAACAGGGTGTTGAGTGCTCTCATGTTTCTACGATGGCGAATGGGCAACCAATTTAAAAGAGATCGATACGCAGACACATGATCATATTTTCGGAGATTGAAGACGAATCGAATGCAATTGTTGAGAAGGCGGTCAAATTTGTTGAGTAGATCTGCATTCAGGTCAAAGTAGCACACATCACCGTAGTCGATTATGGGAACAATTAAGGTCTGCACAAGCATTGCTTTTGTATGAGGCGGGAGAAAGTTTTTCAGGCGATAGAGAGCCCGCAAATTTTCCGTAACCTTTTGGCTTACACTTGTAACCGCCTTGGGACCGCCAACTAAGAGTAGAGTCAAGATGTAAGCCAAGATCTTTGACGCTGGGGCTGATAGGAATAATTGTGCCGTTGAAGATGATAGATGGAACAGTAGCACTACCCTAATGTACAAATATTTCTATTGCTTCCTAAAATGATGGCTTGGCACTTAGTCGGGTTAACAGCCACACCAAAACTCTCAGCCCAGTTCTTGATAGTTTCAAGATCGTGGTTTACGGCTTTAACTGCATCGGTTAAATCTTCCAACATCGCCATAAGAATTTCCTTCGTCATCCATGGTGAAGGTGGTCTCTTCAATTTTACCCTTTTAACCGGGTGTGGTTTTACTGTGCTAGTATGTAATGTTTATATAATGCTAGTGCAGAGGTAGCTGTTATGCACCGCATTCGATGTGTCCTTACTATGTTTAATTATAATTTGTATACAACTTATATAATAAGCCGCTGTGCCATACTTTGTCAAATGCTTTTGCAACATCGAAAAAGACTACTCCCATCATCATGCCGCATGAGAATCCGAACGTGATGTGTTCAATTAATCGGTGGATTTGTTGTACACACGAGTGTGGCTCTAAAACCAAACTGTACGTAAGGAATGAATTTTTGGATTCGGCAAAATCCTTTAGTCGGGAATGTTGATGTATGTTGTTGTAAATAAAATCTGCTCATAAACATTCCCAAGGGAATTGAGAAGACTTATGGGGCGATAGCTGGAGAGCTCGCACTTGGGCTTACCGGGTTTATGAATACCGATAACTGCGCCCTGTTTCCACGTATGTGGAAAGAGGTTGTTGTTTAGTGCCGCATTGAAGATGACTGTCATATTTTTTATTATTATTTTAATTAACACGGGATTTATATTTCTTATTGTTTTAATTTAATTCACACGGTATTTATATTGTGTCATTATACTCATTATTGCAAGTAAGGAACTTCGTTCCTTACGGGGATTCCCCGATCACATAATTTTTCGCATACTTCTGCGTTGTTTTCATTTCACGGCGTTTAGGCTATCCCGTGCAATTACGAACTTTAGACCATAAATTAAGTACGCAAAGATATATAATTAGATTTGATCTGAGGGTAAACCGTTCAACGCTTACTAACATCACTAACAATGACATTTTACCGCCATCAGCCATGGCGCCATGGCGTTTTGTTGTGTGTCAATCAACGTTTCAATTCTAATGTGTAAATTCTTTTTCTAATACAACTGGTAATTTTTTACTCTCGTCAATGTTTCGGATACACAGATCTCGAGAACAAGTTTTGTTTGAGTTCTTAAAAGTTCTTCCAAGTAGAGTAAAAAATTACCAGTTGTATGTGACAATGTTTTCTCAAACTCGATTGATTCAGTACCCGAGTCGTCTTGCGCTCATTGCTCGGTGCATCACTAGTTAATTGTTTTCTAGACATGCGCAGAATATATCACTGAGAAGAAAAGAGAGATACATATCTTTCGGATCAACGGATATATATCACTCTTTTACATCTTTAACTCCCCCGACCCTTGCTCGCGCCGGCCCGTGCCGAGAAATCGAGTAGGTAGTAGATCCCTTTAAACCCCAATTAATCATTGATCCAGCGCAGTCCCTTATGACCATTACTGTCCCAGTAACTCCCTGAGCCGAGGTCCGTGTCCCGCAGGCGCAGTTACTTAAATGTAAACAAAAGCTAGGCTGGAGGCTACTTATTGCTTCGCCAATTTGCCCGGTTAAGCAGCTATATCCCCCTTGGGATGACTGCGAGAAGCCCATCATAAAAAAAAAACTTTAACTCTGTTCAGTTGATGATCGATGGCAAGAAACGAAGAGTGAGTTGAGCGGATATGATGAGTTAAAGATCAGATTCATTTATTTATCAGTTTTGATTAAGTTTTCCAAAAGAAAGAGAATGACCAATCAATCTAAGTTTCCGTCAGTTTTTCTTAATGTTTTTTGTTTTACGTAACTTTGAAAATAAAATACATACATATTTAGACAATAAAATTTTAATAGTCTCGTGATTTCCCCTCGTTCTTTACAGGCTTAGGACTGCAACCTCAAAGTATTAAATCATCAACCAGTTACAAAAATTCAAGAATAAATTAGTTAAAACTATTAATAAACCAATGATTTCTGTGCAGGCCGTAATCAAACTAAAACAAAACCGTTTGTTAATCAAAAATATTAATTTCGAAATTTCGCCTTATAACAATCAGCCAAAGATTTATTTTGGCTCACTACGCAGACTCATACGCAGATTGCGCGGGCTATTCCATCTCTCTCTTTTCGTTGCACTCAAATCAGACGTCATTGTCTCTTTCTAATGCATCTATCTCCGTAATGAATCCGAACCTAAACGAATGTTAATGCTACAGATATAGAGATATAGTGATACAGTTTGAGTACAAGGGATATACGGATATAATAACTCCTTGCGCCGGATATGAATCTTTTGAGTTAATCACTCCTGAGTTATACATCTCTATTGTTTTCAAATTTTGTTAAATTTATACACAGATTGATTCTAACTATATAAATCTTAACTTGACACTGGCAAAATGGAATACAATTGCCATGAAAAAAAAAAAAAAAAAAAAAAAAAAAACTATATAAATGTCAATAAATGTACTTCGTGATTCTAACCTAGAAACGTGTTTTGCTATCATTTGAAATTCAAATTTTTAATCATCGGGCCAAGAATAATGGGAAGTAAAAAACAAGCTATAGTAAGTTGTATGTACTTGTTTGTAAATATATTAAAAGAAACACGATGGTATTCAATTATCTAAATGTAAGTATAATTATGTACTTACATTCTGCCTACTTTATTTCAGAAAAAAATCAAATCATTATGTTCTTTAACAATCGGGGGATCTGTAGCATATCAGTATATTTATTATAAAAAAGACTTCAATGGTTATTATGCCAATGTTTTACATCCACTTAGTCAATACCTTAGCCCAGAGTGGGCACACAAACTGGGAGTGTCAGCAATAAAGTATGGTTTCTTCCCTCCTGAAAAGGCTCACGATCCCCTAGTACTGGTAAGTTTGGTAAGTGTTGTATGATAGTTTAGTTGTTAAGATGTCCAAATAATAATTTACATTTACAGAAAACAAAATTCCTCAATTACGATTTAAATAATCCAATTGGAATAGCAGCTGGTTTCGATAAACATGGTGATGCTGTGATAGGCTTGAGAAAATTAGGTTTCTCTATTGTGGAAATTGGCTCAATCACACCAGAAGCACAACCGGGAAATCCTAAACCAAGAGTTTTTCGTTTGCCAGAAGACAAAGCAGTTATTAACAGATATGGTTTTAATAGTGAAGGCCATGAAAAAGTTTACAAGAAAATAGACACGATAGAAAAAACACTTTTAGATGAAGGATTATTGGGAATAAATTTAGGGAAAAACAAAGTATCTGAAAATCCTATTGAGGATTATGTTTTAGGAATAAACAAATTCTCTGACATAGCCGACTATTTTGTAATAAACATAAGCAGGTATATGCATGCAAGTTACAATACAATACCGGCAGTCCTCGAGTTATGTTCTTTAGAGTTATATATATTTTTTATGCATTTCTACCATCATCGGTTCCAATGCATATCAGGCAGTTCTGGTCCTTGGAATAGCCTGGCTAAGTCGCTGGCTTATGGCCGAAATTAATAATCTATCTAATCCAAAATTAAATCTTTGGATTTCAGATTATGGATATGTCTGCTTTTTGTGTTAAATGTGATCATAACACAACTATGGATGAATTTCAAAATCTAAAATCTGAAGTTTCTTGAGTAGATTGATTATTAATTCTGGCCGTTAGATACTGAGGCCATTGCCATTTCGTCTCCTCGTAGGATTGACCCTTGCTCAATTAGTGGCCTCCTCTGCTTTCCATTACAACTGCTATAAACTTACCCAAAGATCAAGTATCATATCTTACCCAATCCAGTCGACCATGACCTGCAGAGACCAATGCAAGGACCTCTTCAAGCTCATGTTGTGCAGTATCCTACTCACCTCCACAATGGTTTCTACTGTGCTCCTTAATACCTTGGTTAGCCAGTAGATGTCATGTCTTTCTCATGCAGGCTTAGAAGCACGGCAGAATAATTTAGACCGCATGCTTGGCAGAATAATTTAAACGACATGCTTGCGTGAGTATTGAGGACCCTCTAGCCACTCGCGCTGCCCCTCGAGCAAATATCGTAACTTCTGCTATCTTAGCACGTCAAATGCCGTGGGCTCCCGCTGCAGGTCCTCTCGTCCGTATCCAGATGGGCAATATCAGCGCCAGGACAATTTCAGCTCACTATTGAATAAAATAAATGTGACGGCTGTCACAGTAGCTAAAGGATTTTCTTTTTGCACTTCAGGTTGTGGTTCTCGTAAATGTAAAAAATCGAAACAGTTTCAATTTAGGTTAATTTTAAAACTTAAGGTTGTGTCTTTAACCACACTAATTGTGTAGATAAATAAGTCCAATAATTGCAGTATGATATTGATGATATTTACCACCATTATTACAAAGAACCTTTGTAGTCTTGTAGAACATAACTCCCTAATTGAATTTGTATCATTTCGACTTTAACTAGTTCGTGGACTGCCTGTACAATATGGAACCTATTCATTTTGAAACAAGAATACTATAGCTGTATTAACTATTTTGTATTTTGCAGTCCTAACACTCCAGGACTTAGATCTTTACAGAAAAAAGAAGAACTTTATCAACTTCTCACAGCAATTAACAAAGCAAGAGATGCAAATAAGAATAAGCCTCCATTACTTCTCAAACTTGCTCCAGACCTAAGTTATGACGAAATGAATGAAGTTGTTTCAGTGATCTGTAGGAAGGAAAGCCAAGTTGATGGTCTAATTATTTCAAATACAACAGTTGATAGACCTCAACTTATAAACACAGAGTATACAAATGAAGCAGGTGGTTTAAGTGGAAAACCACTAACTAATAAATCCACAGAAATGATAAAGCAGATGTATAAATTAACTAAAGGTTTGTAATCAGCATTCTAATTTTTCTAGTTTTTTTATACTACCCAGTGAGTGATATAGTGAGTGTATGTATATATATAGAGCGAGTGACTGGCAAGTCGTTCGCCTTGTGGTAAGTGTCATACCTGCACATAACGACTGCAGTGCTACCCAAAACTAGTCCTGAATGGCACAACACTGCCATTGTCACCTCTAGACATTTTATTTATTCTCTTATGCACGGTAATTTCACTATCTATAGTGCCCTTCAAACTGAAACAATAATGTGAGTTTTGAACACTACTGCTTGGCCGCGAATATCTGGCACAGAGGTACCTACGTTATTAGTCATATTTCCTCCGCCCTAGGATGGGACGAGGGGCATGCCAACCGGCCTGCCTGGCTAAATCCACTGGAGCGGATATGAATTCGGCACCAAGATCACACTACAGACGCCCATTGCCCATTGGATGCACGCCTTTAGGCAGATCTCGGAAGGGATGACTGTAAAGCTCCACCTCTAGTGGACCGGCGGGTCTAATCTAGGGTGGATTGTAAAAGATCCCTTGAAGCCTCTGAGCGCCGTGCCGCTCACACGGCAGTACGTGGCCACGTGCACGCCGCCGTTCAGTGGAACGTGATAAAAATGTAGTTTGAAGGCTTAACATTATTGGAGTCGGATTCTACAGAGTTTCTTAAGTCTAGCAATAAGATTATTTTATATTGCTATATTTCGTATTTTATTTTGGTACTTATTGCTATTTTTTTTAAATTATGTTTTATTTTATTTAAGTATTGTGAAACAATACAGGTCCATGTAAATTACGCATAAGTAATTCAACGATTATCTATTGTTAAATAACCATAAGGTTATATATTAAATAACCAAACTTATAACTTTAACTTTATTATTATATAAAAATATAACTGGAACAGATGGTATGTTGACAAATAATAAATTCAAAATAAATTTAAACAATAGAAAGCTTATCAAAACCCCAACAGACCTCCTTTGTATTGATCAAAACAATTGCTTTACATTATAAGCGCTCGACGGCATTGTTAAATCATCTATACAATTAAATAAAATTGAAATGTCTGTTTATAATGTCAAAATAACAGCTTTTAACTGAATGCATGTGGAATTATATACGTTACATTTTTTTTTTTTTAATTATATTTATCTATCTGCAATCAGCCTTTGGGCTATAATCAGATTTGCTGTTGTTACTTGACAGTTGGGAGTTTGCACATCCTGTGATGTGTCACCTCATGTATGAATTATTACTGGTTGTCTTTAAATTGAAGCTATACGTTTCCTTTTGAGTCGAGATGTAGTCACTTGGTCTTCCAATAGTGCTACGGCGAGTCGATTTCTGTGTTGCTGGAGTCTTTGCTTATAGGCCCTGCAAGCCCGATCTACATCATCCTTAATAGTAGGGATTTGTAGGTACTCATGTACTTCAGTGTTCCTTGTGAACCAAGGAGCACAGCTTATCATCTTTAATGCTTTATTTTGAAAGCGTTGCAGTATTTCTATGTTTGAGTGGCTTGCTGACCCCCAGAGTTCTATACCATATGTCCATAATGGTTTAAGAATGCACTTGTATATGATAACTTTGTTTTCCAGACTGAGCGAAGACTGTCTACCTATGAGCCAGTACAAGTCTCTGAGTTTTCTGTTTGCCTGTTCCCTTTTAGCCTTTATATGTTCATGCCAGGTAAGCCTTCTATCCAGGTGTACACCCAGGTATTTAACCTTGGTTTGATGAGGTAGAAAGCTTCCTTCGAGTGTTACTGGTGGGCAGTTGTTTCTTTTCAGCGTAAAGGTTACGTGGACTGATTTTCCAGCACTAGCTCTGATTCTCCATTTTTTCAGCCATATTCCAATTTTATCCAGTTGTTCTTGGAGTTTCAGAGATGCCTTGATATGGCATTTGTCACAAGATAATACTGCAGTATCGTCGGCATAGGTTGCCGTGACAACTTGCTCGGAGGTGGGTAGGTCTGCAGTATAGACCGTATACAGAACTGGACCGAGAACAGATCCTTGAGGCACTCCAGCTTCTATTTCATAAAAAGATGATAAGCTATCACCGTGCTTAACCTGGAATGATCGGTGTTGCAAGTAAGACTTAAGGAGCATGTACGCAGTGTGAGGTAAGCAAATTTTTAGTTTACACAGTAGCCCCTTGTGCCACACTCGGTCGAATGCCTGCTGAACATCAAGGAAGACAGCCGAACAGTATTCTTTTTTCTCCAAGGATTTTCGGATTGTGTGAGCGACTCTGTGTACTTGTTCTGTCGTCCTGTGATGTGCTCGGAAGCCGAATTGGTGCTCTGGTATTGTATTCTGTTCTTCAAGTATGGGTAGCAAACGCCGTAGAAGAATCTTCTCAAATAATTTTGAAAGTAGTGGCAGTAGACTTATTGGCCTATAAGAGGTAACTTTGGAGGGAGATTTTCCTGGCTTCACAACCATATTTATGATAGAGATTTTCCATAAAAGGGGTAAATAATTCAGCCTCAAAACTGCATTAAAGAGGACAGTTATCAGAACAATGCATTTTTTGGTAGGTGCTTCAGAACTTCTGATGTTATTAGGTAGCTAGTAGTAGCACTAGTAAGTAGTAAAATTCAGTTTACAATGGAATTGGGGAATAACAATTCCTGGGCTTTCTTGACATAAGTACTTCTCATCCATAATCCAGATCATTCTGTTAGTCAGACTGTGTATAGAAAGCCTACCCATACAGATAGGTACCTTAACGGTGAATCTCACCACCATCCTTGTCAGTATAATAAAATCCCAAACAACATACGGCACTAAAAAACATCAAGACACTGTGAGTGATTATGATTACCTACTGCGTGCATAGAAACTAATTTTTTGAATAAAATTGTACGGTAGATAAAAAAAACTTTAAAATTGTTTTATTATAATTCAAACTCGAAACTC
The DNA here is from genome assembly GCA_947459985.1 of Diloba caeruleocephala. NCBI lineage: Eukaryota > Metazoa > Arthropoda > Insecta > Lepidoptera > Noctuidae > Diloba > Diloba caeruleocephala. The sequence continues at coordinate 15,648,578 of OX381615.1, forward strand.
TTACGAAAAGTCAAGATCCTATTTAGAATTATAATTATTACATTTTTTTTTAAATAAAAATATTAAAAACGTTGCCCCACACTAGAATTTCTAACGTGTCGTGAGTGCGTTTACAGACATGAATTCCACATACAATACACCCAGACCCGGAACAACTACCTGCAGATCATACAAATATTTGTTCCGTGCGGGAACCGAACCCACGACCCAGAGCGCAGCAATAAAAAACTGAATTGAATGAAAAGTACGTAAATAAAACACATGAAGGAGTACTTATACTAAATAAAGGAATCCGCCCGACGCAACAGGAATGCTTTTGTTTCCGAGGGAATTAAACTAATAGCAGGCGGCAACCTCGAGAAGGCTAAATCGTCGGACTTGCCCTGCAAATCAATCACGACTGTTGCGCTTTCCCCAGGCCCATTCGCCATTTATGCTGATCATAGCTCTGGTTTAGATTCCCTTTAGTCGCCTTTTGCGACATCCTATAGGATATAGGAGATAAGAGTGGTGCTATAATCTTAATCCGGACCCCCACACGGACCTTATGTCCAAATTGTGGTCTAAAGATAGCGGGTAAGGGCACTAGGTCTGTGAAGCCAAATATGACTTTAAATGTACGACTAACGCGGTATATTCTATAATGGCTGTGCGATACGGGCTTATTTTTATTCTACGACTTCTGACCCTCGTAGATCAAAGTTTTTTTTTTCATAGCGAGTCAACGAGAAAATCATAACTTTGTTACCCAAAATGTACCAATTTAAACCATTGTTTCAGGAAAAGTGCCTATTGTAGGTGTAGGAGGAGTATTTACAGGTCAAGATGCATATGAAAAGATTCTGGCTGGTGCAAACGCTGTACAAATTTATACAGCTATGATTTACCATGGTCCGCCAGTTGTGTCGAAAATAAAAACAGAACTAGCTGAACTCCTGCAGCGGGATGGATATAGTAATGTTAATGAAGCTGTTGGTAAAGGGATTTGATATTATTAAATAATACTACCTCAATTTACAAGTTTATATTTAAATTTAATTTTGATTGATTACACATTTGCAAAAAATATTTTTACACAATAGTTTGTTCAATAATAAACGAAAACTGTAAATACCTATTGACTTAAACATTTTATTTCAAGAACCCCTAAAATTATTTTTATTAAAAAGGAATCAAGATGTCCAATATCCAATGTGATGATTTATTGCCCGCCTAGTATTTTGCATTTAGGCAATTTCTGTTGAAGAATTTGCTTACATTTCTCAAGATTATCAACACTCATCAAATTGAACAACACTATGGTTTCCAGTTTATCAAGAGCTTGCAATTCTTCCAACCCTACATCGGTGACATTGTTACATTTGGACACTTGTACATGGGTTAGTGAGCCGCGGCCATACGAGAGGCCTTTAAGTGCTTTGTCCTCAATATAGTTATTATTGTGAAGAATAATTTTGTTCAACATTGTGCATCCAACTACAACAAAACACATCACACTATAATACCATCAAAGTAGATATATATACCTATCATTACTGATTATCAGAGTGGGTGATTACCTAATTTAGGGTCTGGAACCTCAAAACAATACATTAATATTAATAATCACGGGGAAACCCAGGATTTTGTACCGAGAAATACATCATCATCATAATATAAGCCAAAGGTACGTCAATTGCTGCACAAAGGCCTCTCCTGTTTATATGCACAACGACCGGTTACATGCCGCTGGCATACAACGACTCCCAGCTACCTTTATCAAGTCGTCAGCCCATTTCGTTGGAGGCCGCCCCACGCTGCGTTTTCCGGTACGTGGTCTCCAATCGGGTACCTTACTGCCCTAACAGCCATTAGTTTTACGAGTTATGTGGCCCGCCCCTTCAGCTTACAAATACTTTCAGGCTATGTCTGCAACTTCAGTTCTTTGATTCGATTTCGTACAGAAATGCCAAGCGTAGCTGTCTCCATACCTCGCTGAAAGACCTTGACCTTTATAAGGCCCATAGAGAGCACACGCGTCTCTGTACCTTAACACACACTGGTTAACTCTTAACTAATGAGGTGAGAAAAAGACAACATGAATATTGAGGTGGGTCCACCGGACAAGATTTGGAAACTTATAGTAGTTTTTTTTTTAAATATTTTTATTATAGTGTTAACATTTTGTCTTATATAGGATCCTACTTTATTAATGGAAAATATTTTAGGAGGTAAATGTATAGCTTGCAATGATGCGTTTTAGCAAAAAAAAAAAATTACATAACATCAACCTTTATTTTACACATATTCAAAATTAATTTAAATAATTGCATGTCTTCGTTTGCATAAAACCTTTCTGTAGGCAGGCGTTCAGAGTTCATGAACCTATGATCAGGTGGCCTGACGGGCTCGCCTACTCTGGTACTCGTTCCCGCGCAAAAAATCGGCAGCGCTTACATGGGTAGTATTGAGATTTTAGGAACTATGAGTTCGCGCCAAACTCGTTTATAACCACTTTTTCTCATACTTGTTTTAAGCTACACTTCTACGAGATAAATCTACATAAGTTGCCAGAGTACTATCGATAGCTTTTATCAAATTTCTAAGGAGGATATTATTTCGACTGATGGTGATGCTTACTAGCCTATTTAATTAGGTCTAAACCACAGCAGTTTAGCCCGTGTCACAAAGTTGAATGACCCACTGATCATGTGATATCTGACTACTACTATCTGATTCTATTTCCCCATCACACTTTATCAGGACTGACAAATTATTGACACAGTTTGATTTAGGTACCTACCTTCCTATTGCATTTCATTACTACCTAGATAAACCTTCACCGTCTTATTACAAAACATGGTTTATCGATAGTCTCGGACTAAAAGTGTGGTTTAATAAAATTTCTTATTACAAAAAGTGGTTTAACTCTTAGTCTTGGACTATCTATGGTACTAAAGATAAACCTGATGGGGACCTAGTTTAACTCTATAAACCTTTGGTCTAAGTCACAAATATACGTCAAATTAATTGTTTTGAGGTTAGATTTGGTTTCTTTTTGTGTGTTATATTGTAATATTTCCTGAAATAATTTAAATTTGCGTTGTCCTAAAGATAGTAATGTGCCGTAATTACAATAATTGTGGGCAAGTACTAACTTTTTCTTCAGAATTCCAGTTTTCACTTCTTCGTTTTTTCTGTTGTTCTATTTTATTAATATTATTCCCTAACTTCTTATCAATAATCAGTAGGAAGAAACGTCCAAATCTCAGAATAGTTGTACCTATGTTTAAAGATTTCCGCGCGATATAGACATTCCGTTACGCATTAGTGTTGTTTGCAAGTACATATTTCGGACATGAAATAAATGTCATAAAAGTATTCCTCAGTTAGAAAATAAATGGCATTTATTGAAACAAGAACAACCATTAGTTTCTAATAGTTATCGTCATTAAATACCCTATTAAATATGTTAAAATATCAATGCCATTAATATAAAAAATTTACAGAAATATTCAGCATTTGGGTAAACGGAACGATGTAACCGAATGCTATCTGATTGAATGAATGTTTCCAAGGAATTCCGTGTATAATCTGTGGAAATAATTTAAGCCAGAACTAAAGTCAGGTACTATCTAGTCTTGACTTAATTTGTTATTTGTAATACGGACGGGTTTAAACCACGGTACTAACGTTAGTTCCGTACTAAGTCCAGACTTCATAGTTCTGGTTTAAACCTGAGTCTAACAAGATTTTTGTAATAAGACTGTCTTTGTTTATAACCATAACAGTCAAGCCGCCGGCGGCGCACCCGGCGCGATGAGACAGTGTAAATTTTATTATGTCTTATTTGTTGATGCTTGATTCTTATAAAACAGGTATTTACTGCATAGTAGGTAGACATACACATAGGTTTTGTACGCACTACGCTTTCAAATGATCAAAACAATAACTTTGCGTGTTTAAATTTTAATCAGTCTTATTTACAACTAGCTGGGACCCGCAGTTTCACCCGCGTTTAATTTAAAAGAAATTTAGAGTACTTCGACATAGACACTTGACACTTTTATTCGCAGACTAAATCCTATTTATGAATATGTTTGTCTCTTTTTGGTTTCACCGATTTTTCAAATCACAACGGTGCTAAAGAAGTTTCGCTTCAATAAAAAACATTTTTTCGGGAAAATTACCCATTTGTTTTCTAACAACACAGGCACGTGTAGATGAGGTTTTGTGTTCCAAATAGTAACGATAATTTAAATCTCCAAAATATAATAAATGGTATATAAATGCCTGTGATAAGTAATTCCTTGACACTTTTATTGGGATGTAGAGTTAATTTTACGCAATTTTACGACACAATAATGCCGATTGGCTTTTCGTTTCAATTAACGTAAATAGTAACTGCACGGCCGCTGTCGTGCCGCGTAATTGCGGTCGACTGGCATACTATGATGCATGTGTGTGCGTAAGGCACGTGTGTACAAGCGAATCGGCATACTTAGGGTACTTCACTTTCGATATGATTGGCGCGGAGTCCTTCTTTTTTTCTAGTCCGTGTGCATTACATTATCCGTTATTGAAATAATGACCACCTCTAGTAGTGGATGTGAACAGTGCGCCTGGGCGGCCATTCAACAGCGCGTTTGATTTTCGACTGCGATCATAGGTAAATATCGACTGCGATGCTGCGATGCCACGCCGCGCATGCGCCGCGCATCTTGAATGAACGCAATACTACGTACGTACGTTACGTAGTAACCGGCATGGATGGATGTTGAAAATAATGAGTCGGTAAATATTTTGTTAGTCAAGTATTTAAATAATAATGTCTTAGGTTTTCGCGAGTATAACACATTATAATAAAACCTGCAAAGTGTTCGAAACGTCAGGAAAACAAAAATCTAAAATATACGCGATAGAATCCGTTTAAAAGTGTTTTATTATAACAAGTATTTAAAATTAATCAATTCATTATCGGTAAAACCTAAACTTGATATTTGAAATGAACTCGACTTACAACCTACTTAACCAAAATACAAAGTTTTACTTATACCGCGTGTGAACTCACACTCGATTTATTTTTTGTTATTTATAAATATAAAATATCACATCAGCCTGTCAGTGTCCAAGTGCTAACCAAAGGCCTCTTTTCACACAGAGAAAGTAAAATTCAAAGTACAGAAATAATATTTCCATTATTATCTTCACTTTGATGAAATTATTACTGCCTACTATTTGTAATATTACTGTTACTATTAAAAATGTGGGAAATTTTCATTCCATACTTTTTTTTTGTTTTTTTTTTATAAACGTTGCCCCACACTAGGATTTCTCCTGTGCCGTGGGTGCGTTTACAGACATAAATTCCACACACAATACACCCAGACCCGGAACAAATCTGGTATCCCTCAAATCACGCACACATGTTCCATACCGTGCTTCACTATCGTAATGAGGGGCGCGGAGTCCTGCTTTTTTTTCCTAGTCCGTGGTATAGTTTGCCTAGCCTTTGAACATGTTCCATCAGCTTGGAGGCAGGTAAAAGTAATTTTCATTTCCAAACCGGGAAAGAAAAACTACGAAATGCCAAGTCTTATTTATGACATAATTTTTCTCAAAATGTCTGGACAAAATAATATACAGGTATATAAGAGATGGCTCATTATGAAGACCAGTCCTTAACCTGAAATGTGTGTATCAACCTGGTAAATCAACCAAAACGGCACTGCATTATGTAGTTAGACAGAGCAGAAAGTGCCCTGGACACTTGAGCTGTTGGAGCTTTTCTTGACATTGACGGAGTGTTTGACCAAGCAGTTTTAGAGTCAATAAAGGCTTTGGCACAGAAGCATGGCATAGAATCAACAATTACAAAATGGATCACTATGCTGCAGGGTCGAGTTATTGAACCAAACTACTGGGGGATAGATTAACTGTAAAAGCAATGAAAGGTTGCCCAAAGGGGGAATTCTATTCTCTTTACTAAGGAGTCTCATAGTGGACTGTTTACTAGTGGAACTTAACAAGGGTCCATTCTGCACAGTAAGCTATGTAGGCACCAAGACCTTCTGTAGAACAAGAAAAGACTGGAGTCAAATGAATAAACTTAAACAGTCGGCAGTGGCTGACACAGTCAGCTGCTACACTCCAAGTCGTGGGTTTGATTCCCACATGGAACAAATATTTGTATAATCTGCAGATAGTTGTTTCAGGTCTGGCTGTATTGTGTGTGGAATTTGTGTCTGTAAATGCACCCACAACACAGGAGGAATCCTAGTGTAGCAAAAGAAAAAACAACAGGGCTAAGGTTGTGGCCAAGTTCTAGTATTTTTTTTTATAACTCATTAAATACTCGCAGTATACTGGTCAAATTTAACATGGCAAATAAAAAAATGTTTTGAAAAATATTTAGATAACAGTTAGATAAACAAATATTAAATTTCTATACATAATAACACAATGTTATGCTCTGATTATCTACTAAACTCAAATCAAGAATGAGATAATGTTCCATTAAATACATTTAACCATAATGATGTGTCAAGCGATTGGCTTTGTTTGTGTGACATGTGTCAATGGCCAGAGGACATAATAAATGTTATCAGTATCAGTGCCAGAGGATGAGATTGGTGTTGGATATGAGTTTAAACGGTGGGAAGTTAAATATCCACTTTGGCCAGCCATTGCCTAACCAATTCATGTATTTTTTTTGCTTGAAAATGTGCATGAGGGTAGGTATGAAAGGATAGGATAGAGGGAATGGCATTATGTGTAAGTAAGTGTTGGTATAGTGTGATGTGTACCATGTGGGTTGTTAGTGCAACTTGCATGATATGTATATCTACTACTATTAATCCCATGAGGTGTACTGAAGCCTCAAAAAATTGACTTAAAAACGCAATTTTACTTTTTTGGACTATGTACTCATAAAAGACTACTTATAAGCCTACTACTACTATTTGAACAGCTGTTTATGTTATTATGTGATTTTTGGCTATTGGTGGTTTTCATTTTTTCAGTTCATACTATATTAAAAAGGTACAAGATTAGTTTGTTAATTTAATATTAATTGCATACTGATTATGAAAGGATTAAAGCTATGTAATCGAAAATATGAATTAATAAACTACACACAAAGGAAGTATTATTGTTATGGTGACATTAGTGCAGAATGAAACAAGCCATGCAAATAACTAACAAATTCCTTCTCACAGATCTAGGTGTAGAAAATACTATTAAAATCCACATAACATTAAGGAAATGTTTAGTGAATTAAGAAAATAGTTACAAAATCCACATTAGGTACCTACTTAAATGCGGGAAGCCATAGTGTGAAATTGAGGAATCAGAGCCATCTATTTCAATTAATTTGGGAACAGCCTTTTGTTCTGGAGGTAATAAGTTGTAATCTGCTAATTTTACTCCGCCGGCCCAAACTACCTTACCCCCATTTCTGAGTACCCATTCAGCGCAGACACGGTCAGGGCCAAGTTGTTTAATGCGATCAGAATCGGGCTTATTAAACATCATATTTACATATTCCCAGAAATATCGAACTTGATTGTTGCGCGGAACATTTATTCTGGGAGCTAATGATCCCAGAATTTTCTGTAAACGAGAAGAAATAATTACCCAACTGAACACTCAAGTTGAAAAACCACAACACAGACAGAAAACACATACTTGACGGCAACTGTGCAGCATCGTAGCAAGATTTTAAAAATGATTATAAACTGCAATGTTCACTTAATCTTAACATAACAGTAATACATTCGTTATTTTTGTCAAGGTAGGTAAATAAAACATATCTTATTTTTTCATTCGCCCGTTTGCGCAGGCAATCGTCTATTGAACATACTGCCTGGCCTGGTGCAGCATCGTAGCAAGATTTTAAAAATGATTATAAACTGCAATGTTCACTTAATCTTAACTTAACAGTAATACATTCGTTATTTTTGTCAAGGTAGGTAACATATCTTATTTTTTCATTCGCCCGTTTGGGCAGGCAATTGTCTATTCAATTGAACATACTGCCTCTGGACGGACGGAAACGGAAGAAATAATTAACGTCAGACGTTAGTCTGACGTTAATTATTTTGTTATGTAAACAAATTAAAGAAGAAAGAAAAGAAAAGAAAGAATTATTTTTATTGGACAGCAAACAACAATACATATTAATATATACCTATGATAATTATACCTATTACATATGAAGTAAAAAAAAATTAACATTTCACGACATTGACATAGATAGGACATTGGTTACAAATTATTGTTTCTGTACCAACAATGGTCATTTATTCAGCTATAAGCTACAAAACAGCGAGGCGGTCTTGCAGCGCTGGTTTTCAATGAGTGACCCATGTAACGTACGGACTTTACGTCGGTGCACTATCGATATTTAAAGATTAGGACAATATTTTTTTATATTTTTATATATGCGTGTTCTGTATATTGTATGTGTACTATAAAAAGATTCGTTTTACTGTCCATAGCCACTACTCATATTATTAGGAACCTACTCTCGGATTCCTGCGGACGTAGGAATGTACATGCTGCCTTGATTGCTGGTTTGCTTTACGGTCAGTAATGAGAAGGTAAGTAGCGAAGCGAAGATATTCCCACTAATATATGTACACACATGCATACACACATAATATGCACATAATATACACATATATACTACATACACATATATTTATATTTCATGCACATATACATATGCGTGTTATATATTACATAAAATCTTTTTGTGTTTGTAATAAATACTGTTTTAGTTGGCTTCTAAAACTAAATTTACTGGCCTTAGATCGTACTGGCGGCGGGATGTTATTCCAGCAATGAGTGGCAGCATATTTGAAACACCCCTTAATGCTGTGGTCCGGTGTCTCGGTATAGACAGAGGGTCGGTCGCGGAGCGGGTGAGATATGTATGGTGATTCTGTCTCCAATTTAACTTCTCGTATAGATACTTAGGAGTTTTCTTCTAAACAATTTATTTTAATGATATTGGCATTATTGAGGTAAGGTGTGACATGGTTACGACGAGGAATGCTAAAACAAAACCTGACGCATGCATTCTGTACGCGTTGAATTAATCGAGCGGTTCTCGACAGCATACACGGGCCATACACAGTATCGAGGTAGTTAAACTTCGTTATGACTAAATTATTTACGAGTCTCTTTCGTAAATTACCATTAAAAATATTGTCTAAACCTGTATAGGAATTTAACTCTATAGAAACAATTTTTGGCGATATTATGGATATGCACCTCGAAGCGAAGTTCCGGATTAATAATCAGTCCTAGGTTACAAGCTATTTCCGCTCTTGTGATACTGTCCCCCATAATCTTTATCTGTGTTTTAGCGGACAGAATAGTGTTAATTTGTTTCTTGCTACCCATGACGATAAATTTGGATTTGATTGGATTTAAAACTAGTGAGTTACTCTCTGACCATGAAATCACCCTTTTAAGGTCTTCGTTAATTTTACGAACTGATGTGGACGTCTCATCTGCCTTGAAAGACATATATAGCTGAATGTCATCGGCGTACATATGATATTTGCAGTCTAATAGGCACCGAGTGATATCTGCGCTGTATATAATGTAAAGAAGCGGTCCTAAAATCAATCCCTGGGGGTTCCCCTGGTCACGATTTCAAGAGATGAGGTCACCGAAGAACCGTCCTATTTCTGTATTTCTGCATACTGAGATCTATTGGTCAGATAGCTGTCAAACCATTTAACTGTTTGGTTATCGAAACCGTAGTAGGTTTACTTTGATAGCAATAATGACAAATGTATGGCATCAAACGCCCGAGAAAAGTCTAGCAGCGTGAGAATAGTCCCCTCCCCCCGATCCCGAGCTTCAATTATATTGCCCACCACACCTGCTAATGCAGTAGCTGTACTACGGTCTTGTCTAAAGCCTGATTGGGATCGGGAAAAATATTATTTCCTTCCAGGTACTTTGCGACCTGCAAATACACGACCCGCTCCAGTATTTTTGATAGACATGGAAGGATACTAATAGGCCGCAAAACTCTGCAGCTCTGAGGGTTATTGTTTTTCGGTATAGGCCGAACCATTGTACATCGCCAGAGGGCAGGGAATGTGTATGTAGCAATAGATTTATTTATAATTGCGGTTATCGCTGCCAGGGTTTGAGGAATAGTAAGCTGTATCATTTCCTTGGTTATAGCATCAGTCCCTTGAGCATTGGTCGAGATGTTTTTTATAATTGATAAATATAGTCGCTTGGTCTACTTCTTTTAGTGAAAATGTTAATGGTCCGAGTCTATTAAATTCAAAAAACGTAAGTTTTGAAATAGTTACTCCCTGGTTACCAGGCACATCCAAAAAAGCCTTATTTATCTCTTGTGGGTCGTGGAGATGATCTGGTAGCATATTAACTTGATTCGTTGGATACACATGTAATTTTAGGTTTTTCCATTAAGCCTTAGAATAATTTAAGTGCTCATTAATATGCTTAGTAAAATATGCTTTTTTTTTCACTGTGCAGAGACTCTGTTGGAGATAATAACTTTTATGAACATCCAATTTGGTTTGGTGATATCGGTTCCGGACTTCATTTCGAAGTCTGCACATTAATTAAATAGTGTCAGTTATCCAAGGTGTTGGTAGACATCCAAACGACTGGCGTTTAATTGGGGCGTGGGTGTCAAATAGTTTAGTCATGTAACCACTGAATGCAGATACCATGCTATCTAAATCTTGTACGTAATGTAATGAATCCCAAGGAATCGACTCCAGATCGCTAACAAAGAGGTCATATACTATATTTTTAAGTGGGCGATATATTACGACTCTCTTTTTAGGCTTGTCCTTTTTAATTAAAAGTTCACACGTTACAAATCTGTGATTTCCTAGCTCCTCAGTATGATCGACACAAATATTTCTATGACAAGCGTCCGTGCAAATAATATCTATGAGCGAACAGCTATCTTTCACAAAGTGTGTCGGTAAAGACACTATTTGTTCAAGCCCACAATAGTCGAGGAACTTTGCCAGTCGCTTATATTTAGAGTTGCTCGCGTCCAACATGTTCACATTAAAATCACCAAGAAGGATCATATTGCCATAGGGAGCTAAGGCATTTATACTCTCTGTTATTGAGTCCAGAAAGCGGTCAAGGTCTATCCACGGAGGACGGTAAGCAGTGCTGATAAGAAGCCTTTTCTTGTTCAGGCTCAGACTTATCCAAAGTTGCTCGACGTCCTCCTGATCAGGATGCGGTTTGACCCGTGCACTTATACCAGACTTGAGGTACAAGGCGACCCCTCCCCCTCGTCCTCCGCGTACAGAATCTGGCCGTGGTATATGTTTCAAGCGGTATCCCGGGACAACAGGCGCTCGTACTTCCTCTCCCACTCACAACCATGTCTCGTTGATGGCCATAATGTCTACGGAGTGACTATTCATAGCTATTATGAACTCGTCCTGACCGGTGGCAAGTGAGCCCGCGTTAAATAGACCAAATTTCGAGAACTTAAATTATTGGCCAGTTAATTAATTGAAACCATATATGACATTTTTTGCTTAATTCCGATGTTATATTTAAATTATGGTTCAGACAGATAGACATAAAATGTAGTGTATCATCAACAATAATTACTCGACTATAATATAATTGAATAAGGGGAAAACAAAATAATTTTGGACAGTGTAACTTAGTTGAATACTCATATCGTGTAATATGTTTTATGTAGGAAATGTGGTGTAATATGGAGATGTGTACTTCATTAATCAGGTGTAAGCCGTAATTTTGCAAAATTTGATAAAGTAAATTTTCTACATACAGATCCTATATGTACCATTTCCTATTCGCATTACACAACCATTTGTAAGATTATACAAAAAAAATGAGAAGAATAGAAAACCCTAAAAAACATATGCAACGAACACTTACGTGGCTCGCAATAAACAAATCATAATGAAAAGTAGTTGTAGCTTTATAATATGTAAGATACTTAATTGTTCTTAACTTCAGCTCCTGCTCCAGTCCCAACTCCGGCTCCGAAAATCCGTGATATGTCTGCCTCACAACGGATGGAACAAGCGTCGTCACCTGGTTTGTACCGGGCAAGAATGTGGCCCCTGCTGATCCAAACAAATTTCCAACCAGCCTGTTGACAGGCGTCCCTAGCCTGCCGAAATAACATTCTGTTATGCGTTCATTGCCAAAGAATCGCCTTGGTTGTTCAGGTAAATCGAGGTCGCTAGTATTGGCATTACGACGTACGCGCGAAGCTCGCAATATTGCGTCCCGCAGGTCTCGACGCGCCATGCGCACCACTATTGGACGAGGGCGGGTCTCATTCGGGCCCAACGAACTGGTTGCAGCTATGTGCCGCCCCCCCCCACACACACACACACAGTGTAGAAGTCATAACATCTACACTACGTTCAAGTTCACAAAGGACGAGAACAAAGAAAAATTTGAAACTCTCGTGAATAAGTATAATGAACATTTTAAAACGAAACACAATTTAACAATGGCTAGATTCAAGTTTTTTTTACGAGAAATCAGGTGGCTGATGAGGCTATAGATGTTCACATCTTGAAGAGGTGTTAATAATAGACCTCATAGTTTGTGGTGTTGTTGATAGCAGACTACGCGACAGTCTCCTTAGGTCAGGAGACCTCACCTTGGCTAGGGCAGTCAAATTATGCCAAGTGAATTAGATGTCAGACGAGGAAAAACGGAAAACAGACTGAGGAGACCAAGGCTGGATGTAGCAATGAGGGTACGGCGGTGGTCGTGGACGCGGTGTTTGGATCGTGCAGCGCCGACGGCCGCGGTGGCAGGGGCCACCGGGCGCAGCGATGGCGCGGCAGCGGCACACGCCTACACCGTGCGGGCTTAACGAGGCCAGCGTGTGCTTCGTGTGCACACCTCTTGTGATGGTTATCAGTGTCCGGCTACAAATGTAATGTATTTTTTGTGTAATCAACGCGGTCATTATAAAAAAGGATGTCCGAGCTTAAAGAGACGTGTTTACCAATAAGAAGAGAACGATGTAAGTAAAGAGGAAATGTATCTACATAAAAAGGTGAAAATAAAGAATATTCAATAGACACCTAAGCGTCAAAATACTCCTCCGCATCGCTGTCGTCTGGCAACGTACCCAGGAGGCTGGCAGCATATTAACACGTTGGATGGCAACGCTAATTCTTTGTCCAAAGAATAGGCCAGCCCTCTGGTTACGTGAAGAGTCGACCAAGCGTCTAGCTATGTCATGGAAATGTATTATATCTCTGTTATGGCTTGGCTATGGCTTTGACAAGGCCAAGGACGCTAAGTGGTATGGAACTTTATTGTCCCATGTAAATGGTAGAAAAGAGCTATATAAATTAGATACGGGATCCGACTTAAATGTTCTGTCTTAAATACCTTTAAAAGATTAGGATTCCAAGTGGAAAACCTAATTTGTGATAATACAAAGGCTCGATCATTCTGTGGCAATTTTATACAAATAATTGGTTCTTACAAAATAGATTGGATTTATAAAGGACAAGTTTACAATCTTCGTTTTATTATTTCTTTTAGGATTTTTATAGTTTACTGGGTAAACATGCATGTGATGATTTAGGTATAATCAAGCGAATATTTTCTATAAATATGTAGAGGTATGATGATCTATTCCGGGGCTTAGGAAAGTTGCCAGATAAGTATAGGATTGTAACTTGTCGCGATGTTCAACCGTCTGTCCGGTTCCTAAGATACCTATAGGTGTGCGTGACAAATTACTGGTTGAGCTGAATCGGATGGAGCGTATGGGATTAATAAGGAAAGTGTCACACCCAACGCCGTGGGTTAACGCAATTGTAGTAGCAGCCAAAAAGGACGGCACTATACGTGCATGTCTCGATCCGCATCCGCTAAATCGCGCCGGACAGCGTGCGCATTTTCCGTTGCCGACCCTCACCGAAATTGCTACCAAGTTACAAGGAGCACGATACTTCAGCAAGTTAGATGCTAGGTCAGGGTTTTGGATGGTCCAAATTGATGACGAGAGCGCAAATCTATGTACATTCGGAACACCGTTCGGAAGATACCACTTTTTGTGGCTACCTTTCGGTATTCATTGCGCATCTGAGGTATTTCATTCTAAAATTCGTCAAATTCTGGAAGACTTGCAAGGGGTAGATTAATTCGTTGACGATATTGTTGTGTGGGCTTCGAGCAAGTCTGAGCATGATGCACGACTTAAGCTATTACTTAATCGAGCGCAACAGGTAGGCATTCGATTTAATAAAGAAAAGTGTGATTTTTTTGTGGAAGAAGTAACCTATTTAGGACAAACGTTTAGCGCTGAATGCGTATAGATAAAAACAAATTAAAGGTGATACAGCAGATGCCTATTCTCCGTGAAAGACAATCTTTAGAGCGTCTATTAGGCATGATCAATTATCTGTCGAAATTCATTCCTAAATATTCTGAAGTGGTTTCACCACTACGTTCTTTATTGAACAAAGATTGTGTCGTTATGCGCAAAGTATGTTTTTGGGCAAAGGAACATTACGGTGGAAACGGACCATAAGCAACAGGAGCGTTATTTAAAAAATCTATAATTACAGCGTATGATGCAGCATCATACGCTGTAATTATAGATTTTAGAATTTTAGAATTTAGAATAGCACACAGGGTTTACTGTAGTTTATAAGCCGGGTAAATACATGCTCATAGCCGATGCGTTGTAACGGGCTGCATTGTAAGGGAAAGCATTTCGGAAGAAATAACCGAACAGTCGTGTTTCTTATTAGAAAATGTGAGATTTAGTGATAGGAAAATGCGTTTAATTAGAGCAGAAACTGTTGATGACAACGAGTGTCGGTTATTAATAAAGTACATTCACAGCGGTTGGCCGACAAACAAATATGAACTTGATGAATGTGTGCGGGCACAATTGTCGTATAACCAAAGTTTTGAATACGTAGATGGCATCATATTCAAGGATAATTTGGTGTATATACCGCGTTCATTACGAGCAGAAATGTTACAGCGTTTACATGACGGCCATATGGGGATAGACAGGTGCAAGCGTAATGGGCGTGAGGTGATGATTTGGCCGGGATAGTCGTGTGACATTGAAAATACCGTAAATCGATGTAAAACATGTGCAGAGCGGAAACCGCGACCAACCCGCGAGCCCCTGCATCCGCATAAAATACCGAATATGCCTTGGGCTAAAGTAGGGTCCAACATATGTTTTTAGAGGTTAACCCGTTAACTAGTTTTGGAAGTACGGCAGTAATTACGGCAATGAAGGAGCGATTTTCGCGACATGGTGTTCCAAGCGAGCTAGTGACTGATAATGGTCCAGCGTACACTTCTATTTAAAAAATAAGCGAGGGTTTGATCACTCTACTAGTTCTCCTAACTATCCGTAATCTAATGGTCGTAGTGAGCGAAGTGTACAAACATTAAAAAATATTTTAATAAAATTACTATTCAATCAGGGTCAGACTTTTAGTTAGGACTAGCTGGGACCGCGGTTTCACCCGCGTTTAATTCAAAAGAAATTTAGAGTATTTCGACATAGACTTACGAACTTGCGAATATAATATGTCCGTGCAACGCTCTCCTCCTGGCTCAACGGCTCAACTTGATCCGCCAAATAATACAATATATTACAATTCAGATTCAGCCCTTAATATGTCAAACACCACAGACCCGGTTGACAATTATTTTAACGTTACTAAGCGTCAAAAGCGCACTTTTGGTGACCTCAATGAACAACCTGGCTACTCCTCCGAAATAAAAAATATTCTCGACCATATCAAAGATCAACAAGAAAGTAAGTTTGAACTGTTGAATAATACTCTCGTCACTATAATGACCCAAAACCAGGAAATACAAAAGTCTGTTGAATCGTTAACTACAAGAAACGATGAACTTCTTACAAAAATGTATAATAATAATAACATAATCTAATAATAATAACATAATAATAAAATATTATTAATAAAAATAATAAAACCCCTCTGGGCAAACGTTATCTCACCATGGGATAAGGTAATCCTGGAGGGCAGATTATTAGCTGCCTGATTTCTTCATACCTTATGATAAAAAAAAAAAATATCATAAGAAAAAAAAAAAAGTATATTAAGTAGCTTACAGAACGCAGGGCAGTTTGTGGCGAACTGAATGTGAGTGGCGACACTGCGTACCCGAATGCTCCAGAGAGTCGGCCAGGGCCTCGTCTCCGCTTGCCTTTATTGGTTGGTTGGAGTGGAACCCCATGAGTGCCCGCAGGATTTTCAACTCTGGCTTGCCTTAGTTGGCCGATCAGAGGGGGGCTGCCAGAGCTATATGCTCGGGGGTGGAAGTGTCTAATGGCGTAATAACGGGGAAACCCGCTCCGAGTCTTCGAGACGCGCGATGGTGAAACCGGTGCCGCACCTCTCTACACCCCTAGCCGCTCACACCGGTGTTGCTCCTTGTCGCCTGTAGTGGTGGCCATTTAGGGGGCCCATCTTGTGAGTGGCGAGTCACCGTCTGCCACAGAATTTCACGATCAAAGTTGAAAGGCAGACGCCGTTGTTCCCGTATTTATTAGTCTTTTTACTCCATGTAACACCCATTGCAATAGACCTTATCGTTATAGTTCCCATCTCATACAATAGCCTTACACCACCGGGGACAATCCATGACTTCATTTTATAGTGCAGCTATGGAGAGTCCCCGGTTGGTGTCCCATTACATTTTAGATTAAAATTCTCTAAAGGGCCTCTGCGTGTTGGACCTATGTCCCCGCGTAAGCCTGTCAAAAGACCGGGTTCCCCCTTACAGGGGATATAAACCCGTGAAAAGAGAGACATAACATAATAATAATAATAACAGTCTGAGCTCCCTGTGGTTTTGTTTAGCCTTGAACCCTCTCAGCACATTGCTGGAGGGATCAAGGCTAGGCTACCAATTGCGGAGAGGAGGTCAGGTAGTATCTCACCTGCTTTATATGGATGACCTGAAACTGTTTTCCTCAAGCAAATTGCAACTAATAAAGTTACTGAAAGTAACTGAAACTTTCAGTAATTCTATTAGGATGGAATTTGGTATGGATAAATGTGCGGTCATGCATGTAAAACGAGGGGAGATAATGGAATCCGAGGGAATTCAACTTTCGGGTTCTATTAACCTTAGATCGCTCTCCGCAACAGAAACATACAAATACTTGGGTATGTCAGAGGCGTTGGGCATCAACGAGGCTGACATGAAGCAATCGTTAAAGGAGCGTTTCTTTGGCCGCTTGAAAAAAGTACTTCAAAGTCTTTTATCAGGTGGCAATAAGGTCCGCGCCTTTAACGGTTGGGTCATGCCAGTTTTGATGTACTCCTTTGGCATACTCAAGTGGACTCAGACAGAACTGGATGCCCTGGATAGGAAAGTTCGTTCATTGCTGACCACAAATCGGATGCATCACCCTCGATCTTCGGTCATGAGGCTGTACATCCCACGCAAGTGTGGAGGTCGAGGCTTTTTAAATGTTAAGACTCTCCACAACCGTGAGGTGTGCAGTCTCAGAGAGTATTTTCTACATACCGATGAGGGAATGCACCGAGATGTGGTCTCAGTGGACAAAGGACTAACCCCGCTCGGTTTGGCTAAAGAGAACTGGCGCAAACCTGTCGTACTCAGTACCAACGACCGCAGGGAGGTATGGCAGAGCAAGGAGCTACATGGACGCTTCTATCGGGCACTTCATGGTCCCAATGTAGATTTACTAGCGTCCGTGTCCTGGCTACGTTTCGGTGACCTTTTCGGGGAAACCGAAGGTTTTGCTTGTGCAATTATGGACGAAGTTATCATGACGAACAACTACCGGAAATATATTGTTAAGGATGGCACCGTTGACATCTGTCGGGCATGTCACTGTCCTGGTGAATCACTAAGACATATAGTTTCTGGTTGTTCTCGTCTTGCTAACGGCGAATACTTGCACAGGCATAACCAAGTGGCCAGGATCATCCATCAGCAACTTGCTCTAAAATACAACCTTGTGGAATCTGAGGTACCGTATTACAGGTATGTGCCCGACCCAGTTCTTGAAAATGACCATGTCACGTTGTACTGGGATCGATCTATCATCACTGATAGGACTATTGTCGCCAATAAGCCTGACATAGTGGTGATAGATCGATTAGAGCGCCGCACGATGATTGTTGATGTTACAATTCCGCATGACGAGAATCTCGTGAAAGCCGAGAAAGATAAACAAATTAAGTATCTTGACTTGGCACACGAGATTGTCGACATGTGGGATGTGGACTCTGCAATCATTATGCCGATAGTTGTGACAGCCAATGGCCTTATTGCCAAGAGCCTCGATCAACATCGGAAGAGGCTCTCGTTAGGTGGCTGGATCAAGGGCCTGCTGCAGAAGGCTGTAATCCTCGACACGGCACGCATAGTGAGGAGGTTCCTTTCTCTGGAGCCCTAACCACCGGTAGCTTGGACCCTGTGCCCGTTGCCGGTTGGTCACTATTTCTAATATTTTTAAATGTATGTGTTTTTGTTTTTGCTTTCATCATTTCGGCCGAATGAAGTCCACTGCTGGACACAGGCCTCCCCAAAGATCACCACAACCACCGATATGGATGTGTTGTGGGCTCATTGGGGGGTTTTGCCATAATCGCCACGCTTGGCAGGCGGGTTGGCAATCGCAGTTGAGTTGTTAATGTACTCGAAGAACGCTGCTGCCCATCCTCCGGTTAATCCCTTAGTCGACTTTTACGACACCCATAGGAGGAGATGGGGTGGTGGCATTCTGAGCCGGCACCACACATGCTTTATATATATATATTTAAAAATGTAATTAATATGTTAGTTAAGTAAATAAAGGAAATAATAATAAACCCCTCTGGGCAAACGTTATCTCACCATGGGATAAGGTAATCCTGGAGGGCAGATTAAAGTAGCTGCTTGATTTCTTCCTACCTTCTGATATTAAAAAAAAAGTATATCATAAGAAAAAAAAAAGTATATTAAGTAGCTTACAGAACGCAGGGCAGTCTGTGGCGAGCTGAATGTGAGTGGCGACACTGCGTACCCGAATGCTCCAGAGAGTCGGTCAGGGCCTCGTCTCCGGCTTACCTTTATTGGTTGGCTGGAGTGGTACCCCATGAGTGCCCGTAGGATTTTCAACTCTGGCTTGCCTTAGTTGGCCGATCAGAGGGGGGCCGCCAGAGCTATATGCTCGGGGTGGAAGTGTCTAATGGCGTAATAACGGGGAAACCCGCTCCGAGTCTTCGAGACGCGCGATGGTGAAACCGGTGCCGCACCTCTCTACACCCCTAGCCGCTCACACCGGTGTTGCTCCTTGTCGCCTGTAGTGGTGGCCATTTAGGGGGCCCATCTTGTGAGTGGCGAGTCAACGTCTGCCACAGAATTTCACTATAAACGTTGAAAGGCAGACGCCGTTTTTTCAGGTTTTAGAAGTATATTATCCATTTAGCACCCATTACAATAGACCTAATAATTGCAGTTTCCATCTTATACAATAGTTTTACACCTCCGGGGACAATCCGAGACTGCATTTCATAGTGTAGCCATGGAGAGTTCCCGGTTAGTGTCCCATTACATTTTAGATTAAAATTCTCTAAAGGGCCTCTGCGTGTTGGACCCATGTCCCCGCGTAAGCCTATCAAAAGACCGGGTTCCCCCTTACAGGGGATATAAACCCGTGTAATAGAGAGACATAATAATAATAATCTCTTTATTCAAGTGACCAGGACTCAAAAATGTTAGTAAAACTTAAAAACTATGTTAGTAATAAAACATTAAATATATATTTATAAAATCATATGCGATTCATCCCATGAGAGATGGCGCAACAGTGATTGATGTATATACAATCAAGCCTACTTGCAATCATATTCAGAATGCTATTAGAGCTGGCCCACACCCTGCGCACCAGGGATGCACATCTTTTACGCATCGTTGTGTAAAAGCAATCGACATGAGCATCTGTGAACATCCCTGAGGCGCTACAGAAGCGAGGTAACCCCACCAGCACCCTGAACACATTGTTATATTGGACACGAAGGGCGTTGTACGATTTTTGAGTATATCTAACCCACAGGCTGCATGTGTAAAAACTTGTACAATAAGCTCGAAAAAGCGTGAGCTTTACACTAAGTGAGCAGCGTGCAAACCTGCGAGCTAGCATGTTCGCTCTTATCGACAACGCCCCCCGCTCTCGTTCAATGTCGGCATTATCATGGAGATCAGGTGTCAATATATGACCAAGATATTTAATAGTATAAACTCTCCGTAGCGGCTCACGATTGAGTACAACAGGTGGGACATTATCAATTCTCTTGCCACCAGCTTCAAAGACCATAAGTATAACCTTGAACAAGAAAATAACGAGTTCAAGAAACAAGTGTCGTCTTTGGAAAATAAGATAGACTACCTTGAAAAGAGTGCGCGTTGTTCAACGATTGAAATTCGTAACTTACCCAAACAGGAAAACGAAAATAAGAAAATGCTTGTGGATACAATCCAGCAGATTGGGTTGACATTGGGTCTTGTGACGCCTGTACACCAATCTGAGATTAGGGATATATTTCGTTCCAAGTCAGAAGCAGTAGTCGTGAACTTCACCACATCCATTAGAAAGGAATCATTGATGTCCAGATACTTGACGTACAACAAATATAGACGCGATAACAAGGAACCGCAGTTAAGCATAGAGCACATTAAATTACCTGGAACGCCGCCGCTGTGTACTGTTTATATCTCGGAGTATCTTACGAGTAAAGCACGACATCTTTTCTATTTAGCGCGAGAAAATGTCAAGAACAAAAAGATTATCGCAGCTTGGACTTCGTATGGGAAGGTTTATATTAGGAAAGAGGAGGGATCAACATGGACTGATGATATTGATGAAGAATCCGTACTAAACAAGCTCATTATGTGACTAGTCATAGTTCAATATAGTTGTTTATCTGTCATTATTTTAGCATGTCTTTGTTTATATCATCAATGTCAACTATTTTATATCCATGTTTTGTGTCTTACCTAATGTTACCATTACAAAATCTTCATCTAGATTGCAGAAATACACACTCAATAAATTCAGTCACACACAATGTTCACAACTCACAACCTCACTTCAACGACCGAGTCAAACCCCTTGACAGTAGTGGTCACTCTAACACACTACAACTTGCATTTTCTCGAACAGATATGATTGAAGCTACTCACGTACCAGATCTGAGTTTACTAAAAAATAAATACATTTTTACGTCACGTCTTGGACGTGACAGTCCTTTTATTGTTTCTGATAATATTTGCTGACTGCGTTATGCAAACCCTTGAAACCTTAAACTCAGATCTGGACTCAATTCAAGTAGCTAAAACTATCACCCGCGACATTGAAAATGCAAAAAATCATATAGCTAATAATAATCGTACTATCAATATCCTGTCTCAAAATATACGTAGTATTACTTGTAATATGCCAAACTTCGTCACGCTTCTCAAAAGATCAGAAATACGCTGGGACATATTAGTCCTTTCAGAATGCTGGCTCCCGTCAGCTAAGTTTATCCCTACTCTCGACAACTACAACCATTCAGCTACGACCACACATAAAACTCAAAACGAGGGAGTTGTCATCTATTATAATAAGCACCTTAACGTAACATGCGAAGAGCCCAAAGTTACGGACGCTAATTGCCTTTTATTAAAACTAGATCGAGATACTTGCATCGTAGGAATTTATCGCCCACCAAGTCAAACTAATACCACAAATTTCATCGACTCAATAGATTCACTACTTAATAATTTAAAAGCCTTTAAAAACATTTTCCTTTGTGGTGACTTAAATATCAACATAGTTGCAAACAGCCCCGATAAACGATCATATGATTACCTTAACAACCTAGCAAGCCATGGTATGCTCCCTGGACACACTTTGCCTACACATGGACGAACGTGTCTAGATCACATGATGGTTAAGACTAATAAGGACGCCTCCTGTTTTGTTTTTGAAACGTCTATTACTGACCACGAGAGTGTTGCTATTAGTTGTAGACCAAAATCGCGTTTAAACTACATAAACAAGTCATTTACCTCTGTTGATTTCGCAAAGCTTGATATAGCTATGCAAAATATGAATATACAGCCCATAATTGAGTGTCAAGATACAAACATTTCAACAGACCTTCTTGTGGCATAAACGGACAGTCCCGGACAGGGACATAAACGACGTCAACAGTTTTTTTGCAAACGTTGGAGCAAATTTGGCTGAAAGAATCTCCACCTCATACCATACTCCACTCTCACAGACTTATAAGCAGTCCTCTGAAATACCTCGCGATTCATTTGTCATTCTCCCCGCCGATCAGGGAGAAATTTCTATTCTTATTAATGACCTAAAAAATAGTTGTGCGGTAGGAATCGATCAAATCAGTGCTAAAATAATAAAGCGATACGCGAATCTCCTCACATCTCCTATCACACATATTTGTAACCTGGCAATATCCACAGGAGTTTTCCCAAGGGCGTTTAAAACGGCACTTATCAAACCCATCCATAAGGTCGGGAGAAAAGACTGTGTAAATAACTACAGACCTATATCCATTCTTCCTGCGCTTTACAAGGTTTTGGAACGTCTAATAAATCAACGTCTCATAAACTTTCTGGAGAGAAAAAACTTATTATCTACTGCTCAGTTTGGATTTGGAACTGGTAAGAGTACCAATGACGCGGTACATGCATTGATTAACTCTATTGTAGTCAATTTAGATGATAGAAAAAAATGTATTTCTCTCGTATGTAAATGGGTTTCTCGACCTTTCAAAAGCGTTCGACACAGTCTCTATCCCGCATCTTTTAAATAAGTTGGTTCGGCTTGGCATAAGAGGAATTCCCCTCAATTTAATGGAGGACTACCTTACTTGTAGAAAACAAAAAGTAAAAATAAATAATATACTAAGCGACGAGTTAACTGTTAAATATGGTGTACCACAGGGCAGCATTATCGGTCCCACACTCTTTTTAGTGTATATCAACGACCTTTGCCAACTTTCCCTTCTTAAAGGAAAATCTATAACATTTGCTGATGATACTGCCTTGTTTTTCAGTGGAGATAGTTGGTATGAGGCCTTTGATATTGCACAATTGGGCCTGAATAAAATTAGCAACTGGCTGCAAAGCAATGTATTGACTCTTAACGTCTCTAAAACTAAGTATATAGCCTTTGCACATAGGTCTAATACTATTACTGCCCATATATGTGGTTTCAAAAATACCGGGTGTTCATGCCCCGCTCTCGAAAGGGCTGAGAATATCAAATACCTCGGGATAACCATAGATCAACATCTATCTTTTAAAACACACATTGAGGTCCTTGTTACCAGACTGCGTAAACTCATATATAAAACGCTTAGACACGCTGCAAACCATAGGATTATTAAGATGGTCTACTATGCATTGTGTCATTCGATAATTGACTACTGCATCACAGCTTGGGGTGGTGCCGCTAAAACACACCTTATCCAGTTAGAGAGGACACAGCGTGCTATCCTCAAGGTTAGTGCTGGTATCCCCTTCCGCTTCCCTACTGTCAACTTATACAAAGAATGGGATGTTCTCACAGTCAGGCAAAGTTTCATACTGCGTACTGTACTCACACAACATTCTCAGTTGCAGTTTGATGCAAATTTACTTAAAGATAAGCGACGTAAAGGTAAGGTTTGTCCTACTCATCAATTTAAATAATCACTCTCACATAAATTCTATTGCTTTCTTGGGCAACATCTGTACAACAAACTAAATAACAACCTAAATATCTATCCTAAAACAAAATCAAGCTGTAATATTATAATAACAAAGTACCTTAAAACCCTAGATTATCTTACAACCGAAAATCTTTTGACGGTTCCTAAATAGTCCCAAATCCATACTATACTTCCACATCTCGGTAGTCGCAACACAATCATTACACTCTCATAAGTGGCACCGATTTTGCACTAGCACTCATACCTCGCACACATACATACGCACGACACACCCACTGTCATACTTATCTTTCTGCAACAATTTTTTTATGTAAAAAGAAATCGTTATGAGTAGGTCATAACGATTTCTTTTAAATAATTATTTTCTTATGGTCTGCTAATTACCAGTAATTCTAACCGAGGTAGGGGCACTGGTGACCTGTGACACAGGTTTTTTCAAAACCTACTTCAGGCACCAGTCGTTCACAAAGGTGGAATCTAGTTATAAGGCATCTTTGTAAAATTATTAACTCTAAGACCACCATTGTGAAGAGAAAATAAATGATATTTATTATTATTATATTATAGACACTTGACATAGAATATATATACCTATTGGATTTCAAGAGTTTTTCTTTTTGCGCGGAACCCTAATTTTTTGTCTAAAATAAAAGTAGCCTAAATTATTCCTTACAACATCGGCTATCTGCCAGTGAAGTCCCGTCAAAATCGGTCCAGCCGTTTCGGAGATTACCCGGAACAAACAGACATAAAAAAAATTTAGAATTGATTTTTTGTTGTATGTACCGTATATACTTTCATATGCATTTCGTAAAAAGCTGTTATTTTGACATTACAAACCGACACTTCAATTTTATTGATTTGTATAGATTGTTAAATTTTAGAAATACACCACGTGATGGTATTACTTCACCTGCACAGTTACTGATGGGACCTAGACTTAGCAGTAGACTGCCTTCTCACGTCACAAAACTAGTGCCCAGCCGCGACAATACTGCTGACTACAGGAATATCGTAAACAGAAAGTTAGCAAACAGCACAACGACAAGCATGCAAGAGCCTTACCGTCGCTAAAACCCGGTGACGCAGTAATCATGCTTGATGATAATAAACGTAAAAATGCAAGGGTGCAGTCTCGGGCAGCTCAAACAAGATCTTACTTTGTCTCAGACAATACGGGAAGGTGTTACAGACGCAATGGGCGTCATTTAGTTAAAATAGCATCTACGAGTATCTCGCAGCACGCTGACGTTGTCCCAGACAATGACTTGTTGAGCCAACCTAGTGAAACTGAAAATATGGAGCACACGCACAGACCAGCGGCTGTCATAGCACGTACAAAAATTAGGGCAATTACTTAAAAATAATATAATAAAAATGTTTTTTATGATTGTAAGAGTAGTTGTTATTAATTTAATTTAAAAGTCGACAGATAACAAAAAAACATTTTTTTCAATGGTCAGATAGGCTTCATTTGACGAATAAAGCCTATCTGACCTGAATAACTATCTGAAGAATACATTTATCTGTCCCTTTGACGGCTAGATAGAACGATATCTGAGAGATCGTACATTCGACAGATGGTGTAAAAAACAATACATTTACTATTAGGTTAGTTATTTCTTGGTTTTGCGTTACATACCAATCTTCTGTTTTTGCTAAACTAGCGGATTAATCAAGTTAAGACACATTGGTATCTGGAACACAAAGATTTGCTCCCGCAGTCACAGTTACAGGAAGAGGGGTTGCTAATAATCTTATTATATTTTCTACTGATATACTTTTATCATTTAAATCGTCAAAATAAATCGTTAGTTGCTACATTTCTAGATATCTCTTCTGCGTACGACAACGTAGACCTTGTCATTTTAAAATCGAAATTAGATGCATTACATATCCCCTTATGCTATTCAAATTTTTTGGTTAACCATTTTTCGGAAAGGACTATTAATGATCGGGTGGCAGTTTGGTGGGGGTGGTTTAATTGTCCAGGTAGGTATATAGGTACCATATATACTTTCATATGCATTTAGTAAAAAGCTGTTATTTTGACATTACAAACAGACACTTCAATTTTATTTATTTGTATAGATATACAGGTGTTTGGGGGATGGGTGGAAAGCCTGAAGGGGATAATATCTAAGACCTTTTAGAATATATTAAGCTAAACTTGTCTTAGACGAAGTCAGTCCGATTCATGCAATGTATTTTTTGTAGGCACTAGTATGAAAGGCAGACGCCGTTTTTTCCGTTTTTCTTAGTATTTAATCCATTTAGCACCCATTGCAATAGACCTTATACTTGTAGTTTCCATTTCATACAATAGTTTTATACCTCCGGGGACAATCCAAGACTGCATTTTATAGTGTAGCCATGGATAGTCCCCTGTTAGTGTCCCATTACATTTTAGATTAAAATTCTCTAAAGGGCCTCTGCGTGTTGGACCCATGTCCCCGCGTAAGCCTATCAAAATACCGAGTTCCCCCTTACAGGGGATATAAACCCGTGTAATAGAGAAACATGTAGATAATAATTTCTTTATTGGACACGGTTTAAAGTAACATGTTACATAGGCAATATGTTTATAGTTAAAACAAGAGGGTCTGGGTAAAGACGGCGGAGTCTGTACTAGTATAAACGGTAGCACAGACTCCAGAGCCTTACACGTATTGGAGTATTATAATATTTGTTACATGCAGATTTCCACAATAATGTTAAAACAGTAATGCAAAGTAGGTTAATTTAATTACATGAGCAATGCAATTCCGTAAATTCTAAAAACTAGATGGTTGACCGAGCTTTGCTCGGTATTTTTTTATTTTTAAATTGTGTTTTCTGGAAATTATATTTAAGTACGAATTACTAATAAAATAATGAAATATGAATAATATTTTTCGATCTTACCGATAGAATAATAAAAAATATGAACTGGTTATTTAAAGAAAAAAATCATGAGTGCAATTAGTTTAATCTTATATTAGAAACAAATACTTAATTTTTTACAGTTTATCAATCAATTACGTAAGTATATATATATAGTATTATTATTCGCCAATAGATGTCTGGAAGAGTCATATTTTTCAGTTGAGACTACTCAAATTTAAAGATATAAGATTAAGAAAACTTGAACTTCAATATTTTGAGTTTAGCGCCATCTATGCGGCAGTAGTGGTACCACTAAGCACTCCATTGTCTCAAAATTAGACTACATAGCTAACCTCATAAAATAGTTCTTAGAGTATGTAACAGATGCTACTTCTCCAAATTAATTTTTTTGGACAAAGTATTTAATATTGAATGTCAGTGGTACCTAAACAAAATTATAATACTTCCATTATAATTAACTTTTATACTATAATGTGAAATAATACTTGACATTATAGTATAAAATGAACATGGTGTTATGCTCGATTATTAATATACCTGGATGACCGAGCTTTGCTCGGTATTTTCGTGTTACTTAACAACGCCATCTGCTGTTGTGTCGTTAAAGCAATTAGTTGCTCACAAAAAATAGTTTTATTATTCGCCAATAGATGTCAGGAAGAGTCATATTTTTCAGTTGAGACTGCTCAAACGCCTATAAAATGACATTTTCTAAAAATGATTCCTAGCTAGATCGATTTATCGCCCCCGAAACCCCCTATATACTAAATTTTATGAAAATCGTTGGAGCCGATTCCGAGATTCTAATTACATACAAGAATTGCTCATTTAAAGAGATAAGATTAAATAAAAATGTAAGTGGATGAACAACTGTAGGCAATGGATGTCAAAATGTGGAATACGCAAGTGTATATGTATTATATTTATGTGTGTGTGCGTGAGTGCGTATGGTGGCGGAAGAGTGTGTGATGAATGTATGCTCCATGTGTGCGTACGTGTAAGTGACTGCAGGGGTAGGTGTGAGTATAATATCTTGCAATAATGGTCATCGCGGTATTAGAAATAGGTTTTCTGTTTGTTCATAATCCAGGCTCATGAGCCAATTGGTTACCTTCTTTTTGCACAAGGTGTATGGTAATGTATGAATATGATGAATCCTATTTATATTATTGTATAATGTAGGTACATAATACATAATAAACATAATACTGGCGACCAGCCAATGCTGTTTTATGAGACATTTTTACGCAAACATTATATTTTCGACGGACAGATGTTTGTGTATTTAGATTTGGTGGAAGTGATGTATGTTGACGCAAAGTAAGTTGAAGCAGATAAAGCTGGCGAACAGTTAAGGTATCGGCTTCTTTATGTAAGAGCGAGGTCGGATACATAAAAGACTTTTTGTAAATTACTTTTAATAAGGCTCTTTGTGCTCTCTCTACTTTTAATATAGAGGTTTTGTGAGTGCCTCCCCAAGCCACTATGCAATATGAGAGTAGGGACTGGGCCAGCGCGAAGTATGCCATTTTAAGACATTGGCTATCTGCGCATGGTCTCAATATTTTAAAAGGGTTCATTAGCTTACGTATGCGGGAAGTCAGGTTATCAATATTTTTGGTCCAGTTAAGGGTGTTATCAAGATACACTCCCAAGTATTTTATATCAGTGCTGCGATTTATTATTGTACAATTGTCACAATTTTGGTGAAGGTTGCCACAAGTATGTGCTCTTAGGTTACATAATTGGGACTGAGGCTGTGACGACGTAGTAGGAGAAAATGTAATATATTTTGTTTTGCTCATGTTTAAGGTCAATAAATTATCTGAGAGCCATTTAATGACTGCGCTTGAATGAAAAGTATCGATATGTCCTTACATCATATGTGTACTTGCGTACTCTGGGCCTTGTTTGTGTACTCAAAGTAATTTTTCAAGATTTCGGTTGCTTTGGTTATTTAGAAACGCCACCCCAGCCTACATAGACAACTGCACCAAAAGTCAACAACAAAATGCAGTGTATAGTGTAAAAGAACAGTATACCTAACATAATACAGTGTAAGCAATGCATACATAGCATACCGGTACACTGCTCACATTAGTCGAAATCCTTATTCTTGGGAAAGACGTAGGTACTTTGACTTTTGTCGCGGGTTCTGAAGATCTATTTACGTATGTAGTATGTGTTATATATACCTTTAATAAAAACAAATACTCTTGAGTACCCAGCTATAGTTTTGTGTACTATTTCGGAGACTCTTACGTACCATAGACGTAGTATCATCTGGCAACGCCTTAGACCATTATATGATTTATGGGCAACGCTGATTTATAATGTATACTATTGTAGTCTTTGGTTTTGTGTTATTGTTATAAAAAGCGATACATTATGAAAGCGTAGTTCTAATTAATATAATGAAACTTCGCAGTAATTTTCGTATTAACGATTCGGATACTATGTTATAAACTCCAACTTTGCGTGGTCCATAAATATTGTATTTAGTAAACGATGTCTGAATCTTACGGTGTGTGTATTTTTAAATCGTGTTTGTCCATACGTTTTATTGTAGCTAATAAAGGATTTCTGTTTCAGAATACCTTTTTAAATTTTTAGTTATTGGAAGTGCTGGTACAGGGAAGTCGAGTCTCCTCAATAATTTTATTGGAAATAAATGTAAGTATGTAGCCATAATTTCTATAAATCAGCCGACATGCCACTAGCAATTACCATGGGACGTGTAAGTATCCAATGGCATGTAATTATTGGGGAAATGTGTTTACGAGACTGCACCCATGGTCATTCCTAGCCTTTATCGTAAGTCAAACTGAACATAGTTAAGCAGAAAATAGATAAAAACTTAGTTGTATGGGAAGTTCTGTGTGGATCCTGGCAAGGAATAGATCCACCCATGAGTTACGTAAAAGGTAACCAAGGGTCGATATCAAGAGGATGGGCAGCAGCATCCTCCCAACTGTCCACCAAGTTGCCTGTTAAGCCTGGTGATTATGGAAATATGTATGTCCGTTCATAGTAATGATCATAAGGAGGCTCACATTCAGCAGCTGATGTGATGATAACTATGAACCCACATAAAGACAGGTATTTTGATTGTTATTATTTACTGTCCAACCAGCTTGAATTATTTTTTGTAATACTGTTTTATGAGTACAAGTCCATATAAAATAAAGCTAAAAGGCCACACACCTTCTGGATCTGCCCCTTCTCTACTATGTAGAATTTTCCTCATTAAGTTGGGTCAGCTTTCACTATAACCAGACATTGCTGAATATCAGTATCTTATATGGTAGCAACTGCAATCTGACTTGCACAACCTAGTTGGATATATGAAAAGACTGACACTCCAGGTTTGTGGCACAGAAAGCCAAGTGATTTGCCACTATGCCAAACATGCAGTCAATAATCATCATTTCAGCCAAAGGACATCCACTTCTCAACATATGTCATCAATTTGCCAATACTCTACCACAATTGGCAGGTGAGTTGGTGAGTGCAGTATCTCGACTATTCCTCAGAAGGGATGTTGCTGACCATGTTTGGGTTTAGAGTCTCTAATTCGCCTTTTATGACATCCACTGAAGGAGATGGAGTGATGCTATATTCTTAATCTGTACACCAGAGGACAATATCTGTAGTCAGTACTCAAATTTATTGCTCTCTCAATGCATTCATGAATATAGTTTTCTGTGCTATAAGTGTGTAGTGCCTGTTATTCTACTCACATAAATTCCATACAAATTTTTGCAGTAAATCTCATTATTGAGAGCCTGAAATCAATTGAATCATTTATACAGTAATTAGGTCCTAACAGGCATGTATCATTTTGTAACAACAGAGGGCAAAGAGAAAGAAGAATAATTGAGGTGTGTCAGAGGCAGTTGTCTAAGTGATAAGATTAAGCATTTTAATCCATTGGCTTCTGAATAAATGGTTTTAATTTAAACACTATCTTTAGTGATTGTGCAGCTTACTGCCATCTTGTCGGAAATACACTTTTCAAGTCAGAAAGTGGTAGGTCAACCCACAGATTATGAATATTCTCTTTTGTGTTGAGTAGGACATACAAGAGGCAGAACATTTGTCCCGTACATGACACAATATTGTAAGAGCGGCTCAACATTATCACATGTACCACTTCAAATTTTATGTTGCGTTACCTTTCTCTTCGCATGTGAACTTTAGGGTGAGAGAGAGAGATAATGAGGCCCATGTTTCAAAAGCACGTCGTTTCATTCAACGGACATTATTGTGACTGCAAGAGACAACATTATGTTTTTATTCACTCTATTACAAATGTACTAGTACAAAGTACGAGACGCGACAGTTTTAGAAAAATAAGATTTCATTAATGTCTGTTATGTACCTATTTGTTTTGCTTGTTTTGCTGTTTATGTCTGTGTATTTGGTATATTTTAAATCAAAATCATGTTTTACAAATAAGTCGCCTGCACAATAATATTACAGTGGCTAATAAGTAAAAACGTTGATACAATCGTCATTCGTGTATAATCAATCGCTTCTTATTACTTTGCTTTAAATATTACGTCAATCACACTTTGTAAGACAGGGCAGTACAAATACAGCAACAGTACATGAAATACTCGTTCTTTCAAATGTACCGCCAAGCTTCATGACGCCTCGCCTCATTTGAAGTGGGACACTGTACTGGCTCGGTACAAAAAAGAGGCTACTCTTACAAACTCATTTTTAAATCGTGCCCTACTCAACACTAATTATCTTTAAGTTGTTATGACAGGTACATCCATGAATGTCCACAATAGCCAATTGATTTGACATAAAACTGCACTAGCAATAAAGAAAACCTGATCATGGTTTTCCCAAAATATGAGCAGTTTTCCTCATGACCATTAATGCTTAATGATGTTTAATATGCCAATTGTTACAAACAATGATTTCACCTGATCATGTAATGAAATAAAATAAACTTATTAGCCATCTGTAAAAAAGTACTACTCTGCATACTAACTCTCACCGAATGTAATGCTTGAACTCTTCGACCCTGGTGATAACATTTCTAGCCATATCTGTGTAAATAATACACACTTCGTCGACGAAATCTCTAGAATTTAACTGAAAAAAAAAACTCGTGTGAGAGTTAAATCATGCAACCACCGATATCTATGTACTTCCGTACGTGTAACTACTTATATATTTATATTACTAAGCATATTTTAATGCTTGTAACACAATATTTTCGCCAGGAAAATGCGTAATGTCTCAAAAGAATATTTGAGTAGCTACATTCTCAAGATACTATAAAAAAAAATTAAAAACCTTCAGGATTGGCATATTTGCTATGGATGTTCGTTTCTGTAATACCTTAAAGCAGCTCGGGTTTTTTTACTATTTAGACAATTTGCTTAGAAGTCTTAGGGTGAGATTCAGAAACGAGTCTAAGCGTGAACTTACGCTTCCATCTGTCAAATTTGACAGATTGAAGCGTAAGTTCACGCTTAGACTCGTTTTTGAATCTCACCCTTAGGGTCTTTTTGGGGTTCCATAGTCACCAGGAATCCTTATAGTTTCGCCATGTCCGTCCATTTCTCTGTCCGACTCTCTTTTATAAATCTTACCCCACAGGCTAAACCACTAATCCTGAACATTTAAAAACTATCCAACATATTAGCAAATATAACGAATTTAAAAGGGAAACTATCACGGATGAGTAGGCTTTTCTAATTTACGAGTGATAATCGACCAACTTAACCATGTAGTTGAGTCTGTAAATAGTTTATAGAACTTCAATGTAAATGAGCTGCAAAATTTACTTTGTATTTAAATAAAATTCGTAGAGTAGCCGCAAAAAATAGCGATTAGACTGCCAATTGTAAATGTTGTGCTAATGTTTGTATTTACTTTTATTGATAATTTTATATGGTATGGTATTTGGTATGCAAACAATGAAGTAACAAAAATTATACCCATAATCTTTTGTAGTGAAGATTAAAAAATGCTATTCCAAATGCTCAAATGAATGGTTTAGGGACTAACTACACTTATTCAGCCCGATTCGGCTTTTGTCCGTACAAAACACCAGTTTTGTATGGAGATGCATACGTATCCGTTCAGCTTTCCGCTTCTATTCAGCTTACGTGGCAAACAGGTATAATAGGCAATAGATAGATAATGAGGACAACACACGCTAAAGACAGAGTTCAGCGCTGTTCCGTCAAGCTCAGCGCAGTTTCGCCGCGCTCAGCGCCGTTCCGCCGCACTCAGCGCAGTTCCGCCGCTCTCAGCGCCGTTAAGCCGCGTTCAGCGCTGTCCTCGTCATCAAGTTGCGACTTGCATAGGTAGGTATTTGGTAGATTGATTTGTTGTAGCATTGTTTCACCACCATCACTCCAATGGGTTCCCACCACCACCCACTGTCATTTGTGTTTGTATTACGTTGCAGTCTTTCTATTTTTTCTGAAAAAAAGGAAAACGATAACAACATCGCACAACAAACTATCGCGTGTTGAGTGCACAATACTGTATGAAAGTAGTACCTATACAGTTTTCGCAGCAGATAACTATGTATTTCCTTCTGTCTTCCAGCGCTGTGCGCGGTAGATAGAAGCGTTTCAGCAGATACAGTACGCTATGACGGTCTTCACAATCTAACGAACCTGTACGGGGTTGATAGAAGCAGAATTGAATAAGTGTAAACAAAATCGTTCAGCGAAACGCGAATGCAGCTGAAATAATGTAGTTAGTCTAGCGTTTTTCGGGTATGTGAGTTCTTCGAGCGTGTGATGTGCGCTAACGCGACGCGCACATCGCTGAAGCTAGATTATTATCCAACATTTAACCTGTTAGTCGGAAAGGGTGTACTAAGCCGAGGCCCATTAAAAGAAGGTATCACTGATGGACGACTGTTTCACGGTAAATACCTTATAAAAAACGTGTACGTAGATGTACTTATTTTTATACTAATATAAAATGTATTTTATTTAGATAAAGATAAAATAAATGTAGATTTTTACCAAACCAAACACAATTCTCTCTGTGTTTACAATTCCTAGAACAGTGTTAAAAGTGCTTCAGGTTCAAAGAACTGCGCATAGGTACTAACCCTAATTAACTGTGTAAAAGTTACTGTGATATACCTAGTAAATCTGTGATAAAACTCTAGTTTTAGTTAAAACCGAACATTAAAATTCACATATTTGTAGTATTAAGTACTTTGAACTCATTGGCAAGAAAAAAATAAACGAATCTCTGTGTACCGTTTAACGACCAGTGTTGCTTAGGAAGAGACCAACATTTTTAACCCCACTATTAGAGTACATATAGCTCTGTTGAGATCGTAGCGACTGTAACTCGTCTCGAGTTCGAAACTCACCAGAAACCTACTGATTTTTTTTTGTTTAATATTTATTTAGGTTTATTCTTTACAACAAAAACTTATTCAAGATGCCACTTAACCGCACACCACCTGTCTCACCAGCTATTTCATTATCAAATAAGCAATCACCACTTCATCAATCCGAACCGAATTTAACTCTATCGACGGAATTTACTCACAACTGTAACCCTACAAACATTAATTGCCGGCTAAAAGAAAACGGGAAGAACGAAGCTCACCGGACGACATGTATGACTTTAAATTCGAAATTACCAAAATGATGAAAGACATTAAAAACTACTATGGAATCCACTCAACAAGAAATCAGGACCCAATACAATAAACTGCTAGATTCGGTCGATTTCACTGCCACGAAATATGAAGTAATGTACAAGATGCAACAATACGTAGTCGAAAGAAAGAACAATATTGATTAAAAATATCCAAAAAAAAAACAGGAAACAGACCTAGACCTTATTAACGTGGTTACTAAAATTAGCAATAGGGTACCCCCATAGTTCAGTCAGAAGTTAAGGATATTTTTAGGATCTCGTCCTCGACTTTATGAATAATGCTATCGTATCGATTTCACAACAGTGATATAGAAAATAAATTTGTTGCAATCTGTTCGGAATTTCAATAAGGAAAACAGGAATGATAGCTAAATACAATTCATCTTAGGTTAGACGGGCCGAAGGTTCCTGTATACATTTCCGTCAATCTTCCTACATAAACGCGAAAGTTTTTCTTCCTATCCAGAGATTTTGCCACACAGCCTAAATATAAACATTGTTGGTCAGCCCATGGCGAAGTATAGCTCCGCGAGGAAGACGGAGCACAGCGCATAAATATGTGTCAATACTGAATATTATTGTCGAATGACTACATACAACTTTATACTTTTGCATGTTCTCTAGGTTTTACACCACAAATATTAGTTATCTTCTTCACACACCTATCATAGGATTATTTTTTAAGTTAGTTACAAAAACCATGTTATTTTGATTAACGTTTTTTTTACGGGCCCTTAGTCTCTTACCCTATACACAATCGCACAATTTTTTACCACCTACACTATACCGGCACTAGACATGCAGTTCTCATACTCATACACGTGATACGCGTTACAATTCTCTTCATATTCTTTATACCCGTTTAAAAGCACATCATTTTACAAGATTATTTTAAAAGAGTATCTATGGAGTTTCTTGCCGGCTCTTCTCCATAGATCAACTATTTGGAACCGTGCAACTTAGATTCTGACGTTTCATAAGTGCCAATATTTGGTTTATTTGAAATAAAAATATTTGACTTTGACTTTGACTAGTGCTGCCCTATTTTCTAATTTATGTTCCACTTGTTTTAAATCTAGGACACCTAGTTTAATATTATGTAAACTTTATCCTAAAATTCGATAATTTAAATACCATCCAAAATGATTTAGACAATGTCTCGGTAGCGGACTCAGCAACCTGTATGATAGAGGAATGCAACCAGATTGCCAGGTCCCACAGTGATGCCATTCACACTTCTCTGTCAAAATATAAGAAGCATTAATAAATATATTTACTTGCTTACTATTATCAATAAGAATGTTAATGGTTTAACTGCAACTGTATCAACCAGCCGACACAGATCGCAAAATGAGGGTGTGGTGGTGTACTTCCGTGGTGACTATCAAATCTCTGTCGTGGAACCTTTGGTTCAGGATACAAATAGTTTGCTTACTCTTAGCAAAGATACCATATTTCATTTTATTATAAGGCACGTCTACAATATTAACACAAACATTGAGAAAAGTAATGACTGGCTAAATACTAGTGTTTACATCAATTACAGACATGCGCAACATTTGTATTATATGAATCACTGTGTCCACAACTTTATATTAGACAAGTATCAGACACATGAATGAGACACAAATATATAACAATATCTAATAAGATATAACAATATATGAGTAAGTTATGGTGTATATTTTTTCTTTCCAATAACTTTTCTTCTAAATTATATGGGATGGTTATGGAAGATGTCTAGGTCTAGCAGTTTCCACTAGCTATTTATTTATTTATTTATTTATTTATTCATATACAGATACCTTAATGCTAACAGACAGGTCCTTACGCAATAAGTGATGATTACATTATTTATGGATTGTCAGAGTAAGTAATACAAAACTTAACTCAATTGATTATGTACATAATATAAATGTGTAAAAAGAAAATGGTATAAATAATGGGTTTAAAAAACTAACAATAAAATTATGTTAAAATGAAATAATTTAAAACTATTAAAGAAAAAATATTCTAATAAATTATAATTATGATAAAATTAATTGCATTAATGTAAAAAAAAATATGTTATTGTTTAAATAAGTTACAATCATTTCAATAAAAAAAAACTAAATTCATTAGGTAGTATAAGCACTAGGTTTAGGTTATACTACTAACAATTGTCAATGTCTCAACATAACGTCCCGCGACTGAGAGGAACGCTTTTTCGGTGCACGAGAATAAGTCAATCGTTGAGTCATAAGTTAAAATCTCATTAATATAACAGAGTGCGCGAGGTAGGGGCGCGAAGCGAGCTAGGTTGGTGCGCGCAGCCGGCACTGCCAGCGGATGACGGCGTCGCTCACGCACTGCGTGTGTGCCCCACCGTGGTATATGAAAGTTTACCTGTGCTAATAATGCCGAGTTATAAGTGTAGCCACGTATGAGGCGGAAAAAGAATGCAACCAGGGTGATATTCCGACGCACTGCCAACATGCGATAATCTACCATACCTACTATAAACTGTGTTGGGTATAAGTAAGGATAGTAAAAATATAATCTTTTATATAAATATCTTACAAACGATTTTTGGACCTTCTCCACTTTTTGTATGTACTGCACTTGATATGGATTCCATATCATAGCGTTAATTTCAAGAGCGCTTCTGACATATGCATTGAACAAAACACGTAATGTCGAAGAGTTATTAAATCTCTTGGATTGTCGGAGAACAAACCCTAAACTCTTCCGCGATCTATCGCATAATTTTGTAATATTTTCGTTAAACGTCAATTGATTATCAAACCATGTACCCAAATCTTTGACAACAGATACTCGTCTCAGTATATTGGTGGATATTAAATAATCCTGGCAGATTGGAGAACGTGCGCGTGTATAGGACATGACGACGCATTTATTAATATTCAGGTTTAAGCTGTTGTCTCTAGACCACTTCAGGACACTATCAATGTCATTTTGCAGCAACATACAATCAGCTGATGTGGTTATTGAACGTGCCAATTTTACATCATCCGCAAACATTAAGCACGTACTATGTATTATCTTAGACGGTAGGTCGTTTATAAGTGTTAAGAAAAGTAATGGGCCGAGGCAGGTACCTTGACCTATGCCAGAGTTCACAATATATTGTTTAGATTTACAATTTTCATATAAAACGTACTGCTTTCGGTTTGCTAGATAATTCGAGAAAAAGAATATGAGGTTTTTAGAGAAACCTATGCTTGCCATCTTGCGAAGTAGCACATCATTATTAACTTGATCAAAAACTTTTTGAAAATCAAAGTATGCCACATCCACCTGTCTTTTGGCATCCAGTTCATTAGTTATAAGTGTTGTAATATTTATTAAATTACTACTGGTTGAACGCCCGGGTAAAAAGCCGTGCTGTTCGTCACAAAACCATCCCCGCAACTGTCCGTAAATGATGTCGTATAGAGTGGACTCCATAACTTTACCAAACACAGACAGTACAGCCACGGCGCGATAATTTTGTACGTCAGATTTAGACCCTGCCTTATGTATTGGTAGAACTTTTGTAATTTTCCAAGCGAGAGGGTAAATTTGTTGCTGCAAAGATAAATTAAAAATGTGTGTAAGCGGATC
Organism: Diloba caeruleocephala; assembly: GCA_947459985.1. Classification (NCBI taxonomy): domain Eukaryota; kingdom Metazoa; phylum Arthropoda; class Insecta; order Lepidoptera; family Noctuidae; genus Diloba; species Diloba caeruleocephala. The sequence goes on from OX381615.1 coordinate 15,686,485, forward strand.
TACGAAAATTTCATAACAATCACGAATAATGAGTTGCGGTATACCATCGGGTCCCTGTGTGAATTTGGGCCTAAGCTTTTTTAATGCCTTACGTACGTCACTATTTTGCACGCGTTCTACACAAACGTAAACATCAGGTGCGACGCTCGGATAAGGCGCGTTCGCGGCAGCTGCTAGTGCCGCTTGTGGGTCCAGCGCAGGCGCACTAGATAAAAATACGCCTTTAAAAAACGAGGCAAAAGCATCTACGACCTGTTGTGAATTACACATGCCAAATGTTGACGGTTCATTCGATTTTCTACTTTGTTTCATATAACGCCAGAAGCTATTAGGATTTTGTATAATATTGTTTTCTATAGTCTCAAAATGAGATTTTATATTTTTCGTCACTAATGATTTAAATTGTTTTCGGTAATAGGTAAAAAATGCATAATATAATGGATTGTTTGTAATTTTATAAAGTTTATGGTAATAGGATTTTAAATTCAAATGGTGTACTATTTCACGGTTGTACCATTCTGGATAATTAATATTAATGATTTTGTATTTATTGTAAGGGACAATTTCATTGAATAAGTCATCAATTATGTCATATAAGTTGGCTACAGCTTCATTAGTATCCAACGAGCTTAATACCGGTGTCCAGTCCGCGCGAAGCAGTCGTGAATAAAGTTCAAAATAATTAACATTTCTAAAGTTGCGGGTAGGTATTTTCGGTTTGTCATATTTAGTCCTTTGTTTACAAGGCTCGCTATCCGAATAAAATCTATTAAAATTTATGGTAATATCCAATGGTAGGTGGTGAACTTCAGACTCGACAAGACTCACCTCAGACTCCAAAACAGTAGGTGGCACATAATCTTTATGAGCAAGCACTAAGTCGAGGATGCGGTCAAGACCGTTGACAACTGTGTTATATTGAGCCAGATTACACATTGATAACCATAACTTGTAGTCCTCGCGAACAGATTGTGATGCTGAGTACAGGTTAAAATCTCCTATAACTATAACAGGTACTTTTTTTGTCGTGACAAGTATTTCTATACTATTGAAAATGGAATAGTATCTGGCATCGGATATTTTCGGTGGAAAATAGACTACACAACAAATAAATTGGAATTTTCCAATACTGATCTGGCCGACTACAATTTCATCATCCGGTGAACAGTCACTATGAATCCGACGTAGTTGGTAGGGTGGTCGAACTGCAAGTAACACTCCGCCTCCGCCCCCTCCAGGTCGATCTCGACGCACAACCGCATAATTCGGTGGAAACAACTCCGAATCGTAAACACTGTCATCTAGCCGCGTTTCTGTTAACGCCAGTGAGTGGCCAGTAAAATCGTACAGCGCGGTTTTTAATTCATTGGTTCTACTTTTTAAACCCCGAACGTTTTGGTAGAAAACCACAGTTTTAAAACTTTTGAGTTTGGGTTTCCGCTTGAGAGCGAAAGGAGTGACTTAGATTTGTACGTGGTTCTTGATAATGGGGAGTTCATGCCTAAGTTAGTTCTGTAACGTGGAATGTTGAAAAAGGTGGTACATCTCCGACGAGCATTTAGTTTGGGAACGCATATTTCAATGCGCTCCAATAGTCCCTGACATAGTGAGGAGCCCTTTACAATAATCTGTAAGAATAACAAATCCAACATACGTCTGCGTTGCTGTAACGTATATAGACCAAGGAAGGATAATCTTTCCTCGTATGAACATCTACCTCAGCGGTAGATGTTCATACGAGGAAAGATTATCCTTCCTATAGATATTGCGATATTGATTGCAATTTACCGCCGGCCTGCAAATCGCAATGTAACCCCGTTCTTAGAATCCTTAAACGAACTCCGTGTCCATATTTAAGAATATTATTCTAACGGGTGACATAAATATTAAGATCTCTGATGACAGTGACGACGCGCGCTCAACGGAATATCTCACTATGGCTGCCTATCATGGCACGCTACCGGCACATATTCTTCTCACGCGACATAATACCTCTTGTCTTGACCATATACTTCTAAAAACCATAAATGCATAGATGTGATATGTATAACTGAACATTTTATAATGACTGGCTATGAGTCTCAACTCGATATACTGATCCACGCCGCAGAAACCCCACCGGAACTGAACGATCCCCGGTCACCATGAGAAGTGGCCTGCGGGCGACGAACAAATGGAGAAAATGGGAAAAGTGTAGTAATTCCGGTATCTTCTAAAAGTAGTCCGTAGAATCACATTAAAGTGTGGTTCTTCGGTCAATCAATAATACTATAATCATTTATTTGTGTTACCATAGGTAAAATAATACAGTTCTCAAAAATGTTCTGGTAATAGCGCGCTATGTTTTGCCACTAGAGCGTACAGATTATAGTGTCATGTTGTTTTGCATAATATGATAAGAGTCAAAAGTTTAATATAATAAATAAATACCTCGTGTCACGGTGTTTGTGGTCACACTCCTCCGAAACGGCTCGACCGATTTTAATGATTTTTATTTTTGTATATTTGGTAGGTATGAGAATAGGTCGTAAAATATTTTTCAACCTCCTACCCCCACCCCCTGTATGTTTATACCACGCGTGTGAAGCAGTGGCTAGTCGAATCTATACTAATAAATAAAATTGAAGTGTCTGTTTGTAATGTCAAAATAACAGCTTTTTACTAAATGAAATACGGTACCTACAAAAAAAACTGTTTATAACTTTTTTGTCTGTCTGTCTGTTTGTTTCCGCTAATCTCCGAAACGACTAGACCGATTTCTACGGGACTTACACTGACAGATAGCTGATGTTGTAAGGAATAACTTAGGATACTTTTATTTTTACAAAAAAAATTAGAGCACCGCGCAAAAAAATTAAATCCCATGAAATCCAACATATATGTTGTATGTCAAGTGACTATGCCGAATTACTCTAAATTATTTATAAATAATCCAATTTCTTTTAAATTAAACGGTGGGCGAAACCGCGGGTCCCAGCTAGTATAAAAATAAAATTACAGCATTAACATTCAAAATGAATTACAATGTCAGCAATAGAAGGAATTTGAAATGAATGAATGAATGAATTGAGTATTAGCTATATTTAAATAAAGTCTCAAATGCCATCGCCATGATATGCTATGATTAATTGATTATAGCCTCCGCGCATACTACTGGGGCTAGTTTGTATAAAGCATATGCGGCCTGACTGACTCTTTTAGCTAATTGCTCTGTGTGCATTTTCCAGTCCAGTCCTTGGTCTATAGTTAAACCTAAACAATTTGATGACTTCTTTAGCTTAAGATTTTACTATGGTATTGGATATTAACAATAATATTAAAGCGTTGATTGAACATCATCAATTTTGTTTTATTAATATTAATTCGAAGATTGTTATTATCAACACAATTTAATTATGAATTTAATTGTATAAGTGATGTCATTTTTGTCTATTGAGACCGTCAGCGGCGATGGTCACCGTGCTATCGTCAGCAAATGTGACATATGATGATTCGTCACATGTGGCAAGTCATTTATGTATATTAAGAAGACAAGTGGCCCCAAAACGCTTCCCTGGGGTACACCAATACTAATTTACGTCGATTTGACCTATAAACTAGTGCAAACTTTGTTTTCGGATCAATTTTGGTTATTTCTACATATTGATTCCTATTTTTTGAGTAGAACTCAATTAAATTTATGTTTCCTTTTATGCCATACCCGTATAGTTTGCTAAGTAGGATGTTGTGATTTACATATCAAACGATTGTGGCATATCGCAGTAAATTGAAGAAACAGGAGTTTTATGGTCAATATTTGTAATCGCTGATAAAAAAATCGTACACCGACCATTTGCCGTGTGGTGCGGGCTCAGAATGCCACCACCCCATCTCCTCCCATGGGTGTCGTAAAAGTCGACTAAGGGATTAGCCGGAGGATGAGCAGCAGCGTCCTTCGAGCACATTAACAACTCAACTGCGATCGCCAACCCGCATGCCAAGCGTGGCGATTATGACAAAACCCCCCAATGAGCCCACAACATATCCATAACAGTGGTTGTGGTGATCTTTGGGAGAGGCCTGTGTCCAGCAGTGGACTTCATTCGGCCGAAATGATGACACCGACCATATTAATAGTTTTATTATGTCGAAAACCTTTTTGATCCTCATTCAAGATTTTTTCTTTGTTAAGATCAGTATATATCTGCTTGGAAATATATTTATCAAATATCTTTGAAAATATTGATACTAGCGCTATAGGTAGGTAGGTTATATTCTTCTTTAACAGAGGTTTTACTACTCCTGTCTTCAGGTCTGAGGGATATATTCCAGTTAAGCATAAATTTATAATGTAACTTATATGACCGCTAATTACGTCTGATACATATTTTATTTTTGTAGAAATACCGTCGTGTCCTACACTGTTGGTATAGTTTTTAGCAATTTTATAATAGTTCTTGTGTCATTATCAGAGCTTGGTGCTAAGAACATCGTGCTTTTTTGGTTTTAAAATATTAGTTGTTGCTCGTTTACCCGCACCAGTGATCTGTTTTATTTTATCTACAAAGAAGTTGTTAAAAGACTTTGCTATGTCATGTGGCTGCGTTAAAGTTTGATTTCCTAATTTAATGCTCAATATACTAACATAAGTTTCTAAGTACGTAAGTAATTACATTTTGAGGGTAATTACATTTTTTCCATTTTTAAGGGATTTTAAAGGAGTTGTTCCCGATGATTCAGGCTATCCTCTATGGTAGCGTTTGCAGGACATCAGTAGTAGACAACTTAAAAATCAACTCCCATCAGTGATATTACACAATATTGCCAGTGCAGCTCGACTGCCAGTGCGGTTAATTAATGATACACCGTAATAAGTCAACTCTTGCCAAAGGCGTGAAGATTACGCTCTTCCGAACACTCATATTGTAACCCCGAGCCCCGACCAAGTTGTAGTTATACTCCAGGAATTCTAGCATATGAGAAATTGGCTGCACGTCTTTCCATTCCAACAAAATATATCATATCGGCCATTTATACGTCCACTGCTGAACAAAGGCCTCCCCCATAGATTTTCACAACTGTGTCATTATTCTGGGGGGTATTTGCCAATACTCACCACGCTTGGCAGGCGGGTTGGTGAGCGCAGTATGGCTACCGTTTCACAGAAGGGACGCTGCTGCCCATCCCTCTGGTTTAGATTCCCTTAGTCGCCTTTTACGACATCCACGGGAGGAGATGGAGTGGTGCTATATTCTTGATCCGGACACAACACGAATCGAGCTAAATGGTGCTATATTCTTGATCCGGACACCACACGAATCGAGCTAAATAGATTGGTCAATTTTAAATTGAGAGTTAGAAGGTAGGTTATTTTTAAACTTATCTCTAGCATCCTTATAGTGTTGGGAATCAATTCAACTACCCTCATTTTAACTTGACAGTTTGGCTTCTAAAAAAGGCAAACGGTCTGCTGTGCGCGGGTGCGAAATTAGTCATTCAGATTTTAGAAGCCTGGGCGGACTAGCGGATCCTCTTGGTGGCTTCTGTGATCTGATCTGTGAAGATAATTTGATTTGAATTTATGTTGTATCGACTGGACATAAATATTAATCTTAACACAAATTAATATGGTGTTTTTACACAATTTTTATTATAAACATGACCTATTTTATTCGTTTACATAATTATTTACTAAATGGTGTTTGTAAGGTATGCAAAATGACTTGATCTATGTATTGTTACGAGCCGGGGTTCGGGATTAATTAAATTCACCAATATCTACGGTATACACAATTTAATCTTGATTACAAATAAATATCGCTTATAAAACTTACAGATGAATTGCTTGGTATTCCACTTGTTTGTTCTTCGCTGTGTCGCAGAGTAAACTGAACCGTCTGTCTTTCCTTCGCAGCCACTATATATATGGGCCGACCGATACACATTCTAGAAGTTACTACGAACCGTAGTACAGCTACTAGATAACAGATGGCGCTACGTGTCTTATTTACGAAGAACTATCCAGAACATGCCGTGTGGTGCTGGCTATGCCGTGTGGTGCCGGCTTCGAATACCACCACCCCATCTCCTCCCGTGGGTGTCGTAAAAGTCGACTAAGGGATTAGCCGGAGGATGGGCAGCAGCGTCCTTCTAGTACATTAACAACTCAACTGCGATCGCCAACCCGTCTGTCATATTGTAACCCCGAGCCCCGACCAAGTTGTAGTTATACTCCAGGAATTCTAGCATATGAGAAATTGGCTGCACGTCTTTCCATTCCAACAAAATATATCATATCGGCCATTTATACGTCCACTGCTGAACAAAGGCCTCCCCCATAGATTTTCACAACTGTGTCATTATTCTGGGGGGTATTTGCCAATACTCACCACGCTTGGCAGGCGGGTTGGTGAGCGCAGTATGGCTACCGTTTCACAGAAGGGACGCTGCTGCCCATCCCTCTGGTTTAGATTCCCTTAGTCGCCTTTTACGACATCCACGGGAGGAGATGGAGTGGTGCTATATTCTTGATCCGGACACAACACGAATCGAGCTAAATGGTGCTATATTCTTGATCCGGACACCACACGAATCGAGCTAAATAGATTGGTCAATTTTAAATTGAGAGTTAGAAGGTAGGTTATTTTTAAACTTATCTCTAGCATCCTTATAGTGTTGGGAATCAATTCAACTACCCTCATTTTAACTTGACAGTTTGGCTTCTAAAAAAGGCAAACGGTCTGCTGTGCGCGGGTGCGAAATTAGTCATTCAGATTTTAGAAGCCTGGGCGGACTAGCGGATCCTCTTGGTGGCTTCTGTGATCTGATCTGTGAAGATAATTTGATTTGAATTTATGTTGTATCGACTGGACATAAATATTAATCTTAACACAAATTAATATGGTGTTTTTACACAATTTTTATTATAAACATGACCTATTTTATTCGTTTACATAATTATTTACTAAATTAATTTACTAAATGGTGTTTGTAAGGTATGCAAAATGACTTGATCTATGTATTGTTACGAGCCGGGGTTCGGGATTAATTAAATTCACCAATATCTACGGTATACACAATTTAATCTTGATTACAAATAAATATCGCTTATAAAACTTACAGATGAATTGCTTGGTATTCCACTTGTTTGTTCTTCGCTGTGTCGCAGAGTAAACTGAACCGTCTGTCTTTCCTTCGCAGCCACTATATATATGGGCCGACCGATACACATTCTAGAAGTTACTACGAACCGTAGTACAGCTACTAGATAACAGATGGCGCTACGTGTCTTATTTACGAAGAACTATCCAGAACATGCCGTGTGGTGCTGGCTATGCCGTGTGGTGCCGGCTTCGAATACCACCACCCCATCTCCTCCCGTGGGTGTCGTAAAAGTCGACTAAGGGATTAGCCGGAGGATGGGCAGCAGCGTCCTTCTAGTACATTAACAACTCAACTGCGATCGCCAACCCGTCTGCTAAGCGTGGCGATTATGGCAAAACCCCCCAATAAGCCCACAACACACCAATATCGCTCGTTGTGGTGATCTTTGGGGGAGGCCTGTGTCTAGCAGTGGACCTTATTCGGCCGAAATGTAATCCAGAACAATCCATGAGTTTCTACACACCTTAGTATCGCTACTAAACACCAGACGGCGCCACTTTCCGCTATTGTTTATCGGATGGCGTAACAGTATGTATTTTATTTATTTATTTATATACTCTTTATTGTACACCACATAATACATACATAGAGATAAAAATTTAAAAAGATACATGTACAATGGGCGGTCTTATCGCACAGGGCGATCTCTTCCAGACAACCTTTGGATGGACAGGAAGAAAGGAGAGAGATATTGGGCTGTCAAGTGTACAATATATCATACACAATATTACTTAGACATAAAAATATAAAATACATAACAATATATACAATAAATATTATATATATAAAACGATGATAAAATATACTAATAAACATCAAATATAACTAGGATAGGAGAAGAAAAATTAGAGAGAAAGGTAATGCTCCTTCACCATTTTCTTAAAAATAGGTAGTGTTTGAGCACGTCTTACTTCAATAGGTAATGCATTCCACAAGCGAGCCGCTTGAATAGTAAATGAATATGTATAAAGCACTATTCAATAAAACTTAAGAGTAATTACAGTTAAGATCGATTATATGACCAAACTTAAGGTTTAAGTCGAGCTTGGTATATTGGGCCAGAATTACATAATTATTAGTGGTTTTAGTATACGAACAAAGCTAGCTACGCGGGCTCCTAATATTAATTTATACAATACTAACTTTTTGTGAAACAATATTTGAAATATAATGAAAATAAACAAACTCAAGGCTATATATAATTCACCTAATCTAATGATAGACAATTTCAATTCAATTTGACTACAGTTCGATTATCGCACGCACAATCACTTTAATAACTTTGTCTATTTTAATCACTTCATTGTTCGTCGCAAACAATCATGTAAGTAATTATTAACTGTCTCGCACACATTCTCTTGGCCCTAAAAGTCTGTCCCTATACTATATCTTAAGAGCAAAAGTAATAATACTTCGTGTTTCTTCAGAAAATCAGAGAAATATGTTTATTTTAATCCAGTTGTTGTTCAAAATGATCCAAATGAGGCTTTGATGCAGATAACCTAATAGTTATTACAAAGGTTTTTTTTGAAGTACTAAATATTATCTTGTTTTCTTTTTATTACAGTCAAAGAAGACCGATGTCACACAATTGGAGTCGAGTTTGGTTCAAAAATTGTGAACATAGGAGGCAAGTCTACTAAACTACAAATATGGGACACTGCTGGCCAGGAAAGATTTCGTTCAGTTACTCGCTCATATTATCGGGGGGCCGCAGGTGCACTGCTTGTGTATGACATCACATCACGTGACTCATTCAACGCTGTCTCCAATTGGCTTAGAGACGCAAGAACACTGGCAAGTCCTAATATAATAATTTTACTCGTGGGAAACAAAAAAGATATGGAAGAATCGAGAGAAGTCACCTTTACAGAAGCTAGCCAGTTCGCCCAAGAAAATGGTAGTTATAATTATGCAGTACACCCACAGTATAAATTAATAAGCAGATTTTAAACAGCTGTAATTTCAATGTTATTAAATTTTTTACCTTCATAATATTATATTTTCAGAATTAATGTTCCTTGAGACCAGTGCTAAAACAGGAGAAAATGTGGAAGAAGCGTTCTTAAAATGCTCCAAAACTATTTTGGCTAAAATTGAAACGGGTGAATTGGACCCAGAGAGGATAGGTTCTGGCATTCAATATGGTACTGGCACATCTAAAAGACTCAGCGCGCCCAAGAAACCTGTAAGAAACCAATCTGATTGTGCGTGTCATGTATAAGAGAACGTTGTTGATCATGTCGCAGCTTTTATGTCAAGCCTGCTTTCTTGTAAAAACTATAGTGACGGTATAGAAAATATGGATCGCAACAAACGAGCAAAGGACAATGGATATTTAAATACCAGAACCAACAGATAGGCAAATTTCATTTATTTATTAACCTAAACAATCTTACTTATTTAGACGCCTATTGAGCCCTATTAATCTTTGATCACTAATAAAAAACTAGATATACAAGCAGTGTCAAAAACGTCCTCACCAAATAAGCTCTCAACTGAACATTTAGGTGCCTTTAATTTAGTATTATTCGAACGCACAAAAAGAAATCACGCCGCAGTGCTCGTTTAAAAATTGGGCAACGCTTAAAAGACGGTGTTACATCTTTTCGGTAATTATTAATTGTATTTGTTATCACTGTATTATAAATACTGATTATTTTGTCAAGAAATACGCATAAAAATGTATTTTACATTATTCGTAATAAACAGCGGTAACAGTTCTAAACGTATTAATCATGCTACTGCATTCACACTTGAATTGTTCGGGTTATATGTGGTGACTCTGTTCTAAACACGGATGAGAGGAAGAAGTGGAGGCGTTACAAGGCAAATTTAAATTTAAGATTTTTAGTTTTCAAATGAGCAGATTTTCGGATACTCTATTGGAGTCCAGTTGTTAGGTTTATTTACAATACGTTTCCATGCATTTCTAATTACTGCATTAAAAGATAGAGAAAGATTCCCTGAATCTAAAATGATACCAAATAATAACGCAAAAAAATCCAAATAACATTCGAAAAAAGATGTTGTCTTGCAGGTATAATGTACACATTTTTACTAGAGGTTATTACTGACTCCTCACCAACAGATTTTTCTTATTTATATTTATCTTATTTTCGTGTACGTTCGTATGTAATTTATATAATATAGCTGGGAACGACACTGTGCGGGTTGCACTGATCTTACCAGTCTGTTTAGAACATCCCAGACATGCTCAATTGGATTGAGGTCAGGACTTCGAGCTGGCCAATCTAACGACGGATCCCAACTTCTTGCATGTACGCTTCCACGTCGCCAGAACGGTGCGGGCGAGCATTGTCGTCCATAAAAATGGAATCTTCCCCAAGTGCAGTCAATGCGGGTTGTGCATATGGAATTAGGACTTCCATTATGTACCGGTGTGCATCTCATCATTTCGGCCGAATGAAGTCCACTGCTGGACACAGGCCTCCCCCAAAGATCACCACAACCACCGATATGGATGTGTTGTGGGCTCATTGGGGGGTTTTGCCATGGTTTGTGCATCTAATGTTCCATTTTCTATGAAAACTAACTCCGTACGCTCCGGCGAATTGATTGCTGCCCAAAACATAACGGGGCCTCCGCCATAAGGAGTGATTTCTTCGAAACACACTTCCGTATAGCGTTGCCGTGGTCTTCGCAGCACTCGCCGGCGTCGGTCCTCTCCACACTAAGAGATTATAGCTTCATCAGAAAACAATACTTTATTCCAGTCCTCCAGAGTCCATGAAGCACAGTTTCGAGCAAACTGAAGTCGAGCAACACGGTGCTCACGGAGTAATTTAGGGCCCTGAGCCGGGCGGTAACTCCTGATATTGGCAGCCAAAAGCCTCCTCCTGACCGTCCACAAGCTAACTTCTACTCCTCTTACTTCTTCAAGGCTCTTCTTCAGGTCCGCGCTTGACGCCTGACTCACCAAAAAGTGGTCATCTGTTAGTTCTATGCATCGTTTTCTTCCTGAACCGGGTCATTTTTGACCGACCCGGTTTTTTGTTACCGTTGCCAAGTCCTCTGGACAGTTGCAACATCACGGAGCTAAAAAGAGTCATTGCAGAAGAGTGGGAATGTATTCCTCAATACGTTATTAAAAACATCGTGGAATGCATGCCCAGAAGGATTCAAGTTGTGATTTTGGCAAGAGGAGGTTACACTCGTTATTAGGTTATTACATTTGTAACTTTCTATAATTTAAAAAAGTAAAAAAATCTTCTTGTCTTTATTGCCGACCACTTCTTATTGTTTGGCCGTGTACATCGGTTTTAAAGAAATCATCGTATTTTTTTTCTTTTATTGCCAGAATTCACTTCACGCGTATTAATTTACATTTCATTTAATGAACTCAAATGGACCTTAGAATGTAAATTTCTAAGTTTTTTTTGCAAAACAATATTTAATAGCACATTGTTCTCGAAATTAAGGTTATCTAATAACTATGTAGGAGAAACTCTGAGAGACTTTCGGTACTATTCTACCACGGGTACCTACGATTAGTTACAGACCAAATGATTGACTTCCATAAGAATACTGTTTCAAACCAAACTTTTTTAGTTAAATATTGCAATCCCATATTTGGATCCTGTAACATGCATGTTCTTTTTAGATTTTTAGGTTCTTTTTATCCGAACTCGGTAAGTTGCTTTGTATAAGAAAAACACTATTTGGGCAAACACTTTATCCCGATGGTGATATTTTATCGCAGAGGAAGCCCGTGTAATAGGTTCTAGGATGCGAGCACGATCAAGGATCGACGAAGAAAGTGTTCTGGCGGAGCAAATGATTAGAAATACTTGTTTACATAAGAATTGTATATTAAGGAAAGACGAATGTAATTTAGGTACTTGTTCAATTATACAATATTAATAAGTAATACAAAATTAAGAGATGTTATATGTATTAGGCAAATGTATGGCTGTTGATATTAGGATAATTGAAATGTTAGGAAAAACCTAGTTATGGCGGGCGATATTGTGAAAAGTTGTCTGTGAAGAAACATTAATACTTCCGTTATTCATAAACAAAATAAGGTAACTGGTGTTTTCAAATTAAGACGTTGTAATCTTTGGATCCTTTCAGGTATGTTGGTAACTTTAGTTCTTCCTCCTCATTTCTCGGCAGGCGGGATGTAACCATAATTGTGGAGATCTATGTGGGAGACCTTTGTTCACCATTGGACCTCCTTCGACTGATCTGATGATGATGATTTTCCGAAGCTATGATATTAAGTGCAATGGGTATAAGAGAACTCCATGATTTAGGCGAATAAATATATGGACTGCATGGTGATCAAGATCATATAAAACGTGAAAGTTATTTGTGTCTCCCAGAGATACCTAAGATATCATAAGAAAATGCGAGGAGCTTGATTGTAAACTAATTAATTTATGATAAAACGGGTTTGACATCTGCGATCCTTACATGTATTCCTTGATCTGTAATAATTATATACTTAGATAAGAAATCTTTATTGCCGATTTTTATTCTTTTGTTGTAATAAGTACCTATGTAAGTATCACAAGTATAGGAAGGCAATTAGATTGTGAATCTCTAAGAGATCTGATTGTATGATCTGTTTAGAATAATATGTGCACCATTTTAAACGTGATTGTCATTTGCCTAGTATCACATTTTTCTGTAATGTTATGTTATTCTCTGCACACATCTTGTCCTGTATGTCAGGTTGTGAGATAAACCACGTAAGACATCATTTTTGTATTTTATTTGCCCTTTCTATCATACGTGGGGAAATCCTTATGGACTTCCTACGCATCGGAAAAGGCTAAGAGGCGTGCCGGTCAAACTCTATGGTGATAGTTTTCTGCATATACTTACCAAGTGGAACGCACCGGTTCGCCGCATCTCGTCACGGGAGGAGCCATTTTCCCCCGATACCGAGACTGAACACTTCGTAGTGGTCACGGCATCACCACCCAGTGCTACCGTAACCGCTGAGTTAATTCGATGGACCTTCAGAGCCCCCACTCGGAGTACTCGCGAAACCTAAAAGGCCCCAGCCAGCAGGCGGGGCTTGTGGCTTATAGTCCGGCTATGTGCCGGCTCCGAGCAGGATCGGCCCTCTCGTGACTATGACGGTCTTACAGAAAGAGGCTCTTCAATTGGATTTTATTTGACCTAGCTAACCTTAAAACTATTTTCGTAGCCAAACTAATCGACTTTTTCAAGTTATTGCTGCTATTCCCAAGTCGCCGCCGAATTTGTAATTGGTGTCGTTTTTTGCGTTTTCTTAAGAGCCTCCCGTGCACCTCCTATTCCATACAAACGAACTTTCCTTTTTCCTTCGCCACAAATTGGATTTGAAATAGATGTTGTAGGTATATGTAAATATTGACAGGGCTCCATGTCAATATTTACATATACCTACAACATCTATTTCAAATCCATCCTTTAGGTGCCGAAGATGACCGCACTGGTTTTAACCGGTAGAAGTCCGGCCGGCATGCCGGCTTTGTCCTTCCCCGGGCAAAATACTAAAAAAAATCTACAAACTTCCTCATGTAGATTTTTTTTAGTATTTTGCTCCTAGAGCGAGCGCATTTTCAGGCGTTTTTATTCATATGATCACGTTTATTAAAAAAACGGTTGCACTCCAACTTCGGTTATCTAGTTAATTTTAGAAATAACAAATTTGTAAGTCTTGCCCAAGGTGATATAGCAATAATTTGTAACACTTCACGCACGATTCTTCGCCATGTCGAGTACTATGTGACACTCTGAAAGGCGTGTCAAATGCCGAATTAGCTAACAAGCTGTCACAATTAATGTGTGCCTCGAAAAATAGACTACAGTTTAACATAAAAATTGCTCGGTCATAACTTTTAGCCGTATGAGAGTACCACGGCATCATGGGTACGAGCTGGACGGTGCACCAATGGAGCGGAAAGAAATAGTACATGATCTAGGGGTACGCCTGAACACTGAATCGACATTCCGAGAACACATTATTAAAGTCTGTAAAAAGTCCTACGGCAGCTTAGGTTTCATACTTCTTCGTGTGGAGGGGTTACAAATATTAAAGCCATTCACGTACTGTACAATGCTCTCGTAAGAAGTCAGTAGGAGTGCAATGCCGTAATATGGGCTCCACGTGAGACCAAATATAGTCTCATCTGTAGACTAAATATAGTCTCATCTGTAGACTAAATATAGTCTCATCTGTAGACTAAATGCAGTCTCATCTGTAGACTAAATGTAGTCTCATCTGTAGACTAAATATAGTCTCATGTTGGAGCGCATACAAAATAAATTCACTAGGTATTTGTATCTCTGGGCCGAGGAGTTGGGGGTTTCGGTAAGGGAGCTGGGCTGAGGTATTAGCCGCCTGAAGAGTCCCAACACCGCACCGGGTCCGGACGGCATTCCGGGCCGTGCGTGAGTGTATGCACTGCAGTCTCTTGGGGACCGCTTGAGGCAGCTGATCACCAGTTGCCTCCGTAGTAGCGTGTTTCCGTCCGGCTGGAAGGAAGCCGGATTGGTTCTCTTGAAGAAGAAAGGAAGGACTGCAGGGTATCCCTTTGCATACCGTCCCATTTGCTTGCTCGACGAGGCTTCGAAGCTATTCGAAAGAATAATTACCCGAAGACTCGTTGAGCACCTGTCGCGAGTTGGCCCCGATCTGGCCGAAAGTCAGTATGGCTTCCGGCAGCGGCGGTCCACCATCGCTGAAATTCTTCGCGTTCGCTCGCTGTCGGAACAGGCAGTGTCCCGGCAGGGTGGGGTGATGTTGGTGGTCAGTCTAGACATCGTCAACGCCTTCAACTCCATCCCGTTGGGAGCTATTAGGGCGGCACTCGTCCATCATCGGTGTCCGCCCTACCTGCAGGGCATCATAGGGGCCTATCTGCGCGATAGGCACATTCGCTAAGTGGCTGGGACGGTACCGTAAAGCGAAGGGAGATTACGTGAGGGATTCCGCAGGGGTCAGTTCACGGCCCCCTGTTATGGAACCTCGCCTACGACGCGGTCCTACGTGTTGTTCTCCCTGCTGGCGTCAGGTTGGTCTGTTACGCTGACGACATTCTGGTGTTAGCCAGCGGGGAGTCCTTCGAGGAAACTATCCGGCTTGCGGGGAAAGCGGGGGCAATTGTCGTGGCCAAAATCCACGCCCTGGGTCTGCGGATGCGCCTCAAAAACCGAAGCGCTATAGTTCCACAAACTGCTGAGGAGCAGAGAACCATCCAGTTCGTGGATACGCGTTGGTGACGCGTGAATCGAGGTGGGCCGGTACATGAAAAATCTGGGGCTCATCCTGGACAGTCGTTGGGGCTTCGAAGAGCACTTCCAGCGCCTCGTCCCCCGAGGTGAGAGGGTAGTGGGTGCATTACACCGGCTGCTGCCCAATCTCGGGGGACCGAAGAAATTCGCTGTCTTTACGGGGGGGTCGTGCGGTCCGTGGCCCTCTACGGGGCGCCTGTATGGTCAGCTCGAATGTCAGGTGTCCAGCGCTGCAGAACCAAAATTCACGGTCTGCAGCGCAGAGTGGCTATCCAGATCGCACGCGTATACCGAACAGTGTCCTGCGAGACGGCAACTCTCCTGGCGCGTTTTCCGCCTTTCGACATCCTGGCGGAGATTAATACGTGGCTCTATAATCAGACACGTTCCCTCCGCCAGAGCGGGGAAAGCGCGCCTCCAGGTGCGTTAGACAGGTTGAGGCGGCGCGCACTTGGAAAGTGGCGTCTCCGCCTGCGCATGCAGTTTGCGACCAAGCGCGTCGTGGAGGCCATCATGCCGCTCTTTGGAGCCAGCGCGGCACCTACCACCTGACGCAGATGCTCACCGGGCACGGTTGTTTCGGTGCGTGCCTGCACAGAATAGGACGTGAGGCCACGGCACAATGTCACTATTGTGAAAATGACCAGGACACTGCACAGCACACCCTCGAGGCGTGCCCTGCGTGGGCCGCCGAGCGGCGGATCCTGGTCAATCGGATCGGGCAAGATCCCTCTGCCAGCAGTAGTATCGGCTATGTTGGCAGAGCACCAAAACTGGAATGCAGTGGTCTCCTTCTGTGAGAGCGTGATGCTCCAGAAAGAGACCGCAGAGCGGGATCGGGAGAGGATTCGATCCTGCTCGAAGAAGGAGGAGACGGCGCCGGGGTACTAACCGCCCTGGCGCATTATTCCTATACGTCATATATATAATCCGGGTATACTGAGGGAGGTGTGCCTGTATGTGCTAGACAATTACGTGTTATGGCGGTGGCAGCCGCGGTTACTCACGGTACTGCGTGGACGTACTAACATGTTAGGCAAAGCGCCAGTGACGCGCGCCTTACATACACTCAATGATATTGCTGATAAGATAGATTTATTTTTCTGCTCTCTGACTGAGTTCACTAAAATTACTTTGTATGTGTTATGTTATTTATAATAAAAATAAGGACCACACTACCATATTGGGATTATCCTGTAATGTTAGTTGTGTTTGAGATAAATAAATAAATTTAGTTTTTAATTTGGTATGGATTTTATATACTTTTGTGGACATTGAAATTAGTAAATTTACTTTTGTTAATTGAATACATATATTGATTATAATTGCATATACCTAATCATCATCGTCATATCAGCCAAAAGAAGTCCACTGCTGAACAAAGGCCTCCCCCCATGAATGACCGCTTACATGGTCGTAATTTTGGGGGGAATTTGCCAGTACTCACCACGCTTGGCAAGCGGGTTGGTGAGCGCTGAATAGCTGCTGCCCATCCCATCTGGTTTAGAGTCCCTTGGTCGCCTTTCTGGAATGCAATGCAGCTGTGCCGCCTGCGCCTGTGTGTCAAGTGAGAGTGCCGAAGTACATGCAGGCCTGTAAAAAAAAAAAAAACTTATGAGCGTTTATATGCCTTCTAGTTTAGTTTAGTTGTGATTAATACTAACCCAATATGCCTGGCCTGCTTGTGATGGTAGTACCACCGACTCACTCCGGCATCCAATAACAGAGCATATCCATCATAACGTTTGTAGGTTTAAGTTGGAGGCGGGAACTTGCCTGCGGGTGGACGAGTCCTAAACGTCATAAAAGATTAAACGTCGTTCATCAGTTTATTACAATTTAGGTCCTTATTATCATTTTTTCTACTCACCTTGAACAGAATCAGCATTAGGTATATATGTATTATTATTCCTTTTTAAATATCATTAATAATCGTCACAATTATGTGGGTGTGGTGTTGTGCTGAATGCTTTATGTGTGTTACCCAGGAGACGCGTGTTTTACGGCTATAGTGGGGACATAAACTATAATTTTGATTATTGTACCGAAAACTAAATTTGGAGATGTATAGAACGAGACAGAGAAAGAAAGTGTGTTGTATTTAACTGTCGGCGCAAAAGATAATTACATCCTTAGGAAAAAGTTGCGGCATCATCGCTGAATACTAGGCCGACACACCATGGGGACAGCAAGAATTTGTAGGGGAACACTGTTTTGTCTGTTGGGTCACGAGTTTCTTTTCTTTTTAAAGTATAACTGCAACCAAATATTAATTCAAGAATAACTACAAAAGCTCTGATTTTATAACCATATCAAAATTAAAGCCCTAATATTGAGAGAGTAAGATTTAAAAAATTCATAGCATAGAGGACACGTATTGACAAAAAAAAGTTGATTCACCCATATAATATATATTAATGTTAATTGTATATAATAATGCAATGTATTTTTTTATTATTATAATTTAGTAGTAGTAAAGTAAAGAAACAGTCTAAGTAAAAACGAGTTTTCGAAATATCAACCCGGTTAACCGACCCTATATAGGTACCAAGACAAAAAACCTCTAAGAAACTAGCCAGGATTGTTGACTTTATTAACTACCGCAAAACATAAGCAGAACAAGATATCGAGACAACTCGGACAATAATTTACTGTTATATACAGCTACATGTAGAATGGAACGAAATTCAAATACTATTTAACGTAAAATTAACTACATAATTATCCAAATTCAAATTTTCATCTTGTTCATCTATTGCCAATATGAATGTCGTTTTAATTTTGATTGATTTCTGACTTTTGTATTCGGGAGACAACCATATTCCTTTTGAAACGTACTTTAATTTCAAATAATCATGGAAGTAATAGTACAACAGGAATGTGCACTGCTAAAAAAAGCTGACAGAGATAGTTACCACAGAGTAATTTCGTCTCACGCTATTAGGGTGACCGTAATTTTTGCCATTAAAGTGAGTCGTTCTCAGTTCTTAATTTACCATGGCAAAATTTGTGCAATTTTAATGATTGCCAATATTTTTAAACGATTATCTACTTGACTTTTGTCGCTCCTTCTGTGAATAGGGTATATTACTGCATGGGTTTTTAACTTCCCCTAATAAAATAATATCTAATATATTATTATTATAGTCACGTATAAATTCGGTAAAAAATCCTTTCATAATAATTGACTAAATAACGCCTGAAAACTAAAAATTCCACTATGCATTAAGGGTGTAAAATACAAAATTTTCAGCCAATTATGTCTTATAAAATACTGTGTATAGAAATACTAGTACACGGCATTTATATCACTGATAATAGCAGAACAGCGAAACAAATTATTATAAACTAGCTGGGACCCGCGGATTCACCCGCCGTTTAAAAGAAAGTGGATTATTTATATATAATTTAGAGTACTTCGGCATAGACACTTGACATAGAGTATGTATATACAGGTGTCCAGTAAATAGCACGACATACTGCAGGGGGTGAGAGCTTGGGTCAATACCTACCAAAAAAACACAATATATGTTCAGCAAAATCTTACGGATTTTTTTTTTCACCACTGTAGGTTAAAGTTAATCGGTAAGAAAATTGTACTGTGAAAATTTAGATAAAAATTGTATTTCTTGAAAACATTTTAGTTTTTAATAGAATAAAGACTTATCAATGTGTAACGTAACTATTCACAAATAATTTGAGGTAAAAAAAACTAGAAAAGGCATTTTTCATTACGAGATGCTTAAAAATCTGTGTCAAGGTAGAGATTTTCCGATATTTTGTACTACTGTAAATCCGTAAGATTTTGCTGAACATATATTGTTTTTTTGGTAGGTATTGACCCAAGCTCTCACCCCCTGTGTATGCCGTGCTATTTACTGGACATCCTGTATAGATTGAATGTATTGGGTTTTATTTTTTGCACGGAAACCTAATTATTTTTCTAAAATAAAAGTAGTAAAGTTATTCCTTATAACATCAGCTATCTTCCAGTGAAAGTCCCGTAGACATTGGTCAAGCCATTTCGGAGATTAGCGGGAACAAACAGACAGACATTAAAAAAAAACAAATTGCTTTTTTGTTGTAGTTGTACGACTTTGGTGAGCTACAGCGAGAATTTTACAATTTATACAGTGCTGACGTAATAAGGAAAGGGTTAATATTTTCAAAAACGACAGCGATCCCATATGGAAGAATCATAAGGAAAGGAAGCTTCACGACAGACACCAATGGGCGCCGTGAACTAACGATATAATATTCTTTCCGATCGACGCCGAGTTATTGGAACGTGCGGAATTGTGCTACGAAGATGCCAAAAGGAAAGCTTCCAAGAAGACATACAACGGTTACAAGAAGTGAAGCCACTATTTAGCGGTAGCAGGTTAAAAAAGCTCGACGTGGAAATTGATAACAATATTTTACGCCTAAAGGGAAGAATCGATGCAGCCTTATTTTAGCAATATTATTGACGTAAATAAAATTGACATTACCACTAATATAGACAGCCTTTTCCAGACCCCAGTAGATGAAAATGACGTAATAAAACATATAAACTCTTTAAATGACACAACGCTATTGGATACGACGAAATTACTACACAAATAATAAAATTATGCGCTAAAAGCATAGCGACTCCGCTAAGTTTCATAATAAATCTCCCATTTGAAGAAGGAATCTTTCCTACTAGGCTAATACAATCTATAGTTATGCCATTATTTAAAAAGGGAAATCGTACAGATATCGGCAAGTTATTGCAAAAATATTTGAGAAGGCAATGTCTGAAATAAGTCGCTGTTTTATGAATAAAAATAATCTTCTAACAGATAACAGTTTGGCTTTAGAAAGAGAAGATCGACTTCACTGGCTTGTTTTTGTCCTTAATAAAACAGATAACTGAAGCGCTGAATAATAAAATGTCGGTATTGTCAATGTTTCTTGACATGAGCAAAGCATTCGATTTTGTCTCACATAATCGTCTGCTTTGTAAATTAGAAAAATACGGCATAAGAGGCAAATCACATAACTGGCTCGAGAGCTATTTGTAGTATCGATAACAATCAACCGTTATTTCAAAAATTAATAATAATTTGGAGAAGAAATAATATAGTACATAACTAAAATTAAATAGCTGTGTTGTCCCTCAAGGAAGCTTGTTAGGGCCTTTGCTATATTTATGAATTACATGAATGACCTTAGCAAGAACCTTAAAACATAATTGTACACTATTTGCTGGCGATACCACATTAACCATAACATGTCTTAATAGAACTTAATAGACTTAGAAAATGACACCAATAATGAATTTTTAAACGCAGTAAAAGGGTTAGAGGCAAATAATTTGCACGTAAATATCGAAAAGACGAAAATAGTTCAATTCCAAACTTACAATTCTATAGAAACACATTATTCAATACAATATAACAATTCATTATTGCAACCAATAGCATCTACCGTATTTTTAGGAATAGTTATAGATAATAATTTAAATTGGAAAGAACACGTAGACAAAGTTTGCAGTAAAATTGATAAATTTGTATTTGCCCTTCGTAAACTAAAACGAATAACCAATAAAGAAACAACCCTAGGCGCTTACCATGGCTATGTTTCATCAGTGCGCGTTATGGTATTGTGATATGGGGTAATTCTGTGGATGTGAATAGAGTATGCATTGCACATAAAAATGTGTCCGAGCCGTATACGGGGCAGAATACTTGAACCACTTTAGTTAAGCACAAAGAAGTATTCCACTTCCATGCTTACACAGGGTGTCCAGTAAATAGCACGACATACTGCAGGGAGTGAGAGCTTGGGTCAATAGCTACCAAAAAAACACTAAATGTTCAGCAAAATCTTACGGATTTCTTTTCTAGGTTTTTTTTACCTTAAATTATTTGTGAATAGTTACTTTACTCATTGATAAGTCTTTATTCTATTAAAGACTAAAAGGTTTTCAAGAAATACAATTATTATTTAAATTTTCACAGTAGTTCCTCATAATAAAGCTCAAGGTCACTCAGCGAGCTATGGAGAGAGCTATGCTTGGTATTTCTACGAGATCGAATCAGAAATGAGGAGATCCGTAGAAGAACTAAAGTTGTCGACATAACTGAAAGGATTAGTCATCTGAAGTGGCAATGGGCGGGGTACATTGCTCGTAAAACTGATGGCCGTTGGGGCAAAAAGGTTCTCGAATGGAGACCGTGCACCGGAAAACGCAGGTGGGACGACCTCCAACGAGGTGGACAGACGACCTGGTGAAGGTCCCTGGGAGTCGTTGGATGAGAGCGGCAAGTGACCTCTCGTTGTAGAAACCTGTAAACGTCCAGTGGACGTCCTCTGGTGATGATGACATAGACCTACCCGGATGTCAGCATTTATGGCGAGAAGCGCAGGCACGCTAATGAGCGAGCGATTACATACAGTGTTACTCGGATTACGTACCGCTTTTCGCAAAGATACCGACGTAAGCCCGGCCTTCATAAGGTACAGGTCCTGTACGTACTGTACTACTAAACGACGCTGCGAGTATCGTCTGATTTTCTCGCGGCAACTCAGGCGAAAATTGAAGACGCAGACTTCGTCTGTCAACTAATAGAAACAATTACATAATTCTCTCCAAGTAAGAAAAAGCACGCATCGAATGTTTTATAACTTTGGCCACTGTTTGACACACACTCACAGTGTTTATTTACAAGCCATAATTCGTGTTATAATATAATGTTTTCAGCACACGCAATTGTGTAGTGGAAACATAACAACTCATGTCCTCTGATTGCGATCGCAACACCAATAGATATTTCAGTAACGACTTGACATATGACATATAATCGAAAGTCATAGGCAGCAGTTTGTGCAGGTTCTTAACCACAAAACCAGTAATCAACTCGGGATCTAAACTTTAGATAGTCGATATCATCTAAATCCCGTATCTTGTTATCACCTTTTTTTCTTTTCACGCTTCTAATGTCCGTTGTAATGGGATCATACACATGGCTACACATCACGCTCATCATACCGAAAGCCTATACAATGCGAGATCAGCTTATACTGGTTTTTATATAGCTTGATGTGTATACAATAGATTTTTTATTTCACATCCTCCTGCTGATTAGAAGTCCAGACACACACACGTAATAAACTTTCATGATCCATCACATCAATTTTATTAGTAAAAAAATGCAAATTTGTCGTCGCTTACTCCATTACAATTAACACATTTAACTATACTTGAAATCATGTTCGCAAGCGTTGCGCGCACTGGACTGACTTGTAAATTATTATCATATTTGAAATATTTATCATTATCATACCATATGATATATATATATGATATACATACAATATTTTTTTGTGTTATAGCAGATTTTCGTATATTTTTTCAGTTGGTAGGTTTGCATAAAACAAAACAAATAACATAAAGTTGGTATAATTGATGAAAATAGAGGTGGTCTCGCTAGTATGACGCATACATTTTTTGTTATCAGTTATTTTACTGACTGCTTACTGACAGAAGCCACATTTCCCTATTTTAAATTCTTGTTGTTACATGTAATTTTTGAAGGTAAAATATGCTAAAACAATGTATTTGTCCCGAATTGTTTTCTTAACTATGCACAAATAATCTTAAAAATACGATATCGGCGAGAAGTGAATAGAATGCATCTTTTGGAGCTTCAATCTGGCAATTAATCGAGAAAACATGTTTTAAAATTAAAATATAAAAACTGAGACTTACACACGGAATATTTTACAATCAATATGTTTTAGTTTGGATCCTGAACAATTCTTACATCAAACAACGGCGCACTACATTATTAAAACAATTAAAATATTTCAAATCTATTAAAACCAAATTGAACCGAACCCGGTGACGATTCACTTTAAACTAAGGTTTGCGGCCCCGCCCCCTGTGACCTCATGACCCAATTGAATGCGCATGACATTAGGTCTAGTGTCTTGCATCACCTCCGCCTATTTCTCTCCTCAGTGGTAATACGTTACTTATAATTATAACAAAAATTTAATTATGATTTAATAAGCCGCCATATTACTGAAGTGACTCAACTACTTTATAAAATGCACTATTATTCGCTTCCATATTGGTCTTGTTTGATAAACCGACATAATCATCATCATCTACAATTTTTTTGAGTACCCAATAAATTTATTAATTTAGCTGTAAGCGTCTACATATGAGCGTTTGACTCGAACTTTATTTTTATAATTTAAGTTTAAAATAGCAGCGCCTTACTTACTACTATTGACCCATTGCTATTTTAATTGTAGATTTCCTTCGGTCTGGTTACGGATTGCTGTTAATCGCTGGATATAAAAAAACGATACGGTCGGAATGAAGAGAGTTGGAACCCAACAAAAAAATCCGGGATGCATTGTACATTTAAGTGAAAATGATAAATATTTGTAAAAGTTCGGCTTCCGTAAATTATGCAGTAATACTGTGCCACCCAAGGGTCTGTAATTTTTATCATTATATCGCATAATAATTCATATGATTTTAATCAATTTATGTATTTATAGCGAAAAATTGTAGAGAGATACATTGAAATAAATCTTATTTTATTCTACGAAAGTAAAAAAGGATCTCAAGAAATCAAAGGCTATTACATTTAATTTAATTTGTATGAAATATATTATTAATAAGTAATATTGTCATCTTTGTTCTTTATTGTTATCTTTCTTGACTAATCACGTGTGTCCCTTATAACACCCATTCATATAATTATTATACATAATGCAACTCCGATTTGTCATTCCTCAATTACCCTTTCTTGGTTTATTAATAGATAATCCTAGGTTTTCACTAACCCGAAGACTTTTAATATTTTTAATAATAAAAAAACCTTCACATAATTGTTATTGTAGTCTCGTTTGCTACACTCACTAACTTACTGCATAACTCCCTCCACAATATTAAAATTACTGATATTATACTGTTATGAACACATATAATGACATATATTCAGTAATCTGATATATACTCGTATTTATTAATGGAAAATATTTTAGGAGGTAAATCCATAGGTTGCAATGATGCGTTCTAGCCAAAAAATAAACATCAATCTTTCATCATATCGGCCATACAACGTCCACTACTGAACGAAGGCGGAGAGAGAGGGAAAGATTGGGAGAGCCAAAGATTTCCACAATTGTGTCATCATATTGGGTCCCCCCAATACGATGACACAATTGTGAAAATCTTTGCCAGTACTCATCACTATTGACAGGCGGGTTGGTGGGCGCAGAATGGATACTGTTCCACAGAAGGGACGCTGCTGCCCATCCCTCTGATTTAGTCCCTTGGTACTGTTTTACTACATCCACGGGAGGAGATAGAGTGGTGTTATATTCTTAATCTGGATACCACACGGAAAAATATCAACCTTTATTTTATATTTTTATAAAAAATGAAAAATTGAAATTGCATTTTGATAAATCGCCAATATTGGGTGTATCAAAGCCATAGTATACACATTTTATTAGATTAGCGAGTTTATTGTTATATCAGGATCTTGTCTGCAGCGAAAGTGGGCATTCATGGGGTGCAAGATGATAACCTGGTTATAAAGGACAAAATCAACCAGTATCGGGGCCTGATAAAGTTATATCAACGTATTGGAGAGTATTCGTCAAGAGAACTTTAACAATAGGAAACAACTTGATAGAGTCACATACACGAAGAAGAAGAAAATGGAAAAACAATAAATGGCACAGTTTATGAAAGAGCAAAATTTGACTTCTGAACTTATGGAAGGCCTGGTGACCTGAAACACAGGCTTCGGCTTAGCTTAGGCACCAGTCTCCCACAATAAATTTGAATAATACTGTAACTGGGCAATATTGTATTCTGTTGCAACTTTTTTATTATTGTGGTGAGAAAATAAATTACTTACTTATTTACTATACATATTCAAAATTAATTTAAACAACTCGATGTTTCCGTTTGCTTAAAACTTTTCCGCCTCTGTAGGCAGGCACTAAGTTCATGAAACCATGATCACCTGGCCTGGCGGGCTCGCCTACTCTGGTACTTGTTCCCGCGCAAAAATTCGGCAGCGCTGTGCATAAATGGGTAGATATTAGAATTTTAGGCAATATGAGGTCGCGCCAAACTCGTGTTTGACCAATTTAAGCTACACTTCTACGAAATAAATCTACATAAGTAACCACGGCTTAAGAAGAGGTCCTGCTAATTGACTTATTTTCGACATTTTTGTTCTCTGATTGTGAGAACACGAAATAGAATTTAATTCAAACACAAACGATAAGCAACTCATTTAAATGCCAATGTGTACGTTTTTACAATAAAATCCCAAGTGATATTCAGAAATTAAGTCTTAATAAATTCAAGTCCATTATAAATCAGAAATTGTGTAGAAAGGGTTTTTATAGAGTTACAGAGTATATGGACGACAAAAATGCTTGGGATTGAGCTGCTCCAATGTTCAAAGGCCGATATTGACATTATTGGGTTTGATGTATCAAATACCATTGCCATTCATTTTTATTTATTTTGACATTCTTTTATAATGGATTATATTAATTCATTTAATGGCATTTGATCATCCTCCATCCTCAATTTGTTTAAATGACACCAATTACTTGGTTGTTTTTTTTTTTTATATATTCAATTCATTTATATTTGATACTGTAAGTGCGAGGACCATGTGGATTATTAATTTATTTTGTTTCATTGTGATAGTTGTCTGGCAGTTTAGGTATGTCATGCTCACTCAAGCGTCCTGCTGATGGTGGCGTCGTGTATCGTGTCGCTTAGTTGCCCTACAATATGGTTGAGCTGAGCGACGCTGATGCATGCGTCATGCTCGTGAACGAGTGCTGTCTGTTGGGATTGGTCAGCTTAATACTGCCATGACAATTTAATCATAAGTTTTTCTACATATCAGGCTTGTTTAGTGTGGACTTTTTAAGAAGTTTACTTTTTTCTGCTACATTGTCCTCACATTATTTATTTTGAGAATAATGTAGTAAAAAGTACTGTAACAATTATTATGATTTAAAAAGAGTAACCATGTAGTTTCTTGCCCGTTCTTCTCCATAGGAAATCAACATCTTGGAACGCGGTAACTAAAGTCTTGACTATTCATAAGTGCCTGCATATGGTTTTACATGAATAAAAATATTTTTATCTTATCTTATCTTATCTAATTAAAATTGTGTGTGATTATAATGGAACAATTCTTATTCTTGCACATAGTGCGAAAGGATTTTTAAAACTATTTCTATAATAACGGTAAATCACCAATTTTCACAACTCTTTTTCCAAAAAACTGCGTACGAGGGATGTTTCACCACCGTTTTACAAGAAACTACTACTAATTCCTAACTTTAAAAAAATCTATTGACATGAACATATGGTTTATTTGCATAATGTCAAAACCCTTATTTTCCTACTATACAAAATATAGTAGAAAATAAATGTTGATATAATGTAACATTTAACAAACTTCCAGTTCCAATATCTTTTTCTATTTTTTTCTATAGTTTACCAATCCTATTAAGAAATTTAAAAAATTGACACATGATGACATGAATCTTAAGTTATTGTTTATATAGAATCTAAATTTTATTGTAAAAAAAACATTATATTCATTGAGTAATTAAAAGGCCAAATGAACTAACTATATTATCAAGCGCACAAAACCGATCGCGTCAGTCACAAGTTCACAACCGGGCCTTCCCAGCGTGAGGACGTATCACTTTGTGTCACTGGCGTTCACGAGTTCGACGAAAGGATTTTCACGAAATATTCTGTGACTACCACACCTTCATGTAATCAACTATTGATTATATTTTAAGTACTTTTTATAAACATTAGCATTTTAGATTTTTAGGCGCTTTTATGTTTAGTATGATTATGATTTGATGTTTAATATAATTATAATTTTACATTTTGACAGCCCAGATGGTGCAGTGGCTAATACAATCGGCAGATGCACTCCAGGTTGCGGGTTCGATTCCCCAATTGATCCTATATTTGTATGATTTGCAGGTAGTTGTTCCGGATTGGGGTGTGTGTGGAATTTGTCTGTAAATGCATCCATGATACAGGTGCAATCTTAGAGTGGGGTAACATGTTTTGAAAAGTACAAAAATATTATGCAATATTAGATGAAATATTAACAAAATGAAACCTATTTTTGATACCTCCAATGATTATACTTCTAAATATACTGTTGATAGCTAATTTCTATAACATCGCTTCCATCGTTCGCATCGCAGCGTCCTTCGAGTACATTAACAACTCAACTGCGGTCGCCAACCCGTCTGCCTAGCGTGACGATTATAGCAAAACCCCCCAATGAGCCCACAACACACCCATATCGATCGTTGTGGTATTCTTTGGGGGAGGCCTGTGTCCAGCAGTGGACTTTATTCGGCGGAAATGATTAAGTAGATGGAGTGTTGTTTATATTAAATTGAGGTTATGTTTGTTGTTTGAGAATGTTAACTTTTAGTTTGTTTAAGGTTCCCGTTAATGACCGTGCTTTCTGTAGAAATTATGCTGTACCCGAATCATCGCAACCCGCAAACACTGTTGCTTTTCAGGCTTACCATTATTGGTAAGTTAAGATTGTTTATCAATTGCGGAGACCGCGTAACGCTGCATGATTGACATTAAGTTGAATAAAGGTAGCAAATGCTGGTTAATCAAAAGCATGAAAAATATGCCTCGATCACAATACGAACCCTTGACCAGTCATCCTGATATCAGAATGGCTGGTCACAAAAATAAAGTGATAAATTATAGAATACCTACTGAGGTAGCAATTATTTAGTTATAGGTAGCAAATAGGTACCAATTATTATTCAACATTTCAAGCCTGGATGAGGTAGGCCACCAGCCATCCTGACACTCACAACATTTCAATCCTGGATGAGATAAGCAACCAGCCATCCTGACGCTCATGGATATTGAGGTGGGGGATATAACAGAATAGGATATAATTAATTAAGGATGCCACTCAGTTTATTTTATAGAAATTTATTTCTGAAATAGTAGTAATTTCTAGTAGCTCCTATGCCTTAAGAGCTTGCGCATTATAAATTTGATTACTACCTTAAACTGGTTCAAACATAATTCGATTTAATACAATAATTTTCTACAAAGCATGTACATATGTTTTACAAAAATACTTAAATTAATACATTTAAAAATCATGTCCAGGTTTAATGGACGTTTGTTTAATTTCATTTTCTATTAATTAGTTCGAAATTAAAAAAAAAAATTACTTATTGAAACTGATATGTACATTTTCTGCGGGTAGTAATAAAATTAACACACATTTATGACCCTCAATCCAGGTCCAGATACATGTGGAATGTGGTATTTTGTTATTTGATGCAGAAAGTTTCCATATCTTTGAATAATGATTTAAAAGAAGTTTGATAATAAATAGGAATTACAATAGGAGTAAGTACTAGTAAGTAGTAACTATTTTGCGTTTTAGATCTGCTTCGCGACGTTGATTTGTTTCATAAAATTTCCCATTTGAGCAAACAAGTAATATTAATCAAATATTATTATAGATAACTAGGTTGTCTAACTTTTTTTTTTATTTAGCATATATTTTATGATTATTATCTGCAGAATTGTTAAGAAACTAATCAATAGGGTACTTATTGCAAAGTTCACCTCTTTTTTATTACCGTGTATGGGTGTCCTTATATTCAATATCTTCCCATTAAATAATATATAAAAAGATTTAGTTGTACTTGTCTACTGTGTAATTTTATTATAATAAAACTGTTGTGTAAACAAAGGTCTGAAATAAGCTAACTTTGTTAACTCAAATATTAGTTACAACTAAATAATCATGTACCTACTTAAATTAATCTAACAATGTACACTTAAACCACCATAATTCTTAAAAATAGAACTATTTATGTCCGTTACACCGTGCAAGGATATAACGAAACATAATTATCGCATACATAAATTAAAATGCACCTATATAAAGAAACTAGGAACTATAATTGGGTGTGATATAAGTTGTGAAACCATGAACCCGATTATAATATTAATTAATAATAACACTGTTTTATTAAAATGGCATTTATACTATTATACGGACACTATTTGAACAAACCAAATTATATGCACACAATCAGTATTAATTAATAGTTCACAAATTTTGCAAAGATATATTTTTAGAAAATAATATAGTTGAACTAGTCCTAGTTCTATCACAGTAAAATATCAAAACACTTAAGACACTTCTTTGATTTCATTGATCCTCTGTACAAATGAAATAGATGCACTAATATATACATATTTGAAGAAAAAATAGAGGCAGTTTACATCTACACTATATAAACTCGAAGTATTCTTCGATGTTCAAACGGTAAATGGAAATGCAAGATAGTGAAAGTGGTTCCAAATGTTGGTGTATTGTACTTATTTATGCATTGGCAACATTTATTGTATTGAGATTCTCACTGGAAATGCAGGATATATGTCTTGGTCAACTCTTCAGAATATACAAATTGGGATATGTTACAGATAGCTAGGGTGGAAAAAGTTCGGATATTGAAAGTGGAGTTTTTAGTAAGTTTAATCGGAAAATACCGAGTTTACATTTTTTACGTAAGATTTAAGACATTGGAGGCCTTATCTAATACTAAATAACATACTTAAATTTGTTTATGTATAACTTTCGCTTCTAAATATTTTTATTTAAAAATGTCTCGTCGGCGCCAAAAATATATTTTTATTAAAAAAAGTTAGGGAATCTAGTCTGACTGAAAACATTTACACTGAATTATTCGTGGAGATATATTTTCTTCATAATGTATATACCTACTCATCAAAAATCGCATAATATGTACATCATTTATCTAAAATAAACCACTCGATATGGTCGCTATGTAAAATATACATATAAATAAACAACGATTTAAAGAAGTTTTTCGCATTAAGTGTTTAGTTATTAATTATTTATAATATCATTCTAATTAACTTTTTCAACAGTTGCTATTATTAGTATATATAAATTTACATACCTACTTAACAATTTAAGAGCTTTCTCTCCGATAGTATACATGACTATAAAACTACTTATTGCTAATATAACACAAGTTACTGAAGTTAACTCTTAGCCATGATACTGTACTTACAAGGAAATGCTTAATGTTATCGTGTATAATAACCACTGAGACTAAGATCAATCGTAATCTGGTCTACAAGATTGATGATGATTTGCATCTTTAAATAACAGTCTTATTCCTTTTAAAAACAAGAAATATAAAAGAACAAAATATAGATACTAACAATATTATGGACAAAGATAGAACTTTATGTAGCCAGCTCCTGATACCATGACTATTGACTAGACTAGTCAATTATAAGTACAAACAAGTCGAATTTTAGTAAAATTAAGTAAATTTTTGGCCGACATGTTGAATCTCAGTATCTAACATGCCACACTATAGGGACAGATGTTTTATTATTTTTAAGCAACGATAATTTTACTACTATGCCAACAGAGAGCAAATGCATGAAAGCCGTTAAATTCTAGCACGCAGCGGCAATACATATTACTTTTTTTTATATTCATTTCAAAGTGCTAAATAACTTGCGCTAAAAGACAAAACCTTATTTTAACTGATTTTATTAATCATTTTTAAACGGCTGTGTGAAAGAAAACCTTTGTACGACACACTTATATCAATAGGTGTAAACAATTTAAGTATATTTTAGTAGGTATGATCGTTGCTGTGTCTAATGTATGTGTATCTATGCGATTTACATGCGAAGGCTCAAAGTTCCGTTGCCGCGAGGCGTCGCGCCGGAGAGATCGCTGAGTGAGGTTGACTGGCTAGTGTTTACGCAGGCGTACTACTCTGACGACAAGCCACAGCGGCTACTAATGCAGCACCACGACCACTGCCGTCCTCTGACAGCATAAGGTCGAACTGTAATAAAAAATGCCCTAGTTAAAACAACCGAAACAATCACTCGCAGGCGTTCCCCGAAATGTTACTTATAGTCAAAAATATTGGAAGAAAGGAGACATGCCATGTAGATCAAAATGTATATTATTAGCCTAGAAATCCATTTTCCCACTACCATTCTTCATAAAAGCACACTAATGCACACAGTTACCAGTTCTCATCCAATGAACTGAATAAAAATTAGTAATTTAACATTACCGGGGGTATTAGGCAAGCATAAAACCGACATGTACCAGAAAAGAGGTAAAGAACTCAACCCTTCGTTTCTCCAAATCATTCATATTTTAAACTCGAATTACAAATTGAGAATGTCCTAACAAGAAGAAGCTATTGAGAGCAATAACACAAACGAATAAATAATTTAAATATAAAACGACACTAAGTCCCAGCTCCTTTCAAGCCTGGCCACCATGACCTTGGTCTTCTAGAACTTCTTCCACTTATTTCGGTCTTTATTATCCTCCAAGGTTAATTCATTGGCTTGCATAACATGTCGCACTACATCATAGATGCACGACATCTAGCCAGCATACACTTCGTCCTCCGTCTGAGGTCAACGAGTGCC
Source organism: Diloba caeruleocephala (assembly GCA_947459985.1). Classification (NCBI taxonomy): domain Eukaryota; kingdom Metazoa; phylum Arthropoda; class Insecta; order Lepidoptera; family Noctuidae; genus Diloba; species Diloba caeruleocephala. The sequence goes on from OX381615.1 coordinate 15,718,439, forward strand.
ATGACATATCATTGGCGTACTTTAGAAGCTATAGTAGCTTAAAGACTCCAGACGGTTAGTTTAAAAACCAATTTGAAATTCGCTAAGACATTATTGAACTATTCAAGGAATCGTTGCAGACGATGAGCCATGGGGACGAGTCTTAGCGAAAGTCAAATTTGGTTGGCACCGTTATTTCAATTCTTTATTCAAAGATGTATGGAAGTTTGAGCTTAGAGAATTGCACTTCAAGCCCCAGTGATCAAGGTTTTGCAACTTCTAGGTATAGTAAAAAGGTGATTTGTCCAGTCTGTGGATGAACTCCCGAGGCTCATATGAAAAAAAAAGCAATCGCAAGTAAACTCTTTATATCTAGTAGTAGAATACCTACAGAGTTTTGTCTTGTGTTCTGCGGGTGTACTTGGCGCTATCTACAAGGCCTCCGTAAAGATACGAACAATTAATTAAATTAAAGGATAGTTAATGTAATGCTATTTGAGACGAGTATAACGTCGTTTGTTTATTCAGAGTCAAAGTCCCGTCCTACAAGGTAGGTATTAATTACAAATATAACCTATAAATTACCAACATTATATTATTGTACTATAATAATTAAGATTTATCAGTTCTGAACGTTGGTAAGAAAATAAAATTAACTAGAGGACATTAAACTTGTACAAAACTAAATAGTACGTCATCTTTAACTTAATTACTAAAAGGAGATAACATTTTATCTTTCATATATTTACGCAAATCTTGTTGTGTGGGCGGTGGCCGACCGGGATATTTTTTAGATAACGTTGAGCAGTTTACGTAGTATTTGTTCTGATTAGACTCCAACAAACCGGACTAATAAACATACATGGACGTCATAGCCGTTTTGGCAGCTTGTCTGTCATTCTTGTTATGAAAATAAATACCTAAGTACTAAAATACGATCAAAGAAAGTTTTTGCTCATCAGGGATATACCTATACTTCAGAGACTAATCCTGTAATATCAAAATAGGTTTAGATTGAAATAGAACCATAGGTACCTACGACGGACAGTACTAACGGTATTAGTTAGATCACTTCAGCTACTTTGCCTAGAACCTTTGCTTATTGTTTGCTCTGAAGGTCCCTTGGTTGTTTGATCCCTTTTTTTAGCCTGCCTATTATGTATATGGGTGACAAATTCGCTTAATATTAAGTTTGCTCTAAATTCCAAAACCGTTTCTAGGGAATTACAGCACAGGATATTTCTGCGTTAGAAATTACCTGCCTATTATGTATATGGGCGACAAATTCGCTTAATATTAAGTTTGCTCTAAATTCCAAAACCGTTTCTAGGGAAATACAGCACAGGGTATTTCTGCGTTAGAAATTACCTGCCTATTGGTGTTCGGCAAGTAAAGTTTTCGGCATTTTTTTCTCATAGATACCTGCAATCCTGGCCTCACAAGAGTTGTGATCTTTTCGCACATGAGCGTGTGGAAATGTGGGTGGAACCGGTAGACGGAGCCGTCGATGCCGACGGTGACGCGGGGCTCGTCCATCTTGTTGAGCAGGCACGCGATACCGGCAGACACGAGGTAAGCTGCGCGCCTCGACACGCACTCGCATACATGGCGTACCGCCGCCATGTCCATTTCGCTCGCGTGTGACAGTCCTGCAAATGTTAACGATGCGTTGGAAATTAAAATGTAAGGCTTGCAGAAATAACTTTCTTCTTCAGGAGAGGATCTGGTCCAGCTGTGAGCTCCGGCAGGCTGAATCAGTAGTGTACATTGTGAGCTACGCTCGTATGTCTATGTAACCGACTTTTATGTTTCAATAAATAAAATTGCACCTTTTTTAACGATGCCCCACACTAATATTGTGTTTACAGAGCCAAATTCTACATACAATACACCCAGACCCGGATTAACTACCTGCAGATCATACAAATATTTGATCCCTGCGGGGATCGAACCCGCGACCCGGAGCGCAGGAGCCAACTGTTTCAGCCACTGCACAAACTTTAAAGTCACTGGTTGGGCTAAATTAGGAAAGGAATTGTATGAGTTATATTAACATTGATTCAAAGAAAAACCTAAGCTTTTTGCCTCGGCTAGCTAACTCGCCTTGAGCTAAATGTACTATGCTAAAACGGGCCTTTGAAGAATGTTAGCCCAGTTCGGCCTCCGCCAAAATATAAAAATAAATATTGCAAATATATTTAAAAAAATGGTACGTAGTAGTTACTTGTTATGCAATTTTAAAATGACGTGTATTTAACGATTGTTCCAACTGAAGGCAAGATTTCACGCGTGCGATATTATTTGAAGTTGGTTCAATATATTTAACAGTAATTCCAAATCTGATAATAACGAACGTACTATGGAAAACATGTGTAACCGTTCCGTTCATTAGCCGCGCCCATATATTCTCATATATCCTTATGCTAGTGAAAAAAAATATAAAAAGACTACGAGTATAACAAATCAATTTAAATAATATAATAACTAAAATTGTATGTAATATTTACGTAAATACGGAACTACTAGCTCCGGTCACGAAAAGTGCTACCCGATATAATCCCGTGGATGTCGTAGAAGGCGACTAGAGGAGTTTGGAACCCGATGCGTAACATTTAGCACATTGACCCGTTTTCGGTTGGAAACCGGGTGGCTCAAATGGTTAAAGCGGGACTTAAAATTAACTGGAGTTTCAGTATTCGGCCGTAAGCAACGAGTGAATTCTTTGTATTTCCGTGCGGATCTCATACTTAGTAGTTCGGTTACATCCTAGACAACAATATAATATCTTGCTATCACCGGTTGACAATGTCATGTCAATACAGCTAAATGAAACTAATTAGCATGTCCGTAGATAATGGAGTTTGCACGAGTGTAAGCAACATACTTTTGTTTAATTAATTTTATCATCAGGAAACACGTGTTTTACTTTACATTTCCTAGTGTGAAGTGAAGTATTCAATTGTTAATAGATTTTAGTCACTTTGGAAGAAAGTATCATCACGCGCATTGACGAGTAACATAGGAAAATTTTAATATTCACCTTGTGAATGTACATTTATATCATCATATCAGCCAATAACGTTCACAGCTGAACAAAAGCCTCCCCCATCAGACGGATCAGTTCTACACTGTGGCCTGTATGTCGTCATTTTGGGGGGGAAATGTCAGTACTCACCGCGCTTGGAAGGCGGGTTGGTGAGCACTGTATGGCTATTGTTCCACAGAAGGGACGCTGCTGCCCATCCCTCTGCTTTAGTCCCTTACGGCCGAAATTAATAATTAATCTAATCCAAAAAGACCAGATTTAAGATTTTGAAAGTCAAAAGTTTTGTGTCTTTGTCTTTCTTTCTTTCTTCTTTCTAACACAAAAAACAGTCAAGGATTTGGGATTAGATCGATTATTAATTTCGGCCGTTAGTAGCCTTTTACGATATTCACGGGAGGAGATGGAGCGGTGATATATATATTCCTAATCCGGACACCGTACGAATGGGTCGGTACCATAATACACATAATTAAATCTCACGTATTTATACACCCGGAAAAAATATCGGTGGACCATACAAATATTTGATCCGTGACGTGATCCGTTGATATTCCATAATCCGGACATACATGATATGTACCAACATTATAAAGGAAAATGACGCCTCGCAATCCGGGTTTTCGTATCTAATAAAAATATTACGAAATCCCGGGTTATCGAGCGGAGGACGCAATAAAACGAAATTAAGTACCATTTTTGAAATTTCGTAAAATATCGTGAGCTTTGGCAAACCTAAATGACAGAAGTCATGATGATGACAAAACAAATCCTTCTTACAGTTAGGGATATTCGACCTCATACATGGTTTTCCCTATGGGTGGTATCGTAATTTACCTGCGACACGACATTCCGATTAATCGTTTATTAGTTATCTTCTTATCTTAGATATGATAAATAATGAGGTGTGGTCAATTTGACCACTGAGTAGAGCTCTGATATAGCTAGACGTCGTCGCGACAGACCACGAAGGGGATTGAGGGATCACCCATGCGAGGGAGTCCCCACTGACTCTAAATCGAATCCACCGATTGATATCGAATTGTAGACTACCGAACAATAGATATAAATTTAGTATTATTAGGTATATAGTATGTTAAGGGGCAGTCCCAGTCAGTTTGATAACCGTCATCTAGATGGTATTTCTGTCTGGAATAGGAAAGTAGTAATGTACTAATTCGTATACGACGGCACGGTTGGTGTAGTGGCTGATACGCTCCGGGTCGCGGGTTCGATTCCCGCACGGAACAAATATTTATACGATCTGCAGATTGTTGTTCCGGGTCTGAGTGTATTGTGTGGGACAACAAAAAAAAAAGAAAGAAGTAAATATTTAACGGCTTTTGCACAATACTATGACTCCGTTCGTCGATAGACCTGTCTATATGCATGTATCAGTTTTATGTAATTTATTACTTACAGAAATACCTAGTTGTGCAATATCTACCAACGGTTTTGTGCTAATCAAAAGGTACCTACGTAACATTTACTTAGAAGTTCGATTGTGTGTAGAAAACTGGAAACTCTTGCTTTGAATGTCATTATAATATTAACATAGAGTAAATGTTACTTATTTTTACGTGTATTTATTGAAAGCGTGTATAATTAGTTGATCTCGTAAAAAAGTAATTCTGGCAGTAAAATGTTGCCCTATTCAAGTTAAATGTATTGTAGAAGCGATGGCCGTACTCACCGAGTTCTTCTAGCACCTCCATACAACTAGTGAAGTCGCCAGCCTTATCCGACTCAATTTCCGATACGTATTTGGTATAAAAGCTGCCTCGCTGGAACAACAAGTCAGAACCATGACCTCCAAATAGCAGTCCCATCTTTGTAAACTTCACTAGCGCCAGACGCACTAACTCTCCCATGTACATTCCGGAAATCATCTTCTCTTGACTGCAATAAATAAAAATCATTATCAGCGCATACTTTATTAAATTGTAAACATTATCAAAAAAAGATGGTTAACAATAATACTCGTTTTTACGGCTCGGAACAACGTGTGCATAGATTACATAGTAACTACTTAAATTTGTTTTGTCGTGTGCAAAGTTGTAACGAGCCGTATGGATGGTGAAGATGTTTTTATAAGTGGAGATGCGTTGCCCGCACTCTACGATGGTCACATAAAGAAAGCAAGATGTACGGCAACAGTTTTTCGACCTTTCGCATGTCGCACGACCACTCACTGTTAAGGCCTACCGAAAACGAGGGTCTTAAAGTATTCAGCGTAATAAATATATTTTTGTTTTATCAGTGCTTAAGATATAACTAGACATGCTAAGTATTAATATATCCATGTTCTTCCCTTCGATATTTATATTAGAAAACAATAAAATGTTTAACACGGTAAGAAAAAATGAATCAGAAGACAATTTAATAATAATCGCGAAATCCCAAGACAATAAAGTCATTAATAAAATAACTGTGCATGAATAGATTAGAGCTTACATCTGCTTTCCAGGGTTGATAGAGTTGTTGTCGACTTCGCGGTCGAACTCCGTACGAACGAAGTCGAGTGCTCCATCGTCTCCGAACGCACCCCACTCGGTGTTTACGAGAAGTTCTGGTTTTCCAGGCTCGCCATCGAACAGCTCGCAGTTCTCAGTCTTTTCTACGTAGCAAGCATTGCTGCCCGTACCTAGAATTAACAATTCATTTAAAAACTCGTATTTTAGAATTCCTAATCATGCACAAATAATAGTAAATTAAGATAATTACGACACACGTCATAAGGATTGGGTTTTAACAGTTTTATCATCGTTAAATGAGCTAACACATTAATACTTATTTGATTGAGTACTGCTCAGCCGATTGTTATGATAACATGATATGTGACACAGCACACATGTGACCATAATAACCCAATCCCGTCAGTATTTATATGGATTTTAATGATTTTTTATAGCGTGTACGTAATGAATGGTTAGATATTAATAAATCATGCTGTAAACACAGAAACCCTACAGTTATTTGGAATTAAAATAAACAATTACTTGTACACACATGGACTTCATTTCAGTATTTACGCCGAATGCGTTCAAAATCTTATGAGTATTAAATCATTGCACATGGCAGCGGATCGTACGAGGCATGTGTAAAACCAATTTACCATCGACCATTGAACACTTGTTAAGATTATTGTATGCAAGCTATAAACTTATGGCACCAAGTTAAGCGACATCTAATACTTCTGTTCACAAAAAATAAGGTAAACCTACCAACGATGAGTCCTATTTTGCAGTTATGGTTTTTCCACGCGCATGACATCAATGTGCCCGTAGTATCATTCAGAATAGCGCATATGTCAATCTGTACGTCCTACAAGAGTAAGAAAACATGCGATTTAGATGTGAGATAGTAATAATCATTCCAGGTCTAGACATGAGAGATTATGATAACACCTGTTTTAGGTTGAAGATGATTGATTCGTAGAGGCTTTCACTAACGTATCAACTCGTTAGATAATGTAGGTAGTCCAAATATGCTTTACATTAGCTTAAAATAATGCATAACGCGAATATAATGAAGTTACGTTATATGATCTATTATACTGAAGTTTCAGTGTTGCACACAATGAACGCGAAGCGGAGAGGTAGTGCTCTATTATCGCCAGAAAAATTATAGCTATTCACCCAGCTTAAATTATTTACACCAACTTTATATTGTACTTATATGGTAAAAAATAAGTACACTAATGGCAAGAGGATATTCCAATGAACAATTCTGACATAGTAATAAGTTTTTTTTATTTAGATGCATGTGTCTCTATTCACGGGTTAGCCTCTACAGAGAGGAACTCGGTATTTTGATAGGCTTACGCGGGGACATGGACATGGGTCCAACAGGCAGAGACCCTTTAGATAATTTTAATCTAAAATGTAATTGGCGGCCTCTTCATGGCTGCACTATAAAATAAAGGCACGGATTGTAGCCCGATTGTGTAGGACTATTGTATGGGATGGAAACTATAACCATAAGGTCTATTGCAATGGGTGTTACATGGAATTAAATCTTGACGGAAAATGAGAACAACGGCGTTTGTCTTTCAACCTATTAAATGAAATTCTGTGGTAGACGGTGACTCGCCACTCACAAGATGGGCCCCCTCAATGGCCACCACTACAGGTGACAGGGGTCACATCACATTCAACACAGGCGTGAGGGTCTCGGGGTGTCGAGAGTTGCGGTACCGGTTTCCTCATCGCGCGTCTCGAAAACTCGGAGCGGGTTGCCCCGCGTATTTAGATTATTACTAAACAACTAGCTGGGACCCGCGGTTTCACCCGCGTTTAATTTAAAAGAAATTTAGAGTATTTCGACAAAGACACTTGACATAGAATATATATATTGGATTTCAAGGGTTTTATTTTTTTGCGCGGAATCCTAATTATTTTTCTATAATATAAGTAGCCTAAGTTATTCCTTATAACATCAGCTATCTGCCAGTGAAAGTCCCGTCAAAATCCGTCCAGCCGTTTCGGAGATTACCCGGAACAAACAGACAGACAGACAAAAAATTTAAAAATTGCTTTTTTGTTATAGGGAACGTATATACTTTCATATGCATTTAGTAAAAAGCTGTTATTTTGACATTACAAACAGACACTTCAATTTTATTTATTTGTATAGATAGTTTAATTTTTTGACGGAGTTGGTCTGTGTATGTGGATCATGTTTTTAATTTTTTTATTAGATTCGGTTTTTTATTCTGTGGAAGCTTTTTGAATTTTACTATTGTAAACCGTCATTTATTAATAATTGAATAAAACATAAAACTGATGGTATCAGAAAACTAATCAGTAAAAATTTTTTATAGTTATTTAATGGCCGTGTGGTGTCGGCTCAGAATACCACCACCCCATTTCATCCCGTGGGTGTCGTAAAAGTCGACTAAGGGATAAACCGGAGGATGGGCAGCAGCGTCCTTCGAGCACACAACAACTCAACTGCGATCGCCAACCCGTCTGCCAAGCGTGGCGATTATGGCAAGACCCCCCCACTGAGCACACTACACACCCATATCGGTTGTTGTGGGGATCTTTGGGGGAGGCCTGTCCAGCAGTGGACTTATTCGGCCGAAATGATGAATGGCAGATACTACTTTCTCTTTTAGTACAAAAGGAGCGTTCGAGGTGTGCGTTATGGATTTTCCAAATTCATGTTTTCGTTAAGGAACATAAGTAGATCTACCGGTTATACAGGTTGGTCTTTTTTGATACTGAATACAATTGTTTTGGAAGATTATCAGTTTACATTTATGCATCTACCCGTTGTATTTTAATTATTATACAGTATACTATGTATACATACATGGGATAAATAGAGTACTGAAGGCAACAGCACACGTTTCAATAACAATGGTATCGTAGGTATATTATTACAACGGCTGGACATTTATCTTTGCATAGCTGTTTAACACGATGAGTGGCAAAATATTCGTAACTTCGGACTACAAACTTGAGATTATGCACTGCAAGTTGAGAATGATATTACGCTTTTTTTACAAAGTGACAGTGCAAAAATTAGTTATCATTTGCAGTGGCAACTGGCAAATAAGTGTTTTTGGACCTCTGTACTGATTTTAACTCGTTTTATGCGTGGTTGCATATTTTACTGACTGAAATAGCTTATTTACTTACTAAATATACACTTAGGTAAATACTCGTAATTGGAAACTATGAAGTTATCATTTGAATACGATCAAAACAAATAGTAACTGTAATTTATAGTTTCTCTAGAAAGATGAAATATAACTTGAACCAACGATATGCTAATAAAATATTATAATAAATAGTTAAGGTCGTAAAATATGCAAATAAAAGTATGATAAATATTATTTTAGACAAGCCAATATGATTACAATATCCATAGAGTTGTTACTCATTATGAAAGCCTCTACTCTGCTCTCTTATGTTGTCTCCAATATCCATGCCTTAAATTTATAATAGAGAGCTGCTATCATCATCAACTCACCAATTATAATCCCTATTCGGCAATTTGGGTTCTTATGTGCACACGACATAAGAGTGCCAGTTGCATCATTAAGGATGCACATCACATATAAGGCAAGGTCCTGTAAAATTTCTTTTCTTTACATAAATAGGACCACTAGTCATGCATAAAGAATTTGGAAACATTAATCATGCTAAAGCTCTTTTATCAGTTAGACCCTAACATGAAAACTGGTATTGGGAATTCCAGTGAACAATATCATTAAACTATGATTTATCGATAAGATATATTCATGACCATATAACATTGTACAACTTACCCCCCGTCTAGCAATAGCGTCTTTAAGACCCTGGACGACGTCTTCTCCTACAACTCCAGAACAAGAGAATCCTTTGGTCCACCGTTGCAAGATTCCTTTTGTGAGTCCCAATTGCTTGAGTGGAAAGCTGAACGTAAAACCGAGCGCCAACCGTTCTTCATAAACATCATTGTCCTAATTTGAATAGTAAAATATTACACGATTAAACATACGTACCTACTGAATATGATTGCAAATGTATCATGGACATAGTTTGTAAATTATTTGCAATTACCCACCTTCATAAAGTTCGCTAGACATTCCGCTATGTGATCAAATAGAGCAACGCCTGTACCAGTCATAATGTGAGTTGGAATAGCATAAATTTTAGACTGCATATCAAAGTGATTTGCTCCTAAGTTTATAATTAAGACTCGGAAATTAGTTCCTCCTAAATCCAAGGCAAGGAATTTCCCACGTTCTGGAAGAAAAATATAAGAAATACTAGAGATCTTGATACATATATTTTGTTTTAAAATTATAAATAGTATAAATTATTCGAAACAAAATAAATAGTTAAAGTTACCTTTCCCATTAGGTAAATCTTGAATATAAGTGATCCAGCATTTTACAATGGAATTAGCATGTGTGTCTTTCCCGAGTCCTTTGATCAGATCATTGTGGAGTCTGCTCATTATCTCCCTGATTTGTTTGTCTGTCAAATGTAGGACTTCACATTCTTCGCGAATCTGAAAAAGTACATAATATAAACAATAAATAATAGTGATCGAAAGTTTGACGTGAGACAAACGAGGCAGTTGCTAATTTTAGATGTGCTTCTAACCGGTTGTGTGTCGGTAGTGTAGAGGCTTTAGTGCAATAAATGCTACACCGATATAAATAAAATATTATATTGCATAATTATAAAACTAACAATTTATACATACATTGTATATAACATACATTGTTAGTTTAACACATGTTTATATAAAATGTATAAAATCAATATTATGTGCCTGGTCATGAGAAAATAGTATACGAATTATGTTTGCACACTTGTGCAAATTAATAATATTATGACACTCCTCTTTAATTAGATTTAAAAAAAATATTCTATTAAAATACGAATGTAATACTTGCAGACGTACGAGCAAGTTTTTCATTATCGCGAGCGCGTTTCACAAGGTCAAAGCGGTCATTACAACACTACAGTTGCTTTCCAATTCAAAGCCGGCTTTGAAATAATACATTTTAAAATGAATATAAATACGTTACACTCACCTTTGGTAAATTGTTAATAACTATGCCCATTTTAACACACTTATGTTCTGCTAATTTAATATATAATATAACACTGCGCGCGGTTTAATCTGAAAAGTATACACGTCTCACCGGATCCGCAAGAAAATGAGGAATACGAACAACTAAGTACGAACGCAGAACGCTTGCGGACGTCGCCATCAACACTGTGTGTGTCGAACGCGCGCACATACAGACGCGGTCTTATTCATTCATGATATTAAACTATTGATATCTCGCTTTGATGCGTCTATATTCTATATGCTAGAACGGTTAAGGTAGAGAATATCCAATAGTTTACCAACATTAAATAAAATTAAAAAATGTTGCCTAATCCTATCTAACAACGTCTTTTTTCTAATTAATAAATGGTTTTCCTAGCTTTAGGTTAATACTGTATTAATGGGATTGTTTCAAAGCGTATTTCATTGTGTTTCCCAAGGCGTGCCCCTAAGTGTTCGATTCTGATTGGCTAGCGCGTGGGCTCGCTCTTGACGTCATGGCATTCCACGATATTCACACTAACGAATTAACAATTGCATTAGTGGTAGTGACTTGTTCCTTATAAATATGTGTAAAGGTTAAAACGGCAAACGCGCGCGTGCAAGACTAAAATGTTTATGAATTACTATCAAGATTAGTAGAAGTTGTCATTTAAATTATTTCATTTTAATTAAAGTTGGTATTATACATTTTTGCACCATGCCAACTTAAAAACTTGTAGGTAGGTAGGTATTTACACTGGCTTTGTATTTACACTATTTTATTTATTGCTTTATTAACAAAAAAATAATAAATGTCTCTTTGTTTTTGTATTTGTTTTTTATTCCCAGCTATACCTACGCCCTAACACGTAAAAAAAGTTTCTGCACAAAATAAAGCTGACTTTGTAGCATCCTGTATAGTACAATTAAGACTTTTGCACACAAGACTTTATCTCGTCGTATAAGTGACAATAAAAATATATCAAAATTAGTTTTATTTAACACTAAGCTAATATTTCCTACTTAATATATCCACGATGCGCGGGTATTAAATATCCTTTTACTTTTACTTCATGCTTTTTTTAAAGGTTTGACGAAATACCCTTCGACCAAAGTAAAACTTTGGTCGAAGGAAATACCTTCATAATCATCATATCAGCCAAAGGACGTCCACTGCTGAACAAAGGCCTCAATCGTTTTCACATTTGTGTCGTCATATTGGGGGGAATTTACCAGTACTCACCACCCTTGGCAGGCTACTTTTTAGTGAAAGCGCAGAATGGCTACTGTTCAATAGAAGAGACGCCGAAATACGAATACCGAATACCATATATAATATTTTTTAAGTATTATAAACGAATTGACAAAATAAACATACCTACCTACATATTCTTACAAATATCTAACTAACAACAAAATCTAATTGTCAAAAGACACAGGTAATATGTAGGAGCATATTTTTTTAGTAGTAGTTTACTAGGATTTCTCCTGTGTCGTGGGTGCGTTTACAGACATGAATTCCACATACAATACAACCAGACCCGGAACAACTACCTGCAGATCATACAAATATTTTTTCCGTGCGGGAATCGAACCCACGATTCGGAGCGCAGCAGTCGACTGTATCAGCCACTGCACCAACCGTGCCGTCAAATATTGCCGTATAATTTTGTTTTTGGTGTTACTCTATCGAGCGTACTACTGTATATCGTATTACGAGTAATGATGCATCACAATTCAATTTTACAAGGTAAATTAAGTTTATAAAGAATATTTACTCTTAAAATTATGAATGCTAATAATACATTGCTTATAAATTCCCGCGTCAAGTCCATTTTAAATTTATTAAATGTCAAGGATTTGTAAGTTTAGGGATTTTATTGAATACATTAATACACATTATATCCGTAACTATTATTTGTTGTCAATGTAAGTTTTGTGAACGGACATGTGATCTAATACAATAACAATTTTTTATATGTATATTATTTACAACTACATATCTTTATCATATTACCAAAGTAGCCTCAAATACGATTTTATTCTGCAGAGCTGACAGAGAGACCTTTACAGAATACAAGCTAATTTATCAGCAGTAAGCATAATATTTTTTTAGAAAATAACTAAAAATAATTTGGGTATCTCCACGTCAGGCTCAGGACAAACGCACGCTGAAGCGTTTTCTTGGCATACAGTGTCTGTTTATTTTGAGTCTTGACTAGTTATATGTACGGAGACGAAGACAACGCAACTCGAGTAGTTGCTTAAATCTCTATTGTTTGTTGCAACTATACGCTTACAAGAGGAGATAAGCAAACAATGATTATAATATATATTTCATTTATCATTGCCTGTGAGACTACTCCTATAAAATGCAATTTCTAACAAAATACAATAATATAAGTATTCTAGAATACAAACAAATCTGGGTGCGCCGTTGCCGCCCGCCGCGCGCCGGCTAGACACCATTATCATGCTACTTCAGCCTGAGTAGCCCGATAAAATACCGTATCTTTTAGATAGCAATTTATAGTGATTCAGTTATTTGCGTGACCATACCTCTATGATAAAGGTGATAAAGTAATTTGCACTGTAATTTTAACTTTAACTTTCATCATCATCACATGATCAAATCGTAAACGTCCTGCTGAACATGGGTCTCCCAATGATCACTACAATGAGCGGCCATAGGCCATTACCACAATTACCATGCTTAGAAGGTGGCTTGGTGGTCGCATGTTGATATTAGCAAACTGGAGGATGCTGCTGCCAATCCTCCTTACCTTACCAAACCCTTAGTAGCCATTTACCACCCATGGGTGGAGAGGGGTGGGTCTATTCATTGGCGAGATCACCGAGATCACACGGTCCTTAGGTACTATAACTATTATACCAAAAATAGGTGTATCTATTTATTCATCTAGATTTATTATCACTAGTAGTTATTCATCAGCTATAGGACGTCCACTGCTGAACAAAGGCCTCCCCCATAGATTTCCACAATTGTGTAATCATTTTGGGAGGAATTTGTCAGTACTCACCACGCTTGGCAGGCGGGTTGGTGAGCGCAGTATGGCTACTGTTTCACAGAAAGGACGTTGCTCCCCATTCCTCTGGGTTAGAGCCCCTTTGTCGCCTTTTACGACATCCACGGGAGAATATTGAGTGGTGCTATATTCTTAATCCGGACACCACACGAACGCTGGCACTTATAGCTATGTAAATAATAACTTTATTATAATCTAATCGTGGAAATTTGAATTCTGTAATAAAAAGTTTTTATCTGTCACAGGGAAATTTTCACAATAGTAAATTATCACTATTATGGGTCCACATTAATGTTCGCTTCTATCTAAAATGAATATTATCTTTATAACCTTGATTATTGAGATTGGAATCCACGAAAGGCAGATTATCATACTTACTTACGTTCATAAAAGTTAGAATTATCGAGTCTAAACTAGTTATGTCCAGATAAAAACTTCGCTGCGGGGATGTGCTAATTTATTTTACCAACTTTTCACGAGTTAAATGATACATTACTGGCTGGGACTTGGTGACAGTATCGGACTTTACCGATAATCACTGTCTTGTGTAGCCGGTAAAGGCTTTAATTTATTTATTTAATAACAATATAAGAGAGTACATCTTTTCATGTATGTTTGAACCGTAACATATAAGTAGCACATTTTTTTGCGTATAAAATACTTAATTTTCCTAGGTAAATAAAAGTAATACACATTATAATGATCGTATAACATGTAGGTAACGTATAAACTCGTAAGATGGTTTCAAGGAAAAACACATTGATATTATGAAATGACTAATGTACAATATTATATTATCCTGTACCGAAAGCCCTGCGTAGGTAGGGTACCTTTATGAATCATCATGATTTATCAAATTATCATACACGGTTAGGGGAATACCCGAATACCTCATCTGCAATAGATAGGTACTGAAGGAGTGATCGTAAGTAAAGGCGTAAACCCAACAACAATAATCTGAACGTCTAGAAGTTAACAAAATTGTAGCAAAGTTATCGTTATTTTATTTGTATAATGGACCACATTATACAAATAAAATAACGATAACTTTTAACCGGCATGATTCAATGTTCATAATACCGATTGTGTAATCATTCTGACTGTACAACATTTTCAGATACGAATTTATTGACAAGTGTAACGCACCTCCTATGATTCTTGGTTGTAGGTAAGTACTGGAAAAATTCTATTCGTAGCAAATATTTGACTTTGTAATACTCACGACATCTCTAGCTTGACGCATATCGATTTGTCTTGTCAGTCGCAATGACTGAGATATAAGGTGATGAACGAGTAACGTTGGAGTCCACAGGGTGCTGTCATAAATTCAACTGGGCACAAGATAAAAATTGTATCCGCGTTCTGGCAAATACCGGTATTGGTGACCGCTAAGCCGTAGAGAAGTGAAAGGAACGGAGTAATGTGCCGTGAGTCGCGCAGAACACTTGCTTGGCGAGGCGAGGGTCACCTTGAGACGACGCGGGCTGCGGCGCATGTGCACCACACCCTCGGCCTCGCCGCTGCCCCGCGCCGCGCCCCCCGTCGAACGTGGCGCGCCGCGCCGATAGTGACGTCACAACGCGTACTCTCCCCCCAGCCCCGCTTCCGCGCTAACTATACTATAGCTAAAATACATTGCTCACGTGATGCCCTTCATGAAATATTGCGTCACTATATAGTGACTTATACGTATTACGATTTTTATTTTTATGACCGATCACTGTTCCTGTTAAGCCGGTATAGGCTTTAATTAATTAAATAAATAAAAGTGTAAGAGAGTGCATCTTTATCATGTAAGTATGTTTCATCATTCATCATTTCGGCCGAATGAAGTCCACTGCTGGACACAGGCCTCCCCCAAAGATCACCACAACGCC
The DNA here is from genome assembly GCA_947459985.1 of Diloba caeruleocephala. Taxonomy (NCBI): domain Eukaryota; kingdom Metazoa; phylum Arthropoda; class Insecta; order Lepidoptera; family Noctuidae; genus Diloba; species Diloba caeruleocephala. The sequence continues at coordinate 15,733,924 of OX381615.1, forward strand.
CATTCGGGGGATTTTCCAGAATCACCACGCTTGGCAGACGGGTTGTCGATCGCAGTTGAGTTGTTAATGTACTCGAAGGACGCTGCTGTAATCTGTAATCCGGGTAATCCCTTAGTCGACTTTTATGACACCCACGGGAGGAGATGGGGTGGTGGTATTCTGAGCCGGCACCACACGGCAAGGTATTTTTAACCCGTAAAATATTATACGTAGCACATTTTTTTTGTGTTAGTAAAGTTATCCCAGCTTTAGAGGTTGACTACTGGGGTCCTAAACCTGCAAAACAAAGCGGTTCGCACACTGGTATTCCAAAGAATGTTGCGAGCTGCCTACTTTTAAAAATGTAATTGGATCAATTGTAATTAACTTAGATAGACAGCAACTTTATATATCTATGCATATTGCACACCACGAACGCGATGAGGAGAGGTAGTGCTCTGCTATCGCCAGAAACTAATATCGTGATTCACTTAGCTAACACTATTTACACCAACTTAATATAATTTCACTTATATGGTAAAAAAATACACTAATAGCAAAAGGACATTCCAATGAACAATTCGGAAATAGTATAAGTTCTTTTACTTAGAAGATGTATGTGAACACGATATCTCTCGAAGTTCTCCATTAATCACTTTGTTATTTATTTCAGTAGCTTCATATTTTAATTCTCGTGAAGCCTATTGAATTTTAATATTGTATACCGTCAAGTGCATTAACAGTTTACAGTTATAAAACTCAAAACAGATGGTACCATATTCTTAACAACGATAAAGCTTTTTACTACTCTTTCATCTAGTAACAAAGAAGCATTCAACGTAAGTACATAATTATGGTATTTCCCAAAAAAAATTACAACTTTAGATACTTATCTTTTTCTAAAAGCTCTAACCCCATGCTCTTGGCCAAGCTAGAAGCATTGAACTTGTAACGTACATTTTAAAGACTATCTCTCTAATATAACAATAAAATTTAAGTTAATTATCTTACCTGAGTGAAGAGTCAACGGTAACAAATGGTATCCACTAGGGAGCATCTTGGGCCCTACTCTATTTCAGATGCCGTCCTTTTCATCTCTGCACAATAATAACTCTTCCTTGCGTCGAGATATTTTTTTTTTATTGGTCACCTTTGGAAATTCATCATGAACTATCTTCGCCACGGAGAAGGGCGCCACACACTAGTGTCGCACATGGTGCCACGCTTTTAGGAACATCTCGGAGGGGATGACTGTAAAGCGGTCACCCCCTCTAGCATAGAGAAGGCGACTGTAAAAAGATTTTTTCTAGTCCGTGATATAAAATTACTTTTTTTATTATGGGCGTACTACACAATCATCTTCATGTCAGCCTGAAAACGTCTACGGACCACTACTTAGCTCACTCTGCTACTTTCTCTCTCTCTTCTGTCCGTCTACTTGGTAGAAGAAAGAATTGCCTTTTGGGTGGTTACATTATCTATATAGGTATAATACGTGAAGAAAAAGTTTTGTACCCTTTTTAAACACATTACGCGCACGGAGGATTGTAAGATTTGACATAGTTAAAATTTATATGGAGCGCAAAAAGTTAAAATGTATGTACAATATGAGTTACAAATAAATTAAATCTAATAAAAAAATTGATGAATCACGGTCCAATTTTACCCTTGGGCGACCCCTGGGCGACTCCTGGGCGACCGCGGGGCGACTACTCGTAATTATGATTTCAATAGTATTATTAAATACTTAGTTGCAAATGATATACTTATCAAGTATCACATAAATACCTAGACGCGGTATGTTTTCGGTAGCCATACAATTATGTTTTCCGTGTGGGGATCGAACCCGCGACCGTAGTGCACAAAGCTAATCGCTGAGCGACTGCATCAACAGCTGTGCCATCAATGCCCAAGCACACCCGAAACAATTTTAGTTTAGAGATTCTACGGCGCGCAGCGGTTGATTTGATGACAATATTTTTGGGATACCTTATTTCACCACGGAACTCTACATATAGGCGACTAGGAATTAAACTAAAATCCATCAAGAAAACACGGCTGCGCCGGTATTTTTACATATTATGTCATAATTAATTTTAATGCTTTGTATTCTTCTTTGTCGTTTCGCTCTTGACTGAGCGGTTGTGGTCGTCATTTAGTACTGCAAAATCCAAATAGTTACAATTTTAAAGTCATTGATACCTTGGTACCAAAAGTTTAACTTCTGTGTAAGAACGTACGAGTATATCTTATATATCGGTATCTATACTAAATTATAATATTTACACATAAGTACATATATAAAAAGATTAAACGATACCATAAAAAACCGGAATTGCAACGTGTTGCGTAAAAAAACGAATCTTATTCTTGATAGGCGCACGGATTCACGGGTGTGTCAGCGACGTGGTGACGTGCCCCCGGACACGTAGGTATTTGTATCGAGTAGTCATAGTGTCATACTCGCAACAGACCACACATTCAGCGCGGCGCACAGGGGCAGTGTCTGCACTGCATGACACAGTGCACGGCTTACGATCTTACGACTGGTTAAATAGTTATTATACTCTTTGACTGGTTAGAACGCAACACTCATATTTTGATATTTCTAAATTCAAAATATGGTTGCATGATTCGAACGTAACATTTCTGAAGAGTAGGTGCATTACTACAAAGGTTTGCTTGCGTTTATACTTATCAATTTATATTAACATTCCTCAAACTATAATGAAAGTATGACCTTCACGTGTGGCCTTTGTTTCCTAAATCAGAGAATAATTGTAATTAAACAAACTATTGTATAAATATTTTTATACTTTTGGTATTATCTTCATGCCCTCCGTAGAGAACAACATCGCTAAGATAAAGTGCCTACTATAGATGAAACAGACGGTCTAAATACGAATACAACACCGATTGTTGTTGGGTATATAGATTAATAGGTACATATTATTATATGTTCAATACTTAATTGACCTACGTACTCCGTACCGTTAGAACTCGGCTATCTCTTGAATACCTTTTTTATTGGTCTCCAGTGGAAATTCATCATGAACTTCCTCCGCCCCGGGGTAGGGCGAAGAGGCATGCCGAACTCCTACTGGCTAAAACCACTGAAGCGATCATCTTCGGCACCGAATGGGGGCTTCAGGTCCTGGTAAAATTACACTAGAGCCGCCCATTGGTGCCACGCCTATAGGCACATCTCGGAGGGGATGACTAAAGCGGTCACCCCCTCTAGCATAGGGAAGGCGACTGTAAAAAGGTCGCCCCCCAGGCACTACTCGGGGAGGAGGATAAAGGATCCTCCAATGCCTTGATGTGCGCTGTGTTGCGCACACGGCGGCATGCAAACACCTGCGCGCCACTGTCTTCCCGGGGGTCGCTTGGTATGAGCACGCAAACTCCCCAATCTGAGCACTCGCGACCCCCGAGGCCCTCTGCCATACAGCGACGGCAGGGGCATCTTTTGAATACGAAGCGGATAATTAAATTAATAATTCTATTAAATTAATAAACTTGACAGTGTAACTTACTACAGCAAAAAATATTTAAGTACCTGCCGTATTTCATCATCATGACAGCTGAAGGTCGTCCATTGCTAAACAAAGACCTCCCCCGTAGATTTCCACAATGACCGAGTTACGAACCGCATCCGACAAATCCTAGCTATCTTTACCAGATCGTCTGTCCCACTCGTTGGAGGCTGTTCCACGCTGCGTTATTCGAGAATGTTTCTGCCTTCGGCTGCCCGTAGAACGGCCATCAGTTCTACGGGCTATATGCACCGCCCATTGGCACTTCAGATTACTAATCCTTTCGGCTATAGTTCTTCTACGGATCTCCTCATTTGTGATTCGATCGCGTAGATATGCCATACGAAGCATAGTGACATTGAGCTTTCTTATGAGGCTTTCTTCCTTATAGTGAGCGACCACGTGCCCGTGCTATATGTCTTCACTGATAACACACTTTGGTCATGAGGCACTTCGGTATTAATACGTTAATAAGTTTCCCAAACGCTGCCCAGCCACTTCGGATTCGATGATTCACCTCTTTCTCGAAGTTGGACCTACCTAACTGGACGGTTTGTCCCAGGTAGACATACTCGTCAACAACTTCGAGAACAGACAATACATCAACTGATATTGGGACGCGGCAGCATTTGAGATTACTTTCATTTTGCCCATATTCATCTTAAGGCCTGTTTGGCCTCCTGTTGGGAATCTCTGTTGAGATCATCGACCATTATGCTGAGCTCTTGTACTGATTCTGCCATGAGTCCATGATAAAATTGTCATCGGAGGTGCGTGTATACTCGCCACTGATGTTAATACCGAATCCTTTCCACTCAACCAATGATATTATACCATAGATATGTTACGTTATGAACTTATGACAAATTTAAAGATTGTGACAGTGTGTGCTCGTTGTCCTGTTTTGGGCGAACTGATTGCGAGGTGCTACAATTGGGGGAGTTTTAGTTCTTACTTTTGGCGCGCATGTTAACATATCTACATATCATTAATATATAATAATATTCTCGAAGAAAACACAGGCCAAGCAAAGAAAAGAGACAACACATATATTCTATTACAGGTGCGACAAAGACATCGAGTGAGTACACGTGTTGTCATTTTAGATAACTATTTCTTTTACTCTCGTAGTTTTTTGTATCTTCCTTCATAGATGTGGAGTTTTGTAGGTTTATACCTACATACAGTGACACTGAAATTTGCACGCCATTTAATGTGGACGTAACATATCTGTGGTATATTATCATTGTTCTATATTCTAATTTGAATAGTATTTTTATTCAAATATTTTGTTACTCACATTTAAGAGAGCAAATTCGAAGAAAAATGCCAGATTTGGGGAAAGAAAATTCTTGGATTTTGCTCCACGATAATGCGCCTTCACACACGGCCATCATTGTGAACGAATTTTTGACCAAACACTCAACAAATACCATCGAGCAACCACCATATTCACCACATATGGCTCTAGCCGACTTCTTTCTTTTCCTAAACTCAAATTACCACTTCGTGGCACCCGTTTTCAATCGGTAGAAGACATAAAGGAGAATTCACGGCGAGAACTGAACTCAATTCCAGAAACAGCGTTTAAAAATGTTTTGATGATTGGATTATTCGTTGGCGTAAGTGTATCGTTTCTGAAGGAGCATACTTTGAAGGTGATAAAATAAATTTGGACGAATAACAAACATTTTGTGTATTATTGATCTTTTCCCGTTACTTTCTTGACAGAGTAGTATATACACTACTGCTTTACAGTCATCCCCACCGAGTTGTGCCTAAAGGTGTGGCACCAAGTGGCGGCTCTAGTATGATTGTATCGAGGACCTGGGGCCCCACTTCGGTGCCGAAGATGACTGCTCCGGTGGTTTTAGCCAGTAGCAGCCCAGCATGCGCCCCGGCCCTCCCCCTCACGACTACAGAGGACATACCATGAAGCATTTCCACCGGGTTTAATAAAATAAAAATTATTTGTCTGTTTATCTGTCTGATAACTGTTTTTCAATTGCTATTTATCTAACGAATAACTATCCGGCCGATTATTTCACCTCGAACGACGCTAACTTCAGGAGATGAAACAAACATAGTGCATATAAAGATGTTAGAGCAGGACAGACTATTCCATGCTCTATGTATGACAAAATATATCACTGTTATACGTAGATGGAGTTGTTTATATTAAATTCGAAGTTATGTTTGTTGTTTGTGAATGTTTACTTTCAGTTTGTTTAAGGCTCCCGTTATTGTGTACTTAAAGTTATTATATTTTATTTCCAATGGAATCGAAGAAAAGAGAACGAATTTTCATACTGCTGAGATTCAGTTAGTCATGAGTTTAATCGACAAGTAAGAACAAAATGGACTGACGCGGTAACGTACAAAGAACTTGACGGCACGGTTGGTGCAGTGGCTGATACAGTCGGCTGCAGCGCACCGGGTCGTGGGTTCGATTGCCGCACGGAACAAATATTTGTACGATCTGCGGGTAGTTGTTCCGGATCTGGGTGTATTGTGTGTGGAATTTGTGTTTGTAAACGCACCCACGACACAGGAGAAATCCTAGTTTGGGGCAATATTTAAACAAAGAAAAAATACAATTAAATACCGTCAAAAAAGGTAAAGTGTACCACATGGTAGTTGACAGTTCTTATATTTCTTCCCGATGGATTAATGAATTCATTTATTGAGTCTCTTTGTCAATTGTTAGGTCATCACTGCTATCAAAAATATCCATAATAATAACAAATTTACTTGGTATGAAACGCAAAATCAAGAAATAACTAACCTAATAGTAAATGGATTATTTACACCATCCGTCCCGCATCTGTCGAATGGTACTATCTCTCGGATATCCTTCTATCTGGCCGTCAAAGGGACAGATTAAGGGTCAAATTAAGCCTATCTGACCATTTAAAAATTAATTCACATGTAGTTAAATGTTTTGCTATCTGTCGAATAAATGCTTTCTGTCTGTTTATCTAACGATTGAAAAATCGGTCGTCAATTATATTATATATTAAAAGAAGACTGCAGTACTTTTTGTACATGAAGGCAAATCTATAGTACCTAACTAAAACTGCATATCTAAGTACAATAGCTGATTCAATTGTTTATTACCCACGTCACTAGCCAACTGTACTTAAAACTATATTTTCCTCATTCAATGTGGGGTATACCCGTGAGGCCGTGAACAATAAGCGTACCAGTACCTACAACGACGACAAGCGATAATGCTTATTTGTCTTTTACATTAGGATATAAGTCATTTATAGAAAGTGTTTTCAACTTCATTTAAAAAGTTTAATAATAAACGCCTATGTGAAGGATGTATTCAGTGCAATATGAAGTTTGCCATACCTACCGAAAGTCAACTCAATCGAACTTAAATTGATATGCCTGCCCTAGCCCTACCTAACCTGTCTGCTTGTCAATCAAAACGTCACAGTTATTACATATTTTGATACGCTCTCGTATTATACGTACGCATCGGATACATTTTGCATAAATAACTACCTACGTATATTTTTGTAAGGGCGTTACGGACGGCGCTATTATATACTGAATCTCCGTCATAAAGCTAAATGTGTAAGATCGTTGATCGGTTGTTCAGAACAGCGTCCTATCGATCCACACTAATATCATATAATATCTACTTAGTTAATAAATGATCTATGAGCGCTTAATTTATAAATTTTTGTGATATCGGTCTTTGGTAAAGCTTACATAAAATATAATAAGTCACAATGCTAGTTGTACAAAAAATACGTATATTAATTAAACATTATTACCAACCAATTAAAGCTGACGGTTCATTATCATCATCATCATCATCACATCAGCCACAGGGTGTCCACTGCTGAACAAAGGCCTCCCCCTTAGATTTCCACAACGAGCGGTGTCACATGCCGCTCTCGTTCAACGACTCCCAGCGACCTTCACCAGGTCCTCTGTCTACCTTGTTGGAGGTCGTCCCACGCTGCATTTTCCGATGCGCGGTCTCCATTCGAGAACCTTTATGCCCCAACGGCCATCAGTTCTACGAGCAATGTGCCCAGGCCATTGCCACTTCGGTTTACTAATCCTTTCAGCTATGTCGATAACTTTGGTTCTTCTATGGATCTCCTCATTTCTGATTCGATTTTGTAGAGAAATACCAAGCATAGCTCTCTCCATAGCTCGCTAAGTGACCTTGAGCTTTCTTATGAGGCCTATTGTGAGTGACCATGTCTCTGTTCGATATGTGATCACTGGTTAAAGACTTTCGTCTTGAGGCATTGCGGTATTGTAGACGAAAAGACGTTACGACGTTTCCCAAACGCTGCCCAGCCGAGTCGGATTCGACGATTGACCTCTTTCTCGAAGTTGGACGTACCTAACTGGACAGTTTGTCCCAGGTAGACATACTCGTCAACAACTTCGAGAACAGAGCTCCCAACGGATATTAGGATGGGCACGACATGGGCATTTGACGTGACTTTCGTTTTGCCCATGTTCATTTTAAGGCCCACCTGTTGGGAAACTCTGTTCAGATCATCGAGCATCATCTTGCAGCGATTCTACCATGATTACGATGTCGTCGGCAAATCGAAGGTGAGTGATATACTCGCCATTGATGTTAATGCCGAATCCTTTCCATTCCAGAAGCTTGAAAGCTGACGGTTACGTAACTAAAACTGAGGGAATCGTCTTTGTGTAATAATTATTATATTTTTGTATATTTGTAACACTACTAATGTTTGTTTAAAATTATTTATTAGTAAATTATATTCAGTTACCTTGAAATCAACCAAGTCCGTAGCCATGTTTTCCGGTCTGTTATATATTTTGATATTCACCCAACCAACACTCTGTAGCACAGTTAATATGGAAATAAGTCGATTATTTCTCCAACACGTCTTTTCTATGGGAGCTCCACAATAAAATCCTTTATCTTGACATTTACCACAGTATTATCTTTATCTAAATTGCGTTCAATGAATTGCGGCAGAATTACATTTATATTACATTACATACGCATGTATTTATAACAAACTATGGCCAATAAACGCGCGCTGGTGTTCTTAAACGTACAATAAATGAATTCACTTATATGTATTGATAAGATTTTGTTTAGTCCTGGTGGTCGTCGGAAACTAAATAATGCAAATATTATTGTTAGGTAACAACTGATCTGATTGTACTTTGGCACTAAAATAACAAAACTTGGATCACTCCCAAACTAGATGTATGAAGATGAGACTGAGAACACTACGGACACGTAGGACAAAGTGTTTACGCTTGAAACATAGATTAAATTTTTCTTCTTTTATGAGAAAAGTAAAATAAAAGTTTTAATTAAAAAAATAGAAAATAAAGGTACGTCAGTAATTAATGGTGTTTCAATAAAATACTTCACTGTCCTACACGTCCGACACGTCACGTAGTCACGACAGTTATACAAGCAGTCAACAGTCACGTTATAATATGGTTATAATTTTGCAACATTCTTCAAAGAAAGCAGGGTTCAGGCTGTTTTGCCAACGAACTTATTTTATCTATTCCGTGGTTTTACCCGTAAACCAATTTTCCTGCAAAGTAATTAGCGTTGTTAACGTTAAACTATAATACGACCTTTACGTCTAATTGGTTGTCTTAACCAGTAAAAAGCGAAGGTTCTATTTGTTCAATTGCAATAAAAAAATGGGTAATGTCTCCTCCTGATAAATATTTGATAGTTTTCGAATGATGGTGGCAACTAATTACGACTTTCAAATTCGTTGACTTTTAGTGACTCTACTAACTCTAATTGCGGTTTTATGGATACGAAGGTCATTTATGATGCCATCCAGCTAGTTCAAGACAGTATCGGCTTTAAAGCTATGTACATAACCGAATTAAAATAATTTCACAACTGTTTGAAACTCGATTTAAATTTTGTTAAGAATTTGCAGAACCAATGCCTGAACCACTTTTTTTTTGTACCATTAGAATCTGACACGGTGACTAGATGGATGATAGATAGAAGCTTTCCCTATAGTTTGCTGTTCGAAATTAAAGAAATTCAGGGTGCATAAAAACGATATGTACCATCACGAAGTGTGGTGAGAACTGAGAACATAGGAAGACTTGGTAGTAAAATCGAGCTTTATAAAGATCCACATGAATGATCGCAGGTTATCGGTAATTAAATTATTGTTACACATGCAGTAGAAAAATATCTAAATAAGTAATAACCAAGGGTCGGTATAGGTAAAGTTTTTAAGTAGATACGTAGATCATAATATTACCAGACTTAGGGTGAGATTCAGAAACGAGTCTAAGCGTGAACTTACGCTTCCATCTGTCAAAATTAGGGGCGTAAGTAGTGTATTTTGACATATGGAAGGGTAAGTTCACGCTTAGACTCGTTTCTGAATCTCACCCTTAGATAATCACCAAGCCTTTATTATCAATTAATATGATTGAATTTAATATAATAAACTAACTGCTACTCTAATTTTGCATTACAAAATACTGTGAATGTACCTACTCGAAATCTCAAACTTATTCATAATAAAGGTTTGGTGGCCAACTATTGAGGAAAGGCCAGGAACCGGGTGTTTTGCGCTACTAAACTACAAAACTTGTTCTCAATGTAGGTTAGAACAGTTTCCGGATTTCCCGGATTATAAGGCATATCCATATTCAGATTTCGTAGTGAATTTGACGTCGTTTGGTACTACCTCTCTACATAAACTCTACCTATTCCGACCTCTGGTAATAACGTAATGACGACCTTATTCACATAACTTTTTCCTCCTGTGCTGTAAAAGTTTAATTAGGAGACAATTGACCAGCTCAAAATTGACGGTTATATTTTTTTTTGTGGTTACTATTTTTCTTTTCACCTTGATATTGATGTAATAAAGAATAAAATGAGGGTTGACGAAATGTGAGTTTTCTAATACTAAGAAATCTACATTTTTTCTTCCTTATCACATGTTCAGTTGATTGGAGAATAATTATCCTACCATTCTCAATGGGAACCATGTTTGTACACACGGCTACACGTCAAGCTCGACACCCTATATAATCATAAGTATGCTATATGCGATGCACAAAATCGTTAGAAAGGGAGCTTGTATCGTGGCATCGGCCAATCATGCTTTGCACTTACGCAAACAGACACACTTCTTTGAAGAAAAAAATCGCTCGCCGATCGGATCCCAACATGAACGTTCGAATATGAACATTATTTATATGCAAATAATGTTCATATGTTCCGTGTGGTGTCCGGATTAAGAATATAGCACCACTCCATCTCCTCCCGTGGATGTCGTAAAAGGCGACTAAGGGAATCTAAACCAGAGGGATGGGCAGCAGCGTCCCTTCTGTGATACGGTAGCCATACTGCGCTCACCAACCCGCCTGCCAAGCGTGGTGAGTATTGGCAAATACCTCCCAGAATGATGACACAGTTGTAAAAATTTATGGGGGAGGCCTTTGTTCAGCAGTGGACGTATAAATGGCCGATATGATGATGATGATGACTGTTCATATTCATATAAACGCTTGATTTGCTTATCATAATAGCCTGGAATGCAGTTTGTGAATCTCGCCCAAAGTCATAAATTTCGTGATTTACTCGTAATTGCTAAATAATTTTTATTTTATTTATATTGTCAATTTTCATATTTGTTACTATTGTTGAACCCCGAGGTAACACACATAGGTTATGTTCATTTTATAGTTTGTTATAGTATACATAATCAGCCCATTACTATCCCACCGCTGGGCACGGGCTTTTTCTCACAATGAGAAAGGTTAGGCTTGGCCTTAGCCTCAGGTGTGCAGGTTTCCTGACGATGTTTTCCTTCACCGTTAACGCAAGTGATAATCAATCGATCCGCAAATGAATCCGAAAAGTCACAGGTGCGGCCGGGAATCAAACTCAGATTCTCCAGTATGAAAGTGAAACTTTTAACCACTATGCCTTCACTGCTCTTGTTATATAGTATTATTTGGTTGCTAATACTTAACTATTTTTTAAGTGATTCAGCTTACGGTCTGTCTTTTGGAAGTCATAAATACAGTTATCTAACTGCTGAATATCGAAACGCCACTTAATACTAAGTCCCGCTTTAACTATTTGAGCCGCCCGGTTTCCTACTGAAACGGTTTTTTTAATAGTTAAAGCGGGACATAATATTAAGTGGCGTTTCAGTATTCGGCCTATATTACATAAAAGCGTGAAGATATTTGTCATACCTATTAGAAGTCAAGTTTTATTTGCCATGCTTGATTTGATAAGGGATGTCACTATCTGAATATGATTTATTATATTTTTGAACTTGTATTCTAAATGCTCACATTAATTTCAACTGTGGTGTTATTATGTTCCTTGTTGATTTAGATTTTTAATTATGATCCCCCAAAGATCGCCATAACGACCGGTGTGGGCGTGTTGTGTGCTCATTGAGCGGTTTAGCCATAATCGCCACGCTTGGCAGGCGGGTTGGCGATCACAGTTGAGCAGTTGTAACTTAATTAATTAAGTATTTATTCAATAACTAGCGCTTTGTCCGCGACTTCGCTTAGAATGAAGAATTTCCCACACAAACTTCAATACCCCATTTAACCTCTTTAGGGGATGATTATTATGCCTATGTCCTTCCCTAGGGTTCAAGCGATCTCACACAAAATGCATCAAAATCGGTTCAGGGCTTTAGCCGTGACAACGTAACAAACAAACAGACAGAAACACTTTCGCATTTATAATATTTAATATATTTAGCAGCGATAGCCTAGTAGTTGAACCCTTGCCTTTCACAGAGGAGGATCTGTGTTCTATCCCCGCCCGTACCTCGGACTTTTCGGATTCATGTGCGGATAAGAATTTTTATTATCACTTGCGTTAACATCGTGAGGAAACCTGCACACCTGAGAGGGCTCCAATAGTGTTCTCAATTATGTGTATAGTCTGCCTACCCACACTAGGCCAGCATGGGACTAGGACTAAGGCGTAACCTTTCTCATCCTGAGACAAGGCCCGTGCCCAGCAGTAATATGCGGTTTTTTAAAATAAAAATCTAAATCCTTTACATATATTTTCACTCCTATAGACTTTAGCGACATTTCTCTCATAGTCATCGTTTTTGGTAAAATTATAAATTTATAATTATTCATAACAAATAATAATAGATGTATAGGCGCTAAGGCGCAGCGCAAATCAAAAACAATGTATTACGTGACTAGCTAAACTTGCTTACAAAATATATACGTATATGATACGTATATATGTGTATGTATATTATGGATAGAGCACCGCATGTTTGTGTATGGTGTGTGCCATGCGCTCAAACTAAACAGGTTTTGTATAGCTTGATCTGTAGCCGAGTATTCGAGTATGTAAAATTGTGCGACGGAACGACAAAATGTACTACACCCTCTCGCACGATTCGCAGCGTTCAAATTCTAATAGTTCAAAGTCCAAACAGTCTAGGTTGACGCGTAGCCGTGTGTGCAAACTAATGAATAGCTTCGTTTAGTCAACGAGTCGTGCCCATCCCAATATCCGTTGGGAGCTTTGTTCTCGAAGTTGTTGACGAGTATGTCTACCTGAGACAAACTGTCCAGTTAGGTACGTCCAACTTCGAGAAAGAGGTCAATCGTCGAATCCGACTCTGCTAGGCAACGTTTGGGAAACTTCACAACGTCTTTTCGTCAACAATACCGCAATGCCTCAAGACGAAAGTCTTTAACCAGTGTGTGTTACCAGTGATGACATATGGAACAGAGACGTGGTCACTCACAATGGGCCTCATAAGAAAGCTCAAGGTCACTCAGCAAGCTATGGAGAGAGCTATGCTTGGTATTTCTCTACGAGATCGAATCAGGAATGAGGAGATCCGTAGAAGAACCAAAGTTGTCGACATAGCTGAAAGGATTAGTAAACCGAAGTGGCAATGGCCTGGGCACATTGCTCGTAGAACTGATGGCCGTTGGGGCAAAAAGGTTCTCGAATGGAGACCGCGCACCGGAAAACGCAGCGTAGGATGACCTCCAACGAGGTGGACAGACGACCTGGTGAAGGTCGCTGGGAGTCGTTGGATGAGAGCGGCATGTGACCGCTCGTTGTGGAAATCTAAGGGGGAGGCCTTTGTTCAGCAGTGGACGTCCTGTGGCTGATATGATAGTCAACGATTAATGTTTGGATAACTCCATAATTGTGTTTAAATGACGTTATCGATGCTTCATAAACCTATCCTAGGTAATAAATTATATGAAAATATATTGGTTCTAATAAAACAATTGATAAATGTATATTTAAGTATTTGCCAATTTATTATTTTATGGTATGTTACAGGTTGATAGAGACAATAATGTCCCTAAGTGTTCCGTTAATAACACTTACAAATGTACCATCTAGTGTGGTCTTACGAGGACCTGGAGCCCCCCTTAGGTGCCGGAGATGACCACAACCACTAGGAGTCCAGAATGCCCCTTCGTCCTTCCCCGGGGCGGAGAAAGTTCATGAGGAACTTCCACTGGGTCCAATAAAAAAAGTTAGATATAAGATGTTGCTTATCACAATATTGTCAACAGTCAACAGATATTGATTGCTTTAATGAGTTTAAAATCACGGACTATTTGTAGGTATACATTGTAAGGGTACATAAATAAAGTTTGTTAATACTAATCACTTACAAAGTTAGAATTTTTTCAAATCTAAGTTCTTTGCAACAAAATGTTTACAATACAAGTCTTTAAACTACAGTAAAACCGTAAAACCTGCAGATATTAAAACATACAAGATAAAGCATTGATGCCGTTTCTTAGAATGTTGTTATCTGAAATTTACAAGGTTTTCACGATGCTGGCATTTACTGCCTGTATCACTCAACGACTAATAGAGAAATGGTTATTACTACTACAACAATAATACTGTGATTAGTAAATCTATCTCAAAACACATAAATGGCCAATATATTTACAGGGATAAATAAATTCAACTAAGTACCTCTGAATTCTCAACTTTCTTCATCAATTCAGTTCGTAAGCGTCCATGGGGCTCCCAATATCAGCAACAATGAACAGTAATAGGGTATATTGCCGTAATCACCGAGCAAGGATGAACAAATATTGTAAGTATGCATAAAACAAACGATAAAGGTTAGTTTAGTACTACCATAGTACATAGTATCACTGCATATATTATAAGGATGCAGGTGTATATCTCAGGGATAAATGCTAGGACCTGTATTGTTTCATGTATGTGTTTATTGGGGATCAAATGTGTGTACTGATGATACTGATTGACTAACTAGAAAAATATCTAAACCATTACTTATATAAAGGCCATTTACATAAACTGGATTATTATTACTCACAATTGCGACTATTTTTAAGCCCATTTTCACTGGGATACGAAATACGCTATTAGGTGTTTTAGTTATATTTAGCTATGTTGTGTGGAAAATTAAGCATGATTATGATTATGCATAGATAAACTATGATAAAGCTAATTCTGAACCATAAAACTAGACCGCACGTTTGGCGCGGTGGCAGTCTCTTAGCTTTCTGCGCTTCGTATCGCGGGTTCGATCCCCGCACAAAATAAATATTTGTATGGCCTACAAGTAGTTGTTGCGAGTTTGGGTGCTTGTGTATGTGAGATGTCTGTAATTTTTACTGTCGGTACGACGACACAGGAGGAATCTTTGGGGGGGGGGGGGGCAACGTTTAAAAAAGGTGGAGTATTTTAAACAAAATAATCGGTTCCTATCTTCTGGTCTAATTAGATGCAATCGAGTAGCAGGATTCTGCAAGAACCGACTACCATCTGCCCTAACATCAATATCTTTAAGTCAGACCAGTTGTTAGATTTTCGGGCTTCTGACTGTCTGTAACAAAGAACCTAAGATTTTTAACAACCTGGTGAAGAGACGATCAAGTCATTCGCCGGGTAACCCGACTACAATAACAATTGTAATGCTACCCAGGATAAGTGTTCGAAGACAACCAGGACCGATAGGCTGAAACACGGACTGGTCTTGAATAGTCTTGATATGAAACTAATCCTCACTGTAACTTAATCTCGAAGATACATCGTTCTGTGCAGTAACTAAACAATTTTTAAGTACAAGCGCCAAAAAACAAACATATTAGGTTAAATTGAAAGCGATTGGCTAATTACCACTCTAGTAAAATTTCAGCGTAATTAATAATTACTGTCACCATTAGCCGTTATAATTCCACCACTGTGAAAAGACTTCCCACATGATTTACAAACATTCCACTCAGTCAGTCTAAGCCATGTTTTGTTTCCGCTTTACAGCTCGCTATATTCTCTTTGATGATGCGAGGCCTATTCCACTGACTCGGTGATTAGTGGTGTATTTTTATTTATATAAAATATCAGGTATAGTTCTAATAAGCTACAAGTACGATACAGCTAATCAGAGAGATATTCTTGCTGGAGGCTCTTCCCATTAGAAGATAATCTATATCAATTTGTAAGTGATTTTTTCAGAAATTAGAGATCACATGGTCAAATCAAAATGGTATAGATAATATACACTAGCCAAAATGGTCTAAGGAAATATCCAAAGAGTTTATATAATAAAAAACCATAGATATTTATTATATAAAAATATAAAAACTCTTTTCGAAAAAAAGTGGCACTTACGCATTTAATATATTTCATTGTCACCTTCAGTTTAATTATTTTAGAATCCTGTAAATTAACGAGTAGTTTTGTCAATTTCATTGTTAAATTTCATGTACTCAATAAACAATGATATCAAAAGTCTATCACTCCGATCTTACTCTTCGCTTCAGAACATCCCAGATGTGCACTATAAGAGTGAGGTCAGAATTTCGAGCTGTCTTATTCATACAACAAATTTACCTCTTGAATATATGCGTCCACGTCTCCAGAACGGAGCGGGCGTTGTCATCCTTAAAAATCGAATTGTATCCAATAGCAGTCAATACGGGTTCTGCTTGAAGAGTTAGGACCTGCAATATGTACCGGTGTGCATTCAATGTGCCGTTTTCATTGAAGACTAACTGTAAGGTCCATCGAATTAATTACTGCCCAAAACATAATGGAGCCCTCGCCATAAGAGGTGACTTTTTCAAAAGACACGCCAGCAAAGCGATTGCCTTGTCGTCCTAGCACTCAATGACGTCGGTCCTCACAACACAAAGATATCTTGGATTCATCGGAGAACAATAATCTACCATGACAGTCCTATTGAGTGCAATTGAGTGCATGTCGAATAATTTCGAGCGAAACTAAGTCTTGCAATTCTGTGCTCACAAAGAGAAATTTGAAGTCACGGGCTAGGCGTTGACTGTGTCTAATGGCAGTGAGACTTCCTGAACATCCATAGAAACTTCTTTGCAACATGTCCCATGTGTGCGCAGTAGGATTCATACCGGGCGACTGTGAAGGCAATAGGAAAGCCGACATACCAGGTTCTGCCAACGTTTGCGTTGTCAAACGTGCGGAGTGCCTATGTCGGGGCCGATTTTTTTTGCGATGACGTCCGCGATGATTTTCGGCGACATCCTCAATACGACGATACCGAGTACACAACGCTCTGTGGCGCGTGGAGAGCACCACAGTTTAACGATAACAAAATATTGACGATCATCAATCATTAATATTTTGATCCCTAAACCTTAACAATCAGTGAATGTTTTCCGCGTAGGTCTAGGCAAAGGTATAATATATACAGATATCTTAATAATAAATTATAGTACCTCTATAAAGGTAACTTATTATCTACATAAGCATTTATAGCGTGCCTACAAAATGTCATAATCATGGTTCCTAGCTATTTATATTAATCCCCGTTGTGTACAGATTAGAAACAACGCACTACTCCATCTCCTCTCATGGATGTAGTAAACGGTGCTAGCAGCATCCTTTCTGTAGATTAGCAGCCATTCAGAGATATTTGCCTGTTTAATCGCTGTCGGCAAATACGTAATACCAAAATATCCTTTGACTGCGGTATATGTGCGATTTACGTTTGTCGCAAACCATGGTCGTGACTCGTGAGTGACTGACAAGTTCCTCCCAAAATGACAACACAATTATGAAAATCTATACGGGAGGTCTTTGTTCGGCAGTGGACGTCCTTCAGCTGATATTACGTGATGAGTTGATAACTTATTATAGAAATCCAAAGAAAAACCGTTTTCCCGTCTATATTACTCAGATGCTGGTGAAAACAATTACGAACGTATGTCGGTAAAGAAGGCAGAGAAGGAAAAATACAAGCTGACGTATGAACTTATCATTATAATACTGTTATACAATGGTTAAGCATGACGATGTGTATTTTTACTATCGATCATCGTCGCGATATTACTAATATAGACGATAAAACAGCGCCATCTATTGAATTAACACGTATGCTGCATACAGCGACATCTGGTCAACTTATTTCAACTCCAATGACCCGGATTAACTATTCATTTTAGTGTTTTCTATGGAAATCCACAGATGGCATCACTCGCAAGTCTCGGGTCAGAAAACGCCGGCCCTTGTCTCGTGGAACACGTCAGGGGGACAGCAAATATCACTCGCTCGTAGGTACCTCCTACACCATTCGTACACCACCAACATGAAGACCTTATATATTAGAATCATGTATAACTGTCGAAAACTGTGTATGATAGGGAGAGGGAGTGAGAGCTAATCACCATTCTTGGGACGCACACCAAAGACTAATCTTTATTAACGATATCTAATGTCCCATACAATCCATCATAGAGAACTTTCCTTTTACGCAAAGGCAGAACATGTAGATTTAAAAGAAGAAAAAATACGGCATTGATTTCAGTCGAGGTTTCGTACAGATTGAAATTACTTAATATAACGTATTTTTATAGTAGTAGTACACCATACGATTCGATAGGGAAACCGACAAAGATTGTTTTTTTAAGTCTTAATTTAAATGAATTCTATGAAATGTGTCTTTTACATAAATGTAATTGTTTGCGTAAGTTTAAGAGGTGATAAAGCGGATCATGTTAGAGATAGTTTGGTAAAAGTTTCTGAATGTTATATTAAGGGAGCCCACGATGTTAAATGGTGATTTACTCGAGCGTCGTGGGGACCTATTGGATTTTGAAAATTAGGTGGCAGAAAGAAAAGAAGGTTATACGAGGTACAGGCTTTCAATAATCTAAAATAAACAGTCATATTGACAGCCCCACGTACCTCTGATGACGGAGGTATATTAATCTGACAGTTAGCATTATGGGGTTAGCCGAACGGAAGGGTAAAAATAGAAAAATAATATATTCGAGCGCATCTGATTTTCAGAGGGGTTGTTAAGTGAACCCGAAAGAAGCTCCCATTCAAAAGACTGACGATTCGGACATGACGCTGTGCGGAACTAGTGACGGAGTTGGAAAATGCAAAAAAACGCCATTCCGAAATACTCGAATGCGCCAGATTATATATACAGGCGGTTCAGCTTGATGTCCATGCAGATCCATCCAAATCTTTAGATTTAAGGTTGAAAATTTAATGAGTTTATGTTTGAAGTGTTATAAGGTTATTACCACACTTCAAACATAGGTATCCAACGGTTGAGATTAAAATATTTTCAAGTGATCAATCTTTGTGAAGATGGGTTTAAATTACAGCTTCACCTCAGTTCGAAAATTACAGATCGCGCGTGTTAATAACCTATACGGATAGGTTCTTATGAGGATTGCTTCGATCTGTAGGAATTTAGGTTTCCCTCTCCGAGATGTGCCAATAGGCGTGGCACCAGTGGGCGGCTCTAGTGTGATCATACGAGGACCTGGAGCCTCCCTTACGTGCAGAAGATGACCGCTCCAGTGGTTTTAGCCGGTAGTCCGGCATACCCCTTCGTCCTTCCCCGGGGCGAAGGAAGTTCATGAAGAATTTCCACTGGGCACCAATAAAAAAAAAAGCAATTTAGGTTTGAAATCTTCCAATTTAATTTGATTTTGTGGTATGATCAAATGAAGTGGTAGTATTGGTAACGTCATGTTATACTAAGTATTCAATAAATGTAATACATTATTTGTCAGAGCGACAGCTGTGTGTCGAACCACTAGCGTTCAGGATCGAATGTGTAATGATCAAAATATGAAGACCGAGTCGTACGTCACATAAATTCAAATTTTGATTTGATTAAAGAATGAATCGTGAGATGGACAGTGATGGAAATAAAAGGTATCAAGTCATGAAAGAGGTTGATTGAAATGAAGGTGAAGGATGACTTCGTCCTAACACCCCGATGTCCCGGTGAAAAAAAAAATCATGTAAATATTTTTTTTTGCAATAAAACAATAAATCAATTAATAAAGCCTTCTTCATATCAGCCACAGGACGTCCACTACTGAACAAAGGCCTCCCCCTTAGATTTCCACAACGAGCGGTCACATGCCGCTCTCATCTAACGACTCCCAGCAACCTTCACCAGATCGTCAAATAAAGCCTATCATTAAAATAAAAGTAAAAAATAAAATCAAGTCAAAGTAAAAGTAAATGCGAAATAATTTTACAGCTACACACTCGACGAGTGGTGTGGGAAGTAGCGAGGGAATGAGGCAGGGAAGTAGTCTAGCTACGTTACTCGTCATGCCGCTCGTCATGCTCCTCGCCATGCCCACCGTTCCCTATTTTGTCGGTTTTCTGTGCGCGAGTCAAAGGGCCGGCAGCATGAACACGAGTGACCGGCTACATACTCGCGCGAGAGCTCAGTCTGCATGAGGTATATTCATCTATGGTCTGCATCGAGCGCTCGTACTGGGACGACATATGTTTTTGTAGGTTAGCAGTCATACGCCGATCGATGAATGCTCTTATGAAAAAGTATTAAAATTTATTGAGTATTAGCTGCTGAGCCAGCAATTTGGGACCCAAAAATTAAGCATCAGTTAAAACAGAGGTTAATCTACGTACGACTCACGATTGTAAAAAAATTACTATTATATAGATATACTAAATTATTTTTATAATTTGCTACGTTGCGTTTTGATTTTGTATTTATTGTAAGTAATCTAAGTGTGTGAGCCAGTTGAGAATAGTACCAACCTACCTCATACCGTGGGTGTCGTAGAAGGCGACTAACGGATTAGCCGAAGGCTGGGCTGCTGCCTAGATGCGTGCTTCGAGTACATTTACAACTCAACTGCAATCGCCAACCCGCCTGCCAAACTTGGTGATTATTATATTTATTTATTTTACAAGCTTACGGACACGAAACATTGCATAATTATACGTTTCATTTTGTTAGCTAAACATAATCTTTACCATGAATTGATGCTGCAGCCAGGATTATCTCCTCATGAGGGCACTCCTCAACGGTTAGTAGCAAGGACATCAGTTTTTGCATATACGTTTAATTTTGATACCTAAATATGCTCTCCACACTAAACTGATGCTGCAGCCAGCATTGTCTCCTCATGAGGGCACTCCTCAACAGTTAGTAGCATGGACATCAACTTTTGCATATCCGTTTAATTTAGATACCTAAACATGCTCTCCGCCATAACCTAATGCTGCAGCCAGGATTGTCTCCTCATGAGGGTACTCCTCAACGGTTAGTAGCATGGACATAAACATTTTCATATACGTTTGACTTAGATAACTAAACATGCTCTCCGCCATAAACTAATGCTGCAGCCAGGATTGTCTCCTCACGAAATCGCAAAATTTAATATCCGTACTACTAACCGTTGAGGAGTGTCTTCATGAAGGAGATAATCCTCGCTGTAGCATCAGTTTATAGACGAGATCATGTTTAGCTATCAAATTTAAACGTATATGCAAAATTTGATGTCCATGCTACTAACGGTTAAGGAGTGTCCTCATGAGGAGACAATCCTGGCTGCAGCGTCATGTTATTTCTGTCATTTTAGTGTATTTTCATCAGAACCGAATGAAATTGCAAAATTTCATATCCATGCTACAAACTGTTGAGGAGTGTCCTCATGAGGAAACAATCCTGGCTGGAGCATCAGTTTATTTCTGTAATTTTAGTGTATTGTCATCAGAACTGAAAAAACTTGCAAAGTTTCATGTCCATGCTACTAACCGTCGAGGAGTGTCTTCATGAAGGAGACAATTCTCGCTGTAGCATCAGTTTATAGACGAGATCATGTTTAGCTATCAAATGTAAACGTATATGCAAAAGTTGATGTCCATGCTACTAACCGTTGAGGAGTATCCTCATGAGGAGAAATCCTGGCTGCAAGATCAAGTTATTTGAAACATTTAAGTGTATTGTCGTAACTGAAGAAGCATGCAACATTTCAAAGTCCTAAGTTTTAGAGGAAAAGGTTCAAATTTGGCTTGGAAGATTTGGCCTAAACAAACTAACATACATTGTAACTAAAATAAAAACTTGCAATGTTTTAAAAAACATTTTTACTATTAAGTACTTGTATATCGGAATCTCCTAATTAACCCCCTTATGGCGATTAATGATATTGTTTCGTTTATATTATTTAACATAATTTGCTATGCTATAAATGCAAAGCACGCATATTGACCTCCACTGCCGAGAGGCGAACGCCTATGTCGTTAATGTTAACAACTTTAGTTCTTCTACGGATCTCCTCATTTCTGATTCGATCTCGTAGAGAAATACCAAGCATAGCTCTCTCCATAGCTCGCTGAGTGACCTTGAGCTTTCTTATGAGGCCCATTGTGAGTAACCACGTCTCTGTTCCATATGTCATCACTGGTAACACACACTGGTTAAAGACTTGCGTCTTGAGGCATTGCGGTATTGTTGACGAAAAGACGTTGCGAAGTTTCCCGAACTCTGCCCAGCCGAGTCGGATTCGACGATTGACCTCTATCTCGAAGTTGGACCTACCTAACTGGACAGTTTGTCCTAGGTAGACATACTCGTCAACAACTTCGAGAACAGAGCTCCCAATGATATGAATATGTAAAGATTTATTAATCTAAATACCGTACAACGTTGCCTACTATACTCGACATTGGCGAAATTGTGGAAGATACTCTACAGAAGCCATAATCTAAGAGAAGAAGAAGAAGAAGGTTGCTCTGAGTTGGTTACGCAGATGAATTTAACACTCCGCTACGTCGCACTGGTCATACTCCGATGTTGCACGTACCAAGACACGCCACTAACTATGCTAAGAACTGAAGACTGAAGAACGCGCATTGCTCGTACATATAATGGTACTTTCGGTGATATTGATATTTTTAGCTGCTCTAAAACTCCCTTTAAGTCACGAATCATAAATGTTATTAATATAAAGTATCAGCAACTCCCTCCCTCTTCTCGTTGTCCTGTTTCTTTTAACACGTAATGTCATATTGTTAAGCAACGATAAAAACTTATGTACTTTCTGCATAAGGCATGTATATAATATATGTATCATCCAACATTTAGATTTCTCTAAACTTTGTCTGTTCGCATATTATTAAAGTATTACCTAATGTATATTTTCAGCAAATTATAATATTCTACACCACCGACTACAGCCCCCAATTCCCGGTCCTCGTAGTAAGTCAAGGAGGTACACGTTCATTAGTTGACGTTTCGGGATAATTAATGATAGTTACTTCTTTTTGTTTCTTTCTTTTTCTTTGCCGTGTGGTGCCGGCTTTGCCGTGTGGTGCCGGCTCAGAATGCCACCACCCCATCTCCTCCTATGGGTGTCGTAAAAGTCGACTAAGGGATTAGCCGGAGGATGGGCAGCAGCGTTGTTCGAGTACATTAACAACTCAACTGCGATCGCCAACCCGCCTGCCAAGCGTGGCGATTATGGAAAAACCCCCCAATGAGCCCACAACACATCCATATCGGTGGTTGTGGTGATCTTTAGGAGAGGTCTGTGTCCAGCAGTGGACTTCATTCGGCCGAAATGATGACTTCTTTTTATTAAAGTATTACATAATGTATATTTTCAGCAATGCGAATACATTTTTAAAGGCATCTTTATATTTTTAGAAAAATTATTTTGTCTGTCCTCTGGCTGGAATGTTGGTAAGCGTGGGAAGTCATACATGGAGACTACGTAGTTAAATTAATTGAACCCTCAGTGTAATGGCGCGAGTGTTCTCGTATCATTCGACGACCTTGCTCCTTACTCTGATATACAACGATATAACATACTTAAAGATTAAGATCCACGAGGTTAATTGCATCAGCACTAAATTTTAACTATGGTTATAAGGTATCAATAATAAACGTCACTAAATTTTCAATGGGTATATAATATAAATCACTATGTAAGTAGTCAATGTAAACTGAATGAAAATGAGCTTTTAAATTTCATGTTAATTTATGTCTTATGTAGTTACTTATAGACAGTTAAGCAACCTTAAAACCTTAGAACGTGGCTAGTGCGTGTTTCCGCACGTATAGATTTACTTAATGGTTTCCTAATAATTCATTGTTTCAATAGATCAATCAGTTTATTTCGAGGATGACATATTCGAATAACATGCCACAATAATACCTTTACAGTTGTCTAGAAAAGTTTTATTTAATCGTAAGTTCTTACTAAATTAGATACTAGTGATTTTTCTGATTTTTCTACTTTCGATTGATAATAACCTTGGTGGTGAATACCTTTTAGCAGCATACAGGACAGAAAGATAAAGATAAAGATTTGGATTTTATAATTCTGGACCTTGAGAACAAACTGATCCCAAAGTATTTAAGTAGAAATTGAACTGAAGGTCTCCTAAAAGAAAAATATCTATGTCAAATCTCATAAAACTGTTATAACAGTAAAGATTGCTTTTTGTCAGATCAGCAGTACTATTCTCTAAGAACTCATTAGCAAACTCACTTTTGAATCGAATCAAGAATTGAATGGCTGTGAAATACAAACAATATGAAATTAGAAATTTTACTGCAGCTTCTGAATTGAGTTTGCTATTGAAGCAAATTCACTGAACCCGCAGTGAAAAGTAGTAAAACCAATACGATATGAGAGATTACACTGCGGATTCGGAAGTGAGTTCTTACAGAATAGCACTGCAGTAATTGAAATCTATTTAGTACTATCTGTACGCCGCAGTTTCTTTCACCGTTTAATTTCAAAGAAATCAGATTATGTAAAAACAATTGTTATGTAATTATTACATATACTGGATTTCATGCGTGTGTTTTTTTCGCAAACACCTAATTCTTTTTTAAAATTTGCCTTAATTATTCCTTATAACATCAGCTATCTGCCAGTGAAAGTCCCGTTAAAATCGGTCCAGCCGTTTCGGAGATTAGCTAAAACAAACAGACATACAGACAGACAAAAGAAAAAGATTTGTTTTTGTTATAAGTACATGTATATATATTTAAGTTAAAGCTGTTATTTTGACATTACAAACAGACACTTCGATTTTATTTATTTTTATAGATATTTATCTACATTAGAGAACATAGCTTTAATACATTTGAGGACATCGAATAATAGGTGTAACAAGTGCGTTTGTCAACAGGTAGGGGCTACAGTTATAATGGTTGTAGCGCCTGGTAGCGCCCAAACCGAGCGTCCTCGTCCTCGTAGCGCGTGCGCCGGCGGGCGGATGCGCGCGACTCAGTCCATGAGTAGCTTTGGTTGCGTACGCGCACCAAACGGTCCCTAACCGCGCTTTTCGAATTCGGGGGACTCTGTTGACTCGCCGCGCAGTTGATATCGCTTAACTAATTATTGTTACAGTTTAGATATAAACTGAAATTACGATAGTGTTAAAGACTGATTTCCTAAAGAAAATTGTATGATAAATACAGTGATTTTGTTAAATAAATATGCTATATTGTGTAAAAGATGCGTGACTCGTGTGAAGGTGCGCAGGAGTGAATTCAGCGACGGTGGCGGTGGTTGGCGGGTACAATGAGTGCGCCGCTGAATTGGCACAAATGGCTAGTGTTGTCGCTGCTCGGATTGGCTTTGTCCGCTCGGACAATTGGCTGCGATTACAGTTCCATCACCGAGAAATTTGGAGCGGAAGCGGTGGCTCGATGCAATGAAAAATGCCCGTTCCAGGTTCGCTTAGTTAAATAAAAATCTTTTGGTAAACAGTTGAGCCGTTTAGAACAGCTTATTCTTCAGTTTTTCATACAAAATAATCAGTTCCCACACTTCTATTATTCATTGAAACAGTTATTTACTGTGTATACGTTGATGACATATATGAATATTGTACCTAACAAGGTTTCGCTTTGTGCATTCATTGATAAAGATTGCAATTATCAATTTACTGGTCGCGGATAAAACGATGATCTTAGTTTATTATGTAGTTTATTTGCGGCGACTGTCACGCAGGTTCAACGCACATCTAAGTAATTGTCGACAATTAGCCATCCACTATAATCAACGCAAACTCGCTAAATATAGATCAGCGTTTCCAAACGTCAAGCGTATTGGTTGTGGACGGATAAGCTCCTTCTAATTTTATTATCTATACAAATAAATAAAATTGAAGTGTCTGTTTGTAATGTCAAAATAACAGCTTTTTACTAAATGCATATGAAAGTATATACGGTACATATAACAAAAAAACAAATTTTAATTTTTTTGTCTGTCTGTCTGTCTGTTTGTTCCGGGTAAACTCCGAAACGACTGGACCGATTTCGATGGGACTTTCACTGGCAGATAGATGATGTTATAAGGAATAACTTAGATTTACTTTTATTTTAGAAAAATGATTAGGGTTCCGCGCAAAATAAATAAAACCCTTGAAATCCAAAATTCTATGTCAAGTGTCTATGTCGAAGAAGAATTTCTTTTAAATTAAATGCGGGTGAAACCGCGGGTCCCAGCTAGTAATGATTAAAAGTTGAAAGGCAGACGTTATTTTACTTGCCTTTGTTTCCAGCCTTTAAAATTCCTATTGGAATAGGGACAGATTTAGTTTACATCACATACATTATAACGTACATAACATAATCAGCCCAGTACTGTCCCACTGCTGGTTACGAGTCTTGTCTCACGATGAGAAAGGTTTGGCCTTAGTCCACCACGCTGGCCTAATGAGGGTTGGCGGACTACACACCCCACTGAGAACATTTTTCAGCAATCTCAGGTGTGTCAGGTTTCCTCACGATGTTGTCCTTCACCGTTAACACAAGTGATAATCAAGTGACCAGCACATGAATCCGAATATTCAGAGATGCAGGCAGGGATCGTACTCAGACCCGCCTGTATGGAAGGCAAGCGTTCAACCTATCACCGACTTTCACCGGTTTATGATATTCATATACACCCTCCGGATAAATTTCTTAACTGTATTTCCACTCTGCCTCTTATATCACTCCTAGCTCTCCCTAGTATATTTTAAATAAAGTAAAATGCTCCGAAATGGCTACTGCGTGTTGCACCCAATACCTCCGCGTAAGCCTACCACAAGACCGGTCTGGGCTCTTCAAGGCAAGGGATTTGAATTAGCGAAAAACAAATTTAGGCATTAACGGGGTTGGGAGTGATAAACATATATATATTTCATGACACAATTTATGCTAATGGCAAATTCAAACCTAACTTGGCAAAGGTCGCGTTCAGGGATACAAACATTGCACATTCGTGAGTGACCCTTGTATGTAACAAGGGTCACTCACGAATGCGTGCAGTTAAAACAAAAACAGTAAGAAGGTGTATAAATGATTTTCTGAGCAGATCAATACTGGACCATACCGAGTTATGTAGAGCTTATGTGAAAAAAGAAATCCAAGTGAAAACCGCGGATGGATCGAATTTCGGGGTGAAGCCTTTAATGTGCAACCGAGTAGAATCCGGTCACACGCTCGCAAAACACCTCACTAAATAAATAAAAAGGGCACTTGGTATGAGGTCCCAGCATACGTAGGAACTTCACCCCCAGGCACATCTTTGGGAGGGGTTATAAAGGATTAGGGAATCGTACCTAGGACGAGAAGTGCCTAAAGGCGTAACACCAATAGGCAGCTCTAGTGTGATCGTAGGGTTATAATATAACCATATAAAATCCCATATATTATATGAGGAAGAGTATGGCGATAGTCTCAGTGAACAGAGAACCTAGATCGCCACAGAACTCATCGGAATATTATTCAAACGAATTGAACGCAACTTAACGCTGCTATAAGTAATAAGTGGGTATTAGTTACACACTGGAATTCACAATTCCAAGTACCTATTGGCATGCTCGATAAAGTTTCAGGATTTACAAAGGTGTTAGTAATTATCATTTTAATTACTTCTAAACACTTATAGGTACGTGCAAAATACTTTAGGTACGTAAATCAAACCTAAATTGCAGGCGCAGGTAGACCAATGACGATTACTACGCTCCACTGCGCTTGCGCACACCGTGTCGTAACGGAAGTTATCTGAACTGCCTTCCTACATCCCGTGATGACCCTATTAAATAAAAATTTAGTTTTTTTTATGTCTTTTGTTCACTTATACTTATTTTTATGTGCTTGCAGAACCGGACCAGCGATGGGCACTTCGATGTAAGTTGTGGATCCGACTGCAGCGTACAACAGGTAATTCATACTTATTTATAGAAGGTATCTAACTGTTAATTGAATCGTTAAATAAAGGCAAGCTTAGCGTCAATATCACCAATATCCCAATTGCGAAAATGTCGAATAGTCGTGAGCTCGAATTCTAAACATGGCACTATTTTCGTGAACTTCCACTACTAGATCGTACATGTTAGCTTAGTTGCAGGGGATACCTATATTATTTGCTGGCAAAGAACATTGCATGTTAGCTTAGAAAAATAAATCATTACAGTTTACGTAGGCAACAGGCCCGTATCAACATAGTATCATTAGGAATGGAATTTACTGAAACAGCAGAATCAAGTGGCGTTTGAGGCCACGTTCAACAAGACCACATCAGTCAATTATAAAAGCCAATTATAAATATTACCACAAAAAAGTACTAAATATGTAATTCCGGCAGTAAAGTACTCGCAAGTCAACATATCTGTCGAATTCCGATCGCACAATCGGCATTCGTGAACGGGTCGCACCATGGAACGCCCTGCCACATTTCATGAAATCATGACACAGAGGCATCTTGATGCTATCTGACGCCTATTACCTCGTTAATTTTTTTAAATGTTTATCGATTTGCCATACCCTACTGAGCATATCGATTCAAGGGTTGTCCAGAATATTTTGACAAAAATGCAAACAATTTATAAAATAATTACTTTGCTCACAAACTTAGTCTATGACATTAACAGGTACCAGTATCAAATCTTACTTAAAATTTTATTTAAAACTGTATATTTGTTTGTGTTTGTGTTGTCAACATTCGACGGTGCACTTAAAAATGTACTTTCATGCAAAATTATTCAGTCATCCTCATCATCATCACTTCAGCCGAAAGACTTCCACTGGTGAACAACGGCCTCCCATTGATTTTCACAACGACCAGTTATCATCCAACGCATCCAACGACACCCAACGACCTTTACCAGGTCGTCTGTCCATCTCGTTGGAAGCCCCCACGACATTACATATATCCACTTTTTACCGTGGTTGTTTTGTCGGGCATATACATAATTGGTTCTGGCGATCACCGCTTCACGCTCGCTAAGAACGCGCGTCCGGTCCGCGACGCGACGCCCTGTTGATTTGTAACGACCCCTAGGATATATATTATATGTACAAAAAACGATTAAACAACCATACTTTAGATATTCTTCTCCATCCCATACCGTGGATGTCATACTACGCTTACCTACCCACCCGCCTGCCAAGCGCGGTGAGTATTGGCAAATTCATCCCAAAATAACGCAACCATTGTCGAAATCTATGGGGGAGACTTTGTTCAGCAGTGGACGTCCTTTGGGTGAGATATTTATTTTAAATTATTAGATATAGAAAATAAACTGTATTAAAGAAGTCACGTTATCGTGTTTGTTTACCACCGACATATTAAATTGGTTTACATTGTAATGCATCAAAACTGATCGGCCATAACTACGCGAGCAATCATAAAATGCAATGGTCCGATAAGTTCGTTTATAGTATATTTATATTGATGTAAGTACTCGCAGTATTGGGTAACCAAGTTTTTACGGCTCCGTAACGGAAATCGTAGTACAGGCACTGATCTAAAATGTTATTTATTTTAGTGGTTCTTTTGGGGTTAGCATATCTACAGTTGAAATATTAAAATAATTTACAATAAGTTTATATACATTGCGATAACCAAATCACAGCGTGATCACCCGCGACCTCGTCTGTGATAAAAGGTATTTAATGAATACTGTTTCCAAAACATAAGATAAGTTTCACATTAAGATTACGGGTTTTTACAATGTAACACTTCGGAGACGTTTGGAATTGTTAGTTAGTTACTAGTGTTCGGATGGCATGTCGCAACTAAAACTGACAAGAGTAGACATAAGCTTACAAAAGAGCATTTGTTAGCCAGATCACAATGAAGCTAGCTAGACCGTGTAAGTATAATGAACAAAACAGGTTCTTGCACGCGATCCCAGTTCTTTTGTTGTTAAATAACTTAATGAACAATAAACTTAAATTTACTCAAGTAGAGAAAAAAAATGCCACCACCCCATCTCTTCCCATGGGTGTCGTAAAAATCGACTAAGGGATAAGCCGGAGGATGGGCAGCAGCGTCCTTCGAGTACATTAACAACTCAACTGCGATCGCCAACCCGCCTGCCAAGCGTGGCGATTATGGCAAAACCCCCCAATGAGCCCACAACACATCCATATCGGTGGTTGTGGTGATCTTTGGGGGAGGCCTGTGTCCAGCAGTGGACTTCATTCGGCCGAAAATGATGATGAGAGAAAAATTCCATATAATATGTAGAAGCCAACTCATTTATATACAGCTTGAGAGTGAATGCTCATGGTCAGCAAAGGACGTTTACGGGCTGATGTGGTGATCGTGGTCGGTATAATTTAAAAAGTAGAACTAATCAATTTCATTTATTTACATCCAAGTTCCAGTTGAATGTTTGCGGAAGGCTAAAAACAAAAGCAACCTGCGTAATATGTACTACATTAAATAACATGTACAGATGTATATTTGTTTAAAAAAATTATACAAATTTTACCCTTACATATTTTGTTATCCATCATCTCGCTAGTAACAAAACTGACATAAAACGGCATATTCGTCCCAAACCATGACAGTTACTACTGGTTTATGTCAAAATTGTCTGTTACGTCCAATTTACGCCCCAACGCAAAAAAAATAAACAAGTGGCGGTGGTGGACGAGCACCCTTCTCGCGGCAAACGAATTCAATTGACTTGCTGCCATTTTATTATTAGTTTTCATTTCAATAACAATATCAATCAATGAGTAACATAAGTTATGAATATTTAATATTATTATGGTTACTGTTATTGTCATCGTTTATCTGAGTAGCACAGATGACTTAAATAATACAACGCCCATCCTTTGCCCTTTATTTAATTTTATATAGATATGTTATGGACCAAGTGATTAATTAGGACATTATTTATAATGCCCGACCGTATGAAAACTGATAAATCGAATCGGGCAATATAAATAATAAGTACATTATACATATATATTATTGTAAAAACAAAATCGGATGTTCATGGGACTATGTTTAACACCTCCGTTGTTATTTATTATCTAAGCATCGCATTAACTTTGCTTGAACTGCAATGCTTTGCTTAACATCTTTCGTCAGGTTGCAAGGTGTGGCAGACAGAAAGCATTGAAAGCACCGCCCTTCCCTTTAGTTATTGCCAAAGAAACTCATTTCTCACACTCGCTCCCTTATGAGACAACTTGTTTACTTTGTAAAGTTCCTGCGATAATGTTGCTAGCAGGTATTTATTTGAATTATACTTTGTTCTTCGTTCGTCTCGAAAAGTCGCAACGAAATTCTCTTGATTTTTTTTTTCTTATTAGGTTAGGAAACGACTTTATCGATTTAAAAAATAAACGTTTTAATAATCTCGTAGGACTTTCTTTAATTTGACAGGCTACTGTCAAATTATAAACGTAAAAGCTTAAGTAAAGCAAAAGGATTAGTAAACTGAAGTGGGAATGGGCGGGGCATATTTCTCGTAGAACTGATGGCCGTTGGTGTAAATAGGTTCTCGAGTGGAGACCGCGCACCGGAAAACGCAGTGTGGGACGACCTCCAACGAGGTGGACAGAGGACCTGGTGAAGGTCGCTGGGAGTCGTTGAATGCGGGTGAGATGTAACCGCTCATTGTGGAAATCTGTGGGGGTGGCCATTGTTCAGCAGTGGACATCATCATCATATCCTTTGACTGATATGATGATGATGAGGTAAAAGCGGTTTTGTCCAAGAACTCATTATTCTACTTTGACGTCAAACAAAGTCTGAACGGTAAAACAATAATTGATAACCGTACGACGTTGCCGACATGTTTTTGTAGAATTTTGAATGTTTGATAATATTTTATAAACATAAAAAAAAATATTAATTTGAACACCGAACAACGTTGACGATATATATTATGACATTGGCGAAACTGTGAGAGATTACTCTGCAGAAGCCATAATCTAAGAGTTGAAGTTGAAATTGTAGCTAAATCTGGATTAGTTTACTATGTTATCAAAATGATGAGGACGAAGCTAGTATACTTAATAAAAAATAATTTGATTGAATTTATTATGTATAAGTTCATATTCACTTATACTTACATATTGTCTGCATGTTTTATTGTTAATTTGTTTATATTAATATTAATTTATAATATTGTTAATACCTACGGTATTTGTTAATTACAAAAATGATATATTTTACAAACATTTAAGCGAAAAGAAAATAGGAAGTTAAATCACTACACTCGGATATCGCTATCGGATAAGCTCAAGGTCACTCAGCGAGCTATGGAGAGAGCTATGCTTGGTATTTCTCTACGAGATCGAATCAGAAATGATGAGATCCGTAGAAGAACTAAAGTTGTTGACATAGCTGAAAGGATTAGTAAACCGAAGTGGCAATGGCCTGGGCACATTACTCGTAGCACTGATGGCCGTTGGGGCACAAAGGTTCTCGAATGGAGACCGCGCACCGGAAAACGCAGCGTGGGACGACCTCCAACGAGGTGGACAGACGACCTGGTGAAGGTTCCTGGGATTCGTTGGATGAGAGCGGCATGTGACCGCTCGTTGACGAAATCTAAGGGGGAGGCCTTTTGTTCAGCAGAGGACGTCCTGTGGCTGATATGATGACTCGGATATCTGCGGTACTTATGTATAACTTCGATTTTTTTATTCGAATTTTGTTAAGTAATATTTAACATTCCCATAATATTTATTATGGAAATGTAAACTCATTTATTTTATTTATATAATAAAGCCAGAAATATAGAATATTAACAAAATATGGTCAATAATAATGCACAGCATGCAATATGATCAAATGCTGCGCCTCATTAAATCGCGTGATCAATTAGCGTTCGTGCGGTGGCAGACAGGTCTTAGAATGTTTCTGACTTTCGACAGCCATAAGGCTGTAAAGTTGTAGGACGTACGTACGGACAAATTATTATTTTTCCCATTATGATCTCAGTTTTATTCATTAATACACATACAAAACATAAATTATATCTTGCTAGCAAGTTGGTTAGATCCTGATCTAACCAACTGGAGGATGCCCGCCTCACCGACGTCGCGGAGGCCTATCGCCGCGTCACCTTCCCGTTCAAGTTAGCACTTCTCCCTCCCGTCTCTTGCTCACGCCGGCCCGCGCCGAGCCTGTAGCTTTAAATGTCCCTTAGCACAATTTAAATAATACCGATCCAGCTGTCCCCAAAACAATAGCTTGTTATCCCCAGCAACGCCCTAAGCCGAGGTCCGTGTCCCGCAGGGGGCGCCCTTAGCGAAAGTTGCTTAGTTTTTAATACTAAGTTTAAGACTGGCTGGAGGCCTCTTGGCTTCGCCAGAAAATGACCGGTTAAGCAACCACATTTCCCAGAAATGTATGCGAGAAGCCCAAAAAAAAAAAAAATTTAAATCCGATGACATGTGGTGCCGACTCAGAATACTGCCACCCCATTTCCTCCCGTGGGTGTCGTAAAAGTCGATTAAGGGATTAGCCGGAGGATGGGCACCAGCGTCCTTCGAGTACATTAACAACTCGACTGCGATCGCCAACCCGTCTGCGAAGCGTGGCGATTATGGCAAAACTCCCCAATGATCCCACAACACAACCATGTCGGTCGTTGTGGTGATCTTTGGGGGAGGCCTGTGTCCAGCAGTGGACTTCATTCGGCCGAAATGATGAAATCCGATGGGAGCGAATTCCACAATCTAACCGCATGTACAGAAAAGGAGTAGGAATAGTAATCAGTTTTGTGAGTTGGGAATTTGAGGATGGTTCTAAGATGAGACCTGCAGCACGCAGGTAGGATGGAGATGTTGGGTTATGAAGGATATTAAAGAGGAGACACAATACCCGAGTTTTTAAAAACGGAAGAATGATGTGTTCATATGTTTATATTCGATTTGATATATCTTCCTGCATTCATCATTCCATATTGTTTGGCATTTAAATGAAGAGATTAGCGATAACATAATATTTCGATGCAAAAACGTCGGACATTTTAGTTCTAATACTAAGTCTACTACTATCTACTAAGAGTCTGTCCCGACGCTAATCACACGCGATATCCAACTTTGCCGTGTGGTGCCGGCTCAGAATGCCACCACCCCATCTCCTCCCATGGGTGTCGTAAAAGTCGACTAAGGGATTAGCCGGAGGATGGGCACCAGCGTCCTTCGAGTACATTAACAACTCAACTGCGATCGCCAACCCGCCTGCCAAGCGTGGCGATTATGGCAAAACCCCCCAATGAGCCCAGAAAACATCCATAGCGGTGGTTGTGGTGATCTTTGGGGGAGGCCTGTGTCTAGCAGTGGACTTCACTCAGCCGAAATGACGATGATGATCCAACTTCCGCAGACATTTAGAATGTACCTAATACAATCATATTGAAATAGTTTTCACCCATGTTGGGCTACAACAAACATTTCAACCGTGATATCCCACGCACAAATTATACACACATACATATATACTATGCACCAAAATGTGCCCTTGTCTCACCTTTGACAGAAGGGCATGGATGGGCCACCAGTCTCATCTCCAATGGTTGAATACTCAATGCCTAATACGAATATCCATGTTTCCACATCCTATATATAATTTAACTGGCATTTATTCTACGGCAATTGTAATTGCCAGTGCTCTTCAATTAGATAAAGATGTTAGCCGTAGAATTGTGAAACGTGTCAGTTACATAACGCTAGCTAGTTAGCTAGGATTTTATTTTTAAGCCCATCTGAAGCGAGCGCATTATTATCTGGCCGGCTTTGATTTGATGATTACGTGGCTTCATATCCTGCAAGGGTGTTCTGTAGTTATTAGGTGGTCAGTGCCATGGTGCTTCTGCCGAGCTGCGCATACGCAAGGGTCGCGTGAGACTCGATGCCGGATGGACGCAGGAAGGAAGCTTCTAGTTGCCAGCCTGCTCCCCTCGGATCTATTTTAGAGTTCATTCGTTTTATTCTATCATTTACAGAACATGCTTTTTTATTGGATTGATGATATTTCGCTCTGGAAACCTAAGTATAGGTTTAGATATAAAAGCAATCGATATAGGGATCGCGTTTATAAGAAACAAGTTATAATTTCTATTTCATTTGCAATAACTAATGCATACAGTTGTGAATTACACTTTTCCTTCATTTATTTTATGACTTTTAGATTGTTTTGTTGCTTGAATAGCAATTTATTTAATTGATTATTTTAGTCAGGAAACGTTTTATCCTTTCAAATATTCAAGAAACTCCGTAGACGCTCTTTTGATTGGTATAACTTATTATTATAAAATACATAGTTAAAAAAATTGGATTAATGCGTAAAGAAGGAACATACTACAATGATAGACGGCACGGTTGGTGCAGTGGCTGATACAGTCGACTGCTGCGCTCCGGGTCGTGGGTTCGATTCCCGCACGGAACAAATATTTGTATGATCTGCAGGTAGTTGTTCCGGGTATGTGGAATTCATGTCTGTAAGCGCACCCACGACACAGGAGAAATCATAGTGTGGGGCAACGTCTTTCAAAAAAAAAAGAAAAAAATAGTATAATAACTTAATTGCCATACAGTTACCGGCTGACCAGTCCCGACAAACAGCTCCCGTTCACGAGCATGACGCATGATCGCTCGACCATATTGTAGGGACAACAACGACCGTTGATCCCTTAACCTATTGATTGTCTTCTTATTCAATAAAATGCACTTAATTTATAGGAATCTATTTACCTATAATAAGTAGCATTATACATACATATGTATGTATAATGCTACTTATTCTACTTCTACTTCTTTGTGATTTTCAGTCGTCATAGCTATATAGAATATTACACATTTGAATGTAATAATGTTCAAGGTTATATATGTATAATTTACTTGATAGAGATTTTATGATTAAATAAAATAGGGTACATCTTGCAAATGTAACAGTTCACTACTAAGTCCCTTCTTATCCTTATCTGAAAGCTTATCTTCTCTTTTCGAGAAAGCAGTTAAATGTCAGTTAACGTAAACCTCGTAGAACGCTACATATGTACTACCCCAACAATATGGGATATTGTTGCGTGACTTTTACTGACCTTAGATTAGAATATTTAATGCCTAGTGCTTTTCATGAGTTTACCTCTGTTTATTGACTGTTTGTAAAAGGGAATGCTGATTTTCGTCATATTTTTTTATAATTCTTTATGACACAGGCCGAAATCCACGAAAGGTTTCTTCAATTTGTGATTTAAATAGTCCAATGTTTTTATTGGGTCCAATGGAAATTCTACATGAACTTCCTCCGCCCCGGGGACGGACGGAGGGATATGCTGGACACCTACCAGCTAAAACCACTGGGGCGGTCATCTTCGGCACCTAAGGGGGGCTCCGGGTCCTCGTATGATCACACTAGAGCGTATTAAATAGTCCTTGTAGAGTCAAGTGTACCGCAAAATTGAACCTGGATATTGAACTCATGTAAGGGAATTTATTCCCCCGCCGCGCTTCGTTGCGTTGCTTTCGGAAATGAACAATCACCTATCGGAAGTAAAGGTAGTACCTGCGATTAATTCATAATTTATGTGTGAAACTGGATTGTAATGTAACATAACATAACATAATTGTATTGGAATCCGTTATTGATTTATTATATATTTTAACTAAGGAATTGTTTAGGTTAATTATAAACATATATAGACGCGAATAACCGTAAATAAAGGCTAAATTACCAGTGCTTCCGTACTCAATCAGTTCGTCATCGAGGAAATATGAATTCGAAACACTCTTTCTTGATACTCTCACTATAGCTGTTTAGGTACCGAACTTCGAACTCAAATTCAGTCCCTGCTTAGATAGTTTTATAATTAGGTAACACCATGAGTCGTCCTAATTTTTTCAGCCTATGGAGGATAAATCGTGGGCAATAATAATTAAAAAAAATATTATTTTAACTTGATATTTATATTACGTGACAACAACAAATTTACTATGTAGCGTAGTTTATATAATAAAATAAAAATACAGTGAATGGAGTCTAATAAGAAAATTATTAAACAAATTCAAATCCAAATCAACCACTTCAGTTATATATAAAATAATCTTAATATCGTATGAACATGAACTTTCCATTTGATATATGAACAGAGTATATAATGCCGCGGATAACCAAAAAAGTACCCTATCGTCGTAACATCCTTGTATTTATAATACCGTAGTCAAGCTCCGCTACCAATGGGTAGCGGAACTATAAAGTTAACACATACGGTGTCAGGTGCACTCATGAATATTCTAAAGATATTTGAATAAAATTGTGTGATAATATGGGAATTTCATAAATTATAATTTGACCATTTGGTAAAC
This sequence comes from Diloba caeruleocephala, assembly GCA_947459985.1. NCBI lineage: Eukaryota > Metazoa > Arthropoda > Insecta > Lepidoptera > Noctuidae > Diloba > Diloba caeruleocephala. The sequence goes on from OX381615.1 coordinate 15,771,311, forward strand.
AAATGAAAGGTCACCATTCATTTTACAATGGTGGTACCAACCTTTGGAATTTTAAAATAAATACCTGCATAGCAGTGATATAATTCAGTTAACTAACAATGCAGTTAACTAACTACATTGTACACCTGGTATAGTGGCTTCAATTATCTCGTTAAAATAATCAATTTAAGTTTATGGTGATTTTTGCCACAGAAAACTCAAATCACGGGCGTTTAGCAATAATATTTTAGTTAAACAATTTGACGATTTGCGGCAGCACTAGGACATTCTACGGCCTATTCAATATTCAATCTACTAAGCAAGATCTGCTTTAGCGTGCCTCATAGAATCCCTTGTTACCCTTGCTCATTATTGAAAGCTCCTCATCATAGGACTAATCTTGGTAAACACTCTCCCATTGTACGTTTAACTCATCAATATAATAGCGTATCCGGGGCCTCTAAAGACCTATCTTCAATAACTCACTTAGTAAATTTAAATGCCTGATCTGAAATACTTAAAAGGTGTAGATGTTGACATGCTTATAGATGCTTGATCTAATCTAATTCTCACTTAATTTAATCCATGTTTAATGTAATTTAGCTTGATTTAATTTAGCTTAATTTAATTTATTTTGAGCAACTAATTTAATTTAATTCTATTCCAATTAATTTTTATATTTATTTTGTTTATTTATTTATATAAGCGAATACGATTGATATCTTTTGCTTTAATTCTTAATGATTATTAATGATGATGAATGTTTTTTTAAAATATGTTGTTGATTTAATACTAGCTGTGATCTCCTATAATTCAGGAAGCACAAGGCTTAAATGTATATTGTTATTATTATTTATAGTGAAATGTGTATTCTTTGTTGGAGATCCTAATAAAATAAAAATAAAATTTGTATGGCCTACAGGTAGTAGTACCGGGTCGGTGATTTTGTGCATGACTGCATGTAGAATTTAATTAAGGAGGGCTTTATAAAAAAACACGTTTGTTAATTTAGTGCTGGGCAATTATGGCTTAAAAAATACCTTTTTTTTATTCGTGTCCAGTAGAAATTCTAGATGGAACTTCTTTCACCCCGGGGAAGGGCGAAGGGGTATGCCGGTTTCCCACCGACTAAAACCACTGGAGCGGTCATCTTCAGCACTAAAGGGGAGCTCCAGGTCCTCGTAATATCACACTAAAGCCGCCCATTGGTGCCACGCGCCTTTAAGCACATCTCGGAGGGGATGACTATAAAGTGGTCACCCTCTCTAGCGGTGGGCAGGCGGCTGTAAAAAGGCTGCCCCCGAGGCACTTCTCGGTGAGGATTGTAGAGGATCCCCCCAAGTCTCGCTGTGCACTGTGCTGTACACACGGCGGCACGTGACCACGTGCGCGTTACCGTTTTCTTGGGGGACGCCCAATATGCGCGCCCGCGACACCCGAGGCAAAAAATCAAAACCTATACTAAAGCATCTGTAAGGAAACTCTAATGTCATAAAGGCTAAAGGTCTTCAATAAAATTACCGTTGTGAGCCAACAACTCTTAGAAACTTTCCATAAGTTACCATGGTAGTAAACCATCATTCAATCTTCTTGCTCCTGAACTAAGAAGAACTTTCTTCTGCTGCACTAAACAAAGAACTCATATCGTGTAAGTAACAATTAAGCGATTAATTATATAAGTGCAATATGAAGTCGAGTCGGCCCTTCCATTAGCTAAACAAACGCTGATTGTGTTGTTTTGTAATTGGTTTTATTCTTATGTGGATGAAAATGAAGCTCTATAATATTCTGTACAAACATTTGCACCTCTATCATCCCGTAAATGTCGACTGCTGAACTTGGTAGCCGTAATAAACACAAAGAATGCTTCCAAATTAATGTAACAAAGACCTTGCAGTGTCTAAGTCACCATAGTGCTAATTTTAGCTACACTAATGATTGTTCCTAATTTAATTGTTACTATTTCACTTTCAACCTGCTCAACTCTGCTGCGCTTATCTCTGGCTGGAGTGTCTAGCGTTAATTGAAAGCCAGACGGCTTAATTCCCAACAAGCAGCTTGCAAACAAAAATCTCTTCCAACCATCGCAAATGTTCGCTAGGAGCTTCAAGAGAATGTTTCACTTTCTCCAGCTCTATAAAGTAAAGCAAAGCAAGTCCTATAAAGTAAACATCATTACTTTTACGATATTCGTTTGAAGATTTTATTTAAACTTACATCCGTTCACTATAATGGTTCTCATCTAGATCGAACCACAAATGGTATATTTATGGATTAACTATTGCGATACTCAATTCTAGCAAACGTCTGTCGAGAGCACGAACGCATGTTAAACTAAATATTTATGGGTTTACTTGAAAAAAAAATCCTTCACCAGCTGAAAAAAAGAAATATATTCAAATACCTAATATTATAACTACAGTCAATCATAAAGATATGCTCGGTTATGATAAAGAACTGCATTTGCTTCGTCGTCGCCCGCTAATTCTTATTTCCTCATTATGTGGACCGTTCCCCGCTTGCGAGCTGCGCTTGCGCCCGTTCAACAAGTGTCCTCGCCTCCCCTCTTCGCCATTATCCCCCGGCTGCCCCTTTAACACTCCACACTACCAATCTGTTGAGCAAAATTACCTAGAGTGCACTCAGCTTCTACTGTTTTGACTTATTGTCCTTTTATTGGTCAATGGACCGTTAGTCTCGAAAAAAACAAATGGGCAGATCTATTTTAATATCAATTACCAATTTGTTAATATTTACATAACCACACAAGCTTTTGTAAACAGGCAAATCTCTTAAGAATATTGTATGTACTTTAAAAGTATTTATTAAGTGTATATTTGAAGAATAATTACTTACTAGCAAATTATGGAAATTAAAACTTTAAAGCGATATCTAAATCGAAGCACCCCGTGATATATCAAACTTTGCATCTATTCTTGGTCAACCAGTACTTTGACAATAGATCTAAGCGATGTAAAGTCGACTGATAAAGGCTAGCAATAGGGCGGTAGATTGGGAGGAGAGCTCTCGAGGCTAGAGCGTGGCAGAGGCGGCGGGAAGCACGCCGGTGGGCCCCAATTTGCTTCAGCATTATCCAATTGTCAGAATAAAATGGTTGGCGTGGGCCAGCGCGTGACCTGCTCTCGAAATTTGAATCCCTATAGCTTAAGTTTACAACATATGATAATTTTCCTCAATTAGTTGGGCATTAGATAGACATATTATAAGTACATACTTCTCACATATCTAGAAAGTAATAAAAAGGATTTTGTCCTTATATTAACTAATTTATAGAAATACTATTTTAAAAGCACAACTTATGCAATATATGCTATATAGTACTCGTTATAGTTGTTATAATACGCTTGTTTGGGAACCAAAAAGCATTAGCATCAACCGTGTTTTCATGTCGCATCTCTGATTCACTGACGACCTTGTATTGTTACCGAAACCGACATATTTCGGCATGTCATAAGGAAGACGAGAGACGTCCGCAGCATAGTGGGTTGACGAAATTAAGAAGTTTACAGGCTCGTACTTATTTGGATACAATTAGCCTGAACCGCTACTCCATCAAAGACGACCTTCTGTCGCAAAGTATCCCCGTCCTCGAAGTTCATCGCATGCACGCTGGTCGCAGCGGTGAAGCTTACGATATGGTCCTCGCCATATGCGAAAAGACCGCCGATAATGATCGGAAGATTTTTAATATCAAGACTGTATGCCACCTCTCAGGCATAAAAATCGAACCTCCCCATCGTTATGGTCCTCCCGGGCAGTGTCACCGCTGCCAACTCTATGGTCACGCGCAGCGACACTGCTACGCCAAACCTAGGTGCGTTAAGTGCCTAGGTGACCACAGCACCTCCGACTGCGATCGCCCCAAAGATCGCACGCTTTGCACAGAGCCTCCGAGTTGTGTGCTTTGCGGTGAGTCGGGTCATCCCGCGAATTATCGCGGATGCCCCAAAGCACCGCGCGCTAACAACAAGGCAGCAAAGCGCAAAGCGGCTACCCAAGCCTTCGCGGCCGCCCATTATGCCTCTCAGGCCCCTCCCACGTCCCAACGACTCAGCCCTCAAAGGCCATCGCCGTGGAACGCGCTGAATCATCAGCAAGCGTTCCCCGCCCTGAGGCCTAGTTTACTGACCCAACAGGCGACCCAAGCGTCAGCGATTCCCTCGCTGATGACCGCCCCCCATACGGCACCGTACCTTCCCATGCCGTTCAACCAACCCGCACCACAAGTGCACTCTCAGAGGGCCGCCCCTCCCTCACCCCAATCCACACCCCATCTCAAAACCGACGACCTCTCTGTTTGCCTCGGTCTTCTAAACTCTGTCGACCCGAACAGAGTCGCCCAAATGGCCGCAGCCATTAGGGCAAACCAGGGCCAATACGGCCTCATGCTAGTTCTCAGCGACTTCGCTGATGTTTCATCCGCCCTCCTCTCCTACCGCGTTCATCCGTAATGGATTCACAAAGCAGGTGCAGAACAAAACCCCGATCCCTTAAAATAGGCATCTTCAATGCCAACAGCATTAATGGCCAAAAAGACGAAATCGCCATATTCCTCCGCGACCACCTTATTGACATTATGTTGATACAAGAGTCCTTTTTGAAACCCTCTCACAGGAACCCTAGAATTGCAAACTATGATATAGTGCGCAACGATAGGACCCACTCCCGTGGAGGAGGCACTCTTATCTACTATAAGAGATCCCTTTATTGCATGCCCCTAGATACCCCGTCCCTTTCCAATCTAGAGGCATCTGTGTGCAGAATAGGCATGACAGGTCATCAACCGATCACTATAGTGTCGGCTTACCAATCCCCCAATGCCCAAGACGATCCAATCCAATCGGATCTCGAAGCACTCTTCGATCTAGGCGACTCCGTCATAGTGGCGGGAGATCTCAATGCCAAACATGAGTCTTGGAACTGTCTCACCCACAACCACAGAGGAAGTAAATTATACTCCCTCAGTAACCTCCTCAATTTTGACATCATCGCCCCGATGTATCCCACTCACTACCCCAGCAATGTTAATCATCGCCCGGATATACTCGACATAGCACTTCTAATGAATGTCAACCTCAAGTTGCATTCCATTGAAGTACTACAAGAGCTAGACTCCGATCACCGTCCTGTGATCCTTCACCTCACCTCCCGCTTTGGCCCCACGGACACAGGGCTACCCCCTCAGACCATTGTGACGACGGACTGGAGGAAAGTTAGGCAACGCCTCAACGACCCCTCGTCCGCTCAGTTAGATAGAATTCCCGAATGCATAACGTCAGTCGCAGACACGCTAGGCGCGATCGACTCCCTCACCGGGCATGTACAGTCCGTCGTGGACGAGTGTTCACGGCGAGTTCCTGCGATGGAAGACCATCGCATGAAACTCCCTGACGATGTACGTGCACTGATGACGGAGAAGAACGCAGCCCTTAGAGCGTACTCATCTTTTCCAAGCGAACCCAATCGCCTCTTTATGCGCCACCTGCAGCGTGCTGTCAAGGAACGTATTAAGGAGTGCCGAGAGGCTAACTGGGATAAGATGTTGGGCGACTTAGAGCCAACCCACCTTGCGTTCTGGCATCTGCAACGGAAACTCAAATCCGAAACATCCAATGCTGTCCCCCCCCTCAACCGTCCCAACCAAAGGCCGGCCTTTGATGACGACGAAAAATCCGAATGCCTAGCCGACAGTCTAGAAGCGCAATGTTCCCCAAGCACTCTACCTGTAGACCAAGCTCACCTCAAAAAGGTTGACGCTGAAGTCGAACGTAGAGCAGCTATTCCGCCTGCCGAGGACCCTGACGACCCCCTCCCTCCGGTCACGGCAGACGAGGTCAGAAATCTCGTGAAAAAGATTCACCCTCGCAAAGCCCCCGGCTCTGACGGTATCACCAACAAGGTGATTAAACTCTTCCCCGAACGTCTTATCGCCTTAATGACCGTCATCTTCAATGCGGCATTAAACAATAACCTATTTCCGCATACGTGGAAACAGGCCACCGTTATCGGTATTCCCAAACCCGGTAAGCCCAAGTGCGAGCCTTCCAGCTATCGCCCCATAAGCCTTCTCAATTCTCTTGCGAAGATTTATGAGCGGATTATCTATTCCCGATTAAAGGATTATGCCGATTCCAAGAAACTCATTCCCGACGAACAGTTTGGTTTTAGAACCAAACACTCGTGTGTACAACAAGTCCACCGACTAGTTGAACACATCACGTTCGGATTCTCACGCGGCCTGATGACGGGAGTCCTCTTTTTCGATGTTGCGAAAGCATTTGACAAAGTCTGGCACAATGGCTTATTATATAAGTTGTACCAACTCGGAGTGCCTGACCGTCTCGTTCTCATCATACGAGACTTCTTGTCAAATCGCAGTTTCCGATATCGAATCACGGGCGCTCTCTCTTCCCCCCACCCCATTAGAGCCGGAGTCCCACAAGGATCCGTGCTAGCCCCATTATTGTTCACACTGTACACCAGTGACCTCCCCAAAAGACCTGCTAATACGACCCAATTAGCACTGTTCGCAGATGACACGGCCATATTCTACTCTGGTAGCAGTCCCGATAGTATAACTAAGATCCTCCAAACCACAGCCAACGTCTACGGTAAATGGTTTAGGAAATGGCGGATCGAAGTTAACCCTATCAAAAGTAAAGCCGTCCTATTTTGCAAATTAGGCGACGACCACCCACGCTTTAGGGAGATCTCGATGCTGGGCCAATCGGTTCCTTGGGAACCGCACGCCAAGTATCTTGGAGTCACCCTAGACAAAAAACTGACCTTCATTCCCCACACAAAGATGGTGCGTGCCCGCGCTGCCTTTGTGCTCGGTCGCCTTCACTATATTCTGAACGCTCGTAGTAAATTATCCCTTAGAAATAAGGTGAGAATTTACACCACATGCATTCGACCCATCATGACCTATGCCAGCCCAGTGTTCGCACACGCCGAATCATACCCACTCCGTAGATTCGAAACCCTCCAAACCCGGTTCATGCGCAAGGCCACCGGAGCGCCTCTGTACATGCGAAACGACCAACTCCATTTCGACCTTAACTTGCCGACCATCAGGCAATTTATGAAACAAGCGTCTAAACGCTATCTCGATTCTGCCCTGTCCCACCCAAATCCCCTTGTGGTATCAGCCGCCGACTACGAACCCTCCCGTATCAGTAGAGTACGCCGCCCGAGGCACGTTCTGGTCGATCCAGACGATGAAATCACGTTAGATCACATGAAGAGACTCGCGTTGTCTCGTTCACTAAACACCCGACCGTTGTACCGCCCTCGCCGCCGAGGATGCCCGCCTCACCGACGTCGCGGACGCCTATCGCCGCGTCACCTTCCCGTTCAAGTTAGCACTTCTCCCTCCCGTCTCTTGCTCGCGCCGGCCCGTGCCGAGCCTGTAGCTTTAAATGTCCCTTAAAACAACTTAAATAATACCGATCCAGCTGTCCCCAAAACAATAGCTTGTTGTCCCCAGCAACGCCCTAAGCCGAGGTCCGTGTCCCGCAGGGGGCGCCCTTAGCGAAAGTTGCTTAGTTTTTAATATTTAATTTAAGCCTGGCTGGAGGCCTCTTTTGGCTTCGCCAGCAAATGACCGGTTAAGCAACCACATTTCCCAGAAATGTATGCGAGAAGCCCAACACAAAAAAAAAAAAAAAAAAAAAAAAAAAACCTGAACCGCTGAAAGTGGCATAAATAAAGAGAAGCCTATACGCAACTGTGGATAGTTTTGGGATATGGATGATAATGAGTTTTTTATGACAGTTAAGTAAATCATCATCATCATCATCATTTCGGCCGAATGAAGTCCACTGCTGGACACAGGCCTCATCCCCCAAAGATCACCACAACGACCGATATGGCTGTGTTGTGGGCTCAATGGGGGGTTTTGCCATAATCGCCACGCTAGGCAGACGGGTTGGCGATCGCAGTTGAGTTGTTAATGTATTCGAAGGACGCTGCTGCCCATCCTCCGGCTAATCCCTTAGTCGAGGGAGGAGATGGGGTGGTGGTATTCTGAGCCGGCACCACACGGCGGTTAAGTAAATATCATTTTTTTTTATAATATTATGGAATGTTATTTCTACATACATACGAGGGCGGCACTGAAAATTTCGGAAATCAAGGAAGTGACACAACATTACTATTTAAAAATGTATTTATTGCTTTTCGAAGTATTCTCCGCGAAATTTGACACATTTTTCCATACGATGGAACCAATCATTGAAGCAACCATTCCATTCGGAAGTTGGGGTCTCCAAAATGGCCGTTTTGTAGGCGTCCACAGCTTCTTTAGGTGATGAAAATCTCTGTCCACGCAATTTATTCTTTATTTTAGGGAAAGTATAGAAATCATTAGGGCTTAGGTCGGGGCTGTACGGCGGATGGTCTAATAATTCTATGTTTTCTTGCTCTAAAAACTCTTTTGTTCTGTGCGCGGTGTGAGAACTCGCATTGTCGCGATAGAGGATGGTGCGGCGGTTGCAGTTCTCTCTACGGAGTTCAGAAACGACCTGTGGCAAACAAATGCTAGCATACCATTCTGCATTAACCGTTCTTTGTCCCTCAAGAGGAATAGTCGTAACATGGCCGGTTTTGGAGACAAACGTGGCCACCATTTTTTTTGCAACACTCCGTGAACGAACAATTTTTGTTGGCTTTAACTCATTTTCGAACACCCAAACTCGTGACTGGTTTTTTGTTTCGGGTTCGTACGCATATATCCAGGATTCGTCACCTGATACGATGTTGTATACAGCATTTGAGGATCCTGCGTGGAATCTTTCGAGAGTTCTGACGCACCAAGTAACGCGAGCCGCTTTTTGCTCTTCACATAGCAAATGCGGTATCCATCGGGAAAACAACTTTTTTACACCTAATTGTTCATGCAAGATTATTTGTATTTGACTCATGCCAATGTCTAAAGTTGCCTGAATTTCGCGGTATGTCACATGTCGATCTTCCTCAATCAGCTTACGCACAGCATCAACGTTTTCTTGGGTGACTGCAGTTTTTGGACGACCTTGACGAGGATCATCACTGAGCTTGACACGTCCACGTTGAAATTCAGCAAACCAGCGATAAATTGTGGTTTTGGGTGGGGCTTCATCACCAAATGCAGAAATCATCCGGTCAACACACTGTTTTTGTGTTAAACCACTTCGAAAGTCATAATAAATCATCGCTCTTGAATTTTCTCGAGTCAATTCCATTTTCTCAACGACTAAACAAGTTCGACAAAACCTTGTGACAAGACCGTGAATCTTTTTATAAATAAATAAATGGTATTCGATTTCTAAAACCAAGGAGTTTTCAATTAAAAAGATTTTAATATGACAGGAACAGTGGAAATATTCCATTCCCGATACTTTTAGTGCAGCCTATGTATGTCATTATTTTTAAACTAGTTTTTATTCTTTGTTACGACTTCTGTTTTCTAGCTCTACGTAGACATTTGTAATATAGCAATGGATCGCGGCAAAGAATAGACCACAGTCTCCACACATGAGTGTCGTAAAAGGCGACTAAGGATCAAGAGGATGGCCAGCAGCATCCTCCCGCATGCCAAACTTAATGATTGTGGCAATTTGTTCACCACGGTATGTAGGCACGGCGTTCTTCCACTTGCCTCTGGCTGGGGGTGAGGTGCACGCTTTGTCAGCATTAGAACGCACATAGGAACCTCCTTTTAATAGCTCCATTTCTTTATGATTTGCGATATCTAGATAACCAGATTGATAATGAACGATCTGAAGGTTACGTGCCACAGTTGCACATTGTGACGTAAAAATTTCCATCATGTCTTTACACTATAAGCTGTCGATGATGAGTGATAACAAATTCTCATGCAATTGACAGCTGATTAGTTCATGCAGCAAATATTAATCTAAGTTGCGTATAAACAATTTGTGATATTGATATGGAATACGCTATCTTAAAGTTTATCAAAGGTCAGTAACGTTCAGAATTAGAAAAACAGCACCAACGCAAGTCGGTATCAACTGGCGCCTATATACAAATCAACAAGATAACTATGTGTCATTAGTTAATCAATTAATTAAAATTAATATTGCACTTGTTTTTATTTTCACACATGTATATCCATCACATAATCTACTTGGGTCATAGGCCAGAATGGTTGCTATGTCCATATTTTTAAAATGGCATATAGGTAATGCTTGAATCTATCGCATGGTTAATTTTATAAGTAACATTAAAGGTCAGAAAAATAACATTCTAGAACTCCATCACCCTTAAATGATTGAGGCACACATATGTGACTATTCATTGCATTTTAAGCGACTTCAAAAAGGAAGAGGTTCTCAATTCAATGCGTGTTTTTTTCTACCTTTTACTTCGAGATTTGTAGACGGATTTGAGCAATTTCTTTTTTAATAGATGCAGAATGCTTTTAAATTGTTCCCGTATATATTTCATCATTACATTTGACTGAGTAGATTTTTAACAAGCTTCAATAAACAGGTTTAATTTGACTGCGCTTATCTAGATGATGTCTTATTAATTTCGATTTCTCCGCGATTAGAGAACCAATTTGAGTCATTCTTATGTTTAATGTTAAATATTTTTGAATTGATTTAATAAAATAATTGTGAAATATAATTGTGTTTGGTTAAGTGTTTCTCATGACAACAGCTCTGTAATCCGTAAGTTGTGACTGTCTACTAACTTGATAAATAGGTATTTCGGGTTGATTACGATTTAAACTGATACCTAACTTGGAAAAAGTTCTTACATTTATTTACTACACAAAAAAGAAACAACTAAATCTTTTTAACAAGAAATAAACACCGACTTCAATAACCCTACACGATATAAGAATATTGAAATAACTAAAAACAAATGTATTTGTCGTGTGGTCCCAGCTAAGAATACCACCACCCCATCTCATCCCGTGGGTGTCGTAAAAGGCGACTATGGGATCAGCCGGGGGATGGGCAGCAGCGTCTCTCGAGTACAGTTATTTATAACTCAACTGCGATCGCCAACCCGTCTGCCAAGCGTGGCTATTATGGCAAAACAACCCCAATGAGCACACTACACAAACCCATAGCGGCCATTGTGGCAATCTTTGGGGAAGGCTTCTGTCCAACAGTGGATATTTTCCGGCTGAAATGATAATGTGAGAATAGTGTAGATAAAGTATGGACTAACTGAGTCTGGGCAAAATTATTAATTGATTATAAAAGTCCTGAGTCAAACGGATCCATCTAAACAGGTATCATCCCGTTCACTAGCCTGAATTCTGGATCAGCATTGTTTAACTCAACACTTTTACTCGCTGCTGATAACCTAATTACCTAAGTAACCTAACCCTAGTAACCTAATTTGTCATCCAGATTTAGATGAACAACCACAATTTCACATTAAAGAGCTATGAGATACGTTACAGTTTAAACTTGGTAAAGTTTGGTCGTGTCGCATACCTAGGCAATTTAACCGGAAATTTTAATTCTTGCTGTTTAAGTAATTTTGCACAGATAAAGACAATAATATAAGTAGGAGAACTTTGCTATGAAGCAATTAAAAGTAAATTACCCGTGAGTGCTTTTACAGCGCCCTGCGTCCGGCGTGCGCTTGCGCTCCCAATTGGACTTCCGAGCGCGTTTCCGAAATCGCTCCAACAATGACCTGACGCGACGATTTTAATGACTCAAAAGGGAGAAGTTATTGTTTTGTTATTATTATGGCACGAGACAGGAAACTGAGTAATTAGGCGTTAATTTACTTTGTTACTTTATTAGTTTTATTTAGCTTTCTCCTATGTGTTTGCAATTATGTCATTCATTAGACATTTATTTTGAATCAATACAGTCAAAAACATAGTTTTACTAAAAATGAGTCTGGCGACACAGGACAGGTATTGTTTTATAACAGTGAGATAGATGTCCCTGTCGGAATAAACAAGCACTTTATATGAGTATCAAGTGGCGCAAACTTTGATTTTGTCAAGTCAGGGTTTACTATAGGTAGCTACGCTAATTCTTCGGCTTTACTATGAAATGTTTCTTTCGCAGACTATAATTTATATTATAGATAGGGCTTAGATACCTCTACCATCCCTTTTTTATTCTCTAGCAAGCTCATCTTGTAATACGCCCAAATCCAACCTAAGGGCAGTGGGCAGTCGCTACTTTCTTAAAAAAATAACAACTAACAACAGCAAGTATCTGATATACATATCCAAAAACGAGTTCATCCTTCAGTCACAAATATTAATAAATTGGACATGGAGGGTGCGTATGGGCGTGGTGTTGTGACAACTATGGCGGAAGAGATGCGTTAGCAAGGGATACCGCCGTACTTGGAAATTCGAATGCCATAACAAATTATCTCGTGACAACAGTTTCTTTTTTATTGGGGGACAAGTGAACTTTACCTGTAGGCTGTTACTAAAACAAGACAACCTACAAAATAGACGCTGAATACTAAATAACAAATTTTAATTAAACAAATAATATTTAGTACATCTGAATAGATGATTATTGTTACTCTAGAAGTAGGTTTCAATAAACCCAAGGATAACAATATTGTTTCGGGGGCATCTAGGTTAATCGGCAAACGTTTCACAATTATCCTTTAGCTCAGAACATAGTATATATATATATATATATATATAAATATATTAGGTAGTCTATAGATCACACGCTGTGTACGGGACAAACAATGTTCCACTTATGTTTGATAGTTACGCGTACACAGGCCGCGACCCGCAATTATACTCCCGAAACAAACGGCACAGATCGCGCTTGCGCCTGCGCTGGTCCGGCGCATCCGTTTTAATTGTTATGCGTATTGTTCATCACACTGAATGGACATGACTCAAACAGATCTGTCTGCGTCACCTTTTGTTGATATTAACATGCTGTGATATTCAGTGCATGGGTATAAATTGCCTATTTAATACAAGAATTTTGTAAAAACAACTATTAGACAGCTAACGAGGGTCAAGGTCTGATTATATAACTTTGTTCTAAATAATTACCAAAAATATTTTATAAGCCAATAAATTACTTACATAATTCATTGATCATTACCAGCGAAGGACACCCCAAACTAACCGATAGAATGTATCTATTAAGTTAAACACGCTATTATAATCAGTGGCTTAGAGCTTGTCACGGTATTATATCACATTTGTGTTTGTTGATGGGTCTGTTTTTCATCGTATGAATTGTTTGTTTTAATTAAAATATCGTAATCTATCTTCAAGAAATGCTGGAGGTTATAAAAGAAGGGTGAACCTGTGGCTTCCGGTTACTTGCCATCCGTAAAGGACGTTACCGGACCGTAGAAATCCGTTGCAAACACTTTTTTACTTTCTCATCCGTGGGAACGAAAGTGTCCGTTATAAGAATACACACCTTCGTTTTTATCCTACGCATCGTGGTTCACTTTCAGTTTCCTTCGTCATGTTTTGTTTATATGATTTCGAAACAAAAAGTGGCAACAACAGCAAGCTTTGTTTGCACTTGAACCGCGTGTCGAACCAGTCTGCATTTCATGTCTGTTTAGGCGTACAAGCATGTGTACACGTGTGAGATGTAAACACCCGCAAAATCCACTCTTCTTCGCGAACCAATTAAAAACACGTAAAACAGACTAATAAAACTGAGAACACTATTCTAATTCCAAAAAAGATTTCACTAGGAATGACTTGACTATTAGGCAACTAGATAATTACTTATTTTACGTATTACATATACGAGTATTTACATTTACATATAGCTATAGGAAAGTTAATTGAACTTAAAATAAACAAGAAATTTGTTCAAGTAGTGGTAATTTAATTGGATTAAAACCCGCACCACTAATTATATGACAACACAAGTCATGTTCCTAATAAGGAAGTTCTTAGTTATTATCACTGTAGTCCTGGAGATACACGGTTAATTTTTAATGTTTTATCTTATTAACAAATTAAAAAATAAGTTTAGTTAGCTTTAGTAGCTTTGTCTTTTACTAAACCTTACTTACTAAAACTTTTTATGAAACCATCTAATTTATAGGATGAAAATATTTCCGTCTCATAACCAAAGCCGTCGTCCCATTTCGTGGCTTTAGGCGAACCTAGAGTTATTTAATTGCAAGGATGCCTAATAGTTCGTGAAATGCTGTAATAACACTGCGGCGTCATGGAAAGTTCTAACAATTCTATCTGAATATCCCCTTAATTTTTACACTTGTTTACTAACTCGAATAATTGTGTAGAGGAAAGAAATAGTAATTAATTACTTACTTGTTCTAGTGCAAACTGGGGTGTAGCTTATGGCAAGAAGGATTGGAAAATTCATGTCAAATCGTTTGCGTAAGTAAACACAATTTAGTTCTTAAAAACATTACCGTAAGCATCAACTAAACTTTATATAATACAAAATTTTCTTTGCAGAATGTTACATCAGAAACTGTTTTTTCGCGGGAGCTGTACTGTGTTATGGGATGTAACGAGGCGTTGAATACTTACTTTCAAAAATTAAGAGGTATGTAACATTTTCTTCCAATACCTGCCTAGGCTTTGATAGCTACGTATGGCCAACGACATCTACATATAGACGCTCTGTTGCAAACAAAAAGTTCATCTAATTTAGTGAGAGACATTGAATAAGTACGTTAATACGCAAATGTCACTGGCTAGTCGGCACATTTAGTATGGTTCTTATGTTAATATGTTTCACAGAATTGATCGGGATACCACCCGCTCCAGCTTTGGTAGCTGATAGTCTGACAGCCACTTCACTCTCGCTAGTATGGGAGGCGCCCAATTTGGGCAACCTGAGTTACATGGTACAATGGCGCTACGAGGAACTGCCAGGCACGTGGCAATATTACTCCAACACTAGTCATTCGGATCAGTCCATAATAAATGTTGACGGACTGCGGCCTTACACGAAATACAGGGTAAGAGCATTTTATCGTATTAGAAATTCTAAATTAAAGACATTTTCTGTTACATCTCCAATAATCGACGTTGAGATTTAAGTTGAATCAGATTTAAATACAACACTTGTTTATACCCTACTCCTAAATTTCTCATATTCACCTCCCAAAGTGACAGGGTAAATAGACAAATTACGATATATATATATTTGTAATCTTATTTTGAACTTTTGAACTTTCGCGTTGCATGATAATATATAAAGAAACAGGAACCTTTGAATAGCTTGACGTGTTCTTAATAGTCCTTTTTAATTGTTGCCTCTGCCGAAACCTCTGAAGCTGTGTTTGAGATATGAATAATATCACCAACATTAGTTGAACCACCTGTATTTTTTTACCAGTTTCGAGTAGCCATATTCCTATCTGGCCGCGGTGGCACTGGGGAACCCGTTTACTCTGCACCATCGGTTGTAATCTCTACCTTAGAAAGTGGTAAACCCAGTTCAGTGCCGTCGTCCCTGCGTGCCGCTGCACCGGACCCAAGTCGAGTGGCTATCTCCTGGGAACCAGGCCCATTCCCCAATGGACCTCTGATATCATACGTGTTACGACTAACGGTTACTCAGTCAAACACAAATGACGCTCTTGAGGTATATTTGGGTAATTTATAACTTTATATTTATTCTAATTTCTATAAGCGCATTTATTTTAAAGTTGATGTTAAATTCCCAGGACATGCCAGCATCAAACAAAACTTTATTCTACATGTTCCAAAACTTAGCTCCCGCTCGTGAGTATGAGGTTTCAGTGGCAATGCGTAACGCGGTGGGAGAAGGACCAAGAGCTTCCGTTAGAATATTCACGCCTCCTTTGCCCACGTGTAAGTCAATCAGCAACTTTTGTGTCAAGTATAAATATCCAAATAATGTGAAATATGTAGAGGTATCGTATTTTGTTACAAATTTGTTACAGCCGTTCCTAGTCAGCAGCCCGTACTTATTTTAGGAGGAGAACAAAATATTTTAGCAGCCCCAGCTAATGATATGTTATCAGATCCTGTAGAGCTGTACAGCACTGAACAGTCAATTACCGGTATGCATCCACTAGCAGTTGATTTAGACATGTAAGCTAGTTATTTGTATTTCTAAAAGATCTCTAAATAATTATGTAATTTCAGGTGTTGGGCTAGATATTTCGAGTGATTCACTTTTCATATCCGTATCAAACGGATATGTATATCGCAGCTCTCTTTCTAAAAAGAGTACAGCCGAACCGATCCTCATGTCCAATAATATATCTTACAAACCTCAAGACCTGTCAGTTGATTGGCTAAATCGACACTTGTATGTTCTCGGAGAAGTTTACTACACCAAAAAGGGCTGGTCGAACTCAACCTTTTTTTCCAACTGGGAAATAATACGTTCCGATTTCGATGGGAAGAATCAAATAGTTGCGTTGTCTGGTTTTAACTCTCGTCCGATACATTTTGAAGTGGATGCCTATAATGGGTTAGTTTATTTTCTGTGAAATAATTGTAGAGACATGTCTAGTAATTAAATTCTCTTGTAAATCTTTTTTATTAGATACTTATTTTGGGCTCAACAAGGAGGTGATCGCGGAGGCCTTTACAGGCTCGATTTGGCAAATATATCTAATGGCGTTCATCACGATTCACCTCCACAAAAAATTGTTTGTGATGCTCACCTCGGAGCGTTTACAGTAGATCATGCAGACTTCAGAATACTTGTGGCACATCTTAAAAGGAATACTGTATTAGCAGTTTCCCTGGATGGGTGAGTAGAAAAAAGCAATAATTACATGTATTATATACTAAGATGTTTTTAAAATGTCATTGATTATAATCATAATATCATCATTATACATATTTGCTATTATTACATTACACCATAACATTTTATTTTATTCCAGGCGAGAAGTCACAGATTTTCGAGCTAATACACAAACCCCGATGTTTCTATCGACACGCTCTATAGCATATGCGGGTGGCCTTTTTTATTGGACGAACGGCAAAGAAATGTTAACAGAGGAATATCATGAGCAAAGCGACAGTTACTTCCACAATGAATATCCTCTAGCTTATAACACAAAGACAATAGCAACACGACAAGTTTTAGTAGCCTTGAGAAGTTGTCAACCGATCCCTGTGCCTGTAAATCCACCGTTAGGTTTGCAAAGTGTGATGGGTATCAATCGTGCAAAGGTTTCATGGTCACCTCCTCATCTTTTGGGCCATCAGGGAAGCGGTGCGTGGCAGCAGTGGACTTTCCATCTTCAACTTACGCATGTGATTACAGGAGAAGTTATGGACATGTAAGTAGCACTCCACTGCCAATCACGTGTTGTAAAAATATCCGGTTCCAATTGGAATTGTTATTTTTTTAGTAAGAACATAAGCGAACCGATGTGCATTGTGGAAGATCTGAAACAAGATGCAGAATATGTAATACGAGTGGCTGCCGTTACTGAATCTGGTTCAGGTAAACCATAGATGAAACAGTAGAACTTAGGTTGTCCGTTATATTTATAACTAACTAGACTTCATTTATAGGTCCATGGTCTTCCGAATTTATTGGTAAAACATTAGCTTCATCGCCGAACACTCTACATAGCACTTTATTATGGTCAGGACCAGATGGACTATTGCAAACTGACCTAACCGGAGACAATTTACAAATTCTAATACATAGGTAAGAGGCAGCTTTGTTCATTAGAAATATATTTTCTTGATAGACATCGTTTTCATTGGATTTCTTTATTTCAGAGCCCATCTAAAAAAC
Organism: Diloba caeruleocephala; assembly: GCA_947459985.1. Classification (NCBI taxonomy): domain Eukaryota; kingdom Metazoa; phylum Arthropoda; class Insecta; order Lepidoptera; family Noctuidae; genus Diloba; species Diloba caeruleocephala. The sequence goes on from OX381615.1 coordinate 15,789,016, forward strand.
TTTCACATTACCGATATATCCTGGTATCGTGACAAACTTTACTTGGTCACTAATACCTCTACCGTCATGTGGTATAACGTCACATCGCATGAGAAGGGTTTGATGGCGAACATGGACAATGTCGGTAGCTTAGCTGTAGATTGGGTTGGCAAGAAAATTTACTGGTCTAACCCGAAACAGCAGTTGGTAAGGAGTCTTTTATAAATACCCGCTTAATATATCCACAATTGATTGAACCTTCAATTGCAAAAATGTTTTCTTCAGATAACTCGAGGCAATTTAGACGGTAGTAATCGTGAGCCAGTACCAATTGTGACTGTGGCTAAAGAACTGACAATAGACTCGTTAGGCGCCTACATATATTGGAATACAGGCCACGCGGTTGAGGCGGCTAGGCTCAACGGCGAGAATAAGATGATATATTATCCAGCACAGCTATTTAGCGGGAAACAAGGTAATATTAACTAAGTAGGCGTATTCTTAAAGCAGATGGTTTGAATCCATGTGGTGTTTCATTAAGAATATAGCACCACTCCATCTCCTCCCGCGTACGTCGTAAAAGGCATCTAAGGGACCCTAACCAGAGGGATTGGCAGCAGGACCCCTTCTGTGGAACAGCAGCTATCCTGCGCTCACCAACCCGCCTGCTAAAAGTGATGAGTACTGGCAAGTTCCTCCCAAAATGACACAGTAGTCGTCTTTCGGCTTACTCGTATATGATGTTGATGATGATGATTAATCAGAGGGAACATTAAAAACAATGTTATATAACTGATTTAGTTATGGGACTCACGGCAGACTTGGAGAAAAAGTGGCTATACTGGCTTGTTCGAAGCTATGATGGATCCGAACTTCATCGCGCTCCTACTGCAGATCAAATTTCGCATGGTGTTAGTGAGGTGAGATTTATCAGTAAATTATAACTCTGTATAATTTTATTACTTTGAAGATTTCTCAGAGCTTTGCATTGTCCTTCATGTTTTTTTTTTAATAAGTGATATAATAAAAAATATCATAAAACAACTGTCACATCATACAAAAAACACAAAAAAAGCATTGCCTCAAACTAGATACTATTGCTTCTGTGTAGAGGGTACAGTTTACAGACATAAATCTCATATGTACAAACGCCTAAACTCGATACAACTACCTGAAGGCCATATTTTTTTTCGTGCGGGAACCGGACCCGCGACGTGTAGCGCAGAAAGCCATACCACTAGCCAATGTGCCAAACTTGTCGGCAAAAATTACACACGTGAACATTATCAAACTTTTTAATTGTACAATTAAAAAAAATAATACTATCTATTGACGAGACGAGCTAGACATTCACCTAATGGTAATCGTCATGCCTGCACACAACAGTTGTAATGCCTCCCAGGACTAGCCCTGCGTGGCACCACACTGCGCTCGTCACTGTTAAAACATTAGTTATTTGGTCTCTTATGCCTAGTAATTTCAATAAACAATCATACAGATAACACTACAGATCACTGTGGTTTCACCCGTAATTGGTTATGCGTGGGCATTTGCTAAGCTAAGGGTGAGATTCAGAAACGAGTCTAAGCGTGAACGTACGCTTCCATCTGTCAAAATTATGAGCGTAACGGCCGAATACTCAAACGCCATTTAAAGTCCCCGCTTAAACAATTTGAGCTGCCCGGTTTTGTACCAAAAACCGGTTAAAGTAGGGACTTAACGTTAAATGGCGTTTGAGTATTCGGCCATAAGTAGTGCATTTTGAAAGATGGAAGCGTAAGTTCACGCTTAGACTCGTTTCTGAATCTCACCCTAAGTCTTAATTTAGAGCGGCCTTGCTGCTATATGACAAGTGAGCGCACTTAATGATTAAAGTGTTTGTATAAGTTTTATGAAATTAATAAATATATTTTCCATAGGTATCCGGTTCGCTTGTGACTCGTTTATCCGGTACGGCGACTCTAGGTCCTTTGTGCTACTTCAGTGGCCGCCTAGTGTGGGTGCAGGACGCTTCGCGAGCCGTTGTATCGGATCTAGCTGGCAGATACACTGCTGAGCTTGTGCCAAGAGTCCATGTGATCGCTGTGCGAGACCCAACCCTACATGCTAACAGTGGTAATTTTGATATTACTACGTTTCATTATAAAGTAGTAAACAAACGTTTATCACGCTATCGAAAGACCAATAACCAAATTCTTTAACATTTTGTGGGGTATGCGCAAGGGATGTTTTTATTTCGATAATCGTGGTTTATCACGGCACGCTATTTAGCAGATTAAATATTCTTTTATTCTATTATATTCTATTGTGGCTCTCATCAGCCGAACGCTCTTCCACCGTATTGGGTCCATTATGTTACCCAAAGCCCTGCACTGCTCCTCCGCTGGGAAATCAAAAAATCAAAGTGTCCCCGTAGGTCCTTCGCAAACACACCTGCCTGGAGCCGCGCAAAGTAATCAGGTGATAGATAAGCCATTCCTAAATTATTTGCCCTGCGTCTTCCTTGAGCGTCACAGCTACACAAAATGTGCAGCATTGACTCTGGACTGTCCATGCAGAATCTGCATGTATCCGTCGTACTAAGCTTCATCCTGTGGAGGTTCTCCTTGGTGCCGAAATGGCCTGATATTGCGCCTACATAGTGTCGTATTGGATTTTGGTTAGATTTACAAGTTTCTTAAATGAATACCGTCTACCCTTGTGCTGCAGAAAGTCTTGGATTGGTTTAGGCCTCTCGCTTACCTCTATTCTCTGAGATGTTCTTTTCAGCAAACGCATGTAATGCGTATTAGTAGGTACCATGAGGTTTTCCTACAAAGGGCTCCACATTCGAGCCCACCCTTAAATACTTTTATTAATCCGTGGTTACCAATGAGATGATAATATTAAACTAGTAAATCACTATACAATGTAGCTGACATTTTCTTATCCCGTTTCCAGAATCTTTGACAGCTATTCCGGAGACAATCAATTCAACGTCGATAGCGGTAGTGGGCGAGTGGGACAGGTTCAACGTAACGTGGGACCCGGCCACGCGCGTCAATGTTAACAACAGCCGAGTCTACTATGACGTCAACTTGCACTTCCCTGGACAATATAAGATTGAGGTAACATTGTTGGAAGGAAGTTGTCCGTGTGGTGTCCGGATTAATACAGCACCACTCCATCTCCTCCCATGGATGTCGTAGAAGGTGACTAAGGGACTCTAACCCGGAGGGATAGGCAGCAGTGTCCCTTCCATAAAACAGCCGCCAGTCTGCGCTCATCAACCCGCGCGTGGTAAGTACTGGCAAATACCTCCCGAATTGACGACACATGGCATGTAACCGGTCGTTTATAGTAGTATAGTATAGAAGGGACCCTTTGTCCAGCAGTCCACTGCTTTTCTTTCGTCTTTTGGAAGATTACGAAGAATCGTCAATCACTCGTCAATGTATGACTTGGTACGGAACGCAGCGAACCAATTTTATGATGTTATTATATGTACTTTAGTTCTAGTGTTGAGTAGGACATACAAGAGGCGGTACATTTGTCCCGTACATGACACAATATTGTAAGAGCGGCTCAACATTATAACATGTACCACTTCAAATTTTATGTCGCGTTACTTTACTCTTCGCATGTGAACTGTAGGGTGAGAGAGAGAGAGAATGAGGCACATGCTTCAAAAGCACGTCTTTTTATTCAATGGACATTATCGTGACTGCAAGAGACAACATGATGCTTTTATTCACTCTATTACAAATGTACTAGTACAAAGTACGAGACGCGACAGTTTTAGAAAAATATGATTTCATGAATGTCTGTTAAATACCTATTTGCTTTGCTTGTTTATGTCTGTGTATTAGGTATATTTTAAATCAAAATCATGTTTTACAAATAAGTCGCTTGCACAATAATGCTACAGTGGTTAATAAGTAGAAACGTCGATACAATCGTCATTCGTCTAAAATCAATCGCTTTTTATTACTTTGATTTAAGTATTACTTCAATCACACTTTGTAAGACAGGGCAGTACAAATACAGCAACAGTACATGAAATACTCGTTCTTTCAAATGTACCGCCAAGCTTCATGAAGCTGCAAATGAGGCGAGGCGTCATCACGTCATGACGCCTCGCCTCATTTGAAGTGGGACATTGTACTGGTGCAGTACAAAAAAGAGGCTACTCTTACAAACTCATTTCTAAATCGTGTCCTACTCAACACTATTTAGTTCATTAATGCTTCTATTAAAATCATTTTTTAAAGAACGCTGATTTCTTAAAAAAAATGACTTGTAATTGATTTGAGAATAAAAGCTTTGGATTTAATAAGAGCGCGTGAACTGGCCGTACATAGGCTATCAGAATAATACCTACCCCGATTATAAGACGCGAGACATAGCTAGATTTTTAAAATAATAATATTATCATTTGTTATTAATTAAATATGATACCTTATGGTGCCGGCTAAGAGTGCCACCACCCCATCTCATCCCGTGGATGTTGCTGGAGAGAATCCTCCCCAAAAGATTACCACAACGACCGGTATGGGTTTTGTTGTGTACTCATTGGGGGATATTGCCATAATCACCACGCTTGGCAGACAGGTTGGCGATCGCAGTTGAGTTATAAATATAATCGAAAGACGCTGCTGCCCGTCCTTCGGCTAATCCCATAGTTGACTTTTACAACACCGAAGGGGTGAAATGGGTGTAGTGTTGAGTAGGACACGATTTAGAAATGAGTTTGTAAGAGTAGCCTCTTTTTTGTACTGCACCAGTACAATGTCCCACTTCAAATGAGGCGAGGCGTCATGACGTGATGACGCCTCGCCTCATTTGCAGCTTCATGAAGCTTGGCGGTACATTTGAAAGAACGAGTATTTCATGTACTGTTGCTGTATTTGTACTGCCCTGTCTTACAAAGTGTGATTGAAGTAATACTTAAATCAAAGTAATAAAAAGCGATTGATTTTAGACGAATGACGATTGTATCGACGTTTCTACTTATTAACCACTGTAGCATTATTGTGCAAGCGACTTATTTGTAAAACATGATTTTGATTTAAAATATACCTAATACACAGACATAAACAAGCAAAGCAAATAGGTATTTAACAGACATTCATGAAATCATATTTTTCTAAAACTGTCGCGTCTCGTACTTTGTACTAGTACATTTGTAATAGAGTGAATAAAAGCATCATGTTGTCTCTTGCAGTCACGATAATGTCCATTGAATAAAAAGACGTGCTTTTGAAGCATGTGCCTCATTCTCTCTCTCTCTCACCCTACAGTTCACATGCGAAGAGTAAAGTAACGCGACATAAAATTTGAAGTGGTACATGTTATAATGTTGAGCCGCTCTTACAATATTGTGTCATGTACGGGACAAATGTACCGCCTCTTGTATGTCCTACTCAACACTAAATGGGTGTGTGCTATTCGTAGCCGGCACCACACAGCAACTTTACTGTAGTCTGACCTAAGCTTTTTACAATTGGGTTGTGGTGCTGATGTTCTAGTGAGTGCCCCAATGAAAGCCCGCCACGCAGGTTGAGCTCAATTTGATTGGTATTTATGTAGTTAGAACGTATTCTGCAGAGAACAGTGGAGGTGTCGTGGGTGGAGGTGGTATCAGTATCAGTGGCGCCGTACTCCGGCATGGAGGCGACCGTGCGCGCGCACACGCATTGGGGTGGCGGCGCTGTTGCACGTGCTCGACTATTCTCACCCCAAGCGCCGCCTTCAGCACCACGTGCACCACGGATCTACGTGCAGCCAGCACTCAGGTACACAACATTTACTACTACATACTTGTAGTTAAACACACTACGGCTAACAATGGAGGATATCATGGATGGATAAGCTGTGTCGTCGAACAGCAGTGCAGTGGTGCGCGTGCGGCATAGTCCCTCGCTACACACGCACACAACACTGTGCAGCCTAAGCTTACATACCTATACTAACTTAAGGCAATTTTATATTATTCATCTACATAAGTAAGTGTGAGTGGCAGATAATCGAAAAACATCCAATATGACAGCCCAAAACTTCGAATGGTGTGACCAACCAAATTTCTCGACTTAGCAGCTTCGTAAGCTTTTTGTTTTGTTGTGTTGGATAAACAGATTTATTAAATTTGAAATTAATAATCAACCTAATCCAAAATCTTTAGAATTTAAGATTTGAACTTGATCTGTTTTAGTATCACAATTTACACTAAAACAGACATATCCTCAATAAAATCCAAAGATTTTAGATTAGATTGATTGTTAATTTCGGCCGCAAGTCAATCATGAAGTGGTGAAACCTATGCCATTGTGCCCGCATGTAACAAGTGCACAAAATTAGTAAAGCATTATTTTTTATCAGTGGTGGCCCACTATCTGCTATATTCCGGTGGGGCAGTCCGACGCGCGCCAACGGCGTGATCCGCGGCTACGAGGCGCAATGCTGGGTGGTGGGCACAGACTCCACCTCGCCTACGAAGCCCTCAGCTTGCGCAGACGCACACCTGTCGCCCTCACACACGCAACTTATGCTGAGGAACTTAACACCGGCGTCTAAGTACTTCTTTCAGGTAAAAAAGTACAAGAGGTTATGACAGCTGCTTGAAAAAAAGGTTGAATAATAGACACTATAATTACATCACATCACAATTGTTATGTATCATGACAAACGTTTCGGCAAATTTGGATATAATTACTTATATCTACTGAAGTATGGTCTACTAATATTTCTGCCAGTTTTGTTCTTTAGAAAAAGAGAATGAATTGCTACCATAAATGAATAACAATAGTCATGTCTTAGATTTTCGTGATTATTACATATTATTATAATAAAACATTTTTAAACGGATTACATCGCGTATATTATAGACTAGCTGGGACCCGCGGTTTCACCCGCGTTTAATTTAAAAGAAATTTAGAGTACTTCGACATAGACACTTGACATAGAATATATATATTGGATTTCAATGGTCTAATTTTTTTACGCGGAACCCTAATTCTTTTTCTAAAATAAAAGTAGCCTAAGTTATTTCTTATAACATCAGCTATCTGCCAGTGAAGGTCCCGTCAAAATCGGTCCAGCCGTTTCGGAGATTACCCAGAACAAACAGACAGACAGACAGACGGACAGACAGACAGACAAAAAATTTAAAACTAGTGTTTTTGTTATATGTAACGTACATACTTTCATATGCATTTAGTAAAAACCTGTTATTTTGACATTACAAACAGACACTTCAATTTTATTTATTAGTATAGATTTTTGTTTTTCCTGACGTTACGAACGTTTGCAGGTTTGTGGTCGCAGGATGACTAAGGTGATAAGCGTAAATCGTTACAGATTTAAAAAGTTATTTTAACTACCATACAAACCTAATCAATAATTGTTTCTATGCACGCAGTAATCACTCTCAGTACCTTGATGTTTTTTAGTGTGGTATGTTGTTTGGGACTTTATTATTTACATTATCGGATTCCAAACTGGTTCCAAACCTACCAACCATCTTCTCAATTAAAATTAGGACGTTTTTATTTTTTATTACAATAGCTGTACGAAAAATTCTTGGTCGGATCGGTTTTCTTTCTCCAGGATTTGAGGTCGAACAAAACGAACAAAAGTTAAAAATAAAAAGTCACCCTGCGACCATGGACCCTGCAACGTGTTTGAAACATCAGGAAAAACAAAAATTTATAACATACGCGATGTAATCCGTTTTATTATAACGAATAACAATGTTTTTATTTCAATTTACCATAACTGCAGTCATTTATACAAACATAATGGTTCATAATTTCGGCCGAATGAAGTCCACTGCTGGACACAGACCTCCCCCAAAGATCACCACAACGACCGATATGGATGTGTTGTGGGCTCATTAGGGGGTTTTGCCATAATGGCCACGGGTTGGCGATCGCAGTTGAGTTTATTAATGTACTCGAAGGACGCTGCTGCCCATCCTCCGGTTAATCCCTTAGTCGACTTTTACGACACCCATGGGAGGAGATGGGTGGTGGCATTCTGAGCCGGCCCACACGGCGAGCATATTGGTTATCCCATCTTATCGTGCTGTTATTCATCATGTTCCAGGTGCGGGCGCATACAGACGCTGGTTTTGGTCAATATTCCGAAGTAGTATCCACATTATCCGATGAAGTGAACCCCATTCCAAAAGTAATGGTGTCATCTCAGGAATCAATCCAAATTGTCGATCTAGATTCTGGTGAAAGTGAGATGATTCCTAAAAGCACTGGCATACCTGTTGACTTTGCTGTTTCCACGGAAGAAAATATTGTTTACTGGGTTAATAACTTGGAAGAAATATTTTCTTCGAGGATCAACGGCAGTGGACATTTTAAGGTGATAAAAACAATATCCTTTTTTCATCAGCAGATTTATTTAGATGTTCGCAATATTCATAAATAAATTAAAAATATACCCATGACACCGTCAACTAATTATGGTACCTATTAAGCCCTTGCAAGTCGTAGCAGTATGGGCTAGAATCCTGGCACAACATTTTTTACAATGGATTTTTGTACATGACAATCGATTTGAAATATGTACAGAGAAGAAACGAGCATCGATCAGTGCTGTGTGTCGGCGATTGGAAATCTCTTAAGCTAATACGACTCCTCTATGTACTTATATTTCTATTATGTTGTTTCTATTATTTAGCTTATATCCATCAACGGTTCAGCGAGCAGTATGTGCGTAGATTGGGTGAGCCGGTCAGTTTACTGGACACAACTGGAGATTACAAACATTAAGTCATATGCCACATATCGAGCTGATCTCGGGATGCCCAATAGTCGGCCACACATCACGCGGGTATTTGCTAGAAAACAATCGATCTATAGCCTGCAAATAGCACCATTACATCGGTGAGTACATAATTATTGTTTCTGTTGCTTAATATTTCGACCGTTACGTTTATTCATAATTTACCCAAAATTGTAGGTCATTGTTCTGGTACGAGGAAAGTGGACATCCAGGTCTAGGGACAATAATGACGTCGTATGTAAATGGTTCGGATATCAAAACTTTCTTTAAGAATTCTGAAGCCACGGGCCGTGATTGCAACTGTCCTGAAAACCCTCAAGTAGCGAGAACTTTTGTTATTGACATGACCAAAGGCAATAATTTCGATCTATATTGGGTCGATCCCTGGGTTCACCACATAATCGCCACTGATATGGAAGCTTGTAAATGTAGAATAGTTGTAGATGCGACCGAAAAGAAAAAGTATGGATTTACGCCCATGTCCATCACAGTCGACAGCAGATATGTTTACTGGTTCAATTCTACACAAAAGGAAATATTTTATACGACAAAACATCAAAAAACTAGAATAGAAGAGAGGAAGACTGCATATGGATACAAAATCATGGCTCTGGATCCGGGAAATCAACCCTATCCTCCGAGACTGTGTTTATTTCCTAAAATACAACATTTAAGGCCGAAAACTGTATCAAATACGGCCAACAGTATAACGCTACATATGCCCCCCGTGGAAAAACCTAACCGATGCCACTATCTAAAGTATGAAATGTCGACAACAGAGTATACAATATTTTACCGAGTTCAGTTGCGGAACGAAACGTCGATTTGTGATAAAGAATCTTGTCCCTACGTCACTACTACAAATACAGAAGTTGAGATCAACGATTTGAAACCGTTCACAAATTATACAGTGATGTTGGAAGCAACTAATTACTACTCGAAATTACATGAAGTCAAACCAATAGTTGGTGCACCGATGATCTTGCAAACAGATGCCGAGGGTAATTTGGAATCAGATTTTTTATTACTTTTAATTTTCAGTTACAGACTATCTAACTGATTGTGGTTTCAGCACCAACGGCTCCAAAATACGTGACTGGAATCGTGTTAAGCCCGGTACTCGCTCGCGTAGAGTGGAAGTCAGACCCGGGACTCTCGTATGAAGTGCACTGGAGGACCGATAACTCTCCTTCAATGCCGCACAAACTGAAAGGTATGTTAAGGATATCGACCAACTTGTCATTTATTAATCAAAATTACTTAGAAAAAGCGATTTGTAATGCAAATATGCACAGCGAGCAGTTTCACATCGTAAACCTAAAATCTTGATTTCAACAGCATCTGATTAGAGTCAAAATCATCATCATCAGCATTTCAACCAAAGGACGTCCACTACTGAACATAAGCTTCCTCCATAGATTAACACAATTGTGTCATCATTTTGGGGGGAATTTGCCAGTACTCACCACGCTTTGCAGGCAGGTTGGTGGGCGCAGTATGGCTACTGTTCCACAGGAGCGACGCTGCTGCCTACTGCTCTGGTTTAGAGTCCCTTAATCACCTTTTACGACATCCACGGTATGGAGTATTCTAATCCGGACACCACACGGAGTCGGAGAGTCAAAATGACTTTGGTAAATGTGCTCTAATACTTGCGTTCGTTAACAGAGCACAACACCTTCGAGGTACCGGAAGGCCGCAGCGCGAACTTGACGCGTCTGTCCCCGAGCACGGCGTACGCGGTGTGGGTGCGCGCGCGCTCGCCGCACAGCGCCGTGAGCGCCGACTCGGCGCCGCTGCGCCTGCGCACCTACCCGCCGCCCGCGCCGCTCGCGCCCGCGCTCGTCACGCCGTATGCGATACACGTGTCGTGGCCCATCCCGACGTCTTACCAGCTGCATCAGTAAGTGTGGCCTACATAATATATTTAAGTCTAATAGTCCACCTGCTTGTCTTTCAAAAAAGGAGATCTGCTCAAAGTTACCACGTTTTCTCTCTCGTTATAAATAAAGATTTATGGGCTTTTATCTTGAAGATATATCAATCCTATTGTAAAAGATATTATTCTACCAGCTATCTAATGGTAGACATTTCACCAATCTTATATATATAAAATGACGGGCCACTTCGGTACCAAGGAGCACCTCTACAGAATGAAGCTCAGTACGAGGCATACATGCAGATTCTATATGGACAGTCAAGAGTAAATGGCATCATTGACTCTTGATTGTCCATATAGAATAGAGCTTTACGTCTTCCCAGAGCGTCCCAGCAGCAAATTTTGTGCAGCTGTGACGCTCTGGGAAAACGTAAAGCTAATCATCCAGGAATGGCTTGTCCATCACAACTTGTTTTCAATAAAACGTTAAAATATCATAATGTAATATAAATACTTTGAAGTTTTTAGAACCGTACCATAAGTCACTCTCATTTTTGCTGCAGAAGCCGATAAGCCAGCAAAAAATCATCATAGCTGGCTTATTACCAAAAGCTCAAATTAGATTAGAATTAGATTATTTCCCCTAAACAAAGTCTGTGGACCGCAAATCACTTACTGTAAAAAAGCCGGTAGAACTAGCAAAACTTTGTTCTTTAATTTTTAAACTTACCCCCCATAAGTTGGTGCAGTGGCTGATACAGTCGGCTGCTGCGCACCGGGTTGTGGGTTCGATTCCCGCACGGTTATTCCGTTATTTGTACGATCTGCAGGTAGTAGTTCCGGGTCTGGGTGTATTGTGTGTGAAATTCATGTCTGTAAACGCACCCACGACACAGGAGAAATCCTAGAGTGGGGCAACGTTTTTTTAAACAACAATTTAAACAACAATAAGTGATCCCCATATTCAAAATTCATTTATTTACATTACACGTCCATGTTTGGGTCGCAGAAATGAATATGTACCAAAATTCAACTCAATCGGTCCATATTAGACTGTGATTTCAGAACTTTTCGCGCACAGAACACGAGAAGTCTTGGTCACGAGAAGACTTCTAGATTAGATTTAGATTCAAGTTCTAGAAATTTAAAAATAATCACCCTTTCGAGATAATTTCGCTACCTGCATCCTCAGTGAGCACGTAGAAGTTAGTGGCCGCAAGCAAATCGCTTCGAACCTTGGTACCAATCGGATTATAGTAATGGCGTCGTACGGTGGATATTAGTGTACATAATACAGGTCATTCGGTGTGGTGTCCGGATTAAGAATATAGTACCACTCCATCTCAGTCCGTGGATGTCGTAGAAGGCGGTGTCGACTAAGGGAGGGGGGGCAGCGTCCCTTCTGTGGCCATACTGTGCTCACCAACTCGCCTACCTAGCGTGGTAAGTACTCGCAAATTCCCACCACAACTGTGAAAATCTATGGGAGAGGGCTTTGTTCAGCAGTGGACGTCGATGATGTACAGATTACGCTGATTCATTTCAGGTCACGCAATCATTTGAGTCGCGAAATGTTCTTACAATTCAATTCTTAGACGACACGGTTGGCGCATTGGCTAAGCGACTGGCTTTCGTGTCATGGGTTCGATCCCCGCACAGAAAAGTTATATTTGTATGATCTAAAGATAAATATTTAGGGTCTGGCTGTTTGTGTGAGATTTGTAAACTGTACCTATGATACTAGTGCGACTCGTAAAAAAATTCCCTGTCAAAAAATCGTAAAGCTTTTTATAATTTAATTGCCACTGTTATTTTGTAAGTATCGCCACCCTGATTATGATGGCACTCAAAATAACTTTTAATGACAAAACTCTTCTTCATCAGGTTTAAAGTGGAATACACGGAGGTGGCCCCGTCAGGTGGGGTATGGAAGTCATGCACACGAGGCGAACGGGATGAGTGGACAGCAACCGACCTCCGGCCATGCTCCCGCTATCGCTTTCGACTTCGCCTGCAATACATCGCCAACGCACCCCCTTATTACTGGCCGCACGACGACCGCTTTACGTATGAAACTCACGGTGAGCTGGAATAACGTTGATTAATTAGGTACATCCCTGATACGAGCGAGTAACAGCATACAGCCAACGTAACACAAAAGGTGAGGCCAATGAGCATTGGCGTAGAAGAAGCAAAATACCTACCCAACTTTGGTATCTCGATACCTTCGTTCTTTATTTTCCCCTTTTTCGTAATATCTGTACATATTACTCGAGTGATTTTAAAGATGAAACAAGCGCCCTCTGACCAATTTGTTACCATCTCCTCCCGTGGATGTAGTAAAAGGTGACTAAGGGACTAATCCAGAGGGATGGGCAGCAGCGTCCCTTCTGTAGGCCAGTAGCCATTTTGCGCTCACCAACTCGTCTACCAAGCGTGGTGAGTACTGGAAAATTCCCCCCAAAACAATGACACTATTGTGGAAATCTATGGGGGAGGCTTTTGTTCAGCAGTGGACAGCCCTTACCTGATATGATGATGATGATGACTGACTTAACTTATCTGATAATAAATACCTGGGTTTGCGTTGAGCAGGTGATGTGCCAGGTCCACCCGGCCCATTGCGCGTAGAAGGCGTGGGTGAGAGAGTGCTGCGCGTGTGGTGGACTGAGCCCGACCCGCGAGGCTCGCCTGTCATACTCTATCGCGTTTGGGGACGACCGCAGCACAGGTAAGGTGGTTTAAGTATCTCCACTTTATACACATAGTTATTGAGAAAATCGTGTGGTGCCGGCTCAGAATTCCACCACCCCATCTCCTCCGATGGGTGTCGTAAAAGTCGACTAAGGGATTTCCCGGAGGATGGGCAGCAGCGTTCTTCGAGTACATTAACAACTCAACTGCGATCGCCAACCCGCCTGCCAAGCGTGGCGATTATGGCAAAACCGCCCAATGATCCCACAACACATCCATATCGGTGGTTGTGGTGATCTTTGGGGGAGGCCTGTGTCCAGCAGTGGACTTCATTCGGCCGAAATGATGATATTGAGAAAATTGGGGGTAATTTCCCCCAAAAGGACACAATTGTGGAAATCTATGAGCAGATCTTTTTTCAACAGTGGACGTCCTTTGGCTGATATAATGATAATGATGATGTAATTTAATACGGAATGGTAGCTGATAGCCTCGTTTTTTAAAATTATACTTCATTATATATAACTTTGTCTTGCTTATACATCAAAGACTAGCTGTGTACCGCGGTTACACCTGTCGTATAATATAAAAGAAATCGGATTATATAAATAAGTATTATAATGTAGTTAGTATACTCTTTTTCTAAAATAAAAGTAGCCTATGTACTATATACTCCTTATAATAACATCAGCTATCTGCCAGTGAATATCGTGTCAAAATCGGCTCAGTAAACGGCTGAACAGATTTTGACGGGTATCGGTAAAAAAAAAATGTTACAAGTACGGTATATACTTTTATATGCATTTAGTAAAAATCAGTTATTTTGACATTACAGACACTTCAATTTAATTTATTTATATAGATTTACCTTATATGTAAGAACAAATCAGTGCTTACTTGGAAGAAGATCGAAAGGTTAACTAGGTCCAACCAAAGTAGAAACAACACTGTATACAATTGCTCTATGTATACAAGCTGTAAGTAAAAACGTTCCGAAAACTTTGGTAAGAGACTACCTACACTTGGCAGTCATCCCCTCCCACATGTGCCTATAGGCGTGGCATCATAGGCGGCTCTAGTGTGAGTTGATTGTTGAGTTCATTCTTCATATTAAACTATAATTATTCATCTATTCCTTTTATCAGGATATGTAATTAATTATTCCTTTCGTCAGAATTGCGCAAGGAAATGACAATATTACAAAAAATCTCAGTGAGCTGCTGCCTGCGAACCTGCCACCCGACATTGACGACAAGATGAAGATGCGCATTGCTAGAGAGGGGCTGGAGTTGCTTCATAATGGGACCGGTAAGTATCAGCCATTGGTAACAGCGAGTTTAAGAATTAACTAATAAAAGTATAATGTATTTAACGTTTTTCTTGCTTAAATATACCTACCTCATGCGGCACAGAGACGTATTGGCTGCTGAGCGGTGGATCCGTAGGAACAGGCTGGGTAGCGCGCGTGCAAGCTAGCAACAAGCACGGCTGGGGCGCTCTGTCGCCTCCGGCGGACCTCGACGCAGCGGCACTCGCGCCGCACCGACCGCCTGCTGCCGCACTTGCCTTGGCACTACTCGCCTTACTGGCTTTACTGCTAGCAGTCGCCGCCGTTGTGTTTTACGGTGCGTACATTAACTACCTTAAGCTTACTGACTTTATATGCGGTTCCCACCGCCTTACTTACAGATTTACACGTAGGGGGTTAAGAGGTAGCCCTCGCGTTAACTAATCTCAATAACCTGGTCGTGCCTGCTTTGGGACGCTATGAAATTTACTCTAAGGTCATAATTAGGCATATGCTCCACTTATAGGAATCCCACTCCTTGATTCTAGCAGGGTACTAAAATGCAAACCATAATAAGGACCTCTTCATCTTATAAATATGTTTTATCAAACCTAATGCTATGCCATAAACTAATTAATCCTATAAATGTATTAGCAGCATACAATGCTCGGGCTCGGAAGAAAGCTACTGTCGAAAATCGAACACCCACAAATCCCATAAGAAGAGGTCCTGACGTAGAACTCGCTACGCTGAGAGATCTTCCGACTAGACATTCCACCAATATACTTTACAATCAGGCAAGTATACCTACTCGTATAACGTATAAAGAGCCCGCGACAGCGACCGGTGAACCACAGCGACGTCGACAGTTTCTATTGTTCTGTAGCGCGACACTAGTCACATCCTATGCCACTATCGGCACTCGGAAGTCTACTTACTAAGTTTGTAGTAAAGTTTACTTACTTACACGCAATTTCAAAATAATTCCCTAAGAAAAACTTGTAAATGTGTGTGTATGTGACACCTCGAAGTTAATAACGCAGACACTTAGATCCCAAAAACAATGATGATGATGAGGAACACAAACAACGCTTCTGCCAATCAGCAATGAATAATTAACGACAATTTTAACCTAATGAAAGGATAAAAAATATCAGAAATTGTTAAGATTTTCCGAAGAATCTTGAAGCCCTTCTTTCTGATCAGCAAGCCTTCAAAGTCTTATATCACGTAAGCTCTTCAACATTTCTGTATATTTCTGCAGGGTGTCCATTGCCCAACGGACGCGGAACTGGCCAGTTTGCCACACATTCGCCGTGAACAGATAACGTTGACCAAGTTCCTGGGTTCGGGCGCATTTGGGGAGGTGTTTGAAGGCGTTGCCAGGCAGATCAATGGCAGCACCGCTGACACGAAAGTCGCCGTCAAAGTGAGCATACCTGTTTCGTTTTACTTACTACCTTTATCCTATCTATATTTCTCCCACACTCACAGTGGTAGGAATCGGTGAATATCTAGGTAGACTCTACCTAGATATCTGTCTAATCATTACGACCAGTCAGTTTGATGTTGGCAAAAATGCTGAAATGACTAAGTTGCCTAATGTTTATACGTCTACAGTCTTAAATAGTTAAGGTATACAGTTGTAGCTTTCTTTTTGCAGACACTACGCAAAAGTGCCACAGAACAAGAAAAGACGGAATTCCTCAAAGAAGCGGCACTGATGTCCAACTTCAAGCACGAGCATATTTTACGTCTTCTGGGAGTTTGTCTGGACAATGACCCTAATTATATAATTATGGAACTCATGGAAGGCGGGGATTTGCTCAGTTACTTGAGAGCTAAACGCGTTTCGCTGGTATGTTTTGATTAACCCAAAATTATTTGTTGCATATCGACACGTATAAATATTGAGAATAACAGAACCATAATGTATTAGATGTTCCTGCATGCAGATAGCGTATCTACAAGGTGCTTTCCTTGTTACCTTTTCATCCCAAACTTACCCATTGTGATAACAATGACGCCCATAGGTAATTAACACAGCAGAATAAAAGTGAGAGTCTTAACTAGTACCAATTCAACTAATTAAACTGAGCTTTAATAAATACGTACTCGCTGCGCTTTTTCACAGTACACACCTGAATCCCTAACGCTACTGGACCTTCTGAATATGTGCGTAGACGTGACCAAGGGATGTCGGTACTTAGAAGAGATGCACTTCGTACACCGAGACCTGGCTTGTCGCAACTGTCTCGTTGCACATCGCGCTAACGGACGAGTGGTCAAGATCGGAGACTTTGGACTTGCCAGAGATATCTACAAGAATGATTACTATAGGAAGGAAGGGGAAGGTAAAAATAATCTCATAATATGGCCGATAGCGCCATTGTTTCTTTTATGGGTTTAGTACGTAAATGCCTCATTCCGTAAATGGCCTCTGAGTCTTCGAGTGTCTTATTCCTGAAATGACCTATTCTCAATAATACTATTAACTCCGAAAACGACCTACTGCCGAAAGGATCACTATTCCTGTAATTGCCTTATTCTCAAAAGGACGCTTGAATCTAGATTCGTTGCGTAGGATTGTAGCTATAACCTGGGAAAGGGACATTCTTTTAGGTACAAATTTCCCAGCCTTAAGCCATTTCCTCATTGAGTCCTTTCAAGAGAAAGACATTTTCAGAAATAGTTGTTTTATGAATAGGTAATTTCACCTTTCAGGACTGGGATTTACTAAACCCTTTTGTGAGCCCCTGATTCCGATGTCAGCAATGAGCTTCTTTTAGGTGGTAACATTTCTCACTTTAAAAAAAGGTTATCGACATAATTATGTCAAATGTTTTAGCCACAGCTACAAATTTTATGTACCTACCTCTAATACGAGGGCAGTTTGGCAACTCTATGACTTTAAGATTGAATAAAAACTTTTAAAATAATTAATTTGTCTCATATTTGGAAACTCACTACGAAGCGCATGCCGTTCTTTTTTCAAATTTGGCGCGAAACAAGTCTTTTAGAAACAAAAAAGTTAGGCGATTTCTAAGTATTCTATGAAAATGGAGAAAAGTGAGTTTCGAGTGCTAATTAAACACTATTTTTTACGTGGTAAAACTATTAAGCAGACCGAAGATAAATTTAAAATGTATTATGGTGATTCTGCGCCTTCTCATGGGATGGTACATAAGTGGTTCACTGAATTTCATTGTGGACGTACTACCACCAATGACGCGGGGCGCCCAGGAAGGCCGATTGAGGTCACTACGGAGGGCATGGTTAATAAAATACATGATATTGTTTTGGCAGACCGTCGAGTGAAGATACGCGAAATAAGTGATGCTGTGCACATCTCGACTGAACGAGTTTTTTATATTTTGCATGATATTCTGGGCATGAACTTTTTCATTTCTTTCTGCAAGATGGGTGCCGCGTTTACTAACAGTCGACCAGAAACGAAATCGTGTAACAGCTTCTGAGGAATGCCTAGCCATCTATAATCGCAATCCGAGTGAGTTTATGCGTCGGTACATAACAGTTGACGAAACGTGCAGCAGTCGAAGCAATGGACTTCTACCGGGGAACGTGCCCCAAAGAAGACAAAAACTGTTTGCTCAGCTGGTAAAGTGATGGCCACAGTCTTTTGGGACAGCCAAGGGGTTATTTCCATCGATTTTTTGGATAAAGGCAAGACAATAACCGAAGCTTGTTATGTTGCATTGTTAAATATATTCAATAAAAATATGATCAAGAAACGACCGCATCTAGCAAAGAAAAAATTCTATTTCATCAGGATAACGCACCGGCCCACTCGTCTGCAATCGCGACATCAAAAATTGTCAAATTAAGATACGAACTATTGCCACACCCTCCGTATTCGCCAGATTTAGCCCCCTGTGACTTTTTCCTCTTCCCAAACATGAAAATGGCGGGCAAAGATTTTCGTCAAACGAACGTAACGTAGCCGTAACTGAGGCCTATTTTTCAGGGTTTGACAAAAATATTTTTTTGATGGGTTGAAGAGGTTAGAACGTCGCTGGACTAAGTGCGTAGAGTTGAAAGGAGATTATGTAGAAAAATAAAAAAATGTATATGTAAAAAGAGTGTTTCTTCTTTCCAAAGTCATGGACTTATCAAACCGCCCTCGTACATACTAAGCTACAATGGAAATTGGGCGTAATGATATGATGAAATAACGTTTAACTTGAATTCCAGGTTTGCTTCCGGTGAGATGGATGGCTGTGGAGTGTCTAGTAGATGGTGTATTCTCTTGCCAGTCTGATGTGTGGGCGTGGGGCGTACTATGTTGGGAGGTAAGGCGCACCACAGTAGAAGTAACTTGATTTTAAAGTTAAAGCATTGTTTTAGTTTTTAAATATATTAAAATATATTTTTATGCACATATCAAATCCACTGTTCAGTTTCGAGCATTATAATAATAATATCGAACAGTTTAACTTTATAGCTCAATGCCAGTCTTCAGAAGCATGAGTTGTGCAGAATAATGCTCCATGCTGCTTCTCAAACCATTCAATATCAATAATATGTTTACATAGGTATTCTGTTTCGTCAGGTGTTATCACTGGGACAGCAGCCGTATCCTGCACGCACTAACCGACAAGTGTTATCGTACGTCCGCGCGGGCGGTACACCTGATAGACCACCCAATTGTCCTTCAGCCTTGTAAGTAGATTAAATTTACATGTATACAATGCAAACTTTATAGCAGCGACATTTTCTTTTTGGAACGAAGTTCTTTTACGCGTCTTACAGTAGGTAAACTGGCAGAAATCGTCACGTAAGGAAAAAGCATTATGCCCCTCCAGGCGACCTTTCCCTCTCTGTCTCTTTCTATTATACACGGTAAGCAACCTTTCCCTCTCTTTCTCTGTCTCTTACTATTGTATACGGTAGGTGACCTTTTCCTCTCTTTCTTTCTCTCCCAGCTGTCAGCTGTATGACGTCAATTCTGAACACGTGTAAATATTATTTAAGCTTATTTATGTTATTGTTTTAATTCACACGGGATTTATATTATCATTATATATATATATATATATTGCAAATAAGGCACTTCGTTCCTAACGGGGTTTTTTTTATAAAAAATAAGTTTTTTATAAAAAATATTACCCTACACTACGGTTTCTCCTGTGTTGTGGGTGCGCGTTTGGAGATACAAATTCCACACATAATATACCCAGACCCGGACCAACTATCTGCTGATCATACAAATATTTGTTCCATGCGGGAATTGCATGGAGTGCAGCAGCTGACTGTATCAGCCACTGCACCAACCGTGCCGTCACATTGCTTCGTGCCGATGATTTGCTTTTGTTTCCTTTTTGTTTGGGATTAGCCTTACAATAAAACAACAGCATCCTGCGACCACGAATGCTGCAAAGTATTCGAAACGTCAGGTAAAACAAAAATCTATTGTTTCATTATACTGTGTAATAATCGCGAAAACCTAAGACATTACTATGGGATTAACCTGTACAGCCTTGGCTAAAAGTATTGAGCACCATACGTTGGTACGCGCACGATAAGTATAGCAGAGGAGAAACCCTATGTATTATGGATTAATTTTCCGGCGGCGGCATCTAACATTGTTTAACAACAATTACCAACAGCCCAGCCCCCAATTGGAATAAAATTTGTCATTTTACTGTGTTGGCTGTGTAAACATCTAGTATGCCTTTGGTGACTGATTCTTTACATTGAGTGATATTATTGGAATATCCCTAAAATAAATTAACTTAATTTAGGACAAAATCGCATTGCATTATTTGCAATACCGCTTCTGCATGAACAAGGGAAGTCACAGGTAGAGTTGAGGGACTCTTCCCTGCCCGATCATATACCTAGTACCTAATATGCAAATAATCGGACGCACACGCATGACCATAGACGACATTCATCGCTAAGAATGGACCTTAAAATACCAGTTTCTCGGAGAACATCGGTCAAATATAAGCCTTTTAGGGGTAATGCAGCCACGATTGTGTAACCCGAAATAGTAAAAAAATTACCAACATTTTTCACCAAGGTTTCTCATAACTCTATGATATGATCGAGTGGTAGGTAGGTACCAAATATCTCCACAATGCCCCGCGCTCGGTCATACGTACCCGAGTACGAAACGGTTGTGTATATAAGCTGCACTAGATTCATACTCACTACCCCCATAAGCCTTTTCAATTCCCTTGCGAAGATTTATGAGCGGATTATTTATTCCCGACTAAAGGATTTTGCCGAATCCAAAAAACTCATTCCCGACGAACGGTTTGGTTTTAGAACCAAACACTCGTGTGTACAAGTCCACCGACTAGTTGAACACGTCACGTTCGGATTCTCATGCGGCATGATGACGGAGTCCTCTTTTTCGATGTTGCGAAAGCATTTAACAAAGTCTGACACAACGGCTTATGATTATTACATAAGTTGTATCAAGTCTATCTATCTGAGTGCCCGACCGACCCGTTCTCATCATACGAGACTTCTTGTCAAATCGCAGTTTCCGATATCGAATCACGGGCGCTCACTCGTCCCCCCACTCCATAAGAGCCGGAGTCCCACAAGGATCCGTGCTAGCCCCACTATTGTTCACACTGTACACCAGTGACATCCCCAATCGACCTGCTAATACGACCCATTTAGCACTCTTCGCCGATGATACGGCCATTTTCTACTCTGGTTACGTTCCCGATAGTATAACTAAGATCCTCCAAGCCACAGCCAACGCCTACGGGAAATGGTTTAGAAAATGGCGGATCGAAGTTAACCCCATCAAAAGTAAATCCGTCCTCTTTTGCAAATTAGGCAACGACCACCCACGCTTCAGGGAAATCTCGATGCTAGGCCAATCGGTTCCTTGGGAACCGCACGCCAAGTATCTTGGAGTCACCCTAGACTAAACACTTACCTTCATACCCCACACAAAGACGGTGCGCGCCCGCGCCGCCTTTGTGCTCGGTCGCCTTCACCTGGACAACCTGTATATCCTGAACGCTCGTAGTAAATTATCCCTTAGAAATAAGTTGAGAATTTACACCACATGCATTCAACCTATGCCAGCTCAGCGTTCGCACACGCAGAAACGCGAAACCCTCCAAACCCGTTTCATGCGCAAGGCCACCGGAGCGCCTTGGTATATGCGAAATGACCAACTCCATTACGATCTTAACTTGCCGACCATCAGGCAATTTATGAAACAAGCGTCCAAACGCTATCTCGATTCTGCCCTGTCCCACCCAAAACCCCTTGTGGTATCAGCCGCCGATTACCAACCAGTATCAGTAGAGTACGCCGCCCGAGGCACGTTCTGGCCGATTCAGACGATAAAATCACGTTGGATCACATAAAGAGACTCGCGCTGTGTCATTCACTAAACACCCGTCCGTTTTACCGCCCTCGCCGTCGAGGATGCCCGCCTCACCGACGTCGCGGAGGCCTATCGCCGCGTCACCTTCCCGTTCAAGTTAGCACTTCTCCCTCCCGTCTCTTGCTCGCGCCGGCCAGTGCCGAGCCTGTAGTTTTAAATGTCCCTTAATACAGTATAAATACTACCGATCCAACTGTCCCTAAAACAATAGCTTGTTATCCCCTAAGCATCCCCTAGCAACGCCCTAAGCCGAGGTCCGTGTCCCCCGTGTGAGGTCTTTTGGCTTCGCCAGAAATGACCGGTTAAGCAACCACATTTCCCAGAAAAGTATGCGAGAAGCTCAACATAAAAAAAAACTAACTACATTACATATACAACGGACGGCACGGTTGGTGCAGTGGCTGATACAGTCGGCTGCTGCGCACCGGGTCGTGGGTTCGATTCCCACACGGAACAAATATTTGTACGATCTGCAGGTAGTTGTTCCGGGTCAGGGTGTATTGTGTGTGGAATTTGTGTTTGTGAACGCACCCACGATACAGGAGAAATCCTTGGGTGGGGCAACGCATACTTTATCGTGTTTTTTTTTTGTACGCGTTTGAAAATATCTCATTTATTATTAATGGGAGTTGCTACCCCACTGGAGCGTTGCAAGTGATTATAATTGGCTTTCTGTATTGTGGGCTGATAGACTGACTTAATCCTTTACAAATAGTTGTTTTGGGCACGCACAAACATTTAAGATGCACGTGTGTAACCTGAACCCACGGCACTGGAGTAATCTTAGAACGGGATATCATTTGTTTAATGTTTGTGGCCTATTCTTCCATTTGTTTCGCAGTTACGACTTACTTCAGAAGTGCTGGAGCTACTCGGCCGAGGCGCGGCCGTCGTTCCGGCACTGCCTCGAGGTGGTGACAACGCTGCGCGACAAGACCTCACCCAACATCACGCTCACCGCTACACCGACGCCCGCGCCTCATTACCTCACACTGCTCGGAGAGGGTATACACTATATTATTAGTATTTATTTTCATCTCTTTAAAGGCATGATTTGCGATAAAATTAATATTTCCAAATGTAATCACGGAGTAGTAGGTAATGTGTAAAATGTAGTAGCCCGCGAACATTTGTGATTGACACCTGCATGACCGCTGCCGATGATTACTTCTCAACTTTAGGAGTTTAATTTTATCGATAAATAAAATTAAGCACTATATTTGGATACATACTAGGTACTTCGTGAATTCAACTTATTCTTCTCATTTTCATTTCATTCAGTGGAATGCTTAATTCCACTAAAATCTGCCTTAATTGATCTGCATGATATCTGATTATTCCATCCAAGCGTAGGCTTTTATAAGAAAATGCAAGATAGCAAAAAAACACTTTGTTTCATGTAATACAAACTAACCAATGATTTGTGCATGGGCTGCATGTTCAGATGCCGTCGACAACCGCACCTACCTTTTGGACGAGAATGGCAACGCCTGCTTAGGTTCGTGAATCATTCAATGTTAGCTTCAATTATGGCCTTTTTAGCATAGTTCCTATTGTTCATAATAACTAATTAAATAATCTGACGCAGATGAAGACTTCCCGGAGCATCACATGGAGCCCTCGCAGTTGCTTCCCGAACGGGCTCCGAAATATTTGGAACTCATGTACGATAGCGACTCAGCACCCGGAACCATCATATGTGACGGTTACGAGATACCGAGAGCGCCAATTACGTACATGCCTCCATTTTCAAGACACAGCATCGTCGGTGTCGCACCAAATAGACTGATCAAACCACCATTGTACAGAACACATTCCTTACGAACTCACACGCGGCCACCGAACGCCACCATCATTCCTTTGCGGAATGGTATAGGGAAACGAGCATCGCTGTGTGAAGAAATTACCGCTCGGGAGCCGAGAGCCTGTTCGTCACGACACCAACCGCGTGTTGACTTAGATTTTGATAAATACGTATTCAAGACTCCATTTTGAACTGTGATATTAGAAAAAAATAATTATTCAATGTGTAAATGTTTCCACCGAATGAGGATATCGTCTTAGAATTTAAGTGAATATTTAATATTATTTATTTTCACTAGAATACAGTTGTAAATAGAGGTTAATAAATTCGTTGTACATATTAGTATAAGTTGACCTGCTGCAATTAAAGCAACTAAGACATCAATACGAGAAAGCATGTAAATGCATTATTACAAGCCAGTTAAATAAATATATTGCCTTATCATCATAATTTGTTTTTGTTTAATACGCCAAGATATCTGAACGGCTGTGTGATGCGAGTACAAATAGATACACATATAAAGGGCCTAACGGGTGGAGCGATTTACAGATTTAAGATAGGTATAAATAGGGTCAACAGCATCCCAGTTTGAGCCCTAGACTAATGGCGGGCGGATCGAAGATTTTAATGGGGAGGGGAGGGGGGGCTCAGGTCTCATTTTAAGATTTACAGAGATCATTGATGCTATCCTTCTGGACCCGCCCTCGAGACCGAATATGAACAATGATCTCTTAAATTCTTGCCATGAGACACCGAGGGGCGTCCCCATATTAGAACCCTGAGCTAAAAAGCTTTTGAGTGCATATCAATGCAAACCATGACACATATCGTGCGTTACCATGTGTATTGCGTTACTAATAATTAGGTGACTCGAAAGAAAGTAAATAGTGCTACAGGGAGGGGAGGGGGAAGGTATATGTGGGGCTGGAGGTATATGTGTAGCTGGAGGTATAGGTGTAGCTGTAGGTATAGGTGTAGCTGGAGGTATAGGTTAATAATCAATCTGATCCAAAATCGTTGTATTTGGGATTTGTTTTTAAGCTTCCGACTGTCCGAAGGAAAACAATGACGGAACCTGTCTGTATGTCCATCGGTCACAGCCAATTTGCTCCAAATCTACTGGACCGATTATGTTGAAATTTGGTACACAAATGGATTTCTGGCACCCAAACAAGGATGTGTAAGGTAAATAAGTGAATTTTGAATATAGGGAATTGTACCGTGTAACGAAGGTAAATGGAAGGGCTTGTTGTGAGGGTCTGAAATATAATTATTTTATAATTTTGTAATATAGTTTATCCCCCTCCCTTATCTCCGAAAATATTCAGATAAAATTTAAAAAAACATGGGTTAGATCTCTGCTGCTGTAGAACCTACAGATTAAAGGAAAACCTTTACCTTTGTGCGTACAAACTTAACGTTTGCAGTTAGGACGGTACGTATGGGAAAACATATTTTTCGACTACGAGTATAATGTTGTTTGTTCTTGGAATAAGTTATTGGTATAAGACCGAATTCAACAATAGATAATATATTTTAGTTACGACAGTCAAATTAGTCAATTTTTTTTAAACATTCAATACTTATTCGTCCTACGGAACCCTCTCCACGCGTGTTCAACTCTCACTTGTGCGGTTTTTTGTGTTAATTGTGAACCTATTACAAAAACGAATGAATTTCAAAATCTTAAATGTAAATATTTTGGATTAGATTGATTGTCCGGATTAAGAATATAGCACCACTCCATCTCCTCCCGTGGAAGTCGTAAAAGTCGACTAAGGGACTCTTAACCAGAGGGATGGGCAGCAGCGTCCCTTTTGCTGAGCAATAGCAATTCTGCGCTCACCAACCCGTTTGCCAAGCGTGGTGAGTATCGGCAAATTCCCCCCAAAATGACAACACAATTCAAGCACCGGCCCCCAGTTCCCGGCAGCCCCGCTATTCCTGGTCATGGTAGCGGCCATGGTAATGGCGGGGCAGGGGGTGCTAAGAATCTCCGGATGGGATCCGGCTACCACCCTAAACGGAAACTGGCCCTGGTGACGTACAACACACGAACACTGAGGGCAGACGAAAAGATTGTTGAGCTGGAAGAAGAAATAGATAAGTTGCACTAGGATATCATGGGACTATCAGAAGTCCGAAGAGAGGGGGAGGACACGATAACCCTGAAATCCGGCAACTTATTCTACTACCGGGAAGGCGAACATCTGTCTCAAGGTGGTATCGGGTTTCTCGTCCGCAAGTCCCTCATTAACAGCATAGTGGCCATCGAAAGTGTGTCGAGCAGGGTAGCGTACCTTATACTCAGAATATCCAAGAGGTATTCGTTGAAGGTCATACAGGTCTACGCACCGACCTCGACACACCCAGATGATGAAGTAGAGAGTATGTATGAGGACGTAAGTAGGGCCATACATACCTCGAAGACACATTTCACTGTTGTGATGGGGGACTTCAACGCAAAGCTGGGCACTCGATGCGATGGTGAATTGAGAGTGGGGCAATTTGGATATGGGCATCGGAACCCCAGGGGACAGAGGCTGGCCGACTTTTTGGAAAAGGAGGGACTCTTCGTGATGAACTCCTTTTTCCAAAAGCCGCCTCACAGGAAATGGACCTGGATGAGTCCCGATGGTTCCACGAGGAATGAGATTGACTTCATCATGACTAATAAAAGACAAATATTCAATGATGTCTCTGTGATCCACAGGGTGAAAACCGGTAGTGATCACCGAATGGTAAGAGGCACATTGAATATTAATCTCAAAGTTGAGAGGTCTCGTCTGATGAGGTCTACGCTCCGGCCCTCTAGTGCTCATATCCAAAACCCCGAGAGCTTTCAACTCGAACTCCAAAACCGTTTCGAGTGCCTGGATCATTGCGTATCTGTGGACGATTTAAATGGTAGGTTTGTAGAAACTGTCCAAACGGTTGGGTCTAAGTTCTTTAGAGCCCACCGTAAAGGTAGACCAAAAAAGTTCTCCGATCACACTCTCGACCTCATGGCAGAAAGACGCGCCATGACGCTGCAGTCCTCCGGTGATGCTGAAGCATACAGACTGCTCAATAGACGGATATGGAAGTCCTTGCGTCACGATATCCGCACCTTTAACACTAATAGTGTTAAAGAGGCGATTGAGCGGAATCAAGGCTCCAAGGTGTTCGCAAGAGACAAGTCTATTGGGCAAAGTCGTATTATGAAGCTGAAGACCGAGGACGGCAGTGTAGCGTCGACTAAGCCAGAGGTTTTGAGAGAGATTGAGAACTTCTACCGGCAGTTATACACCTCGGTTACTATACCTACCATTGGCTCTGACAAAGACCCGCGAGCCAAACTAACCCGACACTATACCGAGGATATCCCGGACATCAGCCTGTACGAGATTAGGATGGCCTTGAAACAGCTTAAAAATAACAAGGCGCCGGGTGGGGACGGAATTACGACAGAGCTTCTGAAAGCGGGTGGCACACCGGTACTTAAAGTCCTTCAGAAGCTATTCAATTCCGTCTTACTCGAGGGCACAACGCCGGAAGCGTGGAACAGAGGTGAGGTGGTGCTCTTCTTCAAAAAGGGTGATAACACCCTATTGAAGAATTATAGACCCATCTCACTTCTGAGCCATGTTTATAAGCTGTTTTCAAGGGTTATCACGAATCGTCTCGAGCGCAGGTTTGATGACTTCCAGCCTCCCGAACAAGCCGGTTTCCGAAAAGGTTTCAGTACCATAGACCACATCCATACGCTGCGGCAGGTTATACAGAAGACCGAGGAGTATAATCTGCCACTATGCTTGGCGTTTGTGGACTATGAGAAAGCCTTCGATTCGATCGAAACCTGGGCAGTGCTGCAATCTCTGCAGCGGTGCCAGATCGACTATCGGTACATTGAAGTGTTGAAGTGCTTATACAGAAACGCCACCATGTCGGTCCGAGTACATGAACAGAGCACGGGGGCAATTCCATTGCAGAGAGGTGTGAGACAGGGGGACGTCATTTCCCCGAAACTGTTCACCGCTGCAATGGAGGATGCCTTCAAACTACTGGAGTGGAAAGGATTCGGCATTAACATCAATGGCGAGTATATCACTCACCTTCGATTTGCCGATGACATCGTAGTCATGGCAGAATCGCTGCAAGAGCTCAGCACAATGCTCGATGATCTCAACAGAGTTTCCCAACAGGTGGGCCTTAAGATGAACATGGGCAAGACAAAAGTCATGTCAAATGCCCATGTCGTGCCCATCCCAATATCCGTTGGGAGCTCTGTTCTCGAAGTTGTTGACGAGTATGTCTACCTGGGACAAACTGTCCAGTTAGGTAGGTCCAACTTCGAGAAAGAGATCAATCGTCGAATCCGACTCGGCTGGGCAGCGTTTGGGAAACTTCGCAACATCTTTTCGTCAACAATACCGCAATGCCTCAAGACGCAAGTCTTTAACCAGTGTGTGTTACCAGTGATGACATATGGAACAGAGACGTGGTCACTCACAATAGGCCTCATAAGAAAGCTCAAGGTCACTCAGCGAGCTATGGAAAGAGCTATGGTTGGTATTTCTCTACGTGATCGAATCAGAAATGAGGAGATCCGTAGAAGAACTAAAGTTGTCGACATAGCTGAAAGGATTAGTAAACTGAAGTGGCAATGGGCAGGGCACATTGCTCGTAGAACTGATGGCCGCTGGGGCACAAAGGTTCTAGAATGGAGACCGCGCACCGGAAAACGCAGCGTGGGACGACCTCCAACGAGGTGGACAGACGACCTGGTGAAGATCGCTAGGAGTCGTTGGATGAGGGCGGCATGTAACCGCTCGTTGTGGAAATCTAAGGGGGAGGCCTTTGTTCAGCAGTGGACGTCCTGTGGCTGATATGATGATGATGATGATGAGATTGATTATTAATTTCGGCCGTAAAACTGTATCTAGCCTCGCTTACCATACGGTAACCTATACAGGTTTAGCAATTCGATAGCCGTGTATTTCTATTTAGAACCCTTTTTTATAATATGGGTCACTGTCCTTTTCTAATATAGTGAAGGTACAAAATAAATCCATTTACATGTTATTTAATACAATTTATTCGCTAACTTATGTTTTACATAAAACAAGTGCATCTTGCCATACAATATATTTCGCTAACATTGCATTATTAGCTCGCTAGTTATAATAAAGTGAAAGTGAAATGTACTCATTGTAAATCCGTCATTTCCAATTACTACGCATGTTGTATAGGATAAGTACAGTTCTACTCATTACGTTCAACAACCGTTGCCATCTCGTTATTTTTATTTTTATATTTAAGGTCTTACCATAATAGTCCACGGTATTTTGTATGACGCCTTAGTGAATGCTGTAGATTTAGATAATGCAGGTATCACAAAAAATATCTGTTGTACATTCTTTTATAAATCAGTCATTTCACTACTTTCTGGTTTTCGCAGTTGTAATAATATCCACATGCATCTAGTAAGAAAATTGCGGACGCGGCCGGCTGATCGATTTAGGTAGACGGCAACGGCTAACGAAACAGGCCGAAGAGCTCGCTGGCATGGGCGTAAGCGTCGCACAAAAGAAAAACGAGAAAATATTGATACCATCGGATTTATTTGTGATACCACTACCGACATTATCTGCAGCATTCACTAAGGCGCTAGACAAAATATCTCGTTAATTGTCGCAATGCCAGACACAATTAAAATTCTATTGTCAAGTCCGCGGTTATTGACATTTATGAGGATTAAAGTACTGGGCGCACACGCGCTGAACAACGCGATTAACTCTTATCTAACCTTCTCTGATTTGATCAAACGTCTATTTGATACAGACCCACAAATACCACAAACATACCGAACGAGAGCACGCGTGCCCAGTAAAAGGAGAAACTGGCACTGAAAAAATATATAATAAGGGGTATAGATATGTAACAAAATAGAAACGCAGTGCTATTACTGATTACCTTTTTAGTCGTGTCACGTAATTTAGACATGATTGTCAAACTATCTTTATCTTTAGAAATCGAGGTAGGTAAATAATATTTCAACGTGATAACACGTCAGTATCCCTGAGAGAAAAAAAAAGTGCGGATAACCGCAAACTTTCGTAATAATAAAAAATCTAAACTAAATAAATTTGTTATGGAGCGTTTAGACCAAACAAACTTAGCAATCCTTCGGAGTTAGAGAATTCTTGCTTGGAAAGTAAAGAACTTTATCATTTTAACCAAACATGCATTAAGTGAATGCATTTCCCATCGTATTTTGCTCTCTGGTGTGTAATTAATCACAAGAAACAAACACTTAATGAGAAGAATAAATGTTCTTGCTTCATGTTACTTTGGTCTAAACACATATTCTTAGGTTAATCTACTAGTCCTATCTAATCGCCGTCTTCGGCTATTTCTTGCTTCACCCGTTTCTCGTGTTTCAACTGTTCGGTGGTGGTGACGTTGCCGCCGATGGCAGGGGGGTCCTGTTGATCGTCATCCTGGGCGTCGTCCTTACTGTTCTCGTGAAGCAACACATACTCTCGCTGAGAAAAACCGAACTTGACCACGTCGCGCTCAAGTAATTCCACGTAACGACGGGGGTCGATTTTCTTGTTGTTCACGAATGTACCGTTGGCCGATTCTGTAAAAAAAAATTTTTCTCAATTCAATGGTCCCCATTACATATACATAGATTAGTGCAGTACCAGTGACCAAAGTGACATCTTGATATCTAATGAGTCATGTAATAATTCATGGTAATTGTTTCAACAGTGCACGACGAATAAAACTAAATGTATCTAAAGAGATATTTTAGACGAGGGACATATTGGACGTGAAACCGGTAATCGATTCGAGTTCACGCAACTGT
Source organism: Diloba caeruleocephala (assembly GCA_947459985.1). Classification (NCBI taxonomy): domain Eukaryota; kingdom Metazoa; phylum Arthropoda; class Insecta; order Lepidoptera; family Noctuidae; genus Diloba; species Diloba caeruleocephala. The sequence continues at coordinate 15,819,666 of OX381615.1, forward strand.
AAGTTCCTCTTTCGGCTTTATGTAAAATTCAATACTTTCCCACCAACAGTAATTTTTACGTTTTATTAGTCAACTGTTAGCAAATGAGGTGCAGAAATATCCTTCATAAATAACAAACAACCTAATTATGTTGCGAATGGCTTTTTATACCCAACTAGCTGCCCGCACCAGCTTCGCACAGGCAGGTACATACAAACCTGATTGCATCACCACCTACTGGGTCCAATTGTGAATCTAAACCATCTAGGGACCCACTCAAACATACAGAAAAAAACATCAAAATCGGTCCAACCATTTAGGAAGAGTTCAGTGACATACACACGTACAGAAGAATTATATATAAGATTACCGAGATCTATTACGTAGGGTCTGACCCGTCGTCCCTGCGAGCCGTCAGGTCTATTGAAAGGTGTAGCGCGGTACTGCAACGCCGCATGTTGTTTGCTGATAGAAGGGTGCTCCAGGGCTATGTCCACCACTTTCTTGTCACGACCGATCAGGAATGCTGACTGACGATGAATGTAAAGGATTGGTAACGCTTTGTCGCCTTTGAACGGGTAAAATCTGAAATCAATATAAAACTATATGTAATCGACAATGGTATAGCCAAGACGTATAAGTATTAAGAAGATATTCGGATCTTCCGAAAAGGGAAGAGATGAGTCCATACAGTTTTACTTTTCTGAAACAGAAGACTTGATGGTTTCCCGCTAACATAACGAAATTTCAATTAAAAATATCGGCAGTATGAATAAAATAAATGCCAGACATTTAACGAAAATTAAAATTAATCCCTTTTGTCTAGATGAAAGACATCTTTCGGTCACGCTTCCTAGTTGCGGCACGGATGTCGTTAGATCATACAGACGTGTTCTATTTATCTCAACTGCGATCGTAACTCGCTAGCCAAGTGTGGCGATTATGGCAAAACCCTCAATTTGCACACAACACATCAAGACTGGTAGTTGTGGCGATATTTTGATTCCTGGCCCAGCAGTGGACTTCATTCGGCTGAAATGGTGATGGTGATGATGATGAAATAAATGTACAATCTGTCGGATCAGAGGCCTTATTACGAACTCTTAGTTCCAGGCAGTTTACGCCGTAAACTGAACTGCCTTGCAATTCCGTACTATGAACTCTTAATACCAGCCCGTCAGCGGTCACGTGACACTTGGGTGACTTCTGCCCGGATTTTACCAGGCAGTACGGTAATATGAACTTTCATTTGACATTTCTTTTCATGTTTCTTTATCAAAAATTAACCTTCAGTTTACGCTATATTTGTATAGCTTTTATTGGATTGTTTTTAGTTATTTGGCGATGTGATTTTGTTGCTACATTTTTATATCAACAATGTTATGTACATAGTATATAGTTAGTATATGTACGAACTGAAATACATACGCCATTGTTGTTACGCTATAAATACTTTAAACTTTTCTAAATAATAATTACTAGATTTATTATTTAATATAATAAATTCTTAGCTAAATAATTTACACAGTCACAATGATTTTGTATGTACGAAGGACGATAGCAGGTAAAGTGCGTCAGTTTCTTATGATCTAAGTTTATATAGTAAAAGAGTCACGGGGTACGAAGATAAACCTAAAACATTGGACTTAAAAACAGGGATAAAATATATATCTAACTATTATTTATTTAGACAAGTGTAAGTGTGACTATTAAATAAATATACAAACTAGGTACTTAACAAAAACCTATTTCTGTAGTGTAATGCGCGAGTATGACTTGAAACGTAAACATAACAAGGATAATAAATAGTTCTAACCAATACATAGTTCTGTTCACAGCTTAAAAAGTACGTCATACATATAAACTCAAGTGGATGTATTCCCCGCTAGCTAAACAAAAGGATTGCTTTCGTTTGGAAACTTTATTTCGTGTACCATCATCACAAAGCAGAAAATTTAAATATGAATTAATTACGTAGCAAAATACATTGTTTGCTGTTTTTGTTTGTGTGCTGTTATTTACCAAAATAAAAGTTAAGATGTACTTTAAGAAATATAAATTACCTCCATCTCCTTTTAGGTTGCTTGGCGTCATCAGGTTCCGTATATTTGATTACGACTCCATTGACTGTATTGGCGTCGGCCGTCAGTTTACCAGATAAACCGAAATTTGGCTTTTCTTTATCACCCGAAGTTTTGTCACCTTCTTTCTTATCTTCAGTTTTTCCCCAATCGTACTCTTTGTTGTCGCCTGTATCTGCAAATCTATACATAAAATAATATTATTGAACTTGATAGCATTGCCACTACTGTAACTGTAGTGCTAATGTGCTTCAGTGAACAGCTGAGTTCTAGTATTCCTAATGATATATTATGTATTTGTTTTATTTAAATTATGTGTATGTTTATTTAAGTTTATATTATTTTTATTTGCATTTGGGTTTATATTTTAGTGTAAGATCGATGCAATTTCTTCTATCTATTTATAGTTCTGAATTTTTTACACACGATCATTGTGTCTGCATCTCGTATCTGACTCTCATGTCCCAGGTCTGTTAGAAAGAATGAATAGGGTATAGCGGAATAAACCTTGCAAACGATTAATAAACGCTTCGCTTGCGTACTAATGCAGTGCTCTAAATGTTACAATAGATGGCATTGTAACACGTAGAGCGCTGCATTAGTAGAAGAAGCGTATTTGTAACTTTTCTAATTATCTATACAAATAAATGAAATTGAAGCATCTGTTTGTAATGTCAAAATAACAGTTTTTTTACTAAATACATATAAAATTATATACGGTACTTATAACAAAATAACAATTTTGTATTTTTTGTCTGTTTGTTCCGACTAATCTCCGGAACGGCTGGACCGATTTTGACGGGACTTTCATTGGCAGATAGTTGATGTTATATACTTGGACTGCTTTTATTTTAGAAAAAAAGAATAAGTGTTCCGGGAAAAAATAACGTGAAATGCAATATGTATCATTATCATCATATCAGCCACAGGATGTCCACTGCTGAACAAAGGCCTCCCCCCTTTCCACAGCGAGCGGTCACATGCTGCTCTCATCCAACTACTCCCAGCGATCTTCACCAGGTCGTCTGTCCACCTGGTTGGAGGTCGTCCCACGCTGCGTTTTCCGGTGGGCGGTCTCCATTCGAGAACCTTTTTGCCCCAACGGCCATCAGTTCTACGAGCAATATGCCCTGCCCATTGTCACTTCAGTTTACTAATCCTTTCAGCTATGTCGACGACTATAGTTCTTCTACGGATCTCCTCATTTCTGATTCAATCTCGTAGAGAAATACCAAGCATAGCTCTCTCCATAGCTCGCCGAGTGATCGTGAGCTTTCTTATGAGGCCCATTGTGAGTGACCACGTCTCTGTTCCATATGTCATCACTGGTAACACACACTGGTTAAAGACTTTCGTCTTGAGGCATTGTGGTATTGTTGACGAAAACTCGTTGCGAATTTTCCCGAACGCTGCCCAGCCGAGTCAGATTCGACGATTGACCTCTTTCTCGAAGTTGGACCTACCTAACTGGATGGTATGTCCCAGGTAGACATACTCGCCAACAACTTCGAGAACAGAGCTCCTAACGGATATTGGGATGGGCACGACATGGGCATTTGAAATTACTTTCGTCTTGCCCATGTTCATTTTAAGGCCCACCTGTTGGGAAACGCTGTTGAGATCATCGAGCATTGTGCTGAGCTCTTGCAGCGAATCTGCCATGAATACGATGTCATCGGCAAATCGAAGGTGAGTGATATACTAGCCATTGATATTAATGCCGAATCATTTCCACTCCAATAGCTTGAATGCATCCTCCATTGCAGCCGTGAACAGTTTCGGGGAAATTACGTCCCCCTGTCTCACACCTCTCTGCAATGGAATTGCCCCCGTGCTCTGTTCGTGTACTCAGACCGACATGTACACATTTCTGTATAAGAACTTCAACACTTCAATGTACCGAAAGTCAATCTGGCACCGCTGTAGAGATTGCAGCCCTGCCCAGGTTTCGATCGAATCGAATGCTTTCTCATAGTCCACAAACGCCAAGCATAGTGGCAGATTATAGTCCTCGGTCTTCTGTTTAACCTGCCACAGCGTATGGATGTAGTCTATGATACTGAAACCTTTTCGGAAACCGGCTTGTTCGGGAGGCTGGAAGTCATCAAACCTGTGCTCGAGACAATTCGTGATGACTCTTGAAAACAGCTTATAAGCATGGCTCAGAAGTGAGATGGGTCTGTAATTCTTCAATAGGGTGTTGTCACCCTTTTTGAAGAAGAGCACCACCTCACCTCCATTTTCATGCTTCAGGCGTTGTGCGAGGGCACACGAGGGAGTAAGACGGAATTGAATAGCTTCTGAAGGACTTTAAGTACCGGTGTGCCACCCGCTTTCAGAAGCTTAGTCGTAATTACGTCCCCACCCGGCGCCTTGTTATTTTTAGGCTGTTTCAAGGCCATCCTAACAGGCTGATGTCCGGGATATCCTCGGTATAGTGTCGGGTTAGTTTGGCTCGCGGGTCTTTGTCAGAGCCAATGGTAGGTATAGTAACCGAGGTGTTTAGCTGCCGGTAGAAGTTCCATCCGTCCTCGGTCTTCAGCTTCATAATACGACTTTGCCCAATAGACTTGGCTCTTGCGAACACTTTGGAGCCCTGATCCCGCTCAATCGCCTTTTTAACAGCGTTGGTGTTAAAGGTGCGGACATCGTGACGCAAGGACTTCCATATCGTGATCGGAGTACTTTTTTGGTCTACCTTTACGGTGGGTTTTAAAGAACTTAGACCCAACCGTTTGGACAGACCATTTAAATCGTCCACAGATACGCAATGTTCTAGGCACTCGAAGCGGTTTTGGAGTTCGAGTGTAAAGCTCTCGGGGTTTTGGATATGAGCACTAGAGGGCCGGAGCGTAGACTTCATCAGACGAGACCTATCGACTTTGAGATTAATATTCAATGTGCCTCTTACCATTCGGTGATCACTACCGGTTTTCACGCTATGGATCACAGAGACATCATTGAATATTTGCCTCCTATTGGTCATGATGAAGTCAATCTCATTCCTCGTGGAACCATCGGGGGGCCTAAAAAGGCCGCTTTAGATGAATCATAATACGAATCACATTAGAAATCACAAAATGGTCACGTTAATGGTCAGTTATGATTAAGTGACCATTTTGTGATTACTAATGTGAATCGTATTGAGATCATTATTATGCCTTATAAATAATACGGTCTTTTTAGGCCTTCTGGACCATTTGGTGATTTCTAATGTAATTCATATTATGATTCACCTAAAGCGGCCTTTTTAGGCCGCCGGGACTCATCCAGGTCAATTTCCTGTGAGGCTGTTGGCTTTTGGAAAAAGGAGTTCATCACGAAGAGTCCCTCCTTTTCCAAAAATTCGGCCAGCCTCTGTCCCCTTGGGTTCCGTTGCCCATTTCCAAATTGCAGCTTTGCGTTGAAGTCCCCCATCACAACAGTGAAGTGTGTCTTTGAGGTATGTATGGCCCTACTTACGTCCTCATACTGCCTACTTCATCATCTGAGTATGTCGAGGTCGGTGCGTAGACCTGTATGACCTTCAACGAATACCTCTTGGATGTTCTGAGTATAAGGTACGCTACCCTGCTCGACACACTTTCGATGGTCACTATACTGTTAATGAGGGACCTGCGGACGAGAAACCTGACACCACCTTGAGACAGATGTTCGCCTTCCCGGTAGTAGAATAAGTTGCCGGATCTCAGGGTCATCATGTCCTCGCCCTCTGTTCCGACTTCTGATAGACCCATGATATCCCAGTGCAACTTATCTATTCCTTCTTCCAGCTCAACAATCTTTTCGTCTGCCCTCAGTGTGCGTGTGTTATACGTCACCAGGGCCAGTTTTCGTTTGGGGTGGTAGCCGGATCCCGTCCGGTGATTATTAGCACCTCCTGCCCCACCGTTACCGTGGCCGCTACCATAACCAGGAATAGCGGGGCTGCCGGGAACTGGGGGCCAGTGCATAAATCGTGTCGTCATTTTGAGGGGGAATTTGCCGAAACTCACCACGCTTGGCAAGTACAGAAATGCTACTGTTCAGCAAAAAGGATGCTGCTGCTCATCCCTCTGGTTAAGAGTCCCTTAGCCGACTTTTACGACCTCCACGGGAGGAGATAGAGTGGTGCTATATTCTTAATCCGGACACCACACGGAATTATGCGATTATTTATTTATTTATTATTTATATGTATACTAATTATTTATAAATAATGAGATTTATTTTAAATTAAACGGCGGGGGAAACTGCGGGATACAGCTAGTATCTAATAAAATCTAATCTAACTGATTCATAGATAAACAGACAATGATATTCCACGGAAGAAGGTACTAGTTAACTGACCAATGTTAATAACAGCTACTGATAACTTGAACATATTTTTATTCTGTATTTATATCTTCATATGTTTTCCCTATAAGTCAATGTTGCTTTGGCTACAATGGTTGAGTACACTTGTTACTATTTGTGGGCTTGGTTGGCACAGTAGCTAAGCTATTAGCTTTCTGGGCTACTTCCCTCACGGAACAAAAGTTTGTATGAGCTAGATATAGTTGTTTCAGGTCTTGGTGTGTGTGCATGTGTGATGTATGCCTGTAAACTTTACCTACGATAATTTTATCGAGAAATCGTACTGTGGGTCCGCATCGTCAAAAATGAAAATGATGAATTGTGACTTTGAGATACGAGGCTCCATCACGCTCATATGACTGGATGGATGCTGATGTAATTCATCAATAAAGTAGAATATGTCGTGGAATAGAATAGGATACTACATTATAAAAACCAATTATAACATTTTGGTGTAGCGAAACGGTCCTGCATATAATCTAAAAAAATATATCTTGTAAAGAACTGGGCAAATCACATAGACAAGGCTACAAATTACACACATTATTTTTATTATTATTATTACAATTGCTTTCGGAATTACTGACCTGGTCTTGCGATCTCGTGATCTGGACTCAGGTTTGGCTGACGTTCTTCCGCGTTCCGCATTTCGATCTTCTGGCCTTCCGGGTCGCTCCCTTCTTTCATCGCCCCGACTGTCCCTGAACCGCTCTTCTCTCCCATCTGGTCTTTCTGGACGTCGACTCCTCTCTTTGTAGCGCTCTTCTTGACTTCTAGATCTTGATCGTTCTCTAACAATGTATTGCCTCAATTAAAATCGTTGAATAGGGACATAAAATATGTTAAGCTGTGTCTGTATTTTTTATTTAATTATGACTCTGCATAAGTTGTAGAATTTACATTAAAGAGTCATGCAAGATCCGCGCTATATAGGATATACGTGACGATATGATTAATTGTAAAATATTTAATTGGCTACATAATTAAATATCAGAAATCGAAGAAGCTACTGAATAGCCGGCTGGCTATTTCAACCCTATGACTGGATTAATCTAGTGTCGCAACGAATAGTGACCTACTTGGCCTGTGGCCGAATATTCAGCCATACAATGACGTGACGCGAATGGGGCTTTATTTTAAGTCTGTCTCAATTAAAGTATTCTTAAAAAAGTGAACACACGGGGTGTCCTACTAAACGATCATAATCTATTACCAATTACACCATACTATGCAAAGTACCATGTCTAAATATGTCACTTTCCCTGGCAAAATGGACTGCCATTTGTAGCAGAATATACTGCTCCACTAGTAAAATCAGTGTCCGCATTTTTGTTTTTATTTCAAACGCCTAGTCACCAAAACAATAGGCAATAGTAGATAGAATTCTTAAGTTTAATCAGTTCCTATTTATTTTATTAACCGAGATGAAAGTAGCTGCAAATCATACTAGCTTGCTGTTGTTTATTAGTGTGTAAAGTAAGATGTGATTGGTTCGCTGAGTTATGCGCTATGTCATCTTACCCCCACTGCTCCTTTATTGTCTAGTGCACGTAAGAACACGTGCATTTTAATTTGATTCTTACATTACACTAATATGTAAACATTCTGGAATCTATTGCTACGAGGGCGGCACTGAAAATTTCGGGAATCAAGGAAGTGACACAACATTACTATTTAAAAATGTATTTATTGCTTTTCGAAGTATTCTCCGCGAAATTTGACACATTTTTCCATACGATGGAACCAATCATTGAAGCAACCATTCCATTCGGAAGTTGGGGTCTCCAAAATGGCCGTTTTGTAGGCGTCCACAGCTTCTTTAGGTGATGAAAATCTCTGTCCACGCAATTTATTCTTTATTTTAGGGAAAGTATAGAAATCATTAGGGCTTAGGTCGGGGCTGTACGGCGGATGGTCTAATAATTCTATGTTTTCTTGCTCTAAAAACTCTTTTGTTCTGTGCGCGGTGTGAGAACTCGCATTGGCGTGATGGAGGATGATGCGGCGGTTGCAGTTCTCTCTACGGAGTTCAGAAACGACCTGTGGCAAACAAATGCTAGCATACCATTCTGCATTAACCGTTCTTTGTCCCTCAAGAGGAATAGTCGTAACATGGCCGGTTTTGGAGACAAACGTGGCCACTATTTTTTTTGCAACACTCCGTGAACGAACAATTTTTGTTGGCTTTAACTCATTTTCGAACACCCAAACTCGTGACTGGTTTTTTGTTTCGGGTTCGTACGCATATATCCAGGATTCGTCACCTGATACGATGTTGTATACAGCATTTGAGAATCCTGCGTGGAATCTTTCGAGAGTTCTGACGCACCAAGTAACGCGAGCCGCTTTTTGCTCTTCACATAGCAAATGCGGTATCCATCGGGAAAACAACTTTTTTACACCTAATTGTTCATGCAAGATTATTTGTATTTGACTCATGCCAATGTCTAAAGTTGCCTGAATTTCGCGGTATGTCACATGTCGATCTCAATCAATCAGCTTACGCACAGCATCAACGTTTTCTTGGGTGACTGCAGTTTTTGGACGACCTTGACGAGGATCATCACTGAGCTTGACACGTCCACGTTGAAATTCAGCAAACCAGCGATAAATTGTGGTTTTGGATGGGGCTTCATCACCAAATGCAGAAATCATCCGGTCAACACACTGTTTTTGTGTTAAACCACTTCGAAAGTCATAATAAATCATCGCTCTTGAATTTTCTCGAGTCAATTCCATTTTCTCAACGACTAAACAAGTTTGACAAAACCTTGTGACAAGACCGTGAATCTTTTTTTAAATAAATAAATGGTATTCGATTTGTAAAACCAAGGAGTTTTCAATTAAAAAGATTTTAATATGACAGGAACAGTGGAAATATTCCTTTCCCGATACTTTTAGTGCAGCCTATGTATTAACATAGTTTTTAACTTGCCTCTCCTCTCCTCTTTTCTCTCGTTAGTCAATCTTTTGGGTTTAATATACATCAATCGTATGTCATTAAGGTCGTTCAAATACAACACGACATAAAAATGACATCATTTCACTAGCATCCAGTTCTGGTCTCATTACATAAATAAATGTATAAAATATATTCTTTACTTTTATTTTACCCGGGATATCGCGAATAGACAACATTAAATGGGTATTCGGTATTCGGCCGAATAGAGGAAATATGGCCGATTAGGCCGAATACCTACCAAATAATTGCCGAATATTAATATTCCATTTCCTTATGTAATATTTTTGAGGCCCTGTTAAAGTTCCTACTAGCAAATAATTGTAATTTGTAAGTAAACATGCTCCTTTTGTTTCCAAAAACACGAGAATAGTTATCCCCAAATTCCACTACAAAAACCCAAAGGTCTAACCTTTGGCTGATGGCTGTCAAAATTTCAGACTTCTGTCTGCCTGTAATAACTGTCATAGATACTTGTATGACAGTGTGTCTTTTGGTACAACGTGCTCTTAACGGGTAAGTCCGACATTTATTTTCGTTACGAAACACAAATTATATAATACCAAATTACTAACAAACCTATATATATATATATCACTGTTACGGAATCACAGCCTTTTAGCCTAGGTAGCATGCACAGCAATCTATAATGTATATAAGTTGTAATTATTGAATGTTGAAATCAGTTATAACCCACAAGTAGTGGCTACCGAGTAATATTAGACAAAATAAACCTACATTGTCATTGGACAATGACGAAATATATGGCACATGATAGTACCCACTACTTGTACGACCTAATTTTGAGTATAAATATGACCGCCCGGCCAAATGGTCGGCAGTACTAAATTAGTCCTACGTGAGCAAGATACAGTGAAATACCCGTACGGAACCAGATAAGCCTTCGCCCTGTCAAGAAGCATCTTTTAGTATTCAGTTTGTGTTGTGTTAAAGTTAAATTCAGTCATCCAGTTTTATTGTTTTATATTGTGTTTATGTGTTGCATCGCAGCTATCCTGTAAGAGAGAAAATATAGTGATTGTGTTTTGCCAGCCGCTTTGTGTTTCAATTCAAAGTTCCATACAACCCTGCGCCTGAATTCTCTACATTTATTGGTCCTTCGAGCCGGATCTACGAATAGCCGCAAACATGAGCGAGCGAAGTACAGTGACTACAAGAGGACGAGCCCGCAAGATAGCTGCCGAAGAAAGTGCACGTCAGTTAGAAGCAAGAACCGATTCGGGTTTACCATCAGAAACAGCCCCAGGATCTCCGTCAACCGCACCCGTATTAAGATTGGCGCCTACAACAAGGATTCCGCTGACGGGTGGTCGCGTTATTGACCACAGAATAATGGACCCGCCAGTGAACCCTAGAAAGGAACGAGTCGCCACGATAGACTCACGCTCGAGCCACGCGTCCTCGAGAGCTAGTCGTAGAAGCACCGACTATATGAGGAAACGCAAGGAATATGAGGCAGAGCGAGAAATAGTGCGTTTACGCGAGAGTCTTGTGAAGAAAAAACTGGAAGTTGACTTAGCCGAGATAGATGCGGCCGAAGAAGATAGTGTCACCGAAGATACAACGCGACGAGTAGAGCAATGGATTGACACTACACCTCAGCAAGTAGTAATACAGGAGGAAGCAGCCAGCAAAGTGCCATATCCATCGCAAATGGAACAGTCCGCGAGTGCCGCGAACCCGACAAGCGCCGCCCAAGCGCATCGCGAGTCACCCGCGTACCGCGTGCCGCCCGCCGCGGCCGTACCCCGTATAATAATGGCGTCGAAAACGCCCCTTGGCGCGCCTATGGTAGCCGCGATACCACACCGCGAACGCGAACAACCCGCAGTGCTAAATACACCGGCCGTGTTAGCTAGTGTCCCTCGAGTGTCAGTGTACGCGAACCCGACATGTGACACCGTCGAATGGGATAACCCGCAGCGATCGGCGTATGCTGGAGAGCCAGAGCACCGGAGATTTGAAGGCGGGCACAGAGATACTTCGTGTGAGCGGAAAGATAAGAAAGTGGATCAGCTAGCGGAAGCAATCGCAAACTTAGCGCGACCAAGACCAATCCCCCGACAAGCTTATGAACTGCCTTATTTTAATGGCAACCCGTCGGACTGGATATCGTATAAGAACATGTACTGGGATACGACAACCACGTATGAGTTCAAACCGTATGAAAATTTAGCGCGATTGAAGACATCACTACAGGGAGAAGCCAAAAGTGCGGTAGAAGATCTTCTCAGAACGTCCACGAATCCTACGGACATCATGAAGGTGTTAGAAGAGGAGTTCGGACACCCAAACCTGATATTGGAATGCGCATTACAAAAGGTAAGAAGTTTGCCTAAAATAAGTGAAAATGGCCGAGAGATAAGGAAGTTTTCTACGACAGTAAGGAATTGCGTGTCCCTGTTAAAGAATATCCACGCTGAGGGATACCTTAACAATCCTCAGTTAGTCGGAGAGCTGTTAACTAAGTTAACACCAATACAGCGCGCACAGTATGGAGATTTCACCATGGGACTGAATAACACGCAAGGAGTCGATCTACGTGTGTCCCCAAACTTAGAGATATTGGCGAACTTCCTATCTCATCTATCTCGAGCCTCCTCTTACTATGTGCATATGAACACGAGTGTTTCCGGACTAACCTCTACCGCAGCCAGATTTAATAAGAACGCACAGCCAACTACACGGCCATTCCAAAACACACGTCAGACGCAACGTGTTAATGTACAATGTGATACATGCGAAACGGTACAAACGACGCAAGAGACAACTAACAGACAGTTAGAATGCGCGTTATGTAAAGGTGAACACGTGTTAGTGAAGTGCAAGAGATACATAGACTCTACTGTAGATCAGCGCTGGGAAATAGCGAAAGAAAACAAGCTATGCTTTAAATGCCTTGGAAGAAGACATTCGAGGAACCTCTGCCGTGCTAAGCGTTGTGAGAAGTGTAATTTCTCACACCATGTGTCGTTACACCAGACAAGAACGCAGACAGTGAACAATAGCACGGAGAGTGTCACAAATGTTGGTGAGAGCCAGTCAAGGGCTCTACTGAAAATAATGCCTGTCACAGTGAGTAGTGATTCCGGTAGAAGTCACAACTGTTACGCGCTTCTAGACGATGGTGCTACAGTGTCACTATTAGATAGTGCTCTCGCGAATGACCTCGAGGGGCCGGTAGTGCCGTTAACGATAAGAAGTGCGCGCGGACATAAAGTGACGGACTATACGTCGAAAAGAGTGACAGTGAATGTGCGAGGCCCGAACGGACAAGGCCATATAGTGAAGTGCCGCACATTAGTGAACATGGACTTACCCACGCAGACGGTATCTGCCAACGTATTAGGCGATAACGCTCACCTCCGAGATTTGGGATGTGAGGAGATGAGGGGAGCCAAGCCGCTGCTCCTGCTCGGACAGGACAACTGGGACCTGCTTGTCGGCCAGGACATCCGTCGAGGGAAATCCGGTAAGCCAGTTGCTTCCTTAACTAGATTAGGTTGGGTAATCCACGGACCCGTAGGAAATAGTAGCAATAGTTCTGTAAATTGTGTTGCAATCTCCCTTCCTGATCTACACGAAACTGTTAAGGCTCAGTTCGAGTTAGAGGCAATAGGCATCACAGAGCAGACTCGCAAGCACGGTGATGTCGAACGAGCCATGTCCACTCTAGACAAAACTAGTAAGCGCACCCCTGACGGAATACAATGGGAGGTAGGCTTACTATGGAAACATGACAACGTAGAACTGCCATGTAATTATAAGCAGGCGCGACAACGCCTGGTAGGCATTGAAAGAAGGATCGACCGAGATCCCGCTTACGCGAAAGCATACACTGAGCAGATAGACAAGCTAGTAAGCGAAGGATACGCTCGAAAGGTGAACGCCGGTATTACAGCAAAGCAGGTATGGTACTTACCTCATTTCGGTGTAAGGAATCCTAACAAACCAGAGAAGCTGAGGCTGGTATTCGACGCCGCCGCAAATCATAAAGGTACGTCTTTAAATGATAATTTGTTAGCAGGACCTGACCTTTTGAACTCCCTACTCGGAGTATTGTTCAAGTTCCGCATAGGACCAGTTGCTTTTTCGGGTGATATCGCAGATATGTTCTTGAGAATTAAAATTAGAAAGGAAGATCAAGGGGCACAACTTTTCCTATGGAGAGGCAAAGACCGCGACAGGGAACCTGACACGTACGCTATGAACTCTATGATCTTTGGTGCCGTATCGTCACCCACTACAGCGATATATATATTAAACAAAAATGCTGATGAGTTCATAGACAAATATCCAGATGCGGTCGAAGCAGTGAAAGTCAAACATTACATGGATGATTATTTGGATAGCGCATGGACAGCGGAGCAGGCCAACAAACTCATCGATGAGGTAACCCAGGTACATAGTTCCGGCGGCTTCAACATACGGGGGTGGGTGACTAACTCACCAGAGCTACGCGACAAGCTGCGAGCCGAGATACCAGAGCACGTGGCGCTTGAAAAAGGTGAGTCCCCCACAGCTAGAACCCTAGGCATGATATGGTCGCCGCGCACTGACAAGTTGGCTTTCGATCTGTCCTTCAAGCGTTTACCAGGCGAGATAGTAACCGGTAATATTATCCCGACTAAGCGAGAATTTTTGAGCTTTATAATGTCGATATTCGACCCACTGGGATTCCTTTATCCATGTATAATAGAATCGCGAATACTCATGCAAAGAGTCTGGAAATCAGGAATACAGTGGGACGAACAACTGACAATTTCGGAGGCCGATATGTGGTTTAAATGGCTTAAAAGCCTACAAGCCTTACACGAAATTGAGATCCCAAGATGGTACGGACTACGACCTGAAGGGTTAGAATTGCATGTATTCGGGGATGCGAGTGAATTAGCCTACGCCGCGGTAGCTTATTTAGTAGGAATAAACGCTAACGGTGAAAGGGAAACAGCCATAGTAATGGGTAAGGCAAGAGTAGCTCCCCAGAAAGTAGTATCTATACCCAGATTAGAGTTACAGGCGGCAGTGTTAGCCACGAGATTAGCCCGTACTATTGAGATAGAATTAGGACTTGACATCACAAGTAGATTTCTGTGGACCGATAGTAAAACGGTCCTAAAGTGGATAAACTCAGAAGCGCAAGAGTTTCAGAAATTTGTATCGCATAGGTTAGCTGAGATAGATAGCGAATCAAAGCGAAGTGACTGGCACTGGGTCCCCTCGGCGGACAACCCCGCTGACAAAGCGACCAGATTGAACTGGCCGAGTGGTTGTAGAGAATGGTTATCTGGTCCCCCTTTTCTTCTTGATCCGCAGGAACAATGGCCAACCTACGAAGAGATAAGAGCGACGGAGCCTGAGAATCTCGAGCGAGTCCATCGAGTCAACGTGATCGCAGCATCTACACCGCGACTACTCGACGGCTCTCGCTTCTCTTCATGGACGCGGGCACTGCGCACCATGGCGCATGTGCTCGCTTTCATAAACCGGTGTCGCAAACGCCGGCTGACCACGGAGCTTCGCGCCGATGATCTGCGCGACGCGGAACTCTGTCTGCTTAAAGCGATACAGGCAGAGAGTTTCACCGAAGATCTGTTAGCCTTGCGGAAAGGCTCACCGGCGTCAGCAAAGCTGCGCCCCCTCGACCCCATGTTGTACGACGATGGGTTATTGCGAGTACGAGGCAGACTAGGAGCCTGTGAAGAATTAACCTTTGGCGAAAGACACCCGATTATATTGAATGGACATCACCCACTGTCCCGATTATTAGTATACAAGTACCATACCACGGCGCTCCACGCTAATCAGGAGACCGTAGTCAATAATATCCGTGAGAAATATTGGATAACGAACCTGCGAACCACAGTGAAAGCAGTGGTAGCCAGATGCTTACTCTGCCGAATAAAGAAGGCTAAAGCTGCCACACCTAAAATGGGCGACCTCCCACCAGCAAGAATAGAAAGCACCAGAAGAGCTTTCATAAGATGTGGCCTAGACTATTTCGGGCCCATGGAGATAACAATTGGACGGCGCCGAGAGAAAAGATGGGGCGTTCTGTTTACGTGCCTCGCCACCCGCGCTGTCCACCTTGAATTGGCCGCCTCAATGAGCGCCGATTCTGCGATCCTGGCTCTGCGACGCCTAATAGCGCGTCGCGGGCAACCCACCGATATTTTCTCCGACCGAGGGACCAATTTTGTCGGAGCAAACCACGAGCTACGCGCAGCGCTGCGAGAAATGGACCAGGGGGTCGTAGAAAGCGAAGCCATTAACAAAGGAATATCATGGCACTTCAATCCCCCCGCCTCTCCACACATGGGTGGGTGCTGGGAAAGATTAGTTCGATCAGTAAAGAACGCGCTAAAATCTACGTTGAGAGAGCGTGCCCCACGTGAGGAGATCCTTTACACCCTTCTCACGGAGGCAGAGTTAATTATTAACAGCAGACCTCTGGCATACGTCACGAACGATCCCGATCAGCCAGTGGTCTTAACACCGAACCACCTACTTCTGGGCACTGCGTCGGGTTGCTCATCTTGGACGGAGCAAACCGCTGAAGACGTCGACTCGCGTCGCCAATGGAGAAAAGTCAACGCGCTCGCCGATATCTTCTGGCGGCGCTGGCTACGCGAGTACCTCCCAACGCTTCAACGGAGAAGCAAATGGACTGACAGTGCGCCAAACGTTAAAGTGGGTGATGTGGTAGTGATAGTTGACAATAATAAAGAACGTAATAAGTGGATTAAAGGTGTGATCAAAGCGGTGTACCACGGAAATGATTATATAGTCCGTGTAGTCGATGTACAAACGAATAATGGGGTCCTGCGTCGGCCCACGGTGAAGGTTGTTGTGCTTCCTACCGATGGCTCTGTAATCGGCTGAAACCTCTTACGGGGGGTGGAAATGTTACGGAATCACAGCCTTTTAGCCTAGGTAGCATGCACAGCAATCTATAATGTATATAAGTTGTAATTATTGAATGTTGAAATCAGTTATAACCCACAAGTAGTGGCTACCGAGTAATATTAGACAAAATAAACCTACATTGTCATTGGACAATGACGAAATATATGGCACATGATAGTACCCACTACTTGTACGACCTAATTTTGAGTATAAATATGACCGCCCGGCCAAATGGTCGGCAGTACTAAATTAGTCCTACGTGAGCAAGATACAGTGAAATACCCGTACGGAACCAGATAAGCCTTCGCCCTGTCAAGAAGCATCTTTTAGTATTCAGTTTGTGTTGTGTTAAAGTTAAATTCAGTCATCCAGTTTTATTGTTTTATATTGTGTTTATGTGTTGCATCGCAGCTATCCTGTAAGAGAGAAAATATAGTGATTGTGTTTTGCCAGCCGCTTTGTGTTTCAATTCAAAGTTCCATACAACCCTGCGCCTGAATTCTCTACAATCACAATTAAATTAGTGTAATGTACTAAGTAATAAATTAAGGAGTCAATTCGTATATTGTACACAGGTGCGGTAAATGCGCGCGGAACCCCGCACCCCCCGGTGTAAGGTAGGTCACAGGAACATTCACCAAACACGCTCCCTCCGCTAGAGCGGTGAAGGCGTGCCTTCAGGGGCGCTCGAAATTTTGAGGCGGCAGGCTCGGCGGCGTGCACTCGAGCTGTGGCGCGAGCGGCTCATGCTGCCACAGTACGCGCAAAAGCGCGTCGTCTAGGCTGTCTTGCCGCTCTTCGGAGCTTGCCTCCAAAGGAGCGAGCGTGTCACATTCCGCCTGACACAGGTATTCACCGGACACGATTGTTTCGGTGGGTATTTGCACAGGATAGGACACGAGGTCACGGCACAGTGCCACCACTGTGGAGACGATCAGGATACCGCACAGCACACGCTCGGAGAGTGACCTGCGTGGACTGCCGAGCGGCGGATCCTAGTCGATCGGATCGGGCAAGATCTCAGCTGTCTGCTGTCAGCAGTAGTGTCGGCTATGCTGGCAGAGCATGAAAATTGGAGTGCTGTGGTCTCCTTCTGTGAGAGCGTAATGCGTAATCCCGGTCGCTTTTGGTTTTTTTTTTAAGCCATGTAAATAGCTGTAACATGGACAGCTTTAATTTAAGTCCGAAACTTGGCGAGTAAATTAAAAAAAAACTAGATGACCAATGTCACTAATTTTGAATTTAAAAGTACTGTAATACAATACACATCTAAATAAGATTAAAATTCAGAGTCTACGACTTATACTTTTTTTTAAATTTGTATTTGAATGTAAAATTTGGGTATTTTTTTAATAAAACAATAAAAAGTCGATGAAAAAAAATCCACAGGGCATGAGAAATGTTTAGGGGTCTGAAAGGATAGCAGATGACCCCCCCAGTCGACCATTTCAATTTGGCACACGATGCACCAAACACCCTGTATAATAAACTTTAAACAACTTGCGCGAAGCCAAAAATGGTCCCTAACTCAGCATAATGCTGCGACACTTTAAAGTAATCTTCGATTACCTTCTTCTATACACACTAATAATTGTTATATATTTATATTTCTTATTACTCGCTCGTATGATTTTGTTTTACGTCCGACTGTGCTGAGCGTTTGAGCGAGCGAGTGTAACGTTTTCCCGCTCTCTCCATAGCGGCCAAATAACATTACTGTTTGCGGTACACAACGCTCTATGCAAATTGCAATGATTTGATAAACGACCATACTCACGGTTGCATGTTTTGATGGACTGTTTGTAGCATGCAGAAAACAAGCTACCAAATCCTCAATGAGACAATAAAATAAATACCTGTGGAGTGACGTAGTCGGCTTGTCGGGCCTGTCAGCTGTGTTCATAATCTTCTCACGACGAACATCGCGTGGCCTGTAACCGATAAACATCATAGTTAATTAGCTGCACCTACGCCTCCTATCACAGACGATTTAAAATGGCCACGAATGGCAAACTGGGTACTCCAACACAATTAATATCAAGCATAAACAAAAAAAATACAACCAAAGTAATAAATATATTGCAATTTTATATAACTGAAGTGTTCTGCCTACAATCCCTACCGTAGATCCTTTTATTTTTGTCGATAGCCGAAGTCTGAACAATCGTTTTATTTGAAAAAAGGAAACATTAATGCCATAATATTATTAAACATATAGATCGACCTTCTAAATAAAAGAATACAAGCTAGAGTAATTCGTCCTCAATTAATAAATATTTCAGCGCAACAATATATTCATTAAATATCTTCAACACGAAGAACCAATTATTTTGACACTCCTTTAAATCGTACACTTACCATTACTTTTGAAATACAATGTTGATTTCACGAGCATACCTACTATGTTCAGCGATTTGTGAACTTCTCATAGTTGGACTAATTATTACAAAAATGCGTTTATTTCAAACGGGTAGGTAGGTTTCGATCAAGTTAATGGCCAGCGGCCATTATTAATCTTTGTCTCATCAAAGCGCAAGGTAACGCGCGAGGCCAAGTTCCTTCGTTATTTCTTTCAAGAATTCAAATTGACATCTTTTCAATCTCCTTTGATATATTTTCTATACTTTCGATTAATATATATGTATCAACAAAACTAATTAACTCTTTAGTAATTCCATTTTATTCTAGATTTCTTCACCATTGGTAATCTTTATATCATATATATAATATTGTATCTTGTATCATTATCTTCATTTATCCCAATTTAATTTCTTGTTGATATAAGCGAAATTGCATATTAAATAATGCCTGGGTAGCGATTATCAATGTTCTTTTGTAAAAATCAAGTTGTTTGCATAACATACTTATATGTATAATAATTAAGTTGATGACGAAGAAATCCATAGGTTAACTCGCCTTCATGAGAGTCAGTATAGCGAAAGAAGTGATAAAAGAAATATTTCCGTTTACAGCACTTTATACATTGTCTAATAAAAGTGAATTTCAAATTATCCTGACTCAGCCTTTCCATTCCATAGTTACAGCACCTTTGTTAAGCTGTATGTGTTCCAATTTAAAATCATTTTGGAACCTAATTCAACTATACAGTTTATTAGAGGAAACAGTATGCTGAAGAAACACAAACAAAATAAAATAATGAAACTCCAAATCTGTTCCGTGTGTCTGTATGTCTAATCTTCATGTCTGATCTCGTTCTCTGAGTTACTCAAACTCATTTATTTCCATAAATAATCAAACAAATTCTGCTGGATTTTAGCTTCTTAAATGTCAAAAGAATAATGAATGCCATTTAAATTTCTAGTGACAATAAATAGCTCTTCGCTGTCTTTCCTCCATTGTAATATGCAACAAGTCTTCTCAGATTTCACATACTTTTCAAATTGAATGTTTCTCATGTTAATCTACAATATCATCATCCATTTCTGCGTATCCTTTCTTTTAGCCGTCATCTCTTAATACGTTAATACACAGCTACTACATTAAATCTAATAGTATTTTCGTGCAGTATCTGAATAAATATGAGTAGAATATCCTTGAAATCAATTCTAACTCCTGCATAATCCAGAATGAAAATAAGTATCCGTTGCTAATTAGCATTCCAAAAATCTATAACACTCGATGGTTTCACACATGCCTAGAGCAAGTATCGTTTAAGGTGCAAATATTAAAATATCTTTGCAACACCAACATGCTCTGATCATTATAATTTTCTGTAGAGTGGTCACTGTAAAAATAAATATAGTTATTTAACGTCGCAGACACACTGTTACTGACCGTTTGTGGCCAGCACACAAGCATGCAATAACACTCGGTACACAAGTGCCTTTCTTTTAATAGATGAAAGAATCCTTTTTTCGATATTAAGTACCAGTTATATCTAAGCTCTTAATCATGTAAACTACTTACATCTAATTAATGGTAATAAACCACAATGTAAATACCTTTCAGAAGAGAAGGCCTCTTCGGGATACCTCTCCTTCCTGACAGGATACTCCCTCTCACGGAAGCGATCGTTCTCAGGTGGACCACGTCTATTAGATAGTCAAAAATTACATAAGATACTTTCAAACACACTCGACCAAATACTTTAGGATTTGCCGGGGTTTGTGTTGTGTGCTCATTGGAGGATTTTGCCATAGTGCGATCGCAGTAAGTTGTGGTTAGGGCCCATAAAGGAGGCTGCCGTCCATCCTCCGTTAAGCCGACGACATGCTGGTGCCTGCGGGGCACAGGTACCTACAGGCAGCAATGTTGGTAACGGCTGCGGTTTGGGGATAAAAATTCCCAACTAACCCCATAGTCGCCTTTTACGACACCCATGGGACGAAATAGGGTGATGTTATTCTTAGGTCCGTATTACAGAACGGAACTCGAGCTTTGATCTCTGTTTAAAACTTGTTTTGAGTTGAGCTTTAATTTTAAAATATTCCTCAAGCATAGATTTATTGAATATAGTTCAACTGAGTCCTGGCTTTATTTTAAATCGTCACGCAGTTATAGGTCTGTACTTGGGTAGAGATTTGAACTGTGATCACGTCATTAAAAATGAACCTTGTATGTAAAGAGGTACTACTTTGTAAATATTTATATTTCTTAATAAATAGGGTTTTTGATTTATTTAGTTGAAGTAATAAATTTAAAAAGAAGAATTATAAATAAATAGTTAATTCAATTATTACTACAATTGTGTAGATTATAAGTTACCTAGTAATATAATGTTTTTCCCGAAGTTTTCCTTTACATCTGCAGAGCCTTAACAATTTTGTCTCGAAATACTAGAATGTTCGTGGCTCCATGTTAGGATCAAGCAGAAGCAGATATTGCCTGATAGTAATAGTAGTAAAATGCATACACAGGTCACACAAAAACATATTGCCGACGACACTAGTCAGACAAATAAATAATCTTAATTCGTAAAAGACTACTTTGATCTTTTTAGAGTAGAGCTGACTAATTAAACAAAGAAATGAAGCGCTTCAAGGTCTAATCTAAATCTATTTATTAAATATATATTTTTAATGTGATGTGTGTGTGTGATGAATATATACTTAAATGCCTAGTATTATAACCTCAAACTTCGTTTTTTGGATACTTATCACTTCCTAGAAGTGTCCGTTACTTTAATTTAATTTCAGTCGAATATAGTCGTCATTAAGAACACAGAAAGTAATTTTACGTACTTGTTGGTTCTTAGGCGAACAATGTATAGCTGCTGAACAATGTACTTATGTTATTTATTATAAGCCGATGTAATGGTATTTGCGCCACAATAAAGCAACAAATATTTATTGTAAAATATTATTATAACCACAAGCATGCTCGTCTCACAATTACACACATAATCCTAATACTCAATCACATACCATCACCACCATTATCATACTTTCTCACACTTAATACACTTTTCAGTTTAGACCCTTACATAATATTTCCTCACATAAAAATAAATAAATTCGAGAACACACAGATATATGCCCTTGTGACATTTTATATTCATATAATCCGTGAGAAGCACCTTCCTTTTACGGAGGAATTTCAGGAATTAGACAGTGCTGAAATAGCGAATTCTACTATTCTTGATGTTGACCAAATTATCTGCTGTCCTGCAACACTATAATTATTTATTTATGTCATTAAAGTTACAGTCATGTATATATAAATTCACAGGTCTTATAGCAAAAAGATATTAGGTAGGCAAGTAAGTTCATGTACCCCGTAAGGGTATTTGCAACTGGGTGTGAGAATTTTACACTTTAGTTTTTATTGTAATACATATTATAATTTTTATAGTCCGTACAGGTACTTCAGGTATTAAACCAACCAAAAGTCATTTTACACAGTATTTTATTAATATTATTAGGCGTCATACGAGTACATATTTATTTACAGTTCTTGTTGTGTCAAATGATATTTGTTTAACTAATCATAATAAATTATAAGTGGTATGTTTGTCTATGATTTTGTGATTGTCATTTTTAAATTCTTCTACTGAATAATAACATTTTCTAATAAGATATAATTTTAGCTTTTTACTAAACAATTTATATTTCGTTTCGGTTTTTAAATATTCGGGGATTTTATTATAAATTGATACTAATCTAAAGTTGAAGGTATGGTTAGCTTATTTGGATTTCGTATTATAGTGTGGATTAATTTCACGGTTCGATGTGAAGAAACTGCGATATTTCTTTACAAATAAGCAAATTTGTAGTATGTATAGGCAAGGTAAACTTAATATTTTTTTGTCGATGAAAAAAGGTCTTCTTAACTTAAACTTTCCCTTTGCTTAATATTCACAAGTATTCGTATACATTTCTTTTGCATGATGAAAAGATCCATGAAGTCCGTACTTTCACCCCAAAGGATTATGCCGTAGCTCAACCAAGCATATGCATAAGCGTAGTACGCTGATAAGGCAGTGTCGTAGTTTGTGTTAGACTTAAGTACGCTTAATGCATAGATGAACTTTGACAGTTTTGCTTTAGTGTTATCTATATGTTTTATTCAATTTAGATTTGTATCCAGTGTTAGGCCCAAAAGTGTAAATTCATGAGTTACTTGAATTTTTAAGTGTTTGCACAGACTATCTAAATTTAACGCTTTGAGCTGGTGGGTTCAAAATTGTACCATACGGGTTTTATTTAGATTCATTTCTAGATTATTTTCGTCTAGCCATTGCTTTGTGTCATAAAGGGGTGGAAAAGTATGATAGTCAATATTTGCCGTACTGCTAAATAGCAGGGAGACATCATCTGCATAAAGAACACACGGCACGTTAATTATATTAGGTAAATCATTAATATATAATAAAAATAGGACACACCCTAGAACGCTACCCTGAGGGATGGAGTTATGTGTTATTCTAATGTCAGATCCTACGTCATATATCTCGTTATTGTTATTGTCCTAATATTCAATCTGTACGTATTGTTTTCTGTTGCTAAGTCTTCAACCAATTAAAAACCGTACCCCTGATACCTGCCGCGTATATCTTTTCTAATATACTTTGTCGTAAGCTTTCGTCATATCTAGGTATATACCGTATGCATATTTTTTTCCGTTAATGTAGCTGTAGATTTCTTGCACATATTTATAAACTGCGAGTGTGGTTGAGCAGTTTTGTCTAAAACCGTATATGGCGTCTAATATTTTATATTTTTCTAAGAAATTATAAATGCGGTTTGACATTACCTTCTCGAACACTTTGGCAAATGTTGATAACAGCGCTATTGGTCTATAGCTTTCTGTATTTCCTGGTGAGCCGCCTTTTTTGGGATTGGTTTAATTTTAGCTAGTTTTAACTTATCCGGAAAACATCCTTCGTCAATGGATTGATTTACTAGCACTTACAAGGCGGGGTAAGTTACAGTACACGCACACATTTTTACTAATAAAGGCGGTATTTCGTCGGCACCAAAGCTACGCTTAATATGTTATTACTCATTCGTTTAATAATATACCATATCTCGCGTTCGTTCGTCAGTTCCACAAAGATCGAGTTTGTTGAGGACGCGTGCACTCGAGCCACTTTTTGTTTTGTTTGTGTTATTCAAAGATTTTATAGAATTTACAATTACGTTATTTCTGCAAGGCAGTAAGAAGATAGAAGATAGAAGAGTTGTTATTATTAATTAGTGCATAATCTTGGTTACAGTTACTGTACTTGTTGGTTTCGGTAATAAGGAACTGTGGCGACACCTACATCGCCAGCATACAACTGCAACTTACAGTGACATCTACTTGAATATTAATTTCAACTCTCCGATGACGTCAAAGAATCCTGAATCACACTTGTAAAGTATTCGCGCAACGCTGCATATATACAGTCGCCCAACATCAACCGTTGGGCTTCGGCCCGCCAGGCATACCATCCGCCCGGATTCTTCCTTTTCTATGGAGGAACACCACACATTGTTCTCCATAGAACTCTGTAATAAGGAACTCAGTAAATATGTCGACAATCTCAGTCGCATCATCAATCGATTTGTCTGTAAAATTTATACTTTTAATGTCTTGATTCCTTTCGTATTGTCCATTCTATCTCCAATGATGCATTTTTTTTTCTGAATAATTTTATTTTTCAGTTAATTATTTTTCTCTTAATTTCCTTTTTGTGATTGATGATATTTTAATCTCTTTTGTGAGCCACTTGGGAGCCGCGAGATAAGAGAGATATTTTTATAGCGTCATGTTGGAGCCGGCATAGCGTGTGCGTTGCGTAAATATAGCGCGCTATTTAATCGCGCTAGACGCTATACTAACCACCACTAGTCTATACACGACTTTTGACGGGTTTGTTCATTTATATGTAATTGGAAGTTAAAGTTATGTAGGAAATCCTTTAACCTGTTAGTTATAATATAATTGTTTAGAGTATTAATATTTAAGTCACCTGTAATTATGATTCGCTTGTTACTTTTTCATTTCAATTGATGGAGTAGTAACTTCGACTTTGTAAAGAAGACAAATATGTTTGAGCAAGGTCTGTACACACATATGACCGTACACTGTATATGATGGGATATCAACCCCACAACATTCAAATGATTTTTCGGTTGCTATAGAAATACATATTTGAATATTACTGTACTCATATGTTGGTAGAGCATGAAAATTGGACTGCAGTGGCCTCCTTCTGCGAGAGCGTCATGCTCCAGGAGACTGCAGAGAGGGATCTGGAGAGGGCCGATACCGCACGGAGAAGGACGATACGACGCCGGGGTAATAACCGCCCGGCGCCCAAATCCAACACGCCTGGGCCTCGGGGGTCGCGGGCGCGCATATTGAGGAGTCTGCGTGCTCACACCGAGGGTGGCAGAAGACGACGGCGCGCACGTGGTCACGTGCCACCGTGTGAATAGCACAGCGCACAGCGAAGCTCGGGGGATCCTTTACAATCCTCCTCGGCCTTTTTACAGCCGCCTGCCTTCCACTAGAGGGGGTGACCGCTTTACAGTCATCCCCTCAGAGATGTGCCTAAGGGCGTGGCACCAATGGTGGCTCTAGTGTGATCTTACGAAGACCTGGAGCCTCCCTTCGTTGCTGAAGATGAACGCTCCAGTGGTTTTAGCCGGTAGGAGTCCGGCATACCCCTTCGCCCTTCCCCGGGGCGAAGGAAGTTCATGTAGAATCTCCACTGTACACCAATAAAAAAAGGTGTAACTATACTTTTTTTTTTCTATTTTCCTTTTATTTCGCTTCATAAAATAAAATAACAACAGATAACTTATGCTAACAGCTTAACCCTTTGACTGCGCGGCGATCAGGCGATTTACAATACGCCACGGCGCAGTACAAACACTGTCTCGGCCCATGATGCATATGTTGCATCATTACGCCGCTTAGATACTTTTGTGTTATGTATCGCTTCTGACGTCACGTTGTGGGTGGTTTTATGCAACATTTTTAGTAACCAAGAAGCAATTTATAATAAAACTAGCTGACCCGGCAAACGTTGTTTTGCCATGTAATTGAAAAAGCAAGAATAATTTCACTGTATTGCATTTACTATAATATAAATTTAACTTATACTTTGGCCTCAGCAACACGTGGCCGGTTATACTAATAAATTGTAGCTACATAAAACGTTTGAACTTTTAACATAGCGCCATCTATTGGATACTTACTCAATCCAGTCAACTAATTACCTTGTACCGCCATCTGTTAGAATATTATCGAACTAACAGATAATTATGACTCTTTGTCAAATAATAAACAAATTATACGCAATAAAATAATATTGCGATTATAAATTGAGATATACTCTCCAAACTTTTAAGTTGGATATAGCTGCACACTGCAAAATTTTATTAAAACCGGTTCAGTAGTTTAGGAGTCCATAGCGGACAAACAACGTGACACGTAATTTATATATGTTAAGATTTAATAAATATTAATATATATACTATACGAAATAACGAGAACTCTAAATGAGTGAAATAGAGCATGGTCATCCTATACTTTAAAAAGAGTAACAACACCCTTTTGACAAATTGTCGACCTATTTTGTATCTAAGTCTACAAGTTGTTTTCAAGGGTCTAGACTTGACGAATTTCAACTCCCGGAGCAGGCCGGGTTTCGAGGAGGATACGGCACCACAGACCACATCCACACAGTGCGGCAGATTATACAAAATACCGAAGAGTAGATTCTATCGAGACATGGTCAGTTCTGGAATCCTTGCAGCGATGCCAAGTTGCCGAGTGTTAGGATGTCTCTACGATGCCGCGACGATGACCGTCCAAGTACAGAACTAGCAGTCTGAGCCCATTCCCCTGCATCGAGGTGTGAAACAAGGGGACGTTATCTCCGCCAAATCGGTCATAAATTCAAAACGCTGGACTGGAAAATACGTGGCATAAATATAAACGGCGAGCACATCTCACACTTGACATTTTCAGACGACATCGTCATCATGGCCGAAACGCTGCAGGATATCTAACAGATGCTGAACGGCCTAGTTGATTCTTCCCAACGCGTCAGTCTCCGGATGAACCAAGATCACAGCATGTTCTACCGGAACCGGTTGCTGGGCTCTCGAAGTTGTTCAGGAATACGTTTACCTCGGGCAAACTCTGCAGTTGGGTAAGAACAATTTCGAGAAATAGAAGAATTTAGCTGGGCTGGGAGGCATTGGAGAAATTGCATCGAGTGTTTCTGTCCAATACTACAGAGCCTCAAGACAAAAGTCTTTAATTAGTGCGTCCTACCTGTTATGACATATAGTGCCGAAACGTGGACACTAACGATTCGGCTAGACCACAAATTTAAAGTTGCTCAGCGAGCTATGGAGAGGGCTGTGCTTAGAATATCTCTGAAGGAGCAAATCCAAAACGGGGTGATCCGACAGAGAACCAAAGTCACCGACATAGCCCATCGGATTAACAAGCTGAAGTTGCAATGTGCTGGCCATATTAGCCGTAGAACCGATGGCCGTTGGGGCAAACGTGTTCTTGAATGGAGAACGCGGCTCGGCAAACGTAGTGTGGGACGCCCGTAGGCTGGATGGAGTGACGATCTTCGCAAGGTGGCTGGCATAAACTGGATCAGAAAAGCCGAGGATCATGCTTAGTGGCGTGACATTGGACAGGCCTATGTCCAGCAGTGGACTGCTATGGGCTATGCTATGATGATTGACGATACGAAATAAATAATAACTATTTAAACTATATAAATACTTATGAACATTTTAAAAAGAAAATGTATAGTTTACAATACTATGTATAATTATCGTACTTAGTAAAACATGTCCAACAAGCAATATTATTTAACACAACTGTTATTACAGTGGATAAGAAGCTTTTTAATATTAAACCTTGGAATACTCTTGGACTAATTCATTGCATACGGCAAAGAGATATAACTTCACCAGAGAACTAAGAGAAATCCTGATAATCTTATTGAAATATACAACTTGCAAAAGATACAGGAACTTCTGCAATAACCTTCTAAAGATTGCTTATGACAAAAATAAATTGATTAGGGCATCTAACAATAGCAAGTCACTTTGGAAACATATTAAAAACATCACATATATTACAAAACAGCGTGAATCAATTTCGAGTTTATTAATGACTAATACCTCACCACTTTTGTCGGCTAACAACGTTATTAGGTTTTTGTGAATGTAGCAAAATACGTTATCCTGTCGATTCCGACACCACCTTGCAGCCAACCAACTACACTTTACCAAAAATCGAACAATCGCTGTAGTCTGAAATCTTATGAAAGCTGGACACTGACAAGTCCGATATAGCTTGGATCATTTCAGGACTAAAGGATGATTGTGGAGTTGGGTGGGATAGTATAAGCAATGAGATACATAAACGTTTTAAGCATATTTTGGTACTCCCTTTAACATATACATTTCGACTGTCTCAGTAAAGGATTTTTTCCTAAATAACATAAATAATTATGAAATTTCAAATTGGTTATGCCAAATGTAAAGTTATTAAATGTAAGTAGATAACATAAAAATATGCAATTTTAAATGAGTGAAGTCGAATGTCAAGTTAATTTACATTAATAAAATAATGAATTTTTTGTAAATATTAAACCTCTGACTGCAAGTTACAACACTTGCAATCATATCAATTATAAATATTATTAGCAATCATATCAATCAGCCTGCCCGTTTATGTCACATAAGAACTCGATAAAGGGAACCAGTCTTTGGGTATTCAGTTCCTCGACATCGCCAACGTTTTAAATTTCTATACTTTAAACAAATTAGAGGTCATAGGTATAAGAGGTATGCTGCTGAAACACCTTGTTGGCTACTTAGGCGATCGATACCATATTTTTTCCCAACTCTAGCTTTTCTCCTGCATCGTGGGTGCGTTAACCAACACAAATTCCACACACAATACACCACCCAGACCAACTACCTGCAGATCGTACAAATATTTGTTCCGTGCGGGAACCGAACCCACGACCCGGTGCGCAGCAGCCGACTGTATCAGCCACTGCACCAACCGTGCCGTCAACCGTACCAATGTGTTAGAATAGATAATATAACAAATGATAATCAGAAAAACACTGGTTTGGTCCATGTGAAACGGAAGCCTCCTGGGTCCTAAATAAAATTACCTTTATTCGCTGACCATTGCATAACTTAATTTATTATTTAACCTAATTTGCCGATGCCGACCCGTGCAGTCAGGTTGTCCTAGACACAGGCCTGGGCCCTAGCCTATGCCTAATGTATATTATTGACTTGAATAATCTAAATATTGACCACGGCAACATTCTATTGTATGCTGATGGCAGGGCGTTATACGCAACTAGTTTTAACCTGTGAATAATTGGCTTTGAAGGAATTTACATTAAATGCTGAGAAACAGCATTTATTCATTTCTACATGCACAAGCCTCAACCTAACATTACTAACCTTCATCTATATGTCCATCAATGTAAAAATAGCTTAGTCACCATGTAATGTTATCATCTAAATTTGCAACATAAAATATCCCAGGGTTACAATTGAAGAAACACTCTCTTTTTGATAACTTGTGTTATAGTTGCATCACTAGTTTATACACATTTTCTATACATGTATAAACTAGTGATGCAACTATATCAATGCTGATAATCATAAAATGCAAATTATCATAATGTTTGAATATGTAATGTAAAAAGTATTAATACATATAATACATGATTCCTGTAAATTTATTTATGATAAATAAATTTGGTCCTTATTGAATAAGAATAAGGACCAAATTTTGACCTGGACACATTTTTTTTAAGTTATAGAAGAATGGAACCTGAATTGTAAAATATCATATTTTCTTAAAATAAATTTGTATTATCCATCATCATCATCATTTCAGCCGAAAAACGTCCAGTGCTAGAACAGAAGTTTTCCCCAAAGATTGCCACAACAATCGCGATGGGTTTGCCATAATCGCCACGCTTGGCAGGCAGGTTGGCGATCGCAGTAGAGTTGTTAATGTGCTTGAAGGACGCTGCTGCCCATGCAGTCGACTTTTACGACACCCATGGGAGGAGATGGGGTGGTGGCATTTTGAGCCGGCACCACACAGCATAATCATTCCAATTAAATGTCTAAAAATAATAATTGAATGAAATTCAGTCAATAGAAACATGCTACCTTTCACGATATTCCCTCCTATCTTCAAACTCCCGCCTTTTTAGTCCACCACGCTCCTCATACTGATTGTAGCGGTTGAAAGCTGAAATAAATCAACCATGTCAACAATGACAAATAAATTGTTGAAATATGAAATCAAAATGTTACTAACTTCTTGTATCTTCCCTTGGATGGTACCGATCCTCTGGATCCCTTGGTCTTTTTTGGAATTCTTCTTCATTTCTGTGTTCTTCATACCGCTGATTTCTTTAAAAAAATAAGAAGCTCACATACTCAATAATTCCTATGCAATCAAGACCTATTGCACATTTCAGTATCATACAAGCCAACATTTGTACTTTTGATGTACCTTTTATACTCAAAATCCCTCTGCCTTCTAATATATTCTTCATTTGGATCATTATATTGTGAGCTTTGGCCAAATTTCTCTCTATTCCTATCAAACTTTTCTTGGCGATATTGTGAATATCTGCAATATTTTAATGATGTAGTGTAATAAAATATTACACAATATCATATAACTTGGTAAGTTCACATTTATTACCTGTCATTATGTTCCCTGTCATACTGTTGATACTGTTCTTGATACTGGTGCCTTCTTTCTTTGCTGGAGCCTCGGTAAAAACGCTGTACCTCTCTTTCCCTTTCATATTCCTCAGGTGACACAGATCGTTGATATTCCTTCCTAAAAGTATTGATACCACTTAGTAACTTTAATACCATTTATCCAATTACAAGTAATTGATATAGATCTTACTGATTATAATAAGTCCGTATAGGTTGATTTGCTTCTTCAGAAGATCCGCGCCGTTCTTTTACGACACTGTGGAGACGCCGCTGAACTTGCTCTTCACCTATTGAAGATAACAAAGGTCAATGTGGTACCCATAATAAGGAAGAATGCCATTACAATATCTTACCTCTAACACTGACCGACGAACTGCGTGGCCGCTTGTGCTTATGTTTATGCTTGCGCTTTTTTCTCGAAGATATTTCACCTTCACTGACCGAAGACACATCTTCGATGCCCGAGGCACTTTCTGCCACGGAATCTGAACGTCGCTTCTTTTTGCCGTGCTTCTTCTTCTTTTTCTTGTGCTTACGCTTTTTTGAGCGTTTTTGATCGTCAGATTCACTATCGGATTCTGAAGACTCGGCACGCTTCCTTTTCTTTTTGTTATAGCGGTGTTCAGATAATGAAGAGTCGTCACTATCACTGCCAGAGGAACTACTGTTCCCACTTGCATCTGATTCTTCAGAATCATCCGATGATGTATGATGGCGCTTCTTATTTTTCATGGCAATATTTGTCTTATGACGTTACAAATCCACAAAATATTTCAGATTGAAATCATACCATTAATATACGCAATGAAGCAACGCAAACCATCGACCACAGAGTATAAACACGCAGGGCTGCCAATGGTAATATGTCAAATTCCCTAAATTTGGCAAAAAAACTGCTGATTCCCCACAATTTCCCCCCATACCTTTTTTTTTATTTTTTATTGGTGCCCAGTGGAAATTCTTCATGAACTTCCTTCACCCCGGGAAGGACGAAGGGGTATGCCGGACTCCTACCGGCTAAAACTACTGGAGCTGTCATCTTCGGCACGTAAGGGAGGCTCCAGGTCCTCGTATGATCACACTAGAGCCGCCCACTGGTGCCACGCCTATTGGCACATCTCGGAGAGGGTGACTGTAAAGCGGTCACCCCCCCGAGTCCCCTCCATACCTACAAAATGGTTCTAAAAAAATGTCGGTATACCTACCTAGTTTCTAATCACCAATAAGCATACTTTTCCAGTAGTTTTTTTTAGTTTAGTTTAGTTTTTTTAGTTATTCTAGTTTAGTATTGCTTTCAAGTTGATTGTCCGATGTAAGGTGAACCGAACATAAAAAATTAAAAGTGTTTGTTGCCAAAGCGCAAAAAAATATTTTACGAATTATGAAAGAATAAAGAAAATAAATTTAAAGGCAGATTAATGAAGAGTATTGAAATATGGAGAGACGTTCGTAATCCATAATTATCCAATATTTTTTTTGGTGAAGTCATTACGTATTTGAAGTTCTTTAAGAAGTGTTCCGCGACCAGGACTATGGATATTATTTAACGATGAGATGTCAAAATGCCCGCATAAGGCAAATCCCCAATCAATTTGAGATTCCCCGCAGTTTGGGGTATTCCCCACAAGTTGGCAACGCTGAAAACTATATCAGACCACCCATTTTGGGTTGATGATAAGAACAAGGCCCGTATTATATGAAAAAAAAAATTATAACAGTCCACCCATAGAACCTCAAATGATGTTCACACATCGATAGCTTTATGATATTTTATTAATTACACTGTGATAGTATCGATAGTGGCATACTATCACTAAATTATAGATGATTCGATCGATCGATTTTTACTTGAGAAATTAATGTAGCAGGTATGTACTCAAAAATTCAAGGCATAAAATATAAGTAATAAATAAAGTAGGCATAAGGTTGTACAGTTATAGGTTTTAAGTTTTTTTTAAATATGGACACTAAATAGTCCTCGCATGGTCCTCGCAGGTACTAATAATATACTAATATAGTAATCTGTGGTTCTCGCCATCTTAAAATAAATACAGGTGATAAAAGAACATTACATTATTTTAGTATTTTAGAAATAACAGACGCAATAGCAAGTTTATTTTGACCAAAAGAAAAGCAACAGATATACCTTACAATCTTAACAAATACTGTACACTTAAAATTTATATAAGACAATAAGGTTAACGATGACAACTAAAAGATAGAATATTAACCCAACAATTAAAGAAACAAATTCTTCCCCATTATTAAAATTAATTAAATCAAATTTATTGATAACTCCTTTACGGTTCAGGCCGCTCGTTTGTGGAATGCATTACCAGTTTTAATAACACGAGCTCAGTCAATATCAGTGTTCAAAGTCTAGTGAAGGAACATTACTTGTCACTGTAAAAATTTGGCTTAGAAGTTACCAAGTATTACATCTGAAATAACAGCTTTTCGATATTTTGTCGAATTAATTAAAGAGTATTTGTATATGTGTATATATAAATGTTTATGTATTTATATATCTATATTGTGTATAATCTTCCATTAATTATATATTTAGTATAGTATACGTAAATTAGTTATTTCATTATGTATCTGTGAGCACCATCAACTGCCAGTTAAGTATTTCTCCATCCTAAGGTTGCCTGGAAGAAATCGCCGAGTGCAATAAGGCCACCCATTGTACTCTAAAATATACTTTTAAGCACTACTGTTTTTATTACCTTTAACGATTGGTGTACAATAAAGAGATAAATAAATAAAATCTTCATATCAAATAATGATACAAATATATATGTTAGAATATAAATCTTATTATTCTAATGTCAACCCACAATAAACTAAAATAGAAAGAGACAGGGACTATTCCTTCATTAAAAAAGCCGTGAAAGCCAAAAATAATATAGGTTATTCTTACACAAAATCAAACCATCGTTTGAATAAATTAGATTCACGAAGTAGTAAGAAGATTTAGGAAGTATTATCGAAGTTTTTAATCAGTGTAAAACATCAGAACCCTGCAATGACGACAGCAAAAAAAAACGATTAAAAAAATCGAATACTTTTTATTCTGAGCCCCACAAGTAGAAACGAGCAATATGCTTTGGTAAATGTCATTCCATGTATCTCTAGCCCTCTAGCTCGTTATCCTATACCTGAACCAGAACAAATACTATAGAACAGCCTAAGATGTTTTTATAAGTGATATAAAATCACAAAATATGTAAAATGATTGATGTTTTTTAGCTTAACGTCGATGATTATCGAACAATAAAAAAATATATAAAGTATTAACTCTTCCTTGCATATATATATTAGAAATGGCTGTATTTGTAAAAATGAACCAGGGTCGCTTTGAACAGCTAAGTGATGTAGTACCTCGAAATAGACGTGATAATAATAAAGTGTGCCTTCACACGGCAAGAACTACACTAAAGCGCAAAAGTGTCTGCTGCATGGCACCAATTATTTTTAATAAATTACCCAAAAGTTGGAGAATTCTAGATGGAACATCATTTAAAAATAAGCTACGAAACTTTCTAGCAGACAAAGTCTATTATGATGTCAGCGAGTTTTTAACGGAAACAAACATCTGTTAACCTTATTATGTAGACAACTATTATTATGGTACTTTTATGTAATTTGAATGTAATTGAATGTTAAATAGTTTGCATAGTTATAAGTTTTACTAGTTGTAATTTTGTTGTAGAGATTTTTATGTTTTAGTAAGTAAGCACTTTTGCATGCCAAATGGTGAAATATGGATGTGCTTAATTACCATTTATGTCATCTTATTGTACCCATATTTGCGAAATAAATATCTTATCTTATCTTATCTTATCTTATCTAACATCGATGAATATCGAATATCCCTAAGACTCTGTCATGTATTACTTTACTCTATGCTCTGTGCCTAAGACCAGTATTACCACAGAGTACCTTTTATAAATTACTTTACTCTATGCCTAAGACAGAGTGTCAATGTCAAGTGGCGAAAGTTTAGTTGCAATTGGCGATTTGTTGACTTTTTCGGGATTCTCACTTACTTTTACTTCAAACTTGTCGTTGTAAATCACGACAGTTATTAAATTTGTTAATGTCACAGATAGTTTTATTATTCATAATTAAATAAATAACATATGTTGTCTCAAAAATACTACAGAACATAGCCTAGCGGGCAGGCATCGTTGGCATACTTTACAGTTGATTTATGGACGTACAGCCGAAAGGTTATAATATATCGCATTATAAATCTTAAGAGATATGGCTACACGGAAAAGAAGCGGATCAGGGTCTAAGAGACACCTGAAAGAGAAAGTGGTACAGATTTATGAATCTTTTTTTAGAGGTGAAGATTTAACTACTGATAATGCCACATTCTGGGATGAGTTCTTTCTTCTGAAACCTAAAATACCCCAATTAGAAGCCGAAATTCATAAACTTTCCATGGAACAACTTATGAACATGAAAGACAGTATGAACTCACTTGTATCGCAGTGTATTGAAATGTTAGGACAAGAACATCATATTAGGTAAATTGAACCTGTTTTAATTTATTTGCTAATTAAATTTAGCAACATAGTAATTTTAGTTTGTTACTGCTGAATTCACATTTTTTTACAATAGAATTTGCCTCTTATTTGTTTCAATTACATTATATCTGAATTTTGAAGTCCAACCAATAGATGGTTGTAACGAGTTGTTAGAGTTAGGGCTTTACATTAAAGAATCACTTGTTTTGATTTGAAATTATGAGAAAAAATTAGCATATAGAATAAAATTGTTTCAGATTGGTATATGCACTTCAAACTCTTAGCGCACTTCTAATAACAATGTATCAAAGAGCTGGACAAGATTCCAACATTAATATAAAATCTGTATTAATTGGATCAGACAATGCAGACAACAAAATGCAAAAGTTGTTTGAACATTGTAGTACAATATTATCAGGTATGATGTAGTTTATACATAAGTGGTGTAAAAGTCCGTCATTATGTCCGTCAGCCGTTCGCGTTTTCCTATCACGTGGAGTTACATGGTCTCAGACGTCCCGCTTCCACGATCTGTTCAAGTGAAAGACTTAGGTCTGACAGTTGACTCCAAGTTATCCTTTAATGCACACATAACTGACGTATGTAAGCGTGCCCATCAGTCGCTTGGTTTTGTTATTAGGGAGTCTGCTCAATTTACCGATTTAAAGTGTATCATTGCGCTTTATAATGCTTATTTTCGCAGTCGCCTAGAATACAACGCGATAATCTGGGATCCACATGAGGCCAAATATAATATCATGGTGGAAAGGGTACAAAGAAAATTTGCACGATACTTGTACAAAAAGAAATATGGGTACTATCCCGGATATGTGTTTCCTTCATTGTTCGTATCAGGGATGGTTGGGCTGGATACTCTATACGTTAGACGTAAGTTGACGTTACTGATTCGGCTTTTCGAGATTGTTAATGGTATAGTTGACAACCCGGAGGAGGTGGCGCGATGCGTACTCGTTGTACCGAACAACTACCTGCGTTTGCGCCGGCAGCCGCTATTCGCGTTGCGCAATACGCGTTGCAATGCGTCACGACATGCTCCCACGTACAGTGCACTTGCTCTGGCCAATACTATGGTTGCACGACACCAAGACATAAACATATTCGAAAGTCCAAGAAACAAACTTCAGTTTATCAGACAATGTTATAGCTATTTATGCAATTTGTGATATCCTTATTAATTAATCTGTGCACACATTAGGAAACTGTAAGTGCACAGAGCTCTGTTGTTTAATAAATAAATAAAAAGACCCATCACTCACATCTCACATCAATGTTACTTACATTGAGCAAAATAATTGCTACGATACAACGATTATTATTAGGTGGGAAACCTACACATGTTTTTGGAAGCAGGCATGTAATTTATTCTACTGTATGTCTACATGTTTGTTGTATTGTATGGGATGGGGGTTGTAAAGTATAATATGATAAAATTAAAGATAAAAAGTATATTTTTTATGTTTTTCACAGGCAAGCAAGCAGCAGGCAAGTATATTTTTTATTTTTAGAATAGAAATTTTATTAGTAGAATTTCTATTCTAAATAGTAGGCTTTTGTTTTTGTTAAGGGTCTTATTACACCTATTATACAGGTGACTGGTTTTAAATGACTGACATGTTGACAGAGGGTATTTAGAACACAATCTATACAAATAAATAAAATTGAAGTGTCTGTTTGTAATGATAAAATAACAGCTTTTTACTAAATGCATATGAAAGTATATACGGGACCTATAACAAAAAAGCTATTTTTAATTTTTTTGTCTGTCTGTCTGTTTGTTCCGGGTAATCTCCGAAACGGCTGGACCGATTTTGACGGGACTTTCACTGGCAGATAGCTAATGTTATAAGGAATAACTTAGGCTATTTATATTTTAGAAAAACAATTAGGGTACCGCGCAAAAAAAATAAAGCCCTTGAAATCCAATATAAATATATATTCTATATGTCAAGTGTATATATCGAAGTACTCTAAACTTCTTTTAAATTAAACGCGGGTGAAACCGCGGGTCCCAGCTAGTTCTCATATAAATGTTTTAAATACAAATATTAAGGTATTGAGAAATACCTTAATATTTGTATTATTTTTCCATAATTTTTATGCCACAATTAAAATATGAAGTGAACAAAATCATTTTTAACAAACTTTTATTACAATGAGGTAATTATACAGTTATGTTATGAATCTGTTTCTATTTTCGTAAACTTGTTTATGATTTATTAGTTCTCCATTATTTTTTACTCAACAAAAAAAAAACACATTCTGTATATACAAATATATAAAAGGAGCAAATCACCTTCCATCACCATCAATTTAATATGGCATTGGGTAGGTTCCAATGTCTAAAGGTAGGTAAAAGGAATATGTGTGTACATAGGGAAACATTCTTCATTTTGCTTCTTGAGCAGGCCGCTCTGCAGGCTCAACAATCGAAACTGCTGATGCGGAATTAGACGACGATATCTCGAGGCCAGCTCCACATTGCGTGTTTACGTTAGATGCATCGACCGGTAATTACTGCCAGAATGTTGCGCAACTCGCTGAATTCTTTGTGCAAATCGGCGATGGGGTTTTGGGATGCGTCTAATTTCCCTTGCACATCCACAAGACTGGCCTTCAGTAAGCTGAGTAGGTTCGTTACATCGACGTGGTTGAAAGTAGCGGGAGGAAGCTTCTGGCCATTTAGCTTTTGGCCACGAACATCGGTACGTCATCAGGGTCGGTCTCCTTGAACAGCTTGATTATATCTTGTAGGTTTTTCTTAGTCCGTTAGTTAGTTATTATCTACATCTGATTGTTCCTGACCACCAATAAATAGTCATCATCATCATATCAGCCAAAGGACGTCCACTGCTGAACAAAGTCCGATTACACCACCACACGCATCCAACAACCCCCAGCGACCTTCACCACATCATCCGTCCATCTCGTTGGAGGTCGTACGGTGCGTTTTCCAGTGCGTGGTCTCCACTCGAGAACCTATTTGCCCCAACGGCCATTAGTTCTACGAGCTTACTTATCCTTTTAGCTATGTCGGCAACTTTAGTTCCTCTACGGACCTCCTCGTTCCTGATTCGCTGAGTGACCTTTGACTTTGACCTTTCTTACGACGCTCCCTGTGAGTGACCACGTCTCCGTGCCATATATCATCGCTGGCATCACACACTGGTTAAAGACTTTCGTTATAAAACATCGTGGTATTGTTGACGAAAAGACGCTGCGTAGTTTCTCGAACGCTGGCCAGCCGAGTCCGATTCTACAATTGGCCTCTTTCTCGAAGTTGGACCTACCTAACTGGACAGTTTGTCCCAGGTAGACACACTCGTCAACAACTTCGAGAATTGAGCTCCCAATGGATATTGGGATAGGCACAACATGGGCATTTGACATGACTTTTGTCTTGCCCATGTTCATTTTAAGGGTTCATTTTGTTGGGAAACTCTATTGAGATCATCGAGAATTGCGCTGAGCTCTTGCGGCGATTCTGCCATGACTATGATGTCATCGGCAAATCGAAGGAGAATGATATACTCGCCATTGATGTTAATGGCGAATCCTTTCCACTCTAGTAGCTTGAAGGCATCCTCCATTGCAGCGGTGAACAGTTTCGGGGAAATGACGTCCCCCTGTCTCACACCTCTCTGCAATGGGATTGCCCCCGTGCACTGTTCATGTACTCGGCCGGACATGGTGGTGCTTCTGTATAAGCACTTCAACACTTCGATGTACCGATAGTCAATGTGGCACCGATGCAGAGACTGCAGCACTGCCCAGATTTCAGAAGGCTTTCTCATAGTCCACGAACGCTAAGCATAGTGGCTGATTATTCTCTTCTGTGTCTGTATAATCTGCCGCAGCGTATTAATGTGGTCCAAGGTACTAAAGCCTTTTCGGAAACCGACTTGTTCGGGAGGCTGGAAGTAATCAAACCTGCGCTCGACCTGATTCGTGATGACCCTTGAAAATAGCTTATAAACATTGCGAAGCGAGATGGGTCTATAATTCTTCAATTAGGTGTGTAGCCTTTTTGAAGAACACCACCTCGCCTCTGTTCCATATTTCCCGCGTTATGCGAAATGAAATAATTATTTATTCAAAATAGACTAAAAAATTATTAGTTCTTTTTGAACGTCAATATTAGACAGCACCCATATAAGCCCACTCTTCACCGCTTCCTAGTCTTTAAGATGGGGAGAAGAAACGGCGCAACAAAGTACAAACTCCCCAGCAACACATTAGTCTGTCATATACAATATTTATAAATACATGTACAGTCAGCATCATATATAAAGTGGCAGCCACGGTAACCAAATATTTAGAAACATCCAAAGTGATCATTAATATCCTGTCAACCATGGTCGTCTAATTGTTCAGGTCACCAATCATGATCAAATATATCGGAACAACAAAAACGTCATTATAAGAGGTCATTCAAACCGTCATTATTATGGTAACAAGCACAACGCCAGTAGTTTCCAAGCAGCCAAGATATTAAAATATATGTAACACGCTAGTAAAATGAACTTTATCTTAACCTCATAGCGTCTCATTTATCTAAACACAACATTGAACTTGACAATATTGTAGGAATAAAACATATTTCTTATACTACCTATCTCTTTCATTTCATGCGTGACGTCATTGGCACGTGTTTTGTTTGATGATAATCATCAAACAAAACACGTGCGTTTTCAAATTGGTAAATAAATGCGTGCAAGACTATGAAGACTTGTTTCCATCAGTCCCAATTGTTATTTTTTTTTTTATGAGAAATAAAAACTCTTTCTTAAATCGAGCGAGTTTAAGTCTACGTCATATTTTTAGATGCTAAGTGAACCTCATTTTATCAGGATGTTTAATATTTGATGATTAAATTCATACATATCAACTGCATAATGTCATGTCGTTCTAAGATGCTTTTATGGACATTATTGTAGAATTCGTTCATTTTTGGAGAAATGTTTTATATGTAAAGATTCATTAATCTGAACACCGTACAACGTTGCCTTATACTTGACACTGGCGAAATTGTGGAAGATACTCCACAGAAGCAATAAT
Organism: Diloba caeruleocephala; assembly: GCA_947459985.1. NCBI lineage: Eukaryota > Metazoa > Arthropoda > Insecta > Lepidoptera > Noctuidae > Diloba > Diloba caeruleocephala. The sequence continues at coordinate 15,859,762 of OX381615.1, forward strand.
CTAAAAGAAGAAGATGATTTTATGAATTATCTGTTTGTTCCTTAATTTGTTCTGTGTGAATTATAGATAATAGATACGATCGACGACGGCTTCATGAAAATAGTTTACACCATAGAATGCCTGCTAAGAAGCAAGACACAAAGCAAAGAGTTTGTAATTTGAGTTTCAATAAAATTAAAAATGAGTTAAAAGAATTGATTTTCTTCCATTATTATAATAATTTTAGTTCGATAGTTCGAAAGCCCCTTTCACACAACACCAACTGAATTTATAATAATCGGCAATTAGGCAATATTTATAATTAGCCCGGTGAACTAAAACAGGATTGTAAATAATATTATTTTACGATCCTAGACACTTTAATTCCAATACGATGGTACCTATGTACACGCAGGATTTCTCTAGCCTAGACAAACCATGTCGATTTTACACAAAACATACCTAGATTGTAATATGCACCTGGTTCGGTGTGTTAATTTAAAATTGAATCCTGTGTAGTGAAGATAAAGTTCAATTCACTAGCGTGTTTCATATTTTTGAATACCGTGGCTGCTTGGATACTACTGGCGTTGTGATTGTTACCATAATAATGACGGTTTGAATGACCTCATATAATGACGTTTTTGTTGTTCCAATACATTTGCTCAAGATTGGTGACCTGAACAATTAGACGACCATGGTTGACAGGATATCAGTGATCACTTTGGATGTTTCTAAATATTTGGTTACTGTGGCTGCCACTTTATATAAGGTTTTATTTTAATAATCCACGATATTTTGCATGGCACTGTAGTAAATGCTAAAGATGATGTACCTACCACATAAAATTATTTATTTATTTAAACTTTTATGTACATTGAGTATACATAAGGCGGACTTAATGCCATGAGGCATTCTCTACCAGTCAACCTTTGGGTTAAACAAAGCACTTCGAAAGAAGTATAAAAGCAAAGCTATATTTAATGTTAAAAAAGACTGAATTAAAAATAGGAATACATACATATACTAATATAAAAATAGATACTATATTATATTACATAATTATAAATAGTTAAATAGAATACATATAAATATCTAATATAAATATTAACTCTAATGACGAAGACAAAACTGATTAGGATTGTAACAATTTCAGGAAGTATTGATGCACTTTACGTTTAAACGCGAATTTATTTGGAGCTTTCTTTATATCAAGAGGAAGCGCATTCCAGAGTTTTATTGTTGAAACAGCGAAGGATTTGGACATAAACCCTGTATGGTGGGATGGAATGTTAAGAATTAAATTTTCAGAAGCCCGAAGGTCATGACTGTGAGATCCACCTAAAAGTTGAAAGAAAATTTTAAGATAATTAGGAGCACAAGGATCGTTTATAATAGTGAAAAGCAAACAGAGTGATCTAACGGCTCTCCTCTGACGGACAGGTAGCCATTTAAGCTTAGATCGGTAGGAAGAAATGTGGTCATACTTACGCAATCCGAAGATGTAAAAATTAATTTCACGGTGAAAAATTTGTTTCCTTCTTTTGTGCAACGCTGACCGGCGCCTCCTTTCACCTGTTTCATTAGACGTTGCCGACTACCTAAATAGGTCGGCAGGCCACGATCACCATTTTCTTACTAGATGCAAGTGGATATTATTATAACTTACTAGAAGAACCAGTCAGTAATGAAATGAGTGATAAAAAATGCTGAAAAAAAAACAACAGATTTTCTTTGGTGATACCTTCGTTATCGTCAGCATTCACATAGGCTGCATGCAAAATATCGTGGACTATTAAAGTAAGACCTTGTATATGATGCTGACTGTACACAAAAAAATCAAAAAATATAATAATACTAAATTGTACTTAAATGTCAAAAACGTATGTTTAATCAATAACGACGTAAATGTCACAAATATAAATAAAACCTAAAAAATAATATAAATCACATGTCAAGTAAGACGGAAGACTGAATTGAATAGCTTCTGACTTCTAACACCATTAGTGTTAAAGGTACGTATATCGCAAGGAGTTCCATATCCGTCTACTGAGCAGTCGGTCATGGTACGTCGTTCTGCCATGGGGCTGAGGGTGTCATCAGAGAACATTTTAGGTCTACGTTTACGGTGGGTTTTAAGGTACTTAGACTTGGGTCTAATGGTTGGCCATTTGGACAGATTCTACAAACCTTCCATTTAAGTCGTCTATGATGATGTGGCTGATACAGTCGGCTGCTGCGCTCCGGGTCGTGGGTTCGATTCCCGCACGGAACAAATATTTGTATGATCTGCAGGTAGTTGTTCCGGGTCTGGGTGTATTGTATGTGGAATTCATGTCTGTAAACGTACCCACGACACAGGAGAAATCCTAGTGTGGGGCAACGTTTTTAAAAAAAACAAAACAAGCAATTACGCAATGTTCCAGGCTTTCGAAGCGGTTTTGGTGTTCGAGTTGAAAGTTGTCGGGGTTTGTATATAAGCACTAGAGCAGTCTTTCCCAACGTGGGCGATAACGCCCCCTTGTGGGCGCTGCAGGCCTAAAGGGGGGCGGTAAGAGACCCAGAAAAAAAGGGGGCATTGTGTAGGGCTTTGGGGTCGATTTATAATTTCATCTACCTAGCTAGGAAGACTCTTAGACACCGACTGAGCTCTCGACTCTCGACTACATCTTGTGAACATCAACTAATATTAATTAAGATATAGCTCAAACTCGGTTCGATATAAAAGACCGCGGGCAATCATGTTTTAACAAGTTTTTGTTAAATAATCCGAATTGTACATTCCTATACCAATCGGCTGGTTCTATAATACTTGTTCTTGCTTGTCGAGTACGATTGGGCATCGAATGAGATAAACGAGTTTATGCACGTTTGTCTTATTCCTGTTGGTGCGTGCTGCTTATGCAATCCTATATAAACGACGTAAATTTATTTTATTTTCATTTGCGGTTTCGCGCATAATAGATAAGCAGTACTTGATTTCAACACTTACGTATTTCTTAAAACAAAACAATGTCGGAAGTAAAAAAGAAGAGACGGCAATACTCTGCGGAATATATTAAATTCGGATTTATTGAAAATCCCACAAACCCGTCGTCGCCTTTGTGTCTTCTATGTCTAAAAACATTTTCGAACGAAGCAATGAAGCCTTCAAGACTGCAAGATCATTTGAATAAAATGCATCCAGATAAGACAGAAAAGAATGTAGCATATTTTCAAGACCTAGAGAAGAAGCATAATACTCAGCCAAGTGTATTAAAACTATTTTCGGCGGCTGCTAAGCAAGATGACGACGGACTTCGAGCTCCGTACAATATCTCTTTGTTAATTGCTCAAAAAGGCAAACCACACAACATCGGAGAAGAGTTAATTTTGCCAGCAATAAAGGAAGTAATAACTACTGTGCTTCATAAACCGGCCGCAGATATTATCCGAAAAATTCCTTTGAGTAATAATTCTGTGCAAAGACGAATTGATGAAATGGCTGAAAACATTGAAGAATCATTGTGCAATCATCTGAGGACTAGTCAATTCTCAATTCAGCTCGATGAGTCCACTTTACCAACTAATGAAGCGTTGTTGCTATCTTACGTGAGGTTTATTAAAGATGAGAAAATACGTGAAGAACTATTGTTTGCCAGAAATTTGGAGACAGATACAAAAGGCGAAACCATATTCAATACATTGGAAAAGTTTTGTGAAGAGAAAGAGATTCCTTTGAAAAATATTATAACAGTTGCTACGGATGGCGCTCCGGCTATGACAGGGCGCCATAAAGGCTTCATAGCATACTTAAAGAATAAAATTCCAGATGTCCTTGCTATACATTGCGTTATTCATAGACAACATTTGGTTGCTAGAAACTTAAGTGAACGACTATTTCAATCACTGCAGTATGTCATCAAAGCAGTCAATAAAATCCATAGCAGCTCTTTGAATGATAGATTATTTCATCAGCTTTGTGTTACTAATGACGAAGATTTCAACCGTTTGTTGCTTCATACTGAAGTTCGTTGGCTGTCAAGAGGCAATTGTCTGATTCGATTTTACAACCTGTTTGACTCTATGATAGAGTTCTTGGAAACTAAAGATACAGAACTGCGCAACAAGCTCATAACATCAAAGAATGATATAGCTTACATGACAGACCTGTATAAAATGTTCAACGACATGAACCTCCAACTGCAAGGCGATGAACTAAATTTAATTAAAACAAAAAATGTCGTTGCTGCTTTCGCAGCCAAACTGCTTCTGCACAAAAAGAATATGGGCAGACGTGAGTTTCACAATTTTCCGAATTTATCAGTATACTGCAGTAACGACGACTTGTTTGCCTACTGCCAACATTTGGAAAACCTCCACATTGACTTCACCGAACGATACCAGGACATTTTAAACTTGGAAATACCAGACTGGGTGTTGGATCCGTTTTCAAATGTCAACACAGCAATGTCACCTCAGCTGGAAGAAGAACTTATAGAATTGACAACAAACGAAGAAATAAAAATCAAGTTCAAAAATGGATATCAAGAATTTTGGCTACAAAAACCGATCCCGCAATTGTACCCTGGATTGTGGTCAATTGTTCAACGATTTTTGATAGCATTCCCATCGTCAGATTTGTGTGAACGTGGATTTAGTGCTGTGGCAACGCTGCTTACTAAAAAGAGAAATCGTTTGCGTGTTACCGAACTTGGCGACTTGCGGCTGTTTTTGAGTAAATTGGAACCTGATATCAACAAACTTGAACTAACAAAATGAACTTGATTGAACAGCATCAGATTCAACCTTCACATTAGTTTTTATATAAGAATTGATTGTTTGTTTTATTTTCAATAAAAGATACTCTGTCCGAATACTATAAATTTGCGTTTCAATAATCAGTTATAAGTACTTAGCGGTTTTTAAGTATGTTTAAAAAGGGGGGCGTTAAAAAATAATTTATTCTTAAAGTGGGCAGTAGACAAAAAAAGGTTGTGAACCCCTGCACTAGAGGATCCCGTGTGGTGTCCGGATTAAGAATATAGCACCACTCCCATGTCCTCCCGTGGATGTCGTAAAAGGCGACTAAGGGTATCGAAACCAGAGGGATGGGCAGCAGCGTCCTTTCTGTGAAACGGTAGCTTTACAGCGCTCACCAACCCGCCTGCCAAGCCTGGTGAGTATTGGCAAATACCCCCCAAAATTATGACACAGTTGTGGAAATCTACGGGGGAAGCCTTTGTTCAGCAGTGGCCGTATAGATGGCCGATATGATGGTTACAGGATAGCGTTGACTTCATCAGACGGGACCTCTCAACTTTGAGATAAATATTCAATGTGCCTCTTACCATTCGGTGATCACTGCCGGTTTTCACCCTTTGGATCACGGAGAGATAATTGAGTATTTATCTTTTATTGGTCATGATGAAGTCAATCTCTTACTCGTGGAACCATCGGGACTCATTTAGGTCCATTTACTGTGAGCCGGCTTTTGGAAAAAGCAGTTCATTTATAATACATAGTTTTAAAGTGATTTAAGAAAATGTATGAAAACAGACCATTCTCCCCCCGTATCTCCGAAACTACAGTACTTAAAGTTTTGAAAAAACTATATAGATAATAGCTCTTTACTTATAGATAGCAGGAAAACCTATAAGATCTCTATGGTCTTAAAATAACATGGTAAACCTTTCAATATTGTGCGTACAAACTTACATTTGCAGTTGGAATGTATCGGTAACATGTTTTTTAATTACATGTTAGGTTTGTTCTTGGGATAAAATATTAGTACAAGACAGAATTCAGCAATAGGCAATATATTCAGCCATTAGGAACCCTCTGTTCCGAAATTGCTGAATATAAAACGGAGGTTTGTTCTTGGGAACAGAGGGTTCCGTAACGGCGGAAATGAATAATCCAATATCTTTGGGTTTCGGATTACAGATATATCTGTTTTTTTTTGTCTTAACACAACAATGGATGAATCTTAAATCTGAACATTTTGGATTAGATTGATTATTAATTTCGGACGTAAGATATGTAAGATGAATGTGTGAATATATCTGAACTACATCAATGAAAGGACAGGTGTATGACAGGGAGAGGAGGGGATGGGAGATGGCCGTTTACTACGAACTGCACATTAACGTTCATCACGCACATTTTGGGTATAAAATTGTGATCTGCATTTGAAATATACAGTTACAGGGATATTTCTGTTTTATTTTATATCGAACCCTACGTCAATATTTGATAAATCAAATATTTGCTTTAGTGTTTTATATCTCATAAAATTACAAATGTAACTACAAGTAAAGTTTATATTTTATATTTGCAGGTGATGTTCCGGATAGTTTGAAGTCAATGGTTTTAAAGCTTCTTTTAGTTATAGCTACAGGTATAGATAATATTGATGATAATCCCCTAGTTGATTACTTCATGCAAAACTCATTATTTGAACATCTGATACAACTCCTGTGCACATCTACAGAAAGACAACATCATGGTAATACATATTTTAATTGAGTTATTACTATACTGATAGCCTACATTACACTATTTAAGTTATAAACTTGACAATAAATAAGCTTACATATTATGAACGAATGATGTTCAACTGAATGACAGATATAACTATATTCTACATGATGAAAGTGCAACATAAGTTTAACTAAATATGTACCTACCTGCCCTTAAATGTTTGTGACAAATCAGTAACGGCCGAATACTCAAACGCCATTTAACGTTAAGTCCCAGCTTAAACAATTTGAGGCGCCCGGTTTTGTACCAAAAACCAGTTTCTCGAATAGTTAAAGCGGGGACTTAACGTTAAATGGCGTTTGAGTATTCGGCCGTAAGAAACGTATTCGTTTGTTGTATCTAAGTAGAGGTCTTTGAAATATTTTTGAAAATTACCAATCTTGATTGTATTGTGTATAGTATGATGATATTAATAAATCATTTCTCTTTTAGGATATGATGTGGTGATGCTGCTGATGTTTTTGGTAAATTATAAGAAACAAGAGTCGGCAAACCCATATGTTGTGAAATTATCAATTCTAGATGATGAATTAGCGTTAAATGGGTAAGTTGTGTGAAACTCCATTATTTCATTGCCACAGAAACTATTGTTTAATACAACTCTTTCTGTATATAAGATTTTTTAAATATGATCTTTCAATAGTGTCTAATTGCTTCGTTTTGTGTGCTGAGGCCAGTGAGTTCGATCCCAGTACATTATAAATTCTCTTTCGGTGAGAGCGTCATGCTCCAGAAGAAGACCGCAGAGCGGGATTGGGAGAGGGCCGATCCTGCTCGATGAAGGAGGACACGGGCGGCGCCGGGGTAACAATCAACCTGGCGCCTAATTCCTAAACGCCTAAAACCCCCTGCCGTTGCTATAAGGTGGGTTCGGGTATGCGTGACCGCCTTACAGTCACCCTCTCCGAGATGTGCCTATTAGCATGGCACCGGTGGGCGGCTCTGGTGTGATCATTCGAGGACCTGGAGCCCCACTTAGGTGCCGAAGATGACCGCCCCAGTGGTTTTATCCGGTAGGAGTCCGGCATGCCCCTTCGTCCTTCCCCGGGGCAGAGGAAGTTCATTATGAATTTCCACTGGGACCAATAAAAAAAAGTACATTATATATATTAAAAAGTTATTCAGTTTGGATATTTATACATGACATTTGTGTTTGAGAACAATTCCCAAAATATACCGAAAGTATGGTCATTTTACTAAAACAAATTAAAAATTATTAAAAGCTTTGCTTGTTTATATCTCTTGATTATTATAATATAGATTAAAATCAAGGAAAGGGTAAAAATAACAGTTTATACGTAAAAACCATCCTCTCTGATGTCATTGAATCACGTTCAGTGAAAGATGAATGGAATGAAAGATTTTAAAAGTATTATAGTTTTTATCCTATTAGGGTTCTTTTATCTTACTTATTAACTACAAAGCAGGTAAAATTAATGAACACTGACCTGTCATTGACTGTATCAATCTATTGTAAGCACAAATCAGAAACTAAAGGTTAGAAATGCTATGTGGGCGGTTCAGGCGTGCCACAGTTTTGCTGATAGCCATTTATTAAGGGAGTCACTGACAGAATTGGCCATATCTTGAAGCGTGCTTCCATAAAAACTTAATTCAAGCCGCATAAGATCAGCCAACTTCTCATACAGATCAGTCACATTCATATATAAGATGCAGGGGTCTACAAGATGTTTTGAAGTGCATGCGTGGTTTTCAATTACAACATAAATTAGGTGTTTTTAAATACACACTTAAAAACAATTTGAAGCTTTAGTACACTCTGGGTGACTATGCAAGCCTCATGGGATCCTTCATAATATAATATGACGTATAAACATGTAAGTTGCAGTAACAGTAATAAGCCGTATGGGTATTTTTGAGAAAAGAGAGGTTATAATATATATGTAGATTACTTCTTTTAATTATTTATTATCAATTCATATTATTTAATTTAAAATGGATATTATATTTAGACTTTGCTTTGTATTTATTTTTATATTGTCTGCGTTTTTTTTTATATTACGTTATCCTTTTATAATTGAATTGTTACTTTTGATTTATAATAGAACTGCTACTTACATTCAATGTAATTGAGCTATATTATACTGAAAATAGGGATTAGCTCGAATGCGATGCCTGCTAAGTATGGCGATTATGGCAAAACCCCCCAATGAGCACACCCAGACCGGTCGTTGTAGCGATCTTTGGAGGAGCCTTGTGTCCAACAGTGGACTTTATTTGCTGAAATGACGAAAACTAAATTGGAAAGCCATTTTAAAGATTATTTTGCGGCTTGAGCCGAGCGAGCGTGGATTTATTCGGCTGAAACGACGAATATAGTTTTAAATTTATGTACTTTTCAATAACAGCTTTTATTAAATCTGTGACATGATTCGATGTCGGAAATTCATATATCTGGTGAAATCTTATAATATCAAATAACGTTGTACAGGTAACAAAAATTAGGTTTTTTGGTGACTAACATAAACATATTTAAAAGAAAAAAAAGAACACTTGTATGAATTATTACAAATAATGTTTTATTTTATCGATAAACTGTGTAAAAATTAATGTACTGGTCAACTTATTAGTAGCTAGCATACACCTACTACGAGCATGACACGCGCCGAATCCACGACGTTGCCGTTCTCAGCACCATTCATTGCTTTCTTAACATTGTTGTAGCTTCGACCGCAAGGAACATTGTCAGTAATGTATATATTATGCTTTTTAACTTGCCACTTCAATTTTAGCTGAGTTTTCGTAAATCTTTATTTTTACCAAAATCTTTATTCTTATCGATGAACAGAAATCACTTCTTCTGAAATACTTAACTTGTTACTCTGCATATTATTACTGTACAGGACGGCATTATAAATTATTTTCAGCGCAGTTACACACTAGAGTTGAATTCCCCAAATGACTAATACAACGTTTGTTTTGTTAGGGAGAATTTATGAGTTTTCGCTCAAAATAGTGGGCGCCGGCCACATAGCATTCCAAACTTTTAATTTTCTGATCTGAGAAATACACCAATACATACGTGGATGAATGTTAATGTACATATACATGTAAGTATGTATGTTCATATATGTATGAACATGTTCGTATATACAACATCGAAGACCTAAAAGTCGACAATGCGCAATCAAGGTCACTTTTAAAGATGTTTGCCGATCTCTGTACAACAACTGAAGTTTCAAAGTGGGAGTCGAGTCGTATCAAGAGATCAAAAAGATGTCAGAGTATATACAGAGAGCAGTGGCGAATGTTCCACCGATAAGAGCTTAGCTACAAAGAACAGCTTTATGCCAGTGGTATAGAGTAAAGTAATATATTACAATAATGCGACCGTGTGCGCTCTCGCTTTTTTGGTATTAGTCTTTGCTGAAAAGTGCAACGGAGCTGTAGTTATTTTAAAGCCCTGCACTTAAATTTGCCATTTCATAAAAATATCAATAAAATAACCCATAAAATCTATTTAAATATTTTTTTATTGAACTGGAAATATCACGATTTTGTCAACACCAATCGATACAGCGCTCAAGGTTTCTTTTGCCACTTAGATATGGGCAAGTAATAACGGCAGCTCTGAATGACTATGTGATGTCAACGTTTGGAGGAATGCAAGGGGGTGGCGGCGGCGGTGGATGGCTCTCCTCTCTCACCAGTATGGTGGGAGGAATATTCCTTACCAGTGATGAGGCACAACCACTGATCAGAGGACAAAGGAACAGGTATGAAAAATAAGACAGTATTGTACAAACATATTACCCTGGCGTCAATCTCATATATTACTGACTTGCCCCTGACCACTATGGCAAGGGGCCTCAGGGGTCCCGGGCCGCTGATTGGGGAATCTGCGTGATCATACCGAGTGATCTCCGGGAAGACGCGCATGTCACGTGGTCACGTGCATCGACCCTTTACTATCCCCCCTAGATGTGCCTGAACAGGCAGCCTTTTTACAGTCGCCTTTTCTCTGCTAAAGGGGGTCACCTCTTTATACTCATCCCCTCCGAGATGTGCCTAAAGGCATGACAGCCATTGTGATTGTTTTCGAATTCCTCGAGCCCCCCTTCAGTGCGGACGATGGCTCGCTCCGGTGGTTTTAGCCGATAGGGAGTCCGGCATTCCCCTCCGCCCTTTTCCGGGCGCAGAAAGTACACAAGGTATTTCCAGCGGCTGAAATAAAATAGAATATCTGTATACATGTTTGCACCATCAGGAGATTTTTATTTCATAATAGTAGGCAGAAACTACAGGGTGTCAAATCCTTTATTGTTTTGCTTTCACATTTATGCAAATAATTAGCGATACCTGCCGTTTGTGCGTACTAGTGTACTAGTACACGTGATCTTTATAAAGGAAATTTCCAATGAAAACAATATATAACCTTTAAATAACGCTTACTATTCCGACAGCTTCTTTAAAATCAATCTTCATGTAAATGAATTATTTGGAAATTGAAAGCTATAAGTAAGCAATACGATATTGGGCTAAAGTAACTAAATATTCTAAGGTTAGACCGGATGTCAGACTTTCGGGCTTTTGACTCACCGCAACGGCAGTCGTAGGTAATCGTTTGTTATAAACAGCCGAGGATGACAGCTCTATGTGCTCTTCGATGCACGGAGGGGTCTCGATGTAAACAGTGGTCACCCATCCAATGCATACCGCGGTAAGTGCGGCTTTACCTCTCTGATTGAACTGCGTGACTAATGAGCTACAAGCCCCCCTTAACCTTGGAGTTACGTATTCATCATCATCATATCGGCCATTTATACGTCCACTGCTGAACAAAGGCCTCTCACATAGATTTCCTCAACTGTGACATCATTTTGGGGGGAATTTTCCAATACTCACCACGCTTGGCAGGCGGGTTGGTGAGCGCAGTATGGCTACCGTTTCCCAGAAGGGACGCTGCTGCCCATCCCTCGTTTTGATTCCTTTAGTCGCCTTTTACGACATCCAAGTGATGAGATGGAGTGGTACTATATTCTTAATCCAGACACCACACGGACTACGAGTTACGTACTAATGTAAATTAAATTGCACAGTATTCAAATCCCAGTTATGCCTATAACAATGCATAGTAAGAAACAATTTTTGTAGACGGCTGCATAATATGCTCTTCTATGGCTTCTTACTCAACATTAAATGTTTATTATACTAACATAAATATTTACTACAAAGTGGGCATGACTATTATCTCAGTTAGTGCGAATAGAAAATGTAAACCTTACATACTAATCACGCCTTTTATCATGGGGGTAGGCAGAAAGTACAGAACGCTAGTTCCAAATTCATGCATATTTTTATACATGCACGCTGGATGCTAGTAAGTGATTCGCACCTGCCCTTTCTGAATGTCAGTGCCAATCCTAACAACATAATCCAAATAGGTATCTACTTCAGGCGCCTGCCCATTACCATTACCAGAACGGTCTAGTGGGTGTTGTTCGTATTAATACATACAAAGAATATTATTTTGCCTTTGCACCGCTACGGAAGCGTCTGCGCCACACCACGGACAACGTCCTCATGGTACGACGGTTCGAGCTTGTGCGTGGTGATCCACGATATAAAGCACCGTGAAATACCACCCCTAAAAAAGATGTGTTAGCGTCTAGCGTATGAATGTAATTTATAAAAATGTCACACTATAATGTAAGCCTCATCTCTATATCACCTAGCGGCGGTGAAGAAGGTATGTTACTGGCATTATATGAGGCAGCACACTTGAACCGTAATTTCATGACAACACTGGCTCATTCTTCGTCAGCTGCCGCATCTTCAGCACCGCCGTCACCACCAGCGACCCTGCCTCCACATCAGGTATATTTAGATGTTATGCTATTTTGTTAAAGAGATGTTATGCTTAAACTTTTGCATTGTACTTAACTTTTACCGGCTATTGTAAATGGGAAAGGATTATTTTCAGACGCCGCCTAATTTGACGCAAATACAAGCCCTTGATAACGATCAACCAACAAATCTACTAGTCACGTTCTTCCAATATTGGTAAGTATATGCAGATACTTTTGCCGCCACTAAGTATACTTTTCTAACTCTAAAATATAATTTAAATAAATGTTCCAGTTCCATTGTAATGGCCGACACCCGCAGTGAGTCCAGCGTAAATAAATGCAGCCTTTGTTTCATAATACTTACATGTATAGTAGAAGAACAATTTGCTAATTCTATTATGCACGACCAAAATCTTACTTTTAAGGTGAATAACAATCCAATATTTGGTTATGGCCTTCCGCAAACACAAGATTTAGTGAATTTGTGATTTTATAGGTACAGTTGTATAGGCTTCCAATGCGCCACAGGAAAATAGTTCTCGAAGAACCACCGTCGCAGCCCCTAGCATCTACCTTGATAGGTAAATTGCGAAAAAATACACATTTAAAATACTATACCATATTCCTTACTCGTGTAAGGTGGTTTTCGAATGCATATCATTATGATTGTGCGAATATTACAGATCTTCTCGTCGAGTTCATAATGTGCCATCTACTGAAGAAATTTCCTGGAGAACTTTATCAATTATGTGTGGGAGTTCTGTTACGTCTGCTCAGCTATCAAAAGCGCTGTCGTGTGAGATTAGCGCGGGACTGGCGACCACTATGGGCCGCCCTCATTGCTCTATTAAAATTCTTAGTTACTAACGAGAGCACTTTGCTAAGGAGACACAACATTTTTATTATGGCGCAACAGGTGTGTATACTTTTACGTTTGTCGTTACAGCTGTGTTAGGTTTTGTTTCTTATTATAGTTAACGTCTTATTTTTAGGTCGTGAACATTTTCAATCTATTCATTACATTTGGCGACACATTTTTGCCAACTCCTGCGTCGTATGACCAATTATATTATGAATTGATTCGGATGCATCAAGTATTCGATAATCTTTTCTATATGGGTAAGTTTAACGTAAAATATCTGGCATGAAATTCGTGTATGCAATATGTGATAAAACACTTTAACTGATTACATGGCGTATATTGTAGATTTTAGTTTTCGTAACGTTTCGAACTTTCAGCATATTTCGTCACTTTTCGTTCTATATGGTCGCAGGAAAAAGGAGTTTTTAAAAGTGTTTTAGTACATATAATGAGTAATAATCGCAAAAACTTAAGACATTACTATCGTGTATACAATTTAGGAATTTATGCGAATGAATATTTTGCAGCTTTACGGTATTCGACCAGTGACGGGGAATTTAAAGCGGAAGCGTTACGACTAGCAAATTGTCTAGTGAATGTACGCGCTATCATACAACACTTCTCACCAAAAATAGAGGCCTGGCTTGCATCGCAAAACCTCTCCACGCCTACTGAAGACCAGGTCAGTGTACACTCAATTAACTATGTAATCATTATTACGATATTAATCACACGTAAAATAACATTTGTTCTTATTGAATCGGAAACTATGCGCGATCGTGTTAATAGGGAACAATAACAGTATTAATCCGAGATACAACACTGAATGGCAAATCATTATGAGACGGGAACGACATTTGGCTAGTCTTGTAGTCTGAATAGTCAGACAAAATTGAAAACAATTATAATAATGAAAGTTTTTTATTTCTCTCCATACAAAGGTACATAATGTATGAAAATCTTAAGATATATGTAACATATGGAGTACTAATACGATCCTTTGCGAGAAACGGGAGTCCGTATTAGGGAACGTTACCTGTGTTGTGGATCACCAACCTCCCACTCTGAACATTAATAAGAGTTTACATAATTATCATTTTGTTATTAACATAATATAAGCGATTATCAGTATCAATGTTTAGTAATTAGAGTGAGTGCGAGTGTGTGGTACGGGTGGATGTTGCATGCTATGTGTGCTGTGTGTGTTTAGAAGTGGGAGCGCATGTGGGTACTGTATGAGTGTGTGAGTGCGAATACTGTAAGTGGACATATGCGAGTTGATCGTTTAAATTGGGAAAATATAAGAAGTAGTTGCTCAGTTGCGTCATAATCTAACCCTTGTAGCCAAGTTAATGGTTTTTCTTTATAACGTTGTTTTGAAGATCGTAGAATGCTACATCAATGTATTGTATAAGTAACTCCCAAGAAACTTAAAGTGTCGATGGGGAGAAGCTTGGAATATAATCTAAAAAGTATCCGTAACTTTATCAGTTGAAGAGTGACCAAATTTATCCTGTTAGCCATCTGTTTAAAAGCCCGAGTCGGTGCATTTCTAGTAAAGAGTTAAAAATAGTTTAGAGATATAATTATTACTTGCCATGACGAATGACATTCATATGGTGACACCAAAAATATTTGAGTACTACCCAAGTACGAAGCAAGAGACCTGCTGCATTAAAATAAAATAAAACCAACACCGTGAGCAACCCTGATTTTAGTGCTTACACTCATATTATAATAATTTAATGTTACAGATTCTGGAAGTAGTCCGAAAGAACTATGACAGCCTAATTCTAAAGCTACAAGAAGGTTTGGAGTCATACGAACGATATTCGGAACGGGACCACCGCCCTCTATTAACGCGTCTAGTTTTAGCCGCGCGACAAAGAAGCGACAACTCGGCGTTACATCACCACACTGCAGCTGCCCTTGAACATTATACTAGCATTTCTTGAAAATCAGAACCTGCGGCGCGAATATTGGCCTAGTCTACTTGACGCCCGAAAACAATAGCGCCGTTTCTTATCTAACCCTAATGTAGTAGACACACGTTGATATAACGTAATAGGCGGCTGGTGATCTTGTATATATTACAATAAATTGAAGGGTGAATATCGCGGTATGTGGACATACGCACTTATAAGCCAATAATTTATATTTTGAACCAAAATGTGATAAGTTTTAAAATCATTTTGTAGTTTTACTTACAGCTGTGACTGTTTTTTACCATTATAGGACGACTTAAAATACTTCTTGTTTTGTGTCTTAAGCCTAGTCGAAGCCTAGTTTTAAAGATTGGATATAATGTGGCTAAAACATGGTAGGTATCTTTATTATCGGTTGTCCTATAATCTTTTTGTTTAAGTAACTATGGTTATTTTATATTGCACTATGATTTATGTGTTATAAATTGTAAACCTTATCATTAAATCAAGTATGGATGATCCATAAAATAATAAATAGATCATATCTATAAGAGGTGACGTCGCTGATAATTTTAAGTTAAATCAAAAATTTATATAAAGTATCCCTCTGGTAACAAGATAAGTTAATGGATTTAAAGTGTATCAGGTGATTATTATCACACTGACAATAAACATTTGGTTACGTCAACCTAATTAAGTTATTAATTTCGACATTTGGTTGTTACCGTATTGCTAGCCTTATTTTGGCCTTACATAACTATGATCTAGTTATGGCGCAAATGTTCAAATAGGTGTGATGTTAATTTTACACATGCATATTATTTAAAAGCAAGTCACGATTTGTGTTAATGTTATGTTTTAGGTCCTTAACCGTACCTATTTATATTATTGGCCATGTATTTTTAGAAATTATTATACATATTACTTATTAAAAAATTTATCATTGATTACTAGATATGTTCACGATTCGCCGACTTCCTTGCCGTTTTTGTATTTCATATAAGTATTTACATCGAGTATTAGCTATTTATTCTAATTTAGCATTTTACAGAGTTTTCAACCTACGGATATCCAATGTATTTTGCTCACCTTTTAATATTTACTAAAAACACGAGTATTACGAAGACACTATTTTATTTGATACATTGGTTATTTTACCTTCTAGCACGTTATTATCACAAATGACTATTTACAGTTAAGTTATATAGTTCTATCAGAACTTACTGACGTTTTTTTTGCAGAGCTTCCTAGATCACTGCAAACGCGCTCTGCATTAGCAGAGATCTTCTGATATAGTTCGTTAAACATACTAATCTAATTTACAACAAGAGGCAAATCACGGTGTTCCTTATACTTGCCCATGGTTGGGTGTGAGGTGTTCACCTTGAAAGCGTTGAACTACACATCATCATCATATCAGCCAAAAGACGGCCACTGCTGAACAAAGTCCTCCCCATAGGTTTCCACAACGAGCGGTTACATGCTGCGCGCATCCAATGGCTCCATGGTGAAGGTGGCTTTCGTCATCAGGTCATTTGTCTACCGTGTTGGAGGTTTTCCCACGCTGCGTTTTCAGGTGCGCGGTCTGCACTCGAGAACTCTTTTACCCCAGCGGCCATCAGTTCTATTTATTTTTATATTTTGGACAGCTCTCTCTGATCTTAACGGAAGTTGGTACTACGTGGATATTGGACATGATCTTCGTCTTGTCCATGTTCATTTTAAGACCAACTTTTGCGGAGGCTCTACTGAGGTCATTGAGCATAACACTGAGGTCCTTCATGGTCTCAGCTACGACCACTATATCGTCAGCAAACTGAAGGTGAGTAATGTACTCGCCGTTTAAGTTGATGCCGAGCCTTTTCCAGTCCAGAACCTTGAAAACATCTTCCAGTGCAGCGGAGAACAGTTTTGGAGAGATAACGTCTCCCTGTCTGACTCCCCGCCGCAGCAGGATAGGTTTCGAGTTCTGGTCCTGCAGTCGGACTGACATAGTGGCGTTTTCGTACAAACACTTCAGCACTTCGATGTACTGGTAGTCGACTTGGCACCGCTGGAGGGACTGCAGTACAGCCCATGTCTCGATCGAATCAAAGGCTTTCTAGTAGTCCACAAACGAGACTACGAGAACCAATATCTGCTGTGTAAAAAGTATACTTTTGAGATATTGAAAAAAGAAGTTCTGGAGTAAAATGTTATCATCATATCAGCCACAGGACGTCCACTGCTGAACAAAGGCCTCCCCCTTAGATTTCCACAACGAGCGGTTACATGCCGCCCTCATCCCGACGACTCCCAGCGACCTTCACCAGGTCGTCTGTCCACCTCGTTGGAGGTCGTCCCACGCTGCGTTTTCCGGTGCGCGGTCTCCATTCTAGAACCTTTGTGCCCCAGCGGCCATCAGTTCTACGAGCAATGTGCCCTGCCCAGTTTGTCCCAGGTAGACATACTCGTCAACAACTTCGAGAACAGAGATCCCAACGCATATTGGGATGGGCACGACATGGGCATTTGACATGAATTTTGTCTTGCCCATGTTCATTTTAAGGCCCACCTGCTGGGAAACTATTTAGATCATCGGCAAATTGAAGGTGATATACTCGCCATTGATGTTAATGCCGAATCCTTTCCACTCCAGTAGCTTGAAGGCATCCTCCATTGCAGCGGTGAACAGTTTCGGGGAAATTACGTCCCCCTGTCTCACACCTCTCTGCAATGGAATTGCCCCCTTGCTGTGTTAACACAACTGAAAACAGCTTATAAACATGGCTCAGAAGTGAAAAATGGGAAATGGGTCTATAATTCTTCAATAGGGTGTTATCACCCTTTTTGTAGAAGAGCACCACCTCACCTCTGTTCCACGCTTCCGGCGTTGTGCCCTCGATTAAGACGGAATTAAATAGCTTCTGAAGGACTTTAAGTACCGGTGTGCCACCCGCTTTCAGAAGCTCTGTCGTAATTCCGTCCCCACCCGGCGCCTTGTTATTTTTAAGCTGTTTCAAGGCCATCCTAATCTCGTACAGGCTGATGTCCTCGGTAAAGTGTCGGGTTAGTTTGGCTCGCGGGTCTTTGTCAGAGCCAATGGTAGGTACAGTAACCGAGGTGTATATCTGCCGGTACAAGTTCTCAATCTCTCTCAAAACCTCTGGCTTAGTCGACGCTACACTGCCGTCCTCGGTCTTCAGCTTCATAATACGACTTTGCCCAATAGACTTGTCTCTTGCGAACACTTTGGAGCCTTGATTCCGCTCAATCGCCTCTTTAACACCGTTGGTGTTAAAGGTGCGGATGAAATTTTAAATGAAAGGGTAATTTATTAACTAATTCTAATTAAAGTCATAGATGTTACACGTCATGTTATTTGTTTTCTCAGAGTTAAAATGTAACAATTAATTTTTTTTTTTTTAATTAAAAGTAATTTGTGCACATAGCAGATTTTAAATGGTTAATTATTCAGCACATAACAGGTATTAGTAAAAAAGATATCTGATTTACACTAGCATTTTATTTATAAATGACACATAAAACTATTAAAACACAAACTATTATATTTTTTATCAGACTTAAATTTCTAACATTCATAAAATGAATGGTAGTCATGGTCTAAAAAAAGTTTTAGTTCTTGTAATTGATTGAAATTAAATTGAGTTATTTCCAATGGCCCATCATACAATGTTGATGGTTAAAGATACTGTTGAGGAAAATGCCTTCATTGCGGTAGAATTGTTTAATCCCGCGGAAGGCGAAATTTAATTGTTCCAGTTATATTTTACGAAAACAAGTATAATTACTTAATGTACTCGCCAAAACTTTATTTCTGTTTTGATAGTTACGCCTATCACTAATTATAGGGGTATGTTTATAAGCACTGCATGTAGTTTTAAGGTAATCAGTTACACAGCTCGTAAATTTGTTGGAGGTAAGTCCTCTATCTGCTTCATGCCAAAAATATATAGTCACATATCCATTACGAGAGCGATAAATCGTAAAATTATGACATTGTAGTTTCTGTTTATAATAGGCTGTTGCAAGTAATTTTGGTGCAAATATATTGCTAGGTTGTCGGAGTTATCCTTGAAGTTTTCTTTTGCTTTGTTCTTAGCGCTACGTGGTGCACGTTTTTTGGGAATTTTTGTCTCATATTCCTCTTGCGAAACATTTTTTAACAGAAACTAGTGCATATATCGCACTGATCCTTCCTCGGTTTGTAAATTGAAATGTTCCCTTAACCAAGTACACATAAAAAGGTATTTCTTGAAATAGACTTTTTAATTTGTTCACTGCACCAGGTTTTGTAAACTGCCTGGCAATAGTGAACTTACGCGTACTGGCGACGTGTTCTTTGCACATCCGCTGGAGGATACAGACGGTTGATTGATCTGTGTAATTCAACAAATCTTGATTCGAAGGCATTGATTCTCTGGGAGGTTCTGTCACATAGCATATTTTATCAAGTGGTCGTTGTTCGTCGTACAGTGCTGAGAAGCACATAGCAGTTCTTTTATACAAAAGATTAGTTCGTGAACTAGTCGTTATAGTCATAATGTTGAAATCTCAGAAAACTGCACATAGCGCTGTAGTTCCGCTACTAGGCAACAGATGGCGCCACATTCCGCTATTACTTACTGGACAGCGTAACACTACCCCCCTACTAAGACATGCTCGTCCCGGTTATTATATGAACAGTCTTAGGTACAATCCGTTGACCTTTCTGTATACGGTAGGCGACGTACTGATCTTGGTCACTACTCCGTATAGCCCGTCCCATTTTGTTTGTAACTTAGGAGACTTCCTTTTGCTACGTACCTACTGGGTTATACAACCAAACCAGTGATCCCTCGTCGAAAGCTTTATTGTTCAACTTGCGGTCATAACCGGTCTTCATCTTCTCAGACATCTGTTAGTCGGAATGTCTAACATGTACATGTACTACGTGGAGTACCAGGGGGAATGCCAGTGATTAAGCCTGCTGGTAAGCGCAAAGTTCGCAATAGCTGGTGTCATCGTCGTACTCTCGTGAATAGTACTCTGATATGACAAGGAACGGCTGAATGTGCTTGTCCCAATCTCTGCCTGCTTTCTATGACTTTTGAATATCTCTCCAACATTAGGTTGACTCGTCCCGCCATTCCATCAGATTGTGGGTGATAAATGGTAGTTCTGGTTTTGTGGCTATCCATAACTTGACAAGTCTCATTCCTTGATCGCTTGAATTTCTAAGGGTATTACGAACCGGCAGAAGACTTCGTGGACTAATTTATCGGCAACTGGCGAAGCTCCATGGTAGGAGTGGCGAATACTTCAGGCCACTTTGTAAAGTAATCCAACAACAACAACCATAAAGTACCCTTTTCCTTTTTAATTTTCTGGAAACGGTCCCGCAACGTCTATATCTATCCGTTGCCATGGAGCTCCAACGTTATATAGTTTGAACGCCCCTCTACTACGTGTGTGAGGTCCTTTTACATCCACGCAACTGGTACATTTTCAACGTCAGTCTTCAACATCATCCCGACAGTGGACCCATTAAAACCGCTCTCGGATCTTCAACAGTTCTTTTTACACTCATGACCTATAGGAATAATCATTTGCAGGTGACTGCTGTCTCCTAGAGTGTTTTCCCATTTTCGGCACAAAACTCCATCCTGGATAACTAAACTACACGCTTACACTTCTGAGAAGTGTGGTTGCTTAACCGGTCGTTTCTGGCGAAGCCAAAAGAGGCCTCCAGCCAGAGCCATTCGGGCTTAGGAGTACTGGCTTTTATCCACTCGGATCGGCTTGATGTCTGTCATATTTGCTGAGCATGCTCTCTACGATCTGTTTTCAGCATCCTCACGAGCACTGCTTCCTTAGTCTCTTGCCTGACGCAGTGCTTACAATTTTCAGGACAAGGTCTCCTTAGCAGTGCGTCTGCGTTACCGTGAGATGTATCCTGAGATCGCTCTTCTCTTGCCGTAATACGCTTTGGCAACACGACCGAAGGTGACCTCTTTCTCGACAGGGGCGGCATCTGGAGCTGTACCTTCGAAGACGGCCGCGTATAGGTGATTTTACACCCCCCTTGATGCGGTGGGCTTGATGGTCCTGTCTTACTGCCTCTACCTCCAAGGCACGGAGAAAGGGCGTCTTTCAATGTTTTATGGTGCCCAAGTCTCACGGTAGTTCTAACTTCTATGTCTCGTATTCCGTCAACGAACGCTTGCAACGAATTCTTTGCGAACCAGCGTTTCGATTTCAAATGCCTATTGTTGTTGGTTTTCGGCATCATTTTGAACACGATCCTTCAATTTAGCACGAAATAATTTTCAATCTGTTGCCGTCAAGGTCACAAAGCATTTAATTAAATACTTACGAAAAGTTTATGAAGTTGAGGCCAGAAAAACGAGTGGATTCGCTTACGAAAGGAGTTTTTCTTACGTATTTTGATAAACTTTCCAAATAATATCAAGCTTTGGAGCACATATTCGAATTCTATATGTTACGAACAACTATACAGATAAGACATAACGTAAATATAATGCAACAGATATAGTCCGTTGAAATGGTACATGAGCTTTGCATTTTTTTGAGGACGCAATTTTATTTTTGGGACATGTGTAGGGGGTCAATATATGCTTAACCTCAAGTTTGTGGGGTCGCACCCTTGTCCCCCGGCCGCCATCTTGGAAAAAGGGGTGAAAACACTTTCTTCGCGATATCTCGGAAACTATGCGTCATACAAAAAATTTGTAACGTCATAATTTGTAGCAAATTGTTTTGCCTAAACAAAACGAAATGTTTGTTTTTTCATTTTTATCTATACAAATAAATAAAATTGAAGTGTCTGTTTGTAATGTCAAAATAACAGCTTTTTACTAAATGCATATGAAAGTATATACGGTACCTATAACAAAAAAACAATTTTCAATTTTTGTGTCTGTCTGTCTGTCTGTCTGTTTGTTCCGGGTAATCTCCGAAACGGCTGGATCGATTTTGACGGGACTTTCACTGGCAGATAGCTGATGTTATGATGTATAACTTAGGCTACTTTTATTTTAGAAAAATAATTAGGGTTCCGCGCAAAAAAAATAAAACCCTTGAAATCCAATATATATATTCTATGTCAAGAGTCTATGTCGAAGTACTCTAAATTTCTTTTAAATTACACGCGGGTGAAACCGCGGGTCCCAGCTAGTTTTAAATATATTCTTACAAGATTTTTGTTAAATTCGTATAATTTTACTTATTCATTCCTAACTCTTTTCCCCGCCACCTATGAGGTAGTCTGTAGGTGCGTTTTTTTTTACGTTGTATCAATGGTAAGCAAAAACATCCTCCATAGCATCGTCAGTGTTATTTTTGCTCTCATCATGTCTTACTTCGTCACTCCATTTTTTGGAGTACAATTGCTTGCTGCAATCATTGTGATACCTAGCTCCAACATTGACTAAGCTAGAAACATTAGCTATGCTCTTTGCCTTGTCATCAGAACGTTTGAGAACACGGTCCAAAATGCTTTTTTTTGTACCTTCATGTGTTAACATTACATATTTTCCTCTAACGGCTTTGACGCAAGTCACTCTGATCCTGGAATAATTCGCCGCAAGTAAAGCAATAGTTTGAGAAATCAAAATCAGTATCTAGATTTTCTGATACTGAAGATGATGAACTACTACAGCTGAGACGACGAACAACATTATCTGTTTGACTATCACTATAATAATGATAGCAGGGTTGATACAAAGTGTTTCTGAAGTAACTGTTCATAACAGTTACTTTAGAAACACTTTGTAAAAGTAATTCATGGTCCACATCGTTTTTGAATTGTGCTCGCTCAAGCAGTTTTCTCTCCTCTGGCTTTCACAGTACGAACTTTAATGTCCTCAAAAGCATAACTAAGAGAATAAAATGAGGTAAAAGAAACAGCTGACCCTACGTATAATAATAATAGTCGTAGCAGGCAGATGTTCCTTTGTCCCCAAACGGTAACTCAGACCTTTTCTACCTGCTTAACATAGAAAAGATTTAGGAATGAAATTGAATAGTAAAGTTGTACGAATTTAACAAAAATTTTGTAAGAATGTATTTATTTATTTAAAAAATCAGCAATAGGCAAAACAATTTGCTACAAATTATCACTACAAATTTTTTGTAAGACTTCCGAGATATCGCGAAAAAAGTGTTTTCACCCCTTTTTCCAAGATGGCGACCGGGGGACAACGGTGGCGACCCCACAAACTTGAAGTTAAGCTTCTATTGACCCCCACACATGTCCCAAAAATAAAATTTCGTCCTCTTAAAAATGCAATATTCGGTCCTTAAATTGTAACATTTCAATGGACTAACAACTCAATATTCATCTTCACAGAGGGTTGAAATTAAGTTACCGGGAAAAAACATCTCGTTAAATATCCAGAAATGTACAAATTGTACATTTAATTTTTAATAAAATAAACTATTTCATATAGTATTGGATTATTTTTTATTTTCTCGCAATCGTAGTTAAAAGTAGAGGGTCAGCACAATGGACCCAATAGGGTCGAAATGCGTTCGGCTGATGCTGAGCCCGTGGGAGCCAAAAATAGAATAGAATAGAGGGTAATACACGGCGCTAAAAACCAATTAAAACTCACGGACTAGAAAAAAAGAAGGACTCCGCGCCACTGATATCGAAAGTGAAGCACCTAAGTATTTCGCTTGTACACACGTGTCATACGCACACACATGCATCATAGTATGCCAGTCGACCGCCATTACGCAGCACGACAGCGGCAGTGTTGTTAATTACGTTAATTGAAACAAAAAACCCGATAATGCCGTGTTGTGTCGTAAAATTGTGTAAAATTAACTCTACATCTCAAAAAAGTGTAAATGGATAATTTTCCCGAAAAAATGGGTAATGTGTTTTTTATTGAAGCGAAACTTCTTTAGCACCGAAAATCACAAGATTTGAAAATTCGGTGAAACGCAAAAGTCACCAAAAATAGACTAACATATTCATAAATTGGATTTAGTCTGCGAATACAAGTATAGAGTGTTTCCTGCAATCTTCGTCTCCTCTTTGTTCGGGCTTTCGTAGTCGCGCCACAAACTAGACTAAAATAGACTGAACTAGACTAAAATAGACTGAACTAGACTACACTAGACTGAACAAGACTGCACTCGATTCAACTCGACTGAACTAGGACTGAACAAGACTGAACCAGATTTAACTCGACTGAATTCGATTGAACTTGACTAAACTAGACTGAACAAGACTGAATTCGATTGACCTCGACTGAACTAGACTGAACAAGACAGAACTTGACTGAGTTCGACTGAACTCGACTAGTTAAACTCGACTTAACTCGACTGAACTAGACTGAACAAGACTGAATTTCATTGAACTCGACTGAACTAGACGGAACTCAACTAGACCGAACTAGACTAGACTAGTCTTCGTCTCCTCTTTGTTCGGGCTGTCGTAGTCGCGCTACAAACTAGACTGAACTAGACTGAATTTCATTGAACTCGACTTAACTAGACCGAACTAGACTAGACTAGTCTTCGTCTCCTCTTTGTTCGGGCTGTCGTAGTCGCGCCACAAACTAGACTGAACAAGACTGAACTCGACTTAACTCGACTGAATTCGATTGAACTCGACTGAACTAGGACTGAACAAGACTGAATTCGATTGAACTCGACTAAACTAGACTGAACAAGACTGAATTCGATTGACCTTGACTGAACTAGACAGAACTTGACTGAATTCGACTGAACAAGACTGAACTAGACTGAACTAGATTGAACAAGACTGAATTCGATTGAACTCGACTAATCTAGACTGAATTCCATTGAACTCGACTGAACTAGACTTAACTCAACTGAACTAGACTGAACTTGACTGAATTCGACTGTACTCGACTTAACTACTCTGTTTCATCATTTCAGCCGTAGAAACGTCCACTGCTGGACAGAAGCCTCCCAAAAATATTGCCACAACGACCGGTATGGGTTTGTGTTGTGTGCTCTATGGGGGATGTTGCCATAATCGCCACGCTTGGCAGACGGGTTGGCGATCACAGTTGAGCCATAACTATACTCGAAGGACGCTGCGGATGAGATGGGGTGGTGGTATTCTTAGCCGGCACCACTCTGTTTACCACCTCCATAATGTATTCATCTTATTCTCTTACAAATTAACCAAAATACAAAGTTTCACTTCTACCGCGTGTGAACACACACTCGGCAATTTTTTTGTTCTTTACAGAGACCGACCGTAGTTTCGGTTTCGGTTTCGGCCAGTTTCAGCCAGCCTCGCTAAAGCTCGGGAGTAAAACTACCTCGTATATAATGGGTCATTTTAGCCCCTTGTATAACAATCTACTATTGATTCAAATATAATGGTTGTCTTTTATAAAATAATAAAAAGACTGTTTATGATATAATATATTATTATACGACATAAAATTGCAATAACAATAATTAAAATACTTCAGTAAAGTAGTAAGTAAACTAAATAATTATAATTGATTTGAATCGACTAGAATGTTTTATGTGGAATGTTTCTTTGGTATAGTGATTATCACAAATTACGAACTTAATAAATTGCTTCTTTCAGAACATTGTACTCTTATACAGCCATTGTGTAGGTTACTTTTCTGATATTCTTATCAGATTAGTTGGAAGGTTTTAATTCAGCGAGAGCTTCTTTTACTAATTCTTGTAATTCTTGAGGCAAAACCGTTTTAGACATGATTCTGTTTTCACAATTATCTTGGTTCTCATCATCGTCATCACAACTTTTCCTCGGGTCTCCTGATGATACCTCACTGTTATCCTTGTTCATGTCATCATCACTATCTGAATATTTGCTTCTATTATTTTCTGAACTGTCATGAGACCTCAGGTGTTTCTCTTTTGAGTCATTGGATTTAACTGATCCAGAGTCTATAAAGAATTCATCTAACAACATTTTAGATGGAAATATTGGTATGTATTTTTGGCCATTGCACCAGTTTTCTAATGTTTTTTCAAGTTCAGTTATTCTGTTAGCTAGAATTCTGAAAAATAATAATATTAGACTCTGCATAATTATCTGTTTCCGGCCAGCATAGATAATAGTTTGGTGCCGAATCATCATATCAGCCACAGGACGTCCACTGCTGAACAAAGGCCTCCCCCTTAGATTTCCACAACGAGCGGTTACATGCCGCCCTCATCCAACGACTCCCAGCGACCTTCACTAGGTCGTCTGTCCACCTCGTTGGAGGTCGTCCCACGCTGCGTTTTCCGGTGGGCGGTCTCCATTCTAGAACCTTTGTGCCCCAGCGGCCATCAGTTCTACGAGCAATGTGCCCTGCCCATTGCCACTTCAGTTTACTAATCCTTTCAGCTATGTCGACAACTTTAGTTCTTCTACAGATCTCCTCATTTCTGATTCGATCATGTAGAGAAATACCAAGCATAGCTCTTTCCATAGCTCGCTGAGTGACCTTGAGCTTTCTTATGAGGCCTATTGTGAGTGACCACGTCTCTGTTCCATATGTCATCACTGGTAACCGGATACTTCAAACTAAATGTGGATATGGAATGACAGATTAAAAGAGACAGTTATTGTGTTCTTCCTTTTACTATAATTTCTCCTGTGTCGAGGTGTGGCTACAGTTTACAGACATAAATCTCACATGGACAAGCAGCCAGACCGAAAAAACGTCCTGTAGATCATACAAATATTTCATCCGTGCGGGGATCGAACCTGCGTCTCGTAGCGCAGAATGCCAATCGCTTAACAACTGCGCCTACCATCCCGTCGTTTGATAAAATGAAAGTAATATAATATGAATGCTGTGCTGAAGTTGTTTTTTCAGGTACATACTGATTAGTTTTTCTCTGATGTTGTAGCGCCACAGACTTATCATTTAATGATTCAAACAGTCCCAGACAAAGTGATTTTAATTCAGCTGCCGAACTCTGCTTCAGTCCAGTTTTAGAATTCATATTTTCCAGAAAGTCTCTCACTGCAAAAGCACAAAAATAACCATCATGCATGAAACATTGATAATGAACAACTAAAAACGGTTTTTTTTATTGTATAAACCTTACCTTGTTTTTGTGTCATTACATTTGCAAAACCTTTTTTAACATGCAAGTAGTTTTTGTTTCTATTGTCAATCAAAGTCTGTAAAACCATAAAATGTACATGCTTATCAAGTGGTTCTTCCTGTACAGTTGCGAGTAAATGTTTAAACTGATATAATTAATAAAACCATAAATAATAACAATTTCACCCAAGTCACAACAAACGATTTGTAACTATATGGACAGTAATGTATGGCGGATTATATACTATTACTTGTGACTGTAAATTATAATTTTCAGTTTATTACCTTGTACTTCGTCAATGTTCGTTTAACAATTTCTTTTTCTACTTGGAGCTGTGTTATTCTTTCATTTAGGTATTTGTTTTCAGTAACAAGTGCATCAATATCGACTATAGGGTTTGGTGGATCGATTTCCTTACTGTCTTGAAGTTTGGCTCTAGTAGATAGTATGTAATTGATCTGATGACTCAACCTTTGCACTTTGTTCTTATAGTAATCTCTGTCAGAAACCAATTCTTCTTTTTCATCAAGTGTTGCCCGATAGTCCAACTGTAGTTGTTGGTACTGCAATGCAATGCAATGTATTTAGAAAAGTGGTATATACATCTTAGAGAAGAAAGTCATCATATTTGACATTTAAAAATCTAGTCCTAGAACACAAGACGTGAGACGGCATTCCTAATAGAATAACCTTTTTTTTGTTAAAATAGACATACTAGTTAGACAAAGAGAATGTATATAATTTAAATTGAAGGCGTAAATAAGTCATCAACTCTTATAACACGAGACAAAATGTTTGTTTTATACAACCTAAAAAGGCTGCCTGGCTGATTAACAGGCGTTATCTACGTCACCATACAGTACGTTCCGCGAACGTATACGACAATCTTAAGAAAAAGGAAAAACGGAGAATTAGTTTTTTTAAACATTATTGTTTTTTTTTATGGTCGAGCGTGAACTTTGACTTGTAGTTTTTTGCCATGACAATCGAAAAACGGAGCGTTTGGCGGTAGTTTTTCATGCTCAATGGAGGCCCTTCGGCCTCGCCTATATATCCAGTTAAGCAAAGAAAGCTCTTTTGAGTTTGCTAAGAGAGATCCTACGTAAAAATCGAATAGCTATAAATGTATATGTTACTTTTTGTTGGTACGGTAAAGGTAATAGCAAGGTTTATGCGAGCACGTACGAGCAGATCAGATAGCGTATCAACAGAGCAGATCAAGTACTACCGCGACTAATACCCGTTTAGGAAACACTTGGCGACTCGAAATTGTATGTCAGATAGAGACTTAAGAATTAGTTACTGTCAAACTTTAGTGCAAACGAGCATAAACATTAATCTCGAATTGGAGGACTAAAGCCGGTTCTGCTGAGACCATATTTTTGTTAGAAATGGGTCCTAACATGTTTTTCCAACAAAATGGGGGCGTTACCTAAATGTTAGGCCGAACACAAACATGCTAACATGTTATTCGAGTCTGATGGATAACATCCCCGCGTTCGCCAGCAGTTCCACCGTTGCTTTCGAAAAATTACAGGCGTCTCGCCACCCGCTCGCACATTTCTTTACTCGCGTTTTTTTTAATCTTCTGCGTCGGTCGGAATTATTCTGGTGCGAGTACAATTAAAGCTCCTTATTCGCGCTTTCTTCATTCACGTTTTCACTATTCGCGGATTAAAAACATGCGACCCAATTCCTGTATTCGGGGCTAAAGATTTCTTTATTCGCGGATCTAATCGGTACATCGGTACATTGATAAAAAGGATTCCAATGTGTAGGTATCCAACCGAATATCCTTTGTAAACGCGTCGTCAAATGGACCAAAAAATAATAAAAACGTAAAATAAGTATGTATGTTGTTAAATGATATCGCCGCTGCATTGGTTCTGCCTTTGACACAAGCCGCCTTCGCCGCGGTCAGCGTTTCTGAGAATGTAAAAAAACAGAATGAAATCAACCTTATTACTCAATACATAAAGTATATTTTTAAATGCGGCCACATTAGACGTTCCGTCCTTTGGTAAGAGCCGCTTAATTTCGCACCGCGTGTTTTATTGTTTCATCTTTCCGTTAATCCGTTTCCACTAGTACTGGGTCGATTCAGATTTTTCGGAAAATGAAACTAAACAGTTTCATTTCCTCAAAAAATTGTTTCCAAAAACAGATCTAAAAAAATCTGTTTTTTCATGACCATTACCTATGTATCCTCATATCAGTCACAGGACGTCCACTGCTGAACAAAAGCCTCCCCCTCCCCTTCCCCCCAATATATAATATACCTATGTTATTCTTCCGTGCTTCTGCGTAATTAGACTACTAAAAAATGAATTCATCAATTAATGGATATTGGGTGGTTTCGAAAGTGACTTAGGTCGTAATTATAAATAAATATATAAATTATAAATTGTAATAAATTGCATTCATTAATACGAAAATTATAAATTTATTAACCTTTCGTCATACTTTTTCTAGACTTATAAAAACGCGCAAAACCATGCACGTGTATACCTACAATATGAGCAAGAATCAAATTTCAAACAAAAATGAACGTCTGACTAGCCGTCCTTGATACGAGGGCCAAAAAGAAACAGTTTTTCTCCATCATGTTTTTCTACCACCAAATTTATAGTTTATGTGATATACAAATAAGATTCATTTTAGCGTTGTGACTAAAAGTAGTTACTTGGCGGTTAAAAACAACTGGTTGTTTAGTAATGTCTTAGATTTTCGCGATTATTACACATTATAATAAAACACTTTTAAACGGATTCTATCGCGTATATTTTGATTTTTAATTTTCCTGACGTTTCGAATACTTTGCAGCATTCGTGGTCGCAGGATGACGCGATAGAATCCGTTTAAAAGTGTTTTATTACAACTGGTTGTTCTTCACACGATAATAGTTCTTATTACAATTAGCGTAAGGTATTTAATTAGATGCTTCGTTCGAAAAACGTGCAAAGTAGTTGTACCAACCGAACGTTTGTGAAGAAACGGTGAATGGAACGATTTTTGAGAGAACGAAGTTTGCAGTAAGTATGTGAGTAGTGAGTAATCAGGTTAGAAATCTCGTTCGTTTTGGAACGTAATGTCAGTTAGCCGAGAAACCGTCCGTTCGTTTTTCGTCTAAAACTGTTTTACTAAAGCGATTCTGAATAAAACGCCCAGTACTAGTTTCCATTCGTTACAAAAATTGTGATCGAATAACACGTCTCTGCCGCTGTCTTCCTAATTTATAATTTCAGTCTGAATTGAAGGAGCTTAAAAACTGCCAAGCAAAAAAAAATTACAAAATTCTTTAAACCTAAGCCTGAAGATAATAATTAACGAATATGGTCAAAAACAACATTTTATCATATTCTTGTTTTTTTTTATCACTTAGGAACGTATAATCTAGTGGTGGTTAATATAGCATCTAGCGCGATTAAATAGCGCGCTATGTGCACGCAAAGTATAGCGCACGCTATGCCGGCTCCAGCTTGACGCTATAAAAATAGCGTCATTATAAATAACGAGTAGCGAGGATAATCGCGCGAGCAATGGCATAGCGCGGGCGTGGCGAGCCGGGTGGCAATCATCGCGCGAATTCACGCGCTATCGATCGTTATGTAATGCGTTGATTATAATATTTATTTGTTTTAGATACCCTAACAATGTACGTACATAAAAATTTCGTAAAATTAAAATATTAACATACATGACATTTGATGACGTCAATAATAGGCATATACATCAACAATTCCGTTCCATGAAAACTGCTGTAAGAAATTAATAATAATAGAAATATAACCCTATCATATATCAATTAGTACACAAAAATCTATTATCCTAAACCTGTAAAGTATGAGGAAAAGTTCATTAACTTTTCTTTACTTCTCCATTTTATTTTGATAGATCACGGACTAGAAAAAAAAGATGGACTCCGCTCCACTTATATCGAAAATGAAGCACCCTAAGTATGCCGATTCGCTTGTACATACGTGCCTTACGCACACACGTGCGTCATAGTATGCCGGTCGACCGCCATTACGCGGCACAACAGCGCCCGTGTAGTTACTATTTACAATAATTGAAACGAAAAACGAATAATGCCGTCTTGTGTCGTGAAATGGTGTAAAAATAACTCTACATCGCAAACAAAGTGTCAAGGAATAACTTATCACAGATAAGACACTAATTTAAATATCATTTTTGATATTTTTGGAGATTTAAATTATCGGTACTATTCGGAACACAAAACCTCAACTACACGTGCCTGTGTTGTTAGAAAATAAATGGGTAATTTTCCCGAAAAAATGGGTAATATGTTTTTTATTGAAGTGAAACTTCTTTAGCACCGTTGTGATTAGCAAAATAGGTGAAACGAAAAAGTGACAAACATATTCATATATAGGATTTAGCGAGAGAATGAGTTCGTCCTATAATCTTCGTCTCTGAAGACTTGTATCAAATATGTTGCATTTGCGAAATGGTGGTCAGGAAGCTTATAAAAGAAAAAATTATAATATATAACGAAAGACAATATACGTACCTACATGTTCACCGAAACATTAGACAAATTTATTGCAAATGACAATATTTTTTAAAATTTAGTCGAACTGCTCGTCGCCGGATTAGAACACAAAATCAGTTTAATTAAATGTATTGCAGAAAAATATTTGACTATCAGATTTCACCATACACCATTCCAAATTAGAAGGTATTGCAAGATCAGTAAATAGTAAAAGGCAGGTATATAAAAAAATAACTCAAATGATTTTGGCCTATAATTTTTCGAAGTATTCGTCTGGATATCTTCTATCACTACTTATGCTGTTTTTATCTTTATTTTAGTTGACAGCTATCTAATTATTTTCCACACATTGACATGCACGTCTCATTTCACAAAAAAAAGAATAGTTACCAACTGTTGGACAATTTACTTACTATCTTATCTTTGATGAAAGTATTACTACTATATTCAATATATAAATTTTCCCAAATTTTTTAATAATAATATTACTAGTATCCCCAAAAATCACGCACACATGTTCGATACCGTGCTTCACTTCCGATATCAGTGGCGCGGAGTCCATCTTTTTTTTCTAGTCCGTGTGATAGATATTATTTTAAGTATCGAATAAACTATAACGTATTCAAGATCAAGAATATAAAACAACGCGCTGTACATATAAAGCGCGCTGTCTTAACACAGTGAAATGAATTGAAATGAAATGAAAGTGTCAGTGCGCTATTTTATAATAGCAAATAGTCTGTAGCGCGCTATTGCCATATAGCGTTTTTGAACACCACTAGTATAATCCCATATAAATTACCATTCCATTTTAACGGTTTCGGTATTCGCGGCATATTTACGGAAGCACGGACTAGATAAAAAAGAAGGACTCTGCGCCACTCATTACGAAAGTGAAGCCGTGCTTAAGAACATGTGTGCGTGATTTGAGGGATACCAGATGGAATAAAAATTTCCCACATTCTTTATAATAACAGTAATATACATACCTATATAGTAATACTTTCATCAAGAATAAGATAAAAATGGAAAATTTATTTCTGTAGATTGAATTTTGCTTTCTGTGTAAAAAGAGGCCTTTGGTTAGCACTGGGACAGTGACAGGCTGATATGATAATTTATATTCATAAAGAACAAAAAAATTAGAAGGTAGAAGTGAAACTTTGTATTTTGGTTAATTTGTAAGAGAATGAGATGAATACATTATAGAGGTGGTAAACAGAGTAGTCGAGTTAAGTCGAATTCAGTCTAGTACAGTCAAGTTCAGTCTAGTTCAGTCGAGTTCAGTCTAATTCAGTCGAGTTCAGTCTAGTTAAGTCTAGTTCAGTCGAGTTGAGTCTTGTTCAGCCTAGTTTAGTCTAGTTTGTGGGGCGACTACGAAAGCCCGAAGAACAAAGAGGAGACGAAGATTATAGGAAACACTCTATACTTGTATTCGCTGACTAATCACCAAATCCTATTTATGAATATGTTTGTCTCTTTTTTCAATAAAAACATATTACCCATTTTTTCAGGAAATTTACCCATTTATTTTTTAACAGCACAGGCACGTGTAGTTGCGGTTTTCCAAATAGTAACGATAATTTAAATCGCAAAAATATAAAAATCTGTACATAAATTAGTGTCTTACCTGTGATAACACACACTTAAGGTGCTTCACTTTCGATATGAGTGGCGCGGAGTCCTTCTTTTTTTTTCTAGTCCGTGTACGGAACATATACCCCGCGAATACAAAGCTTTTACTGTATTTAAATTAGTACGTGTTATTTTATAACTAATAAAACAAAGGCAATGTTTTGTTTTTTTTATCGATACGCGTACGGTACTGTAGATATGGTCTAAAGCGGTATCGGTTCCTTTTTCTTATAAAAAACAAATCCGAACGCGAAGTAAATCTTATCTAACATTGTTCGTTGACTGTGTTTATAAACGATCCTATCCGATCCCACATCTTGGAGGCTCGTCCGGGCTCGTAATTTTTAAGGAAGTAAAAGAAAGTGGTTTGTTGTCCCAAAGGGTGTCGGGACAATTAGAAATAAATTAAAGCCATCAGGATCTGCAAAACGAAACCGCATGATTACCGCTGGTGATTAGGCGGTTGTAAATCTACCTGCCGGGGGCGCGGTCTAATGCACACAAAGCATGCACCTCACTCCCGGCTAAAAGTAGATGGAATGACACCGTGGTTACCGACCAAATATTTAGAAACATCCAAAGTGATCACTTATAAAGTTCATTTTACTAGCGTGTTACATATTTTTGAATACCTTGCTGCCTGGAAACTATTGGCGTTGTGCTTGTTACCATAATAATGACGGTTTGAATGACCTTATATAATGACGTTTTTGTTGTTCCGATATATTTGATCACGATTGGGGACCTGAACAATTAGACGACCATGGTTGACAGGATATCAGTGATCACTTTGGATATTTCTAAATATTTGGTTACCGTGGCTGCCACTTTCTATATGATGGTGACTGTACAAGAGGACTTTAAAAGTATTATCAGGTGGGCACATGACATCGGAATTATATAAGGTCTTGCTTTAATAGTCCATGACATCTCGCATGGTGACTCAGTAAATGCTGAACATCAAAGTATAAAAATAAAACGGTTTTATATATATATATTAGTTTCATTACTTACTGGTTGTAATAATATGCTCATGCAGCTAGTAAGAAAATGGCGGATGTGGCCGACTTTCGGATATAGATAGTCGGCAACGTTAAATGATACAGGCGGAGGAATAAAGAAACGGATTTTGACTATCAGTTTTCCTTTTTGTGATATGTACATCATCACCGTCGTATCATCGATCATATATCAGACAAAATGAGCAGTGTGATTATACTGAGTTGAGTGACGTTCTTTGGACTGTTTATACTGGGCGGCAAAAGAGCAAGTTTCATTTTATGACTCATTAATTACGATACCCAGTGCTATGCCGGAAGCGCTTACAAACAAAAGACAATGCTGGGCCAGGCTGTATGCAATATGCGGCAGGTCTATGAGTCATGTCATTCAGAGATATAGCATGATCCCTCTATACATATTGGATGTTCTTAATCATTAATAAGTGCGGTTCATTTTTGCATGTTTTCAACAAGATGATGTAGATTTCTGAATTACATGCGTCGTCGTCGACGTCGAGGGCAAAATTTAGTTTAAAATAAAAATATTTGCCTTTTTCGATTTTTACTTTGACATGGGATGATACGGAGTCTTCAGAAACATCTGTAAAACTCGTCTTATACCTATGTGATGTTATTGGACAAAGAACTTGCTGGAAATTGGAGGCAACTAGAATATCCACGGTAATAAATGAACAGGGGGCCTAAAAAGGCCGCTTTAGCAGAATCATAATATGAATCAGATTAAATATCACCAAATGGTCCAGAAGGCCTAAAAAGACCGTATTAGGTTTTATTTATAAGGCATAACAATGATCTCAATACGATGCACAATATAAATCACAAAATGATCACTTAATCATAACTGACTATTAACGTGACCATTTTGTGATTTCTAATGTAATTCATATTATGATACACCTAAAGCGGCCTTTTTAGCCCCCCAGGTTTTGCGAAGAATGTGGAATAAATCCACATTCTCCAAGGTTGGCCTAGTAAAGTTCCTCACCATTATACTGCAGCCGTTTTGGACGAAACACTTTCAAACAATAAAGGTAGCTTATTGCGTTACAACAGTCCTTATTCCTTCCAGTTTATAACATGAGTTACTGAGATTATTCCTTGCACCGTATGCACAGTCTTTGCGGTTTAGTCCAATAAAAGCTCATGCAAGAGGATATGTGCGGTGGCCGAAAATGAATACAAATTGAGAGAATAGTGGGAAGCTCTAAATCATGTCAGTCTGTTAGGAATAATCCACCATGAGATCCTCAGGATTATATAGTTAGCGGCGTAATATAGGGCGAGGCTAGTTGAGCAACTTTTCACTTGATCGATCATAGCTGCTCAACGAAAAGTCCAAATTGCTTGCTATGCATACGGACGGGTAAGTAATCTATTCCTTTCTAAAAATTGTCATAGTAATTTATTTCTAATAAGTCGCATTTAAGAGCTAGAGCCGCTTAAGTGAAGAAAGTCAAACATGCTCAATGTACCCCATAGGTGAGGTAAGTTGAGCAAGGGTATGGGGAAAATTGAGCAGTTAGAATTTCTAGCCAAACCATGGCTAACATGTTTACGAGATATGAAATAAAATTACTATTTTACAATCAACTTTTAATTTATAATCTGGTAGTGGCATAACAATTAAACATAAAGTTATATTTTAAATATTAAACATATAAATGGCATTAACAAAAACTCATCTTTTACTTTCTTCGGATAGTTTTGTCTACCTTTCGTGGACCTGCCTTTTCGAACAATTTCTGGGGAAAATGGCTGCGATGGATCGATTACTTCGGTTTTTTTGTTGCTTGTTTGTTGGTTCAGGTTCACGTTGGCTGGTGAAGGTAGATAGAGCAGGGTAGTTGAGCAACTATTGCTCAACTAACCCCAAACCGAATATTTGAAACAAAAGTGAGGTTATGAAAAAAACTGTTTGAATTAGAACCAAATCCTTTCTAGATATCAAAAACATACTAAATTTATGAAAATTTAACACTTACCTGATTTAAAATGGATAATATTTGACTCGTACAGAAGAAATATTAGCACACAATTCGTTTTTACTTTTGCGTCGGTAAATAAACAATGCTTGCGCGTATGTCACTCGATCACCACTAGAGGTCTCGCGGTAAGTTCTCCTTCCACGCCCGCTTCTTTCCGCCATTTGAAGTGTTAGCGGGCGGCGTATATTTTCTGAGATATTTCGATTGCCCAAATAGCCCCGCCCTACACCCTACTGAGAGACCGTGGGAGTCGAATACATGTAGATTTCGCAGGCAAGACATTTCTTAGGCGCGGCCGCTGTTACTGCAATTTTTTTTTTGGAAGGCCGATTGTGGTCACTACGGAGGGCATGGTTAATTATACATGATATTGTTTTGGCAGACCGTCGAGTGAAGTTACGCGAAATAAGTGAGGCTGTGCACATCTCGATTGAACGAGTTTTTTATATTTTGCATGATATTCTGGGCATGAAAAAGCTTTCTGCAAGATGGGTGCCGCGTTTACTAACCGACGAAGATATATAGAATAGATAGATTCAATAAAAAGTTGATCAAGAAACGACCGCATCTAGCAAAGAAAAAAATTCTATTTCATCAGGATAATGCACCGGCCCACTCGTCTGCAATCGCGACATCAAAAATTGTCGAATTAAGATACGAATTATTACCACACCCTCCGTATTCGCCAGATTTAGCCCCCTGTGATTTTTTCCTCTTGCCAAACATGAAGAAATGGCTTGGCGGGCAAAGATTTTCGTCAAACGAAGAAGCCGAAACTGAGGCCTATTTTTCAGAGTTTGACAAATTTTTTTTGATGGGTTAAGGAGGTTGGAACATCGCTGGACTAAGTGCGTAGAGTTGAAAGGAGATTATGTAGAAAAATAAAAAAATGTATATGTAAAAAGAGCGTTTCTTCTTTCCAAAGTCAGCCCGCGGGCAAAATCCGGCCTGCCAGTGCCATCAGTCCGGCCCGCGATAGCTTAAGACTAGTGTCATCAATCTGGCCCGCGACAGCCAATGTCTTGTTGTTGTTACTATTGCTGTGATAAGTTGAAAAAAGAACAGAATGATAATTACTCGGCTTTATTTACTTGCAAGGTAAAACTTAACGACAGAAATGATGACGCAGAAAACTTAAGTATCTAAGCTTAAGCATATTAATAACTAACAAATAATTAAAATGAATCCTAGTAGGATCACAGTAAACCAAAAAACATTTCCCATTTATCTTTGAACATTCTGCATTTACAATATATTTTTCAAATCAAAATACTGTTATGCACGGATGTTCTGTTCTATTCTATTCTATTGTTGGCTCCCACGGCTCAGCATCAGCCGAACGCACTTCGACCCTATTGGGTCCATTGTGCTGCCCAAAGCCCTGCATTAATTACTCCTCCGCTGGCAAATCCAGAAGGCAGTGGCTGATACAGTCGACTGCTGCGCTCCGGGTCGTGGGTTCGATTCCCGCACGGAACAAACATTTGTATGATCTGCAGGTAGTTGTTCCGGGTCTGGGTGTATTGTGTGTGAAATTTGTGTCTGTAAACGCACCCACGACACAGGAGAAATCCTAGTGTGGGGCAACGTTTTATAAAAATAAAAAATAAAAAAAAAATACCTGCCTGGAGCCGTGCAAAATCATCAGGCAATGGATAAGCCACTCCTAGATGTTTTGCCCTACGTCTTCCCAGAGCGTCACAGATGCACAAAATGTGCTGCATAGACTCTTGATTGTCCATACAGAATCTGCATGTATCCGTTGTGCTAAGCTTCATTCTATGGAGGTGCTCCTTGGTGCCGAAGTGGCCTGCCATTGCACCTATATAGTGCCTTAAATGGGTTTTGGTAAGATTTAATAGTCTCTTAAACCCGTTTAGTCTTGTGCTGCACAAAGTCTTGGAATGGTTTAGGCCTCTTGCTT
The DNA here is from genome assembly GCA_947459985.1 of Diloba caeruleocephala. Taxonomy (NCBI): domain Eukaryota; kingdom Metazoa; phylum Arthropoda; class Insecta; order Lepidoptera; family Noctuidae; genus Diloba; species Diloba caeruleocephala. Next base: position 15,898,005 of record OX381615.1, read on the forward strand.
GCCTCCATTCTCTGACATGTTCATTATCAGCAAATGCATGTAATACCAGTTGGTAGGTACCATGAGGTATTCCTACGAATGGCTCAGGGCCAATGAGCTGCTTACTCGAGCCTGCCCTAGCTAGTTGATCCGCCTTCTCGTTACCTTCAACACCTTCGTGTCCAGGTACCCAGATAAGCTTTACGTTATTGTGTTTTCCTAGTTTGTTTAGTAGGATAACACCTTCCTTGACTAGTTTCGAGTTTATTTTAAAGGAGATTAGTGCCTTTAGAGCTGCTTGACTGTCGCTGAGTATGTAAATGGTTTTTTCCTTCACATTCCTCCTTAGCATTTCTCTAATGCTGACAATTATAGCATAGGACTCCGACTGGAAAACCGATGTATATTGCCCCATGGATTGACTGATATTGCAGTCATTTGACCAAATTCCTGCTCCTGTACCTGATTTCATTTTAGATCCATCAGTATACCAAATGAGACGAGTAGTGTCATATATGTACACTGTATCTCCTATTGAACATATAGACTGGATTGTCTGTCTGTCTGACTGTCAGCATCACATGTCATGTCCATTAAGTCATCCAGTTCTTTCACAGGATCCATTGATATGTGTTTTGTGCAGGGCTTGTATCGATTCCACGCGCCTGCCCTTGCAAGTCTATAATGAGATTTTCTTGCCTCTGTTTGTATGTGAATATGAAGTGGTTTAATGTTCAACATCCACTCGAGTGCCATAGTAGGCGTGGTTTTAAAGGCTTCAGTGATGCCCATGCAGGCTACCCTTTGTACCTTCCTTAAGGTGTCTTTGCAGGTTTGTAACAAAGTTCTTGTCCACCATACTGCGCTGCCATATGTTAGTATTGGCCGCACCATAATTGTGTATATCCAGTATATGACCCTAGGTTTGAGTCCCCACATCTTGCCATAGGCTGAACGGCACATATTGAACACACTTAGGGCCTTTTTAAATGAAAAATGAAATGCACGGATGTTACTTTATTTCACAATAGACAGGTTGGCCTCCTTCGCCTTTCCTACGCAAACTGACTCGCGGTTTTTTTTTTTGTTGGGCTTCGGACATACATATCTGGGAAATGTGGTTCCTTAACCGGTCATTTCTGGCGAAGCCAAAAGAGGCCTCCAGCCAGAGACTCGCGGTTGCTCCGCTAGCCTTTTTATATGCAATTATTGCCATCTCGAAGTGATCGGAATACGCCAGAACCATAACTTTTTTTGAACCAACGTGGAAGTTCCCAAATATTTAATTACAACTAATGCTACCTGTTAGTACTCACTAAGTTGAAATAGATAGTACATAGTACAATACATAGTAAGTAGTCGTTAACCTCTCGCGTGTCAATTGCCGGCAGCCGTGTAGACATAATAGATTTTTAATTGTGTCTCGCTTTGCGGCAGTTATTGAGTGTCACAATACACAATAGTAATTGAAATCCAAAAAAGCGTATGTTTGCTTAAGTCGCGCACTTTGCGAGTAGTCTAGAAATATAGTTAGGGCAGAAAAATTCAAACTGTTTCGGCCCTTGGAAGATACTGAAAAAATCATTATGGCCCTAAGGCTTCAAAGTTTGGAGACCCCTGCTCTGGAGGATTCATGGTACCACCCACATATAAAAGGACTTAGTATAACTAAAAATTTAAAAGAACGAAATCCAACCCAGTATATTCTAAAATTAAATATTAACCAAAAAATGCTACTACCAAATAGTAGGTAATGTAAATTTTCGCGATTATTACACATGATAATAAAACACTTAAATGGATTCTATTGCATGTATTTTGGATTTTTATTTTTCCTGACATTTCGAATACTTTACAGCATTCGTGGTCGCAGGATGGCAACAGTCTAAGGTGACAGGCGTCGTTAAAGCTTAAAAAAAAGTTATTTTATTTTTATCTACATAAAATTTTAACCAAAAATTAGTTTAAATGCACACAGTAATGCTGCAAAGTATATAGATAGAATCCATTTAAAGGTGTTTAAAAAATAAAAGTAATAGATAATTTGAATCACCTTCTTTTGAAATTTTTCAAGTTCATTTACCAACTGCTCATAATCTTTATGAGAATAGCTGAATATTGTGGAGATCTTTTTATCTCCATTTGTATCATCACGAACACACACATCTCTTTTTTGCAACTGTTTCCTCAATGCTATTATGTCCCCTGTAGCTTCGTCTAATTTACTCCTTAGCGCTTCCACCTAAAACAAGAAGAAAAATGTTAGGTTGCTAAAGAATCCACTAGAGAGGGTGATTGCTTTATAGTCACCCCCTCGAGATGTTCCTGGAGCCCCTCTTTGGTGTTGAAATGCTTTAGCTGGTAGTCTTGCACACCTATCCACCTTCTTCCAGGGCAAAGGAAGTACCTGATGTGTATCTACCAGCTGCAATTTTCCGACAGGAAAACCCATTAAATGCAACAGTTTCATTAATTATTGTAGTATTTTAACAATATAAAATAAAAATAGTATGAAAAAAACTGCGTAAAATGAAAATAGAATATAATATAAAATGCATAGAATTAAATAGCTGTCATATAGTCAATAATTGAGGTTTAACATGTTCCTCACATGTGGATTGGTAATGAAATGCATCACTTTGTTAAATCATGCTCTATTCAACTGTAATCAAAATAGTACAACCCTAGGTTTTTTAATCTGCGGCAAACATTTTGTTTTGACATAGAATTAATCAACCTGTTTGACATGCTAAAGTTATTAATTATATTATGAGGCTGCACTGATAATTTTTAATGTGCATTGATTGACAGTCATGAAAAAGAAGAAAGGAAAGGGCAGAAGGGGATGCTGGACTCCTACCAGTGAAAAGCACCAAAGTCATCCGGCCATCTTCAGCACCGAAGGGTTCCATGTGCTTGAATAATCTCCATCTAGAGCCACCCAACGGCGCCATGCCGCCTCTATTTAGGCACATCTCGGAGGGGATGACTGTAAAGTGGTCACCCCTCTGGCAGACGAGGCGACTGTAACGAGGGCTCTCCCCATGCACATTTCACCCCGTGGATGGTAAAGGAGGCCTCCCCCAAAGCCTCGCTGTGCGCTGTGATGCGCAAACGGCGCCACGTGACCATGTGCACGCCACCGTCTTCCCAGGGGTCACTCTGTATGAGCCTAGAAATTCCTCAATCGGCGCGCTCAATATCCATAGGGCAGTAAGCATTTACCACCAGGTGATCAGGTGGCAGTATGCTTGATCACCATTGTCTTCTAAGTATTTTTGACAGTTAACTACTAATAAGCATATTTTATTACCTCTAATTTCAACATATTGTTATGGTCCTGCGTTTTAGCAAGCATTTCACCACCACTGATAGTGTTGGTGGGGGTTAGTCTGTAAGCCATATTGTTACAATCCAGACTGGATTTTATAGGAATTGTTTTCTTGCACATCAACTGTTCTACTAATACTTTGAACTTGTCTCTTTCCATGCTGCATTTGTCCAACTCCCTACTCATAATTGATAAGGCATCAATTTTACTTTGTAATTTACTTTTTAAGACAGAGTTCTGAAACAAAATTTGTATGTTTATCAAGCTTCAGGTTTCAACATTATATACGATATGTGTGATCTTTATCTTAAATACTAAGAACTTGGTGGTGGTGGTAGGCTTGGAATAATTGATTGAATAGATTTGATAGTTGTATTTGTTCTAAATGTAAACAAATAACAATATTTGTTATTCAACTAGCCTTCCCCCTTTATGTTGTTATCGGAAAAACGGGGATTTAGTGCCAAAATAATATTTAATTTACATTTTACCTAAGGTTACCAGTAAGGATAAGTTTTTAAAATAATTGTTTTCAAATAATATGGTACAGCAAAACATTATATTAATAAAAAGCATTTCCATTACCTCGAGTACATAGTCATCCAATTGCTGATCTTGAAATTTTACTTTGTTAAATGACGATTTATTTAACATGGTAGAGTTTGGGTTCTATACAGGTTTAAATTATTTTTACATTTAAGTATTGCAATACGAGAACATTATACCTACCGCCACGGACTACTTAGAGATAGGTACTCAGTATATGGCATATAGGCATGTGTAACTCAGGTCTGAGCCGGTTCAATTATTCAGATATGATTCAGATCACAGAGACTTGAGCTCACAGAACACTATATACCAAGGGAAGAATCATAGATAATATACTAATATAGGTATAGATGAGCCACTCTTGTAAATTACTGGGTGACGAAACAAGTGAAGCTTATTCTGCTGTCTCAAAGATGGCGCTAGCATTACAATTTACCGAAATAATTCACTAGAGGTCGCTTTCTCTTAATGGTTTAATTCAGTATTTCGTAAATATTAAAAAAGGAAATGTTTTAAATGAAAACAACTAAAGTATTTAACATTACTTTATTTTTTACTGCTTTTTAAATAAAATGACCTAGCCTGTGCTTTCACAAGATCGTCTTGGTCGAAATTAATAATTTTGCCTTTTAATATCTGGTTCACACCTTTACACCAACTGTGTACGACAATATTAATTGCTAAATTAACAATGATTTTTTTAAGTACAGGCCTATGTTCTTCACATGTAATCATATTAAAATTAATATCTATATCAATGTAATACATGATCTTTTCTTGTGGCGAATCTCTCAAACATATTATAATCATTTCGTAAATTTTTCGTGTGATTTCTATGAACTCTTCTTTTGCATATATTAATGACCTTTTAGTGTAGTCCCTAAAGTATGTGTATGTAGCAGGGTCTATTTCATTACTAAAAAATATCGTTTTACATAATTTGAATATTTTGGATTGGCATTTTTTTAATATATACCCTGCGACATACCGTTTTGATTCACGGTGTATAATATTATTTTGATCTTCGCTACAAGATGTATTCCATAATGTTTCTATTAATAAGTCAATATTAAAGTTAATATTTTCTTCTTGTGGAACACAGGCTGCTGTACTATTCAAAAGATGTGATAATGATTGCAAGCATTTATTATCATCTGTTTCACAGTTCGCGTTTACAGAGTGGGGTGAACTTAGGTTATTGACCAAAAGCGTTTTATATGCATTTATAAACTGAGCACAGGTTGGGTTCGTGTTTCGGACACCATTACTTCGGATACCACAAAATAAATTTTCTAAAGGGTCCTGGTTAAAATTTCTTGTTAATAAACTAGACATACTATGTTCCTTTGTAGTGTTCCCCACATTTCAATGAATGTTTCAATATTCCCCGCCCAATTCAAAGTTGATGGCACTTTTTCATATTTTACTTTTTCAGTGCCATCTCTAGTTTTTACTATTGTTTTAAATTGTATTGATTTTATAACAGGAAGAATTTCTTTCCAAAATTTTATATGTGGGGAAACATTTTTAAAGCACCCTGTAAATAAATTCCTTTTCTGTACCCAAATATGTGTGTCCATTGAAGGAATCAAATAGTTTATCGAACATTAGTAAAAAACTGGCTGTGTCTTGACACTCAGTGGGCTATATTTTGTGTCCTGAAAGAGAAAAAGTTGTATTAACATCAGTGTTCCAAAGGTTCTTACAGTTTTCATATTAGTGAATACTTGAAGTGAACATAATAATTATCAGGTTTACTACCGAAATTAATAAATGCTAATTATTAGTGACATATTGTATTTTAAAGGAATAATGGGTGAATAAAGATATTTTTATTTTTTATTCAGCCACTTTTCAGTAAACTAGTAGATTTCATCATCATATCAGCCAAAGGATGTCCACTGCTGAACAAAAGCTTCCACAACAGATTTCCACAAAGTCCGGTTACATGCCACATTCATCTAATGACTCCTAGCAATCTTCACCAGATCATCCGTCTATCTCGTCTGTGGATTTCGTAAATAAAACTTTGTAAATATAAAAGATTGTATACAACAAACTTTATAAATAAATATATAAATTCAAAATCAAATATTGACTATCTTTGTTGGGAAGGAAAAGGATAAAGGCAAAATAAGTCCAGCGTTTATATTCTTTGATTCCCAATCTGTAATACAGGCATAAGACTCCACTAGTGAATGTAGGCCTCTCAATGAAAATCACCACAACAGGCAGAAGGATTGGCAGCATGTAAGGATACTGGAGCTTGTCTTCTCAGTCATAAATTCTTAGTAGCCCTTTACAGTGGAAAAGGTGGCTTATTCTTTGCCAGGATTCATAAAAATAATTAATAGGTTAACTACTAACTTGATACACTGGGCGTTTCATTAGCTTTAGATGAAGACTGTCTCAAAATTAATTCATCCATAAGTAATGGTAGGTTAGCTGCCTGGCGAGAAGCTGAAACATTAAACAGTTTGACATGAACATGAAATATACACTAATCTCCTGCTTCTCTCATGTCAGGACAAACAATATGAGAATAGCTCATCCCATAGTAAAAAAGATTAGTGTGTCAGCAAGTTAGTAGCGATGTTGACTGCCCAAGGTGTGCTGGATGAACACTTGGTATTGTCACTAATGGAGGTTCCTTTATTGTATCAAGCACTATCAGTGTGAGATTTTCCCATGCATCTCCACTAATAGATGCTAACCAATTGCATTTTCATATTGAAATAATGAACTATCTTTACGGACATTAACTAAATTAAATCTACAATAACTATATAGGCTGATCACATCAATAAACTTCTATCACAAGTTAATGGGTTAAAACATTATCGGCCGAATACTGAAATGCCAGTTATTAAGTCCCACTTTAACTATTAGAGAAACCCGTTTTGTTGTCAAATGGTTAGTGGGGACTTAATATTAACTGACATTTCAGTCCGTTAGTAAGTTAATTTATATTATAATTCTTACCAATATTTAATGTTGGGAATGCATTCCTCTTAAGTTTATTACTAGGTGTGCGATAGCACAATTCAAAATGTTGGTCACAAAGTCTCACATTGTTATAAATATATTGTGCATCCCTTTTCTGCATTTCGGTATCTAAAACTCTTGTCCATAAATTAAACCTGTCTTGATATTGATGCGGATTTGGGAAACGATGCAGAACACCTGAAATAATAAGTTAGTGTTTATGTTACTTTACTTTAGTGGGAAGCTATTTTCAGAAAGTGGTTGTTCGCTGATTTACTCTATTACTTACCATCCGTTTCACATCCAAAATAACACTTCCAATACTTATTTGACGACATTATAACGCGATAATGTTACAAAACGATGTAGTTTTGTGAAATCTCACAGTCCAGTAAAGCAAAGCCAAGTCAAACAAACGTTCAGAATTAAGATCCAGTAAAGACGAGCCAGGGTCAAAGGAATAAGATATCAAACGAGTCCAGATAAAAGCCAAGTCACCAGAAAGAAATAAAATCACACGAAAATCACAGAGAGACAAACTACACAACAAAGTTTCGAAAACTTGTGTCAACAACCGACATTTTGAATATTGATTGGAAAAATATGTTGCTATTGTCAATAATTACGATAAATTACATTTTCATGATATAAAATTATGGAAAATCAAATTTGGTGTCCTGAATATTATAGTAATAACAAAAATATATTTACTGATTTGTTTATTTATCGAAATTAATAATTTATTTCATAAATTCTGGTAGTGGCGCTATCTTTTGAGTAAAAAGAGTAACAAAGGTTCTATTGATTCTGATGCCTATAAGATGGCGCTAGTATCAATACAAAAGCAAGGAACTGGGGAGTTTCATACCCCTGGGAAGAATAACGACTCCGTACAAAAAAGGTTGAGACAGATTTGATCCACGCCATCTAGTGGCACCCCAGAATAAGTTTTTGGAGGACATGGACAGGGCGGGAAATACGAAAGTATTAAGATATGATAAAACAATTTTAAACGGATTAAATCGCGTGTATTATTGTTTTTTGTTTTTCCTGACGTTTTAAACACTTTGCAGGGTTCATGGTCGCACCCTGCAAAGTGTTGGAAACGTCAGAAAAAACAAAACACAATAATACACGCGATTTAATCCGTTTAAAATTGTTTTATTATAATGTGTAATAATCGCGAAAACCTAAGACATTACTATTATAAAGATAATTGCTGCGTAGTAGACTACATTTTCTTTCTGGTTGTGTTGTGCAATAGAAACGCGTAATTATCTCAAATTAGCATTATCTACATATATAATCAATTTCCAATAGATGCTAATTCGACATATTATTACATTTCTATTGCACAGCCAGAAAGAAAATTTTACTTTATGCATTTCCTACTTATACAATATTATAAAAAAAACAGGAATTATAATAATTTTCTTTATTTAGGAATTAACACAAAACAAAGTTTCATAATCAAACATACAATTAGGTGCATTTAGTGATATACCGTTGGCAAAGCCTTCTGATTAGATCTGCAGGCATGTTCACATTTTGATGTTAGCAAATAAATAAATTATATCATCCAGTTTACAATTTGGGGTTCTTAATCACTATGTTGTAATAGGGCTCTTGGTTATTGTGCGTGTAGTAAAGTAATATTATTTTTCTATAAACACGACAGTAAATACCTTAAATTATACCTTAACGTCATAAACGTTACAATTTGGTGCCGTTAAGGGCAAGTTCCTGATAACATATCTGGACAAAAAGTGTTACATACAATTTTTATGTACAACATACAAATTCTGTTCCATTTTTTATTTGTCTAGTAAGGTGCTGGCTTGTTACGTGGTGAAACAGACCATAAAAGTGTTATACAATAATAATTAAGAATTATGTATTTTTTATTGTTGACGTTATACATACAATAAAATATTCTTCATCCATTGGTATCTCAAGTCTCAGTTGATCTGTTATATTCATATGAAAACAGATCAACTGAGACTCAGGATATCAGTAAGTTATAAGTGGGCTCAGGGTAAGTTGCTCATGAGCTTTTACTAATTTATTATATGCTTCTAGTGCTTTTAGCAAACAAAGCACTAGAAGCGTAAAAGCAAAGAATAATTTATTTTATTTGTGCTTCAAAATGTCAATTTTTCTTTTTAACGATGCTTTCGAAGCTTCCTCTGAGAACTGACGATTTTTGATCGTACAGTGTCTCTTCACACAAATATATGATATATTTTCTATAAAGTAATTAAGATTGTGTTCCCAATGTGCTGGACAAGCCTTAAAAAAGTCATGATTGACCGACTCTTTAATACTTTTAATTATTCTTTTAAGGACGTTATTTTCGTGACCCATATCTTTGAGCATTGTGTTTGCTACCGAAGCACAGGATTCTGTATAGTTTATTACATTTAAATGGGGATACTTTAAGCTCTGCTTTTCGGAATTGTATTCCCTAAATTCTATAAATAAATGTTCTATGAACAATTTTTCTTTTGCAATCAAAACATTATCGCAGTTTGTGCATGTGTAATTAAGTCTCTTAATCAAAAATCCACAAACATATGCACAGGCCTGGGATTCACCACTTGATAGTTCAGCATTACATAAATTTTCAAGTTCCTCAGACAAAACTGAGGAATGTGAAAAGTTTTGTAACACTGCATTTGTATCATGTGTGCATATGTTTGTGGATTTGGTCAAAACCTCTTTATAATTATTAATTATTGATTCGCAGTAATCACTTTCGCAGTTTCCTGTGCCTAGGTGAATCAGGTTGCTCAAGATAGAAGTTTTTAGGGCTGCTACAAATTGTCCAGCTGTTGGATTGTAGTTTGCACCACAATTACCCCGAATGCAGCCGAACATTTTTTTCTAATGGGTCCTGCTGTAGTCTGCGGGTGGCAAGACTTTTAATATCCGTATGCTTTTTACGGAGTTTATTCCATAAAAGCGCGACTGCATTCAGGGTCCACACCCATCCTTCTTTTGAAGGTGGTGTGCGCTTGCAGCCTACAAATTTTAAATTATTAAAAAATAATATCCTTTCCTTGAATAATGGGAGATGTGGAGTGTTTTCTCTCAAATTTGTTGCGTAAATTTTGCCCCGGCGCAGATCTGAAGAATCGCTATTTACAGAATCGAATAATTTGTCCATTTTTGATACTACATCAACAGTTACAGCTGCTTCTGAAGTCAGTTGCCCTGAAAATATAAATAAATATGTATTTAATTCTATACGTGATTTAGGGTGGTAGGGCCCCCTGGCGTTTGATAATGAGATATGTATCAATCAAATGTATTCCCCTTCACAAACATATGTACCACAATATAAATCTGCGGCAGATTATACGTGCTTGGTATAGGAATTAATACTTTTAATGCCTATTCCAACTGGTTGGCTTCCACATTGGTTTTCCTGTTAAGAGCTATCGAAATAATTTCAGTATGGCTACCAATCTACTCGAATATCTCCGAACATACTTCGTTTTACTCAATTATACTCAATTCCATTATGTTTTACAAAGGTGGGCTCGAAATAGAATAATTCAGTAAAAATTAATTAAAATCTTATCAACTGAGTGATTGTATATTATAAAAGTATAGAATTATATATTTTAAATACACATAATTTTTATGTATTTATATGTTTTCTGTGTTATATAATTATGTTACCTTTATTTATATATTGTAATATGCAATCATCATATCAGCCACAGGACGTCCACTGATGAACAAAGGCCTCTCCATTAAATTTCCACAACAAGTGGTTACATGCTGCCTTTATCCAACGACACCCAGCGACCTTTAGCAGATCGTCCACCTCGTTGGAGGTCGTCCCACGCTGCGTTTTTCGGTGCGCTGTCTCCACTCGAGAACCTTTTTGCCCCAACGGCCAGCAGTTCTACGAGATATGTGCCCCGCCCATTGCCACTTCAGTTTACTAATCCTTTCAGCTATGTCGGCAACTTTAGTTCTACTACGGATCTCCTAATTTTTTTGCCGACTATGCACTATAACCCCACTACGATTGATGCTATTATGTATTACGGTTTGAGAGATAGAGCAGGTACTAAGAGCGTTGTAAAAATGTATTTTATTCGAGATTTCTTGCATGGGGATCTCCTTAGAGGTTGACATTTTATAATAATTAATAATATTTTTGTTGTGATGGAGGCCATAGTAACATATGCTGTGAATTTTTTAACTAGCTAGATATTATGGTTCCAAGATCCAGACTGACAGACGGACTGACGGATGGACGGCGTTGGCATATTAATAAGGTCGGTACTCTTTAGGTTCCGCAGATTGCAAACTGTTTTTATTATAAACTTACCTCCTGAGATTTTTGCCATCATCCCGGCAGCAACTGTATGGCTCAAGACTTGTGCTGCCAATTTTACCCTCATTTTTTGCTTGCTGTTAGGATTGAGGTGTTCTAATTTTAGACCTGGAGCAAATACAAAATTGGGGTTCTGGTTATCCAGCTCATAAAATGATTTTATGTGGCTCCATTTTGCAACACCTAGAATTAAAACAAGTTGCATAAGTATGTATCACAAATAAAATTTGTCGATTTATTACTTTTACCTTCAATATAAGAACACTTGTTTTTAGTTCTTACCTATTCCACTTTTATTTTTTGATGTTATTTCTGGAGTAAATAGTATATCATACTTCATAAATAAATTTCTGAAGCACTTCAGAAGATGAGGTGGGTCATACATATTGATAATTTGTATATTATCAATAGTTATGTAGGGATTTTTAACTGTGGCACCCAAGATGGCCAAAGCCCGAATATTCACCCCATCCATATCGCAAACTGTTGCAGCTATACTTAGACCCGCCTGTAGACATTCATGTATCATCTAAAAAAAACATTATGTTAATAAATGGAATAACACACTGATTATTATTTTCTAAATTAATATATAAGTTTACAGTACTTGAGAAAATATAACAGTGAAATAGTTCTGTGTTAAAGTTAGGTAGCTGTAAAATCACAGTATTTTAGATTGCTTTGATTACCTCTTTTATCAGGATTGCCAGTCTGTCTGCTGTCACATATGCACTTGACAGGTAATAAGCCAAATGCTGTTTTATCTTTTTTCTAATGCCAGCTATCATGAATACTAAAGCATGTGAAGCTATTTGTGAGCTTCTACCTTGAAGTCCATGGTCTTGAAAACCTTCTATTATATCGTTCTTACGGTTATACATTATATTTTTTTTTATCGACATTTCATCAAACATAAGTATATATTCATTGTCGGATGGTTTTTGCAGCTCTGCTGTTCGTTTTAGAACAGAAAAAATACATTTATTAACACCCACATTGAGGCAGAATTGGCTCAAAAGAAATTTTAATGTTGATTGAGCTGGAAGAGTAAACAGTCTTCTCATTAGTCTGTAGCATGTTGGTGATCTTTTGTATAACCTCAGAGCTATAACTTTTTCTTCTGTAGTCCATCTCCTTCCTTTGGACTTTTTATTAAAGTTTTTAATTTGTGCTTGCAGCAACAAGGCAAATGTAGGTATTAATTTTTTCATCAAAACTTCAACTGACTCGTTTTTATTTAATTCTTTTAAAACAGCCTTGTTTTTTAATTTTTTTATCCTATTTCGCAACTGGCATATATTTTTTAGGTGTTTTCTGCATTTTGCTAAAATATATTTTTCTTTTTCAGTTTTAGGCACATTTGTTGGTGTCTGAGATGGAATATTGGTTTTAAGTAGTACTTCGGATTGTGTAGTATTTTCAGTGGAACCAACTTTCTTTTTTTCAAATGAAGCATGCAACATGCGTGAGGGCCCAGGTATAGGTTCAAATGACTTTTTAAAGGGTGGTGGTGTTTTTTGATCAGCATAACGGTTGGTTACATCATTCAAAACTTGCACTTGACAATATGATGGACCCGGTTGAGGTTCAGTCTGAAATTTAAATATAAGTATGGATGTAGTAGTAGTACTAGCAACAAGTATTAACCCAAATAGGCACTACATCAGTAGTTGTAATAACAAAACTTACATAAAGCAAATTTATAGTTTGCCATAGTGCGACTAATGCAAGTCAATATATCTACCATTTTGATGATTCTGTCTTTGACCAAAAGGTTGACTGATAGAGAATACCATATGGCATATGGAGTCCATCTTATTTACCATTTTTAATTTTTTATGAAGCTTTATTAAATAAAAATACTTATTTATTAGGATATACCTAATAAATAAGTATTTTTATTTAATACAGCAGAGATATAAATCTTAAAAAAAACCACATACTTCCTTATATGAATATACCCAATTTATTCATGAAACTACTACAAACTTAATTTATGGTGATATTTCTAAAGTTGTTATTAGTTACATGTTAAATAAATTACCTCTTTGTTGTCATCTGGAACAGTAAATCTGTGAAGCTTCTTTGATGTTAAAGGGTAATCACTAAATGATGTCCTTAGAAAATGGTTGTTGCAGAGCATTTTATGTTCTGTATGCAGTTTATGCTGGAATTCTGGTGTCCAGTATTCTTTATCAGGAAAGCAGTACTTTGCCCATAATTCACAGCTGAAACATAACTATATTTAAATATCTGATGATACTCTATCCGTCTAAATGTAAACAAAGGCACTAAGTAATCAGGGTAGCATGATATAGTTGGAAGGTTACTTAGTAAATTACGATGATGTAAAAAAATAAGTGAGCTAATTAGTTAGAATAAGTTAAATAATGTTTATTAATTTAATCATTTGAAAACATCTATTGATTTCTGAGAAAACTTCAACTATATCTAGTAACTGGTTCCTTATCTGCTTTGACCACTGTATGTGCTAATGACATATTAATGTATCCATAGTTCAAGACAATCTAATCCAATAGTCCTTCTGGCCTACTTTACTACCAGAATAACTTATAATTGAATCTTTTGCAGCCATACAGAACAAAATATTATAGATATAGACAGTCTGTTTTCATTTTAAGCATCATTATCATATGGGTAAATTAGGGCTTGAATTGCAATGCATATCTTGGCATAAACAAAATTGAAATGTTCTGAATCTGTCATATTTTAGAAAAACAGTGTGCCAAGATAATACTTGTAAGTTGTACATCTTATGTAAATTCTCAATTTGTAAAAACATCCCTGAGTGTGGCAGTTAATCTGTCCCACAAATTCTTGTGATGTCCGGTTTAACAATATAGCACTATTCCATCTCCTCCCATGGATGTCACAAAAGGTGACTAAGGGCTCTAAAACAGAGGGATGGGTAGCAGCATTCTTTCTATGAAACAGTAGCCATACTGCCCTCACCAAACCGCTTGTTAAGCATGGTGAGTACTGGCACATTCTCCCTAAAATGACGACATGATTGTGGAAATCTATGGGCGAGGCCTTTGTTCAGCAGTGGACGTCCTAGGGCTGATGTGATGAGGGGGAATAACGGGATGTGGAAGCCTAGCTGTAGTTCAGTAACTTTGTTATTGAAACCCTAGCGCATTACAAACAATATTGAATAATTCATACATTTTATAAATACATACCGCAGTGTGTTCGTTTTTCCGGGTTTGGGAAAGCGAAACAATGTAGTTAGTGGATCCCCAGCCGGTGAACGACCACACTTTCTGCGTTTGCTCCCGACATATTCACGTTTTAAGAGTCACTTTCTCACAAAGTCACTATCTCCAAATACAAAAACAGATTCACTATCACAAAAAACAGACAGGAGTCCTATCTCAAAAGAGTCTCTATCTCGAAACACATAAACTGAGTCAATATCTCGAAATATACATTCAGATTCACTATCTATAAATATTTGGATCGCACTCAGGTCGAAACAAATGGAATCACAAAACTGTTGAGCTGAAAGCGGACGGTCGGTACGACTTCAGCGACAACTAACAACCAACTCCGCCATCTTGGATTCTTGGCCGACTAGCCAAGTCATTCGTCACATCAGTGATATTATTGGTCTGATTAAAGACCCAAAATCAATTTTTTAGTCTTTTTTTAGGTCCCAGTATTTTTTATTTTTACTTTAGCCACACTTTGAATAGCCCTTGAACATGTGTCGTTGATTCGACGTATAAAGTTGACACCGCCTGCTTGAGCTGCTGAGCTGCGGTTCAAATGCGACATAGACAGCTCACGGCTCATTGACAGCTCACAGAGCATAATGAAAGCTTTGCATATAGTTTTTGAGTCTATATTCGCTCAAGTAGTCACTTTGAGCTGCTTTGAGCTGTTGATCTATGGTTCATCTGATTCGTTCTGTGAGCTGACGTATTAGTAACTGAGTGATTAAAGGTGCTTATATAAAACAATACAATACAAATAACATATATTTTATTACATTATTTCATTTTTTTAAATGAAAAATAAACTAATAAAATTGCATATTATATTTTAAACCAATATTATGAAAGAGATGAAAAGTGGCGGTTAAACCTGTTCGAACCAATAGAGTGCGCGCCGAGTCACAGTTCACAGTATAGCAAAGTACCTAGTTGAGCTGACCTGCGAGCCGGCTCGCAGCTCCGGTTCAAGTGCTTGAACCGTGATCTGACCTGCAGCTCATGCTGATTTGTTGAGTTACCCATGTCTAATGGCATATGCACAGAGCAAGCAACCACTCTGTTTTAATGGTTTACTTTATTTGTAGGAAATAAGTTAAGGTGAAAAGAATAGAATCATAGATGATTAAACCTTAAAAAAAAAGAATACGTCAATCGTACGCAATATAAGCGGATAACGCATGTCATACGCAACTAGAGATGGGCGGAGGGTATTTACCCACCGGGTAAATAAACGGTTTAAAACCAATTTGGGTAATTACCGGGTAAATACCCAAAACCGGATGTAAATAATTTTAAGTGATTTTCTTGAATTTACTCTACTTTTAGCCATATATTTGGTATTTTATTCAGTCTAAATATTCTAAATAAATATAATTCTGCAGATTCTTTAAATGCATATTTAGATTAGAAGACAAATCAGAATTGCAGAATTGTATAACTGGAATCAAATACGTAAACGAACAGAGTATACATACATAGTATGTCAGGAATTGCTTAACACTTTCACTAAAATTGACTGATAAAGATGCAAAATCGAAATTTACAAGAAACTATTGACTTAGAAAAAAAAACACTCAAAAAGAAAGACAAAGAAGTTTTTTTAATCAGTCCGTATTCAAGCCGTTGTCGTTGATGTTAGTAGGTATCGAGTATTCACGTATAATATTGTAGTCTTTGGTATTCACCTTTAGGCAAGCTAGGGTCAATCAATAACGAAGATATATCACAGTAAACGGAAAATACACGCATGTTTTTCTCCAACGGAAGCAAGAAGAACACTAAAGTTAATAAGATAAAACTTAAACACAAACGTGTTCATAAATATTGCAGTGACAGAGAGAAAACACTAGTAACTGCAATTGTTCTCGTGCCTAAAAGAAAAATCATGCATCTCTTATACAGAGTGTTTGGTGCATCGTGTGCCAAACTGAAATGGTCGACTGCGGGGGTCCTCTGCTATCCTTTCAGACCCCTAAACATTTCTCATGCCCTTTTTATTGTATTATTAAAAAAATACCCAAGTTTTACATTCAAATACAAATTTAAGAAAAAGTTTAAGTCGTGGACTCTGAATTTTAATCTTATTTAGATGTATATTGTGTTAGAGTACTTTTAAATTCAAAATTAGTGACATTGGCCATCTAGATTTTTTTAAATTTACTCGCAAACTTTCGGACTTAAATCAAAGCTGTCAATGTTAAAGCTGTTTTTGACTGTATTTCTGGCTATTCATCACAAACTAAATAACACTCATTTTACTATACTAGAATTATAAATAGCTATTTATATCAGAGAACTGGCCCCTAAGTAAGCTTGTTCCTGTATTATGATGATTACTGGAAAAACTACAGAATCAACTTGCAAGAAATTTTGTAACTTATATTTGTTGAAAGAGGTTTTTAGTACCAACTTTATTGTATGTGGCTGTCTATATTTAAGAAATATTGAATTGACACACTGTCTAATGCCTAAAACTGAATGGTTAAGAGAATTGAAGAAAATCATTCGATAGTCCTCTTTCGTTGAAGGAACCGTACGACGTTGCCGACATATTTTATAGATTTTTTCATTTTTGAGAAATATTTTATTGAATATGTAAAGATTAATTAATCTAAACACCGTACAACGTTGCCTGATACTTGACATTGGTGAAATTGTGGAAGATAATCTACAGAAGCCATAATCTAAGAGAAGAAGAAGAAGAGAATTGAAGATAAGATTTTAAACACCGAACGACGTTGCCGACATATTTTTTAGATTTGATTTCATTTTTGAGAAATATTTTATGAATATGTAAAGATTTATTCATCTAAATACCGTACCACGTTGCCTTTTACTTGACATTGGCGAAATTGTGGAAGATACTCTACAGAAGCCATAATCTAAGAGAAGAAGAATTTACCCGTACGAACAAACAGGTTCAAAATCAAGACAAAACCAATCCCATATTTTCTTGGTTTAAAAATCTTCAAGGACAAAGATGGTTCAATTAAAGTATCTCAGAAACTACTATACTGAAAACCTACTAGAACGCTTTGGAATGAGTGACTGTAAAGCTGTCAGTACTCCAATTATTAAAGAAGTAAAGTTAAGTTTCCTTATCGTGAAGCCGTTGGTGCATTGGCATATTTAATGACAGGAACCAGACCAGACATCTCATATGCCATAAATGTAGTATCCAGAACGCTTGCTAATCCATGTATCGAAGATATTTATAAGGTCAAACGTATTCTTCGTTACCTTAAAGGAACTTTAGATACTGCAATTGAATACAAAAAGGGTACAAACTTGGAGTTTTAGAATGTTACAGTGACTCAAATCATGGTGGTGACTCAACTACAGAACGTTCCACTTTTGAAATTTTATGCATGTATTCGGGAAGAGTTATCTCGTGGACAAGTCGCAAACAATCGTCTGTAGCGATCTCAAGTACCGAAGCAGAACTCGTTGCTGCCAGCGAAGCAGCTCGTGAAATTATTTGACTAAATAAACTCTACAATAAAGTATCTCTACTGAAAGAAGTCCCTCAAAGCACATTGCAACAAGGCATTTTCATGTCAGAGAACAGGTTGCTGTCAAAGAGCTTGAAGTGAATTAAGTTCCCACAGAAATGATGTGCTGATGTTTTGACATAACCTGTTCATAAGCCTAGAATGGTACTTATATTTAAGATGACTAGTGCAGTAAAGTTTCCCAAAATAAATATAAAGACATATATCCCTAATTTTAATTTATTTAATCCTTCAATTGATTAAGGACTCTCAACATGATCCACCTGTCTACGTGGTAGCTATATTGCCACAAGATCTTTAGTTGTGTAATAATTAATAAAGCGATGAAAACTTCAAAATCGAATAATAATTATATCAATAGTTTTGTTGAATATATGTTATCTGTGCCACTGTACCATCCTCTACATCATCTAGTGGATGTCATGTCACTATCACTGACAAATGTCAATTTCGTTTTATAAAATTGTTGTGCAAAGTAATATTTTTTTTATGTGTACTGCAGATGTTAAGTAAAATTGCAGCTTGTATCAATACTGAGCACTGGTTCGATGAAATGCCTGCCGGAATATCACAGAGTAGGTCTCGTTCATCCTAACGCATGGCAAGGATGGCCGCGTCTGGCACCGAAATCGACGACTTCTTGAACGGGCCTCTAGTTTCGTGGGTGAGTGCACAACGATTCATGTCTGTTTTTATTACTGTGCGTGTAAAAATGCAGCGTGGGATGGATTTAGCCAGGCGTTCTGATTGAATAAATGTGCATTTTAGTCATTTTTGCATAAATCTGCTGTCAATATTTATTTTTGTCTTTATTTACTCTTTGGTAAAGGTGAGAGGATAAAATAGTTATCGCTTTTTCTGCTGTCATGTCATACTTGAGTTCCCAGTGGTTTCTTTAAATGGATGATTATTTTACTAAGGTGTATAATCTATAACCCTTATAATTTAATATGTTTCTTTTTGTTATGATTATGATTACATGCGTTTTTCTCCCAGCTGTTACAAAGTGTATGATGTTTATAGTCATCAAATGAAATATATTATATAGGCTATGTTATTGTTTATATATTAACAGAAGTTTATGAAGAAAAGGATGAAATTTGGCCAGTATTATCTTTTCATTGTTAAATGCAAGTCAAAGTATGATTAAAGAGAGTTGTATTTTATATCTGTGTACTAAATACCACTCAAGTTCCCACAGATATTCATTGATCCATTGTTGGTATGCATTACCTACCATTGTATCAAGATTACACATATTAATAATTTAAAAAGAGAAATTCTTTAGATAGTCTTTTAGGTACCTTATACTACATAATTGATATGAAACATAAACTCAATGTAAATTACTTTTTTTAAATGCCATTTTATAGAAGTTTCATTATTTTTGTGTTGATTTAAATTATTCAATAGTGCAATCCATATAATGTGACTTATTGTATGGGTTTTCTACAGGTGAGACTTAACTTTTTCAAATGAATTTTTTAGCTTAAATCATGTCTTCCGAATTGCGACATTATAGCAGAGTATTCGTCTCTGTTCAATGGAGACATATTGCATCAAGTTTACCTGCAGATAGATCCAGAACCATCATACCACATTACAAAACTTGCCGGATTAGAAGACCAAGCCCTGATATTAGGTAGAGTGAAAAACTTTGATGCTATCATAAGGAATGTAAAGGGCTTGTATGAAGAAGAACTTGGTATGACACTTCTGGTTGTCCCAGAGTGTATATGCTTGGGGAAATCACCAGAATCAAGGGAGGGTCTGGAAACCATGAAGCTTTTGATACTGCTGCTTCTTGGTGCAGCTGTGCAATGCCCTAACAAAGAGCTCTTTATCACAAGAATTAAGGAACTTCATGTGGATCTCCAGCATAACATTGTGGAATGTATCAAACAGGTGAGATTATTATTAATTAATTGTCACCTCAATTCAAAACTATTACTAAATTGTATGTGGACATCATTCATTACTTTGGCAGAAACAACACAGCCAGAATTTGTATAGATCTGTGCTCTAGCAAAAATATTCATGTATATACATACAGATCCTCATAATAAAGCTTACAAGTATGTGTTTACAATAGTTTATAGTTTAATAATCAAAGAAGTAAGAGATGCTTTAAATAGAGTACAAAGTAGGTGTGCCTAAACATTTTGAATAACAATGATCAAAATGAGTTTTGTAGATGTAAAAATACTCCTAGGCATTACACTAGCTTAGTTCCAAGCTATGGAGCAAACATCAGAAATGATGAAAACATTTTTGTTCTGTGCAGGTATCAAACCCGCAACCCATAGCGCAGAAAGCTAATCACTTAGCCACTGCATCAACTATCGGCCGAAATTAATCAAATCCATAAGTGTGAATCCTCCAAAGCAATGAAAATATGTCCATGATTGACACCTCAACTGTCACAACCAGGTTTTGAAAGACCCTTTGTGAAGCCAAACTGTTTGCAACTGATACTTATTAAAATACCTTTGCATCTGATACAAAATATGTTTTTTGAGTATTATGCTAAATGCAGATAGCACCAAAATAAGTCTAAAATTTGATAATTTCCCAGAGGCAATACACTTATTAAAAACTAGCGGGGACCCGCGGTTTCACCCGCGTTTAATTTAAAAGGAATTTAGAGTTTTATTTTTTTGTGCGGTACCCTAATTATTTTTCTTAAATTAAAGTAGCCTAAGTTATTCCTTATAACATCAGCTATCTGCCAGTGAAAGTCCCGTCAAAATCAGTCCAGCCGTTTCGGAGATTACCCGGAACAAACAGATAGACAGACAGACAAAAAATTAAAAAATTGGTGTTTTGTTATATGTCCCGTATATACTTTCATATGCATTTAGTAAAAAACTGTTATTTTGACATTACAAACAGACACTTCAATTTTATTTATTTGTATAGATTACGACCAATTCAGATGCAACAATATCAATGATGGATTTGGCCACGCTGACAGAATTAGCCCATAACTAAATTTGTGGTATTTTTTTATAGTTTACGTATTTCGGCTTAGTACACTCTTTCCTACTTTTCAAGTATATGGAATATTAAATAACCTTTGCATACATGGAAAAATGTTTCGTTGTAATTAAAGTCATCTGTGATTAGATAAAAAGGACTAATCTAAATCAGGTGTGGCGATGTCCATATTATTAGTTGATTGATCCATTGTTTATTGACCAGCAACTACCACTGCTGGTGGTCAGGCAAAAAATATAACAAAAAATATGTCCTAACCACCAGAGTGGTGTCAGTTTTAGTGGCGGTTGATGGGATTAATCCTAATTTATTAATTTTAAGGTAACAGACATGCAAACCGTTGTTTTGACGCCGGATGCCATCGATCTTTTTCAATCACCGACGATGTTCAATCATATGCGACGACTGGCCAAAGAACGCGACCATTATCTTCAAAATTGGGCTTCCTTAGTTCTTCACGAAGGCTTGTGTGAAAATGAAAATGAAAATAAGAACGGAAAAAATCGCTCAACACAGAACATTAATCAAAATAATGGTGACAGTCAACATCTTGCTGTGGAACTGGCTGATTGGAAAGCACGGCTAAGGAAGCAAAGACAAGAATTGTGAGTATTCTAACTATTTAACTCTGTGGAGACACATGGACTTGTCATTTTGCCACACGACCCAATCAACCAGGCCTTAACAAATGAGCCTTATGAGTCATTAAAAGAAAGGAGCAAACAAATGTTGACTTAAAAGGCCCATAGAATTTGGCTTCTTTTTACAGTAAATAATCATAATTTTTATTTTATTTTGATTATTCTTTCATTTGATCTAGTTTTTCGCCGATTTATCGGCTTCAGCAAAAATGACACTAGACTTTTATAATTATTACTCGCGAACTAATAATCACAGACGATTAAAGTGAGGTTCTGAAAACTTTAAAGTATGTGCAAAGATATTTTCATCATCATCATCATACCAGCCACAGGACGTCCGCTGCTGAACAAAGGCCTCCCCCTTGGATTTCCACCACGGGCGGTTACATGCCGCCCTCATCCAATGAATCCCAGTGACGTTCACCAGGTCGTCTCGTCACCTCGTTGAAGGTCGTTCCACGCTGCGTTTTCCGGTGCGCGGTCTCACTCGAGAACCTTTTTGCCCCAACGGCCATCAGTTCTACGAGCTATGTACCCTGTCCATTGCTGCTTCAGTTTACTAATCCTTTCAGCTATGGATTAGTTCGGCAACTTTAGTTCTTCTACGGATCTCCTCGTTTCTATTTCTTTTTTTTTAAATCATTGCCCCACACCAGGATTTCTCCTGTGTCGTGGGTGCGTTGCATGAATTACATATAAAATACACCCAGACTCGGAACAACTACCTGCAGATCGTACAAATATTTGTTCCGTGCGGTAATCGTACCCACAACCCGGAGCGCAGCAGCCGACTGTATAAGTCACTGTACTAACCGTCCCGTCAACGTATAGGTAGGTATCGTTGACGAAAAGACGTTGCAAAGTTTCCCGAACGCTGGCCAGCTGAGTCCGATTCGACGATTGACCTCTTTCTCGAAGTTGGACCTAGGTAGGCTTGGATCTACCTAACTGGACAGTTTGTCCCAGTTAGACATACTCGTCAACAACTTCGAGAACAGAGCTTCCAACGGGTATTGGGATAGCACGACATGGGCATTCGACATGACTTTCGTCTTGCCCATGTTTATTTTAAGGCCCACCTGAAACTATCGGGATCATCGAGCATTGTGCTGAGCTCTTGCAGCGATTAGAAATAGTCAATGTGGCACTGCTGCAAAGATTGGGTAGTACCCAGGTTTCGATCGAATCAAAGGCTTTCTCATAGTCTACAAACGCTAAGCATAGTGGTAGATTATACTCTTCAGTCATCAAACCTGCGCTCGAGACGATTCGTGATAAACCTTGAAAACAGCTTATAAACATGGCTCGGAAGCGAGATGGGTCTATAATTCTTCAAAAGGGCGTTGTCACCCTTTTTAAAGAAGAGCATCACCTTGCCTCTTTTCCATGCTTCAGGTGTTGTGCTCGCGAGTAAGACGGTTTTTTTTGGGCTTCTCGCAGTCACTTCTGAGAAGTGTAGCTGCTGAACCGGACATTTCTGGAAAAGCCGAAAGAGGCCTCCAGACAGGCTTAACATTAATATGAAATCCAAGCAACTTGTGTGGACTTCATTCGGCCGAAACGAACTTGCGCTCAGGGTGCCACTTGCGGGACACGGACCTCGGCTTAGGGCGTTGTTGGAGATAAAAAGCTATTGTTTTGGGGACAGCTGGATCGGTTTTATTTAATTAGTATTAAGGGATGTTTAAATCTACAGGCTCGGCAAGGGCGGGGCTTCGAAGAGCACTTCCAGCGCCTCGTCCCCCGAGTTGAGAGGATAGTGGGTGCTCTACACCGGCTGCTGCCCAATCTCGGGGGACCATGTGAGGAAGTTCGCCGTCTCTACGGAGGAGTCGTGCGGTCCGTGGTCCTATACGGGGCGCCTGTATGGTCAGCTCGACTATCAGGCACCCAGCGCTGCAGAACCAAAATTCACGGTCTGCAGCGCAGAGTGGCTATTCGGATCGCACGAGGTTACCGAACAGTCTCCTACGAGGCGGCAACCCTCCTGGCGTGTTTTCCGCCTTTTGACATCCGGGCGGAGATGGATGCGTGGGTCTACGATCAGACACGCTCCCTCCGCCAGAGCGGCGAAAACGCGCCTCCAGGGGCGTTGGACAGGCTGAGGCGGCTGGCTCGGCGACGCGCACTTGTAAAGTGGCGTCACCGCCTGCGGATGCAATTTGCGACCAAGCGCGTCGTCGAGGCCGTCCTGCCGCTCTTCGGAGCCTGGCTCAGAAGGAGCGAGCGCGTCACCTATCGCCTGACGCAGGTGCTCACCGGGCATGGTTGTTTCGGTGCGTACCTGCACAGGATAGGACGCGAGGCCACGGCACAATGCCACCATTGTGATAGCGACCAGGACACCGCACAGCACACGCTCGAGGCGTGCCCTGCGTGGGCAGCCGAGCGGCGGATCCTGGTCGATCGGATCGGGCAAGATCTCTCTCTGCCAGCAGTAGTGTCGGCTATGTTGGCAGAGCACGAAAACTGGAATGCAGTGGTCTACTTCTGTAAGAGCGTCATGCTCCAGAAGGAGACCGCAGAGCGGGATCGAGAGAGGGCCGAACCCGCTCGAAGAAGAAGGAGACGGCGCCGGGGTAATAACCGCTCTGGCGCCTAATTCCGATACGCCTGAAAACCCCTGCCATTGCTATAAGGTGGGGGACCTCTAGGTTCGCGGGTGCGTAGATTGGGGAATCTGCGTGCCCACACCAAGCGACCCAAGAGAAGACGGTAGCACGCATGTGGTCACGCGCTGCCGTGGGACGCTTTGGGGGATCCTTTACAATCCCCCTGGGGGGGTGACTGCTTTACAGTCACCCTCTCCGAGATGTGCCAATAGGCGTGGCACCAGTGGGTGGCTCTAGTGTGATCATACGAGGACCTGGAGCCTCCCTTAGGTGCCGAAGATGACCGCCCCAGTGGTTTTAGCCGGTAGGAGTCCGGCATACCCCTTCACCCTTCCCCGGGGCGAAGGAAGTTCATGAAGAAGTTCCAATGGGCAACACTAAAAAAAAAACAAATGCGCGAGCAAGGGATGGGGGGCGGAGAAGTGTTTCCTACTTGAATGGAGTGGTACGGAATTGAATAGCTTCTGAATGACTTTAAGTACCAGTGTGCCACCCACCCGCTTTCAGAAGCTCGGTCGTAATTCCGTCTCCACCCGCCACCTTGTTATTTGTAACCTGTTTCAAGGCCATCCTAATCTCGTACAGGCTGATGTCCGGGATATCCTCGGTATAGTGTCGTCGTAATGAACAGAGTCACGGCCGGAGCGTGAGTACACTGGCTTCGACCGCTGCTATCAGGTCAAGGCGTTGCGGCGCCCAAGATGGCTACTCCTCCAGTATGTCGTATCCTCCGGCCAGTCCCCAAAGTGGTGACAACCAGGCGTCTGATCTCGGCCTATGCGGTACAGATATTCTTAGAAACAATCGTGTCTAGAGATTATCTGCGTAAGCCGGAAGGTGAGAACGTCATGCCGCCTCTCCAGCCATTCCCTGATGACGGGTTCTGCCACCGATGTCGCGGCGTGAAGTAAAATCTAAAGGTCAGTTTCCACCAAACGGAAAAATCCTCTAAATCGTCGCTTGACCACTTTATTGTTTTACTGAATATGTAACTGTCAGTATTGACTAAGCATAAAATTAAAATTAGACATCAAGGGCATACTCGAGCGTGCTCGACCACGAACGAATGCCCTGTTGCGTGAATCCGCGTGTCCGTCCGAGCGTCCTCAAGGCCGAGCACACCCGGAGCTGCTCGAGCCGGCGCGTAAGCGCGCCGCCCATGCCAACCAGCAATGGGCAACCCCAATGGGTTTCAGTGCCTAGCCTCGAGCATGCGCGGGTTTTTGTGCGTTTGTCCCACCAAACGACTGACTGACCCTAAGATTGAAATTTTGCCGTGCGGATCATAATATAATAAAAAATATCGCTGTGGTTGAACCTTTTGTGGATTTATTTGGGACATTTTAAAGTTAGAAAATAGTTATTTCAAATTTTATTTACGACGTAATAAAAAAGGAAGTGCTATATTTTTGCTCTTTTTACGGACTAACTCTCGGAATAAAAATCTGTGAAAGTGAAAAACAGATGTAACTTGCACTAATTAGTTCTCGAGTATATAATTTTAAAACTCATAAGTGTCAGTTTTGTTTAGAAAGCCAACTCTGCGAAAAATCATCGTAGCAAGCTTACCAAAACTTCAAACTAAAGAGGAATAATCAATCTAAAATCATTGTCTGATATGATGATGAATCAATCTAAAGAAATATTAATAAGTAATTACTAGAAGAAAAAAAAAACTAAATCAGTATACCATATTATGGCCTTTTTTAACCGACTTCAAAAAGGAGGAGGGTCTCAATTCGACGCGTATTTTTTATGTATGTATGTACACCGATTACTCCAAGATTTGTACACCGAATTGAAAAATTATTTTTTAACTGTTGCAAAATGCTTTCGAATTGGTCCCATATAGATTTCATTATATTTGATTAAGTAGTTTTTAACCAGCTTTAGGTTACAACCAGGTTAATTTGATCGCGATTATCTAGATGATATCGTAAAAGTTTCGATTCCTCTCAGATCAGAGAACCGATTTGAGTCATTCTTATTTTTAGTGATACCAAATTGGAATAAGTTCTCACATTTATTTACACAAAAAAGAAACAAATAAAGCCTTTTAACAAAAAAAAAAACCAAATTCAAAAACTACATCAACTATATATAGTATACCACCCCAACCATGGTTCATGCAGACCAACGAGAAGTTATATTTTATACCTGGCCCCACCCGACTTCATAAATAAAGTTTTTTTTTCCTTTTCAGTGGTTTTAATATTTTTATCGTGTAGGGTATTTATTTTTGTTAAAAAGTTTCATTTGGTTGATGTTATATATTAAAAGAAGTAGATTTGTTACCTGCGCGCCAAGTAAGAACCGAAACCCTCGAATGTAGCACCTCGCAATCAGTTCGGTTGACGGCACGGTTGGTGCAGTGGCTGATACAGTCGACTGCTGCGCTCCGGGTCGTGGGTTCGATTCCCACACGGAACAAATATTTGTATGATCTGCAGATAGTTGTTCCGGGTCTGGGTGTATTGTATGTGGAATTCATGTCTGTAAACGCACCCACGACACAGGAGAAATGCTAGAGTGGGGCACCGTTTAAAAAAAAAAAAAAAGTTCGCCCAAAACAGGACATCGAGCCGACTGTCACAATCTGTATCGTTTTATTAATTAATATAACAAGCTTGTTTTTTTTTTTAACGCGGGGCAATCCTCTTGGACTTCCTCCGCCTTGGGAAGGGCGGAGGGACATGCCGGGCTCAAACCGGCTAAAACCCCACGGTGTTCTTCTTCTTACATACGATACTTCTGGCATACGATTCCCTTCTGCACACTGCGACCCTCTGGCGCTGTATAATTTATTTTAACATATCTTATATTGGATATGTATGCAAGTGTTTTAACTTGCAATCAAGGGTTTAATATTTAAACATTGGAATTGATTATATTATTAATGTAAAATAAGTTGACATGACCCATTTAAAATTGTATTTTTTAAGTTATTTACTTAAATATTTACACCTTGACATTATATACCTTGACATTTGACTTGACTCAGTTGAAATTACATAATTTTTTATGTTATTTACTTATATTCAATAACTTGACATTATCTTGAGCAAATTCATTTAAAATTTCATTTCTATTAATGTTAGTTTCTTATATTTAATATTATGACATTGACTATTAGTTATTGTTCATATTGTTCTTGTAACATTATATTATAATATTCATACGAAACTGTAAATGTGTGAGAATCATGTAGCCATTGATGTTATTTTTAGTACTTATATTGATTGTCTTTTGCCTGGCTGTATTGGTCTGTCATACTCACTAAAATGTCTTGCTGGCGGTGGTGTTGTGTATCGGGTCGTTCGGTTCCCTACAATATGGTTGAGCTAAGCGATGCTGATGCATGCGTCATGCTCGTGAACGAGTGCCGTTTGTTGGGACTGGTCAGCCGTTAACTGCCACGGCAAATAATTTATTATTATTATTTAATTGTGGTATGTTCCATCTTTACACATTGTCCTACATTTTTCTCGGTATATATATTACAATAATGTGTATCAATCAACATTGTAATCTCAATTATTTTAAAAGAGTATCCATGGAGTTTCTTGCCGGCTCTTCTCCATGAGATCAACTATTTGGAACCGTGCAACTTAGATTCTGACGTTTCATAAGTGCCAATATTTGGTTTATTTGAAATAAAAAAAATTGACTTTGACTTTGACCTTTAGCCGGGGGTGAGGTGTACGCTTTGTCTGCACTAGACCGCGCCCCGGCAGGTATCGGCCCGTCAATGGTTGACGGGCCCCTTCTATGTGCGACCTTACTGGCCGCATGTATCCTTCAGAGAGGCGCGCGCGGAACACGCGGCCTGTTTCCGTTCGGGCGACGGACCGCCCCTGGTTCGTCACCCGCAGGCCGCTCCTCATGGTGGCCGGAGATCGTTCAGCGCCCTACCCCGGCGCCCACGCCCGGTGCGTCTTCTGCGGTGGGGATCAGAGATCTCCCTCCGTCTCCGCTCTGCCGCCTCCTTTGCGTGCATCACAAAATGAGGCGACGGCATCCCATGCGCTCTCGCTCCGGACGATGGACTGAACCACGGCCGGAAGCGAGAGGTCACCCCTTTCGACCGCCGCGACGAGATCACGGCGCTGCGCTGCCCAAGCTGGGCACTTCTCCAACGTGTGCTGCGCCATGTCCTCCGGGCAGTCTTCGCAGTGATGACAACGTCTCTTTTTGGCCTATTCGATTCAGGTACTTCCCGAAACACCCATAGTTCGAGAGTACCTGCGTCATCCGGTAGGTGAGGGCGCCATGCCGCCTCTCCAGCCATTCCTTCATCACTGGTCTTACCGCCGCTGTCGCGGCGTGCCCTGCAGTGGGCCGCTCCGGTCGCTCCTTCCACTCCGCCACCAGGATCCGCCGAAGCGTCGAACCGTCGCACCTCGATCTCGCGAGGCACTGGCGGTTCGCCCCGACTTAGCGCCTCCCCGCGCCACTGATACAGCGACGCGAGGGCTCTCGCTTCTAGATCCCAGGATGGTGATCCGGCAAGGAGGCTCCCCGCCTCGTGGGAGACCGTGCGGTATCCCCTTATCACCCTGAGGACCATCGTTCGCTGCGTCCTTCGCAGCACGGCGACGTTGGCTATCCTCAAGGATATCGCCCACACGGGGTAAAGGGCCATGGACCGCACGACCCCCCATGTAGAGTTTCCGGCAGGAGGCATTGCCGCCCCTCAAATAAGGCAGCAGCCGCGAAAGCGCAGCCGCGGCCGCCGTAAGTTTGGGGGCCAGCCGCCTGAAATGCGGCAAGAAGATTCACCGGCTGTCGAGGACGAGTCCCAGGTACTTCATCGTCTACTCGACGCCGATGCGAACGCCTACCACTATGTGGGATCCCGAGGGCGGCGCGCGCCGGGGAATTAAGTAACTAGCTGAGACCCGCGGTTTCACCCGCCGTTTAATTTAAAATAAATTGGATAGTTTATAAATAATTTAGAGTACTTCGGCATAGATACTTGACATAGTGTATATATATATATAAATATTGGATTTCATGGGTTTTAAATTTTTACGCGGAACCATAATATTTTTTTCTAAAAAAAAAGTAGCCTAAGTTATTCCTTATAACATCAGCTATCTGCCAGTGAAAGTCCTGTAGAAATCGGTCCAGCCGTTTCAGAGATTAGTGGGAACAAACAGACAGACAAAAAAAAATTTTTTTGTTATATGAACCGCGTATACTTTCATATAAATTTAGTAAAAAGCTGTTATTTTGACATTACAAACAGACATTTCAATTTTATTTATTTGTATAGATAACAATGCCGTCGTGCATATATAGAAAATGCATAAACTATCACGCAAAATTAAATAAAGAACTAGGGATCTCATACCACACGTGAGTAACAAATAAAATAAAGTATTTGAATAAAAATATTTAAATTATTTCTAGAATAAATATTCTCGAAGAAAACACCCAAATAAAAAAGACAACATTTAATTTCTATCACATGCGACATAGATAGACATCTGCCACACGTGTTGCCATTTTAGATAGCTATCTCTTTTGCTCTCGTAGTTTTTGTATCTTCTTTCTTACAGCATAGGTGTGCAGTTTTATAGGTTTATATATACCTACAATGAGACTGAATTTTTCGCGCCATTTAATATGTACGTAAAATATCTATGGTATAATATCATTGCTTGACTATACATTTTATTTGCAATTCAGGCCTCCTAACTAAATACTTGGAGCTTCAAAACCTCTACGTACAGTCTTTTAAAATAAAATAATGAATGGTGATTTAATTTATACACGTAGTACACAATTATCCGGCGTCGAGCGGTCAGATTGCACGGACACCCGCCCGTCTAATTCGAGTGCCCTAGGCCGTTGCCTATATGGACGGGCCGGCCCTGGGGCTAAGCACATCTTTAGATTTTCGAAGACCCTCACGCGCTTTCGATAAATACAGTAACTATAACTTCATACAATTTAAGCTTTGACACAGGGGTATAGAGATGTGTAAAGGCGTTCAGAATGAAAAGGATAAATTATTACTTTTGTTTTCATAACGATTGGAATAGTACAACAATTTTATTGGCCTTAAGGCCCCTTATACCGCTAAAGCTGATGACAAATAAAATGAGTGTGTTATCTGCGGTCCGAAAATATTCTCGCCTTTCTAGTTTATAACACCCCACTCTTTTTTGAGATTTTAGACGATTTAAATTGTACTGATTTCTAGGGAAGAAAAATCCGAACAGTTATCAGAATGTCGTGAAGAATTGGAGCACACTAAGTTAGTGCTGGCAAAGTTACGTTCTGATAGTCAGGAGTGGTTCAATGAAGCCAGGAAATCAGCGGGTTATAGAGACGAAGTTGATGCTCTTAGAGAAAAGGCTGAGCGCTGCGACAGGTATAGTATAACAATTAATGTAGTGACATAATTATACAGGTGTTTTAGTGTAACACAGCTTAATTGTTGAGAATTGACATTATCCCCATCTGCAAAGCCGTTGGTCGGCAGTGCACAGCAGTTTTCTTGTTAGTGTTGCAGTTGCAGTGTTAATAAGAGTTAATTTATTTAACGTCCTTAATTGTTGTGGCGTATAATTATCTGCGCTTTTGTTTGGTTACTACTGCATACTGCCTCGGCCACCTTGATGCTCGAACTCTTAATTAAGTTTATTAATATTTTATATCTAAATTTATAGGCGCGATATTTGCGTACATTCGCTATTCTTGAATTTAATAATTAGGGTATTTGTTTATTTGTTTAAAGATTAGAGCAAGAAATCCAACGTTACCGTGATCGTCTAGCGGACGCTGAATACTACAAAACTCGAGTAGCTGAACTGCGTGAAGATAATAAAGCTTTAATGGAAACAAGGGATGCTTTGGAAGAACAACTGCTGAGAGCTAGGAAGCGTTCTGAACAATGTCTTACTTTAGAGGCAGCTATGATTAAATTGAAAAGGGAAGCTAATGATATTGCATTGGTAAGATGGACACATGCACCCACTAAATTAAATACGGTTCTAAAATTTTATGAGACTGAATAATGTATCTTTATTTTCTAGGAAAGAGATGCAGATCAGCAAAAGATCCAAGAGCTTATAGAAGAAAATAACCACCTGCAATACATTACCAAGTCAGTTTTGAGTGAAAGCAATAACAGCAATCTAGATACTGACAACGAAGGTGAAAGCACTCTAGAATCCGGCGAGAACAGCTTATCCGAACAATTGACTAGTAATGCTCAAGCAAGAGCTTTAAAACTCGAATTAGAAAATAAAAGGTTGTTATCAACTATAGACAGCTTACGAGAACAAACCTTATTGGAAAGTAGTGACAAAGTACTCGAATTGGAAAAAGAAAAGAAAAGATTAACTTTGAAATGTGAACAACTACATGAAAACTGTAGCAGGCTTATGCAACAAAACTCAGAGCTGGAGGAAGTTTTTCGTAATGCTTTAGAGGAAAATAGAAAGTTACAAGATTCTTTAGATAGCCAAAAGACTTTTATAGATCGCCAATCAATTGATAGAGATTCAGAGAAAAATAAATTGCAGGACTTTGAAAAACATTTAGAGTCCTTAACCAAAGATAAACAGAGAATTCAGATGTTGTGTGACTCTATACAAAGGAGAGCTGATGAATTAGAAAAATCATTAGACTCCAGAACTAAAGAACTGAATATTATTAAGCCTGAAGCTGATAAGGTCACTGGTCTTATCATTCTAACGGAGGAATTAAAAACAAAATTAACATACAGTGAAAGAGACTCTCACAACTCTCAGAGAGAAGTGAACAAATTAAGAGAGGCGGTTGAGGAAAAAGATGTATCTCTGGACAAATTAACTACTGAAATTGAACTCAAGAAAAAAGAACTTGAGAGATTATCTAGAGAACTTGAAATAAGCCACACTATAACAAGCAAATTCCAAGATTTAGAACAAAAGACACAAGAACTTAAGTCACAAAAGAAAGTAGATTCAGAAACTATACAAACTTTACAGAAAGATCTTATTACAGAAAAAGTTAATTTTGACAAACTAAGGAACTGTATGGACAAACTAGGAATCAATGCTTCTGAAATACTAAGTAAAGATGTTAATATAGAGGATCTGCTGGAAAAGATTATAACCAATGTTGATCAGGAAGGATTGATTTCTGAAATTGCTGCTAAAGCCAACTTAATGCAACTGTTGCCATGCGGATGTAATCATGATAACGAAAATACGAATAGTGACGACGGTATAGTAAGCCCCCAAATTGAACAGCTCACTTCAGATCTTACGTCGCTACAGGCTTCTCTTGAAAATAGTCAGGCTGAAAATGCTAAACTGCAAGTTAACATTGCAACTTTGAACTCTCAAAATGGTTCCTTAATATCTCAACAAATGACATTACAACTTGCTAATAGTCAACTTGCAGCCGAAAAGGAAGAAATTATCAAACAATTAGAAGTTCTAAAAGATAAACAAGACAACCTTCTGAGAGACCAGGTAGCCCTTCAAACACTCCATGAACAACTTAACACAGAATATGAAACACTACTAAGTGAGAGAGAACCTGTGAAAATTACCGTTAGGGATTTGAAACTTGAAAATCGTGAACTTAAAGAAAAGTTAGGCCATCTAGAGAAAAAAGTGTCCGACTTTGAAAACGAAAGGGAAAATTTAAAAATTGAGTCTAGGAATCTAACTAATCTCAGAGCTGAGCATTCCAAATTAAAAGATGATTTTAGGAATCTCTTTACAGCAAGTGATAGGCTGAAAAATGAATACAGAAACATGCAAGAAGAGTATAGAAATCTTAGAAGTGAAGTTACGCAATTAAAATTAAGAAATACGGAGATTTCTGGTGAAATTAATACAAAGGTTGAAATTATAACGAGTTTGGAGTTAGAAATTAATAAGACTAACCAACATTGTGAAATGTTAATTCAAATGAATAAAAGTCTTGATGCAGACAGGCGTTCTTTGATGGATCATGTGTCACAGCTTTTGACTCAATATCATGAACTATTGGCTCATTCACTAAAAGACAAACAACATTATCATGAAGAAGAAAAGATGTTTGCGGACAAAGTTAATGCCTTGTGCCGTCAGAAAGAAAAACTAGAAGAGAAAATTATGGAACATTACAAGAAGCTAGATAATTGCACAACAAAAAGACGTGGCTTTGGTGCGTCATTTGTAAAAAGGGTTCGTAAAGCTGGCACTGATTTAATTAATAAGGTTCCCACTAGAAACAATAAAAGGATTGAAGACGCGAGTCGTTCCAAATCTCAATTGACCTTGGCTGGATCTGAATCGGGAGAATCGGACCCTGGCACCCAGGACCTAGACAAATTATCAAAAAATTCAGACCAAGATCAAGGTTCGTCGTACCCGAGTGCGGAATCGCCAAGGCACAGTGTAGACTTTAGTTTCTCAAGAAGGTTTGATGATAAACTCCTTAAGAAATCTGACAATATTGACATCGGTGGTTCAATCCCAAGTCTGGATTCCACTAGATTAAACAGTGAAGGAAATTTTGTGCGAAGGCTTTCTGGGACATCGATCCACAGCGGCGGTGGAGATGACGCTCTTATAAGAGCGTCACTGAGAAGGCGACCGCATAAGGTTATGCCTTCTTCACACAGAAATAGTTTTCAAGGTTTGGAAGGCGACACAGGACTACCAGCAGGTAATTTATTTCGAAAACATATTTATACGCTTAATAGTCTTCATGTACATCCACAGCCTCTGTGAACTTTCTTCAGAGTAGAAGCTCCACTTTTTTTTTGGCTTAGCAATGTGCTAATCTCGCGTGATGCGGTGAAAACAAACCGACAGACATCTAGACAGCAATTCTATAAATCTCAGTGGCTGATACAGTCGACTGCTGCTCTCCAGGTCGTGGGTTCGATTCCAGCACGGAACAAATATTTGTATGATCTGCAAGTAGTTGTTCCGGGTCTGGGTGTATTGTATGTAGAATTCATGTCTGTAAACATTACAACGACTTCGAGATCGTGCTACAAACACTTTTAGGTACACATATACCAAAAAAACGACTAAATATATAGTTATACAAAAACAAAACATACCTAACCACCGGACTAAAAATATCATGTCAACATAAGGGGCACTTAAAAGTTATCGTGGACCAAACTAAAAATATCACTTTAAAGAAACACTATAAAGTATATGAAAACATTCTAAAGAAATGTGTAAAACAGGCGAAAAAGTTAAATAATATAAAAGCAATGAAGCGCGCTCAAAATAAATCTAAAACTATGTGGAGAGTAATTAAAAGTAATAAATAACACGCCTAGCTAATTACCCTGCTACAAAAATCTTAGTCTAAACTACCAAAACAACATAACTAATTGCCCGAATACAATAACAAACCTATTTAATGACTACTTCGCGTCTATCGGTGAGTCGAGTCAGAATGTCCTTTCAAGGTCATGCCCCGTTCTAGCTCCCCGATTAACTCAGTCTTTGTACAACCAACAACAGAACGAGAAATATCTAACATTATAAATAAAATGAGCAACAAGCGCAGCTTTGGAGTGGATGATACTCCACTGATATTGATTAAAGCGTGTTGTGAAGAATTGACCCCACCACTTACTAAATTAATTAATATATCACTAGACGAAGGTAAATTTCTGGATAAACTAAAGTACGTAAAAATAATACCGATCCACAAAAAAGGGAACAATGCCCTCGAACCCAGTGCTTATCGTCATATAGCCTTGCTACCAACCTTATCAAAAATATTTGAAAAAACTATGGCAATTAATATATAAATTCCTTGAAAAATACAATTTATTAGATGCTAACCAATACGGCTTCAGACAAAAAAGATCAACAATATTAGCGACATATTAAATACGTGCAAAAATATACAGTTATATTAATAAAAAGCTATACACATTAGGTCTATTTCTAGACATGACTAAAGCGTATGATAAGGTATCCCATAATATCCTATTACAAAAACTATATGGCTTCGGCATACGCGACAAGGCCTACCAGTGGCTAAAGACGTATCTAAAAGATAGAAAACAACTTGTGCAATTTGGATACTATGATAAAAAAACAAACGAGCTAAACGATATTAAATCACACATTAAAACCGTTAACACCTCCATACCACAAGGCAGTGTATTAGGATGTATTCTACTTCTTAATGACTTACCCAAAACAATACAAACGCCTTGCGTGCTATTTGCTGATGACGTATCTTTATTATTTCCATGTGTCGATAATATCGATAGTAACCCCCACATAGAGAATAGTTTTAAAGACATAATGATTTGGCTCCGCGAACATAATTTAGAAATCAATTTAAATAAAACGAAAATGTTACAGTTCCGAACCTATCACAGAAAACCTTTAAATATTGACAAAATACTCAAACAGTTAACCATCGCACAGGTGAATGATTTTACCCTGTTGGGCATTACTTTAGATTGCCTAACGTGCGCTCGAGACTGTTTGTGACGACCCTTGTAAACAGCTTATAAACACGGCTCAGAATCCTTTTTTTTATTGGTCTCCAGTGGAAATTTATCATGAAATTTCTTTCATCCTGGGGCAAGGCGAATAGGCATGCCGGACTCCTATCAGCTAAAACCACTGGAGCGGTCATCAGCCGCCCATTGGCGAGGATTGTGTAGGATCCCCCCAAGCCTCGCTGTGCGCTGTGCTGCGCAACCGGCGGCACGTGAGTACGTGCGCGCCACCGTCTCCCCGGGGGTCTCTTGGTATGAGCTCGCCGACTCCACAATCTACACGCCCGCTACCCGCGAGAGAATCGAGACCCTATAATTCTTCAACAGGGTGTTATCAGCCTTTTTGAAGTAAACTGTTTCAAGACTATCCAAGATATATTCGTTATAGTGTCGGGTTATTTTGGGTCCCGGGTGTTTGTTTGAGCCAATGGTAGTTAGTCATCGAGGTGTGTAGAGCTTCTCAATCTCTCTCAAAATCTCTGGCTTAGTCGATGCTACGCTGCCGTTCTCGGTCTTGAGGTTCATAATCCGACTTTGCCCAATAGACGTGTCTCTTGCAAACACTTAAGAGCCCTGATTCCACTCAATCGACTCTATAGCACCGTTGGGTACAAGGTGCGCATATCGTGACGCAAGGACTTTCATATCTGTCTATTGAACAGTGGGTATTCAGCATCACCGGAGGACTGGAGCGTTATGGCGCATCTTAGTGCCATGAGGTCGAGAGTGTGAGCGCAGAACTTTTTTGGTCTACCTTTACGATGAGTTTTAAAGTACTTAGGGTGAGATTCAGAAACGAATCTAAGTTCACGCTTCCATCTGTCAAAATTAGGGGCGTAAGTAGTGCATTTTGACATATGGAAGCGTAAGTTCACGCTTAGACTCGTTTCTGAATCTTACCCTTAGACCCAACCGTTTGGACAGTTTCTACAAACCTACCATTTAAATAGTCCACAGATACGCAAAGTTCTAGTTCCTAATTCGAAGCGATAGTGGAGTTCGAGTTGGAAGCTCTTGGGAGTTGGATATGAGCGCTAGAGGCCGGAGCGTAGACGTGTTTGCCCAATAGACATGTCTCATCAAACATCGTAGGTTCATCAAACGAGACCTCTCACCTTTGAGACTAATATTCAATGTACCTATGACTATTCGGTGATCAGTACTGGTCTTCACCCTATGGATCAAGTAGACATAATTGAGTATTGGTCTTTAATGGTAATGATGAAGTCAATATCATTCTTTGATGGAACCATCAGGACTGATCCAGGTCCATTTCCTGTGAGGCGGTTTTTGCAAAAAAGGAGTACATCACGAAGAGTCCCTCCTTTTCCAAGGAGTTGCCCAGCCTCTGGCCCCTGGGGTTCCGTTGTCCACACTAAAATTGCCCCACTCTAAACTTACCATCGCGTCGTGTACCCAGCTTCGCATTGAAGTACCCCCATCACAAACGTGGAGTGGGTCTTGAAAGTATGTATGGCTGTACGCTACCCTGCTTTTGGTGGTAATTATTTTTGTTAATGAGGAACTTGAAGACAAAGAACCCAACACCACCTACAGACAGATAGTCACCACCTCGGTAGTCTACTACCTATTCTAATAGGTTGTCGGATTTCAGGGTTATCGTGTTGATGGGCGCGGAATTGCTACTGTTCAACAGAAGGGATGCTGCTGCCCATGCTGCTTCTGGTTAAGAGTGCCTTAGTCGCCTTATACCTTATATATATGCTTGTAAGCAATTTTTCTTCGTATGAAAGCCTTCTGTGAAGCCGTCAATTTTAATCTTTTTTGGGGAAAATATTTTTCTGCGATGAATTGAAAGTCACTATTATGACCTGGATTCCATCGATCGATGAAACAATTTTTCTCAACGCTGGTTTCCGAAAAAGCTGTTTCTTTAAACACGATTTTCGGCAAATTAATATTAGTTACATAATTCAAACAAAGAACGGTCATTTTTGCGAGCTTCAAAATACCTGTACGATTTGTACTCAACATCTTTAGTCTGTCGTCGAATTGGCTTGCTCATCCTGAGATCGTTATCTCGTGTGCATCGAACGTAAATCAATGCTACGTTTCGCCCCTTCCATTGCGTGGTTGCGGCGATTGCCGTTTTTTGTAAACGAAATTGCCGTGTTTGTAAGGAACATAATCTCATTATTGCCGTAGCCAGGAAAGGAAATTGATAGAGCCAAAGACATGTTTAAAATTATGTTCAAATGAAAAATCTTCCCTTATGGATTTTTCTTGATTTTTGTAAGCTCGTCCTTTTTTATCCGGAAACTCATTAAACAAATCCTCTATGTAAATAAATTTATTATATTTTATTGCCATGGCCGTGATTTTTGACTGTGACGCGAATACCCATTAAACATTTTTTTATAGATAATTTTGAAATTTTATTAAAATAAATAGACATTATCTAGATATTTTATAGATACATTATATAGATATTTATCAAAATACATAAAATCACCCAATTTCTTTGGTCAAATGTACATTGGAAGAAGATATCGGATGAGCGGCATCCATTCTTAGGGAATTATCTGTGAATAGACAATAATACAAAAGGGTTACCACCTTTTAACTTATTTCATTCCGAATTACCTATGTCATACTTAATTAAATTAGTGGTTTCACCCTAAAAGAGCGATAAAATCCCAATATAATGCACGGAAATTGCCGTAGATTCTGCTATAATTGTCTAATTGCCACAGATCACGGCAATTGCCGTAGCAATGGCAACACTGCTGCATTCCGTTACTCCACCTGCCCTCACTAACATGTAGAGTAACCTCGACCCGTCAATATCTGCCGCCTCGCAGGACGGTCGCGCAACATATACATAAAGTATTACCAAATTGTGAAGTTATGATGATGTTTATATTTCTTTGTATAAGTACCACGTGTTTTAGGTGGCACCAGAATAATCACATGTCGGAGTGAGCTAACACGTGACCACCTCACAAAAATCTGACCATGGGAGAAACTCTGATATCTATTGGAGAAACAGTCATATCTCAAGTCAACTCCCGCGAACTTAAATGTTTCACCTTGTGACTTATCGCAAAACTTACTTTCGTAGGGAATTGCATTTAAAATTGGAATACACGGCATAAAAACTGTGGCCTCTATCACATGGCGATGCATATGCGCAATGATACCGATTTGAACTTGCCTACCATCAAGCAATTCATGAAAAAGCGTCTAAACGCTTATTTGACTCTGCTCTGACCCACTCGAATTTTTCGTGGTATCGGCCGCCAAATACCGACTCTCCCGTATCAGTAGCGTACTGATCGACCTGGATGATAAAATTAACGTAGTTCACGTGAAGAGACACGTTCTCGTATACCGCGTACGGCGCCAAGCCATGTTTTAAATATTCCCTAAAACATTTAAATCATATCAATCCAGCTGTCCTAGTAAACCTAAAACATTTAAATCATATCAATCCAGCTGTCCTAGTATAACAGCAATGCCCTAAGGCGAGGTCCTGTAGGGGGCGCCCTAAGAAGCAGTTGCTTAGTCTATAAAATTAATATTAAGCTTGGCTGGAGGCCTGTTTTGGCTTCGCCAGAAATTGTCCGGTTAAGCAGTCACATTTCCAGGTAATATAGGCGAGAAGCCATTCTAAAAAAACATGGCGATGCAAACCTTTGACTGAAGCCTAGTGCCATTACACAATTTGGGCGGCTTCAAATTCCTTAGTAATTAGTAATATAGTTCTCAGTAGTATAGGAGTACACACCTAAAGTACAATCCTATGGCGTGGGAAACCCGGTGGATTTGAAGTGTTTAAAAATCCCACTGGATAATGAACAGCTTCATCTTTATTTACCACTGAGTCTATAAATTTATACACCGTTTCTTCTTCCTTAAATTATTGCAGCAACATGTCAAGCTTTTTATATCATTTCAGCCGTCCATATCTGGACATAAGCCTCCAGCAAAGAACGATCAACGAAAGCTCTGGGTTTGTGTTGTGTGCTCGTTGGGGGATTTTACCATAATAGCCACGCTTGGCAGGCGGGTTAGCATTTAATATTTATGAAAAATATTAAATAAGTCATGGAAATAGTAATATTTAAGAATGATATGTAATCCCTTGACTTTTAGAATCTTGTGTGTAGTTTGTGCAATATCTCATAACACATTTACGGTCATTTTGGGACATATAAACTGTCATAAACGAACACTCGATATACGAACCACTTCGGTGGACGCCAACTTGACACTGAGATCAGGTTGGCTAATTAGCCAAGTTGTAACTTGCCACTCGCAGAGCGCTTATACCCTATCTACACCTTTTTATTACTTATTATTATTAAATTAAAAACTGAAACACATTTACAATATTTGACTCTCCACTCTAGGCCCACGGTCCTAAGCACAATGGGCAATCCCCTTAGCTTATTTTCATTCCTGAGAACTTTCCCTACGATATTTAAATTAGACTAGAAGAAAATATCGATGCAGGCGTCGGTATACACATATTATGATGTGATTTCCTATTTCTTCACATGCTACCTTACACAATTGAAAATCACAAATCACATATCTAATTAACGGGCTCATTGCCAGACACAATTAAAAATCGATTGTGTCTCGCCACCGGTGGATTTAGCCATTTGAGAGGATAACGCATTTTAGGGTTGATTGCGGTCTGTAACTTAAGTTTACATTTTTTTTTTCCAGCATCAACTCCAACGCCGTTTGGCACTGCCGGTACTCGCCGCACGGTGTACGTAGCTGACGACGATCCCAATGCCAATCTTAATACAAAGCCACAAAGTACTCCCATAAAAGAAAATCCGACTTACTTGGTTTACAATCGAATATCCACTGTCATCGGGGACGGCGCGTGCCAAAGTATGAACGACAGACCGACGGTGGATCAACACCGATCTATGACCGAACCCTCGCGATCTGTAGTCGACGAGAGTTTGCCAGAAAGAGATGACCTCAGAAACGAAAGAAGGTCATTAAATCGTAACGAAAAAACAGATAACTCAAAAGAATCTGCAATTTGGTACGAGTATGGTTGCGTATGATGAAGTGTTTGTAATTTTTGAGATTGAGATGAACTTGTGGAACAGAGACTGATGAGATGCCTTGTATTTCGAGTTATACGATATAAGAAATGATTGCGTGATTGGAATATTCAAACATTTGTACTTACGATAATTGGCAATAGCTTTATGAAGTGATACAGTTCTTTATAATTTATAGTAAAAACAGTATTATTTGGCATTTAATTTGATGATATGAACGACAGTAAATTTCTTTTTAAGCTTTAAATACCCCTAACGTAAACTTTGTGACGTTAATACCAGTGAATATTGTACATGTAACATAAAATAAGGTTATAATATGTAATGAATATCATTTGACTAGTATTTAGTAGAAGATGAGTAGGTATAAGTTATTTCACTAACAATCCATGGCTGCTTGTAATTTTTGGGTTGAGAAAATTAAGTACAAAGGTAAGAAAAATGCTGTTGAATATATAAAATGCGTTTGAACATATTATAGAAACAGATTGATTAAGATTTTCTATGTCGACTACATGTTTATTCCATATCATATGTGTTTATATAAGTCAAATCTTTTATTCCAAATACCTAAATCAATTACTGGCACAATTATGAACGTTATTTCGGGTTGTTTTGTTCATTTTAACGTGTGAGTTTCATGAAAAAGAATCTTTTTTGTATACTTGCTAAATAGCTCTCTTGTTGATAACTGCCTGCTGTTTTTAATTTAGCTATATTATTATCTGGTTAGTATCTAAAACATGAGTGACATTCGATTTTCTAAAACCGAATTTTGGATGGACTATATTCATTCCATTTAAAATACCAGCATAAAAAGATAAAGATTGAAAATGACCACAAAGGTAGCTCTATATAATGTATCGTCGATTTATTTTACAGGACCAAGTGATTTATTTTAGTGTAGGTATAACAATTTTATTTACCACAATTTGAGATTAATACTCTGGAAATTATTTTGAGGCTACGCATCTTATCAATTGATACTTTTATTATTTTATTGTAAATATAAGTTAGTTGATAGTTTGATCGACATAATTTGTGATGTTTCTTTATAGGTAATACCTATTACCTTGCCAGTGATACTGTGACTACTATTATATTTCATTTCATTTTTATGTGTATTTTTTATGAATTGTTATGCATAATATGTAGCACATATCTACAAATAGTTATTTTTATAAAGTGTATGTAATTTTAAAATTAAGGTATCTTATGTTTGCGGCTCAAAATACAGTGTTTTATATTTATTTGCAATAAAACAAATAAATTGTAGCGACATTTGCTTTACATCACATATTTTGTTCTAGTACAAGTCAATGTAATAAAGAAATATATGATTTGTGTAACTTAGCAAACATAACTAGACTAAAAAGTAGTTTTACAGCAATCGCTCGGCAAGATTCTACTATATATATACTATAGTGTGTTCGTCACTACAATAACATTTGCAAAATTAGATTGTGTTTGTTCGTGTGGTTAGTGGCCCACCTTGTGTCAGAGAAGTCCTCCAACTTGGCTTAACGACTGCTGTCTAATGACAACAATCGGGACCGACGATTATACGTTCCCTTTAACGCACGGAAACACTCGGTTAAAATGTGGTCACACATCTATAGACTGACTGCGCCGAGCGTTGTTTAACCTCGCCGATCGTTTACCGCTCAATGAGTGAAACTGGCTATGAAATTTTGTAATTTTAGTTTATTTTATATAAAATGTTGATATACAATTATGACAAGTACATTATTGTTATAGAACAGTGCCTTTACAATACCCATAATTCTCTATGTTGATAAATTTCAGGGCAACTATTTTGCCTTATGGTTGACAACCCTGTTATTAATTGGTTCTATAAATATGGTGCTCTTCATTATTGTAATGATAATAATGTTAAAATTACGGTATTAACATTTTTATGTTTAAAATCTAATATTGGGACGTTTTTCAAAAGTATCATCAGTTGTCCGATTGTAAAATCAGAAGTAGGTATATCGCAGTAGTTATTTTTTTCTCTATTCTGAACATTCTCATTTACGTATTGTGAAATTAAAATTAATTAATTAATCTAGCTTAATATTTTCTGGTATAACTGTAATATAATTAATGTAGGTACTTAATGAATGCCTCTCACCGAATTTATGTTTTAGCACACACATCTTGAATAAACAGTTCTTCAATAAAATTGTATCTAGTATTCTTTTCGTACCCATGTACGTACAATTTAGAGACAAAAACCACTATTGTTTCGGACGGTTAATTCAAATATGAATAAAGAGAACCCTCACTATGGTGTGTTACTACGGACTCGCGTCAATGTCCAAAACAAAACAAAAGTAACACTTAAAATTGAAGTGGCTGTAGAGTGATCGTACGAGTACCTGGAGCCCCGTTTCGGCTCCTAAGATAACCGCCTGAGATGATTTTTCTTCCGATCCTCGTATGTAATTATCTTCTTTCGTGTGGTTAGAGGCCAACCTTCTGTCAGAGTTGTTCTAGCCGCCCGAAGGCCTCCGACTTGGCTTAATGACTGTCAGCCGCAACCACGGAGGAGAGAAGGAAGTGGAGGCGTTGTAAGGCAAAATCTCTTTAGAAAGAAGCTGCGCCTGAATGCGGGTGGCAGGGGGACCAGGTACAGCTATGTTTCCACCCCACTAAGGAAAAGACGCCCATTATACAATGTACTTTGAAAGACGTCCATTATTAATAAATCCATCCAGCGCTGAAAATTTTATTATCGGGTATTACCGATCGCCCCACTACTTACCGACAGATGGCACATTTTCCTATTTTAAATTCTTATTATTCATGTAAATATGTAATTTATCTATGAAATAACTAACATTTTAGTAAGTAAAATGAACTAAAACAACTTATTTGTGCCGAATTTTCTTAAATATGTAAAAAAAACGATATCGGTGAGAAGTGAATAGAATGCATCTTTTCGACGACAGATCGTAACTGGTCTAGATGGAGATCTTTCGAGTTCCTGGAGCCTCCCTTCGGTGCCGAGGATGATCAATCCGGTGGTTTTAGCCGGTAGGAGTCCGGCATGCCCCTTCGCCCTTTCCCGGGGCGAAGGAAGTACATGAGGTATTTCCACCAGATCAATAAAAAAATAAAAAAAGATGTCTCTAACAATTAGTCGAAAAAATATGTTTTAAAATGAAACTATAAACATTAAGGCATAACACATGAAATGTTATACCATCAATACGTTTTAGTTTTGATCCTGAACAATTTTTACTTCCAACAACGGCGAACTTCATTGTTAAAACAATTAAAATATTCAAAATCTGTTCAAACTAACTAGAACCGAACGGGATGACGATTCACTTGAAACTAAGG
The DNA here is from genome assembly GCA_947459985.1 of Diloba caeruleocephala. Lineage (NCBI taxonomy): Eukaryota > Metazoa > Arthropoda > Insecta > Lepidoptera > Noctuidae > Diloba > Diloba caeruleocephala. The sequence goes on from OX381615.1 coordinate 15,942,073, forward strand.
TTTGCGGCCCCGCACTGTGACGTCGAGACCTATTGCCTTGCAACACCTCCACTTCTTTCTCTCCTCCGTGGCCGGCACCGACGATTTACGTGCCCTCTGAAGTAAGGAGAAGCTCAGTTCAACTACCACTATACGGTCACCCATCCATAGACTGACCGCGCCAAGCGCAGCTTAACCTCGCCGATCGTTTACCGATCAGCAAGTGCAACTGGCTATGAAATCAAAGGTATCGTATTCACTTTGATGATCGGCGAAAAGACCGCCTTGAAACCCATCTCGCAAAGTATCAAATCAAAACGTATCTTGATATAGTATCAACATGCGTCCATACTACCGATAAAGATACGCGTATCCGATACGAAGTGTATCGGACGCTACGGTACGGTATGGTATTTCCATTTAAGAGTCAGACTGTGAATGATGATGATAGATAGTTATTTTCATGCTAAATTATATGATAATATAAAAGAGAATCAACAGAAAGAAAAGAAGAAAAGAGTTTCAATATTATTATTAGTTATAGCTTTATTCTTCACCAGCCTTCGCATTGGTTCACTGCTTAAAATACTTATTATATTCAATATTATTGTTACAATCTAAAGAGATCCGTTACAGCTGGTTTCAGCCGACACCTCCCACTTCAATACAGGGCAGGACTGCATAGTAACTTTAAATGGTTGTCCAGATACCACCGACTTTCGCCCAGGATCAACTTTTTGCGGCAGATAGGATATAATGCACTGAAATTAATATGGATTTTATAGTAAAAAAAACTTACAAATCATAAATATATTCCGAATTATAGAGCTATATGTTACCTTCGGTCTATCACTTTCAGTTGTCATGTATCCAACGCACATAGTTTTTGTAGTGTGTCCCCAAAGTAATTCGCCCTCTCCGTTTAATGAGTCAAACCTTAAAGCTAAGGTGCCACCTAATCTATCAGGAACATCCCAAAGAAATGGTGACTCTAAAAAGTTTTCTTTCAAACATTTATCAAGACCCAAAATAGGGGAAGATTCTAACAAACTCTCAGCAGAGTTCTTGGCTAGTTGTGTTCTGATTAAATGTTCTCCGCAACCTGATGTACAGGCGGCCACGGATGGCTTTGTGCCATCCCTGCTCATCACTGCCCATACTCCACTTCCAAAAGATGCTGCCTGGCCAACTCTTCCTTCATGCTTTAAGGAAACACCACCCGAACTTGCTCCAGAAGCTACAACACCATTAGAATCTACGCAGATAGCCCCAACTGTGTCTAAGGGACTGAACTTTACATCGTTTTGTATAGAATAACGTTTCAGCTTCCGTTTACAATGTTTATAGTTTCGAAATGCACGAGCAGACACCATTTTGTGATCAGCTACTATTGCCAGTCCCATCCTCTCTGCCCAAGACCTTGCTCCAAGTCCTGTAAGTATGCAAGGAGGAACTCGACCCAATGATAAGTTATCACATTGTTTTATGCAAAGCTGTTTAGCTAAAGTAATAGGATTCCAAACATTTGATACAGCTCCACAGGCGCCAAAATGCAGTGTTTGACCATTCATGAGTGATGCATCACACTCTACTGCTCCATTCCAACTTAAGTTTGATCCATATCCAGCATTTGTTAATGGACTGTTCTCCAATTCTGGAAAAAATAGATAAAACATTTGAATGAGGTACAATCGAGACCAAATGTATGTTCAAATTGTATAATTAGAAAAAAAACACGTTAGTAAAAAAGGCGTTCCTAGGTCGCAATACTACATGATTTAAATATTATAAAATAAAATATGCATACATAATCCTAATATCTAAAACAATACAATAAAAACTATCGTGATCGATTATAAATATAAAGGTGTCAATGTCATGGGACAATATTACGCAACGCTACTAGAAAAAATAACAAGTTGCGATTAAAGAAAAAGAAATACAGGACAAGTGCGAGTTGAACTCGCGTAGAGAGGGTTCCGAAATTGCTCAATATATTGTCTATTGTTGAAGTTTGTCTTGTACCAATAACTTATCCCAAAAACAAACTTAACATTGCAGTTAAAAAACATGATTTCCCATACATTCCAACCGCAAACGAAATTTGTACGCATAATATTGAAAAATTTACAATGTTATTTAAAAAACCATAGACTTCTTATAGGTTTTCCTGTTATCTATAGGTAAAGCGCTATTATTTTTTTAATTAGGCTCATTAGTTTCGGAGTTAAAGGGGGGGGGGGGGGGGGGGGACGTCAATAGTCGTCTACTTTCCTAAATAATTTTAAAATTATAAAATAAATACATTAGACACCCTCGCAACAAGCCCTTCCATTTCATATATTACATGGTACAGTTTTCAAAATTGTATTCCATAATTTTCTATATTTCGCCCAAAAGGGACCCCCATATTCAAAATTCATTTATTTACGTTACACGTACGTGTTTGAGTCGCGGAAATCCTTGTGTACAAAATTTTATAGTCAATCGCTACTGCTACTGGAGCTTCTGAGAAAATTGGCTGTGACAGATGGACAGACAGACATACACAGTGTGATCCTATAAGGGTTCCGCCGTTTTTTTCTTCGGACGTACGGAACCCTAAAAAGTAGAGGAAGTGGTCTGGAGGTGCTCCTTGTGCACGACAAGGCACCCGTTCATAAGAGTTGCGATCGCTGCCTTACGCAAGTACGGCTTCGAAACTTTGAATCACCCTCCCTATAGTCCAGATTTAGCCCCATCAAATTATTATTTGTTGTATTATATGTAGTTACAGGTGTTGTTAGTGGTGAGATTCAACATGAAACCCTGTTAGGGCGCAGTAAATACACCATGTATAGGGTACACACTTAATAAAATATACTTATAGTGGTCTCGAGGTGCTCCTTGTGCACGACAAGGCACCCGTTCATAAGAGTTGCGATCGCTGCCTTACGCAAGTACGGCTTCGAAACTTTGAATCACCCTCCCTATAGTCCAGATTTAGCCCCATCAAATTATTATTTGTTGTATTATATGTAGTTACAGGTGTTGTTAGTGGTGAGATTCAACATGAAACCCTGTTAGGGCGCAGTAAATACACCATGTATAGGGTACACACTTAATAAAATATACTTATAGTTATACATAATTCCTTACGATAAAAGATAATAACAGTTATGCTAATCTTAGATAATTTGTACCCATTTGTATAATACCTACTTATTATTTAATACAATTTATGCCATATGATTTTTTTATTACGCCATTAGACACTTCCACCCCCGAGCATATAGCTCTGGCGGCCCCTCTCTGATCGGCCAACTAAGGCAAGCCAGAGTTGAAAATCCTACGGGCACTCATGGGGTACCACTCCAACCAACCAATAAAGGCAAGCCGGAGACGAGGCCCCGACCGACTCTCTGGAGCATTCGGGTACGCAGTGTCACCACTCACATTCAGCTCGCCACAAACTGCCCTGCGTTATTATTATCTACATGTATCTCTTTTCACGGATTTATATCCCCTGTAAGGGGGAACCCGGTCTTTTGACAGGCTTACGCGGGGACATAGGCCCAACACGCAGAGGCCCTTTAGAGAATTTTAATCTAAAATGTAATGGGACACCAACCGGGGACTCTCCATAGCTGCACTATAAAATGAAGTCATGGATTGTCCCCGGTGGTGTAAGGCTATTGTATGAGATGGAAACTATAATGATAAGGTCTATTGCAATGGGTGTTACATGGAATAAAAAGAATAATAAATACGGGAACAACGGCGTCTGCCTTTCAACTTTGATCGTGAAATTCTGTGGCAGATGGTGACTCGCCACTCACAAGATGGGCCCCCAAAATGGCCACCACTACAGGCGACAAGGAGCAACACCGGTGTAAGCGGCTAGGGGTGTAGAGAGGTGCGGCACCGGTTTCACCATCGCGCGTCTCGAAGACTCGGAGCGGGTTTCCCCGTTATTACGCCATTAGACACTTCCACCCCCGAGCATATAGCTCTGGCGGCCCCCCTCTGATCGGCCAACTAAGGCAAGCCAGAGTTGAAAATCCTGCGGGCACTCATGGGGTTCCACTCCAACCAACCAATAAAGGCAAGCGGAGACGAGGCCCTGACCGACTCGCTGGAGCATTCGGGTACGCAGTGTCGCCACTCACATTCAGCTCGCCACAAACTGCCCTGCGTTCTGTAAGCTACTTAATATACCTTTTTTTTTTTTCTTATGACATACTTTTTCTTTTCAAAGATCACTACAACAACCAATATGGGTGTGTTGTGTGCTTATTGGAGGGTTTTGCCATAATCGCCATGCTTTGCAGGTGGGTTAGCAATCACAGTTGAGTTGTTAATGTATACATAGGACGCTGCTGCCCATCCTCCTGCTAATTCCATAATCACCTTTTACAACACCCAAGGGATGAGATGGGTTGGTGTTATTCATAGCCAGCACCACAAAGGAAGTGAAGATTTGGGGGCAAGTAATGAAGTGTGAATATCAATGGAAATGCTGCAACAAAGCTTACACTTATTGATGATAATATTCTCTAAATAGGGGCCACCATTTTCAAGACAAATTATGCAGTAAATCACTATCTCCAAAATATGTATACAAACCAATTATAGCCTTCTCCACAGCGTCTACAGCATTGCCACCCTGTAGAAGTGCGTCAGCGGCTTTTCTGCACGCTAAAAAGCATGTTTTTTGATATTCCTTTTTCAAAGAGTCACTGTGATAGCCAGCCCCTGAAAATCGTATAATTACTTTGCTATGTGGCCTGAACATTATTTATTTATTTTGCCATGTGGCATTTAATTAAGTTATTTAATTCTTGCCCATTCTTGATGTTTTTGAAACTATTATGAGATTGAATTAGTAAATATTCTGTTTACCACAGTGTACAGCTATAAACCCATTCATTGTAATGATTTTGATAAATGCATTTATATTCGTTCTAAACAATCCAGGTCACATCATAGCCATTATCATCTTTTTGTTGTGCTTATAAATAAAGATTTTAGCATTCTTAATAGGTACTTTGATAGGCAAAATATACATGCGCACCGCACCGCGTCAATGACATGACACTAACCAATGACAACTATGACAACTAACCAATGACAACTATGACAACGACAAATAGAGATGAGGCGTATATACTAGAACAGATCCAGGGACTAGGTATTTAACGAGACTACTCCTCTGAGTACTATATTCCTTGGAGACTAGGCTGCACCTATTCTAACCTAACAAAATCCTCGATCCACCTAATCTCACTGTGCCCTACTGTGCAAAAGTAACGCAACGCACGCTCGTGTTGTGCAAGAATATATTCTGTCCTATTTTAACGACACTAATCCGCAGTCTTTCTATCTTTGTCTGTCAATACTAGGTACTTGCAAATACTCGATGCGAATGAAGACTATCTAGTATCTGACTATGCAATGCAGTCGAGTATCAAAGAGCGAATTCATGCGTATGTGAACTTTGCGGACGCCAGCGCCGGCGGTATCGATACCTACTTGACGTCGCAATCCGATACCCGTATCAGACTTATTTAACTATTTCGTAACGATCATTCTTAATGAAAAGTCAGTGTTTATTGTTTTAAAAAATGGCTCCAAAAGGAAGCAGTGTCGCTTGGGATCATTTTACGAACAAAGGCCAACAAGTGTGTTAAATTTGTAAAATACAATTGAGATTTAAAAGGTTTATATGAAACCTTACAAAACACATAAAACGTTAACATTCAATTCATTCATGCAAAAAGTTGACAACGTAGATAAATCTTCAAGTTGACAGTCCTAAGCCTGTGTAAAGTATGAAGGGAAGACTACAATTCATTAATAAATACGTACCACGTATCATTGATACGCATCGGTACTTAAATGATTACGTGAAGACTAAGCATACTTTAAAGTGTAGGTTATTCCAACCATACCAAACTTCATCGTACTTCATGGACTAAGTGGAACAGGTATTTGGATCGAGTATTTGTACGGAATTGGACTAGGTGCACCAAGTACAAAAATTATCTAGTACGACTCATCCCTAACGACTAGTGACCAGAGATGGCAATAACGGCTACATTTCAATAATGTAATGAATTTATGCTGTGTTATTTTACAACATCTGTTATTATCAACTGCTGTCAGTTATCCTGTTATCCTGCTGTTGAGTCGTTTTGCGGCTTTGCAACATTATAATGAATAATAAATTATGTGTAGCTTGTTTATATACAGTACATTGCTTAGTAATAACTTAAAATAATTTTAAACATATATATATACGAAAATGATTTACTAATTCTGATTACAATAATCTATAACACCAAACTAAACTTTTCAACTATCACCGGACAGCGACAGCGGATAATGACAATCGTGTTCGTGATCGCAATGACAACAATAACATTTACAATAGTCGCAACTCGCATTACATTATTGTCCCACTGTTGTCAAATTTTCGTTATCCGTTATTCCGTTGTTTAGTTATTTCCTCAGTTAAATATTGAAATCGACATTATTCCAATCAAATAAAGCATAAAATCGTAAAATAAAACATGTGACTCACTACATTAAGATAACAGACAACGATTAAAATAAAAGTGAACTTAATTTCGTGCACTTAAGGACTATAATCGTATGATTTGTAATTCTTTAGCAATGTGAAGTACGTCATATTTGAATAACACCATATCTCTCACACCTATTGGTTGCGCATAATGCTTTCTTATTCGCCACGTAGCCGTGCGACATTAGCTGCGAGTGCGCGCGCACTGCCTGGCTGTTGTCAATAACAGTAACGAAAAACGACAACAGGATTATTCGTTGTTCAATAATGTGTTATACATTGCGTAAGAATAATGCATTACATTATCCGTTATTGAAATAATGACCACCTCTACAAGTGACAACTACACTTTTTTTGTTAGTTAATATGTTTCACCTGGATTCTAAGTCATAGGCTCATAGCACAGACTAGGTAGAAAGCTACTTCGTATGCTCATTAAAGTTGGACGTTATGACACATAACCAGAGGTCGGAATTAGGTAGAGTTATTTATGTACTTGCATCGAAATGTTGATATTAATGTGGACCTTTCCGGGATTTCTAATGGACAATCCCGTGTGGCCAACAATATTACGAATAAATAATAATAAAAACCTCAGAGATAGACAAATAAAAGTAAGATAATTAAACATACAATTTTTATTAGTTTACATTAATTCACAATACAAATTATTGATAGTCTTAAGCAAATTCGCATACGCATATTTCGCCTTTTTTAAAAATACGAGCCAATACTTTTGCTTCTAGCCCAGACTCGTGAGGTTTTGCTTATTCAAACGGCCCATCAGAATCATTTTCCTTGTCTGATTCATTACCAGTACGATTTGAAGTGTTCGCTTCCGACATTACTGTATGTATTTGAGGGCGGGCGAAGGGTTAGAACATGCTTTGCTTGCTTCCTATGCCTGGTTAGTACACTTTTTATTTCCTTGCTTAATGTGCTAGCTCCTTGCCTACCTTACACGTTTTATTCCCGACGTGTAATCTGGCAAATGGCTCTGGGGGAAGCGCAACAGTCGTGATTGATCTCCAGAGCAAGTCCGACGATCTATCTTTCTAGAGGTTGCCGCCTGTTATTGGTTTGATTCCTTCAGAAACAAACGCAACTGAAAGCGTCGGGCGGATTCCTTTCTTTATTTAGTTTATGTATTCTTTATGTATTCTATTTTAGATACTTATTTATTTATTCTATTTATTATCCACCCTGACCCATCCTTCAACTCCTTTCAACCCTGTGCAATTTGGCACTATTCCCATCCTTCATACCCATCCTGTTCGTCCTTCCTTCTTCCGCTGCGATGTTCCGAGGTCAGACATTGCGGTCCTACCATCTCAATACACCAGCAGATGGTAGGAGATAGATATCACGTGACCTCCCGCGTGTTTGTGCCGTGCGCGGGAACCCGTAATGGAGGTTGAGCTGCACAGTAGACCGGCGGTCGTTGTCCGCTGTCAGCAACACGCCTCTTTGGTCCCGAACTCCTCTAACACGGGTGGTTGTGGCTGAGCCGGCTGCGATCAATCGGCTGTGGCAGTCCTTAAGACTAGCCGGCTAGTTCTCTTGGGTGATGGGGTCTGCAGCCAGCAGTGTGAGCCAACTGCGTGGCGGAAACGTGGTGGCGAACGCTGTGTGGGCTCGCAGACAACACACTCAGGAGTACTATACTCTGCTGATAGCCCTGGTGTTTGTATAAGCATCCCCAAAGGTGCGGGCTCCAATGAGGGTGGGGAATCAGTAGAATGAAAAGGTAAACAACAAGGGTATGGATCATTCCAAGAAAAAAACCGCGACCAGTCTCTAGGGACAACTCGGGGAGCTCTTTTAAGGGCAACCCAAAAAGCATAGCCTCTGTTGGGAATGCTAAGAGACCTGACGCTTCGGGCACCGCTGCAGCCTTTATTGGCAGCAGCTCCCAGAGCAGAGGGGCCTCTGGCAGTACCAACATACAGGCAGGAAGGGGTGGAACAGGCTCACGCTCAAACTCGGCCTGTAGACCAACGGAAGGCGAGGGCTGTACACAGCCTGACCCAGACGAAGGGAGACAGCCGGTAAGGGTCGTAGCAAGGGTGACCAGCACACCTGCTGTTGGCGAGGCTGGAGGCCCTGACGCTTCGGGCAATGCAGCCATAACTGGCAGCAGCGCCCAAAGCAGAGGGGCAACCGGCCGTGTTAGCGTGCAAGTGGGGAGGGGGGAACCAGGCTTGTCCCTGGACTTGGTAAGTCGACCGGCGGGAGGCGAGGGCTCTACGCAGCCTGACCCAAATGCAGGGAGACCACCGGCAAGCACAACAGGTGCGCAGGCACAAAAAGCCAAGTGGAGCCCAAAGGCGACGCATGGCCTTAATAAGGCAAGGAGCGGGATCTGTGGAGTCACTCCCACAGGAAGTAGCCCGCATGCCGAAAAGACTGAGGACAGAAGGCAGTGGAGACTCAGTTGAGGCCATTAATGTACCCAAAAGGACCAAAGCAGGGTCCTTCAGGGATGCAGTGGCTAAAACTAGGATGGCCATAGTTGCAGAGGAACATCCTGCTCAGACCCTGAAGGCCGAGGATGTAGAGGATATCCGGGACCTCCTGTGGGAAAAGATGTGATACGCCAGAACCTAGGCCCATCTTCGTCCTAGGAAAAGTAAAAATTCGTAAAGAAGATAGAGATGCACTTAGGTATCTGTGGCGTGGCGACCGGCGGGAGGGCGCACCCCAGGAATATAGAATGACGTCAATAATATTCGGTGCAGCGAGTTCACCGTGTACAGCTATATACGCAAAAAATTGGAACGCGAAAAAACACGTTGACAAACCGGAAGCCATTAGGGCTATAGTTGAAAATCATTACATGGACGATTATTTAGATAGCTTCATAGACATACAAAACGCGGCCAGGGTAGCAACCCAAGTAAAAAACATACATAAAAGCGCGCGTTTTAATTTAACCAAATGGGTATCGAACTCAGACGAATTGTTGGCACAACTAGATTCCAATAAGAATATTAACGATAGGGTCAATATAGGTAGTAAAGGCCAAGAAGAAAAAATACTCGGACTGATTTGGGTCCCCAGTACCGACCACTTAAGTTTCAACTTAGAACTGGCACGATTGCCTGCAGATTTAATTACGAAAGAAATTCCGACTAAACGAGAGGCACTCAGAATAGTAATGTCGCTCTACGATCCATTAGGATTAGCATCGCCGGTTACAATACGAGCTAAACAAATACTACAGGAAACGTGGAGACGAACTATAGACTGGGATCAAAACCTAGATGGGGATCTAGCCCAACAGTGGATAGCGTGGCTGACACACTTGCGCCATCTAAAAGATATAAAAATACCTAGAAGCTATTTAGGATATGGCTCAGCTACGACAATACAAATGCACGTATTTACAGACGCAAGCGAATCCGCGTACGCCGCGGTAGTATACTGGAGAACAACAAACTCAGATAGTAAAGTAAATGTTTCAATAGTAATGGCCAAAGCCAGAGTGGCACCTTTAAAAATAACTTCTATCCCTCGTCTCGAACTGCAAGCCGCCGTATTAGGAAGCCGTTTAGCGACAGCGGTTGCGGAGGAACACCAGATTAAATCACATGAAACATTCTATTGGACAGATAGCAAAACGGTACTCACTTGGGTCACAAAAGGAGCTCGCAGCTACAAGCCGTTCGTAGCTCATAGAATAGCCGCAATACAAGAAAATAGTAAGGCCGAGGAATGGCATTGGATACCGACAAAACAGAACATAGCGGACGCGGCCACACGCGATGTACCGGCGAACTTCAATTCGCAACATGAGTGGTATTTTGGTCCCACATTTCTGTACGAAGATCCCTCAAAATGGCCAGTAGAGAAATTTAAAGTTAACGACAACACAGGGGAGGAAAAGACTTATAACATAAGCACAAAACAAAAATTCGATATATCAGAGTCTCTACCTGACCCCAAAAGATTCTCGAAATGGGAACGATTAATACGCTCGATAGGACGGGTATTACAGTTTATAACAATATGTCGCGAAAAAACGGACAAAGTAAATTACAAAAGAAATAAGAAAAATATTAGCAACGATCCGGATTGGCGAACGAAAAAGATACAGCCAATGAAAATTAAAAAGAAAACAACTGAAAAGGAAGCTAAAATCTTTAAACCCCTAAACGCCGATATATTAGGGAAAGCCGAACATTTGATAATTCAATTAATACAGCAAAATTCATTTAACCAGGAATTAAGTAACCTGCGGAACAATAAAAATATAGACAATGATAGCCGATTAAAACACTTGCAAATAGAATACAAAAATGACATAATCTTTCTCAGAAGCCGAATAGCTGCAGTGGAGGGAGTCCAAAGCAACTCAAAAACACCCGCTATATTAGATGGCGATCATGACATAACGCGGTTGTATATAGATTGGACACATCGAAGTCTACATCACAGCGGCACTGAGACCGTAATAAACGAAGTGAGGCAACACTTCTGGATCCTGAGGCTACGACCTACAACCAAGGCCGTAATAAGTCGATGCTTACAATGTCGAATAAGGAAAAGTCATCCACCCGAGCCGGCAACCGGCGATCACCCTAAGGCCCGTCTGGGTCATCATAAACATCCGTTTACTTTTACAGGTATAGATTATTTCGGCCCGTTGTCCGTGACAATCGGGCGTCAACACCACAAGCGCTATGTGGCGCTGTTCACCTGTCTGACCTCTAGGGCAGTTCACCTGGAGGTCGCCGGCAGCCTTAGCGCAGACTCCGCTATCCTGGCGCTGCGGCGATTTGCCGCGCGCAGAGGGTGCCCTACTGAGATGTACTCAGACAACGGCACCAACCTGCACGGCGCCGACCGAGAGCTCCGAGACGCCCTGCGCAACGAAGCCAGCCGCCGCGGCATAGCGTGGCGGTTCATCACACCTTCTGCGCCCTTCATGGGAGGGGCGTGGGAGCGACTTGTACGGTGTGTGAAAAACACACTCACCACCGTACTACACGAACGTCATCCAACAGAAGAAGTACTCGCAACCCTATTGTGCGAGGTCGAGTACACTGTCAACAGCCGACCGCTGACACATGTGTCGGTCGAGCCAGACGACGATGAAGCAATAACGCCCAACCATTTTTTGTTGGGTGGATCAAGACGACTGCCTACCCCAGGCACATTCGACGAAAATGACTTACACAACAAACAACATTGGCGGCGAGCACAAATACTCGCTGACATGTTCTGGCAACGTTGGGTGAGGGAATACCTCCCCGACCTCCAATATCGGCGGACTCCGCATAACCGTGGTCCCACCTTACAAGTAGGCGACCCGGTATTCATCGCCGATGGCCACTTGCCTCGCAATACATGGCCACGCGGCGTCATCACCGCTGTATTCCCGGGAGCAGACGGGCAAATACGCACTGTAGAGGTGCGCACAGCAGGCGGCGTACTCAAACGGCCTACGAAAAAGGTGATACCGCTACCCAAGTAGCAACGCCGCTCACCGAGAGATTGGTGCAGCTGCACTGACAACGATGCCAGCGAGACTGCACGGCGGGAGATATGTTCGCGACGCAACCACAAAACCCACGACATGATGTTTACACACATAGCAACAGCGCTCGCGACATAACTCACGATGTACATACGTAGTTTTAGAATAATATTATTAGAATATACATATAAGATATTTAGATAAGTCAAACATGTACATTTTCGAAAATTTGTAAAAAAAGTAACTTTTGCCTACTAGTCCTAGACACCCCATACAACAATGATTAGTACTTAGATTTTGTCAAAACTAACCCTATGTACTAGATTTAGACTAATGTAAGCCAGAAAAAGGGGATTCCCCTTAGTTAACCACGCCCTCAGCCCACAGATAATGTATAATCGTAGAAAACTAGCATCACTACTGTTTTTAGCCACTGGGCCTAAACTACGCTCTGTATTAACTGCATAAACATAATTTATAAGAAAATATCAACAACAGTTGGCCAAGACCACTGCCTACACCCTTAAACTTAGAGTCATAAGTATAGTTATATAATTACGACAATAAACGAAATTTATTAAGTCACTCAGCTTCAACACCCTTACAACTAAGGATAAAACTGTAAATACACAGCTAACACATATTATTTAACCCTTTCCCTTTGTATACCTGAAAAGGACACACTTTAAGGAATAACAGACACACACAATAGAGCTTATTTTTTATTAGATACAAGAAAAACCGTAGACAATACCTGTATGACAATAGCGAAAATAAACAATGAAAAGGGGAAGCAATTTCACGGCTCTCGTGCATGTACGGATCGGAGGTAGCTAAGCGCGCCCGTCCCTTCAGGAACAAGAACAAAAATAGATCCAAGTTTTTAATTAGTAGTTAGTTCTTGATAGTAAATAAGTGGTGCGGTACAGTCTGAAATTGCTCTCTGCCATAAGTTACAGTGAAAGTTGTGTTTTTATTTTACGTTATCTCCGCTACAAGTATAAGTGCACATACGGAATCAACACGTTCGATTGTTTGGCAAGTTTAAAAGTACTTCCGGAACCTATAGGTGCAGGACGTCAGCTACTCATCACCGAGGTTCGCCCGTCCGGTACATTCAATGGTCCTTCGAGCCGGATATACAATAAACAAATAGTACATTTCGTGTAGTGCGCGTATACATTCGATAAAAATAAAAAATAGCAAACATGCCGTTAATGACGCGGTCGCAGGGTAAGCAGGCAGAAGAAAATAAAAACCATGCTGAAAGCGACACACCGAGGGCAGCAAGAGTAATATATCATGAACATCCACCACGATCACCATCGGCATCGACAGAAAATACCGGGAAGCCCCGTCCGCGAGCTAGATCAAACACCATAGAAAATATAGACAATCCGACTGGCTCCAAGGATATTCGACAATTAAAAGGCGACTCGGACAGAACATTACGGCCGAAGGTTAAGAGCGTCCAAAAGGCGACGATAGAAAATACCCAAAAGGAAAACATCACGGCGAAGCCAAGGAAGGGACGTACAGAAAATAGCAGTCACCGCACTGATCGATCCCATAGAAAAATAGTGAAGGCCCGTGAAGACATATTGAAAATAAAATTGGACCTCGCCCGTTTAGCGTTAAAGAAAGCCGAAAATGAAGATTCCGAAACCGAATACGACGAAGAAGGCCAATCAAAGGCTGAGTTCGTACGATCATGGCTAGAAGAAACAACCAACATACCGCCGGAACCTGAAACCAGTGAGCTACCAACACAGTGCATAAAGCCGATAGAAAATACGATAGGAAATACAATAGAAAATACGATAGGCAATATAATAGACAAAACGGTAAAAAATTCGATAAACGTGCCAACAAAGTTAGGCGATAGTAATACAGTTTTAAAACGCGAAAATAGTGAACAAAGTGACGCGCTCCGACCGTTCGTAACACAGCTAACCTCCGCGATCGCGGCCCTGGCCGATAATAGGACGCCAATAGGAAAAAATATAAACTCGCAAATACAATCCGCGTCCAAGGTAATAATGCATTTACCAAATTATAGTGGAGCCCATACAGAGTGGCTATCGTTCCGTGCAATATACGAAACAACGAAAACGTATTTCAACGACATAGAAAATACCGCGAGACTCAGAAGAAGTCTAAGGGGAAGGGCGTTAGACACCGTCAGTTCGGAACTTATCGGACACGCGAAACCGGACGAAATAATGAAGGAACTAGAGTTACAGTTTGGACGCCCCGACTCGATAGCGCAAGCCGAAACAGATAAGTTAAAAACGTTACCGCGATGCAGCGAATCACCAAAAGATATATGTATGTTCGCCAGTCGTGTTAGAAGCAGTGTAGTAACATTAAAAGCGTTAAAAAGGGAATATTATTTACTTAACGCGGAACTAGTTAGAAACTTAACAGAAAAATTACCAAATTCGTTACGCGTACAGTGGTATAAAGCATTCACGGAAAAATATAACGGTGTGCCGGATCTAAATCGATTCAGTGAGTTTGTGTCGGAACAGGCCCAATACTGTAGTGCATTCGCGCCGCCGGAAATGGTAACAGAAAATCACGTAAGTAGACGCTTTATACATAAAACTAATAATGTGACAAATAGATATGTGCCAAAGTGTAGAATATGTGATAACGAGGGTCACTATTCATCAGATTGTAGAAAATTTAAAGAAGTCGATACCAACAAACGTTGGGAATTAGCTAAAACACACGGTATGTGTTATCGTTGCTTAAAATATAGACATCAGCAACACACGTGTAAACCAAAGAAATGTGGCATAGAAAATTGCACCGCCACACATCACTCTATGTTACATTATATTAAAAAAGACAAGAGTGACATAGAACCGAAAGAAACAGTCGCTAACGCTTGGACCCCGAATAGAACTCGCGCCTTTTTAAAGATATTGCCGGTAACAGTAATTGGACCGGCGGGAGAGATAGACGCTCACGCGTTATTAGACGATGGCTCAACAGTAACTTTGATAGACGAAAACATAGCGACCCAAATAGGGGCACAAGGCAGAATAGAGCCATTAAATATGGAAGCTATCGGAGACATAAAATTAAAAACTCCGAATTCCCGACGCGTTACCATCACGCTATGCACTAAGCGTAGGGGGCAGAGAAAAATATACGCACGTACTATACCTAACTTGAATTTGTCACCGCAACTTATAAGTCAACAAGATATATTAGAATGTGAACACTTGACAGACTTAAGAGACGATCTTGTATATGGGGCAGTCACACCCAAAATTCTAATAGGACAAGACAATTGGAATTTATTATTATCAACTGAAAATCGTATCGGCCCTAAAAATCAGCCAGTAGCTTCACTTACCGCATTAGGATGGGTACTACACGGCGTCTTCGAAAGAACCCTCGGTCACAGTGTGCAATTTATTCATAATTTAACTACCATAGATGAAAAAATAAACCGTCAGTTGAATGATTTCTTCGCTGTTGAATCTTTAATGATAAATCCGAGACGGCCTAGTTCAGATCCTGAGAAACGCGCGGAAGATATATTAGACAAACATATACGTCAGTTAGATACGGGTCACATAGAAACAGCGTTATTATGGAAAGACAAAAATATAGAAATGCCGGACGCATATCAGAACGCGTTAACGAGACTTATCTCAATAGAAAATAAATTAGATCGTAACCCCGAACTAAAAACACGATATAACGAACAAATGACCGCATTAATAGATAAAGGGTATGCAGAGACTGCGCCTAAGGAATGCATTAAAGGAAAAGTTTGGTACTTACCACATTTTAACGTATATAACCCAATGAAGCCGGATAAGATTCGCATAGTACACGACGCGGCCGCGAAAACGAAGGGTGTATCACTAAACGATCAGTTGTTAACAGGACCGGACTTATTACAATCACTACCGGGAGTGATGATGAGGTTTAGGCGGTACCCTATAGCAGTTTCAGCTGATATAGCTGAAATGTTTTTACAAGTAAAAATTCGTAAAGAAGATAGAGATGCACTTAGGTATCTGTGGCGTGGCGACCGGCGGGAGGGCGCACCCCAGGAATATAGAATGACGTCAATAATATTCGGTGCAGCGAGTTCACCGTGTACAGCTATATACGCAAAAAATTGGAACGCGAAAAAACACGTTGACAAACCGGAAGCCATTAGGGCTATAGTTGAAAATCATTACATGGACGATTATTTAGATAGCTTCATAGACATACAAAACGCGGCCAGGGTAGCAACCCAAGTAAAAAACATACATAAAAGCGCGCGTTTTAATTTAACCAAATGGGTATCGAACTCAGACGAATTGTTGGCACAACTAGATTCCAATAAGAATATTAACGATAGGGTCAATATAGGTAGTAAAGGCCAAGAAGAAAAAATACTCGGACTGATTTGGGTCCCCAGTACCGACCACTTAAGTTTCAACTTAGAACTGGCACGATTGCCTGCAGATTTAATTACGAAAGAAATTCCGACTAAACGAGAGGCACTCAGAATAGTAATGTCGCTCTACGATCCATTAGGATTAGCATCGCCGGTTACAATACGAGCTAAACAAATACTACAGGAAACGTGGAGACGAACTATAGACTGGGATCAAAACCTAGATGGGGATCTAGCCCAACAGTGGATAGCGTGGCTGACACACTTGCGCCATCTAAAAGATATAAAAATACCTAGAAGCTATTTAGGATATGGCTCAGCTACGACAATACAAATGCACGTATTTACAGACGCAAGCGAATCCGCGTACGCCGCGGTAGTATACTGGAGAACAACAAACTCAGATAGTAAAGTAAATGTTTCAATAGTAATGGCCAAAGCCAGAGTGGCACCTTTAAAAATAACTTCTATCCCTCGTCTCGAACTGCAAGCCGCCGTATTAGGAAGCCGTTTAGCGACAGCGGTTGCGGAGGAACACCAGATTAAATCACATGAAACATTCTATTGGACAGATAGCAAAACGGTACTCACTTGGGTCACAAAAGGAGCTCGCAGCTACAAGCCGTTCGTAGCTCATAGAATAGCCGCAATACAAGAAAATAGTAAGGCCGAGGAATGGCATTGGATACCGACAAAACAGAACATAGCGGACGCGGCCACACGCGATGTACCGGCGAACTTCAATTCGCAACATGAGTGGTATTTTGGTCCCACATTTCTGTACGAAGATCCCTCAAAATGGCCAGTAGAGAAATTTAAAGTTAACGACAACACAGGGGAGGAAAAGACTTATAACATAAGCACAAAACGAAAATTCGATATATCAGAGTCTCTACCTGACCCCAAAAGATTCTCGAAATGGGAACGATTAATACGCTCGATAGGACGGGTATTACAGTTTATAACAATATGTCGCGAAAAAACGGACAAAGTAAATTACAAAAGAAATAAGAAAAATATTAGCAACGATCCGGATTGGCGAACGAAAAAGATACAGCCAATGAAAATTAAAAAGAAAACAACTGAAAAGGAAGCTAAAATCTTTAAACCCCTAAACGCCGATATATTAGGGAAAGCCGAACATTTGATAATTCAATTAATACAGCAAAATTCATTTAACCAGGAATTAAGTAACCTGCGGAACAATAAAAATATAGACAATGATAGCCGATTAAAACACTTGCAAATAGAATACAAAAATGACATAATCTTTCTCAGAAGCCGAATAGCTGCAGTGGAGGGAGTCCAAAGCAACTCAAAAACACCCGCTATATTAGATGGCGATCATGACATAACGCGGTTGTATATAGATTGGACACATCGAAGTCTACATCACAGCGGCACTGAGACCGTAATAAACGAAGTGAGGCAACACTTCTGGATCCTGAGGCTACGACCTACAACCAAGGCCGTAATAAGTCGATGCTTACAATGTCGAATAAGGAAAAGTCATCCACCCGAGCCGGCAACCGGCGATCACCCTAAGGCCCGTCTGGGTCATCATAAACATCCGTTTACTTTTACAGGTATAGATTATTTCGGCCCGTTGTCCGTGACAATCGGGCGTCAACACCACAAGCGCTATGTGGCGCTGTTCACCTGTCTGACCTCTAGGGCAGTTCACCTGGAGGTCGCCGGCAGCCTTAGCGCAGACTCCGCTATCCTGGCGCTGCGGCGATTTGCCGCGCGCAGAGGGTGCCCTACTGAGATGTACTCAGACAACGGCACCAACCTGCACGGCGCCGACCGAGAGCTCCGAGACGCCCTGCGCAACGAAGCCAGCCGCCGCGGCATAGCGTGGCGGTTCATCACACCTTCTGCGCCCTTCATGGGAGGGGCGTGGGAGCGACTTGTACGGTGTGTGAAAAACACACTCACCACCGTACTACACGAACGTCATCCAACAGAAGAAGTACTCGCAACCCTATTGTGCGAGGTCGAGTACACTGTCAACAGCCGACCGCTGACACATGTGTCGGTCGAGCCAGACGACGATGAAGCAATAACGCCCAACCATTTTTTGTTGGGTGGATCAAGACGACTGCCTACCCCAGGCACATTCGACGAAAATGACTTACACAACAAACAACATTGGCGGCGAGCACAAATACTCGCTGACATGTTCTGGCAACGTTGGGTGAGGGAATACCTCCCCGACCTCCAATATCGGCGGACTCCGCATAACCGTGGTCCCACCTTACAAGTAGGCGACCCGGTATTCATCGCCGATGGCCACTTGCCTCGCAATACATGGCCACGCGGCGTCATCACCGCTGTATTCCCGGGAGCAGACGGGCAAATACGCACTGTAGAGGTGCGCACAGCAGGCGGCGTACTCAAACGGCCTACGAAAAAGGTGATACCGCTACCCAAGTAGCAACGCCGCTCACCGAGAGATTGGTGCAGCTGCACTGACAACGATGCCAGCGAGACTGCACGGCGGGAGATATGTTCGCGACGCAACCACAAAACCCACGACATGATGTTTACACACATAGCAACAGCGCTCGCGACATAACTCACGATGTACATACGTAGTTTTAGAATAATATTATTAGAATATACATATAAGATATTTAGATAAGTCAAACATGTACATTTTCGAAAATTTGTAAAAAAAGTAACTTTTGCCTACTAGTCCTAGACACCCCATACAACAATGATTAGTACTTAGATTTTGTCAAAACTAACCCTATGTACTAGATTTAGACTAATGTAAGCCAGAAAAAGGGGATTCCCCTTAGTTAACCACGCCCTCAGCCCACAGATAATGTATAATCGTAGAAAACTAGCATCACTACTGTTTTTAGCCACTGGGCCTAAACTACGCTCTGTATTAACTGCATAAACATAATTTATAAGAAAATATCAACAACAGTTGGCCAAGACCACTGCCTACACCCTTAAACTTAGAGTCATAAGTATAGTTATATAATTACGACAATAAACGAAATTTATTAAGTCACTCAGCTTCAACACCCTTACAACTAAGGATAAAACTGTAAATACACAGCTAACACATATTATTTAACCCTTTCCCTTTGTATACCTGAAAAGGACACACTTTAAGGAATAACAGACACACACAATAGAGCTTATTTTTTATTAGATACAAGAAAAACCGTAGACAATACCTGTATGACAATAGCGAAAATAAACAATGAAAAGGGGAAGCAATTTCACGGCTCTCGTGCATGTACGGATCGGAGGTAGCTAAGCGCGCCCGTCCCTTCAGGAACAAGAACAAAAATAGATCCAAGTTTTTAATTAGTAGTTAGTTCTTGATAGTAAATAAGTGGTGCGGTACAGTCTGAAATTGCTCTCTGCCATAAGTTACAGTGAAAGTTGTGTTTTTATTTTACGTTATCTCCGCTACAAGTATAAGTGCACATACGGAATCAACACGTTCGATTGTTTGGCAAGTTTAAAAGTACTTCCGGAACCTATAGGTGCAGGACGTCAGCTACTCATCACCGAGGTTCGCCCGTCCGGTACACTATTAAAAACTCCTTCTAGTGCTGCTAAGTGTTCTCGTTTATTTTTCCCGGTTATAATTACGTCATCAAGAAATATTTCTACGTTAGGAATTCCCTTCAATAAATTGCACATGATACGTTGAAAAATTCCTGGACTGGACGATAGACCGTACACTAACCTATTGTATCTATAAAGACCCCTGTGTGTATTTATCACCGTAATTTTCTTTGAATCGTCTAATTCAATTTGGTTATATGCTTGACATAAATCTATTTTAGAAAAATAGGTAGCTCCGCTAAGGTTAACGATTAGATCCTCGATTCTAGGCAATGGATAACGATCAATAAGTAGAACGGGATTTACAGTCGCCTTATAGTCAGCACAGATTCTCAGCGACCCGTCCGGTTTATTTACCGGCACAAGCGGCGAGGCCCAGTCGGAGCAGTCTACGGGCTCAATGATGCCATCGCGCAGCATGGCGTCCAGCTCGGCGTCGAGCCGGTCGTGCAACGCGTACGGTACCGGCCGCGCGCGGTGGAACACCGGCGCCGCGCCCTCGCGCACTCGCAGCGTTGCCTTGCCTCCAGTGTATCGTCCCAAGCCGCCGCTAAACAGCTCCTTATACCTGTTTAAGAGACCATTTATCTCATTAGACATATTCACTTCTTGCCAATTTATACTGTTGCAACTATTGAATACGGGTATTTTAATTTTTAATTCTGCTAGCCATTGGCGGCCTAGCAATGAAGTGGTACCTCCCTCGATAACAAATAATTCAAGCTGTTTACTACAATCCCCGTAACCTACCATCGGCTTGATCATATCTATGGGTTTAATTTTTGAACCGTCATAAAAGTTTAACACAAGATCACTTGGTTCTATGATATGATACTTGAAATACTTCTTGTACGTCTCACTACTTATACACGATACTGCTGTCCCGGTGTCGACTTCCATGGGAACACTAATTTTATCAATAGACATGTTCAACTTTACCGCTCGGTAGTCATTCAGACACAGATGATGGAAGTCTTCTTCTGGTGACGTCTCCTCCCGCAGTACTTCCTCGCTCGCGTCTCCGTAGTACATAGCCGAGCGCCTGATATCGGTGCCACCGGCCGCTCTCGACACCCGCTCCGGGCATACACGCCGCAGGTGGCCCGTGCGTCTACAGTTGCTACACACGTAGTCGCGGAACCGGCAAACGGAAAAAGTATGCTCCGTTGCCCCGCATCCTGTGCAGTTAAGCCGGCGGCCGCTCCCGCCAACGCCGCCATCGCCAGCATGCTGTCTCGGCTTGGGCGCTCTGTACCGCGCGGCCACTGTGCTCGTGCCTCCACGTGCACTCCGCCGTGCGCCCCAACCTGCGCCACCGCTCTCTCTTCCGCCACCGAGCGCGTGTACCGCCTGCACCGGCAGACATCCGATCTCCGCAGCATCACCTCCGCTGCCTATCGTCTTAACCTCCACCGCAGCCGCGTCCCGCTCCGCCGCCTCCAACGAATTTGCCAACCTGACCGCGTCCGTATAAGTTATTGTGTCGGGTTCCGCGAACAGTCGTTGACGAATGATGTCACTATGTAGGCCACAGATGAATTGATCTCGCAAATTCTCGTTCAATCCGTCCTTAAAACCACAATGTCGGGCGAGTTTCTTTAGCTCGGCCACGTAGGTGGCTACGTTTTCGATATTGGTCTGCCTCCGTTGTCTAAACCGATACCGTTCCGCAAGTACCGATGGTGTTGGTTCTAGATGGTTCCGTAGTAATTCCTCCGCTACTATAAGTTAACTCCGCTGGCTTTTTTGGACTTGCTAAATTATACAATAGTTCATATGTCTCATCCCCCATAACGGCTATTAGAGTAGGTAATTTTATGCCGTCGTCGATTTTGTTAACTTTAAAGTACATGTCCACCCGGTCCGCATACACTGACCACGTGCCGGACTTCAAGTCGAATTCCTTTATCTTACCTATCGACATCTTAAATTGATTACTTTCCGTTCGCACAGAGTCAATAATACTCTATTACGCACAATCACACGTGAAATCGTTCAACTATCCTCGTCGCCACTGTAATGTTTGGAGGGAAAGAAATAAAAGTATACGCGTCCGTTATTTAGCACAGCTGTATTTGCACTGCTTGACAAAACATTGCTTAAATCTACCTACATACTAATAACATAATATTAACTTACAACTACCTACACTACAGGAAGACGATCAGGGACGGGGCCCTATGTCTACGTGTAGTAGACGCGAAGGACCTGCCCAGACCGGTAAAGATGGCATGGAAAAGGCGCATGCCATCTAGAAAAGCGACCCTAACACAGGAGCGCGACATGCTCCGGTCGTTTAATAAAGATCTCACGACTGCTGAGTGGAAGGTGGTGGATCAAGTGGTTGAAGGTGTGGTCGCCCGTAGCATTATCCTGGTGGATAGGGCTTCGGCCGACTACATCAAGCAACAGCTACTTTAAGCTCCTAGACGATGGGCCAAAGCGCCTCGTCGGTCCCTCTGAACAGATCGCGGACGGCGTGCCAACTACCTTGGCTCTCGAAAATGCTGAAGAGCAAATTACAGATGGAATGGATGGTGAGGAGGTGAAGACAGGTGACTCTGAACCACGGGGGGATGATCCGGTCTCATCGCCACTTTCGATGAGATCGGACTATCTCACTTTGGGATTGGACGAACTGGGGATTGCCTCCTCACCGGCCATTCCAGACGACATCGAGCTGCTGGCAGAGACGGGTGAGGGAGGCCAACAGCACTAGGCATCATCACAACCACAAGCCATCACGATGAGCAATTTAAGGTGCGTACAAATTAACCTGCATCACAGTAAGGCAGCCACGGCAATACTCAGTCGTCAGCTGAATAGGAACAAATATGATGTAGCCCTTATACAGGAACCATATGTATACAAGGGGAACATTAAGGGATTAAATACTGGTGGTGGACAACTGTCATATAAATGTCCCACAAATAATATGAGGACTTGTATCTATACTAGACGAGGTATAGAAGCAATTCCTCTTTATGATTACTGTTCTAGGGATCTCACCACGGTGAAGATTAATGAAGGGATAGAGGGGAAAAGGAAAAGCATCATCCTATCCTCTGCCTACCTACCATACGAGGAAGCAGACCCGGTTAATGCCTTGTTGCATAACCTGGTCAATAACTGTGCTAACGAAAATCTCATCATAGGATGCGACGCAAATGCGCACCACGTTGCCTGGGGCAGTACAGACAACAACAAAAGAGGTGAAGTGCTTATGGACTATCTGGTAAGTTCTCCCTTATTTATAATGAACAAAGGCAATAGACCAACTTTCGTAAACAAACGTAGGGCAGAGGTCATTGATATTACGCTAGCAACTAAAGGGGCTAACAAGGCAACAAAAAATTGGCATGTGTCTGGTGAAATTAGCTTATCTGACCACAATTACATTTGCTTTAGGTACGAAACTTCCCAAAACTTTGGTAAGGTACTTAGAAGAAAGCCCAGGAAAACGAACTGGGCATCCTTCAAGGAGGATCTGAAAGTAGAACTTAGAGATCCCACAACTAGGCTAAACTCTATTATAAATACAGAATTTGAGGCGGATAGAATATCACAAGCAGTAAAAACCTGCTGGATAAAGAACTGTCCGGAAAAAGAGGTGAAATCGCAAAGGGAACCATGGTGGTCCCCTGACTTAGAACATCTAAGACAGGACACCAGAAAAGTTTTCAACTATGCGAAGTCTATAAAAGATTTCACGATATATGCAAAAGCGCTAACGCACTATAGCAAACAAGTTCGCAAAGCAAAGAGAAGGGCGTGGAGGGATCATTGTCAGAACATAAGCAGCTATCCGGAAGGAATGAGACTGCCGAAGGCAATGAGCTCCGCGAAGGTTAATGTACTGTCATCCATAAGAAATGACCAAGGTAAACTCACAACAGATGGGAAGGAGACACTAGCAATCATGCTCAAAAAACACTTCCCAGACTCGGTAGAACTACACAGTGTGGCTGACAATATCATCACAATGGAAGAACAAAATGCAAGAACTTCCAAGGACGACTGGCGAACTGCAAAGAAAGTCGTTGACGCGGATAGAATACGTTGGGCAATACTAAGTTTCCGTCCTTATAAATCCCCTGGACCGGACGGAATCTATCCCATCCTACTGCAAGAGGGCAGAAACATTATCTTACCTCACCTCTGCAGACTGTACAGGGTCTGCATAGCCTTTGGGTATGTCCCGACAGTCTGGAGACAAGTTAAGGTGATCTTTATCCCCAAACCGGGAAAAGCAGATTATGAGGATGCTAAATCATACCGGCCGATAAGCTTGACATCCTTCTTCCTAAAAGCTCTAGAGAAGATGATCGACAGGCATATTAGAGATGGAGCGCTCAAGCGCAGACCACTACACAAAATGCAATGTGCGTATCAACAAGGTAAATCAACTGAAACAGCACTACATTATGTAGTAGACAGAGCTGAAAGGGCTCTGGCAACTAAAGAGATCTCAGCAGCAGCATTTCTTGATATTGTAGGTGCGTTCGATAGGACGACCTTTGAGTCAATAAGGGCTGCTGCAGAGAGACATGGCATAGAACCCTGATAATAAAATGGACAAATACTATGCTTCAGGGCAGGATCATCCAAGCCAATCTACTGGGAGACAAGATAGCTGTAAAAGCGACGAAGGGCTGCCCACAAGGAGGGGTTTTATCCCCAATACTATGGAGCCTTGTAGTAGTCTCTCTTTTGGTGGAACTAAATATAGGACCATTCCATACAGTAGGGTATGCTGACGACATAGTCATACAAGTAAATGGCAAGTTCCCGAACACTGTGTCGGACCTGCTACAGGAGGCTTTGGACAAAGTAGAAGGATGGTGTGATAGGAACAACCTATCCATAAATCCAAGCAAATCTGTTTTAGTGCCGTTCACAAATAAACCAGACCTGAGTGGACTCAAGGAATTAAAAATGAACGGCACTAAAATTAAATGGGCCACGGAGGTAAAGTATCTAGGTGTAACACTGGATAAGAAACTAACGTGGCGTACTCACGTTGAAAATGCAACTAAAAAGGCCCTAAGAGTGTTCAATATGTGCCGTTCAGCCTATGGCAAGACGTGGGGACTCAAACCCAGGGTCATATACTGGATATACACAATGATGGTGAGGCCAATACTAACATATGGCAGCGCAGTATGGTGGACGAGAACTTTGTTACAAACCTGCAAAGACACCTTAAGGAAGGTACAAAGGGTAGCCTGCATGGGCATCACTGGAGCCTTTAAAACCACGCCTACTATGGTACTCGAGTGGATGTTGAACATTAAACCACTTCATATTCACATACAAACAGAGGCAAGAAAATCTTATTATAGACTTGCAAGGGCAGGCGCGTGGAATCGATACAAGCCCTGCACAAAACACACATCAATGGATCCTGTGAAAGAACTGGATGACTTAATGGACATGACATGTGATGCTGACAATCCAGTCTATATGTTCAATAGGAGATACAGCGTACATATACCCACAAGGGAAGAGTGGCAGAGAGGACTCAAGCCCATAAATGACACTGCTCATCTCATTTGGTATACTGATGGATCTAAAATGAAATCAGGTACGGGAGCAGGAATTTGGTCAAATTACTGCAATATCAGTCAATCCACGGGGCAATATACATCGGTTTTCCAGTGGAAGTCCTATGCTATAATTGTCAGCATTAGAAAAATGCTAAGGAGGAATGTGAAGGAAAAAACCGTATACATACTCAGCGACAGTCAAGCAGCTCTAAAGGCACTAATCTCCTTTAAAGTAAACTCGAAACTAGTCAAGGAAGGTGTTATCCTACTAAACAAACTAGGAAAACACAATAACGTAAAGCTTATCTGGGTACCTGGACACGAAGGTGTTGAAGGTAACGAGAAGGCGGATCAACTAGCTAAGGCAGGCTCGAGTAAGCAGCTCATTGGCCCTGAGCCTTTCGTAGGAATACCTCATGGTACCTACCAACTGGCATTACATGCATTTGCTGATAAGGAACATGTCAGAGAATGGAGGCAAGCGAGAGGCCTAAACCATTCCAAAACTTTCTGCAGCACAAGACTAAACGGGTGTAAGAGACTATTAAATCTCACCAAAACCCATTTAAGGCACTAAATAGGTGCAATGACAGGCCACTTCGGCACCAAGGAGCACCTCCATAGAATGAAGCTCAGCACAACGGATACATGCAGATTCTGTATGGACAATCAAGAGTCTATGCAGCACATTTTGTGCAGCTGTGACGCTCTGGGAAGACGTAGGGCAAAACATATAGGAGTGGCTTATCCATTGCCTGATGATTTTGCACGGCTCCAGGCAGGTATGATTGCGAAGTACCTACAGGGACTTCTGGATTTGCCAGCGGAGGAGTAGTGCAGGGCTTTGGGCAGCACAATGGACCCAATAGGGTCGAAGTGCGTTCGGCTAATGCTGAGCCCGTGGGAGCCAACAATAGAATAGAATAGAACTTACTGTATAACTTTTGTGAGAATTAAAATATATGACCATTAGCTTTTCAATATTTTCTGGCTTCAATGAATTTCTCCGAACATCTAAAATCCATCTGTACATTGAAAAAGATCGCTCTACGTCAACTGAGGTGAGGTTAGCAAATTTATACACTTCCTCCTCCTCGTCATTAGTGCAGGAAGAAATTTTTTCTGCTGTATTTCTGATAGTGTCCAAATCAGGATTTCTATCCATGACTTTTTCCAATTTAACTTCTAAGCTCTCGCAATTTGCCCATCTCAAAGATAATTTCACTGCATCAAAACAAAACAGCATTTTACATACCACTAAGTAAGGCCGATGGCACCTACTAGGTTCTAATGGTCTCACCAACAAATGTACGACAGCTCTTCCTAATAAATCCGTAGTTTCGTCTACTGAAAGCCATAGCTTTTTATCTACAATCTTACTTTGCATCTCTTGTACTTTGATTTTAAAAAGCTGATCCAGGTAAACTTTCCTCAATAAGGATTCACTAGGTAGTTTAATATATGGCCTCGGGGGTCGCGGGTGCGCAGATTGGGGAGTCTGCGTGCTCACACCGAGCGACCCCCGGGAAGACGGTGGCGCGCACGTGGTCACGTGCCGCCGTGTGCGCAACATAGCGCAAAGCGAGGCTTGGGGGGATCCTTTACAATCCTCCCCGAGAAGTGCCTGGGGGGGCGACCTTTTTACAGTCGCCTTCCCTCCGCTAGAGGGGGTGACCGCTTTACAGTCATCCCTTCTGAGATGTGCCTAAAGGCGTGGCACCAATGGGCAGCTCTAGTGTGATCTTACGAGGACCTGGAGCCCCCCTTCGTATAATTTCCACTGGACATCAATAAAAAAAAAAAAAAAGGTAGTATAATATACTTATTTAATAAACTTCAAATATCCAATCATCCAATACAGTAAGGCCAAATCAAAGTCCGTTAATGCGTGCCGAAATAGTCGTATTAAGTATAGTCCAGAATCCAGTAAACAAGCCAGGGTCAAACAGGATTCACCACACAAAACACAATAGAAAACAAGTGAGCGCATTCGACGAACCGAGGTAAGCGAATAAGCTGTGTGAATCATCATTTCGGCCGAATGAAGTCCACTGCTGGACACAGGCCTCCCCCAAAGATCACCACAACCACCGATATGGATGTGTTGTGGGCTCATTGGGGGGTTTTGCCATAATCGCCACGCTTGGCAGACGGGTTGACGATCGCAGTTGAGTTGTTAATGTACTCGAAGGGCGCTGCTGCCCATCCTCCGGCTAATCCCTTAGTCGACTTTTACGACACCCACGGGAGGAGATGGGGTGGTGGCATTCTGAATCTGAGCTGTGTGAATGAGTAAACCGATTTATTGCTAATATATATATAATATAGTTTGAATGCGGTAGAAAGAGACAAAATTTAGTACAGTCCGTTAAGCGGGGAGTGCTCCGCATTTCCGCTATTCTATTCTATTGTTCTCACAAGCTACGAGTATGTTGTGCGAACTACAAATGTGGCAACATCGCGCGTATTGGAATTTTGCAACTTCGGACATCCGATGTCATTGATGTAAGTTTGGCAACGTCGTGCGTGCAGTAGTTAAAATTGTGTAAAAGTAAATAACATTTTATTTAAAAAATCACGGGATTTTTTTCTGCTCTTTAAAATTAATCTCGGGATTTGAGGCATATCCACTTTCTTCTTTCGCTGTATGAAATCAGTGTAAGTACATGAATAACTCTACCTAATTCCGACCTCTGCACATAACACATTAAATATTCAAATATATTTTTATAGCAGTATAACCAATTATTAGAAATCTAACAAGACTGTTATAATATATATTACAGCCATTGTTTTAATTTTAATTTCGACATTTTGGTTACAGCGCCATCTAGCTCCGTTTAGGTCTCAGTACATGTACGTACGATATCGAAGGACTAAGTAATTCAATCTAACTTATAATAGATGGCGTTTGTTTTACTTATTCAAGGTTAAATGAGCACTCTCTACTTAGAAATAAGAGCTACTTTGACTTGCTACAACCAAAAATAATGAGATAGCATGATTAATTTATAATGAATTCCAAGAATTACATTATAACAGTTAAGAGTTCATTGCACCGAACAAATTTCGTTGGTTTTAAATTGCGAATATTTATTTGCGGTTGCTACCGACAAACTACATGATGTTTAAATTTTGCTAAATTTTGGAACAAGTAGGTAGTTTAGTTTAGTAAATATTTTAATTAAGTTTTTATCATCATCATCATCGTAGTTCGATTACGTATACTATAAGGTGTAAATATAGGTCTAAAGTAAAGTGTAAATGGTTTTAGTGTTCTAGATATGAACACAACTTATTTTTTACCAAATACAACTCAAAAGACTAAATAAAATCGAACCGTAATATTAACTTTTACAATGTAATATAACTCTTTCAATATAATGTAACACTAAATACCATACAGCTCATTATAATTATAACAAACAACGCTTTAACCAAAAACAAAATACAACTCATTATAATTATAATACAACAACGCAGATAACACTAAGTTATAACATTATTTCAAATAACATTTTAATAAATATTATTTAAAAAAATATAACACAGCAATATAATTAATTGAAAAATTATAACACTTTAGCCCATCTTGCTCATAGCGGTGTCAGTGTTGCCAATCCTTACAGAATTATCCCCCAAGATCATTTTAATATCTTCCTAAAAACCCCTAAGTATTTTTAGTACCTATATCTAGATAGTTTTTTAGTACCTATATCTAGATAGTTTTTTAGGTTTACTAATACTTTTTACTGCTGTAGGTATATAAGTAACTTTTTTCGCATGAAATAAAACAATAATTATGCAATACTATTTCATCATCGTCATGTCAGCCCAAAAAACGTCCACAACGGAACAAAAGCCTCTTGCATAAGATCACCGGTTACATGCCGTATCGTCACTTTGGGGGCACAGCCCAGTCCCAGTACTCACTACGCTTGGTAAGCGGGTTGATGAGCGCAGAATGGCTACTGTTCAACAGAGGGCACGGTGCTACCCATTCCTCTGGTTTAAAGTCCCTTAGTCGGCTTTTACAACTTCCATGGGAGGAGATAGGGCAAGCCATATTCTTAATTCTTAAAATCCTATTATTATACCTAAAACGGCATCCTCATCGTCGTCATTGACATCAGAGGTACTAGTGCAAGGCGATATTTTTAAATGTTGAGACCTGTAGCTGAATAAAGCTTTTAACATATTTTCTGAATATTTGAAGTTTATGCAAGAACCGAAACCAAAAGAACCATAGCATAACCATAGCGCCTCGGTTTGTGAGGCGCTATCAGCAAACCCAGATCGTGGATTTTGGCCACGACAATTGCCACCGCTTGCTCGGCAAGCCGGATGATTCCCTCGAAGGACTCCCGGCTGGCCAACATAAGAATGTCATCAGCGTAACAGACTAAGCTGACGCCAGCGGGAAGAACGACACGCAGGACCGTATCGTAAGCGAGGTTCCACAAGAGGGGACCAAGAACCGACCCCTGTGGCACCCCGCACGTGATCTCCCTCCGCTTTATGCTACCGTCCCCGCCCCCCTAATCGCGCCCCACGAGATAGAGTTAAAGGACTAAAGGACTATGTCAAGACTGACAGCCAACGCCACTCCACCCCGCCGTGACACTACCTGTTCCGACAGCGAGCTGTCGCGAAGAATTGCGTCGATAGTGGACCGCCGCTACTGGGAGTCATACTGGCTGTCGGTCAGATCGGAACCAATTCGCGACAAGTGCTCAACGAGTCTTCGGGCAATTGATCTTTCGAATAACTTTGAAGCCTCGTCGAGCAGGTAAATGGGACGGTACGCAGAGGGAGACTCTGCGGCCCTTTCTTCCTTTTAGAAGAAGAAAAGAACCAATCCGGCTTTCTTTTAGCCGGACGGGAACACGCTGCGACGGAAGCAGCTGGTAAACAGCCATCTCAAGCGGTTCCCAAGAGACTACAATGCATACACCCACGCACGACCCGGAATGCCATCCGGGCCAGTTGCGGTGTTGCGAGCCTTCAGGCGGACAACGGCTCGGTCCAACTCTCCTTCCGAAACCGCCAATTCATCATCCCATTCCAAGGCAATCGGCAGTAGAAAGGGACCGGCATGGTCCCGGACTGCCAGCAAGAGCGTAGAGAGCACTCCCTCCAGCAAATCCGGGGCCATGGCTTCGGTCACCGGGGGGGACCCACGGGCGCAACTTGCCCACTACCATACGGTAGGGTCTCCCCCACGGATCCCTGTCCAGTCCCTCCAGGAGCTCTCTCCAGGACCGAGCCTTCGCCTCGCGGATGGCACTTTGAAGTGTCATCGTGGCCGCCCGATAGTCCAATAGGCCTCGGCAGTCTCTCCGGCTGTAGCAATTCACCGGCGTCGGCTTCTGGTATATTGGCGGCGGGATGCCAGGCAGATCGCGCGGAGCCTTGCGATCTCCTCCGACCACCAGTACTCCGCCATACGCCGGGAGCGCCAGGCCCGGGGTATAGATACATAACAAATCGACGTCATCGCCTCCCGGAACCAGGACGCTTCCTCTTCTGAATCGGGCAAGATCCCTTGGTTGACCTCTGACCATGCCATGAAGTTGGCAGCTGCGACGAGCACCTCTCGGTAGAGCTGTGTGAGGGCCAACCGTCGTGAAGGCGGGCTAGGAGCCTACGAGGAGTCACGACACGCCCGGAAGGCTTGGGTCGGGCGGGCGGAGGGCCACATCGAATACTGTGTGACGATGGTCCGTCAACGTGATCACCTCCTCAGCCAGTCTGATGCCATGCGGGCTACAGAAGGAGTCGCCCATGTAAGATCCACGACCTACTCCCCCTGCCACCGAACGCAGGTGCTTAAGGAGCCCCAATTCAACAATTGGAGGTCAAGTGACGTCACCCAGTCTTGCAAAGTCCTCCCCCGTGACCCATCCCGGTGGTTGCCCCAAGCTCTGGAGTGAGCGTTGAAGTCCCCCAGGACAAGCACTGGACGGTATAAGTATTTACAGTCCAATTATCTCTCGTAGGCAGCGAGAGACACATTGGGGAGACGAAGCAGCCCACTACTGCCAGAGGTCCCTACTCTACCGCGACAAAGCCATGCCCCCTATCTAACAGGGAGCAAAGCGGCCCTCCGTCTACCGCAGCCCAATTAATTGCGACGGAGTCCTCGGCGTCCCTGAACCAGCGAGGATGTTCCCGGACGCCGTAGGGCTCCGCCACTACCACCAAGGCAACCGAACACTCCGTCAACAGTCTGCAGCAGCAGATTCTGTGCGTTGCGGCAGTGGTTCAGGTTGCCCTGGAGGATCCTGGGAAGAGAAGAAGAAGACGGAAGGAAGACTGGGAAGAGGACGTCTCCATGTCCTCCGTAGGGCCTGCGACCGACGGCGCCGGCGCTGACTCTGCCTTCCTATAGGCAGCTGTGGCAGAGAGGGCTCGCTTTCCCCTCTTGCCTTTCTGGGCCGCACAAGTTTTGCCACCCAGCCTATGCCCGGCGGGCAGACCGAAGTCTGTCTGTCGCACTGTGGACAGTTCTGCGACTGGGCTGTACACTGCCTCACCTTGTGGCCCTGGCTGCCACAAGCGAAGCAGAGGTCACTGCGGTCAACCCCCCATGGACAGCACACCGGAGGCGTACGTGTCTGAGCTCCAGGCATCGGTAACACTTAAGGCCGTGTCGCCAATACCTCTACTCTAGCCGACGCCCATCCCACGCAAACACGTGAGGCGGACGCCACCTTTCTGGCCGCCTCCAGCGGGCAGCGCACCCAGACGGTGCCCAAGGACACGGGTGAGCGCCGTAGGTCACCCACCTTAATTTCCTCGGGCTGACAGCCACCAGCCGCTGCGATTGCATTAGCTAACTCTTCCGGTGTGACGGCGTCGTCCAGGTCACGCACCCTCATCTCCGCCGTCTTTATCGGCCGCGCGATCTGCACGGCAAAGATGGGGAGACACCTCCCGCATACGCTTGGCGCTGCAGTCCTCACCAGCGATGGAGAGCACCATTCCGCCGGTGGCTGCCCTCTTGATTGTTACCGTGTCGGGACCGATGCCGAGGTCGGCGAGCTTTATGCTCTTTCCGGCCTCGGCCATAACTTCACCCACCGACTGTCGGGTGAGCCCTCCGGCACGGTGACCGGGACAGCGGCCGTTTCGGAAACCCGGGAGGCGGGAGGTTGAACTGTTCCCTTCCTTTGCTCCCCCTCCCACTCTTGGGAGTGGAAGTCTGCACGGCCGGCGCAGTAGTGGCCTCCTGGGCCTTAGGGGGTTGAGGCTTCTTCTTTTGCCTTCCGGCCACAGTGGACCACAACTCATTGGTCTCCACTGTGGCCTGTGGGTCCACGGGCGCAGTAGACGCTGCAGCTGCAGCAGGCACTATAGGCAAATCAGCCACTACATCTACTTTCGCCGCGTTACGGCCCTTATTCTTCTTCTTCTTCCCCTGCGTCTGAGTCGTAGGGGAAGTGTTCGGCGCCTTTGTTGCTGCACCAGATTGCACCAGGTCGCAGCCGTCGTCGCGACAGATGGCGTTTTTGCAGCGGCCACATACCTCACCGCCTGGGTGGCCTGCTCCGACTGCGCCTTCCTGTCAGCCGCGAGTGGCGGACGAAGAAGTGGCTCGGGAGGCAGTCTTCTCCCAAACGCCTCATGTTCCACGTCCACCGTGCTCCCAACTGCAAGCATAATGGAGCGCTGGAACTCCAGCTTATTGGGCGGTGTGGCGGGTTTACTGGGCCCCACTATAACATCGCCATGCCGACGGAGAAGGTTGATCTCCTCCGTCAGTTTTCCCATCTGTGATAAGAGACTCGAGAGCTGAGAACGCAATTCCACGTTCTCTCTCTCCAGCCTCTTAATATGCTTGTGTCACTGTCACTCCATCCGCCGCAGCCTGCACCGTCCGTGCGGCCAGTCGGAGGCTAAGGGCAAATGGCCCCTTAAGATTGCGGGACTTGTCCGCCACATTCTCGACTGCCTCCAGCTGCTGCTTGATACAGGCAACGAGATCAGCTGTTGACCGCGTCTGCATCTCCACTGTAAGGTCCTGCAGCCGCAACCCTGTTTATCCGGAGTGCTTGATGGAGGCCCCGGCAGCTCTTAGTCTTCCCCATTACCAGTCGGCCTCGTCCGTTTTCGCGCGCGGGACATCACCGACGCCGTTGACGATTTGCGAGCTATCTGACTCACCGACATCACTCTCACCATCCCACCACGAACCGGAGTAACCGGGCGCGGGAGCACAGGCTTCCCGCGCTTCTTGGTCACAACCGTAGCCGGCACAGGAAATGCCTCTCCGGCCGGGACGCTCTGCGCCTCTGACCTATTCTACGATATAAATCATAATCAGAATCAGAAAACTTTACTTGCAAACATAGGTACGGTTACAATTATATGTAGGATGTTACAGTGTTCGGTAGGTAGATGCGCTATGTTTTGCCACATGGCGTACAAATATTTATGTTTTGAAATACCTATATGGCTTCCAGTTTTTAACTTTTTCGAATATAGTCTAGCAGGTATTTCCCAACGTGGGCGACAACGCCCCCTTGTGGGCGCTGCAGGCCTAAAGGGGGGCGGTAAGCGACCCAGAAAAAAAAGGGGGCATTGTGTAGGGCTTTGGGGTCGATTTATAATTTCATCTACCTAGCTAGGAAGACTCTTAGACACCGACTGAGCTCTCGACTCTCGACTACATCTTGTGAACATCAACTAATATTAATTAAGATATAGCTCGATATAAATTAAGATAATTAAAATATTAATTAAGATATGGTTCGATATAAAAGACCGCGGGCAATCATGTTTTAACAAGTTTTTGTTAAATAATCCGAATTGTACATTCCTATACCAATCGGCTGGTTCTATAATACTTGTTCTTGCTTGTCGAGTACGATTGGGCGTCGAATGAGATAAACGAGTTTATGCACGTTTGTCTTATTCCTGTTGGTGCGTGCTGCTTATGCAATCCTATATAAACGACGTAAATTTATTTTATTTTCATTTGCGGTTTCGCGCATAATAGATAAGCAGTACTTGATTTCAACACTCACGTATTTCTTAAAACAAAACAATGTCGGAAGTAAAAAAGAAGAGACGGCAATACTCTGCGGAATATATTAAATTCGGATTTATTGAAAATCCCACAAACCCGTCGTCGCCTTTGTGTCTTCTATGTCTAAAAACATTTTCGAACGAAGCAATGAAGCCTTCAAGACTGCAAGATCATTTGAATAAAATGCATCCAGATAAGACAGAAAAGAATGTAGCATATTTTCAAGACCTAGAGAAGAAGCATAATACTCAGCCAAGTGTATCAAAACTATTTTCGGCGGCTGCTAAGCAAGATGACGACGGACTTCGAGCTTCGTACAATATCTCTCTGTTAATTGCTCAAAAAGGCAAACCACACAACATCGGAGAAGAGTTAATTTTGCCAGCAATAAAGGAAGTAATAACTACTGTGCTTCATAAACCGGCCGCAGATATTATCCGAAAAATTCCTTTGAGTAATAATTCTGTGCAAAGACGAATTGATGAAATGGCTGAAAACATTGAAGAATCTTTGTGCAATCATCTGAGGACTAGTCAATTCTCAATTCAGCTCGATGAGTCCACTTTACCAACTAATGAAGCGTTGTTGCTATCTTACGTGAGGTTTATTAAAGATGAGAAAATACGTGAAGAACTATTGTTTGCCAGAAATTTGGAGACAGATACAAAAGGCGAAACCATATTCAATACATTGGAAAAGTTTTGTGAAGAGAAAGAAATTAAAGAAATTAAAATTCCTTTGAAAAATATTATATCAGTTGCTACGGATGGCGCTCCGGCTATGACAGGGCGCCATAAAGGCTTCATAGCATACTTAAAGAATAAAATTCCAGATGTCCTTGCTATACATTGCGTTATTCATAGACAACATTTGGTTGCTAGAAACTTAAGTGAACGACTATTTCAATCACTGCAATATGCAAAGAGTATAATAACTATTTATAAGAAAAGAGAGCCCTCTCGAGTGAAAATGTTCTCCCTGTAGCAAAGCCACCATCTATCATTGGCGGCTCTAACTAATCTTTATATATGAATGTAGGTTGGTATATACTTATAGTGTACTAATGAATAAACATAAGACAACACATTCAAATTCTGCAAGTATTTTCATCATTGCTAATTAATATTATTGTATTTATATTTTTTATATATTATACACGAATAAAAGCAATGATAGGAAAATACTAACAGAATCTGAAAGTCGAATCAAACCAACCAAATGATGACAAGGGAACATAAACAAAATTGCTGTCATTAATAATTATATATTTATCTGTTTACAATTTTTCTGAAAATAAAATTGTGCAGCTTGCTTTGTCTTGTCATCCCCATCGAAAATGGTCACTCATAACAGAACACTCAACAATACTTAAATGAACAATTAATAATAAACAAGATGGGGAAATGTAAATTTAGCAACTAAATCTCCACAAGAACTCGGAAATGCACGGAATCGAAATTAATTTACACAATTATTTGAAATAACCGCAATAGTTGACAGTTGTACTCTCTGGTAATAAACAAGAAGGCTACGTTCCATTCATCAATCTTTTTAAGTACTCTGTCCTCTATACATTCAATATTGCAAAATTAAATCAGGCGTAGAAAAATGAAATGTTAGAAAAATGATTAACAATTAAACAGAATGGTATGAAAATATGACGATTCAAACTCAAAAATAACTTGAAGAATTAAAATATTAGCGAAACCAAGTTTCTGCTATGCATGAAATGTAACGTCAAAAATTAAATCATTAGCTTTCTCCTAGTGTCATCTAGTGTGTAAAATAAGACAATATGCGCCTGTTTTATCGACAATGTCATAAAAATATGAATCCAACGCTGAGGGATGGCGTAACCTTCTTTGCAATTTAGCGTCTGAACTAAGATTCCCCCCCCTGGCAATATGTCATCAAAGCAGTCAATAAAATAAATAAAATCCGTAGATTATTTCATCAG
Organism: Diloba caeruleocephala; assembly: GCA_947459985.1. Classification (NCBI taxonomy): domain Eukaryota; kingdom Metazoa; phylum Arthropoda; class Insecta; order Lepidoptera; family Noctuidae; genus Diloba; species Diloba caeruleocephala. The sequence goes on from OX381615.1 coordinate 15,978,632, forward strand.
CTTTGTGTTACTATTGACGAAGATTTCAACCGTTTGTTGCTTCATACTGAAGTTCGTTGGCTGTCAAGAGGCAATTGTCTGATTCGATTTTACAACCTGTTTGACTCTATGATAGAGTTCTTGGAAACTAAAGATACAGAACTGCGCAACAACCTAATAACATCAAAGAATGATATAGCTTACATGACAGACCTGTATAAAATGTTCAACGACATGAACCTCCAACTGCAAGGCGATGAACTAAATTTAATTAAAACAAAAAATGTCGTTGCTGCTTTCGCAGCCAAACTGGAAGAAGAACTTATAGAATTGACAACAAACGAAGAAATAAAAATCAAGTTCAAAAATGGATATCAAGAATTTTGGCTACAAAAACCGATCCCGCAATTGTACCCTGGATTGTGGTCAATTGTTCAACGATTTTTGATAGCATTCCCATCGTCATATTTGTGTGAACGTGGATTTAGTGCTGTGGCAACGCTGCTTACTAAAAAGAGAAATCGTTTGCGTGTTACCGAACGTGGCGACTTGCGGCTGTTTTTGAGTAAATTGGAACCTGATATCAACAAACTTATTGAACAGCATCAGATTCAATTTTTCTAAGGGACTAATTATAGAACTGTCCTCCAAAAAGTCCTTCAGAGAGTAGTAGCACTTGTTTATTAGTATAGTTAGTAGTCTATTTTTGAATTTGTTCAGATTCGTAATTTTTAGTGTCTCAGGTAACTTATTAAATATTTTTTGTGCAATACAGAAAACACTTTTATTCATCAGAGCAGTTGCCTAATATGGGATATCGATCTCTAGCTTATTTTTGTCCCTCAATTTTCTATAATGGCTTTTAAAAGCTATTGTGTATAGTGTAATGTTTGAATACAGATACTTCGTAAATATATAAGAATGGTACGGTAAGCAATTTTAATCTTTTGAATAGAATTAATACGTAAATTTGATACTAAATTATTTTAGTTTCAGGTCTCAAAATCCTCTAAAATATTTTACCAACTACTTATTCAATACGTGTTTAAGAAAAACGTGAAAATGTCGTATATTTTCTCCTATTTTCCACTGAGTCACAAACATTGTGACCCAAGAGATGGTTTTGGTGACCCGAAAGACATTATTACTTTTTTCTTACAAATGACAATAAATAAGTCTTCTTATTTATTTATTTATTATACTCTTTATTGTACACCAATCGTTAAAGGTAATAAAAAACAGTAGTGCTTATAAGTATATTTTAGAGTACAATGGGCGGCCTTATTGCACTCGGCGATTTCTTCCAGGCAACCTTAGGATGGAGAAATACTTAACTGGATAATGTATATATATATATATAATGTATCTTATTCAATGTTTACGTGTTGTTCTAATGTTTAACATACCTAGCCCACTTGTTCTGTCAAGAATTGAATTCATTTTTGTGAATTTTATTGTTCCTAGATGAACTTTTGATAATTATTAGGTTTGTTTTGTTTTTGTGTTATTGGTTTTTTTTTACAGTTAACATTACTCTGCCATTCACAGGCGATACAAAGAAAAACTTAAACTGAATTCTGAAAAGTACGAAGAATATAAAAGAAAAAAACGGGTGAATTATCACACGAAAAAGAGACTCTTCAAAGACCTAACACCGAAAGAGAAGTTCAATGCAAGAACAATTTGGAGGCTAAGAAAGAAAAGTCTCTTAAGTCACTAAGTTCGTCTCCTGGCTGACCACATTGTCCCCAAATTTTGCGACGCATATGTCGTCATATAAATAGAATCAAATACATAAGGCGCATTTTATTATTAGATTATGTTTGATGAATAAGCGATAGTAAGTACATTATTAGATTTGTTTACGTATGTAGAAAACGATAAATAATAAAAGATGGTCTTCTTTTTTTTTCACCAGTGACCCAAGAGACAAGAGACTTTATTATTTTAAGAATAAGACTGATTAGTTTACTTTTTAAGTCTTCTAATGATTTCTTTAGACCTTTACATATATTTAAATATACTGATTTACTATTATGTTTTGTTTTACTTACGAAATTTCGCAATTCCCAGCCGTGACCCAAAAGACTTTATTAGTAGTCGGTTCTAACACGCTTGCTTAAAAACTATGGTATTATTTTAAAAAGTCCGATGCACTGCATAGAACCATAAAATTAAATGGTTAGGTCATCTATATTTAAAGTTAAATTAATAGAAACAACATGTTTATATTTTTACACAGAAAGTTGATTCGGGACAGAAAATAATTGATTCACCCATATGGAGTCGGGTGTCTACTCCACACCAACGTCCTCAATACTATTTTTAAATTTTTGGTCCATTTTGAATCCCACAAATATAGGGGAAATAAACGGTCCACCCAAGCAGTGGCCCCTGTACTCGGGTAAGCGGATTTACTACCAGGGTTTCCGCCGGTGCCCTGGAGTTGAGTGCTAGAGACTGAACTACCCATCAGCCATGCATCCCCTCGCCGCACGCTAACTTGGGATTCGGGGTAATTATTTTATAGAGGTTTTCTTTCTCGCAGTCCGGGCGATTAATGTCAGCATAATGGTCATTATATGCTGAGCCGCGAGACATGGCCACGACACTCGGCATACCTCAGGATTAAGATGTGGAGACGTTGGCATTGCTGCAAGTTCGGGAATCGTGTCCACGACTGACGAAATCTGTCTCGGTTTCGCATACTCAGTATCCTCTGCTAAACAGCACAATACCAGGAGCGAAATTCGGGCACCATCCGAAAAAACGGGCGGCCCGTCCACACGGCAGTCGACACTGGACTCCACCGCTGATCCCTCTTAGTCTAGTCTCTCCCTTTGGGCCTGTCCGCATGAGTGACTCTACCGGCTTAGCCCCAAAGATCATCAAGGCACGCAAGTCCCACCATGACGACAACGTGGGAATCTTGGTGAGGATGCAGTACGCATAAGTGTGTAGATGCAGTAAGATCGCGATCTTCATGTCATTTAAAATCATTTTTAGTAGTTACTTTGATCAATGCAGCTACTCCTGAATAACTTCGTTATATTTACCATGGTGCCCGGGATCCCGTAATTTGGAGTATTCTACAGCAAACAAACGTCAATATGGAACTGTGAGGAAATTACCCAGTGCAACTGGATCTTTACAAAAAGGTAACGCGGTACAATTTCTATCCGTGGAGTGACGTAACGCAGTAGCAGAATACTGCTGTTCACATTCCATTTGGGTGGACTCAAAAGATTTTGCGCGGGAATTTCTTCGAGATTCCAGAATTTGAAGAGAGTTATCGCAGGAAAGAAATCTTTCAATCCAAATAGCTGTGAAAAAAGACGCGGTATTTAATGCAATTGATGCAAGGGTAGGTATTACAAATGGCGGGAACATCATGCATAAGAGTCCAAAAAACGGTTTCAGTCGTGAATGGGGCAGCCGGTGCGATAATTAATCCATCTAACAATAACAATAGAAACTACTGTGCCTCGAGACAAGAGAGACAGACATTGCCATACCTCACATTGACCACAAGTGAAAATCAATGAATTTTATGAGATTTATTCATCTGTTTATTAAAAATTTCTACTTAAATATCCATTAATTGAAAGTTACAAACAAAAATTATCAATTGATAGCTATTTGCCAAGATTTTTTCCCGCAGTCATCATGACACCAACAACTAGAGCAGTAATGGTGAATCCTTGTGCAGCAATTCTTAACCGCATCATTTGCTGAGATAATCTTTTACGGCCTGTTCTGAAGCTCCAGAGACCATAAGACAATGCACCTACTGTAGCAAGACAACCTGAAACAAATAATTGATTGTTTTAATACATGTTAACGTCTTATATCGCCGCGTGGTGCCGGCTCAGAGCACCACCACCCCATCTCCTCCCTGGGTGTCGTAAAAGTCGACATGGCAAAACCCCCCAATGAGCCCACAACACACCCATATCGGTCGTTGTTGTGATCGTTGGGGGAGGCCTGTGTCTAGCAGTGGACTTCATTCGGCCGAAATGATGAAACACCTCAAACTATAAAATGGCTGGGCACTTATTTTGTAATTAGTAAGTATACCGCTGCGCCGAGTCGTGACTTCGTGAATTCAAAGATAAGTAGTAGCTACCTATCTGTCGCCGACATTTTCTTTTTGCAATCCTTTGTAAATATAAACCGTCGCCGGCTCTAGGAATAAACTTTGTTTTCTTGCAAGGCATCAAGTAGTAAAGTAATAATGTGTATTGTTGTTGTTATATAGAACATATATTCATTAAAAAAAGTATCGGGAATGGATGATTTGTTTATGGTTCCAAATTCAAATTATTGTTTTTATTGTTGTTGTTAGATTGGCACAACTGTTTTCCATTTTGGCGCGGGGTTTGAGTTGCATCTGTTATTTATTTTAAATACAGTGCTGTTTTTAGTTATATCATATCTAGTGTGTATAGCGAATTTCAATATGGACAAAAACACCGAACAAAGAGTTTGTCTTAAATTTTGCAGCGCCAATGGAATTAGTCACTGAAAATGTTACAGAAGGCTGGTGAATCGACTTTATCAAAAACACGTGCTTATGAGTGGTACAAAGCGTTCAAAAGCGGTCGAGATGTGATGGAAGATTTGCCTCGCTCTGGTAGGCCATCGACGTCTGCAACTGAAGTTAACATCGCAAAAGTGAAGGAAATAGTGACTGAAAATCCTCATTCAACTTTGAGAGAGATAGCCGCCGAACTTTCTGTATCTCACGAATCGATCCGTAGATACCTACCATTTTAACTCATCTGGGTATGAAACATGTTATCGCTCGGCTAGACTCAAAAGACCTGGATTTCCTTCAAAAACTCAATCGCATGAGAGTCGCTGAGGACATGCTAGAACGAGTCAATTCCGACCCAACATTCATGAAACGCATTGTTACTGGTGACGAGACGTGGGTTTACGAGTTTGACATGCAAACTAGTCAATAAGCTTCGGAGTGGCGCCTTCCAACTGAACCGAAACCGAAAAAACCACGCCAAAGTCGATCAAAAGTCAAAGTCATGTTGACTGTTTTCTTTGACTATCGCGGTGTTGTGCACTCGGAATTCTTGCCGGAAGGTCAAACGGTAAATAAAGAATATTATTTGAGCGTTAAGCGGCATTTAAGAGAGCAAATTCGAAGAAAAAGGCCAGATTTGTGGAAAGAAAATTCTTGGATTTTGCACCACAATACGATACGATACGCCTTCACACACGGCCATCATTGTGAACGAATTTTTGACCAAAGACTCAACAAATACCATCGAGCTACCACCATATTCACCAGATATGGCTCCAGCCGACTTCTTTCTTTTTCCTAAACTCAAATTACCACTTCGTGGCACCCGTTTTCAATCGGTAAAAGACATAAAAGAGAATTCGCGGCGAGAACTGAACTCAATTCCGGAAACCACGTTTAAAAATGTTTTGATGATTGGATTATTCGTTGGCGTAAGTGTATCGTTTCTGAAGGAGCATACTTTGAAGGTGATAAAATAAATTTGGATGAATATCAAACATTTTGTGTATTATTGATCTTTTACCGTTACTTTCTTGACAGAGTAGTATATTCTTATCTGACCCGCACCGGAGACAAAAGTTAATTTATGAATATAATATTTTACGATTATTTAGGTTTTGTGCTCTATTCCGTTCGCAGATCGGCCTTCGCCGAGCCTCCCATGATCTAAATAACGAGTCGCACCCGAACAGAACCTAATTGTTACGATAATCCGAATTTTGCGCCAGTAGCGAATATATATAATAATCTGGCCATCTAAATTAAATTTAATTCGATATGAGTGAGCACCCTTAAAAACATAGCGCCTTTAGGAACGCCGCAGGTAACGTATTAATTCATTCTTATCTGCATAATAGGTTTCATTGCCTCGATGTTAACGGTGCGAAGTCTTCCGGAATGTCTGTTCAATTAGGCGTGTCTCAAGGTTCAATTCTCGGCCCTTTTTTATTCTTAGTTTATAGAAATGATTTACCATTCCATCTACAGGGCTTATGTAATGTTGTACTGTTTGCTAATGACACCAAGTTGATAGGACAAGACAAAACTTTGACGATGTGAACAGTATACTTTCCACTGTACTGTCTTTTTACTGTACTTAATGCCAAGAAACCAAGACGCTTTAAAATTACGGTACCTAACGTAAATTACCTGGGAGTTCATATAATTCCCAACAACAATGTTCTCCAAATCGTAGATGATGCAATATTTTAGGCATAACGAGACTTCAACGGGGTGCTCATATGTCTTGTATTGCGGGTAAGCTCAGCTCAGCGGCTTACGCAGTCAGCCAAATTAGAGAACATACAGACGTAGCTCGTTTAGTATATTTTAGTTATTTCCACAGCATCATGTCCTACGGCATTTTGTAGTGGGGTAGGGCCGCGGATATCAAAAGTACTTTTATTTTACAAAATAGAGCAGTCCGTTCTATTTATCAGTTAAGTGCTAGAGATCTGCTTAGAAATTATTCCAAAAGTACAGGCATTCTAACCGTTGCATCACGATACATCTTTGCCCACATAATGTATATTAGGCAGAATTTAAATTTATATCCGAAATATTTCGTTTCTCATGCCACTAATACTAGAAATTGGCACAAATGATGTGCCCCTAATCACCGGTTTCATAAAGTATATAACTCATTTGTAGGACTCGGTATTCGTCTTCTTAACAAAATACCTATTAGTCTTTTAGATTTACCGTTAAAGATAATGTGATTAAAACGGCTTACTACACTATAGATAGATGATTATTTACATGATTGAAATTGCTGGTCGCTTAGTAGAAAACGAGATGATTCTGTATACTTTCGAGATTTCTCGATTATTTCTAATTATGGGTACTAGTAGTGTACACACGGCTACGCATTAACCTAGACTGTTTGGACTTTCAACTATTAGAAGTTGAACGCTGCGAATCGTGCGAGCGGGTGTAGTACTTTTTGTCGTTCCGTCGCACTCTTTTAAATTTCGAAATTCGAGTACACATCTAGCTATACAAAACCTGTTTAGTTTGAGCACGCGGCACACACCACGTGCGTACGGTGCTCTTTCCATAATATACATATAGATACGTATATAGTCTCTTAATACATTGTTTTTGATTTTCGCTGCGCCTGACCGCCTATACATCTGTTATTATACCTCTAAACTGTTAATTGCCGGCAACCGCGAGACACAATATTTTTTTAATTATGTCTGGCTTTGTGACAGTTACAGGCTATCACTGCTAAATATATTAAATACTAGCTGGGACCCGCGGTTTCACCCGCGTTTAATTTAAAAGAAATTTAGAGTACTTCGACATAGACACTTGACATAGAATAAATATATTGGATTTCAAGGGTATTTTTTTTTACGCGGGACCCTAATTCTAAAATAAAAGTAGCCTAAGTTATTCCTTATAACATCAGCTATCTGCCAGTGAAGGTCCCGTCAGAATCGGTTCAGCCGTTTCAGAGATTACCCGGAACAAACAAACAGACAGACAGACAGACAGACAGACAGACAAAAATGTTTAAAAGAGTTTTTTTGTTATACATAACGTACATACTTTCATATGCATTTAATAATAATCATCCCCTAAGGAGGTTAAATGGGGTGTTGAAATGTGTATGGGAAATACTTAATTTTAAGCGAAGTCGCGGACAAAGCGCTATTTATTGAATAAATAGGATAAATACTTAATTAAGTTAGTTAAATGGGGTGTTGAAGTTTGTATGTGGAATTCTTAATTCTAAGCGAAGTCGCGGACTAAGCGCTAGTTATTGAATAAATACTTTATTTATTTATTTACTGGTATACCAACAGCATACATATAAAAAAATACAGACAGAATGTTACAAAATAATAGTGCTGATACATATGCCCATTACAGGTACACACAACCTTCTTGATACGTCAACAAATGTTTTACTTTTATAGTGTTGTTTACTTTATTAATTAAATGATAATTGTATACCATTTTTCTTTCATGCCCACTGGCTTAACTGTCCACTGCGAAGATTTATATTAGGTAGGTATAATTTATAGTAAAACAGGTAGTCATAAAAAAATGCAGAAAAGGGATTTCAGTTTCGCAATTTAGTACCGTATTTTGATTCGTGCCGCGCGTCTACCAACGCTTAGTCAACTTTCACGACAGTCACGTGTGGTTCCGGCTACGAATAGCATCAACCCATCTCATCCCATGGGTGTCGTAAAAGGTGACTATGGGTTAACTGGAGGGTGGTCAGCAGCGTCCTTCGAGTAAATTAAGAACTCAGCTGCGATCGCCAACCCGCCTGCCAAGGGTGGCGATTATGGCAAAGCCCCCCAATAAGCATACAACACGCCCAGACCGGTCGTTGTGGCGATCTTTGGGGGAGGCTTGTGTCCAGCAGTGGACTTTGTTTGGCTGAAACGATGAGACAAAATAGATAGCTGAGGATCTAGATAGAAAGTGTTATAAGCATCATATAAGGGCGATTACACTGTTATGAAGTCTTATGTGTATTAGATGTTAGAGTAAGACAAGACCTGCATTGCGCAATCACCTCAGAGCAATGTGTCGACGTGATTTTGCACAGACATCGGAAGCTTAGGAACATATTCCCAATGGAAATACCTTAATAATATTTAAACATTTATCTATCTGTTTTATACATGTATACAGCAAAACTACTGAACTGATTAGAGATAAATCGGACCCAAAGCTAAAGGCCTATTCAGATATATGCGATATTCGCTACCACTGTGGGTGGCGAAAATACCGAGCGGTATTATGCTGGGTAGGATTTTGTTTTCTGGTTTCGCGCTAGCCGTGGAAGTTCATATAATTAACCGGTGAAATACTAGGTACTGCTCGGTATCTACAAAAATCTAGCGAAGACGCTATCTACAACGGTATCGTCGATGATCGCTTATATCTCAATAGTCCTTTATGCATGTTGCCCAAGCTAGTCACTCATTGCATTTATCAATGTGTCTTCGTAATTACCTGAAAAGAAACGGAATCAGTCGAAGAAAGTCTAAATTGAATTAACTATCCAAAATAGTTTAATTCACAAAGCCACGCGCAGACGATACAGAAAATTGTGTCACTATTTACCGCTTCAAATGTTAAGATAAAATAACTATCAAAATCTAAACATACCTACATGTTTACCTTGGGAGCCAATCATAATTAAACATCTAAATCAACAATGAACGTAATAACAACACAGTTGAAATTAATGTGAGCATTTTAACCAACATGATATAAAAATATCATCATCATCATATCAGCTCTAAGACATCCTCTACTGAGCAAAGGCCTCCCCATAGATTTCAACAATTGTGTTATCATTTTGGGGTATTTGCCAGTACTCACCACACTTGGCAGGCGGGCTGGTGAGCGCAGTATGGTTAATGTTCCAAAGAAGGGACGCTGCTGCCCATCCCTCTAGTTTAGAATCTCTTAGTCGCCGTTTACGGAATCTAAAATATCCGAATCCGGCCCGCACGGCCGACTTTTGGAATTCATTCATATGAGAGACCTGAGAGGACTTCAAAATGTGCTCAATAGTGTGTGTAGTCTGCCAAGGCGCACTCGGCCAGCGTGGTGGACTAAGGACTAAACTTTCTCATCTTGAGAAAAAGCCCGTGCCCAGCAGTGGGACAGTAAGGGGCTGATTATGTATACTATAACAGACTATCAAAATGAACATAAGCTATGTGTTACCTCGGGATTCAACAATAGTAACAGAAATAAAAACTGACAACGTTTTTTCTTTTTTTAAGTAACATTGCCCCACCCTAGGATTTCTCGTGTGTCGTGGATGCGTTTACAGACATAAATTCCACACACAATACACCCAGACCCTGAACAAATACCTGCAGATCATACAAATATTTGTTCCGTGCGGGAATCGAACCCGCGATCCGGAACGCAGCAGCAAAAGTTGTTTAGCAATTAGATCAATAAAATTATGACTTCAGGCGAGATTCACAGACCTAGGCTATTGTGCTAAGCAAAGCAAGCGTTTATATGAATATGAACGTTCACGTTGGGGACCGAACGGTGAGTGATTTGTTTATGTGTGTGTGTGTTTGTAAGCGTGAAGCAACACGAGTCCTAACCGCCGACTGATCGTAAGCGACAATTTCTTGTATTTGAAGTTTTGCTTGTGTAGCTCCCATAGCTTACGATACAAAATGCAAACTCGTGTACGTGTGTGACGTGAAGCCGCGTGTACACAAGCTCGACACCCTATATAACCATAACTATGCTATATCCATTTTTTTTTTTTTTTGAGAATGCCTTCTCGCCAATATTTTCTGGAAACATGGCTGCTTAACTGGACAATTTCTGGTGAAGCCAAAAGAGGCCTCCAGCCAAGCTTGGAATTGATATTATAAACTAATCAACTGCGTCTATAGGCCTGCCTGCCAACCAGTGAATTGAACCCCATATCTCACATTGAGCAGTTGTGCTACATCGTTGGATTTGCTCATCTACACTCAAAGTATAAAGAGGTTTGTTGTATGGGGAAACCTCTCAAACTATTAAACAATTTAAAAAAAACCCTCATAGAAAGCTACCCTGAGCAACATACGCTATATTTATATTGATAAAAATAAACGCGCAGGTGAAACCGCGGGCAACAGCTAGTTGTTATATAATTTTACACTGAATCTTATGTTATTAGTATATTGTCGGCTACATTTATTAGTAACATGCTTTTAAAAATTGTGTAGCTACAGTCACAAATAGGGCTACCCCATGTCATCCCGTAGATTTGGTAGAAGGCGACTAAGGAAGTTTGGAACCCCTGGCGGATCATTTACTATGTTGGGTTACCCGCAGGTGGCAAGTAAACCGCAAACACTAGGATATGAAAGAACCCGCCTCGGGTGGGTATGCTAATGTTTGTCTGTTTGGCCGACTGTAAAACCCTTTTGCCAAAGCTTTGCTATAAGACTAACATATTGCGACAACTCCAAGTAACTTGGGACCAGGGAGGAAGAAAATATTTTAACAATCATACAAAAAAGATACATTTTAGCCAGCCTATGTAACATAATAATTTTAGTATAAATGTACGGGTGGCATACCTATAGGAACAAAAGGATTTTCAGAGAATTTTCTTCCAAATTTTTCTTTTGTCGTTTCGACATGTTGATGCTCTCCCATTTCTTTTCGGAGCTGCACCCAGTCCAAATCAGAAGGCTCATCACTGGACATTATTAAATTTTCTTAAATTTATATGTGAGGTAGTATATTCGAATGACAAATAGATTGTTTTAATGCATTACGCAAATTCCAAATATATTTATCCGTCAAAGAAAAATAATAAAACAACGTAAAAATCACCGTCACAGATGACGGCTATCAGCTGATCATAGACTTGTAGACCCGGCCTAGACACTAATTATTAAGCATAAACAAAAAGTCTATTTCTAACTTTTACGAGCAAATGCGCAACGTCATATGAAAGAAAGAGATGTCTATAGAGCTTTAGTTACAGCAAAATAATCGAATGGCGCCGTTTCGTACTAAAGTAACAACCCACTTTCTGATAAAACTGTTAGCGTTGTGTTAAGACCAAGTAAGTAGCAATTAAGGAGCTAGGAGGACCACTCGTCCCGTTAATCAAACTACTATTTTTTTGGAATGTAGTCTCTATGAAATGAGTCTCTGGTAATCTGGTTCTAGTGTATTTAGTATCTATAGAAATGAGACTGGTACTCATATTATATCTATAATATATCTTTTAAATTTTTCGATTAACCACACTGACTCTACGAAGTTCACGCTTCCATCTGTCAAAATTACACACAGCGTATTAGCGTGCAGTGATGCCAACTTGGGGGTTTTCCCCCTAAATTTAGGGGCAATAAGTATTGAAAGGGGCGTTTTTAGGGGCAGGATTTTTTTGGGGTTTTTTTTAGGGGGGAAGGATTAATAATAATTTAAACTAAAAGTTCTTATATTTCTGAACGCTGCCAATTTGCTTTTGTTTATATATTTTTTAATGCAGCCTAGAACGAACGGTACGCCGGTACGGTATCGAGTTCATTCCGCGCCGCTCATTCCAAAGAGAATACAAACTCTATGCTGCTTATTTATTTGTTGTTTCGCTTTTATCGTTCGCTTGAATTCAGTTCAATTGTCTCAGTTTTTTGTTTGGGTTCCTTCTATCCTTTTGTTAAAAGTAATAAGTTGGGTGTTATTTAATTTGTTAGTCTCAAGAGTTAATGATTTAAGAATTAAGATTGTTCTTTCGGTTTTGGTTCTTGCATAAACTTCAAATATTCAGAAAACATGTGAAAAGAAATAAGACACAGGTTAAATCATTAAAAAAAATTTGCCGACGACGATGACGATGCCGTTTTAAATATATTAATAATTAGATTTAGAGTTAAAAATATGACACCAGTCCATTTCCTCCCATGGAAGTTGTAAAAGCCGACTAAGGGGCTAAAAGGGAAACCAGAGGGTTGGACAGCAACGTCCCCTCTGTTGAACTCAAGCCATTCTGCGCTCACCAACCTGCTTGCCAAGCGTGGTGAGTACTGGCAAATTCCCCCCAAAATGACGGCACGGCATGTAGCCGGTCATCTTAAGCAGGAGGCTTTTGTTCAGCAGTGGACGTTTTTTGGGCTGACATGATGTTTTTTTTTTAACCTTTGCCCCTCACTAGTATTTCTACTGTATCGTGGGTGCGTTTACATACACAAATTTGACACACAGGATACACCCAAAACAATAATTATGCATTAATATTTGTAAACCTAAACAAACTATACTAGGTATAGGTACTAAAAAATACTTTGGGGTTTGTAGGGGAATTTTGAAATGATCTTGGAGGGAAAATTCTGTAAGGGTTGGCAACACTGGTTGTGGACTTGCGGACGGAGTGGTTGTACGTTGAGTACTATTTACTTATTTTGTACTATATAGTGTATTAAAAATACGTTAAAATGTTTAATAAGTTTAGTGCTTCAGATATTATTCTTGAAACGGTAAGTTCTTGCTATGGTAAGAAAATGAAAACTTACGTAAACGCATTTGTAGCAACATTAATCTGCATTATATTTTTTATACCTACGTTGTTAAACCGCATGTTTGGAATAAAGTCATGTATTGTGTACTTTCTGTTAAATATACATTTTTTAAATTATGGAATTCATGCTATGAATAAATGGAGTAAGAGAATGTGATCATTCTTACGCATTCATCTACGCGGTACTGAGACTGTTTTTGGGACTGGTAATTTATGTCTTTCTCGAGTAATATGCACTCCAACTGCCTACAAAAAACGTTTTATATTATGTGTCATAGCTAATGGCATTGAAATGTACTTGATTCGATGGATCCGCCTCGTGATTTATAGAGCTCGCTATTTAATGTTTGTTACGACTGCACTAACTCTCGTTTCTTTTTTTACAGTAAATATATACAAAGGCTTCCTTTTCCCTCAAAGCTGAAAGCTTTACGATATTGGGTGAATGTTATATATTCCTAATTGTAATCTATTTCAATCAAATAGTCACTGAAATACTTAAATAAGATACAAAGTGGCAGCTCAACCAATCCAGCTTTCTAACTGGGTCAAATGTATTGGAGAATCTATGTATATGGTCATTCAACAACATACATTTATTTCTCATTCATTGCTCACAATAGTTTGTATCAGGAGTTCTTTTGTTGTGTTTATGCACATTCATACAGTCATAATGAGTTTGAGTGGGTTAACATTGGCAGTGGAAACTATCTGAGTATTTGCCAACAAAACAATACAGAATTATATATTCAACAATCCTATTTTATTAAATTCATTATTACAATAGTGGGAAGATTATGGTCATATCATTGCAGTTTCATGAAAATAATAATGAATTATTGAATACTTATTATTTTAGTTAAGAAATGGTCAATTGTAGATAAACGGGTTAAATTTGAGATGGTCTTCATTTCTCGTATTGTTTTAATGTTGAGTTGGAGTTAATGGTGAGTGCTAGAACCCAATACTATGATGGGTGTTAGAACACACCAGATTTTTTATTCAATTTAATTATTTACCAACCCGTTACTGATGTGATGTACATTAACACAGCTTCTCTTCCACCCCACCTCCTGTATTAGTAAGGCCTTATGGGCTCTAACGATTACATGTAGCATCAAAGTGTTCCTATAACTTTGTTCAAGTAATATGTTGTGTTTTGTTCCAGATGGCTTCATCTTCACTTTCAATGAAGTCTAGTGAATCCCAAAGGGTGTCTTGAGCACTACTTTAATTAATTTATTTAGTTTAATAATTTCATCTCTTTTTTATTTTTTTGTTAGTATTCTTCTTTCCAAAAATTTACACACTTTATTGTCAACTGAAATGAAACAGTCTTATCAGTTCTGCTCAAGATAAACCACCATTCAGTTTTTAGTGTACAATTGAGACAGTTGTCTTATTATTCTCATTAGAAAAGTATTTTTTTAATAGTTTTGTTTACTTCTTTATTATCTACAAAAATATTAATATGGCTTCAAGTGACCCTGAAATTAAGGATGGATTAACACTTCCTGCATGGATGAAAAGCAAACCTGTAAAGTGAGTATTTATTTTCAGATGACATATTAAATTTATAAATTATGCTTAACTTATAATATGTATACTTGACAATATTGTGTATGTAGGTTTCATTCAATTTTCTGTTCTGTCTTCTTAATGTGAAGTTTTTTGTTTCTCTCAACCACACTCAAATGGCTGAATGGTAGATAGGTAAATTATGTCATGGTATTCCTTGGACATTGTATACATTTCAATGCATTATCAAGTTTCCTTAGGAGTTTAAATCAGTTCTATCCTGGTCAAGTCACAGGTGTAATACTACAAAAAACCCTTGGGGATATTACTATAATCCATACATGGAATGCAGCCAGCTAGTATTATAAGTATAAAGTTAGGTTGCCATGTGTGCTCCTAATATAATCCAATGGATGTTACACTCACCGAGGAGGTTGTGTGTGATCTTATTGTAGCTACTAAGGCTCCAAATACATGTAGATATCTAAACCTACATAAAATTAATTATAGCTCTTTTGTTATCTTATGTTTTTAAATATGTCTGTCCTACTTGTAGTCTATAATAATCGTTTATATTAATATGTAAAGAAGCTAATTAAATTGAAATCTTGCATTGTAGAATGTGCTAATGTGTCAGGCATTAAATGTAATTATTAAAATAGAATGCATTCAACTACATACTTGGCAAGCATTGAATAGTTGAGTAGAGCAATTGAAATAATATTTTAAACTCTTAGAAATAAAGTCACAATTTCTTGGAATAGTTGCATTGTGGGCACATATGTACATTTATAAACATGAACAAGTATTGTTCGTGGACAATGGATTTAGAATTTAGCACCACTCGCACGTTGTGAACCAGCATTGTGGAACAGTAGCCATAGTGCGCTCACCAACCCACCCGCCAAGCGCAGTGAGTACTGGAAATATCCCTCAAAATGACATCCAATAATTGAAAATCTATAAGGGAGGCCTTTGTTTAACAGTGTACATCCTTTGGCGGATAAGGAGATTATGATGTGTTATCAAATTGACGTTTGTTCTTAGTAGCGTTTTTCCAACATTGCGTTGCCACAGATAATTTGGAATACATACTTATCGCTCGGGCGCCGCGCCGCACCGCTTGCTCGCGCTATATGGGCCGCCTTATGCGCCCACGAGCCGACCGAACCGTACAAATTTGTGACTAAATCCGTCGTCGCCCACACACGACAGACGACACGAACCCTTGGTAGCAGCGTAGTCGCTTGTGAACTTTGGCGAACCCTGCACGTATCGCTGATTACACACCATTTCGTAGTCGTTCTCGTATTCAGTGTAATACTATTTATAACAGAGAAAAACTGAAAAATCAAGCATGATACACACATTTATATTTCATTTTAGGGTACAAGCATATTCCTCTTTAAAAATTAAACTTGAAAAAACTATTTAAAACGCGCTTTTAATGAAATATGAACTAAAAAGCAGAAGATTATAAAAAATATATAACAAACATAGTAACGTGCGGCGCTCTCTACTTATATTCTCATAATTAATTCTCGTTTAATATTGCGTATTCACGTTTTTATTTAATATTAAAAAATATGTTGTGGTTTTTAATTATAGTTAATATATTCTTTATTATTCTTCTTAATTTTCGTGTGGTTAGTAGCTAACATTGAGACAGAGTTTTTCAAGCCTCCCAAAAGCTTCCTACTTGACTTAACTGGTACCAGTGTTGCCTAGTTTAGACCTGTCCAAGTCGCTAAAAATTTGGCGCCAAGTAGCCTAAATTCGGCAATTTTCTTTTTTCTGTAAAGTCGCCTTATTGAAAGTCAGGTAGTAGTCAGGTAGGTGTAAAAAAGCTATTTTCAAGTAAAGGGGAGAGGATGGGGGATAACTGGCGACAAATATAAATGGAATAATAATTTTATTTAAAAACCCGTACAATATTTTCTAAACTTAATTTGAACTATATATACTTACAAGGCAATTTTCAATCACGCTAACTAGGATCTGCTGACCCCTAAACTAGCAAGTACCTGTATCTTGGAGGCCAGTAGGATTTCTATTAGATAAGATAAGATAAAAATATTTTTATTCATTTAAAACCATATGCAGGCACTTATGAATAGTCAAGACTTTAGTTGCCGCGTTCCAAGATGTTGATTTCCTATGGAGAAGAACGGGCAAGAAACTCCATGGTTACTATTTTTAAATCATAATAATTGTTACAGTACTTTGTATTACATTGTTCTCAAAATAAATAATGTGAGGACAATGTAGCAGAAGAAAGTAAACTTCTTAAAAAGTCCACACTAAACAAGCCTGATATTTAGAAAAACTTATGATTAAATTGTCATGGCAGTATTAAGCTGACCAATCCCAACAGACAGCACTTGTTCACGAGCATGACGCATGCATCAGCGTCGCTCAGCTCAACCATATTGTAGGGCAACTAAGCGACCCGATACACGACGCCACCATCAGCAAGACGCTTGAGTGAGCATGACATACCTAAACTGCCAGACAACTATCACGTCAATGAAACAAAATAAATTAATAATCCACATGGTCCTCGCACTTACAGTATCAAATATAAATGAAGTGAATATATAAAAAAGAAACAACCAAGTAATTGGTGTCATTTAAACAAATTGAGGATGGAGGATGATCAAATGTCATTAAATGAATTATTATAATCCATTATAAAAGAATGTCAAAATTTTATTTATTTATAGGCACAGCCCGTGTATAACATATGTTTAAATATCATAAATAGATTTAGTGCTTCTTCATTATGGTAGTTACATGCAAAAGTAATTAATTATGTAAATCCAGATTATCAGATATTTCATATTACATTAAACATTTAACTAGCGAATTATAAAAGACATGCAATTATAACATTGTCAATTTTGTGTGTATGACGGTGCATGTGCTCAGTGTGTGTATGCGTGTGTGTGTATGCGAGTGTGTGTATGCGTGTGTGTCCGCGCGTGTTTATGTTGTGTTTACTGATATATCATTAAATCAGCTCAAGAGAGATTCAGTGTCTACATAATCCAGTGTGAATAGCCACTTTTTCACGTTAACTTTACACTCATGTCGATTTAGGGAGTGAAAATTCAGGATTTTGTTAAGTTTATTGTAAATTCTGGAGCTGGCAAACAAGAATTGGCTATGTGAAAAAGTGGTGTTATGACGTTCTGTATGGAACACAATATCTGCACGACGCTTACTACTGATCATAAGAAGGGAGCAGTGCTTCCTTAGGACGCATTGAAGCACGTAGAGTTTCCGAACAGTTAGCACCTCACTGTCGATGTAAAGTTGATTGGTTGGGAATCTAAAGGGCATGGGTAACATAACCTTAAGAATTGCTCTCTGAGCTCTTTCTAGTTTAGGAATAGCAGTCTTACCTGCTCCTCCCCAACAAGCCATGCAGTAGGAAAGAAGTGACTGGCACAACGCATAATAAACGAGTTTAAGTGTCGCTAAACCAGCTGAATCTCTCAATATTCTAAAAATATAAATAAGTTTTCTCGCTCGCGTAACCACGTTTTCCATATGAGTGTGCCAGTTTAGATGAAAATCAATATCAACTCCCAAGTAACGAAAATGAGGGACGACACATAGAGGCGAACAGTTACAGTCAGTAATCGATTTCTCGCAAGTATGCACTTTGACGGTTATTGGCGATTTTGGTTGTGTTACTTGTGAAATAGAAAAAGACTTTCGTTTTCTCTGAATTTAACGCTAAGAGATTACTGGAGAGCCAATTTGTAACAACGTTCAACCTTGCTTCTGCAAGCCGGTTCACTTCGTTCCAGGTATTTCCGTGGATGAGTAAGGCTGTGTCGTCCGCGTATGTGAAGATAGAACACTTATCTAGGGTCTCTATCGTTAATATATATTAGGAACAAAGTTGGTAAGCATTATAGTGCTGCCCTGAGGCGCACCATTTTCCAATTTCCGCGCTTATAATTTCACCTATCTTCACACACTGCGAACGTTTTTTCAGGTAGTCCTGAAAAAGATCAAGCGTTATACCGAATGCCTATATTGTATAACTTCTTCAGAAGTATTGGGGCAGAGACCGTGTCAAACGCCTTAGAGATGTCCAAGAATATGCCCAAACACTTGTTTTCTATTTAGGCTTTTAGTCACAGCATTTGTTAAGGCTATCACTGCATCTTCAGTTGATAAACCTGATCGGAACCCGTATTGGTTGGAAGTAATGATCTTGTTAGCGTTAAGGTAGCTCAACAGACGGTTATTAATTATTTTTTCTAATATTTTAGACAGTGAGGGCAACACTGAAATAGGTCGATAGTTATTGACACAGTCTCTGTCCCCACCCTTGTGAATTGGATGAACTAGTGCTCGCTTGAGAGCAGTCGGAAAAGCTCCCAGAGACATAGATAGATAACAGATGTGTTTGATTGAATACTTGACTTTATCTCACTACTTGTAGAGTATGTTTTTGAATGACACATTACTAATTTTTTAAATCAATAGGGTTAATGATAGTTTATCCTCTCTATCTAGACGATTTGCTCCAAATAACCTTTTTCAAATTTTAGAAGCATTCGTTGCCAAATGTACCTCATGTTGAATTGGAAATAATTATTGAAGGCAACAAACTCGAGTCACTAAATGAAACTATTTCTAGGTATAATTTTTGATTGATTCGTAATTACAGTGGGGGTGCTCATATAAAGGCTCTATCCAATAGACTGAGTTTTGCTGCATTTGCAGTCAGAAAAATTAAACAACTAACTGACGTAGCTATGCCCAGACTTGTATATTTATCGTGTTTCCACAGCATAATATCATATGGCATTCTGTTATGGGGAGCAGCGGCTAATGTAGATTTAATATTTATATGACAGAAGAGGGCCATCCGCGCAATCTATGATTTTGGTCCTTGCGAATCACTTAAATATATCTTTAAACTTATTAATAAATCAACAGTGCCCTCCCATTTTTGAAAATATTATGTTTGTACGTAAAAACGAGCGACATTCATTGATTAAATACTAGAAATAAACATAAAATTGTAGGTAGGTAGGTAGCAACCTAATGTAGGCAACCTAAATTTAGATAAATCATCACTTCAAATACTGCAAATAATAAATAAATTATTGATTTCCCAGACGGGAAGTTTAAAGCACGTCAAATCTATTCTGAAAAAGCCCACTAAAGGATTAAAGACTATGTTAACGATAAGGAGGGACATATGGCGTTGCTCTTTTCTGCACATGTGTCTTCCCTGGTAACCAAATATATCTGAAGTGCTATTTGTACCGTATAGTGGTCTCATTCTGTCAGAGCGTCATGCTCCAGAAGGAGACTGCAGAGCGGGATCGGGAGAGGGCCGATCCCGCACTGAGAAGGACGAGACGGCGCCGGGGTAACAACCGCCCCGGCGCCCAGGTCCAAACATGCCTGAGCCCCCTGCCTTCGTTACATGGTGGGGGGCATCGGGGGTCACGGGCGCGCAGATTGGGAAGTCTGAAGTCTGCGTGCTCACACTGAGCGAACCCCGGGAAGACGGTGGCGAGCACGTGGTTAGGTGCCGCCGTGTGCGTAGCACAGCGCACATCGAGATTCAGGGGGATCCTTTACAATTCTTCTCGAGAAGTGCCTGGGGGCGACCTTTTCATAGCCGCTTGCCCTCCGCTAGAGGGGGTGACCGCTTTACAGTCATCCCCTCCGAGGTGTGCCTACAGGCGTGGCTCCAATGGGTGGATCTAGTGTGATCTTACGAGGACCTGGAGCCCCCCTAAGGTTCCGAAGACGATCGCCCCAGTGGTTTAAGCCGGTAGGAGTCCGGCATGACCCTTTGTCCTTCCCCGGGGCGGAGGAAGTTCATGACGAATTTCCACTGTTAATATTATTCCTTTAATTTATTATTATTTATCCCTGTCAGCAAAACCAAATTAAAAAAACAAACATGTCGCTTTGTTTGCATACCTATATATAACTGCATCCACGCTCTTCTGCTTCGCAGTGGTTACTGACAAATCCATACCTACTATTGGAATCAGTCACAATAGCTCACGACATAGGACCCGTAATTAAATATTTATAAACATTTTTGTATCCGTGGTGCTTGGCAACTAGGCTTATCCTAGTTGTACACTACCAATTTTTGTGCCTATGGCCAAGTGTATTCTCTGTCTCCTGCTTGCTATGGAGGGAAGTGGAACGTATATTCTTTCCTACTCCTCCTTTTTCTTTTCTGATTAATTTCGTTGCGGGTTCCAAGACAGTTATTCATTTCTCTGGGACATACCGACCTTCATTGGTCGGTGTTCTTTTCGGTGGTCGCCATTGTAGATCCTGGCTTACAGGAGTTGCAGTGGTTGGGAATGTGTGGCGGGCTTGACAAATCCATCCGCGCTCACATGCACTGATTTGTCGGTTCGTCTAGGCTACGGCTCTCGTGTCCCAAAACGGCGAGCGACGGATTTGTCAGCGAGTGCCAAGCCGCGAACCACTCTATTCACACGCGGATTTCTCGCTACCGACCAATCTGGCGGATTGGTGCGCGTGTGAATGGTGGGCATTAAGTTGGGTGAACTCAGAACGACAAAAGGAAAAAATCGCTCGTTATGAAATCGCAAAACCAATGATAGGTATCTCATTAACGGGCACAATGTCAGACACAATTAAAAATCTATTGTGTCTCGCCACCCGCGGATTTAGCTATTTGAGAGGCAAATGAAATCAAATCTAATATTGTCTTTCTTTGACAAGGTTATGTTAAGGTTGTTGTGTGCCTGTTTCTGATAAGATTTAAGTAATGGTTTTTAGAAAAGTATTATTGTTCTTCTTGTTATCGTGTATTTTTAGTATCTTATCTGTATCCAAGCGAATCTTGCTTGTGCAATGATAAGAGCTGACGTCACCGTTATAATAATATTTACGATAAGATTGAGAACGACTGAAAAGGGTTTATGTCAAAAGTTCATGATATTCGATAAAAATATTGTAATAATATTAAACCACTAAAACCATCTTAAGCTCGGCTGCACTAAACTTAGGCAGCCCCTAAGTCATTAGTTAGTCTCTCTCTGACATACAATTTTGAATTGCTTATGCCCGTTTGCTTTAAACGATTAGTTGATGCCTCAATGTCTAGGAAACAATTATCGATTTAAAATTGTATGTCAGAGAAAGACTTAATATTGACTTAGGTCCTGCCTGAGTTTAGTGCAAACGAGCATAAGAGTTTCCTAGGCAGGCATTCATTTATCGGTTACATGCCGTGTGTAGTCATTTTGGGGGGAATTAGCCAGTACTCACTCACCACGGTTGCCAGGCGGGTTGGTGGCCGCGGTATGGTTGCTGTTCATAAGAAGGGACGCTGCTGTTCATCGCTCTAGTTTAGTCTATTAATGCCGAAATTAATAATCAACCTTACCCTAAAACTTTAGATTTGGGATTAAAGAGTTGTCCGTTTTTTGTGTTAAATGTGATCATGACACAAAAACGGATGAAATTCAACATGTTTAATCAAATGATTTTAGATTAATCTAATTAATAATTTCGGCCGTAGTGAGTCTTCTAGAGGATGCATATTGGTGCACCCAGTGAAAACAAATACATAATACATATGGCAACGTAAAAAATAAGTAAATTGTTTATATACATTATTAATACTATATAAGGTCTTATTTTAATAGTCCACGATATTTTGCATGGCGCCTTAATGAACGCTAAAGATAATGTGGGTATCACTAAAAAAATTGTAGTGATATATTTGTTTTTATTTTTGTCACATTTTATTTTATTTTATAAATCAATAATTTCATCACTTACTTATTCCCGTAGTAGTAATAATATCCACATGCATCTAGTAAGAAAATGGCAGACACGGCCGGTTGACCGAATTAGGCAGTCGGCAACGTCTAACGAAACAGGCGGCGGCAGAAAGGACCGAATTTATACCATCAGATTAATTTATTTGTGGGAAATACATAATCTTTAGCATTTACTAAGGCAGCATGCAAAATATCGTGGATTATTAAAATAAGACCTTGTATAGGCTTACTTGGTAATAATTTTAAACGCAAAAAGCATATTTTTGAGTCATATTATTTATTTCTCCGGGCAAAAACGCTAAAATCCCGATACTATGAAATTTTGTCCAGATATTTCAGGATCTCGATCTTGCAATCCGAATTATGGTAGGTAGTGATGAAAATACTACGTTAAGTCGGTTTTGGCATATTTGCGTACAAACGAAACATTATCCAATTCTATTATAAGATCAAAAATATTAGGTACTGCGTATTTTAGGTTTACTTGATACTTCGCAAACAGCCACTCTCGCAGCTTGACAAGCTTAATCAATGACGATCGTCCTAAGATCTAAGGAGCTTACTCCTTAATAAAATTTATTCCAAATTACTTTATCGTCGTATTTTGGGATAGGATTTTTAGGAAGAAAACAATGCTAGTAAAAGAAACTGCCTATTTATGTATGGCGAGGCGACTCAATTCAGACTTTTTATTGATATACAAAATACCCACTTCACTAGTGACCGACAACCATATTTTTAATAAAAAGCCTGCATATCGTCGTTTAACGATATGCAGATATACCTTTTTTTATTTCACCTGGTTGAAATACATCTTGTACTTCCTCCATCCGGGGAAGGATGGAGGGGCATGCCGGACTCCTACCGACTAAAACCACCGGAGTGGCCGTCTTCGGCACCGAACCGGAATCACACTAGCGCCGCCCATTGGTGCCACGCCTTTAAGAACATCTCGGAGGGGATAACTGTAAAGCGGTCAACCACTTTGGCGATGGGGGGACTGTAGAGGATTCCCCCGAAGTCGCGCTGTTCGCTGTGCTGCGCGCACGGCAACACGCAATTACGTGCGCACCGCCGTCTTCCCGGGGGTACTCGGTATGAGCACGCAGACTCCCAAATCTGTGCACCCGTGAACCCCGAGGCCCTCACCATATGATGACGGCAGGGCGCTTAGGCCGCGTGTCCTGCGGTATCCTGGTCGCTTCCACAGTGGTGGCATTGTGTCGTGACCTCGCGTCCTATCCTGTGCAGGTAGGCACCGAAACAACCGTGACCGGTGAATACCTGTGTCAGGCGGTAGGTAACGCGCTCGCTTCTTTTGAGCCAGGCTCCGAAGAGCGGCAGAACGGCCTCGACGACGCGCTTGGTCGCGAACTGCAACCTAAGCCACTCGCCACTTCTCGAGTGCGCGCTGCCGGGCCTGGCGTTACAGCCTATCAAACGCCCCTGGAGGCGCGCTGTCACCGCTCTGGCGAGGGAAGCGTGTCTGGTCGTAGACCCATGCATCCGTCTCCATCAGGCTGGCCAAAGGCGGAAAGCGCGCTAGGAGTGTTACTGCCTCATAAGATACCGTTCGCTACCTTTTTGCGATCCGTATAGCCACTCCACGCTCCAGACCGTGAAAGTTGGATCTGCGGCGCTGGACACCTGACAGCCGAGATGACCATACACAGAGGGTCACGGACCGCACGTCTCCCTAGTAGAGGTGGCGTACTTATTCTCTCGGTCCCCTTAAAATTGGGCAGCAGCCAGTTTAAGGGCTCACACTACCCTCTCGATCCGGAGGAACAGACTATCGCGGCGTACCCTTCACTGGGTTGCACAAGTCGCTCCTTCCATTCCGCCACCAGGATTCGCCGAAGCTTGGAACGTTGCACCTCGTTTTCACAAGGCACTGGCCGTTCACCCCGGCTTAGTGCCTCTGCGCTTCATAGGAGACCATTGGTTCGCGCATTAGTACGGATGTAATTATTGCATTAATAATAGGCGAAGTTGCGATAACATAAAATTGATAACTGTAAATTATCACCCGTAATTAATATACCAGTTGATATATAGGAAAACCTTTGGGTTGTAATATTCGTATCTGAAAGAAATTTAAACGCCTAAACAGGCGTATTTATTTTCACTTTGGCTAAAATTTAATAAAGTTTAAATTTAAATAATAAAATTTAGTAAATCCTTATCTCAATGTATTTTTAGTCTGTGTCACAGAGGCACTTTTATTTACATATTTTTTTACCGACTTAAAAAAGGAGGAGTTTCTCAGTTCGAAGCGTTTTTTTAAATGTATGTAAACCGATTACTCCGACATTTGTTGACCGATTTCAGCAATTCTTTCTTCCTTTTTTTTCTTTCTTCTTCGGTCCCATATAAATTTAATTACAGTTGATTGAGTAGATTTTTAACCAGCTTGAATAAACATGTATGATATGACTGCGCTTATCTAGATGATGTCTTAATAGTTTCGATTCCTCCGAGATTAGACAACTGATTTGAGTCATTCTTATTTTTAGTGTTAAATACCAAATTAAATGCCAAATTGGAAAAGTTCTTACATTTATTTACACTAAAAAGACACAAATATGGCCAGATATGCCCCAACCATGATTCATACAGACCAACAACAGCCGGCTCAGAATGCCACCACCCCATCTCCTCCCATGGGTGTCGTAAAAGTCGACTAAGGGATTAGCCGGAGGATGGGCAGCAGCGCCCTTCGAGTACATTAACAACTCAACTGCGATCGCCAACACGCCTGCCAAGCGTGGCGATTATGGCAAAACCCCCCAATGAACCCACAACACATCCATATCGGTGGTTGTGGTGATCTTTGGGGGAGGCCTGTGTCCAGCAGTGGACTTCATTCGGCCGAAATGATGAACAACAAGTTATATTCTATACATGGCCCCGCCCGACTTGCTTTTAATATTTTTATACGGTTTATGAAGTCGATATTTTTTTTGATCCGAAGAATTCTTGAGATCACACTGTAGGGTTTGATACATTTCTCAAGTGCCCTACAGTCTCAGTTGGGCTTAGTCGAGCATAACAAAATCCTTGCCTTTTAAAAACATATGAAGTTCCGTAAATTAACGAAAATTTAAAAAAAATTTAAACTAATACCATAGAATGTTAATGAAATATTCGCTTGAAATGATGTATTCAAATAAAATTAAAGCAATCGCAGGAAAAGTGACGTTAGTTTGTTTTCTCAAATTGAAACAAAAATTCTAAAAAACATTTTCAAAACCAGCCAGCGATGTAGTATAAAAGCTTACCTCAAAGTTTGATTTATCGGCCCACACAACATTTGACCAATCCTCCTCTGTGAAGTGTTCGTATCGTAGATCCCATTCTAAGCTTTTTGCGATCTGTCAGAGTCGCATATGAGTTTTCTGTCCTGGCGCTCGGTATTCACGCACTTTCTGCCAGTTCGTATTTTAATTACGTGCGAGCCAGTCTTCGCAAACCGTTTAATAAGCAGATTGCACGGTGGACCGCGAACAATTCACTAGCTTGTTTCTACTTGGGAATTTCATTGTTCATATAACAAGTAACAATTGAATTTTAATTAGGATTTCGTAACACAGTTTACCTATAATCGGCATTTTGGAATTATGAGTTTGTTTACGCTATGAATAACAAATGAAGACATGAATATTTCTTCTTAAATATGCATAAGATGGAATATATGTAATTAGCTCAATATTAACCGTGTTCAATATTACATATGACGTGACGCCGGCATTTGTTATAACAATCATATTTATGTCGAATACACTGATGGCGGGGTCAACGTGTAGTATGTATGATCCAAGGATTGACGATGTAGTCATACGTAATCAAACCAACAACTTTGTGTATCTAACGTGTTTCGAAATGTTTACATGCACATTTTACTAATTGTTTACCAATGCGCGTTCGCCGTTGTTTTGCAACAAAAGGTCAATTAAATGTTTGATATCAATAGCTAATTACATTTTGGCTCGATGCAATTATCATCGCAAATTTTGTGCTACGGACTCCCGAAGTTATTCGAAAGGAATTTCGGTTACCGAAACCTCTTAACTTTATTACTAAGAAAGAAAAAGACGAAACTTAATTCTGTTATGATCCTCATTGCCCAACATACAATTAGATATGTAAAGTCAAACGGGATTTTTTAAATTTGTTTGTATTTGTATTTGTCGTGTGCCTATTTCAAAACAAAAAATTAACTATGATGTAAAAAAAAACTCGAAAATACTTAATATTGAATATTTAATTCGGCAAGCAGAAGGTGGTGCGGCCTCCAACGAGATAGATAGGCGACCTTGTGAAGGTCGTTGGGACCGATGCGGACGGCATGTAGCCGGTCGTTCTGGAAATCTATTGAGACCTTTGTTGAGCAGGGGATATGTTTTGACTGATATGGTAAACTGGGTAAAATTTTCCTGCATTTGCTGTTATACAATTTAAGCACCTAACTGACATAGCTACGGCCACTCGAACCGGCGCGAGCAAGGGTCGGGGGGGGGGTCGAAATATCCGTCTGACATAGCTACGGCCAGACGGATATTTCGACCCCCCCCCGACCCTTGCTCGCGCCGGCCCGTGCCGAGAAATCGAGTAGTAACAAAAGATCCCTATAAACCCCAATTAATCATTGATCCAGCAGTCCCTTATGATTATTACTATCCCAGTAACTCCCTGAGCCGAGGTCCGTGTCCCGCAGGGGACGCCCTCAGGCGCAGTTACTTAAATATAAAGAAAGCTAGGCTGGAGGCTACTTAATGCTTCGCCAATTTGCCCGGTTAAGCAGATATATCCCCCTTGGGATTACTGCGAGAAGCCCTACATAAAAAAAAATGTATTTTAATACCATCGATGAACATTTTCGTAAACGCTGCCTTGAAACTTCAGTGTGCATTTGTGCAGGGAACTTTGTGTAATGTGATTGATGTCTATAAAATGTAAAAAAAATCAGATTATAGATAAACTCAACATCTGAAATTAAATGGTTCTAAGGGCTAAGATACAGATTTGACCCACATTTAGGAACAACAAAAGCTATAATAACAGTAATTTTTATAATTTGACGTGTGTGTTTCTATCTCAATATTCTCTGTCAGTAAAAGTTAAAATATGCAAGAAAACGGGATTGCTTTCAATTTTCTACTCGAGTTTAACTAGTACATAATCAGTGTCCGCGCAGACGTAGTCGCGGGCCCAACAAGTATCATAATATACTAACATTGTTCAATGACTTTATGTGATTTTCTTTATAAATAAACGTGTTATTTAATCCACAAACATGCAACACGAAACTTAATCAATATGTCAATATTATTCAAGATTTCAGATACTTAGGTCTTGTTATCTCGCCCACACGTATAGCGTTATCGGACGTGTCATAATAACATTGCTGTGAAGATAGCCTTAACTTAATTTTTATACTAAGATTTTAAACTAAAACTTTTATTATCTATGCTGCGTAGGTATTGTTTCTGATATGATTAAAGTAAGTAGCTGTTGTTAACTATAATTTTATAATAAACGCACGACGACAATGCATGGCTCGGTTAGCGCAGTGGCTAACGTTACGGCCTAATGAAGTCTGGGTGTTGGCGCATGTGAGATTTATGTCTGTAAACTGTACCAATAACACAAAACAATATCATGTAGGGCACCGTTAGAAAATATTAACCCAATTTCCCTTTTCTGGTTACATTGTTGCGATTCACAAGTTACGGAAAATTTTTTTGACGCACACTCTTAATGTTGTACACATCAGTCCCCAAACAGGTGAATAGAGGCCTCTTAATTACCGCTACAACCTTCACCGACGTCGCGAAGGCCTATCGCCGCGTCACCTTCCCGTTCAAGTTAGTACTTCTCCCTCCCGTCTCTTGCTCGCGCCGGCCCGTGCCGAGCCTGTAGTTTTAAATGTCCCCTAATACATTATAAATAATACCGATCCAGCTGTCCCCAAAACAATAGCTTGTTATCCCCAGCAACGCCCTAAGCGGAGGTCCGTGCCCCGCAGGGGGCGCCCTTAGCGCAAGTTGCTTAGTTATTAATATTAATTTTAAGCCTGGCTGGAGGCCTCTTTCTTTTTCTTTTCTTTTGGCCCAGAAATGACCGGTTAAGCAACCACATTTCCCAGAAATGTATGCGAGAAGCCCAACTCTTTTAAATCCCAAACCGCTACAATGAAAAGTCATGTGGATATTGGCATACCACTATTGGCAGACGATCGTAGTGTGTTGTGTTTACCTCACGGGAGGTCACTGCCGCCCATACTCCTGATAAGTAGCCTTTTACGGGTTATTTTTTGTTGGAAACCACACGCCCGAAATACATGTTGCAGTTTCTTTTTTGTACCTACCACGAATTTGGCCCAGAGGCCCGCGTAATGGTAAGCGGTTACCGTAATCTATGAACGCTTGCAACTCCAGAGGTCTAACTCGTGCGTTGGGAATAAAAAAAAATTTGACGCCCTTTTTGAACAGCACCATGCTGAAGTCTCTTGGGAAAACATCGTTAGGAGCTGATTCCACAACCTGAGCATGCGCGGGAGAAAGTTTCTCTAAAACCGTGTGAGACCATTTTAGCTTTAGTGTACACACGGCTACATATCAAGCTATACGCTATCTCGCATTGTATAGGCTTTCGGTATTATGAGAGATCAGCGTAAACTGGCTTATATAGCTTGATGTGTAGTCGTGTGTACGTAGGTGAATAACTCGCAGGCGGCGAGATGGGATGGTAGAAAGTAGCCGTTGGCATCGTATCGAACTATTCCTTAGAACACTGTCCGTTGTATATGCGGTAGAACACACATGAGGCGACAGTCTCGCCTCTGACTTAGGCGTTCTGGATTGCTTGTGAGCTTCGGATCGTCGACTATACTAACTGCACGTTTCTGTACGATTCAAAAGAAGTATTAGTAAGTAGATAAGCTTTTATTGGCATATGTATCTGCGTTCTTTGGCACAGCCGTGTTGCAGTCGAAGGTTCATTGACATTATGTAGATTCGAATTCTGATATACTTATACAACATACTTTTGGGTTTGTTACCTCCAAACTTGATGGACTTGACATAACGTACACGTTTGGCATAATAACTATTAAAATATTGATTTTTAGTGTACATTTTGTGTTTGCCGGATTTTGGCTAGCGTTTCAGTCGTGTCGTGCCCACTTCTATTTTAAGTTTAGTGTACCTAATTCTACGCAACATAATTGAGTTTCCAATGTTACTGACATCATAACGTAATCTCGTTTCGTGGAAATCTAGATAGAAACAACATTTTGATGAGTGCCAAGATATACGTTTGTCAATTATCTTCTACCCACTTCAAAACTTGTCCTATTCCGCGACATAAAATTTATGATATGTAGTAGTAAGAAGTATGATAACAGCATGATTTTAAAAGCAACCATAGTTTCTTGCCTATCTCTTTATCTATAGGAAGTGTATGTCTTGGAATGTGGCGTCGAGTCTTCTATTCACAAGTGCCTAAGTTCATCACAGTCCAATAACTTTGCCCACCGCAAAGGAGAACGGTTCTAGGCACTAAAATTTCCCCTTACGCGAGGTTATGCAAGGTGTAGTTGTAGCGATCACATAGATCTGCACTTAGACACATTGAGCAAATTATAAGCCAATGTTTAGAAGTATATCTCCAAAATTAAATTACCCTTTTTTTATAACGTGTTTTCCATAGGTTATTTTCTCTATTTTAATTAGAACCTACAATAGTTTTGTTTTGTACGACTTCTTTACTCACGCGGAGTTTACCTGTAAGTTATTGTTACACTAACATATACGTATATTATATTTTACATCTATATTTTAGCTTATTACCAGTGCCAACAATTGTTAGTGAGCCAAATAAATAAACAAGTTTCTGTGAAATGTATACACGAGCAAAGATACTTTATCTTCATTTTACAGAAATATTTAAAGTCAAATTATTTTATGTTTTTAATTTTATAGCATTATTTTTCATTACCGGCTTCGGTAAGTCACGCGGAAATTATATTAAATCTTTAATTGCCGCAATTGATTAAGAACTAAATAAACAGGTTATTCTTTCTACCCACCAAGGCCGTCCTGAATTTTAACCTCTTTTTAGAAGAAAGAAGCAAGCCTATCCTTGTGATATGTATATTCTTGTGGAAGTAGGAGTGCGCTAATGAGTATCTCTCATTGGTTAACTTTATCGTGACGTCACATCAGATTGTTGTTACACTTATTTTCAATGTGGCGTTACGTTTTCACTGTGTACTCATATCGTGAACTCACGAGCCTATCTCTAGGATGAAGGTATAAAAAGGAAAACTTGAGCGTGAAATTTCAGTTATTTTACAAAGAGCGTTTAGCGAGCCATCTTAGTTTAATGTTTGTAAGCGGATATTTTTGAGATTTATATCTGTTAGCAGACTTCTGTGATATTAAACCGAGTACCTGCTGTGTAGTACAAATTCGTAAATTTTATGTACTTAGAAGAAGTTTTAGCAATGTTTAAAAAGAGAAATATGATTGGTCAGTTCAACAACATCTTATCGTGAGTGTCGTTGTTTTGCTTTCAGATTGTCAGACAATAATATCGAACACTTGAAAAAATTATACTCATTGTTGTATCGCAACCTTATTATAATGTGCAATTTTATAAGTTATCTAATTCTATATGTATTGTAATATCTTTTGATATTAAATTTCTGTTGGTTTATTTGCAGGGGGTACGAACAGTTCGCATCGCCACCTGCTCCAGAAGATTCCTTCTTCTACATCCGATACCCAAAGACCGACCATTTATTTGGGAAACCGAGATCCGATCAAGACGGACCAAAGGTGTTCAGTGACCAGCCTAACGAAGTTAAAGCCCCAGTTTATAACTTAATCAAGGAGAAAGACTGGTCGAAGCACACGAAACCATGCCAAGACGTGCTCCACGGCATTGCACCAATCAACACCGCTGGTAAGACCACTTTTAATATTTCCAAAGGTTATCGATTGGCATTGACATTGGCCGGTACAAGACTGCTTTTTTATAAATGGAATGGAATGTTTCTTTAAAGGAGACGTTGTAGCTATATTTTATAATTAGTATAATTAACAGAATGAACATTAATGAATGTAGTGACGGTTTGTGTTACTCACTTTAACTAGTCCAATGAGACACTATAACAAATTACTGTACTAAACAAATATTCCACTCTGTATGTAAATATGACGCTATAAACATACATGACGTAATGCAATAGTCGTTGCATTTATTGCATATTGTAACGTGTATGATTGGTTTTATTACTTTTTAGTTAACTCAGCGACTTCTAAGCCGAAACCAGCGGGGACTGACGACGGATTTAGAGGAGAGGGCGCGGCATGCGGCACCTCAATTGTCAAGGTTAGTAGCCAATAGCCGAACGACAGATAATATAAGGTCTTATTTTAATAATCCACGTTATTTTGCATGGCACCGTAGTAAATGCTAATGATGATGTTCCTACCACACAAAATTAATTTGACGGTGAAAAATTTGTTTATTTATTTTGTGCGGCGCCTACTGTCGCCTGTTTCGTTTGACGTTGCCGACTATCTAAATAGGTCGGCAGGCCGCGACCACCATTTTCTTACTAGACGCAAGTGGATATTATTATAACTTACTAGAAGAACCAGTAAGTAATGAAATGAGTGATTTATAAAAAATGCTGACAAAAATATAACGGATTTATTTTTCAGTGATACCTACATTATCGTCAGCATTCACATAGGCTGCATGCAAAATATCGTGGACTATTAAAATAAGACCTTGTATATGTGCATATACAAGGTCTTATTTTAATAGTCCACACATGACGAGGTTTTTTAATTTTTTTAACTATTTGGCAATTGTGTAACATTCTGCCAGTGTCAAGTTAAGAACATGACTACTTGGAATCGACGACACGTAGGTGCTTATATTATTAGAAAACTGGAAAAACCGAGCTGGCTTTGTTGATATCTTTTGTTGACATTCATAATCATATCAGTGCGTTCCTAATTGTTTACTGAACAATCCTTCTAATAGACCGTTACAATGTTCGGTCGTGAGGTTTTATATTGCCATAATTATTATATATTACCTCTTGATCCATGAAAAGGCGTCCCACTCTTTGTCTAAATGCAAGTGTATCTGATAAATTGTTGTGTCAGTTTTATCGCCGCGTACTAGTTGCAGATCTATGCATACCCACAATAATATAAATTAACGAGTTAACGAGAAGAATGCTACGGCGCAAGATGTAACCAATCGCAAAAAAGTAATAGGTCTTCGTGAATCGAACCATCTGTACGATTGCCGATCTGATTGGTAACCGTAATATGATATTGCTGTTCATAGTTTTGATATTATTAAGTCAAGGGGACTTATAGTTATAAGTACGCTCGCTAGAAGTGAGTCAAGATTGCTGTTGGCATTCATTTAGCATGCATGCGTTTGAACGCGTTTTGTAATTTGTATTGAATATAGGGTTGCCAGTTCGGAAAACTGAAATGTCCGGACAAAATGACTCAATTCAGGATTTTGGCGTCGATATCTGCAAAATAAATATTATGGCTTTAAAGTGTGACTATTTTTTTTATTGACAACATATTACTTATTTAAAAAGACTAAACATTATTCAATATAATTAATTCTAACAATTCTGAGAACAATTGAACTTATTTTTTACATTGCCAGTCCACCAATTTGGATCGAAATTTGCACAATTGTGTTTTAGGGGGAATTTGTCAGTACTCACCACGTTTGGTAGGCGGGTTGGTGAGCGCAGTACAAATGGACACTTCTGACCGTCTCTCTGGTTTAGAATCCCTTAGTCCACTATTACGACATCCACGGGAGGAGATGGAGTGGTGCCGGACACCACACGGAAAGTGAAAGAAATGACAGTACATGAATACTTTGTTTAAATTACCCTTTTGATAACAATGTTCGCAACGGGGGATCCGGGCACCCCTGCGCACCTATCTTAAGAGTTTGATAGCTCGTTCTAGTGATTGAACGCGAACATGTTTTTAATTAGGTCTTATCTGCAACCTACTTGTTTTTCGCTGTGGTTTCATCATTCTGCAGGTCAACACCGCTTTATGATTTGAAAATATGATACGTATTACATACGTAAACTAGCTGGCTCGGTTGACATTTTGCCCTTCCCGGTCGGTGGCGCCACCTATCGGCATCGCTACGAACCATCTCGACGAAACAAATATATTGTGTGAATTTGACCTCGACCGGTCAAGTTGTACAGAAGTTACAACATCACTAACAGACGCACCAACCATTACATATAGTTCCACATGAATAGAACATAGTAGAAGGTACGAAATTCCGTTGAGATTTATAAATGGAAAGCAAAGAAAGTTTACTGTTTATTCAGTAAAGATAGTACTATCAAAGAATCTCTCATACATACAAACATATAGAATAAGCTCATTGTTCTGCACATCTTTTTAGTTTCTGTCTTTACTGCAGTGATGAAGTTAAATCAATTCGGAGGCAATCTTTTGTTTCATAATAATTGATACGGTAATAGCCCTATGACTAAGGCGTTGGACTGCCAAATAAGAGTTGTTCAAACGCTCCCCATTGCAATATTGGCGCCATTCCTAGCATAAGCGTTTTAGCTTAGTTGGGCTGGTTAACTAGATGTTTAGGTAATTCAAACCGAAAAATTATTCGTTATTATAGGTTATCGTCTAATAATGTTACTATTAATTATATTTTCACATTACAGGTCGCGCATCAAATTATGTCGTCAAAATCGTCTCGAGGCTTTACAGTGGCGTCGCCAGAGGAAGAACACGCTGTCGCGCCGGATATGCACCAGTACAACTTAATGCAGCGGCGCGGCAGTAAGAGTCTACCTGCCACGCCAGCACACTCGCCGCCCTCTAGCCCCACTGGACGCAGGAGAATGAACGGCAACCGGTACGTAGTTACATCTTATACAGTATATTTGCTACCCGCGACTTTATCAGCGAGGGAACTTATTAAAACCTCAGTGAACGTAATAAAACTCCTTATGTCGTATTCCATGACATAATTTAGCTTGTTTAAGAGACAAACACCCCAATATAAAAACTTTGCACATTTATGATAATATTATAGTGGGAATCTAAAAATAATAA
Organism: Diloba caeruleocephala; assembly: GCA_947459985.1. Classification (NCBI taxonomy): domain Eukaryota; kingdom Metazoa; phylum Arthropoda; class Insecta; order Lepidoptera; family Noctuidae; genus Diloba; species Diloba caeruleocephala. The sequence goes on from OX381615.1 coordinate 16,013,168, forward strand.
TTATGAATTATATATAATATAGCCTATGACACTTTAAGTACATAATAAAGCTACTGTTGGGGTTGATTGGTTCAGTAGTATTAAAGATATATTTTAGCAGACAAACAAACGCTTTTTTATATAATAGTAAGATATGATAAGATACTCCTTTAATCATACAGGTACCATATTATTTATATTTATATTTAGATTGGCGACGCTCGATGCGGTCAGTCTATGGATGGATGACCGCATAGTAATATTTGAACTGAGCGTCTCCGTGCTTCGGAAGGCGTGTTAAATCGTCGGCCCCGATTGTTGTCATTTAACATTAGTCGTTAAGCCAAGTCGAGGCCTTTGGGCTGCTTGAACAACTCTCATAAGGTTGGCCACTAACCATACGAAAAGAAAATAAAGATGTTATATTATTATAACTATGAATAATTGACTTAAATTCGCCGCTGTCTTATCTGATTTTATTAGCTTACTTACAATCAAAGAGCCTGCTGCTTTGGTGTGGTATCAAGACGTAAATAATAGATGTAAGACGAAAAAAAAGACATAGTTTTATACTCTTTTGGCGGTCATAATACTTTTGCAGCGTAGGCCGCACCGTTGAGGAGCGTAATATATCTTTGGACTTCAGTTTCATCGTTTCATGGCCGCTAATAGCGCGAAATGCCTATTCTCCTTTAGTATTTACTGGCGAATCGCCATAGCTTCGTTCAGGTGTCAGAGTCGACGGCCCGACCATTTTGCAGCTCACGACTTGTGAAATCTCTTTTAATGTCGAAAGTATTTATTTGAATGAATTGGTGTACACAACACTGCGTGGCGGCTATTTTTTAAGAACTCACTGTCGAGCTCCCTTATGGTTTGGCAGTGCTATTCTGTAAGAACTCACCAGCAATCTCACTTCTGAATTAGCAATGAAAAATGTCTAATTTAGTAATATTTTTACTATTTTTCACTGCGGATTCAGAAGTGAGTTTGCGAGTGAGTTCTTATAGAATAGCACTGCTGATCTGTTTGGGCTTCCGCTGGCCGTATGTTATAGCGAGTTTGTAGAATTCACACCTGGTGCCATACTGAATTCGCTCTGATGAACATAGTTCCTGTCGGCAACCCACATGTATCATTTTCTTTAATCAGTTTCTTATAACGCTTGTAAAACTTCACTATTTGTTCGATCGACTGACTTAGTGCAATGATAATAAACAATATCATTTAACTTGATAAGTAATTGATTTTACTTATTAAAACAACTGTCATCAGATGATTGCATGAAGCAATTATCGCGTCTTATTTCTAAGACCTTTTTCAAATTTGTGGGTGCATCTTGCCAGATAAATATGTGCTGTCGCAAACATTTTGTATGACTAGTTCAAACCATGCCGTGTGGTGCCGGCTCAGAATACCACCACCCCATCACCTCCCGTGGGTGTCGTAGAAGTCGACTAAGGGATTAGCCGGAGGATGGGCAGCAGCGTCCTTCGAGTATATTAACAACTCAACTACGATCGCCAACCCGCCTGCCAAGCGTGGGGATTATGGCAAAACCCCCCAATGTGCCCACAACACACCTATATCGGTTGTTGAATGTGCCCACAACACACCCATATCGGTTGTTGTGGTGATCTTTGGGGGAGGCCTGTGTCCAGCAGTGGACTTCATTCGGCCGAAATGAATTCAAACCAAAAATTTGTATTAGGTACATTCATACTTTGTCGTTATACTAAACTTTTTTTTAGCAAACCTGAAAGATATAGACACTTTAAGTGTCTGTGTAAAATGATAATATTGAAACTCACAAAGTTATAATGGTATGTTGCCCCATCGTCCGCGCATAAACATGGTCACCGTGTGCGCCACGTGTTGTAGCGCGAGCGCACGCTTTTTGCCTCTATTTTCTATTGATAACATTATGAATAGGTACAAACGTGTCCAGTCAGTGTTTATTTCTATTAATGTAAACAAGTGGTGATCACATTTCCCGTCAGGCAGGCTTTTGACTGTCATATTGATCAACTAGATATGTATCTAATAAGTAGATAAATTATACATGCTAATAATAAGTATCTACCTATACATATCCATACTAGCGTAAAAATAATAATCATCACAATTATATTTACACCATCTTACCAGTAAACTCTAGTTCCACTTCTATTCCATTATTTACAATCTTGCACTGTTTTTGGGATGTAACTTGTAAGCCACATTTCTATCGACTAGGCGACGATGAACGAGACGATGTAGGCCGGTATCGACCGTAGTCCCTTAGGCGTTATGCACTAAACACTATGCTCCACGAAACTGATACTAAATTTCTCTAGTGTTTTAACTGCCTCGGACTCATTGTCATCACAGATAGCGCAAGTTCGCACCATTTTGGTATACTAAACATCTCATCCCGCGGTTGTCGTAAAAGGCGACTATAATTGCCGGAGGATGGGCAGCAGCGTTTTTCGAGTACATTAACAACTCAACTGCGATCGCCAACCCGCCTGCCAAGCGTGGTGATTATGGCATAACCCCAATGAGCACACAACACAGCCAGACCGGTCGTTGTGGCGATCTTTGGCAGAGGCTTGTGTCCAGCAGTGGACTTTATTTGCTGAAATGACGAAAACTAAATTGGAAAGGCATTTTAAAGATTATTTTGCGGCTTGAGTCGAGCGAGCGCGGGATACGCGAGGGGAAGTAACATATCTAATCTACATCAGCAGCATCAGCTCATTTGCGTATTAATGCGTAGGAGGAGCCGCGTACCTTATGTGTGACAGTAGCCATACTGCACTTGCCAACCCGCCTGCCAAGCGTGGTGAGAACTGGCAAATTCCTCCCAAAATGATACCACTAATCTTTGGGGGACGCTTTTGATCAGCAGTGGACGCCTTTTTGGCTGATATGATGATATTTTTGGAATGTACTCGTTAAGATTATCGATTGGATACCAAATCCATTTTTAGTAGCAGTTTTATGTCCGCTATGAACCGCCATGTTGGATTTTATGTGACGTCATTTAGCCTATATAACTAGCGGAATAGCAGCACTCATTCAACGATACCTCATTTGTCAAAATACGGCGAGTAGGGATCTGAGGGAACAGATGAACATACTAACGTACCTAGATGCTAAAACCAAAACCCTCATTTTGGCTTCACCATAGTATAAGGAGGATCCTTATACTATGGTGAAGCCAAAATGAGGGTTTTGGCTTTTGGCTTCACCTTTTGTCTTCACCTTTGTCGGGTAAAAATAACAAATTAAATACTAGATTGTACAAAAGAAAACACTACATTAAAATAAATGGATTTAGTAGTAATAATAGATAAATTATGATTTTGTTAGGACGAAAAAAAACATTAATCGCTGAGGATATCAAACAGTCGTTCCATTCAAAATGGGTTATTATGTAAAACGATGCACTACGCTAAGATATCTCCTCTATCGTAGATACAGCTGTTAATGGACATATACATAATTTCACAAGCAAAAAGAGCCCGACCTGGAAAAGCTCCTTTTTAATTTATTTTAACCCGATGGAAATACATCATGTACTTTCTCTGTCCCGGGGAAGGGCGGAGGGGTACATATTTTTCCGTACAAGGGTCGAAGACACGACATCCAGCAGAAAGTCAAGCGATTGCCACCGTGCTAAACGTATCGTCGCCATCGTAACGCAAACAAAAACGAATGAACTACATTCTTTTGTTTCGTTTAACTATTCGTCATATGAATTTCAACTGCTCCAATTGTTTTTGCTTTGATTACTCTCAAGGCTAATTACACTTTAGCATTGAAATTCACATTTGGATACATTCAAAGAACATTTAGAGATAAGAATCAAATTAATTGTCGGAACAACCGTGACCCAGTTGCTTTAGAACAGTTATAATAAGTGTAAAAAATAAATAAGTTTTTAATGATTTTAAGGAAACTCCAGAGTTCAGTCTATACTGTTTTTTGATCGAGAAAAATATCCCAGAACTTTAAATCTTTTGCTATTTGTATGTGAAAATATGTAAAAAAAAAATACTGGTGGTAGTTCTCTTATTGCAAGTTTGGTTATGCAGGTACCACCGAAGTCCCCGTTGGTTGACCGCTTTACAGTCACCTTCTCCGAGATGTGCCTATAGGCGTGGCACCAGTGGGCGGCATTAAGAATATAGCATCACTCTCATCTCCTGTGGATGTCGTAAAAGGAGACTAAGGGACTCTAGACCAGAGGGATGGGCTGCTGCGTCCATCCTGAAAATGACGACATGGCATGTTACCGTTCGTTTACGGGGGAGGCCTTTGTTCAGCATTAGACGACTTTTGGCTGATATGAGGATGATGAGATTTTTTAATTTTATTGCGGAACGTGTGAGAGTAGGCACGAATCAAGAAGATGCTTGTTTTGCGGACAGTAAATGCTCTCGGTAGTATTTGCACATGCACTTTGTATTACGACAGTTACATGGTGTTTGTATTATTAAGAGTTATAGTTTCATAGTTTAGAAATAGTCATATTTTTTCATTTATTTTCGTGGAGCCTTTAATATATACCCGATCGATTTACGATTCAGATTATCATAAACATCTACATGAGTCTAGAAAACAGATTTAATTAAAAAAAAAAACATCCTTTTAATATTATGTATATAGTTATATTTTCAGTTAGAGCAACACAGTATCGTCAACTACCGACTAGAATCAAAATATTAATAATTGTTAATTTAACTTTTTGTTATAGATTCTTCACATCGCCGTACGAACCCGTGGAGGATGGCAGTGCTCCACGATCCTGGTTGTCTATAGCTCTGCTCGGCTTGAAGAAAGAACTTGCAGCTTCGACCTCCACTCTGGCCGAGGAGGACGCTCATGACGCCTTAACACTTCCACGCGGTAAGGAGTTTTTATAACCATGCCTTATTTTATATAAATATTATTGTCCATACCTTTTGTCTTAGGTAGTTCATCATCATCATATCAGCCACAGGACGTCCACTGCTGAACAAAGGCCTCCCCCTTAGATTTCCACAACGAGCGGTCACATGCCGCTCTCATCCAACGACTCCCAGCGACCTTCACCAGGTCGTCTGTCCACCTCGTTGGAGGTCGTCCCACGCTGCGTTTTCCGGTGCGCGGTCTCCATTCGAGAACCTTTGTGCCCCAACGGCCATCAGTTCTACGAGCAATGTGCCCTGCCCATTGCCACTTCAGTTTACTAATCCTTTCAGCTATGTCGACAACTTTAGTTCTTCTACGGATCTCCTCATTTCTGATTCGATCTCGTAGAGAAATACCAAGCATAGCTCTCTCCATAGCTCGCTGAGTGACCTTGAGCTTTCTTATGAGGCCCATTGTGAGTGACCACGTCTCTGTTCCATATGTCATCACTGGTAACACACACTGGTTAAAGACTTGCGTCTTGAGGCATTGCGGTATTGTTGACGAAAAGACGTTGCGAAGTTTCCCGAACGCTGCCCAGCCGAGTCGGATTCGACGATTGACCTCTTTCTCGAAGTTGGACCTACCTAACTGGACAGTTTGTCCTAGGTAGACATACTCGTCAACAACTTCGAGAACAGAGCTCCCAACGGATATTGGGATGGGCACGACATGGGCATTTGACATGACTTTTGTCTTGCCCATGTTCATCTTAAGGCCCACCTGTTGGGAAACTCTGTTGAGATCATCGAGCATTGTGCTGAGCTCTTGCAGCGATTCTGCCATGACTACGATGTCATCGGCAAATCGAAGGTGAGTGATATACTCGCCATTGATGTTAATGCCGAATCCTTTCCACTCCAGTAGCTTGAAGGCATCCTCCATTGCAGCGGTGAACAGTTTCGGGGAAATGACGTCCCCCTGTCTCACACCTCTCTGCAATGGAATTGCCCCCGTGCTCTGTTCATGTACTCGGACCGACATGGTGGCGTTTCTGTATAAGCACTTCAACACTTCAATGTACCGATAGTCAATCTGGCACCGCTGCAGAGACTGCAGCACTGCCCAGGTTTCGATCGAATCGAAGGCTTTCTCATAGTCCACAAACGCCAAGCATAGTGGCAGATTATACTCCTCGGTCTTCTGTATAACCTGCCGCAGCGTATGGATGTGGTCTATGGTACTGAAACCTTTTCGGAAACCGGCTTGTTCGGGAGGCTGGAAGTCATCAAACCTGCGCTCGAGACGATTTGTGATGACCCTTGAAAACAGCTTATAAACATGGCTCAGAAGTGAGATGGGTCTATAATTCTTCAATAGGGTGTTATCACCCTTTTTGAAGAAGAGCACCACCTCACCTCTGTTCCACGCTTCCGGCGTTGTGCCCTCGAGTAAGACGGAATTGAATAGCTTCTGAAGGACTTTAAGTACCGGTGTGCCACCCGCTTTCAGAAGCTCTGTCGTAATTCCGTCTCCACCCGGCGCCTTGTTATTTTTAAGCTGTTTCAAGGCCATCCTAATCTCGTACAGGCTGATGTCCGGGATATCCTCGGTATAGTGTCGGGTTAGTTTGGCTCGCGGGTCTTTGTCAGAGCCAATGGTAGGTATACTTACCGAGGTGTATAACTGCCGGTAGAACTTCTCAATCTCTCTCAAAACCTCTGGCTTAGTCGACGCTACACTGCCGTCCTCGGTCTTCAGCTTCATAATACGACTTTGCCCAATAGACTTGTCTCTTGCGAACACTTTGGAGCCTTGATTCCGCTCAATCGCCTCTTTAACACCGTTGGTGTTAAAGGTGCGGATATCGTGACGCAAGGACTTCCATATCCGCCTATTGAGCAGTCGGTATGCTTCAGCATCACCGGAGGACTGCAGCGTCATGGCGCGTCTTTCTGCCATGAGGTCGAGAGTGTGATCGGAGAACTTTTTTGGTCTACCTTTACGGTGGGCCTTAAAGAACTTAGACCCAACCGTTTTGACAGTTTCTACAAACCTACCATTTAAATCGTCCACAGATACGCAATGTTTTAGGCACTCGAAGCGGTTTTGGAGTTCGAGTTGAAAGCTCTCGGGGTTTTGGATATGAGCACTAGAGGGCCGGAGCGTAGACCTCATCAGACGGGACCTCTCAACTTTGAGATTAATATTCAATGTGCCTCTTACCATTCGGTGATCACTACCGGTTTTCACCCTGTGGATCACAGAGACATCATTGAATATTTGCCTCCTATTGGTCATGATGAAGTCAATCTCATTCCTCGTGGAACCATCGGGACTCATCCAGGTCCACTTCCTGTGAGGCGGCTTTTGGAAAAAGGAGTTCATCATAAAGAGTCCCTCCTTTTCCAAAAAGTCGGCCAGCCTCTGTCCCCTGGGGTTCCGTTGCCCATATCCAAATTGCCCCACTCTCAACTCACCATCGCATCGAGTGCCCAGCTTCGCGTTGAAGTCCCCCATCACAACAGTGAAGTGTGTCTTCGAGGTATGTATGGCCCTACTTACGTCCTCATACATACTCTCTACTTCATCATCTGGGTGTGTCGAGGTCGGTGCGTAGACCTGTATGACCTTCAACGAATACCTCTTGGATATTCTGAGTATAAGGTACGCTACCCTGCTCGACACACTTTCGATGGCCACTATGCTGTTAATGAGGGACCTGCGGACGAGAAACCCGACACCACCTTGAGACAGATGTTCGCCTTCCCGGTAGTAGAATAAGTTGCCAGATTTCAGGGTTATCGTGTCCTCGCCCTCTCTTCGGACTTCTGATGTAGATCTACTTAGGTAGTTATAAGGTTCGTAATGTAAAGAGGATGATAATCATATTTATTAACGAAGCAAAGCGAAGGCAGTTCGCTAGTCTAAAGAAACAATATATTTTCCTTTATTTACTTTATTTATTAAATACACGAACATTTCATTTACAGGACACCTTGCGGAATCTGTAGAAAATCTTGGTCCCTCACCTAAGAGGAATGAGCCGCTAAACATGTCCCACGAACCGGCTGTTCAATCGCCGAAGCCCGCCAAGACTCAGACCTACCGCCCCAAACCCTCGGAACTGCGTGAAATGAACTTCTGGTCGCCAACATCCATGTGAAACTACACGCGGGGTTACGCTTTAGTATGCTATGTCTACATTAATTGCGTAACTCTAAGCTTACAAGGAGTAAATTATACACGTTTATTAACACGTGTCTCTGACGCACAATAGCGTACGAGCCCCGCCGGGCTACAATAAGTTATGCAGAACATTTCTCTGATAGCCGTATGTTCTTGTGACGCAAGTTTTATACTACAGGGTTTTTCATGTACTTTAGTGTAGGTAGAATTGCGATTGCCATCGTTGTGGAAAGGCTTTAAGATCAATATAACGTAAGCATCGCATATATTTCAAATGCGAGCTATTGATAGCAGTGATGAATTTCTGGTTTAGCTCAACTGCGTATCCATACTTCTATATTTAACTTCAACCTTTTCTGATATTCCATAAATATTAAGCGTGTTGCGCGTAGTTCATAAATAATGGTAGAATTATTCTTTGGTGTAATATGGAAAATCATTATACAATATTAATAAGGCTAGTAGAGTTTTCTGCCCAATTTTCTTATGTCCGATGTTCTTTTTGCATAGGGATAATTTATTTAGCGCACCAACATATTTACATAGATCATAGTGACAGTGTTGATATTACGTAATACACTTTACTATTATATTATCCGTAAATAATAGCGTTTCTTAACATTAAGAACATAGATTTTGACTTATACTATAGTAATAATCTATGTTATTATTATGTGTATGAATTCTTTCGAGTGCATGAGACAGTGTACGGCCTTTTTTGGTATGGATTTGTGATATTATTTATTATTAAACGAGAAGAATTCTTTCACAGTTCGAAATTATATGTCTAATTTAAAAGTATTAATATTAAGACTTAATAAACCTATTTTTGTAATAAAATATCAAAATTACCTGTCATATTGTCAAACGCATAATATTATAATTGAGCAGAAGTTATAAGATTGTATTTAGATGCATCAATTTTCTTCAATCATTAATATGATAATAGCTTTAAGCACAGGATTTACCACGAGAATAATATTTAATTAATAAATATTGTTAATCTACACTTATTGTTGTTTTAAACTTGTACCTTCGTATTTAATTCTATGTTCATCTGAATATTATGGATGAGAATCAAATCTCAAGTAGAACTTGAGTCGAGATTGCATCAATTGAATATAAGTGCTGGATCTATTACGTACGATTCATATTTGATTAATGCAATGTAGACTTGGGTTTTACTAAGTTTTGATTTACGTTCTGTAATACTGGCGTTAGTGTGTTTCCCAAGCGGACAGGATTGCACAAGACATGGGACTTTCCTTGGTTTTTGTATCGGTGGCGGGGTGTTGCACCAACCGCACCTGGGACAATCTTCCACAAATGACGAACGTGACGTGAACGGGGACGTTGGGGTGTACGAGGTACTCTCAAGACCCTGGTTTGAGCTGATGACGTCTGTCCCTGCGCACCTGCCTTGCGCAATGAGCCGCCACGGAGTGAGACAATGGTAAACTTCCAAATCAAAATGCAGAAGATTTCAGTGAAAGTTCCTTAGGGTTCGACTTCCTACTGTTCCATGGTCTGAAACTGGCCACTAACTACTGGTCAACTGTCAACTGACTGCCTCACTATGAACTAACGATGACCTGACTGACCTGATGCATGGCTCAGCTATGGTGTTACTCTATGGGGAAATAGTACCGACGCACCTGCGCTCTTTACAGCACACAAGAAACTAGTTAGAATTCCAGAAAACAAACAGATAGCCGCAAGCCTCTTTTTATAAAGCATAACATAGTTAACCCTGCCTTGTATATAGAAACATGTAAATTCGCACACAAACAAATACTTTACACAAAACGAGAAGACATACAATCAGGATACAAACTACGACATAAAAGTCACGACTATATCTGCCAATTTCTCGTTTGAATATGGACTCTACTAGCCCCTTTGTTATGTCGATTAAAAAATATAATAGGTTACCCGAAATAATCAAAAACAAAAATATAAGTAATACATTTACATAAACTAAAAAAACTATTACTAAACAAATGTTATTACAGTATACATGAATACCTAAACGACAAATTTATATATAGAAAGAAAGAAAGAAAGAAAGAAAGAATTTTTTTATTTGACAGCAAAGTGAGACATCACAAACGGTAATAAAACTTAATATAAAACTAAAAAAAACACGATAAAAATTTGGATAGGGTTATAAACAAGACAAAAAAAAAAAAAAACAATATTAGGCTAGAGTTTGTTGTGTGCCGTTTCCTACTTTGCATGTGCCCTACAGGGTCCACGATAGATCATAATTTATATTTACTAATGTGGTTAAGCTATAAATATACTGAATACTGAACTGACCTGATGAACTGGTCTCTTTTTTTTTTCTTTTTCTCGTTCTCTAATGGGCTTCTCACATACATTTCAAGGGAAATGTGGATGCTTAACCGGGCAATTGGCGAAGCCTGAAGAGCCTCCAGCCAGGGGCGTTGGTTTCCAAAATAGATAAAAGACTCCAGTGGGGACACAAATGTCATGTCTCGCAGGAAAGCTCAGTTCTGCTGCTTATGCTGTCCGAAAAATTAGACAACTTACCGACGTGTGTACAGCTTGGTTAGTATATTTTAGTTACTTTCACAGTATAATGTCCTATGGAATTCTATTATGGGGCAAAGCTGCAGACATTGAAAGTATATTCATTCTGCAGAAACGAGCTGTTCGTGCGATATATCAGTTAGGTGCAAGGGTTTCTCTTAGAGATTATTTCAAGGACATTCTCACTGTTGCATCACAATTTATTTTAGCCAAATATAAGTTCATACACCGAAAATAGTAACGTTCACAACGACAACACTAGAAATAAGGATATATTATGCACTAGCTGAGACCCGCGGTTTCACCCGCGTTTTATTTAAAAGAAAGTTAGAGCACTTCGAAATAGACACTTGACATAGAATATTGGATTTCAAAGGTTTTTTATTTTTTGCGCGGAACCCTAATGATTTTTCTAAAATAAATGTAGCCTAAGTTATTCCTTATAACATCAGCTATCTGCCAGTGAAAGTCCCGTCAAAATCGGTCCAGCCGTTTCGGAGATTACCCGGAACAATAGACAGACAAAAAATGAAAAAAATGTTGTTTTGTTATATGTACCTTATATACTTTCATATGCATTTAGTAAAAAGCTGTTATTTTGACATTACAAACAGACACTTCAATTTTATTTATTTGTATAGATAGGGAACGCATAGATTACACAGAGTGCATGGCTCGTTTGTGGAGCTTGTTATTCGCTTTTACAATAAACTATCACATCGTTTACTAGAGTTGCCATTTAATTCCTTAAAATCTAATATTAAATCCATACTTGCCCAAAAGGCGTATTACACCAGAAACGATTATATGGATGATAAAGGTTGCTGGTCGCTGGGTTTAGCTCAAGATAATCTGTGAGACGCTCATAGCCACATGCACAGATCGGTAAATTATCAGTGAGGTTAAGCAATGCTCGGCATGTTCAGTCTATGGATAGGTAACCGCATAGTGGTATTTGAACTGCGCCTTCCATGCTGCTGCGGAGGGCACGTAAAATCTTCGGTCCCAATGCTGTCTTTAGACGGCAGTCGGTAAGCCAAGCCGGAGGCATTTATAATAATAAACTCTATTTTTCCTCTGGATGGCTTCACAACTCCGGGGCAAGGATCGTATGATAAACCAAACCAAATAAAAGTGCTCTCTGCTGGATAACTTAAAAGAAAGCGCTATCCTGTGGCTTTCTTCGAAAGTATCGAAGGCAGAGTAAATAAGGAAGCATGAACAAGCAACAGCTAAAACGTTATTTTACTTTGTCCTATGATGAATTAATTTGTTCTCGGGTTCCTAATGAAAGCAATATATGTAGACGAAAACATAAAAATAAAAACCGGCGGCACGGTTGGCGCAGTGGCTAAGCAATTGACTTTCTCTGCAACGGGTCGCGAGTTCAATCCCCGCACGGAACAAATATTTGTATGATTTGCTGATAGTTGTTAAGGGTCTGGGTGTTGGTGCATGTGAAATGTATGACACTGAACTGTGCCCACGACACAGGAGAAATCATAGTGCGGGGCGACGTATAAAAAGTAATGATTGTGTTTAGTTACAAAATACACAAAAAGATATTCCAGTTATCAAATCCGTGCAGACTAGAAATATTGTTAAGTGCTATAGTCTCTATAAAGTCAATCAATCAATACAACACGGCGATCATCAATCATTTCCTTCATAATGGATTTTATTACTTTCAATCGCGGTTGTACATTTGGTGAGCCAGGAAAAGTAATTTCATTTTTATAAAATAAATCATCAGTTCTTACATAAAAGTTCCTGTTGCGTGACAAACTTTCATGCACATTATCGCGATTACCGACCATTTTGGTTTTTAAGGCATTTACCATTTTTTTGTGATAAGCTGCCCTATTATTATTGTACACGTTTCGTTCGTTTAAACGGTAAAAATCGTATAATGTTTATATGATGGCTAAAACAGTTCAAGAAATTCATATTTAGCCTATAAAAACATAATCTTGAAAAATTGTTTGATACAATAACCTTAAATAATGAGTACTGAGGTACAGTATAGACTTTTATCTTGGAAGAGCTGTCTGTGCCCCTTAAAGGAAAGGTTTCCAGGTTACTTAGATTTCCATAACAGAACATAGTAGCTTCCTTCCTCATCCGTCGTAGTATTCTGTCATCTCGTCCGTCCACATACCTACTTTAAAAAAAAAATTTTTATTGATATCCAGTGGAAATTCTACATGGAACTTCCTTCACCCCGGGGAAGGGCGAAGGGGTATGCCGGACTCCTACCGGCTAAAACCACTGGAGCGGTCATCTTCGGCACCGAAGGGGGGGCTCCAGGTCCTCGTAAGATCACACTAGAGCCGCCCATTGGTGCCACGCCTTTAGGCACATCTCGGAAGGGATGACTGTAAAGCGGTCACCCCCTCTAGCGGAGGGAAGGCGACTGTAAAAAGGTCGCCCCCCCAGGCACTTCTCGGGGAGGATTGTAAAGGTTCCCCTCAAGCCTCGCATTGCGCTGTGCTGCGCACACGGCGGCACGTGACCACATGCGCGCCACCGTCTTCCCGGGGGTGTCCACATACCTACTTGACTGGCTTTTTCTCAGTGGATAACTCATGCCGTGTGGTGCCGGCTACGAATAGCACCAACCCATCTCATCCCGTGGGTGTCGTAAAAGCCGACTAAGGGATTAGGCGGAGGATGGGCAGCAGTGTCCTTCGAATACATTAACTACTCAACTGCGATCGCCAACCCGCCTGCCAAGCGTGGCGATTATGGCAATAGCCCCCAATGAGCACACAACACACCAATATCGGTTGTTGTGGTGATCTTTGAGGGAGGCCTGTGTCCAGCAGTGGACTTTATCCGGCCGAAATGATGTAAGCTTTACATTCGTCTTAGCTAAATTGGGCTAAATATAGAACAATATATCAGAGACATACACAAAGTTGGTGTGGTAGCCAAATATCGGATTCCTGACAGCCCCAAATACACTTACTAGAAGTATGATCATTTCTAGGGCTGACCGCATAACGTGCTCCCCGAGACGGGTACTGTACCCAATCCCATACAAAGTACGGTACCCAATCCCATACAATGGGTACCCAATCCCATACAAAGTAATGGCACCTCGTTAAATCTAGCCAGGGAACTAGCTAGATTCTTTCATCCACTTTTTTAACAGATGGCAACATTAGCGAGTTCCTAATGTAATGCTTGAACATGTAGTTTTACAACGCCATCTATGAGTTCACATAGGTACTAGGTTATTAGATGGCGCTCTTTTATTATAATACACTCGCATAATAATTATCTACCTATACTTCAAAGTAAGCAATTAAAACAGTAAACAACAACAAACAATGTAGTCAGCGTCAGGACGACTCACTAGTCCTTTCAAGGATCCGGCAGTTGGGTCTTCGAGGTGGCTCTCACCAAGTTGGAGGGTTTGCATGGGCCCCGGCGTGCGCCACCCTCGGGATCCCCATTGTGGTAGGAGACGTTCGCATCGGCATCAAGTCGACGATGAGTACCTAGGACTCGACCTCGACAGCCGGTGGAGCTTCTTGCCGCATTTCAGGCGGCTGGCCCCCAAAACAACGGTGGCCGCGGCTGCACTTTCGCGGCTGCTGCCCAACTTGGGGCGTGGCAATGCCTCCTACCAGAGGCTCTATATGGGGGTCGTGCGGTCCATGGCCCTTTACGGGGCCCCGTGTGCCCAGTGTGGGCAAACTCCCTGAGGACAGCCAGCGTCACCCTGCTGCAGTGAACGATGGCCCTCAGGGTGATAAGGGGATAGAGCACGCTCTCCTACGAGGCTGGGAGCCTCCTTGCCGGATCACCGCCCTGGGATCTAGAAGCGAGAGCTCTTGCATCGCTGTATCAGTGGCGTGGGGTGGCGCTAAGTCGGGGCGAACCGCCAGTACCTCGTGAGATCGTGGTGCGTTGGTTCGAGTTTCAGCGGAGCCTGGTGGCGGAGTGGAAGGAGTGACTGGAGCAGCCCACTGCAGGGCACGCAGCGACAGCGGTGGTAAGAGCCGTCATGGAGGAATGGCGTCCTCACCGTCCGGATGACGCAGGTACTCTCGAACCATGGGTGTTTCGGGAAGTATCTGCGTCAAATAGGCCGAGAAAGGATGCCCGGTTGTCATCACTGGAGACTGCCCGGAGGACAAGGTGCAGCACACGATGGAGGAGTGTCCAGCTTGGGCAACGCCGTGATCTCGTCGCGGCGGTCGAAGGGGGTGACCTTTCGCTCCCGGCCGTGGTTCAGTCCATCTTCCGGAGCGAGAGCACGTGGGATGCCATCGCCTCCCTTTGCGAAGACGTGATGCAAGCAAAAGAGGCGGCAGAGCGGGGACGGGAGGAGACCACCTCTGATCCCCGCCGCAGGAAAAGCACCGGGCGCGGGTGCTGGAGGAGGGCGCTGAACGATCTCTGGCCACCATGAGGAGCGGCCTGCGGGCGACGAACTAGAGGCGGCCTGTGGGCGACGAACTAAGGGCGGCCTACGGGCGACGAACTAGGGGCGGCCTGTCGCCCGGACAGAAACAGAACCGAGATGGCAGCGCGTGTGTTCCTCGCGCGCCTCTCTATAGGGTAGGTGCTGCCAGCAAGGTCACACAGAGAAGGGGTCCCTCAAATAGTGACCGGCCGATACCTGCCCGGGCGCGGTCTAATGAAGGCAAAGCGTACACCTCACCCCCGGCTAGAGGTAAGAGGAAGGACACCGTGGGGGCTTAGCTGGTTTGAGTCCGGCATGCCCCTCCGCCCTTCCCAAGGCGGAGGAAGTCCATGAGGATTTCCCCACGTTAAAAAAAGGACGACTCGTTGTTGTGTTGTTTAAGTACCTATATGTTTTTATAGTTCCAGTTCCATTATATACCAAATAGTTAAAAGAATTTTAAATTCGTTTATTTCGTAACTGATACTGGATTTCAGAAGTGTGTTATTACTGTCTCTTAGTAGTATTAAATTGAATCAACTAAACGCAAAGTAGTAGGTATATATTTTCATGTAAATAGGTTTTAACAGGTTGTTGTACTAGAGTATTATATTAGACTAGTTCTCAGGAATTTGCGAAAATCGTGTCCATACTCAGTTTTATATATTATTAACGTTGTATTTTTTCACGAAAACTATACTACTAAAGCTACTTGAGCCATATTTCATCTAACTGTTTCGAGCTCACAATAATAAATGGTAGGTAACCGAATGCTTCAAATATCATTCTCTCATCGTGTCCCAAACTCAATATTTAAATTATATTATATCATTAATTTATTGTATTTTATGAAATTGACTAGTTTTGATCATTACTTATATTAAAAATAGTGCATTTGACATTAAATACCCTTTTTATTAGGTACCGAGTAAGAAATTATTAGAAAATTTCATTGTTATCTGGGTCTCAAAAAAAAGAATCATTTCCTCACTTTTTACTAAAACCTCGATTGTACTTTTAAATCGGATCGTAGGTTGCCGCGCTTATATTTTTTTTGCAGTTGGCAGCATTGTCAATGAAGTCATACTATCATTGATACAAGGCGCGAAGAGATGTGTTGTTGTCAAATGGTTTTAAACTAATTAGATTAGACTAGTTCTCAGGAATTTGCGAAAATCGTGTCCATACTCAGTTTTATATATTATTAACGTTGTATTATAGACTTTGTATTTTTTCACGAAAACTATACTACTAAAGCTACTTGAGCCATATTTCATCTAACTGTTTCGAGCTCACAATAATAAATGGTAGGTAACCGAATGCTTCAAATATCATTCCCTCATCGTGTCCCAAACTCAATATTTAAATTATATTATATCATTAATTTATTGTATTTTATGAAATTGACTAGTTTTGATCATTACTTATATTAAAAATAGTGCATTTGACATTTATTAGGTACCGAGTAAGAAATTATTAGAAAATTTCATTGTTATCTGGGTCCCAAAAAAAAGAATCATTACCTCACTTTTTACTAAAACCTCGATTGTACTTTTAAATCGGATCGTAGGTTGCCGCGCTTATAATTTTTTTGCAGTTGGCAGCATTGTCAATGAAGTCATACTATCATCATAGACTATACACTTAATACTGACATAGATGCGCAACTCTAAGACCACAATTATCAAATATGCGACCTTGAATACCAGATGGCGCTACGTTTTCATTTAGTACCTAAACAATCCTGCAGGTGGCGTGCGTCTCCAGAAGTATGTTTAATAAAATTTATTCATTGTATGAAAAAAATCACTAGATCGATTAAATTGCGCCGCAGACCATAATATAATATATTGAATAAAGTTTTGCAATTTAAATTGACCTAATAATTTCTCGAAACTCAAATAGTTCTACAAAAAAGAAACAAGAGATACGTTTCAATGTTTTTTATTATTGTTTTCGTATAATAATCATAAGCTTACCAAAACTAGGTCATTCTTATCATATTAAGAAAATTTTACATTCAAAGTTATATTCACTTCTTTATACCGTGGATTATAAAATTCAGTGCGAGATTATTCAACAGAAAAATTACAAAAATTATTAGAAAATTACAAGAAATTCAACGTAAAATGATCACACTCGTAAAATAATCTAATCCAATAGCAAACACGTAAACACCAGCTAATTTAAGTTTACAAACTTGTAAAAGGTAGGTAGGTATCTTTTCTCTTTGACAATTTGTGAAGTGATGATATTTTAATGATAAACATATTATTGTTTGTCGACATTAAATAAACGAAATCGTGTTTATTTAATATCACAAAAAAGAGATTGTAATTTAAGAACGTATTACCAAAAAACAACATTAGATAAATTTATTTTGGGTACTTCCGGTAAGGTACTACTGCCATCTAGTTACATTTTGAATAAAACTTAATATGAAATGTGCCGACTGTAGGCAGGAGATGGCGCTACTTTCGATGCAACTTTTCGTACTCACTATTTGTATGAGAGTTTCACCCCCCTGACTATCATTGATACAAGGCGCGAAGAGATGTGTTGTTGTCAAATGGTTTTAAACTAATTATTCAAATATTACATTTTTATATCTCATTGCCTCACACCATCTGAATATAAGGTAATTATTTTATTTGTAATAATCATTATGATTTTTTAAATGTTTTGAGGAGTAAAAATTTTGCCTGGAATCGGAATTTAATTTGAGGTTATGTTTGACCAGTTTTTGTACGTTATGTTTGAATTTATCATTTCCTCACTATCATGCCCTCACTATTCTATTAATGAGGGAATGAGAATTTATGAGGGAATGATAAAATCAAATGTAACCAACAAAATCTCGTCAAAAATAACCTCACATTGAATTTTGATTGATGATCTATTTGTTTTAATAGCTCTTATTTGTAATGAATAATTCCGTTTTCAATATATTTTTATAACTGCTTTCTACTTTTTAGGCTTTTGGAATCAAATAATAATGGCTAAAAAAAAGCGAGATGAAACAGAAACTAAATTTAAAAAAAAAGAATATGACAAACGACGCCGACAAAAAATCAAAGCTGATCCTGATAATAATAATAATGATAATAAAAATAACTGGCAACACTCCTGTCAAGCTGACGGACATATTTTTAAAATTAATATAATATATATAAATAAATATTATTCGCAGTCTATTGGAATACAATCATATATTTTTAATCAAATATCAGTGAAAGAAACTCAAAATGATAATCATAATCGATGTATACAATAGCCAAATAAAAATGAATGAAAAAGAAACCCTATATTGACAGATGACATCAGAATGAAATAAATAATGTAGATAAAATGCTTATTAAAACTGGAATTGGAATTGGAAACAATGTATAAATAATGCTGACAAGGAGTAAAGCCAGACAATTGGAAAGCGCACGCCCACCACCTTCGTCCTCGCCACTCAGCTCCGCCTCGCAGCCGTCGGAATCCAGCCTCCTCATCTGTGCTGTGACACCGACCGCTGCAGTTGCGTCGAGCTCGAGTGACGAGTATTTCTCACCACCGACGTCACCACCATCTGCACGTCGGCGTGGAAGAGGACGACCACCGGCCAGCTTGGGACCTCGAGGCCCGCCTGCCTCTGACAGGGTCCCCGCTTCCGGTGGAAGTGTGCAGCGCATGCGATGGACTCAATCCATCAATGAAAACGTCATGCGCGCATACTTTGGGGCGACAGAGGGGGGAACTAACCTGACGGCGTACCGTGCTCGGATGCTCTCTCTGTTTCAGGTACTTGAACCGGCTGTCAACGTCTCGGCGCAACGACTTTCGGATCAGGTGCGGGTCATACAACGTGATCATAGGTTGGATGATGCCGCACTTGATCGGCTACGCTCTGAGGTGCAGATTAACCATATCGTCTCTCCCCCGGAACAAACCGTGGTGCAACCGCAAGAAACTTATGTGGTTCCGCCACGGTACAACCGCGTCGATGAGGAAGAGGATGATGGGGTTATTACTGCAGGTAACCAGTACAATGAAATTTTAAGGAGCGCTTTGGATAATGCGATTCAAGATTATCGCTACACCCCACCTTGCCTTAGGCCACGTTTACCGCGTTTGCCTATGCATAAAAAAAAATAAAGCGCTGGTGTGTGCCCTGGATTCGCTGTTGTTAAATTATTTTGACAACAGCGAAGACCTCAGCGATACGCATTCAATCCTGTACTGCGCGGCCGTTGCGGCATGTCGTGTGGCCCAAGTAAAATTCCCAAATAATGATAGAGCCACACGACCTAAATCTGCCGTACCAGCTTGGCAGCACAGGATTGAACATCGTATTAATGAGGCTAGGGCACACATTGGTAAGCTAATCTGTTTTAGGGAAGGCAATACCCGCCCAAGAGTGATGCGCTTTGTGAGACGAGCATTTTCGGGGACTGATATCGGCCCTGAAGAATATATGTCTCGTGTCACAGAGCGCATCGACTACCTAAAGCAGAAAGTTTATGCATGGGCAAACCGTATCCGTAGGTACAAACGACGAATGGAGCGATATACCTTGAATCGAATATTCCAAAGTGAACAAAGGTGGGTATACAGAACTTGGGAGCGGCCTGACCAAGGTGTGAGTGACGTCCACCGACCAGATGATGATGCCCTGAATGCATTTTGGCGCAACATATGGTCGGTGCCAGTCAGTCATACCGAAGGTGATTGGATACGGGAGGTCGAACGAGCTTGTGAACCGATAGTAGAAATGGGGGCAGTTATAATTAGCCCCCAAGACGTAGCCAGTGCAGTCCGTCCACTACCTAACTGGAATTCTCCGGGACCGGACGGGCTGCACAATTTTTGGGTTAAATGGCTGCGCAGTTCACATGCTCGCTTGGCGTCCCAGTTCCAGTCGTCCTTAGAGTCAGGTTCGCTACCACAGTTTTTTACTACAGGAATTACCCACCTGCTCCACAAATCAGGTAGTACTACGGAACCCAAAAATTATAGACCGATAACTTGTTTACCGACGGTCTATAAACTTCTTACATCCATTCTGAGAACTAAAATTAACAGACATATTGATGACAATTATATCATGTCCGCTTCTCAGAATGGATGTAGGAAAGGGTCCCGTGGTACTAAGGAGCTGCTCCTTATTGACATGGCCATTAGCCAACAGGTTAGACGTAACCATAAGGATCTGTCTACATGCTGGATAGATTATAAGAAGGCCTATGACTCGGTGCCACATACATGGCTCACGAGGGTGCTAGAGTTGTATAAAATAAATACAACTCTACGCACCTTCCTGATTGCGTGTATGGGGCAATGGAGGACGGTCCTTAACTATCCAGGATGTCGGCAGATCCGAGGAAACGGTGAACCGATCAGGATCGAGCGTGGTATATTCCAGGGCGATAGCCTGAGTCCGCTGTGGTTCTGTTTGGCCTTGAACCCTCTAAGCATACTGCTGGAGAGTTCAAGGCTAGGCTACCAGATGAGAAGAGGTGGTCAGGTAATATCTCACCTCCTTTACATGGATGATCTGAAGCTCTTTGCCCCCAACAATTTGCGACTAATAGAGTTACTGAAGGTAACTGAAACTTTTAGTAACTCAATTAGGATGGAATTTGGTGTGGATAAATGTGCAGTCATGCATGTAAAGCGAGGGAAGATTATGGAATCCGAGGGATTACAACTTTCGGATTCCATACACTTCAGATCCCTTTCCTCATCTGAGACCTATAAATACTTGGGTATGTCGGAGGCGTTGGGTATCAGCGGAACTGACATGAAGCAATCGTTACAGGGGCGCTTCTTCGGCCGCCTGAATAAAGTACTGAAAAGTCTTTTATCAGGCGGTAACAAAGTACGCGCCTTTAACGGTTGGGTCATGCCAGTTCTGATGTACTCCTTTGGCATACTCAAGTGGACTCAGTCTGAATTGGACGCCCTGGATAGAAGAGTTCGTATATTGCTGACCACAAATCGGATTCATCATCCACGTTCATCGGTGATGAGGCTGTACATCCCACGAAAGTGTGGGGGTCGAGGCTTTTTAAATGCTAAGACCCTCCACAATCGTGAGGTGTGCAACCTCAGGGAGTACTTTCTCCAAGCCGATGTGGGGATGCACCGAGATGTGGTTGCAATAGACAAGGGACTCACCCCGCTCTCCTTGGCTAAAGAGAACTGGCATAAACCTGTAGTGCTTGACACTAATGACCGTAAGGAAGTATGGCAGAACAAGGAGCTTCACGGACGCTTTTACCGGGCCCTTCATGGGCCTGATGTGAACTTTTTAGCGTCCGTATCTTGGCTACGCTTCGGTGACCTCTTTGGGGAAACCGAAGGTTTTATCTGTGCAATTATGGATGAAGTTATCATGACGAATAACTACCGGAAATATATTGTGAAGGACGGCACGGTTGACATCTGTCGGGCATGCCACCGTCCGGGTGAGTCTATCCGTCACATTATTTCTGGTTGTTCTCGTCTTGCTAACGGCGAGTACTTGCACAGACATAACCAAGTGGCCAAGATTATCCACCAGCAACTTGCACTGCAATACAACCTTGTGAGTTCAGAAGTGCCATACTACAAGTATGTGCCCGACCCAGTTCTCGAAAATGACCATGTCACGTTGTACTGGGATCGATCTATCATCACTGACAGGACTATTGTAGCCAATAAGCCTGATATAGTGGTGATAGATCGAGCAGAACGCCGCACAATGATTGTGGATATAACTATCCCACATGACGAGAATCTCGTGAAAGCCGAGAAAGATAAGCAAATTAAATATCTTGACTTGGCACACGAGATTGTCGATATGTGGGAGGTAGACTCTGCAGTCATTGTGCCGATAGTTGTTACGGCCAATGGCCTTATGGCCAAGAGCCTCGACCAACACCTTAAGAGGCTCTCGTTAGGCAGCTGGGTCAAGGGCTTGATACAGAAAGCGGTACTCCTGGACACGGCTCGTATTGTTAGGAGGTTCCTCTCTCTGGAGCCCTGACCACCGGTGGCTTGGACCTTGTTCCCGATGCCGGTGGGCTACTATTTTTTATATTTTTAAATATATATTGTTTTTTTTTTTATATATGTATTTAAAAATGTAATTTATATGTAATCATTTAAAATAAAGGATAATAATTTTTGTAATAATTTAATTACTTAATTGATCTCAAACTCTTAATAAAATATATTAGTAAAATTTATTATAAAATAACCAAAGTAAACATAGATAGATAGATCTCAGTAAATTTAAAGTTATATTTTTGTTAAAATGTTGTGAAACAAGTTTTAATAAAATAAATTCATGTTGAGATATAAAAAAAAAGTTTATTGTGTTAACTTAATCTAAATATAGTAATAGCGTTAAAAAAATTCATTCCCTCACTTGAATCATCATTCCTTCATAATTGATTTTTTTCATCACCACTTTATTTTAATTTAAATCGAGAAAAGCTGGGGACCACACAGTCAGCTGGGATAAGTTACTTGTGTACTATAAATTAAATATATAAAATTGGCAATTATTGCAAATTATATTCTTATTATTATTCGAAGTCATTTTTCGCAAATTTGTGAGAACTACTCTAATATCTTTGTAATTGTTATGTGAGGACGGGACAATTTGAATAAATCGCCATCTATTGCCTTAGAACCTAGCCACCTTAGAACAAAATTAATGATTGAAATACTTTATCATTGAAATGGCTTAAAATTAAACTAAAAAGTTTGATTCATATTTTCTGTTGAATTTACGTGAATAATGAGAGTTTTAGAAAAAATGACATTAAATAAAGAAATTTGAATTTTTTGAACCTTACTTCAGTTAATATCTGCCGTATAATATTTTTTAGTGATTGATAATTTTACAATTGTTACCTATGGTGCCATCTATGCTTTTTATAAAGACGAGTTCGAGTTGAGACCCCATGCCTAAATCCAGTTAAAACTAAATGTGTAAAATTCTCAACAGCAAATATGACCCATACAAGAACATAAGTAAAACTTGACGGAACAGCGTTCATTGAGTCCCATCAACTGAGTTCATGGGTGTTACTGTAGACTCTAAATTGCAATGGGGACAGGAAAACTGAGTTCTGCTGCATTTGCCGTTAGAAAAATTTGACTGATGACGGAAGTGGCTACAACTAGGTCAGTCTATTTTGTGTACTTTCACAGTACACTTGGCTGCTGATGTTGAGAGAGAATATTTTTAATACAGAACAGATTAGCCAGAGCTATTTATAATCTGGGCTTGAGCGCATCACTCCAGGAACTATTTAAGGAGATAAAAATACTTACTTTGCTGTCCTTGTGGATGGAACGGAAACCGTGGAGGGGTTATAAGACATCTAGAGTGGAGAGCCGCCGATTTCCGAAATACGAGCTTGTCTCAGTTTGGGAGTCAGTGTGCTATTTTATATGATGCCATAATATACAAAATGTTGTAAATATAAACATACACTGTACAAACATCTGAATGTAACTAAGTGTATGTTTATATGTATTTGTTAACTTTGTACTTTTGAAAGAAATAAATCTTATCTTATCTTTTGTCGTCATAGATACGTAGAAAATTCGTGTAATTATGGAATATAAGTACCGTCGTGGCAGCAACGCGGCACAAGCGGCATGCATCATCAACGATGTGTATAAAACGAACACTACAAACGAACGTACAACTGGTTATTGGTTTGCCTGCTTCTGTTTTGGAAATTTCGATCTGTAAAATGAACCCCGTGGTCGTCCGAAAACTTTGGTTGATAATGACGAATTAAAGATAAAGCTGATGATATTCAATCAATGGCTGAATTAGCAGCAGCTTTCGACGTTAGCATCAAAACAATATTGGTCCAATTGCGTCAAATTGGCAAGGTAATAAAACTTGTCAAATGGGTGTCCTGCGAACTTAACGATCAACAGCGCAAAGTGCGCATCGAGGCCTGCATTGAGCTTCTCAATAGGCACAGAAACGAAGGAATTTTGAACCGCATTGTTACTTGTGACGAAAACTGGATTCTGTTTGACAATCTCAAGCGCTCAGTAAGTTGGTTAAACCTGGTTCAGCACCTAATCAATGCCCTGAACGAAAAATGACGCCTAGAAAAGTTATGGTCACTGTTTGGTGGTCTAGTGCCAGTGTGATTCATCAGATTCTTAGCGAACGGGATAAGCATTACTGCAGAAGTGCGGTATTGAACACTAACGATAAAGAAGCTCGCACATCTGCAACCAGCTTTGATCAATCGGTCGTCCCCGTTGCTACTGCACGACAACGCGCGACCCCATACTGCACAACAGACGGTTTCCAAGCTACAAGAGCTGGGGTTGGAAGCCCTCCAACATCCACCGTACTCACCAGACCTTGCGCCTGCCGACTTCTACTTTTTCCAGAAATTGGATAACTTTTGGCGGGATTAAAAATTAATATCCGTGAGGCAGTACAAAATGCTTTTGAAGAGTTTATCGCCTCCCGTCAATCTGGTTACTTCAAGAAGGGCATCGATAAACTGCCACTGCGTTGGCATAGACGCATCGATTGCATGGTTGATTACTTTGATTAAAATATATAAAACGATAGAAAAAAAAAATACTATACTTTATTTCGTACAAAACGGCAATTTCATAGGGCATCATTTATCATTGTAATCTCAATTATTTTAAAAGAATGTCTATGGAGTTTCTTACTGGTTCTTTTCTATAGGACCAACCAATTGGAACCGATCAGCTTAAATTCTGACGTTTAATAAGAGCCAGTAATTGGTTTATTTGAAATAATAAACTTGACTGTTGACTATTATAAATATGAATAGTACCGTATATACTTAGGTAGGTGTCATCAACTTTCTTCCTACACAAATATTATTCCCTCATATTTCCAAATACTAAACTAAGCACATAAATAGATATGAATTTGGGGGTTGTGGATCATAAGTTACTCGGCCAGATCAAAACAAGGTGAGCAAGTTATATTGTTATAGGCAGAATTTCGTAAAGGCAGGGCTACACGCGATCTAACGCACGCACCTGTCATAAGGCTTTGAAAGTTTATAGCTTCCTTGTTCAACTGTAATTCGTTGACAGCACGTCGAATCAGTAAGGTCACGATATAAAATCACGCATGAGCACAAAGCTGCAATGTTGGTTCACGTGCTTATATTAGCAGGCCAGATTCCCGACGGTCACGCCGTCGCCACCACGCCGTAAGAATTGAATAAGGAAATAATTTCAATTCTATCTATATGCAGTAGTATTCTATCATAGCAGGTAGAGTTTGAGATGTAGTGGAGAAACGGGTAATGGGGATGACTCTGACTGATGAGCAAGAATTAAAACATAGTACAGGTTTCTTAATTAACATATGTCGAAATATGATCATCATGCGGACGATAACAGCCGACCTTAATTTTTGGACATCCGGTAATTCTGTGTTTGATAACTGATAGTATGTATATATGTAAGTATAATGATAATTTTTGCACTTACCTTATATTGCTTTATGTTTTTTATGTGTTACTTAAATTATGTATATTGGCTTAATATCCGTCCGTCACATAGGTTAGCACTGAAAAGCAACTCTGTGTTGCGGCTAACGTTACAACACAGTATTATGCCGAGTGTTAACCTCTTTGCCACTTTTACGACGTGCATTACCAAACTGCAATTATTTCTATGATTGTTTGCTTTTGTATCTCATTTTATATTTCTATTCTACGATCAATCTTTCTAATAAGTGGTTTATCATAGCAATTTTAGTGTAGTTTTTAGTTTAATTAATATGAATGCTCGATGATCTCAACAGAGTTTCCCAACAGGTGGGCCTTAAAATGAACATGGGCTAGACCAAAGTCATGTCAAATGCCCATGTAATGCCCATCCCAATATCCGTTGGGAGCTCTGTTCTCGAAGTTGTTGACGAGTATGTCTACCTGGGACTAACTGTCCAGTTAGGTAGGTCCAACTTCGAGAAAGAGGTCAATCGTCGAATCCGACTCGGCTGGGCAGCGTTTGGGAAACTTCGCAACGTCTTTTCGTTAACAATACCGCAATGCCTCAAGACAAAAGTCTTTAACCAGTATTTGTTACCAGTGATGACATATGGAACAGAGACGTGGTCACTCACAATGGGCCCCATAAGAAAGCTCAAGGTCACTCAGTGAGCTATGGAGAGAGCTATGCTTGGTATTTCTCTACGAGATCGAATCAGAAACGAGGAAATCCGTAGAAGAACTAAAGTGGTCGACATAGCTGAAAGGATTAGTAAACTGAAGTGGCAATGGGCAGGGCACATTGCTTGTAGAACTGATGGCCGCTGGGGCACGAAGGTTCTAGAATGGAGACCGCGCACCGGAAAACGCAGCGTGGGACGACCTCCAACGAGGTGGACAGACGACCTGGTGAAGGTCGCTGGGAGTCGTTGGATGAGAGCGGCATGTGACCGCTCGTTGTGGAAATCTAAGGGGGTGGCCTTTGTTCAGCAGTGGCTGATATGATGATAATGATGAATATGAATGTACCGATGGACGTTTTGTTGTGGTAATAAATCGCTTTTCTTTCTTTCTTTTCTTTTTCTTCTTACTTTCAACGCCCCGGGGAGGAATGAAGGGGCATGCTGGGCTCCTATCGGCTAAAACCAACGAAGCGGTAATTTTTGGCATCGATGAGGGGCTCCAGGTCCTCGACAATATCACACTAGAGCAGCCGATTTGTGCCACGCCTTTAGGTGCCATCTCCGAGGCAATGATT
The DNA here is from genome assembly GCA_947459985.1 of Diloba caeruleocephala. NCBI lineage: Eukaryota > Metazoa > Arthropoda > Insecta > Lepidoptera > Noctuidae > Diloba > Diloba caeruleocephala. The sequence goes on from OX381615.1 coordinate 16,039,935, forward strand.
GTAAATCGGTAACCACTTCTAGCCGAGGGAAATGGCTGTAAAAATGCGTGCCTCCATCTTCTCGGTGGTCGCTCGATAGGTGCACGCTGATTGCTCAATCTGTGCACCCGTAACTACTAGGGCCATATAGCGATGGCAGGGGTTAATACATATAGTACCTAAACAAGCGGGCGGTCGTAACACTCCTAACCCCGGCGCTGTCTCCTTCATCGAATAGAACCGCCCCTATCCCGAACCCGCTCTGCGGTCTTCTTCTGGAGCATCAGACTCTCACAGAAGGAGACCACTGCGCTCTAATTTTAATACTATGCTAACTTACGGCCGAAATTAATAAACAATCTTATCCAAAATCTCTAGATTTTGGATTAAAACCTTAATCTGTTTTTGTGTTAAGATCACTCTTATGACAAATACAAACATATCCTCAATCCCAAAGCCAATTATTTTGGATTAATTGGCACGTGACCACGTGCGTGCCATCATCTACCCGGGGGTCGCTCGGTGTGAGCACGCAGATTCTCCTATTAGCACGCTCTTGACCCCCAAGTCCCGGCTATGTAACGATTACAGAGCGGACTCAGGCATGTTAAACATGGGCGCCGTGGCGGTTATTATCCCAGCACCGTGTCCTCCTTCTTGTTTCGATGCTTATTTCTAAATAACAATATTGGGCTTTGATCATACGACGTTGCACAGTTACATGGATCAGCGTGGGTATTTCGTGGAGTTGCGTTTAGCTGGTGGAACCTTGGGAGACTTACACTGGCCTTTTCAAACAGAAGAGTTCCGCACGGTTCTAATCTGGCTCCCATACTCTTCTCGCGAAGATTATATCTAATAAACGCAAGTACCACATTTACGCCGATGATGTACGCCGTGACCGCATTAATACAACTCAAATCTAGCTGATATTTGTGTGGTCAGAGGAGAACTCTCGTGTACTTCACCCGGCGAAGATTAAACACACGGTACCTATATGGTAAAAAGCAGCAGCTAAGTGCACCTTCGGCACTCAATGTAACATTAATTATGGGTGAGCCAATTATTAGAGTAAGAAGCGCGTAACCTGGATTCAGGACCCGTATTTGTTGACGTGGAGCTCAGGTTCGAAAACACATAGCTGCTTCGGTTCAAAATTGTTTTTAAGGATTAAAGATATTATATAAGATGCGACCGTACCAATCTGAGGATCTGCGTGTGCAGCTGGTTAGTCCTGATGTTGACCAAAGTCTTTCAACAAATGCACGTTATACATTGAGCAGATATGACTAAGTAAATACAAACATCTCTAAATCTAGTAAGTGCACCATAATCAAGTTATTTTAAAACAAATAAGCACACAACAAATCTGTTCTGCACGGTTCGAGCGACTTAAGTAGGTGTTTGTTCAAAAATCGACACTGATTGTTTAAAAAACAAAGCGCGCGCGCACACCGGTCGACGCAGTTCTTATGCGCGAACGGTTTACATACATGTCTCTGTGAGCTACTGAGATATGAAACTACCCACATAATACTCGTATTACGATAGTAAGAAATATGAGATTGTCCACAATATGACAGTGGATACTACTCCACATAATACTTATATGAAAAAATATCGCTGGGCGACGGACCGCCAACACTCGTAACAAAAAGTAGTCCGTCCTTTGACGTACTGTCATAACGCACCATTCCCTCCTAAAGGCGACTGTCAGCGAACGTGCTAAGTTAAACTTAGCAAGTCTTCTTTTTGGAGTAATTAAACATCAGGAACCTATACACTTGTACGAGAAGTTATCTGGCTATCCAGCCAGAGGTGCGCGTGTATTCTAAGTGCACAGCAACTCTGTATTAACGTTAACGTAGATTTGTCGATAATAATTTAATAGCGTAATTATTGTCACTGTGTCGTCACGTTTGTCTATGATAGGATTGTTTTTTGGCTGCATACTTGATTTATGGATATATAATAATTACAATAAAAATAATTTTTATCAGGCTCTTTACAGCCCTGATGTTGGAAGTCGGTGACCTTTTTGGGGAAACCGAACGTTTGTTTGTGCAATTATGGACGAATTTATCATGACGAACAATTACGGGAAATATATTATTGAGGATAGCACGCTTGATATTTGTCGGGCATTTCACCATCCGGGCGAATCCCTTAGACATATTATCTCTGGTTGTTCTCGTCTTGCTAAGGGCGTGTATTTGCACAGGCATAACCATAGGCCAGAATAATTCACCAGCAAATTGGTCTAAAGTACAACCTTGTGGATTCTGAGGTACCGTATTACAAGGATGTTCCCGACCCAGTTCTTCAAAATGGTCATGTCATGTTGTACTAGGATTAATCTATCATCAGTATAGGGCTACTGTTGCCAATAAGCCGGACATAGTGGTAATAGACCGACTAGAGCGCCGTACGATGATTCAAATTCAAATTCAAAAGATTTTTATTCATATAAACCATATACGGGCGCTTATGAATAGTCAGAATGTAGTTGCACGGTTCCAAGAAGTTGGTCCTATGGAGAAGAACCGGCAAGAAACTCTTTTAAAATAATTTTAAAATGAGAATAAAGTTATGTGAGAATAATGTACTGTCAGTGTGAAATAGATGAAGTAAAATAATAATGAAATAGATGAAGTAAAATAATTTCACTAAACAAGATTACGTGGCAGTAAGGACTGACCAGTCCCACATGACAGCACCCGTTCACGAGCTTGACGCATGCATCGGCGTCGCTCAGGTCAATCATATTGCAGGGAACTTAACGGCCCGATACACGACGCCACCATCAGCAAGACATTTTAGTGAGCATGACAGACTCATACTGCCAAACAACAGGCAGTTATAATTCATAGATGATACTCACATTTGCCGTATTTATTTATGTACTTTATATATTGTACAAAATGGTGGTACAAATATTAATGATAAAATATTAATGTCACCGAACTATACTAATTTTAAGAATGTCAAACAATTGTTGTATTTTGATGTCAACATAGGTAGTAGATGTCATTTAAAATGTCAATATTATAATTTAAATAAGAATAATTACATTAGTTCATAGATAAAATAATCTTCAGTTGTCATTTTAGTCTACATGGATTCAAATTATGTTAGAGTAGCTCAATCCCAAGCATTATAGTGTAAGTAGAAGTCTATAGGCGCAAGATCTGGTGAGTACGGCGGCTGACGGAGAGCTGACCAACCCCAACTCTTGTAGCATGGAGACCGTCTGTTGTGCAGTATGTGATCGCGCACTGTCGTGCAGTAGCAGCGGGGACAAACGATTGATCACACCGCCACTAAACCACCAAACAGTGACCATCACTTTTCTAGGGGTCAATTTTCGTTTAGGGCATTTATTAGGTGCAGAACTGGGATCTAACCAACTTGCTGAGCGCTTGCAATTGTCAAACAGAATCCATTTTTCGTCGCAGGTAACAATGCGGTTCAAAATTCCTTCGTTTTTGTGCCTCTTAAGAACCGCAAGGCAGGCCTCGATACGCACGTTGCTCTGATGATCGTTAAGTTCGTGGGGCACCCATTTGTCAAGTTTTATACCTTGCTAATTTGACGCAAATGGACCAATATTGTTTTGATGTTAACCTCATCTCATCCGTGATGTGCCTAAAGGCACCAATGGGCGGCTCTAGTGTGATCTTACGAGGACCTGGAGCCCCCCTTCGGTGCGGTGCCGAAGATGACCGCTCCAGTTGTTTTAGCTGGTAGGAGTCCGGCATACCCCTTCCCCCTTCTCTGTGGCGAAGGAAGTTCATTTAGATTTCCACCACGACACAAAACCATACTGGTCGTTGTGGCAATCTTTGGGGGAGGCTTCTGTTTGGAGCAGTGGACGGTTTTAGGCTGAAATGGAAATTAATTACATAAGGATATTTCTCAATTACTTACGTGCATAATCATGTCAAATGTGTAGTGTTTTCTACAATTACTTCTTACTTGCTCTATTATTCGTACGGAACATTATCAATATAGTTATTAACATTTATGGAAGCTATCTGTTCTTGTTTATATGTAACGGTGCCACATTTTTAGGTACGGCTAAATATTTGATTCGGTCTGATAGATTATTTTCTCCTTCTTCAGTAAATACAGGAAGGCGTTCCTTTATTAACCGCTTTTGCTGTGCCGTTGCCCGGTTTGGCTGCCAGAGGCCCTGGTGTGACGGACGAGGATGTGACTAGAAATAGGAACAGATCTCTTAACCGAGGGGCACCTTGTGGTAACATTGGTTAGGCCAATGAGTTGAGAAGGGTTTTGCTCCTGCTTCAGGAAGCTGAGCAGTAGCTGGAGAAGGCTCAATGCAGTCTGGCTCAATGCAGTCAGTACTGCGAGGCCGCTGAAAAGGGCCGAAACCGGATACGCGTGGACGAGCCTATGCCTACCGACTTGTAATCGATGTCTAAGAATAGTCTGCTTGAGAGGGTTGCAAAGAGATTGTGTCCGGCCAATGAGTAGCAGTAGGTGTTCCGTGTTTTGATAACATTACAGAATGACTAAAATCATTAATTTCTGTATACATTACACGCAAAATACGAGAAGCTGAATAGAAATTGCATTTTTATTATTTGTTTTCCGAACACAAATGGAAATACATCTTAAATTAATTAAAAAAGTAGGTACAGAAATCTGGACTTATGACACTTACATCAAAGGCATTATAAGTTATAATATAAATAGCTTCTCGAAAAGTCTTGTTTTCTCATAACTTCTGACTTTTTAATTAGTCTCGTTTCATTACTCAAATCGGATTTGCGTTCACGCCCGTGGCTTTTAAGGGAGGCCTAATTTTTTGGTCAGAAAAAGAAATTTCGTGAGGTTTGAACTAAAGATTTTTGTTCAAACTGCACTGTCAGTTTTGATTAGATACCAATTTTTCAAGAAAATAACCTGTTTAGCTACTTTAGCATAGTTGTTTTTTAGTCGGGTTATTGGGTAGCAACATGTCTAAAAAAGATGTCGTATTTTACCATAAATGCTTGATCATGATCACGGGCAGTGAGGCTCACACGGCGGTCCATCAAATACTATAAATATATCAGTGTTGTAATGTATTATTATTTGATTACATTGAAATTTGGGGCAGACATTAAGCCCAAACGTAGGATGTAATTGCAATTATAAGAAAAAATAGAGTGCGAGCAACTCAGTGCACGGAAAACAAGTAAAACTTCTCTGTTTCAGGACAAGGTCCTTTTCATGTACTTCAGAGCCATAACCTAATATACATATATATATACAAGGTCTTACTTTAATAGTCCACGAAATTTCGCATGGCCCCTGAGTGAATGCTGAAGATAAAGTAGGTATCGCTGAAAAATAAATCTATTGTATTTTTTTTCTGTCACATTTTGTTTTATAAATTATTTTATTTCTTAACGGTTCTCTTGGTTGTAATAATATCCACATGCGTCATATGAAAACGGCGGACGCGGCCGGCTGACTGATTTAGGCAGTCGGCAACGTCATTCGTTTGACCAATAGGTGGCCGCGGCGGTGCAGGCGTTGGTGTCGCACAAACGAAAGAAACGAATTTATACAACCGAATCTTTTTTTGTGAAAGGTACGTCATCTTTAGCATTTACTAAGGCACCCTGTAAAATATCGTGGATTATTAAAATAAGACCTTATATATATATTTTTAAGAAATTTAATAAACTTGAATTAACGAAAATATTACCTTCTGTAAATCAACTGTTATATATAAGTTAACAATTATTATTATTAATTAATCAATAAATATGCCATGTGGTCCCGGCTCAGAATAAAAAATCCTATTAAGTATAGATTAAGCCTCAGTATTTGGAATTTGCTACCGCTTGACCTGTAAATTTAAAAAAATATGCATTGACCGCATCATTGCTCTGCTGGTTGCAACGCAAACCAGGCTGCCGAGCGTAATTTTTTTCCCAGGTCCAGCAAGTTGCTCGAGGGTCGCGGGCTCGCAGATTGCTGGTTTGCGTGCTCCTACCGAGCAACCCCGGTAAGCGGTCATGTACCACCGTGTGCGCAGCACAGCACATGCAAGGCTTTAGGCGGATCCTTTACTTTCCTCCTGGGAAGTGTCTGGGTGGTCTGCCTTGTTACAGCCGCCTAGCCTCCGGTAGAGGGGGTAATTGCTCTAACAGTCATCGCTTCCGAGATGTGTTAGGCCGGTATGCCCTGCCGCCCGACTCCGGGCGGAAGAAGTTCATAACGAATTTCCACCGGGCGACCAATAAAAAAAGGTCTAATAAAGTAAAGTAAAGTTCAGGTTATTATTTTCTGTTAAGAAATTCTTAATAAGCTTTTAAATTATTCTAATATTAGTTTACGACATCCTAAGTCCTAAAATTCAGACATAGCAATGATAGGATGGAAAGTGACTGAAATACTGAATGTTTATTACACATATTAACCCAAAAACGTCAATGGCCGACCAGGGTTTGTATGCCTTCCAGCATACAAACACTATAATTCTGCCCATAAACGACGTGACATACAGATCTTTTGTCTAAGATATCTATGTATATAACTCGTCTATGCAAATTTAATATGCTCCTATAAATACATGCAAACTTGTACATGGCACTATACCTCCCTAGGGTCTACTGAGATGAAAATTAATTAAACAGTTATGGGGTTAATTTGAAACAGCTGCTTCAGATATTATAATGGATATTGAAACCCTTTGTTCTTATTAAGTTGATACTGAAGTGTCGAGACGAAGTCTAACCAACCGTTTCTGACAAGAAAGCTATAGGATTAGGTATTTTCATTAGAAATATGACTAACCAATTTCGCATGAAAATCCTAAAGACAGTAATTTACGTAAGTAAATTACCATAAAAAAGAAATAATTTATAAAACAACGAAATCTTTGTAAGAAACTACTTGATACAATTATAGAGTTTTCAGATTTCAAACAAACTTTAAACTTAAGGGTAAAGATACCTCGAAGATGAAGACAAACGTATTTAAGCGATTTGAAAACGTTGCTAAACCCGAAGTTTTCATGCGGACGTAAGGTATACCTAAGCTTCAGTAAGGGGTCCGTTTAGTTATAATTTAGAAGCATAAGCACACGTTTAAATCTGTTTGGAAGGCAACTATTCTTACCATAAAAGCTGTTAAAATAAAATATCAGTGGTCCTGAAGCAAATATACTTAAAAAATACTTAAAACCCAAGCAACATACATCAAGCAGGTTGTAACATAATGATCATCAAATGAAATATATAGCCATATTACTGTTAACTAGTTTCTTAACCTTGACTATTAGCATTGTGATTGAACTTTCATACCTAAAGATTCGGGTTGTTTTGGGAGTTGTTATTAATTAAATATACATCGATAAGCTATTTCATCGTTTTGAAATACTATTCGGTACCAATTTATAAATGATATTTTAGCACATGTTCATTTTAAACTTAATCGTACTATCGATTTTATATGAAATTTAGATCTAATCTGAAATTGATTCGGGATGATCGTCCGGGGCAACCACGCGGGCAATCGAATTTCTTCCAAGTCTAGTCACGTTTTGCTTCGTAGTTCCTGCCTGCTCCGTATGGCGACGGTGCATAGTTATAATATATATCTATTACATCTGTAAGAACAACTTGATAAACTTAATTGATTATACGTATATCACAGAATAGAATTGAGAAAAAAATGTGGTTAGGTACTGTAACAATTGCTGAAATATTTAACTTCAGCTTATGTTCTACAATTTCGCCAAAGTCATGTATAAACAACGGCAACGTTGTTCGATGTTCAGTTTAAACAATCTTTAATTATTATTAGAACTGAGCGCCATGTTCACGGATAAACTTAATTAATAATTAATAGTTTATCCGTGAACATGGCGCTTGCAACAGCGCCGAAATATCGGGAACTCAAAGCAAATAAAAAACATGGTAAATATCCCGTTTTCAGTTCTAATAATAGTGTCAGTGACCATGTCAGTTTAAAAACTTAAATCTTTAATTATTCATAAAACACTAAACAAAAATTTAAAAAATCTACAAAAAATGTCGGCGACGTCGTACGGTTTTTAAGTTTGCTGAAATATTATAACTGCGAAGTATCTCTATACCTAGTTTGGGAATATTACACTCGGATCTTTGACATATTTATTTTTGCAAATAAATTTACATTTTAAATGATGCCTATAGAATTGCCGATAATCAGGCCGTCTTATCACTTTCTCGGATGAGTTTGTCTAGTCTAGTTGGTCCGTTTTTAACGTTGGGACATTTAATAAATGTACCGTTCCCAGTTTCGCAGCAGAACACATCAGTTTAACTGTCACTTGGCGCTATTTCTGACTCGAAACAATTCCAGAAATGAAATATTTTTACAGCCATTTGCTAGAAAGTCTTCCATTTAGTGCAACACTGAAGTAATTTTTTATTTCATCTGTTGTATGGAGATAGCTCTCATATAACATAGGTACTACAGAAATGTAATCATTTTTACACCTCGTACTTTAATGCAAAAATTATAGTTTAAAAAACTAATCAAAACACGCTTTTGTAGATAACCGAACTAAAAAGTAGAAAATAATTTTCAATAACTTTAAAATGACAATAGAGTGTATACAAAAAAAAAGTGTGGGGTGCTTGAAGTCAATTGTAGTAAATATTTTTGTGAATATTTGTAAAAGTAGGTAGCGTCATCATGAAAATATCTGATAAAGCACCCCGCGCTTTTTAAGAATATCTTTTTTATTTTATTAATCACTATTGTCATTTTAAACTTATTGATAATTATTTTCTACTTTTTAGTTCGGTTATCTACAAAAGCGTGTTTTAAAAGTTTTTTAAACAGTAATTTATTTTCTATTTTTTAGTGCGGCTTACCAAATAAAAACATTGTTGCCTGTCCATAGTCTCAATAACTCCGGGTGTTAATTATTTACCCAAGCATCTTCTTTTCGACGCTAGTTAACAAATTCTCCCTAAATTACGGATAAAATCATCTGAAGAATGAGACACTATTCGGGTCTCATCGCACGATTGCCGTGGAGAATTGAATCGACATCTTATGGCGGTATTATTTTTTGTGCAAGTTTGTGTATGTCAATGAATTTGTCATTTGTGCAAGTTTTTGTATGTCGATGAAATTGTAATTTTTTCCGGGTATCAGCGATGAAAACATCGCTAATCCTGAGGATCCTAGCGAGGATAATAGGACAAAATATTTAAATTATTGCATTGTCATCGGTCGGTAAGTGTGCGAAGTTTCAAATCAATCCGACGTTTTGAAGGAGATGAAAATTGAGTTAAAAAATCAGTTACATATATACATAGATTCATAGATACATAGACCAAGCTAATAAAAGCGTGTTAAAAATAACAACCTCTCTTAAATTTTTGTACGCGAAGTATGTACAATAACATTTCTATAAAACTGCAAGCTGCAGTGTAAGTACCCATAAATTGTTATAGAACTAAAAACGTCTGTGGTGTTTGAGTGATTGTAGTAGTGTAGGTTCGCGTATGTTCCCCTGTGAACATACCTTGGGGTCCTCTGGGAACGTATACGTGATCACGGTTCGGGCAATCAAACAATTTTTTTATCTTCTGTCTTCTACCACGTACCATAACGTCCGAATACGAATACGGGTTGGTTGTAAAAAATAAAGGATCGATATTCTTTAGGAAATGAGTCTTACAGCTTGGCAACATCATTTTGATGAGGGTTAATTAATATGTTTATTTTAATTGTGGCTTTTTTTATTGTTGTCATATAATTAAATAATCATGGATATTGTAATCTTGCGCACTAAGTATCTAGCGATATATTATTATGTACCTACATGATACAACTAGACGGAAAAGTGGTCAAAGCAAACATATAAACAGATTAAAGGGCCCCGACACCTTCCTTGTGGTAATCGGCTTAAATAAAGTGGAGTGCGGCACAGATTGGTTAGGATTTTATAAATTTCCCCATTCAATAGTATACATGGTTTACACATCGGACCTAACCTTCCTACCTACCAATATTCCGCTAACTAAAATAATATTAATATTATTTAAAAATATATATATAAAAGACATAGTTGAACAGATAATAATTAATAGACATTAGTAGCCGTATTACTCAAATATGTATTAAAGTACACTTCGTTGGCGCCTATATTATAATTAATGAAAGTAATAAAATTACCCAGATGTATATCGATTTTTTTCGAATTAAAGTAAACTTATTTATGGTCAACCATGTCGGGTCTTACTGTCATTATCGTTATTGAATAGCAAATAAGGGCGTGTATATACAGCGAAAGGGGTGCGGCGACGCCACCAAACCGGTCAATATGCCCGGATTACCCGGCTTTGTTCTACTGATGAATAATTGTGTCCAGTATCCGACCGGGATTAAAGCGCTTTCTGCTGATTTAATTGACAATCCTAGTATGATTGTTAGCTATTAATTGAACAAACTCAGGATTTCAGTGATCCCATCAAAATGACAGATGAAAAGCAACTTTAAGGTACGCGGAACGTTTATGATGCACACTAAAATTATTGAAGTTAATTGTCATATTTCGTCATCAGACAGTTTTAAAGCTTACCGTTTATTAACGACAAGCGATTAGTAGTGGCGATAACATGGCGATGTGATGTCCAGGTTGAATTCCCCGGCTTTGATGTGACTGATAACCCATTGTGTAGAGTCCTCGTAAACAGTTATTGGAAATCCCTTCATCCACATTTTTAATGAGATTGGCGTGATATTATAAGGTTTGTTAAATTGAAAGATGCTTCATTCAAGGTTAAGGTTAGATCGTTAAAATGTTATTGTAAAATCTGTGTAGCTTAATTAATCTTCATAATGATGCCATTTTTATTCACTCATAAACGTGTAATGGCGTCTAAAGTTAATAAATGTTGGAACTCATAACTAACGTATCATGCGGATTTAGTAACAGGGTATTTTTAATTTTTATTAAAGAACTATAATAAACACAAAATAATATATTAAGTGAACCGGTGGGTATAATATAATGGGTATATTATTATTGTAAGTGGATAAGTAAATTAGGGGTACAGCGTAATGGACGAACCCTATGATAGGATATTGAAAGGGAATGCGGCGAGTCGGCAGGGAGAGGCAGTGTGCTGTCCCAAACATTTGCGTGATAAGTGGATTTTGAAAAAGGTTATACAAGTATTATAATACTCCAAGGTGCTCCTAAATTATTAAAGTGTAATAGGAATGATTTATTTGGTATTCTGTTTGGCTATTGGTGTTTCGCTTTACGTAGGTTTGCTAAGCACAAAGCGAATTTATGAGAACATCCAGGTCACAATTAATTTGAATTAAACCCGAGTAGCTATCAGGGTGTGGGTCAGTTGATTCAAAATGGTCGCGGTTGATGTGATAGCAGCGTTAATTACCCTCCACATCCCAGCAAGACCAAAACGTATCCCAATTTAAATTGACCTCCGACATTTGACATGGTAGTTATGTAGGTACTTAACTTTACCCAACAGCCTTGGTAGTGAATGCATACTTAGTTTAAATACTTCATCAAAGGAATGCCTGATTTCAGGTAGGTAGACATTTCAGTTTATATTTTCAAAGCTGATAAGGTTGTGCTTTAAGGTATGAATAAACTATGGAGAAAGTCAGTCAGTCTGGCTTTTGCTAAAATGTATAAAGATCGGGAAAATTGCTAACATTTTGGAATATAATTAAGAAAACATGTATAAAATAAAGGAGAGTGAAACTGGTATTAGTAAATAAGGATGCAGCTTGAAAATAATCTATGAAGTATAGGTAAAAATACCAAATATTAGATAACAAAGACATTTTATTAGTTTTTATCCCGAGGTGGTAAGATTTTCTATTAGTACTAGTTCATCAACATATCAGCCAATACATCCACTGCTGAACAAAGATCTCCACCATAGATTTCTACAATTGTGTCGTCATTTTGGGGGTAAATGCCAATATTCACCACGCACCTTGGCAGGCGGGTTGGTGAGCGCAGTATGGCTACTGTTCCATGCAAGAGACGCTGCTGCCCAGCCCTCTGGTTTAGCGTCCCTTAGTCGCCTTTTACAACATCCACGGGAGGAGATGGAGAGGTGGTATATTCTTAATCCGGACACCACACGGACGGAAGTACTAGATAAAATCATTATAATTAGAAACAAGAATCATTATCATTATGTATTACTGAAACCTTACATTTTAGCGATACTGCCCCTAGCATTTTCCTTTAAAACCTTGTTATACTTACAGCTTGGTCGCCGAGAGAATGCGTTCCTGACGTCTGTTAATTGGTCTAGTTTCTGTTATATTAAAAATTCAATTTAGCGCTAAACTATTTAAGTTTATTCTGAGTTGACGTTACTACATTAAAAGCAATTTATATATGAAATTTAATCTTTAATATAAAATTAACTAGACCAATTAACAGACGTCAAGAACGCATTTTCTCGGCGCCCGCAGTTTAGTTAATTATATTTTCAATTTATCTGGTACATGGTGTCCACTTGAAAAACTTTCTACTCCAATGGCCATTGTTCAACAGCGGTTGTTGTTCGGCTGATATGATGATGATGATATCAAATTGATGTTCCATATCTAAAATCTGCAATATTATATTCAATCAAAGTTGATTCGAACAACTGTGTTCAAACAGTTCACATAAAAGGTCTCATTAGGGTGGCGTTATAACAATGCTATTACGCAACCCGAGCCTTGTCACTGTGACCGCAGGATCCTAAAACGGATTCTTGGGCAATTCTGGTCCCACTTTGATTTGCTACCACAATTTATTGTACTCGCACGCACCGCTTCGAACAAAAGGGAAATCTCAATCTGAAACAGCATTGTTAGCGAATAATGGATTAGTATAGGCACGTTGTGTTAATTAATAAAATATAGATGTATAAGAAATAAGTAGATATAAAGTAAAGAATAGGGATAAATGTATGTGGGTTTTGTTTTTGTATCTTACGATAGGGTGAATCCGTGTGTTGTCCGGATTGAGAATATAGCACCACTCCATCTCCTCCCGTGGAGGTCGTAAAAGGCGACTAAGGGACTCTAAACCAGAGGGATGGGCAGCAGCGTCCTTGCTGTGGAACAGTAGCCATTCTGCGCTCACCAACCCGCCTGCCAAGCGTGGTGAGTACTGGTAAATTCCCCCCAATATGATGACACAGTTGTGAAAATCTATGGGGGAGGCCTTTGTTCAGTTGTGGACATTGTATGGCCGATATGATGATGGGGTGAAATAGCAAGAAAAAGAATTGTGTATGGTAAATTAGACAAAAATGAAATGTGATGTGCTCCGAATATTTTAAATATCTCAGCAATCATATACTCTAGGAATATAATGGATTCCATTCTATTCTAATTACGAGTATATATAAAATAAAAACAAGGAAGTGTAGGTATGACGAGGGCTTGCCGATCATCTAAATTCTACATTGTACAAATCAATCTTTTTTTTTAATCATAAGAAAAACACAGAATATATATTGTTTACATAAAGTTACACCAATATAAAAGTAGATTTTTATTATACCTGGAACAATGAGTAAAACAATACTAAAACATTAGTTTTAAAATAGAAGATGAAATGAAAATGTAGCCTTACATCGAATCATCATTCATCATTTCGGCCGAATGAAGTCCACTGCTGGACACAGGCCTCCCCCAAAGATCCACAACGACCGATATGGATGTGTTGTGGGCTCATTGGGGGGGTTTTGCCATAATCGCCACGCTTGGCAGACGGGTTGGCGATCGCAGTTGAGTTGTTAATGTACTCGAAGGACGCTGCTGCCCATCCTCTGGCTAATCCCTTAGTTGACTTTTACGACACCCATGGGAGGAGATGGGGTGGTGGCATTCTGAGCCGGCACCACACATCGAATGATTCCAATGAATGCGGAATATTTTAACGGGGTCATCTGGACTCAAAGCGCGACCGCAACATTCCGCATAGGGCCTGTATTCCAGATCACGATTGTTTCATCTGAGTTTACAGGCGCACAGCAAGGGCTTTTTGTCAGGCCATTTGATTGAACTTGGTGTTGCAGTTTTACTAATTTTACTCTAGAATACTAAGTACCTGTTTTTCATCAAGGGATTCTCTATAAGGGGGAATCCAGTCTCACGCGACAAGAGGTCCTTTAGATAATTTTAATATAAAATGTATTGGGAAACTAACCGGGGGCTCACCATGGCTGCTCTATAGAAATACAGATACGAATTGTACACTATTATTGTTATGTTATGCCGTGTGGTGCCGGCTGCGAATAGCACCAACCCGTCTCATCCCGTGGGTGTCGTAAAGCCGACTAAGAGATTAGACGAAGGATGGGCAGCAGCGACCTTCGAATACATTAACTACCCAACTGCGATCGCTAACCCGCCTGCCAAGCGTGGCGATTATGGCAAAACCCTCCAATGACAACGCAACACACCGATATCGGTTGTTGTGGTGATCATTGAGGGGGGCCTGTGTTAAGCAGTGGACTTTATTCGGCCGAAATGATGATGATTGTTATGATACAATTTTAAGGAATAGATGCGCCTTGAAAACTTTCTCGTGTACGTATTTTATTTTTCCTTACTATACATTACTATATACTGTGCACAGTCCGTGTGGTGTCCGGGTTAAGAATATAGCACCACTCCATTTCCTCCAGTGGATGACGTAAAAGGCGACTAAGGGAATCTAAAGTAGAGGGGTGGGCAGCAGCGTCCCTTCTGTGAAGCAGTAACCATACTGCTCTCACCAACCCGCCTGCCAAGCGTGGTGAGTATTGGCAAATATCCCGCAAAATGATCACACAGTTGTAGAATCTCTGGGGAAGGCTTTTGTTCAGCAGTGGACGTATAAATGGCTGACATGATATATGATGATACCATGCACAGGTGGTGGATTTCTTACTGTAAGAGTCCAGCTTGGTAAGGCACTACCGCAGTTGCGAGGCTTCGGGGATCCTTTACAATCCTCCCCGAGAAATTACTGGGGGGCGGCCTCTTGACAGTCGCCTTCCCTCCGCTAGAGAGGGGGTGACCGCTTTACAGTTATCCCTCCGAGATGTGCTTAAAGGCGTGGCACCAATGGACGGCTCTAGTTATTTTTATTTTACGATATTGCGGACCTGGACCTCCACTTATGTGCCGACGATGACCGCTCCAGTAGTTTTAGCCCGTAGGAATCCGGCATGCTCCTTCGCCCTTCTCCAGGACGGAGGATGTTCATGATGAATTGCCACTGGGGACCAATAATAAAAATAAAAGTTTCTACCTCAGTGCCAGATATTCTGCTAAACAGTGGAATACAATTTTTGACAGCGAATATCCCGAGATGACGTGCTCAGTGTGGTGCCACGGAGGCCCAGAACTACTTGGGTAGCATTATTGTTATGGGTAGGCGTGGCGCTAACCACGCGTAGACGAGTGATATGCCCGTCTCGTCGCTACTTTTTGTATAAAAAAAATATTATGGACACTGGGCACTTTCGCTTCGGTTTTCAGTATCTGTACAATACTAATAATAAATAAAAACATTGGAGCTTAACCGATCCAATTTTGTATCCTTCAGTGATATCTATAAGTTGAAATAATAGCACCAATCCATCTCACCCCGTGGGTGTCGTAAAAGGCGACTATGGGATTAGCCCGAGGATGGGCAGCAGCATCCTTCGAGTATATTTATCACTCGACTGCGATCGCCAAGCCTCCGGCCAAGTGCAGCGGTTATGGCAAAACCCCCCCAATGAGCACACAACACAAACGGAGATTTGGTTGTTGTGGCGGTTTATTGGGGAGGCCTAGATCCAACAGTAGACGTTTTTCCGCAGAAATTATGTTTTTTTTAAACACGGGATGAGATGGGTTGCTTATATTCGTAGCCGGCACCACACATCATAAGAATTGAGAAGAAGCACATGATTTAAATAAATGAAGCATAACCTTATTTATCTCACAACATAATTATGAATGATAGTTGTTGCAATGTAGTTGTTACTTACCCAGCACTAGGATTTCTCCTATATCGTGGGTTTGGGTGGGTGGTGGTCGTTTACAGACATAAATTCCACATGCACAAACACCCAGGATCGAATATTAAATAGCTATTTATATTATAATTTGCAATATCTACCTATTTTTATATTACATTTATCTCACCTCACCACTAGGAGACGCCACTACGTCACCAGGTCGTCGCTGAAAATCAGCGTTATTGGTGTGAAACGGGCGTTAGTGACTCTAATGGCAATAAGCTGAGCGACGCCCGTTTCTATGCACAAGCGGGACACACTTCCATTAGTTTTTATTTTCTTTTACGCTTATTGTATAAATTGTTTCGATTTATCAGTCTGTAGTAGAGTAGCCAACGTGTAGTTTTTAACTTAATAATTTTTATTTTCTGTATTAAGATTGACTTAAACTGCACTGATTTAAAGCTTCGAATAAAAATGTTTTATTTTGGTTGACTTTATATTACTATAATATTTTGTTATCCTTTGTCAAATTGAATCTTTTATCAAATTGTCTTCCTAATATATAATACATTTTTAAGTAAGTATTTTATAACCACTATTGTTGTTTCCTTAAGGTGCAAAGAATATATGGACTTTCTATCTTTCTTTCATAAAAAATTATAAGGCTCACGTTACTAACTATTCAACTAATACCTTTAAAGCTTGAGATATGATAACAGAAGTGGTACAAATAATGCAAGGCTAGCGAGCATCATGTATCCGATGCTTTCAAACCAATTGTCCTGGGAAAAGTGAGCGGTGTTGAGTGCTATGAGACTCAACAAAAATAATGCTCATTTTTATGTATACCTACCTACTACATGAATTATTTAAATCAATATGTTTGGAGTACCAAAAAGAAAGGTTAGCGTGGAGCTTTAAATGTAAAATGTTTTCTTTTATTTTACTACATAAAATATACCTACTGGTACTAAGTACTCTGGAATTTAATTTCGTATATCGAAATTAAATTCAAGATATTATTCCGTGTGGTGTTCGGATTAAGAATATAACACCACTCCATCTCCTCCCGTGGATGTCGTAAAAGGTGACTAAGGGACTTTACACCAAAGGGATGGGCAGCAACGTGAAATGAAAAAATGGCAGCCATTCTGCGCTCACCAACCCGCCTGCTAAGCGTGGTGATTTTGGAGGGAAATTGCCAGTACTTACCGCGCTTGACAGGCTTGGTTGGTGAGCGCAGAATGGGTGCCATTTCCATAGAAGGGACGCTGCTGCCACTATGACACATAAACACGTTTTTTTGGGTTTATGTGTCATAGTGGTAGTATGTCATATACCCCAAAAAAATCGTGTTTATTTTTATAAGTAGTCTTTATTGTGCTTTATTTTAAAATATGAAGGTGAGAATATGGACTATTCTTTTGGAATTGCGTCTCCGGCTATTGTTGGTAAAATAAAACAAAAATAAGTTGACGTCTCCGTAATCTGTATTTCGTTATACGCCGTTTTGTTTTATAGTAATATTAATTATATTTAGATATCTTTATTAATAAGGAGGTAAAGCAAATATATTTTGGAAATTAAAAAGCTTAATTAGAAATGGCATTTTGGAACAACAATTATTTACCAAAAAAAAATTAAGCTTTAATAATTATTGTTTTATTTGTTTAACAGACTTATAATTTATGTTATAAATATATAAATGTAAATAACAAATTTAAATTACATAGGTATTAGAAAATTCTGTCAGGCCTGCACACTTTCACTCTTATTAAATAAAATAAACAAAAAGAAAAGCAACAAACGAAACACAACACTAAACTAAATAAGTAACCTTAAATAATTAGAGGGATGATTTTGAATTTTGTTTCTACACTATGCGTTCGTTAAAGTAGCTAATGAGCTACTTTGGCACATAGTGCAGTTGCATAGTGTCGCCCCCCACACTCAAGTGACGTTTATAAAACGAGATTTCATACACTGTGGGATTTCATGCACACGCCTACTGCGCATTCCTATAGTGTCGTTCTTGAATACGGGTGGTAGAGTTTTCTTGCACGAATATCACCGCGATGTATTAGGACCTATTTACTGAATAAATGATTCTATTCTATGCATGTATACTAACAATATCATATTCTTACTTTTTATAATATTAGTATATGTGTACATTCATTTAACCTACATACAATGTTATAAGCGTTACAACCGTATCGACGTGACTGTAAGTTAATGTAAGTTTAATGTTAATAATATCGCCAGGAATTCTGCCTGCCTCGTTTACGTGCGCTTAACGACCCATACATAGTTGGCAAAGCATTGCGTATTTAAAGCAATTAAAACGAGGTGACGTCGAGATCGTATAGACGTAGGTACAAAGTTGAATTAGGCTTGGTTCGCATGTCGCAACAGCGCTGATTTCCCAGCGGCCCTGTCAATTCCTCTGAGCTAGAATACAACTAGCTGCACTCTACTTGATTAAAAATGTATGTGTTTTCAGCTTGCAATATTATAATTACAAATATAGAACTAGTTTAATTAAGGTATTTTTTGTATTAAGGTATCGTAAGCTGGAGCTGTTTAAAAATTCATGACATACGCATCATGGGAGAGCTTCATTATACATATATAACGCTTGTTATGATGAAACTTTAATCGATTATATACCTTAGATTACGCGTTAACATATTCCATAATTAACAAATCTTTAAAGATAACGTATATGTAACATTTATGCTATGGTGACGATAGTGATGTGTGGCGTTAATTCCTTCATGCACAATGCAACTCCTGGAATCCAATATACTTACCCGTATCGTTTGTATTGTGTTACTGCAAACTGTTTTTCAATGTATGAAGAGCTGTTTTAAATCATTTGTAAACCCTAATTTGTAAAATAATGAAGAATAAAGTAAAATAACCAAAACAACCTAGCCCTCAATTTAATTCACCATTTCTTTTCAGATGTTTTCATGTAATAAATGCTCGTTTCAATGTGATGTGTAAAAGCTTCTGTTAGAAACTGACTACAGAACGATTTTTTATGGAAAACACTGAACGTTTTAAGAAACGAAATTGTAAATTTTGATAATCGGGACAGTAGTTAATTAAAGAAAACATTCTTAATTATTTGAAACATTCAAAGGCTGTGACGTCATCAGTGGCGTAACAATTGGGCCGTTGCCTCACTAATAAGTATTTAGAACGCCAACTATCCATGCCGCATCTATGACCAATTCATAAATACATAATATCAGTCTCATAATTCCGGCCGAATAAAGCCCACTGCTCGACACAGGCCTCCCTCAAAGATCACCACAACGACCGATATCGGTGTGTTGTGTGCTCATTGGGGGGTTTTGCCATAATCACCACGCTTGGCAGGCGGGTTGGCGATTGCATTTGAGTTGTTAATGTATTCGAAGGACGCTGCCGCCCATCATCCGTCTAATCCCTTAGTCAGCTTTTACGACACCCACGGGATGAGATGGGTTGGTGCTATTCTTAGCCGGCACTACACGGCAGAAAATCAGTCTAAGGCTTTTACTGAATCATTAAAACAAACAAGATTCATTTTTTGTAATTTTAATTAATTAAGTAAAACATTTAAAAACTACACATCTACTATATAAAATAAATATGTTTTACAGGTGGAGGATTTGAGATGTTTGAGGTGATAAGGGCTTTGGTGGTGATGCAGCTGTACGCAGTAGGCTTAAGAACAAATTAGCCTCCGTTTCAATCAAATAATCTGAAAAGCAAAGGAGTGTATGAAGAAATTAATGCTGTGAATCTTACTAAATTATGAGACAAGAAATGTACAATAATTTGACACTAACTGTATGTTTGTTCTGTTACCTCTCCTAACAGTCTCTTCTGTTACCTCTCCTAACCGTCTCTTCTGTTACCTCTCCTAACCGTCTCTTATAAGCCTATTTTAACTCGCTTCTCCAATTATGGAAAGTATTTTTTTATTATTATAATACATGCAATAGCCTCCTTGACCCGTGCACCATCAACAGGCCATAATGATTTTTTCAAGGTATACATTTAAGTAATAGCTTTATAATCAACTCATTCAACCGTTGGACCCCACTAGACATTATGGGCCAGTCGTATCATGCCCTGATTAATCTTCGTTTGGAAAGTTTGTGAGGATAGACATTTACTCCACCAAACTTTGTACTTGTATGGTATGCTTTGTATGCTGTAAAATAAATTACATAGTGGAAAATATGTTTTGACAGTCAGAAAATATGTAATAGCAAAATACCAAAGGGAACATGGTCAATCAAGATGTCAAAGCAATATGGAGATGAATCTCCTTCAGGTGAAGGCAACTCCCCACTAAGTATAGTGCAGAATAATGGATAGAGTCATGATCACAGTCAACGAAGATCTTAAATGCGTATGTCCGATAGTGGAGGATCCGTTTGTCTAATTATATGAGATACAATGCTATTAATGGAGTAATGGTCACAGTCTATAAAGCCCTCAACTGTGCTCTGCATTTGACCAATAGTGTCTATCTAATACGATGAGATACAATGCTATTATTTGATATTAAGTAGCAAATAGGTGGGTAATCTGACTTACACATTTATCGTCGCCATCAGTCACACCTTACAATAGTCACAATATAGATCACTCAGTAAATTGTCTCTCGCTTCTATTGAATCTTAAAAGTAATAACAATGAAATAAGAAATAACAACAAAGTAAAACTGACAATATACGTTTTGTTTTGTTCTATTTATAAAATATAAACTTAATTGCTTGACGTATTTTTGGTAACAAAACGTAAAGAATGTACGTAGTATTGAATGAAATTACTACACCATTAGCGGCAATCCCGTTGCATGCCGAGTCTTCATGGTGTCTCATGCTCGGGAAGAAGAGATATCGAGACGTGTAGAGAAAGCTTTGTCTATCTTCGGAAGACAAGCCTTGGAAACAGTCATGCTACGCCTACAGGCACTTATGAAACGTCAGAATTTAAGTTGCACGGTTCCAATTAGTGGATCCTATAAAGAAGAGCCGGAAAGAAACTCCATGGATTTTGTATTTAAGTAATTGAGATTACACTGTTGATATAACGAGAATAATGTAGGGTTAGTGTGTAAAACTCTTCATCATCATCATTGTACGTTGTATCGGCCATACAACGTCCACTACTGAACATAGGCCCCCCATAGATTTCCACAATTGTGTCATCATATTGGGGGGAATTTACCAGTATTGACCACACTTGGCAAGTGGGTTGGTGAGCGCAGAATAGCTATTGTTCTGCAGAAGGGACGCTGCTGCCCATCCCTAAGGCTTAGAGTCTATTAGTCGCCTTTAACGACACCCACGGGAGGAGATGCAGTGGTGCTATATTCTTAATACGGATACCATACTGACGGACTTGATACTACAATAACATTATAATAAATAATTTATTTTCCATGGTAGTTAACCGGGCCCGATAGACGGGGCGCCTGTTTACGAGCATGATGCATGTATCAGCATCACTTAGCTCAACCATATTGTAGGGAACCTAAAGATAACCCGATACACAACGCCGCCACCAGCGAGACTTTTAGTGAGCATGACAGACCAATACTGCCAGGCAAAAAACACAGTATAAGTACTAAATACATAGGCTGCACTAAAAGTATCGGGAATGGAATATTTCCACTGTTCCTGTCATATTAAAATCTTTTTAATTGAAAACTCCTTGGTTTAACAAATCGAATACCATTTACTTATCTAAAAAAAGATTCACGGTCTTGTCACAAGGTTTTGTCAAACTTGTTTAGTCGTTGAGAAAATGGAATTGACTCGAGAAAATTCAAGAGCGATGATTTATTATGACTTTCGAAGTGGTTTAACACAAAAACAGTGTGTTGACCGGATGATTTCTGCATTTGGTGATGAAGCCCCATCCAAAACCACAATTTATCGCTGGTTCGCTGAATTTCAACGTGGACGTGTCAAGCTCAGTGATGATCCTCGTCAAGGTCGTCCAAAAACTGCAGTCACCCAAGAAAAAGTTGATGCTGTGCGTAAGCTGATTGAGGAAGATCGACATGTGACATACCGCGAAATTCAGGCAACTTTAGACATTGGCATGAGTCAAATACAAATAATCTTGCATGAACAATAAGGTGTAAAAAAGTTGTTTTCCCGATGGATACCGCATTTGCTATGTGAAGAGCAAAAAGCGGCTCGCGTTACTTGGTGCGTCAGAACTCTCGAAAGATTCCACGCAGGATCCTCAAATGCTGTATACAACATCGTATCAGGTGACGAATCCTGGATATATGCGTACGAACCCGAAACAAAAAACCAGTCACGAGTTTGGGTGTTCGAAAATGAGTTAAAGCCAACAAAAATTGTTCGTTCACGGAGTGTTGCAAAAAAAATGGTGGCCACGTTTGTCTCCAAAACCGGCCATGTTACGACTATTCCTCTTGAGAGACAAAGAAAGGTTAATGCAGAATGGTATGCTAGCATTTGTTTGCCACAGGTAGTTTCTGAACTCCGTAGAGAGAACTGCAACCGCCGCATCATCCTCCATCACGACAATGCGAGTTCTCACACCGCGCACAGAACAAAAGAGTTTTTAGAGCAAGAAAACATAGAATTATTAGACCATCCGCCGTACAGCCCCGACCTAAGCCCTAATGATTTCTATACTTTCCCTAAAATAAAGAATAAATTGCGTGGACAGAGATTTTCATCACCTAAAGAAGCTGTGGACGCCTACAAAACGGCCATTTTGGAGACCCCAACTTCCGAATGGAATGGTTGCTTCAATGATTGGTTCCATCGTATGGAAAAATGTGTCAAATTTCGCGGAGAATACTTCGAAAAGCAATAAATACATTTTTAAATAGTAATGTTGTGTCACTTCCTTGATTCCCGAAATTTTCAGTGCCGCCCTCGTATATAACATTAATGGCTACATAATCCTCAGACATTTACAACTTTGTATGAATTTTATGACAAAAGATTATATTCTTGCAGTAAATCGCAGTCGTAACATGAAATCTTTTTTTTATAAGTCAGTTAAATGTAAATAAAAAATTCAAAAAATATTATCACAATTTGTAAACATTAAAGCTTGATTGAAAGTAACAGCGCTTAAATGATGCCAAATAAAATATATTAGAAAGCACCAGACGGTCACAGTGTGCAGGAGGGAAAGGTTTGCGAAACATCTCTATCGTCAATATAATGATTTATATTATAGTATGCTTTAGAAATTATAATACACTTAACCAATTATTTGAACGTCATTTCTGGTAAGTCTGTAATACTACATGGAATTTTGTTGTAAAACCTATTACTGTTTCCCATATACAACTTGCTGGGTCTGCTAAGTCAATCATTTCTGGTAAGTCTGTAATACTACATGGAATTTTGTTGTAAAACCTATTACTGTTTCCCATATACAACTTGCTGGGTCTGCTAAGTCTAAAGTGAACCAGCTTGATCGTGTTGCGAGCATTTAAGCAGTGCACGTCACTAACTTGTCTTATTAAAATTGGCTACATTTTTGCACTGGTGTATATAATATTTCGGAATATATTGGAGAGTAAGTATGTTTATTTCATTAAATAGTCCTTGGATTGACTCAAGAGAGTCTTGGTTATAGATAGCTTGCACTGCTCTTACCCAATCTTTCATCCTGTATTGCACCATTTTCGATAGAAATCATAGCCAATGTTAAAACAGTACGTTGTTTTTAAATGTGTAATTTTATGTATTCTATCGACGCTGGGTTGTTATTGTTTGTTTTCCTAAACTGAAATAAGTGATACTTTTACTTCAAAAGAGAGAGATTATGTTTTTGGCACTGAGACTAGCCAAAGATACAGTATTACCTACGTACATAGATAGAGCCTATTAAGTTGAACAAATTTCTAGTTTTAAAAGATCGGTCATCCTAATGCGAATATTACGTGTGATAAAAAAGAAAGCACTAACCGTTCGCGTACATCTTTAAGCATTGCGCGCCTACAGCTATATGAGCCTGAAACTAGATAGTTTTTTGAGATTTTAACAGAAAGTGGATTGTTACTTTAGTACGAAACGGTGCCATTCGATTATTTTGCTGTAACCAATGCTCTATAGACATCTCCTTCTTTCATATGACGTTGCGCATGTGCTCGTAAGAGGTGGTAATAGATTTTTGTTTATGCTTAATATTACACGTCTATAGATACTTGGTCTTAGGGTGAGATTCAGAAATGAGTCTAAGCGTGAACTTACGCTTCCCTCTGTCAAAATGCACTACTCACGCTCATAATTGTATTCACAGACGATCGGAACACGACTTAAGCTTAGCGTAAACTAAGCTAAGCCAAGTAGTGAAAATCAATTACTTTGGGCGAATCTAGCGCCACTAAGCCGGCAAAGGTGTGCCCGCAACAGGAAGTATGAATTAAGGATATACACGTATGAGAAAGTTGTTTACTTTGATTGTCATAATTCTAATTAGCTTTGTACTATGGAGGCTACATTAGTCCAATATGTTCAACTATTTAACCAATATATCGTCCTTACTTACTCGCAGTAATAAATTTTAAAAAACACTTTCTAGCAAGAGGCAAGTGCTAGTCTCTAATGGTGAGATTCAGAAACGAGTCTAAGCGTGAACTTACGCTTCCATCTATCAAAATGCACTAGTTACACACAGATGGAAGCGTAAGTTTTATTTAAAATTTCATAAAATTCTATGTTATTTACATCAATTTAATATTATGGCATTGATTGACTATTAGTTAATATTAATATTGTTCTTGTGACATTAATTTATAATATTTATAAAAAACTGTAAATGTGTGAGCATCATGTAGCCATTAATGTTATATGTTAAGTACTTATTTTGATTGTGTCTTTTGCCTGGCTGTATTGGTCTGTCACGCTCACTAAAATGTCTTGCTAACGGTGGCGTTGTGTATCGGGTTGTTCGGTTCCCTACAATATGGTTGAGCTAAGCGATGCTGATGCATGCGTCATGCTCGTGAACGGGTGCCGTCTGTTGGGACTGGTCAGCCGTTACCTGCCACGGCAAATTCATTATTGTAATTTTATTGTGGTATGTTTCATCTTTACACATTAACCTACATTTTTCTCTGTATATGTTTTACAATCATGTGTACCTTATACAATTAACATTGTAATCCCCAACTATTTTAAAAGAGTATCCATGGAGTTTCTTGCCGGCTCTTCTCCATGAGATCAACTATTTGGAACCGTACAACTTAAATTCTGACGTTTCATAAGTGCCAATATTTGGTTTATTTGAAATAAAAAACTTTGACTTTGACTCTGAATCTCACCATTAGAGACTAGCACTTGACTCTTGCTAGAAAGTGTTTTTTTAATTTCACTTATAAACTCTGCGAAGTAATTTTGTCATAATTCCTCTGATGACGTCATTAAAGGTTAAAAAAAAAATCAAACTTATTTTCAAAAAATATGAGAAATTTTAAAAGTTTTTATTCACTCTAACAATAAACATAACATCAATAGAAACTCTATTCCTCGAAACGGTTTTTCAATTCGGCCATTTTTAATTGGAATTTATTGAATTGAATAAAACAATGAAAAAAATATTAAAAGAGATTTATTTCTAAAGAAAAATGTAGACAAGCAAATAGCTTATAAAGCTTCGTAGAATTGTGTTTCTTAAAAGCATTGTACGTTTTTATTCAATTACTGATACTTGTAATTGCTAATGGACTGTCTATTAAGGATGTTGAAGACCCAGTTAAAAGGAAAATACTGAAATGGAGGGGAAAAAAAACTCTTTCTCTCTCTCTACGTATTCTGTACATCTAACTAAATAACATTGCGCAAAAATAAATTGCTGAGAAACTTTTATTTGTAGGTATTAAAAAACTGTTATTTCTGACTGCGCCTACATGTGTGTTTTATTGTACGGGACGGGGACGTTGTAACACAATAACATAAATTTTGCTTTCGTGAAAAAAGTCAAAAATATATTGAGAGTTTAACGTTCAATATCTCCATAGCCAGTCGATTCCCGGTATGGTCGTACAAGAAAATCATGGCAATGGTTGATAGAATATATGGCTTTCGTTTTCGTTAAGGTTCTTGTTTTACCCGTTATAAAAGGTAGGTACTATTTTTCACTGGCTTTTAAATAATGCAACTTTACAACACATCTTAAAAGTAAACAATGGTGTTAAGCATGGCTGTTTGGAATAAATAGCGTTTACAATGTTATGAAAATCGGTTATAGCATTAAAGTACCACGAGCGAGGGTAACTGAGGTTAGATGGTAGCATCCAGTTAATTTCGCCACGATGTAGATAGAGCACGTTGCCATTTGCCTCCGGCCCGTTTCCTCTTGCCACCTTTTAATTTCTGTTTAAATATATTCACTGAATAAATATAAAAACATTTTCTTCGAACGATGAAAAATATTTTTTCCTTAATTAACTTTAACTTATAAGTTAAACATGGAGTTTTAGAATTTAATAAAATCTGTCTGTAAACACGAGGCTGTCTTAAATTGGGATAACACTTTTTTCGCATAACTTGTTTTCGTGACTGTACTTTATTTGTCTAAATAAATAGAACACATTTATAAGTGTCATAGTAATTTCTATCTTTGGGATCATGAGATACTAAGGGAGCTAAGGTACTGCATATGGATGTATGCGGTGATCAAAATGTAGAGTCAGTTTATATAAAATACTTTTAACTCTGACAATCCATTCAGTAATAATAACGCAAAATTAAAGTAATAATAAATGTTCTGGATTCCGTTCAAGACTGTATCTGGATAAAGAGTTTTTCGCGATTATTAACATTTCCCGATTCTCAGCCGCGGGCATTTTCCTGCAGATTTCACGTAGATTGATCAATCGGACTTTAATTTTCAGAATAAGGAGTTCCAGCTCACTAAAATTCAAACACTGTCTACTTTATAATGCTTTGATGATTGATATTAAATTTAATTTGTCGGCTCAATTGATGCAGTAGTTTAGCGTGGTATTTTGCGTTACGGACTGCGTGTTTCATCCTTATGAGGTAAAAATATTTGTGTGGCCTATAAATAGTAGTTTCTTGGTCCAGACCAAGATAGTACCTGCACAAACACCTGGGTTGTGCAGGTACTATTTATATCCGTAAACTTTATCAATTACAGAGGAAAAGTCGCAGACTGCAGCATTGCATGAAAAATAGTCATATTAATAAAAAAATTGTATTCTAAAATTATCAAGTCTTTTGCTCAAATATCTATAAATAAAGATTTTAATGCTAGTTTTTGCAGCACCTTTAATGTCTTTGTAAACTTACAAAGACATTACAGGTAAAAACAATTAAAGAACTGTCGATGGTGAGTTTCGTTCTATGGGTATATCCATAACCTATCCATATACTATTGATTACTATTTTGGGTTTAAAGTTGCAACGCACGCGGGAAGTGTAAAAGTTCAAAATATAATATATTTAAATAAATGTTAATAGAAATAGTTAAATATAAATTTTAATAAAAACATTATTGTGTAAAGTGTGGGCAAATGAATCAATTTCTAGGACTCATCTGCATCCTAAACTAATTTGCCGACTATCCGCCTTTGTCTTTGCCGCTATTGACAGTGTCATAAATATTCCAGAGCTATACAACTCCGAGTTTTTGTTTATTTAATAAAATCTGTTCATATTTGCTATGAAATATGGCGGTGGTACCAAACTGCTCGCGCAACAGTAAGTAAGCGGACACTAAGTAGGACATATTATTCTGCGTGGTGCCCGTATTAAAAATATGCACTACTCCTTCTCCGCCGGCGGATGTCGTATACCTGTAAAAGATGACTCCTTTTTTGAATGAGCCATATGAAATTTAACTGTGCCAAATCGTGCACCCCTCCGTGCGCGCAATGTGCTTAAAAATGGGTCAAAGATTTTTCTTCACGTATTAATATATAGATTATTGTAAGTATGAAAGTTTGTATGTTTAGATGTCCGTTTGACTTGACATTTTGCAGACGTATCAAGAATCGATGACACTACAATGACATCTAATTTGACATGACTATAGCCTGGTGTTGTCACTAGAATTATCAGCTCATGAGTTTAAAAACATATTAGAAAAACACTTTTAAACGGATTCTATCGCGTATATTTTAGATTTTTGTTAATAAAAAAAAAATCTGCAATATACGCGATAGAATCCGTTTAAAAGTGTTTTATTATAATGTGTAATACTCGCGAAAACCTAAGACATTATTATATTAGAAAAAGTCATTACTATACACTATACATGCTGACGGCACGGTTAGTGCTGTGGCTGAAACAGTCGGCTGCTGTGCTCCGGGTCGTGGGTTCGATTCCCGCATGGAAAATATATTTGTATGATCTGCAGGTAGTTGTTCCGGGTCTGGGTGTATTGTATGTGGAATTTATGTTTGTAAACGCACTCACGACACTGGAGAAATCCTAGAGCGGGGCAACGTTTTTGTTAATAAAAATATATATGCGTAAACCATTAATTTAAATCTAATAGTGATGCATTTATAGGTTTTTAGGTAATTTGTTTTAGAACTAATAAATTCAAAATAAAATTTTAGTAAAATATAATTTTAGTAAAATGAGTAAATACACGTTCACAATTACATGTGAACTAAAATGCACAAAATATTTTTTATGTATAATGAAAGCGTTGGGTGCTCGATATCAAATTATGTATGAGAATATAAGTAGCCCAACGCTTTTATTTTACATATAATTATTATTTTGTGCTTTTGATCACGATCGAAGAAGGATATTACATACACAATTAATAAAGGTTTAATAAAAAGGATCTTTTTTTAATTGTTGCCCAGTGGAAATTCTTCATGAACTTCCTTCGCCCCGGGTAAGGGAAAAGGGGTATGCCGGACTCCTACCGGCTAAAACCACTGGAGCGGTCATCTTCGGCACCTAAGTGAGGCTCCAGTACTCGTATGATCATACTAGAGCAATAAAAAGGATCTACGGAACAGCAGCCATGTCCATTGGAAATTCTACATGGAACTTCCTTCACCCCGGGGAAGGGCGAAGGGGTATGCCGGACTCCTACCGGCTAAAACCACTGGGGGGCTCCAGGTCCTCGTAAGATCACACTAGAGCCGCCCACTGGTGCCACGCCTTTAGGCACATCACGGAGGGGATGACTGTTAAGCGGTCACCCCCTCTAGCGGAGGGAAGAGGGTTCGCCCCCCCAGGCACTTCTCGGTCACCAACCCGCCTGCCAAGCATGGTGAGTACTGGGAAATTGTCCTCAAAATGTTTATGAGAGAGGCCTTTGTTCAGCAGTGAACGTCTTTGACTGATATGATGATGATAAAAAGGGATTGTTATTGGTCAGTAAAATAAATATGTACTTGTAAATACCGTATATGTAATTTTAGTACCATGTGGTCTCCAGATTAAGAATATAGCACCACTCCATCTCCTCCCGTGGATGTCGTAAAAGGCGACTAAGGGAAACTATACCAAGGGGATGGGAGCAGCGTCCCTTCTGTGGAACAGTAGCCATATTGCGCTCACCAACCCGCCTGCCAAGCGTGGTGAGTACTGGCAAATACCCCCCAAAATAACGACACTATTGAGGAAATCTATGGGGGAGGCCTATGTTCAGCAGTGGACGTATAAATGGCCGATAAGATATGATGACTTTTAATTATCTTTGACGGCTAACATTGTCGCTACTGTCGATTTTCGTGACAGTAATTTTACTCTCATCAAATGCACTAAAAGAAATATAACGTTAAAAACAATATATTGTTTCATCAGTATATTGTTATTGCTTAGAGAATAGATACAAACTAGGTTGTACTCGTATGTTTGCTCTAAGGGTAACAACTAGTTTTTTTGCCTTGGATGCGAGTAGCGCGGGACCGGTCGTTGTGTCGATCTTTGGGTGAGGCCTATGTTCAGTAGTGGACGTCTTTTGACCGAGATGAGGATGAGGTGCCCTTTTTTCGTACACATCACCATCTTTTACATTAAAGTATTTAAGATGCACGTGGCGACAACTTCATCACCACTGTGAAGCTACAGCAAGATACCGTTGCATTTAATGAGTAATTAAGTATAAATCTTTGATGACGTCAATAATCCTGAACCGCGTGAGTAAAATGTTCACAAATGGCTTGATCAGAGGATCCTGCCTTTTCAATACAGAAACACCACACCATCATTCCTCCACGATGTGTTACCCCTTCATTTTTTTATAGGTACCCAATGGAAATTCATCATGAACTTCCTTCGCCCCGGGGTAAGACGAAGGGGCATGCTGGACTCCTACCAGCTAGAATCTCTCATCGTCATCTTCGGCACTGAGGGGGGCTCCAGATCCTCGTATGATCATACTAGAGCCGCCCGTGTTGCTACGCCTTTAGGCACATCTCCGAGGGGATAACTGTAAAGTGGTCACCCGCTGTAAAACGTGTAAAAAGGTCGCCACCGTCTTCCCGGGGTCGCTTGGTATGAGCACGCAGACTCCCCGATCTGCGCACCCGTGACCCTCGAGGCCCCCTGCCATACGGCGACGGCAGGGGGCTCAGGCGTGTCGGACCTGGGTGGTTGTTACCCCGACACCACCTCGTCCTTCTCCGTTCGGGATCGGCCCTCTCCCACCTAATGTCCTCCTACACTTTAGTATAGCAAGATATACATATAACCTCAGCAGACAGAATATTATCAATATTTTTTTATTCGTGAAAATAACAATTCCTTCCTTTTATCGTTTGTTAAGTTTACCCTGTCTATTGAATGAAGCACTACCACCCCATAAATCAATCGTTCGATAATCCAACTTGTGTTGCAGACGCTCTTCAAATTTCCTGTACACGTCCCCACCGACGACGCTTCTAATCCATTCTGGTAGTAATTCAAAAACGTATTACCTAGATTCAATAGGGTATTGTATGGCCCCGAGTTCGGCTATGAGGCTCCTGGGCACTATAACGACCGCAACCAAGGCATTATGGACCTGTAATTAATTATCTAACTTCACAGCCCCCCAAGCAAACCTCACATTGATCGTTTCAAGCCTTTGGACAATAGATTCCGAGCCAGTTGCCTTGTTAATGGACTAATGGTAGATTAGTTATTAAATTAATGGCCAGACAAGTTTTCGTATATAATAATAATATGTATGAATTACGTCCGGTGGGCTACGAGGAGACTCATAAAATGTCAATTAATAGAAGATATATGGGCTATTACGTCTAGTTGATATTAATACCTAAAGGCTAAGTTTGTTTCAAATTCAAGAATTAATTTTTGCTCCTACAGTCTTTTCCAGAAATGAACAACGAGTTCTTTGGAGATGAGTTAAAAGTTAACATTATAATTTTTACATAATAATTGATCGTAATTAAATGTAGATTACAATTACGGAGTTAAAGATGAACAACAATATTCTTATTCCATCTTCGGCATTCGTAACAAAAGTACAAAAGTTGGCGAGCAAGTTACAAATTGTACAATGTATCGAGTATTCACTCGAGTTGTAGGCAACGGAGAAGTTTGGAAAGGCACGTCAGCCGCGGTGAAGTACAACAAACCAATGAAAACAAGACTTGTTCGTTGGAAGATCGTCCGCGCTGGTGAAGTTGTGAGCGCAGGAAACATTCAATGATTCCCGACCGCGTCTACCTCCCCCGGCATCTCCACCAAAATATTTTGTCATTGCATCTTTACCAAGTCGAAACTTTGTCGACAAAATCTTTTAGTCGTTCTGCAGGAATGTTGATGTAGAGGAATGCAATTTATAGTTCACGTTTGACGCACTTATTCTTATTGCTCATGTAGTAATACATGTAATCTAATTTTAGACTCTAATTATCTATTCTCTACTCAGTAATATAATGTGATGTAACTAAGAAATGTCATATTGGTGTATTCTATTCAATCATTGAATTAATCAGTTATTTCAATTTATTTAAGTACCCATATTTCCATATTTTGCCCAAAATGGAAGAAAAGTCATTAAATAAATATCCCTAGCTGGCAACTTCCTAAAAGTTCCTCCGGAATTTTTCTCTAAAGCAAAAACTCTCACTTGCTTTCAAATATCATCATTTATTACAGAAGTGAATCACGTCTTTGATTCAACGGAATATTAGACGTGGTAGTTGTATTTTGATGAGGAATAATCGTAATCAGCCTACATTGTCCCACTGCTGGGCACGGACTTTTTCTCACGATGAGAAAGGTTAGTCCACCATAATGGCCTAGAGTGGGTTGGGGGACTACACACATCATTGCGAATATTGTAGAGCCCTCTCAAGTGTGCAAGTATCCTCACGATATTTTACTTCACCGTTAACGCAAGTGATAATCAAATTCTGATTCGCACACGAATCCGAAAAGTCAGAGATGCGGGCCGGAATCAAACTCAGTCTCTCGTGTATGGTTCAACTGCTAGGCTTCTCGAAATGAGGAACAATATAATGACGTTTATAATTTACAAACATCAATGAGCCTGGAACAATGCAAGTCGCTTCACAATATTGCTACCACACATATATAACCACAACAACCATATAACATAAAAAAGTCAATTCTATGCCCGATTCAGAATTGCACGAAAGTTTATTTTCATCTACGGGACGTCGTCGTGTCTAACTTACATCAATTATACCTTGAATTGAAGTTTACTTCCAATCTACAAGTAGTCATACCAACTAATGGAGAAGCAATATTTCAGTTGTCATATTTAGAGGGCAGACAGGTAAATTCCGGAAATAGATTTTGCATTATATACGAGGCTCTACGAGGTTCAGTTCAGATATAGAGCTGTGTCAAAATCAGTTTTCACCTTTAGATGTCACTATTTTCAGTGTAGTCTGGATTCTACCGTTGTAGTTCGAGAGACCAAACTTTTATCACGGCCTCGTTATGTTACCTTTGTTAGTTAGTACTAAAGAGCTCGTTTAAGCTATAAAGAGACCAAAAAGTAGGAAATGGCGACTAAGGGACTAAAGCAGAGGGATAGGCAGTAGCGTCCCTTCTGTGGAACAGGAGTCATTCTGCGCTAATCAACCCACCTGCCGAGCTTGGTGAGTACTGGCAAAATCCCTCCGAAATGATGACTAGACATGTAACCGGCCATCCATTATTTGGCTGATTTGATTTTGATGATGAGACCAAAATATTACTTACTTGTATGCATAGTATGCACATATCATATCAGCCACAGGATATCCACTGCTGAACAAGATTACCCTTAGATTTTCACAACGAGTGGTCATATGCTGCTCTCATCCAACGACTCCCAGCGATCTTCACCAAGTCGTCTGTCCACCTCGTTGGAGGTCGTCCCACGCTGCGTTTTCCGGTGCGCGGTCTCCATTCGAGAACCTTTGTGCCCCAATGGCCATCAGTTCTACGAGCAACTACAACATATGTTGCTATCATATTCATTTAAAACGGTACTGTATACACAGGTTTTGCTTAATAATTTAACTCGCACTCCTCACTCACGTTATAATACTTAGCACCACAAAACTGACTGGTTGGTTCAAAACTGTTACTGAATTAGGTATTTGCCCTTAAATTTAGTAGGTAGATAGGTAATTCATACATCGTAGTAGCAGCTCCCGTGCTATCGTCGCGTCTATTTGAGGAACAGACAGGGTATGTGTAAGTGTGCATAGCCCTGACCTGTCCAGTCGCGACAGGGCTAAATGCAGCGGCGACTGCAACGACACCGATTTGCACTTTGCCATCTGAATCTTTAATAGCTCAGGTTATTTCAACCCAAAGTCGCTAATTAACTTAAATGTATCGCCTCGCCCATTTAAAAATGCACCAGCAATTGTTATTCCGTGCTTTTAGCCAGTATTGTAAAGTGATATTGCATGTTTGTATTTTGAATGCAAACTTTTTTATCATTTTGATTGTTCCGCTTTTGAAATACGGTTTTAGTAAAATGGCGTGCAGTATTGCGAATTTCACATTTAAGTTACATTTCATCTAATGGCATGACAATAAAAATAATTCGTATCTATTTGTGGTTTTTCAGATCCTAAAAATAACATGACCCTAAATCCCGAAATCCAGAAGGTAAAGGACACCGAATCAATCAAATTAGAGGGGCAGCAGTGGGTAAAAACAACCGAAATCTTCGCTAACAAGAACTGACAACCCTCTGTTTTACTTTACTTATGGGCTATACGACCTCTCGAAATAGCCTCAGACTTGAAGATAGAGACAAAATATGGCACAACCAACGCAATGGTATGAGACGTAAAATTCTCCCATTACAAACTGCAAAGCCTTCCCATTGATCAAAGTAACGCGTAAAGCCTTCAAAAAATCCAGCAATTTATTTACTTACTGAGTAATTCCCCACTTTACCTACTTACAGCATGGAATGTTTTGAGTCTGTTTCAGTATTTTAAACTCTTTCAAATAGAATGTAATACCGTTTAACATTGTTATGCTATAACAAGGTTATGTTTAATGTTTAAATTATTCAAAGTGTAGCTCGCGCGACAATTTCGTCAATCGTACCAGTCGAAGAAACAACTAATTTACTTTCTCGCGCTCAGCTCGGGAATAAAGGCAGGAAATTAATGGAGTCTTCAAAGTTCTTTAATATACTGGTTGGGTAATTGTGTATTGATATTTTCTAGCGGTCTTATTTCAAACTTTGTAGAGTTGTGTATAGTCATAGTTTGGCTATGGCAACTTTAAAAAAGAGTTTCTTTTATAACTTTTAGTGGTACTATAGTCTATGCTGAAGGATACGGTGGGGGTGGTACTATCATCATTTCGGCCGAATGAAGTCCACTGCTGGACACAGGCCTGCCCCAAAGATCACCACAACGACAGATATGGGTGTGTTGTGAGCACATTGGGGGGTTTTGCCATCTAAATCTTAAAATGGTACTATAGTCTTACCTATTTCACCCACCATAACAACTGGGCATAGATGAGCATAAATGTGTTCCGGGTGAAGGATAGGAACAGTCAGTGAATTTACTAGATAACCAGCATTCCATCTTCAGCCTTAGGTCGGCACCGCATCGGTAATCACTAGATTTCTGTATGTGTGCGTGTGAGTGAAGTGCCGAGGTAACAACCGCCCCGGGGCCCAGGTCTAACATGTCTAAGCCCCCTGCCTTCAGTTCATGGTGGGGGGCCTCGGGGGTCGCGGGCGCGCAGATTGGGGAGTCTGCGTTCTCATACCGAGTGACCCCTGGGAAGACAGTGATGCGCACGTGGTCACGTGCCACTGTGTGCGTAGCACAGCGTACAGCGAGGCTTGGGGGATCCTTTACAATCCTCCCCGAGAAGTGCCTGGGGGTGCCATTCTTACAGCTGCCTGCCCTCCGCTAGAGGGGGTGACCGCTTTACAGTCATCCCCTCCGAGATGTGCCTAAAGGCATGGCACCAATGGGTGGCTCTAGTGTGATTTTACGAGGACCTCCTTCGGTGCCGAAGATGACTGCTCCAGTGGTTTAAGCCGGTAGGAGTCCGGCCTACCCATTCGCCCTTCCCTGGCGCGAAGGAAGTTCATGTAGACTGAACTGGACTATTGGACACCAATTGCTATATTATTTATATATTATTATTGCTATTTAGGTATCATTAGGTAAGCAGTAGCAATTACGATAAAAAAACCTTCTCATGTTTATGGCGCTATTCGGCGCGCGCAATAATTCGAAGACATTAGAAAATGTGTAAATCACTCATGGATGAGACCCCTATACCTACTCAGCTGTGGGTGATGGTGTAGTCAATATCATCATCATCATCATATCAGCCAAAGGATGTCCACTGCTGAACAAAGGCTTCCCCCATAGAGTTCCACAAAGTCTGGTCACATGCCACACGCATCCAACGGCTCCCAGCGACCTTCCCAAGGTCATCCATCAATCTCGTTGGAGGTCTTCCCATGCTGCGTTTCCCGGTGCGTGGTCTCCACTTGAGAACCTTTTTGCCCCAACTGCCATCAGTTCTACGAGCAATGTGCCCCGCCCACTGCCACTTCAGCTTACTTATCCTTTCAGCTATGTTGGCAATTTTAGTCCTTTTACGGATCACCTCATTTCTTCGATCTAGTAGAGAAATACCAAGCATATCAAATAAAATTGATAAGCATATCAAGGTCACTCAGCATGCTATGGAGAGCCATAGCATGCTGAGTGACCTTGAGTCATTATGAATAGTCAATATGACATTATTTAAAGCTCTGGCGTCTACAACAATGGTAGCATACTAGCATACGGCCCACTAGATGGTTAGTGGGAATCATAAACTACGAACACTTGCAACACCAGACGTCTATTTCGCGCGATGCCAATGCCGATGATGTGTACAATCTTTTCACGCCCTTTTTGAAGAGCCTCTTGCTGTAGTCGTTATTTGTGCTATTGCTACTTAATTATATTATAAATTAATTATGTACCTATAAAAATATCGACGAAGGACCCTAGTTTATTGACACATTAATTATAAAATCGATGTACCTACCTACATTACTTCAGTTCAGTTTAGAGCAATGTGCACTTTTAACTTCATATAACTTTTGAGGACTTACTATGACTTTCAGGATTTATCATATCAGCCATTTATACGTCCACTGCTGAAAATGGATGTCCACAACTGTGTCGTCATTTTGGGGGGTAAATGCCAATACTCACCACGCTTGGCAGGCGGGTTGGTGAGCGCAGAGTTATTGCTGTTTCACAGAAGGGACGCTGCTGCCCATGCCCATTAGGTTTAGAGTCCCTTAGTCTCCATTTACGACATTCACGGGATGAGATGGAGTGATGCTATATTCTTAATACAGTCACCACACTGATTTCAGGGTTGGGTAATTTGCTACTAAATAGAGTAGAGGTAGTATCCATTGATGTATATATGTTACTATCGTAACTAGATCTACCGATCTGTCTGTCACGCAAAGACGTTGTCACTCAACATATGGCCACAGCCATATGTCCGGCCTTATGTCACTTAGTGGCTAGCTAGACGTCAAAGGAGTAACACACCTACCAAGCGTGGCGATTATGGCAAAACCCCCCAATGAGCCCACAACACACCCATATCGGTGGTTGTGGTGATCTTTGGGGAGGCCTGTGTCCAGCAGTGGACTTCATTCGGCTGAAACGATGATTATTTTACGTTTAGTGTTGTCAGTAAAAAAGCGTTCCGGTTTTCCCAGATTTATGGTAGTTTTGTCAATTAACAAATGAACTTGTTTGTCACCTCTGTTTTAAAAATAATCATTTTGTAGTGTTCCTAAAGATCCAGAGCGTCGTGAGAAGTGGGTAAAAATAATTAGATTGTTAAGGAAACAAGACTGGTTACCTACAAAGGCAACTGTTATTTGCTCACGGCACTTCCGAGGTCAAGACAATATTGGCCCTAAAGATGAAGCAGTTCCTATGCTTGTTGTTAGTATTCAATACAATACTCTATATTGTACACCAGAAATACACGTATAAAGGTTGTTAAATACGCCTGTATTTTTCATATTCGTTGCCTCAATTTTATGAGAGGTAGCATATTGCATTAGGAATCATTGTTTTACTTTTTGCTTGTTTAGCTCCTTACTAATGTTGGGTTAATCAAAAGTGACCATTAATACGAACAAGTACAAATTTAGATATATTATGAGAAAGAAATATTAACTTCAACTATTCTTAGACCTCGTATGTTCCTACAACTTTGCCAGCACACTAGTGGTTTATTCTATGATTGAAATTATATATTTTTTAGGTTTTTATATGCATTTTTTCCAGCCTACCAGCAGAAAATATGAAATTCGATGAAAAGGTGGCAACAAATCAAGAAATTGATGAAATAACTTAGTCTTTCTAGGTGAAAGCGTAAAATGAGGAAAATTATCCGTCGGTTAAAGTTTACATCCACAAAGAAGATATGTTTTTTAAATATCACGAAACTACAGAAGTATGAAAATAAAGAACAAAAAGAAGAAGAGGAAGAAATGCAGCTAAAATTAAATGAGGAAGCGTTTGAACTAGCCATAATCGCTTGGCAGGCGGGTTGGCGATCGCAGTTGAATTGTTCTCCGGTTAATCCCTTAGTCACCTTTTACGACACCCACGGGATGAGATGGGTTGGTGCCATTCGTAGCCGGCACCACACGGCTATATATATGTATATAATATTTGAAGATCGTAAGCGGTGTTAATAGTAACGGTATTCTATTATTACTAATTTAGGATACTTTGGGTACAGAATAAAAAAAAACATTCCTATCCAAACTAAATATATGTTATACAAAGTTAAGCTGGGTTATTTTCTTAAATTACATGACATTTAGATTTTATAACTGTATAGTACATGAAACTAAATCCACTTAAAAATAAAGGTACCTACACTGGGTGCAGCATGTGGGTGTGTGCAAGCATCATCTGCATCGACATTCTTTGACTAGTAATACCCGAGTAGTAATTATTGTAAGAAATCTAACACGCAAACCTTGCAACTGAGTCTGCTATTCGCCAATCTCACCCTAATAAATTATATTTATAGTTTCTATGTTTCGATTTTACTCTAATAGTAATAAAAGAATATTAAACCATTTACTTATTCATCCATCGTAGGGGAAAATTACCATAGGGTAGGCAACACCGATCTTGACTCTTGAATTAATATCGCCATCTCTATCAAACTGATGCCACGAACACGACGCTAGTGTTAGTATGAGAGAGATAAATATATGTTTATATCAAAATGCTTCCTATTTTCAAAGCTACGTCTCCATAATCATATAGTGGTTACAATTTATTTTACGCGTGTTGAAGAGGCATTGCATCTCTAGTTGTTTAACTCAATGGTAGTATCCGCATTTAAATATCAAAACTGGCTTCTCAAATCGTTCGGGCGCTTTTGTCGTGACCACTGCGATCATCACGCTGCTAAAGAAGACCGACCCGCACGATGTGCCAACGTTTGTGGTGAAGGACTTCCAGAAGCTCCTCCCGTTACCTGGGACCATGTCGACGTTACGAGCTTTCTGAAAGATATCGTTCTTCTGAAGACAAGATTAGCAGATGTGCAGAAGAAGTTAGATGCATCCCAAAACACCGTCACCGATTTGCGCAACGAAATTATTGAGTTGCGTAGAACAGTAGCGGCAACTAGGTCAACAACATCGGGTGCATCGAACGTAAACATGCGTCGCGACGTGGGCCTCGATATATCGGTGACAAGTTTCGCGTCACAGTTTTATCATCGCCACCGTCACCGTCGAATGCTGAGCCTGTAGTGTGTGCACCTCGTGCGCCCCCCAACTCCGGTCCCGTCTCTGCGGCTCTTCCCTGCATCGCTGAAAGGGTGAATCTCACCAGCACCACTGTGGGCGCCAAAAAGCCCATGCTTGAAAAGGCATCGAAGCAAGCTGATGAGGATGAGGATGGTTTTCTGTTGGTGTAAAGGAGGAAGCATCGTCAGCGAACCAATAAGAACCACTGCAGCATGGCACCTGCGGAGTCCAAAACAACAACGTACCGCGAAGCCGAACACTCCAGTGTATATCTCTCGCCTATACCACACCACTAAGGCAGAGCACATCATGGAGTACGTGCGTCAAAAGACCAAGTACACGCCGAGGGTGCAGCTGCTAGAGTCGCGCCGCAACGTCAACTTTAAGGCTATCGTGCTGCGAGTACATGTTATCTGTATCTCGTCATGGAAGAGAACTTTTCGCCGCAACAGCGACGGACTTCCGCGGACAAGTGCCACTAGAACGCACAGTGACGTAGTGCGAGTGAAGTTTTTACTAACATTGACTTAAGTTTCTTTATACTAACATAATCTGTATTATTACAATATATATGTTAGTTTGTAAGGTCTAATCTATGGGCCAAAGTAACCTGAAAATAAAGAATTCATTCATATCATATAATTTTCAATTTGCGATGTATATAGTCGTATAAAGTTCCCTTCTGTTTATAATTATGACTTAAACTAGGTTCAGAGTGGCAGTAAGCAGTTATAATAATCTGACGCAGCTGAAGAGCTAACTGAAAACTGCAATACAGTTGGAGAATAAAGATTAGGCTGTGGCGCCATGTGCCGACTATAACGGGACATTTGCGACTTCCGGCCGGTTTTCCACTGACGTCGGATACCAACAAGGAAACTGAAACGACAAACTGAGATTTATCAAAGAAAACGCAAGCAACGCAATTAAAACATAATTTTATTGTTCAAACAAATTAAATTTTATGACCTTTGGGAATAACGTTCTTTTTTCTTCTTCCTGCGCTGGTCCCGAGTTACCTGGGGTCGGTTTTACTGTCGGCCGCCTGCCTGACACCAAACCTCCTTGAGTATGCTAGTGTTGGTGATTTACCCGCCACCTGCGGGTAACCCAAAATGCTTAAGTACGCATCGGGTTCTAAACTTCTTCAACGACACCCACGGGATTAGATGGGGTAGCACTATTCGTGGCCGGGGGCTACGCGGTTTGAGAATAAAATTCTTTAAAACACTTTTATGTTATTGTTGTTTTATGTTAATGCTTGTATGTATAGATTCTGGTAGGTCAGATCTTTTAATAACAGTAGTACTGTACTAAACAACATAAAACATCGATGTATATATACAAATTAATAAAATTGTAGTGTCTATTTGTAATGTCAAAATTACAGCTTTTTACTAAATGCATATGAAAGTATGTACGGTACCTACAACAAAAAATCTATTTTTTTTGTCTGTCTGTCGGTCTGTCTGTCTGTTTGTTCTCGCTAATCTCCGAAACGGCTATGGGACTTTCTCTGGCAGATAGCTAATGTTATAAGGAATGAGTTAGGCTACTTTTATTCTAGAAAAGTTTTGGGACGGGCGTAATGTCAAGTGTATATGCCGAAGTACCTAAATTATTTATAAATAACCATATTTCTTTTTAATTAAAAGGCGAGTGAACCTAGTGAGAGTGAGTTATCAATAAAATAAAATAACAAAACTTGTTAGCTTGTGGCTTATATTGTGTTCAGCATTTACTGAGACTGCTCACTTTGCCACACAGTATTTTTCCTTTCCGTGTGGTGTCCAGATTAAGAATATAATATCCATCTCCTCCAAATAATTGTGATATTATATGTATTAGTATATTTGTAGTTATTTATTGTATGTATTTTACCTTTATTATGTATATCTATTGTTTGAAATTATTATATCGTTATCTTTTTTATTTTCGTAATATGACACACTGTGTCTACGTTTCCAATTGCCCTCTCCTGTCGCTGGTCTGCTGGCAGAAATTTCTTTAGAAATAGGCATTGCCTTTGTACTTTAGTGACCTATATACCCTGTATTTTTTCTACTGTTGTGTGTACATAAATAAAAAAGAAATAAATAAATGGATTTCGTAAAAGACGCCTAAGCGACTCTAAACCAGAGGAATGGGACGCTTCTGTGGAACAGTAGTCATACTGCGCTCACCAACACGCCTGCCAAGCGTGGTGAGTACTGGCAAATTCCCCCCAAAATGATGACACAGTTGTCAAACTCTATGCAGGAGGCCTACGTCTAGCAGGGGGCGTCCTATGGCTGAAACGATGATGATGATGTTTTTTCCTTTCATTATTTTTTGTATTTTATATGTAGTTATGGTAGAGTTCAAATGTTAATGGAACCAACTTCTTGAAGGTTTTGTACTTACCACCTATATGTTAAAATTGATTTCGCGATTGTTGCATTTGTTTATTGCTGACGCCCTTCTAAAATACTTTTATTCACCGGTATATGTGATATCCTTAAAAGACTACGTGGTTTATTTTACCATTTTATTATAGCATATGTACATCGTAGTGATAGATGTTAAATGTTACAAAACAACATCGAAACAAGAGCTGATTTACTATTTAAATTAGTTCTGCCATTTCAATTGTTACGTGCACATTATACAGGTGAGAGGTTTTTTGTGAACATGTAATACAATATTAATGATAACACAAATCATCACGTTCTCTTATATTCCGAATTCAGTTCACAATTTCTTATCGTTAAAATAACTCCTTCAGCATCATCATTATCATTTCAGCCGAATAAAGTCCACAGCTGGACACAAGCTTCCCACAAAGAATACAACTTCCGGTCTGCCTGTATTGTGTGCTCATTGGGGGGTTTGCCACAATCGCCACGCCTGCCAGGCGGGTTGGCGAGTGGTGTTGAGTTGTTAATGTATTCGAAGGACGCTGCCCATCCTCCGGCTAATCCCATAGTCGCCTTTTACGACACCTACGTGATGAGATGGGTTGGTGCCATTCGTAGACGGCACCACACGGTAACTATATAATAACTTGCAACTAAGTAATTTAATGTCATTCGGAAGATTTTAAGAAAATGTTACCAGGGCCCTAATTCTAAAATCAATACCCAGATTCATGGAAACAATTCTACATTGCTATTCAGTATTTGAAAGAGCTATGTATTTATTTTAAATACTTCATCGAATAACAGAATTTGACGCTTTTTACCACGCGAAGGGTAAGAAAAGAGCAGAAAGCCACGTGCTATAAGTTTTAACTGGATCTATACCTGTTTTTAGTCCTTTTGCTTCTTCTACATTCATGCATGCATTAAATTACATGGAGGCTGGTCGCGAATCCAATGCACCAAAACGATTATCCTCACACAAAATGATTAGATCAATAACTTTTCCATTGTATACATAATAATACATTGTATAATGTATAATAAATGAGTGAAATATTCACATGATAGATTCATTATATTAAATACCTACCATCTGACGAGCTATTTTTTAAATTATTAGGCATAAAGATAAAAAGGCCCCTTGCGTGAGCGCACCCGATTGGTGATTTTCGTGATAAACATAATTGCCTGATTAAAAGAAAATGTAAAGTAGTATTAATCAATTTTGCCTTCAGGCTTTAAACGTGACAAAAAATGGAAATGTTGACCTAATATGAAGGTATTATTTTTTACACATACTTATTTGAAATGAGAATCGTATACTTTATCCAGTTATTCTGTGTAATAAATAAACAGTGGACCACGACATTAAGCTGAAGGTGTCGTATTAATTCTCGGAAACTTGTTAGTTCTGGCTCGACGCAGCATCCCAGCTGCTTCCTTGCCGTGGTAAGGAATTTTGTGAAGCCACCTTATTGTGCATTTTGATGCAGATTTAGAGACTCATTTCCCATTTTATAATATTAATTTGTATTAAAGTTATGATTTCATTTATTCATGCTGTGCTTTATCCATGTTTTGGGAATACTAAAAGATATATAAACAAGCAAGGTATTCATATCAGTCAAATGGCGTCCACTGCTGCACAATGACCTCGGGACCATAGATTTCCACAACGGCCGATTACATGCCGCCTGCATCCAATCACTCCCAGCGACCTGACAGACGAC
The DNA here is from genome assembly GCA_947459985.1 of Diloba caeruleocephala. NCBI lineage: Eukaryota > Metazoa > Arthropoda > Insecta > Lepidoptera > Noctuidae > Diloba > Diloba caeruleocephala. The sequence continues at coordinate 16,083,312 of OX381615.1, forward strand.
CTCTTTGGAGGGCGTCCCACACTGCATTTTCGGATACGCTGTCCCCACTCAAGAAGTTTACGTTTTATTTATATGTGTGACATTTAATTTATGTACATATGTTTTTGACATTTAAGTACATTTTAGCATTTTTATAATTATTAAATTGTTAATGTACATGAATTTATAAATATTATATATGACAGACTACCGTGTTACTGGGGAGTTTGTTGCACCGTTTCTTCTCCCCAGCTTAAACACTGCGAAGCAGTGAAGGATGGAGGATGGATTCAAAAAGAACTAATAATTTTAGTCTATTTTGAATAAATGATTATTTCATTTCAGTCATTTAATTAAAGTGGCGCCACGATGTGCGCACAATTCTTCAAGACTCAGCCCGTAGTGACTCGCGCGCCACTGTGCCGATCACCCGCGCTCTTATCTCTGCATGTCCGCCCGCGCCTGTCGCGGATACACTTCGGTCCCCAGATTACGCGATCAATTCGCCATTATCGTCGCCACGCTCACCAGAGCGAGCTGTGCGCCCATACGCACGCTCAGCACAGGGTTCAGTGACGTCAAGCCACAGTGATGTGTACCGCTGCGAATCTCAAAGATCGCTAGCGGATGAACAAGCAACTTTTGCTGAGGCGGTGGGAAAAACCTCCCCGCCCAAGATCAAGATTTCAGTGAGCGAATCAGTGAGGGCCGGTGACAGTGCCAGTGCCAACACCAATGCCCGAGCCGCCACTACCCGCACCGCTACTGCCTCCGGCGGCGCAACACCACGGACCTACAAGGCACCACATACTAGATTACCCCCAATTATTGTTGAGAAGTTGCCAAACTGGGCGTGGCACTTCAAAAAACTCAAAGGAATCCTAGGCCATGCTCCAAACGCCCGACCGTATGGGAAAGGAGTTCGCTTTGGCCCACTCTGCACCAACGAACAGCGGCTGGTACAACGGTACCTGACCACGTTGGAGAAAGGCGAGGGGGTGAGTTTGTTCACCTACTCACTCCCCGCCGACAAACGGTTTAAAGTGGCCATCCGGGGCCTCCCGGAGGACACAGACCCCAGAGATATCGAGAACGACCTCCGTGACCTTGGGTATGAGCCGGTGTACGTCTGCCGCATCAAAGCGCGCGAAGGACGCACCGGCTGCATATTCCACGCCGCGCTTCGCAGAACACCAAACATCGTTCCGGGCATATACGCAGTCACAGAATTGCTGTGCATGCCCGGCATCAAGATAGAGCTATGGAGAGGCAGGAGGGGCCCGGCTCAATGCCATAAATGCCAGCTCTTCCGCCACTCATCCCATTTATGCCACCGCCCCGCAGCATGCGTAAAGTGCGGCGGCGGCCACCGGGCCGGTGAATGTAGTCGCCCCCGCGAGGAACCCGCCACCTGCGCAAACTGCGGGGATGCTCACCCCGCTAGCAGCGTCGACTGTCCCGTCTTCCGCAGGGAGGCGCGAAACAGGCGGGCAGGCGCCGTCGCGAAAACCACGCACAGGTCCGTTAAATTGGACCCACCCAATAACACAGATTTACCCCACACCCAGACCGAGGCACCTGTAGCCTTAGTCGAGGATGAGGATCACCAACCAGCCCTCCCCCCCCTGACGCAGCCAAAGCGCTCTCGGAGGGGAACTAAAAAGAGGCATCCGCCTCCCCTTGTAACTACTACAACGGGTACCCAGACAGACTCCGACAATAGTGCCCCCGCAACGGGCCCACCGTCGACCTACAGCTTCCAAAGCCGTGACCCCACTCCGATCGCATTTGACCGGGACCAATCTCCAGCCCCTACCTCACACATAGGGGGAGAATACCGAGACGATGAAGAAGAAGAAAAACAGATGACGAGTGCACAAACTGCGCTGTCCCCCCCGCCTTCCCCCCCGCCACAAGACCAGTGGTGGGAGGAAAAGTTCCGCCACATGGAAATGGTGGTAAACATTCTACTTGATGTCCTAAGGGCCATCAAGAACAATGAAGATCCGGTCGGGACCATTCTCAGTGGCATGGGTGCTGTAATCGGCTATAACGGCGAATACAGTTAAGCCGCTGAGACCCCCCCCCCCCCCCCCCCCTTACCACACGCTCGGGTAAGCCGCTTTCACCTACACGCGGCTTACCCAACCACTGATACTCTACATTCACAACATGCTTTTTCTGTACGCGTTGCGCCTAAGTTCATATAGGCACAACAAATACAGACACACATTCAGTACTTTACAATCGCTTAGACTCCTCGTGGATCAGGTTGCATCGAAAGATGCACCTGTGAAACGTAACCACGGGGCGACGTTACTCACAGGCCAAGTCGCCCCAACACACACATCCCACGTCCCACTACTTGCGGCGCGTTTGGCTAGCTCTGAACAAAACCGTGAGTAGTGGGACACATTAGTACAGTAGAGAGGGCGCCACCTGAAGTCGACACTCGGTCGCTGGGTGGACATCTGCGGGGCCTCCCCCGGGGAACCGGGGGTCTTTAGTAGTTTTTAAACCACAGGTTAGACATAAATGGTTCCGGTTTGAAGTGTAATTACTGGCCATAACATAGCATTCCAATTGTTATGGGCAGGCGGCAGGCGTAACGCTTACCACCAGACGAAGGATAAATCGTTTCTTCTTAAAAAATATATTTTATTATCATGCAGGATATTTGCATGTCCCTCTCCCATATAGGACGCAATAATAACGATTAAAACTACAGTTGCAACGAATATTCGGCAATTATTCGGTATGTTGTCTATTCGGCCACATTTTCACTATTCGGCTGAATATTGAATATTAGATCACCTTTTAGCCGAATACCTATTTAATTTTGTCGAAATTTAGTCGACAAAATTAAATAGGTATATTTCAGACTAGCTGTTGCCCGCTGTATCACCCGCGCTTTTATTTTTAATAATATACTTAGATGAAAATGTTTAAGTATATTTAGTATATATATTGGATTGGATTTCATGTTTTTTTTTATCGCGGCACCCTAATATTTTTTACAAAATATAAGTTGCCTTAGTTGCTCCTTATAACATCAGCTATCTGCCAGTGAAGTCCTGTCAAAATCGGTTTAGCCGTTTCGGAGATTAGTCGGAACAAACAGACAGACCTTATAAGTTCCATATATACTTTCATATCCATTTTATAAAAAGCTGTTATTTTGACATTACAAACAGACACTAATTGTATTTATTTGTTTAGATAAAGGTAATTTTCGTAATTAAATTTTTTCGACATTTGGTACATCATAATTTTATATGAAATTATATATAATATTTATATAATTTCATATAATATTTCATACAAATAATATATGACAGTTGTTACGGTTCACGAGATAAGCCAGCTGTATGTCGAGCAACCGGTCTAATCTAATGATACCTATATCTACCAGTAATCAAATTGCACACACAATACACATTTGTATGATAGCTACAGATAGTTGTTTCGGGTCAGGGTATTTATGCAAATATATGTCTGTAAACTGTACCCGCGACACTGGAGACATCATAGAGTGGGCAACGTTTTTATAAAAACAAACGGATACGGGTAAACAGGATGCCGCGCACCAACCCCTACATAGTAAGCAGTATGTGGCTACTCCTTTATTTTCAAATAAAAACAATACCTAATAGGATAAATTCATAACTATAGCACTGTATCGTAAAGATAGATTAGAAAAAATATACTCCATTAGGTCTCCTTGCCTTATCACAGGGCTGGCCAACCCGTCGATCGCGATCGACGAGTAGGCAGAGTGGTTGATTGTGCCTGACAAACAAAAACGTTCAATGAAGAAGTTAGCCAGGGTACATCATATACGAGTATATAGTCACCTGCTTTGACAGATCATCACACTTAAGACTCTTCAAAGATGGCGTCACCTAATTACACACCTGATTTTGTTAATTTGATTGATGGAATGATATCACAAATTTCCCATTAATCTTTATATTAATTAAAAATAATAAAATCTGTTCAATTATTGTTTTATTCATTCAATTATACTTATATAATCAACTCGATTCCAAGTCGTTAGGAAGTTTATAAGTTGATCACAGGCTATTCATATCGTAGGTTATAGACATGTTGGCCACCCCTGCCTTATCACGTTGTCAAAACAAAAAATATAATATCCTATTTCAGAATGACTGTTATGAAAAAACGAGCTGCTCACTCTGCGTTATCCGAGCAGCCATCAAAATTTAATTTTGTAGAAAGCGCACTCTCTGAGTAATGTATGCGGAATGTGCGGAGCTCCTGCTAGTTGGTCTCGTCTCGTGCCAGTAACAAGACTTGTACATATCCCTATACTTTCTTATTTAGTAAGCCACGGAACTCCAGTGATGAAAATTTAAGTAAAATAATTTAGGTTCTTATATCATTTCAATATTTCACGTGTTTAAGTAACCTAATATTGTTTCGAGTCGCATGATAAATTTAATTTATTATTTACGTAAAGGCTTCAGTTACTTCTTTATTGGCAAATTATGTTAGATACTCTTTTCGCGTTGGCACAACGGTACTTTTCATCATATAAAAACATTTAAGCACTTATATTTGTATTGCATTTTATTGATAAAGATTGTTTAAAAAACGTAATACACTATAGTAGTTGAATACTAAGCCAACTTTAAGGTACTATAAATTTCTAAAGGTTTGACGGCGTTCCTTACTCCATTTTTCCTTTTAGAAGTGACAAATTTGATTTACCCGGCTTAGAAAAGTATTTGTTAAGTCTGGATATAAAAAAAGGACCTCATTTCCAACACCTGAAACGAACTAAGCGCCGACGATAAAAATATATTCACATGGAAATTGTAGTTTATCGAATTGGCTCAGATTGAAATGCTCGGTTCCTAATCGATACTAATTCACGCTACATTTTCCTACTTATTGGAGCTTTGGGAGTGAGTCGAAGGGTGGGGATATGCGCAAGAGAGGGGGAACGATTTATAGTGGTATTAGATTCGCATTTGTAGCACAGCGCAGACTCGGCTTCGGACGTGTTGAACGTTACCCTCTTGCATAATATTAATGCGGTAGACTACTTACAAAAATTGTGCCTTCTGGCTTCCTACTACATAAATGTGAATAAGTGCTATGTACAGTATGTATAATAGATTATTTTTACTAGGAAATTAAAATTAGCTTGTTAGTCTCATCACTGTTTTACAGGTTTTACTGCTTGTAACAATACAGCACTGGCAATATTCTCATTTTCGCGGGTAACACAGACTATGTATTTGAATGTTTTGGTCATAGGGATAGAAGCCTCAGCAGCATAAGCATTAGAGTTCACGAAATGTTTGCTTCTGGTTACGTACAGTACAAAAGATGAGGTGTGAAAAATGACTTTATTAAAATTTAAAGTGGGAGCTACAGCTCTTTCGAGTAAGGAATTTAATAAACCTTTATGAGATTTTGTAGTACACAACAGATGGTACTGTGTGGATGTATATTGAAGATTTCAATAAAACGTCTAAGTATTTGCGATTTTACATTTTTCAAAAGAGTTCCAAGTGTAAGTAAGAAATTTATTAAGAAGGTTACAAAACCCAGGGCGGCTTGTCGCGAGCTTTATGTGAGTGGCGACACTGGGTACCCGAATGCCCCAGAGTGCCAGTCACGGCTTCGTCTCCGGTTGCCTTTATTGATCAGCTGGACTCCATGAGTGCCCACAAGACTTTCAGCTCTGACTTGTCTTTGTTGGCCGATCAGAGAGGGGTTGCTAGAGCTATGTGCCCGAGGATGGCAGTGTCTAATGGCGTAATAACGGGCAAACCCGCTTTGAGTCTTTATTACTCGCGGTGGTGAAACTGGTGCACTTCTCTCGACACCCTGAACCCTAGGGATTTAGGGGTCCATCTTGTAAGTGGCGAGTCACCGTCTGCCACAGAATTTCATTTTACAGCTTGAAAGGCAGACATCGTTGTTCCCGTTATCTTTAAGATTTCATTCCATATAACACCCACTGCATTAGACCTTATCGTTATAGTTTCCATCCCATACAAATAGTCCTACACAACCCGTGATATATTTCTATAGCGCACCCAGCGAGAGTCCCCAGTTTGTCTCATTACATTTTAGATTAAAATTCTTTAAGGGCCTCTATATATATATATAGTGAGACATGGTATAGTGATTGTTATATTCTTCTGATACCAGCTTTTAAATGCGATTTCATTTCCGTGGTGTACGCAAATAAGAATTTCCGGGATTATAAGAACCATGTCTAATAGAAATCAAAAGTAAATTTAATCTTTATACCACCTAGGGCCATTTGAATGTATATTATTAAGTAGGATATAGAGGTCGATCACCACCGAAATACGGAAGCATGCAAATATTACTCATAGGACAGCAATATACAGAAGCTGTATTTGATTAGAACATAATTTGAGTTCCAAGTTTTGGTATACCACGGCAAAGCGACGTGGCACAAGAGACCACTACATTGCGGTTTGCTATCGCATATCACAGCCGAGTAGGGACAATTATGTCCGTCACTGCGACCACATCCATTTCGCTAGGTAAGCTACAAAGGGGGCGATTGACCGCAAGTGTTATTAAATATAATCATGAAACTATGAAAACCGATGTTTTAGAAGTTTCGATTTAAGTACGAGTTTGAATTTTGTGTAGCGTAGTCAAAAATGGATGGTCATTAGTCTAATCTATGTCAAATTATGTTTTAAGGGACGGCTGCTAGTCTAATCATCATCATTATCGCTGGCAGGTCTTTTATTGCAAGACTCGGGCTAGGAGGTGCCACCGCACCATTATATATTATATACGCACCATCAGATATTCTGCTGCCTAGCAGTAGGACATTACTGTGCCCAGTTAGAATGGAAGTGTAGCTTGTTCCAAGAAACTAAATAACTAATATCTTGAGGTGACGAGCGCAGTGAGGTGCCACGCAGGAGTAGTCCTGGGTAGTGTTACAATTTTGGTGGGCGTGACGCTTACTACCAGGTGAATGTCTTATTCGTCTCGTTACCAGAATGTAAAAAAAAATGCAGCTAGTTTTCCTGGCAGCAACTATTATCAAATCTCTGCAACTCAACTACTGGGCGATATCCTTTAGTTTAACTGGTGATCATACTAAAGTATATTGGGCTTCTAAGTGCACGTAACGACAGTCGTATTCGTTCGATAATCAGGACCGGCGACTTAACGTCCTTTCCGAGCTGTGGAGGGTTCTTGATGTAAATAGAATGGTCACCAATCCTAGGCCTTGCCTCGGTAAATGAAGCTCAACCGCACCAATCGGTCTTGCAGCGCGGTAGTCATGGCACCATAAACCCTGATGAAATTATGTGGACATATGCTACTGTGCTCTAATTTATTTCAAACTTTCTACAAGTGTCTTTACAAACAATAGAAGGAAATGAATGCTAAGTTATGCAACATTTCCATATCTTTAATTAAACAGTACGCTTCTCTTCTCTTGTATCAGTATGAGTTATATTTCTATGTTAGTAAGCATATATAATTAATTATCCTGACGCACTGATTCATCAACGCAAAACCTAAACCGCTGGGGCTACAAACTTGAACTGTTGGCAGTTGATGCATTTTATGACGTAGGCATCCACTAAGGAAGGATTGCTAGAATTATTTTTTTTTGTTGGGCTCTTCGCATACATTTCTGGGAAATGTGGTTGCTTAACCGGTCATTTGCTGGCGAAGCCAAAAGAGGCCTCCAGCCAGTCTAGAAATTACATCCCTCAGGTGGTTAAATAGGGTTTGTATGAGACTCCGTCATTTTATAAGTTAGATCTATGACAATTGGTATTCGGCTATTTGGTGCGAAATGAAGATATACGTGTTTCAGTATTTTTGTAAATTCTTCCTATAAAATAGGGGGTAACATAAAATTGTATTTACATTAGTATCCACGCGAGCGAAGCCACGGGCATTACATTAGCTAATGCTCGAGACTTCGCTCGCGTAGTATACTAACTAATCTGATGACGTAGTGAAAACATTAGCCAGTAAGCAAAATTGACTGACTGCCAAGATCGTGTCGGACGTACTAAGATGTCATCACTCCTGGAGGACTCCCTCCATGCACTAGTACACTACTTAGAAATGACGTAATATTGGTCTTACATTGTAGTTATCATCAACCCTACTACGTTATGCATTCTTACTTTTTCTGACTTTCCAGAAAATGTAAGAATTACATAACTTCTCTTCCGTCTTCTCTCCGTTTAAATAATGTTTGTAACTTCTAGATAAATTGTTTTCAAAGGCACATTATATATACAAGATAAATTGTTTTCAAAGGCATATTACACAAAGCGCTGTTATTAAGAAAATATTTTACTTCAAGTCTGAAAAAAGGCTCTAATTATATGTATCGGCGGAAGCGAGCAACCTGTCTGCTATTTTGTAAAAATCCACATGCAATGCAAAGAATTATGTTAGTAGCGGCTTACCCGCTTGTTGCAGTGACACGGATACGCGACAGGTACTATACACTCTTTAAGTTTATACGTGTTCAGTCGTATCGACATTTGGACCGGATGGGTCGCTGGTGTCAAAATTGTATTTGTTGGCACCACCGACTTGAGCGCTGAATCCATATGTTACAGTGAAAGGCCGTTTTAAGTTATAACGCGTTTATCTAGTTACAACAATATTTTACTGAATGGCTTCGTTACAACTAAAATTTACTGGTAGTCAAAAATGATAAGCTGTGCTTTGCTTCGCTCCCAGTCCCAGTCCCGTAATGGTTATTAAAAAAAACCCCTTTTAACAGAGTTTTTAGTTGCTGAATGATTTCGTTTAAACGCGTTTTGGTTTTTCATAACATTCATTTTTGACTAGCAGTAAATTCTAGTTGTAGCGAAGGCATTCAGTATAAACTAGAGAAAGCGCGTTCTAACTTGAACAGGTTTTTACTGTAACAAATATATATATATCAATGATCTGGTTTGAGGACTACGTCTACGACTACTGACGACGCCACTGTACATAATTAGGTAATTAGACGCTGCACACTATGAAATACAAAACGATTGTTCGTTTCTTCTAAGGACCCCCATATTTCAATAACATTGGTAATTATTTTACTGTGTATTATTTATTTCATGTACCTAGAATGCGTCGTTAGTCGTTTCTTCACTTTACGTAGACTGATAATAAATCAAGCAAATATATGGGAAGGTTTAATAAAACCGAAGCGCAAGATCACGCATATTACAAGAAGGCAGGACAAAATTGCGATGCACCAGCTCTCGCCTTGCTTTCGTATTTACAGGAATTTATGATTTCATTTGGTGTCGCATATTTCAAACATGCGGCATTTTGCATCGAAACGGGCCGCAATATCGCACCGGATTCGCCTTGTTGTTCTTTACAAACTTAATAAATTCAGCTACATGGTCCGCGTTATTTTAATTTCATATGCTTTCACTCGTACTATTTCGTTCTGCGTAATATGATCTATGTATATAATGTACGTGTAGCATTTGTTTTTGGTAGCAATCTCTGCTACGACTACGAGGTGCTACGATACTACGCACGCTTTCCATTTTAAGCAAATTTGTAATAGCATTTTGTTTAAACTTAACCTATGTACTATCTGTGTGCATTCCGGCAAATAATTTAACAACCCTCTCTTTTATTATGAGTGTGTAAAAGGAGACAACCGTATTATGTCAAAACGACAGCCACCAAGAGAATTGTACCTCGTTATTTCGGTAAGGTAAGTAATCAATTCCGTGTGGTATCCGGGTTAAGAATATGGTATCACAGTACTGTAGTAAAAGGCGACTGAGACCCTAGAGGGTTGGGCAGCAAAGCGTGGCGAGTATTGTAAGTTTCCCCCCAAAATGATAACACATTTGTCAAAATCTATGGCGAAGGCCTTTGTTCAATAGTGGACGTCCGTTAGCTGACAAGATGAAGTAATAAGTCAATAGCAACAAAAAAAATATAACATTTACGGCATAATTTCACCTGTACCTGTAATTTTGTTTAATCTACAATTTATATACTAACCCTTTCCCGCCCGCTTTGCTAGGCGTAAATTATATTTATATTTGAATCTGAACCCTGCAGATATCGAAATGGAACATACACGAAGATTAAGTTAAAATTTCTGTTTAAGTTTCTAATTTTTTATTGAAATTTAGAGCCTATGCAAGACAAACATTCAGACAGACAAAAAAAAAATCATTTATGATTAGGCATCATATAAATAGCAGTGTTCAATTAAATGTTGTCATTTATTATGAAGTCACAGACAGACACTTCAATTTTATTATATTGGTATAGATAATAAATGTTTGATATCATTTTAATTCTTAACGTTTTATTCCATATTGTGTTCAGATTCAGAATATAGCGCCACCCCATCTCCTCCCGTGGATGTCGTAAAAGGTGACTAAAGGAATTCTAAATCAGAGGGATGGACAGTAGCATCCCTTTTATGGAACAGCGCTGAGTACAGACAAATATCCTCCAAAATGACTGTACGTATAAGAAACATAACGATCACATGATATACCTACTTCAATAAAAGGTACCGTAATATGTTTCTTTTTTTTCAGTATTCAATTTATTAATATTTTAAACCATTTAACCAGTATTATCATAGCAAGGTATAGAAACATAGATAAAAAACGTGTAGATAATGATGTATTGTTTAATTCAATATCAGCAGCATATTAAGAAAATCAACTACGGAGGCAAACTGTCCATCCTTAATACAGTTCGCTCAGCAATTTAGCTAGGAGAACAGCCGCTAACCCAAAAATGTGTAATTTATTATAATATTTTACCAGACTGATAAAGATTATGTACTACAAATATCCTTATAAGCAACAAATTATTATTATTATTATTTCATGATAATAAACTCAACCTAATACTCATGGCGTATTCATTCGTTCTATTAAAACAACATACGATACTAATGCCTGACAGATTCAGTCAATAGATCGCTACTTGAGTAGACATTAAATGTTTCGCAGATCACTGGAATGGCCTTTTTTCAAGAACCTAACGTAGCGAGAGGGGTGCCTTAACTCAGAGATTAAACACCTACCTAACTAATGAACGTTATATTAAACTATCATTATGTCTAACAAATTCAAATTCAATCGTTTATTCCTAACAAACACTTTTACACGTCATATTGAAACAACGGAGGGCAATTTCACTACATGACAACCTCTGAGAAGAAATGCCAAAAGAAACTCAGGGCTAGGTCATCTTTATCTCTTTTTTTTATACCTTGTTTTACAAATGATTTAAAACAACTGTTATACATTGAAAAACAAACAATGCAGATAAAATTCTGTTTCCAGGGAAGCCGCATGTGCAGATAATAGATAAAAAATAATAAAAATTAACGCCACACGTCCCTATCGTCAACAAATTATATCTCATGATCGGTATATCGAAAGAGTTTTATATGAAATGAAATTAGTCCTAATGAACGTCATGAATAATATTATTATAGAAAATATGTGTTAGATCAAACTAACGAGAAAAAAGTTGTTGTTATTTCTGTAGGTAAGAAGCACAAGGGCTAATGTTAGTTGGTTCTTACTTGCACATCTAGTGTTTATGTGATGCCACGAATGTTAATAAAATGTAAGTATACGAAATGTACAAAATGAACAGATTGGTGATTACAGAAATCACAATCGCATACCTGGTGGCTGGTCGCTGCAGCGATTGGTGATGTGGCTGGATGAAATGAATTGATGTACTAAATACTGATCAAGACAAAAATCCTTTTTTTTGGGTACAAAGTCAAAACATATTTGAAGCTTGCAGGATGCATATAATTATACGAACTCAGTAAAGCATCATAAAAATCGGAAATCATGGAATAACTTTCTGGATTTTAAACTATATTGTATTATAATTTCTAAAACCGTTTTACTGATAAAATATTCCGGTATAGTAGAGTTAAATTGCGACTGTTTCGGTTCGAGAATATATCCTTGTCTAAATATTGGAATATTAATAAATCATAGTATTTCTGTGTATTGAATAGCGCTTTGAAACAATGATTTAGCTGTATTTTGTTATTCATATGGAGTCGAAGGGCTGGTTTTAACAAGGAACATTGCAGTAGTGTTCGTTTTGCTTTCAACACAGCGGGAAGCAACCTGTTGTGAAGTTTTTAATTAAGTGTGGAGTCGTGTTGCTCCGTGATCCTTTTTGCTTCTCTCCGCAGCTAAAATTACTGGTTTTTCTATGCATTTTATAGCACAATAAGGCTATTTCTATTGACAGCACGGCTGGTGCAGTGGCTAAGCGATTGGATTTCTTCGCTACGTATCGCGGTTTTGACCCCGCACGGAACAAGTAATATTAGTAAACAGTAACTAAAGTAATAAATATTAGTATGATCTACAAATAGTTGTTTCGTGTCTGAGTGTTTGTGCATGTGAGATTTATGTCTGTAAACTGTACCCACGACACGGGAGAATTACTAGTGTGGAACATCGTTAAAAACTTAGGTATATCCTGTTCTGTTTACGGAATACTGTGGTACAAAAGCCGGGAGGCAATCTCCAGGCAATCTAGAATGGTCTATATGAAATAGATTTTATTTTTGACATGATAGTTATCAAGCTTCATTTTACAATTTTAAAACATTGTAGAATCGCATATAGTCAAAGGTGAAGCCTGTGTTATGGATAAAGAAAAATTAAGACTTTCTTAACTGTAATCACGTGTTTAAAATAAATGCCAATGGCTTTAAATTCACGGAGTACAGCTCATTGTCATAAAAGAAAACATAAACAGCATTTACAGATGGCAAACAATACAAGCGTAACACAGGTTTACGGGCTTCCTTTTCAATTCCTTTTGTTAATAATATAATAAATGTTAATTTAACGCGGCAATAAGACGTTTCCCATATTTTTTCACGTCGTCAAGCTGAGGAAATATTAAATTTATAACGTCCCAAGTCATTACGACGATTTCATCAAAATTTAATTTACTTGAATAGGGACGTGAGCGAACTCGTTTTGATACGTCTCTCACGACAAAAGCGAGTAATGTTCTAATTTCTTATGACGAGATTACTTTACGGCACAGCGGGGTATTATTCATATTTTCAAAATTGTTATATGTAAGTGTATCGTCATAACAATTAATAGGTACCTATACCATAACTGTAGCATAGTTCTATTAACCCTTCCAACTGCGTTCATATGCTGTGAGTGGATTTTTGCCAAAAATGGAGTCAATTTGAACCGTTTTCTGATACCAGCTACATAATTTTTTACGGCTAAATGTCTCCATACAAATATGTGCCGACACGGTCCGATGAAGGTAAGTTACATAATAGCACACTTGTATTGTGTATCATATGTTTAGATGAGTACTGTACCTGTAATACGAGTTTATTTTCACAATCGAAACGTAAACGTAAACTTTTCATTAACTGCGTTCAGCGCTTCCATTGGTGATGGGAGCGGGCCAACGTGTTCACTGCCAATGTGCCAATGGCAATACACTTTAAGTTGGAATGTGATTGTGTGCGTTTGATGTTATGTGAAAATGTGATTGTGTTGATCACTATAACACTATAACATCATGACCAACTCTGATACAAGGTTGGCACTAAGCACACGAAATTAAAAAAGAAAGGGCTAACGTTAGCGGGAATGACCTGGGAATTAATAAAATTACTGTTTTATCCACATTAGGATTTCCTTGAAAAATAATGTTAGGTTGTCTGAGAGATATTATTACGCAACTTTTTATAGCCGGGTAATCAGTGTTATAGGAGAGTTATGTTAGTTCAGTTATAACTTCAGTGTTTGGTAGAACAGTAGGTAAATACATGTCTCACACGCCTGGACCTCCTCGCTATATTACATCGGGGCGCGCAGGTTGGAGAATCTGCGTGCTCATACCAATTGACCTCCGGGAAAACGGTGGCGCGCACGCAGTCATTTTTTTATTGTTTTTCGAATAGTCTGCGTTCCTTTCTAAGCAGCATCGTAGGCGATGGTATAATTGACTGATGCAGTGAGCCCACTCTTCTTTAAGGATCTACTCCTCGTTTTTTTCGAACGCCGACTCGGTATTTTCGGGGTTCGTAAAGCGAATTCCTGTGAGTTTTCTTTTATTTTAGGGAATAAATAAAAGTTGCATAGTGCTAGGTCGGAACTGTAAGGAGGATGACTCACTTATTCCACAGCTTCCATCGACAAATATTCGATTGTCTGTCTGGCGGAGTGAGCTGGAGCATTATCGTGATGGGGGAGGACCCTGCTTCTTGAGCGCTGCTATCGAACGTTACAACAAGACAACCTATAAGCAATGACTAACATAGCAATCTGCAGTAACAGTACTTTTATCCTCTAGCGCAATTGTTACAAAATGGTCCACCCGTCCAAAGAATGAGGCAATAATCTTTTTCCCTTGACTTCTGCCCTTCTTTACTTTTGTTGGCAAATCTTCGAATAGAAACTTCTATAAGGTAGATTGTCTTTTGGTTTCGGCCTCGTAACAATTGTAATATCCAGCTTTCATTACCTGTAACAATGTCAAACACAGCATTCGAGTCATCTCCGTTATACTTTTCAAGCATTTCGCGGCCGCAACCCCAACAGTTTTTGATCTTCCGTTAAATTATGAGATATCCATCTGGTGCAAAGCTTTCTGACCTAAATGTTCGTGTAGACTTTTTGCACTTAACTTATACCAGTGCCTAAACTTGCCCGGATCTGCCTACATCTACAGTTTCCAAATGGTTCCTTTATTCTAAATTTAAATACATTTTAAATCGGTAACTTTTCTTACTGGCCAATTCTAAAAACATGCAGTGTGACGTTCGTAAGTACATACCTTTTTCACGAAGAGTTAGCTTGGTAGAAGAAGGCATACCTACCTGCTCTACAAACGTAGGTCATTTCTTATTAAAGGCCTATAAAAATTTAAGGGGCGTGTTTCAATCGCAGCGGCTACCAGAGGGCGAGCGCCACCGGAAGTGAGCCGGGGACCGCCATAACCGTAACTCACGTACCAGCATCCGACTGCTTGAAAAGTGATGTAACATATGCACCTATTTATGTAGCCCACTACACAGCCCGATTGATGGCGATTAACTTCGGGTATATAGTTTGGATTAAACGTATTCAGGTCACAACTGAAAATTTATTACGCAATTCAATTGCTGTTTAGGTAGTGTAGGAGGTCAATTACATATATTAAGTCCACGCATGCTTTGAATCCAACGTAGGTATAAGTAAGTTTCTCAATTATTTTTTTTTATATCTCGTCATCATATTATTTAGAAGACTCTTATAGAAGAACATTGTTCATAATCAGCCTTTCAAAGTCGTATTGTATAGTTGCATAACTTTACTTGTGATAATCATCATTTCGCAAAACGTTTATAGCAAATAACTAATCAGGCATGTCTTTTTCCGCAATTTTTGCTGTTGTTGTCAATCGTGTGTGGCCCTATAATTGTCATGCATATACGTTTTACAAATAACGATAACTACACATAACGCAATCGCGGCAGCACTTCAACCTAATGTGGTAGTTTTTAGAGCAAATCACTGTTACACGTTTTAATAGTAAGATTTTTATATTTATGTTAACTAAAGCTAGGCCAATATATCGTAATTAAAATGTATGGCATTGAAAACATTATTACTACAAACTACTATGCCTATAAACCATTTTACGAAAAACTTTATCCTAAACTTTTTATTACATTCAATATTAGGACTTCATTATGCGAACCAAGGGCCACTGCAACAAATCCAATTAGTATGTAAATCCATAAGCGGGTCTCATTGTATCAATCAATTTTCGGTTCACTATCAGTTATATTCAAGTCTTATTATTGTCAAGATTAAATGTCTAAGTTAATTGCTAATTGCAATGTAAAAAAAAAAGCTATAATACCATTAGGACATAACTAAGCTTAGTTCAGAAGGCAAGCGCGCGTCCTCGTTGGTTGTCGTCTTATGATACATGTATACTTAGCGTTATTGTTCTCCGAAGAACACAAACTGTCTATTTATTGATTTCCAATAAGGAATATTAGTGGTACGGTTCCTGGTCACGAATAGAGTCACCCTTTTACTACCCATGGGTCTCGTTAGACACGGCTACGAGACTATGCCAAAAGTAAGGGAGCAACATGTATGTTTAAGTACCTAACTGATAAAATTATAGTGACACTATGTGCTGTGATTCCATCCAAATTGATGCTCATGTCATTTTCAGAATTTTGATTTGCACTGAACTAGTTATTGTATTATTCGCTTAGCTTCTCATTATTGAAATATTTTTGAAGGTAGGTGATGAAAATGTTCTTAATACACTTACGTTACTACAGCAAAATATATTCGTATCTTTGGAATATTCAAACCGGTTCTTTTATTAAACGTATTGATAAAAAAAAAACATTGTCGGAATAAGCCGAGGGCGAAATTTCCGCGAGTTAAGACTTTTCTTCCATTTCCTTGGCCGGGTAACGAACTGTGTGCGAATGTGATATTTATGGACTTTTTCGTTCTCACTTTTTGCGAGAACATTATTGCTTAGAGAGGGGTAAAACGATACATAGCTATAATAAACGGTTTTACTGCTGTTACTCAGGGTCATGTAATCCTAACAAATAGCTGTTACAAATTATATACGCTGTGTTATTTTTAATGGTCTTAGCTTCTGTTAGGCTGTAGTATAACAAAAATACTCATGTTATATCACAGAAATATTAGGTCAAGGAACCTGATATTTATATTAGTAGGATGGATTCCTTGCTATAAATCAAACAAACTTTCATAAGCAGTTTGTGGGAACAATGAAAATAATATGACAATTTTCTCTTCTGCATTTTATTGTGTTGAGAAATACATTGCAAGATCATACAACTTTCAAGGAGACATGTGGGTAACAAAGGTCAATTATGCCATCTCTTCTCGTTTGTGTTGTATATTATCTAAATATGATGGAGATGATTAAGATCATGCTCAGTGGCTTAACATTGGAGAAGCCTACGTCAAGCAGTGGACTGCTTTGGGCTGTTGATGATAATGATGATGACGAAGTAATGAATTTATAGGATTAATTTTGCCATAATACTAAATATGGAAAAATAAAATAAAAGTAAAAGACACTGATTAAAACATAAAATAATATATATAATACATAAAAAGAATAAAATAATCTTTGATGTAAAATAAAAGCGTGGAGTGCTCGTTATCTAGGTAGATTAATTAGGAGAAAATTCTCCTAAATTATTTAGAAATACATCTAGAGCGCACCCCACGTTTTTGTTTTACGGATTTTTAGTTTATGTTTGCTAAGCATGATTTTAATAGCTTTTATATTATAATTTAATTTGTAACATACAACAAACGTTAGAAAATTTAATACTTATTAATATTGTTTATAGTTGACCTCAACCTTAATATTTTTTAATGTTACCTGAGAAAATATGTTCGGAAGACGTTCGGTTTCTTTATGCGTGTGTCGTAAAACAGTAGTAAAGGAACCTATTATTAATGTCACAGGCCTTTATGGTACTCATGAACCATGTGTTGTATCTAACGTGTAGTCAGAACATAATCTTGACGCAAAATAACTTTTCCCCAACTATCCTCGCGTGATAAAATATGTTGCATAGTTATTATGTTTGCGGAACAAAAATGATGATCTTTCATATTTCCAGCGTTTAGAAGAATTGGATAGAATGTCAAATGAATGATTTGTTTCTCATCTTGTAGGGTTTAATTTGATTGTGGACTTATACTTTTCTTATAATTTGCTCTCCTTAACTCCTACTCCGTTATCCATATTTATTTGGTTTGTATTTTTATACTTAAGTTATGTTAAATATCTTTTTCTTTATTGGACCCAGTGGAAATTCTTCATGAAGTTCCTCCGCCCTGGGGAAGGACGAAGGGGGCATGCCCCAGACTCCTACCAGCTAAAGCCACTGGGGCGGCCATCTTCGGCACCTAAGGGAGGCTTCCGGTCCTCGTATGATCAAACTAGATCCTCCCACTGTTGCCACGCCTATAGGCACATCTTGGAGAGGGTGACTGTAAGGCAGGGGGATTGTAAAGAATCCCCTGAAGCATCCCTGTGCGCTGTGCTATGCTGCGCACACGGTGGCGCGTGACCACCTGCGCGCCACCGTCTTCTCGCGGGTCGCTCGGTGTGGGCAAGCAGATTCCCCAATCTATGCACCCGCGAACCCAGAGACCTCCCGCCTTATAGC
The DNA here is from genome assembly GCA_947459985.1 of Diloba caeruleocephala. Lineage (NCBI taxonomy): Eukaryota > Metazoa > Arthropoda > Insecta > Lepidoptera > Noctuidae > Diloba > Diloba caeruleocephala. The sequence continues at coordinate 16,101,544 of OX381615.1, forward strand.
AACGGCAGGGGGTTTCAGGCGTATAGGAATTAGGTGCCAGGGCGGTTGTTACCCCGGCGCCATCTCCTCCTTCTCGAGCAGGATCGGCCCTCTCCCGATCCCGCTCTTGTGTTAAAAATCTAGGTGTTTAATATTGCTACATTTTTGGTCCCATTTTATATTATATGAGTAAAGCATGAAGTTTAGAACGACGAAGATGGGGATACAGTAACAGATCTGTGAGTTTGTAAAAAAATAAGGTTAAAGGAAGACAAAAATTATATCATAAGCATAAGGCGCTGACCCAGCGTTTACAATAATGATTTAACATATACAATTATATTATATATTGAATCGACTTGTAACAAAGTCGTAAGTACGTATGACTTTACACATTTCAATACAAAAACTACTGACTGCAAACTCCTTTGTTATTTGTATCTGTGCACCGACGGAGTTGAACTGGAGCCGCTGTTTACTGAGTGAAGTGTGATACCAACAGACTCTTTGATGTGATGATTCCAATGACATTTTACAAATAGACGTGCCATACACGAACATTATTGCGCTACAAAATTGCGCGCCGGCCGCTGTTAGACCGCGTAATAAAAAAATAAAACAAAATACTATTTTTATTAACAATATCGATTTACGTTACGTATTTATTTATGAAATAATACGTCTTGTTGTCTCACAGTTGCAGTATACTTCGTGCATTGTATATAAACACAGGATGGCACAATTTTTTCGCAATATATTGCCGAATTACTCTTATGATTCACGTCGAGCCGCGACACTGGTCGGTGCGTGACTAAGTGAACTCTGGGCAATTACCTTGCTTTCATGTGTCATAGAGCGCGGGTACCGCATCTATTTTTATAAAAACATCTTAAGATGGTTCCCGCAAATGATGATTAGCCTAAGTTAATAGGACTCAGTAAGACCTGTCAAGCGTTTTATATAATTTTTTGTTGTTATCTGTGTTTACTTCTTTTCTAAAATATACTCTTTGCTGTTAATTTGCTTTCTTTTCCCTCTAGATTTCCTTATCTCATCCACTACACAACAGTTTGGCGCCCAATGTAAAGCACCAAACTGTGTAGTGTCGAGGGTGATGTATTTTCTCGTCCCTTTAGATCCTTTACATCACCCTCGATACTACAATATTTTCATCAGTCTAGTTTCATCCCAGCTTAGTTATGTTTTTTTTATAGTGTAACCAGGTGCAGCTGAATATTTGTATTTTATATGAACTCCACAATCAAATTATTGGGAGATAACAATATCTTAAGGTTAGACCTGGCAGGATCTTGATGTGTGAAGAATAGTTTCCCATCCAGGAAGCACGCGTGCATTAACCTAGCAGATTGATCGGTATGTGCGGTAGGAATTGTAACTACATGCCTCTCAAATGTCACATCCTATATTTTTATTTTTTTATAACTGTCGTAGTGTGAACACTAACCTTTCTCCTGTATAGTAGGTACAGTTTACAGCCACGAATATCACATGCAAAAATATCTAGACCCGATACAACTAACTGTAGACCATACAAATATTCGTTCCGTATGAGGATCGAACCCGCGACATGTAGCGCAGAAAGCCAATCGCTTAGCTACTGCGCCAACCGTGCTTTCTAGTCAAATATGGATAGTGGTATTAACCCTATCAGGATAGTACTGCCGCTGGCGAACTGTATGACTACCCTTTCGGGGACCACTTTGGTGTCAATAGAAAATAAGACGAAGATTATTGTGATTCAATGGAATTTTATCACTTGCATTCTTAGATAATAGATTATTTTTAAAGGTGTTTGTACTTACGTCTCTGTTTTTTGGGTTAACTATAAACTATAAAAATAATTGTTTAGCTAGGATTGTTTCGTTTCGTTTTCGTTTACCAGCTCGACACTCAAACTGTCGCAGTTCATCGATGATAGGTTCGAGGCAAACAATCTCACAGGTATTATATTCGTCGTTCTGTAGCAGCATACATACATACACGAATATTAGACAAATGACGTCCACTGCTGAACAAAGACCTCCCCCATAGATTTCCACAAGTATGTCGTCACTGGGGGGAATTTGCTAGTATTCACCACGCTTAGCAGGCATCTTGGGTGAGTTCAGAATGGCTGCTTTTTTACAGAAGGGACGTAAGCCCATGTTAAGTGTCCCTTAGTCGCCTTTTACGACATTCACGGAAAGTGATGGAGAGGTGCTATATTCTTAATCCGGACACCACATAGCAAGCAATCAGCTAGGATTGACTTACTAGGACTTACGGCCAGCTTCATACCGGACGGATTTTCGTGACGGTATGCGCGCGCAGCTCCCAATGTTAATCTCATCAAAGGCGTCAAAACAAGTTCAATAATTCAAGTAGGTACTTATAATTGCTGTTACTCATAATATTACAATAACAAAGAACACGTTTATCATCGATGGGTAATAGGAAATATATCTGTAAACACCTATTTATATTATCTACATATACTTAAAAATATCCTAAAGATAATAGCTATCTTAAGTATGAGTAATACTTTTATAGTTACATATTAAATGTGTCACTTTTATAAATAAAATATACACTGAACCTACTTTAAGGGAGCCCGCTAAATTAGTTATGTCGCTCATATTCACCGCGCTGGGCGTGCTAGTTCGCGACCGTAGAGCCAGATTTCATCAGCCTGAGGTGTGTGGAGAGTCCACACAAAGTAATGCGTGGAAGAGCATTTTTTTATTGGTCGCCCAGTGGAAATCTTCATGAATTTCCTTCTGGGGTAGGACGAAGGGGTATGCTGGCCGGCCTCCTACCGGCTAAAACCACTAGAGCGGTCCAGGTCCTCGTAAGATCACGCTAAAGCCGCCCATTGGTGCCACGCCTATAGGCACATCTCGAAGGGCGTGACTGTAAAGCATAGGGCCGGCGAGTTAAAAAGGTCACCCCCCAGGCCCATCTCGGGGAGGATTGTAAAGGATCCCCCCATGCCTTGCTGAGCGCTGTGCTGCGCACACGGCGGCACATGGCCACGTGCGTGCCACCGTCTTTCCGGAGGTGCGTAGGAGAGCCTAGCTGGGTCATAAACGGGCTAGCTCGACCTGAGGGATGTACTACGCCGTCACGGAATCCCAGCATGAAGTACCAGCATCGTGTCGCTGCGATTCTAACGTTGAGTGACGAATACCGGAAAGCTAAAAGCTAAGACAGAAAATGGCAGACATACCACATGGGGACTGTCAAGAGAAAAGTGTATATCAGCCCTCAAGGTCGGCAACACATCAGCGACTCCTCTGGTGTTTGGGACGTTTATGGCCGGTGGCAGTGATCGCCTAACATCAAGCAACAATATGCTCGTTCCTCCTCCTATAACCTAAAAAAACCGCTCAAGTTCGAATTGAACTCGCGTGGAGAGGGTACCGTAATTTGTTGAATATATTGTCTTTTGAATTCGGTCTTGTACCTATAACTTATTCCAAGAATAAACTTAACATCGTAGTTGAAAATCATGTTTTCCCATACATTCCAACCGCAGCAGCAGCAGCTGACTGTATCAGCCACTACACCAACCGTGCCATCAAATAACAGAATCATTATGCAAAAAACTGTACGGTTGACGCAGTGGCTAAGCAATTGGCTTTCTGCGCTACGTGTCGCGGGTTCGATCCTCGTACGGAACAAATATTTGTACGTTCTACAGATAGTTGTTTCGGGTTTGGGTAACGGTGAATTTCCAGAATTATTTTCGTAGCGGATTGTAAAAACAACTCAAATTCATTCAATAGTTCATAACTTAAGATTCAAGTAAAGAAACAACTTCTTAGATTACAACAGTAATATTGTTTAGAAATTATAACTTGCTTTATATACAACAACTTTTTAAGAAAGCTTCAGAAAGCCATGGTTCGCAAAGTAAGTAATATCGCTAGATATATCGCTTCCCTCCTAACATTTATACCGACCACAATCCTACACATCTGGTGAACGTAATCTTGTTATGAAGAAAAACTTTCTTAATAAGGGCGCTGTTTGGTTTCCTATTTCCCTCCATAGCCCTGGAGAGGAAACGATGGAATAATTACTTGTGTTTCCATTCCGTGATGCAATTGATTTCGTGCCTAGTGTTGGAGAGTAATGGAGTAGGCATATACTCATTAAGTATTTACGTAATGAGTATTCTCGGGATACTGCGAAAAATACATTAGGTTCGACAAAACATAATATTATTTTCATAATTGGCGTTTTTTTTTAGCATTCATTGTACTAAAAGGTTGGGGTAGCCTAAATGTAGTGAAAATACGCTCACGGCCGAATACTCAAACACCATTTAACGTTAAGTCCCCGCTTTAACTATTCGAGAAACCTGTTTTTGGTACAAAACCGGGTGCCTCAAATTGTTCAAGCGGGGACTTAACGTTAAATGGCGTTTGAGTATTCGGCCGTCAGTAGCTTATTATAACGGCGAGCGATGTGTCAAAGGCCTAAAGAAAATTAAGGAATTCTGTGTATCCAGTGTATTCCTTTTTTTAAATTTGATTTTAAGCGAGCGATGTGTCAAATGCCTAAAGAAGATTAAGGAATTCTGAGTATCCAGTGTATTCCTTTTTTAAAATTTGATTTTAAGCGAGCGATGATGTGGTCGACGATGGTGTACGCTCGCCTATAGGAGACGTGTTCACTCGTGGCTTGAAGATTCCCAGGTCATCGCTGTCAGAAACCACAGACTCCGGCAAACACCACTTTTCCACTCCTCAGCATATGTAAGCAACCGCTTCATGAATATCTACTACGTAACTATGACGTATTGCTGTATGTTTAGTCGTCCAATGATGGAATGGGTATTGGGGAATTAAATTGTGTAATTCAAACGCACTCTCGCCAGCAGTAGCACCCATCCTGCGCTCACCAACCTTCTTAGCAAGCGTGGTGAGTTCCCCCAAAATGACGATACATGGCATGTAATCGGTCGTTGTGGAAATCTATGTAGGAGGCCTTTGTTCAGCAGTGGCCGTCTTTGGCTGATCTGATGACTCGCCGTAATGCTTCCGATAAAACATGAATACAACACGACACTACTTAGTGGTCATTTTATTTTAGTCCTATCATGGCATCCTCATATTTCTCGTAGAAGGCACATTTATCGTAGTGGAAATTTGAATAATATTTATATAATAAACATGATTGGAGAACGACGGCACGGTTGGCGCAGTGGTTGAGCAATTGGCTTTCTGCGCTACATGTCGCGGGGTCAATCCCCGCGCGGAGCAAATATTTCTATGATCTAGAAATAGTTGTTATGGGTCTGGGTGTTTGTGCATGTAATTTATGTCTGTACACTGTGCCCATGACACAGGAGAAACCCTAGTCTGAGAAAATAAAAAAGAACGGCACCCCTATTACCTAAAATCAGCGACAGCAGCTATTGCGCATCTAAGGATTCCCAGTGACAAAGAGCCTGAAATTGAAAGCCGAGGATGCAATTTTTAGTTCATTGATCGTCCAACAGACTGTGCGTCAGCGATCTTCGCCTGCTTAATCGCTATCGGCAAATACAAAATACCAAAATGGCGTTTAAGAACTGCGTCTGCGAGATTTACGCATGTCGCAAAGCGTCTGCGACTTACGTAATCATCTCGCGGGTGAGCAAGTGGAGTCTCTCAGTCTTTAGTGACACCTACGGGGAAACGGACGAAGATATACTGTATGGCTGAAGCCAAATGCTTCGTTGGCGGATACTATATCACGTTCCTATCGATTTCCATTAGTAGATTTTGTTTTGGGTAAATATACATACTGAATACAGTTAGTTCCGCGTAATTAGCACGCTGTATTTTCGCCATTATTAATACCTGACAATCTGCAGCTTTCATAGTTGGGAGCTTAAGATTGATTAAATAATATAATATCGCGATTAAATGTAAGCTTGTTAAGCACGATAATTATTGTAATCTCCTCATTAGACTGTTGTGGTGGTTTATAGGAGGGATTCATAGACAGTAGCAGAAATAACGTGCATAAGTGGCGCCTACTGCGCGGCCTCCATGGAATTAACTGTGTGGTAAATATATAAATCTATCTCACCAGCCCCTCACTGTCCATTAGGCATTGGGCTATTCCAACATAAGGTCTTGTGTAATCATTATGTTTAAAAAAAATATTTTTTAGTCTTGCCAACGTCCGAAAGAAAAAAAGTCGGAACCCTTATAGGATCACTCGTGTGTCTGTCCGTCTCATCATTTCAGCCGAAAAACGTCCACTACTGGACAGAAGCCTCCTCAAATATTGCCACAACGACCGGCATAGGTTTGTGATGTGTGCTCATTGGGGGGTTTTGCCATAATCGCCACGCTTGGCAGACGGTTTGGCGATCGCAGTTAAGTTATAAGTGTTCTCGCAGTACGCTGTTGCCCATCCTCCAGCTAATCTCATAGTCGCCTTTTACGACGCACACGGGATGAAATGGGGTGGTGGTATTCTTAGCCGGCACCACACGTCCGTTTGTCACAGCCAATTTGCTCCGAGTCTACTGGATCGATTAAGATTTAATTTAAGAATAAAGTTTTGCGTTTTTCATGAACTTCCTTCGCCCCAAGGAAGGGCGAAGGGGTATGCCGGACTCCTGCTAAAACCACTGGAGCGATCATCTTCGGCACATAAGGGAGGCTCCAGGTCCTCGATGATCACACTAGAGCCGCCCACTGGTGCCACGCCTATAGGCACATGTCGGAGAGGGTGACTGTAAAGCGGTCCCCCCGGGGGGATTATAAAGGATCCCCCAAAGCGACCCACGGTAGCGCGTGACCACATGCGTGTCTTCTCTTGGGTCGCTCAGTGTGGACACGCAAATTCCCCAACCTACGCAGCCGCGAACCCAGAGGTCCCCCGCCTTATAGCAACGACAGGGGGTTTCAAGCGTGTGGGAATTAGGCGCCAGGGCGGTTATTACCCCAGCGCCGTCTCAACCTTCTTCAAGCAAAAATCTATGGGGGAGGCCGTTGTTCAGCAGTGGACCTCCTTTGGCTGGTATGATGATGGGCGTATTTAAATAATGAAATGCATATTTTAATTTAAACATTTTAATTTGAGTTGATATCAATTACATTTTTAACATTGAGGATATTTTGTCCGTCAATTAAGTACATATTCAAACATTATCAGTTATGATAAGATAAATATATCAAATTAATGAAGATAAATTCAATATGCAGATCTAAATATTCCAAGTATTTGGATGTAAAATAAGATTAATCAATAAGTCAATAACAAGAATGTATGTAAATGTAATTTATCATGGTGCAGAGGGCAGAGATCTTGATAGCAGTTGTTGCTGTGTTGTTGTTGGTGGTAGAAATCTTGGGTTGTGAAGTCTTGTGGCAGGTAGCAGTCGCTCCACTACTGGAGAATATCCAGTCGCATTTAGACTGGCAGCCGATCTCAGCTGTTTGATTCCGTTTAGATTGATGTTAATATGAGTTAGCGCAGCATGTGATCGTGGGGACCGTGATGGGGATGGTGATAATGCGGTGGCGGAGGATGATGTCCGAATGGAGGTGGGGGTGGGTGGTGGTGATGCGGTGGTGGTGGTGGTGGTGGGTGGTGATGGTGATGATGCGGTGGCGGTGGCGGCGGTGGTGGGTGGTGGTGGTGTGGTGGCGCATGCACCATCATTCGTCCACGGTGGTAGCAGTGTGGTGCGCACATCCCCGTCCCACAGTGGGGTCCGCAAGGCATAGCGTGCGGAGGAGGCATATCTAGAATTAAACAATATCAATTAATTAAGGTATTCCTCTGGAATATCGCAATTATGTTGGTCGGAAATCCATTTAATATCATACCTAATGAGAATTTTTTATATTGATCACAAATGTATGTGGATTTGATAAAACTATTACCATGAAAGTAAATTATAGTATCGACCGCGTCCGACGGTGTGAAAATGAATAGAAAAGCTAAGTTATTTTGACGGAGTATAATTTGCAAGAGCCTGAAATATTCCTTGATTCCTTGTTGTTTACGGTTTATGGAATTATTTATAATACAATATGTACCTATTGACAAACTATGTACTAATTAATTATACATACATATGAACGATGTTGTATTTATAAAGCGATTTAGACGATCTAAAATGTACACGTCATGCTGTTTGTCACAGTTCGACACGATTAAAGAATGTTGTAAATACAAAATACAACGTGACTTTGAACTGGCCATTTCAAAGTCTCGTTTTGGAGTGAAAAATAAATAATATATTAATGAAATACCCATAATACTTTTTGCTGTCTTTAGTTTCTAGTTGTAAAAGTTACGATAAAAAAAGCGTACACATTCTTATATTATATATCTTACGAACAAGAAATTACAGGATTACATCGGTTACTTTATTCTTGGATTCACAAGTTACAATACAATGTAAAAAAAAAAAATTTCTTTCTGCCCGCAGTACACGGGCGCAGGTATAACAATAATAAAAAATACAATTTAAAAACTATAAGCGAAGCCACAAATAACATACCTATATCTAAATAATAAGTCAATAAATATTTCCTCTTTCAAAACTTAGGCATTAGAATTTTTTGTAATAACAAATAAATTAAAAAAGTGATAAGAGAATGTATACAACTGAATAGAGGCCTGAAATGTAGTAAAAACAGTAAACGAGGGTACTCTACTGTGTAAATGTACTGTTTCAAAATTTGGTGCGTCAGTACGTTGTGACTAGATTTACAATGTTAAAGTCTATCCTTCGTTATTGTGATGTTGTCTGAGACTCGCGTGACAGGGCGAAAACTTTAGTTCAAGTTGAAGTTAAGTATTTGTAAAATAACGATTCTATTTAAATCTGTTGAAATGTAATATCTGTTCTAATGTTATTTAGAGTAGGTACTAAATCTTAAATGGGATAACCATAAATAGTGTTACAAATTTCTGTAAAACATGTCTTATGTAGTTACAATGTTATCTTTGTTTACTTTACTTTTAGCATGTATATAAGTTATATAATTTCAAATTCTGAATTGTTAATTGAGATAGGTAAAATAAACTTAGGTAATTGTAATACATTTTACATATTAAATTTGGTAGTAAATTATGAAATTACAGTAATACCTAGAAATTTGTTCTCCTGATAACCGTCTTCCACAAATGTACCTTGATTTGTGTACACATAGGATAAACACGCAAACATTGAATGATTATGAAAAAAAGGCTGAACTAAGTTAACCAAAGGTACTGGCCCCATAGTCTTTTTCATAAAACAACCTCAGGCAAGGGAACATCACAAGAAAATTAATTAAATACAAACAAAAAATATCCTTACCTTCAAGTTGTTGCTTTCTTTTGTTCACAAAGGAAAATATTAACAAATAGCTTGTTTACAGCTTGTGAAATCAACAGTGAATGATAAGGACTCGATCGTTGTACCTATTTATCGCCTTTTTCATAAGCTGCGTACTTGTTTATCGTTCCGGCCTGATAAATCGATAACGCACGTGACGCCGATGATGAATAGAAAATATATGTAATGAAAAATCCCGGAACACAATACATACGTCGCATTTAAAGTGTAAGGATTTCTCCTTTTGTTTGGCGTGATTCCAGATTGCAATCATCTGTTTATTCTTTAAGCGTAAACATGTAAAAAAAGCGGGTTTAATAGTCATTTTCAGGGAGATGCAGAGACAAAACCGTAGGTGTATGAACAAAATGATTAATACCAATATCCGTACTAAACTCTAATTATATTTTTTTTTTACAAATACAATTTTTATTATATATACACTATTTATGATTACACTAAACATAAAAAAGTAACTATGTATATAATATATATATAAAAGAATAATATGTTTTTTTTTTTATTGATGTCCAGTGGAAATTCCACATGGAACTTCCTTCACCCCGGGGGACTCCTACCGACTAAAACCACTGGAGCGGTCATCTTCGGCACAGAAGGGGGGCTCCAGGTCCTCGTAAGATCACACTAGAGCCGCCCATTGGTGCGACGCCTTTAGGCACATCTTGGAAGGGATGACTGTAAAGCGGTCACCCCCTCTAGCGGAGCGAAGGCGACTATAAAAAAGTCGCCCCCCGGGCACTTCTCGGGGAGGATTGTAAAGGATCCCCCCAAGCCTCGCTTTGCGCTATGCTGCGCACACGGCGGCACATGACCACGTGTGCGCCATCGTCTTCCCGGGGGTCGCTCGGTGTGAGCACTTAGACTCCCCAATCTGCGCACCCGTGACCTCCGAGAGCTGATAATGTTCCTAGAAGGCTGGCAGCATTGCCACGTTGAATGGCAATGCTTATTCTTTGGCCAAAGAAAAGGCCAGCCCTCTGATCACGCGAAGTGTCGACCAACCTTCTAGCTGTATCTTTGAAAAGCTGACGTGCACTCGGACCCCATGACCCAAGCGTTTCGACCCAAAACGGCTCAAAACAATAATTAACAATAAGGTTATTGTATTTGCGCCGTTTGAGGTCGTCAGCTGCAGAAGCGGCAGCGCCAGCACAGCTTGCTGTGCTTGGAAGATGGAATGGAGCAAGGGTGTCGACACAAGTTGCATCCCACACCAGAGGCCTACCCATCTTCCATGGCAGTAACGACATACCGTCCGGTCTTTTACCATCGTTACGTGCCAAGCCATTGGGTTCCAAAACAGCTGGCACGCCGGCAGTGACAAAAGCACGACGAATAATGTCGTTAATATTGGCACGCCGTGCTATGCGACCTGCAGTTTTAATGCAAGACAAGCCATGGTGTCCGAGGCGGTCGACAGCTTCACCGCAGTGACACCGATGAGGAGCAACACAAGGAAATATCCGTACTATTTTTAGACACATAAGTCATATTTTTACTGATGGTACGTCTCTTATCCATTGAAAGGTTCAACCTTGGTTTGTACCACTACAGTGCCAGATATTCTACTACCAAATATTAGTGTTTAAACTTTAAACATTACTGTGTTCCGGTTTGAAGGGTACTGTAGCTAGTGAAATTACTGCGCATAAGAGACTAAATCACTGATCTCTCGAGGCAAGGAGCGGAGTATGGCGTCATACAGGATTGGTCCTGGGTAACATAACATTTGTTATGGACATGCGTGACGTTTACCTCAAAACGAATGACTTGCTCATCAAAAATCAAAATCAATCTGGCTCACTTATCAAAAGTAAAGACTTAGTTGCAATATGCCATATTACTCTCCATATATTTGTGTGATACGTAAAGGTGATGATGATGGAGCCGTGTGGTGCAGGCTACGAATAGCACCAACACATCTCATCCCGTGGGTGTCGTAAAAGGTGACTATGGGATTAACCGGAGGATGGGCAGCAGCATCCTTCGAGTACATTAACAGCTCAACTTCGCTGACCCACTTGCCAAGCGTGGCAATTATGGCAATACCCCCAATGAGCACACAACACGCCCAGTTATGGCCCGGTCGTTATGGCGATCTTTGGGGGAGGCTTTGTTTTGTTTGTTTTGGAAAGCCCTCTGGGGTTAAAATATTCGTTCTGCTAATGTAAATAACATTTCTTCGATAGACTAAGGCTTCTAGACATAATTCATTTAACATTTGCCTTAGGTGACACCGCCAGCACCCCTCTACGCACATTATGCAGAACTAAACTTCAATCTTATTGACGCGTTGATTGCGTGTTTTACTGACGGATTGCAACAGACAAATCTCCATCGATCATTGCTATACTACTAATAACTACGACATTTCAGCTATGGCAATAATGCCTGTTATGCCTGTTAATGTTAATGCCTGCCGATATATTTTGAAGTTTCGCTAATCAAGTGGTGGAACGTGGCGAACTGTGTCGCTGGCTAACGAGGCTCGATGATCAACAGATGGTGGTAATCATTCAACATTCCAGTTTAGCACTTCATGATGGTCTATGGCAACAGTGTAAAATAAATGGCTTTTTTTTAAACCTTGCCCCACACTGGGAGTTCTCCTGTGTCGTGGATGCGTTTACAGACATGAATTCCACATAAAATATACCCAGACCCGGAACAACTACCTGCAGATCATACAAATATTTGTTCCATGCGGGAATCGAACCCACGACCCGGAGCGCGGCAGCCGACTGTATCAGCCACTGCACCAACCTTGTATCACCGAACCGCTTGCCCAGCGTGGTAACTAAGTGGATTGTTAACGGCTGTTGATGATGATAATCGATTATGACAAAATATGAAATAACTGATCTGGAATATGAAACCGGGAAGTGCCTAACTAATTACTTCGAGCGGGCTTAGGCAATCATCATGATCATATCAGCTACTTATACGTCCACTGCCTCCCCCATAAATTTCCACAATCGTGTTGTCATTTGGGGGTACCTTGTTAATACTCACCACGCTTGGTGGTGGTTCCACAGAAGGGACGCTGCCACCCAGTGTAGAGTCTCTTAGTCGCCCTTTACGACATCCACAGGAGGAGATGGAGCGGTGCTCATTTCTAAATTCGAACACCGCATGAAAACAATACAGTACCGAATACAATCTCTAAGTTTTGTAGCACTTACTTGCGTTACCCATTTTGACAGTCACAACCAAACTGAGTAACAAAGTGATCTGAACAAAACAAAATTCGGATCAATAAAGCTTTTAATGGAAAAACACTGAACAAAAACTGACCTTTGATAAAACTGTAATATCAAATAATATAAAGACGTCCGTACAATATCAGCTTTTCAACTGAGATATATTTGTGAAGTGATTACGCATAATACCTAGCATGGGTTTATATAGCTGCATTTTTCCTTGTATCAAAGTATAAACAGCGCCAAATTATCATATCCCAGAAATATTCATGAATCCATCGTTAATATTTAGAATAAAGTACAAAATTTTTCATCGTTAATGAATGGGTTTCTCCACTGACGAAGTTTAGCCGTACATTGATTGTGATAAAATTAAATAACGGTTATTTAATACAAACATTCATCATCATATCAGCTAAAGGACGTACACTGCTGAACAAAGGCTTCCCCTATAAGTTTTCACAGCCAACGGTTTCAAGCCGGTTGCTGTTTACCCATACTGCAAGCGTGGTGGTGGTTCCACAGAGGTGACGCTGCCACCCATCCCTCTGGTTTAGAGTCTCTTAGTCACCTTTTACGACATCTATGGGAGGAGATAGAGTGGTGCTATATTCTTAATCCGGATACCACAGAGCGATGGGTCCCATTCTGCACTCATCAACCCGCCTGTCAAGCGTGGTGAGCGCGTGCAAATTCCCTCCAAAATGAGGACACATGACGTTTGGAGAAAGGCTTTGTTCAGTAGTGCACGTCTTTTAGCAGATATGAAGAATATGGTCAATAATAACTTTGAAGCTCGAAGCGACAGGCTAACAGTCGGGCTGCCATTTATACTGCCAGTTTTATACTAAGTTCTAATGGTGTACCTACTTGTAAAGTTCGTATTCTTTGCGAGTTATGGAGACAGCTATATGGTTCGTAGAAGAACTAAAGTTGCCGATATAGCTGAAAGGATTAGTGTTTCCTTCAGTTTTGAAGTGGCAATCACATTGCTCGTAGAAATTATGGCCGTTGGGGCACACAGGTTCTCGGGTGGAGACCGCGCACTCAAAAACATAGCATAGGATGGCCTTCAACGAAATGCACCAATGACCTGGTGAAGGTCACTGGGAGCCGGCTTGCAACCGTTGGCTGTGAAAACTTATAGGGGAAGCCTTTGTTCAGCAGTGTACGTCCTTTAGCTGATATGATGATGATGATGATGAAGTGTTTGTATAAATAACCGTTATTTAATTTTATCACAATGAACGGTACGGCTACACTTCGTCAGTGAAGAAAAACATTCATTAACGATAAAATATTTAGTACTTTATTCTAAATATAAAGATAGATTCATGAATATTTCTGGGAAATGAGAATTTGGCGCTGTTTATACTTTGATGCTTATCGACGATATACAAGGAACAATGCAGCTAGATAAACCCACGCTAGGTATTATGCGTAATCACTTCACAAATATATCTCAGTTGAAAAGCTGACATTGTACGGATAACTCGTCTTTATATTATTAGATATCTAATACAGTTTTTATCGAAGGTGAGGTTTTGTTCAGTGTTTTTCCATTAAAAGCTTTATTGATCCGAATTTTGTTTTGTTCAGATCACTTTGTTACTTACTCAGTTTGGTTGTGACTGTCAAAATGGGTAACGCAAGTAAGTGCTACAAAACTGAGAGATTGTATTCGGTACTGTATTGTTTTCATGTGGTGATCGCATTTAGAAATGAGCACCGCTCCATCACCTCCTGTGGATGTCGTAAAAGGCGACTAGAGGTCTCCATACCAGAGGGATGGGCAGCGGCGTCCCTTTTGTGAAACAGTCGCCATTCTGCGCTCACGAACCCGCCTGCCTAGCGTGGCGAATATGAAAAAATGACACACGGCATGTAACTGGTCGTTATGGAAATCTATAGGATATAGGCCTTTGTTTAGCTGTGGACGTTCTCTGGCTGATATGTATTGAAAAGGTGTATCAAACGAGTTCATGATATATTCCCCATATAATTATTTAATTCAAATGGGGCTCTTCAGCGACCGCTGAAGTTGTACGTGTCGTAATTTATACTAAGGAATATCAATCACGATTACATTTTTAATATATACCTTTTATAATTACCTTGCCATCTTCGTGAAGAGTCGAGCAAGTTATTCACCGTCGTGGTAAGCGACATGCCTACCCATATCAATTAGAATGCTAGCTACTAGTCCTGCGAGGCATCACACTGCTCCCGTCACCTCGAGACGTAAAGTTACTTAGTCTCTTATGCCCAAGTTTAAACACTACTGCTTAGCAGCGAATATCTGGCACTGGGGTGGTCCCGACCTAGCCGGCATCCTGCTTTGAGAGACCTACCACCAGTAATAGCTAGCTACAGAACCTGGACCTTCACTTGGGTTTCACCTGTATCGTACATCGGTACAGTTTACAAAAATTTACCAAAGCCAAACGCTTAGCCACAACGCTAACTCTATTGTATTAATTTGTCTGGATGGCATGTAAATTCTTATTCATTATCTAACGGATCTGCCGTTATATATTTTCAGATATGCCACCACCGCCACCCCATGGACCACCACACGGAGCCCCACATGGGGGACCATATGGCGGTCACCATGGCCCCTGTCATGGAGCCCCGCACGGTGGACCGCCAGGACCTCCACATGGTGGACCTCCCGGGCCCCCACATGGACCCCCACATGGTGGACCTTGTTGTGGACCCCATGGACCTCCTCACGGGCCACCGCATGGCCATCATCATCCTCGTTAATTTCTAGATTCTGAGTCATCAAAACGAGCTATCGTTAAATAAAAGTGTTTATTTATACAATTTCATCGGTGATGTTTCACAGTAAATCAAGATCCCAGGAATATAGATAAAAAATGTTAATGTTATTTTTTTATTAAACTTGGTGGCTACAGATTACGTTAGTTTGTGAATGTAATTAAATGCCAGTAAAAACAGTTTTTTATTTCCCGTGGTAAAGAAAGTGTATGGATACCCACGTGTCATCATCATCATCATTTCAGCCGAAAAACGTCCACTACTGGACAGAAGCCTCCCCCAAAGATGCTCATTGGGGGATTTTGCCATAATCGCCACGCTTGGCAGACGGGTTGGCGATCGCAGTTGTTATAATTGTACTCGAAGGACGCTGCTGCCCTTTCCTTTGGCTAATCCCATAGTCGCCTTTTACGACACCCACGGGATGAGATAGGTTGGTGGCATTCTTAGCCGGCACCACACGGCATGCCGGCACCACACGGCATACCCATATCTTTTTTATGACTGGTTTTCTTTTTTATTGGGCCCAGTGGAAATCTTTCATGAAATTCCTATGCCCCGGGGAAGGATGAAGAGGCATGCCGGGTCCCCCCCGGGGGGAGATTGTAAAGGACCCACACCACCGTCTTCTCGTAGGTCACTCGGTGTGGGCACGCAGATTTCCCAATCTACGCACCCACGAACTCAGAGGCCACGAGGATCACGAGGAAGAAGGCCTCTATAAAAAATCCCCGATCCCAAGCTAGCGTGCGGCGTGGGGTGCATGGCTGATGGGAAGTTTAGTCGCGAGCACGCCAACCACAGGACCAGTGGTACCTGAATATAGGTTACGCTTGCCTGGGTCGACCGTATATTTCCCCCATACTCGTCGGAATAGTAATGGAATCCTTAAGAAACAATAAAACAATGAACCTGAAGAAGGTGGAGAAAGAGAAGGAGGAAGGAGAGAGGGTGGGTACGCTGTCGGAGACTGACAGCGTCCAAATGGACACGGGGTCGGATGTCGATCCCGTGTCCGTGTGACTTGCATGCCAATGCGCGTACGCGCTGTCGCGTCCGGGCACGCCGTTGCCGTCGGGTGGGGTGAGTGACAGCAGGGGGTTTCAGGAGTACGGGAATATGGCGCCAGGGCGGTTGTTACCCCGGCGCCGTCTCCTCCTTCTTCGAGCGGGATCGGCCCTCTCCCGATCCCGCTCTGCGGTGTCCTTCTGGAGCATGACGCTCTCGCAGAAGGAGACCACTGCATTCCAGTTTTCGTGCTCTGCCAACATAGCCGACACTACTGCTGGCAGAGAGAAATCTTGCCCAATCCGATCGACCAGGATCCGCCGCTCGGCAGCCCATGCAGGGCACGCCCCGAGCGTGTGCTGTGCGGTGTCCTGGTCGCTATCACAACGGTGGCATTGTGCCGTGGACTCGCGTCGTATCCTGTGCAGATACGCACCGAAACTACCGTGCCCGGTGAGCACCTACGTCAGGCGGAAGGTGACGCGCTCGCTCCTCCTGAACCAGGCTCCAAAGAGCGGCAGGACGGCCTCGATGACGCGCTTGGTTGCAAAACCTGTCCAACGCCCCTGGAGGCGCGCCTTCGTCGCTCTGGCGGAGGGAGCGTGTCTGATCGTAGACCCACGCATTTATCTCCGCCAGGATGTCGAAAAGCGGAAAACGCGCCCGGAGAGTTGCCGCCTCGTAGGACACTGTTCTGTCCGTGAAGAGTATGTTTTGTCATGTCAGCATTCGGGAAATACGCAACGTATTTTCTTCAATAATACTACAGTACCTCAATACTAAACTCTTTAACCAGTGTGTGTTGCGAGCGATGACATTTGGTAAAGAGATGTGGTTATTCACTATGGGCATCATAATAAAGCTGAAGGTCACACCGAGCTAGAGCTATGGAGAGAGCTATATGTGGTGTCAAAAATCAGGAGATCCGTAGAACAACTAAAGTTTCTAACATAGCTGAAAGAATTATAAGCTAAAGTGATAATGGGTGGGGCACAATACTCGTAGTACCGATGGCCCTTGGGGCAAGAAAATTCTTGAGTGGAGACCGCGCACCGGAAAACGCTGCACGGGAAGGCGTCCAATGAGATGTATGGATGACTTAGTGAAGGTCCCTAGAACTCCTTGGATGCGGGTGGCATGTAACCAGTCGTTGTGGAAATTTATGGGGGAGGCCTTTGTTAAGCAGTTTGGGTAATATGATGATGATGTTTAGTAGCGACTAGTTCTAGTTTTGATTGCGATGTCGGCACGATTGTTGCAGTGGCTAATACAATCGGCTGCTGCGCTCCGGGTCACGGGTTCGTTCCCGTACGGAACAAATATTAGTATAATCTGCAGGTAGTTGTTCCGGGTCTGAATGTATTGTGTGTGAAATTTGTGTCTGTAAAGGCGCCCAAGACACAGGAGAAATCCTAGAGAGGCGCAACGTTTTTGAAAAAGAAGAAAGAAAAGACGAAGAAGATTTTACATATCATGAATATCGGTTGTGTCACCCCACTACTGTATGTATAATATAACCTGTTATTAGATTTTTTTTAACATGTTCCGATGGTTTGGAAGGTCATAGTCATATCAAGTTATTGTAGTGTCATCGATTCTCGATACGTCTGCAAAATTTCATATCAATTGGACATCTAGAAGTCTATCTAGAAGCTTCAAGATTCCATTACATTCATACATAGTTACGCGCCTATAGTTACATGGCATTATAGTGGATACATACACTTCAAGCCAATATAAGCGTATAAAAAAAGCTCTCTTTGTCGTTAATCATAACAATGAAGCGTACCTTTAATATATATACAGACTTATTTTTATAAGTAGTTGGTAATATTACACGTGTTCTAAGTAACGGCATTAATCGATATCAAAAAGTATCTATTTGTGTAGGTGCGAAATTATTATTAAAACATTTTTGCCGAAATATATTCTAGGACAAATATAGGGATGTAAAGATGAATAGAGAAAACATGATAAAGCCGGATGCGTAACGAACACTCTACCGTCAGTTGACCCCTTCAAACTTTTACATCTCAATCTACCAACAAGGATAGGGCGCGTGGCCTCAAGGCTACCGTGCTGTAGTACATAGGTAACCATGCCTTGCATCCCGAGTGTTTTTCTTGTCTCAGTAAAGCTATCGATTCCAGATGTTATATCAATAACTTTGAGAGTCGTTATGCAGGCGCTTATAGCCAGTTGCACTTACTGACCGGTAAACTATCGGCGAGGTTAAGCAACGCTCGGCGCGGTAAGTCTATAGATGGATGATCGCACAGTGGTATCTGAACTGAGCGTCTCCGTGCTTCGGTTGTCGTCATTAGATGGCAGTCGCTAAGTCTAGCCAGAGGCCTTTGGGCAGCTTGAATAACTCTGGCACAAGGTTGGCCACACCACACAAAAAAAAAGGAAAAAAAAGAGTTGTTATGAGATTTCTGAAGCCGAAGTCTCCTATTAAATGATTTGGATATCATCAACAAAATATGTAGGGTGCCCAATACTAAGATAGTTAAGTAAATGGGACTCGACGTACATTAATATTCGTGTGTGTATTAGATAATAAATAAAAATAATAATAAAGCTTTATTTTCCTTTACAAACTTATTTTCTATGTTGTAATGTAAATACGTACTTATTCTGTTTTAATTATATACTATGAGAAATGTTTTCCGTTAGTATCTAGATGGCGATTGTTATTAAAATGTATAAGGACCGTTAGCGGTAAAAGCCTCCTCCAACCGTTTCCACGAATCTCTTTCTTTGGCGATTCTGCTCCATGTACTTCCTGCTGTCGTGGCGATGTCGTCACTCCATCTTTTGTGTGGTCTTCCTGGTCTACGTTTTTTATTTATCGGGTACCAATTTGTGGCGATATTTGACCATCTCTCGTCAGTTGCTCGTTGGACGTGTCCAGCCCATCTCCAATTTAAACTAAGCACTTTTTCTTAGCTACTTCCGTTACCTTAGTCTGTTTTCTAATTGTGGTGTTTTTTGTTTTGTCTTTTATCTTGAGTCCCATGTAGCTAATTACGTCAGTCCGGCAGGCAGGTTGCAAAAAAAACCGAAGTTACTGGAACAGATTTATTAAATTAAAAGTACAATATTAATTATATCTAAAGTAGGTGACAATTGTTCAATGTTAGAAACAAGAGTGAGGTGCATTCTTGAATATGATGCCGTCGTCCGCTCGCCGATGCGCGTCACGTTGAGTCGATTCAGCATTTCGACATCGGTTCCCAGGCTGGTGCAATATTTATGCTATTTCCTATAATTCGCATGACATCGTGGTATCCGTGGATAATTGTTACTTAACATCTCCCTCCTTAAGATCAGTGATTATTGGCGGACTAGTTCGAAAATAACGCTGATAATCTAGGCTGAACCGGAACGGGATGATTCTGAATCTCAGCGTAGGCATTGCTGCGTTCCATCTCAATGCTTGTGTGTTCTATTGCTTCTTTCGACCGCTGTTTCAAGTACTTTCGTACCGCGAGGCCAATACCAAGTGCACTTGCACTTAACAGCAGTACGTATAGCGGTGTAATAGTGTAATACACGCTATAAATGTCGGCTTTGTTCAATGTCAACGGCGATTCCATTGATATTTCATCAGTTGCAACATGGAGGCTGCGAAGATCTGCCGATTTAAGAGTTAATTTTCTTACTTCAAGGTTGTAATTATCTTCTTTGCTGAATGGGATATTCATTATCTTCAATGCTTGTCCTTTTAAACGGTCATCCTTGTTTGCTAGAGTTATATCTGGGGTTTGCACGATACAATCTTTGGGTATGGTGATCAAGAAACTACCTCGAAGTGTGCTGTACTGAGTTCCAGTGCAGGATAAGCGAATCTTGGTAGGTACCGGGAAGCTGACTACATAATGTCGATCGTCTAGTGTCTCCACTGCCTCGGTCTTTAACTCTGTTGTAGTGAACTGGCATGACTTGTCGATTTGCTGCGTAGTTATTAGCCGATGGATACAGTCGCCCTGACTTCTATAGTGGTGATTAATGGTATCTTCGCAGAGATAGTATTGGCTAGACTTCGGGCATTCAGCCTCTATATACATAAAATCCTTGTCGTGAATTGCTAGGAAAGGGTAGGAGGGAATGATTACTTTACTATCTTTATTGGGAACTATGGATAATTTATATAAATCATACGTAGTAGGAAATACAACCGGGAGCTTGAATACCAATACTACATTTTTGCTGCTATAATAATAACCTAACTTTATTATATCGAAATATTCTCTAAAACTAATGTTCAGTATTTGTTCTCTTCCATAGAGAGCATTTAACTGTTCTAACATCCTATTAAACATATCTAACTTAAACATAAGAAAATGTGTGCTCTTAGCATGTATAAAAGCTAACAAGTTTTCTAACCTAAGAAGTTCATTAGATAACGATTCAATATTATCTGCTAACATTATTATAAATTGAGCTAAGTGGGCGTACTTAACGAAGTCTTTCTCTTGTTTTAAATCACCAACCATGATCTCATTCACAGTTTCTTTAATTTTGTTCTGATTTTGAACCACGTTGGCTAAAATAGCTAAATTTTGGGACAACCAATGCTTATTTAAACTTATGCGATTATTGATTTCTGTAACCATTTTATTCTCATTTCCTTGCAAGACTCTAATGGCATCGTCATAACGAATGGCATCGGTGTAATCTAGGTTTCCGGAGATGCTTTTAATAACGGAACCTAAACCGTCAATTAAACCTCTCTTATTACGATTAGGCTGAAATAGTTCTATTTGATCTGATAACGTCGCGATTTTACTATAAAGATATTCGATATGGGGTTGATATAATGAAAAGGTTTTGTTATGAAACTGAGGTGAAATATTATCTAACTGTTCTTTCACTAAATTTATGTTATTTTGTATAGTTTCCAAATTAATTGGTTGGACAAATGAGTGATAATGGGAAATGACTTTTGTTTTTCCTAGCTTAAAAGGCAGGATACCTGGTCCATTATCCAAACTATTCAACGTTATGTCTTCCGCTTGTACCAGGCTCAGGGTCAGGAGGACAATCCTGTAACAATCGGGAACTATTAGGAACCCGTTTTAATCGTGATTTAGCTACCGGTCCACGTTTCTTTTTGGTATAAATGTGAATTGGTAAATCCGCTAACACTGTATCATGTGTAAATCTAGGGGCTAACTTCTGTCGACTAGCTGTAGGATTGCGAACGAAAATTTGCTGATCGGGGGAATATTCTTGTTCTGGTTCCCTATCTTTATTGATATTTTCGGTGATACGTGTGCGGTCATGAAGGGATAAATTGTTAATCATTTCGAAGACCTTTTGCATTTTATTACGATGTTCTTGTGTGTATAATTGAAGGACATTTTCTGATAGATTTATGTCTAAAGGATCACGAGGATCTAAATGTCCTGTAATTATATCTAAGGGTCTACATTTCGTAAAACTATGAATAGAACTATTGTACCCTAAAATTGCATATGGCATTAAGTTTATAACGGATTCTTCACGGTGTTCTAGTTTTAAAAGGCGTAAATGTTCAAGTAATGTGGAATGTAGTCTTTCCACCATGCCGTTCTCATTAGGGGCATAGGCTAAAATTTTGTGGTGTTGAATTTTATGTATCCTTACGAATTCCAAGAATAACTGATTTGTAAATTCCGTGCCTCTATCCGTTACAATAGTTATAGGAACCCCGTGATGCGTGCTGAATACTAGAAGGGCTTGTATAACGCTAACCGCTGTCGCATCCCTAAGGTGGTAGGCTTGAGCATATTTAGAAAAAGCATCAATTATTGTGAGATATTTCTGAGTTTCGACACTTAACAAATCAAGGTGGACTATATCAAACGGCTTAGTTGGAGGTGGTACAATATGAAACTTTTGCTTTATTGGGTTTCTATCGTATTTAGCTTGACCACATATGTTACATTCATTTATATATTTTGATATATGCTCCTTCATTTTAGGCCAATAGTATTTCCCGGATAAAGACAGGTAGCACTCGTTAATTCCACGGTGGTTAGTTTTACTTTCGTGGTAATTCCGAATTATTTCTTGTTGTTTAAAATAATCTTTAATATTTTCTAATTCTATTTTAGTTAGAACTAGATCCATAGATGAGCTTTTAAACTTGTTTTGAATTATGGGAATAATTTCATACATTGCCAATGGGGGTTTAATAAGTATACCCGTCTTTACTTTAGGGTTAACATATTCTTTTACTGATTTTACAACATCTTCTTCAAGATTACTTTTGGATATCTGAATATGTGTCCTGAGGTGTGATTCAAATGGCTTTGATACTGTGACGGCTCTTTATGTCATCGACTAATGTAAAAACTATCTGCTTATGGTATTTATTGAGGGGAAAATCAGTTATGGGAACTTCTAATATTGGGTTCTCTGCATCGGTGTGAACCGTAGCAGTATTTGAATTATCCGATAGTGAGGGAGGCTTTTCTGTAGGGTTAACCATGAGCGAACTAGTTTCTTCAATATGCAACTCGATTCGAGATAATGCATCAGCGTTAGTGTTATATTTTCCCTGTTTATATACTACCGAGAAATCGAACTCACTTAATTTAAGTCGCCATCGAGTAAGACGCGAGTTGGGCTCCTTTAAATTCATCACCCATTGTAAAGGTCTATGATCTGTTACAATCTTAAACTTTCGGCCAAACAAGTACGGTCTAAAGTATTTTGTTGCCCAGACGATAGCTAACAACTCTTTTTCGATGGTACTATAATTAATTTCACTACTGTTCAAAGTCCTAGAGGCGTAAGCGATAGGTTTATCTGAACCGATAGTACCTTGAGATAAAACAGCTCCTATGGCTAAATTTGAGGCATCGGTTGTTAAGATAAATTCCCTTGAGAAGTCCGGATACTTTAAAATGGGATCGTTCATCAAAAGAGTTTTGCACTTCTCAAAACACTGAATATAATTCAGATCTAACGTGATTTTAGAACCCTTTTTTAAACACTGTGTCAAAGGTTTTGTTACTCTGGCAAAATCGGGTATAAATTTCCTGTAATATCCAAGTAGTCCTAAGAACCGTTTAATTTCAGTGGGTGTTTTCGGAAGTGGATATTTTTTTATTGCGGATATTTTGTCTGGATTCGGCTTAATGCCATCCTTGCTGATAACATGGCCCAAATAAGATGTTTCGAGTTTGAGGAACTCAGACTTGTCCATTTGTATTTTAAAATTGGATTCACGTAATCTTTTGAACACCCTCTCTAGATTTACCATGTGTTCCTGTAATGACGTTGAATAAACGATGACGTCATCTAAATACACTAGACATATCCTATTCTGCAGATCCCTAAGAACATTGTCCATGACCCGTTGAAAAGTAGATGGACTATTTTTCAGACCCATGGGCATTCTTAAAAATTCAAAGTGACCATGTTCTACGGTAAATGCAGTTTTCTGAATATCCGCCGGATTCATTTCCACTTGGTAAAATCCGCTAGCTAAGTCTAAGGTAGTGAAGTAATGACAGTTGCCCAATTTGTCCAAAATATCTGTAATATTCGGTATGGGGTACTTATCATCCAAAGTTTTCTCATTCAACTTCCGAAAATCTACTACTAGTCTCCATTTAGGCTTGCCGGAAGCGTCCGCCTTTTTAGGGACAACCCAAATGGGAGAACTCCATGCAGACTCTGACGGCTGAATGATTCCCTGATCTAACATTTTGCTAATTTGGTCCTGTACTTCTTCCCTATGTATAAATGGGTAGCGATAACTTTTGGTATATATCGGAATTTCGTCACTTGTTTTTATGGAGTGTTTTATTTTATTAGTAAATGTTAAGTTCTCGCCTTCTAGATAAAATACATCCGCATACCGTGCACATAACAACTCTAAGTTAGTACGTTCTTCTAAATTTAAGTGGCTGGTGCGCAAACGTGATAACACTGCCTTTTCACGTTGAACCGTTCGTTCGGTGCGTGTGCACTCAACATTATAAAGCTGTGCGTGTACTGGGTGGTCCATGGAGAAAATAACATCACTACGATTAGGGTTCTGAATTTCTAAAATACCTCTCTGATTCTTTACAGTAGTTATACATTCGCCTATGCGACAGTTAGATATTATTTGTTCAGGGATAATAGCCTCTCCGTCGTGAATGTTAATTGGTAACCTAACTAGTTTTGAAGACCCAGCTGGTATTATATCCTCATATAGGTTAGCGTTGCGCGAATCATAAACTCTAATAGGATTCGACGCGTTAGAAGTTATTAAAGATTTCGTCTTAAAATCAATGGTGGCTTCCCACTTATCTAATAAGTCAGATCCTATTAATCCGTCAAAATAATCGTGAAACTTGTACACGAAAAGGGTTATGTCATCTTTATCGTTCAGTTCTGAAAAACAAGGTAAAGTTATAGAATAATCACTGCGTGTTATTGCGTGTACGTTACAAACCTCGAAAGGATCATAATTTAAATTTAAGTCACTAAAATAAGTTTCAACTGCGTTAGGGCTGATAAAAGACTGATTAGCGCCTGTGTCTATCAAAAGTTTTAAAGGTGGATTCTTAATCTGCAAAAAAGGAAGTTGACGTTGAGTCTGAAGATTAACCTCTATTTTGGTTTGTCGAATTTTTGGGTGCTCTGAAAATCCTGATTATCCTCTATTGGGCCACCTAAATCCTCGTTGGTGGAATCGTATGTAATTTCTGGCTGCTGATAAGATGCGTCATCATAATCGGTACAGTAATTTTCAGAATAATATTCCGTGGGATCGTAATAAGAATAGTTATCAGTATAATAATCACCGTAATCATATCCTGAACAATCATTAAAATTCATCTCCTTGCTTTTAAAATAATTGGTAGCCGGAGGGTTACCAGACTTTGTCCAGTCATGACCCCTCATTGCGTTACTGGGGGGTAAAGTTCTCGGCACAAAATGGCTGACACCACTCATGGGGCGAGGCTGTTGAAAATTAAATTGTGGTGCAGGGTTACGTGGTATAAATCTAAATGCATTATTCTGATTATAATTAGGTGGTGCAACACGGAACATTTGTTGTGTACGTGATGGTCCAGCCTGATTCTGATGATTAATATTAGGTCGCCACTGTGGGGGTCCCTGTGGTATCATAGGTTGTCCGAACTGAGTCCTAGAAGGTCCGGGCATATTGAAAGTAAATGGTTTAGATGATGGGGGAGTAAAACCTTGTACAGGCAAGGGTTTAGATAGCATGGGCTGTGGCATCGATTTCCTATCTGTTATCTGACTACTACGCTGTTGTAAGTATAGTACATTTTGTTCCTCATGAACAAACTCTAGAGCCTTTTCAATACTTTCAGGGCGCATGCACCTAATACGTGAACCTAATGGGTCTCTGAGACCACGCACATACGCCTGTAAGGTTAATTTTTTATAAAGGTCCCTTTTTGCCTCAATCGTAGAGGTAACGCTTTCGTGTAACGACACGTATGTCATTAGAGTGCTGAACAAATTTTGACACCGCTCGTAAAACTCTTGCGGGGTGTCAGGCCCTTGTGATAATAATGCCAGATCATTATATAGGGCTGTCTCGTCTCGTTGGTCCGAAAAATTATTAATAAGAGATTTACGAATACCAGACCAATTGGTTGGGATACCATTGGAATTGATTAATCTTGCCGCGGGGCCAGTTACTCTATTTAAAATACCGTTAAGAAGAGCAATCTCAGAAAGTCTATTAGGTGGATTTTCCTTTGTTACAAACTCATCGACTAATTGGTCACATAAGTGGATAAATCTAGTTAAAACGTTGACGTTGCCATCAAAATCGGGCACCAATCGAAGGGCTTTAAAAATGCGGTCCAAATCAGCCATCTTATTCCCTAAAATATCTGAATTACAACTAGTATCGATACTGAGTTCCCTATTCAAATCTTGCGCACTATGCCTACTATTATAACTACTCTCTAACCTAACGCTCCGCGATTCTCGTGGATGGAAAATCTTGGAAATAATTTTAAACACAGGAAATATAAAAGGTAAGGGTGAGCAAATCACTAAAGGATTTTAATGTACTCACAAGGTGTTCATTTCGGCCTTTCTGCGGTATCGATTGCTGGATACTCCTGCTGCAGGTCACGACGTGTAGATTCGATCCTCGATCGGGGCTTGACAACCACCAGGACGGCTCGTAGATGCACCGTAGTCCTCGAGGATCCTACCGACTGCGCCAATTACGTCAGTCCGGCAGGCAGGTTGCAAAAAAAACCGAAGTTACTGGAACAGATTTATTAAATTAAAAGTACAATATTAATTATATCTAAAGTAGGTGACAATTGTTCAATGTTAGAAACAAGAGTGAGGTGCATTCTTGAATATGATGCCGTCGTCCGCTCGCCGATGCGCGTCACGTTGAGTCGATTCAGCATTTCGACATCGGTTCCCAGGCTGGTGCAATATTTATGCTATTTCCTATAATTCGCATGACATCGTGGTATCCGTGGATAATTGTTACTTAACAAGCTCCTATAGCTTCCCTATAGCTCTTTGGCATATTTTTATTTTGTCTAGATTTTGTTTAGTTAGGGGCCATGTCTGACAAGCATATGTGAGCGTGGGAAGTAAGCATGTTTCCATATCTTTGGTTATTAATTTCATAAGGATCTTGCTCTTAAACATTTCTTTCATTGCCCAGTATTTGTTCCATGTGCATTTGATTCTTCTTTCTATTTCTCTGTCGGTGCAACCTTTAAATGTAATGAGGTGTATCAGATAAACCAATTTTAAATCCGTCTGATCTGATCTGACTTCAAAGATAACTTATTTTTCATACAAATATTTATCCTCTGTTTTAACGCCTTAAACATTCAAACACTTTATTTTTAACCAAAAGGCGAAATACCAGTTCTCATAAATCCAACATAAAAAATGACAGATTTTTATATAAGCTTTCAACCCCTATTTTGCCCTCTTATGGGTAGAATTTCAAAAAATCTTTCCTGGGTGGATTCCTACGTTATAAAAGGTATCTTCGGCCAAAATGTCAAGTTTCTAGCCCCAGTGGTGTAGGCTGTGCGTTGATATGTCAGTCAGTCAGTTTCTTCTTTTAAATAGATGATAGATGACAATGCTGACGAAGCAAACACGGTTTATTGAAAACTTAGTTCTCAATTAGCAATTCCCATAATCCCTGAAAAGGAAAGTCTTGCCCTTAATTACCAAGCTGAGCAAGCTGGCTGGTGTACATAGAACAAGGTTTTGCACCAGGTGGTGAGATCTGCCGTCCACCACTGCCCTAATAAAAACCATATTAGTATACCGAACAAAAGAAACTATCAAAACTCTATGAAAGCGATAGTCCGTTAAATAATAATTTTACTTCGTCACTGGGACCGCAATCCGTTAAAGGTTGTTTGGAGTTTTTCATAGCCCGTTTGTTTTGAAATTCCCTCAAAGTAGAAAATGCTATTTACTCATTGCGGCTCGTTTACTTACAAGGTATTTAGGTTTGTGTCGTCTGTTCTCAGTTTTGTATTTGGAAAATGGAATTTTCCTGTTGGGATATAGAAGGGGCGGAATTCCCAATCGATTTTCAAAACGGATGTTTTGTAATAGCTATTTCGTTTTTGTTTACAGTTGTTCTTTTTGGGGTTTTCATCCATTTCATTTCTCTTTGTTTTGTGGTTATTTAATAGCTGTTTTGAATACCTTGTGATACATAAAATGACTCAGAGATGTACAATGAGACAATCATATTTCGTATCGTAATTCACACGTATTATTTGGTCATAAACCAATATAAGGTGACAAATCGTTTCTATTGCGAGTCATAGCTGATAAACATGAATTAGGCGCAATATTTGTACTGACTATCAGTAAGTAACGATAAAGATAACATCCCTGTCGGTACAGATAAAGGATGTATAAAATAATCGATTGATCTCTTTAGTTGTATATACTACAAACGATACTGCTTCTCGTAGGAATAAATTCTGTAATAAACTGTATTCGTGATATACAAGTGAGTATTTTGTTTTGAAATTATGGATTGGACTAACTGCTACCAATGTATTCGTATTTCGATAAATCATTATTAAAACCTAATAGTCCTGTAGTGTTTTACATTATAATAATTACCAATATGTCGCAGAAAACCCAAATTTAAATTGGACATTCAAAATATAATGTCAGTAGTATTTTATTGAAATCTCAGAGCGTTTTCTCATCTTGCGGTTGGATTCTATATTATTATTTAAAACCTAAAGGTATGCTGTAAGCTGTATTAAATACTATTTGAGTAAGCTTAGAATGATTAACATTTCAGTATGCAAAGTTATATTGATATTTTCATAATTCCTTTTCAAACTTCGTATTGATAAAATTCAGCAATTCACCCAATTTTGTTATAATTGTAGTACATTTTTCTTTCTAAGTTTAAGCTAAGGTGCACTTTTCCACTTGAATCACAATTTTCGCTTTCATGTACTGTTGAAATTAAAAATAGGTACAGATTATTGTTAATATTTTTATATTTTGTAGTTATTGTAAATAAAACTTTGCTAATAATTAGATTTCATAACGAAGTACAGACATTATTACTTAATCGTAGTTTTCAAGTTCTATTTATGATGTAAAATTAACAAATGTTAATCAGAGAAGGAACTGTCTCCTGAGGAGGATACAGGATAACACCCTAGTTCAGGAGGCAGAGCTTCTATTGTAATAGTGTCAGTAAAAGTTGCCAATAAATAATAATTATTTTAAATTTAGACAAACTATGTATTATAATAATTATTTTTAAATTCTGAAATAATCATTACATACTTTATTTTATACATACATACATGCAGTGTTCATAAAATATTGCGTAAATTTACAATTATCTATCTAAGTTATACAGCCCACAGTTGGAACCAAGCCCAATAAATTCCGCTTAGCACGCTTTTGCTTGCACTAGATGTAGAGACCTAATATAATTATAAACTTTGTGCCTAGCTGCATTAAACAACATTACATTACATTTTTAGTGTGTAATAGACAAGAGCCGAAAAAAGATTTTAACTAAAAGAGTCCGTGTAAAAAATATAATGAAAACTCGCAAAGTTATAGCTTCGCTATGTTGCCCTTTTATTCGCGCATAATCATGTGACATCGTCTTGGAGTCGCACGGATGCGGATGCATGGGGGGTAGCACAAGGGGAAGTTACATGCCAAATATATCGACGCGATGTCACCGGCACGGTGACTTGACTTGCGTATTAATAAGTCGAAACTTTTTATTTATGTTACATTTTTTTTATAAAGCTATTGAAATTGATTCTATTGCTGATTCTGAATAAACTATTTTCAGGTTTCATATAAGCTAAGAATAATATTGAAAATGCATTTTACTACAATACCCTTCAGAAATTAAAAACTTGATAGGTAAATCTCATTTATATTAATCATGAATAAAAATAAACGGTCATAAAATAAACGGTTTGTGTTTCCGAATTGTTATTCTTCTTCTAACGGTTTTGTTTCTAAATCCAAATTTTTGTATGATATTTGTGATTTGGATGTAACGTGTTCCATTGGCCGATCGCCGTCGTGTCATACGGCGGGTCAATGTACGCCCTACAAGGAGAAGTCAACTTTTCGTCAATCCATGAATGACGACTGTTACAGGTCGGTGCGACAAACTATGCTCTGCTGTTATAGAAGATGGGCATGTTTTCCGTACATTAGAAATTCATTATTTCCTATTCCATCTTCTTCTTTTTCTACAATAGTGTCGGTACGAGCTAACTGTCCAGAGACCACCAGCTTTGGTCAGGTTGCTTGCAGGTTGGTTGCTTGCCTGGAGTAGATGGTATAAATTAAAACGGTAAAATATTTTCAAAATATGTCCAGGTTTAAGATAATCCCCACGTTTCACCAAAGATGAACGTACACTCTCTCTTTATAACAGTAAGAGCTATGGATACTATAATGCAGACAATTAACAGTATAGTACATATTGGTATAGTCCAACGGCGTAAAGGCTATGATTGACAGTAAGTGATACAAACGATAGAAAACCGTCTATGAATGAATTATTTAACTCGGCCGCAGTCCACAGCAGGGTGACTTTCCCAAAAAAGAAGTGATGTGTTTTATTTTAAAATTATGATTTAATTGTTTCAGTAATGCCACCTCCACCACCAAATCCCGATCATCCCCCGCATCACCCCGGTGATCATCCCCCGGGTCACGAGCCGCAGCCGCACCACCCACCGCACCAGCCACCACCACCACACCATCCACCACCACGACACCATTAATACGTGGTTAATGTAATTGCCTATCCAGCACCCACCGCAGCAGTATTCATTTAAATTATGGAACTGTAATTGATTAAAGGAGTTAATTAGAAAACTTGGTTTTATTATGTTGTTCCGATGGTGTACTGCGTACTAACATACTCTTAAACGGTTAGCGTCATGAACGCGCGGATTGTCCTTCGATTACAAACTAACATGTCCAGCGTAGTGATTATCATTATCAACTTGGGAGAAGCTTACGTGTCGAAGTCGAGTGCTATGGGATGTTGAGTGTCCCTTGAGTTTGAGCGTTTGACGTACATTAGGAGATAAGATAAAGGAAATTGACAAGCACCATGTTTTATACTGCTTACATGCATAGTCATCATCACAGTGATCATTTCGGCTAAAGAACGTCCACTGCTGAACAAAGGCCTACTCCATAGATTTCCAAAACTGTGTCAACATTTTAGGGTGAACTTTCCAGTATTCACCACACTTGCTTACTGTTCTACAGAAGGGACGCTGCTGCCCATCGCTCTGGTTTAAAGTTCGTTAATCACCTTATACGACATCCACAGGAGCAGATGGAGTGGTGCTTTATTCTTAATCTGGACACAATACGGAATCACAAAACATTCATAGTATGTACCTATTATGTGGACAATTAAAGAGTCCACGGTTCCTATTACATAAAATCACCGAATTAGAGGAGCAACAAAAACCCCAGCTGCATGCGTGTAAAGTAGTAGGGTCTGCTGTTAGGTCATTGCAATGTATTAATAAATAAAAAAAATAAAAAAAGTGTATGAGTCAGCTCCGACGCACGACTGGAGGCTACTCCGTAAGTACAACTGTCTCAGTAATTAATAGGCAGTAAGGGTTAAAAAATAAAAAGCAAGGATGTTTATATGGTATAGGTAGGTTATACCACCTCCTCCTCCTCCTCCTCCTCCACCACCTCAGAATACCACCACCCCATCTCCTCCCGTGGGTGTTTTTCATACCGGGTGCCTTATATATAAATCGATTCTTAAGGAGTAAACTCCAAAAAATTACATACCTCTTCACCAAGATTTTGTTTGAAGTAAACTGAATTGTAATAATTACTCTTTGAAATGTAATTACTTGCTTTTCCTTTTTCCGTGTCATCATTCATCATTTCAGCCGAATAAAGTCCACTGCTGGACACAGGCCTCCCCCAAAGATCTCCACAACGACCGTTATGGCTGTGCTGTGGGCTCAATGGGGGGTTTTGCCATAATCGCCACGCTTGGCAGACGGGTTGGCGATCGCAGTTGAGTTGTTAATATAGTCGAAGGACGCTGCTGCCCATCCTCCGGCTAATCCCTTAGTCGACTTTTACGACACCCATAGGAGGAGATGGGGTGGTGGCATTCTGAGCCGGCACCACACGGCATTCCATATATATATATTATTTTTTGTTTAACTTTTCCCCTCTCTAGGATTTCTCCTGTGTCGTGGGTGCGTTTACAAATATTTGTTCCGTGCGGGAACCACGACCACGACCCGGTGCGCAGCAGTCGACTGTATCAGCCACTGCACCAACCGTACCGTCAAAATCCTTGTGGTGTCCGGATAAAGAATATAAGCATCACTCTATCTCTTCCCGTGGATGTTGTAATACGTGAGTAAGGGGTTCTAAACTAGACGGATGGCCAGTAGCATCCTGTGGAACAGTAGTCATACTACGATTTTAATATTTGGCGCTTACCAAATCTTTACTTTTTACGGATTCTGTTTACTTCAGTCTTGGACTCAGGACAGGATCCGTAAGAAAAATGACGCGCTGAGAGCTTAAAAAACAGAACGCCGAGGCTGCGGGTCTAACATTGGCAACAAGCTGGCAAATAACACAAACATATATATATTCATTTAATTGTACAAAATCAAAAGTATTTCTCTTCAATTCGTATCAAATACAAAACGTCTGTTATATTGTACAGCATTATCCCTTCAAATGAAATATGTCTGTTTTTGTGGATATTTCTTGAAACGGACGCAAGACTATTTTACGGATCGTTGCTTTCGCCCATTCCATGTTACTTTTTCCTTTCAGTGGGATGTCCATCCCTCCCCTTTTTTGGTATGCCTTTATTATTTATTTATCCCCGCGGCGTGTTAGAATGGTCATCGCAATATAGTCTATTTATGAGTACGTGGTGCCGGCTCAGAATGTCACCACCCCATTTCATCCCGTGGGTGTCGTAAAAGTCGACTAAGGGATTAACCGGAGGATGGGCAGCAGCGTCCTTCGAGCACACAACAACTCAACTGCGATCGCCAACCCGTCTGCCAAGCGTGGCGATTATGGCAAGACCCCCCACTGAGCACACTACACACCCATATCGGTTGTTGTGGTGATCTTTGGGGAGGCCTGTCCAGCAGTGGACTTTATTCGGCCGAAATGATGATGATGATGATTCTTACTTCTATTCATCACCTATAAACTGTTTTTATATTTATCTGTACATTATTTGGTTTTTACTGTCTCGGAAATGCTCACGAGTCATCCAAGGGGAGAGGGGCAAACGGTATGTATATAAATGTTTCTTAACGGCGAAATCCACCTGGGCGTCGGCACCTAAGCCTACGTTATCTCGAGAACTATATAGGCACATCTCAGAAGGGGTTGTTTAAACCT
This sequence comes from Diloba caeruleocephala, assembly GCA_947459985.1. Taxonomy (NCBI): domain Eukaryota; kingdom Metazoa; phylum Arthropoda; class Insecta; order Lepidoptera; family Noctuidae; genus Diloba; species Diloba caeruleocephala. The sequence goes on from OX381615.1 coordinate 16,134,781, forward strand.
TGTTTAAGCCTTTTTAAAATTTTATTATTTTAAAACTGTGCCCCACACTATGGTTTCTCCTGTGTCGTGGGTGCATTTACAGACATGAATTCCACATACAATACACCCAGACCCGGAACAACTACCTGCAGACTATACAAATATTTGTTCCGTGCGGAAATCGAACCCACGACCCGGAGCGCAACAGTCGACTGTATCAGCTACAGCACCAACCGTGCCGTCTAATCTTAATCATGTACTGGCCTTTGTCCTAACTCCGATGGCACGCTAGATGAAGGTGAGCAGGTATTTTACATGGCGCGACTACTCCGTGTGGTGCCCGGCTATGAATATAGCACCACTCCATTTCCTCCCGTGGATGTAATAAAAGGCGACTCTAAACTATTTATTTATTATTTATATACACACAATAATAGAAAAATACAGAATATATAGGAACACTTAAGTACAAAGGTAGTGCTTATTTCTAAAGAAATTTCTGCCAGCAGACCTGCGAGGATCAGGATGTAATTTTAAATGTAGACACAGTGTATAATAGTAATAAAAACACAGTAAAATCCGATAAAAAATAATAATAATAATAATTACAAACAACAGATATACCGAATAATGGTAAAATACAAAAATAAAATAACTACAAATAGTACATTTTCATAATATTATAAGAGAGGTCTTTAAAGCCTTTTTAAAAAAAAACAGATAAGGATTTGGATTCACGTATGTTAGGCGGAAGCGAGTTCCACAGTCTTACTGCATGAACAGAGAAAGAGTAGGAATAGTCATTAGATTTATGGGGTGGGAATTGTAAAAGGGATCTAAGGTGGGACCTGCAAGGGGCATCAGGGGCTCTAACATACGAAAAACGCCCTCGCAAGTAGGAAGGGTATGTAAGGTTGTGAAGGACATTATAGAGAAGGCATAATATCCGTGTGTTCCTGCGAAGAAGGATAGGGAGCCACTTGAGTTCTTTGCGAAAGTGGGAGACATGGTCATACTCCTTCAGACCAAAAACAAAACGAATACATAAATTTTGCAAGCGCTCAAGCATGTTTATAAGGTTGAGGACCTTATAAACAAGCTTGAGCGCTGGTATCCAAAAAGCAGGCATCAGTATAATCTATAATCGGCTGAATGAGAGATTGGGCGAGAGTAATCTTAGTCTTTAAAGGCAAAAAGATCTGGAGGCATTATAACAAATGGAAAGAGTAGTGCACCTTGCGACTGATCTCATTAACTTGAGCACTCCACGACAGGCTAGAATCCAATAAAGCACCTAAATGCTTAGCGGTATCGGTATAGGGGATTAAAGTGCCGTCGAGAAATGGGTCTCCTGGGGCATTCGTCAGGTAGCGGCGGATAGCTTGGCAGCGTGCACTTGGAAAGTGGCGTCACCACCTGCGGATGCAGTATGCGACCAAGCGCGTCTTTGAGGCTGTCCTGTCGCTCTTTGGAGCCTGGCTCAGAAGGAGCGAGCGCGCCACCTACCGCCTAACGCAGGTGTTCACCGGGCACGGTTCTTTCAGTGCTTTACTTCACAGGATAGGACGCGAGGCCACGGCACAATGCAATTTTGATAGCGACCAGGATAACGCACAGAATACGCTCGAGGCGTGCCCTACATGGGCTACGTGGGCGTATGATCCTGATCGATCGGATCGGGCAAGATCTCTCTCTGCCGGCAGTAGTTTCGGCAGAACATGAAAACTGGAATGCAGTGGTCTCCTTCTATGAGAGCGTCATGCTCCAGAGGGAGACCGCAGAGCGGGATTGGGAGAGGGCCGTCCTGCTGGAAGAAGAAGGAGACGTTGCCGGGGTAACAACCGCACTGGCACCTAATTCCTATTTGCCCGAAACCCCCTGCCATCGCTATAAGCTGGGGGCCTCTGAGTTCGTGGGTACGTAGATCGGGTGGATCGTCCTGGGTGGGGAATCTGCGTGCCCGCACCGAGCGACCCAAGAGAAGATTGTGGCGTGCAAGTATATCAACACCTTGACGCGCTGACTCAGATGCGGCTAGTCAAGCCCCCAGCAAACATCAGCGGCAACCAAAAACCAAAACAGAGGGTGCAAAAGGTCTGCGCAAACCTGTTCAAAGTACAGTGCCTCCGGCAACAAGTCAAGTACAGGCTGGCCAAGATGGTTTCATCAAAGTTAAGAAGAAGAACCGGTCCCACCGTTACCAGTGCGGTAGCGCACTGACTGGACCAAACATATTGCTGCGCCCCACTAAACCCACATCGCAGCTGTACCTGTCATCTGCTCTTGTCCACGAAGGTTGAGGAGATTGTGGAGTACATATAAATTAAAACGGGGAGGACATTGAGAGTCGAAATATTTAGAATGAACTTTAAGTCGTCTGTGGTGCGGGTTCCAACACAAAATCTTGACACCTTCATGAAGGAAGAGTTTTGGCCGAAGAGTGTCATACACCAATGTTTTCGTGGAAGGCTACGTGACATCACGCTACAGCGTAGCATGTCATCGGCGACACAACGTATTCAAGATTAATTAATATACTATATTTACTTACTCGTCGTCGCCCAATGGTCGAAATTCTGATTTCATTCATTCAAATCTACTTTTCTTTTCCCTGTTCGAGTAATACGAGTGTGTTCATGATTCCAGTTGTTTTAATGTTTTATTTCTTATTTACTTATAATTTAGACACACATTATGTTACACATACATTTAAAATTAAAATAAATATATATGTGGCTCTCCCCAGCTTTTAATTGCTTAACTTCAATCAAAGTTTGATATTTTGGCTAAAACAGGTACCCATTTCTATTTAAAGCCTGTGTATACTAAGCTTTGCCCAATTGGATTATTCGAATAAAATTGAATCCAATAGCTTTCTAAAATAGATACCTGGCTTTATGGAAATGCACGCGGTCAACTAATTATAGCCAATAATTGAAAGTGAAAAAAAAGTGTCGCTTTTTAACAAACCTTTATTAAACCATCAAGTTAATTGGGAAAGAAATCGTGCGCTGGGGAGGGGGAAATGAGTTGTACAGAAGAGCCATCTGTCGACGGGGGTGTGCGCTCATTGACCGGAACCTTTGAACAACTCTATCTTTACTTTTCATTAAAACTCCGTTGGGTCTGCGATTTCACTTTTTAATATCATCGTCTCTTTGTGAAATTAACTGAATTAATTAAACTAGTCAGGTTTTTCACGAGCTTCTTATGATATACCAGAGATTGGATTGACTCTGTTTAAAAAAGCTGTCATGCTTAATTTGCAGTGTCAGGTTAAGGTTATATTTAGACTACTTTATAAAAAATTATTAACCGAGTGTAGGTACACTTGTGTGCTGTTACGTTAAGTGGGTGTTAAAAGTAAAATATTCAACACCTAGTATAATATATATTTATAAAATGACAAATCAAGAAAAGGGTGTGGTCGTATGCCCGTCACTACTAAAATTTTCCACTTTCTAAGGTCTGTAGGCGCAGCTGTACTCTTCTGGCTCAATCCTCGAGGTAGGCAGTGGGCGCGGTGATTATCACCGCGTGGCGGCGATGGACACGGAGATGATCACCCGAGGTGGTGATGGGCCGCAGGGACTCGCCAACCAAGAAAGCACCGGCCGGTACTCAATGGGCAATACTAAGGTTGCGTTGTATACCCGGTACGTCGTACCCTAAAAGTCATGTCCAGTGTGTCATACGTGGTTCCACTTGCTGCCCCATCCGCCTGTAACCACCAAGAAAGAAAGAGCGAGCGAGATTTACAATGCGTTAATGAGGGTGGTGTGTGTTCGTCACAATCAGATCGGAGTATACAACAGGTGAAGGTAAAAATAAAATATACCAATAAAAATTGCATAAGGCAAACATGGATATTATAATAGAAGCTAAATGCTGAAATATATAAATTGTTTCAAGCAGATAATCAGTTAAAACGGTTAGAAGACAATAAGAAACGCATAGGTATCTTTATAAACACAAAGATATGGTCAACACTTACCCAGACATACGGGAATAACGAACAAAATGGGATTTATATGAATTTCACCAAAAGGTGTGGACTCTGTTGGACACCCAGACATTGCGAGATAAGCTCCTTCAGTACACCATCAGATGGAGTCAAGGTACAATCGGTGCTGAAGTAAGGTCGATACTGAAGCTGTCGCGGATGGCGTCGAGTAGAACTATAAATTAAAAGTCCTACATCCTCCAGATTCCCGAAACGTGCAAGTCAGTCTTTCTCAGCGCCGACTTTTAGCCATCAGGAGTGGAGTGGAGTGTGTGGAGGAGTGTTCAGATGGTACAGGGAAGCACGACCGAAACTTCCAAGTCAAGTCAGTTTAGTTATGTCATGGTATATAACGTATGTTAGTCTATATGGTATGGTGTATGGTTACATGAAAAATATATATATAAAAAAAGGAAATATTTCAATTTTAATTTGCCCCTCATATTTACATTTCCCAATGATAGATCATTGAATAGGTAATTGAAAATAAAGATCAGAAACTGTTCTTATACTAAGTTTAAAACCAGATTTAAGCGATAACTTGCCCTGATAACGTCACAGGTGACAGGATAGTAGGCGCAGTGGCTAAGCGGTTGTCTTTCTGAGCTGAGGGTAGCGGGTTAAAAACCGTTTGTTCCGTCCATGCACATTTCAGAAGTTAACGTATCACGGCTTAATGTAATTCATAACAAGGTACCAAAACACCACTATCGGCGGCTTCGCGAAAGCTTATAGTTTTAATTAGAGTGGTAAATTTTAAGCGTTGATCGCTTCGCCGCTTGAATCTGAGGCGCCACTTTAATTAGAATATATTTGGAAGACGCCGCCGCGCCGCGCCACACCGCGCCTTGCGCGTCCTAATTTTAGGTGAACGTTTATAGGCTCCATTTTCTTTACTTATAAATATAAAGATTTATTGGCAAACTAGAACTTCTTAATCTCATCGATACATTTGTTAAATATAATGAAGCTTGGATTTTTTTAACCTATTCATTTGGAAGGTACCCAAAACTATCCGGATCGGATCGGATGCTGAACAGTGTCCTACGAGGCGGCAACTCTCCTGGCGCGTTTTCCGCCTTTCAATATCCTAGCGGAGATGGATGCGTGGGTCTACGATCAGACACGCTCCCTCCGCCAGAGCAGCGAAGGTGCGCCTCCAGGGGCGTTGGACAGGCTGTGGCGGCTAACTCGGTGGCGCGCACTTGGAAAGTGGCGTCATCGCCTGCGGATGCAGCTTGCAACCAAGCGCGTCGTCGAGGCCGTCCTGCCGCTCTTTGGAGCCTGGCTCAGAAGGTGTGAGCGCGTCACCTACCGCCTGACACAGTTGCTCACCGGGCACGGTTGTTTCGGCACGTATCTGCACAGGATAGGACGCGAGGCCACTGCACAATGCCACCATTGTGATAGTGACCAGGACACCGCACAGCCTGGTCGATCGGATCGGGCAAGATCTCTCTCTGCCAGCAATAGTGTCTATGTTGGCTATGTTGGCAGAGCATGAAAACTGGAACGCAGTAGTCTCCTTCTATGAGTGCGTCATGCTCCAGAAGGAGACCGCAGAGCGGGATCGGCAGAAGGCCGAAAGGCTAAGGAGGACACGGCGCCGGGGTAACAACCGCCCTGGCGCCTAATTCCCATACGCCTGAAACCCCCTGCCAAAGCTATAAGGCGGGGGACCTCTGGGTTCGCAGGTGCGTAGTTTGGGGAATCTGCGTGCTCACACCAAGCAACCCAAGAGAAGACGGTAGCACGCATGTGGTCACGCACTGCCGTGGGACGCTTTGGGGGATCCTTTACCATCCCCCCGGCGGGGTGACCACCTTACAGTAACCCCCTACGAGATGTGCCTATAGGCGTGGCATCAGTGGGCGGCTCTAGTGTAATCATACGAGGACCTGGAGCCTCCCTTAGGTGCCGAAGATGACCGCTCCAGTGGTTTTAGCCAGTAGGAGTCCGGCGTACCCCTTCGCCCTTCTCCGGGGTGAAGGAAGTTCATGAAGAATTTCCACTGGGCAACAATAAAAAAATAAAAATTAAGGTACCCAAAACTAAATCATGCGTCGTTTTTTTATAAAACATGCCTTTCTATTCTCTCGCTTGATTGATTTAGGGATTTTCTGTTGAATAAAACATTTTACACAATAACTTAAAGGTACACTATGCCTTTAAATTACGGCGACAGAAAATAGAGCCCCAAAGATTTTATGCAATTCAAAATTACATACAGTGAACAAGCGAAACCGTAAAGAAAAGCTAGTTTAGATGGAAATTATTTACTTCGCTTCAATATTTAAAGTGCGGCGAAGAAAACACGCTGACTACGCCGTATTTATATGAAACAAACAAAAAACAAGTCCTTATTTAATGGCGACGTTTACAAACTTAGAAAAGTGGAGTTTTTAACGAAACACAAGAAAAGTAAGAAGTTACTCGTACTTCTCAATATTATTACGGATTTCTTGATCCGAATCTAAAGACTTGTCAAATTATGCGGGCGATTGGTCGGCGGCGGCAGCGGAGTTCTTAATTTAAATTCACTCGACTAATTGGTCAGCCGAGTCGACTGTTATTAGCTTTTTGATGGATATTGTTTTGATTAAATGAATTGCAAGATTTTGTTATAAATGTTCTCTTGACTTTATTATTATGGAAATTAATAGCAGCCAAAGGAGATGTTGCATACAGGTACGCAACAGAGTAGGTAGAGGTCTATATAATACGGGTACGGGGAGGGTCACACACATTTCACAAATGACTTCATCCCTAAAATTAAGGGCGAGCTTATTGCCATAATCGGGTGGAATTTCAAATCGAGGGCAGCTACTGAAAATTTTCTAGCAAAATTCAATTAATACTTTGCCTAACGTAAGAATTTAACCTTCACGCTTCGGAGCGATGTTTGTTACAGGGCACGCCGCAATAACGGCGGTAACACCCATCATGGAGGAACGGCTGGAGAGTCAGTATGGCGGATTCCGGATGACGCCGGTACTCTCGAACCATGGGTGGTTCGGAGGGTACCTGTGTCGAATAGGCCGAGAAGGGACGCCCAGTTGTCATCACTGCGGAGACTGCACGGAGGACATGGAGGAGAGGCTTGGGCAACGCAGCGCCGTGATCTCGTCGCAGCGGTCGAAGGGGTTACCTTTCGCTTCCGGCCGTGGTTCAGTCCATCGTCCGGAGCGAGAGTGCGTGGGATACCATCGCCTCCTTTTGTGAGGACGTGATGCAAGCAATGGAGGCGGCAGAACGGGGAAGAGAGGAGACCACTTCTAATCCCCATCGCAGAAAACGCACCGGGCGCGGGTGCCAGAGGAGGGTGCTGTACGATCTGCGGCCACCATGAGAAGCACCCTGCGTACTAAAGCCAGTCTGTCACCCGAACAGGAAACAGCCTGAGACGGCGGCGCGTTTGTTCTGCGCGCGATTCTCTGTAGATATGAGCGGTCAGCCAGGTCGTACAGAGACGGGGCCCATCAAACAGTGACGGGCCGATACCTGCCGGGGTTGCGGTCCAATGCTGACAAAGCGAACACCTCATTCCCAACCAGAGGTAAGTGGAAGAACACCGTGGGGTTTTAGCCGGTAAGAGTTCGCCATGCCCTTTAAAAGGCGGAAAGGCTTTCCAAGGAAAAGTTTGCTACGACTAGTATACTAGACGGATGAGGCAATACAAGTTATTATTGGAGGAACTATATACACGCAGCAGCCCATATACGTCGACTGTTGAAAATGGTCCTCCCAATGATCACTACAATGAGCGGTGACGGGATTATTGCCAGAATCATCACGCTTAGTCGGCGGACTGGTGATCGCAGATGTTCTTATTAGCACGCACGAGAGGATTCTGCTACCCTTCCTCTTGATATCAACTCTTAGTCACCTTTTACGACACCCACGCGCGGAGAAGCGTGATCTATTCTTTGCCGGGAATCACATGGAACATATACTTAAGCTATACGTATAGTTCGTAGCAAATAAATTAAGAATTATCCGTATTGTAGACACCATATGGTCACCATTAAGAATATAGTACCACCTCATCTCTTCTCATGGATTTCGTAAAAGGCGACTAAGGGACTCTAAACCAGATAGATGGGCAGCAGCATCCCTTCTGTGGAACAGCAGCCATTCTGCGTTCACCAACCCGCCTACCAAGCGTGGGGAGTATTGTCAAATCCCCCAAAATTATTACACAAATGTGGAAATTTATGGGGGAGGCCTTTGTTCAGCAGTGGACGTCCATTGGCTGACATGTTTTTATTTTATTTTTTTTATTAATAAAGGTACACCAACAGCTTCTGTATATAAAATATCAAATAACAGTAGGTAACAATAAGTTTTGGGCTTATACAGTTGCCAATGACAGGTAAACCAACATTCCCAAATACAAGTGATAATTTAAGGTAAAACGAGATGTACTATACATTTTGTGGTAATAAACTATAAAAACAGTATAGCAAAACTAATACAGCAGTAGTATTATATAATATAAGAAGAAGAAACAAAATAAATTTACATACTAACAACGATATTATACCATTCTTTTTAATATACAATATCATTGCATACTAACATAATAATTGAATGAATATTTTGATTTAGTGCTTTAGGATTTTAGAATTTTAAATTTTAAATTCATAATTTGGGTCTTAAACATGTTCATGGAGACCTGATATATGTCAACATCTGGACTGGATTTTATTTGATGATGATGAAATTAAGAATAACTAGCACAAAGCAGAATATAAATATAAAAACCAATTAAACGTAACAAACAACTTTGTTCCTACCCCTACTGCCAAAATTTCATGATTTCTTCTCTTATACACAGTTCAGTCGACATACGTATATACATCCCATTGTGTTTGAATAAACATTTCAATTGAGAGGGTTTTCATTCGCGATGCCTATTCGACCGGACCCACACATTCAACTCTTTTTCGCGCACCGCTGATTTCCGATGAATGAACTGCGGTTGGAATATTAGAGTTCGCCTATGATGTGTACGTTACCAATGTGGGCTTTTAATTATTATTGCTTTAATGAATGTATTTCAAATGGATGGAAACCATATTTTTGTTCTTGTGTTCTAACTGGTGGTAGATGGTTTCCTATAGCAAAAGTTCGGCTAGGTAGGTACCTATTCCGGCTGTGCCAGATATTCACCGCCAAGCCGTCGTATTTAGCTAGTGAAATTAATCGGCATACGTAAATAATTTAATATCTCGAGGTGACGGGCGGGACAAGTGACACGCAGGACCAGTCCGGCGGGCTGATTACCTACGTCGCAGACGTTTTGCAACAGGCGTAAATTGCTCCAACGCCACTGTCAAACGTCAATTTGGTATTACCTATTTGCCGATAGCGACTAAAGAGGCGAAGATCACTGACGCGCCTCTGTCGGACAATCAATGAATTAAAAACGTTCATTATTTTTAGTTCCACTGGCGGCTACTGGCGCTAGTAACTATGCATCTTCCACAATAGCGACAGGCGGGCGCTGCCTTACGTAATACCAATTTTTTTGTCGCTTTGCCACCGGTGGATCCTTGGCTGCGCGATAGCTGCGATCGCGTCTGCTGTTGCTGTTTTTAGCTAATCAGCCCACCGGGTAGCATTACAATTGTTTTTTTTCATTGTTCATCACATTTTCAGATTTAGTTTTGTACCGTTACCAGAAATGGTTTGTGTTGGTAGTCACATGCACTATCACTTCACTGCTTATCACTTCAGCCGAAAAACGTCCACTGCGGCGACAGAAGCCTCCCCCAAAGATCACCACAACGACCGACATGGGTGTGTTGCGGGTTCATTGGCGGGTTTTGCCATAATCGCCACGCTTGGCAGACGAGTTGGCGATCGCAGTTGTGTTGTTAATGTACTCGAAGGACGCTGCTGCCCATCCTCCGGCTAATCCCTTAGGCGACTTTTACGACACCCACGGGAGGAAATGGGGTGGTGGTATTCTGAGCCGGCACCACACAGCATGCGTATTAAAAAAATCTAAACATAGATCTAAGTCTAGGTCTAGTAGTAGTAGTAGTCTAATCTACTTTAGAATCTGTTTGTATCTACAAACAGATTCTAAAGTAGATTTTTCTTTATTTCTTTTTTATTTTAATTAACATTCCAAACTAAATCATTTAGAACTAGTAATAAAGATAATATATATACTATTCGTATGTGAATCACTTACTACGTCTATCGTTTTGTACATGTCATGTAGGTATCTACGCTGGGCATCTAGGCTGTACGCTTCAGTTATGGGCAGGCACAACGCTTGCCATCAGGCGAATGATGTCTCGTACGAGATCAAACAGCTACCAGGTTGTACAAAAAATATTGAGATCCTCACAACAAGCCCTTTCATTTGTTAAGTTACACGGTACACTTTACAAATGTCTTTTCTAATTTTTGACACAATTTAATAAATCATTTATTTTCGTTACACATCCGTGTTAAACTTAATCGGTCTAGTAAATTCGGAGCAAGTTGGCTGTGACAGACGGATAGACAGACAGACACACGAGTGATCCTATAAGGGTTCCTCGGTTTTTCATTCGGACGATCAGAACTCTAAAAATAAGAAAAAGTTATAGAGTATTTTTAGATAAAGCAACAGGAACCGCTTAGATCTATTGGAGATCATCAATAATGTTTATAATCAATCCAATTAGCCTTCCATAGTGAACAGTTGAACCATAGTTTATTCTCAAGCTGCGTCATGTCACCCAATGATGCATTCGAGATACCATCCAGGAATTAGAAGCGAACTTTTTCTACCGGCTGTGGTAGAAAGAAGTACTTAGTGCACTAAGGCTACAGTTTCATAGAAGGGACGTTGCTGCCCATCCCTCTGGTTTAGAGAGCGTTAGCTATGTGTTACATGTCATTTTTGACTTACGAAGCTGTATACTAGCAGTACGCCGATGATTAGTATAGGTCAAAGATATTGGAAGGAAGGAGATATGCCATGTAGATCAAAATGTATGCGAGCCTAGAACTCTATTTTCCCACTACCATTCTTCGTAAAAGCACACTAATGCACACAGTTACAAGTTCTCATCCAATGAATTGAATAAACACAACATTACAATTGGCTTCTCATACTAAAACACACCCACGACTTTGTAGGTAGCCACCACGTACCACTTCTCCTTATTTCCTAAGTTCATAATCATCATCATCATAATATCAACAGAAGGACGTCCACTGCTGAACAAAGGCCTCCCTCATAGATTTACACAATTGTGTCGTTATTTTGGGGGTAATTTGCCAGTACTCACCACGCTTGGCAGACGGGCTGGTGAGCGTTACTACGCCATACTTGGTTACTATTTCACCAATCTATGACAAAACAATTAGCCCATACTCCCAAACTATTGTAACCTATAACTTCGATTCGACGATTTTATTTAAATATGTATTTTAAACGATAAAAAATACCAAGTACAAATCACAAGGTTTTAACCGTAGTCTCAGTATAATAAAATAATGGCGTACCTTAACTCAGTTTTGTTTCAATGCTCGAAATAGAAACTACGTGGCCTTTGATCGATCGAGGACTTCTTGGCTTTTAATGACTCAACATAATAAATAAGGCTAACTGATCTAACTATTGTAAGAATATATCAGTTCAGTGGAAAATAAAAATACCGATACATGCCTTGAAAACAGCTACCAAAATGGGTTTTCCCAAAACTCATTCGAAATTTTATCGCGTGATAACATTACCACGTATTTCTACCTATGTCTTGATAATAATAATAAGTAAAGGAAGGTGAAAGTTTAATCTGTCTGTCATTCAAACGAGGCGAAGTGCGTAGTCGATTTTATCTTGACAAGCGTCAGGTACGCGTGGAACTTGAGCTGATTGTTTGACATTTAGACGTCGCTGCCTGAAGAGATATACACTTAAATCTTGATCATCAAATATTTATGCGTTCGAGAGACTGTTCCGTGAAATATTAATGACCAATTGTGACTTTAGTGAACACAGCACGGATAACTTGGTAGAATTAGCTGCCTTTGTAAAAATCCGTTGCCTCTGCTCCATTTGGAAAATATACTACTACCTACTCAATGTTTAATTATCTGTTCGCATTTTGTGTAATCTATATCACCTAACAGTATATTATCTGAAAAGAAGATAGACTATAGATATGTTGAGCACATTGACCTTATATATATTTTTGTTTAGTCGTAATTATGTGGCTAGGGTACTCTACCCTACCCACATAATTCTCATATAGCTCATAAAAACGTGGAAGTGTATAAAAAGGTTTACAAAATTATTCAATACATTTTCCTGCAATGAATTTGTTTTCCTAACGTAATGCCAACCCTCGGTTTTCAACGCGGTCCCCTAGAGGCTCTACATCTAAGTTAGGTTTAAGTTAGAGCTGGCTCTGTCGCGGTATATGTGTCTCTAGCGGCACATCCAATGAATTTTTGGACAACATATCCACCACATCGCGACTAAACTACGCTTTCAAAGTAACGAAATTGAAAATGTTTCTTGAAACTGAGAAATAATACAGCAAAACGTTACCTTGACAAACATCGCAACCTCGAAGAGATATTCAATTGAAATTGTAGAATGTCAAGCCGAAAATATTTTATGAAAAGAGACAAGAGCGACCTGGGCTCGGTCGTATCACGTACCTTTCTCACTCGGAAATGCACAAAATAAAACAACAAACAAAGAATACGAAACTAGCCTGCAAACGTAAAGTAGCCAGTCGCCAACATATATGCAAATGTGGTGAATTTAAAATTCAATTGATTCATTTCGAAACGAAAGTGTCTAGGAATAAACCATTCCTATTAGTGGATGTGCGAGCAACACTAGGGCTGTCAATTTGCTTTATAAATTAGCGAGTCTGCCACTAAATAATCGCAATTAAATATTCAAATTTGGTAGTGCAGAGGCGTGTCGTTGCAGCACTGCTGTCAGGACTTGCATTCGGCTTGTCGGTGAAATGAACATGTCTGGGTCGTGGTATTCCAGGAATAGCGTCGAACGGTACAGGTCAAACGGAAATAAAGCAAGCTGCACTCAGCGAAGTTTGGACATGTCTGATAGCTTTACTGGCGGCTCGTGAATAAAATACATGCTATTTCAGTCTACCTTTTTCATGCCACTATTTCATTCGTGCACCATTGCAATTGTCATCTATGGAAATCTATCGTATACTGGTATTATTTTATCCTTACTTAGTTACATAGCTCCTGGTCGAAAATGTTATGTAAATGGTTGGTTATCATAAGAACCTGCAATATACATGCGTTTCATGTTTACTTGCATGACATATATGAAAATTAATATACCTAAGCTTTACAAAGTTTCTAGTTTATTCACATACATTGGAACGGTTGGGCCCAACATGGGGCTGACTAAGTTTGCCTACATTGTGTTCTCTTGCGCGCTGCATTATTTTTCTGATACCACATCTTCTTACTACCCACTTTATCTTTTTTGAAGTATAATCATAGTTTGCAGTGGCAACATATTGTGTAAAATTGGTATGTGACTAAACTACAGCGATGGTTGACATTATTACTCTTATGTATTTTGGATCTATTTTAATATTAAAATGGAAAAGTAATAGCACAATAGAAGAAACAAAAGTATTGATGTTCATATCCTACACATGATGTGGTGGCAAGTCATCTGATAACAATTGCAAAACCACTATAAATTTCTTGGCAGAGGCGGCTGGGTTATAAGAAAATATATTATGAAAGCGAGCGGTTTTACTGTGCGGCAGTAAAACGGAAGAATTTGCATCGGGAATCGAACCAGACACTTGCAAATCGACGATCGTAAAACGATGCCGCATCGGTCACCGCCTTTATGAATAATACATATAGAACCACATACTTTTTTTTACAAAAGCACGTGTCTTATTGTATCGATTGTTCTAGTTACACAATTGATATATGTATGAGCAAAAGTATGTACAGAACGGCAAAGCTTTGGATATAAAGTTAAAAAACCTTCAAGGAAAATATATATATATAGTGTGTAAGCAATGATCGCATGTGTGTGTGAGCACTGCAGAAGTCACGTTCAGGCAATATTTGCTGAATAAAATTCAGCAACTGAGTCGGCGCTATGTGTAATGTATACCTACTCATCACATGTGCTATTGTAGGACTTTTTATATCCGCATAAAATAAGAATTCTTGCTAAATAATTCCTTTATCTAAGTTTAAAAATGTGTATACTTCTTTGAAATGATGAAAGATGTTTTGCAGAAGTTTGAAACTTTGAAATATTAGATGCTTATTTAAATAGTAATTATTATTCTAGCTTTGGTGTAACTATAATAAATGTCACAGATTAAACTTATAGCAGACTTTCAGATATTAATTGTAGAGTTTTCCTATTTGTAAGCTAAGTACCAGATGCACCAGTTTTAGTCATCGTCATCCTCATTTCAGCCAAAGGACGTCCACTATTAGATCTAGGCCTCCCCCAAAGATCGCCAAAACGACTAGTTCTGCGCTACTCGCCTCCAGCTGATTTCCGCAGCTGCAATTCTGCGGCTATGGCGGTTTCCGTGATTCTTTTACCTCACCTCATTTTTATTCGTTCAAAATTCCCAGCATAGCCCTCTCAAAAGGCAATTTGAGTGTCCTTGATCATTTGCTAAGTATAATCTATGCATAGTTAAACAAAATTTTAGGTGTTATTTAAGTTCAGCCAGCCACGGACGACGCATGTCGCTAAGACGAGATTCAGAAAGTTATTATGAACTCGACACATTGCCTGGCTAATTCAGAACACACGTTGTTGCAATATTTAGGCAGGAATGTTGGACGCGAGTTTTAAATAAATGCTTCATCTCCATTCGCTGTAAAAACGTGTCGGCTTCATACGACTTTTTAAGTTCTACATCATAAATGTTATTCAACGTAATACTCTAATATAAATACGAAAACGTTACACATTACAGATGCAGGAAGTATTTTACCGACAATGTCTTCAGTGATGTCTCCAATTGAATCAAGTTCACTCACGCGTACCGAGTCCCCATTTATATGTTAGTAAACGTGCATGTAAACGTTACCGTGCGTTTGCTTGGTGAACAAACAAAAAAGAGATGTTTGTAAGTTTCGTAAACGACCTTCGGTCCACTCGATTCCACTTTACGCATTACACCAATTAGTTGGGTACATTAGGAAGTCTGGAACATTGTTAGCTAGCAAACAGTGTCTAATTAAAAAGTTTTTCCTGCAGTAACGAGGATGGACGTGTTTGTAACGTTAGATTGATGTTTGATTGAGTATAGTAAGTTTTGCACCTGTGTCTGGCTCATTGTTCACAAAGAAACTTTGTTTCTAGCTCCAAATCACTTTCAGATGGATTAGTATAAAGAAATCGTCTTATAAGGCACTACAAAGTAGCTACCGTATACAAGTCACTGTGTTCATGCCTTCCAACATTAGCTAGCATACCTTTTTTTATTGATCAGATGGAAATAGCTAGCATACCTAACGGCCGAATTTAATAAAATCTATCTAATGCAAAATACATTGATTTAAGGATTTTGAACTTTATGAACAAAAAAAACAGACAAATCCTTAATCCTAAATCCAAAGATTTTGGATAAGATTGATTATTAATTTCGGCCGTAAATGATTCCTAGTAACGCTAATACTCTACTTTTGCTTGGTTGGGTTACGGATAGAAAATCTTTCGCCCTACGTACACGACTACGAAGAAAGTTCTCATAATTATCTTTCCTCTATTATTATTTATATTATTTCAATTGACCTAGTTTTATATTGATCCTGTCGTTACAAAATTGTTTCATGTTGTTCTCTTGCTCTAATAATTTATGGATCAGCCTAAACTGTCTGTTATTTTAGGTCTCCTAAAGTTGAGGTACACATTTATACAGTACGTTTGTTTTATATTATTTTATTATTTTACTCATGACACGCTGGTTTTTCCACTAAAAACATACAGTTTTATAACGTAATGAACAATGCACCCGCATGATAAATAGTTCTAGCATTTTTTTTTTCGTTGCCCCACTCTAGGATTTTTCCTGTGTCGTGGGTGCGTTTACAGACATGAATTCCAAATACAATACACCCAGACCCGGAACAACTACCTGCAGATCATACAAGTGTTTGTTCCGTGCGGGAATCGAACCCACGACCCGGAGCGCAATAGCCGACTGCATCAGCCACTGCACCAACCGTGCGTTCATTGAAATAGCTGTGTTCATGCCTGTAGTTACGCAGTAGGTGGGCCCGGTGATGATAATGATGATATTAATGTCA
Organism: Diloba caeruleocephala; assembly: GCA_947459985.1. Lineage (NCBI taxonomy): Eukaryota > Metazoa > Arthropoda > Insecta > Lepidoptera > Noctuidae > Diloba > Diloba caeruleocephala. The sequence continues at coordinate 16,151,066 of OX381615.1, forward strand.
GGGTGGAAATTATACCACGTTAGTTAGGTAACCTATTTAGTTAGATCACTAACTAAATAAGTTACCTAGTCGAGCATCGAAAATACGACGAAAAATAGAGATATGATAGAGTAAATAGGTCACGAAAAACAACAGATTATCTACAACAACGCATTGCCGGATTTTAAGAACATAACACTACTCTATCTCCGCCCGAGGATGTCGTAAAATGCGGCTAAGGAATTCTAAGCCCAACGGATGGGCAAAGACCTGTTATTCATAAAATGCGACTTGGGTATATGTAGAACCTGCTAACAACTACCTACTGATTAACAAAAACAACATAGCTACTCTCTACTACTAATTCTTTTTTCTTTTTTCTTTTTTTATTGATCCGGTGGAAATACCTCATGTACTTCCTTCGCCCCGGGAAAGGGCGAAGGGGCATGCCGGACTCCTATCGGCTAAAACCACCGGAGTGATCATCGTCGGCACCGAAGGGAGGCGCCAGGAACTCGAAAGATCTCCATCTAGAGCCACCCGTTGGTGCCACGCCTTTTGGCACATCTCGGAGGGGATGACTGTAAAGTGGTCATCCCCTCTAGTGGAGGGAAGGCGACTGTAAAGAGGCCACCCCCCCAGGCATCTCTCGAGGGGATTGTAAAAGATTCCCCCGAGGCCTCACTATGCGCTGTGCTGCGCACACAACGGCACGTGACCACATGCGCACCGCTGTCTTCCCGGAGGTCGCTCGGTATGAGCACGCATATTTCCCAATAAGCGCGCTCGCGACCCCCAAGGCCCCCCACTATACAAAGACGACGGGGGGCTCAGGCGTGTTGGACACGGGCACCGCGGCGGTTGTTACCCCGGCCCTGTGCCCTCCTCCTCCGAGCGGGATCGGCCCTCTCCCGATCCCGCTCTGCGACCTCCTTCTGGAGCATTACGCTCTCACAGAAGGAGACCACAGCACTTCAATTTTCCTGCTTTGCTAGCATAGCCGACACTACTGCTGGCAAAGAGAGATCTTGCCCGATCCGATCGACCAGGATCCGCCGCTCGGCAGTCCACGCAGGGCACTCTCCGAGCGTGTGCTGTGCGGTATCCTGATCGTCTCCACAGTGGTGGCATTGTGCCGTGACCTCGCGTCCTATCCTGTGCAAGTACGCACCGAAACAACCGTGTCCGGTGAATACCTGCGTCAGGCGGAATGTGACGCGCTCGCTCCTTTGGAGCCAGGCTCCGAAGAGCGGCAAGACAGCCTCAACGACGCGCTTTGTCGCGTGCTGTGGCAGCATGAGCCGCTCGCTACTACTAATCCTAGTGGATTATGGGAATGTCTATTGTCTCCTATGACCGTTCGTTGTACCGGTCATTGGGAGGCCCATCTTCAGTCCGTTATCACCTGGAATGATATTATATAAAGCAGAATATGAAATGTTTTGTCGCTATGTCACCAGCCAGGAGCGATTAGCCTATTCTTTACATATAAAAGTTTAAAAAAGAATAACTTATCGACGAAAAAGGAATAAATGTAAAATTGTAATAAAAAATTTCAATCCGCAATCAACGTTTATGTGATATTGAAATCTGATTGATATACCTACTGGAATTATAACGAAGCTTATTATATATATATAATATGGCTGTGTTATTCATTTTATGGTGGTTTTATTTTTAACCGATTTCAAAAAGGAGGAGGATCTCAATACGATTTACTATTTTTTTATGTATTTACACCGATTACTCCGAGATTTGTAGACAGATTTGAGCATTTCTTTTTTAACTGGTGCAGAATGCTTTCTAGTTGGTCCCATATAATTTCATTACATTTGATTGAGTAGTTTTTTAACCAGCTCCAATAAACAAGTTAATATGACTGCGCTTATCTAGATGATGTATTAATTGTTTCGAATTCTCTTAGATCAGAGAACCGATTTGAGTCATTCTTATTTTTAGTGTTAAATACTGATACCAAACTGGAAAAAGTTCTTACATTTATTTTCACTAAAAGGAAACAAATAAATCTTTTTAAGAAAAAAAAAACCGACTTCAAAAACCCTACACGACATAAAAATATTAAAACCACTGAAAATTTAAAAAAAGCTTTATTTATGAAGTCGGGCGGGGCCAGATATGCCCCAATCATGATTCATGCAGACTAACGAGAAGTTATATTTTATAGCTGACCCCGCCAGCTTTTTGTTAAAAAGTTTTATGTGTTACTTACTTATTTACTATTTTTGAGTTTGTTTCAATTGCGCTTACTCTGACTTGAAAATTTAAAACGTTGTACGGGATGAGCTTAGTCGTGCGTTCGTTTAATATAGATTTTCAATTGTTATACATATTATGAAGCATGGTGCTTCCTAAATTTCCCTATTATCTTAGCTACCTTACAATACTGTTGGCAACTGGGGTATGGTTAGGGCGGTCAGGTAGGAATTAAATTGATTTGTGGTTATAACTGCGATACGCATCCATCCATTTAATTATGCATAACATCTTTTGGTTAACAGAATGTTGTAATCGGTTGACCGGATAAGAACTGGTTGTAATTTATTACATGGGTCGACTGATTTAACGCAAACCGACTACACATCAAAATAAGGTGTGGCGGATTTTTACGCACGCGAAACTAGGATTACATAAGTGATAAAGTATGTTATTATAGGCTTATGATTCTAAGCGGGCGTAAGTAAATTTATAATCTCACTCGGTATATTATAATGCAGAAATGTTTAGAATGATTCGATGTTTATTTTTCTAACTGGGTATATAACGCTTTATTGGCTACACAAATTTGGATCAAAATTACTAAGGCAAATTGTTATCCTATCAAACTTTCACGCAGCTAGAGCCACACGTTGATTTAGCTACTTATACAGGTTGTCCAGTAAATAGCACGACATACTGCAGGGGGTAAGAGCTTGGGTCAATACCTACCAAAAAAACACAATATATGTTCAGAAAAATATTACAGCCAATATGAAAGCCGAAAATGTAACTTTGGTCAGCATGGTGCCACTTCGTGAATGAAGCAGCGCTGATATTCTGCTAAGATCCTTATATAATAATACTAGCCTGTAGCAATCCCACTGCAGGGCAAAGTCCTCTTCTCATACATAGAAGGAATAAAGCTTTGATCATAGATAAACCTATATATATAGTTTTTTTTTTTTAAAGAAGTTTTTAACACGGCTTACAGTAGAGTCCACTGGCAGAAATCGGCGCGTAAGGAAAAAGCGTTATAGCCCTTCCAGGCGACCTTTCCCTTTCTTTGTTTTTCTCCCTGTCTCTTTCTATTATATATAGTTGTTTGTGTGTGTATTGTGCGTGGTCATATCATCATAACGTCCACTACTGAACAAAGGCCCCCATAGATGTCCACTACTGTGTCATCATATTGGGGAGAGTCTTTTTGGTGCTATTTATGCTGAATAAAAACAATCACACCGAATAGTCACAGTTACAGTAATATTTAATCAAAATAATGTATTATTCTCTTTTTACCCTGCGCTGTCCCAATGTTGAGCAAAGGCTTTTCCTGCATCTTCCAGCGGTCCTCTTGTTAGCTGCTAGTCTCCACTCCTTTATCAATTTTTAGATTACTCAATTTCAGGTATCATGCCTGAAATCATATATAAATATACATAAAATATATAGAATAATATTTATTTATTATTTATCACCACCACTTAAATCTACCATTACGAACTAGCGTAATGCGACAGAGAAGTAATCACAGTATTAAATGATAACATAAATTACATAAACAATCACTTAGGAACACTGCTCTGGATATTCTTATTCCGTATTTGAAAAATAGGATCCAGAGAGTTGTTGACGTTAACAGAAAACAGTCTCCGGGGTCTGTGGCCACAATGGAAGTTCCGCAGGGCTTAATTCTAGGCCCGTTCCTTTTTCTCGTTTATATTAATGACCTACCTTATGTTATAAAAGATACTCATTAGATAGTGTTATTTGCAGATGACAGATCCATTTTATTTAAGCTTAAGCGTAAATGACGCTCTCTCCAGAGTAATGCGCTGGTTTAACGTTATCAATTTACTTTTGAACGAGAAAAAGACCCAATGTATTAGATTCTTAACACCTAATGTTAAGCAGGTGAAAACCAGTGTACTAATAAATGGGAAGGAGATGAGCCTTGTGGACACCACTATGTTGTTGGGTGTTACTTTAGATTCAAAGCTACAGTAGGGCCCACATATTCACCAATTGTCAAATAGACTCACTTCTGCAGCTTATTCAGTCAGTAAAATATGCCAGTTAACTGATGTAGAAACAGCGAAATTAGTACATTTTAGTTATTTTCATAGTATAATGTCGTATGGCATTTTGATGTGGGGAAATGCTACCGACATTCAAACTACCTTTGTGCTGCAATAGAGCAATTTATAACCTAAGCTTTCGACATTCACTGAGGGATAAATTTGAAGAAATCATCATATTGACTGTCGCATCTCAATATGTATATGAGAATCTTATATATGTTTTCGACAATAAGCGACATACATACATAACGTCAATATTAGAAATAAGGAAAAACTTGTAATGCCAATGTCAAGGGTCCAAAAAATTTGTAATTCATTTAGGTGCTAACGTATACATTTCTGCAATAAGATCCCAAGTAGTATTAAAAATTTAAGTCTTAATAAATTTAAATCCGTTATTAAAAATAAACTATGTAAAAAGGGTTTCTATATAATTACAGATTATATGGATAACAAAAATGATTGGGATTGAGCTGCTCTAATCTAACATACTTATAATTTGTTGTTGCATTTGGACATTATTTTTATGATATTGAATGTATAATTGCTTTTAATTGACATTTATTGAATAATTGATGGCATTTTAATATTTTTTGACATTGTTCTAATAATAAAATATTTGTTATTTGTGAATGTGAGTATATCGAAGACTGTAATACTTTCATATATTATTTCAAAATAGTATATCCATGGAGTTTCTTGCCGGTTCTTCTCCATAGGACCAATAACTTGGAACCGTGCAACTATTTAAATTCTGACTATTCGTAAGTGCCAGCAAATGGTTTACATGAATAAAAACAATTTGACTTTGACTAACAATCTAACTAACTATTTATACTATATTATACACAAACTATAATTAAAAACGAACTACAACTAACATGAATAAATAAATTTTTACATGTAACAAATAATAACATCACATGTACATATTAGATAACTTATGCGAGTTCACTCAATGTACACGTAAATATATGACGCACGGTACGACCAGCACGTCCACACGTGACGGTCCCGGCACATACACGCTCAAGCGACGTATCACTCCCGGGTTATACTCCTTACCAAGCATTAGTTTAACTAAATACACTATAAGTGCTAACTCCCTTTAATAATAATAAAAGGGATAAGATAATCCTGGAGGGCAGATTAAAGCAGCTGCTTGATTTCTTCCTCCCTTTTGATATAAAAAAGTATATCTTATAAGATCTATTAAGAAGCTTACAGAACGCAGGGAAACTTGTGGCGAGCTGAATGTGAGTGGTGACACTGCGTACCCGAATGCCTCAGAGAGTCGGTCAGGGCCTCGTCTCCGGCTTACCTTTATTGGTCGGTTGGAGTGGAACCCCATATATGCCCGCAGGATTTTCAACTCTGGCTTGCCTTAGTTGGCCGATCAGAAGGGGCCAGCAGAGCTATATGCTCGGGGGTGGAAGTGTTTAATGGCGTAATAACGGAGAAACCCGCTCCAAGTCTTCGAGACGCACGATGGTGAAACCGGTGCCGCACCTCTCTACACCCTGAGCCGCTCACACATGTGTTGCTCTCTATCACCTGTAGTGGTGGCTATTTACGGGACCCATCATGTGAGTGGAGAGCTACCGTCTGCCACAGAATTTCACATTAAAGATTGGAACGCAGACGCCGTTGTCCAGTATTTCTTAAACTTTTCATTCCATGTAACACCCATTGCAATAGACCTTATCTTTATAGTTTTCATCTCATACAATAAATAGCCTGACACCACCGGGGAAAATCCGTGACTTCATTTTATAGTGTAGCTATGGAGAGTCCCCGGTTAGTGTCCCATTACATTTTAAATTAAAATTATCTAAGGGGCAGAGCGTAAGCCAATCAAAAGACCGGGTTCCCCGTTACAGAGGATATAACCCCGTGAAAAGAGAGACATAATAATAAGAAATTATTTATTTTCAGGCGACTTTGGCCCTTACAAACTAACATAGACATTAAAGATTATGTTACTATCATCATCATAACAGGCAAAAGACGTCCATTGCTGAACAAAGACCTCCCCTATAGATTTGCACAACGAACGGTTATATGCTGCCCGCATCTAATGGCTCCCGGCGATCTTCACCAGATGCTGCATTTTCCGGTGTGCGGTGTCCACTCGAAAATCATCAGTTCTACGGGCAATGTGCTTCACCCATTGCCACTTCAGTTTATTAATCCTTTCAGCTTTAGTTCTTCTTCAGATCTCCTCATTTCTATTCAATCTCGTAGAGAAGTACCAAACATAGCTCTCTCCATAGCTCGCTGACTGATGGTTTCTTATAAGGCCCATAGTAAGTGATCACGTCTCCGTCCCATATCCCTGTTATCACTGGTAACACACACCGGTTAAAGGCTTTCGTCTTGAGGCATTGTGGTATTCTTGAAGAATCTTTTCTTGCTGCGGAGTTTTCCGAACGCTGCGGTTAGTATAAAAAACCTAAATCTTTGTTAGTAAAAACTTCACTTTGCACTAAGACACTGTGCGTTGTAGTGGCACTACGTCCGCGGAAGCGACGGTACACCACAGCTTGCAGGCAAAAGTCCTCTTTCATGATAAGTACAGGTAACATATATGTTGGTACTCGCACCACGAACGCTACTTCAGTAGTTGCACTATCGGCGTGTACTTGGTCCTTTTACGCACCTACTCCACGGTGTTCTACACCTAAGTAGTGTAGTGTAGGTGAGAGATATACATCGCATTTTTCGGCTTTGCGGCACGTATTGTTATTTTAGGCTCTGCAGGAGCTGCGCCGCAGAGGTTCTTATTCGTTCACTGATGATGCTTCCTCCTTTGCACCATCACAAAACCATCATGTTCAGCCTGCTTTGGTGCCTTTTCACGCATGGGCTACTCGGTGCCTCTCGCAGATGCGGGAGTGGAGTTGGAGGGTACGCAAGGTGCATACACTGCAGGCTCAGCATTCGACGGCAACGGCGGCGATGACAAAACTGCTGACATGAAACTTGCCAGCGATATATCGAGGCCAGCTCCGCACCGCATGTTTACGTTCGATGCACCTGATGTTGACCCAGTTACCGCTACTGTTCTAAGCAACTCGATAATTTCATTGCGCAAATCGCTGACGATGTTTTGGGATGCATCTAACTTCTTCCGTATATCCGCTAAACCTAGCTTCAAAAGAACGATTGCTTTTAGAAGGCTCGTAACGTCGACATGGTCGAAGGGAGAAAGCTCATGTAACTCCTTCGCCATAGAAGTAGGCACGTTTTCCGGGTTGGTCTCCTTCAGCAGCGTGCTGATGTCTTGTATGCTTTTCTTAGTCCCGTCACGCCGGCGGGACACCATCTGGTCAGTCTTGTCCAGTATTGTGTACAAGAGTGGAAGCGGCGATGTCACCCTCTCTGAAGTTCGTTTGCAGATCTGGACAGCGGACACTTCATCCATCACATCCAACTTCTGCTGCAAGAAGGCCAGTAGTTCGTTCGCCAAATTTTGTTGACACATAGTAGACCTTATAAGAAACCATCAGTCAGCGAGCTATGGAGAGAGCTATGTTTGGTACTTCTCTACGAGGTCCACGGGTAATGCGAAACTAACCTTTCCGTATATATAATGTACTCTGTGGACTAACCTTTGCGCTCGCAGCTGGTTGTATTTGTGCATACATGTTGCCATGCCCAATACAAATAGCGTGGGGTACATTAGCGGGTACAATGGATATACCTCATAAAGCTTATTGTATAGGTCTCACGTGAAGTTGGTCTGGGTACGCTTCAAAATGACAGAGTACTGAGACTCATGCGGAGCTCATACGATAGCACTATGTTCCAGATGACTCCTGACTAGTGCATCATATAGTAACCGCTGTGTTGAAGTCTCGCGACTCTCTCAGCACAAAGTCCAAATTCCTAAACGCATTTTTGGATATCGCCGTTTATAATAGATCTGCATCTGTTTATATATTATATAGTTATAATAAAACGGTAGTCGTGCCATTTCTGAACATTGAAATTATTTTATAAAATCTGTCGACTGATTAAAGTATGACTGACAGAATTCATTTCTATAATTTATAGATTTGTCAGTTTATCTGTTTTTGCAGGCATCACATAAAAAGTATAGAACCAATGATCTTGTCCATGACAGCAATTCCAGGATCTGGGTGACCATGAGTTTATGAAAACCCATATCTTTTATGCAACGACGGCTAGTGCTACGTGAAACGCGAATTAAGTAATGCGTATCGTACAATAAAGTGCGTCCGTTTCTGAGCGCGCATCGCACTGAATATTTAATTAATATACTGTTGCCGAGGAACACATCCCTCGTATTTATCCACACATACTAACATTCAGGTTCTCAGATACTTACAATACCAGCATCAAGTTACAAATGTTAACACCAACTGTTCCTAGTGACTTCGTCTGCCAGAAAACTAATTTTAAAACCTTATGGAACTAGAATACGCGATAAAAGATATCCTATGTTCTATTTCATGACATACTCTACCTTTCATTTCAGGCGAATAAAATCCACTGTTGGACACAAGCCTCCCCTAAAGATCGCCACAACGAGCGGTAAGTTGTGTGCATATTGCCATAATCTGGACACTTGGCAGGCGGGTTAACGATCGCAGTTGAGGTTGTTACTGTATTCGAAAGATGCTGCTGCCCATCCTGCGGTTAATTCCATAGTCACCTTTTACGACACCCAAGGGGTGAGATGGGTTGATGCTATTCGTAGCCGGTACCACACAGTTTCACCTTTCATCCAAATTTAACTTGAATCTGTTATTCCGTTTGATCGTGATTGAGGGACAAATATCTAAATATTACATTCACATTTATAATATTAACAACATAGTACGGCAATAATCACCGATATTTTACTTCAATAACTCAACCACAAGGAATCTTAAAAACGTTGTTCATTTCGCAAAGAATGCTCAGAATGGACATAGAGTCTATAGCCGGGTAATTTAATTCCCAGGAACATTGTAAAACGTGGACAGGCAGTAACTCATAACCAGGTGTCAGGATTTACGTCCACACAATATGTTATAAAAATCCGGCCATTTTATTTTTACGGGTCCACATGATATGGGGTTTTATTTTGTGCCAGGATTATTCTTCTTAACGCTTGTGAAAGGTGACGGGATATTTTTCTCAGTGTATCTGAATTATCTTTTGTGTGTTTATTATATAAGTGTACCTACATGTCGAAATAATTAAGTCTAGTCTCTGTGGCTCGTGTATTTTTATAGAAGGCCTTTTCCCAACAAAATACTTGACTAACATACCGACAAGTATTTCGTATATATTCTAGGTATATACTACTCTGTCAAGACAGTAACGGGAAAAGATAATAATACACAATGTTTGTTATTCATCCAAATTTATTTTATCACCTTCAAAGTATGCTCCTTCAGAAACGATACACTTACGCCAACGAATAATCCAATCATCAAAACATTTTTTAAACGCTGTTTCCGGAATTGAGTTCAGTTCTCGCCGCGAATTCTCCTTTATGTCTTCTACCGATTGAAAACGGGTGCCACGAAGTGGTAATTTGAGTTGAGAAAAAAGAAAGAAGTCGGCTGGAGCCATATCTGGTGAATATGGTGGTTGCTCGATGGTATTTGTTGAGTGTTTTGTCAAAAATTCGTTCACAATTATGGCCGTGTTTGAAGGCGCATTATCGTGGTGCAAAATCCAAGAATTTTCTTTCCACAGTCTTCGAATTTGCTCTCTTAAATGCCGCATAACGCTCAAATAATATTCTTTATTTACCGTTTGACCTTCTGGCAAGAATTCCGAGTGCACAACACCGCGATAGTCAAAGAAAACAGTCAACATGACTTTGACTTTTGATCGACTTTGGCGTGGTTTTTTCGGTTTCGGTTCAGTTGGAAGGCGCCACTCCGAAGCTTGTTGACTAGTTTGCATGTCAAACTCGTAAACCCACGTCTCGTCACCAGAAACAATGCGTTTCATGAATGTTGGGTCGGAATTGACTCGTTTTAGCATGTCCTCAGCTACTCCCAGGCGATTGAGTTTTTGAAGAAAATTCAGGTCTTTTGGGACTAGCCGAGTGGTAACATGTTTCATACCCAAATGATTAGTTAAAATGGTACGGATCGACTCGTGAGATACAGAAAGTTCGGCGGCTATCTCTCTCAAAGTTGAATAAGGATTTTCAGTCGCTATTTCCTTCACTTTTGCGATGTTATGCAAATCTTCCATCACATCTCGACCGCTTTTGCACGCTTTGTACCACTCATAAGCACGTGTTTTTTATAAAGACGATTCACCGTAAGGCTTCTGTAATATTTTCAGTGACTCCAAACACGAAATTCCATTGGCGATGCAAAATTTAAGACAAACTATTTGCTCGGTGTTTTTGTCCATAATGAAATTCGCTATACACATTAGATATGATATAACTAAAAACAGCCCAGTATTTAATATAAATAACAGATGCAACTCAAACTCCGCGCCAAAATGGAAAACAGTTGTGCCATTCTAACAACAACAATAAAAACAAAAATTTGAATTTGGGACCATAAACTAATCGTCCATTCCCGATACTTTTTTGACTGAATGTATATATATTCCCGAAGGTTTTCAAATTATTATATGACTATCGTTTTCGGATTTTCAATAGTGAATTTGTGATGAGTTATTGATTGATCGTTTACTCTTTATATTTATTAGTCAGATCTATAACAAGAAGTTTGTGTAAAGATATTATTCCTAAATTTTTATGAAGTTGTATGATTATTTGATTGTTTAGAACGATATAAATAATGGTATATCTATTACCAGCGATGATATATGGCATGGAGACGTGTTCACTCGCTATTAGCCTAACGCATACTACGCCGAGGAGACTGCGTGGTTATGTGGGGCTTGCACCCACGACAAATTGGGGCCAATCATGCCCAGATGCTGAACGATGCGGGTAGCGAGGCTCTTCTCTAGCAACTTCCCCACCTCGTCCAGCAACACTATTGGCTTGTGAGCTAAATGGGAGTCAGGGGGTCACCCCGCCTTGTGCAGCAGCACTAAGCGGCCGTCCTTCCATGGCTTAGGGAACTGCCTCGATGTCAGGCATGCGTCAAACAGCTCCCTAAGCCTATCAAAAATCTAAACCAATATCTTTATAATACAAGGCACGGAGATCACTCAGCGAGCTATGGAGAGAGCTGTACTTGGTATTTCTGTACGATATCGAATCAGGAATGAGGAAATCCGTAGAGGAACTAAAATTGCTAACATAGAACTGATTGATGGCTGTTGGAGCAAAAGGGTTCTCGAATGGAGATCGCGCACCGGAAAACGCAGCGTGGGACGACGTCCAACGAGATGGATGGATGATCAGTCTTCTTTGGTGGTGAAGGTCGCTGGGAGTCGTTGGATGCGGGTGGCATGTGAATTGTAGAAATCTAAATAGTATAATATCCTTTGTTCAGCAGTGGACGTCCTTTGGCTGATACTGATGACGTGATTTGTTTATTTATTTATTTTACTTCAATTACAACGGTCTTGGACCAATTACAATAATTAAAGATAGACAACATAGCTATAATACAAGACAATGAACACAAAACAGCAAGGTCGTCATCTTTCATAAATTCCTCTCAAAATGCTTCTGACATACTAACAATATCTTCTTCCAATCATCCGCAAACAAATCACAACTCGGATGGGAATCCAAGAGTTCATTGAGTACAGCGAGAGTGCGAGGTATTGGCGAATTAGCTCGCGCTACCGTGCGGCATGGAGGAATAGCAAAGAACTTGTGTTTCCTGTTGCGGCGGTAATTGTCTGGAGCGAAAAATCTAGCCAGTTCGTTATGCAGATCCGGTGCATCAATATACCCACGAAGTCTTGCAAACGGTTGTAATTTGGGCACATGCTCTTGTTAAGTAGCAACACTCTCACTAGTCAAAATATTGACAGCGTGCAGGTTCCGACACTTTTCCACAAGTCATTATTTATCCAACCTTATCAGGGTGCAGTTATGCCATGCAAAATTCAAAAAATTTAAAGTTCTGTCTGTACTTAAAACTAAAATGTTTTTATGTTCTAGAGTTATAATTAGCTGATCTCTTGTCTTAACAAGATTTGCCTGTAAATATGCAAAGCATAAAGATGTTAAACTTGCCGTGTTTATCTCGTTCGTGTAGCTAATACCAAGTTCAGGTTCACTCGCTTAAAGTTTGCTGGTTTACGTTACATTGTGTAGGTTAATGTGTATGTTCTCTATGCATTTTTTATAAACACTAGGGTGTGATTTCGGGATAATAACCTTACAGCTTAAGTACTTTTTTTATTCAGTACGGGATAGGCATAAAAGTAACGGAATAACTACTCAAATAGAAAAAATATCTTTGATTTAAAAAAATATTTGGGTGTCGTAAAAGCCGACTATGGGATTAGCCGAAGGATGGACAGCAGCGTCCTTCGAGTACATTAACAACTCAACTGCGATCGCCAACCCGCCTGCCAAGCGTGGCGATTATGGCAAAACCCCCTAATGAGCACACACGGTGTGTTGTGTATATATCGGTCGTTGTGGTGATCTTTGAGGGAGGCCTTTGTCCAGCAGTGGACCTTATTGGGCCGAAATGATGAATTAATTTAATATAATTAATTTATCCGTGTGGTGTCCGGCTTAAGAATATAGGACCACTTCATTCTTCCCGTGGATGACGTAAAAGGCGACTATGGTACTCTAAAACCTAGGTATGGGCAGCAGCGTAGCTTTTTGTTTCAGGCTTCCTGCGCTCACTAACCCGCCTGCCAAGCGTGTTGGGTACTGGCAAACTCCCATAGTGACGACATAATTTTTGTCGAAATCTTTGCACGAGCCCTTTGTTCATTAGTGGACGTCCTTGATATGATGAGTTTTTAAACCTACGAGCAATATTTGGTTGTGAACAATAAGGCCGTTGATGTAGCTAACATTATAATTTTAAAAGTCAATACGTCGACACGTTATTAAAACTTACTCAAACGTGTACCGCTTATTTGTGTGACCAAAAATTCGGCTGTCAATTCGCCCAGAAAATGGAGGCTAGGGGTTTAATCATTCGTAGTAGGTACATAGCGGGGCCACCTGTTTTTAATTACGAATACAGCTACCTATTGCTGTCCGAGGGATCACCCCGCTGGAATTAAATTAATACTCAACATTGGGTGTCACATTTGTATAGTCACATAATACACATAATAATGTATGTTCTGTTTGATTAAACAATTTAGAAGACCATACCCATACCATTATACTTGCATGATAAAACATTGGGGACCTCGGGTCAGTATATGTAGCATGGCAGTTCCTCAACCAATTGGACCACAGATCGGAAGAAGGCTCAAGGGTACAATCGATGCAGAAAGCGAAGGGTTCAGCGTAACGGTTTATTATTATTCTCCACTAAGCTGCTTGTTATAGTGCCGCTCGATGAATCGGCTGGAAATTGACTTGTTAGTAACGCGAAATAATGATAGTATCGTGCGTCGTGTAGTCATCATATCAGCAGGACTGCTGGACAAAGGTAGGCCTTTGTAGGTTTGCAGGTTGGCTATTGTGGAAATGGGTAGGCCCCATTTCCACGATTGTGTCGTAATTTTAGGGGGAATTTGGTTAAGGCCCTCCGTCGCCTTTTAAGGACATCTGCGTAATGAGATGGAGTGGTGTTATATGTATAATTCAGACATCACACGGACACGTGTAGTATAGTGAATTTATTTTATCCCATCCAGATATTCCGTGTGATTCCTAGCAAAGAATAGACCTGCTGCAGTGTGTTCGATAGTGGAGCCATGGAGGAGGTTTGAAGCCAGCTCCAGCTGGTTTTCTAAAGTGTTACAGAAGTGAGGAGATAGATGTATACATAAATCCAGAACCAATCCATAATATGCAACCGTATGCGGTCGCGTTCATAAGTCCAGTAGTAATCTCAAAAAGCAATAGATTGACACTTTGGTTTGACTTACGGCCTTCTCTTAACTAAGTAGTTTCTATACTATAGATAGACAGACGCACACACTCACTAATTAATAGTCTGCAACTGATTGTAGCTCTTAATTTCAATCGATTACTAAATAGCGTGCAAGATTATCGGGTAACGTATTCTGTTTGATAGGTGCGTTCAATGGTGAACGGTGGGATCGATCATCACGAGTGGTGGGACATTTATTTAATTTTTGTTTGTAATAACTAGCAGTGGTTCAATAGTAATTACTTAGTTCATTGTAGAGTTTGCCATATTCGTATAAATTGAAATTAAATGAAATGATCTTTATTTGCTTGAAGCATGGTACAGTAAGCGTTCATAAGAGCAGTAGCACGTTAAGGTTTGTATTGCTGTGAACACACGGTACAGCCCGTAAACGTCTGTACGCGTAAGTAGTTTTTCAACATAGTACCCACACCACAGAGTTCGCACACTGTTTACTGACTATTTCCGTCGCAGATCTTAGCCAGTTTCAGACGATTGTAAAAATTGGCAGTAAATTCATATGTTCCGATAGCCTAGTGTCTAATGTTGGAATGTAAGGCGCCTGGCTTAGGTTCCGATCTTGTTATGCGACAATAATAAAAGTAATTATTATACTTTTTATTGTCTTCTAACAGTTATATAAACATATTCACAAAAGTCCCGTCTGTAATTGTTCACACGTTTAAAAGGTGTATTCAGTGTCGTCTACCGTGCTAAGCTTTCTGGATGAAAATTTTGACATATTTTTATTGGAATAAAGGGTTGAGAATAAAAATGCGTAATAACTGTAATAAGTGATAACAAAAACATTAATTCATTATAATTACTGGCATAAAGTTAACAATCTGCTACAATTATTTATCGGGTATTGAGGTTATACGAGTAGCTTAAGTATTCATTTTCTTTACGAAAAGAAGATTGAAACTTAACCTCAAATGATTAAGTAATCACAGATATGGCGCAATATATTTATATTATAAAAATATTCCTAAAATAATACGTTTAATACCTTAGTTATATATATATATATATTAAAAACAAAAAATATTTATAATTTGTATAACCCCATTATTCTCAATGACTGTATTGAGTTGACGTTGACGCATGGGAGCTTATGAGATTACAACATATTTCGGTTTCTCTTATATTTTCCCACATCTCCATGTAATGCGACTTCAACTGCTCAATACCTTTCATCCCGTGCTTCGCACCATCAAACCCCATCAACACGGACTCACAGTAGTCACTGTAGTCACTGTAGTCACTGTAGTAGTAATACTTCACTAGAACAAAAAAAAGTAAATTACTAAGACTGATTACTTTACTGTTCATAATTTATAATATTTAAATTATTACATAATTATTATTTATCATTAATGATTCAAAATGAGTAAACTTTGAAATTAGTTATCTTTTTATTTTATTTAAACCTCATGATGAATTTAAAACTTTATTTTAAGAATAATTAAACCATCAACAAGTCTTTGAATTGTGTAGTTTGAGGGTTAATAAAATATTTAAATAGTAACACTTACACTAAGTACGGTTTCATTAGATAAGTATTTGTGTTATAACTATTACGTCACTTTTATGCAGCGCAATACCTAATGTTCGCCCTCATCAACATCATCGTCATCATCTTTTCAGTCGAATAAAGTCCACTGCTCCAGCTGTGTAATAAATAAACGAATAAAAAATATCTATGGACCACTAGTTTGTAAATATCTATATTCATAGAGATTGGCATAGCTCAATTAATTAGCCGCGGACATCTAAGCTTTTGATCACCAGACCAATCATCATATCATCATATCGGCCATTTATACATCCACTGCTGAACAAAGGCCTCCCCCATAGATTTTCACAACATTTTGGGGGGTATTTGCCAATACTCACCACGCTTGGCAGGCGGGTTGGACAAGACAGACCAAACGTACTTTGAAATGCCTTTTTTTATTGGTTCACAGTGGAAATTCATCATGAACTTCCTCCACACCGGGGAAGGGCGAAGGGGTATCCGGCCTCCTGCCGGCTAAAACCACTAGAGTGCTCATCTTCGGCTCAGAAAGTGGACTCAGCGTGTATATTTTTGAAATCCTGTAGAAAAATCCATATGAGGATCCCTTGCCATTCCATGACAATTGTAGTATCCAGTCAACCAACGCATATAGACTTTTTTAAATACATTGTAATCTCCATTAGTTTATTGTTGAATGTCTTAATATATCCTGAAAATAAAATAATCTATGACCGACTATGTTGATAAAAAGGTCGGTATACATACGTATGTAAGATACGAGTAAACGCAATATCATAAGCCTACAGTTTGTGCTCAACAGTTTGGTAGAGAGATTTATTACTACTTTTCGTATTTTTCGTCTAATGGGTGTGTGGGATGTTACTTACAAAGTATAAGTGTTTTCTTCGTTTCCAGAGCGTTCCTAATCTTCTCTTGATAAGAACACGCCCGGGGTCTCTAGAAAAGATTATCCGAATATCACTGGAATTCTATGATTAGGGTACAATTTGAGCTGACCGATTACAGATAGAATTGATTCTTGGTATTTTTAACACATCGCATTTACTATCGGAGAAATAAATAATAGCACAAATCTATCTAATCTGAGCCGTCTTTATGTTCAAAAAGAAAACATTGTAAGCTTCTTTAGGTAAACATTTATAAGTATTCATTTGAGAAAATCAGTTTTTATGTGGTCGGTCTTTGATGTTCTCAGAGCATTCCACTCTGGTTGTATTACTTATACAGAATCGGAAACCTTAGGTGTGCGAAGTAAATAACCAACTACGTCTTTTGTTGATCTTTAGTAAAACGTTGCTGAGCTCTGAAGCGGTCAGGTAAAAACTACTGAGGTGGAATTTTTATTATTTAGAAGGACGTCCATGGCAAAACAAAGGCCTTACCCATAGATTTCCATAACGACCGGCTACATGCCAGGTTGCATCCAACGACATCTATCTATATTCGTTGGAGGCCGTCACACGGTGTGTTTCCGGTGCGCGGTGTCCACTCGAGAACGTTCTTACCCAACAGCTATCAATTCTACGAGCAATTTGAACCCTAGAAAGATAACAAAATAAAACAAAACAAACCTTCTTGTTACACATAAAACAATATTATACTTGACTTTAACTTAATCATAGTAGCCTTACCTTAACGGTCATGGCTTTCGAGCAGTGGCACAACTCATCAGCAGTGAGTATGGATCAGCTTGTTACCTTCCCCGCTCTATACTCAACTGCAGTTAGCGGACGCAAGAGATGTTTACCGCTCGATATGTACCGTTATGCGCGCACGCAATAATGGCCGTCACTTGAAATAACAGGGACCTTTTCTCTTTGACAATAACAATATGTATTAGGATTATAAGTTAAACATATTTACTATATCACATTGTAGTTTATCTCACTATAAAATTTCCATACTCTTAGTAATAACATAGCACTCACTCGTATTTTTGTAGTTGGACATCGGTGGGACACCATCACGTCACTTTGAGGTTATTGTTGAAAACCAGTGCTGATGGTATTAGGTCCGTCCGATGTCACAGCAATTTGCTGAACAATTACCTGTTTCTGCGCACATGCGACGCACAGCACAGACATGTTTGCCATAATTCTATTTGTAACATATAAGTTTTGATGTCTTCTATTGATATTTGTCAAAATTATGTTGGTTACTCGGTATTATTATTGTTGTTTTCTTTTTACTTTTGATGATGTCGGTCATAGATTAGATAATTTAAATATGTTCATAGACCAGGATCATACGATGTCCATAGAGAAGATTTTTAACGAGCGATTTTGCAGAAGACTAAATATGCGCTTTATTGGGTGGGGAAGAGAAAAACGACCCTGATGAACCTCTGGAAAGCGAAATTGAGTCGGGAGATCACCTGATCGAATACGATGTGCAAAGTGACTTCAAAGACAAGTTTGTTGACCACCAGAACGTAGAAGGGTTGGAAACATGATGACAAAGCGAACACCTCACTACCAGCGAGAGGTAAGTGGAAGGACACCGTGGGGTAATAGTTTCCTCCATTCCAAGGCGGACGAATTCCATGAAGATATCCCCAAGAGAAAAAAAAAGGGTATAAAATCTGTGTGATAAAATTTACTTTCTAGCAACCGCATTCTGATGGCCAAATCGTTTCACATAACTATCCAAGTAGCCTTTACCGTCGCAGAGGTTCATTATTGCATCTATTAAGCCAACGGGAAAATCTATTTGAAGAATCTATTAGGTATTCTGCGTCTGTTATATATCGTGGCTAATTCGCGGAGTCAGCGTGAACAGTGAATTAATCACAATATTTGCAAATACGTTACAGGGCAGGAGCGCTGCCGGCGCGCCGGCGCTCCATCGTTTGCAATTAGTTTTTACTGGTGGTAATTAGGGAGAGCCGATTGCGCACAACGCCGAGCTTGTGCACGACCACCACTAACTTAATAAGTTTTAGAAGTGAACCAGGCGTACTTGGTAATTAAAAATGCGCAGTACTGGGCCGGCTACTTACGGAAATAAAACTAAACACTAATGCAATGGCTTAGCGTTTGGTTTGAATTCCGAAATATTCTAC
This sequence comes from Diloba caeruleocephala, assembly GCA_947459985.1. NCBI lineage: Eukaryota > Metazoa > Arthropoda > Insecta > Lepidoptera > Noctuidae > Diloba > Diloba caeruleocephala. Next base: position 16,169,927 of record OX381615.1, read on the forward strand.
AAATCTTTGTACTTGTATCATAAATTCAAAACTCTAGTATAACTATAGTGTTGCTATGAACATTAATAGTTTCTTTAATAATTCTGATGGTTAGTTATGATAGGTTACGCCTATCCTCCATTCTATAAGAAAATTACCTGTGAAGTGATTGAAAACAGAGTGGAGTATGGCAGCCAATTTAGTAGAAGTAAAACTATTTATCCATCACACTGAGACAAGTACGGGTAACAGAACTATTTAAACGCTATAATGCACAAAAACATCACTATATTAATTTTAATAACGTTTATTATTTTTATTTTCTTCTTCTTCTTCTTCTTCTCTTAGATTATGTCTTCTGTAGAGTATCTTCCACAATTTCGCCAATGTCAAGTATACGGCAACGTCGTACGGTGTTTATATGAATAAATTTATATATATATTTTTTTAATAATTTTTATTTTCATTATCGTCGCCAGTAAACAACTTGACAATTGACATTCTCAACATTATTGTTGTTTGTTCCGCCAACAGGTAGGCAAAGGTCTGAACCATACAGCCTGGTCTGACTTTCTCCCGTAGACAGAGTATAAACATGACATCCATTTAATAAGTATTAATCATATCTAGTACATGCACGTAAGTAACACTTATATATTTAATTATTGGTTTATTCAGTAGTATGCTACACATATAGGATATTTTATAAATATTACATATTTTATTATTAAATTTATATTTGACTAATTACTCGGTATGTCTTTTTATTAACTTATTTATTGGCCTATGTCGTAACCGCCCGTGGTATCACAACTGTCTTGGTCCTATCTGAAAACCAGCGCTGTGGCATTTTTTTCTTTAAATGTCACAGCATTATGCTGAGATAGGGGCCTTTTTTGGACTCGTCCAGGTTGCTTTAATTTAATTATAATATTTTTATTTTTACTTTATGTTATTTGTAACTTCCTGTGCGAGACCTTAATAAAACGTTTTTCTTTCTTCTTTCTTTCTTTCAAATGATTTATGATTGTAATTAATAGTATGAATGCGTCATATTTGTTTAATATTTGGGTAAATAGTTGCAATAATTTTATATATTGATAAAGTTTAATTTAGTTTTCATAAAACTTTTGGTTTTTAACAGTATATATTTCGTTATCAAGAATGAAATATTTTGTGCCAAGATCTTGAAAGCTATAAATCCATTCACGACTGACGTTTCAAAGAAACTTACTTAACAACTCTAAGCGTTCATAGTTCTACATTTCCAGTAGGAAAGTACCAAAAAATAAAAGTTGCCGTCATCGCCACATGCGAATTGGAATTAGCAAGAGCTCGTTGTACTGCGGAGGAAATTATATCTGCATTGAAAATTACACCTTATTGTAGTTATCGAAGGCATATATTGGTTCATCCATACAGTTCGATATCAGCTCGATGCCCGAAATGTAGAAGTTTAAATGGAACACGTTATATTCAAGCATGCCATTTGTTTACTTATCGAACATTGTTACTCAGTCCTAATGATGGTTTAAAAAAACTACCTTTAATAATCGTTTGTGTAATTGTTCCGTTATATAACTGAATCTAATAGGACGTCAAAAATGAACAATCTATTAAACTATTGGTTTTTCAATTCTGTTGGCAACTAACGCACAGTTTATAGTGTTAGAGTCCAGATGGAGCGAACGGCTCCTCGTGAGATCGAGGTACCACGTTCTGAGCTTTGGCGGATCCTGGTGGCGGTGGATGGCTGGAGTGGCAGAATAGCACCCTCACCTTCCAGATGATGCAGATACTCTCGGACCATGGGTGTTTCGGGAAGTATCTGTGTCTCATACGCCGAGAAGAGGCGCACGGTTGTCATCACTACGTAGATTGCTCGGAGGACACGGTGCAGAAGACGTTGAAGGAGTGCCCAGTTTGAACAATGCAGCGCTGTGATTTCGTCGCGGTGGTCGAAGAGAGTGACCGCTCGCTTCCGGCCGTGGTTCAGTCCATCGTACGTAGTAAGAGCGCGTGGGATGCCATCGCTTCCTGTTGCAAGGACGTGATGCAAGTAAAGGTAGCGGCAAAGCGGGCACGGGAGGATATCACCTCTGATCACCACGGCAGAAAACGTAACAGGTGCGGGTGCCGGTGGAGGGCGCTGAACGATGTCCAGCCGCGATGAGTAGTGGCCTGCGGGCGACGAACTAAGGGCAATCCGACGCCCGAACAGATACAGGCCCGAGACGGTGACGCGGGTAATCTGCGCGCGCCTCTCTGACGAAAAGTCCGGCTGGCCACGTCGCACTGAGACGGGGCCGGCCAAAGAGTGACGGGCCGATGCCAACCGGGCGGATGCCTACCAGGGGTGCAGTGTAATGCTGACAAGGTATACAACTCACCCCCAGCAAGACGTAAGTGGAAGGACACCGTGGGGTTGTAGCCGGTAAGAGTCCAGCATGCCTCTCCTACCCTCCCATGCGGAGGAAGTCCATGAGGATTTCTCCACGGCAAAAAAAGGAGGCTCGAGCAGTCATGCTAACGTAGTACGAGCAAAAGCTCGTCGTCGAGGCCGTCTTGCAGCTTTTCGGAGCCTGGCTTACGACGAGCACGGCGCAGTGCCGACACTGTGATACAACACAAGACACGCTCAGGCAGTATCCTGCGTGGGCTGCCGAGCGGTCTCGGAGAAAAGTGCCAATATCCAACACGCCTGAATCGCCTTCCGTCAGTAAGCAATGGGCTTTGGGGGGCGGTCGGGCGCGCAGATTGGGAAATCTGTATGCTTATACCGAGTGATCCCCGGAAAACGGCGGCGCACAGGGCGAGACACTGTGTCACTGAGTGCTCAGCACAGCGCACAGCGAGGCTTCCTTCACTAGATGGGGCGATCACTTGACAGTCACTCCCTCCGAGATGTGCCTCAAAACATAGCAGCAATGGGCGGCTCCAATGCGATCGTTCTCGATATCCTAGGGGAGGGAGGAAGTTTATGTTGGTTAAGAACCGGATCAAAATATTAAAATTGTATGTTTGGTGAAATAAATTAATTTTATTTATAGGACGTCTTTTTTTTACGTTTCATCACGTTGTGACTACCCAAATTTTTACAAGAAGTCTTAGCTGTTGTTCTTATTGACATGTATCCGATCATTTCTTTCACCTTGTTAAAAATTGACGCGGATCGACTGCGTCTGACCTGCAAACCCTTACCCTTCCACCGGGCACGTTTTAGGGTACTGGACTTAATCCGGGATAACATTAGAATCTCATTTCGTCCAATGGTCAAAAAAGGTACAATTCGCGGGTGGTCCAATTTACGTGGATGATCGTTTTTTTTTATTGGTGCCCAGTGGATGTTCTTCATGAACTTCCTCCGCCCCGGGGAAGGGCGAAGGCGGACTCCTACCGGCTAAAACCACTGGGGCGGTCATCTTCGGCACCTAAGGGAGGTTCCAGGTCCTCGTATGATCGCACTAGAGCCGCCCACTGGTGCCACGTCTATAGGCACATCTCGGAGAGGGTGACTGTAAAGTGGTCACCCCCCCGGGGGATTGTAAAGGATCCTCCAAAGCGTCCCACGGCAGCGCGGGACCACATGCGTGCTACCGTCTTCTCTTGGGTCGCTTGGTGAGCACGCAGATTACGTGGATGATCTAATGGAACTTGAACTGCTTATGGGTATCAACAAAACTAACGTAAAGGAATGTTTCATTTGGCCATGACATGATTTGGTATATGAAACAGTACACCACCATCGGCAGAGTTGTTCAAGTCACTTACAGGCCTCCGACGTGGCTTAACTACTGCCATTTTATGACAAGAACTAAGGCCGATGATCTTACGAGAACTCTGAAGCTCGGAGACGCTCAGTTCGCAAACTATTATGCGGTCACCCGTCCATAGACTGACCGCGCCGAGCGTTGCTTAACTTGACTGTGACTTGAATGTGAGCACCTAATACATTGATTGATGTGAATAGTTACTTTACTCATTGATAAGTCTTTATTCTATTATTAACTTAATTACTTTCAAGAAATACAATTTTTATTTAAATTTTCACAGTACAATTTTCTTATCGGAAAATTTTGTACTACTGTAAATCCGTAAGATTTTGCTTGATAGACCTTGACACTGATTTTTAAGCATCTCGTAATTAAAAATTCCTTTTCTAGTTTTTTTTTACGTCATGTTATTTGTGAATAGTTTCTTTACTCATTGATAAGTCTTTATTATATTAAAAACTAAATTGTTTTCAAGAAATACAATTTTTATTTAAATTTTCACAGTACAATTTTCTTATTGGAAAATTTTGTTCTACTGTAAATCCGTAAGATTTTGCTGAACATATATTGTGTTTTTTTGGTAGGTATTAACCCAAGCTCTCACCCCCTGCAGTGTGTCGTGCTATTTACTGGACATCCTGTATAAAAACCAGTGATATGAAAAACAGCTGATAACGTGAAATGTGGTAATCGGAGCATACATTTAATTTTAATTTTCTCCAAATGAAAAGAGCTAATTAGAGAAAAGAAGAGAAAGTGGCGCAAAACATTGTTTGGCGTTGAAACAAAATCTTAGAGTGGCTGAAGAGACTGGAGTGAATGGAGTGATTGCTAATTAGCTTGCTAATAGCTGCGTCAGGCCTGATTCCGACATCGCATGAATGAATCATAATTCTATATTATAACCTCGTCAGATTGTAAATTCTGTTTGGCGTATAATATCCAGTTAATTCCGAAAAGCGTTATGATTCCGTTTCTCAATTCTCGGTACTTATTTATATTGAACAGTCCAGACAGTATTTGTTTTTCCAAGTTCAGTCAGTGTCAATAAATTTTACGAACGAGAGTGCGGCCGATGCAATTTTCACAAAACGACAAAGTAAACTTGTTATTCCAGAATCTACCAATTGGTAGTGTATTTATTCTTTTGCGCTGTTCGCGTGCAATTTGCTGGGAAAGCACAAACAAACAGTGTGGATTGATTAGTTTGTTATTTTTAATGATGGTTTTATTATAAATCTATCTACTTCCCACACTGTTGTTGCATGTTTATTAAAATTTGTTAGAATAAGTATATTGTAGTGTTACGTTAAGTGGGTGTTAAAAATAAAACATTCAATACCCAATTTATAACATATATTTTTAAAATTATAAAAAAACAAGAGAAGGGTGCAGTCTTATGCCCATCACTATTAAAATTTTCCACTTTCTAAGGCGCAGCTGTACTTTCCTGACTCAATCCCCGAGGTTGGCAGTAGGCGCGTGATTAACACCACGTGGCGGCGATGGACACGTAGAAAGTGACCCGAGGTGGTGATAGTGTCCCGAGGTGGTGATCGGCTGAAGGGACTCGCCCACCAAGAAAGCGCTGGCCGGCCGGTACTTGATGGGCAGTACTAAAATTGTGCAGGTGTGGTGTACTCGGTACGTTGCATCCTGGAAATAATGTCTGGCGTGTCACGAAATGCTTCACCTGCTGCCCCATCCGATAAAATAAAATACACCAGTAAAAAATGCTTAAGGCAAACAGGAAAAAAGGCTTAAAGATATGAACTGTTTGAAATAGATAATCGTTATTAGTTAAAATGGTAAAACACAATAAAACGGCTAGGTACCTTTATAACCCGAGAAGTGCCTGGGGGGGCGACCTTTTTACAGTCGCCTTCCCTCCGCTAGAGGGGGTGACCGCTTTACAGTCATCCCTTCCGAGATGTGCCTAAAGGCGTGGCACCAATGGGCGGCTCTAGTGTGATCTTACGAGGACCTGGAGCCCCCCTTCGGTGCCGAAGATGACCGCTCCAGTGGTTTTAGCCGGTAGGAGTCCCGCATACCCCTTCGCCCTTCCCCGGGGTGAAGGAAGTTCCATGTAGAATTTCCACTGGACATCAATAAAAAAATAAAAAAAGATACCTTTATAAATACAATGATCGGTTCTACTCTTACCCAAATATGGGGATTACAACGATACACAGATATGGGCGTATGATCTGTGTATCGTTGTAATTTTTATTTTTTTAAAAGACCAGAAAAATAGAAAGAACATGTATTATAATAGCCTACTTAGCCCCTGCCAATCTGGTTTTCGTCATGCCTATCCCAATATCCGTTGAGAGCTCTGTTCTCGAAGTTGTTGTTGAGTATGTCTGATGTCCAACTTCGAGACAAAGGTCGATCGTCGAATCCACCTCGGATGGGCAGCGTGCGGTAAACTTCGCAACGTCTTTTCATCAACAATACCGCAATGCCTCAAGTCGAAAGTCTTTAACTAGTGTGTGTTACCAGTGATGACATATGGAACAGAGACATGGTTACTCACAATGGGCCTCATAAGAAAGCTCAAGCAAGCAAGCTATGGAGAGAGCTATGCTTGGTATTTCTCTACGAGATCGAATCAGAAATGAGGAGACCCGTAAAGGAACTAAAGTTGCCGACATAGCTGAAAGGATTAGTAAACTGAAGCGGCAATGGGCAGGGCACATTGTTCGTATAACTGATAGCCGTTGGGGCAAAAAGGTTTTCGAGTGGAGACCGCGCACTGCAACCGCAGCGTAGGACGTCTCCCAACAATGTGGACAGATGGTAAAGGTCGCTGGGAGTCGTTGGATGAGGGCGGCATGTAACCGTTCGTTGTGGAAATCTAAGGGGGAGGCCCTTATTCAGCAGTGGACGTCCTGCGGCTGATATGATGATGATTAAGTGAAATTGTTAATCTCGTGTTAGAAATGAAGTTGTTTAAGCATATTTTTAATAGAATCAACCGCAGATTGTGCTGAATCAATCGTGATGTTTTCTTCTGAGCTCATGTAAGCCCATTACTGAACACAAGCTAGGTGACTATTAGCTAAAACCAAAATGTAAGAAAAAGTAAAGTTATTACGACGTGATTGTACAAAGATGAATTTCCACAAAAAATGGTTTACATAAAGTGTGGTCCGTGTTTTTGGAGTTGGTTTTTGTCTTGTTATTTTATGTATGACTTCATTGACTATGGAGACTCTTATTTTATATATATTGTTTCTCACGAAGATATAGTTCCAGATGTTACTGAATTGGAAATGGAATCAGTTTCTTGAGGAGCTATAATTTGGTGGACGTTTTTCAAGAAAAGTTTATTTGATTTAATTAAAAGTTCGGTCTCTTATATAGCATTAACTTTAGTTTAAGTACTTTTAGTATTAATAGAGTCTCCCATATTTTTATATATAAAGAACCTTACTCTTTGCCGTCCTTTTAAATAAGGCAGGTCATCCAACTTCTTGTACTTTTTATTTTAACCAAAACGAACACGAGCCTTTCAGTTTACACAATAAATATCCGAGTTCACACCTACCGCCACAATATAATAACTTTTTTATACCACTGATGTGGCGAAAAAGCATACCTACGGCCCGCCTGGTGGTAAGCGGTTACTAATAATAACAACTATCGATGAAACTTACAAGTTTGTCACAAGGGCAGAATTGTCCAATATAAAACTTATGTACCAAGTTATTCACGCCACATGCCCACAGCTGGCTGATACAAAGCAATATTTAAGAAGTTTGCTGCATCTTACAACTCCCAGTTGTTTTACAGCTCCTTTACTGTGTGTCTTAAACATTCTTTTCAGTAGCTTAGGCTCCTGGGAACGCTAGATACTAGTAAAATTATCAAATAAAGGTGTGACTCCATTTTTTGTGCGAAATTAAGGCGCTATGTTCCGGTTTTGCATTCCTTAGGTGGATAATGTAATTCATGGTACATACTGAGACCGCGTTGTGCCGTATCCGGACGTGACGTCACGCCCGCCATTACACGTGTGGCGCTGTAGTTCTGTACGCGGCGGGTAATGCCGCATGCTACTTGATATTCGTACGCGCACCCCACCACATTTCACCCCGGCACCGGCTGGTCTTAGGATCCTGAACTTTGTTATTTCACATATACCTTTTTTCTTTCTACTGCAACATTTCTCGGTCATGCAGTAAAATTGAAATTTTTCACTAAATACCATATCAAGCAAATATGTACAAGGTGCGTAACAGTTGTACCATCATTTTTTTTCATCATTTCGGCCTAATGAAGTCCACTGTTGGACACAGGCCTCCCCCAAAGATCATCACAACCACCGATATGGATGTGTCTTGAGCTCATTGGGGGGTTTTGCCATAATCGCCACGCTTGGCAGGCGGGTTGGCGATCGCAGTGGAGTTGTTAATGTACGCGAAGGACGCTGCTGCCCATCCTCCGACTAATCCCTTAGTCGACTTTTACGACATCCATGGGAGGAGATGGGGTGGTGGCATTCTGAGCCGGCACCACACGGCAAACAGTTGTACATTTTGCCGGATTTCATCATCGCATCATCATATCAGCCAAAAGATGTCCACTGCAGAACAAAGGCCTCCCCCATAAATTTCCGCAATTGTGTCGTCATTTTGTGGGAATTTGCCAGTACTCACCACGCTTGGCAGCCGAGTTGGTGAGCGCAGTATGGCTATTTTTCCACAAAAGGAACACTGCTGCCCATTCCACTGGTTAAGAGTCCCTTATACAACATCCACGAGAGGAGATTGAGTGGTGCTGTATTCATAATCCGAACACCGCACGGAATTTTAAATTTACAAAAATCAATCTTCAGCAACTACCAAATAGTTTGAGTAGTAATACATTTTTAACACCCGTACCATACGTTTGTGTGGTTTCCAGCAAAGAAAAAACCACCGCTCTTCACTTACAGGTGCGTAAAAGGCGACTATAGGGTTGATAACAAGAGGATAGGCAGCAGAATTACGTGTGCTAATAACAACATACGGCGATTACCAATCCGCTTGCCAAGCATGGTGCTTATGGCAATATTCCCAATCACAATGATACTGTGCAGTGATCACTTAGAGTCTCATGATCAGCAGATGTGTACGTACTACAGGTGCTAGAAATTTCAAATTAACTTATTGCCGAGTATAATAACAGGAGCTGAATTCATCCAAAGGATACTGCATGTGAATGAGCAATAATATCGTCACTTGCGGTCCGCAGATTTAAATATAAACACAAAATAAACGCCAAAATATTTCCATTACAAAAACAAATATCCACACGATATTACGGTTAATGAATTGTAAAACAAACGTCGGTAATTAAAACATCCCGATGCAGTGGTCCGCAATTCTCCAGTTTGAAAACTGACCAAACATGTAAACAAAACGTTCCAGTTAACCCGGATTTCGCCGACCGCTTCGTACTCTCGCATTTTGTCTTTTTTCAGTTTTTCAGGTTGATTTGTTTAGTTGCGGCTTACCCAGATATTTAGTATATAAAAAAAAAACTGCAAGTCGAGACCGTGCCAGCAAAGTGCCAGCGTTTTACTTGAATATTTAAGCAAAAAGACGATACAGAAAGTAGGTTCATTCCACATCACGTTTTTTATGAAATAATACAATTTTTAGGTTTCCGTTTGTCCGAATGAACAAACAGATCCCTTATACGATCACTCGTGTATTTGTCGTGTGTCAGTCCGTCTGTCAAACCAATTTGCTCGGAGTTTACTGGACCGATTAAGTTGATATTTGTATATTTTGGAACGCATATTTTTGAATTTCTATGACCCTATCACAAACGTGTAACGTAAATAAATTAATCTATATACAAATAAATAAAATTGAAGTCTCTGTTTGTAATGTCAAAATAACAGCTTTTTACTAAATGCACATGAAAGTATATACGGTACATATAATAAAAACACGATTTTGAGTCTGTCTCTCTGTTTGTTCCGGGTAATCTCCGAAACGGCTGGACCGATTTTGACGGGACTTTCACTGGCAGATAGCTGATGTTATAAAAAATAACTTAGGCTACTTTTATTTTAGAAAAATAATAAGGGTACCGCGCAAAAATAAAATTAAACGCGGGTGAAACTGCGGGTCCCAGCTAGTTTTGAATATGGGGGATCACATTTGGGGCAAGATTGGAAAATTGAAAAAAGTTTTGCAAACTGTACCGTGTAACATATTAAATGAAAGGGCATTTCGGTTTCTTAATAATATTAAAATAAATATTTTTAAAGTTATTTAAAAAAAAATAGGCAGTAAGTCGTTGGATAAGGGAATGTGACAACTATGTAGGTAGGTATGTGTGAAATCTATGGTGAGCAGGGGAGGCCTTTGTTCAGCAGTGGACGTTGGCTGATATTATGATGATGGAGGAAATAGATACAAAATTACCATCCCTCTTTTTCTCCTAAACTACTGAACCAAAAAAAATACAGAAAATTGTTCTTTACTTATAGATTACAGGAAAACCTATAAGAAGCGTATGGTCTTATAATAACATGGTAAATTTTTCAATATTGTGCGTACAAACTTACATTTGCAGTTGGCATGTATGACAGAACATGTTATTCAACTACAATGTTAAGTTTGTTCTTGGGATAAATTATTGGTTCAAGACAATATATTCAGCAATTTCCCTCTACAATCTGGTGCTATACATACTTTAGCTACAACGTTCTTTTTTATTTGGGTCAGATGTAGTATGTATGTATTATCGGTTAATTTATCGTACGGAACCCTCTCCACGTGAGTTCAGCTCGCACTTGTACGGTTTATATTCATGTTTTTTTATCCCATAACAATATTAATGCTACCCAGGACTAGACCTGCGTGGCACCACACTGCGCTCGTCACCTTGAGACATTATTCAGTCTATTATGGCCAGTAATTTCACTAGCTAACGTGCCCTCCTAACCGGAACAAAAGTTTAAACAGTCTCTAAACACTTATTTAGCGGCGTATTTGTGACACTGGGGTGGTACCTTTCATCTCATAGATAGGTATAAGTTGTATGTGTTTTCTTTTTTTAAACTTTGCCCCACACTAGGATTTCTCCTGTGCCGTGGGTGCGTTTTACCGACATGAATTCCACATACAATACACCCAGACCCGGAACAACTACCTGCAGATCATACAAATATTTGTTCCGTGTGGGAATCGAACCCACGACCCGGAGCGCAGCAGCCGACTGTCTCAGCCACGGCACCAACCGTGCCGTCATGAAGTGTCGCGCCGTGTATGAAGGAACTTAATATATAATACAAAACCAACTACATAGAATATCTATTTACTTTTATGACAATATAGAAAATGCCGCGGTTTTGTCAATAAACTCGCAACAATCTCGCAGGCAGATTCGCTGACAAAGTTTTATGTAATTAGTCAATGTTATTAGGTCATGTCACTTCTACTTAGCTTTATGAGGTGCTGGCAGATTCTTTTGGAACAGTTTCCTTTTGATGTAGTCCCCATAACTGCTGTAATTTATTACTCGTTACCGACTCGCTGCGTAACCCTTATTTACTCAGACAACCCAAACTATTTAGGTTGCCTCTGAATTATGATGTAGCGGAAATATTTGGGTCTTTGAAATGGAAAATGATTTCAATAATTACGAAAATCTCGTTAAAGTACAAAGTTAATTATGCGTAACTCGTTGGCGTGAAGGCATAATTATTGCCAAACTCTGTGTCACAATATTAATACCGCTGAAAATCAAAGTTGTTAAAAAATTGCAACAGCGATACCATTTTTTTTTAATTAAAATCTTTGCCCTTCACCAGGGTATCTCCTGTGTCGTGGGTGCGTTTACAGATATAAATTCCACACATAATACACCCAGACCTGGAACAACAGACCGTACAAATATTTGTTCCGTGCGGGAATCGATCCCCCCGAACGCAGCAGCCGACCGTATCAGCCACTGCACCAACCGTGCCGTAATTGAAACAGCTGTTTACATTTTGTTTTATTGTTGACCTTTATTTAATTGAGTGTAGACTGTGTAGCTAAGAATTTATCGGTTTATTGTACCGCTTGCAAAAACGACGAAATCTGAACTATATATTAACTCAACGATTGATAGCGGATAGTCTTAAATCAGCAACCAGCAAGGGCCAGATTGTTATTGTTTCGACACGCAAATAAAGATTTACGAAGTCGGAACTGAAGAAGCTAAACGCCTCTAAATTTAGTGGGAGCAATCTCCCTCGCGTACGATTCGTTATGTAAAGAGGCGACACATCCCTATAACACTCGCTTTACAAGATTGAAGTTGCGATAAAAAATTCAACACGCTCTCGATTCCGTTTTCAGCATCACCCTGACCTTTTTTACGACACTTCGACTATTACTGCGGTATTTTTTTATTCATAAACATCGGCATATCACTGTCCTTCTTCGCGACGGATACAACTTTAATTTGGTTCAGCCGGTGTAGTGCCCATTACATGCTTGTTTTCATACTTTTATGTATAAACAATCAGCTTCTCGATTTGACAGTGCAACGGTGCTACGCCACTCTCAAATTTCTTCTTAGCACCCATTGCCAGTTGCAGTCATTGATCGGTAAACGATCGGTGAGGTTAAGCAACGCTCGGCGCTGTCAGCCTGTGGATGCGTGGTTGCATTGTGGTATTTGAATTGAGCATCTTCGTGCTTCAGAGGGCACGTAAAATTGTCGGTCCCGGTTGATGTCATTAGATAACAGTCGTTAAGGCAAGTCAAATTTCTGTATCCAATATTTGATCAAAGTTCTTTAACGACTGCGCCATGTCACTCATCAAATATCATTGTCCAACATGTGATGTTTAACAAGTGTCATATACAATTTTAAACGCATTATTTTATTTTTATAATATCAGTGCCTTGTATTGTAAAGACATTGGTTGCTTTCATACTCATTAAATATCGCTTTCATAATCAATAAAAAATAAACAATAATAAAACAAAAATTTAATGAAGTCATACAATTTCTTTGATCAAATGTTGCCTACATTGGACAAAGGAATTGGGTGAATAGCATGGCACCCTACGGTAAGGAATATACATGGATATAAACTAGGATTTTTATTCGTGACATAATATTTTGTGCATAACTTTATGTTTTAATGTTTTACTTTGTCTACGCTGAACTCGCGTGTTGTTAAAATATAAAAATGATGGCATTAGTCGACATCGAATTAACACATTAACATGCAAGAATTATAATTTATCACGAACTAATTTCAAATGGTATAGATAAATATTTAAAAATACAAACTGAAATGTATGAACGTGAGACGACTTTCTTCGATTGCGGACTTGCGTTGCGTGTGTTTTACGTTTTTCAACACAAATTCATCGATTACAATTTATACATTGGACATTTAACAGCATGAAAAAAACACGAGTATTGTAGGAAATGTCTCTATTTTCTCTACACAACCACACAACCCTAAACGTCTATTGCCGAACCTGGCCTGCTGGGGTGCAATTCCTTAAGCTCAAACATGCATACGTCCTGTAAAACAGAATCGTAATAACATGTAAAACCAATTCGGTATTTGCTAAGACATGATTGAAGCTATTCAAGGACACGTTGCAGAAGGTAAGCCACGAAGACCAGTCTTCGAGAATACCAAATTGGGTTATCACCGTTATTTCATTTCTGTATTCAAGGATGTAAGGATGTTTGAGTTTAGAGAATTGCACCCCTGATCTCTACAATGAGCGGTCACCAGGGATATTGCCATAATCACCGCGCTCAGCAGGCCTATTGCGGTGTGTTGTTATTAGCCCACGGGAGGATGCTGCTGAGTCTGTGTGCTCCGAATAGCACCAACCCATGTCTTCCTTTGGGTGTCCTAAAAGAAGACTATGGCATTAGCCGGAGGATGGGTAGCAGCATCCTAAGAGTACATTAACAACTCAACTGCGATCGCCAACCCGCCTGCCAAGCGTGGCAATTTTGGCAAGACCCCCCCTAATGAACACACAACATACTCAGACCGGTCGTAGTGGCGATCTTTGGGGTAGGCTTGTGACCAGTAGTGGACTTTATTCGGCTGAAATGATGATGGTGAGGACTGTCCATTCTCTTGATATCAACCCTTTGTCGCCGTTTACGGCCTCCGTAGGTGGAGAGGGTGGTCCATTAATTGCCGGGAACCAAACAAAATATATTTTCTAGTTACCTAAAAAATACGTGGTTCGATTGTAATTCCTGTCTATTTCGCGGCATAGTTGACACAGTGGTCAAGCAATTAATTTTTTGCGCAACGTGTCGCGGTTTCAATCCCCGCACGGAACAAGTATTTGTATGATCTACAGATAGTTTGGGGTTTTGGTGCATGTACTAATGTACTGTCGCAAGACAGTGTTTTACCAGTGTAAGGAGTCCAATGAAATCCTAATGTAATTTTTGTCACGTGACCCCGATCTTTCTGTCTGTCGGTATACCTTAGGGAAGAGACTTTACTATATGCGGGGACCAAACTGTATAATTAATGTCCTATAATCCCTATCATCATCGTCATTTCAGCCGAAAGACGTCCACTGCTGAACATAGGCCTAAAGCTCACCACAACAACTGGATCTGCGCTACTCGCATCCAGCACATTCACACAACATTCACCAGGTCATTGGTCGATCTCGTGGGGTCGCCACTCGAGAACTTTTCGGCCCCATCGGCCATCCGTTCTATGAGCAATGTGCCCCGTGCACCGTCACTTAAAGTTAGCAAATCTTCGGGCTATCTCGGTTACCTTGGTCCTTTTGCAGTTCTCCTCATTTTTTATTCGATCTCGCAGGGAAATTCCGAGCATAGCCCTCTCCATTGTCCTTTGAGTGACCTTGAGCCTTCTTATGACGCCCATGGTGAGCGAACACGTCTCGGTACCGTAGGTCATCACCCGCAACACACACTGGTCAAAGACAGGACAAAGTTCTTCAGCAGAGCCTTATCGCCCTTTTTTAAGAAGAGCAATCACACGATGATGTTCCATGCCTGTGGTGTTTTCTTATCGTGTATGACGGAATTGAATAAGCTCTGGAAGCCCTCAAGGGTCGGTTTTCCACCCGCCTCCAGAAGTTCGGCTGTAACTCCATCATCACCTGGTGCTTTATTAGGCTGACGTCCTGAATGTCTTCGGTTTAGTGCCGGGCCAATCTAGCTCTCGGGTCGTTCGCTAGATTCATGACAGGTTTCCGTGTTGACATATATAACTGTGCATAGAACCTGTCGAGCGCCCTCAAAAGCTCTGGTTTGGACGACGCGCTCCTGCCATCTTCGGTTTTGCAAGTTGGCTCTGCCCAATAGGCAGATCTCTTGCGACCACCTGGGAGCCCGGTTTCGCTCTATCGCCTCTTTAATACGATTTGTATTAAATAGGCGTAAGTCAGATTTCAAGAACTTTGAGATATGCCTATTGAGCTGCCCGGCAGGTAAAGGTATCATCTGAAGACTGCAGACTCATTGCACGTCGTTTTTCAATGAGCTTAAGAGTAGAGTCAGAGAGTTATTCGGTTCTGTATGTACGACGGGTCTTTATTTTACGGGTTTCTATGAACCCGTCGTTATAATTATCCACGTCGCTCCCCAGGCAGTCTAAACGATTTTGGAGTTCTAGCTGGTATAATCCCTATAATTCTCATAAATGTTTTAGTAGCAATAAAAATAAAATAAACGTTAAATGAGCAAAACTGTCGGTTGTTAAAATGTATGTGTTTTGTAAAGCTTTGATCTGAAACTAATAAAAGTTGTTGAGGAGTGCATACGTGTGCTCGGTTCTTCAGTGCAACTTTCTATCTGTTTAGTTAACTTGTAGTTGCTTGTTGCTTGTTGACCGTTACTTTTTACACAATATTCTATACGGTAATAAAGTACTATAAAGTACGTGTTAGAATTTCTGAAGGTAAAGGAGTAGTTGCTTTATTATTGTAGAACCAACTCCCGTCTTTGCAGCACTTTCGTTTCAACGTTCGGCAGTGCCATCAGTTTTTCAGTATAATTTTTTTTTCTGACATGAGACGCACACGCACACACTCAGACAGAGGCTCAAGTTAACGTATGTTATCATTTTATATTATTTAAAAAAAGATATATATGTACCTGAGATTAATTCATTCATTCTATTTACTTACGATTTAACTAAAAAAGTATACACAATATTTATTTACGCCTTAAATAACTAACAATAAATAAATAAATATAAATTCTAAAAAAGGGGACATTCAGGCGTCAAAGTATCCTCCCCATTGCGGTCGGTAATGTTCCCAGAAGACTGGCAGCATTGCCACGTTGAATGGCAATGCTTGTTCTTTGACCAAAGAAAAGGCCAGCCCTCTGATCACGCAAAGTGTCAACCAACCATCTAGCTATGTCTTTGAAAAGTAGACGTGCACTCGGACCCCATGACCCAAGCGTTTCGAACCAAAACGGGTCAAAACAATAATTTCCGATGAGATTATTATATTTGTGCCGTTTGAGGTTTTTTCGCTGCAGAAGCGGCAGCGCCAACACAGCCAGCCGTGCTTGGAAGATGGGAAGGAGCAAGGGTGTCGACGCAAGTTGTACCTGAGATAGAGTAAGTAACACCAAACATGTTCTTATCATTTTAGGCAATTTTATTGGGTAGAGCCCTGGCACCCTTAACACAAGTTTATCTTAGCTCGGGTGCCAGAGGTTTAAACTCAGTGATTACTTACAATTTATAAGAAGTAGTGACTTTGCTATATAATACTGGAAATAATATTTATTATTATTATCTACATGTCTACTCAAAAGTATCGTGTATTTGTAATACAAAAACCGGAGTCACAAGTTTTGAAAAATAAATCCGTAGACGTCCACTTCTTCAAAGGATGTTGTATTAATAAAATTAAATCTTCAAATTTTCCGAGAGACGTGCCAAACTAAAAGAGGGCACTCCTTTCATGTGGCAACATTCACGGGAACATCTGGGATATGTCTCTCACATGTCGAAGAGACCGAAATGATACGCGATTTATCGGATCAACGTTCTGTTTCCAGTCGCTCTTGTGAAAATATTCGACGCGTATAGCAGACTATAAATATGTTACTACGTTGTACGAGTACTGGAGGTACTAATGCTTAGTTTTTGTGCTATCATATATTCTTTGTTTTGTAAAGAGTGTTGTGAAGTCGTGCTTTGAATCCAGATGGACCTGCATTCTGTTAATAACTTTTTTTTTGGTGTAAACGCAAATCCTGTAATCTTTGTCCTAAAGTAGTCAATATTAGATTTTTACTTACTACATCTGATTCATTTGATAATTTATGTGAGTACAATCAAATCGACTCACGTATGAAACATGTGAGCAAAATTCGAATAAAATAAATACTATTTTTCATATGCAGTAAAAGCATCGGAAAAGAGGATTTTTCCTGTTAGTAAGAAGTTTGTTTGGAACAAACTGGTTGGCTGCGTCAACGTCGTAAATGAAGCTAGCTTTTAAAACTAATTAGATTAAAACTCCTTGCCCAACGGACACGTTCGAAAGTGCTCCTCTAAATTCTTCACACATTTTTTTCGCTGGTAGTATGTTATGCATCCAAATAATCTATTACTTATCTTGGCATGATTGATGATGAGCAATACTACTTTCGTAACTTACATTATCACCAATATTTTCCATATCCTTATTTGAAATAAATTAAAAACGCAGTAGAGTCAGGGCAAACCTCTTTCCTCTTTCTCCACGAATTTAAAAAAGGTGACTAATTTATTACAGATATCATCAAAGATCACCACGTTTATAATCATATATAGTATAAATAGACTATACAGTCGCCATGAACGTCGACACAGACGATTGTAGCGTAGGCCGGTCAGCATCGCACTCTCGGCATATATTCCTTGGTATCGCAATACGGCTGTATTTTCGTTCTCGCTGACGAGCAGTATCCTACGCGACTGACGGTGCGCTACCGACATCAGCGTAGGAGAAATTTAGGCCTGAGGGCTCGCATCGAACCGACATCGACTGTCTTTTTACCGACTTCGAAAAGGAGGATCTCAATTCGTTGCGGTTTTTTTTAGTCAATTATTCGACAGTTTCGCTAGCTAGCATATTGGTAAAAAAATCTCCGCACTGATTTTTTGCAGTCTTATGATTTTAAATATAATTTATCAGGAGAGCGAAAGTTCATTATTATAATTAACTGTTTATAATGATAGTATAACATTTACACTCATTAAATAAAATACCACCACCCCATCTCATCCCATGGGTGTCGTAAAAGGCGACTATGGGATTATCCGGAGGATGGGCAGCAGTGTCCCAATGAGCCCACAACACACCCATATCGGTCGTTATGGTGATCTCTGGGGGAGGCCTGTGTCCATTAGTGGACTAAATTCGGCCGAAATGATGAATTTCTGATGTCTTCGAACAAATTTATTTGCGAAATAACATGAATCAGAGCTATATTCTCAATAATATATATTTGAACTTACATATGTACTCGTTTGAAACATTACGATCTGTTGAATATCAATTCTTAACAATAATTATAAGCAAACTAAATACTTTGTGTTCGCGCCAATATGATTTCAGTGTAACGCGGCCGTAAAATGACATGTTTATAACATTTGGTGTAACGTACAATGTACACAACTTGTATCATCTATTTTGTCAGTCAAGGCGACCGTACTGAAAAGTAGATTGGCATTTAATTTCGGGATTTCCTCTCGAGTTTCAAGGAATAGAGGTTTGTAATCATGGCCTCAAAGTCTCTTACGTTCCGTTTGTCAAAATAATTTAACATTGATTTTAGATTTCACTTTGTCTGGTTATCTAGGACTAGCTTGTAATGGATTAAATGTCAGTTTCCAAAGAGAAACTAAACTTACTATAGAATCTGATCTTCATAAGGTTTTGTATATATAACTATTACAATTACATTTTCATTATACAGTTACATTAGAAACATGTTATATAGATAAATGTATAAGCAAAGTGTAAGGCGATAAGTAGGGTAAGTTAATACAGACAAAACTGAATTATAATATTATAATTATAACTTCATAAGGTTTTGTATATATAACTGTTACAACAATATTTTTATTATAGAGTTATATTAGAAACATTTTATATACATAGATTTATAAGCATAGGTAAGGCGATAAGTAGGGTAAGTTAATACAGACAAAAGTGAATTATAATATTATAATGATATGAAGAACACGACAGTATTTAGCGCCTTGGTTGTATATTATTCTCTAGTGTGATCATACGATGACCTGGAGCCACCCTTAGGTGCCGAAGATGACCGCTCCAGTGGATTTAGCCGGTAGGCGTGCATACCCGTTCGCCCTTCGCCGGGGCGAAGGAAGTTCATGAAGAATTACCACTGGGCACCAAAAAAAAAAGTTTATGTATTATTATTACCTACATATATCTCTTTTCAGGGGCTTATATCTCCTCCGGAGGAACCAGGTCTTTTGATAGGCTTACGCGGGGACACGGGTCCAACGTGCAGAGACCCTTTAGAGATTTTTAATCTAAAATATATAATGGGACACTAACCAGCGACTTTCCATGGCTGTACTATAAATATGCAGCCTTGGATTGTCCCCGGAGGTGTAAAACTATTGTATGAGATGGAAACTACAATTATAAGGTCTATTTCAATGGTTGAATGGATAAAATACTTCTAAAAACGGAAAATAACGGCGTCTGCCTTTCAACCTTTATAGTGAAATTCTGTGGCAGACGGTGACTCGCCACTCACAAGATGGGCCCCCTAAATGACCACCAGGAGTAACACCCGTTATGATTATATAATAAGTATCCGGCTTTAAGGGAAATAGATGTTTTATGTAACATGGCTTAAAAGGCTTGAAAGCTTTATTAAAGGGTTGTTTGGATATTCTTGAAAAGTAAATAGCAGTAGTGGGTCTAAATAAAATTGTTTAAAAAAGGTAGCATTAAAAGGTAAAATCTGTGTGAAAACAACAAAACGCCTACAAACTGCCTCAGCAGTTTGGCGAGTAAAGGACATTGTTAAAAACGGCCTAAGGATCAACACGTATGCAACCTATACAATAATTTCAGGTTTTTTAATACATTAAATATTTTAAGACAATCGAACGGACACCACAATCTCGTAATGATTTAAAAAAATGGTGTCATGACGTTATTTTCGCTGACATCTCCCGGCGCCATATTTGGACGAATAAAATATTTTGTGCTTTTAGCGCTTGATCTATGGATAATAGATTTTTATGCAAATAGACGTATTAACGCCAAAGCACTGGTTCGCCGAATGAGCGAGGTTATTACGAGTGACATTGACACTAACCAAAACGTTTTTATTTTGTTTAAGTAGTAGGTATTCAGATTTGGATTTCCCAAATAAATAATTAATTTAATTATTGCAATTACAATTGTAATTGAGAAGATTACAAGTTACCGACTACTATAATATTACTTCCGAAGTTTTCCTTTACATCTGCAGATCCTTACCAATCTTGTATCGAAATACTTGAATATTGGCTCCATGTTCTGATCAAGCAGATGCAGATATCGCCCTATAGTAATAGTCGTAACATGCATACACTGCAGTCTGTTGGCCACACAATAACAATATGTTTAAAATACTAGTCAGACTAAACAATTTTAATCCGTGAAAGACTATTAAGTTTTTGTAGATCTGATTATTTAATGAATGAAACAAATAGATGAAGCGCTTATATGTAAAAGCTGATCTTAATTTATGTATTAGCGTTTAATTCGATATTTTTTAATGTGCTGTGTGTGGGATGAATTTATAAATGCCGAATAGACGGCACGGTTGGTGCAGTGGCTGATACAGTCGGCTGCTGTGCTCCGGGTCGTGGGTTCGATTCCCGCACGGAACAAATATTTGTATGATCTGCAGGTAGTTGTTCCGGGTCTGGGTGTATTGTATGTGGAATTCATGTCTGTCAACGCACCCACGACACAGAAGAAATCCTATTGTGGGGCAACGTGTAATAATAATAAAAATAATAATAAAAAAATCGTCAAAATACGAAAGTGATTTGAATACTAATCAATTTTTAGAAGTGTCCGTTTAATAAATTTAATTTCAGCGGAGTGTAGTCGGTATTTAGAATACAGAAAGTAATTTTACGTGCCTGTTGGTTCTTACAACAAGGTCCTTTATGTATTTAGCGTTGAAAGTTCTGCATAATAAATAATTATAAAAGTCATCCATAATTATTCGCGTGAATAACTCTTTATATAATTTAATAAAATGTGAAAAGCATATGTTGATATTACAGTTTTATTAAAGTTTATGATTAAATTGTCATGGCTGACCCGGTCACGAGCATGGCATATACATGTTTCGACCCACACAGGCCTCCCCCTAAGATCACCACAACGACCGATATGGGTGTGTGCTGCGAACTGCGATCGCCAACCCACCTGCCAAGCGTGGCGTTTATGGCAAAACCCCCGAATGTGCCCACCAAAGTGTATTTGGCAAAAGTTTCTACTTAGTTGTAAGTATTGTTGATGAAGTATTGTAAAAAGAGCAAAGCATTTCAAATAAAAAAGTGGTTAAGAAAGCCCTTTAAATATTACCGAACACACTTTATCCGTACCCACCACAGCTGACATGCATGTGACTGTGGTAAACGCAACTTGACCTTGCCAGACAATCGATCTGAGTAATATTTTTCATGAAATGTCACGAACAGTTTGCGCTGTTTCATTACAGCGAAGAGCTACAATGTTAAGCTAAGATCCATTTCTGACAATTTGTACTCTGGGTTTTAATAACCCAGAGTACGATTAAATATTATATCGCATTCTAATCCCTTTTGTCTATTATATGTATTGTGTCTATCCGTGTGGTGTCCGGATTAAGAATATAGCAACACTCCATCTTCTTCCATGGATGTCGTTAAAGGCGACTAAGGGATTCTAAGCCAGGAGGATGGGCAGCAGCAGTTTTAAGGCAGTTACCCCTCTAGTGGAGGTACGGCGACTGTAAAAAGGCCGCACAGACACTTCTCGGGAAGGACTGTAAAGGATCCACCTAAGCCTCACTGTACGCGTCAATCTGCGCGTTCGGGACCCCCGAGGCACCCCGCCGTATAGTGACGGCAGGGGTTCGGGTGTTGTTGGACCTGGGCACTGGGGTGGTTGTTACACTGACACCTTCACTTCCTTCTCCGTGTGGGATCGGCCATCTCCTGATCCCGCTTTGCAGTCTCCTGTTGAAGCATGACGCTCTCGCAGGAGACCACTGCACTCCAATTTTTATGCTCTGCTAACATAGACTCTACTGCTGGCAGAGAGACATCTTTCCCGATCTGATCGACCAGAATCCACCGTTCGGCAGCCTCTCAGGGCACTCTTCAAGCATGTGCTGTGCGATATTCTGGTCGCTTCCACAATGGTGGCATTGTACTGTGACCTCACGTCCTATTCTGTACAGGTTCAGGTACGCATCGAAACATCCGTGACTGGTGAACACCTGCGTCAGACGGTAGATGATGCACGCGCTTCTTTTGAGCCAAGTTCCGAAGAGTGGCAGGATGGCCTCGACGACACGCTTGGTCGTGAACTGCAACCGGAGGCGATGTCACCTAATCTCGAGTACGCGCCGACGAGCCAGCTGCCTCAGCCTGTCGGACGCCTCTGGAGGCACGCTTTCGCTGCTCTGGCGGGGGGATCTGCATCCTCACACCGAACGACCCCCCGGAAGATGGTGGCGCGCACATCGAGGCTTCGGGATGATCCTTTACGATTCCCTCCAAGATGTGCCTGGGGAGCGGCCTCTATACAGTCGTCTTCCCTCCGTTAAAGGGAGTGATCGCTTTACAATCACCCCCTCCGAGATATGAATAAAGGCATGGCACCGACCGGTAGCTCCGGTGCGATTGTTCTCGAGATCCTGCAGCCCGCTTTCTGTCGAAGATGACCGTGGTTCTGGTGGTTTCAGCCGTGATGAGTGTGGCTTACCCCTCCGCCCTTCCGCAGGCCGGTTTTGACTTTAAACATTTCTGTGTTCCGATTTAACGGCAACTGTTCTAGATAATTAAATTATTGGGCGTAAGGGTGAGATTCAGAAACGAGTCTAAGCGTGAACTTACGCTTCCGTCTATCAAAATGCACTACTTACGCTCATAATTTTGACAGACGGAAGCGTAAGTTCACGCTTAGACTTGTTTCTGAATCTCACCCTAAGAGACTCACTATTAAGACAAGTATTTGAAACGCCCACCTTCCTCTACCGAAAACGGACGTCCTAATGATTCTCTATTTAGGACGTCCATTTAAATATTAAGTTGCATTTCAGTATTCAGCCGTAACTGGTGTCTCAAGGTGACGCGCGTAGTTTGGGGCACTAATCGCGCTTGCACAATCGCTTCTTCTTCCGATTCTTGACTACGCCGATACCAGCTATCTTGATCTCACAGAGGAACAACTTGATAAACTTGAGCGACTCCAAAATTTCTGTATAAGATTTATATTTGGTTTACGCAAATATGATCATGTGTCAGAGTATCGTATTCAGCTCAAGTGGCTCCCTATACGCCTTCGTCGGAATACTCATATTCTTCATCTTCTATACAGTATCCTGTACAATCCATACACTCCCTCCTATCTTAAAGAACGTTTCAAGTTCCTTCATAACACACATTCGAGATCCTTAAGGTCATCAGAGAATTTGACGTTGAAAATGCCAATGCATTCCACTAATTACATGGGAAAATCTTTTTCAGTCCAGGCGGCCCGCTTATGGAATGTGTTGCCAGTGGCAATTAGACGTGCTCAATCTCTAGCAATATTTAAAAGACTAGTCAAGGAGCATTATCTATCACTATAGTTTCTCCTTTACTTCTTTTATTTATTTATTACATTTGTATATTTATATGTATTTATTATAATAATATTTATAACAATATTTTTTATTATATATATCATGTTATGTATTAACTTTATTATTGTTACACCGCGAACTACCTTTTTCTTTATCGCTTACAAATCTGTCCATCCCAAGGTTGTCTGGCAGAAATCGCCGTGTGCGATAAGACCGCCCTTTGTACATGTCTTTTTCTACATTGGATCTTATTTTTGTTATTTTTGGTGTACAATAAAGAGTATTGTATTGTATTGTATTGTATTGTAATCCTGGGTGGCATTAATATTGTCATGGGCAGGCCTCACATTTATGACCACGTGAATGACTCGCTCGTTTCGTAACTAGGTTTTGTAAAAAATAATCCTGCTCGAATATCAGTAGTCTGTAAAAACTTGGTCAACATCTATTTTCTAAACATTACAAATCAAAATACCTAATTAATTTGTGTTCATTTAAGATTCCATCTATGTGGCGAATTAAGAACATAGCATCACTCTATCTCCTCCCGTGAATGTGGTAAAAAAAAGCGCAGAAGAGTCCCTTAGTCGCCACTAAGGGACTCTTCTGCGCTCACCGACTCGCCTGTCAAGCATGGTGGGTACTGGCAAATTTCCCCGAAAATGACGACACACGGCATGTAACCGGTCGTTTATGGGGGGCCTTTGTTCAGCAGTGGACATCCACTGGTTTTGGTTGATATTATAATGATGATATATTTGAGTGAAAGGAACGTTGATATTGGAAGGGAAAGAGAGAAGATACAGAGTTTTCGCACGTCACATTAACAAATTTTGAAGCATAAATTTCGACTTTCTCATTGGGTTTCGTAATTAATTCAAGGTAACATTTAGTACCTGATGAAATTATATTATATTACACAGTCTACTTAGTAAATATCGTAATTTAAGCTTACATCCCGTGAACCAGTTTTAACGAGTGTAGCGAATAGAACCTAGGCAATTTGCTGAGCAGACCAAGTCCTTTTAAAGTTGATTCCCTAGTGGAACATAACCCCCAGAGGATGGCTTACAGAACTTGTTTTATACACATTAGTATCTGGAGGTTTCAAAAACCTTATTTAAAACTTTATGAGCATTACATTACACGTGATGTTTCCATGTGAAGGTATCTGAAGTTCGAAACACTATAGGTTCTGCTACATAATATGTATACTATGTCCGTGTGGTATCCGGATTAAGAATATAGCACCACTCCATCTCCTCCCATGGATGTCGTAAAAGGCGACTAAGGGAACCTAAACCAAAAATATGGGCTACAGCGTCCCTTCTGTGAAACAACAATAATTCCGCGCTCACCAACCTGGCTTCCAAGCGTGGTGAGTATGGAAAATTCCCCCAAAATGACGACAAACGGCATATGGTTAATCTAGTTGAATCCGCAAGAAGTGTTACTTTTAGCATTATTTAACTCATTCCATTTAAAACATACTGCAACATCCAGTACATGTATAGACAATATTTTTACGAATTGTTGAGTATACGACATTTCTTTGATCAGTGGCGGTCGATCTGACCACACATGTCAACTAATTTTAAAGTGAATAAGAAGTCTGTCTTCAAACATATTGAAATTGGGCTATGACCGAAAAATGTGGTCACTGCAGGATAATGCCAAAATTCAATTCAATACAATTTCAACTGACACTAACAAAGATTATTTCATGTGACATATCAAGAATTTAATTAATCATACCCCTTCTGGGATTTGAACCTTAACAATAATTGGCATTTTAATGAATGTGCTACTAAAGATATTAAAAAAGTCGAGGTATATGCAATTATATATATATTTACAATTTGTATTATGAAACATCTTTTATACATATAAATATTTTCACCATTATGTATGTCAGAAATTACACAAAACAAAAAAAGAGCAGTTTGGAACGTTATAACACTGAAACTGGTTGAATAAATCGACGGGATCTGAATTCTCTTTAAAAATCTAAGATAAACCACATCAGACAAGGAGAAGTCACTAATTTGCTTATAACAATATGTTTCTAACAATAATACAACTTTGAAATTCAGCTTTTTAATACATGTAACTTTATTTACAGTACAACAATATTTTAAGAGTTTTTTCATTTTAAAATATACATACTAATAATAATACGTATAAATAACGGTAAATCATCAGGGTCTTGGGGGGATCCTTTACAATCCTCCCCGAGAAGTGCCTGGGGGGGGGCGACCTTTTTACAGTCGCCTTCCCTCCGCTAGAGGGGGTGACCGCTTTACATTCATCCCTTCCGAGATGTGCCTAAAGGCGTGGCACCAATGGGCGGCTCTAGTGTGATCTTACGAGGACCTGGAGCCCCCCTTCGGTGCCGAAGATGACCGCTCCAGTGGTTTTAGCCGGTAGGAGTCCGGCATACCCCTTCGCCCTTCCCCGGGGTGAAGGAAGTTCCATGTAGAATTTCCACTGGACATCAATAAAAAAAAATAAAAAAGGGTCTCTAGTAAAAATGATCGCGCCGCAGGGTTCCATTCCGGGCCCGTTTTTTTTCCTAGTATTTTCCTATATAAATAATCTTCCTTGTATGATGTCGGCATTATCTGATATAATTTTATTTCTTGATGACACTTTGGTTATTTTTAATATCAACAGGAGACTAATGAAGTTGTACACTTTAATGAAAGCATATACTCTATGTCTAAATGGTTGAATGCAAATAATCTCTTACTAAATGCTAATAAAACGAAATGCTTGAAATTTTGATTGCCAAACGTACCTTACGGTCGGATTAGAAATAATTCTAGAAGGCATCGACATCCTGGCGGAGAAGAATGCGTGGGTCTACGATCAGACACACTCCCTCCGCCAGAGCGGTGAAGGCCCGCCTCCAAGGGCGTTACAACAGACTGAGGCGGCTTCTTCATGAACTTCCTCCACCCCGGGGAAGGACGAAGGGGCATGCCGATCTCCTACCGACTAAAACCACCGAAGCGGTCATCTTCAGCACCGAAGGGAGGGCACTCCAAGGTCTCGGGTACAATCGCACCGGAGCTACCCATTGCTGCCACGCCTTTTGGCACACCTCGGAAAGGGTGACGGTCAACCCCTTTAGCGGGGGGAGGCAACTGTAGGTAGTATGAGCTTTTTTTCGGTGTGAAGATGACCGTGTTGATACTTTTAACCGGTAAGAATGGCACGCCCCACGGCACTTCCTCGGGTCAGAGTACATCATAATTAAAATTCGAATTACTCAGGCTACGTTTTTATTCAACCTCGAAATCAGTCGCCATTATCATGAAATACAGTGAAACTATTAGGGGTTGGCAAAAAACTTAGCATTTTATCGTACTCTGCAACACAATTGTTTTGGAGCATATTGACCAGAATATGCAACATGAATCCGACATTTCTGAACGCCTTGTTCCGAGAATAGGAGCTTCGAATCCAAGAAGACACCAAGATCGCGGAAAAAGGCGGAGGGGGCCTTTTTCCGGGATCCTCCATCCATCCATACGTACATGTATTTCACTATGTAAATTAAGGACTTGGGTATGACAAGTACGTTGTTTAAACACTGTATATTCTTTCTTTATAACGATTTCGGAAATCAAAGAAAGCTCAATTTTACTATTTAAACAACAATGTTCGCAACTTTTATGAGCATCCGTTTTTTTATAAAAGGCTGAAATCGCCGCCTGCGGTAAGACCGTCTTTTCTACATGTCTTTTTCTATATTGGATCTTATTTTTGTTATTTCTGGTATACAATAAAGAGTATTGTATTATGATCCGAAAATCTATGTTATCTAATACAGATTACAAACCCAGTAAGTTTAAAAGAGTCAATCTGGACTTGGCGCTGGATGCCTTAGTTGTACGGTCCGCTCAGCTCACGATCTTGTGGTCACACTCACAACCTAATTATACAGTAAGGTATTTTTCACGCCATAGTGAAGGACATATTCTACCTCCTTTTTAATAAAAGGCTACAAAGGGACTGCTAACCAGAGGGATGGGCAGCAGCGTCCCTTTTGTGAAACAGTAATCATTCTGCGCCCACCAACCTGCCTACCAAGCCTGGTGAGTACTGGTAATTTATCCTCAAAATGATGACACACATCATGTAATCAGTCGTTTATGGGGGAAGGCCTTCCCCAGCTTGTTTAAGCAGTAGTCTTTTGGCTGACATAATAATGATGATGTTATGATTTTATTAAAAAAATAGTTATCGGCGATAGTACTTACTCGTTACAGCAATTTCCTCAGAACAGAACTACCAATAAGTTTATGATAGTAATCGGGAGATTGTTTTCGTCATTATAATCAGTGCTCATTTGGGCACCTTCTACACTCCAATGTAGTAGAGCACTGATCCCCTTAAGAATAAAAATCTGATATTGTAGAATAGAATAGAAATTCTTTATTGTACACCATTAAAAAAAAAACAAATAAGTAGTGAATAGTATCCAACCTTACCAAAACTTACATATGCACCGTTTCGTGCAATGACCGAGCGGGAAGCGGGCACTGTGGAGATGTTTTGTACCTACCACTAGATCATATAGTAGGCATATGAGGCCATAGGTCGTCAGATGTTTGGATTGACTCTTGTCTCTCTGCATGTTTTGGGCAACAGTTAAGGTACAATTACGTTACTGGTTCCGGCATAGAATCGTGGACTAGTTCGACTTTTAAAAGGTTTCAGGTGAATAATTAATAAACACTCACTAGTGCTACAGGCAAATGAATTTCTTATGGCACTGCTGCTTAGTGCTATTCAGTAGCATCATCATTAGTAGTAACTCTCGGAATATCATAGTAGGTATATCTTCAGTTTACTTACCATCTACTTATACTTACTATTTCTGGTCCTACGGTCTCACCATCACGGCATCACGTAGGCTTTATTTAGTTGTAACTCGCCGAAGGCCGTAATACTTTCGTTTAGGAAACATTTCAACCGGCAGTATTCTTGCAGAATTCAATCTTTGTAATTATTTTACTCCCAAATGCCCACTGCTGGACATGGGCTTTCTAAACGACAATACACCTTACAATGACCAGTCATAGCCTTGCCATAATCATTACGATCATTATGTGGATTTGGTAATCATTGCAGTTTTTATTTTTATTTTTTTATTGTTTTCAGCACAGAAGTACGCTGCCATACTTACTGAATTCGTTCTCAGAAACACAGTTAGGTGCCAGCCGGTTCTCATGTCTTACCGACTGCAATTAGTTAAATGTACGATTTATGGCATTACCAAAAGCAAATCGTGATCTTCTATAGCAAGCATCGAATCTGTACCATCCGTTAGTGGTGCAAACGCAACGTCATAAATGTCTTACAAGTATTTATACAGAAGCCGTGTGGAACATCCACATGACTGGGTATACCTATTAACGATTCATTTTTAGATATAATCATATCAGCCAAAGGACGCCCACTGCTGAACAAAGGCCTCTCTCATATATTTCTACAATTGTGTCATAATTTTGGGGTTACAATAATTAATCTGGTCTATGTCAAATTATACATACCGAATATCGTAGCAGTTAGCTACAAAAACCGAAAATTTGAGCTGTAAATTTTGTTTATTATTTTATTACATATTATTCTTGCCTAACCATTAATCCACTCGATTCTTACAAAACATTGTTAACTAAACGGGAAATCCGGTACAAATATATCCTGGAATTAATTGGTAACACAATTTCGACCGGCAGACGTAGAGTTTGGTCGTGGCTAATGTGATATTAATGATATTCATACTAATTTGGCCGAGGCCAACGAATGAGGTCATACCAAGTTCTGTCTAAATAATTACTAACTCCCCGGTGACTTACTGCACACCTACTTTGTTGCTTGATTAAACAAGTTAGTTGACATTAAAAACTATTTTATTACCGTTAATTTTGACCAGCCCATTATTTTTAATGTATGTTTAACTAGTTATTGTCTGCAACTTCGTACGCGTCATTTTTAAGGGAACTTGATATCCTATGTCCTATCATGACATAGTCGACATGTAAGCCAAATTTCATTAGAATCCGTACAGCCGTTTAAGCGTGATGGGGACTCAAACATACAAGCTTTAACATTTATAAAAGTAGTATGAATGTTGTTTTTTTGCGTTAGGTTTCTCAGCAGAGCAAAGAAGATGCACCACGTTTACAAGCTCCATTTTTTACATCTAGTCTACCCCAGAACGGTTTGAGGTCGTCAGCCACATGAATATCCACAGAAAAAGAAACAAGAACATTAATTGTCACATAATGTTTATTCCCAATCTTTGGACCCTATAATGCTTTAAAACTAATAATAACATAAATACAACATTGCAATAATTATTATCGAAATAAAGAGATTTTAGAGTTTTATCGTAATAGTCCCTATTACGTCCCTTCTGTAAACTAAATTAAAGAAAACATTGTATATAATATATCTATTTCCTGAATTCATTTTACAAAAGAACGCATAGAAGCACACAAGTCTACAAAGCAAAGAGTTAAAAGCTCAACTGTAAATTTTATATCTAATTTCAGTTATCCTAAACTAGACACCTATAAAATTACTATTTTAATTTACTATTAGACACATAATATTGAACATATGTACGTTCGAGAAAACAATGATTATATTATTTCGTTAATAAAATGACCTTTACCTACGGGCTAATTTTATAAAACATTTCACTATATGCTTGAATACCTTAGTTCATACGGTTGTTCTCGACTCATCAATATGGAGACATTCGGTAGCGGGCTGTGACGCAGACAGGGTTTTCAGTACCCCTAGTACGAGTTTATTTTCACAATCGAAACTTAATAGTAAACTACACGTCCACACACACCACGTTCGGCGCTGCGATTGGCCCGCTCCAAACTCTTCAACCAATCGAAGCGCCGAATGCGGTGTGTGTGGACGTGTAGTTTACTATTACGTTTCCATTGTGAAACGAAATTCGTACTAGAGGTACTGATGAATAAAAACTTCGATTGAGGATGAGCTCAAATTTATTTGAATTAACAATGACGTCTCCAATGCGACAATACTTCATGAAGTAAGAAAAGAAAGTAATGAACATCTATAAAAGTTGTAATAATGATAATTAAGCTAATTTTATCACTATTTTTACAATGTCATTATGTTTTTCTTAAACCACAATAACACTTTACCTCTGCTCTAAAAGCATTTAAATAATCCAACTCACACAAATCTAACAATAATTACTAACTATATAGTTTGTATGTTTTATTTTGCTCGATATACAAATAAGTTTTCAGCAACGCGCTAACTCTTGTCACCGAAATTAAAATAAAATGTCATTTAATACTGAATACGAAGCGACTTGTTAAAGTAATTTGGTAATTAAGCCTTGTTAATTTAATTCTAAAATAACAGTAAAATAACGTACAAACTCTACAGCGATAAATAAATGGGAACTTGCGCGACACTACTCGGGTACTATGCGTAATGATCCGCGTTTTAAACACAATCTAATCGATATTAGTAACGTACGAAAACAACACTTAGTAGGTATTTGATACTCCGATTATTTTGTCTTCTTTATTCTATTCATATGGTATTTCTTAGAATAGTATTTAACTAAATTTATTAAGGGGCACAGAATTGATATGTTTCCGATGCACGGCGTTTGTGTGATACCGTTTCACTTAACCTAACTTGCAAGGCGTCGCTACACCCCTACTCTACCCTATCACATGCGGGCCAATGTCACGCGTCTTTATATAAACGACGACAATCCGAACATCATCTACTCGATTTCACAGTAAACGTTAAGAAAATATGTTTTTATGGTTTTCATTACCAATTTTGAGTTTGAAACCTTTACAAATAAATTAATCAAAAGCGGAGATAATTCCGAGTGAAAGGATACAAGACAGCAAAGCTAATAATGTATTATTATTCCGGAAACGCAAAAGTGGTTTTAGCGTGACATATAGCCGATTGCATTATAAGTAGTAGACGAGAATACAGAATAAACGTCTCTATGAAACCGCTTTTTTAATTCCTAATTATACATTAAATATTACATGATGATATGTATCGAGTAGTCCCGCAAAAGGTGACGTAGCCGTGTCCGCAGCCACTGGACGTCTCTTACTCGCTATCTACGGTTGTTGGACGGAATCATGGCGGCGACGACGTCCTGCGCGCACTCAACACGCTCCTCCCGCCATGCTGCACAGCCGCCATTTTGTAACATTACTGTGCGCAAGATGGCTGGGAGGGTCGGTCATTGTTAACCAAAACGTTGGGCCTATCGATGGCTCTAGAATTAACATTATTACTATGTTAGAGATTTCAAATGGTGATAGAAATATATCGCAAGAGAGCTTAGTATTGATAGCTATTGAAGCTCTAGAGCCATCGATAAATTCATACAGAACAGCTGAAAAGAAAAAAAAACTTTTCGTTGTATCTATGTGTGCGATTGAGGACGCCGCACGCCGAAGGTATGGGAGATCACTACTACATTATTACACAATTACTTACACACGAATTAGCATTATATATCGAATTAAATAAGTGAACATTGACTTAGCTTAATTATTATAACCGACAATGAATAATTAATAACATGTAAGAAAATCCAAAATGTCAGGATATTTCAAGAGACAAAACATGTTTAAAATACGTAATAGTGATTGATTTACATTTGATGCTAATTTCTCGGATATAAACTGAATCTAAAGTGTATATTTTTTTAAATAAATTGTTGTTAGTCTCTAACATAGCAAAAGTAGGTAACAATTAAAATAGTCTGATCACATGACCTCTATCCTAGGTGTCCTCGTGTATCACCGTTGTGGCATCAGCCTTGTGTTTGTAACAAATTATAACTGCGTTAGCTGTGGCTTTAAAATAAATAATTTGTCGTGTTCACTAAGTCATTGCAGTACAATGTGCCTACAAAATACAAGTTTGGTACGGTCTGAGGTTAGTATTAAAATTATGTATAATCCTTTATCTTTGGTCTATACGCCACGACGTTCGGTACATTGTGAAGTTACAGTTTCCATAAACAATGTATAAAATTTTGCTAAGTCAAAAATTGACGAAATTTCTATTAATTATTGACTAAGAGATTTTCATAAGAGTTCACATGCGGTATCTCTGGCCGCCGACCAACAACGATCGCGTGAGTGTACCTCAATAGACTTCTGTCGTGTTAACATTGTAACCCAAATATCCGAAACCTTATTTATTATAGCCTAAGCAGGGATTTTTTTTTACTTTTTTTTGTAATTTTACTTGTTTACATCAGCAGAATACGTCACTAAATACCTATAATAACATTAATATTTCATTTTTGGTTTATTGCTATCTCGCACTGTTGTGTACTTATATCGTCACCGTTTCGTCGATACGTAGGTAACTAAGTATTCATTTTGTATGCGATAGTCAACTAGCTAAAAATAAAAAATATATTAATCTTCATTTTGATTAATCCTAACATTTCAGTAAATTTAAATTTCATTACATTGTTTCATTATTATGTATGAATAACTTTCATTAAATAGTAATGCAACTATGCTGATTGTCTACAATAAATACCCTTATCTAATATTATATTATTCACCTAACGATTACACAATAAAAGTAACTACTAAATTTTAAATTAGATTATTACCAAAAAGCTCGTCAAAGCATGCAGATAGTAGAATAATGTTTCACTATTCAGCGTCGGCTCGCACGTCGCCGGCTAATTTATAACTATATTAATTAATATAATGATTACATTTAATTACTCTCATAAGGCCAAGGCTAAATTCTCGCAACAAGAGACATGACTGAACCGATCTCGATTGTGTCGCATCGCACACTAACCGCGAAGATTGAGGGAACCCGTTATAGTACAATGCAGAATTTTTAACTCAAGACTCGAACTAATCTAATCACAAAGTTTGGAGTTATATCGAAATTTGACTTTAGGATTCATTTTCGCAAGGCACAAGAAATTTTGATTAGTTATCTAAGTAGAGATGAATAGGTATATAATAAACTTAGTAGAGAAGTAATAAGAGGGAGAAGATGCGCCTACGCATGGCGCGACACTGTTCAGCAGCACTGTTCTGTTGCACTCGACAAGCAGCTCCGAGGGCTTCCCCGTCCTATCGCATCATGTCCTAGTCAAATATTTATAATTATTGCAATAATTCCATTTACAGATAGAAAGGATCGTAAGACCAACACTAGAGTGCCAGCGCTTTAACGAGTGATTAAACATTATAAACATTACTAAGAAAGTATTAGGTAAATATAATTTGAAATAGTCATGAAATTCATTTAAATACGCTAACATTATCGAGGCTAAAACAAAAGTATCGTATCATTACATACAACTTCATTTAAATCATTCAACTTGAAATATTAGTTAACAAAACGTAATCTTTCTATGAAGGGCACCTTTGGTTTTTAGCTTATTCGAATGAGATATATCCTAAAATGTTTAATTTCTGGTAATACACTATATTCATAACAAATCCTCTCAGTTGTATACATCGGCCTTGTAAAACAAATATACAAACTTTTACTTTTACAATAAGTTAGTTGTAAATAAATCTTATGTTACACGATAAAATGAATAATAATATTAAATAAACAGGCTATATTTATAGGAAATTAATAGATTTAAATAATAATATTTCATCATGAACAGTAAACAACACACCTGGAATGTTAATAATAATACAATTAACACTTGCTAATTTTGGTATAAACGAAATAACACCACACCTCTGACGCAGGGAGTCGGTAAACATAACAAAATAGGAGACTGAGCTTGCACTAGTGAGGACGAAAGGTTTGTGAGTGATGGTCTGCCCGGTCTCCTGGTGCCGTAGTTCCGATGCGATGCAGAGGATCACGATAGCGCGTCCCTCAGTCGGCTGGTTGTCAAGTGCCAAGAGATACGAACGAGCTAATGCTGTTCGCCCTCTTCTCCGCTTTTGGCTCCCTGCGTAATGCAAAAAATGTTAGTAAAAAATCAAATATCAACAGCGATCCTCTCTAAGGCTTAAGTGTTAGGCAGGCATTATTTAACTCTATGTAGTGCGAGGTGCATGGTGAAGTATTAGTACGTAGGATCGACGACTTCGGGACTCATAACACATCTCTAAAATGTATTGAATGTTTTGTGAATGAGAACCGAAGTATCAAATATCATACTGCAGCACTTGAGAATATACTTATTAGTACTGTTTCACTGTATTTGAAATTAATCTGTCATTATCGTGTAAGATAATCATATCGTCACTAACTATGATGGTTGTAGCAATTTTGTCAGATACTACTCATGTATATTCTCTAAGGCCATCGGCTCAGCGTGGATGCAATATTATGTCAGCTGTTGTACATAACAAATGGCAGACCGTACGGGACTCCCAGATAATATCAGTCACATCGATTTTTTAGAACTAAACATAGTGCACGTGCATACTTCATGTGCGAGAATCCAGCCGTTGTGTGCCATCTTATGCCTCGAGTATTCGAGGTGGATGGCGCCTTCAGAGCTGAGAAGCAGCGCGCCTTGCAGGCGAGCCATCGCAGTGGCCGCATCCGACGAGTTAGCGAAGTCGACGAAGGCCACCGGGCCAGTGCTGCCGCCGCCGCTGCCGCCACTCAGCAATCGCAGCCGGGAGAACCCCGGGCAGCTGTACCATCATACTCTATTGTGCCCACTCGTACTGCCCTCAGTATGACTTTATGTGTCTTTGAAACTGACCTAATATGGTTGAATCTTGTAGCTAAATCCAGAGAATGTCACATTTGTGAAGAATGTTTGACAATCGAAAATTAAAGGGATAATGACTTCATATTCAGAAACTAATCTTATTCGTATAGTGCTTCTAAAGTCTAAAGATATAAACAAAAAGTGCGACAATTCTCATCCACTTTAATGCTGTGGATATAAATATCGCGGTTGGTGTGTGCGGTACGATACTTAGGACACAAAAAGTAATATTCATGGCTCTCATATTATGTGGTGTTATAGTGCTAACGTACGACTAGATGTGACAGTTGTGGAGATATAGTGACGTTCGTCATGCTTAGGGTGGTACGGGTGCAGGCTTTAGATCTCAGACAAATAATGAAGCAAAACTGAATTTTAGTTAATATAATTTACTTTTTCAAATAATATTTTGTGTGAGACATCGTAGAGCCAAAATCGAAACATAAAATTATAAATCCAACAATCTTTTACATGGACGACATTGTGATATTCGGTGCAACATGCACTGTGGAAAAGTTAAATTTTATTAACTTAGTATACACTTTTAAATGATTTTATATGCTTTATTACCTTATGTGTTGCGTGATCATGCACATAACATCGTGTTATTTTTCGACTGGAAATATAATTTTTATTGTTTCGAATGTGGAATCATTCAAACTTTCAGCGGAGACTTTCATACTTATGGGATATAATCGGCGGCATTATTTCCAGTCGAAATATTGAAGCATTAACACATAAACGTTTGCATGTGAGACAGTATTGTTGGCGTACCTGCTGAATATTTCCTTGAGTTCATGTTCGGAGACGAATTGTCCGAGATTGGCGACGAAGAGCGTCGAGCAGGGAGGAGCGGGGTGCGCAGGATGCGCGGCGGGACCAGTCGCGTGCGCCGGCACCGCCGCGCCCGGCGAACCCAAAGCGGGTGCGGGCAATACGCACGCACCCAGCGTCAGGGGGGTCTGGACATTATTACCATGATAATAAGGTCCAAACTCCTATTAAAGTTTAAATTATATAAGAACCTGTACTGATCAAGCGAGACCAAGCATTCTGCGTTCTGAGTATAGTGTTTCTTGGCATGCATGCCCATTTTCCATTAAAACACAGTGGTCCGTCCACCGTCCGTCCGCTGCGTGTATATTAGAACACAAAATGCTTGAGTACTGCTTGTTCGCTCTTAATATACGTACATTTTCGTAACTTCATCTCATAGTCCCAAACTAGGATCATTCTCGCCGTTGGTACAATACAAATCGCATGTAATCATCAAAATTGGGAATACCAAATGAGTTAAATGTAAACATAATATGCCTTTTGGAAGACTACGGATGAAGAAAAACAACAGCAAGAAATTTGAAAGCATTGTGCAAGGATTATAGAGGCTATAGCAACAACATCGCAGGTTCGACACACAGCGGGCTTAAAGACACGACGGTGACGTATGAATAGTTTTGGATCACTTCTGAACCATGCCGCGCCCGTTTTGTGTCGAATACCCAAAGCGTACTGGACTGTTTTCTATATCAAAATATATTGGTAACGTACGTGGTGTGGCCTATCGGCGGCAGCTAGTCAGAGGTAAGAGCGGACTGGCGCCATCTGCGGGTGGATGGCGGGATGCACCAGTCCGTGCGACAGCCCCTGCAGCTCGCCTCCGTATGCTAGAGGATGGTGCCACAACTCCGCGCCGCCGCCCGGGAAGAAGGGACTCGCTAGGTCTGTCCACCATAACATCAAAGTCACCAAGCCATACGTTACAAAAAAATAAAAGCTGTGTCAGTTTGTTAAAGTATTTGATGTTCGCAGACGACGTAACTATGAATGTGATATTAGAATACTGCTATAGAAAATTATTATTTACAATGTGCTGAGGACATGTTTTCACGGTTGTTGAAATATTGAGTAAGTGTTAAAACTCGTTCCTAAAAATTTATTTGAAAGTTCTTTAAATATGAATAAAAATGATTTAGCTATTTTTTTTTTACCTGTTTAGCTGTCATGTCGAACGACATGACAATAAAAAATGCTTTGAAAATATTCATGAATGTGTCAACATGAAAACATGTAAAAGGTTGACAACAGTGGTAAGAACCCGACAGATCAATAGCTTCGCGGAGCTAGGCCTTGCGTGGTATGTGTAAGCGGTCACAGATACTTGCCCTATGCGTTTGCTCGACGCCCCAATCGGACCCATTACGTGCCTACTTACAACCTCTTATAGCCTACCGTTCGGGCAACAGTGAGGATACGAGCATTCAAGTGTAAGGATCGGCACAGACACAGGTCGTGGGACTTTATTAGTGTACGAGGTACGGTATAGGTTTGGGGCTACGAGCGAGCGCCGGGCGGTGTGTGCGTTCGGCTGTACTTACGTCCAGTGAGTGGGTGCATCAATGCGGGGTGTGCAGCTGGCGCAGCTGTGGCAACTGCCGGCTTCGGCTTGCTGACCTTCGTGTTGCTTTTAGCGAACTCCAGCCGAATCGTTTGCGGCATGTCGGGGTCGAACCGGACGCCCTGCTGTGAACAGCCGCGAGCGGTGCGGCGCTCCGATATAATGACGATGGAAGGGTCGGCCGCCGCGAGCTCCCATCCGATACCGAGTCGCGACCACTCGGCATCGCAATCGTTAGATATATTCGAGTGTTGGGAGCGCGTCGGTATGTGGACGGTATTCAGATTGTATAAAAATGCAATATTTAAAATGTATCGATATCTATAACCATAATCTTTACCATATAAACAAAAATGCTTTTTATTACCAATGACCTAACCAAGGGGTCAGACTTAATAGAAAAATTTGTAACTTTTCCGTCTTTACATTGGATGAATTCGATAGAATCGAGAGGCCCTTTCCTGCGCCTGCTAAGGTGACGGAACACAGTGCTCGGGATGTGACATCAAAACCTGTCAAACAGTGACATGCATTGCGTATTTACACCGTAACATATCGATCACACTCCGGCGTCGGTCCTCACTGCTCAATAACAGTGACTTGATGACCCGACGTGGTCTATTCTGTATGTGCATGGGTTTAGCATAACTTACGATGCGGTTACTCGAGTCAGGAAAATGTTATTCCAAGTCTACAATGAGAATATTAACTATAGTGCTCATTGGCTGTGTTCGAGGCATGTGATGAGAAGAGGTTTAGTAACACCGTGCGTTATACATGTTTTAGTATTTACAATAGCGTATTGCGCTTCGTATGTAGTACATATCTCAGTCTTTCATTGAGATACTATTTAATGCCCTTGTGTTACCGATCTTACTGTGTTCTGAAGCCATTCAAACTGATTAGGCGTTGTAGTGTTCGTGATATTTCTATTGTTCTTGTGTGATTTTCCGCATTTTAGGAAACATATCATCATTTTATTAGGACTTTATAGATTACCTATGTTTTTTTGTTATCAACGAATTATATATTATGTTGAGTTTGCTCCAATATTCTGAGGTAAATACATATATTAGTGTGAACACCGTTGAAATATTGGGTCAAACTCAATACTTAGTTGTAACGAATTTGTATAAATTCTAAATCTAAGGAGTCTGTGTTGTGACAATACCAACCTGAAGGTCTTGTTTGGCCGCCTCAGCGCCGGCTCTAGTGTGGAACGTGACGAAACCAACCGGCTGCAAAAGTATCAACTATGTAGCACATAACTTGTGTAACGTGTCTTTTATGTAACATATTTTATAGCATTACTGAAATATCACAAATATATAACATGCTGTTAGTTCAATACTAAATTGGCGTCATAAGTGGCGTTACGCAGGTTCCGCCTTTCGCATTCAGTTACGAAGAAATTTTACATTACATAAACAAGTTACAAATACATACTCGTAATAATAAAACAATTTTAAATGGATTAAATCGCGTGTATTATTGTACGTTTCGAACACTTTGTAGGGTTCGTGGTCGCAGGATGACGTTTTGAATCAAAATTGTTTTATTATAATGTGTAATAATCGCGAAAACCTAAGACATTACTATTTACAAATACATGTTTTTGGAACAGTTTTCTAGGAACTTTCTATAATGTAATGTAAGTTTCTTGTTATAAATATGCTATGCATAATTATGAGTAGTTACATGAATATGCGTTTATTATTTGTATAAACTTACCGAGGCTGTTTTCCCGTTCTTGCTGGTAACCTTTAGCAGAGAACCCTCATAACCCTGTATAAACAAAATTACAATGGTTATTTTAACTTTGTTATCAAAAGTTGTTGAGTCTACTGCTCTCTGAAACTTTTAGATGTAACCGCATTATCAAATTAATTGTATAGATGGTGTCATTTATGTCACAGTAAAATTATTTTCAGACGTAATAAAGTCTGACTGCCAAAATAAGGTGGTACGTGGCAGTGCCTGGCGCGGTGTAGTCACGCGATACCCACACTAAAACTAACCCCCCGGTTAACTTTAGGCACTTTTATGTTTGTGGTGCCATCCGTGCCAGCCGAGGATCGAGTGTAATCCCCCTTATCGGTAAACAGAATCGATTCAATCCGAATATTACGAATCGGAGCATGACATTTGATATTTACGGCACAGTAATCCGAATCGAGATCTAGTCGCGTGACGAAAACGACGGTACTTTCCGTTTTATTTTCTCTCGATAAATATTTTGACATTTCTATTAGTTTCGGATATTTGGTTAGGACAGTTTCATACTGGCCGATCTTATTTCCGTGGTTTTTAGTTAAAAACATACTTTGGTTCTTCTACAATATGTATCTCAAAAGCTTGTCCGACCAAAATGACGTGTATATATTTTAATAATGATATTATATAAAGTACATTCGCGTGGTGTCCAGATTAAGAATATAGCACCACTTTATCTCCTTCCGTGGGTGTAGTAAACGGCAACGAAGGTAGGAGCAGCATTCTGTGGCACAGTAATCATACTGCGCGTACCAACCCACCTGCCAAGCGTGGCAAGTACTGGCAAATTCCCTCAAAAATGATGACACAATTGTGAAAATCTATGGAGGGTTTTGTTTGGCAGCATACGCTATATTTAAAAAAAATATTATAGTCTATGTATCCATCCAGGCAAAGCTATGTTTTAAAAAAAGATTATAGTCTATGTATGTATGTATCCATCCGGGCAAAGAATAGATCACCCATCTCTACCCACGGGTATCGTAAAAGGCAACTAAGAATTGATCAAGGGGATCTGCAGCAGCATCCTCCCGTGTACTGAACAACATACTGCGATCATTAATCCACCTGCTAAGCGAGGTGATTATGGCAATATCCCCCATGACCACTCATTCTAGTGTGGGAGACCCATTGTTCACCAATGGAAGTTTATAGGGTGACGTGTGTGCGTGTGTTTATATGTATTTATGGCGGACAGTAACAGTTTTATTTCCAGCAAAATGTTTTATTTACATTCAAACAAAGTTATTTTATTTTGTGGTAAACAGTGGCATACCTACATACGTTTTAGCAACTTTTAAACAAATTATTTTAAGGAGTCTACTTGATTTTAACTAAAAAAAAATTCACTTACAATTCACTTACACAATAAACTTCAACAACGCAGATTTATATTGGATTATTTTTTAAATAAACGCTGGTTAGTGACAACTACAATTAACTGCTGAATTAGAAAACGAAACCAGTAATTTATTTAAAACTAGCAGTCACCCGCCAGCTTCGCCAGGCGTAAATTATATTTATATTCATATTTTTTAAGCCCTGCAAGATATCGAAATGGACCAAGCATTTTCATCAAAATCTGTTGATCCGTGTAAAGAGCAATTCGATTTTCGAATTCAAAACAAACTTTCAGACAGACAGACGGTCAAAAATGTTTTAGAACGGTAATTTTTGATTAGTTTTCACTTAAATTTTAGCATTTATTTTTTAATTACAATCAGACACTTCAATTTTGGTATTCTTCAATATTGGTATAAATTAATTTCAGTAAATTGTTTTTTTTAACGATTTCCTACACATATGTATCTCCTCTTTCGTGGACATAGTTTACTTAACATAAATGTCCCATGCAGAAACATCGAGACCCGAAATACAACCATATGTAGATCATACAAATATTTGTTCCATGCGGGAATCGAACCCGCGCCACGTAGCGCAGAAAACCAATTAAGACATATTAGATATATTTGACAGCACACAGTTACATTACATTGTAATAAAGTAATTTAATTTATTGTGAACATACCTCGTACGCTCGAAACAGTAGGTAGAGCTCTCGCGGCTTAGCGTCCATGGGCAGACCGCTGACGAACAATGTTCGCACCTGCAACAATACACAACGATCCATTAGATATTTTATTTTGTTGAATTTCCTCTTTATTGTCGGAAAATTGGTTACACGTAGTTCATTCATTCAACGGTTTTGTGCAAATGCTGTATGTATATATTTGTATACGTACATGGTATATTCAAATTAAATTTAATGAGGAC
The DNA here is from genome assembly GCA_947459985.1 of Diloba caeruleocephala. Lineage (NCBI taxonomy): Eukaryota > Metazoa > Arthropoda > Insecta > Lepidoptera > Noctuidae > Diloba > Diloba caeruleocephala. The sequence goes on from OX381615.1 coordinate 16,211,754, forward strand.
ACTTCTTAATTACTTTTCCCGAAATGTTTATAAAGTTCTCAGTAGATAGTCTACATGTTTAGGCAATGATTAATTACAAAAATAAAAGCAAATTCATGTTCCATAAAATGTATGTATTAAACTTAGCTAAATAAGTGCCTAATGACTTGGTTATGGCTTGATCATTTCGCCTTAGTACTTAAAATGTGAAAGTTTAGAGTGGCACGACATAGAGACTAGAAAATCGATTTACATTATTAAGTACGGTTTCAAACGAATTATAGATTGACAATTAATTTATGTGTTAAACAGAGCGTACCTACTCTGAGTGAAAGTTACTAATATATCTGAAAGTATTAGAACAATTAACAATGTTTACGAATTATAGACGGTTTCGTTATGAGAACAAAAAATCTATATAAGATTTACATACAAAACAATTTACATATATCAGACGGAAGCCTTAAAACAGGCGAGTTTCCTCAGTAAACTCGGAAAATATCGGGCAGTTTCCCACAAACAGGAAAAGCGAGCATCGAATGATTTCTATGTCATCCAAATCACTTTTATACTTTCATTGATTTTGTAAACTGCAGCGCATTAATTGGTGGGTCCATTTAATGAAATAAAACAGCCAGTAATGGCAGCGAGTATGGTGCGTGCGGGAAATGGAGATTAATTGTTAGCAACACCGACCGCCACCACGCTGACGCCAACTTATTGCGCATTATATTTAGGCGTCCGAGATGCGCTTCCACTTAGAAATATTAAGTACAGAATAGGATGAAATAGCTTAAAGGCTAAGAGTTTATTGGCGGTTGCTAATTAATCAAATGAGACCAATGTTGTCTATACTCAGTTACTCTGTTGGTTCATCATATCGGCCATTTATACGTCCACTGCTGAACAAAGGCCTCCCCCATTGATTTTCATAACTGTGTCACCATTTTGGGGGTATTTGCCAATACTCACCACGCTTGGCAGGCCGATTGGTGAGCGCAGTATGGCTACCGTTTCACAGAAGGGACGCTGCTGCCCATCCCTCAGGGTTAAGATTCCCTTTGTCGCCTTTTACGACATCCACAGGAGATGGAGTGGTGCTATAATCTTATCCAGACACCACACGGATTGCCCTGTTGAGGGAGGCCTTTTCGTAGCACTTATTTTTAGCATGTTTAAGCCGGTCAGAGGTTTCCTTACTTATCATGAAAGTGTCGACAGTATAAATCACTCCACGTTACATAAATTACACGTATGTAAATATGTGTAATGAGAATTATTTTCTTTACTTTTTCATTTATGCAAGCAATATTACATTGTACTTATAAACTGTAGTAGTTAAGCTGGTTTGATTTATCATTCCAGGCAGAAGAACACTGAAAAAACACCATAGTTACCATTTCAAAATATTATTTAAAGCACATAGTTACAGGCAGCAATTTAGAGCAATGTCTGAGCAGCCTTTCTGAGAAGACACCATGTACGTTAAAGAATTATATAACAGACAAAGATATCTTTTAAAGTCCTGCTACTTTATAGACGGTTGTTTACCAGGACGTCACAAGACACTGGCGCAAACGATAGCACCTTATTCGTTCGGTTATTGTGGCTTCCCACGGCGCGCAAAAGACAGCTTGCGCCATCCGTCGTACAAGGGCCAGCACGTGCTGCCACAGGCGAGCTCGTGCTGCAACTGTTAAGCCACATGTTACCATGGCGCGATGGCGCGAACTGGGTCTGGCTTGGCCCGCGAAATACTATCGTCCGTTCATCATTAGTAGAGCATTAAAAAGAATCACGATTTGTTTTTTCGTCCTACCACCGGATACAATGAATGTATCGTCATCCTAGTTACACCGCTGGTCTTGACTTTTTCTTATTCTATTACATTATATTAATCTTGTTTATGTAAAACTAGGGGATATTTTGGCTAAGTTACAATAAAAAAAGTTAAACCTTGAATTGAACAACATCGTAGTTATAGTTACAACAAAATTATTCTATATGATGAAGTAGAATGTACGAAAAAATTTTATTGTAATAATATTTACAATATTGGTGCTATACAATAAGAAGTATTAAATAATTTTAAATAAAAATAAATGTCGCTTCTGTAGTAAAATTTTAAGAAAATAATTTTAACTTCGATTACTATGCCTTTAGTACAGTTAAGGCAGAATAACATAATTGCAATATCGGTTTTAACATTGTAACTCGATTGTACGATGTTATTAATATTGATTATATAAATCATTTTCACGATGATTACATTGTATGATAGAATAAAATATTTTTTGATTAGCAACTTGTAAAACTTTTCAAAACATGATAGTAATTAGTGTTACGCACAAAAATAATTGTAAATGTTAGTGTAAAAAAAATGTTATTTCATAATCCTATGTTACTTACACTGAATTTAATTTTTGAGACGGACGTTTCTTTTTTTTTTTAATTGTATTTTAGGAACCGATGTTTTCTTACTGATTTACCTAAAATTTGGAATTACCACGAAATAATTTTCTAATATTATATATAACATATATAATCCGTGTGGTGTCCGGATTAAGAATATAGCACCACTCCACCTCCTCCCGTGGATGTCGTAAAAGGCGACTAAGGGAATCTAAACCAGGGGGATGGGCAGCAGCATCCCTTCTGTGAAACGGTAGCCATACTGCGCTCACCAACTCGCCTGCCAAGCGTGGTGAGTGTTGGCAAATACCCCCAAAATGGATGACACAGTTGTGAAAATCTATGGGGAGGCCTTTGTTCAGCAGTGGACGTATGAATGGCCGATATGATGAATTTTCTAAAACAAATGATATTGGTCATAGATATGATTGCTAGACAGAAAGAAAGAGCTACTCCTAAATCCTGCATCAAAGTTGGATTTCATTGTATCTCTGAATACAATATTTTTGCTTTTGCGTGTCGAATTTTAACAGTATAATAGCAATAGACCCGTTTATTTATGGAATATCATTGCTCCCTTGCAGTACACTCCAGAATCTTCATTGGAATTATAAATGAATTGACTCATTATATCGGCCATTTATATATCCACTGCTGAAAAAAGGGCCTCCCCCACAGATTTACACATCTATGTCATCATTTTGGGGGGTATTTGCCAATACTCACCACGCTTAGCAGGCGGGTTAGCGGGCGCAGTATGGCTACCGTTTCACAGAACGGACGCTGCTGCCCGTCCCTCTGGTTTAGATTCCGTTAGTCGCCTTTTACGACATCCATGGGAGGCGATGGAGTTGTGCTATGTACTTAATCCGGACACCAAATGAATTGACTAATGAGCCCAAACTATCTAAATATTTTACTTCGATTTGAATGTTCTTATTACGTGTGCTCTCCCCCTAGCTTTAGTCATCGGTCGACCAGAGCTCGTAAAATGGCTGGCTCGACCACGGTAGTTCCACGTCGTCGTAAAACGTGAGTGACGAATACCGGAAGCCCAACCCGCTAAAAATATGGCAGATATACGACGTGAGGGGGCAAGTTTTAAATGTTACATGGGGGTTCAAGGAAAACGTGTATGTCTGACCTCAATCATCAGCCTATATCAGTCCACTACTGGACGTAGGCCATAACACCCAGTCATCAGATTTCCGCATCCAGCAACCTTTTTCAGGTCGTCCATCGTCCAACTGGCCAATGGGCATCCTATACTACGTTTACCCATACGCGGTCTCCACTCTAGGACTCGTCTGCTCCATCAGCCATCGGTCCTTCGACAAAAGTGACCAGCCCACTGCCACAGCTTGCTAATTAGTGTGCTATGTCGATCACTTTAGTTCTCTTCCGGATATCCTCGTTACGGATTATATCCATTACAGAGACTCCGAGATAGCACGTTCCATAGCCCGCTGAGCGACTTTAAACTTGTGGACTAGTCCGACTGTTAGTGTCCACGTTTCGGATCCGTAGGTCGTTCAGGAACAGGTAGGACGCACTGGTTGAACATTTTGGTTATCAGACATTGCGAAATACAAGACGACGAGAAGATATGTCTGTCCTAAAGGTCGGCAACACATCAGCAACTCCTTTGGTATTGTGGATGTTTATGGGGGGCGGAGATCGGTTAGATTGTCTACTCTCCTATAGATATAACAAAATTAATAAAAGTTTTAACTCATTAAAACATATCATAAATATCCTTTGAAACATGACATAGCTCTAACATATAAAGATTTGAGTGCATATTTCTTGGTCGGAGGGTGTTGATTTATCAGATTTTATCAACATTAGGGCACTTGCGGTGAGGGAGGTCCTCGTATATATTTTATCGGCGTCCGTGCCCCGGTCAGTAGCAGAATGTCGGACCTTTATGTCGGCTATTTTCCGGTCGAATGCACGGGAATTCCCTGTTTCGGATATACGCGATATTTTTACAGCGTAATTTTTCTGTATTGCGGTTTTGGGAATACCAAAGGAAATTAATACATAAATACGGAAAGTATTTAAAAAAAAAAAGAAGAATTGATAACGTGTTATGTATGTGATATTTTGTTATGTACTGTATATTTATCAACATCATATCAGACGCCCAAAGTTTAGTGCCCGCTGTGAGCATATGCGAATTAGGCTAAAAATCTCCCCTTTATTTTTTCTGAAAAAGAACATTGGATTGGATTGAAAGAGTACATTGGGAGGAAAATAATATACATATAGTAGGTATTTTATTTCCTATGTGTAAAATTTCTCCGATATCGCTTTTAAGGGTAAATAACAAAATCGCATCGCATGATAAAAATCGATACCTGTATACCATGACCATTGACTATAGTCTAGCGAAGTAAGTTCAAGTTAAATAAAGCTTCAATAATAGTTTCATTCATCGCTCATAACCGGTTGCACTCACTGATAGGTAAACGATCGACAAGGTTAAGCAACGCTTGGCGCGGTCAGCCTCATATTATCCAATATTAAGTCTGATAAGATGAAGAAGGTCATCAAAAATAAGAAGTATAAGTAAATATGGTCATGATAATCACGTTAGTTATTTCACCCGGTTTTATGGGTAATTTTTCAGCTCTGGTAAATTTTTGCGTCATCCATTCTATTTTATAGAATATATTTGTTGTACAAGTATTAAGTATGTTGTGCAAACAAGGGAAAATTAAACCTCCAACTTAGATAGAGATAACGTTAGTTGAAAATAAAATGTGTCTACCAGAATAGATTACATTAGTTGCAAGATAGATACGGCAACCTCGGTGTTGCTATCACGGGAGTCGTGAATTTGATTCTCTAGAGAGTAATAAATATCTGTTTCTGCTATATGCAGTCACTTTGTATTTTCTATTATGAGGGATAACTCGGATAGAGTTAAATCAAGTTTAAGGATAACAGAAGAAAAATGACAGTCTTTGGAGGATTAAGTTTATTAAGGGTGTTTGTAAAATTGTATCAGCTTCTTAAGTTCAGTTGAAATATGTAATGGAGAGGAAATGAAGGAAAGAGATTCAGAACGCTGTGGACTAACAATTTATTGAATTTACGTTAGCATATTAGTTATCAACATTGACTACTTCAACCGGTAATCGTTTATCTGGTACCTACTTTAAGTGCGATTGGTGCTATTAGTGCTACTTTGTATACAGAGATATAATTGTTTCAGCCGAAAGACGCCCAATGCTGGACATAAGCCTCCCCCAAAGAACGAACAACGACCGGTCTGCGTTTGTGTTGTGTGCTCGTCTCGTTGGGGGGTTTTGCTATAATCGCCACGCATCGCAGTTGTGTTATAAATGTACCTACTCGAAGGACGCTGCTGCCCATCCTTTAGTTAATCCCATAGTCGCCTTTTACGACACCCACGGGGTGAGATGGGTTGCAGAGATATACTTTTGTCAAATATTTTTGTGTTACAAATAAATAATAATAGAAAGTAAAATACAATATCGCCAAGATTAGTTCCATATAGACCATGTTGTTTCCGGATTAAGAATATAGTACCTACCACTATATCTCCCGTGGATGTTGTAAAAGGCAACTCAGGGAATCCAAATCCAATCCAAACCAGATGGATGCTCCAGGCCAAAATAATAATAATAATAAATAAACCAGAAGGATGTGCAGCAGCGTGCCAGGTGCCAGGCGTGGTTAGTATTGACAAATTCCCCTGTGGAAATTGATGGGGGAGACCTTTGTTCAGCAGTGGACGTCCTTTTGGCTGATATTATGATGAAGATTGGTTCAGGGTATATAAAAATATCCATATACGGATAAGTACATACTTTTGTCACAATTCCAGATATTCTGTATGAGAAAATCTATAAAACTTGAATTCCAACACTAGTATTAATAACACTGCGAGCGTGTAGATATAAGAATGTCAAATACCGGCACACCTAACATATTTCAGGGAGGCAAAGGGTGGTGTCGGGACTGTCCGGTCAGTTTGAAAATGCCCCTCCATGTCGACCATTTTACACTCGGTTGCCCCCGAATCCCTACGCTCACTATTGAGTTATGTTTCATACTCGGCCCGAGATGGGAGAAAGGGAATTTTACCGAATAACACACAGACTAAAAGTTTGCTCGCTGTGATAACAAGCTTCTTTTTACGACGCTCGTTGGAAATAAAAGGACTATAATAGTAATAGATGTCGCAGCATTTTTGTAATTACATTAAAAGACTTTGACGTTGTTGTATTCGTGTAGTTTCATTTTATAATATAGAGAAACGAGAGTTTTACTATGAGTGAAAAGTTCGAATAAAAAATGCTTTACCTAACTTATACCGTGCAGTTTAAGCTTGTGTAACTTTTAGGGGTGAACGAACTTGATATAACGAACTACTTTTGTTCTACGACTTGTTGGTATAGGCGAAATATAGTATTGTCTTTCTTTACAAACTAGTCAAGCCTGGCGGGAATTTTGCATGGACAGATGAATTTGTTCGCCGGAAAAAGATATCGTTACAATAAAGTAATAACTTGATTACACAACTGAATTCATTACATTTATAAAAACATCAAATGTAAAGAAAAATCCAACTTCACACATTTTCTCATGAAATTATTTTCGCGTCGTTGTGTCTTATCAGTGAAACAAGATGGTAGAGGAAGTGGCTTGTTTTAAGCTTATCTCAATTTTACGCCTTTACAGCTCTGAAAGCGAAACCAACAGATCATCTGTCCAGGGAGACCGATACTATCTACTAGTTGACGTTCATACGACAACCAGGAAAAACACATTTATTTTACTCTTTAATATACTATAAGTAGATACTATTTGATGGTAGTCTCATTTAGGAAGAGTATTGGTCAAGAAGAAAAAAAAAATTACATCGTTTTGAAAATAGATTTCTTTTGAAAATGGCACGACTGGACTATTGTCGAACGAATATTAATATCGCAAAAAGAATCAATTATTATCCCAATGATTGGACGAGACGGTTCTGGCAAAATAGAAATTAAAATAAAAGTTATAACATACAACACGCCACCCTATTCCCGACTACCTTACAGTACCTATGTATATAAATACAACAGATTATTATTCTATTGGTGAATCGTGAATGAGTAATCAAAGAGGAATGTTAAGCGTTTCAGTGCATCAAACAGTGGGTTACATAGAAGCTATGGCGTTCAATTATATGTTTATTGACAATACATGTACATAAGTGGTAGAGTCGAGTATACTTTCATCGTCATTTGAGCCGACCTACCTACTACTTAAAGTGTTGATATTAGTTTTACTTTGAATACAGAGATATCATCATTTCAGCCGAAAGACGTCCACTGCTGGACAGAAGCCACCCCCAAAGATTGGCACAAGGACTGGTATGTGTGTGCTACACAAAACCCAAAACCCCCGTTTTGCTAAAATCGCCACTCTTGGCAGACGGGTTGGGGATCGCAGTTGATATATAAACCATCCTCCGGCTAATCCCATAGTCGCCTTTTACGACACTCACGGGATGAAATGGGGTGGTGCTAATTTTAGCCGGCACCACACGAAAAGTGAGTATACTTTATTATACACCGAAATAAAATAAGAAGTAATCAATCTAGATACATTAGGGTACCAATATGTAAATCAGTTTATAATTAGGAATATTTCAAAAGAAAACAAACAGACGCAGCGCTGAAGTAACTAGGGTATTTAAAAAATATATTTATTTTCTTTTCCAGACCTATAAAATCCGAAATGACCGCTGAAATAGGTCGCATAGCCTGAAATCTTAAGATATTCCATAGAAGATATATTTTACAAACTCAATAATTCTCCGTCCATCCATCGGGCCAGTCGAGATTAAGAATATAGAACCACTCCATCTCCTCCCGTGGATGTCTTAAAAGGCGACTAAAGGACTCTAAGCCAGAGGGCTGGGCAGCAGCTCGTTTCTATAGAACAGCAGTTATTCTACGCTCACCCACTTGCCAAACCCGGTGAGTACTGGTAAGTTTCCTCCAAAATGAGTGGTTGAAATCTATGTGGTACGACTTTAGTCAGAAGTGGCCGTCCTTTGGCTGATATGGTGAAAAACTATAACAAAATAAATTTTCCTCACAATAATTACGTAATCACGTAATTCTACTTAGTTCGTAGTTCTAAACTAGCGCCAAACCAAGACTCTGGCTGGATGATAAATCTAAAACAAAATTGATTTTAAATAAAAATTGCATTTTCTCATTTCATGTCTTTTATCTTTTTCTATCATTCTATCATTTTTTTCCGCTATTGTTATAAAATGTTAACATCAACTGACATATCGATCTTGTTGATTGTAAGAAGGACGACCTGTCTATCAGTTTGGTTATTAAACGGGCGTGTTCGATGATCAGAAGTGTGATGCAATCATCGACCGATTTTACAAGAGCGTTCGAATATTAATTTAATACCTAACGAATGTTGGTCGATGTGATAATAGCAATTGTGCGTTCCAATTTGCAAGCCGATTCGCATTCGACCGAATTCGACGCATCAAAATATTTATAAATAAAATTATCAATCTCAGTGACGTTTATTGTGAAATATTATCCTATTAACGATTTAAACTAGTTGATAACTTGGCTACTTTTTATTGATAAATCAACGCATTAATTGCGTTATTATTCCAATTAGGTATCCGATTTCCGGCTTTCACAGCTAGTTGCACTCACTGATCGGTAAACGATCGGTAAGGTTAAGCATTGCTCAGTGCTGTCAGTCTTTGGATGGGTGACTGCATGGTGATATTTGAACGAGAGTTTGCGTGCGTCGGAGGGCACGCAAATTCGTTGGTCTCGGTTGTTGTCATTAGACGGCAGTCTGTAAGCCAAGTCGGAAGTTTTTGGACGTCTAGAGAAAGAATAAAGACACGGTTTTTCTAAAGATTCGTGTGTCATTGGTCAATAGTGGTGATAATATGATAATGTTTCTACACACTGTCTATCACACGGGGACAGGAGTTATTATCTCACATTAATTGTCGATGTAAAATTTACATATAGGTATACCTATAGTTGAATCATGCCACGCTTCGCAGTGCACGCGCCACCTACTGAAAATTACTCAAACTACTTACACACCTTTCCAGTAATGTGTCGAATGAGATTAATCGATCGAGCGGTATTCGAGTCTATAAGTAACGCACAGACTAACAATGATTTTAATATAGATACATAGTAAAATAACGTTAGTCTTGACTATCACATAGGCGCCATCATAGGCGAAACTCTACAAAATATTATCAAGATTTCTATGTTTATTATATTTTGTATGCCTACCCGTTAGCATGGAAAGTTAGCGGGGCATGTTGACATTCAATAAGCAGCGGCTATAAATAAATAAAAATAAAATACGGATAAAGGTGTATTCACACGATCGATCGCACGGGCGTGCATCCGAAGCGATTGGAGCGGAAACGCCGCACAGCGAATTTATCATACGGTAGTGTTATAGTGTAGTATACATACCTAAATTTCAACGTGTAATCTTGCATAGGGCTTTGTGTACCGAGTTTGACTGCTAACTATTACTTAGTCAGGTATATAGAATAGCGATTGAAAAACAGTAAAACAATAGAGATACATTTGACAAACGGAAACAATTACATGAATTAAATATTTTAAAGTTTTGTGACATGAATATAACGGAGGAGAGTTAAGTGTAAGTCTAGGTTTTTGATACATGACAAATAAAAGAAATATCACTTATATGTTTATTGAAAGCCGGACACTCTCGTTAGGACTTCTAGGATGTCTAGTAAGGTAGTTTCAAGTTGGGTCCCAATTCGTATTAGTAAAGCATCAATATGACTAAAACAAACAGAGCCAGCATTGTATACCACAGGCAATTGGCAGTTTCTTGCTATTCAATCCAATAATATATTAAACAATATAGTTTAATAACAATTAAATTAAAGCATTATAGACGGAAAGCGACCCCATCATGTTCCTACTAGCTGCAGACGTACTCGTATGTATTATTTCCACTTGTGCGCAAATAAGGAAATAATGAAAAACGTTTCCACGATTCGAACAACTTCGGTACAAAGAGGAATAGAAATTAAATGTCATGGCATCTGATGTCTACAAAAAAGAAAAAAGTAATAATTCCAGTTTATTATTTTTTACCTGACGGCTGGAATTGATACAGGGGCACTCTTTGTTTCTCTGCCTTATTTCTGCCAAAGCTATTGTTGACTACAAGAAGCTGGTATTTGTTCAAAACACACATACATAAATAATCAGCCCATTACTGTCCCACTGCTGGGCACGGACCTCTTCTCAGGATGAGAAAGGTCCCACACTGGCCTAGTTCAGGTTGACGGCACTGTTCAAAAGCTCTCAGAATAAGTATTCCTTATTTTAATTATCTTAATCATTATCCACGGCCTGAGTTTATGCACTACTGAGATACTGAGTATAATTCTCTTTTGGCTTGTGCCTCTTTGCCTGGTCCTTGGCCAGTCGCACGCCTACATATTATAAACTGTAAATTAATAAAGTTTTTCCAAATATTTCGATAGGTTTTTATTGCGCAGTTTCAATAGAAAAGCCTAAAAGCCGTTTCAATGAACCTTAAAATAAATGACATCATACACGGTTGCACATTGAAACAGTAACTGAAACTCATGTTTTTCCATTTCTATTCCCGTAGTTGATTGAAACAGCGGGTGCGCTGAATAGAAAATCGGTGGTTAACTTTTGTTTTATCCACTCTAACGAGAACTTTGGCAATTCACTTGTTTTCTCCTTTTACGGTTCGCCGAATGAAAAAGTAAACCACTGCTGACGCATTGTTTTCTGCTGGCTATTTGTTGTTCCGGATTATTTGTCTTACTGCGAATTTTATGTATTTATTTTAAAAGATAAGTATATGATCCATAATTGATACACATTAAATATATAGGATGTAAGTGACAACGTACCGAAAAATAAGAAAGCGTTTTACCTCGGAATTGGTTTACAGATTTTGTAATTTTTGAGCACGCTTTGTATCGTAAACAACGCGATCAAAACGCGATGTGATTATTGTACTATTATATGATGTTAATATGATACTGTGAGCATTCCTCATCTGTGTAGCGAAACTGCAGTCGTTTAGTTTTTATTTACATTACTGTTTAATGTTTTACTGTATTTTTATTCACAGTAGAGTTAGAATAGAGGAAAACAATTATTTTATAATGAAATGAGTTAAATAAACTGGAAATAACTGATAATTCTTGAAAAGACCGACGCAAAAAGTCTAGCGCTGCGGGTTCCAGAATCATGTACTGAATCCATAGTAGGTATCAGCTTTTCTTCCGATGTGATTTACACCCGTTATAGCTTCAAAATTAAAATAACTGAATACACAAAGAATTGGTATCCTTACCAATAAAAAAAATCCGATTTGTCAATCCTTTGTGTATTTTGCCCCAAATGACAAAAACAGAAACGCAAATAAGACGCGCCTCAAATAGATACGGCAATCACTTAAAATTTTACATTCACATGTCAAACCAGATAATAGAGGTGTTTGAAAGTGTAAATCAATTATAACTGGGAGTGGAGCGATAAAAAGCTGCTGTGAAAGTTTGCAAAATGAAGTGGTGAAACTTCACGGGGGCAATTTTTCTTCGGGCCGTCAATGTCAGGGGCAATATTTCACGAGTTTAGCAGCACCCTCATAGATATCGATGACCGTTAGGATTCTCACTCCAACTGTACGGGTGAAGGCTTTCCTGGGCTAACTCAGTAAATCATGCGTATTTTTTTAAAGTTATTGATTATATTAAGTATTATACATACAATATTATGGTATAGAGCCTACTAAACTCATACTCTAGCTTTGAGGTATTCTGTAATATTTTATTACATTTAGATTAGTCCTATAATTTGTCTATTAATCTTTTTTTTGTATTTAATCTCCGTAAACAAACGTTTTTTTAAATTGAACGATTGACTGAGATAGAGCTATTTCGAATTTTTCGGTTGACTTGCACCGTCATGATTGTAGCGCTAGGAAAATAGATAAAGTGAACGCAAACAGACCGGAAAAGTAGAAAAAAAAGCCAACCTGCTCGATGATCAATCGGAATATACATAGTATATAATATATATAGTAGCCGTATTTGAAATAGTTGAATCTACTTTTAATATTGAACTTACCTAACCAAGTTTATTTTATTATTAATCCACTAACTTTGATGTGTTTTTTCAACTTTACTGCTATTTGTGACTTAAGTGAAAATAACATAAATAGATATCACAATATTTTATTCGACCCTTTGTCTCTCCTGAAAGTAATGTATTCTTGAGAAATCCTCCCCAACAGCACAAACACGTCTATTTAACCACTATCATTAATAACACCGTCCGCTTTTTCGGGGATTACTTGCAAAAAAATAATACGATCGAAGATATTGTACTTATATATACCTTTTCATTAAGTTGCAATATGCTACCTAGGTATATCTATATAATGTAGGTAATTATACATCGTCTCTAAAATCTCAAGTCTTAAAGCAGGCTCATCTATCTTCTAGAATGTGGTCGTCGTCCGATTTATCTACAAACTTTTGTTCACTTCCTATTCTTTGGGTAACAGTACTCTAATGTACCAAGATCTTTAATGAAAGCTGAAATAATAACTCCGGCAGACTACTTATGACGTGTACTAAGTTATTTTGTCAAATCTATGAACAAATCAAGAAAACAAATGTTAAAGATTTTTACTGAAGACATTTTCCAGTTGGCAAATGAATCCGATCCAATTTAAACATTTATTCTTAAATAAATCGTATACTGTCAAATAATAATCTTTGAGATTCATAAGAAACCTCAACTCTACTTTTATCATCATAACAGAGGTTTAGACTCCCAGACTCCTTTTGAGATTCATATGAAACCTCAACTCTACTTTCATCATCATAACAGAGATTAGACTCCCAGACTCCTTTGAGATTCATAAGAAACCTCAACTCTAGTTTCATCATCATAACAGAGGTTAGACTCCCAGACTCTTTTGAGATTCATAAGAAACCTCAACTCTGCTTTCATCATCATAACAGATTAGACTCCCAGACTCCTCTGAGATTCATAAGAAACCTCAACTCTACTTTGATCATAATAACGGAGACTAGACTCCCAGACTCCTTTGAGATTCACAAGATACCTCAACTCTGCTTTCATCATCATAACAGAGGGTAGACTCCCAGACTCTTTGAGATTCATAAGAAACCTCAACTCTACTTTCATGATCATAACAGAGGTTAGACTCCCAGACTCCTTTGAGATTCATAAGAAATTTCAACTCTGCTTTCATCATCATAACAGAGGTTAGGCTCCCAGACTCCTTTGAGATTCATAAGAAACCTCAACTCTACTTTCATCATCATAACAGAGATTAGACTCCCAGACTCCTTTGAGATTCATAAGAAATTTCAACTCTGCTTTCATCATCATAACAGAGGTTAGGCTCCCAGACTCCTTTGAGATTCATAAGAAACCTCAACTCTACTTTCATCATCATAACAGTCAAAGGACGTCCACTACTGAACGAAGGCCACCGTTAATTCCACAATTGTGTCGATATTTTAAGAGAAATTTGTCGGTACTTACCATGCTTGGCTTGGAGTGTTGCTATACTCTTAATTAGGACACCGAAGAAACACATTCTCGTCTCTACAGTACCTACTAATGTATAAAAGAGCTGACTTTTGCTTCAACCTAATATTTACTTATCGTTTTTCATATAATTTTATTCCGTTCCTTGATAAAGGTTGTAGCAGAACTCACGTAATTGATAAATGAACATCTAAATAAATTATTCGGAATATAAGAGTAAAAGTGGAAATGAAAGAAAGAGTTCCAACGGAGCAATATCGTCGACCACCTGCTCCGCTGAGATAGGGATCATAATGTTAATTTAATTAAAGGACTAATCTAAATTGCAGACGACCCAACACTCCGCCGGCCATTAAAAGGATATTTCGTCGCCGACAGTAAGTTGGGGAAAGTCACTGATTATAAATATCTTGGAAAACAAGTCAGGGGAGACGATTTACAGTGAAAACATCAAGTAAATACCAAAGTTAGTGGAAGTTTTAATCTGCAGGGTATATTTTTTATTCAAATTAGCTAAGTAAATATGTACAAGTATAATAACGTTTTTGATGAGAGCGGACCGAATAACCATAATTATATATAAAGAAAGAAAAGTGTAATAATAAAGTAACTGTAAGAACGCTTAGTCAGTACCTAGTATCCTTGAAATAAGTGTTTTACAGCAATAAAGTCCTTGAACGAAATAGTCGTACAATCATAGTTGATGAATAGCTATATTTAATTAAAAGGCAAGTAGGATACTTATCTAAATTGCAGACGGCCGGTTTAAGTTTCATTAAAAGGGGTTCCCCGTTGCTACACAAGGAAGAAAAAGTTTTGCAGCGATAAAGATGCCTTTCGCCTTGAAAGCAGACAAAACTTGTTGGGAGGTGGGTGGAAAACAATTTATTATTTCCTTTGATAGCTGAGAATCTCAAAAGAATTTGCTAATTTAAAATGTTCAATGCACGATTATTCTTCTGTTATTTATATGGTTGTAATGTAGTTTGAGTGGTTTTTCTTACTTCTATTCGAGAATTTCAAAATTAGCTTTTAGAAGAAATGCAGTCGCCTCAAGCTCATTCCTTAGATTTCTGTGACGATTAATTAGAGTAATTTTGACGTTGAATAAAAATCAAGAATATCGGTTAATTTAATTACGCGAATATAATATATAATGAAGAGACAAGAGCCGATATCAATTCAAATTGGAGGGAGCGGTCTGTTACAGCACTGGCCCGCTGGTCCGCCCAAATTATGTTCAATGGATAATTAATCGTCCCTGTTCACTTCAATAACAATGGAGGGTATATCGAGAGAGATCGATCATTATAAAGCTATATATTGCACGGATAATATCATTCTAATGACCTTTAAACGACTAATGATGCGATGTTTTTCCGCCGTTGACCTATCAAATTACCTGGACGGCGAAGACTTTGTTTTCCCTTTGTCAGTAAAGCCTTACTTATTTGTAACATCGCAAGGAGTACTTGGGCTTCAGTATTTAATAATAACGTTACGAGTACATTGTTTTTCTCGTAAGTTAATGTTGGTAGCATATTTTATTATTAAAATTATATATTTTTTAAGGTTTTAGAGACGAAGATTTTAAACTCAGTACCAGTTTTTAAAGCCTGCGTAACATAAAGTATACTTATATTTACATTAACTACCTGTACCCCACAGTTTCACCCGCTGTTTTATTTAAAAGAAATCTGATATCTGATTATTTAAGCATATAGGTAGGTATATTGGATTACATTATTTTTATTTTTCTGATATAAAAGCAGCCTAAGTTATTCCTTATAACATCAGCTATCAGCCAGTGAAAGTCCCGTCGGAATCGGTCCAGCTGTTTCGGAGATTACATGGAACAACATGACAGACAGACAAATAATTTCAAAGTTGTGTTTTTGTTATATGTACCATATATACTTTATTTATATGAATTCAGTAAAAAGCTGTTATTTTGACAGTACAAGCAGACACTTCAATTTTATATATTTGTATAGATATAGATAATAATGATGGCACCTGCAACTATACTGCGAGGACCTTTCGACTTTCTTGTAATTTATCCTCACGAGAAACATACTTGAGCTCCCTAGTATTATTTTAATGGAGAACCCAAAGAGAGGGACGCTAGCAATTAAAATTTTCCATTTTATTAAATTAACGAGCAGGGAAAAGTACGTCGAGTGGGTACTTAACTAAGCTTTTTACTTAAGCAAATATTACGATATTTTATATTGACGAATCTATTTCTATAAATATTTAATCTAAATCTAGAGAAGGTTGAGAAGTAGCACAAATAAAAGAGAAGTTTACCTTAACTTGATTTCGTATTCAATATTTGTTTAAACAATCAAAGCCAAATAATCCCTTTGTGGGGCTTGGAACAGATCTAAGGAAAACTATTTGCAACGATAAACATACAGGTTACAAGGAAACTGGGTTTGTCTCATCCTATTTGAATTTCAAATTCGCGTGCAGGTGAGGATACGATTGGGCCCAGTTTCCTGTACGGTTTAGATTTACCAGCCTCAATTGAATCTAGCGTCAAGATCTTCACCACGTATATTTGTATTGAACTCCAAGGAGACCTGGTAAAGGTAGCTGGAGTCGTTGGATGCGTGCGGCAAGTAACCGGTCGTTGTGGAAACCTATGGGCGAGGCTTTAGTACTGCAGACGCCGATCTGCGGCTAATATGATGACGATGTCGATGATATCTATTAAAGCAGGTGCTACTGTATTTTAGGAATTATGAATTTGAATGTGCAACGCATCCAGTTATAAATAGCAGGTTTGATGGCAGATATTATGTCAGCTTCTAAATGAGGTACTAAAGTACCAATATTGTCAATTTTATTCACACAACAAGTGCCATAAAGGTCCATTTAAAGAAATTAGTAGCATGTTCACAATTAAAAATCTATTGTGTCTACACGGCTGCCGGTAATTGACACGCGAGAGGATAATATTGTTACTGGTACCATGTCTAACATTTAAAAGGAATACCACCCATGTCAGTGACATACTAGATGACCCATGCGAATTCTTTCGCACAGTAACATGACCAGTCCCGATTAGTATATATGTTTATTTTTCATCATTTGCGAGGAACATAATCATCAAAATGATGCCTCAATCGCTAATTTTAAAGTGTTAAGGGAGATATGGCGTATCGACAAAAAAGCACCTTTAAGAAACAATATTATCTTACTCGTATGTTATGATTATTATGTTATACCAATTTCAGAACCAGTTACACTCACTGATCGGTTAACGATTGGCGAGGTTAAGCAACGCTCGGCGCGGTCAGTCTATAGATGGGTAACCACACACACCAGTAACCACATGAAAAGAAAGGAGATACCAACTTTGGGCTTTTAATATCGCGGTGGAAAACCTATCATTATTCAACGAACAACGGAGAGGGCCAAGTGTATGTTTTTTTTCCGGCTTCTACCCTACTTCAGCCCTACTTGGGCGGTCATCAACGGCACCGAAGCCGCCTTTGAGGATATCGAGAACAAACGCTCCTGAGCCGCCCTTTAGCGCCATGCATGTATGGTAATCCACTCTAGCGGAGGGTAGGCGATTGTAAAGAAGCCGCCCCCCAGACCTATCTCTGGGGGGATAGTCAAGGATCCCCACAAAACCTCGCTGTGCACCGCGTTACGTATACAACTGGACGTGACCACATGCGTGCCACAGTCTTCCCGGAGGTCGCCCGGAAGGAGCACGCAGAGTCCCTAATCAGCGCGCTCGTGACTCACGAAGCCCCCGCCATAGCGGCGGCAGGGGTTTAGTAAATAGGCGCCGGGGTGGCTGTTATGCTGGCACCTTATCCCCCTTGTCTGAGCGGGATTGGCTCTTGCCTACAGTTACAGTCCCCTTCTCGTGTATGACGTTCTCACGGCACTCCAATTTTCAATCACTTTTCTGCCAAACATGTAATGTTGTAGGATACTGTGATAATTGTGTAAGTTATTTAAATGGCTCAACCTTTCTGTGTAATTGTAATTTAGTTTGGTTCATATTAAGAAAATTGGTTATTCATTGAATTCTCGTGTAATAATAACGTCGTGGGCTAACAGAGGCAATTTTGCATTAATAATAACAGGTCCAGTCCATCGCCTACGGGTATATAGTTAACCCCTTTTGTCTTACTAAGTCTTACAAGCTTGCATGGGATGATAATATTATCACTTTATACATTGTCTTTGTTTGTGATTTTACAGTAAACACATTGTGTTCCTTTAAAGGGTAAAGATGAAGATGGACTAGCACCAGAAACTCGACATATTTCGGCTAAACAAACTATTTGGAAAGTGATGAATAATGATAAGTACTAAATGAATGACCGGTACAAACGAGAGTTTAAACAAAGCATACAAATTGGAGGGTAAAGAAAAACTTCTGTTCGCCTTTCTATCGTAAAAAAATATATTTTAATTAAAATTATTCATCCAGAACGCCGAGACTACGAGTTGGTTATAAAATATGAATTTCATTCATCGTTTCAGCCAAATAAATCCACTGCTGGACACAGCCTGCCCCTACGACCGCCACAACGACCGATCTGTGTTTGCGTTGTGTGCTGATTGGGGTTTTTTTTCCATAATCGCCACGCTTGGCAGGGGGGTTGGCGATCGCAGTTGAGTTGTTATTAATGTACTCAAAGGACGCTGCTGCCTATCCTCGGACTAATCACATACTTGCCTTTTACGGCACCCGCAGGAGGTCATGAGCATGAGGTGGTGCTATTCCTAGCCGGCACGCAGCAATTTCGATTGTCTATAGAAACTTCCAAATCAAAAAACATTTAATAATTTATCAGGTAAGGTATAATTTGTGGTGTATAAAGCCGTACGTATCGCTTCTATGAGAGCCACGATTAAATTCTTTATACTTTAGAGGGAGAAATTCCTCCTCTCGACGTCTACATCCACGGCAATTTTTCACAGCTGTATATCTGTGGACGCACGGCATTGTACGATGGTACAATATTTAAGTTGATAAATTATGACGTATACTATCTTATTTTATTTGGACCATTACATTTTAGGCAAAATTGAGTAAATCGGGCATGTGTGCTGGATAAATGGAGCAAAGTATTTTGTTTTCGGGCTTCATTAAAAAACAGCTTATTAGGGCAATTAACGTACGCACGAGTACAATTATAAGTATATGTCTGAGCCTCCACCACGCATTAACGGCTTCGAATTATTGTGGCTGAGGTAGATTATGTCGTGGAATAGAATATAGCACATTTATAATAGAGCAGAATAGAATATTCTGAATAATATTGTTTTTTTAACATATATCATTTAATGAACCCCTAGCAAAACGGGTGGGTAAGGGCTGGTGTATAATATGTCCTTGTCGCTAATTATTGTTACTCCGCTTGCGAAGCGTGCTAATTATGGCAATGTGAGCGATAATTGTTCAGATCACTCGCAAGGCCATTTAAGCAATGCATGTATACGGCCTCAGAGTATGAATGATTAAATCCCTCTTAAAATAAATTTGTTACAGCAGAAGTATTAACCAACTGCTCATAACTTGCACCAAACCGATAGCTGTATCTCAACAACCACTTCAGACCATCTGATTGATGGCTCTAATCTCCACAACTATAGAATTCGTACGAAGATAGATAACCCCTGTACACTAGGGTAGGTACATTATGTTTGCGGAAGGAAGCCAAAATAGGAGAAAGGAAGGGGATAGAAAGACAAATTGGAAACATTCCTTGGTGATCTTAAGATAGTATTAGGTCTATTCGCGCACAGATTAATATTAAAATAATATTTTGTCTAACCTCGAGGTTTCGATCAAGTTGCATTGACCACGGCCACGTGTAGACTACGTATGTACGAGTAAACGTTGGGGTTAGTCACAATATTATTTTGATTGGCCCAATACTATCTTAAAATAATGTATTCAATATTAATGTATTCAATTCACGAAAGTTTAAGAATTACTACTGACACATAATCTAATAATTTCTAGTAAACATTTCTAAAACAATAAGTAACAATCGTGGCCAATTTAAATAATAGATTCCGAGTCATATCAGTTATATGAGTCAATTTAAAGAGCGAATTCAATCAGTCCAAACAAGCAGAAAATCGAACCCCAAATCATCCAATCGTAGTAAATCTCAAATTCCGAGTACGCAGCTAAGGAGCGGCCCGTCCCGGCCAAGTCCCTGATTTAAATTGCAGATACCCCTCGGGAACGAACGCCGACTGCCGCGATATGCTAATCATAGTCAAGCCAAGGATTATCCCTGTTTACACTTAACAAACTCACTTAATTTCGCACCGACCGACCGAGCGATGTCTTGCCATATTTGTTGTCCGAAATACATAATAGTGGACGGCCGAAATCTGACAGGCGAAATAAGAGAGACATTCATTTGTTATATTCCGCCTGCTTGTCTGTAAACTTATTCATAGTTTTGTGTAAGTCTGTATATTGAAATGCAAACGACTCGGTAAGCCTTCGGAATTAGTAGTCAAACAGCTTGCGTATTTTGTCACAGTGTTGTTTTACTTAAAATGTGGCATTAAACCTTGCTAGATTTTCATCCTTCGCAGAACAATGATGCTGCTGTGTGGTGCCGGCTATGAATAGCTCCAACCCATCTCATTGGGTGTCGTAAAAGGCGACTATGGGATTAGCCGGAAGATGGGCAGCAGCGTCCTTCGAGTATATTAACAACTCAACTGCGATCGAGAGACCTAATCTTATTCTTTTAGAACTTTACTTGTAAGCGTGTTTAAAAGTCGTTCGCATGAATTTAGAAATAAAAGAAATAGCTAAATGCTCCAATGCAAAATGCTTAAAAGCTACTATATCTAATTACTACACTTCTGCATCAGTTCTGCCTTTATAAATCAAGGAAACTTCTATATATTTCTAAAGATGTTTTCATCGCTTAAAAGTTTACATTTAGAAAAAGTTAATTTCAAGTCGCAATTCCGCCATTGCTTGAATTTGTGCTGTAAATTTCTAACTAGGTGTCGAAGATACAATATATAGATTAAGTGCAGAAGAAACTAGATCTCAGCAGTGAATGAGTTGTAGATGATGATGATGAACTAGGACTCGTAAAAGACGAATACGAGGCTTTAGCTTAATTCTATTGAACTCATGATTCTGAGGGCAAACACAGTAAATAACATTATTTTTATTTCCATTAAACATTTAACGTGTTGGGCAAATAACTAGACCAAGCAATAAGTACGCCTCAGGCGTCGTAAAGTCGATCTGAGGTGGCACTAATACGAATTTATGTCGATGGACCCACGGAGCCGGTTTACTCGATATCGATTCGCGTAAAGCCTATAAATGTTTCAATTTTCAAACCACCCATTTTATGTTAACCATGATACATTTTATTATCGTGAACAGTTTTTTTTTTGTTTGGATGAACGAAATACCTGTCGTACTAAAAATAATAACGTAGTATTTTTCAAAGCTATACCAACTGGTAAGACTTTTTAAATCCATGCATCTTCCGAGCTCGACAGCTCGGTTGGCGCAATGGGTAGGCGATTGACTTGCTATACTACGTGTCACAGGTTCGAACCCTGCACAGCACAAATATTTGTATGGCCTTCAGATACTTGTTTCTGGTTTGGGTGTTTGTGCATATGAGATTTATGTGTGTAAACTGTAACCACGATACAGGAAAAGTCCAAAAGAGAGGTATCAGATAGAAAAATAGAAACCGTTTTAGTGTAGAATACTTAGTCAATGAGATCATTTCATAAGGCTTTGACAAAAAGACATGTGCTGAAAATGCGTAACAGTTCAGTTCCACTTTGTTTACGTACTATAACATCTCCTTCCATGTATAATGGAAGTAGGAAAGCGATTAAGTTATATTTTACGAGCGCTTCCAAACGTCGAAGAAAATTCTGTCAAATGTGAGCGTTGACATATAAGGGGCAAGTAAGCTTTCTGGTACCGTTTAACTTATATATCGAATTTGGGAAGGAAATCTCCAAAATTTACATGAGAAAGCGTCGTGGAAAGAGGGCTCCGTTCTTGGAGATGTCTCGGGACTCGCTGTCTTCTAACAAGGGACGGGAATGTTTGAGGTATCCGACGCAAGCACGCGGAATACGACTGGAATATTTGATTGAAATCGTGAACGTGTTTAATATCGAATTTTTCCTTGATTATATTTTTTCGGGGCAAAATTTTAATAAAGGCAGCCATGGTGTAAATGTGTTTTATATGATTTTATTAAGTATATAGTACGTATTTACACTTACCTTAGTTTCAACAAGTCGCAGGTGCGTTGTGTGAGCTCTAGTTTCCGTATTTAAAATTGAATGTCAAAACTTATTCGGTAATAAATTAAACTTTTTCTATGATCCCACATTGTTAACAAACAAGATTAAACAAGGCCCCCTCAGCTGACATTAAAAGATAAATACGGTGGCGGAGGCCCCACGTTGGGCGCCAAAGTTCGCGATATGTGGCCTGCCACATGAGTAGTAATTAACACCGCCTCGCGAGCACCCCTCCCCTACCCCGCACGCACCCCTAGCACCCGTTCCTCACACTGTTCAGCCTACCGCCCTCCCAACACTCACTGGGGCACACCGATTGAATTAAACTTCGGCATGGTTGTTGTGGTTCAGATCCGAGGTTGGTTTTGTCGCCCGCGTTTTGTGCAGCTGCGATTAAACTAGCAATACTTGTCCGGCCTTTATTAGTTTTGCTGGTTACATAAAAAGCCATATTAGTAGCCATTTATAATCATTAGTCAGCAAATTTATAGATTATGTGTATAATATATAGCTTAACTGTAAACTTATGGTTTGACAATATTTTATGTATAAGAAAGAGACATTGTTGTATACCTTCTAAAGTAAAATACATTGTTAATAGTTGAAAAACAAGATAAAATTGCTTCAGATCAACAACAAAAAACTCGAGATTGCATTTTTTATTTCAAGTATATTCTAACACTGCTGCTAATGAGGTGACGCCAAGAAACTAACAATAAAACACAATTAAAAAGACTGTTCCCTTTACACGACACGGACTTTAGAACATGAGCTCAATGTCAACAGCTATAAAGTTTTTCTCTCAGTACAATAAGTCTTCGAAACAAGAAGTGTAGAGCACTAGGCAGAGTAGGGGGAGGGTTTTGCTCCACCTAGAAGCACAATTAGCGCGCGCGACTCAACACGACTTGAGTTTTAACAACGCGGCGCCGAGCACTCGGCATCATTCACATGAGATGGGCTCTGCCTTGCGGGATTCTTGTGTCCCACACACGCGTTAAAGGAACTGTAACTGTATTTGTTTTAAGTGGGTTTTCAGGTACGAAGGTGTTTAGTGCGTTGCTTCTCTGTTTTTTCATGTTTTGGGGTAGACCTGCAATTATTAATTTAGTCTCTTATGCCCAAAAATTTTCCTAGCTACCCTTCTAACCGGAACACAGTCACGTTTAAAGTTTAAACATTACTGCTTGGCGGCGAATATTTGGCACTGCAGTGGTTTGTTTTTTTTTTTTTTTTATTTTTTTTTTATTGGTGTTCATCATGAACTTCCTTCGCCCCGGGGAAGGACGAAGGGGTATGCCGGACTCCTACCGGCTAAAACCACTGGAGCGGTCATCTTCGGCACCTAAGGGAGGCTCCAGGTGTAAAGCGGTCACCCCCCCAGGGGGATTGTAAAGGATCCCCCAAAGCGTCCCACGGCAGCGCGTGACCACATGCGTGCTACCGTCTTCTCTTGGGTCGCTTGGTGTGGGCACGCAGATGCCCCAATCTACGAACCCAGAGGTCCCCCACCTTATAGCAACGGCAGGGGTTTTCAGGCGTATCGGAATTAGGCGCCGGGGCGGTTGTTACCCCGGCGCCGTCTCCTTCTTCTTCGAGTGGGATCGGCCCTCTCCCGATCCCGCTCTGTGGTCTCCTTCTGGAGCATGACGCTCTCACAGAAGGAGACCACTGCATTCCAGTTTTCGTGCTCTGCCAACATAGCCGACACTACTGCTGGCAGAGAGAGATCTTGCCCGATCCGATCGACCAGGATCCGCCGCTCGGCGGCCCACCCAGGGCACGCCTCGAGCGTGTGCTGTGCGGTGTCCTGGTCGCTATCACAATGGTGGCATTGTGCAGTGGCCTCACGTCCTATCCTGTGCAGGTACGCGCCGAAACAACCGTGCCCGGTGAGCACCTGCGTCAGGCGGTAGGTGACGCACTCGCTCCTTTTGAGCCAGGCTCCAAAGAGCGGCAGGACGGCCTCGACAACGCGCTTGGTTGCAAACTGCATCCGCAGGCGATGACGCCGCTTTACAAGTGCGCGTCGCCGAGCTAGCCGCCGCAGCTTGTCCAACGCCCCTGGAGGCGCGCCTTCGCCGCTCTGGCGGAGGGAGCGTGTCTGATCGTAGACCCACGCATCCATCTCCGCCAGGATGTCAAAAGGCGGAAAACGCGCCAGGAGAGTTGCCGCCTCGTAGGACACCGTTCGGTATCCTCGTGCGATCCGGATAGCCACTCTGCGCTGCAGACCGTGAATTTTGGTTCTGCAGCGCTGGGCGCCTGATAGTCGAGCTGACCATACAGGCGCCCCGTATAGGACCACGGACCGCACGACTCCTCCGTAGAGACGGCGAACTTCCTCACATGGTCCCCCGAGATTGGGCAGCAGCCGGTGTAGAGCACCCACTACCCTCTCGACTCGGGGGACGAGGCGCAGGAAGTGCTCTTCGAAGCCCCAACGACTATCCAGGGTGAGTCCCAGGTATTTCATGTACCGGCCCACCCCGATTTGCGCGTCACCAACGCGTATCCACGAACTGGGTAGTTCTCTGCTTCTCGGCAGTTTGTGGAACCATAGCGCCTCGGTTTCCTGAGGCGCTATCCGCAGACCCAGGGCGTGGATTTTGGCCACGACAATTGCCACCGCTTGCTCCGCAAGCCGGATGGTTCCCTCGAAGGACTCCCCGCTGGTCAACACCAGAGTGTCATCAGCGTAACAGACTAAGCGGACGCCAGCAGGGAGAACGACACGCAGGACCGCATCGTAGGCGAGGTTCCATAAGAGAGGGCCGAGAACTGACCCCTGCGGAACCCCGCACGTAATCTCCCTCCGCTTTACGCTACCGTCCCTGCCCACGTAGCGAATGTGCCTATCGCGCAGATAGGCCCCAATGATGCCCTGCAGGTAGGGCGGACACCGATGATAGACTAGTGCCGCCCTAATAGCGCCCCACGGGATGGAATTGAAGGCGTTGACGATGTCTAGACTGACCGCCAACGCCACCCCACCCCGCCGGGACACTGCCTGTTCCGACAGCGAGCGGACGCGAAGAATCGCGTCGATGGTGGACCGCCGCTGCCGGAAGCCATACTGACTTTCGGCCAGGTCGGGGCCAACTCGCGACAGGTGCTCAACGAGTCTTCGGGTAACTATTCTTTCGAATAGCTTCGAAGCCTCGTCGAGCAGGCAAATGGGACTAGTAAGCACCCTACGGCCTACCTACAGCCCAAAAATTGGGCCCGTCCCTGTCAGAATATTAGCCACCGGACAACAAGGTCCTCCAAAAAGTGGAGAAGTTATTGTCCGGTGCCCAGGGTGCACCGGCCCGACAACTGCTCTTCCCCCCGGACGTATCAAGAGGGACCAGCAGCCACCGAGCGCACGTGGAGGTTTCCTGACCTAGCACCCCTGCAGTGGTACCTACCAAGCCGGGCTCTTGCAATAAGATACCAGTAGTAAATGTATTTAATGTCCGGATTAAGAACATAGCACCACATACATACATAGCAACATATCCTCCCATGGAGGTCGTAAAAGGCGACTAAGGGACTCTTAACCAGAGGGAAGGGCAGCAGCGTCCTTTCTGCGCTCTCCAACCCGCGTGCCAAACGTGGTGAGTACTGGCAAATTCCCCCCAATATAATGACACAGTTGTGGAAATCTATAGGGGAGGCCTTTGTTCAGTAGAGGACGTTGTATGGCCGATATGATGATGATGATGTGGTGCCAGCTACGAATAGCACCAACCTATCTCATCCCGTGGGTGTCACAAAAAGCGACTATGGGATTAGCTGGAGGATGGGCAGCAGCGTCCTTCAAGTACATTACAACTCATCTGCGATCATCAACCCTTCTGCCAAGTGTGGTGATTATGACAAAACCCCCCAATGAGCACACAACACACCCAGACCGGTCAATGTGGCGATCTCTGAGGGAGGCCAGTGTCCAGCAGCGGACTTTATTCGGCCGAAATGATTATTTCAATGCTTCACGTAAAAGTAGTATATTTTACCCATTACTCAGATTCTATTCAGGAAAAAAAGCAATATTTTTTTCTTATTTTGTGGCTATTGCTTGGTGAGCTTAACCTTTTTTCAATGATCAAACTTCCTTTTTTATTTATATATTCAGTTAAATTCACGTAACCGACGATATTTTCATAAAAAAGTTCCTGAGTTTCTGTAGATAGCAAGCGATCCGCATGTTATTTAACCAGAGCTGACAAATATTTGTAGCACGTAATTACATTTAAACAGTTTGTAAGGCAATTAAGCAGATAACGCGAGATACATAACCTCCGCGAAAGCTCTAAATCTCACAGGGTAATTAACACTAGCTGTGCTAACAATGCTTGAACCTGTATTTTAGTTGTTGTTCTAAATATAATTATTAATAATTTATTAATATTGTAAAGAAAACGTTTGCATTCCCATAGATTGGGGTTACTTTGATTCGCCGAATGACTTTGGTCGAAACTACCTTTTGACATTAAATAGAGAATTGCGTAGATGCGTCTACAGAAAGGGATTTGACCGTTAGTGTTGCGTAATTTGGTAGTTTTTTTTATTTTTTATTTTTTTATTATAATAACGTTGCGCCACACTAGGATTTCTCCTGTGTCGTGGGTGCGTTTACAAACACAAATTCCACACACAATACACCCAGACCCGGAACAACTACCTGCAGATCATACAAATATTTGTTCCGTGCGGGAATCGAACCCACGACCCGGTGCGCAGCAGCCAACTGTATCAGCCACTGCACCAACCGTGCCGTCCGTTTTTCTAGGATACCAGAACAAAACTATCAAGTGTCCAGGACCTCATATGATCACACTAGACCCGCCCATTGGAGCCACGCGTATAGGCACATCTCGGAGAGGTTAACTGTAAGGCGGTCACCCCCCGGGGAAATTGTAAAATATCGCCCCAAAGCCTCACTGTACGCTGTGCTAGGTTGCGCACACGGCCTCCGAGATGTGCCAATAGGCGTGGCACCAGTGGGTGGCTCTAGTGTGATCATACGAGGACCTGGAGCCTCCCTTAGGTGCCGAAGATGACCGCTCCAGTGGTTTTAGCCGGTAGGAGTCCGGCATACCCCTTCGTCCTTCCCCGGGGCGAAGGAAGTTCATGATGAATTTCCACTGGGCACCAATAAAAAAAAAAAAAAAAAAAGGTTGCGCACACGGCAGCGCGTGAACACATGCGCGCCACCGTCTATTCGTGGGTCGCTCGGAGTGGGCCCGCAGATTCCCCAATCTGCGGGCTCGCGACAGTTTTAACCTAGAAATCTTCAAGTTACGAGTGGCTTCTTCTGGGTAAGCTTGCACCAACGTCAACCGCATCATCGCTTAAGATCAGATGAGATAGTAGTTAAACGTAGACTTATTAGTTTAACGTATCTAATATTTATATGATAAGTTCAAATAAGGCAAGTCAACATAACAAAATTGAGGTATGTTAAACAGGCGCCTGTATTACGTAAATGTAAAATTTAAAAAATGCTAAATGCAATCAATTCATATTTATATCACACTAAACAACCCAATAAATTCTTAATTAGATGAACGTTTTTAATTTGAACAAAGTTTATGCGGTGCAGTCAAAGCCATGCTATAAAACTCAAATGAAAATCTCTGTATGTTCATAGGATACATGTATACCTATATGAAACCGCTACATAAGGAAAGAGACTTTAAAAACTTTAATAAGAAACGTTTATTACGCGTCCACTTAGCCTACAAGTTTTTATTGGATTTTGTGGTGTTCCCTTAGCTTTTTAACCGCTTAATTACCTAGCTTTTTAACATAACATTCCATCTTGGTTGTTTAGCAGATACTAGTCTAATTGAAAGTTAAAACATTGAAGTTTATCATACAATTGCATGTTATGAAACCTTTTCTTATTTACAGTTGATGCCTATAAATACTCTCTGTCGTGTATAAAGAGCGAGACAGCTAGTAAAAGGTGCATGCTTATAAGCAAAAAAATGCATTAATCGCTTTTAACGATGGGCGAGTAGATAGCCATACAAGTATCGTTTATGAGTGTCGTAGGCGTGTAGCGTACTTCACTGCTCACTCCGTCACTGGAACACTCTAACTTCTTAATAAGCCTCTGTCATTCTCTGCAACTTGCTCATTTCAGCTTTAGTATTACGGATAGGTTCCTCTCTTTTCAACTCGACTTCACTTTGAACTTTATCTGTCTCGATGTCACTATTGTTAGCAGGTACTTTTTGTCGTGTCTATTGCAGCGTAACAGATTCTTCGTTCAGTTCTGCAGCACCGTGAAAGTTTATTGCTAACACTGTTATTAGTTTAAGTTTGATTTATTAAATTTGTTTATATTTTACCGTCATATTTAATCATTAAAGTTCTGATTATAATAAAACACTTTTTAACTAATTAAATCGCGTATATTGTAGATGTTTGTTTTCCTGGCGTTTACGGCACATATCATTCACAGCTTAGATGCGCCACAAAGTCTGCAGTGTGCGAATGCTTTAGACAAACCTAACCATTTTCTTCGTTTGGATCAACCTCAAGTCCTCGCGAAAGTGAGCCGATAGGTATATCAGTTTCGTGAGGCCAAGAAGATGGTTGGCAGGTACCACACGTTTCCTATCCTGTTATTAAAGTAATAAAGTCCCAACAATTTCTGATTAGAATTGCACGGTAGATATTACACCTTTTTAAAATCTGTAACGATGCCTATGCCCTTAGTCATTCTGCGACCACAAATGCTGCAAAGTTTTCGGAACGTCAGGAAAAACAAAATCTTTATATAATACACGCGATGTAATCAGTTTAAAAGCATGTTATATATCAAAGTTCTGATTAATAACTTAACATACGTTTATTTCATTTATTTATAAAATAGCTGTGTGGTGCCGGCTACGAATTAGCTTTGTGGTGCTGGCTACGAACAGCACTAACCCATCTCTTCCCTTGAAAATCTCCCTTCCCTGCTGCTGATCTTCATGATGGGCAGCAGCGTCCTTTGAGTACATTAGCAACTCAACTGCGATCGCCAACCCGCCTGCCAAGCGTGGTGATTACGGCAAAACCCCCCAATGAGCACACAACACATCCATATCGGTCGTTGTTGTGATCTTTGGAGGAGGCCTGTGTCCAGCAGAGGACTTTATTCGGCCGAAATGATGACGTTTATTTCATTTTATTTTGTAAAAGATAATACTAGCCCACTCTTTCGGCATTTCTTCTCAGAGGTTGTGAAAAAGTGTCTGCTAGGACCTATTTATAAAATGTTATTATATTTTTAGTTGCATAGTACGAACACGTTGTACGAACCTCATTTAGATATTCCCACGTAAACATTAACGTACTCGTAAAACGTATGTAACGGGCTATTAAGTGCAAAAAACGTGAAGGCAGAAAGACGTACGTAAGTATATTATACTATATAACTTATATAACTTCCTTCGCCCCGGGGAAGGACGAAGGGGTATGCCGGACTCCTACCGGCTAAAACCACTGGAGCGGTCATCTTCGGCACCTAAGGGAGGCTCCAGGTGTAAAGCGGTCACCCCCCCAGGGGGATTGTAAAGGATCCCCCAAAGCGTCCCACGGCAGCGCGTGACCACATGCGTGCTACCGTCTTCTCTTGGGTCGCTTGGTGTGGGCACGCAGATGCCCCAATCTACGAACCCAGAGGTCCCCCACCTTATAGCAACGGCAGGGGTTTTCAGGCGTATCGGAATTAGGCGCCGGGGCGGTTGTTACCCCGGCGCCGTCTCCTTCTTCTTCGAGTGGGATCGGCCCTCTCCCGATCCCGCTCTGTGGTCTCCTTCTGGAGCATGACGCTCTCACAGAAGGAGACCACTGCATTCCAGTTTTCGTGCTCTGCCAACATAGCCGACACTACTGCTGGCAGAGAGAGATCTTGCCCGATCCGATCGACCAGGATCCGCCGCTCGGCGGCCCACCCAGGGCACGCCTCGAGCGTGTGCTGTGCGGTGTCCTGGTCGCTATCACAATGGTGGCATTGTGCAGTGGCCTCACGTCCTATCCTGTGCAGGTACGCGCCGAAACAACCGTGCCCGGTGAGCACCTGCGTCAGGCGGTAGGTGACGCACTCGCTCCTTTTGAGCCAGGCTCCAAAGAGCGGCAGGACGGCCTCGACAACGCGCTTGGTTGCAAACTGCATCCGCAGGCGATGACGCCGCTTTACAAGTGCGCGTCGCCGAGCTAGCCGCCGCAGCTTGTCCAACGCCCCTGGAGGCGCGCCTTCGCCGCTCTGGCGGAGGGAGCGTGTCTGATCGTAGACCCACGCATCCATCTCCGCCAGGATGTCAAAAGGCGGAAAACGCGCCAGGAGAGTTGCCGCCTCGTAGGACACCGTTCGGTATCCTCGTGCGATCCGGATAGCCACTCTGCGCTGCAGACCGTGAATTTTGGTTCTGCAGCGCTGGGCGCCTGATAGTCGAGCTGACCATACAGGCGCCCCGTATAGGACCACGGACCGCACGACTCCTCCGTAGAGACGGCGAACTTCCTCACATGGTCCCCCGAGATTGGGCAGCAGCCGGTGTAGAGCACCCACTACCCTCTCGACTCGGGGGACGAGGCGCAGGAAGTGCTCTTCGAAGCCCCAACGACTATCCAGGGTGAGTCCCAGGTATTTCATGTACCGGCCCACCCCGATTTGCGCGTCACCAACGCGTATCCACGAACTGGGTAGTTCTCTGCTTCTCGGCAGTTTGTGGAACCATAGCGCCTCGGTTTCCTGAGGCGCTATCCGCAGACCCAGGGCGTGGATTTTGGCCACGACAATTGCCACCGCTTGCTCCGCAAGCCGGATGGTTCCCTCGAAGGACTCCCCGCTGGTCAACACCAGAGTGTCATCAGCGTAACAGACTAAGCGGACGCCAGCAGGGAGAACGACACGCAGGACCGCATCGTAGGCGAGGTTCCATAAGAGAGGGCCGAGAACTGACCCCTGCGGAACCCCGCACGTAATCTCCCTCCGCTTTACGCTACCGTCCCTGCCCACGTAGCGAATGTGCCTATCGCGCAGATAGGCCCCAATGATGCCCTGCAGGTAGGGCGGACACCGATGATAGACTAGTGCCGCCCTAATAGCGCCCCACGGGATGGAATTGAAGGCGTTGACGATGTCTAGACTGACCGCCAACGCCACCCCACCCCGCCGGGACACTGCCTGTTCCGACAGCGAGCGGACGCGAAGAATCGCGTCGATGGTGGACCGCCGCTGCCGGAAGCCATACTGACTTTCGGCCAGGTCGGGGCCAACTCGCGACAGGTGCTCAACGAGTCTTCGGGTAACTATTCTTTCGAATAGCTTCGAAGCCTCGTCGAGCAGGCAAATGGGACTAGTAAGCACCCTACGGCCTACCTACAGCCCAAAAATTGGGCCCGTCCCTGTCAGAATATTAGCCACCGGACAACAAGGTCCTCCAAAAAGTGGAGAAGTTATTGTCCGGTGCCCAGGGTGCACCGGCCCGACAACTGCTCTTCCCCCCGGACGTATCAAGAGGGACCAGCAGCCACCGAGCGCACGTGGAGGTTTCCTGACCTAGCACCCCTGCAGTGGTACCTACCAAGCCGGGCTCTTGCAATAAGATACCAGTAGTAAATGTATTTAATGTCCGGATTAAGAACATAGCACCACATACATACATAGCAACATATCCTCCCATGGAGGTCGTAAAAGGCGACTAAGGGACTCTTAACCAGAGGGAAGGGCAGCAGCGTCCTTTCTGCGCTCTCCAACCCGCGTGCCAAACGTGGTGAGTACTGGCAAATTCCCCCCAATATAATGACACAGTTGTGGAAATCTATAGGGGAGGCCTTTGTTCAGTAGAGGACGTTGTATGGCCGATATGATGATGATGATGTGGTGCCAGCTACGAATAGCACCAACCTATCTCATCCCGTGGGTGTCACAAAAAGCGACTATGGGATTAGCTGGAGGATGGGCAGCAGCGTCCTTCAAGTACATTACAACTCATCTGCGATCATCAACCCTTCTGCCAAGTGTGGTGATTATGACAAAACCCCCCAATGAGCACACAACACACCCAGACCGGTCAATGTGGCGATCTCTGAGGGAGGCCAGTGTCCAGCAGCGGACTTTATTCGGCCGAAATGATTATTTCAATGCTTCACGTAAAAGTAGTATATTTTACCCATTACTCAGATTCTATTCAGGAAAAAAAGCAATATTTTTTTCTTATTTTGTGGCTATTGCTTGGTGAGCTTAACCTTTTTTCAATGATCAAACTTCCTTTTTTATTTATATATTCAGTTAAATTCACGTAACCGACGATATTTTCATAAAAAAGTTCCTGAGTTTCTGTAGATAGCAAGCGATCCGCATGTTATTTAACCAGAGCTGACAAATATTTGTAGCACGTAATTACATTTAAACAGTTTGTAAGGCAATTAAGCAGATAACGCGAGATACATAACCTCCGCGAAAGCTCTAAATCTCACAGGGTAATTAACACTAGCTGTGCTAACAATGCTTGAACCTGTATTTTAGTTGTTGTTCTAAATATAATTATTAATAATTTATTAATATTGTAAAGAAAACGTTTGCATTCCCATAGATTGGGGTTACTTTGATTCGCCGAATGACTTTGGTCGAAACTACCTTTTGACATTAAATAGAGAATTGCGTAGATGCGTCTACAGAAAGGGATTTGACCGTTAGTGTTGCGTAATTTGGTAGTTTTTTTTATTTTTTATTTTTTTATTATAATAACGTTGCGCCACACTAGGATTTCTCCTGTGTCGTGGGTGCGTTTACAAACACAAATTCCACACACAATACACCCAGACCCGGAACAACTACCTGCAGATCATACAAATATTTGTTCCGTGCGGGAATCGAACCCACGACCCGGTGCGCAGCAGCCAACTGTATCAGCCACTGCACCAACCGTGCCGTCCGTTTTTCTAGGATACCAGAACAAAACTATCAAGTGTTCCGTTTCACGCCATTCGCGATTTAATATAAAAAGGAAGTTTCGACCACAATCACCTCGCGAATCAAAGTAAGTCCGGTATAATACCGAATATCGGTACAAATACTTAATGCACAAAAATTATATACCCAACATTACTGTGGTGAACGCAAGAACATAGACAATTTATGTACTAATTATTACGGTATTTGACCGGAATACATTCCCTTAATTCATTCGCTCGGTAGAAATTTATGAACGCAGGGCTAAGCGACAGTTTCAATCTTTATATTTTATTTGTCCCAGTGGAAATTCTTCATGAACCTGCTCCGCCCTAGGGACGGGCGAAGGGGCATGCCGACTCCTATAGGCTAAACAACTGGAGCGCTCATTTTCGGCACCTAAGGGGGGCTCCAGGACCTCATATGATCACACTAGACCCGCCCATTGGAGCCACGCGTATAGGCACATCTCGGAGAGGTTAACTGTAAGGCGGTCACCCCCCGGGGAAATTGTAAAATATCGCCCCAAAGCCTCACTGTACGCTGTGCTAGGTTGCGCACACGGCCTCCGAGATGTGCCAATAGGCGTGGCACCAGTGGGTGGCTCTAGTGTGATCATACGAGGACCTGGAGCCTCCCTTAGGTGCCGAAGATGACCGCTCCAGTGGTTTTAGCCGGTAGGAGTCCGGCATACCCCTTCGTCCTTCCCCCGGGCGAAGGAAGTTCATGATGAATTTCCACTGGGCACCAATAAAAAAAAAAAAAAAAAAAGGTTGCGCACACGGCAGCGCGTGAACACATGCGCGCCACCGTCTATTCGTGGGTCGCTCGGAGTGGGCCCGCAGATTCCCCAATCTGCGCGCTCGCGACAGTTTTAACCTAGAAATCTTCAAGTTACGAGTGGCTTCTTCTGGGTAAGCTTGCACCAACGTCAACCGCATCATCGCTTAAGATCAGATGAGATAGTAGTTAAACGTAGACTTATTAGTTTAACGTATCTAATATTTATATGATAAGTTCAAATAAGGCAAGTCAACATAACAAAATTGAGGTATGTTAAACAGGCGCCTGTATTACGTAAATGTAAAATTTAAAAAATGCTAAATGCAATCAATTCATATTTATATCACACTAAACAACCCAATAAATTCTTAATTAGATGAACGTTTTTAATTTGAACAAAGTTTATGCGGTGCAGTCAAAGCCATGCTATAAAACTCAAATGAAAATCTCTGTATGTTCATAGGATACATGTATACCTATATGAAACCGCTACATAAGGAAAGAGACTTTAAAAACTTTAATAAGAAACGTTTATTACGCGTCCACTTAGCCTACAAGTTTTTATTGGATTTTGTGGTGTTCCCTTAGCTTTTTAACCGCTTAATTACCTAGCTTTTTAACATAACATTCCATCTTGGTTGTTTAGCAGATACTAGTCTAATTGAAAGTTAAAACATTGAAGTTTATCATACAATTGCATGTTATGAAACCTTTTCTTATTTACAGTTGATGCCTATAAATACTCTCTGTCGTGTATAAAGAGCGAGACAGCTAGTAAAAGGTGCATGCTTATAAGCAAAAAAATGCATTAATCGCTTTTAACGATGGGCGAGTAGATAGCCATACAAGTATCGTTTATGAGTGTCGTAGGCGTGTAGCGTACTTCACTGCTCACTCCGTCACTGGAACACTCTAACTTCTTAATAAGCCTCTGTCATTCTCTGCAACTTGCTCATTTCAGCTTTAGTATTACGGATAGGTTCCTCTCTTTTCAACTCGACTTCACTTTGAACTTTATCTGTCTCGATGTCACTATTGTTAGCAGGTACTTTTTGTCGTGTCTATTGCAGCGTAACAGATTCTTCGTTCAGTTCTGCAGCACCGTGAAAGTTTATTGCTAACACTGTTATTAGTTTAAGTTTGATTTATTAAATTTGTTTATATTTTACCGTCATATTTAATCATTAAAGTTCTGATTATAATAAAACACTTTTTAACTAATTAAATCGCGTATATTGTAGATGTTTGTTTTCCTGGCGTTTACGGCACATATCATTCACAGCTTAGATGCGCCACAAAGTCTGCAGTGTGCGAATGCTTTAGACAAACCTAACCATTTTCTTCGTTTGGATCAACCTCAAGTCCTCGCGAAAGTGAGCCGATAGGTATATCAGTTTCGTGAGGCCAAGAAGATGGTTGGCAGGTACCACACGTTTCCTATCCTGTTATTAAAGTAATAAAGTCCCAACAATTTCTGATTAGAATTGCACGGTAGATATTACACCTTTTTAAAATCTGTAACGATGCCTATGCCCTTAGTCATTCTGCGACCACAAATGCTGCAAAGTTTTCGGAACGTCAGGAAAAACAAAATCTTTATATAATACACGCGATGTAATCAGTTTAAAAGCATGTTATATATCAAAGTTCTGATTAATAACTTAACATACGTTTATTTCATTTATTTATAAAATAGCTGTGTGGTGCCGGCTACGAATTAGCTTTGTGGTGCTGGCTACGAACAGCACTAACCCATCTCTTCCCTTGAAAATCTCCCTTCCCTGCTGCTGATCTTCATGATGGGCAGCAGCGTCCTTTGAGTACATTAGCAACTCAACTGCGATCGCCAACCCGCCTGCCAAGCGTGGTGATTACGGCAAAACCCCCCAATGAGCACACAACACATCCATATCGGTCGTTGTTGTGATCTTTGGAGGAGGCCTGTGTCCAGCAGAGGACTTTATTCGGCCGAAATGATGACGTTTATTTCATTTTATTTTGTAAAAGATAATACTAGCCCACTCTTTCGGCATTTCTTCTCAGAGGTTGTGAAAAAGTGTCTGCTAGGACCTATTTATAAAATGTTATTATATTTTTAGTTGCATAGTACGAACACGTTGTACGAACCTCATTTAGATATTCCCACGTAAACATTAACGTACTCGTAAAACGTATGTAACGGGCTATTAAGTGCAAAAAACGTGAAGGCAGAAAGACGTACGTAAGTATATTATAGAATCTCGTTTAGTATTAACCTTCGTATAGCGTCGCAACAGAAATCCGCCCAACTCATATAAAAGTTAATAGTACGATAAGAAGAAACGTTGGTGAAGGTTTTCCCAAGATGTCCATACCAACTACGCTAAGATCTGCACCTCACGGCATTCAAATTGCTGCGTTAGCATACAATATTTGAGCAGGAGTTGGGAAATCTTCATCGTGTGCGGATGTGTTCGGCCTGCCCTCGAAAATAGAATTTCGATACCGAACTGCCCCGAAAAGGGTTGGTTTGCGAATGCCACCCACGCATTCCGATCTCTTGGCTACAAGTATTTAGTATTAGTTGATATCAACTTTCTAAACTTTGATTACTTACTAAATTTGCATATGAAGTACCTCGTGATACCTCTTTATAAAGTTGGGCGTTATAACACATAACACATTAAATATTCAAATATATTTTTATAGCAGTATAACAAATTATTAGAAATCTAACAAGACTGTTATAATATATATTATAGCCATTGTTTTAATTTTAATTTCGATATTTTGGTTACAGCGCCATCTAGCTTCGTTTAGATCACAGTACATGTACGTACGATATCGAAGAACTAAGTAATTCAATCTAACTTTAATAGATGGCGGTTGTTTTACTTATTCAAGGTTAAATGAGCACTCTTTACTTAGAAATAAGAGCTACTTTGACTTGCTACAACCAAAAATAATGAGATAGCATGATTAATTTATAATGAACTCCAAGAATT
The DNA here is from genome assembly GCA_947459985.1 of Diloba caeruleocephala. Taxonomy (NCBI): domain Eukaryota; kingdom Metazoa; phylum Arthropoda; class Insecta; order Lepidoptera; family Noctuidae; genus Diloba; species Diloba caeruleocephala. The sequence continues at coordinate 16,248,797 of OX381615.1, forward strand.
ACATTTTAACAGTTTAGAGTTCATTGCACCGAACATATTTCGTTGGTTTTAAATTGCGAATATTTATTTGCAGTTGCTACCGACAAACTACATAATGTTTAGGTTTTGTAAAATTTTGGAACAAGTAGGTAGTTTAGTTTAGTAAATATTTTAATTTCATTTTCATCATCATCATCATCGTAGTTCGATTACGTATGCTATAAGGTGTAAATATCATCATTTCGGCCGAACAAAGTCCACTGCTGGACAAAGGCCTTCCTCAAAGATCACCACAACGACCGACATCAGTATGTTGTATGCTCATTGGGGGGTTTTGCCATAATCACCACGCTTGGCAGGCGGGTTGGCGATCGCAGTTGAGCTGCTAATGTATTCGAAGGACGTTGCAGCCCATCCTCCGGGTGTAAATATAGGTCTAGTGTAAAGTGTAAATAATTTAAGTGTTCTAGATATGAACACAACTTATTTTGTACCAAATACAACTCAAAAGACTAAATAAAATCAAACCGTAATATTAACTTTTATAATGTAATACAACTCTTTCAATACAATGTAACACTAAATAACATACAACTCATTATAATTATAACAAACAACGCTTTAACCAAAAATAAAATACAACTCATTATAATTATAATAAACAACACTTTAATTATAATACAACGACGCATATAAGTTATAACACTCTAAGATATAACATTTTAATAAATATTATAACACTTTAAAACAACAGTTTAAAAAATATAACACAGCAGTATAATTCATTGAAAAATTATAACACTTTAGCCCATCTTTACCTCTTTATAGATGAATAATTTCATATCTATTTAGACTAAAGAATAGGTGTAGTTATTACACATACATTTAAGTCGATGAAATTCTCAGTAAATTTTAAATTAATTATCATGTTTACTGGGTATCATACGTATTGAAGTTAAAGGAGTATTTGATGAAAGATAGCGATAAAGGACAGTTTACGTTTTCGTGCCAAAGAGGAAGACCTCTACGACTTAAACGTACTATGTACCCCTTTCTCTCTAGCTCACCTATTTAACTATTAAACCAGCCCGCCCCAACGAACTAACGTATTCATGACTTGGAGAATACCACCCCCTATTTTACGAGCGGTGGTCGCATTGAATTGGAAAGGTTACCTATTCGGACCCCGACCTATGTGAAATATCACGCTACCATATGTTACGTAATTTGAGGGATCCACCAAAGGTCTGCCCTTTAAGTCGACGTGATTGTTCTATAAAGTAAAAGAGGAACTTGACATATGAGGTTTATTTTTTAGAAATTCGTGACATGTTTTTGTTGGAAATCTGGAGGCTATACTCGTGTGAAGATAATTAGCGTTAGCCTGGGTAAAAGAGCAACACAAAGAGCGGCCTATATTCCTGTTAAGGGTAGATTTCGATGATATGTTAATGCTGGTAAAAACCTTTTTGTTCTATTTGTTTATGAATAAAACTCAAAGAGAGATGAGAGCATTAAAATTCCGCTATTGTTTGTATATGAAATGTTTCGGTTGACGCACGAGTAAACGCGGTGTTCAAAAATCGCACGCGCCTATCAGGCACTCACGCTACGACCCTTTCCTGACATCCCCGTCCACCTCGTTACGCGATATCCGTTTTCGACCTTTAAATATTTATATTTGGAACGAGCTGTCGGCCAATTAGGCGGCTCCGAATTCAAATTGGCAGTTCATGTTGACAGTTGCCAGGTGGCGATCGCAAACGGCGCACGTCTCGGAAATCGAAATTTATATGAACGTCCCTCGACATTTAATGACCTCCTTTGAAGTGTTAGAAAATGGTCGTAAAGCTATTTTAGAAACCGACATGACGATTACTGGTGTTTGTGTTAAGATTAATGTTTCAGTAACAAACCGCAAACTGTGGACAATTAAAGTGCTAATTTTACGTAAAATTCCAATGTACGCGGAGAAAATATACGCAGATAAACATATTCCTCATTATTAACCTGTTTTCCCTCAGGTATTGTTATCCCTGTTTTGTCTACATCAACAAAAATCTAATTATAATTTAAATTTTTCCATTAAAATTTAAATAAATAACAGTATGGTATTAATAAAAAGCGAGAGGTCGGTACAGACGACATCTGTCTACGGCTGAATTTATCTTGGGACAAATTGCAACGCTCGAGTCGGCGCAGTGGCGCTCTGCTATCCTTTGTATAAATGAGACACACAACAGCGCAATGGTTTCTCTAAATTAATATGTTTGCACTATCTTAAATTCTGCAAATTGGATCTGATTCAGAGAATGCGACATGATTAATTCCGGGTGTAGACTTACGATGGTGTCCTTTCATATGTTTTTTCTCACACGCACACATATCAGCCTGTAAACATGTGGATGTTGGTGATGAACATGAGCCGCTTGATGATCACTACAATGAGCGATCATAGGCCCATAATCGGTCAGATTGGTGATTGCAATATATTGTCATTAGCATACAGGAGAATGACAACTTTAATTACACCAATAGTTAAAGAGTAGAGACTGCGCGATGCATATTTAAAACAAAGGAAGAGCAGGCCACATTACGTACAAGGTATAAATGGTGCAAAAATCACCTCGGTATATCCTTTCCCGGTCCCTATATTGTAAATATAATCAAGAACGTATCACGTATTGTTTTCATTTCACTGTATCGTAGTACAGTCCGCTTGGGAAAATCTTAAGATCCTTTGTTAAGATCGATGTTATTATAAATATAAGTATGAGAGGAAAGAAGCATGAAAAGAAAGTGTACGTCCATATAAGATGCGTTAGTTATTAAACAGCATAAAGTTGGCTGAATAATTAATTCGTATGGCGCGGGATCAACAGATGAGAACATAAAACTTTTCATAATAGAACAAAAGCAAAAAAGTCATAAACAATGTCTTGCACATGTTAACATATATCAGCCAAAGTCCGCTGCTGAAGAAAGGGCCCTGGCCTCCCTGAATTTCCACAATTGTGTTGTCATTTTAAAATTTGCCAGTACTCATCACGCTTGAGCGCCGTATGGCTACCGTTCCAGGGAAGGGACGCTGTTGCCTATCCATCTGGTTTAGAGCACCTTAGTCGCCTTTTACAACATCCATAAGACGAGATTGACTGGTGCTATATTATTAATCCGGGCAACACACGGATATTCTTCTTGTTATCAATAGATAGAAATCAGTCTTCCACATGTCACAAAGAAAATAAATTACTTGTCTAAATCTGCCATGTCGTGATCAAAGCATAATTTATTATTAAAACATCAATACAGCAGCCGGTAACTGCAAACAAGGTATAAAGTCACGAGACAACTTGACAAAATTTATCCCAACAACTCGGTTTGTTTAAACGTTAATTATCGTTTTATTTATGTTGGAAATATTCTAATTTACCCTGAGAGCTAATACCCGAGCTGTTCGGCGAGACGAGACAAGACGGCGCCCGTCCCGACATCTGACAGGTGTCTTACGCGTGGTCGGATTTATCTTGAGATAAATTGCTACGAGCTCTGTTTTCTACTATCATGTGGACCTTGCACGTCACGAGGATTACACCACAATTTAAATCTGTAAGTTATCGAGTTAGTTTAGACTGTGTGTGTAGCTGTTACTTTGTAGTGTTGTGCAATCTAGAACATATTAAAACTGAACTGCTAATGATTATGTTATCAATTAAATTTTATTCATCAATATTCCGGAGAAAAATGTAGTGATTTGAAAACGTATCTATGGAATTCCCTGTGCGGCAAAAATCCTTTATCTCGTAAGCAATGAAGGTGAATGTTAATTTATGAACAGGCTTTTTTGCACCATTTATACCTTATACGTATTGTGGGACACTGTGGGCTGCTCTCCCTGAACTCCTTTGTTTTAAATATGCATCGCGCCGTCTCTACTCTCGAAAGTGTCTCTGAAGTGCCTTGTGCTTTTATTAATATTTAAGAAAGGAACTCCAATCGAGACACAATTTCTTTCGAGCGTATGTTTTTTTCATACTCTTTTCACGACACGACGTAAAACATATAGATGAGAGAAGCCTAGGTAGAAGTTGAGGCTATAACTTGAAGGGTAGTAACTGTGAGATGTATTCATTGAAAAAGAGAGCACTCATGACGCAGAAATAAACTGAGGTTTGATAAGCTTAGATGCAGATAAAATTTCACTTCTGGCCATTGCTATTTAAGTGTTGGAATAGATATAGGTATACAAATTTTTATCATAGAGTGTATATTTCACCAGAAAACTAATGACACTTTTTGTTGAGAATAGAACACAGGATCACATGCGGAAGCAGTTTTAATCCAGTCTCTATTAGTTCGCATCATATCACTCAAAGGCCTGTCCAAAAACGACCATTCCACACATTCAACCACTGCACAAACTGTGTCACAATGTTGTTGTTAAATGTTGTTTTAAGCACACACAAGGATACTATACTATATACTATAGATATACTCCTCCTTTTGATAACCCTCAGTCACTTTTTACGACACCACAGGTGAAGTGGAACCACGCGGCCTATTATAACCCTTGCAAGTAAAAGTCGATTAAGGTTTAGGAGTTAATATTGTACAGATTTATGCTGGAAACATCACACTACACAGACACACAGAATTCGAGCAAGCTCTAATTAAAACCCCGCTTAATGCGCCAGGGGAAATAAGCGTGATTTTATTAATTAATGAATGAATTAGGAGCATATGCGTTGTTGATGGGGGTGTTATGTGTAGTATGTCTTATTGTTATATATATGTGACGCAGCAGTTCCTGTCTAGCTTGACGTATTGTTGTGTATTCCTTTTTATGTTTGCATTTGCCGTGTGGTGCCGGCTCAGAATACCACCACCCCATCTCCTCCCGTGGGTGTCGTAAAAGTCGACTAAGGGATTAGCCGGAGGATGGGCAGCAGCGTCCTTCGAATATATTGACAACTCAACTGCGATCGCCAATCCGTCTGCCAAGCGTGGCGATTATGGCAAAACCCTCCAATGAGCCCACAACACACCCATATCGGTCGTTGTGGAGATCTTTGGGGGAGGCCTGTGTCCAGCAGTGGACTTCATTCGGCCGAAATGATGATGATGATGATGATTATTATTATAATTATAGTCACTGCGTTTCAGATTTTTGAGCGAAGAAGAGGCTTAGCAAATTTCAGACGTATTTCAATAACAACACAATTAATCGCGCGTAATTATTTAAAAAAATTGATCTTTGGGACTGACGTTAAACTTTCCACTGCTATTTTTAAATTTAGCATTGTGTCTATACTTAATAATAATAACTTGCTCTTAAGTACGAACTTGTGGATGCTGAGGTACCGTGTTACAGTTATATGAACTAGAATCGATCTATCATCACTAATAAGACTATTGTTACCAATAATCTAGTAAGGTATTTATATAATCTATTTTATATTCGTAAACACATTAAAACTTAATACATACAGACTACAAGATTTTTATATTTCTTAATGCATCTATATTTTTTTGGTGTGTATATTTAAAAAAAGTAATTTATATAATAATGTCTTAGGTTTTCGCGATTATTACACATTATAATAAAACAATTTTAAACGGATTAAATCGCGTGTATTATTTATTCATCATCAATCACCATCATCATCCTACGACCACGAACCCTGCAAAGTGGTCGTAACGTTAGGAAAAACAAAAATCAATAATAAACGCGATTTAATCCGTTTAAAATTGTTTTATTCTAATAATTGATATAAATAAACTAAAAATATCTTATTGCGCTACAAATTTGCAGCAAATCTAAAAATGTGAATGTTAATTTTATAGTCTCAGCGTTCGAATCCTGAATTTAATTAATACGATGTCTACGAGACGGTTGTTATATGCACATTAGTTAAACACGAAATTATACAATTTATTTCGATTTCGTATATTGTTGTGAGAGTCGTGCTGCCAGGCTTACGTAGCATATTTACAAGTACGCGATATGTTTTATAATGTTCATTACATGTTTGTAAGTTACTAACTTGAGCATATTTGACGTAAGACACACATGTATACATATCTACTGTATATTGTGTACGTTCATTCGTTCTGTGAGAGCTTAAAAATTATTTTACTATACTTTGAATTACCTTTCGCGCTTGTACAACTGTTTCGGTTAGTTTATCCGAAAAGTTAAAATACGATTAAGGTCAGCTATCAATTTTAATTATATAATAGTGACCCGTCCCGGCTTCGCACTATTATCTATAGCCAGATGGCTTACATGACACAAAATTGCCAAAAAAAGGAAAAAACACTGTCGATCCGATCGCTACTAAACTTCACAATATCACCCGCTGGGCTAGTATAAAGATTTCCTGAAAATTTCATCAAAATCAGTCCTGCCGTTTTGGAGTCCATAGGGAACATCGTTATGTGTATGTATAGACATAACGATTTTTATATGTAGATTTATATTTCATCTACTTATAATAGTGACGGTAGTACACGAGACAGACTAAGAGCCATAAGGTTTACTCTAGCTGTCTAGTTTTGGATACGAATAATACACCCACATTTTAGATGGTGCGAGTAAAGGGTTTAGTGTCAAGATGTTAAAAAACAGTTCAAATAAGGCTAATCTGAATTAACAATGACCTTATGTACCTCTTAATGATGCATGGAAGTTTAACCACATGAAAGAGCAAGTAGGTAATTAGCCAGGTGCGGAATACTAAGCTGAAAAAGCTTCGCCGCAATAGAGCGTTAAATATAGTAGATAAAGCTAATGCGGTAATGCAAGGAGTGTACAGAGTAGCTGCGCAACCCGGAGTAGCGAAAGATGCAATCTGCATACATTAGCCTAACGTCCCTTAGTTTTGACACCTGCTCTCAGCTAGTATGAAAATACGGCTGCTAGATGGATGGCGCAAACATGTCAAGAGTAAAGGCAGTTGTTTCAAAGTTGCGAGTCGAGAGAGACGCCCGAAGAAAATGTATTGTTTCACTCTCTCGCAAGTCTGACTGGGAAGCTTTTAACTAAGTATTAAATTGTTGTTCGTAACTATTGTTTGGGAAATATTAAATAAGCATATGTCAGGATATACAGTGCCTGCTCTTAATAGTTGGGTTATATAATTCACTGACAATAACAACAATTTCAAAATTATAAAGTTAATAGTGTAGTAATAGTTAAAATTATGGCGATATTTATCTAAGTTTAATTAACTTTTCAATTTTTTTTAACTTTAGTTTAACATTTAGTGTTGTTATATCTTTTTTTTTATTCAGTAAGACTATTGAATATGATTTAATAATATAGTCTATTTTAAGTAGTTAAAGCACCAGGTTGGCAGAAGCTTTATAAAATAAGCGTGTAACCGATACTGTACGGGTAACCAACTAAACGCCAAAGTCATAACTAATGCAGCATTGTATGCTACACAATTTAAAGCGACCGTATGTTTTCCGCTGAGGATGCACCGATCCTATAAGCTAGTACCCCACTGAAGCAAGCACCTTAAATACTTAACAGCTCCGTTACCGAGTCAAGTTTAAATGCTCGCCAGGTCGAGAGGGTTGTCACGTTACGGAACATTTTAATAATGCAGTGCTCGTTTAGTATGAAAATTAGCTGGCGTGCGGCTGCCCTGTGCGCCTGTCGCTTGTTTTATTGATGGTGCAACTACAGTGTTGATGTGGACACCTCTATCGGATGCTTTGATAATTAATGCAACGTTTCACCTTCACTATAAATGTGCGGTTGACTGTTAGTGCGACGCTATGGCCATTTTTAACTTAATTGCCGAATTACCTACCGACCGCCTTTGAACATAAAGGTAGAGTAAACGAGGCAAACTTTGCTTAGAGAAATAGAGGAATGTTATGAGTAGTTATACGTTTAAGTATGCTGTATGAAATTGAAAAGTTAGCGACCGTAAAGGCTTAATACCTGAATAAAGATTTCATGATAGGATAGGATTCTAATAGGCCTCTTGTTTTTTATACATCTTGATGACGAGACTAGCAAGTCATACGCCTAGTGGTAAGTGACATAACAATTAGAATGCTACCCAGGACTAGGCCTGCGAGGTATCAGACAGCGCTCGTAACCTCGAGTCGTAAAGTTATTTATTCTCTTGTGCCTAGTAATTTCACCAGCTACAGTGCCCTTCTAACCGGAGCACAGTAATATTTAAAGTAAACACTACTGCTTAGCAGCGAATACCTGATACTGGGGTGGTATCTACCTTAAAGCGGTCACCCCCTCTAGCGGAGGGACGGCGACTGTAAGAAGGTCGCCCCCCCAGGCACTTCTCGGGGAGGATTGTAAAGGATCCCCCCAAGCCTCGCTGTGCGCTGTGCTGCGCACACGGCGGCACGTGACCACGTGTGCGCCACCGTCTTCCCGGGGGTCGCTCGGTGTGAGCACGCAGATTCCCCAATCTGCGCGCCCGCGACCCCCGAGGGGTGGTATCTACCTAGCCGGCCTCTTGCAATAAGAGACCTACCACCAGTTTCAATCAAGCTAATTGAGGCTTTCTGACCCGATAATAAAAATCATTTTAGATGTTATGAACTTAACTGAACATTAGCATAATATACCCATAGGAACTATGTATTCGATGTTATAGGTATATGTGTAAACATTGTTGTATTTAATCAACATTAAAGGTTCTCATACGTAATCCAATACATATTATCATCGTCATTTCAGTCAAATAAAATAGTGGACTACCATACCACTTCTCATCCCGTAAGTTTCGCAAAAGGTGACTATGGGATTAGCTGGAGGATGGGCAGCAGCAGCTTCGAATACATTTATAACACAACTGCGAATGCCAACCCGCCTGCCAAGCATGACGACTATGGCAAATCCCCTCAATGAACACTCAAGACAAACCCATATCGGTCGTTGAGGCAATCTTTGAGGGAGGCTTCTGTCCAGCAGTGGACGTTTTTCGGCTGAAATGATGATGACATAGTTCAATATGGTCGACCAGCTTCGATTATCATACCTATGGATGTTGAGCAACCATTATGATCTTCACGAATCGTCCTGAAACTGTACCAGTACGTGAAATACCATCTGAAATTATCACCAATAAGACTCAATACCTATCGAGTCGAGTTCACCAGTATGGCATATCACGATACGCCATACTAGGCGGAGCAATACGGTATAGTCCTCCTCCCTGTCGAATTTGGTTCGGTTTTTGCACTGGCTGATACAGTCGGCTGCTGCGCTCCGGGTCGTAGGTTCGATGCCCGCACGGAACAAATATTTGTATGATCTGCAGGTAGTTGTTAGGTCTGGGTGAATTGTATGTGGAATTCATGTCTGTAAACGCACCCACGACACAGGAGAAATCCTAGTGTGGGGCAACGTTTAAAAAAATAAATAAAAAGAGGGAGGATCCTCCTGCCGGGCAGGTGGTATTCCTAGGTGAATAAAGTTTATTACAAGCGTACTTAAAGTACCTGACCATGTAAATTATGTTTACTCTAAGCATGTCTAAAGCACTTAGGTGAATTAAGTCTACTAGGTTGATTAATGTCTCTAGTGTGATCTTACGAGGACCTGGAGCCTCCCTTCGGTGCCGAAGATGACCGGTCCAGTGGTTTTAGCCGGTAGGAGTCCGGCATACCCCTTCGCCCTTCCCCGGGGTGAAGGAAGTTCCATGTAGAATTTCCACTGGACATCAATAAAAAAAAAAAGGTTGATTAATGTAGGTAGTGTATATTATATGCAGGGTTACTGAAATATTCTTATTGTGTAATCATGGTTCTTGACGTCATCGGAAGTTGTTCTTCTAGGTTCAGTAGATGTCGCTGCAACCTCATCTCGCCTCACCCATGTTGTGCCAAAGTTAAATGATTTAATAGAGCTGTGAGATCACGTTATCATATTTGAAAAAATGGGCAAAGATAATAATGACTCCGTCGAAAGGCTATGAAAGTTAATCTATTTCAATTTTTGTTTTCAATATGTGGGCCCCTCGTATCTCCTCGATGGATCTGCACCCAATCGCGAAGAAGTACCTTCACGCCTGCAAACCCAATACGTGACTCGATTTTCTATAGATGATCTTTGTAAAGTTGTTTTAGAGAGAAAATGTACGAGTAACGTCGGGTATATTACGAAAACACATAGAGATTATATATAACGAGAAGAGTTTCAATGTTGTACGTACTCTGTAACTTTTATCAAAGAAAATGTAAGGTTTCATGTTTTATAAATAAATACTTAGTTCATGATAATATTACAGATTCCGCTCAGACTTAGAGTTCCGTGTGGTGTCCGGATTAAGATCATTTCAGCCGAATGAAGTCCACTGCTGGACAAAAGCCTCCCCCAAAGATCACCACAACGGCCGGTCTGGGTGTGTTGTATGCTCATTAGGAGGTTTTCCATAATCGCCACGCTTGACTGGCAAGTTGGCGATCGCAGTTGAGTTGTAAATGCACTTGCTGCCCATTCTCCGGTTAATCCCATAGTCGCCTTTTACGACACCCAAGCGATGTGTTGGAACTATTCGCAGCCGGCACCACACGGCACACGGATTAAGATAGCACCACTCAATCTCCTTCTATGGCAGTCGTAAAAGTCGACTCAGGGACTTTAAGCCAGAGAGATGGGCAGCAGCGTCCCCTCTGTGGAACAGTAGCCATTCTGCGCATAGCGACCGGCCTGCCAAGCGCGATGAGTACTGGCAAATTCCCCCCAAAATGACGACACACGACATGTAATCGGTCGTAGTGGAAATCTACGGGAAGGTTTTTGTTCAGCAGTGGACGTCCTTTGGCTGATATAATGCATCTCACAGATCATGATTATGAGATAAAATTATGTAACGTTACGACTGCTACTCGGTTTACCTTTTCTTTTATTGTTCTTCAGTGGAAATTCTACATGAACTTCCTTCGCCCCGGGGCGAGCTTCCTACCGGCTAAAATCCCTTGAGCGGTTATCTTCGGCACCGAAGGGGGGCTCTAGGTCATCCTAAGATCACACTAGAACAATGGCTTCCTACCGGCTAAAACCCCTTGAGCGGTTATCTTCGGCACCGAAGGGGGGCTCTAGGTCATCGTAAGATCACACTAGAACAATGGCTTCCTACCGGCTAAAACCCCTTGAGCGGTTATATTCGGCACCGAAGCTCTAGGTCGTCGTAAGAACACACGAGAACAATGTGGTTGAGCTAAGCGATTCTGATGCATGCTTCATACTCGTGAATTGGTGTCGTCTGCTGCTGGCACTAGTCAGCTTACCTTTGCCATGACAAATAAATCAAGCTTATTTCATGTAGTAATTTAAGAAGTTTACGCTCTTAACTTCTACATTGTCTTAACATAACCTTTATTTCGAAAATAATGTGCTCATAAATATTGTAATACATATGACTATTATGATCTAAAAAGAGCTTTATGCCCATGGAGTTTTTGCGCGTTCTTTTCAATTAGAAATCTACATCTTGGAAGGTGGCAACTAAAGTCTATTTGTAAATGCCTATAAATGCTAGTTCATATATGTTCTGTCATAGCATTCTTTAAATCTAAATGTAAAAGGACATCTCTAAGATAGCTTGTGATGATACGCATATTAGTCACAAATCTTTGGGTACAAATTACAGGCACCAATCTCACATGCACAAACGTACGAACACGGAACGACTAGCTGAAGGTCCTACAAAAAAAACCGTGTGAGAATCGAACCTGCAACCCCTTACGCAGAAAACCAGTTACTTAGCTAATTAATTTAAGTTATATTCTTTACTTATTATATGAATAAATATAATTACTTGTCCTGACTGAATGATTCATCAAAGCAGAGCCTTAATCGCTGGGACTACAAACTTGAAATTTTGGCACTTGACATAACGTAAGCACTCAGTAATGAAGGAATTTTAGAAATTCCACCTTTAAGGTGGTAGAATAGGGGTTGAAAAATTGTATGAAAGTACGTTATTTTAAAAGTTAGATTTTATAAAATTGGTATTCGGCTTTTTGGTTTAAAATGAAGATTGGCATATTTCAGTGCTTTTGTAAATTCAACCCCTAAGACGGTAAAAGAGGGTGAAAATTTTATATTAAATCTCGCTCATTTCTAAGATAGATCTATAAATAAAATGTAATTACATATATCCACGCTAGCGAAGCCGCGGGCAACAACTACTTTATTATATTCCGTGAGACTTTATTCTTGTCATGACCTTTCCACTTTACTATTGTTTTAATATTAATAGATAATAGATTAAACAAAACAAATCCCGTCTGGAAACGTTTCTGTTCAAATAACGACTGAAGTTCTACAACATACATTACAATTAATTTGTTCGAAACTTGATGTAAAAGTGAAGCCACATGTTTACATTGTAAATGTTATGTGCCGGCCGAGAGAACAATGTTTTAAAGTCAACACGCGGGGTTCAACCCTGAAATATTCACACAGCTGGAAATTCAATTTGAAGTTTTCGCCGTGGAAGTATTAAGGTAGTTTAGTGTTCCTCCATTATTATAACAGTGGCGGTTCCAAGACTACGGCCAATGAACATATTTTTACTCAACTTCTGTTATTAAGTTGATACTAAATGCGAACAAGTTGGTCATATGTCAACTTTGGTCTCGAAATTTTACGACCCTAACACAATTGATAAAAGAAATGGCCGAAGATTCAAAGAATATTATCAAGTTTGTTTTATAAGTCTAAAAGCTAGGCTTTCGTTCAGACTCTGTACAATAAGGTTCGCCAATTGTCTTTAACGTTGCGTCACACACGTCAGTGACAGTTGATGGTAATTGGTGCATATAGTGGCAATTGGCATGAACCGAAGGACGTCCATTGAGGAAGAGAGGCCTCTTCCATGTATTTATTGTAGGACGGCACGGTTGGTGCAGTGGCTGATACAGACGGCTGCTGTGTATGATCTGCAGGTAGTTGTTCCGGTTCTGGGTGTATTGTGTGTGGAATTTATGTCTGTAAACGCGCCCACGTCACAGTAGAAATCCTAGTGTGGGGCAAAGCTTTGTAAAAAATTAAAATGAGTTTCAACAACGACGCCCACCACCAACGACCAGCTTCCTTCACCAGATCATATGTCCAACTTGTTGGAAGCAGTCCCACGGTGCGTTTTCCAGTATGTTGTCTCTATTCAAGAAACTTCTGCCTCAACAGCCAAATAGTAAGTCATCATATCAGCCAAAAAACGTCCACAGTTGAACAAAGGTAGGTAGGTATCTATTGGGGAGCCCATTACCCCTACAATTTTATTACAATTTTGGGGGAAACTTGCTAGTACTCACTACGTTTGGCAAGCGGATTGGTGAGCGCAGAATGGCTCGCATGGTGTTCAACAGGAGCAACGCTGCTGCCCATCCCTCTGGTTTAGAGTCCCTTAGTCGCCTTTTACGACATCCGCGGTAAGAGATGGATGGAGTTCTTAATCCGGACACTACATGTAAAACCAATAAATAAAAATAGTAAGTACTGAATATTATGTATTTTAAACATGCACCGACAACCGTTGCTTGTTAATCAATGTTGTGTCAGCCCTTTAACTCAAGTATTTATACTTAAGTCCAGAAACCCTCAATCACTCGGCTTCGTTTAAAAATTTGCTGACTGGCTATCTTTATACGGAAAAATTATGTACATGTAAAATGTAGAGTGGAAAGGATTCGGCATTAATATCAATGGCTAGTATATCACTAACCTGCGATTTGCCGACGACATCGTAGTCATGGCAGAATTGCAAGCTCAGCAAATTGCTTCATGATCTCAGCAGAGTTTCACAACAGGTGGGCCTCAAAATCAACGTGGCCAAGGCGAAAGTATGTCTAACGCCCATATCATGGCCACCCTACATTTATTGGAAACTCTGTTCTGGGAGTTGTTAACGAGTATGTCTACCTGGGACAAACTATCCAGTTAGGCAAGTCCACTTCGAGAAAGAGGTCAATCGTCGAATCCAACTCGGCTGTGCAGCGTTCGGGAAACTTCGCAACGTCTTTCCGTCAACAATACCGCAGTGTATGTTACTAGTGCTAGACATAAGTATGACTCTGAGACGTGTTCACTCACTATGGGCCTCATAAGAAAGCTGAAGGTCCCTCAGCAAACTATGGGTAGAGCTATGCTTGGTATTCCTCTACGAGATTGAATCAGAAATGAGGAGATCCGTAGAGGAACTTGTCGACATAGCCGAAAGGATTAGTAAGCTGAAGAGGCAATGAGCTCATTACTCGTAGAACTAATGGCCGTTGGGGCAAAAAGGTTCTCGAGTGGAGATCACGCACCGGAAAACGCAGCGTGGATCTACCTCCATTGACGTAGATAGACAACCTGGTGAAAGTCGCTGGGAGCCGTGAGATGCGGGTGGCACCGAGCCAGTTGTTGTGGAAATCTATGGAGGAGGCCTTTATTCTTTATGGCAGATGATGATGAAATGTACCTCGACACCAGACGAGAATAGTAAGTTGCATAAGTATCGTTGGACCAACGCACTAGACTTAGTCTAGCTTTTAATAAATAATAAAGTCTGCCATTTCCTCCAGGTCAGAGCGCCGAAGCGATTACTTCGCATAAATCAAACAGATTTGAATGCGGACTGCCGCATCGTGCGCCTGTTACCGATGTAGTGCCCATTAAAGCTCATCCTTTTATTTTGTATTCCCATTCTCCACTGCTGATTGTTTGTTTTCGTCTTCTAACAACATTTTCTAGTTGCTACAATCTTACAACGCAAAACAAACAAGAAATATTGTGTTTCAGTGATATGAACACGATGGTTCGTTAATTTACCAGACACACCCGCATAAATACTTGCGCAAATTGAAGACTCATGAGCTCAATTACCTTCGATATGCAAAGATAGGTAAAACTAATTACTTTAAGGGCGAAAACAATATTTTACACAAAAAGGTATTATTTTTAATATGCGTACTCGTAAAATAAAGACAATATCGGTAATAAGACATCAAGTGATCCCGTACCATGTCAAAACCGTTACGCGTGCCGTTAGAAATTTTCCGGGTTCTTTAACGGGATTCATTCATAACTCACGGTCGAGTGGAGCCTTCGAATATTTCAAGCTGTAGAGGCCCCACCCCTATAAATTCCGCGCGTCGGGTTGCCAAATTAGGCGCGAGGAGCGTAGACTTATTCCCCCATTACCCCAGGCCAGCCGAGTGAGACTTTTAAGGAAACTTTCCACGTCCTGTCGCAGGTGTTGTAGTAATAAATAATAATTCCCCCGTTCGTTGAGCATTGTAAAGTTCCGATGAAAACTTGTAAATCATAATACAGAGGAAAATGCGAAGGAGTCTTATGAGCGATTAAATGCTTGAATGGGTTAATTATTTTCCTAGAATATAAAATAACACAACATAATTTCAAAATATAATCATTTACGAAAGAAATTTAAGAACGGTTTTTAACGCAAGTCGCGGCGATCTATTTACAAAGCTTTCTCTTACACGTGCAATAAAAAGTACCAAAAATCTTCAATCTTGTGTGATCACCTCTATAGCAATTATGTGGGTCGCGTTCTGTACCAACGTGAAACACATTCGTACTAACAATCGAATGAACTTCCACCCAATTTACTTTATGTGTAACCCATTATTATAATTGCTACACAGTTACAAAGTTGGGAACCGGTCTACAACCGACGCGATGTGAACTGAGGCGAACTGATTCAAATACAAATTATATTCAAGTTCGTTCTTTTAAGTTAAAATGACTTTAAGTTCGGCGTTATGGAAGAGCTTTTACTTTTCTTCTTAATGTAATTTAGTGGATTTTTTGGGGGTTAATGTTTATGATCCACCTATTGCCGCTGAGTTTAAGCTCAAGACTTTTACACTTTATACAATACAGTTGAGGAGATCCGTAGAAGAACTAAAGCTGTCGACATAGCTGAAAGAATTAGTAATCTGAAGTGGCAATGGGCAGGGCACATTGCTCGTAGAACTGATGGCCGTTGGGGCACAAAGGTTCTCGAATGGAGACCATGCACCGGAAAACGCAGCGTGGGACGACCTCCAACGAGGTGGACAGACGACCTGGTGGAGGTCGCTGGGAGTCGTTAGATTCGAGCGGCATGTGACCGCTCGTGTGGACATCCTGTGGCTGATATGATACAATACATTCAAAGTAATCAATAATCATTCGATATTAATTCATTTGGAAAATTATGGCGGAACTGTTCTCTAATAGACAAGATTCTAGGAAAGTTACATATACTTATTTACACTTTATATAAATATCCATAAACAGAATAGCATTTCTTTGAATTGAAATAGCTTACGGAAATATATCGCGTTTAATTCATTCATTCTATATATATATATTTTTTTTATAAAACGTTGCCCCACACTATGATTTCTCCTGTGTCGTGGGTGCGTTTACAGACATGAATTCCACATACAATACACCCAGACCCGGAACAACTATCTGCAGATCATACCAATATTTGTTCCGTGTGGGAATCGAACCCACGACCCGGAGCGCAGCAGTCGACTGTATCAGCCACTGCACCAACCGTGCCGTCAAGTATATACTTACATACAGCATTTATACGTGCAACTCGCAGCCCTAGCACATATCG
Source organism: Diloba caeruleocephala (assembly GCA_947459985.1). NCBI lineage: Eukaryota > Metazoa > Arthropoda > Insecta > Lepidoptera > Noctuidae > Diloba > Diloba caeruleocephala. Next base: position 16,265,386 of record OX381615.1, read on the forward strand.
TTATTATATTATTAATACACAAATATATGAAATACAACATGAATAAAACAATATTTTATTGTTCTAACCTATATACTCATATTTGTTCATAATAATACCTAAAAAATTCATCCGTATAATTCACAATTAAGCGAGCAGCTATTTCAATTCAACGGATGCTATTCGCGTAAACTTCAGAAAATATTATAAAATAACATTTCGTTAACAATACAAGATTTAAAAAATACAGTCGACAAAATGTACCTAATGTTAGCATTCAAAATATTTGGATTTTATATTCTAGTGATATTGAGTCGGGAGATATTATATTTTACCGAGACGTGTTTTTAGAATTCGATGAAACAAAAACATTTATAGTGCAAATAAATATCAATAGGTATTTCGCGTGACAATCGTCATCGGGAATAATCGAGGAACCAGCAATGGATTCGTACCTCAACGACCGGTAATTTAGCGAAAGTAATTCTGTCAGACGAGCGTTTTGTGAATTTAATTTTATGTCGCATAAGCCCTCCGCTGTAATAATTTATGGAAACCGCCACATAACCCCAACAAATCCTGTATTGGCGAGTTGTTCAAAAAAGGGATGGACGCTACATTTTCTTGTTATGCAAGTTCGGTTTATCTATTTAATCGAATAAACTCTAATTAAAAGAATAACTAAGTTCAAAGAACTTAATCCAATATAAGTTCAGATAAGTGCCACCAGATCAATAAACCGTATAAGCGCTTCATGGTAAAAGAACTAACTCCGATAGACCATTATTGAGTGCCCTTGAAAATTAAAGTGTCTGTAGGAAACAAGTGTTGTTACGAATTTAAAAAGTTATTCTATCTTCCGCACAGAACTAATCAAAAATTGTTTCGATGCACGCAGTAATCAATCACAGTATCTTGGTGTTTTTAGTGTGGTATGTTGTTTTGGGCTTTATCACTTAAATACAAATTACCTTCCTAGGCAACGTTGATAAATATCAAAACAACAATTGTATCATAACCTGAATATCAAATATCAATCCCATTGAATCACCACGTACGTTCGTGGTCCGTAGCGTACCCCACCGTACCTTATTATATTCAGCACTGTACCATACCATATCAAATCCTGTTTGTGACACATTCATACACTAATTCACCACAAATGGTACTACATCGTATAAGTACCAAAATGTCATATCGATTAAACAAGTGAAAGTAGCTTAGTATCCCTCACCAATTTATTCTCATTTCTCTTACCTGCTCTATCATCAGATCCTGACCATCTATGTATAATCTATTAGTTGAGACCATTTCAATAAACCCAAACACGAAACCTCAGCTTTAAGTTGGTAAGGAATAGGGTATCCTGTAGATGCCTGGTGATGCTGCAGCATCAGGTCAAGATTACGGTGTTCTTGCAATATTATTTTAGTTGCAGGATACTAAATTTCGAATCGTTCCGACCTGTGGAAGTTGCCCACATCCCTTTATCAACTAGAAAAGAGCTGAAGATCTTAAAACGGTTGTTGGTTTTCTTGAATCATAGCTAAGAACAGTCTCAATCAAGTCATCTTTCAAATAAAATAAAACTAAATCAAAATCTGTTCATTCGTTTGCAAGCTACGATGCCACAGACAGATACACAGATACGTTAAACTTATAACACACCCGACGGGGGTTAAAAATGTTGGTAACAAGCACTTGTACAAAGCGCAACAAAGGCAAAGAAGAGAGAAGATCACAACTCTCCACCCTTTGCGTAGTATCGTAAAAAGTGAATAAGGGTTTATATCAAGAGGATGCTCAGTAGCATCCTTCCGTGTGCTAATGATAATATAAAGCAATCACTGTCACTGCCAATCTGCCTGTCAAGCGTGGTGATGGTAATATCTCTATATTAAAAGAAGTTTAGACGTAAATCAAACCTACTTTTTATTCTTTATGAGACTCTCTTGTCCTAAGTATATTTACATTTGTCATAGTAATACTATTCAACGGTTACTTAAAAAGGAAACCTATAACATGCTTGTTTCAAGGTATTATTTATCAAGGCTGCCAAACCTAAGAAGTACTGGAGTCGCGTATAACATTGCTAAACTTAACATTTGTTACTCAACATGAAACAGAGCAATTGAATTAATTCAATCGGAGCAACTTTGTATTCAACCTCAAAGACAATTGTTTCTGTTCGTGTAGCTAAAATAAGGAAGCCTCAAAGGGTTTTAAGCAGTGATCCACATAATGATTGATACGGTTGATTAGAAGTTACAATTTGGTTGTAAAGCTGGATACAGTACATATTAACATAATGTTAAAAGAGAGATAAAACAGTGAGTACTCGAAGTACAATGCGAAGCCCTTTATATGCAAATCAAGCACTTTAGTGCAAGCACGTTAGTAATATAAAAAAATAAGCGAGTGTGTTATTATTGTAGTAACATTAGCATAGGCAATTTCCTAAATATGTGGGTTCCTTTCTGGTAATCCCGTCATCATTCATGTGATCGCATATAATCTATGTAAATGAGGAATTCATGTTGCATACAAAATTGTCAAACGAGTGAGAATATCCCCAAATCCTCTCACTCGTGCATACATCTAGCCACAAAAAATATCATGAGAAGCTCAGCTGAGGTATATTGAGTCATATCTCGTCCAATTAACGTCTGTTTGTTTTGCATTTCCCTTGCATCTCGGAAGCAATGAGGGCGTAATAAAACGGTCACAACAATGCGGATCACGTCACAGCGGAATTATCTCGCAGCGCCAGAGACGATCAATTACACTGACAACGAGCACGTGGAAAAAGGGCGGACGGCTCTCCAGGAGGCTTTTATTTTAACACGTTTTTTGCAATACAGACCTTACTCTTGCGTATTTTAAACAGATTTTTGTTTAAAATGACTGGTGCGAGGGTAGTAATCGTAAGACCAATTAGGCGTAGTGGAGGCTGTTCAACGACAGTCGTTTCGCTCCCCGCTTAAAGACTCAACCTCTGCCTTTATTACTGGTACATTGTCATCGTTATTGTCCTTAGCTTTATGTACTTAATACTTCTATTTTCATTATAGCTTTGAGTAATCAAATATTAGCCCTAGTTTATCGATCATATGTATCTAAAGGTGTCGGCTAAATAGGCAGTCACGCGAAGATTCCATTTAGTTCCCTACACACTGAGTGTTATGTATAAACGTATTAATTTCTATCTCCACGTACAGAAGCAATATATTGTAGTAAGTACTCCCACTCGTCTTGTAATCTTCGCACTGCTCCAAATGAAATACTAATTGTATTCTCAGAACATGTTAAATGGTACCCACATGTTGTTGTGTACCGTGAAGAGAGTCAATAGAGACTACAGTTAATGACTGTGTATTTAATGCTTTATGCGATTTCAATTTTGTGTTAATGTAGACCTGATATGCTTCGACACATACTATACGCGGGAAATAATACTTATACTAACGCATAATTACTATGAGAACTTGGAAAAATAGATGCTGCCAGTTGATTCGTAGAGTCGTATAGTATAATAATATATAATAATAATTTCGGCCGAATGAAGTCCACTGCTGGACACAGGCCTCCCCCAAAGATCACCACAACCACCGATATGGATGTGTTGTGGGTTCATTGGGGGGTTTGCCATAATCGCCACGCTTGGCAGGCGGGTTGGCGATCGCAGTTCGAGTTGTTAATGTACTCGAAGGACGCTGCTGCCCATCCTATAGTATATGTATGTATAATCCTTGCTGCCATTATACTTGGGCAGAAATTGTGACGTTTAAAAATTGTTATTAAATTTTGACTAGCTCTTGCCTATGGCACAGCTTGAGTACAAGCTCAATAATAAATCTGTTTTAAAACATTATTGCTTACCGTTGCAAATTGGACTTGTTCAACTATAAAGGTGAGATTCGCGAAAAAACTAAACAGTTCAGTGCATCAAAATCATCTTAATAAAACACTAAACGTTAGTCTCTTGTATTGTCAACTTGGCGTAGATATTTTAATACAACGCTTCTTCACTAAATATACTCAATAGATTAAAGTATGTAATGCGATGACATTTCCGTGAGCATCCCGCAATCCGCGTTCCGAGGGTAGGTAATAAAACAGTGACAAGCGATAGGACGGGATCGAGTCGGAACGAAATTATCTCGTGGAGACGATGTAGATCAATTATACGGGGCGTCGGGAATTAGAACGGACGGTAAACCGGCGACTAGGTGGAGATTTATGCGAGAGCATTTATAATTTGCTTAAGTACATGGCGCTTTTTCATCTACAAAATGTGCTGAATATTAAACAGGGTCAATGGGACATGCTTTATCTTTGTTTAAAGCCCAATAGAGAAGGAATTTGTTGATAGTTTGATATCGCAGTTTAATCTAGACAGGTAAGCGAAAAACGTTTACTTTCACATAATCAAAAATGTTTAAAGACAAAAGAAAATTAGTTCAGATGCTTTTACTAAAGAAATATTTCAGAATTGAACGAAGACAATCAAGAGGAAGAGATGATTATTTCTTATTCTCTAAGAAAAGTTACTATTTTTAGAGATATTGGCTTATTAGTATCAAGCACAGAGTTATAGCTGTTGATACGGCCTATCATATTCATGGTTGGATAACTATTTCCTTATCCTTTTGATATTTTCAAGTGTTATCCTCACAGCACAAATAACATTAATCAGCGATATTAATCTCCAATTAAGTACTAGATTATACTCATTTGCAATGTATCGACATCACTTATATTATTTCAATACAAATAATTTTCATATATATGTAAGCTGGGGATTTGAATTCTACGCAGGAACCCGACGAATTCGTTAATATTTTATTTATCGTTCAGTAAACAATATGTTGAATGATATTTAATATCATCTTTAATAAATATTGTATAAAAGAAGAGATTCACAAAAAATATTGGTTCTGACATACCCAATATTTAGAATGGAGAAATAACATACGCAAAAAAAAGTGATGGGATGGTAGGAGAAATTATTCATCGGTAGACGGCCGGTCTCGGAGGAGAGGGCGCCAAGGTAACAACCGCCCCGGCACCAATGTCCTTGTTTGACCACGCTTGAGCCCCCTGCCATTAGTATATGGTGAGAGGCAACGAGGGTCACGGGAGCGCAGATTGGAGATGCTGCGTGCACATACCGAGCGACCCCGGGGAAGACGGCGCGGTGCCGGTACTCACGTGATCATGTGCCGTCGTGTAGGCAATACAATGGAGAGCGAAGCTTCGGGGGGATCCTTTACAATCCCCTTCGTGCCGTGGAAGCGGCCTCTTTACATTTGCCTTCCCTTCAATAAAATGGGCGACCGCTTTACAGTCGTCCGAGATGTGTCTAAAGGTGTGGTACGAATAGCTCTGTGGCTCTAAAGGTAGATTGGAGGTGTGTTCCTTCAGTACCGGAGATGATTGTTGCGGTTTTTTTAGCTGGTAGAAATCCTGGCATGCCCCTTCGCCCTTCCCCGGGGCTGATGAAGTACATCACGAGTATAAGCTGGTCAAACGCTAGTTAATATCAGCATCAGTTATAGAAGCAACCCCTTAGAATAGGAAGAGAAAACACAATTTCCCTAGCTTTCAAACTTATCCAATTTATTACAAACGAACTTAATTAATTTAAATGGAATTAATAAAACGGGTCGCAATTAAATTCTAGTTATATCGGATGCACAGTGGGGCGCGTGGCAAAATGTGGATTAAATACTAAAGTATCGCGATTACCTACCGAAGCCGACCCCAAGGCGCTATTAAGAATTCAGCAAACGAATTGGGGACATCGATTCGACAAAATTGAGCTCGCCTCATCTTTTCTTACTTCGTGTGTTTTCGTCCCCCAAGTACAGATATTTTAATATTTTCTCCGACTCTAGGGAGGAGACCGCTGTTTTGATCTACAACTCACAAAATACACATTTTTTTCAGTACAAACATAGAATATTCCTCTTCATTTCTTTATGGCGCATAACTTTATGAGTACGTCGCCGAATAATACGAAAATCTTTTATGAATGAGATTTCTGGGAAGGCGAAGGGCCAGCCGGGCACCGGTGCGTTTAGATGAAATACGTTTTGTAACTCACTCGTCCATTACCATCTTTGGATAATAAACATTACCTGAAACAGAAACGAGGCTTCATTAATATACTATGAAGTTTTATACACATAAAGTTATAATTAAATCAAACCACAAGGTCAGATGAAACGTAAATCGTTCTATGTGAAGATATATATGGATATGGATATTTAAAATTAATTAAAATTATAAACGTTAAAGCATTTCTTAAATTGGTAGAAATGGAAAAATTTGTTTTTTAATTTGAATGGTATATATATATATATATATCTATTAAAATTCGTTACATTTTCATAATGAATTTGTTAAAAGCTCAGAGCTAAATTTAACAAAATTATTTAAGTTATACTTTTCTCATAACACTTTCATATAACCGTCATCCACAGATAATCAAGGTGTAGATAAATTAAATTCACTATACCTAATTATTTTATTGAGAATCAACAGTATTTCATCAACTAATGAGGTTAAAATAATTTGACCTCTCCTTCATTGACCCCGTGTCATACGGGCCACTCATATGACCGGGTCAAGTGCTTTAATTGTGCATTCATGTACTCTGGTACATGACCGTACATGTTAGCGACACGGGTGCAAAGAGATAGCATTGTCACGTGCCGAATAAAATTGGATTTTGACCATTTAAATTTATAAATGCGTTTTATAAATTTAAACAGACTAAAAATACTAGTTCTTTCCCGTGGTTTTACTCGTGTGATGTCGTATGTATCTTAGAGATTTAGTTTACATATACATATACATGCACGTTGAAGTGCTTACACACAAACGTCACCATGTCGTTCCAAGTACATGAACGTGGGCGAGATAGCATTGTCACGTGCCGAATAAAATTGGATTTTGACCATTTAAATTTATAAATGCGTTTTATAAATTTAAACAGACTAAAAATACTAGTTCTTTCCCGTGGTTTCACTCGTGTGATGTCGTATGTATCTTAGAGATTTAGTTTACATATACATGCACGTTAAAGTGTTGAAGTGCTACACACAAACGTCACCATGTCGTTCCAAGTACATGAACGTGGGCAATTTCATTGCAGAGAGGTGTGAGACAGGGGGGCGTCATTTCCCCGAAACTGTTTATCGCTGCAATGGAGGATGCCTTCAAGCTACTGGAGTGGAAATGATTCGGCATTAACATCAATGGCGAGTATAGCACACCGAGTGCCGACGACATCTTAGTCATGGCCGAATCGATGCAAGAGCTCAGCACAATGCGAGACGATCTCAACAGAGTTTCCCAACAGGTGGGCCTTAAAATGAACACGGGCAAGACGAAAGTCACATCAAACGCCCATGTCGTGCTCATCTCAATATCCGTTGGGAGCTCTGTTCTCGAAGCTGTTGACGAGTATGTCTACCTGGGACAAACTGTCTAGTTAGGTAGTGTTAGGTATGCGTCATGTGTCTGTCAGCCTAATGTAAATAACATGTGATGTATTATATCCGATGAGTAAACAACAGTGCGTCTGTAGCTACGAGTCGTATCACTTGTGTTCCCAAACTTAACAGGTAGTTAGGTAGGCCTAACTTCGAGAAAGAGATCAATCGTTGGATCCGACTCGGCTGGGCAGCGTTTGGGAAACTTCGCAACGTCTTTTCGTCAGCAATAACGCAATGCCTCAAGACGAAAGTGTTTAACCAGTGTGTGTTACCAGTGATGACATATGGAACAAAGCCGTGGTCACTCACTGTGGGCCTCATAAGAAAGCTCAAGGTCACTCAAAGAGCTATGAAGAGAGCTGTGCTTGGTATTTCTCTACGAGATCGAATCAGAAATTAGGGGATCCGTAGAAGAACTAAAGTTTTCGATATAGCTGAAAGGATTAGTAAACTGAAGTGGCAATGGGCACATGTCTCGTAGAACTGATGGCCGTTGGGGCAAAAAGGTTCTCGAATGGAGAACGCGCACTGGAAAACGCAGGGTGGGATGACCTGCAACGAGGTGGACGGACGACCTGGTGAAGGTAGCTGGGAGTCGTTGGATGAGAGCGGCATATGACCGCTCGTTGTGGAAATCTAAGGGGGAGGCCTTTGTTTAGCAGTGGCTGATATGATGATGATGGTACATATACTAAATAAAACAACAAATTCCTGTCTTATTCACATCAAGCTTTTCATTAAAATTAGATGTACAGTAGAGCTACCAATTTTACTTCATGTAATGTTCTATGAATCCTATCATATTTTGTAATATGTAAATAAAACGACCGAATTTAAAATGGTCAATAACGTATCAAATCTGTAAAGCACGCCAAGCACGCAAATACCAATGTAAATTCAATGAATGATAAATGTCTTCTCTAAGGAATTAATATAATCTGTATAACAATTTTAAACAAGGTATTTAAACACTTTTAAACGGATTACATCGCGTATATTATAGATTTTTGATTTTCCTGGCGTTTCGAACACTTTGCAGGGTTTCCGTTAAAAAGTGTTTTATTATAATGTGTAATAATCGCGAAAAACTAAGACATTACTACAAGTATTAATTTAACGGATTTATATTACAGTTTTTAATACCATAGGAAACGACACCAAACAATAGATTTTTAATGTTATTTGTAAAATAACGAGATATAGATAACAGTAAATTTTATAACCAATACTGAGTTTCGTAACTATTTCGGCTTATTGTAACTTGTCGACATGACGAAGATATCATGAAGCATTAAAGTTATAAAACTGACATTTGATTGAATGATAACCCATGTTATACTCGCATTGTGTGCAAGGGACTAAAAATCGTAGCTCGTATTATCACCTCGGCTCGCCACACAAAGGTTGTTTGCAAATCTCTCACAGTAAACACTAAGTGAACGGATCAATGTAATCATGGTCTTACTGCTGCCAGAGATAGAAATATAATATAACGCGCAATATACATCACGTAACGGTTATTGAAAAATATAAGGATTATTCTATCGTATAAAATAAATCCAAAATTCTGAGGAAAATGTCAAAGGTCAAAGCGCAAAAATTTAATAGAGTTACGTTTTTCTGGGAACAAACGTTTTGTACACGATTGAAGAGATGGGATGTAACGTTTTTAACCGCACCTAAATCCTTTTACTTTATATAAAGAAACACCATTTCCCGGGACTAAAGTTATTTTACAACAACAATGAGAAAATTGGCGACAAAAAACGACCTACATGATGCGGTGTCAACAAAGATAATATATATCGTGGTATCAGGACGCCTCCATCGCTATTGTTATCCCTAAACGCGGCCATGATCCCGGGATCGCCAGCCCCGGACTCGTTTGTCCCGGGATATCCTTCGGCAAACATCGACGAAACCCGAGATTCACTAGACCTTAGCACAAGTGCTTTGTTGAGTCGCTCGAGGATATAAAAATATAAATATAAACGTCTTTTTCTCTCACACCATATTCTCGCTAGTGTGTTACTCGTATATCCGACGCGATTTTTTATTTTTCCATCGCGGGATAATCCTATATTGTCGTTTACTTTATTTTGTACAACAAGAATTCTTACTCTTGTTTCGTTTGATAGATACAACAAAAGTCTATTATTTTCGGATGTTGCCGGATTATCAGCTTAAAACGGTTAAAAATAATTGTTGGTGATGATGACATATCCACAGATATGGTGGGTATAAGGGTTTATGCACTATGAAATGTCATGCTGACAACCAACACTCCGACTATTGGTATCCAGATATTGTACCAAAGCTGCTATTTTGTAGTTTGGGTTTGTAATGATAATACATAAACCATTTTTTTTATATATGTATGTTAGACTAGCGGGGGCGGCAGATGTCGTTTTGCCCTTTTTGTAGGTGACGCCACCTATCGGATCCCAAATCCCGTAGCTATGAACCATCGTCTTGACAAAACAAATATATTGTGTCAATATGACCATAATCGGTCAAGTCGTTCAGAAGTTACACGATCACTAACAAACGCACCAACGACTATATAATAAAGATATATACACAGATATTAAATCATTCATCATATTATTACATTATTTTGTTTGCTTATTGGGAAACTGAAGACACTAGGATTTCTTATTTGCGTTGAGTAGTTTACATACTAAAATCTCACATGCACAAACACCCAGACCGAGAACATTTATCGCAGACCATACAAATAATTGTCCCGTGCGGTAAGGGAACACGCGAAAGGGTCCAGCAGAAAGCTAAGCGACTAGCTACTGCACTTAGCGAACCGTCAAATTATACGTACACTATATTTAATTATTTCGATAACTGCTTTTTGAAAACTTACCTTTTTATTCATCATCATCATTTCAGCCACAGGATGTCCACTGCTGAACAAAGGCCTCCCCCTTAGATTTCCACAACGAGCGGTCACATGCCGCTCTCATCCAACGACTCCCAGCGACCTGCACCAGGTCGTCTGTCCACCTCGTTGGAGGTCGTCCCACGCTGCGTTTTCCGGTGCGCGGACTCCATTCGAGAACCTTTGTGCCCCAACTGCGATCAGTTCTACGAGCAATGTTCCACTTCAGTTTACTAATCCTTTCAGCTATATCGACAACTTTAGTTCTTCTACGGATCTCCTCATTTCTGATTCCGTTTAAAGAATATAGCACCACTCCATCCCCACCCGTGGAGGTCGTAAAAGTCGACTAAGGGAATCTTAACCAGAGGGATGGGCAGCAGCGTCCCTTTTGCTGAACAGTAGCATTTCTGCGCTGCCGCCCGCCTGCCAAGCGTGGTGAGTATCGGAAAATTCCCCCCCAAAATGACGACACGACTAATGCACCGATCCCCAGTTCCCGGCAGCCCCGCTATTCCTGGCCATGGTAGCGGCCACGGTAATGGCGGGGCAGGGGGTGCTAAGAATCACCGGACGGGATCCGGCTACAACCCCAAACGAAAACTGGCCCTGGTAACGTATAACCTTTTCATTATATAATTAAAAAAATGATAATTGCAGGTACTATAATATGGTTCAATTAAATAAAAAAATGTGCGTTTATTAGTCTACACGCGTAACAAGTGAAACTCCTTCACGTTATTTATGACTGTATTTTTTTATCATTCCTTTATGTAAAAAATATTATAAAATTGCTAAAGAATGTTTAAATAATTATTCATAAACAATGTGTACTCATGTAAATAGATTTTTATATCTATGCATTCATACTACTTTAGGCTTTAATGTTATGACTACATTAAAGAAGAAGAACCGAAGTTGCTGAAAGGCTTACCAAGCTGAAGTAGCACTGGGCAAGGCACATAGCTCGTAGAAGTGATGGCCGTTGGGGCAAAAAGGCCCTCGAGTGGAGACCACGAACCTGAAAACGCAGCGTGGGGCGGCTTCCAACGAGATGGATCGCGACCTGGTGAACGTCGCTGGGAGTCGGTAGATGCGGGCGGTATGTAACTGGTCGTTTGGGTAATATTCGGGGTAAGCTTTTGTTAATTGTGGACATCTTTTGGCTGAGATGATCATGATGATATGATGACGATGACTATATTGACAAGACTACATCACAAGCGTGGAAAATTCGCCCCAAAATGATAACACAATTGTGGAAATCTATAGGGGAGGCCTTTGTTCAACAGGGGGCTTGCAATGGCTGATGTTGATGATACCGATCACTACATTTGTATTCATAAATACATATATAGGTGTACTCATGTTTCACATACATCCACGTGTAACGCGTAACAGTGGCGATTAAGTCCTTAATACAAAAAGATCCCCCACCGCCCGTGCCGATTAAGAAGTCTCATCATCATCATCATAATCATATCAGCTAAAGGATGTCCACTGTTGAACAAAGGCCTCATCCATAGATTTCCACAACGAGCGGTCACATACCGACCGCATTCAACGAAGAAGTCTCACTTCAATAAATTAGTAGCCAGCTATCATTGAAAGGTTATTAACCTTAAACAATACATGGCTAAACCTCAATAAGTAATAATGCTAAATTAGCTTACACAGACAACATGAATACTAGAGCCAGATGTAGCCGTTGGACTGTAGTTTCAAAAATACTGTTCAAAGATCACGTCGATTCCTCAAGGAGTGTAAAAAGACGACAGAGCTAACTTTGCACGGAAACAACCAATAAAACGAAGTGTGCCGCACGCCGCGCCGGTGCACGTAAAAAGTTTGGCCGTGTACGACTAGTCGGGCTTTCGGTCGCCCAAATCGTGCGACTTCTCGACACAACTTCGATATTAGTTCGCGCGTGATCGATTTAGCCAGGCCAGTTTGACAGTTGCGATGGTGACAGATGACGCAGACGCCATATCGCACGGGTGATTTGTCTTCAACTTTACCTAAAGACAGTTGTTTTCACTGTTCCGCTGTGCAGATCATTCCCAAAGGCTAACTTTTATGTATAAAGAACGATATATCCCGCCGATACATTATCTGGATTATTGTCAGTTTGCCGCGCATGAATTCCGGTTTACTTACATGATAAGCGAACATCCTCGCTTGTTTTAGTATCAAAACGAAAATGTAAATAATAATGGGAGCGAAGGAAATTGTCAAAACTTATATATAAGTTATTTAAATAAAAATAGTTATAATATTTAGGTGTGGAGTCCGTATTAAGAATATATCATGTCTTCATCTCCACTCGTGGATGTCGTAAAAGTCGTCGGGACCAAGGATTCTAAAGCAGAGATCAGGATGGGCATCAGTAGAGAGTACTGGCAAAATTCCCCCCAAAATGACGTCATAATTGTGGAAATCTATGGGGGAGGCCATGGGTGGTAGGTCTTTTATTGGAAGACTCCAGCTAGGTAGGTATCACCGCAGTGCTTGATATTCACCGCCAAACGGTATTGTTTAAACTTTAGACAATTTTAGCTAGTGAGGGAAGATGTTTCTAGGTGATGAGTGCAGTGGTTGATACAGTCGACTGCTGCGCTCTGGGTCGCGGGTTCGATTCCCGCACGGAGCAAATATTTGTATGATCTGCAGGTAGTTGTTCCGGGTCTAGGTGTATTGTGTGTGGAATGTATTTCTGTAAACGCACCCACGACACAGGAGAAATCCTAGTGCGGGGCAAAGTTATAAAAAAAAAAAAAGAAAAAAAAAGTGTGGTACCATGCAGGACTCGCTCTGGGTGCTTGTGCAATGCTTGTTGCATTACGATTATTATGGTCAGGCGTGAGCTTTACCACCAGGCGAATGCCTTGTTCGTTTCGCCTCTGGGTTGATTTTATAAATTAACTAGTTTTATCCTGCCACGCGTTGCTGTGGCTAAATGCACGTAATTACAACATGATATTGATTCTGATTAAAAAAAACAATTAAGCGTCTCTATCTAAGGGTGGTTTAATAAAAACATGCGCGTATATGAACACAACGATGTGTAAACATTTCAAAACTATCGGTAAAGAACTTTAAGAGATTTGCGATTTTGAACAAACGAACTTATGTTTATATATATAGATATAAATAAATACCTTTAGAGAATTTGGATTGATATATTTGGAAAGTATTTTCAGTGACAGTCTGTAAACCACGAAGAAGAAAAACATCTTACTTATATAATATGCCTTTAAGGCCATCGTGTTGGCAGTGCCGTTTTCTAGGCTGTTTGCCCCAAGTAAGTGTTAAACGCCTTCACTGTCATTTCCGTGATTAATTTGTGTCGCCTCTGTCGTGCTAATGGGCGAAAATAATTTAGTGGGCGACGCTGATAATTTATTGTCAAACGTCTGGTTAACGTTTGCTAAGCGATTTATCGTTAATACGACAACCATTATAATATTATCATAGCATCTATTCTGAACACCTTATTAATTTGACATTAAGATTTAATTCTGGTTCATATATTTTGGACGCAAAGCTTTTTGCTGGGGAATAAAAAGGCTCCGTGACACTGGCAATTTCAATAGACATAAAAAATGAAGTTGGTTTCTATATCGTACTCGAAGCAATGTTATCTACTAAAAACACGATTAATTACAATGTAATGTTAATGATCGACTGACATGATTAGTACACATTCAATAAATATGTTTACGCAAATAATACTGATGACAGTTTGTTTGCATAGTCCGCTATTACTGAACACCGATGGACAATGGCGACAGAGATTGTTAGATAACAATCGACTAAATAACACAGATTTTTGATTAGGTATCATAGATGGCTATAATTAATTGTTGGACAATATGCGGGCGATTGTAACCAGTTTGAAATACGTATAAGTACTAAAGAATATTGAAAGATGAATTTTACGTCGTTACTGCTTCGACATAATATAATGTATTTTCATGTAAATAAAAACCAGGAAAAGCTATTTTGCCATCATATAATGTATGGGTGCAGCTAAGGTGGGGCAAATGGCAAACGGCACTCTTCCTGATTGGGCGCAAAACAGCGAAGAGAAAATGTGGATTTTTGTTCTTAAATATTATTTTTGGATTATGTATTAGATCGGAGCACTATTTTTAGGCTAGAAACAGTGGTTCAAAGTCTCTACACGATTTTTAAAATCAGTATTTTATTAGAATCAAACAGGTTATAAATTTTATGTCAAAATAAACAAGTTCAGCAATTCTTATTAGCAAGCGTAGTCAAAGCATTTTGATTTCAGCCGACTATAATTAAAGTCTCAATGGATAAAGAACAAACTTGGGTCACATCAACGTCACGCAACAGCCAACTTGGAAGTGAAATGCCGCCAGGAATACGATGTAACTTGTCTGATTTCAGCAAAACTTGCCTCAATCGGCCGACTTGGCTCCAACTTTTCACACAACAGATCGGCAGGCGAGCAACAATACTTCGCGAAACAAAAGAGCTTTTCGAAATACTTATACACTGCCATCCAGATTAAAAGGTACTCGTTATATTTTTCTGTAAGCTGTGATAAGTAGTAGCTAGTAGTGCGGACCGCAGTTAGTTCTAATTGTATTTAATTAGCTGAAATTAATGCAATTTGCAGAATCCTTTGCTTTTAAGTTAAAGTAGGCATCAAATATTATTTTTAATGTTGTTTGCCGAAATTAGATTGAACTGGGTTTTAATTGATCTCTTAAATTGTAATATTATCTCTCTGTTAAAAATAAAATAATCTTTTATTCAGTGATAAGACCCTAACATATCATATAACGCTAGAGGATATTTTCCTACATGACAATCTGTGAGAAGAAATGCCGAAAGAATCTCAGGCTTAAGATTTTTATGAATTTGTAGAAATGTTATCAATATTGTCCTATTAATTATTGTTTTCATGATATGTGAATTTAAATTAATAAAAGCTCCACTGAGAATCATCCTATTGAATCAAATCTTACAACTACAATTATATTAATATTAAAGTGAGATTATTGAATTGGCCGTAAGTGTACAAAATCTTGAGAGCTGTCAGCAGTTAGATTAGTTTCGTATAAAGCAGCTGCTATTAAAAGAGCATTAAGTTAAATTTTAATAGCATTAGCAGGGCCAAGAGCATCACGAGCGTAAAGTGTTTCATTTCTCAGCGACTTAGACGGTACACCTACACACATTACTGAGCAAGTTAAGAACATCTGAGAAAACCCGAGGCTTAAATGTCTCTACATAATATGCAGTTATATGGGAGCATACATAAATTGTTATAAGCGTAGCAAGTTTAATTTGAGTTTGTGGCCACAGGTGCTTTCATCTGTATGTTTCTGTCAGCGACAGGCTCTTTATCTCGGCCTCATTTGCTCTACGTCGGGTAATTTCTTACCGGAGCGCCTTTAGGGTGTCGTTACATTCCGTTGCGTGTGTGATTAACTGTATTTATATTGTTGGAATTTCCTTTGTAACAAAGAGTGGTTGTATTATTATTCTCACCCCTCATACCTTTCGTCCCCTAAAAGTCACAAGAGCAGCTTACGTCGGATTTACGCGATCGATGATTGCGAAATTGTCGGTATTGCGTATTGCGAAGCACGGTTTAGATGTTGATGCTTAGTCTTAGACTTTACTAGTACTTTTAGTAAAGTAAGACTTGATATTGAGAGATGCGAAGCGGCTCGCATCACTATTTTACGTGGCATGGCTAAGCAACGCAACTCAATACCGATATCGAAGGATTACACTGGTTATCAGGCCTTTGGGCTTTGGACTGCCCGAAACGTCGGTTATAAGAAATCGAAAGACAGTCGAGACTGACAGCACGTGTGCTCCGAGATACTCAGGAGGATTCAAAGATTCTCGATGTATAAAAAATGGTCCTCACCATATCGGAAGGTTACACTGGTTTTGGACTTTTGGGCTTTGGGCTGTCCGAAACGACAGTCATAAGAGGTCGTAGGGTAGCCGAGGCCAACAGCTTAACCTGCACTCCGGGACATTCAGGAGGACGAGGATTCCCAATGAGTAAACAACGGTCACTCATCTACCTATAACCGCAGCGGGCTCGGCTAACATCGCAGATCGATCGTTCTGCATGGTAGCCATTTTGACAAGAGATCATAAATTTATGTATTTATGCAAATATTATTATGAAAATGCATTGCTATTCACACTTTGTTTGATGCATAAAATTGGCAAAATGACAAAATGGACATCCAAATCCATATAACACTTCTTTTTTCTTTTCACTTACGAGCATAATAATGGGCACAGCGTATTTATTGGTAACGCTCGTTACAAAATATTCGAAGGTCTCTCGACCCTTGTTGGGATGGCTTAAAGGGACTTGCGGAGATCGATGCGAGCTTCCAATCTCGACTTATATCGCTTTGGAACAATACGCAAAAACAAGTATACACGCAAAAGGTTTAAAAAAAACAGTAAAAATGTCTGAAAATCAGAGCGTATTTAAGTAAGCACTTAGTTTAGCTAATACTCCATTATTCAAATAACGTGCTTCAACAAATTTAGGTGAAACTTGTGTTCGACGAGCTATTTAGTATATAAAAATAATGTGCAATATAAAAATAAATTACCTAGTATGATATAACAATGTCAGATTATTAATAATTATCTTTTTTTTTTGCCTCTAATTTACAGTAGTGAAAGTTTTTGTCCGTATGTGTAGAGCGTGGAAGTAATGCCCTTGTCGTACCGAATGAACTGTAACTATTGTTTTTATCCGTGGAGCTAACAGTTCGGGGATAACAGATGGGGAGTCTGGTACATTTTACAACTTTATATGCTACATATGTTTTATTCGGGTAAGGTACCTTTTTCCTTCTCAAGATTGAATAGTTTCTAAGTAGAAGGTTCGTATACTTATTTGTTCGTGTGCGTTTTATTTTATTATTTTGTTAAATGCGGTGATTGATACCTATTCAAATAATATTCTAATGTCGTCTTCTTTCTTGACTTATAATATGTTGGGATAGGCTTTCGGTCAAATCAGTCGGATACGACTGAATACCAGCATTTTTCAAGCAGCGATGCTATCTTATCTCCGCGGCCACATTACTCCAAAATAACGATATTGTTAAGTTTAGACCGGAAGTCAACATATTGGGTTTCCGACTTCCCGTATTAGATATTCGTATGACAGCCGGGACCGACAGCTTTACGTGCTCTATGGAGGGGTTTATAGTGGAAAATTAACGAAACCTATCGAGAGCCTGTACTCGCAGAACGACCGTGCTGCAAGGTAACGATTTACCAACATTCATTTTAGCAACATCTAAAATTATTATAGAATATTTTATAATTATTTGACTATAAGTGATCTGGTTAGTATTGTTTTCAAACATATACAGTTCATCAAAACATGCTAAGCTAAGTAAAAAAAGAATACAATCGGAATATCGATACGTAAATATATATTCCGTTTTGTATATTATTTTAATAAATTCTTACGACAAATCTCCACCAAGTTACGTACCCACAATTAAAATATATGAAATAATAAAACGCAAAATTTCGTCTGAACAGCAGCATCTTCTTAGGTTAATCTTCTATCAATATAGCACGCAACATAAAATACCTGTCGGTGTGTCACCTAGCGACCAGGGTCCAGACGCAAACATATGGTACACTCAACTTATAAGACAAAAGAAAACGAGGATAATAAAATATAATTATGATAAATAAATTATGTTTTAATTTCAATGCTTTGAGAACTAATATATCTACGACATAATTTCTACAAAAACTACGTTACCACAAGTAACAGATATGAGATAATAAAACGCAAGCTCTCGTAGGAACATCAGCGTCATCGTAGGTGAAATCGAATAGCACGGGATATACAGAGTTGTTGGTATATCACCTAGCGCCCAGACGCATATATAACGATATATTTAAATTGTAAGAAAAAAGAATACAATGAGGATATAAATTAATAAAACAATATTATTAATTTTAATATTATTAAAATCAATTGTCAAACTACTATCGGAATTACGTACCCGCCAATCAAAGATATAAATGAATAAAAAGCAAACTATCGGTATAGCAACGTCGTCGTAGGTACCTAATATATATAGCACTGAAAATAAAACATCGGTCGGTATATCACCTAGCGACCGGACGCAAACACTACGTACACTCAAATTATAACTCAATACGGTTAACAATAAATACAATAGTAATAGTGTTTTAGGTTTTCGCGATTTTTACACATTATAATAAAACAATTTTAAACGGATTAGATCGCGTATATTATGAATTGTACGGTAGATAAAATAAAATAACTTTTTAAAATCTGTAACGACGCCTGTCACCTTAGTCATCCTGCGACCACGAATGCTGCAAAGTATTCGAAACGTCAGGAAAAACAAAAATCAAATATATACGCGATCTAATCCGTTTAAAATTGTTTTATTATAATGAATAAATACAATTTTATTTTCCATTTATATATCTAGGTACTTTAAGAATCAATTCCTACGACAGCCTCTCTACAAAGACTACGTACTCACAACTCAAAAAAACTCAAACCTATCGTAGAAACAGCAGCGTCGTCGTAGGTGAAATCGATATAGCACGGGACATCAAACACCTGTCGGTATGTCACCTAGCGACCAGACGCAAACAATGTACCCTCAAATTATACCTTGATCAACATGCCGCTGTGTATAGAACGACACGAATTAGCCGCGTTAGCTTCAAAGACAGTATACAATTATTGTTAATGTTAAATATATAGGTACCTTATGTATAATTTTATGATTTGCGATACAATGGGTCGGTATTATCTTTTAATTATTTTTGTCGTTATTTGTGAGGAATGTCTGCTCCTATGGAATGGGATAATCATTAAGTATTTGCCTGAACTAGTCCGTTTAATAATGATTATCGTTCTGACTAGCCTATAGATATAGCAGATATTTTGTATCAAATCATTATCGAGCCATGAGTGTGCGTGTGTCATTATCAAGCTATATCATGCCATCGTATGGCACGGTATGACATATTATACCATGTCATATGATGTCGTCTTAAGTAATAGCATAAAAAAACAACTTAGAATGCATTTCAAGGAAAGACATGAGGAAATCTGATCGCAAAATACATACCAAATTAATAGAATAACAATAATCTATATTGTATATCCATTAGAATAACAAAAAGTATAAAATCAGTTATACAATGGGTGGTCTCATCGTTTGTTTTTAAACACCTTTTGAATTGACAGGAAAACTAAGGGAAAACACAAAGTCTGTGGTGTATGATTTAGATATAAATAATACAGTTTGAACATGTTGTAAATACATAGTATAAAAACTACCATAAAGACTTCGCTCTCTCTTTCTTTTTTAAAGAGACTGGTATTGTTCTTGGTGTTTTTTTATCGTATTGACACTTGCAATGCGGAATGCATAACTGAACATCTTAAACTGTGCAGAATCTTACAATGATAAATATGAAAGCTGATTTCATCCCGCTCAGACGGTTGAACGGAATCTAATGAATATTGGCATAGAGACAAATACTGTCGTGTAATAAGGGTACTTTTCATTTGAATTATAAAAGAAAACAGTTAGCACTAAATTGTATGCCTACCATACACTCCAAGAAGAAGGTCGCTCTATTATCACCCGAAAAAAATCGCAGCGCACTCAGCTTAATGTGTATATATAGTATAGACATAGTAACATACTTTGCTTTATTTAGACTATTATATTTTAAGAGACAAATGGAAGAAAAACATCTTGGACTTCAGTTGGTCTGAACGTACTGTACTGTGAGCACGATATTTCTTGAAAAACTTAATGAATATCTTAGATTTTTTTATTAGTTTTGTATTTCTATTCCTTGGAAGCCTATTAAATATTACTACTGTAAACCGTGACAGTCATTACTAATTAAATAAAAACCTAAAACAGATGGTTCCAACTAATAACAAATCCACCATAATTTTTCTCCGCTTATTTGAATTTTGACGTAAACGAATCATTTATAAATAAACGAGCGTTTGCTAGCTAGCGAGGTGTGCACTTTTGGATATCCCAAATTTAAATAACGCCCAGCGAAATGCTCGGGTAGTTTATCATAAAGGAGGTGGGAATTTGTGTTCCCACCAGTTAACTCATTGAAAAGTGTATAAGGAAATCATTATATTTTTCTAATGGAAATCACAAAATACGGTACCACGGTGCTTCTACCCAGAGATCGAGAAAAGTAAAAAATGTAAGTTATGAAACTAAATAATCTATTAAATGCATAGCGAATTTTTTGGAATCGAAAATGAACAAATCCGTAATATGTCCAAATGCACATGGAAAATGAGTGACAAGTGCTTATCAATCGATTGTAAGTACATAGCGAATTGGGTTTCTTTAAATTATTTTACAGTTGGTCACCCACTGACGGATGATAGACAAAGTATAAAAATGAAAAAAGTTTAGACACAACACGGTCGTTTCGTTTCGCTCTGAGTGCACACATATTTTCCATGTTTTATTGTACTCATTGTATAACCCCACGACTTCAAATTATAACGGATTATCAACATCAACGTATATTAAATATCAACGAATCTTGCTACTTTGAACTAGCTTTTACCTAGCTCCCTGTTTTGGACTAAGTACTGATTATGCATATCCACCGGACATTGACAACATGGATCGCCGTGTGATTTTTTTCTTTCTTCGGCATGAAGATAGTTACCTACCTACTGCGTCTTAGGGCAGGATAGCTATTGGGTATAGAGATTCGTCTTCGACTTGCGACTGTCCAGGGTGTGCCAGACACTGTCCACAGGCTGTCTAAAACAGTAGCACTTTACTAGCACCCCATTAATAAGAACATTGCACAGCCAGAGCCATTCAAGTATACTCCATAAAATATATATTAAAAAACTACTATGTGTAACATAACCTTACTTTTACTATATTTCATATTACTTGTTTCCTTAATAGCTTTCAAATCAGACTATTCAATTATTCAAGCATTAAATTAACAACGTAGGAATGTATGGAATCGTGCCCACATCCTTAGGTGAGAAATTGATAAAATAATGTCATTGCTCATTATTAGTAGAAAAAAAAAACTAATGATCAGATGTTTTCACTTGAGTATGGTAAATCTACAACATAAAAAAGATCCATCATGCTTCCGTCCACTTATAGTCCACCCCTCACTTCAAGTGCGTGTTCTAAGATACGATTTGGGGATTACGGCAGGATGGGCATCAGCATCAATTTATGTGCTAATAATACTACACTGCCTCTGCCAATCTGCATGCCAAGAATAGTGGTAGCGGCAGTTTTAGACCCCTGCAGGATCGTTCTTTACAACTTAGTGGATGGCGGGAATGCTTGTATTCAGCGGTTAATACTGTAGAAGTTTACTAAAAAACTATTGTTTCACACATTATGTGGTCACAAAGGCTTGGCGATTGGCTTATTGCGCTTCGTGGCGCGGATTCGTTTCCCGCTCCGAAAAAATATTTGTATGGTATCCAACCATGCCAACTAAATCTGTATGTTAAGGCATGAGTGAGGCAGGCGACATGCTCAATGCTCAAGTCAACGCGCCTAAAGCCGAAGAAGCTAAAATTGATTTTGATATCGTCATAATATATTTTCTAATAAAATATCTACATCATATTGTCGCTGTCTTTTGTTGTTTCCTGTTTGCAACAATTCATGCAGGACCAGGAACACCAATATCCGATCTCATTGTATCTACCGATAATTAAGTTTTCTTCGAACATCTACAACCTGTGTTCTCGTGTCAGAAGACGGAACATTATCGCACGTTTACGTGCAGTCTGCTACAGCACTCAGATTTATTAATATTCCACGTCAAAATATCGTCACTCACGCGCCGCATAAAAGCCATCAGCGTTTTACAATGTAAAGAGGCATTAGCGGTATTAACGCAAACTTGCGCGTTTTCACTAGAACACAGAGTAATGGGTTACAGTTATTGCTCCCTGTTGTTTGGTTGATGTAACGTAATTACGGCGTGGTGCGCGGCTCACGCGATGTTTCGTGTCGGTCGTACCGCCTGAACGGAGCATACCTATACGCTCCATACCAATGGATGTGAAGACTACGAAATGTCAATGCCGAAAGGAATGACTCACACTCAATATGAGACTCGTATAAAATCATTTCAATTTTAAATATACTGTCCTGAATAAAATCGACGCAACAGCTATTCTTTATTCAAATATAAAAAGACGCAATTAGTTACATCGGCTTTGAAAACTGTCAAACATTTAAACAAAAAGCTGTCGAGTAATTTCGACGGAGCCTTTAAACGTAGAATAATACATCAATGTTTAGGAAATACGTTAACCATTTATCATAAACAAGAGAGAATTAGATAGGCCTCCGGCACCGGAAAGCCAGTGCGCCCCTATCTACACTGAGTTAAATGTAACAAGGCCGCGCCAATGCGGAGGGAAACGAAAATGTTTATGATATTAATGAACATTCTTATACCTGCTTTTTAGTACGTCATTTTGATGGATTTTTATTGTCACCAAAGTGAGGCCATTACTGTCCACGGAAATGATTGACGGTGTAAGAACACGCTAATGTTAAAAAGTTATAATACTCGTAATAGGTCACTTCGTAAATAAGTAACCGCCCTTTTTTCTAGTTGCTTCTTAAATTAATTAGTAGGTGATATTACTTCGGAAGCGAACCAATATAAAGTTCTTTTAGTAAATCAAAATGACTATCTAGATAAACACTAAATCGATTTAACTTTAACGAAGTAAAACACTTGACGCTACTCTATGGTTTTATTTTACTGTATCTTGGTAATAAGTATGAATGTTAATAAGAATAAGAAAATATTTATTTGTCTTTTAGATTCATTCCGGATAGCAAGCACGTAGACTAATATTTTCTAAAAAGTAAACCCAATGTTGGTTTTAAAACGTCCAATAGACACCGGAACGGCTCAAGAGCACAAAAAGCCAAGCCCATTACGGAACACACGTCGCCGGAAACCACAAAAGACCCAATTATTCTGCTGTGTGAAGCCAAAAAAGGGGTTGGACCAAAACCAACTTGCAGAGTGTTTCACTTTCCGAATGCATGGTACTAAGTACAAAGTATTGACCCAGAATTGTTTTTATGTTCTCCCTTACTTTATAATACAACACTTTTAAACGGATTACGTCGCGTATATTATAGATTTTTTGCGTTCACGAACCCTGCAAAATGTTCGAAACGTCACGAAAAACCAAAATTAAACGCGATATAATCCGTAATAAAGTGTTTTATTATAATGTGTAATAATCGAGAAAACCTTGAGACATTAGCTCTTACAACTAAGTAAACTATTTTTTTAAACTAGATCTTGGTGCGGACTTTCTTTAGCAAGTTCCTTCCGTGTGGTATCCAAATTAAGAATATAGTACCACTTTGTGTCCTTCCGTGGTTATCGTAAAAGGCGACTCAAAACCAGAAGGATGGGCAGCAGCGTCCATTCTTTTGAAGCAGTAGCCATACTGCGCTCACCGTCTCATTTGGGGGAGGCTTTTGTTCAGCAGTGGACATCCTTTGGCTGATATGATGATATATTTCTTGTAGAAAGTATATTTCTAGAACATTTTTTGAATAACTCCTGTTTTTATTTTTCAAGCAATATTATTTTAACACTCTTTTATTAGTTTGGTATGTGTGTTTTTAATTTTAATTATCAAGGACTGATGACAATGCAATAATTTAAATAGTTTGTCCCATTATACTTGCCAGGATCCTCAGGATTAGCGAGTTTTTCATCTCTGATACCCGGAAAAACTGATCAGAATTTAAATTTACCGAAAGTAGTTTGACCGTTTTTTTTCATAAACTTCTCCAAAACTGCACCTGTTATCCTTGGTGCCCCTATAGAGAATATTTATTATAGAGTTAATGTTGAGTGACAGTATTATTCATCTGAAATTACCTGGAAGACGTCGATTGACAGGCACGTGTCAAATTTATCACCTTTCGACTGCGAGGAGACGTGGCATGACTCTACCTCGGAAATCAAAGGGAAGATAAATTGTGTAAAGGAATGCTGTTATTGATCATAGTAATTCGGCAGGATATGATGGAAACATGTTATGTCATACTAACATCTACCTATAGCAGTATTTACGGACAGGAAGCCCGAATGTCTGACAACCAGTCAAACCAAAGGCATCGGTATGATCCGGTAATTGAGTTCATCATCACCATTTCAGCCGAAAGATCATTGGGGGTGTTAGCATAATCGCCACACTTGGCAGATTCCAGGGGGACAATTAGTAGGTTATCGAGCGGTTAAGGGTTACAACTGCGACGGTTTGCAGCAATTCTGCAGCGATTCAGTCGCGATGCAGTTACGTTATAGTCGCTAACCGTCTACTTAGCTAGGCAAGTATCGCAAAACAGTCGCGCGTTTGTATCGCTGCAAAAATTCGTTTAGTGTAACTGCCCGAATAGACGCCCTGTGAAAAAATTCCAATTAAAACGTTATTTTTCAATAACTGATTTAACTTATAAATAAAGTTACTAGATTTTAGGGTTAGGGTTTAAGTTAGGGCTTTTGTCTGGCACACGCTGAACCTAGACCCTATTCAGCACAACCGCGAGGTACACGCAAATGTTATTCTTTCTTTATCGTTGATTGTATAATTACACTTACACTTTTGTTTGTATTTATATGCAAAACAAACAAAGAAAAAAAACACCATTTTGTTACTGCGACATTTCATATATTTTATTATTTGTGTGCGTTTTCGTTATAAAATGGTATATTTTGTGCTCGAATAGCCACTTTATTTATTTAATGCTTACTTTTACAAATACAATACCTACCTCATCATTTCGGCCTACTAAAGTCCACTGCTGGACACAGGCCTCCCCCAAAGATCACCACAACGACCGATAAGGGTATATTGTGTGCTCATTGGGGGGTTCTGCTATAATCGCCTAGCTTGGCAGGCGGGTTGGCGATCGCAGTTGAGTTATTGATGTACTCCAAGTACGCTGCTGCCCATCCTCCGGCTAATCTCATAGTCGCCTTTTACGACACCCACGGGACGAGATGGGTTGTTGCTATTCGTAGCCGGCACTACACGGCAATACCTACCTATAACCTACTGATTATTTTGATTATGACCCTATATACTCGGCGAGACAAACAAGTTTCATTTTAGGGTTTTAAAAATAAATAATTATCTTCCCATAATATGTCCTTAACAAGCCGACCTATTTTTATACGGAAACATAATAAAAACTTGTTACCAATAGTCACGGAATTAAAATATGAATGATTTAAGAAACCTTCGAGATTTACCCGACAAACAACCAAACAGTAACTTCGTTTTATAACATTTATTACTATGACATTATAAAATTAATCATATCAAGCAATCTCCTCTAGCATTAAACGTTTAAAATGACTATGAATGTGTCTCCATACCATTAAATTCATATTACGCGCTGTATTTTTTGCAGCTATAAAATATTTTACAGGCGACAAACTTTAACGAAATATCAGCAATGTGGCGCGTGATTTAATAACGGCCACATGTGGGTTTAAAGTATTGAAGTTGGTTATAATAGTTTAAGTTCAAGCTATTTTCAAGAAGGTCAAAAATCTATATTTATTTTACGAAAATCTACTTTAAATATCTGAAAGTTATCGAACCGATAGTACCGAAAAGCAATTCGAAAATATATGGTGACAATATTTTTTGTATGGCCATAAAACTATTTAATAGGCTTCCAAGGGATTTCAAATATTTCCGTTGACATTATTTAAAAATAAATTGCATAAATGACTTCTAAGTAAATGTTACTATAGTGTTAATGAATACCTCAATCCGAATGACATTTAACTGATTATTTAAATTCTATTCATGCAATACTTGACATTTATTTTATATAATTTTTGACATTTGCATACCGGTATTCTAATGGTAGAATGAAAATGGGTCTTCCAAAAAATGTAAAACTACAATCTACCTTCATTCGCAAATAAAACATTTTGAATAAGCTGCCCATGTCTTTTTAAATATTAAATAATTTTTCAGCATCTATCTACGTGATTAGTTCAAACTGCTGTATGCTGCTGCTGATGCTGTATGCTAAAATATTTACATTAAATCTCATTGTATTATTAAAGGTAATCATTACCTCCTCATCTTAAATGTTAATTCAAAATAGCTACTTGGCTTTTTAAATCAAATTATCGAATGGAATTATTAATAATGGAGTCAAAAATACAATATTTCGATTTTCCCTACATAAACTTTAATGGTGAATAAATCATGAAGAAAGTTCACTCAGCAGTGGACCGCGGGTGAGAAAATACGCCATTTTCATAAGGGGAAAAACAATAACTCGAGGCGCAGAGCAAGGGCCGCTTTTAAGGCACATAAATCAAAACAGACGATATTTTCGGTATTACGTCGGGTGGGCACTTTCGGTACAGGATTTTTCGGGGACACATCGGGATTAGTGTTGTTTTTACGATTCACTTCTACTTTCTGTTGTTTCTTTATTGGCACGCTCGTAAAAGGCACTGACTTTACATTTTTTCCTGCCTCAAATTGCTTTACAAATCGAATTTGAAATCAATATGTGATTTCGCGGTGTCCGGATTAAGAGTATAGCACTCCTCCATCTCATCCCGTGGATGTCGTAAAAGGCGACTAAGGGAATCTAAACCAGAGGGATGGGCAGCAGCGTCCCTTCTATGAAACGGTAGCCATACTGCGCTCACCAACCCCCCTGCCAAGCGTGGTGAGTATTGGCAAATTCCCCCTAAAATGATGATACAGTTGTGGAAATCTATGGGGGCGGCCTTAGTTCAACAGTGGACGTATAAATGGCCGATATGATGTAATTTTGCAACACGTAAATTACTGTATTTGACTTGTAAACGCTTCTAATTTTCCATAGCGGCAGTAGTAATACCTGAACAGAAAAATATTCTCTAGATTAAACACACTAACTGAATGCTCAGCGCCGATGTAACCTAACTAGGTATACATTTGCTTTGTACAATTTCATTCATTCATACATTCAATATCCAACATCATTCCCGCTCCTGGAGCAATGCTTCAGGCACGAACGGAATGAGATTCTTCCTTTGTGCCTTCATATTTCATCCACCTACTAGGGTACCCAAACGCACCTAGATAGTGAACTAGCATTGGCTACGACATTAAAATCATCCCTCATTTAACCGAATAGAGTCGAATTTCAATTGCTCTGTATGTCAAACTAACTAATACAATGTTCCATCACTGCACACAGCAAAATTTGCTTTTAGGAAATTCGGTTCCAAGTGCTGCGATAGCATAGCTGATAATTCAGTATAAACGGATTCACTCGGAGCCAGATATGCATATTGTTTAATACAACCAGTCAGGCAAACGCGAATTTAAAAGCTTACACTATAGCTACCTATTTTACGAGCATCTACATAAAAAAACTAAGTATAATTCATGTATATTATGTGTGTTATAATATGATTTGATTTCGAGTTCTGACTGTAGTGACGTATAACTTTACCAATAATAATAATGTCTTAGGTTTTCGCGAGTATTACACATTATAATAAAACACTTTTAAACCGATTCTATCGCGTATATTCTAGGTTTTTGTTTTTCCTGACGTTTCGAATGCTTTGCAGCATTCGTGGTCGCAGGATGACTGACCAGTGTTTTACCAATAATATTATAATATCGTACGCTAAGACTTATTCAATTAGAAGCCTATTTATTTTATTGTCCAAAAAGAACATATGGCATATATTAGACCCGAAAAATTCGTAACTTTTCGGCTGACTTACAGCTGCTCCATTCGTGGTGGAAAAACAGAACGAGACAGAATGCTCACTGAAGGAATCGGTGGCCGACTATATATCTATGTACTTTGGCATAAAAACGGCTTGTCTTCTGCGGTTCCTATAAGGCAAATATGAAATAAAGGAAAATCGCCTTCTTCACTTCAAAGAAAACATTACCTAAGAATCCACTGCTCGTTACAACGTGACAAATAGCCAACATTTTTTTCCGCAAAGCTTCGGGAATTAGCGTGATCAATTGCGTCATTCGGCACTTCTCAGCTCACGTCTTCTTCCCTCCTTAGGGAATAAAACAACCTCTCTTTCGAGCTGGAATTAAGGCAGACGTTCCAATAGTTAGATATTCACACCTCAAGCGAACTCAGTCTATTGAATAGGGTTGCAAACTTGTTTTGGTTTCAGCAACTGTGATCACAAATTTTGTAAATTGTGTAGTACGTTTCATACATTAATTTAATGTATTTGTCTTAGTAACATGTATGGAGTAAAGCTTAACTAGAATCGCCTGAAGCCACGGACAAGGTTAAGGCGTATTAAATTCCACGAAACAAGATAGAGTATTAATTTTCAAAACGATTTAATATGTTTTAGTATTGCTACAATTACGCGTCTTATACAGGCACAACCGTACTCGTGGGTAACAGAGATTCCCTCAATTATTTCTTACTCGAAATGAAATAAGCATGATGGCGCTTCAGAGAAAGAAATATTTAAACGTGTTTTCGTAAACATAATTTCTAACAATTCTATAGAATTTATTATTTGTCATTGTTAATAGCTAATAATTATATCATCAAACGTTATCGGCGTGTCGACTATAACTCGGAAGGCGGCACTTGTCCGTCTGCCGGTGACAATTATGAGTTCCCAGTTATGGATAGCAGAGGTTCCCCCGCCCACTCGGAGCCTAGATAACGCAATTACGCCACCGTTATTAAGCGACGCCCATTATTCATTGCTAAGACCCTACATTCATCAACTAGAGGACTTTGGTGAATATTTTTATTTGAAAGACCATGAAAACAACATCTGTAATTGTGGAAGCGACGGAGCGTTGTTAATGCTGCTCTTTGGTGTCAAAGCTCGGCGATAAATTATTATTTGCCTACTTTTGTGACGCATGTACGCATGGATGCATGTATGCATGGGTACCATCTAATAATGTATTACGATGGTTAACTTTGCGATGTTGCCAAGAATTGCATCCTGCGCGGCCTACGTTAACAGTTGTTCACTTTTAAATCCTGTGGTAGTCAATGCTATTATTTCTAATAAAGCAATTAGTGGAATGGCACTTAATGAGCGTCAGAAATTGCACGGTACGAATTTGTTGGTTCTGTGGACAAGAGCCGGCGAGAAACATCATGGATAATTTTTTTGATAATGCCATCTACCCAACACTGTGATATGCAGTTGAAATTAGAACTAGTGGCAAACAATGATTTCTAAAATTCTTGGCATAAGACCCGAGGCACTCAGATTAATATCCTGGATCCGCCCTTGGCGAAGGACGATCTACAGCGAGATGGATAGACGATGTAGTGAAGGTCGCTGGGAGTTCTTGGACACGGTGGGCATGTAGTCGGTCGTTGTGGAAATCTATGGGGAGGCCTATAATCAGCAGTGGCCGTTTATTGGCTGATAATAATATATGATGATGATAAAAAATCCATTGGCTGATAATAATATATGATGGTGATAAAATATTAAGTTACTATTCGAGCTCCGAATAAAATCTATTGCGCTATTTTATTTCTAAAACTGAGACAGTTAAAGAACACGCCCGCATTAATAAAAGGGTAAAGTACACCCGAAAATGAACTTCATTTATTAATTATTCCGAAAATAAAATGGAGATGACAACTTGTCTTTTTATATAATGTTTTCTGAATTTTACGCGAATAGCATCCATTGAATATAGCTACTATTCAATGGATGCTAATCGCGTTTAATTGATTAATTCTATATATCGTGCAGTGTCCATACGTGCCGTATACATAAGCGCAACGTACAATCCTGACTTAATTTTTAATAAACGCAATCCCTATTTCCTACCGAAATCCCTTTGAAATAAAGTTCAGTATTTTGTAGAAAGTACGAAAAAAAAATTTTTATTTTTGCCCGACCACGGGCGCAGGTAAAACAGAAGACAAGTTAAAATATAAATTAAATCTAGAATATGAAAATAACACGCTCCCATTTATTTTCTGTTGGCATAAAATTGCCAACGAAAATAAGTACGTAATAGTAAAAAATGCTAAGAGAGTATTTAAAACGAAATAATGTAGGACCATATACTTCCTATGGAAGCTAATGGCTTACCAGTCTCGAC
This sequence comes from Diloba caeruleocephala, assembly GCA_947459985.1. Lineage (NCBI taxonomy): Eukaryota > Metazoa > Arthropoda > Insecta > Lepidoptera > Noctuidae > Diloba > Diloba caeruleocephala. The sequence continues at coordinate 16,295,984 of OX381615.1, forward strand.
AGACGGCACCCATTCACGAGCATGACACATGCAGCAATAGCGCTTAGCTCAACCATATTGCCGGAGAGCTGAACGACTAGTATTTTTTATAAACACATTTAGATCCTATAAGAAAATTTATGTTTTAAATCAATCTTAGTTAATCCTGTAATAAAATATCAATTGTCACTAATCGAATAGTATTGGAATTTTAGCACAGCTAATTAAAATTTCCAGTAGTGTAACATTAACCTAACCTCAAATTAATCAACCACAGATTGACAGGGTATCCAATCAGTAATTAACGCTCAATTACCTAAATATTATTGGTGAACCCTATACGGCTTGAGAGGTCCACTCAACAAGCCATTTATGTACATAGCTGTCAAATCATTGCGCTACATAAAGGGATTTGTGTCTCAGTTAATATGTACACTACTTGCTTTAAACTTGATTTCGGGTACGCTGAACTATTCAACCTTTTTCCTCCTTCCGTAAACATGTTTAGAGTTATAAATGTTTGTAACAATGGTTTAAGGCATCGACCTTAAAATCGATAGTGGTATCACTGGAATCTTATACAAGAGCAACAAGAGATCATAAATTGATCAATAACAGTATTCAAAATTTGTTTGGGTTTCGAATATATAGTTTATCTATATATAATTTATCTCCGAAAATGCCTACTTCCTATATGTACAAAATTATAAGAGGATATTAATTCAAAGATATGTACAAAAAACGACCATTGCAAGAGATAAGACTACGATTTATTACTTTCAAACAAAGAGGGAAATATTTTTGACAAATATTTTAAAGATAAATATGAAATGATTAGTCATGATTATAGACGCTCTACTTGGAAGGGGATAGAATTAAAGCTGAGATCAGAACATTTTCGAGACGATTGATATTTATTTAAATCAACCGAAAGGGATTCACCCTTTCGAACGAAAACCTTTTCAGGTCAGAGACTACACATTAGACTGTTACCAAATTTTGTGCTACGGAAATAACTTTAGCGTGCCTAAGCAACATAAACAGAACACATATTTAGAAAATACCATCACGAAAAAGCACGATGGCTGTCGAATAAACAGTTTGGTTGTATCAATGGCGGTTCTGTTATCTAAAGGAAAAGTTAAATTGAGTCTATTGTGTGTGCAGTAAACTTGTAGGTTTTTGTAATACGCGCGCACCGAGTTGGGGCAAGCGTTCTGCATTCCAATAAGTACACCTTCGCGAGTCAATCGAAGCGTGGAACGCGGTTCGTTTGCCTGCGTGCGCGCAAATTATCAATAATACACTGACACAAAAGCTCGTAAACTTCCACTGCTGGGCAGATCATAAGAGTTATTCCCATAATCACATCGCTTGGTAGACAGAGTGGTGATCGCAGTGTTGTTATTAGCGTACGAGAGGATTGCTGCTGCCCATCGTCATGACATCAACCCTTAGACGCATCTTACGACACTTATGGGTAGAGAGAGGTGGTTTATTTGCTGAGACCACAAGGACCTTTGACGGGAACCAATCTTTTCGGCTTATTATGTATATAAATCCACTGCTGGACTAAAGAAGAGGAGAAATGTTCAGTGAAGAAAGACAGTTTTCTCGGGCTGGTGGTTGGTTATGGTACGTTTGACGGCACGGTTGGTGCAGTGGCTGATACAGTCGGCTGCAGCGCTACGGGTCGTGGATTCGATTCCCGCACGGAACAAATATTTGTATGATCTGCAGGTAGTTGTTCCGGGTCTGGGTGTATTGTATGTGGAATTCATGTCTGTAAACGCACCCACGACACAGGAGAAATCCTAGTGTGAGGCAACGTTCTTTTATTATCAAAAAAAAACCTATATTTTATTTTAGCTGGTAAGACCGCGCGTCTCTTTTTTGTTGTTTGAAATCGACCGTGTATTTGATCCCTAAAGTGGTATTACGATGACACAAAACAAGGTTAACTCTGTTGACCTTCCAACACAGTAGGTGAAAAAGGTGAGAAGGTATTTCATGCCACCCTTGTTATATGCATAAATGTATGAAAGGAATGTATGAGTGACTATTCTGTCGAACCTTTAGAATTATTTGCTAGAGCATGTTCCCTCCCAGCTATTTCTTTATTACATCCATTCTGTTCGCCGCCCGTCTTATTTCACATGTTTTATTGTTCCCTTTAGGTTTAACGAACGTAAAGTGAAACATTAACGGCAACTCGTTACACGTGAGTTCCTATTTTATAGATTAACTAGCGATTATCCTCTGGTTGAGTCATTGTTTGGGACATCATTTAAGGAAATCTCCAATTGCCGTATATAGTTTTCCCACGCCTGGAAATATAATAGTAGAATTCAGTCAAAATTATCATATAGTGAAAATTATTTCGTTTAAACATTTTAATCCGCTAAATATTGATAAAGATTTCTCGTTAAGTAGATTTTACAACACTTCGTAGCATTTAGATTAAATATTTTGTTTATTGCTCTGTTATTCAGATTATATAAAATGAACATTGGCTGCATACAACGTATTTAAAAATAGTTTTTATTATTGTGTAACTTGGACAATGTTCTTAGACGAACGCTACTATTTTTCTTATCCGAAGCGGGGCGTTAGTGGGCCAACAAGCTGAATTTATGGCTATCGCCTTGTTAACTTACAAATGTATTGCACCTTGTTAGACCAAGGAATATCGATCCACCTTATAACATAAAAATAATTGAACAAAAGAACAATGTTATAAATAAGTAAAATAAAGCGTATTTAACGTTTGTTTTCTGAGAAGCGGAAGTGTTTCATAATAATGCTTGTTAGTGACAAGTTAATATTACCCTTTCTACTGTATTCAACCCCAACATTTGCTACAGTTGTTTAATAATCTTCTTAATTCAAACCAGGTATGAACGTGGGTGGGATCAAACGATTTCAACAACCAACAACACAAATGAAATTTTCCACTGACTGTTTATTATTTTAAGATGGATTTGGAGTATTTGTGTGTAATGTAAGTTTGAATCGAAGCGTTGCGCAATAAATACGTCTAGCCGAGAATTGGGCTGGTATGCTACTCGTCCTAAATCTTTGTCCTTGATTTGATCCTTAACGACTGCGTCGTACCACTCGTCCGATATCTTTGTACAAAATTGTGTTGTTTGACAAGTGCCATATTTAATTCTAAACGCATTATTTTATATTTATAATCTCCATCATCATCATTATCATCATATCAGCCAAAGGACGTCCACTGCTGAACAAATGTCTCTCTCATCCAACGACTCCCAGCTACCTTCACCAGGTCATCTGTCCACCTTGTTGGAGGTCGTACCACGCCGCGTTTTCCGATGCGCGGTCTCCATTCTAGAACCTTTTTGCCCCAATGGCCATCAGTTCTACGAGCGATGTGCCCCACCCATTGCCACTTCAGTTTACTAATTCTTTCAGCGATATGCATCTCATCATTTCATTCGATCTCGTACAGATACCAAACACAGCTTCCTCGATAGCTTGCTGAGTGATCTGCATGCCTTTTATTATTAAGACATTGGTTGCTTTCATACCAATTTAGTTGTGATTTATCGGAAAAATTGATATGTCAAAATTTTGGAGCTTCTTATGGTGTCCGGATTAATAATACAGCACCACTCCATCTCCTTCCATGAATAAAAAGCGACTAATGGACTCTAAACCAGAGGAATGGGCAGCAGCATCCCTTCTGTGGATCAAGTCACACTACGCTCACCAACCCGCCTGCCAAGCATGGTGAGTTCTGCTCAATTGTCCCCAAAATGCCGACACAATTGTGGAAATCTATGGGGACACTTAGTTCAGCAGTGGATGTATTTTGGCTGATATGATGATGAAAACCTTTGATTAAAATAAATACTAAAATAAAAAATCGATGGATCCAATCACTTTGATCAACTGTAGGATTGGACAAAGATATTAGATGAGCGATATACCACCCTTAGGTGCATTTGTTGTGCACTTGTAATGGTACTGTTAGTATATACAGAACGCGAACAGTGTGGTCGAGTCTTATAACACGATACCATATTTGTTACTAGATGTCAGTCATCCCATCTCATTGACATCAAATGGTATTGAAATTTCGCTCGGTGAATGTAGATCTAACGCGGAAACGGTTACAAAAGCGGGTGTTCTCCGGTACCTCGAGTAAATGCTCCATTGTAATTATAATGCTCAAAATCGAATTTTGAACTATTGCCGAAAATAAGGCCGATTAGAACCCGCCTTCAATGAAAATACACGGCGTGAAGATACAGTCTGGAACGTCGATTGAATGTAATGTTTGAGCTTTATATGCGTAGGGTCTTTTTAGGTCGTACGCTCATTAGTTAACGTCCAGTTCGCCAAAGATTTCACCCAATCACTCAACGTTTTTTAAGTCCAGCATTGTTTTTCACAAAGTCACTGCTTCATTAAAACGCTGTGTGCTGAGATACATATCCAGACAACTACTTAGACCAATAAAAAATATTTCGATTATAGAGAACGAAGAAGCACGAGATGCCTTTCACTGTTTACCTGAAAGACATTCTGTTGTTAAAAAACAACATAATGTTATTGACCGATTTTTCGCAAAAATAAAAACTTTTATTAGTAGCAAATAGACGAATGGAAGACAGTTTACGCGTGGCGCGACCACCTCAATCTGTCGAGCACAGTGTAATAGAATCGACAGAGGCAGCGGTTGACCGCCCGGCCCCGGATATGACCTGTCATCCGGCCAACTGACAGAATTGTGTAAAGGGTGACATAGCTTGTTTACTCGCCTTATTGTGTATAAACAGTACTTGAATTTATTTTCGTGTCGTGATCGGATATCGATGGAAAATATTGGTTTTGCGTTGAGATGAAATTTTCGTGTACTTTGTTGGGTTTTATTGATTTAAGAGGAAAAACTGACGGTGGGTAAATTTTTCTTTGTTCTTGTTTACACACGATTACAGTTAGTATGAACAGCCTAAGCACATTTCTTTTTTGCAGAAACTTGTTATCGTATTTCTCATACAATCCATTTTAAACTAATATCCAACTCTATAAAGTTACCAAACTAGAAGAAGTTAGAAGAATTCTGAAATCAAAATGTAATAACCGTCCTACCCTCCTTTTTAAAACAGTGTATTTCCGCTTTCAGTTCTTCAAAATCTCTATTAGTGACAGTGTAGTTCGGGGCCAGTTAATTGTTTGTGGGGGTCGCTCGACCGCACCGGGGGACAGCTACACTCACTCGCTGTCACAACGATGGCGCTGCCGCCCCGGCTGCGCTATATGAGGACACCGTCGAGCCATAAAGTTCGTGGTGAATCACAAACCTACTATTATTTGTGATACCTATGAGACAATTTTTATTTATTTTCACGAGTGTTATATCAATTTCCTTGCCAATGTGCGTCATGGATGTTAAAAGATATATCCCCTCCATGACCAAGGGGCTCTAAACCAGAGGGACGGGCAACAGCGTTCCTTCTGTGGAACATCAGCCATTTTGCGCTCACCAACCCGCCTGCCATGGGTGGTGAGTACTGGCAAATCCCCCTCAAAATTACGACACATGTTATTTAACCGGTTATTATGGGAATCTATGGAGGGCTTTTATTCAGCAGTAGAAGTCCTTTTGTTGATATGATGATGATTAAATCATTATTGCTTACCAATTGTTACAATAAGTAGCCTGAGACTGAATCTTATTTGTGTATGCTGCTGGAACTTACCTGAAATAACATAAATGAACAAGTTTAATATCATACTTCAAAAATTGTTTTAGTTAGACTAAACTACGTTACGGGTATGTAGATCATCCATAAAGCTTATTTTTCATTTGACACGATATTTTTCCTTGGTAAAGCATAGCCTGAAAACCTTGCCGAACAACCATGCTATCTAACAGTGAAAACCCCATTAGAATCCATTCGGTCAGAAGAATCACAACGTGAAAAGTAATTCTTATTTATAAACAGCAGTGATACACTTTCTCTATAAACACCAAAACTAAATTAAGGTACTGAATTCTTCGAGAAAAAGTAGCACTTCTAGTACAGCAGTAAGTCTGGAATAATTGAGATAAGACGTCAACACGTAATTAAGCGGCGACATTTATCAACGTCTCGACGCGGCGGACACGTGAAAAATAAAACCTTCTTTATCTTCGTACATCGTGGCTACACTCGGCCCGTTGATCCCTAGTGAACAGTGTGTGTCAGTTGATTGGACAACGGAGCTGACGTGAGTGGATTGATTCCGGCTACCAAACCCCATCCCCCAAGTTCGCCGCAAATTCCGCGACAAATGTTATTACAGAAACTATCTACCATGTTTATTGACCCACTTCGCTTATATTTCCCAGAATTTCGTCAGATAGCTTGCCGGTTGTAATGATAGCTTGATATTAGATACACATCAGAGCATGGTTTCTAATGCAAACTATTTAGGCAAATGTATGCCCACGTGAGTTTGCTTTGATTTAATATGGATTTCATTCATTCGAACCAATTAATTTGTTAGTGTTTGTTAGCTCTGAAATGATTAAATTCGAATAATATGAAACATTGTAGGAACAGCAGGGAACCAGTTGATCTTAATTTCGAAGTCACCACCTGAGTTACAAAGTTGGTCAATTTCATTAAAAGTTCACGCTTTCCTTCCCACATTGTATATCATATAGTCATTGGGGAATACGCTTTTCTCCTCACTTTTTTCCTTTCACGTGGTCGTCGTGAAAACTGGAGCAGAGCATGTAGAAGCTTCGTAAAAACAAACAAACGAGCGGGTTTTCAGATCATGTTACACAAGTATACTAAGACATAACAATGCCAGATATAAAGCATGTATAATTTAATACAGATTCAAAAAAAAATAAGAACACAACAACTACTACTTTGTTATTAATACAATCGTTTATTCAGAAGTTTCACCCACGTTGAGTTATAAGAATCAAAAGAAACTATTGGGTTAGCGTGGTTCATGTCGGCGACAGTCTGTCGACCTATTTAGTTACCATCCTTGTTTATTGATACCAACTGACGATTTATTCACCCCGAGGAATAAAATTAATACATACAAGTCAATATTTCACATGGTACATCAAACACGAGATATGTCTTCTTCCCGTTGTCCCCTTAAGAGTTAACACTACAGATCACGGCTCGCTGTGGTCGGGAACATTAGCTACATCGTCACGTTTGTCCATCCTTAGGGGAGGCTAACAGTAGGGCAGTAGTTAAACAAAGCAAATTTAAGCTTGCACTAACTTAAAGTACGAGATTGAGATAGTATTTTATAATACGAGTAGGTGCGTATTTCTTGCAGATATTATAGATTTAATACGAAGAATAGAACGAGAATTGAAAAGAAAAACTAAACAATTGAACTATTCGAATATATTCTTGTGACAAACATATTTTGAAAGCTTGATTTAATCCGTAATAAGATCTCTGGGCGACAGCACATCAATAGAAATCACGTGATAAATAGTTCAATATTTTTATATAGATGTACCGTTCAATAAGAGAACAACCATTCAATTGGAGACGAGAGTACGGGGCGTCGGGCGTCGTGAGGGCCTCGCGTCACCTGCGACGCAAATCTCGCTCATGTATCAAAAGCGCGGCGCGTAAATCACGAATCATTTTACGGAATGGCAATACTAGGACGTCCATATTTCACTCGGGCCGCGTTTCCTGAGTTCCGTAGGCGGGCTTTATGGGAAATATTTGCGGAGTCAACGCTAAAGCGGGCGTTTTGCACTACGCTGTCACACAGCCGACAGCCTACTTGCACGGACCGTTGCCAGAAAGGATATGATGTTTATTTTTATGGAGTTTGTCATATTCTGTATGTGATTTAATACCCACTTTAGAAAGGTGGAAGGGTTCTAAAAATATGTACTTACGCGATTGTCGAGAGTCGATGTTGGTATTTTCATATTGAAAGCGCTATTTGACTTGCATTCTAATTAGTCTGGTATATTATAGGCATTATCTGAATTAATTATAAAAAAGAAATAAACTTAAGCTATGCAAATGTATAGAAACATACATACAGCCACGCTAATTAAATAAAGCTAACAGTTCAACTGTTCTACTTCTCTGGTAAATTGTGTGTAGCATTAGTGACTTATATTACAGCTGTTGTAATAAAAATCAATAAAACGGCCACCGTGTCCCACGGAGTGACGTAATAATTGGCCACCGCACGAGACGGGAGCGGCGCCTTTGAACTCTATATGAAAGGCCCAGACTATGGCGCCACAGAGGCAAACTCCACACCACATTTTTTCTAAGGAATATTCAAAAATATACGCCTCTCACGTAAGTAATGAAGCTTACTTTATAAACGCTTTCAGTGAATTTCATACATCGCGAGATTTTATTGGAAACGTGGAGAGGTCTTGCACCCCCACCTCCTACGATCTGGCTCCTCGTTGCTGAAATATGAGGGTCTTTAAGTCTTTATTTTATTGTTCCCGTTTCGTGTGCTATTCGATGTCATTTCTTTCCTTGTCATTTTCGATGTGAGAGGAACATCAGAATGGAGACATCTACTTTGCTGCTCAACGTCAGAGTGGAAAAAGCTGCCGTAATATTCTTAAATTCTATTAAACAAATTTATATAACTTGCTACATAGTAGAGGGTGCCTTTACTGGGGTTTGAAGACATGGATTAGATTTTCAAATCGTGAATACCTTTATATAATCCCGATTTGCATCGCGGTAAATACGAGTATTATGTGTGAAATCGCGGTAAAAATCGGCCCTTAATAAGTTATTATTTATGTACCTTTCATAAAGTAAACCACAGACTGTTAATTAGAAACAGTACCATACACCGGTTTTACTACACCTATATATATTTCGAGGATATTGTGTTGTTTAGAGAGATTGGACTAATGAAAGGCATTTTGTATCATTATGTGAAAATGCCCACTACTCAACCAATTTTTTTTTTTATTTGTTATTTAAAACACCAATCTCACATGCACAAAAACTCAAACTCGGAACAACTCCCTATAAACCATACAAATATTTGTGCAGTGTAGGTATCGAAACCACGACACGTAGCGCAGAAAGCTAAACGAAAAGTCAAACCACTGGAGCGGATATTTTCGGCACCGAAGGGAGTCCCCCTTAGGTCCCCAGGTCCTCGTAAGATCACACCAGAGCCGCCCATTGGTGCAACGCCTTTAGGCACATCTCGGAGGGGATACCTGTAAAGCGGTCACCCCCTCTAGTGTAGGGCAGGCAGGCGGCTGTAGAAGGTTGGTGCAGTGGCTGATACAGCCGGCTGCTGCGCTCCGTGTCGTGGGTTCGATTCCCACACGGAACAAATATTTGTATGATCTGCAGGTAGTTGTTCCGGGTCTGGGTGTATTGTGTGTGGAATATATGTCTGTTAACGCACCCACGACACAGGAGAAATCCTAGTATGGGGCAACGCTATGTAAAAAAATAAAAAATTTAGTCTCGGGGAGGATTATAAAGGATCCCCCCAAGTCTCGCTGTGCGCTGTACTGCGCACACGGTGGCACATGACCACGTGCGCGGCACCGTCTTTTCGGGGGTGTGCACAAGCACCCAGACCCGAAAGAACTATCTATATATCATACAAATATTAGTTCTGTGCGGGGATCGACCCGCAACACATTGCGCAGAAAGCCAATCACTTATCCACTGCGCCAACCGTGCTGTCAAATCTAACATCTACATTTCACGTCCTTGGTCTTAAACTTTATATTATTGTTCGCATAGTTTGGGCATAGTGGAAATATGTCTATATTTCCAATGTGGTTTAGGGTATAAAAAAAAAAAAAATTATACGTAATTGTTAACTTCGGGCTGAGATAATGTTATGCTTTTTTATGATCCTATACATCGATACCAATAATTGAGTTCAAATAAACATTCACATCACTACATTAACCATAGCCGCGCACTGGCGGAAGATAGAGCAGCTGGTTATTAAATTTACTCACACATACGATCTTCTAATTACAAAATATAGATGGTGTAGCAACACTTATCTGTGTGGCCACACATGGCCCATGTTTACTTAGGACTGTTGTTCTAATGGACATGGATGGCGCTGTGCGGAGTTTTCCAGCCCTAATGTTAAAATCTGAGCCAATGACCCCAATCGACTTTAACTATTCGTTCGTATTTTATAATTTTCTTTTAAGTTATAGGTGTTTAGTTTAATTTGGATATCCTGTAACCATATCATCATCATAATATCAGCCATTTATACGCTGAACAAAGGCCTCCCCCCATAGATTTCCACAGTTGTGTCGTAATTTTGGGCGGATTTTGCCAGTATTCACCACGCTTGGCAGGCAGGTTGGTAAGCGCAGTATGGCTGCTGTTCCACAGAAGGGACGGTGCTGCTCATCCCTCTGTTGAGAGCTTCTTATTCGCTCTTTACGACATCCACGGGAGGAGGTGAAGTGGTGCTATATTCTTAATCCGGACACCACAAGGACTACCACCCTTACTATGAACTGATGTTATTTAGAAATATTTGAAATAATAATGTCTATTACGGAATATTGCATATTATTTCAACTATATTCATAGAGCTGGCAACAAAAAACTGTAGGTATGAATATGATCATACGAGGACCTAGAGCCCCGCCTAGGTGCCGAAGATGACCGCCCCAGTGGTTTTAGCCGGTAGGAGTTTCGGCAACCCCTTCGTCCTTCCCCGGGGCGGGGTACGAGGTACATAAAAATAAATTTAACACAATAACCACGGCCTAGATATTTTAGCTTTTATAATTCATTTAAAGTTTGCTAGGAATAATAATTATCGTTAATTTAAAAAGAATAAGCCTGTTTGATTAACACTTCATCATCATCATATCAGCCAAATGAAGTCCTGCTGAACAAAGGTCTCTCACATAATTCCATAATACTTGTGTCATCTTTTTGTGGTGAATTTGCCTATAACAACACGCATTAACGCTTACTTAAGACTAACTATACAGTAAAATATGGTTCCATTAGGATTGATTACCAAATATCACAAGCTAACATTTTATGTTTTTACTTTTTTTTATTTATTATTTTTCGTTTTCATCGGCCGTAGTCAACTCAGTTTATCGCTAATTATTGACACATATAAAAGTGCTTAAAATATATCACATTCTAATAGATAGGTACCATTTTCATGACTGAACAAATTAATATGCAAATAAACAGCAAGACTGGTAAAGGATCCTGACGTTAAATTTATGAAATAATGACGTGAATTGAAAACGGGACACCAAATACGCCATATATATCTAGACTTGACTCATGGCATCTTTGCAAACAACATTATACATTTTCTGGTGATAAAACGGTGAATTCAAACTAAAATTATAATTACACACACAATATACACAACTTTCTATATTAACTATTCTTTACATAATTTCTAACTCTTACTTTTTAATATTCTTTTATGACACATACAAACGCTTCCAGGCAAGGCAGCCATTATTTGTTTCAGAAGTTTTAACATAAGTATTGGTTCCATACTCTATGATTTTCAAATGTGAACCCCGCGCTTATCTATCACTTCCTTTTGTAATCGACACTAAGTAGAGGTGGACGCTAGGGTTGCACCAATCGATTAAATAATTGCAATCGATAATAATTTTATTTTCATATTTGTAGATTCTATGCTGTAAAAAAATGTCTTAATACGTAGCTGTCCGTGGCTTCACTTAGGGTTCTTTCGGAAGATAGCGCCGCAACATTGTTTTGTTGCAGCACAAAGCTGAGATAGGGGCCATTTTCTGGCGACACATAGTCAAACTTCAAGAGACTGGTGACCCACTGGTGACATGCAACGTCAACCCACGCATAATTATACAAAAGTCGTGATAAAGGCGACCCACATGCAAAACTTTGATTTTCAATCCTTGTCGTGTCACGTGGCGCCCACCCTCTAAAGTTTAAAATAATTATTGTATTTCCTGATGACTGTGTGCGCTTAAAAATAAACGTTTGCAAAAAGCAGACGTTTTTTATCCTTTCAATTACGTATTTTAAAAGAAACATCAAATATTTTAAGTAATTAATTTAATCGGTAAAATCGGTATGACAAAATAGTCAAATTGTGTTTAGATTAATATTCCAAATGGTTGCATGTAAGTGAGAGCTATTCCTGTACTTACTTAAAAGTAACCTATCTAGGTACTTCTACAATGCACACACTCGGAGAGTGCCCTGCGTGGACTGCCGAGCGGCGGATCCTGGTTGATCGGATCGGGCAAGATCTCTCTTTGCCAGCAGTAGTGTCGGCTATGCTGGCAAAGCAGGAAAATTGGAGTGCTGTGGTCTCCTTCTGTAAGAGCGTAATGCTCCAGAAGGAGGTCGCAGAGCGGGATCGGGAGAGGGCCGATCCCGTTCGGAGGAGGAGGACACGGGGCCGGGGTAACAACCGCCGCGGTACCCGTGTCCAACACGCCTGAGCCCCCTGTCGTCTTTATATGGCAGGGGGCCTTGGGGGTAGCGAGCGCGCTTATTGGGAAATATGCGCGCTCATACCGAGCATGCCCCGGGAAGACAGCGGTGCGCATGTGGTCACGTACCGCTTTTTTGCGCAGCACAGCACATAGTGAGGCCTCGGGGAAGCTTTTACAAGAAAAGTCTTTACAGTCGCCTTCTCTCCACTAGAGGGGATGACCACTTTACAGTCATCCCCTCCGAGATGTGCCTAAAGGCGTGGCACCAACGGGTGACTCTAGATGGAGATTATTCGAGTTCCTGGAGCCTCCCTTCGGTGCCGACGATGAGCACTCCGGTGGTTTTAGCCGGCAGAAGTCCGGCATGCCCCTTCGCCCTTTCCCGGGGCGAAGAAAGTACATGAGCTATTTCCACCGGATCAATAAAAAAGGTACTTCTACCATGAAATATAATTACGAGTTAAGATGATTATATAATAATAAATATATCCGCTCACACCGGTGTTGCTCCTTGTCGCCTGTAGTGGTGGCCATTTAGGGGGCCCATCTTGTGAGTGGCGAGTCACCGTCTGCCACAGAATTTCACGATCAAAGTTGAAAGGCAGACGCCGTTGTTCCCGTATTTATTAGTCTTTTTATTCCATGTAACACCCATTGCAATAGACCTTATCGTTATAGTTCCCATCTCATACAATAGCCTTACGCCACCGGGGACAATCCATGACTTCATTTTATAGTGCAGCTATGGAGAGTCGCCGGTTGGTGTCCCATTACATTTTAGATTAAAATTCTCTAAAGGGCCTCTGCGTGTTGGACCTATGTCCCCGCGTAAGCCTGTCAAAAGACCGGGTTCCCCTTACAGGGGATATAAACCCGTGAAAAGAGAGAAATATAATATAATCGGTATTATGGTGCACCTTTGTAGAGAATTCTATATCCAATAATTGAGTACCTACCTACGAAAACTTATTGTTTTACCACGCTTATACTCGTAGTATAATAAGGACGTAGAAAAGAGTAGCTAGTATTATTCACACTCTGCATTAAGACAGACGTAAAGCTTTCTTGATAGTATTAAGTTCTAACGAAGGATCTTTATATATATTCGTTAAATAAAATAGCAAAATGTCTCCTTAGAGCACGCCCCGGCTGAAACGTCAGCAACACATATTATCCGACAACATGAGGAGGACACAAAACTGCTCGTATCAACACTTACGATACACCCCCAATCCCCGGAGACCGCCCTATTGCGTTATATTGCCTACTTCGTGTCGAACTTGAATCGTCTTGATCCCAACACTGAACGATGCTTCGCGCTTCAGCATTTTTAGATACACAGGCTTTATGTAATCCACGAAGAATTAGGCGATGTTCTGTTTTTCTTGCTGATTACAAACAGGTATGTTAATATTGCTGAGGTCACATCATTTTAATGCGTTCATCGTTTAAGTATTTAAGATAATTACATACAACAGGAACCAGGATTATCCTCAGTAGGGTAGAGACAATGTTTTGTTGATCTATTTTATGTTTAACATGAACTTTTAGAATAGTTAGTATACTTTGTGCGTCGCGCTTGGGCCGATGCCGACTACGAGAAATGTATTGAAATGTATGATTAGATAAACATTGTATTGTGACATTATCTTTAAACCTGTTTTGTGCTTTTCCATAGTCGGGTTTTAATTTTTTAAATCTTATTTTGATTTTAATTATTTTGGGGTTAGAGATCGTTGTCGGCAAAACGTTTAAGCCAAATTAATGAAACTTAAAAATTAAAATGTCTAGAATAATCTATGTATATTTGGAACACACTCGTTAAGATTTTTTATTGGATATCATACACGATATTTTATACTTTTTTTGGTTATGTCCGATACGAACCACCATGTTGAATTTTATGTGACGTCATATAGCCTATAACCTGCGGTATAGCACGATGCTTCCAACGACACCTCGTTTGTCAAAATGCGACCACTAGTTTAGGCGATCTAAGGGGACAGATGAATATACTTACATACATACCCACATACATACATATCAGCCAAAATCATAACCCTTCTTTTTGCTTCGCCGTAGTCGGATAACAAATACTACTAGGTGGTAAATAGTACAAGATTATCTTACATAAATCACTAATAGAATAGATAGTACACTTTAAGATCACAAGTCTTTATTTTATTATGACTCGATAAACAGGATACTTTTAACAAAGTATATCCAACCAATCTCGAAGCTTATTTCATCTAGTTTCTGTAGTTCAGTTAATCTCCGGCTTCACTATCAAAGTATATTGAGCGCCGTATACGAAAAACCAATAGATAAGAATCCACAAGTTCTAGAAACCGCAGACTACAACTTTCACACCCACACAAATAGAAAACTGCGTGTTGCCCCGCATACAAGTATCCGTTACTAAGGTAACCAGGCTGTGATCCCTCGGGAGTGAGCAATAACTTGCGCCTGGATATTAGGGTGTCGCGAAAATTAGGTAAAGCACCCGACCTCGAAGCACTAGCTGATTAGAAGTGAGCGAGGGTGAGCCGGAAAATTACTTAAATACTTGATGACAGATGAGGCCGCGCCATAAATATTTACTTTCCTACCATAAACTGGCGTTGCTGTACAAAGTTTGGATTAACGACGTAAGAGTAAACACATGTTGCACTAAAAGCATTTTATAGGCGTTCATAAAACATTTTATTTAAAACTGTCCTTTTGCTATATAAATTGCTGGAACACAAGATGCGGTGACGTCTAAACGCCTGCTCGATTTTATTGAGCAACTTGTTTGCATTTGTCTGCCGCGGAGCTTACACTGCAGGGGCTTATATATATGTTTAGTTGATAAATATGTTTTAGACGCTACATACCGACGACGATATAAAGTAGGTATGTATTTGAATATAAAACAGATAGTACCTTTACCTTCTATTACAGAAGTAAAACCATAAACCAGCGTTATCTACGGAGGATTCTTCTCCGTAGATAACGCCTCACTAAGTTTCAAAGGATTTTGAGACGATATCAACCGTCAAATACGTTTCTACATTGAAACTCACTGCAATCCTGTTCGGGAGATTTTCTTCATATACTGCTTCGTATGAAATGTAAATAGTACATACATTAATTTCATTAAAATTAAGTGCCTTAAATGTAACCCACCAAAACTACTATGATCAATAACTACATCACGATTTTAATCACTCATTCACTTTTGCGACATCCATGTGCAGGCGAAGTCGTACTGCAGGGCAGTGTCGTAGTGACTGCACCGGTGCTATAGCGTAGACACAACTGCTTTGCCGAGATATCGGAACTACAATTGTCGCGGCAGCAGAACCCAAAAAAGTCGCTGCGAACTAAACAAAGCTAGTCGATAGGAGCAAAGGTAATCGTTTGTAGATAGGGTTCTCAAGCAGATGCGAGTATTCAATTAATATTGCGCCTATTAATAAATTTAATCGATACCTAATCCAATTAAAATGTATAATTACTCAAATAATATATTTATTAGGTAAACTATATATACCTTTAATATGACCTAAAGTATATATTGCATACCGTGTCAGTTTGTGACCACCTCACATCATTGGCTCCTCATCGTAAAAGGCGACTATGGATTGATATCAAGAGAATGGGCTGCTGCTGCCTTCAATGTGCTAATAACAACATACTGCGATCACCAATCCAGCTGCCAAGCGTGGTGATTATGGCAATGTCCCCTATGATCGTTCATTGGGAGGCGATGTTCAGCAGTTGACGTTTACGGGCTGATGAGGTGAGGTGAGATATACATATTATATCTCTTTACACATACAAGAACACTTTTCTTTTCCACTAGAAAGCAGCTTTAAGTATATGTAGGTACTATGTGTAAGTCCGGAACTAGCTCGTCTTGTTCCCGGTGCATTAATACATTTTCCCGTAGCTATTGAGAGCGAAGATGGATTAATTTCACCCGAGTCAAGATCCGTCTGTCGCGCCCGCTTCAGGATTTCTGCCTTCACAAGAATACTACTTTACTTGAGTCTGAGACTAAGTTCGAATTGAAACTAGTCCTGGGATGGAATACAGTTTGACGACAGATTTGCGGTGGGATTCCGTTCGAATGTTGAAACTGCAGACTGAAATTATGAAAATTGCTAACGAAAAGATGCAAGGCTAGGATAATGTTGATAACAGTAATAATAGTATAAAATACCGTAAAACGTCTAACTTGGCCTGGTTTTTTGTGATTTCGTTTAAATTCTGACAGTCATAAATGTTAAAATAAAAAGGAAACTTGAATATAGAAGAGAGCAGGCGAAGATTAGGTAAAATGCCATGACTTGGCCTAGTTAATTTACTCTGTATGTAAGTATGGCAACACACAAGATATATCAATACACCAAAAAAATATTATTTAAAACTCATTTTAAAACTTAACTTCCAGTGGGTGAAGTCTGGTTCAATCTAAGTGTGTTGCAAATATTTATAGTACTCCTGTTAGGGTTGTCAAAATCAGTACTTTTAATTTGAGTTTTTACTTAAGTTTTAATTGATAGGGATAAGAACAAAATCGAAAACGCAGACAAAATTATTTGTGTAAATTCGACACCAGCTACCACCTACTTTAGGTAGGTATCCTATATATTATGGAATTACAAAGAGGCTTAGGGTTGTAAGAGGTGACAACCCTAAGCCCAGGTAAAGTCTGGAACAATTATGAGGAAATACATGACAGGAATTGTATTATCCTTATAATTCCTTATCTATTTAAAGTAAGTTCTTCAGCTTTAATAATGATTAAAAATCTAGCTGCGCCTGCTGCATTTTAAGATAATCTTTTAATAAGATAATATTGATTTTATTTTATTGATTAATAAAAGTCCAACAAAGCACTAAGGCCTCCACCGTAGACGATCCAGTACATGCCCATGTCGTCATTTTGGCGGGAATTTGCTTGTACTCACCACGCAATCGGGTTGGTGAGTGCAGAATGGTTAGGTACTGTTCCACAGAAAATATGCTGCTGCCCATCCCTCTAGTTCAGAGTCCCTTCTTATCGCCTTTTACGAAATCCACGGGAGGAGATAGGGTAGTGCTACATTCTTAATCCAGACACCACACTGATTTAGAACATATAAAACCAGAACAAAAAACCAATTACTAATAATCAATTACTACTAATTTCATAACAAATTAATTAGCTATGAAAATTATAATTTCACGGTTCCAATTTATTTATCCTATGGAGAAGAGCCGGTAAGGAACTCCATGCGTAGTCACAGTTTTAACTAGATTCTAATAACGGCTGGATAATGGGGATAACCTACTCTTGACTTCAGGCTGAAATTAATAATCAATCTAATCCAAAATCTTCAGATTTAAGATTTTGAAATTCATCCGCAGCTGTGTTACGATCACATGTAACACATAAAATAGACATATCCGTAATCCGAAATCCAAAGATTTTAGATTAGATTGATTATTAGTTTTGGCCGTAAGTAATCTGAAAAAACATTTAAAATAAATGAAACAATTAAAATTATTATCTTTCTAGTACCGTCATCACATTGTATTGGCCGAGCCGGGAAAATTCAAGCTAATGAAGATATTCTTTTAAGAAACATGTGTAGTCGTTTGCTATAAGAAAAGCGTTTAAAAGCGTCACTGAACATTCCTCAATATTATCCACAGTAACAACATTAAAGTTTCTGAATATTATGAATAATTCTACCATTTTTCATCGACTCATCGGTTCAGTTAGCCTTCAAGAAAATAAAGTGTTTTATAGCATGTTCCCTTCTCGACCTTTTCATTGGGGACAGGAAGGAAGGGCGTCTTCCTTTGATAAAGTGAAAAATAGCACCTCCAGAATGTAACCTGGTTTCACCCTTTAAAGGGTGTGCGTAGCTAAGGGACATAGAGCTTTTGTGATAGGCTTTTGGAAATCTTCAGTTTTGGACGATATTTTATCAAAAGAAAATGCTTAATTTTAAACGTAAATTAAGGGGTTGTCTAAACTATGAAATATTTTACGGTCTAAATCAATCTTAACCTAAATCTTTGGATTTGGGATTGATTGATACGTGATTAACACAAAAGCAGATCAAGTTCAAAATCTTAAATCTAAAGACCTCTTATTTTTACTAGATTTATTATTAGCCGTTAGCGACATTGATACAAACATGCATCGTTGTACAACAGACGATCTTCATAGAAACACGCGTATTCAAGTTATAAGTCAGCATAAAAACTTATCAACCTACACCGTAACATAAACAAAAAAAACAACTGTTTTTTAAATTTCGTTGTCGGTTTTCACTGTTATTCCCAAAAAAACCTGTTGAAATACATATTTTTAGGTTGAACGGATGACGTGTACGAGACAAGTGTCGTCATCAAAAGCCCTTCAGCGTGAGTCGCAAGTTAACAATGCGCCCCCCACACCCTTTGACCTGCCTGATGCTTTGTCGCCGCGGGCTCAGATGAGATGACATCTCGTATATACGCCGCTTCTATTACTTTACCTCTCATAGTCTATGCATGGAGTTCATCTGTGTCTATAAATACATTTGGGGGCGAGTTCAAGCATTGACACGTCATTGTATAAACTAGGAATGCAGAACTGTTTCCTAATTCCAGTTATGAGTACTGAAGATAATATGTTAGGTAGGTATACATAGTTTAGTAGGATTATGCATTTAGTTGTGAAAGAGTTAGCAGTATTATATTTAATATAGAACAATAGCTAAATAATCCATCAAGATCCTATGATATTGTATATTTACTAACGAAACCAAAGGTAATTTAGTAAAAAGTACATAGCGTGAAGCACCATTCATACATCATTTCAAAATCTTACTGAATACAAATTCCCAAAAGAAAATGACAGAAGTTTCATGTTTTCCTTGTTAACTTGCGAAATTTCGCTAATAATTAATTTTGTCGCAGGCAATGATTATTTTTTGCCACATTGTACGTTATTGTAAAGCAGGAAAGGCCAAAGTAACACGCCATTCTGTTCGACATGACGTCAATCTTTACCTTTGCCTCTCTTTTCAGTCCTCCTGAATGCGTTCATGCGAAAATATCCAGCAACTTCAAAAAATTTGTTATCTGATGTTTTCGCGTGGATGTAAAGTTGAAATCTTGCGAGATTACATTTGTTTCGGTTCACGGGTTTCAACGTAGAAGACTTTTGATATAAAAAGAAGACATAGATTGTCGGAAACGAAGTAGAATTCGGCAACGAATATGATAAGTATCACATTGGCCCGGATAATAATTTCATGACTGAAAAGTGCTCAATAATTCAACACAAAGCGGGGCTAGGGAAAACAAAGTTCAATGAAATGGAAATTGATGTTATGCAATGAATTGTTATGAGTTAAAAGAGCGCAAAAATATTTGCCACATCGGAAAACAATGAAAGCAAAATTATAATGACAGATTCAGCAAGATTATTGAATTAAATTGCTTGGTTTGTGCGATGTGACCTTAAAGAATCAGGGTCTGTACCAGGTCTAACGATCCTGTGCATTTCATTCACGGAATAAAAGCAGATTTAGTCGCGTGCGACACTCACTTAACAGTCGCATCACGTAGGGCGACTTGATATCTAATATTTGGTGGCGACAAAAACGGATTTTACAAGACTACAAATACGCGTCGCGAATTTGAGTACATTGTGATATATGTAGGTACTGCAGTCCTTTTTTATTTATTATATATGACGCCCGGTGGAAATAAACCAAGCACATCCGCCACCCCGAGGGAGGGCGGTTTTGCATCCTGATCTTCTACTGGCTAAAACCCATCGGAGCGGTCATCTTCGGCACCGAACGCGGGCTCCAGGCTGGTACTATACTCCTAGTGTTTGGTTAATTTCGCACCATTCCATCTCCTTCCGTGAATATCGTAATATGTGACTAAGGGACTTTAAACCAGAGGGATGGACAGCAGCGTCCCTTCTGCAGGGCAGTAGCCATACTGCGCTCACCAACACGTTTGATATGCGTGGTGAGTACTGGCAAATTCTCCCCAAAATTACGACCCAATTGTGAAAATCTATCGGGGAGGCCTTTTTGTGTTGACACCTTTTGGCTGATACGATAATGATGATGATGATGGGTTCCATTCGTTGTCAAGGAGTTTCTTGCCGAATATGTTCCACGGGACCGACAATATGAAACCGTGTACCTAATTCTTGACATTCGTCTGAAGGTCTACTTGAAATAATAACTAATCCAAAAGCCTTATAGTTCAGTTACAGATTCTTAGTGCTACACATAAAATAATAAAGACTAGTCTAAACTAAATACATTAAGTTTTTAATTTTACATTAAATAATTTATTAGCTGTAAATGTTCAGCGAAATCATCTGTTATGCCCTGGGGTACACTCATGTCGCTGTTGTAATATCTGAAATTTGTATAGTGGTTTATGATTTACGTTTAATTTTTATGTCCTACTAGCTGGGACCCGCGGTTTCACCCGCGTTTAATTTAAAAGAAATTTAGAGTACGTCGACATAGACACTTGACATAGATAAAATATATATATATTGGATTTCAAGGGTTTTATTTTTTTACGCGGTACCCTAATTATTTTTCTAAAATAAAAGTAGCCTAAGTTATTCCTTATAACATCAGCTATCTGCCGGTGAAGGTCCCGTCAACATCGGTTCAGCCGTTTCGGAGATTACCCGGAACAAACAGACAGACAGACGGACAGACAGACGGACAGACAGACAGACAAAAAAATTAAATATAGTTTTTTTGTTATATGAAACGTACATACTTTCATATGCATTTAGTAAAAAGCTGTTATTTTGACATTACAAACAGACACTTCAATTTTATTTATTTGTATAGATTTATCATCTGAACAACTGCACCGCTTTCAATAAAAACACTGCCGTAAATAATAAAACTCGCAATTATCGTAGAGCTGACAATTGAAAAAATGGAAAAATAAGCTCTTTGAAGCAATTCAAATGTGTGAAATAAATGGTGCTTTTCATGAAATTATATGTTGTTTTTTTCAGCATATAACACCATATGTTGATTTGTAAAAATTGTATAATGTAGACATTTTTGGCTGTGCATATTTACGGTCCGGTTTAGCTGTAAATATGTTCTGAGATGACCTGATGAAATGAATGATACAATAAATAACGCATTTTTAGAGTTTATTTTAAAGCTTTATAATATTCTAACAATCATTGCTAGTTTAGGAGAAAAGCAAATTGTGTTCGCAGCTAATCAAATTGTAAGTCGTAAAAAACTTGGCTGTGCTTTTTTACGGTTAGAAGAGCTTTCGCGGGTGGTTATGATCATAAAAATACAACTAAGACTATTATTTTACAAATTTTAAATGAAGACATTCCAGTTTCTGTGTAAACTCGACAAAATGATCAGAAACTTTCCCTTGAAAATATTTATTGTTATTTCCTAAAGGTGAAAAAGGCTAAGATGAAGTGGCAATGGGCGGGACACAGCTCGTAGGACAGATATCCGTTGAGGCAGAAAGGATCTCGAGTGAAGCCACGCACTGGAAAACGCAACGTGGGACGAACTCAACGTGATGGACAGACGACCTGGTGAAGGTAGCTAGCTGGGAGTCATTGGATGCGGGTGCCATGTAACCAGACGTTGTATAAATCTATGGGGGAGGCCTTTGTTCAGCAGTGGACATCCTTCAGCTGATATGATGATGTGGATTATTTCTAAACCTTTGATAATTCAAAACGCAAAGACGCGACAATAGCCGTGAACGTAAATTTGGATGTTTTGCGAATCTTCTCGCGAGTTTCGACTTCCCTTTGCGCTTGGTTCATGACAAAATGTGTAGCCAATATTGGAAAAAAAATGTCTTTTACTCTATGTCCCACACTAGTATATCTCCTGTGGGTAAAGTTTACAGACATAAATCTCACATGCACAAACACTCATACCCGAAACAACTATCTGTACAGATAAATCAACTACAGATGCGGGCGTGGAATTGCTGAAAAATATATTCGAGCCCTGGGAGAAATCACAGGATTCTCTTGGTATATTCTGTGACTTGTCGAAGGCCTTAGATTGCGTACATCACGATACACTCATAAGGAAATTGCACCATTATGGTTTAAGGGATAAGGCTCTTGACCTTCTGATTTCTGAGTTAAATAACAGAATTCAGATGGTTGATGTTAATGGTAAGAGATCTCATCTTCTGAACTTGCCATTTTACCAAAGAGATAATTATGAGATTATCTTGTACGCGGATGACAAGTAACTTATTTTTAAAATTAATTGTACTTAATTATGACGAAGTCCATTAGATCAATGTAAATATCATCTCCGTGAAGAGATTAGAAAAGAAAAGTTTTCAATGCCTAATGTCAGACAGTTACAGACTAATGTACTACTGAACGGAATAAAGCTGGATCCTGTTGAGTCAACAGTTTTCCTTGAGATAACTATTAATTCCAAATTACAGTGGGGCCCACATATTGCACAGTTATCAATTAGACTTGGTTTGCAGAACGCCTACACCGTTAAGAAAATTCGAAACATTACTGATGAAGGTACAGCCAGAATAGTCTATATTAGCTATTTTCATAGTGTGATGTCATATGGGATTCTTCTTTGGGGAAACTGTGCAGACATTAATACCATCTTCATTTTACAGAAAAGGGATGTTCGAGCTATTTACAAATTGGGTCCAAGGGTTTTCTCAGAGAAAATTCAATGAGATTGAGATTCTGACTGTAGCTTCGCAATATATATATAAAAATTTATTGTGTGTGCACAAACACATTTCAGATTTTGTGAAAATTTCCGATATTCTCAGTGTTAACAGGTACAAAAGCAATCTTGCTGTACATTTTACTCGTCTCCACAGACTAAGCAATTTGTTCATAGGTCAATTAATACGTTTTTAAAATAAACTTCCCATTGAAGTCAGAATTTCATCCCTTAAGAAATTTGGAACTTTTATTAAATCTAAACTCTATTAAAGGATATCATAAAATTTTTGATTGTCTTGATGATAAAAATGCTTGGTACTGAGCTGCTAGCTAGGTACAGTAAACATTGTTTTTAAATGATTTTTATAGCTAAACTGACCTCTTTTATTTTATACACTTTTCATTGGCCTGCCCACCCTTCACCGCTTCCTTGTGTTTAAGCTGCCGAAGAAACGGCGCGACAAACTCCCGAGCAACACGTTAGTCTGTCATATACAATGTTTAAAAAAAATACATGTACACATAAACTATAACAATAATTAAATGTAAATGTCAAAAACGTATATTAATTAGATGTGAAAAATACAAAATAAAGAATTGTATAAATCATATGTCAAAATAAGGTATCAATGCACAGTCAATGAAAAGTGTTTAAAATAAAAGATGTCAGTTTATCTATATAAAATCATTTAAAAAACAACGTTGACTGTACCTAGCAACCAGCTCAGTCCTAAGCTTTTATACGGGTGCTGTCTAATGTTGACGTTAACAAACTACGAATGTTTTTAAGTCTATTTTGAATAAATGATCATTTCATTTCATTTGTGGATCATACAAATATTTGTATCGTTCGTATCATTTGAATATTATGAATAATTTTAATTTTAAGGTTAGGCTTAGTATAGCTTTACAAATATTTGTCTCGTACACACGGCTACACATCAAGCTATACACAACCAGTATAATCTGATCTCGCAATGCTTATACAATTATAGGCTTTTGGTATGATGAGAGATCAGCGTAAACTGGTTTTATATAGCTTGATGTGTAGCCGTGTGTACCTGTGGAAATCGAATCCGCGACCCGTAAGGCAGAAAGCCATGCCACTTTTTTATTAGATATAACTGGAAATAAAAAATTTCAGCGGCCCCCGCTACTATAAAACGGTGAATGGTTTTATTTCTGTCGTAAATGTTCGATACATGTGCATAAATAAGCTTTGCCTGTTATATACGTGTATAATATTTATTGTATTCGAATTCAAGTTAATACTTAATAATAACAGCGGATAGAAATCCAATTTGTTAAAAAGCAAAAATGTAATCGGCTAATGCGTCACGTCGATGTTGGGACGTTGTTTATTTTTTCATGTCAAAGAGTATTGGAAGTTCTTAATACATTCGAAAAGAAATTGCCACTACGGGTCTAAAAATTGCTCCGAATGTAATCAATATCCTTATTTTATTCATCAACTGGATTTCGAACACTAAAACTTGTACTTCATGAACCTTTTAAGTTCTTAAATAAACCCGCCAGGAGCAAAACAGGTTACTGCAGAACGCACCAGATTTTCTGCTTGTTCCTAGGAAATGATACAGAATTCTACTTTCCGCTAATGGCCACGATTCCGAAACATTCTGCCCCAAAAGGTGTGCCTACCGTGCACTTTCAGAAATGACGTATTCTAAAAAATCCTTTCAAGTGGCCATATCTATCATAATCAAATCAGCCCGTAAACTGCCTGCCAAATATGACGCTCCTCAATTTCATAGTACTAATACTGTGAACTCGAGGAGCCCCATAGTAGACAACTTGCTAGTTCTTGGAGTTCAGTCAGGAAACTGCTTATATTTAGTACTCCAAAAGTAAAAACTTTTGCCAGAAGGCCGATTCTCATAATTTTTACCGACTTCAAAAAGGAGGATAGGAAAGGAGGATATAGAAGGTTCTCAATTCGATGCATTTCTTTTCATGTTTGTACACCGATTACTTCGAGATTTGTTGACCGATTTGAGCGATTTTTTTTATAGGTGCAGAATGCTTTCGAATTGGTACCATATAAATTTCATTACATTTGATTGAAAAGTTTTTTAACCAGCTTCAATAAACAGGTTTAATATGACGGCGCTTATCTAGATGATGTCTTAATAGTTTCGATTCTTAGAATAATTTTTAGTGTTAGATACGGATACCATATTATTATTATAGAAATACTGACTTCAAAATTCAATATGATATTAAAACCACTAAAAAGAACAAATTACTTTATTTATGAAGTCGGGCCCATAAATATAACTCGTTGGTCTGCAAGAACCATGTTTGGGGCATACCTGGCCCCGCTCGACTTCATAAATAAAGTAAATTTTCCTTTTTAGTAGTTTTAATATCGTATTGAATTTTGAAGTCGGTATTTTTTTGTCAAATAGTTTTATAAAATGTTCAAAATATAGTTCCGATCTAGTCTCAGTGTCATAAATGTCACATATGGTATTCTCTTCTTCTTCTTCTCTTGGATTATGGCTTCTGTAAAGTATCTTCCACAATTTCGCCAATGTCAAGTATAAGGCAACGTCGTACGGTGTTTAGAATAATGAATCTTTACATATTCATGAAATATTTCTCAAAAATGAAAAAATTCAATAAAATATGTGGGCAACGTCGTACGGTTTCCATGGTATTCTCCTAAACTAACAAACAACGTCAAACGTGAACTTACACTGTGATGAAATCGAAAATGGATCGAAGGTTGATCGAAGTCAAAAAAGAATTTTGCTAACATTTCGAACTGTATGTATCACATGTAATATTTAATAAACGTCAAATTTGAGATTGAAATGAGACTAGATCGAGATTATACTGAAATCCGACTGAACTTTAAGAGTAGCTGAATACCATTTTTTCGGTCAATTCATAATCTAATCTCAGTTTGGTCAAGTTTCAGTCATAGTGTAAATTAATTACGAGAATTGGCCCTCGGAGCGCATTGAGTAATTTGGGTATTTCTCGAATCAGTAGTAAGCGAAAGCTGTGCCTTGCAAAATACTGACTCAGACTTCAATATACATGTAGGTATTTCGATCAGGAATGTAACTTTAGAAGAATTATGTACTTACGTAAATAGCCTCCACGAACTGCAGCTAACTTACAACAACATCAAAAGCATTACTTGATTAAAACTTGGAATCTTTCTCTAACTGGACCTATTCAATGTCGTTCTCATTGTGATACGTCCACGAGCAATGTGCAACATCACCAGTGATGCTATGTTTAAGTGGTATCACGAACGTATGAAATACGATAGCCAACAAAAGTAAAGTAATGGATATTAGTTGTCATGGTAACTGCACTACACGTCTAAATTCACTAATTTGCTTGTTAATTGCGAAAGTATCCCCTAAGGGTACCTATTTGCGCTAGTGCAGTCACATTATTACGAATATTTGTAAATACCTAACGTACAGCTATTGTATCAATAATATTCTAACAAATCGAATTTCAACTCGTGAATTTCAAGAGCAGAGGCACCCTGAATTTTTTTCGTACTTAGCAACACTGCTTTCTCAGAGAGGCTTATTGGAAAATTCCCGATAATTCATTACAGCCATGATAAATGTTCTGTTCGGGGTAACCATTGAAATTGGGCCCTTTTTACTTTAACGGTGATACGCAAAAAGGGGTGAAAGGGGTGAAGTGGAAAAAGGGGATGATATAATCAATCTAGGGTTGTCCCTCCGCCAAACGGATGTGTATTGAAGTGAGCTTGACGTGTGCGGTGATTACACACCCGGTTCATTATTACTTGCGGCGGTTGAACAGGAAGACATTTTGTTCTGGGGGAAATCTTACAAAGTTGCTAATTAACTAAAACCCTAAAGTATTTTTATATTAGATGTACGTAGGTTTGCTTAACCATGCGTAGCATACCTCAGCGCACAGCGGGTCTTCGGGGGGATCCTTTACAATCTCTCCCGCGGGGTGCCCGCTTTACAGTCACCCTCTCCGAAATGTGCCTAGTGGCTCTAGTGTGCTCATACGACGTGCCGGACCTCTTCGGCACCCTTAAGTGCTAAAGATGACCGCCCCAGTGGTTTTAGCCGGTAGGAGTCCGGCATACCCCTCTGCCTTTTCCCGGGGCGGAGGAAGTATATGATGTATTTCCACCGGATCAATTAATAAAAAAAGGTATGTACCGCCCCAGTGCCAGATATTCGCCGCTGAGCAGTAGTGTTTAAACTTCAAATAAAACTGTGTTCCGGATAGAAAGGAACTCTGTAGCTTGTGAAATTACTGGGCATAATAGTTCTTAGTAGCATTACAACGCTTACAGATAGGCATTACGCTTACCACAAGGCAAATGACTTCAGCGCCTCGTCACCGTGATGTATAAACAAACCCTGGAGGTGAAAAACCTAAGCAAAAACTGTTATTGTTGTAAAAACCTTTTTTATAGCTTAAGATTAATTTAAACTTAAAACTTCTTCTTCGGCACCGAAAGGAAGCCAGGGGGGCTTCCAGGAACTCGAATAATCTCCATCTAGAGTCACCCATTGGTGCCACGCCACTAGGCACATCTCGGAAGGGATGACTGTAAAGCGGTCACCCCCTCTAGCGGAGAGAAGGTAACTGTAAAGAGGCCACCTCTCCCAGGCACTTTTCGGGGGGATTGTAAAGGATTCCCCCGAAGCCCGGCTATGCGCTATGCTGCGCACACAGCGGTACGTGACCACATGCACACCGCTGTCTTCCCGGGGTTGGTACCTACCTAGCCGGCCTCTTGCAATAAGATCTACCAACTCTTAGGGCTAAAACCATCACGGTATTCTTGCATTTATGTCTGCAATATATTGTACCTACGATACACGAGAAATCCTAGCATCGTTAAAGCTGTAGCTTGTCCTGGGACGCGGAATTCGCCCGTGAATTTGGCGCACTCCCGGAGTTTTTCTTACCTAAGAATAAAACTGAACCTCGAGATGTTTGTGGGATACTATTCACTGGTCAATATGGCGATTTACCACCTCTACGACTCCTAATGATCATAATTAATGTGTTTGTGCGCATTTTAACGGTAGTGTGAAACTGATTATCATCAACACATACTCATAAGTTTTACGGTTATTTGTATTTAAATTAAATACATGCTCCAGGGCACACAGATGGTTCAGATAAACAGATTGAGATGCACATATATTTTAAGTGATTTTAATGTTTATAAATGAGAGCCAACTATCTGTACGTCCAGGTTGTACAAATACTGAGGTGCGGAGTAATTTAGCTTCTGCTTCACAGAAGAATGTAAAATTTATATTACTAAAAGGGCATGATAAAAGTAAAATTTCAAGGTCAAATTATGAAACGTTTAATGTGTAACGTTGTGCGGGCGCATGCGTGAGCAAGTTTCACTTTTGGCACACGTACAGACTGGGTTCCACGTGCTCCAATTTTTATTTTATATTTCAAATTAAGATATTATTAGTTATCGTTGGACCATCTATCGTTATATACCTAGTTGTTTCAAGTCTGTATGTTTGTGCATATGAGATTTATTTCTGAAAACTGTACCCATGGTACAGGAGATATGATAGAGTGTAGAGTATCGTTTATAACTGATAAACTAAAAATCCGATGATTTTTCGAAAGTGATTTCAAACCGTTTACACCGAATTTTGTGGTTCATTATTTGTTTATACGAGGGCGGCACTGAAAATTTCGGGAATCAAGGAAGTGACACAAAATTACTATTTAAAAATGTATTTATTGCTTTTCGAAGTATTCTCCGCGAAATTTGACACATTTTTCCATACGATGGAACCAATCATTGAAGCAACCATTCCATTCGGAAGTTGGGGTCTCCAAAATGGCCGTTTTGTAGGCGTCCACAGCTTCTTTAGGTGATGAAAATCTCTGTCCACGCAATTTACTCTTTATTTTAGGGAAAGTATAGAAATCATTAGGGCTTAGGTCGGGGCTGTACGGCGGATGGTCTAATAATTCTATGTTTTCTTGCTCTAAAAACTCTTTTGTTCTGTGCGCGGTGTGAGAACTCGCATTGTCGTGATGGAGGATGATGCGGCGGTTGCAGTTCTCTCTACGGAGTTCAGAAATGACCTGTGGCAAACAAATGCTAGCATACCATTCTGCATTAACCGTTATTTGTCCCTCAAGAGGAATAGTCGTAACATGGCCGGTTTTGGAGACAAACGTGGCCACCATTTTTTTTGCAACACTCCGTGAACGAACAATTTTTGTTGGCTTTAACTCATTTTCGAACACCCAAACTCGTGACTGGTTTTTTGTTTCGGGTTCGTACGCATATATCCAGGATTTGTCACCTGATACGATGTTGTATACAGCATTTGAGGATCCTGCGTGGAATCTTTCGAGAGTTCTGACGCACCAAGTAACGCGAGCCGCTTTTTGCTCTTCACATAGCAAATGCGGTATCCATCGGGAAAACAACTTTTTTACACCTAATTGTTCATGCAAGATTATTTGTATTTGACTCATGCCAATGTCTAAAGTTGCCTGAATTTCACGGTATGTCACATGTCGATCTTCCTCAATCAGCTTACGCACAGCATTAACGTTTTCTTGGGTGACTGCAGTTTTTGGACGACCTTGACGAGGATCATCACTGAGCTTGACACGTCCACGTTGAAATTCAGCAAACCAGCGATAAATTGTGGTTTTGGATGGGGCTTCATCACCAAATGCAGAAATCATCCGGTCAACACACTGTTTTTGTGTTAAACCACTTCGAAAGTCATAATAAATCATCGCTCTTGAATTTTCTCGAGTCAATTCCATTTTCTCAACGACTAAACAAGTTTGACAAAACCTTGTGACAAGACCGTGAATCTTTTTTTAAATAAATAAATGGTATTCGATTTGTAAAACCAAGGAGTTTTCAATTAAAAAGATTTTAATATGACAGGAACAGTGGAAATATTCCATTCCCGATACTTTTAGTGCAGCCTATGTAGTGTTGACATACGACACGGTTCAATGACGGACCTACAATGTTCGTAGGAACATGCCTTTTGCCGCATTTTATTACAAAAATACTGCAACAATTTCAATATCGAATAGTGATATTTTATCCGTAAAAGTGTAAACGTTGTTTGAATGGTGTAAATCGAGGGAATTGGTACTGAAATAAAATATTTAAATGAGGCTAGTCTATATAGCGTTGGCGCGCCGATCGGCATGCGGGTACAAATAAATCAGAGCGCAGTGCACAAAACTGCAGCAGAACCATGTCGAACGCGTCCCATCGAGAACCTGTCACTAATGCGTCGACACTTGTGCGTTTATACACGAAATACCTACCTACAAATGCGCTATGTTTTAGATGTTGGACGAAACTTAGACTCTATCGTGAGCAGTTTTAGGGCACAGAACAGATTTAGTTGCGTTTTATAAAGAATAAGCATTATTTGTTAATATTGTTATTTTATGTATTTGTAGATACATGAATTGGATTCATTTAATCAGGTTTTAAATAAATAAATAAAAAGTAATATTTATTTGGAATTTTCTCCAGAAAACGTACATACATATATCCATAATCACTACATTAGTATTCTATCAAAAGCTAGACAAAATAAGTGTGTGCCTCCAAATGCTCATTTCATTTTTCTTTCCTTTCTCTGGGCTATCAATAAAGGAGGAAATTAACCTGTTTCTACCTCGTATTTTTTGTTTCTCGCATCAAGCAACAATCTCTGAATAAATCTAAATGGGGTTTTATTATTGTATTGCGAAACGTCTGATGATAGAAGATATGTTTTATCTGAACACAACATCATAGACTTGAGAAACGGGAAAATAATGCCTAACCCCGGCCGACCGCGAACGGAGTCGAGCAAGCTATATACGAACGATTTAATTTATAGTACATATTAAGAAACTTGAAAGTATGTCACATTCGCGTGGTGGACGCAATAAAGTCTGTTTCAATTACAAACAGCGGGCGGGTGTTTGCAAATCGCAACACATTGTCGGACTGTGACTGGCGAGTGCGACTGAACCCTACCGTGCCCCGTTAACTTGAATGCCGAATACTATTTAGATTTTGATGTTTGTACTGTCACAGTAGTGTGGTGTCCAGATTAAGAATATAGCATCACTCCGTCTCCTCCCGAGGACGTCGTAAAAAGCGACTAAGGGACTCTAAACCCAAGGCATAGGCAGCAACGTCCCTTCTGTAGAACAGTAGCCGTACTGCGCTCACCAAACCGCCTGCCATGCATGGTGAGTACTGGCAAGTCCCCTCAAAATGATAACACAATTGTAGAAATCCATTTTGGAGGCCTGTGATCAGCAGTGGACGCCTTTTGGCTGATATGATGATGATGATGAGGGTGCTGTTGCCCATCCTCTTATATCAATCCATAGACGCCGCCTACAGCACCCATAAGTGGAGAGGGGTGGTCTATTCTTTGCCAGTAACCACACAGTTTCAACAGCTACAACAGTTTCAAATTTAATTATTCCCAATTTATAATATAAACAGTTCAGTTAGCAGAATTGACCGTCGACAGCAGAACAATAAGCCGGTTACATACGTAATAAGTCGCGCGATTTTCATAACAACCCGTCAGACTGGAATCACGCTGTCACCCGGGTTTTCACTTGCTATCAAAGAGACAGTGTAACTCATGGCTAATACAAATTTACTTATATATATATATGAAATAATCTGAAATAAGTATTGTGTGTTTATGTACCTACTCTGTCGCCTACATTTCTCGCCAATCAATTTTTCGCTCGTCGAACGGATAATTTTAGTAATATTTGTAGGTGCATCGTTAACATAATATCGAGGACATAAAATCGCTGACATCATTGCTTACTGAGATGCTTTCAAGAAAATTGGCAAAGTCAGAGGAAATCTATAACAAATTTTAGTCATAAATGTGTCACGGTCTTATAGTCAATGTTTCGTCAGTTTGTCAGTTGAAAAACCTAATTAGCATACACTAAAATTAATGAATATTAACCAAAAGAGGCATCATACCCAGGAATATAGCATGACTTTCAAAGAAAGTTTTACTGGGAACCAGTCAAATGCCGGAAATTTAATTATTTATTAGTGAAGTACAGGAAACCAAACTTTCCGTATAAAATATTTACAATATTTGAAAGCAACATCAAACGCCACATCATTCATGATGAAACGGTTCCCAAATATCTGGAGCCGTTCACCGAGTAGGTGGTGATATTGCCCGATAAATACTTTGTTGATAATATATCTGTCAGGACACACGTTAATGAGTATTCGACGCCAAATTAATTGGTGTAACTACGGATTTCCTGGAAAGTAGGCCGACGAGCCGTTATAACTGACTGCACCACATTCTCAAGAAATCTGCAAACGCAACAATGATATATAATATATTGTAACACAATAGTGTAACAAATTAACACGTACTAGAATGTTACAATCCAGAATATTCTAGCTTGAAACCAGTTAGAATACCCTAATATAACATATTCATTAAGAATAATTATTTGTTTTATAAAAGCTTTTGTAACAGAGTAAAAAAAAAAAAACACTTTAACAGAAAGCTTCAAACTTTTTGGTATTCAACGCCAAAGACGGTCGCTGTGGTCGGCCAAACGTAGAATTTTACATAACATTATCTTCAGTTTAGCATAAAATATTAATTAAAGACGCAATTTTGCCAACAGATTTACAGTGATACATTTCTTTTATTCTTATAGTAATATACATATCATGTACCGCATTAATCTCGTTATATGTAATATATTTATATGCTAGCTAGCTCGGCAGACGCTGTTCTGCCTTTTCCGGTAAGAGGTGCCACTTATCGGATCCTAGCGTAGCAGACTAGGAACTATCGTCTCGACAAAACAAATATATTGTGCTAATATGACCTCCTCGGTCGGTCAAGTCGTTCAGAAGTGACACGATCACTAACAGATGCACCAAGGATTATATATTTAAATATAACGCCCCCAAATTCGTGACCTTTATCAGGGGAATAAGTCGGTTTAGGTCAGTTCAGTAGGTTTATTAAAAAACCAGTTGGAATTTTCTTTTTAGCAATGCCGTTGTTTTTCGAGCACAAAAATACTGGCTACTTTCTTTTTTCATTATTTTATTACAGAAGCGCGTGTTTTTTATTTGTACTAAAATGGTGATAAAAGAGTTAAATAATTATGCAACGAAAAATATGAGACTTAACAAGTTAAGAAGTTAAATTAAGTTAAGTTAAAGACGAGCAATCTTCTAGTCGACCCATTGAAATTAAGTTATTTTTAGGACCATACATATATAAAGAGTAATGATATATAAAGAGAGAAGCTGAGTGGCTGACTAACATGTAAGTACATATAAACGCTAAGTTCGAACAGCTGTTCGACCTTATTTAATCTGGAATACAGGTACAGGAATAATGATTCAGAAAAGCACTAAATATAAGAATTTACACGGGATTCTCCTCGGGGCACGGCTAGTAGTAAAATAATTTAATAAGTAAAGTTATTCCAGTATTATTTGTTGACATATCTGAATACCAGCCAAAATAGCATTATGATTACGTCAAATCTCTAAATATATCTAGATGGTTATCGCGTAAGATCTACAATATGTCCATCGACATAATTCTGTCATCGGGGACGCAATTAGACACGATTAGATGTCCTCACACTCTACACTACATATAACGGGTCATAATAATAAAACACTGACTTTCTGAGGGTTAATTAAATAATTTTGGCGTGGACAATACTAACACTTATACTTCCTTGGGGAAAGCTCAACCAAGGCGTTTCTCTTGTGGAAACAAAACATGTGCGTTCATAATTTGCTGAAATTTGCTAATGTATGCCAAACACATATATAAATCTTATAACTATTATAAAGGTGAAAGTTAGTATGTTTGAATGTCAGTACTCCATCACGCTCAAACGGCTGAGCCAATTGTAATGAAATTTGGCGTAGAGATATGTTAGGTGTGTGATGGAATAGGAAATAGGATACATTTTATATTCACCAACCTTGAGCTTTCTTATGTGGCCCATGGTATGTGACCACGTTTCTGTCCCTGTTCTGTCATCACTGGTAACACACACTGGTTAAAAAAACTTTCGTCTTGAGGCATTGCGGTATTGTTGACGACATTTTATATTAGTTATATATTTTTACTAACTATCTTGCGGACGAAGTCCTAGGGTCTTTTATATAGAAAACGTTCTACTAGTAGAAACCTTGAAACGATTTTCCAAATGATTTAAATCGGAACTTGTAGATACGCTAAGAAATTTAACAAGGAGGAATATTCGCATCAGTGCGACCGTACTTTAGAGCCCGCGACGCGCGTGGAGTCTCATTTTATTACTTCCTGTGTTGTCAGGCCACGATCAATTTTATGCCGAAACCCCATCAAAATACGTACAGTATATAAGAAATAAAACTTTAAAATATCCGGGACGATTATAAAATATTGCGGGTGGATGGCTGAACATTAGAATAAAATAACACATTTGAGCAATTAATTTTAGAGAAGTGAATAGAGTTGACTGCTTCTTTTGTTTGCAATTTTATTACTTTATTTTTCATTTTAATGGTTTAGGAGGCACGTTTAACCACAATATAAACAGTTTATGAAGCTGATTAATGATTTTCATGAGCACTTAAGTCTTTTTTTATCTACTATTCCGACCAGTAAAATGTAGCGAGCTCGCAATATTAGTGATGTATAAAACTTAACCTTTTTCCTAACAAGGCAGACGGATATCCGTCAAGTGTGTGACGGCAATCAGGACAGCGATGCTGAAGTCACGCGGTACATTTGTAACAATAGCCAATTCAAAACGTATATTAATAGCAATAGGTTGTTAACCTGTTACCACATTTTGTTTCTGAGAAACGATATTTTTTTGCAATAGCATAACCTTTTTCTAGATATATTCAAAACCTTCTGATTTCTTTGAATCATGCTTCTTCAGCGTGACGGCATTATTAACTGTAGCTAGGAGACGCATATTGTTTGAGAAACTACAAAATCATAATGTAATAAGCTTAACTAACTTATGAAATGTTATTCATACAAAGTCCATACCTGCAATTGGTTACTGGATACCATCTAGACCAGAAACATGATCGCGTACACTGAACCACATTTACATCGTAGTAGGTAGAGCGACGCACGCGCACGCGTCAACGTGAGCTGGTGAATCATGCGCACTCCGTCATGTCACATTATTACGACCTCGAATTTAACACTAGTGACACACTTCGGCCTGTTTGTATGTCGATAGACGCTTTTTATTGCTAATAATTTTTTTATTCTCTGGTTCATAATTGACGTCTTAATGCACATTTATATTCACACGGCCAATCTACATAGATTTATAAAAAAAATTACACAGGCACGACGGTTGCTTCAAAAAGTTGTTATGAGAATAAAAATAAATAAAAAGTTGTTATGAGAATATCTAGTGCTAAAACGTGTTCGGGAAACAACTATTTTTTAATAGCACATGAGCTTTTTACTTCAAATATTTAATAGTTTGTAGGAGAACATTTAAGTACAACAAAGTGTATTTACGAATACAACGACAGTCCATAAATTTTGTTCCCGCTACTTAGTTGAAACGTTTGCATTGTGCTATGCTATTATTAAATACATTGCAGCAATTGCATTACTTCTTACTGCAAATGTTTCGTGCTAGATGTACTTGTACAATGTAATTAAATGCAAGTTTTATTCACAATGTTTGAGGATGCATGTTGAGAAGTTAAGAAATGTCCTTGTTTAAATTGACAGAGTTGCGACACACTTCTTTGATTTATAAATCGACAATCAAACGTAGCTACTTATACATAAAAAACCCGTATAGTAAAATTATTTACAATAAAACATTTGCGTGTGGTCGACTATCGATCTGTGTCGCAGCACTATCGTTATGCTAATCTGTGGCTCGGATGTCATCTTGCGCAACAGGCGAGCGAACGACGCGAGTGTGTGCGCGGCTTAACTTCAGCTAATGCCCCACTTCGAGACTCAGACTTAACCACTGTCATCAGCCTAAGTACACTGTATGATCATTTTTCGAAACAAATTACGTAGCTGGTAAATTACAGTCATTATGTGAATATATAGTCTGCGCAACCACGGTGCTGTGACAAAAATCTGTAAATAATACTCGTATATTATGATGGAGGAGTATGCGAGGTGAGACATCTAAATCACGTATGTGTTGTGTGACACTATAATACAGCAATTATAAATAATCAAGCTTCTAAGTGATACTGCCAGACCTTAAAATTTACTACGCAAACGGTGAACATATTCTTTGTCAGATACTCGTGTATAATTCCATAAAACTAAGATACAGCCAGCTTAGAAATATATATCACTGAGCAAAATTCTAAAGCTAATTTAAGAGAAAGAAGATACTTATGGATGTTGTTTCGTCCTGGGTACTTGGGCGTGAGATATTTGTCTGCAAGCCGTACCTACGATATAATTATATGAGACTCCAAGTGTTTAAAAACACTATATAGGTATTGTACCTACACAGTACACATAATATTTGCAAATACCTAACTTCTGAAAAGTTTATATTATCATTACAATCACTTCTACTTATATTTTTTTATTTCGGAAAATAAACCTAATTTATTTTTCGTTATGAAGGTACCAACGCCATTAACGTCGAGCAAGGTCTGTCAAATTCACATAAGAAACAAATGATACTTCAGTAATTTGTCTCGGAAAACACAATTTATTTGATTTAATATATTTATGAACGACTAATGACATAATCTTGATGTTATCAATAATCCTATACAACATCTAATGACTCAGATACCTAGACAGCCTCGATAATAAGGACGCATTCATTCGACATCTTGAAGATTTCATGGAGGATGTAAATCGATTTTCTTCGAGACGATATTCCCATCGATTAAATAGAGTCGAAAAACGCAAGAATTTTGGTATTTAGATGACCTGTCGTAATTGATTAAGGGTAACACTATACGGACGTCTATAGTCAGAATTTGGCTCATGCACAAATATTTGTAGCCAGTTTTCACCCTCTCGAAATAGGAAGCTTTCAGGCGATTAAAAGAGGTTATTAAAACTTGTAGGTATAGCACCTGACGACGGCAGATCGACGGCCGTGTAGCACCGGAAGCGAGCAGTTTGGGGGCACGCCCCGCTTCCGGTGGTCGCGCGTCGCTGCATGCAAATAGTCGACCATCCGTCCGCTCGCGCCCTTCCGGAAGACAGGTGACGAAAGTACGGTAAGAATGGATACCTTTGTAGTACATTATTATAAAAGCTGTAGGTGTGGGCCGATTGAATTTACATTAGACTGTCAACATTTATATATATTTATGGTTATATTTGCCTCTTTAAGGCTGTGCAGTGTGGTGATATCTGTTGATTAGTCTAATATTGGGGAAGTTTTATTTGTTAGGGTACCCTTGAAATTACATAGTGTTAACACTGTAAAGCAGCGCTGTGTTGTGGCTCACGTTACAACAAAGTACTATGCTGAGTGTTGACCTCTTTGCAACATTTGAGACGCTCAACAGCAAACTGCTATTTTTAATCATTACAATCATTTTCATCATATCTGCCAAAGGATGTTTCCTGCTGGACAAAGGCCTCCCCCATAGATTTCCACAACTCAGTCACATGCCGCCCGCATCCAACGGCTCCCAGCAACCTTCAACAGGTTCTGTCCACTTCGTTGGGAGGTCGTCCCACGCTGCGTTTTCAGATGCGTGGTCTCCACTCGAGAACCTTTTTACCCCAATGGTTATCAGATCTACGAGCAATGTGGCCCGACCATCGCCACTTCAGCTTAATAATCCTTTCAATTATGTTGGCAACTTTAGTTCTTCTACGGATCTCCTCATTTCTGATTCAATCTCGTGGAGAAATACCATGAGGTTTCTTATGAGGCCCATGGTGAGTCCTATATGTCATCACTGATAACACACACTGGTTAAAGACTGTCCTCTTGAGGCAGTGCGATAAACTTAAAAAAAAACCACATTTAATAATATTATAGAAGAAGTTGTCGGAGGTTATTACTTCATTGGGGTCTGTTCTCGTAGGTACTTGCTTGGACACGTCTCCGTTGTACCGGAGACAATGTCTAGTGAATTATAAAATGTATGAGTTCACGTTTGGACATTTATGGACTTCTATTACTTTTATAAAAATCAAAATCATTCCCTTAAAGAATCATTGTATAAGAAGTTTTCAATTTTTAATAACCAAGTAATTAAGATTTATTAGTTCAGCGGTTGGTTTGTGGTTTTTGTTGGTCCCATTAGGTATTAACTTAAATGTAAAAATCATAACCCACGGTTAAGCCAAACAGAATACGTTCACACAGCACTAGTTCATTCCCCCCGCTAATATACAATTCTGTGAGCATAGCGCCGTCTTACCCCCACATAACACAAGGATAAACGCATCAACTATTCGTGCCGGATAAGCTCAACGGGGATAGTCGTGACGATCCCACTTCCGCGCCACTACTGCCGGTCCCGTTGGTCAGAGGCGCGATGAATTTTTTATTCTCGATTATTCCCTAGTTGCTTATATCCGGTCTACTTAGCTCCATGGAAGATTTGGTGACTGAACACGGAGGTAACATTACGATGACGACGTGATGAACGGTAATTTGATAAGCTTTAATAGATTGTTCATATCCTATTTCTTTCAGCATACTTTAGTTCTCACAGTTTCACTTTATGTTAAGTTTGTTATGAACTAACAAATGTATTCAATCACACACAGTCGTACACATACACACACACACATCAGCCTATAACTGTGCACTGCTGAACATGGGCGTCCCAATGATCACTACAATGAGCGGTCATATATTGGCGCGCAGGTTCGCAAAGTGCTCAGTGGGTGGATATAAAAGTTTACACTATTTAAGGCGTTTTGTCAAACTTTTTACACTAGCAGCTTGTGGGTCAACTTTACTCAGAAAGCGTATAACAAGCTGCGTACTCAATATAACAACGCATTCAGGGCGTTGTTGGCGCTACCCCGATGCTGTAGTGCTTCTGAAATGTTTGCCCAGGCAACAACTGATGATTCCTATGCTAAGAAAGAAAGTGGCCTCAGTCGTACACAGGCTGTGGAGAGGCTCCAGCTGTTTAATGAAAGTATTTTCAGCACGACTTGATAGCGTGATAATCAGCCTTTTTCACTGAGCTGCACGTCTATGGCCTAAGTTCAGGATTTGGCCGGGGAATGAGGTAGGTAGGTTCCTTTATTAATTAATTAATGAATGATCCCATTGTTTCTAAATCTTTAATATCTTATGTAATTCGTAATTATTATTTACTGCTTATTAATTTGATACGATTATTATGCTTATTATACTATAATGATTATTTTACTAAAGTTAACTTATCTGTGATACTGTTATGGACTATATAAATGTCTGAAATAATGATTTATTATTATTATTATAAACATGTAAGTGGTTCTGGACAACAGCTGTTCTGTAGATCATAAAAATATTTGCTCCATGCGGGGATCGAACCCGTGGCATACATCCAGAACCACTTACATGTTTATAATAATAATAATAAATCATTATTTCAGACATTTCTGCCTTCTGCAGTACACTGCAGAAGGCAGAAATCACTTACCCACTGCGCCGTCAAAAGTTTGTCTCTAACTTAACATCATATAAATATAAAATCTGATTGTTTAAATTAAAATTAATTGGATAGTAAACAAAATGGCTACCTAGATAATACTAAGTTACGCAAAAAGTAAACCAATACCGCTTACTTCAACAACAAGGTGTCACGTTTCAGTTTGAAATTAAATTTAACATTTTATTTTAGATGAGCAGCACCTTGGAAATTACAAAGCGTTTCCTCAAGAATGGCTGAAAATATTCCTAAGAGTTTTAATATCGTATCACTTAAACACAAAAGAGATGAAAGCAGTACTTCATAATACAACAACTGGAAACTCAATAAAATTTAATATTGGCTTAAATTTATCATCCCTTGTTATTAAAGAGATACGAAACACGGTTTAATATTGAATCTTGAAAGTTTGTAAATTATTAAATAAGTTCAAGTTTTTATGAAACTGACTTTGGCACCGTGGCGCTGAGTTTTCACACTTAATTAATACAATAAAAAAATAAAGACTATTATATTTAAGTATCTGATTGGTCACCAACTGAGTGTAAAGTCCTGAGGTTTATTCCGAGGTGCGGCAGTGTTACTGGACTGTTTTGTTATGAGGTTATCAGAAACAGCTCGGCCTTTGAAATTCAGCTCGGTTTAAATCGATATGCTTGCTCCCTATGAGATGGCACTTAGGCATCCTTGATGAAATGCAGGTGTACAAAATAAGATATATTTTGACGTCAAGGTTAGCGCAGTGGGTTTCTGCTCTATGGTTCGATCCCCGCACGGAACAAATATTTGTATAATCTACAGATAGTTGTTTCGGGTCTGGGTGTTTGTGTTTGTGAGATTTATGTTTGTAAACTGTACCCACGACACCGAGGAAATTAAGTGTGGGACGTAGTTTAAAAAATGCTTTCATTTGAGCCGAATGAAGTCCACTGCTAGACACAGACCTCCCTCAAAGATCACCACAACGACCGATATGGGTGTGTTGTGTGCTTAATGGGGGGGTTTTGGCATAATCGCTACGCTTGGCAGACGAGTTGGCGATCGCAGTTTAGTTGTTAATGTAGTCGAAGGACGCCGCTGCCCATCCTGCTTTACCGATCGCAAAATATTTTGCGTAAAGTAACCAGTAGGTAACAAAGGGATATGAAATTTGATAGTCTGTTAGTACCATGTCGTTTTAGCTAAGAGCAGACCAGCCACCGATAGGTGTCGTAAAATGCGAGTAACAGCCGAATTAATAATCAATCTAAACCAAAATGTTTGGATTTCGGATTGAGGATTTGATGTGTGAAGATCACACTTAACACAAAGACAGATAAATTATTTAATCTTAAATCTAAAGCTTTTAGATTAGGCTGATTATTAATTTTGGCTGTAAAGGTTAATCAGGATGAGGATGAGCATCTCAACATACTGCGATCACCAATCCGCCTGCCCATATGACCTCAGAAAGTCTCCCTAGATTCCTAAATTAGTGCTTGAAAATTGTCTCTATATCGTAAAAACCGTGTAAACTATAGTAAACAGTTGTATAATTATGTATTATGGCGTTATAAAATACGCGGCTAGTTTACCTCATAATTTATTTTAAGATAATATAACCGTCTCTTGTGTAGCCCCATAAGGTACACTCTCGTAAACCCATAATTCGTTGATAACGGTTAGGTCCTATGTGAAAGGAGGGTGAACCTATCACAATTTATTGGAGGCAATATAAAAATGGCGCTGAAAAATCTTTTCGCTAAAGTACTTATATTTTTTGCCTGACATGGAAATCATATCCAGAGAATATCATGTCCTGGCAGGAATACTTGTGCGTGCTTGCTCTAAGCCCGACAAAGCAATATTAAAATTGCTATTAAGTTAATTATCACCACTACTGCGAATTTATTAGTTTTGGAACTTAGAGGGTAAAGTCTCATAGAACGACGCACTACAGATTGTATTTTGGGGAGTTCGATCGGGAGCTACACGAACTGATCCTACCATCCACCT
This sequence comes from Diloba caeruleocephala, assembly GCA_947459985.1. Lineage (NCBI taxonomy): Eukaryota > Metazoa > Arthropoda > Insecta > Lepidoptera > Noctuidae > Diloba > Diloba caeruleocephala. The sequence continues at coordinate 16,337,822 of OX381615.1, forward strand.
TCTACCATCAGACTTCCGGGTGCACTGCAGGTTATCATCCGCACTTGCTTGATATCCTGATATGTCGCACTCAACTACTGCTTTTTCTCAAGCTTCATTACGCGCACAGCCAAGTTCTGGAACTTTACTGTGCTTGTTCTGTTTTCCCTGCTACTTATAACTCGTTAACCTTTAAAGTAAGAGTGAAGGCATTTTCTGGGTGCGCTCATTCCAACGTAGAACTTATCCATCGTTTTCCATCAGGAGAGATCGACGTCAAAAGCGGATCCATACATAGCCAAAATAAAAAAAGGAACTTGTTTGAACAAAAAAGTATAAGGAGAAAACATTATCAATACGCCTATCTTGAACAAATTAATTAACATAAGCGAAAACAAACCAGCTGATCCGAGATAGTAAATAGTTGCAAAAAAGAACCAGAAACAACGACGTGAGGATTACGTGCAAGAATTCAGCTTAGAACAATGGCCGGCCTTGAGGCGAGGCGCAGTAATCAGTGCTCTCGGACTGCGGACAATGGCGTAGATACAAATATCTATGTAGATGGCTTGCTTGTCTTGCTTGTTTGTCCTTGTCAGTAAGACATAACACGGTCATTGTAGCGTACCTTTGCTGACGTTACAAGGTCTGGAGGCGATTAGTTTGTATACGAAAGAGAATTCAGTAGGCTATAGGTGGCTCAGGTGCGCCTTGTTGACAGACGGTCTTTGGGCTTTGTGTACGGAAGACGGGCTCGCGTAGTTGCGGTTGACATTGGTTGAGGTCGGTGTCTAGCCTTAGGCTTTTGTTCATAGAGTTCGGTGTTACTCTTATGCAGTATACCAATTTAAAGCTCGTCAATATTTTATATAGGTACTAATCAGCAACGATTCCGGAGCGGATTCTTTTTTCAATTTTACTGTATTATTACCAGCCTGTTATGATATAAATAAAAAGAAAATAGAAAATGCCGTACACTGTTAAAGATTCAAGCGATTACACCCTTCTGACACTAGTAGATACCTATCTAATAACAGTTGGTGCAGCGGCTAAGCGCTTAGCGTCCTGCGCTACGCGGCGCCCTTCGCGGGTTCGATTCCCTCACGGAACTAATATTTGTATGATCTACAAGTAGTTGTTTCGGATCTGCGTGTTTATATGTCGGTAAACTACGCTATAAGAGAAAGAAAACCTAGATCTTTTTTTCCAAAACAAAATATAGTGATCATTTATTGTGTTTGGCAAAGCGCTACCTTGTGTTGAGTACCATAACTTGCAACATCACAGTTGTGCCATTTTGAACCAAATGGGATTTATGGACCATAAAGTAATTTAGTATTTTTGTTATAAAATTGGTAGTTATTGGTATAAAGTGATATGAACAATGAAACTGCACCATATATTATATCAAGTAATGCTATGATTACTTTCTTGTTCACTTTCTTGACACTAAACCATAGACTCTCAAGGTAGGCCGAGGCGATACGTTGGTGTTTTTAGCAGGTAAAAGCCTGGCACGCCCCCCTCCCATGCCTTCGCCAGGGCAGACGAAGTCCACGAAGATTTCCCCACGGTAAAAAAGGTTCCCAGCTAACATCTGCTATACATACCACTAAGTTCTGTCTTACAAGCAGTTATAAAAAAGCGCCACTGAGTGAAGTACCTCATTAAACTAGTATATAAACTTGTTATTCTTAATTAATATAAACAACTCAATGGTAATGTTCTTAACAGCCAGCTACTTTTGGATTTGTTTAAATAACACATGGCTGTTTTTAAACAAATTAATTTAGCTTAGTAAAAATTACTTATATTGTTATTCCTATTCATGTTACTAAGTAGATTAGAAAGAAAATGACACCAGTTTCTTCAGCAGCCACATTAATCAAGTACAGCAGTCAAGATAGTCTGTCTTAGTTCTATATTTTCGTCGAACTTGATAAATGTGCTTTGGGTACATTCGCGAACTTTCTCTGGTTATCTGGATACGTAAAGTTTTGCCAGTTTCAAGTACCCCGTAATTTACTTACATCAATGTTGTCTTCAAACTAGCAAGTTACCGTATACGAGAGATATTATCGTGTTAGTAAACGTTTACGATCTCGTAAGTAGTTTGACAAACGTTATAAGGTATCGTTGCCGTGTGTATATTGTTATGATCGTGTTTTATCTTGTGTACTGAGCCAGGAGCGCGGCAAATAACAGTAATTGTAACCAATGTCGTGAGAACCGGCGTTGTGCAATGAGCTAACCACTGAACTAGTTCACAGATTAATCTTAGATTAATCTTAACAACTATCATTAAGATCTAGCGGTAAGACACGATCTAAGATAACGATATGTCGTACATAAAAAATATAACGATTGTGGGCCTCGTGTAACATACATATAGTAGCAATATTCTAAGTGTTAGCACAGATAATATAGCAGTATACTAGTGTTAGTATTCTAGTTAGCACCTATGTTCGTACTGTATGATAATGAATAAAATATTATGCAAATCACAGTTCCTACTTAGTAAGTAACATATTGCTGAACTATCAGATCTTATTATATCCGTTTATGTCTAGACTTCCTGTGGTGTAGTAGTAAATACGTGACGTAAGAGACAAACCGACTCACTGGAAACATTCTTAGTGCATAAAGTCTAAGCATTGATGACTCAGTCAGGGCAATATTTGAAGACAATAATCCTGAAGCGTGTGTATGTAATACAAGTAGCATAACTAACACAAAGACGAGCATTACCTACCTTTATCTTATACATTTTCATCATGACATATTTTATACGATCACAAATTCTCTGTGGAATATCGTGAATTGAAAAATATAGAGGGCATTTTATATCATACGTATGAATAATGAAATTTACATTAACAACTAGCATACACCTCCATTTTCAAAGTTGGTAAAATGGAACTAAAAGTTTTAAAATTCGATGCCGATGGACTACCGCCGGCTATATGGAGTAAGATCAAAAGAATGACACAACTGGCGTCCAGAGTTTAATCTGAAACTCAATCAACGAGCTCACAAAACCGACACGGTCCAATCCACTCGGTGGTGAAATCGAGACCACGGCCCATGGTTACAGTAAGTGAAACTGTACACTATGCAACTTCCGTCCACATAATGTTGTCAGATATCCGATGACTGTCGGACGGGAGGTCCGCGCGGCCTGCGGTTGTGCGTCCGTTTGATCCACTCTTATGTCATATTCAAATTAACGTCATACGATACGAGTACTTCGATTTCATTTATTAAATTAGATTTGATTAGATTAGACCGTGTGGTGTCCTGATTAAGAATATAGCACCACTCCATTTTCTTCTGTGGATATTGTAAAAGACGGCAAAGGGACTTTAAACCAGAAGGATGGGCAGCAGCGTCTCTTTTATGGAACTGGCCTACCTAGTGAGGTGAATACTGAAAATCTTCCCTCAAAATGACGACACAACTAGTTGTTGAGGAAATCTATGGCGGAGGCCTTTTTCAGGAGTGGACTTTCTTCGGCGGATATGATGATGATGATGATGTGAAATTAGATTTCCGTACATTTGCGACGAAAGGGCGCCTCCTGGGGCATTCGGCAGGCTGAGGCGACTGACTCGGCAGCGCGCACTTGAGAAATGGCGTCACCACCTGAGGATGCAATTCTCAACCAAGCGGGTAGTCGAGGCCATCCTGCCGCTCATCGGAGCCTGGCTCAGAAAGAGCGAGCGCGTCACCTACCGGCTGACGCAGGTATTCACCGGACACGGTTGTTTCAGTGCGTACTTGCACACGATAGGACGCGAGGTCCCGGCACAGTGTCACCACTATGATAGCGACCTGGGGTGCAGTTCCTTAAGGTCAAACATCCATACATCCTTCAATACGGAATTAAAATGACGGTGAAAAACCAATATGGTATACGCTAAGACATGATTGAAGCTATTCAAGGACACGTTGCAGAAGGTAAGCCATGAGGACCAGACTTAGCGATTACCAAATTTGTTTACACCGTTATTTCAATTCTGTATTCAAGGATGTATGGATGTTTGAGCTTAGAGAATTGCACCCCAGGATACCGCACAGCACACGCTCAAGGAGTGCCCTGCATGGGTTGCCGAGCGGCGGATTCTGGCCGATTGGACCGGGCAAGATCTCACTCTGGTAGCAGTAGTGTCTGGCTGGCTTTGCAGAGCATGAGAATTGGAGTGCTGTGCTGTCCTTCTGTGAGAGCGTCATGTTCCAGAAGGAGACTGCAGTGGGCGATCGGGAGAGTGCCAATCCCGCACGGAGAAGGACGAGACGGCGCCGGGTTAACAACCGCCCCGGCACCCAGCTCCAACACACCTGGGCCGATGATGCCGTCGCTGTATGGTGGGAGGGCTCGGGGGTCACAGGCGCGCAGATTGGGGAATCTGCGGGCCCACACCGAGCGACCCACGGGGAGACGGTGGTGTGCATGTGGTCACGCGCTGACGTGTGCGCAACATAGCACAGCGCACAGTGAGGCTTCGGGGGATCCTTTTTAATTTCCCCGGGGGGTGATCGCTTTATAGTCGCCCTCCCCGAGATGTGCCTATGGGCTTGGCACCGGTGGGCGGCTCTAGTGTGATCGTACGAGGTCCTGGAGTCCCCTTTAGGTGTCGAAGATAACCGCCTCAGTAGCTGGTCCACTAGGCCCGGTCGCATTGTGCGCTTGTTTAAATTTCAATAGAAATAAAAGAGTATTTAAGAAACTAAAAAATAACACGCTTTTATTGAAATATGAATTGAAAATATTAAATTTAGGGTTCTCTCCATTTGTGTTCTCATTATTACGCAGTTATCCTATATCATATCGTCACATCCACGGCAAACTTGTACGAATCTACCATTTCAGTAAATTAGGTATTCTGATGAAAAACTGTATCTAATGTATAATTCTTAATGGATTCACTTTGTCGAACTTACGAATATCTATAAGAGCGGGTACAGAATTTAAAAAAAAATGGAAATGTTTGTAAAAGTGTATAGGTACATACAGTTTTTCATCAGAATACCTAATTTACTGAAATGGTAGATTCGTAAATTTGCCGTGGATATGACGATATATTTGATCGCTATTAATAAAGGTAGAGTAATTGTGAGAACGTAAGAAGAGAGCACTCTACGCTTTTCTTTCATTAGAAAATTATTTTGTGCATTTCATTCCATATTTTAATAAAAACGTGTTTTTATGTTTTAAAACTATAAATATATTTTTATTTATAAATCATATAGTAAGAGTTAACCTGTAAATTTATTATTGTATATTTTGGATAACATAAGTAATATAGAAACGACTGAAATAATAAACGATAATATTTATAATATATATTATGAACGAAAAGAGATTAATATCATCGTAGACACACCATAGTGTAATAAAAAAATACATAACTAAGTGCCGAGGGCGGACAGACAGAAAGTCGCACGACGCCATGTTCCTCTAGGGAACAATAAAAATGATATAGGGCCTGCAGCTTTGTCGCAGCAGGAAAATCAATAGGATAGAAATGTCAAAACAAGGTCGAAGAACTCCCCATGCAATAACAACCTATGAAAATTATAAACAACTACGATACCGCCGCCCTCTACTGTGCCCGCGAGCACATTGTGCCGCATTCCGCTCCCTTAGGGATCGAATTTCACAAAGTATTTTGAAGAAGGCACTTATGTCTTTTGTGCTATAACCTACGTGCGACAGCGTCCTGGTAACTTTTAATTTAGTAAACATAACTCACCACTTTTCATACTGTCATTTGTTGTATCATGTAAAACGAAACGCTTTTATTACCTGAAACAGAAAAAAACGTTGTTAATTATATATATTTTGTAATGTTAGACTCGTTTTTGACATGAAAATACAAATGATATAAATCACTGTAATCATAATGTCTTCCCACGTTATAAGTCAACAAGGTCTGGCCAAAATATGAGCTGTCATTAGAGACCCAAACGTAACATTGTTGAAGGTGATACTCTAATTGCGCCAAATGGCTTCCTGTAAATACAGCAATTTGTTACAAAAGAATATTGAACGCTTTGATCAATTTATTTATTTGGCAAACGGCAATGTCAGAAGTCTTCCAAACTATTTGTTTTGGCTGCGCACCGGTGGTAAGATATGCGATTGGTACAATGTTAGTACAAAACAAATTTGATAAGAACCAATTGCCATTACATCCGCGCACATCCACACTAAAACCCGTAAATTACGCGCACCTTACGCCAAAGTTGACAGATTTATTCATACGTGTGGGCCGGAGTAGGACCGTTAATTTTACTGTGAACCAATTGATTATAAAACTATTTCAGTAGCCTTTGATGATAATGAAACGAGGGATATATTAATTCATTAAGTTCAGCTGTAATTCTTTTGACGACGTAACAAGCGATGACCAGTAACAGCCCATGTAGTACAATCAATAATCAGTTTTTGCATGTGTTAAAATAACATTCGTAATCCTTCAAGGGTTCAACAAAGTTAGAATTAGAATCAAAGTGCTACTTGAAGCAAAGCAAAATTATCGACTATCCACTACTGAATTCAAGAATAGGAAATAATAAGCTAATATAAAGATTCTCTTTTACCTACTCTTAGATTATTGTAGAAGGTGCTTGTTGTAATATGCTAAGCGCATAATTTTACACCTATAATCTAAGAACTTAAGGATTAACTTCGTTCGGTTAACAATCACTTACATATGCTGGCACTTCTATATATATTATATATATATATATATTTTATATTATATAAAATATTATAAAAATATTATACATCAATATCCTAATAGAAATAATCAATAAATTTAAAACGTAGGGTACGATTCTATTCAATCGGGCAATTTAGTGTTCAGAATGATGAATAAACATTTACTGTTATCGATCTAGAATCCATTCGAGGTAACAATTTACAGAGACAAAAACAGAGTAACACTGTACTACGTTTTCACTTAAAATGTGTATCTATGTCAAATCAGTATCTAATCTAATAATTGAAGTAATTTCTTCTAATAATATTTATTTTTTAGCCCGACCATGTATTGTTTGTGGCACTAGCAGTGTTAATATAATTAATCAAAGCAGTTTACAGGTACATACAAACAATGACATCGGGTTTCAGTGACTGATTTTATCGTGATGTTAAAGTATCACACTGAATACACCGAATGTATTGGCAATCGCAACTGCACTGAATAGTAAAGAGCGTGGCTGTGAGATTGAAACTATCACAATGAGGAACATATGTGTTTGATCATAATCATTATCGCCATCGGAATACATTTGCTTTGTTTAGGTGTGAGTTGCTGCCATCTAATTCGATGAAACACTTTGAATATCTTGGTTGTAGGAAATTGTGGCACTTATTCAAGGACTTTGTTATTTTACCTATGTTTCTGTAATTTCTTATCGTGGTAAATATGTGCTTTAATTCAAATTAATGTCTTTGTTATGCGTGGATCCATTTGTGATATGAACACATTTTAAGTGAATCTGTTGCCGTTAAACACATTTATTAAAACCTGAGCTATAAACAAGAAAACAATAAATATGAAAAGAAATCAATTTTAATCTTTATTTCATTCTATCATTATTATCCAACGACAAAAATAATGTTGACCGTAATAAAAAATAACAGAAATATGTCGTTAAGGATAATTAAATTGATTTAGCTCCTAAAACAATCTCATAAAACATCTTTGTTAAAATTATCGTACAATAAAGTAGGTAGTACCTTGCGTTTTTTTTCTATACGCCCTTCAATATTTACAAGATGATTACGTGTGCCGAAATATCATCATCATCATATCAGCCACAGGACGTCCACTGCTGAACAAAGGCCTCCCCCTTCACCGCCGAAATATGTTGAAGTGTAATCAGTTCAAGGCCTTAAACCAGGATTATTACTAAAATCAGCATCAGCTTCAGTGTCAGTATTGATCGATACTGACGCGTAATTTTAATGCATTCACAGCACTGGGGTAGGGCTTATAGGGCGGACAGCTTAATATTAAATAGCTTGTTTAGGTATGTCTTGTTAAAAACAAATTACAGTTCCTAATAAGTTGTCCGTTACATGGGCCAGACAGCGACAGTCATTCAAACCAGCTCGTTCCAGTTCTGAAGGGCTATCTAGTGACGTTTAAATAATATGCAACTGACTGTATCATCAGTTGTAAATCACGCAGGGTAGGTTCTGATTGCGGCCGCTGAATAATGTGCAATAATGAGTTGTACAACTCACTCAGATAAACACTATGACGACTTCAATACTAAACTCCTTTCTATTTTCAGTCAAATGTGCAAATGTAGACGTGTTCTGGATAAATATAGGGAACTAGTAATACTTAGGGATAATGAGTACTACAACAACAGGCTTATAATAAATACTGGTGTGAGTGGTGCAATTTTTTAAATGGATTATCATTGTATCAGCCAAAGAACGTCTAGTTCAACGAACGTGTCGTTATTATGCTTGGCAGGCCGGTTAGTGAGCATAGAATGGCTGCTGTAACACTGAAAGGACGCTGTTGCCCCTCCGGTTTAGAGTCCCTTAGTCACATTTAACGATATTCATGGAAGGACATGGAGTGATCCTATATAATTAATCCGGACACCACATGGACGTTACTGAAACGAACTAGAAAAAACGGAGTAATTTATCAATTCTTTTCTGCTGAAATCAGAGGTCGGTGATCTGTGTTTATATGCACATATCATACTATAACTACCCTTCTGCGTCTGCTGCCATTTCAGGAGTACCTCGCAACAGCGTTACATGGGATAGAGCAAGCGGTCTGAAAAACCGAAATGTTGTGCGACTGTCTCTGGCGTATAGCTAAGTGACAACTAGTAAATGACTAGTTGTTTCGGGTATTCGTGTGGTATTTTGGGAAACAATCCCGTTCATGTACACATCTTAAACTACACTAATAATATCAGCCTGTCAGTAACTGACTTTTTTTTCTACAAATTCTACATGAACTTCCTCCGCCGCGGGGAAGGACGGAGGGGCATGCCGGACTCCTACCGGCTAAGACCTCATCTAAGGGGAAGCTCCAGGTCCTCGTATGATCACACTAGAGCCGCCCACTGGTGGTCAGTAACTATCCTACAGCTGGGCAAATGTGTCATCTCATACAGAGAAGGCGAACGTTATTCATCACGCTTGCTCACTGCGTATCGACACTAAATAAAAATGAAAGTCAAATTTAAAAAGAACTGCTGTGTATCAAATTCCATTCCTTTTCAATTTCACATTCATTCTAGCAATTTTATTTTATTTTATTGCAGGCTTATACAGGGTGTCCAGTAAATAGCACGACATACTGCAGGGGGTGAGAGCTTGGGTCAATACCTACCAAAAAATCACAATATATGTTCAGCAAAATCTTACGGATTTACAGTAGTACAAACATTTATGATAAGAAAATTGTACTGTGAAAATTTAAATAAAAATTGTATTTCTTGAAAACATTTTAGTTTTTAATAGAATAAAGACTTATCAATGAGTAAAGTTTGAGTTACTATACACAAATAATTTGAGGTAAAAAAAAAAACTAGAAAAGGAATTTTTCATTACGAGATGCTTAAAAATCTGTGAAATATGAGAGAAAAATGTGAGAAATCTGTTAAATACCTTGGTATAGATTTTTCGATATTTCGGAAAATTTTGTACTACTGTAAATCCATAAGATCTTGCTGAACATATATTGTGTTTTTTGGTAGGTATTGACCCAAGCTCTCACCTCCTGCAGTATGTCGTACTATTTACCGGACAACCTGTATATGTTTAGCCCATTACTGTCCCACTGCTGGGCACAGGTGTCTGTCACGATGAGAAATACACTGGCTTAGTGCGGGTTGGCGGACTACACACACAATTGCGAACAGTTTGGAGCTAATAAGGTTTTTCTTCACCGTTAACGCAAGTAACAATCAAATTCTGATCCTCACATGACTCCGAAAAGTCTGAGGTTCGGGTCGGGATCGAACTCAGACCCTCCTGTATGGAAGGCAAGCGTTAACTACTAGGCTATCACTGCTATTATGCAGCAGCCTTCAGTAGATGCAGTGAAATCAACTACTGCCAACTTTGCCCAATTGTTATACTGAAGCCAAAAACGCTGCAGCTATCGAATTCAACAACGTTTGCAGTGATACACTTTGTATAGTGCACTCACACTGATTAGATTAATTTTTTCCAACTGTACATTAGTAAAACAAAGTAACGAGATACGTTAACGCGTAGCAGACTCACTATCTTTATCCATTTGTTTTTATGTAGATTCAAATGTAAATTTTGGTGTAATGACGCGAAAATTTGAAAGCTCACTCCTCATTTATATTTATGAGGACTGCGTTTACAACTTTCATGCATCACTACAAAAATATAAATTGTATGAGGTATGTAAAAAGACACATGTACGGTGATCATTATGCATCGGTATTATTGTTAAATTCATCATATCGGCCACAGGACGTCCACTGCTGAACAAAGGCCTCCCCCACAGATTTCCACAATTGTGTCATCATTTTGGGGGGTATTTGCCAATACTCACCACGCTTGGCAGACGGGTTGGTGAGCGCAGAATGGCTACTGTTCTACAGAAGGGACGCTGCTGCCCATCCCTCTGGTTAAGAGACGCTTAGTCGGCTTTTACGACAGCCACGGCAGGAGATGGAGTGGTGCTACACTCTCAATCCGGATACCACACGGCAATTGTTAAATTGCATATGAAAAAACACTCCTTTCCTAGTTCGATTTTTGTCACCTGTACACCAATTAGTGTAAATTTTGGAAGTAGTTGGCGCAAATTCTGCATTTGCATGTAATTTTTTCATGCAGAGCAAACGCATATCAGAAATTTAGACAACGAAACCAAACTCACTTTGTGGTACTTACAGTGAAGATGAAAAAATAAGGAAACAAGAGTGACTGTAAAATTTCAACGGTAGCTGTTTACGTCCGACCTTTTTACGATGTTGTTAACTGTTGATTCTTTTTAAACATCTGCGCCGTGAACTGTATACTACATTGTTCGCGGTTTGAAAGCTAAAATGGCGCTTGAAACGTGCTTATTGCTTAATCGTAGGACATTAACATTTTCTATAAAGCCATTCAAGCTACAAAATGGTGATGATTTATGCCTTAATAGATTAATTCAAACTTCTTTTATGTATCTAAATACCTTCGCCGATTTAAAATCGGTTCTCATGAACATTAATAAGAAATGTTTATTTTATGTTTACTCAAGTAACAATAAAATATTATTGAATAGGTTATGATAAGCTATAACTATATAATATGTTTTATACTAGTTAAGAAAATAAAATAGTAAACTGCAGCAATTTGCAATTTATAACAAAAGCCGCTAATGTAAATTGAAATGTATCTATTTATCTACTCCTAAATACTTTAAAACTACAATACCCAATCAATCAATCTAATGTATAAATATATATAGTAGCCGTTAGAAACATAAACCATTCGGTCAGAAGCGTCATTTTAATCTCCTTAATAGTTCGAAAGACGCTTCAACCAGTGCCTCGCTGCGTGCTAAGCGTAGATTGACATATTGTTTAACTTTTAACGGAAGTGTACGACTTTATCTTAAGGGGTGAGGTGTGTGTGAGAAACACATGAGAAAACGCGTCTTTTATGTTTACGAGATACGTCCTTAGCGGGCGTTTTATTTAAGTAGTTGTGTTTACATCCCAGTGTGATCCGTTCAACGACTAAACATTTTAGGTACTACGTTTACGTGCTAAGCTTTGCGTTGGATTTCACGAAATTATTGTTTAAAGCGTGGGCTGTTTCGTGAAAATAAAAATGTGTCATGAGCTCACCGAGACTTAACACGTTTGCGGACACACCGATATACCTAAAAATGCACATGTTATTTGTATAGAGGATATGCCAGCTGTGTGATATCCACCATAAGTTCAACAAATAGGACACTACCTGCTATTACCGTCTTCGCATATAGCAGTTCAGTCCTATAGTAACGATGTAAAACTTCTTTGTCCGCCGTTGTTGTGTTGATGCCCGGATTAATATAATATTAATGTAGCACCACTCACCACGTAAAAGGCGACTAAGGGAATATAACCAGAGGGATGGGCAGCAGCGTCCCTTCTGTGAAGCGGTAGCCATACTGCGCTCACCAACCCGCCTGCCAAGCGAGGTGAGTATCGGTAGATACCCCCCAAAACGGTGACACAGTTGTGTAAATCTATAGGGGGAGGCCTTTGTTCAATAGTGGACGTATAAATGGCCGATATGATTGAAGTAGGGATATACTAATGCACTTGAAACATTTTGCTACTAAAGTAATTTTATCAGTACCAATTGGAATTCAATTCCGTTGTCACGTCTTTCGTAAGTACAATCAATATCCGATGAAATCCCCAATATAACCGAATAAACGGCTGTAAATTTTTCATTTGTCGTTCGCAAAAGCCGAATTAATTTTCTGCCCAACTTTGTATTGACATGCATCCAATGCAATGATGTTTCAATACGCACGCGGGATTATTTAGTTGTTCGTGTACATGTACGAGAGAATTGAGTTTAAATTAAATAAGTAAAAACTTTTAAACGTTTCAGAATTATAGACATTATGCCAAATATATTTTCAAATTTTAGGCCACAGCATTCGGTCCCGGTTCGGTTTAGTTCCCAGCAAAGAATATGCCACGCCTCTCCAACCATGGGTGTCGTAAAAGGCGATTATACGTTAATATCACGAGGATGGGCAGCAGTACCCTCGTTTCCAATAACAACATACTGCGGTCATCAATCCGCTTGCCAAACGTGGTGTTTATGGCAATATCTCGAATGACCCATCATTGGGACGCTCATGTTCTACATACGTACTTTTACGGGTTGATGCCTTTCGCGTCCAGTTATCATCTTCCCTCACCGTATACCTTCATCAGCTTTTGGAAAAATCTAGCTAAGATATTGGATGACCGGGTGGTAACCCTTACTGGGGTATACTGATATCCTTAAATCAGACCGGTTGTCAGAAATTCGGGCTTCTGACATCTCGTGCTGATTATCATTGATATGCGTACGACAGCCGGGACCAATGGCTAAACGTGCTCTCCAAGGGACAGTGAAGGCTGATTGAATGAATAAAAAATTAGCGATAAATACACCTACCATATATTCGCAAATGCTGCTCGTTTTTTGCTCAAACTAATTTTCTTTTCCCACTGTATCCACGAGTACAAGCACGGAAGCCTTAATCGCCTCTAGCATCGATACAATTTAAATCGGAATAAAACGAGCAAAGCGAATCGATCTCTATCCTATCGAGAGCAAATCGCACGACTAAAGACGCTCTCTCGGACGGAATGCTCCGAGCGATTGGAAATACTTGTGTTTCAAGTTCAAAAAGAAAAAAGTTAATTGGTAGTGTTTTTGTCATTGCGCAGTCCCGTTACTCCTTCAACTAATCTCTCTATTTTCAATCTCTCGATTGATCGATCTCGTCTTTTACCCACTTTTACACGCTTCAAGCAACGAAATTGCGAAAGTCTTGAAAAAATTGGAACACTGACATTTTATTCTGTCTTTTCTGGTCAAATTGATTACTTGGCTGCTTTAAAGATAATTCTGCATTAAGTAGCAAATTGTAAGAAGAAGGTAGGTTTCATTGATTTAAGGCATAGTTAATTCCAATGATTCGGACTACTTTCCTTTAGAAAACATTTAGAGTAGTTTAAATATAAAGTTAATATAAGCAACTACATATATCAAGTAATGAAACATTAAAATTAAACGTAATTAAGGAGAATATAAAAGCAGTTACTTTGAACCAAGATCCCTTGATAGTTTTTAAATATAGATAAGAACGTTCAGAAGTACATAGGATGAATAATCATTTCACTAACAAAGCAGTTAACAATCTTTGAAATTGAATGTTTCGTCGAGTTGTGAATAATAAATCATAAGCGTCTACGAATTTCAAAGGGGACCCTCAAAGTGTTCATTTAACAGTGTCATCAAAGAGCAATGTAAATCTTAAGCCAACCAACATATTATAGGAAGAAAAATTATACAAGGTCTTCATTTCACACTCACTAGCTAAAATCCAGACACATTTAATTGGAAATTGGGTGGAATCGTCCGTCGTAAAAATCCTATTAATTAACTTAGTGAACGATTTTATCTTGAAGTGAAATATTTTTATTTACTTGAACTCAATTTATTTACAATGAAATCGTCATATTAAACCATCTCGATGTTATGTTAATATATGTTTTCAACTAAATGTTCGACCACGATGCCGACGCCTGTGCAGGCTGCGGAGCTATAATAAATTGACATGCACCCAAACTATTCCGCACATTATTATTAGTAAACGCGCACGCATCATCAACGACCGTTCCTTTAATTTTGTCTTTTATACTGTCTGGCATACCACCAACACTCGTAATTAAAATCCAGCTAAGATAAACACAGTAAATTTTAACAGTACAAAATAGTAGGTATCTCGCAATAATTACGAGTAAAAGGCTAGTTATACAAGTCAAAGAAATACTGCTATATACTACCGGATTAAAAAGAGATAATAGATTTTTAACCCTATATACAGACACTTTATAAATAGATGTAGTGAGATAATATTTGGAGCAAATACTACGATTAATTCCGCGCCAAGTTATTAATAGCTCCTGCTATATTAATTGTCGTGTCCTGTATAACTTCAATACATTTTTTATTGTTTACATCCGCAGCGGTTTCGGGCATAACGCCACGCCATGATTACATTTTCACGTCACTGTCAACTTTGAACAAAGACACGGAGAGAAAGCCATCAGTCATTATCAGGAGAAAGAACAATAAAACGCCGACTCATGGTCGTTAACCGAATTCACCTTACAATAAGGGAACTCTGAGGGCACCAGCCACCCTAAATACTTAGTTAAGGTTTGAAGGAATGTTGGCAAATCTGAAAAGTCACGGCTGCCGCTCACGATGCTAGTAATTAGGTATTTAAATAAATTAGCTACTAAATAAATGTTGAATTTGGGTAGGTTTAGAAATCTTGGCGACGCGCGACGCTGCCTAGCAGATTATGTTTGCAAGCCTCTTTTTTGCTAGGTTGCAAAAATATTTTCAGTTTCATTTTCAGAGTTCCAGTACCTAATTATGGAAAAATGTAACACTTATAGGATTACTTTGCTGTCCATCTGGCCGTGAGTATAGGCCTTTTTGTTCCGAAACGGCTGGTAGTCATCATCATCATCATATTAGCCAAATGTCGTCCACTGCTGAAAAAAGCTGAACAAAACCAACAACATCACAGCGGGAATCCCAAAAAAATCCCAAAGCCTCACTGTACGCTGTGCTGCGTACACGGTGGCACGTACCCACGTGTGCACCGCTGTCTTCCCGGGGCCAGTCGGTATGAACATGCAGATTTCCCAATCTGCGCGCTCGCGATTCCCAATGCCAAGGTTCTCCGCAGTGTTACGGAAACAGGAAGCTCAGGCGTGGAGGACATGGGTGGAATCAGATCGGAGATCTCGCTTTGCAGTCTCCTTCTGGAGCATGACGCTCTCACAGAAGGAGACCATTGTGCTCCAATTTTAACAGAGCTCTGCCAAACTAGCCGAAACTACTGCCGGCAGAGAGAGAACCTAGCCGGATACCATCGACCAGAATCGACTCGGCAGTACATGAGTGCCCTCTCTTTAAGCGTGTGCTATGCTGTATTCCGATCACTACCACAGTGGTGGCATCGTGCCGAGACCTCGCGACCTATCATGTGCAGGTACGCACCGACACAACCGTGACCGGTAAATACCTGCGTCAGGCGGTAGGTGATGCACTTGCTACTTTTGACCCAGGGTCCAAAGAGCGACAGGACGGCCTCGACAACGCGCTTCGTTTTTTATTTTTGTTTTGTACTACAACCTGAGGCGTTCTCACTATGTTTCCAGCCGCCTTAGCCTATCGAAAGCCTCTGTAGGCATGCTTTGCTGTTCTGGCTTCCTGGTGACCTACAATCTTAAATTTGGCACGAAGAGAGGTCTTTTGGTACAAGTGAAGGAATAAATCCGAAAATCATTCATTTCTAGTCCCGCGTGAAATTATTACGAATCTAATACATATTTGCGCGGCTGTGAATTTCAAACAGTGTAACACGCGAGCGCCCGCATAATAAAAGTTTGTCACTTAGACACGTACACATAATATATGTACATACGATATGCAAAACATGTAATAGTACAGAGTTCTACTCGCACTTGGCAGTATTTTTTGGATAGAACAACCATTTGCTCTTTAGTTCAAATAAAAATTATTATACTACAATTTTAAAGGTTTTTAAAGGAAAATAATAAAATGTCTAAATAAATGAACGACCGATCAATGAGTAACAATGGGCGACCATTTTATAGAGGCTTGAAATATGTAGATGCTATGACACATCGTGCGAGAAGGAGCATGTTAGGTTACTGGTGACAATAATATACGAAATTAGTCAACCATCATCATATCAGCCGAAAGATGTCTACTGCTAAACAAAGACCATCCCATAGATATCCACAACGACGGGTTACATGCAACCCGCATGAAACGACTCTCAGCGACCTTCACCAAGTCGTGTATCCACCTCGTTGGAGGTCATCCCACGCTGCGTTTTCCGGTGCGTGCTCTGCACTCGAGAACCTTTCAGCCCCAACGGCCATCGGTTCTACGAACTATGTGTCACCCATCAAATAATAATGATAAAAATTATGTTGTCTTTTTGTTTGATTCACATCGTAATTTAGTCTTTCCGTCAGTAAGAAATACTTTGTACTTCATTTAAATAGTACACCTTAATTCATTTTCCTTAATATGTATTTTGTAAAAATGTATCGTGAATGAATCCAATAACATCACCCGATTATCGTTCATTTCTGCAAACAGGGTTAGATATAAGAGTAATGAGTATCAAAATTCTAATCCTCTTTCGCTATTAGTAATACGGGTATGTAAGGTGAGCCTGTACGTGCATAAATCTGATTTGGAACACGACTCTTATAATAAAAGCAGACTTTTAGACTTGAGATAGATGGGTATGGAGTTTGATTTAATTCGAGCTTTACAATACAATGCAATCTTGCTGTCTTGATACTTTTGATGTATCGTGATGGCCCGGAGGTTATTGAACTTGCTTCTAAGCACTAGGATAGGGGTTCAAACCTGACTTGTACCACTACGACTTTTTCAATGTCATATGTACTTTACTACTTAATCTGGCTTAGATTGTTGTTAGACCACTGACTTTAATGGTGAAGGAATACATCTTGAAATAACTGGATTGAATGGTCTGAAATCGTCAACACGCAGGGAGCAAGCATGGTTACGAATGCTCGTTCCTTCTCTGCATGAGAAGAGGCCTTTACTGTGTGATAAGTACTGGCTGATATTACAATCCGTTGCTTGGCAGTCTGTCAAGCCGTGTGGTGCCGGCTACGAATAGCACCAACCCATCTCATCATGTAGGTGTCGTAAAAGGCGAATATGGGATTAGCCGAAGGACACGCAGCAGCATCCTTCGAGTACATTGAGAAGTCAATTGCGATCACCAACCCGCCTGCCAAGGGTGACGATTATGGCAAGCCCCCCTTAGCTAGTTTTACTTTAACTATGTGTGATTTTGTGTCTGTAAAGTGTAAAGGTACCCTCGATACAGGAGCAGGTACCGTTTAAAAACATTTTTTTTTCGGACCGTTAACAAACATAGTTCAATAATTAAATGCAATTACAGATTATATAAATGAAAAAAAAAACATTTGCCTATATAGTTTCCTTTTACAAGATAGGCTTTGTTTTATCAAGATTTATTTCATAACGGTACAAGTGAACAAACGCAATGAAATAATATTCAAATCTGAATAAGCTAAACAGTGCGTCTTAACTTGACTAAACTGGAGTACATGCACGTACGTCCAACCACATAAGGGTATAATTATCAAAAATACTTGTACGCCAATGTATATTTTAGTCAGATCATCTAAGGGTGAGAATAGCTTGTTTGGGTGTTGAGGATTTGGGTCCTTTTCTATGCGTTACATGCGTCAGCCGAGACCATTAGAGTAAAATGACATGTACGAGGTGTAGAGAGTACAGAGGAACGTTGCTGACACGGTTCAAGAATCAACGACAAACATTACACATTTACAAATTTTCTTCTTTTATATTTGACGGCACGGTTGGTGCAGTGGCTGATACAGTCGGCTGCTGCGCACCGGGTCGTGGATTCGATTCCCGCACGGAACAAATATTTGTACGATCTGCAGGTAGTTGTTTCGGGTCTGGGTGTATTGTGTGTGGGATTTGTGTCTGTAAACGCACCCACAACACAGGAGAAATTCTAGTGTGGGGCAACGTTTTAATAAAAAAAAATAAAAAAAACAAAATATATTACAAAATAATTTGCTTGTTGTAAATTTACATAGTTTGGGGGTACAGAAATCTGTATAATTATCATAATAACCCTTTTTATAAGCAACCTTACCGATTTGTTTTTTACAACAGGTTAGAAACATGCCATTCTATTGAGCCAAAGCAAAAACAGTAGCTTTCAAATGATCCACGAAACAGGCGCTTGAACGACACGCATGCCATAATATTTCCTATACCTTGTGTTACCAGTCAAATTACTATCATTGTATCTCAATGTTACGGCCAAGAGTACCAAGGTAGAGTAATAACCACTTCTAATCGTCACGCTTCGGGGCACACGAGTACGCCCGAGCCGCTACAAAATGAAACAGCGAAACACGTTTCAACATCATGCCATCTCAAAAAAAGGAGACCATATCAATCATTAGAGCACTTTCTAAACTGTTTATTGTTATTCGAGTTTTTTATATATATGTAGCAACAGTTCAATGTCCATTTATTGTAGCGCTTCTGGCTACTGGGCCAATCAGTCGCTAGATTTAGTCTTTTGTAGATATTGGCTATGCTTCGTTAGTTAGCGTTTTCTGTTAGCAGTTATTTTACCACAAAACGATTATTTCTTGAAAGGTATATTCATTCTGTCAAGTAGCAACTAGAAGAAAGTTTTAGTTTGAAAGAAATAAAATTACAAAAGATTGTAGGTAATTCTTCAATTTCCTACAATTCTACTTTAAACAAGGACAGCACAGAAAACGATCTCGGTAAATCAAATACTCCTTTAAAGTGTTTCTTTTTCAGCCTTAATGTATCAAATAGAGCTGAGAAAAAGAAAAAAGATGCGCGTAATGACTTCAACGACATAGCCTCGGCTAGCACGAACAATGGTTGAGAAAGTTACAATGACCATTACCATTGTATGGCATCTGATTTTACACTCAATGTGGTAATAATTCTAGGCCTTAAATTGCCCACAAAACATAATGTTGATCCCTTTAAGGAAAATGTATCATAAGTGAAGCACGTATGAATCATTGGTAAAGCGCTCGGCCGCCTCATCTCCGCTAGAAGGAGTGGCCGTTTTACAGTCTTCCCCTCCGAGATGTGCCTAACAGCGTGGCAGTTGGCACCGATGGGTGGCTCTAGAGTGATCTTACTATGAATTGGAGCCCTCTTACGGTGCCGAAGATGATCACTCCGGTGGTTTTAGCCGGTAAATGACCGGCATGTCCCTCCACCCTTCTTCGGAGCGGAGGGAATTCATGATGAATTTCCACCGGGAAACCAAGAAAAATGGTACAGTGCCAGGCACGGATCTTGAGCGCTCAGTGAAAGAATGGGGTTCGATTTGAGCAGTTGCATCCGCCAAAGAGACCCAGAAACTCACTTCTGCGCAGATGGCGAGGAGAAGGTCAGAGATCAAGATCGGTGCCGGGTACTTACCTTAGCTTGAATAAGTAAGGATCCATTAGCTAAATCTACTTAGGTTACCTCGATATTTTATTATAAACGTAACTGAAAACGTAATCAAGATAATAACGAGACAAAATTTAATATCGCTGCATATTTACGGTTTTATGAGAATCATAAATAGAGTTGGCAAATAAATCCAGAACTAGCAATAATATAGGTTTGAAGTGAACTGTCTGTTAAAATTGTATGGTTTCAACGCTTTTCTATGTTGCTCGTAAGGTTGACAAATCCGATTTCGAAGCGAGTTTCCATAGTAAAGAAGTCGGGTCGTTGTACCGCAGAGTTCTAGTTCAGGCGATAGTGGATAAGGAACAGTCAACATGCCCCGGCCAAACAAAGGACGCACTTGTTTTGCTTTATTTCGCAATGTGATGCTTTTATGGCTGCTTTTCCGGTTGACATTTTCAAGGTATTCCTTGAGCTATGTAATTTGTACCGGTCACAAAGTGTATTAAACATGAACATAAGTATTGCTATTCAGATGAAGTCCAGTATTCACCGGTATTGGTATTGACAAATATTTGTATGATCTGCAGGTAGTTGTTCCGGGTCTGGGTGTATTGTATGTAGAATTCATGTCTGTAAACGCATCCACGACACAGGAGAAATCCTAGTGCAGGGCAACATTTAACAAAAACTGTCCGGATTAAGAATATAGCACCACTCAATCTGATTCCTAGAATGTCGTAGGAGGCGACTCATCGACTCTAAGCTGATGGATGGGCAGCAGCGTCCCTTCTGTAGAACAGTAGCCTTACTGCGCTCACCAACTCACCTGCCAAGGGTGGTTATTATTGGTGTAATTCCGCCTAAAATGACGACACAATTGTGGAAATCTATGGGGGAGACCTTTGTTCAGCAGTGGACTTTTAAATAGCTGATATGATGATGAAGTTTGACGTGATAGGTTCGTTCGTTATAAAATGCGGAGGAGGAAATTTTAGGAGCTTATGTTTTGCCGTTACATGAAATGTATATTTGATTACAGAGTTCAGGCACTCATTGGAAACAGCAGATTTTTCGGTCTCTTTAAATTCAATAACCATTTAGAAACACTTAACTGATGCTTAAAAGAATGCAACCTTAAAAGGCTAACACTCTACTAAAAGGGATAAAAGCCATACGAAAACGCAGTGTCTTACAAATGAACACTCTTCAAAGATTGAATAGGACCAAAAGGCAGTGACACAAGAACCACGCCAAATTATCTATTTGACGATGGCGAATAGTTAGTTATTCAAAAGCCTGCCCCCCTTCTCCCGCACCTCTGTTACTCAACACAACACGGCTCATTAGAACCAGGCCGTGGGAAGCACCGGCCTACTAGTGCAGTATTCACCGAGACCAATCCTATCGACAAATATTAACAAGTGTGGGTAATTTTTTTTTTCTTTTTTTTTTTAATACGTTGCCCCACACTAGGATTTCTCCTGTGTCGTGGGTGCGCTTACAGACATGAATTCCACATACAATACACCCAGACCCGGAACAACTACCTGCAGATCATACAAATATTTGTTCCGTGCGGGAATCGAACCCACGACCTGGAGCGCAGCAGTCTACTATATCAGCCACTGCACCAACCGTGCCGTCACAAAGATAGACCTGAGAGGCCTCAGTACTCAATACATAGAAAAAAAAAAAAGGCTAGATGATGACAAAGATATACGATTTAAATGTCTTACAGACTGTTTAATTTATTAAACAGAGACTTTATATTCAACACCCATGAAAAACGCTAAAAACTTCCACTAAGTACTTTTAATTTTATTTTAAAGACAAAAGATTCTTTTTAATTTATGCTTTAAGAATGATGCACGTGTTCAATTAAGTTATAAATAGGAATATAATTCACTAAACGGAAAAACATTTTTTTTATTTAATTAGCTTTAAGGTAGAATTTTGTGAGCTTTTGCGTTATCAATTTGATTTCAAATTATAAATTAATTCTATATTAACGAACTACGTGAAATATTTAGACTAGCAATGATTGACGACCGATGGAAATATAAATTTTACGATCATGACACTATAATAAACACGGTATTGGGAGCTCAAAATTGGGACGCAGCATTTGCACATTTTATTACGTACTGTCTTAACTGGTTTAAACGTATAGCACATATTCGAAATAACAAAAGCAACTAAAAACAATTATACGCAAAGATTTTAGTAATTAGTGGCATGAATCCATCGACATTGATTAGAGCAAAAACTCGATAAGCAGCAATCACTAGTTAGTTTGCAGCGCAGCGTTTACAAACAACGGTGGCTGCGAGCGACTGACTACATACGAACACTATGTGAATATGACTTTCAGTTTCAACATACGTGAGAATAGCGAACTTATGTTCACCGTACACAAGGGCTTTGGACACAAATACTTCGAAGTTGGTCCCCAACGACCAGAGCCAACGTACAATTTGTCAAGCCGCTCGTGTTATTTATTTAGCCTATTTGACTGACTTCTTCCCCGTTATATTATTTTAGTACTTATGCTTCTGTTTTGTATATTATATACAGTAAAGGAAATAGGAATAGGGAACTGTAAAGTCTGACTTATAATCGAGATAATCGGTTTTTACATTGATAAAATAATCTTATTAAAACCATGAAAGCAAAATTAATTTAAAGTTTTATGTTATGCGTAAAAAGAAAAACATAGAATTGATAAATAACCGTAACTAAATCGGCTACATGTACAACAGACGATACAAGATTTAAAACATCTGGTGGTTTCAAAGAATCTACAAAAGAAATCAAGCTTTCCTACTAATGCCCTGATATGCAGACAGAGCATGTTTAGACTTGTCGTACTTATGCACTCGGTAGATTAAGCTCTTAAACTGTTTAAGCCCACCAAGCTCGACTTCCGAGATTCTGAAACTCGTCATATAGACACTTTTCCATATACATTATTCGGTGAATTATTTCTACTTATAAATTTATGCGAACAAACTCTACTCATAAAATTCCTTAACCACCCTAATTAGGGTAAAACACAAAAGTACCTACTTAATAACACGAGAAAAAATACAAATTCAGTAGCTATTAAAAAGTTGCCAACGTTATCTAAAAATCTGTCTTTCTTAAAACAAGTTGGGACGGGCTCTAGTTATATTAGCTTGAGAAGTGACATTACAAGGAAAATTTCATCTTGTTTAACTTAAATCGTAACTTTTTATAGCCGTCGGTCGCGTGAATTCACTCAGTTCCTGTTCTGAACAAGATGCAGATCTAACAAGATAATATTTAAAAAATATCCTCCATAATATAATATTTGAACATCTTATTTTTGCAAAAAGGTATGTAACTAATTTTGTCTCTTAAATAATATTTTTCCATTAACCGAAGTAAGCCCAACGCTGCTTTCGAAGGAACTCGACATTTAAATTCAGATAAATGAAGCCGATGCCCGTGTGGTGCCGGCTACGAATTGCACCAACCCATATCATCCCGTGGGTGTGGTAAAAGGCGACTAAGGGATTAGCTGGAGGATGAGCAGCAGCGTCCCTCGAATACATTAACAACTCAACCGCGATCGCCAACCCGCCTGCCAAGCGTGGCGATTATGGCAAAACCCCCCAATGAGCACACAACACCGATGTCGGTCGTGGTGGTGATCTTTGAGGGAGGCCTGTGTCCAGCAGTGGACTTTATTCGGCCGAAATGATGAAACGAAGTATGTTTATCAATTAACTTTTAAACAGTAAATTCAAATAACAGAGATTTCGTATAAAAAAAATGTTAATATTGACTAATCGCCGGTGGTCGAATATCGACCAAATTGTGTTAGCAAAGTAACGAAATTCGATTTGTTTTCTATTTAATTAATTGGACTTAACTTTAATACAAATTCCTAATTCTTGTCTTTTCCATTTTTCAATCGTTTCGATCTTTTCTATCACATCGATCTTTTCTATTTTATCTATATTTGCTATCTTTTCTATTTATTGTATATTTCCTTGTGTATATCCTTTCTTGTCCTAAATCGATATTAAATTATATGATATAAAAGAATTACATGCCTATTAAACTTATTTATATAGCATTGATCAATTTTATTTTACAATGCGTAAGAAGCTTCGCACCTCTTTACTTTTGTAATGCTTAAAAACTCTTAAGTTTTGTATGAAATAATCAAACTTTATTTGCCTCATGGTCAACATACACATATTTTTCGTCTATGGCACAGTACTTTGACGGCACGGTTGGTGCAGTGGCTGATACAGTCGGCTGCTGCGCTCCGGGTCGTGGGTTCGATTCCCGCACGGAACAAATATTTGTATGATCTGCAGGTAGTTGTTCCGGGTCTAGGTGTATTGTTTTATAACTTTCATGCCCAGTTATTGATGAATAAATCTCATTGCCAAAACAAATAAGTGTCACAAAAGAAACTATCGTACTAAATAAGCTTAAAAAATGTTTCAAAAAAAGGAAATTTGACAGTTTTGAATACAAAAAAATAAGTCGCATTAATACAGAAAGAAGAGCTTTACAAATGAGGCTGACATTGCTTTGACGTGCCATCGATCGGTTTCCTCAGATCCTGATTAAAATGAAAGTAGGTTAACGTTCTAAATTAAAATTACGTATCCAAGTGTGTTAATACTCGTGGATATTCTAAGACGAGGTGAAGGGATAAACTGTTTATACATATAAATTACAGTGTCAGTTGTTGCGCACCACATAATCCGTTGGTATTTGCCAATCACAACGAAATGATTTCATGTTTTCATGAAAAATAAAATATATGCATTGCGTTTCCACAAACGTCATAAATTATTCTAAACTTCACTCGAAATTGTTTTAAAAGGTGTAATAAATATCATTAAAATGGTTTTTTCTCGCACCTGAATACAATTGGACGTTGTCCAGATTTTGAACGTAAAATTTCGGCTGTGAGCCGCGTTTTGCTGACCAATGCCGCTAATGATATTTCTATTCTATATTAACTTATTAAAAAAAACTTATTAAAAAATGTATGTTGAGTGACGTTAAATTGTATTGCAGTTAACAGATATATTTTATTATAGTAACGTAACGTTTGCGGGTCGTCATGCTTTTAGTTTTATCGTAAAACTAAGACGTTTTGGCGTAATGTGTGCGGATTTTAGTGGATATACAAATATTGCAAATAAAAAGTAACAATTAAAATTTTGCAAATTAACACAATTAATTTTGTGAATGTAATGAGCTTAGTTTACTATGTTAATCAAATATGAACCCTACGTAATAGATCCAGCATTTACATTCAATTGATGCAATCTCGAGTAAAGTCTTACATAAGTATTTGAATTGTCATTCTGTAATACAGGAGCGATACTCATTATCAATTATTTTATCTAAGGTTAACAAAAACAATTACTTACGTGAATCCTACGCTGCTTTTCCAGTGGGTGGTCTCCCCTCAAGGACCTTTCTGCACCAACAGCAATCAGTTCTACGAGCTATGTGCCCCGCTCATTGCCACTTGATCTTATTATGCCTTCCAGCTATGTCGGCAACTTTAACTATTCTACAGCTCTCCTAATTTCTAATTCCTATTCTAAGCACAGCTCTCTCCATAGCTCACTGAGTGACCCTGGGCAGGAAATCAGTAGCAAGAGATAATTATTGATAAGCCACTAAGCGGGCGACAAACCCCAAAAAATATAACCGAACTGGCAAGAAGAAGAATACTGTTTTTCTTTCCAAGAAGGTTTTTACACAAAAATATTACCACCTAGCGGGCTGTTCACAACCTGGTCTATTTTCACATAATCGCGTAGCGCGTAGTGTTAGAAGAGCCTGCCGTATACGGAACTCAAAGGAGCCGATTACGCGCTTCTTTCAATCCTATATCATTCAACATAATTGCATGAACGCCGGTATAATCCCACAGTTCATCGTGTCACCAGCTATTTAGCAATGTTATACTGATACTTGTTTCTAAAACAGTAGTTCGTAATGTTTATTTTTAATACATTCATTATTCATCGAATTAAACATTCGTTTATGTCAATTACGCTGCATTTGAAAAATATACGTTTATACAATTGTTAAAAATTCGTGTACAATAGTGAACAACTTAGGTTAACTTTTTTGAAAAATCGGAGAACCACTAGCCTATGGAAAACCTTCATTTAAAAGATAGCAATAAATTATATTGTTATAATTATTAAATCCAGCGCCATATTGCGTCAGTTAATAACTTCACCAAGTCCGAGGTAACACGACGGTTCTAGTCCAAATAAAAATGTCGGATTCAATCTGTCACTTCGGAAATCTATGAAAAACGTACGGTAAAAACATGTGGCGGGCCATCGGGCACGCAGCAGATGTCCGACATCAAGACGTTAATGGCGGGTAATCCCGGTCACATGTTTTACGAAAAACGATCGGGTGTGCACGCCTCGTATCGATTCAACACTAGACCCCGATTCTCTAAGAAACTTGGCCGATGTCACCCGCGCCTCTGTAATATTAGAAATAGATCAGATGTAAGCAATAAAGGCCGATGACGAGATATTCAGCCATGTATATTGAGATATGAAATAGAATTCTTCAATACCGAGCAATGAGCAAACCATGCGATTTTAGTTTTATTGCAATTATGACATTTACTGGGACTACTTTACTTTGTATAAATATCTGGCATTCTGTTTATTTATGTACAGAAATGTAGAGAGAATTATTGGCTTTACCAAAACGTAATAATAGATGCCCTAAGTCTAGAGCTATAATTAGATAAATCCTACGCGCGTAATACGCTCGTTACCTGGACTAAACCTAAATACGTGCAATGTTGCGTTCAGTTTACAGAAACTTCTAAGAAACTCGACCGACTGACGCAATTCCGGTCATGGATCTGAAGTTGCCCGAACCAAATTCAACTGCTCTTCGAGCTAATTTCCGAACGTCACTTTGTTCTTTATTCAATTTCCGATATCGGCAACTCCACGTTCCGATTTCAAATCAAATTTCGTATTTTTTTAATTATCTGCGATAAAACATTATAGGATATAATAACAAACAATCTAGATGTAATTAGTGACGTTTGATAAGAGAAAATTAAATAAATTAACAAACAAAAAAGGGAAAAATACATTTGGGCACCTAAATTAAATTCCTCAGCGGGATTAACGGGAATTACGCAATTAGGGAAAATAAATTACTATCAGGGATTCCAAAAAACGAGCGAGTGGTGAGTAAAGCAGGACCTATCGGGAATTGAAACAAAAGGGATACGAATACAACAGGTTGTCGATTAAAGATACACAAACGATTTTACATTAAAGAACGTACATGAACCCTGCGGTAAAAAATATTGACTAACACGTTCATAAATCCAATCTAAAGCTACATTAGAAAGAGTGTTCTGGTAGCCAAGTTAGGCGGATTTTGTAGGACTACACTTTGTCTATACCTTATGTCAGTACGTACAGTTTACTGTAATATTTCTATTCTATTCTCTAGTCTATCAATCATTTCAGCCGAAAAAGTCCACTGCTGGAAATGGGCCTCGCCAAAGTACGTAGCTACGGTCTTATTGGGGGGTTTTGCATTGCAGGGAGATTGGGATCTCAGTTGAGTTGTTAATAATGTACTTGAAGGACGCTGCTGCCCCACCTCCAGCTAATCCCATAGTCGCCTATAACATCTATAGGATGAGATGAGGCGGTGGTGCTATTCTTAGCCGGCACCACATAATATAGTATTTTATAGCAGGTGTAAAATATAACAAAATGAGATGTAGATGGATAAAATGAAAAAGACAATGATTGATACACAAGGCCAAGAGAGAAAACCATTTTCCTCGGAAGCGCCCCCTTCCCCTTGGGCCCCTCAGCCATCATAACAGCCGTCTCGGCCGAATATTAAGTTTACTTCATCAAGTAAAAAGCGAGTACATTTCGCAATATTGTGAATTCTGTTCGTATAAAATTTGACAAAATACCTCGCACCGATAAATGTAATTATTAAAATAACTTGCTATAAATATTCAACAGATGTTAGCGCGAAATGTCCGACATTTGGAACCGGTATTTTTGTATATATATAATTCGGGAATATGATTTATTTATATCGTAGGTGGATGGTTATTTGTGCATGCATATGATATGATGATGATGATGATTTTGACGTACAGTAAAGTCCTAGTAGATCCGATATTGCGACTAAAATAGCTTTTGATTTCTTGAGAAGACTTATCTGAAGATATTTTTAATTAAAATGTAATCGCATGGATATGTTCAGGATCTAATTAATATCAACTATGATATTTCAGTTCGCTATTTAGTTATCTACTTAAGTTGATATATTCGAAAAACTCAAGCAATACACCGTTGTAACACTTCCATTTCATAGGCGGCACCATCCATAAATAGAAAAGTTATAAGCGATAATATTCTATGACATAAGTCCTTATTATAATAATAATAAGTACACTTTTCAAAACAAATTCTAGCAGACCAACGCAAGTACCTTTAACTCTGCAGACTACATAAATAACGAAAGATTAAATCTATTACATAAACTGTTAGATTTAATATAAAATATAATTCACAAAAAACATTTCCTCTTTCCTTTGCAAATGGCTTAATTAATCCGATCAAGATATTAGATAACGTCTTATGACAGCCAAATGTTCTTGAAATAAATTCGATGTCGTAAAACATCGTTAAGTATCGTAATACAATAATGCGAGTTCGGCTGTTACTATGCAATTAGACAGGGAAAAATAAGAAAGGAAAGGATAAAAAGTGCATGCACTCGACAGATGTTGGCGCATTGGCGCTGAGCGACCAGGACAGGTGCATCCCAGGGCTGGCTCACGCAACCAATAACTTAATTAAACTATAATTCACACACCAATAATGCTTTTATACGTGATAGGGTGAGTAATATCCGTATAACTGACATAATAATTCATCGTCGTTATTTATAACTTCGCGAATATCTTTATAATGGACTGATGGTATTAAATAGTTTGATATGAAAAACAAATTAATTAAGTATAATTATGTAATTGTTGCCGTGTGGTGCCGGCTCAGAATGCCACCACCCCATTTCCTCCCATGGGTGTCGTAAAAGTCGACTAAGGGATTAGCTGGAGGATGGGCAGCAGCGTCCTTCGAGTACATTAACAACTCAACTGCGATCGCCAACCCGCCTGCCAAGCGTGGCGATTATGGCAAAACCCCCCAATGTGCTCACAACACATCCATATCGGTGGTTGTGGTGATCTTTGGGGGAGGCCTGTGTCCAGCAGTGGACTTCATTCGGCCGAAATGATGATGTAATTGTTAAAATATGTATTCGTGGTTTGAAATTAATAAATATTCGGTGGCCTAAACATTTTTGCGTAATTAATGTGGGTCAAACAACCTAATTTATTGATGCTGGTAAAGGTCTATAGATCCAACAATTTGGCAAGCCGAGCTATTACCACTAATCGCTATAGTTTCCGAGCAATTTGTGCAAATGACGCATTACTGGGTCGACACAGCTACTCTTCGACTAATGAGTTATCTACGCAATTATTAAGGTATCGATTGTTAGTCCTTGAATTGAGAATACAATCCTGAGTGAAACCAATTCTAACAAATCAATTTTGGAGTAACTGCGAAGTACATCTTTAATTTGGTAATAGAATTGTGTATTACAGTTTGGATGTATGTCGTCATTATTAAATTTATCTATAAACAATATTCACAAAAACTGTTTAGTTTAGCTTTGTCATTACTTCATTAGTGTCTCAAATTGCCAGACTATACAAAATAAACATATCCGAATAAAGTTTGCCAACCCTGCGTAAATAATCGAATATCGACAGCGCGGCCGCTTCTTGGCCGCCTGCTAATCGACCTACTAATCGCCGGCCGCCGAGCAGTTAGCCCACCATCCACTAAGATAAATACCAACTTACACATTTTATTACACTGAACCAATTCCATCGTGCTCGCTAATTATTTAAAGTAGATTCGATTACCACACAACGGATGCGTTAATCGAATACATTAATGTTATAACTGTTTGTCTAAATGTTTGTTATTTAGCAATTTAGTATCGATTATTGTCGCATGGTCTGCAATTATATTTTATTGTGACTGCTATCCTTCAATAAAGACGTATAGTACATAGACTATGATAGTTTCTCACCAAATAAATAACTTCCATAACGCGATTTGAATGTTACGAAATATAATACCGCGGATTAATAAGAAAACCGCTTGTAATCGTCATGAGAAAAACAAAGAAAAAATTAAGTCGTGAGCCAAAATTATACTAAAGCAATCTCAACAAAGACATTCCACAAGTCCGGCTTACGGCACCGGTCGAGTCGCGACGATGCGCCCCCTCCCCATCCCGTCGTTGTTTAATTCCATTAAACCACCCCTTTTATCTTTTTCGCTTTTATCTTTTCCCCACTATTGGATTACTGAACAAAATGGCGTGCAAGAGACACACGCAATCTTTCGCCTTTGCCAT
Source organism: Diloba caeruleocephala (assembly GCA_947459985.1). Lineage (NCBI taxonomy): Eukaryota > Metazoa > Arthropoda > Insecta > Lepidoptera > Noctuidae > Diloba > Diloba caeruleocephala. Next base: position 16,368,168 of record OX381615.1, read on the forward strand.
TACTTCACCTCTATTTGTAATAGCCTTTTTCGTATCTGTGGATGACTGCTTTGCATGCTCGCACGATTTAAATATGGACTATTATTTTCATAATATCTGGGGTATCTACTTTAATTCTCACATTATGTGGATTGTAATGTGACTTTTTAGGGTTCAACAACTTACATACAGTTGTTGTGTAAATATTGTAACAGATCCATGCTAAGATTAGACCTCTTGCAATATCCTAATGGTAAATGAAAACAACCAAGGACCAACATTCTCGCATCAGTTGCACTTTCCCTAACGAATATTTATAAAAAGAGGGCCAAATATTTGCATGACAAACTGTACGAGAAGGATAATTAAGTAGTTTGATTTCGTTTCTCGTATTACCACCACCCGCCACCCTCCTACATGCTCACTACTTTAATATATGTTTAATATATATACACATAAACCACAAGTTCAATTCAATCAAACTACTCTTTAGTGTAAGTGTCTATGCAAATTGTCAAAGTAACGTTTGAAATGCTGGCGTCAGTGACGAGTCGAGCAGTTCATTTGGTTGAGGACGTAAACTAAACACGAGTTTTCACTTAATTGCTGTAAATTATAATGAGCCAAGCTCATTATAATTTACATAGGTCATATATTTAGATAGGTCATTTTTTTAATGACTTCGATATGTATTTCTATAGCATTGTTAAAGATGTTGCGATTTGAATGTTGACAGTATATCTTTTAAGATATAACCAGAGTTGTGGTGGAGGTTGGGAGAGGCCTATGTCCAGCAGTGGACCGATATAGGCTGATGATGATGACGATTACTTGAGTTAACACATGAACACAAATCGATTAATGATCAGTAATACAATAATATAATAAAAATTAAAGGGATTTCTAATTTGAAATACCTCTGTGTCTTTAGTAGCTACTTATTGAAAAAATATTTCAAGCTCTCGTTTCAAGTTCTTAAAATGAATATCGTAAAAGGTTACTCACCCGCAAGTTTATCGAGTGCTAATTTGCTCCACGAAACAAGACACCCGAACAATATCGTTTGTCTTCAAACTACTTCACTTAAACAAACACGCATATGTGAGCAAGTTGCGTGAACCGTCAAAGTGATAGTGTAACTTCACTCACGTCGATTACGGTGAGTAACGCAACTAATTTCTAATATGTTTCGTTAACGGCACTTACATGAGTTTCCGTCGCCGACCGGCAAATTTTCAACGTAGGCAGCATAGTTGCTGAACTGTTTAAGTGAGTTATTTCAGTTTATCAATATACAGCGACAATCAGCGCTTAAAAGGAGCCAAAGGAATTAAGGTCACTTTTTTAAGTAATGGTCCCAACTTACCTCGTGTGGCTTCAATTTTGACAGAAATCTACTTTTTCTATTAGGCCTAACGCAGATAGCTTGTGGAAGCTGTAGCTGCTTAACTGGACAAATTTAGCAAGCCATCAGGACTTCTTGCTGAGCAATAGAACTTAAAAAACTAAGCGACACAGTTAAGGGCTCCCCTTAGTAGGACTTCGGCTCAGGGCGTTGCTGGTATACAAGCAAGGGAGCTAGATCAAGGCAAGAAGGCAAAAGCCTACGTCCATCATTCGGCTTTATACGAGTATAGTCTGTGATGTGATTCTACACAGAGTAATCGAAGTATTTTAAATGGCAATATTTCCAAAGTATTTGGTTTTTTTTTATTTTTTTTTATTCTCCTTTGATTTAGAGGCTTTTACCTTACAAAGGTATGTCAGCCTCATCATACCCTAAACTATTGCTAGTTACACCAAATACCCGGTTATTTTAGAAGTTATTGTGACGGAGAGGGAGATAGTGTTACAGCAACCATCTCATATACCAATTTGGCCGCTTCAGAGTTAGGTTTAGTCAATATGGTTATAAAAGCACCGACATCATATTGGTTGATTTTTAATTTTAGCATCACCATCTCTCTCTCCCTCTGGTTCTTTTCACATTCCATTAGCAAGTGTTGGACATCATCTAACTTGCCACATACTTCACAATCTGGTGAATCAAGCTTTTTCATGAGATGTCCAAACTTGCCAGATGGAAAGTGACCAGAACGTAATCTATGAGCCATAACAACACAAAATCTGCAAGTATTTGGTTAAATTATTTATCTGGATCGTGTCAAACATATTTCGATAGTGTCTGATATCAAGTGTTAAATAACCTTTCGTTAATATGAATATGTATGTGTTACTGAAGACATTTGACACCAATAATAATGTATGCACAAAACAAAAATAATAATAGGCAGGTAACATTTAGTTTAAACATTTATTTCTTTTTATAGCAACAGCTGTCTTCTTGCGAGGCTAATTCTCAGCTTAGGACAAATAGCTCAAATAATTGCAGTTGACATACAAAGAACAACTAATGGATGCATTCTTAGTACATCATTGGCAGTAGACTTACAAAAAGAGAATGCGTGTGCGACGCGGCGTGCGTGTCTAAGCACCAGGGTTGCCAAAGACCTATTGATTACTAAGATTAAAAACCATTTACACAAATGTGTTTGAGAATATATTTATCACAGTTTGTAGTAAAATTTCCTGATAATTATTAATCCGGTCGATCGAAACTCATTTGATCGAGTTGTTACTAGTCAATACAGCTTCATAAAATGATTATTGGAGGTGAGCACTTATTCATGCCATTTGAACAATAAATGTATGTGACCCATTAACGGCCGAAATTAATAATCGATCTAATCCAAAATCTTTGGGTTAAATGTGATTGTAACACCGCAACGGATGAATTTCAAAATCTTCAATCTGATGATTTTGGATTAGATTGATTATTAATTTCGGACGTAAGGGAGGTATCACCACTGAGATAGGCAAAGATCTACGCTGCGCTTGTGTGATAAGAATATGCTGTTATCAGTTTTGCTAAAGAAGCCAATGTAACGGTGTAAATCTGCACAGTAGTGAAATAAAAATAGGGGAACAAAAATGTATGATACTTATCTGTTGTAACTATTATTTCCACAGCCCTATATCTAATACATAGCAGTTGCGTTCCATGTGCCATATCGATACTGGCCACTCACTTTCATGCGCGCGCGCACCGAATTGCATTGACTTAATTACGCGTCAACGGTGCGCGCTCCAACTATGTAGAGTTAAACTGTTGCTGTCAATTGCAAAGAGTAAAACGATACTTGGCCTATAAACGAACGACGTACCTAATTGGCATGTTTTTACAGTTTTATATAACACGAGTAATAATATGCCGTATAGCAATACGTATCTAATAATTGACCGTTATGGTAATAAATAAATAAAACGGGATGCTTAACTGGTCGTTTCTGGCGAAACCAAAAGAGGCCTCCAGCCAGGGTGTCCGGATTAAGAATATAGAATATATATACCATTCCATCTCCTTCCGTGGATGCCGTAAAAGGCGACTAAACGACTCTAAACCAGAGGGATGGACAGCAGTATCCCATCTGTAGAACAGTAACAATGCTGCGCTCACCAGCTTGCCAAGCGTAGTGGCAAATTGCCCAAAACGACGACACAAACAGTGGAAATCAGTGGGGAGGCCATTGTTCAGCATTGGACGTCCTTTGGCTGATATGATGATGATGATGAATTACCTGTTACATTTTATTGTTTGTAACTATAATATATATATATTTAACAGTAGCCATTCTGCACTCAAGTAAAGCGCCTGCCAAGCGTGGTGAGTACTGCCAAATTCCCCCTCAAATGATACACATCATCATCATCATCATTTCGGCCGACTGACGTCCACTGCTGGACACAGGCCTCCCCCAAAGATCACCACAACCACCGATATGGATGTGTTGTGGGCTCATTGGGGGTTTTGCCATAATCGCCACGCTTGGCAGGCGGGTTGGCGATCGCAGTTGAGTTGTTAATGTACTCGAAGGACGCTGCTGCCCATCCTCCGGCTAATCCCTTAGTCGACTTTTACGACACCCATGGGAGGAGACGGGGTGGTGGCATTCTGAGCCGTGAACATCTATGGGGGAGGACTTTGTTCAGTAGTGGATGTCCTTTGACTGATATGATGAGTTTACCTTGCGTTCGGATTAACAATATAGCATCATATCACCTCCTCCCGTGGATGTCGTAAGACTAGACTAAGGGGCTCTAGAACCAGAGAGATGGGCAGCAATGTCCCTTCTGTGAAACAACAACCGCTGTGCGCTCACCAAGCCGCCTGCCAAGCGTTGTGAGTACTGGCAAATTTCCCTCAAAATGACGACTCAATTGTGAAAATCTAGGGAGGCGTTTGTTCAACAGTGGAAAGGACTTTGGCTGATATGATGATGATGAATAATATATTATGCATGCAATTTTATCGGTTAGGCAGTGATAGCCTAGTGGTAGAACGCTTGCCTTTCGTACAGGGGGGCTGAGTTCGATTCCAACCCGCACCTCTGTCTGTTCGAATTCATGTGCGGATCATAATTTGATTATCACTTGCGTTAACGGTGACGGAAAACATTGTGACGAAACCTGCACAGCTGAGAGGGCTCCAAAATATTGTCAATGGTGTGTGTAGTCTGCCAACTCGTACTAGGCGAGCGTGGTGGACTAAGGCCTAGCTTTTCTCATCGTGAGAAAAGGCTCTTGCCCAACAGTGAGACAGTAATGGGCTGATTATGTGTGTTATGTGTATCATCGGTAGCTAGACAAAGAGCTAAGACACTCACTCATGACACAAGACGCTTTTTAACAATCTTTCTATTTAGCTTCACTTGTAACTTACTAACAAACTATGTAAACCAATCTTAAAAGTCTATTTTAACCTACTTCTAATTGTCGTATCGATTTGAAACTTTATAAGTATATGAAATCCGGATGACAATACTTATTATTGCCGTACAGTATGTATTACAGTAGTATTGTATATACTCAAGACACTGTGAGTGATTACTGCGTGCATCGAAACAATATTTTATTAGTTTTGTACGGTAGATAAAATAACTTTTTAAATCTGTAACGACGCTTGTCACCTTAGACATCCTGCGACCACGAACCCTGCAACGCTTCGAACACTTCGAAGCGTTAGAAAAAACATAAATCAATAATATACGCGAATTCATTCGTTTGAAAGTGTTTTATTGTAAAATGTGTTTTTTGTTATAATAAAACACTTTTAAACGGATTCTATCGCGTATATTTTGATTTTTGATTTTCCTGACGTTTCGAATACTTTGCAGCATTCGTGGTCGCAGGATGACTAAGGTGACAGGCGTCGTTACAGATTTTAAAAAGTTATTTTATTTTATCTACCGTACAATTTTAATCAAAAATTAGTTTCGATGCACGCAGTAATCACTCACAGTGTCTTGATGTTTCTTAGTGCGGTATCTTGTTTGGGACTTTATTATTTTAATGACTGGATTCCAAACAGGTGGTACCTGCCAACCATCTTCTCTATTAAAATTAGGATGTTTTTTAATTTCAATAGCCTCACGAAACATTCTAGGTACATATCGGTTCTCTTTCGCGAGTACTTGAGGTTGATCAAAACGAAGATAATGGTTTGGTTTGCCTAAGGCATGTTCACACACTGCAGACTTTGTGGAGCGTCTATGCTTGACGTCAGCTATATGTTCTTTTATTCGGGTGGCTATGCTACGCTTTGTTTGCCCTATGTATGATAAACCACAATCACAGTCAATCTTGTAGACCCCTGCATCTTGTAAGGGTATGTGACATTTCACTGGTTTGAGAAGTTGGCTGATCTTCTTGTGCGGCTTGAAATAGGTTTTTATAGAAGCACGCTTTAAGATATGACCAATTCTGTCCGTGACTCCCTTAATAAATGGTAAAACAGCGGGCCGTCGATCAACCGTGGTGGGTTTCGGGCGGCTTCTGCGACGGGGATGTGGAGCTTTCAAATTGTTATTTTGAAGAACTTGCTTCACATGGTTAAGCTCCCCTGCCAGGTGGTCGGCGTCGCAGATGCCGTGTGCTCTCTGTAACAAAGATTTGGCCACAGTAGCTAACTGACAAGGATGGTGGTGAGATTCACCGTTAAGGTACCTGTTTGTATGGGTAGGCTTTCTATACACAGTGTGGCTAACAGAATGATCTGGATTATGGATGAGAAGTATGTCAAGAAAGGCTAAGCAATTGTTATCCTCCAATTCCATAGTAAATTGAATTTTACTGTGTATTGAATTTAGGTGTTTTAGGAATGCAGAGACCCTATTGTGAGGCAAGATGGTAAATGTGTCATCTACATACCGTTTGAACATATTTGGTTTAGCCGGGGCTGTCATCAGTGCTCTCTCCTCAAAATCCTCCATGAAAATATCGGCGACTACAGGAGAGACCGGTGAACCCATGGCCACACCGTCAGTTTGTAGGTAAAACTCATTGTCCCACAACAGGTAGCCGTTGGTAAGGCAGTGCTCAAGTAACTCTGCATATTGAAGAGGCATGTCATGCTCACTTAACCTTTTCTTAACAACATCCAGGCAGTCCTTTACTGGTAAATTGGTAAATAAGGACTGCACATCAAAACTGACCATCACTTCGCTTTCAGCCAGTTCAAGGTCTTTTATTTGGCTGACAAAGTGATAGGAATCCTTCACATATGTGCTAGACGTTCCACGAAGTTTTGAGAGTATCTTCGCTAGATGTTGTGCCAGTTTGTAAGTTGGTGTATCAATCTGGCTAACTATTGGTCGTAGGGGAACATTGCTTTTGTGAATTTTCGGCAACCCATACAGCTTTGGTGGTTTTGCGCAAGATGGAATTAATGTTTTTACGTCCAATTCTAAGATGTCGGAGTGTTTAGATATTAACTCAGAGGTCTTTTTGAGAATCTTGTTAGTTGGATCTTTGTTTACCTTTTTATATGTACTTTTGTCCGACAGGAGTTCTTGAATTTTATGTTTGTAATCGGACGTGTTCATTATAACCGTAGCATTACCCTTATCGGCACGGAGGATAGTCAGGTCTGGGTCTTCATTAACGGTTTTCAGCGCAAGATATTCATCGCGAGAAAGATTCGGTTTGGGCGGTTTGCCTCGACGTAACACTGCTGATATATCTTGACGAATCGCCTCCAAATCTTCTTTTTTCACGTTATTTTTTATCAGACAGTCCTCAACGTTGCATATTATGTCTTCATAAGGGATTTTTCTAGGTGCTAGCGCGAAATTTAGGCCCTTTTTTAAGACTTTTACGGTGTTTTCGTCCAGAGATTTATTAGACAAATTAACAACAGGATTTATTATTGATTTTGACAGATGGTCAGGAGTATTTTCGTTTTCTAGGTTAATTTGGATACTGGTATTTTTGCCACACAGTTTTTCATACTTTGTAATTTGTCTTTTTGTATACTCATCAAATTTAGCGGCGGCTCGTTTACTATTAATATTAATACATTTTTCATAATCTGATTTTGACAATTTATTTTGCAGTTCTCTGGACAAAATCTCAACATTATTATTAATTTTGTGGGCATCAATTCTGTGTTGACGGATGAGATTTTTTAATAACTTTAGACTTGCCTGATGTAGAATGCCTGCGCTTCCAAGTATGTCTTTCTTCGGTGATATCCGTACACATACTGGAACGATGTTGTTATCCCGGCATCTCTTCAGAAAATTCAATGAAGTTAGAAGTCGGGCGCGCTTAGTCATAAGGCACTCCACTCGGCGAACTTTTTCGGCGAATTCCAGTCCGTACTGGTTCACATAGTAATGTCTTAGATTTTCGCGATTATTACACATTATAATAAAACACTTTTAAACGGATTCTATCGCGTATATTTTGATTTTTGATTTTCCTGACGTTTCGAATACTTTGCAGCATTCGTGGTCGCAGGATGACTAAGGTGACAGGCGTCGTTACAGATTTTAAAAAGTTATTTTATTTTATCTACCGTACAATTTTAATCAAAAAATTAGTTTCGATGCACGCAGTAATCACTCACAGTGTCTTGATGTTTCTTAGTGCGGTATCTTGTTTGGGACTTTAATGTGTAATAATCGCGAAAATCTAAGACATTACTATGTGAACCAGTACGGACTGGAATTCGCCGAAAAAGTTCGCCGAGTGGAGTGCCTTATGACTAAGCGCGCCCGACTTCTAACTTCATTGAATTTTCTGAAGAGATGCCGGGATAACAACATCGTTCCAGTATGTGTACGGATATCACCGAAGAAAGACATACTTGGAAGCGCAGGCATTCTACATCAGGCAAGTCTAAAGTTATTAAAAAATCTCATCCGTCAACACAGAATTGATGCCCACAAAATTAATAATAATGTTGAGATTTTGTCCAGAGAACTGCAAAATAAATTGTCAAAATCAGATTATGAAAAATGTATTAATATTAATAGTAAACGAGCCGCCGCTAAATTTGATGAGTATACAAAAAGACAAATTACAAAGTATGAAAAACTGTGTGGCAAAAATACCAGTATCCAAATTAACCTAGAAAACGAAAATACTCCTGACCATCTGTCAAAATCAATAATAAATCCTGTTGTTAATTTGTCTAATAAATCTCTGGACGAAAACACCGTAAAAGTCTTAAAAAAGGGCCTAAATTTCGCGCTAGCACCTAGAAAAATCCCTTATGAAGACATAATATGCAACGTTGAGGACTGTCTGATAAAAAATAACGTGAAAAAAGAAGATTTGGAGGCGATTCGTCAAGATATATCAGCAGTGTTACGTCGAGGCAAACCGCCCAAACCGAATCTTTCTCGCGATGAATATCTTGCGCTGAAAACCGTTAATGAAGACCCAGACCTGACTATCCTCCGTGCCGATAAGGGTAATGCTACGGTTATAATGAACACGTCCGATTACAAACATAAAATTCAAGAACTCCTGTCGGACAAAAGTACATATAAAAAGGTAAACAAAGATCCAACTAACAAGATTCTCAAAAAGACCTCTGAGTTAATATCTAAACACTCCGACATCTTAGAATTGGACGTAAAAACATTAATTCCATCTTGCGCAAAACCACCAAAGCTGTATGGGTTGCCGAAAATTCACAAAAGCAATGTTCCCCTACGACCAATAGTTAGCCAGATTGATACACCAACTTACAAACTGGCACAACATCTAGCGAAGATACTCTCAAAACTTCGTGGAACGTCTAGCACATATGTGAAGGATTCCTATCACTTTGTCAGCCAAATAAAAGACCTTGAACTGGCTGAAAGCGAAGTGATGGTCAGTTTTGATGTGCAGTCCTTATTTACCAATTTACCAGTAAAGGACTGCCTGGATGTTGTTAAGAAAAGGTTAAGTGAGCATGACATGCCTCTTCAATATGCAGAGTTACTTGAGCACTGCCTTACCAACGGCTACCTGTTGTGGGACAATGAGTTTTACCTACAAACTGACGGTGTGGCCATGGGTTCACCGGTCTCTCCTGTAGTCGCCGATATTTTCATGGAGGATTTTGAGGAGAGAGCACTGATGACAGCCCCGGCTAAACCAAATATGTTCAAACGGTATGTAGATGACACATTTACCATCTTGCCTCACAATAGGGTCTCTGCATTCCTAAAACACCTAAATTCAATACACAGTAAAATTCAATTTACTATGGAATTGGAGGATAACAATTGCTTAGCCTTTCTTGACATACTTCTCATCCATAATCCAGATCATTCTGTTAGCCACACTGTGTATAGAAAGCCTACCCATACAAACAGGTACCTTAACGGTGAATCTCACCACCATCCTTGTCAGTTAGCTACTGTGGCCAAATCTTTGTTACAGAGAGCACACGGCATCTGCGACGCCGACCACCTGGCAGGGGAGCTTAACCATGTGAAGCAAGTTCTTCAAAATAACAATTTGAAAGCTCCACATCCCCGTCGCAGAAGCCGCCCGAAACCCACCACGGTTGATCGACGGCCCGCTGTTTTACCATTTATTAAGGGAGTCACGGACAGAATTGGTCATATCTTAAAGCGTGCTTCTATAAAAACCTATTTCAAGCCGCACAAGAAGATCAGCCAACTTCTCAAACCAGTGAAATGTCACATACCCTTACAAGATGCAGGGGTCTACAAGATTGACTGTGATTGTGGTTTATCATACATAGGGCAAACAAAGCGTAGCATAGCCACCCGAATAAAAGAACATATAGCTGACGTCAAGCATAGACGCTCCACAAAGTCTGCAGTGTGTGAACATGCCTTAGGCAAACCAAACCATTATCTTCGTTTTGATCAACCTCAAGTACTCGCGAAAGAGAACCGATATGTACCTAGAATGTTTCGTGAGGCTATTGAAATTAAAAAACATCCTAATTTTAATAGAGAAGATGGTTGGCAGGTACCACCTGTTTGGAATCCAGTCATTAAAATAATAAAGTCCCAAACAAGATACCGCACTAAGAAACATCAAGACACTGTGAGTGATTACTGCGTGCATCGAAACTAATTTTTTGATTAAAATTGTACGGTAGATAAAATAAAATAACTTTTTAAAATCTGTAACGACGCCTGTCACCTTAGTCATCCTGCGACCACGAATGCTGCAAAGTATTCGAAACGTCAGGAAAATCAAAAATCAAAATATACGCGATAGAATCCGTTTAAAAGTGTTTTATTATAATGTGTAATAATCGCGAAAATCTAAGACATTACTATGTGTTTTTTGACTATTATAAATTTATTATAATTAATCTTTTCGCTTTACCGGAAACTTTCTAACATTTATGCTTTCACAAACTTTTTAATTAGACAGACTACTCGCATCAACTACAAGTCCGTTTCCAAATAATTCCTACATTCAACTAAAAGTAGGGCAAAGCACTAAATCTAATAATGATTAACTAAATTGACTTTGAGGAAACACATTTCAATATCACTTAAACTAGACAACACGTACTCAGTGGTATTATTCCGTGCGATCGAATTCGCATTATTTAGACACAAACAATCGAACCACTAACGTATCGGAGGTTCAATTAATCGGTATGGTGGCAACCCCTGCGACGGTGACGCCGGCGTTTTATAACCCTTTGTGATCGGAATCACTTTGATCGGAACACAATTGCGAACAGAGGAAGGCCGTAATCAGTGAGCGATTGTGACAGCATAGCGCGTCGTCACGTCGGTCGTGGTCTCGTGGCGCACTGAAAAATATTTCAGCCCCATTATCTAATCATTTATATTTGATTTCGGAAGTATATGAGAATTCAAAATTTAAAGATAAGAACATATAGTACCTTTTTTTATTGGTGCCCAGTGGAAATTCTTCATGAACTTCCTTCGCCCCGGGGAAGGGCGAAAGGGTATGGCGGACTCCTACCGGCTAAAACCACTGGAGCGGTCATCTTCGGCACCTAAGGGAGGCTCCAGGTCCTCGTATGATCACACTAGAGCCACCCACTGGTACCACGCCTATAGGCACATCTCGGAGAGGGTGACTGTAAAGTGGTCACCCCCCAGAATCCCCCCCCCCCCCCCCGGAACATATAGTACCTACAAATCAATGAAATGTCCTGTCCTATGAGCAATAACTAAGTGAAACGAAATCATTTCATACAAACAGAATAATAAGGAAATTTAATGCAATGAGGGAGCGTTTAAGTCTCTGAACTAAAGAAACTTCAGAAACTACGCACTTACCCAATACGTGAATCTCGCAGAAACAAGTTGGGAGATTTCTACGTATTTCCTTAATGCACCCGTATGTAATACCACGAAATCCGTAAAGGATCTCACGCCAACTCGGAGTTGTAAGCAAATTGGAAATTAGATCGTGTTAAGTACAGAGTTGGCTTTCTAAAGACGGGAAGCTGGTAAACATGAATATTATAACAGTAACAATTCGCTGATCTTACTAATTCCTCAATTTAGTTGGATACATTTAGTTTGCGCGTAATGACGCATATCGCAGCTGATCATCATAATTCTTAATACTTATCGTCGTAGCATCCACAAAAAGTTATGCTGACTCCGTAATAGTTCCGATAAAGAACAAGATATTTTCGAATCAAAAGCACTACTTAGGTAACGTCCTAGTAGCTGTTAGATAAGTGACATTATTTACCTTGACGCACCTGTAAGAAGACACCAAATATTTTAATCTAATACGGTTCAAGGATCTACACGCCAAATGAGATAGAGAAACCAATTAAGTCGGCACGGTTGGTGCAGTGGCTGATACAGCCGGCTGCTGCGCTCCGTGTCGTGGGTTCGATTCCCACACGGAACAAATATTTGTATGATCTGCAGGTAGTTGTTCCGGGTCTGGGTGTATTGTGTGTGGAATATATGTCTGTGAACGCACCCACGACACAGGAGAAATCCAAGTATGGGGCAAGGTTTTAAAAAAAAATAACAAGTCCGTGAAATTTATATATACTTGACGCTCAATATTGCCTCAGTAGACCACCATTCCGCCAATTAGTTATAGAAACGTCCCGAGTTCCATTAAAGCCACATCCAATTTCCATCTGTAGGAAATGACGGCTCCGTCTAATGTTGCCGCGTCATGCATTCTATAATCCCCGGTTGCCACTGTGTGCGGCGGGCCTCAATCTGCGCTGATTGAAACGCGACTGTGCTTGCTGAGCGGTTTGCTTCTAGACGGACGTTTGGTGAACGGTTATGACTGCATCCGTAATACAATCGTAACTTCATCCTTCACAGTTTATCGCGTCATCGCGGATTGTCGTCAGAGAATATATTATAAAGAACTACACAATAAACTGTTGCCATGTAACATAACAATTTGGCGGAGTATGGGTAAGATGTATGAATTATTAAGATTTCAAATGAAAGCGGCATTGTGTTTTTTTGTGAATGGTAGATAGAAAATTAAGCAATTTGTAATATCTCTTATAGTACTAGACTGTAACTGTCTCACTGGAGGGCCTCATTTCATATAGTGAAGGACCGGATATTGATCACGAAGCTTGCTCATTGCATGTTGGCAATATCAGACCTAATCCAGATTTCATCATGGTTTTTTTTTTGCTTCACCGTTTAAAGTCAATGGTATCTCAGATTAAATAAGAAAGTACGTATAAAACATTGAAAAAGTCATATTGGCACATATAAATTATCTCTTATTTCAACAACATTAAAGTCTAAAAACTTTACTCCAATAAAATCCGCTTTTACTATCCACGAAAATTACATACATAATGTTAAATTCGTTTTAATCGTTTAATAGGTATGTAGAATCTGCGAAGTAGCGTTAAGTGACGGATAATTTATACCACATCCCGGAAAATAACGATAGACCGATCGAGATGCCGAGACGTCCTCCCTGCGCCGCGCCGCATAATCCTTTGATGGATTCTACTCGCAGACGTTCGAGAATACTGGAAAAGTGCACTCCGCTAGGAAAAAACACAAAAAAGTATCTCTGAAGTATTTCTTAAAAACCTTCAAAGAGATTACGGGTCAAACTGGTGTATTACGATAATATATTACAATTATTATTGTTTCCATCGATTACGTAGAGCCATGGTGACATTAGATCAGTGGCATGCCATAATTAAGTACTGTTAAATATAATAATATACTAAGTATGTTACCAGATGGGATACCAGATACCAGATACTTATTGTAGTAATTTTGTTAATAAAGATAGAACGTAGCAACGATGCTTCAAATACACCTATAAAATAGGTTTCAGCAAAAATTAAAGAGTTAAGGAATTAATAAGCATAAAATATCAGAATAAAGTAACAAAAAGGCTTTATTAATTAAAGCAAACTGTAAATAACTGGCCGCACGCGCCACGGCCGCATTTTCTGTCATTTCAAAGAGAGCATCTGACCAATAGGAATGTTTCCCGCCGAGTCAACGACCGGGCGGGCAGCCAATCGCGACGAGCATCGAGGCTGCTCTAGTGCTCGTCATCCGAAACAAATCGATGGTACTTTGTTGCTTTTTTTTCTAGTCACGACCACTGCTATCACTCACGAGGCCTTACGACCTTACAGAATTCATGCTAGTCAGATTTTGTACTGCTTGTTACAAAATATTATTGAAATAGAAGATCGAAGACATTTCAGATCAATATTATTGATGTTTGTGACTGTTTCTTAAAATCGTATGTACCTATTTATATAAGATTAACTTTTCTCTGTACCTGATCAATTTCTACAAGTTAGGGATGATGTTTTACAAATACAAAAGTTTTGAATATTAATTTCAAGAAGCAATATATTGACGACTACTGCCTCTACTGACTTTCATTCCTAATAATATTACTCAAATTACAGTGAACACATAAACATTTTTTTGTAAACAAAGAATTAATGATTAATATAAAATAGTTCTCTATTCATTAATAATTGTTGTCGCCAAGTGCTATTTTAAGGCAACAAATTATAACTTGTAATAAAAACAACTTTAACTTACCTAATATTACCTATCAGTTTATCAGTTCAATACCTTCTTTAGACATTAATTGTTTAGCGAGTACAAACAATACGAGACAACGATGAATTCATGAATCGTAAATAAAAAATGCGAAATATTATTTTAGAGAAAGAAAAGTGGGAAGGCCTCGGCTTAAGCTTAGTCAGAAACATTAGTCTTCTTGAAAAGACACTTATTATACATTTAACTAGTAGATATCCATCAATGTATGTAATCTATGAATAACAAATACTTTTGCCGCTAACATCTAAATCTCATTACTCTCATTTCTCAGTTCGCCTACCTGAAGCTGTAACAATAACTGTACTTATGCTATTACAAAAATTATACTTTATGATGTGTGTGTGTACAAAAGCTAACTGTAGCATACTGGCACGCAAGCAGACGTTCCGCTTCAAGTTCAGTGAGCGCCTAGCGTGCAACCATGCAACCAGTATGGACCACGATATAAGAAAACCAGAAGAAATGCTCCGCAAATTTCGATATAGCAAGCTAAAATGCACGCATAGATCAAACGATATGAATTGTTGCTATCCACTTATCCTATCCGTATAGTGTCCAGACTAAGAATATAGAACCACTCCGTCTCCTCCTGTGGATGTCGTAAAAAGCGACCAAGGGATTCTACACCACAGGGGAATGGGCAGCAGGGTCCGTTCTGTGGAACAGCAGCCATTCTGCGCTCACCAACCCGCTTGGCAAGCGTGGTGAGTACAGACAAATTCCACAACAAAATAACGACACAATTGTGGAAATCTTTGGGGGAAGCCTTTGTTCAGCAGTGGACGATTTACGGCTGATATGATTGCTCAGCCTATCGTAGTCCGCAGTGGGACAAAGGGAGACAGTAACTGCTGTCAACTCTCTCAAGTGGATGCCACGCACCGGAAAACGCAATGTGGGACGTAATCCAACGAGATAGACGGGCGATCTGGTGAAAGTAACTGGATGCAGGCGAAGAGTCATTGGATGCAGGCGGTATGTTACCGTGCGTTGTGGAATTATATGAGGGAGGCCTTGGTTCAGTAGTGGATGTCTTTCGGCTGATATGATGATGATAAACCCTCCGGGCAAACGAGTTCTATACGACAACGCCTCTACTCTCACACGAGTGACTGCATATTCACAGTTGTTGCATGTTGCATGTTAACAGCCTTTTTTATCGTAAGAAATTTCCCCATTCTGGAGAAGGAGGAGCCGTGTGTCCAGAGTCTCGCCGGCTAAAATGAGCACGGTGTTCATGCGGCTTACCTTTCGCCAGCTTTAGCTAATAGGGCAAGCACGTTGCTAAAGTCTCCCATGTGCTGACCATTAGAGCATCGTCGGTATTATCGTGGTGCACCACATGCAAGTAAGGTACGCGTGATTCACAATCTCTATGTAACTCTCCTTTATGCCAAAGATGTTACCAACTACCACGGATCTGAGAGTATGGAAGTTTAAAATTTATTTTTAACTTATCTACTACTACTAACTAAACATATCAGTGAGTACATGGGCCGGCTACTGGCTATTTATTAGGAAGGCCTTGGCAGTATGATCGTCATCGGTCATATTGCCATAAAGAGAATGCTGTGCAGACGTGTAGTGATCGCAGTAATAGCATAAAAATAAAGCTTCTGCGAATCCTCTTAGACATAATTTCTTAGTTGCCTCTTAAGTCACCCACTGATGAAAGGAGTGGCATCTTTACTTGGAACAACACGGCCAACTTAGCTATACTGTAACGACTATGAAGACGCGAGTATGTTATCGTATATTGTTCGCCTTCTGGACTTTCTTATTCAATTAACTTCCCAACGATACATCGCCCCCTTTTATTAACAGTATAGCGGCACTTTACCGGAGATGATAACTGTGCATAGCCTAACTTATTATAAAATGCAACGTCCATCCTGCTCGTAATTAAGAATGCTCGACTAATTTTAACTGCTGCAATTATAGTTTTAGGGCTCATACAGAAATAACAGCTCAGTTGAGATCATTGTGTGCGATTTTCTAATTGGAAGCTTATAACGAAAGCAGGAATTCTGGAATGAAATGGATTATTTAAAATCGAAAGGCAAATGACTATAACAGTATATGCAAATGGTGAAAATGGTTGGCAAGACTCATCGTAACAATCTCAGACAAAGTAACACAAATTTTAAACCGAATACATACTGATTGTGAGACAACACATAAATCACAAATGCATATAACTTAGTTACGAGAGTCCTTCAAAAATGCCATGCAGTGTAATAAAAATTCTAAACTGAATACACACCGAAGCGACAAAAACATCAGAAATAAAACAAGTAATTACACTTTCCATTAATTACCAAGTAAATGGAAAAAGCTAAGGGAACGGCTACACACTACACAGCCTATAAATAACAATGGATTAACAAAACGAAGAATACGAGAGTCAGTAAGATTCATGTGGTGGACGATAGCCAAACGCAGCCGAGCGCGTAATGTTCAACGGATTAACAATTCGGTAAGCAGATAGCTGGCGGCAAATATTTAATGAGACATTATCTATTATTTACAATTGTGCAGATTAATTATGACTAGGTGGCAAAGACGTTGATGTACATAATGATATTAATGATGAATGTGCTGAATATTATATAACTGTCTTAATAGACTTTGAGCATACTGACTATGAAGCTAGTGTAAAGACACGAGTACGGCGTAATGCATCATTAGAAGGCCAGATAAAGAATAATACCTACATTCATTAAATTCAACTACGTTTAAAAATTGTTCGTGCTCAAAAGACGGGCTCACAACACTAGTTTGCTCACTAAACTTCGAACCCAGCCGCTGTGAAGTGCCACTTTAATAAGATGCATACGTTGGCTGTAACACGTTAATATAAACACCACATTTAACAGTGCATGAGTAAGGAATTATAACAAGGCAATTGCACAAATATCAGAATGTTTAACTTTCCTCTGGTGCACGTAATTTTCTTGCGCACAAGATGATGCATTATTTTCATACGTATCCTTTATTCGTTTATTCCTCGGATGGATTAATTTTGGCCACGTTTCTAATGGCATATTATTACTTTCGGATTTCGGTACAGGCTAGGCTTATAATACTTTATTCCTGTTACAACATACACAATTTTAGTAGTCCCTGTCATAAGGTAGGTACATCGAAAAATAAATATTTTACACATTTTTTTAAAATTATAGATATCATTTTTTTCATAACCCAATACGAACTACGTATTTGGGTTCAACAACGCATAAAACAAATATGTATAACCCGAATACGCAGAAAGAGAAACAATATTTCTTAGTCTACAAGCGGAAAATTCGGTGTCTCAAGCATAAGTTCTCGGAGCAATCCAACCGCTATACAAACACACCACCATCAAAGACAGACAGTGTGTTATGAAAACAAGCAACGGAGAATAAACACAAACAAACACGCGAAACAATTGATGAGAATGAGACGATGGGAGCGGGGGAGGGGCTCGGTTACGTATTCATTGCTATGTAAAGGATTTTTCGTCCGTAAAACTGTCAAGACGCGTATGTCTCTTTTTGCAGAATTTCTACGTAAATAAACATGAAAAGCGCTCAGCGTTGTCATAACAAAATGAAAATTATTACCGGGGCCCGCAAAATTGATCTAAACAGGTCCCTGAATGCGAAAGGCAGATAAGAAATAAATACAAATAATATTATCAGGCAGGTGGAATTCTTTTGGCTTTTGAATAATTGAACAATAAACAAATGTATATTCCTCAACTATACAGCCATGAATATCTTATAGGGCAAAGGTTTTAAGTGTAGGTCAGTACTAAAAGCCAATGGGACCCGGTGGTCTGAAAACCAGCGTTGATAATGTAGCGGGTATGCCTTAACCACCAATATTCGCTGAGACCGCTACTATTGCTACACATAAGCAACTGTTTTGCTTTTTGGTTTTCTGTATTATATCTTTCTTTCTCTCTCTTTCATAAGTAGCATTTATTTAATCCTGAAGAACTGATTACAGACAGCATGAATATAGGTATAATTATCATCATCATATCAGCCGCCTCCCCCATAAGGCAACCGGATACATATGCCATGATGTAGGGGGTAATTTTCCAGTAGTAGTAGCCTGGGTTGGTGAGCGCACAACACTGCTCCACATGACGCTGCTGTCTATCTCTCTGGTTTAGTCCCTGACAACCGAATACTGAAACGCCACTTAATATGAAGTCCTGCTTTAAATATTTGAGCCACCCGGTTTCCTACCGAAAACGGATTTCGTGACTAGTTAAAGCGGGACTTAATATTAAGTGGCGTTACAGTATTCGGGCGTGAGTAACCTTTTACAACATTCACGGGAGGAGATAGAGTGGTGCTATATTCTTAATCCACCAGACACCAGACGGATAAGGTTTAATGTGTAATTTTACTTTACTCATACCCTAGGACTTGATCAATTGATCGGTGTTCTTTCCGCAGGAGTTGCAGTGGTTGGGAATATGTGCCGGGTCTGTACAAAAAAAAAATACCCTAGGGCGCTCCCTAGTATATCAGTTTTCGCACACACAATACACAACTGGCTTTAAAAATTGCATATCAGTCCGATTAATTGGTTTGCAACCAGTTCTTTGGCCGGAGAGACTGTAGGTCACAGAACTGCTTGATAGGCTGATTTGAATATTGAATGTCCGAATCCCAACTTAATAACACTTATAAGTGAAGTATTGAAACTTATTTTCGAGACCCACTTTATATTTGTTAACATTGTTATCGAAACATTCAGTTGTTTTTTTATAAAACTGCTCTGCGTCGCTCTATCTAATATGACCAAACCTGTAACCTGTGTGGCATGGATAATGGCTTACTGCTGTTTGAAAATGGTTATTACCAGTATTGAAATAAAACTTAGTTTGAGTGCCATACCGATATCAAACAGTGCGGTGCCAGACGACGACGACGTTTATCGAAAGAGGATGTAGCACGACGAACTATGCGAAATTGCAAATTGTGTTTAACCTAACTCGATAACGATAAAACAATCTAGCGCAACTCGTGTATTCTTATTTCAAAGCCTGCATCTTTTAAATTAGGTACTTTTGCCGCCTAAATGCTAATTGCCTCCATTAAATGTTGAAGGGAGTGGGTAATTTTAAGTAGCCGTTTCTGGACATCATAGCGTCACTTTATCGAGTCCATTTGGCTGGTGATACTCTTTTTAATAACGTGCTTTAATTTTATGTCTCTTTATCTCGGGGATTTTAGCACTTAGTTGAGGTTTTCCGTCCATATGTAAACTCACATTTATACGAGATGCGAGGTTTATTCCGGGTATGATTATTATTTTTAATGATTAACATTTTCATTATACTTACACACAATAATATGTCACGGCCATTAAAAGCCCTTTGAAGTCTGCGAGAATGTAAAGTTAAAAATACTGCGGCATTTTCCTTTTTACATTGTTCGATACATTTATAAAGATTGTGATGAATGAAGTCTGTCAGGTGTAACGCAATAAATATCCTAGAAAATGTGTTGGCAATCTCTCTGTCTGTCGGGTACTAATTGTTAATTAATACCTCTTAATTGAACGAGCATCTCTAAACTACGACAAATAAATGAACTCACAAAGGCAGCCATAAAGATAACAGTGCATAAATCGGAATGAACGGTGCTTAAATGGGCGGTCTAATGAAAATATTTTAACTATCAAAGTCCATTTGATTGTTTTCGCTGGCAATAATCTTCCAATTAATTACCATTCGCCTAGTTGTCTGTGTGTACCTAATTTATTACACAATTACGTGGCTGATGTATTGACTCCATTGTGGGTTGATAGTTGATAAACCTGCTGTTAGTTAAACATTTAACTCGCTGAACTTACACAAACGTCTTGCAGCCGATAAGGAGCAGTTTGACTGCTTCCAAACATATATTCCAGTCATTGATCAAAATTATGAAATTATTGTGCACAAATAATTTTAATATGTACATTGACATTTACTGAAATCTTCATGATAATCATATGTGTTAATGTACATATTATGCGCCGTAACCAAAGTACTACGACGAAATAGTACAAAGTAAAGAGACGCATGCATATTCGGTGCAAACACGTAAAGCAGTTCAAAGGCAGGAGCGTCCCAAGCGTGGCGAATCTCCACGAAACGCTATAAATTTTTACTAAAACAAACAAACGCGAGAGAGCAAACAAACTCAACGCGCATGCGCTGTGTCTAGTAACCGCGTAGCTTATGAAGCTACTCGCTAAATATAATAAAATGTGTAGGTACCTACGTATATCATAATTATACAAACAGCCCGAAACGTTGCAGCCATCACCGCACCGCAATGTGCATAAGCAAAATTTAACGAATGTCTGAGTACATATTCAATCCATCTCAAAGAAAATAGGAATACCAATTTACCATGTTATCGTACATAACAAACTTTCGACAAAAGGATTGGTAAGAATCTCTTCAGAAATCACCTGTTGGGGACCGTTAATTGATATAATAATGAAGCGATCCTGTCGGTCCATTTTCACAAGCCCCTCGCCATTCCATTTACTACGCTATAGACACTTAATTATAAATCTATCGCTCTCAATTTAGATAATCTTCGCCACATTCGGTTCCCGTGAATCTAATTTAAAACACATTGTCAAGCCTTATACTTTTATGATTACGACACTGGCCTGTGACCCATTGTTCGAATTTCGAATGAACGACATTGAACGTGACATGAGGCCTAAACTATGAACATTTCCGACAAGATAACGAACTTGCTGCATGATCGCTATTCAAATGAACAAACCATTATTTTCTCGTGTTCTGAGTATTTTAAAATGAATATTTGGTATTCTGCAGACCTCTCGCTAGCTTAAAAGAGTTCGTGGAGAACCTTTTTAAGAAGATTTTCTTTCACAACATCCTACCAACTACAAAATGCAGATGAAAGTTAAAGTCCTCGAACTTTGTACCTTACATGAAAGTTTTAACTAGTTAGGTACTGTATTATAATATTGGGATAGCAACTTTGTAGTCAGAATTTAAGAACACTCTTTGAGAACGATTTCAGTACGGTAGAGATCGGGATCAGGCCTACAGAATATTTTATTTTGAAATTATTTACCACGCCTCATAACTTTAAGTCGATAAATCACAGTATTAGACAGCTACTCCTCGAGGGTAGGAACGAGCGAAAAAATAAATTCGTCTTTCATCAATTACTGAGAGCAAAAGCTTTCTGCTCTCCTTATTTATATTCAAAATTCACGATATCGATGACATTACAGCGGGCTTGACAAATTATTGAAACAAAACAAAATTGGATTTCACGGGTTTACGTTTTCATGTTTGATGTTTTTTCGCTGAAGATAATTCTTCAGTAGCGGACGAGTACACTTGATAATAAGTGTCATTGACTACCAAGTATGGAAGAAAGAGAGTGATTCGTAAATAACTGAAGACTCATTATATGCATTAGCCGATCGATTGCCAAGAACTCGAATATGCAACGATGACAGTTTGCGATTTTACTTGTCATCGTAAAAATCGGTCGTATCGATTGCATTCCCTAGACTTTTAGCTAGATAACTGGATGATGCAGCGTTATGAAAATTGCGCAGATTTTTCGATTACGCGGCTTGTTACCCCAGGCGTCACAAGTGTTGATTTTAGTTATAGGTATATATCGCTTACAGTATGCAAGTCTCAAGGCTAATAAAGTAGGACATCCCAAAGTTCACTAGATGCACGATTGGGCGGAAATTCATTATTGAATCAAGGCATTTCGGATTTTGTTTTTTCAATCAATCGGTCAAGCATATTGCAGCTAAGTGGACATAGCACTTCCAGAAGCTAATTTTTATGTCTAGGCCATTCTGGATAAAGCACTTTTAAAATAATTTATCGCCGTAAATTGGATTGCAAACAAGTAGATAAAAGACGCAACCATATCCTTGTAATTTAGTAATTAGTACGCACCAAAATAATCATTTTCCCTCGTTATAAGTTACTAAAAAGTGAAAACAAAGCCATTTCTCTCTCACTTTTACAACCGGCGAGATATAGCTTTCATTCAAAGAGACGATGACTGCTCTATTATTACACAGTTCATAATGGGAAGATATAAGATACCCGTTTTCATTAACACGTATCAAATAAATATTATGACAAGGTTCGTAACAATGGCTAGTACCTTTAACACCATTACTCTAATTAACTCGGTTTATTTTTATACGACTCGTGAAGAACTGGAGTGGCATGTCAGCGTGTTTTAATAGAATTTTTGAACAGGCGACTTCAGTGGACTACAGAACTGCCTGTTTACTTTGTATAGCGATTTTTTGAGCTAATCGCTACTAAAAACTAGGTTTCGTATGCAATAAAATGACTTTTTCAGGACACGCAGTCACATCATGTCGCGTCGCGCGGTCGTTTGGTCAAGTCTCGTCGTCGGTATAATCCAGAAATGAATGACTCAAAACTATTGTAGCCTATCCGTTAAAGTCGCTTAGAAGCTTCTGAGTCAGATAGAGAGTGAGATCCGTTTAGCTTCAACACGAGGTGCCAAATGTCATCATTATGGCCAACCGGTAATCACGAATACGAATGAACTGATTAACAACATCCATAAATACATCCTATAAATAAAACAAAATTTACTAAAACCTTTCTTTACATTTGAATTTTTAAGACTATCCTGCTCGAACGGCTCGACGGATTTAAGTCAAATTCGGCATGCAGGTAGATAGTGTCGTAAAATAGGATCTAGAAAACTTAATATTTGAATTATAAATTATATATAATATAATTATCACTAACTGCTACTCTACTATTTTTTATTTAAGCCCAGCGAAGCGGGCTTTTACGGCTTATAGTAATACACATGTATATGGTAAGATCCAGATGCCTGCTACAAGAGTTTTTTTATGTACATTCTAAGACTTCATCTTATACCAGGAATGATAATCAAATCTTGTTAATTAATTTTAATTATAGTCGATAGTTATGGTATCTACCAACGATATTAAAGATATATTATCTTTAAAATGTCTATACTTTGCCAACGTTCTCGATTACACGCGGTTGGGGAATACAATATTCTTACTGCGGCGTGTTCATCAAAGTGTGTATCATAGAGTTTAGCTTAAGTTTAGGTAGTATAGTCTTGAAGAAGTTACCGCCGTGTACGTAGTTGTCGACCTTGAAGTGAACTCAGTCTGTGGATAATTGCCTTCCACAAAATAAATACCTACAACAGAAAGTCCACTACACACAATTTCAATGTTACCTACGCGCTTGTGCATAGTCGCCAATTGCAAGAGATAATATACTGTTGAAGCTATTAAGGTGTGAGACCAATCTGTTGTACTAAAGTTGTAGTAACTATTGTCGCGTATCGTTAGTTGTGGGCTTGGAGTTTCATCCTTCAGTAGAACAGAATCTATACTGCACACACCATTTCGCCTGCCAAGCATGGTAAGTCCTAGCAAGTTCTTCCTAAATGACGACACAATCGTGGAAATCAATGGGGAAGGCCTTTTTTCACCAGGTTATTCATTAGATATCAAACACGATACTTTATCTTTTTTTGTGGTAACAGTTTATGTCCTCTATGAAAACAACGTCATATAGCTGCGGAATAGCACGTAGCTTCCAACGATACCTCATATGTCAAAATACGTCGATTGGTTTAGGCGATTTGAGGGAACAGATAAAATCAACATACAAACATACATACGTGAATGCTAAACTCATAATCGTCTTTTTGGCTTCCCCATAGCCGGGTGAAAGGTAGAAGAAAAACAATTACTTAATAATCCATCGATTTGGGCCTTTTGTACCAGTTGTTTTACGCATAGAACATAACTATACAACTATCCGCGAACGCTCGCGAGCATGCCTAGTTCCCATAACATTTTGCATTATACATAACATCATATCATTGGCCAGCATAAAATTCTCCTTTTTTTTCAAACTTGTATCCCAACACAATTTGATGTATAAATGTACAAAAAATCTTCTTAAGAAGAGGCTACTTAACTTCGCAGAATAAAAGACGTTAACGTTTACAAAAGAAATCATTGTTCTCCTAAAATGACTTATTTACAGAGGATACTACTATAATGTAATTGCTAAACATTTTATATAACAAAATATGAATTCTAATAATCAACAAACAAAATATGCCTTTTATTTTTTTGAACCGGGGAATTGTCTCTAATACGACTTATACTTCTATCATATTTATTATATAAATACTTCTATTGGAAGTAGATCATCTGATTAGGAATAAATACGTTTGCACTATGATTCATTATCGCTTGCAGCAAATCGTGTTGGGGATATTATAAGGTATTAAAGTAGGAACGAATTCCTACGAAATCGAATGTTATGTGATCACGAATAACAGCGGTATTGCTTATGTGAAGAAATACTCTTATTACGGAAATATCCAGAACTTATTTTTGACCAGTAAACATTCAATTCAATAATTTTACAGTACTTAATAACAAAATAATTTTTTTAGGGAGATATGCGTCACATCCGTGTGTCCGAATGGTCACCGCTTAACATACTGCTGTGTTACATGCACAAAGCAGTGCCACGGCGCTGATTTTCAGCGACAACCTGCGTTGATACATAACAATTTAACTTTATTAAATAATCAATAGGATTTGTGGTACTCGGAAGAGTTGGCCACCCATTTACTTCGGTGAGTGTTAAATGGATTATATTGATATGATGATGGGCATCCCTATCCTCTTGAGGACAATATACTGGAATCACCATAATTTTTGCAAGCATGGTGATACTGGTATTGAGGAGACCACGGAGGCTCTTCTCAATACTCTTATACCTGATGATCTACCTGGAAATGATAACGAGTATCATCAACAGATTAGATCATGGGCTGCTGAACCGCCGGAATCCCCAGCGTCTGACTTACCATCCACTGACGAATTCATAAACGTTGTCAATAAACTACCACTTAATAAAGCATCTGGAGAAGATAAAATATCGAATAGAATGATTAAAGAAGCTTGTAAAATATCGGGTGACTCTATACTGACCGTTTTTAATCGTTGCATTGCTGAAGGCATTTTCCCTCGTATATGGCGTTCCGGTTTTATACGCATAATACCAAAAAGTGGTGACAACCCCCCGGATGATCCTAAATCATACCGGCCTATAACTTTACTACCATCTTTAGGGAAACTTCTCGAGCGCCTTATAGTTCCACGTTTGCTGCCAGATGGACCGAAATTTCATAATAACCAATTCGGCTTCACAATAGGAAAATCTACTATTGACGCGGCAATCTCTGTCAGGAAAGTAGTAAATTCATCTGAACATAAGTACGTGATAGGCATCTTCCTTGATATCTCTGGTGCCTTCGACAACGCGTGGTGGCCAATGCTACTACTTAAAATGAAAGTCCGCGGTTGCTTCAGAAACATCTACACTCTCGTTTACTCATATTTTGCACACGGATCTGCAAAACTTAAACTTGGTCATCACGCTGTGTCGAAGGAACTCACGATGGGATGTCCTCAAGGATCCGTTATTAGTCCTTATCTATGGAACATGGGTTTCGATGATTTTCTAGCGATTCCATTACCATCCGGCTGTTCATTGACTGGTTACGCAGACGACGGCCTTCTGCTTATTCAGTCAAGTACAAGGGCGAGCCTTGAAAAATTGGCGGATACTTGTTTACGTTTAATCTCTAGTTGGGGCGAACGAAACCGCTTAATGTTTGCACCACAAAAAACCTTTCAACTAATTTTAAAAGGCAATCTTAAGACATCACCGAGCATTAAATTCAATAATGTTACCGTAAAAAGAAAGGAGTCCGTGTGCTACCTTGGTCTTGTATTGGAGAGAAATTTTTCATTCGTTGAACACATAAAATCTGTAGGTGAAAAAGCTAAAAGGAACTTTTATGCCCTGACAAGGATATCAACAGCTACATGGGGTCTTTCATTTTATACTTTGAAAACTATTTACGGCGCTACCTACTTAGGTTGTATTTGCTATGGTTCACCTGTATGGGCCGATAGGGCTACTATCGGCGCGGCAAGACGTAAACTGCTCCAAAGCCAGCGCTTAGCGTTGATATTCTTGTGCAAGGCATATAGGACAGTAAGTACTGAAGCTCTGCCTGTGCTAGCAGGTGTTTTGCCAGTCGATCTTGAGATACAGCGACGTGCGCAAATGTACTACTCAACTAGAGAAAACATGGACGCGGAATTTCTGCTACAACGCGATCGTGTTAGGATCTGCAGATTGTTTAGACCACAGACTGGTGTTTGGGAGGAACTCTTGGCCGAATGGCAATGCAGGTGGGACACGTCTATTAAGGGCCGTCACCTATACCAGTACTTTCCATCCATTCGTGAGCGGTTGGCAAGTGCATGGTTGGAAGTTGATCATTGCGTGGCTCAATTTCTCACCGGCCATGGTAACTTTAAGAGTAAATTGTTTAGCTTCAAGCTTGTCACCTCACCATTCTGCAAATGTTCAACACCGGACTGTGAATATGAACAGTCTGCACATCATATCCTGTGGGAGTGTATTCTTTGGCAAGATGAACGCAATATTATGTTTGACAGCATGCAAGTTACATCCGGGGTTGTTTACTATACAGATCTTGTTGCGACTAGGACGAATTTCCGTGCGTTCAAGTGTTTTTGCCATACCTACTATTGGAATCAGTCACAATAGCTCACAACATAGGACCCGTAAATAAAAAAATTGTACCCGTGGTGCTTGGCAACTGGGCTTAACCCTGTTGTAAACTCCCATTTATTGTGCCTATGGCCTATCGTTTTTCTCTGTCTCCTGCTTGCAACGGAGGGAAGTGGAACGTATATTCTTTCATACTCCTCCTTTATCTTTTCTGATTAATTTCGGTGCGGGTTCCAAGACAGTTATTCATTTCTCTGGGACACACCGAGCTTCATTGATCGGTGTTCTTTTCGGTGGTCGCCATTGTAGATCCTGGCTTACAGGAGTTGCAGTGGTTGGGAATGTGTGGCGGGCTTGTCCCAAAAAAAAAAAAAAAAAAAAAAAAAGCATGGTGATAATGGCAATATTCCTCAATTATATATTATTACAGTTTGTCAAAGCGGTCTTTTTAAGCCAACGCTATGATTTCTCCTGTATCGGCGCTCCAGTTTATAGACATAAATCTCATTTGCACAAAAAGCCAAACCCGGTACAACTATATGTAGGTCTTATAAATATTTTTTCCGTGCAGGAATAGAACCGGCGACACGTTGCTCAAAAAGCAGCGATTACCCGCTGCGCCAAACGCTAATATCATATATGTGACGATATTCTGATGCCAAGAACCAGTCACGCACCGGTATTAGGTTCTACATGAAAGGCAGACACCTCGTGTCATTGGCATGTTACAAGACTCATTTCGACGATATAATATCTAAATTCTCATTTCAAAATGGCCCGGTTGTAATAATAAGAAATTAAAAAATACAGTCTGACGTGCGCGCGCGGCTTGGGAAGCTGATACAATTTTTGACATAAACTGAACTATAAGAACGCGTTCAATCAAAAATTAATCTTGTGCCAAAAAAATTGTTTAACTTTGTGTTTTGTCATTTTCCATTTCGTTTTCAATTCTTTTCGGACCATTAGCGTCGATCAAGTATTTACGGCTCCCCTAAAATTAGGGTAATTTGTGACAGTACTTTATTTGTATTTTTTTTACTTTCGCTATCCCCCAAATTCGTTTGTGGGTTTTATCAATTTAATCAGCCAATGTTCACCGGCTGGTGCAAACTACCCTTTATTAGGGGGATCGTTAACTAAAATTGAACTGAACTGGCCAGGTGTTACGCTTATTACACATTAACCAATATCAGCCCTGGGTCGAACTGTTTAATTTACTTAAAATACTAGTGGCCAATGATACACCTTTAGAGAGATAAAAGAAAATTCAGACTAAACCTGTAATAACAAGAACACTACTTTACTACTCGTAGGTCTCTTATTGCAAGAAGCCGGCTAGGTAGATACCACCCAGTGCGCACGTGTTCACGTGCCGCCGTGTGCGCTGCATAGCGCACAGCGAGGCTTGGGGGAATCCTTTATGATCCTCCCCGAGAAGTGTCTGGGACTCGACCTTTTTACAGTCCTCTTCCCTCCGCTAGAGGGGGTGACCGCTTTACAGTCACCCCCTCCGAGATGTGCCTAAAGGCGTGGCATCAATGGCTAAGTAGCTTCCACGCAGGACTAGTCCTGCGTAGCATTACAACTTTTACGGGCAGGCATGACGCTTACCGCCAGGCGTAAAACTTGCTCGTCTCGTCACCTTGTTGTATAAAAAAAAACCTTACTGGAGAAGTTGAAAGGCACATAAAAATGCCATTTGCGAACGAAAAAATGAATAAATGCTGAAGAAATAAGACGCTCAAAATCAAATTAAGAAGGGTTCATAAAATAGGTGCTTCCACTTTGTGCACGATTAGGTAAAGTGCCAATAATTTTTCTACCATTCCGCTTACAGTCGGTAATTTGATATTCTAATGGCTATCCTACATAATACTAATAAATTTACCCTTATTTACGTCCGCCCATTATCTTGTGTGTTCAGTACTCACGTGGTTGGCAACAGCATGAGGTCATCGCCATTACTGAAAAAAATTACCACGTTTTGTTCCTACTTTTATTATCCACCAACGGAATTGATGCAATACCAAATCCTTTCCTGTTCTTTTTTATCTCGCGGAACTATCTTTACGTTGAATAATTTCAGCTCTTTATGGACACTCCGGACTGCAGCTCGATTACGGTGACGTTACTCACAAAGATATAATCTTATATAAAAAAATACGCTAGACATCCCCACATTGTGTATGCGAAGGTGAACTGAACCCACATAAGTTATCAAACAAGTAACATTTAATATTTCCACGTCGAGGGAGGGCATCGCTACGGGAGGGGTTTGCGAGCGGCAGGTGACTTCGCATATGCCTCCCTTGAATGCCAACGACCCCGCTTTAACATAAACATAGTCAGTTTATTGATACGGCAACAGCTGATCGTTTGAAATATTAAAATTATAGCCGTCGTACCCATATTAGAGGCGCTTTACTAAACAATAAAGATATTGTCGTCAAATTTTCTCTCTGTGTAGCGTAAAAGTTGTATTATTAAAATATAAAACATTACTAACCCATTACAATGAAACACTTTTGAATGTTGTAATCCGTTTCAATTTGTTCAATTATAATGAGTAATAATCGCGAAAACCTAAGACAATACTACACTACCAACCGAAATATTTTTCATTAAACTAAAAAGGTTTGCATAGCAACAAAAAGTAAACAAGCTTAGTAGATTAAAAATATCTGCACTTGTTGCTGCAAAGGTTTAAAAAAAGGCGAAATTCTTAGAACACTCGTTATATTTAAATAACCTGTATTTTCATTAAAAGCGGATTAATATTAAATATGAGGAATGAAAAACGGTATTAAAAGTTGGCGCATTTGATAGGAGCCGGATGCTTGCGGTCATTAATTAATAACTCAGTTAAGCCCCAGTACTAAAGCTTAACACATCAACCCGGGGGTTGCACAACTTCCGGTCAAATCCCGCGTTTCCACCCGCAAGCACTTCCGGTCAACGAAACTCTGCTGGGAGTTTACAAATAACGGCCGGGAACGAATAATAATACATACCAAAAATTTAGCCGATGTAAGATAATATGTATGAAACTTTAAAGGCGTGTAATGAATAAAATAGGTACCTAATTGTTCTAAGTAAAGCTTAGTTTATGAGAGAGAATGTGCCCCAAGGGTTCTTAAATTAGCCCTGACGCAATCATGAGGAGAAATTCGCCAAGCGCGGAATACTTATGTACTCTCAAGGCCTGTTGAATTAACCTTGGCACGGCGATAAGAAATTCACTTACAGTACTTTCTAGTCCCCTTTCTTCTCTTTAGCTTTTAACATACTAAATACGACCGTTTTTTTAAACGATGAACTGTACCTACTATTTTAGGATTTCTCCTGTGTCCTGGGTACAGTTTACAAGGCATATATCTCACTTGCACCAACAGCCAGATACAATTTTCTGTAGATCATACAATTATTTGTTCCGTGCGGGGATCGAACCCGCGTCGCGTAGCACAGATATTCAACCGCACCGTCAGATTTTGGGAGCTTAGATACAATAAAACGACAACAAACATAGTTTTATTGCATAAAGTGACATTGCAAAAATGGGATGTGGAAATTTATGTAAATAATATCATCATTTCAGCCGCAAAAACGTCCACTACTGGACAGAGGCCTCCCCAAAATATTGCCAGAACGACTAGTATGGGTTTGTGTTGTGTGCTCATTGGGGGATGTTGCCATAATCGCCAAGCTTGGCAGACGGGTTGGCGAACGTAGTTGAGTTATAACTATACTCGAAGGACGCTGCTGCCCATCCTCCAGTTAATCCCATAGTCGCCTTTTACGACACCCACAGGATGAGATGGGGTGGGGGTATTCTTAGCCGGCACCACACGGCATAAAAAATATTTTAAATATTTATTTTAATTTGAGGCGTGTACCATCATATTCACGTGGCAGTGTGAAGGCCAAAACTAAATTGCTGACTAATATTTATAAAGCTACTGTCTAAACACGTCTGATACTGGTAATATGCATATTCATTTCTTTATTATTATTCGATGTCCCACACTTGTATTTCTCCTGTATCGTGGATACGGTTTACGGTACCTAGGGGTACTGTAAATGTGTTCGGTGATGCGATTGGCACGCTCCAAACTCATCAACCAATAGAAGCGCTGAACGCGTTAAACGTGTAGTTTACTATTACGTTTCAATTGTGAAAGAAAACTTGTACTAGGGGTATAGTACGAGTATCACCCGCGACACGTAGCGCAGAAAGATGTTCAGATGGATGGCTTAGCCACTGCTCCAACGGTGCTGTCTCGATGAGCATTCTGGCTCAACTCTAACAATGCGTAACATAAGTCGTTTAACCATTAACCTAATGTTAGAACTAGTACGTTTAAGTTATACGCACCATTAAACAGTCTTTAAGAATAAATTTGACTGTCTCTCGAGCTCAGGCTATTCACAGCCGGAAAGAGGAAAAAATACAAAAGGTTCAAGTTCAGTGACACTGAACCATAAAAAACCGGTAATGAAACTTCGTGACGCTGCAGGAGTACTTTTTTCAACTAGACGTCATTACCATCATATGCCATCTAACTGAATAACTTCAGAGACTTATTTCAAAGTCTATTTGGATGTCTTTATGGCCATTAGTTCTCACGGACTCAGATAAGTTTATTCAGTTTCAAATTACTTATATATACATTAACGAAGCGTAGCAGGTGTCATTATGTATTAGTTATATTAAGGCACACATAGTCAATTGCACTCACTGATCACTAAACAACCGGTGATGCAACGCTCAGCACGGTCAGTCTATGGATGGGTGACCTGATTTGAACGAGGCGTCTCAGTGCTTCCGAGGGCACGTAGAATCGTCGGTCCCAGTTGTTATCATTAGACGGCAGTCTTTAAGCTAAGTCGGAGACCTTTGGGCGGCTTGAACAACTCCGACAAAGGATAGGCTAGACCTATCTCATCCCATGGGTGTCGTAAAAGGCGACTATGGGATTAAACTGAGATTGGGCAGCAGCGTCCTTCGAGTACATTAACAACTCAACTGTGATCGCCAACCCGCCTGCCAAGCGTGGCGATTACAGCAAAACCCCCCAATGAGCACACAGCTCATCTATATCGGTAATTGTGTTGATCTTTGGGGGAGGCCTGTGTCCAACAATGGACTTCATTCGGTCGAAATGATGATGATGATTAAACTTGATATTTAATTCAGCTTTCATTAAGTATGGCTGAAACTGTAGCTCAAGATTTATAAATTATTCTCGATTCACTAATGATAAGTCTCAAGCGGTATAGCTAAGCCATTAGCAAACGCAACCACATTGAATTTACAAAACAGCAAATATTGTACCGTCATATAATACATAATAACAATAACAAAGTTCTTAGAAGGCAAAGTAGTACATGCACACACGACCGCCCACAAGACCGTATGTAGGAAAACATTTAGATTCAAATAAATTTCGGGACAAGACAAGCCGCCCCTATTTCACCGGCTTATCTTCAGTCAGCCAAAATGCGGTTCACTGTTAACCTTAGATAAGACTTCGAAGGTGCGGTGTACCGAAGTAAAAACAAAATGTATTTAAGGTAATTTTTGTGTAAGCTCTTTACACCAATAATTTCTCGGCGCTTCAAGCTGACAGTGGTCAGAGGCTCAGAGCAAAAGTTGTGAGCCGGCGAACGCCTGCGGTGTACCACCGAGACCCTAAGTTGGCTTGGATTACGGGTGCTTCAAACGACTAAATGAATACACAGAAGTAATTCACGCTTTATTGTGTAAAATAACAATTTCGTATTTAGGTAACGTTCGTGTTGTTGTGGTAAACATTAAGTCGTTTTGCTAGTAAAAAAAACCGGACTTGTGCGAGTTGAACTCGCGTGGAGAGAGTTCCGTAATTGCTGAATATATTGTCTGTTGTTGAATTCGGTCTTGGACCAATAACTTATCTCAAAAATAAACTTAACATCGTAGTTGAAAACCATATTCTCTCATACATTCCGCAAACGTAAGTTTGTACGCACAATATTGAAAGATTTACAATGTTATTTTAAAACCATAGACTTCTTATAGGTTTTCCTGTAATCTATAAGTAAAGAGCTATTATCAACATTACTTTCAAAATTTTAAGCTTACTAGTTTCGGAGGTAAGCGGGGGGTGTCAATTTTTATATATTGTCTGAAATAACTTTAAAACTATTTATTTTAAAATTATATAAGAAATACATTTGAGATCCTCACACGAAGCCCTTTCATTTCATATATGACACGGTACAGTTGGCAAAGCTTTTTATTTTATTTTCTATATTGGCCCCCAAAAGTGATATTCAAAGTGTATTTATTTAAGTTACACGGCCGTGTTTGGGTCGGAGAAATCCATATGTGTAACACTCAATTTCAACTTAATCGGTCCAGTAGATTCAGAGCAAATTCGCTGTGACAGACGGACAGACAGACAGACACACGAGTGATAAGGGTTCCGCCGTTTTTTCCTTCAGACGTTCGAAACCCTAAAAAACCTGGAGAAGGTACTTCATTCATGTTCACCGTTATGTTTTGCATTTTATTCAGTTCTTCCAAAAACTACGAGCTTAGGCAGAATGGGTTTTCGCTGTGCTTACTCCGCCATAGAAATATACATCATGACAATTTAGTTGAGTAATATTTCGTTGTTTTATGAGGAGTTAAAATAGCGTTGTGTATATTGCAGTACTAACAGTCAATATAAGTTTTGAACAATATAACGAAAATAAAAAATATTATAGTGAATTTCACACCATAAAATATAACAGTTCATCATCATCATCAGATCAGCCAAAATTCATCCACCGCTGAAGAAAGGCCTCCTCGTAAATCTCAAAATTTTTGTGTCGCCATTTTGCCAGCACCTAGTACTTTGCCAGTAGTAGTTAGTCCGGACACCACACGGATTCTCAACAGCTAATTACACGAGTATAATTATTTACAAACAAAAGAATCTGAACTATTTATTAAATTATGTGACCTTTAAAGGTGAGTGGCATACAATCAATAACAATAAACATTTTCACCGTCAGCTAATAAACGACCGGTTTAGAGCAAGGCCCCATTCAGATAGTACAACCTAGAACAGTATACGTAAGCCTATTCATTACAATTACTTAAGACCAATCGATCATTTTGACAGTGGCGTTTAGCAAAGTTGGCTAAAAGGAACGACGGTAGATGGCTAAAGGCAGTCACACGACAGTGGCAATTGATGCTAAATGGCCAAGAAGCAGACCACCGGCCATATGGAGTATATCCGCAAAACAATAGACGAGGACTGCTCGGGACAGTAAAGAGTGACAAATCGAAAAGGAGGCCTATACCCAACAGTGAGTGCGTGAGGGCTGATATGATAATGATGATTTAATGAAATTATCATTCCATACTACTCTCTGAAAAGTACGAATTCTCTGAAGAGTGAGGTTTTGATGTTTTGTCTACTTTGTAGATTCATAAATTGGAGTACATATATTTAAAAAAATGAGTTACGTTACTCCATTATCATAATGGATTTAAAAAATGAGAAATTTTAAAATTGCTCACGAACTGTGTTTGAACTGTGATATAAATATGTCAGTAAGTTATGAATTTATTTAATTTCGTGACAGTCGACATTTGTTTCGTGGACACGGTCAGTGTTGTATCAGAAATATCGCGTTCAATAATTCCAAACAATTCAATTCGCTACTCGCATTCATAGTCAGGACTACAACCCCGAAAAAACCTAATCAAATATGGACGAGAACCCGCATCAGGTGAGGACTGGCAGGTGTAGAACAATAGCACTTCGTCTCTTTTACACCCAGGCGGTACCTATCACCGTCTCGTTCACATGTTGACGTTAATAAACTTTTTTCGTATTAGATTTTTTCAAGGGGGGTAGATAGTAGATACGCTTCGAGTTGATATACAGTGGCGTTATGACTTTTCATCCGTTCAAGTCATGCATTTCAAAAAAATTGGCTTTTGAGTTAGTCGACGCTGTCGTTTTGCATCGTTCCAGTTTCGCGTCACAGTTTCCGTGTGTTAGAGCTTTCGTACCTCAAACTATTTAAGTAAAAAGTTTTTATGTTAATTAAATTCAACTTGCTTGTTACTCTGCTTTTTTATCACTTCTATGATAAAAACGATGCTAGATACTCATCTCGGATATACAAGTCGATTTGTATTATCCGGTTACTAAATCCGGGTATTTAAGTAATAGCTGGGATTTTGTAATCGACTAATACAAAACAATGGGGAATAATACATTACATTTACAAAGGTACATAGAGCCTAAATATAAAGGCAATATGCTAAAGAGTATTTCAATGCAACTATACTTATCGGGTACAGATAAATGTATGCGATAAGCTATCTCTGGATCAATAAACCATAATTCTCACTGCGAAACAATACGCGGCATCTAAACGCAAATGATAACTTTTGATGTTGAAACTGAATACGAGTTTTGTAACGCAAGGTTAAGATACGGGACCTACACTGCAAATTATCGGAATAATACGTTACTTAATAACGAAGGCTACAGGTTTATTTAAGGCGTGCAGATACTTGCAAGGTTTATCAAGCATCATACTGTATACAGCCTGTAGAATAAAAGTGTTTATATCATTAACTGTTTCGGTTTTAAAATAAAGATTTTCATTTATAAATTTACATTTCAGTGTAGTAAAATCTAAAAATGATTTATCATACGTAAGTCATTGATATTACTTAATAAACAAACAGGAATACCTAATTGTCGATCACTCAAATACTCACAAGTATGCAAACCCAAAGTGATGGCAATATTTGGATACAAGTATTTGGAAATAACGATGCATAATATTTTGATAGGACTAGCGAATTGAATTCAAAGTAGTGCAAATGTGTGTACAAACTTTTGTGCATGACCGTGTTAGACCCCTAGTACGAGTTACATTTTACAATCGAAACGTAACGGTAAACTACACGTTTGCCGCGTACGGCGCTCCTATTGGATAAAGAGTTTGTAGCGGGCCAATCGCCGCGCCGAACGCGGTAAACATATAGTTTACTATTACGTTTCGTTTGTGAAAAACAAAACTCCTACTAGGGGCACTCAGGGCCTGGCACGAATATTTTGATGTATAGTATCGTAATCGTGACGTTAATGTGAATCAATTTTGAATCAAAAATACATCTATCCTATAGCATTTTCGTTTAAATTTATACGACAAACACAATTCGTATCACATATAGGTATGATTAAAGTCTTCAGTTTAAATAAAAAATGTGTGCGAATCAAGTATTTTCGATTCAAACTTCACTTAGATTAACATTACGATTACGATATTATACGTCAAAATATTCGTGCTAGGCGCTCTGAGTTCCAGGGACGTTAGACACGCTGAGGCCGCTAGTACGGCGATAGGATTCCCCCTTCGATGAAGAATTTCCACTGGGCACCAATAAAAAAAAACAAGCGCCCTCTGAGCTGCTTTACATAAATGTTAGCATTTCATTGTGACTTCGTTGTAACCTGTCATTATCAGGTTTTTTATAAAACTTGGTGACGAGACGAGCAAAAGTTCCCATAAAAATTGTAATGCTATCCAGGACTAGTCCTCGCCGTCTGCGTTCTCACACCGAGCGATCCCCGGGAAGACGGTGGCGCGCACAGCGCAAAGCGAGGCTTGGAGGGATCCTTTACAATCCTCCCCGAGAAGTGCCTGGGGGGGCGACCATTTTACAGTCGCCTTCCCTCCGCTAGAGGGGGTGACCGCTTTACAGTCATCCCCTCCGTGATGTGCCTAAAGGCGAGGCACCAATGGGCGGCTCTAGTGTGATCTTACGAGGACCTGGAGCCCCCCTTCGGTGCCGAAGATGACCGCTCCAGTGGTTTTAGCCGGTAGGAGTCCGGCATACCCCATCGCCCTTCCCCGGAGTGAAGGAAGTTCCATGAAGAATTTCCGCTGGACATCAATAAAAAAAAAGGACTAGTCCTCGCCACCTCGAGTTAGTTTTTAGTCTGTAATGCGCAGTAATTTCACTAGCTAAGGTACCCTTCAAACCGGAACACAGTAATGTCTACAGTTTAAATGCTACTGCTTGACAGCAGAATATCTCGCAATGCGGTGATACCTACCTAGCCGGCCTCTTGCAATATGAAACTTACCACCAATACGTTGATGTGGAATGCCTCATCGATTTAACTGCTGTGCACTCGATTCATTACTACTAAAGACACTAGTATATTACTACATATCAGACTAAAATACTGATAAGCTACATAATTTTCAATAATTGAAATTAGGGACGTGAAGAAGGCGGATACCAATAAATTATAAGATAATTGTAATAATTAATTTGACCAAAATGTTTTAGGGACTTTCCTAATTAATTCGGCCCTCAGGCAGAAGGAAAATGTCCGAGGGTGTGTAATGATTATCTTGTATGGCCAACCCTCGACAAGCCCTGCTTTCTACGTCATTAACCTTTTATTAAGTTATCTGTTTAGTCTCCAATATTATTATTATTCAGGCGATAGTACTAATGCATCTTGAGATTGATTAACATAAATGCAAAGATTGAAATCGTTAGATAAGCCCATTACAACAAAATCTGTGGCATGTTATTTAGACGTGTGCGTTAGTTACTCACACAAGAAAATTGGAAAACTTTACTCCACAGCATAAACACGCAAGACACTGTGTCGATGACTTGTGACGTCACGCGCTACAATTGCCGTAATGTGTCGATAAATGGAAAAATATAGTTTGGACAATAAATTATCGTTGTATTCTTGTCAAAGTATTGCGTACTTTGACAAGACGATAATTTTCTGTGTTTCAAATAGTTCGTTCTCTACCGCTATTGTCAGCATCTGTGATGACAATAAACAATAATGGCGTTATGAATTGTGGCATTTATCTAAATATTGAAACCATTATCTGTATTAATTACTTACAAGTGAAATGTAAATTTGATGTTGCGCACGTACGCAGACAACATTCTCAGGCGATCACATCTGAAGTCAAATTCACTCTTTCACTCATTTGAGTGATCTATTTGGACCGTTGCCGTGTATGGACGAGGCCCATCTAACGATTTAAATATTTGCTTAAAAACAATCTCATTAAGTAACAATGAAGAAAATTTTAAGATGTTTCTATTTCTTATAAAGTATTCAATTCAATTCAATGGGGGCATCAACATTACATTAAGGAGTCAATTTCATTCTTCTTAGTTGCAAATACTTTTTATATTAATATTGACAAATACAAAATTTATTGTGTCAGAGTCAGAGAACATTAACAACGAAATTCACGAATAATTTTCAACTACTTACATATTTATATTATGTGCCCTAGATTTTAAATTTTAAGACGTTATTAAAAGTATAAATACATGCACTGAGGCAGTAAATTTTCTCCAAACTAAAAAATATTCTTGACTATTCTCTTTTTGACACGTTTCACACTAAATAATTCTGTCACGAAATGTTATTTTTTCTGTGTCACCCAACAAAGTGTCATAAATGTGGACACGTCACTTACATATTATATGAGCGCGTATGAAATATTGTTGGAGGAGTCTAATGGTGCGATTGCGTGTCGGCGCGCCTTTACCGTACCACCGCCTGGACGTTTGTGTGACCGCACCTTTACATAACCATAACGCTGATAGACACTTTATAGTAGAACTAATGAATTTTAATTAAAAGGACGCGATTTTAGGATTTCATTATGTTAATTAACTTAATTAAGAAAACGTGGACATAGTTTATTACATGGATTTATTTTTGTTAATTTACATGTCAGGAATATAGTATGCGAGTTGATAAAAAATAACTTATTATTGTGTATTATTATGAGCATATTTTTACAAACATTTGCTATAAAAGCATATTTTTATGCATGCAATTTCGTGCTTTAAAGTAGTGCGAGTTGTGACTAATCACAAAGCCATGTGAAACATGTTGGAAAAAATAATGTTATAGTTACGCACTATACAAAATGTCTCACGCGTGGGTACAATAAAATTATATCTTTTGTTGTAACAATATTGTTTTACAAATAGCACTAATAACACTTAGAATAACTTAAGGTCAGAACTGATTGAAATCTAAATTGAATAACAGTGTTTTTTCTCACTATTGTATTAATCCATTCACTGAACTGGGGCGATTAACAGTCGCTACACACGACTGGATAGAATGTAAAACTAATTACTGAAACAAAGCAAAACTGACAATCTTCATGAAAAAAACGAATTTTCAATGTTCTGTAGAATCCAGCAAAATGGAGCAAATATCCACTCATCATCATATTGCAGCCGATGGACGTCCACTGCTGAACAAAAGCCTCTCCCAAAGATTTATACAATTGTGTCATCATTTTGTGGGGAATTTGCCAATATCCACCGCGCTTGGCAGGCGGGTTGGTAAGCGCAGTATGGCTGCTCCACAGAAGGGACGCTGCTGCCCATACCTCTTGTTTAAAGTCCTTTAGTCGCCTTCTACGATATCCACGGGAGGATATGGAGTAGAGGTACATGGAATATGCAATATCTACTATTTATTTCAGACACCGTTTAAAATAGAAAATTTGAAAGCATAATTTAGTTAAAATTATTGCCAGTAAGTTGGATTTTCTTGTTAGAATTCAATGTATGAGCACACCTCAGCACGCGCCTCACCGCACGAAAGCAGATTCTGAAGAAATTACCGTAACTAATCTGAATAATATAATTTCATTCGAAGCCTTGGAAACTCACAGTTAAATTTAATTTTAACATTAGCAGTAAGACCGCTGCCGGCGGAAAACACAGGTTTTCCAATAGGAGCACTCGGGACCCCCAAGGCGTGCGAGAAAAATATTTACCGTTGGTAAATAATATGGTGGTGTTGCTTACTGCAAGAGGCCGGCTGGGTAGGTACCACCCCAGTGCCAGATATTCGCCGCTAAGCGGTAGTATTTAAACTTTAGACATTACTGTGCTCCGGTTAGAACGGCACTGTAGCTAGTGAAATTACTGGGCATAAGAGACTAAATAAGACTAAGACTTTACGTCTCGAGGTGACGAGCGCAGTGTGGTGCCTCGCAGGACTAGTCCAGGGTAGCATTCTAATTTTTATGGGCAGGCATGGCGCTTACCACCAGGTAAATGACTTGCTCGTCTCATCCACAAGCAGAATAAAAAAAAAAGATAACAAAAAACTAATCAAAAAAGCAGTGCAGCTTGACAGACGCTATGTAGACATAAACATAAGTACATATTTAGCAATAGCAAACTCAATGAGGACGGTCTATATCATCGTGAAGTTCTGTCAAGCTCTAGCTTTGAACTTCAAGAGAAGATATTAAAATGTTAAGGCGCCTTAAATTCGTACATAACGTGCAGGGCGAACGGAATGGCAATATTTCACGGGTGTTAGTCGAGATTCCCAGAGCATTGTTACCAGCACAATGTTGTTTTCTTGTGCAATATTGCTGAATTCGCAACGATTGCGAAACATCGTGTAGACACGTCCGTCTGACCGTATGTTTGTAGTTATGCATTGTCATGTGCCTTGGAATTTGTAAACGGCGCATAATGACAGCACTTTCAACGTGTATCTAGTAAAAGATTGTGGATAATTGAATGTAATTGTGAGGAATGTTTTCGTTTTCGGTCTACGATGACAGAGACTGTTTACTCTCGTTACTAAACGGAAAACAATTATGTTTTTCTTTGTTACAGATGTCGTGGCGAGTACAATTATCTGTCTGTCTGACCGACAAGTTTATATATCCGAATGTTGTTGTGTTGCAGACCCGTTCCAGGGATTTGCCATAATCGCCACGCTTGGCAGACGGGTTGGCGATCGCATTTGAGTTATAAATGTACTTGAAGGACGATGCTAAACCCATAGTCACCTTTTACGACACCCACGGGATGAGATGGCCTAGTGGTATTCTTAGCCGGCACCACACGGCAATAACATAACGAACGGCCACCTAAATAACATAACGTAATACTATTGCAATCTTGTAGAGTCTAGCTTTAGTCATCGGTTCTAGAGCTCGTAAATGGGCTGGCTCGACCGGGGTAGTACCAGGCCGTCACAAAATGCCGGCGTGAATTAGTAAAATTGCTGCGTTTCGTACGGTTAGTGTTAGTTAAAAAATCTTAATTATAGTTGCTAACTTTAATGAAACGAATCACTGCTGAACGACTGTTACCAAACGACAAAGGTTTTTAGCTGCCTCCGATTTGGGCCTTGATAAAATACCTTGAATCAGTGCCCTCCCATATTATAAAATAGAACCGGTCAAGTACGAGTTGAATTCGCGTGGATAGGGTTTCATCCGATCAATATATTATCTACCATGTTATTTTGTATTTTTTTTAAACTGACCCTAATTTGTTTGTGGTAAGTAAAAAGTATCTATGGCACTGGATTGTAGAGGGAAATTGTTGAATATAATGTTTATTGTTGAATTATGTCGTGTACCAATCATTTATTCCAAGAACAAACTTAACATTGTAGTTGCTAAAAACAGCTTCTCCCATACTTTCCAACGGCAAATATAACTTTGTTAGCATAATATTGAAAGATTTACCATGTTATTTTGAGACCATAGACTCCTTATAGCTTTTCTTGTAATATAGTAAATATCTATTTTCTGCATTTTTTTCAATTTTATGCTCGGTTTTAGTAGTTTCAGATATATCGGAGCAAATTGGCTGTGACAGACAGACACACACAGTAAGGGATCCGTTGCTTTTTCATTCGGACGTGCGGTTCCCCTTAAAAACAATCAAATCTTAATGCTTGAAAGAAAGAAATTATAACTCTCCATATAAACATACACGTCTTAAAAGCTGATCAGTCAGTTTTTAAAATCGATGCGTCAGTGTCAACTACCGCATATCATATCAATACTTGGAATAACATAATCAGCCCATTACTGTCCCACTGCCGAACACGGGCCTTTTCTCACGATGATGATGATAAAGGTTAGGCCGTAGTTCACCTCATTGGCCCTCTCAAGTGTGCAGATTTTCTCACGATGTATTCCATCACCGTTAACGCAAGTGATGATCAAATTCTGATACTTGGAATAATTCTCTGCGAAAAGCAACGTATAATACGTAATCTAAGTTATCCCTACTTACCACCAAATAGAGCGAAGATAATCAATACTAAAGAAGATCCACAAGGCTTGTCGGTACATTGGAGTCCAAATTACATTAGTATGCAGTGGACGGAGGCAGGGACTTCGATGTCCCAATATTTCAAGTTATACGCGACGCATACAAACCTTGCGTGTCCCTTACATACATGCATCGCACGAATACATACTTGTTAATACTTTTGGATTACTGCCACCACAACAATGTAATTATATGGGTATACAGATTTATTAATTAGTGTTAAGTACTTACTAAACACCAAGAACGCGAAGCGGGGAGGTAGTTCTCGATTATCGCCAAAAAAAATATAGCTATTTACTCAGCGACATATAAGTATACTAATTTTATATTGTACTTATATGATTAAAAGAAGTACATTAATCGTAAGGACATTCCAATGAACAATATTCTTTCTAGTGATGAGTTCTTTTATTTAGATCTCTCTTTTCACGGGTTTATATCCCCTGTAAGGGGGAACCCGGTCTTTTGACAGGCTTACGCAGGGACATAGGTCCAACACGCAGAGGCCGTTTAGAGAATTTTAATCTAAAATGTAATGGGACACCAACCGGGGACTCTCCATAGCTGCACTATAAAATGAAGTCATGGATTGTCCCCGGTGGTGTAAGGCTATTGTATGAGATGGAAACTATAACGATAAGGTCTATTGCAATGGGTGTTACATGGAATAAAAAAACTAATAAATACGGGAACAACGGCGTCTGCCTTTCAACTTTGATCGTGAAATTCTGTGGCAGACGGTGACTCGCCACTCACAAGATGGGCCCCTAAATGGCCACCACTACAGGCGACAAGGACCAACACCGGTGTGAGCGGCTAGGGGTGTAGAGAGGTGCGGCACCGGTTTCACCATCGCGCGTCTCGAAGACTCGGAGCGGGTTTCCCCGTTATTACGCCATTAGACACTTCCACCCCCGAGCATATAGCTCTGGCGGCCCCCCTCTGATCGGCCAACTAAGGCAAGCCAGAGTTGAAATTCCTGCGGGCACTCATGGGGTTCCACTCCAACCAACCAATAAAGGCAAGCGGAGACGAGGCCCTGACCGACTCTCTGGAGCATTCGGGTACGCAGTGTCGCCACTCACATTCATCTCGCCACAAACTGCCCTGCGTTCTGTAAGCTACTTAATATACTTTTTTAGATTTTATTTAGATATAATATATAAAATAATATAAAAAAAATATTGCATATTCGCACGTAAATCTCTCGAAGATCTCAATATTTTTTTATTAGCTTCTTATTTTAATTCTGTGGAAGCCTTTTGAATTTTTCTATTATGTAACACGTCCATTCGTAATTAAATAAAACTCAAAACTGACAGTATCTATTAATCACAAATAGGACATTATTTTGTATTTTTACCGCGGTTGGAATGCTCATTCTTCGTCTAACACCCCTGGGGAGAGGGGCGAAGGGTATGCCGTACTCTTACCAGCTAAAACCGCCTGGCCGGTCATTTTAGGCTCAGAAGATGGTCTCTGGGATCTCGGGAATGAACGCTCCGAACCCGCCCAATGTAGCCTATACTTTTTTCTGCGCCCAATGTTAATACATCACTCAATAAATGATCTTGTATCTTGTACTTCCTCAACCCTGGGCAGGGGGCATGCCAAACTGCTGCCGGCTGAAACCACCGGGACGTTCATATTCGGCACCGAAGGGCATTCCAGGAACTCACCAACAATCACACTGTAGGAAGTGTTTGTGTTTGGTGACGGCACGGTTGGTGCA
The DNA here is from genome assembly GCA_947459985.1 of Diloba caeruleocephala. Lineage (NCBI taxonomy): Eukaryota > Metazoa > Arthropoda > Insecta > Lepidoptera > Noctuidae > Diloba > Diloba caeruleocephala. Next base: position 16,412,135 of record OX381615.1, read on the forward strand.
GTGGCTGATATAGTCGGCTGCTGCGCTCCGGGTCGTGGGTTCGATTCCAGCACGGAACAAATATTTGTATGATCTGTAGGTAGTTGTTTCGGGTCTGGGGGTGTAGAATTCATGTCTGTAACGCATCCACGACAGAGAAGAAATCCTAGTGTGCTGCTAAGTTAAAAAAGGTAATTCTATAGTATTACCAATAATATGTCATACATAAACAGCTATTTAATTCAAGCCTTGAGTGGGTATAGTAAGGAATATAATATCAATGTTTATATTAATAATAATACATCCAATTGGCCTTGCTGGTTGCATTTAATATATGCAACGAATATTTAAGAGGATAATTGAGAATATTAATAAAGTAATATAAGGCACTGGAGTACCCAGATAGAAAGCCTTTTTAAGTCCTAAATTTAGACCTAATTAGCAATCAAACAACCAAGAACAATCAAGATTAGAAACAGCCTCCCGTGTTACAGATTTACGAATGCCGCTGGGACTCTAGTTCTACTACACAAGCCTGCGGACTAACTGTTTAATCAGGGCGTCTAAAAGCAGTCTAAACATATCAATTTATAGAGTCAGCCAAATAAATATGTTAAGGTAACGAAGGATCTGTGAGCTCTGAATAAGCCTTGTCATAATACAATTATCGATTGAAACGTAATTGTGAATATTGTGATATATTCGGAGTTGCTTAATTATATTATGAAAGCTGTGAACGCAGTGAGAACGTGAACACTTCGCAAGTGTCGATTGAGTATTAAATTTCATATTTTATATTCTAGCTTGCGCAAACGTTGGTATAATTCTTCCTGTGGTGTTTTGGTACAGCTATTATTTCAGAGCTCAGAGTAGGCGATCATAAATATGAGCATGTTAATAACTAAGAAATATACAGCATGACAAAAAAACAAGATTTCCAGTTAACCCGTTAAACTATAATATAATTCATCATCATCATCATTTTAGCCGAATAAAGTCCACGGCTCGACATAGGTCTCCCCCAGAGATCGCCACAACGACCGGTTCGGGTTCGTTTTGTTTGCGCATTGAGGGGTTTTGCCATAATCGCCACGCGCGTTGTGTGGGGGTTGGCGGTCGCAGTTGAGTTGATAATGTACTCGGAGGTCGCTGCTGCCCATCCTTCGGATAATCGCATAGTCGCCTTTTACAACACCCACGGGATGAGATGGGTTGGGGCTATTCGTAGCCAGCTAGCAACCACACGGCCTCAATTAAACAATATCATTAATATATTAAAATAGAAAACAAGTATACAAAATATGGATTTCTAGTGATTTTTCATCGTCATATGAGCCAAAAGACGTCCACTGCTGAACAAAGACCCTCCCCATATTTTCCACCATTGTGTCGTCATTTCGGGAGGAATTTGCCTGTACTCACCACGCTTGGCTGGAGGGTTGGTTAGCGCAGAACAGCTGCTGTTCCACAGAAGGAACTCTGCTGCCCATCCCTCTGGCTTAGAGTCCCTTAGTCGTTTTTTATATCCACGGGAGGTGATGGAGTAATGCTATCATATAATGGTGCTATAGTATTAAACTGAACACGACACGGGTCATCCTGTGTACGCACGGCAACAGCCAAGCTGTACACATCCAGTGTAAGCTGATCTCGCATTTATAGGATTTCCATACTATGAGAAATCAGACTATACTGGAATTCTATAGCTTGATATATAGTCGTGTGTACTAATAATATACTGTGATCACAATCCCATGCCAATTGTGGTAAGTATGGCAATATAACCGATAAGTGTTCATTGTAGTGGTCATTGGGAGACCCACGTACAGCAGTGAGCGTTTACGGGCTGATAAGTGAGTGCAAGTTGGACAAGGGCAATAAGGCAGAAAATTATTACCTACGTGTTTATCAATTACCGAAACTATATTTTACGTACATGCAACTGGTAGGTAGCTGTGCCAACTTGACCCGTCTGAGCCTACAATCAAGTGCAAATAAAACCCATGACGTTCGCACAGAACTTACCATTAATTCAGTAGACGCTCCAAACATTCAAACTAACAATCGGCAAGTCAACATTCTAGTTATTTACAATGCGCTTATTCTTCGCATGAGTTCTATTAGCCATTACTTACGAGTAAAATACCTGTAAAGCTGGTCGAGTGCTGAAATATGTCTGGCAACAACGCTACTTTGTATTTTACAAAGGCGAATTCATTTATTCAATTACTGATGCATGCTCGCCTTACGTATTCAAAACTAATTTTAATAATGTGTCTGCATCTAAATTAGACTTTAAAATATCTGAGCAAAGCTTAACGATTCTCGAAAACTTATATTCACAAAATAATTACGTACTGTTTAGTAAAGTTTTAAAATGTTATTCTTTTGAGTTACCCGAGCTACTAACATGCTTGTTTGATAATAATAAACACTACGAAAATAAGCATTAACATTGTACATTTCAAAATATGCTTAATCAGACGCACGCGTAATTACTCCAGGATACAGCAAAAAAAACGATAATGCTTTGAAATTGTAAACACAGAGCAAGTTAGTGTTAAGAGCACAAACAAAGGGTAAGCCGAGTATTGCAAACTGCACCGTCGGCATTGTGAACATAACCGAAATCCGCAAAAACAGCGCTTGTAATGAACTTCTCATTTGAGTAAGTGCCAGTTGGTCTGTTCACTGGACATATCTTTTACGTTACTGAGAATAGGGTTCACTGTCAACGTTCTAATTGGATTTAAATATACATTACCGCTTGAATAAATCCTTATTCCAGCATTGGTTCACTTACCTGAAACAACAAAAGTAAACATTTGAGTATAAGTAATAATATAAAAATAAATATCAATTAAAATCAATAATTTTCAAATGAAAGATATGATATGTGGTTTAAATAAATATAAACGATTTATTTATAATCATTGAACTTTTAATGGTTTTATTATACCTTTAATTCAACTTAAAGTATTATGACAACCTAATACTACTACTTTGTAATATACAGGATTTAGGCGTCAAAGTACTCCTCATCGCTGTCAACTGGTAATGTTCCCAGAAGGCTGGCTGAATGGCAGCATTACCGCGTTGGATGGCAATGCTAATTCTTTGTCCAAATTGTACAGAAAATTAATAGTTATATTATTTTCACACATCATGACACTATACACTTTCCTATTAGACACTTAAAGGAGATCAGTTTAGTGTTGTCTAAACTGATCTGATTTGGAAAGGATTTTTATATTGACCACTTACTTTTGTTATGTTGATGGTACCTTTTTTTTTTTTTTTTATTGGTGCCCAGTGGAAATTCTTCATGAACTTCCTTCGCCCCGGGGAAGGGCGAAGGGCGAAGGGGTATGCCGGACTCCTACCGGCTAAAACCACTGGGGCGGTCATCTTCGGCACCTAAGGGAGGCTCCAGGTCCTCGTATGATCACTCTAGAGCTGCCCGCTGGTGCCACGCCTATAGGCACATCTCGGAGAGGGTGACTGTAAAGTGGTCACCCTCCCGGGGGGATTGTAAAGGATCCCCTAAAGCGTCCCACGGCAGCGCGTGACCACGTGCGTGCTACCGTCTTCTCTTGGGTTGCTTGGTGTGAGCACGCAGATTCCCCAATCTACGCACCCGCGAACTCAGAGGTCCCCCGCCTTATAGCTACGGCAGGGGATGTTGATGGTACCTAGTCATACACAATACACCGGTACAACCACGTAAATGCAAAACGTCCCTTCCTAACTCTTTTACTGATGTACTTTAACGTTACAAACCTCATAATCCTACAAAGGGGTGACCCTACGCCCCATCAGTAAGGACAAAAGCGAATTTTACTCGCAACCCTATGTCCGTATTTACTCACACCACGTATGAATCCGAAATGAGGCAAATAAGCAATTATGCGCTCATATTCAGGTTCGATTACGCGATGTGGGAAATTTTAGATGCACCGCTGGACACGCGAGATCGCACGGTGAGCAATTCGCCCTGACTGACAGCACTGTTCGCGGACACCGATTTAATTAATGATTCTGGAATTCAGACCAAATTTGGCGCTGCTGGGTCCATACCCATGACGATGTTCTGTATACAAAGTAGAAAATACATCTGTATCAAACTTTTTGGATCTTTTCCTATTACATTTTAAGACTCGTATCATAAGCAAACACTGGAGGTTCTCGAACCCTCCTGTGTAACGTCTGTCGTCTAAATGTCTGCGTGTGTAGAATACGCCCCTCTCGACTTCTCCGCCGGTCAGCAAGGATAAACTTGTATTATATAGCTTACTATTCCTATTTGGAGCGTGTAGTCCGTAAGGCGCCTGCAATTTTATCAACAACATACACGAGGGGTCGCATTTACATAATAAGCCTCCGCCCGCATACGTAACATCCCAATGTATTCAGATTTTCGTTATTATTTTACCTCATTCAATCCGCCCGCAAATTATGTGTAGAGGGTTGAATCAAACAGATTGATAACAACGAGGTGAATTTAACATTCATCGTTGCGTTTGTGGGTTAGCTGGTATGAAAGATAATCTTGTTTGTACAATTTAGTTGCACTGATATGACGTCACGATACAGCATTAAATAATAACCGTAGCCGACTAGTTCGTTAGTTAATAAAATGCCATTTTGCGAGCGATAACGTGGTAAAACGGTCATATATTTTATCGCTCTTTAAAAATAACGTTTAACAGTTTCAATAAAAATCTGTATATGTATACTTGCACGTGGTATTATTTTACCAACAATAGGTACTATAATTTATTTTACTAAGAGTTGATTTTCCGTGCTAGCGAAATGGAAAATCAACTTCTAGGATAATAACATTCTAGGTTATTATCCCACTGTATAAATACATTCTATTTTATACGTTTAATCATTTACCACTGCGATAACTTATGTTTAATCAGCACCATACATCGAAAAATATTATTTATTCCTTTGGAATTAACTGTCGTGGAAGGTAATTATTGTTCTTAGCATTTATTTACAGTATTCTATAGTCTTTAATATTTTGTGAGGAAGGTAGAAAACATATATGTTAAAAAAATTGAAATTGTAAGTTTTTAAACTGACATGGTCACTAATACTATTATTAGAACTGAAAACAGAATATTTACCATGTTTTACCTTTATTTTATTAAAAATTTTGATACTTCAGGCAGCAGGCAATTTATCTGTGAAGTGGTAGCATCAGTGCTAAAATATCGGAAACTCATAAAAATATGGTATCTAAATATCCCGTGTTCAGTTCTAATAAATTTTATCATATTTTGTGAAAGAAAAAGGAAGTTAGTTCATTCTTAAAACACTGCAGAATAATGAACTATTTTTCATGTTGATCGTAACTATTAGAAAAGCACAAACTGTAACGAGGAATCAGTAAGGCTTCATCGTGAATGCGATTAAGTTATTAATAAAGTATGTAGGCCGTACAAATCATTACTGGGAATTAGGTGCTCGCCTCTCCCTCTGCTAGTAATTTACCAGATAAAGGTTCTGATGAGAACATAAAATAAAACCAAATGGTCAGTCCGCAGTCAACGACACAGCGTTGGTCGCGCGCAAACTGTCGCGCGGTGTCGCGTAATATCGTAGCGACGCGGGAAGCCGACGTTAATCGAACTCACCCACCGAGATAACCAAGATAATACATCTTAAGAGTGGCTTAATGTCAAATAGTGGTAGCATTTTTTTTCGCAGCCAATGTCAATTGTTAACTGAAGCTTAATTAGAAATCGGTGGGTGAGTTCGATTAACGTCGGCTTCAGATCTTTATATAAAACATAGAATTATTGTAACAATAAATTATCGTACAGAACATTCGACGTTATTTATGATATGCGGCCCGTACGCTAAACCAGCAATCGATTAAACAATGGCAGTTGACTTTGATGTTTAAAATAATCAAGTAATATTTTTTAAGAAAAGAAAATCTCTATGGAGCCAGTAAATTTTCGGAGACCATTGTAGGGTACTTAAATTGTCTCTTTATTTGAACTTGTGATAGGAAATACTTTATAATACCTTCCTTCTTTTCATATTAAATATATTTATATAAATAAACAGCGGTTATACTCAAGCAAACATAAGCCCATAAAGGTTCCACAGCTGAACATGGGCCTCCCAATAATCACTATAATATGCGGCCAAAGAGAATATTATCATAATCACCATTCTTGGCAGGCGGATTGGTGATCGCAGTATGTTGTTATTAGCACACGGGTGAACGCTGCTGTCCATTCTCTGGATGCTAATCCTTTCTTGAGAAGGGTAATCTTTTCTTTGCCGTTTTCGTCCTTTGGGAACCACACGAAACTAACAAACTACAAAAATATTAAAGCATTACAATTGAAAGAGAACGGAGTCATCGAAGAATCGTGATTAGATCGCAATAATGACTCAACTAGACCTCGCAATATAAGGCAACAAACGCACTGACAGACGCGTTACGAATGTTAATGTAACTGCGCGCGCACTCTGTACTCCCTCGTTGCCATAAATCATAGTACCTTTTGCGGTTTGGGTCCCTGTCCACACATGACTACCGGATTCGACGAGACACCTTGAATGTTGCCAAACTCGATTAATCCATGACGGGATCATGACATTGTAATGTATTATGTATAGAAGAATGATAGTTTCTTAAGGTGAGGCAGTTTATAGATCCTTACGAAAATTGATTTATCTTGTAGTGATTTATTAAATTGAAAAGTAAATAAAAACGATGCCCCTGAACTGGACTTTTTTCAGTATCGTGGGTACAGTTTTCAGACATACATTTGAGCTTTTTTATATCACTGAGATACCAAACAAGCATACGGACCGCGGCCGGCATGATCGTAACCGATAACTGTAACCTATGAACGCATGCAACACCAGAGCTATAAATCGCCCGGGTATCGGCGGGTGGCCCGCCCCTATAAAGGGTTTACCTTGTGAAAATCACAGTCCAGCTTCAAGTACAAGTTGCGCGGGAGGAAGTTCGTCTGTAACCGGATGTAATACCCGCCAATGGCGAGAGGTGCGATGGCATAAGTAGCCGTTGGCACCATGTCGAACAATTCCTTAGTAGACAGTTGTACAAGCGGTAGAACACATAAAGCAAAGTCTCTCCTCAAACTTAGGGGTTTTAGACTGCTTGGTCCAGTGGTCGATAAAACTGAATGCATGTTTCTGGTCCGAGCCATAAGGTCTAAGCTGATATCCAGGTCTTTCAGACCATAAATGACAGCAGCAATCCTTATGGGTTCGGGGCCAGTCTATGCCTCTATGAGAAGTACCGCCTTTCCTTGTTGAGCACACAGAGTTTTTTGGACGCCAGCTTGACCTAATTATAAGTGTCTGTGAAACTAGATGCTGATGCTGGAAATGTCGAAACCAAGGGTCCAAATACTGTTGCCATTGTTAAGGAACTAACTGAATTTTCTGAGTGATGACCGTGCAGACTTGTGTCTTGGTGGGATTAAAGTGGACCGAGTTTAGTCGTCCCCATCGGGTACTTTATTTTAGAGTGCTCTCGTTTTCAGACACAAGTTGTATATGGCTTTTTTCCACTACGGTAGGAGCGTGTTAGCACGGCCCAAGTAATAAGTGTCCCCATTACTGTCATATAGCACAATAGCATATTATTGACATGCAGTAAGAACAATGTCGGAGACAGCATGGAACCTTGCGGGACGCCAGCGTTAATATCATGCATGCTGTCGGAGTGACAGCCATGGACATGGCTTTTATGCTTCAGTTGGCCAGAAGGCTAGCAATCCAGTTGCACAAATACTCGGGTAGTCCGTATGAAGATAACTTCGAGAGTAAGATTGCGGTGTCAGGCTAACAACTATTGCGTCACCTTGAGTCTCAGTGGCAAAAGCCTAACGCTGAGTGTCACAGTGTATACTAGAAGGTCACCATATTGGCAGTCGCTTATTTGGTCGTGGATACCTAGACGATCTAGGTATCTCAGGAGCTGTGTGTTTATCAGAGAGCAAGGAGGTAATTGTGATAGGTCTGTAATTCGATAGGTCTAATATGTAGCCCTTATGCACTTAGGCACTTGATGCATGTTGGTAGACTTCCACGAAGACGGAATTAACCTAGTGAAAGCGTAAAAAGGCACATTAATACATAACACAACGCAGTCAGCTATCATTTATAAACGTCCAGACAAAGCAACTCCTGCAGGCAGTCTCGTAGCGTTATGCGGATTTCCGGTATGGAGTTGCTGCACCACGGGATAGTAGGTGGTTCGGCGCCTCCGTCATTCGGGGTCGAGTACGAGGCAAAAAGAGTGCTTAATAGTCTAGCTTTCGCTACGCTATGGGCCAAAATACTATTGGGATTACGCAGTGGTGGCAAGGACAACTGGCAAAATTTTCCTTCGGCAGCATTGGTGATGACCAAAAACTTGTACAAATTCTTAGTTAGACCTGGAACATCTATCTGCAGATCATACAAATATTTGTCAGTGTGGGAATCGAACGTACGACACGTAGCACACAAAGGCAATCACTTAGCCACTGCGCCAGCCGTGACGTAAAAAATTAAACAAATCCTTCATGTTGACAGTTGTTTAAAATTGAATATTTTCTCATTTAACATGATTTTTCCGGTTTATTTAAACTCGACGTGCATGAAAATGCGATTTCCTGAAATTGATTCAGGATAACTTTTTGAAGACGTGCAAGGAATAAAACAATTTCCTTGTGGAGATTACCGCGGCGAATGTTTGCTTTGCACTGTCAGAAAGGATATTACATTTTTTTAAAGTGAAAGGATGAGAGCTCTTCCGAACAAATCAATGTAGTAATCAAGAATCGACTTTTGGGTATGATTTTAAATGTAAAGACTTAGGCGGTACCCTGTTATTCATGACAAAGGTAAAACGGTATGGTTTTATGGGAGAGGCCTTCATTTAGCACTGGATGCCTTTTCACTGATATGATGATGATGATGATGATGATGATGAACACAAATTATACTTATCAGCTTACTCCTAAAACATGAACAGCACGATTAGCGCAGTGGCTAAAGCAAATAGCTTTCTGTGCTACGTTTATCGGGTTCGATCGCACGGAATAAATATTTGTATGATGTTTCGGGTCTGAGTGTTTGTGTATGTGAGATTCATGTCTGAAAACTGTACCCACGGCACAAGAGAAATCCTATATGACAATGTAAATTTTTCCAGTTCAATATTATGAAACACGTATACTAATAAACTGTAGCTTGCTTTTGCTTCCCGTTTATCTAGGTCTTAGGTAACAAACTATGCTATCGATCAGTATACTCGTCGGTTCGGGTAGAGGCTACGTGAGGTGAACGTCATGTGGAGGATTTAATGTTCCCCATAGCACCGGTGTCATTTCTATAGATTAGCGACTCGTACCACAGACAATACACACTGGAATGCCAATTCGTTTCAGATATTGTATTTATCTTAAGGGGGCTAAATACTTTTTCTGACTGTTGAACATATTTTTTACGTTATAATAAGAAGCGAGTTCATGGTCGAGTTAAGAGTTCATCATCATTTCAGCTGCCAACGTCTACTGCTGGGCATACGATAAAGATCGTCGCAACGACCGGTATGGGTTTATGTTGTACAATGAGTAAAACTGAACGTCAATTAAAACGGTAAATTCTGACTATCTTTGTCAATAAATTTACGTATATGACTCTACTAAAGGATTTTTGTTTTAGCACTATACTTTATTTCAGTCAAAATGGTAAAAAATGAACCCTTATAGGATCACTCTGTTGTCCGGATGTCAGTCAGTCCGCGTGTCAAGACTCTATTTCCAGAAACGGCTTGAGGTATCAAGTTGAAATTAATGTCGAATACTGAGGTCTATAGATTCATGCTGCAAAAAAGGTTCTAGTTTAAAGATACGGCCTTTCAAAGCGTATTTCCATAAAAAGTCTCACTCACTGAGTGATCATTAAAACCTATAGGGTAATTCATTATCATCATCATCATCATCATACCAGCTTAAGAACGTCCACTGCTGAACAAAGGCCTCCCCTATAGCTTTCCATAACGGCCGGTCACATGCCACCCGCATCCAACGACTCCCAGCGACCTTCACCAGATCGTCAGTCCACCTCGTTAAGTCGTCCAACGCTGCATTTTCCGGGGCGCGGTCCCCACTCGAGAACCTTTTTGTCCCAACGGCCATCAGTTCTACGAGCAATGTGCCGAATTCGAAACGGCTGGGCAGCATTTAGGAAACTTCGCAACGTATTTTGTCAACAAAACCGCAGTGCCCCAAGACGAAATTCTTTAACTAGTGTGTGTTACCAGCGATAATAAAAATGCACAGAGACGTGGTCACTCACTATAGGCCTCGTAAGCGCCGAATGGTGGCTCCAGGAACTCAAAATTCTTCATCTAGAGCCACTCTATTTTCTTTTTTTTTGTTGGGCTTCTCGCATATATTTCAGGGAAATGTGGTTGCTTAGCCAGTAATTTCTGGCGAAGCCAAAAGAGGCCTCCAGCCAGGCTTAAGTTTAATATTAAAAACTAACAGCAACTTTCGCTAAGGGCGCCCCCTGCGGGACACGGACCTCGGCTTAGGGCGTTGCTGGGGATAACAAGCTATTGTTTTGGGGACAGCTGGATCGGTATTATTTAAAATGTATTAAGGGACATTTAAAGCTACAGGCTTGGCACGGGCCGGCGCGAACAAGAGACGCGAGGGAGAAGTGCTAACTTGAACGGGAAGGTGACGCGGCGATAGGCCTTCGCGACGTCGGTGAGGCGGGCGGGGAGGTCGAATGCATGTGGTGTAAATTCTCACCTTATTTCTAAGGGATAATTTACTACGAGCGTTCAGGATATAGTGAAGGCGACCGAGCACAAAGGCGGCGCGGGCAAGCACCGTCTTTGTGTGGGGTATGAAGGTCAGTTTTTTGTCTAGAGTGACTCCAAGATACTTGGCGTGCGGTTCCCAAGGAACTGATTGGCCTAGCATCGAGATCTCCCTGAAACGTGGGTGGTCTAGAGCCACCCACTGGCGCTACGCCTTTTATCTCGGAGGGGATTCCTAGGAGGTGCCTGTAAAGTGCCTCCCCGCCCACAGCTCTGGGGATTGTAAAGGATCCCCCCATAGTCTCGCTGTGCGCTGTAGAGACCGCAAATAAAAGTCCGATAAAAAGAAAATGTAATTGAACGGAACCCTCTCGTCTTTTTATTCATACTCATTAATAAAAAACATATTTGTGCGAGCAATTATTTCTTACAAAGGTCGTTGTATGCAATAAATAAGGTACTGACCTGGAGCTACCTTCTCAGGACATTAAAATAGATATACTTTATTGGGAGCATTTTTTGTCATTACTATTATTTTATATGTTAGTGAATATTGTTCTTTATGTTAGTGAAAATGCCTTTCGTTATTTAATATGCTGTACAATCGAGATGTATTATCGACATTTATATAACGAAGTGTAATCTAAACAATAAATAAAGACAATACGAACTGACCTCATTCCGATTGCCACGAGTTGATCAAATGTGACGCATCGCGCATTTTAATTGTTGCGCTTCGTTGCGTCAATTATATTATTACCACTGGACCATTGTAAGCATTGCTATATATCATGCATTAATTGAATATAGGTAGTCTTGCGTACTTAATATACGATGTAATAAATCTGTTGTAATAATTATCGATACGCATACCGATAGCGAATCTGTGTCGAAACCAAAGGATAGTGTTACATCCCTATCCGAGGGCGAACTTAGTAGTGGTATTGCATAATTTTAAAAGATAATTTTATGCGTAATAATTAATAATATTAAGATAATAAATCATGAAGAATATGTTGTAAACAATTTATTCACTTATAAGAACTGCTGTTAATTACCGATCTATGTGCTTATGTACTTATAGTAATATAAATTGATATAGTATTGAAACACAGTATTGTAATGCTGGGTGATAAACATTTGCATTGATACACTAACATTGAAGTCTCCTGGTATATTGTTCACGTATTATTTGCTCTTTGCAAAACGAGGAATATAGACGTATGTGATGCCATTGAAAGTTTTTATGGGTATCACAGAGATCTCTGGTCTCATCCCTATAAATATATTTGAAGCATATTAGGAAATAATAATTACTGTGTTCCGGTTCGAAAGGCACTGTAGTTAGTAAAATTACTGGACATAAGACTACTAATGTTAATAACTAATGTCTCAAGCTGACGAGCGCAGTGTGGTGCCACGCAGGATTAGTCGTGGGTAACACAGGTACAATAGTTAGTGACGCTTACCACCAGTGGAACAACTTGGAAGTCTTGGCACCAGGTGGTATAGAAATAAATGACAGTCCATAATTAACATAATTGTGCAAATGTGAATATGGTAAATTTTCTCTGTTTTGTATTATTTCAGCAGAGACACTACACACATTAAACAGGTGCGTTTGTTTAAAAACCACAACCTTGCTCTTTAATCCCTTGTACAGTCATGAATTCATTTTGCTAACAGAAAGCATTAATTTCCGTATCGCAATTATCAGACAGTAGAATAATATCTCCGAAATTGCTCCATATCACGCTGGCCCGGGCCTTCGTGATACATGACTGTGTCTCGCCCACCTGTATTTCAGGGAAGCGATCGAATACCACAAATCGAATAGTGCGTCGAGTTCCGTGCTAGTCATTATTGGTGCGGGACAATATGCATGACCCAGTGGTGTTCCTGTTCGGTTTAATATTCAAGAGCCGCGCGGCCGCGGCGCACGCCTCGCTGTAATAAAAGCACGCTCCGACGCTTAACGAGCCCGACCGATGAGCTCCTTCGTATTTCAAACAAGGCGACCCCGCACGTGACCGCAACGAGGCAAGAATTTAATTTGTGCAGTAACAAGAAGATTGTGAATTATTGGCCGTGTTAATGCTCCTGCTTGAACACGAACCCCCGATGTCGACGCCGTGACACCGCTCTTCGTTACAGCACAACTTAGCCAGAGTTTCCTCCGAGACATCCTTATAAATGAATTCCTGTTGATTACCCCGAGCCGTAAGAACAAATTTAATTTAGTCGGCTAAAATGATTGAAACGACAAGGATATCTACAAGACTAGAAAACTCCCCAATCTCGTTGGCTCAAAATAAGTTACGTAAAATATTTTTAAACACATAGATACCTAATTATACAATCAGATTCTTACAAATGATTTTGAGCAAAGAATATCTTAATTTAACAATTCACTTTCTATTTTGTCCTCACAATGGAGGACGAAGTTTGAAGAATTTAAACGTGATCAAAATACTGAATTATATCTTTCTGATGAAATATGAAAATAAATGATTATCTATTATTGTATTTCCGAAATAACTATTTTGAAGTACTACTAAGAAGGTAATAGTATTAAGTGAAGAGTTTTAAATATATGCCCGGATAGCAGTTTCGAACTCAAACTTCCCGGGGTTCAAAGAAAGTTATCAGCAATCGAGGGCCCATTGATTGCGCACAAAGAGCCTTTCGTCTTGCGACATTCGACTTCGATTTTCCGCTCACAATGCGGGCGTCGATTTTCGTCTTGCACTCTGGATTATACTTCCACGGTTCATTCGGTTTGCGTTCATATTGTTGAAGAGGAGGGAGGGGGTCCCAGTGCCTTCATTGTAACGTTTGTGAGGGCAACATTGCGTTTTTGTTTTTGATATCATTTAAAGACTCCTCATATCAATAATAGGTGAATTAATTCATTGCTAGGATTCATACAGCTTTGGGGTGCGTCCATTTTGGCACGTAGCCAAGCTGGTTGCGCAATGTGTGATAAATACCTACTACTGTGACACTACTCTTAATTACTTCACTACTTTTAAGTAGCATATATCTGCTAGAATACTGTAAACAAAGAATACAAACTATTAGGAAGCCGGTGTGGGGTTCAAAATAAATACCTCTACACCTTCACAGTAGGATAAAAACTGCCAGTTTAATGGCTTAAAATAAAAATTGCCGGTGCACGAAATACTGTACTGTAATTCGAGAAATAAGCGCTAAATGAAAATTCCTCATAATCGTGTAAACAAAAAAACTGCTAGACCGGTATAAAGCCGTACGTACGCATGGAACTGCACGGATAATTAACCCTCACGTTTTAAATTTCCTTTTTGGACTTTTAAAACATCAAACGAGAGCTTTTTGTCCTCTTTGGTCAAACGATCGTCGGTAATCCGAGGTGCAAATGCGATGGGAGGCAGTGCCCAGCGCATTGGAAAACAGTCATTCAATGTGCTGTCTCCGTTTGCGTGGTCAGTCCAGTGTACTCAGCTGGAGTTGACCTTACTTGATGTGCTCTGATTTACAAAGCCCGGGATGTCGTAAAATATAGCTGTCTCCAAGTGTCATTTGTGAGTTATAGCGACGTTTAGTGGTGTCTCGTGTTAATTTCAGGGTTATTTTTAAAATAAAATAACTGAGCTACTTTTAGACTTCCCAAACATATTTGCTGCCATCATTTCTTTATACGTCTAATTAATGTGAATATAACAGAATTCTTAAAATCTTTCTTGCGTATTTCTGATGATATATTACAAATTGTTTCATTGTTGAAAGCGGATTTTTCATTATAAAAAAACATTTTAAAAACTTTTAAGTCATCCTGCGACCACGAATGCTGCAAAGGTCAAACGTCAGGAAAAACAAAAATCTAAAATATACGCGATAGAATCCGTTTAAAGTGTTTTATTATAATGTGTAATACTCGCGAAAACCTAAGACATTATTAAGCGGATTATTCTTTTTAAGGTTCCGTGTGTCCGAATTAAAAACGGCGGTATCCTTATTTGATGTTTTTTTTTAAACATTGCCCCGCACTAGGATTTCTCCTGTGTCGTGGGTGCGTTTACAGACATGAATTCCACATACAATACACCCAGATCCGGAACAACTACCTGCAGATCATACAAATATTTTTTCCGTGCGGGAATCGAACCCACGACCCGGAGCGCAGCAGCCGACTGTATCAGCCACTTCACCAACCACGCCGTCTTATTCGTGACTCTATCTGTCCGTCCATCACAAGCAATTCGCTCCGATTCTACTGGACCTATTAAGTTGAAATTTGGTGCACATATGAATTTCTCCGACCCAAACACGGACGTGTAACGTAAATAAATAAATTTTGATATGATATGGGGTCACTTTGGGTGGGCCAAATTAGAGAAAAAAGTTTCGAAACCTGTACCGTGTAACATATCAAATGTAAGGGCTTATTGTGAGGGTTTTAAAGTTATTTAGGATAATAAATGAAAATAGACGATTATCTTCGAAAATATGGAGCCAAATTTTTTAAACAAGATAAGGATGTTATTTCTTTACTTATACAATACGGCAAAACCTATAAGAAGTCTATGGCCTTAAAATATAATGGTAAATATTTCACTATTGAGCGTACAAACTTCCATTTGGAGTTGGAATGTATGAGAGAACATGTATTTCAACTACAATATTAAGTTTGTGCTTGGGATAAATTATTGGTACAAGACAGAATTCAACAATAGATAATATATATATGTATTCAGCAATTTCCTTCTACAATCCGGTACCATACATGCTTTTTTTGTTACCACAAACTTTGGGTCAGATTTAAAAAAAAACATGGTAGATAACATATTCATTGTGAGTCTAACTCGCACTTGCCGGGTTTTTTCTATCAAATCCTAATAACTTTGACACGTCTCGTTACACAAACAGGTAAAATAAGCGGGACTGTCGCAAAGCTTTACCTAAAAACGGTTTTAAAGTCGTAATACGCTCCCGTCAAAAAGCCAAAATCGACCAACAAATTCAATTAAAAGTTTTCCACGAGTAACTCAAACCGACGAACATTAGATAAAGCTCGATTAATTATTACTCTGTTAATGGACAAAGGAACCTCTTTGCAGCGCCCAGCAAACAAGATTCCAACTGAACTAGACAAAAGCTTGAGCGTAAACACCAATCGCTCATTGAAGCGACCCGTAAACACGAAGCTTGGAAAACTATCCCTCCTTTTTCCTCGTTTAGTTAGAATATATCTATCTTTATCGTTCTGTAAGGGGAAATGCGGGAGCAGCTATTTGTTTTTACAGTCGAGCACCGACGAACAAATTAGGTGGACAAACTGTTGAAACGGTCGAGGTGTCTATATTCCAGACTGCGGAAATTCTTCTCTTAAAATCGTTCTAGAGAGAAAGTCTCCGCGATTGAACTCGAGCGAGGTAATAATTTTCTCTTCAGTTCCCATGGAGATGTTCCTTCGATCTGCGTATTATTGGCAGATACTTAAGGGATTTTCAAGAACGAAAGCGATATCGTCTATATGAATTTTCTATTCTTTTCGGCTTTTCGAGTTTATCTTTATTACTTGTTTATTTCCAGCTAACAAGTTATTGGCTTTTGTCAATATGTACTATCAGTGCTTGTATCGGATATTAGAAAATACAATAGAGCAGTTAAATGTTTTACCAACATAAAAAATATTTATGATAAAAGATCGTATACTGACTGAGAAAGAAATTTATTGTTGGATCTGAACGGATTCCATCTTCGGTTGAGACCTGTAGTAATTTATTTGCTGGAATTTACTTAAGTAATTTAGGTTTTCGGAAAACACAAAGGGGATAAGAAGGTTTCGTCCGATGTTTGAGCGTAGTTGAACTAATTCATTGCGCGTTTCGGAAGATAGACAAAGCGTAAAATGGATTAGCATTGGAACTGTGTAATAATCGACCTCTATGTAAATTTACGTAATACACTTCCGAAGAAATTGGAGCCATTGGGGATTCAGATTACTAAAACATTGGTCTGCTATTAGAGTGAGCTACGTTTCTATACCAGTCACGAACGAATTTGTAAAGTGCTGTTCAAAAGTAAGAAGATATTGGTGGTACAAGGAATGTGTTTTTATTTTATATCTCTGAATTTCAGTATGGTAATTTATCAGCCCCACCTTTTAGCTCTATTATTGTTTAAGTAGCTATCTGTTAAAGTGACAAAATTTAAAAATAAGGGCCAATTTTTTTACTCACTAGTATAATAAAACGGATTACATCGCTTGTATTATAAATTTGTGTTTTACCTAATGTTTAGAAGCAGTGTTCGTGGTCGCAGGATGAACATTTAAAAGTGTTTCAGTATAATGAGTAATAATCGCGACAGCCTAAGACATTACTATTTAAATACTGAGTATCAGATTCCTTTCTCGTTATGGTAACTCTTTTTTTAATTATAGCCTGGTGATGAGACGAGCAAGTCCTTCACGTGGTGGTATCCGTCTCGCCTATCCATAAAAATGTAATGTGCTATCCAGTAGGTATTAGTCCTGCATGGTATCGCATTGCCCTCGTCACGTCCAAATCTCTAGCTACATGTGTTAAAAATTGGCGTATTTGCAACTACATCACCACGGCCCACAACCAACAAACTGCTCCTGCAGTGGACGACTACTCTGTACTACTACTACCTATATCAAAATAATTAGATACTTGCTAACAATCTTCATTAATCGGGTATTCCGAAAATAGTGATTGTATCCCAGCAAATCGTAGCCATCCCGATGAGTCCCTAAAAGACGGAAAAGAGATTATATCAAGAAACGTTCTCCTGCGCTAATAACATACCTACAGTGGTCACCAATTTGACGGTATGGTTGGCGAAGTGACTAAGCGATTGGGTTTCAGCCCTCATTCTCTCATTCGGGTTTGATTCCCGAACGGAACAAATATTTTTATGGGCTACATATTATTGTTCTGGGTTTGGATGTTTGTGGATATGTAATTTATGACTGTTAACTGTACACGACATCGGAGAAATCTCAGTGTGAGGCATAATTAAAATAAAACCAATAGATTATAGCAATATAATTAACGTTCATTGTTGTGGTTTTAGGACATGTAGCTCCGGTCAGTAATAGGGTTAATAACCCTTCTCATACAGTGAGAGTCGTAGAATGCGACTAAGGGTGTTTGAAACACGATACGTACCATTAAGCACTTTGGTTACGCTCAGGTGGTGGGTATACCACCAACACCAGCATATCCAAGGAGAGTTGGTGTCAGGCAGGCGGCCGACTGTAAAACTCTTTTGCCAAAACCTTTGAAATTTGACTAACATATTGCCTGACCCCAAAGTAACTTAAGACAAGGGCAGGAAGAAAATACTGTACTGGGCCCATGAGATAAAACAGTGTGCAAGACGTACAATAGCGAATTGATATAACAAAAATATAATGAGATACTCGTACCAATCTATTAAAACAAACATTTATAAAATTCGAAATCTTTTTCTACAAAGTTTTAAATTGGGCTTCCCAATTGACGCCTCAAGATCGAAATTACCCAATTATCTTAAAAGAGTCCCAATATCTTTGACCAATGTAGGAGAACGATACTCCGGGAATGAAAAAATCTCGCTTTGTTTTGTTGGCTGACGGAAAATACAAATAGTCTCTACAATAATGTTTACGAGTCTCCTTTCATTAAATTTATTATAACAGAGTTGGCACTTCCAGAGACAAGCACTGCTTAACTAGAGTAAAACTAATCTGAAATATATCTTGAGTTTACGAGGACTTAGGGAAGTTAAGTACGAACACTTACCACTTGCTTTATTATTTAAAGCTAATACACTCGGGCTACATATCAGATTGTCCAGTATAAGCTGATCTCTCACTGCACGAAAAGCATATATAAAGCGAGATGAGCTTATACTGGAATTGCATAGCTTGATATGTGGCCGTGTGTACATCTACATAGTAATGTCGTAGTATTTCGCGGTTATTATTCATTATAATAAAATATATTAATCATCCTGTGACCACGAATGCTGCGAAGTGTTCGAACGGTTAGGAAAAAGAAAATGGCCCTAGTCGGAGGACGGGTAAGCAGCATCCTTCGAGTAAGTACATTAACAACTCAACTACGAGCGCCAACCCAGGCGGGGGCGCCACGCCTGGCGATTACGGCAAATCCTCCCAATTAGTACACAACCCTGACCGATCGTTGCAGCGAACTCTGGGGGAGCAGAGTGGAACTGTGTCCAGCAGTGGACTTCTTTCGGCTGAAATAATGATGATGATAATAACATACGCGATGTAATACGTTTAAAAGTGTTTTATTCAAATAAAATATTTACTATTCTTGTATGCTAATTAGTGTGAATTTATACTGTAATGAACACTAAATACAGACAAATATTTACTCACATCAGCGTTTGTAAATATTTTGGTTGACTCAAACTACGTTGCTACGTTTAGGAAATTGTCATGTCGCCTAACTTTCGCGGACAAAATGTGAACGAACCGTTGAACAGAAAGTAGTTACAGGTTTCAGGAAGCCATAGCGGTGTTGTCTGCGAGGGCAGACAACGGACTGGCACGTATCTTCCGACTTGTCACCCGATCGCTCCGGGTACGGGGGAAAATGTGCGATTGATAAATTACTGGTGGTAGGTGTCTTATTACGCTCTAGTGTGATACGGAGACCTGGAGCCTCCCTTAGGTGCGGAAGATGAGCGCTCCAGTGGTTTTAGCCGGTAGGAGTGCAGTATACCCCTTTGCCCTTCCCTGAGGCGAAGGAAGTTCATGAAGAATTTCCACTGGGCACCAATAAAATAAGAATAAAAAAAAGGTGTCTTATTACAAGAGGCCGGCTAGGTAGGTGCCACCCCAGTGCCAGATATTCTGCTGCCAAGCGGTAATATTTAAGCATTACAATGTTTCGATTTGAAGGGCACAGTAGCTAGTGAAATGACTGGGCATAAGAGTCTAAATAACTTCACCTGTCGAGGTGACGATATATGATGCCGCGCAGGACTAGTCGTGGGCAGCATTCTAACTATTATGGGCACGCATGTCGCTTACCACCAGGCTAATGACTTGCTCATCTCTACAAGAAATACGATAAAAATATAAATAAACCTTCTTAAAAACATGAGTCCAGAAAGTAAATTCTATCGAATACTGTTCAGATACAAGGTAAGCATTGAGGTGGATTGCAGTGGTATCGTGATTTAAATGTATTGGTTTATGTTTAGTTTTATTGTTTCGCTTAGTCCACTCGGCTCAACGGTACTGAGACAACAGCTGTGTAACTAGAGCACTATGTAATATAATATATATATATATATATATATAAATGAATGTTTCTTAATAATGGAAAATATTTTAGCAGGTATTTACCTGCTAAAATATTTTTTTGCAATTATGCAATTTAACAATAAATAAAACCATAAAATACAGAGTCAGTAAACCTTTCGGTAGTCGAGTATTTAAATATTTATTTATTTATTATCAGTAAAACTGATACTTGATATTTGAAATGTATTTTATACCATTCATAGAGCCTTTTTTTTTTTTTTTTTTTTTTTTTTATTGATGCCCAGTGTCATCAGCGTAACAGACTAAGCTGACGCCAGCAGGGAGAACGACACGCAGGACCGCATCGTAGGCGAGGTTCCATAAGAGAGGGCCGAGAACTGACCCCTGCGGAACCCCGCACGTAATCTCCCTCCGCTTTACGCTACCGTCCCTGCCCACGTAGCGAATGTGCCTATCGCGCAGATAGGCCCCTATGATGCCCTGCAGGTAGGGCGGACACCGATGATAGACTAGTGCCGCCCTAATAGCGCCCCACGGGATGGAGTTGAAGGCGTTGACGATGTCTAGACTGACCGCCAACGCCACCCCACCCCGCCGGGACACTGCCTGTTCCGACAGCGAGCGGACGCGAAGAATCGCGTCGATGGTGGACCGCCGCTGCCGGAAGCCATACTGACTTTCGGCCAGGTCGGGGCCAACTCGCGACAGGTGCTCAACGAGTCTTCGGGTAATTATTCTTTCGAATAGCTTCGAAGCCTCGTCGAGCAGGCAAATGGGACGGTATGCAGAGGGAGACTCTGCAGCCCTTCCTTCCTTCTTCAAGAGAACCAATCCGGCTTCCTTCCAGCCGGACGGGAACACGCCACTACGGAGGCAACTGGTGAACAGCCGCCTCAAGCGGTCCCCAAGAGACTGTAGCGCATACACCCACGCACGGCCCGGAATGCCGTCCGGACCCGGTGCGGTGTTGCGACTCTTCAGGCGGCCAATGGCTTGGCCCAGCTCCCCATCCGAAACCCCCAAATCCTCGGCCCAGTCCGAGGCATTTAGGGGTGGAGAGGGACCAGTATGGTCCCGAACCGCCGGAAAGAGCGTTGAAAGTACTCTCTCCAGCAAATCCGGGGCCATGGTTTCGGTCACCGGGGGGACATACGGGCGCAACTTGCCTACTACCATACGGTAGGGTCTCCCCCACGGATCCCTGTCTAGTCCCTCTAGGAGCTCGCTCCAGGACCGAGCCTTCGCCTCACTGATGGCAGTCTGAAACGCCAGTGTGGCCGCCCGGTAGGCCCTATAGGCCTCGTCAGTCTCTCCGGCTGTAGCGCTGTGCCGGCGTCGGATTCGTTGGTACTGGCGGCGGGATGCCAGGCAGACCGCGCGCAACTGCGCGATCTCATCCGACCACCAGTACACTGCCGTACGCCGGGAGCGCCTGGCCCGGGGCATGGATGCGTCGCATATTGACGTCATCGTCCTCCGGAACCACGACGCTTCCTCCTCCGGATCGGGCAAGATCCCTTGATCGACCTCTGGCCAGGCCGCGACGTTGGCAGCTGCGACGAGCAACTCTCGATCCAGCTGTGTGAGGGCCCAACGCCGCGACCGCGGGCTGGGACTAGAACGGCTCGGGCAAGGCGTGCGGAGGGCCACGTCGAACATTATGTGGCGGTGGTCCGAAAGTGTGACCACCTCCTCCGCTACTCGCCAACCCGACACCATGCGGGCCACAGAAGGAGCCGCCCATGTCAGGTCCACGACCGACTCCCCCTGCCACCGAACGCAGGTGCTAACGGACCCCCGATTCAGCAATCGGAGGTCAAGTGACGCCGCCCAGTCTTCCATTATCCTCCCCCTCGGCCCGTCCCGACGGTTGCCCCAAGCTCTAGAGTGAGCGTTGAAGTCCCCCAGGACGAGCACTGGACGGGGCGAGCACTTACAGCGAATGCTGCGTGCCACCCCGTCCAGGTATCCCTCGAAGTCGGCGAGAGACACGTTGGGGGAGATATAGCAGCCCACTACTGCCAGAGGTCCCCACTCTACTACGACAAAGCCCTGCCCCCTGTCCAACAGGGAGCAGGGCGGCTCACCTTCGGCTCCAGACCAATAGATGGCGACGGAGTCCCCGGCGCCCCCGAACCAGCGAGGATGTTCCTGGACGCCGTAGGGCTCCGCCACAACCACCAAGGCAACCGACCACTCCGCAACAGTTTGCAGCAACAGATTCTGCGCGTTGCGGCAGTGGTTTAGGTTGCCCTGGAGGACCCTTAGTTGGCCTCCATCGCCTCCGGTGAGCCGGAGCGTGCGACCGGTGCCGCCGGCGCAGACGCCGTCAGCCCCTCGGCCGAGGCAGGGGGGGCTGGTTTTCCCCTCCTGCTCTTCTGGGCTGCACAAGATTTGCAACCCAACCTGTGCTCGGCCGGAAGGCCAAAGTCCGCACACAAAGGGCAGTTTTTTGTCTGCGCCTGGCATTCCCGAATTTTGTGGCCCTGGCCGCCACATCCGAAACACCGGTCGCTCCGGTCAACCCCCCCGTGTATGGTGCACCGGAGGCGCACATGCCCAAGTTCGAGGCATCGGAAGCACTGTAATGGCCGTGCCGCCAACACCTCGACCCTGGCTGACGTCCAACCGACGCAAATGCGGCAGGTAGACGCCAATTTTTTGGCCGCCTCCAGTGGGATCCGGACCCAGACCGTGCCCAAGGACATTGGTGAACGGCGAATTTCACCCACCCTAATATCCTCGGGCAAACACGCCGTCGCAGCGACTATGGCATCTGCGATCTCCGTTTTAGTGACGGCGTCATCCAGGTCCAGTACCCTCAACTCCGCCATTTTAATCGGACGTGCAATGTGCACGTCAAATATGGGGGTGAGCACCTCCCGCATTTTGCGTGCCAGGCTATCAGCCTTGGCGCCGCCATCCTCGCCAGCGACGGAAAGCACCATTCCGCCGCTGACTGACCTCTTGATGGTCACGGTGTCCGGACCGATGCCGTGGTCGGCGAGCTTTATACTTCGCCGAGCCGCGGACATGACTTCACCCAACCTTGAGTCGGGTGAGCCCTCGGGCACCGTAACTGTTATGGCGGCTGATGCGGGAACCTTGGGGAGGTTGACCTTCCCCTTCCTTCCTTTCTTTCCGCCCCGTTTGCCGCGTCGCTTTCCCCCACTCTGGGAGGAGGACCGCGCAGGTTGCTCAGATGTGGGTTGTTGGGCCTGAGAATGCCGGTGCTGCCTCTTCTTTCTGCCCGCAATGGACCACCCGTCAGCGGTCTCCATTGCGGACTGTGAAGACTCGAGGTCGGCGGCTGTTGGCTGGATTGGCGCGGATGCACTGGCCGCCGCAGCTCCAGTAGCTGTCGCTTGTCGGGCTGCCTTTTCGGCATCCGTCGCCGCACCGCCACTCCCGCTCTTTCTCTTTTGTTGCGGCTGAGCCGCAGGCGCGCATGTTTGCGCCTTGGCGGAGGCTGCAGCCGTCGCCGCTCCCATTGTCCCCTTAGCAGCGGCTGCATACGTGGCCGTCTGCGGCACCGACTGCAGCCTTCGTGCATCCGCCGCCAATGGCGGGCGCAGGCGCTTCTCCGGCGGGAGCCGCTCCACCAGGGCCGCCAATTTGGCGTCCATCATCCCCCCGACTTCGAGGACAATGGAACGCCGAAACTCGGCCTCTGCATCCGGCGGAAAGAACGCCGGAGCGACACGACACCTGGCATCCTCAGTTGTGTTCCCCTGACGACGAAGGAGTCCCACCTCCGTCGTCAATTTCTCCATCTGTGCCAAGAGGCTGGCGAGCTGGGAGCGCAACTCCGCGTTCTCCCTCTCCAGCCTCTCGACGTTTGATTCCTTACGGACCGACTTCTTGGCGTCAGGGGACGACCCCGCAGATGCCTTCGGAAGGGTCCGCTTGCGGCCTTCACCTCTCAACACCGTGTTGAGTGAGGCCTGCGAACTCCGAGGGTCCAAGGATTCCTCGGAGTCGCTCACCCCACCCGACGGCAGCGGTGTGCCCGGACGCGACAGCGACACAACCGCACGCTGCGCACGATGCGCACGCGAATTGGCGCGCAAGGTTCGCGCACTACGCCTCCTGGCACCGGACACGGGGTCACCATCTGACCCCACGTCCATCTGGACGCTGTCAGACTCTGACCGCGAACCAGCCCTCTCATCCTCCACCTTCTTAATTTCGACCTTCCTCAATTGTTTTATTTTATTTATAGTTGCCATAGTTAGACCCACGAGTATGGGGGAAATAAATGGTCGACCCGGGCAGTGCCCCCTGTACCCGGGCAAGCGTATCCCATCTTCAGGTGCCGCCGATCCTGGGGTTGGCGTGCTCGCGACTGAACTTCCCATCAGCCATGCACCCCTCGCCGCACGCAAAGCTTGGGTTCGGGGAATTTTTATAGAGGCCTTCTTCCTCGCGATCCGGGCGATTAAGCCAAGATCCTCGGTCCCGGTCGAAGCCGCGAGACGTGACCACGACACTTCAACCGAGGTTACGATATCGACGGTGGCGGGGAAGGGGAGTCCTCCCACTGCCTGCTCGGGGCAGGGTGAGTGCACACCGAGCCCGCCGCTAGCCCTCCCATGCTTCTCCGAAAACGGAGAAGCACGCTACGGCCTACCTACAGCCCAAGAACTGGGCCCGACCCTGTCAGAATATTAGCCACCGGGCAATAAGGTCCTCCAAAAAGTGGAGTAGTTATTGTCCGGTGCCCAGGGTGCACCGGCCCGACAACTGCTCTTCCCCCCGGACGTATCAAGAGGGACCAGCAGCCACCGAGCGCACGTGGAGGTTTCCTGACCTAGCACCCCACCATTCATAGAGCCTAGGCTTAAAATATTTTCCATTATTAAAGTTCAGAAAAGGGACGCTGCTGCCCATCCCTCTGGTTTAGATTTCCTTAGTCGCCTTTTACGACATCCTCGGGAGGAGATGGAGTGGTGCGGTGCTATATTCTTAATCCGGACACCACACGGTCCGTTTACAGACACAAATTCCACACACCATACACCAGACCCGGAACAACTATGTGCAGATCATACAAATATTTTCCGTGCGGGAATTGAACCCGCGACCCGGAGCGCAACAGCCGACTGTATCAACCCCTGCACCATCCGTGCCGTCATGAGAAAATGAGCATGAATTGCAACAAGCCAAACGATACAGAAGATCAGTATTCAATACTAAAACGATCAATGTATCCGGTCACAAAGGCTTTGTAAGTATTACCCGTTCCGCTATAGCTAGCATAAAAAAGTCAGATAAAAGTTTATTACACGCAATTGTTAAACTAAAATAGATGGTGGTGTCGGGCGACAGACCCGACGGCGCCATCGCCTCGCCGTCTGCCGGCATCACCAGACGCACTCCCTGTAACCCCCCGAGATTACACACGAATGACGTCAAACTCAATTGCGATTGTTTGAGAACACGACAGCCAAAGACAAGTTGAGATATTTTTAGATCAAAATACATGTTTTTTATTTATTTTTAGTTGAAAACATTAACAAATCTGCAAGCGGTATTAAGGGGTTACAGAGAAAAATTGAAATAATGCAAAAATAAAACAAACATATGTGTAATATTCTTATACAACATTATTTTTTATATTAATGTTGCGGTTTAAAATAGGGCTGAATATAAACGGAAAATTAGCCGGTCAATGTTAAATTTTGATTTGATTTGGCTAATGTTTTTTTATCTCATCTTACCGGCTGAAATCTGTTAAACTTAAGTCTAGCCGCAGCTATTGGCTAAAAACGTGAAAGCAACTTATACTCGTAAAGGAAAAAACGCTATTTTCGTGTTACAGATAATGCCAGTAGAGCGAGTAAACCTACTTCGACATTTACCCACACCTAAATCCATCCAAATGAGTGAGCCAAAAACAGACTGCTAATAAATGGTTATTATTATCAAACAAACACTGTCACTGTAGGTTATAGTGAGTGGGTTGGCCCTTCGGCCACCACAATGCCGCGGAAATGGTTTTTCATTTATTTTCATCGGAAGTAGGTTTACTTCGACATTTACCCACACCTAAATCCATCCAATGCAGTGTGGGTAATATCCGATGAAAATAAATGAAAAACCATTTCCGCGGCATTGGGGTGGCCGAAGGGCCAACCCACTCACTATAACCTACAGTGACAGTGTTTGTTTGATAATAATAACCATTTATTAGCAGTCTGTTTTTGGCTCACTCAGTATTTTTGAACATACAGTTACTTACTGATAATATGATCCTAAAGAACAAACACGACGACCGACGCCCCTCCCCACATCGCACGAATCTAAACTTAACATTAACCGCTGATCTTAAGTTTATATTGATACCTATCTTTAACCGCAAAATATATACTAAACTGAAAACCGTTTTCCTGGAATCAGTAATAGAATCGATTGAGAGAATTTTTTAACCATGCTGCATTTTGTTCCAAGAAATAGGTAAACATATTTCAAGTTGGGACACTATAATTCGCAAATCAGCTGACCACGCCGATGACATCGCATCAGTAGATTGGGCATGCTGCGCCCCTCGCGCTACCCCTTATATATCCGCACTAGTGCAGCATGACTATGCGCGGACAACGGGGCAATACAACAAGCCTATAACTTTGTGCATATTCCTTTAATGAAAATCTTTTTGGGGTGTTTTTGTATATATATTGTAAACAAGGCTACATATCAAGCTATACATTTACAGTATAAGCTAATCTCTTGTGCGGAAAGCCTATACAATGCGAGGTCAGCTTATACTGGAAATGTATAGCTTGTTATGTATAATGTAGCCGTGTGTACTATACTAAAAATAATGTTGTGTAAAAACAATTAGTGTTCTGTGAAAGATTTATTATTTGACGGAACGGTTGGAGCAGTGGCTGATATAGTCAAATATTTGTATGATCTGCAATTAGTTATTCTGGGCTGGGTGTACTGTGTGTGAAATTTGTATGTCTGTAGACGCACCTACTATACAGGAGAAATCCTAGGGTGGGGCAACGTTTAAAAAGATAGTTGTGTGAAAGTTTGCTTTACTAACAAAAAACAGCAAAAAAGAAGCTATTCTTAGTATTAGGGTATTATTCATTGTCCAATATCTAATGCTAATGTAAATGTTATACACATGATAGAACGACACACATGTTGGTACGCACTTGGATCTCATGACTTGGCACAAGCAATAGTGAACCGCATGAATGAATGCATCCACGCTATGTGAGCAAAGGACCCTGTTTATAAACCAACCCCTACGCTTCGCCGGACGGACTCACTTCAAAGCGAAGTGGGAAATCAACACTAACTTGTGAAACAATGGAAACTGGCCACAGACAACAGTATTTATTTGGAGAATTCGTTACGAGAAGCATTTAAACAAAAACTGCTGAACAAAGTCTGGACATTGGTCAGGTTTGCTGTAGTTTTCATAACGCATTATATATTATTAGACAACAATTTTCTGTGATTTTATTATTTTATATTAGTGCATTCTACGAAACACTGGTTTCATACGAATCCTAAAAATGTAACTCACATAGAAAGTATTCCCTCACAAAAATAAACAGATTTAATATTATGTTCTCTGGAATTTAAAACTGTTTTTTAAATATATCATCGTCAAGGGCTGAAAATATTAAATATTTGCGGACTCAATATATTTTTTATTCTGGACTAGGCTAATGCTATAAACAATAAAAATAAATATTTGCATTGTATTGTACTTCTATATCTATTACTATCTCTACTTATTCATTTCGACTCATACTCTAAAGAATGTCGTTCGGAATTAGATCACTTTATTTTCACCATCATCATATTCTTGCCTGGTATACAATTATATTACAGTATCTACACATTACTTCATCTGGAACACAGAAATGCCACATCATTACGACCGAGGAAGTATAACGAATTTTTTCTTAGTAGCTTATTTAGAAGTGCATCCGCTTAGTTACCCGATCGTATCATTTCGTTGGTGTTGAATGCACATTTATCATCGGTATTAAATATACAACATTAATACTAATAATTTTAGTTCATATTAAGAAAAAGACATACTAATGTAACAATAAAACAAGCTATTTATAAAGCTGTCCGTTCAGGAGAGCGGCTGAAAGCGCCGAAGCGACATCTAGTCTATTTGTCTCGGCTAACACAACCGCTAGCCACTTCTCTCGTCGCGTCGCATCAGCTATCTGCCAGTGAAAGTCCCGTCAAAATCGGTCCACCCGGAACAAACAGACAGACAGACAGACAAAAAAAATTAAAAATAGTGTTTTTGTTATATGTAACGTACATACTTTCATATGCATTTAGTAAAAAGCTGTTATTTTGACATTACAAACAGACACTTCAATTTTATTTATTTGTATAGATGTATAGATGTATTGCACATATGTGATATTTAATTGAATGGTATATGAAGAGTCGATACATGCGTAATATTAATTCACACATTTAATTCGATGTTTACAGAAAACAATTCGCGATTCTGCGCGGATGTGACATGCTATGCATGGCATATAGAACTGCTTTTGAAATAAAACTTCCAAATAGTATCATTAACTCAAAAAAATACTTAAAAATAGCGACTAAAATGTAATAATAGACAAGAACAATATAATATAATCTTTCGATTCGACGCCGCCTTTGTCGCGAGGAAAATTTCCTTTTATTGTGTTAGGGAATGCTTATTGTATATCCGAGCGTTTTCCCCATTGTAACAGCTATGGAGCCGCACCTCGTCGGTATTACTTTACAATTGTAAGATGACAAATAGCTAAACCGAAACGATACATTAAGTCCTCTTCGAAAGGGGAATTTGGCGCGTTCTAGTTTCTATTGTGAATTTACGAGAACCATGAAAATGAAAGGGAAGGAAGGGTTCGGATTAAAGGTTCAATTGTCACACCGTTCGACTATAATTAATTATGCTTACCGAATGTTTTTTCAGGCTTAAATAATATAATACAAAATAATTACTTATTCGAAGACGAACTTACCTCTTCCTCAGTAGTTGCGGTGTTGACGGAGTCCATGCTTTGACAGAGCGCCAGCTCCATGCTCTTGTGTTGTGGAGAAGTGGGCCGGGGCGAAGGCTGCTGCGGCGGCACCAGCGCGCCTTGTGTCGCTCCTGCCGCCTGTTGCGCGCCTGCACCACCCGTTGCTGCAGGGCTCTGCGCCGCTTGCAGACTCTGAGCCACCTGGAGGCTCTGGGCCGCTTGTAAGTTCTGTTGAGCTTGTAAGCTCTGCTGAGCTTGTAAACTCTGCTGCGCTTGTAAGCTCTGTTGAGCTTGTAAGCTCTGTTGAGCTTGTAAGCTCTGTTGAGCTTGTAAGCTCTGATGAGCTTGTAAGCTCTGTTGCGCTTGCAAGTTTTGCTGCGCGTGCAGATTCTGCAGTGATTGATGGGCCAGATTCAACTGGTGCTGCTGCACGATGCTCTGTTGCACTATACTCTGCTGCACTTTGATGTGTTGGTGCACCGCAAGTTGGTGGATTGGGTGGAGAGACGCGGGGGGTGCAGGGTATGGAGGGGAGAGCCGCTGGCGCTTCACTTGCGCACTCTGGAGCGCTTCGTGCAGCCTCTTCACCGGAAGGGGGCTCTGGCCGAGGTTATCCACGGCTGTGGCTTGGCGTGCCGGCCGAGTCACGTGACTCTGGCAAGCACCGACTATTGCAGCGACAGGCTAAGGACCGTGCGCGACGCGTCGCGGTATCGATATCGAAGTATCGACAATGGCGCAGATTTACGCTCGTTGTGGTACCCGGTTTTAATTGACTTATCGATTTAGATTGTTAGATAACAGTTATTCGCGAATGTTCAATATTAGCGCCGTAGCACTTTTGCTTTTATTCGTATTAGTTAATCCTCTGCTTGTAAATCACTCCTGAAACAAAGAAAAAATCTCTTTAACATACCTCCTCAAAACAACTGGTTAGTAAATATTATATATTACATAGTAAAAAGGCAGTGATGCAACGAACATAATACATTCTTTTCTCTACACTTTCAGTAATTCCGTAACTCAATATATTTCAGAATTATTAGCTCCAATTAGGAAGACAATCCTCTTACAACGTGCCGTTCTCATCTCAATGAGTACCATCGACTGAGATACCTGTTCACTACACATAAGTAGTACATACATCATACATCCCATTCAATTTATTTCAAACTAGCTGGGATACGCGGTTTCACCCGCGGTTTAATTTAAAATAAATTGGATTATTTCTAAATAATTTAGAGCACTTCCGTATAGACACTTGATATAGAGTATATATATTTGATTACATGGGTTTTTTTTTGCCAGGATCCCTAATTATTTTTCTAAAATAAAAGCAACCATAGTTATTCCTTATAACATCAGCTATCTGCCAGTGAAAGTCCCGTAGAAAGCGGTCCAGCCGTTTCGGAGATTAGCGGGAACAAACAGACAGAAAGACGAAAAAAAAGGTTTTTTTGTTGTAGGTACCGTATATACTTTCATATGCATTTAGTAAAAAGCTGTTATTTTGACATTACAAACAGACACTTCAATTTTACTTATTTGTATGTATAGATAGAGCAATTTATGAGCCAATATATACGTGTTCATTTAAATAGTTTTAAACCTAAACCAGGGGGGTGAAAGTCTCATACAAATGGTGAGTACGAAAAGTTGCATCGAAACTAGCGCCATCTCCTGCCTACAGTTGGCACATTTCACATTAAGTTTTATTCAAAATATGACTAGATGGCAGTAGTACCTAAGCAGAAGTACCCAAAGTAAACATATTTAATGTTTTTTTTTTGTGAATACGTTCTTAAATGACATCTCTTTATGTGATATTAAATAAATACGTTTTGCATTTATTTAATGTTGACAAACAATAATATGTTTATTATTAAAACATCGTCACTTCACAAATTGTCAAAGAGAAAAGACACCTACCTACCTTTTGCAAGTTTGTAATCTTTATTTAGCTGGTGTTTACGTGTTTGCTATTGGATTAGATTATTTTACGAGATTTTACGCTGAATTTATTGTCATTTTTGAATAATCTCGCACTGAATTTTATAATCCACGGTGTAAAGAGGTGAACAGAACTTTGAATGTAAAATTTTCTTAATATGATAAGAATGACCTGGTTTTGGAAAGCTTATGATTATTGTACGAAAATAATAATAAAAAACATTGACACGTTTCCCTTGTTTCTTTTTTGTAGAACTATACTAGTTTCGAGAAATTATTAGGTCGGTTTAAATTGCAAAAGTTTTTTCAATATATCATATATGGTCTGCGGCGCAATTTAATCGATCTAGTGATTTTTTCATACAATGAACAAAATTTATTAAAAATATGTCTGGAGAGGCACGCCACCTGCAGGATTGTTTCGGTACTAAATGAAAACGTAGCGTCATCTAGCAGTCAAGGTCGCATATTTGATGAATGTGGTCTTAAAGTTGCGCATCTATGTCAGTATTAAGTGTATAGTCTATGACCTAAACTGAAATATATCATGTTAGCTATTGTACGAAATATCGAAACAGTTTTCGAATAATTTAAATTGGTAGACTACCCGTAGCTTATTTCAATAAAATGAACACATACTAAGGATTATAAACAGTCGTAAAGGTGTACATAGTAATTGGTTACGGCTTTGTGCGGCCATTTCTATAGCAATAACGCTAATGAACGACTTTATAGCGTAAATATATAATTATATATTATAACTTGGCAAACAATTAAATAGTCGATTAGATTTGATTGAAATCATCATCATCATTTCAGCCGAAAAACGTCCACTGCTGGACAGTAGACTCCCACTAAGATTGGTATGAATTTGTGTTGTGTGTTCATTGCGGAGTTTCACCATAAACGCCACGCTTGGGAGACGGGTTGGCGATCGCAGCTGAGTTATAAATATACTCGAAGAACGCTGCTGCCCATCCTCTGGGTAATCCCACAGTCGCCTTTTACAACCGCCACGGGATGAGATAGGGTGGTGGTATTCTTAGCCGGCACCACACGGCTTGATTGAAATAGAGCGTAATAAAAAAATTCGAGAAAATATAGAGTATGTTTTTCTGTCAGAAATTTCTACTGTAGGAAAAAACCAAAAATTCGGCGTCCACATCAATTATTACGGCATGGCCTTTGCACACTGTTGTACTTTAAGTATAAATAAATAACACGTCAATCTTTTTGTAAACTAATACCTCTCACAAGTAATAAACTTATGATGTAGGTACATTATAAAAAGTGCCAACAATATATTATTCAAGATAATTACAATAAATATTGTTGTGATTTCGATTATGTCACTCTACACCTAACACATAACGTTATACGGCACAATTTACACTGCATAAAAAAAATAGTTATTTTTATGTGTCTAAAGAGTGCCGATTGCAATTGTGTGGGTTGTAGTCAACCATTTAAACGGTTAGTCATAGCAATAAACATCTAGAATGGTCTAAATTACACACAAGAGTCAAGAGTGATCATATCAGTACAATAATTTACTAAGACGTGGTACCTACTATGTTACAAAAAAACTTTATAAATTATGACCATAATAATATGTCGCCTACCTTTCATATTTTAGTAAAAGTTCATAAAGGAGTGGTACTACACTTCTTTTTCACTAGAATAAAATACAACAAGAGCAACAAAAAATATTGCTGCCAAAAAGTCGAAGCATACCTTCTTACTACTGGAAATACTACATACATCTGTCTTAAAACTAAATGACGAAATATAAATAGAAGAAAATCATAAAGCATTATTTGAAGTTGTCCACGGTGCGGCGGTGGTGCTAAAACCGGACGTGGTCTTGATATGTAACAATCACGTGTACGACCATTAGGTTGCCCAAGGCTGCTTTTTGCCCCCGCGCCGTGACTAAGCCGCGTTTGTACGTAAAAAACTACGTACTTCTCAAAAGCGATCATACATCTTAACTCTTAAATAACAATGATGTGCGCACAAAGTGAGGCCATTCGAGAACGAGATTTAATGTCCCTGCTACAGATATAATAACATAGTTCTACAGACAACTATTAAAGTTACGCAACAGCAAGAATAACATTGAGTTTTTGTTAGACCGAAGCTACCGAGATTGTAAGAGTATTTACTGTCTGTTTTCGAAATAAATCTTTTGACTATTTTGCCCTCACTACGACCACAAAATTACTTAATTGTGTTCACCTAAACGTGTGAACTTATCAGTGTTACTTTGTAAGCTAATTACTTGTTAGATAAAATAAATTGTCTGGGAAAAAGGCAAAATTAAAAAAGAATAAATCAAACCTTCAAAGTCTCGCAATCTAAGAACGATGTGAGTTTTTTTCGATCCACTTAATTTTCTACGACTTTAATTATAATCTAATATAGCATCAAATTGGCTCCAAACAAAACACTCCAATTTCGACCAGTATAGGTCATGTCCTCATACAACTAGACTTCATCTTTATCTAAACTGAAGGTGAAATACGACAAAAACGGTAGATAAAAAAGACATACTGAATATTCAAGAAGACGAACAAAACCGGTCGTGACTCGTCCATCATCAGTCAATGAATATTTTTATGCCATTGTAATTAGCCTGATAGGATTGCAAATAGATCTTATTAACTTGATTTCTATCGAATTATATCCTCTCACTATACAAATCATTCTTGAGTATATTAATCTCGTTATTAACGTTTGGAAATCGTAGTGGGAAGCCTGCTAGCCAGATGGATCCGTCTTCAGGTCGGACCTGAAGACGCTGAAGACCTGAAGGCTGCTGGGACAGATTGGATGTGGAATTCGGGGGGTCGAGTGTTGTGGCGTGGCTTGAGAGAGGCTGGTCCAGCAGTAGACTGCAATAGGCTGTTTATGGATTATTCGATGGTAAAGCTAAGATAAATGTCAAGTCAAACGGATACTCAAGAAGGAACTAACAACAAATATTATTTGGTTAACTTTAAGTTCAATTTATTACTAACTTACTACGACTACGATTACGATACGATTTCTGTTTTATAACGGGGACTGTCCATTTTTCAAAAGCAGTTCTGATAAATCCGTTTCGAGGAATAAAGTTGCTACTGATGTGGTTAGAGTAAGAAATATTTTTGATATCTCATATTTTTGGAAAAATGCGTTTGACTTTTATTTCACCTTCGATGACATCATCAGATGAATTTCGACAAAATTACTTTGCATAGTTTAATAATGAAATGAAAAATAAACAATGTCTATCAATTTCTTTCTTTCAACTATCAGTGTCAAAAACATAACCACTTCCTGCTTTAATAAAAGTAGGTATTACTCATTGTAGTTTGGGAAAACAAACAATAACAGCGCAGCGTAGAAAGCGTACAAGACTTACACATTTAAAAAGCTTTCTGTTTAAAAATTTGCTATGATTTCGATTGATCATGGTGCAATACAAGGTAGTTACACATAGGTTAAAAAATCAAGTTCAAAAATCTGTTACAAAGATACATACAAAGCTAATAAAAGCGTGTTAATATGTTGACATTTTTGACAGATGACGTGTGGTTGACAGTTATTAATACATAGAGCTAGGTACTAGTGAGGATCTAGTGTGATCTTACGAGGACCTGGAGCCCCCCTTCGGTGCCGAAGATGACCGCTCCAGTGGTTTTAGCCGGTAGGAGTCCGGCATACCCCTTCGCCCTTCCCTGGGGTGAAGGAAGTTCTATGTAGAATTTCCACTGGACATCAATTAAAAAAAAAGGTACTAGTGAGGAAACGGCACAAATCTTTATGTCATTGTTGACGACACAGCCTTTTAGTTTCAATACCTAAAATCTTTTTTTTTATTACTTCTGGATACGAGAGTCAAAATACTCAAACTAGTAAAAAATATAAACATTATAGGTTAGAAATGTTATACAATCCCCTTTGACAGTCACAATAAAAACAGCAACAACAACTTCTCGGTTCGTCCAACATTTCCTTGACAAAGATACAGCAATATTGTCGGAAACTTTTTAAATATATTAAAAACTTGTACATATTGAATCGTGAATTTCATCTGAACCGGACATTTGACCAGTACCTAATACGCAATGTAGACCAACAAACTTTAATACTCGAAGACTACATACGCTCAGAAAAGTACATCGTGCAATATTTCCTACTCCGCTGAATACTTTAATCCGGTCGTGTATTTATGCTGCGGTGGTGTCGGTAAATAAGTCCGGGCCGACTCTTACAGTTTTCATTTGTTATAACTACTAAGTCCCGGCGAGATCCCGGACTTGGGCGGGACTTTGTACCTACGGGATGTGAAAGTTAGGAATAAGTGATAAGTAGATTGAATTGGACAAATAATAATATTACTTATCTATCGGGGCACGGTCGGATTATGATCGTACGATGCTACCCAAAGTTTTAATTAGAAAGACTGAGCTAAACATCTTTCTAAGTGATATTATTTTGCATGATATGGGCAGGAAAGAGACTAAAAAGCGGGTGACAGTTGCTGTTGCTGCCGTTGCTCGTATATAATTCAAAGTATTTTCACTACAACACGGATTGAACCATTTTATTAAACAAATTATAAATTGTTTTTGCCAGCCTGTTAAGTTGACATACGTATTTACGTGTCTTATTTTAGACGTAAAACCCCGCACCGGAAAACGCAGCGAAGGGCGACCTACTACGGGATGGACAAATGACCCAGTGAACGTCGCTGGGACTCATCGGATGCGAGCGGCATGTAACCGGTCGTTGTGGAAATCTATGGGGGACACCTATGATCAGCAGTGGACGTCCTTCGGCTGATATAATGATGATGATTTTCATCACACTCAAATTTTCCTGAACTTATTGCTACGACTAAATACCGTGTAGTGCTGGCTAAGAATAGCACAACTCCATCCTATCTTCTGTGTGGCATAAAAGACGACTACGAGGTTAGCCGGAGGATGTATAGCGAGAACGTTTACAACTCAACTGTGACCACCAACCTTTTTATTTTTTATTGGGCCCAGTGGAAATTCTTCATAAACTTCCTCCGCCCAGGGGTAGGGCGAAGGGACATGGACTCGTACCGGCTAAAACCACTGAGGCACCTACCTAAGGGAGGCTCCAGGACCTCGTATAATTACACTAGAGCGTGACCACCAACCTGCCTGTCAACGATTATGACAAAGCCCCCCATTAAACACACAACACTCCCAGACCGATCGTTGTGATGATCTTTGGGGACGGCGTAAGTACAGCTAGAAGTTTTTCGGCTGATATGATGATTCCCGGGGCCCAAAGCTATTTAGTTGTTAAATTTTACAAGTACATCACATACCGGACGAGCCAAGGACATGACAACTTTAGTAATACAGGTATCTCTTTTGATTGTTTTGGGTTCTATAGCTATTGGCTATCCGCTATAGGAATAATATTCATATCGGCCATTTATACGTCGACTGCTGAACAAAGGCCTCCCCCATAGATTCCACAACTGTGTCATAATTTTGGGGGGTATTTGCCAATACTCACCATGCTTGGCAGGCGGGTTGGTGAGCGCAGTATGGCTACCGGTTCACAAAAGAGACGCTGCTGCCCATCCTTCTGGTTTAGATTCCCTTAGTCGCCTTTTACGACATCCAAGGGTGGAGATGGAGTGGTGCTATATTCTTAATCCGGACACCACACGGACTTAATATATGGTTACAAATCTATATATTAATACATGAAGAGGCAATTTTGTACACCTTTTTAAGCACAATGCGCGCACGGAGGCGGGTAAGAATTGGCATAGTTAAAGTTCATATGGAGGAGGAAAGCAGAAAGTTAAAAAATATGCATTAAAAAAATACCGGATGATTTTCGTCCATTGGGCGACCACTAGTAATATTTAGTGTGTGAACACAACGTATGTTTTGAATTGAGTACCCACTATAACACCTCTGGAAAGTTTAATCGTAAAGGACTGGTTAACATGGGCCTCTATATAGACCGCTACAATAATCAGTTTTGAAAGAGTTTGTGCTGTAGCAATCACCACACCTATCAAATAGACCGGTGATCGCACTGATTATTATCATCATCATATCAGCCAAAAGATGACCACTGCTGAACAAATGCCTTCACCATAAACGACCAGTTACATGCCGTGTGTCGTCAGACGGTTTAGTCGCCTTTAAAAACAGGAGAGGAAGATGGAGTGGGGCTATATTCCTAATCCGAACACTGTGGTGTTGCTGACTGATGGTTATATTCGAAAAGACCATTTTAAGTAACATTTTATACTTTGCTACTTTAACCATCAAAAGACTCTGCACATGCTCTACATGCGAATGAAAGCATTATATATTTAGTTGTTTAATGCATCATCATCATATTGGCCAAAGGACGTCAACTGCTAAACAAAGGCCTCCCCTATAGATTTCCACATTTTAGGGGTAATTTGCCACGCTTGACAGGCGGGTTGGTGAGCACAGATTGCCTACTGTGCCATGGAAGGAACGCTGCTACCCATCCAGCTGGGTTAAAGTCCCTTATTCTCTCAAGTGGCACAAGCCGCGGGCTGACCAGACACAATAGATTTTTAATTGTGTCTGTGATCGAGTCCATTAATGAGTTAGTCGCCTTTTACGACATCCACGGGAGGTGATGGAGTGGTGTTATATTCTTAACCCGGACACTACACGGAAATCACAGCCACATCAGTTTAGTACAATTATCTGAACACAAATATCATTTTCTAGGTTGGCTTGTAATAACAATCACAGAAATCATTAGGATGCCTCATTAAAATGAACTGAAATAATGAATAATAATAATATTGTGGGTTATAAGGCTGGGCGCATATATCATACTACACGATCGGCAGCGATAGTAAAGTTGCAATATATAAGGTCTTATTTTAATAATCCACGATATTTTGCATGGTGCCTCAGTAAATGCTTGAGATGATGTACCGAACACAAAAAAATCTCACGGTAAAAATCCATTTCTTTCTTTTTTGTGATGTCGCTACCGTGTGCCATCTGTTTTGTTTAACGTTACAGACTATCTATATCAGTCAACCAGCCCCGTCCGCCACTGTCTTACTAGATGCATGTGAATATTACCACAACTAAGAGAACTAGGATGTAATGAAATAAATGATTTAATAAAATAATTTTTTAAACAGCAAATTTACAAGTTTTTTTATACCTACATTATCTTTATCGTTCACTATAGCGCCATGCAAAATATCGTGGACTATTAAATTAAGACCTTGTATAATGATGAATGTATTTTGTATGCAAACAAAATCGAGCTGGTTCCCACATAGAAATAAAATTGTCAATTGTTGGATATGTGCGCCCTTCCTTATAGTTCAAAGTCAAAGTCTGGCACTTATGAAACGTCAGAATCTAAGTTGCATGTTGTATACTAGGTAGTACGTCCTCGTCATTGAAAACACATATCGCAACTATAAATCAAACGTGTGTACAATGTCATTAATTTATTAACCGATGTTGAATACGGTGAATAAATTATCAGGCGGTAACATCATTATTGATAAGAGAATAAAATCAATAAGCGCCCCTACCGTAGTAGTGAGAACACCGTATAATGCAGTTTATTCGTATCAAATAAATACGTGATTTAACTAACGGTGTAACCGTGATTCTAATAATACGCTAACTACACAAATCGCTTGCTATATTTAGTGACGAGTTGACGACGGAAGCCGTTGAAATTTCACCAATAACGTGATTAAAGTACCTATATGCTAACCATACTCTACGCCAATTACTACTTATTAGATTACTAAGCTAAACTATTGCTATTTACTTAATCTTTGTTAAATAATTACCCTTAAGGGCCTATTCCAAAGCCTTAAAGTTAAAACCTGCGGTCATCGCACAGTATTCATATTGGCTCGACAAACTCCTCTAATTTGATTCGAAAACTATGGGGTCGGGCTCAAAGAAATAGTTGGGTGGGTTAGGCGATCCCTTCACAAGGATGCAGAGGTGTAGTTGCGGCCCAAGTTAGCAAAACTGACAAAATAACCCTTATATTACGACGCCAGAGGTAAGTTCTTCTATCATACTTCAGAAAAATAAGATATATAATATGTCAGACGAGTTTCTTTCCTCGCATCATAGCGAGGATGACAAAACAGTATTCACTCCGATGCTCCATGAAGATCATGGTAATGATTTGAACCGTATTCGTACTCTAAATGTTAAAGTATATTTACTGTTCCTCTAGTTGTGCGTAAAAAGAGAAAAGAGAAACGTACAAAATAGTGAGCTGCTTTGCTGTCACGTGTAATATAGCCATTCATTAAATAAGTTAAGGTGTTACTCGTAAATATATACAAAACACCCTATCCGATCCGTGATTAGTATTGATATGTGATTATATTTATGTAATAATTTCTTAAATTTAAGATTATAAAAAATGTTTTTAATTAAAGTACCTATATCGGGCTTACCCTAACGGCCATCAGTTTTGCTCCGCCTTGTTTGCGACTTCAGTTTACTAATCCTTTCAGCCAGTTCTACGACCAATGTGCCCCGCCCATTGCGACTTCAGTTTACTAATCCTTTCAGCAATGTCACTTTATTTTGAACTTTAGTTGTTCTATGGATCAACTCATTTCTGATTCGATCTCGTAGAGAAATACCAAGTATAGCTTGCTGAGTGACCGTGAACTTTTTTGTGAGGCCCATAGTGAGTGCCCACGTCTCTGTCCCAAGAGTAAAAAGGTTCTCGAGTAGAGACCGCGCACCGGAAAACCCAGCGTTGGCCTAACAACCTGGTAACAGTCGCTGGGAGTTGTTGGATGCGGGCGACATGTGGCCGCTCGTTGTGGAAATCTATGGGGGGGGGCCTTTGTTCAGCAGTGGACATTATTTGGCTTCTTGACTTTTTATATAGTATCATTATCGCAATATAGGTATACAAACTCATTTTCGGTCGCAAGAACCATTCTAAGTTATATATTAAGGTATAAGAAACTGTTAAAATTTGTTTTCAATGCACGTACCTATATTATATTGTAACAGTACTTTTTTGTTTCACAAGGTGGAAATACATCATCTACCTCTTTCCTCTATTCCGGTGAAGGGCGGACGGGCATGCCGACTGCTGCCGGCTAAAACCACCGGAGCGCTTATCGTCGGCACGGAAGGGAGCTTGAAGGGCCTCGATACTATCACACTAGACTCTAGAGCATTATCAATAGTACCTTACCATGACGCCTACCATCAGGCGAATGACTTTGTCGTCTCGTCACCAAGCTGTACAAAGAGAAAATTCTATCAGGCTACTTATTAACCTGACAGTTTTAGTTAATTATTCGTATAACGTAAATTTCGCATATTTTTGTGTATTTCTTCTTGTAAACATTTCAGGAAATATGACTGCTTAACCGGACATTCCTGGCGAAGCCAAAAGAGGTCTCCAGCCAGGCTTAAATTTAATATTATTGTAAACTAATACCACCACCCCATCTCCTCCCGTGGGTGTTGTAAAAGTTAAATAAGGGATTAGCCGGAAGATGGACAGCAGCGTCCTTTGAGTACATTAACAGCTCAACTGCGATCGCCAACCCGTCTGCCAAGACAACACACCCATATCGGTCGTTGTGGTGATCTTTTGGGGAGGCCTGTGTCCAGCAGTGGACTTAATTCGGCCAAAATGATGAAATGAAGTAACTGCGGTAAGGGCGCCCCCTTCGGGACACGAACCTCGGCTTAGGGCGTTGCTGAAGGGTACAAGATATTTGTTTAAAGGACAGCTGGATCAGTATTATTTAATATGTATTTTAAGAGTCTTTTAATACTACAAGCTCGGCACGGGCCGGTGCGAGCAAGAGACTAGGGGATAGTAAACTGAACGGGATAGTGTAATAGGCCTCGGCAACGTCGGTGAGGCGGGCTTTCTTGGCGGCGAGGGCGGTATACCGGTCTGTTAAGTGAATGAGACAGCGTGACTGTCTTCATGTGATGTAACGTGATTTTTCGTCCGGGTCGACCAGTGCGTGCCTCGGGCAGCGAACGCTACTGATGCGGGAAGGGTAGGTGATTGGCGGCCGATACCACGAAGCGGTTCGAGTGTTTAGGTTGACATCCTTTAGAAGTGCTGTGTCGGATTATATCCGGGCAATGGTCAATATTGACTGGGTAGTGGCTGGGTAACATCGGGGCAATGATGTTAAAACTGAGAAGAGTACTAAGGAAGTAAAAGTTACTTCCTCTTTGGTTATGGGTCCATCCCCGCCACTGTGACGGCGTCGCTTAAATCGAAGAGCGCTTCGAAATCCGGTTGGATTGGATCGCCTTGGCCATTGGGGGAATATAAGCCTTTACTATAGTAATTGGTGGTGACTTGTCATGCCTATCCTGCAAACAGATGCATCTAGATGCGAAAAGGACGGGGTATCTAGGGGCATACAATAAAGGGATCTCTTACAATAGATAAGAATGCCTTCTCCACGGGAGTGAGTCCTATCGTTGCGCACTATGTCATAGTTTGCAATTCTAGGGTTCCTGTGTGAGGGTTTAAGAAAAGTTTATTGTACTAACATGATTTCAACCATCATTGCAATTTATTTGAGATAAATTACAGAACTGAAACTGTTTCGATTACATTAATAGCTACTAGAGGCGATTAAAATGAACAATAATTTTAAATTGTTCCACTTAGTAAAAAGGGCTATTCAGGTTTTCTTTTTTTTAAGTTATTCAATTTACAAATAAGGAATTATGAGCATTTTTTGTTGAAATCTGCGTTTATATATATATCAATAGACTCGTGCTCGGATCTCGTCCGTTGGCTATAGGATTAAGCAAAAACATTAACTCAAACACGTCACCGGTTCAATATTGTTTGATTGGCACCGAAAAAGAAAAATCAAAAATCCGTAGCAAATATATTTCTACGGGTTCGTACTAATGGAAGGTCGAATTCAGTGATCATAATCTAAATAAAACGTAGATAACATTTAAAAGGTACCAATATAGCCATAAACACCATATCTGCAGCCAATTTGACGCTATTCGATCATTGATATATTTTTATATATCTACGTGTTTCATAAATATGGCTAACAAAACGAGTCCATTCAATTAATTACATATATCGGGCTGACGACCAATGGAGCCATTCGCGTAATGAAATTTAAACAATTCCCGTATACACAAGCTTGGGCAATTTACAACGAGTTTTTTTACCTTTGCATCTACTTTGTATTATTATTATGGGTCAAATACATTCTTTTACATTTATGCTAAATGTATTTCGTCGGAAAACATTTGTAGAAAGAACTTTCTCTACAATGTGTCTTATTACTTACATTTACAGCGAAATTAGCGCCTCTTCGTACCAATTTCTAACTAATTCCGAGAGAAATGAACCTTTGTTACACTCGGGCCCATATTCATAGTGAGCGAAGCGTCCCGCAAATTGAATCTAATTGCCGCAACGAAGTGTTGAATCAGACCAATGGCCCTGGCGAGGCGGTGGCCTAAATTACGCCTATTTACCCATTTAGGATCAGAAATGCTATACACCCACAGACCACCTGTTTATGGAATGAAATTTTCGCGAGACGGTGACATCAGCTGTGGCGCGCTCGCCTTCATTTAACGCCATCTGCCACTATCTTGTTCGCTCCAGACTCGCGTGACTTAGAATGATTCAAGGAGAAGAGAAAGACAGACAACACTTTACTAAGTATTTTCCTTTATTTATTACCATTCCCACTCTAGGAGCCAAAAGTAAGGTATCTTTAATAAAGTATATAATTATGTAATATACATTTAGCTTGAATTGCATAAGCAACAACATTCCCTCTTATTGATATGAAAATATAAGCAACAATAATATTTAAATCAAATGATTAAAATATTGACTTTGACAATTAAAATATCTCACTATCGCGTTTGGTTGTAGTAACTCAACAGGATAGTGAATTAATTGGATCATTTATGTACATTTTTCGTACACCGGGTAGTTGGTCAGTGCGCGCCCGAAAACACGTCATGTAACATTGAATTAATCACCTAAATAGATTTTATTACTGCAAATATTTACATTTACTGTAAAGTGATGTCTGTAACCAGCGCTCCAGTTTTATTTCTGCGAGTGTTAGCGGTTGCTCCTTCCTTGTATATTTTGTTTTATAGTTTTTAAGAAACGTTAAACACTATGTTTTATACAAAACCATGGTGATTGTAGTCATTTTATATCACGAACGTACGTTGTAGCAATATATGAGGAGGCTTCTGTTCGATAATGAACCTTTGCGGGCTTACATATGGACGATAATGATTCAAACTAAAATAATTTCCATAAATAAA
Organism: Diloba caeruleocephala; assembly: GCA_947459985.1. Taxonomy (NCBI): domain Eukaryota; kingdom Metazoa; phylum Arthropoda; class Insecta; order Lepidoptera; family Noctuidae; genus Diloba; species Diloba caeruleocephala. The sequence continues at coordinate 16,455,542 of OX381615.1, forward strand.
ATTTGGAATGATGTCAGGATCGTTCATCTTCTTACTGACAGGATTAAAGGAACTGATATGTTGCTGCCATTTATCCATATACAGCTCCTATTAAAGTACCTAGTATTTTAGAATGTGCAGCAGTTTGTAAGACGTGACAATCAAACATGGAGGACCCAAATCCAGTTGTATTCATCAAATCATATCAAAGCGTTCGCCATATTTGCCTGTTCCCTGCATTTAGCGCAACTTGCATAGTAATGAGTATCATATGTACGTATCACATCACGCACCTGTGAGTATCAATATTTTCTAATAAAATCACATAATATCACATTTTTATTTCTGCCAGTCATTCCTCGCCGGGCACTGCAGCCTGTTGTGAAAGAAGCCGCGCCGCGGGAAACGTGACAAAGCAATATTTTTTATTGCAAATCAATGCTACCCGATCGCTTTCCGGAACACACAAAACAAATTGCTAGCCGGCGAAAATCCTATCAAAGCTATTTTATACCTATGTGCCACGTGATGCGACATTTTTGATAACTATTATACCAAATATTCACTTGTAATGTAAATTTGATGTTTGTCTCTTGCGACTCATACGATTATTACTCTTTGTGTGAGAATTCCTAGGTTTTGTTTATGTGGGGGCCGCGGAGCTCGCGGGTGTGCAGATTGGCCCCTCACCTTATAGCGGCGGCAGGGAATTGCAGGCGTATAGGAATTAGGTGCCAGGGTGGTTGTTACCCCGGCGCCGTCTCCTCCTTCTTCGAGTAGAATAGGCCCTCTCCCGATCCCGCTCTGCGGTCTCCTACTGGAGCATGACGCTCTCACAGAAGGAGACCACTGCATTCAGTGCAGGTATGCATCGAAACAACCGTGCCGGGTGAACACCTGCGTCGGGCGCTAGGTAACGCACTCGCTCATTTTGAGCCAGGCTCCGAAGAGTGACAGGACGGCCTCGACGACGCACTTAGTTGCAAACTGCATCCGCAGGCGGTGGCCACTTACAAAGTGCGCGCCACCGAGCTAGCCGCCTCAGCCTGTCGAACGCCCCTGGAGGCGCGCCTTCGGCGCTCTGGCGGACAGAGTCTCTGATCGTAGACCCACGCATCTGTCTCTACCAGGATTTTGAAAGGCGGGAACTCCGCCAGGATGTCGAAAGGTGCGAAACGCGCCAGGAGAGTTGCCACCTCGTAGGACACTGTTCGGTATCCTCGTGCGATCCTATAGCCACTGCGCTGCAGAGCGTTTTGAAGTTTGGTTCTGCAGCGCTGGGCGCCTGACATTCAAAGCTGGCCATACAAGCGCCCCGTAGGAGGCCACGGACTACACGATCCCTCGGAGATATTCCTCACACGGTACACGGAGATTGGGCAGCGGCTGGTGTAGTGCACCCACTACCCTCTCGACTTGGCGCTGGCAGTGCTCTTCAAAGCCCCAACGACTTTCCATCATGAGCCCCAGGTACTTCATGTACCCGCCCACCCGCGCGTCGCCAACGCGTACACACGAACTGAGTGGTTCTCTGTTCCTCGGCAGTTTATGGAACCATAGCGCATCCGTTTTTTTGAGGCGCTATCCGCAGGCCCATGAGATAGAGATAGAGACCTATCATAAACCTGTAAAAAGTAGGTAAAAATTCCCAGATATTCTTAGAATCAATTTATTAATAGCAAGCAGCTCTTTAATGTCACATATATCCTTATTAAATCAAAAGGGTTTACACTGGTACCAAATTTCATATCAGTGGCAAAGTAGGTAGGGTAACCTAATAAAAGTTTTGACTTCATCCCCTTAATCATTTTTAATCACCTCAATTATTAATAACATAAAATATATCTGCAAAGGTTACAGAACTGTGTTCGGGAACACGTCAATCTATAATTTAGTCCGGCTATAATTAATTAAACAAGCGCTATTAACCGCCCTTATAGAGCACAGTCATGTCACGCAGTGACGCCTACCACCACAATAGCTACATGTTGGTACATCTAAACTAGTTGGGAGTAGGAATTACAGTAATTACACCAATAAATACTACCACAAAATAGATTAATCAGTACAAAATACAATATAACCCATGTTGAAAAAGTGTAAAAACGTTTAAGGACCTAGACGGACAAAAATATAATGCTATGATAAACACAATAGAGGCACTTTTCAGTGACTCATAAATTGGATATGCGAATATATTCACATGATTGTCACACACTTGTTTTTAGAACAGAAATGAAAACATAACGCATCCGAGTATTGAGCTAATTTTAAAAGATTTAATATTTCTTAAAACTATTTTGATTTGTTAAGATATTTCCAAAGTAAATACAATAGTCAATAAGCAATGCCTAATGTAAAAGAGCTCCCAGACTGTCAAGATATTATACAATCTTGCAATGCTCAAAACTCCATCTACACGTGGGTTTGATACTTATGATTCGTATCCAATTATGCCTCGTGTGTCTCGAGCTTTCCTTTTCCGGCAGGTTAGAAAATATGAGAGATACAATATAGATGCTTGAATTTATATTAATCGATGACTACATCAATAAGAAAATCCAATGGCAGAAAATACACTTAAAAATGTAAGAAATAAAATCAAAACCGATTCTCAGTGATCGTTAAGATTACTCCTCTTAATAAAATAGAAATCATATAGGAAATATTAAACCCGTGAGAAACGCGTTTTAGTGAGATATATGTAATTAGGAATTATCGAACTTCCAAGAGGCCCGATTTCGATCTACAGTAAAACTTTTAAAAGTACTATTATGATTTTGAGTGGCATAAACATGTAGGGAAAATAATAAAAGAAGGAACAATACAAAAAAATCTTTACAAATACCAACAACCGTGAAATATATTTAATTCCAAAATACGAATAAGAAATTTGTGCACAGGTAACCTGCTTGTAGGTAACGTTGTATACATAATGTGATTACGATAACATTACTTAAGCATATTTTCCATTCTGATATGACCCAAGAAAAACAGAATGTAACAACTTTTTATTTTCACACACATGTAGGATTGCGCTAAAGAAAATAGGTTCGATAGTAACTTTTTCCTGGGCTACTTGCCATTCGCCAAGAAAGTGACATGAGGATAAGCCGCATCAGCTAAATCGGAATATAAAAATCGGATAAATCTTTAGTAAAAACTTTTTACCTATTTATTAAGTTCTAATAAGCCATCCATCAAATTTCATACGCCTAATATAATTTGACTTCAATCTACACTGGAGAATACTTCCATTAACTCAATTAACCTCTCATTTCTTACGGTAGGGTGTCTAATAGTCACGCCGCTATTTTAGAGGTCATTTTCATCTATTGAGATCAATTAAATAAAGACATCTTTATAGTACGTCACTGAGTCAGTAGATTGAAGAATAACGAATTGGATATATCATAACTTCAAAATATATCATGGGCATTATTTCATGTGATGTCGATGTTTAAACCGTCAATGTCACTGAAAACATTATTTATGGGTGTACGTGTCTATCTAATGACGTTGACGAGTATTCGACCGAAGCGAGCGAATTCGCTCGTCTGTCTTGCATTTGCACGACCATCAACCGTAAAAAAAGTCATTCCTTTACATCAACTTCATTCCACAAACGCCACTGTATTTGAATGCAAATAATTTGTTAAAGTTTTAACAAACTCTGCGCTGGTCGTGACTGACTCGTGTTATGCAAATTCTTTGTAACAAGAGCTATTGTTTGTCGCTATTGAAACTGATATTGCGAAAGAATGCTATCGATAGCAGTATCATCTTGAATCAATGTAACGTATCAATCTGGCCAATGATTTAGCTTAATCTTTGGAATCATGATAAGATCATAGAAAAATTTGAAAGAATCTAGTGTTTTTCAAAAAAAATCTCAAATCCCATACTGACTATGAAGGCGGTCGTACTGATTCGTGTCGTCTTTGTAAGAGCCATTGTTTGTCGATTACTCTGGCGAATCTATTGGTTTAATCTTTGCTACCATGATAGGACCACAGTATAATAATTAGAAAAAATCTAATATTAATTCAGAAAATTTCTTCAAATCCCATATTGATTGAGTAGTCAATGTGGTAGCTATGAATACGATTATTATTTCCCAGCAAAGTAGCAACACCTCCAAATGATAAATTTTAAGAATATTATTGCTTGGCGTTTCGTGTTTAAAAAATAAATTGAATCCAGTTTAGTCATATTGTATGACTAAACTGGAGCGTATTTAATAAATCATTAGACAAGTCGCTTTCTATTGTTATCAAACAGCATTTAAAATGGATTTTTACTATCACAGATTTTTTTACTCGTTTTTTGTATGCTTGCAAGCAATTTAAAGTATTCCGAGAGTATTGTCGATATTTTACTTTCTAAATGTTTTACTTTTGGTACACGTTTTTTCATCAGAATAATATTGTTACATTTAATTTAGACTGATCTATTGTTATAATTTCAGTTATCATCAGAATCAGTCGAGTAAATGGTATGATAACTAACGGTTACATATGTATTTTCTTATTGTTTGGATTCAGTACAATGCGTAGTGGTTTCAGAAAGTGCTCCCGCTGTCGATACTTGCCGGTAATTTCTACGTTGCTATTGTTATGAGCTTCTCTTTTGTGACTTTTGTGTATCACATGAATGACATGACTGTGTGAGTTTCTCATTTGGAGTCTTATTTTCTTTTAAATAAGTTTTTCCCTACTGAGACACTTACATTAGTCAGTCTGTAAATTACTGTTTTGCTTCTATTGTTATGTGCTTTATCATTTTCATAAGATTGCAATTTAATTAATACCTATGCATATTCGATTCATGTAAGAGTTTCATAAGTTTTAGCTTCTCTGAAAGAACGAAAAGTGGCTAACATTAACAGTTTGTTGAGCATATCTATAGCGGCGCGAACAATTAACGGATCATAAATTCATATCGTGACTAATAAGAGTTGCGCGCTTTAAAACAAAACTTTGATAACATACTCCAATTACGCCGCTGACCAAATTATTTGCAGAGAAATTGCTACTACATTATGTTTAATGAACGGGCAGGTTTTCCGACAGTACCTCCGTGGGAATTATAATAAAAGTGAAATTAACATCGCGCTAACAAGTGTATCAATTATATTATGTTGCATCCGACTGCCTTTTTCAAAGAAGAGTCTCCGTTACCTAGAAAACAATAGCACATCTCACAAGCACACACACTGCATTCGTCGGAAAACGCACATGCACAATTTTCCGAACACCGATTACGGACACTGCGTCGGTCGCGTCAGAACAAAGGGCGGCACGTACAAGCGCTGCCTCTGCGCGCGATAGACTGACGTCTCTCGGGCGGGCTTGCGAGCGAGCGGGACGCGCGGCGGGCGTGCCAACACTCTGCGCGCGCATAACGCCTCTCTGTCCTACGCCCGCGGCTCCCATACGGTTGTCTGGCTCACACTCGCTGGAGCACACCTTTCGTTCCCGAGACAGGTGTTCCTATCTCTGTGTGCGTCCAGATATGGCTGGCTTCGTGTGTATGCGAGCTTCCTGCGGCGGCGGATCGTTTTTTATGCCCGGCAGAAATTATAAAAAGTAAATGGAGGGAAAATTAAATAAAACGTTTACAATGAAGCGTTTTCCTGTGCGCTTTCAATGATTCAGTGTGCGCTATTTTTCAGGGTGGATATCATCAGTGTACACAACGAGAGTGATTACAGAGCTTTTTACGGATGTTTGAGTGATGTAGGCGGGCGTAATTAGGCACGGGGCGGAAAGGTATATTGATTGCGGTGACGCGGCTTTGTGGAAAAATCGATATTTTTGTATTAAAGGTGGCACGCGATATGTCCGGTCCGTGCGTCCGTGGATGAGTAAACCTTCGTATCGATCCAACCGCCGACAACTTTCGACCCTAGTTTATGGCGCGCACTATAACTTGAGCCATGCTTACCTATGAACGTTATCGACAACGATTTAGGAGAACGACCTCGTCTTTCATAAAATCCCGAATGACTTGAGCTTTAAAGTCAATATATAGAATCTTACAGACTCAAAGACACTATTGAGTTTCAGCAAACCTACAAGAAGATTTGTATTGAAAAACACTGAACCACATTTGGCCTTAAACTTTTTTATACAAGTAAGCTAATACTGAATTAAATTCATTTTGGATTCAAACTATATCTAATAATTTAATACCATCAGCCTCAAACAATCTAAGTTTCAAAACGGCTTTTATTTTCTTCGAGGAGTAGCTCAGCTCATCATATAACAAACTATGAATAAGTAGGTACACAACATAATTCCCAATTTGAGCTATATCCTTTCCTATTTATTTTATGCGTTACAGAGAAAGCTTGTTCTGCTATAAGACATCGGGTTTGAACACCCAAACAATACAGTATTAGTAAGAGCCGGCAAGTTGGTTGTACACCTCAGTGACCCTTTTACTTGTGTTATAAGGCTCTATACAGACTGACCGATGTTAAACACACTGCATTGTCAGTTGATGTATTAGTAACTGCTTTGATATATTCCTTGCATGAATGTAACGATAGTGGTTCAAATGTGGTCAACTTGGGAAATAGTAAAGTACTCCGAGTGATGCTACTAATACGTTTGCTAATAATATTCCTACGTAAACAACATAACTCGGGAGAAATGATGGTTAAAAGTTATTATAATTTATTTAATTACGAGTATCTTCGAGCACTCGATATTTGCTTTTGGTATTAGGAGGTTATACAGTAGCAGAATTTACATATAATTTCTCAACTATATCACTAACTGAATTAAACTTGTAATGTAGAAGCTAAATGAAACCAAACCAGTAAAAAAGAAAGTGCGATCGGGGGACCCCCGTCAGGAAACGAAGTTCCTTAATTGCAATCATGGCACAATATAAATCTCGTGTGAATTAAAACAATAACAGAATTAAGTTTAAATATTATTTACGTGTTCAGAATTGAGGTTATACACTGCTTGTTGCTTGAATCTCGATATTAGCACACACACACATACATGTAACCGTATATCATAGAAAGAGACAGAGAGAAAAAGAAAGAGAGGGAAGGTCGCCTGGATGACGCCTTTTCCTTACGTGACGATTTGTGCCGGTTCACTCTACTGTAAGCCGCGTAAACGAATAAAGTTCAAAAAAAAATTTACACGTGACAGCAGTGAAAATTCTTTGTTTCAAGACACTAAAGTCTATAGCATGGAAATAATCACTTATTTGATTTCTCCTGTGTCGTGGGTGTGTGTGCACAGACACAAAGTCCACACACAATATACCCAGACCCGGAACAACTACCTGCAGATCATACAAATATCTGTTCAGTGCGGGAATCGAACCCACTACCCGGTGCATGGCAGCCGACTGTATCAGCCACTGCACCAGCCGTGCCACCAATGGCAATAGATATAAAAGCCATTGACTTTTTGATAACAAAGATTTATTATTATTCAATTGGTGTTCTCCACATTTGTACGGCACGATCTTCATGAAATGATTTACCAAAGCAACTCAGAAAATTAACAAGCTAAGGAAACGTCGATTCTAAAGGAAAACTTACTGCATTTCAAACTTCATTCTGTAATTTCCAAACCTAACCATCAGTTTATTAAACGTAACATAGATATATACTAAATAAGGTTTAATAAGGTTTTTCTACGGCATTCGTGGCTCTGAAGCAGTAAACGTAATAAATTATACTCTTTTAGAATAACATGCCGCGTTTCGTTGAGCATTGCCTTTTTTTTATTACAGAAATAAGAAGCAACGGCTTTTGAGTTGGGTGACTTATGTACTGAAGTAATAAGCGTACTCTGGTATAAAAATTAAATACGTTAATTTATAATAGGATTGTGAACCTCTTTGCATTTTCGAATTTATTCTTGTGCTTACGTATGGCAACGAATAGACCATAAAAAGGTTCCGTCTGGTGGCAGGTCTCTTTTTACCTGAGTCCGGCTAGGTAGGTAAAGGAAAGAGTACTGAAGATTTAAAGTTTATAATTTTTCTGAATCTTAGAAGAGGAACAATCATATCGAGAGTGCCTAGACGATTGCCAACAATATTATTTAGCATTAGCACTTATACTGCATGAATCGATTAACATTCGAGCCTCAAACGTCATGTTTATTATATGTATAATTCTACAGATACTTGGGTATGTCAGAGGCGTTGGGCATCAACGAGCCTGACATGAAGCAATCGTTAAGGGAGCGTTTCTTTGGCCGGCTGAAAAAAGTACTTCAAAGTATTTTATCAGGTGGCAATAAGGTCCGCGCCTTTAACGGTTGGGTCATGCCAGTTTTGATGTACTCCTTTGGCATACTCAAGTGGTCTCAGACAAAACTGGATGCCCTGGATATGAAAGTTCGTACATTGCTGACCACAAATCGGATGCATCACCATCGATCTTCGTTAATGAGGCTGTGCATCCCACGCAAATGTGGAGATCGAGGCTTTTTGAATGTTAGGACTCTCCAGAACCGTGAGGTGTGCAGTCTCAGAGAGTATTTTCTACATACTGATGAGGGAATGCACCGAGATGTGGTCTCGGTGGACAAAGGACTAACCCCGCTCGGTTTGGCTAAAGAGAACTGGCGCAAACCTATCGTACTCATTACCAACGACTGCAGGGAGTACATGGACGCTTCTATCGGGACCTTCATGGTCCTGATGAAGATTTTCTAGCGCCCGTGTCCTGGCTACGTTTCGGTGACCTTTTCAGGGAAACAGAAGGTTTTTCTTGTGCAATTATGGACGAAGTTATCATGACGAACAACTACCGGAAATATATTGTTAAGGATGGCACCGTTGACATCTGTCGGGTATGTCACTATCCTGGTGAATCACTTAGACATATATTTCTAGTTGTTCTCGTCTTGCTAACGGCGAATACTAGCACAGGCATAACCAAGTGGCCAGGATCATCCATCAGCAACTTGCTCTAAAGTACAACCTTGTGGAATCTGAGGTACCGTATTACAGGTATGTGCCCGACCCAGTTCTTGAAAAAGACCATGTCACGTTGTACTGGGATCGGTCTATCATCATCAATAATCCTGACATAGTGGTGATAGATGGATTTGAGCGCCGCACGATAAGATAAGATAAGATTCTTTATTCGCCAAAGATATGGTTTACAGAAGTTGGTGTATAAAATTTTAGACCTGACATATCTACCCTTATTGGGCAGGCGAATGGTGTTATAATTTATAGGTGATCCATATACCTAGAAAGATTATACAATATTAGCAATTCCAGTTCTATTACTTCTAAGACATATTTTTATGTAGACATATTTTTATGTATACCATCAAATTTTATGTCAATTACTATTGCAATTATATAAATATCAATTTTATTATTACACTTTCATTACAAGTATTTATTTATATAGTCACATTCATTAAAACATACTTACTATTATAATATAATTAATCTTTATAATTAAAATATTCATCTAAGGTGTAAAACCGTTTACCGTGTGGTGCCGGCTCAGAATGCCACCACCCCATCTCCTCCCATGGGTGTCGTAAAAGTCGACTAAGGGATTAGCCAGAGGATGGGCAGCAGCGTCCGTCGAGTACATTAACAACTCAACTGCGATCGCCAACCCGTCTGCCAAGCGTGGCGATTATGGCAAAACCCCCCAATGAGCCCACAACATATCCATATCGGTCGTTGTGGATCGTTGGGGGAGGCCTGTGTCCAGCAGTGGACTTCATTCGGCCGAAATGATGAAGGTGTAAAAGCAGCTTTGAACTAACCATGTCTTTAATTTTAATTTAAATAAACGTAGAGGTAGCTCTCTTATAGTTTTTGATATATGGTTATAAACCTTAATTGACATTGCATGACTATTTTTATAGCGAAGAGTGCTTCTGCAACATTCTAGTTTAATTTTGATGGATCCCTTTTTAAAAATCTGCTATTTTCACTGACCCTTGCGAATAGATGTGAATTGTTTCTAACAAACATGCCAATTTCGAAAACATATAAAGATACCAAAGTCAACACATCCAGTTTCCTAAATAGATGATTGTTAATATTACAATTCCGCATGACGAGAATCTCGTGAAAGCCGAGAGAGATAAACAAATTAAGTATCTTGACTTGGCACACGAGATTGTCGACCTGTGGGATGTGGACTCTGCAATAATTGTGCCGATAGTTGTAAAAGCCAATGGCCTCATTGTCAAGAGCCTCGACCACCACCTAGAGGGGCTCTCGTTAGATGGCTGCATCAAGGGCCTGCTACAGAAAGCAGTAATCCTAGACACGGCACGTTTGGTGAGGAGGTTCCTCTCTCTGGAGCCGGGAGCTATGTTGGAATGTGGTGGACGTGTCAATCAAACCAGCTTGTTGCCTTTATTACATTATTCTTCCTGATACCCACAAGTACCTACTAATATCATTATTATGATTTACCAAATACCTACAGCTTGGATCCTGTGCCCGCTGCCGGTTTGTCTCTATTTTTATATATTTATATCTGTGTTTTTGTTTTTTACTTCTATATATATATATTTAAAAATGTAATGAATATGAAAGTATCAGAAATAAATGAATAATAATAAAAATAACAAAGAATTTCATAGAAACAAACAAAGTCTCTGACTAATATGCCAGCAACAGAAGAACAGAGAGTCGATAAAGTAGCATTAAAGACCAAATGCACGCCAAGAAATCAAAGCTATTCCAAAAATATAAAGAACAAAATTCGCTTTTCCCTCCCTGGTTAAAAGAAACCTTAAAGTTTAAAGGCTCGGGAGGATGGGCTACTTATACAATAGGTACCCATATCAATATATTACGCTGTCAGAGTAATTTAAGACGGGCCTTTTTGGCCCTTTCAGAACTTCAACAAAGTTTGTAAAAATTATTAGCAGAATTATGCAATTCCTTGGATGGATCAAGTAAAGCCACAATGTGTTCTAATGTCCTACTTCAGATAAGGTAAGACCAAGTGATGGTTTAACTACTTCAAGTTTTGTAAGCAAGGATCTATAGATGTTACATTCTTTCAATTACAAAAAAAATCGAGCCTGTTGTTTCGTTTGTCGAAATTGGAAGACGTGAGTACGTGAAGATCGCAGTGGGTGACATGCATGATTCTGAGCCATAGTACATATTACAATTCTCTTAGCCTGCCGAATTCGTCGTTTATGCGCCTTTATGTAGATAATAACTGCTATGAAAACTATACAAAATTTCAGTTACATTACGAAAAAATTATAAATCGACATCTCAACAAGCAATATGCGATAGTATTTGTAATAAAGCAAGTGTAGTTTATGCAAACACTGTCTGATTTCTCTACCGTCAAGATTTAAAAATTAACTTTTAATTAAATGTGTTCGTAACAACTTAAGTTAGAAAAACATTTGTTACACATGTCATTTTATCGTTCAGAAAAAAACATGATTGTACACCAAATTAACCAGTATGTGCTAGTGCAATGACCCCGTAAGGCTTCGTTAAACAGCGACATCAGTATTTAAACGCCAATTCACAAATTAACTCATACTGGCGTAAAACAATTACCCTTTCAATGTCGAACTATTTTAATTAACAATATACCGTATTTGTCGGTTAGACTGCCTTAACAGTGGTAGTATTTCATGGCCTTTGTCATCATAATAGTATTTCGTTGCGCCCAGATGTTGGAGCACTTAGCGGCCTGCACCGGTTTTATTATGAATAGCAACGGAAGTACGGAACTAGTATTTTGCGGTTTCCCTGTGGAGGCAGACGCAAATTAATGCCCCAGCTTTCAGCTTGAAATTAATGTAATGCACCTAGGTTACGTAGCCAAATTGTTGGCATTCAGTAAATTTTGCAATGCGCAAGCGGGATATGGCGAATTTTATAATTGAATTTTTGATACGCGTGTGCCCGATATCTGTCGTGATTGCAACATGATGTTATGTTTAACACGTAAATAAATGCTCATTTCATTTAACATAATTTACTTACTCACGTTTTATAGAAACGGTCACTAGGTTTTACTAATATCCTTGCATGTTTCTGATGATGATAATGAATAGAAGTCTATTTTTATACAGGTTAGCAGTGTAGAGAAAAGAATTAATTATTATTCCAACGGTTGAATGAGATGGTTGTATTCTGGAAAACTGAAATTCAGATAAATTAATTGAACAAATAAGTGTCAACATTATAAGTTATCGCAATTCACCCAGTCCCGAGTACCTTACAGTACCATTCGTACACACAGAAATGTTGACTTAAAAAGTTCCATTATATTATACTTTTATAGAAATGCTGTAGGTTAGCCTATAGACGGTGGCGTTGGCCGTCAGTCTAGACATGGTCAATGCCTTCAACTCCAGCCCATGGGGTGCGATTAGGGGGCACTAGTCTTTCAACGGTGCCCCTGCAGGGCATCATAGGGGCCGATCTGAAATTAATAATAATAGAAATATAACCCTATCCTATATTAAATAATACACAACAATCTATTATTCTAAGCCTGGAAAGTATGAGGAAAAGTTCATTAACTTTTCTTTACTTCTGCATTTTATTTTGATAGATATTATTTTACGTATCGAATATACTATAACGTATTCAAGATTAAGAATATAAAACGCGCTGTACAAATACCGCGCTGTCTTAACACAGCGCGCTATCTGTCTAACGACATTTAGCGTGATTCAAGAATATTCACCGCGTTTTTATCGCGTCATTCGCGTACGCCCAGTTCGTTATAACTATAGCGTGTAAAATAGCGCGCTATTTTATTATAGCAAATAGCCTGTAGCACGCTATTGCATATAGCGTTTTTGAACACCACTAACTGTAACCAACGGTACTGTTACGTATACTTACCGATACTATTGTATCGTTTGTAGGTTAGAGCGGTCGTCAAAATGTTTGGACTTCTGAATGCCTGTATTGTCGAAAATAGGTATTTGTATCAGCACAACCAGACTTTTTCGTCACTATAGAATTAGGAACACTGTTCTGTATCTTCTTACTTTTTATCTAGTTAGTAAAACTAGGAAGTGGATGTTAATGGAAAGATATCTCCGGGGTCTAATGTCCGGGGTCGCAATGGGAGTTCGACATGGCTCAATTTTAGACACGTTTTCTTCTCATTCAGATTAATAACCTTATCTTATAAAAGATAATCAAGAGACAGTGTGCTTAGCGGACAACACATCACATTATTTTAAACTAACGCAGCTACAAGCAACGGCTGTTCATGTAAATAGTGATCTCTCTAAAATAGTACTCTGGTTCAATATTAACATCATCTCATATAAGCCACAGGATGTCCACTGCTGAACAAAAGCCTCCCCCTTAGATTTCCACAGCGAGATGTCACATGCCGCTCTCATCCAACGACTCCCAGCGACCTTCACCAAGTCGTCTGTCCACCTCGTTGGAGGTCGTCCCACGCTGCATTTTCTGGTGTGCGTTCTCCATTCGTGAACCTTTGTGCCCCAAAGGCCATCAGTTCTACGAGCAATGTGCCCCGCCCATTGCCACTTTAGTTTACTAATCCTTTCAGTTATGTCGACAACTTTAGTTCTTCTACGGATCTCCTCATTTCTGATTCGATCTCGTAGAAAAATACCAAGCATAGCTCTCTCCATAGCTCGCTGAGTGACTTTGAGCTTTCTTATGAGGCCTATTGTGAGTGACCACGTCTCGTCATCACTGGTAACACACAGGTTAAAGACTTTCATCTTGAGGCATTGTGGTATTGTTGACGAAAAGACGTTGCGAAGTTTCCCAAACGCTGCCCAGCCGAGTCGGATTCGACGATTGACCGCTTTCTCGAAGTTGGACCTACCTAACTGGACAGTATGTCCCAGGTAGACATACTTGTCAACAACTTCGAGAACAGAGCTCCCAACGGATATTGGGATGCGCACGACATGGGCATTTGACATGAATTTTGTCTTGCCCGTGTTCATTTTAAGGCCCACCTTTTGAGAAACACTGTTGAGATCGTCTCGCATTGTGCTGAGCTATTGCATCGATTCGGCCATGACTACGATGTCTGCAAATCGAAGGCGAGTGATTTACTCGCCCTTGATGTTAATGCCGAATCCTTTCCACTCCAGTAGCTTAGAGGCATCCTCCATTGCAGCGGTGAACAGTTTCGGAGAAATTGCGTCCCCCTGTCTCACACCTCTCTGCAATGGAATTGCCCCCGTGCTCTGTTCATGTACTCGGACCGACATGGTGGCGTTTTTGTGTTTTTGTATAAGCACTTCAACACTTCAATGTACCGATAGTCAATCTGGCACCGCTGCAGAGATTGCAACACTGCCCAGGTTTCGATCGAATCGAAGGCTTTCTCATAGTCCGCAAACGCCAAGCATAGTGGCAGATTATACTCCTCGGTCTTCTGTATAACCTGCCGCAGCGTATGGATGTGGTCTATGGTACTGAAACCTTATCGGAAACCAGCTTGTTCGGGAGGAACGAAGTCATCAAACCTGCGCTCGAGACGATTCGTGATAAACAGCTTATAAACATGGCTCAGAAGTGAGATGGGTCTGTTCAATAGGGTGTAATCACCCTTTTTCAAGAAGAGTACCACCTCACCTACCATTTAAATCGTCCACAGATACGCAATGTTCTAGGCACTCGAAGCGGTTATGGAGTCCGAGTTGAAAGCTCTCGGGGTTTTGGGTATGAGCACTAGAGGGCCGGAGCGTAGACCTCATCAGACTAGACCTCTCAACTTTGAGATTAATATTCAGTGTCCTCTTACCAGATCACACAGATCACTGCCGATTTTTACCCTATGGAACACAGAGACATCATTGAATATTTGTCTTTTAATGGTCACGATGAAGTCAATCTCATTCTTTGTGGAACCATCGGGACTCATCCAGGTCCATTACCTGTGAGGCGGCTTATGGAAAAAGGAGTTCATCACGAAGAGTCCCTCCTTTTCCAAAAAGTCGGCCAACCTCTCTCCCCTGAGGTTCCGTTGCCCATATTCAAATTGCCCCACTCTCAACTCACCATCGCATCGAGTGCCCAGCTTTGCGTTGAAGGGGGACTTCATAAATACTATTTATGGCCCTACTTACGTCCTCATACATACTCTCTACTTCATCATCTGGGTGTGTTGAGGTCGGTACGTAGACCTGTATCACCTTCAACGACTACCTCTTGGATATGCTGAGTATAAGGTACGCTACCCTCCTCGACACACTTTCGATGGCCACTATGCTGGTAATAAGGGACCTGCGGACGAGAAACCCGACACTACCTTGAGACAGATGTTCGCCTTCCCGGTAGTAGAATAAGTTATCAAGGTTATCGTGTCCTCCCCCTAGCTTCGAACTTCTGATAGACCCATGATATCCCAGTGCAAGTTGCACTGGGATATCTATTCCTTCTTCCAGCTCAATAATCTTTTCGTCTACCCTCAGTGTGCGTGTGTTATACGTTACCAGGGCCAGTTTTCGTTTGGGGTGGTAGCCGGATCCTGTCCGGTGATTCTTAGCACCCCCTGCCCCGCCGTTACCGTGGCCGCTACCATGACCAGGAATAGCGGGGCTGCCGAGAACTGGGAGCCAGTGCATTAGTTGTGTCGTCGTTTTGGGGGAATTTTCCGATACTCACCACGCTTGGCAGGCGGGTTGGTGAGCGCAGAAATGCTACTGTTCAGCAAAAGGGACGCTGCTGCCCATCCCTCTGGTTAAGAGTCCCTTAGTCTTTTATGACCTCCACGGGAGGAGATGGAGTGGTACTATATTCTTAATCCGGACACCACACGGACTAACATTATCTATTTACATTTAAAACAAAAACGATTTTATTTTACATCTAATGTTAAGCATGTGATGACTAGACCTATTATTAACCCTATAATAAAATAAGTCTGTATTTACAAGTAAATCGTACTCGAACTTTGTGAATCCCACAACATTTTTAGGTATAATTTTAGATTCAAAGCTACAGTGGGGCCCACATATAGTACGCAATTGGCGAATAGACTCAGCTCTGCGGAATTCGCAATGTATAAAATACGCCAGACTGATGTAGAAACAGCGAGATTAGTATATTTTGGTTACCTTCGTAGTATAATGTCATATTATTGCATTTTGCTGTGGGGAAATGCTACCTACATTCAAACTATCTTCGTACTGCAAAACAGAATCATTCGAACTGTTTAAAATTGAAATTGCCGACATACGATGAGTGATAAATTCAAAGAAATTAAAATAAATACAGTTGCATCTCAATATATATAGTAAAACATGATTTACATTTTATTTATTATTTATGTAAAAAGAAGTAGTTGTTTTATGAAAAGAAAGTCATATACATACCGTCAATCAAAATCGCCTGACCAGCCTACAATTTTTTTTTTAAATATTTATGCCAAACCATACCATTCTACAACGAAATTAAAGTAATATTCAAAAGTAAAGCATTAAAATGAAAAATATCTATTATTTATAAAGTAGAAAAGATTAAGTATACATAAATGGATGACAAAAATGCTTGGGATTGAGCTGCAGCTCTACATAATGACATACTCATAATAAATTTATCCTCAATTTTTATATTAAATTAGATCAGGTCGTTTTAATATTTTTATGACATTTAAATGAATAATTTTATGACATTTTATTTATAGTATTATTTTACGACATTAATCTGACAATCATTTAACATTGTGAATGCAAGTAATACGGAAACCAGATAAACAAACGTTGACGTCATCTGTCTGGTTACTTTGTTATTCCTATAGCCTTCGCAAATGACCTGCTGATGGTATTATGGTGAGTCGAATTTTTTACCTTTACAATTACTGACTCATGCATACCAGCTGTCGGGACGGGTCTACTCAAAGCGGGTATGGAACTTTCTCTAAAAGGCCGTTCTAGTCGTTGCCCTACCTTTTCCTCAGATAATTTTGTACCATAATATATGTCTGGACTTCAAAGCAGAAACTTTTGATTCTTTCGGATTTTTTTCTTGAAGGCTCTACCAGAAGGTTATGTCGGCTTCATCTGAATTTATTGACGAGAGAAAGTGTTTGATTTTTTGACACCTACTTGCAAAATAAAGATCATTTATCAAATGTTTTGTTTTCGGTTATGATGACGAAAAGCATTTCTTGGCGGTACCCGGTTTTATAAGCCTAGGGATGAAGTGGCGCAAACACAAAATCAAGGCCTGCGCATGACAACCGGCATTGGCAGCTTAAAGTGCTGTTCGAAGCATAGATGTGTAAAGACTGGTTACCTGTCCGAAGCATTACTGCCAAGCGCGGCTATGCCTCATAAATCAGTCGTCCTGCGCTCTAAGTCAATACAGTAAAATCATCAAGCTGCAGGCGTCAGCAATGTATAACACAACAGCACACGTGAAGGAAGCATGTAGTAGAAGTATGTACAAACATTGCATATACATCTGTAGCTACACTTAAAGAGATTAAAACGCTTATCGTGTGAGCTTCTTGCTCGTTTTTCATTCTCTTATTTAAGGGCTTTTACTTTTCCTTGCGTTTATGTGATGTGCTCCACTAAGAGATTAAATTTAAGGCCTTCGCTCTACATAACGCTATGCTTCTTCTGTACGTACGTAGAGTTAATATTATGCCTTGTGAATGTGATTTTCAGTTACACTGACTAAATAGATCAAATAAAAACTTTTGTGTATTAATAAAACTATTATAATTAAAGTATCTAGTAACACTAATATACTCTTAGTAATACACATAAAACTTTTATGTTAAGGACACTTCCTAAGTAGCATTTTTCAGTTCAGTTTTTTTCATCAATAGGTTGCCATTGTACATTCTATTTACTAGGCGTCAGGTTTTTTTTTTTACTTTTAATAATTTGTATAATAAAGATATTATTTATAAATAGTTTAAAAGAATATACTATGTCCAAAATGCGTGTAAACAAGTTAACAGCTAGCAAGGGTACCGTGTGGTGCCGGCTAAGAATACTACCACCCCATCTCATCCCGTGGGTGTCGTAAAAGGCGACTATGGGATTAGCCGAAGGATGGGCAGCAGCGCCCTTCGAGTAAAATTATAACACAACTGCGATCGCCAACCCATCTGACAAGCGTGGCGATTATGACAAAACCCCCCAATGAGCACACAACACAAACCTATACCGGTCGTTGTGGCAATCTTTGGGGGAGGCTTCTGTCCAGCAGTGGACGTTTTTCGGGTGAAATGATGAAGGGTACTTATTCAATGCTGCATCAAAAACATGATAATCCACCGTCCATTAATAAAACAAATATTTCTCAAGAGCAAAATAGTGGAATATAGACCAGAAAAACAATTATAATAGGTATTATGATTTTTTATAATACCCTAATAGAATAGCCTGTAAACGTCCTTCGCAAGGTATCTTCTCATGCAAAGAAGGAACGAACATATTGATACCAGGCTTGGTCACTGCGTAGTAATTTCAGACTACAAGATCCAGGTTTCTTCATGTCGTTTGCCTTCACCCAAAGTGCCTTAGGTTGCCTAAGAAACTACATTTGACATTGAAAAATCATTGGCATTTGCCAAGAACTATTAAGTTTCCAACCCGCAACCTGGTGCTTGAGAAGCGAGTCCGTAGGATTCTTGGCCACTTGATTCTTGGACAGCAATCAGGCATATCAAATTTTAACACTAAATCTAAAAATAAACTGCCAATCTATCTATAGATGCGGGAGAACATTCGAAAATGTTATGGCAAACGTTAATAAACTTGCTAAAATATTTCGTCACCGAAAACGACGTGTCAACAACATGATGTGGTCTACGCTTTGTGTATGGTGACCATAATGTTAATTGCTTGAACACTGTCTCTGATATAGGTATGCTAAACTTTCTGACTTTATAATTAGCAGTAATTAAATTTAAAGAGGTGAGAGCATCACGTTGGCCTAAGAACGTCCAATGCTCTTTTGCAAGTAGATATTGCAATAATCACACATTGCATTCACACTTGATAATGGTTTGGCTATTAAAATTCTTAGTGCTAGTTCATTTATAGATGCTTCTATCAATTATTCTTGTGATAATTCACGGTTCTGATAGAAATAAAATGAGATTTTCAAAACACATCCACTCCGGACCTTATTTATCACTGGCCCTTAAAAATCATTACTAGAACATAAAAAAAAAAACATGAATTTGCGCCTTGTCTGTTCCGTATAATCCAAATAATATTTTCGTTTCATCGACAGTTAATAATCTCGGAAGTTAAAGGTAAACAGGATTTCAGACAATTATTCATCTCTATAGTTGCACACTGAGTCTTACCACAAGACGGGGACGGAAAATCAGATTTTTGGTAAAATATAAATCTCATCCCACAAAACAGGGTTGGATGAATGGTCCGCCTACATTTCATACGGAGAATTTCACAGTAGCTAATACGTTGCGAAACGGTCGCAACTCGCTCCGAGTACGGTAACAATTTTAATAAATAATTATCCTCGCCCGTGCCTCACCGGATGAACAGATACGAGCTTAATTCGTTAGTAATATATGTACTTAAGAGAGAGTCAATTTACATTTTTAACCCTTTTGGTATTTTGGTTTTGAGCTTTGATTTTTATTGTTTGTGGAAGTATCTATGACCCGCCACTGCCCGGGGCTTCATCCATCAGGTTTATACGAGTATACTATAGGATAATCTGGACGGTACAACTCTATCTTCCGGTTCTGAAAGTTTGTAATTTTGTATATTTACATGAATCCCAAACAAACAAAACTTTTCTTACCGCGAATATGAAAACACTACATTACCGACACGGATGTCTTCCCCGAAAAGTAAGGAGAAACTGATTATCGACGTTTTACAAGAACAGGATTGTCTTCACTACAATCCTTAGGAAAAGATGCTTTGTCGATAATGAATACTATGAAACTCGTGGCTATTTAGCCATTTGGCCCGCGGTCACGTTTTTGATAGGAGAACATTCTCTAAACATTTCGTAGTTTTCCTTCACCATGGAGTGTACAATAAACTGTCAATCCCAGTACCTTTATCTTTTATTGGTCTCAGGGGAAATTCGTCGTGAACTTCCTCCACCCGGGGAAGGACGAAAGGGCTTGCTAGACTCCTACCGGATAAAAACACTGGGGCGATCGTCTCAAGCACCTAATGAGCCCTCCAGACCCTCGTATGATTACACTAGAGCCACGCCTATAGGCACATCTCGGAGAAAGTAACTGTAAAGAGGTCACCCCCTGGGAGGATTGTAAAGAATCCCCCGAAGCGTCCCTGTGCGCTGTGGTATGGTGCGCACACGGTGCGGCGGTGGCGCGTAACCACATGCGCTCCACCGTCTCCTCGTGAGTTACTCGGTGTGGGCACCCAGATTCCCCAATCTACGCACCCGCGAACCCAGAGATGCCCTGCCTTACAGCGACGACAGGGGGTTTCAGGCATGGGGTGCTAGGACATGAAATTTCCACGTGCGCTTGGTAACTGCTGGTCCCTCTTGATACATCTGGGAAGATCAATCGTCGGGCCAGTACACCCCGGGCACCGGGCAATAACTGCTCCAGTTTTTAGAGGACCTTATTTCCCGGTGGCTAATATTCTGACGGTTGAGGCCCAGTTTGGGCTGTAGGTAGACCGCAGAATGTTTCTCCGTTTTCGGAGGAGCATAGGCGGGCTAGCGCCGGGTTCGGTGTGCATTTACCCTGCCCCGAGCAGAGAGAGAGGAGTGGGAGGACTCACCTTCCCTGCCGTCGTCGATATGGTCACCTCGGTTGGAGTATCGTGGTCACGTCTCGCGGCTTTGACCGGGGATCGAGGATCTTGGCATAACCGCCCGGATTGCGAGGAAGAAGGCCCCTATAAAAATCCCCGAAACCAAGTTAGCGTGCGGCGAGGGGTGCATAGCTGATGGGAAGTTCAGTCGCGGGCACGCCAACCCCAGGACCGGGAGGCTCTGCCCGGGTCAACCGAATATATCCCCCTTAATCGTTGGAATATTTATGAATGCTAACAAAATAAAAAACCAGACCGTAAGAAGGTGGAGATTGAGGTTGGGGAAAACAAGGTGGGGACGCTGTCAGAATCTGAATGCGTCCGAATGAACATGGGGTCGGAAGTCGACGCATACGTTTGTGGAATGCATTACCAGTTTTAATAAGACGAGCTCAGTCGATATCAGTGTTGAAAATAATTATTTTTGTTTAGAGTTTACTATCTATTACATCTGAATTAACTGTTATTCTATATTTTGTGGAATTAATTACAAATTGATTTATATATTTATACTAGCCGTACCCGCCCGCTACGCTAGGCGCAAATTATTTTTACACCTATTCATGTATTCTGGACCCTGCTGCAAGATATAAAATTGGAACACACATGAAATTTTAAGTTTTATTTCATGTATTGATCCCGAAAATTTTCATTGACAACCGTTGAGCAGTTTCGGCGCCTATTCGAGATAACATTCAGTATAGTAAAAACGATAATTGTAAACGCTACTATTACGCCTGATGAATAAATAATAATATAATGGCCGAAAGATGTGGAGGGTGTGAGAGAAGGTTTATTGTGTTAGAGAAACAGGAGACCGGCTTCGATTCCCTACTCCGTGCTGTTTACTGGGCGAGAAGTGACACTGGTAGGCGCCTGGGGGGGATAATTTACCAAGTGATAATTGATCAGTTATCGAGCGGGATGAAAAATTACAAAACAACTTTTAAAAAATAGGGGTTGGTGATAGAACGGTGAAAATTTAGGGTTGTATGTATTTTTTAATACCACATTATAAAAAAATAAAAATAAAAAGCTTTGCCCAAACAAATAAAAAATATGTTAGGGGTAGACAACCCTTATCACTTAGGGGTATGAAAAATAGATAGTAGCCGATTCTCAGACCTACTGATGCATATAAAATTTCATAAAAATCAGTCAAGCCGTTTCGGAGGAGTATGGTAACTAACACTGTGACACGAGTATTTTATATATTAGATAAATAATTTGTAAAGATGATTTATGTTCGTAAGCAATCTTCAGATAATATGAAATTGCAAGCAGAAGAAATTCACTCAACAAAATATTTATTAATGTTTTTGAATATACTATAGATATTTGTGACATAAATATTGGTTAACTATTAATAAAGACTTATTAACAATTAATAAATGTACTTTCTTCCTAAATAAATATTTATTGAATGTTAAAATATATTATTTAAATTTAAGAAATTAAATAAATTATTAATAGTTAATAAATCCTTTTATCAGTGTATTGATAGAAAACAGTGACTTAATTTAAACAGTTTTCATTTGCTTATTATTTGACTTACCTTTCACAATAATAAAACAGGTATATTTATTAACCACGTATACGTCTTCGTTTTGATTTATTAACCACGTACACGTTTTCATTTTGATTTAAAACAATTCCCAAAAAATGCTAAGTACAATATATACAGGTACGGTAAAGGCCGTTGTTGGCGGGAGCTTACAACACGTGTTTATTTACATGAGATCACTTAATTAACTGAGAGTTAAAACTGTCTCTGTCAGATTAATAAATAGTAAATAAATTATTGCACTGGAAATTAATGATAATTTTACGATGACAGTAAAATTAATATGAGAGTTGCAAAGGAAAATTAAAATAATAGGTATAACAGTCACTGCTACGATTGATACACAAATAAAACTAAAAAAACATGGCTGAAAAATGTATAGTGAGTAAGACAGGAGACCGGCTTCGTCCTCATCCCTACTACGTAATGTCTGCTGGATAAGTGGTGACACCTGGCGGGGATAACTGATCGATTGATAGTTGATCAGTAGTCGAACGGTGAGGGCGGGAGATCAAATTGAATTTAAAAAAAATCATAATTAAAGGAACTTGAAATTATAATATCTGGATAGGAATTACCAAATAAAAAATAGGAATTGATCGTAGAGGGGTGAAAATTTAGGGTTGTATGTATTTTTGTATGCTGTGTCATAAAAAATAATAACAAAAAATTTTGCCTAAAAAATAAAATATAAAATTTAGGGGTGGACTACCCTTAACATTTAGGGAGATGAAAAATAGATGTTGGCCGATTCTCCACCCTGGCCGACAATCACGCTAAGGATCACAAAAATCGGTCGAGCCGTTTCGGAGGAGTTCAAGTTCGAACCCCGTGACACGAGAATTTTATATATTAGATATGTTCATGTATTTAAATATCTATATTATTTGTGTATACTCGTAATCTTTATTATTTATATATTTAGGATAGTATACGTAATTTAGTCATATCATTATGTATCTGTGTGCACCATCGACTGCCGCATATAATATTCAGATTAGTATTTCTCCATCCTAAGGTTGCCTGGAAGAAATCGCCGAGTGCGATAAGGCCGCCCATTATACTCTAGGATATACTTTTAAGCGCTACTGTTGTTGTATATTTTACCGATTGGTGTACAATAAAGAGTATAATAATTAATAAATAGTGTCGGCTATGTTGGCAGAGCAAGAAAACTGGAGTGCATTGGCCTCCTGCGAGAGCGTCATGCTCCAGAAGAAGACTGCAGAGCGTGATCGGGAGAGGGTCGATCTCGCACGGAGAAGGACAAGACGGCACCAGGGTAACATCCACCCCAGCTCCCAGGTCCAACACGCCTGACCCCTGCCGTCGCTACAGGGTGAGGGGCTTCGAGGGCCGTGAGTGAGCAGATTGGAGAGTCTGTGTGCTATATACCGAGCGACTCCCGAGAAGACGGGGGTGTGCACGTGGGCAAGTGGCGCTATGTGCGCAGCACCGCGCACAGTGATCCTTGGGGGGATCCTTTACAATCCTCCCCAAGAAGTCGCCTGGGGTCGACCTTTTTACAGTCGCCTTCCCTCCTCCACTAGAGGCGGTGACCGCTTTACAGGCATCCCCTCCAAGATCTGCCTAAAGGCGTGACATCTGTGGGGAGCTCTAGTGTGATCTTACGAGGACCTGGAGCCCCCTTTTGCCGAAGATGACCGCTCTAGTGGTTTTAGCTGGTAGGAGTCCAGCATGCCCCTTCACCCTTCCCCGGGGCGGAGGAAGGTCATATAGAATTTCCATTGGAGACTAATAAAAAAAGGCATTTCGGCGTATAGGAATAACGCACCAGGACGGTTGTTACTCCGACGTCGTCTCCTCTTTTTCGAGCAGGATCGGCGCTCTCCCGAGCACGATTTGCGGTCTCCTTCTGGAGCATGACGCTCTCACAAAAGGAGACTATTGCATTCCCGTTTTCGTGCTCTGCCAACATAGCCGACATCATGCCCGATCCGATTGACCAGGCTCCGCCGCTCGGCCGCCCACACAAGGCACGCCTCGAGCGTGTACTGTGCGGTATCCTGATCGCTGCCACAATGGTGGCATGGTGCTGAGGGGTTAGCTTCCTATCCTGTGCCAATCCCAGTACTTCATCATTTCGGCCGAATGAAGTCCACTGCTGGACACAGGCCTCCCCCAAAGATCACCACAACGACCGATACGGGTATGTTGTGAGCTCATTGGGGGGTCTTGCCATAATCGCCACGCTTGGCAGACGGGTTGGCGATCGCAGTTGAATTGTTAATGTACCTACTCAAAGGATGCTGCTGCCCATCCTCCGGTTAATCTCTTAGTTGACATTTACGATACGGGATGAAATGGGGTGGTGGCATTCTGAGCTGGCACCAATAATAAATAATGAAGCCTTAACTTCCTGCACCAAAAATAAAAATAAGTTATATAAAATAAGAATGAGTGTGCTTATACAATTACGGCCTTTGTCTGGGTGTAAGCCGCCTCTAAATTTTCCTCTTTTGTCTTCGCTTTCCAGTTTTCTCCAGCAAGCTTTTTACCAGTACATACTAATACTGGTACACTTAGTCGTTACGAGTTATCATAAGTGCAAAGGTCTGACAACTGATCTAACAACCGGTCTGACAACCGGTCTGACAACCACTTTGAGCTTAGGATTGCAGTCCACTGCTGGACATAGGCCTCATCCAAGCTGCATCACAACATCTTGTCTCCTGCCTTCCGTATCCAATATGTTGCAGCAACCTTTTTCAGGTCATCTATACATCTGGCTGGGGCGCGCCGATTCGCGGTCTCCACTCGCTTTCTGATTCCGCGTGGTGTCCAGATTAAAAGTATAACACCATTCCATCTCCTTCCATGAAAGATGTACTCTAAACCAGAGGGATGGGCAGCAGCGTCCCTTTTGTGGAATAGTAGCCATACTGCGCTTTCCAATCCGCCTGCCAAGCGTGATGAGTACGGAAAATTCCCCCTTAAATGACAAATCAAGTCAAGGATATAGGGGGGGGGGGATTTGGGGGAGACCTTTGATCAGCAGTATACGTCCTTTGGCTGATATGATGATGATGATGGCTCGCTTCTGAACACTGATATTCAGCTGTATCTGATAAGTCTGGACGCTGACTGTAAAGACGAGACTAATAAAACCTATAAAACTTTATTTAAATAAAAACGATTATGATATATTAGAAAAGTTCCTCACTAATTGTCTGATTTCGTGAAAGTCAAAACGGAACAATTTCAAACACACATTTCCAAACTTTTTTTTAGGTCCTGAGAGTTATAACATTTTTCCCGTTTTTTGTGTTAAAAGAAGTTCACATTTAATATCTCATTATTCATTATTCTATTAAAGTTTACGCCTGTTATCTTCAGTGGGTTCGGCAAAGTTACCTTTTTAGAGTTCCGAACGTCCGAAGGAAAACACGGCGGAACCCTTATAGGATCACTCTGTTTGTCCGCCTGTCACAGCCAAATACATGCTCCAAATCTACTGGACTGATTAAGTTGACATTTGGTACACATATGTATGGATTCCTGCAAACCAAACACGTACGAGTAACTCAAATAAATGAATTTTGAATATGAGGGTACTTTTGGGGGGCAAATAAGCAAAATTACAGAATTAAGTTTTGCAAACTGTACCGTGTAACATATGAAATGGAAGGGCTTGTTATGAGGGTCTTAAATATATTTATTTTATAATTTTGAAAGATACATTTTTAAAGTAATTTAAGAAAATAGACGGAAAT
This sequence comes from Diloba caeruleocephala, assembly GCA_947459985.1. Lineage (NCBI taxonomy): Eukaryota > Metazoa > Arthropoda > Insecta > Lepidoptera > Noctuidae > Diloba > Diloba caeruleocephala. Next base: position 16,481,566 of record OX381615.1, read on the forward strand.
TGCCCCCTCACCTTATCTCCGAAACGATTGAGCCCAATATTTTGAAATAAATAAATGTAATAGCTTGTAATAATTTATGTAACATTACAGAAAAAAAGGAAGTCTATGGTTTTAAAATAAAGTGGTAAATCTTTCAATATTGAGGTCAAAAGCTCGTCTGGTAGAAAATGCCTATGGCATTAAGACCGCCTTTGTACATTTTTGTACATTAAGCATAAATAAATAAATAAATATTGTGCGTACAAACTTATGGAATGTGTGGGAAAACATGTTTTTCAACTACGACGTTAAGTTTGTTCTTGGGATAAGTTATTGCTACAAGACCGAGCCACCCACTGGTACAGCACCCACACCTATATGCACATCTCAGAGAGGGTGATTAAAGCTGTTCCACCGAAAGGACGCTGCTGCATCCCTCTGGCTTTGAGTTCCTTAGTTCCTTTTACAAAATCCACGGGAGGAGATGGTGTGGTGCTATATTCTTAATCCGGGCTCTACACGGAATAATATATACCGATTATGTTCCATTATGCCGTGTGGTGCCGGCTCAGAATGCCACCACCCCATCTCCTCCCATGGGTGTCGTAAAAGTCGACTAAGGGATTGGGCAGCAGCGTCCTTGAAGTACATTAACAACTCAACTGCGATCGCCAACCCGCCTGCCAAGCGTGGCGATTATGGCAAACCCCCCCCAATGAGCCCACAACACATCCATATCGGTAGTTGTGGTCATCTTTGGGGGAGACCTGTGTCCAGCAGTGGACTTCATTCGGCCGAAATGATGATGTTCCATTAATTTGTATTTTACACTACAATGCAATAGAATACTATCTATCCATTTTTACATGTGTGTGGTAAATCATAAAAATAAACTAAGGTCAACTTCTCGTTTGAATTCTTTAATTATTCATCAAAAAGCAGGACGTCATGCAGAACATAGATACGCCTCAAATTAGTGCCATCAACATTTTTGGGCACGTTGATACACCAAAAAGGTACAACGGACAGTTGGGCACTCCTAATAAGCTAAAGCTAATTGCAGTAAGATACCGTCCTTTTGCTAATTCGATATGTGTTACACGGGGCGCGGCTTCAGTCCAATGTGCTCAGGAAACAAATGTGACTTGAGTTTTACTCGAATTCAACTTAACATACAACGATTTAGAGTCGAATTTTGAACGTGCTACTTAAAATTTAGGCTGTTCATATTACGGCGCGCCTTAATGGAAATTGTGAGCCGTGCCCGTGTCGTTACGCGCTGCAAATGTACATAATGTGTCGTCAAAAGGGTGAAATATACTTTAGTAGGCTGTGATTTCGTTCGTAGCGAGCCGAGGCTCACCGGCTTTTAAAAGTTTCTCGAATGTGATCCCCGTTAGACAGGCGAGCGAGTTCACGTGACATTCACGCCAGAATAGGGACACAGCTGTTTGTAAATTAAAATTATTTTAGACAATTATAGGATTTATGCCTATCTGGACTTATCTATTTATATCATATGGTATCCGGATTAAGAATGTAGCACCACTCCATCTCCTCCCATGGTCGTCGTCGTTAGTCGCCTAAGGGACTCTAAACCAGAAGGATGGGCAGCAGCATCCTTTTTGTGCAGCCAAATGGATGACAAAAATCTATAATATACGCGATGTAATCCTTTTAAAAGTGGAGTTTTATTACAGAGGACGTTCATTTGGCTGATATGATGACGATGAAGATGATTCATGTCGTTGAGGGAGGGCAATGGATCGATATTCAAGGTTAAGCCGGCTCTTTCTATTGTTAAGTTAGTAATCCAATACCTTGTGTCGGAATTGTCCACGTCACCTTAAGGCCTTCGACTTGGCTTAACGAGTGCCACCTAGCGACAACGACCGACGATTTATCGTACTCTCCGAAGCACGGAGATGCTCAGTTTAAATACCACTATGCGGTCATCCATCTGTTGACTAACCGTGCCGAGCATTGCTTATCTCTTATTTCTTTATTTTCAACAAAAAATCCAAATACCTATTTTGATAGATTTTGCTTGTAAATGACGGGTTTTCATACAAACTTTCATTCCCTATTTTACCCTCTTACAGGTTGATTTTTCTAGAATACTGAAGTACGTTTTCCTTATTTTTTACAAAGCAAGTTACTACCATATTTTTCATAGATATGGCTTAAAAAATAACGGATGTTCCATACAAACTCTTCCGGAAAAGGATTATTAAGGATAGAATTTACAAAAACACTGAAGCACGTATATCTTCATTTTGAACTAAACAGCCGAATAGCAATGTTATTTATTATAAAATGACGGTCTTTCATACAAAATTTCAACCACTATTTTACCACGTAGCGTTGGAATTTCTAAAATTCTTTCCTTAGTAGATCCCTACGTTATAAAAAGCATCAACGGCCAAAATTTCAAGTTTGAAACCCCAGCAGCTTGGGCTCTGCTTTGATGAATCAGTCAGACAGGATCAGTACATCAGGACAGTCATTATATATATGTAGATGGCAACAGAATTGAATTCCCAATATTTTTTTTAAGAAACTTGATCCCTGTTACCTACCAATTATACACTTGAAATAAAGTTCACTATTTTTGTAAGACTTTATATACGTAATGTAAAATAATATTATAACAAAACTGACGTTTTCAATACAGTACCAAAATTATTAATAAATTAATAATAATATTATGATTCGGCCTCGCTGCTTATCAAACCTTTGTATCTTTTAGTTATAAATTAATATATGCAATTAGTACAAGCTAATTTGTTTGTGTAACGCCATGTTATTCACGTAATATCATTTATTCTCCAAAAACAATAATACAAAAATTTATTCAGTACTAAAGAACAAAATTTAATTTCAGTCGCAACTGTCTGAATGATCTAAGCTGTACCATTACCAAACTACTACTTATTTTCAAGGTATTAATATTACGCGTGCGTAGCCATTGTGTTGCTCACTTATTAGTGGATTTATAAATGAATATTTGTAATCCTTTTGTTTTTGTGCCGTGTGGTGCTGGCTACGAATAGCAGCAACCCATCCCATCACGTGGGTGTCGTAAAAGGTGACTATCGGATTAACCGGAGGATGGGGAGTCACGTCCTTCGAGTACATTATCAACGAAACTGCGATCACCAACCCGCCTGCCAACCGTGGCGATTATGGCAAAACCCGCCCACACACACAACACACCCAGACCGGTCATTGTGGCGATCTTTGGGGGAGGCTTGTGTCCAACATCGGACTTTATTCGGCTGAAACAAAAAAACAACAAGATTTTTTAATAAAAAGTAGGGAATACTTTTTGTTAAAACGTTTATCATTTTCCTCGAAAGCCAGCCGGAACTGAGACAATTAAATTCCCAATTCCATTTGTCTAGCTTCAACACAATATTCTTATCCCGCGACAAACAAAAAAGTGATACTCAAAATATGACGCTTTTATTAAATTCTTCTTACGTTTATTAACTTGGGGGGGAATAAATGCTCCAACTTGCTACGAGAAAACTAGAGTAAAAAAAGTTTCGCGTTCCTTGACTGAGGAATTTTATTAATGTTGGCTACACTGTTTCTTGGGAGAAACATGATTTCAACACCCATTACAAGTCTCAGCTTGCTGCAAAATAATTTTTGTTTCTTAATCAACTTTAAGTGAACCGGGGAAAAAGCAAAATTGATTATATGACGTGTACGTTAAAAGATGTTTTGTTAATAAGTCTTGCAATATGATACTTGTATTCTTGATTGTCTTACATACTTATTTACCAATATTAGGTAAATTGTATTCAATTTTAACTTAAAATTTTACTGGCCCATCCAATTTATAACTGCAAAATTCATGCAAAAACGTCATGGGGTGCCGGCTAATAGCACCACCCCATCTCATCCCCTGTGTGTCGAAAAAGGCGACTATGGGATTAGCTTTAGGATGGGCAGCAGCATCCTTTGAGTAGAATATTTACAACTCAACTGCGGACGCCAACTCACAAAGCGCGACGATTATGGCAAAACCCCCAATGAGCATACAACACTAACCCAGGTCGGTCGTTGTGACAATCTTTAGGGGAGGTCTGTGTCCAGCAGTGCACGTCTTCCAACAAAAATGATGATGATTAACAAATAAACTTTTTTAATACAGCACAAGCCGCATGTTGAATTGTCGCTAATAAGTCTTAAGTTACAACGTACTACCGAAAACATAATGCGCTTTTTCCCTGGTTACTTCACCGTAGCCTAATTTCGCAAAGTAATTGAAGTAATATGAGTAGGCTCAGGCTCAGTTCAGATATGCGCGGAACGGGTGTTTGGGTAGCGTTTTATATAAATTCACATTTAACATGCTTCTAGTGCCAGATGTAGATAATCAATTTTTTGTTTGACATATAAAGATTAGTGGTGTTTAATATAGCGTCTAGCGCGATTAAATAGCGCGCTATATTCACGCAACGTATAGCACACGCTATGCCGGCTTCAACTTGACGATATAAAACTAACGCAATTAACAACGAGTAAGTAGCGAGGATAACAGCGCGAGCAACGGCATAGTGCGGGCATGGCCAGCCGGGTGGCAATTATCGTCGCGCGCTATCGGTCGTTATCTAATGCGTTGATGAAAAAAAAAAATTTATTTTAGATACGCTAACAATGCACGTACATTAAAATTTCGTAAAATTAAAATATATAACACATGACATTTGATGACGTCAATAATAGGCATACACAACATCAAACAATTTCGTTCAATGAAAACTGCAATAAGAAATTCTTAGTAAAATAAATATAACCCTATCCTATGTTAATTAATTGACGGCACGGTTGGTGTAGTGGCTTATACAGTTGGCTGCTGCGCACCGGGTCGTGGGTTCGATTCCCGCACGGAACAAATATTTGTACGATCTGCAGGTAGTTGTTCCGGGTCTGGGTGTATTGTGCGTTGAATTTGTGTTTGTAAACGCACCCACGACACAGGAGAAAACTAGTTTGTGGCAACGTTACGTATCGAATATTCTATAAAGTATTCAATATTAAGAATATAACCGAAACAGCGCGCTGTCTTTGCACAGTGCGATATCTGTCCCACGACATTTAGCGTGATTCGAGAATATTCACCGCGCTTTTATCGCGTCATTCGCGTACGCCCAGTTCGTTATAATTGTAGCGTGTAAAATAGTGCGCTATTTTACTATAGCAAATAGTCTGTAGCGCGCTATTGCCATATAGCGTTTTTGAACACCACTAATACAGAATATCAATAACTGTTTAATTGTTGTTGAGGCTTAAGTACTTAGTAGTAGTATACATAAAAAAGCACTGAACAATCAATCTCGAATTTAAATATAAATATCGCATCGCTATACAGCACCTGATATTCGTCCATCTTGGATAAGAGCTACCTTTTAGAAGTTATAAAAACCTTAGGTTGATACTGAGCTTGAGATATAAACTTATATAGGTAGTAACTTTTAGTGTAACGATGTATTAAAATTGGATGACCTACCGGACTTTTCATCATATCAGCCACAGGACGTCCACTGCTGAACAAAGGCCTCCCCCTTAGATTTCCACAACGAGCGGTCACATGCCGCTCTCATCCAACGACTCCCAGCGACCTTCACCAGGTCGTCTGTCCACCTCGTTGGAGGTCGTCCCACGCTGCGTTTTCCGGTGCGCGGTCTCCATTCGAGAACCTTTGTGCCCCAACGGCCATCAGTTCTACGAGCAATGTGCCCTGCCCATTGCCACTTCAGTTTACTAATCCTTTCAGCTATGTCGACAACTTTAGTTCTTCTACGGATCTCCTCATTTCTGATTCGATCTCGTAGAGAAATACCAAGCATAGCTCTCTCCATAGCTCGCTGAGTGACCTTGAGCTTTCTTATGAGGCCCATTGTGAGTGACCACGTCTCTGTTCCATATGTCATCACTGGTAACACACACTGGTTAAAGACTTGCGTCTTGAGGCATTGCGGTATTGTTGACGAAAAGACGTTGCGAAGTTTCCCGAACGCTGCCCAGCCGAGTCGGATTCGACGATTGACCTCTTTCTCGAAGTTGGACCTACCTAACTGGACAGTTTGTCCTAGGTAGACATACTCGTCAACAACTTCGAGAACAGAGCTCCCAACGGATATTGGGATGGGCACGACATGGGCATTTGACATGACTTTTGTCTTGCCCATGTTCATCTTAAGGCCCACCTGTTGGGAAACTCTGTTGAGATCATCGAGCATTGTGCTGAGCTCTTGCAGCGATTCTGCCATGACTACGATGTCATCGGCAAATCGAAGGTGAGTGATATACTCGCCATTGATGTTAATGCCGAATCCTTTCCACTCCAGTAGCTTGAAGGCATCCTCCATTGCAGCCGGACTTTTAAATATGATATATGTAGAAATAACCCTAACTTAACTTTTTCGCCAATAAAAAATAAATAGAGGTATAATCTTAAGCATGCTCCACTCAAGTATTAAAGTATCGCGTAGTCTTTGCGTCATGTTCGTAAACGGGTGCTGCTTGCAGTGACTGTTCATTCTGCTAACCATGATTTATTTATTGTACTCCATTTAATTTTACTTGCAAACCAACCAGCTATCGTTGCTGGGTCTGTTAGTGATCGTGTGACATCTGATCAACCTGATCGTTTGAGGTCATATTGACAAAATGTATTTGTTTCTATATAGTCTTAGCTATGCTAGGATCTGATATGCCATGCCATGGCCCTTCGCTCTTCCCCGGGGTCGAGGAAGTTCATGATGAACTTCCATAGGGTCCAATAAAAAAAGATGGCACTGCAGTCAAATTATTAAGTAACTAAATATTCATGCATCAAAATAAAATAAAAATTTCAAACTCCTTGCTTCACATCCGGTACGTAAATGAAAAATGCAGAACAACGTCTACTGGGCAATTTTTTTATAATATCATATTTTGTGCTTAATTTTTATTTTATTTAATAGTTATTCGGATGTATATGAATGTGTGCTAGCTGATATGTAGCAATGACATCCCAACCTTATGCAATATAAGGCTTTTTGTTATTCTTTGATTTAATAATAATATAACGTATATGTATACAGTAAATAAAATAACGTAACAGACGTGTCTCTAGAGAACTTTTTGCGCCGTTACTTCTACCCAGCTTAAACACCAGGAAGCGGTAGAGGGTGGGCGTTTTTAGGGGATGTTTTACAATATTTTGACGTTCGAAAATGCTATTCTTGATCTTTTTTAAATAAACAATGTTTCATTTAATTTCATATTTCAAAAGCTATTTTCTCCATTTTTATAAACATTATTGTTTATTCTAAGAATACTTGATTTTTCTAAGTATTGCGTAGATATTGAATTCAAGTTAAAATAGTATTACATTACAATAGAGAAGAGTTTTTTTTTTACCGTTGCACTCTGTCGTTAGGCGTGGAGTTTTCTCGACTTGAAAGTTCTTGGTTCGCAACAGGCTATTAATATCCAAGCTTAAGAAAAAAGCCTTTCATTGAAGTTATTAAAGGAGCTAGGAGTACCTTCTGAGGGTTTTGCGTTCTACTAACTACTCAAAATATCTACGTTTATTTGCTATTGTTCCGAGAATATTCTAAGGACTTATTGATGCATCTATTTGTAAAATACACACACACATACCGTCACACTACACTTTATAGTTTTAAATATAAAAAAATCTAATTTCTCGTATCATCTACATGTGCCGCCATCGTGTTTAACATAGTTATATAATTAAATACTTGAGAAAAATTCTTGACTTCCATATTACAAGTTATTACTTAGTTTGGAAGTCGAGAGTCCCTTTGCAGTGTATCTATGCATTTGTGTGTCATTAAAATATTATTCATATTCATTTCATTAAAAAAAGATATGGCACCAAAAAAATGACGCCATTATAACCGCATTTATTACCTATGGTATTAAGACCGCCTTTATACACAGTTGTACATTAAATGGAAATAAATAAACCGCGCAATGTATTTTGCTTTTAAGAATGACATGCGTAGGAGGCTGGCAAAGAATGCCCCATATTTAGGTCCAAACCAAAACCATGGTAATCAAAACCAAAGTTAAGGTTCCAAGAACAATTAGCTGTAAAGTCCAATTGGACATGCATGAGGCTATTCGTGTTATTCGATAAACATTTGTACTGATTATTCAATAGCTGCCGTATTTCCTAGTATAGAGCAATTTATTTGATTTAATTATTCTATTATTCTGAATATAACCTACTTTCTAGGAATCATCGAATCAATTTGATAGTACCATGATTATGTAGATATTTTGGAATTTGTTTACTGTTGGGATTATGGTTATAGTGAAATATTTCCCTATTTATATGTGGGTACTGTACCTTGTTTTCTTAGAAATGTATTTTATATATTTGTATAAATAAGTACTTACATAGGTTAAGATATAGGTTATTACCTACTATACTACTTATAAATATGGGTTGCTTTTCACGTTGTCACTCTTCTTCAAAACCACAGAATGAATTCGAATTGAGGTTTTATGGTTGAATATGGAAGAAAGAAAGCATTTATTCAGTGACAAGGTGAGACATCACAATCAATAACATAATGAACAGAGAAATCAGAACAACTTTTTGATTATCTATTATCTTTTATTATAATACCGAGGTTATTCGGCAAGGTCTATATTTTACCTCAGGAAATTATCCTGAAAACAAGTTATATGCATGTACATGTTAAGCCGGAGCAAGTAGCTAGTACAGGATAAGATAGAGACGGTGATAAGGTGATAAATTATATTAATATTATTGTAGGTTGCAGAAATCTACGGTCAATTAAATAAAACTGCTCCGTTAACTACTTTTTTTTTATTGTGTGTACATTCATCATAAACAACCTGCGCCCCGGGGAAGGGTGAAGGGGCATGCCGGACTCCTACCAGCTGAAAAAACTGGAGCGGTCATCTTCTGCACCGAAGGCGGCTCCAGGCACATCTCGGGGGGAGAAGGGGGGATGACTGTAAGTAAGTAAGTGGTCACCCGCTCTTGCAGAGGGAAGACGAATGTAAAAAGGCCGGTTGGGGAGGATAGTAAAGGATCGCTCAAGCCTCACCATGCGCTGTGCTGCGCACACGGCGGAACATGGCCACGTGCAAGCCGCCGTCTTTCCGAGGGTCGCTCGGCATGAGCACACAGATTCCCCAATTTACCCACCCGCACCCCCCGAGGAGTCCGTAAACTACCTATAATTGCATAATATCAATATCAACATCATCATCATATCACCCAAAGGATGTCCAGTGCTAAACATACGCCTCCCCAATAAATTTCCATTGTGTCGTCATTTTGGGGAGAATCTGCCAGTACCCACCGAGCTTGGCAGGCGGGTTAATACGTGAGTGTGCGCAGTGTGGCTACTGTAGGGTCGCTGCTGCCCATCCCTTGGGTTAAGAGTCTCTTAGTCCTCTTTTACGACATCCACGGGATGAGATGGAGTTGTAATATGGATGGATGGATACGGACGCACGACACGTAGCGCAGAAAGCTAATCGCTTAGCTACTGCGCCAATGGTGCCGTCAATCACCGTTACGTTGATCACCAATCGGTTTCCAAACGTGGTGATAATGGCAAAATGATGATTATGGTGCTATATATGGCTTTCAGAAGTGTTCATTACGGGTATCATCATTGGAAAATGGAGAATGTAGAGTGAAACAAATCTCCCAAGCCCAGGAATAGTGCCGGACAACTCTAAGGGAGTTGTTCCTTATTCACAATAGTTACATGTTTACATATATCATGTGTGTGTCTGCGTAGTAAGAACATTTAACTCCAGCATTGTTACCAAACAGAAGCCGGGTAATGTTCCAAAATGCTTATAAAGGCTAGGCGGGCCAGTAGCCGGTGTGAAATGATAAATGTCAAAAAACGAGCCGCATTGCAGGGTATAATTTGCCAACCCAACTACGCTACAAAATAGTAATGACGCCACAAATAAAATTAAACTTACCATTCAACAATGTATTTTTGTTTGTGTCCTGTTATTACTGTTTTACCTAAATAAAGTCACGTATGTATGTACACGAAAAGGGTTAAGTGGAGCAGCAATTAGTGCGATTGACATTCATGTGGTAAATTAATTAATTAATTTTAAGAACGACATACTCCTTGGTAAGAAAAAAATAAATACTGGCAGGCATAGCTCAGATACATATTTGTAATATTAATAAAGAAAAAAATCTTCGATTCTCTTTTGTTTTTTTCTGAATGTAATCATTTGTTTGCTTCGTGTCGGAACTTGTTCTCGAAAATGGAGAAAATCGAAGTGCGAGCCGTTATTAAATACCTCTGTTTAAAAAAGTTAACGACGCATGAGATTCATTGCGATTTGGAGGCAACATTAGGAGAGTCTGCTCCGCCGTATTCCACTGTCGCAAGGTGGGATTCTCAATTTCGAGTAGGGAGAACGAGCACGGAAGACGAACATCGTTGCGGCCGTCCATCGCCGTCAGTCACCCAAGAAAATGTTGCGAACGTCGAGAAAATTGTATTGAGCGATCGAAGAGTTACCATCCGATACTTAATTCAAGAAACGGGCATTTCATATGGAAGTATTCAATCCATATTGAAACAATCTTTGAATATGAGAAAAGTCTCCGTAAGATGGGTGCCGAGAATGTTAACCGCCAGTCAGAAACAAAATCGACTTGACATTTCGAAGATATTGTTGGACAAGTTTCAAGAAGATTCTGATTTTTTTTGTCTCGTTTCGTAACAATGGATGAAACATGGGTCCATCATTTCGATCCCGAGACAAAACAGCAATCTTCGCAATGGAAACGACCATCATCACCGACCCCGAAGAAGTTCTGTGTCGTAGCATCGGCTGGCAAGGTTATGGCCTCAATATTTTGGGACTCAATAACAATACAATAACAGATCCACCACCAGTGATGGTAGCTGGTCTATATATATTGTGCTCTAAAAGCGCGACAAAATGGGCCGTGTTAACAACATTTTGAACAACAATAAACTTAAAAGTTAGTAACTTAATAAATATGGACAAGAGATCACCGACAACAGCTCTCTATAGGGATATGTCAAAAGAATTTAACCACGTCAATCATAAAATATCATAAATATAATAAGTTTGAAGTTTGAACCTGTAGTTGACTGTTATGACTTGCATGGGATGATAAGCAGTTGCTGCCTCCTCTACTATACGTACATACTTCTAGTTTGTTTATTTATAATTAAGTGGGCGAACATGCAACAATATTAGTGTATTAATATTATTATTGTAAATAAACGTGGAACCGTTATAATATAACCATTCATACTATACATTTTTCGTTTGTATCCGCTCGCTGGTGTACTGTTGGCGTAAAATAATACGATTACGCTCTTTAGATATAAGTATTAGGTTTTAGTGAGTTTCCTAATAAGATTAGTCTGACCTACATATATATCATATGTATTCCTATAAGCACAAGTCGCTTCTTCTGTACGAATGAAGCGGAGCCATTAGGTTACGAGATTATTGTCGTGAATGCTTAGCTTGGCATTCGCGTACATTTATGTTTGATTATGGTTTTATAGGTTTGTTGTTATTGTAAGAATATAGCATCCATCACCTCCCATGGATGTCGTGAAAAGTGACTAAGGGACTCTAAACCAGATAGTATAGGCAGCAACGTGCTTTCTATGGAACAGCAGACTTTCTGCGGTCACCAACTCACCTGCCAAGCTTGGTGAGTACCAGCACTGGCCGCAAAAATGACGACACGTACCGTGTGTAACCGTCGTTTTGGAAATCTATGGGGAAGGCCTTAATTCAGCAGTGGACGTCTTTTGCTGACATGATGATGATGTTATAACAAACTGTTATTCCCACTTTATTATATAACATTACTTGTGCTTAACAAAGGTCTCCCCCATAGATTTTCACAACGTTGGGTACATACCGCCCGTATCTAACGTCTCCCAGCGACTTTCTTTCACCTGGTATCCACCCGAGAACCTTTCTGCCGATACAGCCATTAGTTCTATGAGCTATGCGCTCATTGTTTTCTTCTACATTTTATGCTTATAAGTAAGTAAGGAGTTGGTGTCATAATAACTTATTACATATATTAATTTGAAACCAGCTAGTTATTGGCCAGCTTCCTTCATATGGAGTCTCAGAATGATCGAGAAAATATCCACGCACTAGCAGTAGGGTGTTCTAATCACAATCATTCTCAATAAAAATTGGGTTTCTTTTTTGGAAGTATTACGATGTTACAATACGTTCAATGTACGCTTTAAATTAAGCCTATGTCTTAATAGCTACGGATCACTTACTCAGCCGTAGCTACGGCTTCACATTGAAATCCAAGTTTTGAATACATCTTACACGACGAGGCCATTTTCAAACAAGTCCCTGCTCTCGTAGCTGTTATACTGTAAAACCTTAAAAGGAGGTTACATTGAGTATTATAAAAAAGTTCGTTCATCCACACGGCGGAAGACTGGTTTTGGCTTATAATTAAAAAGTATAAATATTTCAAGAGATTCTTGCTTGAGAGAGTATGACATCTGATAATATTGCCAATGTAATTTTATTATTTTCAATTAATTATATTGACCGCTAGATTGTAATATTCTACCACTATTCTATTTTATTTAAACTGATAGTACTACGCTACTACCATACACTAAGATCCCGACAACACCTACTGGTTTGTAGTGGTATATGATTATAACAATAAAAAATACGTAGACCTATTCTGATCTGCTCATACCAGAAAGGAGCAGATAGCTAGATACGTAGAAACAAGTAAACATGAGACTTGTTGCTCAACCTCTGAGCTTAATGCCGGAGAATGTGAAATCCGTCGGATCGCCATATAATGAGCTACATTTTACGGTCAAACCCTTTGACTGCGGTGACAAACCGGCTCGTGCCTCACATTCACAAGGCCTTCAGTGGTGACGTAAACGGTCAATTAGGTAAAATTAAAAGAGGCGCATTTGCAAATTGATGTGTTTAAACCACGGCATTGGATAACAATGGCTGCCGTTCATAATGGAAACTAAAGCAAAATTATCCTTTTGTATTTGTATGAAAAGTCCTTTGAAAAGCCACCTTTTTTATGTAGAACACGACGCAACTGCGATTGCGTTGTGGATACAGACGACGGAACATTGCCTTTGTTACTGTAGGTTTTTGTGGCAATATATTTATTCGTTGCGACATAGTAATAATTGTGGGCGTTATGCAGCTATGAAATTGACCATCAATAAAAAGCCTACTAACCTGCCTACCAATACCTAATCCAAAAACTAAAAATTTCTAGAAAATCAAAAGCGGAACGATGTAGGAACCTGTATATATTATAATAATTTTTTTTTAAGCCTCCGTCCCTTTCTAAACACCGTCACATGCGATGGAACTTTTGACTGAAGCAGTGAGCCTATCTTCCTTATGGATCTCTTCCAAAATTTCGAATGCAGCCACGGCCCATTTAAGCACACTTTTAGGCCTTTTTGATACCTAACAAGTCCAGAACTAGATTCAAGAAATCATGAACAGTCGGATTATAAAAAATGGTTTTCCCCAGAAGTGTAGGTAATTAGATTATTCTGTTTACTGGCTCCTCAATTATACACTGGCAACACTATTAAGTACGGTGACATTAACATAGTTGCAAAATCCTGGTTGAGCTGATTAGTAATAACCGATTTGGGACTTGTCTGCTCTTAATACAGACGAATCCCTCTCTATTATACCAAAAACAGAGTTATTAGAAATTTATTTTAAATTACGGAGAAATTCACTAGACCCGATAAACAACCGGTACGTAAGGGTAATGAACTTAAAACTAATTTCTACCACGTGCAATCAAAAATACCCTACGGTTAATGGAAGGAACAAAATGGAGTCCGTATACCTAGGTTTATTTTGGCTGCACCAGTTATTGTCCAATTCTGGGGCACCGAAAGAAGAAGTTCGCCGCCTCTACGGAAAAGGTGTGCGGTCCGTGGACCTCTCCTGGGCGCCTGTTCGATCATCTCGACTCTCTGAACCAAGATTCACGCAGATTCTGCAGTGCAGTGTGGCTACATGGATCGCACGTGGATACTGAACTGTGTCCTTTGAGGTGGCAACTCTCTTGGCGCGCTCAGCGCTTTTCGATATTCTGGCGGACATATGTATTCTGGTTTATCACTAAATACACTTTCTCCGCCAGAGCGGTGAAAGTGCATCATCAGGGGCGCTTGGCAGTTACAAAAGCCATGCTCCCCCGAACTCCCCACGCAGACTGGAGACTCGACTTCTCGCTCATACCCCCGGGTAGATGGCGGCTCCTCCCATGTAGTCGCGTGCCATGTGCGTATCACAGCGCACAGCGAGGCTTAGGCGCATCCCTCACAATCCCCCGAGATGAACCTGGGGTCGGGTGCTCTTTACAGTCGACTCCTCTCCGCTCTAGGGGGTGACCGCTTAATGGTAATTCCCCCTGAGATGTGACTATAGGCGCGTTACCAGTGCGTTCTTTCTCGTAAACCTGGAGCTCGGCTTTGGTGCCGAAGATTACCGCGAAAATGTTTTTAGCTGGTACGAGTCCAGCATTGCTTTTTCCAGAGTGGAGGAAGTGCACGAGGATATGAACAGCGAGAAAACAGTTTATTTTGACTTAACACTGGTAACGCTAGGTCGAAGACGACCATATGATGATCAAGAACTAAACATATCCTTGCCTGGCTTAACCATTAATAAGCTTAGCTTCACAAGACATCGCTCTTACTTTCTTCCAACATTTTTGGCTCTTACAATAAAAAAAATTCTTGTATCAGGACGCATGTAATGATACATTGATATACATAAATATATAAACACTAACATAAATAAATTTGCATGAAAACGAGAAATTCATTCCATAATATCCCTTTGATCTCTTACACGTGAGACATTCATTTGCCGGTGAAAATATGAATGGTGGACCTCTATACTGGTGGACAAAATCACCCTGCTCCATATTAACGTATTCATATTTCATTATACATGTACTATATTTTTCCTCCCATAGAAAGGGAATATAAAATATATCGACATAGAACACATCACTTTTATGCGTGATAATAACCTATTTCATAGTAATATAACATGCAAAGTAATATTAACTTTAAACCTCATAACTGTACCGTTACATTTAGTACCAATCCATTCGATTTAAAAATACAATAGAATACCATTACTAGTTTAGCAATACCGTACACGGAATCAAGTCATTACTGAGTCTATCGATCTGCTAAAAATACAACCAACATCGCCCGGCCAAGAAATACAAAAAGACTTTTTTTAAACGTGACCTCAAACTAGGACTTTCTTTGCTAAGCCGGTAAGCCGTGGGTTTTGGGGCATTACCTTTTATTGGCCCAGAGTATACGATGTGCAAGCACCTGAAGCTTGAAGTATTCATAAAGGTGAGGACGTCGAGAACTAGACTAGACTTCGTCCTGCAGTGATGGGACCACGTGAAAACGTCGGTACCGTTTGCAGATTGATAACTGTTATTTTTGTAACGTTACTGTTTGTGTTGAAAATAATCTTCTGAACATATCAAGTAAATAAAATAAGGTATTTTGACTTTGCATTATATCCAATTGTCATGAATCAATCATTTAAAGTTAAATATATAACAAAAAGTAAAAACAATTATAAAAATAATATCTAACTACAAATTAACATTTTGTAGTAACAAAAAATACAATAAAGTAAATGAAGTAAGGCTTGCAATGTTTGTTCATGTTAAGAAAAATATATTTAGGGTTTCACAAAAATACTCGATCATCATCGTAATATTGTTGCCATAATTAGATAATGAGATATTTATTTTCTTTTTGGTTCTGTCTAAGCCCTAAAGAGATATAATCCTGAATGGTAATTTATTTTAGAGAATCTATTGTAAATCAATTGTGGCAAAATAACTAGATATTCTTTACGTAACAGCACTTTTTTTAATAACCCGAGTAGAATACCAGCATTAATACCATGGTTATCGCAAAAATCATCACAGGAAGCTTGAATATAAATCCTTCTTTTGAGCAACATCCTCCTACGATACGTACATCTATTATGATCCTATGATAACTACACCTTACTGTTTATTGCACTATTTTCTTCTTCATAATATTAACCATGCCTTGATTTTTTCTTGCATAGTGGGTACTGTATACACGCATAAAACCCAGAAAAGGATAAAGCTATTTGTAAACCATACAATTATTTATTCCGTAGAATCGAACCCGTAGCAAGGAAAGCCAATCATTCATTATTATTATTATTTTAAATGAATAGCGATGTTGATTAATGATATCAGATGTTAATTGCAAATTTTAATTTACATTAATTTTTATGTATTTTTACGATGTAATATGGGTTTATCCTGAAATAAATCAATTTTAAATTTTTAAATTTAAATTAACTGCCATTGAAATCGTCATTACCACTATCACCACGACCGTTAACTATAGTTGTTTATAAGATGTATATACTTTAAAGTATATGTATACCCACGCGCTTATATAATATGCTACATTACGATCTTTTAAAAGTAAATGAACTTATAGTTCAAAAATTTAAAATGTCCAGTCCACCTCGAACTCTCCTTTGTTAGATACTAAATGAAAAAGAAGTAAAACGATTCATCATTGTTCAAAAAACTGGCTGATTTGATACAATAAGTTTTGAGTTTTATTTAATTATTAATAAACGTAATGATTTACAATAGTGAAGTTCAAAAGGCTTCCACATGATTAAATCCGAAGCTAATAAAAAGAGATTCAAAGTGATATATTGAGATCTTCGAGAGATCGTGTTCACATACAGACCACCAACTGACGTCAAAGAAAAATATTCATTCAAGTTTTATTTAATAATAATCTAAATAAAAGAACTTATTACTATATCAGATTTGTTCAATGGAGTGAAAGTTCGAAGTGCAATATAAAGTGAATCGTGATTTTCTGACGATAATAGAGCACTACCTGTACCTATAGTACTACTATGTGCAACATTAATAAAAACAAGCTTTTGATAAAATAAATAGCTCAAAATAAGTTTTGAAGTTATAGTAAAAGCGTGGCCTGCTCTCTTATTATATTCTCATAATAAAACTTCCTTTGATATCGAGCGTCCCACGCTTTTACTTAACATTTTTTTAAATATTTCGTAATTTTAGTTCATATTGTATAGTTAGCAGCAAAGTTTAGCTAGTAAAATTAACCCTTAGAAATGTTTAATGAATAATAAAAACCTGTTACTAGAGTTTTTTAATCATGACCCGGGAGCAGCACCAGGTCATATAAAAATTATCGTAGCACCATCGATTTTGATACATGTGCATTTCAAGTCAATCGGTTATCTAGAAATGGGTAAAAATGTTATTGCAATATTCCATTACATTCATACATAGTTACATTGTGTCATACATGCAGGTCAAGGTAATATAAAGCGTGTAAGAAATCTATTTTTGAGTATCTAAACATTTAAGAACATATAGCATGATAATCGTTTTTAAGTAAGCAATCAATTTTCAGATGTGAAAAAAATACTACAACAGTACATGAATCAGTTAATCAGTAACCTGATTCCAAAATGAATCGTTAAAGTTAACGTTTCCCATCCCTGTAACACTGACAGTGTTACGACTCGTCACTAGAGGTCGGCGGGTCAGCTGAAACCTGTGGGGGAGTGGGAAAGGGGTGCGGGCGTTGTCACGGCAACCGCGCCCCACAACACGCCGCGGCGGCGCCGACCGCGCTCTACACACAAACATACCTTATTATATATATTTTATGTGTTTGCTGGTTGTAACGTGGATTGTAACGCTAACATATACATACGCACATCTATGAACCTACGTATAAATATACGCGCGGGAAATAGAACGTGTTTTAATATTTAAAAAGTACAGACGTATGTTACACGGTATTAGCTGTGTATTTACCAAATTATAGGGTGTGTAGCATCGCTATAGAACTGCGTTAGAATTTATTACAATTTTGTGTAGTGCCGTCGACAAATTTATTAGATATGGACTTACTTAGGCTAATAGTAAGCACTCTATCAAATAAATTGAACTAGAGCAAGTGAAGTTACGAATTGTAATATTTAGGTACAACAAAATTTGTTACTACAATAAATTACGGATACTTGTTTTATATTTTTATATTTTCATCTGTAAATACAACAATTCATTATACTTTAGTTCTGAAAACAACAAAGAACCCTTAATTACAATAATTGTTACAATTACATACGTCTGTGGTGTATTCAATTATCTACCTACCTTTCGACCGTTCTAACTCCTCAGAAGCACACATTCGGTGAAATTACAGAAGCGTTATGTCAGTAATTGATGCCATAAAAGGTAGTTTACCCTGGACGGCTGTTATTATAACAAATTCTGTGTTGGTAACTACCTTCCTCACGCACACTGACCAAAAATCCAGATAGCTTTGACTGAATTCTTTATAATGTGTGCGTGATGATTTTAGTATTAACTAATAGGAATAAATTTGTGACGTGCGCGTGTATGAGTTTGAATAATGTACATTAAACGGACCTTCAAATTAGAAGGTAGTGGTGCATGATAGCGTAGTTAAGTATACATAACTAGTAACTACCCGTAACCTTGTCTGCATGTTCATTGTATCATAGGTACTTTAGAACGATCTGGTTACTAGCTATACAGTAAATACTCGTAATAGTTAATATCCCCGAATAATATTTTGTTTGAATCATATGAAATTTAAACACTGCATATCAACACACCGCAATACATTTTCTCAAAAAAAAAAAATAGGACGGGCTGTAGGTTGACCTAGAAACTAATTACAATGAATCTAAAAAGTCTAAATTCATTATAAAAAAATCACGAATAATAATGCTTCTTTCTTTCTTTTCCCAGTAATAATAATTTGAAGAAACTAATATGCTAAATGCATATAGACATGACATGACATAGACATGAAAAGGTAACCGCCAATAGAAATAAAATAATATGGAAGCGAAATAAACTCCGACAAAGAACAGAATTCTCATATTCATATTAAACGGCTCAATTTTCCTAAGTACGTTTATGGTTAATGAGTTGCTATGTTAAGAATTTTATTCATTTCACATTGCTAGCAAAAAGCTTGACGTCAGAATAAAAAATATGTATTACTCAAACGTTGCGATGGGAACGAAACATCGACTTATTTCAAACTTTAACAAAATCTTGCCGAAAAAATTCAACATGTTGATATTTAATCTGAGCGTTCTGCGAATTCTTGCCGCACTATCGATTCTCATAATATCGACATCGATGTTCTTTTTTACTATTTTAAAAGCAAATTCTCAAATTATTCGAAATTATACTCTAAATAGTTACGTAATTTTTCATACATTTTGAAAAATATTATGGTTTTTAATGTAGGGCGCAGTTACGGCCAAAATGAATGATCAATCTATTCCCAAATCTTTGGATTTGCAATTGACGATTTGTCTATTATTGTGTTAGTTATGATCCTAACACAAACACAGATCAAGTTCTGAACTAATGTGGAATCTGAAGATTTTGGTTTAGATTGGTTATTAATATCGGCCCTTAATGTCCCGCGCTTTTATTATCTTTGATAATTCCACAGATAATTACAAGTCTACACAGAACTGTTTATGAGTTCAAAATGGGATTGTCACTGAAAACCAGTGCTGTGACCTACAGTCACGTCACAACCTGGATCATTCTGAGTGGGGGACCTCATTGTTACACCAACCGCGGCGTCAGTTGCCAATTGGATGCAGGCCGTTATAAGGATTTGTATGTTTTTTGTTCTTTATTGTACTGATATTGCAATATCGAAAAAGTTAATTAATAATATCTTATTTATTTATTTAAACTTTTATGTACATTGAATATACGCAAGGCGAACTTAATGCCATAAGGCATTCTCTCAGTCAACCTTTATTTTTTGTGTGGAGACTGCGTCGACCAAAATAAGCAAAAACCGCTGTCTCAGTTAAGTCGATGCTATCAATAATTTTGCAATACTAAATATTTAAAAAAATACAATCATCATCATAGAGAAATTATCTACAATTGTTCCGAAGCAAAATTTGAAAATAATAAAAAATATAAAAAAACTCGTAAAACTGGGCAAAAACAAAAAAATTGCGTGCAGTGCAGTGGCGTTCAGTAGATTTAGGATAACTTAGTGTACAATTTTGTCACAAATTTCAAGTAAATAAATCTCAAAGGTATAAAACTAAAATTTGTCCGTTTCACATTTTCAAAATGTCCCTTGGTAATTTTAATATGATTTTTTTAAAAGTGCTACGCAAATCTGCCATACATTTTTACTATGAGCTCGCGGCGGCGGTTCACGAGGTTCTCAGAGAGGATACGTTTCATTGCGGAGCGTCCGTCTGGCCGGAACGAACGATCGCGATCTGTGTGTGTACACGAAGGCTTCATAGAGTGAAACGAGACAAGTCTATTTTTACAAACTCATATTAATTCTATTAAATGTAGGTATTTGACTTATTATGAATGGGATAAATTTTGCAAGTTACTTTTACATACAAAATGGTTATCAGAATTGACTTCGATGATAAAGCAATATTACGGTGTTTGAGAGCTGAACTGATGATGGAGCCGGAATGTGGTCACAGGATCCCCGTCGTGGTTAACGTAGACACCCTAAGCTTGGACTCATTAGATTTGTCTCAATGAGTAGTGGGCTGATAGATGGTGACCAGGGTCTTATAATGGAGCCAAAAGGTTTCATAGTATATCCGCTATAGTTAACGTAGACACACACAGTTTAGGCTCGTTAAGTTTGCCTCAATGAGTAGTTGGCTGACAGATGAAGACCAGGATCTGATGGAGCTGGAAGGTGGTTACAGGATCTACGCTGTATTTAACGTAGATACACTGTGGTAGGGCTCGTTAGATAGTTTTCGACAAGCAGTTGGCTGATAGATTTTGATTTGGATCTGATGATGGAGCCAGAAGGTGGTCACGAGATCCCCGCTGTGGATAATATAGACACCTCGAGCTTGGGCTCGTCAGATTTGTCTCAATGAGTAGTTGGCTGATAGATGGTTACCAGGATCTGATCATGGAGCCAAAAATTGTTCTGTATAGACTACTTATTAATGGGCGAGAAGCGAGTTTTACCTATCGTGTTTTGCAATATTTTTCTCGTTTGTTTTTATTATTACTGTCTGAGATAAACTAAATGTACCCAATCTTTTTAACCAATTGTTTACTCAATTTTGTTTTGGTGAAAATGGAAATAAGTAAATAAAGATATTCTCCAATAATATCCAATAAGCATCGATGATGGAATTAAGGTATTTTTTAAAACAAAAAGACAATTGTGGTAATGTGCACTTAAATAAAAACATGATTGGTAGTTCCAGGCACAAGGACAATTACACATCACATCAATAAAAAACATGCATATTTGCTGTTTGGACCGACGTGGATATGAAAATCGTACTGACCGAAGAAGATAACCAGTTTTGGAGCAGTATAATGGGAGAAAAATTGATTTATTTTTACTTTCGTTGTTTACTGCCTGAAATTATAGACTAGAAATTAGATAGGCAAATGGAAGTTAAAGAACCTAAGTATATCCTCCAGGCTATCAAAAAAAGAACAGTGAAAAAATAAGCGCATCATTATAGACAAAAAAAGCCAAACGCCAGAAGACGTCATCATATACTTTCTTTAGAGATGAGCTGTACCTCTGTACTTTATTTTTATAAACATATTTGTTTTCTTTCTGTTCCTAATATGTGTATGTGTGCAAAATCAATACTGTAATAAAATAGTAAAGTTCGAATAGTCTGTACATTGAGTTTCTTTTCGTGAAAACCAGCTAGGGCTAGTACCTTAGGGGGCTAAGGTAACCTTTTTATCGTGGGGAAATCCTCGTGGAAATTTTCCGCCTTGGGAAGGGTGCCAGTAGACTCTTACCGTCTGTTTGTTTGTCTCGTGAAAACGGCTGTACGGATCGTAATGAGACCACTACAATAAAATACAACTAGATGGTGTCATGACAACATGAGTTGTTGGGTGGTGGTAGTAGATGGTGTAGTACTGGTGATGGTCGGTGTGTGGTAGTAGTGACGGTGAATGGTGTGGTGGCGATGTTGGTGAAGGGTGTGGTGGATGGTGTGTGATAGTGATGGTAGATAGTGGTACTAGTATATATGGTAGGCAGATAAGACCATTGATCGCGAGCTGTTTTGAATTGATAAATTGGTTAGAAAATAAATTAATATTAAGTTTAGGTACTATTTTTGCCAAGTTATTTTTGTTAAGTCACCCAGTATTGTAACTCAAGTTTCATATTTAACAGCCATATTATAAATGTTACTAAAAGTATGTAGTAAAATTGATGGACATTACAACATCAACATAAAAATAGGACGAGTTGACCTGTATCCGATACGACTAAAATGTTCACACTTTGTTGGTGCTACTGTAATAAACGGAACTAAGCATTTCACACATTCAGGGGAAAATATGGGCAGATATATCTGGAACGTGTTTGCTTCTATATTTGCCTAGTACAATATAACTTGTGACTGTGCACACCCGATTTTCAAACACCATTTTATCGTATGTCATTGTACGACAGTCGGTATGGCGCTGCGTGCAACACGCCAAATCTCAAAATCTGTCATACCGTTCGTGCACGCAACAAAAATAATAACCAATATTATTTATGAAAATTAACCATTTAATAACCGTAATGTACTTACTGTGCCTTTATTTATTACATGGTTCTTATCAGATAGAAAGTATTTTACTGAGTATTCCTTAAAAAAACGTTTGCTTTACGCTAAAGTCAAAGTTTGACAATACAACACTATGCAGACAGACATTTCTTTTGAAATTAGCCGTATCTTTGTACTCAAGTGTCTCAAGTGTATATACCTATTGTATCCTAAAAACATCCCTACGTGTAAACAAAGTAATATATAAAAATTAAATCTAAGCTTAATTTACAAATAAGAACCAAGCAGACGATCAAGGTACGTCAGATGGCAATATGACAAAAAAAATCAAGAAAGTAACAAACAGTTCAGTTGATAATTTGTTCATTGCTTATTAAAATAGTTGCACTGGCCCTCTGTACATTGTTGCTTTCGAAAACCACTGACAAAATCCGTTGAATATTTCATTATGGTCTCTTCCACGACTTTTTTTAAGGCAGTCATCGTTGGTTGGGCCTCTAGGAATCGTTTACCTTTTATTTTTGGCAATATGTAATAATATGTATTTTAAACCATGTCCGACTATATTTCGATGAAATTAAAATGACAAGAATTACGAATTATGAATTGTGAAAATATCCAGTTAGACGTGTATATCGTAGCAAAAATGTACTTGAGGTTGAGGTTTGGGAGATATATTTATTTCCCATAAGAATTATAATTCACTTACATGAGAAGTTTTAAAAACTAACAATGTGGTCGACGTACAGTAACAGATTTAACAAAAAATTACAATATAAAAGAATTTATATAAAGTGTAGGGTAAGCGCCAATAACTCAACCCAGCCGAAGTGAAGAAGAAGTTAACGGAGCACAGCTGGAAGTGGTACATACTAAAGTGCGCTTGTGTTATTAAAAAGATAGGATTTTAGGGGTTTTTTGTATGGTAACATAAATTTAGCATTTTTAATATTATTGAGTAATTTATTGTATTATGTAGCCCCTTCATACATAAGATTCTTTTTACCATAGTTGGTGCGTGGTTTACTTAAATTACTGGTAGTGCTACTTATTTAAATTCAATCGACTTGTTTGAATATTTTAGCTACGAAGCGGTGGCGCGCTGGTCGCATGTCGCGATCTGTGTGGCCATGGTAAGTTACAAATTTAAGCCCGTTTTATTAGAAATTCTACTTTGTTTTATAGTCTTAATTTTAGAAAAGGATTATATATATATTTCGTATGGTTAGTGGCCACCCATGTGTCAAAGTTGTTCAAGCCGCCCAAAGGCCTCCGACTTGGCTTAACAAATGCTGTCTAATGACAACAACCGGGACCGATGATTTAACGTACCCTCCGAAGCACGGAGACTCAGTTGAAATACCACTATGCGGTCACCCATCCAGAGACTGACCGCGCCAAGCGTTGCTTAAAAGGATTACATAAATATGATCATATATCTATAGTGAATATTACCATTACGGGTCGGACAGAGTTTTTACTATTTTAGTACATATTGTATATAAAATATCATGGTGTTAGGCTCGGGACTCTATGGTGGAGGACCCATTGATTCGACACCTGACGTTGTCATATGATCGGTTGTTTGTTTGGTGAAGTTTACTGCAAGTTTGTCATGAGTGATAATTCTCCTGGTTGGGTGCTGTTCTAGAACCTTTTCTGAGACGAGTAAATAGTTCCTAGTATATCAATATGTAATAGCTGTTCTGTTATCATCTAGAACAAATATCGCATAATAACTTATCAGGCCAAAAAACGGAGACAGTTCTTCATTTTTTAAAGGCAATTCTTCAGAAGGAGGCCGCTAGTGCGGAGATCGTTTCTTGGCTTCGAATTTGTATCAGTATATCTAGCTAAAGTCACCTGTGTCTATGACGAACACAGCATTTGGGCGCCCTCCGTTGACGCGTGTGACAGGACATTGCTTTTGGCCTACGGTCGAACGGATATGGTATCCATTTAGCTCAAAGCTAACTTACACCTAAATGTTCATGAACGATTTTTTGTACTTGACACATACCAATGGTGGTCATAGCCCACACACACTGATCGGTGAGGTTAAGCAACGCTTGGCACGGTCAGTAGATATGTAAGGTAAATTTCATATATAAGACGTATTATAATAGTTTCAAATCTTAAGTATTGTGTTTTGGTGGGTTTCATCCAGAAATTAAGTAGTAGTAAACCTTAACATTACTTTCCTTTGTCGTAAATACCCTACATCGATTCAAAACATATTGTACATCAATAAGCATCGTCTAATTAATCAATTTTCGTTCAATAGTGGGCAGTGAAATCGCGAAGTGATTTATAATTCGGCCTCAATTCAATAATGGTACAATCAGTTGGTACATAGTGTCACCGGAAATTGGCCCACGGGTCGGCGCGCGCGCTCCGCAGGAAATGAAATCGCGTCCGACATGCCCGCTGATCTATTGTGCGATGCGCTCGCGCTTGTTATTGTTCATGCGTTTTCAAGCATTTTATTTTAACTGTACCTATCTTATTTGGGCACATTATTTTTAAGTATATTTTCATTCATTTTACGTCGATCTATTCTAAATTATGTATTGTGCACAGTCACAAAATATAGTGAAAACACAATTGGAAATTTCATGCACAACTGCGAGCTTAACTCAAAATTGAGTTTTCTACCAGCAAACCTTTGAGTGAGAGAGAGAGATATGGCGTAAAGCTTAGAGGTTAAGTAGAGTATATATTATTTATAGAAGCAGCAATACAATAAACATTAAATGTATATAAGTGCGGCTCAGAATGCCACCAGCCCATTTCATCCCGTGGGTGTCGTAAAAGTCGACTAAGGGATTAACTGGAGGATGGGCAGCAGCGTCCTTCGAGTACATTAGCAACTTAACTGCGAACGCCAACCCGTCTGCCAAGCGTGGCGATTATGGAAAGACCCCCCAATGAGCACACAACACACCATATCGGTCGTTGTGGTGATCTTTGGGGGAGGCCTGTGTCCAGCAATGGATTTCATTCGGCCGAAATGATGAAGTTATAAAAATAGAACCAAATTACATTATATACAAACATATTACCTAATATATGTGTGTGTATATATATATACACATATTATTTATATATACACATATATGTAAGTATATAAATATACAATATCCAATTATATGTTATTTAGAGAGAAGATGCTTCTTAATTCTGCTCTTGAAAACGTCCAGAGAAGGGCTGTCGCGAAGAGGATGTGGAAGAGAATTCCATAGGCGCACTGCGCGAATTGTAAAGGATCCGTCATAACGGCTTGAGGAGTGACGCGGAGTTCGAAGGAGAAGAGAAGACGCCGTGCGACATGGTTTGCCCCTTGGGACTAGATACTCAAATAAATCGTTGACGAAGATATGCGGAAGAATTATGATTATGAAGAATAGAACAATAGAGAAGAGAATGTGTGAATCTCGACGCTGCCGAATCAGCAACCACTCCAGTTTCACCCGGAACTCCGACACATGGTCGTATTTCCGAAGGCCAAAAATGAAACGGGTGCAGTGGTTCTGCAGGCGTTCAAATTTATTAAACAGTTCTTCAATTGCATCGAGATAGCAGATATCAGCATAGTCTAGAAGTGGAAGAAAAAGTGATTGCGCAAGAGTGGTTACTCTTGCGCAGTCACTTGCAGAACCACTGCATACGTTTAATTTTTGTATGATGCGGCAGGAATTTTTGGTGACGTTTAATTAACGATTTATGTTAAATTGATTTCAAGCAGAGTATCCAAAAGAGTAAGCAAAGCTTCTCTATCCGTTTTTAATGACTTGGCATGTTACATTTTGAATTATTTGAATGTAACTCCCTGATATTTAATTTATTTATTTAGACAGTAATTATAAAGAAATGTTTGCCCAAATGTCAAGATTTATATGTAAATAATTATTTAGTCTGGCGTTATCTAAATCAAACTAATGATTTTACCTGCTTTACGTTCTTATAATTTTTTGCAATAGCCCCAGTCACGAAATAAAAAGGTTATATGATTCATTAATCTAGACTAGACAGTAGAAATGGTTTGTGTAATGATCGCTTTACAAATAGATAGAATTGTCGGCACGTCACGGCACTCTGCGCCTGCGCCGGATTTGAAATCGCAACCGGACAATTAGGACGCTCTTTGATGCGTTACGGACCGCTGCCCACGCCTTCGCCTTTATACAATTTTCAGTACTTACTTAATCATTTTATTGCCTCATTGGATTAGTGCATACATAAATCCTTATTGTCCTTATAGCCAAACTGAAATTGGGGTCTCGGGATTGATTCCCAGGTTTTCAGTAAACATAACATGCTCGGCATCTGCTCGATGTTTAGAATTTTGCCTGGTGAAAGGTATCTAAGTACCTTGGATCAAATATCACAACAATCATTTGAGTTTGAAATCGATCATGGAACCTTAGAAGACAAAGAAATAATGTAAGATATATTGCTTTTAGCACACAACAACTTTGTAACTGACGCGCACATGTATGCAAAGTTTTATTCAGGTCTTTATTCGGAAGTTTCATTATAGGCAAGGTAAACTTGCGTATTATGTATATTTTTGAGGTAAAACTTCTTTAGGCCCGTCTTAGGGGTAACTCAATGCTTTGGATGACGTAAGCCAATGGAAGCAAACGGAGTCATGGGTCATCCGTTTATGTTTATGTTCCATTCTATTTTTATATATTATAATTCATTACTAATAATGAGTATTATTTTATTAATTAATAAAACAATACAATGTAACTATGACAATATTGGACTACATAAACTTTATGAAATGACGTAAAATAATTCAACAGAAGGCGGTGATTCAACTAACTAATATCAATAAATACTAGCTATGTCCTGCGGTTTCACCCGCTGTTTAATTTAAAAGAAATCGGATTATATTAGTTTAATGGGTTTTAATTTCTTTTGCGTAATCTTATTTTTTTTTAAAGTTCTAATAAACAAATATCCTTAGTTATTCCTTATAACATCAGCTATCTGCCAGTGAAAGTCCCGTCAAAATCGGTCCAGCCATTTCAGAGATTAGCCTGAACAAAACAGGCAGAAAGACAGACAAAAATATTCAAAATTGTTATTAAATGACTTCAAAAAGAAAGTCCACAATGTATGTACGTACGCCGATTGCTCCGATTTGCAGACCGATTTAATTTTTTAACAGGTGCAGAATGCTTTTCAGTTGCTCCCATATAAATTTCATTACATTATTTTGATTGAGTAGTTTTTAGCCAGGTTCAATAAACAGGTTAATTTTACTGCGCTTATCTAGATGTTTTTATAGTTTCGATTCCTCTGTGATCAGAGAACCGATTTGAGTCATTCTTATTCTTTAATGTTATATACTGATATCAAATTGGAAAAAGCTCTTACATTTATTTTCACTAAAGACTTAAAAACAAATAAAACTTTATAACAAACAATGTCATCATTTCGGCCGAATGAAGTTCACTGCTGGACACAGGCCTCCCCCAAAGATCACCACAATAACCGATATGGGTGGGTTGTGGGCTCATTGGAGGGTTTTGCCATATTCGCCACGCTTGGCAGACGGGTTGGCGATCGCAGTTGAGTTGGTAATGTACTTGAAGGACGCTGCTGCCCATCCTCCGGCCAATCCCTTAATCGACTTTTACGACACCCACGGGAGGAAATGGGGTGGTGGTATTCTGAGCCGGCATCACACGGAAAACAATATACCGACTTCAAAAACCCTACACGATATAAAATGGTATGCCCCAACCATGGTTCATGCAGGCCAACGAGAGCGAGAAGTTATATTTTATACCTGGCCCCGCCCCCGCCCTTTTCTTTTCAGTGGTTTTAATATTTTTATATCGTGTGGGGTTTTTGAAGTCGGTATATTTTTTGTTAAAAAGTTTTATTTTGTTATAAGTATCGTATATACTTTTATATGCATTTAGTAAAAAGCTGTTATTTTGACATTACAAACAGACACTTCAATTATATTTATTTGCATAGATGTATAGATTAATGTTTATTATATTAAAAAGTTAATTAATACAATATGTAACAAACAACCCTGTCCGATCCGTGAATATGGTATTCAGTATCTATATGTGAACATATTTATGGGACCATTTTCTTTTTCTTCATTTTCAATTAAGACTATAAATAATATGTATTTCTAAAAAAGCAGGCATGAATCTGTAACTTACCACGTCTCAACCGATCACGTCACCCGACCGTCGTTGTAAACGTGTTCAAACAAGTTGATTGAATTTAGGCCATTTTAGACGAAATAATTTCATTTTCGTTACATGTTGTCGTCATGTCATCATATCAGCCCTAGGACGTCCACTGCTGAACAAAGGCCTCCCCCGTGGTTACAATACAATAGTGCTGTAATTTTTGGGGGGAGTTTGCCAATACTTACAATAAAATGGTAACCGCAGGTATGGCTTCTGTTCCACAGAAGCGACACTGCTGCCCATCCCTCTGGTTTAGACTCCATCAGTCGGCTTTTACGATATCCGTGGAAGGAGATGAAGTGGTGCTGTATTCTTAATCCGGACCACACGGATTTATGTTGTAAATAGTATAAATAAGGATATAAAAAAATAAAAAATATATATAAAAACTTTGCCCACACTAGGATTTCTCCTGTGTCGTGGGTGCGTTTACAGACACAAATTCCACACACAATACACCCAGACCCGGAACAAGTACCTTCAGATCATACAAATATTTGTTCCGTGCGGGAATCGAACCCGCGACCCGGAGCGCAGCAGCCGACTGTATCAACCACTGCACCAACCGTGCCGTCAAATAATTTGTAATTATTCTCATTTCATACAATATCATCATCAAAATATATACACGCACTTTTCAAGTCGGACAGGGTTTAAGATACATATTGTTTATCAATGATATTATACCATAGATATGTTACGTCCATAATAAATGGCGCGCAGAATTTAGTCTCGCTGTAGGTATGTATAAACCTATAAAACTGCACACCTATGCCGTAAGAAAGAAGATACAAATACTACGAGAGTAAAAGAGATAGCTATGTAAAATGACAACACGCGTATGTCTTTGTCGCACCTGTGATAGAATTTATGTGTTGTCTCTTTTCTTTGCTTGACCTGTTTTCTTCGAGAATATTGTTCTATAAATAATTTCAATAGTATTTTTATTCAAATATTTTATTTTATTTGTTATTCGCGTGTGGCATGAGATCCCTAGTACTTTATAAATTTTTGGTTGATAGTTTGAGAATCTTCTATAAACGCACGATGGCATTGTTATTACTTAATTAATAAAACAATACAGATTGTGACAGTGTGTGCTCGTTGTACTGTTTTGGCGAACTGATTGCGAAGTGCTACAATTGGGGGAGTTTTGGTTCTTACTTTTGGCGCGCAGGTAACATATCTACTTCTTTTAATATATAATATCATTGTTGTTTATACAAAGTTTTACTTCAACCGCGGGTAAAGGTTACACGCACTCATATTTTTGCCGTATAGAGGTAGTAGATAGATATATGTGAAGCAGTATTTTAGTAGGTAATTCAACTCAGAAAATGCTGAAAGACATACCTAATTATCAATATAGATATAAGCTGAAATACTATCACAATAATATATTAATTCGATTTTTTGTGAACTTAAGACATCACAATTACTAAAACAATAAACTAAACTAAACAACTAAACAACTAAACGGATAGTTCCAAACAGTCTAACCAATTTTTTTTTGTTGGGCTTCTCGCATATATTTCTGAGAAATGTGGTTGCTTAACCGGTCATTTCTGGCGAAGCCAAAAGAGGCTTCCAGCCAGGCTTAAAATTAATATTAAAAACTAAGCAACTTTCGCTAAGGGCGGCCCCTGCGAGACACGGACCTCGGCTTAGGGCATTGCTGGGGATAATAAGCTATTGTTTTGGGGACAGCTGGATCAGTGTTATTTATAATGTATTACCCCTAATACATTTAAAACTACAGGCTCGGCACGGGCCGGCGCGAGCAAGAGACGGGAGGGAGAAGTGCTAACTTGAACGGAAGGTGGCGCGGCGATAGGCCTCCGCGACGTCAGTGAGGCGGGCATCCTCGGCGGCGAGGGCGGTAAAACGATCGGGTGTTAAGTAAATGAGACAACGCGAGTCTCCTTTGTGATCTAACTTGATTTTGTCCTCTGGATCGACCAGGACGAGCCTCGGGCGGCGTACTATACTGATACGGGAGGGTTGGTAATCGGCGGCTGATACCACAAGGGGATTTGGGTGGGACAGGGCAGAATCGAGATAGCGTTTAGACACTTGTTTCATAAATTGCCTGATGATCGGCCAGTTAAGATCGAAATGGAGTTGGTCATTTCGCATGTTCGCTCCGGTGGCCTTGCGCATGAAACGGGGTTCGAGGGTTTGAAATTTACGGAGTGAGCCGGATTCTGTGTGTGCGAACGCTGGGCTGGCCTAGGTCATGATAGGTCGAATGTGTGTGGTGTAAATTCTCACCTTATTTCTAAGGGATAATTTACTACGAGCGTTCAGGATATAGTGAAAGCGATCGAGCACAAAGGCGGCGCGGGCGCGCACCGTCTTTGTGTGGGATGTGAAGGTCAGTTTTTTTGTCTAGAGTGACTCCAAGATTCTTGGCGTGCGGTTCCCAAGGAACCGATTGACCTAGCATCGAGATTTCCCTGAAGCGTGGCAACTTATATAATAAGCCGTTGTGCCAGACTTTGTCGAATGCTTTCGCAACATCGAAAAAGAGGACTCCCGTCATCATGCCGCGTGAGAATCCGAACGTGATGTGTTCAAGTTGGCTCTAAGTCGCCCAACATCTTGTCCTAGCTAGCCTCTCGGCACGGGCTGCGTTCTTCTCCGTCATCAGTGCACGTACATCGTCAGGGAGTTTCATACGATGGTCTCCCATCGCAGGAACTCGCCGTGAACATTCGTTCACGACGGAGTGTACATGACCGGTGAGGGAGCCGATCGCGCCTAGCTTGTCTGCGACTGACGTTATGCAATCGGGAATTCTATCTAACTGGACGGACGGGAGGTCGTTGAGGCGTTTCCTAACTTTCCTCCAGTCCGTCGTCACAATGGTCTGAGGGGGTTGATGGTATGTATACAACATAAAAGTGGCATGTTATGAAACGCAGAATTATTTTCATACTGTACGTAAAAGTCTTCGTTGGAATGCTTCAAATTATCTTCGGAATAGGTACCTCTACGAAAACGGTTACCTCTTTATTAAAACAGCTTCATTAGGTACTTCAAATCATACAACCTTTGAATTCACGTTTGCACTGCAATTCCATTCGGTATGAGTAATGACAATAATAAGATTACATACACAATAGGTACCCAGAACTCGGTCCTTCTTTGGAAGCCTAAATATAAGAAAGCACGAACGTCAATATCCATAATTGCTTAGCTGTGTACTAAAATGTGGAAAAATGTAGGCAGTTGCTATAGAGGTTAGGTACCGTCAGCATGCGAGGGAAACGCAAGCGCTTGTGAACACGCGAACCGCGCCCCAATGTTCCATTCCAGTCAACATTTTATAGGGGAAATAGCTAATGTTTTCTGCTATTGACATAACGTTCTTGTTTGCTCGTAAAAGTACCCGCGGTGCGAGTGAAGCGGCGTCACATCGTTATCAATTTAGGCTCGCGTGAAAGGAAATTGTAAGTAATACGTACATCCTTCAATAGGTCTTCTGTTTTATTTATTCACTTCGATATCGATTGCAAATAAAATATTAAGCCAATTAGTCAGTATTTTTTTTATTTGTAAATGTTCACTGTTACTTAATGTTGAAAGGTTGGACAACATTCTGAGTTTCCATTTTAGCTTACTAATTATCGGCTTCATTCGTTACGTTATTATTAGCGCTCTTATATATTGCGTAAAACAATAACTTGGTTTTAATCGGTTTAACTTGGTTTAAAAGCTTTAGGACGTCCAGTGCTGAACAAAGGCCACCCCCATGGATTTTCCCAACGACCGGTTACATGCCACCCGTATCCAATGACTCTCAGCGACCTTCAGCAGGTCGTCTATTCGTCCGGTTGGAGACCATCCCACGCTGCATTTTGGTGCGCGATCCCCACTCGAATACCTTTTTGCCACAACGGCCATTAGTTCTACGAGCAATTTGCCACGCACATTATCACATCAGCTTACCAATCTCGGACATCAGCCTGAGTGAGGTTAGGCCTTGAAACAGCTAAAAAATAAGAAGACTGTGGTGGCTTGCTTATAGTCCTTCAGAAGCTATTCGATTCCATCTTACTCGAGAGCACAACGCCAAAAACACATAACAGAAACGTAGTGATGCTCTTCTTCAAAAAGGGACCACAATGGATCATCTACCATAGACCACATCCATACGCTGCGGCAGGTTATACAGACGACCAAAGAGTATAATGTGCCACTGTGCTTAGAGCTTTCTCTATCTTTCTTCGATTATATTCTTCCTTCGATTCGATCAAAACCTGAGTGGTTCTGCAATCTCTGCCACAGTGCCACATTGACTATATTTACATCGAAGGTTCAACTGCTTAGACAAATCGCCACATACTGGTCCGGGTACATGAACTGAACACGGGGGCAATCATATTGACGCGGGTTGTGAGACAGTGGGACGTTATTTTCCCGAAAATTTTCATCGCTGCAATGAAGGATGCCTTCAAGTTATTGAAGTTGAAACTATGCGGCATTAACATCAACGGCGAGTATATCACTCACCTTCGATTTACCGACATCGTGGTCTTGGTAAAATCGCTGCAAGAACTCAGCGTAAGGCTATGATCTCAACGTAGGGCCTAAAAATGAACATGGACAAGATGAAAGTCATATCCAACGTCTTTGTCGTGGCTACCTCAATGTCCGTTGGAAAATCTATTCTCGAAGTTGTTGAAGAGTATGTATACCTCGGACAAACCGTCCAGTTAAGTTAGGTCTAACTCCAACGTCTTGTCGTTAGCAATATTGCAGTGCCTCAAGATGAAAGTCTTTAGCCAGTGTGTTGCCAGCGATGGCATATAGCACAGAGACGTAATCACTCACTATGTGCCACATAAGAAAGCTCAAGGTCTTTCAGCGAGCTATAGAAAGAGTTCCAAGTATAACTCGTGCATAGCTATATTATTTCTCTATGCGATTATTGCCGACATAACTGAAAGGATTATTAGTAAGCTAAATTGGCAATAGTTTTAATATTTCTAGGTAGTAAAAACAAATAAATATTTGATTTGACCATTACCATTGAATACTAACTATAATGCTCCAATTATATTGATTTATAAGTACATATATTGTGCAGCTATTTTGTTCCAATCCCAAATCAAAGTTTTCAAGTCACGAACTCAAACATTGTATAACAAGAAGCTTCTTTATAATGAAAAATCTAAATCGTTGGTAAATTTTCAGATTACACGGCAAGACTTGGATTTACTGCAAAGCGCACGAAGCTAAAATATAAAAATATCTACGTTTGCTTTGGACTCTGAAGTAAATAGGTTGACAAATTTCAGGATTAACCGCCCAACTGCTATGAATGTTGAAAGATTCCCCCCACAAACACCGCCGTCGGAGAATTTTGGGATGGCTAAAATAAAATAAAAATTACACTTCATGCTTTCATACCACATACGGCTTACTTAATAAGGTCTAATTAGGTCATAAAGTACCTATACACAAAATGTTCGCATGCGTACTCCATAAGCAGGTAGGTAGTAGTTAGTGGAATGTTACCAATTTGAACTTCTAATTTTATTGGCGTGTGAGCTATATTGCTATCAAAGTGCACTCACATATTGTCAATCCTTCCATCATAAGAACAAGATGGTATGGATACCAAAGCGACATCAGCGCTATGTGTAAATAGCCTTATTTTAAAGGAAGGCTATTTCACGGAAAAACGTAATTTAAATTTACTTATGTTGTCTTACCTCACCTTTGTTTGGCTTCCCGTCACTACCCCAAATTTTTACTCCATCAAGGAAACGACTTGGTAAATACAAATTATATACGCAACACGATGTTGTAACATTTGAAAGCGATATTTTACGTACATTGTTATTATAATAATATAACTAGTTAAGTTCTTTAATTTTATTTAAGCTTTAATCCGTTGGTAGAGTCAACAGCAAAAGTATGTGATGGTTATACAATGTTTCAAAGGCGATGAACCACTATATGGAGTAGATAGTTACAAACATGGCGTACGCAATGTACTGTACGCAAGTAACAGTCAAGATAGATAGTAAGTATAATATTCATGATTTCAGAAGTGATTTATGAATGAAAACATGTTAATTATAATGATTTTAGCTTATTCGTTGCGGTGTCCGGGTTAAGAATATAGTACCGCTCCATCTCCCGTGGATGTCGTAAAAGAGAACTCTACACCCGGTTGGGCACCACCGTCTTTCTATGAAACAGCAGCCATTCTGGGATCACCAACCCGCCTGCCAAGCTTGGCGAGTACTGGCAAAATCTCCTCGAAAGATGGAACCGCGAAATGTAGAAATCTATCTTTTTTGGTTGAAATGATGAAACT
Organism: Diloba caeruleocephala; assembly: GCA_947459985.1. Taxonomy (NCBI): domain Eukaryota; kingdom Metazoa; phylum Arthropoda; class Insecta; order Lepidoptera; family Noctuidae; genus Diloba; species Diloba caeruleocephala. Next base: position 16,516,879 of record OX381615.1, read on the forward strand.
AAAGCCACTAAATAGAATTAATGGAGTATCTTTTTTTGACGGGCTGTTGCTATAGTTGGTTTTATTGTTTTACAGCAGCGACTGTGTAAGGTTTTGGGTTTGACTGAAGATCTATATTTTCGTTTATGTCCACTGCTATCCTATCGGCCAAACTTATTCTGTTAGAATTTCGTTGCGTTTTGTATTATACACTTGAGATACAACTGCGAGATTTAAGCCATTCCCAAACCATTTGCAAGATGCTTAATCAAAGGCAGGTAATAACTATTATCACCACGTTTATCAGGCTCACTTGCAATTGCTTTCTCATTTAATACGATAGATAGTGCTTTCCATAGTTTATAACGGTAGACATGCAGCTAAGCACGCGTAATAATGTCTCGAAGACGTTTTTCGCCCATGCACACATTCACACGGACGGAGATTTAGTCCAGCCATCAGTAAATAAGCATTGTTACTTGCACGTATCAAGTACTTTAAAGGCACTACATCTTTTACCGTATTTAAGGTAGGATATCATACAAAACCCCTACCTTAGAAGGTGATTACTTTGAGAGGAAAAATGGTTTTCATCATGCCAATAAAACATTATAAACGTGCCTTTTAGACAAATCTCAGACACCCGCTCTCTCAGCCCAATAACCAATTCTACTTCGTAAGATATTTCACCTCTTCTTCCATCATATATTTCATAATAATATATATTACAATGTAACTACCGTAATACGTAATACATTAATTCAGGCTGAGAGCCTGGTGACCCCCCACACAGGGTTTTTCTAGTACTCTAATGCCTCGCAGAGGATCATATCTGCTGTGTACTAAATAATATATTATATATAGTTACATAAATAAACGACATCCCAAGCAACATAGTTCATCATAAACATGGGTTTACATGTTACTTCACCTTCAGGCAAAGATAGAAGATCGCAAAACCTCACACTAATATGATAATCGCTATTGCATAATTAATTCAGTAATATATAAATTCTTTAGTAGTAAGATTCACTCACCCATCGATTTCTTCTTCCGGAAGGAGGTAGTTCGTAGAACATTTAATTTCAATACAGTATTCTCGTTTCCATATAAATAACTTGTAATTAAAATTGCCAAAATACTATAAAATGCAATATTTATAAATTTATGGTAAATATTAGGGATATTATATATTTTAATCTACAGGCACAATACTGATATGTATTTGTTTGATAATATTTTATATTCTAACTCATAGAATTTTTGTCAATACAGTAGATTCATTGCGTATATTTTGTTATGTCATTTCCTACTTGTACATGTTGTTTCCATGCCTCATAACCGCGGTAATATAAACAGCTTCTTCAAGGGTGCCTGAATGGAGTCAGTCTCAAGTTCACTTTTCTTAACATTCTTGAGAACCACTATCCGTTTTCGGTGTTATTATCACTTATTTTATAGTTCGTCCAGGCTATGGCGACTCGCCAAGTTTAGATTGCTTACATTTGGAATTCGCCTACAAACACGCACAGAAATTAAGAATCTACTGCTTACTGTGACAAGAGGGGCAAAGCAAATATCTGAGCGTTATACTAGTATTAGACACATTGCTTTTGATTGAAGTACAGTCATTTATTTTGCTCTACTTTCAGGGTGTATTGCTTCGCAGTGATTTTCTAAGCGTGCCTTAGAATGTCAGAGATGTCAGATGGAGTGCACATGCGCACTGGCTACCCTTTTGACAACTTGCTTGAAGGTGATGTCGATAAAACAGGGTGTGCCGGCTTTTAGGCCGGTTGGAAGCCTTCATGTTTGTAAATAGGTTATGTCGGTATTGGGCTGTGTTTAAGTTTTCCGTAGATTGAGTATCCATCTACGAAGTTTTCACTTCATTTTCTGAGATTATAGTAGTATGCAAAGGACTGGGTAAAGGGTTTAATAAATCCCATTTTTTGTGAATTCATGTTTTAATGATAAATCTATTATTTTGTCTCCTAATTATCTAAAGAGAGTGTAAAGCGATAACCACCAGTTGAAATAACCATTCTTTAATTGTTAACCGTTTAGTAAGATGTAAATCCAGAATTAGTGACAACCAACGAAGTACAATTTTATTTTTTTATAATTATTTTTAAAAAAAGTTTCATGCATTTGTCTTTATTACTAGAGACTTAAAATAATTATAGAGAACGTTGTTTACAGTCCCTACCGTATCGTACCGTACCGTCCCTTCCATCGGTTAAATAGATCCTTTGCTCAATTGGTAAAAAAGACATAATTTCATTTATTTTATAGATGTAAGTAAAGGTAATTAAAACCGTGTACAGCTTAGTTAAAAATCCGATTTAAAATGAATTGATTTATTTATGTATACGCAATTGTAAGAAAAACCTTCCTGTAGCGTTTATGATAGTGATCAAGACGAGGTATGCTTGACCTGACCACTCCGTTTTCTTTATAAACCGCTATTCTTGTATGCATAGCGTGACAACTTATAGCATTTCTTGTGGTTTTTTTTAAAATTTTCTTTATGAAATAAAAGAAAAACCTAAAGAGAAACAATTCTTACAGTAATTTTTCTAGAAGCAAATGACCTCACGTTGCGTGATTATTATTAATAAAGATTTTTATTATTATAACGTTCGCTTTTAGATTTATACTTTCCCACGCATAATTATTATGTAAAATAAAACGAATAACTGTGGGAAACTCGATGTGGGCTGTTCATGTTACTTTTATGCATGAAGTAAATGCTTATTTTTGAATTGTTTTGTTCATTTCATTGATACGTTTTGTTTATATACGCTAATGCGACTAGTTTAACTACGCTACGTACGTAGTATTTAAGTATCTGCGAAAACTATTAACTGGAGGAATACTGAGTGGAGGACCACATATGCTCATTCGATGGTCACTCGTATAATAATTAAAGGTTATTATAATTATTTCCTTTAATTCCAATACTTTAATATTCATTTTTTATATATATAAAAGCATAAAACACAATGACATACATTTAAAAATTAAAAATATAGAGACCAACCAGCAGCTGTCACAGGGTCCAAGCTACTGGTGGTTAGGCCTCCAGACAAAGAAACCTCCTCTTTATGCGTGCCGTATCGAGGTGTATAGCCTTCTGCAGCAGGCATTTGATCTAGCCAAGTAACGAAAGCCTCTTCAGATGTTGATCGAGGCTCTTGACAATGAGGCCATTGGCTGTCACAACTATCGGGACGATGATTGCGGAATCCACACCCCACATGTCGACAATCTCGTGTGTCAAGTCTAGATAATCAATTTGTTTATCTTTTTCGGCTTCCACGAGATTCTCACCATGCGGAATGGTAACCGCAACAATCATCATGCGGCGCTCTAATCGATCTATCACCACTATGTCAGGCTTATTGGCGACAGTACTCCTATCAGTGATGATAGATCGATCCCAGTACAACGTGACATGACCATTTTCAAGAACTAGGTCGAGCACATACCTATCGTATGGTACCTCAGAATTTACAAGATTGTACTTAAGAAATGTTGGTGGTGGATGATCCTGGCCACTTGGTAATGCCTGTGCAAATATTCGAGAACAACCAGAAATAATATGTCTAATAGATTTAACCGGACATTAGCATGCCCGACAGATGTCAATCATACCGTACTTTACAATATATTTTGCCTAGCCCTGATTCCTCCAGCAATGTGCTCAGAGGGTTCGATGCCAAAAAAGCAACCACAGACTATCGCCCTGGATTATTCTCGCTCAATCTTGATCGTTTCATCGTTCCCTTGAATTTGTTAATATCCTGGATAGCGAAGAACCGTCCACCATTGCCCCATACATGACAACAAGCAAGTGCGTAAGGTTGTATTTTTTTATAGAACATAACATTTATACGGCACCGAGTCATAGGCCTTCTTATAATCTATCGAACATATCGATAGTTTTTCGGGAGTGACGAACCTGTTGGCTAATGGTCATGTCAACGAGACCCATCCCTACATCCATTTTGAGAGGCAGAAATGATGGCATTCTTGTCAATATGGTAGTAATTTTTCTCGCAAAATGGATGTAACAAGTTTATATATCGTCGGTAAACATGTAACCGGCCTATAGATTTTGAGTTCCACTGTACTACCTGATTTACGGAGCAGGTAACTCCAGTTGTAAAGAAGTGTACCGAACTTAGATTAGAAGGGAATATTCTTTATTGTACACCATTTAAAAAAAGATAGATAGATAGAAGATAAAGGGTCTGTAGTGTTAATATTATAAATAAAAAATACGAATAGGTATATATTCCATAAATTATTTAAATAATATGCACTTAAATAATACGTTATACAATACAATATAAATAATCCATATATACAACCATATACATTACAATATAAATAATCCATAAGAATATAGGATATCGTACATACATTTAATAACCATATGGAAAATACACAATAAGAAAAAAGTACTATAATGATACAAACATTTAAACACAAGTAATGTTCTTTTACTAGCTTTTTAAACGTAGCTAATGAAATTAATGTAAAAGGGGGTTATAGGATTAAACTGAATACTGTAGAGCAAAGAAAGTATATGAGAATTCCGGTGAAGACGTATTGGAAGCTACTTGAGTTTTGTACGAAATTAAACTAAATATAAATCAAATACAAAAGTTTTGGAGTCACTCAAGTTTATCTTATTGTACCTCGGTAAGATCGAGATAACTAGCAGCAGCATAATCAAGTATAAGAAGGAGAAGCGATTGAGCAAGCGCAGTTTTAGTAGCAGTTGGGAGAAAATTGCGTATGCTCCTGAGAGAGCTTACTGATGCAAATAATTTTCGAGATTGAGTGAGTATACAGACACAAATTGTGGAATTTACACAATACCCCTAGACCCGGAACAACTACCTGCAGATCCTACAAATATTTTTCCGTGCGGGAATCGAACCCACGACCCGGAGCGCAGCAGCCGACTGTATCAGCCACTGCACCAACCGTGCCGTCAGTCCTGTCAGTCATTATTAATCTTAAAGAAAGTTTTTTTGGTTACCCGTTTTCAGTATTTTTGACACTTTATATAGTAAATTCTAAATTTACTGTTGCTCGTTTAAAGACTACCCGATAAAATGTTCTTCTTTATAGCAACACCATGGCATTACGGCTTAGGCGTAGCGTATATTTGTTACTAAAAATGAAGCGTAGACTTCGTAGCGTTCCGTAGTAGACTCTCGACACCGATCCATGCATTGGATCAAGAAATAGTTTATGTGTTTTTTTGGTACCGTCTGGTATTAGGGTCTAGGGTCTAATAAGGTGTAGTAGCGCCTCTACAATCTACATCAAACAAATAGTAGTACTCGTAGATAAAATTTGTTTGCAAGAACCGTCTAACATTATAGCTGAAGCGTAACTTACATCTGTTTAAAAAAATGAATCGTTGTAAAACTTCTTCAGAAAACCATTTGTCGTTTTCATAGGTAATATTGGTTACTTCGTAGAAAAAAATACATTGTGGCTGTGACCTACCTACACCTGCGTACCAGTTGCAAATAATAAAGTTTAGTAGTTTAGTTACATTGCAGCATTGGTTGCATCTTGATTTTTTAACGGAACAGTTTGGCATTACGGCGTATTTAAATCTATGTATTATAGCCTGACTTTATTACGCCGCATTTAAATCTATGTATACTCGCTCAGTAAATCGGAGCCGCTCAGTCACTCTGTCGCTTCGCAAAGATCGAAGAGCGGGATTTGAAGTTATGATCTATTGAGTGAGTTAAATTAGAATTAATCGTTCTCTCGTTCAGAAGCGAAATAATTAATTTATAAAAAAATGTTCAAGTTCTCCGCGCTACAGTATGCATAACTAATGCACGATGATTTTTAATAGGTGGCTATATTATAGCGACCTTAGTAGGACTTATTTTATACAGATAACAATAATCTTTCCACCCAGTCGCTCGTTCCAATAATTATCCCAGATACAAAAGATTCAAAGATATCGTTGAAATGAAAGTGAGTCAGTGATTCGCACTTTGGGAGAGATACATATATATGTCTGATCTCTGATTTAGTTCGCCAATAAAACCGAAAGTTATAAAGAAAAAACTTGATGATTTTGATTTGGGAGTGATCAGAAGAAAATCTCATCAGTTCTATGAATTCGAAAAAACAGTGCCAAGTATTCGTAAGTTACTGTCAAGTTTGAGACAAGATGGCACATTGAATTGTGGACGAGAGTATCTGAGAACCTAATATATAAAACCTGACACACACCGTTACCGATTCAAAAATGTAGATCGAAAAGACATCTTCTTATAGAGCAGCCTAATATTATAGAGTGGCGGAGGAAATACTTGACAAAAATCAGAAAATACAGAAGTCCAAACCGCGGTATATATTTCCTAGACGAGACATATTGACGACAGTCACAATGTCAGCAAATGTTGGCAATCATCGTCGGAAACTGGACTTCGCACTTACATCGGGAAAGGACGACGTTTGGTAATTCTTCACGTTGGATGTCGAAATGGATTGGTTCAAGGTGCATTGACTACATTTAAATCAGATGCTAAGACTACTATGGAGACATGAACGGGCCTACTTTTTATAAGTGGGGGATGAAAAGTTAAAACATAATTTGCTGCCGACTTCTGTAGTTGTCATGGACAACACGTCTTGTCACAGCGTTCAAGTTGAAAAGAAACTGACCATCGTAAGCCACAAAAGAGAAAAGCAGAACTGGTTGCGGCGCCACAGTGTTGAATTTTCCGAAACTAAGACATAAGCTCAACTGCAAATTCTTATCAATAACACAAAAAGAGCCCATTTACAAAATTAAACTATTAAAATCCCATGGACACACCGTCTTGGGTTTACCACCATACCATGCAGATCTAAACCCCATCGAGTTAGTCTGGGCTGATGTTAAAAACAATATAGCGCAAAACCATATTAATTCTTCTCTAGATGAAAAGACAAACGCACTGAATTTAATATTTTATTATAGGAGCGGTACAGCGGTATTAGTCAGGCTATACTACCATTACTGGCTTTTAATATACTATTGTTCTGCTTTTTGTGAAGTAGTTAAGCGAAGGATTTGTTTTGTGACATATATATGTATAGAAATCAGGCATTAAGCGCCTCTTTATTTATTTTAATTACCTTTTTTTAAGCTTGTTTAAAAATACCATTAGTAATTGAACGTCCACCAACCCTTGTTAGCTTTTTTTTATATATTTCCAAACTACGACCGTTTTCAGTATTACTTTAATGGGATTAGTTAGTAAGTAGTTTAGGATATTTCTTCAGTGTAAAGCACTGAACATCCAACACCATAATCAAACAAAATATGACTAATAAAGTCTCAGGCAATAAAAATACGATGACTCAAGGCTGAGCGGTCACTGCGACATTTGAACGCTGCACAATGTTATAAAACTACACTAAATTATACTGCCCCAGTTTCACCCTTGGAATAAGTGTTTCTGTATTCTGATGAAGTTTCATTAATGTAGACATGTTATATGACACAGATATCAGTATCCCCATTACACTCGATTCACGTTCAGAATAAAACAGGCACTTTTTTTAAACTAAAGCCTACCTAAACACCTCTCATAACCGTGAGTTTGTGAGATTCAATTTCATTGATACAAAACTTAATATGACATCTGTTGGAGACTCTATGGCCGTTGTAGTAAACAAATCCCCGAGTGGAGCCACAAGCAGGCAGTATAAAACGACCCTAAATAATAACATTTTATTTTAATAATCTATACAAATAAATAAAATTGAAGTGTCTGTTTGTAATGTCAATTTATCAGCTTTTTACTAAATGCAAAGTATATACGGTACCTACAACAAAAAACTTTTTTTTTTGTCTGTCTGTCGGTCTGTCTGTCTGTTTGTTCCCGCTTATCTCCGAAACCGGACCTGACCCGGACTGGACCAATTTCTACTATACTATACTAACGAATAACTCAGGTCGTAATAATTGTGCTAAGTATCAGTGTAGTAAATAAGAAATGAAGAAAGTTATTTGTTTATAATGTATTAAAAAGTACGTACTTATCTTATATCTTTAAATGAGCAATTCTTGTATATATATATATAATTGGAATCTCGGAATCGGCTCCAACGATTTTCATAAAATTCAGTATATAGGGGGTTTCGGGGGCGATAAATCGATCTAGCTAGGAATCATTTTTAGAAAATGTCATTTTATAGGCGTTTGTGTAGTCTCAACTGAAAAATATGACTCTTCCTGACATCTATTGGCGAATAATAATACTATTTTTTGTGAGCAACTAATTGCTTTAACGACACAACAGCAGATGGCGTTGTTAAGTAACACGAAGGTTTCGCGCAAAATAGCTAAAACCCATAAAATCCAGTATATATATACTCATGTCAAGTGTCTATGTCGAAGTACTCTAAATCTTATATCTTTAAATGAGCAATTCTTGTATATATATATATAATTGGAATCTCGGAATCGGCTCCAACGATTTTCATAAAATTTAGTATATAGGGGGTTTCGGGGGCGATAAATCGATCTAGCTAGGAATCATTTTTAGAAAATGTCATTTTATAGGCGTTTGAGTAGTCTCAACTGAAAAATATGACTCTTCCTGACATCTATTGGCGAATAATAATACTATTTTTGTGAGCAACTAATTGCTTTAACGACACAACAGCAGATGGCGTTGTTAAGTAACACGAAAATACCGAGCAAAGCTCGGTCATCCAGGTACTTATTGATAAATAATCAAATTTCTTCAATTAGTCGGCGGGTGAAACCGCGGGTCCCAGCTAGTGAGTAATAATCGCGAAAACCAGAGACATTACTATTATTATGTAGTATTTATTTAAATTTGTAATTGCATATTTTGGCGATTTTGTTACATAGTACGAGCATTATGATGCATATTTCGACATTTTAATTTACAAATAATCCAGTCTCTACTAATAACATTATCGCGTCTTTTTATTGGTATGAGTTAGTTATTTTTTCATTATTAAACTGTAAAGTGCTATACTGTTATATTTACGGGTTTGGTGATACAGATCACTATTATTACAGATACATAATCAAAAGGCTCCTCCATAGATTTCCACAATTGTGTCGTCATTTTGGGAGGAATTTGTCAGTACTCACCACGCTTAGCAGGCGGTTTGGTGAGCGCAAAATGGCTACTGTTCCACAGAAGGGACGACGCTGCCCATCCTTCTGGTTTAGAGTCACCTTTTAAGACATCTACAGGGGGAGATGAAGTGGTTCTATATTCTTCATCCTGACGCCACACGGAAACATATAGGTACGTAAATCACACCGCAAGTCAAATATTTTAACAAACATAAACATTGATTTCGCATAATAAGGTCAATTTATAAATAAAAGGAATTTCATGTTAACAACTCGCGTCTACCTTTTTTATTATATACTAGAATATACGTAGAGGCTAGGGCTCGTGTTAGTTAAGAATATGATAAACATTCATACCTCTAGGGTAACCTCCATGTTTTCTCTGTTCTTCGTTTTTTTATGATAATTTTTTTACAATATAAACACCCAGTTTAATTAATAAACATGTTTTTTTAGACCTACATGCATAGTAGGTAAAGTTAAGCTGATTATACCACGCAACGGAACAATAACATTAGGGTATTTATTGTACTACGCACGGCAGTCGCAATGCATTGTTTTAATGGTCGCAATAAAGTATCTTCAAATTAATGGTTTATTGTTCTTTGTGAACGACCAATGGATCGGAACTTACTGCGCTTTGTTGTACAGTTGTGATAATGATGTGGACGTAAGTTTATACTGTCAACGAGTTATGTAACGATAACACTACCATAGACCTGGGTAGCATTGTAAACGGCTTGGGCAGGCGCGGGAGTGACGCTTACTACCAGGCACATGACTTTCTCATCCCGTCAATAGAACAACACTAACGATACATTATGCTACTTAAATGTGTTTATATACAAATAATGATTTCTATAACGACATCTTATTTAACCTTTGAAGACTAAAAGATAATCCCTATCTTCCTATAGTTCAAGGGGATGATCAGATGGCTGGTGATGGAATAACAACGTTCACTTGATGGCAACATAATGCGATCACTAATGTCCTCCCACTCTTTGTTATCGCAAGATTGTTTGTGTAATATTTGAGAACTCAAGAATGATGAGGTTGTGAATATTTCCACAAAGGTGCTAAGATGGAAATTTGATCGAAATTTGTTTATTCAGATCAGCATATCGTATTAACTTGTGGAAAAACACCTCTCCACAACACTCCGCTGTTCGTCTTCCATAACCAGTCTACCTTAAAATCTTCATCGATGTACACTGTCCTTCAGAACACTGCCACTATAGCTCGCTGATTCTGCAAGTTACGAGTATACCGATGATTCCAGTTCTTCTCCGGATAAACTTGTTGCATATGTTACCCACAAATATACTTTGAGCTAGCTCACTACATAGATCGCTGAGTAACTAACATTATAGCCAGACTGGAAATGTCCCTGTACTTACACATTTGAAGATGTGAGGAAATGGCGACCGCTGCTAAATGCTGCCCATCCCAACTGAATCCTCTACTACCCGAATCTTTTTTGAAGCTGTTGCAACCTAGTTGTATGACCTGCCTTTGATAAATATGATCTTTTCCGTAGAGAAATGCATCGTACCTTCGAAGTCAAAACGCTTTGACGTGAAAAATACTTTATTGTTAAAAATAATAGTAGTATCAGTAAGTCGTAGATATTTAAAGCCATAAGAAAATAAAAACATTTAACGACATTATTTTATTCCAACCGCTATAGAAACTGGAGGAAAGAATACAATTTTATGTCAACGCAACGTGGTACTCTCAACGGAGCAGGATATTTTCATACTAAAAACAAGTATCTAACGTTAATATGTATAATACCTTCACGGCCCAGAGCCCCTGAACAATTTACATTTTATATAAATATTGAAGAATAACCATGTTGGTAATGTTCAAGATAAAATGGATACCGTCGACCTCCGTCCATTTGGCTGGAAATTCGGTGTGTTACCATTTTGTTATGACGAAATTATACTGGATTGTATAATTATAAAAGTATAACGCTTTGCTGATTTTGCTAAAAAAGTAGACTTGATTGTAATATGGGCGTACATCAATTTATGAGCCGTATAAATCTATTTTAGAACTACAAGAGACATCAGAGTGCCAAATTGACACAGAGATTACAGAGCATAGTACAAAATATGTATACATGAGCCAAATGTAATGTCAATAAAATGTCAACTCATATTGTTGCTCTACTTATCACTTCAAGTGGATCATGTGGATCATAACAAGCTTCAAACGTTCTTGTGAGAAGAACCTTCAATTGCACAAATGCAGGACAACGGAACTGAGAAGGTGTATTTTTGTCCGGTACATTTGTATAAAGTATCCATAGTTATTACAATCGAATTGCTACTTAGCTTAGGTTAAACAACTTGTGAAAGACTTATTCCCATAATAGAGAAGCGTCGCACATAAGGTCGACACAAACCTACCCTTTAGGGATCAGAACCGTGTTGTCATGTAACTGTATACGTCATGTAATATTTACAGCGTTAAAACATGTACATGATTCATGATTCGTCTGTATTCTTCAGTATTTGAATGTTAAATACAATTAACATTTTGGCTGAGTGAAGCATATTTCAACTCTAACCTCTGCCGCTGGTATAGACATTTTGCTAAAGCGCTATTTCTTATTGAAATTATGAATTAGTTATCAGTTACTTATTTTTAGAGACAATAAACTAAGTACAGTTTAGGAAAACTACTGAAACATCTATTTATAAGGTTTATGGTAGAGAAGCTTCAAATTCACCTGTTGGAAAAATAAAAAATAAACGGAAACGCCTGAGAAGGGGTCACCTGTCTATACGAGTTTTAAGTCCGTCATTATTATTGCACGACTCCACCACGCGGAGTATAGATCATAGCTGCGAACGTTGAAAAGGTTGACTTTTTATTGAGTTAATTTGCAAAAACGTTACGCGATCAGGGAAGGATGATATTTGCATACCAACGGATGAGAGTGGAGGAGTTTTTATTGTTAGACAAAAGTAGATTTATCAAGTTCAATGTTTTATGTGCTTCGTTTTTATACGGAACAAACAAAGAAAGAAACGGTCATTTTCACATTTCATATATCAATGGATTCATGCACAGGATGTGATAAATGTTCTTTATCTAATCAAGTAGGTGTCAAGAAAAACACAAGTGTATTGACGAGAAACTACACAAGCTACTCGTCAATAAATCTAGATGAAGTTGAAATTTTCTACTGACTGGATTTGAGAATAAATGGTGAAAAAAACTCAAAGGTACCTTACGGGGCGTATAGATCAACTACTGTACGAACGCACATGGCCCACGCAAATGTCCTGCTAAATTTGTGTAGGCCATGAGATTACCCAGAACCATCAGACAGATATGAACTCTATGTTCTTATATCTGACCTACATACTCGCACGCACTATTTTAAATTATTGTTAGATTATTGGCATAAATAAATGTATTTAATTCCCAATAAAATGTCATAAAAACAACAAATAACATCCAGATTCACAGTTTAACAAAAAAGTACGATCTTAATTAGAAATATGAAAGAAAGAAAGAAGAAAGAAATATATTTAATTGCCATAACCAGATAATTATAGATAATAATACACTGTGTTCAATACATAATATCTTTTGCGTGTTATTACACACTGTCCTGGTTTTATTAGAGATATATTGACTTTTCTTTGCCTTTGCGACCGTAGTTGTAAACAAAACTCGATTTATAATAAAACACTTTTAAACGGATTCTATCGTTTCGACGTTTCGAAACGTCAGGAAAACAAAAATCTAAAATATACGCGATAGAATCCGTTTAAAAGTGTTTTATTATAATGTGTAATGCTCGCGAAAACCTAAGACATTATTATAAAACTCGATTTACTTAAAATTATAAAAAGCCTACAGTCATATTGAGGCACTTGGTGACATGCCTGTAGTCATTTTCACAAGATATGTTATATTACGTAAGCAAGCATTTTTGTGAGTGCATCAAAATATGCATATCAATTTTATATATACGTATTAAATAAGCCATTTTAGAACCTAATATTCTTCTTAGAACCCCACCACAAATATCAAATTTCGATTAAGGTAGTTTATAAATATCAATCTGTAGTTATTATCCATTGTTTATTGTAAATTACAGTAGCCTTGAGACTATAAGGCCGCTAAGAGAAACAATTAGAAATCTGACTCAAACACGTTTGCGTGCTACCGAAAACAATTAGAAGCAAAGATCTCGGCCGCCAGGCCGGGAGTCAATTAGCAAGATTATCGTTCATTCGCAAAACTTGCATTAAGTGGGTCATGATGGGAGGCATGGTGTTATACAATGCAATACATAAAGTAATAATATCATTTCTAATATCTGTTTAATAATTATTCTATACGTGTCACAATAGTTATGTATTTTTTTTTACTTGTGCGTCGAGAATGAGATTACGAGTATATCTTTCTTCTTTAATTTCTTTCTTTCTATTAAAGAGCGTTTAGCGTTTACCTAATCTTATGTTCTTTTACACAAACAACTTAAACACTTGACTTGACTTGATAACGCAATAAATCTCTGTCTGTCTCTCTTTCATGACATAACCTACCTCTCTGCCAAATGCCACTCGGATCTGTTCTTCTTCTTCTCTTAGATTATGGCTTCTGTAAAGTATCTAAAATTTCACTAATGTCATGTATAAGGCAATTGTATGGTGTTCAGATGAATAAATATTTACATATTCATAAAATATTTCTCAAAAATGAAAACCGTCTCCAAAAATATGTCTGCAACGTCGAACGGTTTTCCCTAAGATCAAGTAACTAATACTATATGTTTGGGTTTTCCCACGCGTATTTATACCAATATAATAACATTGAAGGGTCTGTCTGTGATATCAAAATAATGGCAAAAATCCATGATTTCACATTCAAAAATGACCGTTTATAGAATTTGTGTCTGTCTGTCTGAAAGTTTACGTCGAATAGGCTCCCGAATCGACTCAACGGATTTCAATGTAAATTTCAGGGCATAAAACAAGAAATTTAACTTAAATTTTCGAGTTTGGGTGTTCCGGTTCGATATCTTACAGGGTTCAGAAGATTTAAATATAATAAAACGCCTTTTTGTTTTTTATTTTTTTTTTATTGATCCGGTCGAAATACCTCATGTACTTCCTTCACCCCGGGAAAGGGCGAAGGGGCATGCCGGACTCCTACCGGCTAAAACCACCGGAGTGATCATCGTCGGCACCGAAGGGAGGCTCCAGGAACTCGAAAGATCTCCATCTAGAGCCACCCATTGGTGCCACGCCTTTAGGCACATCTCGGAGGGGATGACTGTAAAGTGGTCATCCCCTCTAGTGGAGGAAAGGCGACTGTAAAGAGGCCACCCCCCAGGCATCTCTCGAGGGGATTGTAAAAGATTCCCCCGAGGCCTCACTATGCGCTGTGCTGCGCACACAGCGGTACGTGACCACATGCGCACCGCTGTCTTCCCGGGGGTCGCTCGGTATGAGCACGCAAATTTCCCAATAAGCGCGCTCGCGACCCCCAAGGCCCCCCGCCATATAAAGACGACAGGGGGTCAGGCGTGTTGGACACGGGCACCGCGGCGGTTGTTACCCCGGCCCCGTGTCCTCCTCCTCCGAGCGGGATCGGCCCTCTCCCGATCCCGCTCTGCGACCTCCTTCTGGACCATTACGTTCTCACAGAAGGAGACCACAGCACTCCAATTTTCATGCTCTGCCAGCATAGCCGACACTACTGCTGGCAAAGAGAGATCTTGCCCGATCCGATCGACCAGGATCCGCCGCTCGGCAGTCCACGCAGGGCACTCTCCGAGCGTGTGCTGTGCGGTATCCTGATCGTCTCCACAGTGGTGGCACTGTGCCGTGACCTCGCGTCCTATCCTGTGCAAGTACGCACCGAAACAACCGTGTCCGGTGAATACCTGCGTCAGGCGGAATGTGACGCGCTCGCTCATAATAAAACGCCTAGCGAAGCGCGCGGGTAACAGGTCTAGTTAATAATGTTTAATTACAAGATAATGTGTTTTAATGTCTCTTTTCTTTCACTTTTTTCTTTCTTGGAATCCTTCATGGAGATACAAACAAAAACAGTTTCAACTCAATCGGATGAATTGTACCCCTACTGTTGGAAATCGCTGACTCTAGACCTAATATCTACAATGATCTCTGAAATTCTTGACAAAAATACCTCGTTTGCCTCGTATGCCGAAATGATAGAGCCTGTTTCCTTCAGCGGCTATCCCCAACACCGATGACGTGGAGGCCTTCGCCTTACACACCAAAAAATCTCATTGACTTCACGGATTCTTCCCATGTCTATGCGTAGCGATAACCACTTATCATTAGATGTAAGGAAGCTCATATTTTGTCGCTTCAATATCTTATCTTATCAGTAGACGAACGTAGCCTTTTACTGCATCCACAGGAGGAGATAGAGTTGTGCTATATTCTAAATCCGGAGACCACGCGGAAAGTTACAGACAACTGTAATACTAAAGTAAATTCTGTCGCCAAGCAAAAGCGAGGCATTGACCTCTCTATTGTTAGCTGTAACAGTAAAACAGGCCAACAAAATTATTTTATGTTGAATTCAGATTAAATACAAAATTTATAACAATCGTACTTATAAACTTTAATTTCCTCCAACTTAGTGTTTAAGTGGATTAAGATGAGCTCAGCTCTCGCACTAAACTACTAACGTTACATCTCATTGCGTTCGAAATCCACCTGTGTGCACAGTTGCAATACAGAGAAACCCCTAAATAGGGAACAATAATACGATACTGTAATACACTATCCCGCTTCTGTCACAATATTTTAATGGAGATATACTTCAATCGTGGCAGTATTATTAATGCAAAATCACAATATTGCTTATAATTGAGTGGACTATTGTAATTGAAATACATACTAAATAGTTGTTCTTTGTATATTGTAATAACATCAATTACAATCAGGTGTCCCTATGGTCACCTTACCTTACCCAGCGTAGTAACTACGGAAACTACCTCCATGCTGGAAGAGGCCTAAGGCCAGCTTTGAATGGGACAAACCTTTAAAGATGCGTTAAACAGCTTCAATATGTACCAAAACATTTTGAGACCTCTTTTGCTTAATAAGTAAATAAAATTCAAAACATGGAACATGGAATGTCTATTTGAGAAGCTTCAAAATTATAACGTACAATAGTAATAATTGTACGTTATAATTTTTGTAAACCCAGTTATATGCCATAATATACTGGATATATAAATTTTCTTATTAATATAAAGTCAAGGAAAAACACACTAGGTAACATAAACCATAGATATATCAAGTCAATGAAACTCCAAATGTTCGTGGTATGCGCCGCGCCGCGCCGCGCAACCCAATCCGCGCATCCAAGATGGCGCGCATAGAGCACTGCGCACACGCCGTGTCCGTTACGCTTGACCACTGAAGCGCAAACAGTTTTTTTTTTCTACATAAACATTGTTCGCCGTAGAGAAATCGACGGGCGTGACTGCGGCCATTGTTGTACGAAGCTAAACGTCGAGAATATTAGAGCGTGATACGGTAAAATAACGTATAAATATACATAACGTGCATATAATATAATAATGCCCGTCTGCACAGGATGAGGTGACATTTTGTAATGACATTGTTTTTGTCCTTTTTTTTTATTGTTTTTGTCCTAATGAACAAATACATCACGCAATACACGTTAACATTAAAATGAAGATCCCTAAACAAAAAAAATACGCAATAAGCAGCTCGGTGACTTGCATATTATAATTAAATTGTATTGGATCACTCATAAATTCATTACTATACAACGAAGACCATTCCACAATTTCCCGTGGGTCTTTTAAATTGCGCCTAATGAATTTTTTCGAGCATATTGATTTTAGATTGGTGGTATCACCCAAAACATACAACTGCAATTATATTTTGATTGCCGAGCATTATGAGTTATCCATATCATCAACATCATATCAGCCAAAGGAAGTCCACTGCTAAGCAAAGGCCTCCCCCATAGAGTTCCACAATTGTGTCGTCATTCTAGAGGGGTTGAGCTCAGTATGAATACTGTTACATAAGAGGGGACGCTGCTGCCCATGCCTTTGATTTCTCCAAATTTTCTTAGTAGCCTTTTTCGATATCCACGAAAGGAGACGGAGTGGTGCTATATTCTTAAGCCGGACACCACACGGCCAGGTTATCCAGGTACGGATTTGGGGATCTCATACAAAAACAAACTGAATTATTTTAGGATTCATCATCATCATATCAGCCACAGGAAGTCCACTGCTGAACAAAGGCCTCCCCCTTAGATTTCCACAACGAGCGGTCACATGCCGCTCTCATCCAACGACTCCCAGCGACCTTCACCAGGTCGTCTGTCCACCTCGTTGGAGGTCGTCCCACGCTGCGTTTTCCGGTGCGCGGTCTCCATTCGAGAACCTTTGTGCCCCAACGGCCATCAGTTCTACGAGCAATGTGCCCTGCCCATTTCCACTTCAGTTTACTAATCCTTTCAGCTATGTCGACAACTTTAGTTCTTCTACGGATCTCCTCATTTCTGATTCGATCTCGTAGAGAAATACCAAGCATAGCTCTCTCCATAGCTCGCTGAGTGACCTTGAGCTTTCTTATGAGGCCCATTATGAGTGACCACGTCTCTGTTCCATATGTCATCACTGGTAACACACACTGGTTAAAGACTTGCGTCTTGAGGCATTGCGGTATTGTTGACGAAAAGACGTTGTGAAGTTTCCCGAACGCTGCCCAGCCGAGTCGGATTCGACGATTGACCTCTTTCTCGAAGTTGGACCTACCTAACTGGACAGTTTGTCCTAGGTAGACATACTCGTCAACAACTTCGAGAACAGAGCTCCCAACGGATATTGGGATGGGCACGACATGGGCATTTGACATGACTTTTGTCTTGCCCATGTTCATTTTAAGGCCCACCTGTTGGGAAACTCTGTTGAGATCATCGAGCATTGTGCTGAGCTCTTGCAGCGATTCTGCCATGACTACGATGTCATCGGCAAATCGAAGGTGAGTGATATACTCGCCATTGATGGTAATGCCGAATCCTTTCCACTCCAGTAGCTTGAAGGCATCCTCCATTGCAGCGGTGAACAGTTTCGGGGAAATGACATCCCCCTGTCTCACACATCTCTGCAATGGAATTGCCCCCGTGCTCTGTTCATGTACTCGGACCGACATGGTGGCGTTTCTGTATAAGCACTTCAACACTTCAATGTACCGATAGTCAATCTGGCACCGCTGCAGAGACTGCAGCACTGCCCAGGTTTCGATCGAATCGAAGGCTTTCTCATAGTCCACAAACGCCAAGCATAGTGGCAGATTATACTCCTCGGTCTTCTGTATAACCTGCCGCAGCGTATGGATGTGGTCTATGGTACTGAAACCTTTTCGGAAACCGGCTTGTTCGGGAGGCTGGAAGTCATCGAACCTGCGCTCGAGACGATTCGTGATGACCCTTGAAAACAGCTTATAAACAAGGCTCAGAAGTGAGATGGGTCTATAATTCCAAGCACCACCTCACCTCTGTTCCACGCTTCCGGCGTTGTGCCCTCGAGTAAGACGGAATTGAATAGCTTCTGAAGGACTTTAAGTACCGGTGTGCCACCCGCTTTCAGAAGCTCTGTCGTAATTCCGTCTCCACCCGGCGCCTTGTTATTTTTAAGCTGTTTCAAGGCCATCCTAATCTCGTACAGGCTGATGTCCGGGATATCCTCGGTATAGTGTCGGGTTAGTTTGGCTCGCGGGTCTTTGTCAGAGCCAATGGTAGGTATAGTAACCGAGGTGTATAACTGCCGGTAGAAGTTCTCAATCTCTCTCAAAACCTCTGGCTTAGCCGACGCTACACTGCCGTCCTCGGTCTTCAGCTTCATAATACGACTTTGCCCAATAGACTTGTCTCTTGCGAACACTTTGGAGCCTTGATTCCGCTCAATCGCCTCCTTAACACCGTTAGTGTTAAAGGTGCGGATATCGTAACGCAAGGACTTCCATATCCGTCTATTGAGCAGTCGGTATGCTTCAGCATCACCGGAAGACTGCAGCGTCATGGCGCGTCTTTCTGCCATGAGGTCGAGTGTGTGATCGGAGAACTTTTTTGGTCTACCTTTACGGTGGGCTTTAAAGACTTTAGACCCAACCGTTTGGAGAGTTTCTACAAACCTACCATTTAAATCGTCCACAGATACGCAATGTTCCAGGCACTCGAAGCGGTTTTGGAGTTCGAGTTGAAAGCTCTCGGGGTTTTGGATATGAGCACTAGAGGGCCGGAGCGTAGACCTCATCAGATGAGACCTCTCAACTTTGAGATTAATATTCAATGTGCCTCTTACCATTCGGTGATCACTACCGGTTTTCACCCTGTGGATCACAGAGACATCATTGAATATTTGCCTCCTATTGGTCATGATGAAGTCAATCTCATTCCTCGTGGAACCATCGGGACTCATCCAGGTCCACTTCCTGTGAGGCGGCTTTTGGAAAAAGGAGTTCATCATAAAGAGTCCCTCCTTTTCCAAAAAGTCGGCCAGCCTCTGCCCCCTGGAGTTCCGTTGCCCATATCCAAATTGCCCCACTCTCAGCTCACCATCGCATCGAGTGCCCAGCTTTGCGTTGAAGTCCCCCATCACAACAGTGAAATGTGTCTTCGAGGTATGTATGGCCCTACTTACGTCCTCATACATACTCTCTACTTCATCATCTGGGTGTGTCGAGGTCGGTGCGTAGACCTGTATGACCTTCAACGAATACCTCTTGGATATTCTGAGTATAAGGTACGCTACCCTGCTCGACACACTTTGGATGGCCACTATACTGTTAATGAGGGACCTGCGGACGAGAAACCCGACACCACCTTGAGACAGATGTTCGCCTTCCCGGTAGTAGAATAAGTTGCCGGATTTCAGGGTTATCGTGTCCTCCCCCTCTCTTCGTACTTCTGATAGACCCATGATATCCCAGTGCAACTTATCTATTTCTTCTTCCAGCTCAACAATCTCTTCGTCTGCCCTCAGCGTGCGTGTGTTATATGTCACCAGGGCCAGTTTTCGTTTTGGGTGGTAGCCGGATCCCATCCGGAGATTCTTAGCACCCCCTGCCCCGCCGTTTCCGTGGCCGCTACCATGACCAGGAATGGCGGGGCTGCCGGGAACTGGGGGCCGGTGCTTATGTTGTGTTGTTTTCATTTTGGGGGGAATTTGCCGATACTCACCACGCTTGGCAAGCGGGTTGGTGAGCGCAGAATTGCTACTGCTCAGCAAAAGGGACGCTGCTGCCCATCCCTCTGTCCAGTCCCTTATTCGACTTTTACGACCTCCACGGGAGGAGATGGAGTGGTGCTATATTCTTAATCCGGGCACCACACGGAGATTCTTAATCCGGACACCACACGGATTTTAGGATTGAATCGTAAAAATCGGATATAATCGGAATCAAATTACAGCGCCGTTCGAATTCTCTCTGCCTACATTGCTAAAATGGAGCTTAACATTATAAGGTGGTCGAGATTGTAGTATGATGTCATTCCTTCCTAGAGAGATCATGTTAACCCTGAGAGTAATATGTTGGTCCTCATTGAACCTAAGATCATAGTAAGAACATAACCAGTTAAACACTACACTATATATAACATTTCCAACAACGTTGTTTAGGTTGAAACTCGTTTGTTTATCGCTTCCGGTTGATTATCCTTTGTTCAAGCCTGTTCAGGCGCATCTATTCAAATTACGTGATACCGATGCGCATACGCAATGAGCCCGCATGTACCGTACCGAAGTCATTATCGATTGTACTACTCTTCCTTACTTTGCGACAGTGCGCGGTTAGTTTTATCGAAGCTCAATGATTCCAAAATGGTAATGTCACACCGATAAAGTAAAAAATTATTTTTATAATTTGGATCCGCATTCGAAGATGTAGATTTTCTATGGAGATGAACTGGCACGAAACTCCATTGAGTACATTGTTCTCGAAATCAAGGTTATATGAAGACTATATAAAACTCTACACTAAACAAATGTAAATGTAATATTTCATCACATCAGCCAATGACGTCCACGGCCAAGGCGTAGGCATAGATTTCACCAATTGTGTTGTCATTGAGGGGAGAATTTGCCAGTACTCACCACGTTTGGCAGGCGGGTTGGTGAGTGCAGCATGCTGCTGTTACAAAGAAGGGATGCTGCTGCCCATCCCTCTGGCTAACAGACCCTTAGTCACCTTTTACGACATCCATGGGAGGAGACGGAGTGGTGCTATATTCTTAATCCGGACACCACACGGAAATTGTAATATTTATTCAAGTTTATTATTAAATTCTCATGGCAGCACTAGGCTGACCGGTCCTAACAGACCGCACTCGTGCACTCATGACGTATGCATCAGCATCGATTAGCTCAACCATATCGTAAGGAAACTCAGCAACCCTATACACGACGCCTCCATCAGCAGAACATCTGAGTGAGCATAAAACCTGAACTGCCAGACAACTATCACGTCAATTAAACAAATTAATATCCCAAACGGTACTCGCAGTATAAATTACAATGGTAATAAATAAAGGTATATTATAATAAATTCTGTTGTAAATAATTTATACAATACATTTTTTTTACAATATTTTTATGTCTGAATGTAATATTAATAATTGATATAAATAAATTGATGTCACAAAACAATACCGTCAAAATGTCAAACAAACAACACTCTGCCAAATACTTATTCCTCTTATTTATAATATGCTTGTTTGCATAGAATACCTATGCGTACAAATAATTGGTATTGCTATCATTCTATGAAAGTAGCTAAATTAAACTAGTCTTGCAGTAGCTAGCATCTGTTAGGATTCAGATTTCTCTAACAGCAAGTACGGGGCCCCATTGAAGTTTTGATCAAGCGTGATTCCTAAGAAAACTGTTTGATCAACAAATTAAAGTTTCTCACATCACAATTCACACATCACATTTGGCAAAGTAAACTTTATGCATTTAGTTTTCTGCCCGTTTAATACTAAATTATTAACTCCATCCATCCTTAAGAAGAGCGTTATTTATATCGTCAACATTTGGTACACGTTTATCTACTTGATAAACTTATGTCAGCACTATATTCTATGTCACGATACCTAATAATCCCACAAATTCTTTAACCATATCGTTAGCTGTTGGTATACGTATGTGTGCCGCACCTTACCCTACTGTGACAGTTATAGCTTATAGCAAAAATCAATTTAAATCTTTTGCTCATGGATATTATTTTCGTGCTATCCAATTTAATAATCTTGACCAATTAATGATCCGTGTGGTGCCGGCTACGAATAGCACCAACCCATCTCATCCCGTAGGTGTCGTAAAAGGCGACTAAGAGATTAGCCGGAGGATGGGCAGCAGCGTTCTTCGAATACATTAACAACTCAACTGCGATCGCCAACCCGCCTGCCAAGCGTGGCGATTATGGCAAAACCCCTCAATGAGCACACAACACACTGATATCGGTCATTGTGGTGATCTTTGAGGGAGGCCTGTGTTCAGCAGTGGACTCCATTCGGGCGAAATTATGATGAATTAAGGCAGGTAAGTTTATTACAAACCTGCAAAGACACCTTAAGGAAGGTACAAAGTGTAGCCTGCATGGGCGTCACTGGAGCCTTTAAAACCACGCCTAGTATGGCATTCGAGTGGATTTTGAACATTAAACCACTTCATATTCACATACAAACAGAGGCAAGAAAATCTCACTACAGTCTTGCGAATCGATACAAGCCCTGCACAAAACAAACATCCAGTCCATTGGATCCTGTGAAAGAACTGGATGACTTAATGGACGTGACATGTGATACTGACAATCCAGTCTATATGTTCTCACTCAAGCCCATAACTCATTTGACACTCATCTCATTTGGTATACTGATGGGTCTAAAATGACATCAGGTACGGGAGCAGGAATTTGGTCAAATGACTGCAATATCAATCAATCTATGGGGCAATATACATCGGCTTTCCAGTCGGAGTCCTATGCCATAACTGCCAGCATTAGAGAAATGCTAAGGAGGTATGTGAAGGACAAAACCGTATACATACTCAGTGACAGTCAAGCAGCTCTAAAGGCATTAATCTCCTTTAAAGTTAAGTCGAAACTAGTCAAGGAAGGTGTTATCCTACTAAACAAACTAGGAAAACACAGTAACGTAAAGCTTATCTGGGTACCTGGACACGAAGGTGTTGAAGGTAACGAGAAGGCAGATCAACTAGCAAGGGCTGGCTCGAATAAGCAGCTCATTGGCCCTGAGCCATTCGTAGGAATACCTCATAGTACATGTCAGAGAATGGAGGCAAGTGAGAGGCCTAAACCATTCCAAGACTTTCTGCAGCACAAGACTAGACGGGTTTAAGAGACTATTCAATCTTACCAAAACCCATTTAAGGCACTATATAGGCGCAATGACAGGCCACTTCGGCACCAAGGAGCACCTCCATAGGATGAAGCTTAGCACAACGGATACATGCAGATTCTGTATGGACAATCAAGAGTCAATGCAGCACATTTTGTGCAGCTGTGACGCTCTGGGAAGACGTAGGGCAAAACATCTAGGAATAGCTTATCCTTTGCCTGATGATTTTGCACGGCTCCAGGCAGGTATGATTACGAAGTACCTACAGGGACTTCTTGATTTGCCAGCGGAGGAGTAGTGCAGGGCTTTGGGCAGCACAATGGATCCAATAGGGTTGAAGTGCATTCGCCTGATGCTGAGCCCGTGGGAGCCAACAATAGAATAGAAGGCAGGTGAGGCGGCAATGGGTCCTCACCTCCCTGCTGACATAGTTAACTAATCAAACTAAACTAAAATTAAAAAGTCACACAATCAGTTATATGAAAGTATTGTCCTTGGAATAATAATTCTAGCTTTGAAACAAAAGTATTTTAGAATGTGTGATCTATTTAAAATAGCAGATTTTTTACCATATATTGTAAATTATTTGAACTTACTGGCTGACAAGAAAATCGTTGATTTGTTAATATTGTAGGCACTGCCTACGGATGTAGAAATTTTCGTCCATAACTTTCCCGAAAACAGGAATATTCAAAATGTATAGTACATATTCTTGTATGTTTTGAAGGATTCCACTAGTCACCACATTTTTACATCAAGCCAGTCTCAAATCACAATCGGCGAGAAACCTGTTTAAAATTTAGAAATGTAAGTATATAGTTTATTTAATCCATTTACCAAATCAATACCCTTCCGCACAAACATAAGAACTAATTATGACTTTGTTCCGAAAATCAAGGAGTTAATAAATAAGGTATAAGACGTTAAAACTTTATCAAAACAATAGTTCTCCTATTCATTACGAGGGCGGCACTGAAAATTTCGGGAATCAAGGAAGTGACACAACATTACTATTTAAACATGTATTTATTGCTTTTCGAAGTATTCTCCGCCAAATTTGACAGATTTTTCCATACGATGGAACCAATCATTGAAGCAACCATTCCATTCGGAAGTTGGGGTCTCCAAAATGGCCGTTATGTAGGCGTCCACAGCTTCTTTAGGTGATGAAAATCTCTGTCCACGCAATTTATTCTTTATTTTAGGGAAAGTATAGAAA
The DNA here is from genome assembly GCA_947459985.1 of Diloba caeruleocephala. Classification (NCBI taxonomy): domain Eukaryota; kingdom Metazoa; phylum Arthropoda; class Insecta; order Lepidoptera; family Noctuidae; genus Diloba; species Diloba caeruleocephala. Next base: position 16,541,646 of record OX381615.1, read on the forward strand.
TCATTAGGGCTTAGGTCGGGGCTGTACGGCGGATGGTCTAATAATTCTATGTTTTCTTGCTCTAAAAACTCTTTTGTTCTGTGCGCGGTGTGAGAACTCGCATTGTCGTGATGGAGGATGATGCGGCGGTTGCAGTTCTCTCTACGGAGTTCAGAAACGACCTGTGGCAAACAAATGCTAGCATACCATTCTGCATTAACCGTTCTTTGTCCCTCAAGAGGAATAGTCGTAACATGGCCGGTTTTTGAGACAAACGTGGCCACCATTTTTTTTGCAACACTCCGTGAACGAACAATTTTTGTTGGCTTTAACTCATTATCGAACACCCAAACTCGTGACTGGTTTTTTGTTTCGGGTTCGTACGCATATATCCAGGATTCGTCACCTGATACGATGTTGTATACAGCATTTGAGGATCCTGCGTGGAATCTTTCGAGAGTTCTGACGTACCAAGTAACGCGAGCCACTTTTTGCTCTTCACATAGCAAATGCGGTATCCATCGGGAAAACAACTTTTTTACACCTAATTGTTCATGCAAGATTATTTGTATTTGACTCATGCCAATGTCTAAAGTTGCCTGAATTTCGCGGTATGTCACATGTCGATCTTCCTCAATCAGCTTACGCACAGCATCAACGTTTTCTTGGGTGACTGCAGTTTTTGGACGACCTTGACGAGGATCATCACTGAGCTTGACACGTCCACGTTGAAATTCAGCAAACCAGCGATAAATTGTGGTTTTGGATGGGGCTTCATCACCAAATGCAGAAATCATCCGGTTAACACACTGTTTTTGTGTTAAACCACTTCGAAAGTCATAATAAATCATCGCTCTTGAATTTTCTCGAGTCAATTCCATTTTCTCAACGACTAAACAATAGTACTGGGCGTTTTGTTCAGAAACACTTTAGTAAAACAGTTTTTAGATGATAAACGAACGGACGGTTTCTCGGCTAACTGACATTACGTTCCAAAACGAACGAGATTTCTAACCTGAGTAATCACATACTGCAAACTTCGTTCTCTCAAAAATCGTTCCAGTCGCCGTTTCTTCACAAACGTTCGGTTGGTACAACTACTTTGCACGTTTTTTGAACGAAGCATCTAATTAAATACCTTACGGTGATTGTAATAAGAACTATTATCGTATGAAGAACAACCAGTTGTTTTTAACCGCCAAGTAACTACTTTTAGTTACAACGCTAAAATGAATCTTATATGTATTAGCACAAACTACAAATTTGGTGGTAGAAAAACATGATGGAGAAAAACTGTTTCTTTTTGGCTCTCGTTTCAAGGACGGCTAGTCGGACGTTCGTTTTTGTTTGAATTTGATTCTTGCATAAATTGTATAGTGTTGGTTGACGTCACACGTGCATGGTTCCCGCGTTTTTATGTTTAGAAAAAGTATGACGAATGGTTAATAAATTTATTACTTTCGTATTTATTAATGCAATTTATTACAATTTATATATTGAATTAAATTAATTTATAATTACGACCTAAGTCACTTTCCAAACCACCCAATATCCGTTAATTGATGAATTCATTTTTCAGTAGAATGTTTTCGTAGTCTAATTACGCGGAAGCACGGGAGAATAATATAGGTATATTATAGATAGGGCGGAATGGGAGGGGGAGGCCTTTGTTCAGCAGTGGACGTACTGTGGCTGATATGATGATACTTAGGTCATGGTCATGGAAAAACAGTTTCTTTAAAATCTGTTTTTGGAAACTCTTTTTTGAGAAAATAAAACTGTTACGTTTCATTTTCCGAAAAATCTAAAACGACCCAGTACTACTAAACAAGTTTGACAAAACCTTGTGACAAGACCGTGAATCTTTTTTTAAATAAATAAATGGTTTTCGATTTGTAAAACCAAGGAGTAATTAAAAAGATTTTAAAATGACAGGAACAGTGGAAATATTCCATTCCCGATACTTTTAGTGCAGCCTATGTATTAAATTATTGAAGATATTTATACAATTTCTTACTAATAAAATAGTTATCACGGATTAATTTATTTAGGTAGTAGTAATTTAGGTAGAAGATATATATTTATGAATCTTTATTATTAAATCTTATGCAAAAACGATAGAAAACGTACATTTAGTATATTTGGCATTTAAAGATAAAAGATAAAGATAAAAAGATTTATATATATATTTAAACCATTAATGGCACTTATGAATCGTCAAGACTTTAGTTGCCACGTTCCAAGGTGTAGATTTCCTATGGAGAAGAACGGGCAAGAAACTCCATTAAAAAGGCCATTTAAAAGGCGAAATCCCAGAATTGTATAACTAGTACGTCTGTTGGCATTGAAATAGCCAATATTTATCAAAATTTCTTTTAAAATTCATCATCATTGGATTCCGACCACAACATTATAAGTAAGTGAAATGTCAAAAATACGGTGGTCGCTTTTTCATTTTATTATTAAATTATACAAACGTGTAAAATAAACGTGAAAATATTTCTTTGAAGTAACAAGGATTGATTTTTTCGTGTGTGTTCATGTGAGTTCCGCAAAGCATATTATCAAGAGTTCGGCTTGCCGATGGAAAAATTCAGCTACATCATTCTCGTCAAAACGTTGATTCTGCTTGACCAACAGGGAACGGCACATGCCATTTTTATACATAAGATAAATCATCATCATCATCATCAGCCTATCGCAGTCCACTGCTGGACATAGGCCTCTTCAAGTGTATGCCACTGATCGAGATCCTCGGCTACTCTCATCCAGCTACTGCCAGCCATAAGATAAATACATGGACATAATCCAAATACATTTATAAGAATAAGCCACTTTCGGTTAAAAATGTTAGTGGCGTATGTTAACCAGATGGAGTGAAGTAAACATGGCTGGAGGCGCGCAACGCTTCAAGACGTGCGCAAACCGTTAGTGCTTTCTCTTTTAATCACACGCAATGCTCGCATTAGAATGACAGGTCTTTATCACTGGAAATTTGTTCAACTTAATATCTATAGGTAATACTTTATCTTTGGTCACGTTATTTGAAAATGACGGAATAAAAATAAGTAAGAGCGCTTGATTTGGCATGTATTGGCCAGTGCCAATACATGCCAAATCAAGCGCCACTCATCATATCATCACATCACATGTCAGTACATGTGTGTGTGACTTTTTACGGGACACTTTTTTACACGAAATGATTTGTTGGGTATCATACTGGAATTTATTCATTCGGTCCGCACATAAAACATTCAGAGACAACTCATACATTAAGTTATTCATTTCATTCAATTAAACCCTAGAAACAATCAATTTGCTCCATACTTATAGCTAAAATCGATGGCTAACACTAAAATATTAATAGGTACACAATTACAATTACAGCCTTCCAAGACATTTACGAGCAATAATTGTAGAATACTTGTGTAGTTAGATTGGAACATGTGTTTCAATTCCCACAGACTATTCATAGACTCCATATCGATTGTGACTACTTATCCTCGCTTTCACATTGTACTGAAACTAAGAATTGTTTTAAATTAATATTTACAGAATATAGTATTGTCTACCTTATTAAAAAAATAGTTCTCTTAAATCGAAATAACTTACGGAAATATATCGCGTTTATTTCATTCATTATACCTATGTATATACCGATGTGCAGCATCCATACGTGCAGCGTCCATACGTGCCGTATACATACACACATCAAAAAAGTCTAAGCAACACATACTATTTCAAATTATTAATCAATTATTATATCATTTCTTACCAAGTAGGTAATACTTATGTAAACTTTTCAAGCCTGATACTACAACGGTAAGAGTGTACCGTCGTCCTGGAAATACTGAAAGACTGAGGTGCGTTCAGAAAGTGCATCCATACAACGGCTCAACGGAGATGGGGTGGTGGCATTATGAGCCGGCACCACACACTGCACAATCGCCAGACCTCAACCCCATCGAGCATGCATGGGACATGCTCCAGAGACGTGTTTTAAAGGACTTGGATGGAATGACAACAACCCAACAACTGATGGACTTACTAAAATTTCATTGGGAGCAATTGCCGCAGGATAACATTAACAGTCTCATCGATTGTATGAATAATCGGTGCCAGCAAGTTCTCCATAACAGAGGAGGCCACACTTTGTTTTATTTATGCAATTTTTGTACAACCATTTAATTTTAAGTTTAGTTGATTAGGCACCTTACTTTGTACTACGTACATACAGAACTTACTCGTAATTATTTTTAATTAAGATTATTAAAAAATAAATAAAAAAACATTTGTTGTTTAATATCAAAAAAGCATTAAAAAATAACATAAATAAGTAAATACTAAGGATTTAATGCGAAAACCCATTGTAAAATTGAAATTTGTATGTGTTGCTTAGACTTTTTGATGTGTGTACGTGTAACGTGCAATCATTTTAATAGTATAAAAGCTCATTGCGATTAACACCGTTTATAGATTTTTTAAAATGAATTTAATTTTTGTTCTTTATGAGTGAGGGCAATTCACGTTTCAAATAATACCAGCACTAAAGCTCTAGATTGAAATACAAAGCGTCGCCATGAATACAATGCAGAATCACCTAGAACATGTTCAAAACAATTCAGGAAGGCCCAATAAAAAGAAAATTAAAGAATATATAGCACTTTTTTATTACCCATTTTTCGACCGGGGTGCCTATTAAAATTGCTGTCTCATTACATTTTCAGAAGTGTACCTAAAAAAACGCTAAATGTTGACTGCACGAACACTAGGCGGGCAGTTAAGTTTACTCACATTCGTTCTAGTTTGATAACGCCTCAAACAATACTTTTCACTCGCTTGTTTTACTTTTTACTACTTTGAACACGCAAGAATATTTCTGACACGAATGTCGTCTACTGCCCTTTCATTAGTTCGTAAATACATATTGTTGTACTAAGTGGAATAAATTGAATAATTTAATGTTAGAAATTGAATTCAATGTATTGTTTATTATTTTTAAGTTATGGAAGAACAAGCATGATTTGTTAAAGAAATAAAAGGTAAGAGTGAACAGGGATACATTTTTTCTTGTAACATACTGATTTAAGCCTTCATACAAAAGAACAGTAGGTATACCGACTGCTGTCCGTAAGGTTAAACAAAAATAAAGGTACTATCATACCTGGACCGTATGCCGTGTTAGGTTGTACCTTTGACACACGCAATTTTCCTTCTTATTAGTATTTCCAACTCGCAAGCAATTCATTTTAATTAAGCCTTTCTTGTCACGCACTTATTAACTAGGTAACTTATATTTATCTACATTTTACTTGTAACTTAAAAAGTACTTATCGGTTAAATAGTATTGTTTGCACGCTATTATTAGTTAGCATTATGTACTTATGTGCTAAATAGTGCCTCCCAAAGACCACAGCAATGAAAGGGCAGATATTACCATATCGCCACGTTTGGCAGGCAGATTGTAGTACATAATTACGTAGCTGGCACACAAGAACTCGGCGTCGCTCGATATTATATATTAAAAGAAGTCATTGGCGTCGCTCATTTTCTTGAATGATAGTTTGTTAGTTGAATAGTTTTGCGTCTAGTCTAGCAGTAATGTGTCATACTTATATTAATAAATCAAATGCTTTTATTCTATATTTTAACAAACAACTGGGTTCCGAAGAAAGTAGTTTCACCTAGTTCAAAAATAAAAATTATTAAAAAATGTTATTATCATTTTGATGTAATATATTATAAATATATATGTTGTATAAATATTAACGACGAATTACTTAGATGATTTTTTATTGGTCCCAGTTGAAAATCATCATGAACTACCTCCGCCCCGGAAAGGACAAAGGGGCATGCCGGACTCTACCGAATAAAACCACTGGAGCGGTCATCTTCGGCACTTAAGGGGGGCTCCAGGTCATATCTACATATCCTACTTACCTATATTGCTTGACTAAAATTATAATTAGGAGAATGAGACAAAGACTAATAGGGAAATGCCCTATTAAATCTATATAAGTACTCATTAAACTTTAGCGTTAGAGTAAACATTTAGTCCACATACTAATCATTTCAAATGATCCAAACTGACGTTATCAAAAACCTCACTGTAGGACTCTCACCTTTCCTAAGAAGGAAGGTATATATCCCATGTATATTTACCTCGCTAGACAGGCGAGTTTTCGAACGTAGTGTATACTAGATAATAGATATACATATCAAGCCATAAACACCGTAGTTCGAACAGCGAATTGTTAATACTATCCTTTTGATTAAAATAGAAAAGAGGCAGTGAAAAATTTACTTAATACTTAACTTTTACTTACCTGATCGGTACCTATCACGAGATCTAATTCTGTGTGAATTTACTACCCCTTTACAACAACAAAAAATACATAATACAAAATCCTTCAAATTTCTTCCCACTTTCTTACACTTCGCGTTTAACGTGTTATAATAAAATTAATGTCCCGTTTCTCGCCGACAAACTCAACGTTTGCGACAAAATGGGTGTGGAACGTCGATAGCTTTGAATGTTTGATACGACCGGCGGGGGAAGGGCCGCCTACAGTGAAACGTAGCCTTTTTTTTATTGTTGTCCAGTGGAAATTCTTCATGAACTTCCTTCGCCCCGGGGTATGGACTGAAGGACTCCTACCGGCTAAACCTACTGGAGCGGTCATCTTCGACACCGAAGGGATCCAGATCCTCGTAAGATCACACTAGAGCCGCCCATAGGTGGCACGCCTTAGGCACATCACGGACGGGATGACTGTAAAGCAGATCCCCGCGGAGGGATTGTAAAGGTTCCCCCGAAGCGGGATCGGGAGAGGGCCGATCCCGCTCTGCGGTCTCCTTCTGGAGCATGACGGTCTCTCAGAAGGAGAACACTGCATTCCAGTTTACGTGCTCTGCTAACATAGCCGATACTACTGATGGCAGAGAGAAATCTTGCCCGATCCGATCGACCAGGATTCGTGCTCGGTGGCCCACGCAGGGCACGCCTCGAGCGTGTGCTGTGCGGTGTCCTGGTCGCTATCACAATAGTGGCATTGTGCCGTGGCCTCGCATCCTATCCTGTGCAGGTATGCACCGAAACAACCGTGCCCGGTGAGCACCTGCGTCAGCCGGTAGGTGTCGCGCTCACTCTTTCTGAGCCAGGCTCCGAAAAGCGGCAAGACAGCCTCGACGACGCGCTTGGTTACAAACTGCATCCAAAGGCGGCGACGTTAGAAAGGCTGAGGCAACGCCAAGCTAGCCATGCGAACCATAGATGGAGCCGTCCATTTAAGGTCCACGACCGACTCCATCGACTGCCATCTAACGCAGGTGCTAACGGACCCCCGATTCAGCAATCGGAGGTCAAGCGTCGCCGCCGAGTCTTGCATTATTCTCCCCCTTGGTCCATCCCAGCGGTTGGTTGTCCCAAGCTCTGGAGTGAGCGTTGAAGTCCCTTACGACGAGCACTGGACAGGCGAGTATTTACAAGGAATGCTGCGTGCTACCGCGTCCAGGTATCCCTCGAAGTCGGCGAGAGACTCGTTGGGGGTGACATAGCAGCCCACTATTGCCAGAGTGCCACTCTACGACGTCGAAGCCCTGCCCCCTGTCCAACAAGGAGTAGTCAAAGTCGAAGTCAAAGTCAAATATTTTTATTTCAAACTAGCTGGGACCCGCGGTTTCACCCGCGTGTAATTTAAAAGAAATTTAGAGTACTTCGACATAGACACTTGACATAGAATATATATATTGGATTTCAAGGGTTTTATTTTTTTTGCGCGGAACCCTAATTGTTTTTCTAAAATAAACGTAGCCTAAGTTATTCCTTATAACATTAGCTATCTGCCAGTGAAAGTCCCGTCAAAATCGGTCCAGCCGTTTCGGAGATTACCCGGAACAAACAGACAGACAGACAGACAGACAAAAAAATTAAAAATTGTTTTTTTGTTATAGGTCCCGTATATACTTTCATATGCATTTAGTAAAAAGCTGTTATTTTGAAATTACAAACAGACACTTCAATTTTATTTATTTGTATAGATAAACCAAATATTGGCACTTATGAAACGTCAGAATCTAAGTTGCACGGTTCCAAATAGTTGATCTATGGAGAAGAGCCGGCAAGAAACTCCATAGATACTCTTTTAAAATAATTGAGATTACAATGTTGATTGATACAAATTATGGTAAAACATATAACGAGCATGATGTACGCAAATGTATAAAAAAACATACTAATGTAATATAATTATTATTCGCCATGGCAGTTAATGGCTGACCAGTCCCAATAGACGGCACCCGTTCACGAGCATGACGCACGCATCAGCATCGCTTAGCTCAACCATATTGTAGGGAACCGAACGATCCGATACACAACGCCACCGCCAGCAAGACATTTTAGTGAGCATGACAGACCGATACTACCAGGCAAAAGGCAAAGTATAGGTACTAAATATATAACATTCACGGCAACATGATGCTAAAATTAACGACTAATTGATGCTCGCACATTTACAATTTATGAATAATTAATATAATAATGTCAAAATATTAAGAAAATATTAGAAAGTAAATTGCAGTCATTATACTAAACATAGGCAAATAATTTATATCATAATTATAGAATTCAATTTTAAATAAGTCAAATCAAATGTCAGGATGTCAACAAAAAATTTCACTACAATTTGTTTGTAAACGGTAGAGCATTGATTGGAAGTAACAATACGTCGATAATGTGAAAATTATAAAATATATTATAAAGCCCCAGAGGGTCGCAGTGTGCAGGAGGGAAACGTTTGCCAGACATCGCTATCGTCGATGTAATGATTTATATTATAGTAGGCTTTCGAAATTAAAATGCGCTTAATCAACGATTTGAATCTTATTTCTGGTAAGTCGGTAATACTACAAGGAATTTTGTTATAGAATCTAATACTGTTTCCCATAAACGACTTGCTGGTTCTACTAAGTCTAAAGCCCGGTACAACCAACTTGTTCTTGTTGCGAGTATTTAAGCTGTGCACGTCACTTTTCTTACTAAAATTAGCTATATGTATACCCATAATGTTTTGGAAAATATATAAGGATGGTAGAGTAAGAATGTTTGTTTCCTTAAATAGTTCCCGTAGTGACTCACGAGAGTCCAGGTTATAGATAGCTCGCACTGCTCTTTTCTGTAATATAAAAATAGACTCAACATCAGCAGCCGAGCCCCACAGTAAAATTCCATAAGACATAATACTGTGAAAGTACGCAAAATATACTAACCTAGCTGTAGCCACATCCGTAACCTGTCTAATTTTCCTAACGGCAAATGCAGCAGAGCTTAGTTTGCCTGAAAGTGCCTTTATATGGGGTCCCCATTGCAATTTTGAGTCTAAAGTAACACCCAAAAACACAGTTGAGGAGACTAGATCTAATTCTTTTCCGTCAAGTTTTACTTGTGACCTTACGTGGGTCAAATTTGCTGTGGAGAATCTTAGACATTTAGTTTTATTTGCGTTTAATAGAAGATTATTCGCCGAAAACCAATCAGATATCTTATCTTATATCATTGGATTCTATAAGATGGCTATCCTTTCTATTTACTTTAAATATAAGCGACGTGTCATCAGCAAACAAGACTATCTTCGACATTGTATCGTTTATCATGTATGGCAGGTCATTTATATAGACCAGAAACAAAAATGGCCCCAAAATTGATCCTTGCGGTACCCCCATTTTAACGCGTGAGCCTGTTGATGTGACTTTTTCAATTTCTACTCTTTGATCCCGATTTGACAAATATGAGCTTACAAAATCAATAGATCTACCTTGAATTCCGTAGTACTTAAGTTTCAGAATGAGGGTGCGGTGGTCCACGCAGTCGAATGCCTTAGACAGATCGCAGAACAAGCCTAAAGCATCATGTGCATCCTCCCAGGCCCCTAAAACGGTTTTAATGAGAGTGGACCCAGCATCCTCTGTAGATCGTCCCCGCGTAAATCCAAACTGATTGTCATGAAATATCCTATTTCTGTTAAAGTGTGCTGCCATTTGATTTAAAACTAGCTTTTCAAAAATTTTGTTTAAGGTTGGTAGCAGAGATATTGGCCTATAATTTGATGCATTATTTAGGCAACCAGCTTTAAAAATGGGTACAATTTTGCTGGATTTCATGAGATCGGGAAAAGTGCCCTCTGCGATGCAGGCATTTAATATTAGAGCCAAAATTGGCGCAATATTAGTTATAACAGATTCGATGGCTTTCATTGACAATCCCCATAAGTCTTCAGTTTTTTAACTACTATGGTTTTAAATGTTTTAATTATATCACTGTCTGTCACAAAACTAAATTCAAAGACAGGTACATGTAAATCGACATTTTTCTTTAAGAATGCCTCTGCTGCTAAGGGATACGATGGAAGGTGTTTAGTAGTCTCTATTGGAATATTAGTGAAAAAGTTTTCGAGGAAATTTGCGACTACAGACTTATCTGAAACTAGTTTGTCATCGATATTTAAATTAATTGCACTGTCACTGAATCTACCATCACTAGTGGGTAGGGTAGTAGTGGGCCCACTGTCGGCTCCAGCCCAATAAATAGCGACGGAGTTCCCGTCGCCCCCAAACCAGTGAGAGTGTTCCTGGACGCCATAGGGCTCCACCACAACTGCCAAGGCAACCGACCGCTCCACAACAGTCTTCAGTAGGACCTTTAATTGGCCTCCATCGCCTCCGGTGAGCCGGAGCGTGCAACCGGTGCCTTGGCGCAGTCTTTTTCAGTTCCTCAACCAAGGCAGGGGGGACCTGCTTCCCCTCCTGCTTTTCTGGGCTGCGCGTGACTTGCAGCCCAGCTTGTGTTCGATCGGAAGGCCAAAGTCCGCTCACAATCGACAGTTTTTTAACTGCGCCGTGCATTCTCAAACTTTGTGTCCCTGGCTGCCACAAGCGAAGCACCGGTCGCTTCGGTCAACCCCCCCACGTATGGTGCATCAGAGGCGCACCTGCCCAAACTCGTGACATCGGTAGCATGGCAGCGGCCGTGCTTCCATTACCATCCCACGCAAATGCGGCAGGTGGACTCACTTTTTGGCCGCCTCCAGCGGTAAACAGACCCAGACCATACCCAGGGACACCAGTGAGCGGCCAATTTTACCCACCCTTATGTCCCCGGGAAAACAAGCCGTTGCCGCTATGATGGCTTCTTTGACCTCAGCCTTGGTGACGGCGTCACCCAAGTGCTTAATCCTGAGCTCTCCCATCTTTATAGGACGCGCAATATGCACGTCGAAGATGGGGGCGAGCACCTTCCGCATTCGGCCTTGCGCGAAAGCACTATTCCGACGCCTGCTGGTGTCCTTATGGTTACGGTGTCCGGACCGGTGAGCCCGATGCTTTGCCGTGCCTCGGCAATGACGTCACCCAACTTAGTGTCGGGTGAGCCCTCGGGCACTGTCACCGTAATAGGTCATAAGGTCACATGAAAGCAAGGTAATGGCCTGGAGTTCACTTCGTCGCGCATCGACCAGTGTCGCGGCTGGTCGCAACTAGACGTCATTCTTATACGTAATTCTTGCAAAATATTACGGAAAATATGCATTCCTGTGTTTATATAAGATGTATGCACAAATTATAGTACAACTATGAGCAAAAAACGTCATTCCATGCGTAGAATCTATACTCTAAATAAAATTACAGTATTTTGTTTTATTACGCGGTCTAATGGCGGCCGGCGCTAGGAAGACATCGAACGAGCATGCGCATAGCTGCTACCTGACGTTACTAAAGGTGTATACTCATCTCTTTCTAACAACAGGTATGCCGCATGGTGGCTTTCATTTTCTCTCCGTTCCTTCGCGCATGTTTTAGAGCTGTACTGGTAGTAGGTATAGTAAAATTTACACCATTCTATAGTGTCATAATATTCGTGTATGGCGCATCTATTTGTAAAATATAATTGTGCGGAATAGCTTTATCCGATCGATAGTCAGGCCACGACCGAAACCTACCACCGATGTCATCTGATTAGCACCACCGGAGACTTCGTCCAGCGAGTCGTATTTAAGGGTACACCTACTCCTATGGACAACGGGTCTCGACCCCCCGATTTCTGATATTAATAGCATTACTGTGTCATTGCACCGTAGCCAGGATCCGCCGTTTGGCAACCCACGCAAGGCACGCCGAGCGTGTCGAGCGTTCGCTGTGCGGAATTCAGGTTGTCTCCACGGAGGTGGCACTCAACATCCGTAAGTCCTAAAGCGTCAACTTAGGGATGACTTCATCAGCAGGAATTACTGCAATTGTGCAGCAGCATCACCGAGCGAAAAGATTAGTGCCGGTAACCAACCCACTAACCGTTCGTGTGGTTAAAGGCAAAGCTTGTGTCCGAGTTGTTCAAGCCACCACAAGGCGTCTGACTTGGCTCAACGACTGTCGTCTAATGACAATAAGCGGGACCGTAGATTTGACAGGTCCTCTGAAGCACGAAGACGCACAATTAAAATTCCACTATGATGTCACCCATCCATAGACTGACCACGCCTCACCGATCGTTTACCGATCAGTGACTGCAACTGGCTATGAACGCTTGTCTAACAGTGGACTATAATAAGCTGAGTTGATAGACAAAGTATACTTTTGTATCAATATTAATTAAATGAAATCATATTGAATCATAGTGAAATCATGACCACTGAGATACTGCCATGAGGTTAATCCCTATTGGGGCAGTATGACACAAACTTATATAGTTTTTCGAGCGCAGATGCGTTACCTAGGCCTGGTACTTCACCGGAGGTGGGACTTCGGCGACCACTTCCGCCAGTTTGCCCCGAAGCTGATCAGCGCTGCGTCCGCCCTAAGCCGGCTACTGCCGAACTTGGGTGGACCTAGTGCGGGCTGCCGAAGGCTTTACAAGGGGATGGTCCGCTCGATGGCGCTTTACGGCGCTCCGGTGTGGGCGGAATCCCTGACTGCCCAGAACAAGACTGCTGCGAAGACCTCAACGAGTCATGGCAGTCAGGGTTATACGCGGATACCGCACGGTGTCTACCGAGGCCGCGTGCACGTCGCGGGGGACCTGGAGGCACGGGTGCTCGCAGTCTTCAGGTCAGTCAGTCAGGAGGATAGCGGATGTTTGGGCCGAGAGTGGCAGTCGCCCTCCGCCTTAAGCTGTCACACGATGGCGCAGGGAGGCTCATAGCGCCATCATGGACCAGTGGAAGGTGAGGCTGGAGATTCCCAGTGCTGGTCTTAGGACCGTAAAGGCTATCCAGCCAGTCCTGGAAGAGTGGGTGCGGAGGCGGCATGGGACGTTGTCCTTCCGTCTTGTGCAGATGTTGTCGGGGCATGGCTGCTTCGGCAAATACCTGCACACAGTGGCAAGGCGGGAGGCGACTCCCGTTTGCCATCCAATGTGGCTACAGTGAGGACACGGCGCAGCACAGTCTCGAGCAGTGCCCGGCTTGGCCGGTGCAGCGCCGTGACCTCATTGCAGTGGCTGGTAGAGACCTCACGTTGCCGGCTCTCATAAAAGCCATGGTAGACAGTGAAGGGGCTTGGGAGGCAGTCGCAACCTTCTGCGAGGACATTTTCTCGCGGAAGGAGGCGGCGGAGCGGGTCAGGGAGGAAGGCGCCCTGGCTGACCCGATCCGTCGCAGGCGGACGGGTCGTAGGCGGTGTAACGCCCTCTTGATGCCGCCCTAACAGTAGACAGCGGGCGGTAGATCGGAGAGTCTGCCGCCTGATGTCCTAGATACATCGCCGTACTTACAGGTAGACGCATACGGGCGTCAACAGCCTCCACTCCGCGTTACCTGCATCCGCTTTTTGATGGGCCACGAGAACTGCATATATACTACTTTCGCGGCCCATCAAAAAGCGGATGCAGGTAACGCGGAGTTTTAGTGGGTGCAAGCCCCACATAACCACGCAGTTTCCCCAGACGACATGACATGCGTTAGGCATTTTCTCCGCCAATAAAAACAAGAAGAAAGTATGTCACAAACTCAGAGAAGCCACATTAGATCAAGTTGATCCACTCGCGTGATACTAGAAAAAATTAAATTCGCAAGATCTAAAATAAATTATACAAACCACAGCTCTAGCCGAGCTTCTGTCAGTAGTGGGGAGCGACACAACATATCTCATTGCCTTAGAGACGAGGTAGGTGCCTCTTTTATAGCATACCTTTATTATTTGGATGAAGTGGAACATCATTAGCTCTCGCAGGACTTGGTTTTAGTTGGCCCATAAGTGGGAGGCCGCTAGAACTAGGTATAATATATACGCTTTGTATTGGAAATGTCTAACAGCGTTATGGCAGCGGAGCTCGCTTCGAGTAAGTATACAAGACACGCAATGGTCACCGAAACTGGAGCCGCACTTCTCGACACCTTGAGCCACTTATCCCTGTGTTGCTTCCTGTCGCCTATAGAGGAAATTATAATATTACAGCGGTTTATAAGATTCCGGCACGCCCCTCCAGTTTTCCTCGGGCGGAGGAAGTCCATGAATATTTCGCCACATACAAAACAACGTGCAAATCATTTTTACTTATCATCTTTTTGTCTACCATCAATGTCACAAATTAGATGAAATAGTCGCTGTTCCACAAAAAGGCCGCTGCTGCCCATCCCTCCGGATTACAGTCCCTTAGTCACCTTTAACTACATTCACGGGAGGAGATGGTGGTGCTATATTCTTAACCCGCACACCACACGGACAAATAAATACTTAAACTAATTATAACTAATTTAACCGTGCAAAAGTCTGGTACTTCATATGAATGAATAGTAAAACGACTTATTTTAAGGAGCTTTGAGTTTTATTACATTATACAATAAATTACAAAAGCATTAAATGATTCATATTATATGTACAATGAGATCCTCATTATGATTGGTCACCGACCGTAGTGTGTTTCGAAACATAACTCGAAGCACATTAGATTTCATGCCAGCTCTGCCTGGCTGTTAACAGACTTATCAATTTACAAAACCCTGAAGCAAAAGGTGTATGTTAATCGTTACACTAACATCAACATAACGGGCACAACAAAAGCATTGGTCAAAATACATCAACTACCCAAAGAAAGGTAAACGTAATATTATGTTCTATACATTTTAAAAGATTTTTACAACCTTATACAGCAGTTTTTTATTTTGTTAACATTGATTAATTTTGCTGGCATATTTTATGTCCAATCCTTATGATTCTGAGTGCAACATATCTTTCATAAGTAGCTATAGTAGTTTGTAGTTTCGTCTCCTCAAATCTCAATACATGCAGATGATTTTTAACGAAAATAAACAAAATATATTTCATCATAACATGATGACACAATTTTCAAATGATACTTATCATTTGAAAATTCTTTTGATATATAGAATAACTTGCATGTATACTTTATTCATTTCATATTTGCTGGTGTAGACCAGCAATGGTAGTATATGGTAGTATTTATGATCTCAATGTACCATATATCGAGAAATAAATAAATAATATTCATATCGGCCATTTATACGTCCACTGCTGAACAAAAGCCTCCCCTATAGATTTTCACAACTGTGTCATCATTTTGGGGGTATTTGCCAATACTCACCACGCTTGTCAGGCGGGTTGGTAAGCGCAGTATGGCTACCGTTTCACAGAAGGGACGCTGCTGCCCATCCCTCTGGTTTACATTCACTTAGTCACCTTTTACGACATCTACGGGAGGAGATGGAGTATTATTATTAAACATAAAACAAATGTAGAAATGTAGGAACTTAAAATTGTATTGACATTTGAGAAATATTATCAATTATTTACATATAATATACGGGTCCTACAAAAATAGTGAAATATATTTCAGGGAGTTACAGGAATCGCGTTTATTAAAAAGCAAGTTATAATTTACATTTCTTTCGTAATTACTTAAAGTTGCTATTCGAGCTTGCACAGAATGCCGCGCTATATTTTACTAGAGTGACGCGTGTTATTTAGTTGTGTAATACATACTGTAAAATTATTATTTTTGTGCTCGAATAGCAACTTTATTATTTATTATTAAAACTATAGCAATATAAAAAAAACACTGGATGTAACAACTTGCTTTTTATTAATCATGACCCATATAGGCTACTGGTTGTCCCCTTGAAATAAAGTTCACTATTTTAGTAGGACCGCATATAAAGGTTAGAGAGTATAAGTTGCCTGCATACGAAATTGTGCAAAAATCAAGTCACAATAATGACATATAGAATAATTAACAAAAATGTAACATTAAGAAAACAGGATCGCAAAACTAGAAACAAAACCTTGCATAATATAACATTGACCGTAACCAATTATATTATATATTAAAAGAAGTAGATATGTTACATGCGCGCCAAAAGTAATAACCAAAACTCTCGCAATCAGTTCGCCAAGACAGGACGACGAGCACACACTGTCACAATCTGTACTGTTTTATTAATTAAGTAATAACAATGCCGTCGTGCGTATAGAAAATGCACAAACTATTAAGCAAAAATAAATAAAGAACAAGGGATATCATACCGCACACCTGAGTAATAAACTATATAAAATATTTTATTAAAAATACTATTCAAATTATCTATAGAATAATACTCTCGAACAAAACACAGGCGAAGCAAAGAAAAGAGATAACACATTCTATTACAGGTGCGACAAAGACATCGATTACACGTGTTGTCATTTTAGGTAGCTATCTCTTTTACTGAGTTTTAGTCTTTTTTGAGTTTACTAGTTTTTGTATCTTCTTTCTTACAGCATAGGTGTGTAAGTTTTATAGCTTTATGCCTACATACAGCGAGACTGAGTTTTGCGCGCCATTTAATATGGACGAAACATATCTATGGTATAATATCATTGACCGTAACCAATATTGAGCCTTAGTAACCATTGATTATTTTGCCCACGGTTAGTAGTGCCAAAATTGTCTTGGTAATATTAAAAGTAGACTGGTCCGTTCTAGTTCTAGCGCTTGGTAACGCAAATTTAATTTTAATAAAATGTTGTACACATTATACCTGAACAATTCTTAGACATAGACAGCCTTTTTTATTTCTCTATAAGGGAGGTAGCGCACAGTTAAATGATAAACAGTATGTACTATCTGTATCAGGCCCTTGACCCAGCCACCTAAGGACAGTTTCTTAAGATATTGGTTGAGGCTCTTGGCCATGAGACCGTTGGCCGTTACGACTATTGGCACAATGATTGCCGAGTCACCATCCCACATGTCGACAATCTCGTGTGCCAAGTCAAGATACTTTATTTGTTTACCTTTCTCGGCTTTCATGAGATTCTCATCATGTGGAATGGTAACATCAATAATCATTGTGCGGCGCTCTACTCGGTCTATCACCACTATATCAGGCTTTTTGGCAAAAGTAGTCCTATCAGTGGTGATAGACCGGTCCCAGTACAATGTGATATGACTATTTTCGAGAACTGGGTCGGGCAGATTACCTGTAGTATGGTACCTCAAAGGCCACAAATTTATATTTCAGCTTAAGTTGCTGATGTATAACCCTGGTCACTTGGTTGTGCCTGTGCAAGTATTTGCCGTTAGCAAGACGAGAACAACCAGAAATAATATGTCTAATGGATTCACATGGACGGTGGCATGCCCGACAGATGTCAACCGTGCCATCCTTATCAATATATTTCCGGTAATTGTCCGTCATGATAACCTCGTCCATAACCGCACAAACAAAACCTTCGGTTTCCCCGAAGAGGTCGCCGAAACGTAACCAGGATGCGGATGCTTTAAAATCTACATCGGGTCCATGAAGGGCCCGATAAAAACGTCCATGCAGTTCCTTGCTCTGCCATATCTCCCTGCGGTCAATCATCATTTCGGCCGAATGAAGTCCACTGCTGGACACAGGCCTCCCCCGTAGATCACCACAACGACCGATATGAGTGTGTTGTGGGCTCATTGGGGGGTTTTGCCATAATCGCCACGCTTGGCAGACGGGTTGGCGATCGCAGTTGAGCTGTTAATGTACTCGAAGGACGCTGCTGCCCATCCTCCGGCTAATCCCTTAGTTGACTTTTACAACACCCACGGGAGGAGTTGGGGTGGTGGTATTCTGAGCCGGCACCAATACACCGGCGGTCAATCATATTATTATTATTAGTATGTATTAGTGAAAGTTTACGAGTTTCTAGAAAGCTTCAATAGACAATCAAACCATAAGCTAACTCAACCGGCTGTGAAACGTATAAACATGACAGCCATTGATACCGCTAGGGGAAACGAGAGCGCTAGGAAACGAAAACCTCGCTCACTGATTTGAACGCCACTGTATTGCCAAACTGAATTGTTACTGGAATATCGACTCGCGACTAATGACTGAAATGGCTATTAACAACCGTAGATACGCACTTTCTGAATAGATCAGATCATCCTGTACCTGGACACCTACTGGTACTTTGAGGAAGTAATTAGTTATTCGAAAATTGCCATTATTTGAAAGTCATGCGAATGAATCACCCAGAAAACTCAAAAAAACAATAAATTTGAATCAAACATGGTACAAAACACATTAAATAAAGTCGCATATACGCCAACATGTTGTCTTTTTCATTTCACCATACAATTCAGACAACAAATGATGGCGGCTCTCCACTTGGCAATGGGCACATAAACATTTAATATTTGCAGAGCGGTGTTATAATACGACGGCTACATTTGTGCAGTTTGAGGAGCGTTTAATGTTTGCCACATCATACTGGGTAAAAACTCTCATTTATTGTGCCTATGGCCTATCGTTTTTCTCGGTCTCCTGCTTGCAACGGAGGGAAGTGGAACGTATATTCTTTCCTACTCCTCCTTTTTCTTTTCTGATTAATTTCGGTGCGGGTTCCAAGACAGTTATTCATTTTTCTGGGACACACCGAGCTTCATTGATCGGTGTTCTTTTCTGTGGTCGCCATTGTAGATCCTGGCTTACAGGAGTTGCAGTGGTTGGGAATGTGTGGCGGGCTTGTCCCATTTAAAAAAATAAACCATACTGGGTTCGCGCGACGCGAGTCGACTTGAGAGATTTTAGGCAATCGCTTACGTTCGCTGTCCATCTACTCTTGGCTTACGTCAGACACTATTTAATCACTGACTAGTACGGACGTCTTCAAGGAGAAACGGAATATCTTTTTGTGTAATGGCTTCAATTGCCCAATTGCGTCTGGAACCATAAGCACCCGCAGCACATAAATAGGTAATGTATAACTTGAATTGACATGTAATATAAAATACATGCTTAATTTACTTACTGAATTAAAATAATATTATGGCGCTGCTGCAATAACAATTCGCAAATATATTCTTGATTAACAATTATTTATCACTAGCAACATTAACAAATATTATGGCAAGACCGAAAAACAAATGTTTAAAAATCTTATTTCTGCTAAGTGTAGATGTATCAGTTTGGAATCAGGGTATGGAAAACATTTAATGGTAAACTTATGGCAAACCCGTTTTACACGTACCAAGCAATATGTCGCCATTAAATAACAAAAATTCTAAAACAACATTAGTTAAAGTAAAATACAAATGTAACGTACATAATATGTCATTACAATAATCGCTAGCAAGCATTTTAGCTAGTTAAGTAGATGAATAATTAAGGTAAATATCAACAACATAGGTACTGCTTAGCAATTTGTAATATTGTCATTGTTATTTCATGAAAACAATACAATTCAAAAATATGAACAGAAATGTGTACAGAAGAAAAGCGAGCTAACATCAAAAATGGTTTAGCTAAATAGGTTAATTACTAACACACTATACACAACAATTTACAATTACATTATAACTTGATATCGATATTCAAGGCATCTGATATATCTAGAACTTGACAGGCCTGTTAAATATATGTAAAGAAAACGACTTCACTCATATACGAGCTCTTTTCTTTATGCTTGTCTTTGCCGTGTTATCGACAAAGCTAATAGATGTCACGACTGACAGTGGTGACATGGAATTAAATATATGAGAGTGAAGAATACATATACTTATTTAAAGATATTTTCTAAATTTGATATTATATAAAAAAGACCTGAAATAAAGGCTTTAAATGTTGTTTCTTTTGTTTTACAGGTGAGGGACTGTAACAGATACTGTAATTAGTTAAATAATGATAATATTGCATATAAATAAATTTCTTTTGTTTTACAGAGAAACGCAATTACGTCTTTATTTTATTATCCCAAATTAAATTATAAACTCTATTATAAAACAACATTTTCTGCAAAATATTTCATCAAGCATGGAAAAATTGAGGTTTGATTTTGCTGTGAAACCGGCAGCAGATGGAAAATCCAACATAATATGCATAACCTCAATAGCCACGCCTGATGGACAGGTTTTCATAATACCAGCCGAATATCAACCTGCGAATCTACACCAAGCAATTGCAAATACTCCCAACTATGCCAAAATCAAAAATTCATTAAATAAAAGACATCAAACAAGGAAAATATGGATAACATTGACAGATGATTTGTCAAAAATATATTTGGATGAAGAACACAACTTACAGTTCAATGATTTTTATCTGGAACAAGTTTTTGAAAATATAAATAGTGCTGAATCTATACCCAGTAGCTCAAATCAAACGTTAGAAAAACTGCTAGAGAAATTGCTTGAAGATAAAAAAACTAAATCTGAAACTCAAACCTTAGGAAAAATTGCAAAGGATTTCATGATTGAAAAATTCACTGGCAGAAACTCAAATGCTTACCAGTGGATTAAAGATTTTAATAAGGAATGTGAACGTTTCCAAATAATAGAAGATAAAAAGAAAATTGAAATTTAAAAAAAAAAATTGTGTTCTCCTGTGTTGATTGGTACAACTGCATGCTAATGAAACTTACAGTGGAATCGGAATGGAACAAATGGGAAAAAAACTTTTGTGAGACGTTTGCAAACAAAGGTTGGTCACCCAGCAGATATGCTCTTGCCTTTAAATATCAAACAGGGACGTTACTTGAGTATGCTTTAAGAAAAGAAAAATTGTTATTGGAAGTACAAAAATCAATTGATACTGGAACACTTATAGATCTTATAGCATTTGGCTTACCTAATTTTGTAGCTGATAGAGTTGACAGAGAAACTTTACAAGGAACGGAAGATCTTTACAATCAAATAGGAAAATTGGAATATCTTGTTGGGAAGAATAAATACGATAAAAAAAGTTATATATATTCTAACTCTAACACATCCAAAAAAATTGAAGAAAAACAACCATGCCAAATTTGTGTCAATGAGAAAAAAGGGAAACGTTACCATCCTGAGGAAAATTGCTGGTTTAAAGCAAAAAATCAAAAGGCAGTTGTGAAAACTGTTAATAATTCAGAACTGGAAATTGAACTATACGAGAATAATCCAAAAAACTAGAGGTGCCACCATTAATACAAGTAAAGTTACTATTAAATGATACTTTAAAAGTTTCTGGAATTTATGATTCAGGTTCAAATGTCTCATTAATTAATGCGAAATTATTGAAGATACAGCCAAAAGAAATTAAAAGCGATATACAAATGGTAAACTTGAAAACTATTAATGGTGAGAAGAAAACAAAAGGTATGGTAACATTAAAAATAAAAATCTACAACATTGAAAGAAATGTGGATGTTTTTGTAGTAGATAATGAAAATTTTAATTACGACTTTCTAATTGGTTTGGATTGTATCAAAAATTTCAAGTTATTGCAAAATGAAGAATTGCAGATCATACAATGTCACAATCCAAATGAAAAAAAGGTAACTTCAAATGAAGAGGATAAGAAAAACAAAAACTACTTAAAAAATGATACTTCCAATTTAACAAATGTCAAAATTCCTGATGTACTAGGTGACAAAAACGAAGAAGAATTTATTTTACACTCTGAAGTATTAAAACAAGAAACTAAACACATGAACAAATATGAAATAAATTTTAATGAACATATAAACTCGGATGGATTTGAAATGTTAGTAAACCATCTAGATTTATATCAACAATCAGAAATAGATAAGTTGATAGAAAAGTACAAACCAGTCTTCGCTAAGGATAAATATGACGTCGGTACTGTATGTTATGAAGCTCATATTGATTTAATGGTGGATAAATACTGTTATAAACGTCCATACAGATGCACAGCTGAAGATAGAAAAGAAATAGAAAATCAAATATCTAAACTATTAAAGAGGAATTTGATTGAGGAATCTTATAGCCCATTTGCTGCTCCTGTAACTCTGGAATATAAAAAAGAAGATGACAAAAAAACAAGGCTATGTATAGATTTCAGAGAATTGAACAAAATTGTCGTCCCTCAATCACAACCTTTTCCATTGATTGAGGATTTAATGGTAAAAACTGTAAACTGCAAATATTTTTCTACTTTTGACATAAATTCAGCATTTTGGTCTATTCCTTTGAAGATTGAAGATAAATACAAAACTGCATTTGTTACACAAGAAGGCCATTTTCAATGGACATGTCTCCCATTTGGATTAAAGACTGCTCCGGCCATTTTTCAAAGAATATTAAGCAACATCATAAGAAAATACAAACTTTCTAGTTTTGCAGTAAATTTTATAGATGACATTTTAATTTTTTCGAAGACTTTTAACGAACATTTACTACATCTATCAAGACTTCTGGAAGCAATACTATCAGAAGGCTTTAGACTAAAATTTTCGAAATGTAGTTTTGCAAATAAATACGCCAAATATTTAGGTCACATAATAGAAAACAATTCTATTAGACCTCTAAAAGATTATTTAACAGCTGTCAGAAATTTTCCAGTTCCAGAAACAAAAAAAAATATACGTCAGTTCCTAGGAAAAAATAATTTTCATCATAAATTTGTACCACACAGTGCAATTATCCTGGACCCGTTACACAATTTACTACGGAAAGATGTGAAATTCATATGGTCCGCAGAATGTCAGGAATCATTTGAGAAAATAAAAACATTGCTATGTTCAGAACCAATTCTGAATATTTTTGACCCTGAACTACCAATAAACATTTATACGGATGCTAGTATCAAAGGAGTGGGAGCGGTGTTAAAACAAAAAGATAAAAACGGGGACAGTAAACCAGTTGCTTATTTTTCAAAAAAGTTAACTGAAGTTCAAAAAAAGAAGAAGGCAATATATCTAGAATGTCTGGCAATAAAAGAAGCAGTAAAATATTGGCAGCACTGGCTTATGGGAAAAGAATTTGTGGTATACTCAGATCATAAACCATTAGAAAATATGAATATCAAAGCTAGAACTGATGAGGAATTAGGGGATTTGACGTATTATTTATCCCAATATAATTTTAAAATAAAGTATAACCCAGGGAAATTAAACCAAGAAGCAGACTGCTTAAGCAGAAATCCAGTTCTAGAACCTTATGATAATACTGACGATTTTTTAAAAGTTGTAAATTTATTAAATCTAGAAGATATAAAAAATGATCAACATACAAATTTAGACCTACAAAATGGAAATTTTATATTGGAGAATGAAATATACTACAAAAGGAATAAAAGAAGAAAGAAAATCATACTATCAGAAGATCTTAGCAAAATTTTAATAAAATATGTCCACGATACTTACTGCCACATTGGGAGAACACAGATGATAAGTAAAATAACACCATTCTACACAGCAAAGAATATCATCGCAAACATTAAACAAACTTGTGATGAATGTGAAATTTGTATAAAAAATAAATCAAGGAGGAAGTCAAAATATGGCTTAATGTCACATTTAGGTCCAGCAACATACCCATTTGAAATTATATCTATTGATACTATTGGAGGCTTTGGTGGATCATGGTCAACAAAAAAATACTTACATCTTCTGGTTGATCATTTCACAAGATATGCTTATATTTTAACATCTAGAAATCAAAGCTCCAGTGATTTTATTAAATTAATAAAAAATGTGACACCAAGTTACAATATTGATATGGTTTTAACGGATCAATACCCTGGCATAAACTCCAAAGAATTTAAAGACTTTCTAACCAATAATAACATAAAAATGGTTTTCACTGCTGTAGATGCACCATTTTCAAATGGCCTAAATGAAAGGCTAAATCAAACTTTAATCAATAAGATAAGATGTAAAATAAATGAAAGTGATAAAAAAATAGCATGGTCTACTATTGCACAGAAATGTGTAGAAAAATAGAACGAAACAGAACACACAGTCACGAAGTTTGCTCCAAAATACCTTTTGGAAGGTGAAAATGTAGATATTCTGCCACTTGAATTGAAATCAAGATGTACAAAAGAAGATCTGAAAAGAGATAGGAAACTAGCTCTTGAAAACACAATAAAATCTCACAATTATAACAAAAAAATATTCGACCTGTATAGAGAAGAATATAAATTGGAAGCGGGAGACAGGGTCTACGTAGAAAACGGAAATCGACTTAATAGAAAGAAAATGGACGAATTGAGGATTGGACCATACAAAATTCTAAAGAAGATTTCCAATTCAATCTATGAAGTTGATGCTGGACACAAGAAAGCGGAATCCAACTTATACCACATTACAAAACTATCTCCGGTGTTTATTAACAAATAGACAATTACATACATCGTCATTTGTAATTGTCTCTTTCTGAGGGGGGAGATGTAAAGAAAACGACTTCACTCATATACGAGCTCTTTTCTTTATGCTTGTCTTTGCCGTGTTATCGACAAAGCTAATAGATGTCACGACTGACAGTGGTGACATGGAATTAAATATATGAGAGTGAAGAATACATATACTTATTTAAAGATATTTTCTAAATTTGATATTATATAAAAAAGACCTGAAATAAAGGCTTTAAATGTTGTTTCTTTTGTTTTACAGGTGAGGGACTGTAACAGATACTGTAATTAGTTAAATAATGATAATATTGCATATAAATAAATTTCTTTTGTTTTACAGAGAAACGCAATTACGTCTTTATTTTATTATCCCAAATTAAATTATAAACTCTATTATATATATTAAACTATATAGTGAGTAGAGCTTCATGTTGTACAAAAATATACTAAATAGCATGATAACTTTGAAACAAAATAAACCAAAGTAATTAATTTATGGTTGGTAAATTACTGTCGCTTTTATCAAAACAATACCATTACATTATAATTAAAACAAAACGAAAGAACAAAACGTACTGTAACTATTTTTAAATTATGTACATTCTTGAATTTAATGACTGTTAAGTCTGAAACAAATTAGTATATTTTTATCAAACCTTTTTTGAGATATAAGCATGCAATTAATATTACAGCGAGTCAGTGAGTAATCAATACAGGTAATGTTTCTTTAACTAATAAATTAGTTAATGATAAATATAAGCGGACAATGGGCAACACATGTACATAGCTGAGTATTTTTTTCTGGTGGAAAATAGAAATACCAATGTTATTTGCTATAATTATGATTGTGACACTCCACTTGGCAATAGTTTGAAACTTGCTAAGTCATATCGCATGTTAAAGTGGCTAAATCTGTGCAAACATTTGTAGCTTATCACTCACAATCCTAATCCGACGCTATTCGGTTTTTTGCACACACATCGAATGATTTTGTATGGCAAACGTTTACGCTGTCCCATCATACAGACACTACTTAATCGCTTACTGGTATGAACTTCTAAAAGTGCAAAAATACATTAAATAAACGAAAATTGCACAATGGTACAAACACCACAAAGCATAAAAATAAAGAAAATTATAATATGCTTGAGAATTATATTTTATTAATAAAATAAATACAAATGTAACTGAACTCAAGCAATTACTGTATGCTGCTTGCCGCCAAAAGAATTCGTAAATTTATTTGTTCATTAAAAATATTGTGTATCACTAGCAACATCAACAAAAACGATGGTAAGACCGAAGTACAAATGGTTGAGAAAGTACACCAGGTAGGTGTGTGTAGTGTAGATATGTCAATTTTGTACAGAATATGGCAACCTTTTAGATAGCATATGTTTACTAAACTCATTTTTCGAATCCAAGTGAAATGCCACCATTAGTATTCACAATTCACACATGCATAACCAATTAACAAGGACATTATTTTATAGTTAAATGTTTGGACCTGGCTTGTTCTGGACTAATTATAGATGTCAGCACCAAATACTATTATTTCAGTTTTGAGGAAATCCTGTCGCCTTGAAAATAATTCATTTTTGTATTTCTGTATACCAGACGCATACTAATAAGTATAGTTTTGTATTATTACATAATATATTTTTATCTATTACAACATAAGTAATAAAAAGTATTGAACTTCTTTTAAAAGGCAAATACAAATTTGCTTGGATATTTTCTACATATTTTTATTTCATTGTTTTTCATGTGTAATGTTCAAACTGACCAACTTTAAATGAATATCTTATTAATAAACATAAAGTGACTAAGAATTATGATAGTATTCAGACTCCAGTATACAGACTTATGAATCTATTACTTTAAGGGCCCATTTTTCAATCGTCAGATAAACAGACCGGTAGCATTTATTTGACGAATAAGGCGACTACGTGATGATTATTTTTTTATGAAAAAATGTATCTGTCCCTTTGACGTCCAGATAGAACGATATCCGAGAGATAGTATAGCCATTCGACAGCTGCGGGACAGATGGTGTAAACCAGTCTTTCCCAACGTGGGCGATAACGCCCCCTTGTGGGCGCTGCAGGCCTAAAGGGGGGCGGTAAGAGACCCAGAAAAAAAAGGGGGCATTGTGTAGGGCTTTGGGGTCGATTTATAATTTCATCTACCTAGCTAGGAAGACTCTTAGACACCGACTGAGCTCTCGACTCTCGACTACATCTTGTGAACATCAACTAATATTAATTAAGATATAGCTCAAACTCGGTTCGATATAAAAGACCGCGGGCAATCATGTTTTAACAAGTTTTTGTTAAATAATCCGAATTGTAAATTCCTATACCAATCGGCTGGTTCTATAATACTTGTTCTTGCTTGTCGGGTACGATTGGGCGTCGAATGAGATAAACGAGTTTATGCACGTTTGTCTTATTCCTGTTGGTGCGTGCTGCTTATGCAATCCTATATAAACGACGTAAATTTATTTTATTTTCATTTGCGGTTTCGCGCATAATAGATAAGCAGTACTTGATTTCAACACTTACGTATTTCTTAAAACAAAACAATGTCGGAAGTAAAAAAGAAGAGACGGCAATACTCTGTGGAATATATTAAATTCGGATTTATTGAAAATCCCACAAACCCGTCGTCGCCTTTGTGTCTTCTATGTCTAAAAACATTTTCGAACGAAGCAATGAAGCCTTCAAGACTGCAAGATCATTTGAATAAAATGCATCCAGATAAGACAGAAAAGAATGTAGCATATTTTCAAGACCTAGAGAAGAAGCATAATACTCAGCCAAGTGTATCAAAACTATTTTCGGCGGCTGCTAAGCAAGATGACGACGGACTTCGAGCTTCGTACAATATCTCTTTGTTAATTGCTCAAAAAGGCAAACCACACAAAACATCGGAGAAGAGTTAATTTTGCCAGCAATAAAGGAAGTAATAACTACTGTGCTTCATAAACCGGCCGCAGATATTATCCGAAAAATTCCTTTGAGTAATAACTCTGTGCAAAGACGAATTGATGAAATGGCTGAAAACATTGAAGAATCATTGTGCAATCATCTGAGGACTAGTCAATTCTCAATTCAGCTCGATGAGTCCACTTTACCAACTAATGAAGCGTTGTTGCTATCTTACGTGAGGTTTATTAAAGATGAGAAAATACCTGAAGAATTATTATTTGCCAGAAATTTGGAGACAGATACAAAAGGCGAAACCATATTCAATACATTGGAAAAGTTTTGTGAAGAGAAAGAGATTCCTTTGAAAAATATTATATCAGTTGCTACGGATGGTGCTCCGGCTATGACAGGGCGCCATAAAGGCTTCATAGCATACTTAAAGAATAAAATTCCAGATGTCCTTGCTATACATTGCGTTATTCATAGACAACATTTGGTTGCTAGAAACTTAAGTGAACGACTATTTCAATCACTGCAATATGTTATCAAAGTAGTCAATAAAATCCGTAGCAGCTCTTTGAATGATAGATTATTTCATCAGCTTTGTGTTACTAATGACGAAGATTTCAACCGTTTGTTGCTTCATACTGAAGTTCGTTGGCTGTCAAGAGGCAATTGTCTGATTCGATTTTACAACCTGTTTGACTCTATGATAGAGTTCTTGGAAACTAAAGATACAGAACTGCGCAACAAGCTCATAACATCAAAGAATGATATAGCTTACATGACAGACCTGTATAAAATGTTCAACGACATGAACCTCCAACTGCAAGGCGATGAACTAAATTTAATTAAAACAAAAAATGTCGTTGCTGCTTTCGCAGCCAAACTGCTTCTGCACAAAAAGAATATGGGCAGACGTGAGTTTCACAATTTTCCGAATTTATCAGTATACTGCAGTAACGACGACTTGTTTGCCTACTGCCAACATTTGGAAAACCTCCACATTGACTTCACCGAACGATACCAGGACATTTTAAACTTGGAAATACCAGACTGGGTGTTGGATCCGTTTTCAAATTTCAACACAGCAATGTCACCTCAGCTGGAAGAAGAACTTATAGAATTGACAACAAACGAAGAAATAAAAATCAAGTTCAAAAATGGATATCAAGAATTTTGGCTACAAAAACCGATCCCGCAATTGTACCCTGGATTGTGGTCAATTGTTCAACGATTTTTGATAGCATTCCCATCGTCATATTTGTGTGAACGTGGATTTAGTGCTGTGGCAACGCTGCTTACTAAAAAGAGAAATCGTTTGCGTGTTACCGAACGTGGCGACTTGCGGCTGTTTTTGAGTAAATTGGAACCTGATATCAACAAACTTATTGAACAGCATCAGATTCAACCTTCACATTAGTTTTTATATAAGAATTGATTGTGTTTGTTTTATTTTCAATAAAAGATACTCTGTCCGAATACTATAAATTTGCGTTTCAATAATCAGTTACAAGTACTTAGCGGTTTTTAAGTATGTTTAAAAAGGGGGGCGTTAAAAAATAATTTATTCTTAAAGTGGGCAGTAGACAAAAAAAGGTTGGGAACCCCTGGTGTAAACAATACATTTACTATTAGGTTACTTATTTCTTGGTTGATGGATATTTTTGATAGCATTGATGACCTAACAATTACAAAGAGACTCAATACATGAATTGATTAATCCATCGGGAAGAAATATAAAACTGTCAGGTCCAGGCCCGATCACTTTACGATGGGGTACACTTTACCTTTTTTGACAGTATTTTTATTGTATTTTTTTAGTTCTTCATTCAAATATTTAAATCGCCTTTATACGTTACCGCGTCAGTGCATTTTGTTTATACTTGTCGATTAAACTCCCATCACAACTAACTGAATCTCAGCAGTATGAAAGTTCGCCAAACGTTCTCTTTTCTTCGAATTGGAAATAAAATATAATAACTTTACGTACACAATAACGGGAGCCTTAAACAAACTATAAGTAACATTCACAAACAACAAACATAACCTCGAATTTAATATAAACAATACTCTATCTACGTATAACATAACGTATTTTCGACAGAACATATAAATTAAGCTTTTTAGTTCAATTCCAACCCATTTCAATGATAAAATAGCCACCATTTGCACCAATAGGTGTCATTTCTTTGTATGGGATTGGGTATCTGTACTAGTTCATTTTACTTTGGTCGAAGTGTACTAGTGTATTATAATATCTGTGACGTAACATACTGACATTTGGCTGTTGGGCCAGCCTCATAAGCTCATAACTCGTCGGCTTACAGTTCCATTTAGCAGCAGTAGATTAATAATGGATAGTGCTATCGATTGAATATAATATTTTAATTATGGATTAGATTTACTTTAATGCAATAACTAAATAAAAATTATAATATCTATTTTCAGATTGTAATAATTACTAATTGATCAGTTCGTGAAACCGGCATTATCCTAATAGCGTCCATTGTAGATGGCGCTAAATCATTCAATCATTGTTGTCTTTACATTAATCTATGTTTTATTGATTAAGAAAGCATCAGGTAGGTCCCTTAATCAATCTCATATGATTAATTTATTTACATTGTAAAAAGCTAAGAATATCCTATTAGAATTTTCTCTTTATACCTAAAAATAAAACGTAAAAAGCAGCATTATAATCAAAACTGTTTACATTATAAATAAAAACAAGGAATAAATTAATTTAACAGTACCCTTTATATTAACATTACATACGGATATTTAATAATTGAACTGTGATTACGTATTGAAAGCATGTTTAAAGCCGTCTAATCCAGGAAATAAACTTATGTGGTATGGCGTACGGTGTATTTGCGGGATATTGAAGAGGAAGCGCTACGCTTGTCGGATGGTGAGATATAATATTGTAGAAAAAAAGAGAAGAGAAATAGGGCGAGTAAAGTGTATGAAAGTCACAGTATTATCTGTGTGCCAGATATGGTTGAGGGTGATGATGATGCTGTACTGCCTAGGCACTCCTACTTGTAGTAAATTGTGTTGTTAATAGATCGTTGAAATATATTTCTTTAGTACGAATTTATATAACAAATAAATAATAAAAATGTCAATTGATGATTGAATGCTGCTTATTTTAACAATATAATCGTATAGGTGCGGTTGACTTGCTGTCTGCCTAGCGCACTGCAATGCATGCCACTGATTATATATATTGACAGTGTATATACAGTGTATATATATATAGCATAACTGTTAATTTTTTCCTAAAAGCAGCAAAATAGTACTTAATGCTTCTGCATTCAAAATATATATTTTGATTGGGGGAGAGATACCCTTCATAAATAAATGTCCATATTTCTTTTACACATTTTTTTAAAAGGTTGTCGTTCCCTAATAGCATATAATTATGTTAACACTTACATAAGTACAAATACAAAGTATAAAAAGTGCAGTTACCATGAGATCCAAGGTGGTTGATTCATCTTACTAATTGGCATGTGTGTCATATTTATAGGCATATTAACAACTGCATAGGTTTTTCTTAACCTTCTTAATGTACGAAGTATTGTGGAGCCACTTCGACCGAGCAGAAAAGCAGCTGGTATGTTTACATCTAACTCCATTCTGGAAAAATAATTTTATTACATAGGTAATTACATAAGTGACAACTCAATTTTGTTCATTAAAATGGTTATAAATACCCCTAATAGAAATAAAATATGTATAGACAAATATCGAAACCCCCATTAGCACAGTCGCTAAGTGCTTAGCTTTCTTTCTCTGCTAAGTATCACACACAGTACCACATGTCAATCTCTGAACTTACCACCTGAACTAACCAATATTTGTATGAACTACATGTATTTGTTACAAAGAAGAAGAAGAAAAACATTTATTCTTAAACGCACACAGTCATCAAGAAATTGTAATTATTAACTCAAACTTAAGAGGACATAACAACACTCGTGACACAAAGCGGGGGGGGTGTTTATGTATGTGTCTATGAACTAACACTGATGCTACTCATCATATCATCCACAGGTCGTCCACTGCTGAACAAGGGCCTCCCCCTTAGATCTCCACAACGAGCGGTCACAAGCCGCTCTCATCCAACGACTCCCAGCGACCTTCACCAGGTCGTCTGTCCACCTCGTTGGAGGTCGTCCCACGCTGCGTTTTCCGGTTTTCTGATGCTACTATCTTACAGAAATAACCCTGCCGGTAGAAGTTCTCAATCTCTCTCAAAACCGCTGGCTTAGTCGACGCTACACAGCCGTCATGTCGTTAGCTTCATAATACGACTTTGCCCAATAGACCTGTCTCTTGCGAACACTTTGGAGCCTTGGTTCCGTAGATACGTATATCGTGACGCAAGGACTACCATATCCGTCTATTGAGCAGTCAGCATGCTTCAGCATCACCGGAGGACTGGAGTGTCATGGCGCGTCTTTCTGCCATGAGGTCGAGAAAGTGATCAGAGAACTTTTTTGGTCTACCTTTACGGTGGGTTTTAAGGAACTTCGACCCAACCGTTTGGACAGTTTTAACAAACCTACCATTTAAATCGATACGCAGTGTTCTAGGCACTAGAAGCGATTTTGGAGTTCGAGCTCTCGGGGTTTTGGATATGAGCGCTAGAGGGAGCGTAGACTTCATAAGTCGAGACCTCTCAACTGTGAGATTAATATTCAATGTGCCTGTTACCATTCGGTGATCACTACCGGTTTCCACCCTTTATTACGAGACCTCTCAACTGTGAGATTAATATTCAATGTGCCTGTTACCATTCGGTGATCACTACCGGTTTCCACCCTTTATTACGAGACCTCTCAACTGTGAGATTAATATTCAATGTGCCTGTTACCATTCTGTGATCACTACCGGTTTCCACCCTTTATTACGAGACCTCTCAACTGTGAGATTAATATTCAATGTGCCTGTTACCATTCGGTGATCACTACCGGTTTCCACCCTATGGATCACAGAGACATCATAGAATATTTTTCTTTTATTGGTCATCTAGATCACGAAGTCAATCTCATTCTTTGTGGAACCATCGGGACTCATCCAGGCCCATTTTCTGTGAGGCGGCTTTTGGAGAAAGTAGTTTACCACGAAAAGTCGCTCCTTTTCCAAAAAGTCGGCCAGCCTGCCCCTGGGTTACCGTTACCCATACCCAAATTGCCCCACTCTCAACTCACCATCGCATCGTGTGCCCAGCTTTGCTTTGAAGTCCCCCATTACAACAGTAAAGTATGTCTTGAAGGTATCTATGGCCTTACGTCCTCATACATACTCTTTACATTTCATCATCTGGGTGTGTAGAGGTCGGTGCGTAGACCTGTATGACATTCAACGAATACCTCTTGGATATTCTGAGTATAAGGTACGCTACATACCAGCGTGGCGTATACATACGTATATAATTATCCGTATCATTTAATGTGGTCTATGTCAAAGTATATTGACATATTGCATCACTATATGGGGTGGATCATGTTTTTTTTTATTGGTGCCCAATGGAAATTTTTCTTGAACTTCCTTCGCCCCGGGGAAGGGCTAAAACCACTGGAGCGGTCATCTTCGGCACCTTAGGGGAGGCTCCAGGTCCTCGTATGATCACAATAGAGTCTTTGTTTTCTGTTTAGAGTTGTAAAGTGCTTTGACCCAAATAAAAATTTTGTATTTAAATAAAACATACAAAGAAAATAAATTAACTTACTTATCATCCACCATCTCTATTAAGTGATCAAGAGAATCATCCCACTTCTCTATAGCCTCTGTAATAATAACTGCCCTTGCTCCAGCCTGCTGGGCTTTAGCAGTTTTGGACACAAATGAACACTCCCTGAAAATATAAAATAAAATAAATTATTATAAGTATCTAAACGAAATGAAAGTTATAAGAATATTAAGGCGCTCACAAGAACGCCATGACCTTGAGTAATTGAGAATTTAAGCGACGCCCACCCGGCCCATCATCACATCCTCCAAATACGTAGTGCCACATGCAAACGGTGAAATTGGAGTACTATAAGTATTTTCAGTTAGTTTTTAATGATATTTTACAAATAGATGCGCCATTCACGAACATTATGACATTACAGAACGGCGTAATTTTTACTATATCTACTATAGCTACCAGTACAGCTCTCAAACATGCGCGAAGGAACGGAGATAACATGAAAGCCACCATGCGGCATACCGGTTGTTGGAATGAGATGAATATAAACCTTTAGTTACGTCAGTTACATGGCATTAACAGGTACGTGCATATTCGGTGTCATCCTGGCGCCAGCCGCCCGCCATTAGACCGCCACGGACTAGAAAAAAAGAAGGACTCCGCGCCACTCATATCGAAAGTGAAACACCCTAAGTATGCCGATTCGCTTGTACACACTTGCCTTACGCACACACATGCATCATAGTATGCCAGCGACCGCCATTACGCGGCACGACAGCGGCCGTGTAGTTACTATTTACGTTCATCATCATCATATCAGCCACAGGACGTCCACTGCTGAACAAAGGCCTCCCCCTTAGATTTCCACAACGAGCGGTCACATGCCGCTCTCATCCAACGACTCCCAGCGACCTTCACCAGATCGTCTGTCCACCTCGTTGGAGGTCGTCCCACGCTGCGTTTTCCGGTGCGCGGTCTCCATTCGAGAACCTTTGTGCCTCAACGGCCATCAGTTCTACGAGCAATGTGCCCTGCCCATTGCCACTTCAGTTTACTAATCCTTTCAGCTATGTCGACAACTTTAGTTCGTCTACGGATCTCCTCATTTCTGATTCGATCTCGTAGAGAAATACCAAGCATAGCTCTCTCCATAGCTCGCTGAGTGACCTTGAGCTTTCTTATGAGGCCCATTGTGAGTGACCACGTCTCTGTTCCATATGTCATCACTGGTAACACACACTGGTTAAAGACTTGCGTCTTGAGGCATTGCGGTATTGTTGACGAAAAGACGTTGCGAAGTTTCCCGAACGCTGCCCAGCCGAGTCAGATTCGACGATTGACCTCTTTCTCGAAGTTGGACCTACCTAACTGGACAGTTTGTCCTAGGTAGACATACTCGTCAACAACTTCGAGAACAGAGCTCCCAACGGATATTGGGGTGGGCACGACATGGACATTTGACATGACTTTTGTCTTGCCCATGTTCATTTTATTGTATTGTATCATGTTCAGTTCATTTCCGTGTGGTGTCCGGATTAAGAATATAGCACCACTCCATCTCCTCCCGTGGAGGTCGTAAAAGTCGACTAAGGGACTCTTAACCAGAGGGATGGGCAGCAGCGTCCCTTTTGCTGAGCAGTAGCAACTCTGCGCTCACCAACCCGCTTGCCAAGCGTGGTGAGTATCGGCAAATTCCCCCCAAAATGACAACACAACATAAGCACCGGCCCCCAGTTCCCGGCAGCCCCGCCATTCCTGGTCATGGTAGCGGCCACGGAAACGGCGGGGCAGGGGGTGCTAAGAATCTCCGGATGGGATCCGGCTACCACCCAAACCGAAAACTGGCCCTGGTGACATATAACACACGCACACTGAGGGCAGACGAAAAGATTGTTGAGCTGGAAGAAGAAATAGATAAGTTGCACTGGGATATCTGGGTCTATCAGAAGTCCGAAGAGAGGGGGAGGACACGATAACCCTGAAATCCGGCAACTTATTCTACTACCGGGAAGGCGAACATCTGTCTCAAGGTGGTGTCGGGTTTCTCGTCCGCAGGTCCCTCATTAACAGTATAGTGGCCATCGAAAGTGTGTCGAGCAGGGTAGCGTACCTTATACTCAGAATATCCAAGAGATATTCGTTGAAGGTCATACAGGTCTACGCACCGACCTCGACACACCCAGATGATGAAGTAGAGAGTATGTATGAGGACGTAAGTAGGGCCATACATACCTCGAAGACACATTTCACTGTTGTGATGGGGGACTTCAACGCAAAACTGGGCACTCGATGCGATGGTGAGTTGAGAGTGGGGCAATTTGGATATGGGCAACGGAACCCCAGGGGACAGAGGCTGGCCGACTTTTTGGAAAAGGA
Source organism: Diloba caeruleocephala (assembly GCA_947459985.1). Taxonomy (NCBI): domain Eukaryota; kingdom Metazoa; phylum Arthropoda; class Insecta; order Lepidoptera; family Noctuidae; genus Diloba; species Diloba caeruleocephala. The sequence continues at coordinate 16,577,219 of OX381615.1, forward strand.
GGGACTCTTTATGATGAACTCCTTTTTCCAAAAGCCGCCTCACAGGAAGTGGACCTGGATGAGTCCCGATGGTTCCACGAGGAATGAGATTGACTTCATCATGACCAATAAAAGACAAATATTCAATGATGTCTCTGTGATCCACAGGGTGAAAACCGGTAGTGATCACCGAATGGTAAGAGGCACATTGAATATTAATCTCAAAGTTGAGAGGTCTCGTCTGATGAGGTCTACGCTCCGGCCCTCTAGTGCTCATATCCAAAACCCCGAGAGCTTTCAACTCGAACTCCAAAACCGCTTCGAGTGCCTGGAACATTGCGTATCTGTGGACGATTTAAATGGTAGGTTTGTAGAAACTGTCCAAACGGTTGGGTCTAAGTTCTTTAAAGCCCACCGTAAAGGTAGACCAAAAAAGTTCTCACTCTCGACCTTATGGCAGAAAGACGCGCCATGACGCTGCAGTCTTCCGATGATGCTGAAGCATACCGACTGCTCAATAGACGGATATGGAAGTCCTTGCGGCACGATATCCGCACCTTTAACACTAACGGTGTTAAAGAGGCGATTGAGCGGAATCAAGGCTCCAAAGTGTTCGCAAGAGACAAGTCTATTGGGCAAAGTCGTATTATGAAGCTGAAGACCGAGGACGGCAGTGTAGCGTCGACTAAGCCAGAGGTTTTGAGAGAGATTGAGAACTTCTACCGGCACCTCGGTTACTATACCTACCATTGGCTCTGACAAAGACCCGCGAGCCAAACTAACCCGACACTATACCGAGGATATCCCGGACATCAGCCTGTACGAGATTAGGATGGCCTTGAAGCAGCTTAAAAATAACAAGGCGCCGGGTGGAGACGGAATTACGACAGAGCTTCTGAAAGCGGGTGGAACACCGGTACTTAAAGTCCTTCAGAAGCTATTCAATTCCGTCTTACTCGAGGGCACAACGCCGGAAGCGTGGAACAGAGGTGAGGTGGTGCTCTTCTTCAAAAAGGGTGATAACACCCTATTGAAGAATTATAGACCCATCTCACTTCTGAGCCATGTTTATAAGCTGTTTTCAAGGGTCATCACGAATCGTCTCGAGCGCAGGTTTGATGACTTCCAGCCTCCCGAACAAGCCGGTTTCCGAAAAGGTTTCAGTACCATAGACCACATCCATACGCTGCGGCAGGTTATACAGAAGACCGAGGAGTATAATCTGCCACTATGCTTGGCGTTTGTGGACTATGAGAAAGCCTTCGATTCGATCGAAACCTGGGCAGTGCTGCAATCTCTGCAGCGGTGCCAGATTGACTATCGGTACATTGAAGTGTTGAAGTGCTTATACAGAAACGCCACCATGTCGGTCCGAGTACATGAACAGAGCACGGGGGCAATTCCATTGCAGAGAGGTGTGAGACAGGGGGACGTCATTTCCCCGAAACTGTTCACCGCTGCAATGGAGGATGCCTTCAAGCTACTGGAGTGGAAAGGATTCGGCATTAACATCAATGGCGAGTATATCACTCACCTTCGATTTGCCGATGACATCGTAGTCATGGCAGAATCGCTGCAAGAGCTCAGCACAATGCTCGATGATCTCAACAGAGTTTCCCAACAGGTGGGCCTTAAAATGATCATCATACTATTTACGTTAATTGAAACAAAAAACCAATAATGCCGTCTTGTGTCGTAAAATAGTGTAAAATTAACTCTACATACCAAAAAAAGTGTCAAGGAACTACTTATCACAAGTAAGACACTAATTTATATACCATTTTTTATATTTTTGAGATTTAAATTATCGTTACTATTTGGAACACCAAACCTCAACTACACGTGCCTGTGTTGTTAGAAAATAAATGGGTAATTTTCCCGAAAAAATGGGTAGTATGTTTTTTATTGAAGCGAAATTTATTTAGCACCGTTGTGATTTGAAAAATTGGTGAAACCAAAAAGAGACCAAACATATTCATAAATAGGATTTAGTCTGCGAATACAAGTATAGTGTTTCCTACAATCTTCGTCTCCTCTTTGTTCGGGCTTTCATAGTCGCGCCACAAACTAGACTAAACTAGACTGAACTCGACGGAACTAGAGTGAGAAGTAAAAAGTAGTTTAGTCGAGTTTAGTCTATTTCAGTCGAGTTCAATCGAATTCAGTCGAGTTCAGTCTTGTTCAGTGTTGTTCAGTCGAGTTAAGTGGAGTTCAGTCTAGTTAAGCCGAGTTCAGTCTAGTTCAGTCTGGTTCTCTCGGCTGAAAATCGTGTTTCCGTCGGACACTAGGTCTTTATAAATATAAAATATCATATCAGCCTGTCACTGTCCCAATCCTAACCAAATGCCTCTTTTCAGATAGAGAAAGCAAAATTCAATCTACAGAAATAATATTTTCGTTTTTATCTTATCTTTGATGAAAGTATTACTACTATATGTAATATTACCGTTGTTATTAAAAAAACTTGGGAAAATTTCTTTCCATCTGGTAAATCACGAACACATGTTCGATACCGTGCTTCACTTTCGATATGAGTGGCGAGGAGCCCATTTTTTTTTCTAGTCCGTGTCGACCGCGTAATAGAACAAAATACTGTAATTTTATTTACAGTATAGATTTACGCATGAAATGATGCTTTTTATTCATGTACAATAGTGTATAATATATATATATAAAAATAACTATGTCCTTTCAGAGAGTAGTATTTTCCAATCCAATTCCAATTTTATTTATTGGCTCCATCGTTGGAGTAGTTTAATCTTTGTTTATATTATTTTCTTAATATGTGTACTCAGCGACTAGCTTCTGCAGCGTCTTTAAATTACTCTGTGGCAGCGTTCGTCTCTTGTCAAAGACAATAGAGGCGGACCTCGGATAATGACCGATAAGAAACAACCTTTTTACACACTAAATACTATTTGATTTAATTATTAAATTTTATTGTTTATTTAATCACAGTATCTGCATTATTTATTTATTTTCTTTAAATGTATATGTAGTGACCTACTGTGGCCTCACTACACGGTCCTATCTGAAAACCAGCGCTGTAACGTTCCACCGTTGCAGCATATGCTGAGATAGGGACCATTTTTGGCCTCGTACAGCATTCTTTTGTTCGTAAAAGTAACTATCTGTCTTTTATTCTGTTCTGTAAGTGTTGTCAGAGTCCAAAATAAATATGTTTCTTTCTTTCTTTCTTTCTATAACGGCGGTCTTTATTCTCTTCTATTAGGTGATATAGAGAAAACAAGGTACATGTACCAACAAAATAAGAGTGAGAGGTATAGATGCGATGACATTTATTGACACAATAGAAAATTACAAATATATGTATAAAACACTTTTAAACGGATTCTATCGCGTATATTTTAGATTTTTGATTGTATAATCGCGAAAATCTAAGACATTACTATATATGTATAAACTTACATAAACATTAACAACATTACATATATATATTAAATATACAGGGTGTTTGGTGCATCGTGTGCCAAATTGAAATGGTCGACTGGGGGGGTCATCTGCTATCCTTTCAGACCCCTAAACATTTCTCATGCCCTATGGATTTTTTTTCATCGACTTTTTATTGTTTTATTAAAAAAATACCCAAATTTTACATTCAAATACAAGTTTAAAAAAAGTACAAGTCGTAGACTCTGAATTTTAATTTTATTTCGATGTGTGTAGTATTACAGTACTTTAAAATTAGTGACATTAGCCATCTAGTTCTTTTTTTAATTTACTCGCAAAGTTTCGGACTTAAATTAAAGCTGTCCATGTCACAGCTATTTACATGGCTATAAAAAAAAACCAAAAGCGACTGGGATCTTCCAACTCTCTCAAAAAGTCTATCTTCTTGCTAGTGACAATTTTCACATGCCATAAAAAGCTTTTTACAACTTTGTGAATTAGCTAGAATTGTAAATCGAGCCACAAAATACTAAATTCCAAAGAGAAAAGTCTTTTTGCGTAATTGTTACTTGAGAAACAGGTAAAATTTGTTTTCTCAGTCTCGCGAAGTAAAATCTATCTTCTATCTCTTTCTTGCATAGCGTAAACTAGTGTGAACAAACGACGAACTGCCGCCGACGACGCCGTCAATCCGTCATTATTTTAGTTGAGACATCACTACCTCTGTTACCTGACTTAAAAGACAGATATCTTGGAGGTTTAGTGTAAACGTTTGGGCAGGAGTGATTGGGAATCAGGTAGTTGGACCGCATTACCTGCCCGATAACCTCAATGGCGACAACTATTTGGAGTTCCTTCAAAATGACCTGCCCGAATTAGTGTCCGAGGTACCTGTATTTAATGAAAATGTACCCAAGGTATTCCAGCATGACGGCTGTCCCGCGCATTGGCGTTTGACTGTGAGGGAATATCTCGACGATGTGTTCCCCGATGCGTGGATTGGTCGCGATGGCCCTATTGCATGGCACGTTCCCCAGACCTAACTTAGTCACTAGACTCTACTAGACTAACTCCACTAGACTTTTATGTCTGGGGACGTGCCAACGAGCTGGTATACGCCACGGAGGTTCCGACTAGGGAGGTATTACTACAACGCATTGAAACGGCGTTCAATACAATTAAGGAGGAAATGCGACTTCGTACCACAACAGTGGAAATACGAAATAGATGTCGGGCCTGCATTCGCAATAGAGGCCAACAATTTGAGCAGAATATGTAAAAAAATATTAAATAAATGTTAAAAATGCATTTTTTTTATTTCTAGTACAACTAGGAAAAAAGAAACATCAAGGCGGAGATGAATGTGCCGACGTCACATATGCGTGCTATGGTCAACGAATTATGAATTTTAATTTTAAAGTAGTGTCGACCGCCGAAATTAATTTAATCACGGGCTTTATCTATACAAATAAATAAAATTGAAGTGTCTGTTTGTAATGTCAAAATAACAGCTTTTTACTTAATGCATATGAAAGTATATACGGGACATATAACAAAAAAACAATTTTTAAGTTTTTTGTCTGTCTGTCTGTCTGTCTGTTTGTTCCGGGTAATCTCCGAAACGGCTGGACCGATTTTGACGGGACTTTCACTGGCAGGTAGCTGGTGTTCTAAGAAACAACTTAGGCTACTTTAATTTTAGAAAAATAATTAGGGTTCCGCGCAAAAAAAAGGAAACCCTTGAAATCCAATATATATCTTCTATGTCAAGTGTATATGTCGAAGTACTCTAAATTCCTTTTAAATTAGACGCGGGTGAAACCGCGGGTCCCAGCTAGTATTATATAATTCAGGCAGGTATCCCAGCAGAAATTAAGTTCCCAAGTAAATATATCAGGGATTTTTAGTGTATTTGACTTTATATAATACTTACTATAAAAAGTAATGATGAATATTTTAAAATGAAGACAGTAATAACATTAAAAGAGGAAACATTGCAAAAAAGATTACAGATTTTATTTAAATATTTTTAAATATTTTATAGCTACGTGAAAAATAAAATTATAATAGCGCCTAAGATGTTTTTATAAGTGTAGATGCGTTGCCCGCGCTCTATGATAGTCACATGAAAGCAAGGTAATTACCCGGAGTTCACTATTCACTTAGTCGCGCACCGACCAGTGTCGCGGCTGGTCGCAACTAGACGTCAATCTTATACTTAATTATTTATTTATTTAAGGAGATCAACAGCGTATAATATTAAACATAAACAATAATTGTAAGTGTCAGCATACCGTATATACGTAATTCTTGCAACATATTGCGGAAAAAATGTCTTCCTGTGTTTATATAAGGTTTATTCACGAACTATAGTACAAATCCTATATATGTCCCATTCTCACATATGCTATCCCATCTTGGCTCGTAATTGATAAGCGAGCCAAACCGTAAAAAACCCCGTGTGCTGCAAAACCTGGTGCTGCGCACGATCACCAATGCGCACTATTATGTTCGCAACGACGTCCTTCACCGCGACTTACGCTTGGAGTCGGTCGACGAAATCGTGATGCGCCTGGCGAGGAATATGTTCGCGCGTGCCGACGCCTCGGATTGGCCTCACATCCAAGACCTGGCGCCTTCGCACGCGCGGCCTCCGGACTCCAAGCGTTTTCCGCGTGACCTCATCACCGACGAACCTGCTCACCCACAGGAACAGACGCTAGAGTAAGTCGCTACACACTACGCGTGACTTACTCACTCAATAAAACTAAACATACAGTTACTCTCACTTACTGTACAAGTTGCTACTAGGTTAATATAGGCGCAACGAGTACAGTACTCATCCGTGCACAGCAACTCCACAACGCTATTACCCACGCGTGGAACATTGGCGCAATCGGCCGCGCGCGTGAAACGCTTACATTGAGTGACGACTCACACCTCAAGTCACTCAATACACACCACAACGCCCCACCCGCCGCGGTGTGATAGGCTCGACCTGAAAGCGTCGCGGTCAGTGGGGCAATATTACGGCAGGGGGCGCCACCTAATTCGCAAACCGTTCGCTGAACGGGCATCTGCCGAGCTTCACCCGGGCAACCGGGGGTCTCACCTGGTAGGGCCCGATCGCACGGTTTGCGAGAACCATAGGGGCGCCCCTGCTATGAAACAATTAGCAACTACTCACAACACTGATCGTAAATCAGTGTTTAGGGATTTTAAGACAATCCCACCGGTGACCACTTACTCGTAAGCAACACAAAACCCAGCCTATATTTATATGGGCTGCAACCCTTGAAACTTTGAGTGAGAGACTAAGTCCCAGGGCTCAATCCTCCTGGTGCGTAGACGACCATAGTTGTTTTATAGTACAATTGTGAGCAAATGCGCTGCCTCTCGACATCAGAATGGTTAACGGTCGGCACTACTTTAAAAATTACTCGTAAAATTCATAAATACTTGACCATACCACGCATACGTGACGTCGGCAGATTCATCTCCGCCTTGATGTTTCTTTTTTCCTAGTTGTTTTATTTATTATATACATATACATGTGCGTGTATTTAGGACATTTACATATTTAATATATATATGTAAAAACTTATGGGGCGATAACAAGTAGACTCTCACTTTGGTTTGCCGGGTTTGTGGATACCCAAAACTGTAGCCTCCTTCTAGTTGAGTTGTAGAGAGGTTGTTTTTTAATGCAGTATTTAAAATGGCGGTCATTCAAATGATAAAACTGTTTGGGAAGAGCATACCCAGCTTGGTTGTGATACCGTCTAAGGCTTTACGAGGATAAAGATTATTCACCATGGTCATGACTTCGCCTGCTGTGAACGGAGGGAGTGGGTTGTCGGCATCCACAGCAGGCGAAATAACGGCTCTACGTTCAACTTCGACGGCGACCTCAGTGAGGTGAGCTTGGTCTACTGGTAGAGTGCTTGGGGGAACATTGTGCGTTTAGACTAGGCATTCTGATTTTTGTCGTCATCAAAGCCGGCCTTTGGTTGCATGGGACGATTGAGAGAGGGCATAACAGTTGCTGTGTTGGATTTCAGTTTCCATTGCAAATGCCAGAATGTGGTGTTGGCTGAAAATAGCCCAAGAACTTGTCACAACTAGCCTCTCGGCCATTTTTAGGGTTCCGTACGTCCTAATGAAAAAACGGTGGAACTGAACCGTGGTGGATGGTGGATCACTCTTGTGTCTGACGGTCCGTCTGTCACAGCCAATTTACTCCGAATCTACTGAACCGACTAAGTTGAAGTTTGATACACATATGAATTTCTGCGACCCAAACATGGACTTGTAATAATCTACCACACACACGCGACTACGCCGCCGGTGGCCGGTGGGCTGATTACGTAAGTCGCAGACGCTTTGTGACAGGCGTAATCGCGCAGGCCGTTCTTAATCGTTATTTTGGTATTACGTATTTGCCGATAGCGATTAAGCAGGCGAAGATCGCTGACACACACTCTGTTGGATGGTCAATTAAGGTCAAAATAAAATTGAAAATAAATTTTGATAAATTGACAATATTGGGTGTATCAAAGCCATTATATACACATTTTACTAGAACAGCGAGTCTATTGTTATATCAAGATGTCTGCAGCGAAAGTGCGCATTCATGGTATGCAAGATGATAACTGGGTTTTAAAGGACAAAATCAACCAGTATCGTGGCCTGATATAGTGATATCAACGTATTGGAGAGTAGTTGTAACTTGATAGAATCAGATACATGAAGAACAAGAAAATGGAAACATTTCGCTTGGCACAGTTTATGAAAGAGCAAAATTGGACTCCTGAGGTGGACGGCCTGGTGACCTGAAATACAGGCTTCAGGCTAGTTTAGGCACCAGCCTCCCACAGTAAATTTGAACAGTGTTATGTATTGACTTTGTGGGTTGCTTTAAAATGATTATATAAATATGTGGGTACTTCCAAATAGTGATTGTAATAATCTGTCAAATAAATAGTTTGGCTTCTACCCCAACAATGGTTGTATCTTTTAATGGCGACTACGGAAAATTAAACAATAATCAGTGAGAAAATGGCGTGTAACTTGACGAATATTGTATTTCCCGGACAGTTTAACCCTAAGACTGATAAATGGTGCGAATATAAAGAGCGGTTGTTGTGTTCTTTGGATGTGGCGGGTGTGGGTAATGATAACCTTGAAAAAGCCCGCTCAGTTTTTTTATCACAGTGTGGAAAAGAGACTTATTCATTGATAGTATCACTTTTAGTGCCAAAACGTCCAACTGATGTACCATTTAAAGACATTCTTAAAGTGTTAGACCAATTTATGAACCGGAAGTGCATGAAATACTTCAAGTCGGGAAATTTCATACACGTAAACAAACTGATAGTTAAAGCGTGCAGGACTTTGTAGCAGTCATTGGGTTGTTAGGTGCGAAGTGCAACTTTCTAGACTTGAAACGTCAGTTGCGGGATCGACTAGTGCTGGGCGTGCGCGATCAGCGCTTGCGCCGTGAATTGTTGAAAACTAAAAATCTAACATACGAAACGGCAGTGCAGCTATGTCTTAATCATCAGGCGATAGTGAAAGACATATATCCAGACACTAGGATCGACGTGAAGCAAACTCACACAGATGTTGCCGAACCTATGGAGATTGGTAGGATTACTGCTGCAGAATGTCGACATTGTGCGCGACGTCACAGAGAAGGCGAACGCTGTCCCTTTGTAAAGGCTAGGTGTTTTTATTGTAAACGCCCAGGGCACATCGCGTCAGCCTGTGATAGACGGAGCAAGAAGCAGCACCAGGTGGCGGATCTAACGGAAGAGGCCAAAGAGGAGAATGGAGAAGACATGATGGGTGTCTATGCTTGTTCAGAGAGCCATTCGCCTCCGATAAAGGCAGATGTAACAATTAACGGTGCCTCGGTTGCAATGGAGGTTGATTCAGGGGCTTCTCGAACAATCATCTCAGAAGCTACTTATCGACGGCTTTGGAACAGACCCCCACCTTTGCGACCTACCAATGTGAAATTGGTGACATACTCGCGTGAGGCCTTACATGTTCTGGGCGTCACATACGTACATGTCACGTTGGGTAACAAGGAAGCTCAGTGTGAGCTGTTTGTAGTATCAGGTGAAGGACCTAGCCTTCTTGGTCGTAGTTGGTTTAAGGCCCTTGATCTACAAATATTGGGTATTTGTTGGACAGTTGCAGAAATTAAGGATGATCTGCTGAAGCAGTATCTGGAGTTATTTAATCAAACCCTGGGTGAGTACAGGGGACCAGAGGTATCACTACACGTGCGTGCCGATGCCACGCCGCGGTTTCTGAAGGCTCGTCCAGTGCCATTCCCATTAAGAAAAAAACAAGTGGACGAGGAATTAACTCGTATGGTCGATGTGGGAATATTAACCCCTGTTAGATTTTCTAAATGGGCGACACCACTAAGAATTGTGAAGAAAGAGGATGGCTCTCTTCGGATATGTGGAGATTATCGATCGACAGTGAACATGGCGATTAATGTTGATACATACCCCTTGCCCGCAGCTACAGAGAGTTTTGTGAACCTAAGTGGGGGACGTGTCTTTAGCAAACTTGACTTAAAACAAGCTTATATGCAATTGAAGGTGGACGATGAGACGGCAATGCTTCTGATACTAAATACACCTCTTGGACTAATGAGAATGAATAGACTGGCATTTGGAGTGAATGCGGCACCTGGTATCTTTCAGAGACTGATGTCGTCAGCACTTGCAGGCATGGAGGGTGTAGCATGTCTGCTGGATGATATTGCTGTGACTGGGAGGACGAATGAAGAACACAACCGGAGGTTATATGCGGTCCTACACAAATTGAATGAAATGGGCCTTCAATTAAATTTAGAGAAATGTGTGTTTGCTTCCAATAGTATCAATTTCTTGGGACATATGATAGACGCTGAAGGACTTCATCCGTCACCTAATAAAGTCAAAGAAATTAAAGAAAAACCAGCTCCAACTAACAAGCAGGCATTACGTGCATTCCTAGGCTTGTACAACTTCTATGAAAAGTTCCTTCCAGACAAAGCAACATTGCTAGAACCTTTGTATCGTCTTTTGGAGACCAAGAAATCATGGTATTGGGGCGAGGTTGAGCAAAGGACATTTGAAAAGGCAAAGGACCTCCTGTCTTCTGATTTAACCTTAGTTGGGTATGATCTTGACAGAGAATTATTGCTTATTTGTGATTCATCAAATTATGGACTGGGAGCAGTACTCGCACACACATTTGATGATGGTTGCGAGAAACCCGTGATGATGGCTTCGCGAACTTTACAACCTCATGAGCGCCGGTATGGACAAATCGATAAAGAGGCCCTAGCCATCATGTTTGGATTAAAAAAGTTCCACGAATTTTTGGCAGGTCGCACATTTTGCATTGTGACGGATCATAAACCCTTGGTGGGTCTATTTAATCCAAGCAAACCGATCCCTGACCAAATCTCTCCCAGGATGTTGCGGTGGTCTCTGAAGCTAGCTTGTTATAATTATCAGATTAAATACAGAGCTGGGAGATTGATTGGTAACGCTGATGCGCTCAGTAGATGGAATGAGCCTGTGACTTCAGAAATATCTGTGAAACGGCTGAGAGATGTGTTGTTATTGGAGGAACAACCTGCTGGCTGGAACTTAGACGCATCTAAAATAGCCACAGAAACAGGAAAAGATCAGGTTTTGCAGAGAGTATTATTCCACATTCTCCATGGTTGGCCTAGTAAAAATCCTGACCTCACACTGCAACAGTTTTGGACACGAAGAGATGCTCTTTCACACAATAAAGGGTGTTTATTGTGGTGCAATAGAGTCATTATCCCTTCTAATTTACAACAGGAGGTACTTAGATTATTGCATGCACCGCATGCTGGCATAGTCCAAACCAAAGCTTATGCAAGAGGATATGTGTGGTGGCCAGGAATGGATTCACAAATTGAGAGAATGGTGGGAAGTTGTGAGCCTTGTCAATCTGTTAGGAATAATCCACCAAGAGATCCCCAGGCTTGGATAGTTACAGAGAGACCGTGGAGTCGAGTACATGTGGATTTTGCAGGCCCATTCCAAGGCAAGACATTTCTTGTATTGATTGACAGTTTCAGTAAATGGTTTGAGGCAGAAATTGTTTCTTCTATGTCAAGTGAGGCAGTGATAGCAGCATGCAGGAAAATATTTTCATCACAGGGATTACCTGATATACTGGTGTCTGACAATGGCAGGGCATTTAATTCGAATGAATTTAACATATTCCTCAAAAATAATGGAATCAAGCATTTGTATTCACCGCCCTACCACCCAGCTACTAATGGGCAGATTGAACGTGCAATACAAACATTTAAAAATAAGTTAAGGAAAATGTCCCTGGACCATTTGCCCTGGAATGAGAAGCTTCCTAGAGTTCTTTATTCACTACGGGTAGTGCCAATCAGCTCTAATAACAAAACTCCAGCAGAGATGCTGAATGGACGTAAATATAGAACAGCTGTATCAAGCTTACATCCTGATAATGCGCCAAGTCCACAGGAGGAACAGTTAAATGACAGAGCACAGCAACAGACCGCTAGGAGCTTTAAAGTGGACCAGCCGGTTTTAGTGCGCCATTATGGATCTGGAGAAAAGTGGAAGAAAGCCATAATAGAAATGGTAGAAGGGCCTAGCTCATATATGGTGAGGATGGAGGATGGTGAACTACACCGACGTCATGCCGATCAAATACTGGCTCGGGGATCTTCCCAACTAGGTGACAGACCTACTAATACACAGCAGAGAAGCCCATCAAGGTCAAACTCGTGTTCACCAGAGCCTCCAATAGAGATACCTCCTCCTGAGTTATGGCCTGACATCATTGGTATACCAAATACAGCTGATTAACAACTTAAGGGATTATTTAATTGTTCTATATGGGTTTATGCTTGATTTCATATTATATTGTATTAGTTTGATTCTTAAAGATTATAAAGGGAAGGTATGTTATGTATTGACTTTGTGGGTTGCTTTAAAATGATTATATAAATATGTGGGTACTTCCAAATAGTGATTGTAATAATCTGTCAAATAAATAGTTTGGCTTCTACCCCAACAATGGTTGTATCTTTTAAACAGAACTATAACAATTTCATTCTTGTGAAGTGAGAAAATAAAATAAATAAATAAATGAACTAAAAATTGAATCCTTGGCTTTCAATTTCAGACTCTTCTCCACTGGGAATCCTTAGATGCGCGATAGCTGCTGTCACTGTTTTTAGCTATTACGGGTGCGGGTAGCAGGTTTTGTGGTGTGACTCCAACTCGAATGAGTGGTGAGTGGATTAAAAACTCGTCACGTAAAATTATACTGTTTTACTATACTAGGATACGAAGTTGAATAAAAACAATAGCTAGAAGGTAAGATAACATTAAGTTTAATTTAAGATTTGTCGGGGTTGGACCCAGATGCTTTTTGGGGGGGGGCTTGAGCACATTAGCCATTGGAAGGCATATCTGTGTGGTGTATGGATTAAGAATCTAGAACCCAACTCTAAACAGCAGTAGCAGCATCCTTTCTGGGAAACAGCATCCATTCTGTGCTCACCAACCAGCCTGCTAAGTGTGGTGAGTACTGGAAAATTCTCCCTAAAATGATGACACAATTGTGGAAATCTGAGGGGGTGGCCTTAGTTCAGCAGTGGATGTTTTATGGCCAATATGATGATATGTTCAGCAGTGGATGTTCATGGGCTGTGTGTGTATGTGACATGTGTATTATGGAGCATGCAACGGGTGATTGTGGAAGTCTATGAAGAGGCTTTCATTCAGCAGTAGACATACTTCAGCCAATATAATAATGATGGAACACAACTAGTTTTAATAATGTGTATGACAGGCTGTCTTTTACTTTTGGCTCAGGGGTCAGCTCTTCAATGCTTTTTTAAATTGGTTTAACACTCGTAGATAACCATACATGACAGATGATAAATATTTTAATTTTATGTTTGAATGAAAAAAGTTTTGATATAGAACTTACCCTCTTTCTGACAAAGCTATCTGTCCTACAATATCTTCATGATTAACGATGTCTGAGCAACTATGTAAAGGCACCGTTGGTACTAGCCTAGCATTCCGAAATTGTAAGCTTTCATTCTGAAATAAATGTACAATATGGTTAATAATTTAGATTGTAATGCACTTCAACAACACCAACATATAAAATTATTACGACACTTACGAAAGGTGTCCCAAAATCTTTGGCTGGTCTAATTCTATAGGAATACCTAAGTTCAGGAGGATCCAATATTTCGAAAAACACGTCACCGAATATAACATCCGCCGTGGAAACACCATCGTAGAAGTGCAAATCATTTGCTGTAATAGCAAAATAAATAATAATAATAAAATACGCTTGTTATGATATACACATAACCTACAATCATATAAGATGACATTACCACCGGGCGAGACTGCACTAGCAAACATGATGAGTAATAAGCTAGAATATAAGGGCACGAGCCTTATAATAGAATAAAATTTTATGAAAATCATGGCATTAATCGTTTTTCGCAAACAACCCCTTAAAATCAATAAACCAAGATGACACTGACATTACTGACAAGCGTGACAACTGAGTAACTGGAAGTTAGGACTGGGCGTTTTATTCAGAAACGCCTTAGAAAAAAACTGACATTACGTTCCAAAACGAACGAGATTTCTAACCTGAGGACTCACTACTCACATACTGCAAACTTTGTTCTCTCAAAAATCGTTCCATTCACCGTTTCTTCACAAACGTTCGGTTGGTACAACTACTTTGCACGTTTTTCGATCGTTCGAAAAACGTGCAAAGTACTAAACCGTAGTGTATTTAAACCGATGCTTCGTAGCGTTCGTAGGTTTAAATACCTTACGGTAATTGTAATAAGAACTATAATCGTGTGAAGAACAACCAGTTGTTTTTAACCGCCAAGTAACTACTTTTAGTTACAACGCTAAAATGAATTTTATTTGTATATCACATAAACTACAAATTTGGTGGTAGAAAACATGATGAAGAAAAACTGTTTCTTTTTGGCTCTCGTATCAAGGACGGAGTCAGACGTTCGTTTTTGTTTGAAATTTGATTCTTGCTTATATTGTAGGTATACGTGCATGGTTCCCGCGTTTTTATAAGTCTAGAAAAATTATGACGAAAGGTTAATAAATTTTCGTATTAATGAATGCAATTTATTACAATTTATAATTTATATATTAATTTATATTAATTTATAATTACGACGTAAGTCACTTTCGAAACCACCCAATATTCATTAATTGATGAATTCATTTTTAGTAGTCTAATTACGCGGAAGCACAAAAGAATAACATAGGTATATTATATGTAGGGGGGAAGGGGAGGGGGAGGCCTTTGTTCAGCAGTGGACGTCCTATGACTGATATGAGGATACATAGGTATAATGGTCATGAAAAAACAGTTTTTTATAAATCTGTTTTTGGAAACAATTTTTTGAGGAAATAAAACTGTTTCGTTTTGTTTTCCGAAAAATCTGAAACGACTCAGTGCTACTGGAAGTGACAAGTTTTTTTTTTCGATGTGGCAATTGTTGTAACATTTTGCCAGTGTCAAGTAGAGGACTTGACAAGTGCTAAGGGTGAGATTCAGAAACGAGTCCAAGCTTGAACTTACGCTTCCATCTGTCAAAATGCACGCCACCACTTACACCCTTAATTGTATTCACACACGATTGGAACACGACTTAAGCTTAGCGTAAACTAAGCTAGGCCAAGTAGTGAAAATCGACTACTTTGGGCGAATCTAGCGCCACTAAGCCGCCAAAGGTGTGCTTGCAACAGGAACTATGAGTTATATGGTTATATGAGAAAGTCGTTTGCTTTGGTTGTCATAATTCTAATTAGCTTTTAACTATGCAGGCTACATTAGTCCAATATGTTTAACTATATAACAAAATATCGTAGCGCGCTGGCCACGTCAGTATAGAAAATTGTCTCATTATTTAACGCTTGAAATGTTACGATAACATAACTAACAAAATCTAAACACACCTACATGTTTACCTTAGGAGTCAATCATAATTGAAAATCTATCAACAATGAACATAATAACAACACAATTGAAATTAATATGAGCATTTAAAAAAATGCAATCTGATAAATCATATTCATCTAATGACAGCCTTTATAAAATCAAGTATGGCAAATAAAACTTGACTACTTATAGGAATGAGAAATGTCTTCACGCTTTTATGTAATATACGGCCGTATAGTGAAACGCCAGTTAATATTAAGTCCCGCTTTAACTATTTGAGAAACCCGTTTCGGCAGAAAACCGGGCGGCTCAAATGGTTTAACCGGGACTTGATATTAAGTGGTGTTTTAGTATTCGGCCGTTAGTTAGATAATTGTATTTATAACTTCCAAAAGACAGACCGTAAAATCAACTTGAAAATGTTTTAAGTATTAACAACCAAACGATACTATACATATAACATGAGCAGTGATAGCATAGTGGTTGAACGTTTCACTTCCATATTGGAGAGTCTGAGTTCGATTCCCGGCCGCACCTCTGACTTTTCAGGATAATGTGCGGATCAAATTGATTATCACTTGCGTTAACGGTGAAGAAAAACATCGTCATCGCCAGCATGGTGGACTAAGGCCTAACATTTCTCACCGTGAGAAAAAGCCCGTGCCCAGCGGTGGGACAGTAACGGGCTGATTATGTATACTATAACAGACTATCAAAATGACTATAAGCTATGTGTGTTACCTCGGGATTCAACAATAGTAACACATATAAAAATTGACAATATAAATAAAATTAAAGTTGGTTAGCAATTAGATCAAAAAAATTATGAATTCATATTCGAACATTCACGTTAGGATCCAAACGCCGAGTGATTTTTACTTCAAAACAAGTGCGTCTGTGTGCGTAAAGCAAAAAAATGCTGTGATTGGCCGACGTATTTTTTTTTATGTAGAAAGAAATCAAGCAGCTATTTTCATCTGCCCTCCAGGATTACCTTATCCCATGGTGAGATAACGACTGCCCAGAGGGGTTATTGTTATATTACGTTATTGTTATTTTTCATAAATCATTCAAAGCAGTCCAAGTTTGTATTGCTTTTGTAAAAAATAACGCACGTACAGCCCATCTATGGTCAAGACAGTGATGGATTGCGTTCCGAGCATGCGTCACAGGCGTTGCGGGGGTGCTTCTCGCAGGGTGCTTGTGACATTTCAGGGTCTTTTTTATTAGGTATTCAATTAATATTAAAAACAATGGAAAAAAAAGAAATACAAATTGTTACAGACGTTATTCCGCTTTTATGGTGTAAAATTCATGCCAAACTATTGAGAGAGAAAATTGAATTTAGGCTAAAACTGTCCCTTAACTTAACTTTTTGACAACATTTGCGATAATTTATTCATAATTTGAAAGAATACAGTTATTCTGTGATAACCATAAATATATATTATTTTTTTTACATAGCCAGTGGACAAAAGTGTTAGTCAACAAAATCCTTTACTTAACTCACGCTATTTTCGCGATGTAATCTCCTTAATAAGAAGCGTTCATCATCATTAAATCAGCCGAATGAAGTGCATTGCTAGACACAAGCCTCCCCCAAAGAGCACCACAACGACGACTCTGGGTGTGTTGTGTGCTCATTGGGGAGTTTTTCCACAATCGCCACGCTTTGCAGGCGGGTTGGCGATCGCAGTTCAGTTATAAATGAACTCGAAGGACGCTGCTGCCCATCCACCGGCTAATCCCATAGTCGACATTTACGATACCCACGAGATGAGATGAGGTGGTGGTATTATGTATTCTTTGGCCTCCATCTAACCTTGACATAAGCTATATTTCATAAAAAAATTTAAATTGGCTTCTTCATAGATTTTAAATAATGAAATTGCAATGGGTTTCCTTCGATTTGAAATTATTTGAAGGACATTGCCGCCCTTCCTCCGGTTAATTCGTAGTCGCCTATTACGACACCCACGGGATGAGATGGGTTGGTGCTATTCGTAGCCGGCACCACATGGCCTGGCATCCGATACTATACAAGTAGCTAAATATAGCTAAAATATATACTTGTATACAATCATCCAAGTAGAAACATCGAGTATAACAATAGTAACATATATATACATGAATTAAAGAGTAGAAACATTTAATTTGTATTGCATGACGTGTACTTTCAAAATCTATGGCAAGGGAAAAACCATTTTTTGAATAATAGTTACGTTCCGTTATATGGTAGTACTAAATGTTTGGTAAAAAGTAAAAAGGTTTGCACGTTAAATTATTAGTTTTCGATATGTGGCTATTCGATTACATATATTTTTTCATTTATTATGATCAACATTTATGAAAATTAAATTAGTAATCCTAATATTCATTTGCTACCATAAAATTTATGTATATTAGAGCATAAAGCGCCAGGCATTTATCAGCACGTAAAATGAATTGTAAAATGTCAAAAACCAGTGATTACGTTATAATAAAATACCGTGTATTGGTGGAAATTTGTATAGTCACCCATTTTTTTCACAATTATAAATTTTATCATCATCATATCAGCCAAAGAACGTCCACTGCTGAACAAAGGCCTCCTCATAGATTTCCACAACGGTCACATGCCGCCCGCAACAAATGACTCCCAGCGACCTTCATCAGGTAGTCTGTCCACCTTGATGGAGATCATCCTACGCTGCATTTCCTGGTGTGCGGTCTCCACTCACGAACTTTTTTACCCCAACAGCCATCAGTTCTACGAGCAGTGTGCCCCACCCATTGCCACTTCAGTTTACTAATCCTTTGAGCTATGTCAGCAATATTAGTTCTTGTACGGGTCTCCTCATTTATGTTTCAATCTCATAGAGAAATACCAAACATAGCTCTCTCCATAGCTCGCTGAGTGTCCTTGAGCTTTCTTATGAGGCCCATAGTGAGTGACCACGTCTCTGACCCATATATCATCACTAGTAACACACACTGGTTAATGACTTTCGTCTTGAGGTATTGCGGTATTGTTCACGAAAAGAAGTTGCATAGCTTTCCGAATGCTACCCAGCCGAGTCGGATTCGACGACTGACCTCTTTTTTGAAGTCGGACCTACTTATCTGGATGGTATGTCCCAGGTAGACATACTCGTCAACAACTTCGAGAACAGAGCTCCCCACGGATAATGGGATGGGTGCGACATGGGCATTTGACATGACTTTCGTCTTGCCCATATTAATTTTAACGCCAACCTGTTGGGAAACTGTTGAGATCATCGAGCATTGTGCTGAGCTATTGCAGTGATTTTGCAATAACTATGATGTCGTCAGCAAATCGAATAATTTGTTGAATGTTATTAGCTTTACCGTATTATCTTTACAATGCTAGTTATATACAATGCCATAGGTCAGATATCAACATTGAACGTAATGAGGTAATTAGTGAGGTTCACCAAAATGACTGTTGGGTCATGACCTGCCTGTGGTGCAGTGAATATGGGAGTGAATCCCGCGCCCTTAGCAGAGGGTTGATTTACGGCCAAATTAATAATCTATCTAATCCAAAATCTTTGGACTTAGAATTAAAATTTTGCCTCTGTTTTTGTGTTTAGTCAGTTAAGTGTGGTCTTAGGGTGAGATTCAGAAACGAGTCTAAGCTAAGTTCACGCTTCCATCTGTCAAAATTAGGGGCGTAAGTAGTGCATTTTGTCATATGGAAGCGTAAGTTCACGCTTAGACTCGTTTATGAATCTCACCCTTAATCTTAACACAAAAACAGATCAAGTTCAATCAATGAAGTGCAATCTTCATAAAAAGAATAATCGAATGGGAACTATCTACATTTAAGTAAAATCAGGGGAAAATTATTAATCAGTATGGTATCTCTAGCCGCGTCTACTGTCTATATACAATAAAAACAAAAGTTGAAACTAAAAAAAAGAGCCACTTTATGAAATGTTTTTGAAGTGAGTGCGTGTTTTAATAACTTCTTAGAACAGATTTACCAATTTTAAGTTATTGTTGAAAAAATACCTGGCGCTACAGGTATAAAATGTATTTTAAACGTATCATAACGGTGAATTTATTGTCAGTGAAACTAAAATTATTGAAATTTCATATATTTTACTTACTCCTTTCTTTTAAAATACTTCTATTTAACTATTATTGGAACTGAAAACGGGATATTTACCATGTTTATATTAATATAAAATATCGGGAACTCAAAAGAAATAAAAAACATGGTAAATATCCCGTTTTCAGTTCCAATAATAGTGTCAGTGACCATCTCAGTTTAAAAACTTCTATTTAAGTCTATTTCACAATGATTTCTAGATAAGACCTTTCTCTACTTATAGTTAGTCAATTTCTTAAAAAAGGTGTAGTCTGGTTACTTTGCAACTAAGGGTGTCCTTTAACTTTGCAATTAGATCTATAATCATCATATCAGCCATTTATACGTCCACTGCTGAACAAAGGCCTCCCCCAGAGATTTCCTCAATTGTGTCGTAATAATGGGGGCTATTTGCCAATACTCACCACGCTTGGCAGGCGGGTTGGTGAGTGCAGTATGGCTACTGTGCCACAAAAGGGACGCTGCGGCCCATCCCTCTAGTTTAGAGTCCTTTAGTCGCCTCTTACGACACCCATGGGAGGACATGGAGAAGTGCTATATTCTTAATCCGAACACCACACGGAATTGAGATCTATAATAATACCACATAATTGTCAATTTTTAAACTAAAATTTGCATAGGTTGGTTTCAAAATGGAGGCAGGTGGGATATTAGATGCAGTGGATCAATTCAAATCAAGGCCTTATCAGGCTCAGCTAGAAGAAATTGCTGTGAGAAATAACACGATTATATACTTACCAACAGGTTAGTAGATAATTTTGAGTAATCAGCAAATTGTTGAGTGAAATACTTTTTTGTAATTTTTATAGAACAAATAAATAAAATTACAAAGTCATCATTTCATTCATTTTCATTCATTTGGGCCGAATGAAGTCCACTGCTGGACACAGGCCTCCCCCAAAGATCACCACAACGACCGATATGGGTGTGTTGTGGGCTGGGCACATCGGGGGGTTTTGCCATAATCGCCAGGCTTGGCAGGCGGGTTGGCGATCGCAGTTGAGTTGTTAGTATACTTGAAGGACGCTGCTGCCCATCCTCCGGCTAATCCCTTAGTCGACTTCTACGACACCCACGGGAGGAGATGGGGTGGTGGTATTCTGAGCCGGCACCACACGGCAAAAATTACAAAGTGTCTGTTTGTAATGTCAAAATCACAGCTTTTACTAAATGCATATGAAACTATATACAGTACCTACAACAAAAAAACATGATTTTTTGTCTGTCTGTTTGTTCCCGCTACTCTCTGAAACGGCTGGACCAATTTCTACGGGACTTTCACTGGCAGATACTGGTGTTATAAGGAATACTTATATTTAGGAAAATTAATTAGGGTTCCGAGCAAAAAAAAATTCGGCCGAATGAAGTCCACTGCTGGACACAGGCCTCCCCCAAAGATCACCATAACGACCGATATAGGTGTGTTGTTGGCTCATTGGGGGGTTTTGCCATAATCACCACGCTTGGCGATTGCAGTTGAGTTGTTAACGTATTCGAAGGATGCTGCTGCCATCCTCCGGCCAATCCCTTAGTAGACTTTTACGACACCCACGGGAGGATATGGGGTGGTGGCATTCTAAGCCGGCACCACACGGCAAAAAAATAAAACCCATGAAATCCAATCTATATGTCCCAGCTAGTAATGAATAAGTTTTTGCTGAAAGCTTTTTTATAAGTACTTTGGGCCTGCTATTACTGTCTACTTAGTGTATTTTTAACCAACTTCAAAAAGGAGGATGTTCTCAATACAATAAGTATTTTTTTTTATGTATGTACACTGATTAATCTGAGGTTTGTACACCGATTTGAGCAATTCTTTTTTTAACATGTGCAAAATGCTTTCGATTTGGTCCCATATAAATTTCATTACATTTGATTGAGTAGTTTTTTAACCAGCTTTAATAAACGAGTTATTTTGCGCTTATCTAGATGATGTCTTAATAGTTTCAATTCCTCTGAGATCAGAGAACCAATTTGAGTAAGTACTTTGAAACCTTATGTATACAAAATTATATTTCAAGTACCTCCCAGTTTCACTTAATACTGTACTACCTAGTGCTTGTAAGGGAATAAAACAATATTACCTAATAATTGTTTTATTTGACATAATAGTGGCGACGAGGAATAAACTTGTGTAAAATGGAGTGTGTAGCAGTGAAATTCAAGGAATTCGATGCGAAAATAGACAATTGGGACAAATAGGTTGAAATACTGCTTTGAGGCCTATGGCATTGTGTTGGACTCAGCTAAGAGAGCAAATTTTTATACAAACGACCCGCACGGTCGCAAGTGTTTGATACGCTTCTAGCGTTAATTACACCTAAAAAATCCAGTGATGTGACTTTTAGCGAAATTGTAACAATTTTAACGAAACATTACTGTCCCAAACCTAACGAAATATCTATGTCGTATAAATTCTATAAACGTCATCAGAACGAAGGTGAATCGGTAGCAGAATACATAGCTCAACTTAGAAAAATCAGTGCCGACTGTATTTTTTTGGATTTGGAACGTATGTTACGTGATAGACTCGTGTGTGGTATGAACGATCATAAACTGCAGTACGAGCTATTGAAAAAGGATGAATTAAGTTACGATTATGTTGTTGAGGCTATGCTGTCTTCGGAGAGTGCAGGTAGTGACGTTCGCATGATACAAAACAAAAACACTGGAAACATGTCAGGCAGACTCGAAGTAACAACGGCAACGGCTACCGAGCCAGATACATATCCTATGCCAACTGCAAATGAAGTCTTTGCTATTATTGCTGGAGGCAGGTATTTCACAACATTAGATTTAGAGCGAGCATATAACAGGTGGTCGTAGACGATGTCACAGCTAAATTGCTAACACTAAACACATGCAAAGGTCTTTAAACTTTTCACAGACTGGCATTCGGAGTAAAGGCATGTCCTGGCATTTTTCAAAGGCTGATGACAGCATTACTGGTATTCCTGGAGTGGCACTCCTAATTGATGACATTATCATAAGCGGTCATGTCTTGTCGGAAATGAATCAACGGCTAGACATAGTATTGGAACGCATACAGAAAGCTGGACTGCGACTTAATTCAAGTAAGTGCAAGTTTGCTAAAGAATGTGTAGAGTTTTTGGGATTTGTAATGGATGCCGACGCCATCCATCCAGCTCCCAGCAAAGTGGAGTCTTATCATGAAAACTCCAGAACTGAAAAATGTTCAGCAGCTGCAAGCTTTCTTAGGATTACACAATTTCTACGAAAGATTTATACCTCACAAGGCAACTATACTCGAGCCCCTCCACAGGTTGCTAGATAAATCGAATAATTGGCAGTGGACAGATACTGAACAGGAAAGTTTTAACATGGCTAAATGGTTATTGTCATCAGATATTACTTTAGTTCATTACGATTTAGATAAGCCGCTGGTACTCACCTGCGACAGTTCAGACTATGGTGCAGGCGCCGTACTGTCTCAAATCATGGAGAATGGGCAGGAGCGACCTGTTGCTATGAGCTCCAGAACACTACATTCGCATGAGCGAAGATATGCTCAACTGGATAAGGAAGCTACAGCTGTTATGTTTGGAATTCAAAATTTTCATAACTATCTCATGGGATGGTCATTTACAATAGTTACTGATCACAAACCCCTGGTCAGTATTTTTGATCCTAAGAAACCAATACCTATTATTTTATCACCTAGGCTAACAAGAATAGCTATCGTATTAACTTCTCATGGTTACAATATAGTGTATAGGCCGGGAAAAGAAATAGGAAACGCCGATGATCTCAGTCGCTGGCCACAACCGGTGCCAGAACAACCTGAACAACAGATTTGTGATATTTTATTAATGGCTGAAGCACCTGAAGATTTTCCTATTGATGTCCAGCAGATAGAAATGCTCACTAAAAGGGATAAAACGTTATCGCGAGTCATGCATCATGTATTAACTGGGTGGCCTTCTAAGGTCACTGATGAAGAGATGCGCCAGTATTGGTTACAGCGAACGGAACTTTCCTTGCATGAGGGTTGTATTTTGTTAGGTTGTCGTGTCGTGGTGCCATCGCCACTACGTAAGGATGTTTTACGCGCTTTACAGAAGATACACAGCGGTATCGTGCAAACTAAAGCCTTGGCTAGAAGCTATGTGTGGTGGCCTCAACTTAATGATGATATCGAGGCATTGATGTCCAACTGTAAACGGTGTCTTGAAACTCGACACATGCCTCCAAAGACCAGTTACGAATGGGTGGTACCAACCAGACCGTGGTCTCGGATTAATGTTGATTTTGCAGGACCATATAAAACAAACAAACTATTTTTAATTGTTGTTGATGCATACTCACGATGGCCAGAAATTTTTATTGTAAATAACATGACTTCAGAAACTGTTATTCGCCACCTGAGAATGTTATTTGCGACTCATGGATTATGTGAAACATTGGTTTCTGACAATGGTACCTCTTTTGTGTCAAATGAAATGAACAAATTTCTAGGCTCTAATAAAATCAAACATATCACCACAGCCCCATAACATCATGCAACAAATGGATTGGCTGAACGAATGGTTCAAACGGTTAAAGACAAGCTACGCAAAATGGATGAAGCGTCCTGGGATGTAAAGATACCTAACTTGTTACTGGGAGACTACGTGTGACACCATGTTCAGGAACTGGTAAGACGCCATCTGAATTATTGATGAACAGGCGCTTACGGATACTACTGGACACTATACATCCAGTCAATGAGAAGCACAAGAAAGTAGAGCAACAGATCAATAACAATGCGGTTAAGAAACACAGAAGTACAGATATTGGTCAAAGAGTTGTGTACAGAAATTATGGAAGAGGTCCACTTTGGGTACCAGGCACTGTAGCAAGTAAAGAGGGCCCAACTAGCTATCAGGTAACTACAGATGACGGAGCCCTGGTGAGTAGACATATTGGCCAACTAATAAAAAAGAAGTCAAGCTTGGTTACAAGAGAGGAAGAGAGGAATAATGTGGAAATAGTGACTGATATTGAAGGACAAAAAGAAAGCCAACAAGACCAAGCTGAAGACATTGCCTCTAATCAGGAAAATCAGGAAATAATTGAAATACCTAGTTCGGAAAAATGGGCTGAAATGTTAGGAATACCTAGTGGGGCAGAGGCAAGTTACTCTGGCGGTAAACTTAAACATAAAGTAAGCACCTATCCCAAAACACCTTATGCTAGGCCCAGCAACAATAACTACATGGTCTAAATTCATATGGCCAATATTCTTTAATTTTATTATATGAATAACAATTTAATGTTTAAGTTTTATTTTAGTTTGTTGTTATAAATGTTACTAAAAGTAAGTTTGTGCATACTTGGGGGAAAGGTATGTTATGTATGAATCATGTGGGTACTTTGAAACCTTATGTAAACCAAATTGTATTTACAAGTACCTCCCAGTTTCACTTAATACTGTACTACCTAGTGCTTGTAAGGGAATAAAACAATATTACCTAATCATTGTTTTATTGGACATAATACTTATTTTTAGTGTTATATACCAAATTGGAAAAAGTTCTTAAATTTATTTACACTAAAAAGAAACTAATAAAGCTTTTTAACAAAAATATACCAACTTCAAAAATCTAAGAACCGAATTGCAGTCGGGCGCGGCCAGGTATACCCCAACCATGGTTTATGCAGACCAACGAGAACGAGAACTTATATTTTAAAGCTGGCACCCCCGTCTTCATAAATAAATCTTTTTTTTCCTTTTAATATATTTATATCGTGTAGGGTTTTTGTAGGTGGTATATTTTTAGTTAAAAAGTTTTATTTTGCCTTCTAACAGAGGTTTACCTGAAAACAATTTAAACTGTAAACAGTTTACTTATTTGTAAAAACATCCCGGCTAGGGGCAGTAGGAGCAGTTCCCCCACCTCGCTTGCTTGTCACTGTTGTTAATCTCTAACTTGGGATTATTATCTATAAGCGGACTACATACAATAAATGTAGTAACGACTTGTTCATTCCTGTTTAAGAGCCCAATTTACCATTTGTAACATGTCCAGCCATTTCGCCCACGCTAGTCACGAGTCCTTTTTGTATTGCCAAATCCAACAAACATTAATTACTCGTATTATTAGTAAGCAAGAACATTAGGTTCGTGGCTGTCACATAAAATAATTTTCAATAAGTTTAAAATAAAAGTAGTGTTGACAAAAAAATATTGTAGAAATCGTGGGGTCATCATTTCGGCCGAGTAAAGTCCACTGCTGGACACAGGCCTCCCCCAAAGATTACCACAATAACCGATATGGGCGTGTTGTGGGCTCATTGGGAGATTTTGACACAATCGTCACGCTTGGGCAGACGGGTTGGCGATCGCAGTTGAGTTGTTGATGTACTCGAAGGACGCTGCTGCCCATCCTCCGGCTAATCCCTTAGTCGACTTTTACGACACCCACGGGAGGCGATAGGGTGGTGGTATTCTGAGCCGGCACCACACGGCATCGTGGGGTACTTGATGTCAATTGTTGTAAAAAAAATTGTGAATGTTTGTAAAAGTAGCGTCATCGTGAAAATATCTGACAAAGCACCCCACTCTTCTTTACAATTTTATTTTAATCACTATTGGTATTTTAAACTTATTGAAAAATAATTTCTACTTTTTCGTTCGGTTATCTACAAAACGGTTTTTTTTTTAACTATTATTTATTTTCTATTTTTTAGTGCGGCTAACTACTTAAACGTGTTTTCTTGTTATGCGCATGGCTGTATCTCCATGTTGCCTGTCCTTAGTCTCAGTAACTCCAGGTGGTAATTCTTTACCCAAGTAAATATGAAAATATTGAGGCAAACGCCCCGGTGACCTCCAACCTCCCCTTAAAGTCACCCCTGACCCATCAACACTCTGTAATAATCGTACACTTATCTTCTTCGAATGAATTGGCGCCGGCTGCTATCGCTAGCTCCCTCGCTCGCTGTCGCTCGAATGACACCCCATGCCGACAATGTTGCCGAAATACTGAGTTGCTGACAGTCGGCCATCCTGTCAGAGGAATGTCTCATTCCTCAAAGTAACTCTGTCAGTCGCATCTGTAACCATCGTAACTCATGAAAATACAGAAAATTAGCACACATTATGAAAATTCGACCACATTACGTTTGCCGATTCGTGCGCTCCACTCAGTCGTCTGCTACAACGCCAATCAGTCCTTCGACAGACATAGCCAGCCCGAGTAAACCAATTCCAAAAATATATACAGATAAAACAATTGACAAATAACCAGTAGTATAACATTTTGATGTGTGATCGTCACTTTTTTTGATTAGGTATATAATTATTATTTACCCTCTCTCACTCATCACTCATCAGCTGACTAAGTAAAGAGTTACGATATAGAACCTTATTGATATTCATATCAGTACCAGTAAACAATATAAAAACTATCCAGTATATTTATTGATGAAACATTTATTGCAATTTTTGGTGTACTCACTTTCGGTCATCTCAATGGGGTAAAATATTTTCCAACTAACTACCTTTGGAGTACCCACTAATGTAAACAGCATTTTCCAAATAATTCTTATACAGGAATCAATAATATTTACTAACAGATAATTTATCTTTATCCACTTACCATAAGTTTTACATTTAACCAACCAGTTATTCATTAACTAGAGGAGTTAATATTTACTTGTTTATCATTACCCTTCACATCTCGCCACTTTTACCTCCACAACATTAAAAATGTGTTCATAAGTATACTTTTCATCCATATTACTTTTATTACTAAAACCCTTTGAAGTTCATCAGATAACAAAGTCAAATTGAATTTGTCACCCGCTTCGGGTCTCAACCTCATCTCTTCAGGTGCTGATACCAATGAGCATGTATCGATACTTTTATTCTTTACTTGATGAGTAAAAGTATCGATGTCTTGGCAGTATCATACATCCCAAAATGTATCTTACTGCCATATTGGATTTTTACGTTGTGTGTTGCAGTTCTAAGTGGAAATTCTAGTTTTGTAGAACATTTTGTCAAAAATGAATAAAAGAAATCATTTTTATGTTTATCTAGCATTTTTTTTCTATATTGTACAAGGATCTGGCCGGGTACCCCTTCATTTTGGAACAACTCCTTTGCATCTCAAATATTGCAACGATTCTAGCTGTTTTAGTGATTCCTGTTCTTTAAATAGTATTTGGTAGGCCAATTTCAGTGAATGCTCACCAAATGCAATGAAACCAAGCTTACATACTATTACTAGTTAAAACAAATTACTTTGTAGTATCTTTTTAGGATAACAAAAAGTTACATATTGAATTAAGATTTTATGATATAATCAGCCTTACCGCCGTCTTCACTAAACGTAAATTATATTTATATAAATATCTTCTGAACCATTTTTTAATTACTTTTATTGTGCCCAGTAGAAATTCTTTATGAACTTCCTGCGGAGGAGGATCGCCCCGGGGAAGGACGAAGGGGCATGCCAGACTCCTACCGGCTAAAACCACTGGAGCGGTCATCTCCGGCACCGGAGGCCCGGTCCTCGTATGATCACACTAGAGCCGCCTACTGATGCCACGCCTATAGGCACATCTCGAAGAGGGTGTCTGTAAAGCGGTCACCCCTACGGGGGGATTGTAAAGGACACCCCGGTGCATCCCTGTGCGCTGTGCTGTGCTGCGCACACGGCGGTGACTCGGGGGACGAGGCGCTGGAAGTGCGTCGTCTTCGTTGGTACCGGTGGCGGATCTTCTGAACCCTGCAAGCTATCGAAATAAAACATACACGAAATGTTTTGTTGTAATCCCTGAAATTTACATTGAAATCTGTTGCGCCGTTTCTGTGCATATTCGAGACAAACTTCCAGACAGAATCCGTTAATTTATGATTAGGCATTGTATAAATAAATTGCTTAATTGACAAAGATATGAAGTATTTTTTATATTTTACAGTACTAGAACATTCTTCTTTATTTCGTCTAGAACTCTAGATTGATATTCTTTTCGTCTAGATTGATATTTTTTAAGTGTCAATTTTAATATACTAGCCTGCATACATATTTCTATACCTCTGAACATCTTGAAATGTAGGGTGAGGCGGGGGGTATAACATCACCAAAACTTTTCAGCCTGTATATGAATAGGTTGATCGTTGAACTCAGTAGCACAAATATGGGATACTCAATACATGGTTATAGTATGAATAATATAAGCCATGCGGATGACATGATGCTGCTGAGTCAATGCTCTTAAGTGATTAATAGGTGTATGTCAATCATATGCTGCTTCTTATGGGCTCAGGTACAACGTGAAAAAGAGTCAGCTAATGCTTTTCAAAGCTGGGGCGACAAAAGCTAAACTTCTCCCACAATGAAGCTAGATGGAACACCTCTTACCATTGTTAAACACTAAGGCCCGTATTACAGATCGAGAATCAAAACTCAAGCAGAAGTTGAGTCGAGATTGCATCAATTGAATATAAATGCTGAACCTATTACGTAAGGTTCATTTTTGACTAACGCAATCTAGACTCAAATTCTACTTGAGTGTTGATTCTCGATCTGTAATACAGGCCTAAGTACCTGGGCCACTGGAATACTGAGGACATGTCTGATGACATGGATATTAAAAGAGAACATAGGGCGTTCGCAGTGAGAGTAGCATGTTGGCTCGCAGATTTGCGCGTTCTCCTGCGCCTGTAAAAATCACTTAAAGGAAGGCGTATTATCAATCGTATGCGCGTCTATGTGTCACATATACTCATGCGCATGCGTGGGAGTGTCAACACAAGAGTTATTTATGCAGGCGCTCCTCGTGTCTCAATAAATAAATATGTAGCAATGCATTGGTTATTAATGTATCAGTAACAACTAACTAAAATCGAAATATACAAATAATCTGAAACAATTTTTTTTATTAAACATGCACCTTCTAACGTAACATTATATAATATTATCGTAACATAATGTCAATTCCCCCTACTTGGTTAACATTTATCACAGTTAGTAATGATGCACTAAAATAATGCTGATACGTAGATATATCATTTGCAAAATAAACGTGTCAAAATAAAATTGTTCAGTTTCAAATATTGACTGTTGAAATCTTTTTCAGGCTCTGGAAAAACTTTTATTGCAATATGTCTAATTAAAAGATTTAGAGAAGCATTGCAAAAACCATGGGGTCAAGGTGGGAAAAGGACATTTTTTCTTGTCAACACTGTGCCATTGGTCAACCAGCAGGTATGAGAGTGTGAAATCTATTTAAATTTTTATGACAGAATCGAATTCAAGTAATATGTTTTCTTGTATAGGCAGATTATTTGAATTAATAGAAAATTAAATGCATTTATGGTCGATTACCCATTCATATGTGCTGCTCCAGACTTATGTCAAAATCGGAAAGTCTAATCGAAGCCTATTTCAACAGGATATTCACCCATGCCCCTAGGTTGTTTTTAACTGATAACGTAAGTGACTTAAAAATTCGAACTTATGTGTGGCCCGAGTCTTGTGTTTTCTCTTTTTCTTTTAAAATGTTGCCTCTAGGATTATGTCGTCGGTAGAGTTTGCAGACATAAATCTCACATGCATAAACATTCAGACACGGAAAAAAATATCGATAGGCCTTACAAATATTTGTTCCATATGGGGATCGAACCTTCGACATGTTGCCCTTGAAAGCTAACTGCTTTGGCTACTGTGCCAAACGTGCCGTCAATTTTAGTTTTACATCCCTATCTTAAATCACGCGTATTATCATATTATATTAGCATCCAGGATGGAGACTGTCTTCTAAATTGCAGCGTAGTACTCGGACATCCGCGTTTCGCAACCAGTTCAAATCCAGTTGGACACATTCAACCCTATAACTATTTTAAACGCTTTGCCTTCACGGTCATGCCTTTCACAAGAAATTGCATCGAGTGAAAGATAACTATGTATTCTATTACAACACTGTTCATAATATAGGATTTTATGTATAGATAACAATCAGGAAGTTTTTATTGAAATTATGTTTAAGTTATGTGCACATGAGGAAAAAGTAAACAAATCTGGGGGGGTGATCGCTTTACAGTCACCCTTTCAGAGATGTGCCTATAGGCTTGGCAGGAGTGGGCGGCACTAGTGTGATCATACGACCTTAGGTGCCGAAGATGACCGCCCCAGTGGTTTTAGCCGGTGTACGAAGGTGACCAGGTCTCCCAAAGCGGGGTTGGTTTCCTAGTCAATAAGGTGATCACATACAACGTTGTGGAAATCGGTAGTGTGTCGACCCGGATAACGTACTTCATATTAAAGCTCACCGACAGGTATTCCCTGATGGTGGTTCAGGTATATGCGCCGACCTCGACACACCCTGATTACTAAGTCGAGGCCATGTATGAAGACATTGCCAAGGCCTTAAACAATACCACCAAGACTCACGACAGCGTTGTTATTATTCGAGTTAAAATAATAAACAAGAATTCTGTAGTTAGACTGAATAAAATATTTAATTCATCTAAAACCTAACGTACATTGCACAGGAAAAAACAAGACACACCATCAAATCTATTTTTGAATATACTGACACTTAGTGTCAAAATAAAAGAGAACACAGGCAAACACGCATACAGCCAAGTATAAATATACATTTTTATCCAATAGTTATGTGGGACTTAAACGCCAAAGCGGGAGTACAAGAATGCGACGAATCTAGAGTGGGACCATACGGTTTGGAGCGGCGAAATCACTGGGGCCAGATGCTGGTCGACTTTCTAGAAAGGCAGGGGCTTTTCTTGATGAACTCTTTATTCAGAAAGAAGCCCCAAAGGAGGTGGACCTGGCAAAGTCCAGATTTAGTGACAAGGAATGAGATAGATTTCATCGTGTCGGATAACAAGTATATATTTAGTCTCTGTGATCAACAGATTCAACACCGGTAGTGATCACCGACTTGTCCGAGGCACTCTAAATATCGATTTAAAGACTGAAAGAATGCGCACGATGAAGTCTATCCTCAGAACAATGCCGCTACAAGTCGTTCATGGCTCTACAGAGTTCCAACTGGAACTTCAAAATAAGTTCAACTCGCTGGAAACCACGGGCAATATTGACATAACCAACACCGTGGTCAAGACGGTGTGGGATCTGCGCCCCGAATACTTCTCACCGCGGCGAAAAGACGACAGCAAGTCCAAACTTTCGCGGGAAACTCTTGAACTCATGAGGGTACGGCGGGAGACATCATCCGCATCTACTCCCTAGGCAGAATGGCGCTAAATAAGCGGGTTAAGAAACTGATCCGACACGACCTTCGATACTCTAATAACCTTGCTATTTTAACAGCTATCGAGCAGAACCGGGGATCGAATGATAATTGCAGATATTTTTTTATTGAAATTTTTTTGAAATTTACGAAAATGTATGTAATAGTTTTTTGTTTCATATAATACTAGCTGCCCGCCCCTGATTAGCACGGGCAGGTACATACAAACCCGATTGCAGTGACACCTACCGGTTCCAATCAATCCAGTCAACTAATCACCTTATACCGCCATCTGTTAGAATCTTATCGAACTAATAGATAATTATGACTCTTTGTCAGATAATAAACAAATAATTCGCAATAAAATCATATTGCGATTATAAGTTGAGATATAAACTACCCTATGTTTAACTTATACTTTGGCCTCAGCAACACGTGGCCGGTTATACTAATAAATTGTAGCTTACATAAAATGTTCGTACTTTTAACATAGCGCCATCTATTGGATACTTACTCAATCCAGCCAACTAATACCGCCATAAAATAATTCGTAATAAAATAATATTGCGATTATAGATTGAGATACAAACTATCCTATCTTTTAAGGTGGATAAAACTGCGCACAGTGTGCAAAATTTTATTAAAATCGGTTCAGTTCAGTTTAGGAGTCCATAGCGGACAAACAACGTGACACGTAATTTATATATATTAAGATTAATTTTCGTTTAGAATAGAATATTTTATGCACTTCTTCAAAAGTTATAATTATGCACCTATTAATCCAAATTGACTTCAAATAATTATAAAAACCTTTTTTGTATACCCAGAAATCATACTTACTTCATTCATTCATTCATATCAGCCACAGGACGTCCACTGCTGAACAAAGGCCTCCCCCTTAGATTTCCACAACGAGCGGTCACATGCCGCTCTCATCCAACGACTCCCAACCTTCACTAGGTCGTCTGTCCACCTCGTTGGAGGTCGTCCCACACTGCATTTTCCGGTGCGCGGTCTCCATTCGAGAACCTTTGTGCCCCAACGGCCATCAGTTCTACGAGCAATGTGCCCTGCCCATTGCCACTTCAGTTTACTAATCCTTTCAGTTATGTCGACAACTTTAGTTCTTCTACGGATCTCCTCATTTCTGATTCGATCTCGTAGAGAAATACCAAGCATAGCTCTCTCCATAGCTCGCTGAGTGACCTTGAGCTTTCTTATGAGGCCCATTGTGAGTGACCACGTCTCTGTTCCATATGTCATCACTGGTAACACACACTGGTTAAAGACTTGCGTCTTGAGGCATTGCGGTATTGTTGACGAAAAGACGTTGCGAAGTTTCCCGAACGCTGCCCAGCCGAGTCGGATTCGACGATTGACCTCTTTCTCGAAGTTGGACCTACCTAACTGGACAGTTTGTCCTAGGTAGACATACTCGTCAACAACTTCGAGAATAGAGCTCCCAACGGATATTGGGATGGGCACGACATGGGCATTTGACATGACTTTTGTCTTGCCCATGTTCATTTTAAGGCCCACCTGTTGGGAAACTCTGTTGAGATCATCGAGCATTGTGCTGAGCTCTTGCAGCGATTCTGCCATGACTACGATGTCATCGGCAAATCGAAGGTGAGTGATATACTCGCCATTGATGTTAATGCCGAATCCTTTCCACTCCAGTAGCTTGAAGGCATCCTCCATTGCAGCGGTGAACAGTTTCGGGGAAATGACGTCCCCCTGTCTCACACCTCTCTGCAATGGAATTGCCCCCGTGCTCTGTTCATGTACTCGGACCGACATGGTGGCGTTTCTGTATAAGCACTTCTACACTTCAATGTACCGATAGTCAATCTGGCACCGCTGCAGAGATTGCAGCACTGCCCCGGTTTCGATCGAATCGAAGGCTTTCTCATAGTCCACAAACGCCAAGCATAGTGGCAGATTATACTCCTTGGTCTTCTGTATAACCTGCCGCAGCGTATGGATGTGGTCTATGGTACTGAAACCTTTTCGGAAACCGCTCGAGACGATTTGTGATGACCCTTGAAAACAGCTTATAAACATGGCTCAGAAGTGAGATGGGTCTATAATTCTTCAATAGGGTGCTATCACCCTTTTTGAAGAAGAGCACCATCTCACCTCTGTTCCACGCTTCCGGCGTTGTGCCCTCGAGTAAGACGGAATTGAATAGCTTCTGAAGGACTTTAAGTACCGGTGTGCCACCCGCTTTCAGAAGCTCTGTCGTAATTCCGTCTCCACCCGGCGCCTTGTTATTTTTAAGCTGTTTCAAGGCCATCCTAATCTCGTACAGGCTGATGTCCGGGATATCCTCGGTATAGTGTCGGGTTAGTTTGGCTCGCGGGTCTTTGTCAGAGCCAATGGTAGGTATAGTAACCGAGGTGTATAACTGCCGGTAGAAGTTCTCAATCTCTCTCAAAACCTCTGGCTTAGTCTACGCTACACTGCCTTCCTTGAAAACTGGTGGTGGTAGGTACTTACTTACTAAAACTTATTTCCAGAAGACAATTTGGCGGCGAAGTACATATATTTTGCAAATTTTGCAAATGTCCCCTATATATCAATTTTTTCGGTATAATTACACCCGACTTTATGATCACTAGTAATTATCTATATATTTATTCTTGAAGAAACTAAAAAACTTGGTAAGTACCCCTTTTTAAGCACATTGCGCTCACGGAGGAGTGTGAGATTTGGCATAGTTAAAGTTGTGGATGAGGAGTACAGAAAGTTAAAATTTATGTAAATATACGATTTACTGTCGAATTTCCACTACTAGGCGATCACTATAGGTACTAATAATTCCGTTGAGAACTAACGCATAGGCGTGCCCTGACAATAGAACGTTCACATAAGCAGTGACTCATTTAACTATAGGTAAACAAACACTCCAGCGAGTTACAACGGCGCTCTTGTTTTCAAATGTATTTGCGATAACACGCAGGAAAAGGTTTATCGTATTTCGGTTGTATTAGGTACTCTTGTACCTTATGTATTCACTCTGACTACTTTTCGGAAACTGAAGATAACAATACTTTTACATAGCTACAATAAAATTATTCCTTACTTAGATTCCTTTGTATATATTTTCCTGGTGACGACGGTGTCCGAAGTGTGAGGTGTGAAGGGGAGCTCCAGGTCCTCGTACGATCACACTAGAGCCGCCCATTGGTACCACGCCTGTAGGCACATTTCGGAGGGGATGGCTGTAAGGCGGTCACCCCCTCTAGCGGCGGAGAGCGACTGTAAAAAGGCCGCCCCCCAGCCACTTCTCGGGGGGATTGTAAAGGATCCCCCGAAGCCTCGCTGTGCGCTGTGCTGCACGGTGGCACTTGACCATGCGCGCACCGCCGTCTTGCCAGGGGTCGCTCGGTATGAGCACGCAGACTCCCCTAGCCCCAATATATATATGTGAATGACCTAGATACGTTCTTATATACTAGTCGAGAGCAGTATCATTTAACGTTTTACAATTTGGCGTTTGTGGCGGTCTGTCACGTACTCCTATTTAATAAAAAAGTATCGGGCCTTTCCGGAACATCTTTAATTTATGGGAGACCAACAAGGAACAAATGCCAGTCGTCAGTTAAGATAAAATATCAAATTCCAAGCGCACAATACAAGTGCCTCTTTAAGAGCGACCCCCCAAATATTTATTAATAGATTGGTTGCAGCAGTAATCGATAATATTTAGGTAGATAGCGTAGCGGTAATTGTTGTAATTGTGTTTACTTGATATCACAAAAGCTTAACCGCATCCACAGAAAATGTCGGGCTTTATTTGTAGCTGCGACCATACGCCACTAGAAATACATCTTTCTTTCATTCAGCACGATATCATGTCATGACATGTAGGTCTCACACTAGTTTCTCCCATGTCGTTGGTACAGTTTACAGACATAAATCTCACATGCACGAACACCCAGACCCGAAACTAATATCTGTATATCACATATATCAGCTCCAACAGTTTAATGAAAGTATTTGCAGCACGACTTGATAGCGCGATAATCAGCCGGTTCACTGAGCTGCACGTTTATGGTCTAAGTCAAGGATTCGGCCGGGGAATAAGAAATCACTAGAGCTATAGGTTCCGTCACTTAATTAATAAATAAATGATCTCATTGTTTCTAAATCTTTATATCTAATGTACATAATTCGTAATTATTATTGACTGCTTATTAATTTGGTACGATGATTATGCTTATTAGTGATTATTTTACTATAGTTAACTTATCTATGACTGTTATGGACTATATGAATGTCTGAAATAAAGATTTATTTATTTATTTATTTATATAAATATTTGTTTCGTGCGGGAATCGAACCCGCGACACGTGGCACAGAAAGCCAATTTCTGAGCTACTGCGCCAACCGTGTCGTTAACTTGCCTTCTAAGGGTTGGATTCTGCAACGTGGTACCTATGTAATCATTGCTGTTGAGCGAACATAATATTGAGTGATATTTTCGCTAAACAGTTCAAATTGTAGTTGCAATGCACTGATTATGTTGCATGCTGCACAAGTTTGGTCCAAATGAGGTATTTTATGATAGCTATATTGAATTCTGGTCACGACTTTGAGTGGACTTTACAGTAACAGTTGGTCGAAATTATTGTTGTTTGTTTATTGTAGAAGAAGGTGATAGAAAATCTATGCGCTGTCACTGGCGTTGGCGCTTACAGCGGAGAAGATGGAGTCGACTATTGGGACAAGACGAAATGGGACGCTGAAATGAGTAAAAATCAGGTTAAATAACCACTTCGATTTATATTATACTCGTATTATACTTGATTTCTGAAGTTGTAGGTAGTCACTGTTCCATATTCTATGCAATTTATATTTGAGACTTACATGCAGTGAATTTGTCTCAATAAGTAGATAAAATACCAAATTACAAATCTATGGGAAGTATAACTTGATAATAATTTTGAGGTACCCAGACTTAAATGTATATTTAAAATATACTTTAAAAATCAAAATGGCACATACTTAATAGTCTGATTTTTAACCAATCAGGTATGTGCGATTTTGTCTAGTTCGAGAAAAATCGAAATAAAATAATAACCAATGCTTTATTAATTTTCCGGGAAAAAAAAATCGGTTTTAATAATCTGTGGTGCTTTACCGGTTTTCTTCGAACCGGAGTAAAGCGATACTGCTAATGATCATTATACATGTATAATTATTTAACAAGGCTCTTTTGCAGGTTGTTGTAATGACAAGCCAGATCCTTAGCGACATGCTGACACATCAGTACATCCGGATTGAAGATATAAATCTGTTAATATTCGACGAATGTCATCATGCCGTCGAAGATCATCCCATGCGTATTATAATGAAACATTTCGAGGACTGCGCGAAGCATAACCAGCCGCGAGTTCTTGGTAATAATGTGCAATAAATTACTATATTAACTGTTTAGTTTATGCAATGACGTAGTTCTTGGTAATACTTAACGGTCAACTACAAAAGCCAGTGTTATGAGTAGTTATGACGGGATCAAGACTAAGGGAGGCTACACATGTATCCGGTTTTGCCATCATTGGCCAGTTTGCTAGTAGATAATTCTTTCTCGTTTTGCAGTGGTTGACTTTCGGATTCCTTCGGCATTTCAATGTACTGGAAAGGGGCTGGATGAACCTGCTCTGGCAAATTATGTCCTGCCATATTTATATTTGGTACCGCACTTAAGTACAGTCTCGCACTTAAGTACAGTCAGCACCAAATGTCGATGACCACAATCAGATGTCTTAACCCCCCATACTACCGACTAGATAAGCTACAGAGAAACAGCTTAATAGAACGTGCGGCGGTTGGTACTTTGTGACGAAGTCATCCTTCATCTTCATTTCAATCAACCTCTTTCATGACTTCATACTTTTATTTCCATCACTGTCCACCTAATGATTCATTCTTTATTCAAATCAAAATTCGAGTTTATGTGACGTTGAGTCGCTCTTCATATTTTGATCATTATCATTACACATTCGATTCTGAACGCTAGTGGTTCGACACACAGCTGTCGCTCTGACAAATAGTCTCCTGCAATATTACAATTTCTTATTTTTAAACTAGCTTAAATATTGTGACAATAAGCTATATTTGAAATATATAAACATCACCATGAAGATGAAGTGTTGAAGTTGTGAATATCAACATACCATTATAACAATATATATGTTACGTTTCATTCATTATCATTAACTGATCTCCGTTACTTGCTGCCGTGAAGAGAGCCTCCTAGTTGATCTAACCGGTAAGGAAACACGGAGGGAGGCACTCCGCGACACTGGCGCCCAATTTGAAGAACAAAATTGGTGAATGGCAACCCAAAAAATCAGCTGCCTAATCATCTACCTAATATAAGAAGAAAGTTTTCATCATCAAAAGAAAGAAAAGAAAGAAACAATTTATTTTTGCACTAATAACAATGCACACTTGACTAAAATTAAATACATAAAGCAAAATTGGAACAACACTAATCAGAGGAATAAACTGGCCACATTTTTATTTTACAACAAATATTGGCCAAATTACTTAGACTCCAGGCCAAAATAAAATATAATAAAAAACAAAAAATAAAATTACAACAAAAATCAGTACCTCAAGTTCTAAAAATTAAATTACATTTAACATAAAGAAACTGATTGTGCGTCGTGGCGTGCAAATAAGGGTTGTCACTCAGCTTAAATGCTGTTGCATTGTAACTTGTACCAAGATCACCAAGGTCCAAGATCCAACTACAGCAAGAATGAGTGAGCGAGATTTACAATTGCGCTAATGAACCCTCATTGTGTGTTCGTCACAATCAGATCAGAGTTGGTAATAAGGTGAAGTTTAAATAAAAGTCTAATAGAAATTCTATTATTTCAGAAGCTCTGTCATAATTCCATCACCCTTGTCTTCACGTGTCACACGGCCGAAACAAACGATTAACATTGTTCAGTCACATTTGTGATAAATTTCTGAACTTTACGCGAATAGCATCCATTGAATTGAAATAGCTTACGGAAATATATCGCGTTTAATTCATTCATTCTATATAATTACGTACAGCATATAAACGTGCAACGTGCAGCCCTAGCACATACAATTATTATATTATTAATACACAAGTATATGAAATACAAAATAAACAATATTTTATTGTTCTAGCCTATATACTCACATTTGAATACCTGAAAAATCATAGTGTAATACACATTTAAGCAACAGCTTTGTATAGTGTAACATAAATGCATGCACGATAAATATATAAAATAAAATACTACTCTTAATTTGCTCGACGTTTCGAACGCTTTGCAGCGTTGTGATGTTAAGATATTTTGGATATAATTCAGATACTTTTGACAATGTAATGTTCAGGTAGTTTTGACCTTTTACGATGTTTATCCAATTCTGGCTCTGGTCTTGTTGAGCGACTATTGTATGCTACAATATATTGGGGTTGTGGAAATATGGCTGTGGTCATCAACTTGAGCATACTTACCACCAGATTTTTGACCAACACTAAGCTATTTAGGATGTTGGTAGGTATTTACAAATTAGTTTATTTTATCAGGTTTAAGTGCGACTCTTCTCAATGCGAACGTGAAACCCGGAAAGGTTGAGGAGACACTACGAGACTTAGAAATAACATTCCATGCAACTATCGCAACTGTTGATGAACTGGGCAAAGTGTCGAAGTAAGTAGTGCTTTCTTTACTTTTTCAGATATATACAAATTCCGGCTGCTATCAATATTCGTTTCGATTTAACTGTAGTTACAAGCAAGTTAGGGGCAAGCACCCCGATTAGCTAAAAACAGCGACAGCAGACGCAACAGCAGCTATCGCGCAGCCAAGGATCCACCGGTGCAAATCGCCTGAAATTGAAAGGCGAGGGTGCAATTCTTAGTTCATTGATCGTCCGACAGAGTGTGCGTCAGAGATCTTCGCGTGTTTAATCGCTATTGGCAAACACGTAATATCAAAATGACGTTAGACAGCGGCG
Source organism: Diloba caeruleocephala (assembly GCA_947459985.1). Classification (NCBI taxonomy): domain Eukaryota; kingdom Metazoa; phylum Arthropoda; class Insecta; order Lepidoptera; family Noctuidae; genus Diloba; species Diloba caeruleocephala. The sequence continues at coordinate 16,616,997 of OX381615.1, forward strand.
TCTGCGCGATTTGCACCTGTCGTAAACCGTCTGCGACATACGTAATCAGCCCGCCAGTCTTATTGACTACGAGTCGCGAATCGCGACTTCTACAGCAGTCAGACGATTCATATTTTATAAACAATAATTGTATGCCGTGTGGTTCCGGCTCAGAATACCACCACCCCATCTCCTCCCGTGGGTGTCGTAAAAGTCGACTAAGGGATTACCCGGAGGATGGGCAGCAGCGTCCTTCGAGTACAATAACAACTCAACTGCGATCGCCAACCCGCCTGCCAAGCGTGGCGATTATGGCAAAACCCCCCAATGAGCCCACAACACACCCATATCGGTCGTTGTGGTGATCTTTGCGGGAGGCCTGTGTCCAGCAGTGGACTTCATTCGGCCGAAATGATGAAACAATAATTGTTAAGACCAATGATATTATACCATAGACATGTTACCTCCATATTAAATGGCGCACAAAATACAGTCTCGCCTACATACCTATGTCGTAAGAAAGAAGATACAAAAACTACAAGAGTAAAAGAGATAGCTATCTAGGCGAATTGACTGCAAGGTGCTACAATTGTGGAAGTTTTGGTTCTTACTTTTGGTGCACATGTGACATATCTACTTCTTTTTAATATATAATATTATTGGTTAAGACGCTTAAATAAAAACATACCATAGGCATCATATAATAAAATACTTAGCTATTGTTACATATAGGTACTTACCTACATAATTCATATAATAATATAGTCGATTGGCAAGTAGGTTATGTATGATTATAACTATCTTTACTCTCTCTTTATCTGTGTCTTCCATGAAATAAATAAATACTATAATACTTACATTGTAAAGCATTTTTTAGTTATTCTACGAACCCAAACGAGATGGTTCAATTATACAGAACAACATTACCATCGGAAACTACAAAAACTGTAATAAAGCAACTGAGTGAACTCCAAGACCTGGTGATTAACGTTAAATTGCCGCAGGCTACCGGCAAACACAACATTCAACTGAAAAAGTGGCAACAAGATATAAGCAGTGACCCTAAGAAGGTAACTTTTAACTCTCTTATTCTTATTAAATTATATTGTATCGCATATAGGTTGATGCAGTCTCCTGGTTTTCCTAAACATCAACCTCACCCACATCTTACGGCTTCTATGCTAACGACCTACTGTTATCGGAACCACCATCCAACTTAGCCCACAGAGCACAGGTTGTCTGGTAAAAGGAATAGTCCATCCAGAGCGGTCGTGTTGCCTGTGGTCATACCTCACCTCCTGATGAATGCTTGCAAAAAGGTTCGGACCACTTACTCAGGCGCCTACCAGAGAGGGCGGGATTATTGAATATTACTGTTCTCTTTGAGCACTTACTACCAGTAAGATCCCACATTAAGGAAACTTCACGGTTTACGTGCGTTTTGCGTTAGTAGGAGTGCAGAGTTACACGACATTTAAACCATTTTTAAAATTTATTATTCATTTCATAACGGCGATAAATCAGTTACACCGATTACTGAAACCTTTTTATGAACCCCATACTTGGAGTTGTCTTTCGTCGTGGGTAGAGTTTACAGACATCAATCTCACATCACATGCGCAAACACCCCGAACCGTAACAACTATCTGTAGATCATACAAATATTTGTTCCGTTTGGGAATCGAACCCGCGGCACGTAGCTCAGAAAGCTTGCATAGCCACTACACCTACCGTGCAACATATATTCAGTTCAAGATTGGTTTCCAGGAGTGCATTGAGCACCTTCAATATACGCGATATGGGTGATATTGCTCGCGCAACCGTGCGACAACGCAGTATCTCACACACTTCTTCTGCCTTCTTGGCCGGTTATAATGATTGTCAACAACAAATAATTGACACAAATGTTTGTTTTAGAATTTGATTTCTGTATTCAAATGAAACGCACTAGTGTATCGCGTCCTTTTCTTCTCAAGCTTTATAGTCTCTTGTCCTTAGACAATTTACCTTGTATTTTGTTGTTTTTTTAAACGCATTCTGCTCTGGTATTTTACATAACCATTAGGTTGGAGACATTAATCTCCCATGGATAAACAAACACGGAAAAAGAAGAACTATCTGTAGGCCATACAATTATTTGTTCCATGTGGGACCGAAACGTAGCAAAGCAAGCCGATCGTTCATCCACTGCGCAAGACGTGCCTTCTGTGTAATTGTGATCTAAATCCTTTGCGTAATTGCGTAAGTTTAGATTAATTTTCTTTTACAGGTAGTGAAAGCTGTAAAGAACATGATATCTGCCATGATAATGTTCCTAGAGGAACTGGGCATGTATGGGGGTGCTTTAGGCATACTTGCTTACATAATATTGTTAGAACGCTTGAAACGTAAATCTACAACGAAAGAAGAAGAACTTCTTTTTAAAGTTGCTATTACACATTCCGTTGAGTAAGTATATTAGTTAATTAGAGTACTAATAAAGAGTAACTGAATCCACTGTTATAATTGACGACGAAGTGATAACACACTATATATTACAAATAAGAGATGTAAAATTGTGTCTAAAGGTCTTATATTAAAATAAGTATTTATGCTCATCACTGACTCACTCATTTTTCATATACTAACATATTATGCTCATCACTGACTTACTGACTTTTTCACGTTGTAAGTTGATTCATTATATGTTTTAACGGATGCCTTGGGCGCCTCACTACTCACTAGTCAAAAGACTAACTGACTGATTGACTCTGTCACGCTGTAAGATGATTCATTGTTTTGATGATTAATTCTTTTACCTTTTCAACGGTCTTCTTAGGCACCTAGCAACTCGCTAGTAAAATATATTTACTGCTCATCACTGACTCAGTAACGCTGCAAGAATTAATGTATATATGTGTATATTAAATTAAAGTCTTTGTTATAACAGCGCCTTACATCTAAGTACATTTTATTTGTCGGAATCAGTGTTCAACTAAGTATATTTTTCTTGGCATGTACTGGCACTACTACATTATGTACAGTATACTAAGTGCCTCATTATGCTGTTTTATAAGCGTATAATATGAAGTTGCGGATAGATTTAAAAGTAGGTTTTGCACTGCAGGGCGCGGGCGATACTATTGGAAGCAATGGAAGATGAAACTGGATATGATAAGATAATTAAATATTCATCGGAAAAAGTACTGCTGATGTTAAATATATTGAAGGAGTACAGTCCAAAAGTAGTAAACACCCCAGGAGGTAAATATGCTTATACTTTTAATTAACAGGTTCTTCTTTTTAGCGTGTTGACAGCAAAATGAAAGGATGAAACACAAATAACAAAATATCTAAACCATATTGGCCCAGTATCCTGTTACATGCACTGCATTCCCTGTAGTGGCCATGAGATCTTTTTGCTTGTAGGCGTCAGGGCAAACTGGACAAAAAACATATGCGCCATATTTTCCACGGTGCTACAAATTTGTCTAAGCAGGAGCTGAAGCTGCCGGAGAAACTCCACCGTTACTTGTTATCCTTGTGCAGGCTAGCCTGGGTCCGAAGCCTATGCAGACTTCCAGATTGGCCAAGGAAACCCCTGTCCCGGCGGGAGTGAGTATTTCTCACACCAAACAGAATGCTTCTAACTGTAAAGCATTTTTGTCGCTGTTAATGGGTTGAACACGTTCACCGTGTTGGACAATGTGAGCGGCATCAGCATGGGCATTTAGCATTTGGAGAATGCTAAAAGCTACAAGAAAATGTCTATAATGTTGTCAGTAGATATTAATAATTAGGCATTTTAACAAGAAAGAACATCAAAACATTGAAATAAGAACGACATTATGAAAGAGAGAGAGAGAGAGAGTAGAAAACATCTACGACCCGAACTGATACCGCAGTGTCTGCTGCCGCCCAACATTGATTCACTTGGCGTGAATGGAACAATGACAATTTATTCTGTCACTGCAGCGGTAATACTTGTGTATTTTTCAACAAAAACAGAGAGGCGAAAGGTATAGGACTCTTACCTGCTAAAACTACCTAGCCGGGTATCTTCGGCAAGGGCTCCGTTGATCTCTTGAACTATCGTTCCAGAGTCGCACATTGGTGCTACGGCTATAGGCACATCTCGGAGACGTTACCGACTCTAGCGAAAGGTAGGCGACTGTAAAGAGGCCGCCCCAGGTTCATTTCTCAGGCAATTATAAAGGATCCTCCTGAAGACATTCAAGTAATCTGTTTTTTGGCAGGTATAAAATATAACTTCTCGTTGGTCTGCATGAACCATGGCTGGAGCATACCTGGCCCGGGCGGGGTCAGGTATCATAAATAAAGATTTTTTTTTTTCCTTTTGAGAGGTTGAGGTGGCTTTTTTATATCGTGTAGGGTTTTTGAAGTCGGTATCTTTTTGTTTCTTATTAGTGTAAATAAATATAAGAACTTTTTCCAATTTGGTATTAGTATTTAACATAAAAAATGACAATGACTCACATCGGTTCTCTGATCTGACAGGAATCGAAACTATTAAGACATCATCTAGATAAGCGCAGTCAAATTAACCTGTTTATTGAAGCTAATTAAAAAACTACTTAATCAAATGTAATGAAATTTATATGGGACAGATTCGAAAGCATTCTGCATCAGTTAAAGAAAAATGTGCTCAAATCGGTCTACAAATCTTGGAGTAATCTGTGTACCTCCTCCTTTTTAACACTTGTTTATTAGCTTGGTATGTATCTATGTAACAGAATTTTAGAACTCGACTTTCATCCCCTTTAAGATGTCGTATTGATGATTTGAAACTTCGCACACTTATCAAGGACCTATGCCTATGGCAATGCAATAACTTAATTAGTTTAGTTTGCCCCATTATGCTTGCCAGGATCCTCAGGTTAAGCGATTTTTTCATCTCTGATACCTGGAAAACATGATACAGTCATCGACATACACGAACTTGCACAAATAATGATACCTCCATAAGATGTCGATTCAATTTTCCGCGGCAAGAGTGCGATGAGACTGGAATAGTGTCTCATTCTTCAGATGATTTTACCCGTAATGGAGGAAGAATTTGTTTACTTAAACGTCGAAAGGAAGATGCTTGGGTAAATAATTACCACCCGTAGTTATTGAGACTACTTATGGACAGGCAACATGGACATTCAGCCATGCATAAAACAAACAATAAACACGTTTTTGTAGTTAGCCGTACAAAAAAATAGAAAAAATAATAGTTTAAATAAACTAAACAACACTCATTTGTAGATCATCATTTCGGCCGAATGAAGTCCACTGCTGGACACAGGCCTCCCCCGTAGATCACCACAACGACCGATATGAGTGTGTTGTGGGCTCATTGGGCGGTTTTACCATAATTGCCACGCTTGGCAGACGGGTTGGCGATCGCAATTGAGCTGTTAATGTACTCGAAGGACGCTGCTGCCCATCCTCCGGCTAATCCCGTAGTCGACTTTTACGACACCCACGGGAGGAGATGGGGTGGTGGTATTCTGAGCCGGCACCACACGGCATTTGGTATTTGTAGATAACCGAACTAAAAAGTAGAAAAAAATCATCGTAAAAAAGCGTGTGGTGCTTTATCAGATATTTTTATGATGACGCTACTTTTACAAATATTTACGATAATTGACATCAAGCACACTTTTACACTAAAATATTTAGGTTTATAATCACTTGAAAATTATTTTCTACTTTTTAGTTCAGTTATCTACAAAAGCGTGTTTTTTAAACTATTATTTATTGAAGACGGTTAATAAATGTATGAAGTTTTATTCGGTGAATTTTACTGGAAACATCTTTCTACTATAGTTAGCATTCAAAATATTATTTTCCTTGCAGTTCTATTAAAAGTAAATCTTAAGAGGAAACCTCTATCGGCGATTATATTTACAAAGCAGAGGTTCACAGCGAAAGTTTTGTACAACTTACTAAAAGACGTTAAGGAGACTAATCCTACTGAGTTCGACTTCCTGAAGCACGATTTCATAGTTGGCTTCAACGTGAACCCGCTTAAAAAAACGCGGGAGGAATACTATGTCAAGAAGGCTAGTCAGCAAGCTCTCTTGAAGTTTGGAAATAGGTGAGTTTATTTCTTTATCCTGAATGTTTCCTGGGCTATTCTACTCAGCATGGATTAATAAACGGATGAAGTGGTAAGCTGGTTTTAATGACAGACTGGTTTCCCTTTGCGCATATCTAAAACTTAATTCTGAGGATAAATAGCATAGCAGCGCTCGATTTGCGCGAACTCTTATGATGAAAGGGTGTCGGCGTTTGTATTTGTATATTGGGTGTGTATTCTTCGTTGTATCTGTGAATATACTTACAGCAATCAATGTTGTTATGACTTGCTCTTAATATTTGTGAGTTCTATAATCCCCAAAACCGCCTGATACAGTGTACCGTACCTATATTGTTTATGGTCTCATAGCCAGTTGCACTCTCTGATCGGTAAACGATCGGCGAGGTTAAGCAACGCTTGGCCTGGTTAGTCTGGATGTGTGACCGCATAGTGATATTCGATCTGAGCGTCTCCGTGCTTCGAAGGGCACGTAAAATGGTCGATCCCGGATGTTGTCATTAGATTGCCGTCGTTAAGCCAATTCGGAGGCCTTCGGTCAGGTTTGCCACCAACCACAGGAAAGAAGAATTGTTTACGATGTACAACATAAAAACTACAAATAGGTGTAAGATAACTTACATAATATGCCAATATTTTAATTTGTTAAGGCCCTGTACTGGTATAGGCATTTCGAGCATAGATTCCAGTTTGTTCTTTTTGTTGCTACGCTCCATATATTTTTATACTTATATCTTTGCTACGCTATCAGCGTACAACATAGTTTCTTAATAATGCGTCACCATAAAAGATATAAGACTAATCAATTCAATTAATTATATTTTCAGCGATCTCAACTGTTTAATATCAACGAGTGTTATAGAAGAAGGAATAGATATACCGCAGTGTTTACTAGTGTTGCGTTACGACCCGCCGCTAGAGTATAGATCGTATATACAAAGTAAAGGTATGTATGATGTAGTGAATTTTGCTTAGGCGTAAGACATTGGGCTAATGGCTTTGTTGAATCATCATATTGGGAATGGATTGCTAGAGAAAAGGCAACCTATTGTAGTTTGTTTGTGGATGTGGGCTTCTCCCTCAGGCATTCTGTCCAAGGGTGGAAGGTTAGGCTAGGCGTATGCTAAGGCTTATGTACGCAGCACAGGGTAGAGCAGATGTTGTAATTTATGAACAAGAACTAACCTTTGTACTGTCGCACCTATGGGTTGAGGTCCGCAACATTTGGAACTAACGGTACTAACAAAAACGAAAAGTAAGATTAGCAGAAGGAAATATATTCTTGTTTGCTTCACCAAAATTATAAGGACATCATCTTTACAATATGTATCTTAAACACCGTCCGACCCAAAGGAGCGTGTACGATTATCATATCTATTATTTGTGAAGGCTCGTGATAGCTACGCTCGTAATACAAGACGAGGAGAGCGATTAGTTTTTCCAAAATCTACATTGTTAAAAAAATATGTGTCGCTATGTGCATACAAATTTATAATAGGCATCCGACATCCGGGACCTCCCTCTAGCTCTGAACTTAAACAAAAAGTAATAGATCTACTCTTAAGAAACATGATCTACTCGACAAATGAATAGTTTCAAAATTAACAAAAGTTGTAAGCATAAAAGGGTGAGATTTTTTATATAATGATTTGTTTTTTTTTTATCCTTCATGGGTTGGACTGTAGTGTTCCTTGTGGCTACCTGCAAAGAACTATTCGTCTCCATCCCTGGGTGTCATAGTAAGGGTCATGCATGTCGCTAAAGAGTTTTTTTTTTATTAACCCAATTACTGACACTTATGAAACATCTAATATTTTCTGTTGCACGGTTCCAATTGGTTGATCCTATGGATAAGAGGTAGCAAATAGACACTCTTTTAAATGAATTGAGATTGCTGATTGAACTATTTCAATTGGTCAAATGAAAGTAAAAGATACAATGAGAAAAATGTAGTTTAATGTGTTAAGAACTACATATGCTATAATACGAGTAATAATATTTGCCATGGCAGTTAGTAGTCGACTAATCCCGACAGACGGCACCCGTTCACGAGCATGACTCATTGCTTCGCTTAGCTCGGCCATATTGTAGGAAGCTCCACGACGATGTTATAAATTAATGTCACAAGATTGAAATGTTTTTTGAAATCATATATTAAATAAATACAATATGTAAACATTAAAGTATTGATTGAAACTAACAGCACTTCAATCATGCCAAAAATTATTGAATATATTAGAAAGCGCCAAGAGGGTCGCGGTGCAGGATCCCAATCCTAAGACGTTAATGATAAGACTTTTAAATGCTTTTATAATTGAACTAGTTGAGATATACTTAAATTCAAAATTAGGTATGTCTTTACAAAAGTTCTGTTTAACTAGAGATTCAGCCAGTACAGAGGATGAGGAAAAGGCACCCGTAGTATCTATCGATGTATTCGTAAAAAGGTTTCTAATGTCTTAGCGACCTCAAGCTTATCTGAAATAATTCTGTTATCGATTTTAAAGATAGTTCGTTATCCCGTTTTTTTATATTGCTGGTTTCTTTTTTGATTACCTGCCACACTGCTTTAACTTTATTGCCCGAATTACCAATTTTGTTGCTAATTAACATTGACTTAGCTTGCATACATACTCTCTTAAATATCTTGGAATAATTTCTTACATAATTATGGACAGCTTGATCATTCGTTAATGATTTTTGATAATATAAACTATAAAGAACATCCCTACTTTTTCTAATGCCTTTAGTCGCCCATTCATTAAATTTAGATCTATATGTTAGTCTAACTTTCTTAATTGGTCAAGCTTTATTAAATTCCTGGCATATCCCCCTTAACTGTTGATGTGACATTATCAATTTCTACTCTTTGATCCCGATTTGACGATTTCTTTTTTCTTGTTTTTACACTCACTAGGATTTCTCCTGTGTCGTGGGTGCGTTTACATACATGAATTCCACATACAATACTCCCGGATCCGGAACAACTAAGTAGTTGTTAGTTGCAGATCCTACAAATATTTGTTCCGTGCGGGAACCGAACCCACATCCCGGAGCGCAGCAGCCCACTGTATCAGCCACTGCACCAACCGTGCCGTCATAATTGCAGGGAATTCCGTAGTACTTAGGTTTTAGAATGAGTTTGTGGTGGAACACGCAGTTGATATCTAGAGAATGGGCATCAGCATCCGTCAGTGCACTAAGCTGCTGCTACAGCTGCCAAGCATGTTGATTATGGCAATATATAGTAATGTCTTAAAAGGTGACAGGCGTTACAGATTTGATATTTTTATCTACCGTATAAATCTAATTAAATATTATTTCGATGGCAATATTGTTTCGTTGGCAAAATTATGTTTCGATGGCAATGGTAAGGCACTTTTGATCACTAGTCTCAGCGATTAACGTGAACGCCCGTCGCTAGTTTATTAAATACTGTTTTTTACGATGTTATTCATAATCATAAAATTTATTGTAGGCCGAGCGAGAAGTTCTGAGTCAAGTTATGTGATATTAATAGAAAGAGGGGAGGAAAAGAAATTCATGAAAAGTTATGCGGAATTCCAAAGTACAGAACGATTAATACAGAGGGTAAGAAACTATTTACACTTTTTAACTATTAATTAATTAATTAATTAATAATTATTCTTAATTATTCTGCCAACCTATTTTTTTTAACTTCAGCATATGCACGACTTAACGCGCTAATTTTGTAATGGTATTCATAATGCCGTTAGACGTTAGGCGATAGCTCGAATGGCCTACCTTAAAGAATAAGTATATTTTTTAGATACTGATCGGCAATTGTGATGACCGCAACGAACCGGCTCAAGAAGACATAAATAGTCAACTTTATAGCGATGAAGATGTACCGCCTTATATAACACCCAATGGAGGTAAATATTTAGCACATTATAAAGCTCCACTTATATACCTGCGGCCATAATTAATCAAGGAGAGACGCAACGCGTACTTTGTCAATATATAGATCCAGCAAGATTGCAAACATTCCATTAGCTATTGTTTTTCTTGTCATCGTCATCATATTACGTCCACTGCTGAAAAAAGGCCTCCTCATAGATTACCACAATTGTCATTTTGTGGGGGGAATTCTTCTTGACTCGTGCGTACACCTCGCACGTTCCGCAATAAGTATATATTTATTTTAATTTTATTAAATGATTTTGCCGTGTGGTGCCGGCTCAGAATGCCACCACCCCATCTCCTCCCGTGGGTGTCGTAAAAGTCGACTAAGGGATTGGCCGGAGGATAGACAGCAGCGTCCTTCGAGTACATTAACAACTCATCTGCGATCGCCAACCCGTCTGCCAAGCGTGGCGATTATGGCAAAACCCCCCAATGAGTCCACAACACACCCATATCGGTTGTCGTTGTGGTGATTTTTGGGGGAGGCCTGTGTCCAGCAGTGGACTTTGTTCGGCCTAAATGTTGTATTATAAACAATAATCACACGCGATAGTACTTGGAATACATAAATATATCTTTCGATTCAGTTTAACCCATCTTTAACTCAGATTTAAAGAGAGACTTCATTCGGCCGAAATGATAAAATATTTTTGTGTATATTTGTAAAAGTACCGTCATCATGAAAATCTCCGATAAAGCACCCCACGCTTTTTTACAATAAAATATATTTTTTTTGTTAATCACTCGTATTTTAATTATTCTGATTTTAAACTTGTTGATTATTGTCCACTTTTTAGTTCGGTTATCTACAAAAGCGTGTCTTTTTAGTTCTTTTTATTTATTTTATCATAAGTGCCGTATATACGAATCTTTCGTATGCATTTACTAAAAACCTAGTATTTTGATATTACAATTAGACACTTTATTTGTATAGATAGGAATACAATACGCACAAAGAAGTCAACGTACATAATATTTAAAAATATATAAGTTACACAAATGTTTCAATCAATGTACTCCTAAAACCAGCTTCAATTTCTAGAGAATTTCAAACGCGTTTTCAGGTCGTTTAACATCGGTATCAGCAATAAGTCTACTAAACCGTTACTGCTCCGTCCTGCCGCATGATCAGTTCACTGTTATAACACCAATGTGGATTCAGGAAATCGTTACGGACAAATCTGGGGTGGACCGTCGTCTCGTCACCATTGTTATGCCGATCGCTTGTCCTGTCAAGGAAGAGATAAAGGTATGTTTTTGTGAGAGCATAATCTTACTACTGTTATAAATGTGAAACTATGTTTGATACTTCATCACGGACAATTGGTAAAATTAATTATAATGCCATTAGGCAGAGGCAGATTAAGTCGTAGAATAGAATATAGGATGTTTTTATTGCGTTATCATTATCAAGTTCACTAAAGGGTTTTGAATTGCTCCCACGCGGACGAAGGCGCATATTAGATAGTAGATATAATATATTTCCAAACCTGAAATTTTGCGTGTTTGACTGGTCATAGCCGTAAATATTTTACAAACAGTGAGATACGACAAACTTCAATTAGAATTTATGCAAGTTGTTTTAATTTCTTTACTCGTTGTTTTATTTCATGCAAGTTGTTTTAATTTCTTTACTGCTAGTTGTCACAGAAGTGCACTTACAAATATAAAGTAACAAGGAAACATGGTGTAACAGTTTTTTTTTCTACAGGGTATGCCTCAGTTGAGTTTGAAGTCGGCTAAACGTTCGGCAGCACTGAATGCTTGCGGGAAACTGTACGAAAATGGGGAATTGGACCCTTTCACGATGCTGCCAGTCCGTTATGCGTATGTAAACCAAAATACACATTGACATCATATTATCGTCGTTATGCATGAACATATTAACCGAAAGAACAACATTTTGCAATAACCGCACAGCACTAGTAATCTCCTCGAAAGTAGAGTAGTGGAAATCTCATTAGTCATCGTGTCGTGTTTAACCATCTGTTAGTGCTTAGTGATTTTCAGTTAGAGATTTATGCTCATATTAGCTCTGTGCAGTAAGCTGACAATATAATATTGTAGTACATTACTAGCCGTAGATCAGTCCCAATAAATAATAGTTTAAGAATACACGCTTTTGTAAATAACTGAACTGAAAAGTAGAAAATAATTTTCAATAAGTTTAAAATATAAATAGAGTAATTAACAAAAAAACCTTATTTTATTGTAAAAAATGAGGTGCTTGATGTCAATTGTTGTAAATATTTTTGTGAATATTTGTAAAAGTCATGAAAATATCGACTAAGCACGCCACGCATTTAAAAAACAATTGTCTTTATTAATTGGACTTAGATTCCATTATTCAAATTCAGTCTTATGTGTATTGATTAGTGTTATGTTTTCATCACGTTTGAGTCTTTTTTGTCGTCATGGATACGTTGAAAATTCGGGTAATTATGGAATATGTGTACCGTCGTGGCAGCAACGCGGCACAAGCGGCATGCAACATTAAAGACGTTTATAGAGCGAACACTACAAACGAACGCACAACCCGTTATTGGTTTGCCCACTTCCGTTCTGGAAATTTCGATCTGAAAAATGAACCCCGTGCTCGTCCGAAAACTTTGGTCGTATAATAACGAATTAAAGGCGACTGTGGAAGCTGATGATACTCAATTTACGGCTCAATTAGCAGCAGCTTTAGATGTTAGTATCAAAACTATATTGGTCCATTTGAACCGCATTATTACCTGCGACGAAAAATGGATTCTGTTTGACAATCACAAGCGCTCAGCAAGTTGGTTAGATCCTGGTTAAGCACCTAATCAATGCCCTAAAAGTGATTGTCACTGTTTGGTGGTGCCGGTTAGTGCCGGTGTGATACATCATAGCTTCTTGCCAAATGGGATGAGCATTACTACAGATGTGTACTGTAAAGAATTGAACACTGTGATGGAGAAGCTCGCACATCTGCAATCAGCTTTGATCAATCGCTCGTCCTCGCTGCTCCTGCATGACAACGTTCGACCCCATACTGCGCAACAGACGGTTTCCAAGCTACAAGAGCGGGGGGTGGAAGCTCTCCGTTATCTGCCGTACTCACCAGACTTTGCGCCTGCAGACTTCTACTTTTGCCAGAATATGGATAACTTTTTGACGGAAAAAAAACAATACCCGCGAGGCAGTACAAAATGCTTTTGAAGAGTTGCCGCCTCCCGTCCATCTGGTTTATTCAAGAAGGGCATTGATAAACTGCCCACTGCGTAGGCAAAGATGCATCGATTGCACTGGTTTCCTAGTTTAAAAAAACAAGATAACTATACTTTATTTCGTACGAAACGGCAAATTCATAGGTAGACCCAATAACTCAAAAGAGGTACTGCCCTATTTCAGGACCTACCACACCCACCTTAAACAACCTACTCAAAGCACTGCTTGTAGGGCCCTACATATAGTATCTCTGCCGGATTGTATAGTGTGAATGTTTACATGTAGGGCCCTGCAGGCAGGGCATCGAGTTGGCCCCTTTAGTGCACTCCTCCTGCTCACTATCTGCGTCCGAACCTAGCACTGCCAAATAGAGTGCAATAAATAACAATTGATTGTGTAATTAGGCCCTAAAGTACTGTCGTGCTGAGTGCATTGGTCTCTTCTGTGAGAGCGTCATGCTCCAGAAGAAGAACGAGAAAAAGAGCTGGCTCGAGAAAGGGTCATACCGCTCGGAGAAGAAAACGGCGCTGGGGTAATAATGCATGCCCTCCGAGATGTACACCAATGGCCGGCTCCGGAGCGTTTGTTCTCAAAAACCCAGAGCTGCCCCCGTTCGGTTCGCCCTGTTCCCGTTTTGGAATTGTGTTAAATTTAAAGGTAGCGCGTGCTAGGTCTGTGTGGGAGTTACATATGTAGTTATCCCTCCACACGTCCGCCGCTCTCCTGCCTGTGGGTGATAATGAAGGTTTGCATGGTTTTCCGTAGCCTAAAACACTGGAAGTTGGCTATGGCGGGCAAATGAGTTCTGCCTTCCTTTAAGTCTTTGGAATTCCTTTATATCTTACAATTGAATATGTTCATTATCAACTTTTTATCCTCAAGTTAGCATTATAATAATGTTACAGGACCGTGGACTTTGACGATCAAGATGTAAAAACATGTTTCCCTAATTGGCGTACCGACGATGTCGGCGGTGAAGGTAGCAATATACCATACCCAGGCACAAAGAAACGGTCTCGGAAGCATAAAATACAGGTTCGTATATAAAAATGACGACCTCAACCACCTCACCTGGGCCTGCAGTCTCGACATAGATAACGATACCATCGTAAATTACTAATCGCCAAATGTTAACGAAAAAATTAAGTTGCCGTAACGTGTTTACGTAGAATGCAAGTCTCTACAGCAGACATACCGAGCAAAATCGCTCATTATCTTGACATTCCGATGCGCCCTCTTCTTCTCCGAGCGCAATCGGCTCCCGACGTAGGGCTCAGTACGCTAACGAGTCCGCAATTGATGGTAAATAAATAAAAGTTTGCGATAAAGTTCGTAAAGTTACCGATAACATTCGATAGCTTTGAACGTAGATATACCAATTATTGTTATAACAGGTTCGTTAGGACCTTGCGACCGATTTTCGTCGTAAAGTGATCGCTATCTATGTCGAGGCTGCAGGCCCTGAATGGATTATTATTGTAATATTTATGCACAACCTAAGTCGAATCATTCCAAGTTATATTTATCATGAGAAGAGTTCGGCATCAATTTTCGAGAATTTCCCGCAATATGTATCCAAAACCTTGTCCTACCCAAAAAGAGCGTGAGCGTGTATATTTTTTGATAAAACATTGCATTGTAGAAATATCCAAAGTTATACTTTTTACAATAAGTAGCGATAATTCAGTTATTTCTCTATAAATTGGCCTAAATTCAAGCAGCTCATTTGAACATGCTTGCAGCGGCGTGGTGCCCTAACAGTGATGTAACGCCACGGTGCCGATGGTCACTTGACCATCCTGATGATGGCCATCAATGTAGCGTCAGTAACGAAATTAAGGCTGTTTTATTGGCGTTTAGTTTCAGAAAATGATTGCATAAACGGATACATTGGTGCACAAGTAATATTTTGGTCAAAATCGAGTTACGTGCATTTTTGTTTTTTGGTACCATTATTAAATTTTTTTGTAGAACACTTAATAATTTTAACTGTATTGTATTCATTCTTGGCATAAAATGCACAAGTGATCGAAGTGCAAAAAATGTAAAGATTTTAATATCTATGTAAAAGCAAAATTATAAAGAATTTAGGTTTATACTCAAGTTGTAAAATGGTAACATTACCAAAATACCTTTGTGTTCTATAATCCTAGCAAACTACATAAAAATATGAATGTAATAAACAAAAACGCGTTTACATCAATATCTAGAAACTTATATAATATCACTTGGATCACTTGTGCACCAAGGTACCCAATATGATCACGATACTGGATTGTAACCTTCATGGATCGGACAGGGTTTTTGATACATATTGCAGAGCAAAAAGTATTTTAGTTGAAATGTAGAATGGAGCAAACATAAAATGAATTTCTAATATAAAACCTCTTTTCAGTTTCCTTCTTGTCTCAATAGTGACACCACAAAAGACGTGTACTATTTACACATTATAAAATTGGCGGCTGCATTTGAAGAACCCAAAGACTCTCGCGAGAAAGCGTTATATGACCTTCTCCATAGAAAAGAAGGTTTCGGGTTTCTAACACAAAAGCCTCTGCCCAAACTATGTAACTTTCCCATGTTTCTGACTGTTGGAGAAGTTTCCACGTCCATAGAAGTAAACCATGCCGTCATAAAACTCAACTCTAAGCTGCTTAAGTTGGTGAAACAGTAAGTTAAACAAAATTAAATGTACAATTTAGTGTTATTATATATATTAAGGTAGTTTTGGAACTGATACAGGCCTTGGATTTCCCACCTAAAATAAGTTTAAACTGTTGTATTTGTCTAATTTTAAATGTTCAATTCTGATTTGTGATGGAATGGCTCAGGCAGATGGTGTATGTAATTCCTCTATCGTAAGCGACATTAACTACTAGCAAGCGTGTTAGAAATATATTATTATCAATAAGTAGGAAGAGCCAATGAATTTGATCTCCTCTCTACTTAACTCTGCCCCCCTAATTCCATTCCATGTACAGAACTTGATGAAATGAATTTTTGTTTTAAACGTTGCGCCGCACTATGATTTCTCATGTGTCTAATTTATGTTTAATCACGATCGATCCTATTAACATTCCATCGATTTTATAGTAAGTAAAAACATTCACACGAATTTCAGATTCCACTACTTCCTTTTCGATCAAGTGCTCGCTGTTGCTAAGAAGTTCGTAGTGTTCGAGGGTAAAGTAAACTGCATGTACGTGGTGCCGGTAAAAGATGATAACGGATTCGATATAGATTGGAACGTGATGAATACACACAACAGCATACAGCCATTCGCACCGTCCTCTTATGAGGTACTTCTTTTTTTACTTTGGTTAGCGGCCAATCCTGTATCCAGAGTTGTTGAAGCCGCCCAAGGCCTCTGACTCAGCTTAATTACTGCCTCTATAGACAACGACCGGGATCGACGATTTTATGGGCCCTCCAAAGCACGGAGGCGCTCCGTTCAAGTGCCGCCCATACATAGATTGACTGCGCCGAGCATTGCTTAACCTCACCGATCAGTGAGTTCAACTGGCTCGAGCACATTGAGATATGATACTTACTTAATCTACTGTTCGCCGTGTGGTGCCGGCTACGAACAGCACCCATCTCATTCCGTGTGTGTCATAAAAGGCGACTATGGGATTAGCCATAGGATGGGCAGCAGCGTCCTTCGAGTACGTTAACAACTCAATTGCGTGGCGATTATGTCAAAACCCCTCAATGAGCAACAACACTCCCAGACCCCTCATTGTAGCGATCTTTGGGGAGGCCTGTGTCCAGCAGTGGACTTTATTTGGCTGAAATGATGATGAGTCTACTGTTTCATTTATAAAACTTAAGACGATGTAGTCAGCAAGTGTGAAACTGAAATATCTTGCACCCTTTATTGCGGACGGCAGTTGCTATGTGTAAAATACCAATACATAGGAGCGATCAGCTCAGATTTAGCGCAGAATTGCTCGGCTGTCAGTCTGCCATTTTGATGCCTGTGGATATTATTATAACCAAAACACACATTACGTAATGAAAATATTGAAATAAAAAAAATGATGGAAAAATGTTACTGATAGCTACATTATCTTCAGCATTCACTAAGGTACCATGCAAAATAAACTAACCCAGAGCAAACATATATATTAGCGTACATCGACTGCCCCTACATAAAGTTGTATTTTTGGTTTATTGCGAATCGATATTATACATTTCACAAAATTGATAAAGCAAAACGAC
Source organism: Diloba caeruleocephala (assembly GCA_947459985.1). Lineage (NCBI taxonomy): Eukaryota > Metazoa > Arthropoda > Insecta > Lepidoptera > Noctuidae > Diloba > Diloba caeruleocephala. The sequence goes on from OX381615.1 coordinate 16,634,404, forward strand.
TCACCCAGTCGTTTTGCTGTTTGATGGACATTTTGTCTCGTTTAGTTAGTTTTCAATTTCGTTATTTTAATTTACCGTATTTTAATTCGAGGGCAGACTGACACGAGGTGGACCGATGACCTGGTAATGGTTGCGGGAGTTCGCTGGATGCGAGTAGCGCAGAACCGGTCGTTGCGGTGATCTTTAGGGGAGGCCTATATTCAGCAGTGGACGTCATCCGACTGACACTGATGATGATGATGGTGATGATGAATTCACCGTCACATGATATGTAGAAGTCATAATTCAATAAACTTAGCCCATCGCAGAATACAGCCGGAGAGGAGCCTCTCCTAACTTCCAGCCTACCCCAGGTATTGATTCTTAATTAATGTATTTCTACCGTAGGAAAGGCTATTCATACATGTGACGCCAGAAAATTTCAAGAACTGCGTCGTTACACCTTGGTATAGAGTTCAACCTGACAGGTGAGTTCGGTTATTTATTTATCATTTGTCAGCATTATCGATCCACCTTGTTTGTTCAAGTAAAACTACAAAAAATCGTTTATCATGTTTATAAATCAATTTCGACAGGTACATCGTGTCAAATGTCCTTGAATATATGACACCGAAATCTAAACTTGATTCCAATTCTTACTTAACGTTTGAGGATTACTATGCTGATAAATATAAATTGGAAATTATCGGTGACGCAAACCAGGCCTTGTTAGAGGTAAGTCAATATTTTTGATAGTTTAATTTCCCCAGAGGGCCGAGTCTCATAATTTAAAAACGTTCAAAATATAGTTCCAAATTTAAAATTCAAAAGATTTTTATTCATATATAAACCATTTACGGGCGCTTATGAATAGTCAGAATGTAGTTGCACCGATCCGATCTAGTCTACCAATGGTATTCTCCTAAACTAGCAAACGATGTCAAACGTGAACTTATACTGTGATGAGATCGAAAATGGACCGAAAGTTGAACAAAGTCAAAACGGTATTCTGCTAACATTTTGAACTGACACAGGCACCAAAATTAATACTGAAATTTGACTGAACTTTTACAGAAGCAGAATACCAATTTTTTGTCAATTCATAATATAATCTCGAATCGGTCAACTTTCATTGAATTTATTACGAGAATTGGCCCTGCGTGAGTGCCAAAGTAAATTCGTTCATTCATCATACGCACTGCTGAAGCAGACAAACATGAAATATGCTTTTTTATTACTTATATTACTTACCACGCTTTTAAAATGGACTAAAAAGTATGCATTATTTTCTCCTTTCTCCGTAAGATTAAAAACGAAAAAAGTATGGCGCGTGCAATAGATAGTATACTCGTAGAGTGTAGTGATTAGCTGACGTTGGTAAAACTCACACAACAGTTCATATCATTTAATTTCAAATTGATAATGATTCATGCATGTATCAATATTATCTACAGCATGCGCACCACGTTTCTTTTTAAATCCAAGGTCTAGGAGAAATTGATTTATACTTTTTAGCCCGTTTTAACCCGACGTACTTTAAACAATAAAACAGGTTTATTTTTTAAATTGCATTCTCATCGAGTTCCGAACTATGTTTTCAAATCCAGCTCATCGCAAAGTTAATTTAAATTATATTGTAATTATTTTAAGATAAGATAAATGAAGATAGTTTATTACCACACACACATAATTAAAAAATAAAAATAAAACAAAAGATACATAAAATATTGTGTAGTCTGGTAAAAGGGACGGACTCAGCAATGTTGGCAGTGCGCAGTGATTTGATGTTGTGATTTTTTACTATACAGACAAGAAAGCGAGATAATAAAAACGTGGTAATATAGCATGTTTTGGTTGAATCCACTTTTTTCTTGTAGGTACGCAACATAAGTTCTAGAATGAACTGTCTGTTACCGAGAGCGGCCACAATAAATTCGTTAACAGACAAGCAAAGAAAATTGGTGGCCGCTTCACAGGGTGACGATAAGACCAATAGAGACTTCGACGAGATATTTGTAGCAGAATTCTGCGTCAAAGATGACTTCCCGGGTGTTTTGTGGTACAAAGCTATTATTTTGCCGAGCATTTTGCACAGGTAAGATTAAGTTTAGTTGTATATTTTATTACTATTCTAGCAATTTTCCATTTGCAGTGTTCCTTCCTCTTTGTTGTTGACACGTCTTTAAAATATTCCCAAGCGCACAAAATAACATTGTGTTTAAATATGTCTGGACTATAAAACGGAAACCTTTGACTTTGTTTCGGCATTTCTTCCCAGAGGCAGTCAGTAGGAAATGTCGACTTCATCTAAATTGATTGACGATTGAAAATGTTTAATCTACTTTTAAATAAAGAAAATTCATTCCATTTCATGATAAAAATAGTAAACGAATACGATCTAAAACGCCACACCACATTGACCACGGTCAATGCAACTTGGCCGAAACGTCGAGGTTATTCAAAATGTTGTTTTGATTTATCTGTGCGCGAAAAGTCCCGAAATCATAGTCTAATTTAACACAATAGGACCATCAACTACCTCGGTGGCCACATCATTTGCATCATAAAGATCTCTTAACGGTTTTCTGTTTTCATTCCGTTATCAATCAGTGTTAGTGGGTATTTTCGATACTAACCTTGTCCACCTTTCTTTAGACTGCCTTGCCAACATTTCCACTTTAAACTAGTTAATCATTGTGTTAATAACTAAACTAGTTTTTTTTATCCAGCGTTTTTGTTTTCTAATCCAAACAGTAGTCTCTTGTATTCTTATCTTTATTTAGCAACTAGGTTTTGTCCTTTGTTAATAAATTCAGATGAAACTAGAATTTAGTATTGACTGCCTTTGAGAAAAAATGCCAAAACAAACGCAAAGGTTTCCGTTTTTAAGTCCTATAGACTTAAAAACGGAAACCTTTGCGATACAGATACTATACTACTACTATTTAGATACAGTTTACAGACATAAATCTCAAATGCAGGAAACTATTTGTCTATGGCCATACAAATATTTGTTCCGTGCGGGGATTGTACTTGCGACACGTAGCGCAGGAAACCAATCGCTTAACCACTGCGGTAACCGTGCTGTCTATTGTTAGTTTGGTCCCGCTTATTGTTAGTCAGTAGTATATAATTTAAACAATAGTTATGAAACAGCATACCATTGTCCCAAATATGCTGGAGTCGGCTTCTTATCCAAATATCAGTCTAATATAATACGTAATAATTGCCATCTGACAGTAATGATTACTAGAAGATACCAATATTCAAAGGTCTTAACTGGTCTACGGTTGTGAGACTTAGCTTCTGATTGACATAGCTTCTTCTTTCTTTCCGTTTCTTCTTAATAAATAATCAATATTCCAGAGTATTTATGCTGCTGGTGGCTCACGAACTTCTCACGGAAATATCCGAAGACGCAAAGGAACCCCCAAGACTTAGAAAAGGCAAGTATAAAATTATTCTAATTATTTTTGATGTATCTAACTGAATTATCGGTGTGGTGTCCGGATTATAGCAAGGAGAATATAGCACCACTCCATGTCCTCCCGTGGAGGTCGTAAAAGGCGACTAAGGGACCCTAAACCAGATGGGATGGGCACCAGCGTCCTTTCTGTGGAACAGTAGCCATTCTGCGCTCACATCAACCCGCCTGCCAAGCGTGGTGAGCACTGGTAAATTCCCCCCAATATAATGACACAGTTGTGGAAATTATGGGGGAGGCCTTTGTTCAGTAGTGGACGTTGTATGGCCGAAATGATGATCTAACTAAGCCGTATGGTATTTATTTCTACAACTGCAACATTTTAGGTGATTATACTCACACTTCTCTACCCGAACCAGAAAAATAAAATTACCTTAATTTTCCATCAAAATATTCATTTTCTTTCTAATACAGAGTCAGTCTGAAACAGCTGGCGGTCATTGGCCTCATGCTTCTATCATATAATTGGGTGATAGGTTCCAAAAATCTCCGCAGTGCCCGCCTCGCGCTAGGTTACTGTTCGAAACGGTTGCGTATGTAAGATTTGCTCTACACTTGCGTTTTAGACAGATATTAGTGACTAGAGACCGGATTATTTATACAACTTCATCATATCGGCCATTCATAAGTCCACTGCTGAACAAAGGCCTCCCCCATAGATTTTCACAACTGTGTCATCATTTTGGGGGGTAGTTGCCAATACTCACCACGCTTGGCAGGCGGGTTGGTGAGCGCAGTATGGCTACCATTTCACAGAAGGGACGCTGTGCTGCCCATCCCTCTGGTTTATATTCCCTTAGTCGCCTTTTACGTTATCCACGGGAGGAGATGGAGTGGTGCTATATTCTTAATCCGAACACCACACGGGTTATACAACTTAAAATGGTCTAAATATGGATTATGAATGCTCGAAATATGCAACTTATTTAAATAAATACTAAGAATAATGTGTATTTATTTATAAACTGAAGCGCACCGGAAAACGCAGCGAGGTGGACAGACGACCTGATCAAGGTCGCTGGGAGTTGTTGGATGCGGGCGACATGTGACCACTTGTTGTGGAAATCTACGGGGGAGGCCTTTGTTCAGCAGTGGACGTCCTTTGGTTGATATGATGATGTGATGGTGAATGTTTTTTTTTTTTTTTTATCAGCATACGTCAACCAAAACAAATTACATCATTTTCAATAAGATATTATAATGTTGTTCTTGTAAACGTTAACAATCAAGCATATCCAAAATGTTGCAGTAAGATTATATCTACTACTTTACTACAAAAATAGAAAATGTTTTACATACCCCATGTAACAAATTAAATAAATAAAATTTCGTATTTTTCTGGAGGTAAAATATGCAATACCCTGAAAAAATTGCCAAAATGTGCGAATGCATTTAATCCGGTCTCTACTAATGTCATTATCACGTGTTTATATTTTATTGGTGTGAGTTTGCAAAACATATTCTTTATCTTTAATGGAATCAACTCTACCGCACTTGTGTGTAGCAGCCGCTTAAGTCGGGTTCCTGTATAATAAATAGCAGATAGCTTGAAGCATAGTTTTGGTTGAGGTTGGCTTTCAGTGTTAAAGCGTACAATTACCTGCAGCAAGCGACACAGCTGCGGTCGAGGTATAAGGTGTGAAAGTTAGCCTACTAAACTCCTGCGTTCTCTTTTCGTTCCATCTTTATACAATATGAGGGTGAGATTCAGAAACGAGTCTAAGCGTGAACTTACACTTCCATCTGTCAAAATGCACTACTTACGCTCATAACTGTATTCACAGACGATTGGAACACGACTTAAGCTTAGCGTAAGCTAAGCTAAGCCAAGTAGTGAAAATGAACTACTTTGGGCGAATCTAGCGCCACTAAGCCGGCAAAGATGTGCTTGCAACAGGAACTATGAATTATGGATATATGAAAAAGTTGTTTACTTTGATTGCCATAATTCTAATTAGCTTTGTACTATGGAGGCTACATTAGTCCAATATGTTCAACTATTTAACAAAATATCATCCTTACTGACTCGCAGTAATACAGCATGTAAGAATAATAATGTATAGAATAATAAACTTATCTGATTATTATATGACCTTGTTATTTCCCCAAATTTCTTTTTATTCAAGTCTGCGTCAGTATTTTTATTTCTAGTATGGTGGATGTGGAGTTTCGAATAGTCATTTTTACTCGTAAAATGTTCATATATTCCTGCGATTTACAACTTTAGTAGATAGATTTTTGTTCGATATTTCGTTTCGCTCACTCCAATGGCATTTCATAATATATTGCTATCCTTTTTTATTTTTATTTATGCCTGACTACACAGTTTTGTAAAAAACCGTATCTCTAAACTATCGATATCGATAAACATTCTCGTATTAAAAATGGCCATAGAGAATAGAGTTCAAACTTAGCCAAGGCCGACGTAAGTTTGTGTGTCTGTGTCTCTGAATACGAATTTTGAAGAGGCGCTTAGCCACTACTTGGCTTTGAGCGTTCTTAGCCGGTCTTACGTTCATGTCTCTGAATCTCACCCTTAAACCCTGTCCGACCAAAAAGTAGCGGGTATATATTTCGATGATAATACTGTACAAAAAGATAATAATGACGACCTTTAAAATATTCAAATTGTGTCTAATAATCGCAACAAGTATCTGTGTGGTGTCCGGATTAAGAATATAGCACCACTTCATCTTCTCCCGTTGTATATCGTAAAAGGCGACTTAGAGACTCTAAACCTCTCTAACTCTCTACGGGATGACTCTAAAGGATGGGCAGCAGTGTCTCTTCTGTGGAACAGAAGCCATACTGCGCTCACCAACCCGCTTACCAAACGTGGTTAGTATAAGAGCAAGTCACAAAAGGACAACACAATTGTGGAAAGCTATGGTGGAGGCCTTTGTTCAGCAGTGGATGTATAAATGGCTGATATGATGATGATGAACAAGTAGCGAAAACGGACATATTCAGTATCGTATAAAAATGGCCTAAATCAGCTTGTTACACGTTTGCGCCGGCGCAGAACAAAGGTCCTGTGGCGCGATGGGTGAAGTCGTAGTAAACAAGTAACAAACGTTCATTACGCCCGTTTATTAGCAATTTAACTGCTTTTTATAGTTTTCATATTTCATAAATATTAGCACGTATCGGTACTGAGTATACCTTCACGGGTCGGACAGGGTTTTTGGTACATATTATATATGTAATGTGCTAACATTTTTTGTCTCATCCATACTAATATTTCAAATGCGAATGTGAGTTTCATTGTCCCATTGTCTATAAGTCTTTGTATTTTGAAATTTAATTTGCAAGAACGTCGATAAATTACTTTCCTGAAAACTTAACTTATCACGCAGACAGAACCGCTAGCGCAGCTAATCCTTTTACAAATGCTAACTTTAACCTGTTAGACTTTAAGTAAGGGTGAATAGGAATCTTTTGAGTGCGCTCGTTTCATTGCAGGCCTCACCCATTGCCTTTGATCGGGCGAGATCGAGGCCAAGAGCGGACCCGTTCTTTAATATAGAAAACTCGCAACCGTACTTCCACGTTGTTGCGTATTGTATACATTTTTTCTATTAGTAGGTGTAGTATAATTTTTAGCTTTATGATACAGGCGAGGAATGGCTTCCAATAACAGTCAGCATCACTATCGCTACTAATTCATTGCTGGCACAAGTCGAAGAACCGACCCCGATCAATTCCGTTGACAGGTAATATTAATTATGATTTTGCTACCACGTCTCTTTACAATCATAAATCAAGAACATTTTTAAACCATGTCCATTGCTGGATTTCTCATGTATCGCACATACTGTTAACATAAATATCACAAGCAGCAACACCCAGACCCGAAACAACTATCTTGTAGATAATACAAATAATTGTTATAATATATTATTATAACAATTATTATAATTAATATTATATATAAATAATTGCAAAACACTGCGCCAACCGTGCTGTCATCATTTTTACTAAGCGCTTTTATTAAATCTTTAAATACGCGATTGTATGTTTCAATCACCAAAGCCATATTACATTTTTATTACTCCATGAGTTTAAAAATATTAAAGCATTAAAGCAGCAGTATCGTATGATGTCCGAATTAAGAATGTAGCCACACTCCATATACTCCCGTGGATGTCGTAAAAGACAACTAAGGGACTCTAAACAGAGGGATGGAGTCGCGTCCCGTCTGTGGAACAACAGCTATTCTGCGCTCACCAACCCGCCTGCCAAGCGTGGTGAGTACTGGCAAATGCCTCCCAAAATTACTTCACACGGCATGTAACCGGTCGTTGTGAAAATCTTTGGGAGTCCTTTCTTTTTTTTTTTTTTTAAAAACCTTGCCCCACACTAGGATTTCTCCTGTGTCGTGGGTGCGTTTACAGACATGAATTCCACACACAATACACCCAGACCCGGAACAACTACCCGCAGATCATACAAATATTTGTTCCGTGCGGGAATCGAACCCACGACCCGGAGCGCAGCAGTCGACTGTATCAGCCACTGCACCAACCGTGCCGTCACGGTTTGTTCAGCAGTGGACGTATTGGGGCTGATATGATGAAAATCAGCAAAGAATAGCCTACCCCTCTCCACCCATAACTGTCGTAAAAGGCGACTAAGGGATGAGGTCAAGAGGATGGGCAGCAACATCCTCCCGTGTGATAGTAACAATATACTGCAATCACCAGTCCGCCTGCCAAACGTGGTCGGTACGGCAATATCCGCCGAATGATTGCTCATTGTAGTGATCATTAGGAGGCCCCTGATCAGCAGTGAACGTGTCCCGTGCGTATGCTTTTGCGACATTTGTTACCATAACGTGTGAATTAAATTTTACTTATTTTTAGGATAAACAACCCTACAGATGACGACAGCGGTAGGCGTCCTAAGATATTGTCTATGAAAGAAAGCTTGTATCAGCTACAACAGAAGAAACTTAATAAGGAGTATCCCTGGGATGTGAGTCTTTTGTCTTTTTTTTCTATCTTAATAACTTGCTTAGAGCTAAGAGCATAATTATAACATCATGTAAACATCCACTGTTGAATGTATGCTAAAGGTTGCAGTGAGATGTGTTTTGGGACATAGGCATGATCTCCACGCTGGGACGGATTAGTGATGGCAGGCAGATAGTTGTTTGGCACACAGGAAGCTTCTGTGCATTCTGTGGACAAAGACCTCCTTAGTTTCCTTTTGCAGCACTCAGTGGTGAAAACAGCTGGCAGAAATAGAAAGTGTTTAGAAATGAAACCGGATTGAGTTAGTGATATGATTATATCGAAATAAGGTTTAGAAAAAAATATATGGTCACCAGGAATCGCGAAAGTGTTTATTGTACTTTCCTATGATTTTCAATCGCCCTATTATATGTTACACACGCATGTGGCTGCTCGTAGCTGTGGTATCTTGTCGAATGTTCTCGACTGACGGGCGCGCAGTTGGCACCGGCGCGAGCGCGAGCATGCCCCGTACTTCGTGCACAGAGATAGATATTGCTCTAGAGCAGGGGGTCTCCAAACTACGGCCCGCAGGCCAAATCCGGCCCGCCAGTGCCATCAATCCGGCCCGCGACAGCTTAAGACTAGTGTCATCAATCTGGCCCGCGACAGATAATGTCTTATTGTTGTTACTATTACTGTGATAAGTTGAAGAAAAAAAAACACAGAATGATAATTACTCGGTTTACCTGCAAGGTAAAACTTAACGACAGAAATGATGACGCAGAAAACATAACTGAAGTTAGAATCTTAAGAATATTAATAACCAACAAATATTTGAAATTAACCCCACTAATCACAGTGAAACAAAAAACACTAATGAGATTTATGTAATTGTGATTTTTCACCGACAATAGTTTGTAATGGTGGATAAATTTTACTTGTACCAATTATTAAAAGAGATTTAAAATGCTTACGGTTAATTTAGATCTGTAAACATTCTTTGTGTACTTCATCTTGGAAAACGTTTTCTCACACAAGTAAGTAGTACCAAAAACAGAAAACAAGCCATGAGCAAATTATCAAATTGTATCAGTGGAAGACTCTTATAAAATTCCAACAAAGATGAATTTCGATATTTGTTCTTAATCATGTCACTGCATTGTAAATCAATAATTTCCATTTGGAATTCCGGAGCCAGGATTTCGAAAAAAGCTTAATTTAATTCGCAATGACATCAAAGTCTGAGAAACGAGTATCAAAATGTATCTTTAAAGCACTCAAAGTTTCGATTGCAAAATCGACGAGCAATTCAGTCTCTGTAGTGTGGCTGAATATTTCACATGTTTTAAAATGTGTGAACAATCGGCGGCTGATACCACAAGGGGATTTGGGTGGGACAGGGCAGAATCGAGATAGCCTTTAGACGCATGTTTCATAAATTGCCTGATGGTCGGCAAGTTAAGATCGAAATGGAGTTGATCATTTCGCATGTACCGAGGCGCTCCGGTGACCTTGCGCATGAACCGGGTTTGGAGGGTTTCGAATCTACGGAGTGGGCGTGATTCAGCGTGTGCGAACACTGGGCTGGCATAGGTCATGATGGGTCGAATGCATGTGGTGTTAATTCTCACCTTATTTCTAAGGGATAATTTACTACGAGCGTTCAGGATATAGTGAAGGCGACCGAGCACAAAGGCGGTGCGAGCACGCACCGTCTTTGTGTGGGGAATGAAGGATTGGGCTAGCATCGAGAACTCCCTGAAGCGTGGGTGGTCGTTGCCTAATTTGCAAAAGAGGACTGCTTTACTTTTGATGGGGTTAACTTCGATCCGCCATTTCCTAAACCGATTATTAAATTATTAATATTAAATTTATATATATATAGATTATGATTCTCGTGATAAAAACATGCGCGTATATAAATACAACCATGTGTAAAAAATTCTAAACGATCGGTAATGAACTTTAGGATATTTGCGATTTTTAACAAACGACCATTAACTTTATATATATATATATATATATAGATAGATTATGAGTCTCCTGTTATAATAAAAACATGCGCGTATATGAATTCAACGATGTGTATAAATTTCAAAACAATCTTATTATACGGGATCTCGGTTTTGGCTAAAAACTATATAATAAGGATTTAGATTAACTTACTTGAACAAATTGCCGTGTGGTGCCGGCTCAGAATGCCACCACCCTATCTCCTCCCATGGGTGTCGTAAAAGTCGACTAAGGGATTAGCCGGAGGATGGGCAGCAGCGTCCTTCGAGTACATTAACAACTCAACTGCGATCGCCAACCCGCCTGCCAAGCGTGGCGATTATGGCAAAACCCCCCAATGAGCCCACAACACATCCATATCGGTGGTTGTAGTGATCTTTGGGGGAGGCCTGTGTCCAGCAGTGGACTTCATTCGGCCGAAATGATGACTTGAACAATTGATTAGAAATAGTATGAACTAGTACAATTGAAAATACTTCCGACCCGTACCGAGTGTGAGTCCGGACTAAGGCTCGATCCCCAAGACCATACTGTTGTTTAGGTCACAAAATGCTGACATAGCAAGTCTGGCTGATGGTCAGCCATTCTACTAGCATTGGGAGAATATAACAGATCGGTAGAGAACTTTAGGAGGTTTGCGATTTTGAACAAACGAACATTACATTTTTATATATATAGATTATTGCCATCTCGAAGTGATCGGAATACACTAGCCAGAACGAGAACTTTCTCGAACCAATCCGGAAATTCCCAAATATTTAATTACAACTAATGCCACCTGTTAGTGGGTAGCTGAAATAGATAGTACATAGTGCAATATATAGTATCGCTACTTGCCGCTAGATGTCGTTAAGTGTCACAATAGTAATTGAAATGCAAAAAAGCGTGCACTTGCTTAGGTCGCGCTATTTGCGACTAGTCTTGAAATATAGTAAAGGGCAGAAAAATAAAAAACTGTTTTGGCCCTTGGAACATACTGAAAAAAATCATTATGGCCCTAAGGCTTTAAAGTTTAGAGACCCCTGCTCTAGAGAATAGTGCGGCCGGTCAAGGCGCACGGGGAGACGGTCCGCCAATGAGTGTGGTGGGCCGAGACCTGAATACCGCACCACCAGCGTAAGGTAGATCGACGTAATCGCGTTTTAGCCGGTATGTATCCGGCTCAACCTTCCGTCTTCCTCAGAGTTGAGGATGTCCATTCCAGTTTCCCGACAGTAAAAAAGGCATGAATTCATCCTGTTTTTTGTTTCTGTATTTGCTATTACCCAGGCTAGCATAAATTAATGTAAATCCATCACGCGATTGCCAACATATCTTTGTCTTACAGGAAAAAATGGAACCAATTGACATAGAGCGCAACCTATCGACGGTAACAGTGATGGACGTCGAATGCTACGACGAGTTCGTGTCAGCGCCGTTGATTACCGTCACTTCGCCGATACACGAAGTGCGTGAACCACGCGGCAAATCATCATTGGTCTTCGGATTATCCGCCGCCATATCCGCGCCTCCCGCTAAGTATGTATTACTAGCTGCTGTTGCCCGCGGTTTCACCCAGCCATCAGTGAAAAATATGTGGGGTGCCAAATACAAAGATGTTACATATACATAAGTATTGCATGCATAATAGAAACAAATTGAGAAGTTATGACGTTTTTCACAAGATATCTAATCTAGTACATCAAGCAAAAAAAAAACCGCCATGATTGAATAAGAATGATTGAAGGTCCAGTGTCGGATATTTTGTATGTTACTGTAGAGATGCGCGCTAAGTGCCATTGGCCTATTGGTCACTCCATTTACGTCGGTCTCGACCACAATAATATTAATGATTTTATTTACTTTTTAAGATCTTATATATGCCTATGTATTCCCGTGATTCCCGTGCCATTGCCTTACGCAAATATTATAAATGGTATCTATCTAATCTATCACTATTATTTATTTATTTAAGACTTTGTGTATACTCGCAACAGCTGAGGTAAAACAGTAATATTCATAGTAATGAAGGGCACACATGTGATTTTTTCTTAAAAATGTAGACATGTGTAAATAATAATAATAATACCTACCAGCCTGTAAATGTCCCACTGCAGGGAAAAATCATATGTGTTTGTGAAATAATGATGATGATTATGTAATCTTACACATTGGGGTAAGTAAATAAGATCATTCACGTCTTGTGAATCACGAGTGACATCGCACAACAAGACACGTTTACGTTTAATCGCCAAGCCGAACAGTAAAAACGTGTCGCTTGACCTAAGTTTTTTTTATACTAACCAGTGACGAGACTGCGTGTCAATCGGTATGCCTGCTCATAACTTTTGTAATGCTACTCAGGACTTGTCCTGCGTGGCACCACACCGCGTTTCTTCGTTTCGAGAGATTAGTTATTTATTACTCCCTTATGCCCAGTAACTTTCACTAGCTACAATGCCCTTCAAACCGGAACAGTAATGTTTGAATCGTAGCTTACTCAAAATAGGTTCTTCCATTGCGTTATCATTATCTTGGTTTGCAGATACAGTGACCAGATCAATCTACTGAAAGCAACAGACACGGGCAAAGGGCCAGAGTTGCGGGATATGCTAGCTGCGTTGACAACAATCAAGACTCATGACACGTTCAATCTTGAGCGCGCAGAGACACTAGGCGACTCCTTCCTGAAATTCGCTGCGAGCCTCTACTTGTATCACAAGTTTCCGACGATGAATGAAGGACAGTTGACTAATATAAAATGTCGATTGATAAGCAACAGGTAATTGACCAAATGTATTATGATATACCTCTCATCAGCCCATAAAAGCGCACTGATGCACATAAAGATAAGTAAGGAAGCGTCTATAATATTTTGCATACGCTTTTGATGGTCATAGGGGACATTGCCACAATCACCATGCTTTACAGACGAATTTCTATAGCACTGTTATCTTACGAAGCGACGCGCGGGATCGGGATCTCTATTCAAGTGTAGTGCCAAGTAGCGTCAGTATGGAAATTAAACGTCGAGAATTCCTAGTGAAGTTGGTTCATTATTTTACATGTTTGGTCCTTTTATTTATTTGTATAAGATAAAGTACATAAACCAGATCCTGTACACACTTCCGACTTCGCCCGTGTCTCGGACGGTACGGGTACTAAGAGCTTCTGCGCTTACACACAAATAACCAGCGTGTTCACACTTGGTTACCTCAAGTAAAGAGCGCGTCGCTTCGTGAGATTAAAGTACTGTAATCGCAGTATGTTATTAACACATGGAATGATGCTGTCCATTCTCTTGATATCAACCCTTAGTTGCCTGTTAAGACACCCATGGTTACAGAGGGGTGCTCGATTCTTTGCCGGGTACCACGCGATATAATTATTGTTCCATGTAAACTCTGAATGTCTAACAAAACTTCGTGCCCGCTGTGCACTCCGACGTGACGCTCATCGAGACTACGGGAGTTGAGGTAACACCGTCTAAGCCTTCGCGTTTTAGTTGCTCACTGCACCGTATGCAACATATACTGTGTTATATACTATAATGTATACGGTGCAGTGAGCAACACAGCGAAGGACATATCCTTACTTATCCTTTGGAGTCAGAAAAGTTCCGATACTGATCGAACAATCAGAAGGCGAAGTGTGACAAGATGAGTTGAAATATCGCGAAGGCATTAATTACATTGATTTTTCATTCGCGTCACCTTAGTGGGTGTGTATCTACAGGCAACAGACTTTTTATTTCACCCGTTGGAAATGCATCATGTAATTCCTCCGCCTATCCCCAGGCCAATACAATATCGGGCTCCTATGGTTTTACCGGTCTCGTTGATTGTGAGTAGCAGCGTCCTCCCCTGCGCTAATAACGACGCACTGCGATCACCACTTTGCTTGTGAAGCATAGGGATATTCCCCTGTGGCGACACCTACATCACCAGCATACAACTGCAATTTACAACGACATCCACTTGACTATTAAATGCAACTCTCCGATGAAGTCAAAGAATCCTGAATCACGCTTGTAAAGTATTCGCGCAACGCTGCATATATACAGTCGCCCAACATCAACCGTTGGACTTTGGTCCGCCAGGCATACCATCCGCTTGGCTGGATGAATCAATTTCGTCACAGCATTCAGATGATGATCAATTAAATATCGTGAGAATATCTTAAATCTATTTCCTATTTTAGGAACCTCTACTATGCTGGGGAGCGATTTAACCTTGGCGGCCGTATGAAAGTGGAGCAATTTAGCCCGAGGAAAGATTTCATGATGCCAGGGTTTTTCGCACCACGAGAGGTTGAAAACTTTATCGCAAAGAAAAAAGTAAGTCTTTGCCAATATCTATACTATAATAAAATCGCTATCGCCAAAACTGCAATTACTAGAATTTCTGTCTGTTTGTCTGTATTTATGTTTGATGAGAACGCTAAAACTACACTATATAATTAGTTGAAATTTGGCAAAAATATATGTTACTGTCCAAGTAAGGATCTAGAATACAAATCATAACGCTTTTGTACGTGGGAGGTGAGTAGTATAACAATATCTCCACAATGTTTTGTTTTATAGCGAATATTATGAAAACAAGTGAACACAATCTTTATCAGTACGTAATGAAAATCATTGTAAAAAATATCATCACGCTGTATTTAAAGGGAGCTAAATGACAGATTTACGATTTAAGAGTAGGAACGTTTATTTCGTCGGCTTTCGCAATTGTTTATGTAGCCTACTACACCGACACGCGGGTTGTGATTGTTTTGTTCCCGGGATCGAATCCACCCTAAATTTTACTTTTAGATTATGTGTGCACTCATTTTATTCTCTTGAAAAGCAATTTCTACATTATATATTAAATATTCTGTCTGGTCTGTAGTTGGTATTTTATTAATGCTTTAATTATTATCTTATTGTGTATTATGAGACGTGTGCTAACAATAAGTCACAGCGTCACGGGTTTAAGGCAATTATAATAATAACAAGTAGCAGCAGATGTCGCTAGCAGTTCTTCCTTTGGGCAAAATTTATGTTTTAATTGTATTTCACATAAATTGAAATTATGAAACAGACGTAGTTTAAAACAGTATTTGTTTGTTGAGAAGTGTTTTCTCAATTTATTAGTGAAAAACTATTGACTTCGGTGCCAAAAGTTATTTGGAACGACTTATTGTTCATTTTCGTAACTGCTGTGTTCCCTAAGCCTAAAAGCCTGATAAAATATTTGTGTTGTTATGCTTAAATAAAAGATAATATATTATATTAAGTAAGACGTTTCTGGGTTACTTAGTTTTAATGATTAAATTCTAAAAATTTAACTACTTATTTCTTTCTTCCAAACTAGATGGCGTTACTGTCGAATTAGATCACGCTATGGTTTCGTTGGCAAAAAGTTATGTTAAGGGTTAGCTCAGATTAAACGTAGTATTTTTTCCATTTGCTTTGCGGTCGAGAACATGTTATACGCGCGAGCAGTTCTCCGCCTGATCTGCACCAAAGGATACCGCTATCGATGTTGATTGTCGCGGTCTCCACGCAAAGCCGTTACCTTTGTTTCCACTTTGCTTTGAATTCTTGGATTGTCTTAAACTTTTATAAACAACTTACTAACCTAATCTACTATATTTTATTTTTACCTGAATTATTTGATCAATTGGCGATTCTTACGGACCAGTGTCCATTCGTTTTATTTGATATGTTTGTTATTGATATTGGATTCAAAAGTTTAAAAAGGATTTTTTAACATGCCTCCTAGAAATATGAAGAATATCTCTCGAAACTCATGGGCTTCTAAGATGCAAAGGCTAGCACGATCTCTCAAAACTGCTGATGATTGTGAGGCTCACTTAGCTACTAAACCTGTGTCGTGAGGCTCAGTTAGCTACTGATCTGATTCCCCAATCTACGCACCCGCGAACCCAGGGGTCCCCCGCTTTATAGCTACGGCAGGGGGTTTCAGGCGTATAGGAATTAGGCGCCAGGGCGGTTGTTACCCGGCGTTTTTTTATTGTTGTCCAGTGTAAATTCTACATGGAACTTCCTTCACCCCGGGGAAGGGCGAAGGGGTATGCCGCGCGACAGGTCCTCATAAGATCTCACTAGAGCCGCCCATTGGTGCCACGCCTTTAGGCACATCACCGAGGGAATTACTGTAAGGCGGTCACCCCCTCTAGCGGAGGGAAGGCGACTGTAAAAAAGTCGCCCCCCCCGCGTTGGACTATTTCAATGAGACACTTACCATCAGTTGTTTTTTAAAATATGAATTGATTAACATATACTGTTAATCAAGTAATATAAAATAGAGTAGAGATGTACCAAGCGGCCTAGGAACAAGGTATTAAAAATAAAACTTATTAATTACTTTTTAAGTTGTTTACTGATATCACTCGTATATAAGTACTAACATTTGGGTAAATTTTCTTGATAATCACAGTTACAATCACAATATAACCAAAACTATTCCATAACGGTCGAAATTAATATCGAACTAATCCAAATCTTTGGATTTGACGTCTGCGTCATACGGTCTGTTTTTTTGTGTTATTTGTTATCGTTACACAACAACGGATGAATTTCAAAATCTTAAATCTGAAGATTTTGGATACGATTGATATTTATTTCGGCCGATAGTGTTTAGTTAGTTCAGATTGATAAATAACATACAAATTAATCTAATATTATCATTAAAATTATTTTGCAATTATTGGTTTCATATAGATACAGGCTGGTTACGATGGGTGTCAGTATTTTAGGTATTAAATAACCATATCAAAACTGATGATGAGCGTGACAGTTAATAATAATGACGTAATATTTTAATGATGTGACGTAATTGACACACTTGCCATGACGGCTGGAGGCAATTTCTTTTAAATCGCTGTAACATTAGAACTGCGTCCATAGATTTAGCCTGGTGTAAGTTGATAATGTTACTGCGGTTATTGCATCAATATCAGGCATAAGAAGAAAATACCTATATCAAAACTAACTTGCCATATGTTTAAAAACCACAATGTTCAGACTTACCTCCCCATATTATTTTATATTAGCCAATGTCATTTAGTGCATTAGGCAACCTCAATATCGTTGCCTTGGAGTTAGATAATCGGGAAAGCAGTTCTGGTAAAAAAAAATACATTTACGGAAAGAAATCCTACGCAGAAAAGAACCCCACGCCCCAGGAAAACGTTCGAAATTTTGTACGCAATTTGTGAATTAAAGATGCATAGTTGAATAAGCTGTGGTAATACATTTTACATCCCCCGTACAGTTTCCTCTTGGGCAGATACGAGGTTTTTACTCTAAGGTGACGATATATCTTTTCAAAGTCTTATTATGTACTAGCTGAGACCCGCGGTTTCACCCGCGTTTAATTTAAAAGAAATTTAGAGTACTTCGACATAGACACTTGACATAGAATATATATGTTGGATTTCAAGGCATTAATTTTTTTGCGCGGAACCCAAATTATTTTTCTAAAATAAAAGTATCCTATGTTATTCTTTATAACATCAGCTATCTGCCAGTGAAAATCCCGTCAAAATCGGTCCAGCCGTTTCGGAGATTACCCTGAACAAACAGACAGACAAACGGACAGACAGACAAAAAAAAATTGTTTTTTGTTTTATATACCGTATATAATTTCATATGCATTCAGTAAAAAGCTGTTATTTTGACATTACAAACAGACACTTCAATTTTATTTATTTGTATTAATGTGGGGGCTAGATGGGGTGCGTCGAACGTATATATTTATCGTTTTTCTGAGTAGTAATCCGCCGATATAACACAATAAACAAGGTTAAAAAAACTTTTCACATTATTATAAAGTAATTTGTAAAAAAACTACCGACCCGCTTTCGCCTCACTCGCTAGCAGTGTCAAACGTCCGATCATTTCTTCTTCCGTTGAAAAATAATCTAAGGTCAGCAAATATATGCAACATATTCATAAATTATACACCAAAGCCTGAGAATAAGTTTAAGCTCACTATAAACTGAACCAAAATCCGTTCAATCGTTTTTAAAATTAGCGCTTTCATACAGAGAGTCTGTCTCTCTGTATGAAAGCGCTCTCTGTATGAGGCCTTATCTTACATTATTTATGTACTGATTCATGTCATTTGATTCCTTAGACAACCTGGTTAGATTCATGATTTTGAAATTCCTGCAATATTGACATATATTAGTCGCATGTTGACAACATGCGATCATGAAAATTTCGACTACCCTGTGGTGTATAAAAGTCATTAGTACCGAATAGGCGAGCTAATCGACACCTACCCGGCACGAACACTACCCCGGGCTATATTTTACATGATATACAATACATCTGTCACAGACAGTGCCGTGTGGTGCCGGCTAAGAATAGCACCAACCCATCTCATCCCGTGGGTGTCGTAAAAGGCAAGTATAGGATTAGCCAAAGGGCGGGCAGCAGCGTCCTTCGAGTACATTTACAACTCAACTGCGATCGTCAAGCTTGGCGATCTTTGGGGGAGGCCTGTGTCCAGCAGTGGACTTTATTTGGCCGAAATGACGATACAGTACAGCTTTCAAAACGTTTTCTTACTTAATATATTTAAAAACAAGTAGTATGTACACTTCTGTTATAATAATATAAAAAAATCTTACATGCGATTAATTAATATATTACTTTAAAAACAGTGATTCTGAATAACGACAATTTCGTAATGTTCTGTCAACAGAAAATATTTTAGACGATTGTTATCAATTAGCAATCATCAGCAAAATTATTGCGATTACTAGATAAATAGATTTAGTTCATCACATCACACATATACTGCAATTGGTTCACATACAGACTGGCCAAGTCCAAGTAGTCATATACCCCGAAGAAATAAAAGCACTGCTAAAGAAGCTTATTTGAATACATACCCGATTTTAATAGACAACGATTATTTAATTTAAACTGTAAATAGTATTGGCGGTTACCACTAGAGGTCGGTTCTTCCCTTCAACACTTCTTTAACGTGCAGATTATCAGATTGTATTTCTTTATAAATTCCACATTTAACGTAAGTTAAAGCCTAATCTGGTGGAGAATGACCGGGAAATTTGGCGCCCCGATCAAGGCAAAATCAGAACGCGTCCACAGACCTTTGAAAAAACAGTAACTCCCGCACATGTCGGGACATCTGACAACGCTATTGCCGACTACACCAATAACTTCGTGGCAATTAGGCTTGTCATTTTTAAATTCGTTCTGTATTTAATTAAAGGATTATTTAGGTTTCCGATACGTATTTTGCAGGTTATTTATGAGATAAAGAAGATAAGATTATCTTACAAGTTCAAGGGTATAGTAGGACAAGTAATATTGGCCTTTGTATCCGCTAGAAGATTATCAGTGTCCGCAAAAAAGTAATGACAAATTACCAACTGGTTAGACAGACAACCCACAACTCCGAACCGTGACAATACCCGCTAATAAACAATATTTATAAGCCGCAGTAAACCTATTATGTCTATTTATCTTTATTTATCTAGTTGTAATGTGGAACTTGATGAATTCCGCCACTGAAGCGAACACATCTTCAGCCAATTCCTTTGGCGTGTGCAAGGCAGCGAAATGTCCTCCGTAATTCAGGGAGGTAGATCTTACCAAATTAGGGAATTTATCTCTTAGTATCCAGTCCGGTTGGTAGACCACCTCGTATAAAAACTTGATAGCAGCTGTTGGTACTTGAGTCGGTATACTAAAAAAAAGGAAATTAATAATAAATGAAATCTAATTTTCTACGCCACCGGTAATTAAATATCATTTAAGGCTGTCTGGCGCGTTCTGCGTCCCACTGATGAATGAATGATGAATATTATATATGCGCAAAAGATTTTTTTAATAGAACTTGTTGGGAAACGAGCATGCCTGACACTTAAAAATAAGCAATAATCGCCGCCCATGATCATCCGCAACACCAGAGGAGTCGCCGATGCGTTACCGGTCGGTTACAGAGACTACGTATACTATTTTCTTGATACCTAATTCAAAATCTAAAGCAACTTACTTGGATTTGCTACATTATTTGAAAAGTAATGTTTTACAAACTTACTCTTGGACCTTAATTACTTCGGGCCCAAAGAAGCCTTCGGCATAGAGCCTCATAGAAGTGACAATGCATTCATTCATCCACGTTATAGTGACTGTGTCCAAAACATCATCAATTTGTAGATTTTCCAGGCCTCCGTGAGGTGTGTCAAGTTGGTCCCTGTTGCTGCATATGGCAATTTTTTCCATCATATAAGCTGCTAAACCGGCCGGAGAATCCATGAGGGCGACTCCTACAAAATTAAATAATGAATGAACACGGTTCGAACTAATAATAATTTTCCGGTCTTAGAAGCTATAGTGCGGCATTTTAGTCCTAATGCTAGCGATTCGCGACCTAATAGACTTTATCATTCAGATCTAACGAAAATTGCCGCAGTAGAGTTTAATAGGGTTGCTTCAAACAGTAGTTTCCTTTTTTTGTTGAGTAGTGGAATAAAAAGTAATAATATTCATTATTAAGACTGTAAGTTAAGATGCTTCGTGTGTGGCTAGGACGATGATTTCGTCCTGTCAGGATGTTACCGGCTAATTGCTAAGGTGCATTACTAACTTCCAGGGTATTTGCTACCGATGTGCATCACGCACATCAAAAAAATCGCTGCTAAACATGGGCTTCCCAATGATCACTACAAGGAGCGGTTATATTGGCATAATCACGACGTTTGGGAAGATTAGTGATCGCAGTATGTTATTATGTACACGAGAGGATTGTGCTGCCTATCATCTTGATATCTGTGTGTCTGGCATTATTAGGTCCGTCCGTTGTCACAGCAATATCCTGAACAATTACCCGTTTCTGCGCATATACGACGCACAACACAGACATGTTTATCATGATTCAATTTGTAACTTATGTCACGATCTCTTCTGTTTATATTTGTTAAAGTTACGTAGATAACTTGTTTTTACACTGTTTTTTTAATCCGACATCATTAAAAAAACAGTGTAAAAACATAGATAGATCATAGATAATTTATATATTTATGTACATGATTATACGATGTGTGGTTTAACGGCACGGTTGGTGCAGTGTCTGATACAGTCGGCTGCTGCGCTCCGGGTCGTGGGTTCGATTCCCGCACGGAACAAATATTTGTATGATCTAGGTAGTTGTTCCGGGTCTGGGTGTATTGTATGTGGAATTCATGTCTGTAAAAGCTCCCACGACACAGGAGAAATACTAGTGTGGGTTTTTTTTTTTCTTAAAAAAAAAATATTTAAAAAAAATGTCCACATTTGATTTTGAATTGAGATGTGAGCATTTATCATAATCCTATCAGTATTTTTAGGGTTACCAGCCTTTTTATCGTTTTTACTAGTGGGTTATTGCTTTCGTTTCTTTTCTGTTGTGATTATTTTGTCTGTAGTGCGTAAAATGTAGCGTAGAAATAAATATTTATTTCTTTAGACCAGGATTATACGATGTCCACATTTGATTTTGAATTGAGATGTGAACATTTATCATAATCCTATCAGTATTTTTAGGGTTACCAGCCTTTTTATCGTTTTTACTTGTGGGATATTGCTTGCGTTTCGTTTCTGTTGCGATTATTTTGTCTGTAGTGCGTAAAATGTAGCGTAGAAATAAATATTTATTTCTTTTTTTTTCATATTAACCTTTAGCCGGGTTTTACTACACCTATGGGTGGAGGGGGTGTTCTATTCTTTACCGGGAACAATAACAATAATATAATTCATCGCATCAATAAAATATTGATAGACTTCAGTGTTACTTACCTAGAGTGTCAGGTTTTGTAGATTGAATATGAAAATATCCGCTTTCCCGCAGGAGATAAGAAAAAAAGTTTTTTAGTGGATAAATTCTTTCTGGTTTATCAAAGTCAATTAAACTTGGGAAGAGGGACCCAATCATTAGCTTTACGTTGCTGATTGGTCTCGAAGAGAGTGGCATATTGGAGTGGAAACTGAAATGTTAGAAAATTATTTTATTCTATCTAGATATTTTTTGAAACGCGAGTATCCTTACTACCTAAAACGGGACGGGACTGGGACGGCCTGCAACGAGATGGACAGACGACCTGCTGAAAGTCTCTGGGAGTCGTTGGATTCGAGCGGCAGATAATAACTGGTGTTTGTGGAAATCGATGAGGTGGCCTTTGACACACACTGCTGAACGTGTGTCCTTCGGCTGTTATGATGATGATCATGAACCCTTACTAACATCTAGTGAAAAATATAGAAACCAAGGAGTAAGTTATTTAGCTTCAAGCTTGTTGTTTCACCATTCTGGAAAAGATCAATACCGGACTGTGATTATGAACAGTCTGCACATCATATCCTGTGGGAGCGTGTTCTTTGGCAATATGAACGCAATATTATGTTTGGCAGCTTGCAAGTTACATCCGCAGTTGTTTACTATACATACCTTGTTGCAACTAGGATGAATTTCCGTGTGTTCAGGCGTTTTTGCCATACCTACTATTGGAATCAGTCACAATAGCTCACAACATAGGACCCGTAATTAAATATAAATATAAACATTTCTGTGTGTGGTGCTTGGCAACTGGGCTTATTCTAATTATACACTCCCAATTATTGTGCCTATGGCCTACAGTATTTTCGGTCTCTTGCTTTGCTACGGAGGGAAGTGAAATGTATATTCTTTCCAACTCTTCCTTTTTATTTGCTGATTAATTTCGTTGCGGGTTCCAAGACAGTTATTATCGGGGACACACCGATACATTGATCGGTTGGTGTTCTTTCCGGTGGTCGCCATTGTAGATACTGGCTTACAGGAGTTGCATTGGTTGGGAATGTGTGGCGAGCAGTATATAAACTAAGGACTGTTTAATATTCTTCATTTAACATTCATCGTTAGTCAGCTTGATTATATTCAAAGTTAAAGATAATATTGATGTAATCAGAATACCTTAATCACAATAAGGTACCAATGAATTACTACTTCGGTAATCTCCATATAGTCAGACAAAATAAAATGTTATTATCAGATAACACAGGTACTTTACCCTAAGACATTGTCCGGAAATAACGTAGCCATATGCGTCGCGCACTGAGAACCCCAATCTCCCGCATGGATGTAGAACTTCTTCAAACCAAGTCTCAACATTAAGTTCCGTATTATAATTCCAATCTGTACTGGATTTAAACCCGGTTTGCTAGTGCCCTGGAAACATAAAAAAGGGACATTAGAAAGCCTTACTTGTTTTTTTTTGCAAAATGCACTTAGTTGTTTCAATATGCAAAAGTGCTAGCCAGTCCTGGCCGCACTGAATAAATGTTTTATCTTGGTACTATTCTTTCTTATGCCTACAACATTGTTGTG
The DNA here is from genome assembly GCA_947459985.1 of Diloba caeruleocephala. NCBI lineage: Eukaryota > Metazoa > Arthropoda > Insecta > Lepidoptera > Noctuidae > Diloba > Diloba caeruleocephala. The sequence goes on from OX381615.1 coordinate 16,658,199, forward strand.
CTGATGTCACTATCTACAGATTTAATGATAACCACAGGTTGAGCCAACGTATAAAAAATTACACGTGTAACGCAAACGGACTTATATTGACCGACAAATACAATTCAAGGTTTTGTGTTATAAGTTTATAACGTTTTTCTGTTTGAGGTCACTGCGGGCGGTTTAAGTGTTCCCCAACTTTAAATATAGATTGTCTGGATTATAATTATTATATATGACTATTCATTTATATCAACATGTCCATTATGTTAATTTCTTTAGTTGTATCCAAAGTACGTTTACCTATATTTGGAAACTTGTTTTTATTTAACTTACTCTCCGTACGAAAGATGTCGGTTGAGATGATAACCTACTTGTATGCGTACAAATAATGTACTTGTCGACACGTTTTACTTGAGTGGTTTTCGTGAGACATCATTATTACATTATTGGGTTCTTACCTCTGAAAACCCGAATCCGGGCAGATCTGCAGCTACAACTTCGAAGACGAACTTAAAGCCGTCTTTAGGTGTGGTCAGTATTGGTATAACTTTGTCGAACTCTTTGGAGGAACTCGGCCACCCGTGTAACATTAGAAGCGGCAGTACCTCCAAACCTTCATTCACTTGAGGCTTAACTCTTATATAATGTATATCTAAACCCTGTATTCTGGTTATGTAATGAGGAAACCTATTTATCAACTCTGCCCTCTTTCTGAAGTCGAACTTATCCAACCAGTAAGTTAATATCTTCTCTAAATAGTCTGTGTTCATTCCATATTCGGATTGTATTCCTTCTAATGGCTTCGTAAACTTCCGTCTACTTCTCAACCTTTGTTTTAAGTCTTGGATCATCTGGAATAGTATATATTATAACCAATTATGTTCAAGTAAGTTATATTGTTCTTTAGATAAATCTGGTATTATGGGGTTTTACTCGAGCTGGTTCCCTATGGTTCCCTGCAAAGAATATACCACCCCTCTCCACCCATGGCAAAAAAGGCAATTACGGGTTGATATCAAGAGCATGGCAGCAACATCCTCCCGTGTGCTAATATAATAACATGATTATGGCAGTATCCCCTATGACCGGTCAGTGTAGTGATAATTAGGAGGTTCAGCAGTGGACATTTACGGTTTGATGTGTGTGTATGTGCGCGAGAGAGAGAGAGAGAGAGAGAGAGAGAGAGAGAGAGAGAGAGAGAGAGAGAGAGAGAGAGAGAGAGAGAGAGAGAGAGAGAGAGAGAGAGAGAGAGAGAGAGAGAGACTCTGTGTAATTGGAACGTACAAATCGTTGTCAGAGTAGAATAAAACTAGTAAGCGACATTGCATAATATACCATAAACTTACTCGAGTATATAAGTGCACTGGATGCTTTAAAAAACAAATATGGAAATGCGAGACATACTAATATTTAGAAACATCTTTGATTCTGATCATATATTGTCACAATACTCGCTGTATTAAATTTAACGGAACGGTTGACGAAGTGTTTATACCCACTTTACGGGAGAAATCGTGGTGGGGTCAACATTTAAAACGACAACGGCTTATCGGGTCTCACTCAATCTGTATGTCGATGTATACAATGATCACCGATCCTAGATTTAGCAGCGGCAAGCTTAGCTTAACTTGGCAGCATAGGTCAATCTGGGAGGCAGTCAATTAGCTACATACCTGTGAAGAAATATACTATTGTATTTACCGTATCATTAAACTTTATCTTGAATGGTCGTATAGAATCGTCTTCCTTATGTGATCTGATACCAGTTCCCCACCATTTTTGTGGATCTAATTCTGGCAGCGCAGGCACTTTACGATTCATGTAAGTGAAGGTTGTTCCTAAACATATTGCAACAATTACCGCTACTGTTGATAAAAATATTTTCTTCATCTGTAAACGTAAAATATACCGCTTGTAACATACACATTAGGTATACATATACATTAGGTGAGGCGAAAACATGATCTCAGGGTCAACAGTACATAAAAAAAAATTCCGCAGTGTTCCTCAATACTGCGGTTTATGTCGTGCCTGTTTTTCTTTATTTTTATTACGCCATACGGGGCAAAGTAGTGTTCAAACGCCAAGCATCAGCTCCATAGACCGCCGAGCGACTTTAAACTTGTAGACTAGTCCGACTGTTAGTGTCCACGTTTCGGCTGCGTAGGTCATAACATTTCGTTTTCAGACATTGCGGAATACAAGACGACGAGAAGATCTGACGAAGCTTGCTGAATGCTGCCCAGCCTAAACGGATCCTTCTGTCGGCTTCTCTGTCAAAGTTGTGTCTACCCAACCGGAGTGTTTGTCCGAGGTAGACGTACTCGTCCACAACCTCGACCTCCGAACCTTCGATGCTAATCGGCCTAGGCACAACATGTCTATTTGACATGATCTTAGTTTTTTCCAAGTTCATACCAAGACCAACAAGTCTTTAGGCTACATTGAGACCATTCAGCATCCCGCTCAGATCATCCATCGACGATGCCAAAAGTACGATATCGTCGGTGACTCGAAGGAGGGAGATGTACTCGCCATTTATGTTATGTCCACTCCAGTCCAGAGTTTTGAAGATATCTTCCAACGCGTTTGTGAACAGTTTCGGGGATATTACATCGCCTTGTCTCACTCCCCGACCCAGTTGGATAGGCTTCATCTTGTGGTTCTGGATGTGGACGGTCATAGTGATACAGACATCGCAACACTTCAACATAACGCCAATCGATACCGCACCTCTGCAGAGAATCCAAAACAGCCTATATTCCGATGGAGTCGAATGCTTTCTCGTAGTCCACAAAAGCCATACTCACACGGCTGATTGTATTCCTCGGACTTTTCTACAATTTGTCGAACAGTATGGATGTGGTCCAAAGTGCTGTAGCATTTTCGAAATCCAGCTTGCCCGGTGGTAGGGCTTCGGAGAGACCGTTCGTGACCACTCTTGGAAATTGCTTGTACACGTGGACTCAGGAGTAAAATAGGTCTGTAAGTCTTAAGCAGAGTTTTATCTCCTTTCTTGAAGAACAGCACCACCACGCTCCTGCTCCACGCCTCCGGTGTTGTAACGTGTTGGACGACGGAATTACACTAGTTAAAATTAAATCGTTAGTCGTCTCGCTGAGATTAAGCCATAGACTAGACACTAATACTAATAGATTAAGCGCAACTTGTGTGTATCGTAACGTTACAAAGTTTAGAAAAAAAATGCATGTGCATCTTGTTTTTTATCTACCTACATAAGTTGTTTCTAAATAACATACTCTTAGAACTGATTCTATTCTTATCGGAGAGGTTATTATATAATTGAATTTATATGCTGTCTAATCAGTATCATCAATTTAGTTACTACCATTAATAACAAACTAAGAACCGGTATTTTAAAAATACATAAGTAATCGTGTTTAATGTTCGTCATCAACTTATGTGACGTTTAAATAAAGGCGATAGATCTGTTAAAAAAACATTAATAAGAAGTAACATGTTTAAATTTAAAAAGGTATATATAAAGTACCTCAATTCATATATGTTATGGCTCATAGATTACGTTCTGGTCACTTTCCATCTGGGAAGTTTGGACATCTCATAAAAAAGCTTGATTCACCAGATTGTGAAGTATGTGGCACGTTAGATGATGTCCAACACTTACTAATGGAATGTGAAAAGAACCAGAGGAAGAGAGAGATGGTGATGCTAAATGAACAGATGATAAAAATGAACAGATATGATGTCGGAACTTTTATAACCATATTGACTGAACCTAAGCCTGAAGCGGCCAAATTGGTATATGAGATGGTTGCTATAACACTATCTCCCTCTCCGTCACAATAACTTATAAAGATATGATGAGGCTGAAATACCTTTGTAAGGTAGAGCCTGTAAATTAAAGGAGAATAAAAAATATAAAGATATATATAATCAAATAAATTAAACGGTATTTTTATAACTGATATTTTGTGTTTTACACATTATAAAATAGTCGAAAATCAAGTTATAGTACCTTATTGACCCCTATTTATCGTTGATATATAACATCGTATAAAATATAACACATAAAGATAACTTACGTTTATTTTATTTCATACCCCCTCAAGCATAGGTCACATCACATCCACGTATCAAATAATAACATAACAAACAGTTTATATCATGAACACGAAACTTGACAAATTACGAATGTCATATATTCGCACGTACACGTACGATGCCGGTGACCACCGAAATTATATTATGATCACAACGGGTCTCCGCACCGAACGGCAAATCCCCGACCTTGACCTTATTAATTCCTTATTGAATGTATGGAATATTCACGTATTGGAAAGTGAATGTACGTTATCCCTTCCTTTAAGTATATCGGAAGTTCGTTTAAACGGGACACCTGTTCTAATATACTATAACGTGAAAATATACATATGAGACAAAAAAAGAATTTAAAAAGCCGCTGTCAAAATTACTTCTGTATTAAAAATGGATTTATTCGATAGAAATTAGACAGATAACAAAATAAATATAATATGTTCGATTAAATATTTACTTTATACATCCCAGCTGGTATTATACGGACATATGGTATACTTAAAACGTATATTTGAAACGGTTATATGGTGTGATTATATTATTTTATTTAATAATTTAATTTTTTAATCACACTTGCCGTGTGGTGCCGTCTCAGGATACAACCACCCCATTTCCTCCCCTGGGTGTCGTAAAAGTCGACTACGGGATTAGCCGGGGGATGGGCAGCAGCGTCCTTCGAGTACATTAACAACTTAACTGCGATCCCCAACCCGTCAGTCAAGCATGGCGATTATGGCAAATGAGCCCACAACACACCTATATTGGTCGTTGTGGTGATCTTTGGGGGAGGTCTGTATCCAGCAGTGGACTTAATTCGCCCGAAATGATGTTTTTTTTTTTTTGTGTATTTGCATGTTATTTTTGTGCCCTTTAATGTATGTATTTGGGCAGGTATCCCATTTTCATGGACACACGATATATAAATCCAAAGCGCTGAACCGGGTCTGTCCATATATCTTAAAAAATCCTAAATCGATTTTGCTTAAAAACATTTAAAATAAAAATACCATCTTTTAGCTAGCTATTTTTACACATAATTATTATAATCTTATCAACAGATTTGACAGGTGAATAAAACGTTTTAAATACTAGCTACGTAAGTACCAAAATTATAAACTGCTTCTGAGATAGATACTAATAAATATTAATATACAATCACATCAATTAGGTGAGCATATCCAGAAATAAAATTGACCCCTGTCTTTGCCAAACAACATCTTGCTCGAGTTTTAAAATTTATCATTTCATCATTTCGGCCGAACAAAGTCCACTGCTGGACACAGGCCTCCCTCAAAGATCACCACAACGACCGATATCGGTGTGTTGTGTGCTCATTGGTGGGATTTGCCATAATCGCCACGCTTGGCAGGCGGGATGGCGATCACAGTTGAGTTGTTAATGTATTCGAAGGACGCTGCTGTCCATCCTCCGGCTAATCCCTTAGTCGCCTTTTACGATACCCACGAGATGAGATGGGTTGGTGCTATTCGTAGCCGGCACCACACGGCGGTTTTGAAAATAGAACAACTAATAAGAAAAAGACGCTCACAACATAGAAATAAAATAATTGGATTAATTTGGAGGTAAAATATTTTTCTCAATATTACTTATTGGTCCATAGATAAATGTGGTGGGTGGGAAATTTTACCATTACTATTCCTTACTATTATTATAAATAGTAATGTCTTAGGTTTTCGCGATTATTACACATTATAATAAAACAATTTTAAACGGATTAAATCGCGTGTGTTATTGATTTTTGTTGTTCCTTAGATTTGTACGGTAGATAAAATAACTTTTTAAATCTGTAACGACGCTTGTCACCTTAGTCATCCTGCGACCATTAACCCTGAAGTGTTCGAAATGTCAGGAAAAACAAAAATCAATAATACACGCGATTTAATCCGTTTAAAATTGTTTTATTATTTATAAATTTTAGTTCGTATTTTTGAGGCTCCATGCTCCACACTCTAACGGCAGAAATGTAGACGGACCGAACGGGGACCAATATAAATAGAAAGGTTCCTGGCCGAATACCCGAATATTCAGCCAAACTAGTCGGCCAATATCTTTTTTTTTAACTATGTAAATAACAACTTTCAGGAAATACCCCGTTCAACAAAAGATTAAAAAACAAGTATTCCGTTATTTAACTGGGTGTTAACTCACTTGTGATTGGTTCGGCGACTCATGCGCAATTGCATCTTCTTTCTTCATGTAATTCTAATCCTCCTCAGATTTAATTTTAAGATTGTCTGATATCATTGTTGCTCCTAGATCTAAGATCAACGGCATTCCAGAATTTGCGATTGCATCTATATATATAGGGTATATGCTTGGCAGCCTGTTTGGTAATCACTGCATGCTGTTTTTTTCTGTTATTACAGATATTTATGTATTTTGTATATTTGTATTCCTTTTTTAATAATTCCTTTGTGATATCTTACAACATCTAATCACATTCAATATTTATTTATTGTCAAGTTTGTATTTAACCAGTCACTGGTGAAATGTATGAAATTTCGAAGCCGAGTTTTAATCGTAGTCATATACTTTATATTCCATTGGCCTTGTCCTTCCTTTAGTCTCAACTCTAGGTAATTACACGTGGACACAATTTTGATAATGATATAATACTCGTAAATCAAGTTAACATCAACAGTAAATTATCTGATAAAAGATGTAATATAATTTTATCCGTGTAGTGACTAAGGCGTTTATTTTATACTAGCTGGGACCCGCGGTTTCACCCGCGTTTAATTTAAAAGAAATTTAGATTATTTCGACATAGACACTTTTCTGTTATTACAGATATTTATGTATTTTGTATATTTGTATTCCTTTTTTAATAATTCCTTTGTGATATCTTACAACATCTAATCACATTCAATATTTATTTATTGTCAAGTTTGTATTTAACCAGTCACTGGTGAAATGTATGAAATTTCGAAGCCGAGTTTTAATCGTAGTCATATACTTTATATTCCATTGGCCTTGTCCTTCCTTTAGTCTCAACTCTAGGTGATTACACGTGGACACAATTTTGATAATGATATAATACTCGTAAATCAAGTTAACATCAACAGTAAATTATCTGATAAAAGATGTAATATAATTTTATCCGTGTAGTGACTAAGGCGTTTATTTTATACTAGCTGGGACCCGCGGTTTCACCCGCGTTTAATTTAAAAGAAATTTAGATTATTTCGACATAGACACTTGACATAGAATAGATATATTGGATTTCAAGGGTTTCATTTTTTTACGCGGAACCATAATTATTTTTCTATTGGTAGCCTAAGTTCCTTATAACATCAGCTATCTGCCAGTGAAGGTCCCGTCAAAATCGGTCCAGCCGTTTCGGAGATTACCCGTAACAAACAGACAGACAGACAGACAGACGGACAGACAAAAAATTAAAAAAACGTGTTTTTGTTACATGTAACGTACATACTTTCATATGCATTTAGTAAAAAGCTGTTATTTTGACATTACAAACAGACACTTCAATTTTATTTATTTGTATAGATTAAGGGCTTCGTAGCTTCTTCCAAAAGAAGAACTTGATAACGTAGTGAAGCGGTCCATGGACCATATGATTTTTTAAACTATGCTCGTCACTTGGATTTCTCCTGCATCGTGACGCGAGTACATTTTACAGACTTCAAATTCACAAACACCCAAACCCGGACAACTTCTGTAGACCATGCAAATATTTGTTTCGTGCAGGAATCGAAGCCGCGACATTCAACGCGGAAAGCCAAGCGGCTACTCGCTACGACAAACGTACCGTTAATTGGTATTGAAAAACAACAAAACACGATGGAAGCTCAATTAAGGATATCGTTATTTCGTGTTGTCGATATTGCAAAAAGACAGTATATCTTTTATGGAAGTATGGGGAACAGGGAACAATTTGTGGTGTTCCTCCATAGAAAAGGGAGGATCCTCCAGCCAGGCGGATGGTATGCCTAGCGGGCCGAAGCCCAACGGTTGATATTGGACGGCTGTATATATGCTGCGTTGCACGAATACTTTAATAGCGTGATTCAGGATTCTTTGACGTCATCGGAAAGTTGCATTTAATAGTCAAGTAGATGTCGTTGTAGGTGTCGCCACATCACTCCACCCTGAAGACAGTCCGACAACCGCGTGTATACTGCCGAGATGTGCGTCTATGCGACAGTCATAGGCGCAGCCGTGTGCGACCCCGTACAATTCAGTGCGATGCTAAAACTTGGGGGAACCGCGTAAGTGTAGCGGCGATACCGCAGCGCGCTGTCCGTCGCGTCGATATCGCCTGAGGAACGCTTTTTCAAAGAATTCGTTTGCGTGATAGGGATCTTAACGACATCGACGATCCAGAGCAACCGGCTCAAAGCGTAAAAAATATTAATAAATACATATCTTCCAGATTCGGCCAACATTCCTGATCGGCGTACAGTTCCCGGCATCGGAAGCCCTTGATGGTAATTTCTCGAAGGAAAGCATGGACATGGTACGCGAACGTTATAGGGACTGTGATGGTGCTGCAGAAGAGGAACCTGAAGGACGGGCTCAGAACGCTATGCAGTTATATGTTCACTCGCAAGCTGTTCACGACAAGGTACCATTCTTTCTTTGCTTTTTCGTGTGGCTAGCGGCCAACTTGTGTTTAAACCGTCCGAAGACTTCCGATTTGGCTTAACGCCTGCCATCTAATGCCCACCACCGCGACCGCACCGAGAGTTGCTTAACATCACCGATTGTTGAATAAATCGATCAGTGAATGTTACAGGCTATGAGCGCCTTGACAAGGTACTGATGCTTATATGAGCTACATCCTTAGAACGCATAGAACTGTCGAAGTACAGATCTGAAGGCCAATTCTCGTAATTAAAAAATATTCAAAATAGAGAATAAAATAGGGTCCACCCTACATAGCGTCCCGTATGAGTACCAGGAACGAAACTTAAGATTTTCGTGGCTTGTTACAATATTCTTTATTGTACACCATTCTAAAAACAACTACTAGGAATCATTCTATGAACAGTAATTGTACAATGGGCGGTCTTATCGCTATTAGCGATTTCTTACAGATAACCTTAGGATGGCCAAGAAAAAGATGGAAAAACGACAGAGGGGCAGACTGTGCTGTATACTTAATATATTAATAAAATCAAATAGCGTATCTAGACAACTAAATATAATACAAATAGGTATATATTCCATAGATTACTTAAATAATATGCACATATATACAACTATATATACCACCATGCTTTATGATCTCAGAGTGTTCTAACAAGTGGGCCTTAAAATGAACATGGACAAGACGAAAGTTATATCGAATGCCCATTTCGTTCCTATCCCAATATCCGTTGGGAGCTCTGTTCTTGAAGTTGTTGATGAGTATGTCTACGTGGGACAAACTGTGCAGTTAGGTAGGTCCAACTTCGAGAAAGAGGTCAATCGTCGAATCCGACTCGGCTGGGCAGCGTTTGGGAAACTTTTCAGCAACAATACCGCAATGCCTCAAGATGGAACTGATAGCTGTTAGGGAAAAGAGGTTCTCGAGTGGAGACCGCGGCCCGGAAAACGCAGCGTGGGACGACCTCAAACGTCAACGTTATCTACGGCAACGGCATCTATCACATTTACAAAGAATATACATATTATGCCGTGTGGCTACGCTTCGTAAAAGGCGACTATGGGATTAGCCTAAGGATGGGCAGCAGCGTCCTTTCGAGTACATTAACAACTCAACTGCGATCGCCAACCCGCCTGCCAAGCGCGGCGATTATGACAAAGCCCCCCAGTGAGTACACACACCCAGACAGCTCGGTGTGGCAATATTTGGGGGCGGCCTGTGTTCAGCAGTGGACTTTATTCGGCCTAAATTATGATGATGATGATGAAACATATTATAACGGGCAATTGAAGGATCTTGGGATATTATTACATAACAAACTTTACCTAGATTAGTACATTGATAAAATCGGTAACAACACCCTGCAACCACCACCGATTTTAAGCGCAATGATACCTATATCCATCTCTATAGATCACTTATTAGGTCGCATCTTGAATACTCCGCATTAATATGGAACCCCTTATAACAAAGGTATATAGACAGTTTGGAAAATATACAGCGTTGGTTTCTTAAAGCAATGCACTATCGTTGCCGCAATAACAACACTGTTCATTCTTTTTTTTTTGTTTATATATTTAAATTATCCGCTTACATGGTGAGAAATTCTTTAAATCGAACAATAAATAACGTAAGATAATTAATACTTATGAAAATTATTTGAAAAAGTATTTTATAAGTATCACTCATGTTTAAACAGTTTCTAATGAACACCTTATTGGATATGATTTGGATATCGTGGTCAGCTACATATCAGCTACGTATCCTTTTTGTCAATGTTTACAAATTGTGTAACTGTTAATATTCCCGTTATCCGTGTGGTGTCCGGATTAAGAATATAGCACTACTCCATGTCCTCCCGTGGATGTCGTAGAAGGCGACTAAGAGAATCTAAACCAGACGGATAGGCAGCAGCATCCTTTCTGTGAAACGATAGCCATACTGCGCTCACCAACCCGCCTGCCAAGATAAAAAGAAATGATGACACAGTTGTGGAAATCTATGGGGAAGGCCTTTATTCAGCAGTGGACTTATAAATGGCTGATAGGATAGGATAGGATGATAGGATAATATTCCCGAATTAAATAATCTTTTAAATGTTTACATCGTGGGTGTCGTAAAAGATGACTCTGGAATTAGCCAGAGGATGGGCAGTAGCGTCCTTCGAGTACATTTATAACTCAATTGCGATCGCCAACTCGTCTGCCAAACATGGCGATTATGGCAAAACCCCCAATGAGCACACAGAACACCCAGATTGGTCGTTGTGTCGATTTTGGGGCATATCTTTGTCCGACAGTGGACTTTATTCGGCTGAAATCATGATTAGGTTAATAACTGTTTACATTTTAATATTTTTAGTCCGTGGCCGACTGTGTGGAAGCTCTCATTGGCACCTACTTGCTGAACGGTGGCATTAAAGGTGCCGTTAAAGTAATCGAATGGATGAAGATCATACCTGCAAAGGTAAATGTAAAAATAAAACCAAATAAATTAAAGTAATAAGTAACAGAAATCCATATTGTCATGGTAACTTTAGCCCATATAGATACGTAATTCGCTACAAACATACTAATTTGCATAGAAACCATTTAGAACCAAGTAGAGTATAAATAAAGTAGAAAATAAATACCTAATAAAATTGATTTTAGCATAATATGTATACCGTATTATGAAGTACCTACGGTCCTTGTGGTGTCCAAATTGAGAATATAATATACCACTCCGTCACTTCTCGTGGATGTCGGAAAAGGGATTCTAAAACATAGGGATAGGCAGGAAAATCCGTTCTGTGGAACAGTAGCCGTATTACGCTCACTAAACTACCTGCCTGCCAAGTGTTTTTGCGCAGTTTCCTCCCAAAATGACGACACAATTGTGGAAATAAACGTGGGAGATGTCTCCATTCCATGAAGTACCCATGTCTTTCTTTTTTCATCGATTTGTAATATGCTAACTTAAGAATATAATGCTTTAATTTAGCTCAAAAAACATGGTTAAGATGTTATTAAAGACTACACAAGAAATTTCCAACAGGTTCATAGTTCGTCTTAATTCAAAAGCAGTTACGACACGTTATTTTTAGAAGTAGATTATCTTGCATTATAAATACATATATAACATAAGGTAATTTGTTTCAGGATAAGTTTCTCGAATATCTCAAGAAAAAAGTGCCGACTGTAATCACTCAAAAGAAAGCTACTGAGAAAGACATCAATTTCTTATTGACTTATTGTAGGCGGGATGTGGAGGAAATATTGAAATACAAATTCAATGATCCGTCCTTCCTACTAGAGGTACGTAACATCAACATTGATGGTTTAAATAAAAAATGGTACATTCCAATTAATATATGAATAAGTGAATTAAATCAAGTGAACGAATGCAAAATTTAATACGGTAATGCCAAATTATCAGAAAGGCAAACGACATATGATTCATAGAGCCTAAGATAGAGTTTATTTTTGCAGTTTCAAAAATAAGTTTAATAATATTGGCATGCTTACAGCCGGTTTCTGAAAGGCCTTTCAAATGCCGAATTAGCTAACAAGCTGTCACAATTACCCGCTCGTTAACGGTCCGTCACAATCCGCGGGTTTCTAGAACACAAATGATAGAAAAATTTGGTAATTGACTGTTAACGCGTGTTGTTTGAGAACGTTCGGGAAAGTGTTCTTTTGTTTTTGTCTAGTGCATATCGTAGTCTCTTTCGTTTAACAGCAAACCTAGAATGCCTTATTTTGGCAAGTTAGGCTATCAAAAGACAGGAAAATAAAATCGGAATACTTCTGCGTAGAAATACGAAAACAGTATCAATAACAATTTATTTATTATGTCTGTTTTTCTTCGCCGTCCTTTATTTATACTGTACAAATCCCTTCGTTTGATGGTCTATCATAGTACACGGCTACATATAAGCTATAATTACCATTATAAGCTGATCTCTTACTGCACGTAAAGTCTATAAAGTCAAAGCGACACCAGCTTATACTGGCACTTGCGGTGCCGGCTAAGAATACCACAACCCCATCTCATACCGTGGGTGTCGTAAAAGGCCACTATGGGATTAGCCGGAGGCTGGGCGTCCTTCGAGTATATTTATAACTCAACTACGATCGCCAACCCGTCTGCCAAGCATAGCAGTTATGGCAAAACCCCGCAATGGGCCCACAACACAAAACCATACGGTCGTTTTGGCAATCTTTGTGGGCGGCTTCTGTCCAACAGTGAACGTTTTTCGGCTGAAATGATGATGATGATGTAGACGTGTGTACGTGGTATTGGCACATTTGTGGTGACTAAAGCCACTAATTAAGAGTTGAAGTTGAGATTCTAAGATAAATTATCGAAAAAATCATACTTTCAGAAAAAGGGATTTTTTGACAATAGTGTAAAAAAGGAGTACATACTAAGCTGTTCAAATTCAATTAATATTTGTGCTATACATATACCTTATCATCATCATCATATCAGCCACAGGACGTCCACTACTGAACACAGGCCTCCACCATAGATTTCCACAACGAGCGGTTACATGCCGCCAGTGGCGGATCCAGGATTTTGGTTTGGGATTAACTTAAATTCTTATTCGTCTTCAATGATTTATTTAAATGAATATACATGGTAGCTAAACCGTTCAATCTGTCTTCCGTCATTGTGGTACGAATGTACGGTTGTATTAGTTTAAGTAAAGAGAAGTTGCGCTCCACACTAAAAGTGGATACTGATTTCCAGTAGCGAGAATTCGTAAAATATTTTTATTATTTGGGAAGGACGCATTTGTTGCCTCTGCTGTTGTTTGGGGGAGATGTTCCTGTCTGTACAAGGCCATATTTGAAACTTGGAAAGTACCATAGACCACATCCATACGCTGCGGCAGGTTATACAGAAGACCGAGGAGTATATCTGCCACTATGCTTGGCGTTTGTGGACTATGAGAAAGCCTTCGATTCGATCGAAACCTGGGCAGTGCTGCAATCTCTGCAGCGGTGCCAGATCGACTATCGGTACATTGAAGTGTTAAAATGCTTATACAGAAACGCCACCATGTCGGTCCAAGTACATGAACAGAGCATGGGGGAAATTCTATTGCAGAGAGGTGTGAGACGGGGGACGTCATTTTCCCGAAACTGTTAATCGCTGCAATGGAGGATGCCTTCAAGCTACCGGAGTGGAAAGGATTCGGCATTAACATCAATGAGGAGTATATCATTAACCTTCGATTTGCCGACTACATCGTAGTCGTGGCAGAATCGCTGCAAGGGCTCAGCACAAGGCTCGATGATCTCAACAGTTTCCCTACAGGTGGGCCTTAAAATGAACATGGGCAACACGAAAGTCATGTCAAATGCCCATGTCGTGACCATCCCAATATCCGTTGGGAGCTCTCTTCTCGAAGTTGTTGACGAGTTCTTCTACCTGGGTCCAACTATCCAGTTAGGTAGGTCCAACTTCGAGAAAGAGGTCAACCGTCGAATCCGGCTCGGCTGGGCAGCGTTCGGGAAACTTCGCAACGTCTTTTCGTCAACAATACCGCAATGCCTAAAGACGAAGACGAAGAAGACGAAAGACGGAATTGAATAGCTTCTGAAGGACTTTTAGTACCGGTGTGCCACCCGCTTTCAGAAGCTCTGTCGTAATTCCGTCCCCACCCGGCGCCTTGTTATTTTTAAGCTGTTTCAAGGCCATCCTAATCTCGTACAGGCTGATGTCCGGGATATCCTCGGTATAGTGTCGAGTTAGTTTGGCTCGCGGGTCTTTGTCAGAGCCAATGGTAGGTATAGTTACCGAGGTGTATAACTGCCGGTAGAACTTCTCAATTTCTCTCAAAACCTCTGGCTTAGTCGACGCTACACTGCCGTCCTCGGTCTTCAGCTTCATAATACGACTTTGCCCAATAAACTTGTCTCTTGCGAACACTTTGGAGCCTTGATTCCGCTCAATCGCCTCTTTAACACCGTTGGTGTTAAAGGTGCGGATATCGTGACGCAAGGACTTCCATATCCGTCTATTGAGCAGTCGGTATGCTTCAGCGTCACCGGAGGACTGCAGCGTCATGTCTTTCTGCCATGAGGTCGAGAGTGTGATCAGAGAACTTTCTTGGTCTACCTTTACGGTGGGCCTTAAAGAACTTAGACCGTTTGGACAGTTTCTACAAACCTACCATTTAAATCGTCCACAGATACGCAATGTTCTAGGCACTCGAAGCGGTTTTGGAGTTCGAGTTGAAAGCTCTCGGGGTTTTGGATATGAGCACTAGAGGGCCGGAGCGTAGACCTCATCAGACGAGACCTCTCAACTTTGAGATTAATATTCAATGTGCCTCTTACCATTCGGTGATCACTACCGGTTTTCACCCTGTGGATCACAGAGACATCGTTGAATATTTGCCTCCTATTGGTCATGATGAAGTCAATCTCATTCCTCGTGGAACCATCGGGACTCATCCAGGTCCATTTCCTGTGAGGCGGCTTTTGGAAGAAGGAGTTCATCACGAAGAGTCCCTCCTTTTCCAAAAAGTCGGCCAGCCTCTGTCCCCTGGGGTTCCGTAGGCCATATCCAAATTGCCCCACTCTCAACTCACCATCGCATCGAGTGCCCAGCTTCGCGTTGAAGTCCCCCATCACAACAGTGACGTGTGTCTTCGAGGTATGTATGGCCCTACTTACGTCCTCATACATACTCGCTACTTCATCATCTGGGTGTGTCGAGGTCGGTGCGTAGACCTGTATGACCTTCAACGAATACCTCTTGGATATTCTGAGTATAAGGTACGCTACCCTGCTCGACACACTTTCGATGGCCACTATGCTGTTAATGAGGGACCTGCGGACGAGAAACCCGACACCACCTTGAGACAGATGTTCGCCTTCCCGGTAGTAGAATAAGTTGCCAGATTTCAGGGTTATCGTGTCCTCGCCCTCTCTTCGGACTTCTGATAGACCCATGATATCCCAGTGCAACTTATCTATTTCTTCTTCCAGCTCAACAATCTTTTCGTCTGCCCTCAGTGTGCGTGTGTTATACGTTACCAGGGCCAGTTTTCGTTTGGGGTGGTAGCCGGATCCCGTCCGGTGATTCTTAGCACCCCCTGCCCCGCCGTTACCGTGGCCGCTACCATGACCAGGAATAGCGGGGCTGCCGGGAACTGGGGGCCGGTGCATTAGTCGTGTCGTCATTTTGGGGGGAATTTGCCGATACTCACCACGCTTGGCAGGCGGGTTGGTGAGCGCAGTAATGCTTCTGTTCAGCAAAGGGACGCTGCTGCCCATCCCTTTGGTTAAGAGTCCCTTAGTCGACTTTTACGACCTCCACGGGAGGAGACGGAGTGGTGCTATATTCTTAATCCGGACACCACACGGACAACCACGCCGACACTTATTAACCTTTTATTCATATTAATAGCCTTTAAATGAGTAATATTTGTACTTTGTCAATATTCACTAATTATAAAATAGGTCGACAATTTGCTGACGAAGACGCTTTCTAGAAACCCGAAATTGCTCTTACAAGCGGTTAATTAAGGATTTGACACATTGTTAACAAACTTAACAGCTCGTCACATTTGTGTTTCAGGAACCTAAATCACTTTTAATTCGAGATTAACAGCTTGTTACGTCATAATGTTTGCGATAATTTTCGTTTCAGAAACCGGCTGTTAGATGACCAAATTTACAAATGCCAGGCCATTAAGTCATGTCAAACATGAATGATTTATTATAAATCATTCATTCAAGACCTTTGATGATCTCATTAGACGACAGTCGAATTAAATACTAAAATAATAGTTATACTTTTACCCTAGTTAAACAAACTTGAGAGAAGCCATTCAAATTATTTCGTCTACGCTACTTTTCTTATTTATAAACATGAATTTTTGACACATCATATTTTCAAGAATCATTCAATAAAAATGTAAACGTTAGAATATGTACTCACTCTATATTTTATACTTCAAGTTAATAGACCACCATTTTTTTAGGCACTTTGTCACCCGTCCTACATTAGGAACAGATTGACCCGTTCGTACGAACGACTGGAGTTCCTAGGCGATGCTATATTGGACTTCCTAATAACATCGCACATATTTGAGAACTCTGGCGAACTGAAACCTGGCGAAATAACCGACCTTAGATCAGCACTCGTCAATAACGTCACCTTCGCGTCCTATGTGGTAAAGCTGGGACTTCACAAGTAAGTGTTTTCCTTTATCACACTTTCCAATACGTACTAAACATTTTTGAGTCTTAAGCGGGGTCTGCTGCGGTATTCTTGTTAGAAATTAATGGATCCTAACACGTTTTTCTAACAAAATGGGGTGTTTCCAAATTTTAGGCCGAAGGCAAACATGCTGGCATGTTATCCAAGACGGATGGATAACGTCCCCGCGTTGGCTAACGGGAGGAGAGGAATATTGATTCCACCCGTTGCTTTCGAACACTACAAAAGTCTCGCACATTTCTCACTTGCGTTTGTGTTTAATCGTCGATCGGAAGTATTTCGGTATTTAAATTAGTGTGTTATTTTAAAATTAATATACAGAATGTTTACGAGATGAGTCAAACCCTGAAGGCGATGAATCTTAGACCATATAGAACATATTAAGCTAAACTTGTCTCAGACGAGGTCTCAATTTCTTTATATTTTTGAAGCTGAGGTTTTTAACAATAAACCCCATTGTTTCAATATTTACGGGCTGGTGTGTGTTACATTACTGACCGCGCCAGGCGTTTATATTTTAGTAGTATTGTATATTTTGTACGTCTTTTGCCTGATTAAATACTTTTAAGATCTCTCAACTATTGCTTAAATACGGCTTACATTTCAGATTCCTTTGTTCAGAGTTAAATCCAACTTTAGACAAAGCCATCATAATGTTTGTTGAACACCAAGAACAGAGAAACCACGAGATCGTCGAAGATGTACTCTATCTGATAGATGAAGAAGATTGTTATATTGCTGAATATGTTGAGGTTCCTAAGGTTGGTATTGATTCATTAAATTTTTTGTGAGGGTAGTAGCGGCTAAGCGGTTGTATTGGTGCATGTGTGCAAGTGAGATTTGAGATTTTGAACAAACGAACATTACATTTTTATATGTATGAACATTACATTTTTATATGTATAGATAGTCTCATGATATAATAAAAACATGCGCGTATACGAATACAACGATGTGTAAAAATTCCAAAACGATCGGTAAAGAACTTTAGGAGATTTGTGATTTTGAACAAACGAACATATTTTTCTATATATATAGATTATGAGTCTCCTGATATAATAAAAACATGCGCGTATATAAATACAACGATGTGAAAAAAATTCTAAACGATCGGTAAAGAACTAGGAGGTTTTGAACAAACGAACATTTAGTTTTTATTATATCATGAGACTATATATATATGCATATATATAGATAGTCTCATGGTATCATAAAAACATGTGCGTATATGAATACAACGATGGGTAAAAATTTCAAAACGATCGGTAAAAAACTAGGAGATTTGTGATTTTGAACAAACGAACATAATTATTTTATGTATATAGATTATGAGTCTCCTGATATAATAAACACGGTTGGTGCAGTGGCTGATACAGTCGGCTGCTGCGCTCCGGGTCGTGGGTTCGATTCCCGCACGGAACAAATATTTGTATGATCTGCAGGTAGTTGTTCCGGGTCTGGGTGTATTGTGTGTGGAATTCATGTCTGTAAACGCACCCACGACACAGGAGAAATGCTAGTGTGGGGCAACGTTTTTAAAAAAAAGAAAATAAAAGAAAAAACATGCGCGTATATGAATACAACGATGTGTAAAAATTTCAAAACGATCGGCTAAGAACTTTAGGAGATTTGTGATTTTGAACAAATGAACATAATTTTTTTATATAGACTAATCTGGTGTATGCATCGCAATCTATGTAAGCGGCAAAAAAGGGGCGGCGTGGACCATGAATGAATTTTTTCGTTAAAACTATTGATTTGATTTCACATCCCAGGTCCTCAGCGACATATTCGAAGCATTAGTCGGCGCGATGTATTTGGACAGCGGCGGCAACCTCCAAGCGGTATGGTCTGTGGTCTACCGTATTATGTGCAAAGAAATACACTCCTTCTCCAATTGCATACCGAAGCAGCCAGTCAAAGTGTTGTACGAGAAGATACAAGCATGCCCTGTCTTTGGGTAAGTTTTATTTTATTGCTAACTTAAGCTCATATTCCGTGTGCTCTCCGGATTAACAAATGAGTTTGTTGGTGACACTCATACGCGATTTCTAAGGTTATAAAAAAAATTAAGCTGAAAATGTCAATGCATTCCACCGTTTTTATATATAGCTCACACGTTAAAATGGGGTACGGCAAGGATCAATTTTGGGGCCAGTTTTGTTTCTGGCCTATATAAATGACCTGCCATACATGATAAACGATACAATGTCGAATATAGTCTTGTTTGCTGATGACACGTCACTTATATTTAAAGTAAATAGAAAGGATAGCCATCTTATAGAATCCAATGATATACTTCATAAGATATATGATTGGTTTTCGGCGAATAATCTTCTGTAAAAGATGAAAATGAAACTGACTAAGTCACAGTCTGACAATCTGATTGGGGTGTCTGGGCTTTTGTGTAAACTGGAAACACTGTAGTATTTAATTTATTTTGGTATAGATTCGCCATATTGTATAATATTGATTAAATTGATAATACACTAACTTTAAGCAAAAACTAGCAAGACCCATTTAAAATACAAATGTAATGTAATCATTATTAATGTTTCCTTCACAGCAAAGCGACTGCTGTTGATCCTGACTTACCGAAGATAAAGGTACCAGTGACCATAACGAAGAATGACCGACAACACACAGTCATTGGCATCGGCAACAACAAGTCGCAAGCAAAGCGAGCTGCTGCTAAAATGGCCCTCAAAGTCTTGAGCCTTTAGACATTGTATGAAAACCTTGATATTTTATATTATACAACCTGGTGGCGAGATGAGCAAGTCTTTCACCTGGTGGTAAGCCTCATGCCTGCTCACAACAATTGTAATGCTACGCAGGATTAGTCCTGCGTGGCACCACAATGCGCTCGTCACCTTTAGACATTAGTTATTTAGAACGGCGTTGCACCAAGTAACTGTAACATTAACCAACGCCCCACCACTCTTCAAATCTCTGGTTAAGTGAATTCCACCATTTTAGTAATGGTTAAAGTGACGTCACAAATAACGATAACGTTAACTGCTCAACTTTAGGCGGTTACGGCCTATAGTTACGGTTATAATACGGATTGAGTGTGTCAGCTGCTGAACAATTTTAAATTTTTATACTATGTTATTGAATAAAATACTGTTTTAGTGTGAAGAAATTATAACAATATAATGTCTTTAGTCCGCGAAAAACTGTGGAAATCTAGCTCTACGTAAGGAAGATAAATGTTCTCCGTGTGGTGTCCGGATTGAGAATATAGCAACACTCCATCTCCACCCGTGGATGTCTCAACTAAAGGATGTCCACTGCAGAACAAAGGCCCTCCATAGATGTCCACAATGATCGGTTACATGCCGCCCACATCCAACGACTTCCAACGAGGCCATCCCACGCTGTGATTTCCGGTGCGTAGTCTCCACTCGAGAACCTTTCTGCCCCAACGGCCATCAGTGCTCCGCACATTGCCACTTCAGCTTGGTAATCCTTTTAGCAATTCGGTAACTTTAATGGATCTCATCATTTCTGATTCGATATAGTAGAGAAATATCAAGTACAGCTCTCTCCATCGCTCTCAGTCTCACTGAGTGACCCTGCGCTTTCTTATGAGGCCTTTAGTGAGCGACCACGTCTCTGTGAAACAGAGAAATCAAAACTATTCAGTGCTGACGTGTTAATAAGCGCTAGAATAGAATATTAAAACCAGTAATTAGGTCCTAACAGATAGTTTTACACGTCATATTGAAACAAGACGACGAAGGTCATTTCGCTATAAGACAAACCTTTGAGAAGAAATTATCAAAGAAAATCTTAGCCTCACAGCTTACTGCTGGACGTAGGCCTCTCCCAAGTCGCGCTACAACACTCGGTCCTCCGCCTTCCGCATCCAGTAGACAAAAAGTAGGTATTTCAGCCAAAAAACGTCCACTGCTGGACACAGGCCTCCCCCAACGATCGCCACAACAACCCGTCTGGGTTTGTATTAAGTATGTGCATTGGGAGTTTTGGCATAATCGCCACGTTTGGCTAATGGCGTTCTGCAGCTGAGTTGTAAATATACTCGGACGCTGCTGCCTATCCTCCGGCTAATTCCATAGTCGCCTTTCACTACCCACGAGATGAGATAGAGTGGTGCTGTTCTTAGCCGGCACCACATAGTCAAGTACAGTACCCACAATGGGTGTATAGTAGGTAGCTGGGGTAGACCCAGAGCCTGGTTAACCACGTGGGCTAGAACGATTTGTATGTGCTATATCGGGTCTGGGTGTTTGTGCATGTGAGATGTATGTCTGTTAACTGTACCCACCATACTGGATAAATCCTGGTGTAGGACAGGACACCTTTATTTTAAAGGAACGAAAATTAAAATATGATGTTTCTTTTTAAAATTATTTTTCTTGATAATTATTACGAAAGGCATTTGATTGCGACCCGGTATAGGCCTAGGGCGGCTCAAACTTAAAATCTGTGCTGACCCCTGCTACCTTCGTAAGATAGTTGGTACCATCTACGATTGAATATAAAAATAACAGAGCCTTTATATTGAAATTTATTGTAATGTGTTTGTTATAAGCGTTTATATTTTATTATTATTACTATGAATAATGAAGATTAAATAAAATGTAATTTTATTAAACAATTATCGTTATTATTTATGTTAGAGATTTTACAACTATATTGACGGTGGGTGAACGTGTTACAGCTTTTACAAGATCAATATCGGTATGAGGGAGCCTATCTATAGTACCTACACAATATAATATATATTATATATCTTACCTGCCCGACCTTGACACATCAAGCGTGTAGCATCCAATGGCAGCACGGTGCATTTATGCATCCGTATCGAGGCGGCTGGTTAATACATCCGTACTAATATTATAAATGCGAAAGTGTGTTTGTTCGTTTGCATTCTTTCACGCATTAACGGAGCAACGGCTCGATGTTACTTTTTACACAGAGTTCGTTTATGTGCTGGAGAGTGACACGAAATAGTGAAACTGCAGGCCGCTATTGGTATTGTATAATAGTGATAGTCATATGTATTTTCGGAGAGCTTGCGTCAGAGTGAGGACCTCTCGGGCGGACGCGTTACGCTGTCAATATGTAGTATAATAGTGGTACTAAACTGATTACTACTTTTTTAAACTATGTGTTATATTGCACTGCTGGTGTATACGTCGCATGCGCCGTCAACCAACACAAGATTACTCAATTAAATTATTACATCGTGGTTGACTCTTTCATTTCTAGATCTAAAGAAGATACCTAGTGCTATACTACGCACATGAGCGACTATGTAATTGTAAAATATTGAATTAAATTTTACATTAGAGAATAAGTAGATCTTTTTTGAAATACTAATAAAAAATAAACAACTCTTAATAAAATATTTACATGGAATTGACAATTTATGAAAACTAAAATAATGGTTCGACGTTTATATTAAGTCTCGTGACATTCATTTTAGCTTTGTATTTTATGCTGACTGTGTAGGTAAGCACTCCTGAGGCAAGTTACTGGGACGGGATCTAGCAACTAACGAAAGTAATGTTAAGTAAGTCATAGAAAAGTTAGAGGCTAGGTAAACAAGAAGTTTATACAGGGATAGTTTACATGACGAAATTATAACGTAGATAAATAAATTATAATATTTATTTAGCATGGTCGTTCATATGTATCTTTATATTATTATTAATTGGCAATTAAAATTTTATAACACATAAATCGCATGTCGATCAATTTAATAATTACGAGGGCGGTTTGATAAGTCCATGACTTTGGAAAGAAGAAACACTCTTTTTACATATTTTTTTTTAATTTTTCTACATAATCTCCTTTCAACTCTACGCACTTAGTCCAGCGATGTTCCAACCTCTTCAACCCATCAAAAAATATTTTTTATAGGCCTCAGTTTCTACCTACCTACCTACCACCTCTTCGTTTGACGAAAATCATTGCCCGCCAAGCCATTTCTTCATGTTTGGGAAGAGGAAAAACTCACAGAGGGCTAAATCTGGCGAATACGGAGGATGTGGCAATAATTCGTATCTTAATTCGACATTTTTTGATGTCGCGATTGCAGACGAGTGGGCCGGTGCATTATCCTGATGAAATATATTTTTTTTCTTTGCTAGATGCGGTCGTTTCTTGATCAACTTTTTATTGAATCTATCTAACAATGCAGCATAGTAAGCTCCGGTTATTGTCTTGCCTTTATCCAAAAATTCGATGTAAATAACCCCTTGGCTGTCCCAAAAGACTGTGGCCATCACTTTACCAGCCGAGCAAACAGTTTTTGCCTTCTTTGGGGGACGTTCCCCGGTACAAGTCCATTGCTTCGACTGTTGCTTAGTCTCTGGTGTATAATGATGGTCCCACGTTTCGTCAACTGTTATGTACCGACGCATAAACTCACTCGGATTGCGATTATACGTGGCTAGGCATTCCTCAGAAGCTGTTACACGATTTCGATTCTTGTCGACTGTTAGTAAACGCGGCACGCATCTTGCAGAAAACTTTTTCATGCCCAGAATATCATGCAAAATATAAAAAACTCGTTCAGTCGAGATGTGCACAGCATCACTGTTTTCGCGTATCTTCACTCGACGGTCTGCCAAAACAATATCATGTATTTTATTAACCATGCCCTCCGTAGTGACCTCAATCGGCCTTTCTGGGCGCTCCGCGTCATTAGTGGTAGTACGTCCACAAAGAAATTCAGTAAACCACTTATGTACCATCCCATGTGAAGGCGCAGAATCACCATAATACTTTTTCAATTTGTCTTCGGTCTGCTTAATAGTTTCAGCACGTAAAAAATAGTGTTTAATTAGCACTCGAAACTCGCTTTTCTCCATTTTCAAAGAATACTTAGAGAAGTCGCCTAACTTTTTTGTATCTAAAAAGCTTGTTTTCGCGCCAAATTTGAAAAAAGCGGCATGCGCTTCGTAGTGATTCCAAATATGAGACAAAAAAATATATTAAAAAAGTTTTTATTCAACCTTAAAGTCATTGAGTCGCCAAACAGGGGTGCATTTCCTTAAGCACAAACATCCATGCATCTTTGAATACATAATCGAAATAACGGTGTAAAACCGATTTAGTAATCGAAGACTGTCCCTCATGGCTTACCTTCTGCAACGTGTCCTTGAATAGCGTCAATCATGTCTTAGCAAATACCGAGTTAGTTTTACACCGTTATTTCGATTCTGTTTTCAAGGATGCATGGATGTTTGAGCTTAAGGAATTGCACCCCTGCTCTTGTACGCTGCGCGTCATTGCGTAGCAAAAACACAGCGGTTTAGGTTTCCTCTTGATTCGTAGTTATTTTTTTTTTCAATAAAGATCTCCAATGCTAAATTTTGCTTGGCATAAAACCATGTATATTAGAACATATATAAATCAGTTTTTACCAACCAAAATTAGGCTTAGACAGATAATATAATTGTACATATCCAGATTACACTGATCTCTCATCGTACGGAAAGTCTATACAATGGGAGATCAGCTTAGTCTGTTTATACCTGCAATAATCAGTACCATTTTGGCTTGTAAGGAGCCTTCTTCCTCGAGAAAACTTAAATATTAAAGTTATTAAATCTAAAGACACAAAATGTATTATTATTATATTAATATATTATTTTTAGATTGATGTTTATACCCGGTTTAACAAAGCATTTACGACAATGTAAATTTAGAATCAAAATAATAAATTCGTTGTTTTAATAGGTTTTTACTTATTATATGTTTATTCACACTTATATGTCAAATTATTTTTAGACTTGTTTACTCAAATTATTTTAGACTCTTGTGTATACCTAATAATTATGTAACTAAAAAACTGAGTAAAACGTTGCATTTTATTGGAACCAGGTTTTCTCTTACGGCCACATCTGCAAATTATTGAGTTCCGTCATAGGCATATAATGGGTGCATAAACTCATGACCGCGCCGTCTGAACGTCCGCGTGGAAAAAGGTGCGAAGCAGCTAGGAATCCAGGTATGCGGGCCTTCCTCTCAGCTCTTGAACAACCCTAAGGTACAATTCAACCTGGCCCAAGTATCTTATATATATATATTCTTTATTTTTTATTTTTATGTAGGGCTTCTCGCAGTAATCCCAAGGGGGATATATCTGCTTAACCGGGCAAAATATCTTATATAAAAGGGGTCCCCTTTAAAACGGGTAAAAAGAACCTTTTGAGGAATTATCGACCTATTTCACTTCTAAGCCACGTCTACGAGTTGTTTTCAAGGGTCATCACAAATCGTCTTGCGCTGAGACGCGACTAATTTCAACCCCCGGAGCAGACCGGGTTTCGATGAGGATACACGGCACCATAGACCACATCCACACAGTGCGGCAGATTATACAGAAAAACGAAGTGTACAATAGGCCCCTTTGCTTAGCATTTGTGGACTGAGCAGGCTTTTGCATCTATCGAGTCGTGGTTGGTTCTGGAATCGTTGCAGCGCTGCCAAGTCGACTGGCGATATATCCGAGTGTTCGGATGTCTCCACGATGCCGCGACGATGATCGTCCAATAGAACCAGCAGTCTGAGCCTATGCCCCATGCATTGAGGTATGAGACAAGGGGACGTTATCTCCCCCCAAATTGTTCGCAAATGCAATGGAGGAAGTGTTCAAGACGCTAAGACGTCGACGTAAAAACGTGGCATAAATATAAACGGCAAGCACATCTCACGCTTGAGATTTGCAAACGACATCGTCATCATGGCTGAAACGCATCAGGATATACAACAGATGCGGAATGGCCTATTTTATATATTATATTATAAAGGCTGATTTTTCCCAACGCGTCGCTTTCCGGATGAACTTGGATAAAACCAAGATTATGTTTAACCAACATGTCATACCGGAGCCGGTTGCAGTACAAGGCCGGGCTCTCGAAGTGGTTCAGGAATATGTTTACCTCGGGCAAATTGTGCAGTTGGGTAAGAACAATTTCGAGAAGGATGCAAATAGAAGAATTTAGCTGGGCTGGACGGCATCTGGGATATTGCGTCGAGTATTTCTGTCCTTAATACCACAGAGCGTCAAGACAATTGTCTGTAATCAGTGCGTCCTACCTGTTATGACATACGGTGCTGAAACGTGAACACTAACGGTTCGGCTAGTCCACAAATTTTCTCCGAGGGCTATGCTTGGCGTTTCTCTGAAGGATCGAATCTGAAACGAGGTGATCCGACAGAAACCCAAAGTCACCGACATAGCCCATTGGATTAGCAAGCCGAAGTGGCAATGGTCAGGCCATATTAGCCGTAGAACCTGGCATGGCCGTTGGGCAAACCTGTTCTTGAGTGGATACCGCGGCTCGGCAAACGTAGTGTAGGACACTCTCGGGCTCGGTGGAGTGACTATATTTGCAAGGTGGCTGGCATGAACTGGATGAGAAAAGCCGAGGATCGTGCTTAGTGGCATGACATTGGAGAGGCCTATGTTATAGTTATATTTTTATATAATACTTTACGGGTCCGGTTTAGTTGGTTATGTTCTATGTTTATGTTTTTTTTGTATCGTTTTATGAATGGGCAATGTGGAACTAGATAGTCTATTCAACATCTAGTATATAGTTACATATCACTACCCCTAGTACGAGATTCTTTTCACAATTGAAACTTAATAGTAAACTATACGTTTACCGAGTTGGGCACGCCGATTGGTTGTTTTGTTTGAATCGGGCTAAACGCCGGGATTGTACACGGCTACGCGTCAAACTCGACACCCTTATATAAACATAACTATGCTATATGCGATGCACAAAATCGTTGGTAAGGGAGATCGTATCGTGACATCGGCCAATTACAGCATTTCCAATTAGCAATTCTTAAAATTAGCATTTTTTTTCGTAAGCGCCCTAGCCTACGATACAAATTTCAAGTTCAAGAAATTGTCGCTTACTTTATTTATATGCGAATAATGTTCATATTCATATAAATGCTTGCTTTGTCTCTGAATCTCCCCCGATATCATAATGTTATTGATCTAATTGCTAAACAACTTTTATTTTATTTGGTTGATACAGTCGGCTGCTGCGCTCTGGATCGCGGGTACGATTCCCGCACGGAACAAATATTTATATGACCTGCAGGTATTTGTTCAGGGCCTGGGTGTATTATGTGTGGAATGTATGTCTGTAAACGCACCCACGACACAGGAGAAATCCTAGTGTGGGGCAATCTTAGTTAAAAACAGAAAAAAAATTGTCAGTTTTATATAATATAATATAATATAATAATGTTATTTATTTCTCCTCACAATAACAGACCTTACATAAACTATAATTAATATCTATTTTAATACAGGTTTATTCATTAGTCTAGAATATGTGAGGAGCTGGTGTCTGAGTTAGGCATAAAAATGCCTGTATTACAGATCACCAGGTCCCCACCCCATGGAGAAGCAAGAGCATCATTTTTGGTAGTTTAATGGTATCGTAGAACTTTTGACACAATATATTTAATTTTACATATCATATTTATATGTATGTTAGGAGAAATAAAGTAGTTAGTTACAATGGTTTAAGATATAAAAAAGTATTGAAACAAACTTAAAAGTAAAAAGTGTAAAGTGTGTGTAAGTGTTTATGTTGTGGAGTATCATAACCTGTGTGAGTGTGTGTTGGTTTCTACATGAGTGCATGACAGGGGTGAGTGTGTCTGTTTGTGTGTGAGTGTGTGTTGGTTTCTACATGAGTGCATGACAGGGGCGAGTGTGTGTGTGTGTTCTTTTTTGTAAATTAATTTATTATGTGTCTCTCACTGCGTTATTAGTACTTAGTTCATTGATGAAGTAATTTTTCTGTAAGGTTATAATCTAGTTTTTGCAGCCACTCCACAACTACAGATTTGCATTTAATTTTGGGAAGTGAATATATGGATAGAACCCTGTTTAACTTATTATATAGATTGACACTTTGGTAACAGAAAAATCGATGTGCAAAACTAGTTCTGAATAAAGTTGTAGTGCAAACTCTGTCTTTGCGGCGCTGGTTCATGATTTTATCTGGTTCATATTTTAATAGCGAATGTTGTTTAATTACAGTGTATAGGATGTAAAGCTGTCGGACGGTCAGGACTTCCCATTTTTTATAGAGATCGATAGTTGGATGATAGAATGGCAGGAAAAAGGTAACTTTTAAAAGTGCTCTTTGGGCTCTCTCAATTTTCAGTAAATGTGTTTTACTGGTACCCCCCCAAGAAGTGATACAATACATTAGTTGCGACTGGCAAAGGGCGAAATAAACCGATTTGATAACTTGTTTTTGGGCTACATGTCGTAAGGTCTTAAATATTACCATTAGTTTGCGTATTCTGGCAGTCAGAAGGTCAATATGATGGTGGAAATTTAATTTGCTGTCGATCATTATACCAAGGTACTTAGTTGATGCTGAGTTTACGAGTTTTGGGCATGAACAGGTTGTGTCATTGAAATTACCACACGAGTGGGAAATAATTGAGTGCGAAGGGTCAGGCTTATCAGTGGTTTTAATGGAAAAAGTTATATAATTTGTCTTTGCAACATTGAGGGTTAGGATGCTCTTATATAACCAACTAGTGACAGTGTTCATACCTCTCTGAGCGTTTAAAAATACCTCATCCCAAGAGTTACCACTGAATAGTAGAGCCGTGTCATCTGCGAAAGCTATGATTTTTGCATTAGGGATTTGCAACTGACAAAGGTCGTTAATATACACAAGGAAGAGTGTTGGACCCAGGATGCTTCCTTGAGGAACTCCAAAGGTGACTGGAACCTCTTCGCTGATGATGTTACCAATCTGTACACATTGTGTTCTATCTGTCAGATAGTCTTGTAGAAGTTTCAGTTGCATGGCCCTGATACCAAGGTGTTCAAGCTTCATAACTAAAATTGGTACAGAGACTGTGTCAAATGCTTTTGCTAAGTCCAAAAATATACCTATTGTTTTCTTTTTACTATCAAAATTATTAACTATGTCATTTGTCAGTTCAAACACCGCGTCTGATGTAGATCTATTTGCCCTAAATCCAAATTGTGCTTTTGATAGAAGATTTTTAATTTCCAAATATTTTACTAATCTATTATTAATAATTCGTTCTAAAATTTTTGAGAGAGTTGGAAGAATGGAAATTGGTCTATAATTATTGACACAGCCTCTGTCTCCGTTTTTATAAATCGGATGGATTCGTGATTTCTTGTAGAGGCTTGGGAATACTCCAGTTGTAAGTGACAAGTTGCAAATGTACGATATTGGAGATGTCAGGATATCCTTATTTGCCTTTATAATTTCGCTAGAGATCATATCGGGGCCAACTGAGCAATCAGATTTTAAACCTGCTATCAATATCCTAATCTCATCATCGTCCGTAGGTAGAAGTGTAAAAGAATGCCTGCATGTATTTAAAACATGGGGTTGGGTCGGTTGATTACTTTTGCATAAAGTTTCAGCCAAAGTCCTGCCTACATTCGCAAAATAATGGTTTACTCTACTTGTAGATGCTTGCGGATTGCTTGTGGATATTAATTCTAAGGGGATCTCCTTCGGTTTACTTGAATAAGTAATCTCTTTAACTGTTTTCCAAAGTTTTTTATTGTCATTTCCTGCCTTTTGAAGTTGAAGTCTCTCAAAGTTTCTTTTAAGCTTTTTCAACAGGGATGTGCAGAACTTTCGGTACCTCTTATAAGTCGCCCCAAGTAACTCATTATCTGGGTATTTTTTCAATTTCTTATAAAGGTTATCACGGTTTTTTATACATTTTAGGATACCCGAGGTTATCCAGGGTTTTAAGATTTTCTTCCGCCTGGAAATTTTAATTTCTTTAGTATTCCTTATAATAGCAGTATGGAGGATGTTGTGAAAGAATTCAGCAGCTTCGTTAACGTCGTTGATCATGTATAAAAAACTGAAATCCGCATTTTTTAGTTCTGCGTTTAAAAGTTCATGATTTATGTATTTAATTATTTTTGTAGGTTTTTGTCTAGCTGAAGTAGCTATGTATAAGGCAACACTATTATGATCAGTTAGAGATGTTTGGAGGATAAGACAACGAGCTACCAATTTTGTTCTCATTAATACATGATCTAGACATGTTTTATTATGGGTCGGAAATATGTAGGCAGGTAGCATTCCATGAAATGCTAGCATATCTAAGATATGCAGAATGATTTGGGTCTGTACTATGCTCAGCTATGTTGATGTTAATATCACCCAATAATATGAAGTTTTGCTTAGTTGAGTATTTTAGTAATATACTGTTAAGTGATTGAAGAAAATTACTGATGTTCTTGTATCCAGGGGGTCTGTAAATAGCAAGAGCAACCGTGTCTTTATTCAGAGTAATCACAAGACAATTAGCATCTGTTATTATAAGCTCTTCAACTGAGATGACCAAATTTTGTTTATAATACACGACTACACCCTCGTTTTGAGTAAAATTGTTAGCCGAAGCAAAGTTGTTGTATCCATTTAAAGGAGGCACGGAATGTGTGGATGGAAGCCAGCACTCAGTAAGTATAATACAGTCCCAGTCTACCCCAGTTCTAACAAGTATTGGCAATAACCCTGGTAAATTACATTTTAAGCTGCGAATGTTTTGTTGAAAAACTTTTAGAGATTTGTTTGAGTCGGGTAAAAAGGACAAGCAATCTTCCGCATCGCAAGTAGTGGAATCTGCTACGTTAAAGGAGTCGATTTCACTCTGAATATTAATTATTAATTCATTGAATTTTTTTAATAGAGCTTTTAGTAGGATAATGTGGGCGGGTCAAGTGGTCCATAAGATTAATTTTTAACATAACTGTTATCATTAACGCAGAACTACTTCGTTGACTAAATAAATACCTCTTCATTAACTTAAACCAGAAATCCTTGTCAGTGCTAGACAAGACATAAAGTCTGTTATATTTGAGAAATTTATTTGTTTTGTAACTGACGCAAAATGTATAGTGTATTTTAACGTGTATAGGAGTATAAGTATGAGTGACTGTATATGTTTTGTGTGTGTTTAACGAATGATCGTATCCACGAGGCATATTTCTAATTACATATAAATAATAAGGGGCTTTAAAATATACGCTAAATGAAACTATGCATGCAGTAAAATAATAGATAAGTAACGCTATAAAAGAAAAATCAACTAGTCAGGTAACTTTTTTGAGTTTTTCAATATCTTCCTCACAGGTTACGCGTAGGCGAGGTTCATTAGGATTACGTTTTAAGTAAACCTTGCCAAACGAGGTCCAACAGTTTTCGTAGTTATAGCTTTTAGCAAATACTCTTGCTAAATAGTGCAGGCGTCTAGTTGATGCAGTGAGGGATTCTGCCACATATATAGGTTTAGCAAGGCCATCCATATTGAGACTAGCAGTACTTAAACGCTGATCACTGTTCATTTTGTTGTAGGTTCTTGTAGCCCTAATAATGTTTTCTCTCTTAATAGTTGAGGTAAGATCGACGATGATAGGACCGTTCGGCTTGTCCTTCAGATTCATCCGGAACACATCTCGAATGTCAGAGTCTTGGATAGGAACGTTAATAACTGTGCCAATTTTTTTAGCAATTTCGACTAAGCTTTCTTTGTTTTCAGATTCACTTGTAGGTACGTTTCTGAACTCCACCGTAGTCGATCGTGCATTTTTTTCAAATTGTTCAAGTTTAGTTTCTAGAGCTTTAATGTGATTTTTATAAAAATGGTTTTCCTGTTGGAGCTTTTGCAGATTACTTAGAACATCATCGTATTTAGCAGAGAGATGAATCACTGTGTCCTTAATTTCATCGTTCTGATTTGAAAGCGCATTCATAGATGATTCTAAAGAAGCAAACATAGCGTCATGCTGTTTTTTTATTTCGTCCATTTTTGTCATGAGATCCGATAATGTTATATCAGCATTGTTTGATGGGTCATTCAACCGACGCTTACATCTTTTTGTAATGTTAGGATCTATGTGTGCCTGGCTTTCAATTGTGTAGAGGGCTGAATCGGATCCATAATGAATGGGAGAAGTTCTTTTAGGGCTACTTTTCGTGGGCGTACGTGAAACCGACATCTTAAGGATTATTTAAAATGCGATTTGTAGCGTGGCAACAATAAAAACTAGACAAAATATTTCACCTTGGGCTCTACACTAATATTTACCCGCTAGTCGCTGGCGCTTATAAATTGTGGCAAGCGACAGGGCGCTTGTTGTAGTGTGACGTGTGCGCAGTATAGCTCCGAACGCAACTTCGGTCTCAGCTGTTGTTGTCTTGCTCGCGCCGCATCGCTGCACTGTTGCGACCTTTCACTTTGTTCTGCGCGCCTAGTACTTTGCCAAAACTAAATCACTATATTATTTTCTAAAATACTATTTTACAATAAAATTTTAAATGAGTGCACACGTCTTAACGCTCTTGCGGTCCAGGGGGGAAGGAATATCTTTTATTATTGTTGAAGCCCGAGGTAACACACATAGCTTATGTTCATTTTGATAGTCTGTTATAGTATACATAATCAGCCCCTTACTTTCCCACCGCTGGGCACGGGCTTTTTCTCACGATGAGAAAGTTTAGTCCTTAGTCCACCACGCTGGCCTAGTGCGCCTTGGCAGACTACACACACTATTGAGAACATTTTGAAGTCCTCTCAGGTACGCACATGAATTCGAAAAGTCAGAGCTGCGGGCCGGAATCTAACTCAGACTCTCTTGTATGGAAGGGAAGCGTTCAACCACTGCTCTTGCTATATAGTATTATTTTGTTGTTAATACTTACTATTTCTTTAAGTTGATTCAGCTTACGGTCTGTCTTTTAGAAGTCATAAATCTAATTATCTAACATTATTACATAAAAGCATGAAGATATTTCTAATACCTATTAGTAATCAAGGTTTATATGCCATACTTGATTTTATAAAGGGTGTCACTAGATGAATATGATTTATTAAACTTTGGATGTCGTAAAAGGCGACTAAGGGATTCTAAACCAGAGGGATGGGCAGCAGCGTCCCTTCTATGGAACATTAACCATACTGCGCTCACCAACCGCCTGCCAAGCGTGGTGAGTACTGTCAAATACCCCCAAAATGATGACACAATTGTTGAAATCTATGGGGAAGGCCTTTGTTCAGCAGAGGATGTCTTAGGACTGATATGATGATGATGATATCTTTTATATCATATTGATTACAATGCTCACATTAATTTCAACTGTGTTGTTATTATGTTCAGTGTTGATTTAGATCAGTCTTTCCCAACGTGGGCGATAACGCCCCCTTGTGGGCGCTGCAGGCCTAAAGGGGGGCGGTAAGAGACCCAGAAAAAAAAGGGGGCATTGTGTAGGGCTTTGGGGTCGATTTATAATTTCATCTACCTAGCTAGGAAGACTCTTAGACACCGACTGAGCTCTCGACTACATCTTGTGAACATCAACTAATATTAATTAAGATATAGCTCAAACTCGGTTCGATATAAAAGACCGCGGGCAATCATGTTTTAACAAGTTTTTGTTAAATAATCCGAATTGTACATTCCTATACCAATCGGCTGGTTCTATAATACTTGTTCTTGTTTGTCGAGTACGATTGGGCGTCGAATGAGATAAACGAGTTTATGCACGTTTGTCTTATTCCTGTTGGTGCGTGCTGCTTAGGCAATCCTATATAAACGACGTAAATTTATTTTATTTTCATTTGCGGTTTCGCGCATACTAGATAAGCAGTACTTGATTTCAACACTTACGTATTTCTTAAAACAAAACAATGTCGGAAGTAAAAAAGAAGAGACGGCAATACTCTGCGGAATATATTAAATTCGGATTTATTGAAAATCCCACACACCCGTCGTCGCCTTTGTGTCTTCTATGTCTAAAAACATTTTCGAACGAAGCAATGAAGCCTTCAAGACTGCAAGATCATTTGAATAAAATGCATCCAGATAAGACAGAAAAGAATGTAGCATATTTTCAAGACCTAGAGAAGAAGCATAATACCCAGGCAAGTGTATCAAAACTATTTTCGGCGGCAGCTAAGCAAGATGACGACGGACTTCGAGCTTCGTACAATATCTCTTTGTTAATTGCTCAAAAAGGCAAACCACACAACATCGGAGAAGAGTTAATTTTGCCAGCAATAAAGGAAGTAATAACTACTGTGCTTCATAAACCGGCCGCAGATATTATCCGAAAAATTCCTTTGAGTAATAATTCTGTGCAAAGACGAATTGATGAAATGGCTGAAAACATTGAAGAATCATTGTGCAATCATCTGAGGACTAGTCAATTCTCAATTCAGCTCGATGAGTCCACTTTACCAACTAATGAAGCGTTGTTGCTATCTTACGTGAGGTTTATTAAAGATGAGAAAATACGTGAAGAACTATTGTTTGCCAGAAATTTGGAGACAGATACAAAAGGCGAAACCATATTCAATACATTGGAAAAGTTTTGTGAAGAGAAAGAGATTCCTTTGAAAAATATTATATCAGTTGCTACGGATGGCGCTCCGGCTATGACAAGGCGCCATAAAGGCTTCATAGCATACTTAAAGAATAAAATTCCAGATGTCCTTGCTATACATTGCGTTATTCATAGACAACATTTGGTTGCTAGAAACTTAAGTGAACGACTATTTCAATCACTGCAATATGTCATCAAAGCAGTCAATAAAATCCGTAGCAGCTCTTTGAATGATAGATTATTTGATCAGCTTTGTGTTACTAATGACGAAGATTTCAACCGTTTGTTGCTTCATACTGAAGTTCGTTGGCTGTCAAGAGGCAATTGTCTGATTCGATTTTACAACCTGTTTGACTCTATGATAGAGTTCTTGGAAACTAAAGATACAGAACTGCGCAACAAGCTCATAACATCAAAGAATGATATAGCTTACATGACAGACCTGTATAAAATGTTCAACGACATGAACCTCCAACTGCAAGGCGATGAACTAAATTTAATTAAAACAAAAAATGTCGTTGCTGCTTTCGCAGCCAAACTGAACACAAAAAGAATATGGGCAGACGTGAGTTTCACAATTTTCCGAATTTATCAGTATACTGCAGTAACGACGACTTGTTTGCCTACTGCCAACATTTGGAAAACCTCCACATTGACTTCACCGAACGATACCAGGACATTTTAAACTTGGAAATACCAGACTGGGTGTTGGATCCGTTTTCAAATGTCAACACAGCAATGTCACCTCAGCTGGAAGAAGAACTTATAGAATTGACAACAAACGAAGAAATAAAAATCAAGTTCAAAAATGGATATCAAGAATTTTGGCTACAAAAACCAATCCCGCAATTGTACCCTGGGTTGTGGTCAATTGTTCAACGATTTTTGATAGCATTCCCATCGTCATATTTGTGTGAATGTGGATTTTAGTGCTGTGGCAACGCTGCTTACTAAAAAGAGAAATCGTTTGCGTGTTACCGAACGTGGCGACTTGCGGCTGTTTTTGAGTAAATTGGAACCTGATATCAACAAACTTATTGAACAGCATCAGATTCAACCTTCACATTAGTTTTTATATAAGAATTGATTATGTTTGTTTTATTTTCAATAAAAGATACTCTGTCCGAATACTATAAATTTGCGTTTCAATAATCAGTTATAAGTACTTAGCGGTTTTTAAGTATGTTTAAAAAGGGGGGCGTTAAAAAATAATTTATTCTTAAAGTGGGCAGTAGACAAAAAAGGTTGGGAACCCCTGATTTAGATGTTTAATTATGATTGGCTCCTAAGCAGGGGGGGGAATCTTAGTTCAGACGCTAAATTGCAAAGAAGGTTACGCCATCCCTCAGCGTTGGATTCATATTTTTATGACATTGTCGATAAAACAGGCGCATATTGTCTTATTTTACACACTAGATGCCACTAGGAGAAAGCTAGTATTTTTGACGTTACATTTCATGCATAGCAGAAACTTGGTTTAGCTAATATTTTAATTCTTCAA
Organism: Diloba caeruleocephala; assembly: GCA_947459985.1. Classification (NCBI taxonomy): domain Eukaryota; kingdom Metazoa; phylum Arthropoda; class Insecta; order Lepidoptera; family Noctuidae; genus Diloba; species Diloba caeruleocephala. Next base: position 16,694,026 of record OX381615.1, read on the forward strand.
GTTATTTTTGAGTTTGAATCGTCATATTTTCATACCATTCTATTTAATTGTTAATCATTTTTCTAATATATCATTTTTCTACGTATATGCCTGATTTAATTTTGCAATATTGAATGTATAGAGGACAGAGTACTTAAAAAGATTGATGACTGGAACGTAGCCTTCTTGTTTATTACCACAGAGTACAACTGTCAACTATTGCGGTTATTTCAAATAATTGTGTAAATTAATTTCGATTCCGTGCATTTCCGAGTTCTTGTGGAGATTTAGTTGCTAAATTTACATTTCCCCATCTTGTTATTATTCATTGTTCATTTAAGTATTGTTGAGTGTTCTGTTATGAGTGACCATTTTCGATGGGGATGACAAGACAAAGCAAGCTGCACAATTTTATTTTCAGAAAAATTGTAAACAGATAAATATATAATTATTAATGACAGAAATTTTGTTTATAATAGTGTTCCCTTGTCATCATTTGGTTGGTTTGATTCCACTTTCAGATTCTGTTAGTATTTTCCTATCATTGCTTTTATTCGTGTATAACATATAAAAAATATAAATACAATAATATTAATTAGCAATTGTGAAAATACTTGCAGAATTTGAATGTGTTGTCTTATGTTTATTCATTAGTACACTATAAGTATATACCAACCTACATTCATATATAAAGATTAGTTAGAGCCGCCAATGATAGATGGTGGCTTTGCTACAGGGACAACATTTTCACTCGAGAGGGCTCTCTTTTCTTATAAATAGTTATTATACTCTTTGCTCCTAAGCTACAAAATCTAAACACACCTACATAGGTGTGTTTAGATTTTGATAGTTATTTTATCTTAACATTTCAAGCGTTAGTGAGACAATTTTCTATATCGTCTGCGCGTGGCTAACTAAACTATTTTGATAATTTATTCAATTTGGACTTTCTCCGACTGATTCCGTTTCTTTTCAGGTAATTTCGAAGACAAATTGATAATTTATTTATTTGTTATACTCTTTATTGTACACCAATCGTTAAAGGTAATAAAAGCAGTATCTATAAATATATTTTAGAGTACAATGGGCGGCCTTATCGCGCTCAGCGATTTCTTCCAGGCAACCTTAGGATGGAGAAATACTTAACTGGATAATATATGCGGCAGTTGATGGTGCACACAGATACATAATGAAATAACTAAATTACGTATACTATACTAAATATATAAATAATGGAAGATTATACACAATATAGATGATAAATGCAATGAGTGACTAGCTTGGGCATGCATAAAGCACTATTGAGATATTTCACTGGGTATTTGTATGAACTTCCACGGCTAGCGCGAAACCAGAATACAAATACCTACACAGGGGAATACCGCTCGGTTTTTTCGCCACCCACTGTGGTAGCGAATATCGCATATATCGGAATAGGCCTTTAGCTTTGGGTCCCAGCTATCTCTAATCAGTTCAGTAGATTTGCTGTATAAATGTATAAAACTGATATAATTAACAGATAGATACATGTTTGATTATGGTATTTCTAATGGGAATATGTTCCCAAGCTTCCGGTGTCTGTGCAAAATGACGTCGACACATTGCTCTGAGGTGATTGCGCAATGCAAGTCTTATCTTACTCTAACATCTAATACACATAAAACTTCATAAAAGTGTAATCGCCCTTATCATCGCATCATGCCTATAACACTTTCTATCTAGATCCTCAGCTATCTATTTTGTCTCGTCGTTTCATCCAAATAAACTCCACTGTTGGACACAAGCCTGCCCAAAGATCGCCACAACGACCGGTCTGGGCGTGTTGTATGCTCATTGGGGGGTTTTGCCATAATCGCCACGCTTGGCAGGCGGGTTGGCGATCGCAGTTGAGTTAACCCGTAGTCACCTTTTACGACACCTACGGGATGAGATGGGTTGGTGCTATTCGTGTAGCCGGCACCACACGTGACTGTCGTGAAAGGTGATTAAGAGTTGGTAGACGCGCGGCACGAATTAAAAAACGGAACTAAATTGTGAAACTGAAATCCCATCTCTGGATTTTTTTACTAAACGACTACCTGTTTTATCTTAAATTATACCTGCCTAATATAAATCTTCTGAAAGATGGAAGTGGAAGACGGTGGCGCGCACGTGGTCACGTGCTGGTCACCCGCAATGTGAATGGGGGTGACGGGCCTTTTTATATCCACTTCCACTCTGCTAGAGGGCGTGACCGCTTTAGTCATCCCCTCCGTGATGTGCCTAAAGGCGAGGCACCAATGGGCGGCTCTAGTGCGATTGTACTTCAATATAATCACACTAGAGCCGCCCATTGGTCTAGATTGGCTAGGTCTCCTTTGGTGCCGAAGATGACCGCTCCGGTGGTTTTAGCCAGTAGGAGTCCGGCATGCCCCTGCGCCCTGGGATGACGTACATGAAGTAATTCCACCGGGATATAAAAAAATGAAAAAAGGCACGCCATGGTATTCCATTGAATAATTAGCTGTGCCGTTATGTCGGTGAGCTTTTCAATGTTATATTTGATTTTATTTTATTTATTCACTTTTTCTTCTAAAACATACATTTACAATAAATACAAATATTACACCCAAATTAGGATAGGTGTCCCGGATACATACGACCAATCCCATAAATAAAACATCAGGTTTGTTCCAAAATCAGGATGTGGATTTTAATATTGTCATTAATGCATACATAATAAAATTAGAGGAAGTATGTGCTGGGCCTCTTGTATGCGAAGGTGTTGAGGCGTTTGTGGTGGTGCACGCGTTTGGGCAGCGGGAACCTGATGTGACTGTTATGGAACTGCTTCACCTGTGGCCGGCGACATGCTCCCGCCTTGATTACTTCCACTTTGATGATCTGTAAGACGATGAAGAATATTTAAATTTGGACAGTGAAGGTTATTATTTAAATTACAAAGAGTTATGGGTCTTCCTGCCGTTATGTAATGGCTAGCTATTATAATCCTTCAAAATGATTAAGGTTATCACCCCGTGATAAAATATTTGGTGGGTATCAAAGATGAACAACAATCAAGCAGTGTAGAAGACTTCAACAACAGATCTTGGCACTAGGTCAATAATACCAGAATTATTTTTTAATATAAATCACTTTTGATATATTTTCACTGATGGTAGATTCGGCAAGCTTAAGCTTAAGCAAGTGTTTAAGTCTCCCTCAGCCATACAATTTTGAATTGTTAAGAGTTTCATTTACAGCTAGGTATCAAGTTATTGGCTAGTGCAAACGGGCATAAATAACTAAAATATCTCGAGTTGACGAGCGCAGGACTAGTTAGTTCTAGGTAGCATTACAGCAGTTATTGGCAGGCGTGACGCTTACCAATATGCGCATGACTTGCTCACCTAATCACTTGGTTGCACATATAAAAAAGTGCAGAAAAATAACTTTAATTGCCTGCCATATTATGATATCAGTACTATAGAAAGAAACAGTTACGAATCTCTAAATTGATGTAGATAGATAGATAGAGAAAACTAAGAGTAATAAATAATACTTTTAGTATTAATTATTATTCTTATGGTACATCCTGAACGGAATAACAGCAATTTCAACAGGATGATGTATACATAATAGGTATATCAGCGTGTACTTACGTGAATGGAATGGGCGCGAGCTCGATGCCTGGCTCCCATGTCGCGGTAGCACTGTGTGACGGCGCCACCGACGCTAAGGTCGCGGTATTCGCGGTACATGTTGTGTACGCCAGAACGAGACTCATAGCGCAGCCAGATTCCAAAGTTCTTGATCTTCACCGGACTCTTCTCTGGGATTTCCTAGAATTAAGATTTTAAATCTATACTCATCATTATATGAGCCAACGGACTTACACTGCTTGTCTAGGCCTCCCCATAGATTTAAAAATTGTGTCGTAATTTTGGGGGGAATTTGTCAGTACTGACCACGGATTGGCAGACAGGCTGGCGAGCGCTGTATGACTACTGTCCGACAGAAGGGATGCTGCTGCCGATCCTTCTAGTTTAAGAGTCCCTTAGTCGCATTTTACATCCACGTGAGGGTCTATATTGTTAATCCAGACACCACAAGGAATTGACAACAACTCGTAATGGGCGATTGATAATGAAAATCAATACAATCGTGGCTGAATAACAATCGAACCAATGTGAACAATCGAATTCAAGCGCGCAAGTCTTCAACGTGACGTCTAAAAAGAAACTCATTCGTATTAAAGTCGTATCAGCGTTAAATAACAATTTACCAACGATCGACTAACAGCGCTGTTTAAGTACCTATGCATGTGTAGCATCTTCAATCTTCATGAGTTGAAAAGGAGTTCAAAAACGCAACGACTTTGGTTGGTTGGATAAACATATGGGGTTGCCAGATGGTCGGGATTCGTTTTGATAATCCCGACATTTCATATGTCGTCAAGAATCCTGACAAAATACAAAATGTCCCGACAAACTGCTCCTCGTAAAGTTCTTAACAAAACAGAAATTTTAAATTGCCGCACGTTTTTCCTACTACTTCTCTCCGACTGACGCAACGCCTCCACTTTAGTTTATTTATCGTAATTGTCACCAAATCAAAGTAAGCACGGCCCAGAGTCACAACAGTTTATTCACAAGAAAGTTCACAACAGATTGCACAAATCACAGTACAGTAGCAGTATAGATTATGAAAGACAACGAAAGCGGTAGGCCTGTAGGGCATTTGATAGTGGAACGAAAGACATGCACTGTGCGTCGAGATAAACATACCGACTTTCTAAGTTCCTATTCTGTCTCAAATTATTATTCTATGTTATGATATTCAAAATGGGCCAAAAATATCAAGTTTTTTGTCATGACTTAATTTTAACAATAAAAAGTATGACTTTGATTGATGATATTATTTTTCCCAACAACAATCTCAAAATCCCGACATTTTGAAATTTTGCCAGATAATCTAGTGTTCCCATCTGGAAACCCTATATGGATACCGCAAAAATCATGTAGGTAGTTTATAGGATGAGGACCTGGAGCCCTTAGGTGCCGAAGATGATCGCCCCAGTTGTTTTAGCTGATAGGAGTCCAGCATGCCCCTCCGTCCTTCCCTGCGGCGGAGGAAGTTCATGAAGAAATTCCACTGAGCCTGAGTTAGTTTACAGGCGTCACCTGACTTGACGCCCGATTTTTATTACAATAAATAGCCATTTATTGTAATGAAAATCATCAAGGGGACCATTCGAAAGAATATTTTTATATTTTTAAATGCTCACATTTCCATACAAACAAATCTTAAAGAATGTCGTTTGTTTTGTATTTTCCAAAGATGTAAGGTATTATATGCATAGGCTTGTTTGCCTAAATACTTTTCATAAATGTCTATGACATGCATGTGTATGATATGCACACCCCTGCACTAAAGGCATATTGCAACCAATAAGCTTTTATAGGTATATAAGCATTTATAGGTATACTTAGCTACAGTGCAGAAATAATTATCCCATTAGGGCTGCACTTGGGCAATTTGACGTCAGGCCCATGCTTGTGAGTCAATGAATAACTGACACTTTGACGCTGACTGATTGACAGTCGCAAAATTGCTCCAGGTTGCTGAATTTCTTTGCTGCATTCAGAGATTGTCTAAATGTATTTATTTACGAAGATATTGTTTATCTATATCCTTTTATTTTATCTATTTTTATTTTTGAGCTTCTTCAGTACACTCTACTATAATATGAATGATAGCATAAAGACAGCAGTGGCAGTCTGCATGCAACCAATTACACCATACTAGCACCTACTCACATCTAGCATTTTCACCCAATACCATCGTCATTACCTCCATCACAATCTTTCACCATTTTCTTGCACTCTTCAGGCTAAAGCTGGCTCAATAGTACATTATTTTCGCCTTCGATTTCAGGCCGATAAGATAGTAAAACTTAATCAATGGAACATGACCAGACTGTAGCCCGAGTGCCATCATCAAAGCCTGGTCAGGTTGGCATAGTCAAATCAGGGCACTGAAACTGACGCGTCCTGTGTCATATAGTACCAAATACCCTTAGTTTGTGAACACTCCCTTAAAAAACTGCATCCATTTCTCTTTACACAGACTTTTAACCCACGGAACGCTTTCACTGAATGGCCTCAAAACCTCCACGCCATCATCAACTGATCTACAACCTCATTCTCCAGCATGCCAACATGAGAAGGTATCTACTAAAACTCAACACAAACATTTCTTCCTGCAATTTTCGTACTAAGCCCAAGGCTTAGGCTATCAGTGTACCAAATCAAATGCTATAGGGCATTTTTTGAATCTGACAGTATTAGTGTCTTCTGCTCTCTTGCGGTACTAGCATAAGATGAAGTAATATTAAATATCATAATCGTCATATTGAGTAATGATAAGATAATGGCCATTAGTTCAGCCCCCATCACAGAGACATCATCATGCAACCAAAACTGCATAAGAACATCCATGTGTGGATCCAGGAATACTTTACCAACACCATGTGTACCCTTAGAACCGTCTGTGAACAGTTTGTAGAATCCACTATATCTGTGTTGAATCTCAGTTAATATGCTCCACTAAAGATCCAAAAAAGTAATCCTTGCCTAAGTTTATCTATACTTGCACACAAGTCATGAATGCAGGACCTAACTTCAATATTATATATTTGTTCCTTCACAATATAGTAATTATATGTGCTGGAGTTGCATGTATGTATAGGTATGGATGCTGCACAAAGTTATATAGATTGAATGAAATAAACGCAATATATTTCCATAAGCTGTTTCGATTCAATAGATGCTGTTCGCCGTGTGGTGCCGGCTAAGAATACCACCACCCCATCTCCTCCCGTGGGTGTCGTAAAAGTCGACTAAGGGATTAGCCGGAGGATGGGCAGCAGCGTCCTTCGAGTACATTAACAACTCAACTGCGATCGCCAACCCGTCTGCCAAGCGTGGCGATTATGGCAAAACCCCCCAATGAGCCCACAACACATCCATATCGGTCATTGTGGTGATCTTTGCGGGAGGCCTGTGTCCAGCAGTGGACTTCATTTGGCCGAAATGATGATGATGATGATGAGATGCTGTTTGCATAAACTTCAGATAATATTATGTAAACAACTCTCATAGGAAACTTTCATAGATCACCATATTAACTAATGTCTTATGTACTTCTATTAGAATAGGCTCATTCTTTCCTCTCCAATGAGCCCTTAAGCTAAAGAGATGTATTAAATCTGTAGTTATATTGCAGATGAAGCTGCTTGCAACCAATACCTCATCCAAGCCATAATCTTCTAATATCAAGAGGTTGTAAACAAATTTCAATCTCCACTACATTATATCCATATCATAATAATAAATTTATTTCTAAAATTTTAGTACCCGTTATAATAACAGATCTTATAGTGAGGTCATTTAAGTCAGCACAATATACCATTAGAATGCCTGTTATATGAAGTTCCACCTTTTGTTTGCAAAATAACTTTAGGTTTGATTTAAGCTAGCAATTGCCGAAACTGTTTTGTATATTATATTTGGTTGTGCATTCAGCTATTGCTTTTCAAGCACAGCAGTCATTACCCACATGGTGTAACAAAAAACATTCAAATTATGTCACAGCTACATTGAAATGGAGTATGAGTGAATCACAACAATACATCAATTAAGATTTATCTTAGACAACAAACAATATTTTCATGAGTGCATCAATGTTTTATGGTGAATGCAACAACTTCAACAAAAAATTACAAACTAATATTGTTTAGAAATACCGACATATTTAGTATTATTGCACATTACATTTACAGTTTTATATTATGTATCATTCCTAAACATGTAACAAAGCTTCTATGTATAACATACTATCTAGCAATTGGTGACATTTGAAATCTAACCTCCAATCTGTTAATTGCCAGCAGCTGTGACACACAATAGATTTTTAATTATGTCTGTCTGTGTGGTGTCAGGATTAAGAATATAGCACCACTCCATCTCCTCCCATGGATGTCGTAAAAAGCGACTATGGGAATCTAAGCCAGAGGGATGGACAGCAGCTTCCCTTCTGAGAAACAGTAGCCATATTATGCTCACCAACCCACCTGCCAAGCGTGGTGAGTTTAGGCAAATATCGCCCAAAATGATGACATAGTTGTAAAAATCTATGGGAGGCCTTTTTTCAGCAGTGGACATATAAATGGCCGATATGTTTGTGACAGATAATGAGTTATGGTATTTTCCATAATTTAACTATATTCACAGAAAGCACGTTGGTATTGTATACTGTATAATAGTGAATTAATAATAGTAAAACAAATTTTAATGACAATGTAATGTACATGACATAATTGATACAACTAGACCTTCAATCGTTTACAATGAGCTAGATCATAAACTGGTCCATGTTTTTACTAGTTTATTTCATAGTCTGTCTATCAACAGCATTTCATAGGAAATTAAACCTTCAATGCTGACACTGCTATACATTTATGTACTTCATGATTCAACTAGTTTATTGGTGATCTATAAACATTCTATGCATTGAGACTTAAGAAACGTTCTAAAAAACTGTTCATTCGTTATTATAATATTACATAGCACAAAATCTACAATACAATTAATCAATAAAATACAATCTAGGGTAACACACTGCACTAACCCGAATGGAGACAATTTCGCCAGTGGTCTTCTTGAACTTTTTCAGTTGACGCAAGAAGTACCAGAAACGAGACTTCGCCACAATTTCGTCGGGAGAGAAGATCCTCATTTTGTATAGGGGAGGCTTGGGCTCGCTCTCCGAAGGGAGCTTGCGGCCAATGACCTCATATTCTCGTAACTGCAAAAGATATTTACGCTTATAAGCCCATGCTTACCAATACATGTATTCATAAAACAGTTCAGGAATAAAAAACCTTGTTGTCTTAATGCTCAGGAAAAATAAATATTATTCTATTATCATCCTCAGTATGTTTAAATGATAAAGAATGAAACTAGATAAATTCAAACAGCATCACAACATGACATAACCTAAAAGACTTACCGAGTGTCAATTAATCTACAGACACCAAATGTTAATCATACGATTATATCATAAGCTGTTGTACTAAGCGTGATCAATAGAAATTGGTACATTTATTAAAGTAATTAATGGAAGAAGCCTATAAAATACTATACGGAATGCACCGACAACGTGTACCTACTTCAATCATATTGAAAATATAACTTTTTACCTACTTTTTTCTAGTCCATACACAAGTTATGAATCCCTGCTTAGGACTGAGCAGGTTTTGCATGAATTAATCCCAAAAATTTCACTAAAATACGAGACTCACCTCTCCTTTAGCCTTCATTTGTGGAAGTTTTAATCTGAAAGAACCTGTCAACGGAAGCGGAAAACTGACGCACGCATGGGAGAAGATGGCGCATACTGAAGTTGCTATATACAAAAATTAAATGTGATGGCTAATAGACATGTAAATATCGTGTCCACACTTAAATAGCTATAAGTAAACTTTTGTGGGGACTCACGAGTCCTTTACATAGAAATGTTCAATAACATTTGATGTTCATAATGAGATGGCTTTCTTAAAATCCTGAGGGAAAGATTTTTGTCATATGGAAATCTGGACCTAAAACACATGCTGAACGTAAATTTTTTTTTTAGATATGCTATCGTGTCCTTTGGCTAAAGTTTAACTCGACTTATGTAAACGCATTGATAATCAAAAATAATTGAACCGTTCCACGTTGCCGACATATTTTTAAGTATTTTTGTAAATATTTCAGTTAGTTGAATATATAAAAATTAAATAATCTAAACAACGTACAACGTTGCCTTAAACTTGACATTGGTGAAATTGTGGAAGATACTCTACAGAAGCCATGAACTAAGACAAGAAAAAGAAGAAGAAGAAATTAAATTTTGATCAATCATCAATAAGGGTACACCCATCCAAGCCATAATATACACATTTTATTAGAACATCGAGTTTATTGTTATATCAAGATGTTGGCTGCAGCGAAAGTGCGTATTAAAGATGATAACTGGGTTATAAAGGACAAAATCAACCAGTAACGGGGCCTGATAAAGTTATATCAACGTATTGGAGAGTATTCATTAAGAGAAGTTTAACAAGAGGAAACAACTTGCTAGAATCAGATAAACTCTTCGTAGAAAAGAAAATAGAAAAATGTCGCTTGGCATAGATTATTTATGAAAGAGCAAAATTGGACTTCTGGGGTGGAAGGCCTGGTGACCTGAAATACAGGCTTCAGACTAGTTTAGGCACCAGTCTCCCACATAAATTTTTATTAATAGGTACTATAACTTAATAATGTCTTAGGTTTTCGCGAGTGTTACACATTATAATAAAACACTTTTAAATGGATTTTATCGCGTATATTTTAGATTTTTGTTTTTCCTGACGTTCCGAACACTTTGCAGGGTTCGCGGTCACAGGATGACTAACATAGATAATATACTAGATGACTAAGGTGACAGGCGTCGTTACAGATTTTAAAAAGTTATTTTATTTTATCTACCGTACAATTATAATCAAAAATTATTTCGATGCGCATCACATTGGACATCTCCGGTATACTCGGGGCTGCCATCAGTGCTCTCTCCTCAAAGTCCTCCATGAAAATATCGGCGACTACTGGAGAGACCCATGGCCACACCGTCAGTTTGCAGGTAAAACTCATTGTCCCACAAAAGGTAGCCATTGGTAATGCAGTGTTCAAGTAACTCTGCATATTGAAGAGGCATTTCATGCTCACTTAACCGTTTCTTAACAACATCCATGCAGTCCTTTACTGGTAAGTTGGTGAATAAGGACTGCACATCAAAACTGACCATCACTTCACTTTCAGCTAGTTCAAGGTCTTTTTATTGGCTGACAAAGTAATAGGAATCCTTTACATATGTGTTAGTCTTTCCACGAAGTTGAGAGAGTATCTTCGCTAGATGTTGTGCCAGTTTGTGAGTTGGTGTATCAATCTGGCTTACTATGGGTCGCAGTGGAACATTGTCTTTGTGAATTTTCGGCAAGTCTCAAGTCCTCGCGAAAGAGAACCGATATGTACCAAGAATGTTTCGTGAGGCTATTGAAATTAAAAAACATCCTAACTGTAATAGAGAACATGGCTGGCAGGTACCACCAGTTTGGAATCCTGTTATTAAAATAATAAAGCCCCAAACCAAATACCACACTAAAAAACACCAAGACACTGTGAGTGATTACTGCGTGCATCGAAATAATATTTGATTATAATTGTACGGTAGATAAAATAAAATAACTTTTTAAAATCTGTAACCACGCCTGTCACCTTAGTCATCCTGCGACCACGAACCCTGCAAAGTGTTCGAAACGTCAGGAAAAACAAAAATCTAAAATATACGCGATATAATCCGTTTAAAAGTGTTTTATTATAAGGTACTATAACTTTTTCATTATTGTAGATAAGTAGTTGCCATGTAAAGGCGTAGCCACTCAACATATGGCCATAGCCATAATAATATGCACAGCCTTATGTCTCTCAGTAGCTAGCTCTAGTGTTGAGTAGGACACGATTTGAAAATGAGTTTGTAAGTGTAGCCTTTTTTCTGTACCGAGCCTCTACAATGTACCAGTTCAAATGAGGCGAGGCGTCATGAAGGTTGGCATTGACATGACATTTGAAGAACGAGTATTTCATGTACTGTTGCTGTATTTGTACTGCCCTGTCTTACAAAGTATGATTGAGGTAATACATAAAGGAAAGTAATAAGAAGCGATTGATTACAGACGAATGACGATTGCATCGACGTTTTTACTTAATAACCACTTTAGCATTATTGTGCAGGCGACTTATTTGTAAAACATGTTTTTGATTTAAAATATACCACGCAAAAAAAATAGGTATTTAACAGACATTCATGAAATCATATTTTTCTAAAACTGTCGCGTCTCGTGCTTTGTACTAGTACATTTGTAATGCAACTTTTTTATATTTTATCTTTTTGTTTTTTTATTATTATTTTGTTTATTGGTTAATAGTCTGTATGTATTTAGTTTTAATGTGTATATAAATATTATAAAATTAAGTATTATAGTTGATATATATATATATATGGTGCCGGCTCACGTGTGGTGCCGGCTCACGTGTGGTGCCGGCTCAGAATACCACCACCCCATCTCCTCCCATGGGTGTCGTAAAAGTCGACTAAGGGATAAGCTGGAGGATGGGCAGCAGCGTCCTTCGATTTCATTAACAACTCAACTGCGATCGCCAACCCGTCTGCCAAGCGTGGCGATTATGGCAAAACCCCCCAATGATCCCACAACACACTCATATCGGTCGTTGTCGTGATCTTTGGGGGAGGCTTGTGTCCAGCAGTGGACTTCATTCGGCCGAAAATGATATATATATATATTTCGTATGGTTCACTAATCGTTTACCGATCAGTGAGTGCAACTGGCTATGAGAGCCTCATTATAGTTGATTAATTTTATTTTTCATCATTCATTTCATCATTCATCGATTATTTTTAATCTATTATGCCCATCACTAAGCGGAACACTTGACTGACATTGACTTTTTTGACACTTGACAAGTTGACAAACAGATAAACATTGAGAAGAACTTCGGTGTATAATGTTGACCATTGGTTCGGTTGGTCTTATTTATTCATTTTATTCGTTTCATTTGCATGTGCTCTCTAGTGGCTTTACGCAGAATTTAATATTAATATAAACGGATATGTGACAATTACGCAGTAAGCAGTCGTTTTATTAAACATGTTCACGAGGAGAATAATACGCGTGGTTAAGTATGGACTGTATGGCAGTGTGGCCATCGGTGGTTCCGTTACAGCTGTAAAACTTCATGATGGTGATTACGACTCCTTAGCGATCGTCCGTCTTACGAGGACAGCATATACTGCAATACATATCGGAAGAATTTATAAAACTATGCTGTACAGCCAGGAATGGGATAGAAATTCAAAGGAATATTTAGAGGCCAAGACTCAAGCGCACCAAATTGGGGCAGTGAAACTGCTCGAGCTATGTAAAGCAAATAAAGGTGTGTACATAAAAGTCGGACAACATGTTGGTGCATTGGACTACTTACTGCCAAATGAATATGTGACAACCATGCGTATATTGCATAAGGATGCACCTCAAAACAGTGTGGAAGAACTTTTTAAAGTTATGAGGGAAGACCTAAAACAGGATGTAAGTAGCTTTAGATCATGTTTCTTACCTCAAAAATCAATATCATAATAATTTATTATAATATCAGATGTTGTTATGTAATAACTATAATTGCACAATAATTACACATTTTAGCCTAAAGATTTATTTGAAGATTTTGAACCTGAACCACTTGGAACTGCATCACTAGCACAAGTACATAAAGCTAAACTAAAAGATGGAACAGAGGTTGCAGTTAAAGTTCAACATTATTTTGTGAGGGATAATGTGAAAATAGACTTAAAATGGATGGAATTTATAATTACAACAATGTCAAAAGTATTTCCAGATTTTGAAATGCAATGGCTAATAGATGAAACTAAAAAGAATATTGCCAAGGAATTAGATTTCATACAAGAAGGAAAAAATGCAGAAAGAGTGGCATCTTTATTTAGTCATTACAAGTGGTTGAAAGTACCAAAAATTTTCTGGGATTACAGTACTGAAAGGGTGCTTGTAATGGAATATGTTAATGGTGGACAAGTCAATGATGTCAAATATATTGATGTAAGTACAAACAAGAAATTGTTTTATAACACCTTTGTTTATTGCACAGTATGATGTCATAGTAGGGTTGTGCATTTGAATTAGATATGATGAATTCATTGTTGCATCAAGGTTATAAAATATATGAACAAAAAACATTGGTACTTTTTTAATAAATCAATTGTTTGTTTTGTCCATGTGGTATCTGAGATAAGGTTAAACACCATTCAATGTCCTGCAGATGTCATAAAAGGTGATTAAGGGACTGTAAACCAGAGGCATAGGCAGCAGCTTCTTTTCTGTGGATAAGGAGCAATACTGTGCTCACCAACTTTCCTGCCAAGCATGGTGAGTCACTGGCAAGTTCCCCCAAAAATAAGATGCATAAAAAAATGGCCATGTTGAAATATTGTAGATAATATGTTCACTGTGACATAGTGGTGCTCTTTGGTGTGAAACCAACCTCATACATGTCCTGCTGAATGCAATGAAAGTTACTACTGTCCTTTTGACAGCTGTAAAAGCCACTCAAAAGCTCACAAGACTCACAGGAGAAGATGCAAGTGGTGCTATATACTAAATCTAGATACCACACAGAGCCTAGTGCTATTAAATCAATTTTGATACGTTAAGGTTGGAATGCTTTTGTGTAACTATGCCCAATTATGAAAAGAGTACATACATTCACTCCTAAAAGTACAAAAGAAATAAGTTTACATTTATTTCCTATTATTTTAGGAGCACAAAATCAGCAGATTTGATCTGTGCAAGAAGCTTGGTGACTTATATGCACACATGATCTTCATAAGTGGCTTTGTACACAGTGATCCACATCCTGGCAATATACTTGTGAAAAAAGACTCAAAAGATAAGGATGTTACCGTCTACTTGTTGGACCACGGTTTGTATGCTGTAAGTTAGATAGATAAGTGTTCCATGAGTATTGATTTAGTAACTCCTCTTCAATATGTATATGATACCTACACTTTTGTTTTACTATATGACAGAGTAAAGTACTATACAGTATGTATCTTAAACCCTGTCCAACCCGAAGGGAAGGTGTATGTATTTCAATAATGAATGTAAATAAATAATAATGATAATAATTATGAATTTTTATAATGTCCAAAGTTATTTACAATAAATAAATAAGCAAAAATGAACTTATTCCATATAAATCGGCCCAAATTCAATCAGCTTGTTTGAACATGTTTGCACCGGCGCACAGTGGGCTGAAAATGGGTCTTCATTGACTTATGACAACATAGACGAAATTAATAACCAATCTAATCCAAAATCTTTAGATTTAGGACTAATCCTTGACACAAATCCCTGAGAATTTGTCTGTTTTTTGTTTTAAATGTGATTTTAACACTAAAACGGATGACATTTAAAATCTTATATCTAAAGATTTAGGATTAGATCGAATATAAATTTTGGCCACGAGGAATCAACATTGGCCTCTATAAAAAATCCTTCAACCAAAGCTAGCGTGCGGCGAGGGATGCATGGCTGATGGGAAGTTTAGTAGCGAGCACGCCATCCCCAGAACCGGCGGCACCTGAACATGGGATACGCTTGCCCGGGTACAGGGGGCACTGCCCGGGTCGACTAATTGCAGTATCGCGGTGCAGCGAAGGGGGCTGGGAAGGCTGACTAGCAAGCGACAACTGCCAGAGCCGCTTCGTCCGGCCCGTCCGCCGCTATCCGGTCATCATCCACTGTGTCCGAGGCAGTTAAAGCTTCCCATTCCGCAATGGTGACTACTGAGCAAGAGAGGCGGAAAGCCCAGGCCTCCTTAAGCCCAAAGTCAGCCTATTAAAGCTGTACCGAACGATCCCCTTCCCAGAAGGGGAAGAGGAGGCGAGGGAAGAGAGGTGGAAAGGGAGGGAAGAAAGGGAAGACCAACATCCCCGAGGTTCCCGCATCGGCCGCTGTTACGGTCACGGTGCCGGAGGGCGCAGCTAAGTTGGTCGACGTTATCGCCGAGGCATGGCGAAGCATAAAGCTCGCTGAGATTGGCATCGGTCTGGACACCGCGACCGTCAGGAGATCAGCCGGGGGCGGAATGTTGCTTTCCGCCGCTGGACGGTGGTGCCAAGGCAGATAGACTGGCGCACCGAATGCGGGGGCCCATCTTCGACGTCCACATTGCGCGTTCTTTAAAGATGGCGGAGCTGAGGATTAAGGACCTGGACGACGCCGTCACTAAGGCCGAGGTCAAAGATGCCATCATAGCGGCAACGGCGTGTTTGCCCGCGGTTATAAGGGTGGGAGAAATTCGCCGCTCACTGGTGTCCCTCAGTATGGTCTGGGTCCGGTTACCGCTGGAGGCGGCAAAGAAGGCCCAACGATGACTGCGCCGATGGCACCGGTCGCACTCTCCGGCTACCGGAGGCGATGGAGGCTAATTAAAGGTTCAGGGCAACCTAAACAACTGCCGCAACGGGTAGAATCGACTGCTGCAGACTGTTGTGGAGTGGTCGGTTGCCTTGGCGGTTGTGGGGGGCGTCCAGGAGCACCCTTTGGTTCGGAGGTGCCGGGGACTCCGTCGCTATTTATTGGGCTGGAGCTGAAAGTGGGCCGCCCTGATCCCTGTTGGAAGGGGCAACGTTGGGGCGAAGGGGGGTCTCTGTGGGCAGGGCTTCGTCAACGTGTCTCGCGCCGGCTTCGAGGGATACCTGTACACGGTAGCACGCACCATGCACCATTCGCTGTAAATGCTCGCCCCGTCAAGTGCTTGTCCTGGGGGACTTCAACGCTTACTCCAGAGCTTGGGGCAACCGCTGGGTGGGCCAAGGGGGAGGACTTTGCAAGACTGGGCGGCATCACTTGACCTCCGATTGCTGGCCGTGCTATAGCTGGAGAGATTGACGAGGCCTATAGCGTTTCAGACCGCCATCAGCGTGGCGAAGGCTCGGCCCTGGAGCGAGCTCCTGCAGGGACTCGACAGGAATCCATGGGGGAGACCCTACAGATTGGTAGTGGGTAAGTTGCGCCCATATGTCCCCCCTATGACCGAAACCAGTGCCCGAATTTGCTGGAGGGAGTACTTTCAACGCTCTTTCCGGTGGTCCGGGACCGTCCTGGTCACTCTCCACCCCCGATTGCCTCGGACTGGGGGTGTCGAAAGGAGAGCTGGGCTGAGCCATTGGCCGCCTGAACAGTTGCAACACCGCACCGGGTCTGGACGGCATTCCAATCAATCAATTTATTATAATTAATGGGTACTTCCTTCCTTCCAAGGAAGAAGCTTAGAAAGAAAGAGAGACCTTTGCCCTGCACGGATAAAACAGGCTAAAATAAATAATAGTTACTTAACAACCATAACAAAGTTTTAAAAACTTTTTCGTCATTTTATTTTTTTCTACCTGTGCACTTAGTGATATGTCAATTTTTTTTGAAAAATAAGTAGATATTCGTACCGAAGGAAAAAAGGGACAGTCTAAAGTGGTTTGGAATATATCCTTTTTCCATACAATTTTTTTGACAAAGTATTATAAAGTGAGTAAAAACGTTCGTGAAGTATTGAAATGGAATTAAATTGATCAATACACGATATAACGAAATACATTTATGCACATTTACAAAGTGGATTCTAAGTCTATGAAGATCGAATTTCAGCGCGCTTTGCGGCGCAGTACATCGGACGCGACACCGACGGTCGTCGATTGATCAGAAATCTCGCTAACCGGGAGTATAGGTATCGACTTAACTAAAATATCATGCAATAATCGGAACAGTAAACCAGTTTTGGAAATTCAGAAAAGAGCGCTATCCAGTGAATTCTGATCTACTTATGCAGTTGATCACTCGCTTAAAGGGCGAATTTGATGGTGGCTGATAATGAAGTTGTGATTGAGATTCGTCTGCAAACTTGACTAAACTAAAACTGATTGCATTAATTTTTTCAGCAATTAACAGATAAATTTAGGTATCATTATTCAAAACTATGGCTATCAATCATTGATCGGAACAGAGATGAGATGAAGGTTCACGCAGAAGCATTAGGGATACGCCAAGAGTTATATGGATTATTCGCTTGTATGGTGACAGGGAGACCATGGGACTCGATTATGAAAGGCATTGGTCGGACTAGACCAACATCAAATGAGGCGAGTATTGGTGATACATCATGAGCTTTAATAAATATTAAAAACTGACTTGTTTAGTGTGGACTTTATGAAGTTTAGACTCTTTTCCTCACATAACCTTTATTTCGAGAAGAATATAGTCAAATATTGTAATATATTATGATTTAAAAAAGAGTAACCATCGAGTTTCTTGCCTGTTAAATGTAACCTGCATATTCTGCTTAAACACAAATTTTAATGTAACTTTTTCGTGCTAACCTCGCTAATGTGTATAGATGTTTGAGCTTAAGGAATTGCACCCCTGAATCTAAATAATGGTGTAAAGCCAATTCGGTTATTCGGTAATATGTTGAATGCAACCATTCAACATATTATAATTTGCATTTTACTTCCTCTAGAAAACATCTCCACTGCATTGTTGGTACATTAAGTAATTAATTTTATTACAATTTTATTTCAGAAATCAACATTCCAAAATGAATTGCCAAATATTTTGCACTATGTTACACAATGTCTAGAGCACGTTGACAGACAGGCGTTGCTAGTGTTGAAAACGAATGATCTTATTCGTAGCATAGAATACGCACTCGGCATGCAAGACCGCATGTGCGGTTTTGTAATAATGAGCAAATGTTGTGTAAAGAGTGTATATGACCTCGAATATAAGGTGAGATTTGTAAAATATATTAGGAAGCAGTCACAAGTACAGTGACGTAATGGTAATATTTGTGAGTGATTATTTTTAGTTGCCAAAGTTTGCTTAAACTTATTGAAGGTTTGAGTATCACTATCTAAGTCACTTCACAATTTTTACTAAATGTAATTAAGTAACTGATCAAACCCCAACAAATGTTTTATATTTATATTTTATCATACGAAATTATAAAATTATTGTTTCAGAATTCATCCTCCATAGTCGAGAAATCGTATTTAAACCTCAAGTTTGGCTGGTCCTTGCTATTATTATATTTCTACAGTTACTATTTAAGTTTTCATTAAAGTAGTAAATGTTAATTTTAATTTCGTGAATGGTAAAGGAAATTTGAAAGTCTGAACAATGTCACAAGAAGCTTTGAATTTATGTACCTATTTATGTGTTTAATTTACAGTGTTCATATAAGTAATTTGAGTATGGTACATCAATGGTCGCAACGAAAAGATAGTCATTCGGTATATATAGATAATATCTAATTGGATTGATTGGGCAGCACCATACAGGTCCATGACAATATCAACCTTCAATGATGCCAAGTTATTTGTCGAGCTACATTTATGTGTTGCACATACACAAGCAATGTCTGCGGCAATCCGTGTGTCATACGTCTTGATTTTTCTGTTAATATATGTACATATTTTTAAAATCTACAGATAAAAACATGAATTATAAATAGTATATAACGTCCTTAAATAGTGAACTTTATTTCAAGGGTACAAATAGTAAGCAATAGGAATGAAGTTGTAAATTCTTTTTTGTTACGCAATTATGTAGTAGTATATAATATATAATGATGTAGTCCGCGTGATGTCCAAATTAAAAATATAGCACCACTCCATCTCATCCCGTGGATGTCGTAAAGGGCGACTAAGGGAATGTAAACCAGAGGGATGTGCAGCAGTGTCCCTTCTGTGAAACGGTAGCCATACTTCGCTCACCATCCCGCCTGCCAAGCGTGGTGATTATTGGCTAATTCCCCCCAAAATGATGATACAGTTGTGGAACTCTATGGGGGGGGGGCTTTGTTCAGCGGTGGACGTATAAATGGCCGATATGATGATGATGATGACGCAATAATTAATACATACTTAAATAAGTTTAATATCTATTCGAGCACAAAATAAAGTAACATTTTTTCATCATTTTATTACGATATCGTGCACTAATTAGTACAAAAATAATAATATTATAACTGTTTTTTTTTATCAAAACACAATCCCATAACTTATTGATTGTCCCCTCGAAATAAAGTACACTACTGGTACCTATATAAACATAATAAGTATCTATCGCTATCGCGGTGGATAACACAAGCCAAATATTATATTGTTTAAGTTCCATATTTATATTGGGTTGTGTTAAGCATAAGGACCCGACACGTAGTTTATATATCCGGGATAGATTCATAAAGGTGATGTTGTTCACGTCAACTGGTAGCAAGTATAGTTTAACTAGTCCAAATAATACCTCCGAGGGACAGAGTATTATTTTTCATACGTACCTAACCATTTTGTAAATAAATAATCTTTTGTCTCCTTGAAAAAATGTTAAGGGGTCAAAAGGGTAATTTCCATTTTTTTTATGTTTTGGAATAATAAATTAATTATTATAATTATATTTAGAAATAAAGTGACAAATTGAGCACAAAAATCATATGAAAAAAAAAAAAATTGTGTTCGAGTAACTAATTAATTAAGCTTAAAATAAAATGGAAACTACAGTTTGTTTTTAAGTGAAGTTTCCCCGAAGACCTTATTATAATAATGTTACACTGGTTAATTATATTTTTGAAATATAGATCTATTTATTGAGAACGCATTTTTATTACCAAAAACATTTTTAATAGCTTCGGAAAACATACGTATCAATTTATCACGGCAACTTGGTTTCTAAGACCGATAGTTTATTACTTAAAGTGGACAGATCACTTTGTATTTTCAACAGAATATTGGCGAAATTTTCGCGACTCTTCTTGCCGCTTAGTTTGAAGATCGACGTGCTGGAGATATGACACGACAGATCCGACTTCTTAAAGTCCGTTAACAAGGTTTTCACAGGCCGCTTGCATTCTGACATCCGAAGTTTTAAAGCTATGGTGTCATTCGATAGTGTAGACTGAGCTGTAAATGATAACCTCACTGAGTAATTAAAAAAATAGTCATTTCTAAATATTATTATTAATATTAATGTGTGATTGCCTTGTTGTTCGGGTTTATTCCCAGTAATAATTCTATGATGGAACTAGTGACTTTTTCCCGCTAGTTCTATTGCAACAGCTTGATAAGGAACGTATAATGATAAATAGTAAGTATGATAATTGTGATAATAGGAATAAAATAATAAAATGTCCAGAGCTGAGGAGTAGAATAACAAGGGAAAAAATTAACCGTTGTTCGGCGTCGAGTATATAGCTTGTTTACCTACCCACTTACCTTTTTACTTGTAAAGACATACTGATCTCAAAGTTGGGAAGTTTAAATTACATTTTTTAATTATCATTTCACCCAAAAGACATCCACTGCTGAACAAAGGCCTCCCCATGGATTTGCAGAACAACTGTGCCGTCATTTTGGGGAGAATGTTGCACAGAAGGGACACTGTTGCTCATTCCCTCTGGACTATCGGTCCCTTAGTCGCCTTTTACGACATCCATAGAAGGAGACGGAACCACACGGACAAAGGATAAAATGCCAAAGCCTACTATAGGATTAAAGATGAAGAAGGCATATAATAAACCTTAGTTCTTTTCTGACACCAATTGTAATTGCATTGTTTGTCTGGTGCAAAATGTTTTAATGTAGGTATAAAGATTATTGTAAACTTAGTTTTGTAAAAAGAAATAGGTACGTAAGTACCTACTTTTAAAAGAGTGCCCTCCGTTGTTTCGATGTGGTGTGTAAAATGTAATTATTGAATAAATTATTCTACTCCATTATATTTTTAAAAAGATCCCTAAGATATCATCATAATCATCACTTCACCAGAAAAACGCCCACTGCTGGACAGAAGCCTCCCCCAAAAATTGCCACAACGACCGGTATAGGTTTGTGTTGTGTGCTCATTGGGGGGTTTTTGCCATAATCGCCACGCTTCCGCCACGCAATCCGATAGTCGCCTTTTACAACGCCCACGGGATGAGGCTAGTGGTATTCTTAGCCGGCACCACACGGCTCAAGATATAAACCTAGACTATGCAGATATTCACTTGTCAGTCTAAACATGTTCATTCATGCATAAATTACCTTACTACTTACTCTGTAAGGACAATCAGGTGTTAGCTACTTTATTGAATTGAAAAGGCAGTGCGTGTTACTTTAGCAACGGTTTGCATTCCTTATTAGTATGTCAAACATTTGATTACTTATTGGAAAGTGGCCATCGTATGCGAACCTATTGGCTGACCGAAATAAGTAGGCATCTACGTAACACGTTTCACTTTCTTTTTGTGGAGGTAATAATGATAGTACTTGCCCTACACTGTAGCGGAATTTCTTAAGATAGGTATTATTCTTTGTTTTATTTATTTTGGTGTGGTTGGTGTCAGAGTTCTTCAAGCCGCTCGAGGGCGGCCAAAATGGAAGCTGGAGCTTAGCTTGACTGCAGTCCAATAACAACTGGGACCTACTATTTTACATGCCCTCCGAAGCACGGGGACTCAGATCAAATACCACTATCCGGTCACCCATCCATAGACTGAACGCCATACCCATACGCAATTGAACTTGCAGAGTGTCCGCACTGTGACGTCTCCAGACATGATCGACATCCAACGGTCATGCATTTGGAAGTCCATTTAGAGAATGGCTAGCGAATTTATTTAAATCCTGAAAATATCACAGAGCGCTTGGAAAACCCGCATTAAACTACGGTTCTCGTATTTTTTAAACTGTGCGTAGAGGATCTGTTCGCCAAATTCGCTGTTCGTCATACTATACGCAAAGAGGTGTGTTTGATCGACGACAACGTGCGAGTGCAGTTTATGGTTTCTCGGGAATTATGAAAGACGCCGCATTGGGTAGGGTCTAAACAGTGCATCCAAACAATGGCGAGTTTGCGCCTTATACTGCAAACAGCACAGGGACCGTCATCGGTTTCGTTCTTGAGAACAGTTGATGCCGTTAAGGTTCCCAAATATCGCCTAACCTACGGAGCGCTTCATCTACTTGACGATGATATAACACCGGGACGATATTCTCGAGGAGTTTAGCGACAGTCCCAGTCATCTGCGACTTTTATTCGCCGTCATGTTGGTCTTCTACGCGCCGACAGCCAGGGTTCGACTTATTGGTGTCCAGTCAGCGCACATTATAGTAAGTGATCTCGAACGCGTGTCTGTTTAATGGCACTGGTTGCGTTGGCAAGCAGATCACTCGCAATCGGCACGCTGTATGCCTGCATGAGGCACGCGGTCTGCTCACTTGAAGTACGATGTCTGTCGGATGGGAGGATGACAGTTGCGAGCGCAAATTTTTCTTGCTATTATAAAAGTATAGTACAACACACGATTTTAAAGCGCTAATTTAAATGACAAAATGCGGTGCGGTTTGTTTATAGTGAGTGATTGGACCGGTAATACTGGGCGGAAAAGTGCAAGGTACCTTTTATGAAAGTTATTGATGACGACAACCAGTGCCATGCGTGAAGCGTTTTTGTTGACAATACAAGACAATAGCGCAGGTCTGGCACTCGGCTGGCCAGGCTGGATGCAATATGCGGCAGGCCTATGGGTCGTGTCATTCGGAGATATATTATGATCCCTCTGTACCTATTACACCTTAAAAAAAGTGTGCGAAGCCGCTGGCAAAAGCTAGTAATTAATAAATGTTGTGCAATCAAGGACCAGTGGAAGGTGAGGCTGGAGATGCCCAGTGCTGGTCTTAGGGCCGTAAGGGCAATCCAACCAGTCCTGGAAGAGTGGGTGCGGAGGATGCATGGGACGTTGTCCTTCCGTCTTGTGCAGGTGTTGTCGGGGCATGGCTGCTTCAGCAAATACCTGCACACAGTGGCAAGGCGGGAGGCGACTCCTGTTTACCATCAATGTGGCTGCAGTGAGGACACGGCGCAGCACAGTCTCGAGCAGTGCCCGACTTGGGCGGTGCAGCGCCGTGACCTCATGGCAGTAGCTGGTGGAGACCTCACGTTGCCACCTCTGATAAAAGCCATGGTTGACAGTGAGGGGGCTTGGGAGGCAGTCGCAACCTTCTGCGAGGACTTATCTCGCGGAAGGAGGCAGTGGCGCGGGTCAGGGAGGAAGACGCCCTGGCTGATCCGATCCGTTGCAGGTGGACAGGTCGGCGTAGGCGGCATAACGCCCGCTTGATGTCGCCCTAATAGTAGCCAGCGAGCGGTAGATCGGGGAGTCTGCCGCCCGCAGTGCACGGCTCTCGAGTTGCGGCGATGTCCTGGATACATCGCCGTACGTACAGGTAGGCGCGTACGTGCGTCAACAGCCGATGGGCCGCGACAGTAGTATATATGTAGTTCTTGTGGCCCATCAAAAAGCGGATGTAGGTAACATGGCGGAGTTTTTAGTGGGTGCAAGCCCCACATAACCACGCAGTCTCCCCGGACGGCGTGGTATGCGTTAGGCATTTCCTCCGCCTGAAAAAAAGTATAAAAGCTTGATAGTCGTTTTATCATTAGTCGAGGCACGATATTAGAATACGAAAATCTAAATATGAAGAGACCATTATTTTGAAAAAAGAAAATAGTCTCTTTGTTTTACTTAGAACTATTTCTTCTAGGTTGGTTGAATTATCAAAAAAATCGACCCTTTTCAGGGGTTGGAAATTATGTTTTATTGACAAATAGTTCTTGTATGCCTCCAACTTAGTAAGGAATATCAAAAATTCAGCCAGCTCGCTCAAATAGGCGTGTTTGGCTGGATTAAAAAACACCAATTTAGAAACCTGAACATTTTCGCATTCCAGATTAAGGCATTTTTTGCATTCATAATGTTGTAAGTAATACCCAACATATCGTACTTCAGCGCTACTCAAACTTCAGTATGCGCTCAGCCAAAGTATGGAACACCTTGCTAGCGTCTGCTTTGCCTGCTACCTATAGTCCGTAAACAATTAAGAGTGAAAAGGCATCATCTGTGCTCGTTCAACCGCAGCCATCATTTTCCATCAGGAGGGATTGAGGAAGAGCGGAACCATTCATTAAATAAAAATAAAATATACTTACAAAAACATTTGCATCCAAGTCTTTCTACATTATCTTGAACTCCTTCAAATATCGTATCGGCTTGCTGAATTCGATTTTCAGACTGTGTTCGCTCGTCTCCATTGCCAATCGTTAGCATATTGTTATGTAAAATCGGCGACTCTTCACATACATGAAATATTTGATAAAGATTACTCATTGTTAACATGATTTATAGAAGGAATAATTTATTCATTAAATATTGTATGTCATGGGCAACGTTATAAATTATTCAAGTTCAGTAGAAACTCGTGAGTAACAATTTGTCTGCAAGACTTGGACGAACTCCGGGTAACGCGACAAAGTAAGTACCAAGGTACATTTTATTGTAAAATCCTGTGCGTTCTTCTCTATTTTGGGTTAAGTTTACATATTTAAATCTCACAAGTACCCACCCACACCTGAAAAAATGACAGATAGGTTGGCCATACAAATATAAGTTCCGTGTGGCAATCAAACCCGGGATTCGTAGCGCAGAAAGCTAATGTTTTAGTTACTAGACACACAAAGATAGTATTAGTAGTATTCATCATTTGTATTCGGTAATCTTGAGTATCTACTGGTGCTACTGGTGGACCCACTCTGGAAATTACTAAGAAAACTTGTGACTAATATTCATCATTAATTTTTTATTATTTAAGAACGTAAGCTTTGCTTATTTGGTTACCAGAAAATCACAGAAAAAGTTAACCCTAATAAATGTGCAGATATATTTGGCATGTAATGTACCACAAGCATATTTGCGGTCAAGTTTCGAGATAGCTGAATTATACATCGGTAAACAAACAATCTACATAAAAAGCATCACAGAAATAAAGCCATTAAAATTTAAATTCGATTACCATAAACTTATTAACATTATACAGTGTCACTGCCTCCGGTATTACAAGTAAGTGTTGCCTGTCCATTGAAAGTGATTGAATCACACTTTAGCTTGACTGTCACAGACATAAGTTACTGTATTTATATTTGTGAAAATGTAAAGGCTTTTATTGGATAGCCAATTATTATTTGTTTTTAACATCTGGAATGGAAGATTACTAAGAAAACTTGGACTAAAATTCATCATTTATTTTTTACTGGTGGTCGCCAAAATTCGATCGTACTTAATAGTTTTTTTTTATTTGATGTTATTTTCATCACCTATTAAATATAAATATTAGCTTTCTGCAGTCCTCCTCCATGTGAGCTTTGACTATGCCAAATCTCACACTCCGTGCGGGCAATGTGCTTAAAAAGGGGTACAAAGCTTTCTTATTCTTATTTCGGTGTTACAAATACATTACATCAAATACAATAAAACTATTTTATTTGATGTAATGTATTTGTAACACCTATTATACATAAATTTAACTTTCTGTACTCCGCCTCCACGTGAGCATTAACTGTGCCAAAATCGCACACTCCTCCGTGCGCGCAATGTGCTTAAAAAGGGACACAAAGTTGTTCCTTTACGTATGAATGCATATATATATTAGATAGATTACTTAAAACGTAAGCTTTGCATATCTGGCTGCCTGAAAATCACTGATTTGGCGTCAGCGTGGGGTGCTTGATGTCCTGAGCCCTGACCACCGGTAGCTTGGACCTTGTTCCTGATGCCGGTGGGCTACGCACATCAGGCGAACTTTGTCGAACTTTGAAGAAGACACCCGTGTGCCATCTTCATAAATATGAACATTGGGAATGGCCATATTCACACCGGTATCATTACCAGCGGGGTCCTATTACGCATTTATACCCATACCAATAGCTATGTAACAGATGGGCATCGGTTTTTTTTATCACATCAGGTCGGATCGTTATTTACCATGAAAAAGCAGAGTTGTAGGTACTCTTTGACATCTACAGTTCACCGATTAAGTACTGTAGTGGGTCCATGTTATACCAGTAGCACCTATAACCATTTCACTCGCACATCACCTGAGTATATGAAACGTAAGCAATATTCTAAAAGCAGGTTAGGTAGAATTTCCTTATACTTAACTACACCTGTAGATGCATATTTGATCTTAGCTAGAGCACCGAGAATCAGCTATATTATAACACTGGTTTTTAAAATTTCCTCTCTAATCCCGAAACGTGTAACCGGTTTTTTGTCGAATTATTCGTTTTTTAAAATTAATTTCTATTTATTAATTATTGTTAGAAATATTGCACTATAATATTATCAAATAAAAGTGTATTTTAGACAGGTTGGTACTAAAGACTACATACACTGCCGTCCTAACTCGACTACAACGTAGTAATCAAGAAGTAATTAATTGTCTACCTATTAAAATAAATATATAAATTAATTCTCGTTTCAAATTCTCCATCACTTACGCTGCGTTCGCTTCCCCGGTAACCACACTTCGAGGACATATGGGTGTTGCGGGTCATTGCCCTTCCGCAGTTCAGCCAGTGGTATCACCGTCTCAGCATTTGACTTGAGTATTATAATTTCTTCGCAGAAATCTGGCAGATCCAGTAGATGCCACACTTTTTGTCGCAACACAGATATTGATGCAGACGGCCTCACAGCTATATACCGGAGCTTATCTTCGAGAACTAAAATATTTAAACTTTAAAAAAAGGTACTTTAATTGCACTGCAGTAATTAAAACTCCGTATAATTTTGTGAAACAACAATTTTGTAACCTACCCATCCCATCCCAAAAACAATCTCTGTATCCACCACCGCTGTGCTCCTTTCCTTATCCCTAAATGCTAACCCTATAGGGATTCCGGAGGGAGGGAAATGTATTGGTTTACAGAACGACCATAAACAAACATTTTTATTGTATTGCTTTGATTCTTGAGTTTCATCGTCCAGCTACAACTAGAAATTCAGATTTTCTTTACAGAAAACCCAAAAACCAACAACACAGCCAGACCTGGAATTCAAGCCCTGGAGCTCAGCTGTCATATTTGCGACCACCAAGAGCTGCTATTTCTAAGAAATAGTTGTCATTCTTAGCAGTAGTTGCCTTATAAAGCTTATTTTAATTAAATACTTATATAGGTATAGGTACTCACTGCCCAAGTCATACCGTCGAATTATAAGAAACGTAATGACTTCTTTTCTGAACAATTTTATCGGCGCTTTTAAGAGCTTAGTTAGTGACATGATATAAGTACATCTCACTCTAACTACTCTTAAAAACTATTTAATTAAGTTTGTCTCATTTTATCGTTATTGCATTTTGCAATTTTGCTTTATCCGATTTCTTGATGTCAAACTGACTGAAAATGTCTGGTCTTTGGTACCCATTTTTTTAATATTAGTGGACATTGATTTTGAAAGTAGAATGGATCTGTTTTTGAAAACTACAATTTCACAAAGCACCCATGTTCATCAAGATATATAAATAGGCTTAGAATAATAACGCAATTCTAGGTAAATACGATTACTTTGACATGAGGCCGTGCATTCATCATTTCGGCCGAATGAAGTCCACTGCTGGACACAGGCCTCCCCCAAAGATCACCACATCGACCGATATGGGTGTGTTGTGGGCACATTGGGGGGTTTTGCCATAATCGCCACGCTTGGCAGGCGGGTTGGCGATCGCAGTTGAGTTGTTAATATATACGAAGGACGCTGCTGCCCATCCTCCGGCTAATCCCTTAGTCGACTTTTACGACACCCACGGGAGGAGATGGGGTGGTGGTATTCTGAGCCGGCACCACACACACACAGGCCGTGCATTATGATGCATCAACTACATATCCTGCCCGATATATCCTTTTTTTTATTGGTGCCCAGTGGAAATTCTTCCATGAACTTCCTTCGCCCCGGGGAAGGGCGAAGGGGTATGCCGGACTCCTACCAGCTAAGACCACTGAGGCGGTCATCTTCGGCACCTAAGGGAGGCTCCAGGTCCTCGTATGATCACACTAGAGCCGCCCACTGGTACCACGCCTATAAACACATCGCGGAGAGGGTGACTGTAAAGCGGTCACCCCCCCGGGGGATTGTAAAGGTTCCCCCAAAGTGTCCCACGGCAGCGCGTGACCACATGCGTGCTATCGTCTTCTCTTGGGTCGGTGGTTTGAGCACGCAGATTCCCCAATCTACGCACCCGCGAACTATTACTAATACTATTGCTATAGGCTAGAGGGTTTCAGGCGTATGGGAATTAGGCGCCAGAGCGGTTGTTACCCCGGCGCCGTTTCCTCCTTCTTCGAGCACGATCGGCCCTCTCCCGATCCCGCTCTGCGGTCTCCTTCTGGAGCATGACGCTCTCGCA
The DNA here is from genome assembly GCA_947459985.1 of Diloba caeruleocephala. Taxonomy (NCBI): domain Eukaryota; kingdom Metazoa; phylum Arthropoda; class Insecta; order Lepidoptera; family Noctuidae; genus Diloba; species Diloba caeruleocephala. Next base: position 16,722,985 of record OX381615.1, read on the forward strand.
GAAGGAGACCACTGCATTCCAATTTTCGTGCTCTGCCAACATAGCCGACACTACTGCTGGTAGAGAGAGATCTTGCCCAATCCGAGCGACCAGGATCCGCTGCTCGGCGTCTCACGCAGGGCACGCCTCGAACGTGTGTTGTGCGGTGTCCTGGTCGCTATAGGCGCTAGGGGTGAGCCCTGTACCGGCACACCCCGATTCGCGTGTCACCAACGCGTATCCACGTACTGGGTGGTTCTCTGCTCCTCGGCAGTTTGTGGAACCATGGCGCCTCGGTTTTTTGAGACGCTATCCGCAGACCCAGGGCGTGGATTTTGGCCTCGACAATTACCACGAAGGACTCCCCGCTGGCCAACACCAGAGTGTCGTCAGCGTAACAGACTAAGCTGACGCCAGCAGGGAGAACGATACGCAGGACCGCGTCGTAGGCGAGGTTCCATAAGAGGGGGCCGAGAACTGACCCCTGTGGAACCCCGCTCGTAATCTCTCTCCGCTTTACGCTACCGTCCCTGCCCACGTAGCGAATGTGCCTATCGCGCAGATAGGCCCCTATGATGCCCTGCAGGTAGGGCGGACGCCGATGATAAACTAAAGCCGCCCTAATAGCGCCCCACGGGATGGAGTTGAAGGCGTTGTCGATGTCTAGACTGACCGCCAACGCCACCCCACCCCGCCGGGACACTGCCTGTTCCGACAGCGAGCGGACGCGAAGAATCGCGTCTACGGTGGACCGCCACTCCAGCAAATCCGGGGCCATAGTATCGGTCACCGGGGAGACATATGGGTTATCCGCTAAGCTAGCATGTTATTTACTAATTGATTGAAATTATTAACTACAATTAGTTCCTGAACATAGTGTGTGTGCGTGTCTATCGTATAGAAACTACCTGATTAGAAGAAGGCCGTAAGTCAAACCAAAGTGTCAATCTATCGCTTTGTGATATTGCTACTGGACTTATGAACGCGACCGTACAAGGTGTAAAATACATACATACCACCGGATTAAATAAAAAAGGCTAGGTTAAAGGCGTTAGCTACGCGATTTGACAATTTATTGTTTATATGTTATTCTTATGGAGGAAACCCCCCCCCAGCTGCAGCTCTGTCATTATAAGCCCTTGCTTGACGTTTTATCGTCCATTTGCTCGTGCGCTGCGGACTTGTGTGGAGTATTGTGCTTACTCTCGATTGTTAGTTTTGTGTTTAAAAGTTGTAAATCATTTTTGTTAAAAAGTAAATACAACTGTTTTGGTTCTATTAGTTTTTTTTAAGTTCTACCCGCTACGATCCATAAAATCAGAAGTGGGATAGTGCTCATGTAAATTTTGCCTAAAAATCCGTGTGGGATCCTGTTTCGTAATTAGTCGATATCTATCTAAGGTTGTCGTTGTCCGTTTTACGCACTCAACCTTTGTTTTATCATGACGGAAAGCTCGTCACGTAGTAAGAAGCGTCATAAGACTAGCAACGACTTTTTGGAAACTATTTTAGGAAGACTAAATGCAATCGAGGGTAGGCTAAGCTTATCACAATTGGACCAAAGTGATTCGACACCATCTCGTGCTGGGGCACCTTTGCCGGTTACTAACATAGATACGCCTGAAAACTGTGAGCAACGGGGCGCCAGTATGAGTTTAGGCAATGTGACTCCACGCAATGAAGCAGATTTAGACCTATCGCGGGTACCGGCATCGAACGTCGCAGAAGACGCAGCGGACAGGATTGTGGGAGTTTAATTATCAACAATGATGCAAGTAAGACCGACCCATTATTATATGTCTAACTTTGATCCTGTGGTGCATAACTTTGATATTTGGTGTGCAGAAGTAGATAGGGCTCGCGAAGTTAATCAAAAAAGTGGAACGATAACGAATGCGTATCTCCTGTTGATGGGTGCCTTAAAGGCGATGCGTGTTTGTGGCTTAATGATTGGGTTATCAATGATCGCAGCTGGAATAACTTTAGATCAGATTTTAGAACCCTTTGTCCTCGAAGTATTGATGTAGCTGATATTTTATTTCAAGTGATGTGTGCTGACTCGCATAACTATTTAACATACGCGGAATATGCATGCTGATATTTGTTGCGGCTGAACATAGTTAGTGGATTGTCAAACGAATTAAGGGTTGCAATAGTCATTCGAGGCATTACTGACCATCGAATCAAAGCTGCTGCTACCAATACAAAGTTACAGCCCCAGGAATTAGTAGAATTCTTGTCGGTATATACAAAGCCTAATTCCCGAACTACCCACAATTCTTTCCGGTCGAAACTAGATATAGAAGCGTGTAAACGGGACGTAGGACACAGGAACGATATAGTGAGATGCCATTCAGGTGGTGGAATCGGCCATAAGCGTATGAGTTGTTTTAAAAGGCTGCGTGTAGGTGCACCGTCACTTAATAAAAACCCAAGTACGAGTGCAATGATTGTTAACGATAGTAGCAGCCCAGCTAAAGGTTCCCTAACGTGCAACTATTGTCACAAAAAGGGGCATTCTGTCGACTTGTGTTTTGTTAAGCAGTGGTTTGAGAAATAAACGCCACTCTAGTAACGTTAATGGTGTAATGTAAGTATTTCGATGTAAGTTCTAATAACAACGACGTAATCGCGGCAGTCATACAAGATGTACCAGTAGACGTTCTCATTGATAGCGAATCGGGAATTTTACTCTTATCTGATGTAATATTAAAATATTTCAAATGTTATAAAGAGCCTACATATCGTGTTATGCGTGGTATAGGCAGCCAGGAAATAGTCCAACTTAAGCGTTACGATGATAATAGTTTCCTGAAATATCTTTAGAAGTTTAGCTATTTGTAGTGCCAGCATTAAGTATAAGTAAAATAGCCAGGGTCAGGCACGGCCGAGCACGTGAAAATAGAGGCTTTAGTAAATTCTCCGCGTCCTAATACTGCTAAGCAGGTTCGCCTAGTTTTAGGTTTAGGTCTGGCAGGGTATTTTCGCCGATACAATTGTGGCTACTCTCACAAAACTGCTTGTATAGCAAAACTGACCAAAAAATAGAAAATCCGTTCATTTGGGATAATGACCAAGTAGCTACGCGTGCTCATATTATTAAGTGCCTCACTGAGGAACCAGTACTCGCTATTTTTGACCCAAGCTTGCCTACTGAGCTTCATACCGATGCAAGCTCTGTTGGTTACGGGGCAGTACTATTACGACACGAAGGGAAAAAGAGGCGAGTAGTTGGTTACCTCGGCAGTCTCTCGCAAAATACCACAGTTATGAACTCGAGACTACTGTTTTATATCTAAAGGTCAGACTGATTCTGCTGCGCGTCTTTCACGACGAACATGGTGACATCGATCGACAAAGAACCGACCTTATATTAAAAACACTTTGTTCTTCGGGTTTAGATAATTTGTACGCAAATATGTAACTCACTTCACAATTTATTTATCTCATAAAAAATAAAAAGTTTCCTCTAGCCAATAGTCTCTTGGTCGAAGTCCGATTTACTACTGTTTACATGGATGTACTGTATTCTTCCAGAGTCCAATTAAACACATACTAAACGTTATGGAGGCTTTTTCAAAATTTTGCTTGCTGTACGCTATGTGCCGTACCGTCGGGAAACTGATGAATTAAAACTCGTATTTAGTAAAGTTATCTCGCTGTTCGGTACATCATCATTAATTATTAATGACAGAGGGTATATGTTAGAATGCAATGGTTTTCAATCCTGGGTTCCACCATGAATTTCATTACACCAGAAATGCACAGAGAAAATGGTCAAGTAGAATATTACTGTCGAACTATCCTAAAATTTATTGGAGCATGTTGAAGTTATTTACAGGGGCGTTTGGTGGTCAGATGTTTTTATTAATTAATTTTAAATATAACTAAGCACACAACCACAAGTTTTGCTGCTCCAAATCTTAGTCGGCTCGATGCTGAGCTGTGACCCGCGTCCTGAGGTCCTTAGTCCACGACGATGGTCTGGAAAATTGTCATCCAAATCGCGAAGCTACGGTAACGCTATAGACGAGCTGCCGAGTTGTTAGACGCTAATAAGTTAGTCAAGATACGAAGGTGAATGAAGGCCTTGAAGGTATTTGTCAATTAAAATGTACAGAGTATAGGAAAGTTCGATTCAGGTATGCGGGGTACCTACAGACTCATGAAGGAACTACCTCATTACTCAAGGCGCATCGGAATACATAGTTCCATGGCGAGGGAGTTGATCCCGTATACGCGTGGTGCTTTTTTTTTTTGCAAGTAATTTACATTATGACTAAAAACCTATGTTTGATGGGTTTTGATATTTTCTCACGCGGCCTGTGTCGTGGAATATGTTGTCACGCGACTTGTGTCGTGGAATATTTTGTCACGCGACTTGTGTCGTGGAATATTTTGTCACGCGACTTGTGTCGTGGAATATTTTGTCACGCGACTTGTGTCGTGGAATATTTTGCCACGCGACTTGTGTCGTGGAATATTTTGTCACGCGACTTGTGTCGTGGTATATTTTGTCACGCGACTTATGTCGTGGAATATTTTGTCACGCGACTTTTGTCGTGGAATATTTTGTCACGCGACTTTTGTCGTGGAATATTTTGTCACGCGACTTTTGTCGTGGAATATTTTGTCACGCGACATTGTCGTGGAATATTTTGTCACGCGACATGATTCGTGGAATTCACTACAATAGTAAATTGTAGGCAGACTGATCATGTAGTGGTAACAAAAGCCTAACGGTTTTTGTTACGGCAGACCTGATATATGTGAAATTTCCGAACTTACTAGAACTTTCTTTAAATACTCGCCTAATGTATGTTTTTTTAGGTTGTATTGTGTTAGCTAAAACCTAACATACTTGGTTACAACACACCTAACATCTACATACGTAAATGGTTGCATTTTATTATGATTCACATATATCACGGTAGTGGACGTTACAGACGTTCCACGGCAGACTACGGATATGATACAGTGCAACTATTGTTGCGGCAGACCATGGTGGTGATTGCATTTAAGCAATCGCCGAGTATGTGAACACCTCGAGGTTAGGGTTTAATGAACTTATGAAATGTTATAGTGTGGTGCCTTGTACCCAGGCCATAGAATGAAGTATGAAATCGAAAGAATGACTGATTGCTTAACACTCGATCTCTCTCTCAAAATAGTTACAACCGTGTATGTACGATGTATGTGAACTGGATGTATGTGATCTTGTTTCTTCATTATTTGAGCGCTCACAAATAATGAAGAAAACGAGTTTTGGCTGTTTGTAGTGGTTCGCTGCATCTGGGCAGTACACTAATGTCGATTTATGTCATTGCAGCAGATGAATCGTCTATAGCGGATGAGGACATCCGAGATCATCAGGACGGCCGTCTTATGGAGGAAACCCCCCCCCCAGCTGCAGCTCTGTCATTATAAGCCCTTGCTTGACGTTTTATCGTCCATTTGCTCGTGCGCTGCGGACTTGTGTGGAGTATTGTGCCTACTCTCGATTGTTAGTTTTGTGTTTAAAAGTTATAAATCATTTTTGTTAAAAAGTAAATACAACTGTTTTGGTTCTATTAGTTTTTTTTAAGTTCTACCCACTACGATCCATAAAATTATATTAATTATGTCTGTGTAAGAAAATTTACCGTAGATGTCGATCGAGATAGCGTTACTAGGTTTCTCTTTTTCTCATCATATAAGCCAAAGGATGTCAACAGCTGAAAAGGCTTGGACGTCTACAGTTGAAAACGGCTGGACGTCTATAGCTGAAAAGGGCTGGACGTACACAGCTGGAAAGGGCTGGACGTCCACAGCTGAAAAGACCTCGACGTCCACAGCTGAACAACCTCCCCTATAGATTTTACAATAGTGTCGACATTTTGGAGGTAAATACCGGCAGGTAGTACCAGCGTACTCATTATGCTAGGCATAGAATAGCCTGCTGCATATCCTCTTTATAGTCACTTAGTCATCTTTGCTAAAATCCAGCTGCTGGAGGCAGATTGGCCTATTATAGTCGGGAATCACAGGATTAAAAGAAAACAGACAATAAGAAAACAGCTCTATTAACACTTCATTACTATAACAATTGTTTATCGCCCTTTCTTATTAAGTGTAAAGTAATAATGCAGTACACAACATAAGACTGGCATCTGTATTGGTAGTATTACATTTAACACATTTTTTTTATTGTTACACAATTAACTTAATTTCACGGCCTGTATAGCGTACATCAGTTGTTGGAATTGTGAGAAGTCCCATTTGCGGTTTATCGGGTTATATGTTATACCGTAATTCAGTTCCACATGGCAGTTATCTGTAACAGTTACATTATAAATGCATTACCTATTGAAGTAAGACGCGCTCAAACCCTACCTATTTGTAATGCTGGGGCTGCACTAAGGTTTAACGTATTACGCTTATTATCGCAATTAAAGAAAAGTATTTACTGGCACAAACAATTACATAGGCAAACAAAAATACAATATTTTCTGAAGTTTACGCGAATAGCATCCATCGAAGTGTATTAATGACGTAATAATTGTATGTGCTTGGGCTGCACGTTGCACGTATAGATGCTGTACGTAAGTATATAGAATGAATTAATTAAACGCGATATATTTCCGTAAACTATTTTCAATTCGAAAAATACAATGATTGAACAGAAGTGCCAAAGGGCCATCAGCTCAGCATAATGTCAGGTGGCAGTACAAGGTAACACTGCCTGACGCTGATTTTCAGCTGCAACCCACGAGTGCTATACGCTCGAAATTATGAGGATATATGTGATTGATATTATTCAATATGCATATTATAATGTGCGTAAAAGTAAGTCTATAACATAATATATATGTAAAATTAATAGGTATGTAAATACGCGTATGGTATATAATATAGTAACAATAAATCAATGTTGCGGTGCATAAAATGTGTGTAGAAAAGAAATATAAACCAAACAATCCATTATAATTATAATTAAAATACACTCGAAGCGGGTTTCCCCGTCATTACGCCATTAGACACTTCCACCCCCTAGCACCTAGCTCCTAGCTCTGGCGGCCCCCCTCTGATCGGCCTACTAAGGCAAGCCAGAGTTGAAAGTCCTGCGGGCATCATGGGGTTCCACTCCAGCCGACCAATAAAGGTAAGCTGGAGACGAATCTCTGATCTACTCTCTGGAGCATTCGGGTACGAGGTGTCGCTACTCACATTCAGCTCGCCACAAAACGTCCTCTGTTATTACTTATGTATTATTATGTATTTTAAGTTATTATGTCTAAGTAATATTGTGTATGATATTTTGTACGCTTGACAGCCCAATGTCTCCTTTCTTTCAGTCCATCCAAAAGTTGTCTGGAAGAGATCGCCTTGTGCGATAAGACCGTCCACTGAACACTTCTTCTCTTCAATGTTTATCTTTTATGTGTTATGCGGTGTACAATAAAGAGTATATAAATAAATAAATAGCGGCAGCTGTGTACTAGTTTCAGTTGTACTTATTGGTCTCAGTAAAATTAATATACCTAGTGTGCACCTTGCACACTTGTGTTCAAGCAGATCAGGTTCAGCCTAGCGCGCACAATGGTTGAAATAAAACACCATCATCATCTACAATTCCAGGTTTATGGTGTGTTCATTGGGGGTTTTTTTTATAAATCCACGCTTGGCACGCCACGCGCGCACGCAACTCGCCTGGAGTTGGCGTTCGCAGTTGAGTTGTAAATATACTCGAAAGACGCTGCAACCTTTTATGACACTCACGGGATGAGATGGGCTGGTGCTATTCTTAGTCGGCACCACAAGGCAGGAAAGAGAGGTCTCTCAGATGTACTCCAGTAAGGCCGTAAGTATAGCAAAATTAAAACTGATTCGCCTCCTCGAAATAAAACACTCCCGTAAGACCGTACCGTACCGTACCGATTTTTTCCACAGTGAGCGCATTTCTAAATAATTCTTTAACTCGCACGACACCTATCGCTGGGCGCACTTGGCAGTTTTTTTCCGAGTTTATTTAACTGATTTTGGTACAAAAAAATTTTTCGTAGCCTAACGCTATTTTGAATAAAAACGCAATAAATTGTTTCACATTTTCGTAACTTAAAAAAATAAGGTATGGAAATGTGAACCAATTATTTTGTAATGTAAACAACAGACAATATTGCTGCCCTCACAATAAGCCTATTTTTATCTCATTAAGACCCAATAACACACTTGGAGAATATCTCAACAACAAAAAACAAAATGGCTGCCACATAGCGGGGAAGTGGATTGGACCCAAGTGTGTGGTGTATTTTGTGTATTTCATCATTTCGGCCTAATGAAGTCCACTGTTGGACACAGGCCTCCCCCAAAGATCATCACTACCACCGATATGGATGTGTTTTAAGCTCATTGGGGGGTTTTGCCATAATCGCCACGCTTGGCAGGCGGGTTGGCGATCGCAGTTGAGTTGTTAATGTACTCGAAGGACGCTGCTGCCCATCCTCCGACTAATCCCTTAGTCGACTTTTACGACACCCATGGGAGGAGATGGGGTGGTGGCATTCTGAGCCGGCTGAGGCTGAGTTGTTATATAAATACCTAGAATATAGCTAGGACATTGACCGGACATACTGTATACAGGAAGCTATACTTACTTCTCTCTAATATAAAAGTGAGTTCATTAGGCGTTATAAATTTTTCATACTGATGGGCACCTTTTGGTACATATCTAAGTACATTTTCAACAATGTATATGACTACCAATTGCGATAGTCTAGTTCTATTAGGTGTGGTGATGAATAGCCTGCCGCCTGGCTTTACAGCTTGTATGCAAGATTTGACGAATAGCTCCTGGTTATTTACATGTTCTATCACCTCTGAAGCAACTACTCCATCATAGTGGTTAGCCATCGATTTTGCGTGATCCTGAAATATAAATATTAAATCTTATGAATTAGTCTTGAAACCGGTATCCACATACCGAGACGGTGTTACCGAGTCAAGTGTTGCTATTAAATTAACTATACCAATATTTAGGATAATATTATAAACAAAACGATAAAAGATAAAATAAGATAACAATATTTATATATATATTATTAATATTATGATATATTTATTTCTATAAATGGCGTAGAAATTTAACAGCTGTAAGAAACATATTTTAGAGTAGACCATAACTAAAATAAAAGTATATTAACACGGAAGGGTACAGGCAAACAAAGGCGAATAAAAAAAAATCTTTGTAGAGAGATTAATTCCTTAAAGTCTATGCATAAATCTCATAATATTACTAACGTACATAATAAAATATGAATTCGACATGAAAAATTTAAAATATTTTTAACTATTAACTTTTGAAAAAAAAATCTCTAGGCGGTTCTCAATTAAAATAATAAGTTTGGAATAAAAAAGCAATGTCTATTAATCATCTAAATCTTTATTCTTATTGTCATATTTCAGTAACTCATAGTAAATCTGAGCTTCTAATGAGCATCATCATACATAGGCCTTCCCCAAAGATGTGTGTTTGTATACTAACTGGGGGGTTTTGCCATAATCGCCACGCTTTGCCGGCGGATTGGCGATCGTAGTTAAGTGATTAATGTATTCGAAGGGCGCAGCTGTCCATCCTCCGGCTAACCCCATTGTCGCCTTTTGGGCAAGGCACTACTACTTTCGGAAGTCCGGCTCCATAGAGTACTGCTGCCATTTATGGGCGGAGCACCTGAATACCAGATTGGATCTTCCTCCTGTGTACGCTCAGGTTGTGGAATCAACTCCCTACCGAGGTTTACCCAAGATACTACAGCAAATATTTTTACAGGGTCGGCAACGTGCGAGTTATAATCTCTAGTGTTGCAAGCGTTCATAGGTAGTGGTAACCGCTTATTATCAGGCGGACCGTATGCAATTTTGTCAACTTAGTGGTATCAAAAAAAACGGGGAAAAACATTGTAAGAAAATTATGAAAGTTTAAATTCACCTCACTCAATGTTCTACTTTTTGTGTTTATTTAATATGGGTGTTTTTTCGCAGAGCCTATTATAATAGGTCTTTACGTATGAAATTGCCAGTCTGCAGTACTGGGGGCCTAAAAAGACCGCTTTAGGTGAATCCTAATACGTAAGAAATGTCCAGGGGGGGCTACCCCCTGGACATTTCTTCATTTCAAATCACAATTTTTTTTTATACTCAGTCAAAAAACAATATTGGTCCATTTGGGTCAAAATGGCACGGTAAAAAGCTTGAAAAACGGATGCCCCACGAACTTAACGATCACCAGCGCAACGTGCGCGTCGGGGTCTGCCTTGCGCTTCTCAACAGGCACAGAAACGAAGGAATTTTGAACCGCATTGTTTCTTGCGACGAAAAATGGATTCTGTTTGACAATCGCAAGGGCTCAGCAAGTTGTTAGATCCTGGTTCAGCACCTAATCAATGCCCTAAACGAAAAATGACCCTTAGACAAACGTGATACGAACGTGAACGTCACAACAGACGGTTTCCAAGCTACAAGAGCTGGGGTGTGAAGCTCTCTGTTATCAGTCGTAATCACGCGCTCTGCGCCTTACAAACTACTGCTTTTCCCAAAATTTGGATTATTTTTTGGCGGGAAAATGCCTTTGAAGAGTTTGTTGCCCGTCCATATGGTTTCTTAAAGGGCATCGATAAACTGCCACTGCGTTGGCTAACATTCATCGATTGCTTGGGTGATTAATTTGATTAAAATATATAGAAAAAAATACCATACTTTATTTCGTACAAAACGGCAATTTCATAGCTAAAGGTACATTAAAAGTACATTACATGTACAAAGGTACATTAGGGCTGTGTAAAAAAACCGGTTAAGTGCGAGTTGAATTCGCGTGGAGAGGGTTCCAAAATTGCTGAATATATTGTCTATTGTTGGATTCGGTCTTGTACCAAAACTTAACATCGTAGTTGAAAAACATGTTTTCCCATACAATGCAACCACAAACGTAAGTTTGTACGCACAATATTGAAAGATTTACCATGTTATTTTAAGACCATAGACTTCTTATAGGTTTCCCTGTAATCTATAGGTAAAGAGCTATTACCTATATTGTGGAATGTTGTTATTAGAATTTTAGGCTCAGTAGTTTCGAAGATAAAGGGGAGGAAATGGTAAATTTTCGTAATTTTTCTTAAATAACTTTGAAACTGTATATTTTAAAATTATTATATAATACATTTGAGACCCTCACAATAAGCCCTTCCATTTCGTATATTACACGGTACAGTTTGCCAAACTTTCTTCTTAAATTTTCTATATTGCCCCCCAAAAAGGAATTGAATTTGAATTTGGATATGGGGGATATTCAACATTCATTTATTTACGTTACACGTACACGTTTGGGTCGCAGAAATTCATATGTGTACCAAATTTCTACTTAACCGGTCAAGTAGACTCGGAGCAAATTGGCTGTGACAGACGGATAGACAGACACACGAGTGATCCTATAAGGGTTCCGCCGTTTTTTCCTTCGGACGTTTGAAATCCTAAAAACATTCGGAAACAGCTCCAGGTGGTGTTATTTGAATGTATGCGTAAGATACCCCGAAATAATGGTCAGCAAGGAGAAGATTATTCATATATTTCTTTGAGAAAAGCTAGTGTTGATGCAACTTCAATAACAGCTAATGTTAAGTCTTAATTAATTCATACCATGGATAAGTCTTCATTAACTCATACCATGGATAAGGCAATTCCACTGGAGTTTTGAGATTCCATCATCATCATTATCATATCAGTCATAGCACATCCACTGGTGAACTGAACAAAGGCTTCCCTCAAAGATTTATACAATTGTGTCAACATTTTGGTGGGAATTTGCCAGTTCTTACCATGCTTGGCAGGCAGCTTTGTTAGTGCATAATGTTATACAGAAGGGACGCTGCTGCCCATCCCCCTGGTCTATTCCCTAGTCGCCTTTTACGACATCCACGGGAGGAGATGGAATGTTGCTATATTCTTAATACGGACACCACACGGATTCATAGGTATTTTAATATAATATTATCATTATAATAATATTTTAATCATAATCAAGAAATGAAGGGCATCCGCGTAAGTACTGTCCAGTCCTTCTCCTATTCCTGGACGATGTTGGATATTTTGTTTTATTTCTGTAACATATAATTTAGAAACTCCGGTTTTTATCTAAAATATGTGGTTTGAAATAAAGCTTCAACAGAAATGCTGATTTGAAACAAAGCACACACACATTTATGTTTAGGATAGAGGACCAAATTAAATGTTGGAATTCCAATATATAAATCCGGTTTAAGTTTTCTAACCCCACAGTCTGGGCATGTGGTTAAGGTACTCGTTTAACTTGGCTGTAGTTCGAGGCGAACCTAAAGTTGGGCGGTAATGCCAACATATTTCAATCAATTGCCAAGTTATGTGATTGGGAGTATTACATCCTTGGTTTATGACCATTGCTTCGACACAATTCATGGTATAGGAGGCCATAATTTGAACTAGCCATGTGCAGGCTGATATAATCACGAGAAGCACTTACCTCTATGGTAGTATGGATGTAGTTAGGTTTGCTGTCTGCTATTTTTGGGTCTACATTTTTGTGTTCTTCCGCCACTTGGATGAGTTCTTGGCTCGCGTCAATACCCGTGACTACAGCACCAAGCCTTGCCAAAGCCTGGAAATATAAAGCATATCTGTGATCTCTTTTTTGGTACCCGGATAGAGGATAGATCACTACTTCTTCTGCCATGGTGAATAAGTGAAATAGTAGATTAGAATAGTTTGAGCATCAGTGTATGTCATTGTACTATTAACTACATACAGCCATCCATTCGCCAAGCGTGGGAATTATGGCAATATTAACTAGTCTGTTCGGGTGGCAGTCAATGAGTAAGCCGTTATTCAAAGGGGACTTCACAGGCCGATAAGATGATGTTCTTAATTATATTAACCTATGCCGCCAACGAATTGACTATATATCAGAAAGATGTGCAACATACCACTTTTGTATATTAAGTTAAACAACTAAACTGAACTAAGGCAACAGAAGTCAAGTGTAAGTTTAATATTTACACCATATGTTTCCAATCTCGAATAAATGCTTGTCACATTATAGCATTGCAATTTAGATTCGTTAAAGCTGGGACTACAGGAATAGACTTTAGGCATCTTGATATAAAGAGGACGTGATGCAAGCAAAGGAGCGGATACGGGAGAACGCACTGGGCGCAGGCGCCGCAGGAGGGCACTGAGCGATCTCCGGCCACCATGAGAAGCGGCCTACGGGCTATGAACTAAGGGCCGTCACCCGAACAGAAACAGGACTGAGACGGCGGCGCGTGTGTTCTGCGCGCGCCTCTCTGTAAACATGTGCGGCCAGCCAGGTCACACAGAGACGGGGCCCGTCAAACAATGTCGGGCCGGTATCTACCAGGGGTGCGGTCTACTTGTGACAAAGCGAACACCTCACCCCCAGACAGATGTAAGTGGAAGGACACTGGGGTTTTAGCCGGTAAGATCCGGCATGCTCCTCTGTCCTTACCAAGGCGGAGGAACTCGCTGAGGATTTTCTTACGACAAAAACAAATATCTTGATATCAAACAAGGTCTTTTTTGTTTGATAGTTATTGGAAATATATGAAATTAAATTAAAATATTTTTATTCATGTAGACTATTTGCAGGCTCTTTAAGATGCTTGACAATTTAAGTAGTAGCACAGTTTCAAGCTGTTGGTCCTATGGAAAAGAGCTGGTAAGAAAGAAAATACACTCACTCTTTTTTAATATTTAAAATATATGGTTCAGGTAAAGGACATGTACTTTACCAGATGGTCCAGTATCCCTACATATCCACTGTTACTGAAGAGCATGCTATTTTTTCCACTTTAATTCACTGCCTCGTTTAGTCCATTTTACCATCAGCTGGAATACATCAATTTCCTACTGTGAAAGTTATACTCTAGGAATTCTATGCAATGTTTTAATTATTCACATTTCCTAACATTTCTAGGAATAAATAAAAAACTGGCACAGTAGGTTATGGTGCCATGGCCCAACACAGCGAATATGTACATGTTAGCAACCCAGTTTATATAAATTTTACCAAAAATTCATAGCCTAAAGACTATAGGTTAATTAATAGTACTATGTAGTATCGCTTTAGTATTTGTTTATCAATCAAAATAATTTTAAACAAATATTTCATAATATCTATAATTATAATATCTTTATAAGTTGAACAGGTCATGGTCATCCGGCCATCTACGGTCACTTGCAAGGGCATTTTTATCAACGTTAAAGTGACGACAATACTGATAACGGCCTTCAATGCACTTTGAATGGCATTGATGATAGCTGGCTATTATTTATCATGTGTAACAGGCTAATTATTAACTCAGCACCCTGCTTTGATGAAATAGCACATAATTATAGTGTGAAAATCTGTATACTTAATGCACTCATAGATTTACAGTTTTTCCACAGTTAACAAATATATGTTGTTTACGGGGATGCCAAATGCTTATTTCCTGTGCAAACTTAGGCATAACTTATTCTTTTAAGACTGTCAAGTTGATTTATTTAAATAACTCGTTAACTCTCATAAATATAAACATTAAAGAATTCAATAACGAATCCAGAGCACATGAATACCTCAATTTAATGGTAGCATATGGTCGTTTACCAGCTCACTTGCTGGAAGATCACCAGATATAACAATTGCAAATTTATTTTGAACTGTACTGTATTAGTAATAACTACAACCATAACTGACCACTATACCGTCTGTGTGTGGGCAAGAAAATATCGGATAATAGCTGTAAAAATACTAACAAACTAATAAACTACAATTATTGAAAAATAATTTCAGAATTGGAGAATTCAGATTTAAGTCCCATCTATGGCTGTCTAAAGATAGACGCCGCCGTAAAATTCCTGACGGCTAATATAATGAAAGCTATAAATAACAACTCTACTATTAAATTAGTGAGTCATCGTAAAAAAAAAATCATACCTTGGAGGATTACGCCAGGGTTGCTTCGCTGTATAAGACACAGGGTTAAGCCACACCTTAGATCAGTCTTTCCCAACGTGGGCGATAACGCCCCCTTGTGGGCGCTGCAGGCCTAAAGAGGGGCGGTAAGAGACCCAGAAAAAAAGGGGGCATTGTGTAGGGCTTTGGGGTCGATTTATAATTTCATCTACCTAGCTAGGAAGACTCTTAGACACCGACTGAGCTCTCGACTCTCGACTACATCTTGTGAACATCAACTAATATTAATTAAGATATAGCTCAAACTCGGTTCGATATAAAAGACCGCGGGCAATCATGTTTTAACAAGTTTTTGTTAAATAATCCGAATTGTACATTCCTATACCAATCGGCTGGTTCTATAATACTTGTTCTTGCTTGTCGAGTACGATTGGGCGTCGAATGAGATAAACGAGTTTATGCACGTTTGTCTTATTCCTGTTGGTGCGTGCTGCTTATGCAATCCTATAATAAACGACGTAAATTTATTTTATTTTCATTTGCGGTTTCGCGCATAATAGATAAGCAGTACTTGATTTCAACACTTACGTATTTCTTAAAACAAAACAATGTCGGAAGTAAAAAAGAAGAGACGGCAATACTCTGCGGAATTTATTAAATTCGGATTTATTGAAAATCCCACAAACCCGTCGTCGCCTTTGTGTCTTCTATGTCTAAAAACATTTTCGAACGAAGCAATGAAGCCTTCAAGACTGCAAGATCATTTGAATAAAATGCATCCAGATAAGACAGAAAAGAATGTAGCATATTTTCAAGACCTAGAGAAGAAGCATAATACTCAGCCAAGTGTATCAAAACTATTTTCGGCGGCTGCTAAGCAAGATGACGACGGACTTCGAGCTTCGTACAATATCTCTTTGTTAATTGCTCAAAAAGGCAAACCACACAACATCGGAGAAGAGTTAATTTTGCCAGCAATAAAGGAAGTAATAACTACTGTGCTTCATAAACCGGCCGCAGATATTATCCGAAAAATTCCTTTGAGTAATAATTCTGTGCAAAGACGAATTGATGAAATGGCTGAAAACATTGAAGAATCATTGTGCAATCATCTGAGGACTAGTCAATTCTCAATTCAGCTCGATGAGTCCACTTTACCAACTAATGAAGCGTTGTTGCTATCTTACTTGAGGTTTATTAAAGATGAGAAAATCCGTGAAGAACTATTGTTTGCCAGAAATTTGGAGACAGATACAAAAGGCGAAACCATATTCAATACATTGGAAAAGTTATATCTATAAATAATAAAAATATATAAATATTATATCAGTTGCTACGGATGGCGCTCCGGCTATGACAGGCCGCCATAAAGGCTTCATAGCATACTTAAAGAATAAAATTCCAGATGTCCTTGCTATACATTGCGTTATTCATAGACAACATTTGGTTGCTAGAAACTTAAGTGAACGACTATTATTATATATTATATATATATTATATGATATATTTCAATCACTGCGATATGTCATCAAAGCAGTCAATAAAATCCGTAGCAGCTCTTTGAATGATAGATTATTTCATCAGCTTTGTGTTACTAATGACGAAGATTTCAACCGTTTGTTGCTTCATACTGAAGTTCGTTGGCTGTCAAGAGGCAATTGTCTGATTCGATTTTACAACCTGTTTGACTCTATGATAGAGTTCTTGGAAACTAAAGATACAGAACTGTGCAACAAGCTCATAACATCAAATAATGATATAGCTTACATGACAGACCTGTATAAAATGTTCAACGACATGAACCTCCAACTGCAAGGCGATGAACTAAATTTAATTAAAACAAAAAATGTCGTTGCTGCTTTCGCAGCCAAACTGCTTCTGCACAAAAAGAATATGGGCAGACGTGAGTTTCACAATTTTCCGAATTTATCAGTATACTGCAGTAACGACGACTTGTTTGCCTACTGCCAACATTTGGAAAACCTCCACATTGACTTCACCGAACGATACCAGGACATTTTAAACTTGGAAATACCAGACTGGGTGTTGGATCCGTTTTCAAATGTCAACACAGCAATGTCACCTCAGCTGGAAGAAGATCTTATAGAATTGACAACAAACGAAGAAATAAAAATCAAGTTCAAAAATGGATATCAAGAATTTTGGCTACAAAAACCGATGCCGCAATTGTACCCTGGATTGTGGTCAATTGTTAAACGATTTTTGATAGCATTCCCATCGTCATATTTGTGTGAACGTGGATTTAGTGCTGTGGCAACGCTGCTTACTAAAAAGAGAAATCGTTTGCGTGTTACCGAACGTGGCGACTTGCGGCTGTTTTTGAGTAAATTGGAACCTGATATCAACAAACTTATTGAACAGCATCAGATTCAACCTTCACATTAGTTTTTATATAAGAATTGATTATGTTTGTTTTATTTTCAATAAAAGATACTCTGTCCAAATACTATAAATTTGCGTTTCAATAATCAGTTATAAGTACTTAGCGGTTTTTAAGTATGTTTAAAATGGGGGGCGTTAAAAAATAATTTATTCTTAAAGTGGGCAGTAGACAAAAAAAGGTTGGGAACCCCTGCCTTAGATCAAGGAAAAATCCAGACAACTTAGAAATAAATTTAATTTACAAGAGATATAGAATTTTTTGCAAAAACATAATACATAAAGTTAAATGTGTATTTGAGAATGGAGAATTTAAAAAGCTAATAATAGTTAAAAAAAACATGGAAACTGATTAAAACAGTTGCATCTTTAAACAGAAGAAAAGAGGAAAAACTTCTAAAAATGGCTCATGGCCCACAAGTTTCAGTTAATGAAATTAATAACTACTTTGCGACTATTGGACAAAAACTTGCTGAAAATATAATAACTACCGACAGTACGGGTGTCCAGCACCTTTCCAAGCAATCTGTGAATTCCTTTAGTTTACTGGACATCGATGACGATAAAATATGTTCAATAATAATGAATCTTAAAGATGACAGCGCCGTTGGTCACGATGGTCTGTCAAGTAGAATATTAAAAGCGGCATGCCATATTCATACCCCATCTATTAAATACATTTGCAATCTAAGTTTCCGTTTGGGTATATTTCCAAAACATTTTAAAACAGCCCTTATCCACTCTATCTTCAAATCAGGAGGTAGAGACAGTGTTTTTTTTAGTGTTAGTGACTATAGACCAATTTTGGTCCTTCCTGCGATGTCCAAGATACTTGAAAGGCTTTTATATAATAGGTTATACAATTACTTAATATCTTTTAAACTTATTTCTAGCAACCAATACGGATTCAGTGTGGGTAAATCTATTGAAGACGCCTTAAGAACATTAACTGAAAATATAGTTAAAACTGTTGACAGTAAATCAAAATGCATTGTATTAACATTGCAAAGGCATTTGACACTGTCTCTATTTCATTGCTTCTCAATAAGATTGAAAACATGGAAATAAGAAGTAATTAATTGGATCTTATACCAGTGCAGACGCCAATGTAACTTACGGTGTTCCATAGGGAAGTATACTCGGGCCTACACTATTTTTAATATTTATAAACCAAGTTTGCAATATTAACTCGCATAACGCTAAAATCGTAACTTTTGCAGACGACACTGCAGTTGTTTGCCATGGAAAGAGCTGGGATGAAGTAAAAAATGCAGCTGAATGTGGGCTCAGAGTAATAATGAACTGGCTTAATAGTAATAGACATACCATTAACCTCAGTACAACTAAGTATCTAACCTTTTCTATGACGAAGCGGACACTCCTTGAAACTAATAAAATTAAAGCACACACATGCTCTAATACTAAAAATAAATCATGTCAATGGACGGAATTAGAAAGAGATACCCCAATCAAATATCTTGGTGTCCGACTTGACGAAAACCTCAATTGGCACAATCATATTGAACTACTTACAAACAGAAATGGAAAAATTATGCCAACTTTAAAAAACTATGCTGTATCGAAAATCCAGATATATTAAAGATCATTTATTATTCGTTGTGTCAATCGGTTCTGGGATACTGCTTATCAGTCTGGGGAGGCTCTCATAGTTCTGCCCTCATAAAACTCGAAAACGCACAGAGAGCCGCTCTCAAAGTTCTAACATCTAAACCTAGGTTGTTCCCCATCATTAACCTATTCCAAGAAACTGGAGTCCTTTCTGTACGTCAACTTTTCCTTTTACGTATCTTGATTTACGCGCACACTGAGCTATCAAACGAGAACTCTGAAACTATTAACAACAGAAGAAGAAACAATATAATGTTTAAAATCGTTCTCCATAAGACATGTTTTGAGGAAAGACACCCATACATATCAGCGCCCTATATTTACCATAAAATCAATAAAACAACAAACCTCAACAAACAATCACTTTTCAATTATTTTTTTTTAAAATAGTTATATAAGTGTATTATATTGTCCGTGTGGTGTCCGGGTTAAGAATATAGAACCACTCCATCTCCTCCCGTGGATGTCGTAAAAGGCGAATCTAAACCAGAGGGATGGGCAGCAGCGTCCCTTTTGTGAACCGGTAGCCATACTGCGCTCACCAACCCGCCTGCCAAGCGTGGTGAGTATTATGCAAATACCCCACAAAATGATGACACAGTTGTAGAATCTATGGGGGAGGCCTTTGTTCAGCAGTGGACGTGTAAATGGCCGATATGATATGATGATTAAATTATAAAGAAACCAAAGATATTTTAAGTGTTCCAGTGAAGAAAAAAAAATTTGTATCCCAGATATGCATGCGCTTATTTAGCACACACCACACACACACACATACTCAAATGACAAAATCCTCCGTACCTACTTTGTTTTTAATTGTCTATGTCTTATTATATTATTACTCTTACCTTATTATCATCTGTGCTTTTAATAATAAAGGATTATAGCACAAAATTGAATATATTGTGAGGCACCTTGACCCACTACGAAGGTAACTGTTACTTATAGCACAGGTAATCCTAATTTATGTGACAGTGTAATTGTAATTTTTTAATTGTTGAATAAATAAACGTTTATTATTTATTTATAATTGCAAGTAATATTATTGATTAATTATTATAATACAATGTAGCAGTGACCTGGTAGGTCAAGTGCCTAGTCCCAGTGTAAATGGAGCCATAGTTTTTTTCTCTTAAGAGTGTCAAGTTGATTTATAATTACTTTGATAGCTCACATATTTGTGAAGCATGTAATTGACTAACCATCAATTATATTTTTGTTACTCACTACAGTGCGGCCTCCGAGAGAATGTGTTTCTGACATCTGTTAATTGGTCAATTTTATTTTATACTAGCTGGGACCCGCAGTTTCACCCGCCGTTTAATTTAAAAGAAAGTGGATTATTTAAATATAATTTAGGGTATATTGGCATAGACACTTGACATACAGTATGTATATATATATTGGATTTCATGGGTTTTATTTATTGCATGGAACTTCTTCCTTTTAATATATAAGTGTTTCTTACCTCTGATAGTATACCACCTCCACAGCCCACATCTAAAATAGTTTTATTTTTAAGGGGTTGTAAATCTCTTTGACCAGTTGCTACTAGACCATCTCTAATAAAAGGTACCCTGAATAAGAAAACATTTGTTTTTTAATTTAGTTAACTAGATCATGGTAATAACTATGTGAAAAGTTCTTTTTTATTCACTATAGTTAAGGCCACCACACTATAATAGTTAATTTAACCCAAGTTTTGTTTTTTTACATACATGAGGTAAAACTTTAAAAATTGAAATTCTGAGTGAAAGAGCAAGGGAAACATGAATGGCCATGAATACAGCACAGTAGTACAATTGGCAGAAATTAAGCAGTTTACAGTATTTCGTTTGGAGACATATTTCAAGGTGGAGTTAAGAATCTGTTAGTAGTAGTTAGACTCTGTTTAGTAGCAATGTTAAGATTAAGTTACAGCTGATAATTTCCTGATGGAAAAAATAAATATAGGCAATCATGTATGGAGGGTTGTTGGTTGATGATCGTTTTGTGATAGATTTGATTTTGACTTACCTCAATAAATTCATACTATGTAGCATAGCCATTTGCCCTTCTGGATGCCACCATTCCTTCATTTGTTTTGAAAAAAAATCTACATCAGAGGCATCAACTGTTGTGTCTGTTTTGTGTTGATTATTTCGAATGGGTGTCGATGACCACGAAAAACCCCACTTAGGCATTTTTAATGTAGTATTTCTGTAACAATCGTCAATTTTCATAAATGAAAATTGAACTACCATTACTTTTATGTTACCTGTTACAAACAGCACTGCCCAAAGTAATACACACATAGTCTTATCTAAAATAGTTCTGCTTAACTTCCATGACCACATTTTCCTTATTGTATTAGATGATATATCTAAAAATAAACACCGGTATTGACCAAGTTTTGTTTGAAACTCTCGCCAGCTTGCATTGCAGTCACAGATTACAGACAGCGACAGTCAGAGTAGATGACAGATGACAGCACGATGACTGTGACATAACGTTAAACTTCTTCTCATAAATTAAGGCTTCTGTAGATTATCTTCCACAATTTCGCCAATGTCATGTAATAAGGCAACGATGGACGATGTTCATATTAATCAATTCTGTGTTATCAACGTTGTTCGGTGTTCAACTTATTCAAAACTTAATTTATGACACTTATGGAGAACCACATTTTTTTTTGCCAAATATGTACCTTGTGTACCTAGTCTAGTTTCACAGAACATCAAATCAAATGCAGAAGATTTTTCAATATCGCTGGCCAATTTTTTTTTGTATATTATCCAAGCAGAGAAAATATTAAGTATCAGCAAACCCAACTATAAACAATACCCAAAAATTATAATTTAATTTTATTAGATTTCATATATTTACCCAATATATATACAAAACAAGTAAATACATAAGAAAGAAAACGTTAAATAACTTAAATTGGTCATTTACCTTCATTGATGTATTACATATGTTACTAGTTTACCTTCCTTTCCTACAAAATAATGTCGTTAGTAAAAATTCTACTAATGATCGAATGCTTCTATAAATTACATTTATATTTAAGTTTATGAGTATTTTATGCTTTATAATAATTTTTAATCACGCACTTGATTAATGATGGTATAATTTCAAAAGGCACGTACCTAGGTAGTCTTCTTGACACTGCCGTATAAATGATGTACAATGAATAAAAACGGTGAATTTAAACCCTTTTCAACAAAATTAAATGCATAGCGATTTAATCTATCATTCTTCTGGCGGCTTCATGATAATTGCAATCGTAAGCTGTCACGTGAACAGCGGGCGCCCCGTTCCCGCGACCTCGGTTGATATTATTGCCATTGCCAGCTTTATAGATATGTTTATAGCAAATTAGTATTTTAAATAAAACATTGCATAAATAGGCTGCTTATGCGGGCAACATGCTTTACTATGCATCCTTTGCTTGCTTACCTACACTTTTCTAATTTTGTTTCTTTGCTATGTACCAACCTCTTGCCTTTTTTTATTGATCCGGTGGAAATACATCATGTACTGCCTCCGCCCAGGGTAAGGGCGGAGAACTCGAATAATCTTCATCTAGAGCCACCCATTGGTGCAACGCCTTTAGGCACATCTCAGAGGGGATGACTGTAAAGCGGTCACCCCCTCTAGCGGTGGGAAGGCGACTGTACAGAGGCCACCTCTCCAGGCACTTCTCGGGGGGATCGTAAAGGATTCCCCCCAAGTCTTGCTGTGCACTGTGCTGTGCACACGGCGGCACGTGACCACGTACGCGCCACCGTCTTTCCGGGGGTCGCTCGGTGTGAGCACGCAGACTCCCCAATCTGCGCGACCGCGACTCCCGAGGCCCCTCACCATGTAATGACGGCAGGGGGCTCAGGCGTGTTGGACCTGGACGCCGGGGCGGTTGTCACCCCGGCGTCATCACGTCCTTCTCCGTGCGGGATCGGCCCTCTCCCGATCCCGTTCTGCAGTCTCCTTCTGGAGCATTACGCTCTCGCAGAAGGAGATTACTGCACTCCAATTTTCATGCTCTGCCAACATAGCCAACACTACTGCCGGCTGAGAGAGATCTTGCCCGATCTGATCGACCAGGATCCACCACTCGGCAGCCCATGCAAGGCATTCCTCGAGCGTGTGCTGTGCGGTATCTTGGTCGCTCCCACAATGGTGGCACTGTGCCGTAACCTCACGTCCTATTCTGTGCAGGTATGTACCGAACCAAACCAACCGAGACCGGTGAATACCTTCGTCAGACGGTAGGTGACGCGTTCGCTTCATCTGAGCTAAGCTCCGAAGAGCGGCAGGATGGCCTCGACGACGCACTTGGTCGCAAACGGCAACCGAAGGCGATGTCACCACATCTCGAGGGCGCGTCGTCGAGCTAGCCGCCTCAGTCTGTCGTACGCCCCTGAAGGCACGCTTTCGCCGATTTGGCGGAAGGAGCATGTCTGATCATAGACCCACGCATTCGTCTCCGCCTGAATGTCGAACGGCAGAAAGCGCGCCAGGAGAGTTGCCGCCTCGTAGGACACTGTCCCGTATCCCCGTACGATCCGTATAGCCACTCTGCGCTGCAGCGCTGGACGCCTGACAGCCGGGATGACCATACAGTGCAGTTGCTGACACAGTCGGCTGCTGCGCTCCGGGTCGTGGGTTCGATTCCCGCACGGAACAAATATTTGTATGATCTGCAGGTAGTTGTTCCGGGTCTGGGTCTATTGTGTGTGGAATTTATGTATGTAAACGCACCTACGACACAGGAGAAATCCTAGAGTGGGACAACGTTTAAAAAATATATATATATATACAGGCTGTCCAGTAAATAGCACGACATACTGCAGGGGGTGAGAGCTAGGGTCAATACCTACCAAAAAACACAATATATGTTCAGCAAAATCTTACGGCTTTACAGTACGAGGCGGCACTGAAAATTTCGGGAATCAAGGAAGTGACACAACATTACTATTTAAAAATGTATTTATTGCTTTTCGAAGTATTCTCCGCGAAATTTGACACATTTTTCCATACGATGGAACCAATCATTGAAGCAACCATTCCATTCGGAAGTTGGGGTCTCCAAAATGGCCGTTTTGTAGGCGTCCACAGCTTCTTTAGGTGATGAAAATCTCTGTCCACGCAATTTATTCTTTATTTTAGGGAAAGTATAGAAATCATTAGGGCTTAGGTCGGGGCTGTACGGCGGATGGTCTAATAATTCTATGTTTTCTTGCTCTAAAAACTCTTTTGTTCTGTGCGCGGTGTGAGAACTCGCATTGTCGTGATGGAGGATGATGCGGCGGTTGCAGTTCTCTCTACGGAGTTCAGAAACGACCTGTGGCAAACAAATGCTAGCATACCATTCTGCATTAACCGTTCTTTGTCCCTCAAGAGGAATAGTCGTAACATGGCCGGTTTTTTAGACAAACGTGGCCACCATTTTTTTTGCAACACTCCGTGAACGAACAATTTTTGTTGGCTTTAACTCATTTTCGAACACCCAAACTCGTGACTGGTTTTTTGTTTCGGGTTCGTACGCATATATCCAGGATTCGTCACCTGATACGATGTTGTATACAGCATTTGAGGATCCTGCGTGGAATCTTTCGAGAGTTCTGACGTACCAAGTAACGCGAGCCACTTTTTGCTCTTCACATAGCAAATGCGGTATCCATCGGGAAAACAACTTTTTTACACCTAATTGTTCATGCAAGATTATTTGTATTTGACTCATGCCAATGTCTAAAGTTGCCTGAATTTCGCGGTATGTCACATATCGATCTTCCTCAATCAGTTTACGCACAGCATCAACGTTTTCTTGGGTGACTGCAGTTTTTGGACGACCTTGACGAGGATCATCACTGAGCTTGACACGTCCACGTTGAAATTCAGCAAACCAGCGATAAATTGTGGTTTTGGATGGGGCTTCATCACCAAATGCAGAAATCATCCGGTCAACACACTGCTTTTGTGTTAAACCACTTCGAAAGTCATAATAAATCATCGCTCTTGAATTTTCTCGAGTCAATTCCAATTTCTCAACGACTAAACAAGTTTGCAAAACCTTGTGACAAGACCGTGAATCTTTTTTTAAATAAATAAATGGTATTCGATTTGTAAAACCAAGGAGTTTTCAATTAAAAAGATTTTAATATGACAGGAACAGTGGAAATATTCCATTCCCGATACTTTTAGTGCAGCCTATGTAGTACAAAATTTTCCGAAATATCGAAAAATCTCTACCTTGACACAGATTTTTAAGCATCTCGTAATGAAAAATTCCTTTACTAGTTTTTTTTTACCTCAAATTATTTGTGAATAGTTACTTTACTCATTGATAAGTCTTTATTCTATTAAAAACTTAAATGTTTTCAAGAAATAAAATTTTTATTTAAATTTTCACAGTACAATTTTCTTATCTTAAAATTTTGTACTACTGTAAATCCGTAATATTTTGTACATTGTGTTTTTTTGGTAGGTATTGACCCAAGCTCTCACCCCCTGCAGTATCGTGCTATTGACTGGACAACCTGTATATGGGCCGACCGATACTTTGTAGAGAGTTCCAGAATGTTCGCTTTCTAGAAGTTTCCAGACTATGTGGTAGTTACTACAAACCATAGTACAGCTACTAGATAACAGACGGCGCTACGTGCCTTATTTACGAAGAACCGTTCAGAACACTTTAAGAGTTTCTACACGCCTTAGTATCTCTACTAAACACCAGATGGCGCCACGATTCGCTATTGTTGCCGGACGGCCTAACAAGTGTGACAAGTGGCATGACTAGCATCTGCATGGCCTTGTACGCTTGTAATGCATAACGATGCATTCCTGTCCTCTTATACTGTAGCCCAAGGGATTTAGTACCTATTAAAGACTTTTTGCGGCAACCAATGCTCTTCAGCATAATAAGCACTAAACTGGCTCAGATAATTAAATGCATGTGCAATATGTGGCCTCGTGCAAACAGACATGTATATCAGCGATGCAATTAGATTTTGATATTGAATCCTCAGATCAGGTTTATGTTCTAGTCCAGGTTTCACAAGCTTTTGCCCAGGAACTGATGGGGTTGAAGCAAGTTTGTGATTAGCCATCCTAAAATTCTTCAACACTTTTTTGACATACTTCTCTTGGTCAACTTTGATTCCAATATTGTTCTACGTTATGTGCATTCCCAAAAAATGCTCTGCCTTCCCAAGATCTTTCATCTCAAAATTTTGATATAAGGTCTCACTTTACTTTACGTAACTCCTCCGCGACGTTCCAAAAACAGCACATCTTCCACATACACTGCTAAAAAGATGACCTTCTTAGCTTGCGATCCGAAGGTTGCAAGATACAGTTTTGGCAACTGTATCTTGCAACCTTCGGATCAAGGTCAGAATTTGTCCTCATCATGTTTCAAAATGATGACATGGCCTTTGTGATCAAGTATGCGCGGTCCTAGGGAAAGTTAGACTCTTGTCATGTGAGGGCCATATGTGTGGCAAAAATTCTTCTTGCTACAGTTGCTAACTGGTTTGTATGTATTAAAGCAAAGAGGTTTTAATAATCACATATTGTTTTTCTTTGGGACTTCTTCATTGTCGTCTTTTGTCTTTTTTTCTGATGTGTGTCACGAAATAAATTTCTATTCATGTTATAATGTTTTGTATTTCATTTAAACATTATATGTGAACGAGAATACCAATCCCGTTCAGGTTATGGGCCCAGCACGAGTCTATTCAATGTTTAATGAAAAAAGTTGTTACCTATTATGGCGACTGAAGGTAAAGTTGTAAGTACAACTTCAAGTGGTGAGCGACTGGAGAGATTGCAACCACATGATACAGGTATGAGCTTAACGTCTATAGAGAAACTTGACGGAAACTCTAATTATAACACATGGAAGTTTATGGTAGAGCTGTACTTAATCCATGACGACCTTTGGGAGTACACTCAGACGACACCCGAGAGTTCAGATGTATTAGGCTTAAAAAGAGACCAAAAAGCTAGAGCCAGGATATGCTTGATGATAAAACCGCATTGCCTGATCCACGTAAGACATGCAAAAACGGCAAAGGAGGCGTGGGAGTCTTTAAGGTCAGCTTTTGAGGATAAAGGATTAAATAACAGATGCCGACTTTTATCAAAGCTTGTAAGCCTAAAGCTTGAACAGTTTACATCAATTAGGAGTTATGTCACCGAGCTGATGTCAGTAGCGCAGCAATTGAGTGACATCGGTAAGGAGGTTGACGATGAGTTATTAGCAACGTTGATGTTACAAGGTTTGACTGAAACTTTTCAACCGATGAGGCTTGCGATTGAAAACTCAAGAGTAGAGTTGACCACAGACTATGTGAAGACCAAGCTGTTACAGATGGAAGCTTCATACAGTTCAGGTCTAAGTACCAGCACCAATGATACTGCACTTCTAACCGATAAACATCGTAAAGCAAAGAAACCTGTGCCAAGAAAGGCACATATGATAAAATGTTTTATCTGTAATGGACCACATAAAGCAAAAGTTTGCCCTGAAAATCCAAAAATCAAGAAGAATGCTTCAGTAGCACTTGGACTTGCAACGGCAGGAGAGTACCAAGAATGGATTCTTGATTCAGGAGCAACTAACCACATGACCAATAATAGAGAGTGGCTGAGAGATTTCAGGATGTGTGGCCGAAAGATAGAGATTGGGTGTGCAAATGGAGGTAAGGTGTTTGGTATAGGAGTAGGGTCTGTGATATGCGAGAAAGAAAATGCGAGCGTAAGTAATGTGATATATGTACCCGATTTAAAAACCAACCTATTAAGTGTGAGCACTATTGTAAAGAGAGGCTTTGTGGTAGTGTTTTCAAGGAAAGGTTTTCAGTTGTTGCGAGAAGATGGATGTAAGGTTACAGGTGATGTTGCACATACAGGTGTTGAGGAGAATGGTGTTTATAAACTAAAACTCTGTTCACAGGAAATCGCACTAGCTTCGACTATCAGTGAAGATATGGAGTTGTGGCATAGGCGTATGGGGCACCTTGGCATACGTAACCTTACATTGTTGAGAGACAAATTAGCCACAGGAGTAAGTTTTCCTAACACTTCAACTAACTTAGAGTGTACAGCGTGTTTAATGGGGAAACAAACGAAACAACCGTTTCAGAGAGGTCGTGCGAATAGGGCTAAAGAAGTTCTCGGATTAGTTCATTCTGATGTTTGTGGACCAATGGGTGAAAATTCACTCAGTGGATACAAATACTTCTTGACTTTCATTGATGATTTCACGCGTAAAACTTTCGTGTATTTCCTCAAGAATAAGAGTGAAGTATTTGAAAAGTTTCACGAGTTCAAGACTTTTGTAGAAAAACAATCTGGGAAGACTCTGAAGATTCTTCGGTCGGATAATGGCAAAGAGTATGTCAACCGACAGATGAACAAGTTGATGAAGGATTGTGGAATCCTACACCAACTTACAGTAGAGTATACGCCCGAGCAGAATGGTGTTGCAGAACGTGCAAACCGAACGATTGTAGAAAAAGCTAGGAGTATGCTTCAAGAGGCAGGATTGGAAACAACTTTCTGGGCCGAGGCCGTAAATTATGCCGTTTATTTAAAGAATAGGTCTCCGACAGTCGCAGTCAAAGGGAAAACGCCAGGGGAAGCGTGGACGGGGAAGAAGCAAGATCTGAGTATGATCAAAGTTTTTGGATGTAAAGCATTTGCACATATCCCCGACGCTAAAAGGAGGAAATGGGATCCAAAATCGAAAGAGCTTATTCACGTCGGTATCTGCGGAGAGTCAAAGGCTTACCGACTAATCGATCCGGCAAGCGGACAACTTAGTAAGGCGAGGGACGTTGTATTTTTCGAAAATAAAAAATTCAACAGTGTGAAGCCTATAGAGAATAAGAATGAAGGGCATGTGATAGTCAGTCTTGAAGAAAATTTGACTAAGAATGTAGACGAAGGTCTGCACCTGAGAAAAGCTCAAGAAGATTTTCAAGGAGATACTGAAAATAAAGAAGAGAAGATTGAGCAACCGCCAGTGCAGGAGTGCATTGAAGCAGAGAATCAAGTTGTTAGTGATGAAGAGTGGATGACATCTGATGAAAAGGAAGATGATGATCATCATGTGGAAAGGAGATATCCTATTAGAGAAAGGAAGAAAAGAGACTTTCCAGGTTATATCACTTACCAAACAACCGCTGGTGAAGATGATCCACAGAGTGTCGAAGAGGCAATGTCTAGAAGAGACAAAGAAATGTGGAGAGCTGCTATTAAGGAGGAGCTGGAAGCGCTGAAGAGAAATAAAACTTGGACTTTGGTGGAGCTACCACAATCTTGCAACGTTGTGGATTCTAAATGGATATTTAGAATAAAAGAAGAGACGGGGAGAAAGAAGCGATATAAAGCTCGTCTTGTTGCAAGAGGTTTTAGTCAAAGGCGGGGCATTGACTATTTTGAAACTTTCTCGCCAGTAGTGAGGCATAGCTCACTGAGGACGTTGATGGCATTAGCAGTCCATATGAATCTAAAAGTAGACCAAATGGACGTGAAAACAGCTTTTCTTAATGGAAATCTAGACGAAGTTGTCTATATGAGGCAACCTGAAGGTTTTGAAGAGAAAGGTAAAGAAAATCACGTTTGTTTGTTGCAGAGGTCGCTGTACGGACTTAAACAAGCTCCGAGAGCATGGAACAAAAGACTTCATGACGAACTGATAAAACTTCAGTTCAAGAGATCTGAAAATGAACCTTGTGTTTATACCAGATTTAATGAAGGAAAAATCATCATCATTGCAGTATATGTTGATGATATTTTATTATTCTGGAACGATGCTGAAGACTTGCGGAAGGTCAAGATAGATCTCGCCAACAAATTTGAGATGAAAGACCTAGGCAAAGCAGAGCTTATGTTGGGAATACGTATAACTCAGGATAGTGAAGGGATTAAGTTAGACCAAGAGCGGTACATAGAAAAGATCCTACGATCTTTCGGAATGGAGGACTGTAAGCCAGTCGCCATTCCAGCTGTATCAGGTTCAGGACAGCGTCTAGAGAAGCCGCAACCTGATCATAAATTGAATGAAGCTATTCCATATCGAGCATTAATTGGATCACTGATGTATCTGGCAGTGTGCACGAGGCCCGACATTGCTCACACAGTAAATCAGCTAAGCCAGTTTAACAACTGTTATGATGAAAAACATTGGATAGCTGCAAAGAGAGTACTACGCTATCTAAAAGGAACCATGCATTATTCATTGAGATACACGAGAGGTAATCGACAAGAACTTGTTGTAGGATATGCAGATGCAGATCATGCTGGAGACTATGATCGTAAATCTAATTCAGGGTGGTTGTTCTTGTCTCAAGGAGGAGCGATTTCTTGGGAGAGCAAGAAACAAAGAACAATTGCTTTATCAACTGCGGAGGCAGAATATATTTCACTATCTGAGGCTGCAAAGGAAGCGGTATTCCTTCGCAGGTTTATAGCAGAGATGGGGCGAGAATCAATTACGCTACCATCAATTACTATATTCACTGATAGTCAGTCGGCTATGGCGATAGCTAAAAACCCAGTGCACCACCAACGTACGAAGCACGTGGATGTGCGATATCACTTTGTCAGAGAGGCAATAGAGAAAGGTGATCTACAATTAAGGTACAAGGAGACAGCGCGGATGGTAGCGGATGTTCTGACCAAGGCGTTGTTAAGACAGAAGTATGAGTGGTGTGTGAGTAGTATGGGGTTGAGATGATGATGAGTGATGAGAGGAGTGCCAGGAGATATGAGATTAAGGAGGAGTATTAAAGCAAAGAGGTTTTAATAATCACATATTGTTTTTCTTTGGGACTTCTTCATTGTCGTCTTTTGTCTTTTTTTCTGATGTGTGTCACGAAATAAATTTCTATTCATGTTATAATGTTTTGTATTTCATTTAAACATTATATGTGAACGAGAATACCAATCCCGTTCAGTATGGTACAGTAAAATATGTGGTATTTATCCCACACATTGGCATGCATTATCCTCACATAGCTTCTTTTTTTATTGTGTTTAATATTAAGACTGTAATACATCATATATTTTAAAAGAGTATATCCATGGAATTTCTTGCCGGTTCTTCTCCATAGGACTAACGACTTGGAACCGTGCAACTTTTTAAATTCTGACTATTCGTAAGTGCCAGTAAATGGTTTACATGAATAAAAAAACTTTTGACTTTGACTTTGTGTCACTCAGGCTGCCACCGAGCATATAGCTTAGCGAGAAGAGTGGACTCCCGAGTAGTAGTTTTTTTATAGTAAGTAGACTTTATATTTATTTTTTGTCTAAAGGATGCATCATGTATCGTATCAAAAGTAATTGATTATAAATTGATAGAGTCTATTGATATGTGTACATGCATTCTAGTCGTAAGGGCATTGAGTTGTGACTCTGCCGTGACGTGCAAAATGGGTGCCTCCGTCTTTGTATAGCATTGAGTCGTGTGTCATTGAGTTGTGACTGCCGGGACCTGCTAACTGGGTGCCTGTGTCTCTGTACATTTGAAAGGACATTGAGATGTCTCTGCTAAGACGTACTAACTGGGCGCCTCCATCTGTATTTGCACATCAAGGCATTCAGCTATGGCTCTGATAAGAAGTGCATCTAACTTATCTACAATAAAAGCTCGTGCTTCAAGGCCAGGGGCATGTTCAATCTTTTACCCCTAAGCGATTATCTTCCGTGTAACTACGTGTACGTGTACGTGTAATTACTTCCGTGTAGTAACTTTTACTTATAATTCATTTATATTTACTTGGAACACCAGCGTCGTTTACCTGAACCAGTCGTCAATCTAATATGTATAACGTTCGCTTTTACATATGGCCGATATGCTCCTCTCACCTGTCAATAACCGCGGGCGCGGAGACACAATAGATTTTTCATTACGTTTGGCATTGTGACAATTAATGAGATATTTATGGCAAAACATGGGGAGTCAAGTCATGTGTAATTTGTTTGTTTTATACTATTATGGTGATCTCTATTTTACATTTGGCAGTGCAGTAAGCTGGTCAAGGACTAAAATTTGAAGTCTGCAAGGACATTTTATGGAAGGTTCAGAGAGTGGCATGTATGGCAATCACAAGAGCCTTCAAAACTACGCCTACACTGGTAACTGTGTGGATAATGGTTCTAACCTCACTAGATATCTACATTCAGATAGAAGCAAGGAAGTCACTGTACAGACTTGAGAAAGCAGGAGTTTGAGATCAAAATGAGCTCTGCAAAAAACTCATTTACGAATACCGTGAAAGAACTGGATGACCATTTACATACTCAGCGTCAGTCCAGCAGCCAAGCCCTGAAGGCGCTTAAATTTTTCAAGTTTAGATCATAACTCGTCAAAGAAAGTATAGTGGTTGTATTATTTGTTTTTAAGAATTTTGGCATATTTACTGACTTCTAAAAACGAGGAGGATCTCAATTCGATGCTGTTATTTATGCATATACATACACCTAAGTAGTACACCGAAATCACCGCGGTTTGTGGATACATCTGAATATTGTTTTCGCAGTGACTGACAATCAAGTGATAGTGATCTACAATCATAAACAACGGATAGCTAGAAAATTAATTTCAGCCTTGATTGAGTTCTTGGTCAAAATCAAGATAGTACTTTTTTTTGTTAGGTGTGAAAATATCCTTTTAGATACGTTATCGATGTATCGATATATAGTGCGTGAACCTAATTACATATCATTTAATGTGCGGATCAGATTGATTATTACTTGCGTTAACGGTGAAGGAAAATATCGTCATCGTCATCGCCAGCGTGGTCTAAGGCCTAACCTTTCTCATCGTGAGAAAGAGCCCGTGCCCAGCGGTGGGACAGTAACGGGCTGATTATGTATACTATAACAGACTATCAAAATTAACATAAGCTATGTGTGTTACCTCGGGATTCAACAATAGTAACAGATAAAAAAATTGACAATATAAATAAAATAAAAGTTGGTTAACAATTAGATCAATAAAATTATGACTTCATAGCCTCTCTAGTGCCAATTGCCAGCAGCCATATAGACACAATAGATTTTTTATTGAGTTTCGTTTTGCGGCACGCGATGAGATAGTAATGTCTTTTAGGAATGCATATTTGAACGTTCACGTTGCGATCCGAAGGGTGAGTAATTTTTTTCCTCAAAAAAAATGCGTCTGTATGTGTAAAGCAACAAATGCTGTGATTGATCGACGCCACGAGGCAGTCCCTTTCGTACGATTTTGTGCATCGCATATAGCAACCATAACTGGTTATATAGGATGTCGAGCTTGACGTGTAGCAATGTGAACTCATGCCTCACCTGAATCCAAATTGACTCTTAGAAAGTACTCCCCTATTTTCAAGAATCCACTCTAGTCTATTTTTAACAAGGTGTTCCAAAATCTTAGCTAAGACCGAGGATAAAGCAATAGGTCTATAAGACGATGAATCGTGAGAATCATTACCAAGTTTTAAAACTGGAATGATTATTTGAGTTTTCTATGACTCGGGAACAATTCCAGAGGAAAATATGGCATTGATAATATCAAGAAAAAAGAATTGTGAGACACCCCTACATAGCAAGCATGAAGACAACTCGTCCGCCCAAACCTGCAACAATTCTGACACTGTTAGCAATAGTTGGGGGCTGGTATATATCCACAGGGCTCTCCCTGTGGATCACACAACACAACACATCTCTATGTGTCATAATAAAAAAACTCTTTCCGGGAGGGATTGATCTAAAAATGTCAAAACAACAGTTCTAGAAGGAACCCAGGTGAAGAACTAAAGAAGAGTAATAGTTGTCGACATAGCTGAAAGGATTGGTAAACTGAAGTGGAAATAGGCAGGGCACATTGCTCGTAGAACTGATGGCCGCTGAGGCACAAAGGTTCTCGAATGGAGACCGCGCACCGGAAAACGCAGCGTGGGACGACCTCCAACGAGGTGGGCAGAAGACCTGGTGAAGGTCGCTGGGAGTCGTTGGATGAGGGCGGCATGTAACCGCTCGTTGTGGAAATCTAAGGGGGGAGGCCTTTGTTCAGCAGTGGACGTCCTGTGGCTGATATGATATGATGACATTCTTGGCTTAGATATCATCATTTCGGCCGAATGAAGTCCACTGCTGGACACAGGCCTCCCCCAAAGATCACCACAATGACCGATATGGATATGTTGTGGGCTCATTGGGGGGTTTTGCCATAATCGCCACGCTTGGCAGACGGGTTGGCGATCGCAGTTGAGTTGTTAATGTACTCGAAGGACGCTGCTGCCCATCCTCCGGCTAATCCCTTAGTCGACTTTTACGACACCCATGGGAGGAGATGGGGTGGTGGCATTCTGAGCCGGCACCACACGGCTTAGATATGGTACAGTATTATGGGGAAACAGTACAGACAATGAAGTGCTTTTTAAATTACAAAAAAAAATATATACGTATACATACGTGTACGTAAATGTATACATTTTTTTATGAATGGATAGTTGCAGGTCATACTTTCGTAATT
This sequence comes from Diloba caeruleocephala, assembly GCA_947459985.1. Taxonomy (NCBI): domain Eukaryota; kingdom Metazoa; phylum Arthropoda; class Insecta; order Lepidoptera; family Noctuidae; genus Diloba; species Diloba caeruleocephala. The sequence continues at coordinate 16,757,478 of OX381615.1, forward strand.
TAGGCATCCTTACTCTAACATCACTGTACAGTCTCGAAATCTGTTTATTTGTTAAAAAACACAAACATCTGTACTCCCAGAGGAAAGATCAATATTCACAATCTCGTAATTTAAGACTTCAAAATAATCTGTCCCTTCCCATCTCAAGTCTTTTATATTCCACTATTCTTATATTCCACTCTGGCCCGTATGCAATGTCTATAAAAATATTTAATAAAATACCCCAGGAAATAAAAAACATATTAAATTACAACGTCTTTAAAGTCAAATTAAATAAATACCTAAACAAAAAATCCTGTTACACTTTTTTGAAACAAGAGTGTTTTGAAGACAAGACAAAATTTGTATCATGTGATTAAACAAATTCTGTATCAACTAAGTAAATAATATTAATATAATAAGAATGATCAGATTTCGCTTTAATAATAATATAACATTAAAATCTACAAGATGTATAAAAAAATTATAATTAACATAAATAACCGCTTGAGAAATCTTTTAATAAGTATGTAATAATCTCTTCCTTTTAACATTTTAAGCAAACAAAAATACTATTGTTAGTGTATAGTAAAGTTGCTGCACCCTTCATATTGATACGCATCAAATTTTCTGTCAACTTATGAACCTAAGACGCAATAAAGATTTGAGTTTGAGTTTGAATCAATAATGTCAATGTTGCGTCAATGTCAAAACTAAAATTAATTAGCCATTTAATTAAAATTGGAATTGGAAAGAAAATAATTATTTAATACTTTCGTCAATGGAGTAAATTAAAATTGGAAAATAAGATATTTTATCGATGAGTAAGGGCGCAGCACCAAAAACCCCGGTTCCAGACGTGTCCAGCTTCTGCAAAAGCTCATTTACGCTTACTTTCGTATTAGAAGTCATAGGTTTAGATGTATGGCATGACTGCAATGAAGGATGGCTAGAACTTGGACCAATTGCTCAAGGAATTAGAATACAATATCAGTTGTATCCGGGACAACCTTTTGACGTGGATATTTCGATATGGCCACATGTAGCGAAGGTAAAAGAGAATTTTATTTTACATTCCATACATAAAAGCAGTCATAGGCACAGTGAACATTACAAGAAGGTAAGTGAAGGCTGCAATTTAATGCTGCAACAAAATTGGTTCATGAATGAAAACTTACAATGATTACAAGTTTGTGAAATAGTGAGGTAGAGAAAAGGATACTTTTATCTTATCAGGAAAAAGACTTCCACTGCTAAAAAAAGGCCTCCGCCATAGCTTTCTACAACGACCGGTTATATGGTATGTGACTTCATTTTCATGGGAATTTGCCAGTAGGTCCTCATCACGCTGCGTCCGATTAAAATGGCAGAGTTGAATATTGAATACGATTGGACCTTGGCGATGCCGTCACTAAAGTTGAGATTGTAGAAGCCATAGTGGCTGCGACGGCGTGTTTGGCCAAGGATGTCAGAGTGGGCAAAATTCGACGCTCACCGATGTCCTTGGGAACGATCTGGGTCTGGATCCCACTGGAGGCGGCCAAGAAGCTGGCGTCTACTTGCCGCATTTGCATGGGTTGGATGTCAGCCAGCGTCGAGGTGTTAGTGGCATGGCTATTACAGTGATTCACACAATAAACTGTCCATTGTGTTCAGACTTCGGCCTTCCAGCCGAACACAGGCTGGGATGCAATTCTTGTGCGGCCCAGAAGAGCAAGAGGGGAAAATAAAACCAGCCCCCCTTGTTTCGGCCGAGGGGCCAATGATATCTGTGCTAGCAGCACCGGTCACACGCTCCGACTCACTGGAGCTGATGGAGGCTAACTAAGGGTCCTCCAGGGCAATCTAAATCACTGCCGCAACATGCAGAATCTGCTGCTGTAGACTGTTGCGGGGTGGTGGGTTCCCTTGGCGATTGTGGCAGAGCCTCTATAGTCTATAGCGTCCAGGAACACCATCGCTGGTTCGGGGGCGCATAGGACTCCGTCGCTATGTATTGGTCTGAAGCCGAAGGTGAGCCGCACTGCAGGGAGTTGGACAGGGGGGCTTTGTCGTAGTGGAGTGGTGACTTCTGGCAGTAGTGGGCTAGTACAGACTTCGAGGGATACCTTTTTTTTTTTTTTTTTTTTTTTTTTTTTTTTTTTTTTTTATTTTTTTTTATTGGTGCCCAGTGGAATTTCTTCATGAACTTCCTTCGCCCCGGGGAAGGACGAAGGGGTATGCCGGACTCCTACCGGCTAAAACCACTGGGGCGGTCATCTTCGGCACCTAAGGGAGGCTCCAGGTCCTCGTATGATCACACTAGAGCCGCCCACTGATGATTGATGCCACGCCTATTGGCACATCTCGGAGAGGGTGACTGTAAAGCGGTCACCCCCCCAGGGGGATTGTAAAGGATCCCCCAAAGCGTCCCACGGCAGCGCGTGACCACATGCGCGCTACCGTCTTCTCTTGGGTCGCTTGGTGTGGGCACGCAGATTCCCCAATCTACGCACCCGCGAACCCAGAGGTCCCCCACCTTATAGCAATGGCAGGGGTTTTCAGGCGTATCGGAGTTAGGCGCCAGAACGGTTGTTACCCCGGCGCCGTCTCCTTCTTCTTCGAGCGGGATCGGCCCTCTCCCGATCCCGCTCTGCGGTCTCCTTCTGGAGCATGACGCTCTCACAGAAGGAGACCACTGCATTCCAGTTTTCGTGCTCTGCCAACATAGCCGACACTACTGCTGGCAGAGAGAGATCTTGGCCGATCCGATCGACCAGGATCCGCCGCTCGGTGGCCCACGCAGGGCACGCCTCGAGCGTGTGCTGTGCGGTGTCCTGGTCGCTATCACAATGGTGGCATTGTGCCGTGGCCTCGCGGCCTATCCTGTGCAGGTACGCACCGAAACAACCATGCCCGGTGAGCACCTGCGTCAGGCGATAGGTGACGCGCTCGCTCCTTCTGAGCCAGGCTCCGAAGAGCGGCAGGACAGCCTCGACGACGCGCTTGGTCGCAAATTGCATCCGCAGGCGGTGACGCCACTTTACAAGTGCGCGTCGCCGAGCCAGCCGCCTCAGCCTGTCCAACGCCCCTAGAGGCGCGTTTTCGCCGCTCTGGCGGAGGGAGCGTGTCTGATCGTAGACCCACGCATCCATCTCCGCCAGGATGTCAAAAGGCGGAAAACGCGCCAGGAGGGTTGCCGCCTCGTAGGAGACTGTTCGGTAACCTCGTGCGATCCGAATAGCCACTCCGCGCTGCAGACCGTGAATTTTGGTTCTGCAGCACTGGGCGCCTGATAGTCGAGCTGACCATACAGGCGCCCCGTATAGGACCACGGACCGCACGACTCCTCCGTAGAGACGGCGAACTTCCTCACATGGTCCCCCGAGATTGGGCAGCAGCCGGTGTAGAGCACCCACTATCCTCTCAACTCGGGGGACGAGGCGCTGGAAGTGCTCTTCGAAGCCCCAACGACTATCCAGGGTGAGCCCCAGGTATTTCATGTACCGGCCCACCCCGATTTGCGCGTCACCAACGCGTATCCACGAACTGGGTGGTTCTCTGCTTCTCGGCAGTCTGTGGAACCATAGCGCCTCGGTTTTCTGAGGCGCTATCCGCAGACCCAGGGCGTGGATTTTGGCCACGCCAATTGCCACCGCTTGCTCCGCAAGACGGATGGTTCCCTCGAAGGACTCCCCGCTGGCCAACACCAGAGTGTCATCAGCGTAACAGACTAAGCTGACGCCAGCAGGGAGAACGACACGCAGGACCGCATCGTAGGCGAGGTTCCATAAGAGAGGGCCGAGAACTGACCCCTGCGGAACCCCGCACATAATCTCCCTCCGCTTTACGCTACCGTCCCTGCCCACGTAGCGAATGTTTCGAGGGATACCTGGACAGGGTGGCGCGCAGCATTCGCTGTAAATGCTCGTCCCGTCCAGTGCTCGTCCTAGGGGACTAGACGGGATGGGCCGAGGGGGAAGATAATGCAAGACTGGGCGGCGTCACTTCAGATTGCTGAATCGGGGTTCGTTAGCACCTGCATTCGGTGGTGGGGAGGCGGCCGTGGATCTGACATGGGCGGCTCCTTCTGTGGCCCGTTTGGTGTCGGTTGGACGGGTATTGGAGGAGGTGGTCGCACTTTCGGACCACCGCTACATGATGTTCGACGTGGCCCTCCGTACGCCTTGCCCGAGCCGTTCTAGTCGCAGGCTGCGGTCGCGGCGTTGGGCGACCACACGACTGGATCGCGAGTTGCTCGTTGCAGCTGCCAACGCGTCGGCTTGGACAGAGGTCGATCAAGGGATACCGAGGAGTAGGAGGTTTCGGAGGAAGAGTTTCTCTAATGGAACCACGCCTATGACGCGGTCCTGCATGCCGTTCTCCCTGCTGGCGCCAGTGGGAACTCCTTCGACGAAACCATCCAGCTTACCGAGTGAGTGGTGGTAATTGTCGTGACCAAAATCCACGCTCTGGGTTTCCGGATAGCGCCTCAGAAAACAGAGGCGCTATGGTTACACAAACTGCCAAGAAGCAGAGAACCACACAGTTCGTGGATACGCTTTGGTGACGTGCGAATTGGAGTGGGCCGGTACCTGAAGTACCTGGGGCTCATCCTGGACAGTCGTTGGAGCTTCGAAGAGCACTTCCAGTGCCTCGTCCCCCGAGTCGGAGGATCGTTGGTGCACTACACCGGCTGCTACCTAATCTCGGGGGACTACGTGAGGAAGTTCGTAGTCAAAAAAAAAAATTAATTGAACATTAGCTATCGTTAATATTGTTCTTGTAACATTCGATTATAATATTCATACAAAACTATAAACGTGTGTTATTATGTAGCCATTAATGTTATTTTTAGTACTTATATTGATTGTGTCTTTTGCCTGGCTGTGTTGGTCTATCATGCTCACTAAAATGTCTTGCTGGCGGTGGCGTTGTGTATCGGGTCGTTCGGTTCCTTACAATATGGTTGAGCTAAGCAATGCTAATGCATGCGTCATGCTCGTGATACATATTATATTATTGTCTTAACACATTGACCAACATTTTTCTCGGTATATGTTTTACAATAATTTGTATCAATCAACATTGTATTCTCAATTATTTTAAAAGAGTATCCATGGAGTTTCTTGCCGGCTCTTCTCCATGAGATCAACTATTTGGAACCGTGCAACTTAGATTCTGACGTTTCATAAGTGCCAATATTTAGTTTATTCATAATAAAAAACTTTGACTTTGATGCATGGGTCTACGATCGGACACGCTCCCTCCGTCAGAGTGGTGAAGGCGCACCTCCAGGGGCGTTCGACAGGCTGAGGCGGTTGGTTAGGCGGCGCGCACTTGAGTTGTGGCGACATCGCCTGCGGACGCAGTTTGCGACCAAGCGCGTCGTTAAGGCCGTCCTGTCACTCTTCGGAGCCTGGCTCAGAAGGAGCGCCTGGCGTAGGTGTTCATCTCTCTCTGCTAGCAGTAGTGGCTATGTTGGTAGAGCACGAAACCTGGAATGCAGTGGTCTCCTTCTGTGAGAGCGTCATGCTCCAAAAGGAGACCGCAGAGGGGATCGCGAGAGGGCCAATCCTGCTCGAAGAAGAAGAAGACAGCACTGGGGTAAAAATCCAACCCACGAGAAGACGGTGTCATGCATGTGGTCACGCGCCGCCGTGTGCGCTGCATAGCACAGCGCACAGTCAGGCTTCGGGGGGATCCTTTACAATCTCTCCGGGGAGGGTGACCGCTTTACAGTAACCCTCTCTATAGGCAGGGCACCAGTGGGTGGTTTTAGTGTGACGTGTCTCATACGAGGATTTGGAACTTATCTGTGTCCACCCCCCTTAGGTGCAGTAAATGACTACCCAAGTGGTTTTAGCCGGTAGGAGTCCAGCATGCCCTTCGCCCTTACCCGGGGCGGAGGAAGTTCATGAAGAATTTCTACTGGGATTAATTAAAAAAAGGCACCCAGCACGCTTAGCAGATGGTAGGTACCCACCTGCCGAGCGCAGCATAGTTCTGCTGTTCGACGGAAGGTGCGCTGCTGCACATCTCTCTGATTTAGAGTCCTTTGTCGCCTTTTACAACACCCACAGAATGAAATGGAGTGGTGCTATATTCCCGATCCGGACCCCACACGGGCACTTTAACCAGTATCTTTATATTAAAACGTGAAGAGAAAACTTTGTACCCCATTTAAACATAATTGCATGCACGGAGGAGTGTGACATAAAGTTTATTTGGAGAAAGAGTGCAGATAGCAATAATAACCTTTAAAAAATATGAATCTCGATCGAATTTCGGCCTCTCGGCGACCACCAGTTTAATTCATTACAACATATCAAAATACTCAGACGGAAGATGTATCTATAATCTAGAAGACCCAATAATAGTTCGACTTTGCGGAACCTGTTCCAACCTCGCTTCTGAACCTAGAACTGCCCAGAATCCTTTAAAATATCTGTAGTTGTATCATGAAATCTGTCGAGTAATTATAATAATATGGCGCCGGCATGCCGCTGCCGCTGGCATAAAAAAGGCTTCATTTCTACAACCAAAATCACAGTTTTTGTCAACTGCCTAGAAGTTTAGTTTGTGCGTGAAACATTGTGTATCAAGCCTACTAAATTGAAAACCATCTAGGTTCACTATATACATGTCTCTAAAACTTATGTATAGAGAAGTCTGTATGAATCACAGAGTACATTTATACGAGTATGTACTGTCTGAATTGTAATCGAAAGTTTTTATTTCCTCATATTTTTTAAATAAAAGTTTTTAAATAGTTATTAATGGAAATTACTGCTGGCGCACATTTCTGTGAAAGACGGCCATGCCGAAATTAAAAAGCACTTCACTTTGCTAAAATGTTTTATTCTGCATTGATATTTGCAGAAAATTCTGATATTCCAATGTGCATCAGAAGTATACAAACCTTAAAGCACTCTATTCCGAGTTTCAAGTAGGGACTGATCAAACGGTCCGTATAATTCCACGTAGGTAACATTTCTATGAGCATGCAGTCGTTGGAAGCGGTCGATATTGGTTTTCTTCGACAGCCCGTGTATGGTATTGTGGTTTTTGAATTAATGTCAAAGCCTTATTCATCATCATAGAGCCTGTTTCGTGACGTTACTTTGTTGTCTTGAAATAACTGCTTTTGCTGTTACGTTTGATGAAATTAAGGTCCGTATTACAGAACGATTCTCAAGTCCAGTTCGATCTTCAATCACCTGATCATTGTTTAAGTATAGAATCTGTACTTGAGTATCGGTCACATTTCAGAACGGTAATCAATCTAAACTCAGCTGTGACGAGATTCAAATCACGCCTCAAGCACATATTACTCATTGTCTATGCATCAGCCTGTTTTCGATTACGATTTATTTCCATTACCAACTTTGTTCCGATCTGCTCAGAATAAGAAATATTGAAATGTACCTCAAAATCCCTATTAATTAAGAAAGATAAATATTCTCAAAGTAATTCCTCTTTACATAGAATATATATTATATAATATATTAGGTTCATTTTTAAAAGAGTTATTTTACATACTAGGTACCTACGTAAAATATTTTTATATATTTTATCGAGATGAATGTTGTTGAAGTTGAAGTATAAACTATAAAAGAACGTGTGTTGGCGTTGGCGCCAATTGTCATTGAACACTTGAATAGATGTTATGTTCATAAATAAATATCGTTCAATTAATTTGATGTACATATTAACATAGTAACCTGTAGCGAAATCGTGTTGGCTCCTCCAGAACGTTAAAGAAAAGAAAGTATTACGTTTTTCACCACATATGGGGATTAAGTGAAGCTACCTCATTTAAAAAAAATACAATTATATCAGTCCTGTAGATCTCATATACATCTGAGAGGAACAATAATGAGGAAACTTCTTTTCGAATGATCGTTAAATAAATCATTGTACTCGTAATAGTCAACTTCTCCAAAAATATCCATTTTGTGACAAATATATACTTACATTCAATGACATTTCACAGATACATTAATATATATTATAATATCATTGCAGAGACACTTATAAAAACATCTTAGCTTGTATTCAACAACAATACAAACAAAATCAATGAAAGAGAAATAACATTTATTAAAAACTGTGCTCAAGCGCTATCCGGACCACACTCACGTGATCACAGTTCAAATCTCTGCTCAAGTACAGACCTATTACTGAGTGACGATATGGAAATAAGCCACGACTTAGTTGAACTACGTTCAATAAATCTATGCTTGAGGGACGTTTTAAAATTAATGCTCAACTCAAAACTAGTTTTAAACTGAGATCAATGCTTGAGTTTCGTTCTGTAATACGGACCTAAGACGTCGAGCGACCTTCTTGAGGTTATCCTACATTTCTCCTAATTTTTTCGTTCTTTCCATAAAAATTGAACGAAGTCCATTGATGATAACGACAAAGTCATTAAAAGTCATAAATTAATATTAGTAGTGATAATAATATATTGCTAATTGGTTTATGCCGTGCAACCGTGTGGTGCCGGCTGAGAATACCACCACCCCACTCTCCCGTGGGTGTCGTAAAAGTCGACTAAGGGATTAGCCGGAGGATGGGCAGCAGTGTCCTTCGAGTACATTAACAACTCAACTGCTATCGCCAACCCGCCTGCCAAGGGTGGCGAGGCAAAACCCCCCAATGAGCACACAACACACCCAGATCGGTCATTGTAGTGATTTTAGGGGGAGGCCTGTGTCCAGCAGTAGGCTTTATTCGGCTGAAATTATGATGACGATGATTAGTAACCAGGAAACACTCAGAAAAATACAGTGTTTAAAATATAAATAGGTACTATAAATAGCTACGTTACAAGACATTTTGGCACAGATGCATTCTTCGGCATTGGGTGCGGTGATCCACGAGTAGATCCTGCGTCCCCATCGCAAGGTAGGTCTAAGGAACATGGCAGTGACTTTAGCTGGTAAGAATAGATAAATACTTATCGACATCCTCCGCTCTGGGAAAAAAAGAAGGCGCGTGCCTGACTCTTATCCACTAAAATCACCACGGTGTTCGTCGACCTACCTCACGTGGTGGTGTGGAATTCGAATTCACATTCACACACACGTATTGCTCAAGCCAGACTCACAGAAGAAGATGGTCGGCGTACCTATAAACATTTTTTTTCTCCCTGTGTCATCAATCCGAGGTATTGCCTTCCTGTAACAGCCCCTATACTAATTCTAATAATACACATTATGTCAATTGCGTTTAGGTATTTTGCGGACTTAATTACGGTTGGGTTCGAACATGGCAATTTCTAGAGAGAAGATGGCTGGCATTCTCAATTCGACACGCGTTCCCCGTAAGAGTGGTCGATCTGCGCAACTTTACTTCGACAGTGACCGTGTCCGTCGGAATAGGATCCCTCAGTGCCAGGTAAAAAAAAAAGATGAAAAAATGGTTGCTAAGGATTATTTTAAGAAGTGCGAAGGAGTAGAAATTATCTGTTTGTATTCGAATAGAGGCGTTAAATACTTATAACGGTACATATAAAGAATGCAGACTGTAACATAGGTAGCTCAGTTTTTTGATGTACACAATAGGCACATACATTTCGTACTTTAATGCATATTATGATCACTTCAAAAACATTGCTCAATTTCTTTTGTAATGTATTTTATTTTCTTGTATACGCCCTGGTGTCATGTATATTATTTATATTATTTTTGTACAGTTCTAAAAATGAAAAGAATACTGAAGTATACCTGCTTCCTTTGAAATTCGGCCAACGCCGGCAATTTGCTACTTTAAAAGAATCGGAGACTCCTCTGACGAAGACCATCACAGAGATGATATGGCAATGCGTAGAGCATTATATCCCAGCTTCATATATGGATGGACTGTTCGATACGCCATACCCAGTTTCAGGTTAGAATTGATTGCCGTCGTCATTTCACAGTTCACTAATGGACATGGGCATCTGCTATAATTCCTGTGGTGTACGGATTAAGAATATAGCACCACTCCATCTCCTCCCGTGGATGTCGTAAAAGGTGACTAAGAGAATTCAAACCAGAGGGATGGGCAGTAGCGTTTCTTCTGTGAAACAGTTGCCATTCTGCGTTCACCAACCCCTCAAAATGACGACACACGCCATGTAACTAGTTGTCTATGGGGATGCCTTTGTTCAGCACTTCTTTTGGCAAAAATGATGATCTGCTACAAAGTAGGTAGGGATTATCTTTAGTCACATTGCTGCACAAGCGGATTGGGTTTCACAGAGCCAGATTTTGACCATATGGTACCCGCAAAAGAATAGGTATATATAGAAAGGGTAGCAGGGGTTGCTGCGTGCATTTAACAACCCATAATGCATATTTGACTTTTCACTGTCGCTTTCACTGGAATGCCAAAGTTTAGTAAATTGAACGTTTACTGATATAATGAGACAGGCTGATAGCAGCTATTATCTACATTTTTTTTTATTGGTGCCCAGTGGAAATTCTTCATGAACTTCCTTTGCCCCGGGGAAGAGCGAAGGGGTATGCCGGACCCCTACCGGCTAAAACCACTGGGGCGGTCATCTTCGGCACATAAGGGAGGCTTCAGGTCCTCGTATGATCACACTGGAGCCGCCCACTGGTGCCACGCCTATAGGCACATCTCGGAGAGGGTGACTGGGTGAATTCTCAGAATATCCTTATAGAGATGACATTCCGGGATCTTTTATAAGATCTAACAGCGATTTAGTTACATATTGTATATTTTATCTAATGTTTTATTGGCACTGATGACAAATAATTGAGCTAATAACACTTGCTGAATAGATTACATTTATTGAGATACACGATATTGGTGCCTTACAGACGTAAGACACCAAGATGCAGCACTTTACCATGTACAAGATGCAATCTTAAATCGTAGTTCAGCAGATTTGACAGAGACAGATACAGAAAAAGAAGAATCTGGAACGAAGCAAGACACAAAACTTAAAGATAAAGAGAAAAAACGAATCGTGGAAGTTCAGAAAGCTAAATTTGAAATCAAGTTATCAGGAGACTCAATTATAGCTGGTAAAAATATTTTTATTAAATATATTATGTAGGAAAATTGGCCCGCGGATTACGCATCTAAAGATTAAATTGTCCTAAGAAATCGAACTTATTATGGAAATAGGTATTTTATAACAAATAATAAATTCACCTTATTGTAAAAGGTGAAATTTTCATACGGAACATCTATAAGGTTCCCTTCATTTGGGCGACAAAGAGCAGTGCGATAATAGCGCTTTAAACGGTTGACGCATTAAGCGGTTTGTATCATAATAAATTTTGCCATGTGACATGTGTTTTAGTCATGTGAGTGTAGTAAGAACAGGGTTGCAAACGCGCTGAAAACTATATGTTGCACCTCTATCGACAAACACAATGATCTTGCTAATACCGTAGTATCTACGTAGCTAGGTGTGCAGCAAGATCATTGTGTTTGTAAGTACTTCAAATATGCTGTGTAGGTATTTATAAAGTCATTATAGTAAAAATGTTAAGCATCCACAATATTCAGTATCAAAATAATTCTATTGAGCACCTTCGAACCTAGCGTAATTGGAAAACTCGAACCAATTTATGTACTTGGAGAGGTCGAAGGTCCCTTTTACGTACTCTTCTCGACTACTTATGTTAATAATAACTCTCATGAGAGGCTATTAAGTATATTTTCTATAAGTTCGATAGCTTTTATAATATTAACAAAAATATTTTTGTAACTGTTTCAGTGGCAAGAATAGACATTTACTTAAATACTGTTTTCAGATTAGGAGCATTTTAAGTGTTCTGTTAACGGTGTTGTTAGTGAAAATAGATAAAATATCGATTCTGTAACTTCTATCCTATCATTTTCCATGGTAAAATATATATAGAAATTTGATATTCAGGAACGGGAAGAATAGTGCCGTATGAAACAGTAGGCGACCAACCATCAGATCTTGGAAAGGTTATAGTTTTGATAAGCAGTACCAATCTACCAGCACAAGATGACTTGTCTGTTGTATTTGTTAATATTGGCACTCTCACAGATATTCCAATAGAAAATTTTAAGAAACAAAGGTTAGTGTGTTTTGCTTAATTTATTTATATAATGATGAAATCGTTCCCCGTTTTCTCGGTAAGACTACCCCTTTCCATCCATGGATGTCGTAAATGCGAATAAGGGTTGATATCATCTTCCCGTGTGCTATTAAACATACTGCGATCAGCAAATCCGCCTGCCAAGCGTGGTGATTATGGCAATATCCCCTATAACCGCTGATCATTATCATTATTATCATCATCATCATCGTGTCCCATGTTCTGCAGTGGATGTTTACGGGCTAATGTGTGCATGTGTGGGTGTGCGTGTTTGAAATCTTTACCGAAACACTTAAATAATTATAAAATAATCTATATGCGCCGCTAAATCGTAAAAAATGTAGAGGCGGCGCTACTGAGAGATAACTACTTTTTATGAAACTTCATGGTAGTTTAGTATTAAAGTCTTTTTTGCGGGAATGGGACAGAGCAGCCTCAGTTACTAATTTCGCCTATTATTAGTTTTATTACGGAGGGCTAACTAGCATGCGAGTGGCCGACCTTTAGGGCAGAAATACAATTTCTGCACTTTTTAGAAGGCTACTATCCCGCTACTACTACGGGCGACTAACCGAATTCCGAAGAGTTGGCGAGGACACGATAATCCTGAAATCTGGCAACTTATTCTATTGAAGGAGGAAGGCGACCATCTGTCTCAAGGTGGTGTCGGATTCCTCGTCCGCAGGTCTCTCATTAACAACATAGTGATCATCGAAAGTGCGTCGAGCAGAGCGTATCTTATACTCAAAATATCCAAGAGGTGTTCGTTGAAGGTCATACAGGTCTACGCATCGATCTCGACACACCCAGATGATGAAGTAGAGAGTATGTATAAGGACGTAAGTAGGGCCATGTTTACCTCCAGGACATACTTTAATGGAGGACTTCAACGCAAAGCTGGGCACACGATGCGATGGTGAGTTGTGAATGGGGTAATTTGGGAATGGGCAGCGGAACCCCACGGGACAGAGGTTGGCCGGCTTTTTGGAAAAGGACGGACTCTTTGTGATGAACTCCTTTTTACAAAAGCCACGGCACAGGAAATGGACCTGGATGAGTCCCGATGGTTCTACGAGGAATGAGATTACCGAATGGTAAGAGGCACATTGAATATTAATCTCAAAGTTGAGCCATTGACTCTGACAAAGACCCGCGAGCCAAACTAACCCGACACTGTACCGAGGATATCCCGGACATCAGTCTGTACGAGATTAGGATGGCCTTGAAACAGCTTAAAAATAATAAGCGGCCGGGTGGGGACGGAATTACGACAGAGCTTCTGAAAGCGTGCCACCCGTACTTACAAGTCCTTCAAAATCTATTCAATTCCGTCTTACTCGAGGGCACAACGTCGGAAGCATGGAACAGAGGCGAGGTGGTGCTCTTCTTCAGAAAGGGTGAATGAAATTGATCCTGTTGAAGAATTATAGATCCATCTCGCTTCTGAGCCATGTTTATAATCTGTTTTCAAGGGTCATCACCAATCGTCTCAAGTGCAGGTTTGATGACTTCCAACCCCCCGAACAAGCCGGTTTCCGAAAAGGTTTTAGTACCATAGACCACATACATTCGCTGCGGCAGGACATACAGAAGAGTATAATATGCTACTATGGTTAGCGTTTGTGGACTATGAGAAAGCCTTTGAATCGATCAAAACCTGCAGTCTTTGCTGCTGTGCCACATTGATTATCGGTACATCGAAGTGTTGAAGTGCTTATACAGAAATGCCACCATGTCGGTCCGAGTACATGAACAGAGCACGGGGGCAATTCCATTTCAGAGAGGTGTGAGACAGGGGGACGTCATATTCCCGAAACTGTTCACCACTGCAATGGAGGATGCTTTCAAGCTACCAGAGTGGAAAGCATTCGGCATTAACACCAATGGGGAGTATATCACCCACGTTCGATTTGCCGATGACATCGTAGTCATGGCAGAATCGGTGCACGAGCACAATGCTCGATGACCTCAACAGAGTTTCCCAACAGCCCACCTGATCCTCGTCTTACCCATGTTCACTTTAAGTCATGTCGAATGTCCATGTCGTGCCTATCCTAATAGCTCTGGGGGCCTAAAAAGGCCGCTTTAGGTGAATCATAATATGAATTACATCAGAAATCACAAAATGGTCACGTTAATAGTCAGTTATGATTAAGTGACCATTTTGTGATTTCTAATGTGCATCGTATTGAGATCATTATTATGCCTTATAAATAAAACCTAATACGGTCTTTTTAGGCCTTCTGGACCATTTGGTGATATTTCATATCGGCCATTTATACGTCCACTGCTGAACAAAGGCCTCCCCCATAGATTTCCACAACTGTATCATCATTTTGGGGGGAAATTGCCAATACTCACCACGCTTGGCAGGCGGGTTGGTGAGCGCAGTATGGTTACCGTTTCTCAGAAGGGACGCTGCTGCCCATCCCTCTGGTTTAGATTCACTTAGTCGCCTTTTACGACATCCACGGGAGGAAATGGGGTGGTGCTATATTCTTAATCCGGACACCACACGTTTCGCTTACATCATGCATAACATCATCATCATCATATCAGCCAAAGCACGTCCATTGCTGAACAAAGGCCTCTCCCTTAAGGCCAAAAAAGGTCCCTATCTCAGCATAAAAAGATGTTCTCCGATACATTTCAACTGCAAATTTAAGTTTGTACGCACAGTACCAGTTTTACCATGTTATTTTAAGACCATAGACTGTTTATAGGTTTTCCTGTTACCTGTATTTCATTGATTTAAAAAATAAGATAAGGAAAATTGACGATGGATCTGGATCTAGACTGACCAATAATGCGGTACTGGACCAGGTTGCATGTTGAGCACTCCGGATCCAAACCTAAATATAGACTAAGATGAAGTATATAGTGTGTTTTTATCTTTTTTTATTGTAGAATTGTAAATTAAAATGTTTTTAATGATGATTTTTTGTAATGTTAGTCTTTTTGTAATTATTTTATTTACTGATAATGTATCTAATATTTTCAATTTCTCATGTATGCATATGGACTGGTTCTAAAATAAAATGAATTATTATATATATATATATATATATATATATATATATATATATTACTATTATAAGTGACCCCATATTAAAAATTCATTTATTTACATTACACGTTTGTGTTCGGGTCGCAGAAAATCATGTGTACCAAATTTCAGCTTAAGCGGTCCAGTAGGTTTGGAGCAAATTGGCCGTGACGGACGGACAGACAGACTCACGAGTGATCCTTTAAGGTTACCGCCATTTTTTTCATTCGGACGTAGAACCCTTAAAACGAATCAAACTGTGTGTAATCGTGTTTGATTATTTTTAATGAACGATAATCGTGAACAATCGTCACGGATAAAATAAATCGCTTCAATATCACAATAATTTTAATAAAATAATTATATTAAAACTATTTTAAAGTTTATTTAAACACAACTTCTTATGTTTTCATGAAATACGAAGGCAAACGAGCGTTCGGGTCGCCTGAGGGATCATCGCCTCCCATAAACATCTAGAGGAGTCACGGATGTGTTGCAACCTTTGGGGCTGACATACAGTTTGAGTCACGGATGTGTTGCAACCTTTGGGGCTGACATACAGTTTTTAATTACCCATGTCGTTTATCTGCCATACTATTTTGCGGCTGGGCTTCCGGTGTTCCTCACTTACAGTACAAACCGCAGCAACACTGTTGATACGAATAATGTTGCTACTTAATGCTACGGCGTGGACTTCCCCGGTCGAGTCAGCCCATTTACGAGCTCTAGTCGACTAACGACTACATGTACAAGAGTTTAGCCCGGGCTGATGTGGGTATTATGTGTGTGAAATTATGACCGAAACACCAAATAGATTACGTAATAAGCCATAAGCGTTTCTAAATCTTAATTTATATGGAGGCGACATTACTAGATGAATTTCGTTGTCTTTATAGCTACATTGGCACAGACTGGCATTGCTTTGAGTCAGTAAATATAGTTGTTTATTTCTTATTCCTAAAAATTTAGTTGTTTACAGATTAACACATATTTATACGAGGTGGACAATAAGTGAAGAAGAGCACAGTTCAGAGCTACAGTCTATATATCTCACACAATCTAAAACAGAAGTTAATTTTAAAGACCATCATTCGATACCACTATCATGTAATTTGGTTTCCGATGTTATGGGGATATTTTTAGAAGAGCCTTTTCGAATTGAGGTTTCTGATCTACTTACTTACTACTGCATAGTTCTGTAATGTGAGTATTTTATAGTATTTGTCTAAATATGATTTTAGCTCCGTGGAATTAGAACACCTGTACCGATAACTGAGAAACCAAAACTGTTTGGCTATGAAAGACGAGATCGTGATTTTGGCGAGGCCGTACCACCTAAGTTACCAAATCAAGATGCAGACTTTCTTATTGCACAGACAAAAATTGACGCTAGATTATTGTCCAAAACTAACGGGTTTATAAGGGAAGAGTTTCCATTATATCCACCAGAAGTAACAGTGGTGAGTTTAGAACGAGAGGCGATTTGCACCAACGATATAAACGCTGTAAGAGCTAAAATTCAACCTCACTTAGTTATTCAACCAGGTGTAATTTTAGAAGCACAAATGTCATTGGAAGTCTCTATAGGCCTTGTTGGATGTAAGCCGCACCACAGAAAACAAATATTTTCAAGAATGTACTGTCTTATTAGTGATCCTGACGCAATAATGTCGATATTACTTTATATCACAGAAATAAACGAGTCCGTATCGCTAACAGGGTCAAGAGAGAGTTTGTTGACAGGATTCGGTTTGGATACAGGTGATACAGTTGTATTATATGTGGAAGGTCCAAAAGACGGCCAGATTTTACATGTATGGGAAATGACAGAAGATTTTTATCCTAAAGTGAAACCTGTTTTCTCGACTGCTGCTAAATATCGTTGTCGTTTGTATCCTGGTAAGTATAGATAGGGTTAACTTTTATATTAGAGTTGTAAAATAAATCTCAAGCCTGTGTTACAAACGTGACAAAACGAATTCCATTTTCATTCAAAATGTATGAGTAAAAGCTTTTCATGAACATTTCAATATTTACTAAGGCTGGAAATCGTCCTGCCACCAATGCGTCGCTGTTATTCGCAGTGGTAATATGTCCATGTTATCTAAACACGCTATCAACGTGCGTGACTGTCATTAGTGTAGGAGGATTTTCAGCCTAAAGCCAAACCACGTTTTCCGTACTGTAACAGCATATTTTGTTCGTTTTCCGTTGAGATGTTTTGTTGGGCTGTAATAATATGTCGGAAAAGAACAAAAATAATAGTGTAATTATTGTCTGGTAGAAATGATTCGAATCCTATTAAATATATGGCTGAAATGGCTGCAGCTATTACAATATTGAAAAAAATGTAATATATTTATTGTACATGTCCATCATATTGGCCATACGACGTCCACTACTGAAAAAAGGCCTCCCCCATAGATTTCCACAATTGACACAATTTGGGGGGAATTTACCAGTACTCACCACACTTGACAGGCAGGTTGGTGAGCGCAGAATGGATACTGTTCCACAGAAGGGTGCTGCTGCCTATCCCTCTGGTTTAGAGGCCCTTAGTCGCCTTTTACGACATCCACAGGAGGAGATGGAGTGGTGCTATATTCTTAACCCGGACACCACACGGACTATCCAGATACCACACGGACTTCGGACACCACATTGCAAATATACGGTACAATGCATTTTTGAATGAGCGTAAACTGAGTTATCATTTAAAATTGCTTACACAAAACTTTGAACACTACAACTTCATTGAAGCAAATAGTTATAACAGCGTTATAAAACAACTCATGAAAAAAAAAAATTGTACAATACTACAAGAAGTACCTTTATTATAACAATAATACCGGAATAAAGGAAACATCAATAAGTTTAGAGTTTTTGGATATTGCAGGGGTTCTAAACAAACTATATAATATCGACTTAGCTATCAATTGGCCGTGTGGTGCCGGCTCAGAATGCCACCACCCCGTCTCCTCCCGTGGGTGTCGTAAAAGTCGACTAAGGGATTGGCCGGAGGATGGGCAGCAGCGTTCTTCGAGTACATTAACAACTCAACTGCGATCGCCAACCCGCCTGCCAAGCGTGGCGATTATGGCAAAACCCCCCTATGAGCCCACATCACATCCATATCGGTCGTTGTGGTGATCTTTGGGGGAGGCCTGTGTCCAACAGTGGACTTCATTCGGCCGTTAGATTATCAATGAGATGCTTGAATCTGATATAAATATAGACGTAATATGCTGAAGTGAACACTTTGTTCTTAAAGGCGAAGAAAGGTATCTTAAATTCAATGATTTTCATCTTGGTGCAATTTATTCGCGACCTATGTAAAAATCACCTCCAAATTACTGAATTAAACGATGTCAAGGATTTCTGCATTGACAGACATTATGAGATTTGTGGTCTAGAAATAAAAACTGTATACGTTATCATTTTATGCATATACAGAACACCCTCTTCTAACATAAGTATCTTTTTGTAAACTTTAACAAGCGTTTATTCAAACTGCAACATAAAAAGACCAAAGTATAATAGCTGGAGACTTTAACATAAATCTTTTACGTAATGATAACAACATTATGAAATTCAAAGAGCTCATTTCAAATTATGGTTTCCAATTTCACATACAAGAGGCTACCATGTTGATTACATGTATCGATAATATCAATAGTAACGTTCCAAATGACATAGGGCAAACTTATGTTTATCTGATCAAATCATAACACAGCACAGGTTGCAAAATTCAAATTAGATTAAAAACCTATATCTAGTTATTACTTCATGACCATAAATGATCGGAGTAGAGAGAACGTCAAAAAATTATTGAGCAATTAAGTCAATTATCCTTTACTGAAATTTACAAAATCTCGGAAACGAATCTCGCTTTTGAAACCTTCCATAACACAATAACCTTATACCATAAATTATGTTTTCCTCTCATTGAGGTAAAAACACAGTACTAATTCAGAAAATTGAAATAGATAACGAAAGGTCTGAAAATTAGTAGTAACACCAAGCGAACTTTAAGGTATAAATATTATAAAAACAAAACAAATGAAAATAAAACGAGATTTAAAGTATACTCCAATATGTTGAGAAAGTGTATTCAAACTCGCAATCATTTTGTAATCTAAAACATATGGCATACTCAAAAAATAAAGGTAAGGCTAGAACAGAAAAAATATACATACCTAGGATAGAACTTTTCAGGCGCAGTTGCGTATATATGGCACCACTCACATATAATTCACTACCTAATTGGATAACTGACCCAAGATACAAAAAAAATTGCTGTATTCTTAAAATATGGTTTAATAGAAATAGTTTCTACTCAATCAGTGAATTTCTTAAAAAACATTCATCATCATCATCATTTCGGCCGAATGAAGTCCACTGCTGGACACAGGCCTCCCGCAAAGATCACCACAACCACCGATATGGATATGTTGTGGGCTCATTGGGGGGTTTTGCCATAATCGCCACGCTTGGCAGGCGGGTTGGCGATCGCAGTTGAGTTGTTAATGTACTTGAAGGACGCTGCTTGCCATCCTCCGGCTAATCCCTTAGTCGACTTTTACGACACCCATGGGAAGAGATGGGGTGGTGGCATTCTGAGCCGGCACCACACGGCCGAAAACATTCATGTCAGTCCTATTATTTCGCATTGTAGGCTCAAGATATACATAAGTAAATATTACACTGAGTTGTATATTTTCTGTAGGGTAATACTAATATCCATATTATCTATTAAATAAAACTAAAACAGTTTTATTTAATAGATAATATTATGTATATTTCAGAAATAAATGCTATTCAGTGTTACATCTACTTATCTGATAATTTGGTTAATGCAATTTCATAGTTTTATTTATTATTATTTAATTTGTAATTTTATCATTGTTGGCAATAGAATTTAGAATGATTGTTTTAGAATTATTGTTAATTTGCACACTAATGATTGGTTGATTATGGTAGATATATTATAAAGACTAATTAAGAACCCATTTTCCCCATTTTTAATGTACCCATTTTCAAGCAAGTAAATGAACTGAATTGAATTGAATTGAAAATATAACAGCAGTCCTTTTTTACACAGAACTGCTTCTGGCTGCAATACCTTTCAATATTTTGAAGATGTACGTGCCACTTTCAGTGGTATTAGGTTTGGCACCAATTTACGCCCGCCCGGCATTACCGCTACCTACTCGTTCCGTAAGCATTTCTTGACAATATCAAGTTTCTGTTGGTAGCTATTGAGAACCGTATTAGAATCCTCGTAACATGAGCGTATATTGCATCTATGGCTAGTTAAAGCTGCGATTGGTAAATATTGTTACCAGCCCCTTACTATTATGACTTTATTACACACTTTATTTATTTACACAAAATAAATAAACAATTAGCACTATATTTATATCGCAATTTGCACTGCATTTCATAAGTTCATAATGTCGCATCCCCGAGTAAAATAGGCCGTCTCCCTTTTTTTTAAATCTTGCCTCCGGTAGGTGTCACTGCATTCGGGGGGAGATTACGTGCGGGGTTCCGCAGGCGTCAGTTCTCAGCCCCCTCTTATGGAACCTCGCCTACGACGCCGTCCTGCGTGTCATTCTCCCTGCTGGCGTCAGCTTAGTCTGTTACGCTGACGACACACTGGTGTTGGCCAGCGGGGAGTCCTTCGAGGTCCTTCTATCTGGCTATCTGAGCAAGCGGTGGCAGTTGGCTAGTGCCTCAAAAAACTGAGGCGCTGTGGTTCCACAAACTGCCAAGGAGCAGAGAACCACCCAGTTCGTGGATACACGTTGGTGATGCGCGAATCGGGGTGGGCCGGTACATGAGGTACTTGGGGCTCACCCTGGACAGTCGTTGGGACTTCGAAGAGCACTTTCAGCGCCTCGTCCTCCGAATCGAGAGGGAAGTGGGTGCACTACATCGGCTGCTGCCCAATCTCGGGGGACCATGTGAGGAAGGTCGCCGTCTCTACGGGCGGTCGTGCGGTCTGTGGCCCTCTACGGGCCTCTATGGTCAGCCCGACTGTCAGATGCCCAGCGCTGCAGAAGCAAACTTCATAGTCTGCAGCGCAGAGTGGCTATACCGATCGCACGAGGATACCGAACAGTATCCTACGAGGCTGCAACTCTCCTAGCGCGTTTTCCGCCTTTCGACATCCTGGCGGAGATGGATGCGTGGGTCTACGATTACACGCTCCCTCCACCAAAGCGGCGAAGGCGCGCCTCCAGGGGCGTTAGACAGGCTGAGGTGGCTATCTCGGCAGCGCGCACTTGGAAACTGGCATGACCGCCTGCGGATGCAGTTTGCGATGAAGTGCGTCGTCGAGGCCGTCATGCCGCTCTTCGGAGCCTGGCTCAGAAGGAGCGAGCGCGTCACCTACCGCTTGACGCAGGTATTCACTGGGCACGGTTGTTTCGGTGCGTACCAGCACAGGATAGGACGCGAGGCCACGGCACAATGCCACCATTGTGATAGCGAGCAGGATACCATACAGCACACGCTCCAGGCGTGCCCTGCGTGGGCGGCTGAGCGGCGGATCGTGGTCGATCGGATCGGGCAAGATCTCTCTCTGCCAGCAGTAGTGTCGGCTATGTTGGCAGATCATGAAAACTGGCATGCAATGAGAGCGTCATGCTCCAGAGACCATAGAGCGGGACCGGGAGAGGCTCGATACTGCTCGAAGACGGAGGAGACGGCGCCGCAGTAACAACCGCCATGGCGCTTAATTCTTATGCGCCTGAAACCCCCTGACGTCTCTATAATGTAGTGTATAAGTGGTTCATGGGTGCGTAGGCGTAGATTGGGGAATCTGCGTGCCCACACCGAGTGACCCACGAGAAGACGGTGGCGCACAGGCGGTCACGCGCCGCCGTGTGCGCAGCAAAGCATAGCGCACAGGGACGTTTCGCGGGATCCTTTACCCTCTCCGAGATGTGCCTATGGGCGTGGCACCAGTGGACGACTCTGCTCTAGTGTGATCATACGAGGACCTGGAGAGCCCTTCTTAGGTGCCGAAGATGACCACCCCGGTTATTTTAGCCGGTAGGAGTCCAGCATGCCCCTTGGTCCTTCTCCGGGGCGGTCTCCCTTTACTTCGCGGCGGCTGTACATATGGGCTGACCAAAACTTTGTGGAACTTTGTATTCGTATTCATTTTCTAGAAGTTCATAGACTCTGTACTACTGATACTAGACACTACGTGGCGTCGCGTGCCCTTTTTTATTGGTATCCATTGGAAATTCTACATGTACTTCCTTCGCCCCGGGGAAGGGTGAAGCATGCTTGACTCCTACACTGGAGCGGTCAGCTTCGGCACTGAAGGGGGCTCCAGGTCCTCGTAAGATCACACTAGAGCGGTGTCGCGTGCCTTAGTTCCACTATGTTTCTCTAGGAAGTTTCAGGACTTCGGAGTACTGCTACTAGGCACCTGGTGGTGCCATCTTCCACTATTAAATACAGGATGACGTAACAATGTAATGTTTGAACCGGTTTAATGAGTGCATGCAAATGCGCACTCACATAAAAGCAAACTTCATGTCACGTAAGGACTGAACGAAAGTATATGGTAGGAGTAGGTAGTTACCTCATTTTGGAAGGCTCTATGTAGCTGTACTCTACGGAGCCTATTGACGTCCACTGCAGGACAGAAAGAAGACTAAAAAAAAGAGGTAATTTATGTAATCATAATCACGTCACTAGACAAGCTTGTTGGGAATCACAATTCTAATCTTTTGTTTTAATGACGCTGTTGTTTATATAGTCCGAGATGTGTGTTAATGCGTGTATAAGAGCACAAAACGTGTGTAAAGACAACACAAGTGCACGTCATTTATAATTTATTGTGTAATAAAATATCACAGTAATGTCTTAGTCATTATTACCAGTATTTTTGAACTTTCTTGAATACGCGACCGTTATACGTGTAAACATTTCTGAAGACTGATAAAGAAATTAAGTGCACTATGCATGCTTTTAAATTTTTCCTGCCTTGCGACCGGGACTTCTCGATCAAGTCTGTACGACCGCCCTGGGGCCACGACCCACAGGTTGAAAAACACATTTATAAATATTTGTTTTCCCTGACGTTTTAAATACTTTAGAGCGTTCTTGGTCGCATGATGACTTACTCAAGTCATCCTGTCACCACGAATGCTGTAAAGTAATAGATCATAATCAGACATTTTTACGTTGCTATTGAAATATATTCTACAACACAGGCGGTGCTGAAAATCGGACGTTTGGTATCTAGCGGGCTCAAATCCGCTCCAAGTCGCGGTGCGATGCCCACGGCTATGGAACTCAAGAGTTTTAGACTAGAGCTCTGCGTCGCACCTCGTCCCCTACCTGTTACTGTCTTGGAAACACCTATAGCTAAACTAAGTAACTTACCTTTATTATTTACTACTACATGTGCCCGCTTCGTTTACGTAAAAAGTTATCCCTTTGTTATCTGCTGAATTTCACCTAAATTAGTTCTGCATTTTGGCTGTGACGATATAAAATACAAACGCGTTTAATAATATTTTACTGATATATATGAAACTAATAATGACTGCTAGTGATGATTGAATGATTAGTTGTAAAGCTGTTACCATATCAATATGCTAGACAGACGGGTTGGTGTTTGCAATATTTAATTTATTGGCGGCATATCAATCAATATTAATATATTAAAACTCTGCATTAATTTTGAAGCGATGATTAAATGTGCACGCTTCCGCTTTCCTGCGTCACCTGAAGCATTAGCAGACTGACGGCCGAATACTGAAACGCCACCTTAAATCCACTTAACTATTTGAGACGCCCGTTATTGGTAGGAAGACGGGTTTATCAACTTGTTAAGTGCGATTTAAATATTAAGTGGCGTTTCAATATTCGGCCGTGAGGAGCGGCGAGTTGAGTAGGAACGCTCTGTCACAGAAATTTGCCTGAGAAGCGATGCTCGCGGGGAATCATCTCAGCTCAGGTCTTCGACGATCAGTTTATTAGTAAATGTACATATTACATTACATTACATTACATAAATTAATTACATTTGGCGATTTGGCGAGCTTAATGGACGCATAGCTTAACGTTTCCACGAATCAGCGATTGAACGGATCCTCTGGACAGATTGTTAGTCCATAAAATAAGGTTTAGCTAATATTTAAAGCAGGTTTTATTTTTTACCTAGCCCCAATTAGCGACGAACAGCAGCCTTCAGGGCCAGGTGCAACGAGGATCAATTGGGAAAATAGACCAAAATAGGAAGTTCCCGATGTTGCGTCTAATTTTATAAACTAAATGTATTAAAATAAATTTTGGTTTCGTTTATACGGATTTTCATTTTTCAGTAATAAGATGATAAAATAAAAATAGTTTTATTCATCTAAAATCATTTGCCGCCACATGCTGTGTGGTGCCGGCTACGAATAGCGCCAACCCATCTCATCCCGTGGGTGTCGTAAAAGGCGATTATGGGATTAACTGCAGGATGGGGTGCAGCGTTCTTCGATTACCTACATTAATAACTCAACTGCGATCGCCAAACCGCCTGCCAAGCGTGGCGATTATGGCAAATCTCCCCAATGAGCACACAAAACACCCAGAACGGTCGTTGTGGTGATCTTTGCTTATGTCCGCGTATGTGAAGTAGTGGAATTAAAAAAAAAGAAAAACTTTGTCCTACACTAGGATTTATTGTGTCGTGAGTGCGTTTACAGACATGAATTCCACGCACAATAACACCCAGATAAGATAAAAAGATAAAGTATCTTCTTATAATTATGTCTTAGCTTTGCATAGTTTACAAGTTAAATTAAAGAACCAATGTCTATCAAGAGTTGTCATGACTAGTGTCAGAGACAAAGCCATAAAAACGCATCGTTGATGGCGTACATCATCATATCAGCCAAAGATCATCCACTGCTGAACAAAGGCCTCCCCCGTAGATTTCTACAAGTATGACGTCATTTTGGGGGGAATTTCCGTACATAGTCTCGGCTGAATACTTTTTGACGTGACAACGTCTTATAATTCGATAGAGCCGGCTGCACGCACGAAAAAACATGACTCATGCGGCGTTACCTCGCTCTGAGGCGTTCCATGTAAGGCTTGAAGTGCAAGCGAGAGCGCGGAACGAGCGACAAAGCACAATCGGCCTTTGCGTTCGGCAGCGTTCGACATCCATCTCTCTCCTACTTGAGTGAGCGATGCGTCTGCGTGGACAGCTGCTATACATATATGTACATATATGTACATTTATATGTTTTGATCGAGTATCAAGTGCAGTGAAAAGTGAATGTGGTGTCAATTGTTTATAGCAACGATAATTACAGCAACACAGATTGTAAGAAATTAAATATTACACATGTTTAAAAGTTGTAAAACAATTGCTCAACGCACATTTATACTTGTAAAAACTATTAAATTGTAAAAAAAAATTGACATAATTGTATTTATGCGTACAAATAAATGTAACTTGATCAATTTCATTGTGATTTCCAATTACCTCCTTCTCTATATACATACTAATCTATTAAACAAATGAAATTAAAATTTTCTTTTGAAAAATGCTACCATTCCATCAGTATTTTCTTAAGACGTTGTCACGTTCAACTATCGTCAGTAAACCGACTTTACAGACAACCAATTTCTATCTTTTCTTTTTTTTTTAAAACTTTGCCTCAGCTAGGATTTCTCCTGTTTCGTGGGTGCGTTTTACAAACACCAATTCCACACACAATACAACCAGACCCGGAATAACTGCCTGCAGATCGTAAAAGTAATTGTTCCGTACGGGAATCGAACCCACGACCCGGTGCGCAGCAGCCGACTGTATCAGCCACTGCACCAACCGTGCCGTCAATACTGAAACGCTAGTTAATATTATGTCCTGTTGTAATTGCTATTTGAGCGGCCCGGTTTTCTACCGTAAACGGGTTTCTAGAATAGTTAAAGCGGGACATAGTGGCGTTTCAGTACTCGGCCGTAACACACTAAAAAAACAACTTTCTGTTTAAAATTGGCTGTGATGCAATACATGAATAAAATATATAAACTTAGGTTTTTGCGATTATTACACATTAGCTGTACCCCGCGATTTCACCCGCCGTTTAATTTAAAATATATCGGATTATTTATAAATCATTTAGATTACTTCGGCATAGACAGTTGACATATATATAGAGTATATACATTGGATTTCATCATCATATCAGCCAAAGGAGGTCTGTGCTGAGCAAAGGCCTCTCCTTAGATTTCCACAACGAGCAGGTACATGCCGCTTTCATCCAACGACTCCCAGCGACCTTTACCAGGTCGTCTGTCCACCTCGTTGGAGGTCGTCCAACGCTGCGTTTCCCGGTGTGCGGTCTCCATTCGAGAACCTTTTTGCCATCAGTTCTACTAGTAATGTGTCCCGCCCATTGCCACTTCAGTTTACTAATACTTTCAGCTATGTCGACAACTTTAGTTCTTCTACGGATCTCTTCATTCCTGATTCGATCTCATAGAAAAATACCAAGCATAGGTCTCTACGTAGCTCGCTGAGTGATCTATATTATAAGGCCCATTGTAAGTGACCACGTCTCTGTTCCATACGTCATCACTGATAACACACACTGGTTAAAGACTTTAGTCGTGAGGCATTGCAGTATTGTTGAGTCGGATTCGACGATTGACCTCTTTCTCGAAGTTGGACCTACCTAACTAGACAGTTTGTCCACAAAGTCTGCAGTGTGTGAACAGGCCTTAGGCAAACCCAACCGCTGTCTTCGTTTTGATCAACCTCAAGTCCTCGCGAAAGAGACCCGATATGTACAAAGAATGTTTCGTGAGGCTATTGAAATTAAAAAACATCCTAATTTTTCATAGAGAAGATGGTTGGCAGGTACCACCTGTTTGGAATCCAGTTATTAAAATAATAAAGTCCCAAACACCATACCGCACCAAAAAACATCAAGACACTGTGAGTGATTACTGCGTGCATCGAACCAAATTTTTTGATTAAAATTGTACGGTAGATAAAATAAGTTTATTAAATCTGTAACGACGCCTGTCACCTTAGTCATCCTGCGACCACGAATGCTGCAAAGTATTCGAAACGTCAGGAAAAACAAAAATAAAAAATATACGCGATCTAATCCGTTTTAAAAATTGTTTTATTATAATGTGTAATAATCGCGAAAACCTAAAACATTACCATGTTTATTTATGTAATTGATGCTTTTAATACTCTAAGTAATAAATAAATAATATATTTTTTGTACAACCCACATATTACAGTAAAACATTATACCTACATAAATTATAACTGTTACATGGAATCTGTACAAAATGTGCATGTGATTGTGCTAACACTTTACCACACTTTAGCCCATTGGGATAATGCACGGAGCGCTTCTTTGTGTCTTGTCGTCGGTCTTCGGAGCGTTGCATTGTAAGCTGTGACTTCATCTATACATCATATCGGCCATCTATAAGTCCACTGCTGAACAAAGGTCTCCCCCACAGATTTTCACAACTGTGTCATCATTTTGGGGGGTATTTGCCAATACTCACCACGCTTGGCAGGCGGGTCGGTGAGCGCAGTATGGCTACCGTTTCACAGAAGGGACGCTGCTGCCCATCCCTCTGGTTTAGATTCCCTTAGTCGCCTTTTACGACATCCACGGGAGGAGATGGAGTGGTGCTTTATTCTTAATCCGGACACCACACGGAAATATCAAAACATCTATACAAATAAATAAAATTGAAGTGTCTGTTTGTAATGTCAAAATAACAGCTTTTTACTAAATGCATATGAAAGTACGTACGTGTACGTACGTGTACGTTACATAGAACAAAAAAACTATTTTAATTTTTTTTGTCTGTCTGTCTGTCTTTCTATCCGTCCGTCTGTCTGTCTGTCTGTCTGTTTGTTCCGGGTAATCTCCGAAACGGCTGAACCGATTTTGACAGGACTTTCACTAGCAGGTAGCTGATGTTATAAGGAATAACTTAGGCTACTTTTATTTTAGAAAAATAATTAGGGTTCCGCGTAAAAAAAGGAAAACCCTTGAAATCCAACATATTTATTCTATGTCAAGTGTGTATGTCGAAGTACTCTAAATTTCTTTAAATTAAACGCGGGTGCAACCGCGGGTCCCAGCTAGTTTATTAATAAAAACTTAAAGGATGCAAGCAACAGAAGGTATTATTATAGTCTACCACTTTGATTGCCATATAATGACAACAGAGATCCCAGACATTAGTTCTCTTTATGCCCAGTAATTTCACTATCTACAGTGCTCTTCAAACCGGAACACAGTAATATCTACAGTTTAAATACTACATCTTGGCAACAGAATAACCAGCACTGCAGTGGTGCCTACCTAGCCAGTTATAACAAAAAGCGACATTATTTAAAAATTAAATGCTCTCCTGTGGTAATTCTACATGAAGTTCCTCAGCACCGGGCAAGGGTAAGCGTTCATCTTCGGCACTGAAGGGGCTCCAGTTCCTTGTAAGATCACACTAGAGCTTCTTATTTATGCCACGCCTTTTGGCACATCTCGGAGGGGATGACTGTAAAGCGGTTACCCCCAGTTGCGGAAGGAAGGGCACTAAAAAGATCGCCCCTCAGACTCTTCTCGGGGAGGATTGTAAAGGATCCCCCCAAGCCTCGCAGTGCGCTGTGCTACGCACACGGCGGCACGTAACCACGTGCGCGCCACCGTCTTCCCGGAGGTCGCTCGGTGTGAGCACGCAGACACCACAATCTGCGCGCCCGCGACCCCGGGTGCAATACCTACCACCAATAAATGTCTTTAATCACCCCGCGCTTTTCCCCTGCCAAATTATGAAACTATCAACATAGTACATCCAACAATCTTTAATTAAACAGGTCAATTAAGTTAACCTATCGCAACGTGTTAACACAGAAACTCAAACCACCGTTTTAGTAAGCTACTTACCTCACTAAAGAGCCGAGAAGTCGCGTAACTCCAAAGTTCAGTTAAACAACTTGCTGCCTTATAAACTGAAGACCTACTGTAGCGAACTGACGGCACTAAGTAGTGTTCTAACAATGCTAAGTAGTTAGTTTGGTACTATTAATTTTAGTTTGATTAGTAGTACCAATATTAGTTTAAGGCTTATGAGAGTCTGTTTACGTACGGGAGTAGGTAGTATTGTGTATAGAAAATGACAGCCATTTTTTTTCATCCTAATTTTAATAGAGAGTATGGTTGGCACGTACCACCTGTTTGGAATCCATTTAATAAAATAATAAAGTCCCAAACAACATACCGTACTAAAAAAACATCGAGACTGTGAGTGATTACTGCCTGCATCGAACCAAATATTTTTATTAAAATTGTACGGTAGATAAAATAACTTTTTAAAATCTGTAACGATGCTTGTCACCTTAGTCTCCTGCGACCACGAATGCTGCAAAGTATTCGAAACGTCAGGAAAAACAAAAATCTGTAATATACGCGATCTAATCCGTTTAAAATTGTTTTATTATAATAAAGAATAGTTTTGTATAAGTTTGCACTTTAAACTATCTTCTTTCGTTGCAGTAACAATTTTTTTTTACTTTGTCTTGCTACGTTTTCGGTCTTGATATTTCTCTACTATATACCCTTATATTATATACTCTTGAAGATTTAACAATATTTTATTGGGTGCTATTAAATTGTTGTTTTTAGTGTTTACGTATTGTGCATCACTAGATTCCATATCTTGCGGTAATACAGTTTTCACACATGTTCTAGCTGACTTGCAAGAAGGTAGGTATAAAAGGACTCACACGGATAAGGACGCCAAGTCACGGCTCAGTGCCACCATTGTGTAAGGGACCAGGATACCGCACAACACATGGTCGAGCAGTGCCCGGCGTGGGCTGCCGAACGGCGGATCCTGGTCGATCGGATCGGGCAAAATCTCTCTCTGCTAGCAGTAGTGTCGGCTATGCTGGCAGAGCATGAAAATTGAAGTGCAGTGGTCTCCTTCTGCGAGAGAGTCATGCTCTGGCAGAGCATGAAAATTGGAGTGCAGTGGTCTCTTTCTGCGACAGAGTCATGCTCAGTTTGAATCTTATTCGTCGTCATGGATACGAGTAATTACGATACGAGGTACCGTTGTGGCAGCAACGCGGTATAAGCAGCTTGCAAAATCAACGACTTTTACGGAGCAAAAGCTACAAACGAACGCACAAGCCGTTAATGGTTTGTTTGCTTCCGTTCTGTAAATTTCGATCTGAAAAATGAACCCCGTGGTCGTCCGAAAACTTTGGTCAATAATGACGAATTAAAGACGATTGGGGAAGTTGATGATACTGATCTACGGCTGAATTAGTAGCAGCTTTCGACGTTAGCATCAAAAGAATATTGGCCTATTTGCGTCAAATTGGCAAGGTAAAACGTTTGAAAAAATGGGTGCCCCGCAAACTTAACGATCATCAGCGCAACGTGCGCATTGAAGCCGGCCTTGCATTTCTCAACAGGCATAGAAACGAAGAAATTTGGGACGCATTGTTACCTACGAGTGCGACAAAAACGGATTCTGTTTGACAATCTCAAGCACTCAGCAAGATGGTTAGATCCTGGTTCAGCACTAACACCAACAGAATGTCCTTCACGAAAAATGACCCCTATAAAAAGGTCTACAAATGGTCACTGTCTGGTGGTCGAGTCCCGATGTGATTTATCATAGCTTCTTACCAAACGTTATGAGCATTACTGCAGAGGTGTACTGTAAAGAATTGAACACTATAGAGGAGAAGCTCGCACATCTGCAACCAGCTTTGATCAGTCGCTCGTCCCCGCTCCTCCTGCACGACAACGCGGTACCCTATACCCCACAATAAACGTTCTCCAAGCTACAAGAGTTGGAGTTGGAAGCTCTCCGTCATCCGCCGTACTCACCAGACTTTGCCCCAGCAGACTTCTACTTTTCCAGAATTTGGATAACTTTTATGCGGGAAACAAATTCAGTACCCGAGAGGCAGTACAAAATGCCTTTGAAGAGTTTGTCGCCTCCTGTCCATCTGGTTTCTTCAAGATAGGCATCGATAAACTGCTACTACGTTGGCAAAGATGCATCGATTGCATGGGTGATTACTTTCTTTAAAATAAACAAAAACTATAGAAAAAAGAACTATATTTCGTACAAAACGGCAATTTCATAGGTAAATACCAAATATTATGAATGTTTAAACAAAAAAATTGTAAACGCCAGAAATGTTTCATTTCGCTTGAAAACTGAAACATTGTAAGCATAAAAATGAAATAACTAAAACATTCAAGGTATTGCGCGAGTAATAAATTTGAATGTCATAAAAATGAAAACGAGATAGCAATAAAATCTGTCATCTTAAGTAATGCCATCGTGTTTTAGGCTTATCTGTTAACGACGACAGAAATCTTCGCCTCCGTGAAATTGGTAAGACGGTAAAGTTTAATTTATAGCTCCGCTTGTCACCGAAATAACCTGTTCTTGTTAGCTAATTAAGGGAGGGAGAGAGGCGGTCATAGATAGGGCCGATTTCACCGTTCGCATTAAAAACCGAGTTCAATAAAACTAAGTTTTGTATAACTGAGTTCAAACGTTGAGTTCGATCTCGGTTTACGTCAATCTGATTTCATCAGGTACATTTTGTTCGCGTTCATGAAAGCGAAGTTTTAATGTCATATAATGTAAATGTCGTCACAATCTCAAACAAAATTGCGGTGCGTCATGCATTGTATGTAACAGCGAACTTACTGTGACGTAGTTTATGGGCGGGATAGTGAAATAGGCTACTTTACTTTGCTTACTTTCTGTGCTTGAAACATGTACAGTTCCTGTAGGAAGCGGGTGAAACCCATAATTATATATATGGCTGGGCAAGAATACCACCACCCCGTATCACGTGGGTGCCATAATAGGCGATTATGAGATTAGCCGGAGGATGGGGAGCAGCGTCCTTCGAGTACATTTATAACTCAACTGCGATCGCCAACCTGACTGCCAAGCGCGGTGATTCAACTGCGATCGCCAACTTGACTGTCAATCGTGGTGATTCTACTGCTATGCAATGAGCACAGAACACAAACCCATGCGGGTTGTTGTGGCAATCTTCAGGGAAGCTTCTGTCTTTCGGCCTCAAATGATGATGATGTTGGTTATATTCGTCGAGAAAATAATCCAACCAACACTCATAAACAAACAAACCTCCACAAAATATACGCAGTCGTTATTGGGAATTAAAATGAACAATAATCACAGCCCTCTAAACGCGTTTAAACAAGCTAAACGTAGAAAATTGGGCGTTCAGAATTTAATCAGAGTTATGCTTTAAATACATCAGTTGATGTTGGTGAAATGCATATTAGAGCTCTGAACTCAGTTAAGCCCTTATATCGAGTTTAGCTTCAACTGATCGCATTTAGTTGCAACGGTGAAATCGGCCCTTAGTTGCACTCACTGGTCGGTAAACGTACGGTGACGTTAAGCAAGACTCAGCGCGGTCAGTCTTTGGATGGGTGATTCCATAGTGGTATTTGAACTGAGCGTCTCCGTGCTTCGGAGAGCACGTACAATCTTCAATCCTGGTTGCTGTCATTGGACGGCATACGTTGAGCCAAGTCAGAGGCCTTTGGGTGGCTTGAACAACTCTGAAACAACGTTGGCCAAACGACAGAAAGAAGAAATACCTTATTAAACATAGTAGGTAGAAATATTTTCCCGACAAGTTTTTGAATGGAAGTTTTGTTTCTATTAGCCTGCCTATGTTATGCATGATCACGGTGACCACGGTTTCCGTGTGGTGTCCAGATTAAGAATATAGCACCACTCTATCTCATCCCGTAGATGTCGTAAAAGGCGACTAAGGGACTCAACCAGAGGGATGTGTAGCAGGGTCCCTTCTATGGAACAGTAGCCATTCTGCGCTCACCAACCTACCTGCCAAGCGTAGTGAGTACTGGGAAATTCCCCCTAACTTGAAGGCCTCTCCCATAGATTTCCGCAAGTGTGTCACTTGCGGAAATCTATGGGAGAGGCCTTTGTGCCAGCAGTGGACGTCCATTGGCTGATATGATGATGTTATGCATGATGTAAGCGAAAGTGTTATAAGATTACTTGTGCGCTAGTGTACAAACGATAATTTCGTGCAATTTCAATAGTATTTCAAATACTTATTCCCGCGCGGAACAAACATTTGTCTGATCTGCAGGTAGTTGTTCCGGGTCTAGGTGTGTGGAATTCATGTCTGTCCCAACACCCACGACACAGGAGAAATCCTAGTGTGGGGCAAAGTTAAAAAAAATACAAATGTGTACCAAATTACAACTTAATCGATCCAGTGGATTCGGAGCAAACTGACTGTGACAGTGGGAGAGACAGACAGACACACGAGTGATCCTATAAAGATTCCACCATTCTTCGCTTCGGAATTTCGTAACTCTTAAAATAAGTAAAGAACTTTGCGAGCTTATTCCAACAGTAAAATTTGTTCACTGAAATATGTATAAATGGAAATGCATAATTCATTTGGATCTTTTCTAGTGGACATAGACCATTACATTTGTTATTACTGCCACTGACACACCAATGAAAAGATGTATTTCATCTTATATGTCACATGAATCGGAAAAGAAATGTTTTGGTTTGGAATGAAGACTGAATAAACTAACAAAACGTCGACTATGGGTCAGCCCTACAGGCACACAAAACTTTTATTTCGTATACACAAAGTCTTTTTGACATTAATTATTAATTAGAATGGCCTAAATTATTTTGTGAATTATCCAGGCAGATGATGGTAGAAAGTTGCGGTAGAAACGTAGTTGACAATACAACATCACTTATTCATAATAATATAGTAGGCACTTCAGATGTCGTTGCTGCTAAGTGACACATTAAAACTTCAGCGTGGTTGTAACTTAATATAACATTTTGCACACCTAAGCAAAATGAAGGTAGGTAATAATTACATATAATTTACTTTTACAACTTTACAAAACTTTCTGCGAACCAGCCGGTAAACTCGGTAAGGTGTAAATTTCTCTCATGTCATAAGTTCATAACTTTGACATTATCACTGTTTTGTCTTCAAACTTAACTTATGGTTAAGTAATATAATTGTGGACATATATAAACAGTATTATGCTTCGCTTAAACGAAACCAGAAAATAATTAGTTCAGAATCAGGAATAGAATCGATTGCTATAGTTCAAAATGATCATGTTTTATTTTATCCTAAAAAGAAATCTAAAATGATTACAGTTCGCCATATTAATACGCAAGTCTGCTGACTACGTCGGGCGACATTGCATCGGCAAATTAGGCAATAGGCATGTTAATTGCCCTCGCGCTAATGCCCATGCAACCGCGTCCATCCGGATGGATTATTATGCGCGGACAACGGGGCTACATAACAAGCCTGTGAGACTCGAGATACTCTTAGTTAGATAAAAATCTTTTAGAAAGTATTTCGGTTTTTCATCATCGTCATAATTATCATATTCGCCAAAGGACGTCCGGTGCTGAACAAACGCCTCCCTAAAGATTTCCACAACGACCGGTTATATGCCGCCCGCATCCGACGCCTCCCAACGACCTTCACCTTTACGGCTTATATATATATAATAAAAAATTGTGCACACATAACCAATTTTTTAACCACGGCCGTCTTTGTAATCGTGCTTTAGTCACTAACACTAGTGGGTGCTTTCAGGCAGTTTCGTCATGATGTAGAATGTATAACGTCAAATGGTTTGGCTTATGGATTCTATGCGCAAAGTTCAGCTTCATATTTAAATAGAGTCGTGCCCCGCGGATTCCCCCTCAAATCTTGTTTTTGTCCCATTTCTGGGCCCTTACTAGCTATGCCACGTGAAATAATTCCATGCACGGAAGGCGATAGTGATGCATAACGCTATTTCTATTACCATACTACACAGTATTTTTTGCATCTACCACCTATTTGTTTTGTCAGTCACTCAGTTAGTCAGTCAGTTAGCTTTTTTATATAGTACATATATTCTTCTTCTTCTTCTCTTAGATTATAGCTTCTGTAGAGTATCTTCCACAATTTCGCCAATGTCGAGTATATGGCAACGTCGTACGGTGTTCTTTAAATATTCATAAAATATTTCTCAAAAATGAAAAAAAAAAACTATAAAATATGTGGGCAACGTCGTACGGTTTTTAGTACATATATTAAATATAAGTAATTTAAACACAAAGATTTTGAATTTGCCAAGAAGTGTAGCAGAAACAAACACAGACTAATCCTTGACAGATAATCGAGACACTTTTCAATTTCAATCTATAAATCTCCCGTAGAACGGTGACTTCAGGGGGCTCGGGAATCTTAGAGTGATGGCTAAAGATCCCCTACTAAGATTAATTTGAATTTTTCGAAGTAGATTTATGGGGAAGGTTGGATCTTACGAACACGGACGCGCGCGAGGGCCGTTTTATTCGTCCGATCATTTGTCAGTGTCTCGATTTTATCTGATCCGAAAACTGAATGAATTTTGGCAAGCGCTTTCTGAATGCCTTGATTGGATCAAGGGAGGCTGATGTGTGGTGATGGTGGGATTTGGGATTGTATTGGTTGAAATAATTTGAGCGACAATTAGCATTTTGGTTTTCAGCATCATCATATCAGCCTATCAACGTCAAATAAGCACTACAATGAGCGGTCACAGGGGGACATTGTCTTAATCATCACTTGGCAGGCGGATTGGTGATCGCATTATGTCAATCTATTAGTACAAAGGAGGATGCTACAGCCTATCCTCTTGATTATATATTGGTATAATTTTTTTGGCTACTCACGTGTTAATAACCTCTGCAAAGAGGAACCCGGTCTTTTTATAGGCGTAAGCCTATGAAAAGACCGGCACATGCAGGCAAGCACATGGGTCCAACACGCAGAGGCCCTTTAGAGAATATACTAATATCTAATGGGACACAAACTGGGGACTCTATGGTTGCACTATAAATTGAAGTCACAAATTTTGTCCGATGGCGTACTGTATGAGATGGAAACTAAAACGATAAGTTCTATTGCAATGGATGTCATAATGCGGCGTCTGCCTTCCAGCTTTAAAGGAAATTTTGTGGCAGGCGGTGACTCGCCACTCACAAGAGGTGCTCTCTAAATGGCCATCGCTTCAGGCAACAGAGCAAAACATTGCTGTGAGCGGGTCGGGGTGTCAAGAGGTGCGGCCGTGGGTTTCATATACACGCGTCTCGAATACTCAGAGCGGGTTTCCCCGTTATTACGCCGTTAGATAATTCCTCCCCCAAGCATATAGCTCTGGCGGCCTCTATCTGATCGTCCAACTAAGGCAAGCCTGAGTTGAAAATCCTGGGGGCACATGCGAGTTCCAATCACCAATAAAGAAAGGTTTAAAGGTTATCATCGTTATTTCAATTATGTATTTAATGATGCATGGATGTTTCAGCTTAGAGAATTGCACCCCTGGACCCTAGCAATGCTCTAGACCCGAATCCCACTAGGCGGCGCTCTTAGCTCTATGATTATTATGTAAGTTATCGTCTGACAGGAGGTTCTTTCGGCTTTCGGATTCGCCGGTTTATCCAGCTAATCAGCAACAGCTCTCTGAGCTACTTGTGACAAGGCCATCATAAAGGAAAGTTATTCTCTCTGCATATCATGGCCAAAGTGTCGAAGCGACTATAATGAAATTTGGCGGAGGGGCTTGCAATCTGGAAAAGGCATAGAGTACTTTTTAATTTCGGATATAAAAACCCACTATGTTGTATGAACTGCTTTTATAAAAAAGGCCTGTAAGTACACGAGGCACGTAGTATACGAGGGTCACACAGTTTTTTTTTAGAATTGACCCGAGAGAAAAGCTGCCGATGAAAATTTTAACTTTTTTTTTCTTTAAAATGAAAACGTTGCCCACACTAGGATTTCTCCTGTGTCTTGGGTATCTGTAAACGCAGATATAAATTCCACACACTTTAGGCTCACAGGTTTGTGTAACAACTACTTGCAGATCATAGAAATATTTGTTCCGTGTCAAAATAAAAGATAAACTCAGAGGTATTCGCCTTATGAACGCAAAAACGTAGAAGAGATCCCTTATGAAGATTGGGTTCAATCAATGGTTCCATGCATGCGACGTTGCTTAGACGTAGTTTTTGAACGGAGATACCTCGTAAAACAATAAAAATATTAATAGCTTATAGTGTGACCCATGCGGTATCAGCACGTAAAACATCCACCGCTGAACATGAACCCCCAGTAATCACAACAATGAGCGGTCATAGGGATATTGCCATAATCACCACGCTTAGCAGGCGGATTGGTAATCGCACTAAGATAATAGCATTTGGGAGGATACTGCTGCTCATTTTCCTGATATACCTTTAGTCGCCTTTTATGACTGAGATTTTTTCAATACGCTTGCAGAATTGTGAGCGGAATGCATGATTACATACATTTTATTTACCTATTTATTGTCGTCATTGTTTAATTAATGTAATTGGTGTAGCCGTGTTAATTAATTTAAATAAATAAATGACATGGGTATCCAGCAATGGCCATGAATGCAGAGAGTGGTCTATTCTTTTCCGGGTGCCGTTAGTATCAACATCCTGCTGCTACTGCACAGGTCGATCGATCTATGATAAATAACGTTGCCTGCCTCATGTCTTAAATGGTCAACAGGTCTTAATTAAAATCCCATCCGAGGTTTGGAGAACAAGCTACGCTGTCAGTTTCAGATCTCATGAGAAAATGTTTGAAATGCATCATAAATTTATAACTGTCAAAGCTTGAAAAATGTCCGATGATCCTACCAACATATGTGACTCAGCGACCAAAATTTGGACTGATGTCGACACTATAAATTATGATTTCAAAGTGAGTTTGGTTCAGGGATGACACTGTCAATAGTGAAGGTAACGACGTAGCCACCGGGGCCTTTATTTGCTATGCCATGTGAAATAGCTCAACGCAGGTAACGTGGTATTCAGATTTTTATATACTGTTATTGAATCACGATCGCTTTCCTTGCTTGGAATTAATTTATAAGGCACAGCGAGTAAGGGCCAAGCTAGTCTTGATTCTTCTTCTTCTTCTCTTAGATTATGGCTTCTGTAGATTATCTTCCACAATTTCGCCAATGTCAAGAATAAGGCAACGTCGTACGGTATTTAGATTAATAAATCTTTACATATTCACAAAACATTTCTCAAAAATGAAAAAATTCTAAAAAATATCACGGCACCGGCGTACGGTTCAATTCTTTTTTTCTAATTCAAGCATAGCAGCTGGTCTTGATAATGATATTACCAACTGTTGTTTTTAAATTATCACATGTCAAAGTCAAAATCAACGACGGCACGGTTGGCATAGTGGCTAAGCAATTGGCTTTCCATGCTAAGTGTAGCCGGTTCGATCCCCGCACGGAAAAAATATTTGTATGATCTAAAAATAGTTGTTTCGAGTCTGGGTGTGCATGTGAAATTTATGTCTGTGAACTCTACGCATGACACAGGAGGAACCATAGAGTTCGACTTGGTAAAAAAAATGCACGATTCCAATTAGTTGATCCTATGGAGAAGAGCCGGCAAGAAACTCAATGGATACTGTTGAAGTCATTGAGATTACAATGTTGATTAATAGGCTAAGGTGCTTTGTAATTAAACTTCTTCGGTGATGAAAGAAAACTTTTAAGGCAATATTTTATGTGTAATGTTGTGTATGAGCGCATACGCATGCATAAAATATAAGGTCACATGCACATGAAAAAGCGACTGTTTCCATGCTATAGTCAGTAGCCCTGAAACAAAGACTTACCTCTGTCATGTATACCGAGATGCATGCGTGTTTTATAAAATTAGTAAATAACTTTAAACATTAGAAAAAACAGGACAAGTGCGAGTTAATCTCGCATGGAGAGGGTTCCGAAATTTGCTGAATATATTGCCTATTGTTGAATTCGGTCTGTACCAATAACTTATCCCAAGAACAAACTTAACATTGTAGTTGAAAAACATGTTTTCCCATACATTCCAACCGCAAACATAAGTTTGTACGAACAATATTGAAATATTTACCATGTTCTTTAAAAACCATAGAGTTTTTATAGGTGTTCCTGACATTTATAGGCAAAAAGCAATTTTTTTTCGTCTACTTTCTTAAATAACTTTAAAACTGTATATTTTAAAATAATAAAATAAATACATTTGAGATCCTCGCAACAAGCCCTTCCATTTAATATATTACACGGTACAATTTGCAAAACTTTATATTTTAATTTTCAGTATTTCCCCTAAATGTGACCCCCGTATTCAAAATTCATTTATTTTAAGTTAATCGGTATAGTGGATTCGGAGCAAATTGGCTGTGACAGACGGACAGACAGACAGACACACGAGTGATCCTATAAGGGGTCCGCGATAATAATTGATAACATCGTCGCTAAACAAACAGATGTGACATAACATCATTATTTACTTTTGCATTATAATATCTGTGCTTTTGCAGATGAAAACAGACATTCATACTAATATTGTGTTGAGGTGTAATAAATTATTATTTCATAGCAAGTGTTTTGTTAGATGGCAATGTGAAATTCATACTCAATTCACATAAAATATGAATTTATGGATATCGTCACCACACTTCGTCTAAATTGTTCTTCTATTTTATGTTTATTGTTTGATCCTACTCAATATCTGTTTTATGTAGAATTTATTTATCTGTAATACCCACCTTCTCGGGATAGGGTAATAAATAAAAATGGTAATTTCTCCTCATAAAATCTCAGACGGAACCTTAAAAGTTTTGTTTAGAAATATTTTGGTTTGATCATTTGCAAAGTCCGTTTTGTAAAGTTAGTAGGTAAAAGTCGCATTACGGAGTGAAGATAATTTTAAGGACACCATAATAATGCTCTTAGCAATATTTTGTCGGTGTACGAAGGAACGAAATAGTGTATCAGTAAAACTCTGTATTATAAAAAAAAAACAGTTTCTACAAACCTACACGATTTAAAATTATTAAAAACACTTAAAGGAAATAAATAAAGTTTATTTATGAAGTCGGGGGGAAGCCGGTATAAAATTAAATTTCTATTCATTTTTATTAAATTTATATTTTTTTTTGGTTAGAATGTATTTCTTTTCTTTTTCATCATCATCATTTCGGCCGAATGAAGTCCACTGCTGGACACAGGCCTCCCCCAAAGGTTATCACAACGACTGATATGGGTGTGTTGTGGGCTCATTGGGGGGTTTTGCCATAATCGCCACGCTTGGCAGACGGGTTGGCGATCGCAGTTGAGTTGTTAATGTAATCGAAGGACGCTGCTGCCCATCCTCCGGGTAATCCCTTAGTCGACTTTTACGACACCCACGGGAGGAGATGGGGTGGTGGTATTCTGAGCCGGCACCACACGGCAAACGGCGGTTTTTCTTTTTAGTGTAAATAAATGTAAGAACTGTTTCCAAGTTAGGTTGTCTCTAATCTCAGAGGAACCGCTAACTGTTAAGACTTCATCGAGATATGCGCAGTTAAACCTGTTTATTGAAGTTGGTAAATAAATTACTCAATGAAATGTAATGAAATTTATATGAGACCAAAAGAAAAGTGAACCCTATCAAATAAAAAGATAACTTTCCCTATCAGTTCATAAATGAAGGAGATATGAGGTAGCAAACATAAAAAATACAAGCGAATTGAGAATTTTGAAGCAGAATGTATTTTTGTTATGTAAGTGAATGTTGCCGCATCAAAATGTTTTCGATCTCTTGTAGTGCAGCTTACTATTGGTTTGTTTTTAAACAGCGCTTCTCCGTTTTGTTTGCTTATAAATGAGCATCGACGATTTTTAATAGAACAGTAGGCAAGTTGCATTTATGCTGTTTGTTTTTAATTTGTTATTGGAATAGAAATGCTTAGTATTGCTTATGCACTTTTACGTATCTAATAATCAAATATCTGTTATTTAAGTTTAAAATGAGTTCGTAAAACAATCAACATTCTTGAAACAAAGCGTAGGCGTAGGTCCAAAGTATAAATTTCTTAGTGTCCACCATGTAGATTTTACGTACAATTCCGGAGAGATTTTAATAGTTAGGTATATTATAGCTCAACGTAATTATAAAAGAAAGAAAAAAGGGTCGTGTCGTAAGTATTGTACTTATCATTTTCTTCACTTTTGCGCTCAAGTTATAAAGTTACACAAAGTTACGCAAATAGCGATGAAAAATTCTGTGACACACTGAAGTGCTCGATACACCCGAGACATTATTTTAGGTGATCTGTGGGGACATTATCACATTAGACATTAAAGTTGACACTGAGTGTTGAGTAATTTGGGTTTATAGTGTCGTCGTATCAGTATACAGTGTTAAGTAGTATTTTAAGAAAAAAATGGATGGTCACGGCTTTTTAAAGTGTCATAAATTCTATGGGGGTCGTTGCACTTGCTTGTTCACTTTATTACTGTAGTGGCACTAAAACGACAAAACATGAAGTCTACTTCCACATCGAGGTCAAGTACGAAAACCAGAAAGCAGCAGATCAGCGTTTGTGCGAATCCGAAACGGCAAGCAGGCAAGCTGCCAAGTGCACTGTTGGAACGGGACAATTGCACAGTCACGGCATTTCATATCCACGACCCTGTAAACCCGGCGGAATAAGTCATTTTCACAACTTTTTACGTCGAGATGTCAGGAGGCAATTTGTGAGGCTTGTTTTTTGTGCGTCGCGATGCTCACGGAATGGTATTTATGAAACTGCACGTTATAAACTACCGGGTTTCATTTGCATATGATCTGAACTTTATTCACCTGTGTTAAAGGTCATTTTTGAGTGTTTTAAATTCCTAGTTTTATTCCACAGACAATATACCCACAAACTGAATAACGGTCGGGTTGTCTGCGATTTATGCTTGGCGAAATCTGTTATTGGGATCGGCATAATAGAGACTATTTATAACTTTAAGTGGGTGTTTAACTTTATGGATTGTTTATCATGTCTGGGAATACATCGAGCTGTTTATGGTAAATATCAAAGTTTTGTTTGTAAATCTGGATCGTAATGTTTTGGTTCGGGAATATTTTATTTGGGTAATCTTAAGTTATAGTAATATCTTAAAGTTTGGGGATTATTAGTAATTATGATAAAACACTTTTAAACAGATTACATCGCGTATATTATATGACTAGTGGGGAGCCGCGGTTTCGCCCGCCGCTTAATTTAAAATAAAGCGGATTATTTATTAATAATTTAGAATACTTTGACATAGGCACTTGACATAGAGTGTATACTTATATACACACACATCAAAAAGTCTAAGCAACACATACTATTTCAAATTATTAATCAATTATTATATCATTTCTTACCAAGTAGGTAATACCTATGTAAACTTTTCAAGCTACTAGAAGGGTAAGAGTGTACCGTCGACCTGGAAATACAGAAAGACTGAGGTGCGTTCAGGAAGTGCATCCATACAACGGCTCAACAGTTATGTATGGGCGGGTATTATGAAGAACAGACGAACTGAGCTCGTTTTTGTAAAAGGTAACATGAACGCTGTAAATTATGTTGCGGATGTTCGAAGGCCTTATGTCCGTCCATTCGCACAAACGCTTGGCTCCGATTTCACGTTGATGCATGACAATTGCCTTTGCATACAGCTTTGCATACACGGGAGTACTTGGCAAGGGAAAACATCCTGGTATTGCCTTGGCCTGTACAATCGCCCGACCTCAACCCCATCGAGCATGCATAGGACATGCTCCAGAGACGTGTTTTAAAGGACTTGAATGGAGTGACAACAACCCAACAACTGATGGACTTACTAAAATTTCATTGGGAGCAATTGCCGCAGGATAACATTAACAGTCTCATCGATTCTATGAATAATCGGTGCCAGCAAGTTCTCCATAACAGAGGAGGCCACACTTTGTATTAATTTATGCTATTTTTGTACAGCCATTTAATTTTAGTTTAAGTTTAGTTGATTAGGCACCTTACTTTGTACTACGTACATACAGTACTTACTCGTAATAATTGTTACTTAAGATTATTAAACATAAACAAAATAAACAATTGTTGTTTAATATAAATTTTATTTATTGTAAAATTGAAATTTGTATGGTTGCTTAGACTTTTATGATTTGTGTATATATTTAATTTCATGGGTTTACATTTTTTGCGCTGTACCCTAATTATTTTTCGAAATTAAAAGTAGCCTAAGTTATTCCTTATAACATTAGTTATCTGCCACTGACTGCCGTAGAAATCGGTCCAGCCGTTTCGGAGATTTGCGGGAATAAACAGACAGACAGACCAACACACAGACAGACAGGTAAACGGACAAATTAAATTAAAATAGTTTTTTTGTTGTAGGTACCGTATATACTCTTGTATACATTTAGTAAAAAGATGTTATTTTGACATTTCAGACAGACGTTTTAATACACTTCAATTTTATTTATTTGTATAGATATCACGATACATATCATATACTCATTTCGGCCGAATGAAGTCCACTGCTGGACACAGGCCTCCCCCAAAGATCACCGCAATGACCGATATGGGTGTGTTGTGGGCTCATTGGGGTGTTTTGCCATAATCGCCACGCTTGGCAGGTGGGTTGGCGATCGCAGTTGAGTTGTTTATGTACTCGAAGGACGCTGCTGCCCATCCTCCGGCTAATCCCTTAGTCGACTTTTACGACACCCATGGGAGGAGATGGGGTGGTGGCATTCTGAGCCGGCACCACACGGATATCATATAATATGCACATAAAAAATGATTGCGATGTAATTAGTCTAAAAGTGTTTTCATCATTCATATATTAATTGCAGCCGACAAACGACCACTGCTGGACATAAGCCTCCGCCAAAGATTTCCATAACGACCGGTGTGGGTTTTTGTTGTGTGCTCATTCGGGAGCTTTGCCATAATCGCCACGCTTGGCAGACGGGTTGGCGATCGCAGTTCGGTTATAAATTTACTCGGAGGACGCTCCTGCCCATA
The DNA here is from genome assembly GCA_947459985.1 of Diloba caeruleocephala. NCBI lineage: Eukaryota > Metazoa > Arthropoda > Insecta > Lepidoptera > Noctuidae > Diloba > Diloba caeruleocephala. Next base: position 16,801,588 of record OX381615.1, read on the forward strand.
CCATCCACTCGGGCCAATCCCATAGTCGCCGATACCCACGGCATGAGATGAAAGTGTTTTATTATTACATAATTTATTTGAAATGTACCTTTTTATACTTTGTTTACATATGCACCATGATTTTTCCACAGCGGTGGATATGTTGGGCTGATTCATCCCCCTGGGGAGAGGGTCGTAGGTTATTATGGCTCATACCGGCCATAAATCAGTTATCTTCAGTATCGAAGGAGGCTCCGGTTTCGGAACAATGGTCTGTAAACGCACCCACGACACAGGAGAAATCCTAGTGTGGGGCAACTTTAAAAAAAAGTTAAGATTTTTTATAATGGTGGTTCCTATCTAAGGCTCACTCAATTCCATTCGGCATTCTCTCAACGTTATGTTAAAGTAGGTATAACGCATCGAAACTGGTACAAAAAATTCAAATTATCAAGCTACAATTTGTTTTTACTATTTCTCTCTCTTTTATTTCTCTTGTGTCAGCCCAGACCCGGAACAACTACAAGTTCCGGGTCTAGGGCATACAAATATTTATTCCTCGCGGGAATCGAACCTGCGGGTGTAGTGCAGAAAGTCCAATGCGCGAATCGTGCCGTGCGTTTGTCAGATCGATGCAATGAGAGATTGTTTAAGTACCTATAAGTTTATAAGTGTTATCGATAAAGTGTTATAGTTGTTTAATATAAAATAAGAAACACAGGCCTCCCCGAAAGATCACCACATTGACCGACATGGGTGTGTTGTGGGCTCATTGGGGGGTTTTGCCATAATCGCCACGCTTGGCAAACGGTTGGCGATCGCAGTTGAGTTATTAATGTACTCGAAGGATGCTGCTGCCTATCCTCCGGCTAATCCCTTAGTCGATTTGTAGGATACCCACGGGAGAAGATGGGGTGGTGGTATTATGAGCCGGCACCACATGGCAAAAGAAATACATTTATTTATTTAGATCATCGGAGAACTTGAGACTTCAGATGCCAATGCATTCCACCAAATTCTTCGATAAATCTTTTACTGTCCAGGCTATACGGTTGTGGAATGCATTGCCAGTGTCAGTGAGAGCTGACAAATCATTACCCTCCTTTAAAAACTTAATAAAAGAACATTATCTGTCCTCTTAAATGAGTAATTTGCCTAGGCTATTTCATTGTTATCACAATGCGTTTTATTTTACTACATCACTTTTCTGTGTCATCCCTCAGTTCACCCTGCCCAGTCGCACTCTAGAGAGGTATGCATGAAACACGGCCCACCACCTCCTCGGGCCTCTTCAATGGGCTGCTCCAAGGCTGCTATCAGCAATCGCCCTCCGGCGCTGATGTGTCTTCTGCATAGTGGGAGAAACGTGGTCGCCTCCCTCTCGAGTTCCGCCACCTTCTTTGTGTATATCACGAGGCGACGCGAAGGCTACCTATGCGCTCTCGTCACCCAATCTGGGCACTTCTCCTGCGCCGTGTCCCGTGGGCTCCGCAGTGGTGGCAACTCACAAACAGATATTTCCCGAAACATCCGTGTCCCGAGAATGTCTAGGAGAGAACGCCGTGCCGTATTTTTGTTATCTCCAATGACAAAATGCGATCACGAGTTTATTATGTAATAAACATGTGTCATATCATATAATGTCTAAGGGTTTAGTCAGAGCAAAAAAAAAATCTCGTCAAGTCATTGCCGAGCGGGTCTGTTTAAATTTATCGGGAACATCCGAGGAAAATATTTTCATGTTCAGGGCAGATTTTTGTTTTGTTTTTCGCTTTTATTGTAGGTTTTTATTTTGCAGAATACATTCCTACGTACGTGATAAAACATAAAACACATGCGTTGTATTCAGCAGTTTTTTCATAGGTCGGGTTCTGCTCTAGTGTTATCATACGAGGATCTGGAGCTCCCCTTAGGTGCCGAAGATGACCGCCCCGGCATGCCCATGCTCCCCGGGGGAAGAACGAAGAACGAAGTTTATGTAGAATTTCCACTGGGTGCAATAAAAAACATAAAAAAGGTAGGTTAACCTAATAGATTCGATCAACTGCATGTTGGGTCTTCTTTTCTGATTTATTATAACTGTCGTCATTAATTCTATTCTTGTCTATACTTCGCGTAACTAATTTTGTTTAACTATTATAATAATTTGTTTAACTTTTTAATAGGTATGTATAGGATAAAATATTCAAAGATGATGTCTTTTTTCTCTTTAACATTATCCACAGACTTTCTTGTCAGCTCTTCTTCATAGGCCTGACTTTACCAAATAGTGTATCTTAGTTGTTGCCTTTCTTTAAAAGCTTATTAGGGCTAGGCTCTAAATGAAATCAAAAAGGTATACGAAATAACAACTTCGACGTTGAGTTTGGTTTTTCAATAACGAAATACAAAAAATCCACTATCAATTTTAATGACATTTTACAAATAGACGGGGCCATACACGAACATTACTGCACTACAAAACGGCACGCCGGCCGCCATTAGACCGCGTTATAAAAAATAAAACAAAATACAATTTCTTATTCACAATATCGATTTACGTTACGTATTTATTTATGAAATGAAATAAAACGTCTTTTTCTCGTACAGTTGCAGTATACTTCGTGCATCATCTATAAACTCAGAATGGCTTTCGTTTTTCGCAATATGTTGCTGAATTACGCTTATAATCCACGTCGACCCGCGACACTGGTCGGTGCGTGACAGCGTGACTAATTGAATTATTGATTTCCGGGTAATTACCTTGTCCGGATTAAGAATATAGCACCACTCCATCCCCTCCGTGGATGTCGTAAAAGGCGACTAAGGGTATCTAAACCAGAGGGATGGGCAGCAGCGTCCCTTCTGTGAAACGGTAGCCATACTGCGCTCACCAACCCGCCTGCCAAGCGTGGTGAGTATTGGCAAATACCCCCCAGAATGATGACACAATTGTCAAAATCTATAGGGGAGGTCTTTGTTCAGCAGTGGACGTATAAATGGCCGATATGACATATTCCATCAATCCATTGAGGGTATTGCGACCAACAGTTACAGGCATCTGAAAGAGAGATCTCTCAAGTTGTGTCTCTCCCGGCCGAATACTGAAACGCTACTTAATTAAATTGCCGGGTGGCTAAATTAGTTAAAGCGGGACTTAGCCCTGCTTTAACTATTTGAGCCACCCGGTTTCCTATCGAAAACAGGATTCTCTAATAGTTAAAGTGGGACTTAATATTAAGTGGCGTTTCAGTATTCGGCCATCCGCCTCGTGTTTTCTTAATTATGTAGTCAATAAAAACAATTAAATACATGTGTGTAGCCTGTTTTCTAAAAAGCAACTAAGTAAGTGACTAAAGCAATAAATAGCAGGGTACCTATTTTGACTGAGACAGCATCATCTTTCTTAAGCGTTAATTACAACTTTTTACGACCACTAATCCATTTGCCAATCGTGGTGTTTCATCATAGACGTCAATCCAAAATCTTCAGATTTAAGATTTTAAAGTTCATCCGTTGTTGTGTTACGATATTAATATTTAACACAAAGACATATCGGTACTTAATCCGAAATCCAAATATTTTGGATTAGATCGATTATTAATTTCGGCCGTAAGAGTGACCCTTTTAACAGTGGACATCAAAGAGAATATACTGTAGGTATATACTGGCTGATATTCTGGGTCTGAGTGCTTGTGCATATATGATGTATTCAGTACCAATGACACAGAAGAAATACTAAAGCGGGTAAAGCTTAAAAAAACAAAACAGTTGTGATGATATAACAGAAAGGTAACCCACCATATAAACAACAAACAATTTTATTTCTCTATTGTCATCAATGCAATTTTCATGTGAAATTTTTTGATAGACCCCATCAGGTAACACTAAGGTCTCACCACACATAAATTCGGTGACCCAAGCAGCCGTAACTGGCGTTACTCAGGGCGCCCATAAATTGTTTGCTCTAGCAAACTGGTAATCCATCGTTTTAGCAAATATACAAGTTAAAAGTGGTTAGGGATCAAATATATTCTCAAAATATTTATATGTCCGACTATAATTAAAGAAATATATCTATGAAAATTGATTGGGTAAAATGTTTTCTTTAATAAAGACTTTGTAAGATTTTTGAAAATTTTATCTTGGTTAATGATTACTGTAAGAAGTGATAAACTGATAAAAATAACAGTTATTAAAGGTATTTTCTGCATAAAATGAACAATCAGTAGTCTGTATTTTTATCGTTAACTCATATTACACGATCGCACCGATTCGGCATGCTCAATATGAGTCCATCCTAAACACCACCGCTCAGCTACGTCCGTTGTAACACGGTTGGTGCAGTAGCTGATACAGCCGGCTGCTGCGCTCCAGGTCGCGGGTTCGATTCCCGCACGGACCAAATATCTGCAGAAAGCAGCACGTAGCGCTATTCACGGTTTGGTGCCCAACGAGTTGTCACTGCTGCCTCTCGATCACAAGAAAGTAATGAAGGACGTGAATCTTGCAAGCGATCAGCGGCACCATGCCGCATCACGTGCCTCAGAGACAGCGCGAACCATGCATGACCCATTTGGACGTAAACATTTAGCGAATATATTTCAATCCTGAAAATGACATAGAGCGCTTGGAAAATCCGCGTCAAGCAACGCTTCGCGTATTTTTTTAAGTATGCAAAGAGTATCTGTTCCCCAAATCGCGAACGAATGGCGAGATGCCGTCATACTATACGTACGAGAAGCAAAGAAGTGTGTTTGATCGACGTCAACGTGGACGTACAGTACATGGTTTCTCGGGAGTTATGAAACGCCGCATTGGGCATACCCAGACCATATACCATATTCATACGAGGCATGCCTTTTAAGTGTTGTCGTTTGAAGAAAAAACACAACTAGAACCTTCTAGTACTTTTTATTGTTTTTCAAAGTATTCACCACGTAGCTTAATACACTTTTCCATTCGCTCAAACCAGTTATTCTAACATTTATTCCACTCTAAAGTGGGGTTGTTCAAAATGGCTGACTTGAAAGCGTCGACTGCTTCTTCACCGGACTGGAACCTTTGACCACGAAGACTTTTCTTAGTTTTACGAAATGTAAAGAAATCGTTAGGGCTTAGGTCAGGACTGTATGGAGGATGGTTAAGAAAAGTGGAACTTGGAAAGTGGCGTCATCGCCTGCGGACGCAGTTTGCAACCAAGCGCGTCGTCGAGGCCGTCCTGCCGCTCTTTGGAGCCTGGCTCAGAAAGAGCGAGCGCCTCACCTTCCGCCTGACGCAGGTGCTCACCGGGCACGGTTGTTTCGGCGCGTACCTGCACAGGATACGACGCGAGGCCACGGCACAATGCCACCATTGTGATAGCGACCAGGACACCGCACAGCACACGCTCGAGGCGTGCCCTGCATGGGCCGCCAAGCGGCGGATCCTGGTCGATCGGATCGGGCAAGATCTCTCTCTGCCAGCAGTAGTGTCGGCTATGTTGGCAGAGCACGAAAACTGGAATGCAGTTGTCTCCTTCTGTGAGAGCGTCATGCTCCAGAAGGAGACCGCAGAGCGGGATCGGGAGAGGGCCGATTCCGCTCGAAGAAGGAGGAGACGGCGCCGGGGTAATAACCGCCTTGGCACCTGATTCCCATACGCCTGAAACCCCCTGCTGTTGCTATAAGGCGGGGGACCTCTGGGTTTGCGGGTGCGTAGATTGGGGAATCTGCGTGCTCACCAAGCGACCCAATAGAAGACGGTAGCGCGCCTGTGGTCACGCGCTGCCGTGGGACGCTTTGGGGGATCCTTTACAATCCCCCGGGGGGGGTGACCACTTTACAGTCACCCTCTCCGAGATGTGCCTATAGGCGTGGCACCAGTGGGCGGCTCTAGTGTGATCATACGAGGACCTGGAGCCTCCCTTAGGTGCCGAAGATGACCGCCCCAGTGGTTTTAGCCGGTGGGAGTCCGGCATACCCCTTCGCTCTACCCCGGGGCGAAGGAAGTTCATGAAGAATTTCCACTGGGCACCAATAAAAAAATAAAAATAAAAGGCTTTCCTCGGTTGAACCTTTGCAGAGTTTTCTTTCACCATCTGACGCGGGCCGCCTTGTGATCGTCGGAAAGCAGATGCGGTATCCAGCGGCAAACTAGCTTTCTCACACCAAGCGCTTCATGCAAGATCATGCATGGTTGTCCCTGACATGCTTAATAGAGCTTCTATCTCTCGATACGTCACATGACGATCTTCGAGAATTAGTTGTCGTGGGAGCGATTTAGAACGCGTGTCTGTTTATAGGGCGGCACTGGTGGCGTTGCCAAGCAGATCGCTCGCAATCGGAACATTGTATGATCGCTTGAAGTACGCTGTCTGTGGACTGGGAGGATGGCAGTTGCGAGCGCACTCACGAAATGTATCTTGATATTATAAAGTATTGTATAATACACGTCTTAAAGCCCTAATTTAAATGACAAAATGAGCGGTGTGGCTATAGTGAGTGATTGGACTGTTAATACTGGGGAATCCTTTACAATCCTCCCTGAGAAGTGCCTGGCTTTTTTACAGCCACCGTCCCTCCGCTAGAGGGGGTGACTGCTTTACAGTCATCCCCTCCAAGATGTACCTAAAAGCGTGGCACCAATGGGCGGCGCTAGTGTAATCTTACTAGGACTCGGAAAGGGGGGCCCTTTGGTGCCGCAGGTGACCTCTCCAGTGGTATTAGCCAGTAAGAGTCCGGCATACTCCTTCACTCTTTTCCCGAAGCGAAGGAAATTCATGAAGAATTTCCACGGGGCCAATAAAAAAAAAAAAAAATTATTGGTCGCTCGGTGGACATCATACCGACTGGACTCTTAACGGCTAAAACCACCCGAGTGGTAATCTGCGGCACCAAAGGGCCAGGTCCTCGTTAGATCACACTAAGTGACTTTAAAGCGGTGTCACCCTCTACCGGAGGGAAGGTGACTGTAAAAGGGTCACCCTCATGCACTTCTCGGGTGGATTGTAAAGGATCCCGCCAAAGGCTCCCTGTGCGCTGTGCTTCACACACGGTGGCACCTGACTTCGTGCGCGTCATCGTCTTCCCGATGATCGTTCGATATGAGTACAATGACTCCTCAATCTGCGCATGGAGGTTGGTACCTAAGGACTGGTTCAGATGACGCCTACCTATCGCTAAACATAAGTATGTGCACATATAATGTATGAATTACTTTCACGCTAGTTAATCGTAGACCATTTCGCAGTGCTCAGTGAATTTAAATGGCTATTATGTTGAACGGATGCACCCGTTGACGCAGTGCGCTGTGTACATTGCTGTGAAATAATTAAAACGGTTTTGGTATTACAATTGCGAGGATGCCATAGCATTTCATAATGTTTCTGTAATTGCCATGATGATTGCGCATGACATTATTATATCAAATTTAACATGATCAATGTTTGTTCATACTTAATTAGAATAAATTGATCTTGATAAATTATTTACAGTGCCTCAAGATGAAATGCTTTAACCAGTGTATGTTACCAGCGATGACATGTGGCACGGAGAAGTGGTCACTCACTAGGCGCCTCGTAAGAAAGCTCAAGGTCACTCAGCGAGCTATGCTTGGTATTTCTCTACGGATCGAATCGAAAATTTTCCTTCTCTTGTTATATATATAATAAGAAAAGGAAAATTTAATATTCGGAAAGGAGTACGTCAAAGCGATCCCGTCTCACCAAATTTATTCAACGCAGTCATTGAACACATCTTCAGACAGCTAAATTGGCACAATATTGGCATCAAAATAAATGGCGAATTTCGACCATCGAATCGAATTAACCATCTCTGATTTGCTGATGACATAATCCTGATTACAGAAAGGCATGCGGACCTTGAATACATGCTGAATTCCTTAGACAAAGAGAGTCGATTATGTGGCCTTCACATGAATGCTGAAAAAACATGTTTACTTACTTATAGCATGAGAGTGCCAACGAAGTTACAAGACGCACAAGTAGAGTATGTAGACAGCTATATATATCTTGAGCAGAACATTTGCTTTACCAGCCTTAAAGAAAATGAAGTAGACCGCAGGATAAAAAGCGCTTGGAGAAGGTACTGGTCGTTAAAAGAAATACCTACACGCCTGAAAAAGAAAGCTATGGATACCACAATACTCCCTACATCACCTATACTATATGGATGCCAGAGTTGGGCATTTACAAAAGCAGTGATATATAGTGAATTAAGCTTAGAGACAGAAAACGAAGCAAAGATATAAGAAAACGTACAAAAATATTAGATGCTGCGGAACTGGCATGCAGGTTAAAATGGAGATGGGCAGGCCATGTAGCAAGAGCCACAGATGGACGCTGGAGTGAAAGGATCTTGCACTGGTACCCTCGAGATACACCGTGCCCCCCGAGGCAGACCCAGACGACGGTGGTGTGATGATATCTTAGCCACAGCTAGCCACACCTGGACGAGACTTCCGCCGGACAGATAGAAATGGCGAGTGATGGAGGAGGCCTTCACCAGTAAATGGGTACCCAATACTACACTAGATGATGAATTATGATATTTTTAAATTGAATGATGTAATTTTTTATTAATTTTATACTACATGAGCTATGAAAGATATTTAATTATGATTATGTATGTACCTGAAAATTAAATCTTATTATATTTGAAATTTTATGAATGTTATTCAATTATTTACGAATGTTTGTAAATTATGTTTTATAATCATCAATTTTTAATTTGAATTTCTTTTTTAATTTTTATTTAAACGTTCAGTCGAGCGCATGTCGATGGTAGTGGAGCCGTTGTGGGTGGAGCTGGCTAAAGTATGCGAGTTACATACAAGACTAGCTCTGCTTATACCAGTTTGATTGCCATGTAGGTTTAACCCTAACACGCAAATGAAATCTGATTGACTACATTCTATGACTAGTTTTTAGTGAATTAAATGTCATGTTATAAAAAATGTTTGCTCAAGGTACATGCTACTATTATTCTTTTTAATGCGTATTAAATCATGAAGATTATTTAAATGCGATAGTAAAAATGAAGAGGTGTCTAATTTATTTAGTTTAGGAATGTTATTAAATGTACATTTAAAATGTTGCATGTTATTTTTGCGAAATCAAGGCTGTATTATTGTTATCTACACGTTTCTCTATTCACGGGCTTATATCCTTTGTACGAAGAGACGCGGTCTTTTGATAGGCTTACGCGAGGACATGGGTCCAAAACGCAGAGGCGCTTTGGATAATTTTAATCTAAAATGTAATGGGACACTAACCGGGGCTCTCCATGGCTACACTATACAATGCATGATCATGAATAATACTAAGAAAATCGTAAAAAATTCAAAACAATTTATTATTACATGAACAGAGCATGGTGCTGCCCCCGTACATTCCATTGCAGAGAGGTGTGGGGGACGTGATTTCCCCGAAACTGTTCATCACTGCAATGGAAGATGTTTTGAAGCTACTGGAGTAGAAAGAATTCAGCATTAATATCAATGGCGAGTATATCACTCACCTTCGATTTGCCGACGACATCGTAGTCATGGCAGAATCGCTACAAGAGCTCAAAACAATGTTCGATGATCTAAAAGAGTTTTTCAACAGGTGGGCTTTAAAATGAACATGGGCAAGACGAAAGACATGTCAAACGCCCATATTGGGCCCATCCTAATATCCGTTGCAAACTGTTTTCGAAGTTGTTGACCACTAGTCTATCTGAGAGAAACAGTCATGTTAGGTAGGTCCAACTTCGAGAAAGAGGTCAATCGTTGAATCTGACTCGGCTGCCCGCGTTCGGGATACTTCGCAACATCTTTTCGTCAATAATACCACAATATCTCAAAACGAAACTCTTTAACCAGTGTGTGTTACCAGTGATGACATATGGAACAGGTACGTGGTTACTCACGATGGGCCTCATAAGAAAGCTCAAGATCACTCAGCGAGCTATGGACAGAACTATGCTTGGTATTTCTCTACGAGATCGAATCAGAAATGAGAAGATCCGTAGAACTAAAGTTGCCGACATACCTGAAAGGATTAGTAAACCGAAGTGGCAATGGTCGGAGCACATTGTTCGTAGAACTGATGGCCGTTGGGGTAAAAAGGTTCTCAGGTGGAGACCGCGCACCGGAAAATGCAGCGTGGGACGACGTCTAACGAGGTGGACCGACAATCTGGTGAAGATCCCTGGAATTCGTTGGATGCGGGCGGCATGTGACCGCTCGTTGTGCAAATCTATGGGGGAGGCCTTTGTCCAGTAGTGGATGTCCTTTGGATGATATGATGATGATATAATGATGAACTAAATTTATTATGTAAAGAATGAAATTATTTATGTCATTTTCGTAAGTTTCTATAACATTACATGATTTTTTAAATGAAATTGCATTCGGGCAAAACATTAATGTGGAATATCAAAGGCCCAAGGACGCAGGTTAAATTTTTAGGTTACACCACTTGTTGTATCTTCTAGAGATGCTATAATTATGTGGAACTTCTATGTTTGATTAAGTGCAAATTCTACTTAAGACAGTGATTTACTTTCGTCCATTGAGGTTTTAATTAGATTTAATATATTGGTGGATCTCCTCGCGTTGGATGTCATCAAAGGCGATTAAAGGATTCTATAAACCAGAGGGACGGGCAGCAGCGCTCCTTCTGTGGAACAGTACCCATACTGCGCTCACCAACCCGCCTGCCAACCGTGGTGAGTATCGGCAAATACCCCGTAAAATGATGAAACAATTGTGTCTGTAAATCTATCGGGGAGGCCTTTGTTCAGCAGTCGATGTACAAATGGCTGAAATGATGATGATGACATATCCATAAGTATTGTTGCAATAGGATTTTTTGTCAAAATTACTGAAAATTTCCCGTTCAAAGACCCGTCGGCCGTGGTTCTAATTCCCGCTCAGATTAAATCTTACTTTGAAGTAAACCTAAAAACGACAATAACTTTACGTCGACACGCCTAATAAAAACCAATTGCTCGCAAATTATAGAAGTAAGTAACACAAAACTAATAACCGTTCCCTTTATAGAGAAAGTTGACGGCTCGATATCGTAACTGCTTTTATCGTACTGTTATCTGCATTGTTTCTGTATGGTTGGCAAAAGTTGTTATCGGCAGCTCGCAATTTGACTCTCTTTGCAACCTACTTGCCGAGAACAAACACATAATGTTCTCTGTTTACATCAAATTCCATATTCTTATCTGATTAAAAGTTGCCTAAATCCACTTGAAACATCTTATAAAAGTAAGGGGTGCTCTGCAACGCCCAGAATGTTCTTGCGAATAAATTTGATTTAGTTATCAGACCCTAACCTGCTTTACAAAGGACGTGACCTGCATACATTTGAAAGAGATTCAAGTACAAACGCTTTACGCTAAGTTCTGTAGAAAAATATAGAAATAAGCCTTCAGATTGTGACCGGATTTCCCATTCAACACTCCAATAAAAGCGTACACTGTTATTAAAATGGAATTGCAAATATAAGAGTTAAGTGTCGCGGGTTCTAATCAAAATATTACTTATCATATTTTTACAGGTCCCACGTCGAATAAGTCAGACTTTCACTTGACTTGGTAATTTTTATAACACGTGTGAATGGAAAACAAAACCTTCGCAATTTCTGTACAAATCAACTGACTGATTTATTCGTTCGATTCTACTGGGACTGGCTTCGAAATTCATGTTCGCATCGTTTATACGAACGTTCATGTCAGCTGCCTACGAGATGCTGTGATGTGATTTATATTGTGCTTATGTAGTCGAATAATCAGATTAGTACTACAAGAATTACCTTTATAACGTGGGGAAATTCTTATGAATTTCCATTGCCGCTACAGGGAAGTATGGAAAGACAGACTCTTACCCACTACAATCAGACGGTTCTACTTTGACTTACTTGCACCTGGGTACGGATTGCCCACGAATTCACCGCACTCCCAGCATTTTTTGGCCCACCACCACTTATACTTAGAGGCGCGTGAGGAACACAGTGTGCCATGATCTTGTGCCCTTGTGATTGGGTAACGGATTGCTCCAAATGCACCACCCGCAGGCTGCAACTCGAAGTCTCCAGAGATCATTAAGTAGCCTCCGGTGCCCAGTGCGTCTGCGGATGGGGAGAAACGTTAGAGACATGTGGTCGAGGGACGGCTTTCTTTACCTTACTGCCAATGCGATGTAGGCGTCGCTACAGCTTCCTTGCAAAAAAGAGGTGACAATTTCACACTCTGTATCGCTCCGGACTCACGTCAACTGCCGCAATGAGATCGCGGCGCTGCACCATTCAAACTGGCCATTCCTCCAAAGTGTGCTATGCTGTATCCTCCGAAGGTAACGACTGAGTGTCTGCTCCCGGCCTATGTTATACAGACACCTCCCAAAATACCCAAGATCCGAGAGTGCGTTAGCCGAAAGCTGAAGGCGCACTACCGCCGCTCTGCCTTTTCCGACATAATGGGTTATACCACCGCGATTGTAGTGTGCTCTACACTGTCCGTTACCAGCATCCGACAGAAGCCGGACCGCACATCAACAAGATTACCTTCGTAAATGGAAAGATAACACAAAGTTCTGTTAAAATAATGCCACCGAAACAAATGTATGGGTTTTGGCGTATTTGATAACTTTTTATTATTGATGAATCGGTAAACCGGTAAGGGCTATTTCAATAGTCCGTTCGAAAATAAAGGCATGAATAAATTATTCTAAAAAGTTCAATTTGCATATTGATGTTTGTTTATTTCAAAAACGAACAAAGGCTTTTCACATTGATTGATATGCTATTAAGAATGTTCTATTGGATTGACAATGGGGAATTAGTGGTTAAGGGATAATGTATAAGGGATGTCACTACGGTTTTGGCTTTCTGTGCTACGCATCGCGGGTTTGAACCCCGCACGGAAAAATTATTGATATGATCTACAGATCATTGTTTCGGGTCTGGGTGTTTGTGCGTGTGAGATTTATGTCAATAAACTGTATCCACGATACAGGTGAAAAAAAAAGAGCGTGGTGATAAGGTTATAGCTTTATATTATTGGTACATACATGTACGCTACCATTCATCGGATCGGATCGATCGATTTTTAACGACGGGGACATTAGAATAGAATATAATAGAATAGAATATAACTTTACTGTACACCAAAATAATATAAAGGGTTATTAACAATAGTTAGCGTGGCACAATCGGCCGTCTTATCGCTAAAAGCGATCTTTTACAGACAACCTTTGGATGGATTTAAAGGCAGGGAAATAAAGAAATTCTGGTAGTCTGTGGTGTACTGAACGATGATGTATATAATGATATCGATATATATATACAAGAAAATTCAGGTATTTGCACAAATATATAGTATAACCACACCAATTTGCATATGTATTAAACATTAATACAAATATATATAATATAATATAATATTATACATAGATATTTACTGATACAATACTGGATATTTAAGTGAACTAAAGAGATAGAACGTCCTCTGTGTCATCAAGGGCGGATCCTGGGCCCGGGGCCATGCCAATACCTATGGGATATAGTTGACCATAGACCTAAATATATAGGTATTATATCTATATCAACAATGATATCTGAAATTTATGACATGAAACACCGAGGATTAAAATTCTGGATCCGAATTCTTGACCTAAGACACTGAGGGCCCCCCAGTTTAAAATCTTGGATCCACCCTTGTATGTCGTCGGTACCCACTCTGTAAACTGTACAGTTTACAGACATAAATCTCACTTGCAGTAACACCCACTTCATGATTTACAAGATGAATCTATGGTTGTGATGTAATCTTGTCATAATCACCGAACGTTTGGGTGACCAGTCAGTTGTTATGACGCAAAAGGAGGATGCTTCTGGTACTGTCTATCCTCTCAACAAAAACAATTCTCGAATATTACAACACGCACGTGACGGGGGAGTGGGTTTTGTACGCCGGAAACCGCAGTACATCAAACTTTACACATTTAAGTTATGCTTTAATTAACATATCTATGTCTTTGACATTTAAATCCTATTTTGTTTGTCCCATAACTGTCACACTATTTATTAAATGGCAATACGCTTCAAATTTGTATTCGTCCCAAAACGAACATTATTTGTCTCTTAGGTCCTGGACTTAATTACGAGCGAGCTTAATAGAGTCGTTCATAAATTACGAGCCACTTTGACGGACAAGATCAGAATTCCGTTGTCTAGGTCCCGTCTCAAAGGAACAATACGTCTGCGAAGTCACACAGAGATTATTTGTGCTTATCGCTTATTTAGACGAAATTAGTTTTGAGGCTTTGTAGTTAACTATAATTTAAATGGATCCTCGGATTGATTATTTTCGGCATTAAGTAGACGCATCAACACAGTCTAGGGATACCTACTTTAGTTATTGGTTTACTTCCCATCAGCCATGCACCCCTCGCCGCACTTTTGCTTGGGTTCGGGTAATTTCTACAGAGGCCTTCTTCCTCGCAATCCGGGCGGTTAAGCCAAGATCCTCGGTCCCGGTCGAAACTGCGAGACGTGACCACTACACTCCAACCAAGGTTACGATAACGACGGTGGCGGGGAAAAGGAGTCCTCCCACTACTTGCTCGGAGCAGAGTGGGTGCACACCGAGCTCACCGTTAGTCCGCCCATGCTCCTCTGAAAACAGAGAAAAACCCCACGGCCTACCTACAGCCCAAAAACTTGGGCCCTCCGTTTCAGAATATTAGCTGCCTAGTAGAGTAGTTATGGCCCGACGACTGCTCTTCCCCCCAGACGTATCAAGAGGGAATAGCAGCCACCGAGCGATCGTGGAGGTTTCCTGACCAACCAGACCGTTCTGATCGTCTCCACATCCAGCTGCCTCAGACTGGGCCAAAGAGTTGAGGGTTTTGGAAGGAGAGTTGGGTCGAGCTGTTGGCCATCTGAAATATTGCAGCACCGCACTGGATCTGGACGGTATTCCAGGCCGTACATGGGTGTATGCACTGCAGTCTTAAGGATACCGCTTGATGCAGCTGTTCACTTGCTGCCTCCGTCACAGTGTGGTCCCGTCAAGCTGGAAGGATGCCGGATTGGTTCTCGTGAAGAAAGAAAGAAGGGCCGTGGAGTCTCCCTCTACTGATCGTCCCATTTGCCTACTCGCCGAGTCTTTCAATCTTTTCGAAAGAGTAATTGCCCAAAAACTCGTTGAGTACTTTTCACGAGTTGATCTCGGCCTGGCCGACAGCCAATATGGCTTTCGGCAATAGGGCGGGTCTAGAGTCAACTGGTGGGGGAAAAGTCCATCATCGGTGCCCCCCTACTTGCAGGGCATCATACGGTGAGGGAATATTGGGGAGTTCCACAGGTGTCGATTCTATGGAACCTCCCCTATGACGGGTGTTTTGCGTGTTGTTCTCCCCGCTGGCGTCAGCTTAAACTGTTACGCTGACAACACAGTCGTGTTGGCTTGCCGAGCAAGTGGTGGTCTTGGCCAAAATCCACGCTCTGGGTTTGCTAATAGCGCCCTTCAAAAACTGCCGAGAGGCAGCGAACCACCCGATTTAGAGTAAAGATCCCGCACGGCGAAGGACAAACGGCGCCGGGGTAACAACCGCCCGGCACCCAAAACCAACACGCCTGAACCTCGTGCCATTGCTATATGATGGCAGTCCTTTGGGGTGGCGGGCACACAATTAGAAAATCTGCGTGCACACACCAGGTGCCCTCGATAAGGCATGCACCGTGGTGTGCATGGTGTTGTGCACCATCATGTGCGCAGCACATCACAGCGCACATTTGGGGGATCTTTTAAAATCTTCCCGGGGTGACCGCTTTACAGACATCCCCTTCGAGATATCCCTATAGGCGTGGCACCACTGGGCGGCTCTAGTGTGATCATACGAGGACCTGGAGCCCCCTTCGATGCGGAAGATGGCCGTTTGAGAGGTTTACACTGGTAGGAGTAGGGCATACCCCTTCGCCCTTCCCCGTGGTGGAGGAAGTTCATGATGAATTTCCACTGGACGACCAATAAAAACAAAAAAGGTAGTAGGTACCTAAATCCTGAAAAGCTGTACTTATTTTACAAATACAGATTCTATTGTAACAGTTTGTAAAATACTGAGAAGAGAAACACTGAAATGAAATACCACTAATTAAAAAACTTCCTTCAAAGCTTTAGCGAAAACTACCCCAGCTTGATTATAGAATAGGTCCGCAGGGATATGAAAATGTGCTACAAAATTATGCATGAAAAATTTCAAAGGATACGAAAGCTTTGATTTACACGTTACATCGGTAGGCATCTGTGATGTATGCGTATGAAGGTAAGTAGAAATAAGTATTCATAATATTGTTCAATATGTGTGGGTAGGCGCACTAAGCTGCTACTGTGTCTTGTATTGTGTGTCAGTCGGAATATACCTGTAATCCCGTGAAGTAGTTTTATTCCTTGGCTAGTATCCTGGTTCTGGAGATTCCCAAATACTTCAGCATTATATATTACATTTCAGAGATAAAAATTCCTCTGTACCCTTTTCGAAGATTCTAAGTACCTCTCTACGAACTTTCAACATAATCGGTTCCAAAATCTACAGTGATTAAAACAGAACTTGGGATTTATCACACTACTCTTAAATGGCGAACTTAAGTCATAAGTGTCAGCCAAAACGTTGGAATCCTGCGGTCTCTTGTTGGCCTTAAAACCTGGTCCCATCTGACAAAAAAACAATGTACAGAACTTAATTTTTGCTACAACAACCGCGATGGATCTGTCTAGTGAACATCACTGATTTTTGTTATCCGTGATTTTTTGTTCTTTCAAAGCAATGTCAGGTTTCGACTATCGGTGATACATCTCTAACTGGATGGGGTATGTGAAGCAAGGACGGCGACTTTGATCCTCAATAAGATAAGACGTTTTCTATGATTATTCTCGCCTTGTATTTCTAAGAACCTTGGATAAAAAAAGAGAGCACAATTGCTTTCTGAGATATCGACGCTTAAAAACCATCAACCGACTGATTTTTACAATAAACAACAAGTAGTAAATAAGTAAGTAACAAGCTCACAAGAACACGATGAAAAATGTCAATCAACATGCAAATTACAAAATTAAAGTGTTCTAACGTCCGTGACAAGCAGCTCTGTTCCTCTAAAGGCTCTACCAAAATACGACAAATGCAAGAAATATGTATAAATGATATCTAATTAATCTCCACCAAATAAAACAGGTATCACATGTAATCCACAGAAATATATCAAGATAGAACGGTTGTAACCACCGTTTACTTACATTTCGTGCTTGCCGTGTTTCTGTCAAACTACGGCCTCACAGTGATATCATTAGTACTGCATATCTCAGCAATTCCTCCAGGCATGACGGACTCAGCATCAGAGCATTCAAATTTCAAATATGCTGGGGTTCATCTGCCGAGGGTCCTGTCTTTGTTTTACACTATGTGCACTCATACTTACCAGCTGAACTAACGAAAACTAATAGTAGTGCTGATAATTAAAAACGGAACAGGAGATATCTCGTATAAGGAAAACTACCGGCCAATCTGGCAACTACCATTGCTAAAATAAAAATAAAGTGCTGTCTTAAGTCTCAAGAGTACTATCCAATATTATACAGACCATAAAATCGGCCGATATATGCCGCTTTTCTTGATCTCTTCAGAGCCTTTGACCTAGTGACATACGATGTGCTCTGGAGAAAGCTGAAAGACAGGAATGTATCGGCTGAAGTTCTTAAAATATTAGTATTGGTATGCAAACCTCGTACATGGTCTTTAAGGCCGCCGGTGATTACCCTGATCATGTACATAGTTTTACTTTAAATGGATTGAACATAAATAGAGTAACTAAATTCAAATATTTGGGGAACATACTTAGCGACGAGCTTAAAGATAATGGAGACATTGAGAGGGAGCGTAGGGCACTAGCGGCTGGCTGGCTATTTTGGATGCTCTTGGTACTGCCACGTTTTTGCAGTGAATCTGAGATGTTTGCACAGAATCGAATCGACAGGTTACATACAACCTTGTGAAAAAAAAAGTCGCGTCCTTAATATGCAGAATACGGGGCAGTAATAATAGTATCCTCAAAACAGTTGCAGAGAGTCCCTACTCTCCCATATTGAAGCATTTTGTGGGGCAGATGATCGGTTGTTTGCTGTCAAGAAAGTCCAAGGATTTATTGTCCTCTAATTCTACAGTAAACTGAATTTTACTGTGTACTGAATTTGGGTGTTTAAAAAAATGCAGTGACCCTATTGTACTGGACCGATTTCTACGGGACTTTGACTGGCAGATAGTTGATGTCATGAGGAATAACTTAGGCTACTTTTATATACGAAAAGTTATTAGGGATCCGCGCAAAAAAATTAAAACCCATGATACAATATACATATACATACTCTATGTCAAGTGTCTATGCCGAAGTACTCTAAATTATTTATAAATAATCCAACTTCTTCTCAATTAAACGGCGGGTGAAACCGCGGGTCCCAGCTAGTAATTTAATAATTTTCAAAACTTTTAATCCTAACCAATGCGAACAAAGAGATGTTAATTGAAGTGTTAATTCAAGTCGCTACAGACTACGACGCTTATTTAAAACATGCAACATTAAGGACGCATCTGGCGTTTGGCATGTATTAAGCAAATTAAAGAAGCCTGGTCCATCTTTTGCTATTATTACTTTAATTTGTTAATGCAAATGTTGGTTTTACTGTAAGCCTACCGGATGGTTATTGTGATGTCGGGTACTATGACTTGTTTATCCCTTTGTTGCCTTATAAACTCGGGACTATTTGAGCTTAGCTTTGTACTGTGTACATCTTATTTGTTCAAAGAGGACAGCTCTCGATGATGTAATTGATGTTCAGGTTTTATCTTTGGTAACCTTCCTGGAATCACTTATAGAGGTCGAGTGAAGTATTTATTTATCAACTATTGCACAACATAACATTCATTTTTTTAAACGTTGCATTATGTATCACATTTACCCTCGTGGGGTAAAAACTACTTTCGTGATGACACACGGTCAACCTCTAGGCAAATCATTTAGCGCGTTGTTTTTAGGCAGCCACCCAAGTACTGACCGCGCCCGATTGGAGGTTGTAATGGATTTCCCCAAAGCCTCACTGTACACTGGGCTGCGCATACGGCGGCGCATGGCTCCTGGGGCTATGGGGGTATGAGCACGCAAATTCTCCAATTTACGAACCCGTGACCCCCGAAAGCAGCCACCATAGTTATTAGTTTGCACCCCGTCATCATAAAATGACAGAGGGCAACATTATACTACCTAGAACACAGATATACTTTGGCTAAATATCCTTTTTTTGAAACCAGGTGTTTATAAAAATAAATTCCTTTGGACGAAACAAAAGCAAACACTCAAAGAATATCAAGGTAATATCGTTACCGTGGAAATATATTATCTACACTCGAAAACACACGCGGCATCGAGCCATTTCATTAGCCCTTTCCGGATTCCCGGACAGATTACACGAAGAGAAAGGAATAAAAAACATATTTTTCACCTTTGCCACTTATCTTTGTGGCGGCAACGTATTGTAACGAATTATGTGGTTACAAGATAGCTGTTTCGACCGAAATAATACTTATTAGAGTTCTTTTATCGCATTTCTTTATCTTTAATTATGTATTTCTTATAACTGTTGCTTCCAGCTGCGAAAAGTGCCTCATGAGTTCTTATCGTGGGCGATACGTCACCAAGCGGCGAGGCGGCTTCAGGAACTCTAAAGGTAGTGTAGTAGTGTCGCCCGCTCGCTGTGTAGACCAATTAACAGATCTCAGTTACGCACTCTCTCGGAGGTCGCACTGTAGTACACGCTCACAAATAAATAAACATTTCTGCAAGACCCTAAATGCAGTCTTCAGACAAAAATACTCCTACTATTAATAGTCAATTAATTTCACAATATGTTTATTGAAGCAAATTCAATTTAAAATTAACCAATCGAAACACTGCACAGCCAACCTTAAGCAATTGTTATACAGAGAAGTAATGAATAACTCAATTTACATAATTTTCAAACCAAATCAAATTATACTCACACACGCATGCACGGGCGTCGTCACGA
Organism: Diloba caeruleocephala; assembly: GCA_947459985.1. Classification (NCBI taxonomy): domain Eukaryota; kingdom Metazoa; phylum Arthropoda; class Insecta; order Lepidoptera; family Noctuidae; genus Diloba; species Diloba caeruleocephala. Next base: position 16,821,657 of record OX381615.1, read on the forward strand.
AAATATAAATTAACCTCTCAAAACAAGAAAAATATCTTTACTACTTTATTAAAGTTTTTTTTCTTTTGAGGGCTCGACCGCTTCCTTCTTACATTAAATACTACAAAATCTAATTACGTTTACTGTACAATGTTTGACCGCACCCAACCAGTCTAATCCCAACCAGTCGAATTCCAAATTAAGGTCCATAAATAATCCATAAACCTGTCTAATCCCAACTGCTCTTGTACAAAACTAGATAAGTTACAACATATAAAATACCTCGGCATAATGATTGACCAGCGACTCTCATGGCAGTCATGGCACATAGGTACACACGGAGTTTATTATGAAGAGGATCAGGAATCTTATATGGACTGTCAAACTTTACATCATGTGGCCACCAAACCCCTCTTATAGCAAATTTATGTGTCACTAGCTCAGTCAATCCTAACGTGCTGCATACCAGCCTAGGGCGTTGCAACAAAAATAAAAGTTCTAAAACTAGAAAGAGCTCAAAGGTCACTGCTAAAAGTGATGCTTTTTAAAGTGTACATATTTCCTACAGAAAACCTCTACTTAACGTCCGTGCTACTGACAGTAAAAAACTACGAGTATATGCACATATTGCGTGCATGTTGCTTATAGTATAATATCTCAATAAGGAATTAATTATATGTCTCCTGACTTCCTCTGACTGCAAAAAAAAAGTGATGCAATGACTTAAGAGTAAACGTTACGATAAAATAGAGAGCATAGTACAAGCTATGCTTTTATAGCTGTACAGGCTAATAATCGGTTAGTGGAAAACGCTACGAACAGAATCTTCCGATCTCAAGACAAGCTCGTAGGGCTAACCAATAGCCACTACCACACTTGACAATTGCAAAAACTCACACACACACCTCAGACATATAAACATACCCAAATCACCACCCACTCACACACAAATCCTATTACTTTTCTTCTCTTTTAATATGTTGTACTATATCATACCAGAAAACAGCCTTCATCTAACATAAAACTTCAGCGCCTTATATTATGTCAGTAGATATATCAATGGAATAGTTGCTTTAAAGAAGACTCCTAAAACTGTAAACTGTAAATATTTAGTAAATATGTAATAAGTTACTGAAAGAAACATTTGATTTTTTAATCCTTTCTGATTTAAAAGTTTAGTTTCGCTGTAGGTATTAATTTATTTATACAACCTAATTCTTAATTTGACGAATCTTGACAGTAAATTATGTACATGTAGTGTATTCGAGCTTACGTATGCCTGAACAAACTGATTTCAAGATCAGTCATCAACGCGACTGATGAATGTTTTTTTGAAATTTATTTTTAAAGTACATTGCCCCGCCCTAGGATTACTGTGTCGTGGGTGCGTTTACAGACATGAATTCCACACACAATACACCCAGACCCGGAACAACTACCTGCAGTTCATACAAATATTTGTTCCGTGTGGGAATCGAACCCACGACCCGGAGCGCAGCAGCCGACTGTATCCGCCACTGCACCAACCATGCCATAATGCCGAATGGTATCTCTTTTAGTACTCGCTAGATACCGGCTTGTTGGCGAGAACATTTGGCGTGAGCAAACGCGAGACTAAATAATGGAAATAAAAGAGACAGGTTTGTAGTTCGGCGTAAGTTTAGTACATTTAAAATTATATATAAGCTTGGCATCCTATCGAAAGTGAGGTGGTACTTCACACCGGAACAGCTGCCTAACTTATATCAATCGCAAGATCAATCGTGTATGGAATACTGCTCTCATCTTTGGGACGGTACCGCCAAGTACCAGCTTGAAGCACTTGAGTTGACAAACGCACTAAGAGGCTCATTAACAACGATGCATTTGTCTAGGCAAGGCTCCAGAGCCTCGAGCATAGATACAAAGTTGAAAGCTCATCGGTTTTTTATCGGATACATTTCGGGGAGTGTGAACGGGAATTGCACTATTTAATTCCTCCAAGGCCATTCTATCATCATATAACCAGACAAAGGCGTTGCGCCATCGTTACATGGTTGATGTCCCACCCATACTACGAAGTGTTTTGTTTCCACGTTCTTTGTGCGTACTGCTAAGGAGTGGAACTCATTGCCAGAGTCTGTGTTTCAGACCGTTATAACCTGGGTATCATTAAGTCACAAGTGAACAGGTTTCTTATAGGCAAGCGTGCATCATCGTCGACCGCATGGTTGCCTAATATCAGGTGAGATAGTGGGCAAACCATGCAAGCCTATTCAGTATAAAAAGAAATGCGCACATAAGATGGTATTACTCGGCCAAGTTTCTATTTAAAATTATTAGACGTTGATTATTTCAAACCAAGTGAACTGATATGTCAATTTCAAAGTATATTTATATAAAATGGACAGTAAAATAGAGATATTGTCTACTATACATTAACCAACTTCTTAGGATAACCCAATGGTTAAAAATGTCAAGTGTCAAGTAAAACAAGCTCTGAAAATTTTAAAATTATTTATTACATTATTGGGTATATCAAAGCCATAATATACACATTTTATTAGAACAACGAGTTTATTGTTATCAAGATGGTGTCTGCAGCGAAAATGCGCATTCATGGGATGCAAGCAAAGAGATTTAAATCTTTGGATGCAAGATGATAACTGGATTATAAAGGACAAAATCAACAGTATCGGGACCTGATAAAGTTATATCAACCTATTGGAGAGTATTCAACAGAACTTTAACAAGAGGAAACAACTTGATAGAATCAGATACACGAAGTACAAGCAAATGGAAAAAAATCGTTTGGTTCATGAAAGAGCAAAATTGGACTTCTGGGGTGGAAGGCCTGGTGACCTGAGATACAGGCTTCAGCCTAGTTTAGGCACCAGTCTCCCACAGTAAATTTGAATAATACTGTAACTTTTATTGTGGTGAGAAATTGTGTGGTGAGAAATGGTACATAATCAAAGAAGGAACTTATTCTGCGCTCATAAGCAGGAAAAAATTGTCCTTAGTCCTTAGTCGCCGATTGGTAGTTACCGTTTATTACTAGAAGTTTCTATGTTGTGCAGTGATCTTCAAGATACATGTCACGTAACGTAGTTTCGAGGAGAAGTTACTATCTTGTCTAACTTCTTCAATCAATAATGCAGTAGCAATCAACTTCGTTCATCTTAGTCGGATCTCCCTTCAGAGGGCCTAGCACGAATATTTTGACGTATAGTAACGTAAACGTATCGCTAATGTGAGTGAATTTGGAATCGAAAATAAAATTATCCTATAGTATTTTCGTTTAAATTTAAACGCCAAATACAATTCGTACCATTTAAAGGTGTGAATAAAGTCTTCAATTTAATTTAAAAATACATTCAGTCAAAAAAGTATCGGGAATGGATGATTTGTTTATGGTTCCAAATTCAAATTTTTGTTTTTATTGTTGTTGTTAGATTGGCACAACTGTTTTCCATTTTGGCGCGAAGTTTGAGTTGCATCTGTTATTTATATTAAATGCAGTGCTGTTTTTAGTTATATCATATCTAGTGTGTATAGCGAATTTCACTATGGACAAAAACACCGATTTTTTTTTTTTTTTTTTTTTTTTTTTGTTGGGCTTCTCGCATACATTTCTGGGAAATGTGGTTGCTTAACCGGTCATTTGCTGGCGAAGCCAAAAGAGGCCTCCAGCCAGGCTTAAATTAATTATTAAAAACTAAGCAACTTTCGCTAAGGGCGCCCCCTGCGGGACACGGACCTCGGCTTAGGGCGTTGCTGGGGATATCAAGCTATTGTTTTGGGGACAGCTGGATCGGTATTATTTAAATTGTATTAAGGGACATTTAAAGCTACAGGCTCGGCACGGGCCGGCGCGAGCAAGAGACGGGAGGGAGAAGTGCTAACTTGAACGGGAAGGTGACGCGGCGATAGGCCTCCGCGACGTCGGTGAGGCGGGCATCCTCGGCGGCGAGGGCGGTACAACGGTCGGGTGTTCAGTGAACGAGACAACGCGAGTCTCTTCATGTGATCTAACGTGATTTTATCGTCTGGATCGACCAGAACGTGCCTCGGGCGGCGTACTCTACTGATACGGGAGGGATCGTAGTCGGCGGCTGATACCACAAGGGGATTTGGGTGGGACAGGGCAGAATCGAGATAGCGTTTGGACGCTTGTTTCATAAATTGCCTGATGGTCGGCAAGTTAAGGTCGAAATGGAGTTGGTCGTTTCGCATGTACAGAGGCGCTCCGGTGGCCTTGCGCATGAAACGGGTTTGGAGGGTTTCTAATCTACGGAGTGGGTATGATTCGGCGTGTGCGAACACTGGGCTGGCATAGGTAATGATGGGTCGAATGCATGTGGTGTAAATTCTCACCTTATTTCTAAGGGATAATTTACTACGAGCGTTCAGAATATAGTGAAGGCGACCGAGCACAAAGGCAGCGCGGGCACGCACCATCTTTGTGTGGGGAATGAAGGTCAGTTTTTTGTCTAGGGTGACTCCAAGATACTTGGCGTGCGGTTCCCAAGGAACCGATTGGCCCAGCATCGAGATCTCCCTGAAGCGTGGGTGGTCGTCGCCTAATTTGCAAAATAGGACGGCTTTACTTTTGATAGGGTTAACTTCGATCCGCCATTTCCTAAACTATTTACCGTAGACGTTGGCTGTGGTTTGGAGGATCTTAGTTATACTATCGGGACTGCTACCAGAGTAGAATATGGCCGTGTCATCTGCGAACAGTGCTAATTGGGTCGTATTAGCAGGTCTTTTGGGGAGGTCACTGGTGTACAGTGTGAACAATAATGGGGCTAGCACGGATCCTTGTGGGACTCCGGCTCTAATGGGGTGGGGGGAAGAGAGAGCGCCCGTGATTCGATATCGGAAACTGCGATTTGACAAGAAGTCTCGTATGATGAGAACGAGACGGTCAGGCACTCCGAGTTGGTACAACTTATATAATAAGCCATTGTGCCAGACTTTGTCAAATGCTTTCGCAACATCGAAAAAGAGGACTCCCGTCATCAGGCCGCGTGAGAATCCGAACGTGATGTGTTCAACTAGTCGGTGGACTTGTTGTACACACGAGTGTTTGGTTCTAAAACCAAACTGTTCGTCGGGAATGAGTTTCTTGGAATCGGCATAATCCTTTAATCGGGAATAGATAATCCGCTCATAAATCTTCGCAAGAGAATTGAGAAGGCTTATGGGGCGATAGCTGGAAGGCTCGCACTTGGGCTTACCGGGTTTGGGAATACCGATAACGGTGGCCTGTTTCCACGTATGCGGAAATAGGTTATTGTTTAATGCCGCATTGAAGATGACGGTCATTAAGGCGATAAGACGTTCGGGGAAGAGTTTAATCACCTTGTTGGTGATACCGTCAGAGCCGGGGGCTTTGCGAGGGTGAATCTTTTTCACGAGATTTCTGACCTCGTCTGCCGTGACCGGAGGGAGGGGGTCGTCAGGGTCCTCGGCAGGCGGAATAGCTGCTCTACGTTCGACTTCAGCGTCAACCTTTTTGAGGTGAGCTTGGTCTACAGGTAGAGTGCTTGGGGAACATTGCGCTTCTAGACTGTCAGCTAGGCATTCGGATTTTTCGTCGTCATCAAAGGCCGGCCTTTGGTTGGGATGGTTGAGGGGGGGGACAGAATTGGATGTTTCGGATTTGAGTTTCCGTTGCAGATGCCAGAACGCAAGGTGGGTTGGCTCTAAGTCGCCCAACATCTTATCCCAGTTAGCCTCTCGGCACTCCTTGATACGTTCCTTGACAGCACGCTGCAGGTGGCGCATAAAGAGGCGATTGGGTTCGCTGGGAAAAGATGAGTACGCTCTAAGGGCTGCGTTCTTCTCCGTCATCAGTGCACGTACATCGTCAGGGAGTTTCATGCGATGGTCTTCCATCGCAGGAACTCGCCGTGAACACTCGTCCACGACGGACTGTACATGCCCGGTGAGGGAGTCGATCGCGCCTAGCGTGTCTGCGACTGACGTTATGCATTCGGGAATTCTATCTAACTGAGCGGACGAGGGGTCGTTGAGGCGTTGCCTAACTTTCCTCCAGTCCGTCGTCACAATGGTCTGAGGGGGTAGCCCTGTGTCCGTGGGGCCAAAGCGGGAGGTGAGGTGAAGGATCACAGGACGGTGATCGGAGTCTAGCTCTTGTAGTACTTCAATGGAATGCAACTTGAGGTTGATATTCATTAGAAGTGCTATGTCGAGTATATCCGGGCGATGATTAACATTGCTGGGGTAGTGAGTGGGATACATCGGGGCGATGATGTCAAAATTGAGGAGGTTACTGAGGGAGTATAATTTACTTCCTCTGTGGTTGTGGGTGAGACAGTTCCAAGACTCATGTTTGGCATTGAGATCTCCCGCCACTATGACGGAGTCGCCTAGATCGAAGAGTGCTTCGAGATCCGATTGGATTGGATCGTCTTGGGCATTGGGGGATTGGTAAGCCGACACTATAGTGATCGGTTGATGACCTGTCATGCCTATTCTGCACACAGGTGCCTCTAGGTTGGAAAGGGACGGGGTATCTAGGGGCATGCAATAAAGGGATCTCTTATAGTAGATAAGAGTGCCTCCTCCACGGGAGTGGGTCCTATCGTTGCGCACTATATCATAGTTTGCAATTCTAGGGTTCCTGTGAGAGGGTTTCAAAAAGGACTCTTGTATCAACATAATGTCAATAAGGTGGTCGCGGAGGAATAAGGCGATTTCGTCTTTTTGGCCATTAATGCTGTTGGCATTGAAGATGCCTATTTTAAGGGATCGGGGTTTTATTCTGCACCTGCTTTGTGAATCCATTACGGATGAACGCGGTAGGAGAGGAGGGCGGATGAAACATCAGCGAAGTCGCTGAGAACTAGCATGAGGCCGTATTGGCCCTGGTTTGCCCTAATGGCTGCGGCCATTTGGGCGACTCTGTTCGGGTCGACAGAGTTGAGAAGACCGAGGCAAACTGAGAGGTCGTCAGTTTTGAGAAGGGGTGAGGGAGGGGCGGCCCTCTGAGAGTGCACTTGTGGTGCGGGTTGGTTGTACGGCACGGGAAGGTACGGTGCCGTATGGGGGGCGGTCATCAGCGAGGGAATCGCTGACGCTTGGGTCGCCTGTTGGGTCAGTAAACTAGGCCTCAGGGCGGGGAACGCTTGCTGGTGATTCAGCGCGTTCCACGGCGATGGCCTTTGAGGGCTGAGTCGTTGGGACGTGGGAGGGGCCTGAGAGGCGTAATGGGCGGCCGCGAAGGCTTGGGTAGCCGCTTTGCGCTTTGCTGCCTTGTTGTTAGCGCGCGGTGCTTTGGGGCATCCGCGATAATTCGCGGGATGACCCGACTCACCGCAAAGCACACAACTCGGAGGCTCTGTGCAAAGCGTGCGATCTTTGGGGCGATCGCAGTCGGAGGTGCTGTGGTCACCTAGGCACTTAACGCACCTAGGTTTGGCGTAGCAGTGTCGCTGCGCGTGACCATAGAGTTGGCAGCGGTGACACTGCCCGGGAGGACCATAACGATGGGGAGGTTCGATTTTGATGCCTGAGAGGTGGCATACAGTCTTGATATTAAAAATCTTCCGATCATTATCGGCGGTCTTTTCGCATATGGCGAGGACCATATCGTAAGCTTCACCGCTGCGACCAGCGTGCATGCGATGAACTTCGAGGACGGGGATACTTTGCGACAGAAGGTCGTCTTTGATGGAGTCGGTGTCGATCTCCTTGGGGATGCCTTTAAGGACTACCCGGAGTGGGCGTTCCTCGGCGAGGGAGTACGTGTGGAAATACACGCTGCGGTCCTGTAGGGCACGGGTCAAAGACCTGAAGTCTTGGGCAGTGGGAACTGCCACTTTGACGCCGACGGCTGTGGTGCGGGCACTTAGGTAGTTAATACCTAGTTCAACACACATTTTGGACACGTCATTCCACTTGTCCTTGGCCTGAATGTAGATTGCGGGCGGTTTTTTGTCTTTTTTAGGGACCTTGGTGGGCTGGGATTGGGGTTGGGAATTAGCGGGGGTAGGGGTAGGGGGAAGACTGGCCTGAGAAGTGGCCGTTGTGGGGACAGGGGCAGAGGGCGGAGCGGAGGACGAAGCCTCGTCCGTTTTCGGGGCTTTAGCGGGCGCAGCTTGTGCGGAGGACTTGGCCTTGCGGGCCCGCTTTTTACGGCTACCGCTGACGAGTTGGAACTCGTCAGAGGCCGAATCGGAGGAGGGGTTTTGGGGAGGAGCAGGAGAGTCCTCGCTCTCTGACATGTCCGAGGGCATGTCGGCGTCGGGGGACGTGGAGGCGTTCGTGCTGGCGGTGGGGAGGGGGGTTTTTGCCTGAGGGGCGGATGAGATGCCGGCATCCAATTCAGGGGTTGTGCCCCTTTTCTTGGGTTCGGGATAGGGGGGCTGCACTTTTGTGCCTGGGGACAGAAGGCTGCCATAGTTGGCAGCAATGTAGGGGTCTTTTAGAAGGATCTCCCTAATATTTTTAAGTAGCGTGGCGTCGTCGGCCATTTTGTTTTGCAAACAAAATGGCGGACGTGGGACAAAAAGAAAAAACAGAAATACGCTTAAAGCGTAGAGGACAATCGATTTACGCGATCCCTAACCTCCCGGGTTGGATGGGCCCGGGGGTGTGTAACAACCCCTCCCTGCCGGGTGTAGGCAGGGAGGTGTGTGTACATGTGGTGAGCCCTAAGCTAGTACCATCCGTGGCCAGTCTTAATGGGCAAACGGGTCCCTGACAGCTCTTTTGCAAGGGGCGATAAGGTATCGCCCGCAAGAGACTGTATATCCTGAAAACGTAGACTCGAACTAGGGTCGACTAGGGTAGCCCCCAAGGCCGGTGGTCCTAGTCCGCTGCCGACTAACTGCTTTGCCCTGATGGGGCTAGGCGGGTGTGCCGGGTCAACACCCCACTCGGCTTCGTTGGCACCGTAAGGTATCCGCCGAGGACCACCAAACAGTGGTTTTTCCCTGAAGGGGCACAATAACTCGATGAATATAGTCGGTGAAAGAAATAAAATCAGTAGTCGCCTTGACAAAGGCAACGCGTGATTTATGTGAAGTGACTGCAATCCGACGGAACGGATTGCGAAAAAACACTACACGGCACACTGATCGGGGAGCGCGAGCACTGCACGACCGTCTGCGGCGAGCGTCAGACACGGAATGAAAAAAACACCGAACAAAGTGTTTGTCTTAAATTTTGCATCGCCAATGGAATTTCGTGTTCAGAGTTACTGAAAATGTTACAGAAGGCTTACGGTGAATCTCCTTTATCAAAAACACGTGCTTATGAGTGGTACAAAGCGTTTAAAAGCGGTCGAGATGTGATGGAAGATTTGCCTCGCTCTGGTAGTGTGGCAACTGATGTTATCATCGCAAAAGTGAAGGAAATAGTGACTGAAAATCCTCGTTCAACTTTTAGAGAGATAGCCGCCGAACTTTCTGTATCTCACGAGTCGATCAGTACCATTTTAACTAATCATTTGGGTATGCAATATGTTACCGCTTGGCTAGTCCCAAAAGACCTGAATTGCATTCAAAAACTAATCGCATGAGAGTCGCTGAGGACATGCTAGGACGAGTCAATTCCGACCCGACATTAATGAAACGCATTGTTACTGGTGACGAGACGTGGGTTTATGAGTTTGACATCCAAACTAGTCAAAAAGCTTTGGAGTGGCGCCTTCCAACTGAACCGAAACTGAAAAAACCACGCCAAAATTGATCAAAGTCAAAGTCATGTTGACTGTTTTCTTTGACTATCGCGGTATTGTGCACTCGGAATTCTTGCCGGAAGGTCAAACGGTAAATAAAGAATATTATTTGAGCGTTATGCGGCATTTAAGAGAGCAAATTCAAAGAAAAATGCCAGATTTGTGGAAAGAAAATTCTTGGATTTTGCACCATGACAATGCGCCTTCACACACGGCCATAATTGTGAACGAATTTTTGACCAAACACTCAACAAATACCATCGCGCAATCACTATATTCACCAGATATGGCTTCAGCCGACTCTTTTCTTTTTCCTAAACTCAAATTACCACTTCGTGGCACCCGTTTTCAACCGGTAGAAGACATAAAGGAGAATTCGCGGCGAGAACTGGGGTGCAATTCTCTAAGCTCAAACACCCATACATCCTTGAATTCAGAATCAAATTAACGGTGTAAAACCAATTCGGTATTTGCTGAGACATGATTAAAGCTATTCAACGACACGTTGTAGCAGGTAAACCATGAGGACCAGGCTTAGCGAATACCAAATTGGGTTATCACCGTTATTTTAATTCTGTATTCAAAGATGTATGGATGTTTGAGCTTAAGGAATTGCACCCCTGAACTCAATTCCGGAAACATCGCTTAAAAAATGTTTTGATGATTGGATTGTTCGTTGGCGTAAGTGTATCGTTTCTTAAGGAGCATAGTTTGAAGGTGATAAAATAAATTTGGATGAATAACAAACATTTTGTGTATTATTGATCTTTTCCCGTTACTTTCTTGACAGAGTAGTATGAGCAAATCAAGTATTTTCTATTCAAAATTCACTCACATTAGCGATATGTTTACGTTACTATACGTCAAAATATTCGTGTGTTAGGCCCACTGAATCCTAAACCATGACAGGCACAATATGTTGATTTTTTTATTAGAATATAAATCATAATGTTAAATGATTTGGTTTAGTTTGATGTAACGAGTTCCTTAAAATATTAAATTTATTATTGTTTCTTTTTTTATAAAATAAGTAATCTGAGCCATTTTATATTTTCGATTTTTCATTGGGTAAAAGGCTCGCCTCAGCTAGTATGTATTGTAGTACAGTAGTTTGTAGAAATTTAAGCGTCTCTTTTTTCAAATAACTAATTAAATTGTCTAAAGTAACCTTAGGCTGTGGCTACATTGATCGCGAACGTGGATCTGTGGCGAGGTGGCAACAGCGCAGAGGCGAATATACTTCTACGGGCTGGTATTAGAGACGTCACACTGATGGCGGGCGGTCATGGCGTCGTTCCAACCCCGCCATTGCCATCCTGTACAAATAAAGCCAAAACAGGCCCCACGCTGCTGCTGCCCCGCTACCGTATTTCTTGCCGCGGAGCCTTAATAGTGCGATCATAATGTTTCATCACTTCCATCGAAAAGCATCCAATGCTGGACCTAGGCTTCTCCCTAAGATCGCCACAACCACCGATTTATGATTTTGTTGTATGGTCATTGGGCGGCATTGCCATAATCGCTAAGCTTGGCAGTATGGCGATCGCAGTTAAGTTGTAAATTTACTCGAGGGACGCTGCTGCCTATCCTCCGGCTAATTTCTTAGTCGTCTTTTACGACACCTATAGAATGAGATGGGTTGGTGCTATTCTTAGCCGGCTCCACAGGGGCATAATAGTGCGATACTACGGATACATTATTTTTATTTCCACCGATTAAGTGATATAGCATTATGATTTTAAAACGACAAATCCATAGAGCTCTGGCAATAACACGATAGTAACAAAAGTTTTATTAATTGTACAGCATGAAGGAGAATGCCGCTATTCGAGAAGTAAAATTTAACAACGAACTTAGTAATGCGGAGTTAAATATGTTATTACTTAAAACTTTATGGACTTCTAGATGTACGAAACTTTTGGTCAATATTGTTATGTAGCATGTATGTACACATAGACAAGAAATGCTCTATTAGTGAACTAAAATAAGGAAGCAATAAAAAAGAGGTTTATTTTGGAGGTCCCACTTTAAGGATTTATACGTACGTTAATGGCACGTTTTAATTTATTTAATCATATTTAGTTTCTGTGTTACTAAGGGATACTTTTGATTCGATTCGATTTCGTGACATAGTAGAATTTTGTATTAAGTCAAAAAAAAACCAAAATTACAAAAAGATGAAAATACAAAGAAACTAAGTTTCGGTGGTAGTGGTAGCCTAGTGGTGAAAGGCGTTGAAGCGACTGAGTTCGATTCCGGCCCCTCCCTCTGACTTTTCAAATTCATGTGCTACTCAGAATTTAATTATCATTTGCGTTAAGGAAAACATCGTGAGGAAACTTTTTTTTATCTTTTATTTTTTATTGGGCCTAGTGGAAATTCTTCATGAACTTTCTCCGCCCTGGGGAAGGGCGAATGGGCATGCCGGCTTCTGCCGGCTAAACCACTGGGGCTGTCATGTTTGCCACCTAATGGGCGCTGGGGCTCCAGGTCCTCGTATGATCAAACTAGAGCCGCCCACTGGTGCCACGCTTATAGGCACATCTAGGAGAGGGTGACTGTAAAGCGGTCACCCCTCCGGGCGGATAGTAAAGGAACCCCGAAGCGTCCCTGTGCGCTTTGCTGTGCTGCGTACACGGCAGCGTGTGACCACTTGCGCGCCACCGTCTTTTCGTGGGTCACTCGGTGTGGGCACGCAGATTTCCCAATCTATGCACCCGCAAACCCAGAGAGGGGGGGGCTTATAGCGACGGCAGGGGGTTTCAGGCATATGGGAATTAGGCGCCAGGGTGGTTGTTACCCCGGCGCCGTCTCCTCCTTCTTCGAGCAGGATCGGCCCTCTCCAGGTCCCGCTCTGCGGTCTCCTTCTGCATGACGCACTCAGAGAAGGAGACTGCTGCATTCCAGTTTTCGTGCTCTGCCAACATAGCCGACACTACTGCTGGCAGAGAGAGATCTTGCCCGATCCGATTGCCACTCTGCGCTGCATACACACTAGGCCAGCGTGATACGCTAAGGCCTAGCCTTTCTCATCGTGTGAAAAGGCCCGTGCCCAGCAGTGGGACAGTAATGGGCTGACTATGTTAGTTTGGGTAGTTTTGGTGCTACTGCGGTGACTGCCCGCTGAAACGTCATGCTCGTGAACGAGTGCCGTCTGTTGGGATTGGTCATCTTAATGCTGTCATGACAATTGAATCAAAAATTCTGGTGAATATTAAAATCAAGCTTGTTTAGTGTAAACTTTTTAAGAAGTTTAGACTCTTTCTTCCTGCATTGTCCTCACATTACCATAATTTCGAGAACATTGTACCAATATGATTTAAAAAGAGTAACCATGGAGTTTCTTGCCCGTTCTTCTCCATAGGAAATCTACACCTTGGAACGAGGCAACTAAAGTCTTGACTATTCATAAGTGCCTATAAATGGTTTTACACGAATAAAAATATTTTTATCTTTATCTTTATCTTATCTAAACGGCGCAGCACACGTTGGAGGATTGCCTAGCTTAGGTGACACAGAACCGCCGTGGTCTAGTCGCGGACAGTCGAAGATAGTGACCGCCTCGTTTCAGTTCGTAGTTCTTACATAATCTGGAAAGCGCGTGGGAACCCGTGATCACCTTTTGCGAGGAGATGATATACGCGTCTCCTGTTGGGGAGCCGGAGACGCTTGCCAAGCTCGGGGTGCCGAGCGAGGATGCCCAAAACTGGTTTCGTGCAAATATGTAAAACATGCTTGAAATATTCCTTTAAGCGACGTACACAGTGGACTTATTGATGCGATGATCGGCTATGATTGGAAATTTCTACAGTCACACTTCTTACAGGTCACTCCTCTTACTACTTGCACCGCTATTCGTATCAATACCATTTTTCATAACATTCATACGTATATTCCAACCATAATGCCGAACAGATCACGAATCGAACTAGGAATATAGAAGATCACAAGTGGTAGGTCCCCAAGGGGTGACTAACTATAAACGTCACGACGACGCAACCCCTGCAGCTTGTTGAAACATTTTATGGACTATAAATCGGAACGTAGCACCCCCGTTAAGTCCTCTGCTTGGTCAGATGTTGAAATGTTTTATATCTGACATTAAAAGGGTGAAAACCTTTGGCGTAACAAATTATACGTTTTATTGAATCTTAAATTCCCGTGCTTAGCTAATATAGAGGCGGGTTTTGTTTCAGAATTGGCTCAGTTTGTCTTAATGAGAAGATTTACAGGGTTTTTTATTTTGCGTTTATTAAGTTGGAATTATTTGGTGCATTGATTTCCTAGTTATGATTAGACGATGTCTCTTTCTTAGGTCTATGTAAGTAGTGGTTGAGGGACCTGAACAAGTGAAAACAAAATTCCTAGACATGAGTCACAAACACACTGCTAAGCCCGTTGATCATTTTCTGTGGTAGTCAGGCGACAGTCTGACTACGTGGAAGCCTAGAAAGATGCCATGTTTCGTACTATAGATATACGCCTGCTCTATTAGCCAACGTAGTTCTTTGCTTCAGTTTTCTAGTATTCTTATCTCACGACATAACTTTTAATTCTTTGCAAAGTGACGTTAATAACAGCTGGAGAAAAAAAATACATGTTGCATTTTGACGAGACCTAATCTTTATCTCCTTATTGTGTATCCTAGAACAAATCTATCTTTTCGTGTTGTGTCCGGATAAAAAATATAGCACCTATCCATCTCCTCTCGGGGATATCGTAGAATGCAACTCGGGATTTTTTACCAGAGGGATGGGCAGCAGCATCCCTTTTGTAGAACGGTAGCCATTCTGGGCTCACCAACCCGCCTGCCAAGTGTGGTGAGTACTGGCAAATTCCCCGCAAAATGTCGACACAGGGCATGTTACTGGTCTTCGCTTTTGTTCAGCAGTAGACGTTTTTTGGCTGACATGCTGATGAAGAAAAAATCGGCCATAAAAAATATGAGCAGGTCACCATAGTTCGTATAGTATCCATATGTGGTGCCCGGGTTAAAATATAGTGGATGTCGTAAAATGTGACGTAAACCAGATGGTTTAGAGTCCCATGTTGGGTAGCAGCGTCTCTTCTATGGAACAGCAGCCATTTTGTGCTCACCAACCCATCTGTCAAGCGTGGTGACTAAGTACTGGGATATTCCCCCCAAAATGAAGACACGAATCGGTCGTTGTGGAAATCTGTAGGGGATGCCTTTGATCAGCAGTGGACGTGCTTTGGCTGATATTATTATGATTATATGATGACCATAGTGGAGTGTGACGAAAACCCGATTGAGGGTAGATTTAGTCGTATGAAATTCGAGGAAACGTGTTATTTATCTATTTAATGCATTCTGAGATAAAATTACGCTTTGATGTTATCGAATATCATATTGCGAAGAGATCAAACAAAAGATATCAAAGGTGTGGGTGGACTTTTAATTGGGTATTTTAGTAACATATTTACGACACGTACGGAAGAGGAATGTAGTTTGTTTTATTAAACCAGTATCACACGGGGTGGGCATTTGAAATTATATTGTATTAAAATCTAACACTAGTAAAACAAAAACAAGAATTGGACCCCAGTGGAAAGTCGTCATGAACTGCCTCTGCCCCGGGGAACGTTATGTGTGTCACGTGCGCGCCGTCGTCTTGGGGGTCGCTCGCTATGAGTACGCAGATTGCCCAAACTGCGCGCCCGCGACCCCCTATGCCCCCCCCCATATAGAACTGGTACCTACAATAAATGATGATTCATTTGGTTTTATGGTGCTGTATAATGTGCCCGATTTATTGCGTCAATATTTTCTGTTTATTTCATTATAATTATCATCATCTCAGCCGAAAAAAGTCCACTTCTGGACACAGGCCTCCCCTAAAAACTGCTACAACAACCACTTTGGATGTGTAATGTGGAATACAATCACATACATTAGAAGGTTTTGCCAGGCGGGTTAGCGATCGCAATTGAGTTGTTAATGTTCCCGAAGGAAGCTGCTGCCCGTCGTCCGGCTAGCCCTATAGTCGCCTTTTACGTTCGGGTTGAAATGCGTTGGTGCTGTTCTTACCCGGCACTAACGGCTGTTTGTTTATTTTTTCATGATTTATACTCAGCTTGATTTATTAGCAGAATATACATATAATACTACTAAATGAAAATCTATTGGAGTAGAACAAAAAAAATATCAAGCGAATTCTAAAACATAAATTGCAAAGCTCCATTAATATTAACAAATCAATGGTTTGTATTGCTATTTAATTTTCCAGTCGTACAGAATTTCGTTAAAAAGGTTTCAAAAAGAAAAAATGATCAAAATCGAGTCCAAGACGAAAAATGGTTTGATGAGATTAGCCGTTGATAGATTTCTGAGGTAAAATATTCCACACAGAATTACTTAAGCAGAAATCGAGAAAACCAACAACTAAGTCCTGTCATTATTGTCTCCTATCCTATCCATAGAATAGTTGAGATTCTTCACATTATTGCTGGGGTCTACGAATTTGCGAAAGGCTGAGTATTGAAATACCTCTAGGCAGTATTTATGACTATAACGGAAAGCTCCTTCCCTAACAGACCAACAATAATTCTATGTTTAAGACTAAATCTATAAGAGAAGGCGAAAGGTCGAATGACACAATGTCCTTGAAGAAGCGAAATTAATTTACGTTAGGGTACGTACTTACTTGATCTAGTGTGATCTTACGAGGACCTGGAGCCCCTCTTCGGTGCCGAAGATGACCGCTCCAGTGGTTTTAGCCGGTAGGGTAGGGTAGGGTCTTCCCCAGGGTGAAGGAAGTTCATGTAGAATTTCCACTGGATATCAATAAAAAATATAAAAATGGTACGTACTTACTTAATCAAGCTTGAAAGTTTTCAATACATGTGCTTTTTTGACTCGGCTTGATTGAAGCTCATCGTTTAGGAGACTTCTATTAACTTTTATTCTTATAAAATCTTTGATTCAGCTTTAGTTTTAAACATCGAGTCTTAACGATGTACATTGGTGATTACTTTTGACTTATTTTAACCTTCATTTCGTATAATTAAGGGCTTTTATAGCCTTAACTTTGATAGGTTCTAATCATTCGTGTTTTATGTTTGTAATACCTTTGCTTAGTAAGGTTAATTAGAATTCACCAATTTGATTTTAAGTCCAAAGGCTTAGGTATCGGCAATTTGGCATTCGATGCGACATTAACAAGGATTCTGAATAATTGATAGGATTACAGTACGCACTTAGCCATGAATGTTCTACTTGTTTCAATTTAAAGTTCTTAACTAAATTATGATACAAACCATTTCTGGGGCTGGCTGGAAATGATTATTTTTTCATGATTAATTAGAATATTATGTTAGGTTTTGTTTAAAACGGTGTTCCATACTAGTATTTTCTCCAGTACAGTTAAAGGCACTGCGGCGACCAAATTTTTTGTGAAAAGAAAACGGGGGCGTTATGTAACCTAACTGTTAAGGGCGTAACCTCAATTGTTAGGCCAAACATAAACATGCTAACATGCTATCCGAGAGAGATGGATGACATCTCCGTGTTCACCTGCGGACACCGGCCGCCGCTGCTTTCGTACAACTACAAGTACTACAATAATTTATAAAGCTCACTTGCATAGTACATTTCTTCATTCATGTTTCGTTTTAATCGTCGGTTTGAAATGTTTCGTTATTTTAACATTTTATTTTCATCATTTCGGCCGAATGAAGTCCACTGCTGGACACAGGCCTCCCCCAAAGATCCACAACGACCGATATGGATGTGTTGTGGGCTCATTGGGGGGTTTTGCCATAATCGCCACGCTTGGCAGACGGGTTGGCGATCGCAGTTGAGTTGTTAATGTACTCGAAGGACGCTGCTGCCCATCCTCTGGCTAATCCCTTAGTCGACTTTTACGACACCCATGGGAGGAGATGGGGTGGTGGCATTCTGAGCCGGCACCACATTTTATTTTACACGTATTGTTTTAAAAGCGATAAATAATGTGAATTGTAATAAACACAATCCATTGTTTTTATTGATTTGATACGCTTAAGTTGCTGTCGATATAGTTTAATGCGATAACGTTTTATTTATTGTATGGAAAATAACTTCAAACATCAACTACGTCTCCCTCAGTCAAAGTCATTTTAGTTTTTTAGCTATCTTTCTTAATATAGAATAGAAAGTAAGAAAGAAAACTTTTAATTCGCATTTATACTATACGTGACAGTAAGTAGATAAATAAATAATATACAAAAAGGAGCTGATACATTATTTAAGCAATTTTTCACTACTTAAACCTTTGATGACCGTGTGGTGTCCGGATTAAGAATATAGCACCTCTCTAACTCCTCCCGTGGATGTCGTAAAAGGTGATCTATAAGAGACTATACCAGATACAGACAAGACCAGAAGGATCGGCAGCATCGTCTCTTCTGTGGAACAACAACCATTCTGCGCTCAACAACCCTCCTGCCAAGCGTGAGGAGCACTGGCAAATTCTTCCAAATGAATGTTCGGTGAATCTATGAGGGAGGCTTTTGTTCAGCAGTTGACGTCTTTGGCTGATATAAAATTAACCTATCCCTCATATCCTTTAAGTTAATACAACACGTATGGGTGTGATGTGGGTCCTGGTGACTATATTACTTCCTGAAATAGAATTGAGAAGCTTCTTAGAGAAAATCAGCAACAAAATGAATACGAAACAAAAAATATCTACAAATCCATTTTCTTAACATCGTGTATACAAGGTACTATACAAGGTAATATTATAAGTTGTTGTATATGATGATTTTACTTACTATGTGGGCTTAGACTTGGTGTTTAATTACAATTGATAAACACATAAAATCCCTGTATATGATATTAGCTTAGCTTAATTTGTGTACAGCAGTTTGAACATATCTTATTTTGTTGTATCCTAATAACTTCTTACTGATGTACTTTAGCACTGTACTCCATAATAAAAATAACATATACGGCACTTTTGTATATTGATACAATCCATGTCGAAAATAAAAGTTTTGCGAACTGTACCGTTTAATATATCATATGGAAGAGCTTGTTGTGAGGGTCTCAAATATATTTTCTTTAATTATTAATTTATTTTTATGAATGTTTTTAAGAAAACGGATGAAAAATGACTATTTTAACGCCTTAGCTCTAAAATGAAAATATTAGACTCAGTAGGAGTCTAATATTTTGAAAAAAATACACATAATTGTTCGTTACTTATAAATTATAGGAAAACGTAATAATCGATAAGAAGTCTGTGGCCTTAAAATAACATGGTAAATCTTTCAATACTGTGCGAACAAACTTACACTTGCAGTTGGAATGTATGGGAAAACATGTTTTTCAACTACAATGTTAAGTTTGTTCTTGGTATAAATTATGGGTACCTAGGTATAAGACAGAATTCAACAATATACAATACATTCAGCAATTTCCCTCTGCGATCCGGTATTCTGGTACCATACGTACTTTTAGTTATGACAACCAAATTTGGGTCAGATTTAAAATTAATATGGTAGATAACAAATTAATCGTACGGAACCCTCTCCGTGCGAGTTAAACACACATTCCCAGTTTTTTTATTATCACTTTTCCATACGTGTAGACGGATTTTTTCATCTCTGATACCCGGAAAAAATGATAAATTTATCGACAAACACAAACTTGCACAAATAATAATACTCCATATGATGTCGATTCAATTTTCCGCGGCAAGAGTGCGATGATACTCGAATAGTGTCTCATTCTTCAGATGATTTTACCCGTAATGGAGGAAGAATTTGTTTACTTAAACGTCGAAAGGAAGATGCTTGGGTAAATAATTACCACCCGGAGTTATTGAGACTACGGACAGGCAACATGGACATTCAGCCATGCGCAAAAGAAAAAACAATGCGTTCTTGTAGTTAGCCGCCCTAAGAAATAGAAAACAAATAATAGTTAAAAAAAACACGCTTTTGTAGATAACCGAACTAAAAAGCAGAAAAAATAATTCAATAAGTTTAAAACAACAATAGAGTGATTAACAAAATAAAATATTTCATCATGAAAAAGCGTGGGGTACTGCCTCCTCTGAGTCCACAAAAGTGAACGTTTGTCATCATCATCATCAATGGTGTGTCAAAGTGTTTCAGATGCAAGGCATTACGAGACGAGAGTGGCAATGTGGGATGTTCCACAGGCCTGACGGAGGAAGTGTGTGGCTGATATATTAATGCCACCTTGGTGGCGCTATTTCCTCTTGTCAGCCAGCGCTCCAAATAAACGTCATCACATAACTTATCCGCGTGGTTTCCGGATTAAAATATAAAGATTACATTCTTAATCAGGGCACCATTCGATCTCTTCCTGTGGATGTCATAAACGTCGACTAAGGGACGCTAAACTGGAGGGATGGGTAGCAGCGTACCTTCTGTGGAACAGTAGCCATACTGCGCTCAACAACCCGCTAGCCAAGCGTGGTGAGTACAGGCAAATTCCCTCAAAATGACGACCCAATTATGGAAATCCACTGGGGAGGCTTTTGTTCAGCAGCGGACGTTCTTTGGCTAATGTAATGATGATGATGGCAGAGTTTTCAACCACACACAATAAGCTTGCCCCATACGAACCGCTCCTTTGCAAGTACCGCCCAATCTCGATGGTCGATTTTACAAGCAACCATGGAAATATAAATAATCTCAACCGTTCAACTGATTGTGATCATAGTTTGTTATCATTATCGATTTATCTCGCCATGATACCTTTAAAGTATTTAAGATAAATTGCTTTACAAGTGATGAATCGTGTGGTTTCACGTGTCCGGGGCAAATTAAATTAATACGGTGTATCTCGAGGAAGGCGTAATGCTACGTGCGTCGTAATACGTGACCAAGCTACTGTAAACATTGAGTGAAATGTTCCCTGCATGACTTGTGCTTTTGTTCGGAATTAACTGGTTTCTCTTATGTCCTAATTAGCTTCATAATCTATATCTATCTATACATACATACTACATACATACTACATACATACTACATACATACTACATACATACTACATACATACTACATACATACTACATACATACTACATACATACTACATACATACTACATACATACTACATACATACTACATACATACTACATACCTACTACCAATTCCAATCCCCTCAACGGTTTTATGTCATCCACGTTCTATAGTGGGGTCACATAGATTTTCCACTGCGCGTGCACCTCATAAATATCTCCGTCCCATATATAAGTTTAAATTAAAGAGTTTTCTTCATTTACAGGTACTTATGAATAGTCCAAAATTCATCTGATGATTAGTTTATCCAGTCGTCAAAACGAGAGAAATAGCTACTTTTCTATTAATAGTTCTCAATTCAATACAAATGGAACAACTTTACTATTATCTATTATTAGTTAAACTATGTGCGAAATGGACAATTTCGTTGATCCAGGGCTCAGGCAGCCCGATTAATAATGGTATGGGTTTGAATGCCCGTACAAATTGGCGTAAATTACTTCTATTCACTAATACCACTAAAGACTCACACACCAGTTTGGGTATTAGCTTCTAGTTTATTCACATTGTGGCTTTAAAATGTGATTGCTTTTGGAATTGAATGGAAATTTAACCGTTTTGCAGTGATCTGCGATGGGATAAACGTGTATTGTCCTGTAACGTCGCCACTAATCAACGATGAAGCTTCATCGACGATTGACAATTTAGCTCCTATGTGATCAAGGCAAAGCTACTGATCTGCGTTTACGGGGGATAATTCCAATCTGAGACTATAAATCTGCTTGGTACTGGTAACAAGACTTTAATATTTTAATTTAATTCTTATACGAGGGCGGCACTGAAAATTTCGGGAATCAAGGAAGTGACACAACATTACTATTTAAAAATGTATTTATTGCTTTTCGAAGTATTCTCCGCGAAATTTGACACATTTTTCCATACGATGGAACCAATCATTGAAGCAACCATTCCATTCGGAAGTTGGGGTCTCCAAAATGGCCGCTTTGTAGGCGTCCACAGCTTCTTTAGGTGATGAAAATCTCTGTCCACGCAATTTATTCTTTATTTTAGGGAAAGTATAGAAATCATTAGGGCTTAGGTCGGGGCTGTACGGCGGATGGTCTAATAATTCTATGTTTTCTTGCTCTAAAAACTCTTTTGTTCTGTGCGCGGTGTGAGAACTCGCATTGTCGTGATGGAGGATGATGCGGCGGTTGCAGTTCTCTCTACGGAGTTCAGAAACGACCTGTGGCAAACAAATGCTAGCATACCATTCTGCATTAACCGTTCTTTGTCCCTCAAGAGGAATAGTCGTAACATGGCCGGTTTTGGAGACAAACGTGGCCACCATTTTTTTTGCATAACTCCGTGAACGAACAATTTTTGTTGGCTTTAACTCATTTTCGAACACCCAAACTCGTGACTGGTTTTTTGTTTCGGGTTCGTACGCATATATCCAGGATTCGTCACCTGATACGATGTTGTATACAGCATTTGAGGATCCTGCGTGGAATCTTTCGAGAGTTCTGACGCACCAAGTAACGCGAGCCGCTTTTTGCTCTTCACATAGCAAATGCGGTATCCATCGGGAAAACAACTTTTTTACACCTAATTGTTCATGCAAGATTATTTGTATTTGACTCATGCCAATGTCTAAAGTTGCCTGAATTTCGCGGTATGTCACATGTCGATCTTCCTCAATCAGCTTACGCACAGCATCAACGTTTTCTTGGGTGACTGCAGTTTTTGGACGACCTTGACGAGGATCATCACTGAGCTTGACACGTCCACGTTGAAATTCAGCAAACCAGCGATAAATTGTGGTTTTGGATGGGGCTTCATCACCAAATGCAGAAATCATCCGGTCAACACACTGTTTTTGTGTTAAACCACTTCGAAAGTAATAATAAATCATCGCTCTTGAATTTTCTCGAGTCAATTCCATTTTCTCAACGACTAAACAAGTTTGACAAAACCTTGTGACAAGACCGTGAATCTTTTTTTAAATAAATAAATGGTATTCGATTTGTAAAACCAAGGAGTTTTCAATTAAAAAGATTTTAATATGACAGGAACAGTGGAAATATTCCATTCCCGATACTTTTAGTGCAGCCTATGTAATAACATCCAATTTATAAAAAAAAACAACGCAACAAAAATAAAACCTGGTACACGTCACGTTTGGATATATTTCAAGGAAAAAAGTCAGCTGACGACTAAGGTAATATTGCAAAAGGGTCAAAATGTTTAGTTCGTCAAAAATTTGTACTTCGAAAGAAATCATTCCACTCAATTCACGAGATCTGAACGAAATTCGTTGTTATTGATACGAGAATTTGCAAATATGAAAATATTCTCTTGGGGAGGGATTGCTCGTAATATTCGAGTACGCACCTCGAAGAGGCTTTTACGATGTACTAGTGGCATTCCGAAATACGAAATGAAGAATATTATGTTGAACCTATCAGAGTCTCAGAATAGTGTTTCCTTATTTATAAACATATTATCTCGTAATAAAGACTTATTAAAAATCTTTTTGCAGGGCGCGTGGTTGTGGCATATCATTACGTAGCGTAGAAGCGTTTTTATATAGGTACATAAATAATGAGTTGGTGAATAGTTTATTGTGGAAGACTAGCCGAGACAACTTGTAAAATGTCAGAATAATAAGACTGACGCAAGCAATTTATCTTTAAAATAATTGTCAAGGAACGCAAACTTGGTATAAAACAATATTTCATATTTAAAATGTGTGCATATCTTAGTGCCGATATGTGTTAGTGAGGGCGAATGAGTAAATTGCTTTTTTATAGTAATGATTTTTTAACAACTTATACCCACTTCTTGTATCTACCGCTATATTGGTGTACAAAAAAAAGAAGTCTTGCATTGTATAAGTTATTTATGGAAAAGGAAACGAAATGCTCGGATAGTCGCTTTCGAGTTATTTAAAAAGAGAAGGGTAGGATTCCAGGCATTGTTTGTAAGAAAACAAACACAAAAACCAAACGTATGCGATTTTTATTTTCGCAGTGCATTTAAGAACTGTTAAAAATTGAAGTGTTATATGGATTTTAATAGAAGATATTTTGTATGTTACATTGTATGAGTAACAATAGTATAAAATAGTGTGTAACGTACGGCCAGAATTGCAACCGGTCAGATGAAACCGCGTACAAACGACGCATAATGCGGTGTATTACGACACACTCATTCTGATATATTGCACGAAACCTGACAAGTTTAATTTATACGACGAATTTTGGGTGTAGCGAACTCTTTATTTGTATAATTTATACCCGGGTTCAAAATTAATTGTTTTACTTTGATTAGTGTACAGCCTGACTACTGGTGTGATTACTAGCAAAGAATTGGCCACCCTTTTTTTCGTACGTGCCTTTGAAGACAATTTTATTAAAGGATATTTTTTTTGTTTTGAGTTGAAGCAACAAGAGCCCATAGATATAGTACATAAATACAAGAAAACCTTAAAAACTAAAACGTTTTAACTTAAATGATATTTAGTTACTATCACTGTACACGTATATATAGTAGGCATCGTGTTTCGCTGCGTGGTGTCGCGTAAACTTCCGCAGAAACACGATACACGACACTCGCACAGTTCTCTACTTCTTCCACTCTTCCATCATGGAGGTCACAACGATTAAAGTTGATATTATGGCGAAACTTTTTGACTCTCCACAATATCTCCTCAACCTTCGTGAAGTGCTGCAGATATGACAGATACGGCTGAATCGAGGGTGCAGCAAGACGTAGCAATATATTTGGCCCAGTCAGTGCGCTGCTGCACTGGTTATGGCTAGTCGACTTCTTCTTATCACCTTTTGGGGAAGCTGTCTTCGGTCAGTCAGCCTGATCTTGGCGTATTGCTGGAGGCACTGTGATTTAAACACGTTCGCCTTTTGCACTCTCGGTTTTTGTATTCAATTGCAGATGAGTAAGCACGTTGCGGTGTTCACATGCTTAAGTTTGCCCCGTTAACAGGCAGTGCAGTACGAACAGGGCAGCGATTGGCATCGCTTGCAGTGACGGCGGCTGGTAACGAGTCAAAATTCGTTGACTCGAAACTCGAGACTGCGACGTATTGACTGCTGTGTAACCTGTGTTGTTGCATGAAGCACCGTGTGACTTGTATACCGTAATAGTGTTGCTTAAGTCCACTAATTCGGTACGTAGACCACTGATGGTGAGTTGCGACGTTTCTAACTTCAACTGCATATGTGCCAGATTCGGTTTCAAACAATAATGACGGCATGTTTGGCTCAGTGGCTAAGCAAATTTTCTTAGCGATCTCCGCACGAAACATTTTTAGTATGGTCTACAGATAGATGGTTAGAAAGTAAACTGTACCCACGATACATGAGAAATACTAGTGTGCACTAGTATTTCTCATGTATCTTACTACTATTAGGAATAACTGCGATGTCCATATAATTGCTATGCGTACTAATTATAGCAGTATTTAACCCGCTGATAAACATCAAGTACTTTCTCTACCCCGGGGAAGGGGGGCTAAAACCACCAGACTGTTCTTCTTCGGCACCGAAGGGAGGCTCCAGAAACTCGAAATCCATCTAGAGATGTGGCTGGCTGCATCTGGCTATAATAGCGTGATTCAGGATTGTTTGACGTCATCGGAGAGTTGCGATTAATGTTCAAGTAGATGTCGTTGTAAGTTGTATTTGTATTGCTGGCGACGTGTCGCCACAAGTACGTCCACCCAGGCACATCTAGGGGATCGTATAGGTTCTCCCCGAAGTCTTGCTAAGTGCTGTGCTGGCGCACACGGCAGCACGTGACCACAAGCATACCGCTATCTTCCCGGGGTACACTGAACACCTTTTTTTATTTTTTTTATTGGTGCCCAGTGGAAATTCATCATGAACTTCCTTCGCCCCGGGGAAGGACGAAGGGGTATGCCGGACTCCTACCGGCTAAAAACACTGGAGCGGTCATCTTCGGCACGTAAGGGAGGCTCCAGGTCCTCGTATGATCACACTAGAGCCGCCCACTGGTGCCACGCCTATTGGCACATCTCGGAGAGGGTGACTGTAAAGCGGTCACCCCCCAGGGGGATTGTAAAGGATCCCCCAAAGCGTCCCACGGCAGCGCGTGACCACATGCGTGCTACCATCTTCTCTTGGGTCACTTGGTGTGGGCACGCAGATTCCCCAATCTACGCACCCGCGAACCCAGAGGTCCCCCACCTTATAGCAACGGCAGGGGTTTTCAGGCGTATCGGAATTAGGCGCCAGGGCGGTTGTTACCCCGGCGCCGTCTCCTTCTTCTTCGAGCGGGATCGGCCCTCTCCCAATCCCGCTCTGCAGTCTCCTTCTGGAGCATGACGCTCTCACAGAAGGGGACCACTGCATTCCAGTTTTCGTGCTCTGCCAACATAGCCGACACTACTGCTGGCAGAGAGAGATCTTGCCCGATCCGATCGACCAGGATCCGCCGCTCGGCGGCCCACGCAGGGCAAGCTACGAGCGTGTGCTGTGCGGTGTCCTGGTCGCTATCACAATGACACTGAATACCTAGCGGAGTTGACGACAGCATGTGACCGCCACGTTCTACTATCATCATAATGAGGAAGCTCAACAGCGGGCACTAAGGAGGAGTCTCCGTATTCAAGTAGGATCAGCACTTCTAGACAGCATAGATTTGAACTATGCTGGTTCCACGGGTGGCTACTGCCTTCAAATTCGACGGCTATCCAAGCGTAACTCGACAAATTCGATATACCAGGTCCTATCTCCCAGAGGTGCTGAGAGATATGGTCATTCCTCCTGAGCCTCGGGCCTCTGAACACTACTGCGTTGGTTTAGACGATGTGCTTGGATGAGTACTGCGGCCCCACTTGCCACTCACACAAACTTTGAGAACTGCACCTCAACTCGCCTCGTAGGCGCAGCCTCATTGCTCCGGTGGATTACGTGAATCTGGTCATAGATCCTCGCAGCTGTATCCGCCGTATTCCCAAGGGTAGGACTACTACTTGGTACCTAATATAAAAAATAAAAATATAAATGTTTTCCTGTGGAAATTCTACATGAACTTCCTTCACCCACCCCTTCCACTGGAGCGGTCATCTTCGGCATCGAAGGGGGGGGGGGTCCAGGACCTCGTAAGATCACACTAGAGCCGCCCATTGGTGCCACGCCTTTCTCTGATGAATCTCGGAGGGGATGACTGTAAAGCGGTCACCCCGTCTAGCGGAGGGCAGGCGGCCGTAAAAAGGCCGCCCCCCAAGGCACTTCTCGGGAAGGATTGTACAGGATCCCCCCAGCCCCGCTTTGCGCTTTGCGCTCTGCTGCGCACATGGGGGCACGTGTCCACGTGCGCACCGCAGTCTTCCTGGGGGTCACTCGGTACGAGCACGCAGACTCCCCAAACAACCGTGACTGGTGAACACCTGCGTCAGGCGGTAGGTGACGAGCCAAGCTCCGAAGAGCGGCAGGATGGCCTCAACGACGCGCTTGGTTGTGAACTGCAACCTTAGGCGATGTCGCCACACCTCGAGTGCGCGCCGTCGAGCCAGTCGCCTCAGCCTGTCAAACGCCCCTGGAGGCACGCTTTCGCCACTCTGGCGGAGGGAACGTGTCTGATCATGGACCCACGCATCTGTCTCCGCCAGGATGTCGAAAGGCGGAAAGAGCGCCAAGAGAGTTCTTCAGACTGAAGTTTGTTTCTGCAGCGCTGGACATGGTACCTACCTACTTGCAGTGAACAGAGGTAAGAGTACCTTGGGCTCCCTTTCGGGCACCATCTCTTCACCCACTGCTCTCTTGATCCTGTGATCTCAAAATATTTCCATTACATTAATGGGTACTTTGAATACCAGATATATCCAAATAAGGCGAGAGACCTTTATTCTATACATTAAATTGTGTTAAGGGGCAAATGTATTCAGGTGTAAAGGTATTCACAAGGGTCATTCACGGTGAGATTCCTTTTGATTGAAAACGTAATGAGAGGTCCTTTTGATACATTCTTATAAGCAAGAGACCATTGATAACTAGATCACATAGCCAGTAATGTCATACATTTGTCATGTTATCAAAAACTTTAAATCAGAAAGACCAAAGAAAGAATAAAGTATTATTTATGTTAGTTTTAGTGAGCCTATCAGTTATATATTAATCGTAGTAATAAAGTGAAAAGATTATGAAAATTGCTTAAATGTCTGCTAGTACCTTAGGCTTTGGTATTTCCATGTCTGTATATAATGACATCGTAAAATAAGCATGAAATATTTTTGTATTACAGTTATTCCTACGTAAACTAATATGTACACAATGTCTTACTGTTTTGATTCCTTAGATTTATTTTATTGAATGTTTTGTTTTTACGAAAAAGTGAGATGCCGTGAGAACATTGTAAATTGAAAGCTAAGATGAAAAACAAACACATTACTGTGCTCTGGTTAGAAAGGCAGTGTACCTAGTAAAATTACTGGGCATATAAGACTAAATAACTTCACATTTCGAGGTGATGAGCATGATGTGATGCCACGCAGGACTAGTCCTGGGTCCTGGTTATGAGGAGGCATGTCGCTTACTACCAGGCGAATGAGTTGCTCGTCTCTTCACCCAGTAGTATCAAAAAAGTTGGTAACTCAAATAAATAAGTTCGCCGCCTCTACGGGAGAGTCGTGCGGTCCGTGGCCCTCTACGGGGCGCCTGTTTGGTCATCTCGACTCTCGGGCGTCCAGCGCTGCAGAACCAAGCTTCACGGTCTGCAGCGTAGAGCGGCTATACGGATCGCACGAGGATACCGAACGGTGTCCTTTGAGGCGGCAACTCAATTGGCGCGCTTTCCGCCTTTTGATATCTTGGCGGAGATAGATGCGTGGGTGTATCACCAAACACGCTCTCTCCGCCAGTGCGGTGAAGGCGTGCCTTCAGGGGCGCTCGAAAGTTTGAGGCGTCAGGCTCGGCGGCGTGCACTCGAGCTGTGGTGCGAGCGGCTCATGCTGCCACATTACGCGACAAAGCGCGTCGCTGAGGCTGTCTTGCCGCTCTTCGGAGCCTGGCTCCAAAGGAGCGAGCGTGTCACATTCCGCCTGACGCAGGTATTCACCGGACACGGTTGTTTCGGTGCGTACTTGCACAGGATAGGACGCGAGGTCATGGCACAGTGCTACCACTGTGGAGACGATCAGGATATCGCACAGCACACACTCGGAGAGTGCCCTGCGTGGACTGCCGAGCGGCGGATCCTGGTCGATCGGATCGGGCAAGATCTCTCTTTGCCAGCAGTAGTGTCGGCTATGCTGGCAAAGCAGGGAAATTGCAGTGCTGTGGTCTCATTCTGTAAGAGCGTAATGCTCCAGAAGGAGGTCGCAGAGCGGGATCGGGAGAGGGCCGATCCCGCTCAGAGGAGGAGGGCACGGGACCGGGGTAACAACCGCCGCGGTGCCCGTGTCCAACACGCCTGAGCCGTCGTCTTTGTATAGTGGGGGGCCTTGGGGGTCGCGAGCGCGCTTATTGGGAAATCTGCGTGCATATACCGAGCGACCCTCGGGAAGACAGCGGTGCGCATGTGGTCACGTACCACTGTGTGCGCAGCACAGCGCATAGTGAGGCCTCGGGGGAATCTTTTACAATCCCCTCGAGAGATGCCTGGGGGGGTGGCCTCTTTACAGTCGCCTTCCCTCCGAGATGTGCCAAAAGGCGTGGCACCAACGGGTGGCTCTAGATGGAGATTATTCGAGTTCCTGGAGCCTCCCTTCGGTGCCGACGATGATCACTCCGGTGGTTTTAGCCGGTAGGAGTCCGGCATGCCCCTTCGCCCTTTCCCGGGGCGAAGGAAGTACATGAGGTATTTCCACCTGATTAATAAAAATAAAAAAAGGTCCAACTTCGAGAAAGAGGTTAATCAAAGGCTTTAAAAATAGCCTGAACACTACATGATAACACGTTCGTAACAAAACTTTCTGAGTGAGATTTTCGGCAAATGTAATAAACATTATTACTTTGGTTAACAGCACTAATCGTAAATGCTACCTATCACTACTTCCAATTACTTAGTTACTTAGGGGTTAACGACATATCGTTAACCCCTAAACCCAATACTAAACTCTCCCATACTCGAGCTTCACAACTTGCGTCAGAATACAATTTAGAGATACACCACATTATTATATAGGTCTGGTGAGTACAGTGGATGACGGAGAGCTTCCAACCCCAGCTCTAGTAGCTTGGAGACCATCTGTTGTGCAGTATGGGGTCGCGCGTTATCGTGCCTGAACAGCGGGGACGAGAGATTGATCGAAGCTGGTTGCAGATGTGCGAGCTTCTCCATCATAGTGTTCAATTCTTCACAGTACACATCTGCAGTAATGCGCATCCCGTTTAGTAAGAAGCTGTGAGGAATCACACCAACACTAGACCGCCAAACAGTGACAATCACTTTTCTAGTAGTCATTTTTCGTTTAGGGCATTGATTAGGTGCTAAACCAGGAGCTCACCACCTTGCTGAGCGCTTGTGATTGTCAAACAGAATTCAGTTTTCGGCGCAAGTAATAATGTGATTCAAAAATCCTTCGTTTCTGTACCCGTTGAGAAGCGAAAGGCGCGCAAGTTGGGCTGATGATCGAAGTTCATGGGGCACCCATTT
The DNA here is from genome assembly GCA_947459985.1 of Diloba caeruleocephala. Classification (NCBI taxonomy): domain Eukaryota; kingdom Metazoa; phylum Arthropoda; class Insecta; order Lepidoptera; family Noctuidae; genus Diloba; species Diloba caeruleocephala. Next base: position 16,851,964 of record OX381615.1, read on the forward strand.
GTCAAGTTTTTTTTACCTTGTCTTTATATTGTTTTGATGCTCAAGTCGAAAGCCGCTGCTAATTCGGCCGTAGATTGAGTATCATCAGCTTCCACAATCGCATTTAATTCGTCATTGCCGACCAAAGTTTTCATTTTTCATTTTTCAAATCGATATTTCCAGAACGGAAGCGGGCAGACTAATAACGGGTTGTGTGTTCATTTGTAGTGTTCGCTCCATAAGCGCTTGCGCTGCCGCTTGGGCCGCGTTGGTGCCATGATGGTAATATTCCATAATTACTCGAATTTTCAACGTATCCATGACAACGAAAAAAAATCAAATGTGATGAAAACATAACAATAATCAATAGATATAAGACTGATATTGAATAATGGAAACCATATATATAAAATAAAATAAATCTGAAATAGCCAAACAAAAAATATTTTTATTTGAAATGGCCAGAAAGGCAATTTCATAGATAAAGGCCTGTTACTAATTTCATAGATAAGTCAAAGGGGTGTCGAACAAAAGCTAATAAAGGATGTTATGGATATGTTTATGTCTTTTTGTGGTGAGTGGTGACCACACACCGGAAAACGCAGTATGGAGCAACCTCCAACGAAATGAACAGTCGATCCGGTGAAGGTAGTAAACTTACTAGTTAATAAATATGAGAGTATCAAATGATGAAAATAAATACGTTTAAAATTCAAATTAAATTTTTGTTACTAAATCAAAATCTTGTTGAGACATTAAGTTATGCATAAACTCCAACTAGAGCGTAAAATTAACCACGAAACAAATTTAAAAGTACATTTTCCGCTACAGATTTACAATTGGTGGGCTTACGAGACAAGTTCTTGACTGGTGTCATTAATCAACTGATGTTGTGTAATAGTAGTTGCTTCGTTTATAAATTGTGTCGTTAACTTTCATTGTAGAGTTTATTAACTTTCATTGTAGGGTGGTTGAATAACGTATGTTTCTGATGGTATTAATGAATTTCAAGTTGGAGACTACAACGGCACCAAATAAAAAAGTGGTTATTTTGGGGGATCTTTCCAGTTCCCCTTGGCAGGCGAGTTGGTGAGTTCAGTTTAGCTACCGTTTCACGGAAGGAACGCTGCTGCCCATCCATCAGGTAAAAAGTCTCTTACGGCTGAAATTAATAATCGATCTAATCCAAAATCTTTAGATATTGAACATGTTCTGTTTTTGTATTAAGGTCACACTTAACACAAAAACAAGACAAATCCTTAACCCAAAAGAGATGAGATTTTGGATTAGATTGATTATTGATCCATAAGCCACCTTTTAAAGCTTCCACGGGAGGATCTCCTCCCATCTGGCGTGGTGCTACATTTTTAATATGAACACCACATAGAAACTTCACTGTATATGTATATACATTCACTATAAATATGTTGAAGACCAAAGTTATTACAACTAACGCAGAAAGAAGGATTGAGGGAGACGGTAACACTCTTGAATAAGTCCATGTGTATATATCATCATATCGGCCATACAACGTCCACTACTGAACAAAGGCCTCCATCCATCAAAGGCATCCAGGCCATAGATTTCCACAACTGTGTCATCATATTGGGGGGAATTTGCCAGTACTCACCACGCTTGGCAGGCGGTTTGGTGAGCGCAGAATGGCTACTGTTCCACTGAAAGGACGCTGCTGCCCATGCCTCTGGTTTAGAGTCCCTTAGTCGTTTACGACATCCACGGGAGGAGATGGAGTAGTGCTATATTCTTAATCCGGACAACACACGGAAGTGTTGATGTGGAGTATATATACTTCGGCTAAATAATATTTTTTCAGGCTGGGCAAAATAAGGAAGTCGTATGATGGACCGAGAATGCCTGGAAGAGTTATTAGCCCATGAAAGACGACATGAAGTGCAACCTTCCCATAAAACTTAAAATCCAGCTCATTTTCTTCCCATACTTACATACTGCGCTCAAACTTAGTCATTAACATCCTTTCAAAGGTCCAAACTCAAGGTTTGCCAGCGAGCTATGGAGCGCAGCATCTTAGGTTTCAAACTAAACGATTGGATTAGAAACACTACACCGCGCTCCAAAATTAGAGACCTAGCTGAGTTTACTGCCAAGCTGAAGTGGGACTGCACCGGCCATATTTATTGTATGCCAGATACCTTATGGGCCAAAATAACAATAGCTTGGTCTACCGCTGTGTTTTACAGTTATAGAGAACTGTAAAACACAGCGGTAAACTACGGCGCAGATGGCGTGATGAACTTGACGCCTTCATTAATCAGAGGCGACGAGAGGCCAATGATAGAGATAAGTGGAAAATTCAGGGGAGGTATTTTTTAAAAACATTTCACACTACGATTTTTCCTGTGTCGTGGTTACAGTTTACAGATATAAATCTCAAATGCACAGCCAGACCCGATACACTATCATATCATAAAAATAATAGTTCAGTGCGGGAATTGTAATCCGCGACGCCTAGCGTTGAAAGCCAATTGCTTAGCCACCGGGCCAGCCATGCCGTCATGGGACAATCAGCGATAAATATAACAGTATATAATAATCTTCACTAGAAATAACGACGTTTCCTTCCATTCATGAATATATCGTTTGAAGGGGTTTAAAAGCCATATCAAAATACATACGTAAATTCAAGGCGTGCTTTGCCGTGCCATGTTTAAATACAAAGTCCGCACCTATAAAGTAGGTATATATTGGTAGCTATTAATTATCTTTAGTTATCATATCATACTACTCCGTAAGCGTCGACTACCGAATATGCTCCTCATTAACCGGTGTAAATACTGGTTATGAGCTAATTTGTCTAAGTTGCCATGCTTGACTTGGTTACGGGTACAACCTCGAAACATAATACCGAAGAGATAGTTTGTTCATTGACGGGAACCACATAACCGCAATTACGCCGCTTTTCTAAATATAGAGAACCTGTGACCATGTGCACAATCATATATTGTGTGTAGATATCTCAGAGTAAAGTTCTCGCAAAAACGAAATGTGGTAGCTAACATAGAAAAGTAGACGCTGTTTGCCACTGGTAATTATTGCCTAAGGTATTAAGTTCTATTCCAACAGTAGTGCCGGCTATGCTGGCAAAGCAAAGGAATTAGAGTGCCATGGTCTCCTTCTGTGAGAGCATCATACACCAGGAGACTACAGAGCGGGATCGGGAGAGGGTCAATCTTGCTCAGAGAAGAGAAACAGGTGCTTATGCCCAACACGTCTGAGTATCGCCTGAGCATGTCAACGTTACATAGCGGGGTGCCTCGGCGGTCGCCAGCTTGCATATGGGGGAATCTGCGTGCTTATACCGAGTGACTCCCGTAAAGACGGCGGCACGCACGTGCCGTTTCGTGCCGCCATGTGCGCAGCACAGCGCACAGCGAGGTTTTTGGGGGATCCTTTACATTCCCCCCAAGATGTTTTTGGGGAAGCGGCCTCTTTACAGTCATCCCCTCCGAGATGTGCTCAAAGGCATGGAACTAGATGGAGATTTGTCGAGTTCCTGGAGCCCCTTCCGGTGCTGAAGATGACCACCCCGGTAGTTTTAGCTGGTAGGAGCCCGGCATGGGCCTCCGCCCTTCCTTGGGGTGGAGGAAGTACACGACGTATTTCCGCCGGGTAAAACAAAAAAGGCATTCAATTGGCCTTTGTATAACTGTTGTATAAAGTTTAAAAAAAAACAGCTCATATAGTTTCACTGCTAAATATTGGCCTCCCAATGATCACTATCAAATCAGGTGGATTGGTGACCAAAGTATGTTGTTATTAGTAAACGGGATGATGGTGCTGCCGATAAATAAATATAACACATAAAAAAGCATAACCTACAAGTTCCATTTCCACCACAAAAATGTAAAGATTTTCATAATTAATAGTCAGCGAGCCATACCAACTAGTTATAATTCATAACTAACATTTTCTTCACGAAAGCCTTAGTTCAAGGGTTGAAAAGCGCGTGCGATGAAAAACTTTACCATTTAATTAGAGGTTTTGCAATATCCTCTTGCTTTGAGTTCGTTGCATAAGTTTTGCGTTTAGGTACAACCTTTATGTGTAATATATGTCAAGCATATGCAAGTGTGACGTGATTTTTAATTTGTGTGCAGCCATAGAAAATTAAGTTTCAAATTGATCTTGGAATATGAATTTTATTGCTATAGAGAAATTATTGTGTTTAGTAGTAACACATTTTATTCCGTAACATTTTTAGGAGCTATATATAGAATATAAAGTTTATATCATTGTACTATTATTAGTATTTCGGTTTTTTTTCTTTAAAATGATCTCCATGATTAGATTTTTTTATTTTATGTCTTTCTAGGAATTCTCCTGCATCGTGGGTAAAGTTTGAAAACATGAATCTCACATGCACATACACCGAGACCATTCCGGTCTATCTGGCGGCCACAGAAATATTTGCTTGCGGCTTTGAATGAAATGAATGAAGAGAGGTCTCGCTGGGCTGATGCCTGTGCCTCTTTTTAATTTGACTTTCTGTACACGTTTATATTATTTTAATTTTTTTATTTAACTTATATACATTTAAATTACATTTTTAAATACATAATACTAAAATAATATATTTATTTTAAAAAAAGACCGTGTTTCCCATTTCATTACTATTTTATTTAAGCTCCAAGCTGTCAGTGGTTACAGAGCTCCAGAGAGAGGAACCTCCTCACAATACGTGCCATGTAGAGGAGCACCGCTTTCTGTATCAGGCCCTTAACCCAGGCGCCTAACGAGAGCCTCCTAGAATATTGGTCGAGGCTCTTGGCCATTAGGCCATTGGCCGTAACGACTATTGGCACAATGATTGCCGAGTCAACATCGTCACACGTCGACAATCTCGTGTACCAAGTCGAGATACTTCATTTGCTTATTTAGATATTTTATTTATTCGCCTCTTCAATTTTCTTCATTCTGAGAATGATTCAGAGGCAGAATCTAGGAAACCTTTTTTTTCGAATGCGTGAAATGTAGTGTGGAAAGCCAAGTGATTAGACAAAGCAATGAACGCGCCGCCGAAAAAATGATGACTAGCCTTGAAATTGTGAACAGACTGCACAAAATTTATTAAATTTTCCACGTTCGTCTTCAATAGTAACAGACGGATTGAACATTATTTTAATGAAAAATCTTTGGGTACACTAACAATATTTTTAATATTCAATAAAAGTTGAGATAATTTGTAAGTCGTAGCATCTACTGGGAGATCTTTATTTATTGTTAAGTATCAAGTAATTTAAAAATCATTATTTAAAAAGTAATTTAACTTGTTTTAATTTTCTTCGAGTTTCAGTGTGATTACAGTCATCATCCAAACTTTGACTAACAAATATTTCATGAACTAATATCACTTGAGACATTGCTTTAATAACGATAATACTAAAATCTATAAATTAATCTGCAGTCCATGTCTAAGCCAACCCCTTACAAGTAAAAGTTCTTACAGTTGCAAAGCTAACAAAAATCCATCATAAACACAATCTTGCCAAAGATTCCTCGTTCATAATTCGGTCAATTTCGGTGCGTGATGCGCAGGAATGAGAATGATGGATTAATGCTTAATTGCTGTGACAACACCAACTGTTCCGAGTTTCTTTGGCTGCCATCAAATTAGAAAACGAATTATGCTTCCAAAACACTCTCTCCCCTTCGTAAAGTTTAATTCTGTTTACTTTTTAATGCAGGCTCACCAAGTTTATTTTCGCAAATATTGCGGCGCAATATTAAATAAGACAGATAAGGGCCTGCCATACATTTTTCGTTAAACGAACTTTTACATAATCAGCCCATTACTGTTCACCTGCTGGGTACTGGCCTTTACTCACGATGAGATATAGGCCTTAGTCCACTACGCTGGAGCTGGGTTGGCGGATTACCTCACCATTGTGAACATTTTGGAGCTTCCTTAGGTGTGCAGGTGTCTTCGCGATATTATCCTTCATCGTTAATGCGAACTTTTAGCTGTTTACAATCTACGAAACCTATAAAAAGTTTTGAAGTTCATCGTTCAGTGTATCATGTGCTCGTGCGTCCGGTACACTTTTATTCGCTTACTTTGCCCACAGGCATTGCAAAATTTCATTTTACCATGTAGTTTTTTTTAACATATGTAGATTTTCAGTTACTTGAAAATAATACCGATACAACGTATGTATCTACAAGAGACACTAAGGTGTTAGGTAAACAGATACGATCAAAAGTTTGTTTCTTATTTCTAAAAGACGTCTAATATATAGTAGAATCACTGTTTAAATGAGTGACATATACAGGCTTGTGGTAATTGTAATGATGAGATATTTTTAATTCGTTTATGAAAGCAGAGGAAACATTTTTACTGTTGCCTGAGCGCACTCCGACTGGCGATTTCGCGATGAACATATAACCTTAATGTAACTTCGGTAAGTAAAAAAGGAATAATTGATTTTTCCTGCGCACTTTAATCTTGCCAAAAATGATGGAAAATAGATCAAATATTATAAAGTAAGCATTATTGTTTACACATATTTGGATTGAGAATCGAGTACCTACAGTATAGTAGTAGCTAGTATTCAACTAAATTATTCAAAATGTCATTCGTTTAACTATGCAGTCATAATGCCATTTAGTATTTTAACGTATATAATCATCATTGAAAGGATTTCTGACCATTGAAATAGCACGTGTATAAAAGCATTCTTAGTCCATATTCATTTTCAATCCATCCCTCTCACTAGGAACATATAGTGAAACTAACAATAGTCTTTCCTCAATAATAAAAACTAGAACAAAACAAACATTTCCATAGCGTTGTGTTGTTCACGTAACTACGTGAATATACGAATGGGCTTGGACAGGCATTCGGTTGGACTTTTTGGGTGAACCTTACGGTAGCATGGCCGTTCAATTAAGGCTATGGCAATGTAGGTCGTATTTTTTACTAATTGATTTTACAGGCTATGGTTTATTTGAATTTGTTTCGTGACAGATGTATTAATTTTTATAAATTCGAATGATATGTACCACGTAATATTAAGCGTGGAAGAGCCTAGCTTTAATCATTAGTTGACTAGAGGTCGTAACTGGGCTGGCATGACCGGGGAAGTACCATGCCGTCACAGAATACCGGCGTGAAGTAGCAACATTGTTGGTAGCAACAGTGTTGCTGCGTTTCGTACTGTGAGTGACGGATATTATAAGTACACACGGCTACATATCAAGCTATACTAAACCAGTATAAGCGGATCTCGCATGGTATAGGCTTTCGTTAAGATGAGAGATCCGCGTAAACTGGTTTGGTATAGCTTGATAACTAGCCGTGTGTACAATCCCCAAAAAAATGGCAGACCGACATGCGGGCGTTTAACGAAAAAGTGTATGTCTGCCTTAAAGGACGGCAACATGTCAGCGACTCCACTAGTGTTTAAGGGCGGCATTGATTGCTTAGGCAACCGGCAAGCCCGTTTGCCCTCATAATAAATGCAGTTCTTTTCTAGGTTCCATCAAATCATTAAAACACACGACCGTAAGTAGGCGTAAATAAAGGCTGCCTTTAGTGAATATACGCAAACTAATTCTTCAGGATTATATGTAGCAGCTGGCGTTCATACGGTGCTATTTCATTACGATGTTCTGAGGTAGTGTTTTATTTATTTATTTAATACTTTATATACTAAAACTGTACAAAGGCGGACTTAATGCCATCAGGCATTTTCTACCAGTCGACCTTAGGGTGATGCAGAGAAAAAAACATGGTAGGTGCACAGACAGTCGGGGGACCATGTGAGGAAGTTCGCCGTCTCTACGGAGGGGTTATGCGGTCCGTGACCCTCTACGGGGCGCCTGTATGGTCAGCTCGACTGGCAGGTGCCCAGCACTGCAGAACCAAAATTCACGGTCTGCAGCGCAGAGTGGCTATCCGGATCGCACGAGGATACCGAACGATGTCCTACGAGGCGGCAACTCTCCTGGCGCGTTTTCCGCCTTTCGACATCCTGGCGGAGATGGATGCGTGGGTCTACGATCAGACACGCTCCCTCCGCCAGAGCGGCGAAGGCGCGCCTCCAGGGGCGTTGGGCAGGCTGGGGCGGTTAGCTCGGCGGCGTGCACTTGGAAAGTGGCGTCACCGCCTGCGGATGCAGTTCGCGACCAAGCGCGTCGTGGAGGCCGTCCTGCCGCTCTTTGGAGCCTGGCTCAGAAGGAGCGAGTGCGTCACCTACCGCCTGACGCAGGTGCTCACTGGGCACGGCTGTTTCGGTGCGTACCTGCACAGGATAGGACGCGAGGTCATGGCACAATGCCACCATTGTGATAGCGACCAGGACACCACACAACACACGCTCGAGGCGTGCCCTGCGTGGGCCGCCGAGCGGCGGATCCTGGTCGATCGGATTGGGCAAGATCTCTCTCTGCCAGCAGTAGTGTCGGCTATGTTGGCAAAGCACGAAAACTGGGATGCAGTGGTCTCCTTCTGTGGGAGCGTCATGCTCCAGAAGGAGACTGCAGAGCGGGACCGGGAGAGGGCCGATCCCGCTCAAAGAAGGAGGAAACGGCGCCGGGGTAACAACCGCCCTTGTGCCTAATTCCCATACGCCTAAAACCCCCTGCCGTAGCTATAAGGCGGGGGACCTCTGGGTTCGCGGGTGCGTAGATTGGGGAATCTGCGTGCCCACACCGAGTGACCCAAGAGAAGATGGTAGCACGCATGTGGTCACGTGCTGCCGTGGGACGCTTTGGGGGATCCTTTACAATCCCCTCGAGGGGGTGACCGCTTTACAGTCACCCTCTCAGGGATGTGCCTATAGGCGTGGCACCAGTGGGCGGCTCTAGTGTGATCATACGAGGACCTGGAAACTTAGGTGCTGAAGATGACCGCTCCAGTGGTTTTAGCCGGTAGGAGTCCGGCATACCCCTTCGCCCTTCCCCGGGGCGAAGGAAGTTCAAGAAGAATTTCCACTGGGCACCAATAAAAAATAAGAGGTGCACAGACTGTGTAACTGTGAGTAGTTAAATAACGAAAGGCAATTAACGCAAGGCGTTTATCGTTGACATAGTATAAATATACGTACACGTATAATAATAATACCATACAATAAGAAAATATACACATATAAATATTTTATAATGTTTTAATCATACTAAAATATGAAAAGTAAGTTATAATTCAAGATTTGATACTTAAATATCTAAATATTACTTATTCCTAATTCTAGTTAATTTACATTATCTATAATATTGTATATGTATACCAGTGATGACATATGGAACACAGACGTGGTCACTCACAATGGGCCTCATAAGAAAGCTCAAGGTCACTCAGCGAGCTATGAAGAGAGCTATGCTTGGTATTTCTCTACGAGATCGCATCAGAAATGAGGAGATCCGTAGAAGAACTAAAGTTGTCAACATAGCTGAAAGGATTAGTAAACTGAAGTGGCAATGGGCAGGGCACATTGCTCGTAGAACTGATGGCCGCTGGGGCACAAAGGTTCTAGAATGGAGACCACGCACCGGAAAACGCAGCGTGGGACGACCTCCAACGAGGTGGACAGATGACCTGGTGAAGGTCGCTGGGAGTCGTTGGATGAGGGCGGCATGTAACCGCTCGTTGTGAAAATATAAGGGGGAGGCCTTTGTTCAGCAGTGGACGTCCTGTGCAGCCATATGATGATAATATTGTATACATTAGCATATCTATTACTATTTAACCAAAATTTGTCATAAAAAGCTAATTTTCTTAATTTATCTTTTTAAAATTAAACTGTTTTTTAACTTATCAATAATTTATTTCTTTATGAAAAGACCCAATATTTTCGGAAGTAAAAGAGTAAAGGTTGTGATGTTTTTTTTTCTGTAGAATATTTTACTAGGTTTTACTGTTTTAAGGAACCGGTGAATATTTGTCTGTGTGGTGACGATTAAGAAAATTCCACTTCATCTCCTCCTGTGGAAGTCGTGAAACTTAAGAGGAATTGGTAGCAGCGTCCCTTTTGTGGAACAGCAGAGATTCTACGAGGGCGGCACTGAAAATTTCGGGAATCAAGGAAGTGACACAACGTTACTATTTAAAAATGTATTTATTGCTTTTCGAAGTATTCTCCGCGAAATTTGACACATTTTTCCATACGATGGAACCAATCATTGAAGCAACCATTCCATTCGGAAGTTGGGGTCTCCAAAATGGCCGTTTTGTAGGCGTCCACAGCTTCTTTAGGTGATGAAAATCTCTGTCCACGCAATTTATTCTTTATTTTAGGGAAAGCATAGAAATCATTAGGGCTTAGGTCGGGGCTGTACGGCGGATGGTCTAATAATTCTATGTTTTCTTGCTCTAAAAACTCTTTTGTTCTGTGCGCGGTGTGAGAACTCGCATTGTCGTGATGGAGGATGATGCGGCGGTTGCAGTTCTCTCTACGGAGTTCAGAAACGACCTGTGGCAAACAAATGCTAGCATACCATTCTGCATTAACCGTTCTTTGTCCCTCAAGAGGAATAGTCGTAACATGGCCGGTTTTGGAGACAAACGTGGCCACCATTTTTTTTGCAACACTCCGTGAACGAACAATTTTTGTTGGCTTTAACTCATTTTCGAACACCCAAACTCGTGACTGGTTTTTTGTTTCGGGTTCGTACGCATATATCCAGGATTCGTCACCTGATACGATGTTGTATACAGCATTTGAGGATCCTGCGTGGAATCTTTCGAGAGTTCTGACGCACCAAGTAACGCGAGCCGCTTTTTGCTCTTCACATAGCAAATGCGGTATCCATCGGGAAAACAAATTTTTTACACCTAATTGTTCATGCAAGATTACTTGTATTTGACTCATGCCAATGTCTAAAGTTGCCTGAATTTCGCGGTATGTCACATGTCGATCTTCCTCAATCAGCTTACGCACAGCATCAACGTTTTCTTGGGTGACTGCAGTTTTTGGACGACCTTGACGAGGATCATCACTGAGCTTGACACGTCCACGTTGAAATTCAGCAAACCAGCGATAAATTGTGGTTTTGGATGGGGCTTCATCACCAAATGCAGAAATCATCCGGTCAACACACTGTTTTTGTGTTAAACCACTTCGAAAGTCATAATAAATCATCGCTCTTGAATTTTCTCGAGTCAATTCCATTTTCTCAACGACTAAACAAGTTTGACAAAACCTTGTGACAAGACCGTGAATCTTTTTTTAAATAAATAAATGGTATTCGATTTGTAAAACCAAGGAGTTTTCAATTAAAAAGATTTTAATATGACAGGAACAGTGGAAATATTCCATTCCCGATACTTTTAGTGCAGCCTATGTATGCTCACCAATGCTTCCGTCAAATGTTATGAGTACTGAGAAATTCCCCCCAAAATTACGATAGGTACACGCCATGTATCCAGTAATTTACGCAGGAGGGCTTGCTAAGCAGTCCTTTGGCTCAAATGATGAAATATTTGGCCTTAGGAGATGTCATATGCGAAAAATACTGTTAATTACAGTTGAAAAAGTTTTAAACGTCTGAGCCTTAAGTTGCACGACAATGTTCACTAGCGAACAAACCAGTTATACACGAAACTGTGTATTATGCGGGTCTAAACCGCGACCTTTACAAATCCACTCTTATGAGAATGTCTTTGAAGGTAGTAAGGCTATATTAAATCGCCCTGAGCTAAAAATATCTAGCAGTTGAGTGTATGCGAAAGTCAGAAAGGTCAGGTCGTGTTTAGTTGCGTATAAAAGGACCAGAATAAGTTGTATGAGAGGACCTTATGAATCATTAAGCATACCTTATGACCACATTACGAAACATTGATCAGCTATATAAATAATTTTAAGTAAGGGAACAATATAATGGCAAGTCTTAGACAAATGCATCGGAAAACAGGCAATACTAAGCAGAAGTAGAAGGACAGCTATACTTTTTTGAGCGTTAATGACATAACTGCGACCACAATTCGTTTTCCGAAGGTGGCGATTATTATCCAACGACCATTCATGCATAGGCTGCACTAAAAGTATCGGGAATGGAATATTTCCACTGTTCCTGTCATATTAAAATCTTTTTAATTGAAAACTCCTTGGTTTTACAAATCGAATACCATTTATTTATTTAAAAAGATTCACGGTCTTGTCACAAGGTTTTGTCAAACTTGTTTAGTCGTTGAGAAAATGGAATTGACTCGAGAAAATTCAAGAGCGATGATTTATTATGACTTTCGAGGTGGTTTAACACAAAAACAGTGTGTTGACCGGATGATTTCTGCATTTGGTGATGAAGCCCCATCCAAAACCACAATTTATCGCTGGTTTGCTGAATTTCAACGTGGACGTGTCAAGCTCAGTGATGATCCTCGTCAAGGTCGTCCAAAAACTGCAGTCACCCAAGAAAACGTTGATGCTGTGCGTAAGCTGATTAAGGGAGATCGACAGGATCCTCAAATGCTGTATACAACATCGTATCAGGTGACGAATCCTGGATATATGCGTACGAACCCGAAACAAAAAACCAGTCACAACTCCGTAGAGAGAACTGCAACCGCCGCATCATCCTCCATCACGACAATGCGAGTTCTCACACCGCGCACAGAACAAAAGAGTTTTTAGAGCAAGAAAACATAGAATTATTAGACCATCCGCCGTACAGCCCCGACCTAAGCCCTAATGATTTCTATACTTTCCCTAAAATAAAGAATAAATTGCGTGGACAGAGATTTTCATCACCTAAAGAAGCTGTGGACGCCTACAAAACGGCCATTTTGGAATGGTTGCTTCAATGATTGGTTCCATCGTATGGAAAAATGTGTCAAATTTCGCGGAGAATACTTCGAAAAGCAATAAATACATTTTTAAATAGTAATGTTGTGTCACTTCCTTGATTCCCGAAATTTTCAGTGCCGCCCTCGTAGTAGCCAGTAAGAAGACCAACGTTTAGAAGTGAACGTTAAGAGCTGATACGCTATGGTACATATAACTCAAGTTGTGAGGATTAATGTGCATACTTCATCCCGGACCTTCCCGGGAGATGTACAAATGGTATGGGAATCTGGAGTTTGAATACGAGTTACTTCTAGACGTGTCAAAGTTGCATCGTTACTGGAACTTCGGCACCGTTTGATTATCACTGCGCGCAACGAGAATTTCATAAAAGACACATCTCTAACTACATAAAGTATGATGCTAGGAATACATTTAAGTAAGATTTAGATCGCTATGATTTTTTTAAAATTGTTGTTCGCCACTGTACTATCGTTTCAGAGAGCTAAAGTCCACTGCTGGACACAAGCCTCCCCCAAAAATCGCCACAAAGACCAGTCTGGGTGTTTGTAAGCTCTTCGGGGTTTTTGCCATATTGGCGACGATTAGCAGGCGGGTTGGCGATCGCAGCTGAGTTGTTAATGTACTTGAAAGTCACTGCCGCCCATCCTCCGGATAATCCCATAGTCGCCCTTTGCCACACCCCTGGGATGAAATGGGTTGCCGTATTAAATTCGTAGGCCAAGACACGATTTATATCGTTTTGTTTTCACTAATAATTTAAATACGGGACGAAATATACGTAGTTTAAGGACCAATTAAGTTTGAATCGGTTATTCATAAAATGATGAAGCAAATATTGGTTAGCCTGGAACTACGTGAGAAATCCGAAGGCGAGCAAGTCTCACTTATACATAAATGAAAAGTTTGATTCAGTCCGGCGCTTTATTTTGTCGGAACGACATACGAGGAGCGACGTAGGATGCGGTGAAAAGTTGCGACTCAAGCCTCTTGAATTATTTCAAGCCTTATGTCGCAGACCTTTTCATTCAAGCACTCTGTTGGATACAGAAAGAATAATTGAAAATCTCAGCTCTAGACAGAAAACGGTTTTATTTCGTGCATAATACATATGAAATATATTTTTTCTTATCAGTTGATATTACGGAATAAATAAACATTTTTTTAAATATAAAAAAAACTTGATGTAAAAGATTGATGAGGCTATTGGCTGAAACAACTATTGGGACTATGGTTGCTGCATCCACATTTCACAAGTCGACAATCTTGTCTGCCAAGTCCAGATACTTAATTTGTTTATCTTTCTCGGCTTCAACTTTCTCATTATACGGGATGGTAACATCAACAATCATCGTGCGGCGTTCTAAGCGATCAATCACTGCAATGTCAGGCTTATTAGCAGCAATAGTCCTACCAGTGGTTTTTTTTATGGCGGTTATGCATGTGCAATTATTCGCTGTTAGCAAGACGGGAACAATCGCAGGTAGTATGTCTAATTCACCCGGATTCACCCGGACAGAAACATGCTCGTACCGTATTTCCGGTATTTGTTCGTCATGATAACTTCGTCCATAATTGCACAAACGCTTCCACAACCGTCCCGTTGAAAACTGCAGATGTAATGTAAGCTCAGAATGTTCCATCCAAATATTGGCTAAGACTGGTGCTGTGGGGCTACCAATATCAACGCCATCTTTCTGGAGGTGGTGTTGTCCGTAAAACATGAACTAGTTATCTTTCATGCAGTTACGAAGCAGGGTAATGTAGTTCTCCGAGATATTTTTTCCTTCAGCTTCTCTCTGACGACCTCCACTCTTTAACAGGAACATTGGTGAGAAGTAACATCAAACTCACCATTATGTCATTCGGCTCCAGTTTGATCAACAAAATGACGTGAGTTCTTTACGAAAGATGATGTTTTGTTGCTATCTATAGAATAATAATAATATAATAATAATCGTAAAACGAAATTAATGCTATACAGAGAATGTGCAGCAGTATAATTCTGTGTTTTATAGTCGGCATACTGCGATCACCAATCCGCTTGCCAAGCAGTAGCCATTACAGCCATATCACCTATGACCGTTTACTGTCTCGATCATACCCTAATGAGCGGGTCATTGAACATCGACTGCTTATGTTATCATCATAATCATTACAAATTATTTAGGTTTTATTTACGATGAGTACAAAATGAACTGTATCGTAGTAAAAGTTATCAAACTCCGGGAAATTTCGGCACTACAACATAATTAATATACCTAGAAAAGTCTTTAGCAATTACTTAAGCACGATTTCTAGTACGCAAATAGTTCTAAATGGGTACATGCGCCGAGCGTTCGAATGTTAGCGACGAGCGATCACGATTAATCTCTTAGCAGTTAGGTCACACTGAGTTTCTAATGAACTGTTCTATCTCTCAGTGATTGTTAGTATTCGTGTTATGGCCACCTGAATCAATACACATGTTTTAATACGTAAATAAAGCAGTACATAGGTACTTATTTGCTTCGAAAACGGCTTAAAGATTATTGTTATATTACTGCTTCTGTATTTTCTGATATTTTGTTATTTGAATTGTATAGTAAAGGATTTTGCTACCGAAACTCGTTTAGAGGAAATATAGATTATACATAGCAGCGAATAACGAACTTCTGATGATGATAGAGGGTGAACATATGTGAGTGCTGCCTACGTAAAAAAATAAGTATTGTTTTTGAATATACGATATTACATTATTTTACTTACTTTGCTATGATGACAATTTCTGGTTAAAATAAGTTACTTTATCCGTCACCGTATCTAGAAATCAAATCAGTCCATTCTTTCCTTTGTTACATTGTTTTTATGCTTTAACTTTCTTTCCTAAACTATTTTCCTATGTTGAGAGCGACTTTCAGTATTACCAGATACGGCCGTATATCATTGTTTTAGATGAAGTACCGACTTAAGACTTTAGGCCTCTGGCTGTCCGTAACTTGTGACAAAGGCTTTCTTTTGAGAACCAGTACCGACAGTTTAGCAAGGGGATATCTTAATGTGTAAAAAAAAGCAATTATCAAACCATTACCGTGGCTTACCATGAGCCCAAAAAATGAACAAAATACTCTTAACGAAGGAACAGGTCTGGAAAGCGCCGCCACATACAACTGCCGCCAGAAGAGTGTTCACTCAGCCGAATGAAATTTACACACATAGTATTAAACAAACTAAATTTATCTGCGTATATTGTTGTTTTCTAGCTTGGAAAAGAAAAATGTACACCGACTGAACTTTTATGTTCGGCAACAAATACAATATTGTTTCCGTAAGTGATTACGGGACGGAATTAAATGTCGGATAAGATTGACGACGCCCCACTGAAGTTCTTACACCTAGATGTCTGACCGTGATGGATTATTGGAACTTCGAACTCAAACTGATGTGGTGATACTTGACCGGTTTTGGTCGGTAATGCATTGTTTTCTTTAGAGTTTCCCTATATTGTATTTTTACATCTTAATCTCGATCTGTGGAATAATAGCGGCTGTGGGCGACGCTAGGGTGCATCGATAAGAGTATTTTTTTATGTATTACTATTATTATATATATTATACTATATTACTATATATATTATATTACTACTAGCTTTTGACCGTGGCTTCGCACGCGTGGAATTTGGAACATCTTCATCATGGATATTGTTCATACAAAAATAGCGATAAAAAAATGGAGGGTAGGAGGGTAAAAAATACTTAACGACCTTTTCTCATACCTACCAAATATACAAATAAAAAACATTAAAATCGGTCGAGCCGTTTCGGAGGAGTACGACCACAAACACCGTTGTTCGCCTGGTGGTAAGCGAATTGTAATGCTACCCAGAACTAGTCCTGTATGGTACCACACTGGGTTCTTCACCTCGAGACATTCAATTAGTTTCTTACGCTCAGTTATTTCACTAGCTACAGTGCCCTTCAATCCGGGACACGGTAATATATACATTTTAAACACTACGCTTGGCGGCGAATATATGGCACTGTCTAGCCAGACTCTTGCAATATGCTTTTTTATCGTTGTCCAGTGGACATTTTTTGTTACTCGCGGCGCCTTCCCGTCCGTCTCCGAGAGATCTTGCCCAATCCGATAGACCAGGATCCGCCAGTCGGCAGCCCACGCAGGGAAAACCTCGAACATATGCTGTGTGGTATCCTGGTCGCTTCCACAATGGTGGCACTGTGCCGTAACCTCGCATCCTATTCTGTGCAGGTACACACCGAAACAACCGTGACCGGTGAATACCTGCGTCAGGCGGTAGGTGACGCGCTCGCTTCTTCTGAGCCAGGCTCCGAAGAGCGGCAGAATTGCCTCAACGACGCGTTTGGTCGCGAACTGCAACCGAAGCCGATGTCGCCACATCTCGAGTGCGTGCCGTCGAGTCAGCCTCCTTAGTCTGTCGAACGCCCCTTGAGCCATGCTTTCGCCACTCTGGCGGAGGGAGCGTGTCTGATCGTAGACCCATCCATCTGCAATGAGAGACCTACCACAAATAAAAGCTGATGATGATGAGTGTGAACATACATACATACATATAATCACGCCTCTCTCCCGTAGGGGTAGGCAGAGACCACTTCTTTCCACTTGCTACGATCCTTACATACTTGTTTCGCTTCGTCCACTTTCATTATTCCCTTCATACATGCTCTTCGGTTTAGGGTACTCTTGACCTGGCCTTTTTCCAAGACGTCCCTGATTTGGTCTTGAAACGTCCGCCTAGGTCTACCCCTTCCAGCACTTTCATTCACACTCGCCTTATACACTTTTTTCGTCAATCGTTCTTCATTCATTCTCTCAACATGGCCAAACCATCTCAGCATACCTTTCTCAATTTTTGTCACTACATCTTCTTTCAGACCACAACGTTTTCTTATCTCACTATTCCTTATCCTGTCACTCAGTTTAACTCCTATCATACTTCTTAACGCTCTCATCTCAACTGCATTTATTCTGCTTTCATGTTTCTTCTGCCATACCCAACTTTCACTTCCGTACATGAGTGTCGGAACCAACACCCCCTCATGCACAGCCAAACGAGCCTTGTTAGACACCTTCCGACTGTTCATAAAGGAGTGCAAAGCTCCATTCACCATGAGTGTGAACAGTACTATAATTTATAACCTCATTATATTTGGGTGGCAAATAAACTACATAAATCAATAATTTTATATTTATTGATGTCACAATCGCAAACAACATTTCTCTATCGTCAGATAGGCCATCTATTTCTGCGACTATTTTGACCGTGGTTTTTTGACCGTGGTTATTTGACAGCCAGTAGAACGCCTCGCCATTCCACGTCATCAGACCTATGCTTACGCAATATTACCATCATTTAAAAATAACTGATAAGGAACGTTTTATTTAGTATTAGTCTATAATCACAAGAACACAGTGCAACATTGTTACGAAAAATATCTGTTTTCATCCAAACTTCTTACATTTTGGTATATTAGACAAATTTTCTTATTACTTTTTTGATCCCGTGACATTCTTGTTCCGAAAGTTCCGAAAGTTTTGTCGCCAAGGATTGATGCACATATCTTCTGTCTAATGTTTAGGATCCATAATCTGCTGATCCCGTTGAAATGCTTAATTTGAAGGAAACTTACTTGCCTCGTGCTTTAAGACTCTACCGTAAACACGTCACTGTAACAAATTGACTTAAAGTGACGACGTACTTATTCATCAGTTTTGCCTACCTTGACATAGATGCAGATATCGCCAACACTCAGATGCCTCAAATTGGGTGACACCTGGATGGTGTTACCCCGCACAATCCAGCTGTACAACTTAGCTGTTCACTTTTATTGTGTTCCAAGCCATCCGCTATAGAGTCAGATGACTCAATACAGTACACTATATAACTAGCACAGATATGTTAGAAGTCATAGGATGCTCAGGGTTGGTAATACTGACAAACTTGATGCCTCCAATTTTTTCAATCAATCGTACAAACGCGGACCACTTCAATTGGTCGTTGTCCAATATTCGCACTTTGCATAGTAAGAGATGACTGAGTGGCAATAATTGTTTTGTCAATCGATTATCAGAGTTATACCCACATTACATTCGATCTTTTAGGACCATTACGAAAAGTTAAATCTTGAGGCTGCTTAAGCTCAAGCTTATTCTCCAGTTTCAATACACGACGTTGTTATTAGCACATGCTGCTGCCTATCATATTGATATTGACCCACGGGTGAAGAAGAGTGATCTATTCTTTGGTAAGAACTGCTTACTGCACATGGCTTGATGAAGTGGGCTGAAGGTGTACTTCAGTGACTGCTACTGGATATCCTAGGAGACACTCATCTCCTTCCCTCTAATATGGCGAGGGAGGTGATGACTGATCTATGCGTCATACTCGTGAACGGGTGCTGCTTGCAGTGACAGGTCGTCCTGCTGACTATTATAATGTAATATAATGTTGTTTTATGCAATCAAGGTTCCCCTGGTCCTGGTTAATTTGCGTGACATAACATTAGAATATATTATCCGACAAGTAAGCGGGCACGCCTATCGACCTTGAGCTACATAAAATACTATAATGGTTTATATCGTTTTAGTTTGACATATTTAATTTGATTGCGTAATGGTGTATGCTAGCGGTGTAAGTAAGTGGTGTAAGTAGCTATGAAAAAATTATTACTGGTACACTTTTAAACGGATTCTGTGGCGTATATTCTAGACTTTTGTTTTTCCTGACGTTTCCTGAGGAGAGAGCACTGATGACAGCCCCAACTATACCGAAGATGTTCAAACGGTACGTAGATGACACTTTTACCATATTGCCGCACAATAGGGTGACTGCATTTTTAAAACACCTAAATTCAATACATAGTAAAATTCAGTTTACTATGGAATTGGAGGATAGTAAATCCTTAACCTTCCTTGACATACTTCTCATCCATAATCCTGATCATTCTGTTAGTCAAAATACAAAAAGGTACCTTAATGGTAAATCTCACAAACATCCCTGTCAGTTAGCTACCGTGGCTAAATCTTTGTTAGTGTTCTCTGCATACGGCATCTGCGACCCCGACCATCTGGCAGGGGAACTTCACCATGTGAAGGAATTTCTCCAACGTAACAATTTGAGAGCGCCATGTTCCCGTCGCAGAAGCCGCTCGAAACCCACCACGATTGATCGATGACCTGCGGTTTTACCATTCATTAAGGGAGTCACGGACAGAATTGGTCATATCTTGAAGCGTGCTTAAAAACCTACTTCAAGCCGCATAAGAAGATCAGGCAACTTTTCAAACTGGTGAAGTGTCACATTCCTTTACAAGGTGCAGGGGTCTACAAGACTGACTGTGAGTGTGGGTTGTCATAAATAGGGCAAACAAAGCGTAGTATAGCCACCAAATTAAAAGAACACATAGCTGACGTCAAGCATAGACGCTCCACAAAGTCTGCAGTGTGCGAACATGCCTTAGACAAACCCAACCACTTTCTTCGTTTCGATCAACCTAAAGTCCTCGCGAAAGAGAACCGATATGTACCAAGAATGTTTCGTGACGCTATTGAAATTAAAAAGCATCCTAATTTTAATAGAGAAGATGGCTGGCAGGTTCCACCAGTTTGGAATCCTGTTATGAAAATAATAAAGTCCCAAACTAAATACCACACTAAAAGACATCAAGACACTGTGAGTGATTACTGCGTGCATCGAAATAATTTTTGATTATAATTGTACGGTAGATAAAATAAAACAACTTTTTAAATCTGTAACGACGCCTGTCACCTTTGTCATCCTACGACCACGAACCCTGCAAAGTATTGGAAACGTCAGGAAAAACAAAAATCTAAAGTATACGCGATAGAATCCGTTTAAAAGTGTTTTTATTATAATGTGTAATACTCGCGAAAACCTAAGACATTATTATTGCTACTAGTAATCATCACCTTTATTATTTTTTATAAATGTGAATCATCTAAAATAAGAAAATGTATATGAGTATGAGAGACTAACGTGTTGCTGGGGAGTTTGTTGCGCTGTTTTTTCTCCCCAGCTTAAGCACTAGGAAGCGATGAAGGGTAGGCTTATATGGGTGCTGTCTTATGTTGACGTTCAAAAATAACTATTTTATAGTCTATTTTGAATAAAAGATTTTGCTTTTGACAAGACTTAGGTGCACAGAATTTGGGATCGTTTTGTTAGTCCGGAGGTAAGATTTCACCTCTCTCACCATAACTAACAAAACGAGCCCAAACTCGGTCTAACTAGCTCTTGTCGTCTAAGAGTTCTAGTAGCAGTTACCGAAGTACACCTTCAGGTCATTCCAGCAAGTCCGGAGGTAAGTCGGTCAGAGGTCTTGTTATAACTAACAAAATGAGCCCAAACTTGGCACATTTAGCTCTACTCATATAGAAGTTTATCCGTGTGGTGTCCGGATTAAGAATATAGCACCACTCCATCTTCTCCCGTGGATGTCGTAAAAGGCGACTAAGAGAATATAACCAGAGGGATGGGCAGCAGCGTCCCTTCTGTGAAACGGTAACCATACTGCGCTCACCAACCCGCCTGCCAAGCGTGGTGAGTATTGGTGAATACCCCCCAAAATTATGACACAGTTGTGTAAATCTATGGGGGAGGCCTTTGTTCAGTAGTGGACGTATAAATGGCCGATATGATATAGAAGTTTCAGTAGCTGTGTCCTCAATGTACGCTTTCAGGTTCGGTCCAGCAAGTCTGTGACGTCAGCCAATACGTAATACCAAAAAAATGTTTAAGAACGGCGTCTGCGCGATTTACGCCTGTCGCAAAGCGTCTGCGACTTACGTAATCAGCCGTGGAACTCTAAAACTTGTGCAATAAATCAATACAGTTACCATATAAACTGACCCTTAATGCAATCGGTTAAGATTCACGGCTAAAATCAAAATACAGACGCGGTTTTTTTCCTAGACTATTTATATCATTTTGATAGTTCTTTTAACCTCGTTTTTGAGTTGAACTTATCCGCTTACGAACAATATTTTAAAATGAATAAAACAATTATAATAATACAAGCAAAATGTTCCTGAACTCATCCCTTAAATTTTGTGTGAAATGGCAACGGCAAAACATTAAAAAAAAATTAGAACTATAATTTTTAAGAAATATACTACCATTTTTAATATTAATTTATTATAAAAAATATAATAAATTAAAACCAGGAACACTACATCATATTTAAATTAACTATCCTATATTACAATAACACAGTAATAGTAAATAGTATATTATATTATATACCATAAAACATAAAAATAGAACTAAACGGTAATTACTTACATTATAAAAATACATTACTACAATATAATGAAATACGAACCCAGTTAAAAAACATTATTACATGATTTAGTATAAACATATTAAAATGTACAGTAAAAGAAATATATGTTAGAAGCAAGTGGTAGATAAGGGTATAAATGAAACTACGATATTACATAGATATAAATATACAACTTTACTAAAAACACTATACTAAATCCAATTATTTGCCGTAATGCAGTAAGCATTCCATACTCACCAAGCTTATTATGTTCTAAATGCCAAATACAACAGATACGCGGCAAACGAACTACACTAGTTTGCAATTGTTATGCACACATGTACGTACACATACAAACTACCGCATACATAAATAACACTCTTAGAGCTGTGAATCAGTGAGGGTATCTTGGTGACATCTAACTAGTTCTGTGAATATATATTTTCTCCTACCTGCATCATCATAAATTGTGTCTTTTGTTTTAATTGTGTAATTTTATGTGAAAGTACGAATGCATGCTTCGTCACAAGACAGTTAAAATTACTTTAATAATTTAGTCTCATGTAAGTGAACTCTGTATGTTCTTATGAGAATAAAGTTTCTATAAACCTAAACCTAACCTATTTTTGTACATAAAGGTGTAATCTATCTGTGGTCTTAGCTGCAATTGACTTAGTTTTGTTTTGAGACAAAATTTACCGAAATTATTTTCGATAGATTTGCATTTAGAAACGCATCCCAGAAAGCTATTGAACAAGTTTTCAGTTCTGACCACAGATTCAGTTCCACCATGTTGTGTGGAGCAACAAGCGGCTAATATCCAACTTGTTTTTCTTTAATTCTAATACTGATATAGAACAATGTCTATTATAGATAGAGAGATAATTCAAACAATTATCCGAAACAAGGGCAATATTGAAATTCTGATAGATATTTACGTTGAATGAGGACAGGTATCGATGTTGATTGGACCTAAACTAATACAGGTCATCATTTCGGCCGAATGAAGTCCACTGCTGGACACAGGCCTCCCCAAAAGATCACCACAACCACAGATATGGATGTGTTGTGGGTTCATTGGGGGGTTTTGCCATAATCGCCACGCTTGGCAGGCGGGTTGGCGATCGCAGTTGAGTTGTTAATGTACTCGAAGGACGCTGCTGCCCATCCTCCGGCTAATCCCTTAGTCGACTTTTACGACACCCATGGGAGGAGATGGGGTGGTGGCATTCTGAGCCGGCACCACACTAATACAGGTAATGATATAAAATAACAACGTTTTCTATATTCAAGTTGCCGTAGGCCCAAACAATGAAATGTCACATCAATGTTGATTAAATTGTAATTTAAATTAGAGTTTTAAAGGAAGGATAAGGATTTATCCTTCCTAACACTAAGTTATTTTCAATTGAATAAGGGCAATATACCTAATTTATTTCTAATTTAGTGCCAATGATAAAAAACTGTTCTACTATAAATATTATAAAAATGATTTGCCGTTACCTCTTCACACAACATTCAAGGAACATTTTTCTTCTATTATTATGATACTTTTATTCATTTAAAAATACTGCTCGTAAGTGAATTTTTTCACCTCAAAAACGAGGTTAAAAGAATTGTCAAAATGTTATAAGTGATTTATGGAACATATATATATATTTATTAATTCCATCACTAACATCCTCAAATGCTCTTACCATTTTTATGCCAATGACTTGCAACTATACGCTCAAACAGACATAGTGAATTTGAATAGCTGTATTTCTAGCCTTAACGCTGACCTAAATACCATCGAAGACTGGTCTCGTAAATCGAAAGAAAAAGTTTTGCTGAAATGTCACAGCCATGCTCTTTACAGATTTAAACATTTCCTCCATCTAGCTTCCTTGTGCTTCTTGTAATTGATTATGCGGATGTTTGCTACTCGGATTTATCTCAAAACCTTCTCGCGTACCTAATTGGATCGCCTTCTGAACAACTGCATTCGCTTCATGTTTGGTCTCCGTAAATACGACCACATCTCTATTTACCGTTCTCAGCTAAATGGCTGCCTATCCGTCAGAGAAGATCCCTTAGATCTCTTTGTCACCTCTTCCAATTCCATTATTAATTTCTTGTGATCCTGAGTCTTTTAAAAAATATATTTCCAATTTTTGGGTAGTTCTCATAGCCGAAACTAGCGTGCTGCTGATAATTTGATTCTTCAGATTCCTTCTCACCGTACACGTTATATTTCCAATTCCTTCTCGGTCTCAGCAATCAAAATCTGGAATGTGCTTCCCCTAGATTTAAAAAAGCTTCTAATAAATTTGTATTCAAACGAAAAGTTCGGGAAATGAAATTGCTGCATTCATAGTCGACAATTTCGAGCATCTTTATTATGGTTATTATTAAGATATAATACGTACTGTATGTAGTATACTTTAATTGATGTATATATTTTACCGTATCTATCGTATGTAAATTTGTATGTATTGTTATTATTGAAATATATTTTTTGTACCTTAATCAATGTATTTCTTTTTTAACCCAAAGGCTGACTGGTAGAGAGTGCCACATGGCATTAAGTCCGCCTTGTGTACCACCATTGTACATGAAAATGTAAATAAATAAAAAAAATGTCTAAGAAAAAACCGTATCTGTATTTTGATTTTAGCCGTGAATCTGCGACTGCGATTAAGGGTTGTTTTATATGGTCACTGTATTGATTAATTGCACACGTTTTAGAGTTCTGAACGCCCGAAGGAAAAACGGCGGAATCCTTATAGGATCACTCGTGGGTCTGTCTATCTGTCCGTCTGTCACAGCCAATTTGCTCCGAACTTACTGCACCGATTAAATTCAAATTTAGTACATATATTCTGCGACCCAAACACATGTGATGTAAATGAATTTTGAATATTACTTTTGGGGGTAATATAGAAAATTAATGAATAAAGTTTTGCAAACCGTACCGTGTTACATATGAAATGGAAGGGTTTGTTAGGGTCTCAAATTTATTTATTTTATCATTTAAAAATATATAGCTTTAAAGTGATTTAAGAAAATTTACGAAATTTGACAAGTCCCCCTTATCTCCGTAAATAAAGAAACTATTTTTTTGAAAATATAGATCATAGCTCTTTACCTATTGATCACAGGAAAACCGTAGAAGTTTATGGTCTTAAAATAACATGATAAATCTTTCGATATTGTGCGTACAAACTTACGTTTGCGGTTGGAATGCATGGGAAAACGTGTTTTTCAACTTCGATATTAAGTTTGTTCTTGGGATAAGTTATTGGTACTAGACCGAATTCAACAATAGACAGTATACTCAGTAATTTCGGAACCCATTCCGAAATTACTGAGTATACTGTCTGTTGTATAGTGGGCTCCACGCGAGTTCAGTTGTTTTTTTTAATGAAATTTCAGTGTGCTATCGGCCGCCATCGTGAGAAGACACTGTGTTGCAGTTGTAAGCAGCAGCTCGTGTTGAAAAAGATCGCTGTACAAAAGATTTGACAATACCAAACTCGATACTTCACCCATTCTGTATGGACAACTTGACAAAGTAAGATTTTGTAATCACAGTTTTGTTTTTTCGCTAAAAGAGAATTAGGTATTTGTTTACGTCACGGACTTGCTGGAGCGACCTTAAAGTGTACTTTGAGGACAGCTTCTAAAAATTCTTTAAATTGGATGCTGTAGTCTCATTCTGTGAGAGCGTCATGCTTTAGAAGGAGGTCCCAGAGCGGGATCGGGAAAAAGCCGCTCCCGCTCGTAGGAGGATACGGAGCCGGGGTAACAACCACCGCGGCGCCAGTGTCCAACACGCCTAAGCCCCTTGTCGGAATCATATGGCGGGGCACCATGGGGGTCGCGAGCGCGCCTATTAGGGAATCTGCGTGCTCATACTGAGCAACCCCTGCGAAGACGGCGGTGTGCATGTAGGCACTTGCCGCCTTGTGCGCAGCGCATAGCGAGGCTTCGGGGGACTCTTTTACATCCCCCCGAGAGGTGCCTGGAGGTTGGCCTCTTTACAGTCAACTTCCCTCAGCTAGAGGAGGTTACCGTACAGTCATCTCCTCCGAGATATGCCTAAAGGCGTGACACCAACGGGTGGCTCAAGCGGCGAGATTATTCGAATTCCTGGAGCCTCCCTTCGGTGCCGAAGATGTCAACTCCACTGGTTTTAGCCGTTAGAAGTCCGGCTTGCCCCTTCGCCCTTTCCCGGGGCGAAGGAAGTACATGTTGTATCTATATCAATATAAATAAAAAATTTAGCTCGTGAGGCACCCATTTGTCAAGCTTTTTTACATTGCCAATTCGGCGCAAATGGACCAATGTTGTTTGGATGCTAACATTGAAAGCTGCTGTAAATTTAACTGTAGATTGTGTATCATCAGCTTCCACAATCACCTTTAATTCGCCCTTGTCGATCAAAGTTTTCGGACGACCACGCGGTTCATTTTTCACATCGAAATTTCCTGAACGGAAGCGGCAAACCAATAACTGTTTGTGCGTTCGTTTGTAGTGTTCGCTCCATATGCGTCGTTTATATTGCATACCGCTTGTGCCGCGTTGCTGCCACGACGGAACGCATATTCCATAATTACTAGAATTTTCAATGTATCCGCGACGACGAAAAAGATTAAAACGTGATGAAATATTAATAAAATTTTGAATTATTCAAACCATGTTTTTTTCTCTTTTTTGATATGGCAATTGTTATAACATTTTGCCAGTGTCAAGTTAAGCAAACCATGTTTATAAAATAGATTAAATTTGAAATTAGAATTCATCGATAAACAAAAAATATTTTTATTAGAATTGGCCAGTACTGCAGAACGGCAATTTCATAGGTACAGTACCTATTATATAAACAAAATGGTTTTTGTTTGATCTCTGTTTATGACTTTACTGTATAGTAAAAGTAGTAGTGTAGTGGATAACGGTCAGTTGCTTGTTTATTCTGTGAAGTTTCAATAGAGGTTGAGAGGGAAAATAGGGTTGACTGTTTACAAGTATCATTATATTTATAAAAAATAAGGCTAGGAGACGGTTTTCGTTTTTACTTATTCGTGTCTAGCTAACAATGAGGCTTACTGGGGCTTTCAGTTTAGTCATTTGATAATATAACTACTTCAAACGTATATGACATTAAACATTCCAAACGAGTTCAGCCTTAGTCACGGTTACTAAGATACTGCCATATTATATATATCAATAACAATATGTTGCGATTACCAATCCCTCTGCTTTGCTTGCAAATGAATTTTTTTAATTTATGATTATAAGTAATAATTTAAATTCATTCTATACGCCACGCTTTGCGCAAAAACACGCCTCACCCATACGTCTAAAAAGCCATTGTGGGAAGTCAAACGTCATCTCATATGTCGGAATTGCGTCAGTAGTTTACGAGAAAATCACAAAAAGTCAATTTCCGCGTATGTATATTCAAGGGGTGAATTTATAAACCTTTCTCGAGTCAGGTGTGCGTAGGTAAATATAAGCTCTTGGCATCCCGAAATTATTTGTTTGCTGTCACATTTGGCAATATCTACGTATTTTGCTTCACTATGTTGCGCTGGAGGTGAGGTCCATGTGGTGTTAGATAATATTCTAGAAGCTCTGTAAGGGAGAATTAAAATGTTAGTTATTTCTGTTTTAAAATAAGCTGTATTTTAACAAAAAAACTATACATGGATCACACTAAAAGTTTTCAGAATTAACCAGTAAGAAAAGTTGCCAATGAAAATTTGATTTAAATTACGAAGAAAGAACTCTTTTTGAACCTGTCGCTATACCTATATTTATTTCATATGTCATTTATTTTTACAAATTGGCTATTGACTAGAAAACATTTTCGCTCTCTGATTTTTACGACTTTCGTTGTGGTCTTAATCGACAACTATGTTATGATAGACTTTGATTGATTGATGAAGCCCCATCTCATGCCACTGTTTATAACTGGTTAAATGAGTTTAAATGTGGTCGAAGTAATCACACTGATGATTTGCGCGAAGGACGTCGTTCTACGGCGACCACTGAAGATTCCGTGAGTGCTGTGTGGCTAAATATAGAAGCTGATAAAAGTGTGACATATCAATAGATCCGGGTAAGTTTAGGCTTTGGTTCATACCTATGACTGATTCATGTTAAGTGCAAAAAGTCTTACACGGAAATTTAGGCGTCAGAAAGCTTTGCACCAGATGGATGATATCTCATAATTTGACGGAAGATTTAAGATGCCGTCATTTGGATTGGTGCTGCGAAATGCTTGAAAAGTACAACGGCGGTTACTCGAATGCTGTGTTTGACGTTCTCACAGGTGATGAAAGCTGGATATTGTTACGAGCCCGAAACCGAAAGACAATCTGCCAAATGGATGATTCTGTTCGAAGATTTGCCAACAAAAGTAAAGACGGGCAGGTGTAATGGGAAACTCACCCCGCCAAATGAACAATCTTTTCCTCAATAGCTTTCCGGGCACTCGAATAACCCTTAGATGCAATGCAAACTACGCACAACTTGCCAACCTGCGAATCTGATTGGACATTTGAGTTTTGAATTTTATTATGAATCTTCGACATGTATCGTAATATCAGACATATGATGTCCACTGCTGAACAAAGGTCTCCCCCGTAGATTTTCACAATTGGGTTGTAATTTTGAGGGGAATTTACCAATACTCACCACGCTTGGCAGGTGGGTTAGTGAGTGCAGTATGGCTACTGTTCTACAAACGGAACGCTGCTGTCCATCCCTCTGGTTTAGAGTACCTTAGGCATCTTTTACAACATTCTCGGGAGGAGGTGGAGTAGTACTATATTCATAGTCCGGATACCACATGGAAATTATGGCTCTTATCAATGTCTATATGCTGTATTTCAGTATAGACATGGTTAATTAGGGTCTATATTGATGAACACGGTACCACAGGGAGCCAACCCTTTTCCGCTCAATTTTCCTACAGAGAATGTCACTTAGCCACTCTGCACTCACAGGCTTGCACTTCTTTAGTTGCTGCCAGTGCCCCACCACCGGCATCCGAATATGCTTAATATTTACTTGCGCATACAAAGCTTGCATCAGTCGAACTCAGTTCGTCGCGTCGTTTGCGACAGTCAATTGCTTTATGTCTCCTCCGGAAGAAGCCCTTCGTGTCATACTTTTGGTAAAGGCGCGTGCCCTCCATCTTACGTATTCGGTGAATACATGACCATTTTGCAATTTTATATTGCCAACGTTTGGCATAGATTATGATGATTTTTAACTTATCTAACTATGTTATCTAATATAACACATCATGAACTAACACTTAAAATAATGCAGCCTATAAAATTATAACTTTTTCTAATTTATGTATGTAAACATTGATTTCCATTAATTAAACACAACAATCATACAAGCACACAACACAACAAAAACCAAAAGTACATAATATAAATAAAAACGGTGTGTGCATGACACCATTATTCCATTTATTACGATGAAACTACGTAATCTTACATTTCAATCCAGCTTCTTAATCCTAACATAACGCAACTAATGACCAAGTAAATACGCCAAGGGTGCTAGTCTCTTCAAAGGAGTACTTCGCCCGCGGATTAATTATTACTCAACCAAATATTGTTTATCAAGACTAAGGCATAATATTAGAACCACATAAGTATGCATTACAGCTTCAATAAAGGAGTCCCTTGACTTAATATTGAATGTGACTCTGGGGTTATATTCTCTACATTCTACAATACAATCCATTAGAGAAATGTCTTCTTCGAGCATTTATTCCTAACCCTTGTCGCCATTAGGCAAATTTATACAATGTAGGGCTTGTAATAGATTATTGAATAGATGAGTCATCGAAGGATAATGTGTTTAGACTACAGCCCTTTCACAAGTTTTATGCGATATTAAATATTATTGCTTTTGTTTATATAAGTCCGTCATGTTATGAAATGGAATATTGTTAGTGTACTTTTTGTAGAAATTATTCGTACAATGCCCCGGTTGTATGTATTATGCCCGATTAACTAACAATTAGACGAACCCGTACCACTTGAGCCCGAATTCCTACGTCAGTGTACCTTGGGTGTAAGCTATTCATTAATGAGTAGTGGACCACGGACACGGAGAGGTTTGTCCTTGTTTTGCAAATAGTTATATGTAGCATATGGGCGATTCAAACAAAGATAACATGAAGTTAGTGCATCCTTTCTCTCATTAGTCATGACAGTTGCTGATGGGATGCACACCGCATGTGTGTTATTATGTGAGATCATTCAAAGTATAGCGATGTGGTATCATTGACGGCAGATAAAAACGGTCCACTATTGATTCGCATTAAATTATATGTT
The DNA here is from genome assembly GCA_947459985.1 of Diloba caeruleocephala. Lineage (NCBI taxonomy): Eukaryota > Metazoa > Arthropoda > Insecta > Lepidoptera > Noctuidae > Diloba > Diloba caeruleocephala. The sequence goes on from OX381615.1 coordinate 16,882,363, forward strand.
TTAATTTATCATGGCATACTTTCACTTAACCTATTGATCGTTACGCGTAATATTAATTCTGCATATATGTTTAGGCATAAAGTTTTTACCATAATTACTGTTAGCATAACGATTTAAAAACATATTAATCTAAAGCATAATATTATAAACGCATGACAATATTCAAGCAAACACAAAATCATGACCTACTATCTTAAAAAATACGGATGTCGTAAAAGGCAACTAAGGAACTCTAAACCAGAGGGATGGGCAGCAGTGTTTCTTCTGTGGAACAGTATCTATACTGCGCTCACCAATCCACCTGCCAATCGTGGTGAGTATTGGCAAATTCCACCCAAAATGAGGGGCAGGCGTTTGTTCAGCAGTGGATGTATAAAAGGCTGATATGCAGAAGCTTCATAACTTTATGCGACTTCAAATTTGACCAATATAACTATGAAAAAGAAATTATTCAAATTATAGTTATGCCTATCTACACAGTATGCCAAAAAATATAATGTCAAAGTATTATTAAGCTATTAAAATGTATGTCTAACTCGTTATGCCAAAGTATACTAGAAATTCAAAAACAATTGCTAATCATAGGGATACGCACTATACTAAAATAACTGAAACCAAAACTATGGAATAGTGGCATATACAAAGCAAAGTCTTAGAAGAAATTGACATTATAGATGCTACCGGTCTTCTAATAAAAATCGACAGTACACCGTAGTTGGAGGCATCTACAGATTACCTTCCCACAAAAATATAGATCGTTTCATACATTTCTCAGATAAGTTCATAACGAATAAAAAAAAAACCAACATCATTATTATATCTCATGTAAGTATAAGAGCCTGTTGGCCAGTCACGGTCTCTTAGCTGCAGACCTGTTTCCAACTAGAGATAGGCCAAGTCAAAGTCAAATATTTTTATTTCAAATAAACCAAATATTGGCACTTATGAAACGTCAGAATCTAAGTTGCACGGTTCCAAATAGTTGATCTATGGAGAATATATATATATACATATAGGATAGGACCTGAGGGCCAATTCTCGTAATTAATTTACACTGTGACTGAAACTTGACCGAACTGAGATTAAATTATGAATTGACCGAAAAAATGGTATTCTGCTACTCTTAAAGTCTTAAAGTTCAGTCGAATTTCAGTATTATCTCGATCTAGTCACATTTCAATCTCAGTTTTGACGTTTATTCAATGACAATTTAGTACATGTGACAGTTCGAAATGTTAGCAGAATACCGTTTTGACTTCGATCAACTTTCGATCCATTTTCGATCTCATAACAGTGTAAGTTCACGTTTGACGTTGTTTGTTAGTTTAGGAGAATACCATTTGTGACACTGAGACTAGATCGGAACTATATTTTGAACATTTTTAAATTACGAGAATTGGCCCTCTGCATAGACCATGCAATGATTAATCAAAATCTTCAACCATTACTATTGTTGTACAGCGCCCAATAACTGACTATTCAATGGTCCTTACATCACGTGCTGTACATTAAATGCTGAAACACTGGTAAATATTCTTCATAAATTATTACTGAAGGAGGGCTTAAAACCACAGCTTGCTGGCTTAATCAAAATTTACTAAAGCTTAATACTACAGAAACTAAATTCATGCTTTTTGTAAATACAGAGCGCTCACTCCCAAAAGATTTTTTTTAAGTTAAACGACATAATGTAAAAACATTAATCAAATTACCTGTAATAGCTGCTTGGACAGAAATAAATATATTAAATATTTTGGTTGTGTTAGATGGGAAAATGACATGGTGCGCACATGTTAACCAATTATCTGACAGAACGAGACGACAGAGTTACATTTAAAAACTGAGAAATATTGCGGATTAAGCTCTTCCAATAATTGTGTATTTTGCCTTAGCCCAAACTGTCTTAATATTTGCATTAAAATATGAGGCGGCGTCCGGAAATCTCATTTAATTAAACTAAAACGAGCTCAGCGAGCACTAAAGTAATGACATTCAAACTGTTTATTTATCCCACGGCTGACCTTTATTCAGATTGTGATGTCTTAACTATTAGAAAATTATTTGTCAGACATACCATAAATTCACCTACCTGACATCGAAGGCAGTATACATCGAGATGGTCCAGTCCTTGAGCGCAGACTCAGCCATGGCCGCGCTTAGGCGATTCGTGGCAAGAAGAGGTTACCCGAAAGAAGTATGCAGCTACGAAACATGTCCCAACATAAGAAAACTGTCTTTAATTTCCAAGATACAAAACAACATAATGTTTGCTCTACCACCAAGTATAGGACATTTTACTACTACTGTAAATATCTATATTAAATAAAACAAAATTCTTGACATATATCCGCGCAATGACGATCATTGTGTGGAAAAAATAGTGACATGGTTAAAATCACACAATTATGAAGAATGAAAACGAATGCCAAATCAAAAAAATATAATATCTGGTCATATATAATACCTTTTTTAAATCATCAAACCAATCAGAAGTGATCAATAAATAAAGTACAAATAACAGTTTTTGCTTACAGTACCTTAATTCCACACAACTACATCATACACACACACAATGAATACCTACAAAACACTAACACTGCACACGCGCATTACACTAAAATTTGATTAGGAACTATACTATTGATAGTAAAAATCAATGAATCAACAAAAATAATAGAACAAAAATACATCTCACCTAAACTATATTTTGCGCTTGACAACACTGATTAATTTCCATTCAAATTAAGGGCAAAAATTACAACTCTGCTTTGATCATATACTAACAAACGTGCCGAAGTTCACACTTTCTGTGCCTGTGAATGTACTCACAGACGTGGACGGTTGTTTATATCCTATTGACGGTATTTGCGAAACTAAAATATGATTCGAGTCACAATGTATCTACCCGCTAGAGTATTATTTTATGAGAGTGTAATTGTTTTTATATTGAAATTTATATTAAGTTTGTTGTTAGTTACACACTGAACTGTAAAAAAACATAAATGTATCGGCATAATGATAATGACGGGCGCTGATGCTTATATTAAAAGATATTAATTTATCTTAGTTTAGGTATCAGTTGCAACTTTATCGTGTTACTTATACTATACCTTTGGCCTGTATTCATTTTTTATATTAATTTGGAAGTAAAAAGTAATTTTTAATTTGTTTGTAAAGGTGCAAATAAAACATTTTTTTTAAACTGGCAGACACCAACATCTAAAATACAGGCTCGGCCTAGTTTAGACGCTAGTGTTCATCGATGAATATAATACTTATTTACTTTATATCAGATTGGCTTACATGAATGTAATATTTTAATATTACATTCATGTAAGGTTTGGTGCAAATTAAAATTATTATTTACATGTACACTCTGTTCACGGGCTAATAGTTTTTGCAAAACTGAACCCGGTCTTTTGATAGGAATAGCTACATGTTACTTTAAAATAAATAAGTCAATACAACTTTAGTTTCGGTTGTAACAAATTAACCGTTTCATTAACTCCCTTAATGGACCTTGTAAAAGAGATGCGCTTACGTATTCCAGAGTAAAGACACAAATAGCCAAATAATTAGTTAAAAAATCGCATCGTCAGGAGAGCGTAGATTATTAGAATAAAATGGGTTCTGAACAGATAACTTTTTTATTCGGAAGAATTCTTATTTGTATTCGTAAGAAAATGCGTGTTCATATTATGAAGCGTCAAAATTATATGTTTCAGACGTGATTCATAAACTAAATTTAATAATAACAAAAATTAGATTACGCGCTTTAAAATTGGGCACCATTGTCTGGATGACAAATGTAAAAGTGGAAAAACAGAAGAGGTAAAAGGAATGCTGTGAATTTGATCTTTATTTTTGTAAGAAATATAGCCCGGAATCTCATAAACTTGTGAATGTTCTGAAAGCCGATGAAACGAGGACTACGAATGAAACTCGCACGTTATTGCACTCGTTTTTCTCGTCAGGTATGCACCAAAGTTATTGTTCAAAAATATTCTATTCTACACAAAAACAGGTCGATATTTCCCAAAAGTCGGTCGACTTATTAGAAGATACTATATAAGGTTAAAAAAATAAGGTAAAATTAACAAAGTAAAACGAAAACGAGATGGTAAAAATATTGTATTTTAAGCTTACTAATTAGTCTTTGAGCGGGCTTTAAAATATTCTTTCTTTTTAAGCAAATTCGTGAAGCAATATACGTTATTTATATTTAAAAGAAAAATGGCATTTATGTGTCACGTTGTTTGTCCGCTATGGACTCCTAAACTACTGAATCCATTTTAATAAAATTTTGCACACTGTTTGCAGTTACATCCAACAAGATAGGATAGTTTATACCGCAATTTAATTTTGTTGTTCTTAAAAAACGTTTCCCCTCTCTAGGATTTCTCTTGTGTAGTGGGTGCGTTTACAAACACAAATTCCACACACAATACACCCAGACCCGGAACAACTACCTGCAGATTGTACAAATATTTGTTCCGTGCGGGAATCGAACTCAGGACCCGGTGCCCAGCAGCCGACTGTGTCAGCCAATGCACCAACCGTGCCGTCAATTTATAATCGCAATATTATTTTATTGCGAATTATTTGTTTATTGTCTGACAAAGAGTAATAATTATCTGTTAGTTCGATAATATTCTAACAGATGGCGGTATAAGGTAATTAGTTGACTGGATTGAGTAAGTATCCAATAGATAGCGCTATGTTAAAAGTACTGTGAGAACTGGAACGCTTGCCGGTTATTATCTGTGGCTCCGGCTGTATAAATATACTCTGTGTCTAGTGGTGTGATCGGGCCTCGGGGTAGCGTGCTTTTGCGTGTGAATTAAAACTACTGATTGATTAATTTGGAAAGTTTTATTATTATACAACAAGTGCAAACGTTTTATGCAAGCTACAATTTCAGTTGCGCGCGAGATGCTGTGACAAGCGCACGTAGTTTCGTACGACACGTTCATTAGTGAGATTTATTTACGATTACCCTCAAATCATAATGGATGAGATTTTAAGTGATGAGGATAAAAGTGAATCGGAAATTATAAATGAATGTGAAAGGGAACTACAAGAAATGGAAGTGAAAAAGAATGATAAAAGACCGCGAGAAAGTGAAGAAAGTAGTGAGGAGGGATTTATTACTGTAAGTAGAAGAAGACCAAAGAGGTTCATCAGAAGCGACTCTACCGATGATTATAATTATAACAATGAGAAAAGTATAGATGCTGAGGAGAGCATGAATGTTGGAGAAAAATATGAAGTGTGCTTGTCTTCATTAAACGTTTTACCAAAACAAATGACCTTAGCCAGACTGTTGCGGGACGAAAATATAGTAAACATACTCAAAATTAAATGTAAAAGTCTGTATAGAGCATTTGTCCATTTCGGAGATAAAATTCATGCTGAAAAGCTCTTAAAAATCAAAAGTTCATAGAATTAGATATACGAGCTCAATTTACTGATCAAAACAATATATCATATGGTATCATTATTGGGTATTGATGAAATCTCATACTCAATAATTTATAACTTACCTTTGTCTGGTAAAAAAAATCTTTTAAATGTGTACAATGCAATCTTCAGATTAGGTGTCGTACCGAGCCAGTGGCGCACTATATTAATAGTCCCCATACCTAAGCCAGGAACCGGAATAAACTCTCGAGGTCAAACTGAGACCGATTTCCCTTATATCTTGTGTATGCAAAAAATTTCATCAAATGGTAGGTAAACGAGTGGAATGGTTTGTCGAAAAGCAGTTAGTTTTATCATCAAATACATGTGGTTTTAGAAGAGGTCAATCATGTTTGGATTGCTTGACGAGACTTATTAGCTATATTCAGTAAGGTTTTGCAACTAATTGTCCTACAGTTTCTTGTTTCCTTGACATAGAAAATGCATACAACAACATATTAGTAGACAAAGTAGTTAATACCCTAGATGAATTAAAAGTCGGCAAAAGGATATGTAATTATCTTTGGTGTTTTATAAGTAACAGACGTTTTATGGTTAGAGACAGAACAGAGGGTCAAACTGCTGAAGTGAGATACACTAACAGAGGACTAGCTCAAGGAGATCCAATCTCTCCATTACTCTTTAACATAATCACTTTTCAATTATGCCATAAGATAACTAACGTCATCGTATCGCAATATGCGGACGATTTCGTTTTATATGTGAGTCATAAAGATCCAGTGATGACATATGCAACAGAGACGTGGTCACTCACAATGGGCCTCATAAGAAAGCTCAAGGTCACTTAGCGAGCTATGGAGAGAGCTATGCTTGGTATTTCTCTACGAGATCGAATCAGAAATGAGGAGATCCGTAGAAGAACTAAAGTTGTCGACATAGCTGAAAGGATTAGTAAGCTGAAGTGGCAATGGGCAGGCCACATTGCTTGTAGAACTGATGGCTGTTGGGGCAAAAAGGTTCTCGAATGGAGACCGCGCACCAGAAAACGCAGCGTGGGACGACCTCCAACGTGGTGGACAGACGACCTGGTGAGGGTCGCTGGGAGTCGTTGGATGAGAGTGGCATGTGACCGTTCGTTGTGGAGATCTAAGGGGGAGTGGACGTCCTATGGTTGATATGATGATCATGATGAATTGTCTAATACCAAATGAAGAGGAAGAAATAATCAGTACCTTTGTAGCTTTTAGTCCTACTAGTTACTAAACGAGCATGCGGGTCGCCTAAGCGATCAACGCCACCCGTAAAAATCCGCACCACTAGAGGAGTTGCTGACGCGTGTCACTACGATATTATAATATATTATTATATACTACTGCGGGCGGTTGTGTTTTTATTTAAATTAGCATTAAGATAGATAAAGTAATTATTTAATAATCAAATCAATTGAATAAACTGAAAATTCATGAAAAGGCCGACGCTAAATTCTAACGCAGAAGGTTCCAGAATTATGTACCGAATCAATGGTATCAGTTTTCGTTACGATGTCACTCACACAAATTATTCTTTTGTATTATGTCATAATTGTATAAGCGTAGGTATCATATATTGCTTTAAATTATACTTAAAAAAATGCAGTTCGTATTCGTCGTCAAAAGGAAAAAAATAACACTTTTATTCGTGTTTTAAATATTTTGGTAACTAGATACTTACAAATAAAACGAATGAAAGCATTTTCAGTCTATATGGTATATGTAATCGCATGTGTGTAAAAAAAATTACAATTCCCACCCACTTTCAAATATTTCATTGACTTAAAATGTAATTGAAATAAATTGATCCCAGGACAACATTATAATGAGATTTCAAGAACCGTCAAAACCTAATATGGAACCTTTGTGATTTTACCGAACAAAATTTGTACAAAGCCATGAGGCTTTTGAAAAAAATACAAAAAGATGATTGAAGAACCTGACGAGGCGAGGCTGCATTGCTGAACCAATTTAGAGTATAAAACTGACCTGTGTAGATATTAGAGGTTACGTTATAAAATGTAATTTAAAATAATTATTATTATTCAGATTTGAATTACTCGGCATTAACTAATGTTGCTCTAAAATAAATTAAGTCAATACAACTTTAGTTTTGGTCGTAACAAATTATCCGTTTCATTAACTACCTAAATGGACTTAAGAAGAAATGCGCTCACGTATTTTAGCATAAAGACTCAATAGCCAAATAATTAGTTGAAACATCGCATCTTCAGGACAGCGTAGGGCATTAGAATAAAACGGGTTCTGAACGAATAACTTTTACATTTGGAAGAAAACCAACCAAATACAAATGTATTCGTAAGAAAAATACGTGTACATATTATGAAGTGTCAAAATTATATTGTTCAGACGTGAATTCATAAACATAATTTAAGAATAACAAAAATGAGATCACGTGGTTTAAAATTGAGCACCCTTGTCGGGATGACAGATGTGAGAAGTAAAAGTGAAAAAACAGACGAGGTAAAAGGAATACTGTGTATTTGATTTTAATTATCATAAGAAATATATCCAGGGATCTCATAACCTTGTGAAGGGTGAATGTTCTGAACGCCAATGAAACGGGGACGACGAATGAAGGTCGCACATTATTGCACTCATTTTTCTCGTCAGGTATGCATCAAACTATTGTTCAAAATGATTTCGTTCTACATAAAACAGGTCGATGTTTCAAAAAGAAAATGTTTGAATTATTAAATGATGCAATAAAAGGTAATAAAAGCAAGGTAAAGGTAACAATGTAAAGCGAAAACGAGATAATACGAACAGAGGAATTGTAATTTAAGCTTACTAATTTGTCTTTTGAGCAGGCTATAAAATATTCTTTCTTTTTAAGCAAATTCGTGAAGCAATATAATTTATTTATAGTTAAAAGTAAATGATCTTTCTTGCACCGTGGCCACAAAAAACCACGAAGGCGGATCGGTACCGTCAAGAATGAATCCCTGAGTTCATAATTTCCCGCCTAGATCTAAATTAAAGAAGAGATTTAGTGTTAAGGAAAAATAATTTCGCAATTCACCTTGTATAAATAGGAAAGGAGGGGGTGGAGTTAGGCAAGCGCTAAAATGAAGTGCCTATAATTAACATGACGTATATGCGTAACCATTAGACGCAATCTTTTTCCCGAGACGAATATAAAATAAAGCATAGTCATAATATACTTATACTTATGTAATGACATATGACGTAGACAATGTAATATGTAACTTTCAAGCATCGACTTGCGCAAAAATAATAGTTTAGTAGAAATCTTGCTTCTGACTACTATTATAATTATTGAGTTTTCATCACGTTCGAATGACTGAAATTTGGCATAGAGATAGATTATGTCGTGGAATAAGACATAGGATATCAAGTTCTCTTGAGAAGGACGTGGATCAAGTCGTAGATAACAGCTAGTGGTATATAAATATAAACCCGAACAGAACACATAACGTGCGTGATTTACTAAGTACGTGCGTAAATCATTATTTCCCAATTTTTCTCCGTCCGCCTCGATTCAAGAACAAAATTGTGCTTTGTTAAGCCGGGAGATAAATTTGCCTTTGTTCACTTTTACGCTGCAGCTATATTTAATGTTTGTTCCGCTGGTATATGTGTTTTTCCACAGTTGTAATACAGTTTTAGGATGTATAAAAAATTTTTGAGTCCCGCCATTGTTGCGCATTCGACTATCGATAGGTGAGAACGTAGAAGTTTATCAGTGTATTGGTATTCTTCTTCTATCGTGACAGAAATAATTAAATATGATTAAATTATTCTGGAATAGTAGGTGGCCGCCTGAATTGAGTTAGGTTAGTGACACTACAAATGAATTATTATATAATATATATTTCAATATGAAATCCAATATACTATCTCGTCGGTTTTATGAATATCAAAACGGTTTTTTAAAGTCATCACCTACACTAGGATTAAATTATAAATCTAACTGAAGAAAACATACTCCAAAAATATTTTCTGGGGTTAAAGTCTGGATTACTATGACGACCGTGAAGTATAGGTGCACATAACCCTAAATCTAAAGTTGGGCGTTATAACACATAACACATTAAATATTCAAATATATTTTTATAGCAGTATAACAAATTATTACAAGTCTAACAAGACTGTTATAATATATATTATAGCCATTGCTTTAATTTTAATTTCGATATTTTGGTTACAGCGCCATCTGGCTTCGATTAGGTCACAGTACATGTACGTACGATATCGAAGAACTAAGTAATTCAAACTAACTTATAATAGATGGCGTTTGTTTTACTTATTCAAGGTTAAATGAGCACTCTCTACTTAGAAATAAGAGCTACATTGACTTGCTACAACCAAAAATAATGAGATAGCTAGATTAATTTATAATAAAGTTTAGAGTTTATTGCACCGAACTTATTTCGTTGGTTTTAAATTGCGAATATTTATTTGCGGTTGCTGCCGACAAACTACATAATGTTTAGGTTTTGCTAAATTTTGGAACAAGTAGGTAGTTTAGTTTAGTAAATATGCTAATTTAGTTTTCATCATCATCATCATCGTAGTTCGATTACGTATGCTATAAGGTGTAAATATAGGTCTAGTGTAAAGTGTAAATGGTTTTAGTGTTCTAGATGTGAACACAACTTATTTTGTACCAAATACAACTCAAAAGACTAAATGAAATCGAACCGTAATATTAACTTTTACAATGTAATACAACTCTTTCAATATAATGTAACACTAAATAACATACAACTCATTATAATTATAACAAACAACGCTTTAACCAAAAATAAAATACAACTCATTATAATTATAATAAACAACACTTTAATTATAATACAACGACGCATATAAGTTATAACACTCTAAGATATAACATTATTTCAAATAACGTTTTAATAAATATTATAACACTTTAAAACAACAGTTTAAAAAATATAACACAGCAGTATAATTCATTGAAAAATTATAACACTTTAGCCCATCTTTACCTAAATCGGGTGTACGTAAATAAATAAAAAACATAATTAAACACACAATTTTTACAGATATACTGGTCATTTCCCGCCTAGTCAATTTAAATGTAGTTTAAAATCAAGTTCACGGCCAACCAGATGAACCAGATGCTGAATGTCAGTTTTCTATGTATGTAATACACCCTTAACAAAAGCTTTGCCTAATACCAAATGAAGAAGAAGAAATACGCGGTACCTCTGTACCTTTTCGTCCTATTTCTATTTTTGTGTGCATAAAAATAAGTGACTTCACTTCGCGCAGGTGTTGATAAATGACTTCACTTGTTATGTTTGTCACGAACTGCCAACGCAAACTATTTTGAGACACTTTGAGCACCACTCATGCATTATATACACTTAAAATTTATTAGCTCCGCTATCAGTTTCGCTTGCGTTTATTTAGGCAATAATCTTTAGTCTTGTTTTACAATATTAGAGGGCAAACGAGCATGTGAGGTCACCTAAGCGGTCTTCACCACCCGGAAAAATCCGCACCACTAGAGGAGTTGCTGACGTGTTGCCTGCGACCTTTAGGGCGGACACCCACTTTTTTTGTACGCCCGCATGTCTGAGTGTCCCGGCTTCCATTCGTCACTCACTGTATAAAACGCAGCAATGTTGCTACTTCACGCCAGTATTCTATGGCGACGTGGTCCTACTCCGGTTGATCTCTGTCTGTGTAGGCTCTCCGATGCAAAAGTCTATTGAAAAGTGGCTATGCATCGGCGTATGTTTACCTTACAGAAATATTGCCTTGTTGTGAGGGTTCTGCTTGACAGAGATCATAGATGATATATCTATTGTATGTTACGTAGTCAACTACCAATCCTGATGGTCGGTATTTTATTTCTTTATGCAATTAAAGTGAGATTTTTTGCTAATTGTTCTTCATGTTTTTTAATTAGGAACAGTTGGCACAGTGAATAAGCATTTGGTTATCTGCGGTACTTGTCGCGGGTTCGATCCCGCACTGAATAAATATTAGTGTGATCTATTTATAGATAATTGTTTTGGGTCTGGGTGTTTGTGCATTGAGATTTATGTCTGTAAGCTGTACTAACACACAAGAGCAAATATGGAATGTCTCAATAAATTTTAATATACAAAAACAGCAGCCACCAGTTGTATATTATCTACATTCTATTATTTATACACTTACTGTTTTTTATTACTAAAGGTACGTTGCGTAACACTTACCCGTAATAGTGTGATTATAGTCAACTTTTACTTCGTTGAATAAAGGCTTAGTTGGCACCGTAACGGCTCAATCCTTGTGTCTACCTACGTGTTGTTACTACATTTCATAAAATATAGTGTGTAAACGTCTTGAACAATCTCTATAGTTGTCGTAAAAATAATTTAAATGGTTTCCAGGTTTAGTGAAGCTCCTACAAAAATTGACCCGAGAAGTTGAAAGCTATGAAAAAATTCAACAAGTGCTAGCGTTATACGGTGATAGATGGTGACAGTTGGCAATGGAAAAATACTGGGTGAAAACATAGAATGCAGCTCAAATAAAACGCAGTAACGACACCATCGAATAATTAAATTCAGTCGATTTATGTCGAGCTGTGATGTCATAGGACTACATGTATAGTATATTATAAAGAAGCCAGTGAATATCGTTTATTGTTTTGTGGTAAAATAAAGCGATTGTGCATAACCATGCACAATCGCTTTATTTTGTTGTTATCATTTTGGTGCGTTATATTGCAGTGACGCACTCCGACTTGAGCGCCATTAGCTGAAAGGGGAGTACCGATCGAGAAGTCGTGAAATCGAACTACAGCCTTTGCACTACTGACGTGAACCAACTCCCATCATAAGCAAATTTAGCTTAGTAGGAGGGGTAAACAAAATAGTAGAACAAATTTATAAAAAGCTATTGTTAGACTAAAAAAGAAAATAGAACTTGGAATGTAATTGGCGTCACTCGTTCTAGTGAACTTATATTAAAAATCCACAGCCATAAAAAGAATCTGTTTCAAACCTAGACCTAATTTAATTGTTTCTATAATTGTTGCTGTGGAGTTTGTACTACTGTTTAATTACGTTAGTCAAAGCCAAAGTCAAATATTTTTATTTGAAATACCAACAAATTACTGGCACTTATGAAGTTTCAGAATTTAAGTTGCACAGTTCCAATTAGTAGATCCTAAGGAGAAGAGCCGGAAAAGAAGAAGAAACTACATGGATACTCTTTTAAAATACTTGATATTACAATATTGAACAAGATATTGAGATCATAATATACAAGGTGTATAAAACTTTATCAATACAGTAATGAAGAATAAATATATAGTACAAATAGCACTTCAGATATATTTGGTTACCAGGGAAGCCACATGTGCAGAAAAGAGCAAACGATATATGTCCCTATCGTCAACATAGTCTTTAATCCTATAGTTGGCTTTTTTCAGGAGCATTGTTTCAACTTGTGCTTTAAACTTCCCGTCTGTGAGATCAAAATTGCATTGGGTATCTTGTTGTAAAATCGAATACAGATTCCTAAAAATGATTTATAGGTTTTTAGCGATCTAAATTTAGGTAACACAATTTTATGTTTATTTCTATTATTTATACAATGAACGTCGCTCTTTACATTAAACATTAACAGATTTTACAGACAAACAGGTTTAAGGGACATTGTCCTTTTCTGCACATGTGGCTTCCCTGGAAACCAAATATATCTGAAGTGATATTTGCATTGTATAGCTGTCATGTTTATGTTTTATCTATGTATAGATAACTAATTTAAATACTTTGTAACGAACAGATTTGTATAAGACATTAAAAAAAATGACTAAATAGACCTAACCCGGAGTTTCTTTCAGCATTTCTTCTCAGAGGTTGTCATGTAGCGAAATGCCCTCTGTTGTTTCAATATGACGTGTAAAAGTGTCTGTTAGGACCTATTTACTGAATAAATGATTCTATTCTATTCGAAACATAACATTTTTAAAAATGTAAGGGAAGCCCTGTGCCCTGTTAGTATATTAATATTTTTAAAGATATCTTTAAAAATATTAATATACTGACAACTGGTAAACAGCCGTCTCAAGCGGTCCCCAAGAGACTGCAGTGCATACACCCACGCGTGACCCGGAATGCCGTCCGGACCCGGTGCAGTACTGCGACTCTTCAGACGGCCAGTGGCTCGGCTCAGCTCACCTTCCGAAACCCCCAACTCCTCGGCCCAGTCCGAAGCAATCAGCGGTGGAGAGGGACCAGAAGGTTCTTGGACTACTGGAAAGAGCGTTCAAAGTACACCTCCAGCAAATCCGGGGCCATGATTTCGGTCACCGGGGGAACATATGGGCGCAACTTGCCCGCTACCATTTGGTAGGGTCTTCCCCATGGATTCCTGTCCAGTCCCTCCAGGAGCTCGCTCTAGGTCAACGAAATTACCGAGATGTTCAAGCTCATGACTATACTATACACGTCTACCTAGCCTTTCAATAAATAAACGGCTGATATTATGGTTGGTATGGATGGCATTTAACACGCAGTGACTGCTGGCTGACCTCCATCATGCAATTAGTAGGAACCGACATCCTTAGGTTAGAATCGGTTCCGGTATTCAGACGAGGACTTGACAGGAATTAATGGCGTATTAAAATAGGGCTCTATCTAACAGTGGTTACACAAGGGTGGATTTTATGATGGTGATGATTCAAGCTGATGTTTGCCAGGTAAGAAGAAATGAAAGAAGAAGATGTATGTCAGTTGTCAGTTGGATCTGATCACACATCATCATACAAATAAACGTGCGTGATTTCTATGCAAAATGGTTGCTGAGAACACAAATCACTTTTTGGATCACCAACAGACTTCTTGTTTAAAAGAAATCGAAGCTACTTATTTGCAAGTTGGAAAGTACGGGCGTTTCAAATGGTGCTATTTCCCCGTAATGTTCTAGCTATTCTGTACTAATGTACTATTGCTACTACTTGATTCCTTGGGGTAAAAACCGCTTAAAAACCTTGAGATTGGTATGTCCTCTGAGATTGAGAGAACTTTTTGTAGAGAGTATTTCGGAGTTCTTTTTGACTTGTAATGGATGTGCTCGTCCTACAAGGGTTTTATATACACATATCCTGAAATAAGCGTGATGAATTTACTTAATCTATATAACGTTAACATTCGACTCGTGCTGCCTCCACATGGGCAATTACCACACTTAGCAAACGGATTGTTAATCGCAATTTACTGTTTTAGTAAATAGGAAGAAGTCACTATGTGAAGAACTTTTATTGTAGGCCTTTTTTAAATAAACATTTGGCCCTTAAATAAGCGGAAATCATAAATTATCGGACGATTTTCGATGTTGCCAACTGCAAAGTTATGTACCGTTATAAAGCAGCCGCGAATCGTTGGGGCGTTCGAAAACGAATATTTATTGCACCGGTTATCGAGTTACAAAATTAATGTAATATTCCCTGATAACAATATCATGGAGTGGGACATCAGCCATATAGTTGCTACAGAGGTAATATACGAGGGGGATCAAAAAGTAGTGAGAACGACATACTCCTTGGTAAGAAAAAACAAAAATACTGGCAGGCACAGCTTAGATACATATTTGTAATATTAATAAAGAAAATAATCTTCGATTCTCTTTTGTTTTTTTCTGAATGTAGTCATTTGTTTGCTTCGTGTCGTGAACGTGTTCTCAAATATGGAAAAAACGAAGTGCGAGCCGTGGTAAAATACCTCTGTTTAAAAAAGTTAACGACGCAAGAGATTCATTGTGATTTGGAGGCAACATTAGGAGAGTCTGCTTCGCCGTTTTCCTCTGTCGCATGATGGGCTTCTCAATTTCGAGTAGGAAGTAATTGAACGCTATAATTTGAATTTATTTGTTGGTGGTAGTCTTACGATAATTATAAGTCAGACATATTTATATATAAGTTCATCAGGGTAGTCAGTTATCTATAATGGTCGGTAAGGCCTTACACTGTTATATTACATAAGTAAATAACGACTTATTAACAATAATTTATTTTCTATTCAGTTTATCCCAAAAATATCTTTATTATTATACTTCACTGAGACCTAACTTGAGGAGAACTAATTGCACACGGTAGAAAAAAACAAATTAAAAATTAGCATCATAGAAAATTGCGATCTTAACCACGAAACAAACCTGATCATACGAGGCGAATGTTCCGCGGGCTGATTACGTAAGTTGCAGTTGCTTTGCGACAGGCGTAAATCGCGCAGACGCCGTTCTGAAACGTAATTTTGGTATTACATATTTTTCGATAGCGATTAAGCAGGCAAATATCGCTAACGCATCGTCTGTTGGACGATCAATTAACTAAAAAATGCATCCTCGGCTTTCAATTTCAGGCTCTTTGCCACTGGGAATCCTTAGATGCGCGATTGCTGCTGTCGCGTCTGCTGTTACTGTGTTGAGCTAATACGGGTGCTGGTCCTCCAAACACAAACTAAAATATTCCAGAGAAAATTCAACGAAGCTAATACAGCGTAAGCGTAGACTTCGTAGAAGCGTAGCAAAGTTATGCAGCTACATTTCTACGAGATACAGCTACGATGCTTGCTAGTGTTATTTTTTTTTATTTTTTTTATTCTCCTTAGTGTTATAAAAGGTGCGGTTAAGTTTGCGCATTTACTAGCTCTTTTTTTAGTAATTCAAATTATGTATAACTTTATTATAATTGTCATTAACACTGACAAGTTCTTTCATCCTTAATTAAATGAAAATATACGTTCACTGTTAATGTTCTTAAATTATGTGTTTGAATTTTGTACATAATTAATAAAGGTGGTTTGCAATAAAATACATTTTGCGATCTTCATTTTGGATAAATGTCCAAAGTGTATGTATATATAATCGTGATTACCTTTTATTGGAATTTGAAGCGTGGCCAAATAAATTATTATAAACAGGACTCATAAAATAACACGAATGAGATTTAAGGCTAGGCTTCATCCATTCGACATACACTACATTATAGATTTTCTGTTTCAACTCCACGAATCTGTATCAATTAGTTATTTGCTTAGGTTACAACTCGTGACATAGTACTAAATTAGCTGGCCGATTTCAATGATTTGCTCTAGATCTTGAGCTCGACTTTCTTAGATTCTAGGCCAGCCTAATTTACGCATTGTCGTTCACATTGTTATAAGGCTAGCAGCACACCTGAGTCCTAGCTCTTAGCAACGCTACTTACGATTTTCAGATTGCATCGACCTTCTGGGACTCTAAGGGTTCAGTCACTAAATTAAAATTGCGTATTCACAACTGCATCGATGTTGCATATTGTATTGATGTCATTGCGCGTGCGATGAAATATATCTCACAGAATTTGCACACACATTGCTGACACTATTAATATGACCGAGGCTTTCATTCCTACAACTTGTTTTCAAACAGCTTCTTATGTAGTCGCCAGTAGCTGTTGCTAAAAATATTGCCATATTTGATAAGCCCCTGTATGAATTTACTGGTACCGGATGTTCTATTTATGTTTTTGAACAAAGTTTTGGTTTTGCAATGCTTGAAAGCAAAGTTAGGTTTTCATGGAGTTCAAGGCGAGAATACGAGCAAGATATTGAATTTTCTTGAACACTTTACGCAGTAACAATTTTATATAAACCTACTTGAATAGTAACTTCTAGCTTTTAATATCGCAGGGTTATATGGAGAAGGGCTAGAATAAATTAGATAATTTAAATTTGATGTATATGTTAATACGATAAATTTATAAAAGAGTAGACATTAAAGGCCAAGTAGCTCTTCAAAATCTCGGTAACAATAAACAATTCCATCTCTTTTGAAAATTGAACAGATAGAAATATTATTATGGATCCCAAAAGGTTCTTACCATTAATAAATAAAACTACCATTAATTTGTCACACAATACATAATCATGTGGTAACCGTGTGGTGCCGGCTCAGAATGCCATCATCCCATCTCCTCCCATGGGTGTCGTAAAAGTCGACTAAGGGATTAGCCGGAGGATGGGCAGCAGCGTCCTTCGAGTACATGAGTTGTTAACTCAACTGCGATCGCCAACCCGTCTGCCAAGCGTGGCGATCATGGCAAAACCCCCATGGACCCACAATACACCCATATCGGTTATAGTGGTGATCTTTGGGGTAGGCCTGTGTCCAGCAGTGGACTTCATTCGGCCGAAATGATGATGATGACATAATCACTACATAATAAATTGAATAATACCCAATAGATGTGTTACCCTTTGAAAAGCATTGCCAAGTCATCGTTATTTACATAAATCATTATTTACTCACAATATAATGCAGTGATTTTATTTACAGATTATATTTTGTTCTATAACATATTCATTCATACGAATGAAAGTCCCCCTTTCGGCCAGTCTCTTCCATTTTCGTGGCTCTCATCGAGTCACCTTTATTTAATTATGTGATAAAAGCATTTTTTGGCCTGTTTTTGTGCCTTTTAACATCTCGGGGTTACGGATAGCTGGATTTTTCCAGCACTAGCGTAATTCCAGCTGGATCCAACACGGTTCCAGCATTTTAACGACTTTCTATTTTGAAATGCCGTGTTTTTCTTTTAATACTCAAGAAGCTTTTGTTATTTAGACTAAGTAGTCACTACGAATCAGCGGAACTTCTTACACATTTAGATAGTAAACTTAACAACTGTAATCAAGGCAAACGAATGCACTTTAAGTAAAAAAAAAAAAAAAAATTTAACACACTTGAACAGAAAAATACTTACAATCAATCAATAACTTTGTGGCTGCCTGACGGTGACTAAACGTTCTTGTATTCTACGAGTACAATACAAGATACGGTTGGTGCAGTAGCCGGTACAGTCGGCTGCTGCGCACCGGGTCGCGGATTCGATTTCCGCACGGAACAAGTATTTGTATAATCTGCAGGTAGTTGTTTCGGGTATGGGTGTATTGTTTGTGGAATTTGTGTCTGTAAACGCACCCACGACACAGGAGAAATCCTAGTATGGGGAAAAGTTTAAAAAAAAGAAAAAAAATCATATCAATAAAAAACATGCACACATAGTTATCCCATTTATCAAGACGAAATACTAAGCTTACATTCTAATCTAGCTTCTTAATCCTAACATAACGCAACTAATGACCATGTAAATACCCCAAGTGTATTCAAAGGAGTACTTCGCCCCCGGATTAATTATTACTCAACCAAATGTTGTTCGGCGAGACTAAGGCATAATATTAGGACCACATAAGTATGCATTACGCCTTCGATAATAGGATTGATTTAATATTGAAGTTAGCCTTTGGTGTTATATTATCTACATTCTAGGCCACCCCCAACTTTGCCTGCATCCTCACACTGTCCGGTATCTAACAGATCCGGTTCATATAACTTATGCAAGCGTAACCAGGGTAGCCCCTGTGTCGCGGCCTGACAATCGTAACTTTATTGAAATGCTACAATCGCAACCAAGCTCAATGGATGCCTCTCAACCTTTGCCAGAAAAGTCTGGTAGAAAGAAAAATAAGAGTAGGAAACAAAGACAAAACGTAGCGTTTAACTGGGATCAATCTTCAGAATTGGAAGCAGTGACGAATGACAGTGTTGAGAAGTCTGAAAAAGAGATTCATACAAGAGTAGAGAAAAGTGTAAATCAACTATGAATTTAAGACAGTTGCTCACTAAACTATATTCAGTTTTTTTTCAAATTCACAGCATACAAAATAATCCAAATTTCCATTTAGTGGGTAGTATCAACAGTGGGACAGAACATCTGGGATTTGCCTTTTAAAAATATTTTTTGTCCATAATGGGTTTTTATTGTAAATTAAACATTCTCCAATGAAATTCACAAAGTGAGACCCTAACGTGTGGTATTTGAGCAACTGCTAGCATGTGAACAAAACATTTAGCATCTGTATGTTAGACGTGGCAAAAAAGTGAGGATATTTTTTAAATTATTGGTCATAATATTTTTCGTCAGGATCGAGAAGACTCGTATGGTGGTATCGCTATATTTTTACACACAAATCTGTAAGTACCATCGATCAATGCCCATCGAAAACTGATTTCGATCTGTGAGCGGTATGTGGGGGCCCACGGGCTCAGATATAACGTCATTAAAAGCAAGCTCATGGTGTTTAAGGTGGGATCTAAAACTTATGACACTGTCCCACAGGTCATGCTAAATGGCAGTGTCCTTAAAAGAGTCTCGCAGTTCAAATATCTGGGCCACTGGGTCACCGAGACGCTTGTAGATGATATAGATATAGACAGGCAGCGCAGGGCTTTGTCTGTTAGAGCTAATATGATGGCTGGTAGGTTCGCGCGCTGTACTACGCAAGTAAAAACTACGTTGTTTAGGGCATTTTGCCAATCGTTTTACACGTGCAGCCTTTGGGTTAAGCATACGACAACCTGCGTGTTCTCTACAATAATGCCTTTAGGGCGCTGATGAAGCTGCCTTACTACTGTAGCGCGTCCGGTATGTTTGAGGGCGCAAATATAGATGGATTTGCGGCGATTATTCGCAAGAGAGTTGTGTCTCTGATGCGCTGCATACGAGACAGTTCCAACAACTATCTCCAGCTGTTCGCATGGATCTGGATCTAGACTAGCCAATAATGCGGTACTAGACCAGGTTGTATGTTGAGCACTCGTGATCCAAACCTAAATATAGACTAAGATGAAGCATATAGTGTGTTTTAATCTTTTTCTTATTGAAGAATTGTAATTTAACATGTATTTTTTTTGATGATTTTTTGTAATGTTAATCTTTTTGTAATTATTTAATTCTTTCATAATGCATCTAATATTTTAAATTCTGCATGTATGCATATGGACTGGCTCTGAAATAAAATGAATCATAAAGTAAGGACCCAATTAGTCCCTATACATTTATCCAATCCAAGAATTGAATTTATATGTGTTAACATCTTTAATTGTCAATATATTGAGTACTAAATCTCTGTCTATTGTCCACTAACCATACGAACTTCTTAGATTGACTGGGATAAAATATTCTAAAGCATCCCACTCCTGATAATTTGAGCAAGTTGAAAGCGAATATTAAAAATTCACAATTACTCATCAGAAAAGCAAAAAAAATATCTTTTACATATTCTTGCTCCTCAATTGATAAGATATAAATAAATTTTCTTTCTTTCTTAATTGACGAGTTTACTTATGTACATGAGATGTGGCGTAAATGAAGTGACTTAAAGGCACCTAGTAATTGCTTTAACCAAGCCACAGCTGCTAAGCTATTACGTAATTTAACACCAGACTTTGTTTGCCCAAAACAGCTTATTCATCCCGCAATATGGCTATTGATTTTATTAATTTAATAACAGGATTCCAAACAGGTGGTACCTGCCAACCATCTTCTCATATTAAAATTAGGATAATTTTTTAATTTCAATAGCCTCTCGAAACATTCTTGGTACATAACGGTTCTCTTTCGCGACTTGAGGACTTGAGGATGATCAAATCGAAGAAAATGGTTTGGTTTGCCTAAGGCATGTTCACTCACTGCGGACTTTGTGGTGCGTCTATGCTTGACGTCAGCTATGTATTCTTTTAATCTGGTGGCTATACTACGCTTTGTTTGCCCAATGTATTACAACCCACAATCACAGTCAATCTTGTAGACCCCTGCATCTTGTAGAGGAATGTGACACTTCACGGGTTTGAGAAGTTGGCTTATCTTTTTATGTGGCTTGAAGTAAGTTTTAATAGAAGCACGCTTCAAGATATGACCTATTCTGTCCGTGACTCCCTCGATGAATGGTAAGACAGCAGGTCTCCGATCAACCGTGGTGAGTTTCAGGCCGCTTCTGCGACGCCGACCACCTGGCAGGGGAGCTTAACCATGTGAAGCGAGTTCTTCAAAATAACAATTTAAGAGCGCCACATCCCCGTCGCAAACAGGAAGTTCCTGCTGGCAAGAGGTCTAAAATCAGAGTTCTTATTAGTAATGAAAAATTATGGTCGAAAAGCCTAACATTAGCCTAAAAATTATGTACCTGGCATTGCTGGACCAATTTGGATACTTTTGAGAGTAAAAGTTGTCTCTGTGTAGATTTTAGATTTGCTGTTGCAAAATGTAAATTAAAATAATAATTCATATTTCAGCTACGTTACTTTAAAAAGAAAAATAAAAAAAGGAGAATGTTGTTTATGCATTAGTTTACGCTGTAACAAATTATCCATTTCATTAACTCTATAAATGGACCTTGGGTAGAAATGTGCTTACGTATTTCGGACTAAAGACACAGATAGCCAAATAATTAGTTGAAACGTCGCATCTTCAGGACAGCGTAGATTATTAGAATAAGATAGGTTCTGCACGGATAACTTTTTTACTCGTAAGAATACCTACTTTTATTCCTTATAAAGTACGTGTGCATATTATTAATATTCATATCATGTATTTGCATTCCACAACGTACATTAGGTGATAAATATGGCTTATTAGCTAGTCATAATGCCCTGCAGGGCACAGCAAAATTTTATACAATCAAAATTATATAATTACTAATAGATTCATAATTATGTTTACTAATTTATATTACAATCAGATCACATTAAAATTTACAATCAAACTTTAAAATCATACAATGTCACATCAATCCATTAAAGGTATTGATGTACATGGCGAGATCAAAACTTAAACTTAATAATATTTTAACATTTTAATTAATATTTCAACATAACATAAAAAAATCCATAGGTATCTAATAACTAAATATATAATTATATAATGAATTGTGTATTAGTAATAATTCATAAATGGATTTGGTTTATTTGTGTTGCTATTTATTTATCATTTATGTGTTCATTAATAGTGTAGTAACCTTTTCTTATCAAGAATTGCTTTAAGTTTGTTTATAAATTGTGTATCACTTATTTAATTTTTTATTGAGTCTGGTAGTTTATTGAACATTTTTATTGACATAACGTAAGGGCTATTTGAATGTAGTGTCATCCGGGAAGTAGGTAACATTAACATGTTTCTATGTCTAATCGAACGGTTACTATGCTTGTCTCCGCGGGTGGTATAAAAATATGTATTCTTTCTAACAAATTTACATATTTCTAGGATGTAGATGCAAGGTAAAGTGAGTATTTTATATTTTACAAACCTAGGCTTACAGCTCTCTGTTTGTTCTATATTTGTAAGAATGCGCATCAGTTTCTTTTGGAGGATTAAAAGTGTAGGCGCGTCTGTACTGTTTCCCCACATGATAATGCCATAGCTGATCCACGCATATATATAAGCGTAGTGGGTGGTAAGTGCAGTTTGCATATCGGTAGTTTTTTTTTATTTCACGAAGCGCATAGCTATATCTTGAGATTTTTGACCTGATATTGTTTACGTGGGTCTTCCAAGAAATTATTATGAAGCGTCAAAATTATATTATGCAGACGTGAATACATAAATATAATTTAAGGATAACAAAAAAGAGATCACCTTTGTTTCGATGACAGATGTGACAAATAAAAGTTGTGAAAAGTAAAAACAAATAACACAGAAGAGGTAAAAATAATACTGTGAATTTGATCTTTATTTTTGCAAGAAATATACCCAGGAATCTCATAAGCTACACAAGCAGCAAGGAAGCAGAAGAGGGAATGTTTTGAAAGCTGATAAAACAAGGCCGACTAATGAAGGTCGCACATTATTGCACTCGTTTTTCTCGTCAGGTATGCATCAAACTAAGTTATTGTTCAAAAGGATTCTATTCTACATAAAACAAGTCAATGTTTTCGGAAAGATAACGGTTTTCTTATCAGAACAGGTAATACAAGTAAGCAGGACTTAAATCTTTGATTTTAACAGTTCATAATGTTAATTTGTAATTTAATGGTCTCTTAAAAGTACCTACAATAATTATATATTTTGATAAGATCTCTATTATGACTTGGTAAGTTTACACAGTAGTATTAGAATGCGAATAATGACTCAGTTTAGATTAATGATTTCATAATAATATTATTTTAGGTAATCACTCCAGCGTAGGCGTTCGTCAAATATGTATGAGAATTTTATAGTACCTATCCAAATATAATTTTATTAATGTTCATGTTCCGTGTGGTGTCCGGATTAAGAATATAGCACCACTCCGTCTCCTCCCGTGGATGTCGTAAAAGGCAACTAAGGGAATCTAAACCAGAGGGATGGGCAGCAGCGTCCCTTCTGTTAAACGGTAGCCATACTGCGTTCATCAACCCGCCTGCCAAGCGTGGTGAGTATTGGCAAATACCCCCCAAAATGATGACACAGTTGTGAAAATCTATGGGGGAGGCCTTTGTTCAGTAATGGCCGATATGATGAATACAAGTAAACTGATGGTAACAAAGTAATAACAGAGGAATTATAATTTAAGCTTACGAATTTGTCTTTTGAGCAGGCTATAAAATCTTCTCTCTTATAAACAAATTTGTAAAGCAATATACTTTATTTATATTTAAAAGCAAATAGTCTATCTTGCACAGTAGCCACAAAGAACCCCGAATGCGGATCGTTACCGTCAAGAATGAGTCCATGAGTTCCCGCCTAGATCTAAATTAACGAAGCGTTTTAGTGGTACGGAAAAAGAATTTTGCAGTTCAACTTGTTTAAATAGAAAAGGAGGGAGTGGAGTCAGCGAAGCGCTAAAATGAAGTGCCTATAATTAACATGACGTATAGGCGTAACCATAAACCGCAATCTTTTCTCCGAGACGAATATAATATAAAGCATGGACATTGGACATAATAAACTTATATATTACACTTATATAATGACATATTATGATAGACAGAATATAATATGTAAGTTTCAAGCTTTGACTTTGGAAAAAAATAGCAGTTTTGTAACAGTCCGAATTTATTTGATTAGAAGAAAGAAAGAAGAAGAAAGAAAATAATTTATTTGGCACAAACTCAGGACACTGACAAATTAAATAAGTAAAAAACAAAATATATATACAAAAACGCTTCTTAAAATGATTACCTAATTAAGCTGCTATGTGCCCAACAGCTGAGCCAAATAGGTTCAATTCAGCATTATGTCAGACAGCTAGTGCCTGACGCTGATTTTCAACTGAACCTGTTATAGGTAGGCCGTGACGGATGTAAACCAGTTTACATAACAAAAATAAATCTATTAATATATATTTTAAAATAGAAAACGATAAAAAATAAAAATAAAACTTGTAACAATACTGTATAGTGCAAAACGTTAAGTAGATACGAACGGACCAGTCAAGATGCACAGCGAGGCAGACGCAACCGGCTAAGCTAACACAAACAATATAATCTCATCATTGCACTGCACGCAGCCGATCAAGACGGTTCGCTACTTAATATTTTGTTTCGTGCGATAAATCAAGTGAACACCACACCCACATAATTGTGACGAATAATAATGATATTTAAAAAGGAATAATAACACATATATACCTAATGCTGATTCTGTTCAAGGTGAGTAGAAAAAATGATAATAAGGACCTAAATTGTAATAAACTGACGAACGACGTTTAATCTTTTATGACGTTTAGGACTCGTCCACCCGCAGGCAAGTTCCCGCCACCAACTTAAACCTACAAACGTTATGATGGATATGCTCTGTTATTGGATGCCGGAGTGAGTCGGTGGTACTACAATCACAAGCAGGCCAGGCATATTGTGTTAGTATTAATCACAACTAAACTAAACTAAACTAGAAGGCATATAAACGCTCATAAGATGGTTTTTTTTTTTTCTTGATTAATTGATTGTATATGTGAAAGTTTGAATTTTTGCCCTTCATCATGTTCAAATATCTGAAATAATTGAAATTTGGCATGGAGATTGAGATTAGGGCAGAGGATATGAAGTTTTCTTGAGAAGGACGCAGACGAAGTCGTGGGTATCAGTGAGTACTATATAAAAAGAGACCCAAACAGAACACGCCAGCAAAACGTGCGTGATTTACTAAGTACGTGCGTAAATCATTGTTTCCCGATTTTTCCCCGTCCGCATCGATTCAAGAACAAAACTGTGCTTTGTAAAGCGGAGATAAGTTTGCCTTTGTTCACTTTTACGCTTCAGCAATATTTTATATTTATTCAGCTAGATTTTATTTTTCCAAAGTTGGAATGCAACGTTTAGGATGTATAGAATATTTTTGAATCCCGACATTGTGGGGCAATCGTCTATTCATTTATATGAGTGCGTAGAACATTATTGTTATTTTTTAAAAGTCGATGGCGATTTCGTTTTTCCTTCAGACCACATATTCTTATGTATTAATGTATACGTTGCTCCTTCTAAAATTTACTGTTTAATACCGCTACACGCGTACATGTCTATGGTCATGACTGCACTGTATACCTCTACATAGTCTTTCTACAAATAAAGGACTGATATTATGAATAAGCATTTAATAACTAGTAATTGCTGGCTGACCTTCGTCATGCAATTAGGAGAACCAACATCCTTAGGTTAGAATCGGTTCTGGTATTCAGGATACCACTCAAGGACAGGAAATAATGGCAAATGAAAAGAAGTCGCTCTCTAACAGTGGATGCACAAGGGCAGATTTGATGATGGTGATGATTCAAGTTGTAGTTTTCCAGGTAATACTAGCATAGATACTGGCATGTCAGTAGGATCTGATGTCGTATCATCATACACATCAACATATGTGATATCTTGCCAAATGGTTGCTGAGAACACAAACCACACCAACAGATTTGTTGTTTACAAAAAAGAAATCGAAACCACTTATTTGCGTTGGGATATTTAATAAGTATATATATTAATAGTATAATAAATTAAGATATTTAAGTTGGGAAATATGGGCGTTTCAAATCGTGCTATTTCCCCCCGTTGTTCTAGCTTTTCTGTTCTAATGTACTATTTGATAGTACTCAGTTTATTGGGGTAAAAACCGTTTAAACACCTCGTGGCTCGTATTTCCTATAAGACTGATAGAACTTTTAATAGTATTTTGGAGCTTTGTTTAACTTGTAATGAATATAATATGTTCTTGTCGCATAGGGGTTTTACACACACAAATAAGCGTAATTAATTTATATAATCTTTATGACGTTATAACACGAGGTAATATTGCCAAAATAACCACATTCAGCAAACGTTTCTATTTTTATTTCTTAAAAAAACTTTGCCCCGCACTAGGATTTCTCCTGTGTCGTGGGTGCGTTTCATCATCATCATCATATCAGCCACAGGACGTCCACTGCTGAACAAAGGCCTCCCCCTTAGATTTCCACAACGAGCGATTACATGCCGCCCTCATCCAACGACTCCCAGCGACCTTCACCAGGTCGTCTGTCCACCTCGTTGGAGGTCGTCCCACGCTGCGTTTTCCGGTGCGCGGTCTCCATTCTAGAACCTTTGTGCCCCAGCGGCCATCAGTTCTACGAGCAATGTGGGTGCGTTTACAGACACAAATTTCACACACAATACACCCAGATCCGGAACAACTATTTGCAGATCATACAAATATTCGCAGCAGTGGACTGTATCAGCCACTGCACCAACCGTGTCGTCAAACGTACTGTTAATCGCAATTTATTGTTTCAGTAAATATGATAAGTCAGAATGTCAAGCATTTCTGGTGTAGGTGTTTCTTGAAAATTAATATTTATCCCTTATTTAAGCGGAAATCATAAATTATCGGATGATTTTCAATGTTGCCAACTGCAAAGTTATGTACTGTTATAAAGCAGGCGCGACTCGCTTGGGCGTACGAAAATGAGTATTTATTGCACCGGTTATCGAGTTACAATATTAATTTAATATTCCCTGATAGCAATATCATCGAGTAGAACATACGAGTATAATGATACTTCAGAGGTTATATAAATATACAGAGTCACACCCATATAAATATTATTGTTAATTAAGAAAAATGCCAGTACTTGAATGCTATAATTTGAATTTATTTGCTGTCGGTGATCTTTTAATAATTATATGCTCAACACATTTTACCCAATAGTTTATCAGAGTAGTTAGTTATAGTTATCTGTAATAGTCGTGAAGGGTGAACACTGTTATATTACTGACGTAAATAATTACTGATTAACAATAATTTATTACCTATTCCGTTTACTCCAGAAATATCTCTATTACTATATTTGCGGAATATCGATACAAACCTGAAACATGAGACGAATGTTTAAAAGTCAATGAAACTGTTATATTATGTAGACGTAGTCTTCGTAGAAGCGTAGCAAAATTATGCAGCTACGTTTCTACGGGATACAGCTACGATGATTGCTAGCGTTTTAAATGGTGCGGTTAAGTTTGTGCATTTACTATCTCCTCTTGTTTTAGCAATACAAATTATGTATGACTTTATTACTGTCACTGTCATAAATAGTGACAAGTTCTTTCATCGTTATTGAAACTAAAATATGTGTTCACTATAAATGTTCTTAAATTATATATTAGCCATACTACAGCTTGTTACATGACATGAATGCAATCGACTGTTACACATTTTAGATAGATTGAATTATTTTTCTCTGTATTTCAATTTAAAGGTGGAGGTTTTTTCAGTATTGTCTGGGTGTACTGTGTGTGTAATTTATGTCTGTAAAGGCACCCACGACACAGGAGAAATCATAGTGGGGCAACGTGAAACAAAATGTAAATAAAGATAAATTGATACGCATACCAAATTTTCTATACTGTGGTATAGAAAAGTTCGTATGTTTTACAATACAGTTTTGGAGTTTTCTCCTTAAGAATCGATTTACTTGCGCTATTGCAAAAATTTAGCAGTTGTTTGTATTGAACCGCACCGAAACGGTCGACAGCTGCTGCTATTGTCAAAATTCAACAGTTTTCTGCTTTGGGTTTCATGAGTTGCAATTACCAATGTAACTTTTATTCGTGGATATGTAAATTATGTAAAACAACTTTTCATCTTTCTGCATGAATTAAGGGTGGATGTCACTCATATTGTTGGATATTCTGTACAAATTTTGTTATAGTCCATATTCGGTAGCTGTCTGCACCGTTCTGCATGAACAAAGATTGCCGATTATTATAATTATATTCATGGTCTGATTTAATATATTATATTCATTCAATACAATATATTAAATCAGATGATTAATCAACAAATCCTTTTACAACATCTTAGGTAGCGTAAACGCCTATTTTAATATCTTTAGCGGATAATATAAACGCCAAAATGGTTCCGTACCGTACTGTTCCAGAGGAACTTCCTCCCGCACACGCTCAGGTTGTAGAATATATCTTCACTGGGGTTTTCCCAAGAGCCTACAGCTAAGTCTGTTTAAAAAGAGTGTGCAATCTTGTTTAATGTTGGTGTTGTTGATAACTCTGGTGCTACAAGCGTTCATAGCAAGCGCTTACAATCAGGCGGGCTGTATGCTTGTCAGCCAACTTAGTTAATTCTGTGAAATCAACAAACTAATTCCAAACCAAAAAGAATATTAAAACTCCACTAGCTGGATATGCGATTTAATAAAAATGTCGCTTATATTGCACGGAATAATAAGTGCCGAGCACTTTGTGTATACAAATGAAACTACTGAAGCTTTTTTCCTGTGTTTCGTTAATGGACTGATGTTTTTATGCTTGTTGCATTTCGATAATATTTGCACATATATATCATGATTCTACACCAGAGAACACTATTCCAAAATAAAGAAATAATTTGTTTATTTATAATAGGTCTTTGAAACCTATGAAGTTGCCGTTATGCAGTACTGGCCAATTCCAATAAAAAACAATTGTTTGGCTATGATGATCATGATTCAAAACCAGTCTTAGTGTATTGATCGGTGTTATGTTTTCATCACGTTTGAATATTTTTCGTTGTCGCAGATACGTTGAAAATTCGAGTAATTATGGAATATGAGTACCGTCGTGACAGCTCGCGGCACAACCGGCATGCAACATCAACGACGTTTACAGAACGCACACTACAAACGAACGCACAAACTGTTATTGGTTTGCTCGCTTCTGTTCTGGTAATTTCGATCTGAAAAATTAACCCCGTGGTCGTCCGAAAACTTTAGTCGACAATGACGAATTAAAGGCGATTGTGGAAGTTGATGATACTCAATCTACGGCAGAATTAGCAGCAGTTTTCAACGTTAGCATCAAAACAATAAATTGGTACATTTACATTACTGCAGATGTGTTCTGTGAAGAATTGAACACTATGAAGGAGAAGCTCGCAGATCTGCAACCAGCTTTGATCAATCGCTCGTCCCGCTATTCTTGCATGATAACGCGCCACCCCATAACGCACAAGAGCGGTCTGTAACCTACAAGAGCTGGAAGCTCTCCGTTATCCACCGTACTCACCAGACTTTACGCCTACAGACTTCTACTTTTTCCAGAATCCGTCTCTACGGGGGCGTCGTTCGGTCCGTGGCCCTTTATGGGGCGCCTGTATGGTCATACCGGCTGTCATGCGACCAGCGCTGCAGAAAAAACACCTACCGTCTGACGGTCTACCGGTCATGGTTGTTTCAGTGCATACCTGCACAGAATAGGACGCAAGGACAGTGCGACACTGTGCCGTAACCATTGTAGAAGCGGCCAGGATACCGCACAGCACACGCTCGAGGAGTGCAGAGTAGATCCTGGTCGATCGGATCGGCTATGTTGGCAGAGCATGAAAATTGGAGTGCAGTGGTCTCCTTCTGCGAGGGCGTCATGCTCCAGAAGGAGAATGCAGAGCGGGATCGGGAGGGGGCCAATCCCGCACGGAGAAGGAGGAGACGGCGCCGAGGCAACAACCGTCCCGGCTCCCAAGTCCAACACACCTGAGCCCCCTGCCGTCACTACATGGTGGAAGGCCTCGGGGGTCGCGAGTGCGAAGATTGGGGAGTCTTCGTGCTCGCACCGAGTGACCCCCGGGAAGACGCGGGGCGCACGTGGTTACGTGAGTGAAGCACAGCACAAAGCGAGGCTTGGGGGGATCCTTTACAAGCCTCCCCGAGAAGTGCCTAGGGGGGTGACCTTTTTACAGTCGCCTTCCCTCCACTAGAGAGAGAGAGGGATGACCGCTTTACAGTCATCCCCTTCGTGATGTGCCTAAAGGCGTGCCACCAATGGGCGGCTCTAGTGTGATCTTAAGAGGACCTTGAGCCCCCCTCGGTACCGAAGATGACCGCTCCAATGGTTTTAGCCGGTAGGAGTCCTATCCCTTCGCCCTTCCCCGGGGTTAAGGAAGTTCCATGTCAAATTTCCACTGGACAACAATAAAAAAAGGACGAGATATTTTAAATTTGGTAGGTATTGAATTTTGCTTTTAATAGCTACTTTTTATAAGTTTATAGTAACATATACTCGTATATCAAACATAAATTATCTCATCTGGGCCGTCTGCAGTGTACAAGACTCCGATATCAGCCAGAAACGTTACTAGTATAAGGTTATTTGTTGTACAAACTAAACGCATTCAAGTCATTATTTCGGCCGAATGAAGTCCACTGCTGGACACAGGCCTCCCCCAAATATCACCAAAACGACCGATATGGGTGTGTTGTGGGCTCATTGGGGGGATTTGCCATAATCGCCACGCTTGACAGATGGGTTGAGGATCGCAGTTGAGTTGTTAATGTACTTGAAGAACGCTGCTGCCCATGCTCCGGCTAATCCCTTAGTCGACTTTTACGACACCCACGGGAGGAGATGGGGTGGTGATATTCAGAGCCGGCATCACACGGCAAGATGAGATTTATATGAATATGTTGCCTCATAAAGTGTTCAAGATTTTTTATACATTGCTCGTATTCTCGCTTCGAATTCCATAAAAAACTATGTATGTAATTTACTTTGCTTTCAAGCATTGTAAACCAAAAAAATGTTCAGAAACTGAAATAGAACATCCGATACGCATATAGGGACCTAAATATGTGATATTTTTACCGACAACTGAGTACCTAGTTGTTTGTAAGCAGAATGCAGGAATAACAAGCTTTTCCTCGCTCATATTAGTAGTGCTAACACACCATTTCCAGCGAATGCTGTCAGATTTATTTCGTCACATATGCAAAGAAATTAATACGATATGCAACATCGATGCAGTTGTGAATATACAAAATTTGATGTAGTGACTCGAGTCCTCCAAATGCGATGCAATCTCAAAATCTTTAGTCGCGTTGCTAAGTGCTAGGGCTCAGGTGTGCTGCTGGCCTTACATAAATGGAAATGACAATTTACGCATTTTGTTAGGCTGACCTAGAATCCAAGAAAGTCGGGCTCAAGATCTAGAGCAAATCACTGAAATCGGTTGGAAGAAAGCCAGACCCCATAAACAAGCCGATTTAGTACCTACTATGTCAGTTTGTAACCTAAGCAAATAACTAATTTAGTCAGATTCTTGGTGCTGAAAGATGAAGCTTAGACTCTTAAATCTCAGTAGTGGTATTTTATAAGTCCTGTATATATAATTAATTTGGCCACGCTGCAAACACCAATATTAATTATGGACCTATATGATTTGAATGATGTTGCTGTGAAACTAATTCTTACAACTATGAACAAGGCGTTATTTTTGTTTTCTTTTTTGGTAAATCGTTGGAAAATTGAAAGATTAGGCATAATAAATGACATTGGACTTTGCGGTAGAATGCTTTGATTACGTAATCAAAGACAGCATATTTGCACGTGATGTGTGATTTGAAATGAATTAGGCGATCACAGATTCAGTAACAATGTTTATTGTAGCTTTACAGAGAACAGAATGTGTGTCCACACCCGTTTCGGTTTGATTTTATATCATTAATTAAATACAATAAAAACAGTAATACTAATTAATCATAGCTAAATATCTTTTACATAAAATATTATAAATCAGAATATAAAATGACATAACTTATTATCATCGTGGATGTCACGATGACGTGTAACATTACCATGTACTAGAACTACAAGTACCTGATTTTTTAGCTGTCTTAAAATCTGTGTGGAATCCCAAAATAGCTGAGATTCTTTTGTTTTTTGGTCATGCATTCCCAAAAGCATTCTACACCATTTACACAAGACATGTTACTTGAGGCTTCACTATGTCGGGTATAGTTTGTTCATGCCCTTTCTTGCCATTCTTCTTCCTTGTCAGAGCTATCACAGCAAGTAAGCTGAACGGCTAATTTATGCACTCACCGTTTTATTCATTATAAGTAAGTACAGTCATGAGCATAAATATGTACATATGTAGATATTTATACAAATGAATGATGGATGAATTTTAGGAGCAGCGATAGTTGAAATCTTGAAATATTGTGCAAATTGTACAGGCGAAAAGATACTTAAACTAGGTCATCATATCATATCGGCCATTTATACGTCCACTGCTGAACAAAGGCCTCCCTCATATATTTCCACAACTGTGTCATTATTTCGGGGGGTATTAGTCAATACTCACCACGCTTGGCAGACGGGTTGGTGAGCGCAGTATGGCTATCGGTTCACAAAAGAGACTCTGCTGCCCATCCCTCTGATTTTGATTCCCTTAGTTGCCTTTTACGACATCCATGGGAGGATATGGAGTGGTGCTATATTCTTAATCTGGACACCACACAGAGATTCACTTCTAAATTAATCTTCTTCTACTCTTAGATTATGACTTCTGTAAAGTATCTTCCACAATTTCGCCAATTTTAAGTATAAGGCAACGTCATACGGTGTTTAGATGAATAATTATTTACATATTCATAAAAATTTCTCAAAAATGAAAAAAATACAAAAAAATATTTCGGCGACGTCGTAGTTAAACTACTTAAAAAAAAACTAAATTTCATCGAAACGAGTCGGATCTCTTGGCACAGGTTGTCACCTGTTTTTGCTTGCGATTGTACCTACAGGTGTGTTAGTAGATCACAGACGACACACTTTTTGTAGGGCCAATAATCGGTTGCTGGTTTTGTCTCTCAAAGGTTCTATATGACACATTCCTTTGATTGGTTGGTCGGAAAGTATCCGATTTGTAGGACCTACTTTTTGCTGTTCACAGCATGGTGAGTACGAGCTGGTAAAATTGGTGGTAAAAAGGTTCTGAGTTTCTTTCGGTATTTCTTTTCAGAGGTTGCCATGTAACGAAATGCCCTTCGTTGTTTCATCGTGCCATATAGAAGTGTACCTAATTATTCAATAAATGATTGTATTTTCATTGATTGAGATTGTATATTCAGGCGAAATCATATGAAACATAATAGTACGCGGGAATTAACAAATTAGGTCACCGCGTAACATTTGCTATATGTGCAGTTAACTGTTATATATATCCAAATTCACATGAGCGCTCATATCGAATGATATGATATGATATGAGCGCTAGACGTTAACATTTTGCATGTTACATCGTTGTTCAAAAGGTTATAAGCCGTTTAGGATTTTACTTAGGTACCAGGGCGAAATTCTGGAATTCTATCGAAATGGCTTAGTTTTACGTATAGTCATTTTACATATATACACTGGCTGTAGTAAAAGATCAACAGATGAAATGAAATTTTACATAATTTAGAAACCTCTAAATAAATTGTTCAGGAATATTCGTTTTGGAGAAAAGATTGCGGCTAATGGTTACGTGTATACATCATGTTAATTATAGCTACTTCATTTTAGAGCTTGGCTGACTCCACTCCCTCCTTTCCTATTTAAGCAAGCCGAGTTGTGAAATTCTTTTTTTTTTCCTTACCACTAAATCGCTTCTTTAATTTAGATCTAGGCTCACTCATGGACTCATTCTAGACGGTAACGATCCGCCTCAATCAATCGATCAATCTTTGTGGCTACGACGCGAGCTAGGACATTTTTCTTTTAAATATAAATAAAGTATATTGCTCCACAAATTTGCATAAAAAGAAAGAAGATTTTATAGCCCGTTCAAAAGACGAATTAGTAAGCTTAAATTACAATTCTTTTGTTCGTATTATCTCGTTTTCGTTTTACTTTGTTATCTTTACCTTACTTTTATTACCTAATATTGCATCTTCCAATAACTCAACCTATTTCTTTATCAAAACATCGACCTGTTTTATGTAGAATGGAATACTTTGGAGTAATAACTTATTTTGGTGCATGCCTGAGAGCCTAGCATGAATATAGTATCGTAATCGTAACGTTAATGTGAGCGAATTTTGAATTGAAAATACTTGATTCGCACATATTTTTTATTTAAACTGAAGACTTTATACATGATACATATACATGACACGAATTGTGTTTGTTGTATAAATTTTAATGAAAATGATATAGGATGGTTGCAGTTTCGATTTGAAATTCACTCACATTAACGTTACAATTACGATACTATACGTCAAAATACTGACGTATTTCGTACTGGGATACAGGGGGCCTGACGAGAAAAACGAGTGCAATAACGTACGACCTTCATTCGTCGTCCCCGTTTTATCGGCTTTCAGAACATTCTCTCCAGACAAGCTTATGGAATTCCTGGCTATATTTTTACCAAAAGTAAAGATCAAATTCACAGCATTTCTTTCACCTCTTCTGTTCTTCCACTTTTACTTCTCACATCTGTCATCCAGAATGGTGCTCAGTTTTAAAGCGCGTGATCTCATTTTTGTTATTCTCAAATTATGTTTACGAATTCACGTAAGAACAATATAATTTTGACGCTTCATAATATGTACACGTATTTTCTTTCGAATACAAATAGATATTCTTACGAATAAAAAGTTATCCGTTCTGAACCCATTTCATTATAATCGTCTAAGCTGTCTTGAAGATGCGATGTTTCAACTAATTATTTGAATCTATTTGTGTCTGTAGTCTATAGAATACGTAAGCAAATTTCATTTACATGGTCCATTTAGGAAGACAAAGAAACAGATAATTTGTTACAACGTAAACTAATGTTTATTAAACTTTTCTTTTTAAAGGATCATGTACATCATCATTTCGGCCGAATGAAGTCCACTGTTGGACACAGGCCTCCCTGAAAGATCACCACAACGACCGATATGGGTGTGTTGTGGGCTCATTGGGGGGTTTTGCCATAATCGCCACGCTTGGCAGACGGGTTGGCGATCGCAGTTGAGTTGCTAATGTACTCGAAGGACGCTGCTGCCCATCCTCCGGCTAATCCCTTAGTCGACTTTTACGACACCCATAGGAGGAGATGGGGTGGTGGTATTCTGAGCCGTGAATACATATTGGCGTGTATATGAAATTAGAATTATTGTTTTAAGTTACATTTTGTAATATAAACTATAATATCACGACAGATCAATTGTATACTCTTAAAAATATCCAAATTGGTTCAGCATAGCCGTCACCAAAAGGTATGCTGTATAAAACAACACTTTTATTTGTTTTATCATATTTGTATCTCAGTACTTACAAACTTACTTTCCGTGTGGTGTCCGGATTAAGAATATAGCACCACTCCATCTCCTCCCGTGGAAGTCGTAAAAGTCGACTAAGGCACTCTTAACTAAGTGATGGGCAGCAGCTTCCCTTTTGCTGAGCAGTTCTGCGCTCACCAACCCGCTTGCCAAGCGTGGTGAGTATCGGCAAATTCCCCCGAAAATGACAACACAATACAGGCACCGGCCCCCAGTTCCCGGCAGCCCCGCTATTCCTGGTCATGGTTGCGGCCATGGTAACGGCGGGGCAGGGGGTGCTAAGAATCTCCGGATGGAATCCGGCTGCCACCCTAAACGGAAACTGGCCCTGGTGACACACGCAGCGCTTTCAACTCGAACTCCAAAACCACTTCGAGTGCCTAGAGCATTGCGTATCTGTGGACGATTTAAAGAAAAAAGTGGTTTGTAGAAACTCTCCAAACGGTTGGGTCTAAGTTCTTTAAAACCCACCGTAAAGGTAGACCAAAAAAGTTCTCCGATCACACTCTCGACCTCATGGCAGAAAGACGCGCCATGACGCTGCAGTCCTCCGGTGATGCTGAAGCATACCGACTGCTCAATAGACGGATATGGAAGTCATTGCGTCACGATATCCGCACCTTTAACACTAACGGTGTTAAAGAGGCGATTGAGCGGAACCAAGGCTCCAAAGTGTTTGCAAGAGACAAGTCATATTATGAAGCTGAAGACCGAGGACGGCAGTGTAACGTCGACTAAGCCAGAGGTTTTGAGAGAGATTGAGAACTTCTACCGGCAGTTATACACCTCGGTTACTATACCTACCATTGGCTCTGACAAAGACCCGCGAGCCAAACTAACCCGACACTATACCGAGGATATCCCGAACATCAGCCTGTACGAGATTAGGATGCCCTTGAAACAGCTTAAAAATAACAAGGCGCGCCGGGTGGGGACGGAATTACGACAGAGCTTCTGAAAGCGGGTGGCATACTGGTACTTAAAGTCCTTCAGAAGCTATTCAATTTCGTCTTACTCGAGGGCACAACGCTGGAAGCGTGGAACAGAGGTGAGATGGTGCTCTTCTTCAAAAAGGGTGAGAACACCCCATTGAAGAATTATAGACCCATCTCACTTCTGAGCCATGTTTATAAGCTGTTTTCAAGGGTCATCACGAATCGTCTCGAGCGCAGGTTTGATGACTTCCAGCGTCCTGAACAAGCCGGTTTCCGAAAAGGTTTCAGTACCATATACCACATCCATACGCTGCGGCAGGTTATACAGAAGACCGAGGAGTATAATCTGCCACTATGCTTGGCGTTTGTGGACTATGAGAATGTATGTATGTAATGTAATATGCCTTCGATTCGATCGAAACCTGGGCAGTGCTGCAATCTCTGCAGCGGTGCCAGATTGACTATCGGTACATTGAAGTGTTGAAGTGCTTATACAGAAACGCCACCATGTCGTTCCGAGTACATGAACAGAGCACGGCGGCAATTCCATTGCAGAGAGGTGTGAGACAGGGGGACGTCATTTCCCCGAAACTGTTCACCGCTGCAATGGAGGATGCCTTCAACCTACTGGAGTGGAAAGGATTTAGCATTAACATCAATGGCGAGTATATCACTCACCTTCGATTTGCCGATGACATCGTAGTCATGGCAGAATCGCTGCAAGAGCTCAGCACAATGCTCGATGATCTCAACAGAGTTTCCCAACAGGTGGGCCTTAAGATGAACATGGGCAAGACAAAAGTCATGTCAAATGCCCATGTCGTGCCCATCCCAATATCCGTTGGGAGCTCTGTTCTCGAAGTTGTTGACGAGTATGTCTACCTGGGACAAACTGTCCAGTTACGTAGGTCCAACTTCGAGAAACAGATCAATCGTCGAATTCGACTCGGCTGGGCAGCGTTTGGGAAACTTCGCAACATCTTTTCGTCAACAATACCGCAATGCCTCAAGACGCAAGTCATATACGCAGACATATGGAACAGAGAAGTGGTCACTCACAATGGGCCTCATGACTGGTGTCGGCTTTGTTGGTACCGGCGACGGGATGCCAGGCAGACCACGTGCCACTGCGCGATCTCATTCGACCGCAAGTACGCAAGGAGCGCCTGGTTTGGGGTATACATACGTTGCATATTGAAGTCATCGTCTCCTGGATCCCTTGATCGACTTCTGGCCAGGCCACAAAGTTAGCAGCTGCGACGAGCAACTCTTGAACACCACGACTGCGGGCTGGGACTAGAATGGCATGGGCAAGGCGTGCGGAGGGCCACGTCAAACATAATATGGTGGTGGTCCAAAAGTGTGACCACCTTCTCCGCTACCCGCCAACCCGACACCATGTGGGACACAGAAGAAGCCGATCATGTAAGGTCCATGACAGACCCCCTACCACTGAATGCAGGTGCTAACGGTGCCCCAGGACGAGCACTGCGCGGAACGAGTATTTACAGCGAATGCTGTGCGCCACCCCATCCAGGTATCCCTCTAAGTAAGAGACACGTTGGGGGAGACATATCAGCCCACTTCTACCAGAGGTGCCCACTCGACGGCGATAAAGCCATGCCCCCTGCCCAATAGGGAGCAGGGCGGCTGACCTTTGGCTTCAGACCAACAAATGGTGATGGT
The DNA here is from genome assembly GCA_947459985.1 of Diloba caeruleocephala. NCBI lineage: Eukaryota > Metazoa > Arthropoda > Insecta > Lepidoptera > Noctuidae > Diloba > Diloba caeruleocephala. The sequence continues at coordinate 16,920,772 of OX381615.1, forward strand.
GTCCCCGGTGTGTGCTTATTAACCAGTGAGGGTGTTTCTGGACGCCGTAGGGCTCCGCCACAACGGCCAAGACAACCGACCACTCCGCAACAGTCTGCAGCAGCAGATTCTGCGCGTTGCAGCAGTGATTTAGATTACTCTGGAGGACCCTTAGTTGTTCTCCATGACCTCCGGTGAGCTGGAGCGTGCGACCGGTGCCGCCAGCGCAAACACCGTCGGCTCCTCCCAACTCTTCTGGGATGCACAAGATTTGCAGCCCACCAGGATGAACAACGCACGAATGAGACCTCCGGTGTTGGAAGCGTTCATAGGTTATGGTAACTGTTTACCATCAGGCGGGCCGTATGCTTGTTTGCCACCTTAGAGGTATAATTTTGACGAATACAGTAAACAATCATAGATTTCATTGTCATATTATTGTTACATTTGTATACATTTTAATTTATATTGTTTGTATCATTACACATTAAACTCTTAATATCACATACACGTGAAACCGGCTGTAAAGCTTAAATGTACAATTTATTTATGTGCCATATGTAACTTATCGAGCTCTTCATGGCATTGACATTGCAAGTATGTCACCATAAAACGTAATGCATACCTCCATTTCGTTTATTTACGTTTGAAAGTAGAGAATCGATAAAATAAAACATAATATATCAGTCATACGAATAAATATTGCTGCAAACGAGTGAGGACCTTGACCAGCGCTTATTTTAAAGCCAAATCAGTTTGCTTGATAACATTTATATCTGATTCAGAAGCCAAAGTAATGTAAAGAGCATTTCGATCATGTGGTTGACCTGACCCTTAAACTCGTGGAGAATGTCAAGGTCAATAGACGATGTTAGATTAGGTTATGTATGCAGTACGGGGTTAGGTTTAGATATATTTTAGGGTTTGTGCTTGTGTTATTACATTCTCATGTGTTACGCCCCTGGCTACATTTAAATCGCTTCTAACCAAATTCCAACTTTGCCTACAAAGAAACAATTGATCACTTCAACATGAAGAAACGAGTCACAATTTTTAACATTATTCGGTGTTAGATATTTATACAACTACTATAAGTTCCGTACCTAAGTGACCTCTGCATTTGCAATTAATTCGTGGGTATAAAAACAGGTTTATTAAACCTTAACACTGTAGTTTAGAATATCAGGGTATCTATTATTCAACACCACAATCTTGCATCATATTTTTCTTGACGTGTTTAGGGGATATTACTGTTCCTTTGCCGTATCGCAGGTGTATTTTTTTAAGACCAAAAAAATATTTATCTGCACGCAGGAATCTTCTAAACATACTTTAATCCTGAGGGAGGTTGTAGACTCCGAGGCTAAAACTCCTGGGGAAAATTCTTTCACACATAAAAAGTATCCGTATAGTAAATTCTTTCACACATAAAAAGTATCCGTATAGTATTGGTAAAACGTGACTACGAGTTCTTATACTAAGTATCGGTTGTTTCTTTCCTTATTTTAAAAAGTTTATGCATCTTGTTGTAACCCTCTTTTTTTGTTGTATAAAGTATTTTTAAGAATATTGGCAGCCCATTTTCCTTTGCACAATAATAACGGCTAGCTATCTTACTTCTTACTGCTATATAAACGTAAAAGTTTGTATGCTCGAGACTTAAACGGCTGAACGGATTCCAGGAAATTTGGCAGAGAGGTACATTGTCATAGAATAGGCACATTATATCGTCGTTGCCGGTTGCTGTCATTAGACGGCTGCCGTTAAGCCAAGTCGGAGGTCTTTGGGCAGCTTGAACAGACCTGATACGTGATAGGTGGGCCACCAACCAAATGAAAACGAAGAAACATTACTATTATACATTGAATTGAAATAGCTTACGGAAAGATATCGCGTTTATTTAATTCATTCTATATACTTACGTACAGCATCTATACGTGCAGCCTTAGCACATACAATGATTATATTATTAATACACAAATATATGACCTACCAAATAAAATAGAACAATAAAATATTGTTCTACTCTATATACTCACATTTGTTCATAATAAATAAGTGCAATATACAATTAAGCAACAGATTTGTATAGTGGAACATAAATGCATGCATGATAACTGAGAAATCTTGTTATTGGAAAATATAATTAACTGTAATATGATTTACTTTGTAAATTAATTATTTACACTTGTTAATCTCAAATTGGACGATGTTTTGCTGAAATGATCTTGCGTTATTACCTCATTTATTTATTATTGCTTTACTAAGCTGAAAATTAATAACATTCTCCTGCTTGATCATTAATAAAAATTTGAACTTTGTATCACGTGTAACTTTAGCGTAGTTAAATGCAAAGTTTACAATTATTGCCTTTAAAGTTAACGAAAATCCTTGTAAATTGTCGATAATCTTTATAATACTGCAGATTCATCGCACCGGAATTCCAACCAATATTTTCCGCAGTACAAAATTAGATAAATTTATTCTTCGGATATATTTTAAATTTTGTTTGCTTAGAACCGGCTTGTGGATTATTTAATGTTGTTTATGGTGAGGTAATAAACACCAACGGCTTTCGACGCGAAAATCATTTGCAAGATACTAGTTAGGTTAGGTCTAGGTAATAGTTAAAACGTACCATTAAATACAGTCTGTAGGTAATAACATGGACCCGAATAAAGACAGGCAGATGCCGAACGCAATCGTAAACATTAAGATGCTCTCATAACTCGTATATAAATGTATAGAAAACGATATATACGATATAAATTTATTGCTATAGAAAATACAATGTTCTCTATACCCCTTAGGGTAATTAAAGGTAATCTTAGAAGAATTTAAATAAAGTATAATAATAAATAAAGTATAATAATTTACGCTTTTATTATTATTAATGTCATAAATCATGCTTACACTATTGTGAATGTGAGCATTATGTAGCCATTAATCTAATAGCCTGTTGCCTGGCAGTATGAGTCTGTTATGCTCACTAATATGTCTTTTTGAGGGTAGCGTTGAGTGTTGGGTGGTTAAGTTCCCTGCATTATGGTTGAGCTAAACTATGCTGATGCATGCATTATGCGCCTGAAGGGTGCACTCTGTCGGGACTGGTCAACTCTTGACTGCTAAGCTAATGCTAATTGTAAGGCAATTAATATCATTGTGCATAAATATGTGGTATTTATCCCGCACATTGGCATGCATTATCTTCACATAACTTCATTTTTTCGATTATATTATGTTAAGTAATAAGACTGTAATACATAATATATTTTAGAAGAGTATATCCATGGAGTTTCTTGCCGGCTCTTCTCCATAGGATCAATGACTTCAGGCTGAGGCGGCTAGCCTGGCGGCGCCCACTTGGCAAGTGGCGTCACCGCCTGCGGATGCAGTTTGCGACCAAGCACATCGTGGAGGCCGTCCTGCCGCTCTTTGGAGCCTGGCTCAAAAGGAGCGAGCGCGTTACCTACCACCTGACGCAGGTGATCACCGGGCACGGTTGTTTCGGTGCGTACCTGCACACGATAGGACGTGAAGCCACGGCTCAATACAATTGTCATAGCGACCAGGACACCGCACAGCACACGCTCGAGACGTGCCCTGCGTGGGCCGCCGAGCGGTGGACCCTGGTCGATTGGATTGGGCAAGATGTCTCTCTGCTATGGCTATGTTGGCAGAGCATGAAAACTGGAATGCAGTGGTCTCCTTCTGTGAGAGCGTCATGCTCCAGAAGGAGTCCGCAGAGCGGGATCGGGACAGGGCCGATCCCGCTCGAAGATGGAGGAGATGGCACCGGGGTAACAACCGCCCTGGTGCCTAATTCCTGTACGCCTGAAAACCCCTACCATTACTATAAGGCGGGGGACCTCTGGGTTCGTGGGTGCGTAGATTGGGAAATCTGCGTACCCACACCGAGTGACCCAAGAGAAGACGGTAGCACGCATGTGGTCACGCGCTGCCATGGGACGATTTGGAGGTTCCTGTAAAATTACCGCTTTACAGTCACCCTCTCCGAGATGTGCCTATAGGCGTGGAACCAGTGAAAAAAAAAGGAAATTATTCAAATAAATGAATGAATACTTAAACCCATTCGTATTCGTAGTCGTTGGATGTAGGTGGCGTATAACTGCTCATTGTGGAAATGTATGGAGGAGAACTTTTTTCAGCAGTGGAGGTCCTTTGGCTGACAGGATGATATCCATCCAAAAATCTGATAGAGATTGCTGTGAGCTATAAGACCGCCCATTGTGCATTAGCTATTGTTACCTATGCATTCCTTGTTTTTGCTACCTGGTGTACAATTATAAATATTTTTACGCTCATCACCTACTCACTCACTGAGTCTGTAACTGTCAAATGATTCATTCCGACTATAACTTTTCAATGGATACCTCAGGCTCTTTTTGTCATTAGGTAAGGTTATTCATGACAATGTCCTTCTAAAGGAGAGGCTAATTATTTATAGAATTTTCTAAAAGGAGGATTATCTGTATTGATGACGAATTTAAAACCATTTTCCTGTCAGTTGTCGGGTCCTACGATCGATTGAACTGCGACCTTCAGATCCCTGTTATAAGGATTATGCTTATGTAACGTGCGTTGAATTTCAATGACATTGTGGAGATTTTGGGAGCCGACACGTTCGCTTATCAGCCAAATCCATAGTTCGATATGAAATATAATTGAAACTGTATACAATATTACGAACGGATAACAAACAGTTATGGAATATGCATGTTGAAAATATTTACATATTATTTGTATTACTGACAATCTAATAGCTTGGCTAACGGCCGAATACTGAAACGCCATTTAAAATTAAATCCGCGCGTTAACAATTATGAGTCACCCGGTTTCCTACCGAAGACGGGTTTCTCGAATAGTTAAGGCGGGACCTAATATTAATTGGCGTTTCAGTATGCGACCATTAGACAGCTGTATAGGGATGATAACCAAAAATAGGGTGCCACAAAAATTTATTCTCAAGACATCGTATTACGAGTTATTTTTGCATAGTATGTAATCGTTTAGATTCGTGTAGTTTACTTAGGCTCAATTCACAGTGAGATGGAATCGGCCGGCAGCGAGGCGGCGAGCAGTTCAAATGCCAAAAATAACGCAGTATTTTAAACTTTATCTTTATTACTAGAACACATAGTGGCGTATGGATGCGCTCGAGGGTTTTCAGGCCACAGTGGAGAGACTGCAGATCGTAAGAAGGCCGATCCCACCACGCCATGACACGGTGCCAGGGTAACAACCGCGCGGCGGCACCCTTGTCCAACAAGCCTGAGCTGAAGACAGGGGTCTTCATTACATGACTGGGGGCCTCAAGGCGGTCGCGAGTGCTTGGGGAATTTTCGTGTTCATACCGAGTGACTCCCGGGAAGACGGTGATGTGCACGTAGACACGTGCCGCCGTATGCACAGCACAGCGCCGGCTTCGGCTCCCATTACTTTAAGGGGGTGTGATTTGCTGTCGTCCGAGATGTGCCTAAAAGCGGACTGCACGGTTGGTGCAGTGGCTGATACAGTCGGCTGCTGCGCTCCGGGTCGTGGGTTCGATTCCCGCACGGAACAAATATTTGTATGATCTGCAGGTAGTTGTTCCGGGTCTGGGTGTATTGTGTGTGAAATTCATGTCTGTAAACGCACCCACGACACAGGAGAAATCCTAGTGTGGGGCAACGTTTTTTTTAAAAAATAAAAAAAAATAAAAAATTAATGGGTGGCTTTAGTGTGATTGTAACGAGAACCTGGAGCCCCCTTCACTACCGAACATGACCGTTCTGGTGATTTTCGCCGCTACGAGTCCAGCATGCCCTTCCGCCCTTTCCTGGGAAGAAGAAAGTAAATTATGTATTTCCACTAAGCTGCTAAAAAGAAAAGATTAGACACCTAAAGAATGTCCATACACACAAATATTACAGCACACTGGGAAGAAAAATCCAAGAAAAATACTTTGAAATTTCAAGCACAGGTTATAATATGCTTCTAAATTACGTAGGTACATGACCAATCCTTTTGCCAACATTGGTGAGTATGGCCATATTTCTTATCGACCGTTTATTACTGCAATCTATTGGGTGGCCCCATTACGTGTTTGTTTACGGCATCATACAATGCCGTTATAAACTATGAATGACCTGTAGATAGTTGTTCCGAGTCTGGATGTTTATGCATGTGAAATTTATGTCAGTCAATTGTACTCCTGATAAGAAGCAATGGCTCTACTTCATCGATATAATATCAGCTTCTAACTGTCCCATTGCAAAGTTATTACCTCTTCTTAAACAGAGAATGAACGAGGATTAATGACTATATCTGATCACTGCATCTTGGCGATTTCAGAGCGTTAGATCCAGTAGAGCTATTCTATACGCGTGAAAACTTTCCGTAATGAGAAACATCTATTGTGGCGGGCCAGACCGACTGTTGGCGTGATGTTGCCACTTTATATGATAGTATGAAACATCTAATAGGTAGGGTGACGTGTTGCCATGCGTAAGTGATTGTGCGGTTCTCACCGCACTCGGCTCGAACTTGTTGAATTTTTAGTTTTGATAATAAACAACATCTTTTACTTTGAAAAAATCTGATTATTTTATTTTTATTATGCCATATTTATTTCTTTTCATAAAATACGCATATTATCTGTACAAAATAATTTCGATGTTTCACATCTACCAGGCGTCCCGCAACGGCTCACCTTTTTGTAATCAACGTGTAAATCTATTAATTTTTATCTTTCAATAATTTCTAACTTTTTATTTTGGGTAGATTTTTTAAACAGATATCTGTAGACACGTTCTCAACGCTTTTAGAATAGCTCTACAGGTGTCCTCACTATGTTTTCCGTCACCTAAAGTAATGTTGTAAGATAACTAAGACATCGAAGTAGTCACATTGGTACATGCCAGGGTTTTATGAAGGACGCTTAAGAAGCGAGTCCGTTAATCACCATGCCACCACGACTTTTAGATTATTTAATCAATAAATATATTACCTACGTTCGGAACACGGAAGGCATGATGTTATTAATGAGGTTGCATGCTGCGTCTCATCTTTTGGCGCGGCGGGTAGTCTATGGCAGAAAACATAAGTCACATGTAAAACTTGACATTCTTTAATGAAATCCACTGTATATACAACCTTTTTAAATAAGCAAAAAAAATGAAACAAGAACGAATTTGGCGCCGTGATGCTTGGCATTTGGATTTTGTGCCTATGGCCTATAGCTATTATCAACAACTGATCATTATTTGATCTATGAACTAATGTAATTATTGTTATTGAAATTATAATATTGACATTTTAAATGACATCTACCTATGTTGACATCAAAATACAATAATTGTTTGACATTCTTAAAATTTGTATAGGTCTGTGACATTAATATTTTATTATTAATATTTGTACTACCATTTTATACAATTTATAAAGTACATAAATAAATACGGCAAATGTGAGTATCATCTAGCCTACATCTATGAATTATAAATGCCTGTTGTTTGGCAGTATGAGTCTGTCATGCTCAATAAAATGTCTTGCTGATGGTGGCGTCGTGTATAGGGCCGTTAAGTTCCCTACAATATGGTTGACCTGAGCGACGCCGATGCATGCGTCAAGCTCGTGAACGGGTGCCGTCATGTGGGACTGGTCAGTCTTTACTGCCATGTAATCTTGTTTGATGAAATTATTTTACTACATCTATTTTATTATTATTTTACTTCATCTATTTTATTATTATTTTACTTCATCTATTTCACACTGGCAGTACATTATTCTAACATAACTTTATGCTACTATATTGCAATGTATCATCATTTCGGCCGAATGAAGTCCACTGCTGGACACAGGCCTCCCCCAAAGATCATCACAACGACCGATATGGGTGTGTTGTGGGCTCATTGGAGGGTTTTGCCATAATCGCCACGCTTGGCAGACGGGTTGGCGATCGCAGTTGATTTGTTAATGTAATCGAAGGAAGCTGCTGCCCATCCTCCGGCTAATCCTATAGTCGACTTTTACGACACCCACGGGAGGAAATGGGGTGGTGGTATTCTGAACCGGCACCACACGCAATGTATGTAACATTTTAAAATTATTTTAAAAGAGTGTCTATGAAGTTTCTTGCCCGTTCTTCTCCATAGGACCAACTTCTTGGAACCGTACAACTACATTCTGACTACTAATAAGCGCCCGTCATCATTTCGGCCGAATGAAGTCCACTGCTGGACACAGGCCTCCCCCAAAGATCACCACAACCACCGATATGGACGTGTTGTGAGCACATTGGGGGGTTTTGCCATAATCGCCACGCTTGGCAGGCGGGTTGGCGATCGCAGTTGAGTTGTTAATGTACTCGAAGGACGCTGCTGCCCATCCTCCAGCTAATCCCTTAGTCGACTTTTACGACACCCATGGGAGGAAATGGGGTGGTGGCATTCTGAGCCGGCACCACACGGCAAGCGCCCGTAAATGGTTTATATGAATAAAAATCTTTTGAATTTTAATTTGAATCTGTCTTCTGCTTGCTTTGGATCTGGGAATAAAAATATAGCTTCTTACCTCCTTCCTTTTCTTTTGGAATTTGATCAGCGCGCTCCAAGACGGTTAATTACTTCCCTGAGACACACCGAGCTTAATTTAATTAGTGATATTTCCTATGGTCGCACGGTCGTTTTGAGCACAATGCCAGTATTTTTTTCTGCTCGAATTGATTTGGCCATTAACGACATGAACAAAAATTGTAAATATCCGCTGTACCGCTTATTATATATGACGACCATAAAGCCATACTTTTTATGTTCATGGTTACGGAAAAGCTTATAACAATAAAGTATGTAATAAAGCCTCAAATAACGGCTTATCTCCTACCATCTTATTGTAGGTTACTTAATATTCATACAATTCGTATAGAGGTCTAGTTCGTGCACTGAAGCGTAAGAATTAATCCAGGAATGGTTCCATAATACCTTAGTATTCAAAGCCGGAGGGCTATAAACTCTCTGTCAAAATATTTCCTTGGTAACCGCCCATGGTGCACCTTTCCCGCACTTAGATCGAGCTGCACCGATAATTCGTATTTGCGAGCAATTTACGTATCAGGTGGATTTGTATTCATTTATTGTGGAAACCTAGATTGCTAGCTTAAACCAAATTTATTAGGTTTTTATTTTCTTATAAAATAAGCAAAATTAATATTCATATTAACTCGTAACTTGTTACAATGACTCACAATACATAAGACACTTAACCAGCTCATTACACAAGGGTTAGGCCTTAGCCCAGCACGCTAGCCTAGTGCGGGTTGGCACACACATCATTGAGATCATTTAGGAGCCCCCTCCAAAATGATCCGAAAACTCAGAGGTGCGAGCCGGGATCGAACTTATACCCTCCTGTATGGAAGGCCAGTGGTAAACCAATATGCTATCAATTCTAATAATAAACTCGCAATAAATGTTATATTTATAGGGACGATTGTGAAATGTAAAAATAGCAGTAGTTACTACGAGTATTTATCATGCGAACAAGCGTTGTCTTAGATTCCGAGCCAGTTATGGTCGATTTATCTCTGGATCTGTTGCGGATTAAAACAAAGAGTGGGGTGCGGCGGATGACTTAATCTTGTGAAATACGGTCCGGGGAGGGGGCTTATCTTAAGTGAAAACGCGTACCTAAATATTAGCAACCGAGATCGTTGCTTTCTTTTTTCCAGCGGTTAAAACAGAAGCCGTGAAAATGTTTTGGGTGCGTCATTAGTTTTTACGTGTTTGATTGTTTTTTTTTCGCTTCATCGGTTAGCACTTGGTGTTAAGTTAATCTTTTAATTAAACGTCATTCAACATATATTCAGTATGGTGTCCGGATTAAGAATATAGTACTAATCCATCTCCTCCCATGGATATTGTAAAAGATGACCAAGGGAAGGCCATTTTAAAATATCAGTGGCTGCGCATGATTCCAAGTAGCTAGAATAAAATATTTTATATTAAAACCGTGTGGTGCCGGCTCGCGATTGCGTCACCCGATCTCAATCTATAGGTGTCTTAAAATGCGACTATGCGATGAGCTGGAGGATGGGTAGCAGCGTCCTTCGAGTGCATTTACAACTCAACTGCTATCGCCAACCCGGCTAACACGCGTGGCGATTATGGTAAATAATAACAACAATCTCACAACAGTCCTTTTTTTATTTTTTTATTGATGCCCAGTGGAAATTCTTCATGAACTTCCTTCGCTCCGGGGAAGGGCAAAGGGGTATGCCGGACTCCTACTGGCTAAAACCACTGGAGTGGTCATCTTCGGCACCTAAGGGAGGCTCCAGGTCCTCGTATGATCACACTAGAGCCGCCCATTGATGCCACGCTTATAGGCACATCTCGGAGAGGGTGACTGTAAAGTGGTCACCCCCCGGAGGGGATTGTAAAGGATCCCCCAAAGCGTCCCACGGCAGCGCGTGACCACATGCGTGCTACCGTCTTCTCTTGGGTCGCTCGGTGTGGGCACGCAGATTCCCCAATCTACGCACCCGCGAACCCAGAGGTCCCCTGCCTCACAGCAACGGCAGGGGGTTTCAGGCGTGTGGGAATTAGGCGCCAGGGCGGTTGTTACCCCGGCGCCGTCTCCTCCTTCTTCGAGCGGGGTCGGCCCTCTCCCGATCCCGCTCTGCGGTCTCCTTCTGGAGCATGACGCTCTCACAGAAGGAGACTACTGCATTCCAGTTTTCGTGCTCTGCCGACATAGCCGACACTACTGCTGGCAGAGCGAGATCTTGCCCGATCCGATCGACCAGGATCCGCCACTCGGCGGCCCAAGCGGGGCACGCCTCGAGCGTGTGCTGCGCGGTGTCATGGTCGCTTTCACAATGGTGGCATTGTGCCGTGGCCTCACGTCCTATCCTGTGCAGGTACGAACCGAAACAACCGTGCCCGGTGAGCACCTGCGTCAGGCGGTAGCTGACGCGCCCGCTCTTTCTGAGCCAGGCTCCAAAGAGCGGCAGGACGGCCTCCACGACGCGCTTGGTCGCGTACTACATCCGCAGGCGGTGATGCCACTTTCCAAGTGCGCGCCGCCGAGCTAGCCGCCTCAGCCTGTCCAACGCCCCTGGAGGCCTCACAACAGTCCTAGGCCAGTCGTTTTGGCGGAGAGTTTCTTTGGGGGAGACCTGTGTCAAGCAGTGAGCTTTATTCGGCTGCATTGGTGATCATCTATCTGAATGTTTTCTATAAATTTTATAGAATTTTAATAAATCAGTTTTTTAACATAAATTCGTCTGCATTTTTGAAAATAACCATCAAAGTTAATCGTCCATGTTCAACTAAGTGTAGTTTTACATCAAGTGTGCAAAATTTCACGTTAGATAAGATAGTGGGACCCCCGCTAAGCGAAGTTATCGAGCTCATATATTCTCGAACTCATTTCCTCCCACACAAGGAGCCGATTAAGAAAATGCCCTCTAAAAATGTCTAAGTAGGGACAATATCTTTCAACCTTCACTTGCACCTGTTACTTAAATATTCAGTAATTGAATTTTCTCCAGCTTACTGTAAATAAATTCCTAGGAAATTGTAGAGGTGTTGAAGTTTCTATCGAAATTTTATATCAAGAGCGTCTGACGTTGATGAATCGAATTCATTCGATGAAACTCTTTCATTTATTATTAACTAGCTGGGCCCCGCGGTTACACCCGCGTTTAATTTAAAAGAAATTTAGGGTATTTCGACATAGACACTTGACATGGAATATATATATTCCTTATAACATCAGCTATCTGCCAGTGAAAGTCCCGTCAAAATCCGTCCAGCCGTTTCGGAGATTACCCGGAACAAACAGACAGACAAAAAATTTAAAAATTGCTTTTTTGTTATAGGTAACGTATATACTTTCATATGCATTTAGTAAAAAGCAGTTATTTTGACATTACAAACAGACACTTCAATTTTATTTATTTGTATAGATAATCTTGAAATTAACTGGGTTGATGAGTTGCTCCGGAATTAACCGATTTAAGTTCCGGTAAGAATAAGCATGATTTATGTCTCTAGCTAGAATTGGATCTAAAATTATTGAATTAATTACATTATTGCTGCTTTGAATTTTGTCGTTGCTAATTAAGTCCGACAAGGAATTTTGGGTGATACTCATATAGCTTATAAAATATTTATACGCTAATACGCTGCTTGGTAATAGTTCCGTGTGGCAAAAAATAGGTCACACATTAATGTCCACGGCGGCACATGGGCCTCCCAATGAGCGCTCTTAGGGGATATTGCCAAAATCACTACGCTTGGCAGGCGGAATAGTGATCGCTACGTGTTGTATTTAACACACGGAAAGATGTTGTTGCCCATCCTCTTGATATTAACCCAGAGTCGTCTTCCACGACAGCGTACGAGGACAGGGTTGGTCTACTTTTTGCCAGAACGGAAAAAGAATATATCACCATCACTATATCCGTAAAACGAGACTAAGGCTCAATTCGCCTGTCAAGACCGGTAATTATGCCAATGTTCCACGATCGATCACTGTGGGGGTGGTGTACGGGATGATGTTGATAAATTGATAACTCTTCATCATTATCATCATATCATCCAAAGGACGTCCACTGCTGAACAAAGGCTTCCCCCATATATTTCGACAGTTGCGTGGTCATTTTGGGGGGGATTTGCCAGCACTCACCACGTTTAGTACACGGGCTGGTGAGCGCAGTATAGCTACTATTCCGCAGAAGGCGCGCTGCTGTCCATCATCATCTGGTTTAGAGTCCCTTGGTTGCATTTTACGAAATCCATAGGATGAGATGGAGTGGTGCTATATTCTTAATCCGGACACCACACGGGAAACTAATATGTTTTTAAGATATCAAAAATCTAAAATTCCCATTTCCACGTTACACAGGTTTCAAATAGCACTGGGAAGATTAGAGAAGGCACAATACGTACGTTATGTAATAACAGACACATAACAAATAGCCTGGTTGTAAGCTTGGCCAGTGGTACATAAATCGTGTTACAAATAGCTCGGTTGCCGTACCCCTGGCTTTATGGTCTGTCGAATCAGTTCGCTGGCCCACGCTACTTCGGTGACAGATGATAGTGTTACGGGTGACACTAGAATTGTCTTGTATGCGTTCTACAGTTGAAATGTGCATTGTCTGGTTAATGGATGACCATTGTGGTTTATGTTGCTCTTTCAAAAACCAGTTGTATACCGGAAAATTGGATATAATTTGACAGTACCTCAAAAGTACTTTACTTTTTATATCATTTACTAGGTAGGTAGCTAGGTCTCTTGCTGCAAGAGGCCGGCTAAGTACTACCCCCACGCTAGATTTTCGCCGCTAGGCAGTTGTTTTTGTAGACATTATTGTGCTAAATTTATAGATTATTAGATTATTGTGCTCCGTCTCAAAAGGCACTGGATCTACTGAATTTACTGGTTATGTAGCTATGATGTTTTTATGCGTTGCCCGCGCTCTGCGATGGTCACATGAAAACAAGGTAATTGCCCGGAGTTCAATTAGTCACGCACTGACCAGTGTCGTGGCTCGACGTGAATCATAAGCGTAATCCAGCTACATATTTTGAAAATATAATGCCTTCCTGTGTTTATAGACGATGCACGAAGTAAAATTCAACTGTGCGAGAAAAAGACGTTCTATTTCATAAATAAATAACTGCGTAACGTAAATCGATATTGTTTTATTACGCGGTCTAATAGCAGCCGAAGTGCCGTTTTGTAATGCAATAATCTTCGTGTATGGCGCGTATTCTATTTATAAAATGTCATTTGTCATAAGAGACTAAATAACTTCACGTGTCGAGGTGACGAGCGAAGTGCGATGCCGCGCAGGACTAGTACTTGGTAGCATTACAATTTTTATGGGCAAGCATGACGTTTACCACTAGGCGAATGATTTGCTCCGCTTGTCCCCATGTGGTATAAAAAACTAAACACGTACCGGTCTAACAGTTTCTGCCGGGTTTCGGACTACCATTATGCCAAATTTTATTAACATCTGTCAGGCTATTTAGACCTGTGGTACCGTGTACCGGAAAACGCAGGACGTGGGATGACCTCCAATAAGACGAATACACGACCTGGCGAAGGTCGCCGGGAGTCGTTGGATGTGAGTGGAATGTAACTAACTGGTTTTTTTTTTTTTTTTTTGGGACAAGCCCGCCACACATTCCCAACCACTGCAACTCCTGTAAGCCAGGATCTACAATGGCGACCACCGAAAAGAACACCGATCAATGAAGCTCGGTGTGTCCCAGAGAAATGAATAACTGTCTTGGAACCCGCACCGAAATTAATCAGAAAAGATAAAGGAGGAGTATGAAAGAATATACGTTCCACTTCCCTCCGTTGCAAGCAGGAGACAGAGAAAAACGATAGGCCATAGGCACAATAAATGGGAGTTTACAACAGGGTTAAGCCCAGTTGCCAAGCACCACGGGTACAATTTTTTTATTTACGGGTCCTATGTTGTGAGCTATTGTGACTGATTCCAATAGTAGGTATGGCAAAAACTAACTGGTTGTTGTAGAAATCTATGGTTGAAGCCTTTGGCTTCCGCAGTGGACGTCCTTAGGCTGATACGATGATGATAATGGAGCTATTTAAACCTGATATTGCCAAGCATACGTGGTAGGAAATGAATGTTAATTATATACTCTTTTTTTTCTTAGTTTGTTTTCTTTTTTGCAAAATGCGAAGGTAAATCGATTTCTGTATCGATTTTTTTTTATTCTTAACAGAAACACCTAGGTTTATCCCGTGGGTGTCATAAAAGGGGACTATAGTATTACCCAGAAGATGGTCAGCAGCGTCTTTCGAATACAATTACGACTCAATTTTTATTTTTATTTATTTATTTTTTATTTAAGTGAGCACACAACGCACCTAGACCGGCCAATGTGGCCTCCGTGCAACAGTGGACTTTGTTTGGCTGGAATGATCGAATTCACATAGTTCTGATATAACCTAACCTTGTATTAGGAGTTTCTTACATATATATACATGTATATCAGCAACGTCTTGCCCTGGTCCTAGGTTACTTGGTCAGCGCAATATGTTTTTCTCTTCCATTCTTACCTGTCCGCCGTCACCTCATCTTTTACTTCCTTAACCTCCGTCACACAATCTATACATGTTTTTTAATCTCCCTCTACCCTCCATTGATTGACATTAATATTCATGACTCCCTTAGTCATATGCAATTCACCCCTCCTCATCACATGCCCATACCAAGAATGACTTCGTTTCAACTTTTCTGTTACTGATGCCACTTTCAAACTGTTTTTAATGTCATCATATCAGCCAAAAGACGTCCAAACTGAACAAAAGCCTCCCCCTTAAATGACCGGTTACGTGGTCGTCATTTTGAGGGGGAATTTGCCAGTACTCACCACGCTTAGCAGCGGATTGGTGAGCGCTGAATAGCGCTGTGCCACAGATGGGATGCTGCTGCCCATCCCTCTGGTTTGAAGTCCCTTAGTTGCCTATTACGACCATCTAAGGGAGGAGTGGTTCTTTATTCTCAATCCGGACATCACACGGAAAACCCCCTAATTTACTTATTTTGTCTATTCCTGTCATTCTGCATATCCATCTCAACTTTCTCATATCTCTGCAATGTGCAATTTTTTCTAATCCGTGTTCTGTACGATCCAACATTCCGAACCATACAGAATGAACCAACATTCCGGCTTTTACATTAATATATATGTAAAAACCCGAATATTAGTAAACCTTAAGCTTTCCAAATATTCGGGCTTAAGTAAAGCTTAAGCTTTACTTCAAAATCTTGGAATTTACCAATATGTGTTGATAAATGAACGGTATGATATAAAATAAGATGATTTTTTGAGCTTTTACCAGTCTCACCCCAGCTGCACCTCAACTTACTGCACCAGTGTTTGTGAAGATATCGAAGATTTACCAAGTCGTCGTGGTGTAACATTCGCTGGTGTATGATCGAAATCGTCATAAAATCACTAAATAATGGTCATTTACCAGCTTGTTCTGCGGTTGTTTAATACACCAGAGCATTTTAAGATATACTGAGCTTCAAACAGCGACTAGCAATAGCAAGCCAATAGCAGATTTACCGTGTCTTTAAGGTAAAATCTAAGATTTACTGAGTGTTAACATACACGAGAGTCCGAAGTTAACGTTTATCACAGAATATCTAACGGAAAGATTTGCCTTAGTTGGAGCTTTTACAGTAACATATACGTTTAAACCCAATGTACCTATATTGTTGTTTAGCGTCCGGAAAGCGCTTCCGTCGCTTGTAATTTCATTACGGCTTTAATTAACCTGCCTGTTTACGAAATTATGTGCCAATCTGATCTAAATTGTTCGGCTACTAATTGAAAGACTTACCGAGTAAGCAGAACACCAAGCTGTGTCACTACTTAATGACTTGATGTATCGATTCGATTAGCGCTGAGCGAACTCTTTGCGCTACTGGTCACGTGTTCGATTCCCGCATGGATTTTTTTTATAGCCTACAAATTGTTCTTTTATTAAATTGTTTTTATCTTATATCAACGCCTTTCTCCTGTGTCATCGCTACACTTAACAGACATAAATCTCACATACACCCAACTCTGGAACAATTATTTATAAGCCATACAAATATATTTTCCGTGCGGGTATCGTACCCACGACCCGTAGTGCAGGAAGTCAGTTGCTTAGCCACTCAACAACCACGCCGTCTTAAATAAGGCGGGATCTGGCTGTTTGTGCAGATGAGATTTACTTACAGAATTATAACCACGAAACGGGGAAAAAAGTGGTTTGCGTTTTTAATAAAAATATATAATATAATCATATCAGCCAAAGACGTCCATTGCTAAACGAAGACCATGGGGAGCCCATAGATTTCCGCAATTGTGCATCATGCAGTGTTTCGTTTTTTGGAGAGAATTTTCCGATACTCACCACGCTTAGCAGGTAGGTTGGTGTGCGCAACTGTTTTACAGAACTGCTGCAACAGCACACTACTGTGCATGCCTCTGGTTTAGAATATCTTAGTAGTCTTTTACGACATTCACGGGAGGAGATAGAGTTGCATATACTATATGCTATGCTGTATTCTTAATCCGGATACCACGGGGAATAATATATCACAAAATCAAGTTAACCATTAGGTTAGCCATTAGGTAGCAGCTAGACACTGGTATTTACTAAATAATGCTTCTACGGAAGCGGTTTATTATCCAAAAAACGATGTCTCTTATGTATCTGCGTCATCCAGACGTTTAGGGTACCATGCGGCATCTGTAGCACTGTTTCCACAGCTCTGTGATAGTATGATACATGACACAACCTCATCGTTTCAGCCGAATGAAGTCCACTGCTGGACACAAGCCTCTCCCAAACATCACCGCAACGTCCGGTCTGGGTATGTTGTGTGTTCATCGGGGGTTTTGCCATAATCGTCACGCTTGGCAGGCGGATTGGCGATCGCAGTTAAATTGTTAATGTACTCGAAGGACGAATTAAAGCCAAATTATCTTTAGTAATAAATTTAATTAAAACCTTTTTTTAAACCTAGTGATGAGACGAACCCGTCATTCGCCTGGTGTTAAGTGTCACGCCCAATTTCAATGCTACCCAGAACTAGTCCAGTGGCATGTCTCCCACACAGTGCTATTTAAAAAGTTGTTTAGCCAGCATATTATCACGTTAGTGTGTGCTGTGCAGCCAAGTGATAGGTATAAGTTTGTGCAAGGGCCGATTTTAATCGAACATTACATTCCTACAAAATTCGACTCTAATAACAAACGTTTACAGTTATATTTTAAACAAAGAACATATTTGGTTAATCCATTATATCATTACACTGTCCTCGGTGCCAGTACAATATTGCATTGATAAATCATGGCTTGAGCGTTCAAGTAGTTGAATCGTCTGTAGCAGAAGACAAGAGGATAACCTCTTGTTTATGAAGTGTTGAGTAATCACAATATTGTGTTTGGAGACGGTAGTTTTCAATAGAAAAGTCCAGAGTTTCTTTGCCCTGAACTGCTATATTGTTGGTTGTGAACCGAGCTAGACAGTTTCAAGCCATAGTAAGACCTTTATATAAAATAAATACTACGAAGAACTTCGTGAAGACTTATTTATATATAATTTGCGTTTAGTCTTAGAAAGTGTACACAGCAGAGAAGTGTATTGACTTATTTAATAAAGAAAATGTTTATTTAGATATTTTCGAAAGTATGGCAATTTTCAAAAGTATTCAAGCCAGCCTCCCGAACAAGATGGTTTCCGAAAAGGCTCTAGTACCATGGACCACATTCATACGCTGCGGCAGATTATACCGATAGAAGACCGAGGAGTATAATCAGCCACTATGCTTAGCATTTGTAGACAATGAGAAAGCCTACGCTATGACCAAAACCATGGCGGTGCTGCAGTTTCTGCAGCGGTGCCACATTGAGTATCGGTACATCGAGGTCTTAAGGTGTTTATACAGAAACGCCACTATGTCGGTCCGAGTACATGAATAGATCACGGGGAAATTCCATTGTAGAGAGGAGTGAGACTGGGGGACGTTATATCCCCAAAACTGTTCACCACTGCAATGGAGGCCTTCACACTTAACATCAATGACGAGTATAACACTCACCTTCGATTTGCCGACGTCATCGTAGTCATGGAAGAATCGCTGCAAGAGCTCAGCTCAATGCTCAATGATCTCAACAGAGTATCGCAACAGGTGGGCCTTACAATGAACATGGGAAAGTCATGTCAAACGCCCATGTCGTGCCCATCCCAATATCTGTTGGGAACTTTGTTCTCGAAGTTTTTGACAAGTATGTCTACCTGGAACATACCGTCTAGTTAGGTAGGTCCGACTTCGAGAAAGAGGTCGATCGTTGAATTTGACTCGGCTGCACCGCGTTGGGGAATATTCTTCTTAAAATTTCCTGTCAAAGGCTGAGTACTGAATGTAAATGTAAATGAAAGTGTATTACCATAATAGCAATGATATTATATATTAAAAAAGAAGTAGATATGTTACATGCGTGCCAAAAGTAAGAACCAAAACACCCCCCAATTGTAGCACCTCGCAATTGGTTTGCCTAGATAGCTATCTCTTTTACTCTTGTTGTTTTTGCATCTTCTTTCTCACGACATGGTTGTGCAAGCGAGACTGTATTTTGCGCGCCATTTAATATGGACGTAACATATCTATGGTATAATATCATTGCATAATAGTGTTTAAATAATTTTCGACTATTATATTTAACGTTTTTTCGTCAACAAAAAACGTTGAGAAGATTCGTTGTTAGATAAGAAGATGCGTCATTATTCAATTTGCAATATTTTGTTAAATAAAAACATAATAGTCGAAAATTATTTAAACACTATTATGGTAATACATTATGATTAATCAGTACTCAGCCTTTGACAGGAAATTTTGAAGCACTTAAATAACAATTGGGTTACGATTCTCAAATACCTACTTCGAAATATTGATCGAAGGGATAGTACGTCACGTCGCACGTGGGCACTTTCGTAGTTTGGACAGCACTAAGACACAAACCGTGTCACTCACAAACTTCGAAACCCATGTCATCATTCGATCGAACTTGGGTCCCTCGATCTCTCAAAGTGACGACGCGAATAAATCTTGAGGAGTAGCTGTAATTATCATATATTCACTATGATCAACGATGCAAATAAGGGTGCCGGAACAGCCCATAGACCCATTTATAATTATCAGGCTAACGTACAAGTACGGTGCATAATTGATTC
Organism: Diloba caeruleocephala; assembly: GCA_947459985.1. Lineage (NCBI taxonomy): Eukaryota > Metazoa > Arthropoda > Insecta > Lepidoptera > Noctuidae > Diloba > Diloba caeruleocephala. Next base: position 16,940,539 of record OX381615.1, read on the forward strand.
GTAGACAAGGTGCTTTCATTGAACATTGAACGCCTTTAGTTATAATCTATAACATACATTTTAGAAGTATGATGTTTATAACAATTAAAAGAAATATAATTACAGTTAGTTCCATTACTGTTTCTATTGCACATGTCAGCGGGTACGCCTTTGATAACCAATCCATGTAGTGGCCTACAATTATTTTATGAAATCGTTTGTGTACTACAATTTTGAGTTAAGTTTTGTGTTTTATTTATATTATTCTTGTGCCAGCAGATATGCAGGTAGGAAGGTCACCAGTAGGTGACAGTTTCAAAAAAAGTTTTTTTAGACATTAATTATCTCGACATTCCGACGCGCCCTCCTCCGAACACAATCGGTTCCCGACGTCGGGCTCGGTACGCTGATGAGTCCGCAACTGATGGAATCCGGTGGCAGGCACGAAAATATTTTTCGTTTCTGTGCCCAACATTAGTACAGATGTTACAAATAGCTAGTATTCCTGTCCCTTAAAATAAAAACTAACCCCTAAACTACTAATTGAATCTATAGTAACAGCTAAAAAGAGGTTAGACATTTATTTACATTTTTACATATTTTACATAATGATCTTTGTGCGAGCACAACCAAATCCCTAAATAAGCTTTCCCCATAATATCTTGATGACTTTTTGTAATATCTCAAAACATCAGTACTTACGAACCTTTTCTTTTTATTGGTGCCCAGTGGAAATTCTTCATGAACTTCCTTCGCCCCGGGGAAGGGCGAAGGGGTATGCCGGACTCCTACCGGCTAAAACCACTGGGGCGGTCATCTTCGGCACCTAAGGGAGGCTCCAGGTCCTCGTATGATCACACTAGAGCCGAGTACTTACGAACCTATCGAATGCTTTGCGGGCTGTCAAGAATGGTCGCATAGTTTTTCGCAAACATTACGAGATATCTCAAAGTTTGCGAGAAAGTTCGATATGATACCGATAATATATATAGCTATGACAGCAGAGACTATCAATTATTGTTAAATTCTATCTCGAGACTGCAGGCCCGGATAGCAATAGTTTACATTTTGTTAAACGACTTAAACTCTAAATTAGAAATTTATTACAGTATTACATTTCAACGCCTGGATGTTTTATCTATCATTATTTTCACAAATGGTGTTTTAAATAGTTAAATTACATTTTTTTTGTCACGTACAATCGGTGAAGGTTTATCATTAACTACTGTCATTTTGAAAACCGTGAACTTCTTACTTTGGTTGACAAATACGGTACAGAATATGGCTCAGAATACGCTTCCAAAGATAAAATTACTGGTAACAAAGAGTATATTCACGTTCAACTAGAACTATAAAATTCATGATCGAATAGGTAATCGAAAATAAGATTTTGTTTATGGCAGTACATATTTTTTATCATTATACACCCGGCGCGTTCATCTTCGGCATCGAGGGAAGGCGGGCTCCAGGTACGCAGCGTAGCGTACAATGAAGCTTCGGGGGGCCCTTTACAATGCCCCCCGAGAGGATACTGGGGGGCGGCCTTTCTACAATCGCATCTCCTCAACTAGAGGGTGTCACCGCTTTACAGTCATCCCCTTGGCGTGCCACTAATGGGTGGCTCTAGTGTGATCACACGAGCACCTGGAGCCCCCTTTGATGCCGAAGATAACTTTTGAGATGGTTTTAGCTGAAAAGAGTCGCATGCCCGGTGGGGGAGGAAGTTCAGAATGAAATTCTAGTGAAAAAGGTAACCGTAACTTACACAACGATACTTTATTATACTGGACTCGCGAGTCCTCATAAAGGTTTACTTGCAGCTAGTTTAGAGTGAGTAAATTGCATTCAGGCAAATCCTGGTAGCAACCGTATGTAAGCTAGGATTAACACGAAGTGCTTCCATTTGAATTCATTTTAGGGTTCCGAACATCCTAAGGAAAAAACGGCGGAATCCTTATAGGATCACTCGTATGTCTGTCTGTCTATCTGTCCGTCTGTCACAGCCAATTTGCTCTGAATCTACTAAACCGATTAAGGGGATTACATCGCTCAAATCACAAAAATAGCGTAAGTTTAAAGTATTCTGTTGACTAATCCTTTTGTGCACCGACTATGTAAAAAATGTATGTTATACACATATATAGGTTATCACAGGAAAAGTGTATTCTTTAAAATTATGAATAAATTGTCCCGAATGTTGGATAAAAAAAAAAACTAAACAGGCTGTTTTTAACCTAAATTGAATTTTGTCTCTATAACGGCTCAATAGTCGGGTATGAGTTTTACACCAAAAAAGCGGAATAACGTCTGTAACAATTTGTATTCTTTTTTCTCATTTATTTTAATATTTATTGAATAATAAAGAATACCTCAAATGTCACAAGCAACGCCTGTGGCGCATGCTCGGAACGCAATACATCAGTGTCTTGACTAGTGGTGGTTAATATCGCATCTAGCGCGGTTAAGTAGCACGCTATATTCACGCAACGTATAGCACACGCTATGCCAGCTCCAACTAGACGCTATAATAATAGCGCCATTATAAAATAACGAGTAGCGAGGATAATAGCGCGAGCGAAGGCATAGCGCGGGCCTGGCGAGCCGGGAGGCGGTCATCGCGAGAATTCGCGCGCTATCAGTCTAAGCATTGATTTGACTTTTGCATAAATGCTTGTATGCTTTATTTATAGGGCCATGTTTCTTGATTAGAGTGGATCCAGTTTCTTAAGGCCATTCTGCATGATTAGTTGTTTTCTTTTGTGTATACTGAATTATCTTAGAGGTGAGCACTATTTTTGCAAGCCTAAGCCCCCCCCCCTCCTTTCTTTTATCTGATTTCATCACTAGGTGAGACAATATGTTTGTAGCCACTTATGATAGGTGACGGGTGAAAACTGCTGTAAGAAATTTTTAATAAAAGAAATATAACCCTCTCCTATATTAATCTATACAAATAAATAAAATTGAAGTGTCTGTTTGTAATGTCAAAATAACAGCTTTTTACTAAATGCATATGAAACTATATACGGGACATATAATAAAAAATAATTTGTTAAATTTTTTGTCTGTCTGTCTGTCTGTTTGTTCCGGGTAATCTCCGAAACGGCTGGACCGATTTTGACGGGACTTTCACTGGCAGATAGCTGATGTTCTAAGGAATAACTTAGGCTACTCTAATTTTAGAAAAATAATTAGGGTTCCGTGCAAAAAAAAGCCCCTTGAAATCCAATATATATATTCTATGTCAAGTGTCTATGTCGAAGTACTCTAAATTCCTTTTAAATTAAACGCGGGTGAAACCACGGGTCCCAGCTAGTTAATACATAAAAATCTATTATCCCAACCATGGAAAGTATGAGGAAAAGTTCACTAACTTTTCCTTACCGCTCCATTTTATTTTGATAGATATTATTTTACGTATCGAATATAAACAATGCAAAATCAATGACAACAGTGCGACACATCTTTGTTTTTGCCTAATTTTGGATTATTTTATTGTAGTATGGTCGTTTATCGGTAGTTGGCGGTAAAGTTACAAATACTAGTACAGGGACCAAATCCTCAAGGTCATTGGGCAAGGTTTAGGTTGAAATTTGGTATACATATGGATTTCTGCGACCAAAACATGTACGCGTAACGTAAATAAATGAATTTAGAATATAGGGGTCCTGTTTGGGGTGCAATATAGACAATTAAAGAATAAAGTTTGGCAAACTGTGCCGTGTTATATATGAAATAGAAAGGCTTATTGTGAGAGTCTCTAATGTATTAATTCTATTATTTTAAAATATATCGTTTCAAAGTTCTTTAAGAAAATAGTCAAATTTTACCATCCCCCTCCGAAACTACTGAGCCTAAAATTAATTCAGATTTTTTTTTAGGTAATAGTTCTTTACTTATAGATTACAATAATAATTTTATAAAACCTATAAAAAGTTTATGATCCTAAAATAACATGCTAAATCTTGCGTGCGTACAAACTTACGTTTGCGGTTGGAATGTATGGATAAACATTTTTTTCAACTACGATATTATGTTTGTTTTTGGGCTAAGTTATTGGTACAAGACCGAATCCAACAATAGACAATATATTCAGCAATTTCGGAACCCTCTCCTCTCGAGTTCAACTCGCACATGACCGGTTTTTTCTACAAAAAGTCGGTAAAGTATTCACTGAAAACACGGTTTCGGTACAGTGATCTTTCAATAGCTTTGCTGGGCTGTAGTGGTTCCATGTTAAATGCTGGTATTTTACGGCATTTGGCTGGCTGGAAGTAGACATTTTGGCACAGACGGTATAGAATACGTCATTCGGATAGGTAAGCGCAGTTGTAAGCACAAATATATATTTGAGTTGTAAATTTCTATTGATTTTAAAATTATGTTACATAGCAAGTAGTTAAATGTTTTCGCAGATAATATGATAATAGTATTTAAGGGTTTCAACGTCTACTTTTTGTAGAGTCAACTATTTTATTTCCTCATACGTACCTATGTAGGTACAGTCACGTATTTTATTTATGGACCCATTAAAGAAAAAAGAAAAATGTTTTTATTCATTTAAAAGTACTTTGAATAGTCAAACTTTGGTTGCCGCGTTCTAAGATGTAGATTTCCCATAGAGAAGAACGGGCAAAAAACTCCATGGTGACTGTTTGATAAAGGTTGAATACGATTGCTGCACGATTTTAATATTGAAGCTCTTGTGGTCAAAAGAACTCATGCTGCTGATGATGATAATGACTTCATGATAACGGTGGTGTTCTTGCCTATGGTACCAAGGACATTTAGGCTTCCTCTTTGTCTCTAACTCGATCCTGAAAGACGGAGACGCTGTAGGTACCACCTACTATTCCGTACTTACCGCACGTAAGTCCATGCCGGAAATCCGCATAACGCAACGGGAAGTTGCTCTCCCTGGACGTCCATAAGTCGAGTGGGCCAGACGGCATACCCGCAGTGGTACTGAAGCAGTGTGCTTCTGAGTTGTGTCATGTACTGACTGTAGACTGCCCACGTGCACCAGTGCCCAAAAAGGGTAAAAGAGCATCGAATTACAGGCCTATTTATTACCTCCTTGCTCTCTAAGGTGATAGAGTGGGTAATATATGAACAGATATTGGTGATCTTCTGGTGTATCTCACTCACCGTTGGGCTCTTGCCATTTTAGAGTCAAGGTGAGGCATTGTCTGTTAGCCTAGACGTAGCGAGGGCGTTCGATCGGGTCTAGCACCGCAGTCTTCTATCAAAGTTGCCATCATACGAGCCCGATACCCGAGGGATTATGCAACTGGATTGCCAGTTTTCTGTCCAACAGAAACATAAAGGCCGTTGTCAATGGCAGTTACTCCGATAGCTTAGACATTAAAGCTGGCGTCCCACAAGCCTCCGTGCTGTCCCCAATATTGTTCTTACTGCATGTCAATGATACGCTGTCTGTCTACCGCTACGGGCCGAGCAAACGTTTCTCGTCCCGTAGTGGAGGAAAGCCGTTTATAAGTTGCAAGTCCAGCCTTAATTGGAGTACTACAGCCATTTATGAGCGGGAACAGCTGGATACCAAGGTTCGGTATTGATTCGGTACAGAAGCGTACAGTTAGGATTGTCGATGATCCTAAGCTCATAAGCGATCTAGAACCCCTAAGACTGAGGAGAGACTTTGCCTCCCTGTATATATGCTACCGCTTACTGTACTGAGTTTGTTTTATATATTGTAGCCAACGGCTACTTTTTACCAAAGCACCTCCCTCCATCGGCGGCGAGTTCATCCACATACCCTAAAGCCAAAATAGTCTCGTACCGTACGGTTTCAGAGGAACTGGCAGCATGGGGCTCTTCTAAAAGGGCGTTAAAAGATTTTTACAGGTTCGGTAACGCGCCAGTAAAACCTCTGGTGTAGCAAGCGTTCATAGGTTACGGTAACCATTTACCATCAGGTGGGCCTTATGCTAGTATTAGTAAGTAGACATGAGTGGATAAAAAAAAACCTTTATGCAAAAATGCGTCATTTGATTCGCTATGACATTTATACGTTGTTGATATGTCATACACTTGATTTCGAGCTTTCAAACTTATTGCTTATATATGTAAAAATCTTAGAACAGATCTAGGATATCGGTCTCATATTGTATGACTGGATCGCTGGATAAATAGCTAGAACCAATTATTTAACTAGGTCCGTAAAACGCAAAATGCTTCATATCCAGTGAACGACAACGAAAATGAAACACGATAAACCAAGAAATAAATATATAACATAATATACAACATTTTTTAACAAAAGCAATAACTTTTCATTTGTCACAAAACTGCGCAGCAAAAAAGAAATAAAAGTACGAATTTCTATTACAAATGAAACTGTTTCTACTGAAGATATTTAGTTATATCATGATTTACGTTTAATGGTGGTTTCGAACTCTAGATAGATAACATCGCCAGTTGAACTAAGTAATGAAACATACCAAGCGAATTTGAAGCATAGCTTAGGTTTCCAACAACATAATTGGTGTTCAGTTTGTGAAGTTAAATTAAAGCAGCTTATAAAGCCTTAGAACTTAGAAGGCTTTGCATTTAGTCTAGGTGGATTATCGCTATTGATTTTAAAGAGCGTTGACCAGAACAAACATGTGCGTAGATAACCAACTTGATCAGTGTTTATTTTTTATCCACAACTAGTATGTTAGTTTTTCTCCTGTGTCGTGCGTACAGTTCATAGATATAAATCTCACAAGAACAAACATCCAAACGTCATCATCATGTCAGCCAAAGGACGTCTACTGCTGAACAGAGGCCTCCCTCATAGATTTCTAGAACTGTGTCGCGAATTGGGAACTTGCCAGTACTCACCACGCTGGCCAGGCGGATTGGTGAAGAATCCCATTGTTACCTTTTACGACATCTATGGGAGGAGCTGGAGTGGTGTATTCTTAATCCGGACACCACACGGAATAAAATCCAGATACGGAACAACTATCTGTAGGTCATATAAATATATACAAAGAAGTAATTTCAAAATTAAAACTTTTTACTAAATGCATATGAAAGTATATACGGTACTTATATCAAAAAACTTTTGACTTTGATTTTGACGGGACTTCCACTGGCAAATAGATGATGTTATAATGAGTAATTAAGGATACTTTTATTTTAATAAATAATCAGGGCTCCGCGCAAAAAAGTAAAACCTATGGAATCCAATATATGTACTAATAATAATTATAAAATAAATATTTATATATAACCCGATGTTTCTTAAATTAAATGGTGGTTGAAACCGCGGGGCTCAGCTAGTATTAATATAATCAAACCTACTATACGCAGCACAGAAAGCCACTGCTTCAAACATGCCTCCTCTATTTTTTAGTTTGTAATAAGAAACAGGATTGAGTTCCAGTAGACAATTAGAAATACGATTCATGTAGCCACAATTTTTTCCTAAATAATTCGTAAAACGCAACATTTGTTATCAAAATAAACACGTTTCAACTTGATTAAGTGGCTAAAGTGGGCTTTGGAATATGAAAGCTTATTTTACGCAAGTTTAGCTGTACGCTGTATTAAAGTACGAAACAAAAATATACGTATAAAAACATGTAACCTTGATCGCCTGTAAGTTGTTTGCACGTCATCATATTAGCCAAAAGACGTCCACTGCTGAACAAGGGCCTCCTCCAAAGACGACTGGTTACTACTCACCACGCTTCGGATTCAGACGTGAGCTTGCTAGTGAAGCAAACTCATATAAGAATCCGAAGTAAAAAGTAGCAATAACAAGACGATATTAGAGGTTTCACTGCGGATTTAGAAGTGAGTTTGCTAGTGAGTTCTTACAGAATAGCCATGTAGCACGCAGTACACATGTGCAACTATATTAGAGACTAGCTGGGACCCGCGGTTTCACCCGCGTTTAATTTAAAAGAAATTTAGAGTACTTCGACATAGACACTTGACATAGAATATATGTTGGATTTCAAGGGTTTTATTGTTTTCGCGTGGAACCCTAATTATTTTTCTAAAATCAAAGTAGCCTAAGTTATTCCTTATAACGTCAGCTATCTGCCAGTGAAAGTCCCGTCAAAATCGGTCCAGCCGTTTCGGAGATTACCCGGAACAAACAGACAGACAGACAGACCGACAGACAGACAAAAAATTTAAAAATTGATTTTTTGTAATAGGTACCGTATATACTTTCATATGCATTTAGTAAAAAGATGTTATTTTGATATTACAAACAGACACTTCAATTTTATTTATTTGTATAGATTTGTATAGATGTATAGATTTCACTACGACTTTTCCAAAGTCTGGGGCTTTTCCTAGAAAGTCTCAGGCCAAATACTTCTTCAAGTTTGCAATAAATTTTTATCCATTTCTTTTTTTTTTTAAGTCTAGATACGGATTGAATTAGGCTGAGTCATGTTTTTAAAACACACTAAGGTTTATAGTTAATATCCCATTTAAGCTGTCTATGGGCCGGCTACCCACAATATTTTGGAGGTAATTTGCATTGGCCAATTCCTCCCAAATACTTATCACGCTTGGCAGGCGGTTTATTAAGTGCACAGCGACTGTTATTGCACAGAAGGGATGTCCTCCATCCATGGGGTTAGTCGCCTTTTACGACATCCACTGATGATGAAGTGGTGCTATTTTCACCTGAATACCACACAGAACATTCGATGTTAACTAAATTAAAACAACTTACAGAAGGTGTCTTTTGTTTTTTGGGCATGCGCTTAAATATGCTCGCTCGCCCGGCGTAGTGACTACAGGCAATACAAATGTCCTAGATGGGTATGACCAGCAGTAGCAGCAGACTGCGATAGGTTCTTGATAATTGATGTTGATGTCAATGTAATGGAGTTTGCTGTCAAATAAAGAATTTCTTTCTTTCTTTCTTTTCTTTCATGTCATGGATATTTCACAGAAAGTCCAAAACGGCCCAATGTCAAGTGCGATAACACCATTTTTTATTTAATTTTTATTCTTTTTTTTATTAGACCCAGTGGAAATTCTACATGAACTTCATACACCCCCGGAAAAGACGAAGGGGCATACTGGACTGCTACTGACTGAAACCATTGGGGCGGTCATCTTCGGCACCTAAGGGGGGCTCCAGGTCCTCGTATGATCACGCTAGACCCACCCACTGGTGCCACGCCTATAGACACATCTCGGAGAGGGTGACTGTGAAGCACCCTCCCGGGGGAGATTGTATAGGATCCGTTGAAGCTTCCTTGTGTGCTGTACTATGCTGCGCACATGGCGTCGCGTGACCATATTGGGTTCTGCATGGGTGCATTTGGTTCTGCAGCGCTAGACGCCTGACAGTCAAGCGCCACTTAGAGGGCTATGGACCGCACGACCCCACCGTAGAGATGGCAAGTGTGATGACACTTATATCGCCACAATGAAACTACTATACATAACGTACAAAGATATCTAAGTTATGAACCATTAAGTACAAATCTCCGATGAAGTCAAGAATTCACCCTTGTTCGCCCAATTTTGGAGTACGGCTCTGTAATATGGAATCCCCATTATGAAATATACTCAAAACGTTTGGAAAGCATTCAAAGACGATTCCTCTACCACCTATGCTATGGTGATTCTGATCTCCTGACAAAGCAATTCACAAGCTACAACGACAGATTAAATCATTATAATATCAAAACACTTAGTAGTCGTAGAGAGATGCTAGATTTAGTTTTCATACATAAACTAATTAACAGTGCTATGGACAGCAGCGAACTCTTGAGCACCATTAATATAAAAATTCCAACTCACATTCCTAGGAAAAACACCTACAATTTATTTCATGTTGCAGTTTCAAAAACGAACCTCGGTCACTACGCTGCTGTGCCTAGACTCTGTAGGCAACAATACCTTGAAAGCCCACGATATTGACATCTGTGAATCACTGTCGAAATATAAAAAGATTTTAAAACAGCTCTTTTAAAAGAACTTTTCGTTTTTATTTGAACTTATACATGTACAAGTAGTTCTTACAATAATTTTACCTTAATGTATTTATTTTTAATTTAACTTAAGTTAGTTGTGCTTTAGCTTAGTCGAAATTTTTTGGATGCTGTGGCCTCCTATAACTGGAGGAGTACACCGTTAGAGGACCCATTTTAATTTGTATTTCTTTATGATGTTATATGTATGTCCTTTGTTGGAAGCCCTTAATAAATAAATAAATAAATTCTGAAGCACACAAGAAGAAAATTCACAATAACTTTACTGGACGCATATAGCCAGTTGCACTCACTGTTCGGTATAGGATCGGTGAGGTTATGCAACATAGTAGTATTTTAACAGGGCATTTCTGTGTTTTGTAGGGCACGTATCATCATTGCTGTTATTATTGGACGGTAGTCGTTAAGCCGAGATGGAGGCTATTGGGCTGCGTGAACAACTCTGATAAAAAGTTGGCCATGAACCAAACGGCACACAAAACAAAAAGAGCAGCTAGGCTTCAACCCGCTAGGTATACTAACTTGCCTTTTGCGTGCTCATACCGTGCGCCCCCGGAAAGACTATGGTGCGCAAGTGGTCACGTGTCGCCCTGTGCGCAGCTCAACGCACAGTGTGGCTTTGTTTGTTTGATCTCTTCCAATCCCCACCGAGATGTACCTAAAGACGATGCACCAATCGGCGGCTCTAGTGTGATTGTATGGAGGACTTGGAGCCCCCAATTCAGGTTCGAAGATGACCGCTCCGGTGGTTTTAGCCAATAGGAGTCCAGCATGCCCCTCCACCCTGCCCCGGTACGGTGGAAGTTCATGATATATTTCCACCGGGATAATAAAAAAGGCATACTAACTACTAGTTAGTTGGAGGCTACATTTTAACGGCGAAACCACTCCTCGATACTCCGAATCAAGTGTTAAGTCAAAAGTTTTGATGTGCTCTTATATATGTAAGTACTTTATTCAAATTAAAGATAAATGTATTGTTTATATAATGTATATTATAATGATTCTATCAGAAAAATCTTCATGAAATTTTATTTAACATTCCGTCGAGACGTCGTTGAAGACAAAAAGCCAAAGTATTTTCTGTAATTAACCAACAAACAGTGACCTCCGCTATCTTAAAATATTCGAGATATTTTCCTCTTCTAAGAAGCTTAAACTTCAGACAACCTTTTAAGCTTTTCCGTAATGCCGGGAAGCTTTCTGGTAAAGATAGATTTTATTTATTTTCCTTCGGGCAATAAACTACGTTCATTCATATTTTCAACGTTTCAGTGTTGAAAGGCAACGGAATTTATTGCTTTGTATTAGTATAAATGCAATTACTTTATGTTAGTTTAATAAAGCAATCTCAACTGGTATTCCTTGGAATACTTTCTATTCATGCATTTCAGAAAAGTGTCAAGTTGGAAGGGCTCGTAATATCGCGTATCCAGGCCATAGAAAGACGCTTCGCAACCACCGGTAGACAAGCTGGTGAGGTGAAGAAAATCCGAAAAAAGCGCACTGATTGGACCCTAAACACTGTTTCATCCTGTAATACCCTCAATGCAATTGTATGTGTACCATTTGCATCACTCTACGAAGGGTGAGGAAACTATGGAGTAAATCTGGATCCCGCAATATTTGAAACTTGAATCAATTTGTAATGTGACCATGTTTTAATATGTATTTTTTTAGGTACATATTTGAACGTCGAAAAATAAAATAAATAAAAAAAGGGTAAAATGTTAATGTTCAAAACATCGAAAACTTAAATATCGATTGTGAAGAAATGTTTAAAATTGTTATACCTAAGTTTAAAATGTCCAAGATTAAATGCCAAGTGATTAAAAAATTGAATGATTAAAAAGGTCGATAGTCATTATACCTAAATTCAATATGTTCACAAACGACAGAAGGTTCGGGGTTAAAAAATAACCAACCGCCCTTTTTTATTATTGATCCGGTGGAAATATATATCATGTACTTTCTTCACCCCGGGAAAAGGCGAAGGGGCATGCTGGACTCCGACCGGCTAAAACCACCGGAGTGATCATCTTCGGCACCGAAGGGAGGGTTCTGGAACTCGATTAATCTCCATCAAGAACCACCCGTTGGTGCCAAGCCTTTAGGCACATCTCGGAGGGGATGACTGAAAAGCGGTCACCCGCCTCTAGTGGAGGGAAGGCGACTGTAAAGAGGCCACCCCCCAGCTACCTCTCGGGGGGATTGTAAAAGATTCCCCCGAAGCCTCGCTATGCGCTGTGCTACATACGCAGCGGTACGTAACTACATGCACACCGCTTTCTTCCCGGGGGTCGCTCGGTATGAGCATGCAGATTTCCCAATAAGCGCGCTCGCGACCCCCAAGGCCCACCGCCATATAAAGACGACAAGGTGCTCAGGCGTGTTGGACACGGGTGCCGCGGCGGTTGTTACCCCGGCTCCCTAACCTCCTCCTCCGAGCGGGATCGGGAGAGGGCCGACGCTGGCTGCTGAGGCCGCGACCTCCTTCTGGAGCATTACGCTCTCACAGAAGCTATAATACAGCACTCCAATTTTCATGCTCTGCCAGCATAGCTACTACTGGCAAAGCGAGATCTTGCCTGATCCGATCGACCAGGATCCGCCGCTCAGCAGTCCACGCCGGGCACTTTCCAAGCGTTTGCTGTATCTTGATCGTCTCCACAGTGTGTGGAGTGTGGCACTGTGCCGTGACCTCGCGTACTATCCTGTGGAAGTACCCACCGAATCAACCGTGTCAGGTGAATACCTGCGTCAGGCGGAATGTGATGCGCTCGCTGCTTTGGAGCCAGGCTCCGAAAAGTGGCAAGACAGCCTCAACGACGCGCTTTTGCACCTACTTTGGTAGCATGAGCCGCTCGCGCCACAGTTCGAGTGCACGCCGCCGAGCCTTTTTTTTTTTTTTATTGGTGCCCAGTGGAAATTCATCATGAACTTCCTTCGCCCCGGGGAAGGACGAAGGGGTATGCCGGACTCCTACCGGCTAAAACCACTGGAGCGGTCATCTTCGGCACCTAAGGGAGGCTCCAGGTCCTCGTATGATCACACTAGAGCCACCCACTGGTGCCACGCCTATTGGCACATCTCGGAGAGGGTGACTGTAAAGCGGTCACCCCCCCAGGGGGATTGTAAAGGATCCCCCAAAGCGTCCCACGGCAGCGCGTGACCACATGCGTGCTACCGTCTTCTCTTGGGTCGCTTGGTGTGGGCACGCAGATTCCCCAATCTACGCACCCGCGAACCCAGAGGTCCCCCACCTTATAGCAACGGCAGGGGTTTTCAGGCGTATCGGAATTAGGCGCCAGGGCGGTTGTTACCCCGGCGCCGTCTCCTTCTTCTTCGAGCGGGATCGGCCCTCTCCCGATCCCGCTCTGCGGTCTCCTTCTGGAGCATGACGCTCTCACAGAAGGAGACCACTGCATTCCAATTTTCGTGCTCTGCCAACATAGCCGACACTACTGCTGGCAGAGAGAGATCTTGCCCGATCCGATCGACCATGATCCGCCGCTCGGCGGCCCACGCAGGGCACGCCTCGAGCGTGTGCTGTGCGGTGTCCTGGTCGCTATCACAATGGTGGCATTGTGCCGTGGCCTCGCGTCCTATCCTGTGCAGGTACGCGCCGAAACAACCGTGCCCGGTGAGCACCTGCGTCAGGCGGTAGGTGACGCGCTCGCTCCTTTGGAGCCAGGCTCCGAAGAGCGGCAGGACGGCCTCGACGACGCGCTTGGTTGCAAACTGCATCCGCAAGCGATGACGCCACTTTACAAGTGCACGCCGCCGAGCTAGCCGCCGCAGCTTGTCCAACGCCCCTGGAGGCGCGCCTTCGCCGCTCTGGCGGAGGGAGCGTGTCTGATCGTAGACCCACGCATCCATCTCCGCCAGGATGTCAAAAGGCGGAAAACGCGCCAGGAGAGTTGCCGCCTCGTAGGACACCGTTCGGTATCCTCGAGCGATCCGGATAGCCACTCTGCGCTGCAGACCGTGAATTTTGGTTCTGCAGCGCTGGGCGCCTGATAGTCGAGCTGAACATACAGGCGCCCCGTATAGGACCACGGACCGCACGACTCCTCCGTAGAGACGGCGAACTTCCTCACATGGTCCCCCGAGATTGGGCAGCAGCCGGTGTAGAGCACCCACTACCCTCTCGACTCGGGGGACGAGGCGCTGGAAGTGCTCTTCGAAGCCCCAACGACTATCCAGGGTGAGCCCCAGGTATTTCATGTACCGGCCCACCCCGATTTGCGCGTCACCAATGCGTATCCACGAACTAGGTGGTTCTCTGCTTCTCGGCAGTTTGTGGAACCATAGCGCCTCGGTTTTCTGAGGCGCTATCCGCAGACCCAGGGCGTGGATTTTGGCCACGACAATTGCCACCGCTAGCTCCGCAAGCCGGATGGTTCCCTCGAAGGACTCCCCGCTGGCCAACACCAGAGTGTCATCAGCGTAACAGACTAAGCTGACGCCAGCAGGGAGAACGACACGCAGGACCGCGTCATAGGCGAGGTTCCATAAGAGAGGGCCGAGAACTGACCCCTGCGGAACCCCGCACGTAATCTCCCTCCGCTTTACGCTACCGTCCCTGCCCACGTAGCGAATGTGCCTATCACGCAGATAGGCCCCAATGATGCCCTGCAGGTAGGGCGGACACTGATGATAGACTAGTGCCGCCCTAATAGCACCCCACGGGATGGAGTTGAAGGCGTTGACGATGTCTAGGCTGACCGCCAACGCCACCCCACCCCGCCGGGACACTGCCTGTTCCGACAGCGAGCGGACGCGAAGAATCGCGTCGATGGTGGACCGCCGCTGCCGGAAGCCATACTGACTTTCGGCCAGGTCGGGGCCAACTCGCGACAAGTGCTCAACGAGTCTTCGGGTAATTATTCTTTCGAATAGCTTCGAAGCCTCGTCGAGCAGGCAAATGGGACGGTATGCAGAGGGAGACTCTGCAGCCCTTCCTTCCTTCTTCAAGAGAACCAATCCGGCTTCCTTCCAGCCGGACGGGAACACGCCACTACGGAGGCAACTGGTGAACAGCCGCCTCAAGCGGTCCCCAAGAGACTGTAGCGCATACACCCACGCACGGCCCGGAATGCCGTCCGGACCCGGTGCGGTGTTGCGATTCTTCAGGCGGCCAATGGCTCGGCCCAGCTCCCCATCCGAGACCCCCAACTCCTCGGCCCAGTCCGAGGCAGTTGGGGGTGGAGAGGGACCAGGATGATCCCGGACCACCGGAAAGAGCGTTGAAAGTACTCCCTCCAGCAAATCCGGGGCCATGGTTTCGGTCACCGGGGGGACATATGGGCGCAACTTGCCCACTACCATACGGTAGGGTCTCCCCCACGGATCCCTGTCCAGTCCCTCCAGGAGCTCGCTCCAGGACCGAGCCTTCGCCTCGCTGATGGCGGTCTGAAATATCAGCGTGGCCGCCCGATAGGCTCTATAGGCCTCGTCAGTCTCTCCGGCTGTAGCGCTGTGCCGGCGTCGGCTTCGTTGGTACCGGCGGCGGGATGCCAGGCAGACCGCACGCAACTGTGCGATCTCATCCGACCACCAGTACACTGCCGTACGCCGGGAGCGCCTGGCCCGGGGCATGGATGCGTCGCATATTGACGTCATCGTCTCCCGGAACCAGGACGCTTCCTCCTCCGGATTGGGCAAGATCCCTTGATCGACCTCCGGCCAGGCCGCGACGTTGGCAGCTGCGACGAGCAACTCTCGATCTAGCTGTGTGAGGGCCCAACGCCGCGACCGCGGGCTGGGACTAGAACGGCTCGGGCAGGGCGTGCGGAGGGCCACGTCGAACATAATGTGGCGGTGGTCTGAAAGTGTGACCACCTCCTCCGCCACACGCCGCCGAGCCTACCGCCTCAAACTTTCGAGCACCCTACAAGATTGAGCGGCGATATCCTTGACCTTCGTGGTTCTATTTATACTTCGATGTTTTGGTTATCCGATGCCTCTTTTATACATTGTTAGATTTTCGATATATTAGACATATGTTATCTAACCATTCATCAATATAAACTTAGGTTAATTAAAATTTCGGTTTTATGTCCTTCGATATTTAAAGGTTTCGATGTTTTGAACATTAACATTTTACCCGTAGGTATTTTATTTGGGGTGCTAGGTCTCTACGTTCGTTCAGTGGCTGCTGGTCCCTCTTGATACGTCTGGGGGGAAGAGCAGTCGTCGGGCTGGTGCACCCTGGACCTGAGACTTTGGTTTTTGATATATCAAAACCAAATATGACATTTTAAGCTTATGAACATTAAAGCAGCCTAATCCCAAGCATTTTTGTCGTACATATAATTTATAACGTTGTAGAAACCCTTTCCACACAGCTTCTGTTTTATAATTGACTATTGAAAATAACTTGGGGTTTTAGATATTAGGAGACAAGTTCCAAATATCTAAAATACAATTAGATTCCTCTAGTTATATAAAACGTTTCGTTACTTAGAAGTATAAGCCAGAAGAAGAATGGTGCCCAGATGGTAGCTATCAGCAATCTGTAAAATAACAGAATTATAAAAATCCCTTTTTAACTAATATAGAGTACATAAATAAATACTGTGTAAACTTAATTGGTTGCATACATAGTTCGGCAGCAAATTGATGATGCATGCAGAAACCTATATTCCTACAGCAGGTGTCTTCGATTGGTTTAAACATTATGCTCAACTGCTCAAAATGACTTGAAGATAGCCAAATACAATAATAATATTGCGTTCGACCAGACAAAGGGGAGACGAAGACACTACAATATTCATTATTCCCAATAATTTATCACGGATCTTACATTGATCACAAATAAGAACCTAATTTCGGTGAGATTCATTGTGAATGAATCGATTTACATTTATCATTGTGTTACATGGGATACGACAAGATTCGATGAAAGCGATCGAGTTACAAACGAATTTGTATAGGTAATTGTTTAACATCAAATTGGAGGCTGGATAGGGATCGGTTCATAGAATTCTGGGAAATTTTCTTATTTGATAGTGGAAATAAGTTGGTGATGTGTATGCGGTAACAACTTGTTATTTGATTCATGTATCGCTCAAGCATATTGTTATCCATCAATTGTCTCCTTACTATAATTACCATACTGGACATCTGAATTTATTGTTTCCAACTAATCATAATCATCATTAGTCATCATTCATCATCATCATATATTATCAGCCAAAAATTTCCAGTGTTGAACGAAAGCCTTAAGACGACCGGTTATATGCCGTGTGTAACCATTGCCATTTTGCCATCGCCATTTTGGGGGGAATTTTCCAGTACTCACCACGCTTGGCAAGCGGGTTGGTGAGCGCAGAAGAGCTACTGTTCCACAGAAAAGACGCTGCTCCCCATCCCTACGGCTTTGAGCACCACACGGACCAATAATTTAAATCACTATTGTAACATTACGGAAATTTTATAAAAAATAGATCATATAGTACCTAAGTTAGTTTGAGTGTGCACAATTGGGAATTAGGAAGCAAAGACTTAACCCTACTTTTTTGTGTTTTGATTGCATGTTCTTTTGTCATGAATTGTTTTTACTATATTTTGAACATAAATAAAATTTACCTAATGAGGCATATAATAGAAAATTAAATAATAAAATACAGTTTTTCTTTACAGATGAGCTTAATAAATCAAAATAAATCTACCCACGTAGATTTCTAAAAATACGTTAAGAGTCACTTGTTTTTAAGTATACCTACCCATAAACATTACTGTGTGTACATCAGTGAACTTAAGAAGTTAAAAAATCCTATAATCAATCTATATAATAAGCGTGTTGATTACGACAACTTCAAAGGGCATAATATGATGCAAACGATCAATAAAGCAATGTAATTAGCATAACTTATTTTTGTTACATTAATTCGGTTATTAAAAAACTGGTTCTTATTTATTTTTATCTTTAGAATATAAGCATTTGCATGACTACAAAATCATTTATTTGCAATCACTGCCGTTATTTACTCCTACATAATACTATATACTTATCTGTATATAAAAATAATGTAGGTATATGAACCAGTCGCTCAGTTCAATGTCAAGCCAACGTCTATATCGTATAAAACGTCATGTACTTGACCTTCTTAACAATCATATTACGGGGCGATATCGACATTCTTAGTTTAGGCGGGTTGATAGAATTCCGGACTTACATAACGAATGCCTCACGTAACCGTTGATGATAAATGTGCTCTTCAAGATACAGAGGATTGTCAATGATTCTCAATATATAAACAGAAGACAACTATATAAGCCATATCGATCTGCGTGATAGCCATTCTGTCTTGAGGCTTTACTGGAAACAAATACAGTTCGTTACATACAAGTTTCCTGGAAAAGCGCTCACGAGTGGCGTCGCCCTTTTATAAAATTGATATTAGCCGGTCATGACAGACTCTGTACTTTAGCTGGGGTAAGCTTTTACTTGTCAAGAACCAGTAGGACCGCGATCAGTACAAACATTGTCCAAGATTGTTCTGATATAATTTTTACATTTCTCATGGTACAATACCATGAGAAATGTTTGAATTTTAAAGAAGTAGGAATCATCTAGATTCTTCAAAAGTAAAGGATTCATTTGACTTGAGCGTCAATATGTCTTCTGTATTACTTACTTCAAAAGTAGGTTTAATAATTGTATTAGTTAGGTAATTTTTGCTTAACATAAATGATGATATAATGAAAGGAGATCAGCTTATTCTACTTTGGCTACAATGACAAATCTCTAGTAGGCCAGTATAATCAGAAAAAAACTGAGGCTCACGTACACACGTACTTTATTAATGGTTTCAGATATATTCTAAGCATATTGATACTAATCAATATAATATACACATTATAGACATATATTAAATACAAAAATAAATCTATACAAAAGTGCCGCCTGCACATAGGCAACTTTTCCAAAAAACTAGCAACATTGCCACACTGAATGGTTATATGACGTGTCGACCCATCGTCTGAAATAGAAAAGGGAGGAACCTCCTGCCAGGCGGATGGTTTGCCTGGCGCGCCAAAGCACAACAGTTGATGTTGGGCGACTGTATATATGCAGCGTCACGCGAATACTTTACAAGCGTGATTCAGGATTCTTTGACGTCATCGGAGAGTTGCAATTAATGTTCAAGTAGATGTCGCTGTAAGTTGCAGTTGTATACTGGCGATGTAGGTATCACCACACGTGCAATCGAACACCTTATCCCAAGCATTTCGGCGGTCGTTGAACGGTGTTTGAACGTACTGTTATCCGATCTGCACCATGCAGTGCGGGTTTAAAAATAAACTTTTAATACACACCAACTTAGCTTTTCTTCGGGCTATGTCGTTTATCTTGGTTCTTATGTGCATTCTTGATTCCATCTAAATTTAAATCTAGAAATGCTAAACTTATGTTTCAGCTGGCGGGGCACATTGCTCGTAGAACGGAAGGCCAATGGAGCTGAAAAGTCCTCAAGTGGCGACCGCGTAACGGAAAACGTAGCGTTGGCAGACCTCCCACTAGATGGACCGACGACTTGGTGAAGGTTGCGGGAATCCGCTGGATGTGAGTAGCGTAGGATTTGTTCTTGTGGCGATCTTTGGAGGAGGCCTATGTTCACCAGTGAGATAATGATACTCTTACTCAGCATCTTTTTATTATCATACTATGATTTCTCATGTATATGCAGTGCTAAGTCTAGTTGCGGAGGTTTCATTTATATCTGCTTAATTTCATTAATCGCCTTATTATAGCGTCGACCATCTTCTCGCGGTGTAAATTTTACATTTAATTTGTTTTTCGTGCAGTGTATAAGTACTCTTGGGTCGAACTCAACCGTTTCCGGCATATCTTCAGCCAATTGCAATCTGTAACTCTTGAATATTGTTGCCAGTCCGGCTAACATTTGCATCTTCGCGAACCGCAGCCCTGTCAACATTGTTTTAATCAATTGGGTATTTTCTCTATCTTGTCACAGTAAATTTTCATTTAATTATACCTCACCATCATATTACCAAAGGACGTCCACTGCTGAACAAAGGCGGGGAGGCCTTTGTTAATATAAGCATAGATTTCCACAAATATGTTGTGATTTTGGGGGAAATTTACCAGTTTTCACCACGCTTGGCAGGTGGGTTGTACAGTATGGCTACTGTTACAGAGAAGGGATACTGCTGCCCATATCTGGTTTTAGTCCCTTAGACACCTTTTACGACATCCACAGGAGGATATGGATTAGTGCTATATTCTTAATCCGGACACAACGCGGAATTCAATTAATTAGTTTGATTTTTTTTTACCATACAAAAGAAAGCCCTTCTATACGAAGGTGCAATCATTTAATGTGTAATTACAGATTAGTATGAATATGGCTCGTCTTGTAATCACCATACTACCAAGTATACAAAATAATATATACAAATAATCACTCAACACGGTATACCGTGGTTGACTACTGGATATAGGCCTCTTTTAGGTTTATTGAATCATTTATATACTTTTATGCACAATAGTGGTACACAAGGCGGACGTAATGCCATAATTATGGCGTTTTCTACCCGTCAAACTTTGGATTGAAAACAACACCACGAACAGCATCGAAAAAGGTACAAAAAATCTATTTTACAATATGTATATATCTCAATAATAATAAGATAAATTAGGGCACCCATCTTGTGAGTGGCAAGTCACCGTCTGCCACAGTAAAGTTTCTCTTTTAAGATCCATTTAATCCATTTAGCACCCATTGCAATAGACCTTATAGTTGTAGTTTCCATTTCATACAATAGTTTTATACCTCCGGGGACAATCCGAGACTGCATTTTATAGTGTAGCCATGGAGAATCCCCGGCTAGTGTCCCATTACATTTTAGATTAAAATTCTCTAAAGTGCCTCTGCGTGTTGGACCCATGGCCCCGCGTAAGCCTATCAAAAGACTGGGTTCCCCCTTACAGGGGATATAAACCCGTGTAACCCGTCGCGTATTAATTGCCGGCAGCCGTGCACGCAATGAGGTAATAGAGAAATAAGATAAACATACATAAGTAATCTAAATACAGTATTTAAATATAAACAAATCACTTACCGATACAAAT
Organism: Diloba caeruleocephala; assembly: GCA_947459985.1. Taxonomy (NCBI): domain Eukaryota; kingdom Metazoa; phylum Arthropoda; class Insecta; order Lepidoptera; family Noctuidae; genus Diloba; species Diloba caeruleocephala. The sequence continues at coordinate 16,961,599 of OX381615.1, forward strand.
TCTATAACCTTCACCAAACGGCATATAAGTGTATGGTTTGATTATTTTTTTCTCTATAGACAAAAAACGCTCTGGTCTAAACTGTTCTGGCTCTGGAAAATGGATAGGGTTGCGTTGTATGTGGTAAACTGGAATGTGAATTCGAAGTCCTTTCTCTACACGAAGACCCGTCGGAAAAGTGTAGTCTTCCATCACCTCGCGAGTTAGGTTCGTTAGAATTGGGTGCAGACGCAGTGTCTCATCAATACAAGCATCGAGATAAGGCAGCTCTGAGCTACAATCATAACCCAGTTTGTTTTGGTGCTTTTCTAAGTACTCATCTAATTCTTTGAAAATTTGTTTCTGTACCTCTTCATGTTTTGCTATTTCAAACAGAGTCATAGCTAATGTGGATGCGGCTGTCTCGTATCCTGCTCCTAAAAATGATAAGCACTGTCCAGCCAGTAGATCATTGTCTATCTTTATTGACACTTTTTTGGATTCGCTTGTTTTTAAACTGATTATACTGTCACCGGTCAAATATTCGTTTGTGGTCAATGTTAAAATTAAATCAACTAAATCGTTCCGTGTACTCGGTTTATAGTCTCGTTGCTTGAATACTTGAGTCAAAAGATCAACAAAGAAATCTTTGATAGCGTTTGGGTATATCTGAAGCCCTAACCCATAGAATGTGAACGGCCATATAGCTCGGAATGTATTTTTAATACCTCTGTAAGTGGACCTTGAAAATATTTGTTCTCCAATAATTGTATATGGATTATTTTCAAATTCTTTTTCCATTACTTTTGTTTCGACACCAAATGCACAAGAACCGATACATTCCATCGTGAAACGAGCCATTAAACTGCTCAGTTCAATAGCATTGGAAGACTTGGTTTCATTTTCTAGCAGCTTTTCGAACACATGTGAACATTTCTCAATGATAGGAAACATATTTCTCATTTTGGCTGTTGTGTATAGCGGTGTTAGATTTTGACGGAGCACTTTCCAGTTGTCTCCATGTTCAAAAAATATATTTTTTGTGAAGGGTTCCCGCCCTGCATAATTTGATATCTCTCTGCCATGGAAGTAATAAAAGTCTTTTGCTAAAATAAGCTTGATGAGTTCAGGATCTTGCACTATGAGAGCGGGCTCAGTTCCATAAAATGCTCCAATGCATGGTTCATTAGGGAACTTGGCACAAATCTTGCTAAGAACATCACCCACGAAAGTTTTCAGTAATATAAATTCTCCATAATTGCCAAGAATAGGTACTGGTTTTAAATAAGGCACTTTCTTCTTCTCCCAGTAATCAAATTTTCTCTTTGAAAATTGATATACAAGTACGACTATCACAACTAATATGTATAGTATCCACATGACTAAAGTAAACAAAAACACAAGAGTACAATATTGTATATGTACGTCTGTTCAGTGCGACGAACGGCTTACAAATAATTATAACCCATTAGTATATATATTAAAATGCCAAAGATTTTATTGACAATGGTGATTTAAAAGTCAAGCATTGTTCTTGTGGGTAATTAAGATAATTATCATCTAGATAGTTAAGTAAATAACGATGGTAGATTATACTTATCAAAATTTTATTAAATCATAACGATTGTTCATTTTGATTGATCATTTTTGTATTTAAATAATGGCAAGTAATATTGATTCGTCGTTGTTTCAGCCAAATAATGTCTACTGCTGGACACAAGCCTCCACCACAGATCACCACAACGACCGGTCAGGGTGTGTTGTGTGCTCATTGGGGGGTTTTGTCATAATCGCACGCTTGGCAAGCGGGTTGTTAATAAACTCGAAGGACTGTTAATATTGAGTACAGCGCTGAAAATCTAATTTTTTGCACTTTTTATACTGGGTGCTAACTTTTGGTATATTTATACACAATGTACATATAGGTATAGGGTCTTGTCGATATAATAAAATTTCAACCTTTCAGCTTTCAATTTATACATAATTCATTACAATTTTTTTTTGTGTTGACATGATATTAGCTATCAATTAAGATAAATTAGGAAACAAAACATGATACTTTTAACCTAACAGACATTAATATGGTAGATGAAATATTGTCCGGTAGGTATTCAAGTCTTGTATTTTTATAAATGCTTGTGTCTAATATGATCTGCATGATTTTTCGTCCCATTCCGTATTACCAGAATGCTTTTCATTTTACTATTTCAATCTGTTCATTGTTCTTCATTTCGGCCAAAAGATGTCCACTGCTGAGCTAGGTACTACCCATAGACGAACGGTTACATGTCGTGTGTCGCTTGTCAGGTGGGTTGGAGAGCGCTGAATGGCTGCTGTTCCACAGAAGAGACGCTGGTGCCCATCCCTGTGGCTTAGAGTCCCTTAGTCATATTTTACGACAATGACGGGAGGAGATGGAGTGGTGCCATATTCTTAATCTGGACACCTTTTATTGTTCACAGTCAGTAATTACGTATAAAATAATGTTGAGTTAAGCCATCTTCGTTAACTTTGTCATAGATTCGATTTAGGTGATTATGAAACAGCCTTAATTATTTATTTATTTCTCACCATAATAATGATAAAGTAATAAAGTACTACATCAATTTATTGTGGGAGACTAGTGCCTGAACTAGGCTGAAGCCTGTATCTCTGGTTACTAAGCCACCAGAAGTCCAATTTTGCTTTTTCATAGACTGTGCCAAGCAAAAATTTTCCATTTTCTTGTTCTTTGTCTGTCTTTATCTGATTGTATCAAGTTGTTTCCTCTTGTTAACATTCTCTTGATGAATACTCTCCAGTACGTTGAAATAACTTTATCAGGCCCTCTCATTGCAGACAACATCTTGATATAACAATAAACTCACTGTTGTAATAAAATGTGTATATTTATGGCTTTGATAAACCCAATATTGACGATTTATCAAAATTTGTGTTAATTTTTTCTTCTTCTTCTTCTCTTAGATTATGGCTTCTGTAGAGTATCTTTCACAATTTCGCCAAAGTCAAGTAAAAGGGAACGTCGTACGGTGTTTAGAATAATGTATCTTTACATATTCATAAAACATTTCTCAAAAACGAAAAAATTCTATAAAATATGTGGGCAACGTCGTACGGTTCAACTGTTTTTTTTTCTTCATTTTTTCATATCTTTGTTTTATTTTGAGTCTTTGTCACTTGACATTTTTGACGAAATGATTGACAATTTTTGACACAATTAATGACAATTAACAATTTAGACTGTTTCATAATCGTTATTATTAACTTAATGCGAATAATGTAGTTAAATTTTAAGATTAGGTGGTATTTTAACTGGGTTTCGAGTAAACGTATTTTCGTAGTTAAATAAACATTACATATGAGATGAGGAACCGTATTCAATAGCTACTATTAACTTAAAAAATGTATTTCTAGACGTCGCTTTTTTTTTTCTTGTCTAGAGAGAGAGGTCTTGTTTCTTTAAATGAACATATGACGGTTGTTTTATTTCGTGTTATTTTAAATGACTGTAGAATTTGAGGAATACTCGGTGAAACGATATTAATGTAAAAGTTCGTATATACTTCCAGGCATTACTTAACATGAATGGATCTTTGTAGGGTTCCGTAGTCAAACACATTTAAAGTTTCGCCATGTGCGTCCGTCCATCTTTCCGACTCTCTGGTACAGCTATTTTACTCGTAATCTGCTAGTGCTATGGAATGACTTTTGGCATTTAATACGAAGCCGCAAAAGTTATAAATAAGATATACCTCTGTATATAAGGGGTTGTTTCAAAAACTTTTTTGATTTAGTGTTCCGTTTACAAAATATTAAGGTTTCAAGTGGTCATTTTTGTTAAAGTTACGTATCCCCGCCCCCTACAGGCTAAACCACTGATCCTGAACACTTGAAATATCCAGCGTATTAGCAAATATTACGAATTTAAAAGGAAAACGATCACGGATCACGGAGGCTTATCTAGTTTACGAGTAATAATCGACCAACATAACTATTCCATTGCGATCAAAAGAAACTTGAAATCCTGCTTACTAGAATGACGCTTCTACACGTTAAACGTATGTCAAACAAATTTAAAAAAAATTAAAGTTGTACCTACAGACACATATTTATTCTTTTATTGTTGAATTTGAATAGTTAAGGAACTGATATATAATAATGATTTGACATATATAATACGAGTAGTAGGGGAGCCCAAGAGGGGATTTTGGGATTTACTCGAGCGCGGCAGATTAATAAAAGTGAGGATACCTTGCATATTGATAAGTACATCCAGCAAGTATGAGGGTAACGCGACAGATTATTAAAAAAAAATTCGAGCATCTGAAATATTCGAGCGCGTCAGATTAATAAGTGGGGGGATAAATTACTAGCTAAGAAGTGTAAATTTTGATAATCTGACGTTTTGAGCGTAACCTAAGGGGTTGCAAAGTTGCAAAAAAAACGAGGTCTTGACATACTCGAGCGCGGTTGTGTTTTTATATATACCAGAATGACCAAAAAAAAAACTGACGATTTCCGCAAGCCGAAAGTAATGAAAATCGTCAGTTAAGATCCGAGCGTGCAGCTAGGGTAAATCATGTACAAGTTATTCACCGCCATCAAAGTACCTGCCGATTTTCAGAAGCCAGAGCAACAGGACAGTGTAAAAGAAAGTGATATCGCACCGGAAGTTTCTGGGGATAGTTGTGAATCACATGCTCCTGTGACTTCCACAACTGAGGCTACTGATGTATCGATAGTAAGTGCTTATGGTAATAAAATTAATAAATATATGTAAAGAAAACTACTTCACTCATATACGAGCTCTTTTCTTTATGCTTGTCTTTGCCGTGTTATCGACAAAGCTTAATAGATGTCACGACTGACAGTGGTGACATTGAATTAAATATATGAGAGTGAAGAATAAATATACTTATTTAAAGATATTTTCTAAATTTGATATAATATAAAAAAGACCCGAAATAAAGGCTTTAAATGTTGTTCCTTTTGTTTTACAGGTCACTGTAACAGATACTGTAATAATTAGTTCAATACTGTTAATATTGCATATAAATAAATTTCTTTTATTTTACAGAGAAACGCAAAACTAAACTCTATTATATATATATTTCTGAAGAAAAATATTACAAATGATTTAAAATAAAATTTAAAATACTGATTATTCCTACACAAAGAAAAAAGAAAATTTTCTTGAAACAAGAATTTATGTTCGTGAATTTTTTTAATCATTGTGTTCTTGACTCAAAAATTCGTTATATTGATTAAAATAATTAAAATTTTTACTTCATTGATAATTTTATATGGCTAAAAAAGATAAAAAAAATAATTTCTATTATTTTTAAATTACCTATGCTCTTCAAAATAATCGTCAGATTTTTGGTCACTATAACTGGGACATCATGATGAACCTTCAGTATGCTAATCTGACGCTCACGACTATTTCGAGATGGCGATTTTTTACATTTTCAGGAATTCACAATCGAAAATACGTAACATGTACATAATTGGCGGGAAAACTTCGAGCTGCTTCGCATACTAACGTTTCGTGAAAACAGAAGACGGGCGATTGCAATTGTAGCTGGGGGAGAGCGACAAAGTGAAGTACTAGCAAGCCGCGAGTCGCATTTCGCGCTACTTCAAATTAGTTTTTTTATTATGATTCGATTCGTCCTGCGCTCCTAATTGCCACGGTCTACCCTACCTACTGTTTGAATGTCACGCATTCATTTGCACGTTTTTAGTTTTAGTTACACTTTAGTAGCTCGAACCGTATGTGTCGGCTATGTTGGCAGAGCACGAAAACTGGAATGCAGTGGTCTCCTTCTGTGAGAGCGTCATACTCCAGAAGCAAACCGCAGAGCGGGATCGGAAGAGGGCCGATCCCACTCGAAGAAGGAGGAATCGGCGCCGGGGTAACAACCACCCTGGCCTCTAATTCCTATACGCCTTAAACCCCCTGCCGCTGCCACTGGGCTCCAATAAAAAAAGCTCGAACCGTATATACAACCACATAACTAAAACCATACCGTGTGGTTCTCGGCTAAGAATATACCATTCTTTTCCATCCATAGGTGTCGTAAAAGGCGACTATGGGTTGATATTAAGGGGATGAGCAGCAGCATCTTCCCGTGTGATAGTAATGAAATACTGCGATCACTGATTAGTGTATTAATATTGTGATCACCACGCTTGGCAAGGAAATCCCTTGCCAAGCGTGGTGATCACGAAGACACTTGTCCCCTAAGGACTGGAAACTTAGTAAGATCTCCGAGTGGCATTGACAAGTAAGTACACCTTCTTCATAACTTTCTATTGATTTACGTCCCTGGGCTTTTGACGGTCGATTTTGATGGACATTGGTTTAACTTTCCGTACATTTATATTCTCTTTTACCCTTCCCTGGAGGCAAACTAAAGTTTTATAACTTTTAAACTTCTAATATCAAATTTAAGATTGACGGCCTTATCAGTATTGAGTATAAGCTGTGTTTTGCTTCTCGCAAGTCGACTGGGGGCTTTACATAGGCTGCACTAAAAGTATCGGGAATGGAATATTTCCACTGTTCCTGTCATATTAAAATCTTTTTAATTGAAAACTCCTTGGTTTTACAAATCGAATACCATTTATTTATTTAAAAAAAGATTCACGGTCTTGTCACAAGGTTTTGTCAAACTTGTTTAGTCGTTGAGAAAATGGAATTGACTCGAGAAAATTCAAGAGCGATGATTTATTATGACTTTCGAAGTGGTTTAACACAAAAACAGTATGTTGGCCGGATGATTTCTGCATTTGGTGATGAAGCCCCATCCAAAACCACAATTTATCGCTGGTTTGCTGAATTTCAACGTGGACGTGTCAAGCTCAGTGATGATCCTCGTCAAGGTCGTCCAAAAACTGCAGTCACCCAAGAAAACGTTGATGCTGTGCGTAAGCTGATTGAGGAAGATCGACATGTGACATACCGCGAAATTCAGGCAACTTTAGACATTGGCATGAGTCAAATACAAATAATCTTGCATGAACAATTAGGTGTAAAAAAGTTGTTTTCCCGATGGATACCGCATTTGCTATGTGAAGAGCAAAAAGCGGCTCGCGTTACTTGGTGCGTCAGAACTCTCGAAAGATTCCACGCAGGATCCTCAAATGCTGTATACAACATCGTATCAGGTGACGAATCCTGGATATATGCGTACGAACCCGAAACAAAAAACCAGTCACGAGTTTGGGTGTTCGAAAATGAGTTAAAGCCAACAAAAATTGTTCGTTCACGGAGTGTTGCAAAAAAAATGGTGGCCACGTTTGTCTCCAAAACCGGCCATGTTACGACTATTCCTCTTGAGGGACAAAGAACGGTTAATGCAGAATGGTATGCTAGCATTTGTTTACCACAGGTCGTTTCTGAACTCCGTAGAGAGAACTGCAACCGCCGCACCATCCTCCATCACGACAATGCGAGTTCTCACACCGCGCACAGAACAAAAGAGTTTTTAGAGCAAGAAAACATAGAATTATTAGACCATCCGCCGTACAGCCCCGACCTAAGCCCTAATGATTTCTATACTTTCCCTAAAATAAAGAATAAATTGCGTGGACAGAGATTTTCATCACCTAAAGAAGCTGTGGACGCCTACAAAACGGCCATTTTGGAGACCCCAACTTCCGAATGGAATGATTGCTTCAATGATTGGTTCCATCGTATGGAAAAATGTGTCAAATTTCGCGGAGAATACTTCGAAAAGCAATAAATACATTTTTAAATAGTAATGTTGTGTCACTTCCTTGATTCCCGAAATTTTCAGTGCCGCCCTCGTAGTGGTATTTTATTTGTGGGTAATTCCTAAAATAGTAACCTTAATAATTTTTCCTCGAATATTGTATTAAATTTCCGTATGGGTCCCAGCAAATAATATATACAAAGGGTTGATATGATGGCATGGTTGGCGCAGTGGCTAAGCGATTAGGTTTCTGGGCGACGTGTTGCGGATTTATCCCTGTGCAGAACAAATAGAAATACTTCTTTCTTTTTAAAAAAACGTTGCCCCACACTAGGATTTCTCCTGTGTCGTGGGTGCGTTTACAGACTTGAATTCCACACACAATACACCCAGACCCGGAACAACTACCTGCAGATCGTACAAATATTTGTTCCGTGCGGGAATCGAACCCACGACCCGGAGCGCAGCAGTCGACTGTATCAACTACTGCACCAACCATGCCGTCAATACTAGTGTGGGAAAATATAAAAAATAATAATAAGGGGCTCTCCCGTGTGCTAATGACGACATATGTCTGATAAGTATCATCGTAATTGGAATAATATCCTCTGTGAGCGCTGATTGTAGTGAATAATGTATTTTCGGAAACCCCATGTTCAGCAATGAACATCTACGGTTTCATATGTATGTTATAATACATGAAGCCCGTAGGCGTACTCAGTGTCAGTCCAGTAATATAACAAAATATTACTGGACATACTCATACACAGACATCAGCTAAGATGAAAGTCTATTTTAAGTCGTCGTCATTTTGCTAATAGCAGGTCAATACTCCTGTATCTAATTTCAAAGGTAAGCCTTATCTAAACTTTGAAGCCCTTTAATTGCTTGCAACTTAGTTTGCAATTAAATAGCAGTGCTTTCGGTGAAGCAGCCGAGCAACTTTATATTACATTGTACTTAAGCGAGCAATTTGCGTGCAAGAAACGGGTTGCAATGAAAAACCACTTTCATTTACAAAGTGTCAAAGTACTCGGAAATCACGAGGTCACAGTACTGAAACTTAACGTAAAATTGTACTTGCTAATGATGAGGGACGGAAACTCCGTATTTCTCTTTTAAGTAAAAATTACTTCAGATTTACGGATAATAGATTACTCAGGGCTTTGCCAAACAGGCTTAAGGCCAAAACATAAGTGCCCGGTACGACGTCACGATATCATGTCGTGGAAAACTATAATGTTCATCGCCGAGATTGACGAAAGCGTTTGATAACTAATTACGAGGGTGATATCAATTTTTCAAAATTAGACTTTATATTTTCGAACCTGAAAGTCCAATCTCTCCCATACATTTGTTCCATTATGCGGCGCCGCAGAATTGCAACAGAAATTGTCACGACGCGATGTCATACCATTCACATGGGATTTCGCCCTCAGGTAATATTGATTCAACGTTTTGTTATGTTTATTTTGCTACGAGAGTGTTTGTAGCTTCATCTGTAAGGATGATTTAATTTTATGCGTTTTTACAGTGACTACTTTTTGCACTCACAATGGGCCTCATAAGAAACCTCAATGTCACTCAGCAAGCTATGGAGAGAGCTATGCTTGGTATTTCTCTACGAGATCGAATCAGAAATGAGGAGATACGTAGAAGAACTAAAATTGTCGACATAGCTGAAAGGATTAGTAAACTGAAGTGGCAATGGGCAGGGCACATTTCTCGTAGGACTGATGTCCGTTGGGGCACAAAGGTTCTAGAATGGGGACCGCGCACCGGAAAACGCAGCGTGGGACGACCTCCGACGAGGTGGACAGACGACCTGGTGAAGGTTGGTGGGGGTCGTTGGATAAGAGTGGCATGTGACCGCTCGTTGTGGAAATCTATGGGGGAGGCCTTTGTTCAGCATTGGCCTCCTGTGGCTGATATGATGATGACTTTTTGCAAATCACAAAATAATAATATTGGGAAATTCAAAACTGTACACATCGGTTCAATTAATTCAGCTCGGTAACTAAGTAAATCGTGATTTTTATTTCCTGGATAATAGAGCACTACCTGCACCACCTCTCCGCTCGCGTACGTCGTGTGCAATAAATTAAATAGTTTTGTTAGCGTAGTCACGACATCGATGACTGACGTGAAGTATGATTCTGTACGGTTGGAATATGTTTGTGTTGAATTTATCTTGTGCATGTTATCATATCTTATATTATTGCAACGGTTCCAAGGTCACGTAAAACGACAAAAACAGAAGTAAAAAATAACATTATATACTTTTGTATAAAATCACGAATTATACAATTATGTTACGCGATCAACACATATCATATCAGTCAAAGGACGTTCACTGCTGAACAAAGGCCTTCCTCGTACATTTTCACGATTATCTTGACATTTTAGGCGGAAATTGCCAATGCTTTCCGCGCTTTGTAGGCGAGTTAGTGAGCGCAGTATGGCCAGGCGTGGCAGCAATAGGTGGCTCTAGATGAAGATTATACGAGTTCCTGGAGCCTCCTGGCTTTTTTATAGCCTTACAGTCGTCCTCTCCGAGATGTGCCTATAAGCGTGGCACCAATGGTCGGCTCTAGTTTGATCGTAGGAGGAGCCGGAACTCCCCTTTGGTGGCGAAGATGTCCGCTCCGGTGGTTTTAGCAGGTAGAAGTCCTGCATGCCCCTCCGCTCTTCCCCGCGATGGAGGAAATACATGCTATATTTCAAATTGGTTAATAAAATGAAAAGGTATTGTTCCACAGAAAGGACGCTGGTTTATAATCCCTTAGTCACTATTTTCCACATCCACGGGTCGAGAACGAGATGGAGTGGTGCTATATTCTTAATCCGAACATCAGATAGAAAATTATTGATATGATACTGTGACTTATTTATTATAGTTGACTATTTTATAAATATACAACCCACATATCGATATATTGACACCTATAAATCTGAACATAGATGATACGAAAAATCAAGCTAAATGTTGGGTACAAGTATCGTATCATAAAGCTTAGTAAATTAAAACAACATAAATCATTAAACGTTCCGTATTACAGCCGATGATAACAACATAAGGTTGGGTTACCACCTGACGGTAAACAAATAAGTCAATATATCATAAGTGAAGCGAACAGATAGAATCAAATCATAAGACATTTAGCTTATATACGCATGAAATATATCTCCGTCCCAACGGAATATTTCTATTTATTGAAACACAAAGTAAAAGCGACAGGAAGAAAAACAAACACATGTGGTTGGACGGAAGTTAATCAAATTCTCCGAAAGATGCTAGTTATACGAACATCCTTCGATTTACTCTAGGGAAGATACTTTATTATTATTTATTAACTAGATGGACGGGATTGTTGTATTATTTCTGTAAACGCTCCTATTCCATTGCAGTGTTTATATATAGAGTGAAAGCAATCAGACTTGGATTAGACGTTCAATTTAACTTTGTACATCTATGTAAGTCTGCAGCGCGAAATATTCGGAAATTGCCTAAGTGCTGACTCAGAGTTGTATAACGTGGTGCAATTGAACTTCATATACTCCAATTCTATTATTATATTCCAGGAATTACTTGCCATCGTGATCGGATGAAATGGGATCTTTGAGCGCTAAATACAGTAAACAAATTAACGCTGCCCAAATTCAAGGGTACTGCCTAGAAATACGTTGAATAACTACCCGTAGACCGTACATATATTTGTTCCGTGCATGAACAGAACCCGGGACCCAGACCGCAGAAAACCAATCAATTAGCCACTACGCCAACCGTGCCGTCAAACAAACTTTATAACACTTGTTTGCAATATCTAAAAATCATAGAACCTTCAGAAGACAAAAAGTCGCATTACTCCTATAACGCATGTAAGTAAATACACTTTACCCTATTTCGAAATCTCGAAACGAAAGCACTCCCATCGGAATTTAGGTTTAGGTGTTTATAAAGGACAAGAGTTTACACATACATTTGCAGAGTTTTATAGGTAGGGTGCAATCTGGTGCGTTACTACTGTCCTACCTATTTCAACGACCGTAACAATTGTAAGCGTAGTGCAGTGAAGACTAGGAACATCCAGTAATTTTCCCGGAACGAAAGGCATTCTGACGTAGGTCTAGGTCGGCAACGCATCAGTAATCACTACATTGCTATAGTCTATGGCTCGTATTCGAGAATCAAAATCTTCAATTGAAATTAATTGCTGGACCTAGTATATAGAGTTCATATTTGAGTTATAACCTCGACTCAAGTACTACTTGAGTTTGATTCTCGATCTGAAATACAGGCATACGAGTGCGGTTGCTACTTACATCATATAAAAACAACTCTATTTCGTATCTAGTTATCAAATAAAATAGTATATGAGGCGAAAAGGCTATATAAATTCAAGCCACTTTTTATCTTTAATGGCTACAAATACTGGGCCTTTATTATAGACTTTTACGAGCCTACATTTTACGTATTAAGTCCCTTTTCTTTATATTAAAAGAGGTAGGATAACAATTACTCATAATTTTGTAGACAAAGATTATCTGAAAATCATTCTAGTATTCGCATCATAATCTTATAGAATGAAATACAAAACTTTTACTGGTGCTAGGTCTTTTATTGCAAGAGGCCGGCTAGGTAAGTACCACCCTAGTGCCAAATATTCACCGCTATGCTACTGCTTTACATTGCTGAGCTCCGGTTCGAAGGGCACTGTAGCTAGTGAAATTACTGAGCATAAGTAACTGTCTAAATATGTTTAAGTGACGAGCTCCAGTATGATCCAGCAGTGGATATCTTTCGGTTAAAATGATGAGCCGACTAAAAAAGACATGAATATTATTTCAAATTAGTTCAGTAGCAGAATTGTTTCTGGTTTAATTTATAGTGGCCCGTCATCGCTTCCACGCCCCGTTGTTAATAATATTGAATATTTGACGTCTGAACAGTCAAGTGGTGAAATAGATATAGATTTTTAATTGTCTCGTTTTACGACACGCAAAACGTAAAATACTTATTTTTGAAAGTGTTTATTCTGTAGGTAGGCAACTTGTTGTATAAAGTAACTGAGTATACCCTAGGACTATGTTGAACTAGGAGGAGACGCCGCCGAGGTGCATAGATTGGGAAATCTGCGTGCCACCGAGCTAGCCACGAGGAGACGGTGGCGCGTATGTGGTCACGCGCTGCCGTGTACGCATAGCACAGCGCACAGGGACGCTTCGGGGGATCCTTTACAATCCCCCCCCCCCCGGGGGGGGGGGGGGGCGACTAACAGTCACTCTCTCAGAGATGCGCCGATAAGCGTGGCACCATTGATATATACCAATATACCAGTGGGCGGCTCTAGTGTGATCGTACGAGGACCTGGATCCCCCTTAGATGCCGAAGATGACCGCCCCAGTGGTTTTAGCCGGAAGGAGACCGGCATACCCCTCCGCCCTTCGTCGCGGCGGAGGAAGTTCATGAAGCAGTTCCACAGGGTACCAATAAAAAAAATGGGCTATGTTGAACTACATTTAGTTTTGGCTGTGTCGCATTAAGTTACGAGTACTTTTTCTTTGCTAAAACTTCGAGTATAACCGTCGAGTACACATTTTTTTTTATACGTTGTTCAAACTAAGATGTTCAAAGAAGACTTAATGTGCATTAAGACTATAACTCCAATTTCTAAACTCTTTGTAAAAAATAAAACTCAATAACATGTACATCCCTATGATGTATCTTACTGTTTAATGGTCCGCTTTCCCAAAAACTTACGACTCCTCGTTTTCCTCAACCTTGTTTTTCATAATTATAATTACGCTATTATAAAATAAAACATTATTAAGGTTAGAGTATTTTTAACAATAATTTGAGAAGCCTCTTCATTTAGGAAAGCATTCTTGAGCTTATAACGTCTTTTGTAATTAAGAGAGTGATTATTTGTGATCCAACCAGAATATTCAGCGTGGTAATAACTACATTTCATTTTTTAATCTCTCTCGTTTCTAAGAAACGCCTTCGTTTACTTTTTACTACGATGTTCTCGACGGTATTAAGAGAACTACTCTAAAGATTATAAAATAAAGCTAAATATCTTTGTGCCAATCTTCGACAAAAATGGTAGATAAGTATTAATAAATAACCAAGCTAGTGGAGGCGCAACCTTAGTACAAAAGATATATATTTTAGCCCTCAATCGAATTGACAATACTTACTAGACATGTTGTATGTTGTCGTTCATAATCGCCAGTTCACTGAAGTATATTGAGTACATAAACGACAGACGACAAAAATAATTTAATTTTATTTATTTACTAGCTGGGTCCCGCGGTTTCACCCGCGTTTAATTTAAAAGAAATTTAGAGTACTTCGACATAGACACTTGACATAGAATATATATATATATATTGGATTTCAAGGGTTTTATTTTTTTGCGCGGAACCCTAATTATTTTTCTAAAATAAAAGTAGCCTAAGTTATTCCTTATAACAGCAGCTATCTGCCAGTGAAGGTCCCGTCAAAATCCGTCCAGTCGTTTCGGAGATTACCCGGAACAAATAGACAGACAGACAAAAAAATTAAAAATTGCTTTTTTGTTATAGGTAACGTATACACTTTCATATGCATTTAGTAAAAAGCTGTTATTTTGACATTACAAACAGACACTTCAATTTTATTTATTTGTATAGATTAATTATTATTATAAATTATTAATAATAGATTTCATGATTTAATTTTTAAGTGAGTTTAATTTTTTAGTATGATTAGTATATTAAGTTTATGATGTGATTATTGTGTATGATCTACAGTTGCTCGTTCTTAATTTAATTTTCAACACAAATGTATTTTTGTTTTGAAATAAATGACTTTATAACCAGAGGGATATAAATCATATTTTTCATCATCATCATCATTATATCGGCCACACAACGTCCACTACTGAACAAAGGCCTCCCCATAGATTTCCACAATTGTGTCATCATATTGGGGAGAATTTGCCAGTACTCACCACGCTTGGCAAGCGGGTTGGTGAGCGCAAAATGGCTGCTGTTCCACAGAAGGGATGCTGCTGCCCACCCCTCTGGTTTAGAGTCCCTTAGTTGCCTTTTACGATATCCATGGGAGGAGATGAAGTGGTGCTATATTCTTAATCCAGACACCACACGGACTATCTTTATCGATTATATAATCTTTTTTACGAACCAAGAACAATAAATTACCAAAGACACAGCACGTGAATTATTTAAATGACTTCTATCGTTATTTAGAGCTCGGTCAGCTATGCATATTTGGGTAATCCCCGGAGCGTAGCGATACAAGTGCAACGGTATTGCACTGGCTCTAACAAAGGGTGTCGGGCTATTGTACGGGTAACGGTCGTACCATCCGGAAAATTGGATATGTCGTCAAGAAATATGCGATTGTTGGGTTCTATAAATATCGCAAATTTTTTGCTAAACTAAAATATTGGATTTCTGTACTAGACTGAAATCCAATATTTTTGTCACATAAAAGAAGGCTCGGTATACTATTATTCGTTTGGTTGGTAACTGGACTTTAATTTAATTGTTAACCCCAATTACTACTATCTATGTGCATAGTGCTTTTAATATAAAATTGTGAATAGTTTATTTTTCTTCCTTAATTTTAGCTTCTGATTCAAGTTCTTTCTAGAAATTTCTAGAAGAATTCACGTGAAATTGTTTCCGTTTTCATTTATAATTTCAGTAGATCCTTGCAAATAATCAAAGGGAGAACAAATCGTGGTCTTAAACCGAAACAAAAATTCGCAAGATAGCATGAAGTCGGTTAAAAATAAAGCAAACCATCACATTTAACTTTTACGAGAGTTATGGTGTCGTTAAGATGATTAATGTAGCCTCGGAAACCCGACTTGATTGGCATAAACAGAATTTAACTTAGTCCGTGAAGCAAACGCCTAAGTGCTGTTTTTGGTCGAGAAATGAACGGTATTCACCCTCTTGTTCTTTCTCTAGACTAATGAATTTTGAGTCTTCAGAAAATGTGCTGCGCTTACGTCTCTTTAAAGTAACAACAGTAAAAGTTCGAGAACATTGCTAAGCCGTTACTCAGGTCGAGGCTTGATAGCATTAAATTCAAAGCCGTTCAGCTGTAAATAAGATTTGATTAATTGGTGACTCGCAAAATTTGATTAGTTCGTGGCTCTCTACGGGACGCCTGTATGGCGAAATGTCAGGTGTCCAGTGCTGCAGAACCAAACTGTCACACACGGTCTTCAGCGCAGAGTTGCTATGCGTATCTCACGGGGATATAGAACATGTCCTACAAGGCAGCTACTCTCCTAACGCACTTTCCGCCTTTCGACATCTTGGTGGAGAAAGATGTGTGAGTCTATGATCAGACACGCTCCCTCCGCCAGAGTAGTGAAAGCGTGCCCCCAGAGGCTTTAGACAGACTAAGGCAACTGGCTCAACGGCGCGCACTCGAGATGTGGCGACGTCACCTTCGATTGCAGTTCGTGACATGTTGCAGTGCAGTGGTTTCCTTCCGCGAAATCGTCATGCTCCAAAAGGAGAATTCAGAGTGGGATCGGGAGAGGACCCATCCGGCATGGAGAAGGATGAGACAGCGTCGGGGTAACAACCACTCCGGTGCTCAGGTCCAACACGCCTGAGCCCCCTGCCACCGCTTCAAGGTGGGGAGCCTTGGGGGTCGCCGGTGCGCAGATTGGGGAGTCTGCGTGCTCATACCGAGTGACCCCCAGGAAGACGGAGGCGCGCACGTGGTCAAAAGAAAAATTATCACAATATAAATATATTCATACATAAAATATAAAATACTATAAGGTAAACATTACAGTATCCACGTTTATTTAAATAACATTTAATCAGAGTTATGTAATAATAAAAAATTGCTATTGAATTTAGTAAATGGTGGATTTGTTTACCTAAAATAAACACAAGCTTCTTCTTCAAGCTCCTTCACAATTTGATCAATTAGTTGTAAGATACGTAGTACGTACGTACGTACCTTTTTAATTGAAAAAAGGTACCTAACCTTTTTTCAATTAAAAAGGTACCTACCTACAAGGTATCGTTTAAAGGTATCCAGTGAAAATTCTACATGAACTTCCTTCGCCCCGGGTGAGGGCGAAAGGGTATGCTGGGCACCTACCGGCTAAAACCACTGAAGTGGTCATCTTCAGCACCGAAGGGGGGCTCCAGGTCCTCGTAAGATCACACTGGAGCCGACCATTGGTGCCACGCCTCTAGGCACATCTCAGAGGGGACGATTGTAAAGCGGTCACCCTCTCTAGCGGAGGGAAGGTGGCTCAGGGAGGGTTGGAAAGGATCCCTCCAAGCCTTGCTCCGAGCTGTGCTGCGCACACAGTGGCACGAGAACACATGCACGCCACCATCTTCCCGGGTGTCGCTCGGTATGAGCACGTGGACTACCCAACCTGCACGCCCGCGACCCTCGTAGCCCCCTAAGTGGTACCTACCTAGCTAGACTTGCAATAATGGACCTACTACCAGTATAGTTTAGTTCTCATAATCCTCACATAGGGTAGACGCATTGTTTAAAATAATTAATATAGAAATTGCTTTTCAAAAGAATAAAGTTAATGCAAAACATAATCCAAAAAGTAAATTTAAGATTAGATTAAATCCCGAGAACAAACAATCACAATACAAACAAACTACTACGGGCTTGTTTGCTCATTCTTTACCGTAACCACATCACAACTCTGCTGTTTCAGTGTCTCCACTATCAAAGTATAAATAGTGTGTTACTAAGTACGTAGTTAGTGAAAGATGTTGTAGCTGCAAACATATGTATTATATAATTCAATTTGCGTGGTTAAGTTAGAGTTTGTTGGCTGCTACTTAGAGTGGCGTTCAAATCATTATTCCGCTCTTACCCCGGAGCATCTAGAACTTATAATTGCTTCGAGCATGGTGCGCCAAACACAAACTAAACAGGGTGTATAAAAGGCTGGCCTTTGATGCTTTCATAGACTGGTATGATGTAACCTCCATTCTGTTGTAAGCTTGGACGTACCAAGCTTAAGAATGTCATCTTTTCAGCCGAATAAAGTCCACTGCTAGAGATAGGCCTCCCTCAAAGATCGTTGTTAAAGTTCTCGAAAGACGCTGCTGCCCATTCTCCGACTAAGAAGAACTGTACATTATGCTAGAAAGCCACAACAACCAAAACTGCATACACACGATATTATTAAAATAAAAACCTGCGTACTAACGTTATTGAAATAAAACTACATCAAACAAAATTAACATTCAAAATAACATATTATTTACTAAGTAAATAGTGATGCATTATGACGTATAAGCGCTAACCAATAAAACGTTGAATTCTGGTGTTGAAGTTAGACTGTGGAGGCAGTAACAAATTGACCCGTCGCCGTCATCTGATGCATTATCGGATTCTGTTATGCTCCCAGCTTTTGTGCATTCGACTTATCATCTAGGACCACGGAATCTACAAGAATGAAAACGTTCTTAATGGAACTTCATAATATTTTCTAAGAATTTGGTGATTGAGGTGTCTGGTACCAACTTTTTATTTTGGACTTTATACCCTTATTGTAAGATTAAAAGACCAAACTAAACTAAACTACTACTAACTAACTAAATTTAAATACTTTAGTTTTATTCGCAACAAAAACGAAATAAAAAGACTGAAACCATTTTGTTACCATAGTGAGGCTTGATATATCCAGTTTCGGTGTAAAGTGCCGAGAATTAATATATACGTGAAAATCTAGACCAATCAGAACGTTCATACCTGCTCAAAGCGAAGTTATCCTAAAACGAATAGCCACGCTGAGGACCCAGGATATTGATGTAATAAAGGCAGGACGAGAGGGACCGGAATGTGAAGTCATTTTTCAAGACATTTTCCCGCCAAATATCTAACAATATGGCCGCGCGCTAGTAATTCAAATAATTGAAAATTGATCCCTCGGGTATCTCAATGAAATTGCCCGTTTGTTTTTGTTTTATCCTCAATATAGGATACCCAGCTTCATCATGTATTAAGAGACATAAGTATAAGTAGGTACTGACCTATTTTTGTTTATTATTGTCATATCGGGGTTCATAGCTGCAGAACTTTTTGCAGGCTAAAAGACCAATATAAAGGGAAAACCTTACACAGTTATTCTTGACCTAAATCTCTATTTTACTTTTCCATCATGATACCCTTCTTTGTGTCCTCAAATTTATATTCTGTTCAGTGGGCGACAAGTCACGTTCGTTTTAGATAGGGTTGGTACCTGTTTCAGACGTTAACATTTCACGGGTTAGTGGCCCTAAAGAATGCGGGAACACGTACTAGTTTCACCAATAAAAGCCACATTTACGCAAAGTGTTATAACAAAATGGATCTAAGTTTGAACTAACCTTTCCATTGTAATAAGTATTAACACGATTTATAATCAAAAGGTTTTGATTTAGCACAAATGTAATGTGTATTTTTACGTAGTCTGCTTACAGTTGTTTCTGAGTGAAAGATTTAAATAAAATCGGCTAGCAGATTCTAACAATTATTTTAATTTTAAAACTCACGCGCAATAATTAAACTATTATATTTTGAAATAAAATAGATAGAAATTGTTAATTTATTTTACAAAATTACTTAGTCTGGATAATCGAATTAATAGAAGCTAAATCCTGTTGTCTAGTTTAAGAATATTAGTACCACTTCATTTCTTCCTGTGGATGTCGTAAAAGGTGACTAAGGGACTCTAAAGTAGATGGGCATTAAGGTCCCTTCTGTGGAACAGCAGTCATTCTGCACTCACCAAACCGCCTGCTAAGTGTTGTGAGTACTGGCAAATTCCCCCCAGATTGCTGACACAATCGTCGAATTCTATGGGGAAGGCCTTTGTTCGGCAGTGTCCTTTGGCTGATATGATGAAATCATGTATAATAGATTTTTCGGAACAATATCGACATAATAAGAGTTTGAATTTATTTTGTTTATTTATCTGTTCTACCTTACATCATTATTTACTTATAGATAAAAGTACTATCATCTTATTACGCTTTAGTTGCTACATTTTTCCCAACATGTTTTTTGTATCATATATTATTGATTTACTGATATCAGCCTCAATATATCCACTGCTAAACTCGACCATCATAAAGGTTATATGTCGTGTCATCGTTTATCGTAATTATGGGGGTAATTTGCCAGTACTTACCACGCTTGGCAGGCGGGTTGGTGAGCGCAGAATGGCTGCTGTTCCACAAAAGGGACGCTGATGCCCATCCTTCTGGTTTAAAGTCCTTCAGTCGCCTTTTACCACATCCACGGGACGAGATGGAGTGGTGTTATATTCTTAATCCGGACATCACTTGGACATCACTACATAATAATTTATAGGAGATATATTTAGGTATTCTTGATATTTCTTGGTATTTTTGATAGTTTGCTCACACACTGCAAGAATTGTGGCAGTTTTCATACTTTGATCATCAACAAACCAAATTCCAGAAACATGAATAACGAGAAATAAAAAATTTTTAATCACACTTCAGTCAGTTTGTCAAGTACTTCGTTACTTCGGAAAAGTATAATTTGTTTTTATTGTCAACGCGAAAATATATTAATGAGGATAAAACATTTTCTTATGTCAGCGGAACAAATTTTTTAAGTTATATATGACCGACCCAATTAACGTTTATGTATAGTATTTCATCTAATAAATATTTACCATTACTTTGCATTTTTTGTAAATGCTTATATTAAAGTTCTACTGCCATAAAATGTGACTGTACGGTATGAAGAAAAATTTGCCCGTGGGTAGGTATCGTAAAAGGCGACTAAAGGAATCACCAGAGGGATGGCCAGCAGCGTCCCCTCTGTGGAACAGAAGCTATTCTGCGCTCACCAACTCAACTGCCAAGCGTGGTGAGTACTGACTAATTCCCCTCAAAATGATTACACAATTGTTGTGGAAATCTATGGGGGATTGCCTTGTTTAGCATTGGACCCTATCTGTTAGTTGATATGATGATAATGGAATTGCCCGCTTACTTTACACCGTACGCTTATTTAGTGGACACTGAGTTTAATGTGGACTATACTTCCATTTGAAGTGCACCACTGATCACGTGTGGACGGGATCGGGAAAATAGTGCCAAATCTCGAAGAATACGTGAAAACCTCCTCACTTATATTCAAACCACTTTCGCAAGTATTTTAAGTGTCCTGAAAATATTATTGTTCGCTATAAAATACCTAACAGTCAGACGTTAACGGTCTGCCTAGTCCCAACGACAATACACAAATATAGTGGTAAGCAAGACGAAAACACAAAGTCAGTATCGTTATTTTTTATTTTTTAGAACATCGTTCGACATTGCATACATATTAAAAAACTAGGAACTGAAGTATTTTTAGAACCATCTCAATGCCACAGTAACTTTTGATTTGCATCGTTTTGCACTTCTGTTATCTCAGTAACTAGATGTCTAGATGGCTTAAAGTCGCTTTGACAAGTAGGTGCTTTCAATTTTTTTTTACAAAGCATTTCTGTATGACTCAGGTATCCTAGTTCATCTCTCAACTGAATACAATTTGCTTTGACATGCTAGAGCATGTCAAAGTGAAGTGAAGTGAAGTTGTTTTATTACGTAAATAGCATACATTTAGGCGCGCGATAGGTACACCGGCCACAAAATTCACGGTCTGCAGTGCAGAGTGGCTATCCGGATCGCACGAGGATACCGAACATGTCCTACGAGGCGGCAACTCTCCTGGCGCGTTTTCCGCCTTTCGAAATCTTGGCGGAGATGGATGCGTAGGTCTACGATCAGACACGCTCCCTCCGCCAGAGCGGCGAAGGCGCGCCTCCAGGGGCGTTGGACAGACTGAGGCGGCTAGGTCGGCGGCACGCGAGCGTCGGATCCTGGTCGATCGGATCGGGCAAGATCTCTCTTTGCCAGCAGTAGTGTCGGCTATGCTGGCAAAGCAGGTAAATTGGAGTGCTGTGGTCTCCTTCTGTGAGAGCGTAATGTTCCAGAAGGAGGTCGCAGAGCGGGATCGGGAGAGTGCCGATCCCGCTCGGAGGAGGAGGACACGGGGCCGGGGTAACAACCGCCGCGGCGCCGGCGCCGACAGCGGTGCACAGATGGTTACGTACCGCTGTGTGCGCACCACAGCGCATAGTGAGGCAAGTGGCGTCACCGCCTGCGGATGCAGTTTGTGACCAAGTGCGTCGTGGAGGCCGTCCTGCCGCTCTTTGGAGCGTGGTTCAAAAGGAGCGAGCGCGTTACCACCGGACAAGGTTGTTTCGGTGCGTACCTTTTTTTAAATTTATTTTTTATTGTTCCGGTTGAATAACCTCATGTACTTCCTTCACCCCGGGAAAGGGCGAAGGGGCATGCCGGACTCCTACCGGCTAAAACCACCGGAGTGATCATCGTCGGCACCGAAGGGAGGCTCCAGAAACTCGAAAGATCTCCATCTAGAGCTTCGGTGCGTACCTGCACAGGATAGGACGTGGGGCCACGGCACAATGCCACCATTGTGAAAGCGATTAGGACACCGCATAGCACACGCTCAAGGCGTGCCCTGCGTGGGCCGCCGAGTGGCGGATCCTGGTCGATCGGATCGGGCAAGATCTCTCTCTGCCAGCTGTTGGCTATGTTGGCAGAGCACGAAAACTGGAATGTAGTGGTCTCCTTCTGTGAGAGCGATTGGGGAATCTGCGTGCCCACACCGAGCGATCCAAGAGAAGATGGTAGCATGCTTGTGGTCACGTGCTGCCCTGGGATGTTTTGGGGGATTCTTTACAATCCCCCCGAGGGGGTGACCGCTTTACAGTCACCCTCTCAGGGATGTGCTTATAGGCGTGGCACCAGTGGGCCGGCTCTAGTGTGATCATACGAGGACCTGGAGCCTCCCTTAGGTGCCGAAGATGACCGCTCCAGTGGTTTCAGCCGGTATGAGTCAGGCATACCCCTTCGCCCTTCCCCGGGGCGAAGGAAGTTCATGAAGAATTTCCACTGAGAACCAATAAAAAATAAAAAAAAGGTACACCGGCCAAGTAGTAAAAACTATTTGAACTACTTACCCGATCGTTTTGAGAAATTTTAATCCCTTTCTATTCTTTCTATTATTATTTATCTATAAGATATACAAATAAAATGTTGACTACGAAATTATATAGGTGCACACGGCTACACATCAAGCTTTACTATACCAATATAAGGCAATCTCGCATTGTATAGAGTTTTGGTATGATGAGAGATCAGCGTAAACTGGTTTTCTATAGGTTGATGTGGAGCCGTGTGTACTTAGTTTTACCAAGATTACATTTATTACGCAAAGAGCAAAGGCCATGTAATTACTGGATCAAACCGCTTACACACGTGCTGCTCTCACACAAACGCAAAACACGTGTGGCGCTGAGAGTGTGTACACATACTGCTTAAGTTATTGTATTAAAACCTTGAAAGTAGATAATGTCGTGATAATACCGCGAATGCTCATGAGTCTCATCAGTCACAGACTAATCGAACATTTCCGAAATACCTTGTTTATTTCTACAAATTATGAAGATTGCTTATGACAGTTCAAACTCAAGTTGTGTCTTTGCTATTTTTATTACCGTGTGGTGCGGGCTAAGAAGCACCACCTCATCAGCAGCAGTGTCTTTCGAATACATTAATTACAACTGCGATCACCAACTTGCCTGCCAAGCGTGGCGATTATGGCAAAACCGAGCACACAACACAAACCCAGATCGGAAGTTGTGGCGATCTTTTGGACGCTGTGGCCAGGCAGTAGATATATTTGGCTATAATTGGCGTTTGTACTGTGCAACTGATCAATTCATAAAGTACGTTTTGTACTAGCGAGTTTCTGGCTTTCGCCCTACCGTCAAAGGTTCTCTCAATCGATTTAAACGACTGACGTTCAATGGGATATTTTGCTATGTTATTTTACTTCTAGATCTTTTTTTGTGTCGTATTCACACTTTTTTTATTGCGCTTCTCTTATACATTTCTGGGAAATGTGGTTGCTTAACCGGTTATTTCTGGAGAAGCCAAAAGAGGCCTCCAGCCAAGCTTAAAATTTATTTAAAAAAACTAAGCAACTTGCGCTAAGGGCACCCCCTGCGAGACACGGACCTCGGCTTAGGGCGTTGCTGGGGGTAAGAAGCTATTGTTTTAGGGACAGCTGGATCGTTATTATTTATAATGTATAAGGGGACATTTAAAATTACAGCTTCGGCACGGGCCGGTGCGAGCAAGAGACGGGAGAAGTACTAACTTGAACGGGAAGGTGACGCGGCGATAGGCCCCCGCGACGTCGGTGAGGCGCATTCTCGGCGGCGAGGCCGGTAAAACGGTCGGGTGTTAAGTGAATGAGATAACGCGAGTCTCTTAATGTGATCTAACGTGATTTCATCGTCTGACCAGAACGTGCCGCGGGCGGCGTACTCTACTGATACGGGAGGGTTGGTAATCAATGGACAGTGGGACAGAGCAGAATCGAGATAGCGTTTGGACGCTTATTTCATAAATTGCCTGATGGTCGGCAAGTTAAGATCGAAATGGAGTTGATCCTATCGCATGTAGCAAGGCGCTCCGGTAGCCTTGCGCATGAAATGGTTTTGGAGGTTTTGGAATTTACGGAGTCACGGAGAGACGGATTCAGCGTGTGCGAACGCTGTGCTGGCATAGGTCATGATGGGTCACATACAAAAATCATCCCGTAGATATTGACTGCTGAACATAGGTCTTCCAATGATTACTACACTGAGTGGTCATAGGAAATATTACTATCATCATCCTTTCAGCCGAATAAAGTCCACTGCTGGACACAAGCCTCCCTCAAAGATCGCCACAACAACCGGTCAGGATGTGCTGTGTACTCATTGGTGGGTTTTTCCATAATCGTCACGCTTGGCAGGTGGGTTGGCGATCACAGATGAGCTGTTACTGTACTCGAAGGATTCTGCTACCCATCCTCCAGTTAATCCCATAGTCGCCTTTTACGACACCCAAGGGATGAGATGGGTTGGTGCCATTCATATCCTGCATAACACGGTTAATTGCCATCATCACTACGCTCGAAAGGCGGATAGGTGATCGCAGTATGTTATTAATAGCACATGCTGCCCATTCTCCTGTAATCAACCCTTAAGTCGACTTTAAGGACACCCGAGTGTGGAGAGGGTTGGTCTAACATTTGCCTAGAACTACACGCAATAATTTCGACATCAAGTCAAAGTAAACATAAACGATCTTAACAAATTATGAACGCTATATTTATCGACGCACACACACCTAATCCATTTGGCCGGTTTAACAGTGGAGCCCATATCCCTCGAATAGCGCTAAATATCTTCTGCGTGTGCCGTTATATTAAATTTGCTCAAATAAAAGCCCATCGCAGTAAGGACCCCGAAAGATTATTATGCTCTTTAGGACCGCAAGGCGCCTTTGAAGAGCCCAGAATTGATCTCTGATATTTCCTTAAGTATTTTCTAAAAGTATACCTACAGGATATTGAAAATATTGATTCGCCGATTTCATTTTTTACGTTAGGTTACGGATTTGTTTGCGAATTTTGTCTGCGTCATCATCGGCATTGAGAGTTTTTAGGGAGAATGAGTTCCCAGTGATATGACTGTTCATATTTTATTATTTTCTATGTATTATTGCGCTGGATGATGCCGGTTAAGAATACCACCATCCCGTCTCATCTCGTGGATGTCGTACAAGGCGACTATTTGATTAGCCGTAGGACGGGCAGCCCCATCTTTAGTACATTTATAACTCAACTGTGATAGCCAATCCGTCTGCCAAGCGTGGTGATTATGGCAACACCTCCCAATGAGCACAAAGCACAAACCTATACCGGTTGTTATGGCAATCTTCGGGGAAGGTTTCTGTCTAGCAGTGGACGTTTTTCGGCTGAAATGATGATGATGATGATATTTAAGGGAGGTATTACGCTTCTAAACAAATAGATTATACAGAAAAACATGTTGTGTATTAATTAGGTATTGACAAAAGTGGGCGGCTCTAGTGTGATCATACGAGGACCTGGAGCCTCCCTTAGGTGCCGAAGATGACCGCCCCAGTGGTTTTAGCCGGTAGGAGCCCGGCAAACTCTTCGCCCTTCCCCGGGGTGAAGGAAGTTCATGGAGAATTTCAATTCAATTTCAATAAAAAAAAAGTTATTGACAAAAAAATAAATATTATTAGATACATCCTATGATACATTTTAAAAAATTGCGTTGGTAGTAAATAATTTAAAATCTTCTTACTGAATCGATATTCGGTTTTATTTTATCAACGCTCCAGTAATAAGAAGCAAAAGTTTAGTTCGTTTGCAACGTATGTACTTTACGAACTAGATCGGTTCTGGTTGGCTAGTGAGTTAGTGCACTTAACGAAACTGGTGTTACATTGTAGTACCAGTAAGGTAGTCAAGAACTTTACTATAAATAGTAAAAACAAGGGGGATAATACTAAAGGAACATGACGTTCAAGTATATTTAATACCTATATATTTTAGGCAATGTATGGTCTAAATATATAAAAAATATGTTCGTTTGTTCAAAATCGCAAATCTACTAAAGTTCTACACCGATCGTTTTGAAATTTATACACATCGTAGTACTCAAATACGCGCATGTTTTTATTAAATCAGGAGACTCATAATATATCTACATATAAAAAAAAATGTTCGTTTGTTCAAAATCGTAAATCTCTTAAAGTTCTACACCGACCGTTTTGAAATTCTTACACATCGTAGTACTCACATACGCGCATGTTTTTATTAAATGAGGAGACACATAACATATCTATATGTATCAAAATTTAATGTTCGTTTATTCAAAATCGCAAATCTGCTAAAGTTCTACACCGAACGTTTTGAAATTTTTACACATTCATGTACGCGCATGTTTTGATTAAATCAGGGGACTCATATTTCATTTATTTAATTATAATTAAATTATTTTTTAATTATGTCCATCTAGCTACAGCAACGCGTGGCAGGGTAAAGCTAGTTGTGTATATATTTATAATAAAGTATTATTAATTTATAAGCAGGCTAATCTGTCTCAATAAAATTCCTGTGTTGGGTTTAGTTCTAGTATAACCGTAATGAGTCCGTGTGGTGTCCGGATTAAATATATATCCGGATTGCATATAGCACCACTCTATCTCCTCCCGTGGATGTCGTAAATGGTGCTTGAGGGATTCTGGACCAAAGGGGTGGGCAGTAGCGTCCTTTTTGTGGAACAGCAGCCATTCTGCACTCACCAAACCGCCTGTCGAGCCTGGTGAGTACTTGCGAATTCGGGGAAAATGTGTCGTCATTGAGCCGGACCTACTCAGCATGTATCCGCTCGTTTATGGGGAAGGCCTTTGTTCAACTATGAACGTCATTTGACTGATATGATGATGATGATGATAACCAGACGTGGTTTTATATCAGTATTTTATACGTGGCGACTGTAATATGACCTCGGCGTCTCAACTACCGATATTTTTAGGTTAGATCGTTCGCCACACTTTTTGGGCTTCTGTCTACGTAACTACTCATTCGTGACATTTGGTTTAAGCCTAAAGGCGTTTCACCACTACATCAATCCGACATCGGGTGTTGGAACTTGTTAACGGAAACTGATCAAAATAGCGGTAGAGTTTTCTCCACTTATTTGATTATGCTTGTTCAAGAAACTTCAATGTCACAATAAAAGTAGATACACATATCAAAAGTGTCTAGGGATCAAGCACGTTTTAGCGAATTTACTGCAAGTGAAATTCTTTTAATGATTTTTTTGAACTCCTATTCATTATTTTTAGTAAATTTCATAATTAAAAAAAGGAACACAAGCCGTTTGCGATCGAAGGATACTGCAGCCCTTCCTCCGGTTAATTCAATAGTCACCTTTTACGACACCTAAGGAATGAGATGGGTTGGTGCTATTCGTAGCCGGCACCACAAGGTACAGTTTGAGTTTCGATTAAAAGTAAAAAAAAACTGTCAAGCCGTATTTCTATAAAATCCTGCAGCAGGTTTGAGACAAAATCAGCACCATTTCTATCACCCTTCTGAATCGAATCAATACAAACGATGCTATTATGGAGAGAAGACGTCAATCCTTTACGGACCCAGGTACTTCATTTCAGCGTATGCATGACAATACACGCCAGGGGGGTGAAAGTCTCATACAAATGATGGCTACGAAAAGTTGCATAGAAACTAGAGCCATCTTCTGCCGACGGTCGGCATATTTCATCTTAGTTTAATTCATTATATAACTCTAGATGGCAGTATTATTTATGATAATAATTAATGTGAATACATTGTTAATTACAATCTCTTTTTTATGTGTAAATGGATAAAACGCTATGTTTTATTTTATGTCGACAAACCATAATCTTTATTATTAAAATTGCAACACTTCACAAATTGTTAAATAGAAAAGTTTTTAATCACTACCTTCCTACTTTTTACAAGTTTGAAAACTTTATTTCGTGTTTACGTGTTTTAATATTGGATTGAATTATTAAACGACTGCGCTCATTTTACGAATTCCGAGTTTCCAGCACTTATCAGACAACAAGCTGGTTAAACGGCAAGCATATGATTATTATATGAAAAGGGAAATAAAAAAACATTAAACTGTTTCCCTTGTTTATTTTTTGTAGAACTATTCTAGTTTCGAGAAATTAGTACGTCAGTTTAAATTGCAATTTTTTTTTCAATCTATTATATATGGTCTGCGGCGCAATTTAAACGATCTTGTGATTTTTCATACAATGAACAAATTTTATTAAAAGTACGTTTGGAGAGGCACGCCACCTGCAGGATTGTTTCGATACTAAATGCAAACGTAGCGCCATCTGGTAGTGAAGGTCGCTTATTTGATGATTGTGGTCTCAGAGTTGCGCATCTATGTCACTATTAGTGTATAGTCTATGATACACACCCACACACCGCCATAGTCGTTATAAATACACTTACCAGAGCGAACATCAACGTCCTCACCATAGGCGGCTCTATAACCAGACTTAAATCCCATTGAACACGCATGGGACAGGTTTCAAAGAAGAGTACTGCCAAGTATGAACTATACATACACCAGAAAATCTTTATCACTTGTTCTCACGGATGTGAGCGGCCAATCCACAAAGTGATATGAGTTATCAAAATATTTTTTTTATACTACTGACGTGGCAAACAATGGTCCGCCTGACTATAAGCGGTTACGGCAACCTATGAACGCTTGCAACACCAGAGGTCTCACTCGCGCGTTTATTTTGTAAATGCTCGAAGATCAAGATGAAAAACTGTAAATTGCACCCAGAAAAATAGGTTATCGAAGTAGTGGACTAATGCGTATACTAAACTATGGATTGTGATATAATTAATCAATGTCGATCATTATCGGACAGTTGATTGAGTGTCGAATCGGTGTAGTGGAGAAATGCCCTAAAGCAGACGAACTATAACAAACGATATAAATATATAATCGGTCCGATAGTCGGTGAAAATAGACATTTTATATACTTTAACGCAAACATTCCACAAAACATTGGTTTTACAAAAGTCATAGTATGAGAGCCTCTCGCCGACCCGCTCTGTTGTTCTGTAAGAACTCACTAACAAACTTACTTCGGAATCCATAGTGAAAAGTAGTAAAAACAATACAAAAATAGAGATTTCACTACGGATTCAGAAGTAAAATCGATGGTGAGTTCTTACAGAATAGCCACGCAGGTTCGATATTTCCGGGCACGGCGGTATATCGGAGAGCAGGCTAAAACATACGAGTGAACACAAACTAAAGTAGACGAGTTATTTATCTTCGCACTTCCATAACGTGTTTTCCTTTTCTATTTCTTACCCTGAGAGCGGGGGAATGAATCTGCCGTATATGGCAATACAATTTGAGTTCTTTAGGAAGGCATCCCAGAAAAGGTTTAAAAGCGCGTCGTCGGAGTTTTTGTCGACGCAATGGTAGGCTCTACAGCTAATAAACAAAGGACCTTCATCTTTTATGAGGATCCTTAACTCGTACTTAACTACTTCTTACTGATCAATTGACTTACTAAAACTACAAACCTAAACTGTTCCAAGAATTACGTTATTTTTATTCGTCCCTCCACACCAGTTCCATATTAATCGGAAGGTGTCATATTCGACCAATACGACGACCGTATATTTCATCCGAGTAAATGAAAATGCGCTCACCAATCCGCCTGCCAAGCGTGGTAAGTATTGGCATATTCCCCCCAAAATGACGATATAATTGTAAAATTGTATAAGGGAGGCGATTGTTCAGTAGTGGACGCATAAATAACGAATGACTTGTAGTATACGTTTCACACAACTGGAGTAGCTTTCTAAGCTTTTATAACTGATGTTGTTCACACACTCCATTAATATATTATCCAAGGGGCTGTCAGCTGTGTCCATCTAATATTCCTTTCACGTATAAGTTGCAAATGAGGAGCGACAGTATCCTCCCCATATCTCACCCCGCAGGCCATATGCATCTAGAAGTGTCCCAGCCTGTTTCATATGGTTAAGCTGGTTTTTGTACCAGTATCACAAAACAGAACATATTTCTTTAGGCACATTTGCGTCACTTAGTTTTCACTACAGAACATTATATCGTATCAAAACCCCGTGACAAGACAAGGAAACTTGCGTAGACCCTGTCTTTCTATCCAAAAAATAACTAAACGCGTGATTTGGGTTTAGCTATACTAAACATGCATGGCCTGCCCATAGTGAGTTCCCGTGAAAAGACCAGGCCTAAACCTCAATAGCCAGTCCAGAACTTTAGCCATAATAATAGGCTAACTAATGTTATTGCGGAAAATAAACTTTAGTCAATTATTAGAATTCAATAAACGTTTCCCAAATTTTCATTCAGGAAACAACTTCATAAACGAAGTCAAAATTTAACTAGATTTATATTGGGAAATAATCATTTCAACAATAACTTTCTTAAACGGCGTTCGTTTGACTTTTTACTTATTTAAAACAAACCATGTTACGAATATATATTGATATTCTTTTTGATTCTGGCTCCGTGTGATTATTTAAACCTCATGATGAATTAAAAACGTTATTTGAAAGAATAAATAGGGGTCAATAAATGTTTGATTTCATTTGAGATTTAATAAAATGTTTTTGTTTTTCGCAACAGGATTTTTCCTGTGTCATTGGCGGGCGTGTTTACAGACACAAATTCTACACACGATACATTCAAACCCGGAACAACTATCTGCAGATCATACAAATATTTGTACTGTGCGGGAATCGAAACCGCGAACCGGAGCGCAGGAGTCGACTGTATCAGCCATTGCACTAACCGTGCCGTCATTTAAATCGTAACACATACTTTTTCTGGTTTCATTACATATTTTTATTATATTACGTCCAGTTTTACGCAGCGCAATAATCTTCGCCCTCATTTCCATATTTGCTTGCATTTTGAAGTTACTAATAACTACACCGCTATAAAATTTAACCACACGTCACTAACCAACCAACAACGTTCTATTGATGAATGAGTCGTAACTGCATCTGTCTGTTACCTCACAGAAATCGGAGCAATTTATTTAGTTTTTTTGTTCTACCTTATACCTTTACTATTTATATGAATAAGAAGAACTGGACGCTGAATATATGTTATTGAACCACTGCTGGTAATTTTAAAATTCAGTATAACTGGCACCTCACGTTAGGCTCGAAGCCACCACATAAGCTAGCATGTTATTTACTGGTTGATTGAAATTATGAACTAAGTACAATTAGTTGCACAATATTGAGTGTGTGTATGTGTATATATATTTCCGAGTGGTGCCGGCTCAGAATACCATCACCCCATCTCCTTCCGTGGGTGGCGTAGAAGCCGACTAAGGGATTAGCCGGTGGATGGTGGTACCTTTATATAGATTAATCATGGCAAATAAATATTTCTTAGGAAATTATGTCCGGTTCTATAATAAGTTACCAAAACATATTACAGATATTACTAATGAGAAGTTTAAAACACGCATTAAAACCATTTAAATAAAAAATACACCTATTATAAAATCAGACTATGTTGACGTAAGGTGTGTCATCATTTCGGCCGAATGAAGTCCACTGCTGGACATAGGCCTCCCCCAAACATGTCCACAACGACCGATATGGATATGTTGTGGGCTCATTGGGGGGTTTTGCCATAATCGCCACGCTTGGCAGACGGGTTGGCGATCGCAGTTGAGTTGTTAATGTACTCGAAGGACGCTGCTGCCCATCCTCCGGCTAATCCCTTAGTCGACTTTTACGACACCCATGGGAGGAGATGGGGTGGTGGCATTCTGAGCCGGCACCACACGGCAAGGTGTGTGTGTGGCGTTAATTCAGATCTACAAATGCGGCTCCCTGGAAACAAATTTTATCGGCATTATTCGTATTGTATAGCTTCAAAACATTTTTGAATGGATAAAGGAAATAATTAGTAAACATAAATTACATAAAACAAATAACAATAAAAAAATACGTGTTGCACTCTGGGAGTGCTACAGAAGTGAAAACTTTTTTTTAAATTTATCTAGACGCGTTCGCGGTGTGCTATATGTACATGTATAAATGCACACACTATAGCTGCGTCTCGTCATGGTGTCGCGAGTCCAGAGATTTTATCTCATCTAAAAATATGCGTACCGCACTAAAAGAAGTTTTCACTTTAATAATCAAAAAGACCTTGCCCTGAGTTTCTTTCAGCATTGTATCTCAGAGGTTGCCATTTAGCGAAATACACTCCGTGGTTTCAATATTTAGAAGTATCTATTAAGACCAAATGACTGAATAAATGTTTAAATTGAATTAGGAATTGATGATCATCACACATGTTTTCACACTATGGACCACATAGACATAACTGAATATTTGTCTTGTATTACTCTTGATGAAGTCTCATTCTCATCACCAATCAGGCTCATTCTTTGTAACTTTCATCGGAAATCACATTTCCTATGAGGCGGCTTTTGGAAAAAGAAGTCCATCCTTTTCCAAAAAGTCGGCCAGCCTCTGTCCTCTGGGATTCCGTTGCCCATACCCAAATTGCCCCGCTCTCAGTTGACCATCGCATCGTGTCCGACCAGTCTATCGATTGGATATTGATCGCTGTGTGAATTGTTGTTTATAGACTAGTCGCTGTAAGTTGCAGCCTTAGGCGATGAGATGACACAGTTAGCAATTCAATTCAGTAAGTAACAACCTCGAGGATGAGGGAGACTGTTCTCAAAAGTTAAAATCTGCATAATTTTCAGTGATGGTTTGTTAAGTTAACTATTAACTGACACTATTTTCTTCTTATTTGATGCGGGACCAAGCTTGTATGAAAGCATCTCGGTCTTTTTCTCAGCTTTAAATTAATAAATAATACTTTTCATATCCTTGAATGATAAATATTTTTTTAACAGTAGTTCGTGCTTACTTGTATTTTTTTTAACGTGTGGGGGTACTAATGTTTCCACTATGCTATTCCTACTGAATTTATACGGTATATATTACTAATTACAGGCAGACACCAATGTATTAAAGGTACATTAATTAAAAACCACGTGCACATGAACGATAATGTAAAACAAAAATCAAAAGTACTTGGTGGATTTCAATACTTGTCATTCTTGAGTATTTTTGTTTATCATTTCTCATATGTATAATGTGAAAACCACGAGACCATTACTAACGCAAGCATATTGACTCGAAGTCTTAAAAGAAATTTTAAAAGAAACAAAAGTAGCAAGCAAACTAACCGTAGTTTCTCAATAAAAATCCCACCCTTGATGCTCAGGATATCGCTCACAAAGAAGATATTTGCAGAGAAAAGTTTTGAAATTGTGCTCCAGATTTCGAGCTCTTTGTCCTAGTCACGAGCAAGTCCTCAAAGAACATTCTCGAAACACGCTTACGGCCAATGAAATCGCAAACGGGCCTTTGAAAATATTTTTGTTTTAATAATACTAATATATAATATGTTACCCACCGGCAGCGTATAATTCGTTTATTCTATCAGAAAGATATAAAATGTCATCCAAAAGGTAACACATACAACGAACATTGAAATAAAACATTGTTGGGCACATTCAAGACATTCTATCTTTTGTCACGTTTGGCGAAGTGGCTAAGCGATTCTGCGCTACGTGTCGCGGGTTCGATTCCCGCACGATACAATTATGATCTACGGAAATAACTATATTTATATTTATATATTGTTATATTTAGTTAGTCATAAATAGTGAATATATAATTAGTTTTAATGTGTATATCAATATTATAAAATAAGTTACAGATAAAAATTAAATCACCGATACAGAAGAAATCCTAGTGTAGGGCCTTGTTTATTTTAAGTTAGAAGATAAAACATAATCCGATGAATCAGTGTTTGAAGGAATGTATGAAATGAGGTACATAAAATAATTAATTGATTAAATTGTAAAATATTTTGTGTTATACTGTAATTGTGGAGTTCCTTGCAGTGATATAAAAGCTTGCATCACTAGGGAGCTATAAAGAAACCATAAGTTGTTGAACTCTGGCGATCTTTGGGGATTTAATCATCATTCCCTGAAAATACTAGACTATTTTTTGAAACGTATTCTTCCAGCCAGTAAGTTTCCATATGTGCCAACTTTAGTTCCAATCAGTCTACCCAGATTACGTGTGACTAAAGAAATATATGGAAAGTACTCTAACACTCTCAACAAAGGAAAGGAGTTCCAAAGTATTGAAGAGTTCATAGCTTGTGCACTGAGTAACTACTCCTTAGCTAGGATTATCGTCACAGTTACCGTGAGTGAAGTTATTTCTCTCTTCGTGGAAGTGAATTTGATTGAACGGTAAATTAAGTTATTATAATTTATATAATTAAGGTAAATTAAGTTATTATAATTTATATAATTAAGGTTAATTTACTTCATAATTTGATATCTAGCTACAAGTTTGTGTTTCCATGTCGGTTACAACATACCCGGAAAATATCCTGGAATGAACGAAGAAAACAATTCTTAAGTATAACATTTTAATATTAGGTCTTTACCTATGAAATTGCCGTTTTCTACTAAATTAATAAGTATAGTATTTTTTTTTATCTTTTCTATTTTTTAATCAAAGTAATCACCCATGAAATCGATGCATCTTTGCAGAGGCAGTTTATCGATGCCTTCTTGAAGTAACCAGATAGACGGGATACGACAAACTATTCAAAGGCATTTTGTACTGCCTCTCGGGTATTGAATTTGTTCCCGCCAAAGAGTTATCCAAATTGTGGAAAAGTAGAAGTCTGTAGGCGCAAGGTACTCGGAGTACGGCGAATGACGGAAAGTTTCCAACTCCAACTCTTAGGGTGAGATTCAGAAAAGAGTCTAAGCGTGAACTTAGCTTCTATCTGTCAAAATGCACTACTTATAATATATTATATATACTCATACATTTGACAGGTGGAAGCGTAAGTTCACGGTTAGACTCGTTTCTGAATCTCACCCTTATAGCTTGGAGAACGTCTTTTGTGCAGTATGGGGTCGCGCGTTGTCGTGCAGAAGCAGCGGGGATGAGCGATTGATCAAAGCTGGTTGCAGATGTGTGAGCTTCTCAATCATAGTGTTCAATTATTCACAGTACACATCTGCAGTAATACTCATCCCGTTTGGTAAGAAGCTGTGATTAATCACACCAGCAGTGACCATCGCTTTTCTAGGGGTCATATTTCGTTTAGGGAATTGATTAGGTGCGAAACCAAAATCTAACTAACTTGCTGAGCACTTGCGATTGTCAAACAGAATTTATATTTCGTCGCAGGTAACAATGCGGTTCATAATTTCTTCGTTTCTGTGCCTGTTGAGAATCACAAGGCAGACCTTGACGTG
Source organism: Diloba caeruleocephala (assembly GCA_947459985.1). Lineage (NCBI taxonomy): Eukaryota > Metazoa > Arthropoda > Insecta > Lepidoptera > Noctuidae > Diloba > Diloba caeruleocephala. The sequence goes on from OX381615.1 coordinate 16,997,196, forward strand.
CACGTTGCGCTGATGATCATTATGTTCGTTGGGCACCCATTTTTCAAGCTTTTTTACCTTACCAATTCGACGCAGATGGACCAATAATGTTTTGATACTAACGCTGAAAGCTGCTGCTAATTCAGCCGTAGATTGATTATCATCAGCTTCCACAATCGCCTTTTTAATTCGTCTTCGTCGACCAAAGTTTTCGAACTACCACGGGGTTCATTTTTCAGATCGAAATTTCTAGAACGGAAGCGCGCAAACGAATGTTTCTCGCCGTTTGTGCCGCGTAGCTGCCACAACGGTACTCATATTCCAAAATTACTCGAATTTTCAACGTATCCCTGACGATGAAAAGGATTCGAACGTGACGAAAACATAACATAATCAATACATCTGACTGATTTTAAATAATGAAAACCATGTTTTTAAAATAAAATCAATTAGAAATTAGAATTCATAGCTAAACAAAAAATACTTTTATTTGAAATGGCGAAAACTGCAGAACAACATAGGTCAAGACCTATTATTTATGCTGTTTCACATCTCCCGAGTCACTAAGGAGTCTATTTGAAAACCAGCGCCAGGAGCATAAGAGCAGCTTTGGGGTACACACTTTAGAATTTAGTACTTATTTGTCAGTTTATTATGTTATTGAAGTTTGTGATGTCTCAGTTTGTTGAATAAATGTTTTCTTTCTAATGAGACCTATTTGAAAGGTTTCCCATGACCTCTGTAATCAATATATTAGAAGGCTTAGGAGAAACCTGGTTGCCTAAAAAATACCTCTGTATACTATTTCAGCCAAAAGGTATTGGAAGAAAGGAGATATGCCATGTAGTTCAAAATGTATGCGAGCCTAGAAATCCATTTTCCCACTACCGTTCTTCATAAAAGCACAACAACAACAATTTGTAACTGTGTGCATTAGCACACAGTTACAAATTCTCATCCAATGAACTGAATAAACACAACATTATAATTGGCTTCTCATACTAAAACATACCCACGACTTTGTAGGTAGCCAATCATACCGAGCGTACAGACCGCAAATGACAGCCGTACCATGCAACGCGTAAGTTTATTGGGAGTACCATTCGCTGTTCTATTCACTGCGTTAGTTATTCACCTATTGCTAGTTAAAAGTGGTAGATAAGATAAGCATTGTATGCTGTACAAAAATAATGATGTCGTTCTGCTCCATCAATCCGATACATGTAACAAAATAAAGAAAACAATCATTTTTAATTTATTCTTTTTATAGACAAATACAAGAAAATTCCTTCACTTTCATATTGTATATGATTCCTTCCTTGATATAGTTATTATTTTCGCTTCGGTTTTTGCATGTTATCCCGAACAACACGACAATTTAACAAAGTTTCACTAACGCAATCGAATCTCAACTGATGTTATAAAATGGCCTTTTTTTCCGGATGGCCCAAATTGGGCATGTCGCGGTGGCGTGGTTACGCCCCCGTACCACTTCTCCTTATTTCCTATTTCTGTGATTTCAGCATTACTTAGTTATTAGGTTATTTGGAATTTTATTTTGGAAATTTTGATTGATTGATATAGTTTAATAGGTACTATTAATTTTGTTTTATGTGTTTTTATATAGAAATTTGTATGAATAATACCCACTTGGCAACAAAGCAATTTGTTTTTCATGTGTTCTAGAGACATTAAAGTGTATATTGTTCCTATTAATTTCTATTTCTAGGTACCCTCACGTATTTTCTTTTCATTTTTTCTTGTATTAAATTATTTACTTTCTAAACTTAAACTAAATATTATATTTTAAATTAAAATTAAACAATATTATAAATATATAAATATTATAATATTTATATATTTGTCGCGCCACAGTATAAGCGGAGAACAACTGCGCTATGGAGGTGAATCCTGCACCAAACGCAAGTCACTGTTCCTGCTCCTCACCTGGACCCCGTCACAAGCGGTTGATGGCGAAAATATCTAAGTATTCCGTATTTTTATGTTTTCGAGGCATTCTAGAGTAGGTTTACAGTCAAATCACGGATAACATGCTAGTTACTACTTACTACGTCAAATCAGAGGCAACAGGATATAAATATTGTACATAGTTGGCCTTAACTAGCTCTCCGAGGTACGAATGTAGTGATTAATCCCAAGGTATTAATTGCTATTATCGACCAAAGCCTTGACTACGTTGTCTTTGCTTAACCTTGAAATTTTATAGGTCTGCATAATAATCATTCAGAAATGAGCCAGCCATGAGAGCATGATGTGACGGATAACATACATAGCTAACCACAAATTAAATTAAGTGCGTTTTACCTAAACCAAAACCAAAGTCCATAGTTACGTCACAGTCGAACCTCGCCAGTTATTATTTTGGTTGGGCAGCAATTACTCGAATTAATACCAGTTCCATTTAATTGCCGTCATTTTTCGGAAAATGTTACGTTATTTTTAACCCCCGAAAAATGGACCAGACATGTTTTAAACCGCGAAACATTAAACCAATACATTTCGTTTAGTGTTGCCATTTTGTTATCATTTTAATCGATTTAGACCTCATTCTTTGCTATACTTAAAGTTTTACTATATCAGATTGATTCCATAATGCATACACTATTTACTATTGAAATATCTCGCTTTGTATACAACGCAATATTGCGGTTACTTAGATAACCATCTGCCGCTCAAGTAACGACTTGTTCACTCACCCTTACATAAAAAAGAATCACAGGCAGCAAGTGTCTAACTGGCACTTAAGAGCCGCTCGGAGCACCGGCTTTCATAATGAAATTAACAAGAGTTATAATAACTAGGTAGTCTTAGCTGTGGCAACCATGTAATATTATTCACTTGTCGTCGCTTGGGATTCCTTGGTCTCAGTGCCTCAGGCGCCTACTGTACCAATTACAGGAGTCCTTTAAGTCGAGGATTAAACATTTAAGCCTGTATACGACTTAAAGCAATTAGTTTATCGAGATATCTTGGGCTTTGTAAACCAAAATTAGAGATTGATGTAGTAAATAAACGTAGGTTTAGTACGTCAAAACAAACATCGAGTCTAGATGTATATTTTAGACTTAAAAGCCATTGATAAATCGACGATTATTATATTCTATTTGGTTTGTGGAATAAGTTATGTTTAGACGCGGTTTTATATTGTGATCAATGGTGCAGTGCTAATGAGTAGGTGTAACAATTTAACTCACGACACCAATGTTCTCACGTAGTAGACGCATGTAGTGTTCTTTATAACTTAGGTACGTGCGTAAATTGTTAATGGTACAGCTTTTGACAGTTCATTGAAAAATTATTTTCACATCTAAAAAGAGCTTAATACATAAACCGAAAAGTTCAGAGATTGCACTAATATCGAGTACTATTCTGATATTTGAAGAGGCTAAATCAAAATGTGCAGCATAGTAAATTAGTTCTGAAATATGATAACCTTTATGCCTATGCCATAGGGAATAATCATATCGATTCGATCGATTAACTAAACCATAGATAAGATCGAAATTCAGATAATCGACGCAGTAAGTAGATCTCTTTTCATATCCATATTCATTTAGTGTTTCAGAAACTCACAAGTTGATCAGAATCAAAATTAACGTTGCTCCAACTGAAAGTAAAATTTCACCTTTCACCTTGTAGTCGACCTTTCCTCGAACACCCGGTAAGTAAATGTTAAAAACACTTAACTGATTGTTATTTATTCGAGGAAAATTGAATACACTATTATTATTATGGATAACGGCAAGTAACATCTGCCGATAACGGTCAATTAATAATTCTGTAATGGAATCCGATATTAACAGCTACATAATATTTTGGATCGCACGTAACGGAATGAACGGCTACCCACATCCGGATTTCTGAATAACTGTTTAAACTGGTTCGAAAGTTCCGTTCGGTTTTCATTATCAGTAACCTATTTCAGATATTATTTTAATGTCTCTCGTTTCATGTCTTTTGTATAAGTTTTTTGATAGGCTTATGCGGGGTCATAGGTCTAAGACGCAGAGGCCCATTAGAGAATTTTAATCTAAAATTTTGTGGGACACTAACCGGGGACTTTCCATGACTGCACTATAAAAATTCAGTCGAGATAGTCTCCAGAGGTGTAAGAGAGAAGCAGAGCCCCTGATCGACTCTCTGGGGCATTCGAGTTCTCAGCATCGCCACTCACATTCTGATCGCCACAAGCTGTCCTGCGATTTGTAAGCATCTTAATAGATCTCCTTTAATGATACTTTATTTTTTGTATCGAAAAGGCGTGCACTCTTTTTTAATCTACCCTTCAGGATTGCGTTAGTCCCATAGTGTTAACAGCTGCTCCTACTATGTTATTTTCGATAGTAATGTGATTACTATCGACGATATATATATTTATATATATATAAAGGAAAAACTGACTGACCGAGTGACATACCAACGCACAGCCTCAACTACTGCGACAATTTTTTTTAAATTTTGACAGTAGATACCTTTTATAACGTAGGCGGATGCTTATAGTAGTGAATACTAATGAAATCATTTTAGAAATTCCACCTCTAAGAAAGTTAAGTAGGGGTTGAAAGGTTGTATGAAAGTCAAAATTTGGTATTTGGCTTTATAATTGAAGATAAAGGAATATGTGTTTCAGTGTTTTTGTAATTTTCTACTCTTAAGAAGGTAAAAGAGGGGGTGAAAGTTTGTATGGAATATCCTTTTTTTTTTATTTAGATCTATGAAGCCAATTGTATTCGCCTTCTCAGTAAAAAATAGTAAAGACATACATCAGCGTTTCAGAAAAAATCAACCGTTAAGGGGGTAAATTGGGGATGAAAGTTTGTATTAAAATCGGTCAGTGTTAAAGTTATATCTATAAAAATTGTGCACCTTCTCAGTTAAAACTAAGGAAAAACGTATTTCAGCGTTTTAGAAAAATCAACCTTTACTGACCCCTTAACTGAGAGATATTAACACAAAATTTCATCCCCTATTTTACCCTCTTAAAGGTAGATTTTTCTAAAACGCTGAGATTCTGCTTTCCTTATTTTCCTTTTAGTAGTTTACCTCCTGGTACTATGGTATACACACTATGCTTGAGTGATATAGGCTTATATTTATATCTATATTGATAAAAATAAATCGCGGGTAACATCTAGCGGTTACCCGCGATACTAGTATTATATATGCATACGGTGGCTGAATGTCGTAAAACGGCGGCCGAGGGACACTGAACTAGAGGGATGGGCAGTAGCGTTCCTTGCAAGGAACAGTAGCCAAACCGTGATCACCAGGGCACCTGCCAAGGCTGGTGAGTACTGAGCAAATTCCTCTCAAAATTACGGCATAATTGTGGAAATCTATGGGACAAGGTCTTTGTTCAGTAGTGGACGTCTTTTAGCTGATCTGATGATGATTCCGTATGTATCCAGATTAAAAATATAGCACTACTCCACCTGTGGATGTCGTTAAAGGTGGCCGAGTCCAACCAGAGGAATAGGCAGTAACGTCCCTTCTGAGGAACAGTAGCTATACTATGCACATCAACCCACCTGCCAAGCGTGGCGAGTACAGGCAAATTCCCCTCAAAATTACGGCATAATATTGTGGAAATCTATGGGGAGGGTCAGCAGTGTGCAACCTTTGGCCGATGTGATGATGGTGTTGATGTTATTATAATTATGTACGAATATGTAGAAATACATGCAATATTTACAGAGATTTGAAAGACATATCGATTCAGATCGATAAGTTTTCACATAACATGAGTATACAATACTGTTTTGCGTTAAGTAGTAGTAATACCATTAAATTATTCATTCTCTGTTATGTTAAGAATTAACAAGCATGACTTGTTGACATGACTGACGTCTCAGGCCAGTTTCTGTTCGGGGGTACAGCTTAACCTAAATTCAAGCCGTTAATCGATAGCGTGATTAAAACGTGGAATTCGTACCATTGCTTAATCTATCCATTATTCAGTTCAGTGAATAAGTCTCATTGATCTCAAGGCACTTCCTAGATGGAAATGCGGCTTGAAATCACTTTCAAGTAATTACATTTACGCCGAATAATAATTGTTTATGTAAAGTGTTATTGTTTACACTCAAACAATTATCTATATCTTCTTTTAAATGTTTTCTTTAATCCAAAGGCTGACTAGTAGTCAGCCTTGTCTATCATCTATTTAAATTGAAGTCTAACCCGTCACTGAGTGTGCGTACAAAAGTGTAGTCGTAGTCGTGACTTTTTTCATTTTTTTTTGTTCTTTTCTCTTTTAATACTTTACCCACACTAGGATTTCTTATGTGTCGTGGGTGCGTTTACAGACATAAATTCCCCACAGAAAACACCCAGACCCGGAACAACTACCTGCAGATTATTCAAATATTCGTTCCGTGCGGGAATCGAACCCGCGACCCGGAGCGCAGCAGCCGAATGTATTAGCCACTGCACCAACCGGGCCGTCTTTCAATCATCAATTTAGTATGACTGTGGTATATGTAGTTTAGTTTTGTGTTTATAAAACCCATGTAGATAAATCCTCTGTTTATTATTTTGAAAATAACATAAATTTTATGTTCAGTAACATCCCAACCAACTTCATAAACCAGAATCAATATAATAAAATCCAACCTGTTGGCATCCAACTGAAAAATGACACACAAATAGCCTCACAAAACAAAATCGAGAATCATATTGATACTGAAATCTATATGTAAATTGAAATCGTTTTTATGTATCGATTACATTCGCATTCGTGCAATACGCGCTCGTTCGTGCTTCACATGTTTGCTGGACAGAGAATCCCTGTAGCAAATTGAATTTTCTAATCTCCAAACGGTTAAAGGTGAATGCTGCATACGAGAGGAAGATCGTACCGTTTATTTGGAACTAGAAATGCAATGATCGAGACTATAATTGAATCTACTCTCGAAAACGAAGTGGAAAAACCTAAAATAAATAACTAGTTGGGATCTGTGAGGTCCACTGATTTTGATAAAATAAGATTCTCAACATCAAATGTAAACACTCACATTTTAAGTGAACGGCGATTTTATTTTATTGTGATCTTCGTAAGCAATCTTGGTTTATCAAAAGTTAAAAAATATTTTATTATAGATATAATCAACTACATACATTGATTAATACGTACACAATTTATTTTGGTGCAACAAAGACAAAATGATGTTTTTGGGAGTTTCAACGGGCAGGGTAGTCAGGGAATTAGGTTAGGAAATGTCAACGTGCAGCGCTTTTGTATAAGGAAAGTAACTGACCTCATTAGTTGTTTGGCTTCTTGGAATGAATGAAAAAAATGTTTCCTATACTCATACCAAAGATATAGTATTACCTAATGTTTGTATCTGTCATGGTAAGCAATTCTTCCAAATTTGAATAATAACTTATTTATTTGAAAAAAATATACGAGATTTCTTTTTTCAAGTATTATGGGCTCAACACTGAGTAACATCCTCCTAAAATGCATTCCTAAAAAACTCACACGTACATTTTAACCTGTATACTTCCTTCATAAAAAACGAACCCATAATCTGATAATTTATATATATACTAGCTGGGACCCGCAGTTTCACCCGTGTTTAATTTAAAAGGAATTTAGAGTACTTCGACATATACACTTGACATAGAACATATATATATTTAATTTGATTTGTTATTTTAATTAATTTGCCTTTATTGACATGTCAAAATACTAATTTAATCATTTCTATGTTTATATATTTGTTTGTAATTTGAATTGAATTGTATGGATCTTTATCTGAAATAAATTATTGATTGATTGATTGATTGATATATATATGTTGGATTTCAAGGGTTTTTTTTTGCGCGTTGTACCCTAATTGTTTTTCTAAAATAAAAGTAGCCTAAGTTATTCCTTATAATATTAGCTATCTGCCAGTGAAAGTCCCGTCAAAATCGGTCCAGCCGTTTCGGAGATTATCCGGAACAAACAGACAGACGGACAGACAGACAGACAAAAAAATTAAAAATAGCTTTTTTGTTATAGGTCCCGTATATACTTTCATATGCATTTAGTAAAAAGCTGTTATTTTGAAATTACAAACAGACACTTCAATTTTATTTATTTGTATAGAAGATGTAGATTAAATGTAACATTAAAATAAACTTGAAGTGTCGTGGGACACCCAACAGACTTGAAGCATGATACGAGGGCGGCACTGAAAATTTCGGGAATCAAGGAAGTGACACAACATTACTATTTAAAAATGTATTTATTGCTTTTCGAAGTATTCTCCGCGAAATTTGACACATTTTTCCATACGATGGAACCAATCATTGAAGCAACCATTCCATTCGGAAGTCGGGGTCTCCAAAATGGCCGTTTTGTAGGCGTCCACAGCTTCTTTAGGTGATGAAAATCTCTGTCCACGCAATTTATTCTTTATTTTAGGGAAAGTATAGAAATCATTAGGGCTTAGGTCGGGGCTATACGGCGGATGGTCTAATAATTCTATGTTTTCTTGCTCTAAAAACTCTTTTGTTCTGTGCGCGGTGTGAGAACTCGCATTGTCGTGATGGAGGATGATGCGGCGGTTGCAGTTCTCTCTACGGAGTTCAGAAACGACCTGTGGCAAACAAATGCTAGCATACCATTCTGCATTAACCGTTCTTTGTCCCTCAAGAGGAATAGTCGTAACATGGCCGGTTTTGGAGACAAACGTGGCCACCATTTTTTTTGCAACACTCCGTGAACGAACAATTTTTGTTGGCTTAAACTCATTTTCAAACACCCAAACTCGTGACTGGTTTTTTGTTTCGGGTTCGTACGCATATATCCAGGATTCGTCACCTGATACGATGTTGTATACAGCATTTGAGGATCCTGCGTGGAATCTTTCGAGAGTTCTGACGCACCAAGTAACGCGAGCCACTTTTTGCTCTTCACATAGCAAATGCGGTATCCATCGGGAAAACAACTTTTTTACACCTAATTGTTCATGTAAGATTATTTGTATTTGACTCATGCTAATGTCTAAAGTTGCCTGAATTTCGCGGTATGTCACATGTCGATCTTCCTCAATCAGCTTACGCACAGCATCAACGTTTTCTTGGGTGACTGCAGTTTTTGGACGACCTTGACGAGGATCATCACTGAGCTTGACACGTCCACGTTGAAATTCAGCAAACCAGTGATAAATTGTGGTTTTGGATGGGGCTTCATCACCAAATGCAGAAATCATCCGCTCAACACACTGTTTTTGTGTTAAACCACTTCGAAAGTCATAATAAATTATCGCTCTTGAATTTTCTCGAGTCAATTCCATTTTCTCAACGACTAAACAAGTTTGACAAAACCTTGTGATAAGACTGTGAATCTTTTTTTAAATAAATAAATGGTATTCTATTTGTAAAACCAAGGAGATTTCAATTAAAAAGATTTTAATATGACAGGAACAGTGGAAATATTCCATTCCCGATACTTTTAGTGCAGCCTATGTATGCGCTGCCCACCCAATAAGGTCCATTGAATCCTGCATCGCCACGTTTGTTCGTCTTACATTTTTCAAATAAAACTCCATCCCAAACGAGTGTGAGTGAAGCTTCGCTTCAGAAGTTATCTAATAATAGCTGATTGCATGTTATATTAATTTAGGTACCAAATAGTTCTACTCCTATAAAAAATGAAACGGTCGCTGTAGTACAAAGGTAATCATAATTTTTCAAAAACAGTTTTCCAGCCAGACATTTATCCAATCTCCAGTAGGCGGTAATCCAGTTGTTTTAATTTTAGTGGCAACTGGAGGGATGTCGACGTAACAAATCTCAACGATGTCGCTTAGCTTATTCAAAGCTTAAGATAACTTTTTTAAACCTCAGAGTCTGTAGTAACTATATTTCAAACTCTTTTATTAATTTTTACTACTTGAGTTCTGCGGAGAGAAGGGTTTCTCATTAAAATAAAACATTAAACAAAGATTTCTTGGAAATTTAGACTGACAGGTGCAGTCACGAATTAGTTTTATTTTTATATTACATAGTATCACGTATCGTTATATTTGTAAGTATGTATAGTTTTAAGAATATTGTATACGTTACCTATGTGTTGTGTTGTTCTATCTCCATGGAGCCAGTTAAGATATCTGTCGTAGTTTGTAATTTAATAAATAGCCACACGTGTTTGACATTAGTGACTATGCAATCAGTCTTCACGCATGCCTTAACTTGAGAAGTGTCACTGACTCCTTTGAATAGATGTTTGTTGATCAGGTAGAACCTTGTTACGCAGATATTCTTGTTTAGACGTAGTGGGTAAACTACATGTGTATTAATATTCACAGCAATTTTTTTGGGTTCATATTAGATGAATAGATCAGTATATTCTGTCAAAAATTTTATCCAGTTCGTCATGGAATATTTTTAAATATGCTGATCCCACCTTATTATTGGCTACTTGCAACTTAAAAATCTCAAGATGTATTCCCGTAATTTTCATTGTAAGTTTCTGAATTTACACTGCAGCTCAATTCAGAACAGAATTGTATAAGTTTCAATGATAGTGATCTTAATGTTGGTACTCATAATGAAGGTGTATTTGCACAAATATGCTTTGTTAAATACTCATTTAAGGATTACAGACTATCGGTCTATAATATAAAACACAACATGTATATGTATACATGTTCGTATCGTATCGATGTCGATATGAAAAAAAAAGACGACACGTATGGCGCAGTGGTTAAAGCAACGGGGTCTTTTTGCACTACGTGTCACGGTTTTGATTTCCGCACGAAACGAATATTGGCCTACAGGTAGTTGTTGCGGGTCTGGTTGTTTGTGGATGTGAGATGTACGTCTGTGAGCTACACTCACAACATAAGAAATACCTACATATCACAAGAAAATATTTATGAAAAAAACAACGTCCAGAACTTTGGGAAAATCTAGTCATACGCAAAGTTGATTCCGAAAAAATCTATTTCGTTATGCTGCTGCTTTTGCTTTAATTTTCTTTGAAAGTAAAGTACAACTTAAAAGCTACAGTTTTTTTTTGAGATTTATTTTCTTTGATAGTTAAAAGATTAGAGGAATCGCTCTGATAAAGACTTAAAAAGCAAATAAATTGTATCTTTAATCAAAAGGTTAGGTTAGGTTGTTCCGGGTCTGGGTGTATTGTATGTGGAATTCTTGTGTGTAAACGCACCCACTACACAGGAGAAATCCTAGTGTGGGGCAATGTCTTTTCAAAAAGAAAAGAAAAAAGAAAAAAAGACTTTATCCGTAAAGAAGTATACGAACAGATTAACAAATATCTCTGAAAATTGCAATATGGTTTTAGGGCTAAGAGGTTTTAACCCTAATGATTTGACGCTGGTCGAATATATTTCTACTTGCATGGACCGTCCCCTGCAAGTGGACGTAATATATTTCAACTTTCAGAATGCATTTCATAGACTTAACAAAGATATGTTGTCAGAGAAACTAAACAATACAGATTTCTTTCACAGGCTTTTTGACCTTTTGGCTGATTATCTTAAAAACCGCCAGCAATATGTTAGGTTAGGTTTGTATGTATCGCAGCTGTACTACATGCATTCCTGAGTTAATTAAGGTTCAGTGCTTTGACCTCTATGGTCAATGACCATTTTGTTTTAAACGCTAAAGATTTTAATAACTATTAAACTTCTATTTGGCACTTTAGACCGTGGTAAGTTACAAGCCAGGGCCTGCATTCGAACCCATAATAAAGTAAATTATGCTCTCGTCTTGCAAAAGGTTCGGAAGGAATATAAATATACAAATAGTTAACATTCCAATCTGTACACAACGAAGTTCCTGTTAAGCTGTCTGTATGTCTGACCAAGTTAGAAGCTCATATGATCGGATGTTGCGAATGATGCGAACTTACAGACAGTTACCTGTCTGTAAGTTTTTTCCGCGGTAATTTCGACGCTCCGGAACAATTTAGAGAGTTGTGGCGTTTGTAACTTTTGCGGAACATCTACAAACGTAGCAAAGATAGCCTAGTAACCACTAGAATGCTTGGATTCCATAATGGTGGGTGTAGTCCGCCTACCTGCACTAGGCCAGTGTGTTACTAACTACTTACTAACATTTCTCATCATGAGAAAAGGTGCCGTGCCCAGCAGAGGAACAGTAATGGGATAATTATGATTACAAACTACAAATGCGAACTTACTTTAGTTCTACTTGGTTACTGTGCCATAGAGTCGTACTGTGCTGACTCTATATCACCGTTGCCCAAAACGCTCACAGTACGGAACGCTCTCCTGGCCGCCAACCCAGGATGTGATTTATTTGCGGATGAGTGGAATGAAGCATACTAACACAATACCTTCTTAATATTCTTCAGGCTCTGTGAGATGAATGAGTGAAAGCGAGAAAACTAACATTAAGTGATATTTTTAGTAATTATTCTTAGTTAATCAATGGCAACCACTGTTTTGATTAAATAAATAGAACATTTTAGCCGAAAAACGTGCACTGCACGTGCTGCTGCATATGCCTCCCCCAAACATCGACACAACGACCGGTCTGGGTTTGAATTGTGTGCTCTTTGGGGGGTTTTGCCATAACAGCCTTGCTTGGCAGGCGAGTTGGCGATCCCAATTGAGTTGTGATTAATGTACTTAAAGGACATTGCTGCACATCACGTAGTCGTCTTTTACGACTCGGAATGAAATGCCGTCGTGCTATTTTAAGCAGTATTGAAATTAAATAGCAAATCAAACACTTATAATGAAAAACTTGCCGCATTGCATTGGCCAAGACGGCAACTGTTTCCTCGTCTATCAAAAAGGTAGCCGTAAAGGGTTGGGGAACTTTAGTCGTTAATCATGTGTGTATCCTGAAACGTGACATTGCCACGCTTAACTTGAAATTATTACCTAAATAAACTTTGCCGCCTAAATAAACGCTACGCTTCCTAATTGATTGCTCAGTTTTGGGAGTCTAGTCACTTTAGTTTGAGTTATTGAAATTGAATTTCATCGAAGGGAAAATTGGCTGGGAAGATGGAATCAAAATGATCTTGTCTAGTAAATAGCTAGCAATTTTGTCTTAATGGAAAATGTAACATAGTATTTTGCATCCTCATTAAATAATATACGTCAAGCAGACATATTTTCTGAAAAATGTTGTTCTTAATATTAAAATAAATTTATTAAATTTCTGAATCAGTTTACAATAAAACAAAAATATAACAATGAAGACCATCAATGAAATAAAGCAATATAAGTATAACCGAATAATGATAGAAATTTACTAATGAAGAAGAGTTTGACATACGCACAAAATGACAGAACACGAAAAATATATTTGGATTATATAGAAGAAAATTGTTTGCACACAAGGCCAAAGCATTGTAACAATACTAGCTGCGGAAGGGCCCTGGTGACCTGTGTTACAGGTTTAAATAAAAACCTACTTCAAGCTCCAGTCTCTCACAAAGTTAGATTTTTATATTTGTGGCACGATAATTTAACCTAACAGTATATAACAGTATAGTATTAGTGGCCGCAGTAGGGGCATCGCGGTCCGTGTGAAGCAACTTCCTCCGCTCGATGGTTTTATAACTTCAACAATTGGTATGGTTTTGAATACTATATAGTTTATTGCTAATATTATTGCAGTATAATTCCCGAAAATAACTTGGTTATGTTTTTTGATCACATATAGTACGCACATGTCAGTATCAAATAGTTTCTATATTAGAGAAATTAAACGAATGGTTTTTTTTGCTCTGCAATAAATCAGTACTTATTAAGTATTCATATAAATGCATGATTGATCGAACAGCCGTTACTTGTGTAATAGTTTTAACGTCGTCACGTTCTATGTTTATTTTCAATTTTATCCCGTCTGATTTATATATACATATATCTATTATACTGTATATTATCTCTTGTCACGGGCTTATATCCCCTATTAGGGGGGGTCCCGGTCTTTTGATAGGCTTTTTGCGGGGACATGGGTCCAACACGCAGAGGCCCTTTAGAGAATTTTAATCCACAATGTAATGGAACACAATTCGGGAACTCTCCATAGCTGCACTATAAAATGAAGTCATGGATTGTCCCCGGCGGTATAAAGCTATGGTATAAGATGGAAACTATCATGATAAGGTCTATTGCAATGGGTGTTACATGGAACGAAAAGTCTAAGAAATACGGGAACAACCTTCCAACCCTTAATCTGCAATTCTGTGGGAGTCGGTGACTCGCCAGTCACAAAATGAGCCCCCTAAATGGTCACCAATACAGGGGACAGGGAGTAATACTAGTGTGAGCGGCTTGCGGTGTTGAGAGGTGCGGCACCGGGTTTTTCTGTATGAACGTGGCAGCTATAGTCTCGATTATTCATTGGTGCTATTAATGGTTTAAACAAAGAAAAATTTTATTTTGTCTGATTTCACGGGTCTGAAAAACTCGGTGCAAGTTTCCCCATTATTAGCATATAGCACTGGTGGGCCCCTTCTGATCGGCCAACTAAGGCAAGCCAGAGTTGAAAATACTAAGGGCACTCATGGGGTTCCACTCCAACCGACCAATAAAGGTAAGCTGGAGACGAGGCCCTGATCAACTCTCTGGAGCATTTGGGTACGCAGTGTCGCCACTCACATTCAGCTGGCCACAAGCTGCCCTGAGTTATGTAAGATTCTTAATAGATCTCCTTATGACATTCTTTTTTTTTATATCAAAAGGGAGGCTGACTTCAAGCAGCTGCTTTAATCTGCCATCCAAGATTATCTCATCCCATTGTGAGATAGGGACTGCCCAGAGGGTTACTATTATTATTCAACACGTATATTCAGCCACACCTGGTTAACCAAAAAACCGACCACAAATACTTCGGAGAAAGAAGTAATAATGCCCATTTGTGAAACAAAGTTATGTTCAAAAAAGAAATACTGTTTTGTTTATCTTTACTGTGTAGTAATTTGCTATATCTTTAACCTTTTCTGTGCCACTTGCCACAAAGGTTTGATTAAATTTACCCTACACCTCTCTTTCCATGGCTTAATCTACCCAATCTCTTCTAAATAAGTCTAGATCGCACACACAAACCCAAGGTTGCTAAAAATCCGAAATTAATTTTCATTACATTTGGCAGCCGTCTCGTGTCAGGCTAGTTCACAAGATTTGTTATCCAGTCCTTGGGCTTACATTGAACCAAACTCATTAATCATCTCGACGACACAGACAAGCAAGATGGTAGCCTGAGGTTTCAGATTAGGAAAACATGATTTTGGGACAAAACATTTTCAAAAATCAGATATTGCGTTTTTAGTTAAGTAAAAATTTCGAAATCAATGAATTTATGGTACTTTAGTTCTATGTGAAAAGCTTGACTGGGGTACGATCCTTTTTTTGGTCACCAGGTGGAAGTTCATCGGGAACTTCCTCTGCCACGGGAAAGAAAGGGCCATGGAGTCTCTCTTTGCGTACCATACCATTTGCCTGCTCGACGCGGCTTCAAAACTATTCGAGACAAAAATTGCCCGATGACTCCTTGAGCACTTGTCGCGAGTTGGTCCCGACCTGGCTGATAGCCAATATGGCTTCCAGCAGCGCAGACAGCAACTAGTCCACCATCATTGCTATAGCCGAGCATGAAAATTGGAGTGCTGTCGTCTCCTTCTGTAAGAGCGTCTTGGTCCAGAAGGAGGTCGTAAAGCGGGATTGGGAGAGGGCCGCGGCGCCCATCTCCAATACGCCTAAACCCCCTGTCGTATTTATGTGGCAGCAGGCCTTGGGAGGTCGCGAGCATACCTATTGGGCAATCTTTGTGCTCATACTGAGTGACCCCCGGGAAGACGGCGGTGTGCCTCGCTATGCGCACATGGCGGCACGTGACCACATACGTGCCGCCGTGTGCGCATAGCGAGGCTTCTGGGGAATCTTTTACAATCCCCCCGAGAAATGCCTGGGGGTGACCTCTTTACAGTCGCCTTCCGTCCGCTAGAGAGCGTGACCGCTTCACAGTCATCCCCTCCGAGATATGCTTAAAGGATGCCCCTTCGGTAACGGATTTCCAACGGATCAATAAAAAAAAGGTCAGCAATACATCAGTAATCAGTGGGTTCCTGATGCTTAACATTTGCTGTTAAAGTAGAGTTTAGAGTGGTTAAAGATCCTTTAGTCGCCTTTCAGGACATCCAAGGAAGGAGATGGAGTGGTGCTATATTCTTAATCCAGACACCATTGGACGTGGGATCACATCAGGAAACTTACGGTTCTGTATGTAATTCATCCCATAAATACATCACCAAACCCTTTAACTTATTACCATGATTCAAAGGTTTATTTATTTAATCTTTATCAAATAAATAAAAAAAAATTAGTAAAATTTGTGGACTTAACGCCTGAAAGCCTTCTCTACTAAAGTAATTCTGAATAGTTTTAGATATTGTTGACTTCTAAACGCTATACGATTACCTCAACTAGAATGATGTCTGGGGATACCTAACATTCGAAGTTGTAATCAATATTATCGGAACTAAATTATGTAATACACGAATGAATAGACTTTTTAATCAAATAGTTAATTTTGTGTTAGTTATGCGTTTTAAGTAGCTGTTAAAGGCCGTGTTATTTATTCCCTGTAAAGAATAAGTCAGTTCAAAGCGGACAACAGCCACCTGCGGGAGTCGCAAAAGCCCACTAAGGGCCTAGAGGATACTAACAACTTACTATGATCACCGATTGTCTTCCAAGAGTGGTGATTATGGCCATAACCCCATCAAATGTTCATTATGGGAGTTGGTTGACATATATGTGTTTAATACACATATATATCAACCAACTCCTTTTTGTTCTTTACCCTTAATTTATAAATCATGAGCCACGCGGCATGGCACTTTCATGCATAAAAATCAGACAATGTTAGCTTTTATCCATTGAAATAGACCTAAAGTTAGCTCAACCCACTCATGAAGCCAAAAGACATCATTTCCTTTTCTAGATTTGAATTAGAAAGAAAGAAAGAAATTTTTTATTTGACAGCAAAGTGAGGCATCACAAACGGTAATAAAACTTAATATAAAACAGAAAAAAAAACACGATAAAAATTTGGATAGGGTTATAAACAAAAAAAAAACAATATTAGGTTAGAGTTTGTTGTGTGCCCCACAGTTGTGCCAAACAGGTAACCAGTTCAGCATTTGCCAGACAAGAGCCTGACGCTGGTTTTCAACTGGACCCTTCGGTGATTCGGTAATTAACGGGTGTAAACTCAGTTTAAAAAATAAATATTGCATATTACACCTACAATTACTTAATTAATAAATCTACAAATAAGAACTACACAAAGCGCAAAAATAAAGAATAAAATCGAATATATTTAACAATAATTTTATAATTGGCATTTAAATAATCTAATGAGTAGGCAAATGAGACCGCCCATCACTAAATAAAAAATAATCTTATGGTCTGTTAGTGCTCATGGCGTTTATGGTGGTAATGGCAATACGCAACAAACGGCGGCGCGACGCGGCGCTCACTGTAAGCGTCTCCGTCTTAGAAACATAATAGTTAAATAAATAGATGAATGAAGAAGAAAAAGTTACAACTTTAGTGTCAGTGTGTCAGTGAATTGATATAAATAAACTCTCTTATATGAATGAGTACTGATAACAACTCATACGCTGCATAAAAAAGAAAACTTTGCATAATGAGTTTAATGTAGAATCATAATTAATAATACATAATTTTACAGCAGTTATTACTCCCATGTAACATCATATCAGTGTTATCAGTCCTTACAAAATTTTCGTCGAGAAGTGAGATGCTGGAATACGGTTCCTACTTCGTTATCAGACAAGGTCGATACCTACCGCGGCTAGGTATCAAAGTTACGCGGAAGCTCTTTATTGGAGATGGTTGTTGTAAGTATTGAGACACACTGAGTGCTTATTCTCGTTTATATTTTCAGCATACAAATTGTATGACATTCAGTGAAAGATGTGAATATTTCTTCTAAACCTAGTTTAGCGGTGAAAATTTATGTGCTTGTAATTATGGAAAAGAAAATAATAATCAAATTAATTTAGCGCCAACACCAATGTTTACAACTCAAATTAAGCATGGCTTTCTAGCATGTGTCCAGCTATGTAGGGGTTGGCCTCCAGTCTGACTAAATACGGCTGATTAGAAGCAAAAAAATAAAGCACTCGTATTACAATAAATTACTAAAATATTAAAACTGTGATAGCCTAGTAATTGAACGCTTACACAGGAAGGTCGGCGTCCGATACTGGCTCGTACCTGAAACTTTTCGGATTCATGTGCGGATCAGAATTTGAAACCTGCACACCTGAGAGGGATCCAAAATGTTCTCAATGGTGTGTGTACTCCGCCAACTCGCATTAGGCCAGCGTGGCTTAGGCCTAACCTTTCTCATCGTGAGAAAAGGCCCGTGCCCAGCAGTGTGGCGGTAAAGGGCCTATTATAGTTATACTAAAATATTCAAACGCTATACACAACTGGAAAAACTACACGATAATACAATTTAAGTCGTACGAGCGTTGCATAAGTCCTATCCAGTTATTAAACTAAGTATCAACATACATAACGCCTTAAGTAAAATGTTATAAATAAAGGGCAGTCCCTTTATTTATAACATTTTATCATAATCATCAGATCAACCAAAAAAGTCCACTGCTTCCCACATGATACGACCGGTTAGATGCCGTTTATCTTCAGGTTGAGGTACGTTTGGGGGGGGGAATTTGCCAGTACTCACAACGCTTGGCAGGTAGGTTGGTGAGCGCAGAATGGTGACTGTTTCACAGAAGGGACGCTTCTGCCCACACCTCTCTTTTAGAGTCCCTTAAACACCTTTTACGACATCTACGGGAGGAGATGGAGTTCTCTGACCTTTTGGAGTTCTTAATCCTAATACTACACGGATATAGGAACTGGATGATGATAAAAACAGTGTAATTAGTGTAATACGGCTCTATGTCCTATTCCCAGGTAGCAAAAAAAATGATTTTCTCTTGTCGCAGTTTCAGTCATATGCACCTGTAATTATGCTCAGCAAATGGTGAAAGTCCTATATTTCTATCTTATGATGCCTATTATTGGTAAACAGCGGTTCAAGGAAAATATTCCTCTACCTATGACTTCGGATAATATAGCATTCTAGCCATGGCTAAACAATCTGGAAAAGCACCACACCTAAAACATTTAATTTAAATGGCATTAATAGTTGGTATCTTTGTTAGCTGTAATACACATTTTAGCAGTACATGCTGCACAACGTCAAATTTCCTGCTTAGCTCACAATTATGCGAGTGGACACGGATTAAACTGTCGTGGTGTATTTGATTGCTAATTTAGGATTTCACGCATTAACGGAACTATTTATGTAACATCACACACTTTTAGTTTTTAACACGGAAAATCCTCTCAGTAAAGCAATCTCAGGCCCAATAAAGTCCACTGCTGGACATAGGCCTCCCTCAAAGATCACCACAACGACCGATATCGGTGTAATGTGTGCTCATTGGGAGGATTTAACATAATCGCCACGATTGGCAGGCGGGTTGGTGATCGCAGTTGAGTTGTTAATGTATTCTAAGGACGCTGCTGCCCATCCTACGTCTAATTCCTAGTCGACTTTTACGATGCCCACGGGGTGAAATGGGTTGGTACTATTCGTAGCCACATATCTAAATAGTACAAAATGTATCCCTCAGTCCTACAAAAGCGCTATGCACTTCTATTCCCTAGTTCCACGATTTACACGAGCGCGTTGTGCCCATCGCTTAACGATTGTAGCCCGCCGGCGACATTTCCCCGAAATTCGGAGCACGTACTCATATCGCCAAGTACGAGTAGGCTCAAGTGTGTCACACATACACGCAAAGAGGTGTAAATACACCTTATGAAGAAAGACAACGTAGTTGAAGGTTTGAATATTTTTTACTCCTAGTCTTAAATCCTTTCCTTTCATAACTGTGTAGGCGAACTAGGAATTAACTTCCTCATTTTGTCAACTGCCACCATACGAGTATACTGGATGTGCCATCCTTCTAGACGTATCTTAAGGTCAGAAAACTCAGATTACAGATTAACACTCTCCAAACGGATTTCTGACTAGATGTTTACTGTAATCTTTCGTTTTGACGGAATGGAACAGATTCACAAAATGCAAATTAATAAATGAAATTGCCTTAAACCGTTTCTCAATATTTTATCTAAGTAATGAATAGAGAATAAAATAGATTAATTTAATCAGTAATTGGTCCCAACAGACTTTTTGACGCGTCTTATTGAAACGATGGAGAGCATTACTACATGGCATACTCTCAGAATAAATGGCAAATAAACTATGGGTCAGGTATATGTTTGATTTGGTAAAGCCACATTTAAAAAAATGTAGAACGTATTATATTTATGACTTTCTTATTTTTTATTTTAAAGATCATCAGTTTCTTTTATATATTATACTAGCTGGGACCCGCGGTTTCACCCGCGTTTAATTTAAAAAAAATTTAGAGTACTTCGACATAGACACTTGACATAGAATATATATGTTGGATTTCAAGGGTTTTATTGTTTTCGCGCAGAACCCTAATTATTTTTCTAAAATAAAAGTAGCCTAAGCTATTCCTTATAACGTCAGCTATCTGCCGTCAAAATTGGTCCAGCTGTTTCGGAGATTACCCGGAACAAACAGACAGACAGACAGACAGACAAAAAATTTAAACATTGTTTTTTTGTTATAGCTATCGTATATACTTACATATGCATTTAGTAAAAAGCTGTTATTTTGACATTACAAACAGAAACTTCAATTTTATTTATTTGTATAGATTATTTATATTTAAAATATATATTTATTAATGTATTATTACTAATGTTATATTTTATACGAATGTTATATTTGGTTATATTCCGTGTGGTATCCGAATTAAGAATATTGCACCACTCCATCTCCTCTCGTGGATGTCGTAAAATGCGACTAAGGTACTCTATGCCAGAGGGGTGGGCAGCAGCGTCCCTTCTGTGGAACAGCAGCCATTCTGCGCTCACCAGAGGCGGGTTGGCGGTCCAAAGCGTGGTGACCTCACCGGAAAGTTCTTCCCGAAGTGATGATACACATGTGGATATCTAAATCTGTGGCTAAATTGTACTGGATGAGCAATACGTCTCTGTGGGTGTTCCTGCATCCGGTACGTAGCACCCTGGCAACCAGCGTCCAGCGTGTCATAAAAGATTTGTGGGATCTTTGAATTGCTTTGTCTGAATGTGACCACAAGAGAGCATGAATAAAGCGAAATGTACTAATGCGCTAATTATGGTGTGTGTATTTGTCACAATCAGATCGGAGTAAAAAAGATGAAGGTGAAATGAAGCACTAATAGAAAATAACATCAGGCACTATTGAGCAAGCAGAGATAATAATAAAAAAGCTGAAGGCTCAGAGGTATAAATTATTTGAAATAGAAACCTTATTGGTTGGACATAACCACTTTAATAGGTAACAGACAGGTACATTTGAACACGAATATACCTTCAACACTTACCCAATATGGGAATAACACTACACAGGCATTATTATTTATAATGTGACATAGTAAAGTCAATAGAGTTGCGTAAATTATCACGTAGGTATATAAGTTATGGACGCCATGGATGAAGTCACTACAGGTGAACGTGTGCGGGAGGCACGTGTTTGACCGAAGTGTAAGTTATAATAAGTTTAAACAATTGCGTCCCTTTTCTTAGGATAAAACGATACACAGTCTAGCAAAATATTACCTAACATCACGTCAAACCTAAACAGTATGTTAAGTTAAGCTAAACAGTATTGAAAACACCGTGTCACTTGGACCAACTTTAGATAATCTTGTGACCGTATAAGGGCAGTCAGCACACGCAATGTACAAACGTTCTAATGGTGACGCATTCGTGTACCTCGACATCAGACCGTCAGTCACTATTTGAACGAATGATGTCGTACCATCATTCGTTATGCAGCTGGTTGGTGCTGAAGGTCATTTCGCTGTGAACACTGCCTCCGAACCCAAAAACCAAGCTGATGACAATTACGATACGATTTTCGCGATGAAGTGGTATTCCATCACATCAGGAAAATGTGTGACAATATTACACATAATAGGTTAATATCTCCGTATTAACTAATATTTGTGCTTAAATCGTAGGTTGAATTAAAAATAAAATCATAATTGAACAAACCGCCTTACCTATTACGGATATGAGCCAGTGAGAGAAACAAATTACCTCAGTTAGTATTAATTTGTTACCTATACAAAATGCACTATTAATATACGGAAGTATGTTTTGCGAGTGAAAGCTAGCTTGATTTTTATAATTTAAGTTTATATTTAAGCTACTCTTATTTCATTTGTTCAGTTTTGCCATTCATTTGTAACCACTGCTATCTTAAGCGTAGATTTCCTTCAGATCTAGTTGCTGCTGATAGTTTGTCACAAAAATTAGACTGAGTCGGAATGAGACTAAGGGAATGTTGGAAGCCAACCAAAAAATCTATTTTAGTGTGTTCTGTTTCTTCAAAGATTGGTTCTATAAATTATGCTAAAATTCTGTATCCAGATAGGTTTAATTTTTATAAGACCTTGTTACCAGACGAGCAAGTCATTCGCGTGGTGGTACGCGTCGTAATGCTATCCAGGATCTTGTTTTGCGTGGCACCGCACTACGCTCGTTCTCTCGAGAGTCGAGACAATAGTTATTCAGTCTCTTATGCTCAGTAATTTTTCTAGCTACAGTGGCGTTCAAACCGGAATACAGTATTGTATAAAGTTTTAACTATACTGCTTTGCGGTGAATATCTGGCACAGCAGTGTCTCACACAACAAATTTGACGTTGTTGCCAACCAAACGTAGCTGTATCCTTTATTTTTTAGGTTGTTGGAATCGCTTTTGATTCAGGAACTAGGTAATAAAATACAATTTAAATATATATACATATATATATATATGTATTTTTAATGTTTAACTATTTATATAATAAAATAGAAAATACATTTCAATTTATTAATATTATTTTGGTAATTCCAATAATAACTTTTTAATATCGATTCATGACAACGCCATCTATGCCAACAATACGAACTAACTACTTCATTAACTTCATACCACATAGATGTCGCTTATTTTAATCGTTAAAGCCGTGCTCTTGCAATTAGGGGTCTATCACAACTAAACGCTAGCTATTCATACCATTATATCACACAATAGTCGATGCCCTGCACTAGATCTATTCTGTGTAGTGGGTACAATTTACAGATATAAATTCCGCATGCACTAACGCCTTTTTGCTACCTTTTTTTTATTGGTGCCCAGTGGAAATTCTTCATGAACTTCCTTCACCCCGGGGAAGCAATATAATAAAGGCTGTGTCTGGAATTTCAAACTAAATGCCAAAATTTAGTGAAAACTGCTATTTATACAATGCCAAATCGTGCAGACCTGTTTTCTTTTCTAAAAAAAATGTCTGTATGAAAGTTTGTTTTGAATAGGCTTCGAAATGGCTCAACGGACTTCAATGAAAATTATTAGGCTTCAAATTTTCCTATATGTTCCATTTCGATATCTCGCGTGGTTCAGAAGATATGTATATAAATATAATTTACCTACGCCTAGCGAAGCAACGGCTAGTATTAAAATAAGATTTTTCTACGTGCCTAAAACGATAATATCAATAATACAGAATTATCAAAGCGACAGCTATTTATAAAATAAATACAGCAGCAATTATATTTACATTTTTAAGGAATATAAAATTCGGGCCGTGTGGTTCCACACCCATGTATGGAGAGGGGGTTCTCCACACATGGGTATTGTAAAAGGTGACTAACGGATGATGATGCGTGCTTTAATAAGCTTAACTTTTTCTAGTAAGATGGTTACAGTTTGTTCTTTCTTCTATAACTTACTGCTATAGGTAGAGTTACTACGGA
Organism: Diloba caeruleocephala; assembly: GCA_947459985.1. Lineage (NCBI taxonomy): Eukaryota > Metazoa > Arthropoda > Insecta > Lepidoptera > Noctuidae > Diloba > Diloba caeruleocephala. The sequence continues at coordinate 17,021,128 of OX381615.1, forward strand.
CAAACCAATAGAAATTACTATCACGTTCAAAAAGAAACCGAGAATATATCTGAGTTTATTTTTACAATTGTATAAGAATTAGGAGGAGATGAAAAAATCTTTTCTCCTGAGAATGATGGATGTTACTTAAAACCTACTCCCAAGTAAATACTTTAGAGATACTAGACTGTAATTGGATCAGTCCAGACGATTAATCTTTTTATTATGTCACCGTATCTAATCTTGGAACATGTTCTTCGCGTGAATTCTTCTTCATGATTACAAAAACTAGTAGAATTTATATTTCTGATAAGAATTATTGCTGGGCGTTGAAGCGGAAAAGTAATGGTTTAGTCTGTGAGTATGAGTGAGAGCCTGCGCAAGTTTATGTGACATTTCTCTCGAAACCACAAAACTGAAATAAAACGGAGATTTTAATTCTTATTTAACCATAAAACGAAGAGAAACCCTGGAGTTTCCTGTCCGTTCTTATCCAAAGGAAATCAACATCTTGGAACGCGGCAACTAAAGTCTTGACTATTCATAAGCCTGCAAATGGTATTACATGAATAAAAAATAGTTTTGTCTTTTCATCAGAATTAACTTTTTTATCTTTACATAGTAAGTCGTAGGTTGGTAGTGAGTTTGAAGAGGCGCGACCTCACGCATTTCTGTAAAGTACTGATATGTTTTGAAGACGCCCAGCGTCCCGCTTTCAGTCTGATCACTGTGCCAGCGCAGCCGTGCCGCAGCTGAGTACCTTTTTTTATCGTGAGTATATCCTCGTTTTCTTTCTCCGCCTTGGGAGGGGTGGAAGGGCATTCTGGACTCTTACTGGCTAAAGCCCCATGGTGTTCCTTCCAATTACCTATGGCTGGGGGTATGGTGTCCACTGAGTAGGCATTGGACCACACCGCTGGCAGGTATCATTGGACCACACCGCAGGCAGGTGTCAGCCTATCACTTGGTTTGACGGGCCCGTCTCTGCGCGGCCTAACCCGCCGCACATTCCTTCAGAGTGGCGCGTGCAGAACACAACGTACTGCCGTTTCGGGTAACAGCCTGCCCCTAGCTCGTCACCTGCAGGCCGCTACTCATGGAGGCCGAAGATTGTTGAGCGCTCTCCGCCGGTGCCTGCACGTGGTACTTTTTTTGCGGCGGGGATCAAAGGTGGTCTCCATCTAAAGAAGATACAAAAACAACAAGAGTAAAAGAGATAACTATCTAGGCGAACCGATTGCGAGGTGCTTCAATTGGGGGAGATTTGGTTCTTACTTTTGGTGCGCATGTAACATATCTACTTCTTTTTAATATATAATATCATTGTTATCTGACAATTAAAAAATTCTGTAAAAAATTTTTTTTAACTCTTCTTCTAATCACCATTCCTCTTCTGAATAAAATTACGGTGAAAAGATAATTTCTTCACAATGGCGTCGTATCTCGTGGTATGAAATCCGTTTAGTAATGTTGTTTTTATCTCGATCAGGGGCGAGTCCCCAATTTGAAGGGTTCGGTATATAAAAATTTAAAAGAAGTACAGAATTATAAAACATATTATGCATTTTCTCGGCGGCCGTACTCTTGTCGTAACAGCCATTCATCTTCCTTTTTTCTTTCTCTCATATACCTTCCCTTTTATTTAATCAGTTTGGATACGTGTTCACATTAATGTTACATTTCCCAAGACATTTGGACACATAGCTAATTTAACAAACATTCACCTATTTTTATTAGTTCTATTCAGAAATTAAAACGATTAAGACATCGTTTATACCCAAAACGTTTTTAGATGAACATAAATACCAGACTTAAGTATTTAAATATCAGACCGACGCCATTTATTCCGGTGCAGTGTGTTTGTGAAAATTCAAGAGATAAACGTACAAAACTTAGGTAGTGTTGTGCGTCCATGTTGAAAATTTATGCCAGTTGTGGAACTACAAAAATATCTGGGCACATAATGTAAACGTGAATAAAAACTCAGGAAAACGGTTTTTGATTCGCTGGTTTAAATGTTTTATTATTCCTATTGATAGTTTTTGTTTTTTTGTCGCTAAGTAGCATTCGTTTCTTCATTAGTGATATTAAATATAGGTAAATGCGTAAATATTAAAATAAAGTGATGACCACGACCACTCTGTCAAGAGTGTAACGATCAAGAAGAAGAAATGCGTAAATATACGCTATTTCAAAAACGATGTGCACGTAGGTGACATCTTTAAATAGGTTCCTTACAGAAATACTGAAGACTCCGCAGTACAGACCGCAAGCGCTGGTACTCAGCTGGCTGGCCCCCAAACGAACGGCGATACTTTCATGGCTGCTGTCCAATTTGGGGGGCGGCAATGTCTCCTGCCGAAGGCTCTACATGGGGGTCGTGCGGTTCATGGCTCTTTATGGGGCCCCAATATGGGCGAACTCCTTGATGGCCCTCAGCATCACTATACTGTGGAAACCTCAGGCAACCTCCTTGCAGGATCACCGCCCTGGCATCTGGAAGCGAGAGCCTTCACGTCGCTATATCAGTGGCGTGGAGAGGTGCTAAGTCGGGGTGATCGGCCAGTGCCTCGTGAGATCGAGATACAATTTTATTAGAAGAAGAGTTGAAAAATATTTTTAACTGAATTTTTCAATTGTCAGATAAGCTTTATTTGACGAATAATGCGACCTGAAGAAGAATAAATTTATCTGTCCCTTTGACGGCCAGGTAGAGTGATAATCGAGAGATAGTTCTATTTGACAGATGCGGGACAGATGGTGTAAACAATACATTTACTATTAGGTTCGTTATTTTTTCACTACCATATGGGATTCAAAATAATTCCATCATCGATTCAGATTTTGACAATATTTCATTGTATTTTTTTAGTTCTTTATTCAAATATTTAAATCGCCTTTATACGTTACCGCGTCAGTGCATTTTGTTTATACTTGTCGATTAAACTCACGACTCTCAGTAGTATTAAAATTCGCCGAACGTTCTCTTTTCTTCGATTCCGTTGTAAATAAAATATAATTACTTTACGTACACAATAACGGGAGCCTTAAATAAACTAAAAATAAACAATCACAAACAATAAACATAACCTCAAATTTAATATAACAGCGTAGATCCATCTACGTATACATAGGCTGCACTAAAAGTATCGGGAATGGAATATTTCCACTGTTCCTGTCATATTAAAATCTTTTTAATTGAAAACTCCTTGGTTTTAAAAATCGAATACCATTTATTTATTTTAAAAAAGATTCACGGTCTTGTCACAAGGTTTTGTCAAACTTGTTTAGTCGTTGAGAAAATGGAATTGACTCGAGAAAATTCAAGAGCGATGATTTATTATGACTTTCGAAGTGGTTTAACACAAAAACAGTGTGTTGACCGGATGATTTCTGCATTTGTCGATGAAGCCCCATCCAAAACCACAATTTATCGCTGGTTTGCTGAATTTCAACGTGGACGTGTCAAGCTCAGTGATGATCCTCGTCAAGGTCGTCCAAAAACTGCAGTCACCCAAGAAAACGTTGATGCTGTGCGTAAGCTGATCGAGGAAGATCGACATGTGACATACCGCAAAATTCAGGCAACTTTAGACATTGTCATGAGTCAAATACAAATAATCTTGCATGAACAATTAGGTGTAAAAAAGTTGTTTTCCCGATGGATACCGCATTTGCTATGTGAAGAGCAAAAAGCAGCTCGCGTTACTTGGTGCGTCAGAACTCTCGAAAGATTCCACGCAGGATCCTCAAATGCTGTATACAACATCGTATCAGGTGATGCATCCTGGATATATGCGTACGAACCCGAAACAAAAAACCAGTCACGAGTTTGGGTGTTCGAAAATGAGTTAAAGCCAACAAAAATTGTTCGTTCACGGAGTGTTGCAAAAAAAATGGTGGCCACGTTTGTCTCCAAAACCGGCCATGTTACGACTATTCCTCTTGAGGGACAAAGAACGGTTAATGCAAAATGGTATGCTAGCATTTGTTTGCCACAGGTCGTTTCTGAACTCCGTAGAGAGAACTGCAACCGCCGCATCATCCTCCATCACGACAATGCGAGTTCTCACACCGCGCACAGAACAAAAGAGTTTTAGAGCAAGAAAACATAGAATTATTAGACCATCCGCCGTACAGCCCCGATCTAAGCCCTAATGATTTCTATACTTTCCCTAAAATAAAGAATAAATTGCGTGGACAGAGATTTTCATCACCTAAAGAAGCTGTGGACGCCTACAAAACGGCCATTTTGGAGACCCCAACTTCCGAATGGAATGGTTGCTTCAATGATTGGTTCCATCGTATGGAAAAATGTGTCAAATTTCGCGGAGAATACTTCGAAAAGCAATAAATACATTTTTAAATAGTAATGTTGTGTCACTTCCTTGATTCCCGAAATTTTCAGTGCCGGCCTCGTAACAGTGATATATTCTTTCATTGAGCTTGGAATAGTCTGTCCTGCTCTAACATCAGTAAAGTTAGCGTCGTTCGAGGTGAAATAATCGGTCGGATATTCGTGAGATAAATGGCAATTGAAAAATAGACAACCAGTTATCAGACAGATAACAGTCCAATAATATATATATATATATATATATACATTTATTTATTCTTTAATTAAGTCTTCATTATTAGTTAGGAAGTTATTAGACGTCTTATCTGACGATTGAAAAATCGGCCCTTATATTAGTAGCTTATTATCCTGTTTTTATTTAAAAACTTTACTGCGTTCATGGTAGCAGGACGACTAAGTTGACAGGCGTCTTTGCAGATTTTAAAAGTATTTTTATGTACCGTACAATTGCATTCAAAAGTTATTTCAATGCATGCAGCATTCACTCACAGCTTTATTATTTTACAAGTCGATGGTTTTTGCCAACTATCTTCTTTATATAAATTAGGATGTTTTATTACATTTCAATAGCCTCACAAAACATACTCGGTACTTATCAGTTTTCGTTCGCGAGGACTTGAGTTCGATTAAAACGAAGATAATGATTAGGTTTATCTAGAGCATGTTCACACATTGCAGACTTTGTATAGTGTCTTTTCTTGACGTCGGCTGTGCATCCAACTGAAATATTTTTATATTGATTTTGGGACACAATGAAACGTGGTTAAATGATTACAATCGATTTTATTTCTGATTCTAAACAAACTACTAAGTAAATATCCACTTACATTTTGGCGGTTATGAATGGGTGACCATTTATTCCTAATTAGGTTCCGTTCATTAATAGTCACCGTTAAAATATCGGTGGACAACACTACACTCCTTTGAGGAACACAGGCATGATAATCTGTTATTATTATTTTGAGGTATGAAGGGTACTCAAAAAGACATCGTATTTTTATGAGTTAAAACGGAACGCTCGTCTTGTTTCTTTATTCATAAAGATACGAGTTAAGTGCTCTACAAATTTGTCATAATAACATTTTTTACGGAGACTAAGTAGATACTTGAAAACACTTTTAAACGGATTATATCGCGTATATGATAGATTTTGTTTTTACTGACGTCTCGAACACTTTGCAGGGTTCGTGGTCGCAGGATGACTAAGGTGACAGGCGTCGTTACAGATTGCAAAGTGTTCGAAACGTCAGGAAAACCAAACATCTATAATATACGTGCTCAAACACTACCTATTTTTAAGAAAATGGTGAAGGAGCATTACCTTTCTCTCTAATTTTTCTTCTCCTATCCTAGTTATATTTGATGTTTATTAGTATATTTTATCATCGTTTTATATATATAATATTTATTGTATATATTGTTATGTATTTTATATTTTTATGTCTAAGCAATATTGTGTATGATATATTGTACACTTGACAGCCCAATATCTCTCTCCTTTCTTCCTGTCCATCCAAAGGTTGTCTGGAAGAGATCGCCCTGTGCGATAAGACCGCCCATTGTACATGTATCTTTTTAAATTTTTATCTCTATGTATGTATTGTGTGGTGTACAATAAAGAGTATATAAATAAATAAATAAATAAATAATACGCGACATAATCCGTTTAAAAGTGTTTTATTATGAATTACTCATAATCGCGAAAACCAAAGTAAAAAGACATAACTATAGATACTTGAATTTCACTACGAACAAAAGTTATTTTTGGATCACGACTAGTTATTATTATTATTTTTGCCCAGCCCTCCATAGGCATTTCATTTTATCCACCACTTTATAGCCCACTTAACATAACAACAACATAATCAGCCCATTACCGTCCCACTTTATCCGTGTGGTGTCCAGATTAAGAATATAGAACCACTCCTCTCTTCCCGTGGATGTCGTAAAAGGTGACTAAAGGAATTATAAACCAAAAGGATCGGCAGCAGCGTCCCTTCTGTGGAATAGTAGCCATTCTGTGCTCATCAACCCGCCTGCCAAGCGTGGTGATTACTGGCAAATTCCCCCCAAAATGACGACAAACGGCATGTAACCGTTCGTTTTATGGGAGTGGCTCTTGTTTAACAGTGGAGGTTTTGTTTTTGGCTGTTATGATGACTGTCCCACTGGTGGGCACGGGACTTAGGCCTTAGTATACTACACTGGCCTAGTGTGGGTTGGCGGACTACACACCATAGAGAACATTTTGAAGCTTTCTCACCGTTAACGCAAGTGATAAACAAATTCAGATCTATACATGAATCTGAAAAGTCAGAGGTGCGAGCCGGGATTGAATTCAGATCGGCCTTTATGGAATGCAAGCGTTCAATCACTAGAGTACCGCCCACTTAAGAACACTGAATTTCAATAGATTGTTACCTTTACCCAGGGAAAATCTCCGACACAAATCCCAAATAACACCGTTTTAACACGCCTTTTTTTCTAACAATAAGAGCGCTACAGAAGCTTTAATTTAATTTTCATGGTGTTCCGGTTGTATATCGTGAAAGCCTTAGATGTGGGATAGGGGAATATCGAAGTTCCCTGTAAGTATGCCAAGTCATGGAAGCTTTTCCGAAATCGAATCCGCTGAGCCGAATAATTGTTCGTACGAACATCCACGTAAATACGTGTATGTTGAAGCTGAGAGTGCAGTTTTGGATTGTTTTGAGTGAATAGTAAGTGGGAAGGTGGGGTTTGTTTATCCAATTGAAATAGGTGAAACTTTTGAAATTGGCTAGAGCAGTCACACTCAACCACTTACACATACATATACCACTTCACTTGTAACTATGTATGTAAATAAGCCTTGGGAGTCGGTTTATCCTACTACTAATTGTCGTATCGATTTGAAACTATGATTTGAAGACTCGCTAAGTGTGCAGGTTGGGACTCAGCGCGTGCTTATACCGAGTGAGTCTCGGAACGACGACGGCGGTACGCACGTGGTCACATGCCACCGTGTGCGCAGCACAGCGCATAGCAAGGCTTCGAGAGGATCCTCTACAATCCCCAGAGATGGGCCTAGAGTTGTGGCCTTTTACAGTCACTCCCCCGCCGCTAGAGGGGTGACCGTTTTACAGTCGTCCACCCCGAGATGAGTCAAAAGGCAGGGCATTAATGGAAGGCTCTAGCGTGAATGTATCGAGGACCTGATGGGTGTCGAAGAAAACCACTGGAGCGGTCAGCTCCGATGGTTTTGGCCGATAGAAGTCTTCTTCGCCCTTTCCTGGGACGGAGGAAGTACATGATGTATTTCCACCGGGTCAGTAAAAAAACATCTGGTGGATAGTGGAACTCTGTGATTACTGGTAAACTTCTCGAGTTTGGGCCTCTTTGGTTTGTTGTAAAGAGTCTTATCCATTACACTAGCTGACGAGGATCTGATTATGGAGCCAGGAGGAAGACAGTGGCACTCCTCAATTGCTACTAGCAAACCTTTCTAGTTTTGACTTATTTGATGTGTTCTAACGAATCCCGTACTTTGCATTTGACGCATTATATTGGTTGGACTTGTATGTATGTATGTAAATTAATTAAAACTTTATACGAATGGAACGGAATCCTGCAATAACATTTTCACCTACTTCTAAATGTCCGACTGCCTTGAAATTTTGCTGACGTTTTGCTGACGTTATCAAAAATCATTGACGCTACAATCATTTGACATGACTATGGCGCCCAGGATCATTAGCTTATGAGTTAAAGAAATTCAATAATAGGTTATTTATACACTGGACTTGTTATGATACATTGGGGCTCTCTACTTATATTCGCATAATTAATCGACTTTTGCCGTAGACCACGATTATGGTTACATATAAAAATGTGCGTTTTAGTTCATATTATATTAGACGCGTGTTTCTTTTTTCTTTTTTTACATTAGTCAAAGTTTGAATATTTCATAAATTTATTTAAACTTTTATGTACATTGAGTATACATAAGACGGACTTAATGCCATGAGGCATTCTCTACCAGTCAACCTTTGGGTAAAAAAAAGCACATCGATAGAGGTACAATTTTTATTATTCCATAAAGGTTAAAAAATGTGTACCTCTATCGAAGTACTTATTTATAATATAATGAAGTGATTTTTTGTAATAAAATATTGTACGTCTATCGAAGTGCTTTTTTATACGATAATGTTAAAAATAAAGAATTAAAAACAGGAATACATAAATATACTAATATCAATAGATACTATATTATACGACATAATTATAAATAATTAAAAAGAATACATAATACACAAATATCTGCCATAAATATTAACTCTAATGACGAAGACAAAACTGATCAGAATTGTAACAATTTCGCATTCGCATTGACGCACTTTACGTTTAAAAGCGAATTTATTTGGAGCTTTCTTTATATCAAGAGGAAGCGCATTCCAGAGTTTTATTATTGAAACAGCGAAGCAATCGGAATAAATAATAAATCATGTTGGTGAACTAAGAATTTGTCTGTCTATGTCTTGATATGTTTTTTTTGGCCGTACGGCCATAGTTCACAAATTCTAGTGTATTTGTTTTTTCTTTCATCCGCTTACAAAAGTCTGTGGGCCGCATGTCAGGTATGGTGAGACTAGAGTAGCATTGCTTGATCGGAGAGTCTGCCATCTACATTGCATGGCTCTGGCATTGAGGCGATGCCCTTGATACATCGCGGAAGCTGAAGGGCCGCCAAAATAGTATCCACGCAGTATTCGCGATTTAAGATGGTTGGCTACTTACTAAGAAGGTAAGATGCCGTGTGGTGCCGGCTCAGAATGCCACCACCCCATTTCATCCCGTGGGTGTCGTAAAAGTCGACTAAGGGATTAACCGGAGGATGGGCAGCAGCGTCCTTCGAGTACATTAACAACTCAACTGCGATCGCCAACCCGTCTGCCAAGCGTGGCGATTATGGCAAGACCCCCCAATGAGCCCACAACACACCCATATCGGGAGTTGTGGTGATCTTTGGGGGAGGCCTGTGTCCAGCAGTGGACTTCTTTCGGCCGAAATGAATGATGAAGATTTATTATATATTATAATAGTGATTACGTGCATGGGTATAGATTGGTAGATTTGGACTAACAACAATTTGCAGCATCTGTCACCAGTCATTTATTTATTTTTTAATTAAATAAATAAATTTGGCGCACTCTAGGATTTGTCCTGTGTCGTGGGTACAGTTTACAGACATACAATCACATGCACAAACACCCAGATTCAAAATACCTATTTGTGGACCATACAAATATTTGTTGCTTGCCGGGATCGAACCCGCGAAACCTTACACAGAAAGCCAATCGCTTAGCCACTGCGCCAACCGAGCCGTCAACTTGATTTGTATCCACTGAACCGCTTGTTCGGCGTTTCTATAATGTGACCGTGTGAAAGTATAGCGATGGTCTTAATGTTGATTAACCGAGGGCGGAGGAAGGACACAGTATCCGATTACAGTGTGAATTGGTCATTACACTATCAGGGGATACGACAAGGTGACAGGTTTTATCATCCATAAAGACGCACGTCCTGTAGCCACCGCAACTGATACGTCGTCTAAATCAACACACAGTTACAAAGTCAACCAAGTGTGTGGGCTATAATATTTATAAATAAATAAAAACAAGTTTCACTGCCCTGCTGGCCCACGCTCAGATTATTCACGTATCAGCAGTGATACGCTCCATAACACTAGCGTGAATGAGTGATAATAAATTAAACCGTGGTCATGGTATAAAATAAATAATGTCAGCCTGTAACATACAGAGTTCCTTACAAGTATTGATCACCAAGCTTGCTTACTGTATGTTGGCGATAGACCATTAGATTCAGATTTCCTCAAGATGGAAATTATATTCTTACACGCCAGGTTTCGAACTTGCAAACTAATGCTTAAGAAGAAATTCCATAAACCTCTACGCCACTATGACATATTCTCGGCTACGATTTAAGGAGAAATTCCTTAAACCTTCATGGCATTACGATATATTCCCGGCTACGGTTGAAGAATTACGTAAACCTTTACGTGACTACGACATATTCCTGGCTACGATTTAAGGAGACATTCCTTAAACCTCCACGCCACTACGACATATTCCCAGCTACGGTTGAAGATATTCCGTAAACCTCCACGCCACCACGACATGTTCCCGGCTACGGTTTAATAAGAAATTTTGTAAACCCCCACGCCAATACGACATATTGCCGGCTACGGTTTAAGCAGAAATTCCGTAAGCCTCTACGCCACTACGACATATTCCCGGCTACGGTTGGTTAAACTTTAAATTAACAACCCTGTAGTTGAAGCATCAACAAAAGCACCACAATGCATAAGTACTCACAACTTATTCTAAATGCCATATTTAGTTCAATTAGCTTGAACTTCAAGTTTTAATCACGAAGGAAATTTGAATGTCCACTCAAGTTTCCATTTCAGTCTAACCACTAAATTGTTTTCCCTTTGCAGCTGTTCCCAATCGTAAAATACTCAGATACTCCAATATGGGATTGCAGCCCATAAAGAGTGCAAATGTCAGAGGTGCCGTGCCTCTACAAATAATGTATTTACAACAAGTTAAGAAGAACTTGGAGGAGGTGTAATGAATTAGTTAATCTATATATCATAGCTATATATATATTATATTGTTCATTGCTTAGGTCCTTTTTTGTAGTCAGAAAATCTTCATGGACTTGGTAAGGGCAAAAGGGCGAACCGGTCTCTTACCATTTAAAACCCTATGGTGTTCCTTCTACTTACCTACGGCTGGGGGTGTGGAGCTCGCTAGGCGTTGGGTCGTACCCCTAGAAGGTACCAGCCCATCACTTGGTCTAACAACCCCCATTCTGTGCGACCTGGCTAACCACCCATTCGTTCAGAGAGGTACACGTAGAATACAGCGCACCGCGCTCTGCTCATATCTCAGACCTGCTTCTGGTTGGTGACGGAACTGACCGCCCCAAGTTCATCAACTGCTGGCCGCAACTATATTAGTTTGGGGCCCCATTAATGAAATTGAATAGGGATTATGTTAAATTAGGAAAATAAGGTTACCAGGTGTATAGGAATTAGGCACCACGGTGGCTGTTTGTTACCCTGGCGCCGTCTCTTCCTTCTTCAAGCCCTCGAGGATCGGCCCGCTCCAAATCCCGCTCTGCGGTCTCGTTCTGGACCACGACGCTCTCACAGAAGGAGTCCACTGCATTCCAGTTTTCGTGCTCTGGCAACACAGCCGATACTACTGCTGGCAGAAAGAGAAATGTTCTCCTCCTATCTCCTCTTTCTCGAAGCTGGACCTTGAATCTGAATCATCGAGCATTGTTCTGAGCTCTTGTAGCGATTTTGCCATTACTACGATGTCGTCAGCCAACCGACGTATGATATACTCGCCAACGATGTAAATGCCAAATCTCTTTCTCTCCAGTAGCTCGAAGGCATTCTGAATAACAGCGGTGAACAGTTTCGGGGATATAACGTCTCCCTGTCTCACACCTCTCTACAATAGAATTGACCCGGGCTCTGTTCATGTACTCAGATCGACATGGTAGCGTTTTTGTATAAAAACTTTATCACCTCAATGTACTGATAGTGAATGTGAGAGATTACAGCACCGCCCACGATCGAATCGATGGCTTTCTCATAGTCCACAAAAGCTAAAAATAGTGTTATACTCCTCGGTCTTTTGTATAACCTGCCGCACCGTATGGATCTGGTCTATGGTATCAAAATGTTTTAGGAAACTGGTTTGTTCGGGAGGCTAGCAGTCAACAAGAGTGGACGATCGAGACGATTCATGATGACCTTTGAAAACAGCTTATAAATATGGCTCAGAAGCGTGATGGGTCTATAATTCTTCTACGGGATGATATAAATATTTTTGAAGAAGAGGGCCCATCACGCCTCGTTTTCATGCTCACGGCGTTGTGCCTTCGAGTACGACAAAATTGAATAGCTTGTAAAAGAATTAAAGAACAAGTGTAACGCAGATAAATAGTTTTATTATGTTGCCGTAAATTTATTTGAGGAATCATCTAAGAAAAATAATAGGTTATTTGTCAGTACTCAGTCTCTATAAAACCGTTACGTTATAAAGTCCAGGAATAACTTTGTACTATGAGTACTCCACTCACGTCGGGAATTTTAAGAAGGCATTGGTTGTCTAGATAAGTTCAAACTCAACTTTACCTTTTGTGAGTCTCGTTGAGTGTAAATATTACGTAAATACATTATTTTTTAAACCACTATTTATAAAAGCATTTGCAACAGCCCTGGTGAACAGTTTTATATGAAATATACCTATGTTGATGGCGAAATATGAAGGTATAACCTAAATAAACAATCATAAAATCAAAATGGGGTTCTAGATAGATGTCTAATTAAATTGCAAAGTTCAATTCTTATATAAATACAGCAGCACAGAATATTACACGAAAAAAATTAACTGCTGTGCTACTATCGGTTACTTACGAAAAAGATTTTCGTCAAAACAAAACATCTGCGAAATATTGCACTTCTGCTTAAGATCTATAAAACTGTTATCTGCTTCGGCTAGTCGTAATATAAATTCAAACATTTTATAGTTCTTTCATATTTGTGTGACGTTGCATTCTATTTCCATGGCCCTCTTAGTTGGCATGGAGCCAGTCGTCTAGTTCGTGACCAAAGGCACATTACAGCACACCATTCGCTCCTTACAAATCTGGAATTTAATTTTAGTGATAAATGGATTAAAAACCTGTCTTCTGGTGTGAAATAGTGAACGACGTGATTTGTAGTTAAATAGGTAGATTCTGAGGCTGTTGGTCCTCCACATTATATTACTTTGTGTAAAAATCCGTTTGGTGTCCGGATTAAAGATATAACCCCACTTCATCTCCTCTCGTGGGTCTTTAAAAGGCGACAAAGCGATACTGCGCTTACCAACCCGCCTGCCAAGTGTGGTGAGAAAAAGCAAATTACACCCAAAAAGGCGATACCATTGTAAAAATTTATGGCGGACGCCTTTGTTCAGAAGTGGACGTACTTTGGCTCATACAATGATAAAATTAAAAAAAGGGTTTTGACATAATTTACACTTCTAATAATAGTGAAATAGAATTTAGTGATATCGGAAGTATTGGTGTGGTGCCGGATCAGAATACCACCACCCCATCTCCTCCCGTGGGTGTCGTAAAAGTCGACTAAGGGATTAGCCGGAGGATGGCAGCAGCGTCCTTCGAGTACATTATCAACTTAACTGCGATCGCCAACCCGCCTGCCAAGCGTGGCGATTATGGCAAAACCCTCCAATGAGCCCACAACACACCCATATCGGTCGTTGTGGTGATCATTGGGGGGAGGCCTGTGTCCAGCAGTGGACTTCATTCGGCCGAAATGATGATGATGAAGTATGGGTAATAGCACCCTTCTCCGTACGAAGAACAACATACTCTAGTGACCAATCTGCCTAGCTAAGCATGGTGATTATACTGATCAGTGAAGCAGTCATTGGAAGACATAACTGCAGCACGAAACTTATTGTTATTGTTTAGATAGTGATAGTGGTTAGATATTTAAAAAAAATACGTAATTGCTTGTCTAGAAAATGCAAAGGATATGAAAATCGGGTGAACATATTACTAACTGAGCAAGAAAGACTGAGAAAAAGACACTATCACATATAGAAAATGTAATGTAATAATAATAATGGTTAGTTACTTATATAATGCCATAAACAAGCAATTGAATATTTTTATAATTATTAAGTAATAAGAAAGTGAGTGAATGGCTCTTGCCTCTTACCTATGAGGAGATAGAAAAGTTACTATAAAAGATAAATTGATATTACTGACTTGTTTAATCACACACGGTAGTTTTAATCACGCAATTCCATTTCCACACAAACACACACACTCACCCACGTACATATACCAATACACTCCCACACCATACACACAGCCATACTCACCTGCACTTAGGCACATACAACCAGACTAGAGAGAGGTTACAAGTTTTGCTGCTTTACATTATAATTTTGTTTTTATTTTATATTAAATTAAGCATGCTGCGAACTCCGAGAATAACTTCTACACTATGTAACTCGAAACTTCTTTGAATTATCTAGGTAAATGCTAAAAGAGGGAGCTCTGGCACCATCGAGTTAAACAACAGTAACATATATACATCAATGCCTGGCAACCATAACACAAGTTTAATCTTAATTTGGGTGCCAGAGGCTTAAACCCAGTGCCGTCTTACAATTTTTAGGTTAATTAATATCTATACTACGCAGTGCTATGGAAAATTGTAAATTTTAGTAATAAAGTATTATTATTATTTCTCTCTATTCACGGGCTTATATGGTGCTTCGGTTAGTAACGAACATGACAAAATTCAGTGCACTATTTTATTTTTTATTCAAATACAATACAATTAACTCAAATTCAATAAGAAATGTCTATTTTGAATAAAAGTTTAAAACGTGAAAATACAAATAAACCTACATTAAATTATTTTTTTAAATTTTGTTCAAATCAATTATATTTGAAGTTTCGTATATGTTCAGACGAAAATTCCCTGTTATGCGACGATTATAGCTCGTAAAATACATTGGGGAATGGAGGGAGATTATTAAAATCTTCGTGAAAACGTGTTGTATGATGGATTCTATAAAAACCTTTTGAATTTTTAATAAAATACAAAAGGTTTGCTACTTTGCAATTATTATTTAATTCACATATTTGTTCAACTATGATTTGACGCAGAAAAATATTAAGAAGTCAATAAAAGTCGCATACTAGCATGCGTGTCGCCTCCGTTGTGCATCATTTATAGCAAAACTTTATTTATTTATTTATTTATGTACACATAGAAATATTTAAAATATAATTACATAGGAAAGAAAAGTACAAAGGCACTGCTTATTTCTTTAAGAAATCTCTTCTAGCAGACATGCGAAAGGAGAATTCGAAGACAAGAAAGGCAGACGTGGTGTGTAGAGAATATACGATACATATACATCTACTTAAACATAAATATGAATACATACATAAACAATTCAGTGGATAGAAAGAGATAGAGCTCTTTAACTAGTTTTTTAAAACTATAAACTGTTTTGCAATCTCTTATGTCAGGCGGTAACGAATTCCACAACCTAACCGCATGTACAGGTAAGGAATAAGAGTATAAATCAGTTTTGTGGGATGAGAATTTAAGAAGGGTTTTAAGATGCGACCTGCAGGGCGCATCAGGCAGACGGGTGTAGGAAAAGCGTTCCCGCAGGTAGGGTTTCCTAGGGCCGTAGGATTATGTAGGATATTAAAAAGGAGACACAATATCCGAGTATTCCTGCGAAGACGAATCGGGAGCCACTTGAGAATCTTTCGGAAATGGGAGACATGGTCATATTTTTTAAGATTGAAACTTTGTGAACCTCGATTTACTATTGTTGAATACGTTGAGTGCAAATGGAATAAAAACCGCGTTTTAAGACCAACAACAGATTTCTGAGTTTCCCCCTCTGTTATATTATCATCATCAGCCCATAGCAGTCCTCTGCTGAATATAGGCTTCTCAATGTCACGCCACTGAGCATGATACTCGGCTTTTTTCATCCAACTCGTACTAGCCACCCAGCGAAGATCGGCAACGTTACTCCACCGAGGCTGAAGGCGTTCTATATTACAATTT
This sequence comes from Diloba caeruleocephala, assembly GCA_947459985.1. Classification (NCBI taxonomy): domain Eukaryota; kingdom Metazoa; phylum Arthropoda; class Insecta; order Lepidoptera; family Noctuidae; genus Diloba; species Diloba caeruleocephala. The sequence continues at coordinate 17,037,162 of OX381615.1, forward strand.
ACTGAGCCACGGTCTCCAAACAAGAACACGTTATATTATAGGTGAGTATATTTTATGCCTAGTTAATAATTGAATGAATGTTGAAAATTCGATTAAACTGGGAATTAAGAATATAATAGTAGCCACGAGTTGGCAAAAATATGATTGACAAATGAGAAAAAATATCTTCTTTTTAGTTGACTCTTGACGACGACATTCGATATATTTGTGATTTGATTGATTGATTGAAGTCTTTTGATTTGCTCAGGTATTTACAAATATGATGAAGGTATATCTACGATGTAAAAAATACGCTGTATTATATTCGTGCGTTCTTAGAAGTCGAATTAATGTTTGTATTAGAATTTCAGAATAAATAAATAACATCAATATGTTAGAAATATAATGGCACCTTGTTTATCAGGAAGTGGGAACACAATTGGGCTTTTCCTAATATACCCTAAATACGCAGACTTTTCCTTCAGTTTATTAAATTATAACTCTGAATGCTTTCTAGTTATTTTAGCGCGCTTAGTGTGAGTGATTACTGTAAAATAAGTTAGTAGCAAGCTAAATGAAATATTACAAACCTAAATTGTATTTAAATTGCTTTTTCTTCTTTTTAATTTCTATTTTTGAACCATGTTCCTCACTAGGTGGTCCTGTATCGTGGGTTAAGATTTACAAACATAAATCACATGCACATACCCGAAAGAACTATCTGTACATCGTACAAATATTTGTTCCGTGCGGGGATCGAACCCGCGATAGGTCGCACGTAAGGTGGGCACATGAAGTACCTGAAGCTCACCCTGGACGGTCGCTGGGGCTTCGAGGAGCACTTCGAGCGTCTTGTCCCCGGGTCGAAAGGATAGTGGGTGCCTTGCACCGTCTACTGCCCAATCTCGGGAGACCGAGGGAAGAAGTTCGCTACCTAGCGGGATTGGGGGAGGGCCGATCTTACTGATTACTGATCGGTGAGGTTAAGCAAGCGTCAGCGCAGTCAGTGTGTGGATGGGTGGTTGCATAGTTGCGTTTAAACTGAGTTTCTCAAAGTTGGCAACAAACCAAACGAAATAAAGGAATTATCACCTGTAACTGTCCCACTGCATGGCAAAGGCGTCTTATCATACAGAGAAGGAATGAACCAAGATCACTGCGTGTTGGCAATTTCTGACCATTGATCCAGGTATTTTCACGCTATTCTCCTTCACCCAAAGGCAGGTTCTGTCTTTGATTAACATTGATACAGATTATATATAAAAAAATATCATGTGGTGTTCGCAAAGAATACCACCACCCCATCTCATTCCGTGAGTGTCGTAAAAGGTGATTATGGGATTAGCCACTGGGCAGCAGCGTTTTTCGAGTACATTTATAACAGAACTGCGATCGCCAACCCAAGCGTGGCGATTATGGCAAAACCCCCCCAATGAGCACGCAACACAAACCCATATCTCTGGCGGTGTGATACATTTTTGGAGGAGGCTTCTATCTAGCAGTGGATGTTCTCCAGCTAAAATGATGATGATGATGAAGAAATGGGAATTAACGCGAAATTAAGCCTGCTTGTGAACACGATCGGTGCCACCCATTCGAAACGTCAAGTTATTCAAAAGTAATTTCGTTTCGTTAACTCTCGTTTCATTATATCTAAACATACAACGCGAAAGTTTAAAAGTTGGTATTGATAGGGATAACTGATAAGTTATATGACATTCTTTAAACGTAGGCCGACTCTAGGGTTTTTCCTGTGTCGTAGGTACAGTTTACAAACTTACATTTCAAAAGGGGTCGGGTGTTTGTGCATAACAAAAAATGAACAACGCAACGTAGAGTTTAAGAAGCCAGTCCTTAAACCACCGAGCCACCACGACATGTCAAACGTTTACCTTTTTAATTAACTGCTACTAGGCACAGTAGGCTCTCTTCAAAGAAACTATAATTATCTATGTAGGCGTACATCCTTTGATTATTAATCGTGGCTGTTTGTTTGAAGTTACTCACAACAATTTTACCACACAGCCTCCTACACATTTGCGTAGACATGAAATCATTGTACTCAATGACAAATTTCGCAGCGCGACCGTAATGACGTCATATGTTACCCTCATACTCCCCTTCCTGCGTGATAAGAAATGAGCTTATCTCCCAGAAACATAGCGGCAATATTCGGGTTTCGGCTGCAACACGCATGAGACATACCCACTGTCATGTCCACATAAATAATCACACTGAAACATAACAGAATGTAAGTACTTGGAATAAAAATAAGCATATAAGTATTTATTTAAGAAATTAGAATCGGGACACATTCACGCATCCTTTCAGCGTAACATTTTTGCACAGCTGTAAATGTAAACCGGCACTGGCAATCGGGAGTTCTAAGAGTTCGAATCTCACCCGTGGCCGCGGTACTGTTAATTAATCATATCACCAGCATTGGCTTAGTATGCGGTATTAGCAGGAATACTAGTACCTAAGTAAAGCGTAGCTTAAATTGCTGGTAACAAGATGATGTAGGTATAATTAGTATTTTTGATAATTTCCAGATATAACATCAATACTATTATAATAAAACGTAGAAGAAATCAGCTTAGCCCCATATAATCTTAAAAGTATGACTGTCGAGTAAACACCACTTGTGATTTGCTGCCGTTATAATTAAACTAAACACTTCACGTCATACTGCCAGTCTGTAAAACACCGATTTCAGCAACGCTAGTGCATCATCCAATTATTTGGCGAAATGCTCCGTCCGCATTTCAGTCAGAAGATGCTAAATCCGCATTTTCAAGATCCATTAAGAATAAAGACCCAATTTCCTAGCAACAGTTAATCTTGGCGTAACGAGTCCATTAAGTAGACACAACGTCCATTACTGTATCGAGGAAGACGCTTACATAAAATATTATTACGCCAAGTGTGTGATATTGAGAGATATAGAACATACGAACATCATTGCCTTATAGTCTAGCGCTATTGAGTACAATATTGTTATTGAAATTATGCTCTATTCCAGGGTTTCCCAAACTATTTTGGACAAGAGACCCGTTTTCCAAAATGATCTGATACGTCATCCATAGCCAAATTACTTTAAAAATCAAAAAGAATCGCGTCGATGGTGGACCACCGCTGCCGGAAGCCATACTGACTTTCGGCCAGGTCGTGGCCAACGCGCGACAGGTGCTCAACGAGTCTTCGGGTAATTATTCTGTTGAATAGCTTCGAAGCCTCGTTGAGTAGGCAAATGGGACGGTTTGCAGAGGGAAACTCTGCGGTCCTTCTTTCCTTCATCAAGAGAACCAATCCAGCTTCCTTCCAGCTGGACGGAAACTCGCTACGATGGAGGCAACTGGAGAACAGCCGCCTTAAGCGGTCCCCAATAGACTGCAGTGCATACACCGACGCGCGGTTTATAACGCCGTCCGGACCCGGTGTGGTGTTGCGACTCTTCAGGTTGCCAGTCCGAGGTAATCAGGGGTAGAGAGGGACCAGGATGGTCCCGAGCCGCCAGAAAGAGCGTTGAAAATACTCCTTCCAGTCAAATCCAGGGCCATGGTTTCGGTCACCGGGGAGACATATGGGCGCAACTTGCCCACTACCAGTCGGTAGGGTCTCCCCCACGGATTCCTATCCAGTCCCTCTAGAAGCTCGCTCTAGGAAGTTTGAAATGCCTGCGTGGCCACCCGGTAGGCCCTATAGGCCTCGTCAATCTCTCCGGCTGTAGCATTACGCCGGTGTCGATAAAAATAAAATAAAACAAAAATAAATAAAATATTTACGTCACCGTCTCATCGGGCAAGATCCCTTGATCGACCTATTACCAGGCCGCGACGCTGGCAGCTGCAACAAACAACTCTCGATCGAGCCGTGTGAGAGCCCAACGTCGTGACGGTGGCCTGGGACTCGAACGGCTTAAGCCGGGCAGGTGGAGGGCCACATCAAATATAATGTGGCGGTGGTATGACAAAGTCACCACCTCCTCCGCCACCCACCAACCCGACACCATGCTGACCACAGAAGGACCCATGTAAGGTCCATGACCAACTCCCCCTGCCATCTAACGCAGGTGCTAATGGACCCCCGATTCAGCAATCGGGGGTTAAGTGACGCCGCCTAGTCTTCTAACGTCCTCCCATTTGGCCCGTCCCGGCGGTTGCCCCAAGCTCTGGAGTGAGCGTTGAAGTCCCCCAGGACGAGCACTGGACTGGACGAGTTCTCGCATTGCAAGTACAGTAAAAAATCTAAGTTAGGGACCATAACCCAAGTATCCACCGTTATTAGTAGCCCAAGGACACACAACAACACAACTGTATCCATGTGCTGATCTATGGCACGATATTTATAACCCACACAAACATAAATGTTGTTGTGTGTGTGAATTGACCAAGTCATAGCTTGTTGCATTTAATTAATTACAAAATGTGGTTCCCGCTCGTAATGAAAATAAACCCAGACTGGATCCAGACTGTAAGTCGCACAGGCCCTCGGAGATAAAAACGAATAGAATAAATTGAAGTATGAATACCGTTTCGGGAATGGAAGGGAAACATTAGTTGTACTTGTTAGTTATATTTCTTATTCACATACTAAAAAGAGGATACTAAAGCTCGAGTGAATCAGGGTTTCCAACCATTCTGTAACTTGATCTTTTAATATGAAAAGTAGATGTACCAGTACTAAACTGTTCACCTGTATCTTGGGTTCAACCAAATACATATTACAAAAAGCATAAGTGGTCAAACATCAGTGAAAATTCCATGAAGGGACAACCAAGCGAATTGCATTACACTTGTTCCACCCATATGCACGAAATGTTTTGCTTCCAAGTTAGAAGGGGCATACCTGCCGGACTCCTACCGGCTAAAACAAGCACCTAGACCCGGAACAACTATCTGTAGCCTATACAAATATTTGTTCCGTGCAGGATCGAACCCGCAAAACGTAGTACATAAAATCAAGGGACTAGCCAATGCACTGTACACTGCGTCGCTTACATTCTCTTAGGACCAGCATTCTAGTTATGATGAATGTTGGTCTATATTTACGTGTAAAAGTTTCAACTCAAACAGCAGTTTGTATTTTGGCCCATTCATGTTTTGTTCCAACGACCGCAGTGTACGAAAACATTTTACATGGAAGTTATATTTCAAGCTTTCACACTGTTTCGAGTGTTTTACATGCTATGTTTGTATGTTTATATCCTGTGGGAAATGAACGATTTGTTATGACAATTATGAGCTACAAGGATACTCGTACAGCTATCAATGTTGATGTCTAATGGCTAATATGGCAAATGTAAATTGAGGCACTTATTTGATTATGAGTTTCATACAGTACCATTTGTATTTTTTATGTTTGCTGCATTTAGACTTATTTAAATTGTAATTATGTGGAAGTCAATAAATATTATTATTAAACATTTTTATTTTTCATAATTAAACACTAGCGCATAATAAAAGTGAATAAATGAAATATTTATAGATACCTAAACTTTGCCGTGTGGTGCCGGCTCAGAATGCCACCACCCCATCTCCTCCCATGGGTGTCGTAAAAGTCGACTAAGGGATCAGCCGGAAGATGGGCAGCAGCGTCCTTCGGGTACATTAACAACTCAACTGCGATCGCCAACCCGCCTGCCAAGCGTGGCGATTATGGCAAAACCCCCCAATGAACGCACAACACATCCATATCGGTGGTTGTGGTGATCTTTGGGGGAGGCCTGTGTCCAGCAGTGGACTTCATTCGGCCGAAATGATGATGATGAAACTTTTTGTATAAATAGTCTAAATAGCTCCAGCAATATATTAAAAACGATTCGTTGTCCGCCGTCCATTTGGATATCACTAATCGATCTTTACCCGGGGTATTCCCAATACATATGTCAAAGCTTTTATCTGTAGGGATATTGGGTTGAAACTGTAACTTGTAACAATGCAGATTTTACTCAAGTAGTCAATAAAATTTAAAAGCACTGTGACAGATATAACCAACTTATGCCGTGGACATGAAATAAAAAACTTGATTTCAGTGAGATAGAGTTTAAAACTATACGAGTAAAACAAAAACATTACAAAAACTGCCCGTTTTGACAATGTTTGTTCAATCAGTAAATGGCAAGGCACTACAACTGACAGAGAATTGTTCGAAATTTTAATGTAGATGTTGTGCCTTATCCGTAACTTTGTGTTTGGAAGAAAGGAAAGAAAAAATAAGGTTTTATCTGTGTAATTATGGATGGATGGATATGGATTGATAACTTCATTACCACGACGAAGAACTACCGTAAATATTATATTGTGAAGGACGGCACGATTGGCATCTGTCGGATATCTCACCATCCAGGTAAGTTAATCCGTCGCCGCCTGGCTACTTATCCAGAGTTATCCACCAGCAACTTGCATTGGATAAAACGTTAAGATTTTATTCAGATAAAACATTTACAGATGTAGATTTGCTAAAGTCAAAGTCAAATATGTTTATTTCAAATAAACCAAATATTGGCACTTATGAAACGTCAGAATCTAAGTTGCACGGTTCCAAATAGTTGATCTACGGAGAAGAACGGACAAGAAACTCCATGGTTACTCTTTTTAAATCATTGTAATACTTATGAATGCCTTGTTCTATAAATAAAGGTTATATGAGGATAATGTAGGAGAAAATAGTAAAAACTTTTAGTCTTTTCTAATTTTTACACCCGCTTGATTTTAATGTTTACTAAAGTATTTGATATAATTATTTATCTCCATTACTCTTCGCATTATTTATAAATTCTATCTCCAATCAACTTCGTTCTTCCTACCACCTGCATGCAGATGATTTACAAATTTACTATCTAGCTTCCCTGGAAAGGCTGGTGGAGGGTATCAATGTTATCAATATTGATTTGGCTCGAATATGCGACTGGAGTAGAGCACACGGACTTAAGGTCAACCCGGTGAACACAGGTTATTGTTGTTGGAAGCTCAAGGATGATCTCTAGAGTGGATTGGTCTCAACTTCCCCAAGTTCTTTATGATGGTTCCATTATTCCTATAAGTGATCGGGTTAAGAACTTGGGGATATATATTGACAAACCTTTTCTTGGGGTCCCCAATTGTAGGACGACCAAGCGGTCGCAAAATGTTTGCTTTCAGCGGGGTCCTTAAGAAGGCTGCGTAATTTCTAGCCTATTGCCACTAAGACTGCGCTTGTACAATCTCTACTTCTTCCTATTCTTGATTATGCCGATATCAGCTATCTTGATCTTACCGAGGACCAATTTGATAAACTTGAGCGACTCCAGAATTTTTGTATCAGATTCATATTTGGCTTACGTAAATATGACCATATCTCAGAATTTCGTAATAAGCTCAAATGGTTATCAATACGCCTTCGCCGGAATACTCATATACTTTCTCTATTATACAGTGTTCTGTTCAATCCATCTACCCCCCTTACCTTAAAGAACGGTTTCAGTTTCTACATGACACGCATTCTAAGTTTTTAAGATCATCGGAGAACCTGAAACTGAAAATGCCGATACATTCCACGAAGTTCCTCGACAAAAATCATTCTCGGTCCAAAGTGTTCGTTTGTGGAATGCACTACTGGTGTCAGTTAGACGTGCACAAACATCACAAGCGTTTAAGCGATTGGTGAAGGAGCACTACTTAGCACTGTCGTGATAAGAATATCTCTTGCTTCTTTTGGTATTTACGTATGTATTTATTAAAGTTATTTATATATTTACTAATTGCGTGTAGGTTTATATAGTTGTATATTATATGTGTATGTTTATTGTGTTAGTTTTATCTTACTCATGTTTACTTTTAATTACACTGTAAGCTTCCCCTTGAAATTATATACCATTCCAGTCCACCCAATGGTTGTCTGGAAGAGATCGCCGAATTGCGATAAGACCGCCAACTGTACCTTTTCTTCCATATGGTAAAAATTGTTAAACTTTTGTTTTATTATGGTGTGCAATAAAGAGGATTTATTATTATTATTATTTAAATTAGCCGGAGGATGGGCAGCAGCGTCCTTCGAATACATTAACAACTTAACTGCAATCGCCAACCCGCCTGCCAAGCGTGGCGATTATGGCAAAACCTCCCAATGAGCACAGAACACACCGATGTCGGTCGTTGTGGTGAACTTTGAGGGAGGCCTGTGTCCAGCAGTGGACTTTATTCGGCCGAAATGATTTAAATTGTCATGGCAGTATTAAACTGACCAATCCCAACAGGAAACGACAACACTGCAATGTAACCTTGTGACTTCAGAAGTGCCGTACCAAGTGTATGTACCCGGACCCTGTTCTTGAAAATGACTACCTTATAAGGTATAAATATATGAGAGCCTCATAAGGATTAGTTAGGTAGCTTGATCAAGGGCTTGATACAGAAAGCGGTACTCTTGTATACGGTTCGTGTTGTTAGTTTCTCCTGTCTCTGGAGCCCTGGCCACTGGTAGCTTGGATCTTGTTCCCGATATCGGTGGGCTACAATTTTTATAATTTTTTTATGTATTTGCTAGTTGAATTAAAGGAAATAATAATAAATAAAGGAGCCTCAGATAGGTCATAGTAGAGAAACCAGTGCATGAGTGCAAAGCTGCAGCGCTGGTTATTAGATAAGTCTAATTATTTAGTGAGGCCACGGTCAATTACGATATTGAATAATGCACTTAATGAGATATAATGAACCAGTCAAATTTAAAAAGTGAGAATTGTAAATGACAGGCAATAAACTTCGACTAAATGCGCGTTATTAGGTTCACCGAGGTATTATCGTTCAAATTGCTAACGCTTTCTCTGTATGGCAAGAGTAACAAAGGACACGGGCGTCAGTATCTGGTCGCTGATTTTACTGGATCCTTATTATTCTGCTCTAGCCAATGAATCCTCATTCTAAGAACTGGAAATAAAGGAATGAAAATGACTAAAATGCTAAGTGATTTTTGATACATTTTATGAGAAATTGTGTAAATATATTCTCTATACTATAAAATATGTCGAAGGAAATCAGATGAAAGCTACAAATGATTTCAATGATATCAACGAGGATACAATATAGGATATCTCTATATCCTATATACACGGATAGACAAAGTACTCTTACTTGTCACTCCACGGTACCCGGATGTCTTCTGTAACAAGGACGGTAAGGAAAATGCTTGTTGACAACAACTATTAAGACTAAATTAGACGATATACTCATGCAGTAGAGTACTAACAAGAGAAGTTTCCGTATACCTGTGATACTATGCATACGTACAGGAGGTCAATAAAAATACTAGTAAAACTATAAAATATTAGTAATAGGTAATGTTGTAATACTAAATAAATAAAGATAAATATAGTAATGTCTTAGATTTTCGCGATTATTACACATTATAATAAAACACTTTTAAACGGATTCTATCGCGTATATTTTGATTTTTGATTTTCCTGACGTTTCGAATACTTTGCAGCATTCGTGGTCGCAGGATGACTAAGGTGACAGGCGTCGTTACAGATTTTAAAAAGTTATTTTATTTTATCTACCGTACAATTTTAATCAAAAAATTAGTTTCGATGCACGCAGTAATCACTCACAGTGTCTTGATGTTTCTTAGAGCGGTATCTTGTTTGGGATTTTATTATTTTAATGACTGGATTCCAAACAGGTGGTACCTGCCAACCATCTTCTCTATTAAAATTAGGATGTTTTTTAATTTCAATAGCCTCACGAAACATTCTAGGTACATATCGGTTCTCTTTCGCGAGTACTTGAGGTTGATCAAAACGAAGATAATGGTTTGGTTTGCCTAAGGCATGTTCACACACTGCAGACTTTGTGGAGCGTCTATGCTTGACGTCAGCTATATGTTCTTTTATTCGGGTGGCTATGCTACGCTTTGTTTGCCCTATGTATGATAAACCACAATCACAGTCAATCTTGTAGACCCCTGCATCTTGTAAGGGTATGTGACATTTCACTGGTTTGAGAAGTTGGCTGATCTTCTTGTGCGGCTTGAAATAGGTTTTTATAGAAGCACGCTTTAAGATATGACCAATTCTGTCCGTGACTCCCTTAATAAATGGTAAAACAGCGGGCCGTCGATCAACCGTGGTGGGTTTCGGGCGGCTTCTGCGACGGGGATGTGGAGCTTTCAAATTGTTATTTTGAAGAACTTGCTTCACATGGTTAAGCTCCCCTGCCAGGTGGTCGGCGTCGCAGATGCCGTGTGCTCTCTGTAACAAAGATTTGGCCACAGTAGCTAACTGACAAGGATGGTGGTGAGATTCACCGTTAAGGTACCTGTTTGTATGGGTAGGCTTTCTATACACAGTGTGGCTAACAGAATGATCTGGATTATGGATGAGAAGTATGTCACGAAAGGCTAAGCAATTGTTATCCTCCAATTCCATAGTAAATTGAATTTTAGTGTGTATTGAATTTAGGTGTTTTAGGAATGCAGAGACCCTATTGTGAGGCAAGATGGTAAATGTGTCATCTACGTACCGTTTGAACATCTTTGGTTTAGCCGGGGCTGTCATCAGTGCTCTCTCCTCAAAGTCCTCCATGAAAATATCGGCGACTACAGGAGAGACCGGTGAACCCATGGCCACACCGTCAGTTTGTAGGTAAAACTCATTGTCCCACAACAGGTAGCCGTTGGTAAGGCAGTGCTCAAGTAACTCTGCATATTGAAGAGGCATGTCATGCTCACTTAACCTTTTCTTAACAACATCCAGGCAGTCCTTTACTGGTAAATTGGTAAATAAGGACTGCACATCAAAACTGACCATCACTTCGCTTTCAGCCAGTTCAAGGTCTTTTATTTGGCTGACAAAGTGATAGGAATCCTTCACATATGTGCTAGACGTTCCACGAAGTTTTGAGAGTATCTTCGCTAGATGTTGTGCCAGTTTGTAAGTTGGTGTATCAATCTGGCTTACTATTGGTCGTAGGGGAACATTGCTTTTGTGAATTTTCGGCAACCCATATGTTGTTTGGCCCGCCCGAAACCCACCACGGTTGATCGACGGCCCGCTGTTTTACCATTTATTAAGGGAGTCACGGACAGAATTGGTCATATCTTAAAGCGTGCTTCTATAAAAACCTATTTCAAGCCGCACAAGAAGATCAGCCAACTTCTCAAACCAGTGAAATGTCACATACCCTTACAAGATGCAGGGGTCTACAAGATTGACTGTGATTGTGGTTTATCATACATAGGGCAAACAAAGCGTAGCATAGCCACCCGAATAAAAGAACATATAGCTGACGTCAAGCATAGACGCTCCACAAAGTCTGCAGTGTGTGAACATGCCTTAGGCAAACCAAACCATTATCTTCGTTTTGATCAACCTCAAGTACTCGCGAAAGAGAACCGATATGTACCTAGAATGTTTCGTGAGGCTATTGAAATTAAAAAACATCCTAATTTTAATAGAGAAGATGGTTGGCAGGTACCACCTGTTTGGAATCCAGTCATTAAAATAATAAAATCCCAAACAAGATACCGCACTAAGAAACATCAAGACACTGTGAGTGATTACTGCGTGCATCGAAACTAATTTTTTGATTAAAATTGTACGGTAGATAAAATAAAATAACTTTTTAAAATCTGTAACGACGCCTGTCACCTTAGTCATCCTGCGACCACGAATGCTGCAAAGTATTCGAAACGTCAGGAAAATCAAAAATCAAAATATACGCGATAGAATCCGTTTAAAAGTGTTTTATTATAAAGATAAATACATCGTAGTTTATCCATGCCTATTTTATCTGGTTATTAAATACGATGTGTCAGTATGTTTAAATTGTGAAGTTCATACTAAATGACACGTAAAAGCACATAATATTCAGTCCATTTGAGTAGCAAGCGGCAAATGCACACTGAAAAACTTTTCTCATAAAACTCGATTCAGGGAAGCCTATAAAAAACTTATAAATTATTCAAGGTAAACCTTTTTGCCGGTGGGATTAGTCATTCCGTTGTATAATTCTATAGGCGACTTCACGTGGTGAGGATTCACTCATTACTTTCTAATTGGAATGGCTTATTGGCTTCAGTAGACGGTAGTCCGAGCTACGTATTGTCTTCTAGAAGAACTTGCAACGATCTACTCATATAATTAAACAGTAATCATACTACCCATTTCCCAACCAGATTGTGGTCGGCTATCAGGGGTCGTGGGTGCAAAGAGTGGGGTAACTTCGTACCCTCATTCAACAGAACCCCTGGAAGATGGCGGCCATATGGATATGTGATGCACTTTGCCCGTCACAACGCATGCTTGGATTTGGGAGGATTCATTGCATTAGTCCTTATTTTTTTTATTTCTTATTTTTTTTTTATACATTCTTAAAAAAACGTTGCCCCATACTAGGATTTGTCTCCTGTATCGTGGGTGCGTTTACAGACAGAAATTCTACACACTATACACCCAGACCCGGAACAACTACCTGCAGATCGGACAAATATTTGTTCCGTGCGGGAATCGAACCTGCGACCCGGAGCGCAGCAGTCGACTGTATCAACCGTTGCACCAACCATGCCATCAAAGATTAACCTGGGATTAACTCTTTACTGTCGCCTCCCCTTCGCTAGACGGGGTGATCTGTTTACAGTCATCCCCTATCCCCAGGGGCGACGGAAAACGCTTGAACAGATTGAAAAAACCGGGCTGGATGGCACCCAGTCTAACAAGATGCGGCTGAATACCAGTATCTTACACGGCACTCGTCTATAGTCTGTTGGACTGGTCAGCCAAATGCTGCCAGGACAGTTTAATCAAAACTGTAATAAATATTTCAATCAGGCTTGTTAACTACAAGACTTTTTAAGAAGTAGACTATTTTCTCCTACATTCATCATCATCATCATTTCGGCCAAATAAAGTCCACTGCTGGACACAGGCCTCCCCCAAAGATCACTACAACGACAGGGTGTGTTGTGTGCTCATTGGGGGGTTTTGCCATAATCGCCACGCTTGGCAGGTGGGTTGGCGATCGCAGTTGAGTTATTAATGTATTCGAAGGACGCTGCTGCCCATCCTCCGGCTAATCCCATAGTCGCCTTTTACGATACCCGCTCCTACATTGTTTTCACATAACCTTGATTTTGAGAACAATGTGCTAGTGAAAATCATATTTAGTTACAATATTTATAACTATTGTAACTAAATATGATTTAAAAAGAGTAACCATGGAGTTTTTTACTCGTTCTTCTCCATAGGAAATCTACATCTTGGAACGCGGCAACTAAAGTCTACACTATTCATAATTGCCTGTAAAGTTTTATTTATCTCTTCGTAATACCGTAAGTTGAGACTGTCGTCAGACCTCTGACTGCTCGTAACGTATTTAGGAGGTATCTGCATCACTGGGCTTTACTTACTTCCCGATGCACAACCGGGTCTCGATGTATAATGAATAATCACCCACCAAAGAGAGTGCGAAGAGTACAGCTTAGCCTTTCAGAACAAGATTTAACGACGCGGCAGTGACTTAAAGATTAAAAATTTGATCGTTTTGTATGTTAAGATCACAGTGACAACGAAAACGGATAAATCCTCAAACCCAAATCCAAAGATTTTGGATTACATTGATTATTAATTTCAGCTGTAAGTTACGAGCCCCTAAACATATTTATACAGTGAAGTAAAGTACATATTTAAACAAATAAAATTGAGGTTAGCCTTTAAAAATATTGAAACTTAATACAATATTTAGTTACTTGAAGGTTCTGTTATTGAACGATCACAAATGTTAGACAAAAATATTTTATGTATTTCACAAATGTAGTATTCCACAAACATATCATTTCATAAAATATCATTAGATAAATGTTTTATTTTGCACATTTGTTGAATGTTAAAAAAAACATTTAGTGTACTTTTATTTCGACGAATTCGTTTGTCAAATTCGTGATTTTATAAAATGTCAGTTTGGTAGAATTTTGTTCTTGCGCTTGGTTTATGTTCTAACCTTACATCAATCTGCGAGTCTGGGTAATCAGACCTCTAGCCTAAGCCCCCAAGTCGTTCTGGCGCTTGGTTTACGAACCCAATCTAACCAATCCGATTTCGTAACGAAGCTATGCGTTGTTTTATTAATGTGATTAATAAATATTTTTTTATACAATATGTTATGAAATGAAAATTTGTCTGGTAATTATTTTGTCAAATAAATGATTTGTAGAACCATTAGTTCCTGTAAATATTAAATTAGGATTCATAATTTTACCAAAAAAAAAATTCTTTGTCAAATACAAATTTGTCTTTTGTTTTTTGCCAAATAATAGGATACCGTTATTGAGCCTTGTGAATTTTTATGGTGTAATCTTTTTCAACTTGAAAACACATGGAGTATTTTTTGTAAGTTTTGTAGGTACCTACATATTTTTTGTTTAATATGAGAAACTTCACTATTGAATTAGGTAATACCGTGTAATAATAGATGTAAGGGAGGATAAATAAATTAATATTCTATGTTGGAAATCTCATTAAAAATGTAAATACTGAAAACTGCTTCTCATCTCGTTCACTGTGTAGAATTTCTGTGTGTCCTCCTTTACTTAAATTCGGAGATCCAATACATTCCAGGACTTGTTTTGCCTGAGTATCAATTTGGAAAATACAAATCATAAAAACAAATATATATATGAATATTGGATCTAAGATTTTCTTGACGGCATGGTTGGTGCAGTGGCTGCTACAGTCGACTGCTGCGCTCCGGGTCGTGGGTTCGATTACCGCAGCAAATATTTGTATGATCTTCAGGTAGTTGTTCTGGGTCTGGGTGGATTGTATGTGGAGTTCATGCCTGTAAACACACCCACGACACAGGAGAAATCGTAGTGTGGGGCAACGCTTAAAAGAAAAAACAAAAAAGATTTTTTTTGTTATCTTCTGCGTTACATAAAGGCGTTCTCTTTTTTGCCGGAACCCCTCTCGTAAATAGAAAAATAAGATGCAGAGTAGACTGCATCACACATTGCCTCTTATCTCTATAGTATCTAGCTTACATTAAAGAATGAATCAGTACATGATTACTGAGGCATAACTGTTGATCATGACAAAATTTCTGCTACGTGAATCAATTTACTTTTTAGTTTTAGTATATACAGGGTGTCCAGTAAATAGCACGACATACTGCAGAGGGTAAGAGCTTGGGTCAATACCTACCAAAAAAACACAATATAGCAAAATCAGCTTTCAGCAAAATCTTACGGATTTACAGTAGTACAAAATTTTCCGAAATATCGAAAAATCTCTACCTTGACACCGATTTTTAAGCACCTCGTAATGAAAAATTCCTTTTCTAGTTTTTTTTACCTCAAATTATTTGTGAATAGTAATGTAATACTTTACTCATTGATAAGTGTTTATTCTATTAAAAGCTAAAATGTTTACAAGAAATAAAATTTTAATTTAAATTTTCACAGTACATTTTTCTTATCGCTTAAATTTAACCTACAGTGGTACTACTGTAAATCCGTAAGATTTTGCTGAACATATATTGTTTTTTTGGTAGGTATTGACCCAAGCTCTCACCCCCTGCAGTATGTCGTGCTATTTAGTGGACAATCTGTATAGTTCTGGTTGGTACCATTCTTATAATGTGTCATCTAACCGATTACTACTCGATTCTCCACATTCGCATTGTTATCATTAATCAGGTACTTGATTATCCTTCTAATTGCACGAAAACTACACACAAATCTCAACCTGAATACCATAAAAACGAAGTAGATATTAGAGAAACAAAGATTACCGAAAGGGTATCTAGGTCGTTATTTTGGTGTATCGTAAATGTAATTCATATTCATTGTGCGTCCAAGTATAACGGTGTTCTTATTATTTATATATGACAGGTAGCCACATGTGCCCTGAGGCTTCAGCTGAAAATCATCGCTGCAGTTACCTGTAGCATTAGCTGAGCATTAGGGTTTTAAACACATGACTCCACACCAGCCTGGCAATATTACATTTATGTGTACCTACAGTGTGTTGGTTTTAGTGTTGTTTAATAAACGTATTTCTTTCTTTCTTTCATGTCACTCCCAATCTCCACTCCACTGTACGGTAATAGAGAAGAGTTTAACTTAGGTCATATCAGCCCAGCTAAACTTCTACTGCTGAATATGTGTGGCCTCCAAACTATCACTACAATGAGCGGTCATTACCAAAATCGCCACGGTTGCCACGCGGATTAGTGACCGCAATGCATTTGTTGCTTGCACACGGGCGGAAGCTGTTGCCTATCCTCTTGATATCAACCCTTTAGTGACCTTTTACGGTAGTGATGGGTGTATAGGGGTGGTCTTTCACGGAAACCACACGGTACGTTATTTTCAATGCTATCTGGAAATTATATTGAATTTTATTGTGCCATCTCTATTAACTTCAAAATCATTGCTAGCTCATAGAAGATAAGACTGACTGTAATAACTTATAGCTTGATCATAGCGCTAAGTAATATAGAAATAACTGACAGTCAAAATGTTAATTAAAATGTGTGTTCGGTATTTTACCCTATATTGTCGAAAAGTCCCCGTTGGCATTTAATAACTTTACTGCCGATAAATAATTGGGCTTAAAAAATTTCATTCATTTTTCATTTATAATTCCTCCGCTTGAATTGAAGCATTAATAGGCACAGTTTTATTCATTTACTGAAATGAACTAACGTGGTGATAGCGCTGATGGTGGCAGCAAAATAATGAGACGAAAGATAAAATTCCATTGTACATTCAATACTTTTCTCATATTTACTTTACATTCATAAACAGCCGGAGCAACTGAACTTGTTGCGCAGAAAGTCAATCACTAAAGCCAGTGTCGCTTGCCATGCCAAGTTTTATTTAATACACTTACTAGGAGGGATCAAAATGTAGTGAGAACGACATACTCCTTGGTAAGAAAAAAAAATACTGGCAGGCATAGCTCAGATACATATTTGTAATATTAATAAAGAAAACAATCTTCGATTCTCTTTTGTTTTTTTCTGAATGTAGTCATTTGTTTGCTTCGTATCGAAACGTTTTCTCGAAAATGGAGAAAAATAAAGTGCGAGCCGTTATTAAATACCTCTGTTTAAAAAAGTTAACGACGCAAGAGATTCATTGCGATTTGGAGGCAACACTAGGAGAGTCTGTTCCGCCGTATTCCACTGTCACAAGGTGGGCTTCTCAATTTCGAGTAGGGAAAACGAGCACGGAAGACGAACATCGTTACGGCCGTCCATCGACGCCAGTCACCCAAGAAAAAGTTGCGTAAGTTGAGAAAATTGTATTGAGCGATCGAAGAGTTATCATCCGATATTTAAATCAAGAAAACGGGCATTTCATATGGAAGTATTTAATCCATATTGAAACAGTCTTTGAATATGAGAAAAGTCTCCGCAAGATGGGTGCCGAGAATGTTAACCGACAGTCAGAAACAAAATTGACTTGACATTTCGAAGATATTGTTGGACAAGTTTCAAGAAGATTCTGAAAGCTATATGTCTCGTTTCGTAACAATGGACGAAACATGGGTCCATCATTTTGATCCCGAGACAAAACAGCAATCTTCGCAATGGACACGGCCATCATCACCGACCCCGAAGAAGTTTCGTGTCGTGGCATCGGCTGGCAAGGTTATGGCCTCAATGTTTTGGGACTCAGAAGGGATATTGTTAATTGATTACCTGGAGCGTGGAACCACTATTACAAGCCAATATCATGCAGCTTTAATTCACAAGTTGAGGAATGCCATCAAAGAGAAAAGGAGAGGGAATCTTCGAAGGGGCGTACTGTTTCATCACGGCAACGCAGTGCGCACAGGTCAGCAGTTGCGATGGCTGCCATTCAGCAAGCTGGCTTCAAATTGGTTGACCACCCCGCTTATTCACCAGATCTGGCGGCTAGCGATTTTTATCTGTTCCCCAAATTGAAAAAAATACTTAAGGGGAAACAGGTACGAAGATGATAACGAGGTGATGTATGCCGTGGAGAGCTTTTTGCAGGACCAAGACAAAACTTTTTTTGTGAAAGGGATTGAAGCCTTGGAAAAGCGCTGGACTCGGTGTGTAGAGAGACTCGGAAACTATGTAGAAAAATAAATTATTAAGTTATCAATAGTCATTATATTCTATCACATTCTCACTACTTTTTGTACTTACATAAATTATCTGTGGCTTTTAAAATCTTCACTAGAATATTAATGAAATTATCTTTATTTTAGCAAATGGATTTCAAAAAAACACTTTCACTCGACTATAAATTTGGATGAAACCAGCATTTCCTATTGACTGCCTCTGAAGAAACGCCGAAACAAACTCAAAGGTTGTTGTTTTAAAGTCCAGACATATACAAATATTTTGATACAATATTACGTGAGAAAAATGTCTAGGCAGTCTCGTGAGGCAACGTCTGGAATAATATTTTGAAGAAAATTCCATAGACATTTTGGGATGACCTGAAATTTGTGCAGGCCTAACGAATACCTAAAACCACCAGACAGATTTTAATTATAAGTGTGTAAAACTAGCCTAAATAGTACTCGCATTCATAAATACTTTATCATTATCAGAATAATGTCAAAAATAATGTCGTCAAGTATTTAATAAATGTCATCAGTCAGCAGACTACTAGAAATGCGAAATATGATTGAAATCAGGAAAGACAAATACCATTTCGTGACCCCATAAATATTCATCCCCACAATCCAATTCACACAAAACTATAAGAGCCATAAATCTAAAGGTGCGTAAATAAACAAGCGGTTTTGGAACGCTAGTATAGTTTGAACACATAAAACGTAAAACAGAGATTGGTTCGGTACATAATAAATAGTGACGTGTAGTCGACCGGGTCGCGAAGTTTGGCTCTCGCCCAAACAGTGTGATATGTGGCCGCGCCTTTCCGACCTCGTTCAACGCCCAGATTCCAATTGTTTTTCTTTGAGGAGTACTGAATAATATCTTAGGCTATATGAAGCTCGTAACCGGTCCTCCACCTTGCATCGTAGATATGCATTCTCTCTAGGTTTTCGATTCTACCTCGTGCAATTCGTAATACTGCACCAAGGGAATTGTGTAAAATATTATTCTCGCAACTAAAATGTTTGATTGTACTCTACTTTATTTTAAATATAAAGAATGGCTTGTAAATTTACTGTAGTTGTACGACTGTAAATCGATACTATCACAGTAGTTGTTACTCTATGATAATAACAATTTGTGATTTTTTTTTTACCGTTATTCTAATAAATATTATAAGTCGTAAACAAAATTTTAACCTGATTATAATATAATGTTAGCTCAATACTTTATCATCATCATATAATATATATCAGCCAAAGGACGTCCACTGCTGAACAAAAGCCTCCCCCTTAGATTTCCACAACGAGCGGTCCCATGCCGCTCTCATCCAACGACTCCCAGCAACCTTCACCAGGTCGTCTGTCCACCTCGTTGGAGGTCATCCCACGTTGCGTTATCCGGTGCGCGGTCTCCATTCGAGAAGCTTTGTGCCCCAACGGCCATCAGTTCTACGAGCAATGTGCCCTGCCCATTGCCACTTCAGTTTACTAATCCTATCAGCTATGTCGACAACTTTAGTTCCTCTACGGATCTCCTCATTTCTGATTCGATCTCGTAGAGAAATACCAAGCATAGCTCTCTCCATAGCTCGCTGAGTGACCTTGAGCTTTCTTATGAGGCCCATTGTGAGTGACCACGTCTCTGTTCCTGCCATCACTGTAACACACACTGGATAAAGACTTTCGTCTTGAGGCAATGTTGTATTGTTGACGAAAAGACGTTGCCAAGTTTCCCGAACGCTTCCCAGCCGAGTCAGATTGGACGATTGACCTCTTTCTCGAAGTTAGACCTAACTAACTGGACAGTATATCTCAGGTAAATATACTCATCAACAACTTCGAGAACAGTACTCCCAACGTATATTGGAATTAGCAAACATGGGCATTTGACATGACTTTCGTCTTGCCCATACTCATTTCAAGGCCTACCTGTTGGGAAACTCTGTTGAGATCATCGAGCATTGTGCTGCGCCCTTGTAGCGATTCTACCATGACTACGTTGTCGTCAGCAAATTGAAGGTGCGTGATATACTCGCCATTGATGTTAATGACATCCATCCCTACTTACGTCCTCATACATACTCTCAACTGCATCATCTGGGTGTGTCGAGGTCAGTGCGTTGGTTGACCTTCAACGAATACCTCTTGAATATTCTGAGTATGAGGTACGCTACCCTGCTCGACACACATTCGATAGCAACTATGTTGTTAATGAGGGACCTGCGGATGAAACTCCTGACACCGACATACAAGACAGCGTGTATTGCAAATAGGCTACATTTTTTAATACAGTGTATTACACAATTCGCATGTGGCCTATATACCTATATTTCTCGATCAGTTCCACTTAAAAGTCCTTAAACGCAAGCACCTAAGTTGTAAAACCTCGAAATAATGATCCCGCTTCAAAGAAAGTGTAGGCGAATACGTATGAAGCATCCTCTTGAGCTTAAAACATTTTTATCGGCAATACTCGCCATTCCTATCCTTGCTGGAGTAATATTGAACCTAAATTCTAAATAGCTGGAGTTGGTTTTTATTTGAGCGTAATTATGTAGATCGATTGGACACAAGTGGGCCGTGCGGGACATGTATCGCAGCCCTCGATACAAACAGTTTAATACGATGTGTAATGTGTTGGAGACAAGAAATGATATCGCTTTTCAGAAGTATTAGGTGTGCATTACTGTAATTAGCGATAAAATAAGTTATATATATTTAAATGAATGAACTTTTCGGAAATTTTATATGGCGGTAACATGGCTTTCGTCATATTCGTTTAGCTAGTGATCTTCCAATGTATCTCACTCTTGGGCTCTTGCCACTGTTGAGGCATTGCTCATTCGCCTAGACGTATAGAAGGCGTTCGATCAGGCCTGGTACTGTGGTTTTCTATCGAAGTTACCATCATACGGACTGCCCAAGGGATCTTGCAACTGTATTGCGAGCTTTTTGTCCAAAAGAAGCATAAGATCTGGTTTCAATGGCAGTTGCTCCGATGACTTGGACATTAATGCTGGCGTCCCAGAAGCTTCGTGCTGTTCCCTACTCTGTTCTTAATTATTGTGTTGCCGATAATATGCTGTCTATCGCAAGCATTCATTGTTATACGGATGACAGTACTACGGACGCTTATTACACGGGCCGTGCTGATGTCCCTCGTCCCGAAGTGGAGGAAAGCTGCAAACAACTTGTGTCTGAAATCGAAAGTACTCTAAATAGGGTCTTCGATTGGGGACGACTAATTTTTATCGAATTTATACCCACCAAGAAAAAAGTCAGCCCGTTCACCGCTAAGAACACCGACACGATTCTAGAACACGTTCTTTAACAATGGTAACGGCATTCGGATCCATGTATTGACATTTCCAGCGGCCTCCAGTTGCACACACAAGTGTGTGTGGAACTAGACGGTCTGAATCTTGGTAGATGGTAAAGTCTAGCTGGTGTCAAAAAAACTCGGTGTGTTTAACAGCAAGGCGCAAGGCGGTACTTCTCATTGGGGCCAATACTGCTACTTTATAAGTGGAAAGTCCAGCCACATATGGAGTGCTGCTGCTATTCATAGGCGGGAGCACCAGGATACCAGCTCAGACCTTTTGACTCGGTACAGAAACGTGCAGTTAGGATTGTCGACAATCCCAAACTTACAAGCAATCTAGAACCCCTGAGTCTATGGTCAGACTTTGCCTCCCTGTGTGTATGCTTTACCACTTCTACTACGGATAGTGTTCTATAGAACTATTAGTTATGACGCCAACGGCTGCTTTTTACAAACGCACCTCTCGCCATCGGAGTTCATCCGCATAACCTAGAGCCAAAATGGTCTCGTTTCAGACGAACCCCCGCGCACGCTCAGGTTGTGCAATAAGCTCCCCCCAAGATTTTTTATCCGTGTGGTGCCCGCATTAAGAATATAGCACCACTCCATCTCCTCCCGTGGATGTCGTAAAAGGCGACTAAGGGACGTAAAACCAGAGGGATGGGCAGCAGCGTCCCTTCTGTGAAACAGCAGTCCTTCTGCGCTCACCAATTCGTCTGCCAATCGTGGTGATTATTGGGGGAGGCCTTTGTTCAGCAGTGGACGTCTATAGGCCGATATGATATATGATATGAAGATTTTTTCAAGAGACTAAAGCGTGGGACTATTCGAATGGCACGTGATTTTTTTTTATTGGATCTGCATCGCGTTAGTGAGACCTCCAGTGTTGCAAACGTTCATAGGCAGCGGTAACCGCTTACTATCAGGCGGGCCATTTTTGTTAAGCATTGGACATCCTTTAGCTGATATGATAATGATGACACGCAAATTATGTTTATTATTAATAATGTTCGAAATATTATAATTTTTGTTAACAATTAAATAAAACCAAGTCATTTTTATTTCTACTTTTTGAGAATGTCATAAAACAATTTACTTATTCTTATTCTTATTCTTTATTGTACAAACATAAAACGATACATAGAATATAAAATAAAGTAAATGTACAAAGGCGAGCTTAACTCAACATTGAGTTTTCTACCAGCAAACCCTTGAATGATAGAAGATAGAAACGAAAAGAGGACAGTATCAAGTATACAAATAGAGAGAAAACAATATTATGTAGTTAAGAATAATGAAAACAACAGATTTAGAGGTGCTATTACTAAAATATACAGCATGAACACAATATATACTTAAATAAATACATAACAATACATACATACTTATAAGTCATACTGAGAGGAAATGTTTTTTGATTCCTTTCTTAAAAACATCCAGAGAAGGGCTGTCGCGTAGTGAGTGTGGAAGAGAATTCCAGAGACGAACTCCGCGTATTGTGAATGATCCATCGTAACGGCTGGAGGTGTGATGGGGAGTACGAAGGAGAAGAGAAGTGGATGTACGACAGGCGGTACCCCTGGGCACAAGATACTCAAAGCGCTCTCTAAGGTAAATAGGTTGTGAAGAATAGAATAGAGAAGAGAAAGAATATGAGAGTCACGACGTTGCCGAATAGGCAACCACCCCAGTTTCGCTCGGAATTCCGACACATGGTCATATTTTCGAAGGCCGAAGATAAATCGGATTGATAAATTCTGCAAACGTTCGAGTTTATTGAGAAGTTCCTCAGTTGCGTCAAGGTAGCAGACATCTGCATAATCTAGAAGAGGTAAAAGTAAAGACTGGGCAAGAGTTATTTTAGTTTTAAAAGGCAGAAACTTTTGAAGACGTTTCAGGGACTGAAACGAACAATACACCCTCCTGCTTACTTCCGCAATGTGAACATTCCAAGAGAGGTTAGAGTCCAGAAAAACACCTAGGCTCTTAGCACTCCTGGAAAAGGTTATAGGCACACAATCATACACCACTGGAGGAAGAGACCCGTGATCCAAGCGATTGAACATGTATCTGCCACCAATGATGATAACTTGGGATTTGGTTGGATTTACTAATAAACCAAAGGATTTAGCCCATTGACAGATATTCCCAAGATCATCATTGATGGCATCAATGGCTTCTGGAAGCTCTTCAACTTGGAAGTGACGATAAAGTTGCAGGTCGTCTGCATAGAGATGATAAGAAGAAGTTATTACTTTAGTGATAGCGTTAATAAAAACAGAGAAGAGAAGAGGAGAGAGAACGCCACCCTGGGGGACACCCACAGCTAGATCACACCACTCAGAGAATGCCTCCTCGGAGCGAACCGACTGCGAGCGACCCCGAAGATACGAGTTGAACCATGCAATCACAGAACAAGATATGTTTAGAGAAGACAGGATTCCTAAGAGGATGTCATGATCAACTGAATTGAAGGCACTGCTAAAGTCCAGTAGCACCAGAACTGTCAGAAGTTTATTTTCCATGGCCAGTCGGATGTCATCTGTTATTTTAACTAAAGCAGTTACAGTACTATGGCCAGCACGGAAACCTGATTGGTATGGACTTAGCAAGCTGTTGGATGAGAGATAATAAGACAGTTGGTCATGAACAACACTCTCAAGGACTTTGGACAGAAGAGGGAGAATAGATATTGGACGGAACTGGGATACTGAGGAGGGGTTTGAGACTTTGGGAAGCGGTATGACATGGGCCTTCTTCCAAGCTGAAGGAAAGGTGCTATTGTAGAGAGAATAATTTATAATATGGTTAATAACGGGTAAACATTTATTTAGGATAGGAAGAATCATTTGGAGTTGAAGGCCATCATCACCTACCGCTTTAGTGGATATTGAGTTGATAGATTTCTTAATATCCTGCTCTGTAACTGGGTGAAAAGAAAAAGGAGTACATGACGGCAAAGAAAGATCAGAGAGACCAGAAAGCGTAGAAGATTTAATATTATGATCAAGTATTATAGGGGATTTGGTGAAATGAACATTAATAGCATTAAGGTCCATTTCGGGACTACAATAGTTAGAAACTTTACCAATCCCAAGAGATTTAAGAAATTGCCATGTTTGTGCGGTGTTAGAATTTATTATAGAGCTGTGGATGTGGCGTCTCTTAGCATCCCTACACATACGACCGCAAAGATTTCGCAACTTTTTGAACACATTCCAATTATCCTCAGTAGGGTACTTTTTGTGTCGCCTCTTTGCCTTATCTCTATTTATCATGGTTTTTTTGATGGAGTCAGATAACCACGGTGCAGGTAAATGTTTCACTCTCACCCTTTTTAGGGGAGCGTGCACATTATAGAGGCCTAACACCAAACTGTTAAAGACTGTGATTTTAGAGTCCAGGTCATTGCGGCTGTAAACAGGAGACCAGGCAGTGTTTTCCGCATCCACCCTCAAACGCTCCATGTCAATGTTTTTAAAACTGCGAAGAAAGATAAATTTTGTTTTGCGTTTGGGAGGGCGAATTTTGTAAGAAACAAAGATAAGGTCATGATATGAGAAGGGAGCGCAGAGTTGCCCATGTGTGGCTACTTTGCTAGGGTCGGAAATAAGTATTAAATCAAGGAGTGAAGGCGTACAGTGAGGGGCATGGTGTGTAGCATTGAGCTTAAGGATATGCATACTGACAGAAGAGACAAGTGATTGGAGTTTACGGCTGCGCGCATCATCTCTCAGCAAACAAGTGTTAAAGTCTCCGAGGATAAGTGTATGGTCATAAAGTGAAGAAAGGTATTCCAATTTGGATTCAAAGGAAGAGAAATAGTCAATGTGACAGGAAGGACTATAATATACACCCAAGAGTAATTTAGTGTGATGAAAATCAATTTCAATAAAAAGGTGTTCAGCAAATTTGGAATATTCACTCGGAGACTGATCAACTAGTTTGTAGGTAATATCACCACGAAGATAGATGGCGACCCCTCCATATCCCTTGCCTGTTCTGTCATTACGCACAAGCTTGTACCCGGGCAACGAATATTGCGTAGAAGGAAGAGTTGGCTTAAGAAACGTTTCAGAGACAAGGATAGCATGAATAAGATCACAGTCGAAAGAAGACAATAAATCGGAATGGTGAGCAGGAACGCTTTGAGCATTTATATGAACCACATTGAAATTTTTGCTGAAAGCAGAAAAGGTAGAAAAGAGTTGATCATGCAGGAGCACAGAATCGTCATCGCTACTAAACGCACTAGCATAGCTCTCATCAGACGTACAAGAAAAGGAACAAGATACAAAACTATCATCCAGGTTATCCAGCATAAAACTTATAAAAAAAAAATATATATATATAAAATATGAATATATATACGATATAATACAATACACTAGGCTAGGCTAATTATAATCAATACAAATTATTGATTATGATTTTGCTTATCCTCGATACACTCAGTTTTTCACTTATAGGATTAAAAGACTCGTATTGGAAGCAAGCTAATAAAAAATCAAAAAAATTACGATCACAATGTCTGAATGTTTCCGTACGAACGTCACATCAGCTGTCAATTGTCATTGTCAGTTTAGTAACGCAAAGACTGTCAGTGAAATTATTATTTTAGATAGAAAAATCAAATAAGGAAGGTACCACTATGATTTCGCTTGTTTACGCGATCTTTTATCAAGCGATGAAGAAGCTGTCGTCTTGCCAATCACCTGCGAAGCGCCTGCCAAGGTGTCCACAACCGGTGTGTTGTCGGTTGCAGTTGCAGCCACCGGAAACTGAGTCACTAGTTCTCTTACCTCGGCTACAGTCTCGATCTTCCGACGTGATTTGTTTGGTAGCAGAATGATGACTTTACCCTCGGAAGTCCAGCATTGCTTCACGCCAAAGTGTTTGCGAGCATCCACAAACGCGTCATGCCTGGGTTTTGTCAGGAACTTTTAGATTTATTGATTTTAGTTTTCTAAAACCTCAACAATATCGTATACGGGAAAGGAAAAGTTGTCCTTTCAGAGCGGTTACCAATAAAAAAATTAAAAGGACTTCAAATCTCAGTCGAACAAAAGTCGCAAAACATACATACATCTTGCTATTAAAGCATCTCTGATAGTAAGAATAAGTGCATCACCGGACGCCACTGAATAATTTTGTATTGCCCCGTGCACAAGGAATACATAAGTTTAATGTCCATTTGGCATTTTCTAAAGTCAATGTCACTGCCTGAAATTACAGCTTATTTATATTTATATACATTGGATGTTTTCCCGTGATTCACAAATGTGGTACCAAAGCTTTTGAATTCCGAAAGCTTGAATGTTATCGCTTTGTGATTGTACTATTGCCGATTAAAGAACTTCCATATTAAAACGTTTGGTATGTTCTAACGTCTATCGTATTTTTTAATATTCAAATATACTTCGCATGTAAGCTACTGAAATATCAATGTGCTTGAGTATGCAAATCCCAGAGCGTAATGTCAGCTAAAATGACGGTTCGATATATCGACTGCCTTTGTTATCAAGGAATAGGCGTTATGTGGAATTAAACCCATGTGCTCTGCGGTGTGCCACAAAATGTAAACGTGCCATTATCAGGTTTTCACACGAAAACCATTTTCGCCGAATGCCCTAATCTCGCGCCATTTGCGAGATACCTATTTTATATAAGATCGCGAACGCTTCCTAAAGCGTTAACTCTCATATTTAATGTTCCGGGAATATGCAGATGTTTGGGGACATAAACATTTACAATGTAATTTTTGGCTTTAGTATACGGTATTGTATTCGTGCCGACTAATATATTCTGACTTGGCCTAATTCCATGTAAGAATACAAAGAAGTTTGTGGCATTTGCTTGTTATTAGATTTCACATCAGCCTTAACAACATTGACCCACTTTTTTGGATTTTCATATCTCCGTGCGGGATCGGGCCTCTCCCGGAGAAGGACAAGACGGCGCCGGGGCAACAACCGCCCCGGTACCCAAGTCCAATACGCCTGAGCCCCCTGCCGTCATTACATGGTGGTGGGCCTCGGGGGTTGCGGGTGCGCAGATTAGGGAGTCTGCGTGCTCACATCGAGTGACCCCCGGGAAAACGGTGGCGCGCACGTGGTCACTTACCGCCATGTGCGCAGCACAGCGCAAAGCAAGGCTTGGGGGGATCCTTTACAATCATCCCCGAGAATCACCTGGGGGGCGACCTTTCCACAGTTGCCTTCCCTCCGCGAAAGGGGGTGACCACTTTACAGTCATCCCCTCCGAGATGTGCCTAAAGGCATGGTACCAATGGGCGGTTCTAGTGTGATCTTACGAGGACCTGGAGCCCCCTTCCATGCCAAAGATGACCGCTCCAGTGGTTTTAGCCGGTAGGAGTCCGGCATACCCCTTCGCCCTTCCCCGGGGCTAAGGAAGTTCCATGCAGAATATCCACTGGACATAAATAAAAAAATTAAAAAAGGTCTCTTATGGCAATAGGCCGGCTAGGTAAGTACTACCTCAGCGCCAGATATTCGCTGTTAAGCAGTAGTGTTTAAACTTTGGACATTACTGTGCTCCAGTTGAAGGGCATGAAAGCTAGTGAAATTAATGAGCATAAGAGACTAAGTAACTCTATGTCTCGAGGTGACCAGTGAAGTGTGATGGCTCATGGGACTAGTCCTGGGTAGCATTCTAATTGTTATGAGCAGTGAAGACTGGCTCAACTGGTCCCCAAGTTGCATAAAACAATTCGTTAACATTCAAACACCTACACTTAGAACGATTTTTTATAGTCTGTGTACATCAAGGATTCCCAAAGTAATTTGGGCAAGAGACCCCTTTTTCAAAATAGTTTATTTTATGATATCTCAGACCTCCATAGTCAAATTACTTTAAAAATCCTATCTCTAGTTTTTTTCCTATTGATACAAAATACTTACCAATTCCTAATCCTCCTATTCCTACTACAATATTAGTCATTCTTATAACAAAATGGTACACGTAACACAACTTATACAGTATCTTGAAAGTTTAAAATAAGAACTTGCGTTAATTAACAGGGGTCTATTTTAGACCTCATCGACCTCTAAAATCAGTTTTCGTTTATGCCAACCTCTGGGAAACCGATATCGCCCCCTTTGGGAATCCCTGCTGTAAACTATAAAAATTAAAGTCTGTATAATACCTAATTGTAAGTCTTAATTAATCAATGGCGATTCCCTCAAACACACACAGTGATTTACACTCAGCGATTAAAATGTTTATTAAAATGAGAATACCCTTAAACATTTTAAATACCAATTAAAATGAACTGTGTCTAAAAAAATTGAAACTAAAATAAGTTCCCCATAACATGACGCAAAGTAAGTACCAAAATAAATATGAGTGAATCGGAATGATTGTGCGTTTTAGACAAATATTCATTTAATCCCAATATTTCATCATATTGTGTTACTAAAATGGTAAACAGTAAGAATAAGTTCTAATAGTCTTGAGTTTAATCAAATTGTTCACTCTTCTTATAGTGGTTCGTTGTACAGGTGTAAATAAAACTGATTGCACAACAAATTAAATTGGACCAAATAGTATCACAGTAGGTTAAGGTGCGGCTAAGGTTAAGAAATTAACTTTTTCGGGTGTAATTATTTTTATAGTAGAAACATTGTGAATGTGCCATCTGAACTTTGATTTTCTTTTTGGTAGAATAATAGATACATTTCTGGTATACGTTTAAGTATACGCCTTAAAATAAGCGGTGACTTACTATAACGAAATGAATAGCGCAGGCTGGAGCTCGCTCGACCGTCGATGTATTTTCGTGGAACACTGCAATTCCCAAGTCTTTTTTATTAAGATCCAATGTTTGTGGTGAAGTTGATTCTGTTCTTGGCTAACTCGACGTCGAACTACGCTCCTTGTATCTTTTCTCTTTTCCAATGTTGTTTTTCACTGCTGCTAAACAATTTTTAAAACCTACTTTACCACTGCGATTTGTTAGCTTTGCATTATGCCATTGGTATGCCTATGGTTATTGGTTTGCCTCAAGCTACGCATTTTAGGCGGGGAGGCACACAGGACGGGTAATCTATGCATGCAATATTATTTACGCATAAAGACCCGTAATGTTCAAACCCGATAATTATCTTAGTTTGTAACGCTATTTAATTTATCAATGTCTACAGCATTTGCACTAGCTAAATTCAATTTTACCCTTTTGAAGTCACAACGTATAATGACGAACGTACTTCATCAGTTTGTTTACATGTTAGCAGTTATTAATCGAGTCAAACTCGAGCACGTTAAAGGCTTTCCTTACCTCCGAAGTTCCGTTAATTAATATTCAACGAACAACGCAAGCTATTTCTCTAATTTGCCTCACGTTTCACTCAAACTTACTTGACCTTAGTTTCAACTATTAAGTAATGTACTCAAGAAATGGGAAGTAGGTCATTCGTACCCATTCAATTAACAAAATTATAGTTATTATGGCTTGAATTCTGACATAGTTTAAATTTTCATACCCATCTAATTTGCTAAGAAGGAAGGCAATTGGAATAGATGACAGCGTAAGTTTTCGCCTATTGGCAGCAAATTGAATGTATGCGGTATCTTACATCTAAAGCGATTATCTCGGAATTACGAACCATTTCCAAGAAATGCTCTATTTAGCTTTGCATCCTTCGGCGATGATAGAATTAAATATGGGAATAGTTTGCTGTAGAGAATGGAATAGAATAATTTATTCAGTAAGCAGGTCCTAACGACACTGTCACACGTCGAAATGCTGAAAGAAGTCAGGGCTAGGTCGTTTTTCTTTTTGTTATAGTGTGCTTGTTGATACATTGCTGTAAAAATCAATTTGAATTTGATACTATCTTCCTTCAATTTAATTTATTCGTGCAGTATTGTACGAAGGATGAGACAAACGGTATACCAATGCATGTCCTAAAAATCGTAAGGCTTGGCGAGTCTATATGTTATCATTACTTTAACTTTTTTTATTTATTTCCATAATTTTAGATTTATAGATATACAATCTAGTCGAAATGTATATTTTGTTTCTCACCTATGCATTACAACGATAGACAAAAACACTAGACCAAAAAGGAGAAACCATAATGCCCGTAGCCATCATAATTAACAAGCAGGTCTAATAAAACACTTTTAATCATAATCATAATCATTTATTGCGTCAAACATGGTGTGGGAATGTTGTTACAATATTTATGTTTCACATATTTGGCTAATTCATAGCATGCAACATTCATAACAACTTTATTATGATTTTTTATGACTATAAGTTTGGTTCTAGCAATACACTGCAACGTACATATAATACCTACATTATTACTTATATGCTACAATACAATCGCACTAAAAATTATATTAGGTCATAATAACCTCAGCAAGACACCCCATTATAATGTTTCTAAAATTTTGCATTCATGTACTCAGTTAAAGTATAAAAGCAAAAGCAAAGCAAAAGTTTATCAACCAAGTATGTAATCGTGGTTTGAACAGTTTAATAGGGAGAATTTTATAACTTTCAGGCAACTTTTTGTAGATTTTTATGGCCATGGGATAACAGTTTCGGCGGTAAAGTTCTGTTTTTATATTAGGCAACAATAAGCGGTCAGGACATCGTGTTTTAAATTTACAGCAGTCGCTCCATTTATTAAACAAGTCTGGATAGGCTTTCACAAAATTACAGCACTCCAGTATATATAAAGAAGTAACAGTGAGTAATTGAAATTTTGGAAACAGGCTTCTACATGATGTAAGGGGCGCTACTCCAGCAATGGATCGGACAAATTGTTTTTGGGATATAAAAACTCTATTAATTTCGACAGAGTTTCCCCAAATCAAGATACCATATCTGATTATTGATGCAACGTACCCGTGATAAGCTTGAAGAGCGACACTTTGGCTAGTAATTTTAGTCAACCGCCAGAGTGCATAAGCGAAACTATTAATTTTAGTGCAGACCTTTATAATATGAAAATTCCATCGACATTGGTTATCTTAAATTATTCCTAGAAAGGTGACTTCTTTGGTTTAATTGATTACCTGACTTTTACACTTAACTTTCAGGCTGCCTTTGTTCGGATTTCTATTGTAGAATTGTAAGTATCTAGTCTTATCTACGTTAATATTCAAATTATTTTTTTCCAACCATAGAATAACATCATAAATACACTTGTTTACATCGTCACTGTAGTTAGTTGTATCAGATTCTGTTATTATAACCGATATATCATCCGCGAAGAGTGTAAATTTATGTGGGGCCACGTCAGGCAAATCGTTTATTATATATCAGAAACATTAGTGGCCCCAATATGCTACCCTGAGGAACTCCTACAGCATTTGGTAGAAGGGCTGATGTATAATGGCACTCTTCACTATCTTTATTAATATTAATAACGTCTACACATTGTGTTCTGCCTTTGAGATAGCTCTCTAGCCATTTGTTGGCAACACCTCGGAGATCAGACTTTTCACATTTGAACAACAACCTATCATGAGGGACGAAATCAAAGGCTTTTCAAAAAATATGGCTGCAGTGCGTATATTCCTGTCTATATATTTCGTTACTGTGCTAATGAGGTTAAAAGGCGCAAGAGTTGTGGTTTTACTTTTTTGGAAACCATTTTGTTCATGTTTTAAAATACAAACTTTATTTAAAAAAGTAATTAAACGTAGATGCATTACCTTTTCAAAGACTTTAGCTATAATTGGTATCAAGGCAATGGGCCTATAGTTACTCAGAAGAGTTTGATCGCGTTTTTTAAAGATAGGTCTGATAACAGACACTCTTAATAAGTCTGGAAAAGTTCCTTTTACGAAAGATAAGTTTGTCAGACAACACAATACACCTGTGAGCAATATACTAGCTGGGACCCGCGGTTTCACTCGCGTTTAAATTAAAAGAAATTTAGAGTACTTCGACATAGACACTTGACATATATATATATTATATATATATAATAAATATATTAGATTTCAAGGGTTTTATTTTTTTTACGCGGAACCCAAATATTTTTCAATAATAAAAGTAGCCTAAGTTATTCCTTATAACATCAGCTATATGTCAGTGAAGGTCCTGTCAAAATCGGTTCACCATTTCGGAGATTACCCGGAACAAACAGACAGACAGACAGACAGACAGACCGACAGACAGACAGTCAAAAAAAATTAAAATAGTTTTTTTTTTGCTATATGTAACATACATACTTTCATATGCATTTAGTAAAGAGCTGTTTTTTGACATTACAAAAAGACACTTCAATTTTATTTATTTGTATAGATTCATTAGTATTTACTTGCTTATTTTGAGATTTCTTGATGACAGTGGTCTTGCAAATGTTTTAGAATTCTTTATATATTATTTAATTTCCGGGCATTATGGACACACTGTTTCAGAATTTTTGTTATTTGTTTTTAACCGGACTATTTTTTTCGGTGTAAAAAGAGTACCGTAGTTTCCTTTTAGCTCTATATTTATTTTTAGTCCCCTAGTTACCCATGAGACGTCTTCAATTTTATTTTTGGCTTTTATTTTATTTATAGAGAAGCATTATTTAAAAATAGCATTAATGTTTCATGAAACGTTTCAAAAGCCCTATTTACATCAGATTCCTTTACTGCATATTGCCATGACAGGCACGACAGGCACTCTTTAAATTTTCTCAAATGATCTAAGTGATAGTCACGCTTATACATAAAAAGACGTTTTTTAGGTTGTGACTTGTTTTTAACAGAAAAAGTCAGGGTTTGTGCACTGTGGTCTGACAAGCCTAGATGGTGTACCCTGGCAGTAGCTTCATGGAAGTTACTTACCATCTGATCGAGACACGTATTAATTCTTGTAGGTTCATTTACATGATTATAGAATCCGTAATTTTGTAATATTCGAAGGTATTCATCCCGTACTTTCGAATCTTTTAGAAGATTAATATTAAAATCACCAGTTACTATTATTTTCTTCTTAGATTTCTTACGAAGATAGTCCATGAGTATTTCCAAATTATAAAGAAATTTGTAAGGATTAGAATTTGGAGTCCAGTAGATACATATAACACAGCAATTATATGTAGGGACTTCGATGCCGCAAAATTCAAAATATAGTTCAGTTACTAATTCTTTTAACAGAAGAAACTGTGCGCAAACTATGTCATCCGCACACAATTAAACGGATTCTATAGCGTACATTTTAGATTTTTGTTTTTCCTGACGTTTCGAACATTTTGCAGGGTTCGTGGTCCCAGGATGACTAAGGTGACAGGCGTCGTTATCGATTTAAAAAGTTTTATTTTATCTACCGTACAATATACGTATCTAAAATATACGAGATAGAATCCGTTTAAAAGTGTTTTATTATAATGTGTAACAGTCGCGAAAACCTAATACATCATTAAGCAGGTCTAAGCCGGTCTTTTCGTAATGGTGAAGCTGGCTTATCAACTGGCATAAATATTAATATGTACATATTATGTCTATCAAAAGCCATAGGTATCGTTGACTATAAATGTTTTTTACATCAAGTGGCACCTATTGTCTGCTTCCTTCTGGTCCAGTTTAATAACTGTCAGTTCACGTAGCAACAGTGAACAGGGAAGTGGGCAGAGCCGACGTCAAAGACAAGGAAGCCACCTGTTTACACACTGGTTCTGTTAACTTCCCTACATACGTACCTGTTCACTGCTGCGGAAGCAAAATTAGTGTAAATGGGGTATAAAAAGTATATCTGTAAGAGATCACCAACTGCAATTAAGTTACCATAATGTTCAATAAGTTAAAATTTTGCAACCACATACTATATTTCTATATTATCTGGTGTGCAATAAAGTATATGTATTTATTTACTTTTAACCAAAGTATTACTACTTTGCCGTGTGGTGCCGGCTCAGAATGCCACCACTCCATCTCCTCCCATGGGTGTCGTAAAAGTCGACTAAGGGATTAGCCGGAGGATGGGCAGCAGCGTCCTTCGAGTACATTAACAACTCAACTGCGATCGCCAACCCGCCTGCCAAGCGTGGCGATTATGGCAAAACCCCCCAATGAGCCCAGAACACATCCATATCGGTGGTTGTGGTGATCTTTGGGGGAGGCCTGTGTCCAGCAGTGGACTTCACTCGGCCGAAATGATGAATGATGATGAAAGTATTACTCGTATTTCAAGAGCTGTTATGTTGACGTTTCTGTGAGCACTTAATTAAAACTTTCCTACTAACTTAAATATATGAAGACTGTATAAATTTGCTTCCACTCAAACCGGGAGTTTTAATATTGTGTTAAAACAAGGCAGCTATGAAATAATATTAGATTTAATTTATAAATTAGGGAACCATCATATTAAATCGAAAGGAATATCTATTAGAACTAGATTTTAAGGAGAGCTTTTTAAACATGTCTTTATTTCAAAACCATCTAGCGTTTGTAATGGTGGTCAGAAGTGTGGAAGTTCGACGGATTAATGGTCGTAGAGAATATTGAGACTGCTGCTTTACTGAAAAATAATATCAAAAGCGAATCTGCCGATTTCAGAGCATACATAGCATGATTTGAAATGACAACTCTAAATGTGTACTAAGAATATTCATGATAATATCATCATCGTTCCCGCCCGTAACTATGCGCCCGGCTTCATAATGACTACTTAGAGTGATAATATAAATTTAAAAGATAATTTCTCATGGATCTACTTATTAAGAATAACTTACATTATATTTGGCGTCGTGCACAGTATCCAAAACAAGAACCACTAGCACGATCTTGTTCAATTTCTTGCTAATTACTAATAATAGATAATCTCACGCAGACCCTCCTCCACCACATCACAGCAATGGTGGCTAGTTTGACCCAGTGATTGACGTCTAGTAAGACGAAGAAAGTAAAATAAAAAGAAATATGAAAGGGCCTGGAAAACAATATTAACTATACTTCCGACGTTGGTAATGGAGATTCTATGTAGTGGTCCCGTATCGGTGCGATCTTTCGATAGCTTATGAGTGTGCGCTTTCAGTGCGCTTCTATAAAGATAACCTACTGACCTATATATACTGTGCCAAATACTAAGGAGTACGCATTATTGTATTATTTGTATTCATCATAGAACGCGATCTACACCCGAAACCTACGTGACTTTGTTTTTGTAGACGTTTATCCTTTAAAGCTATAAACACGAAACACTTCATTGAAACATCAAACATTTAGTAAAATTATTAGAAAATACTTCCACAAGGACGAATGTTTGTAAAAGTAAAAAAATTCATGATCTTTCGAAATTGTAATGTTTCTCAATACATATTCAATAGCTGATTTTTATTTTACTTTGGCTTTGTATACAGTGTATTGGACGACAAAGAATAATATAATTTGCTTTAGATTTCATATTGAGTTGGATATAATCACCATAATATTATCAGCCAAAGGACGTCCACTGCTGCAAAGGCCTCTCCCATAGACTTCCAAAATTGAGTCGTCATTTTGGGGAAATTAGGCAATACTCACCAAGCTTGCTAGGCGGGGTGGTAACGAGCTGTATGGCTACTGTCCCACACAAGGGACGCTACTGTTTAGGCGGTTTAGAGACCCTAGTCGCCTTTGACAACATCCTTGGAAGACCATCCTTGGATACTATATTCTAAATCCGAACACCACACGGAATTGAAAGTTGGAAAAGTTATCCTGCGGCAACCTACACAACAACAACAAATAGAGCCCGCATCTTTGTGAATTGAACAATATGTATTTCTAGTGGGTGCAACTTTAAGATTTCATAAACTATAAAGATGTATAAACTCGTGGTTTGTTTGCAAATTTGGCGAGAATTTCACCAGTCTCTGCCTAATTGGTATTTTTAACTACTATAACATTCAGCTTTCAGTCCCTGACTAGAACACCAAGCTTAATACGTCACGTTTAGTTTAGTGTAAGGTTGACATTATACTTTTTTCATAGTAGCATTAGATACATATATATCTTCAGCGTTGAAATTTGCGTTAAAATCTAAATCATCGCTTAGCCTTTTCATAATTATTTCATTACCTTAGAGGGGAAACCTGGGCATCCATTTTTATTTTATTTTTACACGTTTGAAAAGAAAACCTACACTATAAATCATCGCATGCTATAGTGTCATACAGTAAAATATTTTGAAACTTGTAATGTTGTAATAAAAGACGCATAGTTGAATAAGCTATTATAAAACGATTTTACAGGGCGCAGATGTAAAGAATAGTTTTTGCAGATACGAGGTTTTTACTTTAAAGCAATGATAAGTGTGTTGGGATCCACATCAATTAAGTCTAGCCAGTAGTGCGTTCCATAACCAAATTTACATTCATCGATATGGTAGATTTTGGAATTCTAACTGCCCATGACGACCGTCATTATTATTCGCATGATACAGATTAACGTGTTTTTCGGGGCAAGCAATATTTAAAAAGTATTCCCCGTTTTCTTATGATTTCAGAGAACATTTTGGATGCGTAACTACACAATTTCTATGAAATTTATCGCCTTCACTTTCAAAAGTTTTTAATACTTTATGAAAGTTAAGAAGAAGGAATTCAAAAGGCATCGGCTACCACGCAAATTGAATGGCATCCCAGATTTAAAGCCAATTTAACTTGGTTGCCTACTCGCAGTTTTCAATGATACGTACCCAATTTATTGGAGATAGTCAGGAGCTGAAGAATTTCAATTCCTGATGCAATGTTAATCGTGCTTTTACGGTGGCTCCATGGTTTTACAGTTGATGATCTGACAATCATCATACTTGCCGTTTAATCTTTTTAATACCTTTCAACTGGGATCTTAATCGCTTAATGATTATTATTTATCGCATTTTGTAATCTTTGTATTATTTCTTTATTTTCTACTTACAAAATGTGTCATTTTTATTGCTAATGTATGGGAATAAAGTACCTAGATGTTATGACATCTCATCAATCATTAATGACAATCCATGGATTTGCTACGTTCATAGCGCTGCTGCATAATTTGATGTGATAAAAACAAAAAAGGCACTTAAGAGCGCGGCAGAGGTAGAAATTCCCGTATAAACGAAATACCAAAATAATTGCTAATTCAAACATATTGCACCGTATTGTGCTACTACTCAGATTTGGTTTATGCTTAGCTAGGTTCCTGAATGAGTCTTTTCAAAATACTTACCGAAATGAAATGTAAGCGAATTGCATTCTGCAATATTTTACGTCATAATAGACGTGTTGACATAGTTTCGTATTAAAAACAACAATATTTAAAGTATTTTTCCAGTGGAAACATTGCTTATTCTGTCACTTTTTATAATAACAACAATAAATGGAAATAACTTCAACTTATAGTCATCGTTTTTGGTATTACGCATCACAATACCATTTTGAACATTCTTCGAACGAACAGTAACGCTATCCTGGAGTGCAATTCCTTAAGCTCAAACATCCAGACATCCTTAAATACAGAATCGAAATAACGGTGTAAAATTTTCAGTATTCTCTTAGACATGATTATAACTATTCAATGACACGTTGCAGAAAGTAAGCAATGAGGACCAGCCTTAGCGAATACCAAATCGGGTCATCATCATTATTTCAATTTTGTATTCAAGGATGTAGGGATGTTTGAACTTAGGGAATTGCACCCCTGTTCTACACTACTCACTCACGTGTCAAATCTTAAGTAATTAGCAGTAGGCGTTGGCGCGTGAGACACGTTACACGCCCGGTTTTTCGGGATTTTTGTCATTGTTCGATAAGAATTACCTATTGTGCGAGCGTATCTATTTGTTTACTTAATTTTACTTATAGATAGCTGACACTATGTACCTATGCTATTGACTTGAATTTAGATTTGCCTTGCGAATTGTGTGACTTGAAAAGCTTTTAGGGCTTCATATCGAATATATACATATCGAATATATAATATCGAAAACGTCCTAAAGGTTTACGCAAGAGACCACTTCAGAAGGAGACTTGAGAGATAAATTGTTTGAAGCAGAATCACTCATACGGGAAAGTGAGACGCTCACACTTTTGCTTTGGCTTTGTAAACTAAAAGATAACTTTTTAAGACGCTTTCACTTACGTATCGAAACTGGAGGATAAATTGATTCTGCCGAATTGTGTATTTTTAATGATATTATTACCCAAAGTAACTTGTTTAAAATAATGGTGATCTCGATCTCACTAAAGTTAAATCCTTGGTCTTGATAATTATTAACTGTAACAACTTCATAATTTTGAGGTATTTTTGGTTAAGTAGAGGCATTTTCAAATCGCATTAGCATCAAGAGTAACAAAAATAAGCAAAATCACATGATTTAGATTAATAAATTAAAATTGATTTCGATTTCCATTCAATTTTCCATTTAAAAGGATTTCCGCCTCACCTCTTTCAAAGGCCGATTCCAGCGAAGTGGACGACTGAGTACCAACTTTTTTTAAATTATTTATGAACCAGGTAGTATTTTATTTTTATTTGAAGTAGAAATTTTGACTTTGTATCACTCTAACGTAGGCCTACTTTTCGATCAAATTGTTTATATCTTGATTAATTATAGGAAGGTGATTATGTTATTTTTGAAAGAATATTCAATACCAATGAAAATTGCAAAAATAAATTCGAAATAGCCTTGTAAACATACAGACAGAATTCTTTGAAGCGTTTGTTTAAATTACCCGTTACATTTTCATGTAATTTTAACAAAAAATATAACTCGAAAGCTATCTAGAATTGCGGAACATACATGGGGTTTTTCGGACTGGACCTGGACATGAAGAATCTGATTTTTTTATGATGTCACTGTTTGGACTAGCCTGTATATAGCAGTTATTGATTACAAGCTTTTATTTGCCATTCCGCTCGACGCTCGCCACGCACGGAATGTTGTAGTTCCCGCTCCGCGCTTAAGGTGCTGCTTGCGTCGTGTTTTTAACCGACTTCAAAAAGGAGGAGGTTCTCAATTCAACGCGTTTCTTTGTGTTTTCACGCAATACTCCTAGATTTGTAGACCGATTTGAGCAATTATTTTTGAATGATGAAAAATGCTTTCGAGTTGATCCCATATGAATTTCATTACATTTGATTGAGTAGTTTCTTAACCAGCTTCGATAAACAGTTAATTTTACTGCGTTTATCCAGATGATGTCTTATTAGTTTCGATTCCTCTCAGATCAGAGAACCGATTTGAGTCATTCTTATTTTCAGTGTTAAATACTAATACCAAATTGGAAAAAGTTCTTACATTTATTTAAACTAAAAAGAAAGAAATAAAACTTTTTAACCAAAAAGAATACCGACTTCAAAAACTCTACACGATATCATCATTTCAGCCGAATGAAGTCCACTGCTGGACACAGGCCTCCCCCAAAGATCACCACAACTACCGATATGGATGTGTTGTGGGCTCATTGAGGGGTTTTGCCATAATCGCCACGCTTGGCAGGCGGGTTGGCGATCGCAGTTGAGTTGTTAATGTACTCGAAGAACGATATAAAAATATTAAAACCACTGAAAAGAAAAACAATACTTTATGTATGAAGTCGGGCGGGGCCAGGTATGCCCCAACCATGGTTCATGCAGACCAATGAGAAGTTATATTTTATACCTGGCCCCGCCCGACTTAATAAATAAAGTTTTTTTTCCTTTTCAGTGGTTTTAATATTTTTATATCGTGTAGAGTTTTTGAAGTCGGTATTCTTTTTGGTTAAAAAGTTTTATTCCGCAATCTGTCCCGTCGGATTGCCGTCACTTCAATTAAATCACAACTTGCCTTTATCAAGGCAACGTTTGCAAGGTTTTGTGCACCTTCACGGTAAAACCACTATTTGATGGTCCTTGGCGGATACCTTACGGTGCTAACAAAGCCGAGTGGGGTGTTAACCCGACACACCCGCCTAGCCCCGTCAGGGCAAAGCATAAGTCGGCAGCGGAATAGGACCACTGGCCTTGGGGGCTACCCTAGTCGACCCTAGTTCGAGTTTCACTTTCAGATTATACAGTCTCTCGCGGGCGATACCTTATTGTCCCTTGCAAAAGCGGTGTCAGGGACCCGTTTGCCCAATAAGACTGGCCACGGATGATACTAGCTTAGAGAGTTATAGATCAGGGTGAATACAAAGAGATATAAATGTAGCCAATTACTTGTATTTTCATATTCTAAATATTAGAATTTGAAGATTGTGCGTACATGAGTGTCTTATAGTAATAAATAGCTATGATATAGGTGATAAAAGCCTTCAAAATTGTTCGCTGTCTTCTCTATTTAGGAGAATGCATTGTGGGTTTTTTGGTGTTATCTGTGATATTTCTATGAATATATATATTTTTAATGCTGCTGAAGCATTGCATGTAACACATGTATACCATATTATAAACTATTCGCTTGTAAAGGACATTTTTACTATTTGTATTAATTCTATCACCTGCTAGGTAAAGGTTTTCAATTCAGGGGATAGGCAGGATAAGTCAATGCATTCTCAATCTTGGTGATCATTCGGAGACGTAGCTGATGTAATAAGGATGAAACTCTTTGGTGTCAATCCTAGCCATTTAGAATAAAAGAATATTT
Organism: Diloba caeruleocephala; assembly: GCA_947459985.1. Taxonomy (NCBI): domain Eukaryota; kingdom Metazoa; phylum Arthropoda; class Insecta; order Lepidoptera; family Noctuidae; genus Diloba; species Diloba caeruleocephala. Next base: position 17,078,091 of record OX381615.1, read on the forward strand.
ATTTAAATGTTTTAAGTGAGAATGCCATTTGACAGATAAGTAAGAATTTGGCTGTCGACAGCAAGCTTATCGGTTGTGTATTATTGTATTAGATTGCGAGAAGTGAATACCTGTAGTATAATAAATTATCTTAAAAATATTCCTGCGAGTTTTATGTGAGATCCTACGCCCCGTGAACCATCATCGAGCACGCTCACCCTCACAGTATCATCCCAGAGCCAGATATTCGCCGCCAAGCAGTCGTTTTTAACTTTTGACATTACTGTGCTCTCGTTAGAAGGGCATTGTAGCTAGTGACATTACTGGGCATAAGAGACTAAATAACTATACGTCTCGAGGTGTATAATATAAATAGCGTTAAAATTGTTATGGGCAGGCATGTCGCTTAGCACCAGGCGAACGAATTGCTTGTTTCGCCATCAAGTTGTATAAAACACCATTATATGGTTATGTTCACCCATACGTACGAACGTTTTACTTCCACGATTTTCGTGCGTACCGCTTAGAAGGTTAAACGTTTGTCAGAGTCTGTATTTCCCGACCGGTAATCTTTAAGACACGAGTGAATAGGTTTCTTCTAGGCTAGCGTGTACCACTATCGATCATATCGTCACTTAACATCACGTGGTAAAACAAAAGCATATTCAATATAAACATTAAAATAAAACAAAGTTGACTTGCAGCATTGAATATTTATAGGCTGATATTATGAGGCAAGAATAATTTATAATAGGTTCTGGTGGTGCCTACCTATTTCATTTAATATTATGACAACTCCAACATTTCACGGTTCATTAGTTCTAATTTAGGTTACTCTGTTGGGCATTCGCCAAGCAATAAGTAGTTTCGACAAGCTCCCGCTAACTTTGTCGATGCTTCTCCAATTTATCTTTGGTACAGTGCAGACCACAGTTTGTAATAGTGGTGTCGTCGTTTTCAAGTACTTACATAACTTGTTACTTCCATTTAATTACTTATCATATAAAAACGATACCATATCCTCTCGTTAAATTGTCAATACATAATTAAAACGCATCAAGTGGTGTCCTATTTTTTTGGTATCATATCAGTATAAATTAATTCAGTTTTCTGATAATCTCAGTAGGCTATATAATATATTACCTTGCTGGTAGCTTTCATAGGTGTACATATATCCTACGACAGACTGATATTATACAAAAAAAAAACTGGATTTGAAGACTGTATTGCATAATAATTATCGCACACAATACCTTGTATTCTCGTAATTTATTATTGTTACCCGATATATTTTCTCACAAATGTGTTTTATGTAATGTGAGCAAATTGAGATAGTTGAAAATCGTTCTTAAGAAATTTTGAATCTATTTACAACACCTTAGCTGAATGCTGAACTATAAATACTTAAAGCTGTTTGTTTTGATTTACGATTACAAAGTGCGTCCAATAACTTTAATCCCAAAAAGTGATAACGAATAGTCAAAGTTTGGCGGTGTACTCGGCAAATTGTAGAACTTTTCAACTATAAAACATGAACAGTGCCCGCGTAATTTAAGCCTTCAGATTTTGTTCATTAATTTCGAAAGCTTATTTGTCCTAAACAAATCTAAACATTGATTGAGAACCTTTTATTCCCGATTAAAACGTAATATTGAACAAGAATTTTCATTTCAAGAAGCTATAAACAGGAAATTAAATAAAAGTACAGTACGACTTCATGCGCATTGAAGAAATGTTAATACATCACTAAAAATACGGGCAAGGACAAAGGCATTCTATTTTAATTAATACAGGTAATGTTTTCAAAATATATTTGTTTAATTGTGATATTTATTCTTATATATACAGAATATATATAAGAATAAATGTCACAATCTGACGCTAATTTTGTTTATTGTCATCACAGACACTGACAATAGTGGTAGAGAACTTGAAAATAAAATGAATACTTATGAAAAGGACAGTGAGAAAGATAGTTTCGTACTTCGTCAAGAATACAACGATACTCCATTGCACAAACTACATGTTTTCCATTTATCGACACAGTGCGGAAATTATTATGCGTGACATTGCAAGTCATCGACACAATGTCTTATGTGTTTATGCTATTTAAATTGATTCTAATATTTATATTAACAGTAAATCATTGCTAACAAATTACTATTTTAATTCAGATGAAAAATAATTCTATTAATGGGAAAAATTTAATTCCTTTATTTGTATATATCTGTTCACCTGCGATTGCAGAACTACGGCTAAAACTAAATCTAGTCGAAAACCGTCGTTACAACAAATTAAACCAACAAAGTAAATTATAAAGGTTATTTTCCTGTATCAAACGATATTGAAAACGTACACAGTTACCGTTAAGTACCCAATTTTGCACCGCAAACGTTTTCAACATACTGTTTAAGACTTGGCAACAACACGGTCCCAGTCAGTAAGTAAAGCGTAGTCCCAAGTCAATAAAAGCAACGTGGATTTAGTAGATTGTGACTCTACTGCTGATCTTTTTTAATTCGTCTCATGCTCCGCAGTTTGTAGTCCGTTGAGAAAAAGAAACCAACCTTCCCGTAGGTAATTAGTAGTAAGTAAAGAGTGACTGTATTTTTAATAAACTTTGGAATTGTGGCTTTTTTGTTAGTCTGATATGTAATACTGAAAGTTACTAGGTAAACCGGTTATCAACCGGATGACTGGACTTATACTGCTTTTAATATCGGACCAAACTGGACAGTGAGTGTGTATGTCATTTCTAATTTCGCCAAAAATTACAACAAAGACAGAAAGAAAGAAAGCAAGGAAATAAATATTTATCCACAACAAGAGATAATATATAGACAAACAAAAAGATACGTGTAATTATTAAAACAATGATTATAAAAAGTAAAACAATTGCGTGTGCCTCGCAAGTGCGACGCGAGCGCGCCACAAATGATCTAAGAAAAAACTGAAGAATTTAATAATGTTTATGTGTTACACCTACACTAATGGCACCGATGTATGCCTTATATAAGAAAGAAAGAAATAAAAATGTAGGTAATTATTGTTTATTCAATGTAGAATTAAATGTATTGGTACTTTTAGAATATTAACAATAAAAGCCAGCCTCCAACACGCGCTCTGCACTTCAAGAATAATTATTGATACCTGTGTATTTTATTGATAAGAATCAAATCTGTGTCGTATTTGGAGTACTCAGAATTAACAAAAACGCTTTGTAAGACTTACAGTTTAGACTGTAGCAACTTAACGACTGTCTTAAACGATATCTACAGTAACCCGAAAATAAATACGAGCTTTATTTAACCGAGATCCTAGTGTTTGAAAGCCATTTGAGGTTTCAAGATTTATTTCAGTTTTCTTTAGTGTACTTTTACCTACCACTGACATGAAAACAAGTAGGGTCTTTTTTATAGTATGTATGGTTATTTGATTTTAGATTATCCAACATAATGCAATTGCAAAAAGAAATTGCATTTTTAAGTCAAAATCAATTCCCAATATTAATTTCTATGCAATTTGTGTATATGTAATTGTTTGGTTGGATGAGCATTATATCTGAAATTTTTCAACAATCTGTAGAAATAAATTCTGCTCAGTTTCGTATACGCGTTTTTTTACTTTGGGTAAAAGTTTTCAAATTAGCGTGGGGGGTACGCTTTTCAAAGCAATTTCATTAGCTGTATTAAGACACCACTGACACGGTTATCCGTCTTGATTTGACGGAGCAAGCTTTTGTCATTCAATTTGCACTCTAAACTCCATTTTGTCGAGGTTTCGTACGATTCGTTGCTTCTAATGCTTGAGTTATCTTGAAGCTCACGCGTTGTTTCGCGATTTTCGACCCAATGATTCAAGTATTAAGCTCTATTTACAAGTTGGTATGTAGTTGTCTTTCAATTTCTTATTTCTTTGGCGAATAGCAACTATTATTCAGTCAATGTTCATCTTGAGACATCTTCCAACGTGATTGTGTTATTTTAAAATATTTGTAGACAAAGAACGAAATTTCATTCAATTAGGGACCGATATCAAAGAGAATATAACGTAGATGCTTCTAAAAGGGGTACATATTTAGTTATTGAATAAAGAAATGATTGTAGCATAGACCGGATGACCCTCCACAAAATAAGGTTGATATTTTTATCTTGGCATCACATTAAGTACTATGAGAAACAATTATGTAAGCGATCAAACGTGGGCACATGCTGATTTTTGAAATAAATAAATAATTAGGTTTTAGAAATATATTCATATATATTTCTCTTTAATAATATAGCATTTTTAAATATATACATCACCATCATCATATCAGTCAAAGGACATCCGCTGCTATGTCCTCTATCCTAACACTATTTACAATAAAAACAAAATAAACTATTTATTTTTACATAAAGCTGTAATGTAAACAAAAACTAAACTGCTGTTCTTTCGCTACAGCTCACGGATGAGGTCATCGCTTGCAGTAGCGTAATAATATTAACATTTCATAGTACAATAATCACGTATCATTTTGCACACGTTGAAATTACAAAACCTGTAACCCTTTTATAATTTCCGAGATAAATAGCTTTCTTATTTTTAATATGGGCCTAAGTGTAATCTCCTCGTTGTCAATTTTTTAGTTGTCACTTTATATTATTATTTATGTAAATTTTATATTTGAAATGTTTAACACTTCAAATTTACATGATGCTACAGTCTGGACTAAAGCAAATACCATTAACTAATAATTAATAATATACCTCTCTAGTAAAATTGAAGTCACATGAGAGTTCATAAGTGAGTAAAGATTTTATTAAATTATAATTATATTCACGATAAAAGTTCATCTACCCTGTTTTTTTTTCTCTTGTTTACTCTAAAGTTTCTTCATATCAGCCACAGGATGTCCACTGCTGAACAAAGGCCTCCCCCTTAGATTTCCACAACGAGCGGTTACATGCCGCCCTCATCCAACGACTCTCACCAATCTTCACCAGGTCTTCTGTCCACCTCGTTGGAGGTCATCCCACGCTGCGTTTTCCGGTGCGCGGTCTCCATTGGAGAACCTTTTTGCCCCAACGGCCATCAGTTCTACGAGCAATGTGCCTCGCCCTTTGCCACTTCAGTTTACTAATCTTTTCAGCTATGTTGACAACTTTAGTTCTTCTACGGATCTCCTCATTTCTGATTCGATCTCGTAGAGAAGTACCAAGCATAGCTCTCTCCATAGCTCGCTGAGTGATCTTGAGCTTTCTCATGAGGCCCATTGTGAGTGACCACGTCTCTATGCCATATGTCATCACTGGTTACACACACTGGTTTTAAAGACTTTCGTCTTGAGGCATTGCGGTATTGTTGACGAAAAGACGTTGCGAAGTTTCCCAAACACTGTCCAGCTGAGACGGATTCGACGATTGACCTCTTTCTCGAAGTTGGACCTACCTAACTGGACAGTTTGTTCCAGGCAGACATACTCGTCAACAACTTCGAGAACAGAGCTCCCAACGGATATTGGGATGGTCACGACATGGGCATTTGACATGATTTTCGTCTTGCCCGTGTTCATTTTATAAGGCCCACCTGTTGGGGTGGCGTTTCTGTATAAGCTCTTCAATGTACCGATAGTCAATGTGGCACCGCTGCAGAGATTGCAGTACTGCCCAGGTTTCGATCGAATCGAAGGCTTTCTCATAGTCCACAAACGCCAAGCATAGTGGCAGACTCCTCGGTCTTCTGTATAACCTGCCTCATCGTATGGATGTGGTCTATGGTACTGAAACCTTTACGGAAACTGGCTGAACAAATGCCTCCCTCATAAACGATCGGTAAAAGGCTGAGTGTTATCATTTTGAAGGTAGTTTACTTACCATGTTTGGAAGGCTAGTTGGTGAGCGTAGAATTGTTGCTGTTCTATGCAGGATGCTGTTGCACATCATCTGAATTTTAGTCTGCTCATACGCTATCCACGGGAGGAGATGGAGTGACGCTAGATTCTTAGTCTGGGCACTACACGGATAAATTGTCATGATTATGCAATTTAAAGATATAAGAGGATACTCAACGCTGGACCATGCACGATTTACGGGCTGATTATAATTATAACGAAAAGTGAGGCCTGTTCAAAATGTTGTTGCAATGTACCTTTTCTACAGACTAAATAATACTGACTCTTTTTTGTAGTACCTTAAAATATCACTTGATTTTATGTTTAAAAATTATATTCCTTTAAAATCCTGAACATAAACAGACTTAAATTGAAAGCGTAGATTTAAATTTATTTTTGAACTGACATGCATTGCTGTGCCTTTTTTTAGCTGATAGATTTTATTTATAACTACGCTCACACATTTCTGCAATCAGGAACGCAATATAATTGATGCATGTTCATCTACGGACGAACGGATGTCTAACTTTTAACCCTAAATACCATTTTGTTTCCGTCATATTGGAAGTCCTCATGGACTTACCCGAAGCGGACTCTTACTGGGTAAAATATCCTGGGCGATTGTCTTCGGCAACAAAGGCCCCTCTGGTATGTAGAGAACGAACGCTCTGGAGGCGCCCATTAGTACCATGCCTATAAGTACACATCAAAGCGGTTGACTGTGAAGTTGTCACAATCACTAGAGGAGGGAAGGCGACTGTGAATAACCGCTCCAGGGCACATCTCTAGGGGATTGTAAAGGATCCCTACGGTATCAGAGGTCACTTGAAACGAGCGCGCAGTGACCGCTCGTGACTCTAGAGGTCCTTCTCCACCATAATGGCAGCATTACTTCTGCTCCATGTCTTGAGTAGGATATTGGCGCCTGTAGCTTTTATGGTCGCAATGCGTGGAGTTTCATATGGCTATAACAGTAAGAAAACGCACAGGCAGAAAAGTGAGGCAAACTACGAAATTAAAATCCGCGTTAGATTTTTCCATAAAGCCCGCACTTCGAGTCCAAGAGTCATAAATATTCCACGTAACTTTACCGCAGTTCGTGCTAGCACTTGTCTAGCTTTGCGACCTTTTACATTAGTTGCTGGTGTGTATGGCCGATGAATTAAATATCGATGTTCATTGATAGGTTACTTTACTGGTTGTGACACCGTAATTCATCGTAGCGCCTTTTACTGCCAAAATACCCAACTCGATGTTTCTTACAAGTATAATTCACGAACTAAATGTTAGCTTTAAAATTTATATATATATGTAACATAACATAATCAGCACATTACTACCACGCTGCTGGGCACAGACCGCATCTCACGATGTGAAAAGTGAGTCTTAGTCCACGACGCTGGCTGGCCTAGTGAGATACGGTAGACTACAAACACCATTGAGGTCATACATAGGCTGCACTAAAAGTATCGGGAATGGAATATTTCCACTGTTCCTGTCATATTAAAATCTTTTTAATTGAAAACTCCTTGGTTTTACAAATCGAATACCATTTATTTATTTAAAAAAAGATTCACGGTCTTGTCACAAGGTTTTGTCAAACTTGTTTAGTCGTTGAGAAAATGGAATTGACTCGAGAAAATTCAAGAGCGATGATTTATTATGACTTTCGAAGTGGTTTAACACAAAAACAGTGTGTTGACCGGATGATTTCTGCATTTGGTGATGAAGCCCCATCCAAAACCACAATTTATCGCTGGTTTTCTGAATTTCAACGTGGACGTGTCAAGCTCAGTGATGATCCTCGTCAAGGTCGTCCAAAAACTGCAGTCACCCAAGAAAACGTTGATGCTGTGCGTAAGCTGATTGAGGAAGATCGACATGTGACATATCGCGAAATTCAGGCAACTTTAGACATTGGCATGAGTCAAATACAAATAATCTTGCATGAACAATTAGGTGTAAAAAAGTTGTTTTCCCGATGGATACCGCATTTGCTATGTGAAGAGCAAAAAGCGGCTCGCGTTACTTGGTGCGTCAGAATTCTCGAAAGATTCCACGCAGGATCCTCAAATGCTGTATACAACATCGTATCAGGTGACGAATTCTGGATATATGCGTACGAACCCGAAACAAAAAACCAGTCACGAGTTTGGGTGTTCGAAAATGAGTTAAAGCCAACAAAAATTGTTCGTTCACGGAGTGTTGCAAAACAAATGGTGGCCACGTTTGTCTCCAAAACCGGCCATGTTACGACTATTCCTCTTGAGGGACAAAGAACGGTTAATGCAGAATGGTATGCTAGCATTTGTTTGCCACAGGTCGTTTCTGAACTCCGTAGAGAGAACTGCAACCGCCGCATCATCCTCCATCACGACAATGCGAGTTGCGAAACCGCGCACAGAACAAAAGAGTTTTTAGAGCAAGAAAATATAGAATTATTAGACCATCCGCCGTACAGCCCCGACCTAAGCCCTAATGATTTCTATACTTTCCCTAAAATAAAGAATAAATTGCGTGGACAGAGATTTTCATCACCTAAAGAAGCTGTGGACGCCTACAAAACGGCCATTTTGGAGACCCCAACTTCCGAATGGAATGGTTGCTTCAATGATTGGTTCCATCGTATGGAAAAATGTGTCAAATTTCGCGGAGAATACTTCGAAAAGCAATAAATACATTTTTAAATAGTAATGTTGTGTCACTTCCTTGATTCCCGAAATTTTCAGTGCCGCCCTCGTACTACATTCATTTTAATTTATTTATCCAGAAAATGGTTACGCTCTATTTATGGTAACTAATACATTTTGTTCTGACATGTTTCACAATTTTTTGTATTATTTTGCCATCTAGTATATAAGCAACATAAAATGCCCAAAATATTCTATAATGAACCCAATAAGCGTGAAGGAAATATCCTGATACGCTAAATGCGTTACCAGCATTGATCAATGATTGGAACTTTGATAGACGGCCCACCGAAACGTGGGACATGCCGAAATGCGAAACACCGAGCACCATCATAGAACTGCTGGGAGTGAATCACTTTACCTACGATATTAGTTCACATTATTACATGTCAAAAATACCCGATGTAGAGAATTGGATGCAAAATTAATTATTGAGGCATGTACTAAACTAATTACTTGTACTGTCAAACTCACCGTAACAGAGTTTATCGTTGGAAATGTTGAGTGAGAACCTTTGTTGTCACTATGCTGGGCGAGTGAGTTTGTCCGGGGTTGGGTTAATATAAAAATTATAAGAATGTAATATTAGCAATCATAATTTTGCTAAAAAGCTCGCTAAAAACGATGTCGACGGTCATGTTAAGAAAATACTATAATTATTGCGTTTTGTGATTGTGCCGCCCTTTCATTGGAATATACAGCGGCGAAAAGAGATTTTCTATGTCTTAAATACAGTCATATGTAATAGACGTAATGGCTTATAATGAAATATGCTGAATTGGTTGTCATAGTAAATAAATAACTAATATGTCGTGTGGTATCTGGTGGCTCAAAATACCACCACCCCATCTTCTCCCGTGGGTGCCGTAAAAGTCGACTAAGAGATTAGCCAGAGGATAAGCAACAGCATCCTTCGAGTACATTAAAACTCGACTGCGATCGCCAACCCGTCTGCCAAGCGTGGTGATTATGGCAAAACCTCTTTCAAAAAAGCTTTGGGGGAGGCCAGTGTCCAGCATTGGAGTTCATTCGGCCGAAATGGAAAATGAAATAATTAATACAGATGTTTCTATAAGTTATCCACTATAGAATATGTAATCTGTAATGTTTAGGAACATATACTCTATATTCAGTTTTGCTGAAGAAGTTATTAGTTGTCAAAACATTTTGAAAACACGTCACTCCTTAAAAGCATGTATTAGCAGTCTTGAACTTCAAAGCAGTGAAAGTAAACTTGTACTAGTTAACTTATCTTTGTTGCGAACTATCAGCTCTACCCTCACCCCATCTTCTCCCGTGGGTGCCGTAAAAGTCGACTAAGAGATTAGCCAGAGGATAAGCAACAGCATCCTTCGAGTACATTAAAACTCGACTGCGATCGCCAACCCGTCTGCCAAGCGTGGTGATTATGGCAAAACCTCTTTCAAAAAAGCTTTGGGGGAGGCCAGTGTCCAGCATTGGAGTTCATTCGGCCGAAATGGAAAATGAAATAATTAATACAGATGTTTCTATAAGTTATCCACTATAGAATATGTAATCTGTAATGTTTAGGAACATATACTCTATATTCAGTTTTGCTGAAGAAGTTATTAGTTGTCAAAACATTTTGAAAACACGTCACTCCTTAAAAGCATGTATTAGCAGTCTTGAACTTCAAAGCAGTGAAAGTAAACTTGTACTAGTTAACTTATCTTTGTTGCGAACTATCAGCTCTACCCTCACCCCATCTTCTCCCGTGGGTGCCGTAAAAGTCGACTAAGAGATTAGCCAGAGGATAAGCAACAGCATCCTTCGAGTACATTAAAACTCGACTGCGATCGCCAACCCGTCTGCCAAGCGTGGTGATTATGGCAAAACCTCTTTCAAAAAAGCTTTGGGGGAGGCCAGTGTCCAGCATTGGAGTTCATTCGGCCGAAATGGAAAATGAAATAATTAATACAGATGTTTCTATAAGTTATCCACTATAGAATATGTAATCTGTAATGTTTAGGAACATATACTCTATATTCAGTTTTGCTGAAGAAGTTATTAGTTGTCAAAACATTTTGAAAACACGTCACTCCTTAAAAGCATGTATTAGCAGTCTTGAACTTCAAAGCAGTGAAAGTAAACTTGTACTAGTTAACTTATCTTTGTTGCGAACTATCAGCTCTAATTCTTGCTGGCTGAACTCCGATACTATTCGCATCATGTTTAATATCAGACGTAATCTATGAATAGTTTGGGGCGAACGACACAAGACTCTTTGGCAGACAGATTCATTTCATAACGCTATTACTCATAATATGAACTTGATAATTGGGTCTTTTGAAGTCGATATGTGGTTTCGAGTTTGTGCAAAAAATCAAGACCCGTTATGTCACGGTAGAGAGCCTTATAAAATATCCCTTCCAAATTTCACAAAGCTATTTTGTTACTTTGCTTTGATGTTTTTTTACATATTATTTACAGGCTTCTTTTGTTTACGTTGAAATTTGGTATTTTTTGGAAATCGGAGTATCCTTTTGAAAAGCGTTATTTTTCATTTTAGTACTTTGACAATATAGCCTGAGCTTTGATTATAGCAGAGGATCCAAATATAACGACGGGTGTGTTTACTTGGGACAAAAGTACAACAGTTTATATCGCAAAGTACACAACTTGGAACGTACGAGGACCTTTTTCAGGATTTAGATTTTTGTCATATGTATTTAAACAGAGTCCATTAAAAACTTTTTGTTTCGTTCCTGTTCAGGTACGCGCAGCAAAATGAACTAAAAAGTTTATAGAACCATGAAGGATATAGGGATCTAAATCGCCTTCTAAAATATTCACTTTGAAAGCAAAAGTAACTTAATCGAACTAATGTGTACTTGTCTTGCAAAGTTTTGTCAGAGATTTGTAAGTGGCTGCATCTAATGCTAAGGAATCAAAGAACATAAAATTCGACAGCTTCTCATAGATATCGGTTTATAAGGCAGCGGGTGTCAGATGTTAATTAATTCATGGCACTTAAGGAAAATTCTATGTTCACGGAGGTTATTATGCAAAGTCCATTTAGTTTAAGTAGTAAAGTTTCTATAGCGGCGTTTCATTATGCACACATAGGATGAAACTTCAAACACAATTTTCGGCGGCGGTGCTATGTTCACTGGCTTAAATACCACACGCGCGACAAAATGGCATCGCATAAATTCTACCGTGTCGGTATCAGATACGTTGAAATTAAATTTTAGACATGTTGCCTTAAAGAGATTATGTATCAATTTCATTAATTGTTTTCATAATTCGTTTTTGACAGCCGTGAGCTCGCGAGTCGCAAATTGTGAATAGGTAAAGTGACTCTGCTTTCTACCTATTTACAATAATTGTTTTGCTCTAGCTGTTCCTGCGGTTTTGCCCACGTAAATATATTTTATTTATCCCGGACTCATAGTTTCGTCATTTTATAAAATCGTATCATCATCATATCAGCTAAAGGACTTCCACTACTGAACAATAGTCTCTCCCACATGATTTCCACAATGTTGTTGTTATTTTGGGAGGTATTTGCCGGTACTTGGTAGGCACTTGGTAGGCGCGTCGTCGAAGCCATCCTGCCACTCTTCGGAGCTGGGCTCAAAAGAAGCGGGTACGTCCGCACCGCCTGACGCAGGAATTCACTGGTCACGGTTGTTCCGGTGCGTACCTGCACAGGATAGGACGCGAGGTCACGGCACAGTGCCACCGCTGTGAAAGCAACCAGGATAGGTGTCCTGCGTGGGCTGCCGAGCTGCGGATCCTGGTTCATTGGATCGGGTAAGATCTCTCTCTGCCAGCAGTAGTGTCTACATCGATAGGAAAAGTCCTCTGTTTATTTTAAATATTAATTTAGGTAGAACTATCATGAGGTTATTTGTATTGATCAGGTTAGTAAGGTAAAGGAAATACAAAAAAAACTGTACTCGCTGTAATATGCTAAATGTCAAAGACACAATTAATGTTCTATGTATTTGACTGATTTTGCGTACTGATAAAACACCGTCAAGTCAACAAATCTGTCATAGCCGAACATTTACTCGAATCAAGACCAAACCATTGGAAATCTCCTCACTGATCATAGTTTCTACCCCAGAATTGTTTGTAAAGCGATTTAAATAAGAAGTATGATAATTTCAATCAGGAAGATTGATATAGGTTGTCCTCCTCGTGGAATCTAGTCATCCAAAAGGCACGCGTCGCAATTTGTCTACATGTACGTCCACTGAAATGGGAAAAAATTACGTTGCACAAGATCAACTGCAAGTAGATCTAAAAAACCCCTGCCGCTCAAGACGATGACACCCACATACTTTAGTTTTTTCGTGACCAAAGTCATTGCAACTTTGCCGAAACTTCGAAGTTATTCAAAATATTGTTTTGATTTATCTGTGCACGAAAAGTCCCGAAGTCATAGTCTAATATGAGTAAGTTTCGTCGTTTAAAAACAAGTAAGGGTTCTATCCTGAAAATCACTTGGTTTACTGCGCTGAAAGTCACGGTATTGATCCCCGAACGGAACCAATGTCGGTTTGACCTACAGATATTTGTTCCGAGTGGGTGTTTGTGCATGAAGTGATTGTGGCTGTAAACTGTACCAACGATATAGGAGGAAACCTATGGGTAGCATTTGTTTAATAAAACTAAAATCTTTCTTTGATTTGTATTTTTTTAATAGTATACTATTACCTAAATCGGCACAATCCTCTTGAAAATTTTACGGTAGGTTTACGTTCCTATTCGATCGTATCAGGCAAGATCTCTCTCTGCAAGCAGAAGAGTTGGCTATGCTGGCAAAGCATGATAATTTGAGTAATGTGGTCTCCTTTTGTGAGAGCATCATGCAATATAATAATAATAATAATGCATAATGCACCAAAAGTCGATCAATCACGACCTGTCTCGATTCCACTGTGGTCTTCGTTGAGTGGGATCGAGTAAGGGCCGATCGCACTTGGAGGAGAAGGAGAGTGCGCCGGGGCAACATCCGCACCGGTGGCTCTAGTGTGATTGTAAGCAATTCCTGGAGCCCTAGATGCCCGCTCCGGTAATTGTAGTCGGTGAAATCCGACTTCTCCGCAGTTCCCTGGGATGGAAGAAAAGGTGATCAACCGGGTGAAAAAAAAAGTAGGTTTACGTAGACGCTTGTAGAGTTTTAAAATCAAGCACAGCTTCTAAATGCCCAAAGAGCTCTAGAGTAACCTATATTTTATTGTTATCAAATGTTTGATAAATAATCGCAAGAGAAATGAAGAAAAATACCCTGTAAGTATATTGCACCATTTAATGTACACCTTTGTTATTCATGCCATACATTCAAAACAGCAATTAGACCCACGTTTCTTTACATTTTGCCAACACTTGTTTTCATTAAGTGTGCGACTTATGGGAATTCGCTTTACTGCTAAGAATCCATGGGTAATGGCTAATCCATTTTTATTCTAATTAAATCTCAGGAACCTAATAAATCCTGTACTCCATTAATTTCTTAAGTACACGCGCCTGTATCTTCCTACATTGTCTCTGCGATATATTTACAATGAGTCGTTGGGGTCACGCTGGTATGCCTGAAGCTTGCAAGTAAGCTTGAATGCTCGAAGGTAACAAAATTATCTATCTTATTGGAATATAAACTTGTCGTTTTCCTCAACCTCATCTTCTTCTGCAAATTAGTGACTTTTTTGCCAATTTTGTGTTAGATTTATTCATGCCGCTAGCACTGACGGTAATACCAAATTTGTAACTGAAGCTGCTAAATGCAGATACTTCTTTTTCATTTGGTTATTTGTGCTAGAAAATACTTGCTGATAAATATACAAATATGAGCTCTAATCAATAAAAGGATTAATTCTATTTGATTTGATTCTAATATGTGTGGTGGATTGATTAAAAATATAGCAGCACTTGTATCTCCAGCCGAAGAAGTCGTTTTACGGTTTAGAAGCCAGAGGAATGAGCAACAGCGTCCCTTTTGTGGAACAGTAGCTATCCTACGCTCACCAACCCACCAAGCGTGGTAAGTACTGGCAAATTCCCATCCCAAAATGACGACACACAGCATGGAACCGGTCGCTTATAGGAGAGGCCTTTGTTCAGCAGTGACGATTTTTTGCTGATAATGACGACGAACCCCCAATGAACACACGGAATGGCACGGTTGGTGTAGTGGTTGATACAGTCGACTGCTGCGCTCCGGGTCGTGGGTTCGATTCCCGCACGGAACAAATATTTGTACGATCTGCAGGTAGTTGTTCCGGGTCTGGGTGTATAGTGTGTGGAATTCATGTCTGGAAACGCTCCCACGACACTGGAGAAATCCTAGTGTGGGGCAACGATTAAAAAAAAAAAAAAAACGGGGCTAATTTATTAAAAGGCACAAACGCCTGATTCAGAGTTTTGAAGGAGTTTACGTGATCCGAATCATGTCCGTACAGAACTTGGATATGTGACAAAATTCCTTAATTAGATACATTACAGTGTTTCAAATCTTTAATCAGCGAATTAAGTACGAACACGGAATATCAGATTTTAAGTTTGGTGGTTCGTTTGAATTCTAACCCAAGTTGATATCCCTGAGTTCAAAACAAACTTAGTTCATGTTTGACGTAAGGATTTGACTGCAGGGAAACCCTTCTTTCTGGATTGATTCAGTTCATTTATTGCATATGAATGCAGGTTTTATGGCTATCCAATCGAGTTCTGCATCTTTATGAGAGCTATGGAGAGAGCTATGCTTGGTATTTCTCTACGAGATTAAACAGAAATAAGGAGATCCATAGAAGAACTAAAGTTGCCGATATAGTTGAAAGGATTGGTAAACTAAGTTATATTGCTCGAAGAACTGATGGCTGTTGGGGTGGTGAAATGTCTCTTAATTATTCAGTTTATTTTTCTATGATGGAAACTTTCCAGCCAGTGCCAATGACAACTGCACTAAGTTTCAACTCAATTGGATGAATGGTATAGAAAATCATACGGGACAACTAAACAAATGACATTCAATTTTAGGGTTTCAAATGTCCTAAGAAAAAAACGGTCGAACCCTTATAGGATCGTTCGTGCGTATGTCTGTGTGTCTGTCTGTCCATCTGTAACAGCCTTGGTTGGTTGCTCCGAATCTTCTGAACCGATTAAGTTGAAATTTGGTACACATATGTATTCTTGCAACACAAACACGCACGTGTAAAAAATAAATTTTGATAATTGCGGTCACTTTTGGGTGGAAATCTAGAAAATTAAAGAATAAAATTTGTACCGTGTATCATATGAAATGGAAGGGCTTGTTGTGAGGGGCTCAGACGTATTTATTTTATAATTTTAAAATATATTGATGTGAGTAAAACTATAGTTTTAAAGTTATTTAAGAAATGTACCGATAATTTACCATTCCCCTCATCATTTCTGGATCTACTGTGTCTAAAATTTAGAAAAAATATAACCATAACGGCCGTATTTACCTATAGATTACAGAAAAATGGTCTATGGTCTTAAAATAACATAGTAAATCATTTAATATTGTGCGTACAAACTTACGGTTTGCGGTTGGATTGTATGGGAAAACATGTTTTTCAACTATGATAAATATAACACATTAGTGTATATTCCGATTTTTGACAAGGCCTATTTTTCCTGTATTGTGGGTACAGTTTACAGATATAAATCTCACATCACATGCACAAACAGCCAGACCCGACTACCTGAGGATCATGCAAATATTTTTTCCTTGCGGGGTCAAACCTGTGACACGTAGCTTAGAAAGTCAATCGCTTAGTCACTACGCTAACTGTGTGCATAAATCTGTAAAAGATTAGTTGTTGGAGATGTACTGGAGTTTATAAGTTATGGCATATTTTTCTAGATTTTCAGAAAGACCCTGCCTTAATCGCGTACTCAAAATAAGACAACAACTACGTTTTTGAGAACATTATATTTATACTTATGATAAACATATGTATATATTATATTATATATTCACTAATAGATTAGTATGTTAACCGCAAACAAATAAAACATCAAAGCCTTCCGACCAAAACAAACAGAAATATTGATACCTCAATATATATTTAATGTTCCCTTTGATATTATCAAATACATACAACATTATAATATTAAGTAAATAAATAAAATAGGTAAATAGTGCAGGGCTGACAATAAAAATACATTGAGATTCTAAGCAGTTCGCCAAAGATAAACAAGAAAGTCGATTATTCCTGGACGAATACTTCGTGTAATTTCCGGCCCTTTTAGCGTTAGTGTGCTACAATATTATTAAAGGAAACACTACTATTTGAACCAAAATTGAAGATCCCTTTTTCATATTTTTTAGTTAAAAGTAGTAAGTATTGTCTTTGGTTCTCGCGATTATAACTCGTTATAATAAAACACTTCTAAATTAATTACACCACGTATATTAGTATAGTTTGGGTTTTCGTTCATTTCGTTTCAATCATCTGCGACCACGAATGCTGCAGTGTTCGATACACCAGGAAAAACATGTAATTCGTTAAAAAGTGTTTTGTTATAATTATTTAGTTACGTTTGTATAAACAACAGAATGAGTATAGTTAGAATAGAATATAGTTATTTATCAGTAATTAAGCCCCAACAGATACTTTCATACACACCATGTTGAAGTAACGAAGGCCATTTCGCTACGAGACACCTACGAAAAATACATGCCGAAAGAGATTGAAAGAGATTTAGGACTAGCTACTTTTTGATTATTTTTATTGTTCCCCTTTTATCTTTGCAAATTGGGGGGGGGCTTGCCGGCTAAAAGCAACACGATGTTTATTCAACCTACTAATAACTGCCGCAGTGAGTGAATAAGGACCGCAGTTGCCTATAAGACTAAGAAAGAAAATGTTGAGTACTGATACTTTTTATGCATCAACAACAATTTTTCAAACTCTCTAAAATATAATAAGATTAACTAGAATCTCGTTACATTCCATAAACGAACGAGATACAAAAACAGAAATATTTAACATACAGTTTAAATATGTTTAATACAAAAAAGAATCGTTCCCCATTCGTGGTTGGATCCCAAAACGACAATTCATTCATGCAATTAGGCAACAATTAATAGCGGAAATGTGAAAGGTAGATTATTATGTTTACAAATTGCTCCATAGACCACCGGCTCGTTAAGCGATTTATTGTCGAGGTGGGCCATTCTATAAGGCTTTTATTCTCCACTTATTTAAATTACGTGTTTTTTTGACATTAAGTTTCACGTCGACGACTTTAATGGCTTCAGTAAGATTATGTCGTTTGAAAGACTATGACTCCTTCATTTATTATTCGTTTTATGTGATACTGGACTTTAAGGCGGATTAAGGTGTTCTAAAAAGGTGTCGCATATTGAATTTTGATACCATGCAGATATTAGAGAGGCAATGGACTTAGGATACGCCGCGATAGCAGTGTAAAAAAAAACGGCTGTAGAGGCCGGCTGACACAGATACTCTCGAGACACGGATGTTTCGGGCAGTCTCTGTGTTGGATAGGCCAGGACCACATGCCCAGTTGCCATCTGAACATTATACCAAAATATATTATTTAAATGCGAAAATCTCTAACATAACTAAACCATAGTTTCAATTCCATATAGGTTAATTATGCTACGGTTGATCAAACTAATACTATGGTAGCTTGTAGTTCATCTTTATCGAACATATGATACAAATTTGGAACGTTTTTGGGCCCAATTATATATTTTAGATCGTCGGTGCCCTTTCGTTAGTGGTAACTATTTACAGGCACAGTTCGGAATTTTAATTATTATAGTTGTACTATAACGTGCAACTTTACTTGTACGTTTTCCAGTAGTTGGTGCTAAGTATTGGCGCCAATAATAACAACCCAACTGCGATCGCCAACCCACCTGCCAAGCGTGGCGATTATGGCAAAACCCCCCAATGAGCGAGAACACATACATATAGGTGGTTGTGGTGATCCTTGGGGGAGGCCTGTGTCCAGCAGTGGACTTCACTCGGCCGAAATGATGATTGGCGCCGTCAAGGTACTTCATGCATGCCCTTTAGTTAGTTCTACAGTAGAATTAGGGTCATTCAGGAAATTAAAATAATATAATTAATCTTAAGAAATAATAAGTTACTTAATTAAGGTGTGATGTTTCATATATTCTAATCAAGAATTTAGGAATATTAGATAAGACAGATAGAGTCGCCGAACTGGATGCTAATTTCTATTCTACTGTACCCATAACAAAATCGAACGTATCCCATATTATTTTTAGTATATATAAGACACACCACAAAAATATTTATGGGGGGTTGCACACCGAAGAGGTTTAACATGCCTAATCTACCGATGTGATGTCGCCGGTACGGTCACTTGACTTGTGTATTAATGTGTCGAACAACACAACAACAACAACAAAACACCTAGACCCAGAAAAACTATATGTAGGCAATACAAACTTTTATTCCATGCGGGGATTGAACCCGTGACCTGGCGCAGAAAGCCAATAATTTCGCCACTGTACCAACCATCATCGTTTTTAGTAAATATCATGGTTGACACGAATGACGAATCCACTTTCCTCATAGTACGTTCGTTTTCGAGGAAACCGATAGTTAAAGCGCGTGAATATATAAAGAAGAAGTTGGAAAAGAGAAATAGCAAAACCAGAGCTTTTTAGTATTATGCATATTCTTATAAGATATATGTTCGAGTCTACTAAATTAAATTTCATAACGTCACCACCATTCTCGATACTTGAGTTCACTGTTCGTTTACTCATACGGACCACAAATTTGAAAACTAATTGCCTCACTTTGTGGTTACTATTTCCATGAGATGTCAGTGTAATGAGATTGTGTCTCGCCTTGTCTGAGTTCTGCGTCTGAAATAATAATTAAAACTTTTTAATTTACTAGACGAGCCTGCGCAATAAACGAGCAGACTTACAAAGTCATGATTCTATTATCTTACTTTCAAAGTATTGTGTGCATGTTAAGCTATTTGTGTTTTAGTTACTTAGTAAGGCTCGTACTCTTTTGTGTTAAATTTAACTCATTTTAATGAAAAATAATAAAATTAAGATTTAATTAAAACAAATAACTTGCAACTAATACAGATCGACAATGCTGTAAGCATCATTAAAAGTTTGTATGTTTTCATGTTTCACGCTCAAACAGGTGAATGGTTTCTAGTTCAATTTAATAAAGAGGTAGATTATGGCATAGAATAGTTTAGCTCTATTGTCTTATTAAGTTCCCTTAGAGTTGAAATCAGTCCCCTCGAGGATAAAGTCGCAGGTAAAAGCTAGTATATAAAGCTAAAAGCGAGATTTATTATAAATTGAGATACAGAATGTAACCGATTGTTCGAGTTTAAATCGATAGGTTTTATAATAAATGATGTTCTGTCAGGCAACTTGGTCTTACTGATTTATTTTATTACTGTAAAATAAATATTTTAACCAACAAAGTTTAAGTAAACATATATCAGTTTCTTACGTACATAAAAATAGTTGGAAAAAGACAAATGACAAGACAAGTTTTTCGATCCACCAACTCTATTCCTATTCTTTAAGTAACGTACGGTGATCGAACGTAGAAGGAAAACATCGTAGGGTAACCTCATCGTGAGAAAAGGCCCGTACCCAGCAGTGGGACAGTAATGGGCTGATTTTGCATGTAAGTAACGTGCTACATGTATTTATTTAGCTTGCTGATATGTTATCCTTTAGTACCTTGGCGTATTGCGACATCAGTAGAATTGTTCTATTCTTGTCTAAGTTTGATATTCTTATGATACATATCGTTTCATTCATCTAAAATAGAATAAATATTGGGAAACAATAATTTAGATCCTATTGACAACTCAATAAGATTCTAAAATGAGGTATAAATCAACATCATTTATCCAGCTGCCTTTACCGCGGCGCATGAACGTCAAATAAACCGCCCATAGGCCTGATAACAGATTTCGGTATTCCAAAGAAACACCACTATTTTCCTCAAAGCCTCTTTAATATTTTCTCAATAATATATGATCCATATAGGATGTTCTTTGAAAACAGCTTGAATATGGAGTTGATATTGATATTGTTTATATTACATAGGTCCTTACACATGAAATTGGCGTTTTGTCGAACTGGCCATTTTGGTCTATAATATCTGGCGTTTGGCTAGGAATTCCAAATTCAAATTTATTTCAAAATCAAGCTCGCGTATTTGCGTTTTGAATTTAGTTATTCATTTGTTTTCTTTTTGCATCGGTCTGTTCACAATATGGAAAACTTAAAAAATTGCGTAATTTACGAGTGCGAGTTCCACCATGGCACCAGCGCTCCAGAAACAGTTCTAAGGATAAATTATGTGTATGGAGCAGCTACTGCAAAAGACGGACACGGTACATTTTTGGTTCCAACGTTTTCATTCTGGAGATTTTGATCTACAGAACAAGCCTCGTCGACCCAAGTTAATAACGAAGATTAAGAAGTGGCCGTGGAAGGGGATCCATCAGAAACTACGTCAGAGTTAGCTTAACTGACTGCGTTAGTGATAAAACAGTTTTAATTCACTTGAAATAAATTGGAAACGCGAAAAGATCCCATTACCGAGCTTACCGCATGAAATGAGTGAAGCACGCCAACAAACACGCGTCGAGCGCTGCGTTACATTACTCAACCGGCACAACAATGAGGGGATTTTGAGTCGTATCGTTACTTGTGATGAAAAATGGATCCTGGATTAGAAACGCTCATCACAATGGTTAAACCCAGGAAAACCAGCTAAATCCTGCCTAAGCGAAAGGTGCCTCAGAAAAAGTACTGGTGAGTGTTTGGTGGACGATTGCTGGTGACATCCACGGCTAAGATGTCGCCAGATAAATGACGGTGGACATGTATTGTCAATAATTGCAAACCATGATGGAAAAGCTCTCTGTTAAACAACCGAGGCTAGTCAATTGCTCTAGCCCAGGACGACGCTAGACCATACACTGCATGACAGAAGGTCGCTAAATCAGAGGAGTTGCGCTTGGAATGTCTCCGGCACCCACCATACTCCCCGGACCTTGCTCCGACAGATTACCACTTTTCCGGAATTTGGAAGAATGTAACATTTAATATATTCAATTTTTGAAGGCGGTTGGGACTGCCTCATCGGAGTAGAATATTTTTCTTGATTCTCGCTCCCATACTTTCTTCAGCAAAGGAATCTATGAAATGGTAAAAGTGCATAGATAGCAATGGTACATATTTTGATTGAATAAAAGTATAATAAAAAAATGTTTTTTGTCATTAAGAACGCCAATTTTATATGTACGGACCTAATATTCATAAATTGTTATAATAGTATAAACGAAAACAGGTAGTCAATTAAAAATCTGAGAATGCAGCGTTTTTGGGTATTATGTCAGAAACCTGTTGTAGCTGCGAATACCAGTCTACGAGTGGCTTAGCCTCAATTTTGCCGTTTCTTTGCATTATGCCAA
The DNA here is from genome assembly GCA_947459985.1 of Diloba caeruleocephala. Classification (NCBI taxonomy): domain Eukaryota; kingdom Metazoa; phylum Arthropoda; class Insecta; order Lepidoptera; family Noctuidae; genus Diloba; species Diloba caeruleocephala. The sequence goes on from OX381615.1 coordinate 17,100,099, forward strand.
CACTCAATATTTTAAACAAAAACAAAGATAAAGTTTTATCTTCTAGATGCACCGACATTCAATATAGTCAATTTACTTTCTTTCTAGATAATTCAATTCTTTATATATTTTTGGGACATATTTAGGTGGCAGGTGCATCCAAATGCTTAGCACGTCATGATAGCGAAAAAATTAGTTTGACTTCGATTTGATTCTCCGAGAAAGAATTAGAAGAAGAAAGAAAGAATTAGAAAGAACTGTATTCTGAATTTCTGCCGTGTGGTGCCGGCTCAGAATGCCACCACCCTATCTCCTCCAATGGGTGTCGTAAAAGTCGACTAAGGGATTAGCCGGAGGATGGGCAGCAGCGCCCTTCGAGTACATTAACAACTCAACTGCGATCGCCAACCCGCCTGCCAAGCGTGGCGATTATGGCAAAACCCCCCAATGAGCCCACAACACATCCATATCGGTGGTTGTGGTGATCTTTGGGGGAGGCCAGTGTCCAGCAGTGGACTTCATTCCGGCGAAAAAAAATGATGTATTCTGAATATTATTGTATGAAATATAGAAGTCAAAATGTTACTAAGAATATTTTTAAGAATTTTGAGTACTATTGTAGTACCTATAGTAATTAAAATTTGGTTCCTTTGTTTCAGTTGAGTCCACAATGCCAGAAAAATAATAACTTGTGAGTAAGGAGCTTTTCACCGTCAGTGTTTTTATGTCTATTATAATTATACCTTTTCGCCAAATTCCATAACAAAAGAACAAAAGAATCATGTAAAATGTTTATTCAAACTAAACTCGAATCACATTATGACGAATATTTAAAAGGACTTTAGACAGACAATGAAAATGAGATAATTTGTTTTAATGAACAACGTTCGCATTTATCAGATTAATTATCGCTTGAATAAAATAACATTATGTTCACCGGTTTATTAAAAGATAATATTTTATTAAAGCTCAGACCGTTTTCATATTACATCATTCGGCTGTTAATATTATTAAGTAAAAATTTGTCTCTGTAAATAGATTTAAGTCACTTCAAGTGTCAGCATAAAATAATTTTAAATTGTTTAAGTATCTACTTTATATATTATATTCTTTATTATATTGTGAAAATCTGTTGAGGTCTGCTTTACCACAAAAAGCAGGCAAGGGTAATATGATGAACCTCTTATGGAGCCTCAGTTATCCTATGATGCGAGATTCTTGAAGAATATCTTCAGGGCCGAGGATTCTAGAGGTATGCCCACTTGACTTGTGCCTCTAACTTAACTGCCTCTTTCCACATATATAATCACTGTATTATTCCAGCCGTGGTTTGTTTCATGGCCACAAAAAGGATATTTGGATTTTACGACGGAAAAATATGCTAACAAATCAAGGACAATATTATTGACGGTCGGCCAGGCCGTCGGTACTTTGCACAAACTATAGATATTTTGACCATTCTTCCTTTCTTTTGACATGGGGAAATCCTCATGGACTTCCTCGACCCCTTCATGCCGTGGTGAACGCTTTGTCAGCATTAGACCGCACCCCCCGGCAGGTATCGGCCCGTCACTGTTTGACGGGCCCCGTCTTTGTTCGTTCTAGCTGGCCTCACCTATCTTCAGAGATTGACCATTCTCCTGATAAATTAAATATTTATTAACATGCACTGAGATGCATTTATTATTGTATTTGTATAAATATTTAAAACAGCTCTAACAATCGTCGGTAAGGCTTGGATGGCCGTCATATCAAACTATCTGCACCTGCCGAGAACTTGCGAATTAGAAATATTTTGTAGTTAATGGATTTAACCCAGACGGGGATTTAATGTAATTCCTTCATTAGAACTTGAATTTGTTACAGTGGTTTGGACGGTGCACGTCGTAACTTTATTACCAAAGCGCTCAATAAGCGATTACACTTTACGATAATTTAATTTTGGATTTCCAACTTGTTAAATGATATCCTAACTTACATCCTAGATACTTAGATTTCACCACTAGTCCAAGTTAGTGATAGCTGTAATTAGTTAGAAGTTTCGGAGAACCTTAATCAATGCACTCTGCAGACGAGTTGAACATAAAACCAGCTTATTTGCTTATGATTATCTTTCCATTGTATTGCAATGTTTGTAAGTATGGGTGGGTAGATTATTTGAAGTTCACAAGTTTCTGGATCACCTTCTTGGGATCCTTGCAAGCAACCTGATTGAGAGTCCTCAGGTCTCCATATTGGTGGCGGAGCACATCCTAAAGGAGTACCCAGCTTGGGCGATGCAACACCGTATCCATCGTGCGGAGCGAGAGCGTGTGGGATTGCGTCGCTTCGTCGACTCAGAATACCACCACCCCATCTCCCCCCGTGGGTGTCGTAAAAGTTGACTAAGGGATTAGCCGGAGGATGGGCAGCAGCGTCCTACGAGTACATTAGCAACTCAACTACGATCGCCAACCCGTCTGCCAAGCGTGGCGATTATGTGCTGTGGTGATCTTTGGGGGAGGCTTGTGTTCAGCAGTGGACTTCATTCGGCTGAATTGATGACTCTCACAAAAGCAAGGCGGAATTGAGCGACTCCGTAAAATATCCTGGTGCTGAAGGGCACTGAGTGATATTCGGCTTCCACGAGTTGCGGCCTTTGGATAACAAACTTGGGCAATTCATCGTCCGACTCGATATAAAATAAAATAACTGTTTAAAATCTGTCACCTTAGCTATCCAACGACCATGAATGCTGCAAAGTGTTTTATTATAATGAGTAACAATCGCGAAAACCTAATATACATTACTATGGAATATATGAATTTTAAATATACAAATGAAATCACGATCACTACGTTATGATAGACATGTACATATTGAACTAATCCATTGTAGTGACTTAGCAAATATTATTTTCCGTGATTCAACGTAGTTACGCTAGTAAAGATTTAGTATAAGTTCAGTATTAATAATGTTACAGTACTGTGATACGCAGGATGCTGTTTTTGTCCCTAAATGCAAATATAAATTATTCCGATCAAATGGTGGCAATCCTAGAAAAAAACAACCCACCGCGTCAGTGCTAAAAATTATCTTCCGCAAATTGCCAGTGAGTTACGGTGGATCATAGCTGTGTGTGGCATTCGAAGTAAGTAAGCGTACATTTAGGGCAAAGGCCACCAACGTGTAAAATTTCGGGTTCATCAGTTTTATGATTTACGAGATATTTTTGGCCAGTAATTCGGCCTCCAGTGTTTTATTTGAATCGAACTCCTGCTTAATATTAACCAATATATTGGCCACTGCCAGGTAGTTTAATCTCCGTTCAATGATAGTAACAGCTCTGATCCATCCACAAATTGTAAGCATTTTAATATAAATTCAATCCAAGTTTGTCGTGTTGACCACTTTCCCCTTATTTTTTCAAATTCAAACAAAATAACTTTCGATAGATGGATGGGATTTAAAATCTAACCTTTTTATATTTATTATGTAAGTGGTAAATGTGCAAAAATCTTTATTGTAAGTTTAATAAAACTTTCAATCTTGTAGCGTTTTAAAAATCTTTTATATAAGTTTGTACTTTAGAATTTCTTCTTTCGTTGCAGTAACAATTTTTTTTACTTTGTATAGTGAGTTTTCAGCGCTTTGAAATTTCTCTACTAGTTATATATTCCTTAGGGAAAACTTGAAGAATTTTATTTCTAAGATTTTTATTAACAGCATTCTATAAACTGCTGTGTTTATAGTATTTCCGCATTGTGCATTAGTAAATTCCAGGATTTAAAACACATTTTTCATTATTTTGCTTTAGTATGGTTTTCACGCGACATGTCCCAGCTGACATGCAAAAAGGCATAAGAGCATTCGTATCGTACCTTTGGTGGTTGAAAAGTTATTAATTAAATTATTAAACATTGCAATTGCATTGCACAAGTAAGCAAATTACCAGTGATAACACATGGGACAGAGATGTGATCACTCACCATGGGCCTAATAATAAAGCTCAAGGTCACTCAACGAACTATGGAGAGAGCTGTGCTTGGTATTTCTTTACGAGATCGAATCAGAAATCAGTAGATACGTACAAGAACTAAAGTTGCCGACATAGCTGAAAGGATTAATAAACGGAAGTAGCAATGGGCAGGGCACATTGCTTGTAGAACTGATGGCCGTTGGGGTAAAAAGGTTCTCGAGTGGACACCGCGGACCGGAAAACGCTGCGTGGGACGAACACCAACGAGATGGACGGATGACTTGGTGAAGGTCACTGGGAGCCATTGCATGCGGGTAGCATGTAATCGTTCGTTGTGGAAATCTGTGGGGGAGGCCACTGCTGAAGTGGACGTCTTTTGGCTGATATGAAGATTGCTAAGTCACCGGACATTCAGTTTATTTGCATAATGAACTTACGCAATCAACTATTTTTCTGTTTGGGTAAAAACCCATACCTTACTACTTATACAACCTTGGGTAAAGGGCAGGTAGCTTATTTTTTACCGGAAACACGGCAAAAGTTAAACTGAAAAACTTCTATTCAGATATGGTCTCAGTATGTTAATTATAATTTTCAACTACTTTAAAAATGTTTGCGAAACTGATTGCCAAGCAGTTACTTTTAGCTTGATATCCGCTCGCAATAAACATTTTTATCTTATGTTATCTGACCTTACTGGGACACCTCTGCGACTGTGTTGATGATCGCGCCAAACCATTTAGGCGGATGGAACCCGCCAAAAAGAGAGTGCGAGCCAAAACTTACCCGCCCTGCGATGAATGTACGAGCGAATCCCGTATGGCGAAAGAACACCGTAATGGGTTTAGCCAGTAAGACTCGCACACTCTAAATGGATGTCCAAAGTCAATTCTGGAAACGCAATTCTTATTTAAACTACTTCTTCAATTCTTATATAAAAAATCATTGTAACTGAAAATAACAATAATTTTCATATACAATATGAAAATATACGATATACGAAGATGCAATGTACAAATATTTGCTACGCCGATTTATTATAATATTTTAGAATAAAAAAAAACATTGTAAATTTACATACAATGTTTTTCATCTTGAACTTTAGGATAGAACATTTGTTGATCGCATTGTAATTTTAGGCACAATCTTACTCATCTAAGAACCATCAAATCTTACATTATACAATTATCTAACGATAACACTATAATTTTATCTCAAGATATCATGATTTAAGTCAAGATTAGATTTTTAGTTGATCTTTTATTTATGAACTTAACATCATATTACAATGTTATTGTTACCCGAACGTAATTTGTTTAGAAATCAGTAAAAGTAGTGCTCCATTGAATAAATAGATAATTTTGTAATAATCAGATTCAGGGTGTTATTTAACACTTCACCTTTGATTTAAACTTCTTGCCCAAAAAACGAACTAACCGGTTTAAGATTTTTAAATTAAATAACAATTTAAAAATCTATGGCAGAAGAAGCGATTGGGCAATCTTTACCGATTTCGCCTTGGGGTAGAATTAAGTGGATAGCTGCAAGTTAGCACAAAGGGCTCAGGAGAAGTCTGAATATTGATATATTATCATTAGTAGTAGCTGATATGAGATTTTTTTCAGGTATTCGAATGCCAACTTTTGTTATTCGATCAGGACAAGAAATTTACTTTTTGTAGTAAAGTCTTAGGTTTTCGCGATTATAACACATTGTAATAAAACGGATTAAATCGCGTATATTATTGATTTTTTATTTTTCCTGACGTTTTGAACACTTTGCAGGGTTAACAATAGGTGCATAGCTGACGTCAAGCATAGAAGCACCACAAAGTCTGCAGTGTGTGAACATGCCTTAGGCAAACCCAACCATTTTCTTCGATTTGATCATCCTGAAGTCCTCGCAAAAGAGAACCGTTATGTACCAAGAAAGAAAGTCTTTATCTTCTCCACTTCCGCTTCCGCCTCCACCTCCGCTACCGCCACCACCACAGGCTGGAACCGGTGCACCTCCGCCTCCGCCTCCGCCTCCGCCTCCGCCTCCGCCGAACGATGAAGGGGAAGCACTACTTTTAAATTTGAATTTATGTATTATTAAGCAATTTTTTTAATTACGCCGAAGTACTTTTGGGAAACAGGTCTGCAACTTTTTCTTTATTCTATTAAAATATTTTGATGGTTTAGAAATATGTTAGAGCGGTCACTAGCATTTTTCGAAAGCTATTTATGGTAGGAGATGTAGCAATATCGTTAATAATATATATTATTATCGTTAATAATAACACCCGACATACGTAATCAAACTTATACTGTTCATTCGTGGTAAATGCATGGTAATATTGGTGGATAAAATTTAATGGTGGGTAAGCCCCTTATTGCAAGACCCGGATTGTGCCGCCGTTTACAATCCGTCCCGAGATGGTGAGGTGATGAGGTGGCTTTTTGCAGTCTCCACCCCAGGGCAGAAGGGGTAACCGCTCTACAGTCATCCCTTCCGCGACGTGCCTAAAGGTGTGACACCAATGAATGGCTTTAGGTGGAGATTTTTCCAGTTCCAGAGCCGTCCTTTGGAGCCGAAGATGACCGCTCCAGTGGTTTTAGCCAGTAAGACCTTTTCCACCTTTTTCTAGAAAGGAGGAAGTACATGATGAATTTCGACTGCGTTAAATAAAAATAATAAAAAGCGTGACCTTACTATTAGGAGATTGTCTTGTCACAAGTTGTAATATAAACACAGAGTACGCTGCCGCCGCCTGCTCTGAGGGCCTGGCACGAATATTTTGACGTATAGTATCGTAATCGTAACGTTAATGTGTGTGAATTTTAAATCGAAAATACAATTATCCTATATATAATATAACGAAATGTAACAATTTTCGTTTAAATTTATACGACAAACACAATTTGTGTTTTATATGGATAATGAATAAAGTCTTCAGTTTAAATAAAAAATATGTGCGAACCAAGTATTTTCAATTCAAAATATATGTATTACGATTACTATACGTCAAAAAATTCGTGCTAGGCGTATTCGTCTGATGTGAGACTCACGTCACGTCACGGGATCGTCAGGTTTGCGTGGGTTCCGCGGGTTAGGGTATTGGTAAGTCACGCCCCCCACACTCAAATGCTTCGCTATTACAAGTTCGCTCCTGTACAGGCATATACCTTGTGTTCAGACCGGCTAAGTACTTATACGTTCCTTTTATCGTATTTTGCAACACGCATATTTTCCGCATGTTTGCATTTGAGTACAGATTTATTCACAAACGACAAAACAATAATTTAATCAGTTAACAATATAATATTCACTTAGTACTTTTATCAAATAGCCCAAATTGAGGTATTTAGCAATCACATATCCGTGCAAAAGCTTCATTTAAACCTATTTCACAGAACTGACACGTAAATCCGCTTTTACGTTCCTTCACTCCGTACTCATGTCGGTTTAATATTGGAGTTTGAACGTTTCAGCATTATTTTTTATGTCTAGATGTTTACGTGACACACCTGTGCTAAAGAAAGCTTATTTTGTCAAGCGTGTAAAGGTACCATAAAAATATTCTATTCGTAACAAGAAATAGCTGTTTTATGGAGTCATACCATGTTTTGACGATACGGTATAAGCTACGTGGCTCATTGTATGGGTGGATATAGTTTCAAAGAATTATTTTGCTTCAGCATTTTTTTATCTAGGTTAAAAATCGCCTAGTCTATAGCCACTACGGTGCTCTTTTTAATCGACTGCAAAATGGAGGCGGTTCTCAATTTGTCTGTTTAATATAATATTTTTATGTACTCGAGCGTTACTCAGACATTTTTACCATTCACCGATTTGGTTATATATTTTTTTGGTTTGAAAGTGATAGCAAGTTGGTTTAATTTAAATTAACTTACCTTACTTGCCATGCATTAATCGAATCGTATCTGACTGATAGACAGCAGAGAACCGATACAACAAAAATCTGTTTAAAAACAAAAACATTAACTGCGTATTCATCTAGCCTGAGATACATTAAATATGGCGTGCCCCAAGGCAGTGTGCTAGGGCCATTGCTGTTCCTAATATATATTAATGACATACCAACTGTGACTAATAATCCTATGACTCTTTTCGCTGACGACAGTACTATTCTTTTTGACAGATATAATAAAAATGACCTTATCAATAACATTAATCTGACATTAGAGAACACAATTAATTGGCTAACTAGTAATAATTTAAAAATGAATATTGATAAAACTAAGGCTATTAATTTTAAACAAAGAAAACCGGTACAAAATATCAATATAAATTATAGAGATCTAGAAATAGAGAAAGTGGAATCAACAAAGTTTTTAGGCTTATACATAGATAGCAAAATGTCATGGAAGCAGCACACGGAGCATGTATGTAAAAAATTAAATAGTTATTCCTTTGCTCTGCGAAACCTTAGAAAAATCGTAGATATTTCAACAACGTTGATAGCATACCATGGATATGTATCAGCTACTCTTCGTTATGGTGTTATTTTCTGGGGTAACTCCACTAACACAGGCTGTGTATTTAGAGCACAAAAAAGGTGTATTAGAGCTATTTGTTGCTTAAAACAAATAGATTCGTGCAAACCACATTTCAAAGACTTGAAAATTTTAACTTTTCCTTGTTTATATATTTACGAAACCTTACTGTTTGTTAAGTCTAATTTGTATTTATTTGAGCATCGCACTAGAAAGCGTCATTTGGACAAATTATGCACTCGGCCTTCTAAGACAACACTCTTACATAAAAGTATATTTTGCATGGCTCCAAAAATATACAACAAAATGCCAATTTATTTAAGAAATGAAAGTAGCTTCAGTTTGTTTAAAAAGAGGTTGCACGCTCTACTTATGGAAAAATCATACTATTCAGTCACAGAGTATATGGAGGATCTTGATTAGATATATAATTGTAATAAAATAATGTTCAATTTTTTATTAGAATTATTACTGTTTGACATTTTATATAATTATTTGACATTTTATATAATTATTTCTTGACATGTGCTATATTTCGATTAAGTGATTGTGAACCAACTGATTTGAATGTGTTTGATTAATAGTGTGAAATTTTGCATGCTCAAAGGCTGACTATGGTGAAACTAATTTTTCTATGTAACATCTTCTGTGAAACCCATATTATGCAAATAAAGAATTGAATTGAATTGAATTGAATTGTGTGGTGCTGGCTATGAATAGCACCAACCCATCACACCCCGTGGTTATCGTAAAAGGTGACTCAGTAATCCCATGATTAGGCCGGAGGACGGGCAGTAGCGCCCTTCGAGTACATTAACAAGTCACTGCGATAGCCAACCCGCTTGCCAAGCGTGGCGATTTTGGCAAAATTTCCTAATGGGCAGACAACGCACCCTAACCGGTCATTGTGGCGATCTTTGGGGGAAGTCTGTGTCCAGCAGAGGACTTTATCTGGCTGAATTAATGAAATGATGAAATAACTTACCTTGGATTCTGACCATGGAATTCGAAGATACGCCACGGAACTCCTGAATTACCAAAAGTATACATATTGTAGTTTAATGAGTTTACTGGTGGTAGTTCTCTCCTTGCAAGAGTCTGGCTAGGTAGGTACCACCAGATATTCGTCGCCAAGCAGTAGTGTTAAAACTTTAGATATTACTGTGTTCCAGTTAGCAGGGCACTGTAGCTAGTGAAACTGATAATACTCTTAATTTCCTAAGTTTTAGGTACAACTAACTAGATTCCCAAGGCAGCCATGTCTGTAAATTGAAAATCATTATAAGGTAAAAATTCAATAACATACAGTTTTGAATGTGCCGCAGTCACATCGTATACAAGTGAGTATATATGTGTTTTAGTTTATAGAAAATGTATGGTCTCGTGTGTGCGTGTGTGCGCGTTTGAGTAGGTGGGTGGTTTGTTTGTGTGTGCATGTGTATTTACGAGTATGTGTTTGCGTGTGTTATGTATTTATTAAGTGTAAATACGTGTGGGTGGTGTATGTATAAGTTGTTGAGAGCTGAAGTGAAGTTAAATTGCAGTAGGTTTTATGGGATAATTGGTTGTATGTTACATCACAAGGTTGGCTATGGTATGGCTGTAGGAGATATTCGGTATCTGAGTAATTTATTTTTGAAGCCATGTTGATAATTGTGTTTTACAGTTGAATTTATTCAAGGAGTACAGATTTAGTATTTCATTGATTTCATGATACAGGAAGTAGCCAATAACCATGTAGTGTCGTTTATCAGTTGTTGTTCTGTGTCGGATTGTAGGGCGGGCATACTTTATCTGATCTACGTTTATTTCTATTGATAGTAGGGCCAAATGTTATGGTCGTGTATTTCTTGAAAGTTACCTGTTGTAAAAAGAGCTGTTTCGTGGTTAAAACTGATGTGTTAGTCGAGTTCTGTTGTTGGATACCGAAAGGACTCGACTCTTTTCAGAACAGCTCTTTGTACCCGTTCTAAGAGTAGAAGAATAGTCTTGGCATTCACATAATGCATTAAAATGCATCCCTACCTTTTTTTATTGATGTCCAGTGGAAATTCTACATGGAACTTCCTTCACCCCGGGGAAGGGCGAAAGAGTATGCCGGACTCCTACCGCGTAAAACCACTGGAGCGGTCATCTTCGGCACCAAAAGGGGGTCAAGTTCCTCGTAAGATCTCACTAGAGCCGCCCATTGGTGCCACGCCTTTAGGCACATCAAGGAGGGGATGAGTGTAAAGCGGTCACCCCCTCTAGCGGAAGGAAGGCAACTGTAAAAAGGTCGCCCCACCAGGCACTTCTCGGGGAGGATTGTTAAGGATCCCCCCAAGCCGAGGCTTGCGAGCACACAGCGAGCTGCATACCCTACCTTACTCTTACCTACTGGTCATCACAAAACTATTTGAGTCAGCTTTACGAAGGAGATTAAAAACATACATAAGTTTCCAGACGTAAAATAAATAATATGATGGTGCTATTTTCAAAACTGGTCTATGTTGATACCTTAGTATTTAATATTGGTAGCTAAAAGTAAATATACACTCAGGGCCAAAAGCACTAAATATACGGTATATTTTTTGGTATGTCAAAATATAAGATGCGACACTCCTTACTGCAACGCAAATGCACCTTAACAAGTAGATAGAAAGTGGCAATTCAGCTGTTTTATAATTGTTCCATTTTCCGAGGGTGAGATGTAAGCCAATCAACGCTAAGAATTTCAGTTATCATTTATATCTGTAATCTAATATATCCTGTTAAGTGATAACGCAAACTATTGATGTTTCTTATACTTATGATAGGCAAATGCTTATAATCGGTTCAAATCATGCGTATTGGACACAAACAACGCTCAAAGATTGATACATAAACAAGATTGTAACATTTGTTACCTTACTAATTGTTTATTATCGATCGCTGACAGTTAACATTGTAAGGGACTTTGTACACAATGATTATCATAAAAAGTGAGCATAACATTTTAATTAGCTGTAATTAAAATGACTATAGCCGCACTCATATATGACAACTTATGGACAGTATATTTTTACAACTTATGAGTCACATAACAAGAAAAACATATTTTTATTGTTCATTACTCTACGAGGTGACGTTTTATAGTATATCCGTACATAAAGTTGTTCGACGTTTTTCATTATGTCTTATGGTATCTATTATAAGCAGTCAATTATGACGTCTTTCAACGTACCCTATTTGTGTTTATTAGTATTTAGACGACGAATAATTGAAACAATTTTCAACGTCGTTGACTTATTATAGACCTTCATTAAATTTATACCTAGCTATTTATATTGAATAATCTCTTTATTAATTTAGACAGATAATATTTAATGTTACGAAATGATGGTCTTAACATTAATTATAATGAGATTATATATTATTTTATTAGGCATTAGTGCTCTCTAGTGTGATCATACGAGGACCTGGAGCCTCCCTTACGTGCCGAAGATGACCGCTCCAGTGGTTTTAGCCGGTAGGAATCCGGCATACCCCTTCGTCCTTCCCCGGGGCGAAGGAAGTTCATGAAGAATTTCCACTGGGCACCAATAAAAAAAAAGGCATTAGTGCTAGTCTGTACTTACAAAGGAAGTTTTATTTTCTTAATTTTTATTAGGGGGTTGTAACCACATGGATATGCAAACCCCATATTACCTTATACCTATAAGGAAAGAAGGAAGGAATTTTTAAGTCGGAGTTAATAAATACTCGCATAGTTTTTACAGACGTTTGAAGGGGTTTGCGAAAAAGTTAATAGCTTCGTATATGTCCTAAATAGACTTAGGACTAGATCAACTCAACAGACGGTAATGTTGGCATATCATGGCCACGTAGGGTCCATACTACGGTACGGTCTACTACTGTGGGGAAACTCCACGGATTCCCAAAGGGCTTTCCTCTCGCAAAAGAGATGCATAAGGGCGATAGTTGGTATTCCTCCGTACGAATCTTGCAAGCCACATTTTTGAAAATTACATTTATTACCTTTACCAAGTATGTACATTTTTGAAATAAGCGTATTTGTTAAAACCAATCCACATATATTTGTAAAAGCTAAAGACATTTATCCTCGGAATACAAGACGGAGAGAGCGTCTTGTTCTGGATTTTGTTCCAAAGACCTCACTTTTTCAGAGGAACTGTTATGCTATGTGCATCAAAATTTTTAATAGGTTGCCACTCCACATTCAGGGGCTTCCTCTACCTCAATTTAAGCGCAAATTGAAGGTCCTATTACTGTTTAAAATGATTTATTCCACACAGGAGTGGTTTGACAATAATAATAGAAAATGTAACATTGATAATATATAGCCATAAATGACTTATTAACTTGACATATGCATCGATCGTAATTTCTACATTGACATTTTATTAGCAACTTATAAATTGTATCTTTAAATGTTTTATAATTTCACATGCCGTTTGAAGGTTAAATAGACTTGGAACTATTTGTCACGTGTAAACATCTATTGTACTCTATTTATTGTGAATAAAGAAACTTGAATTTGAATTTGATGTTAAAAGTATTCTGGGATAGTTGATGGCAGGATGACAGAATTTGGAAGAATCTGTTGTGTCTGTAGCACCCACATGAGATTACCACAAACTCTCCAACAAACTTTACTTACAGCTTTATAAGGAGGGAGTAGTCTCATGGAGCCCCGGAGCTTTACGGACTCACTTAAGCATAAAGTTCATCATTTCAGCTGAAAATCCACTGCTGGACACAGACCTCCCCCAAATATCGCCACAACCACACGTGTTGGTGTGCTCTAATCGCGGTTTTTTTCAATAATCGCCACTCTTGGCAAGCACCGAGAGTAATGTACTTGGAAGACGTTGCTGCCCATGTTCCGAGTAATCCCATAGACGCCTTTTACAACACCTCCGGGCTGAGATTGGTTGGTGCTATTCGTAACACACGGCATAAAACGACAAGGCATTTAGCAGTGTAACTTTATCACATTCATATTTTGTACTTTCTTAGTTGATCTAAGACACCACGGACTTTAACGGTGAAGAAACACATCGTGAGGAAACTTGGATCTAGTGTTACAGGCTGATAATGTTATTTATTTTGTCGAATCCAGTAAAGAGGAATGCATTATCATCATCATATCAGCCAAAGGACGACCACTGCTGAACAAAGGCCTCTTCCATAGATTTTCACAACGTGCAGTTACATGCCGCCCGCATCCAACACCTCCCAGACATTTCACATTCACCAGGTCATCTGTCGACCTCATTGGAGGTCGCACCACGCTGCGCCTTCCAGAGTGCGGTCAACACTCGAGAATCTTTTTACCTTGACGCCATCACTTCTACGAGCAATATGCCCCGTCCGCTGCCACTTCAGGTTACTAATCCTTTCAGTAGCTCAGTCAGTCGGCAACTTTAGTTCATTTCTGATTCAATCTCGTAGACATTCAGCAAAGACACTGGCTTTACGGATTTATCTTTATGTAATTAAAGTCGCAAACACAAAACAATTAATTAAATCAATCAAATTAATTTAATTAATTGTTTTGCGTTTAAAAGGAAAAATGAAATGTAATACGGTAATGCCAAACTAGAGTAAGACATGTGATTCATTACAGCCGAAGAAACCATTTATAATTTGTCGTTTTTAAAAATAAATTGATAATTTAATATTGGCATCCGTAAATTATCAGATTTCCAAAAGCCAGGTCAGGAAGTCGTGTCATATATAAATGATATAATTATTTTAAACCAGTAATTCAAGACCTTTGATAAATAACCTCAATTAGCGACAGTTAAATTAAATACTTATATAATAGTCATACTTTTGTCTTAGTTAAACAAACTTGAGAATAATTTAATTATTTCTATTTTATTCTAAATAGAATTTCAGACTATTGGTAGTTTCTGTTAATTTCAGGCATTTAATGGGCATCCCCCTTTGTCTTTAGGACTTAAGTAGTCAACACGAAAATTCAAGTGCTAAATATTAATGAAAATCTCTGCATTATTCTGTTTATCGATAACTGTTCCATTAACACAGTCCTGAATATTTTAATGCCGTATACGAACATTTTCTGCTAGTGGTAAAATAATGGATTACCTCATTAAACATGTAAAACATTATCTACAGCCGATCGCGGATAGAAACTTAGGTTTATTTAAAATTATCGTGAAATATACTATATTATTCGTAATTTATACAAAAAATATTTGAAAAAATACTTGAAAATAGCTTCCTCAGAATCAGTAATAAAATCAGTTGCAATAGTTATATATGTTTCAAGTTCGTTAACTACGCAAGTCAGCTAAACGGAAATCTTTGTTCAGCAGTGGACGTTCTGTGGCTGATATGATGATGATGCGTGGATAACGGACAACATAACAAGCCTATTTTATGAATTTTCATTAATCATATTTTTTTACAAATATTTTTTAATGAAGTTCTTTTCGGGGTGTCTCGGTTTTTGTATATACAAAAAATTATGTTGTTTATGCTAAACAAAATTATAAAAAACTGAGAAAACATAAATCCATCTACAACTTCCTAAAAACATTGAAAAACTGTGAATAATCTATCCAATCTCACAAGTAATACTTCACTTGTGAATACCAAGGATGTTCTCGTTCACGCCAGCCATATCGGTTAAGCGAGTTCGCAGGTAATATTGTACACAGTGCAGTGCTAGTGGTTGAACGCTTGCCTTCCATACAGGAGAGTCTGAATTCAATCCCCACCCGCACCTCTGACTTTTCGGGTTCAGGTGCAGATCACAATTTGATTATCACTTGCGTTAGGTGAAGGAAAATCGCGAGGAAACCTGCACACCTGCGAGGGCTCCTAAATATTTTCAGTGGTGTGTGTAGTCCGCCAACTAATACAAGCGTGGCGGTCTGAGGTCTGACCTTCATAAGAAAAGGCCCGTGCACAGCAGTGCGACAGTAATAGGCTGATCGTTAGCTTACCATGCACACGGGTATACTTCATTTAAAAAAATCAAGAACTTTTTAAAGCTTGCAGGAATGATATAATAACGTTTTTTACTACAATTAATTATAGATAGAATGCAATGAACAGAATCAGCGAGCTATCTCAAAACCACGTTTTGGTAGAAACCCCACACCTATACCTTATTTATCGAGATATGGATTAAAATAGTTAAAGTCATTGCTGAAGTATTTGATATAATAAACTTCGTTGCGCTTTCTTGCCTGTCTAGGCAGCTATGTTTGTTTGAACAAACATATTAACGCACTAGCAGGACTTGTAAGTATACCAGCTACCTCATCTACTTAGCTGGTCTCTTTAGCCTTCATGTCATTTGATGTACCCAAGATCGAATCGAGTCCCAGAAAGTCCCACTAAGCACACCACTGCCAACGCGATACATAATTCCGACTTTGCGACGTAAATGCAGGTTTAAATCCAGCAAACCATGACTGATCGCTAAGAAATGGAAAGGCATTTAGTTAAAGGATGCCCGGGTAAAGACTTTTTAGTTTCACCGTAATTTAACGAGGCTTAACTAGAAATTAAATTAGAATTTTATGATTGAATGGATTTTAAACTTTTTGTTACAAAACGAATATGAATAGCACCTCTAGAGTGTCAAGCTACATTTATTATCGTTAGATTTACCTTGGTGAAGCTTATTTCAAAACATCCGTTAGTCCATGAATATTCACAGTTGAATGGTTGGGCCTTATTTTTTATGAGATGCCATGTTAAAAATTGATGAGATGCCAGGTTAAAAATATAGCACCACTCAATCTCATTCCGTGAATGTCTTAAAAATTGTAGTAGTCGTAGTCACTTCTAAGGGACTCTAAACCAGGGGGATGTACAGCAGCGTCCTTTCTGTGGGACAGTTGCCATACTGCACACACGTGGTGAGTACTGGAAAGTTCCTGGACCCTGTTCCTGGATTATCTGGACCCTTAACGATAAAAAACAGATATGTATTTATAAGAAAGATAACACGAAGATACCTTAAATAGTTTGTTTCGGTTGGAAGTCTCAAGCATTAAAAGGCCTAATTCCATCCGAGAATCCTTCATTCGTATTTTCTGCGTATGTGATATTATAATTATGTAAAATAAAACAGATGTCAAAGTTCTTTCATTTTAAATATCTATAACTTTTTATTTTCTTTGAAGACAATGCTTTCTAAATATCAGCCATCTTTAAGTATAAACGTTTCGTTCCCAAGTTCGAATGACATCACGCAACACAGACTCGCAATAGTTGACCCAGATAATCAATCTACACGCACCTCCACAATTAACTTCCCTTTACCTCCCTTTCTTACATACATATGGATGTAACACACAAGAATATAGTTAGAACTATCGCCATAACAATGATTTTACGAGTTTAAGTACCAAAACATTACCCAATGACTGCGACACGTATCTTAAGCACTTAAGTAAGTTAGACGTGACTGATTGTTATTCTTTTATTACTACTAGTAAGAGAACATTTCGCCCTAATCTTTACATCCCAATAAATGTTACACATCCTTACGTCTAAATGTCAAGGACTATCCTATAGGATTTCCACAGACTAAGTGATGCCGTTTTAGTACCATAAACCGAGTGAGATAATTTTTAGTTCCCAAACAGAGCAATAACATCTGTGCAGCTATAAACAAACAGACAATGAGGCGACATGTCAAAATACTCACGCTTTGCTAATAAAACAGGGAACTTATTTATTGGGCTCTTATAGTTAAATTATGTTTTGTTACAAGACAATGTTGTTTTAAGTTTACTGAAAGGAAAGTAAATTGTAGTAAGACGACGACGGTCGCCCATAGGGACTAAAATAAGGTGAAGCGTGAGATTGTGAGTAAAGTTCAACGTGTTATTTATTGCAGGTTTTTATAGTCTATATATATAGATATGACTTTTAATATTGGTCACAGTTGCATAAATACCAAATAAATAATCAATGCATAGGTGTTCATAGTGTTTCAACATACTTACATTACGAGTCTTTCTGTGAGTAGAATCTAAGTAGAAGTACATTCACAATGAATCGTCCCTACACCTAAATTAATTTTTTAATTTTAATTAATTAAACCAAAACACAAACAAAAAGCAAAAATGGTCGGTCAAAAGGCTAGGCTTACTTATGACTATGGCTTATTTATGACTCATGCATTGCCCCCAAAATGGGAAGAAATTTTACCACTCTTTGCTCACACCACAGTTACGATTTCCAAAACCTTTAAAAAGAGGTCAGAATATCAAAAGATATTCTTTACATGTTAGAATTTCTATAAAATGTAAATTTAATAAGGTAAATTTAAAGGAAGTCCGCTTTAAAAATACCGCCGACGCCTTTATACATACAAATTTGATGAGCCCGTTTTTTCAACTTAACAATATGGAAATGATGACCTAAAAGTTTAAGTTAATTTTAAAAGATATTTTTATATGTTACCACGTGTCTCATGGACCAATATTATTCCATAATTTTTTTTATTAACATATTTATCCCAAATTAATAAAAGAATACAAAAAATTTAAAAATATGACACGACGCCACGGCGACGTTTTTAATTATAATTTATTATTACCTGCAAACTTCCTTTCATGTTAAAATGAATAAGAGGTATATGCGCCATCAGACACGTTTATTACTTATTTAATTTTGAGCTTTATTCGGCATTTTCCTTTATTAGCGAGTATGAAATGCCTGCGTCATACAGATTCAAGGACAGCGGAAGTATATTTATGGTATTTGTACACGAAATTAAAGATTATTTTGATTTTGTGGGCCTTAGTCCGCCACCTATTTCAACAACATAATGTTTGTTGAAAGCCGTTTTTGTGTTAAATGTGACAATAACACAACAACAGATGCATTTCAAATTCTTAAATCTGAATATTTTGGATTAGATTGATTAATAATTTCGGCTGTAAGACGGTATCTATTGTCGTCAAGGGCGTCCTGCTGCGCTTCATAGCCTAGCCCAGAAGGACTGTGCGTACCTGCACAGGATAGGTCGCGAGGCCACGGCACAAGATCCTGGTCGACCGGATCGGGCAAGATCTTTGCCAGCAGTAGTGTTGGTTTAATACTAAAACGCTATGGTCTTCATTTGCTATGTGGGCAGAAATAAGATGCCTTATCAACGAGACGTCTAGAACGAAATTGAAGTTAAGCTGGCTTATATATAGAATAGTATTTATACATATATCTATTTACACACGTCATCAAAGTAACGTAGCTGAGACTAAAGAAGTAAATAAACGTAATTACGGGTCTTAAAATAAGTTGACATTAAACTAGTTCAATTACTTCAACGGATTTTTTTATCCGGAAGCCAACTACGACATACCGAGTATGTGCAATATGTAAAGGCTTGAATTTAATGCTTACCAGAAATATACCTATTGTACTACCCACAAAATTAAAACTAAATGTTAATATAAATGTTTACCAAATTGCGTTGATAAAATATATATCTGTAACTATTTTTCTTATTGATTTTGTGCTATAAAAACGGATGATTAGACTCCTGAAATGTATACTATAATAAATCGTTGTAGAATAGTGAAAAACATAAGGTAAATGACAATAATTTGTCCGTGTGGTGTCCGGATTAAGAATATAGCACCACTCCATCTCCTCCCGTGGAGGTCGTAAAAGTCGACTAAGGGACTCTTAACCAGAGGGATGGGCAGCAGCGTCCCTTTTGCTGAGCAGTAGCAACTCTGCGCTCACCAACCCGCTTGCCAAGCATGGTGAGTATCGGCAAATTCCCCCCAAAATGACAACACAACATAAGCACCGGCCCCCAGTTCCCGGCAGCCCCGCCATTCCTGGTCATGGTAGCGGCCACGGAAACGGCGAGGCAGGGGGTGCTAAGAATCTCCGGATGGGATCCGGCTACCACCCAAACCAAAAACTGGCCCTGGTGACATATAACACACGCACACTGAGGGCAGACGAAAATATTGTTGAGCTGGAAGAAGAAATAGATAAGTTGCACTGGGATATCATGGGTCTATCAGAAGTCCGAAGAGAGGGGGAGGACACGATAACCCTGAAATCCGGCAACTTATTCTACTACCGGGAAGGCGAACATCTGTCTCAAGGTGGTGTCGGGTTTCTCGTCCGCAGGTCCCTCATTAACAGTATAGTGGCCATCGAAAGTGTGTCGAGCGGGGTAGCGTACCTTATACTCAGAATATCCAAGAGATATTCGTTGAAGGTCATACAGGTCTACGCACCGACCTCGACACACCCAGATGATGAAGTAGAGAGTATCTATGAGGACGTAAGTAGGGCCATACATACCTCGAAGACACATTTCACTGTTGTGATGGGGGACTTCAACGCAAAACTGGGCACTCGATGCGATGGTGAGTTGAGAGTGGGGCAATTTGGATATGGGCAACGGAACCCCAGGGGACAGAGGCTGGCCGACTTTTTCCAAAAGCCGCCTCACAGGAAGTGGACCTGGATGAGTCCCGATGGTTCCACGAGGAATGAGATTGACTTCATCATGAACAATAAAAGACAAATATTCAATGATGTCTCTGTGATCCACAGGGTGAAAACCGGTAGTGATCACCGAATGGTAAGAGGCACATTGAATATTAATCTCAAAGTTGAGAGGTCTCGTCTGATGAGGTCTACGCTCCGGACCTCTAGTGCTCATATCCAAAACCCCGAGAGCTTTCAACTCGAACTCCAAAACCGCTTCGAGTGCCTGGAACATTGCGTATCTGTGGACGATTTAAATGGTAGGTTTGTAGAAACTGTCCAAACGGTTGGGTCTAAGTTCTTTAAAGCCCACCGTAAAGGTAGACCAAAAAAGTTCTCCGATCACACTCTCGACCTTATGGCAGAAAGACGCGCCATGACGCTGCAGTCTTCCGATGATGCTGAAGCATACCGACTGCTCAATAGACGGATATGGAAGTCCTTGCGGCACGATATCCGCACCTTTAACACTAACGGTGTTAAAGAGGCGATTGAGCGGAATCAAGGCTCCAAAGTGTTCGCAAGAGACAAGTCTATTGGGCAAAGTCGTATTATGAAGCTGAAGACCGAGGACGGCAGTGTAGCGTCGACTAAGCCAGAGGTTTTGAGAGAGATTGAGAACTTCTACCGGCAGTTATACACCTCGGTTACTATACCTACCATTGGCTCTGACAAAGACCCGCGAGCCAAACTAACCCGACACTATACCGAGGATATCCCGGACATCAGCCTGTACGAGATTAGGATGGCCTTGAAACAGCTTAAAAATAACAAGGCGCCGGGTGGAGACGGAATTACGACAGAGCTTCTGAAAGCGGGTGGAACACCGGTACTTAAAGTCCTTCAGAAGCTATTCAATTCCGTCTTACTCGAGGGCACAACGCCGGAAGCGTGGAACAGAGGTGAGGTGGTGTTCTTCTTCAAAAAGGGTGATAACACCCTATTGAAGAATTATAGACCCATCTCACTTCTGAGCCATGTTTATAAGCTGTTTTCAAGGGTCATCACGAATCATCTCGAGCGCAGGTTTGATGACTTCCAGCCTCCCAAACAAGCCGGTTTCCGAAAAGGTTTCAGTACCATAGACCACATCCATACGCTGCGGCAGGTTATACAGAAGACCGAGGAGTATAATCTGCCACTATGCTTGGCGTTTGTGGACTATGAGAAAGCCTTCGATTCGATCGAAACCTGGGCAGTGCTGCAATCTCTGCAGCGGTGCCAGATTGACTATCGGTACATTGAAGTGTTGAAGTGCTTATACAGAAACGCCACCATGTCGGTCCGAGTATATGAACAGAGCACGGGGGCAATTCCATTGCAGAGAGGTGTGAGACAGGGGGACGTTATTTCCCCGAAACTGTTCACCGCTGCAATGGAGGATGCATTCAAGCTACTGGAGTGGAAAGGATTCGGCATTAACATCAATGGCGAGTATATCACTCACCTTCGATTTGCCGATGACATCGTAGTCATAGCAGAATCGCTGCAAGAGCTCAGCACAATGCTCGATGATCTCAACAGAGTTTCCCAACAGGTGGGCCTTAAAATGAACATGGGCAAGACAAAAGTCATGTCAAATGTCCATGTCGTGCCCACCCCAATATCCGTTGGGAGCTCTGTTCTCGAAGTTGTTGACGAGTATGTCTACCTAGGACAAACTGTCCAGTTAGGTAGGTCCAACTTCGAGAAAGAGGTCAATCGTCGAATCCGACTCGGCTGGGCAGCGTTCGGGAAACTTCGCAACGTCTTTTTGTCAACAATACCGCAATGCCTCAAGACGCAAGTCTTTAACCAGTGTGTGTTACCAGTGATGACATATGGAACAGAGACGTGGTCACTCACAATGGGCCTCATAAGAAAGCTCAAGGTCACTCAACGAGCTATGGAGAGAGCTATGAGCTATATTTCTCTACGAGATCGAATCAGAAATGAGGAGATCCGTAGAAGAACTAAAGTTGTCGAGCTGTCGTAGCTGAAAGGATTAGTAAACTGAAGTGGCAATGGGCAGGGCACATTGCTCGTAGAACTGATGGCCGTTGGGGCACAAAGGTTCTCGAATGGAGACCGCGCACCGGAAAACGCAGCGTGGGACGACCTCCAACGAGGTGGACAGACGATCTGGTGAAGGTCGCTGGGAGTCGTTGGATGAGAGCGGCATGTGACCGCTCGTTGTGTCAAATCTAAGGGGGAGGCCTTTGTTCAGCAGTGGACGTCCTGTGGCTGATATGATGATATGATGAACTGAAAAATCACTGCTAAGTACTCCAAAAACAACACTGATGCCAAAACTGAATTTTTTAGAATTTTTGTTTAATTCTCTGTTTGTATATTTGATGAGAACGCCAAAACTACACTATAAAAATTAGTTGAAATTTGACAAAATCGTCTGTTATAGTTTGGGTCAGGTTCTAAATTACAAATAATTACGCTTTTTATATGGGAGGTGAGTAGTACAACGATATGTCTACAAAGTTATGGGCAGCGAATATTAAGAAATGTTCACACAAGTGAACACATACGTTATCAGTACGTAATAAGAATTATTAATAAAATAACCATCATGCCATATCAAAAGGGAGCTAACGATAGATTTAAAGAATAATAACGCGTATTTCGAACCACACGAAATAATATATAAAATAAAACATGTGTATTGTGTATTTTTGCCAACCTACTGTGATAGTGATTAGCCTAACTTAATTTGATGTGCAATTAATATTTTTCATATACAATCTGTATTTTTGGTAGGAGACTGAAGAGCGTGAGGCCTGGTGCGCCACGCGCCTGTGGCGGCCTTGACTGGTTGCGACATTAATGTATTCTGGACTCAATTAAAAAATATGAAGCGATTTAGAGCTATAACTTTTGGTGTTTATATTTACCATTTTAGTAAGACTAATAATAATATATTTGGTGACCATATATATATATAGATTCATTTTGCCAAGTGAAATGAATATTTGTCTAAATTTTTGTTTTTTATTCGATTCAGCCATATTTATTTTGTTACTGAACGCGTTATGTTATGGAGACCATATTTTAATATCAATTTAATGTAACTTATGTAAAGTCAATTTATTTTACTTGGCACTTAGTTAAGGTCTAAAAATTATTTTGACATGCGATTAAATTGTACCCATATGTAAATAGTTACTGGCAGGTGTAGCATTGAATACTTGCTAAAATTTTATGAATCCTTGAGGAAACTTGCAACGTAAATCAAAACAAATTAATTAATATTGGAATTGGTATATATATATTGTACGAGTATGTGCACACATTAAGGCAACATAGATTTCTGGAAAGCCAAACTTTGTGTTCGAAACTTTAGCCGTCAAAGCTTGACGGCGCTTCGAAACTAGCGAAAAGTGATTAGCTGTACAGCTGTCGGTATGTACACATGGGCGCTATTTAAAATGGATTTAAAATATTCCGTGTGGTTCACGCCAAAGGATCACACCTCTCCACCTATGTGAGCCGTAATAGGCGACTAAGGGTTGATATCAAGAGGATGGGCAGCAGAATCCTCTCGTTTACTGATATGAACATACTGCGACCACCAATCCACCTTTTTTTGGTCTCCAGTGAAATCAGTATGAACTTCCTTCACCCCGGGGAAGGGCTAAGGGGTATACCGGACTCCTTCCGGCTAAAACCACTAGAGCGCTCATCTTGACCACTGAAGGAGCCTCCTTTAGCCCCATGCTTTTAGGCACATCTCGGAGGGGATGACTGTAGAACGGTCACCTCCTTTACCGGTGGGAAGGCGACTGTAAAAAGTTCACCCGTCAGGCATTTCACGGGGAGGATTGTAAAGGATCCCCCCAAGTCTCGCTATGCTCTGTGCAGCGCACACGGCGCCACGTAACCCCGTGTGCGACGCTGTCAAGGGCTGCTGATTAAGGCAATATCACCTATGACCGTTCATGGTAGTGATCATTAGGAGGCACATGTTCAGCAGTGAACGTTCTTGTGCTGATGTAAAACAACTAAAATACATAACTATTACAAACATTCTCAAAATCAAAATTAGCTGTGATGTGGTGCTATGAGGAAAATACTCAACAGTATTGCAATATTGAGAACAGGATTAGCTTGTTTTTTTGTTTATGAAATAAATTTTGAATTTTAATGGGTGTAGATTTTTGAGGAACCACACTATTTATTTTTTGTACAACCGTCGTTTGCTCTGGCCATTATTATTTATGGTAAATATTTAATGAGCCCTTGCTTTCAGAAATGCGATTGCTATATTCACGTAGTGTCTAATTACTTCGCTTTTTCCACAATCGGTACGACTCGGTCAATGCATGAAATAAATATTTATATACCTACGGGTAGTTATTGTGGGCCTGGGTGTTAGTGCTTATGACATTTACGTCCGTAAACTGTTCTCGTGATATGAGAGTAATCTGAGCTTGCGTGGTCTTTTATCTCCTACAATCTAGCCGTGTGCCTGATTTATCCCCTTTAGAGGATGAATTTACAAAAAGTAATTCTTAGTGCTCACCTACGTTATAGAAGGAACTTCTGTGCGAAATGTCATGCTTCTAGAGCCATAGGTTTAAGCTGTGCGTTATCTGTCGGTCACCCAGTGTTAGAGTTTTATTAAGTATATACAGACTAC
This sequence comes from Diloba caeruleocephala, assembly GCA_947459985.1. Lineage (NCBI taxonomy): Eukaryota > Metazoa > Arthropoda > Insecta > Lepidoptera > Noctuidae > Diloba > Diloba caeruleocephala. The sequence goes on from OX381615.1 coordinate 17,124,652, forward strand.
TGTGCTATTGATACAACCTAAGAATGAAGTCATCAGCTCATCTATCCAGGTTATTGCTATCCATTGTTGGGTATAAAATGCTCCAAAAGAGTTACTACTCTTTTCTTCCAGTCACCACACTGAGCAACTATATTAGTTTCCGTAGAGCTGCTCTCTCCTGGTTCCGCTTGGTTCTTTCTGAGAAATTACGCTTAGACAGAGTACTCGCTCACCATGTGGTGCCGGCTACGAATAGCACCAACCCATAGTCTCATCCCGTGGTTGTCGTAATCCAAGTAAATTAGCAACTCAACTGCGATCGCCAACCTGCCTGTCAAGAGTGGCGATTATGGCAAACCCCCCCAATGAACACACAACACAGCCAGACTGGTAATTGTGGCGATCTTTGGTGGAAGCTTGTGTCTGGGCTGAAACGACGAAAGCTGCACTGGCAGATATAGAAGTGGCCAAACCCTTTGAAATCGGGCAGCAATTTGTGCAAAGTATCCATTTTACTCTATCGGTGAGGCAAGATGGTCGAAATATTGGTCTATGCCCTAGTAATTGTTTGAGCTGAGGGCAAGCTCCCAAGCTACCAAATACTTCGACTTAACGGGACTTGATGATTACGAATAGGAACCGATGATCAAGAAAGTTCCCTACCTTGTAGTAGTTTGTCGACCCAAGAACCGTAGCTCCTCGGTCTAGTGAGGCTACTTTTGCAGACTGCGGAATTTTGCCACATAGGCTCGAATCAGATAGCCCCTTCGTAGCCGTCACCACTGGCCAGCAACTAGATATTGGTAGCTAATCTGTACGTTGGATCCCATCAGAGATTTGTTTACACAGAAACAGGTTGCAGCACACTTAAGTGGAGTTGGCACTTTTCGTCTCGGATTAGTGGTAGTGATGTTGGGGAAATAGGAGAATGATGGCAAAATCTTGTTTACCATGTAGATTTTATGATGATAACACTACTTTTTCGTATACTTATATCAGTCCGTAAAAACTCACTGCTAAAGATGGGCATCCCAAGTAATGAACAGTACAATAATCGGTCACATAGGGCATATTGCCATTATCACCACGTTTGACAGGTGGATTGTTGATCGCAGTATTTTATTCTTAGCACACAAAAAAGTCTTGTCTAACACTTAGCCTTTTACTAAACCCATAGATGGGGCAGCCCATTCTTTGCCGAGAACCACAAGTCTTATAATCTTACTAAGTATCATTAATAAGAACGAATATAAAGCTACTTCTATACAGACGTAGGATACTACGAGGAGTAATAGTACGATATATATATATATATATATATTTTACTTTTTTATTGCTCTCCTGCTGAAATTCGACATGAACTTCCTTCACCCTGGGTAAGGGCGAAGGGGTATGGCCGTACCGGCTAAAACCACTGGAGCAGTCATCTTTGGCACCAAAAGGGGCTCCAGGTCATCCTCGTAAGATTACACTAGAGCTGCCCATGATGCCTTAAGGCACATCTCGGAAGGGATGACTGTGAAGCGGGCACCCCGGTGATTGTAAAACGGTCGCCCTCCAGACACTTCTCGTGGAAGATTCGGGGAAGAAGAAACTTGAATTTTTTACAGTAGGTACCTTTTTATATCGTAGGCATCCGCTACGGAATGATTTTTACAAATTCCATCCCCAGGGTAAAATACGGGTTGAAAACATGTATGAAACTCCGTCACTATTGAAGTTAGATGTATAAAAATTGGTATGTGACTGATTAAAAATAAATAAGTATGTATTTCAACAGGGGGTGAAAGTTTGTATGGACAAACCGTTACATTCGAAGCCAGATCTATCAAAATTAAAATACAGAAATACATCTTTCAGTGTTTTTGTAAATTCAACCCTTATGAGGTTAAAAGTTTGTATATAATATCTGTTTCTTCTTAGGTGTTCAGAAGAGTTCAATAAAAGCGCTGGTACGATAGACAATTATAAATCTTTATTTAGACTAGATTAGTTTTAAGATATTACAGAAGATGGTTGCAGTTAAAATGGATACGTGATTTTCACTTGAGGTCGTTGAGGCAAGTCAGTTTAATTTCAAAAAGTGAAACCCATAATAGAAAATAATTAACGTCTCGTTCACAATACATAAAATAATTTTGTTACGGATGCATTCGTAACATATCTGTTATTTTTATTTAGATTTACAAAGAAAATTAAGGCTGTCAGAAAAAAAAATTGAGTCGAACTTGAAAAAATCAACCTAAGGGGGTAAAATAGGGGATCAAAGTTTGTATTAAAATCAGTCAGTGTTAAAGTTAAAGTAAAACTAAGGAAAGACGTATTTCAGCGTTTTAGAAAAATCAATCTTTAAGAGTGTTAAATAGGGGATGAATTTGTGTATTTTTGTGTATCAATCAGTTTTGATGTTAGTTTTAGGAACAGGTTTCCTTTATATATTTGACTTTTTGGTTCGAAAATGAAGAAATATGATTCCGTGTTTTTGGAATCAAACCTTAAGGGGGTGAAAATTAATATTACAAAGCTGTTATTTTTTTAATGGATTCATACCAAAAGTACTTAGGAAGTTATATACAAAAAAATTACATATTGCTGCAATAATTTAAGACGGAAGAAATGGTGTGTAAGTTTATTGCTCAATGGTACATAAAGATGAAGCTGTTCATTATCCAGTGGGATTTTAAAAATTTTCAAGTCTACCGGTTCTCCCACGCCATAGGATTGGAATGCGGATGGGTACTCTGTACTACTAAGTACTATATCACTGAAAAATTAAAACCACCAAAATTGTCTAATGGCACCTGGCTCCAAGTCAAAGGCTTGCACCACCATGTGAAAGAGGCCACGATTTCCACTGGACCAGCCTAGGGAAAATCAGTATTTATGCCGCATATTCCTAATGCCCTCCCGTTTGAATTTAATATACTGCTATTTCCTACCAAAGTGAGTTTTCTTCATCTATTTTCTTTATTTCATTTTGAAAACGTATTTTGAATAATGGTAATTGGGATTTGAGTAAGTTTTTAACTTTAAATGCATTATTTTAACACTTTATAAATTGAATCTATTTATTATTAAAAAATCCTCGAGTCTTTTTTATGTAGATGTTTCTATATAAAAATCGTTTTCTAATAATATATTAGATAAAGTTATACATATCCGTGGATAAGACCTTATATTATAATATGTGAAAGAAGATGAACTTATGGTCATTGATGTCTACTGCTTCAGTATCTCAACCAGGGTAGTTTCATCATCATTTCAGCCAAAGGCCTTCTACTACTGAACAAAAGCTTCCCATAGATTAACACAATTGCCCACCATCCCTCTAGTTAAGAGTCCCTTCGTCACCTTTTACGACATCCACGGGAGGAGATAGAGTGGTGCTATACTTATATTTTTTTTTATTAATATTGTGTTTGAACCCAGAGTTTATATAAATACATTTTCAGTAGTTGTATAGTCTAGTTTAGGCAACTATCCCTGACCATAGACTTACATAAACATTTTGGAATTAACTGAGTGGATAAGACTGTTTATTTTATTGTTGAAATTACAACTTATATAGCAAAAAAAGGGATAGAAGACGCTGTATTTAAGCTATACTAAGCTAAGCTATAGCTATACGAGATTGGTTGGTGCAGTGGCTGATACAGTCGGCTGCTGCGCTCCGGGTCGTGGGTTCGATTCCCGCACGGAATAAATATTTGTATGATCTGCAGGTAGTTGTTCCGGGTCTGGGTGTATTGTATGTGGAATTCATGTCCGTAAACGCACCCACGACACAGGAGAAATCCTAGTGTGGGGCAAAGTTTAAAAAAAAAAAAAAAATTAAACGCAAAATCATGCGTTTGCATTATCTCGCCAAACGTTTTTTTTCAGTTAATTGCAAATTTATTTTAATAGAAATTAATGTAGAAATGATTTTGTTAATGTATTCATGATTTTTTGGAGAGAAATTCCAAATAAAGATAAGAGAAAATATATGTTCTCTTTGTGGTTTAATAAAATTTTGAATTAGGTAACGTTTCGTTGTATTAATTTTACTGTAATTTTGTGTTTGGAAATTTAAATTATAACGGTAAGAGGTACGTTGAATGAAAACGGTTTGCATTTAGTATTATAAAGGTATTAAACCCAATAAATATTTATCATTTTCCCGTCCATAATGAGAATAAAACAGACGATTATTTTATAATTTAGAACCACGCTTAAATCCGGTTTATATAAAGATTCCATTCAGAATATAATTATGTAGGTATAATTCAGTATTCCATGACTTTGTTTTGTCTTATTGTCCAATTTCATACAATATTCAGGTAAAGATAACTGCTGCCGTCGAGAAAATGCGTTCGTGACATCGGTCAGATAAACTGGTTTATTTGAAATTAAAGATTATATTTTGTTGTGATTGTTTATTGTAGGTAACTGATTTAGGTAAAAGACAGCCGCATTTTGGATGATTTATTCATCGACTAAACCTAGAACTGCATTCCTAAAAGCGAACCTAAATCAGACGGAGTCAGCGAATTTAAAAGAGGAAACGATCTAATTTACTAGAGTGGGAACGGTTACCGATAGAAATCTGCGAAAGTAGTTTTCCATTGAGATGCAGCAAGGAAACGATCAGGAATTGGGAGAGCGCAGAGATTATTCTCCACGTGTAATTTTTTTATTTTATGCAAGTTTTATTTTAACCTCCTAGGAGGTTATCTCATTGAAGGCGTGCCTTCAGGGGCGCTTGAATTTCTGAGGCGGCAGGCTCGGCGGCGTGCACTCGAGCTATGGCGCGAGCGGCTCATGCTGCCACAGTACGCGCAAAAGCGTTTCGTCGAGGCTGTCTTGCCGCTCTTCGGAGCCTGGCTCCAAAAGAGCGAGCGCGTCATATTCCGCCTGACGCAGGTATTCACTGGACATGGTTGTTTCGGTGCATACTTGCACAGGATAGGATGCGAGGTCACGGCACAGTTCCACCACTGTGGAGACGATCAGGACACCGCACAGCACACGCTCGGAGAGTGCCCTGGTCGATCGGATCGGGCAAGATCTCTCTTTGCCAGCAGTAGTATCGCCTATGCTGGCACAGCATGAAAATTGGAGTGCTGTGGTCTCCTTCTGTGAGAGCGTAATGCTCCAGAAGGAGGTCGCAGAGCGGGTTTGGGAGAGAGCCGATCCCGCTCGGAGGAGGAGGACACGGACCCGGGGTAACAATCGCCCCGGTGCCCGTGTCCAAAACGCCTCAGCCCCCTGTCGTCTTTATATGGCAGGGGGCCTTGGGGGTCGCGAGCGCGCTTATTGGGAAATCTGCGCGCTCATACCGAGCGACCCCCGGGAAGACAGCGGTGTACATGTGGTCACGTACCGCTGTGTGCGCAGTGCATAGTGTGGCTTCGGGGGAATCTTACAATCCCCTCGAGAGATGCCTGGGGGGGGTGGCCTCTGTACAGTCGCCTTCCCTCCACTAGAGCGGATGACCGCTTTACAGTCATCCCCTCCGAGATGTGCCTAAAGGCGTGGCACCAATGGGTGGCTCTAGATGGAGATCTTTCGAGTTCCTGGAGCCTCCCTTCGGTGCAGACGATGATCACTCCGGTGGTTTTAGCCGGTAGGAACCCGGCATGCCCCTTCGTCTTTTCCCGGGGCGAAGGAAGTACAAGAGGTATTTCCACCGGATCAATAAAAAAAACAAAATAAAGGAGTCCGGCATGCCCCTTCGCCCTTTCCCATGGCGAAGGAAGTACACGAGGTATTTCCACCGCTACCAATAAAAAAAAATAAAAAAATAGGAGGTTATCTCATATAATACCTATCCCGTCTTTTAAGACATTGCCGTAGTTGGAATGAACGTTAAATTTTAAATGCGGAAATCATGTTAATCGTTTTGTTGTAATTTATTATTTGACATTATTTGTCATTTATTATTTACCACACTTTGTCATTTATTATTTTATTTTACTGTTAAGGTAGAACATGTTGATACATTTCTATTTTTATGCTATTTCTATACGAATTTCAAGATCCTATAAAGCACACATGCAAATAAATACATCTATATCTTTGGAAAAATTTACCACTGCTAACACTGTAATTGACTTGTATCAGAGTATTATAGTGAATATATTATAAAAGAAGATAACTAGAAAATACACATCATCTTCTCAAAATGTTAGTATTACTAGGTAAAATATATTTACAACAAAACTCATTCATATTTTTATCTGAATATTTGCGTCGTATTTTAAATTCCACTCCATTCAAAACTCATTGTATGGACACTTATTAATGTTCAAAGTTGGTTCGCATCTACAGCCAAATCTTATTAAATCTTAACAGCATCTTGGGTTTTTCGGACAAGTCTGGAAGGACAAGTACCTCTCATGGGATCGTGCGTCAATTTGTTGTTTTTTGTTCAAGTTTTTATGCGGTTTTATAGATGCTCTTAAATATTTAAATATCAACATGTGTGTGCTTAGTTTCTGAGTTTTATTCATCTTGCTATTGTCAATTATAATAATAAATAGCATATTGACTATTTGATAATATACATTTTTTATTGTATTTTAGAACGTTGTGTAAATTATGTCTTTTCTTGAAGATCTTAGTATTATTTACAAAGAATATCTAAATGTAATGGGAATGTGCGCCAGGTTTTTGTGTTTGAATAATTTCGTTTTTTAATTTATTCATAAAATTATTATTATCATCAAAATAAATCTTCTTATTATTATAATAATCTCTCGACAATTGAAACCCTTCTGACGTTTGGAAATTCTTAAAGACGGTAGGTATTGGCAAATCCCCTGTTAGCTCCTGTAAAGATCTTAATATTAGCGGACTAAACAAACATTTCTCTCATCCGCCTGTTTCTCTAGATCGTTGCACCAAAACTTCAACATTGTTGGAACTTTCCAACATGCCGATACCAAACTGCTCTCATTTTAATTTCAAGTCTATTTCGGAAGAGGACATAAAAGAATCTGTCTTAGCTATTTCATCATCAGCCATTGGTAATGATAACTTGTGTTCAAGAATGATAATTCTACCAGATTTGCTTCCCATTCTCTCGCATATTTACAATTTCTCATTATCTTCTTGTTCTTTTCCTTTGGCCTGGAAACTGGCTAACGTTACACCTTTAGCTAAAATAACTAATCCAACTTCTCATTCTCACTATTCTCACCTTTTTCCATTCTTCCCTTTCTCTCAAAAGTTCTTGAACACATGATTCAAAATCAAGTTTCAATTTTTTTAATGTCCAACAATTTGATCTCACCCGTCCAATCTGGATTTCGCCCCGGTCACAGTATTATGATCGCACTTCTTAAAGTGACTGACGATATTCGCTGGGCTATGGAGAAAAAGTCCCTCACAGTACTCGTTCTGCTCGATTTCAGTAGTGCCTTCAACTAGGCAACTTCAAGGTAGCGTTCTCTCTCCTCTCTTATCCTCCATCTTCATTAGCTCTGACACCAGATATATTTCATCCCACTTTCATTTTTATGCAGACGACTTGCAGCTTTATCGACATTTTTCGTTGGCCGACGCCGAAACTGCTATCACTTCCATGAATAATGACCTGGCTTGTATCAGTGAGTGGGCTAGGTCCTATGGTCTACACATTAACCCCGCCAAATCACAGGCCATGATCATAGGTAGTATGTATGTACGTAATGCGCTTGACCTATCATCCCTGACGCCATTACTTCTCGACGACACTTTAATCCCCTATACCGATACCGCTAAGAATTTAGGCGTTTTATTGAATTCTAATGCCATGTGGTGCTGGCTCAGAATGCCCCCACCCCATTTCCTCCAATGGGTGTCGTAAAAGCCGACTAAGGGATTAGCCGGAGGATGGGCAGCAGCGTCCTTCGAGTACATTAACAACTCAACTGCGATCGCCAACCCGCCTGCCAAGCGTGGCGATTATGTCAAAACCTCCCAATGAGCCCACAACACATCCATATCGGTGGTTGTGTTGATATTTGGGGGAGGCCTGTGGCCAGCAGTAGACTTCATTCAGCCGAAATGATTGGATTCTAGCCTGTCGTGGAGTGCACACGTTAATGAGATTAGTCGTAAGGTGCACAACTCTTTCCATTCGTTAAAATGCCTCCAGAGCTTTTAGCCTTTAAAGACTAAGATTACTCTCGCCCAATCTCTCATTCATCCGGTTATAGATTATGCTGATGCCTACTTTTTGAATGCCACTGAGAAGCTTTTAAACAAGCTTGAGCGCCTGCAAAATGTATGTATTCGTTTTGTTTTTGGTCTTAAGAAGTATGACCATGTATCCAACTTTCGCAAAGTACTCAAGTGGCTCCCTATCCATCTTCGCAGGAATACACGGATATTATGTCTTCTCTACAGCGTCCTTCACAAGCCTACATACCCTTCCTACTTGGCAGGGGCTTTTTCGTATGTTAGAGCTCCTGATGCCCCTTGCAGGCCCCACCTTAGATCCCTTTTACAATTCCCACCCCATAAATCCAATTACTATTCCTATTCTTAGTCTCTTCATGCAGCAAGACTGTGGAACTCGCTTCCGCCTAACATACGTGAATCCAAATCTATATCCGTTTTCAAAAAACGCGGTAAAGATCATTACCTCTCTTTATAATATTATGAAAGTATATGTATTTCACCATTATTATGTATGGTGTTTGTAATTATTATTGTTTTTCGTTTTTTATCGGTTTCTTAATTTATATTGCTATTACACACTGTATCTTCATTTAAAATTACACTCTCCTGTAGCAGGTCTGCTGGCAGAAATTTCTTTAGAAATAAGCAGTACCTTTGTACTTAAGATTTCCTAAATATTCTGTATGTTTCTATTATGGTGTGTACATAAATAATAAATAAATAAAATAGTAAAAATCTTTATATTATTTATTTATCTTTATGTATCCGTTTTCACATGTTATGCAATGCCAATACTATATAATTTATTTATTTAGGTTTATTGATCCCATACAAACATATTCTTATTTTGTTGGTTAGTAGTGTTAGTAATAATAGTGTAATGCCGTGTGGTGCCGGCTACAAAAAGCACCAACCCATCCCGTGGGTGCTGTAAAAAGCGACGATAGGATTAGACGGAAGATGGGTAGCAGCGTCCTTCGAGTACATTAACAAATCAACTGCGATCGCCAACCCGCGTGCCAAGTGTGGCGATTATGACAAAACCCCCCAATGAGCATACAATATACCGATATTGGTCGTTGTAGTGATCTTTAAGGGAGGCCTGTGTCCAGCAGTGGACTTTATTCGGCCGAAATGATGAGTGTTAGTATGCCTTAATAATTATGTTAGTATTGTGTTAGTGTAAGGGGCGCCTTTTGTAGCAACAGCCTCCTCCAAATTACTCTACCTTCCAACAGTATTACCATAGTCTGCTGTCATCATTCCACCTTGTTAATGGCCTACCTTGTCTCCTTTTCTTATATTACAGGTACCAAGTTGTTCGGGTTCGGACGGCATTCCGGGCCGTAGTCTATATGATATTTCAGCTCAATAGGTTGGGGATCCCGGTTTAAAAAATTCAGTTGCCATATTTGAGCCATACTAACAAGGCAGTTTAAATAAAAAATTGTAAAAAGTGAGAACGGCTTTTTCTCTAGTAATTATCGAAAACAACGATAGTTAGCCATATTGTTGACAAGCTCAGAGATGGTTCTCTGAGCTTGTCAACAATATGGCTATAATTCTATATGATTTGATTTTATTTAAGGATCTACAACAAAATAAAAGTTGAGTCAAGTAGTGTGCCCAATTCATCATATCAGCCACAGGACGTCCACTGCTGAACAAAGGCCTCCCCCTTAGATTTCCACAACGAGCGGTCACATGCCGCTCTCATCCAACGACTCCCAGCGACCTTCACTAGGTCGTCTGTCCACCTCGTTGGAGGTCGTCCCACGCTGCGTTTTCCGGTGCGCGGCCTCCATTCGAGAACCTTTGTGCCCCAACGGCCATCAGTTCTACGAGCAATGTGCCCTGCCCATTGCCAGTTCAGTTTACTAATCCTTTCAGCTATGTCGACAACTTTAGTTCTTCTACGGATCTCCTCATTTCTGATTCGATCTCGTAGAGAAATACCAAGCATAGCTCTCTCCATAGCTCGCTGAGTGACCTTGAGCTTTCTTATGAGGCCCATTGTGAGTGACCACGTCTCTGTTCCATATGTTATCACTGGTAACACACACTGGTTAAAGACTTGTGCCCAATTATAGGAGATCAAACGAGAGAAAAACACGTGCACATAACATTTTATAATGCGTATCGGCGATACTTGTAAAAAAATATATTACATTATTTAAAATATAAAATAAACTGCAGCATGAATGTTTTTAGCGTGTGAAACGACAAAAGCAGACTCTTTATCCAATTATTTCTTTACCACAATAACATGTTTTCAATATTCATGGCTAGGCAGTAGTTTTACCGTTCATTTTTTCTGCTCTATCCGCAACGTGAATGCCGTGACAGGTTCTGTGTATAAAGTAAAGCACGTCAATTTCCTTTGTGTAATTTGGCATTTAAGAGAACGTTTGAGCTAGCATAGATAGTGCTTGTACATATCTTATTATCCTGTCACTTTCCGAGACAGAGAACTAACAAAGTTAATCCTAACTATGTGATGAGATTCCCGGATGTTCACATGCCGGTGAAATAATTGATTAAGAGATTCGATCAGATCTCACAAGAGTTTTAAGCACGAATCTGAAAGTGTGGTTTTCGCAAAATTATCTACGTTAAAGAAATATTGTATGAAGTTAATAAGATATAAATAATTCTTCAGTACCGTAGCAGTGTGAGCTGTTTCTGCGGCCGTCAACGATAACAGTGCCGAAATAGCTATCGCAAAAATCTTATCGGCGTTGGGATCTTATAGGATCAAAATGTGGTTATGGCAATATATTTTCTATAGCTACTATAAAATGAATTTCCCTCACCCTATTCTAGTATCTACTAGTATATCATGTTTTTGCGTAGATTAACATTCTTTTATTGTCGTTATATTAGTAACTACTTAAGTATAATTCTTAGTGAATTATTAACTGATTTTGCGATAAAAGTTGCCTACAAAAGCAACTTTACGTACGTAAAGTTTCTGAATACTTTGCACATTATCAAAATGTCTTAACATTCATAATTTCGGCCGAATAAAGTCCACTGCTGGACACATGCCTCCCTCAAAGATTACCACAACGACCGATATCGGTGTTGTGTGCTCATTGGGCGGTTTTGCCATAATTGCCACTCTCGGCAGGCGGGTTGGCGATCGCAGTTGCGTTGTCAATGTATTCGAAGGACGCTGCTGCCCATCCTCCGGCTAATCCCTTAGTCGCCGTTTACGACACCCATGGGATGAGATGGGTTGGTGCTATTCGTAGCCGGCACCACACGGCAAACATTGACGTAGCTCAAATTACTACAACTCTATTCACCAAAATAGTCCAGCAAATGAGATTTTATCAAAGAAATATGTGTTAATACCGTAGTTTTTCTTTCCCGGATAAAATAAAATTTGCCATCTCTATTCTTTATTTCGTTCTCGTTCGTTTCGTTTATTCTCTCTATACCTTCTGCTGCGTTCACCCGGATAATTTGCGATACATTTCTTATGAACACAGATTAATGATCGAGCTATCTCTTGTGATTCGTTCCTTTAACAATCCTCCCATAATATGAAATGGGTCATTTCAAATGGGATTTTGTTCTGTTGTTCATTTCAACATCAAGAAGCCATAGAGAGGTGCGTAAACAGCTGTTTTGGTAAACACAACAAAGACATTTTTACAATTAATGCATTCAAAACCAAGATGTAATTCACAATTCAGAGTTTTTTTTGTTTAACCTGTTTATGAACGTATTTTAAAGCTAATCTATGCATTTAGTAAAATAGATTTATTGTAAGCCTTATTTTAACTTTCCGAAAAGAAATTACAGCTTCTTTTGAATATTTTATGGAAAATGTATTTCAACATATTACGAAGGCCTTCATTGTGTTAGTACTGTAATAAGGATGTAAATCGTAGCCATTTAGGATAAAATTTAATTTTTTTATTTTATTGGTGAGAATGACATTGACGGATGAGAAAAGAATTCGGCTGTGGACAGCAAGCTTGTCGGTCGTGAATTATTGTATTAGATTGCGAGAAGTGAATACATAAAATACATATAAATTATCAACAAATTATCACTGGAGTTTTATGTGAGATCCAACGCACCATAAACCATCATCGAGCACGCTCACCCTCACAGTACCCCAGCAAAGAATAGACTACCTCTCTCCACCGATGGAAGTCGTAAAATGCAACTAAGGGTCGATCAAGAGGATGGGCAGCAGCATCATCCCATTTGCTAATAACAAGATATTCTAAATTATAATGTAATGACCAATCTTCCAACTGTGCGTGGTGATTATGGCAATATGACTGCTGATTGTAGTAATCATAGGGAAGCCTATGTACAGCAGTAAACGTTTACGGGCTAATGCCTGTGTATCTCTGTGTGTATGTTGGTCATTAAGGCAGCCATCACTCGCATAAAAATTAGCATTAAAGATTACCATCCATTCAAGCATAAGTTCTGCTGCATTTACGGTTTGGAAAATTAGGTAGCTCACTGAAGTAGCTACGGCCAGGTTAGTTTACTTTGTATATTTTCACAGCATTATGTCACATGACAGTCTGTTGTGGGGATCAGCGGCAGACGTAGATTATATTTTTATATAAAAAGGGCCATCCGCGCGATCTATAATAATGCCCTCGCGAGTCTCTTAGCGTCATGTTTAAAGAAACTAATATACTTACATTGCCGTCACTCTCATCGTCATCTTTGATGATATTTTAAATATCCGCAAAAATCTGGACAAGTATTACGGAAGAAGCAATTTTCATGAAATAAATCGACGGCATAAACATAAAATATTAGTGCCCAAAGGACGTTGTTAAAACGGCATATGGCATATATTGCAAACTATACAAACATTTCAAGTTATTTAATACTAAAATTAATTATTATCTACAATTGAACGGACCATTTTGTAAGTGTCCGTTGTCCGAGATTGTTCTCGTAATGATTTTAAAAAGTGGTATCACGACTTTATTTTCTATGATATCCCAAGGCGCCATATTTGGACGTATACAACAATTCGCGCTTTCAGCGATTGATCTATGGATAACTATTTTATTGCAAACAGATGTATTAACGCCAAAGCGACAGAAAGCGCTTATTCGCAATTTATTATTGAATGAGCGATTGACTATTACGAGTGACATTTACACTAACCAAAACATTGTTATTTAGTTGAAGTAGTACAGGTATTTAGATTTCTCGCTGTCGGAACAGGCTGTGGGATACTCCCAGCGGGGTAAGGTGGCGTTGGCTGTCAGTCTAGAAATCGCCAACGCCTTCAACTCCATCCTGTAGGACACGATTAGGGGGGCACTAGTCCATCATCGATGCCCCCCGTACCTGCAGGGCATTAAAGGGGCCTATCGCGCAAGGCACATTCGCTACGTGGGCAGGGACGGTAGCGTAAAGCGGAGGGAGATTACGTGCGGGGTTCCGCAGGGGTCGGTTCTCTGCCACTTTTTATAGAACCTCGCCTACGACGCGGTCCTGCGTGGCGTTCTCCCTGCTGGCATCAGCTTGGTCTGTTACGCTGACACTCTTGTGTTGGCCAGCGGGGAGTCCTTCGAGGAAACCATCCGGCTTGCCGAGCAAGCGGTGGCAATTGTCGTGGCCAAAATCCACGCTCTGGGTCTGCAGATAGCGCCTCCCAAAACCGAGACGCTATGGTTCCACAAACTGCCGTGGAGTAGAGAATCACCTAGTTCGTGAATACGTGTTGGTGACGCACAAATCAGGCTGCGCAAGTATCTGAAGTACCTGGGGCTCACCCTGGACAGTCGTTGGGGCTTCGAAGAGCACTTCGCGCGCCTCGTCCCCCAAGTCAAGAGGGTTGTGGGTGCATTAAACCGGGTGCTGCCCAATCTCGGGGGATTGAGCGAGGAAGTTTGCCGTCTCTACGGGCATGTCTTACGCTCCATGGCCCTTTACTACTTGTCTGTATGGTCATCCCGGCTGTCAGGCATCCACCAGACCAAACAGAATATTTAATATAGAAATCGCTTTTCAAGAGAATAAAATTAATGCAAAACAAAATCCAAAAAGTAATATTTAAGAGCTAGGTTTGATCCCGAGAATAATGCAATGACAACCCGCGTGTTACTTTAGCAGGCTACGTAACCAGTTCGCAGTTTCCATCCCCACACGGATATTTGTATGATCTACAGACAGGTCGGGTCGGGCTTCGGGTCTGGGTGTTGTGCATGTGAGATTTATGTCTATAAACCGTACCCATGACAAAGGAGAAATTCTAGTATGGGATATAACTTCGGAAACAAAAAAAAAGATCATTCCGCCAAATGTGTTTTTAATTATGTCAATAAAAGCTACACACACCACTTTATTATGAACCTTTGCTACTTCTTAGAGTATGAAATAAGGAAATCCCACTGTGAGATTTCTTTTATTTCATTTGCGTAAGCAAATCAATTTCAAAATATTCCACTGGCTTCATTTACACAGAAGCGTAACAGTACAATAAAATAAAATCATATACAAAACCATTATCATTTGATGATGATGATTCATATCAACCGAAGGACGTTTGATTCTGTACAAAGGCCTCCCTCTCCCATAGATTTCTACACCAACCGGTTACATGCCACCCGCCTACTAAAAATAACTTTTTAAAACAACGAGAAGTTATATGTGTGCAATCTATATTTTGCCGTTGGTTTTCAATAAGTCTGTATGTAATACATCAAGGCCTACCGCATAGATTTCCACAATTCTCTTGTATCATTATATTATAATATATATTTATAATTAGTTCATTTTGGAGGAAATTTGCCAGTACTCACCGCACTTGGCAGGTGGGTTGGTCCAGGGGAGGAAATAAAATGATACTGAATCCGGATATCACACGGATAACCTGGGAGTGCTGCAATATCTGCTGCGGTGCCACATTTACTACAGGTACATCGAAGTGTAGACGTGCTTAAAATTACGCCACTATACATAAAAAAATAAAAAAGAGTACATGAACACAGCGCGGGAGTAAGGCAGCAATTCCATTGCAGAGAAGTGTGAGGAGAGGGACGTTATTTACCTGAAACAGTTCACCATCGCAACTGAGGATGCCTTCAAGCTACTGGAGAGCAAAAGGATTCGGTATTAGCATCAATGGCGAGTAAACTCACCTCCAAATACACGACGACATCGTAACCATGGCAGAATTGCTGCAAGAGCTCAGCAAAATGTTCGATGATCTCACGATAGATTCCCATCAGGTGGGCCTTAAAATTAACATGGACAGTACGAAAGTCATGTCAAGTGCCCATGTTGTGCCTATCCCAATATCCGATGGAAACTCTGTTTTCAAAGTAATAAGTATAGGTATTTCTTTTCCATGAGATAAATCATCCACTTAAGTAGGTCCAGCTGCGAGGAAGAGGTCAATCGTCGAATCCGACTCGGCTGGGCAGCGTTTGTAAATAAGTTTATTTGCATATATTAGATACTTTATATTATGAAGACACCGATAAATTCACCGGTGCATTGCAAGTCATGACTATTATAAAAATACTACCGGCCTCTATAAGTATTTTTTTTATCATATTAGTATAACAGTGTTTCTTTTTTCACTTTTCCCCTTACTAGCTTTCTTCAGTGTCGTGGGTGCGTTTACATACACAAATTTCACACACAATACACCCAGGCCCGGAACAACTACCTGCAGATCATACAATATTTATCCATGCGGGAATTGAACCCGCGACCCAGAGCGCAGCAGCCGCTGTGTCAGCCACTGCCCCAACCGTGCCGTCAAATTTATTTTAAGAGAATGAACATTATAATAAAACACTTTTAAACGGATTCTATCGCGTATATTTTAGGTTTTTTGTTTTTCCTGACGTTTCGAACACTTTGCAGGGTTCGTGGTCGCAGGATGACTAAGGTGACAGGCGTCGTTACAGATTTTAAACACCTAAAATATACGCGATAGAATCCGTTTAAAAGTGTTTTATTATAATGTGTAATACTCGCGAAAACCTAAGACATTATTATATAGAATGAACATGTTAAACGAATTTAAAACTAGATTGTAAGAAACCTATTCTTTATGATTGACATTGCCTAGTGCAATTGCCAAGGAACCTTTAAATAGTTTTAACTGTCAGGTAATTCGCAGATGTGCGCAGTATAGCACAGCGCACAGGGAAGCCTCGGCAGATCCTTTACAATCCCCCATTGACCGCTTTACAGTCATCCTCTCCGAGATGTGACTATAGGCGTGGCACCAGTGGGCGGCTCTAGTGTGATCATACGAGGACCTGAAGCCCTTAGGTGCCGAAGATGACCACCCCAGCGATTTTGGCCGGTAGCCCGCATGCCCCTTCGCCCTTCCCCGGAGGGAAGGAAGTTCATGAGAATTTCCACTGGGTCCACAAAAAAAAAATGTAATTTGCAGAAGCAGCCAGATATTTTGGACTAAACACTACTACTATTACAGTACTTACCCGTTTCTTTATTCTTATATACCCTACTAATCATTCATAAAATTCAGCATTAATGAATCCAAATGATTTATTATCGTAATCGGTGTTTAAATCCAAATTAATTCAAGTAGATCTCACACAAAAGCTTAAAAAACTTTCACAAAACATCCATCAAAAAGCTTAATCTAAGTTATCAACATATTCATATTTCATGCTCAAGTTAGATGAAATATTTTGTGTTAAATTTGGTACGCCTTATGAATATACATCCCACTTCATTCTTATAATTTGTCGTGAAATTATACACAGAGCGTCATCATTATTTAGCTTCTATTTTTAACACTACGCATCAACTTGCGTAGTTAAATAACCAGAAGGGCAGAAAACTGGACTGCAATTAACTGTCGGTGTAAATGATGTCTAACGGACCGGTTGTACACTGGTTCTAAATGGAGACCAGGAGAATGGCAAGGCCTATACTCTACAAGTAGATAGTTTGTTTAGCAAAGCCTTAGTTGGTGCACGCGACGCTCAGACCGCGTGAAGGAAACATAACCGTTACAAACTTTCGAATTTCAAATAATAAATAAGTATAAAAAATAAAAAAAACATTGTGTATTTTTGTGGAGTGTTATTATACACAGTAAGTATTTCCTTATATATTATTACAGTAATGACATTTAAATTACTAGTTTGAAGGTATTCGGTATTTTAATTAAATTTCATTCATTGTTTAATTTTACTAGACTGTGGCAAGCGTACTTCTCTTTTAATGAATTTTTTATAATTAAAAACACGGACTCATGTAATAAGCATTACGCCAACTGTTGACATTTCATATTTTAGATAATCTTGAATATAAAGCGTGAAATTGCAATGAAAATAAGGGGCATTGATTCTTAAATAAAATGCCACAAATTGTAAAGTAAGTAATAAGACCAACTAAAACATATATATGAACATTGAGAGTTTAAACATATTTTTATTTCTTTATAATTTATATTATTGATTTATCTAGTTTTCAATCATTACCACTGCTAGCTTTATAATCACAAAATACTTAATAGCCAAAGTTAAGACAATAATAAAAATAATTTATTCCCATCTAGTTTTTAATCATTTGTGCTATTGTACGTAATAACAAACGGTAAAGCGAGAACAATAGATAAATCTTGTATTCCTTAAAGCAAACACTCGCAATCGGATAAACGCACATAGCATTACTGATATGGTTCTCTTTGTTCATTCATTATTATTTGGAATTTGCCGTATGGATCTGTACGTACTTTAATTTGATCTTCGATTAGTATTAAATAACCGTAAACATATCTACATATTCTACGGCTTGCTAGGAATATATAAGTCTTGCCTTGGTATGTATATGATGTAAATAATTGTGAAACCAAGTATCTTTAGAAGAAAACTGTAGTTTATTTGAAGTTTTAGATTTAACCCCAAATTTATAAAAGCAATTAACCGTTTAGTTTAATAAAAAGCTACACACCGATTTCTAAATTATTTTTGATACATTACACCTACTAGTTATTTTCGTTAAAATATACAAATAATATTAGAAATACTTTATACAATACAATAAATAAAATAATCCATATAAATAATCCAATATTAATTCAGCAGTTACTTTTTTAATATTTATTATTAAAATATTATATATATTATATTATTATTTAATATTTTTTTAACGTTGCCCCACACTAGGATTTCTCCCGTGTCGTGGGTGCGTTAACAGACATAAATTACTTACGCAATACACCCAGACCCGGAACAAATACTTGCAGATCATACAAATATTTGTTCCGTGCGGGAATCAAACCCGCGACCCGGAGCGCAGCAGCCGACTGTATCAGCCACTGCACCAAACGTGCCGTCAGTTATAAATATAATCTAAAATAATACTTAATAATAATGACAGATTTTGTAGTAGCTGGAACGTTAAATTAATTGTCGTATGCAGAAATGGTTAACTTCGTATATGGAATTTAATATTCCATCATCAAAAACCTCTATAGATTTGTTTTTGGTACAAGCTGAGCGCTAGAGCGTAGCGCTATGCATACCAAATTACCCTTAAAACTATGCTATTTCGTGTTAGGTCGTTTAAACATTGCTTACTAGGAAATGGACTTCCATTACCACAAGCTTATTAATGTTGTTATTTATAATATGATTGTCTTTATGAACATAATCAAACAGGTTCCTATACACCTGGCAAGTATTTTAATGATCATGGCCTGTGTTTTTTTGTGGTAGACTGATGTTTGGTGGCTGTTTATAATAATGATTACGATATAACAAGCGTAATTATGAGCTTATTAAGATTCATCGCCATATTAGAAAAACGGTATTCTAGAAACGAGGTCTGCAAAATACATAATTAAAAACTAGTATATATACTTGTATGTAAAAAAAATTATAATCCATGTTATTTATCTTTTCGTAACATCACATTGTTTGAATTCAGTTCATATATTATTATAGTTAGATATAGAATTATTCGTAGGTATGGTAATAGTGACTCAGGGATTATCTCAATAGGATGAGCAGTAGTGTCCCCTGAGTTGTGCTATTTCACTTTCCCCTACGATCGTTTAATTAAGCGGTAATTGGGATACCCAGGGAACAACAGTAGACGTTTTCTGGTTGAAAAGATGATGATTAGAGAGATATTCATGAAATATAGCCAGCAACGCATATTGTGGTGGCCCAGAGTTTCCCAGACTCAATTCTTGGGTTGAGTGTTCAAATGCCAGGCACATTCCATGTTACATTTTAAATGTCATATGTACTTTTATTTTATAGTCTACTGACTTTAACGGTGAAAACGTCCCGTCGTGAGGAAACCGGTTCTAAATCGCAGAAACGCAATGAAGAGCAATCGTGGCGTTCAATATTTTTCTTTTGTGTATGATGCCTTTATTAGTGGCACATTTACAGACTGATATTATAGTTAGCCATATAATAAGCTGCTTTAAGCGTGTTTCGAATAGTATTGTAAGCTTTGTTAGCATCACTCATAATTATATCTACATTAAAGTGGCTCTAACACCGTAGACGGTGACCTATGATGTGCCTGCAACAGTAATTACTGCGTAAATAGCTGACTGTCCAATTGTCTCACCAGGCGTTTTGATGGAAAATGCATAAGTTAAATGCAACTGCAATGCAGACATTCCTTGCATTTTGTTAATATATTTTTAAGTTAATTTGTGTCGTTTTTATCACCTTAATTGTTCACGTTATGAAAATAGCCTATTCCATCGTTAAATGTTTTGACTTGTTCGAAGTTATTTACACTAAAAGATTATATTATGTGATTATGAGGTATAAATCCAAACCCTTGGAAACTTCTGGCAAATATGAAATATATAATAAAAGGAAATAACAGACATATGAACAGCGTTAACGGATGATTGTTGATGCTCTTACAAATCGCCTCATCAGTCAAGTGGCATTCCGTTAGATATTAATCATGCATATCAACAATATGGATTAGTCAATTATTCCACTACAAAACTAGTAATATTTGCTGCATAGTTAAACATATCCGTGTAGTGTCCGCATTAAGAATATAGTACAACTCTATCTCCTCCCGTAGATGTCATAAAAGGTGACTAAAGGACGCTAATCTCTAAACCAGATGGATGGGCAGCAGCGGCCCTTCTGTGAAACAGTAGCCATACTGCGCTCACCAACCCGACTGCCAAGCGTGGTGAGTACTGGCAAATTCCCCCAAAATTATGACACAATTGTTGATATCTAAGGGAGAGACCTTTGTTCAGCAGTGGGGATGTCTTATGGCTGATATGATGATGATGATGATGAATCCGATGTGTAGGTTTTTTCTTTGGGTACCTATATATTGGTTTTATATTCGAAATTAATCATAATAATGCATTAATTTACTTCTTTTAACTACGTTATTTTGTTTTAAAAAGTTTTTATTTTTTTATTTTTTTATTGTTACTTCTATGCTCTTCATCTTATTTATAAATTAGAATAGTGTAGAAGGCTTGGCTTAATTTCTTTCAATTATTTCGTACATCTTGCTATAGCTAAACAGTTCACCCATCGTCCTTAGAATAAATTCCTACATCCAAGATAGATTATTTACCCTTTGTTTCCATTGTACTATTTACATATATTGCAATCTAAATTCCATTTCGGCATACCTACTTACTCGTATAAAATGTGAAACATGTTGCTGTTTTCTTAATGAGCTGTGTAATATTTGTTCTTTGAGTAATATATTTGATTCTCTTATTTTGTTGCCGTTACCGAGTGGTGCCAGCTAAGAATAACATCACCTCATCTCATCCCATAGGCGTCGTAGAAGACGACTATAGGATTAGCGAGAGGATGGGTAGCAGCATCCTTTGTGTACTTTATAACTCAACGTGTGAATGTGAAACGTGAAACTAACGCGAACGTGTGTGAACGCCAACCCGCCAGCCAAGCGTGGCGATCATGGCAATGCCAATGAGGGTACAACAGAAACCAGACCGGTCATTTTGACGATCTTTGGTGGGGGCTAATGTCCAGCAGTGGACGTCTTTCGGCTGAGATGATGATGATGATGACTCATATTTTAAATTTAATTGTGTTTTGTTTAATACAATCTTTGCCCCACACTAGGATTTCTCCTGTGTCGTGGGTGCGTTTACAGACACAAATTTCACACATTATACACCCAGACCCGGAACAACTACCTGGAGATCATACAAATATTTGTTCCATGAGGGAATCGAACCCACGACTCGGGGCGCAGCAGTCGACTGTATCAGCCACTGCACCAACTGTGCCGTCAAATATATAAAAACAACATAAGTAATAATAATATAAACAAAAATTGGATGATACTATGATGATGAAAGTAAAAGAAAATATTTTACTTTGTATTATCACATCAGTCATAGTCAAGCGAGAAAACGGAAATATCCATTTAAAAAAATATCAGTCAAGCTATTTCTCGGTATAAAAGTATCCCATGTCCTTTTCATAGTAGCAGTTCAGCTCTGTGCAAAATTTCTTTGAAATAGCTGTATTGATTGAGATGTCAATAAATAACAAACAAACACACTTTCGGATTTCTAATACTACGAGTAATATCTAATAGTATGGATGCCTGATCAGATGATTATGAGAATTAACACTAAAGTAGACTAGATATCTACCGTATTCATTGTTTTTTTATTGCTGGGCAAGCAGCAAAACAAAACTCTACAGTTTTGTTATACTCTGATATTTTAACTTTCCTATTGACCTAAATTATTCACAAATTATATATTTTTTCTATGTCAGTGACTTATCACAACAGCAATGAAGACCCGGAGCTCCGCGATGATGTAATTGTAGATTGTAACACAATTTTGTATTCCACAAATCACAGGTCAAGTTCAATTGTTGAGACGCACTGAGCTGTACGTAAGAGTCACTCGGAGTTCCGTTATGAGATCCGAAAATATATTTAAGTATTATACAAATAATATGGAAGTTTGTTGTTGTTATTTGTTATGAATTGCGTACAAATCGTTTAGTGATTTATATGAAAATCAACACTGCTCATTTTAAAAGTTTCTAAACATACGCAGAGCACGGGGGCAATTCCATTGCAGAGAGGTGTGAGAAAAGGGACGTCATTTCCCGTAAACTATTCACCGCTGCAATGGATGATGCCTTCAAGCTACTAGAGTGAAAAAGTTTCGGCTTTTAAATCAATGGTGAGTATATCACTCACCTTTGATTTGCCGACAACATCGTAGTCATGGCAGAATCGCTGCAAGTACTCGGCTCAATGCTCCCCAGTTCCCCAATAGGTGGCCTTAAATTAATTTTTAATTAATTAAAGAATTGGTGAGCGCAGTATGTATTCCAAAGAAGAGACGCTGCCGACTATCTCTCTGGGTTAGATTCCCTTCTGGTTTAGATGCTTTTACGATATCTACGGAATGAGATGGAGTGGTGCTATATTCTTAATCCGGACACCACACGGAATTACACGGAGACTTAGAAACAGCACGGGAATGGAAGAATGGTTTATATTATGGATAAATAATATAGACGTATATCGATTTTTTGTATACAACCAAGTTACAAGACTAGCATATCATTCAATTAGTGACAGCTAGTTAGTTAGGTAGTAAGCCTCATGCCTGCCCATCATCACCATCATATCAGCCACAAGACGTCCACTGCTGAACAAAGGCCTCCTCCTTAGATTTCCACAACGAGCGGTCACATGCCGCTCTCATCCAACGACTCCCAGTGACCCTCACCAGGTCGTCCGTCCACCTCGTTGGAGGTCGTCCCATGCTGCGCTTTCCGGTGCGCGGTCTCCATTGGAGAACCTTTGTGCCCCAAACGGCCATCAGTTCTACGAGCAATGTGCCCTGCCCATGATAAATATAATACTACCAAGGGCTAGTCCTATGTATCCAACTGCACCCGTCGCCTCGAGAAATTACTTATTTAGTCTCTTATGCCCAATTATTTTACTAGCTACCCTTCTCTCTAGTGCCCTTCAAACCGGAACACAGTAATGTTTAAAGTTTAAATACTACTGCTTGGTGGCAGAACATCTGCTTAGCCGGACTTGCAAGAATGGAACTAATACCAGTAGTAGTTTTACTATTGCTGCAGGTTATCAAATTCTTTTCGCCCTCGTCGTATTAAAAACTGAACGTATTTATAATGTAATGGAAACCCTGTGCAACTAAAAAGGATCGTATATTTATTTCGATAGTGATTTTCTTAATAAGATTCTAACCCTGACTGACACACAATGCGCAGCGTAAATCTGTGGGTCTAGAAGCGTGAAATTTTGTTAAGGCGTTTCTTGTAGGTTTCGTGTGGTGTCCGGATTAAGAATATGGTACCACTCCATCTCCTCCCATGGATGTCGTAAAAGGCGACTAAAGGACTCTAAACCAGAGATGGGCAACAGCGTCCCTTCTGTAGAACAGTAGCCAATCTGTGCTCACTAACCCACCTGCCAAGCGTGGTGAGTACTGGTCAATCCCCCCCAAAATGATGACACACGGCATGTAACCGGTCGTCTTATGAGGGAGGCTCTTGCTACATCAGTGGACGGTTTTTGACTAATATGATGAGCCCAATGAATATTTTATTAATAGATCTGGTACACTGCCAGTACTATATAAAATGGCAACAAATACGAATTATAAAAACATACACTATTATTCTATTTACAACAAGTAGAAAAATGTACTTATTTCTTATGAATTGGCCTAAATTCAATCAGCATAATATTTGAGCCTGTTGGCACGCTGGTGAGGTGCCGCATCGGTCGCATGATACGATCGGTGTATCTTTTACAAAAAGTTCGTTATATTAGAATTTATATTGTTTATACTCGTACTTTCGTTTAAGTAAATGGTTACTTAAATATATATGATATACATATCGATACTAAATGTCACCTTCACGGGTTGGACAGGGTTTATAATACATATTGTAAAGAAACAAAAAAGAAGCCTTTCGTTATGTAATGTAAAGTGGACAATTTATTATATTATATATTGATAAACTCATATTATTTAGCTTCTAAACTCAATTTTAACACAACAAAAACTTGTTTTCTTTAAAAGTGACTCTGTACTTGTATAAAACGTGATGAATATTAGTGAGTACAAGAAAACAACATCCAAAACCTGGACCTATATGTACTTATGGTAAATGATCAAATTCCCTTGATATCGCTAATTGTGGCTGTCTTACGACAGCTATATTCCTCTATGACTGAACTAACTGACTATAAACAAAAAAAACTATAAAAGATTGGCTATGTATGCTTCAAAGTACTCCTCCTCATCGCTGTCAGCTGGTAAAGTTTCCAGAAGACTGGTAGCGTGGCTACGTTGAATACCAATACTTAAAAGACAAGGCCAGCTCTCTGGTCACGCGAAATGTCAACCTCTGTCGGTCTGTCTGGAAATATAATTGTTTTATTTTATTTATCAGCCTAAAGTGAAGTTCCTTAACCACTAAGTAAACTACGATCTAATTTATTTACTACATGGTTTCAAACCGGATGCCTGCAATCCGAATTATAATTATCAAGAGGACAGACAACATATACCTGTGTACTAATTAATATAACACAGCAATTAATAATCAATCTGTCAAGCGTGATTATTACAGCAATATTAACAAGTAGGTACAAATAGCACCAACCCATCTCACCCCGTGGGTGTCGTAAAAGGCGACTAAGGGATTAGCCGGAGGATGGGCAGCAGTGTCCTTTGAATACATCAACAACTCAACTGTGATAACCAACGCGCCTGCCAGGCGTGGCGATTATGGCAATACCCCCCAATGAGCACACAACAGACCGATGTCGGTCGTTGTGGTGATTTTTGTGGGAGGCCTGTGTCCAGCAGTGGACTTTATTCGGCCAAAATAATGATGATGATGAGGTATCAGTATTGTCTCAAAGATCAGGTCAACACAAAATATTTCGTCAGCAGATAAAGTTAGGAAATTCAAATGACCAAAAAATTACAAGCCAGTATTCCTGAATGTTAATAAAAACTATACGTTAGTACTTTAGTCCACTCACATTTTCTTGCTATTAAATCCATGCAATATAGAGCTCTATTATATAGAGCTGAATATACTATATATAGGGAATTCAGTACCATTTAATTTATTTAAGTATACCTATATCCTTAACTTTTCCGTGTGGTGTCTGGAATAAGAATATAACACCACTCCATCTCCTTCCGCGGATGTCGTAAAAGGCAACTAAGAGACTCTAAAATAGAGGAATAGGCAGTAGTGTCCCTTCTGTGGAACAGAGGCCCAAGCACGAACAATTTGCGAAAAAGTATTCATATTGTATCGTTAATGTGAGTCAATTTGGAATACTACTATTCTATAGCATTTTCGTTTAAATTTATACGACAAACACAATTCGTATCATATATAGGTATGAATAAAGTCTTCAGTTTAAATAAAAATCAAGTATTTTCAATATAAAATTCACTCCCATTAGCGATACGTTTACGTTACTATACGTAAATATATTCATGCTAGGCCCTCAGTAGCCATACTGCGCTTACCAACTCGCTTGCCAAGCGTGATGAGTATTGGCAAATAACCGCCAAAAATTATGACACAATTGCGGAAATCTATAGCGGAGGGCTTTGTTCAGTAGTAGATGTATAAATGGCTGATATGATGATGTGATGGTCAAATATTGACGGTACTTATGTAATGAAATGAATATTTGCGGATGAATTAATTTTTGCGTTGTTATGTAAATAATTATGAGTTCAGGATCAATATGATCACCTTTGTATGAGTGGTTTACGCAGTATGATTATTTATCTTTCCATTTGGTTCATGTTAGTATTTTTGATATCTGATAAGGAATCAAATACGTCACCGATGGCCTATTTCTGTTTTGACACAAAATTCTACTATCGACCTCATAACGCTGTACTATTACCGTGTCTCCAGAACGCGCCAGTTCGCTATAATATTACATAAGAGCATAGGTCACAATTAACTCGAGGTAGGGCTTAATAGACTATATGCAATGGCTTCCGCTGTGTTTTCGTCAGACGGGCCTTTTGTCGCCAGCGCAGGTATGACTAATGGATTCACTCTCGCAGAAAATTGGAATATTCACAAAACTGAATGAAAAGAATTCTGTTGAATAACCAGTATGTAGTTTACTGGAATCGCGGTATACACTTTACTGAGGGCTGTTAATATGAATGTGGTTTCAGTTTGATGATATACCAAATACTTAAAACGAATATCTCGCTATTTTCTTAGCTTAAAAAATATTATTATTCATCGTCTGTTTTGTTTAATCATAGTTTATGCGTATCTGAGACATTATGGCTTTCTAATATTGAAAGCATTTTTGTGAATCGATCCAAGTTTCCAAATTTCCCTCATAGAACAGACTTCACACTCTCTTTATAATACGGATTGTCTTTAACGATGAGTATATGAAGCCTCAACTAAAACTATGGTTCCAATATTGAAATGTTACGAGTGTTTATTTAGGCAAGAAAAATATGACAAAATCCTGGCATGTCCTTGTGGTGTCCAGATTAAGAATGTAGCACCACTCCATCTCCTCCCGTGGATGTCGTAAAAAGCGACTGAGGAACTTCATATCAGAGGGATGGGCAACAGCGTCCCTTTTGTAGAACAATAGACATACTGTTCTCACCAACCCGCCTACCATGCGTGGTGAGTACTGGAAAATTCCCTCCGAAATGACGACACAATTGCGGAAATGTATGGTGGAGAGTTTGTTCAGCAGTGGACGTCCTTCGGGTGATAGGATGATGACAACAAACCACTATTATATATTTAAGATCGGGTTATCCGATTGCTATGTGTCATAATAACTTTGAGATGACGTAAATGCCAAGTGAAAGTACGAATGACGAAAAGTCTAAGATTGATGTAATGTTTCGAACATGACTTTATGCCGCTAAGTAAGATGGCCAGAATTATATAACTTTGAATTTGATCGTATAAAAACCATAAACCAAAAATCTAATTGACATTACATTTATACATAGACTTTGTTTCTCTAATGGCAAGGCCAAATGCGGAGTTGTATGTTTACATACCCACAGATCGCGAGTGATGGTATTAGGTTCCATGAAATAGGTTAACATATTCCCGTCTACCACAATTTCAAACTCTGGGCTACAACAGAATAACTCAGTAAAAATGCCTGACCTGGTTATCGAATAACTTTTTTGATGGCAGAGATTATAACCACCAGACAAAAAGCCCATCAAATACATTGATTTCAAATGATCATCCATCCAACGCGTGACCGCGGCTGTGCAGCTTCACATCGCGGACCGGTCCATCTACGTAGCATTCAATAAATTACAAACACCTCAAATAATAGTTTACCTCTTTACTACATTACTTTTTATTCTAATCACTAGATCAGACTTATATAGAATAGAATAGAATATCACTTTGTTGTACACCAAAATAATATAAAGGACTATTTAAAATAGTTAGCGTGGCACAATGGGCGGTCTAATCGCTAAAAGCGATCTTTTACAGACAACCTTTGGATGGATTTAGAGGTAGGAAAATAAAGAAATTCTGGTAGTCTGTGGTGTACTGAACGATGATGTAGATAATAATATCGATATATATACAAGAAAATACAGGTATTTGCATAAATAAATAGTATAACTACACCAATTTGCATATTAATACATAAATACAAATATATCTATGTATAATATCTTATTAAATATAGATATATTTGCTGATACAATACTGGATATTTAAGTGAACTAAAGAGATAGATAATGCTCTTTTACCATTTTTTTAAATGCTCGTAATGATTGTGCTTGTGTGCCCTCGAGAAATGCCTGGGGGGGTGGCCTCTTTACAGTTGCCTTCCCTTCACTAGAGGGGATGACCACTTCACAGTCATCCCCTCCGAGATGTGCCTAAAGGCGTGGCACCAACGGGTGGCTCTAGATGGAGATTATTCGAGTTCCTGGAGCTACTTCGTACTTCAAACGATTTGTCCAAAAAAACTGTGGAATGCAGAGGGATCTTAAGCCTCAGATTTTCCGACGATCTAAGATATCTGTTATGTGTGTCATGAAGGAAGTGAAAACGTTCTTTAAGATAAGAGGGGGTCGAGGGATTAAACAGAACACTGTAAAGTAAGGATAATATATGAGAATTCCTGCGCAAGCGAATTGGAAGCCACTTGAGCTTTATGCGAAATTCTGATACATGGTCATATTTACGCAAACAAAATATCGCAAGCAGAAATTTTGAAGTATATATATATATATATATACACATAACTAAAAATATACACAATATTTACCTGGACAAAGTCGCGAGCGTTGTTAGTTTCAAATAAAATAACAGAAATATATAGAAGATTTTATTCCAGATTTCGTAGTCGCTGTTCAATTCATTAAAATATTTCTTTTGTAAAGAGCTACGATCCAAATGTATAACTAAATTTTGACTGTTCAAATTTATGCCTCCATAAAGTTAAATTGATTATAACGAGACAGTCATTTTCAAAATGTAATATTGTTTGCTGTCTGTAATAACGGCATTTATTTCTTGCATATATCGAGCTTGTTTCCAAAATATTATTGATACCATTTTACGTTCAAAACTCTTAGTAGTATAGCAATTTAAAGTTTTATTATCTATATTTATGTCAAGCTATCACTGCGCCTCTGCTTGCATTTAAATTCTAAAGTTGTAAATTATCTGGGATGAATATTTCCGTAAATTAAGCGCATCGTTATAAGGATTTATAGAATACAAGCCGTTAACCTTCCACTTCGGTGGGCATCCCGCGTGTTTTTTATGATATAGGTATTACAACATATTGGATAGCATAAAAGCCTTCTCCATGAAAAAATATCATATATGTGCCAAGTTTCATGGTGATCTGTCAAACTTCTTCTTTCTTTCTTTCTTCTTCTTTTCGCGTGGTTAGTGGGCGACCTTTCAACAAATCAGACATTGTTCAAGCGACCCAAAGCTCTCCGACTTGGCTTAACGGCTACCATCTAATGACAATAACTGAGACCGATGATTTTACGTGCCCTTCCGAAGCACGGAGACGCTCAGTTCAAATGCCACTATGCGGTCACCGATCTGTAGACTGACCGCGTCGAGCGTTTACCGGTCAGAGAGTGCAACTGGTTATGAGCGCCTCGAATCGGTCAAACTGTGTCAAAGTCTATTAATCTTAAACAAATATAATATATCTATTTATGTACTGTATGGTATGTTTTTGTTATATAACGTTTATATTATACTGTATATATATTGAATTTTATCGAATATTTAAGAATTTATAACAAACAAAATGTACAGAGATTGATGAGATTTTTTAATCTGAATAATATCTGGTAGAGAGTGAGTGCCTTAGGAACCACAATTGTGTAAAAGTAAATATTTTTTTTGGGATTCAAGCAACTTCTATCCCCCATGGGCATAACACGTTCCCTGTTCCAAACAAAACAGCAAAGCAGTCCCCACATCCAATTGACTTTTTGCAGCAAATATATTTGCGAGATACTCAAAAAAAAACATCGTAAGTAATTAACACTTTCCTGAATCACACTATGGTTCATATTTAGCTTTTTTTTACATTTGGCTGCTGAGCAATCAGTACGTTGAACAATGAAACGGCCATTCATGACATAGTATACTGGGAAGTAGACACTATACGAGCGCATTGAGACTATTTAGCCTTTGCACTATAATAAGTAAAAAAAACTAATAAAACTAGAACGCAAAAAAACGTTACTCAGCATTTTTTTTGTTTGGTTTGTTGCCAACCCTGTGTCAGAGATTGGACATCTCTAGCCACCTAAAGGCCTCCGACTTGGCTTAACGACTGCCGTCTAATGACAGCAACCGGGACTAACGATTTCATGTGCCCTCCAAAAAAGAAGACGCTCAGTCCATTATGCGGTCACCCATCCATAGTCTGACCGCGCCAACTATCACTCAACCTCTTGGCCGTGAGTACCAAGAGTCATTTATGATATAAGTAGGCATAGATATTACCGATAACAATTCATGACAACCATAAGCAAAAAAATTCTAAATCCAAAAATAGAATACCCACTGATATGAGCAGAGTACGCTATTCTTTCTTTTTTTTACATTGTTGAACACATAAATACTCATTCCCAATCTGCCATGTTGGTTTGACTGACATATCAAAGTCAGCCATATTTACGTTACCTACATGTAAACTTGCCAGCCAGCGGATTCATACGCTTTAAATGAATCCATCAGAGCTTTCTTAGTGAAAATTTAATCATACTGAAAATATCTTTCTTTCACTGAAAAATACGTAAACAAATTGTAAATGGAGTACTTCAGGTATTTATTGCCAAAATAGTAAAAATAAATTAAGTCAAGTTACATCTAATAATACGGCAGGTATTATATGAGAATGATCACCATATCAGCCTTTGTGAAACTTTGTGTTGGACATTCTTAGCACTCTTCTCCATTATTTTTCGACCATAGTGACGATGTTCTGCCCATGATCTGCATCTTGGCAGTCTAGCATTAAACACGACGAAACATTGGTCTCCATTATGTGACCGTCTTTGTCTATCTTCTATCTTTCCTCCTAGTCAAGCGAACCCAACTTCACTATAGATTTGCAATCACTTATCCTCGTTGACAATTTTTGTGTGACGTTGAATTTAAGCATTGGATATACAGTACAAAAGGAAGATTTCGAGCATAATGCGCTCCATTAACTTTGTGCAACCCTAGTTTTATGTATATACATACTTTTTTGTGAGCCACCATCTCTAGAACTTAAAGTAAGTACTGGTGGGACCATTTGGTCACATAGCTTTAAAAAAAAACCTTGGACTTCAAGTATTGTGGGAATTTTGATTTTAAGATGTTTTGCAACTTATCAAACACAGCAAATCTCAACTGGATTCCTCTAGAAATCTCATTTTACTGGGAATGTCGGCAGAAAGATACACTATTTCCTTAGTATCATATTTAATTCCGCAGTTACCTAAGACTATGCTAATTTTTGGTCCTAGTACATTTTCATCTTTATAAGAGTATAAACCTTTTATAATATCCTTAAATTAGAAAAGATAATATCCTTAAAATTCAGATAAGTCCGCTCACTGTAAAATTACTATTCATAGAATGATAGGAATAATTATAAATGGTGTACAATAAAGAATATTCTATTATATTCAAAATTTCCTGTTTTTAAAGTCTGTGCCAACAAGTATAAAAATTTGGAGCATTGTTTAATTTCGATCAAAAGTCTGTCTGTTCTATGAACATAAACTAAATATTGACGGCACCGTTGGTGCAGTAGCTGATACAGTCGGCGGCTGCGCTCCAGTCCGTGGGTTCGATTCCCGCACGGAACAAAGATCCGGGTCTGGGTGTATTGTATGTGGAATTCATGTCTGTAAATGCACCCACGACATAGGAGAAATGCTAGTGCAAAAAAAAAAAAAACACAGATATAACAAAAGAAGTAAGAAAGACCAAATTATTGAAGTTTAAGCCGCACTCTGGGCTAGTGAGCTAGTCACCGTCGAACGGTAGAGCCAGCGCTGATATCTTCTTTAGTAAACCGTTCGGAATTTGAATTTTCCAGTGTCACTTACAGGTAACATAAAATCAGTCATAAAATGAAAAAAGAAAGATATAAAAGAGGTGGAAGTTCTACAACATTATGACATTGGATGTAGATAATAACGAATCTCAATAGATTTTTTCTATTCTTGTGTGTGTGTGTGTGTTGCTCAAACCACCTAAAGGCCTCCCGTCTTGGATTTACCACTACCGTCTAATGACAACAGCCGGTATCTATGAAATTGCTGTTTTGTACTAAATAAAGTGTAGTAATTTTTATTTTATATCTTTTTAATTTATTTCATTAATCAAAGTAATCACCCATGCAATCAATGCATCTTTGACAACACAGTGGCAGTTTATTGATGTCCTTCTTGAAGAAACCAGATGGATGGGAGGCGACAAACTCTTCAAAGGTACTTTGTACTGCCTCTTGGGTATAGAATTTAAAAAGGATGGAGAGTTTCCAACCCCAGCTCTTGTAGCATAGAAACCATTGTTGTGAAGTATGGGGTCGCAAATCAAGCAAGCAAATCAAAGCTGGTTGGAGGTGCGAGTTTCTCCATCATAGTGTTCACTTTTTCACAGTACATATCTGCAGTAATGCTCATCCCGTTTGGTAAGAAGCTGTGATGAATCACACCGGCACTAGAGCACCAAATAATGACTATCATTTTATAGGGTTATTTTTCGTTTAGGGCATTGATAAGATGCTGAACCAGGATCTAACCAACTTTCTGAGCGCTTGCGATTGTCAAACAGAATCCATGTTTCATCGCAGCTGACAATGCGTTACAAAATTCCTTTGTGTCTGTGCCTATTGAGAAGCGCAAGGGGTATCCATTTGTCAAGCTATTTTACCTTGCCAATTAGTCTCTGGGTTCGCGTATGCCAGCATACCGCTTTACAGTCACCTTCTCCAAGATGTTTCAAATGTGTCTCTATAGGCATGGTACTACTGGGCGGCTCTAGTGTATGTGTGATTATACAAGGACCTGGAGCCCCCGTAGGTGCCGAAGATGACCAATTTCCACTGGGTTAATTAAAAAAAGGTCCCAAGGGATTGGTTTTGTGATCAGCATGCCTTGTGTTCATGAATAAAGGACCTGTGGGTCTCAAGAACAATTCCGGATCTTGTGTTGTCTTTTATGATGCTTCTGATACATGAAGATAATGATATGATAAAGATACTACTAAGCTTTTTTAGTGAAAACATTCCAAACCTTTATTAATGGTTAATTTTCTAAAGTAGTCCTGGATGTTATTGAATTTTTTTGGATAAACTAAGACTAAGCGTTCCAACTAGATGTGGTTTACCAATCGTTTATATGAACTGTTTGGTAATATATAAATACCATTGTTTTAAATGGAGCATAATTATAAAAAAATGGTGGTAGGCGTAAGCCAGAAAGTCGTTGTACTTACTTAAAGCTAATCTAATGTCTAAAATCTCTTAATATTATGGGATACGAATAATCACACTGTTCGTTAGAAATGTACGTTTAGCTGCCAGATAAAAGTTGCTTACCTCTTGCTATACTAATACCTTGTGTCCACACGATGGGTAGTAACGGCCTAATGTCTGCTATAACAACAACTTGCTGTCAATAATCCACCGGCCAAGCGTTGTGATTATTGCTATATCTCCTGTAAACGTTTATCGTAGCCGTCATTGGGACCACATTAATATGCGTGAGTGTGTGTGTGTGTGTGAATGTGTGTGCGCGAATAATTGTGTGTGTGAATGCGTGTGGGCAAATTGTGTATGTGTAGCATATTTACATTTTGGAAATTTCATAAGACCGAAGTATACTTTTTTTTACAATATTTATTATGTAAAAGTATTATAATTTTGATATGAAATAAACATATAAAAAAGTATTTCACACGAGTGTATAAATTAATTACGTCATTTTAATCTAAGACGAAGTTGAAAGGTTCTATCGAAAAAAATAAAAATTTGAATGACTTTTATAGAAAATATTTGATGGAATTTTTGTTCATTCACATCATCTCTCAAACCTGAAAACGATTTTTATGTCTTAGATGCTTGGGAATTTTAAGAATTCGAATAAATAAAAGAAAAGGTATTTCATTTGTCCTAGAAATTCTAAGTAAAGATATTTACGAAAAGTCATACCTGAACCATTACTTAGTCTGTTTTCTGCGATGATTTTTAACTTCAGAAAACCTTTTCTTGAGTCAGATTCTTGAATTTAATATTTATTTCTACGGCATTGTTATATATATTTTCTATTTGTGAAATACATAGAGTGAATGGATATCAATATTGTATTACGAAAAGTCCCATTGTTCGGCAAAGGCCCTCCCTCATCTTATTCTAGGTTTGGTCGTCTATTCTATAGCTAGTCTTTTTCGTGTTTAAATTTACATAATTATATAAATTTACCTATTGAGTCCTCCCGTAACCAACTTTGTTTATTTTTCCCATAGTGATATTCTAATTCGTTTGGTTGTAGCCTTAATTCACTAATTGAATGCTGTTTCTTACCTAATCCTCAAAGTCAAAGTCTAATATTTTAATTCAAATAACCCAATTAGTGCCAGTAGGCACTGTCCATCAGTCACATTTAACGTCCGCATTTAAGTTGTACGATTCCAATTATTTGATCCTATGGAAAACAGCCGCCAAGAAACTCCATGGATATTCTTTTAAAATACTTGAGATTACAATATGTATCAAGATATTGAGAACATAATATACAAGGTATTTAAAACTTTACCAATACCGCGATGAAGAATAAATATAGCAACTATACAGTACAAATAGTACTTCAGATATATTTGGTTACCAGGGATGCCACATGTGCGGAAAAGAGCTAACGCCATTTGTTCCTATCATCAATATAGTCTTTAATCCTCAGGATAATTCTTTTAAGGTGTGTTTTAAACTTCCCGTTTGTGAGATCGGTAATTGTTTCGGGTATCTTGTTGTAAGATCGAATACAGTCTCCTAAGAATGATTTATTGGTTTTGACAATCTAAATTTGTGTACCACCATTTTATGTTCATGTATCAAGAATGTGTATAAATAATTGTAAGTGAATAATTTCACAACGTGAATTCTAGGCTACCAACTAGCTTTAGCCATTGCTAATAAAAAGTCTGTAATAATATAATGTTCCAGAAATAAAAGTAAAAAGTAAAAACATTTAAAACTTTTACTCGAACTTATGAATAGTCAAACTTTAGTTGCCGCAATTTAGTAGCCGCTTAAATTGGTTGCTTCAATTACACACATCAAAAAAGTCTAAGCAACACATACAAATTTCAATTTTATAATGTGTTTTCGCATTAAATCCTTAGTATCTTCTTATTTGTGTTATTTTTTAATGCTTTTTTGATATTAAATAACAATTGTTTTATTTTTTAATAATCTTAATTAACAATAATTACGAGTAAGTACTGTATGTACGTAGTACAAAGTAAGGTGCCTAATCAATTAAACTTAAACTAAAATTAAATGGTTGTACAAAAATTGCATAAATTAATACAAAGTGTGGCCTCTGTTATGGAGAACTTGCTGGCACCGATTATTCATAGAATCGATGAGATTGTTAATGTTATCCTGCGGCAATTGCTCCCAATGATATTTTAGTAAGTCCATAAGTTGTTGGGTTGTTGTCACTCTATCCATGTCCTTTAAAACACGTCTCTGGAGCATGTCCCATGCATGCTCGATGGGGTTGAGGTCTGGCGATTGTGCAGGCCAAGGCAATACCAGGATGTTTTCCCTTGCCAAGTACTCCCGTGTGTGCAAAGCTGTATGCGAAGGCGCATTGTCATGCATCAACGTGAAATCGGATCCAAGCGTTTGTGCAAATGGACGGACATAAGCCTTTAAATCGTCCTTAACGTAATTTACAGCGTTCATGTTACCATTTACAAAAACGAGCTCAGTTCGTCTGTTCTTCATAATACCCGCCCATACCATATCTTTTCCGTGTGGTGTCCGGATTTCCGTGTGGTGTCCGGATTTCCGTGTGGTGTCCGGATTAAGAATATAGCACCACTCCATCTCCTCCCGTGGATGTCGTAAAAGGCGACTAAGGGAACCTCTACCAGAGGGGTGGGCAGCAGCGTCCCTTCTGTGAAGCGGTAGCTATACTGCGCTCACCGACCCGCCTGCCAAGCGTGGCGAGTATTGGCAAATACACACACAGTTGTGAAAATTTATGGGGGAGGCCTTTGTTCAGCAGTGGACGTATAAATGGCCGATATGATACCATATCTGTTGAGCCGTTGTATGGATGCACTTCCTGAACGCACCTCAGTCTTTCAGTATTTCCAGGACGACGGTACACTCTTACCCTTGTAGTGTCAGGCTTGAAAAGTTTACATAGGTTATTACCTACTTGGTAAGAAATGATATAATAATTGATCAATCATTTGAAATAGTATGTGTTGCTTAGACTTTTTTGATGTGTGTATATATACAACTGAAGCTATATCTGCGTCAGTATTTCCTAAACAAAACGATATAGATTAAAAACCAAAGGAAGCATATATATAATGTCTTAAATTACTTTTCTTTTTTCCAGGAAATATGTGGCCGACCAACTTACTGATATTAACAGTGCTCCTGGTACAGGTGTACTCAGTAAGTAGCCCTTTCACATAAAAAACTAGAGACCCACCTCGGCGTCACACGGGTATTTAGAGCTGTACATGTACATAATCAACCTTGTGAAACTTATTTAGTAGGATAAGAATTAACTAATATCACGATAGGCGAGTTATGACACATCATTCCGATTCTATCCGTATTTTGATTGACTAACTAGAACAAAAAGCGGTTAT
The DNA here is from genome assembly GCA_947459985.1 of Diloba caeruleocephala. Lineage (NCBI taxonomy): Eukaryota > Metazoa > Arthropoda > Insecta > Lepidoptera > Noctuidae > Diloba > Diloba caeruleocephala. Next base: position 17,161,191 of record OX381615.1, read on the forward strand.
TGTGACTTGACTATAACAGTTAGACATGTTTGGATAATGTTAGAGGTGTACCTCGAGAACTTTTTGTAGGTAATGATGAATACTTTAAACATGTAGTACATTATTTTATATTGACATCAATAGTTTTCGCAGCGCACGTCAAGTAATCACATTTATAGGCAAATTTTTGATACAATATTGCAATTTCCGTAGGGATCTCTAATGTTTTGAAAATATATTCAAAAATTGTTCTTCGCTGATAATATATCTTTCTACAGATGTTTTTTTTTAAATCGTTTTTAAGTTTACCGATTGCCAACAAACATAAAAAATATTTTCTTTCTCTTTATAATATTAGTTTAGATCAGGGTCTTACAAAAGTAGTGAACTTTATTTTTGTGGGGACAGTTAGTACGTTACAGGGGCTGCGTTTATTAAAAAACAGGTTGTAATTTCTAATTTATTTTGCAATAATTAATAAGTACCTTTTAGTCCTATTTCATCTTTCTTTACATTTGTTTCTCTGTGTGCATACATTTGCTATTCGAATGGTTAAAAAATATACTTTTAGGGTTCCGAAAGTCCGAAGGAAAAAACGGCGGACTCCTTATGGGATAACTCGTGTGTCCTATTACTACTAATACTATTTGCTACGAATCTACTGGACCGAATATGTTGAAATTTGGTACACATATGGATTTCTGCGACCCAAATACGTACGAATAACGTAAAGAAATGAATTTTGAATACGGTCACTTTTGGGGCGCATTAAGGAAAATTAAAGAATCAAGTTTACAAAATGTACCGTGTAACATGAAATGGAAGGGCATATTATGGGGGTCTCAAATGTATTATTTCATCATTTTAAATTTAAATTTTAAGTTATCTAAGAAAATAGTCGAGAATTTACCATATCTCAGAAAATACTGAGCCTAAAATTTGAAAAAAATATAGATATTATAATATAGAGAATAGCAATGTACCTATAAATTACAGGAAAACGTATAAGAAGTCTATATATAGTCTTAAAATAACACAAACAACATTTCTTCCATTTTATTACATTTGACGGCACGGTTGGTGCAGTGGCTGATACAGTCGGCTGCTGCGCTCTGGGTCGCGAGTTCGATTCCCGCACGGAATAAATATTTGTATGATCTGCAGGTAGTTGTTCCGGGTCTGGGTATTATTGTGTGTGGAATTTATGTCTGTAAACGCACCCACGACACAGGAGAAATCCTAGTGTGGGGAAACGTAGGTATTAAAAAAATATAAACATTACTTCATTGCAACCGGATGAAGAACACGCGCCGTAGTAATAAAAAAATGAAGAAAACCGGACTAGTGCAAGTTGTACTCGCGAGGAGAAGGTTACGAAATTGCTGAATATATATCTACTGGTGCCGGCTCAGAATGCCACCACCCCATCTCCTCCCATGGGTGTCGTAAAAGTCGACTAAGGGATTAGCCGGAGGATGGGCAGCAGCGTCCTTCGAGTATATAAACAACTCAACTGCGATCGCCAACCCGTCTGCCAAGCGTGGCGATTATGGCAAAACCCCCCAATGAGCCCACAACACATCCATATCGGTCGTTGTGGACATCTTTGGGGGAGGCCTGTGTCCAGCAGTGGACTTCATTCGGCCGTAATGATGATATCTACTAGTGTAGATCTTTCAATATTGTGCGTACAAACTTACGTTTGTGGTCGTACTGTATGGGGAAACATGTTTTTCAACTACGATGTCTAGTTTGTTCTTGGGGTAAGTTATTGGTACAAGACCGAATTCAACAATAGATAATATATTCAGCAATTTCGTAACCTTCTCCTCGCGAGTACAACTTGCACTAGTCCGGTTTTCTTCATTTTTTTATTACTACGGCGCGTGTTCTTCATCCAGTTGCAATGAAGTAATGTTTATATTTTTTTAATACCTACGTTTCCCCACACTAGGATTTCTCCTGTGTCGTGGGTGTGTTTACAGACATAAATTCCACACACAATAATACCCAGACCCGGAACAACTACCTGCAGATCATACAAATATTTATTCCGTGCGGGAATCGAACTCGCGACCCAGAGCGCAGCAGCCGACTGTATCAGCCACTGCACCAACCGTGCCGTCAATTGTAATAAAATGGAGGAAATGTTCCAATTTTATCATATAATAATATAAAAATTAAAAATAATAGTTATCCATATAGCCTACTAATTGGCCTTTCAAAATAAAGCTCACTATTTTTGTAGTACCCCTATATACTACTATAAACATTAAGTTTAAGCTTAATATCTGACGAATTTTAATCCTGACATGTTTTTATAACTTTCGGTTCTAATTTATTTTGATTAAATTATAACACACAATGGCCAAGTTCTAAAACCATGTGAATAAAGAGCCTGAATAATGAATTCTAACATATATATTTGTGAATTCATTATTCATATGTCAGTGAGAACTTTTAGAATCTACTTATTAAGTGGAATTTATAAAATAAATGTGCTGTGAAAATATTTTATACATTTGGTAATACCAACTTAAATGTGTGTATCTGTGTGGTGTTCGGAGCTAGTTAGTTATAGCACAACCATTACCTGTCGTGGATATCGTAAAAGTGACTCGGGGATTCTAATCCTGTGGGATGAGCAGCAGAGTCCTTTCTTTGGAACAACAAAAGCCGTACTGCCTTCACCAACCTGCCACCCATGAGTGGTGAGTACTGGCATATTCCCCCTTATATGGGGGAGGCCTTTGTTCAGTAGTGGACTTTCGGCTGATATGATGACAAAATTAAATGTTGTTAAAATGTATATATTTTCATATTGTTCTAATTTTAAAACAGAACATTTAATTAGTAAAATTGTACTTTAAACAATCATTTACATATTAAAGTAATAAAGAATTTTTGATTTATCACTGTTCAAACAAGCCAAAGACATAAGAATTTAGTAAACTATTGCATATTATGTATTCAATTTGGTGTAATCAAGTAAGAACAGATTTTCCATTACACGTATATTTTAGCCAAGAGTTTACCAGTATTATAAATTCTCACGGGTATTTTATGCTTCGGCAAGGGCAGACAGAGGTCGACGACTTTAAGTATATTTGATATGATGGCAGCGATATGGTTAAGCAAACAACAGTTTTCGAAACTTAATAAAAGAGCAAATAATTTACCGGAGAATAATCAAATTCATGTTCATATTTGCATTAGAACGTAAGTTCAGGGCTGGAGTGACACTTCGAGTATACTAATTTTCTCGTATAATTAATGAGGTATTTTCTTGGGTGTATGTTAGCTGTAAGAATACCGTAATTTATAACAACTTTGTACTTTAACAACGTGTCACGTATGTAGAATTTTGTAGGTCGTGTGAAATTTACTTTATTAAAGGGAAGATAAATGAGGAACGTCTAAATGAAGTAGTGAGATGAAAACCAACGGGGCCCATGTTGACGGCTCAATTTATTTAATCGAACTAGTATCCTTAAATAATGTTAATTAATTCATAAACAGTTTAGCTGTATTGATGAAGTTTTTATATTTTAAACTTAAACTTCTTGGTATTTACTTTTTATGCAATGTTTGCGTTCACAATTTGAATTTTAATTAATGCCAAGTTCTTAATGTATGTCAAGAACTTTTCACCATAAACATCAAGTACCGTAAAACAGTTTGCAGAAAATAAAATCCCAAGACAATAAACACTGTCTACATATTTAAACAATACAACTCATAAAAGTAATAGATATCTATAAAATTATTCAAAACCAGTCAAACCAGCATTATTCTTTGACAATTTGGTCCTTTTTCTTGAACTGTAACTTTTATATTTACTTACGTATCGATCAGTCCCACGCAAGCCTTCCATGAAAGGACTATGATCTAGTGACTTTAGTGATTCAACTTGAAGGGCTCCGCGGCCAATGACGTACAAGGTCGCTCCTCTTACATGGAAACCAAATGCCTACGCAAGACTACCATTTTTGAACATGCTTATAATATAATGTTCCATTTTTTGTTTATGATACTGAAAATTCTGCGTCTAAGGACTCTAAAATTATTCCTGAACCGTATGGGGGGCCACCCTAAGTTGGAGTGTGCTGTTTCGGGCATACTTTCACCTTAAACCTGATGTCATCAGGGCACATTCAGCGTTTGTTCGCCACAGAGTAAAGACTGAGCGAAGCGTCTGTAATACAGTTACATACTTACATATTTATGGATATCGTCGTTTTTTATGTTCATAGACGAGTTGGATGGTCTTTATCGAGTTAAATTTAAAAATACTAAAAACTATACTTTACTAAACATAAAAAACACGCGCAAAAGTACGCGTTCACGCTATACAAAACATTACTCCCGTCATAATGTGCGCTAACCTTCACAAAGTCCCGCCTAGACGCCCCAATGTCTCTAAAAACGTCTGTTTATTTTGGCTAGTCTGCGTGCCCGAGTTCATATGTAGAATTAAACGATTTGTCACTGTCATGTGGACCTCGAGCGCTTTGTGACTTGTGAAATATTATGCGGTCAGACCCGGTAGCAAGCTTCGGTGATGTTTTGGGATGTATAATAAATAATAATTATAATTTTTTGTTACATTGTGTGGTTATTTGAAAGAATCTGTAGTTTCAATTGAGTTGCAATGTTTACACCACGTGATCGTTATCTCCGTATTTTTTTCATGTTCTAGACTTTTCTAGCATTAATGATTAATCAATATCCCCTGTGGTTAAAATTCGAACTGTGTTTGAAAAGTAACGAAATTCGTTTGTTTTAATATACTTAATTGGAATTTATAATCAACAAATAAAGATAATACAATATAAAATATAATAAGGTACCTAGATAGTAATTCAATTTGAAGAAATAGAAACAACGTATTTGTTTGCATAGCTTTTTATTACATAGTATTTTCTCTGACTGGACATTCTCATAATCACCATGCTTGACAGGCTTGCAGTATATTGCTTCAACTCTCAAAAGGACGCTGTTGTCCATCTATAACGTATGTATCGTCTTTATGGTAAGTAGGTTCGGTTGAGTAGAGTATCTTGCCGTCACAGAATACTTTCTGATGTTTCATAAGTGCTCTGGTTAATTTGTTTAGTTTTTACTATCAACTATTGAATAATTACTATGAAATATTAGTTAAATCTTATACCCTGTATTTTACCGCCGCCCATATATAAACATCGGCTACACCGGAGGGGGGTAGTGTTGCCGACCTTTACCTTTGGGGCAAACATAGACTTTACCTTGAAGGCCCTATCTGCCATATTTTTTTGTGGTTGGGCTTCCGGTATCTTCACCTACCATGCGAACCGCTAACTTTACATCGTAAAGTGAAGAATATGGTAAATCTTTCAATATTGGGTGTACAAACTTACGTTTGCAGTTGGAATGTATGGGAGAACATGTTTTGGGATAAATATTTTAATTGCCTAAAACTTTGGGTCAGATTTAAAAGACATTGTAGAAAAAATATTCATTGTACGGAACCCTCCCCACGCAAGTTCATCTCGCACTTATCCGGTTTTTTATAGCTGTTCTAGTTCCGGACAGCACACATAATTATGTCAATTCTGTGCAACATTAAAATGCTATACGGCTGCAATGGTATTCAGATAAGATATTATATTCCATATTATTTTCCGTGTGGTGTCCGGATTAAGAATATAGCACCACTCCATCTCCTCCCGTGGAAGTCGTAAAAGTCGACTAAGGGACTCTTAACCAGAGGGATGGGCAGCAGCGTCCCTTCTTTTAAACATTAGCCATACTGCGCTCACCAACCCGTTTGCCAAGCGTGGTGAGTATCGGCAAATTCCCCCCAAAATGACAACACAATTCAAGCACCGGCCCCCAGTTCCCGGCAGCCCCGCTATTCCTGGTCATGGTAGCGGCCATGGTAATGGCGGGGCAGGGGGTGCTAAGAATCTCCGGATGGGATCCGGCTACCACCCTAAACGGAAACTGGCCCTGGTGACGTACAACACACGAACACTGAGGGCAGACGAAAAGATTGTTGAGCTGGAAGAAGAAATAGATAAGTTGCACTGGGATATCATGGGACTATCAGAAGTCCGAAGAGAGGGGGAGGACACGATAACCCTGAAATCCGGCAACTTATTCTACTACCGGGAAGGCGAACATCTGTCTCAAGGTGGTGTCGGGTTTCTCGTCCGCAAGTCCCTCATTAACAGCATAGTGGCCATCGAAAGTGTGTCGAGCAGGGTAGCGTACCTTATACTCAGAATATCCAAGAGGTATTCGTTGAAGGTCATACAGGTCTACGCACCGACCTCGACACACCCAGATGATGAAGTAGAGAGTATGTATGAGGACGTAAGTAGGGCCATACATACCTCGAAGACACATTTCACTGTTGTGATGGGGGACTTCAACGCAAAGCTGGGCACCCGATGCGATGGTGAGTTGAGAGTGGGGCAATTTGGATATGGGCATCGGAACCCCAGGGGACAGAGGCTGGCCGACTTTTTGGAAAAGGAGGGACTCTTCGTGATGAACTCCTTTTTCCAAAAGCCGCCTCACAGGAAATGGACCTGGATGAGTCCCGATGGTTCCACGAGGAATGAGATTGACTTCATCATGACCAATAGGAGGCAAATATTCAATGATGTCTCTGTGATTCACAGGGTGAAAACCGGTAGTGATCACCGAATGGTAAGAGGCACATTGAATATTAATCTCAAAGTTGAGAGGTCTCGTCTGATGAGGTCTACGCTCCGGCCCTCTAGTGCTCATATCCAAAACCCCGAGAGCTTTCAACTCGAACTCCAAAACCGCTTCGAGTGCCTAGAACATTGCGTATCTGTGGACGATCTAAATGGTAGGTTTGTAGAAACTGTCCAAACGGTTGGGTCTAAGTTCTTTAAAACCCACCGTAAAGGTAGACCAAAAAAGTTTTCCGATCACACTCTCGACCTCATGGCAGAAAGACGCGCCATGACGCTGCAGTCCTCCGGTGATGCTGAAGCATACAGACTACTCAATAGACGGATATGGAAGTCCTTGCGTCACGATATCCGCACCTTTAACACTAATAGTGTTAAAGAGGCGATTGAGCGGAATCAAGGCTCCAAAGTGTTCGCAAGAGACAAGTCTATTGGGCAAAGTCGTATTATGAAGCTGAAGACCGAGGACGGCAGTGTAGCGTCGACTAAGCCAGAGGTTTTGAGAGAGATTGAGAACTTCTACCGGCAGTTATACACCTCGGTTACTATACCTACCATTGGCTCTGACAAAGACCCGCGAGCCAAACTAACCCGACACTATACCGAGGATATCCCGGACATCAGCCTGTACGAGATTAGGATGGCCTTGAAACAGCTTAAAAATAACAAGGCGCCGGGTGGGGACGGAATTACGACAGAGCTTCTGAAAGCGGGTGGCACACCGGTACTTAAAGTCCTTCAGAAGCTATTCAATTCCGTCTTACTCGAGGGCACAACGCCGGAAGCGTGGAACAGAGGTGAGGTGGTGCTCTTCTTCAAAAAGGGTAATAACACCCTATTGAAGAATTATAGACCCATCTCACTTCTGAGCCATGTTTATAAGCTGTTTTCAAGGGTTATCACGAATCGTCTCGAGCGCAGGTTTGATGACTTCCAGCCTCCCGAACAAGCCGGTTTCCGAAAAGGTTTCAGTACCATAGACCACATCCATACGCTGCGGCAGGTTATACAGAAGACCGAGGAGTATAATCTGCCACTATGCTTGGCGTTTGTGGACTATGAGAAAGCCTTCGATTCGATCGAAACCTGGGCAGTGCTGCAATCTCTGCAGCGGTGCCAGATCGACTATCGGTACATTGAAGTGTTGAAGTGCTTATACAGAAACGCCACCATGTCGGTCCGAGTACATGAACAGAGCACGGGGGCAATTCCATTGCAGAGAGGTGTGAGACAGGGGGACGTCATTTCCCCGAAACTGTTCACCGCTGCAATGGAGGATGCCTTCAAACTACTGGAGTGGAAAGGATTCGGCATTAACATCAATGGCGAGTATATCACTCACCTTCGATTTGCCGATGACATCGTAGTCATGGCAGAATCGCTGCAAGAGCTCAGCACAATGCTCGATGATCTCAACAGAGTTTCCCAACAGGTGGGCCTTAAGATGAACATGGGCAAGACAAAAGTCATGTCAAATGCCCATGTCGTGCCCATCCCAATATCCGTTGGGAGCTCTGTTCTCGAAGTTGTTGACGAGTATGTCTACCTGGGACAAACTGTCCAGTTAGGTAGGTCCAACTTCGAGAAAGAGATCAATCGTCGAATCCGACTCGGCTGGGCAGCGTTTGGGAAACTTCGCAACATCTTTTCGTCAACAATACCGCAATGCCTCAAGACGCAAGTCTTTAACCAGTGTGTGTTACCAGTGATGACATATGGAACAGAGACGTGGTCACTCACAATAGGCCTCATAAGAAAGCTCAAGGTCACTCAGCGAGCTATGGAGAGAGCTATGCTTGGTATTTCTCTACGAGATCGAATCAGAAATGAGGAGATCCGTAGAAGAACTAAAGTTGTCGACATAGCTGAAAAGATTAGTAAACTGAAGTGGCAATGGGCAGGGCACATTGCTCGTAGAACTGATGGCCGCTGGGGCACAAAGGTTCTAGAATGGAGACCGCGCACCGGAAAACGCAGCGTGGGACGACCTCCAACGAGGTGGACAGACGATCTGGTGAAGGTCGCTGGGAGTCGTTGGATGAGGGCGGCATGTGACCGCTCATTGTGGAAATCTAAGGGGGAGGCCTTTGTCCAGCAGTGGACGTCCTGTGGCTGATATGATGATGATGATGATGATGATTATATTCCAAAGTATTCGTTTATATTAAGAAAAGTTCAATATCTAAGAAAAGAAATCTGAATATTTTCATGTTATTACACATTTTCATATAATAGTCAAAGCAAATAAATTTCTTTATAGCAGAAAAATATTAAAAGTCTGAAAATTCGGTTCCGAGTATATTAGATTTTTTGTTGAAAGAGAAATATTCTAATTTGCATGTAGGTACATACATGAACATATTTTATTTTACAACTTGACAAATAAAACATCTCATTCGACTGCATATGAAATCCATCAAAATAAATAATTCACGATCAAAATCTAAACGTTGTTTTTGTGGGAGAATGTATTTTTTACGTGTTTCTGTAGCTGCAGTTATATGAGGGACCATATATCTTTGAGGTTCCAGTTCCGATTGAGTATATTGAAGTTCTTTTTAACACGCTTTATAATAACTTGACTTGTATGTACGCAACTATGTATGTCTGGATCCGATTTACTTGAAATTTTGCAGGCGTATTAAGAATCGATGAGACTACAATAATTTGACATGACTATGACCTTGCCACAAGGATCATCAGATCATGATTGAAAAATCTAATAACAGGTTATTATTATACAAATATATATTAGGTGAGCCCTTGTCAAATGCTGGATAAGTACATATAGTCACGTGCTACCGCGTGCTACGCATTGGGGGATCCTTTACAATACTCCCGGGGGGGTGACCGCTTTACAGTCACCCTCTCAGAGATGTGCCTATTGATGAATGATTGACGAATATGAATTGACGATGATTATTATTCATCATCATATATTGGTATAGTAAAAGAGCAGAAAGTAATGGAAAACCATAATATGATTTGTGTTTCTGCGCCCTAAAAAGTTAATTACGAACTATCGCTTGTTCAAATATCCGAATGGGTAATTCTTTGATGTAAAACTTTGGGGGAATCAACTAAAATCTTTTCATAGCCTACAAAGAGGCCGCTTGATTCAATCAATACTTTTTTATTAGTTTTGTATCTTGTTCTTAGATAACTAGAAAAGTATTCGTTGCTAAACTTAATACGGTTGGCTAAGCTTTTCATGTTTTCTTTGAAATATTCACTAGTTGAATTATATTGTTTTATTTATTCATAGGCAGGAACAGTGTTAAATAAGATCTTACATTTATAAGTAGTAAAGTACAATGTGTTTCGCCTCCCCAAAGCACGCAAATATTTAAATACATTTAATAAGTATAATAAAACACTATTAAATGGATTCTATCGCGTATATTTTAGATTTTTGTTTTCCCTGACGTTTAGGACACTTTGCAGGGTTCGTGGTCGCAGGATGACTAAGTGGCAGGCGTCGTTACAGATTTTAAAAAGTTATTTTATTTTATCTACCGTACAATTTTAATCAAAAATTGTTTCAAAAATATACGCGATAGAATCCGTTTAAAAGTGTTTATTATAATGTGTAATACTCGCGAAAACCTAAGACATTATTACATTTAATAACTTCATATTAATTATGAAATTACGGTTATTAAAATTTTATATATAATCTTTAATTGTTAAACATTGCCAACTATATCACAATTAGGTATGTAGCAATATTTCAAAATGTCAGAGTTAAAATTATATTTTTTTTATTTTTTATTAACGATGCGCCACAATAGGATTTCTCCTGTGTCGTGGGTGCGTTTTACAGACATGAATTCCACATACAATACACCCATGACCCGGAGCGCAGCAGCCGACTGTATCAGCCACTGCACCAACCGTGCCGTCGTCGTCGTTATTAAATAATAAAATGATTAAAGAATTACGTATGTCAGAGATTTAAAAATTAATATCAACAATCTTATGGTTCATGAAATCGTCAATAGAATAGAAACATTTTTCAAGTAACCATATATTTTTATTAGTATAATATATATTATTACATATTTATTATATATTATAATAATTTGACTCCAAATTGCTGTAATGTTAATTCGCGAATTGAATTGTGAAATCCTGTTACATATGTATTTATATGTTACCATCATAAACCTATTTTTGTTATAAAAAGTGCTGTAACAATTTCTTATTTTAAGTTTAAATAAATTGTATACGTTTACTAGCCTCACTTATTTCATGAAATATGTTATGACTTCTTACGAACATGCCTAATTCATAAATATACAAAAATACCAAAGTCAATACGAGAAAACCTGACCCTTGTTGACCACTATAGCATAGGCTTTAGTAAACATAATTTTTCAATATTGGTGTATAATCTATAAACATAATAGCGCGCCGTAGATACCCGTCGCCGCTCATAGGTAAAGCAACCACCTTCTTTATTTTGTTATGTTGTTAAGAAGTTAGTTTGTTTTTTCAAAGTTAAAGTAAATATTGGCACTTATGAAACGTCCGTATCACGGTTCCAAATACGAGTAGTTGATCTCGTGGAGAAGGGCAGACGAGAAACTCCATGGATACTATTTTAAAATAATTGAGATTACAATGTTGATTCATACAAATTATTGTAAAACATATACCGAGAAAAAGATGGAACATACCACAAAAATATAATAATAATAATCTATTTGCCATCTCTCCAGGGAAGGGAGGGCGGTGACCGCTTTACAGTCACCCTGTCCGAGATGTGCCTATAGACATGGCACTAGTAGGCGGCTCTAGTGTGATTTGGAGCACTAAAGGGGTTGGTGCCGAAGCTGACCGCCCTAGTGGTTTTTGCCGATAGAAGCCCTTCCCCGGGGTGGAGAAAGTTCATGATGAATTACCACAAGGGAAAAAAAATAGGTAATCATTGTAATAGCATATACGTATAGGCTAACGGCCGAAATGAATAATCCATCTAATCCAAAATCTTTGGGTTAAGATTATGAACACGATCTGTGTTGTGTTAAGATTGAATTTAACACAAAAATAGACAAATTTTCTATTCCCGAACGATATATTTCGGCTCAGATTGAATATTTTTTTCGGCCGTAAATGATTCATTTATAGAGCGGTATATACTCAAAAATCAACGAGTCACATTTTCCAAATGTATTCATCTTACGTTTTTATTTTAAATGTTTCAGTTGATTCTTTTCTAAACAAACGGTGGCAATAACGGACTTTGACTTAAGCAAAGGAGAGAATTTTAGTTGATTAATAAAGTTAATTAATATTCGTGGCAAGTTGAATTATGTAGACTAGGGCTTTTGTTTAAAAAGTATACTTCCTTTTGAGTCAAAGAAAAATGTTGGTAAAAAAACATTTGCTTTTAAATAGTAATGAATATTTCATTTTAATCGGTTCAATTTACAAGAAAGATCTTTAATTCATAGACTTTACTAGAAAATTCCAAGAGTCCGGCTAGGTAGGTATCGCTATAGTGGCAGATATCCTGCTGCCAAGCACAAGTGTTAAGAATTTTAACATTAGTGTGTTTTGGATTGAAAGAATTTAGCTATTGAAATTACTGAGCACATGATACTAAATATCAAATTTAGATTTAAAAAAATAAGATTGCGATGGCAAAGGAAAGGGCAATTTTATAAAGAGCCGTTGTGGCCAACAGGCCACTTACATGGCTTTTCACAGTTATAAAAGCAATATAAAATATATTATCTAGAGCAATTACCTGTTTCTAAATAAAAAGGAGTCTTGTTAAATTACTGGGCATTAGAAGCATAAAAACAAATGTCTCGAGGTACAAATGCAGTGTGGTGCCACGTAGGACTAGTTCTGGGTAGCATTACAATAGTTATGGGCAGGCGTGACGCAAACCAGCGTAGCTCAGCTTAGCTTCGCTTTCTTAGGAATGAATTGCTGGTATCATCACCGGGTTGTATAGAGAAAATAAAATGCGGTAAGTCAGGTACATGGTATTTCTCTACGAGATCGAATCAGAACTGAGGAGATCCATAGAAATAAAGTTGCTGACATAGCTGAAAGGTTTAGTAAACTGAAGTGGCAATAGGCGAGGCACATTGCTCGTAAAACTGATGGCCGTTGGGGTAAAAAGGTTCTCGAGTGGAGACCGCGCACCGGAAAGCGCAACGTGCACCCAACGAGGTGGACAGACGACCTAGTGGAGGTTGCTGGGAGTCGTTGGATGTGGGCGGCATGTAACTGTTCGTTGTGGAATTCTATGGGGGAGGCCTTTGTTCAGTAGTGGAAATCCTTTGGCTAGTATAATGATGATGATGAGGTTAGGCACCAATATTTTTCAGTAAGCTTCTTCGTTTCGAACAAAGACTAAGACAATTTGATCGTTCCTTACTTGCTAAAATTCAACTTTGTATCTATTTTGTCTTTCCTACTTTTCTTACCTGAAAGGATCGAAACTCGTCAATGAAGTAACAAACATGGTGTGTAGATAGTAGCGTCGTAATTTTTTTTTAGTCCTACGATTAAGGCCATCACCAAGTACCACTAACCCATCTTATACCGTGGGTGTCGTAAAATGTGACTATGGAATTAACTGGAGGATGGGCAGCAGCGTCCTTCGACGATATTACGACTCAATTGCGATCGCCAACCCGCTGCCAAACGTGGCGATTATGGATAACCTCCCTATGAGCACACAACTCATCCTTTTTTTTATTGTTGTCCAGTGGAAATTATGCATGGAACTTCCTTCACCCCGGGGAAGGGCGAAGGGGTATGCCGGACTCCTACCGGCTAAAACCACTGGAGCGGTCATCTTCGGCACTGAAGGGGGTTCCAGGTCTTCGTAAGATCACACTAGAGCTGCCCATTGGTGCCATGCCTTTAGGCACATCACGGATGGGATGACTGTAAAGCGGTCACCCCCTCTAGCAGAGGGAAGGCAACTGTGGAAAGGTCGCCTCCCCAGGCACTTCTTGGGGAGGATTGTAAAGGATCCCCCAAGCCTCGCTTTGCGCTGTGCTGCGCACTGTGTGAGCACGCAGACTCCCCAAAATGCGCGTCCGCGACCCCGAGGCCCCCCACCGTTAAGTGACGGCAGGAGGCTCAGGCGTGTTGGACTTGGGAGCCGGGACGGTTGTTTCTCAGGCGCCGTCTCGTCCTTATCCGTGCGGGATCAGCCCTCTCCCGATCCTGCTCTGCAGTCTCCTTCTGGAGCCGACACTACTGCTGGCAGAGAGAGATCTTGCCCGATCCGATCGACCAGGATATGCCGCTCGGCGGCCCAAGCAGGGCACGCCTCGAGCGTGTGCTGTGCGGTATCCTGGTCGCTATCACAATGGTGGCATTGTGCCGTGGCCTCACGTCCTATCCTGTGCAGGTACGCACCGAAACAGCCGTGCCCGGTGAGCACCTGCGTCAGGCGGTAGGTAACACGCTCGCTCCTTTTGAGCCAGGTTCCAAAGAGCGGCAGGACGGCCTCCACGACGCGCTTGGTCGCAAACTGCATCCGCAGGCGGTGACGCCACTTGCCAAGTGCGCGCCGCCGAGCTAGCCGCCTCAGCCTGTCCAACGCCCCTGGAGGCGCGCCTTCGCCGCTCTGGCGGAGGGAGCGTGTCTGGTCGTAGACCCACGCATCCCTCTCCGCCAGGATGTCGAAAGGCGGAAAACGCGCCAGGAGAGTTGCCGCCTCGTAGGACACTGTTCGGTATCCTCGTGCGATCCGGATAGCCACTCTGCGCTGCAGACTATGTATTTTGGTTCTGCAGCGCTGGGCGCCTGATAGTCGAGCCGACCATACAGGCGCCCCATATAGAACCACGGACCGCACGACCCCCCCGTAGAGACGGCGAACTTCCTCACATGGTCCCCTGAGATTGGGCAGTAGCCGGTGTAGTGCACCCACTACCCTCTCGACTCGGAGGACGAGGCGTTGGAAATGCTCTTCTAAACCCCAACGACTGTCCAGGGTGAGCCCCAGGTATTTCATGTACCGGCCCACCCCGATTCACGCGTCACCAACGCGTATCCACGTACTGGGTGGTTCTCTGCTCCTCGGCAGTTTGTGGAACCATAGCGCCTCGGTTTTTTGAGGCGCTATCCGCAGACCCAGGGCGTGTATTTTGGCCACGACAAGTGCCACCGCTTGCTCCGCAAGCCGGATGGTTCCCTCGAAGGACTCCCCGCTGGCCAACACCAGAGTGTCGTCAGCGTAACAGACTAAGTTGACGCCAGCAGGGAGAACGACACGCAGGACCGCATCGTAGGCGAGGTATAATAAGAGGGGGCCGAGAACTGACCCCTGCGGAACCCCACACGTAATCTCCCTCCGCTTTACGCTACCGTCCCTGCCCACGTAGCGAATGTGCCTATCGCGCAGATAGGCCCCTATGATGCCCTACAGGTAGGGGGGCATCGATGATGGACTAGTGCCCCCCTAATCGCGCCCCAGGGGATGGAGTTGAAGGCGTTGACGATGTCTAGACTGACAGCCAACGCCACCCCACCCCGCTGGGACACTGACTGTTCTGACAGCGAGTGGACGCGAAGAATCGCGTCGATTGTGGACCGCCGCTGCCGGAAGCCATACTGACTTTCGGCCAGGTCGGGACCCACTCGCGACAGGTGCTCAACGAGTCTTCGGGTAATTATTCTCTCGAATAGCTTCGAAGCCACGTCGAGCAGGCAAATGGGACGATATGCAGGCCGCCCTTCCTCAACAGAACCAGTCCAACTTCTTTCCAGCTAGACGGGAACACGCTTCGACGGAGGCAGCTGGTGAACAGCCGCCTCACACAACTCATCCCGACCGGCGTTGTGGCAATGTTGGATAGAGTATTATTTTTATAATATTTATTTTGTAATTGAAGTATTTAACAAATAAGATTGCAAATAATGTAGGGACTTACGAAACTATTGTCAAAACCCGTAGAATTGTACTATTAGCTCTTACGTCAATGGTTTCTTCATGCATTAAATTAGTTACTTCAGAAATTCCAACAACAAGTACATGGCCGTCACGCCATAAAATGTGTAACATGTTCATGTTTATTAACCTTCGCGCCTTATACATACTGATTGCCGAATATAATACATAGTTATGTAGATTAATTTAACTTGAGTCGAGAAGAAATACTAAATAATCCAAATAAAAATCCTTTTTAATGAAAACATCTATTTAAATCTAAAAGGAGCTGCTCGACATGCAAAATAGAAACCTAAAACGTATGTTTGAAAGTTGAAAGTTAAACGCACATGATGAATACACTTGTATCAGACATTTATATTTGTTAAGATTACCGTCAATCATTCACAAAATCTAAAATCAGTAGGTAACAATGAAATTACATATTAAAAGAGACAGATATATTACATACGCGCCAAAAGTAAGAAACAAAACTCCCCCAATTGTAGCACTTTGCAATCAGCTCGCCCAAAACAGAACAGCGAGCACACGCTGTCATAATCTCTATTTTTCATTCATTATTATTAGATATGGTGTGTTGTGTGCTCATTGGGGGGTCTTGCCATAATCGCCACGCTTGGCAGACGGTTTGGCGATCGCAGTTGAGTTGGTAATGTACTCGAAGGACGCTGCTGCCCATTCTCCAGTTAATCCCTTAGTCGACTTTTACGACACCCACGGGATGAAATGGGGTGGTGGCATTCTGAGCCGGCACCACACGGCAAATTATTTATATTAATATTTTTTATTAATTAAGTGATAACAATGCCATCGTGCGTATATATAAAATGCACAATCTATCAAGCAAACATGAATAAAGAACTAGGGATATCACACCACACGTGGGTAACAAATAAAATAAAATGTTTGAATAAAATACTATTCAAATTACTTATAGAATTATATTCTCGAAGAAAACCCAGGTCAAGCAAAGAAAAGAGACAACACATATATTCTATCACAGGTGCGACAAAGACATCGAGTACACACGAGTTGTCATTTTAGATAGCTATCTCTTTTATGCTCGTAGTTTTTGTATCTTTCTTACAGCATAGGTAAATGTGCAGTTTTGTAGGTTTATACATACAGCAAGACTCAATTTTGCGCGCCATTTAATATGGACGTAACATATCTATGGTATAATATCATAGGTAGGTAATAAATCACTCTGTAAAAACAGGTCGTAAACCCTCGCGAATAAAAAATAACAATATTGCATTGACACTTCAGTACATTTACACATAAACTTCATACTGAGCGGGTGATTACTGCTGATGCCATGTGCATTAACCTTCATTCTACGCTGTTTGAATGTTTGGAAAAATGGTCATTTGCTGACCTGACAGACGTCAAATTACGTTACCACCGTCGGTAAATTTATTAGTAGTATTTTTTTTTGTTGGGCTTCTCGCATACATTTCTGGGAAATGTGGTTGCTTAACCGGTCATTTCTAGCGAAGCCAAAAGAGGCCTCCAGTCGTATATTTATTAGTAGTAGCCCAATTTTCCTTTTTTATACTGAACAGGCTTGCGTTTGACCCCCGTCTCACCTGATATTAAGCAACGATGCAGTGAACGTTGGTGTACGCTTGCCTCTAGAAGAAACCTGTTCACTCGTGACTCAGATTATAAACAGTTGGGAACACAGACACTGGCAAGGAGCTTCACTACTTAGGAGCACGCATGAAAATCTTGGGCTTAGACAACTTTGGTCTTTGCTTTTCCGTGTGGTGTCCGGGTTAGGAAAATAGAACCACTCCATCTTTCGTGGATGACCTAAATGGCGGCTAAAGGACTGTAACCCAGGGGGAAAGGCCGCAGAGTTCCTTTTGTGGAACATCAGCCATTCTACGCTCTTCAACCCGCCTGCCAAGCGTGGGGAGTACTGGCAAATTTTCTCGAAAATGACGACTCAATTCTTGTGGAAATCTATGAGGGACGCCGTTGTGGGCGTCTTTTGGCTGATGTGACAATTGCTTCAGTCCTATTTTAATTATATGTATCATAAAGCCATAGACTACTAATAGTTCTAAATATATAAGTAGGTATGTTGTTTACCTATTCCAAAATGGCAATGATTTGAAAGTTTTTATAAACATTCTTTATCCGTTGATAAACAAAACGTGACAACCGAACAAATACATATCGAATTATTTCAAAGAGACAATTGGAACATCAGCTTTTGTTTTTGCTATGAGTGCTCTGTCAAATTGACTTCTAAAGCCAAATGATTCAATGGCTAAATCTGAATAATTCATCTTGATGTTACTCAAAGGAATCAAAATGTACGAAACATCGTCAAATTAGTTTACAGATTTAATTACTGAATCAAAGATAAATTGGTTAACTGGTTTACATTGGCAAGATAATTATTTTTTGCAGCTTCCTTCGTAAACTTGAGATAGTTCTTACAGATCTCAGATATATGTGTCAATTTGTATTAGATAAGATCGTTAATATACTCAAAATTCATTGTAAGGAGCTGGTTATCCGTTAATCTATACAAATAAATATAATTGAAGTGTCTGTTTGTAATGTAAATATAAAAGTTTTTTACTCAATGCATATGAAAGTATATACGGTACCTACAACAAAAAGACGATTTATAATTTTTTTGTCTGTCTGTCTGTCTGTTTGTTCCCGCTAATCTCGGAAACGGCTGGACCGATTTTGACGGGGCTTTCATTGGCAGATAGCTGATGATATAAGATATAGGTAACATAGGCAATTTTTACTTATTAGGGTTTCGCGCAAAAATATGAAGACCCATGAAATCCAATATATGTATATACTCTATGTCAAGTGTCTATGCCGAAGCACTCTAAATTATTAATAAATAATTTCTTTTAAATTAAACGGTGGGTGAAACCGCGGGTCCCAGCTAGTACAAAATATAATCACTCTTAGATTACCCCAAGAAATGGTTTTGAAGGACAGACATACCCACAACATTTAGAAAACACTCCGTCAAAAGCACGGTGAGAACATTTCCTTCATTTGACTAATGACTTGCGCGAAATGATGAAAAGCAACCCTTTCCTTATATTGCGTTTTTCATGAATAATCACACAAAACCCGCAGCTTTACTTAATATAAAAGACATATTCTTAATTATCTAACACAAGGCAAAACCGTAATGACTTACGTGATGTATGTGTTGTAATAGGTACTAGGGATATGATAATTATATCGCGTAATTGTCTGTGACTGCGGGCCATGGAACAGACATGAACAATGGGTTGCATAACCGTGCATTAAACATACTAAAATATCGCTTTAGAAACCGCCAGACCAGTATAAATAATATCAAATTGCTGATTGCGTACTATACAAGTGTGGTTTTTCGTGGTAGAGGCTTGATAGGAAAGCTTCTGGTACTACAGAATACCGGTATACACTAGCCATATTATATGACTTCCATGCGGTGAATGGCGAGTACCGGAAGCCTCTTTCTTCTCTTCTCTGTTCCCCTACACACCTCCCCTTAATAGGTTTGCAATGCATAAGCGACTCCTCTGCTGTTGCAATGATTATAGGTGGTACAGATCGCATACCTTGTATTGATGAGCAATCTTATTTGCCATCTATAAAAGATAACGAAGATTGAATAATTCCTTAAAACAACCATTTGTATATGTCTACCAATCTACAGTAGAGCAATGTACGGTAATTTCTCACAGAGTTTAAACATTATGATACATTAGTTTCAATGAAACTTTGTTTTGTATAATGGCTGCCTCAAAACCAAACGACGCGCTACTATTGTTTATGTCAATAGAATGAGCAACTGGTACATTTCATGTTTTTGCTTCAAACCCAGAGCAGCATGGAAAATTAGCTAGCCCAAAAATTTCTATAGTAAACTATTATTATGGTTTAGAATAAAGTTATCAGAACAATTTGGACAAACAATTTACTGTGTTCCATTTGTTTGTGTATCTATTAACTGTTGCAACAATAATAATGTCTTCTGATAATATTCCAAGCTAATTAATTCACATCAAAATAATGAATAAAATCCGGTTTGTATAATTTCCTATTATGTAAAAGCATGTGCAAGTATTACAACCTCGATCATTCTTACGATTAGTATTGACAAATTGGAGGAAAGACGGTGAATCGGTGACAGTATATTGCGAGGTTACTTGGAAATCATAAAATGTAATTGGTATGTCGTCATCATCATCATCATATCAGCTAAATGACGTTCACTACTGAACAACGGCCTCTTCATCGATTTCCACAATTGTGTCATCATTTTGGGGTCACTTGCCAATACTTATCTCGCTTGGCAGGTGGGTTAGTGAGCGGAGAATGCACTACAGAAGGGACACTGTTGCCCATTCCGCTGATTAAGAGCACTTAATCACCTTTTATGACATCCATGGAATAAGATAGAGTGGTGCTATATGCCACCACACGGATAATATAAGGACTACTATAGCTATAGTAGTTTGTCAATAAATACAGTTTTGATAAATGCTTGTCAGATGAGTCGAGATGGACGGATGACTTGTTGAAGGTCGCTGGGAATCGTTGGATGCGTGTGGCATGGGACTGGACTTTGGTGGAAATCTATGGGGGAGCATATATTCAGCAGTGGACGTCCTTTGCTTTTTGTTTGTTGTACTGGTAATTAGATATTTATAGATATAAGTGACATGGTAAAGAAACCTGATATCATGGATTCAGTACACGATTCTGGAACCATTAACGTCGCCCTTTTTACAAATTTTCAGTTTTTTTAACAGTTGGCTGATATTAGTACAAAATAATTGATTTCGTCTTTATTTATTATTTATTATCACCTAAAACTGCAATGTAATAAAAAATCAACGGCTATTGTGTCGCTACAGTTCACAGATGAGGTCATCGTTTCCAGTAGCATAATATTATCATATCATAGTAATATAATCACGTAGCGTTTTGATCGCATTGTTTACGATACACTGCATCCTCAAAAATGACAAAAACTGTAACCTATAATTTCCGAGATAAATGGCTTTCCTATTTTTGTTATAGGCCTAAGTGTAACTTCTTCCCAAATTTTTCGGTACGTAGTGACTTACATTCTGTGCACATGACAAATTAATAAGTATTTCAATCAATGAGGTTGTTTTTTACATTTACTTCAAATATTTATTTATTGTTCTGGCTATTTAATATAATGATGTGTGTGAGGTATATTTTTTTAAATACCAGCTGCTCCTCCATAACATGTTCGAAAGGTTAAAGATCTCGCAATTTTTTCATATGGTTGGTATTTGCTTTTTTAGTAGAAATGTTAGACTTGGCTCTACTTAGTATGCGATCGATCTTTTACAAGTGATAAAAAGCGAGACTTGGCAAATATATTTTCAAGTTACGTTTTTGTTATACCTAAAGTATATTCTAGCATCTATTGTTAAAAATATATATCATTCCATAAATTCTGTGTATAGAGCACGAGCAGAACACGCTTTAATAACTAACTGCCTCTCCCTTCCCGCCGTATAGATCGTGGAGTGCCAAGAAATAAAACATCGAACCATATAATGCAGACATCAAGGATTCGCAGTAAATATCCCGATTATACTTAACCCAACTTGAGGAGTACTTTGTATGCTATCATAGTATACCGTAAAGTAGAAGGCACTCTTAACGTATTGAGATAAAATTCGATAGATTACTGCGTGCCATAATACAATGAAATACGTAATAGGGGCTGTTTCTTTTTTTAATATGATACGAACTGTCATTTTGTGACGTGATGAAAAGTATGTCATGAATTTCAATAGTAGACACCCAGGAAGTCGGCGGGTGGCGCGTACGTGGTCACGTGCCGCCGTGTGAGTAGCACAGTGCACATAGAGGCTTGGGGGGATCCTTTACATTCCTCTCAGAGAAGTGCCTGGAGGGTGGCCTCTTTACAGTCACCTTCGATATGCCTAAAGGCGTGGTACCAATGGGCGGATCTAGTGTGATCTTAAGAGGATCTGGAACCCCCTTCACTGCACAAACCTTGCCGTCAAAAAATAATAAAATGAATAATAGAATATTGCAATTCGATTTTCAAGTTTTCTTTTTCACCATTTCATTACAGCAGCGCGTGGTTAGTAGTTTATTGGTTGTAGTAGTTTTCTCTGGGTCATCATAAACAAACTAGCGATAAGCTTAAAAATATCGTCATATTTAATGTTTGAATAAACCACAGAATAAAGACTTCTACTAAATTATTTTATTCTGTATAAGAAATTATAGCGTCAAACTACACAGGTGAGTCACACTACGTAAGCATCATGTCTTGTAATATTTTGCGATCTACAGACACTACGCTTGATGATGTCACAGAGCGATTGTCATTACATCATTTAACACATATATGCAGCAACAGAATAGCTGCTGAGGTTTCTATTTCTCAAACGCACGACTAGTTTATATACAAAACACGTTAATTTATCGGGAACAGATCAACTTACCGCAAACACATTTACAGCGAAGCGAAGCGATGTGCGCCATAAAATAGTATTCCACACTTAGGCCGATACCACACTAGGTAAAATAGGAAGGTGATGCCTGAGCCAATCTGACGGCTGCGTTCCGGGAGTTTCTATTATGAAAAAAAAACACATGCATATATCTCGAATGAATCAATTTACGTAATGAAGCGTATTACAAAGTGATATTGAATTTTCTGACCGATGATACACTAGGTGATCGCAGCCCAGCTGCATTTGGAACTATTTTCAGAGAACGGCAAGTAGTGGTGGCTGCAATATCCAGATGATAAGCATCTTTATTCTTATCCTCAACTCAACATTCTGCAGTCACCAATCCGTTTAAACAATCATGACGATAAAAGTAAAATTTGCATCAAGGCATTTTCAGCGTTCATCATATCTGCCACAGGATGTCCACTGCTGAACAAAGGCCTCCCCCTTAGATTTCTACAACGAGCGGTCACATACTGCTCTCATCCAACGACTCCCAGCGACCTTCACCAGGTCGTCTGTCCACCTCATTCGAGAAGACCTTTCTCGCGCTACATTTTCCGGTGTGTGGTCTCCATTCGAGAATCTTTTTGCCCCAACGGCCATCAGTTCTACGAGCAATGTGCTCCGCCCATTGCCACTTTAGTTTACTTATCCTTCCAGCTATGTCGACAATCTTAGTTCGTATACGGATCTCCTCATTTCTGATTCAATCTCGTAGAGAAATACCAAGCATAGCTCTCTCCATAGCCCGCTGAGTGACCTTGAGCTGTCTTATGTCAACACTGATAACACACACTGGTAAAAGACTTTCGTCTTGAGGCCTTGCGGTATTATTGGCGAAAAGATGTTGTGAAGTTTCCCAAACGCTGCCCAGCCGAGTCGAGGCCGTCCCCCGCTGAACAAAAGGCCATCAATTCGTATCCGGTATAACCCTCCACCCCTCCCCGGGGTAGACGAAGTACACGTAGCACACTAATTCCACCGCGTAAAAAAAAACCGTCCTAAAGATCTTGGCACATCATATTCTACGCGCGCTTGTGAAGATTGCGCGGCTAGCCAGGAGAACAGGAATTAGTGATAGTTCAAGACCTAGTGGTACGTGATATATGCGCGAGCGACCTCGCGCCCTCAGCGCAAGATAGATCGAAGGATCATTGTACTAGTTTTACAGCCGTAATTAATAGTCAATCGAATCCAAATTCTTTGGATTTGGAATTTGTCTGTTTTTTGTATTAAATTTAATCCTTACACAACATCGGATGAAGTTAAAAGTTTAAAATGTATAGATTTTGAATAACATGGATTATTAATTTCGACCGTTAGCTGGTATGAGTTCGACAAACCCATTCTCCTTCTCCAGGGCGGAGAAGTTCTATATGTCCATTTTCGCAATAAAAAATACCAAAGTTTAGAGGAATTATGTTTGTCTGGTTATAAATGTAATTAGGTAACAGTGAAATCATTAAATTAGTCTTATTTTGCAATTAATTATTATTTTTGTAAGGTCGTACCGACGCAAAAACCATTCATTCTAGAATCGGAGACTGTTTACAAAGTGTGAATAAAGATAATGGAATTTGAACTTCACCTTTTTATGAGTTGGGACGTAGAACGCTGTGTTAAAATGCCCGCCCCCCACAGTGGGCCCCGGTTCGTCATGGCTTTTGACGTACAGAAAAAAGAAAACCTGAGAGGTTAAGTAATTTTTTTGTTAGTATGGGTAGTTACACGTGGGCTAAATTAGAAAACCAATTAATAGGTTTTACTGATTCTAAGATGTGACTGTAAATAAATGTGATCGAATAAGAGGTAAATTTATGATTACAAACAGGGATAAAAGGAAATTATGACAAAGTACTGGATTTAATTAACAATTAATCTTAAATAACTTGATATGTTCACACAGAATCACGTATGTTTTATTATGTAAGTACATTCCATGTTTGCAAAATGAACAATGTTGCAAGGGGCTTTATTTAATCTTTGGAGTACTTAATTAACATTACTAAGCTAATATGATATTTTTGTTTTAATACGTGAATTGGAGGAACAATGAAAGCATTTACGGTGTGAATAAGTATGTATTTCAAATTTAAAAACTCTGATTAAGAACATTAAAAATTAGAATAAGACACTTTAGTTGCCACCATCATCATCATGTCAGCAATGTCACCGTTGCTGAGTAAGGGCCTGCCCCATACATATCTACAATTGTGTCATCATTTTGGGGGAATTTGCCAGTACTCACCACGCTTGACTGGCGAGTTGGTGAGCGCAGTATGGCTGCTGTTCCAAAGAAGGGACGCTGCTGTCTATCCCTCTGGTTAAGAGTCCCTTAGTCGCCTTTTAGAACATCCACGAAAGAAGGTGGAGTGGTACTATATTCGTAATCCGGACACTACACAGACTAGATGTATTAGTATAGCTAATTTAGAGAGAGTAGTGCTGAGTTTCACAATGTAGTTTTACTTATGAGTATGTAACGTTTTTTTTAATGAAAAGCACGATACTTATTGTGATGTAAAAATCTTCATGTATACAGTTGTATCAAAGATTCGGGTCCAATTATGCCTAAAATTTAGTCTAGAAGAAAATAGACATGCTCTCTTGAATTAACATACCAACATTTTCCCGGGATTAGGAAATCGGAGAATTGAACGTCTATTTACCCAAAGTATTTTTGTTAATAAAATTGGGACAATCTAATAGAATTATTAAAAAAACTCGATTTAAAGTTCGATAAATTCGAGAATTTAATTGAATCAAAATTAACACGCTTTGCTGATGATTGATGGTTTACTGTATTAATAGGTACAATTAAATTGGAAGTAAGATGGAGCAGTTTCACATGTCATCATTTCGGCCGAATCAAGTCCACTGCTGGACACAGGCCTCCCTCAAAGATCACCACAACCACCGATATGGATGTGTTGTGGGCTCATTGGGGGGTTTTGCCATAATCGCCACGCTTGGCAGGCGGGTTGGCGATCGCAGTTAAGTTGTTAATGTACTCGAAGGACGCTGCTGCCCATCCTCCGGCTAATCCCTTAGTCGACTTTTACGACACCCATGGGAGGAGATGGGGTGGTGGCATTCTGAGCCGGCACCACACGGTTTCACATGTAGTTGTAATTTATAACTTTGAACATACACATTATTCAATGAGAACAAGCTTTACTACAATAATATTAATACAATTAAGATTCTACTTAACACTTTTAACGACCGCGGCATACCGGGAATTGTTACATAAAATATAAATTTATTCAAAAAGGCGTATCCATGCTCTTTTTTCGCGGGATAAAATGAAGTTTAGGTACACCCTTGCCAATCACTGACAATTATTGATTTGGTTCTATAAAATTTGGCACAGCGGTAACTTTAAACCCGGAAAGGGTGCTTTTATTCTAAAGTATGTTTTTTGTCAAGGAGGATACAAGCAGGCGGCCGACTGTAAAACATTTTAGCAATATCACATATTGCGCCCACCCAAACTACCGCAGGACCAGGGAAGGCAGAAGAAGACTAACTTTGCTACTCCGAGTGTTAAAGGCATAGCAAAGTTTATTTAATTTAGAACCTTAAATAACATAATTTTGCGGCTATTTTTGGAGGACTCATTACACTAAACATAATTTTATTATTCCTCACCAATCGTTTGGTAAACAACAAACGAGGCGATTATTCTTTTTTCCTTTATCTATTGTTGGTTGTGCTATATTTCTTATGGCCTTAAACAAAAGCCATTGTTTAGTTCACGTACTCCTGTTTATACCTTTAATATGGTCGTTTGTAATCATCATATTACTGTTGTAGATACAATACCGAAAGGTGCAGAATGTTTTATTGGATAAGATTTTATAATACATGCTAATCTGACGCCTTCGTAACACGTAACTTGTTTAAGTGTATTATATGTTATTACTAGCTTTTTTTGTAACGATATCGTTTTTTTATTGATGTCCAGTGGAAATTCCACATGAACTTCCTTCGTCCCGGGGAAGGGCGAAGGGGTATGCCGGACTCCTACCGGCTAAAACCACTGGAGCGCTCATCTTCGGCACCGAAGAGGGGCTCCAGGTCCTCGTAAGATCGCACTAGAGCCCAGTGATGCCACGCCTTAAGCACATCTCGGAGGAGATGCATGTAAAGCGGTCACCCTCTCTAGCGGAGGGAAGGCGACTGAAAAAGGTCGCCCCCCAGGCACTTCTCGGGGAGGATTGTAAAGGATCCCCCAAGCCTCGCTGTGCGCTGTGCTACGCACACGGCGGCACGTGACCAAGTGCGCACCACCGTCTTCCCGGGGGTATGTAACGATATCCTATACTAGTATTTCTCCTGTGTCGTGGGTACAGGTTTACGCAGCTGAACAAAGGCCTCCGTCATAGATATCCACAATTTTGTCATAATTTTTTGTTAGTGCTCACCATGGTAGGCAAAAAAGGTTACCTTAGGTGCCGAAGATGACCTCTCCAGTGGTTTTAGCCGGTAGGAGGTATAAGTTCATGAAGAATTTCCACTGGGTACCAATGAAAAAAAGGCAAAAAAGGTTTGGTGAGCGTACAGCTACTATTACAACGAAGTGACGCTGCTGCCCATCCTTTCCGTAGACGCCTTTTATGTAGTGATATGTTTTTAATCCGGACACCACACGTATGAATTTATATAGGTAGTGCGCGTAATTGTTACTTATGTAAGTACCTCATTAGAGAGAAATCTTATATATTTGCTTTAATAGGTCATAATTATATTTAATGATTAGTGCAAATTGAAGTGACTATTGTGTGGACTTTAAGCGATATTTTGTATTGCATTTATTATTCATGCTGATATTAATTTAAGAGCTTGAATTTTAATGTTCCCTTTATTTTTATTCTTTACTATACAATACAACATGCTTTGTTGTACACCAGACATAACAAATAAAAAGAAAATTTTATTTACTACTCTTTATTTATTTTGATCTTTCAGACTGTATTGCAAACCCGGCTTCACCTTACCTGATGGTAGTATTAAATAGATGTCAGCAGACCGGGTTTTAATAGGTATATTTTTTTTTAAAGAATGAGGTATTAGTATCTAGTGGCCTTTTTTGGGTTTCAAGTTATTCTATTGGCAGTTACAGCTCCTTTTTTTGCCAATTTAGCATTAAATAGGTAATAAGCAGACAGAGAAAACTCAATGTTCTATCCGTTAATTTATTGTTATAATGATCTGATCAAATAAATCATGATTGATTTTGAGCCTTAATGCATAAATTGCTTCAGTCGTTCAAAGTTTGTATTAGTCTTAACTTTGTCTATCCATTGTGAACTAATTATTTCGTACTTTACCTACTACTGTAACAAATTCCATCGCAGTTGTTTATGTCTCAACTTAAATGCTGGATGAGTTCATATTTTTGTGATAAAACCAATAAATTACCTAACGGATCGTTTAAAGCACAATTTATAGCCCTACCTCTATTAAATTTTCAATTAGATACTCTCTTGAGTCGAATTTGGTTTAAATATCTACCATAAACATGTCTACTGAAGCTAATTATAATTCGTTACATGTAAATGATTGCTTTAATTTTAATTCAAAAATAAGTTTTTATAAAGTAAGCATTGTTATTGCTCTCAAACTTGATGATGACGTGAGAGCTAAGATTAATCCCAATTATTTCCAAGGTCCATCTTTTAGCTTAAATTATCCACATTGGGAGGCAGAAATTTCATCAGTCCATAGGCTTCTTTGCCATAACTTACAACGTTTTATCTATTTACACCATCCGAGAAGAATGTGTTTACCCAAATGTCGATAAGTTCTTAGCGTTTTAGATATACTTTAGGACCGGATAACCAAACCTTTTTGAAGAAATTCCTCGTCTTAGTGCGCCACAGTCCACTGCTGAATATAAACTTCTCCCAAGTTGAGCCATAATAGTCGGTCATCTTCCTTCAGTATCCAAGCTTGTCCCTTATCTAACTCATCAAACCAACTTCCGTCAGAAGTTTTGTCGAACATATACTACATGGGGACTGCAAGAAAAGAGAACGTCTCCCTAAAAGGTCTGCAACGTATCAGCGACTGCTCTGATGTTGCGGATTCTCATGGACGGCGGTGATTGCTTACTTTTCATCATTAGATCATCTTATCCACCAAATGACGTCCACTGCTAAAAACAGGCCTCCCCATAGACAGCAGGTTACATACTGTGTCGACATTTTTACGAGTACTCACCATGCTAGGTCAATTCAAAGAAGGGACGCTACCTAGTCCGGAGATCCGGACGCAAGCTTTTAAGCGACAAAAAAAATCGTATTGAATGAGTCACATTGCAAATGAATTAATTATTTGATTATTTATAGGAATTATAGGCTTATTAAACGAGAACATATTAAATGCATTCGTAAAGTTAATAATAATAGTATAGATAGATTAAATAAATTATTTATTATAGATAATAATAAATTATTTATTTCTATCGACAAAGGATCATACATGGAAAAATAAATCAAAAGACAATAAAATTAAAATGCATATCCTACCTACAGTTTTTTAGTACTCGGTGCATGAATCATATAGCAATGGTTCAAGTACTGGAAGTCAAACCTCTCAGCGAATAACCTAAGGATGGTGTTGATGCTGGCCCGAACCCTGCATACCAGGTCTACACATCGTTTCCGCATAGTTGTATAAAAACAATCTACTCGTGATTCAGTGAACATACCAGATGTGCTGATGGAGTTGCCCCGATTTTGCAAATCGGGGCAACCCCATCAGCACCCTGAATGCATTATTATATTGCACACGCAGGGCATTGTATTGTTTGCACGAGTATGAGACCCACAAGCTGCTCGTGTAAAAGGATGTACAATAAGCTCTGAACAATGTCATTTTAACTTCTGTGGTGCAACGAGCGAACCTGCTGGCCAACATATTCGCTCTCACAGATAACGCCCTGCGCTCGCGCTCTCTCTCTATCTCTGCATCATCCTTCAGGTCGGAGGATAACACATCTCCAAGATATTTAAAATGTTCAACCCTTTGAAGTGGTAGTCCATTTAATTTAATGGTAGGTATAGTTGAAGGAAGTTTTCCTCTAGCCTGAAAGACCATGCATTCACTTTTCTTGACATTATATATTAAGCCATGGCTGTAAGCATACTTTTCACATATGCCCAACAGCCTCAAAAGACCACAAACACCACAAACACCACAAACACACTCAGCAGCACCATATCATCAGCATAGC
This sequence comes from Diloba caeruleocephala, assembly GCA_947459985.1. Lineage (NCBI taxonomy): Eukaryota > Metazoa > Arthropoda > Insecta > Lepidoptera > Noctuidae > Diloba > Diloba caeruleocephala. The sequence goes on from OX381615.1 coordinate 17,190,552, forward strand.
TGATATTGTTGAGGCAGATACCGCCAATATGGCAGCCAACATTATAATTAATTACTGTCATAGAATAATGTTAGTAGGACAAACATTATGCTAAATTGAATTGTCATTAATTAAAAATAATTTTGTTGTTTCTTTCTTTACAGGCACCACAGTTAATTAGTTTCAGCGAAGGCAAATTGGGAGTGAACTTCGGTGGATACCATGCCGGTGTGGGTATCGGAGGTCAAGGTAAGAAAATATGTTACAATTGTCTAAGTCCTTAATGCCAATAATAAAACTTTATCGACAGTTACGATTAGACAGTAAAACAACAACTGAAATTTGGTAATTTCAGTAGATGTAGAGAATATAAACAAAAACGAAAAAGGTTCCTTTTTCAAAATTATACTACTTTGTAACAGTTAAGTTTTCGGACTCTAGTTTGGATGATTAACAAATTAACAAAAATGTGTAGGTACGCAATAATAAGCAAAAATAAGTACGTAAGTATAGTTTAAATGGCTTTGATCACCTATTATTTGATTAATATATCGTCACTTCAATTAAAATGTCAGAGACCAACGTATATACAGCATAGTGTTAAAAATGGCGTAACTAATATTTATTTGCATCCACAACGGGAATTCCCGCATTAGTATCAATCTAAAAAATGCTTAATGGACCTTTTATTTATGAAAGACACTTGACCCTCGGATTTTTAAATAATAATGATCGCCTTCTTTCTTCGCAACAATATTTGTAATTGCAAATATAAGATATTTATTCAATGTTACCTAAACAAATATATTTTGCTAATGGCCGCTTTTTCAACCGTCGGATAAGACGTCTAATAACTACCTACCGAATAAGTTAGTTGACTGTTTACCTGTCCGATAATTTCTTTGTCTATTTTTTCAATTGCTATTTATCTCACGAATAACTATCTGACCGATAACTTTGACTTGAACAAGCTAACTTCAGGTAAAGTTTTACGAACATAATAAATATTATCATAAACAAACATTTGCATGACTTACAGATTGTTGTTCCCTACTTTGGGTGTTTGTGCATAACACCCAAACTCGGAACAGCGTTTCAGAACAGTATGTAGGTCATGCAAATGTTTGTATCGTGCGGGGATCGAAACCCATGGTTTTGTAAGTTGTTGCTCGTATCAATAATTGATACCTACTTACAGTTGTTGATGGATAATTTATGTACTAATAAACTGTATGCCATATCAGAGTGTCAGGCAAGTTTGATCTAAAATGAACGGTCTAATATTCAAATAGTATACTCAACGTAACTACGGTGTAATATTATATATTTAGTACTAATATTGTCTGTTCCTATTGCCTGGCAGTATTGGTCTATCAAGCTTACTAATATCACAATACTATAATATGTATATAATACTACAAAATGGTTGAGCGAAGCGATGCTGATGTATGCGTTATGCTCATTAAAGTGTTCCATCTATCAGGACTAATACATACTTATTCACAATTTAACAATTATTTTTATTATATTATTGTTGTATTTTCTTCTTTACTGATATTTCTCATTATATATTTATCATCATATGCATTAAATTAAGTATCCTTGGAACTTTTTTCTGGCTCTGATGCATAAGACCAACCAATCGTTTTTGTTAGTTTTTGTGCCTTATGGTTTTATTATTATGATTACATTTTAGAACAGCCATGTTAATCTATGTGTGTTCACTTAGATATAATGATGATCAATCATTTGTGATATTATTGTTATAGGTGGAGCCGGACGCACCGCAGGCGGTCTCTTTGCTGAAGCTGGTACACCTTTTGGACCAGCAGCTAAGGCTGGGTTAGGCGGAGCAGTTGATGGCAACTCTGGCAGTGCTGGTATGAGAAATTACATACTTTAACTCAATCAACATCAAATTCGATTTTTTTTTGTTTAACTAGTATGTAGGCAGTCGCTCATAATTAATGGCTGATTCTTTAAGGCCTGCTAAGGTATCTAATCCGAGTAAATGTACTCAAATGAAATAATTATACTCACTTATAGTTGTGTAGGATAATTTTTAACCCGTAGATAAAAAAATACTACTTAATAATAGTTATATTAATCAGTAGTATTTTTGAAATAAATGAGGTCATGTGATTACTTTTGATGCAAAAAAATATACTTATAGGTAATATTATACGATTGGAATAGCGCTGTTAAAATGCAAAAAATATTTCCAGTTTACATCACAAATAATAGCCCGGGACTGGTTTGTATAATGTAATCTGATGATCGTGAGATTTCAAGTCAGTCATTGTTAGTGGAGCTGACGACCTCAATATTCAAAAATAAATAAACATGCAATAATATGAGAATATTAATCAATAAAATCATTAGGACGAAAATAAAATAGCTATTTATAATAATTATTACTTCTAGTAACTAAACTTTTTTATTAACTGAATACTGTATCTCAGATAATACTTTATATTAATTAAACATCAACTCCTAGACCTTTGAATTCATATTGCAAAATAAATCTCAATATCTATCAATATATAATAATAAATCAATCTCATACTTAGCTCAAGTAATATGAAAATAATTAGTCTAAATATTCATTCGTAGAAGTAAATGAGCCCTTCAATTGTTTGTTAAATAATTTGAATGTTATTCATATTTTCAATAGAATATTGTTTAATGTTTTCTGATATACGTGTTAATGATCAATTGAAAGCTATTCATTTGGAGATTATGCTCGATGTAATTTAAATATGATTGTGAAATAATGAATGTTAATGTACATTATTTTAGTATCTGAAATTATGAAAGTGTTATCTAACACCGAGTGTGTCTATTTCTAATGTTACGAATTAAATGTTAAGTTGTTGATAAACTTATAAAATAATGACGTATATTTATTTTAACCGAATTCAAAGAAAAGGAGGTTCTATGTTAGGCTGCATATATACATTACATTTGATTGAGTAGTTCTTCAACCAGCTTCAATAAACATGTTTAATTTGACTGCACTTATCTCGATCATGTCTTTATAGCTACCGGTTCCTCCGAGATTAGCGAACCGATTTGAGTCATTCATATTTAATTTAGTGTTAAATACTCTCGAACTGGTTTCATATAAATATAATTATGTTTGTTTAAGTGTTTATTACGACATCAGCTCTGTTATCCGTGATTTTTGGCTGTCCACTGATTTAGATAAGTAAACTGATCCTAACTTGGCAAAAGTTCTTACATTGATTTACACTAAAAAGCAACAAACTTTTTAAACAAAAAATATCGATTTCAAAAAACCTACACGCTATAAAAACACTAAAAAGAAAACAAAATAACTTTCATCATGACCTGTTAATACGCCTAAATTAGCACTCTTCACGGCCATATTCTGCTCCTTTACGTTCCTGATAGTATAACTAAGATCCTCCAAGCCACAGCCAACGCCTACCGGAATTGGTGGATCGAAATGAATCCCATTAAAAGCAAAGCCCTCCTATTTTGCATATTAGGCGATGACCACCCACGCTTTGGGGAGATCTCGATGCTAGGCTACACCACACAAAGACGCGCCTTTGTACTTGGTCGCCTTCACTACCTACATAAAAACTTGTAGTAAATTATTCCTTAGAAATAAGGTCAGAATTTACACAACGTGCAGTCGGCCCATCATGAACTTTTTTTTTTTTTTTTTTTTTTTTATTGATGTCCAGTGGAAATTCTACATGGAACTTCCTTCACCCCGGGGAAGGGCGAAGGGGTATGCCGGACTCCTACCGGCTAAAACCACTGGAGCGGTCATCTTCGGCACTGAAGGGAGGCTCCAGGTCCTCGTAAGATCACACTAGAGCCGCCCATTGGTGCCACGCCTTTAGGCACATCACGGAAGGGATGACTGTAAAGCGGTCACCCCCTCTAGCGGAGGGAAGGTGACTGTAAAAAGGTCGCCCCCTCAGGCACTTCTCGGGGAGGATTGTAAAGGATCCCCCCAAGCCTCGCTTTGCGCTGTGCAGCGCACACGGCGGCACGTGACCGCGTGCGCACCACCGTCTTCCCGGGGGTCGCTCGGTGTGAGCACGCAGACTCCCCAATCTGCGCACCCGCGACCCCCGTGGGACGGCCCATCATGACCTATGCCAGCACAGCGTTCACACACGTTGACTCCGCCCCACTACGTAGATTCCAAACCCTCCAAAATAGTTTCATGCGTAAGGCCTCCGGAACGGCTTGGTACATGTGCAATGATCAACTCCACTTCAATCTTAACTTGCAGACCATCAGATAATTTATGAAACAAGCGTCCAAACGTTACATCGACTCTGCCCTGTCCCACTCGAATCCCCTTGTGATATCAGCCGCTGATTAACAACCCTCCCATATTGTTGAATATCTGGCCCGTGGCACGTTCTGGTTGACTCAGATGATAAAATCACCGTAGATTACATAAAGAGACTCGCGCTCTCTCATTATCTAAACACCCGACCGTTTTACCGCCCTGGCCGCCAAGGATGACGTTACCGACGTCGCGTAGGCCTATCGCCAGGTCACCATCCTGTTCAAGTTACTATTGTTCAACTACTTCTTCCCCCCGTCTCTTGCTCGCACCGGCCCGTGCCAAGCTTGTAGTTTTAAATGTCCCTTAATACATTTTAAATAATAGCGGTCCAGCTATAACTTGTTATACCCAGCAACGCCCTAAGCCGAGGTCCGTGTCCCGCAGGGGGCGCCTTAGCGCAAATTGTTTAGCATATAATATTAATTTTAAGCCTGGCTGGAGGCTGGTTTTGGCTTCGCCAGAAACAACCGGTTAAGCAACCACATTTCTCGGAAAAGACTGCGAGAAGCCAAAATAAAAGCTTTATTTATGAAGTCGGGCGGGGCCATGTATAAAATAAAATTTCTCATCGGTCTGCGTGTTATTATATATACTTTTTTTTATTGCTGTCCAGTGGAAATTCTCATGTAGAATTTAGTTCATTAACTTCCTTCGATCCGGGGAAGGGCGAAGGCATCTGCCGGGACTCCTACCGGCTAAAACCTAAAACTAGTTATTTTCTTATACCTAGGTATGATGCGCAAATCATTCGCCTGGTAGTAAACGTCACGTCTGCCCATAACAACTGTAATGCTAACCAAGACTAGTTTTGTTGTTTGCTAGTAGTTATTTAGTGAAACAACAACATTTAATGAAATAACTTATGAAGATCATCGAAAGAGTTTAAAAAATCAAGTTAAGCCGTGTCCCGTTGTATTTTATCACCGCTAACGGACCAACAGTTGGCGCAGTGGCTGACACAGTTGGCTGCTGTGCTCTGGGTCGCGGGTTCAAATCCCGCTCGGAACAAATATCTGCAGATAGTTGTTCCGAGTCTTGGTATATAGTGTGTGGACTTTGAGTATATGCACCCACGACACGGGATTTTTCCGCCTGTGGCTGTCGTAAAATTCAATTAAACGTTATGCCATAGGTAAAGCAAACGGGCAATATTAGCCTACCAAATCAAATGATAAGTAGCAACTGTATCATATCAACCAAAGGACGGCCAATCCTGAACAAAGATCTCCCCCATAGATTTTCATAACGACCGGTTAAATGCTCCGCATCGCATCTACTAACTCCCAGTGACCTTCACCGGGTGGTCTATCCGTCTCATTGGAGGCCGTAATTCGTTATTTCCGAAATAAATGGCTTTTATATTTTTATTATAGGCCTAAGTGTAAAAAGTAAAGTTTTCCCAAAGTTTTCAGATCGTTGTCACTTACACCCTGTTTAGTACAGTAGAACGCTTTTCATTAATCTCAACTAAGTACGATATAAGTTAATGATTACGTAAAGGCGTTGACCAGCACCATCTTCCTATGTGTCTATAACAAAATACTACATCGGTCCGCTTACCAAGCCTGGTGATTACAAAAATAACGCTTAGGATTTTATTGTTGCGGACATTGGGAGGCCAATGTTTAGCTATGTATGTTTACAGTCTGTTATAATGATGTTGAGTAATTAAAATATTTTTAGTTTTAACTTTATTTTTTAAACTAAGTTATCGATTATTTTACAGATTGAATCTTGGATTGATTTTAAAATAAATTTGAGCATTTTCACCATATCATTCATGTATTTGTTTTGTCAATCAGGTGGACTTTTTGCTGGTGCAACCGCTGGAGGAAATGTAAATGCGGCAGCCGGTCTTGGCGGAGCAGTAGGCGCAGGAAAAGCAGCTGGTGGTGGCTACTCGTTCGCTCAGTCTGGAGGCCACTCCTCTTCCTCCGTGCTGGTAGGTGACAAAGCAGAAAAAGCCAAGAGAAAAGAAGAAAGACGTAGACTGAAAGTGATGAAAAAAATATTAAAGGCGATACAACATTCTAGAAGAACCTAGTTTCAAAACTTTTATGATGTTTTAAACACTCGTTCAACATATTGCAAATAATTGATAATGTGTCGTAGTAAAATAAATACTATCGGACTTTTAGGAACGGATTTGTGAATATGGGGGATTTACTATTGTGAAATTATACTTTTAGACTCTTACAATATAATACAATTGTTTCCGAAATAAATTTCTAACTAACAATGTGTTATCTTTATATAAACAAAATTGCAACAAAGCTCATATTTATTAGAAGAGGATCTCTATATTCTATTTAATCGAAAATTAGCAACAAAGTGTGACGTAGACTAACGACTGTTACTTACAAGGGACAAGGTAAAAGTACCAAGTTTTATCTGCGCATGCACTCACAATGCAGGTCCATTTCTCATTACGAGTATTATTCTTGCAACCCCATATTTCACCATTCCTGTTATGCTGAAAAATATTTTGCATGTTGCTTTGAATACGATACTGTGCCCACATGCTGGTGCGGTGAATTAATTTGAATGTTCTACATGAACTTAAAACAAATAAGATAAAAACTAAAATATCATTGCAGGGAGGCGAATCAGAAGTTTCTGGCTCCTCTGGATTTTTATTATCTTCTCACAAATCTATTGGAGTTCCAACCACGGTAGTACAAGAGCAAGATGTTTCAGTAGTTCCAGTTGAAGAAATTAAAACAGTACACAAAAAAGCAAATTTCGAGGCTACTAATGAAATAATACCAGTTGCAAATGCTGGTTTTGAAGCAAATGCAAATGTCAATGTGGAATCCAACGCCCCTTCGTCTGCACTTGTAAAAGAAGTGAGTAAATGGACAGGACCGCACTATCATACCCATACATTTCCGCCAGTTAATTTTCAAGATATAATGAGTTCTTTGTTTAGGATTCCAGAGAGAAGGTATAATCAACCGATGTGGTTGAGACCATCACATTATAAATATGTTCATCAGGTTTGTTGAAATGTTCTTGGATAAGTATGTGCACTAAGAGGCTTGAAGACAGCTGCAAAAAACTTTTCACTTTGTTTTTGAATAACACATTTTGGCACACTAAGAGTCTTAGTATCAAGACAATTCGTGCTTTATACCTGTGCTAACCCTATAAGTGTAACTTGTGATTGTTATCGTCATGTTTCTTAAACATATTAAGTAACCAATATTAAAACAATATGCAATATCTTAGGAGACGCTTATGTCCAGCAGTGGACTGCTATTTTTTACAAATAAATTTATTGAAATAATGTAACACAATAAAAAGGAGACGCTTATGTCCAGCAGTGGACTGCTATTTTTTACAAATAAATTTATTGAAATAATGTAACACAATAAAAAAAAATTGCATAGTAACTCATTTCAGTACTTATTTTTACTTTACTAGGTCTATACAAGAATATCTCATTAGCACTAGATTTTCCTAATATTCACTTTTGAGGAAAAAATGTTAGGCTATTTGGCGCTGTAAATAATCACACTGGCGTGGAATATTTTCACGTGATATAGAGACAAGCTTATTGGCTTATAACTATCAAATAATAGCTTCATGTGCACCAACTTACATGACTCGGTGGTCGAAAGAGGGAAAAAAATAATTATTGTAGTACAATTATGATTGAAAATAAAATACTGCAAGGATCGGGGCGACAGTGACGCTGCCAGGTCAGATAAGTCGGCGGTTCTACAAAACGTCATCTATTTCAACATATTAAGAGACGCTGTATTTTCAGCTACTTTGTTTTCCTTCACGTTATTTTACCAAATTTCAGCAATGAGTTAAGTTAGTTAAGTTAAGTTAATCTTTACCTAAATATTTCCTACCTGGAAAATTGATTTTCACAGTCGATAATACATTTAAAATTAATTTCTGTTTCCATAAAGGTACACGTTGAACCCACACCGGTACAAGTGATAGTTCATAAACAGAAGCCTCACCACGTCCACAAGACTGTATTCATTGGTGGCTCCGTTGGCGCTGCCGGTGAAGTTGGTGCCCCAGTATCCAAAACCGTAATCGTTCAAACTGGTCAGCCCATCGATAAAAGAATCGATATTCAAACACAAGGTCATGGAGGAACAGAAGTAAAAATCAACGGACAAAACGTTGGACCCGGCAAAGTAGTAACATTCTCTAATAGTAAAGAGATTGTTGTTACTAACAACTCTCAAGCAAAACCAAACACTTTTTTCCAGGACATATTTAATGTGAGTGGGTAAATTAATTAATCCATGGTTATTGTAGGTTTACAGAAAAATATAAGTTTGTCATATTTCTGCAACATTGTTAAAATTATCTCAGATCGAGCGACCACGGGTATATTATGGTATTCTTAATTATACCACCAAAGGTATTAAAATATTAATGGTAGAATCTACGAAGATGAAACTCCCTGTTATTTATTTAATATCTATAGATACGACGATAAAAAGGTCATGGATCCATAATCTCCACAATCAGTCTTAGAAAAGAATGTCACTTTCAATTCAGATACTACTTTACTATTATTTACTTACTTAATAAATATTAATTTAATATAAACTACTTAAACTGTGATATACATTTGGATCTGGTCATTATTTCTGAAATTGAAAAAATATCGTAAGATTTATGAATTAAACAAAGGCTTGTATTACAGAATGAGAATCAAAACTTAAGTAAAACTTGAGTCGATATTGTAACAGTTGGTTGGATCATCATCATATCAGCCAAAGTACGTCCACTGCTGAAAGAAAGGCCTTCCCCATAGATTTTTACAACGACAGTAACATGTCACTCATATCCAATGTTTCCCAGGGGCCTTCCCCAGGAGGGAGATTACGTGCGGGATTCCGCAGGGGTCAGTTCTTGGCCCCCTATTATGGAACCTCGCCTACGATACGGTCCTGTGTGTCGTTCTCCCCGCTGACTTCAGCTTAGTCTGTTACGCTGATGAAACTCTCGTGTTAGCCAGCAGGGAATCCTTCGAGGGAACCAACCGGCTTGCCGAGCAAGCGGTGGCAATTGTCATGGCCGGAATCTACGCTCTGGGTTTGCGGATAGCACCTCGCAAAACCCAGGCGCTATGGTTCTACAAATTGCCGTGGACCAGGGAGCCTCCCAGTTCGTGGATACGCGTTGGTGCGCGCCAATCAGGGTGGGTTGGTACACGAAGTACCTGGGGCTTCGAGGAGCACTTCAAGCGTCTTTTCCTCGGAAAGGATAGTGGGTGCCTTACACCGGCTACTGCCCAATCTCGGGGTACTGAGGGAAGAAGTTCGCCGCCTCTACGGGGGTGTCGTGCGGTCCGTGGCCCTCTATGGGGCGCCTGTTTGGTCATCTTAACCTGTGGGGCGTCCAGCACTGCAGATCCAATATTCACGATCTGCAAGGTAGAGTGGCTATACGGATCGCACGAAGAACGATATCCTTTGAGGCGGCAACTCCGTTGGCGCGCTTTCCGCCTTTTGATATCCTGGCGGAGATGGATGCTTGGGTGTATCACCAATCATGCTCCCTCCATCAGAGCGGTGAAGGCGTGCCTTTAGGGTTGTTTGAACGATTAAGATGGCAGGCTCGGCGGCGTGCACTTGAGCTGTGGCACAAGCGGCTCATGCTACCGCAGTACGCGCAAAAGCGCGTCGTAGAGACCGTCTTGCTGCTCTTGGAGCCTGGCTCCAAAGGCGCGAGCACGTCACGTCGCGATACGGTTGTTTCGGTGAGTACTTACACAGGATAGAACGCGAGGTCACGGCACAGTGCCACCACTGTGGAAACAATCAGGGTATCCTACACAGCACACGCTCAGAGAGTGCCCTGCGTGGGCTGCCGAGTGGCGGATCCTGGTCGATTGGATCGGGCAAGATCTCTCTCTGCTAGTAGTAGTGTAGGCTATGCTGGCAGGACATGGAAATTGGAGTGCAGTGGTCTCCTTCTGCGAGAGCGTCATGCTCCAGAAGGAGGTTGCTGAGCGGGATCGGGAGAGAGCCGATGCCAGGTTTTAGGAGAATCCTTTACGATCCCCCGAGAAGTGCCGGGGTGGCCTTCCCTCCGCTAAAGGGGGTGACCGCTTTACAGTCATCCCCCCCGAGATGTGCCTAAAGGCGTGGCACCAGTGGGTAGCTCTAGATAGAGACTTTTCAAGTTCCTGGAGCCTCCTTGCGGTACCGAAGATGACCACACCGGTGGTTTCAGCCGGTAGGAGTCCGGCATACCCCTTCGATCTTTCCCAGGGCAGAGGAAGTACATGATGTATTTCCACCGGATAAATAAATAAAAATAAATAAATGGGCCTTCACCAGGTCGTCTGTACATCTCGTTGAAAGTCGTCGCACGCTGCGTTTTTCGGTGTGCGGTCACCACTCGCGAACCTTTTTGCTTCAACGGCCATCAGTTCTACGAGCAATGTGCCTCGCCAATTGCCACTTCAGTTTACTAATCCTTTCAGCTATTTCGGCAATTTTGGTTCTTCCATGAATCTTCTCATTTCTGATTCGATCACGTAGAGAAATACCAAGCATAGCTCTCTCCATAGCTCGCTGAGTGACCTTAAGCTTTCTTATGAGGCCCATAGTTAGCGACCACGTCTCTGTGCCAAATTTCATCACTGGTAACCTGGTACCTGTGTGATATTTGGATGGGATATTTTGATTTAACTGTGTTTAAGTGTCCTGTCCATATTTAGTTAACCAATCAAATCCAAAGCAATCTAGATTTGAATTTTACTTAAGTTTTGATTTTTGTTACATGCCAGAAAGGTTGACAAGGATTTTGAAATGTTGCTAAAGTTAATTACCGTATTGTTTGAAATTTTAATTTATTTGTACTTTCTTGAATGTGATTATTTTCTAAAATAAATGTCATCATTTCGGCCGAACAAGTCCACTGCTGGACACAGGCCTCCCTCAAAGTTCACTACAACCACCGATATGGATGTGTTGTGGGCTCATTGGTGGGTTTTTGCCATAATCGCCACGCTTGGCAGGCGGGTTGGCGATCGAATACATTAGCTCAACTGCGTTATGTCCAGCAGTGGACTTCATTCGGCCGAAATGATGATGATGATACGAAGGACGCTGCTGCTCATCCTCCGACTAATCCCTTAGTCGCCTTTTACGACACCCACGGGATGAGATGGGTTGAAGCTATTCGTAGCCGGCACCACACGGCATAAATTTACTAAAGTAAATCTAATTGAAAAATTATGTCATATTGCTACCTAGATTTAAAAAGAACTTTTTTCATTCTGAATAGTAAATCTTAGAAAATTCAACTGATAAAACTAATTACTTGTAGTACTCTTTACTTGCCCCATACTGTTATATTTTCTTATGAATATAAAGAAATATTTGACTGATTCAATTATTTTGCAGATTCCTATTTCAGCATTGAAGGCAGTCAGTGGTTTTCTAACTAACACCGCTGGAAGCACAAGTGTGTCAGTTCAAAAGTCAGCCTCAGTCCAAGCAGGTGGTTATGCTGGGCATTCTGGTCATTCCGGCTACTCTGGCCATAAGAGTTACTATGATTACTATTAAAATAAACTATTATTTTTATGTTAAGAGTATACGGATGTATTATAATAAAATCAGTGATGGTATATGAATAATTATTTGCAATAAGAACATTTCTTAAAAAAATTTGCTTGCAACGAATAAGTTTTATTTTAACTGAATTCGGTACGACGACGAATAACTTTAACTATTCTATTGGGCATTTTTATCAAACGTTAATATTTTATTGTAATACCTAGTGATAAGACGTGCAAGTTATTTTCCTGGTTGTGAGCGTAAGGGGGAGGCCTTTGTTCAGCAGTGGACGTCCTTTGGCTGATATGATGAGCGTCACGCCTGTTCATAATCATTATTGTAATGCTACCCAAGACTAATCTTGCTTGGCACCATACTGTGCTCATCACCTCGAGACATTAATTGATTAGTTTCATATTCCCAGTACTTTTCTACTAACTTTTTAAATCTGTAACGACGCTTGTCACCTTAGTCATCCTGCGACCACGAACCCTGCAAAGTGCTCGAAACGTCAGGAAAAACAAAAATCAATAATACACGCGATTTAATCCGTTTAAAATTGTTTTATTATAATATTCCCAGTAATTTAATTAGACTAGTGACCTTTTATGTAGGAACTATTCTTATAAAAAAAAATTGCTTTTTCAACTGGGATAAGCCATGTAAGCGACCTGAAGGCAACAACGGCTCTCTATAATCTTGTCTTCCCCTTTGCCCTCACAATCTTAATGATATTTTTATCTTTTGGATTTTATTACATTTTCTTTTTACGAGCACCCCCTATAAGGAGTACACGCCTTTGGTGGACTTATTAAAAGAATAAATAAATTTACACAAAGTAACAGCTTCATCAACTCGTAAAGCTGGGGTTTTTAATTTTAATTTTCGAGACATAAAACTGTTATCTTATTGAGACAGTCAATGGCTACTGCCATTATAAATGCAAGTTATAGTAAAAAGTACTTTTTTACTATAATCTCTTTATTTCTTTCGAATTATTTGACTGGTTTATTTAAATATTGTAGTTTATAAATAATCATTTTATTGTTAAATGCAATAAATTACACTCACAAAACAATTATTTACAGAAACATGGGACTGATATTTGATTGCTTTGTAAATTAATATCATTTGTAAGAAGGTTGTATGGGGACATATTTCCGTAATAGTAGATAACGATCTGAAATAGTAGATTTATATATCTCAACTAACATTAAATTATAATTTATTTCTGGTATCTGTGTTTAGTTATTTATTAACCACATAATTCATTTTCTGAAGTTAATTTTATCTTGCTTTAATTTTGTTATTGCACGATAGTCTTTAGTCTAGTTATTTTTTTACTTATTAGTATAAAGTACTTGTATGAAGTTTCATAGCTGATAAAACAATAAATTCGTATATTAACGTGATAAATCATTATTACAAATGTGTTAACTCATCAATTACTACATTTTCTACAGACACAGACTCGATAACATCAAAGCATGCGTCGCCATCATCATCATCATCGTCAGAGGCACACATATCGGTACAGACACCGAGTGCTTCTAAAATTATAGATGACATTTTCTCTGTAAGTGCACGATCATTCGTAAAATAAAATCCATTATATGTATTATATTATTCATTTGCGTTACTCGTTATAAGCATAATATACTAGCTTAATTAAGCTAGTGTATTATGTTTCTGGTTACTCGCATGTATGACCAACATTTGTATTGTTAACATAGAAGGATTTTCGTAAATACGTGTATATTTACAAAAAATCTTATATGTTCTCGCTAAGCGAGTTTACTACTCTATCAGCAAATATATATATAAAAATAATGTCCTTAGCTCATCTTGTGTTCTGCAGGTGTACATGATTGGGATTGGTGAAACAGTGAGCAATTAGTCAAAGTCAAGTCATTATTATTCGTAAATACGATAAGAACTTTCATTGAAACCTTGTTTTTCTTGACCAGCAAGGCGTGCAGTGTATGTTTCGACTAGAACAATCGATTAGAATGACATGTATATTCGAATCATGTACACACGTAACTAAAAGGGTGGTGTTTGTACGTCCAACTTGTATATAATTGACATCCTATATATTTTATTTCAAATAACATTAACTACATTTTTTTGGAAATACATAATATGTACTAACCAGCCCATTAACATAAATACCATGTAACATCTATTGCTTTATTTCGTTAAGGTTCGTCTCGCGCATGCAATATAAAATATGTAGTATTAACACCTATATTATTAGTTATGGATATTTTAATGACATAAGCTTTGGAAATATGTAGTATATGCTTTTTTCAAGCTGAAAGTTATTGTTGTTTATCTAAGTATTTAACTTAGTTCCATACACTAGTGGTGATGGTAATAAGGAGCCACTTAAATAACAGATTTTTTAAAGATTGAATTACATGAAATTATGCTGGTATCTTTTTATCTACACATATTATACAAACATAATATTTTAAATGTCTCCTTATGTTTTTCATGGTAACCTTATTTATTTAAACTGGTAATTCCAATAAACGGAGTAGGTAAGCTATAATCGGGGTAATCCCAGTGTTTCGGCATTTTTTTGTTTTCTTTTGAAAGGTATAACAAGGTCTCGGGTTTTGGTGAGTATAGCTTTGTGTATATGCACATTTTGTTTTGTTTGTTCCTTGTTTGGGAATACTTTGCTTTTTGGTTCATATGTATGGTTTCTATACGTTAACTGTTATCTAATAAAAACAATTATATGTTATAGATACCAATTGACACTCTCTCGGCTGTAAACAAATTTTTAGACAACAATGTTTCCAGGCGAAAGAGGATTCAGGCAAGTACCAATACATAGTTTTAGTATGGATACTGAAAATATCCCAAGCATTTTATCGACTGATTTCAATGTCTAAGGCGAAATTTCCACATAATAATGTAGTTTTTATTCGATTATGACTATTACAACCCCACCTGAGATGTGTCTGGGAGTGGCGGCCTTTTCGTATCCACCTCCTCCCGGGGTGACCGCTTTACAGTCACTCCGAGATGTGCTTAAAGGCGATGTACCAATGGACACCTCTGGTGTGATTGTATCGAGGGGGGGGGGGGGGGGGGGGTTTCCTTCAGTGCCGAAAATGACCGCTCCAGTGGTTTTAGCCGGTAGAAGTCCGGCACGCCCCTCCACACATCCCCCGGGCGAAGGAAGTTCAGCAAATACATCATGTATTTCTAACGGGATAAATAAAAAATTGATGTATAGGTTTGAAAACGGAAACTAGATTGTATGTGTATTTTGCTGATTTATGAGTAAAACAAAAATATGAAGAAATTACTGGACTCAAAGCGTGCAGCAATGGGCTGAAACTGTCAGCACTAAATGCAATTCAGTTACTAAAGTTGGTACCAATAATTGTTGAAATGATCACTAAATTGAGCATTGGGATATTGCCAAAATCACTTCGTTTGGCAGGCGGATTGGTAATCACAGTATTTTGTTATTAGAACACGAGAGGATGTCATTACCGGTCCTTTAAATATCAATTCTTAGTTGCCTTTCACGACACCATGGCTGGAGGGGTGATTCTCTGCCGGGAACTACACGCAACCCGGGAACGCCCCGGAGCCCAGGCATCATATGGAACTCGGAAACCATACAAACCCTGGGAACCACACGGAATCCGAGAACCACATAGAATCTGGGAACCCCATGGAATCAGAATAATTGTGTCAGGATTGATTATTAAGACCGACTGTGTCATTTCAGCCGAATAAAGTCCACTGCTGGACACAGGCCTCCCCCAAAGACGACTCGCGGTCGCCACTACAACTGGTCTGGTGTTTTGTGTGCTCATTGTTGGATATAGTTATAATCGCCACGCTTGGCAGGCGGGTTGGCGATCGCAATTGAGTTGTTAATATACTCGAAGCAAGCTGCTGCCCATCCTCCGGCTAATCCCATAGTCGTCTTTTCGACCACCACGGGATGGGTTGGTGCTATGTGTAGCAGGTACCACACGGCATAAATAATATTTATGTATTTTACAGGTCACAGAAGGAGTTGAAGAACCAACAAGAATCCGACTAGGTCCGCATGCTAGGAGGAGGGCCAACAAGCAAATAGTTATATTCCAAGAACCCGCAAACCAACAGTCTCAAGAATCAAACTAAAGCAATCACTTAATTAAGCGTTCGTACCTGAAGTTAGTAAATCAAATATTTGACTTTCCAAAGATGGAAAGATGATATTCTATAAAATTGTGCTGCAGTGTGAATATTTTATTATAAAATAAAATGTAATTAACTAAATGTTGTGGCTTTTGTTTATTAAACTTGTTGTACCAATAGTGTTTAAAAAAGAGAGAAATAGAACCACTGAGCCATAATCATGAGTCAGAATAATGAAAATGTGAATCCAAAATTAGTATAGGTATATTTTTCAACGACAACACTCACATCAGCCTGTTAACGTCCACTAAACATGGCTCCTAATGACTAATACAATAAATGATCCTAAAGGTTTCGCCATCACCGAAATCCCTTAAAGACGAGAAGGGCACTGACCGATCTCCATCCCCATCCCCATGAGTAGCGGCCTGCGGGGGACAAACTAGGGTCACTCTGTCACCCGAAAAGTAACAGGCCCGAAACAGCACGGTACGTTGCGATCTACGCGCTCTTCTTTGAAGGGATATGTGGTCGGCTAGGTTGCACAGAGACGGGCCCGTCGGACCAAGTGACGGGCCCGTCAGACCAAGTGTCGGGCCGATAACTTTGCGTGCGCTCTAATGCTGACAAGGCTTACACCTCATCCTCAGCCATAGTTAAGTGGAAGGACACCATGGGGTCTTAGCCGGTAAAAAGCATGCCCCTCCGCCCCTTACAAGGTGGAGGAAGTCCATGAGGATTTCCCCACGACAAAAAAAGGGATATTGCCATATTCAACAAGCTAGGCAGGCGGATTGGTGATCGCAGTATGTTGTTATTATTAGCACATGGGAGGATGCTGCTGCCCGTCCTCTTGATATCAACCCTTAGTTGTCTATTTTGACACTCGAGAGTAAGTAAGAGGTAGTCTATTATTTTCTGGGAGCCACATGGAACAAAGCGTAATGTCGCTGTCTCTGTAGCAGAAAAACATAGTGTCAATGATTACTTAAGATTTTTTATTAGTAGCAAAGTTAGTTTGCGCAAATATAATCACCAATAGGTCTGATCTGTTTCAGTTAAAAAAGCATTGCGTTTTATAATGGCGTTATAAAAGCTAAGCATAAGACCCCACCCTCAGTAAAGGTGCGTATCACATAAAGAAAGACTGCAATAAAATTACTGTCTCATTGGTCGGTAAAAAATCTCTAATGATCTCTGAGAAATCTACATACTATAGACATATAGAGGCTTTTGTTCAGCAGTGGACGTACTTGGCTGGTATGATGATCTGAGTAAACATAGAAATACTTAGAACTTATAGAATTATAGCCGTGTGCTGAATGCTGAATGCTGAATATGCTGTGTGCAGAATTATAGCGTATTGCCGTGTGGTGCCGGCTCAGAATACCACCACCCCATCTCCTCCTGTGGGTGTCGTAAAAGTCGACTAAGGGATTAATCAGAGGATGGGCAGCAGCGTCCTTCGAGTACATTAACAACACAACTGCGATCGCCAACCCGTCTGCCAAGCGTGGCGATTATGGCAAAACCCCCCAACGAGCCCCAACACACCCATATCGGTCGTTGTGGTGTACTTTGGGGGAGGCCTGTGTCCAGCAGTGGATTTCATTCGGCCGAAATGATGATGATGATAGAATTATAGAATTTCTTATTCGGGCTCATGACCTCAACAGTACAAACAATACTATACAGGTTAATTGATTATTGATTAAAAGTATAGGTTTAGGGTAGGTTCATGGTGGTTCGTCCTCGGCATAAAGCTATTATATACGTTCCAGAACACTCGGCGCGGTTAGTCTAGAAATGCGTGACCACATAGAGGTATTTGGACTGAGAATCTCCGTGCTTTGGAGGGCACGTAAAATCATCGGTCCCGTTTGTTGTTACTTGACGGCAGTCGTAAAGCCAAGTCAGAAGCCTTCGGGTGACTTGAACAACCCTGGCGCAAGATAGGCCGCTAAGCACACGAACAGAAAGAAAGTAAATTGGGCATTTGTATAGGTGATTTGAGGAAAGAACTTTGGCAAACTTCAGTTGAACTGTCCCTGACGGTGGCTTCATTTCATTATAGGTTTGGATTAGGCACTGGGTGTGCGATGCCATCACCCAATTGGATGGTAATTTAACTGCTTATATTATAATCCTTGTGATATCCAGATTAGGCATATAGCACAACTCTATCTCCTTCCGTGGATGTCGTAAAAGGCGACTAAGGGATTCCAAACTAAAGGGAGGGGCAGCAGCGTCTTTTCTCTGGAACAGAATCATTCTGCGCTCACCAACCCGTCTGCCAAGCGGGTTGAGTATCGGCAAATACCAAATAATGACACAATTGTGGAGTTCTATGAGTGAGGCCTTTGTTCAGTAGTGGACGTTCTTTGGCTGATATGATGATAATGATTATACGTTCTGCAAAAGTTTTAAAGTAATGGTGACTACTGTACTAAATATAGAGTTTATAAATGAAACGATTCAGCCAAATAAATTTCCAATAATAAATGCTTCACCGGGTCAGGCATAGAACATAGGTTGATAGCAGGGTGTCTACTACACGGACCCGTGCAGCTCTTGATAAAGTGTTGTAATATATCAGCAACATCACACGGAAAGCAGGTAGTCATGCCTTAAATGCGCAGCAGTATATACTACATCAAAAACTCCTAGAAACCATGCTTGCAAGCAAGCAATGCAATTTAATTTACTAAACGTATAGTCACAGTCATCCTTGGAGTTCCCAGCAAAGAATATATAGGAAAGCCCTGTCTCCACCCGTGGCTATTATTATAATAATATTGAAAACATTCTATTACACATCAGATTTTTTTGTTGTTTCGACTCTAGTTGTTTTTATTTAACACCCACTTCAACGAAACATTGGCGCCCTCACCGTGGTTTTTTATAGTCTTATTTTTGTCTTTTTTCACTTTCTAAGGTGGGTACTTTTTTTCTTGGTGTTTTGTGTGCTTTATGGTTTTATTTCTGTGAAACCTTTTTATATTTGAAGTTGGTTGGCAGCAACTAATTAGTATGTATTCACTTAGTTGTTGTTAAATATTGATTTTTTAAGTTTTATATAGTCAGTACAGTTGGTGAGAAAATGTTCTACCTACATTTTCTTGTGTATTTTTGATTTAATGCTTTAGTTTTTATTTATCGCTTCAAGTTAAAAATTTTAAGTACAGTCAGGAATACAATTTTTACCACGTTTATTTACTTTTGGCGTTCGTACACATTAGTTGCACCTGATTTTTCTTTTGTTGCAATTTTTGTCGGTTTACGCTTTAGAACTAAAGGAAAATAACCAAAACGTTAAACTTAGTTTATTGTTGTAACAGAAGGAGTATTTATTATAATAAAACACTTTTAAATGGATTCTATCGCGTTTATTTTAGATTTTCCTGACGTTTCGAATACGTTGCAGCATTCGTGGTCGCAGGATGAATATATATGCTTCAAGATATGACCAATTCTGTCCGTGACTCCCTTAATAAATGGTAAAACAGCGGACCGTCGATCAACTGTGGTGGGTTTCGGGCGGCTTCTGCAACGGGGATGTGGAGCTTTCAAATTGTTATTTTGAAGAACTTGCTTCACATAGTTAAGCTCCCATGCCATGTGGTCGGCGTCGCAGATGCGTGCTTCTATTAAAACCTATTTCAAGCCGCATAAGAAGATCAGCCAACTTCTCAAACCGGTGAAATGTCACATACTTTTACAAGATGCAGGGGTCTACAAGATTGACTGTGATTGTGGTTTATCATACATAGAGTAAACAAAGCGTAGCATAGCCACCCGAATAAAAGAACATATAGCTGACGTCAAGCATAGACGCTCCACAAAGTCTGCAGGCAAACCTAACTATTATCTTCGTTTTGATCAACCTCAAGTCCTCGCGAAAGAGAACCGATATGTACCTACAATGTTCCGTGAGGCTATTGAAATTTAAAAAAAACATCCTGATTTTAATAGAGAAGGTGGTTGGCAGGTACCACCTGTTTGGAATCCAGTTATTAAAATAATAAAGTCCCAAACAAGATACCGCACTAAGAAACATCAAGACACTGGGAGTGATTACTGCGTGCATTGATACTAATTTTTTGATTAAAATTGTACGGTAGATAAAATAAAATAACTTTTTAAATCTGTAACGACGCCTGTTACCTTAGTCATCCTGCGACCACGAATGCTGCAAAGTATTCGAATCGTCAGGAAAATCAAAAATATACGCGATAGAATCCGTTTAAAAGTGTTTTATTATAATGTGTAATAATCGCGAAAATCTAAGGAGTATTTAGTTGTTTTTCTTGTTTTTAAATTTGGTCTTTGGCCTTCTCATAGTCCATGAATGCTAAGCACAGGAGCCGATTGTACATTTCAGTTTCCTCGTAACCCGGTCAGCTCCTGGGGTTGAAATTCGTCAAGTTCCCGTGCATGACGATTTGTGATGACCCTTTAAAACAACTTGTACAGGTGGCTTAGCAACTAAATGAGTCGATTAATTATTCAAAAAGTTCTTGCAACCCTTTTTCACAAAAGAGGACGATCATGCTCTTCTTCCACGCTTTTGGACTAGGTATTTATGCATGTGTAATTTAATTTTGTTACCCACGACATAGAAAACTATTAGAACGCAGAAAAAATTACGACAAAAAAGATCTAAACAATATGTTTTTTCAGGACAAGTTCGTTGTCCGTTATGTTTTGTTCTGAGTAATACTAGTAAAATATGGTAATAGGTAAACAGCCATTTATTAGTAACTATGATACGAAAATAAAAATAAACAAATTGTTTTATCGGCAAACTTTTTATGCGACCAAATCTACAGTTACTGTATAGTAATATTAGATTCCGAATTAATTAGTCTTGAGCACGTAGCGAGAGAGGTAGCAGAAACTAGTGCCTTTCGCGCTGTAGAAAGCGAAGTACACAAGGCTCTCACCGACCTCTTTAATCGGAAAGTAATTTGCGCCAGGGTCCAACTTATTCAAATCCATTTTATTGAAGGTGTAGCGTCCTTTATAAAATTCACAATTTTTTTCGTTATATCTCACGTTAGTTGTACTTAGAACCACTCTGGGAATCACGCTTTTACACGTCAATTTCTTGTAATTATTCGTATACTTTATCACGTGACCAGATTTTTCAATGCCAGTTTTCAACTTCCAATAATATCCTGTCAAGTTTTCTTTTATTGTGAAATTACCTCTATAATATGAATTACCACTTATATTGTAGGGTACAAGATCGAGTGATACCTTTGACTCCTTATCAAAAGGTGGATCCGGATTGTCACAGGGCTCAATACTACGCAATGTTAATTTGTATATTGCAGATGATACTGACACCAAGATATGTGTTAAAAATATCGTTAAAGTTATATTAAATTTTAGTATCATAATTGTAATGCTAACACATGTATAAAAAGAAACGACTGTACTGAAAATAAACAAGGTACAAAACTGAAATTACCCTGTATGATTATGATCTATCAGAAGAACAATTAAAATACATTTTAAAGGTCGTTATGTATAATTTTCGAAAACTAATCATGCCATTTATGACTCTATCCCTCCTAATGTATTTATAATAGAGTTCAAAAATACGCAAACAAGTTCAAAATGTTTAGGTAGCATATTACTTCCTTCGTCAAATCCAATTATTTATGACAAACTAGAAACCAGCCGACTTCGTACGGGTACATTTAAGTTACTTGATTAAAGTTTAATAAGTAGGTATTTTTGTGCAGTACAGTGTAATACATAGCACAGAACTTCACAACAAAACTATTAAAATGCTCACAATAACCAGGACATTTATTATTATTTAAAATGAGTAAAACCACAACATCATCATATCATATCAGCCAAAAAATATCCACTGCTAAGAGACGGCAAGGTGGGTGCAGTGGCTGATACAGTCGGCTGCTGCGCTCCGGGTTGTGGGTTCAATTCCCGCACGAAACAAGTACTTGTAAGATCTGCAGGTAGTTGTTCCGGGTCTGGGTGTATTGTGTGTGGAATTTGTGTCTGTAAACGCACCCGCGATACAGGAGAAATCCTAATGTAGGGCAACGTAAAAAAAGCCTTCCCCACACGACGACCGGTTACATGACGTGTCGTCATATTGGGAGGACTTTGCCAGTACTTACAACGCTTGACAAGCGGATTTGTGAGCGCAGAATGGCTACTGTTCCACAGAAAGACTGCTGCTGCTCATCCTTCTGGATTAGAGTCCCTCTTACAACATCCATGGGAGGACACGGAGTAGTGCTATATTATTAATCTGGACATCACACAAAAATTTTGACTTTGATTAATTTTAAAGCGTACAAACTATGTGTGTGGCGTATCTATGAAGGATAGATACGTAAGTGCTATCACAGCCTTGTTGAAAGATCTTGTATAGTTCCACGATTTTACGCATACATCGTTTTAGTGCATCATTTGATTGTGATTTGCGAGAGTGATGATTTTCCACTATGTCTTTGACCTCGTCTGCCGTGACCGGAGGATTCTGTGTAAGTAAATGCCATCGTATCTTTACCTCTCACTCTTATTTTGTTGGTACATCTACCTTGTTTTCTCTGGATCACCCAAAGATCTTCTGGCAAATGGCTATGGCATTAAGACCACCTTTGTACACTATTTTACATTAAGAATGAATAAATATAGTGTTAGGAGTGGCAATATCTTGTTTTTCCTAAATAACGGAACACATTTTAGTGTGCACCATAAATAGATCATAGACACTAAAATATCAACAGAATTACCCCATAATATAATGCCGTAACGCGATGTTGATGATACATAGCTATGATATACACTAAGTGCCGCATCAATACCAGGTAATCAGTAAATATAATATGACATATACTAACCGATCTACCTTTTTGCATAGAGTGTCGATGTGAGCGTTCTAGTTACAATATTTGTCAATTAATATCCCTCAGACTTTAGTGTTCTAAACCTCCTCGATAGGTATTGTTATCATGTTCTATTTTTAAATGTGGATATGAACTGTATTGTTTATGTAAACTATACTCATGATACATGAGAAATCACAGTGAGTTTAAAAGAAAGAATTAAAGAATTTAAATAACTATATTTAACACTCCTGGCGGATTCCTGATCACCTTTATGTTGTTAATGACACGCAGGAGGAAGGTGCTACACATCCCCTTGACATAATTCCTTGCCCATGAGAGTAGAGGAGGTGGACTATTCTTGGCCGAGAAGAACTTAACTGGTACGCGAGATGGTAAAAAAGAGGGATGAAGAAGTGTTGGCCACACTTCCGTACTGGTGATACTGCCGAGTATTCAGAGAATGATGTCACACCAATAATATTATGTGCTAAACACATATAGCCTTGTTTAGGTTTGGCATCCTCTCAGTGTTTAAAAGGTTTCGTCGTAAATCAGATCCCTATTCCATTTGCGTAAGCGTAAGTGGTATGGGAAATGTCGAGAATTTACTTAGTACATTTTGCTGTTATATGTATATTTATTTTTATCAGAAAACTATAAAACATGTACGAAAACATACTTATATTTATGAAGCCATACTACTGTATTTATTATTTAACCTTGAATCCCGTGCCAACTGAATGACAAGCAGAAATGATTAGCCAATAAATATGTATTATTTTATTTAAACATCAGTCACTCAAATATATCAGTGCAAAATATATTTCATGAAAAAAAAAACCACTTGTCAAGGTATTGAATGTTAATTCATATTAACATTAAGAAGTTATTTAAATGAATATATAAATATAGGTTGAACCTAGAAAAGCTTTCCATGTTCTGCGGATCGTACTTTCTCATTATTTTAAATAAAAGCCTAGCTATGCAAGTATATCCTCCTCCCTCTCTCCCTGCAAATGATCAGTCTTTGTAAAAAAAAACCATCTCCACCCACCATCTCCATAATTCCAAATATTTTACGTATTTCCTAAAACAATAATTTTATACAATTCCAAGGATATATATGAAATCCTTAAATGTGTTTTACAATAACATTTCACATTTACAATATACATATTTTACTTATTTATGTACATATATAAAATTACATATATAAAAATAAATTTATTTAATAATTATACACTATATAACAAACAAATCCGTGTGGTGTCCGGACAATCCGTGTGGTGTCCGGATTAAGAATATAGCACCACTCCGTCTCCTCCCGTGGAGGTCGTAAAAGTCGACTAAGGGACTCTTAACCAAAGGGATGGGCAGCAGCGTCCCTTTGCTGAACAGAAGCATTACTGCGCTCACCAACACGCCTGCCAAGCGTGGTGAGTATCGGCAAATTCCCCCCAAAATGACGACACGACTAATGCACCGGCCCCCAGTTCCCGGCAGCCCCGCTGTTCCTGGTCATGGTAGCGGCCACGGTAACGGCGGGGCAGGGGGTGCTAAGAATCACCGGACGGGATCCGGCTACCACCCCAAACGAAAACTGGCCCTGGTAACGTATAACACACGCACACTGAGGGCAGACGAAAAGATTGTTGAGCTGGAAGAAGAAATAGATAAGTTGCACTGGGATATCATGGGTCTATCAGAAGTCCGAAGAGAGGGCGAGGACACGATAACCCTGAAATCTGGCAACTTATTCTACTACCGGGAAGGCGAACATCTGTCTCAAGGTGGTGTCGGGTTTCTCGTCCGCAGGTCCCTCATTAACAGCATAGTGGCCATCGAAAGTGTGTCGAGCAGGGTAGCGTACCTTATACTCAGAATATCCACGAGGTATTCGTTGAAGGTCATACAGGTCTACGCACCGACCTCGACACACCCAGATGATGAAGTAGAGAGTATGTATGAGGACGTAAGTAGGGCCATACATACCTCGAAGACACACTTCACTGTTGTGATGGGGGACTTCAACGCGAAGCTGGGCACTCGATGCGATGGTGAGTTGAGAGTGGGGCAATTTGGATATGGGCAACGGAACCCCAGGGGACAGAGGCTGGCCGACTTTTTGGAAAAGGAGGGACTCTTCGTGATGAACTCCTTTTTCCAAAAGCCGCCTCACAGGAAATGGACCTGGATGAGTCCCGATGGTTCCACGAGGAATGAGATTGACTTCATCATGACCAATAGGAGGCAAATATTCAATGATGTCTCTGTGATCCACAGGGTGAAAACCGGTAGTGATCACCGAATGGTAAGAGGCACATTGAATATTAATCTCAAAGTTGAGAGGTCTCGTCTGATGAGGTCTACGCTCCGGCCCTCTAGTGCTCATATCCAAAACCCCGAGAGCTTTCAACTCGAACTCCAAAACCGCTTCGAGTGCCTAGAACATTGCGTATCTGTGGACGATTTAAATGGTAGGTTTGTAGAAACTGTCCAAACGGTTGGGTCTAAGTTCTTTAAGGCCCATCGTAAAGGTAGACCAAAAAAGTTCTCCGATCACACTCTCGACCTCATGGCAGAAAGACGCGCCATGACGCTGCAGTCCTCCGGTGATGCTGAAGCATACCGACTGCTCAATAGACGGATATGGAAGTCCTTGCGTCACGATATCCGCACCTTTAACACCAACGGTGTTAAAGAGGCGATTGAGCGGAATCAAGGCTCCAAAGTGTTCGCAAGAGACAAGTCTATTGGGCAAAGTCGTATTATGAAGCTGAAGACCGAGGACGGCAGTGTAGCGTCGACTAAGCCAGAGGTTTTGAGAGAGATTGAGAAGTTCTACCGGCAGTTATACACCTCGGTAAGTATACCTACCATTGGCTCTGACAAAGACCCGCGAGCCAAACTAACCCGACACTATACCGAGGATATCCCGGACATCAGCCTGTACGAGATTAGGATGGCCTTGAAACAGCTTAAAAATAACAAGGCGCCGGGTGGAGACGGAATTACGACAGAGCTTCTGAAAGCGGGTGGAACACCGGTACTTAAAGTCCTTCAGAAGCTATTCAATTCCGTCTTACTCGAGGGCACAACGCCGGAAGCGTGGAACAGAGGTGAGGTGGTGCTCTTCTTCAAAAAGGGTGATAACACCCTATTGAAGAATTATAGACCCATCTCCCTTCTGAGCCATGTTTATAAGCTGTTTTCAAGGGTCATCACGAATCGTCTCGAGCGCAGGTTTGATGACTTCCAGCCTCCCGAACAAGCCGGTTTCCGAAAAGGTTTCAGTACCATAGACCACATCCATACGCTGCGGCAGGTTATACAGAAGACCGAGGAGTATAATCTGCCACTATGCTTGGCGTTTGTGGACTATGAGAAAGCCTTCGATTCGATCGAAACCTGGGCAGTGCTGCAATCTCTGCAGCGGTGCCAGATTGACTATCGGTACATTGAAGTGTTGAAGTGCTTATACAGAAACGCCACCATGTCGGTCCGAGTACATGAACAGAGCACGGGGGCAATTCCATTGCAGAGAGGTGTGAGACAGGGGGACGTCATTTCCCCGAAACTGTTCACCGCTGCAATGGAGGATGCCTTCAAGCTACTGGAGTGGAAAGGATTCGGCATTAACATCAATGGCGAGTATATCACTCACCTTCGATTTGCCGATGACATCGTAGTCATGGCAGAATCGCTGCAAGAGCTCAGCACAATGCTCGATGATCTCAACAGAGTTTCCCAACAGGTGGGCCTTAAGATGAACATGGGCAAGACAAAAGTCATGTCAAATGCCCATGTCCTGCCCATCCCAATATCCGTTGGGAGCTCTGTTCTCGAAGTTGTTGACGAGTATGTCTACCTAGGACAAACTGTCCAGTTAGGTAGGTCCAACTTCGAGAAAGAGGTCAATCGTCGAATCCGACTCGGCTGGGCAGCGTTCGGGAAACTTCGCAACGTCTTTTCGTCAACAATACCGCAATGCCTCAAGACGCAAGTCTTTAACCAGTGTGTGTTACCAGTGATGACATATGGAACAGAGACGTGGTCACTCACAATGGGCCTCATAAGAAAGCTCAAGGTCACTCAGCGAGCTATGGAGAGAGCTATGCTTGGTATTTCTCTACGAGATCGAATCAGAAATGAGGAGATCCGTAGAAGAACTAAAGTTGTCGACATAGCTGAAAGGATTAGTAAACTGAAGTGGCAATGGGCAGGGCACATTGCTGTAGAACTGATGGCCGTTGGGGCACAAAGGTTCTCGAATGGAGACCGCGCACCGGAAAACGCAGCGTGGGACGACCTCCAACGAGGTGGACAGACGACCTGGTGAAGGTCGCTGGGAGTCGTTGGATGAGAGCGGCATGTGACCGCTCGTTGTGGAAATCTAAGGGGGAGGCCTTTGTTCAGCAGTGGACGTCCTGTGGCTGATATGATGATGATGAACAAACAAAAAATACCGACTTCAAACACCTTACACGATATAAAAATATTAAAACCACTGAAAAGAAAAAAAAGAACATTTTTTATGAAGTCGGGTGGGGTATAAAATATAACTTCTCATCGGTCTGCATGAACCATGGTTGGGGCGTGAAATGTAATGAAATTTATATGGGACCAATTCGAAAGCATTTTGCACCAGTTAAAAATTAATTGCTCAAATCGGTCTACAAATAGCGAAGTAATCGGTGTACATACATAAAAAAATACGCATCGAATTGAGAACCTCCTAATTTTTTAAGTCGTTTAAAAGTAAAATATGTAACCTTCCAGAATCTTATTTATAAGAGGGTAAAAACATTGCAATTCAGAATCCAAATAAATTCATCATTTATTTCACGCTTAAGTTTTTTTTTACCGTCTTCGAAAAGGAGGAGGTTCTCTCCATTTTTTTTTTGATGTTTGTACACCGATTACTCCGAGATTTGGCCACCGATTTGAGCAATTATTTTTTTAACTGGTGCAGAATGCTTTTGATTTGGTCCCATATAAATTTTATTACATTTGATGGAGTAGTTTTTTTTAATAGCTTCAATAAACAGGTTAATTTGACTGAGCTTATCTAGATGATTTCTTAATAGTTTCGATTCCTCTCAAATCAGAGAACCGATTTGAGTCATTTTTATTTTTAGTGTTATATACTGATACCAAATTGGAAGAAGTTCTTACATATAATTACACTAAAAAGAAATAAATAAAACTTTTTAAGGAAAAAATACCGACTCCAAAAAGGATAACAAAACTTTGTGAAGTCGGGCGGGGCCAGGTATAAAATATAACTTCTCGTTGGTCTGCATGAACCATGGTTGGGGTATACCTGGCATATTCCTAATTTTTTCTTTTTCTTTTTGAAGTCGGTATTTTTTTTGTTAAGAATATAAAATATTACACATAATGAATTTTAATTGACTTGGCAGATGTTATCTTATTAACTAAAAAGGCGCAATCCACACACTGTGGAAAAGAGACGTAGACAACAAACACGGACGTTGTGTGGAGGAGAGTTCATTGCTTGCCCTCTTTCATGATTTTGACGATGACAGCAGCAGGACATGGACGAGGCGCAGACTGTGTTACATCACTAGAACCATTACACACGTTTATGCAAGATAATACATGATACTACACTTTATTACACTTTAACGTGACTTTTGCCAACCAATACAAGAATACCCTATAATATGACTATAACGTTTATCTTGACCACGCCACTAATTTTATGTATGTGTTTTCAAGTCCATGTCGCGGCAACGTCATCAGCGTCATCAGCTAACTACTGTGCCCTTCGCATAGAAAGACGTAATGCAGCATTACGTATTTCTATGCGAACGGCACAGCAGTTAGCTCTCACATGGCAGGGAATTGATTTGTACTTATCCGGGGGTCACAGGCTTATACCAAGTAAAAAATCTCGTTGTTATGTACATAGATTAAGAAAAAAAAAACTAATGACTTTTCGAGTTAAATTTAATCGACACGGTTTCTTTTTTGTTGCTCAACAAATGAAACTCGTAATAGGATACAGAAACCAGTTCCCTGTGGTTTGTAGTAACTAAAATAATACACATTTATCCCAAATCGTTTCGTAGGCAAGTAAAGTGCAGCACGATCTATTGCAGTCATTTCCAATTTATTGATAAAATAATTTCCCTTAACAATATCACACGTTTTAGGGTCAAACTTTACTTTTGCAATTGCAAATATAAGCCTCGGAATAAAACTTTTGCATGACAATCCCTTGAAGTCGTTTTCATACGTCACTTTGTCAGATCGTTCAAATCCATTTTTGAATCTCCAAGTATATCCAGATAAGTTTTCCTTTATTGTAAAATTTCCTCTGAAGAAGAAAGTATCACTATTATTAATAACAGCAAGGTTGACAATGACTTTTCTATCTTCTTCGTAAGGGGGATTCGGATTGGGACAGTATTCAAAATTTTTGTATATAATTTTGTACTTCTGGCAAATCACAATTAATTGGAGTTGCATGACTATTAATGCACCAATTGTACACTTCATATTTATTCAATAAGTTTTTGCAGTTACTTTTACAACTCGGAGCTCTTAACACCAACGCAATGTTCGAGTTTTGAATGATGAGCTAGTTGTAATATTTTATATTGTGAGGATAATGAGGCATTGTCTGTATCCGATAATTTCACAGATAGTGAGCACACTTTACATATCAAATTATATTATTATACATAGTTTAATCAACATTTTAATATATGTATGTACAAGTATGGAATGTAATTTTTTATTGTAATTATGGGAGACTATTTTTCCGTGTGGTGTCTGAATTAAGAATCTAGCACCATTCCATCTCCTCCCGTGGATATTGTAAAAGCCGACTAATCAGAGGGATGGGCAGTAGCATGATTTTTCTGGGACATTAGTAATACTGCGCTCACCAACCCACCTCCTAAGCGTGCTGAGTACTGGAAAATTTCTACCGCTTGCTCGGCAAGCCAGATGGCTCTCTTGAAGCACTCCCCACTGGCCAACACCAGAGTGTCGTCAGTGTAACAGACTAAGCTGCACCAGCAGGGAAAATGACACGCAGGTCCGCGTCGTAGGCGAGGTTCTATAAGAGGGAGCCAAGAACTGACCCCTGCGGAACCCCGCACGTAATTTCCCTACGCTTTACGCTACCATCCCTACACACGTAGCGAATGTGCCGTGCCTATCACGCGTATAGGCCCCTTTGATGCCCTGCTGGTAGGGCAGGCACCGATAATGCACTTGTGCTGCCATTATAGCACCCCGCGGGATCGAGTTGAAGGCGTTGATGATGTCTAGACTGACTGCCAACGCCACCCTACCCTGCCAAGACACTGCCTGTTCCGACAGCGACCGGATACGAAGAATCACGTCGGTAGTGGAACGCCGCTACCGGAAGCCATACTGATAGCTCGCGACAGATGCTCATCGAGGCTTCGGGTAATTATTCTTTCGAATAGTTTCGAGGCCTCGTCGAGCAGGCAAATGGGAAGGTATTCAGAGGGAGACTCTGCGACTCTTCCTTCCTTCTTCAAGAGAACCAATGAAATGAACCAATAAACCAATTTATGCTTCACAACATAGGCTTTGTATGCATTATAGCTTCTTTGTTTTTTCATTTTAAGCTTCACTAAAGAAATCTTTTCTCCCATTTTATTGCGAACATATTCAATAATGTCCTCTTCACAAACATCAGTATGGACGTTAGAAAGAAACAACGGTACTTTAGTATCTGCCGCTTTAAATTTCACGCTGTCCTGTGACTCGACAACTGCGTTTTCTTTCCTTGTAGTTAGCCTGTTTCTTAATTGTGTCTTCTGAACAACAATGAGCGGTCATATATTGGTATTACCACAATAGTCACGCTTGGCTTGTGGATCGGTGACCGCAGTATGCTGTTATTAGTACACATGAAGATGCTGCTGCTCATGCTTTTGATATTAATCACCTTTTACGACACCTGTGTGTGGAGACAGACGTCTATTGTTTGCCGGAAATCCCACAGAATCACACCAAGTATTCTAAACGTGGCTATTTGAATCATCATAATGATCGATTGGTTCATTTTAATTTGTCAACATGCTAGAAATCTAAACTTACAAAGCAATTAAGCATTTTTAAACTGAATGTACGTTACTAACCCATTAATTAAATACTTCAATACTCAATCAAGGTAATTACTTGCCTTGATTGCATATTATTTTAAACATAGGTATATAAATTATAATCTGATTGTACATAGGTGCATAAGCCTGGGCTCCATGGGCCATGGGCCTCATAAGAAAGCTCAAGGTCACTCAGCGAGCTATGGAGAGAGCTATGCTTGGTATTTCTCTACGAGATCGAATCAGAAATGAGGAGATCCGTAGAAGAACTAAAGTTGTCGACATAGCTGAAAGGATTAGTAAACTGAAGTGGCAATGGGCAGGGCACATTGCTCGTAGAACTGATGGCCGTTGGGGCACAAAGGTTCTCGAATGGAGACCGCGCACCGGAAAACGCAGCGTGGGACGACCTCCAACGAGGTGGACAGACGATCTGGTGAAGGTCGCTGGGAGTCGTTGGATGAGAGCGGCATGTGACCGCTCGTTGTGGAAATCTAAGGGGGAGGCCTTTGTTCAGCAGTGGACGTCCTGTGGCTGATATGATGATGATGATGATGACATAGGTGCAGCTATATTCAGAGTTGTTACATAGTTACATAATACAAAAAATAGTGCAATGACTTTTGAAAAAGGAATTCATATTTATTAACAATCCTACCAAAGATTATTTTCTTTTATAGGCACTACCTTGTGATTAACTAATTGATAGTAAAATAATTTAATTGAATGCAAGGTCATCCTTGGTGGCCACTTGGTGGTGACGGTATATTTTATTTGAAAGACTTTAGACCCTAAATTATGTTCTACGGAAACGTAGTGGAAGAAAACTACTACACACTACCAACACTATTATTATATTAGTATTATATAAGATATTTATTAAACAAAACATTGATAGATTGAGTTATTATTTTCTACTTAGTTCGGAACAGATGTTTAAAAAGTAATTAGCTTTATTAAACGAAGTTTAATTAAAACTCCA
The DNA here is from genome assembly GCA_947459985.1 of Diloba caeruleocephala. Lineage (NCBI taxonomy): Eukaryota > Metazoa > Arthropoda > Insecta > Lepidoptera > Noctuidae > Diloba > Diloba caeruleocephala. The sequence goes on from OX381615.1 coordinate 17,222,528, forward strand.
TCTTCTCCCGTGGATGTCGTGAAAAGCGATTAGACTCTAAGCCAAGTCTCTAAATGATATGAGCAGCAGTATCCCTTCTGCAGAATAGAAGCCATACTGCACTCACCAACCCGCTACTGGCAAATTCCCCCCAAAATGATGATACTATTGTGGAAATTTATGAAGAAGGCCTTAGTTCAACAGTGAACGTCCTTTAGCCAATATGATGATGATGATGATGAAGTAAAATTGATTACACTGACAATGATTTATTTCTTATCCAAAACCTTTTAAATTGGTTTGATTAATATTAATCTAATATTTCAAATATTATTTTCTAGAGTCATCTCATACTAAATCTTTATGACAAGATCACATTTGAAATAAGTTATGTGAGATATCAAAATACCGTTAAATTCACACTTCCTTATTCCACGCACGAATAATAACAAGCATCACTAGCAGCACAATAAAAACATGGAGATGACAATAAAACTCGCAATAATACACAATGTGGACTCATAAACCGTTGAGTTGCTTTGTTTACAGCTTTTCGACAAAATGAAAGTATAAAGTAATTTTACGGCAGAAATATTTTATGGAGACAGCTATCAAAACAAACTTGAAAATTTGTTAAGGTACGCCCAATGAATACTAAAGAACCTTTCCAGGTTTAATAAATACGCATGTGCTACGTCTAATGCTAAAACATATACTAGATTCGACCGAAGCGAGTAAACACTTGGTTTTCAGGATAAGCTGCACACTGCTTTCGATGTTTGATATCGTGTGCAAAGCGAATAAAAATAACGTTCCAAATTTGTTTAAATTAGGACAGAGCGAGTAGTTACGTTCTCTAAAGTAATGAGCCATCAAAACGTCACAATAACTCAATAGTTTGAGAACTTCAGTTGACAGAATGATGATGAAGAAACTGAGAAGCTTTTGCCTTTTACCTAGCTACGGTGTAGCAAAAAGAAAGGGATCTTATAACTGTATAATTGCGTAGCAAAACGAGTTTCTGATTAATATAGCTTATTCATAGTTTATAATATTTTAATTGTAGAGGTGTCGGTTCTAATATTTTTCATACAACAAGGGTGGGTAGGTTGACGAGAAGAGCGGGTCATTCGCCTGGTGGTATGCGTCATGCCCTTGCTGCCCATTATAGTTATTATACTACCCAGGACTAGCCTTGCGTGGGACCACACTGCACTAGTCACCTCAAGAGATTAGTTATTTATTTTCTTATGCTCAGTAATTTCACTAGAAATTTATTTTCCTACAAAATCGCGCATCTTTAAAAGATTTTCTTGCAGTCAGGTTTTAATATTTTTAAACAAATAATCGTAATGCTTTACGGTAGACTGCGGAAGCGATACCGGGACGAGCTGAATATGTTAAACATTATATGGTCCACACTGGCTCTAGACCCTTCGGTTCGGAGGTTGTGGTGTGAAGCCTTGTGGGATGGTATGGGCTAACAGTAACAGTAAACAAATAATATTTCTCGATAAGGAACTAACTGCTTATCATTTCGGCCGAAAGAAGTCCACTACTGAACACAGGCCTCCCCCAAAGATCACCACAACGATCGATATGGGTATGTTGTGTGCTCATTAGGGGGTTTTGCCATAATCCCCACGCTTGGCAGATGGGTTGGCGATCGCAGTTGAGTTGTTGATGTACTTGAAGGACGCTGCTGGCTATCCTCCGGCTTAGTCCCTTAGTCGACTTTTACGACACCCATAGGATGAGATGGGGTGGTGGCATTCTGAGCCGGCACCATACGGCGTCACCTACTTATAATAATCTAAAATTATGCTAATCAGACCTCAATTACTTAACAACCGTACTAATCTAATCAAGAGATTTTACCGAAGTCCGCACTTTCCACTAAAATAGGTAAAGGGTTGTATCTTTCCTGTAGTATCGTTAACTGCAGAACCGAAACTCGGTAGGTGCCCACACTTCAAATTAAATTAAAACTACCCAAATCATTTGCCGAAAATTTTAAGCTCAAATCTTCCTCGCAACGTTGGGGCATACCTCAACTGTACAATAATAATCACCTTTGAAAGGTTCGACTCATCGACATCCAATCAAGAGTCCTTACAAAATGTCAGGCCCAATGTTTTCTTTGTTACGTGTTACTAATGGCTTTTCTGTGTAAAGATAATCCGTGTCACGTCGACTAGTTTTGTTTTTGGATTCAGAATGTTCTCTAAAATATTTAGTTGATTAAAATTATAAATCATTTGGATACAAAAATACAAGTAAGTTGATGGGTTAATTATTTAAATTTAGCAATGTGACACAGCCACATTTCTCGTATTAAAGTTAATTATAAGAAAATTTTGTTAAAACCGTTTGGTATCGGCAACACTGTGGCGGCAATGCTCTCCTTTCTTTGAGAAATAAACATTGAAATTTATGAAATTGAATTATAACTTCATCAAATTAAATTTTAACAATTCTACGGAAGTAATTATAATAATGTTAAGCATTTGATTGCTACTTTAATTAATGTTACGAAACAGTTCGGTAAATGCTGTTTAAGTTTACTTTTAAAATCTTACTTTCGATCATTAATTAAGTTCGGTCGTTAAAATATTTATTTTATTTCAATATTAATGACCGTAACTGCCATTGAAATATCACTTATATCCAAATTTTCTGACCGTGTATTATTTAACATGTTACATGTATACATGTCCGGATTAAGAATATAGCACTACTCCATATCCTCCCGTGGATGTCTTAAAAGACGACTAAGGGATTTTAAACTATAGGAATAGGCAACAGCGTCCCTTCTGAGGGATTCTCAACCATAGGGATGGCAACAGTGTCCCTTCTGTGGGAAAGTTACCAACAGCGCTCAACAATCCGCCTGCCAAGCACGGTGAGTACTAGCAAAATCCTCAAGGAAATCTATGGGGAGGGCTTCGTTCAACAGTGGACGTCTTTTGGTTCATATGATATATATAAACTAAGCGGATCTCCAAACTAAATACATCCGAGAAATATGAAATTTCGAAATCCGTCCAATCTCAAATAATGGATACCTCGTACAAGTGGCCTTCTTTGTTGCATCGTTGTCCAACCACCGTTACCTAGTTATTCAGTTATCCAGCTTTTGGATTAAATGGACTCCTAGATGGAGGATACTGAAAAATCGACTCGATAGCTTAACTTATTTTTGTGACAAACATGGATAAAACTTTTTGAAATTTATATAGCAGATCACTCGTAGTCGGCACGCTGTATGCTCGCTTGAAGCGCGCGGTCTGCTCTCTCGGTCTGTACGCTGTATGTGGGATGGGAGCATGGCAGTTGCGAGCGCACTCGCAAAATGTATCTTGATATTATAAAAGTGTTGTACAACACACGACTTAAAGCCCTAATATAAATGACAAAATGAGCGGTGTAGTTATAATGAGTGATAGGACTGTTAATACTGGGCGAGCAAGCTACATCTTATGAAAGTTATTGATGACAACACCCAGTGCCTTGTAGGAAGCGTTTCCAAATAAAAGACAAAAGCGCATGGCTTCGCACTCGGCTGACTGGACTGTGCGCAATTTGCGGCAGGCCTAATGGGTCGTGTCATTCGGAAATATATCATGATCCTTCTACACTTATTACAAGTTCCTAATAAAAGCTCAGGTCATTATTGCATGTTTTCAATAGCATGATATACATTTCTAAATTCCACGCGTGCGAAGCCGTGGGCAAAAGCTAGTTATTTAATAAAAATCATCATCAAAAATCATATCGGCCATTTATACGTCCACTGCTGAACAAAGGCCTCCCCCATAGATTTACACAACTGTGTCATCATTTTGGGGGGGTATTTGCCAATACTCACCACGCTTGGCAGGCGGGTTGGTGAGCGCAGTATGGCTACCGTTTCACAGAAGGGACGCTGCTGCCCATCCCTCTGGTTTAGATTCCCTTAGTCGCCTTTTACGACATCCACGGGAGGAGATGGAGTGGTCCTACATTCTTAATCCGGACACCACACGAATAAAAATACTGGTTTCTAATACACCCATTCTCATACCGCCTTAAGGATTGATTTCCAAAAAGACTGAAACATATTTATTTGTGCTGTTCTACAGAAGGGACTTCTGGTTTGGAGTCCCTTAGTTGCCTTTTACGACATTAACGGGAGGAGATGGAGTTTATTGTTGGATTAATCCGGACACCACCCGGATCGTAATCACGTAAATCCGTAATGTTTTTTTTAAACGTTGCCCCACACTCGCATTGGTCCTGTGTCGTGGGTGCGTTTACAGACATATAAATTCCACATACAATACACCCAGACCCAAAACAACTACCTGCAGATCATACAAATATTTGTTCAGTGTGGGAATCGAACCCACGACCCGGAGCGCAACAGCCGACTGTATCAGCCACTGCACCAACCGCGCAATAATTTGTTTAATTTTAAAACATAAATTACAAAATTGTTTATTTTATTTACTTAGTGTTGTGTTGAGTGAGGCGACAGCCTCCACTTGTAAATTAGTGTTTATTAAAAAAAAAAAAACTACAAAACGAATTTATTAAAATTTTAGGATCGACAAGTTGATAGTTTCTCGTATAACTTTAATATTTTGCATTGTAAATTATACAATTTCAGCTTTATTAACATAAATTGCAGTAAGCAAATAAGAAAAATTGATAGAACATTAACACATCAAACAGAATGAAGATTTGCTTATAAAATATTGTTACAAAAATGTGCGACGTCGAGGGAAACGTGTTGAAGATATTTTGGATTTTTTCGTAAAACCGCGAGCGTGTCGGCGAGTACCAGAACAAAATTTGATTATATTATGAATTACAGTATTTATATCAAACTGCTTTTGAAATTTCTAAACAAATTTATTCCTGTGCAAGTTATCAAAAGTATAGTTTTTTTTTATGCGCACCTTATTAACTGGTTCCTTGTTTTGGTTTAAGTTACGTTAGAACTGAGCAGGTATGAGTAGATTCGTTTAGACTGCTTTTAATTCTGTCGTTCTAGATATAATAATCACCACGGCTCGATATAGCCCTCCTTTTTGCCAGCTTCCTCTATCCTGTGTGTCTCTCATCCATGTGATGCTTTTGGATTTCCCGATTTCTTCAGTCTGGTTCCGGCCACGACTTGGTCATACATTTGCTCCATCAGCTTTGGCCATCACTTCGTCTAACCACATATCTTTCCCAGTTCCACTTAAGATGTATAGCAATTTAATGTTATGCATGAATGTGATAAATATAGAAGATACGACATTCTTCAATATCTCCCCTGGAAAAATTGCTGACTAGGTTAGAATTAATGCCGTCTCTACGGGGGCGTCGTGCGGTCTGTAGCTCTCTACGGGGCGCCTGTATGGTTATCACGGCTGTCAGGCGTCTGGCGCTGCAGAACTAAACTTCACAGTCTGCAGCGCAGAGTGGCTATACGAATCGCACGGGGATACCGGACAGTGTCCTACGAGGCGGCAACTCTCCTGGCACGCTTTCCGCCTTTCGACATCCTGGCGGAGATGGATGCGTGGGTCTATGACCAGACATGCTCCCTCCGCCAAAGTGGGGAAAGCGTGCCTTCAGCGGCGTTTGACAGAATGAGGCGGCTGGCTCGACGGCGCGCACTCGAGATATGGTGACAACACCTACAGTTGCAGTTCGCTGGTCGCGTCGTCGAGGTCATCCTGCCACTCTTCGGAGCCTGGCTCAGAAGGAGCGAGCATGTCACCTACCGTCTGACGCAGGTATTCACCAATCACGGCTGTTTCGGTGCGTACCTGCACAGAATAGGACGCGAGGTTACGGCACAGTGCCACCATTGTGGAAGCGACCAGGATACCGCACAGCACACGCTCGAGGAGTGCCCTGCGTGGGCGGCCGAGCGGCGGATCCTAGTTGATCGGATCGGGCAGGATCTCTCTCTGCTGGCAGTAGTGTCGGCTATGTTGGCAGAGCATGAAAATTGGAGTGCAGTGGTCTCCTTCTGCGAGAGCGTCATGCTCCAGAAGGAGACTGCAGAGCGGGATCGGGAGAGGGCTGAAAAAAATATTTCAACACTTCATGATATGTGTGCTACAAGTACAAGTTTAGAGCTAGTTTTACTCTGTGATTATTATAGGGTTACCGTACTCAGACAGGCATCTGGCCACAATTACGAATGGATGCGAACATCCAGACATTCCCAAGCTACTTGATAACTGTTCCTGAAATTAGATCGGGTCGTTCTGAGGGAATATTAATTTTGGTTCACCCTCATCAAACTTGGTCTATGTTCAGCAAACTCAGTTTAAGTCAAGACTATAAGTAGTGGGACAAGACTTCATATATTAAGTAAGACCGACTTCAGTTTTTTTCACCCACACGGCCACATGGCCAGCTAAGAATACAACCAGCCCGTCTCATCCCGTGGTTGTCGTAAAAGGCGACTATGGGATTCCCCGGAGGATGGGCAGCAGCGTCCTTCTACTACATTTATAAATCCACTGTGATCGCCAACCCATCTACCAAGCATGGTAACTATGGTAAACTCCCCAATGAGCACACAATACAAACCCATACCAATCGGGCGACTGCCGAGCTGAGGTTCTATTTTCAGGTAGGTTCCGAGTTTCATTAAGTTTTTTTGTAATGTATGTTTAATAGCCTGGTATGTGATTCCTCATAACGTTAAGGTACAATTTGGGTGCACTGCTTACGGTACACATCCTTTTTTTATTCTTCAATGTTTTTATTTATCTAAGCGGGTGAAATACGTCAGGTATTTCTTCTACCTCGGGGATATTTGGAGGAGTTTTCCGGGACTCCTATTGACCTAAACTACCGGAGCAGCCATCTTTGGCACCTAAGGGGGGCTCCAGGACCTCGTATGATCACACTAGAGCACAAAGGTGGTCCCGCCACTTCTCGAGTGCACCCCGCTGAGCCGGCCACCTCAGCTATCAAACGCCCCTGACGGCATGCCTGTGCCGCTCTGGCGGAAGAAACATGTCAGATCATAGACCCACGCATCCGTCTCCACAAGCGTGTCCAAAGGCGGAAAGCGGGCCAATGCAGGGCCAAAAAAAGCAGGTGACAAGGTCAGCTTTTCGGGAAATACAAGATTGTCGTTGTTAACTTCACTTCTAATAAATCAAGTCTGAACTCTGGCTATTCGATTGACGAGTTATAGATACATGAAGCATCAAGAGTGTGTCATTATACACGTTATTGCCATCTTAGAACTTATTAAGTTGAGCTATTTCTGATGTCTCTTGAGATCTTGAAACTGGTTCATACTTGATACTGGTTCATTCTATTATAGGAATGGAAAAAGCGAGAAACTACTGACACATTCCTATTAACTGAATTAAAAAAAAAAAAATCGTAATAAATATATTAAAGTAATATTTCACATACTGCCTTACTCAAGGACATTTATGAAAAGATGGAAGATTGGACATAGGAATAATAAGTTAAGTTCAGTAATAGACCAAGAACCACGAACACTGCAAAGTGTTTGAAACGTCAGGAAAACAAAACTATACATAATTTACGCGATGTAATCCGTTTAAAAGTATTTTATTATGAACAGTATTATTTTAATGCCCTTAAGCCGATTAAATAACCATGTGGTTTCAGCTAAGCATAGCAACACCCTATCTCTTCCCGTGGGTGCCAAAAAAGGCGACTATGGGATCGGCCTCACAAGAAAGGGCAGCAGCCACTTCCAGTAAATTTACAACTCAACTGCAATCGCCAACTTACCTGCCTACCGTGTCGATTATGACAAAATTCCACCACAACAATGTGCAACAACATTACCCCAGAGGGAAGACGTAGGTTTAGCAGTGGGAGGTTTTCAATTGAAATGATGATGAAGCCAATTTGCCTTTCAAACGGTTCAACCAATTTCCCGAACCCTTTCTTTGTTGTACACGAGACTAAAATTATTTAATTTAGACGTGCTCGTTTCCTGAATATTTATGGTCTGAATTTCACGTGTAAATTCCCGCCAATCTAATTAAATAAGTTCTTGTATGCTCCTCCAGTTCAATTGGATTACGTGTAGAAAGTTAATAAAACCCTTCTCATCAAAACAATTTAGCTTCAATCATTGTTTTAGAAGTCCAGATAAGACAGGACATTTTCATTGTATTTACTTTGTGCCTTTGATTATTCATCACTTAAAGGATACGTACCTTTTTTAAAATACTATTTCATCACCGTCATCATCGGCTGGTATAAAAGGAAATTCAGAGATTGTATATCTGTTTCTAGCATAGAATAACTATGTCTCTTTTCGTTAGGCTTTATATTTAGTTTATATACAATCTTATGACGAAAGGACCAAGCCATTCACCTGGTAGTAAGCTGACGCTTGCCCATAACAATTGTAATGCTACCCAGAATTAGTCTAGGGTTAGTCATGTGGTGACACTGCGCTCGTTACTTTGAGAAATTAGTTATTACTAAGTATGAGCATAAGAGACTATTCATATGCCCAGTCATTTCACTAACTACAGTGCCCTTCAAACCAGAACATAGTAATGTATTAAGTCTTAACATTAATGAAAGAAAGAAATCATTTATTTAACACTACTGCCTGGCAGCAGAATATCTGGCACTGCTCTTGTATTAAGGACTAACTGTTTCCATTAGTGTCGTAAAAGACGGGTAAGTCATTACCTACCTATGTTAAGAGGGCAGCTGGTAGCATCTTTCTTTGTAAAATGTACAGTGCTGGACAAGAGCCCTTACCTAAAGATTGCCACAATGATCTGCATGGGTTTATGTTGTGTGCTCACTGAGGTTACGCCATAATGGCCACGCTTCGCAGACGGATTGGCAATAGGAATTGAATCATAAATGTACTCGCAGGACACTGCTGCTCATTCTCCGGCTAATCCTATAGTCGCGTTTTACGACACCCACGGTATGAGATGGGGTGGTGGTATTCTTAGCCAACACCACACGGAAAATAGCTACTAGAAATAAAACTAATTTCTACAATAAAAACTAATTTCTACAATAAAAATAGATCCAACTTCGAGAAAGAGGTCAATCGTCGAATCCGACTCGGCTGGGCAGCGTTCGGGAAACTTCGCAACGTCTTTTCGTCAACAATACCACAATGCCTCAAGACGCAAGTCTTTAACCAGTGTGTGTTACCAGTGATGACTGGATATGGATCAGAGACGTGGTCACTCACAATGGGCCTCATAAGAAAGCTCAAGGTCACTCAGCGAGCTATGGAGAGAGCTATGCTTGGTATTTCTCTACGAGATCGAATCAGAAATGAGGAGATCCGTAGAAGAACTAAAGTTGTCGACATAGCTGAAAGGATTAGTAAACTGAACTGGCAATGGGCAGGGCACATTGCTCGTAGAACTGATGGCCGTTGGGGCACAAAGGTTCTCGAATGGAGACCGCGCACCGGAAAACGCAGCGTGGGACGACCTCCAACGAGGTGGACAGACGACCTGGTGAAGGTCGCTGGGAGTCGTTGGATGAGAGCGGCATGTGACCGCTCGTAGTGGAAATCTAAGGGGGAGGCCTTTGTTCAGCAGTGGACGTCCTGTGGCTGATATGATGATGATGATGATGAACCCGGCAAAGTACTATTTCAATCTACCGTGAGTACTTATAACGATATAGTATGTATAAACACAATATTACATCCATCCATCCGTTTTAACCAGTTAGCTGTTTTTGAAGAGTCTAATGCTACAATCCAGCTGCGACATATGTGTTGTGATTCGTGGTCTTATTTATCTAATTGTTGTTCAGTCTACACAGTACAATATAAGTTTATTGTGTGGAAATTAGTTCACATAAATATAGTTCCACTAACTGAACTGTGAATTGAAGAGCGGCGCTACTGGCAATGTGCAGTTTAAATACTATATAGTTATACATACTTGCTGTGCCTGACAGGTTCATAATGATCTCACAGTTATATGTTTACCACCTAAGTCTACATTATGGAATGTAAATAAATGATTGAGTATAACATGTATAAGGCGATGGGCGCTATACGGTCGTAGTTTGCAATAATTTTTGCCACTTCACAGATAAGTTGGTGGCTCTACACCGTCTATTTATTCAGTTACATTACCATTTTGCACCCCACTCGTTCCTACAGGATCTAATCACACCTTAATTATACGATAAGTAAAAAAATGTCGGAAACTATATGGCATTACGGTCCAAATTGGGGCCAACCGTTTCACCCGGTAATTTTATGTAATGAGTACATAACATCTTCTCGTGTAAACGCTTTTTCTTAGCAAGATTTCCTGCAATTACATTACGTACAAGATTGTCTTTGTCTAACTGTGCTGGGTTGGTAAGTTTACATATGTACGTAAATAGATCCTTAATTGAAAAACTTTTACAGCAACTGCAATTGTAAAATGTTTTTGTTAATGTTCACCATCATATCAGCCAAAAGACGTCCACTGCTGAACAAAGGCCTCCCCCAAGGGGAACTTGTCAGTACTCACTACGCTTGCGAGGCGGGTTGGTGAGGTTACACAGAAGGGATGTTGTAGGCCATCGCTCTGGTTTAGAGTCCCTTAGTCGATTTTTACGACATCTATTTGTAAATATTGTAAAAAAAACTAACGAATTGCACGTGTTAAATTATATAATAGATATACTTACGTGCAGTAAATACACATATACAAAGCTAGAGAAAGCAAAATAAACACTACTTCTTCTTCTTCTCTTATATTATGGCTTCTGTAGAGTATCTTCCACAATTTCGCCAATGACATGTCATAAGGCAACGATGTACAGTTTACAAGTTAATCAACTCCGTGTTATCAACATTGTTCGGTGTTGAACTTATTCAAATAAACACTACAATAATGACAGCTAGATGGATAGTCTCATCTTTACTTTTTTAATTTCTTGTTCCTGCCAAGAGCAGAAAAAAGGCTTTAAATACAGTGATTATTTCAAACATAAAATAAGAAACATGAACCACGCGGCATCGTTAGCTTACTTTCTACAGGTACATTTGAACGTTTACTCATTAATCGGGTTATGTGTTAATTATAGTGTATCAAGGGTCGTTCATAATCGAGATCGAATCAGCAATGACGGGAAAAGATCTGTAGAAGAACTAAAGTTGCCGAAATAGCTCAAAGGATTAGTAAGCTGACGTGCCAACATTGCTCATAGTATTGATAGCCGTTGGAGCAGAAAGATTCTTGAGTGAAGACCACGCATCGAAAAACGCAGCATGGGACGAAGTTCAAAGAGGTAGGCAGACGACCTGGCGAAGGTCGCTGGGAATCTTTGGATATGGGTCGCAGCCGTTGTGGCAATATATGGGGGAGGCCTTTGTACAGCTGAGTGGACGTATTTTAGATGATATAATGAAGGGTTAGTTATAACTGTGGTCCGAGTATTTTTGACAGTTTTCGTCGACGGCTTGTGGCAGATCAGCCGCCAGGATTTTGATAGAAGCAGTAGAGCTGGAAATTTGCTGCTAGAACAGAAAATTAATCTATTTACAAACGGAAAAACATATAGTATACATGCAACCAACGAACACCTATGCACTACTCAAGCCACTACAATTGATAAAGTATACTTAAAAACTTTTATGAATCTCAGACGAGTTTATGTCAATTGGCTTGGTCACTCAGAATACGCACAACTGTGTTTAAATGCAGAACTAGCGAGTTCTTCGCATTCTTACCTCATTTACCGTCCGGTACCTATACGTACATATAAAACCTATTTTGTTTACACTGTAATAATTCTGTTTTTACAAATTGATAATTTATAAGTATCTTATAGCTCTAGAACAATGGTTTAATAATGAATACGCCGTGTATATGAATATTTTATGAACTCTTAAGTATGTGCGTGCGTGTTATTTTAATCACCGTTAATTCTTATTTGCATACTTCTAATTATGATGGAAGAGCAGCTTTGTATAATTTTCAATGTTGTTTTGGTAGGGCATGGGAGCTTCGGGTTTTGATAACGTGTGACCTTCGGTATTGCCTACTCGTTCAATATAGGGATTATTAGGGATTTTAATGATAATAATATCTTAATGGCTTCAAACTCATACGATAGTTCTACATAACTGGAGACAATTCGTTACTTATTTTTATAGTGCAGTCATGAATAGTTTAGTGTCCCATTACATTTGTGACGAAAATTCTCTAAAGGGCCTCTGCATGATGCACCATGTCCCCATGTGGGTCGATCTTTGCAGAGGATTATGGCCTGTGGAGAAATGTAAATACTTTAGTGGAAATTTCTTTATATATAAGCTATTGCAATAAACCTTAACATTTTAACTTAATCTATCCATCTAATATAATAATGTAACACTTGCGGGGATAGTCTATGACTGTACTTTTATATTAGTGCGGCCAGTCTTTTTCACGTTAGTGTATCATTATTCTCTAAGGGGCCTATGCGTGATGAACTAGTATCTCTTAACCGGACCGGACTTTCGCCTTGCGTAGAATGTTTCGATCGACGAAACAATTCACCGATTGTTATATCCTCCCTCCCACATACAATTTGCTATAGTGTAATTTATTACTGTAGTTTTTTTATTATACTACTAGCTGGGACCAGCGGTTTCACCCACGTTTAATTTAAAAGAATTTTAGAATACTTCGACAAAGACACTTGACATAGAATATATATATTGGATTTCAAGGGTTTTATTTTTTTACGCGGAACCCTAATTATTTTTCTAAAATAAAAGTAGCCTAAGTTATTCCTTATAACATCAGCTATCTGCCAGTGAAGATCCCATCAAAATTGGTCCAGCCGTTTCGGAGATTACCCGGAACAAACAGACAGACAGACAGACAGACAGACAGACAGACAGACAGACAGACGGACAGACAGACAGACAGACAGACGGACAGACAGACAGACAAAAAATTTAAAAAGAGTATTTTTGTTATTTGTAATGTACATACTTTCATATGCATTTAGTAAAAAGCTATTATTTTGACATTACAAACAGACACTTCAATTTTATTTATTTGTATAGAAAAACATTATTTTGTCAAATGTGATACTACTTCATACAAGAATTACTTTTGTTTACAAATAGATACAAGAAAGGGATGCACAAAATAAAACACACAAATATCTGTATACAGGTATTTCTTCAATTAAACGACAGCGCGTGAATCATTTTAATTGAAACGCTAATTACGCGTCAAATTCATTAAAATTTTTATTCATATAAACCATTTACGGGTGCATATGATTAGTCAAAATGTAGTTGCAAGAAGTTGGTCCTATGTAGAAGAACCGGCATGTAATGCTATAACACTCTTTTAAAAAAATAAAAATCATTAAAACATTGCTGATAGTTCGTGTCATAAAAGTCCCTCAGTTTATTAATGATCCAAATATTTTAACATACTTTTGAAGCTACGTTGAAGTAAAATTATGAAGCTACTTTATATCATCAGCTGCATAGTTTAAAATAGTTACTAATTGCGTTCACCCTTATATTTTTTTAAATAAAAGTGAATAGGCATAATATGGGTTGTGCTCATTTTAGCTTTTCATCGGGCGAGATCGAGGAGAGCAATAGCTGAGCCAGAAAAACAGAACTCGCAAGTTCTATTGGTTAAATATCTTACAGTCCCTAGGCGATCTTACAAAATAGTACTTTACTATATACCTACCGATTTTTTTCTTTTTATGGTTAGTGGCCAGCCTTGTTCATGCCACCCAAAGGCCACTTGGCTTAACAACTATCATCTAATAACGACAACCGGGACCGACGATTTAACATGCCGTCCGAAGCACGGAGACAGTCCAAATACCACTATGCAGCCATCCATCCATATACTGACTATGTCGCTTAACCTCGCCGATCGTTTACCGATCAGTAAGTACAACTGGCTATAAGCGCTTCTTATAAAGTGATTAGTAGTCATCTAAGTTAATACTGTCTTTTAGCAACTGAGTGTATGACAAATATCAGGTTAAGTATAAAATCTAACAGAAATTAGATTTTCACGCCTTCACATTTATTATTCAACAAGACTTCATAACGTAATACGTTTTCCACAACGTTTGGTCGAGTCTTGTGAATACGTTCATGTGATAAGTACCGTGTGAGTTTTTTACTCTAAAAATGTGAATAATTCACCCCAGTGCATCCCACAATGCAGATGCAAACTTTCCCTCATACATTATCTTTCTGCGCTGTTAGTTTCTTTTAAAATATATTTTGGACTTCAACTACATTTAGAACGGAATAAATTTGCAACAACATTGAGGTCTTAGTGTTGGAAAATCTTACGACAGCAGAGAACGTTGTCAGACAGATATTTATGTAAGAGCCTGTTTAGAAGAACTACTCAACTTTGACGTTACAATGAGTCGAAACGTTAAATAAAATTTATTTACCTTTGTTTATTTATTTATCTTCTTCTTCATCTATCATTACAGGGTATTACCTACTTCGATAGTGAAGTTTTTCATATTATACAAAAAACCGTGTGGTGCCGGCTCAGAATGCCACCACCCCATTTCGTCCCATGGGTGTCGTAAAAGTCGACTAAGGGATTAGCCGGAGGATGGGCAGCAGCGTCCTTCGAGTACATTAACAACTCAACTGCGATCGCCAACTCGCCTGCCAAGCGTGGCGATTATGGCAAAACCCCCCCAATGTGCTCACAACACATCCATATCGGTGGTTGTGGTGATCTTTGGGGGAGGCCTGTGTCCAGCAGTGGACTTCATTCGGCCGAAATGATACAAAAAACATATTTATAACAATATAACTATAACATATATAATAACTAGTGTTCCATGTGAACTCGTTCAGTGAACAAGAAAACAAATTAGTACAGTCAGCCCTGGCGTTGAGCGTGCGTAATGAATGGTGAATGGTGCCTGCTGAAGTAAATTGGAGCGCACGCTCGGCTCCACCAACAGCTCAGGCCGCCGCTGTCGCCCCGCGTAATTCTCTGGCATGCACAGTCGGATCTCCAGCAGGATGGCTGGCTTATGTATCTGACCCCTTAGTACTTTAAACAAATATGTGGCTAGTGCTACTTCCCGTCTCGCTTCCAATTTGTGATATCCCACCATGCCGAGGATAAATAAGGTTGGATATATCAATGGATATCTTGGATACATCCCATACAACTTTAAGTACATACATCTTACAAATTAATTCTGAATATATTATATGTTTAAATAATACATCGTATGCGATATTGATAGCCCACTCAGAGATAACGTTCACGACATCGTAGAGAGCGGACGTACGGCTAACCGTTAGCAAATGTTTTGTAAATTTTAATAATTAAAAGTGCAATTGTCGGTTTGTGAGATTTGAACCGAGTGCCTTTCGAGTTACCGAGTGGACACTTGACTGCTAACCGATCTGTCAGAGCGAACAAGATCTAAAATAGTGAGTGCTTGCATCACACCCACTAACTGCGTTCAAGGAACACGTAAATACTAACTTTGGATAGCACTTCGATCGAACGATTTCCAAACCCCAACGTTTTTTTATCCACATTTTTCTTTATACCACTAATGTGGCAAAAAAACATATGGCTCACCTCGTTATTTGGATAGTTTGTTTTTACGTGAATAGGCTTCCAGACTCTTGCTAAGTTATACAAATAACTTGTATTATGGGCGCTAGTTCAAACCCTTGAAATACTTTGGATTGGACATTGGATTATAAAAATTGCAGGCAGAACAAGTGTGAGTTAAACTTTAGGTAACATCAATTTTAGTTTAATAACCAAATTGTAATAAAACACTTTCAAACGGATTACATATATACGCTTATATATAGATTTTTGTATTTCCTGAAGTTTCGTTACGTTTTTAAGATCAATTTTTTATTTTCTCTTTAAAACAATAAAATCTCAGACGTAAGTAAGTACAACAGACAATTTTTTTATGATGTCAGTCATGCGTTCATGCGGTTCGCCTAAGCAAGCGATCACCACCACGCATAACATTCGCAATACCAGAAGAGTTGTGGATTGGTTGACAACCTTTAGAGCTGACATATACTTTTTCGTTGGCTCCCCATGCCGTATATGTCTGCCATCTCCTTGTGGGTTGGGTTTCGAGTATTGTATATATATATTATACTCACCGTATGAAAAGCAGTAACATAAAGTTGATACTTATTGCCGGTATTCTCTTCGGTAGGCGGTAGGCTCTCCCACGCCTCAAATACACACGCAATGTAAGTTGTCTATATCGGTCGATAATGTGGTTTCAGTGTAACAGCATCGCATGTATACATTATAGCAGCATTGTGTTGCACTCATATCGGACGTAATAGTCGCAATTAGGCTTGTCTATGATAGCTCTACGAAGATGTTGGGAATCTACAATTAAGTCAAATTATTTTTTGTAGTAGATATTAGCTATGCGTTGAGGACACCCTGTCACGACCGGGAATGTAAACATTTTCAAAGAATACCAGCGTAAGATAGCAACATTGGGCGAGGCGTTTCCCGCGGTGAGTGATTAGTTGTCATCATCATCATATCAGCCAAAGGACGTCCCCTGTTGAACAAATACCTCCCCCATAGATTTCCACACCAGCGGTTACATGCCGCCCGCATCCAACGACTTCACCAGATCATCTGTCCATCTCGTTGGAGGTCGTCCCACGCTGTGTTTTCCGGTACGGCGTCTTCATTTGAGAACCTTTTTTAGTGATTATTACCGAAAGCCAACCTCTGTTGTCTGTATGTTTTAGGTAGGCGCTGATCGCTAACTAACAGACAGATGACCCACAAGCTTGATAATATCTAGCTATCATGTTCAACTGGAACCACTATTCAACAAGACAGTCACTGACCTAATAGCGCGATCCCGTTTATAAATACGATTCATTTCTCATGCGTATCATAAGATATTATAGAATGGGAGTGAATTAATAACATCATACTACAATCACCAATCTATCTGCTAAGTTCAATGAATATTGTAATTTCCGTAAAGACTGCCTGTTATGTTCAGGCCAGGCCAGAAATGTTCTGGTAGAGAATGAAAATAAAACGAGCATAATAAAATACTTTTAAACGGATTACATCGCGTATAGTATGGATTATTGTTTTTCCTGACGTTCCGAACAATATGCCACATTCGCGGTGGCAGGACGACTAAGGTTATAGGCGTCGTTACAAATTTTATAAAGCTATTTTATATAAAATAGCTTTATAAAAATAGCTATTTTATAGACTACAATTCTAATCAAAAATTGTTTCGATGCACGCAGTAATCCCTCACAGAGACTTGATGTCAGAGTATTATCATCAGCCAAAGGACATCCACTGCTGAACAAAGTCCTCTAATGATGATAATGAAATAAATATAAACAGTTTTGGGGGGAATTTACCAGTACTCACCACGCTTGGCAGAGGGGTTGGTGAGCGCAGTATGGCAACTGCACCACAGAAGGGATGCTGCAGTCCATCCTTCTGTTAGAGTCCCTTAGTCGTTTCGGGCGGTGATGGAGCGGTGCTATATTCTTGAACCGGACACTAGATGAAAATGTTGAGCATGTTTTGAACCATCATCCTGAAACCTTACTGTGAAACTCAAAAAAGACCAATCCAACTTGCGCTTGCTTGTCGCCGAGGCAGTTGCAAATTTATGCTATTTTTGGCATGTCTCAAATTTTTATGCATTTTTCAGTGGCCATCAAATTATTCTTTGATATGTAAAAGAATACCCATAAACTGAAAATGTAACTAAATTACTAAGTTGTTCCCGTCCTGAGTGAACTCAATTAAGTAAAGTTAGGAAAGTATGAGATATGAATTATGCGTCAGCTTCCACTTAAAATTCTTGCTTTTTATTTTAAAGTTTTTAATAAAGTAAGTTGGTTGTTATAAGCTATTAGCGACTAACGTTACTGAATATAATATAGCACCAATACACACACCAATAGTGTCCAAATTAAGAATATAGCACCACACCATCTCTTCCCTTGGATATCATAAAAGGCGACTATGGGCATCTAAACCAGAGGGATGGGCAACAGCGTCCCTTCTGTGAAATGGTAGCCATACTGTGCTCAAAAACCCGCCTGCCAAGCACTGTGAGTAAAGGCAAAGTTATCCCAAAATGATGATACAGTTGTGGAAATGTATGGGGGAGGCCTTTGTTCAGAAGTGGATGTATAAATAGCCGATATGATGACGAGGAATAATTGTATAACATTGCTTGGTTCTTAAATGCTGTGTGTGCACGTGAGTCGTAATAAAATTGTGATATGCAAAAATGTTGGTTGTGTGCAGCCTTTTTGTGTGGTAACTTACAGTGTCCTTATAGCTACTGAACGCAAGAAGTGAAAGTCTACGCGAAGATATTCTGGCCAGCTTTGAAATAGTGACAGTAATAATGACAGTATAAGGCGAGATGAGTCCCACAATGTGAAATAAAAAAAGGGTTCAAAATGCTTGTGCACGTTTTTGCTTCAATGTACCACCAAGGAGCCACATTACCCCTTTTCTTAATCAACACAGTATTTTAAAAATGAAATCACGTCGGAAACTTCACTTGGCTTGTCTTCTTTTCGGCGTTATAAAGTACAAATGTCCGCCATACCTGCACTCTAAGCTTATGTGGGTAAATAGTCACCGGCAGCGCGAGAGTAGGCGTTGTGCTCAGCAACTGGCCATACCAAAACACAAATCTGCAGTCTTTCGCGAAAGCTTCCGGTATGCGGCTACCAAGTGTTGGAACAACATACCTCCACCAATTAGGGATCAGAGAAATATAAGTATATTTAAGGAAAAGCTGAGATTATTTATTCTTACCTGTCAATTTGAATGCAATACAATCAATGTTGACATGTCTTTTATTTAAATTGTTTTAATTTGTTTTAATTGATTTAATTGTTTTAATTGTTTTTAATAAAATTGTATTACTTAATTTATAATTATTGATTGTGCTTAATAATTCAAATTTTATTACTTCTATTATACATAATTATATGATTCAATTTAATACTATATAAAATTAAATCTCTGGTAAGGAAATATTATAGACACACGAGTTACTAGCAAGCGTATTTTCCATAACCATCAGCATTATATATCTACAATAGTATGACTGCAAAGTTACTAATTATTTAAAAACATAGGAAGCAATTTGACAAGCCTGTGGTTAAACAAAATGGAAATGGAATTTATAAATTAATTTTTGACCAACACTTACGTTACGCTCAGGAAATGCGTTAGACTGTTTGTATTATATATAAGTATATTTTCCTTAATCGCCTTCGTCCGTGTGTCACTGCAGGGGTTCCAACTGAAAACCAGCGCTGGGTGCCTCGCGCCCAGCAAATACTGAGTTGGTGACCTTTTCGGTACGGGCATGCTCGACAGCAATAAATACTGTCAATTTAGTTGGTTAAGGGTAATCTTGTTTTTATTTTATATAATTTTTATTCTTTTAGAATTTGATTAATGCTGTCATTATGTGCCGAACCGAATAAATGTATTTCTTTCTTTCTTTCTTTCTTCTTTCAAATAAGATCTCATTGCATTCACCAGTCTCTCATTGCAATGCACTTTTGACATAATAACCAGCGCCAATAAGCATAATGTAGCATAGGGTTAAACTTTAACGAATAAACTTATAGTCTTTTTTAGACTGTGGTTGCTATAGTTGGATTATTTTAACTGCAGTGCTCCCGAAAGGACATCGGTGAAAATCGGCACCAGCGCAGAAAAAGGAAGTGTATGTGAAACAATTGCTTATAGTTTTGTCTTTTTATCCTAACTACGTTTATAGTCCAAAACAATGGAATAAGGAAGATCACGAATAAAGTAATTCAATAAAGGAAATTGATTTCAACTGTTATTTGTCATTTGAGTAAGTTGCCATATTCTTATGTGATGACTATCATCATCATCATTATAATATCATCCAAAGGACGTCCACTGCTGAACAAATGCCTCCTCCATAACCTTTCACGATTTTATCGTCAATTTGGAGGGAATTATTCGCAAAACTTGGCAGGCGCCGAGCACCGTTGGTGGCCGCAGTATAGCTACTGTTTCACAAAAGGGCAAACTGCTGCAGATACCTCTGTGTTTAGAGTCCCTTAGTCACCTTTTACACCATTAACAGTAGGAGATGGAGTAGTGCTATATTATTATTCTGGATAACACACGGCATTGTATTAATTGTTGCCTAAAATATATAATTGAATGAATTCTATACACTCCTATTACCAATCATGTAAAAAGCATCATATCGCATTTTATCTATGATTGAGGTGAAGGGAATAATCAATGGTTTATAATAATCATTGCATTCTCATTAGTTACAATAATGGTCTACTCTCATTATCTTGCACACCACATAATGTCAAAACACGTATCTTTTTTTATTTTCGAATATCTTTGAATTCCCACGATCCATTTTTATTATGAATTTTTCATAGTTTACTTTATTTCATGAGTATTTTGAGTGTAATTATCACGGGCCTGACTTACTATGGGCGTTTGCCAGTATCCTTTACGTCTTAAAGATCTATATAATTCAATCTATAAAATTCAAATCAATTCGTGATCGTGATAATTGGGCACTTATTTATCTAACTTCACTGTTTCTCACGAAAGACAATATATTTGTTTATTTTCATAACAAGAATCCCAAGATTTACGAATCCGACTGCATTTTTTTACCTACATACACCTACAACATTCCTTAGTCCTTCTTGTGATAATGTGAACAAATAAAAACACCTTTTTTTCCCAAATGACGTCACGTAGGCATTATGTTGGTCAGATCATAGTTCTATTTTACTCAATGTTTTTATTTAACTTCATTGTAAAATCATGTCCATATTATTTTTTCGCAGGCCAAGAAAGTGAAGTCTGTTTTAATAAGCGACTGATTATCCGATCACTGGCCATGATGGTTACCACCACAAGTAATTTCAATAACACGTGACACAGACATAATACGTACTCATGAATTAGCCATAATCGTTTCAGGATACTTTACTTTTACGAAGGGCTGACATAATTTTTATTATAGTACGCTATCACAAAGTAAGTACCTTTTTGTTACATTTCAACGACAACCCGTACTTCTGGACGTTGTAAAAAAGCTTTTAAGTTTTCTCTTAACAAAAGGTGCTGGTCCGTTTCTTTTGTTCTTCCTATTTAGATTTTCCTTGCGAAATGTCGCTTCATAAGCCATAAGCAATACTTATAGAGACTGTAAGATGGATTTGTCATTCTACTATATTAATATAACGCTTAGAATTATATACGTGTATAAAGAAAGAGCTCTAGTTAGATCTTAAAATATAAAAATAAGAAATATACATTTACATCTTCCAATTTAACATTTCATGGGTGATTTTATAATACAACTGGTAACTTAATTGGACATATCTACTTCAATCAAATTCAAATAAGTGAAATAACTTTAAAAAAATATGAATTTGGCGTTCTTTTCAAGGTTCATTACATCGGCAAAGAATGTCCACTGCTGAAGTAAGGCCTGCCCAATAGAGTTCCACAGCAATAGTGTAATTTTGGGGGGATTATGCTAGTAGGGACTCACCATGCTTCCAAAATTCACGGCCTGCAGCGCAGAGTGGCTATCCGGATCGCACGAGGATACCGGACAGGCGGCAACTCTCCTGGCGCGTTTTCCGCCTTTCAACATCCTGGTGGAGATGGATGCGTGGGTCTAAGATCAGACACGCTCCCTCCGCCAGAGCGGCGAGGGCGCACCTCTAGGGGCGTTGGACAGGCTGAGGTGGCTAGCTCGGCGGCGCGCACTTGGAAAATGGCGTCACCGCCTGCGGATGCAGTATGCGACAAAGCGTATCGTGGAGGCCGTCCTGCCGCTCTTTGGAGCCTGGCTCAGAAGGAGCGAGCGCGTCACCTACGGCCTGACGCAGGTGTTCACCGGGCACGGTTGTTTCGGTGCGTACCTGCACAGGATAGGACGTGAGGCCACAGTACAATGCCACCATTGTGATAGTGACTAGGATACCGCACAGCACACGCTCGAGGCGTGCCCTGCGCGGGCCGCCGAACGGCGGATCCTGGTCGATCAGATCGGGCAAGATCTTTCTCTGCCAGCAGTAGTGTCAGCTATGTTGGCAGAGCACGAAAACTGGAATGCAGTGGTCTCCTTCTGTGAGAGCGTCATGCTCCAGAAGGAGACCGCAGAGCGGGACCGGGAGAGGGCCGATCCCGCTCAAAGAAGGAGGAGACGGCGCCGGGTAACAACCACCCTGGCACCTAATTTCCATACGCCTGAAACCCCCTGCCATTGTTATAAGGAGGGGGACCTCCGGGTTCGCGGGTGCGTAGATTGGGGAATCTGCGTGCCCACACCAAGCGACCCAAGAGAAGACTGTAGCACGCATGTGGTCACGCGCTGCCGTGGGACGCTTTGGGGGATCCTTTATAATCCCCCGGGGGGGTGACCGCTTTACAGTCGCCCTCTCCGAGATGTGCCTATAGGCGTGGCACCAGTGGGTTGCTCTAGTGTGATCATACGAGGACCTGGAACCTCCCTTAGGTGCCGTAGATAACCGCTCCAGTGGTTTTAGCCGGTAGGAATGCCATACCTCTTCACGCTTCCCCGGGGCGAAGGAAGTTCATGAAGAATTTCCACTGGGCTCCAATAAAAAAAAAAGGTACTCACCATGCTTTGCAGGTGGGTTAGTAAGCGCAGACAGGCTGAAAGTTCCATAGAAGGGACACTGCTGACGGCGACTGACAGCAGACAAACTTCTTTATTCACCTTTTATGGCATCCACGGGAGGAGATCAACACCACTGTATGATATCACTGTACGATATTCTTGATCCAGGCACCACACGAAATTTTGAAGGTTAACGTGTATCGAAGTAATACGTACCTATATTTACATATCATATTATGTAATGGCAATTGACAACGATGTCTGTTTGTTTCTAATGAGATTGACTAGCACGTCTAAAATCGTCAGTGCGTTTCCTCGCTTTACTCATCAGAATAGCTGTATGTTTAGCTCTGTCTTCAAACGCGCTCCCTAAATAGATCTTGACAGCTTTTCATAAAACTGTTCCTGAAACTACGCAAGTCCTTTCTTTTGAAGAGACATCCCTTTGTAGTTGGGGTACCCCCTTCTTTGTATTCCACCCCAAACGCAAATGTTTGTCTCCCGTTTCTGAAGCCAACCTTATACGTTAGTGTTATGTTGGCTTCAGAAACGTTTTTAAATAATTAATTATTGGTTGAAAATGAAACATGGCAAGTGTTTATTAAAAATATACTGTAGTGTTAAATTAATGTATTTTGGAATTTATCTTTTTTTTGCTTTTGCATTGTACTACGTTATAATAAATGATGCGTAATGAACAGTTGTTCGCATGAAAGTTCTAGCAGAAAATAAAACAAACAAACAGCAGAGATACTAAAAGATGCCAAAGAAATTCAGACAAAAACAATACTTCATACCTCTAATAACAAAAACTGGGGGGCTGATTACGTGTGTTGCAGACAGTTTGCGACAGGCGTAAATCTCGCAGTCGCCGCTGTCATTTGCCTTTTTGGTTACACGTATTTTCCGATAGCGACCGAACGGTTTATGATCACTGACGCACTCTGTCGGACAATCAATGAACTTTGCATCCTTGCCTTTCAGTATCAGGTGATTTGCCACCCGTAGATATATCACCTTGGCTGCGCGATAGTTGATGTCGTGCCTGCTGTCGCTGTTTTTCACTAACCAGGGTGCCCCACAACTTTACGTGCCCGTCGAAGCATAGAAATACTCAATTCACATACCATCATACAGTCGCCAATCCATAGACTGACCGTGCCGAGCGTTGCTTAACCTCACAGATCATTTATCGATCAGTGAATACAACTGGCTTTAAACGCCTCACTGATGATGATACCAGTATCAACGTTTCTGGAATCTACTCTGGGCTCTGGGACGGTGGATTATTGGACGGTGGAAAACATATACCGTCTTATTACAAAACATGGTTTATCGATAGTCTCGGACTAAAAGTGTGGTTTAATAAAATTTCTTATTACAAAAAGTGGTTTAACTCTTAGTCTTGGACTATCTATGGTACTAAAGATAAACCTGATGGGGTCCTAGTTTAACTCTATAAACCTTTGGTCTAAGTCACAAATATACGTCATATTCATTGTTTTGAGGTTAGATTTGGTTTATTTTTGTGTGTTATATTGTACTATTTCCTGAAATAGTTTAAATTTGCGTTGTCCTAAAGATAGTAATGTGCCGTAATTACAATAAATGTAGGCAAGTACTAACTTTTTCTTCAGAATTCCAGTTTTCACTTCTTCTTTTTTCTGTTGTTCTATTTTATTAATATTATTCCCTAACTTCTTATCAATAGTCAGTACGAAGAAACGTCCAAATCTCAGAATAGTTGTACCTATGTTTAAAGATTTCCGCGCGATATAGACATTCCGTTACGCATTAGTGTTGTTTGAAAGTACATATTTCGGACATGAAATAAATGTCATAGAAGTATTCCTCAGAAAGAAAATAAATGGCATTTATTGATACAAGAACAACCATTAGTTTCTAATAGTTATCGTCATTAAATTCCCTATCATATATGTTAAAATATCAATACCATTAATATAAAAAAATTACAGAAATGTTCAGCATTTGGGTAAACGGAACGATGTAACCGAATGCTATCTGGTTGAATGAATGTTTCCAAGGAATTCCGTGTATAATCTGTGGAAATAATTTAAGCCAGAACTAAAGTCAGGTACTATCTAGTCCTGACTTAATTTGATATTTGTAATACCGACGGGTTTAAACCACGGTACTAACGTTAGTTCCGTACTAAGTCCAGACTTCATAGTTCTGGTTTAAACCTGAGTCTAACAAGATTTTTGTAATAAGACTGATTCAGTTTTTTGTTTAAGTTTAAGTTGGTCCTAGTAGATCGCTAAATACTTGAAGTTATTTTCCGCTTGACGTAACCACACAATTCTGTAAATATTAAATAATTGAAATACAGCGTTACAATTGATGTACGTTTGCATTATTAAACACACACACGACGACGGTTCAAGTGCTAACATTTTCCATATCGTTATGACGATCCCGAATTTCAATATTTTGAGCCTTATTTCCAGTACTGTAAGGATGAAAGTTAACGTCGATGATGTATTGTTCAATCTATGCCTCGATTTGAGGATTTTCAAATCGATCACAGTAGATTGGTTTGTGTTTATCCAGTTGATTGCATGTTGGTGAAATTTTAGTAATGATGATTGTGTAGTGGACAATAACTTTAATAATTCCATCATTTCGATTAGCGGTGTTTTCGGGTGTTTCGGGGAAAAGTATCGACCACCCTGTCTCTACCCATGGGTGTCGTAAAAGGCAAATAAGGGTTGATATCAACAGAATGGGCAGCAGCATCCTTTCATTTGCTGATACCAACATACTGCGATCACCAATCCGCCTGCCAAACGTAGTGATTATGGCATATCTCAGACGACTGCTCATTGTAGTGATCATTGGCAGGCCCATAGTAGTAGCCCGTAGTTGACATTTACAGGCTGAAGTGTGTGTGATACCTTATAAATTAAATCTGATGTTACTGGCTAAAGATAAAGGTCAAGTCCCTCTCTTTATGATATATAATTATGGCAATATCCCATATCATCATCATCATCATATCAGCGAAAGGACGTCCGCTGCTGAACAAAGGCATCCTCCACAACGAGCGGTCAATGCGCCCTCATCCTATGACTCCCAGCGACCTTCACCATATATAATGAACCTTCATATCCCATATGAATGCTCATTATATCACTATATGTTATCGGATAAAATATTTAAAAATTAATCTATCGATAAAAGATGATATTTGTTATGGTATATTTATTTTTCCTAAGTCAATGTTGCCTAAACAAACAGTGTTCGAGAGAAGTGGGCTACACGCTTTGCCGTCGGATGAAAGATTAACTCCGATGAATGGAAGAATGGTCTCACTTATACCATTCTTGGTACATTCCATTTTAAATGCAATTTCACATAAATCGACATTACTGGCTGAGTGGTTGTAATCGCACCTACGTTGTGAAATCTGGCAAAGGGTTGGGTTGTTCTATTAAGAAATTCAAACAATGATACTAATTGAAATATTGCGTTTGGGAAGAGGTTTTTTTCAACTGTTCCACAAAACTATGATTCTTGTTTTGGAGCGTTATTGTCTTCTACTGTCTAATAATCCAATTCATAATTTCAGCTAAAAAACGTCCACTGCTGAACAAAGGCCTCACTCATTTTTTTTAAAGCCTTGCCCCCTCTAGGATTTCTCCTGTGTCGTGAGTGCGTTTACAGACATGAATTCCACATACAATACACCCAGACCCGGAACAACTACCTTTTTTTTTTTTTTTTTTTTATTGATGCACAGTGGAAATTCTTCATGAACTTCCTTCACCCCGGGGAAGGGCGAAGGGGTATGCCGGACTCCTACCGGCTAAAACCACTGGAGCGGTCATCTTAGGCACCTAAGGGGGGTTCCAGGTCCTCGTATGATTACACTAGAGCCGCCCACTGGTGCCACGCCTATAGGCACATCCCTGAGAGGGTGACTGTATAGCGGGCACCCCCTCGGAGGGATTGTAAAGGATCCCCCAAAACGTCCCACGGCAGCGCGTGACCACATGCGTGCTACCGTCTTCTCTTGGGTCGCTCGGTGTGGGCACGCAGATTCCCCAATCTACGCACCCGCGAACCCAGAGGTCCCCCGCCTTGTAGTAACGGCAGGGGTTTCAGGCGTATGGGATTAGGGGCCAGGGCGGTTGTTACCCCGGCGCCGTCTCCTCCTTCTTCGAGCGGGATCGGCCCTCTCCCGATCCCGCTCTGCGGTCTCCGTCTGGAGCATGACGCTCTCACAGAAGGAGACCACTGCATTCCAATTTCTACCTGGAGATTATACAAATATTTGTTCTGCGCGGGAATCGAACCCACGACCCGGAGCGCAGCACCTGACTGTATCAGCCACTGCACAAACCATGCCGTCAAAGGCGCATTTGGAAAACCAACAGCAATAATACATTTTGTAAACAAACAAATGACTGGTTACACACGGCAGCGTCGTCATTTTGGGGAGAAATTGCTAGTACTTAAATTTAAAATTCTTAAGTCCTAAAGCACTAAACCAAAATATTAATTCTGTTATTATGTTAGTATGTAAGTGTATTTTGTTTCTTCTTTCTTTTTTAATACTAGCTGGCACCCGCGGTTTCAGCTGCGTTTAATTTAAAAGAAATTTAGAGTACTTCGACAATAGACACTTGACATAGAATATATATATTGGATTTCAAGGATTTTTTTGCGCGGAATCCTAATTATTTTTCTAAAATAAAAGTAGCCTAAGTTATTCCTTATAACATCAGCTATCCGGCAGTGAAAGTCCCGTCAAAATCGGTCCAGCCGTTTCGGAGATTACCCGGAACAAACAGACAGACAGTCAAAAAAAATAAAAATTGTTTTTTGTTATAGGTACCATACTTTCATATGCATTTAGTAAAATCTGTTATTTTGACATTACAAACAGACACTTCAATTTTATTTATTTATACAGATATTAGTACTACTCTCTTAGTTTTGTCACACCGTTTTTATAGTTTATTACCACAAAATGTATAATAGTACATCTCGTTTTAGCTTAAATTATTACTTGTACTTTGTTTTTGTGAATGTTGGTTCACCTGTCATTGTCAACTTGTATAAGCCCTAAACTTATTGTTAACTACTTATTTGATATTTTATATACAGAAACTGTTGTTGTACCTTTACTAATAAATAAATGAATAAAGTACTCACCACGCATGGCCTTCACCCTTCCCCGGGGTGAAGGAAGTTCCATTCCAAGTTCCAATTTCCACTGGACATGAATAAAAAACTAAAAAAAGTGGGTTGGTGAGCGATGTATGGCAATTGTTCCATAGAAGGGACGCTGCTACCCATCCGACTGATTTAGATTGCATTACGGCTGAAATTAATAATCAATCTAATTCAAAACCTTCAGATTTGAGATTTTGAAATTCATCCGTTGTGTTACGATGATCACATTTAACACAAAAACAGACATATCCGAAATCCAAAGATTTTGGATGAGATTGATTATTAATTTCGGCCGTTAGTCGACTTTTACGATATCCATGGGAGGAGATGGAGGAGTGCTATATTCTTCATCCGGACACCATACGGGTATATTGCATAGACGTTGTAAAAATGTATAAATGAGAAGCTATATATATAATTGCCGCCTTTAACGGTATCATATAAATCCAGAAATAAACTATCATTGATGCATTATTTGAAAGAGTAATTTATAAGCTTAAATTCAAGTCGACTCACTGTAATCGATCGATAAGAGAACGTCCACTCTCACCTCCCCCATAGATTGCCACAGTAGCGAAGGATGTTGCCTGTTTGTTGTGTTAAATGTGATCATCGTAACACAACGGATGAATTTCAAAATCTCAAATCTTAAGGTTTTGGACTAGATTGATTATTAATTCGACGGCACGGTTGGTGCAGTGGCTGATACACTAGGCTGCTGCGCTCCGGGTCGTGGGTTCGATTCCCGCACGGAACAAACATTTGTATGATCTGCAGGTAGTTGTTCCGGGTCTGGGTGGTGGTGTGGAATTCATGTCTGTAAACGCACCCACGACACAGGAGAAATCCTAGTGTGGGGCAAAAAAATAAACAAAAAAAAATCTGCCGTAATGCAATCTAAATCAGTCGGAAGGGTAGCAGCGTCCCTTCTGTGGAACAGTTGCCATACATCGCTCGCCAACCCACCTGCCATGCGTGGTGCGTACTAGCAATTTCTCCCCAAAATGGAACCTTCTGTGGAACATAGCCATGCTGCGCTCACTATTTCGCCTGCCAAGCGTGCTGAGTATTGGCAAATTCCCCCAAATATGATGACACAATTGTGGAAATCTATAGGGGAGGTCTTTGTTTATTTGTGGATTTCCTTTGGATTATATGATGCACGATTGCTCCGATTATCATATACTCGTATATTTACATACAGGCGGGAAAAAACAAACGACAATCAACGCCGAACTAGCTGTTGCAGATATAACTTGCTCCTTAGATATCTTGTTCATCCCTTTTTTATGAAGCATTGTCATCTTTTTCGTGTCGTTATAACTTTTCTATAAAGTGTATCTTAAATCAAGCTTTAAATGAGGTAAAGATTTATTACCAAACTAGATGGGACCCGCGGTTTCACCCGCCGTTTAATTTTATATATATAACGGCGTCAGCGATGGCTGAGCGATAGAGCCGTCATCATCTTGAGTCAGTGGTACAGGGTTCATATTGCAGGATTTCAATAAAAACACAGTTTCACAGCAAATCTGTTCGTATTTCACTTTTACAATAATTCACTTTGTTACAATCGCTCGTTTTCTTATTCAGAGCAAACCGACAGTTTCATGTCGGAGAAGTGTATCGGATGCCTGCTCGTACAAGACTGAGTCCGCTCACAAAATCTTCCCCCAACACGACTCTGCCCCACGCGCCGCCATAGCACAATGACGACACGGCGTTTACCCCTACTACTAAAACATTAGAAACTTCTATCGCTCAATTATCGTACTCCACGACATATATATATATAGAAATGAAATTCATTGGAATGATAGTGGCGCCATCTGTCAATGATTGGTCGTACCAACTCAGAAACCTTTGTGGGCTCATGCACAACACTTTGCTGAAGACCATGACATGATCAAATGCGTAATTTACGACCCTATAAAGCACATACACACAAACATTAATTTATATATATATAGATGATAAAATACCAGGATAAATATTAATTGAAGTTTTCAGCGCAGTCAATCATTTGTTTAATAAAATAGCAATTTCAATTAATCTTATTACAAGCATTTTTTGTTTATTCAAGTAATCCTCATTTTTGTCTTTTTATTAATGAATAGTTCTTCTTGACCTCGATCTCACCTGATGCAAAGTAAAGTAACACACGCGCCGAAAATATGCGTTGATTGAAGGTGAACAAGAAATTTAATTAAACAAACAGTTTCTTTTCCTTAAACACCCACATTACATTAGGCTTTCTCCTATATCTTGGGTACAGATTACTTGTAGCTGAAGCACCTGCACCTTGCACCCCGACCCCAAACAACTATCTGTAGGTCATACAATTACGCTTATTTGTTCCGTGCGGGAATTGAACCCGCCACACATAGTGCAGAAAACTACTCTACTGCACCAACCCGCCGTCATCGTTGAGTCATCATACTTATGGGGTTGAATATTAATTTTAATACGGAGCGTTTCCTATCCAGCCACACGAACCTTGCAATTGCTAAAATTTCAACGGCCATCATATAACAACGTTAGTCGATCAACATTATTGAGCTATTATCTTGATTTTTGATTCTTCGGCGCTGATTTCAGTTATGCGACTCGTTGCATTATTGTGAATTATTGAGAACATAAAATTATAAAAATTACACTAGTAATAACTTTATTTTTACAAGCGCTGTTTTACTTGTTACATGTTTATCGAACCAAAAATAATGAACGTCGTTTTTCTTCACATCTTCACAAAGTATTTCACTTACTCAGTACCAGTCACAACTGGTCTAATAAGAATTACTTGAATGAATGTGGTATGCATTCAGTCAAGCATAGCATATTCAATATATCTATACAAATAAATAAAATTGAAGTGTCTGTTTGTAATCTATATAAATAAATAAAATTGAAGTGTCTGTTTGTAATGTCAAAATAACAGCTTTTTACTTAATGCATATGAAATATACTTATATACGGGACATATAACAAAAAAACAATTTTTAAATTTTTTGTCTGTCTGTCTGTCTGTCTGTCTGTTTGTTCCGGGTAATCTCCGAAACGGCTGGACCGATTTTGATGGGACTTTCACTGGCAGATAGCTGGTGTTCTGAGGAATAACTTAGGCTACTTTAATTTTAGAAAAATAATTAGGGCTCCGCGCAAAGAAAAGGAAACCCTTGAAATCCAATATATGTATTCTATGTCAAGTACTCTAAATTCCTTTTAAATTAAACGCGGGTGAAACCGCGGGTCCCAGCTAGTTAAATATAAACTCCTTTGTATATTTACATTATTAACGTAAAACTATTGCAGCAAATTGTTTACTATTGTTAATATCAATTTCTTAAGAAATCTTCGTCTTTTATATCACTGCATAACTAATATTTAATGAATACATTCCACAAAATAAATATATATTAAATATAAAAAGGCATAAAACTATTGCAGAAAATTATTCACCATTGTAAATATCTACTTAATTTGCAAAATAACATCGTCAATCTAAATTTATACACCTAATTACCATAATTCCTAGATTTTCTTAGCATCTTTTGAATCTAACCATCGCATTGAGGGTAATTTGGTGATAGAGCAAAACTCTTGTTGTCCTGAGGTAGCAGAAAAGGATTAGACGGTCCTAATAACTTTCTATCAAAGCGAAACTAAGCAAAATTTTGGATTAGGTAGTAATTAGCGATAATTTATAATATAAAGTACGCCCAACTTGGCGAGTTTGGTCCTATGTACTACGAGTATAATAATTCATAATGGACTGTTTCTCGCAATCCATCATCGAAGTAATTTAGCAAAGGTGGCATGACCCTACTAATGGAGAAATGAAGTTCATGCGACAAGCCTTGTAATTTATGTTTCCTGCTGTTCGTGCAGCGTGAATTTCGAGAGCGTACATACTGTTCGTAACTCATAATTAATTAAACGTAAACAGACGTGAATGTTTTTGATGAGAAAACATGAATTTGTTGCTGGGCGTTTGATTCGCATTCAAAATTCGGACTTTTATGTTCTAGGACTACTATAATTCCGTGGCTAGTGTGTTCTGGATATGGTCGGTAAGTATTTATAAGGATCGTAAATTTTGAGATTGTTGTACAAAACCAACACCAATGCTATCGAACGTCCTCTTAAAATTATAAAATTACTATACTGACAGCTGCAACTATATTCTGCGGATACTATACTTTATATAATTTCGTGTACAGGTTACATAAAATACCGAAAAGGGCTACCCAATCTCATCCCGGATTGGAATCCTGTGCGTACCATTGAGCACTTTGGGTTACCCCCAGATGGCGGGTAAACTATCAACTACCATATTCAAGGAAGATTGTTGTCAGCCAAGCGGCTGACTAGAAAAACTTTGCAATATTACATATTGCGCTGACCCCAATCATCTTGGGACCAGGGCAAGAAGAAGAAGAAGAAGATATAAAAAATATTAACAAAATGTTAAAATCTGTAAAAATTAGCTTATATTTTTTGATGTACAAAATCATTCCCTTTTACTGTATTGGTAATTATTTATATGTATTTTTTCAATCTTTGACCAAACTTGAAATCGTATTGGTAATATTGTTTAGATTTGTCAATGACGTTTTCATATATTTCTCGCTACGATATAGAAGCTGTGAAAGCGCACTGGGTCGTGTGTTGTTTTTTTGTTTGACAAATTACTGAAAGTTCCTGTTTATAAAAATTTACATATATAAGAATTCTACATCACATACTCATAAAATACTTTCTGCACTGCAACTACCATTATTGAGGTACTATTTCAACTCTCCTCTATCTCTACTCGTTCGCCAACTTTTAGGAGCTTCATTTGGCAATCTTGCATGTAATTCTCAACTTTATGTGAAAGCAGTAGGTACCGCTGTTATCAGCAACAAACGCATCGGAAAGGTCGTAATCTTGTTTTCGATACTGCTATTAGACGGAAGTAAACAACGATGAGCGACTACATCCTTATTTTCGCTTTTATCTGTGAGCATTTTTATCTATAAATTAATCGGTCCAACACTAGTATCTCTGGATTTATGGTGTTAATATTTATTTATTTCTTATCTTCCATCATTAGAAGTCACAACGTGACATGGCATAAATAAAAATACATGACCTGCATTGTTAAGGAACCCTTATCTTCCTTGAATTATTTCGGCAGGGCCACGGCTATTGACATTCAAGAAGGGTCCTCAGGTGCTTTATGTAGTCACCCAAGGGCCATTTTTTTGTATTGTCGACTAAACTAGATAAAGTTGGGAAGATTTTTTGTAATCCGATTTTACCTTCCATAAAATAGTAGGTATCATGATCACATGTGCTGTGGCAGAAAATTTCAAAATTAATCCGCAATGAAAGAAACGATTGTAACTAGTGTGAATACCTAGTATAGATTTTGAGTATGCTCTGAAGTTAAAAATGGAACAAGTTTAGTTGAGAAAATTAGAACTTACCCTGGAAACGCCTTAATTTATTTTTAGGGCTAAAGAGCTTATTAGGCAGGTATTACAGAATGTAGGGCAGAAACTAAAATGTTACAGAAGTACAAATAGCTCGGTATGACCTTTAAAGTCTTTAAATGATCAGTTGGTTTAAATAGCCAGCGTGGAAATGGTAAACTAAAATATAAATTTTAGATATAATTCTTAAACCGCCTACATTTGTAACTCAATAGTAAAATATAAAGTAACATTTATTTCCAAACATATCTGCGTTAGTTGGCACATTATTTGGGAATTAGATATAAAAGTTATGAAACTCGGGGCATCATTTCGGCCGAATAAAGTCCACTGCTGGACACAAGCCTCCCTCAAAGATCACCACAACGACCGATATCGGTGTGTTGTGTGCTCTTTGGGGGATGTTGCCATAATCGCCACGCTTGGCAGGCGGGTTGGCGATCGCAGTTGAGTTGTTAATGTACTCGAAGGACGCTGCTGCCCATCCTCCGGCTAATCCCTTAGTCGGCTTTTACGACACCCGCGGGATGAGATGGGTAATTTAAACTCGGTAAAAGTCGGGTAATTTACTTATAATAATTATACCGAAACTTGTTAATTTTCATTCATTCATCTTTCATTATGTAATTTATACACATTATTTTGTGATGTTGAAATATACTGTATTATCTACAAAATTGTGATGTACAATCATTGTCCTAAATACCCTATTTTTTTATTACATAATTATAATATTCGTAGTTTTTACACCAAGTGTAAATGGTGGTGTCCGAGAATATAACGTCACTCTATTTCATGCCGTGGATGCCGTAAAAGGCAACTAAAGAACTCTAAACCAGAGGCATAGGCAGCAGTGGAAGGGTCACGGCTATTTCAAATTCCGGAAGGCGTTCAATAGAGTTAATACTGACATACTGATGAAAAAATTTTGCACCTTAGGCTTTGCCCCAGTGCTTCTCCGATTTCTGGCTGACTACCTTCGCGACCGCCAACAGTATATCAGGCTAGGTATATACGTGTCCAAGCCCTATCATAGACGTCCCGGAGTAAGTTAGTGATCAATACCTACCACCATCTCTTAGAGTATGCATAATGCTTGCTTTACACCGATGACTTAAGGCTCTTCACAGAGATAACTGATGCAGATTGCATAGCTCTGCAACGTGATGCTGAAGCGGTACACCAGTGGAGCATTGTAAATGTAATGGAATTTAACACCACTAAAGGCTTCGCAATAACTTTTGGTTGAATGCGGCACCCAATAACTTACGACCACAGTACATATGAGGACAGCGTAACTCGCACGACAATTATAAAATATTTGGGAGCCATATTTTACTGGAAGTTAACATTCCATGACCAAATAGTTACGCTGGCAAAGAAGTCTTTTAGAAGATTGGGATGCATCCTCAGAAATTCTCATGATTTTCAGAACCACCGTGTGATAAGGCAAATTTTTGGAGCCCTGGTACGCTGTAAGGTAGAAAATGATATGTGCGTGGAGCCCACACGAGGGCACGTATATATTGTTGCTTTTCTCAGGTACCTGTATAAACGCACTCATGGATATTATCCCTACATGTACCCCACGCAATTTCGGGTTGTCTGGGCTATAATTTATTGGAAGTCAAACAGAAAGGCACCAACTTCCTTTCATGAGCAAAATCCTTCGCGACAAAATTGAAGCTCCAGATCTGCATCGCGAGCTGTCTCGATTTTATGCCCCCGACAACTATCGGTGCAATAGAAGGTTCAAGTTGTTCGCCGTGCCATCGTGTCGCACCATGGCCTGCGCCAACTCGCCCATACCGCGCACTATCTCTGAGCTCAACGCTCTTTTAGATGCCAATCCTCACTGTGACTTGTTTGCGGATGAACCCATGTTGATGTATTGTCAGAGCGTTCAGGAGCGTTTCTTAGACTCGTAAGTTATGGAAGATGAGCGGATTAATGGCGGGATTGTCACAAAGAAGGAAAATACTATACTCCTTAAGTTATATTAAAAATCAATTAGGATGATATATTTACTGAATGTAATCGCGCCTGTTAATATTTTAATACACTAAAGCTGGGTTATCATTTTTACCAAATTTTGTTGGTTCCGATTTTGGTTCGCACATATAAAAGCAAATCTACCGTTCATTATGTATGATTTACGATACCTAGGAAACTTAGATTAGAATAATATTACAGAAAGTTATTAATTGATTATCAAATCCAGCGTTTCAAATAATAACAAATGACACGTTATAACGTAATTCATGAAATGACAAAGACAAAATATAAAAGAAGAGAAATTCATCCATTAAACGAGATTAATGGATTTTCCTGATTACACGACAAGATTACGATAAGTGGTCACTAGCGCCCACACACAGTGCTTGTTTGCGATCGTATGTTGCAACGCATAGAATAGATAAAATAAAAGTTAACTAGCATGTGTTAAAGTTTAAAATCATAAGAAAGAACTTGCAATGCCCAAAACAAAAACAAAAAATGTCGTGTTGAGTAATTGCAAACGTCATTATTAGCTAACTAACCTAAGTCTAACCGCGATTCATTTTACTGATGTTTCTCGTAGGCCTAGAGCATACACAGCAAAACTGGCGATACGGCACAGCAAGGGATTTTATGCGACAAATAGGAATATAACTTTATAGTATGATAATTCAACCCAATGATGAACCCGGAAGTCCACTGCTGAACAAAGAAATCAAGAATGCCTCAACAGCCCGTAAACTTTCACTACTGAACATGAGCGTCACAATAACCGCTATAATATACGGTCCTAGGGGATAATCTACATGTTTCGCAGGTGGATTGCACTGCTGGGCACAGGCCTTTCCTCACGATGAGAATGGTAAGGTCTTAGTCCTTCAAGCTGGCCTAGTGCAGGTTAACGGACTACATACACCATCGATAACTTTTTTGGAATACTCTCAGGTGTGCAGGTTTCCACATGATTTCCTTCACCGTTAACGCAAGTGATAATCAAATTCTGATTCGCATATGAATCCGACATTTCAGAGGTGCGAGCCGGAATTAAACTCAGACCCAGAGGGTTTGCGGATAATTGGTGGATTGGCGATCCCAGATATTGTTATTAACACAAGGGAGGACTGTTTATTCTCGATATCAACCCTTAGTTAGCTTTTGCCACACCCATGGATAGAGACGAGTGCTCTATTATTTGCTGGTAACCATACGGAACATTATGTACATGGGCAATTTCATATTGTCTTAGGTGTTTGATTTTTCAGGCGGAGATGGATGCGTGGGTCTATGACCAGACACGCTCCCTCCGCTAAAGTGGGGAAAGCGTGCCTTCAGGCGCGTTTGACAGAATGAGGCGGCTGGCTCGACGGCGCGCACTCGAGATATGGCGACAACGCCTACGGTTGCAGTTCGCGACCAAGCGTGTCGTCGAGGCCATCCTGCCACTCTTCGGAGCCTGGCTCAGAAGGAGCGAGCGCGTCACCTACCGTCTGACGCAGGTATTCACCGGTCACGGTTGTTTCGGTGCGTACCTGCACAGAATAGGACGCGAGGTTACGGCACAGTGCCACCATTGTGGAAGCGACCAGGATACCGCACAGCACACGCTCGAGGAGTGCCCTGCGTGGGCGGCCGAGCGGCGGATCCTGGTCGATCGGATAGGGCAAGATCTCTCTCTGCCGGCAGTAGTGTCGGCTATGTTGGCAGAGCATGAAAATTTGAGTGCAGTGGTCTCCTTCTGCGAGAGCGTCATGCTCCAGAAGGAGACTGCAGAGCGGGATCGGGAGAGGGCTGATCCCGCAAGGAGAAGGACGAGACGGCGCCGGGGCAACAACCGTCCCGGCTTCCAAGTCCAACACACCTGAGCCCCCTGCCGTCATGGTGGGGGGCCCCAGGGGTCGCGGGCGCGCAGATTGGGGAGTCTGCGTGCTCACACCGAGCGACCCCCGGGAAGACGGTGGCGCGCACGTGGTCACGTGCCGCCGTGTGCGCAACATAGCGCAAAGCGAGGCTTGGGGGCATCCTTTACAATCCTCCCCGAGAAGTGCCTGGGGGGGCGACCTTTTTACAGTCGCCTTCCCTCTGCTAGAGGGGGTGACCGCTTTACAGTAATCCCCTCCGTGATGAGCCTAAAGGCGTGGTACCAATGGGCGGCTCGAGTGTGATCTTACGAGGACCTGGAGCCCCCCTTCGGTGCCAAAGATGACCGCTCCAGTGGTTTTAGCCGGTAGGAGTCCGGCATACCCCTTCGCCCTTTCCCGGGGCGAAGGAAGTTCCATGTAGAATTTCCACTGGGCATCAAGTGTGTGTCTGTGTCTGAGTGTCTATATCGAAGTACTCTAAATTTATTTTAAATTAAACGCGGGTGAAACCCCCAGCATCCCAGCTAGTATTAAAATAATTCTCTGAAACTATACGGCCTTGTTTTCCTATAACTTAGACCAAAAACACTACAGTAGCTTAACTTCTGCGACAAATGTCTGCGGATATATCCTATAGTGGCCCCATAGGATCCCTTGCCGTCGTCCTCATAGAAAGTTGGGGCTTGTTGCTCTCTTGTATTAACGAGTATGGGGATTTGGGGGTCTTGTGCCTACGATAATACTGATAAATTAATCTGCCCGTTGAGGGCGGTAGTTTTTGTTTCGTCAGTGTGAGTATTAGTATTTAATTTAACGTAGTATTTGTAATTTGTAGTTGGAACGGAAAGCTACCATTTACCATACCATTCACAATTTCAGCGGAATACAATCCTCTGCTGGACACAGGCATCCCCCAAAGATCGACCGGTCTGAGTGTGTTTTATGCTCATTGGTACGGTTGGCAGGGTTGGCGATCGCTGTAGAGTTGTTAATGTACTCGAAGGACGCGGCTGCCCATCTTCCTGATAATCCTATAGTCACCTTTTACGACACCCAAGAGATGAGGTGAGTTGGTGCTATTCTTAGCCGGCACCACACGGCCAATGTATTGGAGCTCTGTATCTATTTACACTTGAAAATTTGTATGTTTGAATGATTTTAATGAAAGTTGTCATAGAGATAGATGATGTCGTAAAATGGGATCATCATAATTAAAATATCAGCCAAAGAACGTCCACGGTTGGACAAAGGCCCAGCCCATAGATTGCCACAACCACCGGTTACATGCCTTCTCTCAGACAGTTCATGGTTGTGGCATGGCTGTTTAACCAGATTAAAATGGGCAAGTGGTAAGGGCCTCCCACTCAAAAAACAAATTCTTCAGCATTAACGTACAAAGAATATCCTTTTAGTAGCTAAAAACATTCATGGATGTTGACAGGTATTCATGTTATATTCACCCAGCAGTAAAAATTACGTGTGTAAAACTCTCCTAGAAAAAAAATATGATTGAGAAGTTAACTTTGATTACTACACGCAGCGGTCATACAGTGATCTGCGCGGCTAGTACAATACGTTCAGGGTGTTGTTGGGACTGCCGCGTATCTGCAGCGCATTGAGTATGTTCGCGGACGTCTACGTTGACGGCTTCCATGCCATCATCCGTAAACGGTGCGCATCACTGCTCAGCCGCTGGTGCAGCAGTATCAACCACCACAGCAGTACCACCCTGTGAGCGCCTTAACCCACTGCATGCGACCCCACAGGTAGTTGTAGATGAACCTTATTGATCTGTACTTCCTCCGCCCCGTGAAAGGACGGAGGGGTATATGCCAGACTCCTACCGGCTAAAACCACTGAAGTGGTCATCCTCAGCACCGAAGGGAGGCTCCATTTATGCATTATCTACAATAATGGAATGGTTAGATAATAATAATTTAAAAATAAATATTTATAAGTACACTAATTAGTAATTTTAGCCAACGTTTGACAACCACAAATTTTGACATTAACTATAATAATAAAAAAAATTACGTGGTTAATAGGATTAAGTTTCTACTCACAATACATAGGGCTCTAAATTGGAAGGCTCGCATAGAAGTGATGAGTGAAAGATTAGGCAGTAGTTTGTATGCATTATATACCGTGTCGTGAACCCTTAGTATTGACTAGCTGTTGCCCGCGGTTTCACCCGCATTTTTATTTTTAATAATATAGTTAGATGAAAATATATAAAGTATAGTAAGTATATATATTGGATTGTATATCATGGATTTAAACTTTTTCGCGAAACCCTAATATTTTGTCTTAAAAATGTAGCCTATGTTATTCCTTGTAACATCAGCTATCTGCCAGTGATGGTCCCGTCAAAATCAGTCCAGCCATTTCGGAGATTAGCCGCAACAAACAGACACACAAAAAAATATTAAATTGTTATTTTGTTCTATATATACTTTCATATGCATTTAGTAAAAAGCTGTTATTTTGACATTACAAACAGACACTTCGATTTAATTTATTTGTATAGATGCGCTCCTTACGGCTGATTATGGACTTGTTGAATCTGTTCTCAGATACAGCGTCATATTCTGAGGCAACTCTGCGCACAGAGAAATTATATTTAAAGCAAAAAAAGATATCTCAGAGCAATGTTCCAGTTGAAGATGATAGGTATATTGACCATGCCGTCTGTGTATATTTTAGAAATATTGGTATTAGTTACGACAAATTCTAGCCTTTTCCTGAGGTTGGCAGATGTAGTTCCCCGAAACAGACGTGGCAATAGTAGATTATGTCTAAACCCGGCTTGAAATCCACTTATGCGCACTTATTACATGGCGCCGATCATTTACAATAAACTTCCTAAGAGATGGAAAGACTTAACAAATGCCGCACTCAAATCAAAGGTCAAATCCCCTTTAATTGATAAAGCATATTATAATGTCACAAAATTTCTAACGGACCAATTTATTTTTTCTTGACATGTATTATAAATGATTGTTTTTTACAATAAAACACTTGTAAACGGATTCTATGGCGTATATTTTGATTTTTGATTTTCCTGACGTTTCGAATACTTTGCAGCATTCGTGGTCGCGGGATGACTAAGTTGACAGGCGTCGTTACAGATTTTAAAAAGTTATTTTATTTTATTTACCGTACAATTTTAATCAAAAAATTTGTTTCGATGCACGCAGTAATCACTCACAGTGTCTTGATGTTTCTTAGTGCGGTATTTTGTTTGGGACTTAATTATTTTAATAACTGGATTCCAAACAGGTGGTACCTGCCAACCATCTTCTCTATTAAAATTAGGATGTTTTTTAATTTCAATAGCCTCACGAAACATTCTAGGTACATATCGGTTCTCTTTCGCGAGTACTTTACGTTGATCAAAACGAAGATAATGGTTAGGTTTGCCTAAGGCATGTTCACACACTGCAGACTCTGTGGAGCGTCTATGCTTGACGTCAGCTATATGTTCTTTCAGCTGTTGTTTTTTGTCTAAATCGGATTAGTGTATATATTTAGTGATTGAATTATATTATTAATATTATGGGAAACCGTTGTAGCTGAATTGTTATGAACTATGTAATTGCTTATTGTTATTGAACCCGTGAATCGTATATCTCAATACCTACGTAACATTTGCACGCTATTTTATAATATGTCAAACATGTTGGAACAAAATAACTTATTAGGTTTAGATCTTGCATACAATTGTATGTATACACATGTTTAAGCAAATAAAATTATCTTATCTTATCTGCTTGAGTCGACTTCCCATAGGAGCCTGCCAGTAGTTTCAGTTCCTACCACCCATGTGGCAGTATCTTCACTATGCGGTAAGAGTCCCGCATGCAGGGGTTTAGCTTTATCTGACTGCGCATACTTGATTACTAAGATTATGTCAGGTTTCTGAAACATAGGAAGACATCTGTCCTTGTGGGTAACTGTATCTTGCTGGGCCTGATTTCTTGCTAACCGTTCGGCCTTTTTGTCTTAACCCCTGTAATACTTTCGTACGACATAATCTCAAAACAATGTGCGTTTCACTTGACCATAAGCGTCGTGCATCTCTGGAGGTATGTAATGTACCTGACAAATTAAATCAATTATTAAGGTCGATACAAAACCACACGGCAAAAACATTTAATGACAGGGGGTCACAGATAACTGTCTCAGGTGTACCCAAGATATTAAAATCTTCTATATAATATCCACCAACTTACAGCATGTGGTAGTAAATCCTTTTAATCCAGAGTTACTTCTAAAGCATTGTAGGCCGTGACTGCTATTCATTGATATATATATAAATATTACTACCGTAACTATATAAGTAGTTGCCGCGCAAAGGCGTAGCCACTCAACATATGGCCACAGCCAGGCCTTATACCACTCAGTGGCTAGCTTGACGTTACCATTCACATTAAATTATTTCTTCTAAACTGGGTAAATGTGTCGTGAAAGAGTAAGATTTTCGATTGCAAAAACATAATAAAGCAAGCGGGATTATGTTTCACACGTAATTTAACTGATTTTTATTTGATATCTCTGTAAATATCATTAAAAAAGGGACACAGATTTGCTGCCATTATTTTATATTCAGTATTTCCAGTAAAACAGCGTTCCGGTTTCCCCAGTAATATGGAAGTTTTGTCAGTGTTTAGTGACGTAGTTTGTTACCTCTGTTATAAAACAAAACATGTTGTGATTAATTTTGTAGTGTTCTTTAAGATCCAGAGTATCATGAGAATCGGGTGAAAATAAGTCGAGTACTAAGAAAGAAAACGAACTGCTTACCTACTAAAGCAACTGTATTTGCCCAAACCAGAACTACTTCTAAGGTCAAGAAAAAAATGGCCTCCGGTTATTATTAAGGCTCAATTTTTCGTATCCCGTTGCCCAACGGCAATTAAATGATGATAAAATGCTTAAGCGCTCTCACTATGTATGGTAAGGGTTACCAATTCATAAGAATGGTACTGCTTACCCCATCTTGTAAGCAAGCTAAATTAGAAACAACTCGTATTACCGTCATCATGAACTTGTAACAGCACAGCACCGTAGCCAGTACTACTTGCACCGTGGTAGGAAGTTATGGGTCGTCAATAGCCAGTATTGGCTCAATTGCGAATCACTTAAAGAATTGCTTTCTTGTCGTGTGCGATACATAATTAACACTTAGCATGGTATAACTTATTCCTTTCAACCATCGGTCAACGAGTTTCATTGCACATGAAAAATAACTAATCACACATGATAAAATTAAAGGCACAACGTCGCAATTTTTTTTATGTGGGTGGAACATAGTTCACTTTACTTTGTTAGCACAACATTTTTTTTAAACGTTGTCCCGCCCTAGGACTGTATCGTTGGTGGGTTTACATACACAAATTCCACGCACAATACACCCAGACCACATTTAACTATCTCATGTCTAGGATTTTTTTATATTGCTCTCGCCAGATGTACTAGAACGCAATCTACAATCGCTTGGCTCTGTGGCTCTGCATGTATAAAACATTGGACATATTAGCAAATTGAGATATTAGCAAGACAACTTCGACTAAACTAATATTTTGTAATGATTAGGCACTAATGACTTCCTTAAAAATTCGAAGAGGTTTTATGTAAGACGTCTCGTCAATAATCTTTGTCAAATATTGCGAAGATATTATACAAATTTGATTTTGCTTATTATGAAAAACCTTATTCTAGATAGCGTACAGTAAATGTAATGGGTCGTTGCAAAAGTGGCAGCCGCAGCACCACAACTTCCAGAAACTCGAGTTTGATTAAAAACACTCAAGCGAAACGCCTAAAGGCTTTACCGCTGACGTTTTTCTCGTAAGATTTGTTTTGTGAATTAATTTAAAGCTTTTGCCGCAATATCTTAGAGATTGTTTTGCACTCCTTGAATACTTGGGTACTTAGTGCTTGAGTAATAAGAGCACACCTAGAATATTTCAAAGAAATTAACACAGTAAAGAATCTGTAGATACCAAAGTATGTCGAAATAGGTCGTGTGGTCTGTGGCCCTCGACGGGGCGCCTGTATGGTCACCCCGACTGTCAGGTGTCCAGCGCTGTAGAACCAAACTTCACGATCGGCAGCGCAGAGTGGCTATACGAATCGCATGGGGATAGAGGACAGTATCCTACGAGGCGGCAACTCTTCTGGCGCGCTATTCGCCTTTTAAAATCCTGGCGGAGACGGATGCGTGGGTCTTTGATCAGACACGCTCCTTCCACTTACCTCTGTCTGGGGTGAGATGGAGTCATTATCAGCATTAGATCACACACCGGAGACTAAATCCTTCGTTGTTACATACACTGCGGGGGCTTGCCTACAGGTAGAATAAGGGTTCGAATTAAAACAATGTAATTAGTTAATTGTTATTTATTTATCTAATATTCTGTGGCTGCCTCAAGATTTGAAATCTTGAGGTATATATTAGGGTACACTGGCCTGAACCGTAGCTTGTGCTACTCCTTCCAACAAAAGTCTAAAATGCCACGCTTCAGTTGCAGCTACCAATGTCCAGGTTGTTCGGTACTTATTAGGTCTCCTTGAAAGCTATAATCCGCTTTGACGCTAGGAATTATGGTTAGCGCAAGGGAGTAAGGGTAGACTTCAATTCCTGGAAGTTCAGACACACAGCACGCGTAAGCCAAGTTTTACTACTACTAGGTGGGGACCTCTGGGTTCGCGGGTGCGTAGATTGGGGAATCTGCGTGCCCACACCAAGCGACCCAAGAGAAGACGGTAGCACGCATGTGGTCACGCGCTGCCGTAGGACGCTTTGGGGGATGCTTTACAATCCCCCCGGGGGGGTGACCGCTTCACAGTCACCCTCTCCGAGATGTGCCAATAGGCGTGGCACCAGTGGGCGGCTCCAGTGTGATCATACGAGGACCTGGAGCCTCCCTTAAGTGCCGAAGATGACCGCTCCAGTGGTTTTAGCCGGTAGGAGTCCGGCATACCCCTTCGTCCTTCCCCGGGGCGAAGGAAGTTCATGAAGAATTTCCACTGGGCACTAATAAAAAAAAAAAAAAAAAAAAAAAAAAAAAAAGGTGTGGGTCCAAAGGTCACAGAGTCCTAGAGAATAGGGAATAGGTTTTAGTAGCTATCTACACGAGTGTAAAACCTTACAATTGTTAAGTCTTCTAATAATAAACATGGAAACATACCCTAGAGGGATTTAGCGATTTAATTAGGGATTATATCATCAATCTTTGGAAGAGCCTTCTGTCCAGCAGTGGACGTTGTCGGCTGAAATGTTGATGTAGTCACCTTGTACGACTTCGATGTGAGGAGAGGAGTTGTATT
Organism: Diloba caeruleocephala; assembly: GCA_947459985.1. Lineage (NCBI taxonomy): Eukaryota > Metazoa > Arthropoda > Insecta > Lepidoptera > Noctuidae > Diloba > Diloba caeruleocephala. The sequence continues at coordinate 17,267,052 of OX381615.1, forward strand.
TAGAATATATTCTAAATACGGACACAACATGAAAAATCACTTGCAGTAGACTAAACTTATTTCAAAAAATCCTTTCACTTATCCTAAGACATTGCTTGTTCCGAATTTGCGAAAATGATTGACAAGTTTGGAAAGATAAGATATTATTAAAAATTTCCAGGCTCCTAAATAATTATCAAGTCACCCTTAAATAATTTTGAAGTTCGCAGAAATTTGATTGAACAAACAAAATAGATCTAAGCAGATGTTTGCTTTATAATATTGAACACGAATATAACTTTATCCCAAGTAGCATTACAAATTAGTCAGAAAAACCTTGGAAAAGGTATTTGATAAATTACTTTAATCCCTGTGAGGAACTAGTGTGAAGGGCCTGTCTATTGAGATTAATGATTGTGTAATTAGTACTTGTATTTTGAAGTTAAAGTAGGCAATACAGTAATGTGGTGGCTGGATTAAGAATATACCACCCGTCTATCTCCCCCTGTGGATACCGTGATATATAGGCGACATACAGCCGAAATTAATAATCTAACTAATCCAAAATCTTTAGACTTTAGATTTTGAACTATATTTGTTTTTGTGTTAGGATCACAATTAACAAGAAACAACAAACTTACAAATCCTGAATTACAAAACTAAATGTTTTGGATTACATTGATTATGAATTTCGGCTGTAGGGGACTCTAAACTAAAGGGATGTACAGCAGCGTCTCTTGTTTTGTTTAGTAGCCATACAGCACTCACCACCCTGCCTGCCAAGGGTGGTGATTACTGGCAAATTCTCACCAACATTATGATACACGGCACATAACCGGTCGTTGTGGAAGTCTATGGTGGAGGCCTTTGTCCAGCAGTGGACATTCTTTAGCTGATATGATAATGTGATGAATACAGTATGAATTTTTTAACTGATATTCGTGGAGCTGACTTTATTCGATTAAAATTTAATTAGTTATGTTTGTAGTGCAGCTGTCAGATTTTAAAACGCATTTATTAGAATATGCCTACTCAATTATAGTTTATTTTATCACTTGCATTCATTCATCACATCCGTGTGGTGTCCGGAGAATATAGCACCAGGACATATCCTCCCGTGGATGTCGTAAAAGGCGTCTAAGGGACTCTAAGCCAAAGGGACGGGCAGCAGCGTCCCTTCTGTGGAACAGCATCGTTCTGCGCTCACCAACCCGCGTGCCAAGCGTGGTCAGTATTGGAAAATCTCCCCCAAAATGATGACACAGTTGAGGAATTCTATGGGGGTGGCCTTTGTTCAGCAGTGGACTTCCTTTGGCTGGAATGATGACAATGAATCACTTGCACTGTAATTTTAATAACACGTAAGATTATTATTATTCTAAATACATTAAAATGGGTAACAAGAATAATCCGGGCGTTGCATCGCCTGATGGTCAATGTGTAGACCAATAACGATCAATGAAAGGCTCAACATTTTTTAAATTTCGATGGAGGTCCCATACGTCAATAACCGCATACGGAAGTCATTGTACAGATATGACTCACTAGAATTCTTATTTTAAAATAGCAGCAAAATATGGTATTTTAAATTAATAAAATACCATACCTGTTGGTATAATTTGATCAATGTATAAAACTACTAAGTGGTGAGTTCCGGTTTGAAGGGCACTATAGCTAGTAAAGTTACTGGGTATAAGAGAGTACATTATAATATATCGAGGTGACGAGCGCAATGTATGTCATGCAGGGTTAGTTCTGGGTTCATTACAATTATTATGAGTAGGCACTTATCCACGCCACCTTACGCACGTGAATAAATAGGCGTCTTGTAACTCGTTCGTAAAGAAAATGGAAATATTCAGCACAATTATGCCACTCTTTTGACACGTAATAATTTGGTATCTAAATTCCGAATAGTATTAAATGGATAAATTGTTTCGTTGTTTGTTGAGCACGTTCTCTAAATTTTACAAAGAAAATATTAAATAAGTTTTCTTTGTGGTATGGAAATCGGTAGTTTTAGGACATTTAGTAATAAATATAAATATTAGTGCGCTTATAGACGAAAATTCCAGACACAATACACCCAGACCCGGAACAACTATCTGCAGATCATACAAATACTTTTTCCGTGCGGAAATCGAACCCACGACCAGTGGCAGCAGCCGATTGTATCAGCCACTGCAACAACCGTGCCGTCTCTTCATCCGATCTTTATCACTGTGTCCGGCTTATTGACGACAATAGTCCTATTAGTGACGGTAGATCGATCCCTGGACAACGTGACATGACCATTTTCAAGAACTGGGTCGGGCACCATTAATGCAGTACCTCAAAATCTATAAGTTTGTACTTCCGAGCAAGTTGCTGGTGGAAGATCCTGGCTTCTTGATAATGTTTGTGTAAATATCCACCGTTAGCAAGATAAACACTACCAGTGATAATATGTCTAAGGGGATTCGCCCGGATTCATGACATACCCGACAGATGTCAACCGTGCCGTCCTTTACAAAAACGATTTTGGTAGTTCGTCATGACAACTTCGTCCATAATTGCACAAACAAAGGTTACGGTTTTCTCGAAAAGGACACCGAACCATAGCCAGGACACGGATGCTTGGAAGTCTACTTTGGGGCTGTGAAGAGCCTGATAATAGCGTTAATGGTTTTTTGTTGCTACTGAATATATCGACATTGTCTTAATTTGATCAAATTAAGAAATAAGTTTGCCATCAAATCTGATAAGCATAAGGTAAGGTGGACTACCGAAAGCGATTTACGGTGGACAGAAAAAGTTTTATCTTTCGTTAACATTACTGCGAAGACCGAAAAAAAGTTTATACTATACATACAATCACGTCTGTTTTCGTATCTATGTTCTATACATATATTGTTATTGTTGATAACGGGATAAGATACTGTTCAATAGGTTGGGAATTTGTCGTCCTCGACTAGTGCAATTTTGCACTCTTAGCGTCTGCTGGGATTTTCTTTACTGTAAACCTAATAGAACGTTACCCAATTTTTGTTATTGGGAAATCCTCTTGGATATCCTACGCCCTGAGAGATGGCGGAGTGTGCTGAACTTTTACTGGCTTAAACTCATACGGTATTCCTTTGACCTATCATGTGCTGGAAGAGCAGGATTCGTTTACGCATTCACCACACCTCTGGAACATTACCCCAGCCTTGCGATCTGCAGTCACATTTTCGATAACTAGACCAACGAGGAAGTCAAATATCAGACTTTAACCCTATGTGTTAATATCATACATATCTTTCATAACTTTACCAACATTACGTATTTATGTAACAACAACAGATTAAAAAAAAACTGTTACAGTCCCAATACAGATATTCCCTGAAGATGACGTTGCACAATGAGCATGTCTATCTGTACCAAAATGGTGGTCACGTCTCAGTCTGGCCTATCTGAAAACCCTCTTGAATGTACGGACACGCGCCATCGAAAGGGGAGGAGGGGTCGCCGACAAATTGCACTGCTCCGTTCCGGGATTATTCCGGATATACCGGCGAACATATAGCTCGGATATTTCTCGCCGGGGTGCGTAGTGAGCGATGCTTCATCGTGTTTTGGTTTCACGCTTAATTATTTTGTTGCACAAAGATTCACGCGGAATTAAGTTCCTTGTGAAAAGCCCAATATATTGCATGCATTTAAATGAAATTGATTATATTAAAAGTTTTTTTTTACTGTAGATGTATTCAATGGCATTCTATGGTTATTGTTTTTAGCTATGGTTGTTTCTTCGGCCATTCATCAAAATGAAGAAAATGATGCTCCACTCTGGGAATTCCCCTGTATCGTGTGTGCGTTTATAACACAAAAATATATTCCCCTTTTTCTTTTTCGTGTGGTTAGTGACCAACCTTTAGTAGGAGTTGCTCAAGGCATCCAACTTGGATTACCGACTTCAATAATGGCAATGACCGGGACTGACATTTTAACCTGCCCTCCGAAGCACGGAGATGCTCAATTCAAATACCACTGTGCGGTCACCCATCCATAAACTGACTGCACCAAGCGTTGCTTAACTTCAACGTTAAGCAACGCCTCGTTTACCGATCACTGAGCTCAATTGGCTATGAGCACCTCTTATCACATATATACTAGCCATAAGTCATCATCATTTCAGCCGAAAAACATGCATTGCTGGACAGAAACTTCCCCCAAAGATTTCCATAATGTCTTGCCATAATCACCACGCTAGGCAGACGGGTTGGCGATCGCAGTTGAGAGTGCGAAATAAATCCATAAACATCGCCAGAGCTAAGCAGGTGGGTATATAGTTTAAGTATACCCGTCAATTTAATCACCGCAACATTTTGAAAGGCATAATGTACAGGATTGGTTGATGTTATAAAGATCGAAGCTGCTGCCCTGTTTACATAGTTATATGAGTTGATGAAATCACTCAGTTTTTTGTAATCGGCGACCGCATGGAACAAGCTGTTTATATTTGCGTACGTAATTTCTTATCATTTCGTGGCAAATCGAATAGGTAGCATATGTAAACATCAAAAACACATTAGTCATCGGAGTCATAAGCCAAGTTCTACTGCATACATGTGAAATATTTTACCGTCAGAAAATATGGGTACATTACCGGGGCATAATATGTTATTACTATTCAGTAGTCATACGACGATCGTTCATGATAACCCACGCACTGCCTTAGTGCCTTCAAAAGTACTGGCAGCAAGCCAGATGTAATGCGAGAAATGATTTAAGTGGAACATATTTTATTGCAGCCAATGATATTGTAATGTTCAACCTAGAACTGGATTCCTTTTCATTGATTACATACATATAACATACGGATGCATATTTAATATACTTACAAGAATCGGTTACTGTAATTAGATTTGTAATCGAGTCACAAAAATTAATTTCCACTTATGTACAATACGCTTAATTAGCAGTCACTATAAGCCTTAGTAAAGAGCCGCTGTACACCAACTCACACAGACTTAGTTTATATTTCACTCACTTGATACGTTTGAACTAAAACTTTTCTACTCACTACCCTACATTAACTTACTACGCTAATCGATAAACATTAGTTAAAAAATTAAAAATGTATCTTCTCTGTAAGTGATTATTGTAATCTTTTGAGAAAATAAGTGTCTGTAACCGTAACCTAGAACTGGATTCCTTTTCATTGAAATTTATTTTTGGGAGACTTTTTCGTTGATACTGGATAAAGACAAAAACTTATCTGTACATGTATGTGTTTAATGCGTCTAGACATACATATTTATTTTGATTTGTTTATTTTATTTTGGTTGATTTAGCGTTGCACTCTGCCCATGTTATGGTCGTACGTATTGCATCATATTTATACGTACATGGCCCATATATATATAGTACTACCACCGCAGACTAACAGAATTGTCCAAATGGTACCTACACCTGCTTCTGACACATGAAAATATATAAAAGTAACGATTTGTTTACTATAATAAATGTTGATAAATCGTCAACATTGGGTGTATCAAAGCCATAATATACACATTTTATTACAACAGTGACTTTATTGTTATATCAAGATGTTGTCTGCAGAGAGAGGGCCTGATAAAGTTATATCAACGTAATGGAGAGTATTCATTAAGAGAATTTTAACCAGAGGAAACAACTCGATACAATCAAATACCTATACGAAGAACAAGAAAATGGAAAAATTTCGTTTGGTACAGTCTATGAAAGAGCAAAATTGAACTTCTGGGGTGGCAGGCTTGCTGATCTGAGATACAGGCTTCAGCCTAGTTCAGGCATTAGTCTCCCACAATAAATTTGTATAATACTATAACTTTTTCATTATTGTTGTGAGAAATAAATAAGTAAACTATCAGGCTGGAGGCTATTCAAGCTTCGCAAATTGCCCGGTTAAGTAACTACATTTCTTCCAAAATTAGTGCGTGAAGCCCATCATAAAAAATGAAATAGGTATCTTATTCCAGTTTGACGATAATCTCACGTTTTATTTATTACTTACCTACCTATTCTTTACATTCCTGACATTAGTAATTTTGCAATCATAATGTAAACTGCTATTACGTAACTTTAAATCGTTTAAAATTACAGATTAAATCTGTCAAATTTGGTATATTAGTATGAAGATAAAATAACTGTACGAAACAGGTAGGTACCTTAGGCTATTGGTATAGTTACACTGAGTATCTTCTGAAATTCGGGTAATTCTTACAAATTCCACTATTAATTTGTTCCATGAACGAATGAGTCTTTTTCAATTGTGTGTTCTAATAAGTTAAATTACGACATCCACGGGACCAATTGAAACTGCGAAATAAAAACTGTAGGCATCTTGGGCTATTGGTATACAGTGAGTATCGTGTCAAATGCGGGTCATTCTCACAAGTTCCACTGTTAATTTTACCATAAACCAATGAATCATTTGCAAATTTCTGTTCAAAGTCGTTATTTAACCACGTTAAATGACAGGAGATGGAGTGGTGGAGTGGATGGAGTGGAGCACAACTTATTATATACATAATTTTATATATTATGTTATTTTATTCATGTTTTGATGTCAGAGTTTTTTACATAACAACGTTGAAGTTACTCTTACTCTCAAACAAAAATTTGTATTCCCGCGCTCGAAAAATTACTGCGCTAAGCATCTACTAATTCATATTTTTCTTCTGCAATTTTTACGGGTACGGAACTAATAAAAAAATATATATACCCGACTTCAGACAAATCCATGAAAACGCACAAAGGTATACAATAACTTCTTTTTTCCTATGGTTAGTGGCCAACCTTGTGTCGGTGTCGTGTGTGTGTTCAAGCTGGCCAAAGGCCTCTGACTTGGCTTAACGACTGCCGTTTAATGACAATAACCGGGACCGACGATCTTACGTACCCTCCGAAGCACGGAGTTGTTCAGTTTAAATATCAGTATACGGTTACCCAGAGACTGACCACGCAAATTGTTGCTTAAACTCGTCGATCATTTACGGATCAGTTAATGCAATGGTTAAGTATTAATTATTAAATAACTTTTTACCTAAACCAAAACATAAGTTAAGAATAAAGTTTATTCATTAATAAGATATAAATAGCTCTAAAATTAGATTTTACGATGTGTTCTGAGAAATCCTAAGGGGTATATTCGCAGTCCTAATTCAGTTGACCAAGAGTCTAACCCACTACTTCCTTCTTCTTATTTCTTCAGTATAATAACTCAATCATTACATGTGTACTTTTCGTCATTGAGTAAATCCATGGTCTATCTTAGAAGTCCATGGTCAGAATCGAATCAAATTGGAACCACCTTCGAATAAACACCCTTTCAAAGTATAATTTTTATTTAGATCGGTTGTTGTGGTTGAATGATTAGAGTTATGACCGAACATACATAAAAAATATAGTCGAATTGAGAACCTTCTCCTATTTGAAGTCGGTTAAAAGTCTGGATAGTAGTACTCTGACTAGTATCCTTTCGAAGCTTCGGTTTCAAGCAAAGCTGCTTGGGTTCGGCCAACGCATGATATATCTTTAGCTATAAATCCGGCGCTGAAAAGAATGAGCCGAAATTGAAGGTCGCATTTCAGATAATTGCATTTTTTATACATTATATCTATGACACTTTGAATTTTTTTGTTGTTTTCTCACTCGTAGACAAGAATATGTATGACAAGGAAAGCGCGATGGAGCATAACTTATTAATGTTAAGTATAGTGCATTGTCTTTTTGTTCAACTTACCGCTTTGTAAAGCCTCATCTCACTTAAGAATTTATCGTATTGAGCCACAAAGCCTGCGCTGCATACGAAAGTAGGTGAACACATCCCAAGAGTGACTTGCACTTAGACGGACAATAGATATTAACTCCTGTGAGACGATTATGCATCAATATTTTATGATGTATTCTAAGTAATCTTAGTCAAATCCAGAAGTTTTTACTTCTAGAATTATTATTGAACTATTATTGAACCTGGATGGTCGATTCGTATAGAAGATTAATAATTATAATAGATTAATCGTCAGTTGATTAATCATAAAAATACCGTAAATAACAACACTACTCTTCTCTAGAAGGACCCAAACGGACTAACATTATGACTAAATATGTATTGTTGTAATTTTATTGTTCACATGCCAATAAAATTGTATTTAATGCAGTGTGGTTTATTCATGGCATAAAAATAAAGAAAGAAAAGAAAATTTATTGATTGCCATAAAAACAACGTGGATTGAATACGCTAAACATAAGACTTAAGTAACTAAATAATGTACTGAGCTTCTTCTGTACGAAACGGAAGAGATACATAAATAATCTTAATCTAAATTAATGTTAAAATGATTAAATCCATCTTACAAAACTAACGAAATACCCACGTTAATGTATTGCATCGCATCGTATAATGTATCTAGGCTGATATTATCCATTAACAATGCACGCCGTAGTTGTAGTAACGAGGTTTCCACTCAGCATGATGCTGTGTTGCAACATAATCTACAACACAGCGCTGGTTTTCAGTATGAAACCCATGTGCGGTTATTTAGGTTCATGGTAAATTTATTTAAAGAGCGCGCGGTGCTAGAGTAGCCGTCAGAATGTACCGACCCATTTTCCGAAAGGTTGGTACTGTCAGCCATCAGCTGTGCACTTAGCCTACTGTATTCTGTATAAAGTGTGCTGTTATATAACTAATTTATATTAGTAATCTATAGTAATAAATGTATTTACTGTTGATAGTAAGTGTCTGAAAAAAGTGCAGATCATTGATAAAAATGCAAGCGAGTAAAAATGAATAAAAATTTCAGTATTTAGCATTTTTTAATGTTGAGTTTGTTTGAGTGACATTGTATTTAAAATCATCTGACATCGTAGTTCCGCCATTATTTATAATGATATCGGCCTCCCTCATAGACCTCAACAACTGTGTCGTCATTTTGGGGGGCATTTGCCAATACTCACCACGCTTGCCAGGTGGGGTGGTGAGCGCAGTATGGTTACTGTTCAACAGGAGGGACGCTGCTGCCCATCCCTCTGGCTTAGCGTCCCTTGGTCAACTTTTACGCCATCCACGTAAGGAGACGGAGTGGTGCTATATTCTTAATTCGGACACCACACGGAAACCACAATGGCACATGCTAGGTTTGGATTCGCAACTTAGTTCTTAAGAAGCCAGTTCATAAACCACCGGATCACGACATATTATTCCACTGAGCTAGTGCCGCTCTTTATATATATATCTATTGGTGTCCTCAACTTAAGTTTGAACAGAACTGCCGATCATCCAAATGCAGATTGTGTACTTCAACTCTAAACTACAGTCAGAATCGAAACGAGGGAGATATAAACTAAGTTCGTTTCACCGCCACTAATCTTTATGTGTGATCCCTTATGTCCTTTCAAGCACATTGTAGTTACAGAATGGTGCTTATATGGGAAGTTTGATGAAGTTATTAGCTATTATAAATGCAGTCACACTATAGCATGTAAAATAATGTTTCCAGATTACGCTCCAAGTGTAGTTGTAGTGCTCTCAACTAAACTGCAGCGCTAATAAAAATTAAAAGGAATTTAACGTAACACTCAAGTTGTTCACGGACTGATTCCCTTGCCGGGCTTCGGATTAATATGCAGAGCAGAATGCCAACCTTTACTTACCTAGATAGTGTGCATAATTGTATTAACGTTCGCAGTATAGGAATTGCGACTACCTGAGAATATTACAGAACTGTGTTATTGTGTTTCATTACACAAGTGATAGTGAATTTGTAAGTATTGGCTTGAAGCCTGAGGCTCTTTCCGCGTTCTTCCCCCTTCATTAACTACGTAATAACCAGATAAGTAGGCAACTAGTATTGCTAGTACTTCATGGTATGTAGCGAAGAGTTGCTTTACAACAGATCGCACACTGGCGGAGATTTATGTGTGTATTGTTGTTATAAGTTCGTAAGTGAGCAAAGGTTAAGAGTCTATCGGCCGAATACTCAAACGCCATTTAACGTTAAGTACCCGCTTTAACTATTCGAGAAACCTGTTTTTAGTACAAAACCGGGTGCTTCAAATTGTTTAAGCGAGGACTTAACGTTAAATGGAGTTTGAGTATTCGGCCGTATATTATTTAACTTTAGATACAGATGTCGAAATTGTGATGCTTACTGGTATGTATCATCATATCATCTGACAGTGCAGCATACAAGCTGTCACAGAATATCAGCGCCGTGTGGAAACTTATTCTCCATAACAGTATGCTGAGTGACAGCCATTTTTTACAAGCTTTTATTTAGTTTCACCTTTCCCGGTGTTTGTAATGAAATCTCGCAAGTGAAATTTGACCCACTTTCCAGTGTCTGATTGAGCTGAAATTTTGCACACACGTTTAATTCTTGTGATAATGCATGATACCCTAATTAAACTAATGCACCATTGCAGTACCAACCAGCACAATGCAACGTGCATTATTTTAAATCCAATATAGCGGACGCTACAAAATGGTGTTTTATTATTTCCATAGTAACCCCTATGATATGGGTAGCAAATGAAAAAGTTTAATGAACGAAATCCGATAAGTAAAATTACGTCATTTTAGATCCAATATGGCGGACGCTGCAAAATCTCCATTTTTCATTGCCGTGGCTACTGTTCCAATTTGATTAGGCTAACAACTTAACGTGAATTCAACGAAAGCGGATCGCTAATTTTTACACGTGCTCCTCGAGTGGTTGAATGTCGGAAATCTGTTGTATGTGTTCATCACATTACTTATAAGCACCGCAGGGTGGCAGGCTTTATAGGGTTAAAATGCTAATCCCTTAGAACAGCCGTGAGAACCCTATCCGTTATGGTAACATTAATTATTTCGTTTAATTACAAAACTTTGATATCAGCTATCAGACAATTACCAATAACTTTAAGTTATTTAATGACTGAAAGTTAATGTAGTTTACTTCAAGTTTATTCAAGTTTATATTATAAATGCAATAATTTATACGTTTGGATGTATGTCTTTCAATGAAGCTCAAACGGCTGAACAGATTCGCGTGAAAATTGGCAGAGATGTAGATTAAGTCATGGAATAGTATATATGACAGAGGCCTTTTGATAACGTTATCATGCTTGAGATACTTCGAGAAAACTTACGCTAGGCCGATTCCGCTCGGAGGAGGAGGACACGGATCCGGGGTAACAACCGCCGCGGTGCCCGTGTCCGACACGCCTGAGCCCCTGTCACCTTATATGGCAGGGGGCCTTGGGGGTCACCAGCACGCTTATTGAGAAATCTGCGTGCTCATACCGAGCGACCCCCGGGAAGACAGCGGTGTGCATGTGGTCACGTACCACTGTGAGCGCAGCACAGCGCATAACGAGTCTCCGGTGGAATCCTTTACAATTCCCTCGAGAGATGCCTGGGGGGGTGGCCTCTTTACAGTCGCCTTGCCTCCGCTAGAGGGGATGACCGCCTTACAGTCATCCCCTCCGAGATGCGCCTAAAGGCGTGGCACCAATGGGTGGCTATAGATGGAGATCTTTCGAGCCCCTGGAGGCTCCCTTCGGTGCCGACGATGATCACTCCTGTGGTTTTAGCTGGTAGGAATCCGGCATGCCCCTTCAACTTTTGGGGCGAAGGAAGTACATGAGGTATTTCCACCGGATAATAAAAATAAATAAAAAAGGCATATACATAATTTGCGGCCGCCGAGAGAATGCGTTACTGACACCTGTCAGTTGGCGTGGTTCTTGTATGTTATAGTGCTAAAATATTGTTGAATTGTTTTTCCGTATGGTGTCCAGATTAAGAAATAGCACCTCTCTATCTCTTCCCGTGGATGTCGTAGAAGGTGACCAAGGCACTTTTAACTAGAGGGATGGGCAGCAGTGTCCCTTCCGTGGAACAGTTATAGCCATTTATAACGTCAGTTGAGACTCGATCGCAATCGCAATCGTAAGTGAAACTTGGTTAAATTGTCGTGTTATTCGGGGATGAAAAAATGAAAAAAAAACTCATGCAAAAACCGAAGTGAAAATAATAACTTTATCAAGGAAGGAATCATATACAATATGCAAGTGAAGGAATTTTCTTGTATTTGCCTATAAAAAGAATAAATTCTAAATTATTTTTTTCTTTATTATGTTAGATTTGGATTGTGGAGCAGAACGACATTATTGTTTTTGTACAAAATACAATGCTTCTTATCTAACCAACACAGTTTGACTAGCAATCGGTGAATAACAAACGCAGTGAATAGAACAGCGAATGGTACTCCCAATAAATTTACGCGTTGCGTGGTACAGCTGTCGTTTGCGGCCTGTACGCTCGGTATGATTGGCTACCTACAAAGTCGTGGTTGTGTTTTAGTATGAGAAGCCAATTATAATGTTGTGTTTATGTAGTTCATTGGATGAGACCTTGTAACTGTGTGCATTAGTGTGGTTTATGAAGAATGCTAGTGGGAAAATGGATTTCTAGGCTCGCATACATTTTGATCTACATGGCATATCTCCTTTCTTCCAATATCTTTGGTGATACTCATACGCTAATCCTAAGGTTATCAGAAAATCGAAGGCTTAAACAGCCGATGTATTCCACAAATTTTATTGATAAAGCCTTCAAGGTTCAGGCTGCTCGTTTGTGTATTGTTTGTGTGTGTTGTAGTATTCGACTAAAGTCGTTGATATTATTAATTATGATCACTTTTGTTATGCCTCTATACTGCTCTATTTTTACTACTGAATTATCAGTTGACCTGACTTGGACTAAATTATTCATATAGATTAGTTTTATTTTATAATATCGGAGTGTTATTTATATATGTTTGCATATATATATATATTGTTTATATGTTTTTGTTTATATATTTGTTAATCTTTATGGGTTTTAGGGGTTCAGAACAAAGATTTCGTTCATAATCATGTATGTATTGCGATTGGACTGTTACAAAGATACTTTAACTATGACTACGTAAATCAACCGCTGGGCGGCTCGTGACCGTCAGCGCAAAGAGTCGACATACGTGCGCGCGGCGCGGGACAAATGGACTGACTCGCGAACCGTCCGGCCTACGCGACCGCTTACGAGAGTAAGCGAGCGGGCGGACGGCGGATTCTAGAGGCGCGCGGAGTGGTAGTAACTATAGGCGCCTATATATCTTCAGTATTTATTTAGAACATTTTCATTTCGGTATACTTGGCCCTACTTTTTTGTGTAACTTACTATTGGTGTACAATACATAATATAATATAATAAATAAAATTTAACTTTTGATTGAAATAATTACTGAAACAAAGAATTACGCAGCGATTTTGGTTCAACTGAAATGAAAGTCTTGTGTTCGGTCTATATATACCCTATAAAGTTTCTGTGTTATCTGGTTTGCGAAATATAACATTGCGCTATTTGTTCTGAAAATACTTCTTTCGTGACAAAATAATGCGGCCTATGCGCCACCGCATAAACGAATACGCAAGTCGCAGGACTGCACAAAAGGAGGTCACAAATACAGCCGCAGGCTTGGTACGCTACCCACCCGACTCCTAAGGTACTTACCACTTTTCTGAGTTGTTTGCCATAAGTAATCAACGGCGTAGGTACATATTCTAAATCTAACAATATATTCGAAAGTTTCACTTCATAAGTTTCCTTTTAGGCTCATAATAAAGCGGATTTGATGAAAATTGTTCTTCGAAGATTGTTGGTACTAACGTCATTTTCGGTAAAAAGGTAGCGTAGACAAAGCATTATTGTTATCTTCAATCAGTTTCTTTATCCCAACGTTTTCCCGCTAGTATCCGACTTTTCCTCAAAAACTCAGTTTTACCAGAACTGCGTTAGAAGCGTGAAGTCATAAATTACATTAGCGAAATTAGGTTAGAACTCGCGCAACCTATAATCAAATTGATACTGCGATTCGTATGCCAACTTCATTTTTGTCACAATTCAAAAATCATTCTCCGTAATACGTGTTTGATTTGTCGAATATATACGAGAATTCATCTTTGAATTTATTTTTGAACCATAGCTCTTTGATGTGGCTTCCGTGTTTGCTGTTTATTAACATGTCAGTAAAATGGTTTGCTGGTAAAATATACGTGTATCGTTTAATCACATATGATAGCAAGCTTGCAGAAGTTCATTACACAGTCAACACATTTACACAAATTTACATTGTTGACTTTATCAAATCAAAATGGTTTAAGATAATAATAAGTTCATGTGTGACCAAAGTTAAGAGTCTATATCATTTAACTTCAGATCCAGATTTTCTAATCGTGATGCTTACTGATATGCATTATCATACTAATTGACAGTGCACACACTGCAGCATACAGGCAGTTGCAGCATATCAGCGCTGTATCGAAGCTTCTTCCCCGCAGCAGTATGCTGAGCGACAGCCATTTTTCACGGGTACGGCGCCTATCTTACCAACAGCGCTTTATTTTATCTTTGTTGTTGGTATGCGTCTACTTGAAGCAAATCTTTTTAATTAATTATAATCCCGTCTCAGAACACCCGTGGGATGGTGAGACGGTTATAAGACGCAACCCTATCTGTTATCGGTAACCCTACTCTATTAGTTCGTTACAATACTTTGATGTCGGCTATCAGACAATAACCGATAACTTTAAATTATTTTATGACTGAAAGTTCTGCTTCAGCGTAGTTGTGAAGGTAAATGCTTACAATGATATTGTCTTAACAGTTTCTGCTACTTGTGAATACATAAGGTAATAATGTACATACTTATGACATTTAAATCATATAAGTACTTTATTCAATCTTTTTGATATTATAAATGCAGTAGTTTATACGTTTGGATGTATGTCTTTCAAATATGCTCAAACTGCTGAAATTTGGCAGTGAGGTAGGTTATATCACCGACCCCGCGGGCGTAGCACAGCGCATAGCGAGGCTTTGGGGGAATTCCTTTACAATCCCCCCGAGAAGTGCCTGGGGAGGTGGCCAGACACAGTCGCCTTCCTCCGCTAGAAGGGGTAACCGCTTTACAGCCATCCCCTCCGAGATGTGCTTAAAGGCGTGGCACCAGTGGATGGCCCTAGATGGAGATTATTTGAGTTCCTGGAGCCTCCCTTCGGTGCCGAAGATGACCACTGCGGTGGTTTTAGTCGGTAGGAGTCCGGCATACCCCCCCACCCTTTCCCGGGGTGGAGGAAGTACATGATGTATTTCCACCAATAAAAAAAAGGTTATATCACTGAATAGGACATAGGAGAAAGGCAGTTTGATAGTGTTATCATGCAAGCATGTATCATGCAACCTCAAGAGGTACTGCCAGATGAATTAGTGAAACCGAGAAAGCTTATGTTAATTGATTGATTGATTAATAATGCTGTTAATCCATCAATAGTAGTAGTATTATTAGTAGCAACTACCGTTTTGATTAAAATAAATAAAGGTAATTTTTTTTCTAAATTCAAAATCATTTATTTGTGATTCACAGGTAAGAAATAGGTCTTAGTCTAATCATTAAATGGAGTTCATTCTGTGATCTGTCTCATGAACATACAAATTTCACAAAACATAAATAAGTTAAAAGCCATACATAAAGATTACAGTCATTTATTCGTTTATAATACCTAATGTTAATAAATACAGTCCATCGGACATCAACACTGATAATTTATTAATACGCTAGTAAGTATCTTATGTTTAAAAATTATTATCAAAAATTCGTCAACACAATGAAATGAGTGGTCAATAAGGAATCGAAACAGTTCATTTTTAAATATGTGATTCTCTGCACTCCTTAATGGTTACTAGGGATCTTATTATAAATCTTTGGAGCCATAACACGCTATTCCCATACAGGGTAGATTTATATAGCCTGCTAAGGTTGTTATATAATTTACTTCTGTTGCGAGACCTATGCTCCAAAGTAAATAAGGAAGGATGATGTTTGATAAAAAGAGCCCGTTCAAATATATGTAGTTTTAAGTTTATAAATAAATATTTACAGATATCAATTGTTTTTAGACCACACATGGCAAGGATGCATCTCTTTTGACATTTAAAGACTTTATCCCAAATAGTGGCATTTTCCCAGAAAATTATTGAATTTAAGCTATTTATTATATTTTCATTATTATAAACAACTAACTATACAGTCATCTGCGAACAGTATCATCCGATTATTAGTAGATTTAGGTAGATCATTGATTTAAATAATAAAGAGGAGTAATACTTCCTTGCGGAACTTCAAATTAACTATGTGAAACCTGTAAGGGGGAACCCGACCCTTTGATAGACTTACGCGGGGACATGGGTCCAACACGCATAGGCCCTTTAGAGAATTTTAATCTAAAATGTATTGGGACACCAACCGGGGACTCTCCATAGCTGCAGTATAAAATGAAGTAATGGATTGTCCCCGGTGGTGTAAGACTATTGTATGAGATGGAAACTAACGATAGACCTTATCGTTTATTGCAATGGGTGTTACATGGAATAAAAAGACTAATAAATACGGGAACTACGGCCTCTGCCTTTCACCCTTTGTAGTGAAATTCTGTGGCAGACGGTGACTCGCCACTCACAAGATGGGCCCCCTAAATGGCCACCAATACAGGTGACAGGGAGCCTTATTATTATGTTTCTCTTTTACACGGGTTTATATCCCCTGTAAGGGGGAACCCGGTCTTTTGATAGGCTTACGCGGGGACATAGGTCCAACACGCAGAGAAATAGAGAATTTTAATCTAAAATATAATGGGACACTAACCGGGGACTCTCCATGGCTGCACTCTCGGATTGTCCCTGGAGGTATAAAACAATTGTATAAAATGGAATCTACAAGTATAAGGTCTATTGCAATGGGTGCTAAATAGATTTAAGACTAAGAAAAACGGAAATTAAAAACTAAATTAGAAACTTAAATTAAATTAGAAACGTTATTATTATTATTAGGGTAACCTATGATACTTTGAGGTTTAACCAAATCTGCATAGTAATTATTAAATGATTCGGCTATTCGTTTAAGTGTTCGCCAATATTTTTTTTTGCAATCCAAATCACATATGACTACCGGTATAATATATATTTATAGCTCCACCATATTACATGTTTAATATTTAAAGCTATAAATTAATTATACTAGAATTTAGTGTTACTTTCCATGTATTTGTTTACTGTAGAAATTTATACACTTGGGCATATTTATTTATCAATTTAGGCTGTGTGCTTTTGTGGATTTAATAGAAATGTGGAGGTGTTCACAAAAATATCAAGATAACAAGCAACATGTTCCTTTTTATGTAAAAAATAATCTACTGCGATTACCAATCCCCAAACAAAATTATCCAAATAAGGCGTGGAGACGCCTAGTAGGTTTCATAGAAAGCATTGCCATAACCTCTGTTATGGCAATGCTTTCTATGACCGTTTTAGCCGCCTGTGTCCACTAGTGAACATAAACGGGACGATATGAAATCACTTTTGCATTTATTGTAACTAGGTAAAACAATCATGCCTTAGCAGGCACTCTTCCAGTAGTAAATAAAATTACAAGCTGGTGTTGCGGCATTCTAATTAATTATTAAGTGCTCTGTAGCAAACAATGTATACCAAAAGCTCAGTAATCGATTCTCTGCTTTAAAATGCTACTCACTTTCCTTTAAACTCCGGGTTTAAAGCTTGCACATCAAGACTGCAAACTTATCATTACAGCTACATTGCCCTCTAAACGTTGGATTTTAAGGTTGAAAATCGATTGTTAACGATGGTGATTTCTAAAAGTGCTAATATTCTGGATCCTAACTCTTCTTGAAACAAACTTTAATCTAATATCCTAACACTTACCGAGCAGATTCAAGAGATATTATATAAGAGGTGATGTTTATAACTCATTTTGGTGCACCCATATTTGATTCTACCGTGCTGCTTGTTACTAGAAATTCATTCTTAACCTTGAATATTGAATATGGAGAAAGAAGAAGAAGGAAGATCTAGGTTCTGCAAATATAACTTATTCACGTGGAATCTGAAATGATCAGGTTGCTAATTTAAAACAAATGTAGGTACTTAAATGCTTTTTAAACGTCGTAACTAATTATACTTTTGCCATCCCTACGTCAGACTTATATATTTTGTTTTTGAAACGTGACATAAACGTGAGTGTTCTATGAATTCAAAAGAATAAAAACTAAATATATATTATATATTTTTCGAAACTCGTTTTGTTGTTTAAACTTTTGTAGTTTTTAGTTGTTTATTTTCTAACGTAAAATCCTGTTCTTGTGCTACAGGGCACTGTCAAAAAAGTTGCGGCCGCCGTGAGAATGCGTTACTGACACGTCCGTTGGGCTGGTTTCTTTTATATCATAGATTAAATTTAGGCTAAAATATTTAAGTTTATTGTAGGTTGACGTTATTTTTCGTGTGGTGTCCGGATTAAAATTAGCACCTCGTCATTTCTTCCCGCGGTTATCCTGAAAGGTGACTAAGGGACTCTTAACCAGAGGGAAGTGCAGCAGCGTCCTTTCTGTGGAACAGTAGCCATACCACGCTGATCAATCCACCTGCCAAGCGTGAAAATCTATATCGGAGGCCGTCCTTTGGCTGATGGGGAGGTCTGGAATCTTTAATCCTACCAATATCATGTAAGTGAAAGTGTGTGGAGATGTTTGGATATTTGTTATTCAATAATGCTGAAACCGTTGAACAGATTTGGATGACATTTGGGAAACAGATTAAAATGTTAATTATATACTTTTTATCTTGGGAAAATAAAAAGTTCCCCAGGGATGCGTGATAAATTTTTCTGTGATAAGTCAAATTATATGCGATAGAAACCGCGGGCAAAGTCTTGTATAAAATAAACCAGTCCAACTAAGAGATGTCAGGGACGCATTCTCTCGACGCCACAACGGTGACTACGTTAGTTTCATACAGATCCTGTTGAATTAGCGTCGGACTGAAATTGTCACTATAACAAAGAATTACACAGTGACTTTTCTTTAAGTGAAACAAAAGTCTTGGGTTGAATCTAGTATACCCTCTAGAGTTTCTATGTAATAAAGTTTTCGATAAATAAAACATTACGCCAAGCTATTTTTCTGAGGAGACTACTTTCGTGACATTTTCACCCATTTGAAGAGGGTGTAGCGTTTCCTGATGACTATTCCGATTCATTTGAGATTATTTAATAAATGTTATAATATTGACCAATTATTTATCTTTATTTCTATTCACCACATATTTCTACATGATACTTAATTATTTAAAACACATAAATACTCTAAAACTAGCTCTGAACGAACTTATTCTAAAACATTTGTGTGTCAACCACCTCTCAAAAATCCTTTATCTCCCGAAGCGTGCATGTCCACCACCGTCTTCTCATGGGTTGCAATAAGAGACCTTTTTTTTTATTGATCCGGTGGAAACACCTCATGTACTTCCTTCGCCCCGGGAAAGGGCGAAGGGGCATGCCGGACTCCTACCGGCTAAAACCACCGGAGTGATCATCGTCGGCACCGAAGGGAGGCTCCAGGAACTCGAAAGATCTCCATCTAGAGCCACCCATTGGCGCCACGCCTTTAGGCACATCTCGGAGGGGATGCCTGTAAAGTGGTCTTCCCCTCTAGTGGAGGGAAGGCGACTGTAAAGAGGCCACCCACCCCAGGCATCACTCGAGGGGATTGTAAAAGATTCCCCCGAGGCCTCACTATGCGCTGTGCTGCGCACACAGCGGTACGTGACCACATGCGCACCGCTGTCTTCCCGGGGGTCGCTCGGTATGAGCACGCAGATTTCCCAATAAGCGCGCTCGCGACCCCCTAGGCCCCCAATAAAGACAACAGGGGGCTCAGGCGTGTTGGACACGGGCGCCGCGGCGGTTGTTACCCCGGCCCCGTGTCCTCCTCCTCCGAGCGGGATCGGCCCTCTCCCGATCCCGCTCTGCGACCTCCTTCTGGAGCATTACGCTCTCACAGAAGGAGACCACAGCACTCCAATTTTCATGCTCTGCCAGCATAGCCGACACTACTGCTGGCAAAGAGAGATCTTGCCCGATCCGATCGATGCCAGGATCCGCCGCTCGGCAGTCCACGCGGGGCACTCTCCGAGCGTGTGCTGTGCGGTATCCTGATCGTCTCCACAGTGGTGGCACTGTGCCGTGACCTCGCGTCCTATCCTGTGCAAGTACGCACCGAAACAACCATGTCCGGTGAATACCTGCGTATTTTGTAGCGTAGAGTTGTTAAGAAATATAGCAACTTTATTATAAAAGCGCGTCAAAAGTATAAGTTGTGTGTGTTTTCTATATTCTAACCTAAACAAAAAACAACTTATGGTACATTATTGTACTGATAAATAATTATTTAAGCATTTAAGTGTGAAGATAATATTAATATTTAGAGAAACCGAACGTTGTTTCGAATAAGGCCTGTATGAACGAATGAAAGAATGCAATTTTTTGCTTGTTATCTGTGGATATTATTTAAACCAGTACTGACTTTGGTACTATCACGGTACTATCTGATCCTCTGATAGTCTTCGTTTTATAATAAGCACACATTTTAATACCAGGATTAAACTCAATACTGTGACAAACCTAGACCTTTTAATTCTGGTTTACCGTTTAAAAGATGTTTTTTGTAATAAGATTGCTAGTGTTTAGCGTTCAGAATCTAATGTAATGTGATAGTGATCAAAATATGAAGAACGATTCGACACCACATATCAAATTCTAATTTTGATTTGAATAAAGAATGAATCATGAGGGGGACAGTGGAGATAAAGGTATGAAGTCATGAAAGAGGTTGATTGAAATGAAGATGAAGGATGACTTCGTCACAACCGTATGGTTCCCAGCAAAGTATGGACCACTCCTCTCTACACGTAGGTGTCGTAAAAGGTGACTAAGGGTTGATATCAAGAGGATGGGTAGCAGTATCCTCCCGTGTGCTAATAATAACATACTGAGATCACCAACACTCCTGTCAAGCGTGATGACAAATGCAGTATCTCCTATTATCGCTCATTGCAGTGATTGTTGGGAGGCCGATTTTTAACATTGGGTATTTACAAGCTGATGTGATTGTCATAGTGACAACATTATTCTCATATAAAAAATGTAAGTGAAGGTAGTCCAACAATTTTAAAATGTATGCATTTGTAGTTCTGGGTGTGCAAACATCGTGGCATCTGAGACCGAGAGAAAGCATTATTGTTATCTCCTATCTGTTTCTTTATCATAACATTTTCCTGCTTGGTATAAGGCGTTATTTGTACTCTCATTAGTTTTTATCTGCAATATAGTGAGATTTTATTTCTTTCGTTTGGTTATTGGCCAAGCTCGTGCCTTAGTTGTCCAAGCCGCGCAAAGGCCTCCAAATTGGCTTAACAACTGCCGTTTAATGACAACAACCAGGCCGACAATTTTACGTGCCTTCCGAAGCCGCTCATTTATATATCACTATGCGACCAATCCATAAATTTACCGTGCCAAGCGTTGCTTAATCTCACCGATCGTTAGCGGTCAGTGCGTACAACTAGGTATGACCACCTCATAGCGAGTAGTTGTTTGGATTGTACGTGTGGGATTCTTGACAAAATGGTTACGGCACAGATCGGTTGGTCTTTGGATATCCCGCAGTTATTTGCCCTCTGACCCTCAAAAGGCAGCCACTTTGTATAAAATTATGTCACTATATCTGACCTTAGTACACAACGGCGTAGTCGTATCGTGCGTGAAAGTAATGCAATACAAAATCCGGATGACCCCGCTGCCTCGGCTGTACACAACATGATATGTTTCCCCGAAGACCGGTTAATTGACCAACAATTCAACTTGTGATGTTCTACCGATGTGGTTCGGGAATACTTACATATTTAACATTATAGGATGCGTAATTCTGTTTCTGTTCATTTCACGTAAACAGATACTTATATTTTAAAAACGAAGATGTCACAGCATTGATTATCCATTGTTGTAACTCTCTAAATGCCTATTAATAACCTTATACTATTTTACAAATACGTTTATTTTATTTTATTTGGTGCACTGTAAAATATGCAATTTGTTTAGCCACTTAGCGATACACATATTAAGGGTCATTGGTAAACAAACTGCGATCTCATGTCATACGATCGAAGTTCATGTGACCTCTGGCATTGTGCATTTATGATCGAATTCTACATCGCGGTGTTAAGATTTTCCGTCATTAATAGTAGTCTCTAGGAATAATTATTTTTTAAAACATCAACAACAACCGGCACCACCACCAACACTACTGTTATAAGGTGTAATCACTACATCTATATTTAAATTCAGACTTGGATCAAGTGTTGTTCCTCTGGTTCGCATTCCCAAGTATTTCTGATAGTTTTGTTTAATTTAACCCCCAAATCAAATCCTCAAGGACCCGAGGGTTTGACTATATCATTCTATGATACCCGTAATCATCAACACGTCTAAAGAATTAAAAGATACTTAGAGATTACTATTACATTTCAATGGATACTTAAGAGAATTTTATAAATATTGTCCAGAAGTAATGTATGTATGCATAACAAACACCAACGTTTGCAAAGAGGCTAGGTCTTGGTGGTGATTAAGAGCATAAAACTTACCTATTTTACTACGGAAAGTCTGTGCACCAAAAATGATTAAAGGATCAATTCTATTGATTGCAGCTCTAACTGATTATTTAGAGACTTTTTTCAAATGAAACCTAGACCGTTCTCGATTAATCATTCGCCATATTTTATGCGCAAAGCTGAGATCTCTTACTTAGAGATGATTGGGTCTGCCTTCCTTCATTCCGACGTCTATTACGTATTTGCTTTATGGAAATGAAAATGGATCGGTTGAGTTTAATATATCAAAATAATTTTCTTCTGTTAACAGACTTTTTTATTTCCGTCATTGGAAACTGTTTATATTTGAATGGATATTTGTATTTGTTCTAACTTATTACACTGTTTTGAACGTAACTCTTAATAATACAAATAATGTAGCCTCCATTCGTTTTATTCCTTAATAATATTAAGGTAAATGAATAAAACGAGTGTGTACCTTTAAATTTGTTTAATATAATTAATATAAAATATAATTTAACTAGCGGAGCGGAGGCACACAAAATTGTAGGTCCTGGGTTTACGGCCGTCTGCTGTCACTTCTGCAGAGATAGGTACTCCCCTGTAGCAATCATCTGAAGTCGCTCTTTGGCCGGAGATGGTAGGTGGCCAAAAGTAGGTACTGCAAATCTATGGCTTGGCTATAGAACTCGCTTGGCGAAACAATGTTGACCGGCTCGTAAGCTCGCTGTTAGAACTAAATCGGGATTACGTCGAAGTAACGACACTTTCACCATAATAAAATATTTATATAGATTTTATTAAATAATTTATTGTCGTCTGCTAGGGCACTCGACAGGAGCAAAGCGATACGTGCACTCTCATATCAGCCTAGGAGCGACTGTCCGTTAGGATTTCCGAAGCTATCCGAATAACTCATCGTCGGCGCAGTTCGGAAGCGAACGGCTTAGAGATGCGCAGGTGCATTCGTAGCGACAACCTTATTAATTAATATGTACTCGATTCCGTATATTAATAATGTAACTAATATACCCCTCTGGGCAAACGTTATCTCACCATGGGATAAGGTAATCCTGGAGGGCAGATTATTAGCTGCTTGATTTCTTCATACCTTATGATAAAAAAAAAAAAAAATATCATAAGAAAAAAAAAAAAAGTATATTAAGTAGCTTACAGAACGCAGGGCAGTTTGTGGCGAACTGAATGTGAGTGGCGACACTGCGTACCCGAATGCTCCAGAGAGTCGGTCAGGGCCTCGTCTCCGCTTGCCTTTATTGGTTGGTTGGAGTGGAACCCCATGAGTGCCCGCAGGATTTTCAACTCTGGCTTGCCTTAGTTGGCCGATCAGAGGGGGGCCGCCAGAGCTATATGCTCGGGGGTGGAAGTGTCTAATGGCGTAATAACGGGGAAACCCGCTCCGAGTCTTCGAGACGCGCGATGGTGAAACCGGTGCCGCACCTCTCTACACCCCTAGCCGCTCACACCGGTGTTGCTCCTTGTCGCCTGTAGTGGTGGCCATTTAGGGGGCCCATCTTGTGAGTGGCGAGTCACCGTCTGCCACAGAATTTCACGATCAAAGTTGAAAGGCAGACGCCGTTGTTCCCGTATTTATTAGTCTTTTTACTCCATGTAACACCCATTGCAATAGACCTTATCGTTATAGTTCCCATCTCATACAATAGCCTTACACCACCGGGGACAATCCATGACTTCATTTTATAGTGCAGCTATGGAGAGTCCCCGGTTGGTGTCCCATTACATTTTAGATTAAAATTCTCTAAAGGGCCTCTGCGTGTTGGACCTATGTCCCCGCGTAAGCCTGTCAAAAGACCGTGTTCCCCCTTACAGGGGATATAAACCCGTGAAAAGAGAGACATAACTAATATTAGTAGTTTCATATTTTAACTTAAATCTATAGTACTTATATTATTGTAAGTTTTTTTATAATAGTTTATTATGCAATTTAGAAATAAGTTATACTATTGTAAATTGTGATTTAAATTTTTAAACATTTCTTTAATTTAAATTACTTTTTGTATTTAGTTTTAAGGATGTGTAATTATATTGCTATCTTATTTAAGAAACCATGAACATATTCAGCATTTGAAAAACAATTCATGTAACGTTTCATTACAATAAAATATGAGTCGTAAAGATTTATTAAGACGCGAGGAATATATTGCTTTGCTGATGATCGTTTTATAAAATTATCGTGAGAAAAGTTACAATAAATCGATAATTTTTATTATCACATTTGATTTATTCCGTAACAATGACAGCAACTATAAATATGAGGACGTGCTTGGTAGTGAAGTAGAATTAGTTTTAAAAGAGTTGGAATGTAATAAACTTCATAAAAATATATCAATCCGTGTAGTGTCTGGATTTAGTATATAGCACAACTCCATCTCCTCCCGTGGATGTTGTAAAAGGCGACTAAGGGACTCTAGACCAGATACGCAGCAGTGTCCCTTCTGTAGAACAGTATATATTACGCCTACCAACCCGCCTGCCAAGCGTGGTGAGTAGGTACTTGCAAATCTAAGAGAAGGCCTTTGTTCAGCAGTGGACGTTCTTAAGCTGATATAATGATTATTATGATTAGATTTCTAATTTTCCATTATCTGCCAACTGTGACTTTGTCCGCGTCCTAATTAAGGAAATGTTATATTTTATGTGCTATATAATCTACCTCGATGCCAAATTTCATTAATGCGATGGAGTCTCAAACATTTAAACATACAAACTATCATATTTATAACATAATGCACATTCTCTATTTACTCGAAAATTCTAGTAACGCTGGCTGCTTGTGGAATTTAATCTACATACAGCTGGTGACAGGATTGCCACAGCGTGTTTATTACTTATTTCAAGGTTGAATATCTGTTACTTTAAAGATTTTTTTGATTATGATTTTTTTATTATTATTATGATTTTTGGGACATGATCTAGTACACAGGTAATTTATTGTTACGGACAGTTTAATACACTCTTACCTTAGT
This sequence comes from Diloba caeruleocephala, assembly GCA_947459985.1. Classification (NCBI taxonomy): domain Eukaryota; kingdom Metazoa; phylum Arthropoda; class Insecta; order Lepidoptera; family Noctuidae; genus Diloba; species Diloba caeruleocephala. The sequence continues at coordinate 17,292,588 of OX381615.1, forward strand.
TCCCTCTCTTCGTTTAACCTTACCAATCAAGCATGGTTTTTTTTAGGATCCATTTAGGATTACATCTTCAAATCAGGCTTCTTCATCAACCCGTTTATGTTCAAATTCCACACAAAATACACGGCATCGTTGAGCACGAGTCTCCTACTTAAGCGCTACAGCCTATGGTTATGTGGGGAAGTATTAAACTTTAATGTCGCCCATTGTGCACCAAATACAAAATATGCATGAAGTAGCCATTGCACATATCAGACTAGTGACGTTAATGGGGAGGCTAATGGACTTTACTCAGCGGTTCACAGAGCATTTTGTGTCAAATCGATTCACGATTCAATAAAATCAAAGCTGTTTTGCCTTTGATGCGCAAAAATGTTTTTTCATTAGTAAATAATGGCCTAGTCAGTACCATATTCTACATTTCATACTTTCTAAAGAAATCTGAATAATATTTTTCGTTACCTAATTACTCTGCTTTCCATTGCGATTTACAATATGCTTCTTTCACCTCATAGATCTCTAATGTAAATTGTTACACTAAGAGAGTGAAGGAATATTAGGTACTAGCTGTTACCCGCGGTTTCACCCGCGCGTTTATTTTTATCAATATAAATACAAATACAGCCTATATCCCTCAATAATAATGTAGCTTTCTATCAGTGAAATACATTTTAGAATCGTTTCCTACTGAAACGATTCTTCTAGAGATTTCCCCATACATACAAACAAACCCTCTTTATAATATATTATAATAGTATAAATGAGCAAATCCAACAATATAGCACAACTGTTCAATGTGAGATCTGGGGTTCAATTCACTGGTCAGGCAGCCATAAGACGGGTTGCTGTAAGAAAAGTATTAGTAACAGCCCGGAATTTGGAAGTATTCATTAGATTAGTATGTATTACATGAGACTGACTACGGCATCAGCGAAAAACATGTAAAGTCCCAATACTAAGATAGTTAGATGGGACTCAACATACATATACATATGTATTACCAAATTGTGAAGTTATGATGATGTTTATATTTCTTTGTATAAGTAATACATTTTTTAGGTAGCACCAACATAATCAAATGATGGAGTGAGCTAACACGTGACCACGCCACCAAAACCTGACCATGGGAGAAACTCTAATATATATGGGAGAAACAGTCAGGTCTCACGTCAACTCCCGCGAACTTGAATGTTTGACCTTGTAACTTATTGATAGTCATCGCGAAACTCATTTTCATATTATAGTCATTTCATTATAGTCTCGTAATTTTTTAAATTTCCCGTTTACGGGATATCATTGGGAATACGCGGCATAAAGACTGTGTCCCCCTGGGCTGGTCCAGATAAAATATGGCCGATGGCGTCACATGGCGATGTACAATGTACGCAATGATCATCGATATATCGATTTGAACTTGCCAACCACATTGGGAATTCATGAAAAAAGCGTTTAAACGCTTCTTTGACTCTGCTCTGACCCACTCGAATCTCTATCACGAGGGGATATCGGCCGCCGAATACCGATCCTCCCGTATCAGCGTAATCCGCCTGAAGCACGTACTGTACGACCTGGATGATAAAATAACCGTAGATCACACGAAGAGGCTCGCGCAGTTTCGTTTTATACCGCCCTCGCCACCGAACCTTACCGACGCTGCGGAGGCATGACACCGCGACACCATCCCGTTCAATTAACTCCTGCCCGTCCTTTATCCGCACTAAGCTCGTAGTCTTAAATATTCCGTAAAATATTGAAATCATACCAATCCAGCTGTCCCTGCATAACCTGTATCCCCCAGCAATGCCCTAAGTCGAGGTTATAGTCCCGCAAGGGGCGCCCTTAGAAGCAGTTGATTAGTATATAAAATTAATTTTAAGCTTGGCTGGAGGACTCTTTTGGCTTCGCCAGAAATTGTCCGGTTAAAGAAAAGAAAAACAAAAAGAAACAAAAAAAGGTTAAGCAGCCACATTTCCAGGTAATGTTGGCAAACCTTTGACTTGGAGTGTCATTACACACTTTGGACAGCTTCAAATTCCTTAGTAATATAGTTCTCAGTAGTATAAAAGTACCCACCTACAGTAAAATCCTATGGTGCGGGAGACCCGGTGGATTTGAAGTGTTTAAAAATCCCACTGGATAATGAACAACTTCATCTTTATTTACCACTGAGTCTCGGCATGTGCATACCATTTCTTCTACCTCAAATTATTGCAGCAACATCTCAAGGTTTTATACCATGATTTCAGCCTGCGCGGCTGCTCGACATAAGCCTCCCCCAAAGAACGATCACCGAACGCTCTGGGTTTGTGATGTGTGCTCGTTGGGGTCTGTGTTGGGGGCTGGGATCTTTCGGTTAATCCCATAGTCGCTTTTTAATACACCCACGGGATGAGACGGGTTGGAGCTATTCTCAGCCGGCACCGCACGGTTTTTATATATAAGTACTTAATACATTTGTTATAAAGCCTCGCTTTGCTCTGTGCTGCGCCGGCACGTGACCACGTGCGCACCGCCGCCTTCCCGGAGGTCGCTCGGTGTGAGCACGCAGACTCCCCAATCGAACGCAACTGGTAGAATACGCTATCCGCTATGCTAGCATGCCATATGTTAATAAACTGAAACTATGAACTAGGATGAGTTGTAAAACAATAGTGAATGAGTGGGTATCTATAGTATAGAAACTACTTATTAAAATAAGGCCGTAAGTCAAACCAAAGCGTCAATCTATTGCGTTGTGAGATTGCTAATAGACCTATGAACGCGACCGTACAAGTCAGGTTTTGCTTCTGTATGTACATCCTCCGCCCTAGAGAAGAGGCTTTGGCTCCGAAGATAGGCCGAAGTAAAAATTAGACACATTTATTTAACCTTTCATATCAACAGTTTTTGGTTTACGGATAGCAGACGGTACGGTTGGTGCAGTGGCTGATACAGTTAGCTGCGGCGCTCCGGGTTGTGGGTTGGATTACCACACGGAACAAATATTTGTATGATCTATAGGTAGTTGTTCCGGGTCTGGGTGTAATGCGTGTGGAATCTGTGTCTGTAAGCGCATCCACGACACAGGTAAAATCAAAATGAAGGAAAACATAAAAAAAACTGCTGGTGTATCTTGGTTAACATAGGTTTTGTCTAATGGGTTTAGTGAATATCGGGCATTGTTATGTCTGTATCCACTAACGAGGTGTCATTATTTTAATGTCACTTGGGACTAAAATATCTGCTGTGGGGAATATCTCCAATAATTGTATTTCCCGTTAATTCTGTAAGTAGTGCCAAGGGGAATTACCGAATCATCCAGTATTCATAGAGACCTGTCACCACTTTGCTCATGTGTCATAACCTCGTCTATCTGGAATAGTTACCAACAGTGAAATAAAGTTTGGATGATCCGCTCACCCTCTCTAATGGAAGAGTGGCGATTTTAAAAAGGTCGCCCGCAGGCACCTCTTGGGTAAGCCTGCGCACAGCGAGGCTGTGCACGTGGTGACGCGCAGATTCCCTGATCTTCATGCCCACGATCTTCAAGGCCCCCGCACTATAGCGCCGGCAGGGGGCTCAGGCGTGTTGCACATAGCGGTTGTTACCCTGGCACTCTCCTCCTACTTCTCCAAGTGGGATCGACCCTGTCATGATGAGCCAGCATAGCCGACTACGAATCTGCAACCTAATGCTTAATAAATGAGTTCGTATACCTCCGGGCCACCACGATTTGTCGGATGGGAATGAGAATATTACCATAATGATTATGATATGCTATGATATGCAAACGAATTCATTATTAACATATTCATTAGCGCGTAAGAAAAATACTTCTCCCCATCCTCTTAACGTGATCCTTAAATTTTCTTTGATGAAAATATTGTGCGAGCTCGTTTAAAAAAAAACTACTTAGGATATGTTTTTGCAAGCGTTTTATCGAACTACAAAGTATAAAATATATTATATTTATTGAAATGTTAACTCAAAAGCACAAAAAAGAAAAACTAAAAATTAGAAAAAAAGAATTAAATGTAAAATAAAAGTGTGGGGTACTCAATATCAAAGGTATATTAATTACAAGCTGGGACCCGTTTCACCCGCGTTTAATTTAAAAGAAATTTAGAGTACTTCGACATAGACACTTGACATAGAATAAATATATTGGATTTCAAGGGTCTTATTTTTTTACGCGGAACCCTAATTATTTTTCTAAAATAAAAGTAGCTTAAGTTATACCTTATAACATCAGCTATCTGCCAGTGAAGGTTCCGTCAAAATCGGTTCAGCCGTTTCGGAGATTACCCGGAACAAACAGACAGACAGACGGACGGACAGACAGAAAGACAAAAAAATTAAAATAGTTTTTTTGTTATATGTAACGTACATGCTTTCATATGTAAAAAGCTGTTATTTTGACATTACAAACAGACACTTCAATTTCATTTATTTGTATAGATGACAATGTCATAGCGGGGTAAACTAAAAAAAATGTCATGTTCTTGTATTTTCGTTCAGTTCTGGGCAATGTTCAAAATTCCTAGTCTCTAGCTCATCCGGGAAGTTAATTTAGGACCAATTATAAAATTTCACGGGAATTAACATACAATAATGCAAGTTAATAAAAACGTAGTAACAACAATGTCTCCACACTGGAATTTCTCTTGTCTTGGTATACAGACAAATATCACATACACAAACACCCAGACCCGAAACAGCTGTCTGTCGATCATATAAATATTAGTTCCGTGTGGAATCAAAACCGTGTTGCGTAGCGCAGAAAAACTAATCGCTAATTAGCCACTGTACCAACCATGCCGCCAAATAATATTATTTAAACATTTGAAGCTATATTTAATAGCTTTAAATGTTCAGCGTGACGATTATATTCGAAAGATTATAGCTTGGGAATTTTTGTAACCTTCTCACTCATGTAGATGACATCAGCGTCTAATGGCTCACCTTTTTAGAACCAAGATTACAGAAACTCTTATATAACAAAAAACTGTTCAGTTAGTCTGTCTAGAAATTGCAACGTAGTATGAAAACTGGAATAGGCCATAGTAATCGGTGTGTGTGTATAACCATGTGGTCTCCGGATTAAGATTATAGCACCACTCCATCCAGTGGATGTCGTAAAAGGCGACTAAGGGAATATGAACCAGAGGGATGGGCAGCAGCGTCCCTTTTGTGAACTGGTAGCCATACTGCGCTCACCAACCCGCCTGCTAAGCGTGGTGAGTATTGGTAAATACCCCCCAAAATGATGACACGGTTGTGGAATCTATGGGGGAGGCCTTTGTTCAAACAGTGGACGTATAAATGGCCGATATGATGATGAATCGGTGTGTGACCCAGCGTGGGTCAGCGTACAGCACGATGGACAAACCACCGATCTTTGTGGAAATCTATGGGGAGGCCTTTGTTCAGCAGTTGACCTTCTTCAGTTGACATGATGACTATGAAATTGTAGATGTGTTTCAACATCCTTGCATTTAGAAACAAAACATTTTCACTGTTCTTTCTTCTAAAACTCAAGGAGAATAGGGATTATACTCTTAATGGACTATCATAGAATTTAACGGAAACTTTTATGCAGTGATTAGGTCCTAACTGACAGTTGTACAAGTCATTTTTAAACAAGATGATACCTCTGAGAAAAGTCCAGATACGGGCAGTGCTAACCTCAGATAAAAAAAATACCATTCATATTACATATTCATGCAAGCAAAGTCGGGATCAAACGTTACATTTCATTGATCATAACACATTCGCTTGCGATGATTGATGGCACCGAGTAGCTAAAGCAATTTCTTCCGGAATGTCGGAAATACTTTCCCGAATAGGAAATCCACAAGGTCACTTATATTACACCTTCTCTATAATTCCGCACAAACGGTTAATTTAGACAAATTTCAAATATCTAAATGGTGCTTTTGATATCTGATACAATCTTGTTTATCAGATCTTGATAATTCTGAATGACGTGTTAACACAAGATCGCAATATTCTAAAAAGAAAATGAAATGTAGTCGTATGTCTCATTTATTTCATCTTTCAATCATACAAGATTAAATAAATATTATGAAGTTAAAATTTTGTGCAAATAAATCTCATTGGTACCTGTAATAAAATTCAGAAACGTTATAAAAGTCAATCACCAAATATTTACATTTCTACGACAGACAGCGTCGATAACTAGTTATTTCACCTAATATCGACATTTGAAGTTCGAGTCAACTGTATTCGAACGCGCGTGAAACTGAATACACACATTGCAATAGAGAAATTTGGCAACTGTAGTTTTGAAACACGTATACTCCTATATATAGGTCAATATTGAATGTCAAATGTAAGTTAGGACATACATACATTAAAAATAACTTGCAGTTATCGTTGTGGGTCAATGAATTATATTCGATTGACAATAGTTCAGTACATAATGTAGCGATTACCTACATCACTGCATTACTTTAAATCCGCATCATTCTTGCATCACTGTCATCAGACGTAAAGTTGTATCACTGGATATTGACACTCTCTACTTTCAAAATGTATGTAGCAATTTCTTAGTTCCGTTTCAAATCAAATAACGAGCAACCCCAACCAAGTTCATATATTTCACCACACGTTACTTAGGTAGGTACTACACAGATATCTTGTTATATCAAATTGAACCAGAAGCCACTGCTAAAACTCTCCTATTCCCATCTAGTCTAAAACTTGTGAACTTGTTTTTACTACTCTTAGTTTGAATAGTTTTAGGAGTTTCCGGGGTCTTCTAATCATGAGCAACATCGCACGCCGTGAATCTGAAGCAAGTTTGAAGCTCAACTTTCAAGTTTAAAGTTTGTATACGATGTTTATAATACAATCATCTTCTTCACATACTTTTGATCTCTATAAAACGAACAGCTACCTGAAATGTTACAATGCTTTCCGGCGTTTAGTAGGTTATTAATTATTATATGTATATAAAAGCAATTATGGTTAAATAGTACCTACGCTTAGGTTTGAGAACAGACTCATTAATATTTATACTAGGTATATTTTCAATCACGCGCTGCCGTGGGACGCTTCGGGGATCCTTTACAATCCCCCCGGGGGGTAATCGCTTTACAGTCACCCTCTCCGAGGTGTGTGTGCGGCTCTAGTGTGATCATACAAGGACATGGAGCCCCCCTTAGGTGCCGAAGATGACCGCTTCAGTGGTTTTAGCCGGTAGGAGCCTGGCATGTCCCTTCGTCGTTCCCCGGGGTGGAGGAGAAACAAAAAAAAATTCCACTGTGCCAATAAAAAAAAAAGTGTTTTCCTAGATAAAATAAGGTCTTTGCTTGTGAAAACATGAGTTTATATGTATTAAGCATGCAGGGTGTAAAGAAATATAAAAGAGCAGACATGTTTGGCCTTTGTGGCGTACAAATATGTATACGTTACGTACTTTAAAATTCTACAAGCTAGCCGTGTAGTATGGGCTACGAATAGCACTAACCCATCTTATCCCATGGGTGTCATAAAAGACGACTATGGGATTAACCGGAGGATGGGCAGCAGCGTCCTTGGGGTACATTATCAACTCAGCTGCGATCGCCAACCCGCTTTCCAAGCGTGGCGATTATGGTAAAACCTCCCTATGAGTACACAACACACTTTGACCGGTCGTTGCGGTGATCTTTGAGAGAGGCATGTGTCCAGTAGTGGACTTAATTTGGTTGAAATGATGATGATGATTTCTGCAAGTATTAATAAAACAATAATAATAATCAAAAAAATGTCTATTAATAATGTCAATCAATAAAATAATACACTAACTGTCATATCGTAACCGTAATATCGGCCAATAAAACCTGGTAGTTATCGTTGTGGTTCTATGAATTATATTCGATTGACAATAGTTCAGTACATAATGTAGCGATTACCTACATCACTGCATTATTTTAAATCCGCATCATTCTTGCATCACTATTATCAGACGTAAAGTTGTATCACTGGATATTGACACTCTCTACTTTCAAAATGTATGTAGCAATTTCTTAGTTCCGTTTCAAATCAAATAACGAGCAACCCCAACCACGTTCACATATTTCACCACACGTTACTTAGGTAGGTACTACACAGATATCTTGTTATATTGCTGAAATGATGATGATGATTTCTACAGGTATTAATAAAATAATAATAATAATCAATAAAATGTCTATTAATAATGTCAATCAATAAAATAATACACACCTGATAACTGTTAATCATTATCATGTTTATCATATCAGCCAATAAAACCCCCCCCTTAAGACGACCAATTACTTGTCGCTTTCGCTATATTGCAACGGAATTTACCAGTAGGTACTCATCACGCTTGGCAGACGGGTTGGTGAGCGCAGAATGGCATTTGTCCCAAAGAAACGCTGCTACCCATCCTTCAGATTTATCGCCTCGCAGTTGCCCTTCACGAAATCCTCGGCCGTAAGTGGAGTGGCGCCTATATTCTTAATCTGGACACCACAAGGTAATTTCTTTTGAACTCAATTTTAACGTATTAGTTTAAGATAGAATTTTACTAGCATATGATGGCAACATCCACTTCAAATACAGTAATTTAACGAAAAATTCAATCAGTTATTCAAATAAAAATGGGTGTTGCTGATGCTAATTCAAAAACATCAATTTCATAATGTTATTGAAAAGTGTAATGAATAAGGCAATATCCTAATGATTTTGTAATATATAAAAATAATGAATATTGTTTACCTTGCTTTTCACAAGCGCGGCTGACGAGCATTGAAGTCCTGGGTTCGATTTATGTTCCTTTTGCAAATAATGTTCGCATCAGCAGCCCAATGTTATTATTACAGCCATCAGTGATATGTTTGCATTCAATACGTATCTGCACATACTATCAAACTAACATCACCAATGTACGTATTTACTGATAATGTTATGAGTTTAAATTACTAACTGAAGTGGTTATTAAAGCACTAAAGCGTAGCGTAGCACATGTTGGCGGAACCCGCTCGCTTTGGAAACACTCGCCGCCTCGAGCTCAGTATGCCTCACAGACACCCCACGCAAAATATTCGAGATCGTAAAACAAAAAGTTTTATTATAATTCAAAAATAAAATTTAACGTTTAAAGCTTGCAAAGGATGCTAAACCAACCCCATAAAATATTTTGCTTGCCTGTGCACCGTGCTAAACTCTGCGGTAGGGTTTAGGATATTGAATATTTTAATAATGTATTTAAATACTGTTTACAATAATTTTGTAAAAATATTTCTGTGTACATAAATGAAAATATAAAATTAAATACTGATAGTTTATGTAAGATAAGAAACTTTTTTATGCTTATGCGAGAAATACAATCGTTTTGCTGTACAAAACCCTCCCCCATAGATTTTCCCAAAAGTCCATACGTTATTTTAAGGGGAATTAGCCAGTACTTAAAACACGCTTAGCAGTCGGGTTGGTTAGCGCAACATGACTATTGTTCCAGAGAAAGGACGGTGCTGCCCACCCCTCTGGTTTAGAGTCCCTTAGTCACTTTTACGCCATCCACCGGATGAAATGGAGTGGTGCTATATATATGTATATAAATTCTTAATCCAGAAACCACACTGTGTACGGTATACAGTAAAAATAAAGGTTTTCTTTTTGTTTGAATCAATAGTATAAAAGTGACACTCTTCTTTCCCAGTACAAAATGTTACAAAAAAAACACTGTCCGGTTTTGGTTTCAATTTAAGTATCTTTGTCAAATAAAGTAATAGGTACTAACTAGTGACCCGCCCAGGATCTGCACGGGTGCATTTACTACAAAAAAATGAGGAATTCATTTATCAAGAATGTATTAAGTATATTTATTTTATAATGTTTATTTCATAGGCTGTGGCGAGGACGGCAACAGCGGCGGCGTGCCAGCTGACCAGCTGTTTTGTTGCGAGCAAGTTTTTTGGTTGCACGTAATATTGGATCGATGATATCTCCTAAAGTATACATTTGAACGATATAGTGTAAGATATAGTTTTAATCTATATTAAGTGCACAAGGTTACTGTCATATATATCTGATTAAGGATTAATAATAAATAGGAGAAAATTGCTCCGTAAAATCTGTTCACTAATAAACTATTTAGTTCCGTGTGGTGTCCGGATTAAGAATATAGCACCACTCCATCTCCTCCCGTGGATGTCGTAAAAGGCGACTAAGGGAATTTAAACCAGAGGGATGGGCAGCAGCGTCCCTTCTGTTAAACGGTAGCCATACTGCGCTCACCAACCCGCCTGCCAAGCGTGGTGAGTATTGGCAAATACCCCCCAAAATGATGACACAGTTGTGAAAATCTATGGGGGAGGCCTTTGTTCAGCAGTGGACGTATAAAAAAAATCGGAACATATTAAACAATATGAAACAGGGTAAGAGTCCGGGGCACGACGGGCTAGTAATAAATCACCTTTTGTATGCGGGCCAGCATATATGTGATATTCTTGCTAAGCTATTTAACCTCTGCTTAAAGCACTGCTACTTACCTGACGACATGATACGTACGCTTGTTGTACCCATTCTCAAAAATAAAACGGGGAATGTTTCGAGCATGACCAACTATAGGCCAATTTCGCTTGCAACGATATTGGCCAAGGTACTGGAACGACTTAAACATCGTAATTTAACACCTTCATTATCTATTGACGATGGCCAGTTTGGTTTTAGATCGGATGTTTCGACCGACATGGCTATTTTTGCCTTGAAACAAGTAGTCAATTATTATAAGAGTGGTCAGACAAGCGTATACGCATGTTGTTTAGACCTAAGCCGGGCGTTTGACACTATTAATCACGAACTCTTATGGCAGAAACTACGGCGTTCATCTACTTCGTATGATGTTGTTGGCCTGCTTAAGTATTGGTATCGAAATCAGGACAATAGCATCAGCTGGGGTCAAGAGGTATCGGATAGCTTCAGGATGTCCTCTGGGGTGAGACAAGGGGGGCTCACCTCCCCGGATCTATTTAATATATATGTTAATGATTTAATCGTGGAGCTGAGCTGTACTCCGGTGGGGCTCAGATTAGATAACAGATATGTTAATAATCTGAGCTACGCTGATGATATGGTGCTGCTGAGCCCCACGATTAGGGGTTTGAGACGATTAATTTCAATCTGCGAAAGATATGCCATCGATCACAGTCCAACTTATAACGTTAAAAAGACAGAGGTGGTTATATTTAGATCCGGAAAGGGACCTGATAATGTTCCCAGTGTCTATCTCAGCGGGAAGCCTGTCAATATTGTAGACAATTTGAAGTACCTTGGCCACATCGTTACTTCGAAGTTAAAGGATGACAGTGATATAGAACGGCAGCGGAGGTCCTTATTTGTTATAGGAAATATGATTATTCGTAAGTTTTGTAAGTCTTCTCCGCATGTGAAAATCACCTTATTTAGATCGTTCTGTCAGACATTTTACACGTGTCAACTCTGGACGAACTACACTAAAAAAGCGATTGATGGCATTCGAGTTGCCTATAATAATATCTTTAGGCAACTGATGGGGCTGACGCGTTACTGTAGTGCCTCCGGCATGTTCTTGGAGGCTCGAATTAACTCCTTCGAAGCCATACAGAGGAACCGCATAGCTAGATTTTTGTCCAGAGTTCACAGGTGTGAAAACTCTATTATAAGAAGTCTGTCAGAAAGAATTGTTTCAACGGGTATGTATAAGCACTGGCTGCGTACTGCGGCATGAATGACTGTTGTGTTGATTTGTTAGTGGGCGTTTCTTTATTTTATTTTATTTTCTGTGATGTGTTTATATGGATCTAGTGTCCGCAATAAAGAGTTATTATTATTATGTCTCTCTATTACACGGGTTTATATCCCCTGTAAGGGGGAACCCGGTCTTTTGATAGGCTTACGCGGGGACATGGGTCCAACACGCAGAGGCCCTTTAGAGAATTTTAATCTAAAATGTAATGGGACACTAACCGGGAACTCTCCATGGCTACACTATGAAATGCAGTCTCGGATCGTCCCCGGAGGTGTAAAACTATTGTATAAGATGTAAACTACAATTATTAGGTCTATTGTAATGGGTGCTGAATGGATAATATACTTCTAAAACCTGAAAAAACGCCGTCTGCCTTTCAACGTTTATAGTGAAATTCTGTGGCAGACGGTGACTCGCCACTCACAAGATGGGCCCCCTAAATGGCCACCACTACAGGCGACAACGAGCAACACCGGTGTGAGCGGCTAGGGGTGTAGAGAGGTGCGGCACCGGTTTCACCATCGCGCGTCTCGAAGACTCGGAGCAGGTTTCCCCGTTATCACGCCATTAGACACTTCCACCCCCGAGCATATAGCTCTGGCGGCCCCCCTCTGATCGGCCAACTAAGGCAAGCCAGAGTTGAAAATCCTACGGGCACTCATGGGGTACCACTCCAGCCAACCAATAAAGGTAAGCCGGAGACGAGGCCCTGACCGACTCTCTGGAGCATTCGAGTACGCAGTGTCGCCACTCACATTCAGCTCGCCACAAACTGCCCTGCGTTCTGTAAGCTACTTAATATACTTTTTTTTTTTCTAACGATATACTTTTTTTTTTTTATATCAGAAGGTAGGAAGAAATCAAGCAGCTACTTTAATCTGCCCTCCAGGATTACCTTATCCCATGGTGAGATAACGTTTGCCCAGAGGGATTTATTAAATTTTTATGACAAAAAAACCGTCATAGTTCAGCCATCTTGTACCAAATGTATACAAATTATATACACAAACTTTCCTCGTTTCTCGTTTTTATATTCAAGAAAACCGTATCAAAATCCGTTGCGTGATTTAGACGAAGTGGCAAACAAACAGAAGTAGATAGCGACTTTGTTTTATACTATTTAAAGATTTCGGAAGGTAAATTTGTTTATTTGTGGAAAAACATAGATTGGCATTTCATTGCAAGGTAACATCACCAAATAAGGCCTACCTTAATTTTACCATGACCTATATAATTAGTTTATCAGTATATAGTTAATGCACTCATCTTTCGAAATCCTAATATTTATTTATTGAACTTTATAATAAATGTAGCAAAATTGGTTCAGAATAAAAAACACACTTCTTTGGGTCAGTAGTTACGCTCATAGAAGTAAAGATATTGGTTCTGCAGCGCTCACTTATCTACCTTTATATCCTCCTGTATATATCCCAGCTAACATCAAACATCGAATCAGAAGCTCTTCAAATAAAGACTACAAAGATAAAGACAGGCATTATTCAAGCTAACGCGGATTGAGTCGAGTATGACTTTAAATTTCCAAGCCATCATCCATATTCCCGCAATGCATTAGTCGCTCTTCTTTAGCTTAAACTGTCGGCGGGCAGGAATCGTGTTTCGCCACTACAGAAAGCCAGATTGGGAGGGAATTCCTATGTTTAGTTTTCTGTGTGGTGTTTTATACAAAAACATGTCTGTATATTTTGCTTAAGGTCTATAAACTCCAGTAGCTTGAATTAAAGAAAAATAAACACAATTTTGTTCAGCAAATCTATTATTTTTAATATACCTACAGGAACCGCGTGTAATTTTTAAAAACACGACGTATATTCCCAACTATTACAATCATTCATTGATGGAAGGTCTCTTATTGCCAGGCCACCCAGATAGATACCACTGCAGTCCCCCGGGAAGACGGCGGTGCGCACATGGTTACTTGCCGTTGACACGCCATTGTGCAGCACACTGCACAGAGATGCTTTAGGGGCGTCTTTTAGAATCGCCCCCGAGATGTGCCTAGAGAGATGGCCTCTATACAGTCACCTCTCCAAAATGTGCGTAATGGCATGGTACCAATGGCCGGCTCCGAGGCGTTTGTTCTCGAGAACCTGGTGCCTGTTCGATGCTGAAGTAGTTCATCCAGGTGGTTTTAGCCACAAAGAGTCCGGCTCACCGTTTGTCCGGAGCGAAGGAACCACATGATGGATTTCCAACACACCGAAAAAAAGACAGCAAATACAACAAGTACAGCAAACTATAATAAAGTGATACTATTTTAACATAATAAGACGACAAATTAGCCAAACGTTTTATAAATAGAAGCTACGGTCTATTCAAGAACTTCTAAAAAGAAAAAGAAATGTTTGAATTCCTCATTTAAATATTCGTTACAGCAAATTTACTCCGCATACCTGGGAACTTAACTTTTCTTGCCAAGTCACTTTCCTTCTGGCCGAGTTTCGCTTTTTTTCGCCTCGTTAAATACTTACGTTGCTTGCCGAGGCGTTTTGTCACCAACTCCAGTCTCAAAGCTATTAGTAAATAAGTTGTTTCTTAGCAAATAATATCTGTATGAAAAAATTGTTTTGACGATGTTTCAATATCAGCACAAGATTTTTTGTCACACAGATATTTCATTGATGTACAATAAAACTAATTTTATTCAAACATGGAACAATGAATTCCGTATATTTTGAGTGGAGACCGTGTTTCGGGAATCACAACGTGGTGGGGCTTCCAACGAGATAACAGATGACCTGGTGAAGGATGCTGGAACTCGCTGGATGCGCGGTGTGTAACCGGTCGTAGTGGAAGTTTATCGGGGAGGCTTTGTTCAAAAGTGGACGTCCTTCGACTGATTAGATGATGATTATGGTGAATCTCCGAAATTATTATTTTAATCCAATGAATTTATTTACGTTTTAAAGATTTAAATCAATCGAACATATGGCCTCCATGTCCAGTATACTAACGTGTTCAGATGATGGGGCTGGCGCACCACTGCAGTTCCTCATGTATATTTGTATGTGGGTGCGCACGTTGACTGTTTCTTTGTAAGTAAGTTCCAACATTGTCCTGACCATGATTGCGGACAGGCTCAATGGTCCATATAATATACCCCGATGTAGCTTGCATGTTGCCATGGGTAGGTCTCTTTTTATATTTATAACACTTACGGCTGAATACTGAAACGCCAGTTAATATTAATTCCCGCTTTAACTATTTGAGCCACCTGGTTTTATACCGAAATTTAGCTTTGCGCCTATGAAACTTTTTATTTTGAATAAATATAAATGTAATTTTTTTATGAAATGTTTTCTTCATCATTTCAGCCGAAATATGTCCACAATAGTATAGGAGCCTCCCCCAAAGATTATGACAACGACCGGTATGGGGTTGTGTTGTGTACTCATTGGAGGATTTTGCCATAATCGCCGGACGGATTGGCGATCGCAGTTGAGATAAATTTACTCGGAGGATGCTGCTGTCCATCCTCCGGCTGATCTCAAAGTCACCTTTTGCGACACCCGCGGGATGAGTTCGGGCGGTGGTATTCTTTGTTTAGTTTCTCAAATAAATATATTAGGTTTTTTAATATATTTGGATGGGTAACAAGTAAGCTGACTGAAATAGTCATTAATTTGACTGTTAATGTTTAAAGTCAATATTTATGCAGGGCATAAGTGACAACAAACCGAATAACTTTGGGTATTTTTTTTTTACATTTTCGTGCACGCAATGTATCGTAAACAACGCAATAACAACGCTACGTGTGCTATGTGGCTGTGTGCCTACTGCGAGCGATGACCTCATCCGTGAACTGTAGTGAAACAACAGAAATTTAGTTTTCATTTACATTGCATGTTTACGTGGAAGTAAATAGTTTATTGTGCTTTTATTCAAAAAGCGTTTGGATATAAGTTAATTTTAATTTATTGAAATCAATTAGTAAACATTGAAAAAAATCGGAATATTATAATAAGGTTTCAGAAACATGTACTGAATCCATGGGATTAGTTTTTGTTACGAATGACTTACACCCGTTATAATTATTTTTTAACGGGAACATTGCCCATTCCAGTTCAATTCTCGAACTAGCCAACCGTTCTCGTGCCCTTTTACGACCGGTGAAACATCGATAAAATCGAAGCACAATAAGAATTTTGTTCAATTGGATACTTATTCAATTAATTACGGGCTCTTTTACCCTTATCTCAGTAAGCTTTGGTTTATAGATTTTATTAGGGACCTTTAAGGGTTTGTCATGTTTATTGGTCCATGGGGCATAATAAAGATACAAATTTTAATGTGTTACAGATGGATCAATATAATTAAAAGATTTAACCCAGAACTGAACACACAAATAAGAGAATTTCATCCACACGTGGATGTCGTCGTGGTACCTAATTATCGTCTTATTTTATATATATACATAGTTACATGCATAGGTAGCTGATAATGATTAGACGCGATGGGACGTACAAATTTTTCCCATACTAGTATTTTGAACGTTAATAATATAGTTGGCGGCACGGTTGACGCAGTGGTTAAGGAACTGGCTCTCTTCCATACGGGATACGGGTTTAATTCCGGCAAAGCCAAAATATTTGCGTAGCCTAAAATGTGAGATAATTCAATACAACTTTAAAGTGGCACGAATATTCTATATTATCTCCTTGCGATTTGCGTATGGATTGACCCTGTCACCCTCGTGACACGTTGACGTCACGTCTGTGTCACATCTGCGCCACGTCTGCACCAAATCTGCACCACGTCGCCTTTGTATGACTCTAAAAAACATTACATACAATATAAAAGTACTTATGCTGACAGGTGTAGATGATTGTGGTTGAGGTCGACTTGCACAAAGGAAGTTTTCAATAGAAACTATGGTGTGGTAAGACTATAAAATCTAAGGCAGTCAGGATTGCTGTTTAATAGAATGATAATGATCACTGTATTAAACAGCAATCCTAACTGCCTTAGATTTTATAGTCTTACCTTGTCTGTCACTTCAAGTGGATAGTACTGATCTTCACCTTGAACTTGGGGCTTGACCCTTCTGATTCTGACCATATAAACCTGAAAGTTGTTCGATATTATAGGGAAGCAGTACATTTTAGATGATTATGGTAATAGTCAGTGTAGCTTTGTTAGGCAGAAATACCATTTAGGAACTTACATATTAAGTGACATAGCAAAAGTGAGGATCATCAGATCACCAAGCAATGTTGATTTATTAAAAATGCAAACGTCATTTCGTGGTACTAAATATAAACTATAGCCCTGTGTGATAGTAAAAACTCAGCCGATATCAAATGGTTTTTCATGCCACCTCTAACCGGTCTGAACTAGTTATAGACTGATAAATTCATATTTGGCTGTGGTATAGTAATGACTTACATTTTAAACATTTCTATTTCAATTAATTATCTTAAAATTAGGACACTATCATTCCAGCTGAATTAAGTCCACTGCTGGACACAAGCCTCCCCAAAAGATCGCCACAACAACCATCTGGGTGTGACGTGTACTCATTGAGGGGTTTTGCCCTAATCGCCACGCTTAGCAATCGCAGTTGAGTTGTTAACGTACTCGAAGGACGCTGCATCCTCCTTTTAATGGCATAGTCGCCTTTTACGACACCCACGGGGTGAGATAGGTTGCCGCTGTTCGTAGCCGGCACCACGGCTACAAATAATGAACAGAAGTACGAAAGAAGAACACTAACTAAAGTCGAAATATAATTGGCCAACTTTCATTTCTTTTAATGTACCACTACATTACTTCAGGGGAAGATAGTGAAGTCTTAACATAACTAAAATAAGATTCAAGTTTTAAGGAATTTAGACGCCGAAATAACGCGATAATATACATCGTCTGCGTTTCCACAGCGACAATTATAATTGACTTAGACTGATGTATTTGATTTAATCCCGTCTGTTCAGGGATTAATGTATATATTCTGCATTTACACATTAATAATATATTCAGTCATCGAGACTACTGACTTAATTTCATAACAGACTCATCTGTAAATCTAATAAATTGTCTGTTAGTTATTCTAATCGTAGAATAACTAAGTTACTAGCTATTGAGCTATGCCTTGACGTAGCAAGGGCAATTCACACTTAAAGGCTAGGAGGACATGGGCGTAGCGTAGACGTTAGTCCATTGCTTTCCTCTATCATGATATTTCATTTAAATAGCACTATGCATCGTTACCGCGCTTTACACGAGTTACTCTACATTGCTATTATCATCATGTCAGTCAAAGTATGTTCACTAGTGAAAAAAACCTCCGCCACAGATTTTTACGCTTGGCAGGCGGGTTGGTGAGCGCAGAATGGCTGCTGTCCTTCCGGTTTCGAGTCCCTAAGTTTCCTTTTATGACATCCACTGGAGGAGTAGATGGAGTGGTGCTATATTCTTAAAATCCGGACACCACATTCAAAATTCATAATTAAGTGAGAAAAAGAGAAAAGAAAAGTAAATTGACGAATGAGATCCGTTTTCAAGCGTGTCGAAATGTTACGAGACTAAAAATATGTTCGATATTGTAATTCTGGAGTTATATATTTTATTTTTACTTGCATTAAGCACAAATTAGTTGAAGGATCATAATGGGACCTTTTCTGCGATGATATTTCTTAGCGCTCAGATTAAAGTACAAATTATCTTCTATCCAAATACAAGTACCAAGCGAGTGCGGCCGCGGCCAACCCTGCATATTTTAGTAGTAGTTACCTAATATATAACACAAAACAGTCTAGATACATTTTTATCATCGTAATTCATAGTTCAACCTTTTCTCATAGAATAGCAATGCTTTACTGCGATGGGTTCAACATATTTTCATGTTCTCTGAGAATATTCTAGGTATATTTTGCCGTTTTCACTGACAGATGCATACATGTATAGTGAGTGATCCATGTAAATTGGATACGAATACGAAACAGTAATGGAAACAACTCCATGTTTGCCTGTGTACCTATTTCCATTTTGTATCCAAAGAATGTTTCCGTGCATGTTTGATTTTTGTATAGTACTAACTCCTACTAGTGACTTCATCTGCGGGGAATTTATATTTGAATTAGCATGAAAAAATAACCACTGCGCACTTCAATGCTGTGACCAGATAGTTGCTTAGGGACTCGTCTTTACCTTGCCTCTATAGGCTAGTTGGAGGGGAACCCCATTAATGTTTGAAGGATTCTTACAGAATTTCAATCAAAGGGGGAAAGGTGAAGATGACGTTGTTTCATTATACTCCAGGTTTCAACCCATATACTAGTCATTGCAATGGACGTTATCATTGTAGCTACATATTCTATAATAATCCTACACCACCGGGGGCAATCCGAGGCTGTATTTCTATAGTACATATTCGTCAAGTTGCAGATTTCAAAAAGCTAAAGTTCCTCATCGAGTCCATATCCCCGAGCAAGCCTATTAAATACCGGATTCCTTCTTGCAGAGAATTATGACCCGGTAAGAGAAAAAATAAATGTACTGTCAAGAAGAGGACTTTTTCAAGAAGAAAGTAGTATGTTCTTTGTTAGGCTCTAATGAATCTGTATGCGTATGATTTTATTCGAAACTGGTTTAATGATTAAGCCGTGATAATAGACTTATTATTTGATACAAATATTGAATTAAAACGATCCTGTCGTCAAACAGTCAACTATATTTAAAAACAGAACGCGATACCCTGAATTGTATGTCTGAGAACACATAATACTACTGACGTAGTAAGTTCTCAGCTACATTATGAAAGCTTGGGACATAGGATCCATCCTTTTACTACGCAGGCTTACACGGTTGTGCCTCCAAAATGTTCGTATTGACAAATGGTAAGGAGTTAGATAAAAAATAGGCTGTAGTCTTAGTATGAAAATGCAAAAGTCTGCTATTTTAGCAATCTTCAGTTCTTTTGAACACATTTCTGGTTAAAATATAATTTAAGTTTTTATTTATTTAAATTGTATAGTCACGAAAGATCTTGTTATTATTATTAATGACTCTGACGTAGAGAATATACCCGACATCTCTGTCCATTCATAGCACCTGTGGTATCTCAGCACAATTATACTAATAGTGCTAATAAAAAGACATTACCGTTTAGCACGTAATATTATTATGGCCATCATTACAGAAGCCTATGAGATGAGGTCGGCACTAACACCCTAAATGACCCGAAACTAATGACGTCATCATTAACACTCCTCATAAGCACCGGGAAATTAATTTATTGTGTGTTCATTCTCATGTGTGTGTGTTGTTTTTGTGCAGTAGAAAACCAATTATCAAATTGTTTGAAATACTGAATCTATTTATTATTAATTAGTATAAAAAAGTCGCATAGATAAAAAATTATGCTTTTGAATATTTTGTGGGCTAGTCTATTAAATT
Organism: Diloba caeruleocephala; assembly: GCA_947459985.1. Taxonomy (NCBI): domain Eukaryota; kingdom Metazoa; phylum Arthropoda; class Insecta; order Lepidoptera; family Noctuidae; genus Diloba; species Diloba caeruleocephala. Next base: position 17,312,737 of record OX381615.1, read on the forward strand.
ACATACATTAAGAGAAGGCTATCGGTGCTAAAACTTACTAAAACTACTGCCCTAGCGGTGCGGCGGGGCATCTGAATGACCTTAAAATCCTCAAGGTGTCTGGAAAATAGCAGTACTCCATCTCCTCCCGTGGATGTAGTAAAAGACGACGGAGGAACTCTAAGCCAGAGGGATAGGTAGGAGCGTAATTCTCTGCTACAGTAGCCATACTGCGCTCACCGAACCGCCTTCCAAGCGTAGTAAGTACTGGCAAATTCCCCTCAAAGTTACGACACAATTGTCGAAATCTATGAAGTTATCTTTATTCAGCACTGTCCGTCCTTTGCCTGATATGTTGTTGTACATACTTAAGTAACTTTGGATTTATCAAAGGCGTTTACTAAAAGTATTTGGATGGCATTTTATTATGTTTATAATATAAATATAATGATATTTCATATAGTGAAAACGAAAGCAATTTCTTTTATATAGCTATCGATCAACTTATTTTATTACAGATGTCACCTTTTTATGATATCTCTGAAGACTTCGTAAGCCTGTACATAAAATATTAAAGGAAAAAGCTAATTTAGTGTTTCACTTCATTAATGAAAAATCATCAGGCTCGTCTAGATGGAACTCGTATATTTTCCTAACCAAAGATTTAAATCGATAGATAGGGCCTCATAAACAAAATTCGTGATATTTTATTTAGACGTGTGCGTATATAACTCACACAAGTTTATCGTAAAACTATATTCAATACCATAAACACTTAAGACATTATGTCGATGACTGATTATTATGTCATGCATAATAATCTCTATACTGAGTCGATAAATGGAAAACATGTAGTTCGGACAAAGGATTATCGTTGTATTCTTGTCGAAGTACGAAATTATCTTTGACACTATCCGTCTCATAAGTATTTCAAATAGTTCGTTCTCTACCGTGATTGTCAGCGTTCATAATGACAATAACAAAAATGGCGTAAGGAATTGATAGTGACAGATTGTGACTTTTAACTAAATATTGAAAACATGATTACCAGTCGAATGTAATGCGTTTATCCTAGCACGTATTTCCAGTGATGTAAGTACACATATTTACATTTGTTGAATGCACATAACGTCGTACATTATATTATTTTCTTTTTAATGTAAGATAACGTTCTCAGAAGGGTACTAGATTGCGTCTGAAGTTAAATGCACTCATGTACTCGTTTGAGTGATCACCTATGCAATGTCTTTGTTCCTAACGCAATTGTTTCCTAACTATAGTTTTTTTCTTATAATGGAGAAATCCTCATGCAAATCTGCCACCCTGGAAAAGGCGGAGGGGCATGCTGGACTGTTGTCAGCTACAACCACCACACAGCTTCTTTGCCCTAACTTATGCCCATGTTAGCTCGCGCATTGTTGTACCACGGACGGTCCGTCATTATACCGGTGAATTTTACTGATAATAGTTCTCATATTGCAGGAGCCCAGCTAGGTAGGTACGTAAACAACGAGCACGGTCACGAACCGCCATAGCACAGCGAGTTATGGTGGAAAACTACACAATCCCCCTTAAGGCCTTTTTACAGCCTTTTATCACAACCATTCAGCGGGACGCGGTGACCGCTTTACAGTTATCCCCTTCAAGATGTGCCTAAAGGCGTGGCCCCAGTGGTGGCTCCAGTCTTATTGTTTGCGAGTACCTGGAGCCCCCTTTCGGTGCCGAAGTTGACCGCTCCGGTGGTTTTAACCAGTAGGAGTCCGGCATGCCCCTTCCCTGGGCTGGAGGAAGTACATAAAGTATTTACACATGGTGAAATTAAAAAGGTAGGTACCATCGCAGTGCCAGTTATTCTGCTGCCAAGGTGTAGTGTTCAATCTTTAGATATTACTGTGTTCAATTTTAATGGTCTCGTGAGCAGGAATAATATATAAGAAAAAACCGTAGAACACATGAAGAGACTCGCGCAGTCTCATTCACCCAACAGACCTCTATACCATCCTTGCATCCTCATCAATCTCATCCTCGCATCCTCATCCATTCCACATTACCGACTTCGCGGAGGCCTGTCACCGCGATACTATCCCGTTCAATCATCTCCCCCTATACCTTGCGCGCATCGGACTGTGCCGTGCAGTAGTCTTAATTATCCCCTACAATATTTTAAATAATACCGATCCAACTGTCCCTATATAGCTTGTATTCCCCAGCCGTTGCGCTCTAAGCCGAGGTTCGAGTCTTGCAGAAGACGCCATTAGCAGCAGTTTTTTTTTTTTTTTTTTTATGTCCCACACTAGGATTTCTCCTGTGTCGTGGGTGCGTTTACAGACATGAATTCCACATACAATACACCCAGACCCGGAACAACTACCTGCAGATCATACAAATATTTGTTCCGTGCGGGAATCGAACCCACGACCCGGAGCGCAGCAGCCGACTGCATCAGCCACTGCACCAACCGTGCCGTCAAATATATAAGATATATAATGAGTTAAATTAAATTTCGGTATGGTATTTAAAATGTTCGCGATGCATAATAATACTAAGATAATAGATGCGATTCTGGATTTAACCATTGTGAAGTACCTTTTAATTTATTGCATTTTGGTCCAGTTTGCGCTGAGTACGATTACAAGGTAACTAGCGTTAATTCCCGTATCGTATTTATTATCTCTCTAACAATGTGATAGTTATTAATCATATCAAATAAATACACACAATAATATAATCAATAGGTCAAGAAGATAAATACGCTGTCACTCAACCATAATTTTCTTCTAGATTTTGCCATAATGGTTAACAATATTGGTAACACATATTTTTTTGTTTTTAGAGGCTATTTTTAATTTGGTTACGAAGTAACACTGGCTCCTAAGACAAGGAATATATTATTACTAATTTAGGGGCTAAGGAACTCAAGTTTGTAATACACATTTTAGCTTTTGTATAATTGTTTATGTGCAAATGTAACCTTTTTTTTTTTTATTGATGTCCAGTGGAAATTCTACATGGAACTTCCTTCACCCCGGGGAAGGGCGAAGGGGTATGCCGGACTCCTACCGGCTAAAACCACTGGAGCGGTCATCTTCGGCACCGAAGGGAGGCTCCAGGTCCTCGTAAGATCACACTAGAGCCGCCCATTGGTGCCACGCCTTTAGGCACATCACGGAAGGGATGATTGTAAAGCGGTCACCCCCTCTAGCGGAGGGAAGGCGACTGTAAAAAGGTCGCCCCCTCAGGCACTTCTCGGGGAGGATTGTAAAGGATCCCCCCAAGCCTCGCTTTGCGCTGTGCAGCGCACACGGCGGCACGTGACCACGTGCGCACCACCGTCTTCCCGGGGGTCGCTCGGTGTGAGCACGCAGACTCCCCAATCTGCGCACCCGTGACCCCCGTGGCCCCCCACCATGAATTGACGGCAGGGGGCTCAGGCGTGTTGGACTTGGGAGCCGGGACGGTTGTTGCCCCGGCGCCGTCTCGTCCTTCTCCGTGCGGGATCGGCCCTCTCCCGATCCCGCTATGCAGTCTCCTTCTGCAACATGACGCTCTCGCAGAAGGAGACCACTGCACTCCAATTTTCATGCTCTGCCAACATAGCCGACACTACTGCCGGCAGAGAGAGATCTTGCCCGATCCGGTCAACCAGGATCCGCCGCTCGGCCGCCCACGCAGGGCACTCCTCGAGCGTGTGCTGTGCGGTGTCCTGGTCGCTTCCACAATGGTGGCACTGTGCCGTAACCTCGCGTCCTATTCTGTGCAGGTATGCACCGAAACAACCGTGACAGGTGAACACCTGCGTCAGACGGTAGGTGACGCGCTCGCTCCTTTGGAGCCAGGCTCCGAAGAGTGGCAGGATGGCCTCAACGACGCGCTTGGTCGCGAACTGCAACCGTAGGCGATGACGCCACATCTCGAGTGCGCGCCGTCGAGCCAGCCGCCTCAGTCTGTCGAACGCCCCTGAAGGCACGCCTTCCCCACTTTGGCGGAGAGAGCGTGTCTGGTCGTAGACCCACGCATCCATCTCCGCCTGGATGTCGAAAGGCGGAAAGCGTGCCAGGAGAGTTGCCGCCTCGTAGGACACTGTCCTGTATCCCCGTGCAATCCGTATAGCCACTCTGCGCTGCAGACTGTGAAGTTTGTTTCTGCAGCGCTGGACGCCTGACAGCCGGGATGACCATACAGGCGCCCCGTAGAGGGCCACAGACCGCACGACGCCCCCGTAGAGACGGCGAACTTCTTCGCTCGGTCCCCCGAGATTGGGCAGCACCCGGTGTAATGCACCCACTACCCTCTTGACTCGGGGGACGAGGCGCGCGAAGTGTTCTTCGAAGCCCCAACGACTGTCCAGGGTGAGCCCCAGGTACTTCATGTACTGGCCCACCCTGATTTGCGCGTCACCAACGCGTATCCACGAACTGGGTGGTTCTCTACTCCGCGGCAGTTTGTGGAACCATAGCACCTCGGTTTTGTGAGGCGCTATCTGCAGACCCAGAGCGTGGATTTTGGCCACGACAATTGCCACCGCTTGCTCGGCAAGCCGGATGGTTCCCTCGAAGGACTCCCCACTGGCCAACACAAGAGTGTCGTCAGCGTAACAGACCAAGCTGACGCCAGCGGGGAGAACAACACGCAGGACCGCGTCGTAGGCGAGGTTCCATAAAAAGGGGCCGAGAACCGACCCCTGCGGAACCCCGCACGTAATCTCCCTCCGCTTTACGCTACCATCCCTGCCCACGTAGCGAATGTGCCTATCACGCAGATAGGCCCCAATGATGCCCTGCAGGTAGGGGGGGCATCGGTGATGGACTAGCGCCCCCCTAATCGCGCCCCACGGGATGGAGTTGAAGGCGTTGACGATGTCTAGACTGACAGCCAACGCCACCCCACCCCGCTGGGACACTGCCTGTTCCGACAGCGAGCGGACGCGAAGAATCGCGTCGATTGTGGACCGCTGCTGCCGGAAGCCATACTGACTTTCGGCCAGGTCGGGACCCACTCGCGACAGGTGCTCAACGAGTCTTCGGGTAATTATTCTCTCGAATAGCTTCGAAGCCTCGTCGAGCAGGCAAATGGGACGATATGCAGAAGGAGACTCCGCAGGCCTTCCTTCTTTCCTCAACAGAACCAATCCGGCTTCCTCCCAGCTCGTCGGGAACACGTTTTGACGGAGGCAGCTGGTGAACAGCCGCTTCATGCGGTCCCCAAGACACTGCAGTGCATATACCCACGCACGGCCCGGAATGCCGTCCGGACCCGGTGCGGTGTTGCGACCCTTCAGGCGGCCAATGGCTCGGCCCAGCTCCCCATCCGAAACCCCCAATTCCTCAGCCCAGTCCGAGGCAATCGGGGGTGGAGAGGGACCCAGATGGTCCCGGACCGCCGGAAAGAGCGTTGAAAGTACTCTCTCCAGCAAATCCGGGGCCATGGTCGGTCGGTCACCGGGGGGTCATGGGCGCAATTTGCCCACGATCATACGATAGGGTCTCCCCCACGGATTCCTGTCCAGTCCCTCCAGGAGCTCGCTCCAGGACCGAGCCTTCGCCTCGCGAATTGCGCTATTTAGCGACTTCGTGGCCGCCCGGTAGACCAAATAGGCCTCTGCAGTCTCTCCAGCTGTAGCAGTACGCTCTGCTTCGTTGGTACCGGCGGCGGGAGGCCAGGCAGACCGCGCGTAACTGCGCAATCTCATCCGACCACCAGTACACTGCCGTACGCCGAGAGCGTCGAGAGCGTCTGGTCCGGGGCATTGATGCATCGCATATCGACGTCATCGCCTCCCGGAACCAGGCCGCTTCCTCCTCTGGATCGGGCAAGATCCCTTGATCGACCTCTGACCACGCCGCGACGTTGGCAGCTGCGATGAGCATCTCTCGATCGAGCTGTGTGAGGGCCCAACGCCGCGACTGTGGGCTGGGACCTGGACGGCTCGGGCCAGATGGATGGAGGGCCACGTCAAAAACTATGCAACGGTGGTCGGACAGCGTGACCACCTCCTCCGCCACCCGCCATCCCGTCACCATGCTGGCCACAGAAGGAGCCGCCCATGTAAGGTCCACGACCGACTCCCCCTGCCACCGAACGCAGGTGCTAACGGACCCCCGATTAATCAATCGGAGGTCTAGCGATGCCGCCCAGTCTTGTATTACCCTCCCCCTTGGCCCATCCCGGCGGTTGCCCCAAGCTCTAGAGTGAGCGTTGAAGTCCCCCAGGACGAGCACTGGACGGGGCGAGCATTTACAGTGAATGGTGCGCGCCACCGCGTCCAGGTATCCCTCGAAGTCGGCGAGAGACACATTGGGGGAGACGTAGCAGCCCACTACTGCCAGAGGTCCCCACTCTACTACGACAAAGCCCTGCCCCCTGTCCAACAGCGAGCAGGGTGGCCCACCTTCAATCCCAGCCCAATAGATGGCGACGGAGTCCCCGGCGTCCCCGAACCAGCGAGGATGTTCCTGGACGACGTAGGGCTCCGCGACAACCGCCAAGGCAACTGACCACTCCGCAACAGTCTGCAGCAGTAGATTCTGCGCGTTGCGGCAGTGGTTCAGGTTGCCCTGTAGAACTTTTAAGGCTGGGAATTTTCGGCCTCCATTGCCTCTGGTAGGCCAGCGACCGATGCCGCCGACACAGTTGACTCCTGACTATTGGCAGAGGCAGAGGGGGCTCGCTTCCCCCTCTTACCTTTCTGAGCAGCGCATGATTTGCTGCCCAGCCTATGTTCTGAAGACAGACCGAAGTCCGCACACAGCGGACATCTCGGTGATTGTGCCGTGCACTGTTTGGCCTTGTGGCCCTGGCTGCCACAAGCGAAGCAGCGGTCGCTCCGGTCAACCCCCCCATGGGTGGCGCAACGGAGGCGCACGTGCCCGAGTTCAAGGCATCGGTAACATTGCAACGGCCGTGCCGCCAATGCCTCGACCCTGGGTGCAAATGTAACCTACTACATATCAATGTAATTTAATAGAGGGAGTTGGGTTTCATGTTTCATGAAAATATTGGGAAAAATCCTTCGAAATTCGAGCTTCACGGAACAGGAGTGACTCTCAGCTTCAGAGAGAGTAGGCGCTAGGTGCTCAAAGCCTTGACCTGTGAAAATACGTGCGGATATAATAATACACCATGTAAGTAAATACTTAATACACACACGTACCACAAATAGAAAACAAAAGTGAATTGTCCGCAGTACAGCTTCAAAATCTGTATACTGAGTGATATTCAAAACTGAAATTAGAAGGAAATTTGGATATGATCCTTTTTATTATGTACATATTTTATCTTCAAATTGATGGGAAGAAATCGTTTTTATAAATCAAGATTTCAAGGACTACTTATAATATTCATATTTAATTTCGCTGAGTGTTTACGTTGGTAAGGTACAGGTAACCTTTTTGAAGTTGACTTTAACTACTGAAAACCGTTTTCGATGAGTGAATTTTCTAATGGTTTTGGTAGGTATATTAAAAACATTTATATTTTCTACATTGCGTTGGAATATTCAAATCATTGCAATGGACTTGTCCTCACTTTACGAAATCTTAAGAAAATATTTACTCTTCGCATACCGCAAGGCAGGGACGTCATGTGGTTTCCGAGAAAGAACATGCTGGTCCGTTTCATACGAGAGTGTCGTAAAAGGTGACATTAGGCTGATTAAGAAGATTTACAGCAACGAAATTTAATACAAGTGATCATAGTTTATATATAGGTATGAGTGTTTTTTGTTATGTGTGAATCACATAAACAAACTGTGCAGTGAGCGAGTATATCACTCACCTTCGATTTGCCGACGACATTGTAGCCATGTCAAAATCGGCGCAAGAGCTCGGTACAATACTCGATGATCTCAACAGTTCCCCAACAGCCCACCTGTTACCTTGTCTTACCCATGTTCATCTTAAAGTGAACATGGGTAAGACGAAAGTCATGTCGAATGCCTATGTCGTGCCTATCGCAATATCCGTTGGGAGCTCTGTTCTCGAAATTGTTGACTAGTATGTCTACCTGGGACAAACTGTCCAGTTAGGTAGGTCCAACTTCGAGAAAGAGCTCAATCGTAGAATTCGACTCGGCAGCATTCGGGAAACTTCGCAACGTCTTTTCGTCAACAGTAACGCAATACCTCAAGAATAAAGTCTTTTACCAGTGTGTGTTACCAGTGATGATTGATATATGGAACGGAGACGTGGTCCCTCACTGTGAGACTCATAAGAAAGCTCAAGGTCACTTAGCGAGCTATGGAGAGAGCTATGCTTGGTATTCTCTACGAGAAATGAGGAGATCCGTAGAACAACTACAGTTGCCGATAGCTGAAAGGATTAGCAAACTGAAGTGGCCGGTGTCCATTGGGGAAAAAAGGTTCTCCAGTGAACACCACGCACGTGAAAACGCAGCGTGGGATGACCTCCAACGAGGTGGACAGACGACCTGGTAAGGTAAGTCGTTGGATGAGGACGGCATGTAACCGCTCGTTGTGGAAATCTAAGGGGGAGGCCTTTGTTCAGCAGTGGACGTCCTGTGGCTGATATGATGAAGATGCATTTATACAATACGTGAATAAAAAAGATTAATATTCTACGTCGTCCTGTGGGAGTCAGTCTCTTTAGAATATTCTAGTATGCATTTATAACGACGGTGCATTGACTTGGACTTGATGAATCTTTAAGCTACTAAGCAGCTTTAAGCAGTGTGGAAACTTATTCATTTTAGAACGATGACCCATAAGCGGTGTAAATGAGAAGAGAATTTTTAATTACGTGACTGTTTGCCTAATATTTGCACCAGCATTTTTCACTAGTTTGGTATTGATATTGTTTATAAAAACATTGGTTGTTATTTTAGTTGAACCACAGCATCCCTACATGATTTCAATCATTGTTGTCCACGTTATATTATTACAAACACCTAAACTATTGCCAACGGCATTATTTTTAAAAACGAAACATCCATATGCAAAACCTGAAATTGCCGAGGGACTTCATTTTTCAAGCTAACAAATCACGAACTATAGACAAACCCTGTTACTAACGAAGGAAAGTTCTCTTAAACAAGTTGTAAACTACGCAATAATTTCAATAAATATATTGCGACCGCCACCCGGGTGTAAAGTCTGATTCAGCCTTTGTCAAAAACATCTTCAGTCGTATCAATCTTCCTTATCTTGATTACTCGACACTGAAGCCGAAAGGGTAATGATTTCTTTTATTTGTTAGCACATATTTCATATGACACTGCAAGAGCACTATTGTAATAAGACTCAAGTTTTAGTTCATAGCATGTAACCAAAACGGGCATATAGAAAAGTTTAATAGCAGCTTAATTTGTAGTTTCTCTGAATACTAAATTGTTACTAGGAGCGCATAGGCGTGAGTTCGGAATTTGGTGCTACGCATTTATTAATACAAATTCTTCAATCAAGTGACAGTAGCGTTGTGGGGGTGAAATTCATATAACAGTGTATGTAGGTGACAAAATTACTGGAATTAAACGCGATAGAAGGAGATAACAGGTTTGCGCGCGATTTAGTCATTAAATACACAAAGAAGGGTCTAACTACAGTGGACGGAAAGTAAGATTGTTCAAAAACGTCGATAACGCCCAGTTCACTCTGACCCCCTCTCATAGCTAACGCTCTGTACACATTTTGTTCTCCTGGTACTTTCGACCGGCAAGTATTCGATATGCCGTTAAATCGTACGCCACCAAAGACTCCGTCAGTACCGCAGGTCTCTGGAGTAAACATGGAAATAGCGGTTGAAAGCGCATGCGTAGCTGCTGTGGGAATTCAGCACTATGATTCAGCACCTGATCTCCGATCGATGATGGAACATATAACTGAAAGAAAAAAGAGGAAGATTGATGAGAGCGAAATTTGTAGTACTGACATAATTAAAGAAATGTTTACACTATTCTCACAAGATCAGGCAGGCAAGATTTGACGAACTTCAATCAACTATCAATTGCCTTAAGGAGCAAAATTGTAAGTTGACACAAAGTGTGGAGCTGATGTCAAATAAATACGATGAGTTTTTATCTAGAATTTCTCAGCTTGAATCAGAAAGACGAGTAGACAAAAAAATATTGAGTGTCTTGAAGACAAAATTGAATATCTTGAACGCAAGTCTCGATCAATCAATTGAAATTCGCAATATCCCTCAAAAAACAAGTGAATCTAAACAGGATCTATGTAACTTACTTGAATGTATTCGAAAAACGGTTAATGTTCAAATAGACCAAAATAGTGTAAAGGATATATATATAATTAAATCAAAAGACGCATCTAACCCAATCATCGTTGAACTTACAACAGTATTACTCAAAGAAAAGATAATTGGGAATGTAAAAAAATATAATAAATTAAAAAAAAATGGTGAAAAGCTAAATACAAGCAATCTTACCTTGCAAGGCCCAGCAAAACCAGTTTATATCTCAGAAACACTCACCACAAAGACACAAAAGCTTTTCTATTTGGCTAGAACTTTTCAACAGCAACACGATTACTCATTTTGCTGGACATCACATGGTGTTATTTATCTGAGGAAAGTAGAAAAGGCTCCGCACATCAAAATTACCTCTGAAAAAGATATTGAAAACCTAAGGAAGACTGAGTGACTATTTGGCTCACTGGTAAATACCTTTCCTTTCTGTATGTACGTTCTAATGCGCTTTCAGCTACTGTGTACTGTGTTTCTACACATTGTAATGCTTTACATGCAATTTGAATGTTATTGTTTAAGCACACATCTTACACTTTACATATTAAATTACCTACCTACTGTAGATTCTTCAAGAGACTTACCAATGGCAGCCCTCATATTTACAAAACTACCACTTAGCGAAGTACAATCCTACAACTACAAACTTCTTTATAGTTTCAGAATTACAAATTTACGGTTAAATAAATTTACTGAAGTAAAATTTATGTCAATGTTACACTTTCATTCACTGGACTATTGTCAGCTAGAACTCCTATACTTTTTCCGTACCAATGGCTAACTTTGATAAGCTGTCAAAAGACATCGATGGCTTTGCCGTTTCGGAATCTTGTGAATGTGAAGTTGACGACTGCTACAAGATATTCACATCACAGTCGTGCTTATCAGTTATTACTCAAAATATTCGCAGCTTAAATTGCAATTTTTCAGGTTTTAATAACAAGATTGGGGATTTACTGTGATATATTGATACCTACCGAGTGCTGGCTAACTTATTCATTGCCAATCCCAAAAATTAATGGTTATTGTTCATTCGCAACTACACTGAATCGTATTCAAAATGATGGTGTTGTCGTGTTTATAAAGAATGAACTAAACTTTTGTATTGAGGACCCTAACGTACAAAATTGTAATTGCCTTCTCATTAAAATAGGAAACAACGATACAGCATTATTGGCCATATATCGGTCTCCCTCATATACTAACTTGGACCCTTTTTTGACGTCACTTGATGAAACTTTAGTGAACTTATCATGTTTTAGAAATATTGCAATAATGGGAGATATGAACATAGACATCATTTCCGAAAATGCTAGTACTTCATCCAATCACTATCTGGCCCTTACGGCCTTCCACGGGCTATTGCCGGCACATCATTGTATTACACGTGATGCTAGTGGAAGCTGTATAGATCATGTTCTTTTAAAAACCAAGTTTCCTTCTATTACCATCGTTCCACAGTCTACTCTTACAGTTAATAAGGCTGTCATACTATGTATTAAGAGGGAACAATCACGTGAATATGCAGTAATAACCAATACTAAAATAGATCGAGAGGGATTAAGTAAAGACATAAGTAAAATCGACTTTAAGCCGATTTATGAAACTAGTGACTGAAATTTTGCAATGAGCTACATCATTGGTGAATTAAAAACTGCTGTTGGTAAAAACTCTGAAACCATTATCCTTCCACGCCGCAAGAGGATAATAAAACCGTGGATTACACAAGGCTTGTTACGGTGTATACGTAACAGGGATAAATAAACTACATCAAAAAACAAAATCGTACCCTGACAACATTACAATAAAAAACACCTATATACGTTATAGAAATGTCTGCAGTAAAATTTAAAAAAAAGTCAAGCGTAGTTATGAAAAAGAGCTTGTTCAAAAGGCGGGTACAGATAGTAAAAAGTTGTGGGATACCATTAAAAATATCACAAACACGGCAAAAGAGGTGAGTTATCCTAAGGAATTGTTAACACTGTCTGACACTCCTCAGCGCTCTGTTGATGATATCAACTATTATTTTTCTAATGTGGGTAAATTACTTGCTGAACAAATAACACTAGTGCAGTCAAATGCCTTGATGGATAGTAAAGGTTCCCTTCGACATAATCTTAATTCAATTGTCCTCTTTGACACGGATGAGAATGAAGTGGGGAACCTAATAGTTGCTCTAAAAAATGAGTGCTCTGTAGGTTGGGATGACCTATCCAATAAGTTATTAAAAGAACACAAAAATATTCTTGTGCCACACTTAACCTATACATTCAATATGTGCTTGAAAAACGGTATCTTCCCAAAAGTCCTAAAAAAATCCCAGATTCGTCCGATTCACTAGGGCGGTGAAAGAGACCGTATCGAAAATTATAGGCCTATATCAATATTGTGTTCACTGTCTAAACTTCTTGAAAAAATTATTAATAAAAGGTTAGTCAATTTTCTTGAGAGTAAGAACATTTTATCTGATCACCAGTTTGGTTTTCGCCGTGGAAAATCTACTGATGATGCAGTTAGCAGTCTAACGGACTTCATAACCACTAATTTAGATAAAGGTAACAAATGTATATCTATATTTTTAGATTTAGCAAAGGCTTTCGATACGGTCTCCATTCCAATCCTTGTACTTAAATTGGAAAAACTTGGCCTCCGGGGGAAGCAGCTTAGCCTTTTGATCGATTATCTAACTGACAGAACCCAGTGTGTTAAAATAGGTCCGCATACAAGTACTGATCTTCCTGTTTTGTACGGCGTGCCACAGGGCAGCATTCTTTTCATCGTTTATATAAACGAACTTCTAAACTCATTCCATGGAAAAATTATCTCATATGCTGATGATACTGCCTCATTTTTGCTGCCAAGACATGGTATGAGACTTACCAGCTAACCCAAAAGGGATTTGATATAGTGAAGAAATAGCTACATGACAATCTACTTACCTTGAATGTGGACAAGACTAAATACCTAACTTTTTCAGTCCGTTCTGCTTCTCATCCCGATTTGGACTTGATCGCACATAACTGTCCACTTAACTCTTCGGGTGACAAAAAATGCACATGCAATATATTAGAACGTTCGAAAACTGTTAAGTATCTGGGCGTTGATGATAATTTTAATTTTAAAGCTCACTTACAAGCATTAGACAAAAGAATACGTAAGCTTACCTATATTTTTAAAGCATTAAGGCACGTAGTCACGGCCGTAATTTTTAAGCAAATCTTGAAACCCCGTACTTTTAAACCTTTCCGCTACCCGACTGCATCTCTTTATGAGTATTGTGAGGTCCTGACTGTACGACAGCTTTTTCTCCTAAGTATCATAATAAAACAACATACTACGTTGCAGTACAACCCAGACCTGATAACAAAGCGAAGAGATTATACAGTGTGTGAACGGTTATTGCAGCCAAGAACCTCCTTCATACGGAGATTCTACCACTTTTTGGGCGCATATATCTATAATAAAGTTAATAAGGATATTGCAATTTACCCTTTAAATAAAGTAACAGTGAAAAAATCGGTATCTCTTTGGCTCTGGAAATTATCATATGATCAGACTGAAAACATGCTCACCTTCTTACAATAATGATATATTATGTTTATTTATAAACATAATACATCTATATTTTCTCTATAAACGGGCTACAAAATATATATAGAATCTTCCAGCTAAAATGATTAAACCTATTACTCACCCTCTCACATGCACCCACTCACCCCTTTCATATCACACACCCAGAGGACAGAAATCATTCATTGTGTTTTAGTGCATATTATTTGTTACTCATGTTTAATCAATAAGTATTATAAAAACTATGTCAAGTCTATTATTATATTAAAGAAACTATGTCCTTTCGTACGAAGGCTTCATAATGTATACCAAGTTCCACAGGATAGAAGCACTGCGTGCTGAAACACAGGCCATAAATAAATGCTAATATACAAATACAATTGTACTATTGTTAAGCTTCCATATAAGTAGCTCATAGAAAATTGTGTAACGTGTTTTTCTATTGGCTAAATAAATAAATATTATTATTATATTATTATTATTATACTCTCTGTTTGGAATCGGATCACATTAAAACTTTTCGCTAAAACTGTTTACCATTTTTATGAGTTTTTCACTTTTTCATTTAGTCCGTAAAATAATCTTAAATTTGGAACAAAATGGATTCTGTATTTCAAACAAAAAGCAAGAAATAAAAATGATGGGTCATTCTTATAGTTACAGATAGGGTTGACAAAACCTAGTGTTATTAGATTATTTTGCTTAACAAATATTTTAAATGCATAAGTGTGTCAGTTTGTCCATCTATTTGTTGTGTCTTCAAAGCCTAACTGTGAACTGATTTTAATAAAGTTTGGTAGGGTACCTTGAATTTCAGAACGTACTATTCATTTCAAATAATTAAGATACATAAGGTATACGTTTAACAAATGAGAATATACCGTTTATAAATAGCAGGCAAGTTAGCATATTCTGAATTGTTTCTACTGCCATTACACTAATAAACTAGAACTTATGCCAATCAAAATACATTTGAACCTTTTGCGGTCCAAATAAAGTTGAAATTGCCTTAGCAAAAGAGTTCGTCGTGTTTTATAGCCGCTCCCATCAATAATGCAACGTACAGTCGCAACATTTAACCCTTTGGGATTCTGCCCCTAATTAACTTGGGTCCACGTAACCACTGCGATATTACGAATGCAAAGCCGGTGTCAAACTCTGAACAATCAAAGTAATAACGATGGTACGTAGTAAACGAGGTGCGTCTGGTACTTCGACTAAAGTTTGCTTCATTAGTTGATTGTGAGCAATAAAAAGAGGTCAAAAAGGTTCTGCGCAGCTGGAGCAATATTTATTTTGGATAATAAACATTTTTGGTGTATTTTGTGTTATTGATATCGTTATGGATATGTCAAAGTAAGTAAGTTGTGTTAACTTATTATATCAGATTACATGAGAAATGTATTCATTTCAAGCATTAGAAAGTGAAATAAAGAATCTACTTGATTAATTACTAAGCTTCTTGTTCATAGTCTTCATCATCACATCAAACTTTAAATGTCAGCTGTTCCACTTGGGGCTGGGGCCCCCAGAGACCGCTTTAAAGACACGAGCTTTTGACTTTGTTGTACACTAGTATTTCTCATGTATACATGGGTACAGTTTACGGACATAAATCTCATTTGCACGCCCACCCAGACCCAGAACAACTACCTGTAACCTATAAAAATACTTACTCCATACTAGAATCGAATCCATGACACGTAGCACAGAAAGGCAGTCGCTTATCCAATGTGTAAACCATGCCGTAGATTATACCGTAATCAACGCGCTTATTAAGCAGATTATTGATCGCAGATGTTAGTAGAAACACAGATGGGTGGTCCCTAACCTCTTGATGTAATCCCTTAGCCTCTTACGACATCCATGAGAAGGATCGGGAGGATTACTGTAAGCCGGGTATCATACGACAAAAGTCATCTAAGGAACTTGCTATTCTACATTATGATTCTTGATTACATAATATTTGATATAAATATTTATAAGACTTGACGAATATCACTTGTTTCCTTCGAGCTTCTATTACGAGTATATAGATAAACTGTTACGGTGCGTCGTAGACAACGCTAATTGCTGCTACGCTTTCGTAGCAATGTAATTCGCTTTAAGCGTTAATATTCCCGCACTGAGATCTTGCTGTGTATCAAATGTGAATCTTATCTGTAGTGTTTAAGTTTTAATAATGATTTTAGTTTTTCCAGTTATTTTAAGTAGCGAAGTGTAACCTCCCCCCTAACCCCTAACCTAACCCAAACCCTCTAACACTACTTATGTAGTGTAGTACTAGGTAAATAAGGCCCGAGTATTATTATATACTCGGGCCTTATTTACCTAGTACTGAATGCGGTTGACCTTGACCTTACGCTAACTTTTTGGCCCTTAGCTAATCCACGGCAGTGTGTTACAAAATATTCATTAAACTAAAGCGATTCCTTGAATACATGTATCATACATACATTATACACGTAATATTTCATCACAATAAACTGCTAAGTAGTTAAATAGGGAATCGCCAATTTATCATTTTCCACTGACTTGCCCTTAGGCACCGGTCCCTTTTATCTGTGGCCCTTGGCACGAGGCTGAAAGAATAATTCTTTTCTCTCAATCCGACCAAGAATTTGATAAGCGAACCCTGGAGGCTTTTGAAAAGTATTGTGCTGAATGTAAAATCGTTTTTCATTAACCCTATTTCAAGCCTAAAATGTTTATTCTGTTAAATATTTTTAATGGCTTGCTTGTATAAAAATATGATGAAGGTGGGTTTGAAAACAAGTATTCAGTAAAAAATAAAGAAAGTAATACATTTTTGCTGTTTATTTTTTGCAAAGTATTATACTGTCCAATTTATCTTCCCTATATCCATTATATATGAGATACAGATTGTGTTCATTTGCCCATCACAGAGAATATTTTGAAATGTATGTCCACATTTTGGATCGGCATAATATTCTTTCTTACGATTCACCCGATAATACTTTGAAAGACAAAGGTAAAATTAATATGGGTTGGAAAATTCTTTAAAATGGCGTGGGATCTAAATATTAAATAACTGACTAGGCTAAAGAGAGTGTGTTATATTGAGTAATGAGTTGCATATTGTGAAGTTCCATTCTTTGTTAATTCGCTTTAAAGCTTTGTTGATAAGGTAATATATCAAACGTGGTACACGGTAATCTTCATACTTAATTAAAAAATATCACTAAGTATTCATTACGAATGACATTTTTATAGCCATAGCTGTACACAAGCCTCCCCCAAAACAACACCAGTATTCTGTGGATTTCCCAGTGACGGCTGGAATAATAGCTCATAAGGCTTATTGCAATAATCACCGAGCTTTAAAAGCGAAGTGGTAATTGCAATTAAGCACACAAAAACGCGTTATTTATAAACAATTTAATATCTGTAAACAAAACTTGCTTGTGGCTAAATCACTACTACGTACTCTATCTGCGAGATCAAGCTGCGCTTGCCGCGATCAAGCTTCGAATAGATGACTTCTTTCCATACCAAAATCTCTCTGTGGGCTGAAGAGCACAGAAAGCTGTCGGTTCCGGCTGTCATACGAATGTCTATGTGTCATTACGGGAAGTCAGAAACCGAAAATTCTGCTAACTGGAATATACGAAAAGATATCGATATACCAAAAATTCTTACTAGCCAAAGGACGTCCCCTGCTGAACAAATGCTCCCCTCATAATTTCCACAACATCTGGTCACATGCCACCCACATCCAATGAATCCCAGCGATCTTCACCAGATCGTTCGTCCATCTCATTGAAGGTCATCCCACGCTGTATGTTCCAGAGCGCAGTCACTACAAAAGAACATCTTTGAAAAAATAATCGTATAACTTCAATTGCGATGACAGTGAAAAAAATTGTAAAAATGTGAACTTTAGGGAGTAATAAACGAATCTCAGAAGATATATAATAATAATCTAAGAATTAAAATTCACTTACATGAGAAATATAAAAACTAACAATGTGGTCGACGTACAGTAACAGATTTAACAAAAAAAGAAAAACAATACAAAAGAATTTATATAAAGTGTAGGGTAAGCGCCAATAACTCAACCCAGCTGAAGCGTTAACGGAGCACGCGCAGCTGGAAGTGGCACATACTAAAGTGCGCTTGTGTTATTAAAAAGATAGGATTTTAGGAGTTTTGTGCATGTCAACATAGATTTAGCATTTTTAATTTTATTGGGTAATTTATTATATAATGTAGCCCCTTCATACATAAGATTTTTTTTAACCATAGTTGGTGCGTGGTTTCTAGAGTTGTATGTGATTTGTATTTCTAAGCCTAATGTTGTGTATTTGGTGTTTTCTTATATTTGATTTGTGTGTGTATGTCTTCATTTAGTATTTTGCGTATTAATATGCAATTATTATATATGTATGTTTGTGATATATTTATGGGTGACGAAGGTATCACGTCAGGGTCACCAGTATGGTGAACATGGTGATCATGTCGGGGTCACTAGTATGGGGAACAAGGTGTGGTGTTGCTCCATGGAAAAGGGAGGATCCTCCAGCCAGGCGGATGGTATGCCTGGCGGGCCGAGGCCCAACGGTTGATATTGGACGACTGTATATATGCTGCGTTGCGCGAATACTTTAATAGCGTGATTCAGGATTCTTTTGACGTCATCGGAAAGTTGCATTTAATAGTCAAGTAGATGTCGTTGTAAGTTGTAGTTGTATTGCTGGCGATGTAGATGTCGCCACACATTCATTAGCTTTTCATTTTCATTTTTTCAGCATTTTCTTTTGTTTATATATATGTTCGTATTCGTGTATTATAATCGTAGTGAAAAAGTGTCTTCACTAACTTATTTTGGGCCGTTTGCGGTATTTCAAGTTTAGTTTTAGCGGTTGTACCCCATACTTCTATTAGGTCGTCCAAGTGCACATTCGCTACGTGGGCAGGGACGGTAGCGTAAAGCGGAGGGAGATTACGTGCGGGGTTCCACAGGGGTCAGTCCTCGGCCCCATCTTATGGAACCTCGCCTACGACGCGGTCCTGCGTGTCATTCTCCCTGCTGGCGTCAGCTTAGTCTGTTACGCTGACGACACTCTGGTGTTGGCCAGCGGGGAGTCCTTCGAGGCAACCATCCAGCTTGCGGAGCAAGCGGTGGCAATTGTCGTGGCCAAAATCCACGTCGTGGGTCTGCGGATAGCGCCTCAAAAAACCGAGGCACTATGGTTCCACAAACTGCCGAGGAGCAGAGAACCACCCAGTTCGTGGATACGCGTTGGTGATGCGCGTATCGGGGTGGGCCGGGACATGAAATACCTGGGGCTCACCCTGAACATTCGCTGGGGCTTCGTAGGCACTTCCAGCGCCTCGTCCCCCGAGTCGAGAGGGTAGTGGGTGCACTACACTGGCTGCTGCCCAATCTCGGGGGACCATGTGAGGAAGTTCACCGTCCCTACGGGGGGGGTCGTGTGGTCCACTCGACTATCAGGCGCCCAGCGCTGCAGAACCAAAATTCACGGTCTGCCGTGCAGAGTGGCTATCCGGATCGCACGAGGATACCGAACAGTGTCTTATGAGGCGGCAACGCTCCTGGCGCGTTTTCCACCTTTTGACATCCTGGCGGAGATGGATGCGTGAGTCTACGATCAGACACGCTCCCTCCGCCAGAGCGGCGAAGGGGCGCCTCCAGGGGCGTTGGACACACTACGGCGGCTAGCTCAGCGGCGCGCACTTTTAAAGTGGCGTCATCGCCTGCGAATGCAGTTTGCAACCAAGCGCGTCGTCGAGGCCGTCTTGCCGCTCTTTGGAATCTGGCTCAGAAGGAGCGAGCACGTCACCTACCGCCTGACGCAGGTGCTCACCGGGCACGGTTGTTTCGGCGCGTACCTGCACAGGATAGGACGCGAGGCCACGGCACAATGCCACCATTGTGATAGCGACCAGGACACCACACAGCACACGCTCGCGGCGTGCCCTGCGTGGGTCGCCGAGCGGCGGATCCTGGTCGATGGGATAGGGCAAGATCTCTCTCTGCCAGCAGTAGTGTCGGCTATGTTGGCAGAGCACGAAAACTGGAATGCAGTGGTGTCCTTCTGTGAGAGCGTCATGCTCCAGAAGGAGACTGCAGAGCGGGATCGGGAGAGGGCCGATCCCGCTCGAAGAAGTAGGAGACGGCGCCGGGGTAACAACCGCCCTGGCGCCTAATTCCCATATGCCTGAAACCCCTTGCCGTAGCTACAAGACGGGGGACCTCTGGGTTCGCGGGTGCGTAGATTGGGGAATCTGCGTGCTCACACCAAGCGACCCAAGAGAAGATGGTAGCACGCATGTGGTCACGCGCTGCCGTGGGACGCTTTGGGGGATCCCTTACAGTCCCCCCCCCCCTGACCGTTTTACAGTCACCCTCTCCGAGATGTGCCTATAGACGTGGCACCAGTAGGAGCTGTAGTGTGATCATACGAGTACCTGGAGCCTCCCTTAGGTGCCGAAGATGACCGCCCCAGTGGCTTTAGCCCAGTCTTTCCCAACGTGGGCGATAACGCCCCCTTGTGGGCGCTGCAGGCCTAAAGGGGGGCGGTAAGAGACCCAGAAAAAAAAGGGTGCATTGTGTAGGGCTTTGGGGTCGATTTATAATTTCATCTACCTAGCTAGGAAGACTCTTAGACACCGACTGAGCTCTCGACTCTCGACTACATCTTGTGCTCAAACTCGGTTCGATATAAAAGACCGCGGGCAATCATGTTTTAACAAGTTTTTGATAAATAATCCGAATTGTACATTCCTATACCAATCGGCTGGTTCTATAATACTTGTTCTTGCTTGTCGAGTACGATTGGGCGTCGAATGAGATAAACGAGTTTATGCACGTTTGTCTTATTCCTGTTGGTGCGTGCTGCTTATGCAATCCTATATAAACGACGTAAATTTATTTTATTTTCATTTGCGGTTTCGCGCATAATAGATAAGCAGTACTTGATTTCAACACTTACGTATTTCTTAAAACAAAACAATGTCGGAAGTAAAAAAGAAGAGACGGCAATACTCTGCGGAATATATTAAATTCGGATTTATTGAAAATCCCACAAACCCGTCGTCGCCTTTATGTCTTCTATGTCTAAAAACATTTTCGAACGAAGCAATGAAGCCTTCAAGACGGCAAGATCATTTGAATAAAATGCATCCAGATAAGACAGAAAAGAATGTAGCATATTTTCAAGACCTAGAGAAGAAGCATAATACTCAGCCAAGTGTTTCAAAACTATTTTCGGCGGCTGCTAAGCAAGATGACGACGGACTTCGAGCTTCGTACAATATCTCTTTGTTAATTGCTCAAAAAGGCAAACCACACAACATCGGAGAAGAGTTAATTTTACCAGCAATAAAGGAAGTAATAACTACTGTGCTTCATAAACCGGCCGCAGATATTATCCGAAAAATTCCTTTGAGTAATAGTTCTGTGCAAAGACGAATTGATGAAATGGCTGAAAACATTGAAGAATCATTATGCAATCATCTGAGGACTAGTCAATTCTCAATTCAGCTCGATGAGTCCACTTTACCAACTAATGAAGCGTTGTTGCTATCTTACGTGAGGTTTATTAAAGATGAGAAAATACGTGAAGAACTATTGTTTGCCAGAAATTTGGAGACAGATACAAAAGGCGAAACCATATTCAATACATTGGAAAAGTTTTGTGAAGAGAAAGAGATTCCTTTGAAAAATATTATATCAGTTGCTACGGATGGCGCTCCGGCTATGACAGGGCGCCATAAAGGCTTCATAGCATACTTAGAGAATAAAATTCCAGATGTCCTTGCTATACATTGCGTTATTCATAGACAACATTTGGTTGCTAGAAACTTAAGTAAACGACTATTTCAATCACTGCAATATGTCATCAAAGCAGTCAATAAAATCCGTAGCAGCTCTTTGAATGATAGATTATTTCATCAGCTTTGTGTTACTAATGACGAAGATTTCAACCGTTTGTTGCTTCATACTGAAGTTCGTTGGCTGTCAAGAGGCAATTGTCTGATTCGATTTTACAACCTGTTTGACTCTATGATAGAGTTCTTGGAAACTAAAGATACAGAACTGCGCAACAAGCTCATAACATCAAAGAATGATATAGCTTACATGACAGACCTGTATAAAATGTTCAACGACATGAACCTCCAACTGCAAGGCGATAAACTAAATTTAATTAAAACAAAAAATGTCGTTGCTGCTTTCGCAGCCAAACTGCTTCTGCACAAAAAGAATATGGGCAGACGTGAGTTTCACAATTTTCCGAATTTATCAGTATACTGCAGTAACGACGACTTGTTTGCCTACTGCCAACATTTGGAAAACCTCCACATTGACTTCACCGAACGATACCAGGACATTTTAAACTTGGAAATACCAGACTGGGTGTTGGATCCGTTTTCAAATGTCAACACAGCAATGTCACCTCAGCTGGAAGAAGAACTTATAGAATTGACAACAAACGAAGAAATAAAAATCAAGTTCAAAAATGGATATCAAGAATTTTGGCTACAAAAACCGATCCCGCAATTGTACCCTGGATTGTGGTCAATTGTTCAACGATTTCTGATAGCATTCCCATCGTCATATTTGTGTGAACGTGGATTTAGTGCTGTGGCAACGCTGGTTACTAAAAAGAGAAATCGTTTGCGTGTTACCGAACGTGGCGACTTGCGGCTGTTTTTGAGTAAATTGGAACCTGATATCAACAAACTTATTGAACAGCATCAGATTCAACCTTCACATTAGTTTTTATATAACGATTGATTATGTTTGTTTTATTTTCAATAAAAGATACTCTGCCCGAATACTATAAATTTGCGTTTCAATAATCAGTTATAAGTACTTAGCGGTTTTTAAGTATGTTTAAAAAGGGGGGCGTTAAAAAATAATTTATTCTTAAAGTGGGCAGTAGACAAAAAAGGTTGGGAACCCCTGCTTTAGCCGGTAAGAGTCCAGCATACCCCTTCGCCCTTCCCCGGGGCGAAGGAAGTTCATGAAGAATTACCACTGGGCACCAATAAAAAATAATATATTAAAAGTAGTCCAGTGGGGCTTTATAAGAGTATTATATACAGGTTGTCCAGTAAATAGCACGACATACTGCAGGGGGTGAGAGCTTGGATCAATACCTACCAAAAAAACACAATATATGTTCAGCAAAATCTTACGGATTTTGTTTTCACCACTGTAGGTTAAAGTTAAGTGATAAGAAAATTGTACTGTGAAAATTTAAATTTAAAAAAAATTGTATTTCTTGAAAACATTTTAGTTTTTAATAGAATAAAGACTTATCAATGAGTAAAGTAACTATTCACAAATAATTTGAAATAAAAAAAAACTAGCAAAGGAATTTTTCATTACGAGATGCTTAAAAATCTGTGTCAATGTAGAGATTTTTCGATATTTCGGAAAATTTTGTGCTACTGTGAATCCGTAAGATTTTGCTGAACATATATTGTGTTTTTTTGGTAAGTATTGACCCAAGTTCTCACCCCCTTTTTTTTTTGTTTTTTTATTGATGTCCAGTGGAAATTCTACATGGAACTTCCTTCACCCCGGGGAAGGGTGAAGGAGTATGCCGGACTCCTTCCGGCTAAAACCACTGGAGCGGTCATCTTCGGCACCGAAGGGGGGCTCCAGGTCCTCGTAAGATCACACTAGAGCCGCCCATTGGTGCCACGCCTTTAGGCACATCTCAGAAGGGATGACTGTAAAGCGGTCACCCTCTCTAGCGGAGGGAAGGCGACTGTAAAAAGGTCGCCCCCCCAGGCACTTCTCGGGGAGGATTGTAAAGGATCCCCCCATGCCTCGCTTTGCGCTATGTTGCGCACACGGCGGCACGTGACCACGTGCGCGCCACCGTCTTCCCGGGGGTCGCTCGGTGTGAGCACGCAGACTCCCCAATCTACGCACCCGCGACCCCCGAGAAGTTCTCACCCCCTGCAGTATGTCGTGCTATTTACTGGACTTCCTGTATATTGTAGCGTATTTGGCGTGGAAAGCATCGGACGTCTCTGCGTAACGCTCCCGTTAGAGAGGTTAATTTTAACCTAATCTTTTCAATATGCGGTTTCCAGTTCAGGTGGTGGTCCAACTCCTTTGGCTATTATTTTTTCCAACAACAATTATGTAGCTTAAAGTTCTTGAATAGGCTAAGTACAAATGTTCTGCAGCGAACATAACTTAATGTGACATGACATGTGACTTAGTGTGAATGATAAGTTAAATGATTGTAACTTGTTTTTGGTAAAATGGAATTAAAACTGATTATTTATAAAATTATGCACTAAATATTATAATATTTTAATTAGTACTATTTCGAAGTGTTATTCTTTTTAACAAGTTGCAAGGTAATTTAAGCATCTTAACGAGATGAGTAAAGTTGCTTATATACCTACAGTCACCATAAACATTTAAAAAACATTATTTTAATCACTTTTAGCCAATCTTGAAGTGAATTTCTTAGGGTTATTAAACCTTTGGCTTCAGTCGAAGCTTGTGGTGATAGCCGATTTATCGGCTTCGGCCAGAAATCTACCTTCTTATACTAATAAATCCATTTGTTATAATATTTTTGTGTCTAGTTAGCCTAAAAACGTAGAAGTATTTTATCAAATAAAGAAAGAAAGAATTTTTTTTATTTCTAGAAAGACGTTTGAAAGTTTTTCCAATATTCAAAGGTATGCCATGTTTTGCCAGTAAAGCAGTATGCCCAAATGTATTTTATTTTTTATTAATTAATCTTTTTTAATAAAATTCTCAATCTCGTGTACTTAACACGAGATTGAGATACACATTCATACATTTTCACAAATTACAACATTAAATTTTAATTGTTACTACTAATGTCCTTCTAGTAGTGTTTTGTTATAATTATAATGTTACTAATAATATAATCAATTCCTTACTAAAAATAAATTACCAGTGAATTAGGGAAATATATTTATCCTTCGCTGGTATTCCTATAACTAAGCCAAATTAAATGCACGTCAGTTAAGTTTGTTTGCAAACATTCGTGTGACCTCTAAATTTACAGGGATTATAGTGACAAACCAATATTCTTATAAGTCTAAAATTATGAGGAAAATGGACTCTAAAATATCAGTTTTAGGACAGAATATTACAACACATTTGTAAAATTTCCATAGCACACTATAGTTGGTCATTTATACGACAAAATATGCAATTTACCGATAAAAGATTATGCTTTCCATTTTTCGTCCATTATCGCTCTTACAGCCTAAAATGGCACAGTGCACGATGCTTTAAGGGTTCAATAATATTCACATTGTGCACAATCACACAAGTTCCCAAATATATCACTTCATCATATCGGCCATTCATACGACCACTGCTGAACAAAGGCCTCCCTCATAGATTTTCACAACTGTGTCATCATTTTGGGGGGTATTTGCCAATACTCACCACGCTTGGCAGGCGGGTTAGTGAGCGCAGTATGGCTACCGTTTCACAGAAGGGACGCTGCTGCCCATCCCTCTGGTTTAGATTCCCTTAGTCGCCTTTTACGACATCCACGGGAGGAGATGGACTGGTGCTATATTCTTAATCCGGACACCACACTTTTATCACTTATTAGGCTGAAATACAATTCGCCAAGATATTTCATTAAATTATCTAACACCAGTTTAATATTTTCTGAAGTTTACGCGAATAGCATCCATCGAATTGAAAATAGTTTACGGAAATATATCGCGTTTAATTAATTCACTCTATATACCTGAAATAATCATACGTGCAATACACAATTAAGCAACACCTTTATTTCAGTCACCATTTCAGCCGAAAAAAATCCACTGTTGGACAGAAGCCTCCCCAAAAGATTGCCACTACGACAGGAATGGGTTTGTGTTGTGTGCTCATTGGGGGGTTTCGCCATAATCACCACGCTTGGCCGACGGGTTGGCAATCGCAGCTGAGTTATATATGTACTCGAAAGACGCTGATACCCAACCTCCGACAAATCCCGTAGTCGAATTTCACGACACCCATGGGATGACATGTGGTGGTGATATTCATATCCGGCACCACATGGCCAGAATACATGATAAACTTAAAGATAAAATAATTCTGTTTAAGTAAACAATGTAGGTAATTTTCCACGAAACGAAAACTTATTAAATGGAATATTCAAGCTCATTTTCTTACCAAAGCGTAAAATGGATCGATATTATGATGAAATGCCTATATTAAAAATCTGATATAAATACAGATCAAATCAAACAATATTACTGCTTCAAATAGTTTAAAATGAAAATATTTTTTCAATTTATAAGATTGACGCCATTCGGCTCACCGCGGGAGCATTATGAAAATATTGGATACATTGCAAACATACATTCAAAAATATTTATCACCTGCTCTTGGGAAATATTTTGAAGGAGATCTCTTCAATATTTTCTAGTTGTAATTCAAAAAGCTTTCACGTCTCAGAAATTGGGTACGTATCTATGTTGAATCTTAAATTTGGTTCCCAATTTTTTGTGAATAACGTAGTAAATATTCAGATTGACGATTACGAAGGATTGCTATGAAAAGGGTTTGTAGTTTGATAACGAAGTTGATTGTTTTAAACGTTCTTAGTTTGTAAATTACTCAACTGTATTATCTATTACAGAATGAACATAAAAGTTGTAGTTGTAGTACTTCTTAGTTTCGATTCAAATTGTTCTGATCCATTATCTGAAATTGATTTTGTCGGTATAAGAATGGAATCGATAGCATTCTAGCACTATTCTATGGTAGGTGCAAATTTAATAAAATAAAATTGTAGTCCACACTGACTTCTTGACAACGTCGCGTTGTGGAAACTATTAAAATTACAAAACTGATAAGGCTTTCAAGAGCAGATGAAAAATATATTATATAGCGACTGTTAGTTCTAAAATATATTTTCGTTGAACGCCCAGCTATGCATGCAGGCAGGAAAGTAACGGCATAGCTATAAACTTATGTAACTTTTCCTATATCCAAAAACAAACACACGTCGACCTGACTCTCGGAGTCACGGCTCAAGGATCACACGTAAACAGACAAATGCGCCGAATCACATATTAATATTCATCAACAGACGCTCAAATATTAAGCAGACTAAGAACATAAACCCGCCTCATGTTCCCAACACAACACGTACCCATATGGTGTCATATCCAACACAACAACGCTTTGGAAATTTTTGCATTGCAAATGCAATGACTGCATTCAAATATATTTAAGTGAAAATGTAATTAAAACTATGAACCATTTATTTTATGCGTTTCGGTGGGGCGAGTAGCGTTTTATTAGCCCTAATGTTGTTTGGACGGCATTCATTATGTTTATAAGATGACTGGAATTCTATGCATTTTCATTTAAACTATTACTACTATGTTACCATCATATTTTCACGCATTAGTTGAACTTGTTTTATGAGAAATATGGATTTATTGGTTTAGATATAATTTTATATATTCTTTAGTTTGCATGTTAGTATGTTAATGTTATATTTATTATGGTCTATAGCATCGAGTCAAACCAACCTGATACTCTTCTACTTTCTTTCTTCTTCAGTCTCGTCTTAAGAGCCATGCCATTTAACTGCTGAACTATAAGCATTTTATATATTATTGTAGATCTGTGTATAATTAGACTATTCCAATTAATTAAGGTTATTGCTGCATTAAGTTTTGTATAACATGCCAACGCACGCAATGTCATAAGGGAGAACAAGCGAGTGAGATTTTCTTTCGCTATTCAATAGTTTGCCGTGACTACTTCAGTAAGTAAGGCTCGGTCAAATGAATAAAAAGTTCTTTAGATGACGTGTTCATACCACGGTATAATTTCAAGAGAGGGAAATTTTCTCATGTAGGTGGAATGAAGCTTTTATGTAATATCTTGCAGTAATATAAAAGTATACAGAAGGTTTGTACAATCGATTTCGTATCGGAAACAAATCAGAACTGATTAAAAGTGGAACCTTTTAATTGGACCCAATGAGTGCAGACTAGTTTTTCACCAACTCAGCAGAGGTGAAAGTGGAGGTACAACAGTATGACCTTTTCTCAAACCTAGCCGACGACGATTGATAATATTGTAGAGAAACTCTATGGGAGTAGCGATTATCAACACGGTTTTTTTTGGAATTTGCGACTAAGTATTTATTTATTTATTTAAACTTCTATGTACATAGATGGTACACAAGGCGGACTTAATGCCATAAGGCATTCCCTACCAGTCAACCTTTGTGTAAAAAAAGCACATCGAATGAGGTACAAAAACAAAGCTATAGATAATATTGGGAATGGGCACATCATTGTGACAAATTGAATTAAAAGAGGAATAAATACATATACTAATATAAAAAATGATACTGTATATGTTGCAAAATTATATATAATTTAAAAGAATACGTAAATATCTTATCTGACGTTAATATCAAGGCTAATGACGAAGACTTTTTGTATGATTGTAACGATTGAAAGAAGTGTTCACGCACTTTACGTTTGAAGGTGAATTTACGCGGAGCTTTCTTTATATCGAGGGGAAGCGCATTCCAGTTTGATTGTTGAAACAGCAAAGGAACTGGACACAAATCCAGTGTGGTGGGGTGGAATATTGAGAATTAAATTTTTCAGAAGCACGAAGGTTATGATTGTGAGAGCCTCCCAAAAGTTGAAAGAATATTTTAAGATAATCAGGAGCACAAGGATCGTTTAAAATAGTAAAAAGCAAACATAGTGATCTGACGGCTCTCCTCTGTCGGAAAGGTAGC
Source organism: Diloba caeruleocephala (assembly GCA_947459985.1). Taxonomy (NCBI): domain Eukaryota; kingdom Metazoa; phylum Arthropoda; class Insecta; order Lepidoptera; family Noctuidae; genus Diloba; species Diloba caeruleocephala. The sequence continues at coordinate 17,341,289 of OX381615.1, forward strand.
CATTTAAGCTTATATCTGTAGGAAGAAATGTGGTCGTACTTTCATAATCCGAAGATAAAGCGGATACCATTGTTGAGAAGACGATCAATTAATCAATTAGAGGAAGCACAAGTGACTGGACCAGAAGTGTTTTTGTGTTAGGTGGAAGGAAATTTTTGAATTTATAGAGTGATCGCAGTGTGGCCGTGACGCTCTGGCTTGTCTGACTAACTTGCTTAACCCAACTTAGCCTCTCATCTATATCGAGACCTAAATTCTTTCCATTAGGTGACAGGGGGATAACATTATTATCAAAAATGATTGAGGTAAGGTGTTTGATATTTACATTCTTAAGGTGGAACGGACTACCCATACAACACCATGCTTAGAAGACCAGTCAGCGATTGCTCGATGCGATTGATCAGCAGTTAAGCAAGAAATACTTGTATCTAAGCTTTCCAATTCAGTTTGAGTATATAGTGTTGTTGCCGTGTGGTGCCGGCTCAGAATGCCACCGCCCCATCTCCTCCCATGGGTGTCGTAAAAGTCGACTAAAGGATTAGTCGGAGGATGGGCAGCAGCGTCCTTCGAGTACATTAACAACTCAACTGCGATCGCCAACCCGCCTGCCAAGCGTGGCGATTATGGCAAAACCCCCCAATGAGCTCAAAACACATCCATATCGGTGGTTGTGATGATCTTTGGGGGAGGCCTGTGTCCAACAGTGGACTTCATTAGGCCGAAATGATGATGATATAGTTGTAAATCATCAGCATCACCTTAACCCATTTGACTGCTATTTCAAGCATCAAGTATTCAGGATTGCTGTTATAAAGCAGCGGTGAAGAATAAAGAATTTTAAAGGGGATGCCACTACGAAGTTAAATAGCAACACCCCCGGCCCTTTTTCCCGTGCGATCATTGCGAATAAGGATGAAGCCAGGTAGGCAAAAGGAAGTAGAAGGAAGTTCGGGTTTAAGCCAACTTTCAGATACAAGAATAGCGTGCAATGAGACGTCGTAAAACATATCATAATACATAACATATCACAATAAATCCAAGTGATTTTGGGGAAAACCTTGCGCATTGATATGACAGACATTTAAAGACATTGGCAATTGTTGAAATACGTTATTTAAATGATGATTAAGAGAAAAGGAGTTATTAGAGGAGAGATTAGGAGAGAGGAGAGTCATCGTCAGACATATTATAATACTATAGATAGATAAATATGTAAAAATAATTATATTAAAGACTAAAATTATGGAACAAAAAAAATGTACTTAATTGCAATACCTGCCGGTCCACCGTTTACAGCAGGTATGGGCAACCTTTGACATGTTGAGGGCCAAACTTTAGCGTGCAAATACGTTCACTGGCCGCGTTTAAAAGTACTTAGTGCATTTTAAAGAACTGATAATATTTTTTGCAATAGATATTAGACATGAAATAATACGACAATGTTATTATAGTACAATTTATTAAAATAACAAAATGAAATTGAAAAAAATGGTACATTATACGAGTAATTAAATCGTTAAATTTGCAATTGTTACAAACTATGAAAGTTAAATACACCGAAATCAATGTGACACTTGAGCTTGAATTTGGGAAAGTAATCCATCGATATTTGGATTAATTCCACTGACAAAGACGTAAAGAATTTTCCAAATTATCGTCAGTCAGTCTTGTACGATGTGTTGATTTATTAACTTTCATCAATGAAAAGAACTGTTCGCATTTATAAGTACTACCAAACGCACAAATCAATCTTCTTGCGAATTTTCTAAGCTGCGGAAAACTGTCTTTATCTAGGTATTTTTGTAGAAATCGCACAACTCTACGTCTTCAAATTTGGATTTTAGGAGTGAGTTTTCTTGAATCTCGATCAACTTGATTTGCCAGTGTATTGGAGCATTTTGCACATTACATTTTGTAGGAGTAGCAAATAAACTAAACAGTCTTCCATGTTTTTGAAGTCGCTAAATCTGTTCGAAAATTGTTCCGACAGTAACTTGAGTTCTTCAGCATATTGAGCATAAGCAATATTTTCATTCGCAGAGAGCGTGTTGAAATGGTATCTGTAACCAGACAGCATCTGTGACTCCCGCAAGCGTAGTTTGATCTGAAACGCTTTCAAATGGCTGTACATCATGTAAATCATTTACTAACTGTCCTTGTTTTTGAAGTTTCAAATTTAAATAATTCAAATAGCCTGTAAGATCGACCAGAAATGCTAAGTCACACATCCATTTTGGGTCACTTAATTCAGATAGTGGTTTATCTTTTATTTTCATAAAGTCTGATATCTCATTTCTAAGCTCGTAAAACCGTTTCAACATTTTTCTTTTGCTCAGCCATCTGACTTCACAATAATATGTTACGTCGTACGTACATAATATATTCAGCTGATATTTCATCCAAAAACGCATTGAACTGACGATGGTTAAGCCCTCGGGATCGAATAAAGTTGATGGTTTTTACTACCACATTCATAACACTCTGGAGTCGAATGGACTTAGAACACAAGTTCTGTTGGTGGATAATGCAATGAAGGACTATCAAATCATCTTTTTATACATTTAATTCTGTTGCTTTTTCATACAAAATTCCGATGAAACCTTTACGTAAGCCGACCATAGAAGGTGCACCATCAGTGCATACTCCAATTAATTTTGACCATGGCAAGCCAAAACTTGTGAAGACCTTTTGAACTTCAATAAAAATATCCTCTCCGGTAGTGGTTCGTTTTAGCGGCTGTAAAGCAAGCAATTCCTCAGTAACAGTGAACTCCTTATCAACACGTCGAATAAATATAGCCAGTTGAGCTGTGTCAGACAAATCGGTGCTCTCGTCTAATGCTATGGAAAATGATTCAAAACCAGCCATACGTTCAGTCAATGTTGTTTTTATATCATTAGCCATCATTTCTGTACGTCGAACAACAGTTCGCCTTAACAAACTAACTTTTTCAATTTCATTTTTCTTTTCAGAACACAAAATACTGCAAACTTCTAACATACACTCCTTGATAAATTTTCCTTCGGAAAATGGTTTTAATGCCTTTATCAATTTTGAGCTAACTATAAAACTAACTTTCACAACATTATCAAGTTGTGTTCTTTGTTTATGAAACATTTGTTGCTGTTTTTCCAAATTTGTGGTAAGCTTCTGGATTTTGTCTATTCTTAATTGTCCTGTCAGTGAGTGCAGCGTAGCATGCTTAGTTGAGTAATGCCTCTTTATATTGAATTATTTCATTATTGAAATGGATTCATTACACAGCAAACAAATAGGCTTACCATTGTGCAAGATACAAAATAATTCTTCAGTACATTTTTCTTAAAACTGCCGACCCAGGTATCTACTTTTCGTTTCTTTCCACCAGACATTTTTGTTTACTTTTCGTTCAATAAACTTAATAATAATAACTATAGTTAGTAACCACTCAAGATGCACACAAAGTCACAAAGCAAGTTGACGGCTCGAGCAGTTCGCTAGGATATCGCTTGTCCAAGTTATCACCTCGGTAGCTTGATCGAGCAAGCCGAGTGGCGGAAATTATTGCCGGATCCGGCCCGCGGGTAGGTTGTTGCCCATACCTGGTTTACAGTATCAGTTAAATGCGAGCATCCAAACGCATTCCTTATTGGTCAAAATATTGTAAAAACCTTAGACATAATGGGAAAAAATACAAACTGACAGCAACATTATAAATTGCCAGTATGGTATTAACACCTTCATTTGTCCGTATGGACGGATATACAACAAACTGACAGCTGACTGACAGAGCAAGAGAATTAACAGTGAAATGCGTCGGTAGAAATATAACAATGAAAAACAACAATAAAGCATAACAGACTAAAAGAAAAATCGAATATCTTGTTACTGTTTCTTTTGTACATTCCGCCTCGACCTCGTGGATAGCTGCGTAGGGGCCGGACTTGTACTTGACGGTGGCGGTGCTGGCGCCGGGCTTGCAGTCTGCGGTTTGAAATCGGTTGCACCTTTCAGCAACTTACCATGCTTTTCACCTAAAGCTACGACTTCTTCTTGACTCCAAACACGTCGACGCTTGCCATCGGGGAGCTTGACTTTAATGTTTCCGTCGAACGAACGTCCATGCATTTGTAACCCCGAAGAGTTTACGTCCCGTTGGATAAGCCGTCTGCTGCTGCCGAGTGAGGAATTCAGAGAGTACGAAGGAGGATCCCTTGAGCTTGGTTTTGGACTTCCATATGACATCTTTAACACTGGGGTCACACAAGCGGAGCAAAATGAACTAGTGCCTAGTCTGTGACATACTGATAAGGAAGATGATTGCAAATTAGTTAAGCCCAGCTTACTCTGAAAGACACATGCCACAATTTCAGCTACTCTTTCATCGGGTTTCTCCACCACACCACCAAGTAAAATAAATTTTCTCCTGTGGCGCATCTCTATCACATCGATGCCTCTGCTCACCTATCTGCTGCTGCAACACACTCAGGACACTTCAAACATGCTCCTTGAAGGAACTAAATTCTCGTTGAAGTCCACTCAAATCTGCACTGGGTATTGAAGCCTTTAGATGGGATTCAAAATCGGCCATACGCTGACTGAGAGATGTTAGTGCAACACGCGGGTACTCCGCAAGGTCAGCAACTGAAGTCATCCTGTGAAATTTTGGATACACAGTGATAATGTGAATGTAAAAATAATTATATATCACCGGTAAGTTATTGCAAATATCTTTGCTTAGGGCATTAAGCAATATGTGCTTGGTTATAAATCTATAATCAATTATTAGAGGTATTTTTTTTCTATTTAGCCTAGTATTTTGGACCTACCCAAAAAAAAGTATGCATGAATCGCCGTTGCGCCATCTCTCATGGGATGAAGCAGCGGTGAGTCGCGTATGATTTTGTAAATATTTTGTGTTTTACTACTAACATAGTTCTTAAGTTTTACTAACCTTTTTGAGTCCCGGTCACTTGAATAAAGAGATTTATTATTATTTATTTCATTTAAAACTGTAAAATCAGTTTTAAGCTATATTGCAGTCACTGAGCGGTAAACGATCGGCGATGTTAAGTAACTCTCAACACGGTCAGTCTATGAATGGGTGACCACATAGTAATATTTGAAGTGAGTGTCTGCGTGATTTAAGGGCACGTAAAATCGTCAATCCTGGTTGTTGTCATCAGGCGGCAGTCGCTAAGTTAAATCAGAGTCCTTTGGTTGGCTTGAACAACTCAAGTCAAGTTTGCCACTAACCAAACAAAGAAGAAGACCTATTTATTCTAGTTCTAAACGATTATTGCCCAACCCGTCATAATCAGTCGTGTTACTGGCCATCGAAATTATCCTCGAATTTGTCTGTGAACTGTTTAATAGGACCTGATTACTGAATAAATAATTATATTCTATCGAAGCCGTTATTTATCCCGATTTTCAACTTAAACTTCAATTCAATTAAATTTGTTTTATTTGCGAAATATGGATAAAATTACATTAGATAATAATGTCTTAGGTTTTCGCGAGTATTACACATTATAATAAAACACTTTTAAACGGATTCTATCGCGTATATTTTAGGTTTTTTGTTTTTCCTGACGTTTCGAACACTTTGCAGGGTTCGTGGTCGCAGGATGACTAAGGGCTTAAATTTCGCGCTAGCACCCAGAAAAATCCCTTACGAGGATATAATATGTAATGTCGAGGACTGTCTTGTGAAAAACAACGTGAAAAAAGAAGATTTGGAGGCGATTCGACAAGATATATCAGCAGTATTACGTCGCAGCAAGCCGCCCAAACCGAATCTATCTCGCGATGAATATCTTGCATTAAAAAACGTAAACAAAGACCCAGACCTGACTATCCTCCGTGCTGACAAGGGTAATGCTACGGTCATAATGGACACGTCCGATTACAATCGAAAGATTCTAGAGCTTTTGTCGGATGTAAACACATATAAAAAGGTTAACAAAGATCCAACCAACAAAATTCTCAAAAAGACCTCAGAGTTAATTTGTAAACACTCCGACACCTTAGAATTAGACGTGAAAAAGCTCATTCCATCTTGCGCGAAACCTCCTAAACTGTATGGGTTGCCGAAAATTCACAAAGACAATGTTCCACTGCGACCCATAGTAAGCCAGATTGATACACCAACTTACAAACTGGCACAACATCTAGCGAAGATACTCTCTCAACTTCGTGGAAAGACTAACACATATGTGAAGGATTCCTATCACTTTGTCAGCCATATAAAAGACCTTGAACTAGCTGAAAGTGAAGTGATGGTCAGTTTTGATGTGCAGTCCTTATTCACCAACATACCAGTAAAGGACTGCATGGATGTTGTTAAGAAACGGTTAAGTGAGCATGACATGCCTCTTCAATATGCAGAGTTACTTGAACACTGCCTTACCAATGGCTACCTTTTGTGGGACAATGAGTTTTACCTGCAAACTGACGGTGTGGCCATGGGTTCACCGGTCTCTCCTGTAGTCGCCGATATTTTCATGGAGGACTTTGAGGAGAGAGCACTGATGACAGCCCCGACTATACCGAAGATGTTCAAACGGTACGTAGATGACACTTTTACGATCTTGCCTCACAATAGGGTGACTGCATTTTTAAAACACCTAAATTCAATACATGGTAAAATTCAGTTTACTATGGAATTGGAGGATAATAAATCCTTAGCCTTCCTTGACATACTTCTCATCCATAATCCTGATCATTCTGTTAGTCACACCGTGTATAGAAAGCCTACCCATACAGACAGATACCTTAACGGTGAATCTCACCACCATCCTTGTCAGTTAGCTACCGTGGCTAAATCTTTGTTACAGAGAGCACACAGCATCTGCGACCCCGACCATCTGGCAGGGGAAATTCACCATGTGAAGGAAGTTCTCCAGCGTAACAATTTGAGAGCCCCACATCCCCGTCGCAGAAGCCGCCCGAAACCCACCACGGTTGATCGACGACCCGCTGTTTTACCATATATTAAGGGAGTCACGGACAGAATTGGTCATATCTTGAAGCGTGCTTCTATTAAAACCTACTTCAAGCCGCATAAGAAGATCAGCCAACTTCTCAAACCAGTGAAATGTCACATACCTTTACAAGATGCAGGAGTCTACAAGATTGACTGTGAGTGTGGGTTGTCATACATAGGGCAAACAAAGCGTAGTATAGCCACCAGGTTAAAAGAACACATAGCTGACGTCAAGCATAGACGCTCCACAAAGTCTGCAGTGTGCGAACATGCCTTAGATAAACCTAACCATTTTCTTCGTTTCGATCAACCTCAAGTCCTTGCGAAAGAGAACCGATATGTACCAAGAATGTTTCGTGAGGCTATTGAAATTAAAAAACATCCTAATTTTAATAGAGAAGATGGCTGGCAGGTACCACCAGTTTGGAATCCTGTTATTAAAATAATAAAGTCCCAAACTAAATACCACACTAAAAAACATCAAGACACTGTGAGTGATTACTGCGTGCATCGAAATAATTTTTGATTTTAATTGTACGGTAGATAAAATAAAATAACTTTTTAAAATCTGTAACGACGCCTGTCACCTTAGTCATCCTGCGACCACGAACCCTGCAAAGTGTTCGAAACGTCAGGAAAAACAAAAAACCTAAAATATACGCGATAGAATCCGTTTAAAAGTGTTTTATTATAATTACATTAGATGTTAAAAATATTTACAGTATCGCCATTCAACTCTTAGATAAGCGAAATTGTGGAAGATTACACGACAGAAGCCACAAGCTTCTGTAGTGTAATCTTCCACAATTTCGCTAATGTAATGTACGGCAACGTTTCTCGGTGTTCAGATTAATCAGTATTTAAAAATTCATAAAATATTTTATAAAATGAGTCTACAAAATAATATCGGCAAAATTGTAAGGTTTTCAATTGTTTTCCAAGCCAATTTTTAGGACGTAACTTCGATCGTACATACTATAACGACGTAAAAGCATTGAAAGTCTTGTAGGTAGTCAAATTATGTAGACAAATCTTTTGTGGTCTACCCTAATGTCATACATGATTTCGACGCACTGTCTCTCGAACCTTGACGGCTCTTTTGTTACTTTAAACAATCAAAATTTCACAGGCTATTGCGGTTTCCAACGACTTGTGTTGCGGTATGGGGCGACTGGCGGGTAACATAAAAATACGCTTTTAAATAAAGAGTTGGTTGAGTGTTACCATATTCAGAGCTTAAAAATGTTGGTTTCATTTTTCGAAATTAAAATGCGTACCTTAGTTTAGGACTACAGAACGCGGATCTTTTCACACGAAAAACGTAAAATTGTTTATAAAAGCGTTAATTTCTATGAAAACGCGTTTTAGTTGAAACAATTATAAAATAAAAAGGGATTGCTTTAAAAACATCTACTCAGATACCGTAAAACGGACAAAGGAAAGTAGAATAAACCGTTCGGTAAAGTGGAATTTCCGTTTGAAACGTCTGTAGCGACAACGGCATTTAAACGAACTTAATTTGCGGGAATTTGCGATGTAAATAAGGAATTGTTTAATGACCTAAAGTCCACTTGGACATTTAAAAAGAGCAAACTGAGCCTTTTAGTGTTACCATTATGACGAAGACATTATTAATAGGGAGAGAGGGCTTTATTTTGTCTGTCTCATTAGTCTTTGTAAACTCTTTATTCTGCTCGATTGCGGGGGTATTTCTTTGATTTTTTGTAGTCTCAGAATATTTCACTAGAACGTTCCGTGGCAAATGAATCAGTGCTTATACAACCATCAAGCAATAAATTTGAATTCCGTGTCAAAACTTATGAAACATTACAATTTGAAGAAAATTGTTTATGTTGTACCTTATAAAATCAAAGATAGAGATGAGACCCGCTAATGTTCAATATATAAGTACCTAAACTGAATTATTTTGTTACTTCATTAATATAAATATTACAGCTGATTTAACATTAACAATTGATTTGACAATTCCAACATACTTGTAAATTTAAGTAGAAATTGTAGAAACACTTACTTTAATGTCACTTTACATTGAGTTTCGCAGCTGACTTAAGTTTACATAAACTCTTTATAAAATATTTGAATTGTAAAACATTGCAACGAAGTAGTTTACGAGTTCTGAAGAAGTTATGTGTGATTACAAATTCATTTAACGGAGTAAATTGAGTTATTCTTGCGTACTAATTTAGAAATTAGACATGGTTGTGTCCATCTCCATACATTTCCACACTTGTGTCCTAATTTTAGGGGGAAATTCCCAGTACTCACCACGCTTGGCAGGCGGGTTGGTGAGTGAAACCCATTAAGGATAGATTTTATATTTCTTACAATTTATAATTTAAAATCTCATATGGATATACTGACATAATGCTATTAACCAACCTTCGCCATTCGCGTTGATTTTATGAACCTCTGGAGGGGTTTTGGATTGCTCTTTAATGTCGGCTTTGTGGCCAAAATATGTGACTTTACTATCTCAACTATGATTATACTTTATTAAGATCTGTTTATTCTTTACATAATATACCAGTTCGATATCTACCAATTACGTAATACAACTCGATTTTCCTTCGCGAATTTGCAGTGAATTGGTTACATTTAGCTACAGCCCTATTAGTCTCGGATCTTGTCGCGATGAGTTGAGCTAAGGAGCTTTACTTTATCTTAATATTGTCAGTATATGCCGCCTTATACATATTTAGAGGCAGGAAATCTCCGCACTGGTTTGATCTCAAGAGATTGAATTGTGCACATTTCGTGTGACGTGTTAGGTAAATGACCGTGTTACTTTAAAAGCATTATAAGGATTGAAGCGCATTAAGGCACTCAGGGTAAATTGTCCAAAAAGAAAGAAGATGAAGTCATACATTTCCTTCAAAGGTTTTATACTTAATTCAAGTGCCGATGTGTTTACTTGCGAGATTATGGGAAAGTATACATTTATGTTAAGAGGTTTTTGCACATTTTACTGCTTTGTTATGCATGTACTTTTATACGTCTAACTTTAATTTTCATAAATGTAATATATATTTATAATTGTACTATGTATTGTATTGTTTTATGTAGAAAAATGTATTAATAATATATTTATTTTATGTGCTGTTTCTTAGGTTTTTGCTATTATTACACATTATAGTAAAAACACGTTTGAAGGTTTCGAAAGTGTTCGAAACGTTAGGAAAAACAAAAATCAATAATATACGCGATGCAATCCGTTTGCAAGTGTTTTATTATAATCTAATTTCTTTCAAATTAAGCGGCGGGTGAAACCGCGGTTCACAGCAAGATTTTTGTTATTTGTCAGAAAAGGTCATGCTAGTGGCAACGACAACTGTTTCAACTTAATCAGATTAATGATTATGAGGAACGTATACGGGACAAACAAACGAAGAAACATTCATTTTTATATTATAGATAGGCCCGCGTAAGCTCTTAAGAATCTTAAGTAACCCTGTAGTAAGAAAATCTGCATTTACTTTTAAAACAAATACTGTAAAACACCATGAATCTAACAGCAATGAACATAAATAATTCTAAAATTAGTTTAAAAAAACTAAAAAAACACGCTAGGTTGTACTGAACTGAGTGCCCGAAAGAGCAAGTCTGGAACTGCACGCATGCGTAGTTCGCGCACTAGCTCTGTCTCCCTTACTCGCATGCAAAGGATGCGGAAAGAAATTAATTAATCCTGGCGAATCTAATTAGGATAATCGGATATTTTGATCGGATTATTGCATTGTCATCGACCTTTGACAGGTGTGCAAAGTTTGAATCAAATCTGATCGTTCAAAGTAGGGCAAAATCGAGCTCAAAGGAGTCGGTTACAAACAAACATACATACAGGTGAAGCTAATAAAAGCGTGTTAAAATCAACGATATAGAACGAACGTGTTCACTTGGCGAAGACCAAAACCCACGACCTTTGAAACACGATAGGTATTCCAGTAATCTAGACAAACGGTTATCGAAACTCGGTTATTTTCATTCCTGCATGTTGGATCCGTAGATTGTACAAAAAGAGGCATGTGCTATATATGAGAAAGGTTACTATTTATTTTATTTCAAAATTGTTATCATCATAAAGATTCGCTCATTTCAAAGGTCGTGCCATAATAAATATATCCGACTTTGTTTAACTGACTATGGATTCATAATATTTTCTGGAGTTTACGCAGATAGCATCAATTGAATTGCTTGCTTAGCTTACGTAAATATATCGCGTTTATTTCATTGATTCTATTTATCTACGTGCAGCATCCATACGTGCAATAGGAAATTCAGTGCAATGCACACATTTGTATAGTGGCACATAAATGCATGCAGGATAAACAAATGAAATAAAATACTACTAACAGCAGGTATATTGGGTCTCTAGTGTGATCATACGAGGACCTGGAGAGCCTCCCTTAGGTGCTGAAGATGACCGCTCCAGTGATTTTAGCCGGTAGGAGACCGGCATACCCCTTTTTTCATTCATTCATGAAGAATTTCCACAGGGCACCAATAATAAAAAAAAAACTCATATAGGGTAGAACATAATATATGGTTTTATTCTATAATTCATATATTAAATGTGCATTACTAATATAATAATTGTTTGTCCATGGATTGCACGTAGCACGTATGTATACGGCACGTATAGATGCTGCACGTAGGTATAGAGAATTCTGTAAGCTATTTCTATTCGTATTATTTGACGTATAAAGTTGAATGTTAGTAAAAAGAAGGTGGTGACCAAATTTTATGTAACATATGTTGTATATAGCATGTCATGTAACAGGAAAAACAGTTTGACTAAGTTAAATATACTAGTTAGCCGGATGATGGGCAGCAGCCTCCTTCGAGTACACTTATAACTCAACTGCGATCGCCAACCCGTCTGCCAAGCGTGGCGATTATGGCAAAACCCCCCGATGAGCCCACAACATACCCATATCTGTCATTGTGGTGATATTTGAGGGCGGCCTGTGTCTAGCAGTGGACTTCATTGATGAACTTAAATATAAAACAGAACCATATCTCCAATAGTTTAGGCGCGTACATTGCGGTTCTACGCACTAATAGTGCAACTATCCGTGTAGTGTCCGGATTAAGAATATAGCACCACTCCAGGCGACTAAGGGACTCCGAACCCGAGGGATGGACAGCAGTGTCCCTTCTGTGGAACAGTAGCCATGCTGCGTTCACCAACCCGCATGCCAAGTGTGGTGAGTATTGGCAAAATCCCCCAAGAGGATGACACACTTGTGAAAATCTATAGGGGTGGCCTTTGTTCATTAATGGAGGTACTTTGGCTGATATGAAGTGCACGTTATTATCTCCACGTTCAGTTACGTTTCGTGTGGTTTCTGGAAAAGAACAAACTGCTCCTCACCACCCATGGGTGTCCTAAAAGGCGACTAGGAGTTGATATCAAAAGGATAAGCAGCAGCATCCTTCCATGTGCTAATAACAACAGTGCGCTCACCAATTAACCTACCAAGCGCGGCGATTATGGTAATATCTGCTGAGTGCTTATTGGAAGATCCATAATCAGCATTAAACGTTTACGGGCTGATGTGTACTCTCTCCATATCCTTTATTGAGTATGCTCGATATATATAAAAGCGCCAAAAATGACGTGCTTTCTCGTCTCGTCTCTAGCTTGTTTCTGCGATGTCAGATTAATTCGGCTCTTGTGAATAAATATGTTGCAGTGTACGGTAGCTCTTTAAAAGATTATGCGATTCCCCCAGCGTTTGCACAACGATTGAATAAATACTAAAATATCGGCGGCAGCGGAGGTTTTCATAGTCAATTGCACTCATCATCATCATCATATCAGCCTAGAATATACCCACTGTTGAATAAAGGCCTTGCCACAAACGCCTGATGCCATGTTTCGTCGTTTTGGAGGGAATTTGCCAGTACTCAGCACGCTTGGTAGACCGGTTGGTGAACATGAAACGGCTGCTGTTCCACATTAGAGACGCTGCTGCCCATCCCTCTGGACTTAGAGTTCCTTAGTCAACTTTTATAGCATCCACGTGAGAAGATGGAGCGGATATTCTTAATCCGGACACCACACGGATAGTTGCACTCGCTGATCCGTAAATGATCGGTGAGGTTAAGCAACGCTCGGCGCGGCCAGTCCATGAATGGGTGACCGCATGGTGGTATTTGAAGTGAGCATCTCCGTGCTTCGGAGGGCTCGCAGAATCGTCGGTCCCAGTTGTTGTCATTAGACGGCAGTCGTTAACTCAAGTCGGAGGTTGGTAGGCCACTCTGACACTAGGTTGACAATTAACCACCCGAAAAGAAAGAAACATTGAAATACCGCTATAAAAAAATGGTATCGCATATGAAATATATATTTACCCTTTTTGAGTAAACCATTTTGATAAAGTTTGTCTCAGCTCTGTAAATTTTTTCGTATGTAAAGCTACATTATATCGTTACTGGGATTCGTGTTTATTTTATTGTGATTAAGGTGTGCTTCACTTTTTTATTTACTAGAGTGGTTTCTTGTTTAGTGATTTCATTGAAATAATACAAATTTTAATTTTGGTTAGGTATTATTCCTACATATTCGCATGAATAACCTAAGTAGTTATTTAAAAAAATATCTAAGAAAAGTAAATTGTGTACCATGCAGTACCTAGTTAGGGTAATCTGAAATGTTTAATTTAAGTTATACTAACAAATATTATCAAAATTTACAGTACAAGAACAAAATTCTGCTACCAATTAATTTTTGTTGATGACATCGTTAGATAACTTACAAAATCTGAGATGAAAATATATTGTTTTGGAAGTGTTATAATTACGAATTCTTGGAAAATAGAATCCAAAGGAGGAATTTAACGAAAACAAGTAATTATTTTGGCTACATCCTCGTACTACTAATAGCAAAAAACTGAAAAATAATGGTAAGTACCTACCTTAGCAGACGGATGGGCGTGCCAACTTGCGGCGGAATCGAAGACCTCTGATTTGATGTGTATGTTGTGTGGCGATAAGCACATCAGGCTATGAAGACTTTGCGGTCATTAATTAAAAAAAATTGCTTTGTGGGCAAAGGTCTGGTGCGGACTCTAGATGAGAGACATACAAGTATTCTTGTTCTGTCAGATTCATCTCGAATATTGATAGCCGTTCTCTTCTAAATTATAGTAAGCAGCAAAAGAGGTCGTACAAACGCTTTTGACATACAACCCCACCTTTACTAAGGTACTTGTGAAACGGAACAATAATTGATAATTTAGGATTGTGTGCCGCTGCGTGGCGTTATCAGTTACGCTAAAAATGAAGGGATGCCTTTGAAAAAAAAATATCACTAGTAATAAATGTAATATAACAACAGAAAATAAACAATTGATTTGGTATTGGTCAGAGGTGCACAACTGGATGGAGATAAGTCGCAATTTCAGTCTTAACACGAACATTGCTGATTGTCCCATCTTTGGAAGGAAAATCTTCCTCTTCATTTGCCAACGGTAAAGGAGGAGGCGCATCCGTTATTAAAATTACAACTGTTCCAACCACGATCGGATTAGAGACAGTATTCCATTTATGACGAACTTGTAACGTATGAAGATTTTCTAATCTCCTAAATTTCCGAAATGTTTACAATAAAACATCCAATAAGCGATGGCGAGACAACAAATGCAGATCATCTGTCGCTACATCAGAAGAAGGTTTTAAAAGTAAGAAAATGCGCTGGTGTTAATGCTAAAGGTTCTAAAGGGTCGTTGAAGAGTGTAGTGAAGTGTTTGAAAGCTGACATAAAACTAAATGTGCTGAAATCCCCAGGGAGTTTTACACGTGAGGCTCTTGTAAGAAAAAAAATACACTTTAGTGGATCGGATTCCACGTCCACGTGTGATAGTGAGCTTGAACGGTCTATGACCTGAAAAGGACAAATCTGTTCATAATTAAAAAAAATGGAATTATAATAAAATTTGTAAAACTAAGTAGTGTGCTTTGTGGTTCATATTTTATAATGATCATTAGTTGTGATTCTCTTTTTCAACTTCATATTTATTACTTCTTTAATGATTAATTCTTCTGTAAAAGATAGAAAAATTAACTTTGTTTCTCACAAAAATAATAGAAACTTAATTACTAAACCGTTTTTTTTCATTGTATTACACTCCAATGTTCTATTGTCCACTAAACGGTATTTTTGAATTCAGAACTATGTCTGAAAAATTTGGAAACCGGGTCTTCGATCTTAGGTCTAGCTCTAGCAGTAGCATACATCCGGTTAACTTTCCGAAGAATAAAACTATATCTACGCAGCCTTACGTTTTACAAAAACTAACGTCAAATTTTATTAAACGTAAATGATATAATGGCAGCCGTTTCGTGCGCGGTAACTGCACCATATGCACCAAAGAGCTTTGTTTTAGGGACCCGCGTGCATAACGTTGAACTTTTGCCATTGTTCATTTAACATCATTGGTAGATAGGTATGTTCCACATTTAATTTTAAACTGGTAAATGTTACGTTAATATGCAGGTTTTAGAGGTATTCAAGCAGTAGTGGACGTGGGTCTAACTGCAGAGGGTATTTAATTGAGATCAATTAAATACCCTCTGATTACCATCAGATGATGGTAATGGTGCACCAATTGGGGATTCGACACTATAGAAGTACAGTCGCGAATTGCCCCCATAGCTATAGGACTATTGTTTCAGATGAAAGCTACAGTGATATTGAAAACATGGTATCAGTAGAAAAGACAGGCTCTTTTGTGGCAGACGGTGACGCGTCACTCATAAAATGGGGACCCTAAATGTTCATCACTAAAAGTGACACGGAATAAATAACATCATAACGTAATTTTAATATTATAAAGTCAACCTACAATCAATTAGAAAAGTTTGTCAGAAAATTTAATCTTTAAAATAAAAGACACCGTCCCAACTGACAGATGTCAGGAACGAATTCTCTCGGCGGCCATACTGCAGGTCTTTTAATATAACTATGAAAACTAAGACGTGCATTCAATTTACTAAAAAAATATAATTCTAATTATCTTGGTTTTAGCTATAGCAATTATGTATCCAATTATGAAGGTATACATACCAAAATCGAATTAACATGGTATTGCAGTTAAGATCTTTGATGCCTGGGAGTATAAACTTGAATCATCTTCCCTAGGCTTTTACAACTATGTTGGGGTCGGCTTGTAGACTAACAGATACTGCTAAATATCAGTATTCTACGCGAACCGACTGGCATCTACCTTCTGCAACTCAACCTCTCTAACCTATTCTTTTTCGCTGCGGTTGGAGTCCTCTTTGACTCAGAAAGAGGGCTCCGAGTTCTCGAGAATGAACACACTGGAGCCGCCCTTTGGGGAGTGATGTGCATGAAGGGGTTAGTTGCAGAGGGAAGGTGACTAAAAAGCGGCCGCCCCGTAGGCACATCTCGGAGGGTTCTTATCTACGATTACGAATAGATGGTATTCGTAATCGTTCCATTCTATCTGTGCGCTGTACATACGGTGGCAAGTGACCACATGCGTGACGCTGTCTTCTCGTGCTTCACTCGGTATGAATACGCAGAATCCCCAGTCTTCGTGCCAGCAACTTCCCAGGTTCCCCCACCATAGCGGGAGGAGGGAGCTTCAGGCGCGCTTTTGTTCAACGGTGGATGTCCACTGCTGAACAAAGGCTTCCCCCAAAAATTTCCACGGTGACTTACGTTACATGCCACTCGCATCCAACGACTCCCAGCAACCTTCACCTGATCATCTGTCCGTCTCGTTGGAGGCCATCCCACACTACGTTTTCCGGTGTGCGGTCTCCACTTGAAAACCTTTCTGTCCCAATAACCATCAATTTTACGAGTTCTCAGCATCAATACAATCAGTGGCATTCCACCTCAGCTTACAAATCCTATCAGCTATGTTGGCAACTTTAGTCCTCGGATCTCCTCATTTCTAACTTTGAGCTTACTTATGAGGCCCATAGTGGACGACCATGTTTCTGTGCCATATGTCATCGCTGGAAATATAGTAGATTAAATATGTAAAAGGAATAAACAGTAACTATCTAAGTGCCGATAAGGATATACTTACTACAATCACCGATCCATTTACCAGGTATACTTATTATTACAATAACTCTTACGACTGTAGCGCTTCATTTTCAGCAGCTGAAACCTTCGAGCTGTTAAAACCAAAATTATTTTTTCTTACTGTGCTTTAATTGCCGTGAGCTTGAGCTTTTTCTGCGCACTTAGAAAAAAGCTACGTTGATAAATGCTTATATGCTGATGATAGCAAACTAGCCTGCCTGGTGGTAAGTAGCAACTGGACCCATAGATATCGGCAACGTAGTGATTACTGAAGCGTTGCTGATCTAAGGTTTAAGTTGAATACCTTCTGTTCTGATAATTTCACTGGCTGTTCTTACCCTTCACCGGAATACAACTCTCACACATATTTACTGTGGAGGATAAAATAGCTACTACATATTTCCCCCTCCCCTACGTAGTACCGCCCGAGTAGAGCCCATGACACTGTACTCTACTACAACTAACCTTCTGTTCTGATGATTTCACTGGCTGCTCTTACCCTACACCGGAACACACCTTTCACACATATCTACTGTGGAGATTGATATAGCTTCTATCTATTTAACTCCCTACGAGGTAGAACCGCCCCAGTAGAGCTCATCAGACATTACTCTACTACCACTGACCTTCTGTTCCTGCTCTTCACCCGGAACGCAACTCTGAGACATATTTATTTTGGAGAGTGATATGTGCTTCAATCTAATGTCTTAGGTTTTCGCGAGTATTACACATTTTAATAAAACACTGTTAAACGGATTCTATCGCGTATATTAGCATTCGTGGTCGCAGGATGCTGCAAAGCATTCGAAACGTCAGGAAAAACAAAAATCTAAAATATACGCGATGGAATCCGTTTAAAAGTGTTTTATTATAATACTTCTATTTCACCCCCCATCAAATAGTACCGCCCCATTAGAGTCCTTCACAAAATTGTATTAAGATAACAATGATGCCTTTTTGTTTTTTTTTTTTTTTTTTCGTGGGGAAGTCCTCTTGGACTTCCTCCGCCTTGGGAAGGGCGGAGGGGCATGCCGGGATCAAACCGGCTAAAACCCCACGGTGTCCTTCTTCTTACCTCTGGCCGGGGGTGAGTTGTACGCTTTTCTGCATTGGACTGCTCCCCCGGCAGGTATCGGCTCGTCAATGATTGACGGGCCCCTTCTGTGTGCGGCCTTGTTGTCCGCACCTATCCTTCGGAGAGGCGCGCGCGGAACACGCGCGCCGCCATCTCGGGCCTTTTTCTGTTCGGGCGACGGACCGCCCCTGGTTCGTCGCCCGCAGGCCGCTCCTCATGGTGGCCGGAGATCGTCCAGCGCCCCACCCCGGCGCCGACGCCCGGTGTGTCTTCTGCGGAGGGGATCGGAGATATCCCTCCGTACCCGCTCTGCCGCCTCCTTTGCTTGCATCACTTCCTCGCAAAAGGAGGCGACGGCATCCCACGCGCTCTCGCTCCGGACGATGGACCGAACCACGGCCGGAAGCGAGAGGTCACCCCCTTCGACCGCCACGACGAGGTCACGGCGCTGCGCAGCCCAAGCTGGGCACTCCTCCAACGTGTGCTGCACCGTGTCCTCCGGGCAGTCTCCACAGTGATGACAACCAGGCGTCTCTTCTCGGCCTATTCGACACAGGTACTTCCCGAAACACCCATGGTTCGAGAGTAAAGATAACAATGATGCCTGAATATTACGGTAGGAAGATAGTAACGTCATTATACTGTTATCATCTATTCGAAACTTGAAAATTATGGTTGTATCGCTACAAATTCATAATGTCAGTGCACGAGGAACGACTTTGTGTAGGACAATAATTTTAACATACTTAAATTAAATAAATATTTTCTTATTAAATTTACAATAATTTACTATTATCCACTCGACAAGACAAGAAAACCGAACCACAACACACCCATTTAAAAGTTTAATCAAATGTTATTTCCCTTGCGTCTTTTACAACCTTATTTCGCGATTCTCTGTTGTTTCACTCGTCTTAATGCCAAAAATCTAATAAACAACATTGCTAAGCTTAAAAACAACGCATGCGGCCTCATAATATCAAAGGCAAGAATTCACTACGCCAAACAATAGGTGTATACGTCTCTTTGTTCGCGGTCTTGCATGCACAGGCGTATGGATTAAGCGATACACAATGTAGAGTCAACTTGCCTGACTTCGTAGATAAAACAATCTTCTGATTAAATGGCGGTATTAAGTAAGTTGTTGGTCTTATGGCATGGATGTTCTTATTAGGCCTCGGTGTAAGAGGTCTCCGCTTATACACTTCTCTTTTCATGGCTGTTTTCGTCGTCGTTAATTCGAATTAATCTTAACGGAGATTGGAGAACTGGGTCAAATAGATAGCCGTTACAATGTACAATACACATAAGGCGCGTATCTTCAAATTATCACTGCTACGATTTTTTAATAAGTATATGGTTGAACCCTTGTTATTTAAAGTTTTATCAATCTGCTTATAATATAAGTATAAAGGCACCATATATTATAGTCAATGTACAAAAGTTACGAACAAGAATAATTGTCAACTAGTTCCAGATGTCTAATTTAAACGATAAATGATATTTTGTCTATGCGGTGTCCAGATTAAGAATACAGAACCACTCCATTTCCGCCCATGGATATAGTAAATGGCGACTAAGATTCAACCCCAGCTCTTGTAGCTTGGAGACCATCTGTTGTGCAGTATGGGGTTGCGCGTTGTCGTGCAGGAACAGCGGGGATGAACGATTGATCAAAGCTTGTTGCACATGTGCAAGCATCTTCATCATAGTGTTCAATTCTTCACAGTACACATCTGCAGTAATGTTTATCCAGTTTGGTAAGAAGCTGTGATGAATCACACTAGCACTAGACCACCAAACAGAGACCATTACTTTTCTAGGAGTCATTTTTCTTTTTGGGCATTAATTAGGTGCTGAACCAGGATTTAACCAACTTCGTGAGCACTTGCGATAGTCAAACAAAATTTTCCATTAAAAAAAATCCATTTTTCGTCACAGGTAACAATGTGGTTCAAAATTCCTTCGTTTTTGTATCTGTTTAGAAGTGCAAGGCAGGTCTCGACGTGCACTTTGCGCAAGTTTGTGGGGCACCCATTTCTCAAGCCTTTTTGCTTGCCAATTTGACGCAAATGGACCAATATTGTTTTAATTCTGATGTCGAAAGCTACTGCAAATTCAGCTGTAGATTGAGTATCATCAGATTTAAACTTGAATTCTTCATTGTCGTCTAATGTTTTCGGACGACCAGGGGGTTCATTTTTCTGATCAAAATTTCCAGAACGGAAGCGGGCAAACCAATAACGGCTTGTGCATTCGTTTGTATTGTTCGCTCTGTAAACGTTGTTGATGTTGTACGCCGTTTGTGCCACGACGGTACTCATATTCCATAATTACTAGAATTTTAAACGTTTCCATGACGACGAAAAATATTTAAACGTGACGAAGACATAACACTACTACAATACACATTAAACTGATTTTGATTCATGATAACCACATGGTTCAATTCTAAATAAAAAAAATGTATACATACATACATATGTATATATACATTTTTTTTATTTAGAATTCATAGGCAAACAAAAGTTATTTTTATTTGAAATGTCCAGTATTGCAGAACAGAAATTTTATAGGTAAAGACCTATTATACCTAGTAGACCTATTATATAAGCTTATATTTGTAAGTTTATATTCGCCGTCATCAAAAAGGGTGATATTATTACTATGTTCCGGTTTAAAGGGCACTGTGGCTAATGAATTTACTGAGCATTAGAAACCAAACCACAAATAATTCGAGATATCAAGCGCAACGTGATCCCATGCAGAACTCGTCCTGGGTCTTCTTCTTCTCCATGCTCAGATCGGGATTACACAATATGAAATATAGCAAAGGTTTAGGCAAAAGGGCTTGTCACTCGATTGCCTGCCTGATACCAACTCTCTTTGGATATGCTAGTGTTGGTGGTTTACACACCACCTGCGGGTAGCCCAAAGTACTTTATGGTATGCCCCGAGTTCCAAACTCCCTTCACGGAAAAGAACGAAGCTCTAGCAAAGTACCAAGTTGTTTTTGTAACCAAACCAAATTGGCTTGGTTAAACATTACTCAGCCACATACAACCGAGATTTATTTAATGGTTCATCTTCATCAGATCTATTTTTATTTTTAACTGTCAACTTTGCAGGTGCTATTTTGACAAACACGCTTAGTACTTTTGAGCTGTATTTTATTTATTTTTAACCCACATGATTTTTCATGTTAGTTACCTTCTACGACATCCACGGGATAAGATCGGGTGGCCCATTTTGTGACCGACCCTACACGGAGTTCTTGATAACATTATAATAGTATTACTAAAGTTGCAAGCGAGACGCTTGCCACCAGGCGAACGACGTGCTCGTCTCGTTAAGTTGTATTAAAAAAGTTTTATGGAATATATTTTGCCAATCACCTAAGGTCTATGATATGAGAGATCTATCCGTGTGTTGTCCGAATTAAGAACACCAATATCACTCCATCTTGTCCCGTAGATATCGAAAACGGCAACTAAGGGACTCTAAGCAGAGGAATGAGGGGCAGCGTCTCTTTTGTGGAATAGTAGCCATTCTGAACTCACCAGTCCGCTTGACAAGCATGGAGAGTACTGCCAAACTCCCCACAAAATGTCGCAAAATTCACACGGCATGTAAATCTTATGGGGTTGGCTTTTGTTCAGCAGTGGACGTTTTATTGCTGATATGAAGATGCTGATGATGAATAACCTAAGTTGCCTCACTAATTGCTTGATCCATCAAAAATCCAATAGTTCTGTAACAAATAAACATTCCCGCAAGACATGTGTGCACACATACGAAGACAAACAAAACCCTGCCATGCTGAGTCGGGTAAAAAGCAACGCAACTTTGAATAGACAGGCGTCGCTATTCGCATAACAATGGTCGTTCCATGTCCCAAGTCCACTCAACTCGAGTCACCACGTTTTTCAGCACAACGAGGACGTCCTTTAACACGTTCATGTCG
Organism: Diloba caeruleocephala; assembly: GCA_947459985.1. Taxonomy (NCBI): domain Eukaryota; kingdom Metazoa; phylum Arthropoda; class Insecta; order Lepidoptera; family Noctuidae; genus Diloba; species Diloba caeruleocephala. The sequence continues at coordinate 17,363,379 of OX381615.1, forward strand.
TGTCAGCGGGCTTCGCAACTTGTTCGAGTATGTCGTTGTCGAGGTACCCGCCGGACAGCTCAACATTAAATTAGGATATCCGTCTACCTAAAGCGAGGGGCGGTCATAACTTCGGAAAATTATACGGATAAAAAATTTAATAACATAATACACGGATTAAATATGAGGTTATATCTAATATACATCAATGTGAGTAGTATAGTTAGCCTCAGTTGTTGTGTAAAGTACGAGTAATTTAATGTTTACACTCTAGTTAGTTAGATATCAAAGCTACGGATAAATATATAAAAAAATAACATCACGTTTTATGCTTAAGTCTACGCCAAGTTTCATCATCATTTTCTGTAGCGCCTAGGTCACCGATTGTTTCCCCGAGACGAGAGGGTAGTGGGTGCATTACACCGGGTGCTACCCAATCTAGGGGAACGAGCGAGGAAGTTCGCCGTCTCTACGGAGGCGTCGTGCGGTCCGTGGCCTTCTACGGAGCGCCTGTATGGTCATCCCGGCTGTCAGGCGTCCAGCGCTGCAAAAACAAACTTCACAGTCTGCAGCGCAGACGGATTGCACGGGGATACAGGACAGTGTCGTACGAGGCGGCAACTCGCGTGGCACGCTTTCCGCCTTTCGATATCCAAGCGGAGACGGATGCGTGGGTCTACGACCAGACACGCTCCCTCCGCCAAAGTAGGGAAGGCGTACCTTCAGGGGCGTTCGACAGATTGAGGTGGCTGGCTCGACGGTGCGCACTCGAGATGTGGTAACATCGCCTACAGTCGCAGTTCGCGACCAAGCGCATCGTCGAGGCCATCCTGCCACTCTTCGGAGCCTGGCTCAGAAGGAGTGAGCGCGTCACCTACCGTCTGACGCAGGTATTCACCGGTCACGGTTGTTTCGGTGCATACCTGCACAGAATAGTATGCGAGGTTACGGCACAGTGCCACCATTCTGGAAGCGACCAGGATACCGCACAGCACACGCTCGAGGAGTGCCCTGCGTGGGCGGCCGAGCGGCGGATCCTGATCGAACAGATCGGGCAAGATCTCTCTCTGCCGGCAGTAGTGTCAGCTATGTAGGTAGAGCATGAACATTGGAGTGCAGTGGTCTCCTTTTGCGAGAGCATCATGCTGCAGAAGGAAACTGCAGAGTGGGATCGGGAGAGGGCCGATCCCGCACAGAGAAGGACAAGACGACACCGGGGCAACAACTGTCCCGGTTACCAAGTCCAACACGCCTGAGCCCCCTGCAGTCACTTCATGGTGGGGGGCCTCGGGGATCGCGGGCGCGTAGATTGGGGAGTCTGCGTGCTCACACCGAGCGACACCCGGGAAGACGGTGGCCGCCGTGTGCGTAACACAACGCAAAGCGAGGCTTGGAGGGATCATTTACAATCCTCCCTGAGAAGTGCCTGGGCCCCCCCAGGCACTTCGAGCACAGGCACAGTGCCGAAGATGACCGCTCCAGTGGTTTTAGCCGGTAGGAGTCCGGCATCCCCTTCACCCTTCTCCGGGGTGAAGGAAGTTCCATGTAGAATTTCCACTAGACATGAATAAGAGTCGTGGAAATGTCAACGTGATCCTTAAATATTACAGTAAGGCAGTAGTTATCGATACACTTATTATTTATGTGATAAACAATAGAAGCTATTGGATCATAATAGGTACCATAATTAACCTAAACGCAATTGAGAATAAAAAATGTAAATACTCGTGAAATACCCTATCACACCATTCCAAATTTAATATGTAATGACCAAAACAATCCGGAGCCTATCATTGTATGGGCGTTTGCCAGTCTCCTTCGATTATTGTAGGAATTCTAACTTTGTAAGCATATTCCGAACTGTATTTTGACAATCAAAGTAAGAAGTTCGAGATTGCCAAAATAACAAAAGCTGTTGATACTTTGTCGTTGATGGTATTTGTGACAAAAATAGCAATTTTATCTCCTCAGTCAACACTTTTTGCAGAAATAATTTACATTGACATTAATAACCATAATATATATTACTATGTTCAATTTCAATTATAAAGGTTTACTAGTTTATTTTAAGTACATTTTTCAATAACTAAACGACACAAGGTAAATATTTCTTCCCTGGTATAAGGACTCGCTTCGCTCGGTCTAATAATCCTAAACATAGAATTAAACATATGTTCATCGGCCTAGCCTTTTGCTGACTTTATTTGGGTTGGGTTCCAGACTAAACAGATGTGGCAGAATATCCGTACCCTCAGGTACAAGACATCAAATGTGCTTTTGTCAGAAAAAACATACGCAGACCAAGATACTTCACTCTTTTAAATGTAAAACATTTTCTTATTGATCTACCTTCGCTGGTCAACTATCCTTAACAAGGGTCGGGTAATCCAAGCAAGGGCTACAAAATTTCGCCCGAAAAGGTCTAAAATTTGGCCAATGACGCACTGAGGTCCGAATTCGGTTTTGACAGACAGAATGAATTCCAAGGATAATACGAGTTAGTAACTTTAATTGTGTGTCATTTTCCTCTTGATATTGTGTTGTATGTTACAATGTCTTTAAGAGAAACGTTTATTATTTCACGACAATATATATGGATAGATTACTTTTGCACTTTACTGTTTAATACCTCATGTCTGTTTTTTTTACAATTGCAGATATAAAAGTGATTAAAAACATACCTTCGCCTTGGGAGGGGCGCAGGAGCTTGCTGGATTCTTACTGGCTAAAAGTCCACGATATTCCTTCTACCTCGGAAGGTAGCGACTCTAAAAATGCGGCCCCCCAGTCCCATCTCGGGGGATAGTGAATGATTCTCCGATACCTCGCTGTGCGCTGTGCTGCACACATGGTGGCATGGGCTTAAGTGTGTTGGACCTGGGCATCTGAGCAGCTATTACCCCGGTGCCGTACAGTCGTTCTCTGTGCGTGACCGGCCCTCTTCTAATCACGTTCTGCAGTCGCCTTCTGCAGCATGACGTTCTCACTTAAGGAAACCACTACACTCCAATTTTCATACTCTGCATAGTCTATTGCTGGAAAGAGAAAGATCTTGCCCGACTGATAAACCAGGATCTCCGAAGAGCTGCAGGATGGCCTCGAAGATGTGCTTTATTGCGAACTGCAATCTAAAGCACTCTCGCCACTTATCAAGTGTGCGCTGCCAAGCCAGCTGTCGGCCACCTCTAGAGGCCCGTTTTCATGGCTCTGGCGGAGGTAATGTGTCTGTTCATAGTGCAATGCATCCGACTTCGCCAGGATATCCATAGGTGAAAAGCACGCCAGGAGAGATCCCGCCTCCTAAGACACTGTTCTGTATCCCCGTGGGATTGGTGTAGCCACTCTATGCTTCGAATCATGCAAATTGGCTCTGCAGTACTGCATACCTGACAATCAAGATGGTAGCCTGTATAGGCGCCCCTTAGAGGGCTATGGACCATAAGAATTTCCTATAGAGGCAGCGGACTTCTTCTCTCGGTCACCCGAGGTTAGACAGCAGCTGGTAAAAGGCATACACTACCCTCTTGTTCCAGGGAACAAGGCGCTCTAAGTGCTCTTCGCAACCTCAATGACTGTCCAGGGTGAGGACCTGTTCATGTAACAGCCCACCTTGATTTTCGCTTCACCAACGTATATCCATGAACTGGGTGGTCCTCTGCTCCACGGTAGTGTGCTGTACCATAACAAGTCAGCTTTGCGACGCACTATCCGCAGACCCAGAAGCTCAATTTTACCCACGACAATTTCCACTACTTGCTCAGCAATCCGGATGGTTCCCTCGAAAGACTCCTCACTGACATACACAAGAGTGTCGTCAGCGTAACATACTAAGCTGACACCAGTGGAGAAAACGATACGCAAAACCACGTCGTAGGCAAGGTTCCATAAGAGGGGGCTGACAACCAGCCCCTGCGGAACCTCATATCTTATCTCCATCCGTTTTAGTGTAAAGCCATGTTGCGGGCACCGATAGTGGACCGAATCTTTGGAAATTTATTCTTTTGAATAGCTTCGAAGCCTTGTCGAGGGAGCAAATAGGACGGTACGCAGAGGGAGACTCCGCGACCCCCTATCTTCTTTCCTGATGAGATTCAATCCGGCTTCTTTCCAGCCGGTCGGGAAATCGATGAGATGGAGGCAGCTGGAAAACAGCCGCCTCAAATGGTCACCAAAAGATTGCAGTGCATATACCCACGCTCGGCCTGGAATGCAATCCGGGCTGGGTGCGGTTATGCGAGTCTTCAAAAGGCCAACGGCTCGGACTAACTCCCCTTCAGAGACCCTGAACTCCTCGACCCAGTCTGAGGCAGTCCGGGGTGGGGAGGGACTGGGATGAGAGTAAATTCCTGGCAGGCACCAGCCCGTCTCTTGGTCTTATGGCCCCCCCCGCCTTTACAATAATACCTAGCTTTAATGATTATTCGCTGTTCTCAAAAGTTGCAAAACAACAAATAAAGATGGTGTAATAAAAATATTGTATGACCTAATGAAGTTAAAAACCAAACGATTCACTCGATATTTAGAAATTCATTACACATGTGCAACTTTTTGTAAATCTGCATCTTTTAGTACCAGGAAATCATTCTAGTCATTCGATTTTCCAACGCGTTTTTGAATGAATAACGACGAAACGTGTTGTGGTCGCAGCTTGTACATTAGCATATCCCGTAACACTAAAAGGATTTGTTTATTTTCGACGATGCACAGCAATTTTTATTCATCTGCTATTGGTTTTATTGCTATTGGATTCCGAAAATAACACGTCACCATAATTACTACTGGAGTTGAAAACGCAACTTAGATCAAGATAGTTGTCAGAGCATCCAGCTCCGTTTACACAATGACGATGAATTCCCGCGACCGATGCTTAAAATATTCGTAGTTATTGTGATATAAAGTACTTATTTGCTAATCTTGAATACCTTCTCAATTAATAATATAACTAAATACCTATACAATTTATTATAAGTATTATTGTGAAAACAGGGAACTTCCTGCTGCCAAACTTATTCCTTTTTTTTTTCTCAAAAAATAAGTCATTAATTGCTCGATTTCATTTTATCGTACCTATAGTTTAATTCTAGTCGTCATATCGGCCGAAGTACGTCCATCACTGAACAAAGGCCTTTCCCATAGATGTCCATATCAACCATGTCGCCCGCATCCAAAGACCACGTCAGATCGTCTGTCGTAGTGTCGATTCGAGAATCTTTCTGCACAAACAGCCATCAGTTCTACGAGCTATTTACATTATGAGTATCATTCTAGTCATATCAAGCTTACTATGTGACGGACCAACATACATATAATAAAAATACATACCTTTTAGAAAAGGCATTAAAGAAAAAATGTTTATGCCCGTGTCCCCTACACGAATAAAAAATTAAATAAAAATAGGATTTCCGTGAAAAGAATATTCACGTTTACTTGTACCTAATTCCAAACGCAACAAACACTTTTGATTGTATATACGTATAGTATCTGGAATTGGCATGGAGATTGTTGACATGTAAAATGTGGATTCTGCAATCATCGTACTGACAGTTGTGACAGCTCATGGCCTCGTTGCCAAGAGTGTCAACCAACATCTAAAAAGACTGTCGTTAGGAGGCTACACCAAGGACTTACTACAGAAAGCAGTTCTCCTCGACACTGCATGAATAGTGAGGAGATCCCTTTCTCTGGAACCCTTACCACTGGTAATTTGGACCCTATGGCCGATACGGGTTGGTCGATATTTTTTATTGTTTTAATGTAAGTATTTTTTATTTTTAAGAGTATATTAAAAAAAATATTAATGTATATAAAGCGAATAATAATGTAAATATTCGTGTCAAGTACAAATGTGCTGTTGACCCTAATATTGTTGGGAAACGGTGGGATAGAGTTCTTCCTTCACTGAAGACCACAGATAATGGATAAAGGCAAAATAATCTCATTAGTTATAACAAGAAGCACAACAATCCACATATGTGGTTCTTGAACCAGCGTACTATCAATCTATACTGATAATACGAGATTTGGCAAAGTATAGCCATCCAATTTGGATAATGACGCATATAAAAGATTCAACACAAATGTAGCCTCTATTACAGATTGTTCAAAGTTCGAAAGAAACCCTCGACCCCAGTAACATACATTTTAATATTTATAGTTTTGTTTGCCAAGCTATCCGTGTGTTTGAAAAAATGTTACTGGTCTGCTGGTGTTCTTTATTCTTACGACAGTAATAACTACCATAACTTTTACTTGTATTATATATTGGTAGATATGTAGCAGGTGGCACAAGGGTGGATATTTGTCACAAATATTTGTAATACGAGTAATTTTGAATTTGTAATTACGAGTATATAAAAATATAGCCTAATCCATTTCGAAATTGCAGCTTCATAATTTACGTTAGTATTTGTTTTTAATAATTAAGTTGTAAAGTTACACATGGTTAAAAATCCCTACGAACAAATAAATTTCCTAATAACCATCATAAAGCTCTAATCTAAACTTAATTTAGTAGGAAATCATCATCATTTCAGCCGAATAAAATCTGCTGCTGGACACAGGCCTCCCTCAAAGATCACCACAGTGGCCAATATGTGTGTGTTGGGTGCTCATTGGCACTTTTTCCATAATTGCCATGGTTGGCAGGCGGGTTGGTTATCGCAGTTGAGTTTTTAAATGTACTCCAAGGACACTGCTGCCCATTCTCTGGCTAATGCTATAGTCGTCTTTTATGACGGGATGAGATGGGATGATGCTATTCTTCGGCATACTTGAATAGATGTAGTAGTTCATAAATATAATAAAATTATATTTTAAGTAACGTAGCACCTAGGCGTTTAGGCAGCTACTGTGAGGGACCGAACATTTTTTTTATTTTTTTTATTTGGGACAAGCCCGCCACTCATTCCCAACCACTGCAACTCCTGTAAGCCAGGATTTACAATGGCGACCACCGAAAAGAACACCGATCAATGAATCTCAGTGTGTCCCAGAGAAATGAATAACTGTCTTGGAACCCGCACCGAAATTAATCAGAAAAGAAAACTGAGGAGTAGGAAAGAATATACGTTCCACTTCCCTCCGTAGCAAGCAGGAGACAGAGACGATAGGCCATAGGCACAATAAATGGGAGTTTACAACAGGGTTAAGGAGGGACCGAATATATCATCTTCTCCTTCTTCTTTCCTTAGTCTTAACCTATTATCCCAGATCAGCTCTACTTGTCGGCCTTTTTCATTCAAATCTATTCCGAGCGATTGTGTCATCTATTTTAATTTCTTTCAAGTCCTTCTGGACTTTCGTCAGCTATGGGGCTGGGCGTCTTCGGTGGCGTTGCGTCATGACAAATACACTGAACACTAGTTGTTATAAATAAAAACAGAGATTTGTAGTTGGGTTAGCACTGAAAAACAGCTCTGTGTTGCGGCTAACGTTACAATACAGTATTATGCTGAGTGTTGACCTCGTTGCCACTTTTTAAGACGTGCATCAGCAAACTGTTATTTTTATATGATTATTTTCTTTTGTATCTCATTTTTTTATTTCTATTCTACGATCAATCTTTTTGTTATGGTTTTTTATTGCAAGTTTAGTGTAGATTTTGGTTTAATTAATTTGAATGTACCGGTGCGCGTTTTGTTGTGGTAACAGGCGCTATTCCTTTTCTTTTCTTTTCTTTCCTCGCAAAATACATACATAATTGTGGAATCCATGTTTAGCAGTGGACGTCCTTTTATGATTTTTTGATAATATTTCCTGATATGATAATATTGATTAAAGTATTTGCACAACAGATTCTGGATCACTCCCAAACTAATTAACGGCGCGACAATGAATTTACAATAATCCGGATCGGTGTACGAGGTGATTATATATATATACATTTTTTTTTTTTTTTTTTTTTTAACGTTGCCCCACACTAGGATTTCTCCTGTGTCGTGGGTGCGTTTACAGACATGAATTCCACATACAACACACCCAGACCCCGAACAACTATCTGCAGATCATACAAATATTTGTTCCGTGTGGGAATCGAACCCACAACCCGGAGCGCAGCAGTCGACTGTATCAGCCACTGCACCAACCGTGCCGTATTAAAGAACCGTATCAGATTTCAGAGGCGTATCGACTTCAATTATTGATTAAAAACTGATAAAGGTATATATATGCCGCGTTCCCTACAAATAAGATAAAAAGTCCCCTGTCACCATTCGTGGATGTCGTGGAAGATAAGGGTCTATCTAGAGAACCAGCAACATCCTTTTATAGGCTAAAAGGAACATCATGAGATCATCAATTCGCCTGCCAAGGTCTCCCCTGGCGGTTAATTGCAGCGGTCAATCGGAGACTTGCTAAGATAATATAGTTAAGATGATAAAAAGGTATTGTTAAATATTTTAGAACTCACCTTGAAAGCACTTCATATGAAGAGAAATGATAAAAAACCATTGAGCACAAAGATAAATCAAATCAAATCAAGTCTGATGACTTCTACTGAACTTTAAATATGCAACAACTATTCCAGCCCAAGATCACTACACTATTCCATAACCATCTATAATACTTGAATGTCTTCAATCCATAGCCGAAAGTACAACATAATCCAGTAAGAGCGGTATCGTTAATCATTGTGATACCAAGAAATAAGTGGTAAACATGCCGCCTCCATCATATCCTACCCATGGCTCTTGGCACATCCAATTTGCCGGTATGATACCCGAACAATCTCACTAACAATAGAACCACAATGAATGGAGCTTGATCTAGCCGTAAATACATCAAAATTATGTTTAGCCTCGACGGTATAAGTTGAGAAAAATGGTTCCCTTTCATTTTATTTCTCCATTGTGTTCTTATTGAAATTAATTGGTGCAACATTAATTAATTAGGCTTTTATTTCAAGACTCATTAGTTGAACATTTCGTGTGTAATCAAGTTATTTGCTCCATTGCGTTCACTGGAATACTGATTTTAAAGAAATGATCTTTTTCAGCAACTGGACATAAAAAGACGATAGATATATGGTCTGAAAACTATTTTTCTACAAGCATAGCTTTATCATGTTTTTGTTTCATGGATGTGTGTGGATGTTTAATCCAAAAGTGTTAAATCTTTTTAGCACCCATTGCAATAGACCTTATAATTGTAGATTCTATCTGATACAATAGTTGTAAACTCCAGGGACAATCCGCGACTGCATTTTTATAGTGCAGCCACGGAGAGTTCCCGGTTAGTATCCCATCATATTTTAGACTAGCTGGGACCCGCGGTTTCACCTGCGTTTAATTTAACAGAAATTTAGAGTACTTCGACATAGACACTTGACATAGAATATATATGTTGGATTTCAAGGGTTTTATTTTTTTACGTGGAACCATAAATATTTTTCTAAAATAAAAGTAGCCTAAGTTATTTCTTATAACATCAGCTATCTGCCAGTGAAGGTCCCGTCAAAATCGGTCCAGCTGTTTCGGAGATTACCCGGAACAAACAGACAGACAGACGGACAGACAGACAGGCAGACAGACAAAAAATTAAAAAATAGTGTTTTTGTTATATGTAACGTACATACTTTCATACGCATTTAGTAAATATCTGTTATTCTGACATTACAAACCGACACTTCAATTTTATTTATTTGTATAAATTAATTTCTCTAAAGGGCCTCTGTTGGGCCCATATCCCCGCGTAAGCCTATCAAAGTACAGGGTTCCCCCTTACAGGGGATATAGACCCGCGATCAGCAGTTCCGTTAATATATTAGTTCTGGGTCCAAATTGTACTTGGAAAATCATTGTGTAAACTTTTAATAAAGTGTAGCAGCTCGTTCTAATAATATGGGTTGCATCGTTTTTTCCGTCGGACGTTCGGAACCCTAAAAAAGACTGTCTTGGAAATTAATGGCTTGTATTTAATCGCTTACCAAAAATTTACCTGTTGTACTAACAATAAAAAACTAACGCCTGAATGGAAACCATACCCGCTAAGTGGCGTTGATAAAATAAATATCTAATAACTGTAACGATTTTCATATTAAGTTTCTGCTATAAAATAATAAGCCCATCGATTTACATTTCTGGCATTAGTATATCCCATGGTAGACCATGGGGTAGACCCCAGCCATAACTTAATCGACTGTGACAATGTTTCTTTCAACTTAATTTGATGTGATGGTACAGTATATGTGCTTTTATCTGGATAATCTGGATATCCATATGGGTAAGCAAAATGAGTCATCATTTCGGCCGAATGAAGTCCACTGCTGGACACAGGCCTCCCCCAAAGATCACCACAACCACCGATATGGATGTGTTGTGAACACATTGGGGGGTTTTGCCATAATCGCCATGCTTGGCAGGCGGGTTGGCGATCGCAGTTGAGTTATTAATGTACTCGAAGGACGCTGCTGCCCATCCTCCAGCTAATCCCTTAGTCGACTTTTACGACACCCATGGGAGGAAATGGGGTGGTGGCATTCTGAGCCAAAAAAAAATGAGTACTCGTCTAAAACGCACAACTATTCTGATTCATACATATTTATTTTGGGACTTAATGCGTTATGATACGGAAACCTTATTTTTGTATCCGTTAGATTTATTTAGTGTAATTTTGTTTTACTTGGTCATAATCTAGTTTTGATTTACGTTGCTCGTCTGGTTTCCGGGATCCACGTGGCATCCGGATCCTTGTGGTGGCCGGGTTAAGAATATAGCACTACTCCATCTCCTCCCTTAGACGTAAAAGTAAAAGGCGAATAAGGGACTCTAACCAGTGGGATGGGCAGCAGCGTCCCTTCTGTGGAACAGTAGTCATACTGCGCTCATCAGCCCGCCTGCCAAGTATGGTGAGTATTGGCAAATACCCCCCAAAATGCCGACATAATTGTGGAAATCTATAGGGGAGGATTTTGTTTTGATATTTTCCTTAGCACTAAGTACTTATTTATATCAGTAAGCGTTTAAACTGTACCTGAAAATGATTATGAAATTATTAAATATGCAGCAATTATAAACTTTTAATGTAACTATATTACCGAATATACAGAATGAAATGAAACCATTAACGCATACCTATACATAACTCTTTATTTGCCCAACCGGTCAACACGTAATGTTCTCAACCTTTTAGATTGTTTCATAAAAAATGCGTGCAAATGGCTTTCTTGTGGCGGATGGAAAGGCAACGATAACCCGGAAGACTTTGCCACAAGGCACGAAATGTTTTGGAGGAGGTAAAAGGCTCATAAATCCTTTGCTACATCACGTTAAGGATGTTAGATAAAATAAAGGAAATAATGGGGAAGCTTGTAACGTTCATTGCTGCACATGAGATTATCTTACAGATACTTAGACGAAAGGTTTTCTCAATAATGTAAAAAATATATTTTGTTGTTTTAAAATTCTTCAGGGAAGAGATGGAATGGTTACTACTCAATCAGAGATCGCGCGGCATTTTTATAATTTGCTTCGCATTTATTCATGATTAGCTTCGGATAAACAGAACTGATTATTATGTTATCATACACTAACATTGCTAACATTCACAATTCTTTTTTCTTTGTTTAGAGGTTTTTGGCCATAACATATTATGTATAGTATATTATGGCATTGATTGAACATAAGTTATTGTTAATATTGTTTATTGGACATATTCATACAAAACTGTAAATGTGTGAGCATCATGTAGCCACCAATGTTATTTTTGTTACTTATATTGATTGTTTTTTGCCTGGCTGTACTGGTCTGTCATGCTCACTACAATGTCTTGCTGGTGGTGGCGTCGTGTATTGGGTCGTTCGGTTCCCTACAATATGGTTGAGCTAAGCGATGCTGATGCATGCATCATGCTCGTGAACGGGTGCCGTCTGTTGGGACTGGTCAGCCGTTAACTGCCACGGCAAATAAGCTATTATTATTATATTATTGTCTAACACATTGACCTACATTTTTCTCGGTATATGTTTTACAATATTTTGTATTAATCAACATTGTATTCTCAATTATTTTAAAAGAGTATCCATGGAGTTTCTTGCCGGCTCTTCTCCGCGAGATCAACTATTTGGAACCGTGCAACTTAGATTCTGACGTTTCATAAGTGCCAATATTTGGTTTATTTGAAATAAAATACTTTGACTTTGACTTTGAAACATAATATTCACTAATTGTAACAAAGTTTGTACCCAAATATATAGAACCCATTTTAACTCTCTCTCTCTCTCTCTCTGACTCTGGCAATGAGTTCCACTACTTAGCGGTACGCATGAATAACTTGGAAGCAAAACACTTCTTACGTATGGGTGGGACATCAACCATATAACGATGCCGTTCATCTGATTGTGCAATGATGGAATGGATTTGGGGAAACCGTGTAATTCCAGTGAACACTCGCCGAAATGCCGATAAAACACCGATAAGTACCTTCTCGTTTATTTTACAATTATTAAGGACATAACAACGTTTCTAGGTAGAACTAGGTAGGTCAGGGGACCTGCACCCTTCGACCCTTTGACAGGTTTCAAAAACAAAGTATTTTTTTTGAGAAATAATTATTCACATATATAGAACATAATATAATGCAGGCTGCATACGCATAACTTTCACGTTGCTTCACTTAGACAAATTTTAACGATACATGCGCAAAATGTAAGCGTTAAATGTAAGGAATAATAAAGTTCGGGAAAATCTTAGATTTTTTGGTATCGCCAAAGACCGCATTGCCGAATACATATACACATTTACTGTCGCCTCGTAGGTGGATATGACTGTGTGATCGTAAAAACCCAGTAAAATGGTATCAGCTATATTTCGAAGGATTTGCAGATCCGTATGATGGGCATTTTTTTCATCCCTTTCACTCAATTTTTTGTGGATTTATGCGAGTCAGGCATCCTCCTTCATTTCCCAAGGTGGAGGAAGTACATGATGTATTTTCAATGTACGAAATAAAGAAGGCTGCTTAGCCGGGTATCTTATAAATTCTGAAACCGTTACAAAAACATCCTATTATGCCTATCATGGTTACATACTTAAATACAGAGTTAAATAAAGAGTGTACCTTTTTACAAAACAGTACTTGACTACTTAACAACATTTATGAATAAACAAAGTATTGCATAGTAATACTAGTACTAAACGTTAAGCAATCTCATAATATCTCTGGAGAATTGAACGATTAAGTTCGCTCAGTCCCCACTCGTCCGTAACTACCTTCACTGTAATTCAATTTCTGTATCTAGGTGGATTAATTCTGCTTTGCTTCATCCTTTGACGGCACGGTTGGTGCAATGGCTGATACAGTCAGCTGCTGCACACCGGGTCGTGGGTTCGATTCCCACACGGAACAAATATTTGTACGATCTGCAGGTAGTTGTTCCGGGTGTGGGTGTATTGTGTGTGGAATTTGTTTTTGTATACGCACCTACGACACAGGAGAAATCCTAGTGTTGGGCAACGTTTTATAAAAAAAACATCCTTAGTGCAATAATAATTGATAAATAAATTGTATCCATTTTATTCTATAAATTAACATCTACCATATATCGCAATTTACGATTTTAGGTTTCAAAGTGATAGGAATAAAGTCATTGATGAACTTGGATCCGTAAATAGGTCAAAGGTCGCGGTCATAAGTCAATATTTTTAATAATAATAAGTTTGTGGCGAGCTGAATGCGAGTGGCGACACTATGTACCCGAATGCTCCAGAGTCGAACAGGGCCTTGTCTAGCTTGCCTTTATTGGTCGGTTGGTGTGAAACCCCATGAATGCCCGCAGGATTTTCAACTCGCTTGGCTCGGCTTGCCATAGTTGGTCGATCAGAGGGGGGCCGCCAGAGCTATATGCTCGGGGGTGAAAGTGTCTAATGTCTTTATAACAGGGAAACCCGCACCGAGTCTTCGAGACGCGCGATGGTGAAACCGGTGCAACTTCTCGTCAACCCGAGCCAATCACACCGGTGTTCCTCCCTGTCGCCTGTATTGGTGGCCGGTTAGGGGGCCCATCTTGAGTTTGGCGAATCACCGTCTGCCTCAGAATTATTACACTTTGGTTGAAAAGCAGACGCCATTGTTCCTGTATTTATTAAAGTTTTCCACGTAACACCCATTGCAATAGAGCTTAACGTTATAGTATCCATCACATACAATAGCTTTATACCATCGGGGATTATCCCGTGACTTCATTTTATAGTGCAGCTATATAGAAAATCTCCGGTTAGTGTACCATTACATTTTAGATTTAAATTCTCTAAAGGGTCTCTGCATGTTGGATCCAGTTCCCCGCGTAAGCTTATCAAAAGACCGGGTTCCCCCTTACAGGGGATATAAAAGGGGATGAAGAGAGACTTGTAGAATAATAATTATAAGTAACAACGAATTCCAATCATCATCATCATCATATCAGCCAAAGGAAGGCCATTGCTAAATAAAGGCCTCCCCGGTAGATTTCCACAACAAGCGGTTACATGACTCCCAGCGACCACCAGGACCACCTTCACCAGGTCGTCTGTTCACCTCGTTAGAGGTCGTCCCACGCTGCGTTTTCCGGTTCACGATCTTCACTCGAGAACCTTTTTGCCCCAACGGCCATCAATTCTACGAGCTATGTGCCCCGCTCATTGCCACTTCAATTTACTAATCCTTTCAGCTATATCTGCAACTTTAGTTTTTCTACGGATCTCCTCATCTCTGATTCAATCTCGTAGAGAAATACCAAGCATAGCTTTCTCCACAGCTCGCAGAGCAGAGCAGAATGACTTTGAGCTTTCTTATTCATGGTGAGTGACCATGACTCTGTTCCATATGTCATCACGGGTAACACACACTGGTTAAAGACTTTCGTCTTGAGGCATTGCGTTATTGTTGACGAAAAGACGTTGCGAAGTTTCCCGAACGCTGCCCAGTTGAGTTGGATTTGACGATTAACCCCTTTCTCGAAGTTGGACCTACCTAACTGGATGGTTTGTCCCAGGTAGACATCATCATCATCAGCCTATCGCAGTTCACTGCTGGACATAGGCCTCTTCAAGTGCATGCCACTGATCGCGATCCTCGGCTACTCTCATCCAGCTACTGCCAGCCACCTTGCGCAGGTCATCACTCCACCGAGTTTGGGGGCGTCCCACCCTACGTTTACCAAGACGCGGTCTCCACTCAAGAACACGTTTTCCCCAACGGTTGTCGGTTCTAAGACTAATATGGCCAGCCCACTGCCACTTCAGCTTACTAATCCTATGAGCTATGTCGATAACTTTGGTTCTCTGTCGGATCACTTCATTTCTGATTTTATCCTTCAGAGAGACTCCGAGCATAGCCCTCTCCATTGCTCGCTGAGCGACTTTAAACTTTTAGACAGTAACTTTTAAACTTTTTTACAGGTAGACATACTCGTCAACAACTTCGAGAACAGCGCTGCCAACGGATATTGGGATGGGCAGGACATGGGAATTTGACATGACTTTCGTCTTGCCCATATTAATTTTAAGGCCCACTGATTGGGTAACTCTATTGAGATCATCGAGCATTGTGCTGAGCTCTTGCGGTGATTCTGCCATGAACTATAATGTCATCGGCAAATCGAAGGTGAGTAATATACTCACTATTGATGTTAATGCCGAATCCTTTCCACTCTAGTAGCTTGAAGGCATCCACCATTATAGCGGTGAACAGTTTCGGGGAAATGACATCCCCCTGTCTCACACCTTTCGGCAATGGAATTGGAATCTCGGCAAATCGGTCCAACACGCAGAGGCCCTTTGGAGAATTTTAATTTAAAATGAAATGGGACATTAACCGAGGATTCTCCATGGCTGCGCTATAAAATGCAGTCTCGGATTGTCCCCGTTGTTGGATTGTGCCGTGTGGTGCCGGCTACGAATAGCACCAACCCATGTCATCCCGTGGGTGTCGTGAAAGGCGACTAAGGGATTAGCCGAAGGATGGGCAGCAGCGTCCTTCGAATACATTAATAACTCAACTGCGATCGCCAACCCGCCTGCCAAGCGTGGCGACTATGGCAAAACCCCTCAATGAGCACACAACACACTGATATCCGTCGTTGTGGTGATCTTTGAGGGAGGCCTGGGTTCAGCAGTGGACTTCATTCGGCCGAAATGATTGTCCCCGGAGGGAAATTACATGGTCTATTGCAATGGGTGCTTAATAGATTGAATACTATGAAAAACGAAAATAACGGTGTCTGCCTTTTAACTTTTAATGTGAAATTCTGTGGCAGACGGTGACTCGCCACTCACAAGATGGGCCCCCTAAATGGCCACCACTACAGGCGACAGGGAGCAACACTGGTGTGAGCGGCTAGGGGTGTCGAGAGATGCGGCACCGGTTTCACCATCGCGCATCTCAAAGACTTGAAGCGGGTTTCCCAGTTATTATGCCATTAGACACTTACACCCCCGAGCATATAGCTCTGGCGGCCCCTCTCTGATTGGCCAACTAAGGCAAGCCAGACTTGAAAATCTTGCGGGCACTCATGGGGTTCCACTACAACCGACCAATAAAGGCAAGCCGTAGACGGGGCCCTGATCGACTCTCTGGAGCAAACGGGTACGCAGTGTCGTTACTCACATTCAGCTCGCCACAAACTGCCCCGCGTTCTGTAAGCTTCTTAGTATACTTTTTTTTTATGATATACCTTTGTTATATCAAAAGGTAGGAAGAAATCAAGCAGCTACTTAAATCTGTCCTCCAGGATTACCTTATCCCATAGTGAGATACGACTGCCCAGAGGGTTATTTATATATTTATTAATATGTTTTTTTTCTGTAGTAAAACGCTGAATAATTCTAACATAAGCCAAGTTTGCGTCGTTATATTTTTTATAACCAGTTACCTCCTCCCCTCTTCACGATATTTCGTCATATATATGTCACTGCAACTTATATTTTGCTCTTCTTTCCTTATTGCTTCAGTGTGGGAACGCTGGATCATAAAACCCAATATTTTGTGTATTACTTATCGATTCTGGTGTATGGTAGATATATTTATTTACCTTCAATAGGAACCGATGATGATGACTGATGTGTTTGTGAAAAACAATGTCATTAGGTATATTGTATTTTGTTTATTTAAAAAAAATCACATTATTTTAGCATTTTACTATTTTTTTTCTTATATTAGACCTTCTATAACTAAGAATAACATTTACAAATAAAAAAGTTAAACCTCTACCAAATGTTCTATTTAGGCATACTTACCCAATACCTTTAAAGTTTTCCCACATATGTACTAAATTACTCTAGAGAACTTTCTTATTCAACACGCTTGCACCGAGGACTTTTTGAGCAATTTTTTTTTTTTTAATTTATAGGAGAGCTCATGGGTCGCCTTAGCGATCACCACCGCTCATAAACAATCGTGACACCAGGGGAGTCACTGACGTGTTGCTGACCTTTACGGCAAAAACTTTTTCCTTCGAAGGCCCCCATGACATAGGTCTGCCAAGTATTTAGAGATTGAACTTCCGATATACGTCAATAAACGAAACGCAGCAATAGTGTTGTAGCCAACAAGATCGCTACTTTTCGCCGGTATTCTGTGACGGTGTGGTACTTCCCCGATCGAACCAGCCCCTTTACGAGCTCTAGTCAACTATTAACTACAGTGCTCCCACGTTAAATTTATGGTTAAATAAGACGTATTAAAAAGAGCTGGGGAAATGCTTATCATGGTGTAGCAAAGAGTAGATCTCAACTTCTGGATGTCGTAAGAGACAGACAGAGAGATTACCAAGAAAATAGACAACAGCGTCCCGGGGTCTGCTTAAAACAACAAACTGTGAACATCAACCGCGGGTAGATTTAAAAATCACCCACCGCTCAAGACGATGACACCCACATACTTTAATCTTCTCGTGACCACGGTCAATGCAACTTGGCCGAAACGTTGAGGTTAGTCAAAATATTGTTTTGATTTATCTGTGCGCGAAAAGTCCCGAAATAATAGTCTAATGTGATCACCAATCTGTCCGCCAAGCGTGACAATTAATGCAATATTCCGTATAACTGATCATCACACTGGTTATTATACACAAAGGACATGAAAATGGGGCAGTTGATTCTTAGCAACATTTAGCACTGCCTGTTGCAATGTCGAATGTAAGGAACAGATCGCGCATATCAGCGCAGGGCACGCCGCGATAGCGGCGGTTTGGAGGAATGGTTGGAGAGGTGGCACGATACTCAGGGACCATGGATGTTACGGGAAATATCTGTGTCATACAGGCCGAGAAGAGACGCCCGGTTGTCATCACTGCGGTGACTGCCCGGAGAACACGGTGCAGCACACGTTGGAGGCGTGCCCAGATTCGGCAATGCAGCGCCGTGCTCTTGTCCTGGTGGTCGAAGAGGGTGACTTCTAGCTCCCAGCCGTGGTTCAGTGCATCGTTCGGAGCGAGAGCGCGTAGGATGACGTCGCCATTTTTTGCGAGGACATCATACAAGAAAAGTAGGTGGCAGACCGGTGACGGGAGAAAATCACCTCTGATCTGATGAAAACCCTAACAGGTGCGGACACCGGCTGAGGACCTGGAACGATCACCAGCCTCGATGAGTTGCGGCCTTCGGGCAATAAACTAGGGAACAGAAACAGGCCCGAGACGGCGGCGCATTATGTTTTGCATGCACCTCTCTGAAGGGATGTACGGCCGGACAAGTTTCACCGGGACGGGGCCTATCAGACTAAGTGAAAGTTAGGTGAAAGGAATACCATGGCATTATAGCCGGTAAGAGACCGCCATGCCCTTCCGCCCCTCCCAAGGCAGAGGAAGCCCATGAGGATTTCCCCACGCCAAAAAAAGGTAACGCATATCTAGTAGGTAAGTCATTATAGAACACATGTCAGCTCCTCGACTATAGTAGCTGAGTGGTGAGCCACAGATGCGCCGAAGCGAGTTACGATGACTGTTAAGTGAAACGACGCAGGCTTCCTTAACTCAAAACTTTATCTAACATGTTAAGTTTTGTTCTTATAACCGTTGCCTGTATCACTCTTGGAACGTAACATTTAACTAATAGTTTACACTGAAAATGAGACATCGTTTTGGTTAAGTAGTTAGTTTGTCTACTTTTTACCGTATACCTATGAAGCGCCAGATGCTTTTTCTGTTCTTAGGAAGTCAGGTGATCGCCTTACTGTGCTTTGTTATCGCCACATTGCACAAGTAGGCATGCCTTCGTGTGCTTCACTTTTTCTTTTGGGAACTCTCCGCGGTGGTGACCCCCGGGCGTTTGCTTCTCTACACGGTACATATATTTACTAAAACACCCACGTCTCTGGAGTTTTTGGGACAGCTGAAAGCTGAGGATGGTACCCTCGCTTATCCAACTTTTCCTCCATGATGTTCTTATTGCCTATCTAAGATTGCCTGAGCAAACAGGTCCCTATGAGCATAAGTACCACACTAAATCTTAAAAGCAACTGTTTTCTTTTTTAAGCCAGACAATCGATCAATCTTGAACTTGGCCAGACATAAAATCTGCATTTTTAAATAATTTAATTGCAATTAGGCGAAATAATAGAACAATTTTTCGATTACAATTCAAAACCCTATTCAGGCATCGTAAACCTATATAAAGTCGTCCAGCTGAACCTAATATTGATAAACGTAAGCCTACGCCAGATTTCTTTGTCATGTTACGGTCCCCCGCCTATCTATATACGTCATCTAAGTACAGAATACTTCTTTTCATCGCAGAAACGTTCATTTAGATTCGAGTTCATTCGAAATAGGTCCTTTATGAATAACCGATAGGCTTGAAATCAAGTGGCTATTAAATAAAGGGAACCTCGCAAATCGCTTGATCCGATAAGCGACCTTGGTGCTGTTGTGAACAACCCTTACTACGATAGAATCATATTAAGAGTGCAATATATCGGCGATAGTTTTAGCAGAATTTAAATTATTTTGATGTTCATCATCAATGATCATGATCATGCTTACACGATAGAATTTATGATACAACAACAACAAGAATGGTACAAAAAAGCCAAAGAATAACCTACATAATATGTTAGTGTCCACACCTCTCTGTGAGGAAATGCGTTTAAAGGAAGTACGTCTATGAGGAATATAAAGACTACTTTTTTAAAGGCCATGATTTATCATGTTTTGCAGGTAAACTATAACTTTTTTTATGAGTTTATTATGAGTAGTAATTTAATTAAATAGCAAAAAGTGGCCACATATTACCGACAATTTTGGTATAGCTATCTCTATTAGCACTACCGTAGTACGACAGCGTTTTGTTCAAGAAAAGTGCCACTGAATCGATGTACAGAAATTGTTGTATGTGATTCCTTCGGCTGAGAAAATGCCTCTAAGTGAAGATCAAAGTGTGATTCAGTGTGGCGACCAGTTTGAGAATATAGCACCACTCCATGTATTCCCGTGGAAGTCGTAAATGGAGACTAATGGGTTTAAACCAAAAAGATGGGCAACAGCATCCCTTCTGTGGCACAGTAGCCATACTGGGCTTACCTACCCGCCTTTTTTTTTATTTTTTTTTATTGGTATCCAGTGGAAATTCTACATGGAACTTCCTTCACCCCGGGGAAGGGCGAAGGGGTATGCCGGACTCCTAGCAGCTAAAACCACTGGAGCGGTCATCTTCGGCACTGAAGGGGGGCTCCAGGTCCTCCTAAGATCAAACTGGAGCTCACCTACCCGCCTACCAAGCACGTTGAGTACTGGAAAATTCCTCCCAAAATTGTGGAAATCCCCCTTTGTTCTAATGAGCCCTCATTGCCTTGTACCAATTTGATGCAGGAACTAGGAAAGGATTGCCTACTTACTAAACTTAATATTGTGTTTGTCGGTTTGTCATTCATTCACTCATCAACGGCGCCACGGGTTGACGAGATTTAGCCTTTTTTTTCGAAAACATATGCAGTTCCTGTGGGATACCGGGTAAAACCTCGGGGCACACCTACTTCTTCATAAAAATAGTAGTTGTGTAGTAAATATGTTTTAGTAACAATGTTTACTTTCAAATTTTCCTTGAATAACGATTGTGTTTTGTTAGAAAATTCCATTTCGTTTGAACGACGCAGAACGACACGACGAACAATGTAAGACATATTTCAAGCTTTTCTGGAATATTAAGAAAATAATCTGCTGATGTTTGTTGTTTTCACTTTGATGTAATTAAAAGATTTACTGTTCCATTCATGTTTTCACAATGTCCAAGACATTAATGTTAAACCACAAACCAAAGATTACTAAAACTCTGTTAAAATTCTTCAATAGAATGCAAATATATAAGAATAAGTCAGTAATTATAACACTGTCATGGATTTCATGGACAGCTTCAATATATATGCTCTAGGTGATTATGGTAACATTACAAATAATCACCAAACATGGCAAATGGACTGGTGAACCGCTTGCACTTAAATAATTGAATTTTTAAAGCACAAGATGAATCTCCAGCGAAAATCGGTATGTTAACAGTTTATTTTGGAAAACACGACATTGCTTTGAATGTGGACTCTTTCCTTCGAGCGAATTATTTCCTTTTTATGAGTGTTTTTACGTTACCAGTTAGCTACAAAAGATATATCTGTTACGTAACATGACAGACAATCTATGAAACTTTGCTGGCGAAGCGCGTGGGGCGGAAGGCACGGATACCTCGCATTCCAATTGTAAATCGATGGTTTTCCGATAATAGCACAACAAAAATGTTTAACAGCATCATAGGCATAGAATTTATGAAGTTTAGAGATGTATAAATTAACCTTAAAACATCTAAACTATTCAAAAACAACATATTATTGAACTGTACCCAACTGAAATATTTCTTGTCATAAAGATATTGAAGCATAAATCTATAAATCCAACAAGGAAAAAACGATTTTATTAAAAAATTAGTTAATCTTAACTGACTTTTGGCAATGATTTAAGATGTCAGTACTCAGTAAAGAGGTCCTCTGTTTAATATTTGTTTACAATTTTGCAGTTGGCCCTTGAATACAATTTATTCCACAATTTAAATTCCTTTAACGCACATTCGATACTCAAATCTAAGAATTTCCGTTCAATATTGGCCAAGTGAAATAAAAATGGGGCAAGTTTAAGTAATCCTCTGGAATTACCTAAGAAGTCGGCTTATCGGAAATAGCAATCCTCCTATTATAATTTTTCTCATCATCACAGTCAAGGCATTTTCAACACTGAAAAAGTCGGTGCGCTAATCGTTGACTACACTAAGGCCAAAGTTGGGTGGTTTTTGCAGTGTAAAGGTACGAACTCTTAATATCAACTATAATTTATCATCCTTGACTGAAGCAGCTATTTTACGAACTTTTCCTTCGAGCACGGGTTGGTTAAATCATTGGTGTTTAATGTTTTGGTACCAAATTAGAGCACCTCGTTTAATCCTCTTCAGGTTCAATTATAAACTCTGTATAACCTACATGTATAAAACCTAAGCTATAAAGTTGGGAAAGTTTAGTCACCGTTTGTGGGAACAAAAACCCAATTTGGAAATTCCTAGTCTTCCATCTGGCGTATGTTGTTAAAACTTAAGTATGGAACCGCGGCTAACTGAGATCAGTTTGTTAAAGTTTTGATATGTTACCTATTTATTTTATTATTCTTTGTGAAAACTATTTTAATCATTTTAGCTATCTAGCTTCATTCCGTGTGGTGTCCGGATTAAGAATATAACACCACTCCATCTCCTCTCGTTGGATGTCGTAAAAGGGGATTAAGAGACTCAACCAGAGGGATGGGCAGGAACGTCCCTTCTGTGGAACAGTAGCCATGCTGCGCTCACCAATCCGCCTGTAAAGCGTGGTGAGTATTGACGCTCCAATGATGACACAATTATGGAGATCTGTGGGGAGGCCTTTGTTTAGTAGTGGACAAATAAATGGCTGATATTATGATGATGATGAGCTATCTAGCTAATATAAAATAAAAATGTTATTATATAATATAGTATTTCAAAGAGTTGGTTCGCCGCACAATTTGGGAACATTGTACGTGCAGTGAGTAGTTGACGGCACGGTTGGTGCAGTGGCTGATACAAACGGCTGCTGCGCTCCAGGTCACGAGTTCGATTCCCGCACGGAACGAATATTTGGACGATCTGCAGGTCTGGGTGTATTGTGTAAACGCACCCACAATACGGGAGAAATCCTAGTGTGGGGCAAAGTATAACAAAAAATAAAACAAAAAATTAAGTAGTTAAATATAAATAAATACTTAAATAAAATTAGTTTTAGTAAAACAAAAAGTTCATCTGCACTTCTTGTTTTAGAATGATTTCATTTTCACGTGTTGCTATTGTCAGTTTAATAATCCTTTAGAGAAACGCTTCTTCTTATCTAGTACTCGTTCGTTTCTCAAGAAACATCAGATTTATCAAAACATTTTTTGTATCTTTTCTGTACGTTAGAAATGCAGAGTCATCAGTCCTTTTCCTATTTAGTGAGTTGGAACTGACTGGAAGTTAATCACTTATAGAATTTTCTTGGTCACGGCACGTCTTGCTTCTCGTAAATCTTCGTCAACCAAACTGTCACCTTTATAAAGAGATACAACCTTTTTTTACAAAGGGCCGAGACCGCTCGTCACCAAAAAAGGATCAGGCTCATTTTGGTGACGTCACGATCTCAAATATCGAGCGATACCGACTAACCCCGTTTTTAAGGAGTATAAGTGAACAATTTTCGCAAGCTATAAACATTGATGATATTTTGCTGCTGCACTATGGGATTTCTTCTTGTGTAATATTACTATATTGAATATCAGTTTTCGAAATGTTTTGTCACTACGGACATTATAATATCCCACCGAACACAAACATATTCTGGCCGAGTTCGCTTTGGATGTATATAATTGGGCTAGTAGAGGTTTTGAAATCCAACCCAAAAGTACCGAATATTTGAATTGAATATTTGTACTTGGCAAGTTTTCGTTGCGAGACTCTTTTAGTATATGAGTATATAATGAAGAACGGAAATCTGGCTATCGTACGGTACTCATCGCTGAGTTATTTTGGTATGTACCTAAATATCCAAGTATAATAGGGTTAATATAAAACATGAAACGGAATAAAGTGGAAAACAACAAAAATCAAACCAACATCCAGCCGTAGAATTACTCATGCAATAAACTAGAATAAAAGCAAACATTGAGATCTCAGTCAAGGGTAAGTACACAAGTTCTACTTGACGAGGTTTTCTTCTAGGATAGTATGTTATTAAATAGTTAATATATTACCTATGTATCTTAAATAGGTTTTGACCTGCAGACGGATCAAAAATGTCTCGAAACACAAAATATATCGGCCGCACTCATGCCGTGCCAAAATACTTCGTGCGTGCAAGCAGTATGTTGAGAACTGGGCCAGTACATTACTGTGCACTAAGGCCCGTATAAATCGAGAATCAAAACTCTAGTAGAACTAGAGTTGGGATTGTATCAATTAAATATAAACGCTGTACCTATTATGTTAGATTCATATTTGATTGACGCAATCGCGACTTAACTTATACTTGAGTTTTGACTTTCAATCATACAGGCCTTAGATTTTAATGCAAAAATGGACAGAATAAGCAAGTAAACCGTTGGTCTGATGAATATTTATCGTTTGATAGATCTTGCTATGCGTTTGTGTACCTACATATGTAGACAACTGGTAGAGAGATACTTATCAGGGATCCGCTTGCATGATTAATGCTTTAAATTTGGAACCATTCAAAGCTGGCTTATTGCGATTTGTGTGTTCCCAGCATTCAAAACCTTGACTACATCCAAGCTTAACTATTCAATGTATTATCATTTAATCGAGTTGCTAAGATATGCTTTTCATCACAAATATGTGTAGATTTTTAAGACAAACTGATATCTATACAAATAAATAAAATTGAAGTGTCTGTTTGTCATGTCAAAATAACAGCTTTTTACTAAATGCATATGAAAGTATGTACGTTACATATAACAAAAACACTATTTTTTAATTTTTTGTCTATCTGTATGCCTGTCTGTCTGTCTGTTTGTTCCGGGTAATCTCCGAAACGCCTGGACCGATTTTGATGGGACCTTCACTGGCAGATAGCTGATGTTATAAGGAATAACTTAAGCTACTTTTATTTTAGAAAAATAATTAGGGTTCCGCGTAAAAAATAAAACCCTTGAAATCCAATATATATATTCTATGTCAAGTGTCTATGTCGAAGTGCACTAAATTTCTTTTAAATTAAACGCGGGTGAAACCGCGGGTCCCAACTAGCAAATATATATAGAAAATAAAAAAAGGTTGTTTTTAGTAGAAAACTAAATAACTGACAAGACAGGTTCTGTAAATACGTATTATAAACATTTCGTTTGTGAACGAGATTTTAGAATAACATGCAACGAACTTATGTTTGCTGTTGCCTTGGAACAGTTAGGATTGAGCCTTCTAACTAATAACTTGGTAGATTAATATTCTAAAACAGTTGATTAAAATTTGGCAAAGCAATTTCAATGAGTTAAGGTCAAATATAAATCTGCCTCATTGGTCGAGTGGACATAAGCGCGATAGCTGTGCGTACAGTTATTCGGTTAATAGTTGGGCAAAGAAATTTCAGTTGTAGCCTGGAATTTTACTTTGCATAACCTATTTGAAAATAAAGGCCCGTGGTTTATAAGGTTAAGAACAGCCAGAGGGAGGTTAATTCCTGTGGTAGACGGAGATGATGACTAAATATAAAGTTAAATAGTTTTAGTAAGGACCTAGCATAAATATATATCTAATATGTAGTAATAAAAGTGTACGATTAGGCTTTTTCTAAGCAAATCCCCGCAACATACTGTAACAAAATAGTTCCATAATACAATCAGTGCGTACCTGGAATTTTCTAGTTAATTAACTCCTTAGTACCGTAATCCTGTGGTAACCACAAATGCTCGTAAGTAATAAACCTCTTTACAGTTTATAACAGAAACATTGAACAGGAATTACAAATAATATTGCATAGGTGAACTGACCTAGTCGCTGCTTTTGAGTATAAATAAGTCAAGGTATAGAGCTTGTAAATATGTTTAGATGTAACTTGGGAAAAATCTATAAGCAGTATTACATAGTAGGCGCAGCGGCATGTTCTAGTTACTGTTGCACAGTAAAAAAGAAAAGAAAACCTGTAATAGGTTGGAATAAACACGTTCGACAAGCTCACTTGGAGGCTCGGCTTGCATTTCAAAATTGGGTGCTACTTGGAAAAAAGAAAATAGGTCCTATATACACTACCATGAAAGAAAGTAAAAAGTTGTTTAAAAGGAAACTTAAGTGGTGTCAGGAAAATAGTGAACAAATAAAAATGAATATCATCGCATCTCACCACAAAAATAAAGAATTTTCTAAATTTTGGAAACACACAAATAGGCTGAACAGCAAGCTGAGCTTACCAGCGAGTGTAGAGGGCGTTAGTGAGTCTGCATCTATTGCCAATCTCTTTCAAAATCATTTTGTTGTAAAGTCCCCTCTTGGACCGTCATCGCAGGGGTCACTACCGGCACGGCAATCAACCACTGAGTCATTTATAAGAGTTACTGCTAAGGCGGTAGCGGAAATTTTAAAGAACATGAAAAGTGGTAAATCTCCTGGGCATGATTCTCTAAGTATTGAGCATTTGCAGCATGCAGGTGTTCACATGCCCAGAGTGTTAGCCATGTTTTTCAACTTTTGCTTCTCACATACCTACCTGCCTGAAAATTTTATGAAGACTGTTGTCGTACCTATAGTGAAAAACCGGACTGGAGACGCATCGGACATAAATAACTATAGGCCCATATCGTTGGCTACTGTTATAGCTAAAGTGTTGGACGGTGTGCTTGATAAACAGCTGAATAAACACCTCAATCTCCATGATGGCCAGTTCGGCTTCAAATCTGGTCTTTCTACGGAGACAGCTGTTCTTTGTCTAAAACACACGGTCCGATACTATACAGAAAGGAAAACTCCCGTATACGCGTGTTTTCTTGACATGTCAAAAGCCTTCGATATGGTGTCCTATGATGTTTTGTGGAAGAAACTGTGTGAGGACACAACACTGCCTGATGAGCTCATTGCGATTTTTAAGTACTGGTATGGCCATCAGAGTAATGTGGTGAAATGGGCAGGCTCGTTATCCGAACCGTATGGGTTGGAGTGTGGGGTGAGGCAGGGGGGCCTAACCTCGCCCAGGCTCTTTAGTCTATATGTGGATCGGCTGGTTCGTGAGCTCAGCAGCACCATGGTGGGTTGTTCTATTGACGGAACATTTGTCAATAATATAAGTTATGCCGATGATATGGTGCTGCTGGCCCCATCGATCAGCGCCCTCAGGAAACTTTTAATAGTGTATGAGCGATACGCGGAGGCCCACGGCTTAAGGTGTAATGCAAAAAAGAGTGTGTGTTTGGTTTTCAAGGCAAGTACTAAATACTATCTAGAAGTACCACCAGTCACACTCGGGGGGACTGCACTTAACTGGCTAAGCAAATTTAAATATCTCGGGCACTGGGTCACAGCCACACAGACAGATGATATCGACATTGAGAGGGAACGGAGGGCGCTGGCAGTCAGGATTAATATGTTAATCCATAGGTTTGCAAAGTGTTCTAAGGTTGTAAAGATAACCCTATTCCGGGTTTACTGTCAATCTTTTTACACCTGCAGCTTATGGATCGACTACACTCAAAGGGCTTACAGCGCCCTTCGTGTCCAGTACAATAACGCGCTTAGGGCGCTGTTGGGGTTGCCACGACGATACAGTGCATCAGGAATGTTCGCAGAGGCGCATATTGATGACTTCTTCGCCATCATGCGGAAGCGTGTTGCCTCACTGATGCGGCGGGTGCGTGGCAGCGCCAACAGCCTCTTAGTTACTGTGGCGGATAGGGTAGATGGCCCGATACTGAGACACTGGACCAAAATGCATATAACGCCATCTAACCGTTTCGCCAAATAAAATAATAATTTATAATTTAAATATTGTGAAATGGTTAATATAATATTAATTACTGAATATTTTGAAATAGATATAAGGTGAGTGATACTAACAAAAATGGATTGTATTATCTGGAATAAAACGTTATTATTATTATTATTGCCTTTATTTTAAATGATTACATATAAATTACATTTTTAAATACATATATAAAAAAAACAATATATATTTAAAAATATAAAAAATAGTAGCCCACCGGCATCGGGAACAAGGTCCAAGCTACCGGTGGTCAGGGCTCCAGAGAGAGGGACCTCCTAACAATACGAGCCGTGTCCAGGAGTACCGCTTTCTGTATCAAGCCCTTGACCCAGCTGCCTAACGAGAGCCTCTTAAGGTGTTGGTCGAGGCTCTTGGCCATAAGGCCATTGGCCGTAACAACTATCGGCACAATGACTGCAGAGTCTACCTCCCACATATCGACAATCTCGTGTGCCAAGTCAAGATATTTAATTTGCTTATCTTTCTCGGCTTTCACGAGATTCTCGTCATGTGGGATAGTTATATCCACAATCATATTATTATTTCCTTTATTAACATTTTTACACATATCTTTCACATTTTTAAATATACATAACAAAATAAAAAAATACATACATTTAAAAATATAAAAAATAGGGACCGACCGGCAGCGGGTACAGGGTCCAAGCTACCGGTGGTTAGGGCTCCAGAGAAAGGAACCTCCTCACTATGCGTGCCGTGTCAAGGAGAACTGCTTTCTGTAGCAAGCCCTTGATCCAACCACCCAACGAGAGCCTCTTTAGATGTTGGTCGAGGCTCTTGGCAATGAGGCCATTGGCTGTCACAACTATCGGCACAATGATTGTAGAGTCCACATCCCACATGTCGACAATCTCGTGTGCCAAGTCAAGATACTTAATTTGTTTATCTTTCTCGGCTTTCACGAGATTCTCGTCATGGGGAATAGTTACATCAACAATCATTACGCGGCGCCCTAATCGATCTATCACCACTATGTCAGGCTTATTGGCGACAATAGTCCTATCAGTGATGATAGATCGATCCCAGTACAACGTGACATGACCATTTTCAAGAACTGGGTCGGGCACATACCTGTAATACGGTACCTCAGATTCCACAAGGTTGTACTTTAAAGCAAGTTGCTGGTGGATGATCCTGGCTACTTGGTTATGCCTGTGCAAATATTCGCCGTTAGCAAGCCGAGAACAACCAGAAATTATATGTCTAAGTGATTCGCCAGCACAGTGACATGCCCGACAGATGTCTACAGTGCCATCCTTAACAATATATTTCCGGTAGTTGTTCGTCATGATAACTTCGTCCATAATTGCACAAACAAAACCTTCGGTTTCTCCGAATAAGTCACCGAAGCGTAGCCAGGACACGGACGCTAACAAGTCCACATCGGGACCACGAAGAACCCGATAATAGCGTCCATGTAGCTCCTTGCTCTGCCATACCTCCCTGCGGTCGTTGGTACTAAGTACGGCAGGTTTGCGCCAGTTCTCCTTAGCCAAACCGAGCGGGGTTAGTCCTTTATCTACTGCGACTACATCTCGGTGCATTCCCCCTTCGGCATGGAGGAAATAATCCCTGAGGCGGCACACCTCGCGGTTGTGGAGAGTCTTAGCATTTAAAAAGCCTCGACCTCCACACTTCCGCGGGATGTACAGCCTCATTACCGAAGACCGAGGGTGATAATATTATTATTATTATTATTAGACTAGGTAGTCTGTATTGATTGGCTGATAGTGCTGATGTAGTTGATCATTTACGTAAACGGTGGCAAATCGACAAATTTTTATTTGTTATACCATAATGTACCACAGTATAAAGAGGAAATTTTGTTTAATCTAGTCGAAGTTACTTCTTTTTTACTTATAGTTTTTATCCCACTTATGACTACGAGGATAGATATTGATATAGGTAACTATACATATACATTAAATTATGTACTTCAATGCACAAAGGGTACTTTTTTACTTTAAGGGTAAAATATAAAAAAACGCTTATACACCCATTATTACCAAAGGACGGAAAAGACAATTCTCCTTTTAATTGCACGTTGACAGCATCAGTGGACGAATAATTGGAACACAAGAAAGTAGTACGTTGTCTTTGATCTTAAAACTTGTGCTGACACTCCATTTAACATCCGATTCTGATCATGGGCCTCCCAATGATCGTTACACTAGCATATCGTTCATAGACATTGAACTAATCACAACTATTAGCAGTTTGACTGGTAATCGATTATGTTACTATTTGCACACAAAACGATACCATATCACATTTTTGATTAAAGCGGGTGTGACCTATACTTAATACTAAGTAGCATAAGGCCAGCCCTATAGCTTGCCTTATTCGTTCTCGAAGGTTTTCGGTTTACCTCTATAAAACAAAATTCTAACCCGAGACGTGCCCACGTCCGACCTATTTATTGCCACTACCTACTTGTCAAGGTAAACATGCTGAAAAATAGAACGTAATAGAATTTTTAGTTCGGCGCCGATACGTTACTAAAACGTTCTAGAGGTCAGTTATTTGCTTTAGGTTCTTTGATCTATTAAAATAAAAGACGCTTTGAATTCTACTAATTGTTCGGTACCTCCAAAAATATATTTTATATGAAAGGAAGAAAAACAATTTAATTTTGCGGCAATCTTTAACGCATAAAATAAATACATATAGAGCCTATAATTATGGCATGACTAATCAATCGTTTAAAATCTAAACACTATATAATGAATAAACGCTTAAAAACTAACACTACATGACGCCAAACGCTTATTTGCTGGTAACACTGAACTTAGTACTATTATAATTTTACTGTCGATGGTACTTATCCAGAAAGAGGTTATATTTGGACATTATGACAAAGTCGAAAACATAAAGAAAAGTACGCACTCGGGGTCTGTGAAAAAACTTTATAACGTAGTATCATAGGCATCCAGCTCATGGATCGCCTTAAGGACTCAATATTAAGTTCCAAAACACTAACTGCGGACGTAGGCCACACAGCCGCTAAGTTAAAATAGAACTGGTTCAGTCAGATCTACCGCATGTCGGAGGAGCTATGGGCAAAAACAACCACACAGTGGGTCTTAAACAGCAGGAAACGACCATATGTCAGGCCGCGAAGGATATGGTGCGATGAGCTGGACTCTTATCCATAGGATCGCCCCCCACGGCAGTGGACTGGGAAAAACTTACGGAGGGAAGGGTGGCCATTGCCTTGCAGTGAGATAGGCTTGGAATAATATAGCAGAGTGTGCAAACGAGCATGAGTAACATGCATTGCTGTTCTTTTAGGGAGATACTAGTATATGTATGTATATGTAGCCCCTACTCATTCCCATGGACATTTCTGTAAGGTTACTTTTAATCTTCCATCAGCCGGCGTTTGAAGTACTTAATTATATGTTTTTTGTAAATGTTGTAATCCATTTTATAATGATTATAAGCGTATTGTATTTTCTAAAGTATTTACGCGCATCGCATAAAATGTAGAACAAACAACATAATACGCTTTTTGTCGGCGTTGAGCCAGCAATCTGCTTACGTACAACAGCTACGTTTATAAGCTCCATGGTATTGTAGTTACAATATATTACGACATGACTTTCTACACAATACGCGTTCCACACACTACTACACGACTTTTATGCCAACTTGAATGTTTAATAAAATAAAATTATTACAGGTATTTTGTGAGCCGTATATTCCTCAGCTGTAAGAGTTACTTCAGTGGCACTCTTTGACAAGAAATAAATTAGTTACCTGTCATTTTATTCTGTTTGTTTGTAAAATGTATTCTTTAAGGAATGTGGTCAATAATCGCCACTATATATATTAGTCTTCCCGTCGGACTAGCAACAGCCGAAAAACATATAAAACAAGTGAATGGCCAGCAGTATTTATTGTCAACTGCGAACTTCTCTAACAGTTGGGGCTGCAGGCTCAATAAAGTCACTTATGAGGTATCTGCGTATCTCTTAAGTACAATCATAGAACTTTCCATATCCTTACTAAATTATAGATATATATATATAATGATTGAAGCACTTTTAAACTGATATTTAAGTGAAGTCAAAATCTGGCTAATACAGTAAGTAATTTTACAAAACCTATATATATAATTAGTATTAGCCAGATTTTGACTTCACTTAAATATCAGTTTAAAAGTGCTGCAAATTAGGGTATTGCGTTGTGAGTATGAGTCAATATCCTTATCACAATCACGCTCACCCAATAAATAAAAACTACCGTGAAGATGCTGCTTCTGCAATAGAATATATACGAAATAACTATAAAAAGAGGTTTGCCTATATCTTTTTTATTTTTGATATTTTATACCTAAGATATGTTCTTAATTCCCCAGCCAATACGTTTCATAATATTATGTATCAACATAAAGTAGATTAACTAGATCTTCTACAAAGATCTTAAAAATAAACCAGACGGCTGTTATAATTCGCATCAAGAAAAACGTTTACACATAAAGTTACGAGTCGAGGGCCTTATCCAAGAAGCCTATCTTAATTCCCACCAATATTAAAGATATTTTACAAACCTCCGTTCGTAGAATATTAAATATCTAGTCATAGTAATAGAAGTAAAAGATAAATTTATTTGTTAATATATGCAGCATGTTTTTTCCTTAGAAACGTTTATAAAATCTATGATGGGTTTCTCAGCATTAGGGACTTGTTCGGGAATTGAATGTGTATTTGTTCGTATAATTAGTGTATGTATCAACTTACCGACAAGCACATGAAATTCACGATACTTTATTCAGACAGCTATAAGACGGTAATCAAAGTAATGAGTCCATTTTACAAATATGTATACGTTTTTCAACAATATGTTAATCTTCTGAGAATCCTATACAAGTTAAAAATGTGTTTGCGACGACGAGCCTCTGTCAGTGAATGTAAAATATTATGTACATAGATTTACAACTCAGCGTCATTCAAGGCTGAGCTCCCCGCCGCTCTACTTTCAGTGTGTCGACATTCATGTATGGTGACGGCTTTCATAGTAGCGTTGTTTATTTTTATTTTATTAGCTACGATGGCAAACGTTACTGTGTGTGATCACTGCCATCCATAAACATCCGTAACACCAGGGGTGTCGCTGATTACAGTTTCGTGCCCTGTGTGCAAGCCATCGGAGCCAAGCCACCGCAAAGCCGATGGGCCCTAAAAGGCTGTAGCTGTAGTGTGTAGTGTGTAGTCTGTAGTGTAGGCTGTACCCTCCGTACTAGGGCTCCCTCGCAACAGGCTCAGGAGGATGCGAACATAGACTGCCAGTAAATGGCTCCACAGTTTCACGTCCTCCAAGCAAACATAAACCACTGCGTCAGGGCTCAGGAACTATTGATCCAGAGCATCGTGGAGTGGTTGATCAACGTCGCGGTGGTTGCCGAGCCTTACGTTGTCATCCTCAGAGATGACGACAGAGTTGGAGACATCAGGCTCGGTGGACCTTATACGTCAGTCGGCTGCTGGCTCCCCGACCTTGGAAGTCATTACAAGGGGACGGGGATGCGAGGAAAAAATTGTATGGGGAAATAGATAAAAATAGGTATATTTCGATTTCTCTAACTGCCCCTAATTTTCTTTGGCATGATTATACTCCTTATTTTTCTACATTTTAAATCTATCACACATTGCGCGCACTAGTTAGATTTTGGGAGCAAAAAATGTGTTGAATAAAGTCCACTGCTGGACACAGGCTCCCTCAAAGATCACAACAATGACCGATATCGGTGTTGTGTGCTCATTGGGAGGTTTTGCCATAATCGCCACGCTTGGCAGGCTGGTTCACGATCGCAGTTGAGTTGTTAATATATTCAAAGGACGCTGCTGCCCATCCTCCGTCTAATCCCTTAGTCGCCTTTTACGACACCCACGGGATGAGATGCGTTGGTGCTATTCGTAGCCGGCACCATACGGCATATAGTTTATTTACAAATGGAGTATAGTTTATTGTAATAACTAGTGAATCATTTTTTTCTAAAAAGTCAAATAATATTAATTTAATTAAAAATACTGGCGGGCACATTTTAACAGGCAACCCAACTAAAACATATTGCCCCGATTAAAAATGTATTTTTTTTGTTTTGTTTATATACTCGATGAACGTTGTAATCTTGCAGCCGGATCTTAGACTATTAATCTGACCCAAAGTTTGGGGTAACTAAAATAATTTATCCCAAGAACAAAACTTAACATTGTAGTTAAAAACATATTCTCTCATACATTCCAATTGCAAATGAAAGTTTTTACGCACAATGTTGAAAGATTTACCATATTATTTTAAGACTTCATCATCATCTTCATATTCATAATAATAACCATTTTGACGTGATGTTTGATTTGATTTGGCATTTAGTCTTTTAGCCGAGGACAAAATATACAAATACTTGCGAAAGTGTCTTAGAAAACAAAACTGTTTATAAACCGAGATAGATCACAATGTTAATTAAGTTAAGTTAAGTCGTGAGTTATTTATTAGTAGAAGAACATCATAATATTCCGCATGTGGTAACTCACTCAAATGATAATACAGTTTTAATCAATTTCCTTTGTAGAGTTCCTTTTTTGTGGTCTCCACTATCCCGCCGTTTTGAGCTATTTACAAATTACGGTAAATATACAAAAATATAAGTAATTTTTTCAAATACATTTTATATTTGTCCGCTGGTGGGCCTGTTTTGGTCGATATCCTTTAAACTTAATCGGTCCACTATATTCAGAGCAAATTGGCTGTGATAGACGGACAGGCAGCCAGACACACGAGTTATCCTATAAGGGACCCGCCGTTTTTCATTCGGACGTACAGAACCCTTAAAATAAAACGTTAATGATTTAATATACGTATTATGACGAAGCAGGTAAAAGCGCAGAGCTTTTAAAATCAGAAGTTGTGGATACTAATGTTTTGCGGAAAGCTATACTTATGAGGATGTTTGGCAATTGCTGGTCTGGATATATAACCATAGCTCATATATCTACCACTGCGTCACTTTAGCCCTCGGCACTGCCACTTAAACCCGCATTATGTGAAACTTTTAATGTATAAAGCCAGAAAAAAGATTGTTCTCCTCAGTTGAAAACGTCGTAAAAATAATACATATTACGTTAGAAGCAAATACGAAATCGTTTCTACAAACAGTTTTATTTCTTGTCAACAAATTACATCAACCAGGCTAGGTCTGAAAAGAAAACACATTAAATATGTATTTCGAAAACTTCGGCAAAAAAGGTTCTTAAATAAGATTTCTTGAACCAAAAATCCGTACAAATACCTTTGTTATGTAGCATAAAGAGCGAAACGATTTCTTTCAGTGTCGTTCAAAGCATTAAATAAACGCAGGAAATGTGTGAAAAATACCTTTCGTATAGTTTCCTTGGCTCGTGTCGGAATGAAACGGTAATGTTATCTTATTTCTTATGTTGACTTCGTTACGCGCCATTAGCGGTTCCCCACACCGAGCCAGAAAGGATTACGTTACTATTATACGTAGGTTGGTAAACCTACAGCAATTCTGTGGCTTTTATATGAGCTGCCCTAATACCGCTCTTGTTGCTGTATACGTGCTTTATTTAACAAAATCCATGTTAAACTGAGTAATAAGTTGATGCTGATTAACTGATTTCGATAAATTAAAACGAGAATTATGATTTTGAACAATTTTTTTGGCAGGACACTGATTGGAATTTGTTGAATGGTTATATCGAATAGTAGAATTTATTAGTTAGCAGAAAGGAAATCTCATAACACTATTTGATTTAGTATTCCTTTCAGACCAATTTATTCTCATGTCTCAAGTAATGATTCTCTAAAAATAAAAAGATATCTCTCTTTATTCAGAAAACTACAATAACGTTGTGTTTGCAATGTAATGAGTATAAAGACAAAATTTTTATATACATTTTTAAAAGGGGCAATATGTTTTGGTTGGGTTGCCTATTAAAATGTGCCCGCTAGTATTTTTAATTAAATTAATATTAATTGAATTTTTAGAAAAAAAAAGGTTTACTAGTTATTACAATAAACTATACTCCACTTGTAAATAAACTATATGCCGTGTGGTGCCGGCTACGAATTGCACCAACCCATCTCATCCCGGGGGTGTCGTAAAAGGCGACTAAGGGATTAGACGGAGGATGGGCAGCAGCGTTCTTCAAATCTATTAACAACTGAACTGCAATCGCGAACCCGAATAATGAAAAATAATAAACATCAATCAATATAATCTAGTAATAATTTTTATAAGGCTTTAATATTATACACAACACGATTTTCTCTCTTTTAGATATAATGTTACGTAAGCTGCAAAAAATACGTGTAATTAGTTTCGTAATTTGCATTAGATTTTAGATAAACTTTTTGTAAATAACTCTTTGTTGTTACTTGTACGCAAGTTATAATGTAAACGTTTATTTATATTTAGGTTAGATATACACTTTCCCTGTCCCGTCCATAACCGACGAATTTTTTTGCGGTAAAAAACGTTTGTGCCGCTTACATTTTATTGCACTCCAAAATGTAAACCATGAAACGCGACCTACAACGTAATGAAAATGTATGATGACGCGGAAAATGTAATGAATGTTGACGTGAGCAAAAACGCAATTTTATTAGGCATGTTAACTCACTGAGGGATAAGCTGAGCTTGTAATTTTGGGTATAAACAAATTTTGCAATGGGTTGCTAGATATGCAAACACGAATAGCTCAGGCTAGTTCAATTCAGGCGTAGCAGCGTCATTGGTGCAAGAGAACTTGCTTTGGAGCAGTTGATTCAGTCAACCACAGTTAGTTGGCGTATCGAGCGGGTGGTATTGCGGGTTGGTGACAGGAATATACGTTCCGCTCCCCGTGAAAATCCCACATTCCGACAGACCTTCTCCTTGTAATGACGCTTATTAGGAAGTGCGAAGACGTATGACTTTGTAAATCTGACTCATTGACATGGGACAATTTAACATATCTTGATTCGAGATGTTTTTTTTTTCATTTTTCTGCGAATATTTTAATGCAACGTCGCCGCATATGAGAAGTGCTTTACGATATTGCCCACAAAGTTAAAGATACCATCAACATATAAATGAGGCATAAATATTAATATTTGTAACTGATCAATAGTTAAGACACCAGGCTACGTGTGATTCCCTCCGTGATGTGCCTAAAGTCGTCGCACCAATGGGCGGCTCTAGTGTGATCTCACGAGGACCTGGAGCCGTCCGCTTCAGTGGCTTTAGCCGGTGGGAGTCGTTCACCCTTCCCCGGGGCGAAGGAAGTTCATGTAGAATTAAAAACTGGAGATGAATAAAAAAACAAAGCTACGTGTGATTGATTAAATAAAGAACCACTATTCGATATTCGACCAAGAATTCCATTCAATCCAACTACAGCCCACATTTATAACATATTATTCATTACGCCAACTGCGGCCCACGCAAGATAAATGCGATAGTCCGACGTGTTTCTACGTTATTACCTAGATATAAATCTGCTGAACACACCTTGTGAAAGCTATCATCTTGGAACAAAGCGGACACGAGTCACGCTTAAAGCGCCACAAAGGCTGTCACGTCTATTTTGGTGTTACAATTGCGTTATCGCGCAGTGTGACAACTAATATAGCGTTCGCGCTTTCAGTGACAACCCTAACCAATAGATTGGTATTCAGGATTTTATAGGTATATATGGTACACGCGTGTTAAACACTATAGTACGAAGTGTGGTGATGTGAGTGACGTTCGACTTAATTTATTTATTTATGAAACGATATACGATTTAAGTTTACAGCTCATAATGATGTTTCATGATTCATCCGCATTGTATCATATCACTACTGGACTTGCATTTCATTTTGAGCAATACTAGATATTTTTCAAGAAAATATAATTTAATAAGAGTATTCTCTAGCTATATATGCATAAACATTACTATTTTTTTTTTATAAAGGAAAAGCCGCACATATTTACTTTAACAATTCAATAATTAATAAAGTTCGACTTGAATTCAATTTCAATTAAATAAATTGAAACATGAATTCCGATATAATGGAATTTCCTATTAAACAACTCAAAAATTCTTGCTTTATTTGATATGCGCCGGGTGCGTAGTTGGATATTTAATACTTTATGATACAGTTGATGGTTTTTCCTTACCAAATAAAAATATATTTTAACGCACAAAAAATGCTGGATTTTTATTCTCTCTTGACTAGATTCGTTTTAATCGAGAAACTAAAATATTGTACATGTAAACCGCAAATACGAAGTGTATTTGAGGTTTCCATGTAGTTTGAATTGTAAGAAATTATTGGAACTCTTGTGAGTAAGGTAATTTTACCTATGTAATTATTTATACATATATTTGTGTATAATATGTCTGTATTATTTATGTATAATATATAATCGTCATTATTTATGTAATTAGTATTACTATACTTATATGGCTTAGACTATACCATAATATATTTGTATACACCATTGACAGCCCTTATCTTTTCCAGTTCCGTGTTTTCCATCCTAAGGTTGGCTGGAAGAAATCGTTGAGTGCGATAAGGTAGCCCATTGTACTCTATTACTTGTATGTTCTAAGCGCTACTGTTTTTGTGTATATTTTTCTAACTGGTGTACGATAAAATGTACAGTAAAATAAATATGCGTTAAACGTAGATCTCTCCCGCTCTACGGTACGTTTCTTAT
The DNA here is from genome assembly GCA_947459985.1 of Diloba caeruleocephala. Lineage (NCBI taxonomy): Eukaryota > Metazoa > Arthropoda > Insecta > Lepidoptera > Noctuidae > Diloba > Diloba caeruleocephala. The sequence goes on from OX381615.1 coordinate 17,402,056, forward strand.
TGAGTTAGGTGGGGTGAAAAGTCAATTTCATTGATTGAGTTATATCCACGGGCTTATAAAATTACCATTATAGAAAACCTTAATCCTGTGCACGTTATAGGATAAAGGTTTTCTATCTAAAGGGATCAGAAAATTATAAACTATTTAAAAAGATGGGAAATAAATTATAACATTTATTTTAAAAATCCATTTAATGATGAGACTAAATAAATCATTTAATTTATATTTACAATACATTAACTATCTTATTTACATTTCGAGCATCCGTTTATTTACAATAATCGTATCCTGTACAAAAAGTTTTCAAATCACCACATATATACACCAAATATATTTTAAAACAGACCTGCGTGGGAGAATTTACTTGTTAAGATATTTACACTATTTATAATTTAAAGACAAACCAAACAAAACTTAGGCGGGTAATGTACTCGATTAGCCTTGATATAAGGCAGCGCTCCATGATAAGCGCAGCGGGCAGCGGAGCGGATGAGCGCGGCGCGCGTTCGTCCGCCATAACGCTTGACGCAACTACTATGCGACGACCGGTAGAACCATCGCTTCTTGTCTCATCCGCTGCTGAAACGCTGCTAACTTCTGGTGGCACGCAATTCGGAGGTTTCTCCTGCTACAAAAAGATTTTCGTCATATTTAGAACTGTCATCCTTTATCGTTAGTAAAAACTTTTCGATACTTTTGTGTCTGGTAAAGTTAATACTAATTCTCAAATGATTTTAAAGAACAATAAATGTAACAACCTTCATCATCAAAACAAAGGCCTCCCGCATAGATTGCCACAACTGGGTCAACGTTTTATTTTAATTTGCTAATATTCAACACGCTTGGTAGGCGGGTTGGTGAGCGCAGTATGGCTACTGTTCCACAGAACGGACTTTGATGGCCGTCTCTCTCGCTTAGAGTTCCTAAGTCGCCTTTTACGACATCTACGGGAGGAGATGGAGTGGTCCTATATTTGAAAATAGTAACGGTAACCTTCTTTAAAAAAACTGTAATATAAAGGCACAGCATTTCTGTATTTTCCTTTGCTTGAAAGTTATTTATGCTAAAATATAAGCCAGAAAAGTATTGTGATTTCTTCAAAAGCTTACCTGTGGTTGTGTAAAGTTGACTTTTTCTTGACATCTCCGGGATTGATGTGCAATACATGCAGCATATGCAATAGCATGAGGGATGTAGCTCTGCTCTACTACACCCGCGAACAATATTGTTGCCATCGGCCCTGATAAAAGCAATTTGAAAAGATTAGAGCTTTTTCAGCATTTAATGATATCTAATAAAATCAATTTCCTATGTTATCTCTTTATATATGTGTAGCCTTTTATCTTACATTAAAAAACGGGTCAGATTCTTACCTAGAGCATAAATAGGCACATCTTCACCACCATGTGTAGCCCACTGTCTAGGTACTGCAGCTGCGTGAACAGCATCAGCCGAAGCAGTAGCAGAACTCGTTGTATTCAATGGCAAAGCCCTAGGCTCAGAATGTCCAGGCCCAGTGCCATAAAGCAACGTCGTATATCGAAGTCCATCAATATCTGAAGTCACGGTATCCGCACCTAAGCAAAAACAAAACACACTTGAAACTTCATAGTAATACAAAGAACACTCAAATCTCTAAATAAATGCTTCTAAAGCCGAAAAAATTTAAAGTTAAAAGATGTTTAATTAATTTTTAGAACTCTAAGCTGCAATTTGAAGGCAATGTGGTTTAGAGGATATTATGTAAACGAAAAGCGAGTCTTGGCACAAAGCTTAAATTAGTTACTTTTGAACTCAGTTCCAAATGTCGTTTGTCTGTATACACATTTGGCGACGCATATGCACATTTCAACTTAAGTATCAACTAGAAAATTGGCTAGTAGAAGAATGAAATAGATTTGAATTCTTGGTTTAAATTTTTACCTAAAACGGGGTGTCCTCTTGGTGTGGCCTGTCCGCCAAAAGTCATTACATGACCGTGATCGGCGGTGACAACGATCAAAGTTTCAGCGGGATTAACCCTTTCTAATGCTGCCAACAGAGCGGTTTCTAACTCTAAAGTCTCGTCAAGAGCCCTGTATGGATTGTTGTAATGATGAGCGTGATCTATTCTTCCACCTACGCACAAAAACAATAATATTTATAATACAAGAAGATTATACACTGTATCGAAATCTTTTAAATCTAAATACAAAAACTTCTCTCAAAGAATGAATATAAAATTAAGATAACTGCAAACAGATTTAGATTACCAAATTGTTTTTTTTCAAATTTCAATAAGTACGACTGAAATACCGAACTTCATCATCAAAGGACGATTCAGCAAATATCTACATAAAACTCGTTTGTGATGCTAAGCGTTTTATTTACAGTAACGCCCGTTTTTTTTTTTTTTGGGCTTCTCGCATACATTTCTGGGAAATGTGGTTGCTTAACCGGTCATTTGCTGGCGAAGCCAAAAGAGGCCTCCAGCCAGGCTTAAATTAAATATTAAAAACTAAGCAACTTTCGCTAAGGGCGCCCCCTGCGGGACACGGACCTCGGCTTAGGGCGTTGCTGGGGACAACAAGCTATTGTTTTGGGGACAGCTGGATCGGTATTATTTAAGTTGTTTTAAGGGACATTTAAAGCTACAGGCTCGGCACGGGCCGGCGCGAGCAAGAGACGGGAGGGAGAAGTGCTAACTTGAACGGGAAGGTGACGCGGCGATAGGCCTCCGCGACGTCGGTGAGGCGGGCATCCTCGGCGGCGAGGGCGGTACAACGGTCGGGTGTTTAGTGAACGAGACAACGCGAGTCTCTTCATGTGATCTAACGTGATTTCATCGTCTGGATCGACCAGAACGTGCCTCGGGCGGCGTACTCTACTGATACGGGAGGGTTCGTAGTCGGCGGCTGATACTACAAGGGGATTTGGGTGGGACAGGGCAGAATCGAGATAGCGTTTAGACGCTTGTTTCATAAATTGCCTGATGGTCGGCAAGTTAAGGTCGAAATGGAGTTGGTCGTTTCGCATGTACAGAGGCGCTCCGGTGGCCTTGCGCATGAACCGGGTTTGGAGGGTTTCGAATCTACGGAGTGGGTATGATTCGGCGTGTGCGAACACTGGGCTGGCATAGGTCATGATGGGTCGAATGCATGTGGTGTAAATTCTCACCTTATTTCTAAGGGATAATTTACTACGAGCGTTCAGAATATAGTGAAGGCGACCAAGCACAAAGGCAGCGCGGGCACGCACCATCTTTGTGTGGGGAATGAAGGTCAGTTTTTTGTCTAGGGTGACTCCAAGATACTTGGCGTGCGGTTCCCAAGGAACCGATTGGCCCAGCATCGAGATCTCCCTGAAGCGTGGGTGGTCGTCGCCTAATTTGCAAAATAGGACGGCTTTACTTTTGATAGGGTTAACTTCGATCCGCCATTTCCTAAACCATTTACCGTAGGCGTTGGCTGTGGCTTGGAGGATCTTAGTTATATTATCGGGACTGCGACCAGAGTAGAAAATGGCCGTGTCATCGGCGAAGAGTGCTAATTGGGTTGTATTAGCAGGTCTTTTGGGGAGGTCACTGGTGTACAGTGTGAACAATAGTGGGGCTAGCACGGATCCTTGTGGGACTCCGGCTCTAATGGGGTGGGGGGAAGAGAGAGCGCCCGTGATTCGATATCGGAAACTGCGATTTGACAAGAAGTCTCGTATGATGAGAACGAGACGGTCAGGCACTCCGAGTTGATACAACTTATATAATAAGCCATTGTGCCAGACTTTGTCAAATGCTTTCGCAACATCGAAAAAGAGGACTCCCGTCATCATGCCGCGTGAGAATCCGAACGTGATGTGTTCAACTAGTCGGTGGACTTGTTGTACACACGAGTGTTTGGTTCTAAAACCAAACTGTTCGTCGGGAATGAGTTTCTTGGAATCGGCAAAATCCTTTAATCGGGAATAGATAATCCGCTCATAAATCTTCGCAAGAGAATTGAGAAGGCTTATGGGGCGATAGCTGGAAGGCTCGCACTTGGGCTTACCGGGTTTGGGAATACTGATAACGGTGGCCTGTTTCCACGTATGCGGAAATAGGTTATTGTTTAATGCCGCATTGAAGATGACGGTCATTAAGGCGATAAGACGTTCGGGGAAGAGTTTAATCACCTTGTTGGTGATACCGTCAGAGCCGGGGGCTTTGCGAGGGTGAATCTTTTTCACGAGATTTCTGACCTCGTCTGCCGTGACCGGAGGGAGGGGGTCGTCAGGGTCCTCGGCAGGCGGTATAGCTGCTCTACGTTCGACTTCAGCGTCAACCTTTTTGAGGTGAGCTTGGTCTACAGGTAGAGTGCTTGGGGAACATTGCGCTTCTAGACTGTCAGCTAGGCATTCGGATTTTTCGCCGTCATCAAAGGCCGGCCTTTGGTTGGGACGGTTGAGGGGGGGGGACAGCATTGGATGTTTCGGATTTGAGTTTCCGTTGCAGACGCCAGAACGCAAGGTGGGTTGGCTCTAAGTCACCCAACATCTTATCCCAGTTAGCCTCTCGGCACTCCTTAATACGTTCCTTGACAGCACGCTGCAGGTGGCGCATAAAGAGGCGATTGGGTTCGCTGGGAAAAGATGAGTACGCTCTAAGGGCTGCGTTCTTCTCCGTCATCAGTGCACGTACATCGTCAGGGAGTTTCATGCGATGGTCTTCCATCGCAGGAACTCGCCGTGAACACTCGTCCACGACGGACTGTACATGCCCGGTGAGGGAGTCGATCGCGCCTAGCGTGTCTGCGACTGACGTTATGCATTCGGGAATTCTATCTAACTGAGCGGACGAGGGGTCGTTGAGGCGTTGCCTAACTTTCCTCCAGTCCGTCGTCACAATGGTCTGAGGGGGTAGCCCTGTGTCCGTGGGGCCAAAGCGGGAGGTGAGGTGAAGGATCACAGGACGGTGATCGGAGTCTAGCTCTTGTAGTACTTCAATGGAATGCAACTTGAGGTTGACATTCATTAGAAGTGCTATGTCGAGTATATCCGGGCGATGATTAACATTGCTGGGGTAGTGAGTGGGATACATCGGGGCTATGATGTCAAAATTGAGGAGGTTACTGAGAGAGTATAATTTACTTCCTCTGTAGTTGTGGGTGACTCCAAGACTCATGTTTGGCATTGAGATCTCCCGCCACTATGACGGAGTCGCCTAGATCGAAGAGTGCTTCGAGATCCGATTGGATTGGATCGTCTTGGGCATTGGGGGTTAGGTAAGCCGACACTATAGTGATCGGTTGATGACCTGTCATGCCTATCCTGCACACAGATGCCTCTAGATTGGTAAGGGACGGGGTATCTAGGGGCATGCAATAAAGGGATCTCTTATAGTAAATAAGAGTGCCTCCTCCACGGGAGTGAGTCCTATCGTTGCGCACTATATCATAGTTTGCAATTCTAGGGTTCCTGTGAGAGGGTTTCAAAAAGGTCTCTTGTATCAACATAATGTCAATAAGGTGGTCGCGGAGGAATAAGGCGATTTCATCTTTTTGGCCATTAATGCTGTTGGCATTGAAGATGCCTATTTTAAGGGATCGGGGTTTTATTCTGCACCTGTTTTGTGAATCCATTACGGATGAACGCGGTAGGAGAGAAGGGCGGATGAGACATCAGCGAAGTCGCTGAGTACTAACATGAGGCCGTATTGGCCCTGGTTTGCCCTAATGGCTGCGGCCATTTGGGCGACTCTGTTCGGGTCGACAGAGTTGAGAAGACCGAGGCAAACTGAGAGGTCGTCCGTTTTGAGAAGGGGTGTGGATTGGGGTGAGGGAGGGGCGGCCCTCTGAGAGTGCACTTGTGGTGCGGGTTGATTGTACGGCACGGGAAGGTACGGTGCCGTAGCGGGGGCGGTCATCAGCGAGGGAATCACTGATGCCTGAGTCGCCTGTTGTGTCAATAGACTAGGCCTCAGGGCGGGGAACGCTTGCTGATGATTCAGCGCGTTCCATGGCGATGGCCTTTGAGGGCTGAGTCGTTGGGACGTGGGAGGGGCCTGAGAGGCATAGTGGGCGGCCGCGAAGGCTTGGGTAGCCGCTTTGCGCTTAGCAGCCTTGTTGTTGGCTCGCGGGGCTTTGGGGCATCCGCGATAGTTCGCTGGATGACCCGACTCACCGCAAAGCACACAACTCGGGGGCTCAGTGCATTGCGTGCGATCTTTGGGGCGATCGCAGTCGGAGGTGCTGTGGTCACCTAGGCACTTAACGCACCTATGTTTGGCGTAGCAGTGTCGCTGCGCGTGGCCATAGAGTTGGCAGCGGTGACACTGCCCGGGAGGACCATAACGATGGGGAGGTTCAACTTTTATGCCTGAGAGGTGGCATACGGTCTTAATATTAAAAAATTTCCGATCGTTATTATCGGCGGTCTTTTTGCATATGGCGAGGACCATGTCGTAAGCTTCACCACTGCGACCAGCGTGCATGCGATGAACTTCGAGGACGGGGATACTTTGCGACAGAAGGTCGTCTTTTATGGAGTCGGTGTCGATCTCCTTGGGGATGCCTTTAAGGACTACCCGGAGTGGGCGTTCCTCGGCGAGGGAGTACGTGTGGAAATACACGCTGCGGTCCTGTAGGGCACGGGTCAAAGACCTGAAGTCTTGGGCAGTGGGAACTGCCACTTTGACGCCGACGGCTGTGGTGCGGGCACTTAGGTAGTTAATACCTAGTTCAACACACATTTTGGACACGTCATTCCACTTGTCCTTGGCCTGAATGTAGATTGCGGGCGGTTTTTTGTCCTTTTTAGGGACCTTGGTGGGCTGGGATTGGGGTTGGGAATTAGCGGGGGTAGGGGTAGGGGGAAGACTGGCCTGGGAAGTGGCCGTTGTGGGGACAGGGGCAGAGGGCGGAGCGGAGGACGAAGCCTCGTCCGTTTTCGGGGCTTTAGCGGGCGCAGCTTGTGCGGAGGACTTGGCCTTGCGGGCCCGCTTTTTACGGCTACCGCTGACGAGTTGGAACTCGTCAGAGGCCGAATCGGAGGAGGGGTTTTGGGGACGAGCAGGAGAGTCCTCGCTCTCTGACATGTCCGACATGTCCGAGAGTATGGGCATGTCGGCGTCGGGGGACGTGGAGGCGTTCGTGCTGGCGGTGGGGAGGGGGATTTTTGCCTGAGGGGCGGATGAGATCTATCTAATTCGGGGGTTGTGCCCCTTTTCTTGGGTTCGGGATAGGGGGGCTGCACTTTTGTGCCTGGGGACAGAAGGCTGCCATAGTTGGCAGCAATGTAGGGGTCTTTTAAAAGGATCTCCCTAATATTTCGAAGTAGCGTGGCGTCGTCGGCCATTTTGTTTTGCAAACAAAATGGCGGACGTGGGACAAAAAGAAAAAACAGAAATACGCTTAAAGCGTAGAGGACAATCGATTTACGCGATCCCTAACCTCCCGGGTTGGATGGGCCCGGGGGTGTGTAACAACCCCTCCCTGCCGGGTGTAGGCAGGGAGGTGTGTGTACCTGTGGTGAGCCCTAAGCTAGTACCATCCGTGGCCAGTCTTAATGGGCAAACGGGTCCCTGACAGCTCTTTTGCAAGGGGCGATAAGGTATCGCCCGCAAGAGACTGTATATCCTGAAAACGTAGACTCGAACTAGGGTCGACTAGGGTAGCCCCCAAGGCCGGTGGTCCTAGTCCGCTGCCGACTAACTGCTTTGCCCTGATGGGGCTAGGCGGGTGTGGCGGGTCAACACCCCACTCGGCTTCGTTGGCACCGTAAGGTATCCGCCGAGGACCACCAAACAGTGGTTTTTCCCTGAAGGGGCACAATAACTCGATGAATTTAGTCGGTGAAAAAAATAAAATCAGTAGTCGCCTTGACAAAGGCAACGCGTGATTTATGTGAAGTGACTGCAATCCGACGGGACGGATTGCGAAAAAACACTACACGGCACACTGATCGGGGAGCGCGAGCACTGCACGACCGTCTGCGGCGAGCGTCAGACACGGAATGAGTAACGCCCGTAACTAAATAAGCTTTAAGTACTAATAAAAATAATTTAATGGCATCAACACTAACACTGATAATAAATAAGTATTCCTCACCTTCAATGAGCAGAAAAAATCCCTTGTCATTTTTTGTCAAAATTGACAAAGCGGCACGAGTCATATCGGCCAAGGACGGATCGTCCGCTTTAGCAGTGGAAGTTGCGCCAGCTCCTTCTTCTGCGTCCGCTACCGTTCCACGTTCTGCATTAAACTCCATGTGCGAATATTCAAACAGACCTGCATTGTGAGAAGATATACCAGTATATTTCAAGCACGGTATATTATTTCTTTACCCACAGCATAACGGATATCTCAAACAATTGCATCATTAAACGCTTTAACACAGCTTTAAAACATTATCTCATTCGCAACGTCCACATCACTACCAACGGTGGACGACAAATGGACTATAATGTTGAACATGCAATACCCCAAACAATATCTACAGAAAGCGTTTGTAATATTTCGCCTCTTGGAAGCTATTTCGTATTTGCGTGGTCTTTTGTCCAGTACCTTCAAATAACTCTACATTTTGTGACAGTATTGTATGCTTTTAGGGCTTCCTATCGAAATGACACCAAAGAGACATTATACGGGTTCCCCGGTCTATCTGTTTGTCATGTTGCATCGTAATATAGCATAGTTATAAAAGATCTAAAATAAAGATACACACACACTTAAAATGCCTTTGCTCTTTAAACATATTTTTAGATTTTTCCAAAAACGCTAAGCATAGTAGCCCATTATACTCCTCAGTCTTCTGTATAACCTACTGCAACGTATATAATATGTGGTCTATGTTACAAAAACTTTTTCGGAAATCGGCTTGTTTGTGGAGGCTGGACACCATCAAACTTATGCTCAAGATGATTCGTGATAATAGATTATAAATATTGCTTAGAAGTGAGATAGGTCCACAACTCTTCAACAGGGTGTTAATAACTTTTTGAAGGAGAGTCCCACCACGTCTCTGTGTCATGCTTCCGGCGTTGTGCCCTTGCATAAGATGGAATCAAATAGCTTTTTTAGGACTTTAAGCACCGGTGTTCCACCCACTGTCAGTATGATATCGTACTCATGGCAGAATCGCTGCAAGAACTTAGCATTATGCTAGTTGATCTCAACTAAGCTTCCCAACAGGTATGCTTTAAAAAGAACATGGGCAAGATGATATTCTTGTCAAACACCCAATCCGTTGCGAACTCTCGTCCGATTTCAGTATTTGACGAGTATTTACTTTAGAGGTCAATCGTCGAAGTCTACTATGGAGAGAACTATGCATGGTATTTCTCTACGAAGTCGAATTATGAATCATCTCTATAGAATCTCTAAAGAAGAACTACAGTTACCGCCATAGATGAAAGGATTAATAAGCTATAGTGACAATGGCAGCTCTGATGGATGGCGCAGAAAGATCCTCGGGTAGCGACCAACATAGCGTAAGATGGCCCCCAATGAAATGGACGGATGACCTATTGAAATAACTAGAAGTATTTGGATACGGGTGGCATGTAGCTGGTCGTTGTGGAAATCTATGATTCGCGATAGTTTAAAAACTTGACGACACGGTTGGTGCAGTGGCTGATACAGTCGACTGCTGCGCTCCGGGTCGCGGGTTCGATTCCCGCACGGAACAAATATTTGTATGATCTGCAGGTAGTTGTTCCGGGTCTGGGTGTATTGTGTATGACATGAATGTCTGTAAACGCATCCACGACACAGGAGAAAACCTAGTGTTGGGCAAAGCAAAAAAAAAAATACTATGCTACAGTGAACGGCCTTCGGCTGTTATAATATTATACTAAATGCAATAACAATTTTCAACTGATTGCATGCTATATGGATGCCATGAGGAATTTAACCCTCGAGTAATTACTATGATACGCATTTCAATTATTTCCCAGTGTAACATTTAGAAAATGTCCAATTAGTAACATGGTATGACACATATTAATTGCATATTATGCGAAAACTTATAACTTAAAGGTAAATATTTTAGGGGACCAACAAATTGTGTTTGGACAACAATAAGAAAATAATTGTACAGATCCGCTTATTTAAATTTACGAGTACCATCGTGGGAATCTTGTGATTTCCAGTGGGTGACGGTTAATTTTATGCAAGTAAAAATACTAAGAGCCCTGGTTAACAATACAATTTTTGAATTAAGTACGTTGATAACGGCATAATCCATATTTGAAATGCAAATGCTACTTTATGTCGGGTGGGTGAGATTAAAAAGGATTCAAATGGGATTACAGAACGGCGCCACACTGATCATAATGTAAACCTGGTACATGTAATCTGGGTGAACGTAAATATTTCATGAACTACAAAGGGAAGGCCCGGAAGCATTTTTGTTCCAAGTTTTCTTGAACAATTGTCTTCCCCACTCCTGCTATCTGGCCCATACAGTTTTCCGAATTATTTATTTTATCGTTTTTTGGCGATTCTGTATTGGTGAAATTACTTCTGCTTATGTGTTGCTCATAAAAAGTGAATTCGCTTAGTTACATCAGTAACCTGAAAGAGTATTCGTTAGAACGGCTAACCAACTATTCATTGATTACCAAAATTTGTACGCCAAGATATAATAATCAATGGATAAATTAATTGAAATAAATATACTAGGATGGATCAAAAAGTAGTGACAACGAACGAACGAACGAACTCCTTGGTAAGAAAAAAAAAACTGGCAGGCATAGCTCAGATACATATTTGTAATATTAATAAAGAAAAATCTTCGATTCTTTTTTTTCTGAATGTAGTCATTTGTTTGCTTGCTGTCGGAACTTGTTCTCGAAAATGGAGAAAAACGAAGTGCGAGCTGTTATTAAATACCTCTGTTTAAAAAAGTTAACGACGCAAGAGATTAATTGCGATTTGGAGGCAACATTAGGAGAGTCTGCTCCGCCGTATTCCACTATCGCAAGGTGGGCTTCTCAATTTTAAGTAGGGAGAACGAGCACGGAAGACGAACATCGTTGCGGCCGTCTATCGACGTCAGTCACCCAAGAAAATGTTGCGATAGTCGAGAAAATTGTATTGAGCGATTGAAGAGTTACCATCCGATACTTAATTCAAGAAACGGGCATTTCATGGGTCCATCATTTTGATCCCGAGACAAAACAGCAATCTGCGCAATGGAAACGGCCATCATCACCGACTCCGAAGAAGTTTCGTGTCGTGGCATCGGCTGGCAAGGTTTTGGTCTCAGTATTTTGGGACTCAGAAGGGATACTGTTGATTGATTACCTAGAGCGTGGAACCACTATTACAGGCCAATATTATCCAGCTTTAATTCCCAAGTTGAGGAATGCCATCAAAGAGAAAAGGAGAGGGAAACTTCGAAGCGGCGTGCTGTTTCATTACAACAACGCACCCGCGCACAGGTCGGCAGTTGCGATGGCTGCCATTCAGCAAGCTGGCTTCGAATTGGTTGACCACCCCCCTTATTCACCAGATCTGGCAGCTAGCGATTTTTATCTGTTCCCCAAATTGAAAAAATACTTAAGGGGAAACAGGTACAAAGACGATAACGAGGTGATGGGTGCCGTGGAGAGCTTTAGCTTTAGCTCGTAGTTCTAAGGTTTTCACGATTATTAATTAAAATAAAACGATTTTAAATGGATTACACCGCGTACATTATAGATTTTTGTTTTTAAATAAATAGCTGATCGACCCGAACATTGTTAAGTAGTATACACTATTCATCATAAGATAAAAAGGATTTTGTTCGTGTAACCTTTTTGCAGGCACTCATGAATTGCCAGACGTTTGTTGCTTTGAAATAAACAAATTGCTGTATTTCTTAAATAAAGGATAATCCCAAACCTCTTTTGTTTCAACAAACGTTAGAGTACCATTTTAATCAAAGTAAACGGAACTATCCCTCCTTCCAATGTGATGAGTAGGTAATAAAATACACAGGTACTTAGCCGAAAGGAAATAAAACAAAAGCTCGTCAAGCTGATATAAAAGATGAAACATGTAAAAAAACTTTTTGGAATACAACGAAATGATAATAATCGTATGCGGCTGGATGTACATTGATGAAAAATATACAAAAAGAAACTAATTAGAGTATTGCCTTAAAATAATGTAGTCTTTTATTTTCTTTCGGCCGTGTGCTCATTACGACGAAACTAGTTTTTTTATAAGCAACTAATGTTTTGTAGCTTAAACAGTTTTCGTGGAAAGATTTATAATTTCCTTCCGTGTATTTGAATTGAGCCTTCTACAGTAAATAAATAAAGCAAGTAGTAAAAAAATATGTTTATTCGAACCTTTTAAATTATATTCGTTCATTGTATACGAGTTTAAAACAGGGGTCACCCGAAACAGGCTTTGTGGGCACTCAAATTGCTGAGTAAGCTTTAACCCTTAAATAAACCCAACAAAGCACACAAAAGGGTTCAGTTTCTTTAATAATCCAACCGGTAGGTGAGGCGTTTAGAAAATTTGTATAAAAACGCAGTTTCATGAAAGTAATGGCTTTTAAACTGTGGCTTTAAGCCATAATTTTAAGACATAATAACGACTTTTTGGGTAGTTTATCCGGAAGTAAAAGTTTAATGTAATATTTTCCGAGCACCAATAATGCGGAAACTGTCTGATCTATTTTACCGAAACCTTTTCATTTTTGTGACTTATTTAAACTTTTTCTAAAGAACACTTTACTGTTTAGGAGAAATACCTGAACAGAACCTACACAAACGTGCTTCCCTTAGTTTCCCGCAAATTTTTTTCATTGTAGGTTGTGATTGACTCTACGATTCAGCGAAAATAAACCAACATATTTTCAATATCGAAAGAGCTCAGGCAACCCTTCGGTCTTTTTATGGTCTCACATTTGGCCCTGACTAGTGTATCGATTACCATGATTTATATCTACATTCGCATGATGTAAACAAACTTTGCCAGAAAGATTGACTTTTTCTTGGCTATCACCCACCCTAGCTATAACACTGTTGTCATATTTTACTTCGATATTGTGTCTCTAGCAAGAATTATTTAGATCAAACGCCATTCATACATAGATCACATCAAACTTATAGCATACTTAGGATAGATAGTTCATTTTTTTGTCCGAGATGGATGCGATATTGAGAAAAGTTGTTTTATCTAGAATGTTTAGTTGAATTGACTGCATAGAACTTATAGTTATTTACTCAATTGATCGCGCCATGTCTGCAACACAAAATGCGACCCTTCAGAAATTATAAGCGCAACAGTTTTCACACTTATTGAAATGCATGGTAATAGGCGCGGTTAGGTTGGCATAATATTTGAAATTGTATGTTCAGGTTAAAAGCTTGTAAATAGAGGAGTATATCTAGAATTTTAACGACTATATCTGCAAATATATTTCCTGGAATATTGTCTTAACGGAAATTATGTTTGCAGGAAGGATGCTTTATCATTGTTGTATGTCAGACTTGATAATTTATGCAAGTACTACATACCCACTAAAATTATAAAATCGATATCTAAAAGGGGGGTACCCTTTGTATAAAACACCTCTAATTAAAATTTAAAAAGAAAAATATTAATATGGCTCCAAATATGATAATTTATCGGAACATGAATCATTTTTAACTTTAAGAAAAGAAAATGTATGATGGGTTTATTAATTTAATCGAAAATAGTATAAAACAATCGCCAAATCTTTCTGGTCCTTCGTAAAAAGCAAGCATCAATTTTCAAACTCTTATCCCTCGATTATGAAATCCAGGAATGGATCATCAGGCCAAGATTATGTAATTAATTGTTTGACTTTGCAAAATTTAATTTTATAGTTGTGTTAAGGTTTACTTATTACCTACTTTTGTAGATTTCTATCAGGAGTGTATATAAGTGAAATCTTGTAAATGGCATTCAATTTTGTATTATTTACGAACATTGTAAGTTACTAGCTGTAAGTTTTTCGAATAGAATAAAATTAAACATTGATTGATTGAAAATTATTGCAATTTCAACGAAATAAACACGTAACGACATCGGAAGCAGAAAGCAGAAGACTAAGTATTATAGTTATATTTGGGTAAAACCTAAGTTCGGCAATAGAATGTCATAGTTATCACGTTTACACCAGTAGTTTTCAAGACAATTGCCAATTTAGTACTAGAACTGAAAACGGGATATTTTACCTTTACTTTTTTATTTCGAGTTCTTGATTTTGGATTTCGGATAACGATTTTCAGTTCTAATAATAGTGTCAGTAAGCTTATCAGTTTAATAAAAATACTATTTGTTACCTGGACCACGATAATTTTCATGAATTAAACGTCAAATGATCTAATTGAATTTATTGATCTTTTCCTGTATCTTGGGTTTAGTTTGCAGAAAGCCGGTTAATATATCCAAAATTAACTGAAAAATATTACTTACCTAACAAATAATCAACTGTCCTAGGATCCAACTTTGCTAGCTGTTCTTTCGTATGTATGTACTGAGCTCTCATTCGCCGCCTCTTCTTTTCTCTTGCCCAATCTTCTGCCAGATTTCTTCCATCTAGTCTTCTCCCTTCGCGATTAGGATGTTCTGGATCTGGGGTTACAGTTGGCAGGAAATGTCTTCTGCCACCACCCATAATAACCTATCCCAATCAAATTTAAACAACATTTATCAATTAATATTTTGTCATAAAATCAATATAATACATAAGCTGGCAGTTTCTCGGAACCAAAAATTAAACAGATTTTTAGTTTCAGTAAATATAGGTATTTAATAAAATCATCACTTATAATATTGTGGACATGCAGTGAAAAAAACGACAGATAACTAGAACTGAAGTCAAAGATTTGTCCGTTTCTTTTTTTTCTTTTCATAGGTGTTAGTTACATTTTTATGAAACTTCAATTTATTTTGATTAGATTCACGTATATTCTAGAGCTTAATCTTGGTAACAAATAAATTTTACTGGGTTAAGAAGTTTTACTGGTGGTAAGGTCTCTTATTAGAAAATTCCGGCTAGATCGGTATCACCACACTGCCAGATATTCTGGATTCTGGAGTGTATGAGCTTTAAACATTACTGTGTTCCAGTTTAAAGGGCACTGTACTTAATCAAATGACTTGGCATAAGAGACTTAATAACGACGATTAGTGTAATATGAGGCATCGTAGGACTAGTCCTGGGTAGCATTACAATTGTTGTGGACTGGCGTAACGCTTACCACCTGGCATATGACATTCTGGTCTCGCCACGAGGTTGTGTAAAATACACACATTTCATTCCAAAATAGTTCGTTCTTCCAGCATACCTATTCAAGCATACAAAATAGCATTGCACTCAAAAGATTTTCTCCAAAATTATACTACAGAGATAATTTTCCTACCACCACTAAAAATTACTACTGCAAACACGGAACTAGCGTAAAGGATCCTAATAAAATCCGCGGTTTATATTCTGTTGCGATGTAAGCAGTGCAGATTGTTGCGAAGAACGCAAAAGTGGTCACGTTTCATAAGCCAGGAAATACTTTCGGTGCCGTATAAGATTTTATTTTATTTTATTTTACAAGCAGCTGTGATACTGTTGTTTCATTTACCTTTATGTCATGATTTTATTTTTAATGAGGATGTAATTATACGGAAATGTCGTTAATTAGAGAAAAAATAAAACAAATTCCTTAATAAGGAGTACCTTATGTCCCTATTTCATCTTTCTCTTGGTTTCTGTTTCTCATCATCAACGTACTAGTCAAAAAATGTCCACTGCTGAACAAAAACCTCCCCATAAGAGGACCGGTGGCATGCCGTATGTCATCATTTTGGGGGGAATTTGCTGGTACTCATCACTCTTGACAGGTGGGTTGGTGAACGCACAAAGGGTACTGTTCCACAGAAAGGATCCTGCTGCCCATCCCTCTGGCTTAGAGTATCCCTTAGTCACCTTTTCCTTATCTACGGGAGGAGAGGGAGTGGTGCTATATCCGGACACCACTAGGATAATGTTTCTGTGTGTATTAATTTTAAATAATTAAATATACCAGTGATCTATATCACCGGCCCCCAGTTCCCGGCAGCCCCGCTATTCCTGGTCATGGTAGCGGCCACGGTAACGGCGGGGCAGGGGGTGCTAAGAATCACCGGACGGGATCCGGCTACCACCCCAAACGAAAACTGGCCCTGGTAACGTATAACACACGCACACTGAGGGCAGACGAAAAGATTGTTGAGCTGGAAGAAGAAATAGATAAGTTGCACTGGGATATCATGGGTCTATCAGAAGTCCGAAGAGAGGGTGAGGACACGATAACCCTGAAATCTGGCAACTTATTCTACTACCGGGAAGGCGAACATCTGTCTCAAGGTGGTGTCGGGTTTCTCGTCCGCAGGTCCCTCATTAACAGCATAGTAACCATCGAAAGTGTGTCGAGCAGGGTAGCGTACCTTATACTCAGAATATCCAAGAGGTATTCGTTGAAGGTCATACAGGTCTACGCACCGACCTCGACACACCCAGATGATGAAGTAGAGAGTATGTATGAGGACGTAAGTAGGGCCATACATACCTCGAAGACACACTTCACTGTTGTGATGGGGGACTTCAACGCGAAGCTGGGCACTCGATGCGATGGTGAGTTGAGAGTGGGGCAATTTGGATATGGGCAACGGAACCCCAGGGGACAGAGGCTGGCCGACTTTTTGGAAAAGGAGGGACTCTTCGTGATGATCTCCTTTTTCCAAAAGCCGCCTCACAGGAAATGGACCTGGATGAGTCCCGATGGTTCCACGAGGAATGAGATTGACTTCATCATGACCAATAGGAGGCAAATATTCAATGATGTCTCTGTGATCCACAGGGTGAAAACCGGTAGTGATCACCGAATGGTAAGAGGCACATTGAATATTAATCTCAAAGTTGAGAGGTCTCGTCTGATGAGGTCTACGCTCCGGCCCTCTAGTGCTTATATCCAAAACCCCGAGAGCTTTCAACTCGAACTCCAAAACCGCTTCGAGTGCCTAGAACATTGCGTATCTGTGGACGATTTAAATGGTAGGTTTGTAGAAACTGTCCAAACGGTTGGGTCTAAGTTCTTTAAGTCCCACCGTAAAGGTAGACCAAAAAAGTTCTCCGATCACACTCTCGACCTCATGGCAGAAAGACGCGCCATGACGCTGCAGTCCTCCGGTGATGCTGAAGCATACCGACTGCTCAATAGACGGATATGGAAGTCCTTGCGTCACGATATCCGCACCTTTAACACCAACGGTGTTAAAGAGGCGATTGAGCGGAGCCAAGGCTCCAAAGTGTTCGCAAGAGACAAGTCTATTGGGCAAAGTCGTATTATGAAGCTGAAGACCGAGGACGGCAGTGTAGCGTCGACTAAGCCAGAGGTTTTGAGAGAGATTGAGAAGTTCTACCGGCAGTTATACACCTCGGTAACTATACCTACCATTGGCTCTGACAAAGACCCGCGAGCCAAACTAACCCGACACTATACCGAGGATATCCCGGACATCAGCCTGTACGAGATTAGGATGGCCTTGAAACAGCTTAAAAATAACAAGGCGCCGGGTGGGGACGGAATTACGACAGAGCTTCTGAAAGCGGGTGGCACACCGGTACTTAAAGTCCTTCAGAAGCTATTCAATTCCGTCTTACTCGAGGGCACAACGCCGGAAGCGTGGAACAGAGGTGAGGTGGTGCTCTTCTTCAAAAAGGGTGATAACACCCTATTGAAGAATTACAGACCCATCTCACTTCTGAGCCATGTTTATAAGCTGTTTTCAAGGGTCATCACGAATCGTCTCGAGCGCAGGTTTGATGACTTCCAGCCTCCCGAACAAGCCGGTTTCCGAAAAGGTTTCAGTACCATAGACCACATCCATACGCTGCGGCAGGTTATACAGAAGACCGAGGAGTATAATCTGCCACTATGCTTGGCGTTTGTGGACTATGAGAAAGCCTTCGATTCGATCGAAACCTGGGCAGTGCTGCAATCTCTGCAGCGGTGCCACATTGACTATCGGTACATTGAAGTGTTGAAGTGCTTATACAGAAACGCCACCATGTCGGTCCGAGTACATGAACAGAGCACGGGGGCAATTCCATTGCAGAGAGGTGTGAGACAGGGGGACGTAATTTCCCCGAAACTGTTCACCGCTGCAATGGAGGATGCCTTCAAGTTGCTGGAGTGGAAAGGATTCGGCATTAACATCAATGGCGAGTATATCACTCACCTTCGATTTGCCGACGATATCGTAGTCATGGCAGAATCGCTGCAAGAGCTCAGCACAATGCTCGATGATCTCAACAGGGTTTCCCAACAGGTGGGCCTTAAAATGAACATGGGCAAGACGAAAGTCATGTCAAATGCCCATGTCGTGCCCATCCCAATATCCGTTGGGAGCTCTGTTCTCGAAGTTGTTGACGAGTATGTCTACCTGGGACAAACTGTCCAGTTAGGTAGGTCCAACTTCGAGAAAGAGGTCAATCGTCGAATCCGACTCGGCTGGGCAGCGTTCGGGAAACTTCGCAACGTCTTTTCGTCAACAATACCGCAATGCCTAAAGACGAAAGTCTTTAACCAGTGTGTGTTACCAGTGATGACATATGGAACAGAGACGTGGTCACTCACAATGGGCCTCATAAGAAAGCTCAAGGTCACTCAGCGAGCTATGGAGAGAGCTATGCTTGGTATTTCTCTACGAGATCGAATCAGAAATGAGGAGATCCGTAGAAGAACTAAAGTTATCGACATAGCTGCAAGGATTAGTAAGCTGAAGTGGCAATGGGCAGGGCACATTGCTCGTAGAACTGATGGCCGTTGGGGCAAAAAGGTTCTCGAATGGAGACCGCGCACCGGAAAACGCAGCGTGGGACGACCTCCAACGAGGTGGACAGACGACCTGGTGAAGGTCGCTGGGAGTCGTTGGATGAGAGCGGCATGTGACCGCTCGTTGTGGAGATCTAAGGGGGAGGCCTTTGTTCAGCAGTGGACGACCTGTGGCTGATATGATGATCTATATCACTGTAGCGATATCAACTATAAAATGCAGAATTGTCTGACCGTTTGATTTTTCACTGCCTCAAAACTTAATTTTAACATAGGGTTGCCATGATATTACCACTTTATATCTAGCAAATATGATATCTAGTAAAAAAAGAAATAATCAAACATATTGTGATTTTCCTGTGGTTCATATCACTCATTAATCATTCAGAATTATTAAACATGTTATCTCCGTGGCTTTTAAAGCAGCGTAAGATACTAAATTCTAAAATGCACCAGCAGAACATGAACTACAGCATTAAGTAACGCAAAAAAAATTAAAATGCGCAACTGCTACACATCATAATAACTGATAATCCTTCCACCGCCAACTCAAGTGCTCGTATCTAATTAACCTTACTAACTAATTTACAACAGGGCTTTTGTACAATTTCAGAATAGGTACATTTTAATCCATCTCCCGGGAGCTATTAATAAAAATAAACGATTTTCCTTCTTTGTACTTTAAAAAATTCAAGCGAAAACTCTTCCCTTTCTTTTTGAGAGACATTGCAAGTTTCTGCCCTAAAGCCTTAATTTGACAAAACATTGCGCTGTATTTTGTTTCGGAAACCTTTTCTTGAGCATAACTGTGCTAAATTGGTGCAAATTTTGTATGAAATGTTCCAGGTAGATTATATAAGAGAATAAAATAATGATCTTATTGTGATGCAAATAAACTTTACATTTTAATTGGCCGGTCCCTTAGATTGTTTAAATTTCAAATTAAGTATGTTACTGTACTCATCAGGACTGAATATGTACTGGTGTTTCAAATTTAGATTCCATATGCCTGAAATGGCTTCCATATGGCTTTGGTTAGTTTGGCTACAGATACTTCATGTATTTTTGTAAAATTTTAACACAGCCATAATATGTAGAAATTAGTTGTATAACTTTTTGTGAAATAAAGATATTATTATTTCCTTTATTCACTTAATTAACATATTAATTACATTTATATATATATATATATATATATAAAGCAAAAACAAAAACACATACATTTAAAAATATAAAAAATAGTGACCAACCGGCAACAGGCACAGGGTCCAAGTTACCGGTGGTTAGGGCTCCAGAGAAAGGAACCTCCTCACTATGCGTGCCGTGTTGAGAATTACAGCCTTCTGTAGCAGGCCCTTGATCTTATATATGTTACCATACTTACACTCATACTCCTTCCCGGTTCATTCTCCACAAGTTGAAGGGCAATATCCTTGCAGTCTTTTCTCACTGTGGGTGGGACTCTGCTGTCATCTTCCCAGTATCTGGATGGCGCATGTGCATACAAAGCCGCAGGAGTCGCATGAGTTATCCGAGCTGTCGTTACGATGCCACTGGATTTACCTAAAGGTGTATATCGAACTTGAAATAGGTTAGCTAGGGTAATTTTTCGATACAAAGGGATGTGCTCTAATGCATCCAGATGTCTTTAAATATGAGTTATAATACATTTTTGCTACTACTTTATTAATATCTATGTACTTTTAGTCCAATAAATGTTTACACAAGTTATTTAATGAAAATAAGTTGGTACTAAAAACGCAGACGGTAAATTTGTATTTTTCTGTAATAAAATTTTATTTTTACTTGCTGGTATCATTTTTGTTACCAATGCTTACAGCAATATACAGTCAACGGTAAAAGTAACTGACGATCAGTCCAACTTTTAAATTGCTGAAAAATTAATTAGAGTTAATATAAATTATAACATAATGGACCGACGACCTGGTGAAGGTTGCGAGAATACGCTAGATACGTGTAGCGAAGAATCAGTCGTTGTGGCGATATTTGGGAACGCCCTATGACCAGCCGTGGACGTCTTTTGGCTGAAATTATGATGATAAATATACTATATAATCGACTAGTTTTGGCATCTGACTGTTTATCATTTACTTTAGTTGTTGACTGTATATGTCATCTTAATCGTTTAATGTAATGCATGCATAACAACAGTTTTTTCTGTTATAGTTAATTTTTTTATCACATTTCTTGTACTAATGGCATCAAGTTTCTACTATGTTTTAAAGGCACTTTTATCATTTTTAACGACATTACTTTTAAAACAACGGATGATATTGGAAGGAAGATCATGTTACAGAATATTTTAAATTATGAGTACCACTTTATTTTTAAGCATTTTTAAGGGTCAAAATACAAAAATATGCAAAAATGGTAAGTGAAAAGGACTGAATATTTAAGGGCCAGAACTGGCAAGCTTTGAACAATGCAGCCTTGATAGCCTATTTTGTTGATGCTGAAACTGTTTATGTAATATAAACTTTGCTTTCAGTCGTTTCTAGGTTTATGGTTATGATTTTAAAGAATTACGTGTAGAATGTGGTGTGCCGTGACGAAGTAGCATTGTATTTTAGCTCGCAAAATAAATGTGAAATACGTTCTGATGTATGAAATCGTTGATTACTTTTATAGTATTCCTTTGTTTCATTAGAATAAAAAGTTGAAATTTATTTTCAATTATCTATAAAAACTCTCTTGCCGAAACTTAAAAAATAACAATAAATATTTTGATACAGAAAGTCTGTATAAAGAACCATCACAGAACAGATCTTGGCAACATAACAGGTAAATGTTTGGAAGTAGAAGAAGACCGATAAATAAATGTTTAAAGAAAAATAAAAATGTCATTTTATTTTACAGTACACAAACAAAACAACTAGTTACCTACTCCGAAATACATGAGTAATAAAATTAACCATTTCCATTGAGTGGTAGTCATCGAAGCAAATAGACCGCACAATAGCTCTCGACGTAACTGCAGCATATATATTTGATAAACGACGTGACAATTTACCATACTCAGGACATTTAACATTGATTATCTATTATTAACGTCTGAGTCTATTATTACGTTCCTCACGTTGTCATTTTCAGTCAATTTTAAATATATTTTGTATAAATTTAGATTTGGTCATACATAAATATATTTTAATTAATTTCTAATTGTTACATCGCATTTTTATGGTGCGAATCATACATGACGTAATGCGGTTGTCCTGGCCCTGGTTTGGTCAACAGTATCTCACGGTTTATCGTGGTAAAATGTTTCATGCAAAAATAGCTTTTACTGTTAGAACAATGTTTTGTACATTTTGGACATTTATATGGCACTCTTTACATGGGACGACTTTTGCCCATGGCTACCACGCTGGGCAAGCGATTTGGTGATTGCAGTGCTAATTTACTCTCGCACCAATAACGTTGCTGGCCGTTATCGGTCTGGATTTTTAGGGCGCCCCCTAGCCCGATCGACCGACTACAGCCAGCAGAGGACTGCATTAGGCTGAGTTGTTGGATTAGTTGCAGGACATTTAACATTGCAAATTTATAATTAATGTCTCACCTATTGGTAATAACCTAAATTCAACTCTAAATGATTCTAGTATGCTACAATTCTAGTATATACAAATATCGTCAATTCCTTACTTTTCTATGCATAGCATAGTGTTATCTTTTCATTTACGAAATCATATTTCTGCTTATTTAACTTCTGCGACACATTCCTTAAATATCTTATGACTTGTAATTTAACAGTAGATATTTTTTGCTCTTAATAGATTAAACTTTAGGATTAATTTCACAACTCTTACATTTTCTACTGTCATCATATGTAAAATTAATATGAGGATCAAGCGACTTGATTCAATCCCCATCCATACTCAAAAGATGGCAAATATTGGGAATATTACATATTTGATAAAATGAGTGATATATATTTGTTTACAAACATGTATTCCCTAAGGTAAATATCATCGTTATTGGATAGTTTCCTTCTGAACATGAAAGATACAGTTTCATCGAATTACTTATGGAGCAGGTATAATTAAACATTGTTTTGTGAAATCGCCCGTACGCGACGGGTACAGTTTCATTCGCGGGTATATGAAGACAGATTTGAAATAAGTACGCTTCAAATACGATGCTATACCTACAATTAAATCTATGGCCTTGAAACTGAAGATTATATTAGAGGAAAGCGTGCTTCATCGGCAATTTATCTTGTATCTTTATTGGCGATGATGAAAGCTAAAGATAGTTGTTAACACAAATAAACAAATTGAATAAAGAACAAAACTTTTTTGAGTTGAGAAGAGTTTTCACGTTAAGATAATTTTGTTTGGAAGTATGAGTCTGTCATGCTCACTAAAATGTCTTGCTGGTGGTGGCGTCGTGTATCAGGCCGTTGAGTTCCCTGCAATATGGTTGACCTGAGCGACACCGATGCATGCGTCAAGCTCGTGAACGGGTGCCGTGATGTGGGACTGATCAGTCCTTACTGCCATGTAATCTTGTTTAATGAAATGATTTTACTTCACCTATTTTATTATTGTTTTACTTCATCTATTTCACACTGGCAGTTCATTATTCTCACATAACTTTATGCTACTATATTGCAATGTATGTAACATTTTAAAATTATTTTAAAAGAGTGACTATGGAATTTCTTGCCGGTTCTTCTCCATAGGACCAACTTCTTGGAACCGTGCAACTACATTCTGACTATAAGCGCCCGTAAATGGTTATTATGAATAAAAATCTTTTGAATTTGAATTTGATAAAATGGACAATATTAACAACATTTTTCATCGCACCGATTAGTATTTTGAACTGTTAGGGTCGTGGGGTCCGACAGCACGTATAATTTTTAAAGAAAGGTATTGCCAGACGATTGTTTATTGCAGGTGACCAGAGAGTTGACCTTTTCGTTGACTAAAGAATAAGCATAGCCGTTCAACGTGGCAATGCCACTATTCTAGGAACGTTACCAGCTGAAAGCAATGAGGAGGAGTATTTCACGCCTAAATGCCCATCTTTCTACTGTTGTTTATTTTGGTTTAGTTTTTTAGCTCTTTAAGGCATAAATAGTGAGTATATATTTCAGGTAGAGAGGGTGACCGCCTTATAGCCATCCACTCCGCGGCGTGGCGTCAATAGGCGGCTCTAGTGTGATCCTACGAGGACCTGGAGCTCCCCTTCGGTGCTGAAGATGACAGCTCCGGTGGATTTTGCCAGTGGGCGTACGGCATGCCCCGTCGCCCTTCCCCGGAACGGAGGAAGTACATGATGTATTTTCACTGGGATAATTTAAAAAAGTAGAAGTATCTTTTAGACCCTAAGGTAATTTAGAAATTACATTTCAGCCTAAAACTTTTCACTATTAGTACTATATAAAATAAATATTGTATGCTTACCAGCTTCATGTGCCCAGTCAACCAGGGAAGTCACTTTGGCGTTAATAGTGGACGCGCAGTTGTTGAACCTGCCACCCGCGTCTAGTCCCAAAGTTTCGTATCTCGCCTTCACACCACATAGGAGAGCGGTTGCACAAGCAGAAGACTCCCCAGTTTGGGCATCTATGTTGTAAGTCTGGTGGAAAAGTACAATAATAGTACGATTTTTACGCATAGCAGGAAGATATAACTACCTTGTGGTAGTAACTATTTATAAGTGCTACGGATCATACTGCGTCATTTGAAGATAGGACGCTTCAGGAAATTGTGAGTAGAAATGGTATTTATAACCAAACCTATAAGCAAAAGTCTTGAAATAATCCATTAATTGCCTCTTACGCAGTCATGAAAAACAATGGGATACTCTTATGCCGGAAACCATAGCACAGTAACCGTTTATGTGTGAAGAAAATAATTCCCAACAGAAGATTGTTTCACATCGCGAGATGTGAGTAAACAAAATAATGTAGGTTATCATGATGTTAAGAGAACTAGAGAGCTAGAGGATATTTCCACAGATGTACAAGATACAGTAAAACAGTTCGTGTAGTGCTATAAAATACTGATCTAGCCTAGCGGGCCTAGCACGAATATTTTGACGTATAGTAACGTAAACGTAACACTAATATGTGTACGGTGCAACCGTTCATTTTTCAAGTCAGCACTTTTACGCGATACATACGTTTAATTTAATATTCAGTTCAGTTTGCGTTAAATCAATTTCACTCATAGTTCATTAAACTCATTTTTTTACTATATCTTTTAGACAGTATAATCCTTTTACCTGAACTATCGTATTTAATTTCAAGGAATAGTGTAGCCTATCAATAGACTGTACAATATGAGTGAATTTTAAATTTAAAATACTTGTTTCGCTCATATTTATTATTTAAATTGAAGACTTTATTCATACCTATACACAATATGAATTGTGTTTGTCGCAAAATTTAAACGGAAATGCTATAGGTAAGTTGTATTTTCGATTCCAAATTCACTCACATTAACGTTACGTTTACTATACTATACTATATATACTATACGTCAAAATATTCGTGCAATACGGCCTACTGGATGTGCGCAGCGACCGCGTTATGTACGAAATGATCCATTTTTTTTTCTGTGATATAAAATAGACTCAGCAACAGCATTAAAATCAGCAGCCAATCCCCACAGTAAAATTCCATAAGACATAATACTGTGAAAGTACACAAAATATACTAACCTAGCTGTAGCCACATCCGTAACCTGTCTAATTTTCCTAACAGCAAATGCAGCAAAGCTTAGTTTGCCCGAAAGTGCCTTTATATGGGGTCCCCATTGCAATTTTGAGTCTAAAGTCACACCTAAAAACACAGTTGAGGAGACCAGATCTAATTCTTTTCCGTCAAGTTTTACTTGTGACGTTACGTGGGTCACACTTGCTGTAGAGAATCTTAGACATTTGGTTTCTTTTGCGTTTAATAGAAGATTATTCGCCGAAAATCAATCAGATATCTTATGAAGTATATCATTGGATTCTATAAGATGGCTATCCTTTCTATTTACTTTAAATATAAGTGACGTGTCATCAGCAAACAAGACTATATTCGACATTGTATCCTTTAGCATGTATGGCATTTATATAGACCAAAAACAAAAATGGCCCCAAAATTGATTCTTGCGGTATCCCCATTTTAACGTGTGAGCCTGTTGATGTGACGTTTTCAATTTCTACTCTTTGATCCCGATTTAACAAATATGAGCTTAAAAAATCAATAGATCTACCTTGAATTCCATAGTACTTAAGTTTCAGAATGAGTGTATGGTGGTCCACGTAATCGAATGCTTTAGACAGATCGCAGAATACGCCTGAAGCATCATGTGCATCCTCCCAGGCCGGTTTTAATGAGAGTGGACCCAGCATCCTCTGTAGATCGTCCCCGCGTAAATCCAAACTGATTGTCATGAAACATCCTATTTCCGTTAAAGTGTGCTGCCATTTGATTTAAAACTAGTTTTTCTAAATATTTACTTAAAGTTGGTAGCACAGATATCGGCCTATAATTTGATACATTATTTAAGCAAGCTTTAAAAATGGGTACAATTTTGCTGGATTTCATGATATCGGGAAAAGTGCCCTCTGCGATGCAGGCAAATAAATATTACAGCCAAAACTGGCGCAATATTAATTATAACAGATTCAAAGGCTTTCGTTGACAATCCCGATAAGTCTTCAGTTTTTTTAACTACTATTGTTTAAAATATTTTATTATATCACTTTCTGTCACAAAACGAAATTCAAAGAAAGGTACGTAAATCGATATTTTCTTTAAGAATGCCTCAGTTGCTAAGGGATACGATAGAAGGTGTTTAGTAGTCTCTATTATATTTCAAATTAGTGAAAAAGTTTTTGAGGAAATTTGCGACTGCAGACTTATCTGAAACTAGTTTGTCAACGGTATTTAAATTAATTGCACTGTCACTGAATCTCTCACTAGTTTCAGCATTAGTTATTTTCCATGTCGATTTTATTTTATTATTCGACTTTTTAATTTGGTACTAATATAAGCAGCTTTTGCTTGCACACAAACCTTTTTAAACATTTCAGAATATTTTCTTATGAAAATTAATATTAGATATAAAAGACATTTTGTCATATAATTCGTAGAGGACATCCCTACTGCGTCTTATACCCTTTGTTGACCAGACACTGAACGTAAATTTTGGTTTTACATGTATTTTATTTACTTTGCAAGCTTTCTGAAACTCATTACATAGTGTATTAAATAGGGTACGGTACATTTAATTGGGATTGGCATAATGCGGCTTTTAAGTATGTAGTTGAGAAGCTAGTAGTCTTTGTTATTGTAAATCCTATTGTTTATTACGCATTCCCTTTGCTTGCTGTTGCCTTTGCAACAGGTTTGCTTAGTGTGGGGCTACTGGATAATTTCTTATTTTGCAATGTTGTTTCTAGGCAAATAAATTATTAGACCTACTGTATATTATACAACCAAAGTAAAGAAAAATGTCATATAATCAACGGTGTGATGCGATTCGAGTTAAATTAAATGTGATAATACGGATTCAACCCGCAGTCTATTACATAAAAACAAAAACGGTATATAGTCAATATTGTGGAATTTAATTTGGGTCTTGACTGCAAATAAGATCTTTCCATCTTATAAGAAAAGAAAAGAAAGTGGAAAGAGATATTTTTTTTATTGGTTACGCCGAAGACACTTTACATGTAAATTGTAAAATACTATTATCTCGTACAATAATAACTTCGACATTTTTAATTTTCAACAATTAGTAATCAACAATTAATTTTAATTGGTATGTAACGACCGAAAACCGCTTTCGATGGATATATTTTAAGGGAATAATAACTTGGTTTGTTACTGTAACATTGTTTTGTGATGTATCTGAAATGTGATCAGGTACAAGTGGTACAGTATTCATTCATAAACTATAGACTAGATAGACATATAGTAACTCAATGCGATAACAATAAAAACCTTCAAAATGTTATCTAAAAGAAAATTAATCAAAATGTGAGAGGCAACTACAAAAAGTTTCGCCCTGGAAATTTAGACCGGGAGAAAAATATAAAACGAGGCAATAAAGGCACACAGAAAGATAAAATAAAATGGTGCCCTATTCCTACAGTTTAGCATGTTATCGTTGATGATATGAATTATGCATGTAGATTTTATTAGTATTTTCAATTGTGATACAGACAATTCAAATGTTGATCTTCTTCAATTGCTATACACAATCGTGTTTGAGAAAATACTTTGTGGGTCACTCATACTCTTGTGTTGTGGGTACAGTAATTTACAGGCATAAATCTCATATGCATAAACACCCAGATCCGAAACAACTATCAACTACCAACTAGCGCCAACCGTACCAGTGAATAATAAACCACCATATTATTGACCTTAAACGTGATTTGATAACTCTTGAGATACTGATTTACGGTCGAAATTAATAATCGATCTAATCCCAAAATATTAGGATTTCGGATTACGTATATGTCTGTTTTTTGTATTAAATGTGATTGTAAAATACCAACGGATCAATTTCAAAATCATAAATCTGAAGATTTTACACACTTATAAACATATTATGAATAAAAGTATGTACATACAATGACGTTTATTAATACGATAAATACTTTAAAGAACGATGTCCAAAGAAATTCATTTTTAAGTTCCGCCGAAATTGTAAATTTATATCTGCCTATATCTTTAATACCTCCCTTTTATGGTTAGAAAAGGTTTGATCCCGATAAAGATTTTGAATTATTATCTTAACGTACATTAAGACCCCTGTGTTCTGGTAAGTATCTCCTTTTGTAGATTATAAGAAGTTATTTATTATTAATTGTACATTATAACGTCGGTAAACCTTGTCCGGAAACTACAAACAACCTTCATAATGGCAATAATGCTTTCTACATTATGTATACACATTAATATTTTAATTCATTCTTGGTCTTTACTTTAACCTTGCTACAATGTACTACTATGTTCAATATATATATGTAGAAGTAAGATAGCTGTATAAAAACATCAATTACATCCCACCAAAAGTAAGGTATGCTGGCGGTATCAGCCAAGCCATTTCAGAGTTTATTACACAGGGTGACGATGTGAGGATGGTCCCGTCCTCTAAAACCAGTTATTATGAGATGTCGACCTCTTAAGGTTAGACCTGTGACATTAGATCGGGCAAGATCTTTCTCTGCCGGCAGTAGTGTCGGCTATGTTGGCAGAGCATGAAATGAAAATTGGAGTGCAGTGGTCTCCTTCTGCGAGAGTGTCATGCTCCAGAAGGAGACTGCAGAACGGGATCGGGAGAGGGCCAATCCCGCACCTAGAAGGATGAGTCGGTGCCGGGGTAACAACCGCCCCGGCGTCCAGGTCAACACGCCGTCATTACATTGTGGGGGGCCTCGGGGGTCGCGGGTGCGCCGACTGGGGAGTCTGCGTGCTCACACCGAGCGGCTCCCGGGAAGACGGTGGCGCAAACGTGGTTACGCGCCGCCGTGTGCGGAGCACAGCGCAAACCTCGGCTTGGGGGGATCCTTAACAATCCTCCCCGAGAAGTACCTGGGTGGTGACCTTTTAACAGTCGCCTTCCCTCCGCTAGAGGGGGTGACCGCTTTACATCCATCCTCTCCAAGATGTGCCGTAAAGCGTGATACCAAGATTTTATGAGGATGTGGAGCCTCACTCTATGGCGAAGATAACAGTGCGCTCTAGTGGTTTTAGTCGGCAGGAGTTCAGTAAGCCCCTTTGCCCTTCCACTATCACTACCAATAAAAAATAGGTTAGACATGTGACGTATTTGCATGGCAAGCAGGACTGACGGCTCAACCTGCTCTTTGAGGCACGGAGTAATTTTGATAACTACAGAAACCATGAAAGACTTAAAGTAGCACAGCCATTGGGGGCAGCGCTAATTTAGCGCAAACTTAGACCAATCAATTTTTAACCAGTTAAGAGTGTATTGAAAATGAAAGCGGAGAGTCGTGTCTAGTGACACGGTGTAGGTTGCTACGAAAAAAAGGCATGTGCCGCCGTATTCGCAGCACAGTGCACAGCGAGATTTCAGAGGGCTCAACTACTACTCCCCTAGAGAGTGGAATCTGTGTACAGACGTTTTTTACGAAAGGCGCCTATCAGTGCCACCGACTGGACCACACCGGAGCCCCCTTCGATTCTGAACATGACTGTCCAGCTCCAACTGACCGCGTCAAGAGTTGCTTATCTTCGTCGATCGTTTACCGATCAGTAAGTGCAATTGGCTATAAACGTCTCACCCTTTTTTTCCAGTAAGAGTCCTGAAATATCCTTCGTCCCTTTCTTCAGGGACTTTGTACGAGAAATGAGCAATTTCAACGCGGTGCAAAAGGAAAGTTAAATAAGTAGGAAGTAAAGCAGTGACAAGTAAAGTTGAACTCGATCATCCTTAGCAATTCTGCTTTTCAAGTGGTTGGTGCTTAACCTTTTGTTGGAGTTGTTTAAGCTATCCAAATGCCTCCGACACGGCTCCACGACTACCGTCTAATGACAACAACTAGGACCGAGGATATTACGTGCCCTGCAAATCAAATTCAAATATCACTATGCGGTCACCCATCCATAGACTGACCGCACCAAGCGTTGCTTAACCTCGCTGATCGTTTACCGATCAATAAGTGCATTTGGGTATGAGCACCTCTGTCTTATCAATAAATACCGTTGCTAGCAAAATTGTGTTTTATTACAGCAATTATAGTATAAAATATATTAATAAACGCAAGGTAGTACTTATGAATAACTTTATAAATTATGTACATAACAAACAATGGGACAAACATTCAGCTTTAAATAAATTCATGTTTTACTTCCATCACTTAGCTGGCTACCCTTAATCTTGCTGAGCTTAAGCTCTAGGCGTTTTGCATGAAAACCGGACGGATGCTTTCGAATCAACGCTCGCCCAATCTTTTTATGCAAACATATCTAGCTACAGGCTGAGAAAACAATTGGATGATAAAAAAATATACCAGCGATAGGCAACTGCAAACGGCAAACTTAAAACTCCTGGATTAATTATAATATAATATTATCATATTTGGGCAACAATGTTGGGCTGTTGGCGGTTGCGATGTGTAGGTCTAAAATATTAATATTAAATATTTCATCCCACATTTTTGTCGGTAAAGGCTGAATAACCTGCTCAACACCAGTGCTAAGTATATATTTCTTAATAGTTAATATGAATGAACAATATATAGAAGCAACTTATACATAAAATTATAAAAAAATTCAGCTTTCAATTTTACCACTTAAAAAGTAAAAACGGAATGAAAATCTCCCAAACTTTTAATTGCTTTGCATCTGATACATATTTGAAACGAATTATAGGCATTGAATGTTGTAACTTGATCGAGCACTCATAAGGCTTTAATTGGGAAAGTATTAATGAAGCCTGTGAAATTAAACCTCCTTCAGAAAGAACAACTTTAATAATACTCACAAACGAAATAATTTGACCAAATTATGTATAACGTCAAATATTGCGTAATTATTATTCAAATACGAACATTTTACCGCAAGGAATATGAAATAATTATTTTTAATTTTCGTATACATCTATGTATAAGACATTTTCGTGATAAAGCTTTCAGTCGACTACCACTGTCACAGAATACTTCCTGTGGTGAGGTACTCGTCACTAGAAGCACCCATGTCTTGCTCCACTCCATCCCTAATCTCTCTAATCCAAACCATCCAAATGAATGTTTTGACTTATTCTATCATTGTTTCTGTTAACTTTCTGCAGCTGCTTCGATTATAACTACGAACGGCTCTCTTTTAAATTAATATTTCTATCGAGATCTTCTTTTCAACTTCGGGTGAGTAAATAATTTACTGCTACATGAGGATTATGTTGGAATATTGCCGTAATTACACTTCTTTCATACGCTCATATTGGTAAAGGGATCATTTCTGTTACATGCAAATAAATATACATGAAAGCGTTCATCATCATCATCATCATCATCACATCAGCTAAAAGAGGTCCTTTGCTGAACAAAAGCCTCCTCCATAGATTTCCGCTACATGCAGTGTGTCAAGTTTTTGGGGAGACTTTGCCAATACTCACCGCCCTCGGCAGGTGGGTTGGTCAGCGCAGAATGCCTGCTGTTCCACAGAAGGCTCGATGCCTATTCGCCAGGTTCAAAGTTTCTTAGTTACCTTTTACGACATGTGGTGCCGGCTCAGAATACCACCACCCCATCTCCTCCCGTGGGTGTCGTAAAAGTCGACTAAGGGATTAACCGGAGGATGGGCAGCAGCGTCCTTCGAGTACATTAACAACTCAACTGTGATCGCCAACCCGTCTGCCAAGCGTGGCGATTATGGCAAAACCCCCCAATGAGCCCACAACACACCCATATCGGTCATTGTGGTGATCTTTGGGGGAGGCCTGTGTCCAGCAGTGGCCTTCATTCGGCCGAAATGATAAAACGAATGACATTTATGGGAAGAGATAGCTTGGTGCTGTATTCTTAATCTGGTTACTACGTGGATGTATGTGTGTGTTTGAGATTTAAATGAAAGCGTTATTAAATATTACCTTTGCCAAAGCAACGGCGGGAAAGGTATCCCAGGCCAAGTCCGTGTCTTCTCCGGATTGGCCTCGTCGCTGTCCCCGGAGGATTCTAGCTGCTGTGGCCGTAGTCAGACTCATACCATCGCCCACCACCAAGATCACGTTTCTGTATGAAAAATATACCGTTAACAATGATTATTATTTTATATTATATTATACTATAATCAAGAATCAGATGACCAAAACTAAGGATTCCGCACAGCACATGCTCGAGAAGTGCCCTGCGTGGGCTACCGAGTGGCGGATCCTGGTTGATCGGATCGGGCAATATCTCTCTCTGCCGGCAGTAGTATGCTGATAGAGCATGAAAATTGGAGTACAGTAGTCTCCTCTTGTGAACGCGTCCATGCTGCAGAAGGCAACCGCAGAGCGTGATTCCGAGAGGGCCAATCCCGTACGGAGAAAGACTAGACGGCGCCGGGTTAACCCTGATGCCCAGGTCCAACATGCCAAGTCCCCCGCTGTCATATGGCGGAGGGCCTCGGGGGTCACGGGCACGTGGATTGCGGAGTCTGCGTGCTCATACCGAGTGACCCGGGGATAAAGACGGTGGTGCGCACGTACCACCGTGTGCGCAGCACAGCACATAGTGAGGATTTTGGGGTTTTCCCTTACAATCCCCCGAGAAGTGTCTGTGGTTCAGTGGTTTTAGCCGATAGGAATCCCGGCATGCCCCACCGCCCTTCTCCGAGACGGAAAAAGTACCTACATGATGTATTTATACCGGAATAAAAAAAAAGGTAAGTACTGCCGCAGTGCTAGATATTCTGCTGCCAAAAACTACAGAGTGCTTAATATTTTACATTATTATGTATCCGTTTGAAGTGCGTTGTAGGTAGTGAACTAGCTAATGTCTCAAGATAACGAGCGCAAATTCGGCTATGAATGACTAGTCCTGGGTAGCATTACAATTGTTACGGGCAGGCCTGACGCTTACCATAAGGCAAACGGTTGTCGAGTGCGTTGTAAAAATACTATTTCTATTTATTCAACCAAGACCTTCTACATAAATACCTTACAGACTAACATACATATAAAAATATATACCTACTAAAAACAAAATTTGGGCACATAGAAGTTTCCGTTGTGCTTCCCTGTAATCTCTGAATATCACTCCTGATGGCCAAAAGCCTGCCAAATCCAACTGAGAGATATACAGGAGCATGATGGGCGCCACCACTTTAACGTAAATCTATCCAAAACTGATAAATTACACGCAAATTTTCATGGAACCCTCTCGATTCCAACAACCAGTTAAACAACCTCGATAATGCTACTTTTTTATTCTACATAAATAAAGGCAGCATTAGAGTGAATAAATATGGAAATAAAATCCAAACTACAAATTAAAGGACTTAATCAATTATGATGATGCAGAACAGAGCAGTCTCCGGAGTCCCACAAGGATCACACCTGGCACCTGTATTATTCTTGATATTCACCATATTCATAAATTGTATTGCACTACAAATCATAAACTGTAAGTTTGTAATGTTCGAAGGTTCACAATGACACCTGAGGCAAAATATCAACCAAAATGTTTGGGTTTATCCAACGGAATACAAAAGACTAAACCTAAAATCGTCCTGTACAATGCATTTCGTAGCCGACTAGAATACGCCAGCATAGTTTGGAACTGTTTCTATGCGATTCACTAACAACGTGCAAAGAGCATACAGCGTGCCTTCACCTAACATTTGGTGTTCGTGTCCCGTAACATTCCCACATTTGCGTATAACCAGTGTCTAAATTTATATCTACTCGAGCGGTATTTGATGAGTAGTCTAATGGTTGATATAAATTAATTAATGGTAATTAAGGACTGCAGCGAATTACTATCAAGAATATCTATCATTCAAACGATGGCACGGTTGGTGCCGTAGTGGATCTCCGCTCCGGGTCGCGGGTTCGATTCCCACACGGAACAAATATTTGTATGATCTGTAGTTAGTTGTTTCGGGATCGGGTGTATTGTGCGTGGAATTTGTGTCTGTAAACGCACTCACGACACAGGAGAAATCCTAGTGTAGGGCAACCTTTTTTAAATAAAAATAAGAAAATGTAGTATGTCGAATCCCCCGGTTTCCCATAGCAAAAATAATGTTACTTTCTACCATCAATACCAACAACCAACATTGGTTTCGAAGTCCGTTCAAGATGCTAATTTTAATAATGAATCTAACAAGTCTCTAATCTACAATATTGAACGTGAAACATTATGGAATAACATTGAGCAGTGTATTTTTAATTTCTTGTTCATTATAATTGTGTACTTAAATATTTAGTTATATTGTAATATTTAGTCGTCTTATTTAGCCAAGTGTTATGCCGTAATTGGCATATATGTATAAGAACATAACTCTATACTGTATAATTTATATTGATGGTAACTTTACTTACGGCAAAGCGCCTATGACGCGCGCCTTGCACACACTAAATGACGTTGCTGAGAGAATTCATTTGTTTTCCTGCTCTCTGAATGAATTCACAAAAATTACATTATATGTGTTACGTTTTTCATAATTAAGGACCACACTACCGCATTGGGAATATCCTTTAATGATAGTTGTGATAGATAAATAAATAAATAAATCTCTTGATAGAACAAATTGTCGTAGTTTTTATAGTATCATGTTTACTATATTGGTTTGAAATTAGTCAGTATATATTGTATATGTTAATAAATCATTACTGAACACAGGCAATGGGATGCAGATGATGATGATATCAGGTCTGTTTCTCGTCTACATCGTGCCACTAACGAAATCTGCTTTGTTCAAAAACAGAACAAACAAACAAAGATCCGGCACGATAATCACGTGAGTCTCCGTTTGTCGTCATTCTAGTCAGATGAAACTTATCTTGTTCGCATTACATGTTTTACATAACTACCTCCCTACTTCCCAGTTTGGAGACACACAACAAAAGGACGAATAACACAGCCCTTTCGTATTTTTTGAATCACATTTATCTGTGTCAACGCTCCCTGAAGACTAATGTACAGCGATGGGAGGGGTCTGAGGGCTTAACTTGTCGTCCGAAGGGACGAGGGGCACAGGTATGTTAACAAATTCATTCATTATACATCAATCTTCATACGAAAAGATAGAAAAACAGGTATGATTTATGTTTTTACTGGCACAATAACCGCAAAAGCTTTGACAGTCGTTACAGGCTTCTAAAACCCAAAAAAGTGTGCCAGTGATCTAATTTGTAGAGAATTACGACAATCATACACCTGTTTAAACTACTTCGTAATTTAGAGGATACTATTTTTTTTGTTTAGAAGGTCTTACATTTTCTTCGTCGGCATTATCAGCTGCAGCGCAGAGGTCGCTCACGGTGCAGCTAAGGGGACATGATCGGCAGGATAGTAGGTGTAACATTCTTTGAGTGAAATTCCATGCCGGATTCCCAGATACACTTTTTTAACTGTGTGGTTGTTGTGGTTTTCCACCGGAGTGGTCATCTTCGGCATCGAAGGGAGGCTCCAGGAACTTATAAGAATAATCTCCATCTAGAGCCACCTATTGGTACCACGCCTTTAGACACATCTCGGAGGGGATGACTGTAAAGCGTTCACCTCCCCTAGCGGAGGGAAGGCGACTGTAAAAAGGCCACCCCCCAGGCACCTCCCGGACGGATTGTAAAAGATTCCCCCGAAGCCTCCCTATGCGCTGTGCTGCACACACGGCAGCACATGACCACACGTACACCACCGTCTTCCCGGGGGTCGCTTTGTGCGTACACAGATTCCCTTATAGGTGCGCTCGCGACCCCCAAGGCCGTCCACCATATAGATACGACAGGGGGCTTAACCGTGTTGGGCACGGGCGCCGCGGCGGTTATTACCCCAGCTCCGTGTCCACACACATTTACATCCTGCTGCCTAACATCGAAGCTATACCCATCATCATGTAACCATCAACCAGCGAACTTTTATGCCTCAAACGAGGCAACGACTCAGTGGAGTCAAGAGTTGGTTAAATGATTCCTAAATGAAGACGGCACGGTTGGTGCAGTGGCTGATACAGTCGGCTGCTGTGCACTGGGTCGCGGGTTCGATTCCCACACGGAACAAATATTTGTATGATCTGCAGGCAGTTGTTCCGGGTCTGGGTGTATTGTATGTGGAATTCATGTCTGTGAACGCACCCACGACACAGGAGAAATCCTAGTGTGGGGCAACTTTAAAAAAAAAAAAAACAATGTGGGCCAAGAGAGGTCATTTTATATTGAGTCATATAAATCAAGAATATATAGCTATGGAGATAATCGAATCAATAATTAGATATTATATGGGTATACATCTACCTTCCCCTGTAACTCCGGGTCATGAATAGGGCTACCCCATTTCATCCCGTGGGTGTCGTAGAGGCTGACTAAAGTAGTTTGGTACCTAGTGCGCACCATTTAGCAGTTTACTAGCGTTCCTTCTGTGGAAAAGCAGCCATTCTGCGTTCACCAACCCGCCTACCAAGCGTGGTGAAAAAATTTCCCCCAAAATGACGACACAGCTGTAAAAATCTTTAGGACTTTTAATTTAAACAGGACTTGATGACCGCTGCTGAATAAGAGTCTCTCACTTTTATTCAGCAGTGGTCCTCTCCTTTGGCTGATGTGATGTGAAAAATAAAGTCAAATATTCCTAGGCAGTGTTATGGTATTCATCATGTGGTCTGTATAAAAGTTGTTACCAAAACCAAATTTATGAAGGTTCAACTCAGTAACTATTTAAATGTTTGTATAACATTGTATGTATATTACATTCAAGACCTTATTTGTACAACAAGGATCCTATTACTTGTCTCGTAGTTTTAGTATTGTTTGTATTGTATTGTCTCCGGCCCTATGACGTGGATTTTGACTCGGGTGAGTGTGTTTGTTTTCATAATAAAGGAAACAAGTGTGAAAGTTGGTATTTTGCTTGCCTTTGGGAAAATGAGGCCACGGACGGAAAATAAACATGACTCCAGGAAAAAAGGGTACCTACTAGTGATACTTGGGAGTACGAAGACTAGTTTAACGTAGCAGGTTGATATATCAGCCTCTAGTGTGATCTTACGAGGGCCTGGAGCCCCCCTTGGACTTGGGTGCCGGAACGGTTGTTGCCCCAGCGCCGTCTCGTCCTTCTCCGTGCGGAATCGGCCCTCTCCCGATCCTGCTCTGCAATCTCCTTCTGGAGCATGACGCTCTCGCAGAAGGAGACCACTGCACTCCAATTTTCATACTCTTCCAGCATAGCCGACACTACTTCATGTACTGGCTCACCCTAATTTGCGCGTCACCAACGCGTATCCACGAACTAGGTGGTTCTCTACTCCGCGGCAGTTTGTGGAACCGTAGCGCCTCGGTTTCATGAGGTGCTATTTGCAGACCCAGAGCGTGTATTTTGGCTACGATTATTGTCACCGCTTGCTCGGCAAGCCGAATGGTTCCCTCGAAGGACTCCCCGCTGGCCAACACAAGAGTGTCGTCAGTGTAACAGACCAAGCTGACGCGGGGAGAACGACATGCAGACCGCATCGTAGGCGAGGTTCCATAAGATGGGGCGGAGAACCGGCCCCTGCGGAACCCCACACGTAATCTCCCCCCATTTTATGCTACCATCCCTGCCCACGATGATGACGTATGATGTCCTCCATGTAGTGGGGGGAGGGGGGGCATCGATGATGGACTTTTGCCCCCCTAATCGCGCCCCATGGGATGTAGTTGAAGGCGTTGACGATGTCTAGACTGACAGCCAACGTCAACCTACCCCGCTGGAGCACTGCCTGTTCCAATACCGAGTGGAAGCGACGATTCGCGTCGATGGTGGACCGCCGCTGCCGGAAGCCATACTGACTTTCGGCCAGGTCGGGGCCAACTCAGGACAGGTGTTCAACGAGTCTTCGTGTAATTATTCTTTCAAATAGCGACGAAGCCTCGTCAAGCAGGCAAATGGGACGGTATGCAGAGGGAAACTCTGCGGCCTTTCCTTCTTTCTTCAACAGAACTAATACTGCTTCCATATAGCTGGACGGGAACACGCTATGACGGAGGCAACTAGTGAACAGCCGCCTTAAGTGGTCCCCAAGAGACTGCAGTGCATAAACCCACGCACGGCCCGGAATGCCGTCCGGACCCGGTGCAGTGTTGCGACTGTTCAGGCGGCCAAGGGCTCGGCCCAGCTTCCCTTCCGAAACCCCCAACTCCTCGGCCCAGTCTGAGGCTATCGGGGGTGGAGAGGGACCAGGACGGTCCCGGACCGCCAGAAAGAGCGTTGAAAGTACTCTCTCCAGGAATCCGGGGCCATGGTTTCGGTCACCAGGGGGACATATGGGTGCAACTTGCCTAGCCTTATTACTATTCGGTAGGGTCTCCCCCACGGATTCCTGTCCAATCCCTCCAGGAGCTCGCTCCAGGACCGAGCCTTCGACCCGCGAATTGCGTCATGTAGCGACTTCGTGGCCGCCCGGTAGGCCAGATAGGCCTCTGTAGTCTCTCCAGATACAGCACTACGCCGGCGTCGGCTTCGTTGGTAACGGTAGCGGGATGTCAGGCAGACTGCGTGCAACTGCGCGATGTCCTCCAACCACCAGTACACTGCCGAACGCCGGGAGCGGCTGGTCCGGGGCATTAATGAATCGCATATCGACTTCGTCACCTCCCAGAACCAGGCCGCTTCCTCCTCTGGATCGGGCAAGATCCCTTGATCGACCTTTGACCACGCCGCGACGTTGGCAGCTGCGATGAGCATCTCTCGATCGAGCTGTGTGAGGGCCCAACGCCGCGACTGTGGACTGGGACCTGGATGGGCCAGACGGACGGAGGGCCACGTCAACAACTATGTGGCGGTGGTCGGAAAGCGTAACCACCTCCTCCGCAACCCGCCAGCGCAACACCATGCTGGCCACAGAAGGAGCCGTCCATGTCAGGTCCATGACCGACTCCCCCTGCCACTGAACGCAGGTGCTAACGGACCCCCAATTCAGCAATCTGAGGTCAAGTTATGCCGCCCAGTCTTATATTATCCTCCCCCTCGGCCCATCCCGACGGTTGCCCCAAGCTCTAGAGTGGGCGTTGAAGTCACCCAGGATGAACACTGGACGGGGCGAGCATTTACAATGAACATTTAAAATTTACAAATGCTGCGCGCCACCCCGTCCAAGTATCCCTCGAAGTCGGCCAGAGATACGTTGGGGTAGACGTAGCAGCCCACTTCTGCCAGAGGTTTCCATTCTACAGCGATAAAGCCCTGTCGCCTGTCCAACAGCGAGCAGGGTGGTCCACCTTCAACCCCAGCCCAATAGATGGCGACGGATTCCCCGGCGTCCCAAACCAGCGAGGACGTTCATGGACGACGTATGGCTCCGCCACAACCGCCATGGCAACCTACCACTCCGCAACAGTCTGCAGCAGTAGATTCTGCGCGTTGGGGCAGTGGTTCAGGTTGCCCTGAAGGATTCTTAGGGCTAGGAATGCGACCGACGGTGCCAGCGCATTCGTCTCCTGTCAATTGGCAGTGGTAGAGGGAGCTCGCTTCCCCCTCTTACCTTTTGGGCAGCGCATGACTTGCTGCCCAGCCTATGCCCTGCAGGCAATCCGAAGTCTGCGCATAGTGGACAACTCTGCGACTGCGCCGTGCTCTGCCTCGCCTTGTGGCCCTGGCTGCCACAAGCAAGGGCCGTGCCGCCAATACCTCAACCCTGACCGACGCCCACCCCACACAGAGCACCTCCCGCATACGGCGCGCAAGGCTGCAATCCACACCAGCGATGGACAGCACCATTCCGCCGCTGGTTGCCCTCTTTATGGTCACCGTGTCGGGACCGATGCCAAGGTCGGCGAGTTTTATACTCTTCCCGACCTCGGCCATAACGTCACCCTACCGACTGTCGGGTGAGCCCTCCGGCACGGTGACCGTGATGGCGGCCGTTGAACCTTGGGGAGGCCTACGGCCTACCTTTCCCCCCCTTTTCCCCCTTCCTCCCGTGAGGAAGGAAGAAGGACGAAGAAAGAGGAAGATTTTTTTTTTATCTGACCTATATTTATTTGTCGGAACTTAAATATATTGTCTTTTGTTGAATTCAGTCTTGTATCAATAACTTATCCTGGTGTTCCTGTAAAAAAGGTAAAGAACCTAATTTGTTTTTGACTATGCAGTTTCGGAGATGTGGGATGGGGGAACTTTAAAATGATATATTGTAAAATTATAAAATAAATATATTTGAAACCTCCACAATAAGCCCTTCCATTTCATATGTAACACGGTACAGTTTGCAAAACTTTATTTCTTAATTTGTTAATTGTGCATCAAAATTAAAGCAAAGCATAGTGTTAATTTAGGGGCACGCTTTTTTTTGCAGACCTTATACTAAGTCGCATTTGATTCGTTATATAGATAATATATTACCCAAAAAACTGATTGTAATGCAATACTAATTCCGTGTGCTTCTCGTCAAAGAATAGATCAGCCTTCTCCACCGATAAGTGTCGTAAAAGGCGACTAAGGGTTGATTACCCCGTGTGCTCACAACAATGTACTGCGAACAC
The DNA here is from genome assembly GCA_947459985.1 of Diloba caeruleocephala. NCBI lineage: Eukaryota > Metazoa > Arthropoda > Insecta > Lepidoptera > Noctuidae > Diloba > Diloba caeruleocephala. The sequence continues at coordinate 17,443,000 of OX381615.1, forward strand.
CAATCACCTAAGCGTGGTGATAATAGCAATATCCCCCATGGTCCCGCTCATTGTAGTGATCATTTGGAGGCCCATGTTTACGGGCTCATGAGTGAACTTTTTCCAGGTCTGCGTTGACACTGTCTTGTTGTGTCAGGGTTCTCTCACTAAGGCGAAAAGCGTCATTGCAGATTAAAAAGTCAAAGTCAAAGCCAAAAAATTTATTTCAAATAAACCAAATATTGGCATTATAATAAAACACTTTTAAACGGATTCTATCGCGTATATTTTGATTTTTGATTTTCCTGACGTTTCGAATACTTTGCAGCAATTAAAATATTGGCACTTATGAAACGTCAGAATCTAAGTTGCACGGTTCCAAATAGTTGATCTCATGGAGAAGAGCCGGCAAGAAACTCCATGGATACTCTTTTAAAATAATTGAGATTACAATGTTGATTGATACACATTATTGTAATATATATATATATATATATATATATATATAACTAATAGTCAATATAATATTAAATATAAGAAACTAACATTAATAGAAATGAAATTTTAAATGAATTTGTTCAAGATAATGTCAAGTTATTGAATATAAGTAAATAACATAAAAAATTATGTAATTTCAACTGAGTCAAGTCAAATGTCAAGGTATATAATGTCAAGGTGTAAATATTTAAGTAAATAACTTAAAAAATACAATTTTAAATGGGTCATGTCAACTTATTTTAAATTAATAATATAATCAATTCCAATGTTTAAATATTAAACCCTTGATTGCAAGTTAAAACACTTGCAATCATATCCAATATAAGATATGTTAAAATAAATTATACAGCGCCAGAGGGTCGCAGTGTGCAGAAGGGAATCGTATGCCAGACATCTTTATCATCGATGTAATGATTTATGCTATAGTAGGCCTTCGACATTAAAACACGTTTAATCAAAGATTTGAACTGTAGTTCTGGCAAATCGGTAATCCTAGAAGGAATTTTGTTGAAGAACCTAACACTGTTTCCGATAAACGACTTGCTGGTTTTACTAAGTCTAAAAAGTAATTATATCTACCGTACTAAACTAATCAAAAATTGTTTCGATGCACGTGTTCATGTTTTTAGTGTGGTATGTTGATTGTGACTTGTATTTTAATAACCGGATACCAAACAGGCGGTACCTTCCAACCATCTTCTCTATTAAAATTAGGATGCTATTTAATTTCAATAGCCTCACGAAATATTCTTGATTCATAACGGTTCTCTTTCGCGACGATTTTTGAATGATCAAAACGAAGTAAATGGTTAGGTATGTCTAAGGCATGTTCACACACACAAATCCTTGGCCTTTCTTGACATACTTCATCATCTATGATCCTGATCATTATGTTTGTCACACCGTGTATATAAATCTTTTAAATCCGTTTAAAAGTGTTACAACTACAACATTACTTCTTTACTTATAGATTACAGGAAAACCTATGGTCTTAAAATAAAATGGTAAATTTTACAATATTGTGCGTACCAACTTACATTGGCAGTTGGAATGTATGGGAGAACATGTTTTTCAACCACAGTGTTAAGTCTGGTCTTGGAATAAGTTGTTGGTACAAGACAGAATTCAACAATAGACAATGTATTCAGCAATTTTCGTCTACAATTGCAATGCTTTTTAGGGTTCCGAACGTCCGAAAGAAAAATCGGCGGAACCATTAAAGGATCACTCATGTGTCTGTCTGTATGTCCGTCTGTCATAGCTAATTTGTTCCGAATCTAATGGACCGATTAAGTTGAAATTTGGTACACTTAAAGATTTCTGTGACCCAAACACGAACATGTAAATAAATGAATTTTGAATATAGGGGTCAATTTTGGAACGCAATATAGAAAATTAAAAAAATAAAGTTAACTGTACCGTGTAACATATGAAATCTTCCATTTCTTGGCTTGTTGTGATGGTTTCAAATGTATTTATTTTGCATTTATTATACAAATTCTGGCTAGTCAAAGACATTTAATCCTGTAGAGATAGGTACTCACTTTGCGACAGGATTTTTATCAGCCGCGTACTGAAGACGCTTCTGCAACGTTTCTTGCGCCTGAGCATACCAGTAGTGGCGATCTGTAAAAATGAAATATACGATAAAACATACATATTACAAATTTACTGCACGGTTGGCACAGCGACCAATTTGACTTTGTCTGTTTGTGTATTAAGTGCCCCTAACACAAAAACAGATCAAGTTCAAAATCTTTAATCTCAAGATTATGGATTAGATTGATTATTAATTTCGGCCGTTAGTCGCCTTTTACGATATCCATGGTAGGAGAAGATGTCGTGATATATTCTTAGTCCGGATACCACATGGAGCACACACTGACAATACATGTTAATTAATGTAAAGTTAATCTTTAGACTAAAGGTATTCGTTTACACTATAGAAACATCTGCCAATTAGCCGCTGAAACAATTTCCTTTCTTCCTTCTATCTAAGTAAAAGTTCTCATGGGGTATTAGAAATCTTATTATAAATCTTAATTAACATTACATAGCTATTCTTCAGAGGGCCAATTCTCGTAGTTGAAAAATGTTCAAAATATAGTTCCGGTTTAGTCTCAATGTCGTAAATGTCACAAATAGTATTCTCCTAAAATAAAATATAACGTTAAATATGAATTTATATTGTGATGAGATCAAAAATGGGTCGAAAGTTGATCGAAGCCAAAACGGTATTCTGCTAATATTTTGAACTGCCACAGGTACTAAAATTGTCATTAAATAAGCGTCAAAATTGATATCGAAATGAGACTATATTGAGATCATACTGAAATCCAAATAAACTTTAAGAGGAGCAGAATACCAACTAATTTCATCATCATAAATCATTTCATTTTCATAATTTAATCTCAGTTCGGTAAACAATCATAGTGTAAATTGGCCTTCTGATGTAAAGTAGATAATCATCTGCCATGGAACATCTAGTTTAGAACTTATTTCCGTCGACAGATGTTTTTTTAAATCCAAAGGTTTCTCAAATTTTTTGTGTTTTTTTCGAACCTTATTGACACATAAATTGTCTGTGTTCCGCGCGATTAGCGATAGTTGAAACTGGGCTAACAAATTATTCACAACATGATGATTTTACTTTGTTGTAGTAGTAGTAATAATATTCCAATTAAATAATTAAAAATTACTAGATGAACTCGACATCTGCCAACCCTAATCACACATGAAGAATACAATATGTTATATAAATTTTTGTATTATATGAAACACAAGAGTACAATGGAATTGTATAAACAAATATCATAATAAAGAAATATTATTCAAACCGGGAACAAATAAATTGTATGAAGAAAACTTGTCTATACGAGTTTGTCCTCTCTTACAAGTTATAATACTTACTACAAGTACCTAAGACACAGATTAATAAGTGAGATAAGGTAAAAATATTATTAGATGTAGATATACCTAACAGCAGCTTACGAAAGTCTGTCTCATTAAATTTAACTTTGTCAAGAAAACAAATTACTTCGGCTTCGTATTCTTCTTATAAATTTGTGTGAAACATATTTTTATAACGACCTAGGATTTGTAAAGGGAAAAAGAATAAAAGAAAACTAGTGCCAACGGTTGAGCGTGAGGTGTAAGTAATTTAATGGAAATAACTCACTGCGGATTGTTTAACGACCGACCTCTTTAATTTTATATATATATTCTTTTTACGGTAAAACCGGTATGATTAAAGGGATAGTTTAAACTTCTATTGGAAAAACAAAATGAAAACCGAACGACGTTGCCGAGATTTTATATAGTTTAATTTTATGATTTAAGTTATGTATAATTAAATATTGTTTACTCTGAATAACGAACAACGTTACTGTTATACATGAAATTGGCGAAATTGTGGAAGATACTCTACAGAAGCCATAATATAAGAGTAGAGGTTTAACTTCTATTATTATTTTCCCTGTAGTGACGTATTTGCATGCACAAAGTTGTGGTGTATATTTTGTATTGTTAGAAAAGGATAACTACGCTATTCTAGGTCAAGTCTAAACTTGGCTCTAGTGTGATCTTACGAGGACCTGGAGCCCCCCTTCGGTGCTGAAGATGACCGCTCCAGTGGTTTTAGCCGGTAGGAGTCCGGCATACCCCTTCGCCCTTCCCCGGGGTGAAGGAAGTTCCATGTAGAATTTCCACTGGATATCAATAATATACCATGCCATAATCATGAATAAACCAAGTATTAATAACAGAAAACCTCGGTTCACTTACTTTTTATTATGTGTAATTTATAAAGGGGAAATAAGTTATTATTATGCTTTTAAGCGATATTACATAATCTAGTGTTACGCAATTGAGTTGCTACATTATATTTGCCATGTGGTGCCGGCTCAGAATGCCACCACCCCATCTCCTCCTATGGGTGTCGTAAAAGTCGACTAAGGAATTAGCCGGAGGATGGGCAGCAGCGTCCTTCGAGTACCTACATTAACAACTCAACTGCGATCGCCAACCCGCCTGCCAAGCGTGGCGATTATGGCAAAACCCCCCAATGAGCCCACAACACATCCATATCGTTCATTGTGGTGATCTTTGGGGGAGGTCTGTGTCCAGCAGTGGACTTCATTCGGCCGAAATGATGATTATTTATAAACGACATGATGCTGTTGTATCTTTAAATAGATCTACTAAATCTTTACATCATCATCATATCAGCCAAAAGGCGTCCACTACTGAATAAGGTCTCCCCCGTACACAGCTGGTCACATGCCGTGTGTCGTAATTGTGGAAAAAATTACCAGTATGTACTCAGATCAGAATGAGGCTTGGTGGCGGCGCGTGTATTCTATGCGCGCCTCTCTAAAGAAGCTGGCACAGGGGGCCCGTCAAACAGTGACGGTCAGATATTTTTTTTTTTGCCCAGTGGAAATTCTTCATAAACTTCCATCGCCCCGGGGAAGGGAGAAGGGGTATCCTACCGGCTAAAACCAGTAGAGCGGTCATCTTCGGCACCTAAGGGAGGCTCCAGGTCCTCGTATGATCTCACTAGAGCCTGACAGGCTGATACCTGCCGGGGGCGCGGTGTAATGCAGACAAAGCATGTACCTCACCACCGGCTAAACGTAAGTGGAAGGACCAAGTAACAACATACCTATTAATTATGTTACAACATAGATATGTTACGTCCATATTAAATGGCGCGCAAAATTCAGGCTCGCTTTGTGTATAAACCTTTAAAGCTGCACACCTATGCCGTAAGAAGGAAGATACAAAAACGACGTGGGTAAAAGAGATAGCTATCTAATATGACAACGCGTGTACTCGATGTCTTTGTCGCATCTGCTATAGAATATAATATGTCTTGTGTCTTTTTTTTGTTTGCTCTGTGTTTTCTTCGACAATATTTTTATATAAATAATTTGAATCCTAGTATTTTTATTCAGATATTTTATTTTATTTGTTACTCACGTGTGGTATGAAATCTCTTGTTCTTTATTTACTTTTGATAGTTTGTACATTGTCTATATACGCACGACCGCATTGTTATTACTTAATTATTAAAACAACGGATTGTGACACGTTGTTATGCCTGTCGTGTGCTGGGCGAACTGATTGCGAGGTGCTACAATTGGGGGAGCTTTGGTTCTTACTTTTGGCGTGCATGTAACATATTTACTTCTTTGTATAATATCATTGATACACAAACAATACAAAAATAATGAACGTTTGGTAACGACAAGACAACTGCATTTGTTGGTATGTTTTAGTTAATCTCCTTCCTGGAAATCGGTATCTAATAAATTGCTTTCGATTTTAAGGATATGGTATGTTACTTACACATGCAAAGCTGCTAGTGGATTCTAGTCTATAAATAACAAAGATAATCCTGACGACACTCTGCTAGCGGAAAGGTAAACTTTGCACTCTCAACCCTATAGTTTCTATCCTATCCTATCTATTCCCTATAGTTGTTAAGTATTCTCTAGCCTCTCTAGAAACTCAAAAATGTTATTATTCCAATGCACACATGTTTCAACAATTTAAATGTTTTATCTAATTTAGTAAACATCAACACTTTGCTAATATGATGAACACTTTTCTAAATGTCCACTGTTGAATATGGGCCTCCCAATGATCACTACAATAAGAAAGAAAGAAAGGCAAACTCGTTAGCAAAAAAAGGGAGTTCAGCTGCCACCCACGAGTGCCTACGCTCGAATACACCAAAGAAGGTTAAAAATTAATAAATATTGTGAGTTGTGCATTTATATAAAATATAAAGAAATTAAATGTATACAATGAGCGGTCACAGGGTAGGTATGTTGTCATAATCACCATGTTTGGCAGGTGGATTGGTGATCGCAGTATGTTGTTATTAGCCATGAGAGGATGCTGTTGCCCATCCTCATAAGATAAAGAGCGGTGGTCTATGCTTTAATTGGAACCACACAATTTTTATTTATTATTTATTTATTTTATTCTTTATTGTACACCAATCAGTAAAAGATACAAAAACAGTAGCACTTAAAGTTATATTTTAGAGTACAATGTATTGGTTTATAAAAGATTGACATATATTTTTTTTTTAAATAGTTGCCCCACACTAGGATTTCTCCAGTGTCATTGGTGCGATTACAGACACAAATCTCACACACAATACACCCAGACCCGGAACAACTACCTGCAGATCATACAAATATTTGTTCCGTGTGGGAATCGAACCCGGGACCCGGGGCGCAGCAGTCGACTGTATATTATATAATTCAATATACATTACAGTTATACTTAAAACAGCTTACCGAACGGTCAACAAGTATCATATGACTTTACAACATTAGGACATTTAACTATGAATAAACCAACCCCTATAGCCGAAAGACGAAGCGTAGAATACATCTACGGACAGAAAAAGTTTTACTACCACCGTGACTACAAGATTATTTTCGAAATAAAACTTGCCTTCGAAAATTGTATGACTGAATGGTTGTCAAACGAATTAATGTCGCGTGAATATTACATTATTATAGAAACGAATAGATGGAGCGGTTGTGTAGAGAAGAGGATAGTAGTGTATACTTTATTGTACACCAAAAGACAATACAAAGTAATTTTACATACATAATAATAGTACAATTGGTGGTCTTATCGCTTAGAGCGATTTCTTCCAGATAACCATTTGATGGACAAAAATAATAAAAGAAGAGCATAACGGGTAGTTGGTGTACTACTGTTGTATCTTATATTTATAAACAGTAATACTTGATTTAAAAATACATATATTAAACAATGTAACAAAATGTATATACATAATTTATTCGCAAATATATGAATAACTCACAAAATATATAAATAAAAAATACATACACAAAATCAATACATAATATACAGAACAGTAACAATAAAAAATCGAAGTAATATTCCTTTACCATTTTTTTAAAGTACCCAGCGTTTCAGCCCGTGTAATAAACACTGGTAGTGCATTCCATAAGCGTGTGGCCTGAACAGTAAATTAATGGTCAAAGAATCTTGTTGTGCCTGCCCGTGCAGAGCATCTTCAGTTTTAATGTTTCTGATGATCTTAGGGATAGTGAGTGTGTCATCATCATCATTTTGGCCATATGAAGTCCACTATCACGGGTGAATTCAAAAAGGTTCTTTAAGATGAGAGGGGGAAGCAGGATTGAACAGAATACTGTAGAGTAGTGAAAGAATATGAGCATTCCGACGAAAGCGTATTGGTAACCACTTTCTGATACGTGATTACATTTGTGTAAATATAATCACGTATCAGAAATATAACCTCATACAAAAGTTTTTAAGTCGCTCAAGTTTTATTAAATTGGTCCTCGTTGAGATCAAGATAGCTAGCATCGGCATAGTCAAGGATATGAAGAAGAAGAGATTGTGCTAGTGCAGCTTTAGAGACGCATACATCCTGCGACTGGTTTCCTGTAGTTGCGGGCCCCAAGAAAGGTTTTTTCCCATATAAATAAACTTGTGTGTTCTGTATTAAGAAGAGAAAATAAATATATCTACGAGTATCAAGATATGATTCTAATATTCCTGAGTACGCTACACAAAGAACCCGAATGCATTACAGTACCACTGTTGGAGGTCGCCGTTGAGGAGTCGCCTCTGCTAAAGAGGTTGACAGATTAACAACCATCCCTCTGATATGTGCCTAAATTGGCGGCTCTAGTGTGATTGTATCGACGACCTAGAGCCCCTTTTGGTGCCGAGGATGACCTCTCCGGTGGTTTTAGCCGGTAGAACTCCGGCATGCCTCACCGTACTTCCCCCTTCCCCGGGTCGGAGGCAGTTCACGACGAATCTCCACTGGTACCTATAAAAAGGTAAGTACTACCGCAGTGCCAGTTATTCTGCTGTCAAGCAGTAGTGTTGAAATAAGTGTTTAGTTTTAGTATTTAAAGGGCGCCAGTGAAATAACTGAGCATAGGAGCCTAAATAACTACTGTCTCGAAGTGACGAGTGTAGTGTGGTGCCCACAGGACTAGTTCTGGTGAGCTTTCCAATTATTATGGGTAGGCGTGACGCTTACCTCCAGGCGACTGACTTGGGAGGCTCGTCACCAGGTTTATGTTGAGATGTTTACAGGAAAACTGCATCTTAGACCAAACAGTGAGACTCTGAGCTAGACACAGCTGATGTTAGTTCTGGTGATGGAACGTACTTGAGCCTATTAGACCACTGCCATCATCATTTCGGCCGAATTAAGTCCACTGCTGGACACAGGCCTCCCCCAAAGTACACCACAACGACCGATATGGGTGTGTTGTGGGCTCATTGGGGGGTTTTGCTATAATCGCCACGCTTGGCAGACGGGTTGGCGATCGCAGTTGAGTTGTTAATGTCTTGTTTATTTCTCACCACAATAAAAGTTACAACCAATTTACTATGGGAGACTGGTGCCTAAACTAGGCTGAAGCCTGTGTCTCAGGTCACCAGGCCTTCCACCCCAGAAGTCCAATTTTGCTCTTTCATGAACTGTACCAAACAATTTTTTCCATTTGCTTGTACTTCGTGTATCTGATTCCATCAAGTTGTTTCCTCTTGTTAAAGTTCTGTTGAATACTCTCCAATAGGTTGATATAACTTTATCAGGCCTCGATACTGTTGATTTTGTCCTTTATAATCCATTTATCATCTTGCATCCAATGATTTAAATCTCTTTGCTTGCATCCCATGAACGCGCATTTTCGCTGCAGTCACCATCTTGATAACAATAAACTCGTTGTTCTAGTAAAATGTGTATATTATGGTTTTGAAAATAATTTTAAAAATTTCATAGCTTGTTTTACTTGACATTTTTAATGTAATGTACTCGAAGGACGCTGCTGCCCATCCTCCGGCTAATCCCTTAGTAGACTTTTACGACACCCACGGGAGGATATGCGGTGGTGGTATTCTGAGCCGGTACCACTGCCATCGCGCTATGTTTATTGGCAAGGCACGAGGTGAGTAGTAGTAAAAGCGATAAGTTGTAAGTAACTTTTGTGGAAAGCTTTTGTGGAAAGTGTAATTTACACTGGGGCAACAAGCAATCTTTGTAAGTGCAGATACAATGTTAGTCGGCAACTAACTTAACACAAACGGTTCCGTAGCTCTTTATACACTTTAAGTGACAAGTTCAGTGTACTCTGCTATTCTGGGAGCGCGCGGTCCGAGCATTTACATGAAGCTTTCTAACAAATACTTTTCAAATTACATAAGCTTCACATGCTTAGTAACTTAAGAGATTTTCTTGAACTGACATAAGGTGCTATTCAAGAAATATATGGGGAGGCCTTTTTTCAGCATTGGACGTAATTTCGCTGATATGATGATGATGAAAGAACACGCTCGCAGCCAGTATTACTCGATGATCGATAAATCAGTGAGGTTGAGCAACGTTCGGTATGGTCAGTCTATGGACAGTCTATAGGTGACCCACCTGCTATTTGAACAGAGTGTCTCCGTGCTACGCAGGGCACGTAAAATTGAGTTCGAGTTGTTGTTAATAGATGGCTGTCAAGGCCGAGGCCTTTGGGCGGCTTAAACAACTTAGACACAAAATTGGCTACAAACCAAACGAAAGAAGAAAAAATCTGTTGTACTCTGAGGTGTCGTAAAATACCACTAATGGTATGTGCACAAGATGTGCAGCAGCGTATCTGAGTGCTCGAAACATTATGCTACTGATCACCAATCCGCCTGCTAAGCGAGATGATTATGGTAAAACCCCCCCCTTTGAGCAATATCGGCGGTCATTGTGAGACCTATGATGAACATAGTTTTAAGGTCTGATAATATACTGATGGTAAAAGTGTGCACAGTCAACGTGATCCACATCCCCAAATACCTAAGTAAAAGGACATTTAATTTACTGGCTGTGAACAGACGCGTAACTTGCCAATCTACTTAACACTCATTATATCTATATCGAGCGGCGCATTTGTGTGAATAACGTGGCGTGACTGTACATTTAAGATTGATTGACGTAGATGTACATTTTGATATGTAATGTTCACTGCAGATTACGCACAGACGAGGCAACCTTCGACCCATCTCTATCACGTGGGCAAACTGCCAACAACATTAATATACTTTTGATTAAATCTTATATTCATTAACAATCGCAAAAAATGGCCTTGTCTTAAAAAGCCTTCTAGAAAGGCAAATTTCGCCATTACAGTACCATACCGTATGGTTTTTAATTAAATATTTATTTCGTAATCCGACTCCATTATTTTTACGTGTCAAATGAAAAACGAACGTATTTAATCAGAATGAAAACAACTGGAAGTCATTACCGTCGTGTTGATACCATTATTAAAATTTTCTTAGTATTGTTGAGTGCTTCAACTAGGGATTATGTTTATTTGGGCAACAAATATTTGTTATTCAATAATGTTTTGCTGTTGACTTTTTTGTTTATAGAAGATACGGTGATGTGTTGCTTATAACAGTACCTATTTTCGTGTTTTAGAAGCATTACATTTCTCTCAAATTTTTCTTCTCCTTTTTAATTTATATTTGATATTTATTAGTATATTTTATCCATAGTTTTATATCATCATATCAGCCACAGGACCTCCACTGCTGAACAAAGGCCTCCCCCATAGATTTCCACAACGAGCGGTTACATGCCGCCCTCATCCAACGACTCCCAGTGACCTTCACCAGGTCGTCTGTCCACCTCGTTGGCGGTCGTCCCATGCTGCGTTTTCCGGTGCGCGGTCGCCATTCTAGAACCTTTGTGCCCCAGCGGCCATCAGTTCTACTAGCAATATGCCCTACCCATTGCCACTTCAGTTTACTAATCCTTTCAGATATGTCGACCACTTTAGTTCTCCTACGGATCTCCTCATTTCTGATTCGATCTCGTAGGGAAATACCAAGCATAGCTCTCTCCATAGCTCGCTAAGTGACCTTGAGCTTTAGTTTTATATATAAAATACTTATTGTGTTGTTAAGTATTTTATATTATTAAGTCTAAATACTGAAAACCAACCATTATCGGGGCCTGATAAAATTATATCAAAGTATTAGAATATTCATCAAGAGAACTTTAACAAGAAAATACAACTTGATAGAATCAGATACACGAAGAAGAAGAAAATGGACACATTTCACTTGGCAGTTTATGAAAGAGCAAAAAATGACTTCTGGGGTGGAGGCCTGGTGACCTGAAATACAGGCTTCGGCCTAGCTTAGGCACCAGTCTCCCACAATAAACTTGAATAATACTGTAGTTAGACATTGTAGTATAATATAGACAATATAGATATTAATTTAATTTTATATTAATTTATTAATTTAAAGTCTAAGACAATAAAGACTATTGTGTATAATGTTTTGTACACTTGACAGCCCAATATCTCTCCATTCTTCCAGTCCATCGTAATGTTGTCTGAAATAGATCGCCTTGTGCGTTAGGAATGCCCATTGTACACTTATCTTTGTAAATGTTTGTCTTGTATGTGTTATTTGGTGTACAATAAAGAGTATATAAATAAATTAGTGGCTAACAAGCAGACTTCAAATGCTCCTAAATTAGTCATAAATATAGACGACACGACTTCTTAGAAAAATATTCAGCGTCAGATGATAATATTATACGCAACTTATATGCTGCTCTTTATCTTTTAAAATTATCATTCCGTGTCTGACGCTCGCCGCAGACGGTCGTGCAGTGCTCGCGCTCCCCGATCAGTGTGCCGTGTAGTGTTTGTTCGCAATCCGTCCCGTCGGATTGCAGTCACTTCAATTAAATCACGCGTTGCCTTTTTCAAGGCGACTACTGATTTTTGTTTCTTTGACCGATTAAATTCATCGAGTTATTGTGCCCCTTCAGGGAAATACCACTGTTTGGTGGTCCTCGGCGGATACCTTACGGTGCCAACGAAGCCGAGTGGGGTGTTGACCCGGCACACCCGCCTAGCCCCATCAGGGCAAAGCAGTTAGTCGGCAGCGGACTAGGACCACCGGCCTTGGGGGCTACCCTAGTCGACCCTAGTTTGCCCATTAAGACTGGCCACGGATGGTACTAGCTTAGGGCTCACCACAGGTACTCACACCTCCCTGCCTATACCCGGCAGGGAGGGTTTGTTACACACCCCCGGGCCGATCCAACCCGGGAGATTAGGGACCGCGTAAATCGCGTTTGTTCCTCCGCGCTTATAGCGTATCTTTGTTTTCGTCCCCCCGTCCGCCATTTTGTTTTATAAACAAAATGGCCGACGACGCCACGCTGTGGAAAAATATTAGGGAGATCCTCCTAAAGGACCCCTACTTTGTTGCCAAGTATGGCAACCTTCTCTCCCCACTAGAGCCAGGCACAAAAGTGCAGCCCCCCTATCCCGAACCCAAAAAAAGGGGCACAACCCCCGAACTAGATGCCGGCATATCATCCGCCCCTCAGGCAAAAGCCCCCCTCCCCACCGCCAGCAAGAACGCCTCCACGTCCCCCGAAGCCGACATGCCCATACTCTCGGACGTGTCGGACATGTCAGAGACCGAGGACTCTCCCCCTCCCCCCCAAATCCCCTCCTCCGATTCGGCCTCTGACGAGTTCCAACTCGTCAGCGGTAGCCGTAAAAAGCGGGCCCGCAAGGCCAAGTCCTCTGCTCAAGCAGCGCCCGCTAAAGCCCCGAAAACGGACGAGGCTTCGTCCTCCGCTCCGCCCTCTGCCCCTGTCCCCACAACGGCCTCTTCTCAGGCCAGTCTTCCCCCTACCCCTACCCCCGCTAACTCCCAATCCCAGCCCGCCAAGGTCCCTAAAAAGGACAAAAAACCGCCTGCTATATACATTCAGGCCAAGGACAAGTGGAATGACGTGTCCAAAATGTGTATAGAGCTAGGTATTAACTACCTAAGTGCCCGCACCACAGCCGTCGGGGTCAAAGTGGCAGTTCCCACTGCCCAAGACTTCAGGTCTTTGACCCGTGCCCTCCAAGACAGGAACGTGTACTTTCACACGTACTCTCTCGCTGAGGAACGCCCACTCCGGGTAGTCCTTAAAGGCATCCCCAAGGAGATCGACACCGACTCCATCAAAGACGACCTTCTGTCGCAAAGTATCCCCGTCCTCGAAGTTCATCGCATGCACGCTGGTCGCAGCGGTGAAGCTTACGATATGGTCCTCGCCATATGCGAAAAGACCGCCGATAATGATCGGAAGATTTTTAATATCAAGACTGTATGCCACCTCTCAGGCATCAAAATCGAACCTCCCCATCGTTATGGTCCTCCCGGGCAGTGTCACCGCTGCCAACTCTATGGTCACGCGCAGCGACACTGCTACGCCAAACCTAGGTGCGTTAAGTGCCTAGGTGACCACAGCACCTCCGACTGCGATCGCCCCAAAGATCGCACGCTTTGCACAGAGCCTCCGAGTTGTGTGCTTTGCGGTGAGTCGGGTCATCCCGCGAATTATCGCGGATGCCCCAAAGCACCGCGCGCTAACAACAAGGCAGCAAAGCGCAAAGCGGCTACCCAAGCCTTCGCGGCCGCCCATTACGCCTCTCAGGCCCCTCCCACGTCCCAACGACTCAGCCCTCAAAGGCCATCGCCGTGGAACGCGCTGAATCACCAGCAAGCGTTCCCCGCCCTGAGGCCTAGTTTACTGACCCAACAGGCGACCCAAGCGTCAGCGATTCCCTCGCTGATGACCGCCCCCCATACGGCACCGTACCTTCCCGTGCCGTACAACCAACCCGCACCACAAGTGCACTCTCAGAGGGCCGCCCCTCCCTCACCCCTTCTCAAAACTGACGACCTCTCAGTTTGCCTCGGTCTTCTCAACTCTGTCGACCCGAACAGAGTCGCCCAAATGGCCGCAGCCATTAGGGCAAACCAGGGCCAATACGGCCTCATGCTAGTTCTCAGCGACTTCGCTGATGTTTCATCCGCCCTCCTCTCCTACCGCGTTCATCCGTAATGGATTCACAAAGCAGGTGCAGAATAAAACCCCGATCCCTTAAAATAGGCATCTTCAATGCCAACAGCATTAATGGCCAAAAAGACGAAATCGCCTTATTCCTCCGCGACCACCTTATTGACATTATGTTGATACAAGAGTCCTTTTTGAAACCCTCTCACAGGAACCCTAGAATTGCAAACTATGATATAGTGCGCAACGATAGGACCCACTCCCGTGGAGGAGGCACTCTTATCTACTATAAGAGATCCCTTTATTGCATGCCCCTAGATACCCCGTCCCTTTCCAATCTAGAGGCATCTGTGTGCAGAATAGGCATGACAGGTCATCAACCGATCACTATAGTGTCGGCTTACCAATCCCCCAATGCCCAAGACGATCCAATCCAATCGGATCTCGAAGCACTCTTCGATCTAGGCGACTCCGTCATAGTGGCGGGAGATTCAATGCCAAACATGAGTCTTGGAACTGTCTCACTCACAACCACAGAGGAAGTAAATTATACTCCCTCAGTACCCTCCTCAATTTCGACATCATCGCCCCGATGTATCCCACTCACTACCCCAGCAATGTAAATCATCGCCCGGATATACTCGACATAGCACTTCTAATGAATGTCAACCTCAAGTTGCATTCCATTGAAGTACTACAAGAGCTAGACTCCGATCACCGTCCTGTGATCCTTCACCTCACCTCCCGCTTTGGCCCCACGGACACAGGGCTACCCCCTCAGACCATTGTGACGACGGACTGGAGGAAAGTTAGGCAACGCCTCAACGACCCCTCGTCCGCTCAGTTAGATAGAATTCCCGAATGCATAACGTCAGTCGCAGACACGCTAGGCGCGATCGACTCCCTCACCGGGCATGTACAGTCCGTCGTGGACGAGTGTTCACGGCGAGTTCCTGCGATGGAAGACCATCGCATGAAACTCCCTGACGATGTACGTGCACTGATGACGGAGAAGAACGCAGCCCTTAGAGCGTACTCATCTTTTCCCAGCGAACCCAATCGCCTCTTTATGCGCCACCTGCAGCGTGCTGTCAAGGAACGTATCAAGGAGTGCCGAGAGGCTAACTGGGATAAGATGTTGGGCGACTTAGAGCCAACCCACCTTGCGTTCTGGCATCTGCAACGGAAACTCAAATCCGAAACATCCAATGCTGTCCCCCCCCTCAACCGTCCCAACCAAAGGCCGGCCTTTGATGACGACGAAAAATCCGAATGCCTAGCTGACAGTCTAGAAGCGCAATGTTCCCCAAGCACTCTACCTGTAGACCAAGCTCACCTCAAAAAGGTTGACGCTGAAGTCGAACGTAGAGCAGCTATTCCGCCTGCCGAGGACCCTGACGACCCCCTCCCTCCGGTCACGGCAGACGAGGTCAGAAATCTCGTGAAAAAGATTCACCCTCGCAAAGCCCCCGGCTCTGACGGTATCACCAACAAGGTGATTAAACTCTTCCCCGAACGTCTTATCGCCTTAATGACCGTCATCTTCAATGCGGCATTAAACAATAACCTATTTCCGCATACGTGGAAACAGGCCACCGTTATCGGTATTCCCAAACCCGGTAAGCCCAAGTGCGAGCCTTCCAGCTATCGCCCCATAAGCCTTCTCAATTCTCTTGCGAAGATTTATGAGCGGATTATCTATTCCCGATTAAAGGATTATGCCGATTCCAAGAAACTCATTCCCGACGAACAGTTTGGTTTTAGAACCAAACACTCGTGTGTACAACAAGTCCACCGACTAGTTGAACACATCACGTTCGGATTCTCACGCGGCCTGATGACGGGAGTCCTCTTTTTCGATGTTGCGAAAGCATTTGACAAAGTCTGGCACAATGGCTTATTATATAAGTTGTACCAACTCGGAGTGCCTGACCGTCTCGTTCTCATCATACGAGACTTCTTGTCAAATCGCAGTTTCCGATATCGAATCACGGGCGCTCTCTCTTCCCCCCACCCCATTAGAGCCGGAGTCCCACAAGGATCCGTGCTAGCCCCATTATTGTTCACACTGTACACCAGTGACCTCCCCAAAAGACCTGCTAATACGACCCAATTAGCACTGTTCGCAGATGACACGGCCATATTCTACTCTGGTAGCAGTCCCGATAGTATAACTAAGATCCTCCAAACCACAGCCAACGTCTACGGTAAATGGTTTAGGAAATGGCGGATTGAAGTTAACCCTATCAAAAGTAAAGCCGTCCTATTTTGCAAATTAGGCGACGACCACCCACGCTTCAGGGAGATCTCGATGCTGGGCCAATCGGTTCCTTGGGAACCGCACGCCAAGTATCTTGGAGTCACCCTAGACAAAAAACTGACCTTCATTCCCCACACAAAGATGGTGCGTGCCCGCGCTGCCTTTGTGCTCGGTCGCCTTCACTATATTCTGAACGCTCGTAGTAAATTATCCCTTAGAAATAAGGTGAGAATTTACACCACATGCATTCGACCCATCATGACCTATGCCAGCCCAGTGTTCGCACACGCCGAATCATACCCACTCCGTAGATTAGAAACCCTCCAAACCCGTTTCATGCGCAAGGCCACCGGAGCGCCTCTGTACATGCGAAACGACCAACTCCATTTCGACCTTAACTTGCCGACCATCAGGCAATTTATGAAACAAGCGTCCAAACGCTATCTCGATTCTGCCCTGTCCCACCCAAATCCCCTTGTGGTATCAGCCGCCGACTACGAACCCTCCCGTATCAGTAGAGTACGCCGCCCGAGGCACGTTCTGGTCGATCCAGACGATAAAATCACGTTAGATCACATGAAGAGACTCGCGTTGTCTCGTTCACTGAACACCCGACCGTTGTACCGCCCTCGCCGCCGAGGATGCCCGCCTCACCGACGTCGCGGAGGCCTATCGCCGCGTCACCTTCCCGTTCAAGTTAGCACTTCTCCCTCCCGTCTCTTGCTCGCGCCGGCCCGTGCCGAGCCTGTAGCTTTAAATGTCCCTTAATACAATTTAAATAATACCGATCCAGCTGTCCCCAAAACAATAGCTTGATATCCCCAGCAACGCCCTAAGCCGAGGTCCGTGTCCCGCAGGGGGCGCCCTTAGCGAAAGTTGCTTAGTTTTTAATAATTAATTTAAGCCTGGCTGGAGGCCTCTTTTGGCTTCGCCAGCAAATGACCGGTTAAGCAACCACATTTCCCAGAAATGTATGCGAGAAGCCCAACAAAAAAAAAAAAAAAAAAAAAAAAAAAAAATATAATAATTTGGAAGTCGAAACTGAAATAGTTGTAAATTTGTTAAAATCAAACCAACTATGGCACACTGCAGCAGCCATTCGGACAGTTACACTTCTGGTAACGGTGGTCAATTGCGTGGGTCACACAACAAAAGTTGCCGTTGAAAATAATAATTTAAATTTCGAATACAGAACTTTTTGGAAAGCTGTAGATTACATGTACAATGGGCGCCCATTGTACAATTACTGTTTATAGAATGATTCCTAGCATTTATTTTTAAAATGGCGTACAATAAAGAATATTCTATTCTATTCTATATTGTTACAAATCCGAAACCAAAAGACAGTCCCCCCGGTGAATGTTTCCATTTGAAAATTTGCCAACAAAAGTAAAGAAGCCCCAGAAGTCAAGGGAATTGCCTCATTCTTTTCACGGACGAGTCATTTTGCAAGAATTGTGCTAGAGGATAAAAGGGCTGTTACTGCAAATTGGTATGTTAGATATTATTTACCGGTTGTTTTGGAAAATGTTCGACAGCAGTTAAAGAAGCAGGATCCTCCTCCATCACGACAACGCTCCAGCTCATTCCGCCAGACCGACAATCGAATATTTGTCTATGGAAGGTGTGGATTAGTGAGTCATCCTCACAGCCCCCACCTGACACCTTGCTACTTTTATTTATTCCCCAAAAATATAAACCCAGAGGAATTCGCTTAATGAGCCCCGAAGGTGCCGTGACCTTTTTCGAAAAACGTGGATGATATTTCTAAAGAGAGTGAGCTCACTGCTTCATTAATTTAATGGTTCCATGGCATGCGACGGTGCTTAGAAAGAACGGAAACTGCTTTAAAAAACAACGTTTTTGATTTTCTAAGAACTTTTAGTGTGAGCCTTGTATAAAATTATTGAATTTTCAAAATTAGGTACCCTTACTCGCTATGCCATGTAAAATAGATCCACGCATGTAACGTGTATTGTATTTTATTGCATCATCAATCGCGTTCCTTGCGTGGAATTATTTCGCACGGCATAACGGGTAAGGGTTCAGATCAAAATCACCGTCAGCTAAAAGTGACTCCCATCAAACAATGGCAGCCCAATCGATTTGCGAGATTCTACATGGTTTTGACTTGCATGCAAATAACGGCGCTCCGCGATTTTCACCATGCTGTAAATCTCTAGAAATAATCAAAACTGATATTTACCGTATGCTTCTTTAGCCTCAGTCTTCTGCGGAGCCGGTGTAAGAACGCTGGTACTGATAGTGGACATCATGATCGCGATGCAGCACCAAGCACTCATGGTTCGCAAGCCTCATCGGTGCTGCAGTCTTTTCCAAGCGTACCAAAGAAAATCTGATTTGATTTCATACACTGCCACTTAGTGTTTTGCCGTAATTACCGCTGTTCGAACTTTATCTGTAAAGAAAAGAAATCAAAGTTCATTATATTCTTTTATTGAACCCAAATTAAAATTACTATATTTAATGTCGTTCTATTGGCTATTAGAAAAATTTATAAAACTAAATCACTGATCATTTTATAAGAAAAAGCTTTTAATAAAATTAACACTACACATTTCCAGTGCAATGGGGTAAGTTAATCGATGCTTTTAACTTAAATAGTTAACATGTTTCGTTTTCAATTCATTTTATAAACCATTCACCAGTTTGTTTACCAACATTTTTAATTCCTACAAATTTGTTATTGTAGTATTATATTTAATATATGACGCCCCTTCACATAACTTGAAGTAAGTTGCATAGTATGGATATCCACAGGTAGTAATGGTATGCGATGGATGCGGGATTTGCTCTCGCCTCCACTGCATTCCCTGTAGGTCTAGGCCCACCACTCTTTCTGATGGGCCCATCCTCCTGTGCGGCTTGACTAGCCGCACAATACTCTAGTATTATAGCAGTCTCTAATCGAGTGACAGACGGTCCCAAGTATCGCAAATCGTCGAGGCCGGAGATCGGCAAGCATTCTCCGACACCCAGTGCGGCTACTGCGAAAAGAGAGGTCGTTGGCTCACTCTCCCTTTGTACCACCTCGCAAAAACATGCGACCTTTTTCTTACACACTTAACAGGGCAGAACCACGGTTCGAAACGAGAGGTCACCACTTGACTGCAGTGACGATTTCATGACGCTGCGTCACCCAAACTTCTCCACTTCTCTAACGTGTCGTGACGGGCAGTCTGAAGAATAAGCAGACTCGGATAGAAATTGCCTATATTCTACAAAAAATAGTGAACGTAGTCAGATTTATTTGCCAATTTTCTCCGAATCTACTAGACCGATAAGTTGAAATTTGGTACACATGTGGATTTCTGGGACATATAATGAATTTTGAATATGGAGGTCACTTTTAGGGGGTAATATAGAAAATTTAAGGATAAAAGTTTTGCAAACTGTACCGTGCAACATATTGCATGAAAGGGCTTGTTGGAAGGTGTTAAACATATTTATTTCATTCTTTTAAAATAAATCGTTTTAAAGTTATTTAAGAAATTAGGTGAAAATTTACGATTCCTAATCTCCGAAACTACTGAGCCTAAAATTATGTAAAATAGCTTTATACTTATAGTTTTATAGATTACAAGAAAACCTATCAGAAATATATGGTCTTAAAATGACATGTTAAATATTTCATTATGTGTGTACAAACTTACGTTTGCAGTTGGAATGTATCGGAGAACATGTTTTTCAACTACAATGTTATGTTCGTTCTCGGAATAAATTTGAACAAGATTGACAATTCAACAATAGACACTATATTCAGCAATTTCGAAACCCTCTCCACGCGAGGTTAACTTGCACTTGTCCGATTTTTTCATAAATACTATCCCAACTGTCCTTACTTACCATCCCCTCAAAATAAAGTTCACTGTTTTGTAGGAGCCTGTTCTTTAATTCAGTTTTGTTCCAACCAGTTTCATTTGTATCACATGTATACGTGGGGGGGGGGGGGGGGCACGAGTCCCTGCCTGATGGGGGCCCGAAACCCAATAAATAAACCAATGGTTTCTTAGTTCAACGCATCACTAATAAAGCACTCAGATAACTAAGGTTACTCAGAAATTTTTGCTCAGAATAAGTTTCCTTCAATTTGAGAGAAATTGCGGCCAAATACAGTTCCTTGATCCGAGTATGAATATAACTTGAACTACAAGTTGGCGTCAACCTACCGCCGCAATCTGAAAGCAAGTCGACACAGTATTTTGCCATCAAGTTGCTTGCAAAAATATGTAAAGAAAGACTTTCTTAAAGGGCCCCAACTCTATGTGCCCAAGGGCCCCTACATGACCTAAGCCAGCCCTGGTTCGATATATATTTCCAACCTACGAGTGTAAAAGCACAGACTACCGATGTGGTTTATTCTTTTCTTAGGCGTTTATACTGCAAACACTCAATACTGAACCAATTACATAACGGCCATTGCGTGTGCTTCCTCATTAGGTTGTAATAACAATATGTAAATTTCCGACTGTTGTGTGGTGCCTGCAGCTATAGCGCCAAATCTCAATCCCATGGGTGTCATAAAAGACAACTATGGGATTAGTCAGAGGAGCGTTCTTTGAGTACATTCACAACTCAACTGCGATCGCCAATCTGCCTGCCAAGTATGGCGATTATGGCAAAACTCTTCAATGAGCACACAACACAACAATACAGGTCTTCGTAGCAATCTTTGGAGGGCTCCCCAAAGATCGCTACATGTCCAGCAGTGGACTTTCATCATTCATCATCATTTCGGCCGACTGAAATCCACTGCTGGACACAGGCCTCCCCCAAAGAGCACCACAACGACCGATATGGCTGTGTTGTGGGCTCGATGGGGGGTTTTGCCATAATCGCCACGCTTGGCAGACGGGTTGGCGATCGCAGTTGAGCTGTTAATGTATTCGAAGGACGCTGCTGCCCATCCTCCGGCTAATCCCTTAGTCGACTTTTACGACACCCACGGGAGGAGATGGGGTGGTGGTATTCTGAGCCGGCACCACACGGTGGACTTTACTTGGCTGAAATGATGATTTTAAACTGTCCCACTGCAGAGCAAAGGCCATTTCTCATACGCAGAATGAGTATTAATCAATAAACCTTCTCACTGCGTATTGGTGATTTTAGCTCATTACATCCAGGATTCTTCACCGTTAAATTATAAGTGGTAGGAACTAAGAAAGTACGTATGACTCTAAAATAGTCACATTGGTACGCACCAGGGCTTTGATGGTATGGTTCAGGAACCCCAGTGCTGATGAAGCGAGTCCGTGAACCTCCGGGCCAACACGGAATTTTACTTACTACATTCATCAAATTAGCCAAAAAATAATCCACTGCTGAGCAAGGCCTACCACATACATTTTTACAACAACGCATGCAAACGGCATGCCGAGTGTACTCATGTTGGGGGAATCTGCCAGTACTCACCACTGTCAGCAGGCGGGTTGGTGAACACAGTGTGGTTACTGTTCCATAAAAGGGACGCTGCTGCTTATTTCTAGAGTTCTTTAGTAGTCTTTTACGACATCCATGGGAGGAGACGATGTGGTGCTATATTCGTAAACCGGACACCACGCAGAAACAAACTTGATTTTATTCTATTCTCTTCGGGAAACTTACAGCTAATATGTTGTGATAGTCGAAATAAAAATGGTAGTAAAGGCCAAATAAAAGTTACCACAGATAAAGTTTTTATCATCATTTCAGCCGAAAAACGCCCACTGCTGGACAGAAGCCTCCCCCAAAGATTATGTGCTCATTGGGGGGTTTTGCCATAATCGCCACGCTTGGCAGACGGGTTGGCGATTGCAGTTATTATAATTGTACTCGAAGGACGCTGCTGCCCATCCTTAGGCTAATCCCATAGTCGCATTTTACGACACCCACGTGATGAGATGGGGTGGTGGCATTCTTAGCCGGCACCACACGGCGTGCCCCCACCACACGGCGTAAGTCTTTATTATCTATGTTTAATTATGAAAAGTATTTTAAAATTATTAGTATTAGTATCGCATACATACAGTTGCTGGAAGCCATATTTACGAATTCCATACAACAAAATCAACCTCAGAAATAAAAACAATAATGCAACTATGTTAGTTAAGAAAAAAACAGAATTCGTATATCATAAAATGGGTGAGAAATAATAGGAAAGCTCGGTCATGCGGAAGACTAACATTCATTCAATTTTCCGAGAAAATATGACAGTGATAATAAATGGCCACGTCAGGTATAAAAACACGGTTGGAATAATCATAATTTATTAGCTAATCATAGCTAGTGATTCCCGATGTTATCATCGACATGAAATTAGAACAATAGTTTATGGGATTCTGGATCACATTATTCATGTTGCTGCTTATTTAGTATTTGGGATGATTCGGACCAATGAGCAATTAGTATTCATGACAATATTTGGTTCGAATAATCGATTTACTCTATCACAATATTTTTAACCAAATTAATGATAATATTTTACTTGATATTATATAAATATGGTAATTATTTTAGTTTTCAAATGTCCGATACGCTCAGAGAAAGGGTGCAATTCTTAAGCTCAAACATCCATACATCCTTAAATACAGAATCAAAATAACGGTTTAAAACCAATTCGGTAGTCGCTAAGACATGATTGAAGCTACTCAAGGACACGTTGCAGAAGGAGGAGGACTCGTGAGGACCAGTCTTAGCGAATATCAAATTGTGTTATCACCGTTATTTCAATTCTGTATTCACGGATGTTCAATGTTTGAGCTTAGAGAATTCTTAAAATCTTAAAGAAGACAAACTACGAAGAATATCTTAACGAAAAAGAGTGATATTATAGGAGTAGCATATTTTTAAAATTTCCATTAAAAAATATATTACAAAAAAGTACAAACATTAATTTCTTTTTTCAGATATTTCACATATTTCGTCTTTAATAGTTTTCTTTCATTATAGAAAATAATTGTTCTCACTTATAGGTACTTCCAAACATTGACACGATCTTACAAGGCAAATTTTCTCATTTCTTGGTATTAAACAGGCAATTTATTTTTTGGTGGGCTTCTCGCATACCTTTCTGGGAAATGTGGTTGCTTAACGGGTCATTTTCTGGCCAAGCCAAAAGAGGCCTCCAGCCAGGCTTATATTTAATATTAAAAACTAAGCAACTTTCGCTAAGGGCGCCCCCTGCGAGACACGGACCTCGGCTTAGGGCGTTGCTGCGGATGACAAGCTATTGTTTTGGGGACAGCTGGATCGGTATTATTTAAATTGTATTAGGTGACATTTAAAGCTACAGGCTCGGCACGGGCCGGCGCGAGCAAGAGACGGGAGGGAGAAGCGCTAACTTGAACGGGAAGGTGACGCGGCGATAGGCCTCCGCGAAGTCGGTGAGCGACCTTAAACAGGCAAGCATAAACTTCGATACTTATAAAATTCAAATGCACCAACTCTATACATTTTTTGTTTTAAACGGGTCTGACCCTGAATCTCAATCACTTCCATCTGAAACATTATCAATATCAATAGTGAAAAGACCAGTAAATGCAGAAAAATAGTTTTCTTGGGACTTAAAATCTTGAAAACGGTTTTCAAATTCTGCCAGAAGGCTTCCCATTTTCTCTGTATATTTCCATTCTCTCTGTATTTTCCATATAGTTCAATTTTCTCTGTATAAGGCTTTATTCAACAAGTTTAGACAACA
The DNA here is from genome assembly GCA_947459985.1 of Diloba caeruleocephala. NCBI lineage: Eukaryota > Metazoa > Arthropoda > Insecta > Lepidoptera > Noctuidae > Diloba > Diloba caeruleocephala. The sequence continues at coordinate 17,467,336 of OX381615.1, forward strand.
CCGTTCATGTTTGGAAAGCTGATGAGATGTCGCTAAACTAAAGGGATGGTCAGCGGCAATCCTTCTGCGGGACAACAGTGAGTACCTTTTCTGTAGGGAATCCTCATGGGCCTGCTCAGCTTTGGAAAGGGCTGAGAGGCATGGACTCTTACCGGCTAAAACCCCACGGTGTCCTTCCACTTACGTTAAGCCAGGGGTGAGGTGCATGCTTTGTTTGCATTACACCAAGCCCCCGGTAGGTATCGGCCTGTCACTGTTTGACGGACCCCGTCTCTGTGCAAACTTCTTCAGAGAGACGCGCATAGAACACACGCGCCGCCGTCTCAGGCCTTATTCGGATCAGAGTATATACTGGTAATTGTTCCCAAAATTACGGCACACGGCATGTGTACAGCTGTTTACGGGGGAGACCTTTATTCAGTAGTGGCCTTTTGGCTGATATGATGATGATGTAGAGATCTAGTAGATCTATTTAAAGTTACAACAGTATCGTGTCGTTTATAAATAATATAGCAACTTAATTGCGTATCACTAGATGATGTAATATGGCCTAAAAGCATAATAATAACATATTTCCCCTTTACAAATTACACATAATAAAAAGTAAGTGAACCGAGGTTTTCTGTTCTTAATACTTGGTTTATTCATGAAACTGTATCCATGTGAAAAATGGCTTGGCATATCTTTGAACTCTCACTACTAAGCATTAAATCAGCCAACCCATATCTTATCGCAGGTTATTTCTCTTACTAAATGAAAAAAACTTATGGATAATAAGTAGATTCCTTGTTCACGTATACCTACCGCTTATATATAATCTAAGACTCATCATCATCATATCAACCAATGGACGTCGACTGTTGGACAAAGGTCCTGCGATTACCACAATAGTGACGTCATTTTGAGGAGAAAATGCCAGTACTTACCACGCTTAGCTGGTGGATTATTGAGCGCAGAATAGCTGCTGTTCGACAGAAGGGACGCTGCTGTCCATCTCTCTAGTTTAGGGTCCCTTAGTTGCCATTCACGATATCCACGGACACCACATGGATAATCTGAGTCTGTGATAATTGATTGAATATTTTTTCTGGACGTAAAGTGACAATGTGGTAACGTTCGGCAGGTTCGATCAAGAAGCAACTTACAATAATTATCATCAAGGATATAGCAACGAGCTTCTGCTTCGAAATTTGCACAATAATTCTCTACCTCCTCTCTCTATCTATTCCAAAAACCAGAGCGAATCCCGGCTAAAGGCCATTAGACAAAATGAGAGAAAATTAACGCAGCTCACATAGGAATATAAGGCGCAATGATGGCCTACATAACATTATCTTGTGTACTCCACAAAAGCGTTCTCATTTCCTCTATACATCTTTAAGGAAGTAACCCAAATTAATATTTGGTCCTCGCTTTGAAAATAAATCTTCGCACACATAGCGACAAAGCGATTAAAGAACAAGGAGGAATCTCATTTATCTCGAAGGAACTAGATACATCGATAAGACGAAGTTCAGTGAGGTCGGCCGGGACAGGTAGCCGTGAAGTTCCGAACTTCATTCTTCTGATTGCGGTCAGTGAAACGGCGAACTTTAAATTGTTTTGATTCAAAACAGAGATTCAATCAATACAATTTGTATTATCAAACGATTAATTCATAGCCCTTGCGGCTCTCCTTGTTTAAACAGCGAGTTTCGTGTTATCAACTTTGGTATCATGGTTTTGAAAGGAAATGTTAATAAGCTTGTTTAATTATTTTGTTAAAATTTCTTCGAGCGAAGATAATTACATCATTGGGGAGGGAATTTTATGTTAGGATTTGGGTTCAGATTCTCAAACTGGGCTGTTTCACATAGTTTTATTAAGGGATTTCAATGTTTTTAGATGAAAGTAGTAGTTAAGTAACTCCTAATCTTAGAAAATAATCTTAAACTCAGAAATACCTATAAAAATTAACAATAATTACAGAACATTCAATATATACATGAAATTATGTTTTTTTAAATTTATAAATGCGTCGAGCGTCCTTTTTGTCAAGCCGTAACGTATGGGCGTACGAGGTGTGGTCATTCTCCGAAATAAAGAAGAATTCGTCTTTAGTTCATTGTAGCTTAGGTGTATGGCCTTTTTTTTATTTATCTGGTAGAAATACCTCAGGTGCTTCCTTCGCCTCGGGAAAGGGCGAACGAGCATGCCGGACTCCTACAACCACCGGAGTGATCATCGTCGGCACCGAAGGGAAGCTCCAGGAACTCGAAAGATCTCCATCTAGAGACACCCATTGGTGCCACGCCTTTAAGCTGATTTAATTCACACAATAATTCGCTAAAATGGATTGACTTTAATACGAGAAGCTGCGTTCAAGCTGCCACAGTGGCAAGAAATAACGAAATCGCAATCGCGCCATAAAATGACCGACTATCCGGATTGTTCAATTTGAGCATCCTCATATCAGCCGTAGGCAAACCTCTGCAGATTGCCTCCCCCATCGGTTTTCACAATGACTAGCTTCATCCACCCGCATCCAATGACTCCCAGCGACCTTCACCAGGTTAGCTGTCCATTTCATTGAAGGATCCGCCCATTGCCACTTCAGCTTACTCAGCCTTCAGCTATGTCTACAACTTTATTTCTTCTACGAATCTCTTAATTTCTGATATACAATCTATAATGATGGATCTTTTAGATATAAAACATAATCCAATATAAAATGTAAATCGTTACTGTCGTTCATTAAAAAGGTGACACCTACAAAGTGGGTTGGTATTGACAATAAAAATATTCCAATATTGCTGTTATGTAACTTATGGATAACACACGTTTACGTGAAACATACTCCAGAAGTTTAATTCAAAACTAAAACAATAGCACTGATGAGATACAATCGTTTCACAGAGGCATTCCATTACCAAAGTTAGAACAGCAATTCAAAGTTTCGCGAACACGTTTGGTAACGGTCAATAATCTGATACCCATTGCACGGAATCTCCATTGCGTTTATCATATTGTCCTTAATTAGCTTTAAATTCAAACAAAAGTAACTCCGGGATACAATGGAAATAATACATCCCGTGTCCCAACAATAGATTCGAGTTCATTTCAGTTTGTCGTGGGGACTTAGTGAAAGTTTAGGGTTTCCAACTTCTTTGTGAAGGATGTCTCTTAAAGTGCGGTCTTCAGGAATTCAAGGTGAGTGCGGAACTTCCACAGAAGTTCTCTTTGCAGATAAGATATAACATACATACAACATTTTGCGCAGAAATATTTTCTACTGGCATTGTAGTTTTTATGAACGGCAACGATAAAAACTCTTCGTTTTTCGGATGACGTCAACTGGCTTCCGACCGATATATCTCGACATCAATGTCCTTAAATAGCTATTTTGTCACTAATATTATTCCAGCGCACGAAAAAGACACGACAAATTAAGCCCTAGAGTATATTCACAAGTAAAACACTTCTAAAAATATAGTTTAGCGCTGTATTGTATTATTTTATATTAAGCAAATATAGAAACATTATTTCGCTTCCTTTTGTCAATATAAATATTACACAAAGAAGACTAAACATATCACAAAGCTAACAGAAAAAAGCAATGTACTAATTTACTCTGTAGGTTGTTATCAATCCAAATCACGGACACAACCAAATTCATCAAATGTACCAAAAATTGCTATGGATATATTTTCTCCTGAATTTTTTGCCAAAATGAAAACAAAACTATACAATTTATTAATTGCCATTATGTCAAAACGAGCGAAATAGCGCAATTAGTCTCAATTACCTCATACAGCGGTTTTTATTCATTTGAAGCAATTTGGGCATTGTGTCTGGATTAAGAACATAGCACCATTCCTTTTCCTCCCGTAGATGTCGTAAAAGGCGACTGAGGGACTCTTAACCAGGGGGATGGGCAGCAATGTCCCTTCTATGGAACAGAAACCATACTGCGCCTCACCAAACGCTTGCTAAGCGTGATGAATATTGGCAAATTGCCCTTAAAATTACGGCACAATTGTGGAAATCTATGCGGGAGGCCTTTGTTTAGCAGTGCACATCCTTTGGTCGAAATTATGAAGATGATGAAGCCCTTATCAAAATACTAAGGATAATAAGTACTAATAAAAAAATCTAAGAATATCTATTTATTCACTGGGTTATGTGCACACGTTTATTTTATATACTTATATTAGGGCTTACAGACTTATAACACTATTGTCGATTGGTAATTTGTGCTCAGATAAAATGGTGCCAGGGCCAATATCACTATCTGGCCGGTATGGCTGTGTTACCTTCAGCCTGCGCATAATTGCTTCGGGTCTGGGTATTCGTGCATATGTGCGAATTTATGTCTGAAAATTGTATCAACGACACAGCAGAAATCAGTGGATCGTTCATATAGAATTACATTTTAAGAAAAAAATTAATTGACTTTATGTAGACACAATTATTAATAAATATTAATTATAAAATATATTAATTATTAAAAAATATTAATATGTAATTGTAACCATAAGTATAAAGATTGTCCCAGTGAAAAAGATATAAAAATCGATCGTGTAGTAAATCGCGCACATACAATCAAACGATGAAAACAGAGGACGTTCCTTACTTGGAGTCGGTTACAAAAGAAAAAATATATATACGAAGTCGTAGGACTTACCTTTCCCTTTGTCGTTGATGCCACATACAAACAGAAACCCATATTCAGTACAAAGAGCAACCTGACTGAACCCATAGAAATATATAATCAGGCCGCTTAGAAAAAGTAACAGTTAATAATATGAACTGAATCAACGTAGCTGTGGAGCAGCCATTGCTGTTATGACATACATACATACATACATATAATCACGCCTCTCTCCCGTAGGGGTAGGCAGAGACCACTTCTTTCCACTTGCTACGATCCTTACATACTTGTTTCGCTTCGTCCACTTTCATTATTCCCTTCATACATGCTCTTCGGTTTAGGGTACTCTTGACCTGGCCTTTTTCCAAGACGTCCCTGATTTGATCTTGAAACGTCCGCCTAGGTCTACCCCTTCCAGCACTTTCATTCACACTCGCCTTATACACTTTTTTCGTCAATCGTTCTTCATTCATTCTCTCAACATGGCCAAACCATCCCAGCATACTTTTCTCAATTTTTGTCACTACATCTTCTTTCAGACCACAACGTTTTCTTATCTCACTATTTCTTATCCTGTCACTCAGTTTAACTCCTATCATACTTCTTAACGCTCTCATCTCAACTGCATTTATTCTGCTTTCATGTTTCGTCTGCCATACCCAACTTTCACTTCCGTACATGAATGTCGGAACCAACACCCCCTCATGCACAGCCAAACGAGCCTTGTTAGACACCTTCCGACTGTTCATAAAGGAGTGCAAAGCTCCATTCACCATGTTTCCTGCATTCACTCTTCTTTCAATATCACTCTCACACTTTCCATCTCTTGTAAACTTTGAACCCAGATACACAAACTCATTCACCTGTTGAATTTGTTCATCTCCGATCACGATATTGCAGTCTGTCACTGCCTCATCTCTTTCAAACACCATCACTTTCGTCTTCTTTACATTTATCTTCATTCCTTTCTAACAAGAGCTCCACTCATAGCAGTTACCATCTCCTGCAACTCCTCTGCCGAGGACGCAAGTAATACTTGGTCATCAGCATAGAGAAAACATTTGACGAGTAACTCATTTACAACCCAACCCACTTTCATTCTCTTTTAAATCTGTCAAGCAATTGTTCATGAACAGATTAAATAGCCACGGTGACGCTACACATCCCTGTCTAACACCTTTTTCGATACTAAACCATTCAGTGTACGCCCCGTTTATCCTTACACAAGCACTAGAATCCCTATGAAAAGATTGCAGTGCTCGTATGAGGATACTGCTCACACCGTTCACGGACAATGCTGACCACAATTCATTCCTCACCACTCTATCATAGGCCTTTTCTAGATCAACGAAGGTGCAATAGCTTTTCTTGTTTTTAGCCAAACACTTTTCGGCTATACACCGCAGGGAAAAGACCTGATACGTACATCCCATTCCCTTTCTAAATCCCGCTTGTGCATCCCATACTTTTTCGTCTGTTTCATTCACAACCCTTTCAATTAACACTTTCGCATACAATTTACCGACGACGCTGAGAAGGCTTATACCGCGGTAATTTATGCAGTCCTGCCGTGACCCTTTTCCCTTATACAATGGCACGATTACGGCTTTGCACCAGTCTCCCGGTACTTGCCCATTTCGCCAGCATAAATTGAAAAGGTGGTACAGCTGGCTAGCCACTATGCCCTGTCCAGCCCTCAGCATCTCGACGGTAATCCTGTCATACCCTGCAGCCTTACCTAATCTCATTATTTCCAACGCTTTCACTATTTCATCCATGCTTATCTCACTTTCATCATCATTTATATCAGTTTCCATGGAAGGTGTCGGACGTTGTACCAGCTCTTCCACTCTTTGAAATAAACTTTCAAAATACTTTTTCCATCTCTTTAACACACATTCTTCTCCTTTTATAATGCTCCCATCTTGACTCCTGATTGTACTCAGCTCCGAGGTAGAAGGTTTTTCTCTGGCTGTTTTGATCGATTTCCAGAAAAACTTGATGTTTGACTGGAAATCTTCAGTGAGCCTCCTATCAAAATCATCCTTTCGTTCTTCTTTCTTTCTAGACACAACTTCTTTCGCTGCTGATTTCAATCTTTTATACTTCGTTCTTGCTTCCTTTATCTCGTTATCCGTTGCCTTCCAAACTTTTTGGTTAGCTTTTGTTGCTAACCAATCCAACCACGCTTTCTTCTTTTCTTGCACAGCCCTTTGTACATCTTTATCCATCCACACATTATATATGCTGTTATGACGGTTCAACATAATTATCTGTCTAGCCTTGTCTTAAAAACTATTTAAATTTTAAGAGCAGTAAACCTTTGGGATCGCGAGCGCGCATATTGGGAAATCTGCGTGCTCATACCGAGTGACCCCCGGGAAGACAGCGGTATGCATGTGGCCACATACCGCGCTGTGTGCGCAGCACAGCGCATAGTGAGGCCTCGGGGGAATCTTTTACAATCTCCTCGAGAGGCCTGGGGGTGGCCTCCTTAAAGTCGCTTTCCCTCCGCTAGAGGGGATGACCGCTTTACAGTCATCCCCTCCGAGATGTGACAAAAGGCGTGGCACCAACGGGAGGCTCTAGATGGAGATTATTCGAGTTCCTGGAGCCTCCCTTCGGTGCCGACGATGATCACTCCGGTGGTTTTAGCCGGTAGGAGTCCGGCATGCCCCTTCGCCCTTTCCCGGGGCGAAGGAAGTACATGAGGTATTACCACCGGATCAATAAAAATAAATAATAAAAAGCATCTAGAGAACAATCGCGCTAGAGCCGCATCAGTTCTAGTGAAGGGAAGGTAAAGATGCAGGATCGGCTCTCCCACTCTGCTGTTCCCTTCTGGAGCACGACATTCTCACAGTAATAATTTTAATAGCCTGCGTGTCTGTTGCCTAATGTCCTACGGCCGACAGAGAGATATCTTGCCAGATCTGATCAACCAGGATTCGCCGCTCGGAAGCCCACGCAGGACACTCCGCGAGCATGTATTGTACGGTATCCTGATCGCTTCCATAGCAGTGGCAATGTGCTATAACCTCGTGTATAGGACAGTGCCTGTGCAGGTAAGCACTGAAACAACCACGTCCAGTGAATACCTGTGTCAGGCGGTAGGTGACGCGCTCGCTCCTCCTGAGCCAGGCCACGAAGAGTCGCAAGACGGCCTCGACGATGCTGTTGAAATGTGCTGTACCTATTGCAGTCTACTACAACAACCAAAGAGTAATACTGTCCTCACCTCTCGAACAAAATAAAACGGACAAAGTTTTTTTTACAACTCTAGTTGCCGTTGCAGGTAAAGAGGAAATGATTTTTTTTGCAGTCTTGTTACCTCTTTTACTATTGTATCTTTGCAATATTTGTGTTCTAAATTACATAATTCAATATCGATTCTAACAACTTGTGGGATGGTGACAAAATGATATATTCGCATAGTTTTTCCAGATCTATACTATATAAAACAAAGCCAAAGATAATTTGATGACAAATGGCTAACAAAGGCCTTTCTAGAAATTGTCTAAGAACTCTCCTATTAACTTATCGTCTCTATCGTTTCGTAGAACAGTGATGCATCCATTTCGAAATGAGTACGTTTGATGTTATAAATATATCTGGTACCTAAATCTAAGAGTAAGAATAAGGTACCTACTTCTTCAAGTGTTTTATTTAATGTATTTTGTACAAGATTTTACATATATAGATGTATTATATAATAAGCATTTATCTTGGACCACGATTTGAACCCACGAGTTTGACATAAAAACATATTGAAATATTATTTTATGTTTTACTGATAACTAATATAGAATGTGGTCCAAATTCGACCAATTGTGTGTTGTAACGTAAAGAAATTCAATTTGTATTTTATATAATTAACTAGAATTTATTTGTATAGGTATTAAAAATTCTTACCTAGCCGGTAGGTATGCAGAAACGAAAGTGAACATGAAATTCCTTTGAATTAAACAATTCTACTATGAAACGGTAGAATGATATAACGAATAAATAATTTAATTCTAAAGAAGAAGAAGACGAAGCGTTGTTGCTTCTTAAGTACGCAACGGTATGCATATTTAGTTAGCATAACTTTTATTTTTGTAGATTTATGATGTTTTATTATTAAAGGGATCTTAGCTCATACGGTCATACCATGATCAAAATGCTTTTATTTGACTGTCTAAAGTATATGTACGGAAACATTATGTATCACACACACTCACTTTATTCTGCCTGCCTTAACAGCAACATACTCACATCATTCTTTTGTGCACTTCTATGACACAGTACCTTTCAAATTATGTATGTTTCATTCCCCTAGTTTCATAATGAATACAAAAAGAGGTAGGTACTTAAATTTTCGATATTCACGTAATAATATATTATAGATTTAAATATTTCTTAACCATCATACATAAAATGTAGGGTAAAGATTCAGCAAGAAAAATAAACGAACTTGAATACTACGAAAACACGGAAAAACGAACAAATGAACGTTCCATCCGAAAGGAAGGGGCGGGCGTCTAGACTTCTAAATGGACTTAGATAGACAAAAGAACTTCCATAATGATATTTATTTCCCAGAAACCTTAAAAATCTACAAACACAGCTTAAACTACAGTTTGTCACGCACACGAAAGCAATTACATGACTAGGATTGGTTTTAAAAACGGTAAAAAAGTCCTCCATACTTAAAGAAACTTTTAAACAAAACGTGGGTTTAAAATTTAATAAAAATATTTAGTGAAATAAAATTTATCTTTGTTACGGTACAAAAATATTACACACACACACACACACACATCGTAACACATGATCGTAAACGTCTACTACAGAACATGGGCCTCCAAATCTGCACTACAATGAGTGTTCAAAGCGGGATATGGCCATAATAACCACGCTTGGCTAGCAGAACGTTGTTATTAATAACCGGGAGGACGCTCCTACCCATCCTCTCGATATCCAACCCTTAATTGCCTTTATTCACCCATAGGTGGAGAAGGGTAGTCTATTATTTGGTAGGAACCCGACAGAATAAATCAATAACTCACGTTATATCTATACATATATAATTACTTGTCCTGACTGATTCATCAACGCAGAGCCTAAAACGCTGGGGCTACAAACTTGAAATTTTGGCAGTTGATGCCTTTAAAACGTAGGTTAAGGAAAGATTTTTGGATACTACACTCCTATGGAGGTAAAATAGGGGTTGAAAGGACAACCTTTAAAAGCTACATACCAATTTTCATAGATCTAACTTATAAAATTTGGTATGTAGCTTTTTGGTTCAAGAGAATTCGTTTATTTTAAATTTGTATGGAGTATTCGTAATTTTTGAAGTTCTATGAAAACTGTTACTTGGCTTTTTAGTTGAAAATAAAGAAATACATGCTGCCTTGTTTTTGTAATGCGGTTAAAAACGTGGGTGACAGCTAGTGTTTCATAAAATCATGTAGATTTTTTTTTTTGCATTTATTCTCTCATAAAACGATTGCATAAATATAACAGATAATATTGTTTTATTATTTTAAGAGAGATATACTCTATTTTGCTATGTCTAAGTGTTCATACTTAAGTACTACGAGTATATAGTGTAAGTCACAGTCCTCTTCCTCGTCACTCTATTGTTATTCGTTAGATACTTGGCTCTAAGCACTCACTGCTAACGAAGTTTCAAGTACTTTAACCGCAATTAGATTGAAGCGCTTGAATTTGAAAACGATTTTGTCGTTTATTGTACTAAAAAGGTATTTTTCAATAATTCATTACCTAGTATTTTCTCGCCAAGCCATCGGGAATATCAACGATACGTTTTCTAAATTAATTGGGTTGCAAAACTTTTATTCCTTCTTCTAGTTATTTTCCGTTCTGTTGGCATGACTAGTGTGTTTTCTTTTTCTACAGAAATTGTATGGTGGATATAATAATTGTTATCCCTTCAATACAGCAGAAACATTTAAGAATGCAGTACGATGTAGAAGTAGATAGCTACTTCTGTAAAAAAAAAACTTCTGTATTGAAGGGATAACAAATTACTATATCCGCATTGTTAGTAAGCTTAAGAAGTATTAAGGTATTATGTAAGTAATATATGTAATAAGTAAGTATAAGTGATTGCAGTGATTGCCTAGTAGTGAACCTTTGACTTTTATCATTCATGTGCATATCAGAATTTGATTATAACTTGCCATAACGGTGAAGGTAAAGGTCGTGAGGAAACCTAACACCTGAAGGGGGCTCCAAAATGTAATCAATGGTGTGTGTAGTCCGCTAACCGACACTAGGCCAGCGTGGTTGACTAAAACCTAAACATTCTCATAGTGAGATCCGTGCCCAGCAGTGGGACACTGATGGGCTGATTTATTCAAAATTATTGCGGCTTACTTATACACGTCTGCAGTATAAGGACTTAAGTAGCGTACTTGAACAGAATGCACGAGTTATAAATTTTTGTGACTCGGCTCGTATAAATAATCAGTTTCATAAATAATTATTAGTCGAGCGGTTGCTTCCGTGTGGTGTCCGGATTAAGAATATAACACCACTCCATCTCCTCCCATGGATGTCGTAAAAGGCGACTAAGGGAATCTAAACCAGAGGGATGGGCAGCAGCGTCCCTTCTGAGAAACGGTAGCCATACTGCGCTCACCAACCCGCCTGCCAAGCGTGGTGAGTATTGGCAAATACCCCTCAAAATGATGACACAGTTGTGAAAATCTATGCGGCTCTCATGAGGCTTCCCTTGTTCAGTAGTGGACGTATAAATGGCAGATATGATATGAGCGGTTGTTGCTCAAAATGGGTGGTTAGACTGACTTAGTGAATCCGAGGCCATTCATCACCAAAAAGCGTATCGTTAAGCAATTGCGTAGCAGTGATAGCCTTCCATTTAGGAGGGTCTGAGTTTGATCCCGGTCCGCATCACTGACTTTTCAGATTCACGTGCGGTTAAGAATTGATTATCACATAAACGGTTCAGTAACAGTTAACGGTGAAAGAAAAACATCGTGAGGAGAACTGCACACCTGAGAAGACTTCAAAATTATTCTCAATGGCGTGTAAAGTCCACCAACCCGCACTAGTCCATCTCGATGTCTAAAGCCTAACCTTTCTCTTCAGGTCAAAAGGCCCGTGCCCCACAGTAGGACAGTAATGGGCTGATTATGTATGTTGAGCAATGAAATAAAAACTGCAAACATGTGAAGCAGTTAAGGTGGATACTGTCACCGAGCATTTGCGTGAAATGTAATAGTTCGGTAACCTTTAGGTATCATGTGCGCAATACAATTATACAGACACTTATTACTTTGGCCTACACCACAGAGGACGCTATCATCACTGATATCATTGAAAAATTTATAATATGGAACGAGGCCAGCTAAGCTAGGTTGACAGCTATTTCCATTTTGATGATCCTATTGGGTAATTTTTTTTAAACGTGTTGCCCCACACTAATTATTTTTATTGTTCTCATTTATGTAGGTAATTCTTGGACCTGGATAACAGACTGGATACTGGCTGCCCGATGACCTTAAATATAGCACACGAAATAATCTGTGCACTATAACTAAATACGTAAAGTGTAGACATAAACAAAGAATAAATCGAATCTCCGTGTGGTGTCCGAATTAAGCATATATAGCACCACTCCATCTCCTCCCATGGATATGGTAAAAGGTGACTAAGGGACTCAAAACCAGAGGGATGGGTAGCAGCGTCCCTTTTGTGTAACAGAAACCATACTGCGATAACCAACGTGTCTGCCAAGCGTGGTAATTACCGGCTAATATCCCCCAAAATGACGACACAATTGTGAAAATCTATGGCTTCCCTTTGTTCAGCAGTGGACACCATTTGGCTGGTGATGAAGATGAAAACGAATTGCTAAAAAACAAAATGCATTTTCATTAAATTGTCGCAAATATAAACGTACATCATAATGTGAAGTAAATTCAGGTCACAGCATTTTACCTGTGCGAGAAAAATTATGTTGACGACGAGGGTACCTTACCCTGTATAAGTTCCAATGGAAAATAGTATTTCAACTACAAAAAGCCTGTCCGTATTTACGTTAGAGTTACTGCAAACAATTGAGTCTCGGAAATTCCTGATGCTACAAATGTAGCCCGCTAGTATTGGTGACCTAGTTGTTTTAAATATGAAAGGACCAGAAGAAGCAGGAAAATATAAATTATATTATTTTCTTTTTAACTTTGGCCAGAGAGTAGGACAGAAAACGCGCTTATACTAAATTTACCCCGTTTTTACAGGAAGAAAACAAACGCCTAAAATATATTTCTCAAAACATCCGTTAATATATAGAGGAATAAGACGAAAAATGTATCGATTATTATTTCCCTCATAAGTTATATTTTTAACAGACTTCAGTTCTAGCATCGTCTGGGACCATCTAGGCAACGTCTTTGACATAATTAATAAAAACAACTCGGACAAAATGAACGATGAACGACTGAACGACTGAACGATGTAATCAATACATATATTTTTTTATAACGTTACCCCACACTAGGATTTCTCCTGTGTCGTGGGTGCGTTTACAGACATGAATTCCGCATACAATACAGTCAGACCCGGAACAACTATCTGCAGATCATACAAATATTTCTTCCGTGTGGGAATCGAACCCACGACCCGGAGCGCAGCAGCCGACTGTATCAGCCACTGCACCAACCGTGCCGTCAAATCTTTCTCAATAATTTTTCGTCAATCTTTTTATAGATATGATAGATGCTCATTTTTAATAAGGTAATACGTAATTAGAGGACCAATTAGGGGACCCGTTGGTCCTCTAATTACGTATCATTCTCGCAATAGTTAATCGCTTTAATTTTGACAGTTTAACGATGTTCAAAAAACAAAAAAAAAAGTAGCTGAACATTTTAGTTGTTAAACATAGTATTAACTGAAAAACTCCTTTATGCACAATAAAAGCTATAAAATATTCATTAAATTGTCCAAATGCAGTTCCTGAGATATTTAAAGTTTTTATTGTGAATCAATTCGTTTTCCAGTTAATGTCATGTTTCAAAACTAAAATATTCAGCTACTTTTGTTGCTGCTCGTAGTATAGTCACACCTATTTCACCCACTATAGCGAATATGTGTAAGCATAGTTGTATTCCGCGGAAAAAAGGTATGGCCAGTGAATTTACTGAATCAAAATTCAACTCGAGCTTTAACAGCCGATATTAATAATCGTACATCCATACCTAATCGGCTGGCTAGTGTCCCAGTGAGCTGGGCATGGGGCTTTTCTCACAATGCGAAAGGTGAGGCCTTAGTCCACCACGTTGGCCTACTGCGGTTTGGTGCACTACACTCAATGTCATTCAAATGCTCTCAGTGTGTCATTGAGAACATTTTGGAGCCCTCTCAGGTGTGGAGTGTTTTTTTTCGCTGTTAGCGCAAGTGATAATAAAAATCTGATCCAAATATTAATAGACAATCTTGTTTAAAATCTTTGGATTTGAATTATAAGTCTAATGATTTTAGATTAGATTGATCATTCATTTCGGCCATAAGTCGGAAACGTATCAGTAATCGATTGCTGATTTCTACTGGTGCTGTTGCTACACACCATAAGAGGGGCCGTTGCTCGTTTGCTTATCATATAAAAAGAATACTTCATTGTTACATCCAGTTGTCAAGAGGAAACATTTAAAAACAGTGCCATAAACATTGTTGAAAGGACAAAATGAAAGCGACTGCTAGAGTGAGGATACGTAATTAGGTTGCAGCCTTATTTGCTTCAATCATGATTAATTATTAAACAAAGCCTTCTTTTAATATCATTTGATAATAGTAGATATAAATATGTGGCGTGAGAGCCTAGTTGTACTCATTGACTAGAGCTCATAAATGGGCTGGCTCGACTGGAGAAGTACCATACAAAATACGGCGTGAAGTCGCAACAGTGTTTGAAATAAGAGTGTTGCTGTGTTACGTACGGTGAGTGGCCATTACCGGAAGCCCAACACCCAAAAACATTGAAGACATACGACATGGGGTCGAAGGGCCGGCAACACATCAGCGACTCTACTGCACTGCAATTCCCTAAGCTCATACATCCATACATCCCTGAATACAGAATTGAAATATCGGTGAATAACGAATTTGGTATTCACCAAGACATGATGGAAGCTAATTAAGGACACGTTGGAGACGGTGAGCCATGAGGATGAGTCTTAGCGAATACCAAATTGGGTTTTCACCGATATTTCAATCCTGTATTCAAGGATGAATGGCTGTTTGAGCTTAAGAAATTGGACCACTGGAGTTGCGGATGTTTTTTCGCACGCTTGTTTGCCCTCCTAAATAATAAAATCATAAATAAACGACATTAATTAATTTCAGCAGCAAAATAATTTTTGGTCTTTTGCCAGCAAGTTTAACTTAATTAAAAGGCACACACATATGACGGTTAATTACTCCAGCACACTTTTTTTTGGCCTAGGGAGGGTAGCTAGGTATTTAAAATAATAAAAATGTAAAAATGAATTCTGTGTGGCGCCCGGAAACGAACACTCTTCACCCACGAGACATAAAGGGGATTAAAGGTTGATATCAAGAGCATAGGTAGTATCCTCCCGTGTGCTATTACAGCATACTTCGAGCACCAACTTACCTGCTAGGGTGATTATGGCAATATGAACGTTCATTCCAGTGATCATTCGTTCACTAGTGTGATCTTATGAGGACCTGGAGCCCCCTTCGGTGCCGAAGATGACCGCTCCAGTGGTCTTAGCCGGTAGGAGTCCGACATACCCCTTCGCCCTTCCCCGGGGTGAAGGAAGTTCATGTAGAATTTCCACTGGAGACCAATAAAATAAAAACGATCATTAGTTCAGCAGTGGACATTTACGGTGTGTGTCAAAAGAAATAGGAATAATAGAAAAATGAAATGGAACTGACGGCACGGTTGGTGCAGTAGCTGATACAGTCGGCTGCTGCACTCCGGGTCACGGGTTCGATTTCCGCACGTAACAAATATTCGTATGATCTGCGGGTAGTTCTTCCGGGTCTGGGTGTATAGTGTGAATAATTTGTATCTGTAAACGCACTCAAGACAAAGGAGAAATAATAGTGTGGGCCAAAATTCTAATAGCTAAGAAACTGTTTAAGATTCTCATAGTGAATTTTCTGTTTGTCGCTTCATTTATTGCTTATATACTAGGACCATAGCTTATTTAATCGTATAATATATAATATTGTTAGCAACAGTTCACTAGTCAAATGCTTTTAAGCATTATTTATTACTTGGCAGCGTTCCAAATAAAAAAAATAATGAAGGTAATAATAATATCAAAACTTTTCCCGAACAAAAAATCCTCGTAATGATCTTTGACAGTTACAGACGGATAAATTCCAGTAATTACATTTTTTATTTGATAATGATTTATTACTCGGGCGCGGACCGACACCGACCTGGATCTTATTTTTTAATCTTTACTTTTTTATGTTCAACGCAGCTGTTAGAGGCACAGGACTTTGCGATCGTTCTGCCAGCCATTACAAAGTTATTAAGTGCTTTACGTGCCTTAAAACATATTTATTAATTCCGCATTGAAATTACCGTGTTATTACTTTCAAAGGTCACAATCATAAATTTCGGTAAAAACTTGAATTATAACGTCATTTAAATGTGTAGGGTAGTTCTTGAGTTCCATTGAATGGAGTTTTGATGAATGAATTCTTCAAAAGCTAGTTCCACTCATTCCACTCACTCACTCATTCATCATTGGTAAATGATCGGTGAGGTTAAGCAACGCTGGGCGCGGCCAGACTTCCTAACACTGATCAGTTATTGCAATGTTTACTCATGTTTAATAATTGCCAAAATAGTTTACTTGAATCTGGTCTATATGACGCATGGCGAAATCAGTGTGATATATATATTGGATTTGATATAAGGCACTATTGTAGAATTCTATTGGAAGGCCCCCGCCTCACCGAAGTCGCGGAGGCCTATCGCCGCGTCACATTCCCGTTCATGTTACAAGTCGCGTCGGCCCATGCCGAGCCTGTAGTTTAATGCCCCTAATACATTTTAAATAACATATATATATTTCGTATGGTTAGTGGCCACGCTTGTGTCAGAGTTGTTCAAGCCGCCCAAAGGCCTCCGATTTGGCTTAACGACTGCTGTCTAATGACAACAACCGGGACCGACGATTTAACGTGCCCTCCGAAGCACGGAGACGCTCAGTTGAAATACCACTATACGTTCACCCATCCAGAGACTGACCGCGCCAAGCGTTGCTTAACCTCGCCAATCGTTTACCGACCAGTGAGTGCAACTAGCTATGAGCGCCTAGATAATAGAAAAGAAAGAAAGAAAGAAACATTTATTCCAGACTCGCACAATTATGAAAATAGTAAAATACAAACAAAACAACACATATACTTAAAAGGAAACATGATACGAGGCCAGAATAGGCTCCTATCTCAGCATTGTACTGTAACATCTAAATGCTGTAGCGCTGGTTTTTTGATAGGACCTGATTATAGTGAAGCCACGGACAGTTACGACTAGAATAGTGAATATTTTTACTATAGTATAATTAATTAATAACATAAATAATTTAAGTGTATAGCGCAATATGAATATAAATAACAACCTTATATAAAGTCTGATATATTTATACATTATAAATAAAGTGTTAAAAGTTAAATTTCAAGATTAAATATGTAGGTACAATAAAATCGAGAAAGAATTACTATTTGTATCTGTGCTACCAACAATTAGTTTCTTCGTTCACCTCGGCTCCTTCGCATCTATTGTCTATGACAGACAAAAGAAGGGACGCGCGCCGAGTTACACTATTACATCATACTCTAAATAGTCTATGGTCAGTGCGTTACATCACAGAGTACAATAAGGAATACATTACGCATAATCATTGTTGTTATGAATCGCTAAATATGAAATATAGAATAAATTGTAAATGAATATTAATATTAGTTATTGTATATATTCTGGAGATCTACCATATTGTTTATTTGTCACAGTACAATCACGAAAATAAGAATTTTGGGTACCCATAGCGGTACGTTCATTGTTGTTCGTTTTGTAGACAGCTATTCTTTTTATTAAGTTCACTGTTTGAATTTAAGTCATTGAACTTTGTCACCCACCACACCAGCAGCGTGCATACCCTAAGGTAAGTGAATAATTGCAATGTTGTTTTTGCTCGTTTAACAGATAATGTTTATATTTTTGACTAAAAGAGAATACTGATTTCAGGACATGAAACGGTGGTGGCAAATCGTACCAGCAGCGAGTCGCAGTGAACTTGAAACTACCACGGAATGCAGCAGTGTGATGTTGAGGTGTTATCATGAGGTAGGAAAATGCCCTATTTTGTTATGTTCTCGAGACCAAGACAATTTTTTTAAAAGATATTCAGGTATTCCTGTTAAAAACACTCCAAATAGTAATGTTGCCAAATGGAACCTCCTGCATGACGACATCCTCATCATGTTTCCCATGTTTAAAAAGGGGATCGTAACGTGGGATGTGGTGGGACATTAAAGCAAAACCTTGCACAAGCATTCTGTACCGCTGAATGAGCCTTTCAGTTTTACTGAGCAAGCAGGTCCCATACACTGTGTCAGCATAGTTAAGCTTGGACAGTATAAGGGACTCATAAAGCAGAATACGCATATCCTCACTTATATAGGGACGGTTTCGGTAAAGCAGTTTAAGTCGGTAAAAGCAGTTCCGTACTGCCTCAAGTACTTGCGTCTCAAAGTGTAATTGGCCATTTAAAACCTCATCCAGGTTACGAGCTTCTAGTACCTGCTGTATACAACATCCATCAATTCTGACATCAGGGTTGCAGTTAATATTTTTTCTATGGTTCTCTGGAACCCATAATTAAGAACTTTGACTTATTAAGATTAAGCATAAGCGAGTTCCTCCTTGCCCACTCTGATACTTTGTCTAAGTCATTTTTAATTATGATAACAGATTCAGGACAGCTTTGGGGATGAAAAGAGTGATACAGCTGGAGGTCATCAGCATACAGATGGAATTTGCAACTGTTTATGGAGGATACTATGTCAGCACTGTAAAGAAAAAAGAGAAGAGGGCCTAGGTTGGATCGCTGAGAGACGCCTCTTTCCACTAGACCAAGAGAAGATGTCGCCTTGTTATCATGCTTATCACTTGTCAACTGGACAAACTGGCATCTAATACTGATCCAGCTATCCCCAAAATAATAGCTTGTTATCCCCAGCAACACTCTAAGCCGAGGTCTGTGACACGCAGGGGCGCCCTTATCGCAAGTTGCTTAGATTTTAATTTTAAGCCTGGCTAAAGGCCTCTTTTGGCTACGCCAGAAACGACCGGTTAAGCAACCACACTTCCCAGAATTGTATGCGAGAAGTAAAACAAACAAAAACTATCGGAAGGTCATTGTTCAGTACTGGCCGTCATTTGGATTGATTCGTTAAATCGGTGAGGTTAAGCAACGCCCGGTGCGGTCAGTCTATGGATGGGTGAAACAAGCCACGGTATGTGTCGATGATTGTCATTCTGTGGCTAGTATACAAAAATGCTAAAATTAATAATAGAATAGAAGGTCTCGAGATTTCAACAATTGTGTCGTAGAGAATTTGCCAGTACGCTTAGCAAGCGAAATGGAGAGCGCAAAATAGCTGCCATTCCACAGAAGGGACGCAGCTGCCCATCTCTCTGGTATCACCTTTTACGACATCCACGGGAGGAGACTGAGTGGTGCTATATTCTTAATCCAGAGACCAATCGACCTCTGGGGAGGGGAGGCAACTGTTTAGAGGCCGTCTCCAAAGGCACTTCTCAGGGGGGATTATGAAGGATCCCCGAACCCTCGCTGTACGCTTTGCTACGCATACGGCGGCACGTGACCACGTGCGCGTCGCCATCTTCCCCGAGAAAGGTTGTCATGTCATGATCTTATGACATATCTACAACTAATTGAGCCTGTCTTCTAAATTTTCTGTTTGATAACATCTACGAAAACCTTTTGTTGATATCTTCTTCTTCTCTTATATTATAGCTTCTGTGTAAGGCAACGTTGTACGGTGTTCCTTTGTCGATATCAACAAATATTAGTACGACAAATATTTTATCAAGTACTATACTAATTGTCACCTGTCACCAATGATATGGTCTAAAAAATGAAAATATGCCTTATTTACGTGTCAATTTTACAACTTGAAATCTTTTTGAATAAAAAAGAATTCTCACCTGTCGCCTGTCATTGTTGCGTTCATTAAACAGGACTAGAGTACAGATCTTTTGGTGGCTCAGTAATATATAAATTTAACAGGTAACACATCCTCTACCAGATTATTTTACACACGTTTTTTTTTTTTTTTTTTGTTGGGCTTCTCGCATACATTTCTGGGAAATGTGGTTGCTTAACCGGTCATTTGCTGTCGAAGCCAAAAGAGGCCTCCAGCCAGGCTTAAATTAAATATTAAAAACTAAGCAACTTTCGCTAAGGGCGCCCCCTGCGGGACACGGACCTCGGCTTAGGGCGTTGCTGGGGATATCAAGCTATTGTTTTGGGGACAGCTGGATCGGTATTATTTAAATTGTATTAGGGGACATTTAAAGCTACAGGCTCGGCACGGGCCGGCGCGAGCAAGAGACGGGAGGGAGAAGTGCTAACTTGAACGGGAAGGTGACGCGGCGATAGGCCTCCGCGACGTCGGTGAGGCGGGGCTACACACGTTTATAATAACGCTTCTCAATAAAGAGACACGATGCCAACACAAAGTAAACATTATTTACATTCATTACTTATGTATAAAGTCGTTTCTTCGCTACATTTCCGGCAAGCGTTTTGGAATTCAGTGAAATACACAGCAACAAATTAAACCTTTTCGCTGTGTAATTTGTAAAAATCAGCAAAAACGTTTTATTAAAAACTGACTGATACATTTTTCCGTTCACAAATAAACACCAGATTTTTTTTTTATATTTCAAGTGCTCGCTTTATGGAAAATGTTTGATTTCGGTAAAAAGAAAACACATGGTGCAAAATACATTTCTCCTACATCATGGGTACATTTACAGATCTGCCAATTTGTCACAACTGGTAAAATATGTAAATACAAAATGGTAATCAACGCAAAATTATATTCAAATAGCTTGATTAGTCTGCTTGTGACCGCGATCAGTGCAACCTGGTCTAAACTTAAAGCGGTAATTTCGCATTAATTCCTCGTTGGTATTTACATATTATCATTTTCTTTTGTGTTGCTCGCTGCCGCCTGTCTTGGTGAGTTACCGTTTGCCACAGCGTTTCAATGAAAGGCAGGCGGAGTTATTTTAGTCTATTCCATTAAGTTTTCAACCAATATAACACCAATTGCAATAGACCGTATGGTTGCTTTAAAAACATCTACACTCTCATTTACTCATATTTCGCAAACGGATTTGTAAAACTTAAACTAGGTCATCATGCTGTGTCGAAAGAACTCACGATGGGATATCCTCAAGGATCCGTTATCGGTCCTTATCTATGGAACATAGGATTCGATGATTTTCTAGCGATTCCATTGTCGTACGGCTGTTCATTGACTGGTTACACAAACGACGGCCTTCTGCTTATTCAGTCAAGTACAAGAGCGGGTCTTGAAAATTTGGCAGATACTTGTTTACGTTTAATCACTAGGTGGGGCGAACGGAACCAGCGGATGTTTGCAACGCAAAAAACCTTTCAACTTATTTTAAAAGGCAATCTTAAGGCATCACCAATCATTAAAGTCGATAATATTACCGTTAAAAAAAAGGAGTCAGTTTGCTACCTCGGTCTTGTATTCATTCGTTGAATACATTAGATCTGTAGGTGAAAAGCTAAGAGAAACTTTTATGCCCTGACAAGATACCAACAGCTACATGGAGCTACATTTTGTACTATAAAAACTATTTACGGGGCTACTTACTTGGGTTGTATATGCTATGGTTCACCTGTATGGGCCAATAGGGCTACTATCGGCGCGGTACGACGTAAACTGCTCCAAAGCCAGCGCTTAGCGTTGATATTCTTGTGCAAGGCATATAGGACAGTCAGTACTGAAGCTCTGCCTGTCCTAGCAGGTGTTTTGCCAGTAAATCTTGAGATACAGTGACGTGCTGCCATATACTACTCAACGCAAAAAAACATGGACGCGAAATGACTACTACAACACGATCGTGTTAAGATCTGCAGATTGTTTAAACCACAGGCTGGTGTTACGAAGAACTCTTGGCCGAATGGCAATGCAGGTGGGACTCATCTATTAAGGGCCGTCACCTATACCGGTTCTTTCCATCCGTTCGTGAGCGGCTGGCAAGTGCATGGTTGGAAGTTGATCATTGCGTGGCTGAATTTCTCACCGGTCATGGTAACTTTAAGAGTAAATTATTTAGCTTCAAGCTTGTTGCCTCACCATTCTGCAAATATTCAACACTGGACTATGAATATGAACATATCATATTCTGTGGGAGTGTGTTCTTTGGCAAGATGAACGCAATGTTATGTTTCACAGCTTGCAAGCTACATCCGGAGTTGTTTACTATACGACGAATTTCCGCGCGTTCAGGCTTTTTTTGCCATACCTACTATTGGAATCAGTCTTAATAGCTTACAACATAGGACCCATAATTAAATATTTATAAACATTTTTGTACCCTCCCAATTATAGTGCCTATGGCCTATAGTATTTTCTCTGTCTCCTGCTTGCAACGGAGAGAAGTGGAACGTATAATCATTCCTATTCCTCGTTTTTATTTTCTGATTAATTTCGTTGCGGGTTCCCAGACAGTTATTCATTTCTCTGGGAAACACCGAGCTTCATTGGTCGGTGTTCTTTTCGGTGGTCGCCATTGTAGATCCTAGTTGCAGTGATTGGGAATGTGTCACCTGTCGCCTATCATTATTGCGTTCATTAAACAGGACCAGAGTCCAGATGTTTTGGTGACTGGATTGATAATAATGACAAAATAATATTTAAATTTAAGAAGTAAGGTGATTTTTGAACAGCCTGTACCAGATTATTTTACACACGTTATTATAACGCTTCCCGATAAAGAGACACGGTGCAAACACAAAGTAAACATTGTTTACATTCCTTTCTTATGTATAAAGTAATTTTTCCGTTACATTTCATTCAGCACGCGTTTTGGAATTCAATGAAATACACATCAACAAATAAAACCTTTTCGCTGTGTAATTTGTGAAAGTCAGCAAAAAAGTTTTATTAAAAACTGACTGATACATTTTCCCGTTCACAAATAAATACCAGAATATTTTTTAAACATATTATAAGTGCTCGCTTTACGGAAAATGTTTGATTTCAGTGAAAAGAAAACATATGGCGCAAGAATCATTTCTCCTACATCATGGGTACATTAACAAATCTGCCAATCTGTTACTGTTAAATAATGTAAATACAACCTCTCTTCCACCTTTTCATGACAAAGATAAGTAAGCATCTACAAAATTCCTATAACAACGTCATTTTCAACACACACGATGATGAAGATTGAAAAAATGGAACAACCATTTCTTCAAACATTTCGGATTTGAATGATCGCAAGTTTTATAATATGAGCTGCTTTTATTTTTCCAGACTTGGGACAATCGCTAAACAAAGGTTCAAGGGTCAAGAGTAAGATGCGAGATAAGAGACTTTTCTCATTTTGCTGCGATTAAAACATACTTGAACATTTTTTTGGCTGATGTTTCTTAAAAGAAGTAGCCTGTTGCTTAGTTGACAGTTGTATCTCCGGGAACTTAAACTCTTCACTGAGCCAATATGGTATAGATATATTTTAAACGGCTGAACAATTTGTATTCATGCCATTTAGCTAAAAGCACAAACAGTTAAACGACATCTGTTATCGGTTTTATCAAAGCAAAAACAAAAAACGTTCATCTCTTAACAATAATACAGTTCATTTCTAAGTAACTTCCTCTGCTATGAAATGAGGTTAACGCGTCTATGCGGAAATAAAGAGTTTTATTCAACCATGGGATACATGGGGACGGGTTCTTTGCTTGTTTTGAATCCTCACGAGCTAAGAAATCATAAAACATAACGGAACTTGTGTGTGT
This sequence comes from Diloba caeruleocephala, assembly GCA_947459985.1. Lineage (NCBI taxonomy): Eukaryota > Metazoa > Arthropoda > Insecta > Lepidoptera > Noctuidae > Diloba > Diloba caeruleocephala. Next base: position 17,491,075 of record OX381615.1, read on the forward strand.
GGGACTTTTCTTAAATATCTTCAAACGCAACAGACGGCACGATTGGTTCAGTGGCTAGTGCTTTAGTGACCATAATTGGTTTTTAATTCTATTGGTCGTTTAATGGTGTAGTTAAGCAAGGTAGTTTTGTTAAATTTCTAGATAACGCAAAATAATATCTATGTCATTGTCAATCCACAATCTGGCCTTGTGTGCACCGGAGACAATTCATGACTGTATTTCTATAGTGCAGTAATGGAGAAATCCCGGATAGTACCCTAGAATAGTTTAGATAAAATGTATCTAAGGGGCCTCCACGTGTTGAAACCATTCATGTCTACGCCTACGCCTATCAAAATATCGTGAAGAAAATTACATTTCTGGGACGCTGCTACACATCCTTCTGAGTCAGAGTCCTTTAGTCGCCTTTTACGACATCCGCGGAGATGATGGAGTAGGGATTTATTCTTAATCAGGACACCACAGGGATACCTCTGTATCTAGCCCCGTAGTTGCAGTTACTATACTCGATTTGACACTTATTGTGACTTAGCTTAGAGGACATCGTCAGTGTCCGAGGTTGGGCTCCAGTTTTCCTGCGTTACGCGACTTAAGTAATAATGTTTCACCATGCTTCCTGGAGCTGTCGAGGTAAGTTCTTAGATACGTCGCGACTTGCATGTTGACAATGCTATAGAGAGATAATATACTGTGGGAACCGTAGTTCGGTAGAGCTAGATATTGGGTTTTATGTAAATAAAAAGCAGATGTGCATCTAATCTACACTAATATTATAAAGAGGAAAAATTTATATTTTTGTATGCGAACAAAATCAAATTTTAGATTTTAAAAAATCACCTTCAGGGTGCTCTGCAGCCCCGAGTAATATAGGCTATATTTATTACTAGAAAAGCAGGTTCACGCCTCCTTTGCCAGTAACACGCGAACCTCACTAAAAGTGCAAAAATACACCACCTTGTTAGTTCAACCCTCAATTTTGTAATTTTCGTTTCGTTACTATTCGGAACACAACACCTCAACTACACGTGCCTGTGTTGTTAGAAAATAAATGGGTAATTTTCCCGAAAAAACGGGTAATATGTTTTTTATTGAAGTGAAACTTCTTTAGCAACGTTGTGATTAGAAAATTAGGTGGAACGAAAAAGTGACAAACATATTCATATATAGGATTTAGCCTGCGAGAGAATGAGATCGAATACAAGTATACAGTGTTATAATCCTATAATGTTATAGTCCTATAATCTTCGTCTCCTCTTTGTTCGGGGTGTCGTAGTCGCCCCACAAACTTGAATGAACTAGACTGAACTACTATGTTTACCACCTCCATAATGTATTCATCTCATTCTCTTACAAATTAACTAAAATGAAAAATTTCACTTCTTTTCAGCCTATAACTTTTCGAAGTATTCGTCTGGATACACTACTTATGTTAATAAGAAATAACGAAGAATATGATTAAATATTACGAATAAATATTTGTTTTAATATTTATTTTAGTTGACAGCTATCTAATTCTTTTCCACACACCTTGATACGCACGTATCGTTTCACAATAAATTTAATTAGGTACCAACTATTGGACAATTTACTTACTATCTTTGATGAAAGTATTACTACTATATACAATATTACTATTATTATTAAAAAATGTGGGAAAATTTAATTCCATCTGGTATCCCCAAAAATCACGCACACATCTTCGATACGTGCTTCACTTTCGATATCAGTGGCTCCGCGCCACTTCCGCGTCCATCTTTTTTTTTCTAGTCCGTGTTTATAACTAAACGCTAACTAAGCACAACGTTGGGCTATGAACTACAACAGTTGACAATAAGCTCTAACAGATCATAAATCAGCGTTTGATGTACACTGTGATCCTAATTGTACTAATTACGACCCTACAGAAACAGACGAGCAATATAAATGTAAACGGGCCTTTGTCTGTTGGGAATTCTGAGCGAAAATCTCAGATGGTCTAGTAATTAAGCGTAGGAACTTGTTATTGATGTGTCACGTTTTGTTCGGTAACAGCCATTATGTTCGCAATATATCCTTTACAATACATTGTTACATATTTCCATTATGCTATGGATATAGGAGAATTTAGAGACGAGTGTAGGTACTAATCTCTACACTCAGGTTATAGTGAAAAAGATGTCAAAGAAACCGTTTTCATCACGTTGTTCTTACAATTTGACTGAGATATTGTTTTCTTATTATAATATTTTTTTGGCAGGTTCCAGTATTTACCGGATGTTGTTGGTTAAAATGAAGGCACGTGTATCTTTACTAACAATCAAATCAAAATCTCTTTAGCTTAGTGTAGTAAACCTTACCGTCCGTTAGTCGCAAATGAGGTTAAATGATTGTCGAAGCTTTTTAAAGGAACAATTTGGCATAACCATAGAGCAGTCTTTCCCAACGTGGGCGATAACGCCCCCTTGTGGGCGCTGCAGGCCTAAATGGGGGCGGTAAGAGACCCAGAAAAAAAGGGGGCATTGTGTAGGGCTTTGGGGTCGATTTATAATTTCATCTACCTAGCTAGGAAGACTCTTAGACACCGACTGAGCTCTCGACTCTCGACTACATCTTGTGAACATCAACTAATATTAATTAAGATATAGCTCAAACTCGGTTCGATATAAAAGACCGCGGGCAATCATGTTTTAACAAGTTTTTGTTAAATAATCTGAATTGTACATTCCTATACCAATCGGCTGGTTCTTTAATACTTGTTCTTGCTTGTCGAGTACGATTGGGCGTCGAATGGGATAAACGAGTTTATGCACGTTTGTCTTATTCCTGTTGGTGCGTGCTGCTTATGCAATCCTATATAAACGACGTAAATTTATTTTATTTTCATTTGCGGTTTCGCGCATAATAGATAAGCAGTACTTGATTTCAACACTTATGTATTTCTTAAAACAAAACAATGTCGGAAGTAAAAAAGAAAAGACGGCAATACTCTGCGGAATATATTAAATTCGGATTTATTGAAAATCCCACAAACCCGTCGTCGCCTTTGTGTCTTCTATGTCTAAAAACATTTTCGAACGAAGCAATGAAGCCTTCAAGACTGCAAGATCATTTGAATAAAATGCATCCAGATAAGACAGAAAAGAATGTAGCATATTTTCAAGACCTAGAGAAGAAGCATAATACTCAGCCAAGTGTATCAAAACTATTTTCGGCGGCTGCTAAGCAAGATGACGACGGACTTCGAGCTTCGTACAATATCTCTTTGTTAATTGCTCAAAAAGGCAAACCACACAACATCGGAGAAGAGTTAATTTTGCCAGCAATAAAGGAAGTATTAACTACTGTGCTTCATATAAACCGGCCGCAGATATTATCCGAAAAATTCCTTTGAGTAATAATTCTGTGCAAAGACGAATTGATGAAATGGCTGAAAACATTGAAGAATCATTGGCTCATTGGCTATGACAGGGCGCCATAAAGGCTTCATAGCATACTTAAAGAATAAAATTCCAGATGTCCTTGCTATACATTGCGTTATTCATAGACAACATTTGGTTGCTAGAAACTTAAGTGAACGACTATTTCAATCACTGCAATATGTCATCAAAGCAGTCAATAAAATCCGTAGCAGGTCTTTGCATGATAGATTATTTCATCAGCTTTGTGTTACTAATGACGAAGATTTCAACCGTTTGTTGCTTCATACTGAAGTTCGTTGGCTGTCAAGAGGCAATTGTCTGATTCGATTTTACAACCTGTTTGACTCTATGATAGAGTTCTTGGAAACTAAAGATACAGAACTGCGCAACAAGCTCATAACATCAAAGAATGATATAGCTTACATGACAGACCTGTATAAAATGTTCAACGACATGAACCTCCAACTGCAAGGCGATGAACTAAATTTAATTAAAACAAAAAATGTCGTTGCTGCTTTCGCAGCCAAACTGCTTCTGCACAAAAAGAATATGGGCAGACGTGAGTTTCACAATTTTCCGAATTTATCAGTATACTGCAGTAACGACGACTTGTTTGCCTACTGCCAACATTTGGAAAACCTCCACATTGACTTCACCGAACGATACCAGGACATTTTAAACTTGGAAATACCAGACTGGGTGTTGGATCCGTTTTCAAATGTCAACACAGCAATGTCACCTCAGCTGGAAGAAGAACTTATAGAATTGACAAAAAACGAAGAAATAAAAATCAAGTTCAAAAATGGATATTAAGAATTTTGGCTACAAAAACCGATCCCGCAATTGTACCCTGGATTGTGGTCAATTGTTCAACGATTTATGATAGCATTCCCATCGTCATATTTGTGTGAACGTGGATTTAGTGCTGTGGCAACGCTGCTTACTAAAAAGAGAAATCGTTTGCGTGTTACCGAACGTGGCGACTTGCGGCTGTTTTTGAGTAAATTGGAACCTGATATCAACAAACTTATTGAACAGCATCAGATTCAACCTTCACATTAGTTTTTAAATAAGAATTGATTGTTTGTTTTATTTTCAATAAAAGATACTCTGTCCGAATACTATAAATTTGCGTTTCAATAATCAGTTATAAGTACTTAGCGGTTTTTAAGTATGTTTAAAAAGGGGGGCGTTAAAAAATAATTTATTCTTAAAGTGGGCAGTAGACAAAAAAAGGTTGGGAACCCCTGCCATAGAGGTAGCATCAGTATTATATTTATTTTCCTCATAACTGAATGTAATTACGGTGTCAATTTTCCCTTTTTGCTTTTCATAATAATCCGATCTATGCAATTGCTGTACGAAAGAGATACAGATATGTCCGCCAATTATACCTTCATGTTCGTTTGGCCAAAACTATATTTATTATAATATGGTGTACAATTAAGATGATTTATGTTAAAATTATTATATATGTAGCATCGGTCTCTCATTTGCCTTACTTGTGGTGACCGTAGGTTTCTCGGTGTGAGATGACTGGCTCTGCGGCCACTTGCCCAGCATACTATTAATAAAAACAATAAACTATTTTTAGCTGCGTAAATGTTTTTAAATTAAACTTTAACAGGGTATTGGCATCTAAACGATATCTGCGAAAAAATCAAAAAGAAAGTTTAAGGTCGTAGTCTCCTTTATAGTCCAGACATTAGGTTATAGAAGTATGAGAATAATGAAAAGCATCGTCTGAAGCGTTCTTTTGAGGTTTGGAACCTCAAAAGAACACTTCAGACCTCGATTACCATTTTAGGATAAGTGGATTGCCAAGCGGCGGATCCTGGTCGATCAGATCGGGCAAGATCTCTATTTGCCGGCAGTAGTGCCGGCTATCTTGGCAGAGCATGGAAATTGGAAATTAGGCAAATTGAAGTGCAGTCGTCCTTCTGTGAGAGCGTCATGCTGCAGAAGAAGACAGCTGAGTGGAATCGACAGAGGGCTGATCCCACACGGAGAAGGACGAGACAGCACTAAGGTCAACCACCAACCACCCCAGCGCCCAAGTACAACATGCCTGAGCCCCCTGCCATCAGTACATGGTGGGGGGCCTCGGGGTTCGTGGGTGCGCAGTTTGGGGAGTCTGCGTGCTCTTAACGAGTGACCCCCAGGAAGGCGGTGGTGCGCACGTGGTCACGTGCCGCCATGTACGCAGCACAGCGAACAGCGAGAATTGGGGGGATCCTTTACAATCCGCCCGGAGAAGTGCTGTAATGCGTGGTACCAATGGGCGGCTCTAGGTGGAGATTAATCGAGTTCCTGGAGCCTGCCTTCTGTTCTTGAACTTGTTGATGAGTATATCTATCTGGAATAAACTTTCCAGTTGGGTAGGTCCAACTTCGACACCTTCGAAAGAGGTCAGTCGTCGAATCTAACTCGGCTGGGCGTTCGGGAAACTTTGCAACGTTTTTTCGTCAACAATACCGCAATGCTTCAAGACGAAAGTCTTTAACTAGTGTGTATTACCAATGATGACATATGGAACGGAGACGTGGTCTTCTACTCCACATTGGGCCTCATAAGAAAGCTCAAGGTCACTCAGCGAGCTTTGCTTGGTATTTCTCTACGAGATCGAAGCAGAAATGAGGAGGTACATTGAAGAACGAAAGTTGCCGACATAGCTGAAAGGATTAGTAAACTGAAGTGACAATGAGCGAGGCACATTGCTTGTAAAACTGATGGCCGTTGGGGTAAAAAGTTTCTCGAGTGGAGACCGCGCACCAGAAAACATAGCGTATGTCAACCTTTAACGACGTGGACAGAAGACGAGACGAGACAGAAGGTCGCTGGGAGTCGTTGGATGAGGGTGGAATGTACCCGCTCGCTATGGAAATCTATGAAGCCATTGTTCAGCAGTGGACGACCTTTGGCTGATATGATGATGATGATGATTATAAGACATTATTAAAGAACACTCGTACGAGGCAGAGATAATCGCTTGGATATTTTATTCCTAATCCTGCGCGAGTAAAGCTGTTTGTAGTAAGTACAATCCGGGGCTTAGGAGCCCTGATTTCGGATCGATCAATCAATGTCCTCAGCTTAAAGCCGTACTTACATGACAACTAATTTCAATCCGCGCTTAAAATATATATCAATTGCGAAAACATTTTTGGCAATGCTACGGTAGCATTAGCAGAGAAATAAAATCTAGAAAAAAAAAATTATCCGTGTGGTGTGCGGATTAAGAATATAACACCGCTCCTTATTCTCCCATGGATATCGTAAATAGCGACTAAGGCACTCTAAACCAGACGAATAGCGTTTCTTCTGTGAAACAGCAGCCATTCTGCTTTTTCCTACCCGCCTACGAAGCGTAGTGAGTCCTGTCGAATTCCCCCCGAAAGGACGACATACGCCATGTCACCGGTTGCTTATGGGAAAGGCCTTTGTTCAGCAGTGGATGTCTTTTGGCAGATATAACGATGATGATAAAACCTAAAATATGTCTCTGGTGTTTTTAAGTTACGTTAACATAACAAACGTTTGCGTGTGAAATTTATTTTGATATGTTTATGATTTTATCTCACGAGAATATTACGGGTCGACTATTTTCTGTCCCAGAAACCAGGCGAAGTATCCCAAAACATACATAACATAATCATAATCAGCTCATTACTGCCCCACTGCCGGGCACGATACCACGCTGGCCTAAAAACATACATGGAAGTCATCATCATTTCCAGCAATGGACATAGGCCTCCTCCAAAGATCACCACAACGATCGATATGGGCGATATCGATGTGTTGTGGACTCATTGGGGTTTTGCCATAATCGCCACTCTTGGCAGACGGGTTGGCGATTGCAGTTGAGTTGTCAATGTACTCGAAGGCCGCTACTGCCCACCCTTCGGCTAATCCCTTAGTCAACTTTTACGACACACACGGGAGGAAATGGGTTGGTGGTATTCTGAGCCGGCACCACACGGTAAGTATATGGAAGTACATTTTACATGGAAGAAAATACTTAAATACTAAAGTATTTACGTACGTTTAAAGTCTTTACTACATTTCTTTTATTCGATTTTGTCTAACTCCACGTGGGTTATTATTTTCCGACTAAGTTTGTTCCTTTATTTCAAAAAGTACTAAGTGGTTTTAAGTGTTTTGTAGATTTTTTCTAGTAATCATTTTATGTATGCGAAGGAAGACATTTCTGTAGTACATACAAATCTGTCATATTGGACATGTGCTTCCCAATTATTACTGCAATTTGACTGCACGGTTGGTGCAGTGGTTGATACAGTCGGCTGCTGCGCTCCGGATCGTGGGTTCGATTCCCGCACGGAACAAATATTTGTATGATCTACAGGTAGTTGTTCCGGGTCTGGGTGTAGTGTATCTGGAATTCATGTCTGTAAACGCACCCACGACACAGGAGAAATATAAGCGTGGGCAACGCTTTTAAAAAACAATGAGCGGTCATATTGCCATAATCACCACGTTTGGCAGGTGGCTTGGTGATCGCAGCATGTTATTTGCAGACGGTAGGATGCTGCTGCCCATCCTTTTGATATCAACCCTTAGTCGCCTTTTAGGACACCCACGAATGGAGAGAGGTCTATTTTATTCCGGAACCACACGGAATTAAATTGCTTGTAAAAAAAATTTTTTGACTACATCCCTTTTTTATGAATATCGTATTTTAACGCCTTTGCATATAAAGGTTATATTAATAAATGTGCTGAAAAACATATGTACAATAAATAAAATAAAGCTTTCACATCAACAAGAACATTATACATTTTCCTCTCAGTCACACTAAGTCCCTAACAGGCTGATACTATAATCCAGTGTAAAGTCAAATCGAATTTTCTCTTGAAAAAAAAAACAAAGGTTTAAGGGAATGAGGCAAACAATTTGTCATGTAATCAAATAAGTGCCTTACGCAACCAAAGTTTCAATAAGTTACCCGAAAAAACAATAATGTTTACGCTCATCATCTTCTTTCGTGAATATTAGAAAGATGTATTGATTATTAAATACCTAGTTATATTGGATTTCCTGTGGTGTCCGGATTAAGAATATAGCACAATATCCATATCCATATCCATGCTCCATATCCTCCGTGGATGTCGTAAAAGGGTGACTAAGAGACTCTAAACTAGAGGGATGAGCAGCAGCACAACTTCTGTGGAGCACTAGCCATAATGTGCTCACCGACCCGTCTGCCAAGCGTGGTGAGTCCTGGCCAACTCCCCCCAAAATGACGACACAATTGTTCGAATCTATGGGGAGGCCTTTGTTCAGCAGCAAGTACGTCCTTCAGTAGCTATGATATACCGAGAATTGACATAGATAACGTTATTTCCTCTTAAGTGTGTCCTCTATTTTGGTATAAGATTGCAGCTTGTTTACTGTGCTGTCAAAGCGCAGCCAGGGTGTTGCAAACATGTTCATCTTCATGGTGATGTTTATATGTTTCAAATATAGCTTATTATCACAATATTTAAGCTAGTTTAAAAATAAGTAATTGCAATATTGCAGGAGACTATTTGTCAGAGCGACAGCTGTTTGAACCACTAGCTTTCAGAATCGAATGTGTAATGATAATCATCAAAATATGAAGAGCGACTACGTCACATAAATTCAAATTTTGATTTGAATAAAAAATGAACCGTCGGGTGAACAGTGATGGAAATAAAAGGTATAAAGTCATGAAAGAGGTTGATTGAAATGAAGATGAAGGATGACTTCGTCACAAGCTTATGGAGTATTGATATGAAATTAAAATTTATTTGATACATAGATCGCACTACTATCGAATCACTGCAAGCTGCCACTTAATGGAAAGCATTCAAACGCTTCCCCAGCTTGCTGCTAAGTATTGCTTTGATAAACAATTGGTCTTGCAATTTAGTGACAACGTATTCAATTATGTGCAATGGCTACACCATGAAACCCGGCCGTGAGTAACAGCGGCCACGCCGCACCACTCATTGATTTATTGGTGGCGTGGCCAAGCAGCTGTATGGAATGGCAACTCTGCAGTTTTTATCTTTGGAAGAGTCCCACCACCTTCCGATGGCCCCTACGGCACCTAGTTATATGGGCCGAATCTCGAGAAGACACGTGCGGACGTAGCTCATTGGTCTTCTTTTGTGCATCCGCAGGCGATTCTTGGATTATCTATAACTTTCACGAAGTCTCTGAGCCTCTTCTCCCATTTTGGGGCAGCTGATCTTCAACTAGCGAACCAGTCATTTTGGTTATTGTACAAGCCCGTCCTCTATTTGAGATTACTCCTGATGTCGTGCCAAGTGTCTGTCCCTCAACGGGAGTTAGCTTTTGAACTGAAAAGCTCGCAGTAGTTCCTTGGAAAGACAAAAAATTGCAGTAATGACTCTCACTTGTACCCTAGGCAGCTAAGCAGCTAGCTTGTGATGATTCTCGATTTCGGTGATGCCATACTTTCCGTGTCTTGTCGTGAGTTGATTTTGCAAACCGTAATAATACAATAATCTGCAATCGCCAAAAATAGCGGTGTCCATAAAATATATAACATATTTTGACATTTAGTGTGACTGACTATGTGACTTTTCGACAGCCTATGTCTATAATTGAAGTTGTTTAGCTTACATAGTAAAGGTAATGACTATTAGTCGTTGGAGAAAATACTTGTATGTGTATAATAATATGTAACACTGTAAACTATGTGGCATATATCCAAAGCCAAAGTAGCTGGAATGATGACCACTATTTAAACATCGAGACATTTCGAGACCCCTTCATGCTTTAGAACCCGTTAATCATTCGGTCCCGGTTGAGTCAATTGAGGAGCGAAGCATCATTAAGCTCTCATCATTTCGGCCTAATGAAGTCCACTGTTGGACACAGGCCTCCCCCAAAGATCATCACAACCACCGATATGGATGTGTTTTGAGCTCATTGGGGGGTTTTGCCATAATCGCCACGCTTGGCAGGCGGGTTGGCGATCGCAGTTGAGTTGTTAATGTACTCGAAGGACGCTGCTGCCCATCCTCCGACTAATCCCTTAGTCGACTTTTACGACACCCATGGGAGGAGATGGGGTGGTGGCATTCTGAGCCGGCACCACACGGCATTAAGCTCTACTACAAGAATAAAATTATGATAAAAACAATTTTGATTGTGCTTATATTACAGCAACCACGAATGTTAAACGTCATTTAATATCTGGTTGCTATAACTTCCTGTCCCGGTCCTAAGTTACTAAGCGTCAGCGCAATATGTTTTTTTCTTTCATTCTTCTTTGTCAACTGTCACCTCATCATTTACTCCCTTTTCCTTCATAATAACCTCCCTCAAAAAATCCATCCATCTATTCTTTGTTCTCGTTCTCTCCTTCCATCCATTCATATTCATCACTCGGTTAGTCACATGCATTTCGTCCCTTCCCATTACACACCCATAGCAAGACAAACGATTTCTTTTGAGTTTTTCCCTCACTGGCGCCACTTTCAAACTCCTTCTAATATACTTATACATTTCTTACTTTCTCGATTCGTGTCATGCCGCACGTCCATCTCAACACTCTCATCTCCACAACGTGCAATTTTCTTTCATCCAACATTACAGACCATACAGAACGACAGGCCTTAAAATGAATTTGTAAATTTTGCTGTTTACTTTGACATCCGTGTACATGCTTACATTCGTGGTTCACATATTATTACTGTGATCTGACGCCATTTTATCCAACCTGAGTTAATCTGGTGCATAATGTTGTGGTCAATTTCACCATCCCCTTCGACGAGTGATCCAAGATACCAAAAGTCGGAGCGACTGGTAAGGACACTGCAGCGAGAGTTATGGGCGCAGTGCGGTTCGTATATCTTATTAGTTGTTATTAGTTAAAATACATTTTTTGCTAAACTACACAGCTATAATGATAATATTGTAAAAATGCACGAAGACTCTTTCACAGATAGTATTAAATTTTAATTGTTGATAGTAATAATATCCTCTCAGTCTTTAGAAAATATTTTTAACTACTTGGTTAATAATATACTACATCGATAGAAAATGTACCCCGTGCAACACTAGACAAGGTAATGTAACACGCCCACAGAGCCTTTTATTATTAAAACGAAGCTCAGAAACATCGTTGCGGACATAAAGTTTCAATATTTTTTTCATGAGGCAAACAGAGCCAATCTTTCCTCAGTCCCCAGCCGGGACACAGAACAGCCAGTTTTTCATTTTGTTTGGATTCACACACAAATGTTATTTTCCCCTTCTGATATGATATGTTACCGACTCACCAGAAATAAGGTTCAAATAATTGATGATGCCGGCTAAGAATACCACCACCGCATCTCATCCCGTGGGTGTCGTAAAAGAAAAGGCGACTATTGGATTAGCTGGAGGATGGGCAGCAGCTTCCTTTAGGTATATTTATAACTCAACTGCGATCGCTAACTCGTCTGCCAAGCGTGGCGATTATGGCAATGAGCACATAACACAAACCCATACCGATCGTACTGGATTTTTTTTTGGGAAGGCTTCTTTCCAGCATTTGAGGTTTTTACGGCTGAAATGATGATGATGAATTGATAAAGCGAATGTTCATTTTGAAAGCCTACTACGAGTAAATAAATAATTCCATTGACGATAGATATGTCTGGCAAACGTTTCCCTCCTGCACACTGGGACCCTCGGCGCTTTCTGTATATTTAGTAATTTTAGTATGGCTGAAGTGTTGTTACTTTCAAATACTCAATGCATTAACAAATAAGTTTATAAATTGTAATACCATTTTTTTATAATAATGTCTTAGATTTTCGCGATTATTACACATTAAAATAAAACACTTTTAAAGGGATTACATCGCGTATATTATAGTGATTAGCTGCTATATGTTCTTATTATTTTCTTGATCTTTTGTCATTATAATATTCATAGAAAGTTGTAAACGTGTGAGCATCATGTAGCCTTGCCATTAATGTTATATGTTCAATACTTATGTCTTTTGCCTAGCGGTATTCATGTCATGCTCACTAAAATGACTTGCTGGAACACCGCCAGTTGTGTATCGGGTCGTTAGGTTCCCTACAATATGGATGAGCTAAGCGATGCTAATGCATGAGTCATGCTCGTGAACGAGTGCCGTCTGTCGGGACTGCAGGTCAACCGTTAACAGCTATCGCAAATAAATTCTTACTATATTATTTTAGTATATAGTTCTTTACACATTAATTTTTTTTATTGATGTCCAGTGGAAGTTCTACATGGAACTTCCTTCACCCCGGGGAAAGGCGAAGGGGTATGCCGGGCTCCTACCGGCTAAAACCACTGGAGCGGTCATCTTCGGCACCGAAGGGGGGGCTCCAGGTCCTAGACTAGGTACTAGAGCCGCCCATTGGTGCCACGCCTTTAGGCACATCTCGGAAGGGATGACTGTAAAGCGGTCACCCCCTCTAGCGGAGGGAAGGCGACTGTAAAAAGGTCGGCCCCCCAGGCACTTCTCGGGGAAGATTGTAAAGGATCCCCCCAAGCCTCGCATTGCGCTGTGCTGCGCACACGGCGGCACGTGACCACGTGCGCGCCACCGTCTTCCCGGGGGTCGCTCGGTGTGAGCACGCAGATTCCCCAATCTGCGCGCCCGCGACCCCCAAGGCCCCCCACCATGAAGTGACGGCAGGGGGCTCAGGCGTGCTGGACTTGGGAGCCGGGACGGTTGTTGCCCCGGCGCCGTCTCGTCCTTCTCCGTGCGGGATCAGCCCTCTCCCGATCCCGCTCTGCAGTCTCCTTCTGGAGCATGACGCTCTCGCAGAAGGAGACCACTGCACTCCAATTTTCATGCTCTGTCAACATAGCCGACAGAGAGAGATCTTGCCCGATCCGATCGACCAGGACCCGCCGCTCGGCCGCCCACGCAGGGCACTCCTCCAGCGTGTGCTGTGCGGTATACTGGTCGCTTTCACAATGGTGGCACTGTGCCGTAACCTCGCGTCCTATTCTGTGCAGGTACGCACCGAAACAACCGTGACCGGTGAACACCTGCGTCAGACGGTCGGTGACGCGCTCGCTCCTTCTGAGCCAGGCTCCGAAGAGCGGCAGGATGGCTTTAACGACGCGTTTGTTCGCGAACTGCAGCCGAAGGCGATTTCGCCACGTCTCGATTGTGCGCCGTTGAGCCAGCCGCCTTAGCCTGTCGAACGCCCCTGGCGGCACGCTTTCGCCATTCTGGCGGAGGGAGCGTGTTTGATCATAGACCCACGCATCCGTCTCCGCCTTGATGTCGAAAGGCGGAAAGCGTGCCAGGAGAGTTGCCGCCTCGTAGGACACTGTCCTGTATCCCCGTGCGATCCGTATAGCCACTCTGCGCTGCAGACCGTGAAGTTTGGCTCTACAGCGCTGGACACCTGAAAACCGGGATGACCATACAGGTGCCCCGTAGAGGGCCACGGACTGCACGACGCCCTTACACATTAACCTACATTATTCTCGTTATCTGTTTTGCCATCATTTGTAACAATCAGCATTGTAATCTCAATTATTTTAAAAGAGTATCAATGGAATGTCTTACTCGCTCTACTTCATAGGAACAACCAATTGGAACCAGGCAAATTCTGGGGTTTTATAAGTGATAGTAATTAGTTTGAGATAAAAGACTTCGACTTCTTGACTTCGAATGTAAACCCAAAACTGTATAATATATAAAAAAAATATATAATTATAGGTCTAACCTATAATTATATATTTTTTGTATATATCATGTCTTAAGGTTTCGTGATTATTACTCAGTACAATTTAGCATTTTTAAACGAATTATATCACGTAAATATATTATCGATTTTTTATTTTCCTTCATCATATCAGCCAAAAGACGTCCACTGCTGAACAACCCCAGAGATTTCCACAATTGTGTCATAATTTTAGCGCTCACACGCTTGGCAGGCGGGTTGGTGAGCGCAATATGGCTACTATTCCACAGAAGAGACACTGTTGCCTATCCCTCTGGTTAAGAGTCCCTTAGTCACCTGTCAGGATATCCATGGAAGGAGATGGAGCGGTGCTATATTCTTAATCCGGACACCACACGGACTGTCCGGACACAATACATGGACTAATACTTACCGGTATCATTATAAGTTAAAATTTTGTGTGTTTAAATAGGTTTATCATTTGAGTGTAAGTAGATACTCTTACAACAATTTGTATTAAAATTACAGTTAGTCTGTATTTCTCGGTATCCAAAAATGATACCTACATAATTGTATTGAGGTATCACCTCCTTTTCCTTTAATCAAAATCGGTTTGCGAGTTATTGAAAACCGGAATGTAGTATTTAGACTATGTGTGGAGTACGCAGATGGGACCACTCAAGGAAAGAACGTAATCTATATATTAATACGTGAAGAAAAAAACTGCGTACCCCTTTCAAAGCGCATTGCGGGCACGGAGGAGTGTGAGATTTGGCGGAGTTAATGTTTATATGGAGGAGAAGTGCAGAAAGTTAAAATTTCTGTACAATTACATTAATAAAATTGAAAATTTAATGAATCACGGTGAAATGTCGAACCCTGGGCGACTACTACGAGTAGTACTTTGTATTTTATGAATTGACAATGACACGTTGTTATAGTTTATAGTCTTCTTCTTCTCTTCTCTTAGATTATGGCTTCTGTAGAGTATCTTCCACAATTTCGCCAATGACAAGTTTAAGGCAACGTTGTACGGTGCTTAGATTAATTAATATTTACATCTATACATCTATACAAATAAATAAAATTGAAGTGTCTGTTTGTAATGTCAAAATAACAGCTTTTTACTAAATGCATATGAAAGTATGTACGTTACATGTAACAAAAACACTATTTAAAAAAAAATTGTCTGTCTGTCTGTCCGTCTGTCTGTCTGTTTGTTCCGGGTAATCTCCGAAACGGCTGGACCGATTTTGACGGGACCTTCACTGGCAGATAGCTGATGTTATAAGGAATAACTTAGGCTACTTTTATATTCGAAAAATAATTAGGGTTCCGCGTAAAAAAATAAAACCCTTGAAATCCAAAATATATATGTCGTGTGTATGTCGAAGTACTCTAAATTTCTTTTAAATTAAACGCGGGTGAAACCGCGGGTCCCAGCTAGTATTCAATAAAATATTTTACAAAAATGAAAACATCTAAAAAATATGTCGGCAACGTCGTACGGTTCAATTGTTTTTACAGTTTATAGTCAAGATTGAACTCCTGACAAAAACGTGACATTAGATCGAGGTGTCAAACTGGAATTAAAATATTTTCAAAATAAACCTTAAGAAATTAAATGTATCTTAGTCTTGTTAGCCAGTTGGTTAACTATAAAATCTTTTTATATAAGACAAACCAACCTGAATCTGACAGTACCTATCACAGCTTTTCTCGTTAGACATACTTAAGTGGAAATAGTACTATGGCTTGGGAATGGTATTATCTTGGCTTTGGTCATTTACTTGTGGTTCCCGGCAGAAGAAAGAACCCAATAGAAATCCATCAAATACATCGTTCAACCTGGAGAAGGGGGAAAGGGAAGGGGCATGACTCCTACTGGCTAAAACTACCAGATTGGTTATCTTCGGTACCAAAGGTGGGCTCCAGGAACTCGACACCTCTAGCAGATGAGAGATGACAATAATGAGACCGCCTCCCAGGCACATCTCGGGGGGATTGTTCAGGATCCCTCGGAAGACTCGCTGTGCCTCTGGGGGATGGAAATATACGCTATGATAGCTTATTGTAGTGATCATTGGGAGGCCCATGTTCAGCATGATATGTGTTTTGGTAATATTCTACGGTTATTATAAACAGAACGACGGAAATGTCACGAAGAAATTTGCAAATAACCTGGCACCTAAATCTGTCGCCATTTATTGAGCTCAAATCCGCCATAATCCCCCGTTTCGGTTCGTGGCAAAATAAAAGATTAACTTTTCTTCACCAATTCCGTTTACCGTCGCTTTACTAAAAGAGGTCTTTAATAATGAACGGGCTTTTAGTGCTAACATTTTACATTATTCATTTTACATGCGTGGGCGAGCTTAGCATCACATTAACAGGGATTATAGCATCTTTCACTAGTCAGTTATTTAGGCAAAAACTTGATGATAATACTGTTTGTTTTTAAAAACGGCACGGTCGGCGTACTGGCTTAGCGATTGGCTTTCTGCGATGCTTATCACGGGTTCGATTCGCACATGTATTAAATGTTTGCATGATACACATCTTAGTTGTTTTAGGTCTGGGTAATTATGCATGTGAGATCTACGTATATAAGCTGTACTACGACACAGGACATTCACCGTGGGGCAACGCGTTATAAGCAAAAATGGAAGAGCTTGTATAACGAACGTGCCTAAACCAAACTACAAGTAAAATTTATTGATTAAATATAGTTCGACCTATTCTAACCTACACAACGGAATTCATATAAAAATGAGCTCTCTGTTGTATTTATAATTTCCGCCCCTCCACATTAAGCGGTACAGTGAAAGAAGGTAGGACGTGACTTCAGTACGTACTGTGTACTGTGTGTGACGTCATTATCCAGCCTATGGTTAATGACGTCATTAACCATAGGCTGGATAGGCATTTATAGCGCGCTGTAACTGTAGCAGCTTAGCAGGGAGGAAGGTGGTAGGAAGTGACGAAGCGGCGAGGCATAGCTGGCTTGGGGGGGCTGGACGGCTCGCGGTACTATTTTTTTTATTGTTCCCCACATTATAGTCTATTCGTGTTAAGAAAATAGTGACTAATCAGTGCAACTGCAAAGTAAAGGCGAACAACTGGTCACCGTGAACATGGCTTTCTAATTTACTATTATCTAAATGGTCAAGGGGGCCACGCCTGCTGAGTGACAACGATGACTCACTATTTTCTTAACGCGAATAGACTAAAGTACTATTTCTCCAGTGCCGTTGGTATAGTTTACAGACATAAATCTCCCATGCACAAACACCTAGACCCAAATCAACTATCTGCAGATCATACAAACATTTGTTCTGTGTGGGGATCGAACCCGTGACTCGTAGCGCAGAAATCCAATCGCTTAACCACAGCACCAATCGTAGACCCTGTCGATATCTAGCGTAACACTTGATTATGTTCATTTTCTAAGATGTACTTACTGTAAGCGGGTTAACTTGAAATGGCAGGTCTGTGAATTAGTGAGGGCCTAATCAGCAAGTTAAAATAACCGTGAAGTCTACTAACAAGACAAACATAAGGAGGAATCTCCAACTCCAACAGCCTACACTAACTATTAAACCACTTAATAGTAACGATTAGTCGGCAGCTAATCCGTTTTCGAGCTAATGAAACGCTTAAACCTAGCGTCATTAGACACTAAAAATTAAATTTGAAAAAAAAAATGCTGCAACTCAATTAGAAACTTACATCGGTACCCAGGGCCCGTTATTACGTATTCGCCTGTTATTTCAAAAAACTAATTATTAAATTCCCACACTCGTCGGATTTGCTCACCGAAATCTGAATAAAATTTGAAATAAACAAGATTTTGGAGCCTGTTATGAGATGTACCTTTGTTAATATGATGTTGTTTTGTTGGAATTGTACGAGGTAATTTCCTGGCTTTGACTTTTTGGGTTGGATTTTTAAAAGCATATCTGTGTCAGAACTCAGTATTCTGTTTAAAATTGTATTTTATTTAGATTTTTTTTATTGTATCTGTAGTTCATAGCTAGACCTATAAAAGTTATTGTTACCGTGAGGCGTATATGAACCTCTTGTAACTCAGTTCAGTGCTGGCGAGATGTTTCGCTGTGCCAATAAAACCGCTTCTATCGCTTTGGTCGTTTATTTCCTGGGTTCTCACTATTCGACTGATAGCGAGCGGCTACATTTAGTCAGTGCACTTCACCGAAACCTGTACCCTGCTTATATAAGTCACGTAGATTGGACAGGTTTCGATAGGTCTAATCATATTTAAACGAAATCTCTATTTATTATTCTAATATAATAAACAAAGATCTTACTTATTTAAAGATATCAACTTATCTAAACAAACATATTTTATAATATTTACATAAACACTACGGGAGGTGGAGCGGTCATCTTCGGCACCTAAGGGAGGCTCCAGGTCCTCGTATGATCACACTAGAGCCGCCCACTGGTGCCACGCCTATTGGCACATCTCGGAGAGGGTGACTGTAAAGCGGTCACCCCCCCCAGGGGGATTGTAAAGGATCCCCCAAAGCGTCCCACGGCAGCGCGTGACCACATGCGTGCTACCGTCTTCTCTTGGGTCGCTTGGTGTGGGCACGCAGATTCCCCAATCTACGCACCCGTGAACCCAGAGGTCCCCCACCTTATAGCAACGGCAGGGGTTTTCAGGCGTATCGGAATTAGGCGCCAGGGCGGTTGTTACCCCGGTGCCGTCTCCTTCTTCTTCGAGCGGGATCGGCCCTCTCCCGATCCCGCTCTGCGGTCTCCTTCTGGAGCATGACGCTCTCACAGAAGGAGACCACTGCATTCCAGTTTTCGTGCTCTGCCAACATAGCCGACACTACTGCTGGCAGAGAGAGATCTTGCCCGATCCGATCGACCAGGATCCGCCGCTCGGCGGCCCACGCAGGGCACGCCTCGAGCGTGTGCTGTGCGGTATCCTGGTCGCTATCACAATGGTGGCATTGTGCCGTGGCCTCACGTCCTATCCTGTGCAGGTACGCACCGAAACAACCGTGCCCGGTGAGCACCTGCGTCAGGCGGTAGGTAACGCGCTCGCTCCTTTTGAGCCAGGCTCCAAAGAGCGGCAGGACGGCCTTAACTATACATACCTTATCTTACATTAAATAGCCATCATATGATATTGTGCTGTTGGTTACCGAGAGTGATACTATTTTAATTTTATTTTTTTAGTGGTGTCCAGTGGAAATTCTATGTGGAACTTCGTTCACCTCGGGGAAGGGCGAATGACTCCTACCGGCTAAGACCACTGGAGCGGTCATCTTCGGCACCGAAGGGGGGCTCCAGGTCCTCGTTAGATCACACTAGAGCCGCCCATTGGTGCCACACCTTTAGGCACTACACGGAGGGGATGACTGTAAAGTGGTCACCTCCTCTAGCGGAGGGAAGGTGACTGTAAAAAGGTCGCCCCCCCAGGCACTTCTCGGGGAGGATTGTTAAGGATCCCCCCAAGCCTCGCTTTGCGCTGTACTGCGCACACGGCAACACGTGACCACGTGCGCACCGCCGTCTTCCCGGAGGTCGCTCGGTGTGAACACGCTGACTCCCCAGTCTGCCGCGACCCGAAATCGAGAGTGACCTCGAAATCCAGAGCAGATTAAAAGAATGGTGTCGAAGATTAGAGAGTGTTGGCTTGATGACGAGCAAAATACAGTACTAATGGCTATAGATAACTTAAACAACGAACACGAAACAACGAAGACAGGGGGAGGACACGATAACCCTTGATTCAGGTGACCTGTTCTACTACCGAGAAGGTGATAGGCCCTCCCAGGGTGGTGTCGGTTTCTTGGTCAACAAGTGTCTCACAAGCAGCGTTGTGGAAATCAGTAGTGTGTCGACAAGGGTAGCGTACCTCTTATTGAAAATCACCGACAGGAAGTTCCTGAAGGTGGTGCAGGTATATGCGCCGACCTCGACATACTCTGATGAGATAGCCGAAACCATGTACGAAGACATAGCGAAGGCACTACATGGTACCAGGAAGGCTCACTACAACGTTGTTATGGGAGATTTTAATGCCAAGGTGGGAGTACAAGAACGCGGCGAAACGATAATCGGACCTAACGGCGTGGGGCGCCGAAATCACAGGGGCCAAATGTTGGTAAACTTTCTAGAGTCCCAGGGGCTCTTCTTAATGAATTCCTTCTTTAAGAAGAAGCCCCACAGAAAGTGGACATGGCGAAGCCCCGATAATGTGACGAGGAACGAGATAGATTTCATCATCACGGACAAGCGGCATATATTTAGAGACGTCTCGGTGATCAATAGGTTTAATACCGGTAGTGATCATAGACTCGTCCGAGGCTCTCTAAATATCAACCTTAAGGCTGAAAGAGTTAGGATGATGAGACCTACTCTCCGACCCACGCTGCCCCAAATAGCTTTAGGTTCCGATAAGTTCCAGTTGGAACTCCAAAATCGTTTCGCACTGCTGGAAACCACGAACAATGTTGACGAAAAAACCGACACAGTGGTCAAAACGCTACAGAGTGTGTCTCGAAGGTTGTTCCCCGGAAAACGCGGTAATAGGGAGTCCAAACTCTCACCAGAGACTCTCGAACTTATGAAGGAAAGACGAGAAACGCCAGATGCCCAGATGTCTTCGTCAGATAGGCGGTCCCTAAACCTGAAAATCAGGAAACTGACGCGACGTGACCTCCGACGCTGCAGCACTCGTAAGATCGAGGCTGCGATTGAGCGAAATAGAGGCACCAAAGTCTTCGCTCAGCAATTAGGCAGACCCCATCTGGCGAAACTGAGGACCGGGGATGGCAGGACCGTCACCTCTAAGTTCGAGATTCTGGAGGAAATTGAGAGTTTCTATAGACACCTATACGCATCACGGACGACTAAACCACCGAGACAAGGCGTAGATGACCACAGAGCCCCACTCACGCGCCATTACACCGAGGACATCCCGGATGTCGACCCGGGCGAGGTAGAGGCAGCTCTCAGACAACTAAAGAACAACAAGGCGCCGGGTGATGACGGAATTACAACCGAGCTCCTTAAGGCTGGTGGGACCACAGTCCTGAAAGAGCTAGCGAGTCTCTTTAATTCCGTCATTCACCAAGGCTTAACACCACAAGCGTGGAGTGGGAGTGCGGTGGTTCTGTTCTTCAAGAAAGGAGACAAAACCTTGCTGAAGAATTACAGACCTATCTCACTCCTGAGCCACATTTACAAGTTGTTCTCGAGAGTAGTCACTAACCGCCTCGCTACAAGACTCGACGAGTTCCAGCCACCAGAACAAGCTGGGTTTCGAAAAGGCTTTAGCACCGTAGACCACATCCATACTGTTCGGCAGATTGTGCAGAAAACCAAAGAGTACAATCAGCCGCTGTGTTTGGCCTTTGTGGACTACGAGAAAGCCTTCGACTCCATCGAAACTTGGGCGGTTCTGGATGCCCTGCAACGATGTCGTATTGACTGGCGCTACATCGAGGTGCTGAGATGCTTATATGACACCGCCACCATGACTGTCCAGCTCCATGACCGTAAGACGAATCCGATCGAGCTGCGTCGGGGGGTGAGACAGGGGGATGTTATATCCCCAAAGCTGTTCACCAACGCGCTCGAGGATGTCTTCAAAACTCTGGATTGGACTGGACGGGGTATAAATGTGAACGGTGAGCACATCTCGCACCTTCGATTTGCCGATGACATCGTCATAGTAGCAGAGTCGCTGGACCAGCTAAGCGAGATGCTGCATGGCCTAAATGAAGCTTCACGACTGGTCGGTCTTGGCATGAACTTGGATAAAACCAAGATCATGTTCAATGAACATGTCAGGCCGAGACCGATATATGTCGAAGGATCGTTGCTCGAAGTTGTTCAAGAGTATATCTACCTAGGGCAGGTCATTAAGCTTGGTAGAAACAACTTCGAGCGGGAAATCGATCGGAGAATTCAGTTGGGCTGGGCAGCGTTTAGCAAACTTCGTCGAGTCTTTTCTTCGCCTATACCGCAATGCCTGAAGACGAAAGCATACAACCAGTGCGTCCTACCTGTTATGACTTACGGTGCCGAAACGTGGACATTAACGGTTGGACTAGTCCACAAATTTAAAGTTGCACAGCGGGCTATGGAGCGAGCTATGCTCGGAGTCTCTTTGAAGGATAAAATTCGAAATGAGGTCATCCGACAAAGAACCAAGGTAACCGACATAGCTCGTAGAATTAGCTTGCTGAAGTGGCAATGGGCTGGCCATGTCTGTCGAAGGACCGATAGCCGTTGGAGCAGACGAGTCCTAGAATGGAGACCGCGGCTCGGCAACCGTAAGGTAGGACGCCCGCCCGCCAGGTGGACCGATGACCTGAGAAAGGTAGCTGGAGGGGACTGGATGCGGAAGGCGGAGGACCGGGTGTTGTGGCGTAAATTGGGAGAGGCCTATGTCCAGCAGTGGACTATGATTGGCTGATTGATTGATTGATTGATTGAACTTAAACAACATGTGGTCCATGGATGCCCCTCAAAGTAAAGGACAAATTTACAAATCCATCATAAGACGTGTCGTTCTGTGTGGTTCGGAATGTTGAGCTTTAAAGAAGACTTATAAGAGAAAATTGCATGTTGAAGACGGATGTGCGGTGTGACACGAATGGATAAAGTAAGAAATAAGTATATAAGAGGGAAATTGAAAGTGGCGCCAGTAACAGAAAACTTGAAAGGAAATCGATTGTCTTAATATGGGCATGTGAAAAGGAAGAATGTGTTGTGCTGGTCTGAACTGTTTGAGAGTATAAAACAGACTGCCTCGCTAAACTTTAAAATGTTTCGCACAACAACTTTGCCCACAAGAATAATACGAAAGGATTCTTTTTACCATAAAGCTATCGTTAGCTACGATAAACATATACTTAAACTAACTAGAAATGCTGGATCGTTTAAAATTTGTTTTAGTGTATCTAAAAAAGCTGTTTTTTTTGTAAAGTACTCTGGTACTAGTAACTAACGCGGTTGGTTTAAAAACACGAAAAGTCACATAATACACACTGGATATATAATCAATTTAACTACTCATAATATTACAAAATTATGTTCCGTAATCTCGTCCTCATTTAGTACTATGTAGTTTGCACCTTGCACAACTCACTGCATCACAATTTTAAAGATGAACACTTTCATCAAAATTTTTAATATAGTCTGTAGTTCCTACGCGCTCTTTCGCTATCTGTAATGTACATGTCATTGTACTTTTTTGTGCCGCTCGCTGTATACGCAACTCAAGAAAATCTTCCAATTATCCTCCTTTTTCTTCAAAAATGGGGAAACACTGGCGGAGGAGTAAGGATGAGGCAATAGAAAAGCTAAATAATCGATTGTGGGAGCCCAAAAAAAGCGGGAGTCTACACGACCGTACCGGTAAGTTACTAACTACATGTTTCACAGGATATGGATCCGCAGTGCCGCAGCAATATACACTATATGCACGTAAATCTAAACGACACCACCAATAGAGCTTTCACGAGAGGTCAGCCGGTCGTGTATTCGTTTACAAGCATGAACTCGAGGTCAACCGTGACAAGTTTAAAACGACACCACCAATAGAGCTTTCACGAGAGGTAAGCCGGTGCAGTATTCGTTTACAAGCGAAGAACGAGGGAGCTTCCACGAGAGGCTAGCCAGTTAAGTATCTTTTATTAGCAAGATAAAACGCTGTTTGATGCATCCTTAGAGCTTTCACGAGGGGTTAGCCTTGGATTTGCAGTCAGGAGCCTAGATGATTACGAAGACCTCTTCAGTCGAAGCCGAGGTAGTTTACCACACGGACAAGGACAATGTTTTTCATTACATGAGCGGAGCTGATGCAGTCAAGCTCTAATGAACCAGGTGCAAACACCTTTCCGTCACCTATCATAAGTGGCTACAAATATAGTGTCTCACCTAGTGATGAAATCAGATAAAATAAAGGAGGGGGGCAGGCTTGCAAAAATAGTGCTCACCTCTGAGATAATTCAGTAGGAATAACACGCAATATACAAAAAAAAAAAAAACGACTAATCATGCAGAATGGCCTTAAGATCTAGATTCACTATAATCAAGAAACATGGCCCTATAAATAAAGCATACAAGCATTTATGGAAAAGTCAAATCAATGCTATTATGAGACACTTAGTACTATCTCAACCCTTGAAAAGATTTTCAACAACATGATTGTACACAATGAGATGAAAACCACATTTCGCAATCAGTGATTCAACTGGATTGCTATGCAACTTATTATATGAAGTTATAGCCTGCACATCATTGATAAATTGATATCAGAGAAGCCTGCAATCTCATAATACCTGTTTGGGAACAAACTATAGGATAAAGTAAATACCATTAAAGCTGTTCAAAATCTGGGTGAGAATGAAAGAATACTCCCAGTGAAGGTAAGTAGCTATCAAAATCCCCTAAAACTTGAAACTAAAAGGGGGGAGTACAACAGCTATAAATGTCTTTCCAAGCGGACAAAACCATGTCGAGTCCAACAACATATGTGAATAAATTGCTGGTGGTTTTCGTGATATTCTGGCGGAGACACCACTATCCCTGTTGCTGAGGCCCTAGCCTGGATCCTGATCAATGATGAATAAGGTACATGCCAATCAACTGAAATACTTTTCCTACTACTGCGATACTAGGTATCACTAAAAGTCCTACCATACACAAATGGTTTAAAGGTTATACTATACCTTTCACTAATGTTCCTGTACAAACTACTGCTCCATTAAATAACCAGGTTACTCAGAAACTGAGTAAATTTTTATCAAAATGAGAAAAGATTTTAAAAATTGTTGCAACAAATTTTTTGTAAGATTTAAAAAAATGCATATTGTACTGTCAATAAGGGAATCTGATAGGAAACACTCATGTTCCCTATTTCCAGATTATTTGTATGAATTTACATGCCATCCCTTCAGGCTTAGTACAGCACCATATGATTTTACCTAGATCATGAAACTGCTAATTTTTACATGAGATCATTGCATCGGTTATCAATAATAATTCTTGTCTTGCTGACTCCTATGAAAAGTGTAAACTAAATGTGTCCACCAACCAAAATTTCTTAGAAAATCTTGGTGTTTTCATATCAAAGAAAATATGCCTAAATGCTAAACAAAAATAGCAGAATTTGGGACCCATATTAGATTCCATGCAATTTTTTCTATCTTGCTCTCCCAGAAGAAGATAATATTTTATTTCTAAATTCTAGAGAAACCATAAACGGGTGCAAAATAATAATTATCTCAACCAAAAGGTGTCCTTGTTTCAACATAGCTTAACATTGTGCATGGCCCAGCTATAGAATACATTTGACTTTATACCTACCAATGTCATGGAAAAATCTTACAACAGTAGCCCTGAAAAAGTAATAGTGCAATCTTATGTATATAGGATACATTTGCACATACTTAAATGGTGGCCTCCTATATTGAAAGGAATTAAAAGAATTAAATGAATTTACCTACACTTATAAGCACAGAAACCAGTTGCTTTTGAAATAAAACAAGGTAATATTTCACTTGGAATAGATATGAACCATAACCTATATTAATAAGATATGGCCACACACTTCAATGGCAAAGAAGCTGTGGTAGTTTTGTAGTGGTTTGATCATAATATTATATGTGTAGAATGCCATTGCTAATAAAGAATGAAAGTGTTTCATTCGGAAATTGAAATGGAACTATGTGGCCGTAGCCTTTGAACCACTTATAGCTAATCTTGGTGAACGATAGAATGATGTTTGCAAATGGATGTATTGCTAATTGCATCAACTATGTATCATGGGTTCCTGACCTAGATACACCATAGATGCCTCTACTCTTGAATGGCATGGGACATTCTTCTGTGTTCCCTCCATTTGCACTCATAGTAGATTTTTATTTTTTCGGAAAATAAAAACAGAGCATTGTAATTATATATATATGGGTGTATAGTAAGATATATATGTATATATATATATATATATATATATATATATCTATAATAAAAACTAAAAGATGTGTATATACATATATTATTCTGCGACCTAGTATATAAAAAAAAAGTAAAAAAAAAAAAAGTAAAAAAAAAAAAAAAAAGATGTCTATATACATACAATATACTGCGACCTAGTCGTGACTTACTGTCGTATCCTTCCAGGGAATCACAATCCTTTACACAGGATTCTAACACTGATTGCCACCACATTTTCAGGAGAGCGCGTTTCTAAGAAGTATACCATCCTCTTCAACGGACAAAATGTTAGCTTCGTTATAGAACAAAACAGGATGGCAATATTAATCTGCAATAATCAGTGAATCCCCAACTGTAAAAGTTATGATGTGCATCCCCTGGTTATATTATTCTTAGCATCGAAGTTTAATTAATAATTAAAGCCCATTTTTCCTATAGCTCACTCAACACTGAGGTCAACAATTTTTTTTTTTTCCTCTCTTCCTACACTTAGGATCGCACTTGAGTAGAGATGAGAGAAGAACAAAGTTCTTTAAGCAAATATTTAAAGGTAGGGCAACAAACCCTAAGTATTATGTTGTACCTATGTGACTTTAACATTAAGAATAATTATTGTTGAATATGTTTCCCAATGCAAGCCTGTGTGGAATTACCCAAACACGGGATCAAACCTTGTTGCTGATTTGTATAGATAAAATTACCGTTAAAGTAGATAATATCAACATAAAAATTACAAAATGGTAAAAACATCTAGATCTTACCTTTTGTCTTACCATTGATCTTAACCATTTTTAATACTAGCATTTCTTACCAATTATTTTAAAGATAATTGCCATTAATATTTGTCCTGCAACAACCTTACTTTGTTATTTAGATGTTAATAAAATAAAGGACGACCTGTAATACATAATTATTACATTAAGGAAGCCTTATTACGGCGCCTCCACCGCATCTATTAAGCAGATGGTTGAAGTAAGTTTTAACTAATAATGGATTGGATCCTAGTAAATCTACAGCATACTACACAAAAGCAAGAAACGCCTTAACTTGGCTTGGTTTTGCAAGAGGCCAAATGTTTATTTATGATCCCAATGGCTCAAGCTATGTGTTCTATATGGATATTTCTTAAATAAACAATAAACACAAACTAAAATAAGAACCAACTTATGTGATGAATAGGTATTATAAGTACACCATATAATCATATAAATTAGAAATGCAAAGAATTGCACTTTTGGGAGTACGGCAGTGCTTCCGCCAAGTTTATTTTTATATGAATAATGCGAAACGTATTTATTTATACCTGTTCATCTACTATGAGTCTTAGAGGACACAAGACTGAGGTTCATAAATAATTATAATAAATTGTAATAATGTTTATTAACGAATAAACAAGGTTGATTATTAACACAACTTTCTTCTTTGAACATCTACATAGTACTAAATGAGGACGAGATTACGGAACATAATTACAAAGATCGGACTAACTTACCTAGTGACGTCCGATCCTCAATTATGTGAAGTAATCTCGTCCTCATCGAGTCCCAACCCATCCCAAATAAATCTAGAATTCTATAAAATTGCAATCTAGATCCCTGCTGAAAGTTGTGTTCTTATGCTTTGAATTAATGACATGTACATTACAGATAGCGAAAGAGCGCGTAGGAACCACAGACTATATTAAAAATTTTGATGAAAGTGTTCATCTTTAAAATTGTGATGCAGTGAGTTGTGCAAGGTGCAAACTACATAGTACTAAATGAGGACGAGATTACTTCACATAATTGAGGATCGGACGTCACTAGGTAAGTTAGTCCGATCTTTGTAATTATAGCAGCATTGCTTTTTTTCAAGTCATACACGATATGAACCATTCACCGTATTAAATGTTATCATTATAGGCTCAGATACATAATTAACTTATCTTGCTCATCGAGGCATAAAGGCACTTGACCTGTATCAAATTCTGACCGCAGCGGCATAACGTAGATCGATTAATTTCAGTAGCCACGAAGTCTCAAGGTCGCGAGATCCTCACATATGTCCATATTGCAGGTAGCCCCTACCCCTAAACTCATTATTTCTTACGAAATTTGCCATTTTGCTGCTCATTAGGACTATAACAGACTAACCGAACGTAATTGGTAACCGTAGAAAATCATATTTTGTTGGAGACATTCGTGCAATTACCTCCTGTGCTTTTGCTGTGACAAAAATTGTATTAGCAAGAAAATATTTGTCTTGAGCACTTATTTTACACAAGCTTTCTGCTATGTTATTCTAAAAATATTTCTTCTTAGGTGCCCGATATAAACAGAATAATCTATAAAATACTTTATTTGACATTTAAAAGCAATGGAGATAAATCCATATGTTTTTCTAGTAAGCCAGCCAGTGCCAAAAGAGTGCCATGAGGTAACGACCTCTAAAATAAGAATCTGACGGAACCAACTGACACATTTTGAGAACTTACTTAAAGAAAATAAACCTACTTGCGAATTAAAGACCATTCATTTATCACTTACGTGTTAATGCAGATAATGATGAATTTATTAAATAACCTCTGTTTATATTTTATTACTAACTTGTTTCGCAGTAAACTTTATTCATATTCACTAATGATGATTATCTCAATTCAATCTTCTCTATTCTCAAGCTCTGCGTGCCATGGATACGTCACAATAGCTGATTCCCTATCATAAGCTGCTGCTGTGTCTCTATTGAGTCCTCGACATCAGTGGAAACAGACTCAACTTGAGATTTCCCTGCTACCTCTAACTCTAAAGATCCTTTTAAAGTAAGAGTGATTAGGCATTTTCTTGGTGTGCTCGTTCCATCTGATAGAATATAGAAGAAGAGAGGAGGCATTCATACGGCTCACCAGTGAGGTGACGCAAGCCAGTTTTCTTCCTTCGCCCTTCCCCGGGGCGGAGGAAGTTCATGAAGAATTTCCACTCCACCAATAGGAACCAATAAACAAAAAGATATTAGTGTGTCTGAGATTGACGTCTATAAACTTTACCCACGATACAGGGTAAACTGTAGTGTAGGGCTTCGTTTTTAAAAAAAGCTATAGATAATTAGTCTAAATATACATTTTAGTCGTCAATCGTTAAATCGTTTGCGGAACCTGCCCAAAATATCTACAAAACTTACAACTCGGACTGGTCTTAGTGACTTTGAATGCTGAAGCCCTATAACACCCTATCCCAACTCATCTAAAGCCTCAAGTGCAGCTTACGTAGACTAGAAGCAATGTATTTATTACCACTGTTTTGGGGAGATGCAGCTCTAGGCGTGATTGCGGCAAGCTAGGTCTAACCTAGCCGATAGGTTGGTTTGCATGAAAGCCCCTCAATCAAGTTTTAGTATTCGCTGTACCCCATCTCACCCTGTGGGTATCGTAAAATGTGACTGTGGGATTATTTGCAAGATGCGCAGCAGCGTCTGTTTAATAAGTACATTATTTACAACTCAACTGCGATCGCCAATCCGCCTGCCAAGAGTGGCCATTATAGCAAAACCGAGAGCAATGAGAACATAAACCTAATTTGGGTGATTTTTGTGAGAGACCCATGTCCAGCAGTGGACGCTTTTCAGCTGAAATGATGTTGATAATAAATCTTTGTACTCAACCATTATCTCGTTGCATAAAACATTTCCATCAATGCCAGCATAACGGCAACAAGAGTTACGTAAACATTATGCTTTACGCGTTCATTTGGCCATAACTATTGTTCTCTGTTTCTAGTTTGTTTGGTTAGTGGTTTACAGTCCACGGAAATAATAATGTATTAGGATGTGTGCATAGGTGCCTATTGTAAACCAATTTCCAAGAGTATTGTTTATCTACAGTTAGCGCGATTATGTGGTTTTCTGGAAATACGGATAGCGTAGATTTAGGGTGATAACAATATTTAACGCAAAACACTCGTCGTTTTTTGCCGTGTGTCGTATGGTGCCTGCTACGATGCCGTGTGGTGCCGGCTCAGAATACCACCACCACATCTCCTCCCGTGGGTGTCGTAAAAGTCAACTAAGGGATTAGCCGGAGGATGGGCAGCAACGTCCTTCGAGTACATTAACAGCTCAACTGCGATCGCCAACCCGTCTGCCAAGCGTGGCGATTATGGCAAAACCCCCCAATGAGCCCATAACACACCCATATCGGTCATTGTGGTGGAGGGTTTGAGGGAGGCACCAGCAGTGGACTTCATTCGGCCGAAATGAAGAAAAAAATAAGCTTAAGAAAGCGTACACATATACGATAGGGAAGATATTGTATGTAAAAGTAGAAGAGTCGTTAAATTGGGTTAACTAGATCAATTTATTTATTGATACTTTCATGTACAATGTTGATAAACAAGGCGAACTTAATGCCATATGGCATTCTATACCAGTCAACCTTTGGGTTAAAAAAGAAAAGTATTGAAACGGGTACAAAAACAAATACTTCAAGAATGATAATTAATAATTATAATATGATACATACAGATATAAATACTAAAAGTACGGTAAAATACATAATACATATGTTATATATATAAATTAAACAATACTACATATAATACGTAATTATATTCTAATTTACTTGCTCATAAGTAAATCATTTCATGGATGTATGTATGAACGTATTCAGATTAAATGTCCAATGATGAAAACATGTTTAATCATTGATCAACACTCCTTGAATAAAATGTCATGAAAAAGGAAGTCAGAATATATAAACTACAAAAAAATACAAAAAATATAAGATTCAACAGAGATCAATTAGTTAATGATATTGTAAATAGCGGACCGTACCTGACTCATGTTTTGCTCTCAGAAAATGTGTGCTATCGTAAGCCTAATATCGAGGATAATAATAATAACTTCCCGCTTCGTGGATTTCTCACCAAGGGATAACGCAATCGCAGAAGGCTGAATAAAGCAGCTTACACGCCCTTTTGGTACAAAAAAAAAAGTATATCATAAGGAGATCTATTAAGAAGCATACAAAACGTTGGAAAGCTTGTAGCAAGCTGAATGTGAGTGGTGACATTGCGGGTACATTAGGGTACTAATGCACCACAGAACCAGTCAGGGTCTCGTGTCCGGCTTGCCTTTATTGTTCGGCTGGAGTGGAACCCCATGACTGCCCGCAGGATTTTCAACTCTGCGTTTGTTGGCTTATTAGAGCGCCACCAGAGCTATATGCTCGGGGATGGAAGTGTCTAACGGCTTAATAACGGGGAAACCGGCTCCGAGTCTTCGAGACGCACAATGGTGAAACCGGTGCGACACCTCCCGACACCCCAAGCCGCTCACGCTGGTGTTGCTTCCTGTCAGCAATAGTGGTGACCATTTGGGGGGCCCATCTTGTAAATGGCGAGTCACCATCTGCTACAGAATTTCGCATGAAAGGTTGTGCAGACGCCATTGTTTCCGTTTTTCTTAAACTTTTTATTCTATATAACATCCATTACAACAGACCTTAACGTTTTAATTTTCATCTCATACACCACCGGAGACAATCCGTGACTTCATTTTATAGTGCAGCCATGGAGAGACCCCTGTTAGTGTCTCATTACATTTGAGATTAAAATTATGGAAAGTGTATCTGCTTGTTGGTCCCATGTCCCCGCGTAAGCCTGTGAATGGACCGGATTCCTCTTTACAGAGCCTATTAACCCGTAAATAGAGCATCATGTAGATTAAAATAATACTTAATAAATTATAAGTGTGTGATGTATCTAATATGACTAGTGTTCCATTCCATATTAGATTAAAATACTCTAAAGGGCTTCTAGGTGTTGGACCGATGTCGCCGCGTAAAAATACCACGTTCCCCCTCACAGGAGGTATAAACCGGTAAAGAGAGACATAATCACGCATCTTCACTTAACATCAGGGGAGATGAGAAGACAGTGGTAAACCACAAAGAGACCAAACTAAAAACAACAATTTATGTAAGAAGCCACCATTTGTAATGAGATTGTTTAATTCATCTCATTCTCATTCACATGACCAGGCAGGAATTCTACCAGAGGGAATATAACTGAGTATTTCTTAACAAAAACAAAAACAGACACCCTTTTCCGAAATTAGAACCTAACCCAAAATCTCATGTCTGCCGCACTGCATGCCGCGCTGCATGTTAGCAAAAAGAACTGGGTGGCGATTTAGTCCCCACACTGATCCGCTTAAATGATAAAAAATTAACTCATGCCTACAAAAAGCGTTGGATAATGTAATTAATATCCAAAACACTTGCAGCTTATACGCATTGGTTTCGTAGGATAACCGAGTACCAGGCGGGCAGTGCGAAGGTGTTTAGCTACCACCAACCAATAATCGTTATTGACCAGCGGGTCAATAACTTCATCTATCTACCATATTATCGTAGAAAAAGCCGCTGGATTTTGTTGATAAAAGGTTAGAAAATAAGTGGACATTTTGGTTAAACATGAAAGTTTTTTTTTTTTGATTCGGGTATAGACTCGTGAACTGATTTATCTCCATAAAAGTATTATGATTTATCTCCATAATTAAGTGAGCACAGCACTTCACAATCAGAATGAGATTCTACAAATCAGAACTGGCACAATTTGTTTAAGTTAGTTTAAAAAGAGGTAGTGTTCGTAGACATACCACTAAATAGTCGCGTTTTAGTGCGACGTTACTATCTTGAAATACTATCCCTATCCAACAACCCCTGCTACTAAACGGAAGACTAAATTTCGTTGAGGAGACAATATATCTGAGACGGTCGCAAGCTCTACTTTGGCGTTGAATATTCGCGGTGTTATTTGGAATTTGCAGCTTTTATACTGCTTACAGTTTCGCATGAAGATATTTAGACATTTGACGATAGTTCTGGTAGTATATATTGGATCAATATGCTTTAACCAAAAAGAAAAACAATAATGAAGAACAAAAAATTGAACCAAATTACACTAGCCACACTGCAGTAACATTTTTTTCTAGATAATTTGTACAACATGGATGATATGAACGTTTCTGCACTGTCATATAGCATGAGATATATAGCGTGTAAGTTAATATTCTTGTTGGCTTTTATTAACATTTAGCTTTTTTTATCATGTTCCATTAGTAGGGGCAACGTGCGCTCGTTATAAGCAGAAAGATTTCTAATCAGGCTTCGACCGGCACATAAAAAAAATATACCATGATTTGGGTAACAATTTAGTTTGCGTGACACACGACTATAAAACTATGTTCACAATATAAATGTAAATTAGGAAAGCAAACAAAATCAGCAGTATACGTATATTTAAGATTTTTCCAACGTATTTACATAGGTATTAGACTAATGTTTCCAAGGTACTTTTTTCATTTTTTTTAATGTGTTTGTACCAGGACATGTCTGAGCACCGAAAAATAATACGAAAATTATCAGTTGTAAAAATTATATTGTAGTAAGCGTTCCAAGAAACTCGATACAACTGAATTGTTAAGTGAAAGTTGCTATGGCTGCAGTTTTTTAAGGCCCTGTTGCGCAGCAAATTCATTTTCATTTCATTTCATTTCGGCCGAACGAAGTCCACTGCTGGACACAGGCCTCCCCCAAAGATCACCACAACCACCGATATGGATGTGTTGTGGGCTCATTGGGGGGTTTTGCCATAATCGCCACGCTTGGCAGGCGGGTTGGCGATCGCAGTTGAGTTGTTAATGTACTCGAAGGACGCTGCTGCCCATCCTCCGGCTAATCCCTTAGTCGACTTTTACGACACCCATGGGAGGAGATGGGGTGGTGGCATTCTGAGCCGGCACCACACGGCACACGGCGCAGCAAATAACTTTAAAAAATAGTAATTACTACATTTATTTACTAAGTATAATAAATTCTTAGCTAATAAATTTACAGTCACGATGATTTTGTATGTCGAAGCCTGAAATATTAAGTGCTACAGTTTCTTATGATCTAAGTTTATAATATAGTAAAAGAGTCATGAGATACGAAGATATACCTAAACATTGGATTTAATACGGATAATAAATATTTCTAGCTAATTATTTATTTAGAAAAGTGTAAGTCTGCCTATCAAATAAATATACAAACTAGGTAATTAACAAAAACCTATTTCTGTAGTGTAGTGCGCGAGTACGACGTGCAACGTACATAACAAGGATAAAATAGTTCTAACCAATGTTTAGTTCACAACTTAATAACTTACCTTTTTTTTTTTATTGATGTCCAGTGGAAATTCTACATGGAACTTCCTTCACCCCGGGGAAGGGCGAAGGGGTATGTCGGACTCCTACCGGCTAAAACCACTGGAGCGGTCATCTTCGGCACCGAAGGGGGGCTCCAGGTAAGATCACACTAGATTAATAACTTACCTACGTGCATATAAACTCAAGTGGATGTATTCCCCGCTAAAGGGTTATAGATATGTAGAAATGAAGGTGAAGGCTCTCTATATTTAGACAATGGTAACCCATCCAAATCCATGAACGCGGTAACCACAGTTGTACTTCGTAGAACGATCGATTTGCGAGTTAGGCTTATTACTCGTCCTATTATTTTATTCGATTTAGAACTATTATAAAACAAAAATATCCACAATTAAACCCACAGCGTATTAGTATATTAAAATCACTTCAAAAGCAATTTATAGTCGCCCCGCGTTTAAGATTTATTTGTTCAGGTTTTAAGTGTTATCGGACACAATTTCTTCCAAACAACAAAGTTAGCTCAGCTATTATGTAAATAGTTATCTCGAGTTTAACGACATTTTAACTAGTTTTACATACAAACGAACTTATCTCTACAAAATATAAGTAAATTGATTTTGAATATTCTTCGTTATTACGCTTTAATATTATAAACGTGTATACATGCTTGGTATCTCTCTACGACAGTGATATTATATATTAAAAAGAAGTAGATATGTTACATGCGTGCCAAAAGTAAGAACCAACACTCCCCAATTGTAGCACCTCGCAATCGGTTCGCCTAGATAGCTACCTCTTTTACTCTTGTTGTTTTTGTATCTTCTTTCTCACAACATGGTTGTGCAGGCGAGACGGCATTTTGCGCGCCATTTAATATGGACGTAACATATCTATGGTATAATATCATTGCTCTACGAGATCAAATAAAAAATGAGGAGATCCGTAGAAGAACTATAACAAGTTTCCAACATGGCTGAAAGGATTATTTATTTTAGGAAGATCAACAGCGTATAATAATAACCATTAACAATAATTTAAAGTGTCAGGAAGCCAATTACAGATCGTCACGAATAAACAGTAATCTGAAAAGGCAATGGGCGGGGCACATTGCTCTTTGAACCGATGATCTGCACTGTTTAACCCGTGCTGCGAATTGGGAAAATGTTTTATTTAGTTGGCTTTATTTTATTACATTTTTTGTTTTTTACTGTGTTAACTTTCTATTTCACCGTCTTTCAAATATATAACATACTTTTAAGTATGTATTTTATAACTAATATTGTTGTGTCTTTAAGATGTAAACTTCTTTCTCTTTCCAAGCTAAGAGAATCGTGATATTTTTTCCTAACGATAATAGAGCACTAACTCTCCGCTTCGCGTTCATGGTGTGCAAATTCCGATATCGCGTAAATGGTATAGGGAAAATATCATCAGTTCACTGAAGAATTACTGGAAAACACAGTGATATACATGTCAGAAAAGTCTTTTGTTATTTTAATATACTAACCTCCTTATCTAGAGGAACACAATTCAGCCTAATCGAATTTTTAACGCCCAAAATAAGTTTACCATTTTCTTCGGCGGATTCAATAAGCCCTATAACGCAAAAAACAAGCTCGCCTAAATCTGGAATTGACGGCAAACTCAAAATTTGACAAGCCAAGTCGTTTAACTTTGTTTATTTCCCTAGGCCCTTGAAATTCGAATTCAAAGGCGATGAGGACCGACGAAAAAATTTGAGAATACAAAGACGAGAAAAACAATACGCGAATGTTTGTCGTGGAAAACGAATCGTTCAATGAGTACTACCAACTCGTCCAGTACGTGAGTCACTATCTTTTAGGACTTGTTACATGAGTAGAAAATGAAAAACGTCTAGTGTAACAGTTACCTACTGTGTCTGGAATTACTGTAACCGATGTTTTCCGTTGCCAGGAACGGAACATCCTCGTGGACATCCAAGCTACCTCACGGATGAAATAGCTTCGGTAGTGTCGGACTCTTACTGACTTAAAGCGGATATTAATAATCAATATTATCGAAAATCTTTGGACTTGGGATTTATTGGCATAACATTTATTTCTTACTTTCAACCACTTTTTGGGTTACAATTCATTTATCCCACATTGCGTCAACATGACGAGAACGACGAATAAAAAATAAATTACCTACATCGGGATATGTATGTTTTGCCAGAAATCTAGTGTAGTCCTGAGTAAAACATCATTATCAGCATCACCATATCAGCCAAAAGACGTCCACTGCTTAACAAAGGCTTCTCCCATAAACGACCGGTTACATGCTGTGTATGGTCACTTTTGTGGGACTTTGCCAGTACCTACTAACCACGCTTGTCTAGCACACGTGGCTGGTATGTAAGCGTAAAGAATATCTACTGGTCCACTGAAGGGACGCTGCTGCCCATCGCTCTGGATAGAGGCCCTAGTCTCCCTATGTGACATTCACGAAGGGGAGATGGAATGGTGCTAAATTATTAATCAGGTAACTTCACTGACTAAATTAATATTGGTTATCTCATTAACCAACTGGTTGACAAAAATAATTGGTAATTTACTTTTTAAACGTGTTATTTTGAAAATAGTTTGACGTCAGATTGTAGTCGGGTTAACGTCACAGTTTTTCTAAGAGAGTTTTTCTATGGACCATTTGTCGATAATGTAACTCCCTACTAATAATGTCTTGAAATAGATATATACAGATAAGCTTTATTTTTATTTAAAATCACTCTCGGATAGGTATCCAAGAAGTCCTACAGTACTGATAGTTTTATTGTGGTTGTGTTTCAAACGAAAGCCGCTGTTTGAGAACCGACACGAGATATCAATCTGATATTCATTTAATATGTATGTGTACGAATAAAAAAAGAAAAAAAAAACGGATTGTTGTAGAGAAAAATGTTATTTAATGCTAATACTATAATAACTGGTGGTAGGTCTCTTATTGCAGATGCAGGTCACGGCACAGTGCCACCATTATGAAAGCGACGAGGATACCGCACAGCACACGCTCGAGGAGTGCCCTGAGTTGGCTGCCGAGCGGCGGAT
Source organism: Diloba caeruleocephala (assembly GCA_947459985.1). NCBI lineage: Eukaryota > Metazoa > Arthropoda > Insecta > Lepidoptera > Noctuidae > Diloba > Diloba caeruleocephala. Next base: position 17,528,386 of record OX381615.1, read on the forward strand.
CCTGGTTAGTCAGATTGAGCAAGGCTATGTTGGCCGAGCATAAAATTGGAGGGCAGTGGTCTCCATCTGCGGGAACGTCATTCTCCAGAAGGAAATTGCGAGTGAGATCGGGAGAGGGCCGATCCCGCACGGAGAAGGACGAGATGGTGCCGAGGTCACAATCACCCCGGCGTACAACATGCCTGAGCTCTCTGCCATACAGTGATGCTATATAGGGGGATCTCAGAGGTCGCGAGCGAATTCTGCACCGAAGGTGGGCTCCAGGTCCTCGTAGGATCACACTGGAACCCCCATTGATGCCTGCCTTTAGGCATATCTGGGTAGTGTTTACTGTAAAGCGGTCACCCCTTTTAGCAGAGGGACGGCGACTGTAAAAAGGTCACCCCGCAGGTGCTTCTCGGGGAGGATTGGAAAGGATCCCCCCAAGCCTGGCTCTTCACTGTACTCTGGTGAATTCTACCCATAATTACGACACGTGACATATAACCGATCAGTGGCATGTGGCAGTGGACGTATTTAGTTACGATATGTACAATAATTATACCTAATATTAAGTAACAAAATACAGCCTACATAGGATAAATACGTACACATTACCAAGAACGGGAGGAGGAATAAATTATAAGTGTTAGTTAGTTGGGAATAATGCATAAGGAGGGACGGGAGGGACTTTCTAATCCGTCGCTTTGATGCTTAATCTGTTATTAACGTGAGAGTAAAGCCGATGCATGTGGGATTAACCCTATTTTCATGTCCTTGATAAATGTAACTAATCACTTTATTAATCAGATTCTGTTTGATTATAGGCGGCTTACTGAAAAGTCTATTTCATTAAGTCATGTGAACGTTCACAGCGGTACATTACATATCCGGCATAAACAATTAAACACTATTGGCATAGTACATGGATCAACGATAAAATTAACATAATGCTCCATATTTAGTCTTATTTAGTAATGTGATATGAGTTGCGACGCCTCTAGCAAAGACAGCGCTAAAATCTCAAAATCGCAAGGAAAACGATTGCGGATAAAAGCTCAAATACCAAACCCAGATTAAAGCGAAAATTTCACCTTTGGCCGCCAGGGAGCAGTAGGCCATGACACGGCTTTGTGTTGGAAGATAAAGCAACATCTAGGTATACCTCGAAACCTAGTGATTCAGTATAGTGATGTTGTTTCGGTTTGGGAACTAGCAAACAAAGATTTGTTGAAATGTTAGCTGTGGTAGTTTGGAATCTCGAATCATTTATTGTTGTGTTGAAAGGGAGCTGTTTCAATGTTGTATTGGAAAAATAATTGGACTACATGAAAAGAGCTCTACGTGTGACGATGCCTAATAATTTCCAGCACATCCCGGGCAGTCAGCCCCGTCACTGACCTTGCTGACTCGGTAATCGTTTTACCAAGGCATGGGGCTTTCCGTGTGTAATCTAACTCGTGCGACACGAGAGAAGAAAATGAGTAGACATTATAATGTGTGGCGTCCAGATTAAGAATATAGCACCACTCCATCTTGTCGTGAGAGATGAATAAGGGAGTTTAAGTCAGAGGGATGGACAGCAGCGTTCCTTTTGTGGAACCACAGAAATAGGAAATAAGGAGAAGTGGAACGGCGGCGTAACCGTACTACCGCGACATGCACAACCCGGACCATTCGGAACAAATGGCCGTTTTATAACATCAGTTGAGATTCGATCGCGTAAGTGAAACTTTGTTAAAGTATCGTGTTGTTCGGGGATAACATGCAAAAATTGAAGCGAAAATAATAACTTTATCAAGCAAGGAATCATATACAAGTGAAAGAATTTTCTTGTATTTGTCAAAAAAGAAAGTTTTCTTTTTTAAGTCACATTTTGATTGATGGAGCAGAACGACATTAATATTTTTGTACGAAATACAATGTTTCTTAACTACCACTCTTAACTAGCAATCGGTGAATAACAAACGCAGTGAATAGAACAGCGAATGGTACTCCCAATAAACTTACGCGTTGCGTCGTACGGCTGCCGCATACAGTCCGTACGCTCGGCATGATTGGCTACCTACAAAGTCGTGGGTGTGTTTTAGTATTAGTAGCCAATTATAATGTTGTGTTTATTCAGTTCATTGGATGAGAACTTGTAACTGTGTGCATTAGTGTGTTTTTATGAAGAATGGAAGGGGAAAAGTGGGTTTCTAGGCTTGCATACTTTCAATAACTTTGTGTGGAACAGTAGCCATTTTGCGCTCACCGATCCACCTACCAAGCATTGAGAGTACTTGCAAATTCACCCAAAATTACGACACATCAATTATTCTATAAATCTATATGTCCTTTGGCTGATATGATCATACAATTAATGTTAATAATTTCTAATTAGTTATTCATTATTGGTTATTTGTTTCGTATTATTACTTATTGTTACCTGCTTGTTAACCGCTACAATTTAATTTATGTTATTTCCGTGAATCCTTATAAGGTCCTATCAGAAAATCAGCGCTGTAACTTCGTTGCAGCGTGTGCTGAGATAGGGTCCTTTTTTGGTCTTGCATGTAATTGAACAATAATTTATTTTAATAATGTTATTGTATTTTTTGTTAATTTATAATGTTAATTGGTAATAACTATTATTTTATGATTATTTTATTACTTTTTATTTATATTTTATTATTGATTTACGCCAATTGAATGTAATGCAAAGCCAAAATATATTATTTCTTTGACTTTGACAGCCAACGCCACCCCACCCCAGTGGGACACTGTTCCGACAGCGAGCGGGCGCGAAGAATCGCATCGATTGTCAACCTCCACTGCCGGAAGCCAAACTGAATTTCGGCCAGGTCAGGACTCACTCGCGACAGGTGCTCAACGAGTCTTCGGATAATTATTCTCTCAAATAGCTTCGAAGCCTCATCGATCAGGCAAATGAAACGAAAACGCAGAAGGAGACTCCACGGGCCTTCCTTCTTTCTTTAACAAAACCAAACCGGCTTCCTTCCAGTCGGGCGGGAACACGCTTCGACGGAGTCAGCTGGTGAACAGCCGCCTCAAGCGGTCCCCAAGAGACTGCAGTGCATACACCCATGCTCGGCCCGGTACAGTGCAGCGAGCCTTCAAGCGGCTAATAGCTCGGTCTAACTCCCTTTCCAAAACCTCAAACCCCTCGGCCCAGTCCAAGGTAGTCAGGGGTGGAGAGGAACTGGGACGATCCCAGACCGCCAGAAAGAGCGTTGAAAGTACCCGTTGATATGCTTATAGGCTTGGCACCAGTGGCCGGCTCTAGTGTAGTCATACGACATGCCCCTTAGGTGCCGAAGATGACCGCTCCAATGGTTGTAGTTGGTAGGAGTCCAGCATGGCCCTTCGCCCTTCCCCAGGGTGGAGGAAGATCGGAACGAATTTGACCTGGGCCCATTTTCTTTGTGTACTGCACATTGCATTTATACGGCAGGTATACGTTACGTAGCTGTACGTAAGTATATAGAACGAATGAAATAAATGCGGTATATTTCCGTTCGCTATTTCATTTCAATGGATGCTATTCGCCTAAACATCAGAAAATATTAAAACAATCATCCCAAAGGCTCCATAATTCCTTTTGATGAAAAATTGGGCAACTATCGTCCAACTGGACTACCAGCACTATATGCGCGCATACGCTACATCGACTATAAAGTCAGCTGACTATTGGTAGAATCTACAGTGATAAAATAATCCTATGTCCGTCCACGCAATCAAAAAGTCAGACGATCACAAGTTCAGTTCGATCAGGAAACCCAAAATTACTCTTTTTCTTCTTGCTATAATAGCACCAGTTATCTTTGTATTAGGAACCATTGTCTGTAGTCGGTTTCTAACGTAAAAGCGCGATTTCAACTCACTAATCGGTATAGTGGCGCACCGCCATTAGAAGAGCCCGATGGCCGATAATATGATCGCAATCAGCAATCTCAATCAACCAAAACCGTTTCATGCGCTAGGCGACTAGAGCACCTTGGTACATGCGAAATGATCAACTCCATTTCGATCTTAACTTGCCGACCATCAGACAATTTATGAAACGTGCGTCCAAACACTATTTCGATTCTATCCTGTCCCACCCAAATCCCCTAGTGGTATCAGCCGCCGATTACCAACACTCCCGTATCAGTAAAGTACGCCGCCCGAGGCACGTACTGGTCGATCCAGACGATGAAATCACGTTAGATCACATAAAGAGACTCGCGTTGTCTCATTCACTTCACACCCGACCGTTTTACCGCCCTCGCCGCCGCCGCCGCCTCACCGACGTCGCGGAGGCCTATCGCCGCGTCGCCATCCGTTCAAGTTAGTACTCCTGCCTCCCGTCTCTTGCTCGCGCCGGCCCATGCCAAGCTTGTAGTTTTAAATGTCCCTTAATACATTTTAAATAATACCAATCCAGCTGTCCCCAAAACAATAGCTTAGCGCAAGTTGCTTAGTTTTTAATATTAATTTTAAGCCTGGCTGGAGGCCTTTTTTGGCTTCGCCAGAAATGATCGGTTGAGCAACCACATTTCCAGGAAATGTATGCGAGAAACACAACATAAAATAAAATGTCAATCAAGCCAGCAAGATCAGCCTACTAAAACTCTGCAGTAAGTTCTAGCTCTTTAATATGATTTCTAACATTTCATTGATCCACGACGACCGTATATAATATTATCGGACTAGTCCCATGCCATGCTAAGTAACCCTAAAGAAAATAAGCCCTCAAAATAAAATACTCTCTTAGAATCTGCTACGAAATAAAAGATATCAAATACGTATCATTTGAGCTAAAAAAGTTCAGATAGTAAATCAAAGTTTATATGAATAGTCAAGTCCAATAAAATATTTTATTCATCCCTTGCCATAAGGAACTTGAAAGTTATAGCTTTTAAAGCATTATGCATTTTATCGTCATCATAAAGTAGTGAATGCGATAAGTTGTGAAGGAAAAAGGATCATAAATTTCAAATGAAGGATTTCATCCTTTATATTAGCTTTTAATCTGTGAAAATAACTTGATGAATGCATGGCTCCACTCGCTTGTAAACTGGTTTATATTATATTTTTATGAAAAGTAAGAACGTGAATCCATTTTTTGAAAAACAACATACAACGTCATCAACGTCTGCGTTGTTGGTTTGGTGGTTTAAGCGAAGAGATGTAGGATATATATCGTTGGAGAAACTTAGTTTCGCATATATTAATCTGGATAAATATGTTTTCACTGTCGGGTAATTTTTGGAGCCATGCCACTGGGATCCGTTAGCGGACAAACCAACAATGCAGACGTTGATGACTTGTATGCTGTTTTTCAAAGAATGCATATGCAAATAAAAATGCTTGTGCGTCACGTAAAAGGTGAATATGTTTAAAAAAATTATACAACATGGTGACTGGCACGTCATTAACCCGATGGTAAGCGTCACGCCTACCCATAACAATGCTACCCAGGACGTACGTGAGTGCGTGCTCATATCGAGTGACCCAGGGGTACCAGGACACATGCCACCGTGTGCGTAGCACAGCAAACGAAGAGCTACCTTACCTAGCCTCACCCCCCGACCAGTGCCTGGAAGGTACCCATTTTACCGTCCCATCCCCTCCACTAGTGTGTGAACACTAAAGGCGTAGAACCAATGGGCGGCCCTTATTTGAATAATTGTATTTGCTGATGAATGTGTGCATTTAAGAATAAATCTTTTTATTAATTTTCTTTCTTTCTTTGTCTTACGAGGACCTGGAGCCATCCTTCTTGGCAAAGCTGATTTGATTAGTTTCCTTGTGTTTATTATACAGGCATGGCAAGCGATCAAAGGCTTACTTAATCATGTGACGAAGTCATCCTTCATCTTCATTGCAATGAACCTCTTTCATGACTTCATACCTTTTATCTCCATCACTCTCCACTTCATGATTCATTCTTTGTTCAAATCAAAATTCGAATTTAGTACTGTGGTATCGAACCTTTACATATTTGGATCATCATCATTACACATTGGATTCTGAACGCTAGTTGTTGGACACGCAGCTGTCACCTGACAAATAGTCTCCTGCAATATTCCAATTAAATATTTTTAACAAGCTTTAATTTTGTGACAATAAAGCTTTATTGTAAATAATTTAATCATCAGTATGAAGTGTTGAGGTTGTGAATAACAATATACCAATATATAACATCTGATACGTTTCATTCAATATCATTAAGTGAACTCCGTAATTTGCTGCCGTGGAGAGAGCCTCCTTGTTGAGCTAACCGGGAAGGAAACACGGAGGGAGGCACTCCGCGACAATCATAAGTATCAACAATGGACATCAGTGAACTGATTACTGATGCGGTATCAGCCTAAGACTTAAGATTGCATGCCTTATGTTCTGGCAAACTGACTGGATGTTCCTACCCTTCACCTAGTAGTTGTTATGGCGAGTGAAATAGAACTGTAGTACCGCCGCAGTCTGGTTTGTCAGACTTCACACTGCTACTAAATTCATAATTTCGTATGTAATGTTACATATGGTTCCTGGCAAAGAATAGACCACCTCCGGCCACCCATTGGTATCGGAAACGGCAACTAAAAGTTGATATCAACTGAATGGGCAGCAGTGTTCTCTTCTCATTGTAGTGATCATTAGAAGCCGCATGTACAGCAGTGGATGTTTACGGGCTGATGTAATACCTGTTCATAGACTTTATTCGGGACACTTCCCAACAAGAAAGCTTAGACACCTCATAAAAAAATAATGACGGGCAATTTCATTAATTCATATTCGTACATTTGTTGCTGAAATTTGTCAAGAATCAAAGGCGATGGGTAAAAGTATTAGTGAAGAAACTGAAAATCACTGGATTTATTTTCAGCGAATATTTATGTAATACATTTTAGCAGAATCATCATCCACTGCCGCAAATATTCTCTGTAATTTGAGTACTTGTAAATGTTACTCGTCATTACAAAGCTTGTTTTCATTTTGTTACTTCCTTATTTTAAAACGTAAAATGTTTAATGAATATATTAATGTTCGGGTATGATGTGACTAAAATATAATAACGGATAAAAGTTCCTAAACAAATAAAGATAAAAATATACGTGTGGCAGTGTTCTTCCGTGTGTTAATAACAACGCTCTGCGATCACCAATCCTCCTGCTGAGCGTCGTTATGTAGCAATATAAACTTTCATCATAGGGAATATTTTCAAGCCCACGTTTAGAAGACAACGATGAGAGAAATATAGAAGGTATTATATACATAGCATTTATTTGTTTTATTTAACTAGTACATATTTTAAATATTATATTTGTATAGTATAAAATATGTACAACATTGTACTTGTACACCTAGACTGCCCGTTATCCGTTTCCTGTTTGCAAATCCATCCAAAGGTTGTCTAGAAGAGATCGCTGCATGCGATAAGACCGCCCATTGTGCATTGACTATTGTGACCTATTGTTTTTCCTTGTTTTTGTTATGTGGTGTACAATAAAGTGTTTATAACTAAATAAATATAGTCCTTGGTTAATTATATTTGTCTCGTCTCTTTTGCTTATTAGTAAGACCACATTATACGCGCAAAACTAAAATAATCCTGCGGCAGCGGCTTCAGATTATATAATATATTGGTAGCCTTTGATGATGTATTTACATGCATATAAACCTGACTATCAACTGACAATGTAAGATTCTGATGCGCACTTAAATATCTTGCTAATGGTAGCATTCTGTATCGGGTAGAACATCCTTAAAATTTGGTTAAGCGGATGTTTCTATGCTTCGATGCTTTCACGGCTGTCAGGTCTGGTCAGGAAATTATAAGCACCCATGGGTATCGTAAAAGGTGACTGAGAATCAAGAGGATGGGCAGCAGCCTGATCTCATGCTAATAACAACGTACTGTAATCACCGATCCGCAGCCAAGCGTGGTGATTATGGCAATATCCCTATGACTGCTGAGTCTGAGTATAGTGATCATTGGGAGGCCCATTTCTGGAGGACATTTACTGGCTTATATGTGTGTGTGAATATACTTGAAAGTAAAGTGAACAGTTACATTTATTTTCTTTTTACTTGGTAAAATAATTTAAGCAATAAATTCTCTCTTTATTGTAGGACAGTAATAAAAACTTCCAATACCAAGCGTCTTACCAAAAAAATACTTTCCAAGTCTTTAATTTTCATTCAGAGAAATCTACCTCGAATTCCATTATAAGAATCCCATTTCAGTTCATGAAAAGCGTGTTTAATACCTGAGAACTTAACATGGAGGCTCCGGTACCGATGTATTTGTAATAGTAAAATATTTTGTTCCAATAAAAAATCCACAAACATTTCGTGTTGCCTATAAGTTAAAAATCCAGGGTGACACTTAATTACCGCGGAACTGGGTAGGGCAGGGTAGCCAAAACAAGTCGTTTTTTCAGTTAAACTTTTTACCCCTCGGACGGTAGGTATTCAATTAGTTAAATTAATCGGCGCAGTCGCTTTGCGTTATTTTTTTTATTCACATCGTTTTCCTTTGTATACTGAAATAGTCTGCTTTAGGAAAACGAAAAAGGTTCTTTCAAACGCAACTTCGGTTTACGGTGAATAACAATCCTAAAATAATATTTAGGAACGTAACCGATAACTCGTCTGTTATCGTTGAACATGGTTAAAATTCTAAAATATTAATTTTAAGTATTTACAAAGGATTGAGTAACACATTGGGGAATTATTTATTATAAGTAAACTGTGTGGTACCGGTACCTCGTGGGGTGCCAGCTAATATCAACCCATCTCATTCTGTGGGTGACGTTAAATGCGACCAAGGGATTAGCCAGCAGCGTCAGCGTTGAGTACATTTACAAGGTAACTGCAAGCGCCAACCCGCCTGTCAAGCGTGGTGATTATGGCAAAACCACCCGATGAGCGTACAACACGAACACCGATAGTTGTGGCGATCTTTGGAAGAGGCCGATGTCTGGCCATGGACGTTTGTTTTCCGGTTAGAATTATGTATAATATTGCCATTAATAAGTTTCGTCGCTCACACCGCGCGACCTCCGGGAAGACGGCGGTGCGCACGTGGTAAAGTGCCGGCGCAAATCGAGGCTTGGGGGGATCCTTTACAATCCTCCCCGAGAAGTGCCTGGGGGGCGGCCTTTTTACAACTGCTTGCCCTCCGCTAGAGGGGGTGACCGCTTTACAGTAATTCCCTCCGAGATGTGCATAAAGGCGTGGCACTATAGGTGGCCCGAATTTCCATGTAGAATTTCCACTGGAAAACAATAAAAAAAATTGGAGTCCGGCCGGCAAACCCCGTCCCCGGGGTGAAGGAAGTTCGATGTACAATTTCCACTGGACGTCAGATAAGAAAAAGGGGCCACCCGGGTACCACGGGATATAAGAAAAATGAGAAGTGTGCTTAGTTAGGTAGGCTTATTTTATAACGTTTATTCTTTAAGCCGTGGCGCGGCCTACTTGCCGTGGCATACCGGCTGACAGTCCGTTTCGTATTTTAAATACACAAGGTAACTAGCATATTTATCTGAATGTAAATTAATAACAATTTGGAGAAAATAGCTTCAGCACCTATATTTACCTATACCTGTAGTTTTTTACTAATCTGTAATAGATAAAAATAGTTATTGTGAGTGTACCTTAGGAGATAGACACATGCTATCGCGGTCTTTTCTGTATGCCTTTTTAAGACTAAATTATTTATGTGCGTTATTTTGATGTATCTCATATGATTTTATCAGCGTCAGCCATGTACGTTTTAAACAGTATTTTTGAAAAAATACCGTCATAGTATATAAAATATTTACAAACTATATACATTTATCTTCCTCGTTTATCGTTGTTTTATTAGTGAAAATCGTGTCAAAATCCGTTGTGTGGTTTAGAAAAAGTAAGCGGAGAAACAGACAGAGGCAGATAGCGTCTTTATTTTATACTATTTAGACATAATAGCTTTATTAAAATAATATCAGCCTCTAACTATCGCACTACAGTTAAAAGGCCTCTTCTCATTTAGAGAAGCAACGAGTTTTCGTCACAACTCTCACTGCGTATTGGCCGTTTCAGATCACTAGATCGGGATGTACGTAAAAGTCAATGGTGTCTATTTATTTATTTTAAGGAGAAACAAACAGTAGTATATTAAGTCTTATACAATGGTTTTAAAACTAGACTAAATAAATATACTACCCACTACATTTTCCACAGATTACTTTATAGAATTTAAGTTGTTAGCAGAAGTTAACTGTTGTACAGCAATTTTACTTTATGAAGCAAAATTAAAGGTTAATAGAAACAAAAGTTTTCAACTAGAAAGAAAAAAAAGGAAATCACAAAAATGTATTTTCTTATATTAACTACGAAACTACATCATCATCATCATGTCAGCCATTGGATGTCTAGTGCTGAAAAATGTCCTCCCCCATAGATTTCCACATCGATCGGTTACATACCGCCCGCATCCAATGAGTCCCAGTGACCTTCATCAGCTCACCTGTCCACCACGTTGGATGTAGTACCACGCGGCGTTTTCCTGTGCGCGGTCTCCACTGGACTAGTAAGCTGAAGTGGAAATGGGCGGAACGCATTTCTCATAGAACTGATAACCGTTGGGTACAAAAGCTCTCGTGTACAGACCGTGCGAAGGAAAATAATGCACATATATACTGATGTAACAAAGCTGAAGAGTTTGTTTGTTTAAACGCGCTAATTTCTGGAACTAACAGTCGGATTTGAAATTATTTTTGCATTTGAACGCTCAATTTTTTGAGAAATGTTATAGGCTATTTAACATCATGCTACGTCCGTTAGGAGCCAAGCAAAAATAAAAAAAAAGAACGCTATGCGGTGGTTCGGAGGCCGAGGGCGGCCGCCTAACGTGGACCGAGCATTACCGGGAAGAGCCGAACTTTGCATGCCTATGTCAAGTGGTACGGTTGGTGCAGTGGCTGATAGTCTAATGCCACGCTTCGGGTAACGGGTTCGATTATGTGGGTTCCTCAAAAAAACCGGACTAGTGCGAGTTGAACTCCCGTGGAGAGGGCTCTGAAATTGCTGAATATATAGTTTATTGTTGATTTCGGTCTTGTACCAATAACTTATCCCAAGAACAAACTTAACATCGTAGTTGAAAAACATGTTCTGCCATACATTACCACCGCAAACGTAAGTTTGTACGCACAATATTAAAAGATTTGCCATGTTACTTTAAGACCATAGACTTAAAGATCTAAAGATAAAGAGCTATTATCCCATTTTTTTTTCAAAATTTTAGGCTTGTTAGTTTCGGAGATAAGTTTGGCATACCCAATGGCAAATTTTCGTCTATTTTCTTAAATAACTTTAAAACCATTTATTTTAAAATTATAAAATAAATGAGATCCTCACAACAAGCCCTTCCATTTCATGTGTTACACGGTACAGTTTACAAAACTTTATTCTTTAATTTTCTATGTTGCCCCTCAAAAGTGACGCCCATGTTCAAAATTCATTTATTTACGTTACACATCCGTGTTTGGGTTGCAAAAATCCATATATGTACCAGATTTCAACTTAATCAGTCACGTAGAATCAAAGAAAATTGGCTATGACAGACGGACAGACACATGAGTGATCCTATACTTGTACCGCCGTTTTTTGCTTCGGACGTTCGGAACGCTAAAAATGGTATAAAATATGAATGGTCTTTTTTGTACTACCTAGCAACGAGACGAGCAAGACCTGGTGGTAAGCAAGCCTACCCATGACAATAATTGTAATGCTACCCAGAACTGGTCCTTCGTTGCACCACACCGAGCCTGTCATTAGTTTAGTCTCTTATGCCCAGTAGCTACAGTGTCCTTCAAACTGGGACACAGTAATATCTAAACTTGAACACTACTTCTTATCAGCGAATATCTGGCAATGGGGTGGTACTTATCTGGCCGGACTCTTGTAAGAGACCTATCATCGGTGCCTTATATTTAAGGCCCCTTTAATTTATTATTTTTTCTGTTTTCGCTGGATATGTTTTTAAGTCTGTTCATTTCAATTAGTTATTTCTATAATTTTAGTGTACGAGTATTGTCATCAGAACTGAACAAACTTCCAAAGTTTCATGTCCATGCTATTAGTAGCGGTAAGCCGTTGAGAAGTATACTCATGAAGAGAAAATAAGAGACTAAACAACTAATATCAAGAGTGGTGTCATGCAGGCAAAATTCTGGGAAGTATAACAGTTGTAATGGACATGGATGCATACCACCAAGGGAATAATATGCACATTTCGTCAACGGGATGTATAAAAAACAAACAAGAAATATTTATTATATCTGGTAATATCATACTCGAAATTTGAATATAGCGAAAGCTGATTAAATATGATTATCATAGCGTTTTACGTTCAATAGGATAACAATTTTGCTCATTTTCTGAAGTGAATTTTATTATTGGAACTTTTGCCCGAGGCGCGGCTATCATCGACAGAAAGTTAAATATTCTAATCCCATGCGATATTTTTTCGGGGGTGAAGGACCGTTTTATGGGGTGAGGGAACGAAAGCAGTGTGGTGTTATATCTTTAGGTAGATAGGTATTTATTACAAAAAGGGTCTTTTAGTTATCCGGACGAGATTTATGATTGATTAGAGTCAAAATTATACCTATAATTCGGAAAATCTCGAATTTTATTGATATTTTCACTAAATAATGGAATGTTTAGTTCTCGTAATCAAAAATGCTCTAAAATTATATGTAGGTACTAGCAAACAACATTAAACGTGAATGATCGAATGAGTCATGCTTTGATCGTCAATGGATCGAAAATCGATCGAAGCCAAAACGGTAAAGACTAGAGATTGAGATCAAACTGAAATTGGACTGAACTTTAAGAGGAGTAGAATACCAATTAGCAGTCGGTTCATAATTTAATCTCAGTCCGGTCAACTTTTAAGTAATTACGAGAATTTACTCTCTGAACATTTCTATCTATCAATCTATCGCGGAAGCTTACGATCTACAGTGACCAATGATATTCTACCATAGATATGTTACGTCCATATTAAATGGCGCGCAAAATTCAGTCTCGCTGTATGTATAAACCTACAAATCTACCTATGCTGTAAGAAAGAAGATACAAAAACTACGAGAATAAAAGAGATAGCTATCTAAAATGACAACACGAGTACTCGATGTCTTTATCGCACCTGTAATAGAATATATGTGCTGTCTCTTTTCTTTGCTTGACCTGGGTTTTCTTCGAGAATATTATTCTTTAAGTAATTTGAATAGTATTTTTATGCAAATAAATTATTTTATTTGTTACGTGTGGTAAGATATCCCTAGTTCTTTATTCATGTTTCCTTGATCATTTGTGCATTTTCTATGTACGCACGACGGCATTGTTATCATGTAATTAATAAAAAAATTAGATTATGACAGCATATGCTCGTTGTTCTGTTTTGGGCGAGCTGATTGCAAAGTGCTACAATTGGGGGAGTTTTGGTTCTTACTTTTGATGCGTATGTAACATATCTACCTCTTTTAATATATAATATCATTGACAGTGACCATCTTACTTTGGAATGTAGTCATCTAAAAGCGATATTACAAAAAGCCTACAGATTTAGAATACTAACAAGTACAAATCCCTTAATACATCGGTATGAACAGCAATTCAGTACTCAAAGGATTATAAGCCGATTCACACATCACATTATTCACATAACACGTCAGCGTAGACGTAAATAAATATCGTTGCATACGTCACGTTGCATGATTCGTGCGGTAACACCGCATTGGCAAGCATCGAGGCAGCCCAGGCACGTTGCAAGCAACGCGACGATCCCGTGACGTGTAAATATACCGGAACGTAGGGTTGCTCGAACAAGGGATTTACTAGGATTTGTCTTAGTCGCGAAGTATTCCCGCCGGATTCGAAGCGTACATTTCCCTTTACTAAATGTTGGACATTGAGTTTTTGAGGATTCATTATTTATTTTTCAGGATTGCGAGTTGCCACTAAAGTATTTTTTTTAACTGCGTATCGTAGTATCAGTTGTTAAAAGTTATCACTATAAACCACATTTATGTAATACTTGCAATTTCAAATCTAAAACTCACCTCTGTATTAAGTTCGTGTATTTCTGGACTGGACTTTGGTTAATTCTGTGAAAAAGAAAAATAATTTATGAAGCACACAGTATTCACTGCTTAATTATTGTCCTAACTGGTTTTTTTTACCATATAAGAAATAATTACATCAATTCTTAATTAAATACATTTAAATCTTCAGTTATACCGATTTCAATCCGTGTGGTGTCCGGATTAAGAATATATCACCACTCCATCTCCTCCCGTGGTGTCGTAAAAGACGACTAAGGGTCACTAAACCAGAGGGATGGGCAGCATCAGCAGCGTCCTTTCTGTGGAACAGTAGCCATTCTGCGCTCACCAACCCGCCTGCCAAGCGTGGTGAGTACTGGCAAATTTCTCCCAATATGATGACACAGTTGTGGAATCCTATGGGGAGACCTTTGTTCAGTAGTGTTCGTTGTATGGCCAATATGTATACCAATTTCTGTCAAAAGTATGAATTTAGGAAACTAATCTACATCTGATTTCAACCTTTGACTACATTGTTTATGGCGTACATACAGAGTTGTGTGCTATATATTTACCAAATTGTATACTATAAAAAAATAGCTCAATAGACATATAACGTATTTCTGTTAATAATTTTTGGCAAAATGATTTTCCGGTACGAAACTAGAATTTCCACTTAGAATAGCAACACACAAGGTAAAAACCAAACGTACTGGTAAGAATCATTTAGGGACGTATGATATTGCCAAGGTATTGATAGCTCTACTCATTACTTGTACTGAAAGAAAGTATCGATACTTGCTCATTGCTCGATCAAACAGTCTCGATATCTACATGTATCAGTCAGTTTATTTGCAGGTCAAGTGTCAACCTAGTACTAAAGTAATATGGTAATATGGGTATATAAGTGATATGGCCGTTGGCTAACAGCTACAGTAATGAGTGATAAGTACTTTTATTCGATACCATACATTGCATCCGATACCCACTCGGTACTCTGTCATAAATTGTCGATGCAAAAGTCCTTACCATCGAAATGAAAGTATCGAGTAATTATTTGTATTTACTCGTATCGTCATCCCTAGACACATTCCGATTAATGACGCTAATGTTGTGACGTCATAATGGAAGTCTGTTTTTGTTTATGTGTTTGACTTTTCCGTGGAGAGGTTATATTAGAACACTACAGAAAGAATTTATTATATTATTTATCGATCGAAGATATATGCCTTACTACCTACGTGATATTTAATATTCACGGTCCTTAAATAGTATCTACTTCCAATACATGGATTTTTCTAGATTATTTCAGGTTTTCGGCCAAGTTGATTTGATGGAATCTGGATACGGCATAGACTTGAAAATCAAACATCTCCTTTTGATTCTGACTATTTTTCGTTCGGGGCACCAGTGCCGATATGTAGGGCTTTGCAAGTTTTGTATTATACTTTGATGGTTACTAACCAACTGTGACAGTATGTTAAACTACGAATATGTTTACAACCAGCTTGCCAACATTTTACATAAATCAATATACGGTACTCGGATCTAGCGCCTCAAAGAACAAAACTATTCGGATGCAAAATTGTTTCTACCTACAGCTGTGACCTTTTTTTTTATTGATGCCCAGTGGAAATTCTTCATGAACTTCCTTCACCCCGGGGAAGGGCGAAGGGGTATGCCGGACTCCTACCGGCTAAAACCACTGGAGCGGTCATCTTCGGCACCTAAGGGAGGCTCCAGGTCCTCGTATGATCACACTAGAACCTACAGCTGTGACCTATGTGATATCATAAAAAATAAAAATAAAAAAAACCAGAAAATTCAACAAATCAAAATAAAGATAAAATGAACAATCGCCGGAGTAAAAGTCGACAAAGTAAAACATTATTTGTTAAGCACATTACATGCGATCATCTGCGTAGTCCCTCAGTTGGCAGCCCTACTTGAAAGTAAAGTCCCTAGCAACCGTTACGATACGTGTTCTACATGCCGTTGAAGCCGTGTTCTGTTAAACCAGTATTAAATAAATTTGTTTTTATTTTTCATTTTACATACAAAACTTGTCGAGGATCTCTTTATAATCTATATTAGAATATAAATGATTGGTTCGTGCGTACAAAAAGCCAATTGTCAATAGACAGGGGACTGACGATCTTGTTGTAGAGAAATTCTTAAGTGTGAACAGCAGTGAACAATAATAATATATAAACCGTATAAGGGTAAGGGTTACCCCCTTACCCTCGTACGGTTTACATATATATATAAATATGCCTGTTCACCTGTATTTAAGCTATTTTTAACTGGTGGTAGGCTTATTGCAAGTCTCCGTAGGCGGCACCGTAGTGGCAGAATATTATAAATCTTATATAATTTACTAATCCTGACTTTGCATAGGAGTATGTACTAATAAAGAAAATGAGGAGTGCGCTTAACAAGAAATTATTAAGTATGTTATTTATTGTATAAGGCTTATTTTATAGACTGTGGCGTGTTGACGGCGTGCCGGCGACCACCCCTTTCACTGCGAACGATTTTTTAGTTGCTCGTAATTCTTAATCGATGATATCACTATCACACACATACTTATTCATTTGAATGATATATACTATAGTGTACCAGACAATTTTAGCCTATATTAAATGCACAAGGTAACTAACATATTTATCTGAATAAGGATTAATAATGAGCTGGAGAAAATAGCTCCGCAAATAACCTATATTTTTTACTAATCTGTAATCTTCTTTTTAATTTATATACATCATTGTCTGTAATAGATAAAAATAGTTATTGTGAGTGTGTTTAAGAGATTAGATCTACAATTTTCCGGTACATTGTTTTCATGAAAGTGCTTAGATTTGACCAACGTTAACCATGTAGAAAACAGTTTTTTTTAACAAAACACCGTCATAATTCAGCCATTATGAAAAAATATTTATAAATCATATACAAACAAACCTTCCTTGCTTATCATTCGTTTTATTAGTGAAAACCGTATTAAAATCCGTTGCGTGATTTAAAAGTAAGCGGAGAAACAGACAGAGACTGATGGTGAATTTGTTTTATACTATTTATTATTAATTAGTAGTAAACTGTTAGGTTTTCGCGATTATGACTCATTGTAATAAAAACACATATAAACGGATTACATTGCGTTTATTGTAGATTTTTGTTTTTCCTGAAGTTTCGAATACTTTGCAGCATTCGTGATCGCACTCGTCGTTACTGTCTGCTCGTGACTACGGACGCTGCAAAATGTTCGAAACGTAGAAATATTTTAATTTATATATTTATCGTACATGCATTTATGTTCCACTATTCAAAGTTGCTTAATTGTGTATTACACGTATGATTTTTTCAGGTATTGTTATGAACAAACGTGAGTGTGTATAGGGTAGAACAATTAAATATTGTTTTATTTCATTTGTATTTCATATATTTGTGTATTAATAATATAAAATTTGTATGTTATAGGCCTGCACATTGCACGTATAGGATACTGTACGTAAGTATATAGAATGAATGAATAAAACGCGATATATTTCCGTATGCTATTTCAGTTCAGTAGACTTCAAATTAACATTAATTTAGTTTTACGCTCAAATCAAAATACAAGCTTTTCCGACCTTAATTCCAACATTCATACAATGTGTTTTACACTACCCCCATAAGAGTCCTCTTTCAAGTCTCATACTTATCTCCATTTATCACAGGAAGCAATAAAGACGCTCGTAGTAATATATTTGCGTCTTGGTCCCGCACATTGTTGCTAATGATACTGTTCGCAAATAAAAGGGAAGCTTTTAGAAATTGTGGACACATGAGGATGTCGAGAGGAGGCACTTAATAGCACGTGTTCATTTCGTTTTTGACAAATCGTTCCATGTGAGTTCTCTCGTCATAGGCGACTGGTGAGTGATGCGAGGTGACACTACCTGATGGTGGCTCAAAACCACGCAATGCGACATTATATAATATGACTCAACTGATAGAATCCTTGTCCGGATTCTTAATTTTGCACCACTTCATCTCCTCTCGTAGATGTCGTAAAATACTTAGGGACTTTAAACCAGAGGGATGGGCAGCAGCGTCCCTTCTGAGGAATAGTAGCTATACTGCGCTCATCAACCCGCCTGCAGCGTGGTGAGTATTGGCAAATTCCCCCCAAAATAACACACGGCATGTAACCGTCCCCATACACGAACGGTTACTTGCCGTGTAACCGTTTGTTCGGGGTTTTTGCGGGGAATTTGGCCTAAGGCCTTTGTTGAGTGGTAAACGTTTTTTTGGCCAGTATGAACAAAAAGAGTTCTGGCTTAAAAAATATCTGCTCTACGCCGCATCATATTTTTTAAGAAGAACAGGTGAGCATTCGTGTCGCCTGAGCGATCACCGCTGCCCATAAAAATCGGCAACATCATGGGAGTCACTGATGTATCACCGATCTTTAGGACAGGCATTTTGTCCGTGTGGTGTCCGGATTAAGAATATAGCACCACTCCATCTCCTCTCGTAAAAGGCAACTAAGGGATTCTAAACCAGAGGGATGGGCAGCAGCGTCTCTTCTGTGGAACAGTTGCCATTCTGCGCTCCCCAACTCGCCTGCCAAGCGTGGTGAGTACTGGCAAATTCCCCCCAATACACAGCTGTGGAAATCTATAGGGGAGGCCTTTGTTCAGCAGTGGACATTTTATGGCCGATATGATGAGGACAAGCATACACTTTTCCATGACGGTACCCATGTTGAATGTCTGCCATATTTTTGGGGGTTAGGCTTTTATTATTCCTCACTCACTGTTACGAAACGCAGCAACACTGTTACCGACAATTTTACGGCTTGGTACTTTCCCGGTCGAGTTAACCCATTTACGAGCTCTAGCCAACTTATGACTACAGCTAAGCTCTCCCACGAGTTCTGACTACATAGCGCAAATGGTGGGAACAGCTTCAAATACTTTTACATCGCTGCATTGCGTGTTCGCTGTTGCATTTATCACTTCTATCATCTTGGACATTCGTTTACCATAATTTTCCGTATGTGTTGCGTTATGATGGAAGAATGGTACATTATCCTGTAGTTCGGATTACACGAAGTATTAATCAAGATAAATGTCGTGTAAGACGATATATTACTTAAGGTTGTCTGCTTTTACATAACGGATTGCGAAAGTGGATTATACGACGTTGTTTTCGAATGTTTGGCTGGAGTTAGGATTTATTTCTATCTAACTGACATAGATAATAGGAATTTTATTGTTTATTAGAAATTCAGGTCTAAATTTGGATGTCGGACGTCTGCCAAGCGTGGCGATTATGGCAAAACCCCCCAATGAGCCCACAACATACCTATATCGGTTTCTGTGGTGTATTATGAGGGAGGCCTGTGGCCAGCAGTGGACTTCATTCGGCCGAAATGATGAATTGTGTTGTACATTGTAATCCAAATTACTTACAAACTGAAAATGTAACATGACTAAAATATGAAATGGCCACCTATGAAAATGTGAAACTAGATTATTTCTAGAGAAATATAAGTAGACAGTACGAAGTATCATAAACTATAAATTATTATTTTATGATTTTCTATTCTAAATAAATAAGCATAAGCACTCCTCTCAAAAGCAAAGTCGTTATTATTAGATTTTTGGAAAATTAAATATAGTAGAGCACTTTATGATTCTCAGTTAACTTGGCTTATTCGTAACTTCATAAATGCTAAGAAATCAAGAAACAGAATGCGATTGACTTTCTTTCAAAAAGTTCGTTTAAATTATTTATAATTTGCTAATAAATGTCTGAATTTCTATAATTGATTCTTCTAAAAATCACATTCTAATTTTTACGTACGTACGTACGTATATATTAATTAAAATTTTGGCTAGTCTCAGTTACTATTTATAAGTTAAAATCGGCTTCAGGTGAAACGAAAAAAATGGATAGATATTTTCGATAATTGGTTGAAATTGTGAGAATACAGATAAATTCGAGTCAGAAAATCTTATTCAACCTGTAACTAAACATTCACTAATAAATCTAACGTTAACTAACAATTTTACGAGGTAAACTTAATTACTATAAATTTTGACAGTCCATGAATACCTTCTATGTCCTTTATAAGCTCTTATTTGACATAATAGTTAAACTATTCGTGCGACCGTGCGGCGGCTAAAACTACTAATATCAACTAGAAAATTTAATAAACGAACTAGAGATCTCGCTTTACCCGGCGGCTAATGGTGTCGCATGTTTTCACAGCGTATTTATGCGAGTTGGAGGCGGCGCGGCGACGTGGTCCGTAAACTCATGCATCGTGAAAAGCCACCATCAAGAAAAGTGTATAGACGTCATTGCAGTTTCTATAGTTGATCACCATTTCACAAAGTTATTATCGGAGATCGACAAAAAATAAGCAACTGGTAGTATTGATAACTTTTTTCCTTTTTTCAGTTGTAAACTGCAGTAGCCTTTTTGGTATTTAAACTTTCTGTCGACTAGCATGAAGTAAAAGTTTTGAAAACACTTAAAAAGGGAATTTCTTCTAAGGTTAACACAAAACTGAGGTACCCCCAAAAAAGGAATATAATAAAATTCACAAAGTGTTACGTTACCCCATTGTCCGCGCATAATACCGCAAGGGTACGGATGCATGGGGATAGTGCAAGGGGGAGTAACATACCTACATAATCTACCGCTGCGATATCGGTGAGTATGACACGATTTTTTTTTAAGTTGGACATCGCATATAGATTTCCAAAACGAGCGGTCACATGCCGCTCTCATCCAACGACTCCCAGCAACCTTCACCAGGTCGTCTGTCCACCTCGAACGAGATGGGCATTAGTCATGCCTAAAAGAAAATCAAATCTCTCTAATAACACGAGAAAGGCCAAAAGTCAAAGATTGCAACGTGAAAGTGAATCTCAACAGGAAAGAGAAAGTCGTCTTACAAATTGTAGATTAAGGCAATCCATATCTAGGTCGAATGAGAGTAGTTCTGAGAGGAATGCACGATTACAGTCAGCTAGATCCAGTCATTCATTGCTAAGGAGTCAAAAATCTCACGAGTCTAGAGAACAGCATCTAAAAAACGATCTTATTCGACACGCTGTCTCGCGAAACCTAGTATTGGATGATTCTAGAGAGCAGCGATTAGAAAATGACCGTAATCAACACGCTGTCTCACGAAGCCTACAATCAGACGATTCTAGAGAGCAGCGATTAGAAAATGACCGTAATCAACACGCTGTCTCGCGAAGCCTAGAATCACGTGGTTCTAGAGAGCAACGATTAGAAGATGACCGTAATCGACACGCTGTCTTGCGAACCCTAGAATCAGACGATTCTAGAGAGCAGCGATTAGAAGATAACCGTATTCGACACTCGGTGTCACGATATCTAGAATCAGATGATTTTAGAGAGCAGAGATTGGAAAGTGATTGTCGTCAACACCAAAATCAACGTGAATTTGAAAGTCAAGAACAACATGACATCCGTTTAACAGAACAATGTGATCGATATCGTGAGTCACAAGGACAGAGAATCGAGGTCTTAGCACAGCTCCGTGAAAGTGTGAGTACCATTCGTCAGTCAGAAACAAATTTTGATCGAGAAAGGCGTCTGGTTGCTGCCAGGCAAACGACAAGTGCTATGCAGGATACTGAAAGTGAAGAGAACCGGCGACAATGACTGAATAATGACCAAATAAGAAGAACTAATAGACGTTGCATAGCGAGAAAAACATGACAGTGGATTCAATTATGATGCCCAAATAAATTATTATGCTGCATCAGAGATAGGCCCCATGAATTTATGTTGCAACTACTGTAAAGCTTTAAGGTGGAAAGAAGAGTCAATAGGAATTTGTTGTTCTTCTGGAAAAATGCGCTTGGACAGTATTCAGCAGCCACCTGAGCCACTTAAGTCTTTATTATATGGTGAACATGATCAATCTCAACATTTCCTAAATAATATTAGACGTTATAATTCGGCTTTTCAAATGACTTCCTTTGGGGCAAAAGAAGTTCACGAAAGGAATTATATGCCCACATTTAAAGCACAGGGGCAGGTTTATCATTTAATTGGTTCCCTTCTTCTAGTAGATAATGCGAGAGAATCATTTCTACAGATATATTTCATTAGTGATCATGTATTACAAAGAGACGCAAGATTACAATGTTTTCCAAATCTAAACCCTTTGTTAGGAGAAAGCTTGCAAAGTATGCTTATCGAAATAAACAGTTATATTCGTGATTTCAAAACTGCTCTTCAATCTTTCCCACCAAATTCAAACGAAAATGACGATAAAATAGTTATAAAGGCTGATCGACGACCTTCGGCAGAGCATATAGGTCGCTATAATGAACCGATAACAAATGAAGTATCTGTGTTACTGGTAAATCAAAATTGTGATCAACGAGACATAGTACTTCGCAGACATAATAATAGATTGCAGAGAATCGCCGAAACTCACAGATCGTATGATGCTCTAACTTTTTACAGGGCAGTTGGCTTTTGATAGGCATGATGATGCAGCAAGAGTTTTTAAACAAAAACTAAAAAAAAATATGGATCTCCTGGTGAAAGGAATTTTTTTCGGATCCATTCGCTGTTTTATGTATAGCGTAGAATGGCAGAAGCGTGGTTTGCCCCATGCCCACATTTTGCTATGGTTAAAAACAAAAATAAAAGCTGAGCAAATTGATGATGTTATTCGAGCAGAATTGCCAGACCAAGAAGTTGATCCAGAGCTATTTGATTTTGTAAAAACCCACATGGTACATGGTCCGTGTGGCCCTTACAATCTTCAATCTCCGTGTATGAAGAACGGTATTTGTAGTAAAAGATTTCCTAAATCCTTTAGTATCGAAACTGTTACATGTGAGGATGATTATTCATTTTACAGACGTCGTTCGCCTGAAAACGGTGGTATATAAACGAAAATCGCTGGGTTGTTTCATTTTCACCGGTACTATCGCGCACTGTTAGAGCTCATATCAACGTTGAACTTTGTAGCAGTGTAAAATCAATAAAATATATTTGCAAGTATGTCAACAAAGGTTCAGACTTGGCGGTATTTGGTGTACAAAATGCTAAAGATGAAGTGACATCATATCAAAATGGAAGATATATTAGTACTTCCGAAGCAGTCTGGCGTATTTTATCATTTTCGATTCACGAACATTTCCCCGTAGTAACTCATCTGGATATTCATTTTAAAAATGGTCAGAGAATTTATTTTTATCCAAACAATGTCCATGGACTGGTAGAAAATCCGAGAAAAACGACATTGGTGGCGTTTTTAAATCTATGCAATAACGACGAATTCGCAGCCACTTTACTGTATGAGGAAGTACCAGGTTATTACACATTTAATAAACAAAATGGAACGTTCCAACGGCCACGTCGATGTACTCCTGTGGAGGGTCATGCATTCATATTTCACGTGCATACTTTTGGTAGAATTTATACAATTCATCGGGAATGTTATCATCTAAGAATGTTATTAAATGTTGCCAAGGGACCAACTTCTTTCGAAAGTCTCAAAAGTGTGAATGGTATTTTACATCCTACATATCAAGCAGCGTGTCTTGCACTTGGTTTACTAGAAGGCGATAATCACTGGTGCGACACATTAACAGATGCCAGTATAAGCAGCAGCGCATCTAAATTGCGAGATCTATTCGTATTCTGCAATGTTTCTAATCCCTCAGAGTTATGGGACAAGTTTAAGGATATTTTCATGGAAATTATGTAAGAGACTTCCAACGACATTACCCAGATGCAGACATAAATGCCGATTTAGAAAACTTTACTAATCGTACTCTGTTTGCGTTACAAGACATTATTCTTTCCATAGGCGTTAATACTCTCCCCCATTATGGTTAATCATCTCCACAAGCGACCGATGGGATTGTTGATAATTTGAACAGAGAATATATGGAACACACAAATTATAACCCAGTTGAACTTCAAAATACGATAAATCAGAATGAACCAAGATTAAACAACGAACAAAATCAAGTTTACTGACTCCTCATTGACAGTGTGAATGCTGCTAACGCTGGTGGTGTATATTTTTTAGACGCTCCAGGTGGTACCGGCAAGACATTTTTAATAAATGTTTTACTGGCCAAAATACGTTCAGAAAAAAAGATTGCCATAGCAGTCGTATCTTCGGGAATAGCTGCAACTTTACTTCCTGGGGGGAAACAGCACATTCCATGTTTAAAATACCAATACAGGCAGAGCATGGAATGAAATATTATGGAAATATTCATGATATCATCAACAGGGTTTTCCCTTGGGAACAAGATACTCAAATCGCTCACGAAGATAGATAGGAGAATTTGGGTTATGAAGAATACAGTAGGGAAAGAATATGAGAATCACGGCGTTGCCGAATAGGTAGCCACCTCAATCTGGTTCGAAATTCAGACACATATTTTCGAAGACCGAAAATGAAGCGGATACACAAATTCTGCAGACGTTCGAGTTTGTTTGGTAGTTCCTCTGATGCATCAAGAAAACAGACATCGGCATAATCTAAGAGAGGAAGAAGGAGAGATTGTGCAAGAATTATCTTAGTATGAAAAGGCAGGAATTTTTGAAGACGTTTGAGGGAATGAAACGAGCAGAATACCCTCCTGCTGACTTCTGCAATGTGAACATCCCAGGAGAGATTGGAATCTAAGAGAACACCGAAGTTTTTAGCGCTTTTTGAAGTGGCTATAGTAACGCAGTTGTACACGATAGGCGGGATACACTGAAGATTCAAAAGGTTGGACATGTATCTACCACCAATAACGAGAGCTTTAGATTTTGTGGGGTTGACTAAAAGGCCAAAAGACTTAGCCCACTTGCTAATATTCTCAAGATCATTATTGATGGCACTAATAGCTTTCGCGTACTATCCAACTTTAAAATGACAATATAACTGCATGTCGTCTGCATAGAGATGATAATGAGAAGCTAGGACCTTTGTGATGGCGTTTATAAAAACGGAGAAGAGAAGAGGTGAGAGGACGCCACCTTGTGGAACACCCGCAGCCAATTCACACCACTCGGAGGAGGCATCATCCAAACGAACTGACTGCGACCCCGAAGCTATGAGTTAAACCATGCAATCGCAGAAGATGAGATATTAAGAGACGATAGGATTCCTAAGAGGATGTCAAAATCAACAGAATTAAAAGCATTGCTAAAGTCCAATAAAACCAGTAAGTTAGCATTTTATTTTCCATGGCCAGTCGGATGTCGTCAGTTATTTAATTAGTGCCGTTACAGTGCTATGGCCAGGACGAAAACCAGATTGGTAAGGACTTAACAAGCTATTAGAAGAGAGATTCTTATGACAATTGCGAAAAGCGTGGGATGGTAATGGTAGCTGAGAGCCGTATGATACGTGCGGATTAAAATCAGTCGTTATGGAAATATATGCGGGAGGCCTTTGTGCAGCAATGGTTGTCCTTTGGCTGGTATGACATCATGATGGTGATGTCAAAGATAAATCAATCCTATTTTCTTTGCTCATCATGGAAACTTCTTTTGTAGGTACTACACAAAAATCTTAAGAAACCCTTTTTGTAATAAAACTTCTTAGTATCTTTTCAATTTCTTATTCGAATATTTTTTTATTTCATCTGTTACCATTGTCTGTTTCATAGTGGAGCTAAGTTTTTTCTTTTTGTTTTATACTCCTAATCCAATGAATGAATGGTGTTATTCATCGTCGTATATCGAGTTAGTATTTTTCAAGACACTTTATTTCTTATAATATGGCATTTAAACAGATAAAAATTTCAGTAAACAAATAAACAGTTTCTTTTTTTGCATGCATTGTTATAAGAGTGCCTACAACAAGCAGGTTTACAATAAATTCCAATTTATGTGTATTGAAAGATCAATTAAAATACTTGAGTGATGCAATAGTGTCTATAATAAGAAATTAAGGAACAATCTCAAAGCTTTTTCAATATGAAATTAGTGTCAGCAATAAATAATATGAAGAAGTGGGGGCATACAACTATTGGAACAACGTAGGGCCTGTTCGTTGGGGTATCGTGAAAACGTCGGGTGTCCCTACTATGAAACTTTGACAATAACTCAACGCAGTGCGATAAGTTATTGTGTCTTGTCGCATGCGAACCCAACTGCAATATTGCCATCCTGGTAGCAATAGTTCTGCTGTCCACCACCTATATGCCTATCCAGTACCCGGGTTGTCAGTCGATAAGCTTTGATTTAATCAGCATCCCTTCTGGGAAGGGGCACGTAGATGAACTAGTGAGCGCATGTGGTCCATGATGATGAAGGTGAGCCCGCATGACGCACGAAAGCACAGAGTTATTTTGATGTGTTATCGATGCGCGCCATAGCCATTTTGCGAACACAAATATAGTACGTTATCACGGACAAACCGATAATGACTAAACCGCTACTCTATTACTCATTCTGTTTTGATTGTTCCTGATGATTGGCTATAAATTGCTCTCACTGTAGCACTGTTGGAAACAATAATGGCATAGAACTGCTCGTTTTACAATGGACTTGCAAATTATTTCGTTTGTGAACACGCAAGCTTAGAATTACACTTAGGTAGTTAAAAGTGCTGATAAACTTAAGTAATTATTTGAACTACTATAATTTTTATATTAAACTTTGAGTACAGTAGCGATTGAATAACAACACGGTTTTGTTTCACTATTTATATTTTCTTATGTTTTTCTGGATTAACACATTATGTATGTAGAAAATCTTGAATAGTATATCTCAATAATGTCTTTGGTTTTCGCGATTATCATTCATTATAATAAAACACCTTTTAACGGATTACACCGTGTATAATATAGATTTTTGTTCTTCCTGACATTTTAAACACTTTGCAGCGTTCATGGTCATTGGGTGACTAAGGAGTCTTAACAGATTTTAAAAGTTTTTTTTCTACCGCATGTGCGGAATACACCAAAAATATAATATACGCTATGTAATCCGTTAAAAACTGTTTACTTATCTTAACTTATCACTAATCAATCATAGTTATCAAACATAGTATTAGATATAACATTTTCAATAGATGTCACTGTAATACATTAGTTATAATGTTGAATTTGTGGAACACTGTCACCATCTTCTCTGTCGATTTTATGTATAACTTGTGCGCTCAGCAAAATAAAATTAATACAACATTACAAGTTTCCTTTCAATCAAATATAAGATCCCTAAACACCAAATATCCGTCCACTGCCGTTCCGAAACTCTTTCCGTATGACCGAGTATTTTTAACTATTATTTCTCATCGTATGTGAATAAATAGAAATATTCCGTTTTCAGATATACATACATATGTCTGAAATCTTTTTGTACTTCTCTATTACAGTTATTATGATTATTTGCTAATATGAACATAATCTAAAGATACCTATAGATTGTTTATGCACTCTTTCGAAGTGTTTTCTTTATGCCAATTGTCGAATGATAGATATATGCCTCTTAGTATTAAGTCCAACTTGTGTTCTATCAATGTATTCAACGTTCAAACACAATTCAGTGCTATTAAATATGTAGAACTGTCATTTTTTCTAGGCTGCCTTTCGTCAGTGCCTTCGCTGTCGGTAAGCAAACCCATATTAAATTATAGTCTTCAGAATATAAACGTCGTTTTATTACCTCAGCCCAAGCGATCCATTATTGAATACATACCTCCAATGGAGCCGTGACGTAATATTGCCATTAACAACGCTTGGAAAACAAATAAGTGATTGCAGTAAATTGTTAGGCATTTGTTTTAATGCAAAAGAAGAAACTACTACCCATTTTTGTCATAATCTCTTAGATGCCTTTAACAGTGCCTGGAGGAGCAAAGAGAAAACACAGTTCTATTCACTTTAGTTTTAAATAGAATAGATGAAAGTAAACATAACACAACTATTAACTCTAAATAATTTATAACATCCCCGGGTCATCGAAATTTCAGTAGGATTTATTGACTGGAACATGAATTACTTATTTAATTCCCAACCCATTTTGCGCTACCTCGAATTGAAAATGGACAGGACCTTTTTTCGTATGAGAACATTTTGCACGATAATAATGAAAAACAAAATGGTGGAATTAAACCATTTTGGCGTGGTTTCCGTTGAATGTTTGAATGTGGACTACACTCCCAATATTAAAACTGCTTAGAATAAAAAAATAAAAAAAAACTCGTAGACAGTATGCGTGGTGCCGGCTATGAATACGACCAACCCATTTCATCCCGTGGGCGTCGTGATAGGTGACCATGGGATAAGCTGGAGGAT
Organism: Diloba caeruleocephala; assembly: GCA_947459985.1. NCBI lineage: Eukaryota > Metazoa > Arthropoda > Insecta > Lepidoptera > Noctuidae > Diloba > Diloba caeruleocephala. Next base: position 17,556,746 of record OX381615.1, read on the forward strand.
GGGCAGCAGCGTCCTTCGAGTACATTTACGTTACCAAGCGTGGCGATTATGAAAAAACCCTTCAATGAGCACACAACACAAACCCATACCGTGGTCGTTGTTGTGGCAATCTTTTTCAAAGTCAAAGTCAAAGTCAAATTATAAATTACAAATTATAAATTATAAATATTTCAAATAAACCAAATATTGGCACTTATGAAACGTCAGAATCTAAGTTGCACGGTTCCAAATAGTTGATCTATGGAGAAGAGCCGGCAAGAAACTCCATAGATACTCTTTTAAAATAAGGTAATCTTCGGAATCTTTAGGGAAGGCTTCTGTCCGGCTGTGGACGTTTTCCTGCTCAAATAATGATGAGACAGTTTGTTGTAGTTCCTCTCATCATTACGGCCGAATGAAGTCCACTGCTGGACACAGGCCTCCCCCAAAGATGTCCACAACGACCGATATGGATGTGTTGTGGGCTCATTGGGGGGTTTTGCCATAATCGCCACGCTTGGCAGACGGGTTGGCGATCGCAGTTGAGTTGTTTATATACTCGAAGGACGCTGCTGCCCATCCTCCGGCTAATCCCTTAGTCGACTTTTACGACACCCATGGGAGGAGATGGGGTGGTGGCATTCTGAGCCGGCACCACACGGCTAATATGAACATAATCTAAAGATACCTATAGATTGTTTATGCACTCTTTCGAAGTGTTTTCTTTATGCCAATTGTCGAATGATAGATATATGCCTCTTAGTATTAAGTCCAACTTGTGTTCTATCAATGTATTCAAAGTTCAAACACAATTCAGTGCTATTAAATATGTAGAACTGTCATTTTTTCTAGGCTGCCTTTCGTCAGTGCCTTCGCTGTCGGTAAGCAAACCCATATTAAATTATAGTCTTCAGAATATAAACGTCGTTTTATTACCTCAGCCCAAGCGATCCATTATTGAATACATACCTCCAATGGAGCCGTGACGTAATATTGCCATTAACAACGCTTGGAAAACAAATAAGTGATTGCAGTAAATTGTTAGGCATTTGTTTTAATGCAAAAGAAGAAACTACTACCCATTTTTGTCATAATCTCTTAGATGCCTTTAACAGTGCCTGGAGGAGCAAAGAGAAAACACAGTTCTATTCACTTTAGTTTTAAATAGAATAGATGAAAGTAAACATAACACAACTATTAACTCTAAATAATTTATAACATCCCCGGGTCATCGAAATTTCAGTAGGATTTATTGACTGGAACATGAATTACTTATTTAATTCCCAACCCATTTTGCGCTACCTCGAATTGAAAATGGACAGGACCTTTTTTCGTATGAGAACATTTTGCACGATAATTATGAAAAACAAAATGGTGGAATTAAACCATTTTGGCGTGGTTTCAGTTGAATGTTTGAATGTTCCTCTACTATTTTAATAATTATTTATTTTTTATTTATTTTCTCACCACAATAATGAAAAAGTTACAGTATTATACAAATTTACTGTGAGAGACTGGTGCCTGACTGAAGCCTATATTTCAGGTCACCAAGCTGTCCACCCCAGAAGTCCAATTTTGCTCTATCATAAACTGTGCCAAGCAAATTTTTCCATTTTCTTGTTCTTCGTGTATCTGATTCTATCAAGTTGTTTCCTCTTGTAAAGTTCTCTTGATGAAATACTCTCCAATACGTTGATATAACTTTATCAGGCCCCGATACTGGTTGATTTTGTCCTTTATTATCCAGTTATCATCTTGCATCTCATGAATGCGCACTTTCAATGCAGACAACATCTTGATATAACAATAAACACGCTGTTCTAATAAAATGTGTATATTATGGCTTTGATACACCGAATATTGATGATTTATCAAAAAATATTTATATTTTTTCATAGTTTGTTTTACTTTGACACTTGACGTTGACATATATAGTCGAAAAATGCAAGTCTTTGTGGGAAAAAAAGGCTCCAAAATAATATAATAATATCCAAGTAATAAAATGTTCTATCGACATAAAATAAAATGATTCAAATATATATCTTAAGCCCGACTTCTGAACTAGATAAATAACGAGTCCATAGTCATAGTAGAGATGTAGTGGTGCTATATTCTTAGCTATTATTTGTATTATTATTCATTTATTATCTATCAGGTGACTAAGGCTCATAGTAAAAAATACAATAATACAGTTAAATAAAGCGTAAACGTGAAAATCGTAACGTAAAAGTATCTAATAGCCATATAGGAATACAATTAGAACAATACAATATAAAATCCTATAGGTTCAGTAAACAATAGTCACTATACACGTATGATCGGCGTCGTGTTTCGCTGCGGGATGTTTACGCAACATTCACGAAAACGTCCATACACAACACCCTTCGGCCAAAACTTTTCCTTCAAGAAACTCTCGAGATGTTGAGTTGAACCCCGCACCACAAACAACATGAAGTTTACGTTATAGCGCGATTCCAACCTTCCCACCCTCAAGGTCCATTTGGTCCTGCTACTTATGTACTCCACGATTTCCTCAACCTTCGTGGCGTAAACAGGACACGTAAAGCTGCGTCGAAGGTGTTAAGCAGCATATTGGGTCCGGTCAGTGCAGTACCGCACTGATTGCGGCAAGTGGGCTTCCTTCGTTTGTTAATTCGGACATTACAAGGATAGTATGCGATGTGCCGAGTTGCCGTGTGGTGCCGGCTCAGAATGCCACCACCCCATTTCCTCCCATGGGTGTCGTAAAAGTCGACTAAGGGATTAGCCGGAGGATGGGCAGCAGCGTCCTTCGAGTGCATTTATGACTCAACTGCGATCGCCAACCCGCCTGCCAAGCGTGGCGATTATGGCAAAACCCCCCAATGAGCCCATGACACATCCATATCGGTGGTTGTGGTGATCTTTGGGGGAGGCCTGTGTCCAGCAGTGGACTTCATTCGGCCGAAATGAATGCGATGTGATTCTGTGATAATGTTAGCTCACAAGCAGATGCTGCTTCTCATCTTGGAATTTATGAATATATAGATATTTATGACACTTATGGTGGGACACAAACCTATTCTCGTTGCGAATTCTACATGGAGAATACCTAAGCCCTGAAATTGCCGAGTTAATCCTAGCATAAAGAAGTCCGGTCTATCTGCTTTCATTAGAGTTAACGAACGTGAAGATCGTAACGTAAAAGTATTTACTAATGCGGAAAACTAATCATGGTAGTAAAGTCAGGACCATCACTAGTAGTGTATATTGAATAATAAATCTATATAGGTATACTTTTATATTATGCTGTATTAATCTAGGGAGCTACTGGAAAGCTTGTTTAAAATAATGGCTTTGCCAGATAATAATAAGAGCTGTAATAGTAATAATAGTATAGCATTTTGACATTGCAGTAATTTGAGCAGGATGACTGGTATATTGCGAGGCGTTACAATAGCAATTCGTTCTAACTTCACCCACAATCTGAGTGAAGTGGGGATGAACCGCTATATACCCCTCTTAGTAAAGACCTAGTAAGGACACAGTAGTATGCTAACAAGCAAGCCAAACAAGCCATAGAAAAGCTGCGACGAAAAACGCGCCAACACAATCTAGCCTGCCGTTCATTTGTTGTGACGTCACACCTGGTCCACCATTATGATGCTTAGGCGTGGGTAAAATTACAATGGTTAGTAATAGTACGGAGAGTTCATATGCTAGATTATTCTTTTGACAACATTAAAATAAGTAACAGCTCTGAGATAGATAGTATTATCTTCAAATGTCTCTATGCCCTTTTATTACACTAGTAAGAGAGGCCAGAAAAGAAGTAATCTGAGTAAATGATTACCTAATAAGTTTAAGGGTGTATCTGCATGCCGTATTGCTATTTGAATGAAATATCAGTAGACTATATTTACTAGAAACAACAACAACTAAGACACGCGAATACTATATACTTAGATGTATCTCATAATACAAACAAACACTAGTCATTTCAAAAACAAAGTAATTTCATTTAGATTTTAAAAACTAAACTTCCACTAAACCATTCTTCATTTCTAGTATTCCGAATCAACTACCTACATACGTATGTACGTACATATTGTGATAAAACTTAACAACAAAAGGTTGAAAAATATCATCGAGGTCCGCTTTTATATCTTTTATGATATTTTATTTTCTCTTGTACTTGTATCAATAGAAACTTTTGATGGTACAATTGGAAGAAGGCTACACTTATGGAATTAACTCGATAACTGTTGTACATTTTTATTGATGTTGTTTCCTATGCCAATATGTGTTTTTAGAAGTAATACCTTATTTTTTATTTGTTCCAGTGGGAATTATTCTTGAACTTTCTCCGCCCTGGGGAAGGGTGAAGGGTCATGCCGGTTTCCTACCGGCTAAAACTACTGGGGTGGTTATCTTCGGCACACACTATCACCACACACTGGTACCACGCCTATAGGCACATCTCGGAGATGACTGTAAAACGGTCACCCCCTCCCCCTCCCGGGGAGATTGTAAATGATCCCCCCGAAGCCTAACTGTGCGCTGTACTATGTTGCGCACACGGCGGCACGTGACTACATGCGCGCCACCGTCACTTCGTGGGTCGCTCGGTGTGGGCCCACAGATTTCCCAAACTGCGCGCCCGCAACCCCTGTGGCCCTGCGCCATATAGCGACGACAGGGGACTCAGGCGTGTTGGTTCTGGGCACTGGGGCCGTTGGTACCCGGGCACCGTTTCACGTTTCACCTTTCTCCGTGCGGGATTGGCCCTCTCTAAACTCGCTCTGCAGTCTCTTTCTGGAGCACGACGCTCTCACAAAAGAAGACAACAGCACTCCAATTTTCATGCTCTGCCAGCCATAGTGTTGGCTATGCTTGAGAGCTTTGAGATCTTGCCCAATCCGATCGACCAGGATCCGCCGCTCGACAGCCCACGCAGGGCACGCCTCTAGCTTGTGCTGTGCGGTATCCTGGTCGCAATTACAGTAGTGGCACTGTGGCGTGACCTCACGTCCTATCCTGTGCAAGAACGCACCGAAACAACCGTGCCCGGTCAGTACCTGCATCAGGCGGTAGGTGACGCGCTCGCTCCTTCTGAGTGAGGCTCCGAAGGTCGGCAGGATAAACTCGACGACTCGCTTGGTCTCGAACTGCATCCTCAGGCAGTGACGCAACTTTTCAAGTGCGCTCTGCCGAGCCAGCTGCCTCAGCTTGTCGAACGCCCCAGAAGGTGAAGGTTTTCAAGTTTTATTATAATCATATATAAACAATTATGCTGGAATTATACACCAGCAGTGTGATTTTTATAGGACTGCATTCACAATTCTACCTATCATCATTTCGGCCGAATGAAGTCCACTGCTGGACACAGGCCTCCCCCAAAGATCACCACAACGACCGATATGGATGTGTTGTGGGCTCATTGGGGGGTTTTGCCATAATCGCCACGCTTGGCAGGCGGGTTGGCGATCGCAGTTGAGTTGTTAATGTACTCGAAGGGCGCTGCTGCCCATCCTCCGGCTAATCCCTTAGTCGACTTTTACGACACCCATGGGAGGAGATGGGGTGGTGGCATTCTACCTATACATAATCAATATTAATAATAAGTCCCGGTTATCCCGGAGGGCTGGTTAAAGCAAAATCCTCCTTCCACCCTTTTGATACAAAACCTCTATTAAAAGATCTAGTAAGAAGCTTACAGAATGTAAGGCAGCTTGTGGCGAGCTATATGCGAGCAGCGACACTGCGTAGCCGAATGCCCTAGTAAGCTGATCAGGGCCTCGTCTCCGGCTTACCTTTATTGGTCAGCTGAAGTGGAACACCAGGAATGCCCGAATTAAGTAATTACTTAGTTGGCCGATCAGAGTGGGTCGCCAGAGCTACTTGTTTACTCAAGATTCAGACTCCCACAAAAACCGGACAAATGCGAGTTGAACTCACGTACGATGAATATGTTATGTACCATGTTTTTTTTTTGTCTAGCTCTTTATGGTTATTTATCCCAAGAACAAACTTAACACTGTAGTTGAAAAACATGTTCTCTCATACATTCCTCTCGTAAATACACATTCCATTTTAAGTAGGTACGCAAAATATTGAAAGATTCACCATGTTATTTTAAGACCATAGACTTCTTGCCTCATAGAAGTTTTGCGGCAATCTATAAGTAAAGAACTATTCTAAATTGATAAGTAGTTTCGAAAATAAGGCGGGAAACGGTAAAAGTTCGTCATTTTCTTACATCACTTAATTTTTTTTAAACATTGATACCCTCGCAACAGTTTTTTTCGTTAGATTTGTTTGTTACTCGGTACAGCTAGCAAAGCTTTTTTCTATCTTTTCTAATAACACTCAAGTTCCATGTTCAAAATTCATTTATTTAAGTATTAATTAAATTATTATTTAAATTATGTATGTTGGCTTAATATCCGTCCGTCACGTAGGGTTAGCACTGAAAACCAGCTCTGTGTTGCGGCTAGCGATGCAATGCGGTGTTATGCTGAGTGTTGACTTCTTTGCCACTGTTGGGACGTGCATCGGCAAACTGTTATTTTTGTTATGATTATTTTGTATCTCATTCTTTGTTTATTTTTATTTATATTCTACGATCAATCTTTTTGTTATGTGGTTTTTATTGCAAGTTTGGTGTAGATTTAAGTTTAATTAGTATGAATGTACCGATGCGCGTTTTGTTGTGGTAATAAATCGCTTTTGTTTCTTTCTTTCTTTTCTTACGTTACACGTCCATGTTTGAATGGTCTGAAAATTCACGTTCAACTCAATCGGATCATTAGATTAGGAGCAAATTGGCTGTGACAGACAGACACACGAGTAATCAAACATGGGCTCCTTTTTTTTCATTCGGAAGGAACTCCAAAAACTATAAAAACTGCTCTAATAATAATCCCTTAGTTCGTAACACTCGCACACTGAATTAAATTCGCAATACTGCACACCATTTCAGCCTAAGCATCTGCAATCTATGTTTCTAAACTAAATGTGTAATTCTAACACAAGCAGTTAACTATATCGCTTGCATGTATTCAGCAAATATTTCAAGCAATAACAAAATTGGTTCACCCGTACTGTAGCCAATGGATACTGAGACCCAATGTATATAATTACCGTGGCGGCATGTTATGTAAATCGCGCACCCGGGTGATTCGCATAGCAATCAGATGCAATATAGTTTGAAGTACGACTGGTCGAGTATAACTGGGCTGCCGGTTTACTTTGTTCTGTATAAATGAGTGTATGTTATACCTAGATTAGTTTAAAAAATTATATTGAAAAAAAAAACTAAATATCACGCTTTTATAGATAACGGAACGAAAAAGTGGAAATAATTTTCAATAAGTTTAGAATAACAATAGAGTGATAACCAAAAATATTTTATAGTAATCAAGCGTGAGGTGCTTGATGTCAGTTGTTGTAAATATTTTTGTGAATAATCTGATAAAGCACCATATTACTTACAATTTTTTTTGTTAGTCACGATTGTTATTTTAAACTTATTTAAAATTATTTTCTACTATTAAGTTCGATTATCTACAAAAGCGTGTTTTTTTTAGTTTTTAAACTATTATTTATTTTATATTTTTTAGTGTTGCTGTTGTTGTGTTTGTTTTTTGTTTCGCGCATGGCTGAATGTCCATGTTACTTGTACGTAGTCTCAATAACTCCGGGTGATAATTATTTACCCAAGCATCTTCATTTCGACGTTTAAGTAAACAAATTCTCCCTCCATTACCGATAAAATCATCTGAAGAATGATATACACTATTAGAGTCTCTGCGCACTCTTGCCGCGAAAAGTTGAATAGACATAATATGGCGGTATTATTTTTTGTGCAAATTTGTGTCATCATCATATCAGCCACAGGACGTCCACTGCTGAACAAGCCCTTAAATCTCCACAACGAGCGGTCACAAGCCGCTCTCATCCAACGACTCCCAGCGACCTTCACCAGGTCGTCTGTCCACCTCGTTGGAGGTCGTCCCACGCTGCGTTTTACGGGCGCGGTCTCCATTCGAGAACCTTTTTGCCCCAACGGCCATCAGTTCTACGAGCAATGTGCCCTGCCCATTGCCACTTCAGTTTACTAATCCTTGCAGCTATGTCGATAACTTTAGTTCTTCTACGGATCTCCTCATTTCTGATTAGATCTCGTATAGAAATACCAAGCATAGCTCTCTCCATAGCTCGCTGAGTGACCTTGAGCTTTCTTATGAGGCCCATTGTGAGTGACCACGTCTCTGTTCCATATGTCATCACTGGTAACACACACTGGTTCAAGACTTTCGTCTTGAGGCATTGCGGTATTGTTGACGAAAAGACGTTGCGAAGTTTCCCGAACGCTGCCCAGCCGAGTCGGATTCGACGATTAACCTTCTTCTTTCTCGAAGTTGGACCTACCTAACTGGACAGTTTGTCCCAGGTAGACATACTCGTCAACAACTTCGAGAACAGAGCTCCCAACGGATATTGGGATGGGCACGACATGGGCATTTGACATGACTTTCGTCTTGCCCATGTTCATTTTAAGGCCCACCTGTTGGGAAACCCTGTTGAGATCATCGAGCATTGTGCTGAGCTCTTGCAGCGATTCTGCCATGACTACGATATCGTCGGCAAATCGAAGGTGAGTGATATACTCGCCATTGATGTTAATGCCGAATCCTTTCCACTCCAGCAGCTTGAAGGCATCCTCCATTGCAGCGGTGAACAGTTTCGGGGAAATTACGTCCCCCTGTCTCACACCTCTCTGCAATGGAATTGCCCCCGTGCTCTGTTCATGTACTCGGACCGACATGGTAGCGTTTCTGTATAAGCACTTCAACACTTCAATGTACCGATAGTCAATGTGGCACCGCTGCAGAGATTGCAGCACTGCCCAGGTTTCGATCGAATCGAAGGCTTTCTCATAGTCCACAAACGCCAAGCATAGTGGCAGATTATACTCCTCGGTCTTCTGTATAACCTGCCGCAGCGTATGGATGTGGTCTATGGTACTGAAACCTTTTCGGAAACCGGCTTGTTCGGGAGGCTGGAAGTCATCAAACCTGCGCTCGAGACGATTCGTGATGACCCTTGAAAACAGCTTATAAACATGGCTCAGAAGTGAGATGGGTCTGTAATTCTTCAATAGGGTGTTATCACCCTTTTTGAAAAAGAGCACCACCTCACCTCTGTTCCACGCTTCCGGCGTTGTGCCCTCGAGTAAGATGGAATTGAATAGCTTCTGAAGGACTTTAAGTACCAGTGTGCCACCCGCTTTCAGAAGCTCTGTCGTAATTCCGTCCCCACCCGGCGCCTTGTTATTTTTTAAGCTGTTTCAAGGCCATCCTAATCTCGTACAGGCTGATGTCCGGGATATCCTCGGTATAGTGTCGGGTTAGTTTGGCTCGCGGGTCTTTGTCAGAGCCAATGGTAGGTATAGTTACCGAGGTGTATAGCTGCCGGTAGAACTTCTCAATCTCTCTCAAAACCTCTGGCTTAGTCGACGCTACACTGCCGTCCTCGGTCTTCAGCTTCATAATACGACTTTGCCCAATAGACTTGTCTCTTGCGAACACTTTGGAGCCTTGATTCCGCTCAATCGCCTCTTTAACACCGTTGGTGCATTCTTAGCACCCCCTGCCCCGCCGTTACCGTGGCCGCTACCATGACCAGGAATAGCGGGGCTGCCGGGAACTGGGGGCCGGTGCATTAGTCGTGTCGTTTTCATTTTGGGGGGAATTTGCCGATACTCACCACGCTTGGCAGGCGAGTTGGTGAGCGCAGTAATGCTTCTGTTCAGCAAAGGGACGCTGCTGCCCATCCCTTTGGAGTCCCTTAGTCGACTTTTACGACCTCCACGGGAGGAGCTGGAGTGGTGCTATATTCTTAATCCGGACACCACACGGTATAAACAAATTTGTGTATGTCGATGAATTTGTTATTTGTGCAAGTTTTTGTATGTCGATGAAATTGTAATTTTTCCGGGTATCAGAGATGAAAACATCGCTAATCCTGAGGATCCTGGCAAGGATAATGGGACAAACTATTTAAATTAATGCATTGTCATCGGTCCTTGACAAGTGTGCCAAGTTTCAAATCAATCCGACGTTTTGAAGGGAATGGAAATCCAGTTCATAATTTTCGTGACATAGATTCATAGATACATACCAAGCTAATAAAAGCGTGTTAAAAATCAAGGAAGATATTACTTTAGCTTTACAGTGACACTGTTTGAATGTCCAAATCTTACACCGCGATATCTCTACCATATCTATTACATTTCTGGCTAGTTTTGATTTTAGTAAGTGAAACTTTGTATACTTTACAGAAGTGATTATTGATTTGCACAGGTAAACAAAACAATAAATACTGCTCTTTACGGAAGTAAAAATCGATCTGTTGGCCTGATTTCTAAAGAACAACTCTTTTAAAAGAAGCACTGTAGAAGTACTGTCAGTATTAACGTTTGCCGCCACGCACCGTCGGTTGGCGCGTTGCGTGAAACCCTATTCTCTATTCTGTGCCCGGTACCTTATCATAAATTATAGACATCTACACGAATCCAATAGATATTGACTCATTGTGTCACAAGCATGCTATATATCTTAGAGATTGTATGTAGATTGGCCGTTCACTTAGCTAAAATGTATTTAATAAATAGGTTTTCTATTAATCACTTTTTAAAAGAGTATTCTTGTAGTTTCCCTCTCGCTCTGTTCCATAGGAACGACAATTCCAAACTGTACACTTAAATTATTGATCATTCATAAGCCTGTGAAAGGTTATAGCGGTGATAGATCTCTTAATACCTGGCTAGGTAGGTACTGTTATATCGATGAATCTTTTTGATGTGAGATGTTAAGAAACGAAATGTAGAAAAGAAGTTAGAAAAGATTTTTTATTTGTATATGTGAAGCTTAACTTAAACAAGAATTTGGCTGTTGCAGCACGCTTCTCGGGACGTATTGTATGGTTAATTGAGAAGTGAACACGAGATAATAATATAAGTCCTGATTATTACATTAACGGACTATAATATTTACATCCCAGTGCCTTAATTTACCCCTCGAGATACGTTGGACCTTATAGTACCATTGCAGTGCCAGTTACTCTGACGCAAAGCGGTAGTGTTTAAACGTAAGATGTAACTGTGTTCCTAAAGAGCATCTTGAGGTCACAAGCGCAGTGTGGCGCCCCGAAGAACTAGTCCTGGGAAGCATTACAATTGTCATGTGCTAGCGTGACATTTACCACTAAGTGAATAACTTCTTGCCTCTATTAGATTAGGATTTTTGTCTCTTTACCATATTGTATTTAAAAAGGTGCTTGAAAATAAACGGACTGAATGTTAGACAAAAATATTATATCAGAATGGTTTCTGAAAGGAAGTCGGAAGAAGAAGTCCCTTTGTTTCAGTAGCGTGCATGATAATAAAAAAATGTTCATTTAACAAACTACATATTTTGTCGAAACCCGACAACATATTTTGTTACAAGAACAACCACTATTACAAACTAAACACATTTTCTAGTTCATTCCAGGGCAGTCCATAATAAGCTTTCCGTGACGCCATAAGTAATGATTTGAAATACTAAGCAAGAAAAATAATTGGATGATTATAAACTTGCGTAATGAAACACGCGACGGTTCATAGCTGGGGGAAGCTCTTTTATGAAAGTAATCAAGTTATTTTAAACCCAATAGCTGCTTATTTCTGCCTTTAAAAAGGAATAGCTTACAAGTAGTTTTATTGACTGTAGCATGGACCAACTCGTACTTAATTCACACATATTATTTATGATCAATAAGACGTACGTTTGGCGCAGTGGACTATTGTTCAGCATTCTGCACTTCGCGTCGCGAGCTCGATCCCCGCACGAAATAAAACAAAAATGGTCGAAGATTCATGCGTTGTGTGTGTAAGATTTGTGTCTTTAAATTTTACTCACGATTGAAGACATCGTATTGTAATAAAATATATAGATAGCAACAACTATTTTCCATAAAGATTATAGGAAAATAGGCCCAATACAAGACAAATCTGACAAAAAAACTTCAATCTACTTTATGTTACTAACTAATATGACTACAAACACCACGAAAAACAACCTCGTTTTTTAAATTGGTTATAATATATAATAACTTTATTTCATCTACTAGAAAACATAATGCGAACAAATCCGGTTGCAAAACTTGCCCACATACTTCTCAATTCTATTTGAGCATTATAAAACTAGTGCGACAGGCGATGTTTAAAATGTATATAAACCTTATCCCGTCGGAAAAATGATATTCAGTGCCAAAAATCTTCGCAAAGGTGGAAAAGTCGTACACATATGCTGCACATGTATATATTTTTATGCTGATGTTATTTTGATAAATTATATTCTTGCCCTGAAATGTTCATTAGAAGAATAAAAATAGAAAGAAAACATTCACAAGTTATATGATAAGAGAACACGATGACTAATGTTCATATTTTTAGCATTAACTACATTGAAAGATTACTACCTAGTTTATTTTGTGGTAATTTTTTGTTCAACTAGCGGCCGACCCTCATTTCACTATTTTTTATTTTGCGCCACTCTCCTATTTCTCCTGTGTCGTGGGTACGTTTACAAACACAAATTGTACAAATCTTTTTTCCGTGCGAGAATCGAACCCACGACCTGGTACGCAGCAGCCGTGCCTTTTAAACAAGCCTATGTATATCTTCCTCCATTATAGCTTCCTGGCTGTGAAAGTATGTTCAGAATAAGTCTAGTAGTTAACAAAAGATACCCATATATTAACCAAACAAACCAGCATTATCGATTAACATTAAGTCCCTTACCCGCTGTGCCATGTGAAACAATTACATACATGTGACGTGATGTTTAATTTCTTTTTAAATACATCATGTATTTTCTGAATGAATTTAGCTTAAATTCTAGATTCTCAGACAATAATATGACTAATTACTTAATAGGACAATAATATGACTAATAGTTGACATTCACACTACGCCACAAGAGCTGTTGGAAAATAAAATGATTCTTTTGCTTGTTTTAGTGTATAAAGGAGGTTATTTTTTTTTTTACGAGACGCTTGGGATGAAATGCGGCCCACAGGGGCGAATAGGCTGTTTTAATGGCGTTTAGTTTCAGAAAATGATTGCATAAAAATATACTTTGGTGCACAAGTAATCCAAGTAATATTTTGGTCAAAATCATCATGGGAACATAACCTATAGCTCGATGTACCTCCGGTGACAGAAGTACTTTGATAGTGTTTGTTATTTTAACTAAAATTGATGAATTAGTTCAAAAGGATGTGCAATTGAGATTTTAGTGGGTTTTGTCTCTTATTGGCTCCTTCTCACTTTAATTAAAGTTGCTTGGAAAAAGAATTATGCTATAAAACCGTACAATGTCAGCCTTCTCATATGCGGTCATTCAGTTTAAGAAGAAATTTAGTAAAAATAGAGTAAAATCTGGACCCATTTTATTGAATCAATTTGGTATTATGATAAGAAGAAGTGCAAGCGTCGTCTAAGGGCGTGGCATGCGGAACTATTCAAGCATTGCACCGCTTTTTGGTGGTTTATATTGAGTGTGTCAGATATAAGTCAATATGGGGGAACCTCATGGAAGCCTTACATTTGAACAAAATTCGATGTACATAGCTATATTCCATAGCCTTTTGTCTATTAACCGAATTTCGAATAAAGGAAAACTTAATGGAAGCCTTATGTTTGAACAAACTCTATGTAGCAGTACATAGGTATATTCCATAGCCTTTTGTGTAAACCGAATTGCGAAAGAGCGAAGAATTTGTTTAAAGCTCCAACAATACACACTATTAGCAATTAGTATACTGAGGTGGCAGTGGGCTGGTCGCGTTTGTCAAAGGATCGATGGCCGATGGAACAGATGAGTTTTGGAATGCCACCGTGTATGGGCAAACGTAGTGTGGAATGCCACCGTGTATGGGCAAACGTAGTGTGGAATGCCCTCCAGCCAGATGGACGGATGACCTGAAGAAGATTGTTAGGTACGGATGCTGATTGCTGATGATGTCCAGCAGTGGACCGATATAGACTGATAATGATACACATACATACACACTATTATACCGTAGTAAAAGTAGATTTTATACTGAGACTCGATTCAATCACTTAGTAGGGGTAATAACCCACTATTCTCTACCCAAATCAGTAAAACAATTGTACCTAAATTTTTCATTCATTTTCTGAGTAATCATTAACCCACAGAGTTGGCAATCAACGGCTTCGGGCGTCTACCAAACATCTCCGCAGTGCCTGACTCGCGTTCGGTCACTGTACAAAACGGGTGCGTTTTAAGTGTTTCGGATAGATACTAATTGCATCATCGCGTGTTTTTTGTTGGTATGAGGTTTTTTTTTGGTAGGGTCACTTGCAGACAGCCCCTAGAAATATGGCTGCTTAACCATGCAATTTCGGGTGAAGCCAAAAGAGGCCTCCAGACAGGCTTAAAATTAATTTTATAAACTAAGCAACTGCTGCTAAGGGCGCCCCCTGCGGTTCTCAAACCTAGGCTTAGGGCATTTCTGGCGGATACAAGCTATGTATGGATCGGTAGATTTAAACATTTTACGGATAATTTAAGACTCAGCACGGGCACGAGCTAGGAACGGGGGAGGAGGAAGATGATTGAACAGGATGATGTCACGGCGACAGGTCTCTGCGGCGTCGGTGAGATGGGAATCCTCGGCGGTGAGGGTGGTATGATTGTCTGTTAAGTGAAAAATGGTATGTGATTTTTTTTTATGGAATCTGTGTATACTGCATTGGAGTTTTGAATGTGAATTTATCGCCACCCAGTTTAAGATTAGGGTACAATGGGACTGGCATGCACATTCTGTGTAAAAGCTCCTTAAAAAAGCATTACGTCACGATTCCACGCAAGGAACCCCCTTGCGTGGAATAATTGCACACCATAGCAAGTAAGGGCCCAATTGAGACAGAGGTTAAATACAAACCTATAAAATAAAAGGTTATACTCTCATTTATTCCACAATAATACCATTGTATTCTTTTTTGGAGTGCTATAAAGCTGATTTATTATTATGTCAAAATAATACTCTCTAACATTAGTACAGATGAAATAATGAACATGGCACTGTGTTCACTGGTTCTCGCAAATTTACGTGAAGGTGCAGCACACGGTATAAAGCTGAAGGTTTTTCCTCGTCCCCAACAACGCCGGCCCGTTGAGATGTGACTGCTGCCTCAAGGTAAGGGCCTGAGGACACCTGACCCGATTCCTGTAATCCCTGGCAGTATTCTCTTAAGATGAAGGGACTTCCAAACATCATCAAGCTTATTGAGTAGGTTAGGGTATGTAGAGCCATGCTGTTTGCATTAGTCACTGTGTTTATTACCAGTCGGGTAATCGTCGTGCCATCTACCGGCACTGACTGCAGGTGAGGTTGGCATTTTAGAAAGCTAGATTTTGTGCTCTTGCCATTTTGATGGCGATATATTGTAGCGTCAAGATTGAGCACCCAGTGATCAACCTCGATCGCCACATGAAATAGTCTATTCAATTGTGATACTTACTGTATAATAATTCATACCTTTTTTAAGCACGTTTACAGTGCCTTTGTCGAGGTTTAGCGTCATTATTGCGCGATACAATAACTTGCACAACAGGATCTATGAAACTGAAAGCCTGTCGAAAACGCCGTTATTGCGTAACTTTTGACTAACATGTAAAATCAAGTGGCCGTAATAAGGCCACAACTAGGAATTAAATTAAATTGTGTTCACTGATTCGTAAGTTAATTGTTTTCCACGACCATTAATTGGGTGTTGATTGAACTTAGCGCGTGGGTTCAATTTTACATATAGATTTACGGTTCAATAATTTTAAATAACAGCTGAACTGTAAATTGCCATGGCCAATAATAGAATATTCCAACCGAAAGATTGATAAATAAGTTTGCTAATTTGTAAATTATACACGTACTCGTACGTACATTTGTATCAAGATGAAAGGTGCGGCCTTACGTAGGCAAACTTGGGGCAGTCCGTCACCCGATCAGAGACAACACTGATCGGGTGACGGCCTGTGCCTGAGACGACAACGACGACGGGAGCACCGTGTTCACCGCGCGTCTTCAACTGCGCCGGTGCTTGAGCTAGCTTGAAGGAACATCATGTTGCTAAGAGTCCAGCACGCCCAGTCTCTTTTACCGATGCGGAGGATGTCAAAGAGTATTTAATAGGAAGAGGAGAGGTAGTAGCGTCAATCTCTGAGCTAATGAAAAAATAATCAAATCACTAACGCATCGAGCAAGCTTTTTATTTATAATATTATCTTTTTATTTATTATAATCACTGATTATGACTATATCCCCGATGAACGATTAAATAGCGGTCATTAGGAAGTGAAAGTTCACTGCAGAACCAATTACTGTTTATTGGTCTCTCCTCTCATTTTAGTGGAAATCCTACATGAACTTCCTTCGTCCCGGGGAAGGGCGAAGGGGTATGCCGATCTCCTACCGGCTAAAACCACTGGAGCGGTCATTATTGGCACCGAAGAGGGAGCTTCAAGCCCCTCTTCCTTACTTTACACTAGAGCCGCTCACTGCAGAAGCCGGTTTATCGAAATTTAACTCCAAAGACCAAAGTTACTAATCGAGACAAATAAAACTAGCCCACGCGTAAATTGTTTAGATATGACATCGTAACCTTTTGGCTTAATTATCAGATCAGTTTAGATAATAGTACCATAATATGCACGATCGGAACTACGCTTCCATAAAATTATTTTATCCGTATCCGTATTGTATCCGCCACTACGCAAAAATATCTATAAATAAAATAAAAGTATCTGGTTCAAATCAACTGAATAGTCCAACAAAAATGAGCATGGCGATTTCGGGTACAGTCAATGTAACAAGTTAAAATATGGTAAATAATAAGTTAGATAAATAAATACTAATCTAAATGAATGAGTTATCGATCTATTTGGTTCAGAAGAAGAAAAACCAATTATTTTCTATGTAACGTTTTTCGGCAAGATTAAAGTACAAAGGGAAAATCAGTTAAGGAATACTACTTCAAGCCACGTGCACAATAAATCGTCAACTTAATTTAATGTCGACAAGCCAAGGCACACGAGGAGGCTTACATTGTATTGTCATGTAAAAACAATATGTTATCTTTTTGTAAAGATCTCCCATTATAATATTCTTGCCAGTTCCCTTTTTTTTACATGCAGGTAATGTCTGTGCCTGTATATTGTAATGAGGCGAAAGATAGACTTTCTTCCTTCTACAGCTGCTATTTTTTGTCAAAATGTCAGGTTCCTTGTTAACCCAAATGCCAATGTGGGATGGAACTCATTGCAGTAGAAAAAAAGGGATTGATATTAGTTCTTTGAGGAAGTCGTTAACTCCATGGGACGAGCGCAATCCCAGAAGGCAGATAAGATCAGCTTCCTCACCCTTTTGATACAAAAAGAAGTACATCATGAAAAGTTTACTAAAAAGCTTACAAATCGCAGGGCAGCTTCCTGTACACCCATTGCAATAGACCTTACAATTATTGTAGCTTCCATCTCATTCCTACAATAGTTTTACTTCACCAAGGACATTCTGAGGCTGCATTTTTAGAGCGCAGCTATGGAGAGTCCTCGGTTAGTGTCCCATTACCTTTTAGATTAAAATTCTCTAAAGGGCTTCTGCGTATTAGACCCATGTATGTACCCATGCATAAGCCTATCAAAAGACCTAGTTTCTACTAGCAGATGGATAACCCGTAAATAAGCAGACATTTAAATATTAAATAATAATCGTAATAAATAAAGAATAAAGCTTTTATCATGAGTGCCATGAATAAAATATTGTTATAATAAATTTAGCATGAAGATGACAGTTTATGCTAATCAGATCGCAGACGACAGGCACGTTTGGAAAAATACAAGGTCGAAATGAAAGCCACCTAATAATGAGACACACGTGAAAAAAATAGGCATTTTCGAAATTGAACCAATATTCACTGTGATATTTTTACACCAAAAGACCATTTTCTTCTAAAAAAAGGATCACGCAATCTCACTTAATTTCAACGTACCTAATCTCAAAGTGATTGAGGCGGCGGAACTATTTCGAAGCAACCCCCAGAACAACATTTTACTTAATTAGGAACGTTAACAAGAACATTGAAACATTGGACAATAACCTTAGCTCATAGAAAAACAGTAAAATTTATTTTGTTTTACTGGTAGAAGTAGCTAACATTAATTATCCCAATTTTGGCTGCGATTACGATGATAATGTGCACGGAAATAGTTCAAATCTGGGGTGCAATTCTCTAAGTCAAACATCCACACATCCTTGAATACAGAATTGAAATAACGGTGATAACTCAATTTGGTATTCGCTTAGGCTGGTTCTCATGATTCTCATCTTACCTTCTGTAACGTATCCTTGAAAAGCTTTAATCATGTCTCAGCGAATACCGAGTTGGTTTTACACCGTTATTTCCATTCTGTATTTAAGGATGTATGGATGCTTGAGCTTTAGGAATTGCACCCCTGTACTCTATTGACTGGTTCCCTGGTTTACTTCTTGGGTCTACAGAGAACCAAGTCAAATAGTGCTAAATTAATTATAATAGTTCTTGTTCAGATTTAATAGGTTCAAAAAGGCTTAAAATATTAGAATTTATTTTTCTTTAAACGGACTACGTCGCCTATATTATAAATATTAGATTTCTGACGTTTCGAGAACTTTGCAGCATTTGTGGTCGCAGGATAAGTACGGGGACAAGCGTCGCTAAAGGTTATTTCAATGCAATGCTGTGTTTTTATGTTTTTAGTGTGGTATGTTGTTTGGGACTTTATTGTTTTATTAACAGGATTTCAAATTAGTGGTAGCTTCCAACCATCTTCTCTATTAAAATTCAGATGTTTTCTTAATTTAAATAGCCTCATGATACATTTTTGGTATATATCGGTTCTCTTTCGTGGGGACTTGCGGTTTATCGAAACGAAGAAAATATTTGGGTTCGAATAAGCCATGTTCGCACACTGCAGACTTTGTGGAGCGTCTATGCTTGACGTCAGCTATACGACATTTTATTCTAGTGGCTATACTAAGCTTTGTTTGCCCTATGCCCCAACCCACACTCACAGTCAATCTTGCACCTTGTAAAGGAATGTGACACTTTACCGCTTTGAGAAGTTGGCTGATCTTCATATGCGGCTTGAAGTAGGTTTAAATCGAAACACGCTTCAAGATATGACAATTTCTGTCGGTGACTCTCTTTTAATTAATGGTATAATAGCAGGTCGTCGATCACGTCGTGGGTTTCGGACGGCTTCTGCGACGGGGATGCGGCGCTCTCAAATTGTTACGTTGGAGAACTTCCTTCACTGGTCACGGATGCCATGTGCTCTCTATTACAAAGATTTAGCCACGGAAGCTAACTGACAAGGATAGTGGTGAGATTCATCGGCAAGGTACCTGTGTGTATGGCAGGCTTTCTATACACGGTGTGACTAACAGAATGATCAGGATTATGGATGAGAAGTGTGTCAAGAAACGCCAAAGATTTTTAATATTTAATATATTAAGGTGTTTTAAAATTCTGAGATCGAGACAGAATCTAGGTAAAAGTGTCATCTACGTACCGTTTGAATATCTACGGTATAGTCAGTGCTGGCAACAGTGCTCTCTCATCAAAGTTTTCCATGAAAATATTGGTAACTACAGGAGAGACAGGTGAACCCATGTCTTAATCGAAAAACTAAATTCTATAATATACACGATGTAATCCGTTTTAAAGTGTTTTATTATAATGAGTAATAACCCCGAAAGCCTAAAAAATTACTAGGCTTAAAACATATTTATGTAGGTATATTTCTTTCATGTAAGTTGAAGTACGTAATTCGAGTAAATCTCTTTTCACCAACAAGATATCAGCCAACTGTAGGTATAGCTGGTCCTGCCTATACTAGTCAGCTGCGCATTAGCTTGGACATCAAATAAACTAATAAAGGTATGACGTTTTGTAATTTGACTTCTGCCTTTCGAAGGACCGATGGCCGTTAAAACAGACAAATTTGTACGTAATGGGACATCCAGCCAGATGGACCGAAGACCGGAAAAAGCTACTGGGACAGATTAGATGCAGGAGGTGTAGGAACAGGGGTTGTGCCGTGGCTTGTGAGAGTCCTATGTCCAGCAGTGGACTGGCATAGGATGAGATGATTAAAGACTTTTCTAGACTTTTAAAGAAGACAAACATGAACAGTCGTTTTGCTAGTAAAAGTATATTAAAGCAACTAAATATATTAGCAACTCTAAATAAAGTAGGCCTAGGCACTACGCTAATTTGTTCACTTTGTTATACTGAACGGGCCTAAGCAGACAATTTAAATTTAAAACACTAAAGCTAAATGAATATAGATTTTTACTATTTGTTACAGAAGAAAAAAAAAGAACATTTATTTTATTTTATTTAAAATATATGTCTTCGTTTGTTTCCTTATAAAAAACAATATATTCTTTGTGTGTTGTGTATCTTATTCCCGACGCCAGGATTCTCCTGCGTCGTAGGTACAATTAACAGCCAAACTCCACATTCACGAACATCCAGACCTGTAGGCCATACACGTATTTATTCCGCCTGAAAATCTCACAGCACAGAAAGCCAATGAATAGTAATGTCTTAGGTTTTCGCGATAATTACACATTATAATAAAACACTTTTTAAACGGATTCTATGGCGTATATTTTAGTTTTTTCGTGGTCGCAGGATGACTCCAAACTTTATCAAATTTGTTTGCATCAAATTCAATGTTTTATTATCATGTCGCCAGTCTGGTTTAAGTTATATGGAGCTACGGACGTAAGAACTCTCCTTCCTCCGCTTTTTCCATTATCATGTCAATCGATCATTTATTTCTTGAGATCGCTTCTCCGTAATTTAGTAGAGTATCTATAGTTTCCCTTGTTATAGTATCAATGCGTTACTAAAACATACCGAGTGCCTTCGTGTCGACACTGTAGTTGGTCAGCTAAACTGTGACTTAATCTACAGTAATAATACCTAAGCATAGTACATGAAGTTTTGCGCATATTAATTAAAATTTAAAAATTTTACTTAAGGTTCTACTTATAATGTTACTAAACATTTACTCACCTAGGAAAAAAACTTTCAAAACTATTTGTTAAAATATGATTGCTTTATTGCTTATTGCCATTGCGTGGTTTGGTTTTGATAGATAGAGACAAACACATTTTAACTTTAACAGGTTGATACAGGTTATCATTTTACGAATAAGAGAGTTAGTTAACGAATAACTTTAATAAGTAACTAATTACTAAGCGAAATTAGCCTGCTTCCGCTATCTCATGGCAGTACCTATTTCTACGAAGGTCACACTGCATATTTTTAGAATTGGCCAGTAAGCATAGTAGCCGATGTTTTTTATATTATCTCGAATAAACATTAAATGTATATTTCAGTCATATGTCATATGTTTTTACAAATTGTTGGCAATTTAAAAAGTGCATAGGTATCGTGCGTTGAAATGAAATTGCCAAGAGAATATTTTCGCACTATGATTTATGAAGACTTTGGTTGCGGACTTTATCAACAATGATAGACTTCGATTGGCATTTCATGATGAAGCCGTATCTCGTGACACTGTTTATAACTAGTTTAATGAGTTTATACGTGATCGAAGCAATCTCACTGATGATTTGCGCGAAAGACGTCCTTCTACGACGACCGCTGAAGATAACATGTTTGCTGTGCGGCTAATGATAGAAGAGATATTATGAGACCGAAACAGACTCAAGAGGAAACAGCGTTAGTCACCTAATATGACAAACTAAAAACGAAGTGCCTCATAAGCCACTGACGTATACTTAGTCAGAGATCAAACGGCTTAGCTTTGTGACTAAAACATCTTTTTATATGCTTTTAATAGTTCTTAGCCCGCATAAAGTAAATACGGAGGGTTCCAAGAATCCAATAACGCCTTACGCCTACTAACCTTATCCCTTTCCTCAGGAATAATATTAAGCGTATAAACTATTCCCTTTAGTCATTTATCTTCGTTATAAAAACGCCGAAGAACAGGTGAAAATAGGTTCGTTCATGAATTTATAGCAATTAAGCCGACGCGACGCTGGAATTTATAGCTTGGTTTGTTCTAACACCTTTAGTAAAAGAAAATTTGGACAGTAGATATCAGACTCTTTGTGATCCACTGAAAATCATGTCCTCCTGTAATTTCATTCACTCGCTCGCTCGTAAATATCCTGATAAAGTAAATGTCCTGTTAAACACGAGCCTCGTCATGACGGCAGCAATAAGAGGTCATAGGAGGATATTGTAATCTGTCTGTCTTTCGTTTGGTTAGGTTAGGTTGGCAACCTTGTAGTTCTAATGTGACCATACAAGGACCTGCCCCTCTTAGGTGCCAAAAATGACCACCCCATTGGTTTTAACCCATAGGAGTCCAGCATGTCTCTTGGTCCTTCCCCGGGCCGGAGGAAGTTTATGATGGATTTCCATTGGGACCAATAAAAAAAAAGTTCAAGCCGCCCAAAAATCTCCAACTGCTGTCTAATGACAACTACCAGGACTGACAACTTTACGTGCCCTCCGAAACACAGAATCGCTCAGTTCAAATTCATTATAAGGTCATCCATAACTGGACTGACCGCTTGAACTCATTGATCATTTACCGCGCAGTGAGTGCAAGTGGTTCTGAGCACCTCAATTGATTTTGACATTGTCTAATTATGCAAAAACGACGTGGAGCAATTGTTTGCGGCTCTGTGAAATGCAGAACAGCTTTTGCACTTCGTCAGTTTAAAACGTTAAGTTCTAGATTATACAATAAAATCAACAGAAAAATCTCGCTGTACAATCTGAATAGACATCAATTTAAATAGAAACTAAGTAGTTGGTTACAGTTGTTCACGTACGATGAAACTGAAAATCTAATAGTAGTTCTTAAATAAAATATAATTGATCCACCTAATACTTTCATAGTAACGCAATTGTTACCATTACCATATAAACAAACATTATGTTATTAAATTAAATTAACATTAAAAACAACAATAAATAAAACTAAAAACGTAGTCGTGAGTTTGCATGGATATGTATGTTCTCTCTATTACTATTTAATTTCGTTTATGTTTAAAGTACTTAACATAATAATTAATGTGATGTACTTAATATATTTTAAGTGAAGTGCTCTTCTTCAAGAACACCCTAATGAAGAATTATAGACCCATCTCACTTCTGAGCCATGTTTATAAGCTGTTTTCAAGGGTTATCACGAATCGTCTCGAGCGCAGGTTTGATGACTTCCAGCCTCCCGAATAAGCCGGTTTCCGAAAAGGTTTCAGTACCATAGACCACATCCATACGCTGCGGCAGCTTATACAGAAGACCGAGGAGTATAATCTGCCACTATGCTTGGCGTTTGTGGACTATGAGAAAGCCTTCGATTCGATCGAAACCTGGGCAGTGCTGCAATCTCTGCAGCGGTGCCAGATCGACTATCGGTACATTGAAGTGTTGAAGTGCTTATACAGAAACGCCACCATGTCGGTCCGAGTACATGAACAGAGCACGGGGGCAATTCCATTGCAGAGAGGTGTGAGACAGGGGGACGTCATTTCCCCGAAACTGTTCACCGCTGCAATGGAGGATGCCTTCAAACTACTGGAGTGGAAAGGATTCGGCATTAACATCAATGGCGAGTATATCACTCACCTTCGATTTGCCGATGACATCGTAGTCATGGCAGAATCGCTGCAAGAGCTCAGCACAATGCTCGATGATCTCAACAGAGTTTCCCAACAGGTGGGCCTTAAGATGAACATGGGCAAGACAAAAGTCATGTCAAATGCCCATGTCGTGCCCATCCCAATATCCGTTGTGAGCTCTGTTCTCGAAGTTGTTGACGAGTATGTCTACCTGGGACAAACTGTCCAGTTAGGTAGGTCCAACTTCGAGAAAGAGATCAATCGTCGAATCCGACTCGGCTGGGCAGCGTTTGGGAAACTTCGCAACATCTTTTCGTCAACAATACCGCAATGCCTCAAGACGCAAGTCTTTAACCAGTGTGTGTTACCAGTGATGACATATGGAACAGAGACGTGGTCACTCACAATAGGCCTCATAAGAAAGCTCAAGGTCACTCAGCGAGCTATGGAGAGAGCTATGCTTGGTATTTCTCTACGAGATCGAATCAGAAATGAGGAGATCCGTAGAAGAACTAAAGTTGTCGACATAGCTGAAAGGATTAGTAAACTGAAGTGGCAATGGGCAGGGCACATTGCTCGTAGAACTGATGGCCGCTGGGGCACAAAGGTTCTAGAATGGAGACCGCGCACCGGAAAACGCAGCGTGGGACGACCTCCAACGAGGTGGACAGACGACCTGGTGAAGGTCGCTGGGAGTCGTTGGATAAGGGCGGCATGTAACCGCTCGTTGTGGAAATCTAAGGGGGAGGCCTTTGTTCAGCAGTGGACGTCCTGTGGCTGATATGATGATGATATGATGAATATCTTCATAATTATGGGTAAACTTAAGTGTTGTTTCATATATATAGTATGTTTCATGCGCGTCCACACTTTTGATGGTAGATTATGCTGTTTAAAACGGAGAACTACCGACTCCTAAAATGCACGTCTCTGTTTAGGAGTCAGTGTGTTACTTTTACATTAAGCTACTGTACAACCATCCTGTCGTGGTAACTATATATGATATTTTTGTATATTCCAATGTTGTACTTTAAAGAAATAAATTATTATCTTATCTTGTTATTACACCTGGCAGGCGGATTGGAGACCGCATACTGGATGCTGCTGCTGCTGATGGATTACCCTCTGACTATAATAGAGTTCAAACTCTTTGGGAGAAAATCCTAGCCGCAAAGAATAAAAAGATATTATTTCAAATAATTACATGAGAACATTTTGACAGAGAAAAAAAATGAAGAGAATGAATTCGGCCGGCCATGAGTACGGTGGTCGAATGTAGAAAAAGCGAAGTGTATTATCTTCTATAGAAATAAATTTATATAGAAATAATAAGTGTTTCTATACCAAGCTCATACACACGTTCTTTCCCGTACCTATAAATAGGCCTACCCGATCAGAGTTACTATCTCTATGTATTAACTACACTCTACATATAATACCTAAGTTCCCTGTTCCCGATACCCACGCATGGCGGCGGATAGCCCATTCTTTGCTGGCAACTACGCGTTGTGATTTCCATCATTATACTCAGTTTTACGAATATTATGGTTACGGATTCAATATAGCCATGTACACATCAGCCCATAAACGTCCACGGCTGAACATGACTCCTAATGAGCGGTCATATTACCATTCACCACACTTGGCAGCCGGATTGGTGATAGGAGTAGATTGTTATTAGTGCACAGGAAAATGCATGGATGACGGAGGGGCAGCAGTCCATACTCTTGATGTCTACCCTTAGCCACCTTTTACGACATCCCCGGCGGAGAGGGTTGGTCTATTCCTAGCCATTAAGTTCAAATATCTTTCTTCTCCATAGATACATCGGTATAGTTTCGTCATTCAATAAGTTGGTATGTATATCCCTCTATAGAAGTAGTAAAAGGGTCTGTAAAATGCCACATTAAATATCCAACGGACCGTAGAGTCTAGAAATGTCACTTCACAAGAATAGACACTATTTGAATGAAGTCGCAATATACGAAATCACGTCCAAAAACTAGTTCACAAAGGGAATATTTTAATTAAACCTTAGTCTTTTGTCTACAATGGCTAATTTGATGTTCGTACGTATTAGAATGGATTCCGTGTTAGTGCTGACTCAGTAATTCCTATGAAACAAGTGGGAAACAAAGCGGAGTCGAGGGAATACGGTGGATTATCACTTACTACCCTATTGTCCTCCGGCTAGCTACTCAGCAGCCGTAGCTCAATTAAAACGGGATTTAATTCTAACTTACTAGAGAAGCAAATATGTAACTGGCTTAAAGGAAAATAAACGTAATATATTTATTCTCCACAGATATCGTTTTTATTTCAAAGCCTACTGAAGTCGTTGAACTGGAACAGATATTGTAAGCGGGTTGACATTGCAATTTATGGCTGTTTTTTACTGTAGCACATATTGCGTCTCTTTGGTAATATTGATCAAATAATATTTTATTCAAATAATGCAAGTCAAACAAATTTAAATACGAAAATTGTATTTAAATAGCAGTCATGCATGAGTAAGTTTGCCTTCCTCTTTAATATAATGTTTGTCATTTTAAAGTTTTTGCAAAACATTCGAAACTTACTATTATTGTAAATGTAATGTAAATTGTACTGTAATGTGTAATAATTAAATAATAATTGTATGTGCTAGGGCTGCACGTTGCACGTATAGATGCCGTACGTAAGTATATATAAAACATTAATTAAACGCGATATATGTCCGTAAACTATTTCAATTCACGTAAACTTCAGGAAATATTATGTAGTGTAAAAGTTTGTATTTTTGAATGGTTTTGGAGCTGCATCAAACTGAACGGATTCCAATGTTTGGCATAGAGGTAGATTACGTCGTTTGCCATGTGGTGGGAAGGGACTCTTTAACTAGAGCGATGAGCAACAGCGTCCCTTCTATGGAACAGTGGCTATACTGCGCTGACTATCTCGCCTGCTAGGCATGCTTACTCCTGAAAAAATTATGACACAATTTTGAGAAGTCTATGGGGGAGGCCTTTGTTCTGCAGTGGACGCCCTTTGGTTCAAACGATGATGCTGATGATGAAATCTAAATACACCATACATGAACTGATATATGGTTTCTATATGAACTAATATGTATGGTTTCTATATGAACCTCATGAAAGTCTTGCGCCTTTCGGTGATCACAGGGATAGAGAGTAACTATTAAATTTTTGAATAAAGAATAAAACCACCCCTTTATTCGTCGTTTGTTAACAAAGGCAATAGTTACATATTTATACATAATAAAACCAATTGGCTTCGTATTAAAACCGTACATTCTTTTAACATAGACTCTTTTTGTTTGGAAAGGAATCAATCATGTCCCTAAACTGTAATTGTATTAAGTCTTGCCAAAGATATGCGTGTCCTTTTCATGTTACGTAACTTATTTACGTAAAATATAGTTCTTTGAGACAACTTTCACATGTCATGTAAATATGAATCTATCAGGCTCCCAGTCTAGTTTTCCTGCCGAACATTGTTCCTTTAATAGTTTTCGTTTCTTTCACGAAACGTGGGTTGAATATCTGTATGGGCGTAGCTTGCATTTTTCCTTATTTGGAAACCCAAAAGGCACAAGAACTTGCTTTATCGACATAAATAATGCCAGCACATAAAGGTGAAAGCAGTTTAGCTGTATATAACCTGATACGAATTACAAAAAAGACTGTCGAAAGGAGTCAATGTGTGGAAGAGAATGCATTTTAGTTTTCAACTCTTACATATACATAAATTTATCGACTGCTCATGATAAGGTCAGAGACATTTATATTCTAGCTTTGGCAACAGATTCTATGCTGTTTATACCTTTCCTCAAATTGGCTACATCTAAACCGTCCCAAGAATATCAGTACCTACATCTGGCAACATTAGCCGTATAGTTATATGATAAAAGTGGGCCAGTCCATTTTATTTCAAAGTTGTAACTCGCAGGATATCAACCAAGGTAAATTATTTTATGAGTATTGATATTGTAAAATAAATTTAATTTCTGAGGTGGATGACAAGGCACACTGCAGAAAATAAAACACTGTCATTGATTTAAGTATCCAAGGTTCCAAGTGGACAATATTCAAATCGGATCTTCACAATAGGTCAAAAAACCCATTATTTTACTATGCCATTCATCCAATATCTTTGCCTAATGTACTTAACCATTCGATAAAAAAATGGATTTTATAAAAACCTGTTTTTGTTTTATTTCGTCAATGATTTTGACTTCAATATATGCAATCAATCACAACTAAATGCATATGAAAGAAATATTTAATGACTATAAAAGCAATTATGTCCTTATTATATAGAGCACCCAGGACATAAAAATAAAATAATGCATTTAGGATTGCTTCTGATACTTGTCAAACATCACTTCGTGGGCAAAAATATTTGCTGAGTGACATGATGTAATCTTCAAAGAAATTTGATAAAAACTTGTACAAAAATATTGGATGAGCTACTATAGCTACTATAAGCTACTCGATTCGAAAATAGTTTACGCAAATACAATAAATGTACAAACATATTTGACATCACACACTTCCGTATTTGTGTTCCACATACAAAAACACACAAGTCAACATTTACCTATCCATCGACAACAGTCAAACATGACAACAATGCTAGTGATAAATCAAACAGTATACGCTATGTTAGCAACAAATTGTATAGAATATAAACGCCATATTGTGATTTAGTTGTCTGTAGATGGATTTCAACTTCTGCGTGTGTATTGTAAGTTCTGCTGCATCGGAAAACATAATTACCATACATAATTTCCAATAATAGGGTAATTATGTTAAGAGAAAATATGAAGTGAACAACATCAGGCAAACACGGGCTGGTCACGGATCATGAGGTCACCGGTCACAGTATTAATTTTAGGACTATCGGAGTTAGACTTTTTTTTTATATTTTGTTTTTTCATTTATGTTACCCCCAAATTAACACTGTACTTGAAAACACAACTTTTAGATAGTGATTTTATTGTTTCATAAATTAGCAAATATCATCTGGGGCTCCAAATTGAGCTAGAAAAAATTAATCTGGTGCAAATTTTGTTCTACAGTGAATTATCACCTCTGCTTTCTCTTTTGGAATTGCAGGCATAATAAAGCTCCTGTAAAATATTGTTTGACTTTACTCGGCCAGTCTCGACATTATTTGTTTTCTGATGGAAGTAAATACTGCGATGGATGGCTCTGAAAATTACTTTTACCCGTCAAGTGAAATAATGACAGTAATGAAAAAAGTCTGGAGGCTGGATGTATATAGAGGAATAAAATTACAGTTTAATGGACAAGAATACATATAGTGCCTACATTAATTTAATGGTGAGTTTTGAGTCTAATAGAGTTTCAACTGCCAGCTTTGTGGGGAAATCCTATGTTCTTCCTCCGTTCTGAGATTGTGAAAGCGACCAGAACACCGTAAAGCACACGCTCGAGGCATGTACTGCGTGGGCCACCGAGCGGCGGATCCTGACCGATCGGATTGGGCAAGATCTCTTTCTGCCAGCATTAGTGTCGGCTATGTTGGCAGAGCACGTAAACTGGAATGTAGTGGTCTGTGAGAGCGTCATGCAGAAGGAGAAATCTGCGTGCCTACACCGAGCGATCCAAGAGAAGACGGTGACGCATGTGGTCACTGGCTGCCGTGGGACGCTTTGGGGGATCTTTTACAATCCCCCAGGGGGGTTGACCGCTTTACAGTCCCCCTCTCCGAGATATGCCTATAGGCATGGCACCAGAGGGCGGCTCTAGTGTGATCATACGAAGACCTGGAGCCTCCCTTAGGTGCCGAAGATGACTGCTTCAGTGGTTTTAGCCGGCAGGAGTCCGGCATACCCCTTCGCCCTTCCCCGGGGCGAAGGAAGTTTATGAAGAATTTCCACCGGGGACCAATAAAAAAGGTATGTGCCACGCAGTACGAGATATTCTGTGCTTAAATGTTACTTATGTTTCAGTTTGAAGGACACTATAGCTAGTTGAATGACTGCGCGCACACACACACAGACACATCAACCCGTAAACGTCCATAGCTGAACATGGGCCTCCAAATAATTATATTTGGACTGCGGACGTGCATGTGTCGTCATAGAGAATATTGCCATAATCACCGCGTTTGGAATGCGGATTGGTAATCATCATTTCGGCCCAATGAAGTCCACTGCTGGACACAGGCCTCCCCAAAGATCACCACAACCACCGATATGGATGTGTTGTGGGCTAATTGGGGGGTTTTTCCATAATCGCCACGCTTGGCAGGCGGGTTGGCGATCGCAGTTGAGTTGTTAATGTACTCGAAAGACGCTGCTGCCCATCCTCCGGCTAATTCCTTAGTCGACTTTTACGACACCCATGGGAGGAGATGGGGTGGTGGCATTCTGAGCCGGCACCACACGGCAACGGATTGGTAATCGCAGTCGTCTAATTGTCCATCTGCCAAGCGTGGTACTGGCAAATTCCCCCAAAATGATGATACAAAAGTTGAAATCTATTGGGAGGCTGGATGGTGATGATACTCTTTATTGTACACCACTTAACATATAAAAGACAAATATTTCAAATGTAAGTTTACAATGAGCGGTCTTATCGCACAAGGCGATCTCTTCCAGACAACCTTTGGATGGACTGAAAGAAAACAGGGAGATATTAGGCTGCCAAGTGTATAAAACACCATACACAATATTATAATAATATAAAATAGGTAACAATATAATGTATTTGGATATGGTCGGATCTCCTATGACTCCTATAAGTCAATTAAAAATCTGCGTAATTATATTGTAACGAAAGCAATTTTTTTTATTATTATTTTTTGAAAATGGAACAACAAGCAGCTACAATATAAATTATTAAAAAATAATTTTACACGAAATATTTAAACGATATTGTAGCCCACAGCGCTGTTCACAGATTAACTGTAAATTACATAGGTAGTGGTTTAATCACTAGGGTTATAAATATGTATAGTATATTTTTACTTAAATGTTACATTCAAAATGTCAAATTAAAATAGAATAAAAGACTACAAAGCACAGATACAAATCCAACAGAAACAAAATTCATATAATTAAAAGTGTTTTTAGAAATTCATACAAAGCAGATCATGCAGAGAATGCCCTAAGTATAAGATCCTTGAACCTGTATGGGGAGCATGCAAAGATGTCTACATGTTCAAAAGTCCTATTGTATCAAGCATTCTGCGAACAGGTGAACGCAACCCCGAGTTAGACTGACAAGTGTCCACCGAAAATAGCCGACCTGCACGCACCTGTCGCTTGTGGACTGTCCTAGGGACCACATAGCATAAATTATTAGATAGCTCATTGCAGTCAAATTTATTTCTGACAATATTGTATAGATTCATAGCTTCTAAGTATGTGCGTCGATCTTCAAGTGTTGTGAGCTTGTACTTATTGAGCAATTCATTATATGGTAAATAATATCCATAGCATCTATAATGCATGGCACGCAAAAATTTGTGTTGGGCACCCTCTATCATCTCAATATATTTTTTGTAGTAAGGATTCCAAACTGACACGGCGTAGTCCAGTTGAGATCGTACAAGAGACTTTTATAAGCAGCTATATGGTGAAGACTTCTTAAAGTCTATTGTGGATCTCATTACGAATCCATATAGTTGATACGCTTTATTGACTATTTTTTCTACATGCAGGTCTAAGCTCAGTTTGGAATCGAGGATAATGCTGAGGTCACGAACAAACTGTACTTTAGTTAAGGGAGCATCACACAGTATATACGCGAAGTTAATAATATTTTTGTCTTGGTGAAACTTAGAAATTTGCATTTAGGTAAACTAAGTTGTAACTTATTTTCTTGGCAATAGGTAGACAGACGGTCCATATCCTCTTGAAATAGAAGGCAATCATATACATGTTTTATGGTTCTGTATACCTGGTGTTCTGTATATCAGCATATAATATAAATTTCGTATTATGAAAACATTGGCTTATGTCATTAATGTACAGAATAAACAAAAGGGGGCCAAGTATTGATCCTTGAGGCACGCCAGAGGTCACCTGCGCAATATTAGATTGATGACCATTTATTACAACTCTCTGAGAGCGGTTGGTAATATAAGAAGCAAACCATCTCAAAAGATTGCCGCGAATTCCGTTGAACGCTATTTTATTGAGTAGTAGTTCATGGTCCACCTTGTCGAAAGCCCTACAAAAGTCAGTATACACAGCATCCACTTGTACACGGCTGTGAACACTATCAAACAGATAGCTTGAGAATATCAGTAGATTGGTATTTGTCGACTGCCGTTTGACAAACCCATGCTGTTGTTGTATAATAATGTTGTGGAGTACAGGATATATTTCGTTGTGCACTAGTCTTTCAAAGAGTTTCGACAGGGTAGACTGAATAGAAATGGGACGATAGTTTTCCATACTACGCTTAGATCCACCTTTGTGTACTGGCACAACATACGCATGTTTCCACAGTTTAGGAACAACACCTTCAGGAATGCATTTATTGTAGACAATAAACAAAGGCTTGCAGATAAATGGCGCAGTGCTTTTGAGAAAATAAGCAGAATGTCCGTCAGGTTTATCTTTTCGATTCGATATATATGTCTAGAAATGCTTGATATTTCTACTTAAACCATCCTCTATAGATCCAATATATGAGTTGAAACATTGCTTACATGTATCCGTAAACTTCTTTCTGTAGTTTCCAAATATTTCATAGTCAGAAATGTTACTATATTTTTTACAATTAACCCATGCCTTTTGTTTCTTTTTAAAAGTAGTTATTAGAGTGGGCGAGAACCAAACAGGATAGTTGACTGATCTGGGACGGGCCAATGGGGTATCCTGTTTGATAATGTTATTCATCTCATTGTAGAATTTATTTAAAGCTACTTCAGAATTCTTAGTGCCAAGCAGTTCCAACCAGTCCAGTTGCTGTATATTATTATTAATGTTGTCAAAGTTAGCTCTATGAAAATTATATTTATGTAGAGGTATCTTAATCATTGGGGTAATTTTAACGTTTAACCGAGTGTTACATATTAAAGCAGGACGGTAAGCGTCAATAGAAAGCATCGTAATTGAAGTACGAGAAACATTGCATGGGTTATTGGAAATTAGAAGATCGAGTATTTTACCTTTATCATTCACTACGTTATTAAATTGAGAGGCACCAAGAATTGAAATAAAATTATTCAGGTTTACACACGTCATAGACGGTCCTGAACATAGTGTAACCATATGCGAGGTATCCGATAAAGAAGAAACTGGCGAATTCGCTTCGGGAAGATTATAGTCACCTATCACATAAAAACTATCAACACTAGAATGGCCCAAAACATTCTGTAGCGTCTCGAAATGCTTATCGTACTCAGACGTAGTTTTAGGTGGTATGTAGGCAGCACTAACAATGTGTCTTTTTAGATTACAGGTTACAGGTGCTGGACAACTCCTCAATAATGTGTTCAATGCGATTATATGAAATATTATTGCTCGGAAATAATGAGAGATCTAATTCAGAGGCCTTTAAAGTACGTAAAATAGCAACCAATACACCCCCACCGTCTTGTTTATTCGTGGCAACACGATCACGATCGCATCTAAATGCACTATAGCACCTGTCTATGAACTCGCTGTCACAAATTTCAGGTGTCAGCTAAGTTTCGGTTAAGACTATTATGTCATACGTGTTTAAAAGGATGCTCGTGTATAACTGGTGTAATTTAGAGCGGATGCCCCTATAGTTCTGGTAGTATATGGAGATACGTTTATCCAGCATTGTAATTATTAAAATTTAAATGAATACTTATGATGAGAGTATGTCCAGGCAACGGATATAAAAGAATAATAGCCATACGAATAAAAATGGCAGAACTTAATATCAGATAAAATAAGTAGTAGCACACATCACGGCACTTAATTAAACAGACAGCATCATATTTTATTGCAAGCGTACAAACATTATATTTTTTATAAAAATTTATAAACAAGTGACTTGAGTCTCCAAGGTAGAAATTAAGTTTTAATTCATAGATATCAAGATGAGATTGAGCACCCATACTAAAATTACAATACTTCATGGACGGTACAGACGGATGTAATTGGAATGGCAAGCAGTAGATAAAATAAACATTCTAGTAATGGTTATAATAGATCAGTAATTCAGTGAGTAAGTAAGAATACATACATTACAGTTCAATACAGATATTACAGCTTATTACTCTGGTTGGCGACACTAATGTCATCATTTTAATTTTAAAAATAACTGCTTCTGATCTAACGGCAAATGCAGCGTCACCGTCTTTTTTACGTACAAGTATAGTGCAATTCTTAATCCAAACATAATTATACTTGTGCTGTTTTGCAGCTTCCTTACATCTACGAAATAAGATTTTATTCTTTAGCGTGAAATGCTCATTAATGTAGACATTTGTAGAAAATCCAGATATACCTACTTGGTCAGATTTCTGAGACTTAACCTGTCGATACGCACTGAGGACATTATCCCGTAGTATGCGTGTGGCGAACCTCACAATGATGTTTTTCGGTCTGTTAGTTTGTTGATGGGTATTGTTGAAGAACAACATAAAAAAGTGCCGTGTGGTGCCGGCTCAGAATACTACCACCCCATCTTCTCCCGTGGGTGTCGTAAAAGTCGACTAAGGGATTAGCCCGAGGATGGGCAGCAGCGTCCTTCGAGTACATCAACAACTCAACTGCGATCGTCAACCCGTCTGCCAAGCGTGGCGATCATGGCAAAACCCCACAATGAGCCCACAACACACCCATATCGGTAGTTGTGGTGATCTTCGGGGGAGGCCTGTGTCCAGCAGTGGACTTCATTCGGCTGATATGATGATGATGATGATGAACATAAAAAATAAAAAAATAAAATATTACTTATTCAATAGTTATGGAAACGACTGCTTCTCCCTCACAATATAACGACAAACAAGTCATTGAAAACAATGGCAGTTTTGCTGCCTTTTAAAGTCAAGCAAAACAAAACTTTGTGAATTGAATTGCTAAAGTGCCTAAGTAGTGACAATAGACCATTTCTCTTGCTGGACCCTTAAAACTTGAAACAATGAACAGCTGTTGCATCCCGCTTGCCGATGTTTTTCTTTAGTTCTCGGTTAGGCATTGACATTACATAATGAAGTTGGAAACTTCCTGTTCTTGACAATATTCTTTTATAATTATAACAAAATGAACTTATAGAATCATTTCAGAGTTCAGCTTTTAGGGCTTTATTTTGTAGTAAAACTGAAACAATAGTAAATATAAAAATACGGGTTGCACTCCGGGATTGCCGACAGAAGTGTAAACTCATTTCTTTTATGTATCTAGATGCGTTCGCGGTCTGCTATATGTACATGCATATACGCAGACACTATAGCTGCGTCTCGTAACGGTATCACGAGTCCAGAGATTTTATCTCATCTAAAAATATGCATACCGGGCGGTAAAAGAAGTTTTAACATCAATAAGTTTAAAAACCTAAACCCCGACTCCGGACTAGTACTACGATCAAAATTTCACAAGACAATGTTAAATTAATAAATAGATTTCTCGTAGTCGACAGCCCAAACGCGTTGCACAAAGCAAAACATTAACGATTCTCGGCCTTCGACTACGAGAAATCTATTAATTAATTTAACATTGTTTTCTGAAAATTTTACCATACTTGTTGTGTAAGCTTTTCTGTAGTCCGGCTTTTTTTACGTCCTTTTATTTTAATTATTTTGGGGTAAGGGATCGTTAACCGTGTGGTGTCGGCTCAGAATACCACCACCCCATCTCACCCTATGGGTGTCGTAAAAGTCGACTAAGGGATTAGCCGGAGAATGGGCAGCAGCGTCCTTCGAGTACATTAACAACTCAACTGCGATTGCCAACCCGTCTGCCAAGCGCGGCGATTATAGAAATACCCCCCAGTGAGCACACAACACACCCATATCGGTCGTTGTAGTGATCTTTGGGGGAGACCTGTGTCCAGCAGTGGTCTTCATTTGGATAGGGATCGTTGTTGGAAAGGAATATTCGCCGTTTTAATTAGACTTTAAATTTATAAATAAACCAGCTGACCGCCCCAGCTAGCTTCGCAAAGGCAGGTACATGGAAACCCGTTTACAGCGCCACTTACCGGGTCCAATTGTGAATCTAAACCATCCATAGACCGACTCAAATATACATAAAAAAATCATCAAAATCGGTCCAGCCGTTTAGGAGGAGTTCAGTGACATACACACGTACAGAAGAATTATATGTATAAGATATGGTTTCTGTGTGTATAATTATAGGTAACCTATACATTCTTGGAATGTAGGTACTCGTTTAGGTTTTTATTTGATACCAAATACGATATATTGCATTTTTGGTAACAGTTTATGTTCACTATGAACCACTATGGTAAATTTTATGTGAGTTTATATAGCCTATAATTTGCGGAAAAGCACGACGCTTCAAACGATACCTCATTTTCCAAGACACAACTAGTAGTTTAGGCGACCTGAGGGTAGAGACGAACATACTATCTATGAACATATAAATATACATACATAGATTGCTAGAATCGTAACCCTACCCTATTGGCGTCGCCGTAGTCGCGTAAAAATATTTTACTACATTTGTGATTTCTTTATCTCTAAGCGTAAGGATTGATACTGTTTGATATGTAAGATTTTACTGATTGATAGTAGGTATTAATATTACTTTTATAAAATTATAAACAAAAACTACAATTTCAAATAAGGATAATCGAATGTATACGATTTACACTTTTAAATTACTTGACCATTACTTTGCTTGTATCAATCCCTAACATTCATTTCTATTTATGGGTATTCGTAAATTTAACAAATATAGGGAGTAATATAACGTCAAATGTATCCTTTAATTTTAGCACAACGCTTCAAACGAATTATTTCAATTAAAATTACAATATTAATCCATAATTGCTAGTTTATGTTAACATTACTTGACATCAATTACGGGAAGCCACACCGCTGTCAGGTGCGCATAATATTTTAACTTATAATTAGTTTCAAAAAGGTCTGGAACATAATTACTAAAATCCCATCTAATTTCCTAGATACGCACTTAGATCATAAAGTAAATGTCTTGTCGCAAACGTTAGGCCGTTTCATCGAAGTTGGCAATGCCATCACGTGTGTGTAATACTCTGTAATTGTGCTTCGGTGGCCGTTACTTTTTATTGCGTCAGTAACTGTTCTTAATTTCTTTCGCTCCTATTATTTCTCCTTTACTAAGTCCAAGGATCAGTGAGACAAGAATGACCATAGGCGGTGAACGGCTCAGTAATTTATAGTTTCTCATAAAAAAGAAAGATTTATTGGGCAGTCCTTCGTACGAACAGAATTTTCTTTGTGGCCCGGTCACATAAGTGCTATAACATCAGGATTCATATATTCGGTTATAACCGTTATTCTAACGAAAAGATGACAATAGTTCGGCTTATTTTTATATTCGTCACTTGAACCTTAACCAATTTTGGACATCTGTTGCCAAATTATAACAATTTTATGACATTATGGGGGCATATTTATGCATAATCTTAATAAAAAATTTCATCGAATTTGTAGACTTAAAACTAGTTATACTTTTACCTCACCCAGAGAACATAAAATGAAATTATAGCTCCTCGGCACTAACGTTTGAAAAGATTAATAAACGATATAAAAAAAATTATTTGATTAATCTTGCTTTAAAATAAAGTTTAAATAAGTGATCAAAAACACGCTTCTAATTAAATATGGCCAATAGACACAACTTAATTTTTAAATAAAAAATAAAAGCGTGTGGTGCTCCATATCAAGATAGATAAATTATTAAAATAGGTTTATACCCATTACTTATGTAGAGAGCACGCTTAAATTTTATATATTTTTTTATTAACAGTTTTATTATGGCTCTGAAAAAAATGCTCTTATACAAGGTCTTATTTTAATAATGCACGATATTTTGCATGGCGTCTTAGTAAATGCTAAAGATGGTGTACCTACCACAAAAACATTAGTCTGATGGCATAAATCTGTTTCTTACTTTTGTACTTCAACCGTGGCGTTGGCGATCGCAGTTGAGCTGTTAATGTATTCGAAGGACGCTGCTGCCCATCCTCCGGCTAACGTTTAATTTTCGTTCGACGTTGCCGAAATGCCGACTACCGAAATCAGTCAGCCGGCTGCGCCCGCCATTTTCTTACTAGATGCATGTAAATATGATTTCAACGAGTTAGTAATGAAATGATGGATTGAAACGATTTTTTTTTTGTGATACCTAAGTACATTATCTGCAGTATTCACTAAGGCGTCTTGCAAAATATCGTGGACTATTCAAGTTAGACCTTATAGATTCATTATTTACACATTTCTAGTGTATAATAATAAACTATTAGGTATTTAACTTTTCCAATTATAAGTCGATGCTGAGCCATCGTCATGTCAATTTATTGTAGTGTCACGGATCCTTAATACGTCTTAAGTCAATTGGACTACTGTAAGTGGGTGAAATTAGAATTTCCAGATTGCATTATATTCATACATATTTACTGGCTAACATAAAGCGTGTATAAAGCAAATGTTTTCAATCTTATTCTTCTTCTCGATTCCAAGGAAAACTTATAATTATTATTATATCGATCTTGTTCTAATGTATTTATTAATTATTAATGTAACAACATCACCATAATGCGTAATGCCATATTAAATCACGCCAAGCACGTCAGTTAAGTTAAAGATGTTGATGTTTTTTTGTGAACACAATTCCATTGGATGTCACGAGATACGTACAAAGCTCACACGCATCCCTGAACAAACAACGCTCGTTTGGATACCTAATCCTCTTTATTCGAGTGTAAGGCGACGGATCCACGCAGAGATCCCCCTGCTTACGAAGCCTGCAAAAGTAAGGTCCAATAAAATGTTATTTGCTTAATTCACACAATCCAGTGTTTAATTAAATGCGTTTTTCATAGTAAATCGTCACGCTCAGCTGCGTCTGCAATTTAGAATTTAATTGAACAGTCTGCTAATTTGTTGCTTCAGAATATTTTCGTCGCAGTTTCTAAGGGAATTTTCCTAAGGCTATCGAGATTATTTATGTACAGTAAAGCCATTTATTTTATGAAATTGGGATGCAAATCTGCTACAATTAGTCGCAGTATATTCTCAGAGTGGTGTATGGATCAGAAAAATAGCACTACTCCATATCCTCCCACGGATGTCGGAAAAGGTGACAAGCCAGAGGGATGGGCAGCAGCATACCTTTTGTACTCACCAACCCGCCTACCAAACGTGGTGATTACTGGCAATTTCCCCCCAAAAATAACGACCTGCTCCAGGTCGTCTTTGGGGGGACACTTTTTCAGCAGTGGACGTCTTTTTGCTGATATGATAGTCGCAGTATTCTGTTTACTGGTTAAAAAAAGTAGTCAACCGAGTAACAGATACCAAATCCGTGGAACGTTTGCTGTAAATTGTTTAACTATTTTTGTCGATAAAAGACACAGTTTTTGTGTTTTTATACCAACACCCCATTTTATCCTTAGTTAATTATTATAATATATTTATTTGGAGAAAATTCAATTTCATTTCAATTCCTTGCTTCAATATAAATGCAAAATTTGGCTTTCTATTTCTTAATAAAACATTTGCGAGGTATAATATCTGTGTCACTGCTTTTTGCAGTCGAAAGTGCGAAGGAGCCGTTTGAATTTCAATCTCCTAATGTTTTCGGAATTGAATTCAAAATCACAAACGTCTATAATAGTTTGTTTAAATTGCAGTTCTGTTAATTATAACTTTATTGTTTAAAAGCCTTTTTCTACAAGTTTAGAGACTCAAAGGTAAAATCTGATGTAAAAAATGTATATAAGGTCTTATTTTAATAATCCACGATATTTTGCATGGTGCCTCAGTAAATGCTTAAGATGATGTACCAAACACAAAAAAAAATTCATGGTAAAAATCAATTTCTTTCTTTTGCGTGATGTCGCTACCGTGCGCCGTCTGTTTTGTTTAACGTTACAGACTATCTAAATCAGTCTACCAGCCCCATCCGCCATTGTCTTACTAGATGCATGTGAATATTATCACAACTAAGAGAACTAGGAAGTAAAGAAAGAAATTATTTAATAAAATATTTTTTTATACAGCAGATATACAAGTTTTTTTTTATATATACATTATCTTCATCGTTCACTATAGCGCCATGCAAAATATCGTGGACTATTAAATTAAGACCTTGTATACATACTTTTTTGCTCTTTATACTTACTTACTGGCGGCAAGATATTTTAAGTAGATACCTGTGTGTCCGTATGGTGTCCGGATTAAGAATATGGATGTCGTAAATGGCCTTTCTTCAGCAGTGGAGGTATAAATGGCCGATATGATATGATGACCAGTGTAGAATTTTTCTTACAACTTGGGGACAAGGCGCACTTCTCATCCTCTGGGGCCGTAAACGTCATCATCATATCAGCTAAAGTACGTCCACTGCTGAACAAAGGCCAATTGTATCGTCAATTTAGGGGGAATTTGCCCTCTAGTGTGATCTTTCGAGGACCTGGAGCCAACCTTCGGTGCCGAAAACGACCGTTCCAGTGGTTTTAGCCGGTAGTAGACCGGCATACCCCTTCGCCCTTCCCTGGGGTGAAGGAAGTTCCATGTAGAATTTCCACTGTACACCAAAAAAAAGGGGGAATTTGCCAGAATGACTGCTGTTCTATAGAAAGGACGCTGCTGCCCATCTCTGAATTAAACTCCCTTTGTTGCCTTTTCCAACATCCACGGAAGGAGATGAAATGGTGCTGTATTCTTAATCCAGGCACCACAAGGTTTGGTGAGCTTCATGCGTGCCCATATCAGGACTTCTCCTGCGTGGCACTATATTGCGCTCGTCACCTCGAGATAATCGTTATTTAATCTCTATCTATAGTGCCCTCCTAATACCGGAATACAGTATTTTTTTAGGTTTTAATACTGCTGCTATGCGGCGATATCTTGCACTGTGATGTGATACCTACCTAGCCAAAATCTTGCATTAAGAGACCTTATTTTATTGGTGTCCAGTGGAAATTCTACATGAACTTCCTCCTCCCCGGGGAAGGGTGAAGGGGGCATGCCGGAGTCCTAACTGCTAAAACCACTGGAGCGGTCATCTTCGGCGAAGGAAGGCTCCAGGTCCTCGTAAGATCACACTAGAGCCCCCCATTGATGCCACGCCTTTAGGCACATCTCGGAGGGGATGACTGTAAAGCGGTCACCCCCAGGCACTTCTCGGGGAGGATTGTAAAGGATCCCCCCAATGCATTAAGAGTCCTACCACCCGTTGAATGTATGTATAAGAGCAGGTAAGAGAGTCAACAATCTGACCGTTAAAGCTGTCCCAAACAAAAAGGAATGTACAGCGTTACAGTTTAGGCGTTGGTCATCTGATACCAGGCAAAGTACAGATTACCCGTTCATCCTCCGTGAGTAACGTAAAAGGTGACTAAGAAGTCAGCCATGAGTTTCGTGCAAAAATTAAAATACACCGACCATTACTTTCTATATAGTTCTTCTTCTGTTTGAATAAATTGCTTCACACTAGGATTTCTGCTATACCGTGAGTAGATTTGACAGAGCTAAATCTCACATGCTCAAATACCCAGACGAAGAGCATCTATCTGTAGATCATACCAATATTTGTTCTGTGCGGGGATCAAACCCGCAACGCGTAGCGCAGAAAGTCAACCGCTTAGCCACTGCGCCAACCGTGCCGATTAATTATACTGGGTATGGCAAATATATGGTTGTTTGTTTGTAACATGTTCGTGAAATTGGTAAACCCATAGATAGCAATAGCAAATAAAATATGACAATTATTAAAAGATTACTGCCGAATACTGGAACGTCACTTAATATTAAGTCCCGCTTAAACTATTCGAGAAACCCGTTTTCAGTACAAAGCCGGGCGGACTAACAGTTAAAATGATACTTAATATTAAGTGGCGTTTCAGTATTCGACCGTTAGTTACCGGTCGGAAGGTATTAATAATCAACTCGCACTTGTCCGGTTTTTAAAGTAATTAGCCTGGCTGTTCTTATCCTCCCTCTCTCTTCCTCTCTTCCTCCTTCATCCGGAGTATAATATTGTGCTCGTACAGGTTTTATGGCGAGTGAAACATATGGGACCGCAGTTGAGCCTTCTTTGCGTCATACTCGCAAACGCGTGCTGCTTGTGGTGACAGGTGTATTGTATTTAATTTACTTTTATTTAACCTAGTTTCCCCGGGTCCTGGTTCTTTACATAACATATATTTGCCAAAAATATGGTAATATGTCCCTTCCCCGGAGCGAAGGAAGTTCATGTAGAATTTCCACTGGACACCAATAATAATAATAAAAGTTACAGTACTGTAGAAATAAACATTTAATTGCGCTATTTTCAACTAGTATATACGTAAACAGTCTCCATAATAAGACCGCACCCCCAGCAGGCGTCGTCCGCCACTATTTGACGGGCCCCGTGGGCGGATTAGCTAAAACAGCAACAGCAGACGCGATAGCAGCTTTCGCGCAGCCAAGGTGGCAAAGCGTCAAAAAATTTGGTATTACGTAAGGCATCGCCCGCCTGTCGCTATTGCGGAAGATGCATAGTTACCAGCGCCAGTAGCCACCAGTGGAACTAAAAAGAATTAACGTTTTTAATTCATTAATTGTCCGACAGAGGCGCGTCAGAGATCTTCGCCTGTTTAGTCGCTATCGGCAAATAGGTAATACCAAATTGACGTTTGACAGCGGCGCTGGAGCAATTTACGCCTGTTGCAAAGCGTCTGCGACTTAGGTAATCAGCCCGCCGGCCGACCCCACATACCTTCAGAGAGGCGCGCGCCGAAAACACGCGCTTCGGTATCGGACCTGTTTCTATTCGGGCGAGGGGCTTAATTCGTCGCCCGCAGGCCGCCACTCATGGGGGCCGGAGATCGGTCAGTGCCCTCCACCGGTGCCCGCGCCGATGCGTTTTCTTAACAAGACCTAAGCATAGCGCTTGTACAGGTTGAAGCCGGTTCATATAGCATTCAGAGGACTGAAACGCGTCCTCTACTTTCAACACCTACGAATGTGTGCCCTTTATATTAATAATATTTTCTTGCGTAGTAGAACACATATAAACTTTTTTTTTTATTGATCCGGTGGAAATACGTCATGTACTTCCTCCGCCCCGGGAAAGGGCAGAGGGGTATGCCGGTCTCCTACCAGCTAAAACCACCGGAGTGGTCATCTTCGGCACCGAAGGGAGGCTCCAGGAACTCGAATAATCTCCATCTAGAGCCACCCATTCGTGCCATGCCTTTAGGGACATCTCGGAGGGGATGACTGTAAAGCGGTCACCCCCTCTAGCGGAGAGAAAGTGACTGTAAAAAGGCCACCTCCCCAGGCACTTCTCGGGGGGATTGTAAAGGAGTCCCCCGAAGCCCAGCTATGCGCTATACTGCGCACAGCGGTACGAGACCACATGCGCACCGCTGTCTTCCCGGGAGTCGCTCGGTATGAGCAC
Organism: Diloba caeruleocephala; assembly: GCA_947459985.1. Classification (NCBI taxonomy): domain Eukaryota; kingdom Metazoa; phylum Arthropoda; class Insecta; order Lepidoptera; family Noctuidae; genus Diloba; species Diloba caeruleocephala. The sequence continues at coordinate 17,600,067 of OX381615.1, forward strand.
GCATATATCCCAATAAGCGCGCTCGCGACCCCTAAGCCCCCCGCCATATAAAGACGACAGGGGGCTCAGACATGTTGGACACGGGCGCCGCGGCGGTTGTTACCCCGGCTCCGTGTCCTCCTCCTCCGAGCGAGAATACATATAACCTACACATCCAACTCCGCTACAACAATTATATCGTAATAAATGCAACGAACAAAGAAACTAAGACAGTTATTGGAATATTCATATTTCACAGTGACTTGAGACTTTGTCCAGGAATATAACGAGTTTAAATACAGTGACTTGCTCCACAGTTATAATGTTCTACGGTCGCTGCATTGTAGTTTTGAGTCTATTTTAATTGCGGTAGGGAGGGTAATGACTCCTTATTCTGGATAAAACTGCTGTGCTGACGAGTAAGTTTTCTTAAACGAGAGAATTGTATGGCATGTGCGGTAAAAATGTCTACACTGACATGTTTTGATGAATAAATATTAGGTAGGTACTCATCTCACCGAGCGACCCAAGAGAAGACGGTAGCACGCATGTGGTCACGTGCTGCCGTGGGACGCCTTAGGGGATCCTTTACAATCCCCCCGAAGGGGTAACCGCTTTACAGTCATCCCTTCCGAGATGTGCCTAAAGGCGTGGCACCAATGGGCGGCTCTAGTCTGGTCTTACGAGGACCTGGAGCCCCCCTTCGGTTCCGAAGATGACCGCTCGAGTGGTTTTAGCCGGCAGGAATCCGGCATGCCCCTCCCCAGCGGAGGAAGTTCATGACGAATTTCCACAAAAACTAAAAAGTAAAAAGGGAAAGAAAATCTGATGCTTCTACTTGCATCTGAGTAAGCTTGCCAGGTGAACTAATTTTAGTAGTATAGTATCAAAAATATAACCCAGGGCATGTTGCTGTAGGGACTTTCTTACGTTATTTTTATATACGGTATTGTGTCTATCAGAATTTTATCACAAGTTATTTATTCAACATTTTGCTGGCCATTGTTAGGTATAGCTATTTTGGAAAGACGCAAAACCTCGTAGTCACAGCCGTAGGTAAATGAATGCGTAACCACAGCGCCAACTTCTTGCTCTAGTAACACTGCCACCTCACCGGATGACTCTCAGAAACTGTTGTACTAACTATTCAGAATTATTATTCCAATTTACATGTATGGTACATGTAATCACAAAGCATGCACGCAAACATGAGAATATGGCAATTTCCCTCTAAACAATAGGGTACATCAACTAGAAGCTTCGTTCTAGTCCATTATTGAACACGGGATACCTTCAATAGTGGGATTCTTCCGGCTTATACACATAACACCATACGAAAATATGCAAGAGTCTATTCAATGTTATTGACGACGCCAGAAGAGCGAGTAAATTGTCGTGTAATTGGGGCCTAAATCTCGTTTTATAAAAGTTTACATTTACGTGTAAACGACCAATCTTATAAGACTATCTTAAAATGTAAAACGACTACTTGACCATTATAAAACATTAATTTGTTAGTTGGATGGGCAGCAGAGTCCTTCAAGTACATTAACAACTTAACTGCGATCGCCAACCCACCTGCCAAGCGTGGTGATTATGGTAAACCCCCTTTACCTTACCACAGTGGAAATTCATCATGAACTTCCTTCGCCCCTACCGGCTAAAACCACTGGAGCGATCATCTTCGGCACCGAAGGGGGCTCCAGGTTCTCGTTAGATCACATTAGAGCAGAGATCTTTACTACTAGTAGAGAAACTACGTAAATAGTTTTCAGGGGAACATTTACAATTGATTGATATCGATGTTAACTTTTGCGGCTCCACGGCCGTCGTTGGAAGTTTTAACAAAATTATTGCCCTTTTTGGAACGTGATGAGATTTAAATATATTTCACATTACATCTCGGGGGAGCTATCGATCTAAGCGGAGTTTCTATACCATTTCTTCATATACAACATTATTATTCATTTCAGATAGAGGACGTCTAAACTCTGAACTCTGGTCATTTTGAGGGGGATTTGACAGACCACCAACCACCACCACCCACCACCACCACGGTTGATAGGCGGGTTAGTGAGCGCAGTATGACTTCTGTTGCACAAAATGGATGTTGCTGCCCCTTCCCTCTGGTTTTGACTCCATTAACGTCTTTTACAACATTCGTACGAGGAGATAGAGTGATGCTATATTCTTAATCTGGACACCACAGAAATCGTTTACTATCGATATGTGTTTACATTATTCACTGCGCCAACCGTATCGTCCAGCTACATTTACGAGTTTAAGGAGTTCTTCAGTCAAATAAACTCCTGAATTAACTGTTCCCAAGGTAACTATATAAACAATAGTGTCTCAAATCACTACATATTTCAAAAGTGGTCCTTTTCATATAAAGAAGTAAATTAACCTTTTTCTTTTTTTTTTTAAACGTTGCCCCACGATAGTATTGCTCCTGTGTCGTGGGTGCGGTTACAGACATGAATTCCACATACAATACATCCAGACCCGGAACAACTACCTGCAGATCATACATATATTTGTTCCGTGCGGGAATCGAACCCACGACCCGGAGCGCAGCAGCTGACTGTATCATCCACTGCACCAACCGTGCCGTCATGTTTAGATTCCAAAGTGTGATTTAAGATTTACATACATATGATTTAAGATTTAGATAATAGGACTCAAATCTCAATATATTACATTTGTCTACAGAAACAACCTATTCATGAAATGTTTGTTGTACCGAATCGTAATTACAGTACGTCAGTAAAACAAACGATTACTGGAAATATCATGTTTCTGAACTGAGAAATAAATATCCACAACACACATTATTTTATGAATATTTTTATTTTTTGTATGTAACATCAATTTACTAGAACAAAAATCGTAAATAGAAAATTCCATTTCTTTCATACAATATAACAAAATATGCTCGAAGATTTAAGCAATTTATTTTGTACTAGCTGGGACCCGCGGTGTCACCAGCGTTTAATTTAAAACAAATTTGGAGTACTTCGACATAAATACTTGACATAGAACATGTATATTGGATTTCAAGGGTTTTTTTTTGCGCGGAACCCTAATTTCTTTTCTAAAATCAAAGTAGCCTAAGTTATTCCTTATAACATCAGCTATCTGCCAGTGAAAGTTCCGTCAAAATCGGTCCAGCCGTTTCAGTGATTACCCAGAACAAACAGACAGACAGACAAAAAAATTAAATTTAAATTTTTTGTTTTTTTTGTGATATGTACCACAATGCATATTCAAGTGTACTACAAGTATATACACTTGAATATGCATTTAGTAAAAAGCTGTTATTTTGGCATTCCAAACAGACACTTCAATTTTATTTATTTGTATAGATATCAGTGAAACCTAGCGCAATAAATTTGAAATAAACATAAAATTTGCCCTGTGCGCCTTATTGGTGCACGCAAGCCGTAAAATTCTGCTATTCCGTTAGTTAGCAGAAACGTTACAAGATCTAAGTTGTATTAAAGAATACAAAAGATAATATAGATAAAGAATACAAAAGATAATATAGATAAAGAATACAAGCTTTTATGATATCCTCGTACATGGAAGCATCGTTAAATAGAAAGTCATATTGACACATGTTCCTTTGCAATTTCACTCTTCGTATCCTCCCGCTGACTTCGTTAAATTCATTAGTCTGCTTAAAATTCTCGGTTGAGAGTATTCTAGTTTATTCATAATTAGTGAACTGCTCATGAAGAGACAAGTAATTATTTGAACTAAACTAAAACTGTTAAACTTATGGGCTTCCCCTGAATAACACCTAAGAACTCATGAAAAAAATCCTCAAGTATAATAGTGAATTCCCCTCGCTTCTATTACCTGATAAACATAGCATATATCTACTTGAAATAGTCATTATATCAGCCAAACGGCGTCTACTACAAAATCTAGTCCTCCCCTATAGATTTCCTCAACTGGGTCATCATTTTAGGGCATTTTGACGGTAGCGTGGTGAGCCACGCTTGCATTACTGTTTCGCAGAACGGTCGCTGCTGCCCATCCTTCTGGTTTAAAATCTGTTAGTCATCTTTTACAATATCTACAAGAGGAAATAGTGTGTGTAAATAAAACCAATTGGTTTTCTTATAACAACAAAATTACGACCAAACACGATCTTATACATTTACTTTACCCAAATGTTGTACAGAAAATAACTTTTCGTCCGTTTGTCACGTTTCCGATGTTACAAGCAGCGTTAGGATCACCAATTGTTTGCCAATATCGCAAGATAAATGCGTTTCCTTCAAAACGATCGGGGTTCTTTACGGAAATATTCTATAAGTGACGACACTTTTACGGGTTCGATAAGATCTCATCGCTTCGTAACAGTCTGGATGAGTTGAACCATCTGTCAAACGCTTGTATGACCTTTGACACTTTATCAGGGTTACGTAATATGAGGATAGATTATTAGGTGCGATATGACTCTTGCGATCATGTCATGGTCAATATTGGTGGTATAAACAAATGAGATGAATAAATCTCTGTTGAAACATTTTGTGTTCCAATAAATATGAATTTAGTAGATCCCGTGCCAGTATATACAATATTAATAGAGCTAGAGACTTCCTAACATACATATTTATTTGAATGATAACGTCAAGATTATAAAACAAAACTACATTTACTAGAATACAAATTGAATTGAGAAGAGTGCTGAGAAGCGGCCATCATGGGCGTTACCTACAGATAAAAAGTAATTCCTTTTGCCGGCTCAGAATAGCACCACCCCATTCTATCTCGTAGGTGTCGTAAAAGGCTACTATGGGATTAGTCTGAGGGTACATTAATTAAAACTCAACTGCGATCGCCAAACCGCGTGCCAGACGAGACGTTTATGGTAAAACCTCCCAATGAGCACACAAAACAAACACAGAACGGTCGTTCTGGCAATCTTTGGGCGAGACCTGTGTCCAGCAGTGGAAGTTTCTCGGCTTAAATGATGATGATGATAATGATTTCCTTTATAAAATGAACACAAGTGTTTGGTGTAATCTGAGTTTATTACTTAGTAACATAGTCGCTGTTCACTATGCCAATCCCAAAGCCACAGATAGGTAGGGTGCTGGTGCGAGATACTGACTTTGCGGACGCAAACTCGGAGTGACAACTGGGAGCCAGCGTAGTGATTATGTGCTTATCCTTATGGGAGACCTTACTCCTTTATTTCTAGAAGCGACTGCGATTTACCGAGGAAATGTATCCATTGTAATCTTAGTTTTATCAGTTAATCATTTGAGGTGTTAATAGCCACTTGCACTGATCAGTAAAGTTTCGGTTAGGTTAAGCAAAGTTCGGCGCATAGACCACTACACCATAAAATACCAAATTGAACTGAGCGTCTTCAAGCTTCGGGGTACATCAAATCCTTGGTCCCGGTTATTGTCATTTGAAGGCAGTCTTTAAACCAAGTCGGTGGTATTTGGGCGGCTTGAAAGACTCTCACGCAAGTTCGTCCACTAATCAAAGGAAAGAAACAAAGAGTTTCATCGTAGTCATAACAGCCAGTAAAGGTCTAAATATTTGCATCAGTTTCCCAAAAAGCAATAAGTTTATAGTATGCATATAAAAATAAGTAACTAGTTAACTACGTATTCAATTATATATTTTACACTGCGAACTACCCCTTTCTGTTTTACTTGCAAATCTGTCCATCCCAAGGTTGTCTGGAAGAAAATGCCAAGTGCGATAAGACCGTCCTTTGTAAATGTCATTTTATGTGTTTGATCTTCTTTTTTTTTGTTATGTCTGGTGTACAATAAACGTTATTGTATTGTATTATTGTAAAACTGTAAATTATGAGCATCATGTAACTATTAATACCAGCCTGCTTCGCTGTGCGTAAATACTTTTTTGTTATAATTGTTTTCTTAATAATTAGAATACAAGGTATCCTTTAAATAGGTAGGTATTTTGATAATATTAAGTGGTGCCGACTGTTAGCAATTCTGAATTCGTGGTCCGAGCTCATTCTACAGTACGAGTCGGAGACATGAGTGGGATATTGAAAAAAACGATTATTAGTAGAACGAAGAAAGTTATTGCGGTTGAAACAAAGATTTTGGAAATGAGAAGATAAATAAGAAACAGAATTGGGATAGAGATAGAGAACAGGGTGATCTGTGCTCTCATGTGAGAGCACTGTGACTGTTCTGTATTCTGTCTGTACTTGAAAATGGCAAGGAATTTCAAAGAAATTGATGCGCCTAGAATAGCACGACATAACCTCCCTCTAAGCCAAATGTAGCCTTAAAATTTTTAAATATTACACATTTATAGAGATAGTAAGAAAACGTATGATGGAGTTAGTTCTTTAAGAATATCGTGATGGTCCGGAGGTTTACGGACTCATCATTTCGGCCGAATGAAGTCCACTGCTGGACACAGGCCTCCCCCAAAGATCACCACAACCACCGATATGGATGTGTTGTGGGCTCATTGGGGGGTTTTGCCATAATCGCCACGCTTGGCAGGCGGGTTGGCGATCGCAGTTGAGTTGTTAATGTACTCGAAGGACGCTGCTGCCCATCCTCCGGCTAATCCCTTAGTCGACTTTTACAACACCCATGGGAGGACATGGGGTGGTGGCATTCTGAGCCGGCACCACACGGACTCACTTCTTAGCAATTAGGTTGTAGGTTCGAGCACTCGAGATGTGGCAATATCGCCTAGGGTTTCAGTTCGCGACCTAGCGCGTCGTCGAATCCATCCTGCCACTCTTCGGAGCCCGGCTCAGAAGGAGCGAGCGCGTCACCTACCGTCTGACACAGGTATTCACTACTCACAGTTGTTTAAGTGCGTACCTGCACAGAATAGGAAGCGAGGTTACGGCACAGTGCCACTATTGCGGAAGCGACCAGGATACCGCTCAGCACATGCTCGAGGAATGCCTTGCATGGACTGCCGAGCGGCGAATCCTAGTCGATTGGATATCAGATCAGGCAATATATCTCTCTGCCGGCAGTAGTGTCAGCTATGTTGACAGATCATGAAAATTGCAGTGCATTCTTCACTCCTTCTGCGAGAGCGTCCTGCTCCAGAAGGAGACTGCAGAAGGGGTCAGAAGGGGTCGCGGGCGCGCAGATTGGGGAGTCGGCGTACTCACACCGAGTGACCCCCAGGATGATGAGGGGCGCACGTTGTCACGTGCAGCCGTGTACACAGCACAGCGCGTGGCGAGGCTTGGGGGGATCCGTTACAATCCTCCTCGAAAAGTGCCTGGGGAGTGACCTTTTTACATTCGCCTTCCCTCCGCTAAAGGGGACTACCGCTTTACAGTCATACCTTCCGTGGTGTGTCTAAAGGCGCGGCACCAATGGGCGGCTCAAGTGTGATCTAACGAGGACGTGGAGGCGCCTCGGTGCCGAAGATGACCGCTCCAGTGGTATTAGCCGGTAGGAGTCCGGCATACCCCTTCGCCCTTCTCCGGAGCGAAGGAAGTTCATCTAGAATTTCCACTGGACACAAAATAAAAAGTTGCAGGATCGAATTCTGTCATATACCAAAATGACTTTGTTATGTCATATGTACTTTCTTAAGTAGTATTTTTTTTATTAAGTTATTTGTAACTTTGACTGTTGACTACTGATTCTATTGAAAGACAAATAAGCTATCCAATAACCCCTAGTACAAAAGTTTTCAAGTATTATTAATTCAGTTACTGACTGGAAAACTGCCCCAAAACATTGTTTGTCCTGTTAGTATCAATTTTAACTTTAATGGTTATTTAATGAATTCCATTTTGCTAGTTGAAGACTATTTGATTAATTATTGAAACTAGTATGCTATAATTTAAATTAATATTCAATAATAACTTTGTCTGAACCAAAACAATGGATGATTGCCTTTTGTATTACTTTGAATTTTAGGGTCTTGTAGCTAACTGCATCACCCAAAGGTCGTCTGGTAGAAAATGTCTATGGCATTAAGGCCGCATTTGTACACTAATGTACATTAAAAATTAAAAAATCTAGCTACCACATAGACCGGTCTGTCTGTGAGTAATGAGGTAATGTGTACGTTTTTACAATAAAATCCTAAGTTATGATATAATCATATATGAATACAATATTATCCTTCATCCTCAATTTTTTTAAGTGACACCAATTACTTGGTTGTTTTTGTTTTATATTCACTTTACTTAGGTTTGAAACTGTAAGTGCGAGGACCATGTGGATTATTAATTTATTTTGTATAATTAACGTGATAGTTGTCTGGCAGTTTAGGTATGTCATGCTCACTCAAGTGTCCTGCTGATGGTGGCGTCGTGTATCGGGTCGCTTAGTTGCCCTACAATATGGTTGAGCCGAGCGACGCTGATGCATGCGTCATGCTCGTGAACGAGTGCTGTCTGTTGGGATTGGTCAGCTTAATGCTGCCATGACAATTTAATCATAATTTAACATAAATATCAGGCTTGTTTAGTGTGGACTTTTTAAGAAGTTTACTTTTTTCTGCTACATTGTCCTCACATTATTTATTTTGAGAACAATGTAACCAAAAATACTGTAACAATTATTATGATTTAAAAAGAGTAACCATGGAGTTTCTTGCCCGTTCTTCTCCATAGGAAATCAACATCTTGGAACGCGGCAACTAAAGCCTTGACTATTCATAAGTGCCTGTATATGGTTTTACATGAATAAAAATATTTTTATCTTATCTTATCTTAATGCTGCGCTTGTCATGTTCACGTTTTGAATGGGTGACAGATCGCGGTGCCGACTGACATACGAATATCTATAATACTGCAACACGGTATATGGCCCAAGATTACTCGCAAAGACGTCGCAGGCTATACAGAGAGTTCCAAATGCTTGTATGCGGTTTTGTTTTGACGTGCCTAAGCATGCTCACATTACGCAGTATCTAAACCAAAAGCACATACTAAAAATGTCTGGACGCAGAGAGCTCCATTTGGCTTGCTTCACCCATAAAATAGTAACAAAGAGAAGACCAAGGTACCTTTGCGAAAAAATCGAATGGGTCAAAGACCTACACAATACATTCACCCGGAGTAAAATGTATCTGAAAATGGTTACGTACCTACACTAAACCGCAGCTTTCAGAGGATGTTTTAAGTATAGCGCAGCAAAAATATGGAACGTCTTACATCCGCCTCTCAATCAAACCATGTCACAAGTCTTGTTTGAAATGAAAGTAAGAAAAATACTACTGGACCGACAAAGACATATATGTATGTGTAAACAAAGTGCTTCCCTGTATACACTAGCCTAATCTAACTACTGTACCTTAGAAATTGCCATAAACATAATACTATTTACACACGTAACGCGCCTGTACCAAATACCACACTTATTCACATGACTCAAACGAAAATTTCTACTGTTTCTCACTTATCAGTTTTGTCACAATTTTCACCTTTCACCTCTATTGTTAATAACTTACTTCATCATTTCGGCCGAATGAAATCCACTGCTGGACACAGGCCTCCCCCAAAGATCACCACAACGACCGATATGGTGTGTTGTGTGCTCAGTGGGGGGTCTTGCCGTAATCGCCACGCTTGGCAGGCGGGTTGGCGATCGCAGTTGAGTTGTTAATGTACTCGAAGGACGCTGCTGCCCATCATCCGGTTAATCCCTTAGTCGACTTTTACGATACCCACGGGATGAAATAACTTACTTACTTTATTTATTTTATTTATATGATGTGCAGGCAAACCACACAGTACACACACAATAGATACGGGAAATATTTCATTTACCTATGTATTAATTATTTATTTTGGCGTGTGGTGCCGGCTCAGAATGCCACCACCCCATCTCCTCCCATGGATGTCGTAAAAGTTGACTAAGGGATTAGCCGGAGGATGGGCAGCAGCATCCTTCGAGTACATTAACAACTCAACTGCGCTCGCCAAAACATCTGCCAAGCGTGGCGATTTTGGCAAAACCTCCCAATGAGCCCACAACACACCCATCGGTCGTTGTGGTGATCTTTGGGGGAGGCCTGTGTCCAGCAGTGGACTTCATTCGGCCGAAATGATGAAAAAAAAAGATGAATTCTTGCAACGACTATTTGATAAGATAAAGATAAAGATCAATTTATTACCAAACTAAACACATAATTTGTTCAATGCAAAACAATACAGATAGGTTTTTTTAGCCTCCCCCAAAGATCACCACAACGATCGATATGGGTGTGTTGTGGGCTCATTGGGTAGTTTTGCTATAATCGCCACGCTTGGCAGACGGATTGGCGATCGCAGTTAAGTTATTAATGTACTCGATGGACGCTGTTGCCCATCCTCTGGCTAATCCTTAAGTCGACTTTTACGACACCCACGGGAGGAAATGGGGTGGTGGTATTCTGAGCCGGCACTATACGGCAAAGAATTCAGAAACCCATAATTCTAACAACCAGTCTATTCTATACCCGAGGATACCGGTTGATATTGACTAAACCAAACCATGTATAGGGGCAGTTGTCCAGCCAGTGATGAATTAATAACACTAGTAAACTCTTCTACTTTCCGTGTGGTAGACGGATCAAAAATATAGCACCACTCTTTCTCCTCCTTTAGATGTCGTTAAAGGCGACTAAGGGACTTTAAACCAGAGAGATGGGCAGCAGCGGTCTTTCTGTGGAACATTAGCTATTCTGCGCTCACCAACTCGCCTGCCGAGCGTGGTGAGTACTGACAAATTCCCTCCAATATGATGACACAGTTGTGGAATTCTATGGGGGAAGGCTTTGTTCATTACTTGTAGTAATTAAAAAGTACGAAGAATGTAGCACCACTCTATATCGAATGTAGTAAAAGGCGATCTGTAGAACAGTAGTCATATACTAACCCACCTCCCAAGGGTGGTGAGTACTGGCAAATTCCCCCCAAAAAGACGACACAATTCTGAACATCTAAAGGGGAGGCCTTTGTTCATCATTAGACGTTCTATGGCTGATATGATGATGAACGATATCAGTACCTCCCAGTAATTGAGTTATGGAGATGAGATGCCAGTATTCAGCCTTATCTGATTCACTGGGAAGCCAACTCCAACATAGTGTGGAAAGGCTAGGAAGAAGAAGTTAGTAGAAAGGAGAAAATGTAAGAAGTTAATATTTGAACCACTAGAACAGGCAGGAAACTTGCATGAGTATATTATATTATCCAGTTAACCGGCAGTTAGAAGGCCCAGTTGGCGCAGTGGCTAAGCAATTGGCTTCCTGCCTGGTTGCGGGTTCGATCCCCCCCATACAGCAAAATATTTGTATGATCTACAGATAGTTGTTCCGGCGCTGGGTGTTTTTGTATATGAAATGTACGTCTGTAAACTGTCCCCGGACATAGAAAAAATTCCAGAGAGGCTAGATTAAAAAAAAACAGCCTGAAGGCGCCGCGCCTGCCAACAAAACGGCTCAGCCGTCGGAGAATATCTCAAGGTGATGTTTAAGCTTTGTTAAAATAATTTTGTTTGTGCTGCCCAAAATTTGGTTGAATGTTTTGTATAACTGTCTACGTGTCGATTTATCTACGCGTAGAAGAAAAGTGTGGCATGCGCGACGCGTCTTCCACCTACTACCACCGGCGCCGAGGCATCCATCCATCAGGTGTAAAGCATATTGCAGGATATGTAATGATCCTCATTAAATAAATATGAATGCGAAGTGTATAAAAATAAGATGTAGATTATATCATTTCAGCTTAAGTAAGTCTTAGCCGTTCCGTGCATTACTTACCGTCCTGACGATGACCGTTTAGATGTAGAGAAGGTAAAATAGAAGAGTAAGTTCAGTGAGAAAGTATTACGTAAAATTCATATCCCTATTTTGCATAAAGACAACCCATAACTCTCATCAAAGGGTAGACGTGAATAATTTATGCGAAACTGCGTCTTAACCACAAAGCTACCCTGGACTTTAAGTAAATTTAACACGAGATGTTGCTGTGGCTGGTTATATAACAACCCCCACTTATTGGTATACTTGTACATATCTTGAGAAGAATACTCTAAGAATACTCTACATTATCAAGCTCAGCCAACTTTTTCACCACCTTACTGTATTTTAAATATTGCCGTGATATTTGAAAGTTTGGTGACATGTTTGGCGCATTGGCTAAACGCTTGGCTCTTAGTACTACATAATAGCGTGGGTTCCATCGCCGCTCGGAACTGGTCTGGGTGCTGATGCGGATGTGATATATTAAAAATATATGTCTGTAAATGTAAAAAAAGGATACAAGATAAATATTTCTGATACAGGATAAATCCTAGCAAAACGCACAAAATAATATTTTTTAAGGTAGGTACGAAAAAATTACTGTATTTTACCGGAGAAACCAGCCACTTTACACCCTCAGTTGAATATCATAAACCTAAAGTTAAAGCAGCTATCGGTATTTAAGGCATCAGAATGTGCATAAGCCTTTTTCATAAATGATCTGACAGCTGTCATTGACGATTTATTGAAGTACATAGTGTCAATGCCCACGCATGTTGCTACAAATTGGCCTCAATCAGTGCCGTAGATGTTTGACCACAGTTTTTCGTAGGGCTTCTCGCAGTCATTTCTCAGAAATGTGGCTACTTAAGTGGGCGAATCTGACGAATCCAAAAAAGGCTTTCAGCCAGCCTTAAAATTAAAAGTAAGCAACTGCAGCTAAGTTTGCCCGCTGCCTTTACTTATACTTAAATAGCTACGGCGCTACGAGAGCTACGAGAAATATTTTTATGGGGACTGCCAGTATCGTGTCTGGCACGTGTAAGGTATTAATTTATACTAGTGAATAGTGACTAATGGACGCCGTTGAAAATATAATATAATGCCTGTATGAAGTCTAGTTTTTACATTCCCTGGATGAAAGTCCTAGTTTCATAGGAGGCCATTCATTACAGGATGGTTTACCGTCTCATTGCAGACATTCGGGTCTAGTGTGATCATACGAGGACCTGGAGCCCCCTTTAGGTGCCGAAGATGACCACCTCAGTGGGTTTAGCCAGTAAGAGTCCAGCATGCCCTTTCGCACTTCCCCGGGGCGAAAGAAGTTCATGTAGAATATCCACGGGGCCCAAAAACAAACAAAAATGGTCTTATTGCAAGAGGTTGGCTAGGTAGGGCACCGCAGTGCCAGATGTACTGCTGCCAAGTAGTAATAGTGAAATTACTGGGTATAGAAGACTATTTAATTAATGTCTCTAGGTGACGAGGGCAATGGTGTGCCACACAGAACTAGTCCTGGGTAGCATTATGATTGTTATGGGCAGGTGTGATGTTTACCTCCAGGTGAATGACTGGATAAATGATGTGCTCGACTCGTCAGTATGTAGCATTAAAAAATAAAAAGCTGGAAATAAGATCTCATTACATTTCACATTTACATTTCAGCACAATCAGTCCAACAGCTTAAAATAAAATAGACACACTCACAAGTATTGTGGGTTGTTCACATTACTAGCGTTGGCGTCAGCCTTTTATTTAAACTAAAGAAATGCTAATGATAGAGTTTACCGCAAGAGTATTTGATTGTCGATTGTCAGCCCGAAGCCACTGGGCTTTTCATTGCTTGTCATCGCTTCGAAATGTAATGTGCAATGATTGAATATAACGTTACTTAATGTTCCGATATTGTTTTCTCTACGAATTAACGACAGCAACTGAGGCAAGGGTCTCCGCTTCACGCCATTTTTTTATACAACCTGGTGAAGATACGAGCACTTCATTCACCCGGTAGTAAGCGTCACGCCAGGACCGATCATTAATAGTCCTGCGTGGGACCACCTGCGCTTGACACCTCGAGACATTAGTTTTTTAGTCTTTCATGCCCAGAGTAAGTTCTCTAGCACAGTGCTCTTTAAACCGGTACATAGTAATGTTTAAAGTTTGAACACTACTGCTTGGCAGCAGAATGACTGACACTATGATGGTACCTTTCTAGCTGAACTCTTGCAAGAAGAGACTTAACACCACCATAAATTATGTTTCATTTATATCATTTCCCGACGTGAAATTTACACCAGAGATAAATCGTTCAAATTCTTTAGCCTAGATCCCGAGCGATTACTGCCTAATAAATGGCCACCGTAAAAAAATATTAAACTTAGTTGAAAAGCGGGCTTCTTAATTACTTTAATCACCAAACCACTTACTAATTGATTCTCATTCTTAAAAACTAAATTTAATAAGATTGAGATTTAATTTTGATCTATTGCGACAGATATTAATTGGTCCTGTAATTAATATGTCATTTGCAGAATTTATGTTTAGAAATTGATAGCTAGTCGAGCAATTTAATTTTGGTGCCGAATTAATGATTATGATAACAAGGGGCAATATCATGACGGTTAAAGCGCGAGATTAAAGAATATCGAACATGAGACCTGCAACTATTGCAATATTTGACTTGAATCCACTGAGATCAAGAATAAATTTAGCTTAGTTCGAAAGGTATTTTTATATACTTGTACAAAGAAATAGTAGTTTAATATGAAGAAAACGACAATTGTCTTCATAAGAATTGTCTCATTAAGAGTGGGAGGTATAAATGCGATGCTATTTGTTTACACAGAATGGAAAATTACTAATATATGTATAAACTTACATAAACATTACATATATATATTAAATATCCTAAATACAAGTACTGCATATATAATAAAAACAACTAGGAAAAAGAAACATCAAAGCCAAGATGAGTCTGCCGTCGTCTTGTCAAGTAGGTATTTACGAACTTTAATTTTAAAGTACCGTTAATTATTTTGATTTCGAGAGGCAGCGCATTCCACAGTAGAATAGATTGAACAAAGAAGGTAGAATTGAAAAGTCTCAGTGATGAGTAGGACATTGAAGAAGATGATTACTAGTAGAACGAATATTTTTTTATGGTTGGAACAAATACTGGGAGTGAAAAGATAAATAAGAAGGAAAATTGGATGCGTGAAGTCTAGAGAACAGGGTAGTCAGTGCCCTCATATTTCTGCGCTGCCGAATGGGCGACCAATTTAAACAAAATCGAAATGCTGAGACATGATCATATTTTCGGAAATTGAAGACAAATCGAATGCAATTGTTGAGAAGATGTTCGAATTTTTTGAGTAGACCTGATCACACATCACTATAATTGATTACTGGCAAAATTAAGGTTTGCCTTTGTATTAGATGGTTGATACTTTTTGAGGCGATAGAGAGACTGCAAAATACCCGTCTCTTTCTGGCTAACATTCGTAACTTGCGAACGCCAATTAAGTGTAGAGTCGAGATGTAGGGCAAGATCGTTGACAGTTCCAGAACTGACAGGAATGATTATGCCATTGAAGATGATGATACATGTATATTTTTGCCTGTTTTCAATGCGATATTTATGGTAATAGTAGTGTCTGGATTAAGAATGTGTTACCACTACATCTCATCTCATGGAGTTCGTAATTAAAAATCAATCTAATGCAAAGTCTTTAGATTTAAGATTTTGAACTTTATCTGTTTTTGTGTTAAGATCAAACTTAACACAAATCCTTGATTCAAAATCCTAAGATTTTCGATTATATGATTATTAATTTCGCCGTAAGGAACTCTTAAATAGAGAAGATGGGCAGCAGCACCCTTTTCTGGATGAATACTAGCTAATTCCCCCAAAATGACGACAAGCTGTATGTAAACGATCGTTCATGGGGACGGTATTTGTTCAGCAGTAGATATTATAAAAGTAATATTTACAGGCAGGCAGAAAGAAAAACAAATTACAGTCAATAAAACAAACTCATTCAGATATAAATATTTTAATCCCGGATCCACAAAATTCATTAAAATGGTCAGCAACTTAAGCACATCATAATAATGCGATAATCATAATAATTAACTTCCATCCATTTGTGTTAATAAAGATATACAGCTAATAATATGTTTACATCACACTATCCTATCTTCAGGGACGCTCGCAATGTGTACGCCTTGATGGGAAATTCTCAGATCGGTGTGATCACTGTGCGGGTGTGGCCCAGGGTGGCGTCCTCTCTCCTCTTCTTTTCTCAATTTTCATAAACTCTGTCACCAGGGTCATCTCTTCTAACTTCCATCTCTACGCAGACGACCTGCAGCTGTACAGACCATTCCTTGGTTCTGAAGTGGAACTTGCTATTGCTGCCATGAACCATGACTTAAAATGTATCAATTTATGGGCTAGGTCTTATGGCCTACACATCAACGCTACTAAGTCTCAGGCCATGATCATAGGTAGCAGAATCATGCACAACAGACTTAATATGCATCTTTAACACCACTCGAGTCTCGATGGTGTTCAGATTGTATATGCATTTACGATAAAAACCTGGGAGTGCTTATTGACTGTAACTTGTCGTGGAGAGCTCATGTTTCTGATGTTAGTAAGAAGGTGCATTTTACCTTTCATTCACTGAAATGTCTCCAGAACTTCTTGCCCTTAAAAATCAAAATTTCCCTTGCACAAGCTATTAAATTTACTCGAGAGATTACTGAATTTATGTATCCGGTTCATTTTCAATCTTGAAAAATATGACCATGTCTCCCATTTCCGCAAGATTCTCAAGTGGCTCCCAATTCGTCTTCGCAGGAATACTAGGATATTGTGCCTCCTTTTTAATATCCTACATAATCCTACGGCCCCTACCTACGGGAACGCTTTTCTTACACCCGTCTGCCTGACGCGCCCTGCGGGTCGTAACTTAAAACCCTTCTTAAATTCCCACCCCACAAAACTGATTTCTACTCCTATTCATTATTTGTACATGCGGTTAGGTTGTGAAATTCGCTACCGCCTGACATAACAGATTGCAAACCAGTTAAGTTTCAAAAAACGAGTTATAGAGCTATCTCTCTCTATCCACTTAATTGCGTATGTATGTATTAATATTTATGACTATTAGTACTCTTTATGTATGTGTGTATGTTTATATGTATTGTATAGTCTTAACACACCAGGTCTACATTTCTTGTCTTCGAATTCACCTGTTGCAGGTCTGCTGGAAGAGATTTCTTATTAGAAATAAGGAGTGCTTTTGTACTTTTCTTTCCTGTGTAATTATATTATTATTATTATATTATATTTTTGTGTGTTGATAAATAAATATACAAGAGATATTAAAAAATTACCTACTGAAATTAAAAAATCACTTTGACGAGAGTTTTATTCATTGAAATTGCATCCATGCAAAATTATAGTTCCACAAACGAATAAAATCACGTAATGAAATATTAACCAAATAGCACAAAATATTTTTCTAATGTGAATTAAAAGCGTGGGGTGCTCTCTTCCTATAATCTTATAACAATTCTACCTTCGAATAAACCCACGCCTTTATTTTACATGAAAGAAATATTGAATGCTTTATAGTTGATTAAAAGCGTGTTTTTATCCATCATATCATCTGAAAGACGTCTACTGCTGAATAAAGGCCTCCCTCATAGATTTTCACATTGGCCGGTTACATGCCACCCGCATCCAACTACTCAACAACAACCTACACCATCAGCGTTTTTTAATTCGTTTTAACTATAACTTTATTTTTACTTTATAGATTCTAAATAAGATAAACCCTATAATCGTTACTTATAGATTAAAAATATTTATTTTCACCTTTCTATTTAATAATAATAAACTTTTTTTTTCTTGGTGCCCAGTGGAAATTCTTCATGAACTTCCTTCGCCCCGGGGAAGGACGAAGGGGTATGCCGGGACTCCTACCGGCTAAAACCACTGGAGCGGTCATCTTCGGCACGTAAGGGAGGCTCCAGGTCCTCGTATGATCACACTAGAGCCGCCCACTGGTGCCACGCCTATTGGCACATCTCGGAGAGGTTGACTGTAAAGCTATCACCCCCCAGGGGGTTTGTTAAGGTTCCCCCAAAGCGTCTCACGGCAGCGCGTGACCACATGCGTGCTACCGTCTTTTCTTGGGTCGCTTAGTGTGGGCACGCATATTCCCCAATCTAGGCACCCGCGAACCCAGAGGTCCCCACCTTATAGCAACGGCAGGGGTTTTCAGGCGTATCGCAATTAGGCGCCAGGGCGGTTGTTACCCCAGCGCCGTCTCCTTCTTCTTCGAGTGGGATCGGCCCTCTTCCGATCCCGCTCTGCGGTCTCCTTCTGGAGCATGACGCTCTCACAGAAGGAGACCACTGCATTCCAGTTTTCGTGCTCTGCCAACATAGCCGACACTACTGCTGGCAGAGAGAGATCTTGCCCGATCCGATCGACCAGGATCCGCCGCTCGGCGGCCCACGCAGGGCATGCCACGAGCGTGTGCTGTGCGGTGTCCTGGTCGCTATCACAATGGTGGCATTGTGCCGTGGCCTTGCGTCCTATCCTGTGCAGGCACGCACCGAAACAACCATGCCCGGTGAGGTATAGGTGACGTGCTCGCTCCTTCTGAGCCAGGCTCCGAAGAGCGGCAGGACGGCCTCGATGACGCGCTTGGTCGCAAATTGCATCCGCAGGCGATGACGCCACTTTACAAGTGCGCGTCGCCGAGCCAGCCACCGCAGCGTGTCCAACGCCCCTGGAGGCGCATTTTCGCCGCTCTGGCGGAGGGAGCGTGTCTGATCGTAGACCCACGCATCCATCTCCGCCAGGATGTCGAAAGGCGGAAAACGCGCCAGGAGAGTCGCCGCCTCGTAGGATACTGTTCGGTATCCTCGTGCGACCCGGATAGCCAGTCTGCGCTGCAGATCGTGAATTTTGGTTCTGCAGCACTATGCACCTGACAGTCGAGCTGACCATACAGGCACCCCGTAGAGGGCCACGGACCGCACAACCCCTCCGTAGAGACGGCAGGAGCTGGTGATCCCGGTGACAACTAAAAGTCTAATTCATGTCAAATTACAGTAGTGTCATCGATTCTTTATACATGTGCAAAATATTAAGTCAATGGGAAATCTAGAAGTGGGTGAAAATTGAAATGCTTATTCCATTACATTCATATATTGGTACATAATTTTATACATACAGATCAAGCTAGCATAAAACGTGTAAAATATCGTACATGTTTGTAGTCCAAAATAAAGTATTAACTCTACATGAAGTCCACTATGTTAGCAACCATGAATCCCCTGCAAATTATTTATATTTAAGTTCTCGATTAAGAAATCCCAATGGGTCTTGGAAGAGGAAGTTGTTGAGTACATCAGCAAAGTCCGGTTACCTCGATGTGAGACGTACAGGGCAGAGGAGGCTATCAAGAGAGAGAAAAAGCTAGCAGTGGGTGATTCCGGGTTAGAATAAATTAATGTCGAGAAAGAAGATGGAGGGAGCGATACTAGTGACTTATGATCTTATGATACTCTCTGATGGCCGCTTTCTGAGGTACTTTCGGTCGGTTCAGCGGTTTATCTATTCATTAGCGCTATTGGTTCGATAACTTAAGAAAATGTGTTTCTAAATCACGCAGTATAAGATCAACTCCGTTTAAACTTAGCTTAACTTAACTAACCAATGTGCGCCGTTTATCTGTTCGATAACTTTATAGGACGTTACGTTTTCTAGCAAACTACATCAAATTTTAGGCCAAATATTCATCATTTCGGCCGAATGAAGTCCACTGCTGGACACAGGCCTCCCCCAAAGATCACTACAACCACCAATATGGATGTGTTGTGGGCTTAATGGGGGGTGTTGCCATAATCGCTACGCTTGGCAGGCGGGTTGGCGATCGCAGTTGAGTTGTTAATGTACTCGAAGGACGCTGCTGCCCATCCTCCGGCTAATCCCTT
The DNA here is from genome assembly GCA_947459985.1 of Diloba caeruleocephala. Lineage (NCBI taxonomy): Eukaryota > Metazoa > Arthropoda > Insecta > Lepidoptera > Noctuidae > Diloba > Diloba caeruleocephala. The sequence continues at coordinate 17,619,789 of OX381615.1, forward strand.
AGTCGACTTTTACGACACCCATGGGGGGAGATGGGGTGGTGGCATTCTGAGCCGGCACCACACGGCATAGCCGGCACCACACGGCATTGCCGGAACCACACGGCAAAATATTACAATAATTCAATAATCACAATGAGTACCTATAAGCAGTTCATGAGTCGTATTTGGATATACTGGAGTTTACTTCCAATAAATCAGTACACAGAAACTTAGATGTAGGAGATATCCTTTCTAAATGTTTACATATTCAAAATTTAAATTGAGATAACGCTTTTATGAGTAGACTGTGATACACCTAAGTAATATCATCAGCCCTATTCTGGCTCCCGTTATGCATCAAAAGTATAAATTGCTACTTCGATAAGAAACATCTGCTCTCTTTCTCATCTGCTCATTTACTTCGCTTTCCAGATTCCATCATTGCTATTTTACTAAAGCATGAGTTAAGCACAAACGATAGCAAATACCACTAAACTTAAAATCAAACTGCAAGTAAAGTACAATAGCAATAAATAAATAATACCTCGCCGCACGATATGACGAAGCAGCAACAATGAACTTGGGGAATTCATAAAAAAAAGACGACGAGCGCGACATCTGGTCATTCATAGATCCGCTGATGAACGACGAATTATCATAATAATGAACTAAAAGGTTGCTAGGCAACTTAGATACTCTCAAAAAAATATAATTGTAAAGAAAACTAGTATTTAGTGATGAAATCAATTTTAAACTCGTTATCTTAAACAGACCCAACCAGCGGCAGATTAAGAAACTGGTTATTGGTTTCATAGTTATGTATCGGTTCGTTGTGTATTCAGAAACGCAATGACAGTTAACCTACGTTCATCTTATACATAACTTTATTGAATCAATAGCTAATGGGAATTTAACTGGGAGCATCAGAAACCGGGCATGAGCCGATAGAATTGTATCGAGCGGATAGGTGGTGGTATCTTTCTGCCCCTAAAAACAACAATGATGTTATGACGGTTACGAATCATAAGTCGGGTGTGGTGATTATCAAGAAATTCTCCTGCAACCGATGATTCGAACAGTTCACGAACAGATCAATTATCAAGACGGCACGGTTGGAGCAGTGGCTGGATAACGTTAGCTGTTGCGCTCCGGGGCACAGGTTCGATTCCTGCACGGAACAAATATTTGTATGATCTGCAAGTAGTTGTTCCGGGTCTGAGTGTATTGTGTGTGGAATTTGTGTCTGTAAAAGCACCCACGACACAGGAGAAAATGTAGTGTGGGGCAGTTTAAAAAAAATGTATATCACTAAAAGTCTGGAGGCAGCTATATGATACAGATCGAAAAAATCGAGCAGCAAATTGTCTAAAATTAACATTGATTTCTGTGTTTCAGCCGTCTCCCATCGTATCTCGTCCATGTCTAACAATGATTTTCTTAATATCATTAAATTAATACCTAAGCACAACCTAAGTAAAATCTAAGACTTATCATGTTTCAACCCCATTTTAAAGGATTAGGATATCTATAAAAGCCACATAAATAATAATCAAAATAATATAGACTCAATTTAACAGACACGGCATAAGATGAAAAAACTAAACTTGAACATTCAAAACCTAGTCGTACAACGCCACCTAACGACGATAATCTACAACTAAAATTCCAAGCACGACAAAATGGCAACCGCATAAAAAGAGTACAGCAATAAGGTCCAATTTGTCAATTATATTTATTTGTCCCCAGGCTGTAGTCAGCCGTACTACTTTCCATTTACAATACCCTGCTTAACTTGTTCATAAAAAATTTAGCAACGCTCCCCAGGGCTTGCAATTGTTAGGATTGTTAAGATTCTGAGGCAGTTTACACGAATTATTTCTGGGTTGATGTGGGATGCAGCATAAAGGATTTTTCTTTATCATAACGTCAATAGGAGCGAGGTTAGAGCGGAGATGGTCGTTCTCAGATTGGAGAGGGCAATTTTGGAATGTGGGAATATGCACTATGGTACGAATTAACAGACATAATGAAACGTTTAGTTTTAGTTTAGTTCTAAAGTTATTCAACAGCATTTCAGAGTGAATTAGTCAGTGTACAAATAGAGATCTACATACAAATAAAAATGAAACCTTTAGTGTAAAAACATATGCTAAACTTAACATCGGTCATAACTTATAATTTTAACAGTTCATAATAATAACACAGCTCCTTCAAAACAAAAAATAATAATGCGCAAAGAGCGCAGAATAAATAAAGTCATACTTAAGTAAAAGAAAAAACGTATATCACAGCCAGACATTTCAATATTTCTTGTTATAGCTAAATCAAACACTTGACGTAAATTTAAAGCGTTACGATTTATTTTACGCAGTCCTGCTTATAGAGAAGAACAAAATGTACATTAGTCCGCGAGATAATCGTGTGTGTGGGACACCGAGCAAAAACAAACTAAACGAGGGAAAAGTTTTTGCGTGGCGACACCAAAGCAACGCGCTCAGAATTTTCCCCATTAATTTTGTGTCCACAGGAAATCGTTTGACAGACCACTGGGCATATCATCACCTATTATACCGTTATAATCCTAACCACTGACCTTTTATGAGCGACTGCAAAATAAAACAGTACACCTATTTCGGCTCTACAATACCTACGTCAAATATTTTGCAGACAGAAATACATTGAGGTGGAGGAGAAAGAAATAACTTCTATTCTCCTGAAAAGCCTATTCTACTGAAACAATGCTCGGCCACACTGACATGTCATGGAATTACATGTCAAAACTTGAAAGTAACAAGTCAGTCAGTTGACAAATAACGAGACGCACATACGTTTACTAAATTTTTATAGCAAATAAGGACTTGAAGGCATCAAACAAAACGACATGACGTTAAACCGCATGTATGTTTTTTTTAATAACGTTGATATTACACACTAGACATTTGTAAATAATAAATGAAGGCTTTTAGAATTAATGTAACTTATAGTTTTTTTTTTTAAACGAATAGACACTTCCTTTTAAGGAAATATGAACTAGTAAGAACTATTTTCATTTTAATATAGAGGGTGTCCAGTAAATAGCACGACATACGGCAGGGGGTGAGAGCTAGGGTCAATACCTACCAAAAAAAAACACAATATTATGTTCAGCAAAATCTTACGGATTTACAGTAGTACAAAATTATCCGAAATATCGAAAAATCTCTACCTTGACACAGATTTTTAATGATCTCGTAATGAAAAATTCCTTTTCTAGTTTTTTTTTTTACCTCAAATTACAGCTCAACTACGGTCGCCAACCCGCATGCCCAGCGTGCCGATTATGGTAGAACCCCCCAATGAGCACACAATACACCCATATCTCATCATATCGGTCTTTGTGGATCTTTGGAGGAGGCCTGTGTCCAGTAGTGGACTTTATTCGGCCGATGATGAAATGATAGATTTTCTATAAAAAAAGTAAATAAAGTTGTGAATGCGAATTTAGGAGTAAATATCTCGTTATAAGTTCTACGCTCAATAATACCCAATATCAATCTAAGGTGAAGACTTCGGAGTGTCCATTGGGAGATCATGATTTCGAACCAGACTTATTGTATTATAGTTAGGGACCTACAATTCCAGAAAGCTTAAAAAGCAGTCTCATAAGACAAGCGATAAATAACATGAACATTGTACGATGGGGTCCAGTATATATATATATATATATTTTTTATTGATATCCAGTGGAAATTCTACATGGAACTTCCTTCACCCCGGGGAAGGGCGAAGGGGTATGCCGGACTCCTACCGGCTAAAACCACTGGAGCGGTCATCTTTGGCACCGAAGGGGGGGCTCCAGGTCCTCGTAAGATCACACTAGGGGGTCCAGTACCTATCACACATTTCAGTGTTCAGGGATTCATCAAGACCGAACGTTAGTACAATTATTTACAATTCTCTAGAATACACTCTTCCATTTTATAACACAGCCAGTTATTTTCTTGATCCAGACCCATCCTTTTTAATTTTAAAAAAGAATGGTGTCCCTTAAACGTATCATCTTATCTTTAGGCGAAAATATCAACAGGCATCCAATGGAAAAAGGGTCGAATTCTCGTAAGCTATGGCCGAACATTCTGTAATTAAATTGTAACAGTTGTGTGCCATTGTAATCTAGGCTTATTACAAGGGAAGAGGGCAAAGAATTTGCTATTAAATCTAACAACTTTTGTGTTTCAACAAACTGGAATATTTAGTGTAGACTACACGATATTCAAGTTCTCTTTAAAAAAGTATTTATTACAAGCAGTATGGTTTGATTATTACTAGTACATCTGTCCTTAATCACCATTTACGACACCCGCCACGGGAAGAGGGGGGAGCCTATTCTTTGTAGGGAAACAAACCAAATAAGAAACTACGTAGCATAATAGCATGAAAAAAATACAATAACATAACACATATTATAATGAATACCTCGAGACTGTAAACTTCCCAGCCTTATAGCTAAGGAAACTTATTAATACTTGCGTTTTGTTAATGCAAATATTTATTACATTTCAACTTCTGAACCCGGGTTTCTAAAGTACCAATGTTTAATATATTAAGCCTTATAAATATATACTTATAATGAAAGTAAATTCATACTGCCACGTAGCTTCTTTATTAGTGGATCCAATTTCACCATTCTCCTTTAGAAATACCAACAAATTTAAACATACTTTCCTAAACCAATAATTACCCTTAACACAGTTGAATGCAATTTCGGAATCGAATTACGGTTTGGACGCGAGTTGTTTCACAAAATACAAAGCTATTAATTAAACTTAATTCTGTGGGTTACATGATTTTTTTAAATTATGTAATCGTTTGGCCAATTATTTGTCAATGTTTGGCTAAAGAGAAAACGTGGGTTTGCATAAACTATGACTAGAGTCCTGCAGGAGGATCAAGAATCATTGCTTGCCAGGTATGCTAGGACATGACGCAGGTATTCACCAGTCACGGTTGTTTCGGTGCATACCTGCACAGAATAGGATACGAGGTTACGGCACAGTGCCACCATTGTGGAAGCGACCAGGATACCGCACAGCACACGCTCGAGGAGTGCCCTGCGTGGGCGGCCGAGCGGCAGATCCTGGTCGATCGGATCGGGAAGATCTCTCTCTGCCGGCAGTAGTGTCGGCTATGTTCGCAGAGCACGAAAATTGGAGTGCAGTGGCCTCCTTCTGCGAGAGCATCATGCTGCAGAAGGAGACTGCAGAGCGGGACCGTGAGAGGGCCGATCCCGCACGGAGAAGGACGAGACGGCGCCGGGGCAACAATCATCCCGGCTCCCAACTCCAACACGCCTGAGCCGCCTGCCGTCACTTCATGGTGGGGGGCCTCGGGGTCGCGGGTGCGCAGATTGGGGAGTCTACGTGCTCACGCCGAGCGACCCCCGGGAAGACGGTGGCCCGCATGTGGTGATGTATCACCGTGTGCGCAGCACAACGCAAAGCGAGGCTTGGGGGAATCCTTTACAATCCTCCCCGAGAGCAAAAAATTTACATTGTAGTTGAAAAACATATTCTCCGATACATTCCAACTGCAAATGTAAGTTTATACGAACAAAATTGAAAGATTTACCATGTTATTTTAAAACCTGTAGGCCTCTTATATATAATGTATTTTTTATTTATTTTGAGGCCTTGTAGTTTCCGAGATACGTAATGGTCAATTTTCAAAAAAAATCTTAATTAACTGTAAGCGTATTTATTTTAAATTATAAAATAAATACAGTTGAGACCTCCACAAAAGCCCTATAGTTTCATATGTTACACGGTACAGTTTGCAAAACTTTATTCTTTAATTTTCTAATTTTTACCCCCAAAAGTGACCCACCCCCATATCTATACAAATAAATAAAATTGAAGTGTCTGTTCGTAATGTTAAAATAACAGCTTTTTACTAAATTCATATGAAAGTATATAAGTTACCTATAATAAAAAAGCGACTTTTAAATTTTTTGTCTGTCTGTCTGTTGGTTCCGGGTAATCTCCGAAACGGCTAGACGGATTTTGACGGGACTTTCACTGGCAGATAGGTAATGTTACAAGGAATAACTTAGGCTACTTTTATTTTAGAAAAATATTTAGGGTTCCGCGCAATAAAATAAAACCCTTGAAATCCAATATATATATTCTATGTCAAGTGTCTATGTCGAAGTACTCTAAATTTCTTTTAAATTAAACGCGGGTGAAACCGCGGGTCGCAGCTAGTTCTAAATAAATTTATTTACGTTACACGTCCGTGTTTGGATCGTAGAAATTAATATGTGTACCAAATTGCAACTTAATTGGTCCAGTAGATTCGGAGTAAATTGGCTGTGACAGACGGATAGACAGATAGACACACGAGTTATGTAAGTGTTCCGCCATTTTTTCATTCGGCCGTCCGGAATCCTAAAAAGAGAATTCCAATTCAATCTTCGGATGAAACAAGTACCAGAAGTTGTTTCTTGTCGTCAATTTTCCGCTTTTCTGTTCTATAATTACTTAGTCACTTAACTACTTTATTTCTTCGCCACATTGCACATAAGATCCTGTGAAGGTTACGTTTACGATTATTTCGCTTTATAGTTCCCATTTTTCCTCGTTTACAGAATAAGGGCCTGGAGCTTCGTAATTAAAATCTGGTTATAAACGGGCTGACTTACGGTATAGCATCACTTCTTTAGTCACTGCTGTTGGTTCTTCAGTTAGTAAATTAGAGTGACTTGCTGGCCGTCGGATACATTTATCATTGGCGTTCCAAGACTGAGTACGTCGTTGTTGTTGTTGTAACAATATGTAACTTGACCAGAAGCCGTTATGTATGCTTACATACAATACGCTTATGTTTGATGAGTTAGTAGTTAGTAAGTCGTCCTAAGTACTGTTTGAATTCGTGTTCTATAAATTCTAATATATATTATATTATATACTAAAGCATTACATAGCTGAACAGTTTGTTTGTTTTTTTGTTTGAACGTGCTAATCTCTGGAACTATCTGTCAGATTTGAAGGAGAGGACGAAGTAAGAGCGCGAACGGGCGATACGATGCGGTGGGTCGGGGGCTGAGGATGGCCTCATGACTTAGGAATATATTAATACCACATGAAAATATGTAAAAAAATATTGTTTATGTACTAAGTATTCTAAATTATTTATAAATAATCCGATTTTTTTAAAATGAAACGGCGGTTGAAACCGCGGAGCACAGCTAGGAATATATAAAATAATTCGTAATACGATTAGGTACTCTATAATACTCAAATATTTCCTATTTCTGTGATAATACTAGTAGTTTTAACTCACTTAAGGCGCCCGTTACAACAAACACTATAATTATTTTAATATACAATATGTGTACACATATAATATATACATTGGATTTAATACATACTGTGGATTGTCATTTTCAAATTCAAATTCAATAATTTATTCAGTAATTAGGTCCTAACAGACACTTTTATACGTCATATTGAAGCAACGGAGGGCAATTTCACAACGTGACAACGTCTGAGAAGAAATGTCAAAAGAAACTCAGCACACATATATGTGTGTGTGTGTACTTAATTTTAAATTATTTTAATTTATTTATTTTTATTTAAACAGTCTCTACGTGTGGCTTTCAGTTTAAATGTCCTGAGTTTCTTTTGACATTTCTTCTCAGAGGTTGTCACGTTGTGAAATTGCCCTCCGTTGTTTCATATATATACATATACGTAAACGTTACATATTCTTATAAAAATTGTGTGAAAGTCGATACACTGGAGATGTTCTCCGGTGTATCGGCTACCCACAATGCATTTGTTGCATCTACATTGAGATATACTGTAATGTTTTGGGGGAATTCAACTGAACGGGAGTCGGTATTTAAAGTTTAAAGCTCAAAAATGCATAAGGGCAATACTTAAGGGCAAGCTTAAAGTAACGGATAGTTGTAGGCCTAATTTTAAAACTCTAAACATTTTAACTATTCCATGTCTATACATCCATGAAACTGCTATATTTGTTAAGACCAGCATTCGGATTTATTAAAAATTTGTAGTACTACATGCGGGCACAAGGTTCGGATTATACCTAGCACGACTACCCGAATGTAGAAGAAGAGAGAGAAGTATATATATACTTATATTGAATGGCACCTAAAGTGAATAACAAAATGCCCGGTATAATTAAAAAATAGACCAACTTACAACTGTTTAAACGAAAGTTGAAAGAATTTTTGATAGAAAGAGCGTGTGAAAGAATATCTCGAAGAAACCTTTAATTAAATGAATGATAAATATACTGAATTAGTTATTAAATTATTCAAAACATCTTGACATTCCTTGACATTTGATACTCTTCAACATTTTTATTTACACATATATGACAGTTTGTTGTTGTTCAATGTATCTTTAATTTTTATTGTAATTTAACTGTGTTGAAATTGTGATTGCTAATGTATTTAATTTCAATATTATATTTCCTGACAATTGTGTAAACATGAACGCGGATCAAATAATTTATTTCTTGGTTTCATTGTAATTTAATCAATATCTTGCTTAATGAAAGCACATTGCATGTCATTATTATTATGAACTAAATATTTTAACACCCTAAAGCTGAATACGGAAAATTTACGAAACGTATGTTTCCTATTATTATTATTTCGGCCTAATAAAGTCCACTACCGGACACAGGCCTCCCTCAAAGATCACCATAACGACCGACACCGGTGTGTTGTGTGCTCATTGGGGGGCCTTGCCATAATCGCCACGCTTGGCAGGCGGGTTGGCGATCGCAGTTGACTTGTTAATGTATTCGAAAGACGCTGCTGCCCATCTTCCGTCTAATCCCTTAGTCGGCTTTTACGACACCTACGGGGTGAGGTGAGTTGGTGCTATTCGTAGCCGGCACCACACGGCAAGTCTCATGTTTCCTATATTTGCAAAGTAACAAATGTTTATTGATCATAGACATTTTTTTCTTATACCGTTACAGTCAGTGTGTGTGTACAATGTATATAGTTATAGTGTTAACTAGTGTTACATATAGTATTCAATTTCAGTCTTTACAGTATCTCCAATAGGTGCATTCGCACCAAATATTTTCGTCATTATCGTTGAGTCAGTTTACAATCATTTTATTACGTTACTCTTGTTGATACCTACTATAACTACAATTATTTGATAAGTAAAGCAGTATAAGTTATAGTTCTTAAATGTCCAAATCAAACGATGCACACTTTAAGGACAAATTTTTATAAATGTTCAGTTTAATTATTTAAATGTTGGATGTCGAACGTGTCCAAGTGAATACCTCGCGAATAAAAATTAAGAAAAAAAAAACAGTGCATAATTTGCCTTTGTTCCACAGATAATAAAATATTCAAAAGGGCTTTTTGTCTTTTGTTATTGGATAAAAATGTTTTTAAAAGAAACTGGGAAACCGCAACGGAAATAACGCCCTTTTGGTAAAGCAGGCACGTATGTACTGTTTTGTTTTTCTATGCAAAATACGGGTTTAGAGATTTCTGGGTCGCGCACTTATATCTTTGCTCCGTCGTATCCGTCACGCCTGACAATTGAGATGATTGAAGAAGAAGAAAAAACAGAGGAATCCAAAATGATGTCACCTTTGTTTTTCTCCTAAAATAGATATTTTTTTCTTATGCAAAACGTTGGCCCACACAAGGATTTCTCCTGTGTCGTGAGTGCTTTTACAGACATGAATTCCACATACACCTGCCTAACCGGGAACAACTACTGTAGATCATACAAATATTTGATTCGTGCGGGAATCGAATCCACGACCCGGAGCGCAGCAGTCGACTATATCAGCCACTGCATCAACGTAGTAAGTAGGTATAGAATTGGAATTCACGGCAGCACCCACATAAGTATCTAGTACTAATAATAAAGGGACTGCGTTACTAATGGTGCTGAGTAAATTTGACTTTAGAAACAGAATATTACGTTAATATTAATTGTGTTACAAAGATTTTCCATTGTCTGAATGGTGTAATAAGTATACACATTTAAAAATACAAATCTAATCGTACAATATACATGTCTTCATAAAATGAGTATTCATAATAAAATTTGAAATATTAAGAGGGAATTTAATTCACCGGTTTCTTTTTCTCTCTGTTTCTGTATATTTAACATAAATCTGCATATTCAAGTAATAAGAATTATCAATTCGCGACAGTTCGGAAATACCAGTCATTTAGATTTTCTATATAATTACTGACATAATTATAGAAAAAGAACAGGACATTTTGAGAATAAATAGGAGAATTTTCGGATGCAGTCGATTGTTGGCACTGATGTGATGTACCCTAGTTTGTTCACCATCATTAAGCCAGTATACGATATGTCAGATCTTTTGTAATAAAAGGGACTTTATTTTCATGCATATTTAACTATAGTCTATTCTCGTTAAGAAAATAGTTACTCATCAGTGCAACTGCAAAGTAAAGGCATACAACTGGTCAATTTGAACACAGCTTTCAATTTACTATGATGTAATTAGTCAAGGGCCAATTTACTACGATCTAATTGGTCAAGGAGCGTGACTAAGCTGAGTGACAACGATGAGTCTTTATTTTCTTAACACGAATAGGCTATAGTGACTTCTTAGTCAGGCTAAAACTTACTAAGACCCGAGCTGAGAGTCGTACTATGGCGATCAATATTAAAATTCTTAGTAATTTCTACATTACCACGACAGTAAAAAAAAAGATTACCAACTGCTTAAGAAAATGTAAAGTAGATTCTTCTTCTATCGTGTTTTATTTCACGTAGTTGTGGTTTATGCTATGGTGAAAAGAGTAGCCATGCAGAAAAGTTGGTAACGGGCGAAGCGCCCAGGGTGTGCCAGACGTACTGAGGTATTCATGGAACCTCTTTTCATCCAATAGGTTAATTAATATTCTTTAAATTGCAAAATTAGGATACAAAACCGCTGATTAAAGCTGGAGTAATTCGCTTTAAAAAATTCTAAAATACTCCTTTTCCCTAACAACCAATTTTTGTATGGAGTAATACTGCCGTTAATTTATTCTGACAATATACCTAAGTAGTACTGACTTTGTAAATAAAGCGCTTAAAATTCGGGTAAGTATAACATTTTATTTTTTTAATAACTTTTATTGACATAATAGCTGATACAAAAACCAATTGAAGCCTCTGAATCCCAAACTAGGTAAAAACCTGTAAATCAGGAGACAGCGCCTTCTTCCATTTTATTAGTCTATATTATATATAATGCCAATTTATGTACATTAAACTCTTAAAAAAAACATAGACGATATTATTAATCAGACAAGTTTTAATATGAAATATTAAATACACACTACCTATTGTAGCATATATAACTTACAAATATATATATGTACCATATACAACAATTCTCATAGTAAAATTAAAGATATTGTGTTTTTATTGTACACCTAAAATATACGTAAATGAGACCTATAATTTTCCTCATAGGTACTATATTGCTCGGATAAAATTTAGTACAAATCAAGTGATAATCTAGAAATAGCTGCCGACACAGTCGAGTCAACACATGATCGATTAGGCGGAACCTTCCGATTAGACGTAGCAAAAGGGATGAACTTAGCTTGGTGTATATCACGGTCAGTAGACAAATTGACGGCTGATATACTGTTGCAAATTTGTTTCATGTAAATAATGTTTTATTATGTTTCGGATTAGCAATATTTTTCGTAGACATTTCCTAGCAATGTGGCCGCTTTACCGGGCAATTTCTTGCGAAACCAAGAGGCAGCCAGTTTTTTTTAAATTATATATATATTAAAAAAAAAAAAAAATATAGCAACTGCAGCTATGTGCTCCCCCTGCGGTACTCGAACTTTGGCTTAGGGCGTTGCTATGTAGGGACAGCTGGATCGATGTGAATTTAATATTTTAGAGAATAGTTAAGACTACAGGCTCGGCACGGGTCGACGACACGAGCAAGAGACGGGGGAAAAGTTAATTGAACGGGATGGTGTCGTGGCAACAGGTCGCGTGGCGTCGGTGAGGCTGTTTTGCACTATTCAGCTGGTAAAATAAGTATATCTCCGGTAACTCCATTCCACTGTAGCGCATACAGACAACGATGTTTTGAGTATGTATACAGTGCACCATGTTTTAAAATGATCCTTTAACTTCTTCTCCAAATTCACTTCAATATAAATGGGTATGCTTTGTAGAGTCTGCCAATCTCCAAAGAAAGGCACCTAAGGAAAAAGAAGATTAAGATTTGTATTGCAAATATAAACCTTATTTTAAATTAACTGTACTATTGTTCTCATGAGAAATAATGTTTTAAACCCTACATTCTTATCAACAACTTGTCCCTTTTCTCTGGTTAATGGAATATTACAAGAAAAAACCCTGTCTTTAGGTAAACTAACCAATATTTATAGAAAAATAGGTTTACGTTGAGTCATGGATACGAAACGAGGAGGTTGGTTAGACAAAAAGTTATGGGACAATAACCTTACTCTTATGGTTGCACGATGAAAGAACGTTCAGCTGTTTAAGCAGAAGCTAAATAATTTAGATCACCGTTAGGTGACTTCTTCTTTTTCATGCCCTGGTCCCAATTGACTTGGAGTCGGCACAATATGTTTCTAGTCATATTGCAAAAGTTTTGGCAAAATGGTTTTATAGTCAGCCGCCCGCCTAACACCTACCCTCCTTGGGTATGCTAGTGTTGGTAGTTTACACGCCACCTGCGGGTAACCCAAAGTGCTTCATGGTACGCAAACTCCCTTAGTCATCTTCTATGACACCCACGGGATGAGAGTGGGTAACCCTATTCGTGACCCGGAGCTACACGGGATTAAATGATGACTACAAAAGTTTAGCCGACATAGCCAAACTTAAGGTACAACATAATTACGAAATATCTAAGGTACTATAACTAAAGAGTTTAGAACCACATAGTAACTAAACATCACCATCATCCATAATTATCAGCCAAAAGACGTCCATTGCTGAACAAAGGCCTTCCCCGTAAACGATCGGCCACGTAGTTATTTTGGGGAAAATTTGCCAGAACATACCACGCTTGGCAGGCGGGTTGGTGAACGCAGAATGACTGCCTTTCCATCTAAGGGATTCTGCTGTCCGCCCGAGCCTGAGCCCTTAGTAGCCTTTTAAGACATCCACGGCCACGGAAGGCAATAGAGTGGTGCTATATTCTTAATCTGGACACCACACGGAATCCGGACACCACAAGGAATCAAGCATCAAGTTAAGAGTAACTTCAAAATATATAATTACTAAGCATTTAATTTGTGCGGATTGTACCCGGGGTTGCTGGATTATTGCATGAAATGGAAACGATACGATAACATCTATTTCATTATGCTATTTATCAAATGGTTATACATTATTTTCTTAACCTACAATAAAGTGCAGGCATTGCCATTGGTATTTTGTATCCTTTTACTTATGAATATAAGTGTACAATATTACCATTGCCATATTCATATCAAACAAAATATCTCTATAAAGCGTACCCTTCTCACATATTTAGTCCTCAGCTCCATTATTAGTACAAATATTATAACGCGAACACATGAGCCAATCATTAACTGATTATCGTTTGGATTCTTTACAATATTCGGTATCGTAATATAGCACGAAATAAAGAGAACCTACCGCTTCACATGAAAATAACATGCTTATCTACTTATTTCTTAAATCCAAATTGTTTAACTTCCACCTTCATAATAGATTAATCATAACGAATTTAAATTCATTATGATTGGTCGAGTTGTGGATTGGTGGAGGTCCATTGTAACATTCAGCAGCAATTATGAATCTGGTACATTATTGATCATCATCATCATCATCATCATTTCAGCCGTAAAACGTCCACTGCTGGACATAGGTCTACCCCAAAGATCGCAACGACTTGTCTAGGTTTTTGTTGAATGATTTTTTATCACATGATTAGAGGGTTTGGCCATCATCGCCAAGCTTGGCTGACGATTTGGCAACTGCAGTTGAGCTGTAATTAATGTAAGTACTCAAGGATGCTGCCCATCCCCCAGAGAATCTCATAGTTGCCTTTAAGACACCCATGGGAAGAAATGGGGCTGTGCTATTCTTAGCCCGCACCACAGTATATATCGCAGCACACGGCATGGTAATATCATTATTTTCTGTCTTTTCTTAGAACTATTGTGTCCTAAAACATAATGAAATTTACTGAGATTTACTTTTAATGCAACAGTGAACGACTTTATAATACGAGTTTCCGAAAGAGATACTCTTGCTCGATAGCATTTTAATTAAAAGGAGTTACTAAACCTGACAGCACACAATTAATGGCCAGTCTGCTTTGGACAGCAATCGATGTTGGAAAATAAACTACACTCATCCCTGTTCCATTTTTATATTTCATCAATAAATTAACAAAGATTATATAGTGGATAGTGTGATTAATTTTACATTATTATAATAGGCCTATAATGTTTATCTAATTCCTCAAACATTTCCAAAATTTTCTATTCTGAACTTAAACGACATTTACACGAAAATTCATACAAAAGCCTAATATTTTCTCAATTTTAACTTTCGGGACAATGACAATAAAAGCTCAATGGAAATCAAACACCGCCAAAACTAATTAAATTAAATAATTGGGGTCTCGTCGTTGAATACAAATTTTAAACTTCCACGGTTACGCAACAAATCAGACTGTAAATAATTATAGTAATGAAGCAAGATTTAAAAGTTACGTTATAAAATTTTAGAAGAAAGAAAAACTTGCCTTTTTTCCTTAACAAAATTGAACATAAGGCATAAAAGAAGAAAAATCTAGTATTAGAAACCTTAAAGAAACAAAAACTGATTAAATCAAATGTTAGTGATCAGGTCACTCTATTTCATAAGTTTCTTTAGTGGTATCTGCGGCGAAAGTAACTATCCTAAAAAGTTTATAATTTGTAGAACCGACTTACCGGTTAGAACTTGAACCACAAACACAAATACAATATTGTATAATCATTCAAAACACACATTAAAATATCGAGTCACACAGTAAACCTCACTTTTAAAACAATGTCAAGAACTAACTTTAATGTTGATATGGTAATTATTTACGGAACATCCACCGGTGTTTAAAAAAATGTTACACTATTATTTGTTCGGGATTTCTTTAACATAATATATATTACGTTTACGTTATTACAAAGTCGTAGTTTCGCGCGGTCACTCGCTACTCGGCGGTATACCCTAGTCCGCTTTCAAGCGGGTTTCAGAATGAACTGGTCTAACTGAAACGGTGCTAGCTCGCGCATGCGTGAAGTGGTGGGTGACATTCTGTACAGAGATTTCGGAGTTTACTAATGAAAAAGCCATATAAATAATTTTAAATATCGAGATTATTAAATAACAATTGACAGAAATTTCCAGCATATCTCCGGAAACCATAGTTTCTGCATGTAAATTATCTTACTGAAGCGAAATGTAATGTAAAAGTAGAGGTAAGTCTGTACTTACCTCTACTTTAAGTCTGTACTTAAGATTTGTCCGCGCCACCGCTTGTGTGGTGTGCACTCAGTATGTTTGTTTTTGTGTTTCTTGTAAATATTATATGCTTAATTTTAATTGTGTGTCGTTATTGATGCAAAAATAAATGGTTTATTTCTTCTTACTTTAAATCCGTTTGCTAGGCGTAATGGTAGGTTACGCTGACGACACTCTAGTGTTGGCCAGCGGGCAGTCCTTCGAGGGAACCATCCGGCTTGCGGAGCAAGCGGTGGCAAATTGTCTTGGCCAAAATCTACGCCCTGGGTCTGCGAATAGCGCCTCAATAAACCGAGGCGCTATGGTTCCATAACCTGCCGAGAAGCAAAGAACCGCTCGTGGATACGCATTGGTGACACGTGAATCGGGGTGGACCGGTACATGAAATATCTGGGGCTCACACTGGACTGTCGTTGGGGCTTAGAAGAGCGCCTGTAACGTCAACTTGGCTGTCGGGCGCCTGTATGGTCAGCTCGACTGTCAGGCGCCCAGCGCTTCAGAACCAAAATTCACGGTCTGCAGCGCAGAATGACTATCCGGGTCGCGCGAGAATAACCAACAGTGTCCTACGAGGCGGCAACTCTTCTGGCGCGTTTTCCGCTTTTTGACATCCTGGCGGAGATGGATGCGTGGGTCTCCGATCAGACACGCTTTCTCCGCCAGAGCGGTGAAGGCGTGCCTCCCGGGGCGTTAGACGGCTGAGGCGGCTATGCCTGCGGATGCGGTTTTCGACCCAGCGCGTCGTCGAGGCGGTCCGGCCGCTCTGAAGGAAAGTAAATCCAAGAGTCGAAAAGATAATTTGGTGGTTAACTACTAAGTATACACGTACGGTAAATAACACGGGTGGTGGCGTAGTGTTTTAAGTGATTGGATGTCTGCACTTCAGGTCGCGAGTTCGATATCAGCACGAAACAAATATTCGTATCCCTACAGGCAGTTGTTCTGTCTGTTAGTTTGTGCATTTGAGATTTATATCTGTCAACTATAGGAAAAATTATTTACAGGAAAAACAAAACTCATGTAATTTTACAGCTGCATGCAAGTTTGAACATAAACCTCTTCAATGGCTTGCATTGAGCACGATCTTTAGCTTTTCTCATTCAATTCGTGCCAGCAACCCTGTGATATTGAAAAGGCCTTGGTCTTGCTATGAACTAATGATGATGGAGGTTTAATATCAATAAGATGTTTGTCTACGGAAACATTTAAATCAAAATGAGGAACCCTAATTGTTCAACAGAACTATTTTTTTTTAGGAAAGATTAGAAAGTTTTATTTTACAGCTATATATAATGTAGCATACTACATTAAAATGCATTATCAGAGGAGAAATCTCAGCTTCATTCGTTTAAAAACAATAGACCACAGCAACATTAGGCACCTAACTATGCATTATTTATTATACTTTACTCAGAAGTAAAATGTGAACTATTATTTAATAGATAAAGGCTGGTTGGCTCCACGTTAATTACTTTTAGAGTTACACGAGCATTCATTATTTCAAAAGATATGAATAAGGCCTAAAGAAATTAAAAGGAGAACATTTTTAAAGGTAAACTTTTCGGTAAACAATGTTGTAAGTACTGTAATAAAGTCAAAAGAAAAAATATTACACAGCAAATCTCGGGAATGTACAAGACAGCAATTATTATTTTAGAGATCTGAATTAGTATACTGAAACGGGTACGAAATAAAACTTGCTGAGTTTCGTTCAGATCTTATAATCAAATTCGAATGAATGACAAAAATGGCTGGTATTTGCTTATATTGACACATTCCCATTCCTTTTGAGAACATTTGGCTTGGCTGAAGGGGTCGAATCAATATGGTGGCAATAAGGTGTACTTTGACTTGACTGGTGCATTGGCTGACGTGACGTCCGTTACACTCAGCCATCCTTTAACAATTGCTCCCGCAATGGGAACAAATAACAACAATTAACTTTCCAATAAGTCAATCAGATCTGCGGTCTCAAGCTGCTCGTCAGAGCTACTGGCACTATCCGAAATAGGACTAGACTAGACTTCTATAAGGCCGTAATGAATCTACTGGCACTAAATCTGTAAAACTCTTTTACCTTTATGCTCCTAATCAGATATCTATCGTTCCTCACTAGTTTAGTCACTACATATAGGCCGGAATACAAGTCATCTAATTTAGTATTTACTCTAAATCCGCTACTCGTAGAAGTTTGTCTCCAAAGGACAAAAAAAATGTCTTTTTTGTACACATAAGCGCCTTATCCTCGTTTTTCAAAGTTATGCTTTATTTTATCACTCGCTTTTGGTATCCTATCAGTAGCTTTCTTTCACCTAGGCTCAACGAGTTCAGACTCCCTTCCTGAAACCACGACGTCACATATTGACCTACCTGCACAAACATTAAACATTACCAAAAAGCAGCAAGCAGCAATCTCTGCCACAAGGTTATACCACACGACTGCAGCAGGTTCAAGTCTGGTTCCTAAGCACATAAGCACCTTCTCTTGAGCATGGCATCAGCACACTGAATCTACGGCCGGTCCAAGCAAAGCAACTTCTCCTGGTCCATGCAGCAGCCAGTCACTACCCTTCACTGCACCACTCCGACTCACTGCAGATTACGCATCATCAGCCCCGATCCACTAGGGATATTCACCGTAAGTAGTTCCGACTTACTGGGACTCCATGGCACTCAGTACCGACTCACTGGAACCCTTCACTGTCACATTCGCAAGTTAAAAAGTCTTAACAACGACTCATCAACCACGACCGCCCTCCGGTTTTCGGGGAGGAGTGACGTGGCGACTATAACATCGCCACCATATAACTACAACTTAGGGCGACATCTATTTAAACATTAATTGCAATTCTCCGATTACGTCAAATAATCCTGAATCACACATGTAAAGTATTCGCACAACGCTGCATACGGAACATTAACAATTGGACTTCGACTCACCAGGCATATCACCCACCTGGTTGGAAGATACTCCTTTTCTATGGGGAAACACTACAGCTTGTTTCCATACATTCATTGTGTCGACCGAATGTCTACTGAGCGCGTATATGTGATTCGGCCAGTTCTCCAGGTCTTTATTCATCACTTATGTCATAATCTTGTGTTAAAAGCCACATCTGGCAATAAGCGGTATGATATCGCGTTAAGAAAGCGTAGCTCGAGCCGCTGTACAATCGGTTCCTACCTTACCATGTTTCTCTATAACGTACACGCGAAATCTACGTAACGGTTCGACAGTGTTTTTAGTTCATAGTATGATACCTGCTTTTTTCCCTACTTGTAATTCGACTAAAGTATAGAATCGGTCGCAACGAATTATCTATCTATCGCTGCAGCGATACCTTACATGACTTACATGCATCATTATGTATTTCTGTGGGAAGCTCTGTGCTCGGAATCATACAAGGCTAGTACGGATTTGGAACATAATTCTTTAACTCTTCAATGCTTACAGTTTGTTCGCATCCCCAGACCCACGGTGAATTTATTGTTGTTAAATCCGTGAACGGGCACTCAATTAAAACAAAATTAGGGATAAACGGTTAAATGAACGGTCGTATGCCATGGGAAGATATCTCGGGATCTAAATATGATATTTGATTTTGCATAACGGAGCATTTCCTCATATTCAGTTTAAAGTTTTCGGTTTCAAACTTCTAAAGAACATAATCCAACAATACTTAGCCAGATTTTAAGTCAATTTCGGTAGAAGCAGATCATCTAAAAATGCCAATATATCGTTTCTGCCTACATAATGATTTTCTTTATTTCCTACCCACGGATTCCACGATTTTATTGATCAATCGCATAAAAACTGAAGGTACATTTGGTAAGCCAAAATAGACTCTAATGGACTCATAATGACCTTAAGGTGCAAGAAAAGCCGTTTTATGGGTATTTTCTGGATAAATCCGTACTTAATGGTACCTTTGAGCCATATCTAAGGTGGTGAAGTACTTTTTGCCTGCTAACTTAGAAACCTGATCGTCAGTGTTTGGGAATGGGTATCTATCTTTTACTGTGACAGCATTTATCGCATGGTGGAGTAGATAATGCATCATCTTCTGTATCAGACTCGAGTTTATCTCGCGAACTTTGCGATTGTGATGTGGATGGATTGTGACGTCGCTTCACTTTTGTAATCCCACTTCTGAGTGAAACGGTTTCGAATAAAACTTGCAGAGCTTTATTCTGATCATAATCAAAGTCGAAGGAATGACAAAAATGGCTGGCATTGGCTTATATTTCACAGTTTCCCACTCCTTTCAAGGACATTTGGTTTGGCTGGAGGGGTTGAGTCAATATGGTGGTTTGGCTTTGGCTGGCTGGCGCACTGACTGACGTCACGTCCGTTACAATATTAATCTTTGGGTCTTTCTTCTGTTCAAATCTGAAAACTAACAAATTTGTTTTTACAATCTTTTATATGGCCAATTCTCGTAATTATGTTACACTATAACTGAAAGTTGACTGAACTAAGTTAGACTTATGACTAAATTAAATTATGAATTAAGCGAAAATTGGTAATCTGCTGCTCTTAAAGTTCAGTCCGGTTCCAGTATGGTCTCGTTCTGGTCTCATTTTCAATGTCAGTTTTGACATTTATTTAAGGATGAGTAAACGAATTTTATTACCTGTGTCAGTTCAGAATGTTTGAATGAATTCGATCGGCTTCGATCAACTTTTGATCCATTTTCGATCTCATAAAGTCATAACACAATATCACAGGTCAAGTTCACATTGGCGTTGTTTTTTGGTTTAGGAGAAAACCAATTGTGACATTGAGACAAGATCGGAACTACAGGATGGGCCATAAGGGTGTTGGCGGTTTCAATATTCAATTAAAAAATAACTACGAAACATAACAAAAATATATTTGTATTTTTAATAAGTAGAAACATAGGAATTTTTAAGACCTAAAAATAATCTTGTCGAAATGACTTCCCTCGGCTGCTTGGCACTCTTGGAACTTTTCCCGGAAAACTCATTTCAAAAAGGGGGGATATTGAATGGCCACCAAGTAGCCCCGATCTCTCTCCATGCGATTATTTTCTATGGGGCTACCTCAAATCGGTAGTCTACGAGAATAATCCGACCAATTTAGAGCAGCTGAACAGGAATATTATTCAGGAAAATAACAAAATACCGAGAACAACTTTTCAACGAGTTTTCCAAAATTTGCGACTTCGGTTCCAAGAGTGCCAAGCAGCCGAGGGAAGTCATTTGGACAACATTATTTTTAGATCTTAAAAATTCATGTTTCTACTTTAAAAAAATACAAATATATTTTTGTTATATTTCGTAGTTCTTTTTTAATTGAATATTGAAACCGCCACCACCCTCATAGCCCTGTATATATTGTTTTTTTTTATAACGAGATTTAGCTTTTTTACTTATGCTTAGGCCACACGTAACTCAACAACTTGTAGATACTAGTTTAGGTAGGTACCTATATATGTATGTCGTCCTTGTTCGGAATAAACGTTATCCAAACATGCTTTTCTTTTCTAGGTGTCATAAGATAGACGAGTCTTTTTTGTCTTGGGGAAATCCTTATGGATTTCCTCCGCCTTGGGAAGGGTGGAGGGGCATTTACCGGCTAAAACCCTACGGAGTCCTTCCACTTACCTCTGGCTGGGGATGAGGTGTTTGCTTTGTCAGCATTTGACCGCACCCCCAGCAGGTATTGGTACGTCACTCTTTGATGGGCCCCGTCTCTGTGTGACCTGGCGACGATCTTAGATCTTTGAAGAGGTGCGTACAGAACACGTGCGCTGCCGTCTCAGGCCTATTTTTGTTCAGGCGACGGAATGCCTTTAGTTCGTCGCTTGCGGGCCGTTTATCTCATTGAGTGTCGAAAAACAAGACACAATTAAAAATCTATTGTGTCTACACGGCTGCCGACAATTGACACGCGGTAGGATAACAGGTATCGGAGATGATGAAAATTTTAGTAATTATAGAATATGAGTACCGTCGTGGCAGCAACGCGGAACAAGCGGCATGCAAAGTCAACGACGTTTACGAAGCGAACACTACAAATGAACGCACAACCCGTTATTGGTTTACCCGCTTCCGTTCTAGAAAATTCGATCTAAAAAATGACCCCGTAGTCGTCCGAAAACTTTGGTCGACAGTGACAAAAAAAGGCGATTGCGGAAGCTGATACTCAATATACAGCTGAATTAGCAGGAGCTTTCGACGTTAGCATCAAAACAATATTGTTTCATTTGGGTCAAATTGGCTTGACAAATGGGTGCCCCGCGAACTTAATCATCCGATCTGATCATCAGCATAACGTCGCGTCGAGGCCTGCCTAGTGCTTCTCAATAGGCTCAGAGGCGAAGGAATTTTGAACCGCATTGTTACCTGCGACAAAAAATGAATTCTGTTTGACAATCGCTAGCGCTCAGCAAGTTGGTTAGATCCTAATCAGCACCTAATCAATACCCTAAACAAAAATGAGCCCCAGAAAAGTGATGGTCACTGTTTGGTGGTCTAGTGCCGGTGTGATTCATCACAGCTTCTTACCAAACGGGATCAGCGGAAACTCTCCGTCATCCGCCATACTCACTAGACCTTGCTTGACTTATTCCAGAATTTGGATAACTCTTTGGCGGTAAAAAAAATCAATACCCGAGAGGCAGTACAGTATGCCTTTGAAGAGTTTGTCGCTTCCCGTCGATCTGGTTTCTTCAAGAAGGGCATCGATAAACTGCCTCTGCGTTGGCAAAGTTGCATCGATTGCACGGGTGATTACTTTGATATAAATATAAAAATAAAATAGTTATAATAATAAAAAAGTTAAATTTTTTACTATACTTTATTTCGTATAAAACAGCAATTTCATGAGTAAAGGACCTTCTAATAATTTCGACCGACTTTTATCAATAAGTTTCAGAGATAATTGGATTTCACAGTCCGAAATTTGTAAACGTTTACTAAGCTCGGGAATATGCTTTGATCATTAATATAATCATTGCCCTTCTTGAAACCGGTTCCAACATAGAACGTAATCTCTATAAACGTCTCCATGCTTAAGTAGAACCAGTCTTTGGTTACCAAAGTTCAGCAACGCGACCCGTGTTACCAGCTGCTTGACTAAAGATACTACTAAAAACTGAACCCGTCCAAATGAGCCCCATTTATAGGTGATAGAACCAGAATAGAAATTGTGTCATGCCGTTTGAAAAGAAAGTTTGGGTTATAATAAGCGAGAAATAGAAACATAGTTTATGAAAAAATAAATTATGTTACATAACTTATGGTTCACTAACCTATAACAGTTTTAGTTATTTTTCTAGTAATGTTTTGGTGTAAAATGGGTTAACTTCATACACATTTACATTTTTTTTATTGCAAGACATACCATACACTTTGATAAAAAACTTTAAAGAACCTTATTAGTTTTATAGTTAGCGATGAAAATGTTCTATCCAATAACTACTAACAACTAATAAACTTTAAGTTAAATGAATTCTTGAAGATATATTACGAAGATCGAAGGTGAAATACATTTGAAAGGTCAGATACATACCTAGTCAGCCATCGATTCTCTCAGCAATATTTCTATAGTACCAAAGGTAAGTAGCCGGAAAGCCATACTTTTAAATGACTTACGGCCGAAATTAATAATCAAACTAATCCAAAATCTTCAGATTTAAAATTTTGACATTCATTCAGAGTTGTGTTACGATCACGTTTAACAGAAAAATAGACATATCTGTAATCTGAAATCCAAGGATTTTGGATTAGATCGATTATATATTTTAGGCTACTAATGGTTGGCTATCTTACTTTAATCGCGGTTAAAGTCGATTACTATAAAAATCGGTACTTGGTTGTTTCATATTTTATTATATTTGAAGAGTTGTTCTAAATAGATTTGATTCTTAACTGTCGAACTAAACATAGGTGATAAAAACTTGTCACAACCCCTTAAGAACTGCTCTATTGTCATATGTTCATCAACATTCTCATCATGATTATCAGCATTGCCTACGCGAATAACTTTTTGTCTCTTAGCGCATTGTAGACACTCTTGGAAATATTGTTTACCGGTTTTGGGTAAATTATAGATAATTACTTGTTTAGTTTGGGCAGATTGATCCCTTTGCTTTCGTATGTATGACGATGTTTCACATTCTTCGAATCCTTTATTTTCTTCTTCTTTAGTTAACGACTGAACATATAGTAAAGGCTCTTCAGTCGATGATCTTCGAGATGTTTCATCGACTTCTATTTCTTTCTTAATTTCTATTTCAATGTCATCCTCTTGCATAAACTCTTCAGTCTCCGTATGAGAAGTTGCTTCTTCTTGTGTTTCTTTCTTTATTTCTATTTCAGACTCTATATGAGGTATTTCAGTCTGTGTATAGAAAGTTCTAACTTCTTTCTTCTCTAATTTAGACCTAAGGCACAGTGTACCTTCTTCCATGTTTTCTATGATTTTCAGATTAGGTTGAACAAATTGTATAGATTCCCAAGTCTGTGTGTAAGAATCATGTTGCATGGGTTTGTCTGACAAATTTAATGAAGGGAAAGCAGATTTTTTCAGGTGTTGTTTTTTACTATACATACATTTCTGGAAATGCAATCCGCACACGTATTTGTGTTTGAAAAAATTCCAGTCTTTATCGATTACATCTGTTCTTTTACAAGAGATTATCCAGAGTTTGCGCCTGCATAAAATAAAGTTGGTTAATATTATAATATATATATATATATATATATATATATTTATATATAATTCTGTAACATGTACAGTGTGAACAACCACTTAACAGCTACTAATCACTAAGTTTCTGGATAACATCATTTGGTTTTCCAAACTTAGTCAGGGAATCGTCGTCTTTGATAGATCTTTTAAGATTTTGGCTTTTTAGTCAGATAATAAAATTAATAAACAAAAATGTTTGCACTGCCTAATTTATAAATAATCTAATATGCATATCCAAAGATCATGCTTGTAATCCAAAAATGCCTAGGATACTATAAATCGAGTTACGAATACCACGAAAACACAGATTTCTTCCACCCTATTATTAACTTTTTAGCAACCATTTCCTACCCAGGCGTGTAACAACGTAAACTCCTTTTTGTTAATTATTAGCAAGAAACTTGTGGATAATCTAATCAGCAGAATATCACTACACCAATTCTCTGCTTCGAGACTGCTGTCTTTCCCTCATCTTTTGAAAAGGTAATTAAATTACCCAATCTTCAATGGAGGTGACGGTAACTTGCGGAGTAATTACCACGCTAAGCACAGCAGTTCTATGTGCTCTATCTAAGGTACTCGAATGCTTAGTTAATAAGCGACTGATTCATTACCTCGGTCATGATAATTTATTATTATCACACAACAGCTTTAATACAGCATTAAATCGGCTTAACTCTCATACCCTCACTCTTAACGCCTAGGAAACCAACTTTCCTTCTTCTAACTTATTCAATTAGCTCAGCTTTCCAACCAAATAATCCAATGGGATATTTAGAAGGATATTTAAAAGCTTATTTTTGCCGAACACAGGTTTTTTCTCAATGTCCATTCTTAGACCCCCAGTGACATACTTACCTATGTATAGTAGGTATCCATGATTTCTCCCTGCTGGCGTCAGCTTAGTCTGTTACGCTGACGACACCCTGGTGTTGGCCAGTGGGGAGTCCTTCGAGGGAACCATCCGGCTTGCGGAGCAAGCGGTGGCAATTGTCGTGGCCAAAATCCACGCCCTGGGTCTGCGGATAGCGCCTCAAAAAACTGAGGCGCTATGGTTCCACAAACTGCCGAGGAGCAGAGAACCACCCAGTTCGTGGATACGCGTTGGTGACGCGTAAATCGGGGTGGGCCGGTACATGAAATACCTGGGGCTCACCCTGGACAGTCGTTGGGGCTTCGAAGAGCACTTTCAGCGTCTCGTCCCCCGAGTCGAGAGGGTAGTGGGTGCACTACACCGGCTGCTGCCCAATCTCGGGGGACCATGTGAGGAAGTTCGCCGTCTCTACGGAGGGGATGTGCGGTCCGTGGCCCTCTACGGGGCGCCTGTATGGTCAGCTCGACTCTCAGGTGCCCAGCGCTGCAGAACCAAAATTCACGGTCTACAGCGCAGAGTGGCTATCCGGATCGCACGAGGATACCGAACGGTGTCCTACGAGGCGGCAACTCTCCTGGCGCGTTTTCCGCCTTTCGACATCCTGGCGGAGATGGATGCGTGGGTCTACGATCAGACACGCTCCCTCCGCCAGAGCGGCGAAGGCGCGCCTCCAGGGGCGTTGGAGAGGCTGAGGCGGCTAGCTCGACGGCGCGCACTTGGAAAGTGGCGTCGCCGCCTCCGGATGCAGTTCGCGACCAAGCGCGTCGTGGAGGCCGTCCTGCCGCTCTTTGGAGCCTGGCTCAGGAGGAGCGAGCGCGTCACCTACCGCCTGACGCAGGTGCTCACCGGGCACGGTTGTTTCGGTGCGTACCTGCACAGGATAAGACGTGAGGCCACGGCACAATGCCACCATTGTGATAGCGACCAGGACACCGCACAGCACACGCTCGAGGCGTGCCCCGCGTGGGCCGCCGAGCGGCGGATCCTGGTCGATCGGATCGGGCAAGATCTCTCTCTGCCAGCAGTAGTGTCGGCTATGTTGGCAGAGCACGAAAACTGGAATGCAGTGGTCTCCTTCTGTGAGAGAGTCATGCTCCAGAAGGAGACCGCAGAGCGGGATCGGGAGAGGGCCGATCCCGCTCGAAGAAGGAGGAGACGGCGCCGGGGTAACAACCGCCCTGGCGCCTAATTCCCACACGCCTGAAACCCCCTGCCGTTGCTGCGAGGCAGGGGACCTCTGGGTTCGCGGGTGCGTAGATTGGGGAATCTGCGTGCCCACACCAAGCGACCCAAGAGAAGACGGTAGCACGCATGTGGTCACGCGCTGCCGTGGGACGCTTTGGGGGATCCTTTACAATCCCCCCGGGGGGGTGACCACTTTACAGTCACCCTCTCCGAAATGTGCCTATAGGCGTGGCACCAGTGGGCGGCTCTGGTGTGATCATACGAGGACCTGGAGCCTCCCTGAGGTGCCGAAGATGACCGCTCCAGTGGTTTTAGCCGGTAGGAGGCCGGCATACCCCTTCGTCCTTCCCCGGGGCGAAGGAAGTTCATGATGAATTTCCACTGGGCACCAATAAAAAAAAAATAAAAAAAAAAAGGTATCCATGATTTATACTGATTAGAAAAGTAATTAAAAAAGTACCTATGTCCATGCTTTTTTAATGATGTAGTTAGGTACTTTTGTAAATACTTTTAAATAAGTACTTTTTAATCTATATCCAAACATGTCCAAGTTTCTTACTATACAATCATTTATAATATTAAATGATAAACAATGTAAGTATCAACTATTACTACTATATTATAAATGCATTCAATTCACTTAATATTCCGAACATACGGTTCAAGTTGACGCGGAAGTGGGAGTAAGAGAGACGGCATACATACTGCATGCAGCCATATTGAATTGCGAATGTCAATATTATTATCGTATGATTGTTCTTACAGCAGCAGATAGCTATCGTTTCAAATAAAATCATTCAGTAATGAAGATATATAACAGAAATTTTAACATTGTACATATAATATATATATATACGCTACAGACAGATTTTCAATCTTACCTTTCTGCGTCATGAGGAAACTGATGAAATTTTAACTCTTTATTATTTTTCGATGACGATGGGCAATGCAGTGCTGCACAAGTCGCGTGCACCATGATTAGATGTTCAAATCTTGTAATAAGCTTTCTCAGACAAAATGAACAGACGCGAACAGTGACTCACACGTCCCGAGTGACTGGGGCTGACTCGGTAGACGGGTGGGCTCCCCGCGCGCCGCTTCGTCCCGGATCTCCCGCGGGTCTCTGTAGCGAGACCCGTACGACAGAGTAGCTAGATTTCTACGTGGTTTCGCACCAACGTGTAACGGTTGTTTTCATCGATTCGACACACTCGCAACAGTAGCCCGCAAGAAGTATTTAAATACTATATAGGTAAGCAAATATATTGGTATTTAATTTTTTATTTTATTTACTGTAAATAGTTTAAAAGGTACCGAATAACTTTTAACACCATTTAACTGGCTTTACTAATACGTAACAAGTGTTATGCGTTATCTAACGAAGGTATTTGTTAACCATTCCTCCATTATTATTCCCAATAATAAATTCATACCCACCTAATTAGATATTCAGTTGACAGTATTTTACCCCAGTTATTTACGAAAGGCAAAACCACAGCATACAGACAAACTATCACAATTTAATAGGTACCTACTTTCAAAGCGCGTGGTAGTCTGGTGGATTGCCTTCGCTTATCATAGTAGGGTCATTGCGTTTAGGGCGAAGGCGCTTTATTAACAGTTTTTTGGACAAAATTATATTCGATACATTTAAATATAGGTACATGATATCAGGCAAACGTTTTTAAATGGCTAATCTGTACAAGTGAATATTAATAAATTGTTCGGTTTAACACGTTAAAGCTGCACCGCGTTCTAGCTATCACCGCGTTCGTAAATAACCGAAAAAAATTGTGTCGTATTTTATTCAAAGGTAAGTTTTTTGCTGTTATTATAAGTGCACGATATAGATCGGCATTCAATTCACTGCTATTCAAATGACTATTGTTATACTACCACTATGGTTATTACAGTATTTGGCGAAATAAGGCAATAATTTAGGTGGTAGAAAAGTTATGTCTGAATTCTTCCTGGCGGCAAACTAGCTTATTACCGACAGTTTTTTACCGTTGACTGTATTTTTTTTTAAAAATCCTCCTATAGGTAAAAGTAAAAAATGGCCTGCTAATGCAGAGTTAGAATTGTCAGGATAAGCAAGTAAGCAAAAACCAGGGAAGGTGACGATGCATTGGAGTAATAAAAACATTGCAGAGATTTCTGTAGTTATTGTTTGCGTGTTGCCATTATTCCTATAAAGGGTGAGCTTTGCCAGACTCCACACTATAAAGTTTGAAAAACCGAAACTATATTATTTAGGCTATTAAAAACATAAATAGCGCAGGGATAAACGATTTTTTTTTTTGGTGTCTAAAAAGTCTGTGCTCCAGGGCCGACAACAGAAACAATGACCCTATTAAAATAAAATGCTACAAGGAGCAAGGGTAAGCGGGGTAACCAACTAATAACTTAAATTACACGATATCTCTATAAGTTATTGATAGAAGTAGGTATCGAATAGGTATTAGGTTACTTTCCCCAGCATTAATTATAAAATTACGAGATTAATTTGGTTTTTTTTTTTGTATTGAGTAGGTTTGCGTTTGACCACTATCTAACCTGATGCTAAGCGACGATGTGGTTAACGATGGTTAACGCTTGCCTGGAAGAACCCTGTTCACTAGTGACTTGAAGACCCCAGGTAGGGTTTCTGGTTTCTCGACCATTTTTATTACTCGAGGCACGAGAATTCTCGCCCAGGATTTATTTTATTTTAGTACCTCAAGCTTTTTTAAATAAATCACGATGTTAATTTCGAATATTTGCTTACTGCAAATTAGACTGATAGATGATGAGATCAATTAAATCAAATGGTAGAGTTTTTGTTAAAAATGCTGGTCTATATAAAAAGTAGGTTAGTATTTAACTTTTTTATAATTATTGGATCCCTACCAGTGAAATGTACAACAGGCTTTAATTTAATAAAACAATAATTAGTAAAGTTAAATCAACAAAATTACTAGACCATATTTCTACTAACTATAAAAAAACTTGTTTAACAAAACAACCATTTTGCTACCAACTTAAACTAAAAATAGCTTTTATACTATACATCACATTCTTTCGATTAAACGAATCATAATTAACTTGACTCGTCACGTGATAAAGGCATGTTTTGTTACCTAGCGCACGGAATTGGTTTCTGCAGAAACCCTAACCCCAGGTTATAATGGTCGGGAAACACAAACTCTAGCAATGAGTTCCACTCCTTGGCAGTACGCACGAAACACGTGGAAGCAAAACGCTTCGTACCTTTGGGTGGCACGTCAACCATGTAACGGTGGCGCAATGCCATTCGTCTAGTTGTCCGATGATGAAATGCACTTGGGGAATTAAATCGTGCATATCCAGTGCTCGCTCGCCGAAATGTATCCCATAAAAAACCGATAAGCTAGCAACTCTGGGTCATAGATTAGGCTCTGGAGCCTTGCCTCGACCAAGACCCCGAGCCTCTTAGCGCGTCTCTCAATCACCTCTAGCGCTTTACCTTTTTACCGTTATCGTCCCAAAGATGAGATTGTTCCACACTCAATCGAACGTGCGTGAGCTTCGTATAAGATGAGCAGCTATGCGAAGAACCGCTTCACCTTCGATAGGATGCCAAGCTTTCGTGCAGCCAGTTCAACTTTTGACTCGATGTAGAAACCATAGTTGAAGACGTACGTGAGTGTAAGAAGCTAGAGGTGGTCAGTAATCGGCACGGATACATCTCGGAAAGTCGAGGTCAGTTGGAACTGAATCCTTTAGACGGAACAAAGACACACTAGGGTCTTGGTAGAATTAAACCTGACTAAGTTGGCATCACCCCACTCGATGACTACCTTCAAGGATGTTTATGTGGACGGCAATTTTTTAAATATCTATTTAGCTGGCTAGGTATTCCGTTCTTATTTATAACTACATTATTTATTTTTTGGAAGGACAATCCTGTTACAATATTCTTTTTTTTAAGCTATTCGTCACGTTGTTTTTCAATCTGCAAATCTAAAGCGCAATCGTTCGTTAATGTAAAATTACGAAATGTTTGATGGTTGATACAACAAATTTACTTCTTCTTCTTCTTCACTTAGATTATGGCTTCTGTAGAGTATCTTCTATGTGCCGTGTGGTGCCGGCTCAGAATACCACCACCCCATTTCCTCCCGTGGGTGTCGTAAAAGTCGACTAAGGGATTAGCCGGAGGATGGGCAGCAGTGTCCTTCGGGTACATTAACAACTCAACTGCGATCGCCAACCCGTCTGCCAAGCGTGGAGATTATGGCAAAACCCCCCAATGAGCCCACAACACACCCATATTGATCGTTGTGGTGACCTTTGGGGGAGGCCTGTGTCCAGCAGTGGACTTCATTCGGCCGAAATGATGAAAATGATGAGAGTATCTTCCACAACTTCGCCAATATCAAGTTTAAGGCAAAGTCGTACGGTGTTTAGATTAATCAATCTTTACATATTCATAAAACATTTCTCAAAAAAAAAAAAAAAAAAATGTTCGCATCGTCGTACGGTTTTCAATTGTTTTTCACACCCAATTTAAACAACAAAATGCACTCAAGTCTAATCTGTCCTTGTTATTTTCCCTTCGAAACACGCAACGGCAAATGGCAATACTTAAATCAAGGTAGAGTTCAAATTTATTAACAAGGAGGTTAATGTTAACGAATATTATCTCTGCCTATAATATAAATTGTATCCTTCCCATATAAATGCAAATCCCTGAATCCTGCAATATTAAATTGGTTCAAGATCATCATTTCGCAAACAAAGCGCCAATGGAATTGGATTTTAAAACTCGAAATGAAACTGTCATTGCTGTAGAAGTTTTTTTTCTGTATTAACAATGCAAATTTCTCTTTTATCCAAACTCATCCAAATACTAATTATTCTTATGAATAATATCTGAGATTCATACTTTAATTTCCGCTGCGGCGATTGTTAGAGGACATTTTGTTGAAATGAGATTTAAATTGCCTTTTGTCGTGCTTTCGCATGATTGGGCTTATCAAGATTTGTTAGTGGCCAACGTGGGTAATATTAAATTATTAGGAATCATTGCGGCTCTAAATCCCCAAAGGCCTCCTTTCTAATTGGCTGTATCAAATAGTACAAATCTAAGTAACACAGTTGTTAAGTTCCTTTGTGGATTAAGTCAACTTGATTAAAGTTTATATTCGGTTGTGTTAAGATGGTTTTTGGGTAGATTAAGTTTGATTGTATTCCACGGAAAACTGAGTGTTAATCCGTACTTTAGAAGTACTACTAACCCCTATACTAATTAGTATTACCTCTCTTCTGTGAAGCCCGAAATGGTGTTTTTCGTTTCTAGGGACCATTGAAAACACTTTTCTCGTTGTTTTAAATAAGAGAGTTCTCTCCGAAGAAGTTGTTGGACATGTCACTAGAATACTTAGTATACCGTATACCTCTGATGAGCGGGCGTCATTGTTTTGAACGGCGTTTTAGCTTAATTTTTTTTCTACATGAATTCTCGCCTTTTCTTTTGCTTGAGCCTCAGCGGAAGTCGGAAGTCGGAAGTCTCAGTGAGTGACAAGACCAAGTGAACGGTAACGTTTAATCAATGTTTTTACTGTAACCACTTTAAGAAAATGATATTAAAAATCAAGTATCATCCAAAACTAAAATATCTAAACCTTTGTTATGTTAGCAAAGGAGATAAAATAGAAATAATAATTCTTATCAACGACACTTCTAAAATATTCACGACTAGATAAAAACACTCACATAGGTAAGTTATAACATAGACACTGACAAAATACTTTTCACCCAAAAAGGCTCGACGTGCGTAGTTCTGCTTTTACCTTTAGCTTTTATGCCATATTTGAAGAAATAAGGTAACATGGTACGTTATTTTTTCTACCCTGTGTCAAATAGCATCTTATTTGATTTTGTTTTTCTTACCGAGAAAGCTAACTACACGATATTGTAAATATATATATGAAAATTTCATTACTATATTAGAAATGTCATTTTATCAAAGGATATATTACTTAGGGTGGTGATGAATTATGAAACAATTTCCTCAAATCACATTCATTATTACCTACTCTCTGTGTTTGGCCTATCCTTTTTCTTATCTACTTTGACCCAAATAAATTATAGCTATTTATATAGGCGGAAAACACCCGCAGGAAACAGGTCTTCCCATAAACCGCAACAAAGGTTTAGGAAGAGTGATTGCCATTGTGCCGTACTTGACATGTGATCAAATGTATAGTTATTAGTTCGCAGGTGGATGCTAATGCCCATCCTTTAGGTATAATCTCCTTGTCGCTTTAAAAGGGAAGAGCAGGGGTTGCGGTTCAGTGACAGGGACCGGGAATGCTGACGGGTAGGTGCCAACTGCTGGGGATGCGGTGTCCACTGCATCCCAATCAGAATCCACAGAACCCGAGTCTTCGCAGTCCACATTGGAGACCACTAAGGGCAAAAAGAAGTGGCAGCCCCGGCATCCTAAGGCCCAAGAGCCCACAGATGCGCAGTCGCGTCTTCTCCCCAGAACGAGGGGAGGCGGCGTGGAAAACGGGGTGGAAAGAAAGGGGAAGATCAACTTTCCCAAGGTTTCCGCATCGGGCGCCATAAAAGTCACGTTGCCTGAAGGCTCACCTGACACAACGTTGGGTGAAGCCGACCATGGCATCGGTCCGGACACCATGACCATCAAGAGGTCAGCCAGTGCCGGGATGGTTCTTTTCCTCGCTGGTGAGGATGGCGGCGTCAAGGCAGATAGCCTGGTACGCCAAATGCGGGAGGTGCTATGACGTGCATATTGCGCATCCGATCAAGATGGCGAAGTTGACAGTAATGGATCTGGACGACGCCGTCACAAAAGTCGAGATCGTACAGGCCATGATGGTCGTGACGGCGTGTTTGCCCGACGATATGAGGGCGAGTGATATTCGCCGCTCACCTATTTCCTTGGGCACTGTCAGGGTCCAGATCCCACTGCAGACGACCAAAAAGCTGTCGTTCACCTCCTGCAGTTGCGTGGATTGAACGTCGGCCAGGGTCGAGATGTTGGTGGCACGGCCGTTACAGTGCTTCTGATGCCACCAGCTCCATGTGCGTCTCCAAAGCACCATACACGGGGGATTGACCGGAGTGACCGATGCTTCGGCTGTGGCAGATAAGAGATAGAGACAAGATACTGGAATGCCATGTGCCGACAAAAAATTGCCCTCTGTGTGCGGCGTTAAGCTTTTCGGCCGAACGCAGAGCGGAAGGGGAAATCCAGCCACCTCTGTCTTGGCCGAGTGGCCGGCGAGGTCTGCGCCGGTGCCACCGGTCGCACGCTTCGAATTTTGGCTCTGCAGCGCCGGGCGCCTGACAATCGAGCTGACCATACAGGCGCCCCGTAGAGGGCCACGGACCGCACGACCCCCGTAGAGACGGCGAACTTCCTCACATGGTCCCCCGAGGTTGGGCATCAGCCGGTGTAATGCACCCACTACCCTCTCGACTCGGGAACGAGGCGCTGGAAGTGCTGTTCAAAGCTCCAACGACTGTCCAGGGTGAGGCCCAGGTATTTCATATACCGGCCCACCCCGACCCGCGCGTCATCAACGCTTATCCATGATCTGGGTGGTTCTCTGCTCCTCGGCAGTTTGTGGGACCATAGTGCTTCGGTTTGTTTAGGCGAATAAAATAGCACCTAAAAATAATAAAAATAAAAATATATACAGATAACTTCCTGTGTTTATTCTATTAACTACTGCGAGGCAATAGCTATGAGCAACGAGATTCATTTTCCAAGAACAAAGTTAATTTGTCTTAGAGTCCGCAACGAATTTAATCAGAAAAAGGAAGCAAAGAAAACTTTCTACTTCCGTCTTTAGGAAGGCGGGAGATTACAAAATTGTCTCAATAAAAAGACAGAATTTTACAGCTATACAATCGGCTAATGTGATTTGCTCATTGTATATCCTGTTTGTTATATTGCAGCTATCCAGCGCTTTGTTAAAATTAATTTGCATTGTGCGAAATGATAGAACAATACAAATATTGACATTCATGGGCAATATAATCAATGTGACAAAACCAATCCAGCCTACAAATATATTGTTGTTTGGATAAACAACGCTTCAATTCATACCAAACTAAATTAAATATATATGTATCTAGCTGCCTGCCTTCAATGCTGTGTGAACACTACCTCAACCAATACAAGTTACCGTCTTTGAAGATCATAATTGCCGCCTTCTACAGGTGGACTGGTGTTGTCAGTATGAAGCTGATATCTAGTAGCAGATCACTTTACGGCCACACTCCATCACCATGGCGTTTAGAGATGCCGCGATATTTTCAAAAATCTTTTAGATATTCATTCATGTAAAAAAATGTGTGATGGGAGTGGAGAGTTCCTCGAAAACTTCTCGTAGGCTTTCAGAGCCTTTGGTGAAACTTAATTCCTAGATTGGCCAAAGCAAAATAACATACCTAACGTGTAGTGGGATTTAATCAATAAGCAAAACACCGCTTGCTTTTGTGACTTCGACCATTATTTTTTTTTTGCTCGTCTTGCGTGCTGTGCCGCCAGACTACATGTATTCTGGTAGCTTTATCAAGTCAACCAAAAGGCAATATTTGACATGACTGCGTGCGGTCAGCGACATATGTCGCTGAATATTTGAGATTTTTCATATTGCTTGCACTCTCTTGTTTTGCATACATCAATAATTTACCTTAATCAAAAAATGTTTAAATATGTTGCTATTATCTGGTTTTGACACTGTTCGCCAACGTTACTAAAACTAAGAGCATTACCGATTACGACCGATAGCGACTTCTGTAGCTGACTGTACTGGTCAGGTAAATTAAAGCTCGTCACATAAACCGTCATATTTACCGGTTTTATTATAACAGAGCGAAATACATGCTGCTTGAAACTAGCACTTTATGATCTGACTAATTCACAAAAGTCCGTTATATTTTCACCCATTATATTTTATTTCCGAATTTCCACTAATACTAGCAATACATTGCATGTTGCACGGATCTTTAGTATCCTATGCGAACACAGAATTACTATATATTACTACCGAATGGATCATCAACCGTTGTCTACTAATACGATTAAGCGATTCCTTATCAATATATTTACATCAACAAACATAGGTAAAAGATAAACAATCTGAAGAAACACATTCGCTCAGTTACGCGAGGAAAGCAGTCAGCAAGGTAAAACGGTGCACACTATCTGCCATACTTATCTAAGCGTAACCAGACATCATCCCGTGGAAAATAGGGTCCGACTCCTACTCAAATACCGGAAGACGACGTGACGTACCGTTGATATTTGGTGACGGACCTGTATGGTGTTCAATTTAACAACCTCGCACTGGACTCTAAACTCTATTGCTAAACCAATGAGTCGGCTGTACTATGATGGTAGGTTTTTGGTGTCGGTCTTCTTAGTTAATGTGTATTTTACCTATGTAATCTATAATCCGGCCTACTTTCGTAACGGGCTCATAGGATAAAAGTTGCGTCCGGACTTTTAATGAGCTCTTGGCATGGCTCGGTAAACTCATTTTATGCAAACTCAATTTGAAAAGTATCCAGTAAAGAGGTTCAACCACTTAAGTAGTAAGAATATTACGTTCAAGAAGTAACTTACGAGGAAGGTTTTCCTGAATTAACATTATAAACTACGATGTTGGTATAAAAATCTACGTATCTAGACTTCGCATCCCCTTATTGGATTAATAACAACACTCACCGCTTCGAACCGCTGAAGGTTAGCGCCAGGGTATTCGAATTGTAATGCAAATAATTTTATTTGTTGCCGACCAAATTTGATTCTGACATGGTGATTGGTTGGAGGCATTTATATGAGGATGCCTATACCATTATTTTTTATAAATCTGTGACTGTTAAACCCCCGAATACTCGATCTTTATAATGGTGTGCAAAATTATTAGTACACCGCAGACTGCCCTTGTGTATTACCAAGATTTCCATTCCTCCCTAATAGTTGTCTGGAAGAGATCGCCGAGTTGCGATCAAACCGCCAAATGCACTTGATTTTTGCACTAATTCTGGTGAGCTATAAAGTGGAATTTTTATTACTTTTATTGTTTACTATTATTATTGCCTCAGTAGGCAGCTAGAATATATTACTTCTGTACCTTGTGTTTTTTTTTTATAAAACAAACCACCACATCAAGCTTTGTTTTAATTAAACCACTACACTCTTATTAGAAAAATCTTCTAAGGCTCAGGTTTAATCCAGAACTATGAAGGCTGGACTAAGTACGGAACACATGTTAGTAAAGTTAAAACCGACCAAATTACAAATATCAAAATAATTCAGGACAAGATAGTGCCTTGTGTTTTGAAGCTCATAATCGTAAACTACAACACCATTTAAGTATAAAATTGCTCTATAGACCTTAAACTCAACTCTTTAGTACCTTACGTTGGTTCACGTTGTGCTTAAGCGTCACGTGATGGTACCTATTCAACACGTCTCACGACATTAATACTCGTTTTAACGATTCTTAGACATCCTTTTCAATTCCTCACGGACAATCTTTTTACCAGACAGGGTATATCAAGCCGAAGGGTAGTAGTAGTATGACGGCAATTAGGCAATTGGCTTACCGCGCTATCGCGCGGGATCGACCCCCACACGGAACAAAGATTTGTATGTTCCACGTATAATTGTTTCGGGTCTGGGTTATGTGCGTGTGAGATGTATGTCTGTAAACTGTACCCAAGACACAGGAAAAATCCTATTGTGGGGCTGCGTTTTTACGAAAAAGTAGTTATGTTATAAATTTTAGTAAAGATTATCGTGGTACTTTATACAATCTAAAGTCCAAGTCAAGTCAAATTGTTTTTATTCATGTAAACCATTTGCTGCCACTTACGAATAGTCAAATTTTAATAGTAACACGTTACTATACATACTGTAACTACCCTTCGTTATGATGTATTTTTCCATGGACACTTTATTTTCATTCTAATAGACTGGTTTTGGACCAGATAGATGCTTTATTTATTTATTAAATTATACTTTTATGCACAATGATGGTACACAAGACTGACTTAACGCCATATGGCATTCTGTACCACCCAACCTTTGGGTTAAAAAGAAATGCATCGAAAGAGGTATAAAAATGATTTGTTACAATAACTTGTAATAATACGGTATAATAAAATCTAAATACTACGGTACGGTCAAATACATAAGTTTAAAATATACTAAATGCAATACGTACTTATCATTATAACATTCCAGTGAATTCAAATAGTACACCCGAACTTTGCGTTTGAAAGAAAATTTATTTGGAGCTCTTTTATATCAAGGGGAAGCACGCTGTTTCATAGTTTGATTGCTGAGATAGCAAAGGAATACATAACTTTACATTACATTTAGTGTTGATTCAGTCCATGTACTCTTTTTTTTATTAGTGTCCAGTGGAAATTCTACATGGAACTTCCTTCGCCCCGCGGAAGGGCGAAGGGGTATGCCGGTCTCCTACCGGCTAAAACCACTGGAGCGGTCATCTTCGGCACCGAAGGGGGGGGCTCCAGGTCCTCGTAAGATCACACTGACTGACCGTATCTTAGATAATAGTGCGTAATTTTCACAGCGGTACATGGGCTTTAATAATCCTCTTACCTGCCAATTGCCGGCAGCCGGTGAGACACAATAGAGTTTTAATTGAGTCTGGCTTAGTAACAGTGAATGAGATATACAGACAAAGGCCATAAGAGATATTGCCATATTATTATTCCGCACACTTGGAGGCACTCATAGGCAGTTGCACTCACTGATCGGTAAGGATAAACAACGTTTGGCGCGGTCAGTCTATAGATAGATAACCACATTGAGGCATTTGAACTGAGCGTCTTCATGTTTTAGAGCGCCCGTAAAAGTGTCGGTCCCGGTAGTTTTCATTAGACGGCAGTCGTTAAGCCAAGTTCTTTGGGCGGTTTGAATAACTCTGACGCAAGGTTGGCCAGAAACTAACTGGAACAAAGTAACGGACTTAGCTAATGGACTGGTGGATTCGAGGAAGAAGGAATGAGCTTTTATCCAACCCCTTGTGATAATACCCACATACATATTTCATTCCTGAAGGTAACGTTACTTTTGAACCTCAGAAACTATTTAAAACAAGAGATGCCTTACAAATGTTTGCTGTTCTTCTTCTTTTACGACCATCTGTTTCTTACTGTTGAGGATTGTGGCTCTCCGATGCCAACATTTTATGGTATCCCATCGGATAATATGTCTTCAATGGCATGGCGAGCTTCATGAACTGTGGCGTTCAATTTGCCCCGTATGTGATTAGATATACGTGGTCTCTTGCGTTCGACTTTCCCGATGATAATTAATTTCTCTATATTATTTGAGTCTTTGCAAGCAATATGTCCGAAATACTTGAGATATCTACGTGCACATGAAGTTGAGAATCTAAAGTCGAAGCTCTTCGAGAACCGAAACGTTAGTCCTACTCATCGTTCACGAGCTAAGCTTGGTCTAAGTTCAGGAGATGTTCAGCACGTCGCATGCTTTATAAGAGCATCCTGTGGGTGTGGTAAAAGGTGACTATGGGATTAGCCGAAGGATTCTGACGTTTCATAAGTGCCAATATTTGGTTTACTTGAAATAAAATACTTTGACTTTGATGGGCAGCAGCGTCCTTCGAGTACAATTATAACATAAGTAGTGGAAATCTTTGGGGAAGGCTTCTGTCCAGCAGTGGACGTTTTTCGGCTGAAATGATGATGATGACTCGGCGCTGTATAATGTGTTCGGTACACATAAATCAAACTTAATTTCCAGGAATGGCCCAACTTTTTGTCCGACGAATATGATCCATTAAAACACACATTCAATAAATTGTTCTCGTAATTTCGGACAACGGTCGCGGGTCAAGCTTTAATTAGAAAATATCTGATACATGAATGTAATATCCAATAAAATACCCATATACAGTCATAAAAAAATTGCCTTCGCCAGTCTCATAATGAGAACGGATAAGTACGCCGTAACGTTAGCAAAAACAATGATTGGAGGTTTTTTTTTTGAGGGTGGTATACATAAATGATATTCTAAAATGTAAAATGTTCATTTCTGGTGAACCAAGCACCTCATCCGTTTGTCGGGATGACGACCGGACGGGAGGATGACGTAATATATGTTGCGAAATATGTTATCGACCAAGTGATTAATGCCCGGGTAGGATGAATACTGACAAATCGGATCGGGCAGCATCTATACAAGTAAATAAAATTAAAATATCTATTAATTAAAATGTCTCCCACAATAAATTTGTACAATAACAATATACCAATATATACCAATATTTATGATAAATAAATAAATAAAATTTGTCATCATTTGGCAATTTGTCACAATAACAGTTTTTACTAAATGAAAGTTACGGTACCAATAACAATTTTTTTTGTCTTTCTTTTTGTTTGGTCCCGCTAATCTCCAAAATGGCTTGACCGATTTTGACGGGACTTTCACTACCAGATAGCTGATATTATAAGGAGTAACTTAGGTTACTTTTATTGTATAAAACGAATTAGGGTTACGCGCATAAAAATTAAAACCCACGTAATTAATTATAATTAGATACTCTATATCAACTGTCTATAAGATAAGATGAGCAGGCATACTTATGAATTGTCAAGACTTAAGTTGCCGCGTTCCAAGATGTTGATTTCCTATGGAGAAGAACGGGCAAGAAACTCCATGGGTACTCTTTTTAAATCATAATAATTGTTACAGTATTTTTGAGTACTTTGTTCTCAAAATAAATAATGTGAGGACAATGTAGCAGAAAAAAGTAAACTTCTTAAAAATTCCACACTAAACAAGCCCGATATTTAGAAAAAAACTATGATTAAATTTTCATGGCATTAAGCTGACCAACAGACAGCACTCGTTCACGAGCATGACACATGCATCGACGTCGCTTAGCTCAACCATATTGTAGGGCAACTAAGCGACCCGATACACGACAACACCTGCATCAGCAGGACACTTGAGTGAACATGACATACCTAAACTGCCAGACAACTATCACGTCAATTAAACAAAATAAAAAACAACCCACATGGTTCTTGCACTGCTAGTACAGTAACAAATAAAAATAAATTGAACATATAAAAATAAACAAGTCATTAAAGTAATTTAAACAAATATAGAATAGTCTAGTTCAGTCTAGTTTGTGGCGCGACTACGAAAGCCCGAACAAAGACGAGACGAAGATTATAGGAAACACTCTATACTTTTATTCGCAGACTAAGTCCAGTTTATGAATATGTTTGTCTCTTTTTGGTGTCGCTTTTTCGTTTCACCGAATTTTCAAATCACAACGGTGCTAAAGAAGTTTCACTTCTATAAAATCATATTACCCATTTATCGGGACGTGTAGTTGAGGTTTTGTGTTCCAAATAGTAACGATAATTTAAATCTCAAAAATATCAAAAATGGTAAATAAATTTGTGTCTTACCTGTGATAATTAATTTCTTGACACTTTTTTTGGGATGTAGAATTAATTTTACCCTATTTTACGACACATGATGGCATTATTGGTTTTTTGTATTGATGTATATATGTTACTCAATGGTTTTTTGTTTCAATTAACGTAAATAGTAACTACACTGCAGCTGCCGTGCCGTGTAAAGGTGGTCGACGGGTGTACTATTATGCATGTGTGTGCATAAGGCACGTATGTACAAGCGAACCGGCCATACTTAGGGTGCTTCACTTTCGATATGAGTGGCGCGGAGTCCTTCTTTTTTTTCTAGTCCGTGCAGGCGATTTGAAAACTCGAAAATGTTCAGCGACTTAGAATAGAATAGAATATACTTTATTGTACACCATTTGGATCTTAAAAAGAAAATTTAAAATATTAACACTATGTAAAATGGGCGGTCTTATCGCTAAAAGCGATCTTTTCTAGACAACTTATGTTGCTGACTGTACATATCATTATAAATATTGTATATTTAATCTTCTCAGATGTATTAATATAGCTAATAGCTACTATACATACACATCAGCCCGTAAACATATGGACGTATGGACAGCAATGGTGCTGAACATGGGCCTCTGAATGATTACTACAATCAGCGATCATAGGTCACTTCGCTTGGCAGGCGGATTGGTGATCGCAGCATGTTGTTATTGCCACACGGGAAGATGCTGCTGCCCATCCTCTTGATATCAACCGTCAGTCGCCTTTTACGATACTAACCGGATGATATGGGTTGATGGTATTCGTAGCCGGCACCACACGGCACCAAAGGTAGCATAACAAAATAGCGAAGGCAATCTCAGACGACATTTATCCTTACCATCAGCTGAGACTGGCCGAGAAGATGGTTTACTGCCTGCGTTCAAAATTCCATGATAGGCTAAAATGTTCCTATGTCTTCCAACTACATGAAATTGTTGGGATAAGTAGGACAAAGAATATAAAAAAAAAATGTCTCAAACACTCGCCTTGGCGGACTGTAATCAGTCAAGGAAATTATTCAGTTCATCTCAGCGAATGGATGTCTCACCAAATTGTCTTCCTTATTCTCATGAAGTATTTTATCTATTCTACTGAACAACGGAATACCGTTGTTTATATTACATACATTGGATGTGTGCCAGTTATCTGTGCCCTTTCTTCTACACTTCAATTGTTGAGGACATGTAAGATTGCTCACATTGTTGGGTTGGCGCTGCAGAGTTACTTATTAGACAAAGTAATTAACAGCTTGTTTATGGTTTGAGATATTACTTAAGGATAAGTATTAGGTAGTTATGGCTAGGAAGAAAACAAAATTGTTTATTGTAACAGTTAATGTGCCGGAAACTGCCCAGAGGACAACTGGGGAAGTCATGTTTCAAACAATTTAATTTAGCATAGTGACAAAGGTTGGTAAAATTAATATTCCTAATCGATTCTATTATAATTCGCAACCACCGAACACGTTTAAAATAACCACATTTCAAAGACCCAAAGATAATTTTCAAGGTAAAGCACCTTTACGCAGCCGCAGGCAATGTTAACCGTGTTGTTACGCGGATGGCTTTGAATACCAAAATTATCTTGAACATTTTCACTATTGTTACCTCTTGGCGTCATGTATCAAGTCGCTTAGTTGCCCTACAATATGGCTGAGCTGAGCGACGTTAATGCATGCGTCATGCTCTTGAACGAGTGCTGTGTGGTCGGATTAATCGGCTTGATGCTGCCATGACAATGTAATCAATAGTAAAGTCAGGCTTGTTATGAAAGCCTGCCTTTGAAAGTAGTTTAGTCTTTTCTCGTACGTTGTCGTCACATAATCTTTATTTTGAGAGCAATGTACTAGTAGGCAAATATACATCTTGGAACTCGGCAACTAAAGTTAGACTATTCATCATCATCATCATCATCATCATCATCATATCAGCCAAACGACGTCGACTGCTGAACAGACGCCTCTCCCAAAGTTTTCAACAAAGTCCGGATACATGCCACATGCACCCAACGGCTCCCAGTGACCTTCACCAGATCATCCGTCCATTTCGCTGGAGGTCATTTTCAGTGCGCGGTCTCAAGAACCTTTTTGTAGAATTTCCACTGGACATCAATAAAAAAAAAAGTATCCGCCGCTCGGCACTAAAGGCACGCTTCGAGCGTGTGCTGTGCGGTGTCCTGGTCATTCACGTACTACCCTGTGAACGCAAAATTGCCCCTCTATCAACTCACTATCGCAACGAGTGCCTAACTTTGCGTTGAAGTCCCCCACCACAACAGTGAAGTGTGTCTTGGATTGTATGTATGGCCCTACTGACGTCCTCATACATACTCTCTACTTCATCATCTGGATATCTCGAAGTCGGTGCGTGGACCTGTATGACCTTCAAGGAATACCTCTTGGATATTCTGAGTATAAGGTACGCTACCCTGCTCGACACACTTTCGATGGTCACTATGTTGTTAATGAGGGACCTGCGGAGTAGGAACCCGACTCCACCTTGAGACAGATGGTCGCCGACCAATAGAATAAGTTGCCAGATTTCAGGGATATTGTTTCCTCGCCCTGTCTTTGGACTTCTGATAATCGCATGATATCCCAATGCAACCCTATCTGTTTCTTCTTCCACCTCAACGATATTTTCGTCTGATCTCAGTGTGCGTGCGTTGTAATTTACCAGGGCCAGTTGTCGTTTGGGGTTATAGCTGGCTCTCGTTTGGAGATTCTTAGCACCCCCTGCCCTACCGTTACCATGGCTGCTACCACAACCAGGAATAGCGGGGCGCTGGGGACTGGGGGCCAGCAATCTCTTGTGTTATAATTTTTGGGGGGATTTCCGACTAAGCCAACTAAGGGATTCTAAACCAGAGGGATGGGCAGCAGCGTCCCCTCTGTTAAACAGTAACCATTCTGCGCTCACCAACCCTCGTGCCAAGCGTGATGAGAAGAGTACAGGCTAATTCCCCCCAAATTGACGACACAATTGTTGTGGAAATCTATGGGGGAAGCGTTTGTTTAGCAGTGATATCAGACGTCTTTTGGCTGATATGATGACGATGACGATGAGTCAGACAAAAGTGAATACACCTCCAATATCTAAGAATAAGACAAATATGTCGCTACTGTCATAAACACTGCAAAATTCTAAAATATACCGTTAAGATCAAACTAATAACGCATTTCCGAACTCATAAATCAAAACCAAAACCTCGGAAGTATTAAACTAAAGAGGTAACACCAACTCTGTACCAACACGATGCATTTAAATTGGGGCTAACGATAACGCCACTTCAGAATTGAAGCAACTATGTATATTCTAAATACTATTACTACTGAAGTAATATTATTTTGGACCATCTTGCTAAACTGAGAAGTTAAGTGGATGAGTTAACGAACTAACTAATAATGTAAGCAGGTCTTCTGTCGGTTATATGGATGAAATATAAAAGTTACATAGGTAGGTGCTTTATTTCGTAGAGTTAAACTCTATATTATATTATTATCACC
This sequence comes from Diloba caeruleocephala, assembly GCA_947459985.1. Classification (NCBI taxonomy): domain Eukaryota; kingdom Metazoa; phylum Arthropoda; class Insecta; order Lepidoptera; family Noctuidae; genus Diloba; species Diloba caeruleocephala. The sequence goes on from OX381615.1 coordinate 17,664,095, forward strand.
GTATAAATTTGTCCAGATCAATAATATAGCACCACTTCATTTCCTCTCGTAAATGTCGTAAAAGTTGACTTAAGGATTTTAAACCAGGGGGATGGGCAGCAGCGTTCATTCTGTGGAACAGCAGCCAATTTGCGCCTCAAACCTCCTGCAAACTGTAAGTACTTGCAAATTCCCCCCAAAATGCCTACACAGCATATAACCAATCTTCGGGGAGGCTTTTGATCAGCAGTGGACGTTTTTTAGCTAATATGATGGTGATGATGATGAATTTCCACTTCCATTTTCTCACACAAAATTACCCTAATAACAATTATGTAAACTGTGCATGGTATGCAAAACTGTATTGAAACTATGCATGGTGTGGTGATCACAGTATGTTGTCACTAGCTCCATAGGTTTGACCCTCGTGAAGACGGCGGCGCGGACGTGGTCACGTGCCGCTGTGTTCGCAAACCAGCGCATAGCGAAGCTTCTGGGGGATCCTTAATAATCCGACCAAGATGTTCCTGCGGTGTGGCTTTACAGTCTCTTTACAGTCGCCTCCCCTCTGTGGCCTTAATTATTTTAAGATTTAAATATTTTCAAATGTTGATTGAGCTTCGACACAACCTCGTTAAACATCACTTACATGGCTGCAGCTTATAAACTTACGGACTATGTCGCTTACTTACAGGATACGATCGTTACCGTCAACTTTGACTAGGTATATCAATTTTCATACGTCTTATAAGCATCTTCTCCTTTCATTGTTTCAGCAGAAAAACGTCAACTGCTGGACAGAAGCCTCCCCCAAAGATTGCCACAGTGACCGGTATGGGTTTGCGTTGAGTGCTCGTTGGGGAATATTGCCATAATTGTCACGCTTGGCAGACAGGTTGGCGATAGCTGTTAGCTTATAAATGTACTTGAAGGAAGCTGCTGCCCATCCTCCAGCTAATCTCATAGTTATATTTTACGACACCCACGAGATACGATGGGGTGGTTGTATTCTTAGCCGGCACCGCAAGGCACTCCTTTGCTTTTATACAAATAAGTATCAAACAATGCAAACAATTTTACTATATTTCAGTACAAAAGTAGTTCCTACATGAATTGGCCAATACAACTAATAAAAAGACCTAATATATGTCTGCGTATCCCACATCACTTCAACATTAACTTGCTTGATAATCAGGAGGCATCTGCATTTGTCAAGCCGTAGGTTCCGTCACGTTTCTAGTGTCATCGGTGCCGAAGATGACCGCTCCAGTGGTTTTAGCCGGTAGGAGTCCGGCAAACCCCTTCGCCCTTACTCGAGGAGAGGGAAGTTCATGTTCATCCACTGGAGACTAATAAAAAAAGAAGATCAGTCACGTTTCCTGTTCATTAAAAACCACATCCTTCACACATTTCTTAACATCAAAAGTCTATTTATTGGATTGTCAGAGGGTTGCATTGGACCGCCCGGTTTGTCCTATTAATCTATTTACACATGACGAGATCATAATGTGGTATTCCTTTTGCCAGATTTGAATTCATGATTTCTATAAATAACGTTTATGTCATTCATGTGGTATAATAGATTTATAACTCTTACAATAAATAAATGAAATTTAGGTTAGAAAACGATTATCGTGTATTTGTCCAAACAAATAATTAATTTTCAACGTGAGCCTATACCTCACACATACCTATTTTATTCTCCCGCAGCCGCGCCTTCTAGCGGGGAGGTCACAGTATAAAAGGCGGCTCCCCCAGGCAAATGGGGGGGGTATTGTTAAGGATGCTCCAGAAGCCTCGCTGTGTACTGTGCTGCGTACATGGTGGCACGTAACACAGAAAGCGAATACTGCAACTACAGCTAGCAGAGAGACATCTTTCTGTACAAGTAGGCACCGAAACACACACTGCACACGGGCAGTGAATACCTAGATGACAGGTTCTTGGTAATGCACTCGCTCCTCTTAATCTTAGAAGAGTGGCAGGATGGCCTCGACGACAGGGTTGGTTGAGTACTTACTGCAACCGCTTCAGCTTATTTAAGGCCTCTGGTGGAGGACTTTCTCGGGAGCTTTTTTTTGTGGGAGCGTATCTGATCCTGACCTGATTAAATGTAGACCCACGCATCCATCTCTACCATGTCGAAAGGCGGAAAGCGTACCTTGAGAGTTGCCACCTCGTAGGACACAGTCCTGCATCTTTGCGCGATTTGTATAGGCCATACTGCGCTGCACACCATAGAGTTTATTTCTGGACGCCTGAGATTCGAGATAACCATACAGGCGCCGCGGAAAAGGCTACGGACCACACGACCATACTCGTAGTGAACTTCCTCTCTCGACCCTCTGAGGTTGAGCAGCAGCCGGTGCAAAACACCCATCTCCCTCTCGATTCAGGAAACAAGGCAGTCGAAGTACTCCTCGAAGCTCTATCAATGGTCCAGGGTAAGCCCCAGGTACTTCATGCACCGGTCCACCCTGATTTGCGCGTTACCAATGGGTATCCTAGAACTGGGTGATCAACTGCTCCCTGGTAGTATGTGCAACCATAGCGCCTGATTTTGTGTGGCGCTATCCGCAGAATCAGTGCATGGATTTCGGCCAAGACTTTAGACATCGACACAGGTGTGTCATCAGCGTAATAGACCAAGCTCACACAAACATATCTCTCAGCTAGAATGATAAATACATACTTATTGCTATCACGTATATCTTACTACATAATACTGTACTCAGTAACTTTCTGTTACAACACTAAAGAAAAAACAATTACCTAATAGTGAATTACCATCCACCATATCTAAACTATCAAGATAAGCACTTAGCGAACAAACTGTTCAAGTTCCATCTATGTTCCAACCAGAAAATAGGTGAATATTAGAAAACGATTTTCTTAATCCGCGAAAACATTAGCTGTGAGTCTACAGAGTTCAGAGTAGTAAAAGAGTGTTGAATACATTAATCTTTTGCAGTGGAAGGTTTGAATATGTTGTTATTAGGTCTGGATGTCCGCCAGCAGCGTTATCTTTGATCTATTTCCAATAATTTAACTATGAATGTATTTGTCTATTGTGACTCATTTTGTATTAATGATCAATAGGTTTATTTGGCATTAGAGAAGTCATGGATCGACGGTTTACAAACCATAGAACCATCCAACTACATCCGTCTATGAGAAGGCTGATGTGTTATCAATCAGAAAAATATTTGTTTATGAAATAATAAAACGATTTCATAAAGTGACTGTGCCAAACATACATGAATCGATTAAACGAATTGAACGATGCCCGGTACCTCGCGTAAAATCATTATTTGCTCAAAAACATTATAATGTTTTGGCTCCACATATTTATAACATAATTAATAAAAATTACAAAATTAAAAAACATACAAACCATCAAGTCAAAAAAGTTTTGCGAACGTGGCTGATGACTCTAGATTATGAAGCCACTGAGAACATTTTAATTAAGATATATTCACTATAGGTAATATGTGAACATACTAAAAGACAACTTACTAAACATACACAAGTACACACACAGAGACACACACATACCACACACACCACATAACACTCACCCACTACACACATACTGATTCACACTCACACAACACATGCAGATTTGAGACTGTTTTCGCTCATAATGTTCTTTTCTTTTTTTCTTTGTCATCTTATTGTTGACATAATATTGTAATTATTTATAAGGGGAAGACACTGGTTCCTGTAACACAGTATAAACTAGTTCAGGATCCAGAGAATTCATGTTAACTGCCACAATTATGTCAATAAAAATATTTGTATTTGTATTGTATTGTATAGAAGGCTCAATTAAAATAAAACTATGACACCTACCGTAAAATCAGAAGAAATTTGGTAGTTGTGGCTTAATGGGTATGAAAAAGATCAATATCCATCTTTGAGGTTAAACAACGTTGTCGTTCAATAGGTGATCGTCTCTACGCTTCAAGATCTCTATGTCTTTTGGAGAGAATGTTACGCTGTCGGTTTCAACTGTCTTGGAAATATATGAATTTGTTTTAAGAAAGTGCGTTTTCAGACATTCCACACACAATACACCCAGACCCGGAACGACTATCTGCAGATCATACAAATATTTGTTCCGTCCGGGAATTTAGACTAGAAAGCTGACTGTATCAGCCTCTGCACTAACCGTGCCGTTTTTACTTTACTTCAGACGGTCTGAAATCAGAAGAAAAGGTATAAGAATAAAATACATATTTTAATATGTAGTTTGTACAGTCGTTACATAGTCTGTAAAAATCTTGAAGCTTTTTATGACACGACAAAGCTAATTTACACTCTCACGTAGTACTTTATGGTAACTTAGGATATTATAAAAAGTTTCCTCGTTCCGTGACCTTTCAATAAACAACTAGCTAAGCATCCAAGTTTTATTATTTAGGTATTATTTATTTTATCGATGTCATAACTCACAGCAAAAATCACATCATGATGTAGATCCTAAACTCAAATTATCACCGGTCATAAACATCACGATTTTGTTTTATTTTCAAACGATAATAATTATCCCAGTATAATGATGAATTGATAATTACGCGAATTAGCGAACGCTTTGCCACCAGTGGATCCTTGGCTACGCGATAGCTGCTGTCGCGTCTGCTGTCTTTGTTTTAGCTAATCAGGGGTGCCGGTCATGTCCGTATTGTTGGAGATCTCCCACGCAGTTTTCCGGTGTGTAGTCTCCACTTAAGAACCATTTTGCCCCATCGGCCAACGGTTCTATGAGTTGCGCGCTTCGACCATTACCACATCAGTACTTGTTATATTGCTGAGTCCGTGTGGTGTCCGGATTAAGAATGGCAAATGGCGAATTCCCCCCAAAATGTAACCGATCGTTTATGAAGCAGACTTTTGTACAGCAGTAAACGTCTTGTGGCTAATATGAAATTGCTGATTTGGCAATGACTGCAAATATAATTCAACAACTACATAAACACGGTAGACTTGTAAAATCCAAATAATGAAACGGTAGATATGGAAAATACCGAATAATGACCTAATATCAAGCGACAACATTCGTGCATACCTAATTCTCGCACACGTACATGCCTCTGTAGCCTTTAATAGAAATCTCGAACTTGTTTATTATCTATGTTAGACGGTAATGTGACGTCGCTTAAAGGGTTAAAATTATGTAAATTACCGCGAATACCGCGGTTTTACCGAAACGAGGAAGTGCTGTTAGTGGCGAAATGAATTTCACTTGTAGAAGGTGAATCAAACACATGAAATATTTGAACGCCATTGGGATACGCTTCAATCTGGCATCGTCAGAGATAACACTATAGGTAATTAATTATGTTTAATTTCATAAATCCGTAATAATAAGTGTACTTACTTTGTCAGTGTACAAATTTGTATACTGATAAAGTAAGTATCGAAATATTTGGGAATAGGTTACACTTAGGCATATAGCAGAAATATGAAAAGCCATTTATCTCGGAAATAATAGGTCATTTTTTGACATTTTTTAGCAGGCTATGTATCATAAACTCAATGACCACATTCGTGAACGGCTGCGAAACAACAGCTGTTTAGTTTTTATCTTTTTATTTACATTGCAGTTTATATATATGTGAAAATAAATCGTTTATTGTGTTTTTATTTAAAATGCGCGTGAGGCTAGACGGCAATAATTATTTTTTACTGAAATCAGTTAAATAAACTGGACAATAAATCTGAAAAATTATTTAAAGTCCAATGCATAATTCTAACGCTGAGGGATTTGGAATCTTGTACTAAATCCATGGTATAAGTTTTCGTTACGATGTCACTTATACACATCATAGCGTCCTACAAAAGTCATCATATCATCATATCAGCCTCAGATGTCTACTACGAGCGGTTACATGCTGCTCTCATCTAACAACTCCCAGCGGCCTTCACCAGGTCGTCTGTGTACCTCGTTGGAGCTCGCCCCACGCTGCGTTTTCCAGTACGAAAAAGTCCAAAACTAGTGAGCTTGCAAAACTAAAAATTAATATCACGCTTTTATTGCTGAAACGTATACTTCATTACTATAGAACACCATATCAGCCAATGAGCGCATTTTTTCTTGTTGCTCTTTATCAACTGTATCTACACACACGCTTTATCTTTTCGGTTATTCATGCGCTCATCGGTTAATTAATGCAGAATAGAAAATGAATATTTGACTTGTTTTTTTAATATATACGATCCCCATAACGTCAAAGTCAAATATTTTTATTTCAAATAAACCAATTCCTGGCACATGGAACGCCAGAATTTAAGTGGCACGGTTCCAATTAGTTGACCCTATGGAGAACAGGCGACAAGGATCTCCATGGTTGTTTTTACATACTTAAGATCACAATACACCAAAACCTTAAGAACATAATTATACAAGGTGTTTAAAACTTAATCAATACGTCAATGAAGAATAAATATAGCAACTATACAATACAAATAGCACTTCAAATATATTTCCCAATCCAAATAAGGTTTTACTTCAGAGTTCACGATATTTTGCACGGCGCCTCAGTGAGTGCTGAAGTTTTTTAAAGAAACGTTGCCCCACACTAGGATTTCTCCTGTGTCGTGGGTGCGTTTACAGACATGAATTCCACATACAATACACCCAGACCCGGAACAACTACCTGCAGATCATACAAATATTTGTTCCGTGCGGGAATCGAACTCACGACACAGAGCGCAGCAGCCGACTGTATCAGCCACCGATGATGTATCATTAAAATAAATCCACCCAGCATATCCATAACACCGTAACCATAACCCGTTACATGCCGTGTGTCGTTATTTTGAGAGGAATTCGCCAGTACTCACCACGCTTAGTAGGCGGGTTCGTGAACGCAGAATGGCTACTGTTTCACAGAAGAACGCGCTGCCCATCCCTCTAATTTAGAGTGCCTTAGTCGCCTTTTCACGACATCCATGGTAGGAGATGGAGTGTTGCTATATTCTTAATCTGGGACCACACGGAATATCAAAAACATATCAAGTTTAAAATGATTTAATTTAGCATAGTAACGATGGGTTGGCAAAATTAATATTCTTAATGGATTATATTATAATTCGCAACTACCTTAACACGTTTAAAATAACCGCATTTCAAAGGCTCGAAGATAATTTTGTGTGTGTAGTCCGCCAACAAGCGCTAGGTCAGTATGGTGGTCAGTATAGCGGCCTTGCCTTTTTAATCGTGAGAAAAGGCCCGTGCCCAGCAGTGGTATAGTAGGTAATGACGTAATTTTTTGCACTTTCTAAGGCGCCAGGCATAATATCGTGGATTCTTAAAAATAAGACCTCATATATACGTTTTGACATACATCATTTATTTATTATATCCGAATAAACATATGTTGCTTAAACAAGCTCATCTTATCACTTTAACAGGCAATGTTGTTTACACTGCCATTATTAATTACGTGCTGATTGTAGCTCATTGCACTGCAGTCGAACATAACAGAAGCTAATCGGTTTTAATTGTTGCGGCCATTGTCGCACTGCGCTGTGTCCTAAGCCGGCAACTGTACGGTTAATACTTGACGCCTTATTATGTTAATTGGCCTCAATTAGTATAGCTGTTCTTCAGAAATGGAATTTGTATTTTGTTTAAGTTCGGTATAAGATTATTCTTGTAGAGGTTGTACCACCACAGTACTTATTTATAAATACTAGTACTTAAAACGTTTGTGTTATCTACAAACAAAGAACCCCGTGTGTATTTATGTACGCGCTATAATTCATATTTCTTTCGGGTAACTAAAACTATATTTTATTACGCATGCCACTAATTTACTTATGAATGAATGAAAGACGATAAAATTATCGAAGAAAGATATTAAATACAATTATATATGTCTGGTTAAAGAACATACTTATTTGAATAATATTTATTTTTATACAGCTCATGAAATCTTAAATTCTCATAATGATTCTACTTTTCAATATTTACCTTAAGAATACATTAATAAAAAAATTCAAAGAATCACATATCATTAAAAGCAACAGGTATTTTTAATTTTGTAGGAAAATTAATCCTGACCAAACTTACTTATACATTATTACTTATAAATTCTAATTCACTATTAGCACATGTATAGTGTTTAGTAAAAATGTAAGGGCTGGGTGGGGCCTTTTCATAATTATAATGTTAATTCTTTAATGTGGAGAATTCAATCAATTCTAATGTTCAAAGTAAAACGTAACGATTCACTAAATTAACATAACTCACAAAAGTCATTAATGTAAAATTATATAAAAATGTTACAATGTTAAATGCTTGATGTAAACCGAAACTGGTGTACTTACGTACGTGATGGTAATGAATTATAATAAAATCACACAATTAGCATAATAAATAACTAGCCTAAAGTGCTAAACTACGATGTGCTGAACGTTACAAATAATCTCTTGTTAGGTTTTTTAATCTAGAGCTGATGATCTTGTTGACAACACCAGGCCATAGTCGTGTCAAATTATTGTAGTCTCATAGAATCTTGACAGGCCCAACAAATATAGCATGACTCCACCTCCCCCTTTGGATGTCCTTAAGGCAACTAAGGTACTCTTAACCACAGCAGCGTCAAGTGCTACCTACCTATGCGTTAATAATTATCAATTTCTGATTGTGTATTACAGAAGCAATAGTGTTTGTTATTATGTGTATGTATTTAACGTATACTCCACTTTCCATCTACCGTTTTTTTTAATTTTTTATTGAAGTCCAGTGGAAATTCTACATGGAACTTCGTTCACCTCGGGGAAGGGCGAAGGGGTATGCCGGACTCCTACCGGCTAAAACCACTGGAGCGGTCATCTTCGGCACCGAAAGGGAGCTCCAGGTCCTCGTAAGATCACACTAGAGCCGCCCATTGGTGCCACGCCTTTAGGCACATCACGGAGGGGATGACTGTAAAGTGGTCACCCCCTCTAGCGGAGGGAAGGCGACTGTAAAAAGGTCGCCCCCCAGGCACTTCTCGGGGAGGATTGTAAAGGATCCCCCCAAGCGAGGCTTGCTGTGCTGCGCGTGACCACGTGCGCGCCACCGTCTTCCCGGGGGTCACTCAGTGTGAGCACGCAGACTCCCCAATCTGCGCGCCCGCGACCCCCGAGGCCCCCCACCATGAAGTGACGGCAGGGGGCTCAGGCGTGTTGGACTTTGGAGCCGGAACGGCTGTTGCCCCGGCGCCGTCTCGTCCTTCACCGTGCGGGATCAGCCCTCTCCTGATGCCGCTCTGCAGTCTCCTTCTGGAGCATGACGCTCTCGCAGAAGGAGACCACTGCACACCAATTTTCATGCCAACATAGCCGACACTACTGCCGGCAGAGAGAGATCTTGCCCGATCCGATCGACCAGTATAGCCACTCTGCGCTGCAGACTGTGAAGTTTGGTTCTGCAGCGCTGGACGCCTGACAGCCGGGATGACCATACAGGCGCCTGAGGTGTGAAATTTTACGATCACTTTTTTAAAAGAGTGTCTATGGAGTTTCTAGCCGGCACTTCTCCATAAGATCAACTTTTCCGAACCGTGCACCTTAACTTAAGACCTATATGAAATAAAAACTGACTTTGACTTGTCCCTTCTGTGGAACAGTAGCCATACTGCGTTTACCAATCCGTCTGCCAAGCGTGGTGAGTACTGGCAAATCCCCCCAAAATGATGACAAAGTCATGGCAAACTATGGGGGAAGCCTTTTTTCCGCAGTGGAAGTCCTTTGGCTAATATGATAACGATGATCGTTTCATGATACGTCAGTACAATTTATTTCAAGACAATCGAACATCTAGCAGTGTGTGAAAATTGAATTGCAAAATTCCATTACATTCTTACATAGATATTTAGTTACATACATACAGGTCAAGCATAAGCTGTATTTAATAATGTAATAAGTTTAAATTTCAAGTCAATCAAACATCTAGCAGTATGTGAAAATTGAATTAACGGCACGGTTGGCGCAGTGGCTGATACAGTCGACTGTTGTGCTCCGGGTCGTGGGTTCGATTCCCGCACGGAACAGATATTTGTATGATCTGCAGGTAGTTGGGCCGGGTCTGGGTGTATTGTGTGTGGAATTCATGTCTGTAAACGCACCCACGACACAGGAGAAATGCTAGAGTGGGGCAAAGTTTAAAAAAAAAAATAGAAAATTTATTATATTCGTACATAGTCACATAAAATATAAAATATATAAACATACATACGTATGTAACTTCACATTTCACACGAAAGCACTGATGGCCGATGACGATTTGCCAGACCAGGCAGATTACTAGTCAGAAATGTAGCGTGTAACGAAGACTATGTCCTGCAGTGGAACGCAATTGACGCGCTTGACAGATTTATTGAAGTTTTGACAGTTTACTTTTTCCTGTTTATTTGCCTCAGTTATGGCCGTTCAGAAAGTGATATTTTTGTTGGTTTTGACTGACCCAAAAATAAGCGGATATGTCGAATTAAATTGTGGTAAAGAACCAGTAATGTAACCATCATGACCAATTTAAAATATTGTCTTTGTATGTATCGACTAAGGTAAATAATTATAATATAGTTATAGTAGAATAAAAAACAACCATTTATTCGATAATTAGGTCCTAACATAAACCATATTGAGACAACAGTGGGCATTTCACTATATGAAAAAAGAAAGCCGAAGGAAACCCGCGGCTTAGGTTTTGTTGGTTTATTTTTCAATCTTTTTTTATCACATTTTACAAATTTGTTCTTCACTAAGTTTTTAAAACAGATAACAATATCTAATAGAGATATCTATATAGCAGAAAATATAGCAGTTATACAATGTAAATAGTATCTACCAACTAACGATACATATGGTTTCTAGGGAAGCCACGTATGCAGAAAATAACTAACGCTATATGTCCCTGTTGTTAAAATACATAGTTGTTCAAGGGCCGACAAATGGTCACTAGGTACCTACATGATGTATGTAGTAATTATGATCAATCAATACTAACCCTACAATTTTATGCCAAAATGATTCCAAGTACAGTTTTGGTAGATATAGTGATCACTTTTCCTTCTGTAAGATCGTCATGCTCCAGAAGCAGGCAGTACTACTATACCTCTCCCGATCCGGTCTCCGCAGACCGGATCGGGACGGCCGATCCTGCTCGAAAAAGGAGGAGACGGCGCCGGGGTAACAACCGCCTGGCACCTATTTCCTATACGCCTGAAATCTAACGTCGCTATAACGTGGGGGGCCTCTGGGTTCGCGGGTGCGTAGATTGGGGAGTCTGCGTGTCCACACCGAGCGTCCCACGGGAAGACGCTGGCGCGCCTGTGATCACGCGCCGCCGTATGTGCAGCATAGCACAGCGCACCGGGACGATTCGGGGGATCCTTTGATGATGATGATGACGAATCCAAGATGTGCCTATAGGCATGGCACCAGTGGGCGGCTCTCGTGTAATCCTACAAGGACCTGGAGCCCCCTTTAGTTGCCGAAGATGACCGACTCAGTGGTATTAGCCGGTAGGAGTCCGGCATGCCCCTTCGTCCTTCCCCGGGGCGGAGAAAGTTCATGATAAATTTCCACTGAGACCAATAAAAGCAAATTAAAAACAAGTGTAGTCTCCACTTACGCAATTAATGCCAAAGGGATTTCAAGGTATTTGTAATGCAGTGGTAAAGAGCCTTCATATAGTAGCACATATGTTATCCTTAGAACTGAATACTTACTGAAAACACATTTGCTCCGATTAAGGCTACGAGGGCATTGCAAACATGATTCCCTACAACTGAGCACATGCTCCGAAGCCACAGCTATAGCTATATAGCCACAAACACTATTTCACTACGAGGTATTGTCACTGACGTAGGAAATACGTAACACCTACCAAGATTGAGTACTCTAGAAATGTAAATCACCTTCCAGTCAAGACTATTGGTTGAAGTTCAGCATTATATAAGACAACTTTCTGCGTGATAATCCAAATTATAAATAAACCTCAAAGCTAATAATGAATGTATGAATAATTTCACACAACATATCTCAAACTCAATATATACACGTGTAAGAATTTATTTTATTTAATCACGCTTATGATTCTTAAATCTATTGCCTCAACAATACTTGAATGTAATGTTTGATTTCCATTATTTTTCTTATAATTTATCCTTTTCTATTTCTTTTTACATAATAAAGAAAATTAAATGAACAGCAGTGAGTTATTGCGCATTGCAAATTAGATTCGACGCCATGTTGGCGTAGTGGCTGATAAAAGTCGGCTGCTGCGCTCCGCGTCGTGGGTTGGATTCCTACACGAGACAAATATTTGTATGATCTGTTGGTAATTTGTTCCGGGTCTGGGTGTATTGTGCATGGAATTTGTGTCTGTAAACGCAACCACTACACAGGAGAAAACCTAGGATGGAGCGATGTTTTAATAAAGAGATTATTTTCAGGGAACTTTTTAATGAACCGTGGTTTGTATACAGATAATTATATGAATTCATACGATAAGTCAACTCGAGTCAACATTTACCAGTTGTAAATTTACTCACACATGTGTACTGACTGATTTATAAACATTATCCATAAACTTAAACCAATCTTCATTATCATCCAAATAAAAATAAGATTGTACTAAAAGCAATTGTTCAAGCAAATTTACTCTTTAGGATATATTAAGCCCTTGAAGATCTACCAAACAGATTGTCAACAAACAGCTAAACGTCGCGCATAAATCCTTAATCTGAAGACATAAAGTACTGGAAAAACAATTTTATTAAAGGTCACAAGAGAGTTTCAACTTACAAATTGCCGAAATGATGTATCGCATAAAAGTGGACAGTGTTCCTACACAGTTTGAATTATTTACGAAACTACTCGCATGTGCGATGTCGTAGACAGCAAAAAACAAGGTTATATTGCTAACATTCGAAACAAATACTAAAAGCATGACATAGAAACATTTGTTTTGGACATCGTGGGTAATTGTCGTGTCCCAAAATTTTTGCAAGCTAAGCAAAACGTTTGAAATAGTTCAGAGATAGATGATCTGAGGAGTTCATCTTTATAGTCGACCCCGTTGCCGGTTTAGCGCATTGCCAGAAGTACTTGCTTTTCCAGATCGTTTTAGAATATACCTTGCGTTTTCTGGTTTCGTAAAAGTATATTAAGGGAATGGATCAAGAGAAAATTTTGCTGTAATTTATGTGTGTGCTCACAACTTACTTTTATCGATTGAGTTGAAATATTATCTGCGTACCTACGCATACAAACAAAGAAAGAAACTTATTTTTATATTACATCGAATAAACAGATAACATTACGTTGATACTTTAAAGCGATGTCTGTGCTACTTACTGTAGCTCAAAGTAGTTCTATAAAGTTGGTAACACTGATAAAGAAGATACTGCAAATGGTAGTATAAAACAGATAGTTACATCTGCAAAGTCGTTTATAGCAGAAAATATGGACCGTGGCTGCCACAACCGCATGCGGATTTTATGTATGAACACCCACTGAATAGCGCAACTTCTGGCTGGAGTAATTTATATAGGAACGAGCTAATGCCACGTTTATTTGAGTCTTTTGAAAACTGAGCTCGAGTTATACTGACATAAGATGAATTTTCCAGTTGCTTTGATTAGTCTGATTCTTTCTATGTCGCTAGGTGTGTACTACATTCTAGTGTGATCATACGAGGACTTGGAGCCTCCCGTAGATGCTGAAGATGACCACTCCAGTGGTTTTAGCCGGTAGGAGTCCGGGATACCCCTTCGCCCTTCCCCGGGGCGAAGGAAGTTCATGAAGAATTTCCACTGGGCACCAATAAAAAAAAGGTGTGTACTACATATTCACAATGGAGAATTCATTTGCCAGATATCTATTAAATAATTACATGAGGTTTTTTCGGTTTCGTGCCGTGTGGTGCCGGCTCAGAATGCCACCACCCCGTCTCCTCTCGTGGGTGTCGTAAAAGTCGACTAAGGGATTAGCCGGAGGATGGGCAGCAGCGTCCTTCGAGTACATTAATAACTTAACTGCGATCGCCAACCCGCCTGCCAAGCGTGGCGATTATGGCAAAACCCCCCAATGAGCCCACAACACATCCATATCGGTGGTTGTGGTGATCTTTGGGGGAGGCCTGTGTCCAGCAGTGGACTTCATTCGGCCGAAATGATTGATGAGGTTTTTATATTTTTATTTAGTATTTCCTGTGGCGCTTACTCAAAGCGAAGACCGCGACGCGATGCAGCCGGTTTCAAAAATTTAAAATATACGTTAACTGTTACAAGATTCAATATTTTGGCCATAACTGAATACCATGTGATACCAATTCATTCAGTAAAAAGTGATAGTTTTGGTTCACTGCTCTGTGGGTTCACTGATGTCTGCCTCGATGTCACGTAGTTATTGAGTATTGACAGAGTGTATACAGGTCACGAATGTCTCGACTCAAGACTTACTTATTGAAGCAAGCTAGCTCTCAAGATAAATAAAATTTATTACCTGAACGAGAGTACCCTAAAGAGAATATCGACATACGACTAGAGTAAACAGGATTTAGACAGAGAAGGGAGCTTTATTTCCGTAGAGTGGACTATATTTTGACTGAAAAAGTGCAGCAGTGATGCAGTAAGTATGCTGTCTCCACAAAAAGGTCAGGTACATAGCTGGGTACAACCAGTTTCAGAAACAAGGGGCCCAAAACGGTTTCTACGCAGCCGTTACGTGTACAATATGCCTTTTTTATTGATATCCAGTGGAAATTATACATGAACTTCCTTTGCCCTGGGGCAGGGCGAAGTAGTATGCCAGACTCCTACCGGCTAAAACCATTGGAGCGGTCATCTTCGGCACCGAAAGGGGCTTCAGGTCCTCGTAAGATCACACTAGAGCCGCCCATTGGAGCCACGCCTTTAGGCACATCTAGGACGGGATGACTGTAAAGCGGTCACCACTTCTAGCGGAGGGCAGGTGGCTGTAAAAAGGCCGCCCCCAGGTACTTCTCGGGGAGGATTGTAAAGGATCCCCCCAAATAACGCTGTGCTCTGTTCACACGGCGACACGTTACTAAGTGCGCGCTACCGTCTCCCCGGAGGTCACTCGGTATGTAAGCGCAGACTCCCCAATCTGTACGCTCGCGACGCCCGAGGCCCCCCACCATGTAGTGACGGTAGAGGGCTCAGGCGTGTTGGACGGTTGGCGGTTGTTACCTCGGTGCCATTTCGTCTTCTCCGTGTGGGATCAGCCCTCACTCGATCCCGCTCAGCAGTCTCCTTTGGGAGCATGACGCTCTCACAGAAGGAGACCACTGCACTCCAATTTGCATGCTCTGCAAACATAGCCGATACTACTAACGGCAGAGAGAGTTCTTGCCCGATCCAATCGACCAGGATCCGCCACTTGGCAGCCTACGCAGGGCACTCCTCGATCGCGTGCTGTGCTGTATCCTGGTTGCTTGCACTGTTGGGGGAGGCATGTGTCCAGCAGTGGACTTCATTCGGCCGAAATGATGATAATGAAACGTAAGTCATCACTCCATCTCCTCCCGGGGATCTCGTAAAAGGCGACCAAAGGACTAAGCCAGGAGCTTTCCTGCGTTGAAACATCACAGCCTTTCTGTGCTCACCAACCTGCATGCCAAGCGTGCAAAATGACCCAAAATTAGGACATCTATAAGGAGGCCTTTTTCCGCAAAGGACTTCCTTTGGCTGATATGATGATGATAATGATAGACTGAACGTTAGAATTCCGAGCTTTGAACTTCCCATACCGGCTATAATAGATAGTGCCTAGACACAGCAAAGATTTATCATGTATGACAACTGAAACCGACACGTTGACGTGCTCTCCGACTCACAAAGGAGACTTGATGTGGAAAGAATGGTCACCTATTTAAAGAATGAACCTCGCAGATCGACCATTCTGAGTGCTAGCATCAAGCTAGCCCCTCAAGTATAGGCGTATCGTATTTAATTTCAAAGACACGTGCAGGTAGCACGTCCTTTACACCTCACCTACTTGCAACAAAGCCCGGATGGCGCGACGCTAGGTAATCCATTTCCAGGAAAATTCACTACAGATACGTTGCGGCTTTGTTGCTAAGGTCATTTGTCGATAACTTCCACCGTCTTAACTGTGACTTAAGCTTAGTTAACTCTGAGGAGATTATGTTGTATCGACTGTAGTAATTAATTTAACTTTGACCTTTTTAAACTGTGATGTCAAATACAAATAGAGGTAATAATTTGTACATAAATAGGAATGTTATCGTGTTTATATGCTAAGAGCATCGAGTCAAGCCTACATAGCTAATTGCAATCTGATTATTTGCAGTGAAACTCAAATCTCAAATGATTTTCTGTTACACAAGTCTTTCCAAAAAGTGAGAACGTGTCTAGTGATTTTATTCTCATGCCCTTTAAAATAACAATTTATAGTAGTCACTCAGAAGTTTGCATACCAGGTGACCATGGCTATATATTACTCTCTGACAATGCAATATAACGTTCTGCGAAGAGTCCAATGTCCTACGGTAGAGACTGATAAGTTTAGGTTAAGAACATTCGCTGGATACGTCCAGTATTGCAAGTTTTAATCCCACTGTTTGTGCTGGGAATTAGTAAATGTGTGACCAACTAAATGTTTAAATTCTCCTAATTATTAATTTAGACTATGACTGAAAGTTGTCTCATTTCAATGTCCATTTTCGTTTAATCAATGAAAATTATAGTACCAGAGTTCAAAATGTTAGCAGAATACCGTTTTGGCTTCGATCAACTTTTGATTTTTCGATCTCATCACAATATAATTTCACGTTTGACGTTATTAGTTTAGGAGAATACCATTTATGACACTGAGACTAGGTCGGAGATATATTATTAACATTTTTAATTACGAGAGTCTTTCTTTGTTCTTTTTTCTTTCTTTCAAATCATAAGACATTACCACGAACACGAGAAGAAGAACGAACGAAGAACTACCCAAGGTAATCTTTCACTTTCCAAGGATGGTAGGCACAGGTACTATCCTGGCTTCGCCCCTAAAGTGGTAAGACCGCGACAGTGATGACCGCAGTGGTGTCTTAGGTCTTAGGTTTTCGCGATTATTACACATTATAATAAAACAATTTTTAACGAATTATATCGCGTATATTTTAGATTTTGTAACGACGCCTGTCACCTTAGTCATCCTGCGACCACGAACCCTGCAAAGTGTTCGAAACCATAACCATAACAGTTGATCATAACCACGTTAACAGATTACAGCTACATTTTAAACATAAAGATACGTTCAACACTTATCCTTGTATGGGGAAAACACAATACACAGGCTTTATAAAGTTTTATTTATTTCTCACCACAATAAAAGTTACAGTATTATTCAAATTTACTGTGGGAGACTGGTGCCTAAACTAGGCTGAAGCCTGTATCTCAGGTCACCGGGCCCTCCACCTCAGAAGTCCAATTTTCCTCTTTCATGAACTGTACCAAACGATTTTTTTCCATTTGCTCGTACTTTCCATCAAGTTGTTTCCTCTTGTTAAAGTTCTGTTGAATACTCTCCAATAGGTTGAATATAACTTTATCAGGCCCCGATACTGTCCTTTATAATCCAGTTATCATCTTGCATCCAAAGATTTAAATCTCTTTACTTGCATCCCATGAATGCGCATAAAGTGACTTACAAACGTCAATAAAGTTTAATCGTAGTAATTAATATTACGCTAAGTTCGGGAAGCCACCGATGAAGTCACTACAAGTGAACGTGTGCCTCCCTTAACATGATTACACATTTACCGAAGTGTACGAGGTGTAAATATTTCTGTCCAATGGACCTATTTTACTACTCTACGTCAAGTCATAGCTATAGCGCATTTTCAAAATTCTTCTTCAGGAGTCCGTCCCTGTTAAACTTAAATCGGTCTTAGCTACGTTTACACTGTTTCTCCGAAGGATAGGTGCGGCCAACAAGGCCGCACACAGAAGGGGCCCGTCAGTCATTGACGGGCCGATACCTGCCGGGGGAGCGGTCTAATACAAAAAAGCATACAGCTCAACCCCGGCTAAAGGTAAGAAGAAGGACACCTTGGGGTTTTAGCCGGTTTGAGCCTGGCATGCCCCTCCGCCCTTCCCAAGGCGAAGGAAGTCCAAGAGGATTTCCCCACGTTAAAAAAAAAACTATGTTTACACTGTATTCTCTATGGCTACTTTATTTATTTATTTATTTGCCAACATGCACATCAACAATTAAATATAATCATGATCATTTAGATTAAACAATATTAAATTGGAGTACATGAACCCTGCTAGGGCACTGCAAACATTGGCCCGTTGTTGAGTCACATTTTGTAAAAACGGGTAATCAAACATACAATACAATGAAAAATTACTGAAATTGATTGTTTTAGTTAAGATTTCATTATAAATAGATTTTACTGATTAATAATTACAAATTCATTAAAAAATTAAATGATTACAAATTATTTAAAACAATTAATTTCAAATACATAAAAAAACAAAATTCAATAAAAATAAATAACATTGATCAAGATTTCTATATGTATGTACAAAAGCTCTATATAAAATGTCAATATGTGAAGTCAATATGTAAATCAATCAATTGTGTCAGGTTAGAAGTTGTATTTTATTACTCGGGTTTTATTTGAATTTAAATGTTGGAGATTAAAATTTAAGGTCCAGAAAAGTTGTCTGATTTAAATTGCTCAACAGTATAGTAGGCTTTTTTAATTAATAGTGTTTTCAAATTGTTATAGAATACCGTATTTTTGTCCTCATTCTTAATGTGTTCAGGCAACTTGTTGTATATAGTAACCATTCTGTAGTCGGGACTGTTCTTCATTATTTCTAAATGTATGATTGGCGTAATTAATTTGTTTTTATATCGACGGTTATAATTTATATTTACTTCATCGTTTGACTGGAAAAAGTGTCTGTGATTTCTGATGAACATCGAACATTGTAGAATGTAAAGAGATGGAAGTGTTAACATTTTGTGTTTAATGAAATGAGGGTAACAGCTTTCGCGTTGTCTTATATTACATAGGATTCGTAGACACTTTTTTTGTAGTATAAACAAGTGATTAAAATCCGTACATTCGCCCCACAGTATGATCCCGTAATTGAACCAGGCATAAGCATATGCGTAGTACATTGTTAATGCCGTTTCTATGTTTGTGGTTGTTTTCAATTTAAATAGGCGAATGCGTATCGGTAACATACGGTTTTTACAAAATTGTGTTTTAAGGCGTACCTATATAAAAACAAAAAAATGACAGTAATATATACAAAATGCCATTCGGAGAGGACGAAACAAAATATCTGACACAACTTATTTAAATATGTTGCAAAATCTTTCTAGACCGCGGAATTTTATGAAAATTTAACAAGTGAGTGAAAATTACTACTCGGATAATCCTTTTTCAGCGTTTGAAAAAGAATTCCTAAAATCATTACTCCACGTGTGACAATGCTACAAAAAATAAACTGACGCAGACTTTAAGAAAAGACAATTGGTGCTGTGGACTGCAATACCAAGGGCATATATTAACTGGACAAGATGCCAAGAAGTAAGTTTAATATTGTATAATCTAATAATTTCGCCTAAAGTAGTCGATTTTAAATATTGGCTTAGCTTACTTGACATTAAGCTTAAGCTTAAGTCGTGTTCTGAACGTTTCTGAATACAGTTATGAGCGTAAGCAGTGGATTATTACAGATGAAAGCTAAGTTCACACTCAGATTCGTTTCTGAATCTCATCCTTAGGTTTCAACGTAGTTCGTAGTTATTAGGTTTGATTAGGTATTTACTTTATTAAAATTAGTTTACATTAACGTTACTACGTTACGTTATAGTAGGATGCCATATACTATTATTTAATATATGGTAGTGGAGTAAAACACGTTAATTTGCATTGTTCTTATTTAAGTACATTCTCATTTGACGGCGGCTTAGTGCAGTGGCTGATACAGTCGGCTGCTGCGCTCCGGGTCACAATACCACAAATATTTGTATGATTTGCCGGTAGTTGTTCTGGGTCTGGGTGTATTGTATGTGGAATTTATGTCCGTAAAAGCATCCACGATACAGGAGAAATCCTAGTGTGGGACAACGCTTAAAATCAAAAATAATTTAAATCATCAGCCTATCGCAGTCCACTGCTGGACATAGGCCTCTTCAAGTGCATGCCACTGATCACGATCCTCGGCTACTCTCATCCAGCTACTGCCAGCCACCTTGCGCACGTCATCACTCCACCGAGATTGGGGGCGTCCTACACTACGTTTACCAAGACGCGGTGTCCACTCAAGAACACGTTTTCCCCGACGGTTGTCGGTTCTACGACTTCAGCTTACTAAGCCTATGAGCTATGTCGATAACTTTGGTTCTCTGTCGGATCACTTCATTTCTGATAGCCCTCTCCATTGCTCGCTGAGCGACTTTAAACTTGTGAACCAGCCCTACCGTGAGTGTCCACGTCTCGGCACCGTATGTTTTGACGGGTAGAACGCACTGATTGAAGACTTTAGTCTTTAGGCTCTGTGAAATAGATGACGAGAATACTCGACGTAATTTCCCAAATGCCGCCCAGCCCAGCTGTATTCTTCTATTGGCATATTTGGAATATTTACTCAGAGGTATAGGAAACGCCAGCAGAAGTTATCTTAAATAAAAATAAAAATGATATGTATAAAAACAGTTCAGTAATCCTATTTACAGGAAAATATCCTTTCCAAGGATTATTGCCAGACGGTTGGCACAATTGACACATCGCGTAACCACAGCGCTGGGTTTTCTTTGGCCGAAGTAAAAAGCCTTTTTTTTGTGTTAGCTAGTTTAAGCGTAAATAGTGTGCATTTTTAGTTATAAAGGTTTTTAGTCATAAAATATATTGGACGATGAAATACAGAAGAAAAAGGTGCAGTCTCTAGTAAATTTTATTGAATTACTAAGAAACTAGACCTGATATGATAGATAGTATGTACCCTGAGCATGTTGGGTGCAGGAGTATCCATAAAGTAATTGCTATCAATAAGGATGAGAGTACAGTCAGCGACATAAATGGCTGAACATTTAAAACATTTCAAATCGCTTAAAAACGTTGCCCCACACTAGGATTTCTCGTGTGTCGTGGGTGCGTTTACAAACACAAATTCCACACACAATACACCCAGACCCGAAACAACCACCTGCCGATCGTATAAATATTTGGTCGGTGCGGGAATCGAACCCACGACCCGGTGCGCAGCAGCCGACTGTATCAGCCACTGCACCAACCGTGCCGTCAAATATTGTTTCTCATCATCCATTAATTTTCTTGTACAAAACAATGTTAAAATATTTTGCTTATAATATGGTTTTGACACTGTCCACCAGCGTTTCTAAAACAAAGAATATTACCGATTCAAAATGATTAAAATGTTCGGCTCATGACTTATGTCACTGACTGTATCAATAAAGTAATTGCTATCAATAAGGATGAGAGTACCTATATAGTAATTGCTATCAACAAGGATGAGGAATCAAATATTTACAATAGTTTTATTGTCGCAATTGAACAAGTTAATAATGTTAAAACGGATCGGTATTGAACTCTACTGATCGTGGTACTAAACCTAGAACTTAGGAGAATGAGGTATTGTGCAAACCAGATATTGTATTAAACATAAAAGGATAAGTCGTCTTGGTACATATCGGTTCTCATTTGCGAAGACTTGAGGTTGATCAAAACGAAGATAATGGTTCGGTTTGCCTAAGGCATGTTCACACACTGCAGACTATGTGGAGCGTCTATGCTTGACGTCAGCTATATGTTCTTTCATTCGGGTGGCTATGCTACGCTTTGTTTTGCCTACGTATGACAAACCACAATCACATTCAATCTTGTAGACCCCTGCATCTTGTAAAGGTATGGGACATTTCACCGGTTTTAAAAGTTGGCTGATCTTCGTATGCGGCTTGAAGTAAGTTTGAATAGAAGCACGCTTCAAGATATGACCAATTCTGTCCGTGACTCCCTTAATAAATGGTAAAACAGCGGACCGTCGATCAACCGTGGTGGGTTTCGGGCGGCTTCTGCGACGGGAATGTGGAGCTTGCAAATTGTTATTTTGAAGAACATTCTTCACATGGTTAAGCTCCCAGATGTCAGATGGTCGGCAATAAGATTGAAGTGTCTGTTTTTAATGTCAAAATAACAGATTTTTACTAAATGCATATGAAAGTATATACGGTACCTACAACAAAAAAGCTATTTGGATTTTTTTGTCTGTCTGTCTGTTTGTTCCCGCTCCAAAACGGCTGGACTGATTTCTACGGGACTTTTACTGGAAGATAGCTAGCTGATGTTATAAGGAATAACATACGCTACTTTTATTTTAGAAAAATAATTAGGGTTCCGTGAAAAAAAAACCCATGAAATCCAATATATATACCTACATACTCTATGTCAAGTGTCTGTGCCGAAGTACTCTAAATTATATATAAATAATCCACTTTCTTTTAAATGAAACGGCTGGTCCCAGCTGGTTTATACATAAAGATGAGGCGCAAGATACCGGGGTTACAGTTCGTACATACGCGCCTCATTGAGGCCGTCATGCCGCTCTTCGTAACTAGGTTCAAAAGAAGCAATCTCGTCACAGGCGTATGGATTTCAGTGCGTACTACCACAGGGTAGGACTCGAAGATATGACTAAGTGCCACGACTGTGCGACCAGGATACCGCATAGCACACGCTCGAAAAGCCTGTATACCCACCTTTGGTCATTTTGGAATATGCGATTCAATGTATACCACTCCACTCGTCGTTTGTACCTACGGATACGGTTTGCCCATGCATAAACTTTCAGCTTTAGGTTGTCGATGCGCTCTGTGATACGAGACATATATGCTTCAGGGCCGATATCAGTCCCCGAAAATGAAACTCTTGGGCGGGTATTGCCTTCCCTAAAACAGATTAGCTTACCAATGTGTGCTAGGCTTATTACTGACTGCCAAGTTGGCACGGCAGGTTTAGGTCGTGTGGCTCTCCAGTGTGATCATACGAGGACCTGGAGCCTCCCTTAGGTGCCGAAGATGACCGCCCCAGTGGTTTTAGCCGGTAGGAGTCCGGCATACCCCTTCGCCCTTGCCCAGGGCGAAGGAAGTTCGTGAAGAATTTCCACTGGACACCAATAAAATAAAAAAAAAAGGTCGTGTGGCTCTAACATTATTTGGGAATTTTACATGGGCCACACGACATGCCGCAACGGCCGCGCAGTACAGGATTGAATGTGTATCGCAGAGGTTTTCGCTGCTGTCAAAATTTATTAATTATGAATGGAAACGAAAGAAAGGAAGAATGGAAGAAGATAATGGAATCATATGTCACCATAGCCACAATCACACCATACCGGTAAAATGTGGCCGTGCACAAATTTCGAGTCGGTTATCATACGCATACCTATGACAATTGTTACGGAAAGAGAAAACCCCAAAAGTCTTAGTTATTACATAGATATCCTATGACAAGCCCTCGACTGGAACCCACAGAGAAACCGTAGAGTTTACCACAAAAAACAAACTTGGTGACAGTTGTCATATTAGAAGTGCAAAATAATGGTCTTACCTGGGATTTAGAACTAGTATTAATCTGTATCTTAAGTAAGGTTAAGCATGGAGAGAAAGAGAGGCTCAGAATGTCACCACCCCATCTCCTCCCATGGGTGTCGTAAAAGTCGATTATGGGATTAGCCGGAGGATGGGCTGCAGCGTCCTTCGAGTACATTAACAACTCAACTGCGATCGCCAACCCGCCTGCCAAGCGTGGCGATTATGGCAAAACCCCCCCAATGAGCCCACAACATATCCTTATCGGTGGTTGTGGTGATCTTTGGGGGAGGCCTGTGTCCAGCAGTGGACTTCATTCGGCCGAAATGATGATGGAGAGGCATTGCGTTTGCAAAAAGTATGAGAAGCAAACTTGTGAAGGTCAGACGGCAACAGATGCGTGAAACTAAACCACTTCCACCACGAATAAAAGAACTTCGAGCTCTCAACTTACTTCTGGTAGCAGAGCGGGAAGGACAGAATAAAAATGATTGTAGATGAATTCTAAGTTTTAATATGGACCAAGAGGCAGATTTTCTTTTGGCGAAAATGTTTACGTTTACTATCAGTATGGTGTACGGATCAAGACCACAGCACGACTCTATAGAAATAGAGCTGCTGTGTTCTTAATCCGGACACCACAGGATGGATATCATAGGAGGCGTCCCATGGATGTCATTAAAGACGGAACAGCAGACATTCTGCGGTCACCAACTCGCCTGCCAAATGTGGTGAGTACTGAAAAATTCCCCTCAAAATGATTATGGAGATCTATGGGGGAGGCGCTTGTTCAACGGTCCTTTTGCTGCAGTAAAGGTTCATTGATAAGACCTTTTTACATTCTATCAAGTCATTGCATAATTACCTAGATTTTATTTAAAATATCAAATATCTAATCAATTAGCTCAATACCTTTTGAGGTCAAATAACTCACAAACAATAATCAATTTAAAAAAATATCGGTCGTGGCATTTACGCGTCATAAATTCGTGCAATTTATTACCGTTATCCGCTTATGGGAACAACATTAAATATTTATGGAATTGTTAGTCAAGTAAATCTACTTGGGGCTTATTTTTCTTTTTCGTAGAATCACTAGTTTTATTTAGAATAATAAGTTTAGGATTAAGATATTTATAGGTCTGCCATTAAGTACCAAAATTATAGGAATTCTATAACAATATGGTATTTATTATCCTAGACTTTTTCCAAATATGTTGCGGTTGGTAACTAATCCATCCAAATTTCGCTAAATATAAATTTAAAATAGTTTTTACAGTATTTACCTAGTATATTTGCAGCCAGCATGATATCTCTTAATGTATTTTTTTATAAATTAACTATACTATTATGCGTTTTAGTTACAAACACGTTACCTACTTCATTTATCAAAATCAGTCCCGATTTGGACAACCCAATGGCAGTTTCACCAACATAAATGAACACTAGTTAATTTACAAATGCACAGTGAGGTGACTCAATAGTATAAAGAAAATCTAGTTTGATATCCCTCTATATCACACTCATTATACGCACAGCAAGTGTGGATCTCTAACCGGCATCTGTCTTCTTAGGTAGCAACCTATAACACTAACCTTGTAAGTAAGTGTGCACTTCCATTTTAGACCTTATACATCGTTTTTCATCAGGCGAGATCGATATAAATATAATTCATCGATAAAGATAAAACCAATCCTATGGGGATGCTGTGGCAAAGGTACTAGAAAGGAAAAAGGACAGAGATATTCATACAATCATTCATTCAATTCAATTCATACATAAATCAAATAATGACGATCAGCTGTTAATCTCATTGGCCATCATTCTATAAAGCTGAAAGAATTATACTTAAAAATCAATAGTCACAGCACTAATGTCTATATTATTTGCGTTACATGTCCGCATGCGTCTGATAACTCTGACCCTTGTTATCGATATTCTTTCTCAGTAGTATTCACTTGTGTCTGTTTGTACAAACAAACGAAAGTGTACCGATAAGTGGTCAGTTCCTAATTATTCCTCTTTTGGCCAGTACGTCTGCAACATGGCTGCATATAGGAGCTTTTTATTGCTTGCATTCGCCTGTTGTGTTCTTTCAGAAGGAGGTAATTCTTTTTCGTCTCTGATAGTTATTTTGATTGTGTCTAGCTAATTATTTAGTTTTATTTACATATAGCCCCAATGTTATAATAAAATAAGCTAATATGTGCATTATC
This sequence comes from Diloba caeruleocephala, assembly GCA_947459985.1. NCBI lineage: Eukaryota > Metazoa > Arthropoda > Insecta > Lepidoptera > Noctuidae > Diloba > Diloba caeruleocephala. The sequence goes on from OX381615.1 coordinate 17,689,897, forward strand.
TTCAAGAACTACTATTGTAGTAGTACTTACTTTAGGACTGTGTTGATCTCAAAGATGTTGTAAACCTACAAAATTTGATCAGGTAGTTCGACAGTGAAATCTTCCGTATCTGAGATATAATAAGTTACGGGCATTTTCTAGTGTAAAATCACTTCTATTGAAACCACCGTGTTAAGAAGGTGAATATTTACTATTTTCAGATCTAAAAACATGGTTTATTCACAGGTGTACTTTTTGAGCCATGCAACAAAAACGACATCACATGCCTGAGCAAAGCAACAGAAACCTTTTTGGAGAAGACTTGTAAAGGCATGCCAGAATACGATATCAAACCTTTGGACCCGTTGATCATACCAGAATTAGATATTGTTGTAGATGAAGACATGGGACTGCTCTTTAAATTCAAAAACATAAATATAACTGGATTGAAGAACCAACAGATTTCGGACTTCAAGTAAGTTAATAGCTCGAAGATCTGCTGCACTTTGATAACTTTTGAGGTTATAATTACACCGGCACAATTTATGTATTACAAATATAGCGTGGGATACAAAAGGTTTTAATCGACTCGTTTGTACTTAGAAAATTACCATGCAACCGTTGACCTCGATATAAAGTGATATTATTCTTAGGAGATATCCCATCTGCTTTAAACTGCCTAATTAACCACACAAATATTTAAAAGCTATCTTAAGGACAATAAATAAAAATAAAAAAAATTCATTACTAGCTGAATCTGCAACACTTAGCAGCTTATTTCTTTTACATTTTTAAACTTTTCTAGTACTTCGTCGAGCATAACGCATAAATTAAAGCTTTTAATTAGTAGTATTAGAGTTTATGTATAATTTGATTATGTTCCCCTTTCTGATATATTAGCAAACCTTTGAAACAGGCATAGAACAAACATGCTTTGTTGTAAGGAAATAAAGATGCATGTTCGCTTTAACAAATAGTCTAACTGCTGCAAATACATTTACATAAGAAATCTGAAACTACTATTACTAAAAATGAATGGTGCGCGAAAGAATTTAATAATGATCCGCTTGCTGTTCGGATCCTATTCAATGGTCAAATGAGTCTGTAACATAGGATTTTTCATCATAATATAAAATGGCCCAATCTACTTAATATATATTAATAATATATATAAAAAGCCCTTTTTAAGCATGTTGCGCGCACGGAGTGGTGTGAGATATGCTAGAGTTAACGTTTATATGGAGCAGCAGAAAGTTGATGTGTAATATGAATTACGGTCACTATCACTGGGCGACCACTAGTAAAATTAAAACTATTAATAATACCCATATGTTAATTTAAATATTATTCTGTTCCTGAACAATACTGAAACGGTATCATTGATATCTTTTGCGGCCAAGTGTGGCCTACTGCGCTGCTTGTGCAATAGAGATAGAAAGCACGTAAAGGTAAAAAACCATGGATGGATGGAGCACTTCGTAAGTGCTGAGTCTGACCTATCATAGATATAGGAACTTTTGTATTGGCCTACTTAGGAAGCTAGCAATGAAATACGAACGTACTCGGGAAGGGATTAACTCCAGAACTAATCTAATATCTAAAGACTAAAACTACAGAAAAACTTTTTAGATGCGCCTCATCACTAGCAGCTGCGGTCAATTCCATCAATCTACATCGCGCAGCATCTTTAAGGAATCCATGATAACACCTACCTGTTTATAAAAATAGTGATAAACGGTGTATAGTAACTATCATCCTATCTCAATTCTACCTACGGTATCTATGTGCTCTTAGAGCGAATCCTCAATTATAGACTTACTGCGTATTTGGTAAGTAATAATCTTATCTCCACTAACCAACTTAGTTTTAGAAGAACAAGATCGACAGCCAATGCACGTTCCAGCTCACAGATACTATAATCAGGTAACTGGACTAACTAAAAATCTCTTATCTATCTTCCTTGACCTAGCTAAAGCGTTTGACACGGTGTCAGTTTCACGCTTGGTACAAAAACTCGAACAGCTAGGTATAAGAGGCCTGGGATCGGGAGAGGGCCGATCCCGCTCGGAGGAGGAGGACACGGGGCCGGGGTAACAACCGCCGCGGCGCCTGTGTCCAACACGCCTGAGCCCCCTGTCGTCTTTATATGGCGGGGGGCCTTGGGGGTCGCGAGCGCGCTTATTGGGAAATCTGCGTGCTCATACCGAGCGACCCCCGGGAAGATAGCGGTGCGCATGTGGTCACGTACCGATGTGTGCGCAGCACAGCGCATAGTGAGGCCTCGGGGGAATCTTTTACAATCCCCTCGAGAGATGCCTGGGGGGGGTGGCCTCTTTACAGTCGCCTTCCCTCCACTAGAGGGGATGACCACTTTACAGTCATCCCCTCCGAGATGAGCCTAAAGGCGTGGCACCAACGGGTGGCTCTAGATGGAGATTATTCGAGTTCCTGGAGCCTCCCTTCGGTGCCGACGATGATCACTCCGGTGGTTTTAGCCGGTAGGAGTCCGGCATGCCCCTTCGCCCTTTACCGGGGCGAAGGAAGTACATGAGGTATTTCCACCGGATCAATAAAAAAATAATAAAAAAAGGTATAAGAGGCCTGCAGTTAAAATTATTTGAAGACTATCTCACGGGTAGGAATCCAGGAATCAACGTGTGCGAGTCAGGGAATGTATTAGAAGCCCACAAAACATTAATTGTGGTGTTACACAGCGAAGTTTTTCGTGGCGGGTAGTTGTATTAATAATAATAATAATAATAATAATCTGGCAACACCGAACATCGTGTCAACATAAAAATTCTTGAATATAAAATATATTTCAAAAATATTAATCAACGTATACATAGTCCGGAAAATTATAAACTAATCAACAAATCAGGCCAGAAACTCTTTACACATTAAAAATGACGAAAAGAAAACCAAATTATTTATACCAAGCACATAAAAAGCAATTATGACAGCTGCCATCAGGATGTACTACAAATAAAACCGAAATGTAATGAAATATATTTTTATGCCGTAAAATGCTGACAAGAGCCAGAGCAAGAGGAGCACACCCACCACCCCCGGACTCGTCGCTTAGCTCCGCCTCGCAGCCGCCGGATCCCGGATCGCCGGTGATGTCGGCAGCTGCAGACGCGTCGAGCTCCAGCGACGAGTTTTTCTCTCCGCCGACGTCGCCATCACCTGCACGTCGGCAGGGGAGAGGACGGCCACCGAATAGCTTAGGGTCTAGGGGCCAACCAGCCCCGAGCCGGGCCCCCGCTGCCGGTGGTTATGTGCAGCGCATGAAGTGGACTCAAACTATGAACGAGAACGTCATGCGCGCATATTATGGGTCTACAGAGGGAGGAACCAATCTCACTGCGTACCGTAGTAGAATGCTTACTCTGTTCCAGGAACTTGAACCAGCCATCAACGTCTCGGCCCAACGATTATCGGATCAAGTGCGGGTCATCCAACGTAATCATAAGTTGGATGACGCTGTACTTGATCGGCTACGCTCCGAAGTGCAGATCAGTCGTGTCATTTCTCTTCCATCTCGGACTGTGATACAACCGCAAGTGTTTGGTGAGGTTCCATCGCAGTCCAGCAATATCTACGGGGAAGAGGATGACAGGACCATGAATGTAAGTAACCAGTGCAATGAACAATTGAGGAACGCGCTGGAGGATGCGATCCGGGACTACCGGACCACTCCCACTATACTTAGGCCACGAATACCTCGCTTGCCTATGAATAACAAAAATAGGGCATTGGTATGTGCCCTGGATTCGCTGCTTTTTGATTATTTTGAAGGCAGCGAAGATCTCGCCGATACTCACTCGATCCTGTACTGTGCAGCTGTTGCGGCATGTCGTGTAGCTCGCGTTAAATTTCACCTTAATGACAGAGCTACACAACAGAAATCAGCCGTACCAGCTTGGCAGTGCAGGATTGAGCGGCGTATTGGCGAGGCCAGGGTACTTATCGGAAAACTAATCTGCTTCAGGGATGGCAATACTCGACCTAGAGTAATGCGCTTTGTGAGGCGGGCATTCTCGGGGACTGGGATTAGTCCTCAAGAATACATGGCCCGTGTCACAGAGCGCATCGATTTCCTGAAGCAGAAGGTATATGCATGGGCGAGCCGTATTCGCAGGTATAGGCGACGAGTGGATCGATTCTCTCAGAATCGCATATTCCAGAGCGACCAAAGGTGGGTTTATAGATCTTGGGAGCGACCTGACCAAAGTGTGAGCAATGTGAGTCGCCCAGTTGATGAAGCCACGAGTGCATTCTGGCGCAACATCTGGTCGACGCCCGTTGGTCACACGGAGGGTGAATGGATGCGGGATATTGAGCGAGCGTGTGAACCTATACAAGAGATGGAGGAAATAGTAATTTCCACACAAGACGTAGTCAGTGCAGTCCGTCCGATGTCGAATTGGAAATCCCCGGGACCGGACGGACTGCATAACTTTTGGATAAAATGGCTGCGTAGTTCACACGCTCGCTTGGCATCCCAATTTCAGTCAGCCTTGGAGTCAGGATCGCTACCACAGTTCTTTACTACTGGAGTTACCCACCTGCTCCACAAATCAGGTAGTGCAGCGGAACCCAAAAATTATAGGCCGGTTACATGTTTACCGACGTTATATAAACTTCTTACATCCATTTTGAGAGAAAAAATTACTAGCCACATTGACAAGAATGCCATCATGTCTACCTCTCAAAATGGATGTAGGAATGGGTCCCGCGGCACTAAGGAGCTGCTCCTCATTGACATGGCCATTAGCCAACAGGTTCGTCGCTCCCGAAAAAATCTGTCGACATGTTGGATAGATTATAAGAAGGCCTATGACTCGGTGCCGCATACATGGCTCATGAGAGTGCTGGAGTTGTATAAAATAAATACAACTTTACGCACTTTCTTGTTGTCATGTATGGGGCAATGGAGGACGGTCCTTCGCTATCCAGGATGTCGACAAATTCAAGGGATCGATGAAACGATCAAAATTGAGCGGGGAATATTCCAGGGCGATAGTTTTAGTCCCCTGTGGTTTTGTCTGGCCTTGAACCCTCTCAGCACTTTACTGGAGGGATCAGGGCTAGGCTACCAGCTGCGGAGAGGAGGTCAGGTAGTATCCCACCTGTTTTATATGGATGACCTGAAACTGTTTACCCCTAGCAAATTGCAACTAATAAAGTTACTGAAAGTAACTGAAACTTTCAGTAATTCTATTAGGATGGAATTTGGTATGGATAAATGTGCGGTCATGCATGTAAAACGAGGGGAGATAATGGAATCCGAGGGAATTCAACTTTCAGATTCCATTAACCTTAGATCGCTCTCCGCAGCAGAAACATACAGATACTTGGGTATGTCAGAGGCGTTAGGCATCAACGAGGCTGACATGAAGCAATCGTTAAAGGAGCGTTTCTTTGGCCGCCTGAAAAAAGTACTTCAAAGTCTTTTATCAGGTGGCAATAAAGTTCGCGCCTTTAACGGTTGGGTCATGCCAGTTTTGATGTACTCCTTTGGCATACTCAAGTGGACTCAGACAGAACTGGATGCCCTGGATAGGAAAGTTCGTACATTGCTGACCACAAATCGGATGCATCACCCTCGATCTTCGGTCATGAGGCTGTACATCCCACGGAAGTGTGGAGGTCGAGGCTTTTTGAATGTTAAGACTCTCCACAACCGTGAGGTGTGCAGTCTCAGAGAGTATTTTCTACATACCGATGAGGGAATGCACCGAGATGTGGTCTCAGTGGACAAAGGACTAACCCCGCTCGGTTTGGCTAAAGAGAACTGGCGCAAACCTGTAGTACTCAGTACCGACGACTGCAGGGAGGTATGGCAGAGCAAAGAGCTACATGGACGCTTTTATCGGGCACTTCATGGTCCCGATGTAGATTTTCTAGCGTCCGTGTCCTGGCTACGTTTCGGTGACCTTTTCGGGGAAACCGAAGGTTTTGCTTGTGCAATTATGGACGAAGTTATCATGACGAACAACTACCGGAAATATATTGTTAAGGATGGCACCGTTGACATCTGTCGGGCATGTCACTGTCCTGGTGAATCACTTAGACATATAATTTCTGGTTGTTCTCGTCTTGCTAACGGCGAGTACTTGCACAGGCATAACCAAGTGGCCAGGATCATCCATCAGCAACTTGCTCTAAAGTACAACCTTGTGGAATCTGAGGTGCCGTATTACAGGTATGTGCCCGACCCAGTTCTTGAAAATGACCATGTCACATTGTACTGGGATCGATCTATCATCACTGATAGGACTATTATCGCCAATAAGCCTGACATAGTGGTGATAGATCGATTAGAGCGCCGCACGATGATTGTTGATGTTACAATTCCGCATGACGAGAATCTCGTGAAAGCCGAGAAAGATAAACAAATTAAGTATCTTGACTTGGCACACGAGATTGTCGACATGTGGGATGTGGACTCTGCAATCATCGTGCCGATAGTTGTAACAGCCAATGGCCTCATTGCCAAGAGCCTCGACCACCATCTAAAGAGGCTCTCGTTAGGTGGCTGGATCAAGGGCCTGCTACAAAAAGCAGTAATCCTCGACACGGCACGTATAGTGAGGAGGTTCCTCTCTCTGGAGCCCTAACCACCGGTAGCTTGGACCCTGTGCCCGCTGCCGGTTGGTCTCTATTTTTTATATTTTTAAATGTATGTGTTTTTGTTTTTTACCTCTATATATATTTAAAAATGTAATTAATATGAAAGTATCAGAAATAAAGGAATAATAATAAATTAAAACGGACGCTTTTACCGGGCCCTTCATGGGCCCGATGTAAACTTTTTAGCGTCCGTATCTTGGCTACGCTTCGGTGACCTCTTCGGGGAAACCGAAGGTTTTATCTGTGCAATTATGGATGAAGTTATCATGACGAATAACTATCGGAAATATATTGTGAAGGACGGCACGGTTGACATCTGTCGGGCATGCCACCGTCCGGGTGAGTCTATCCGTCACATTATTTCCGGTTGTTCTCGTCTTGCTAATGGCGAGTACTTGCACAGGCATAACCAAGTGGCCAGGATTATACACCAGCAACTTGCGCTGCAATACAACCTTGTGAGTTCAGAAGTGCCATACTACAAGTATGTGCCCGACCCAGTTCTCGAGAATGACCATGTCACATTGTACTGGGATCGATCTATCATCACTGACAGGACTATTGTAGCCAATAAGCCTGATATAGTGGTGATAGATCGAGTAGAGCGCCGCACAATGATTGTGGATATAACTATCCCACATGACGAGAATCTCGTGAAGGCCGAGAAAGATAAGCAAATTAAGTATCTTGACTTGGCGCACGAGGTTGTCGACATGTGGGAAGTAGACTCTGCAATCATTGTGCCGATAGTCGTTACGGCCAATGGCCTAATGGCCAAGAGCCTCGACCAACACCTGAAGAGGCTCTCGTTAGGCGGCTGGGTCAAGGGCTTGATGCAGAGAGCGGTACTCCTAGACACGGCTCGTATTGTTAGGAGGTTCCTCTCTCTGGAGCCCTGACCACCGGCAGCTTGGACCTTGTTCCCGATGCCGGTGGGCTACTATTTTTTATATTTTTAAATGTATATTTTTGTATGATGTATATTTAAAAATGTAATTTATATGTATTCAGTTTAAATAAAGGAAATAATAATAATAATAACGTTTTATTCCAGATAATACAATCCATTTTTGTTAGTATCACTCACCTTATATCTATTTCAAAATATTCAGTAATTAATATTACATTAACCATTTCACAACATTTAAATTATAAATTATTATTTTATTTGGCGAAACGGTTAGATGGCGTTACATGCATTTTGGTCCAGTGTCGCAGTATCGGGCCATCTACCCTATCCGCCACAGTAACTAAGAGGCTGTTGGCGCTGCCACGCACCCGCCGCATCAGTGAGGCAACACGCTTCCGCATGATGGCGAAGAAGTCATCTATATGCGCCTCTGCGAACATTCCTGATGCACTGTATCGTCGTGGCAACCCCAACAGCGCCCTAAGCGCGTTATTGTACTGGACACGAAGGGCGCTGTAAGCCCTTTGAGTGTAGTCGATCCATAAGCTGCAGGTGTAAAAAGATTGACAGTAAGCCCGGAATAGGGTTATCTTTACAACCTTAGAACACTTTGCAAACCTATGGATTAACATATTAATCCTGACTGCCAGCGCCCTCCGTTCCCTCTCAATGTCGATATCATCTGTCTGTGTGGCTGTGACCCAGTGCCCGAGATATTTAAATTTGCTTACCCAGTTAAGTGCAGTCCCCCCGAGTGTGACTGGTGGTACTTCTAGATAGTATTTAGTACCTGCCTTGAAAACCAAACACACACTCTTTTTTGCATTACACCTTAAGCCGTGGGCCTCCGCGTATCGCTCATACACTATTAAAAGTTTCCTGAGGGCGCTGATCGATGGGGCCAGCAGCACCATATCATCGGCATAACTTATATTATTGACAAATGTTCCGTCAATAGAACAACCCACCATGGTGCTGCTGAGCTCACGAACCAGCCGATCCACATATAGACTAAAGAGCCTGGGCGAGGTTAGGCCCCCCTGCCTCACCCCACACTCCAACCCATACGGTTCGGATAGCGAGCCTGCCCATTTCACCACATTACTCTGATGGCCATACCAGTACTTAAAAATCGCAATGAGCTCATCAGGCAGTGTTGTGTCCTCACACAGTTTCTTCCACAAAACATCATAGGACACCATATCGAAGGCTTTTGACATGTCAAGAAAACACGCGTATACGGGAGTTTTCCTTTCTGTATAGTATCGGACCGTGTGTTTTAGACAAAGAACAGCTGTCTCCGCAGAAAGACCAGATTTGAAGCCGAACTGGCCATCATGGAGATTGAGGTGTTTATTCAGCTGTTTATCAAGCACACCGTCCAACACTTTAGCTATAACAGTAGCCAACGATATGGGCCTATAGTTATTTATGTCCGATGCGTCTCCAGTCCGGTTTTTCACTATAGGTACGACAACAGTCTTCATAAAATTTTCAGGCAGGTAGGTATGTGAGAAACAAAAGTTGAAAAACATGGCTAACACTCTGGGCATGTGAACACCGGCATGCTGCAAATGCTCAATACTTAGAGAATCATGCCCAGGAGATTTACCACTTTTCATGTTCTTTAAAATTTCCGCTACCTCCTTAGCAGTAACTCTTATAATTGACTCAGTGGTTGATTGCCGTGCCGGTAGTGAAAAAAAAAATTGGCATCAAAAGTTTTTGGTTCCATAATTAAAACTCAAATTAAAGTATATAACTGAATTTTAGAATAATATTAATGATTAAAATTGAATGCTAACATAGTATACCTGCCAGTGTAGTGTTATATCCATTTTAAAAACAATCTTCACATCACAACAATACAATGGAATCACTAAAGGTGTCAATGTCTGAAATGATGACACTATTCAAATCGCGGATGTCCAATTTCGAAGCAGAGCTGCAGAAGACCCCATCAGTTACTCAAACCAGCACAGCAAGCTTGTCAGCAGACTTTGCATCTTTTAAAACATTTATTTTGGAAGCTCTGGGCTGTCTTCAACATCAGGTGGAGGCACTTGCACATGATTTGGACACATTAGAGATGCGGGGACGCCGAAAGATGATTCTGCTTCACGGTGTCTCTGAGCAGGAAAAGGAGGAAACGGCAAATGTGGTAGCGGAGGTTGTGCACAATCAATTAAAATTGATGGATTTTACTGCTGCTGACATAAGGCGTTGCCACCGAATGGGGAGACCTACGGGTGTCAGCAAGCCCAGACCCATATTAGTCAAGCTGCAGACTGTTAGTATCCGGGACAGTATTTGGTTCGCCAAAGCTAAGCTCAAGGGGTCCGGTATAACTGTGTCCGAATTCCTAACAAGGATTCGGCACCAGATTTTCATGTCTGCACGGGAGAGGTTCGGTGTAACGGCCTGCTGGACGAAACAGGGCTACATTTATGCTGTCAGCTCCGAAGGCTCGCGGCATCGAATCTCATCCTTCGGCGACCTCAACAATATTGAACAGCAGACAGCAGAAATTTCGGAGTCTAGTTCACCTCCTTCAGCCATACCAGCACCTTCACCGGCACCGAAGAGATCCAAGCGTACAGTCTCAGCGAAAAAGTAACGTCCTATCTTGTTTTAAGAATTATATTAGTAATGTCCAACATTGATAATGATAGTGAAACTGAAAGCTTTGCATCTGCATATAGTAGCAATGACAGCTTTATCAGCATCCCGTCATTAGCTGACACGCTTGAGTCTCAATTTTCTGATGTTCCAAAGAATTTTAATGTAGTCCATATTAACGCCATATAGCATATCAGGGAAATGAGCCCTACTACTTTATTCCGGCTCATTTCCCTGATATGCTGGCAATTTTCGACTGTAAGAACATTCATGCCATCCTTGTTTCAGAGTCCTAGCTAAAGCCTTGTCTACCTTCGACTTCTTACTCTCTACCCGGTTATCAACTAATTAGGAATGATCGCACAGGTGGTGGTGGTGGTGGCGTTGCCATATATCTTCGTGCATACATTCCTTTCTCAATAATCGATACATCAACGCAGCCACCTTCGCCAAATGCTGGCGAGCATCTCTTTTTAGAAGTTAATCTTAACCACACGAAAATCCTTCTTGGTGTTTATTACTGTCGTTCGTCTCGAATAGACTTTTTTTCCTCTTTTGAAAACATAATTGAAAACCTAACACCTTCTTACAGTCACACAATTATCATGGGGGATTTTAATACTTGTTTGCTTAAATGTGATTCTCGTTCTACTTGTCTACGTTCCATTTCACAATCTTGTAACTTATCTATACTTCCTCTAAGTGCCACACATCATTTTCCAAACTGCAACCCTTCACTTTTGGACCTTATTCTTGTTTCTTCTTCTCATCACGTCAGCAAGTATGGTCAATACCCAGCTGACGCCCTCTCTTATCATGACCTAATCTTCCTATCATATAAAATTCGCCCACCCAAGGCAACATCTAAAATACTCTTGCAGCGCAATTTTGGTGGCATGAACTCGGATGATCTCCGTAAAGATGCTGCTAATATCAACTGGGCTCCTCTCATAACCGCTGAGTCAATTGACACTAAAGTTGAATTCTTACCATCTACATTAAAACAGCTTTATGATGTACATGCTCCCATACGAGCAATAAAAATAAAACATCTCCCGGCACCGTGGCTGACAAATGAGATAAAAGCTATAATGCACAAAAAAGCTATAGCCAAAACAAGATATAAATGTCGGCCCACACCTTCAAACCGAGAAAAATATGTGACTGTTCGCAATCATTGCAATAAGGTGTGTAGAGATGCACAACGCCACCATATTCACAACTCCGTTGAAAATGGAGATCCAGCGAAAGTTTGGAAATTTCTGAAAACTATGGGAGTTGGAAAGTCGCGGCAAGATGATATCCCTAAAGATTTAGATATTGATCTACTGAATCAACATTTCTCATCTTCATCCTATTGCAACAGGGCCACAAAAGCAAAAACGATTACTTATCTTTCTAGTCTTCCAACACCCGATCACTCACCATTCGCTTTTAGTCAATTTTCCGCTTGTGATGTTGAAAAGAGCATAGTGTCAATTACGTCCAACGCTGTTGGAAGTGACTGCGTCAGCCGTAAGATGGTACTCCCTGTCCTTGACGAGATCCTTCCAGCCATCTGTCATATCCTCAATCACTCCATATCTTGCGGCGTCTTCCCATCTACATGGAAAGATGCCCAAGTCATACCCTTACCCAAAACGGCAAAACCTACATCTTTTTCAGAATATCGACCCATTTCCATACTACCATTCCTTTCCAAAGTCCTTGAACGCCTTATCCACAACCAGCTCAGTACTTTCCTCTGTAAAAACAGTCTCTTGAATCCTTTCCAGTCCGGATTTCGTCCTGGTCATAGTACTGTTACTGCTTTAGTCAATATTACGGACGATGTTAGATCAGGTATGGAGCATGGAAATCTGACGGTTCTTTCCCTACTCGATTTTAGTAACGCCTTTAACACCGTCGATTTTGATATTCTGCTTGGTATTCTTTGCTCTCTCAACGTATCTCCAACCGCGATTGACTGGTTTCGAAGTTACCTGTCTGGCCGCCGACAACGTATTTGCATCGAAGATACTTTGTCTTCTTGGTGTATTACTTCCGTTGGTGTACCACAGGGTGGCGTTCTATCTCCTTTACTCTTCGCAATATTTATTAATTCAATTTCTAATCAACTTCTTTCTTCCTACCACCTTTATGCAGATGATTTGCAAATTTACTCACAAGGTTCCCTTGGAGAGTTACCGAAAGTCATCAATATCATAAATAAAGACTTGGCCCGTATATGCGAGTGGAGCAAAGCATATGGATTATCGGTTAACCCTTCGAAGACCCAAGTGTTAGTTGTTGGCAGCCCTAGGCTTACCTCTAGGATTAACTGGTCGCAGCTTCCTCAGGTAATTTTCGATGGCACTGTGGTACCTATAAGTAAAAGGCTCAAGAATCTGGGGATACACTTCGATAGAAATCTTTCTTGGGGTCCACAGTTACAAGAGGTCAGTCGAAAATTATTTGCATCAGCAGGTTCTTTGAGGAGAATACGCAATTTTCTCCCAACTGCTACTAAAACTGCGCTTGCTCAATCCCTCCTTCTTCCTGTCCTTGATTATGCTGATGCCAGTTATCTCGATCTTACTGAGGCACAATTAGATAAACTTGAGCGACTCCAAAATGTTTGTATTAGATTTATATTTGGTTTACGCAAATATGATCATGTTTCAGATTTTCGTACAAAACTCAAGTGGCTTCCAATACGCCTTCGCCGGAATTCTCATATTCTATACCTGCTTTACAATATTTTGTTTAATCCTACAACCCCCTCTTATCTTAAAGAACGTTTTAAGTTCCTTACTGACGCACATTCGAAATTCCTGAGATCTTCGGAGAATCTGAGACTTGAGATGCCAATGCATTCTACAACATTCTTTGACAAATCCTTTACAGTCCAGGCTGTCCGATTATGGAATGCACTCCTGTGTCAATAAGAAGAGCACAGTCACTAGCTATTTTTAAAAATCTCGTAAAGGAACATTATCTGTCTATTTAAATATTTGTTGTATTTACTCTTATTTTATTCATTAAATTTACGTACGATAAACTATATATATATTATTATATATTTTATTTTTATGTATGTATTAGTATTAAAGGAATATAATATTCCCATCTATATTGTATTAGATTGCCTAGATATGGTGTTTGATTTTTCTTTTAGTATAATAAGTACACCACGGACCCCCTCAGTATTTTTTTCATATTTTTCTTGTCCATCCAAAGGTTGTCTGTAAGAAATCGCTAATAGCGATAAGACCGCCCATTGTACAATTACTTGTGTTATGATTTATTTTCCTACAAGTTATTATTCTAATGGTGTACAATAAAGAATAGTCTATTCTATTCTATTCTATACTTGGCCCGACTCTCTTCCTAGTGTACATTAATCATTGCATAATTGATTCATGATCGTCAAATCGGTCAATCGGTCGTATAATAACTTTTGCCGATGATACTTCTTCTGTATTCTGGGGAAAGAGTTGGGATGATGTGTTCAGAATCACAGGAAGGATTTAATGAAGTCTCTAACTGGCTCCATGTCAACTTGCTTAATCACAATACCACCAAAACCAACCACCTAACTTTCTCAATCTTGAACAACATCGAACCATCAAGCGAGTTCAATATCCAAGGTCACTCTTACTTCAATTTTTACCCTTCGTCACCTCCAACTTGCTCCTGTTCAGCCATACTCAGAGTACCTAGAGTAAAATATCTTGGTGTAATGATAGACATAACATATTATCCTTCGAGCACTATATAAATCTGTGTCTAAGACCATTTTTATTGCTCTATGTGAATTTCTCATCTCCGACTACATATATTCTTGGGGGGGTGCAGCTAAGACTCATCTAATTATAGCTGAACAAGCTCAAAGAGCCATACGGTGGTACTAAGGTAGGATTATTTCATACACGTTAGATACCTAACAGTCACCTTATACCAGGATAGTAACGTTTTAACGGTTAGACAGCTTTTTATTTATAGACTGATGAGTAGATACCATAAACGTGTCGACGTAATTGCTGCACATATTAATGAAAACAAGCGTCGCCATTGCACAATTTTTAGCGTACAATAATTAAAACCTTTGCGCAAAAATTTGCGTGTGTCCTGAGTGGCTTTCTTTTCAATAAAAACAACAAAGAAATTCATTTTATGAACCTAAATTCCTATAAATGTAAAAAGTCTCTCATTTGTTGGCTACATACCGTTAATTACGATTATACGGAAAGGCTGCTTAACCTGGTGAGATGACTTTATTCCATAATTGTATCTTATTAAAGACATAGACTAGTATACTACATATACATATATCACATGCAGACACAAACACACGCTACACACCCCACACAGACACACACTACACACCACAAACACTACACACCCGACACACAATACACACGCTACAAATACGCATCACTGTAAAAATATTGCAGCTATTTACCGTGACAACTGTTTGTTGCTTTACTGTACATCATTTTTATTGTTACATATTTAACCGCGTCGCTTTTATACTCCTTATTGTAAAGGGGTGAACACTGATGCCTATAGTACAGGTTGCGGCCTTGTTTAGGTATCAGCGTTCTTACCTTCTAGAATGTATCCTTAACCCAATGTTGAAACTATAATTATTAATAGGTAACTTGTAATGAAATGAACCCTTGAATGACAGCCTATAAGCCCTTCACAAATTATTGTTTTATGGGCTACAAATAAATTATTATTATTGAGTAAAACTTCGGAAAATTTTGCATCGTCTTTCCGTCAACAATACCGCCAAGTCTTTAACCAGTATGTGTTACCAGTGTAGACATATGGGGCGGAGACGTGGTCGTGGACAAGGTCACTCAGGGAGCTATGGAAGCTATGCTTATAATATTTCTCCACGAGATCGAATCAGAAATTAGGAAATCCGTTGAAGAAATATAGTTGCCGATATAACTGTAAGGATTAGTAAACTCAAGGCATATAGTATCCTGGCCTCATATCTTAGCAACAGATTTCCAAGTAGTTAAAGTAGGAGAATCGATGAGTAGCATGTTACCCATAGATGTCGGGGTCCCACAGGGGTACCTCATAGATTCATTATAATTCTCCATCTATATTATTAACATAAAAGATCTAGGTCTCACAGCGCAAATAACCCTCTATGCGGATGACACCTGCCTATTCCACTTTGGTCGATCTATTAACGACGTTATTGCTAACGCGCAAAATGACTTAAGTAACCTATACATTTGGTTCAGATCTAATTTACTTACCGTGAATACATCTAAGACATCACATAATATTCTCGGCAAAAAATCACTGACGACCCCACCCTACACATAAATAACAGCAAAATTAATAAAAGTAAATGTAAGAAATACCTTGGGATTTGGCTAGACAATAAATTCACGTGGAAAATACATATAGACTATATAAAATCTACGATAGTATCGCTAATGGGAACTATGCGCGGATATATTACTAATATCCCACCAAACATACGCTTTATGATTAACAACTCGTTATTTAAATCGCACGTGAACTACCTGGTAGAAATCTGGGAGTGTACAACTAAGTCCACTCTCAAAGACGTCCAAATTACACAAAATAAAATAGTAAAACTTTTACTAAATTACACCTACAGTAATTCAACTATACAAAAAAACAAAACTGATCAACCAACTTTACAGTTACAATTCCTGAACACTAATACGTAAGATTATAGACAGTTCAATATATTCCCAACAATTTTTTATCAAAATACATCTAAATACAGCCAAAGAAACCCTAATAAATTATCTACACAAGCCCCATGAACTCAATCAATACGGAAAAAAAATTAAGTTTGTAGGTGTACAACTATACACCAAATACCAAAAGACAATGGAGACATCCACCTTGAATGTATTTAAAGCCAAATTCAAACGTTACATAATCGGAATGATAATTTTTTATTATTATAACCTCCGTTGAATCTTGTAAAAAATCTGAATGGATATTACTGATGTTAAATAACTGCCAACTGCTACATGTACATATGATCACTGGATAGCTCGTATATACTTATATTTAGCTTAATATTTATTCACTAAGTGAACTATATTCTCTTGAATAAACAAAGATCTTTAAATTCAAGTGGCAATGGGCGGGGCACATTTCTCGTGAACCGGAAAAAGCAGGTTGGGATGACCTCCAATGTGGTGGACAGACGACCTGGTGAAGGTCGCTGGGAGTCGTTGGATGCGGGCGGCATGTGACAGGCTCGTTAAGGAAATCTATGGGGGAAGGCCTTTGCTCAGCAGTGGACGTCCTTTGGCTGATATGATGCTGATGTTAATCATCAACATACAACGCTTACTTAAATAATTTAGTACACAAATATATTATTTATATTTATAGAAATGTATTTTTCGAAAATAGCGAGTATATTTTACTTACACGTAAAGCATATCAACAAAATCAGAAAGTTACATATGAAATTCGCGGACTTCTAAATTATTCGTGACGTATATTAGTAAAATATGTTGCTCTCGGAAAAACATCACAATATCACTTTGTTCTAAATGGTTAACATTATACTATAATGGTTGCTATACGTTACAGTGTATTCTATGACTAAAATCCCACCGTACGAGTATTATCAAAGAAAAGCAATACAAAGAGGCAAAATTCTACCTACGTAAAGTAAACTTACTGACAGCACTAATAATTTACTGTTTTACCTTGTTATCGCATTGATAACCTTTTTAAATAATTTATTTATAGAATGGACACAGACAAGAGGTCAGTGGTATTAAAAACGAAAGCAGATTTAAATATAGTTGCTGATCTCAAAATCGAATTTACTAAAAAGGACAAAATATTTAATGGGCTCTACACAGCTTCAACAAGTAAGTTTTGTCTCAATCCATCCAAATCATAGCCAGTGTGGTGCCAGCTTAAATACCAGCCCTTCTCATTCTGTGAGTGTCGTAAAAGACAACTATGGGACTAGCCGAGGATGGGCAGCAGCGTCCTTCGAGTACAATTATAACACAACTGCGATCGCCAACCCATCTGCCAAGCGTGGCGATTATGGAAAACTCCCCAAGGAGCACACAACACAAACCCATATCAGTCATGTGGCAATCTTTGGCGGAGGCTTCTGTCCAGCAGTGGACGTTTTATCGGCTGAAATGCTGATGATCACCCAAATTTATCTATCAGAGTCTACATTAAAATATCACATTCGACCCTAGACGTTAAATATGGACGATGTACATCGTTTCGATTAGTTTTTGTAATACTGAAGACTAAACTTTTAATGTAAGTTTTTTAACTGACATGGTCACTGACACTTTTATTAGACCTGAAAACTGTTTATCCTCACGGAACATGGCGCTTGCAACAGCGTCGAAATATCGGGAACACGAAATAAATAAAAAACATGGTAAATATCCCGTTTTCATTTCAAATAATAGTGAACTTTTAATATTTAGCAGGTGGATTACGATTAGATTTCTGAATTTGTACACAAAAATCCTGCTGTGTTGTATACAATGTACCCATCCGTGCATCAGTATACCACTTTAGATGCGCAATGTTTGTTAAGATCCTGATTCATTATAATTCTTGCACCTTGCGGGGTCTTTCATGAACTGCATCCAAGAAAGTTCGAAAGTTTTACTTAATTTGAACCCAAAGAGTTTATAACACCTTTTTGCCAATGTTTGACCCATAGTCCATAGTCTTTTTTCGATACCTGTTGTTTTTTTATCGATATTTCCTTGATAGCAAATTCTGGAAGTAACCAATAAAATTAAGCTAAGCTATATACGTTACCTCCTTATTGTTATTTGTGTACGAGTTCATGTGTACTCGTTCTTTCTTTGAAGTTCCTATGAAATATTTGCATCCATTTTGATTAGCTGAGCGCAGTAAATTCTCTTTCTTACTACAAGCTATAGAGATATGTTTCCACAAACAATATTAATTTCAATAATAACTTCGGCAGTAAATTTTTCCACCTTCGGTAATCCATTGCATACTAAACTGCTGCTCTTATAATTTTATTTTATTACTTTATAATGACAACCAATACCAATATGTTTATTTTCAACAGCTGCTTTAGGAAGTTCTCAGTATGGCTACAGTCTAACGAAGAAAGGAGATGAGGAATATTTCGAAGTAGGCCCTGAAACGAATACTTGCGAAATTATTGGAGAATCAAATGTGTCTACTAGTGACGATTTACAAAACGCTTTAAACAATGGTATGTGGGAAGAAGTGTTTTTAAATTCAGTTTCCAAATAGAATAAGAAAACTGCCTTAACGTTTCCTGCTAAATATACTGCATCCTAATAGATCTCTAAAATGAATGCTAATTATGATCACAACGCTTTGCAATCACATTATGTCAAAGTATTGTCTGCCTATCCTCTAGACATTTAAATACAAAAGGTTGTTACTGTTATTTCAAAAAGTCTTACCTACCTATGTCAAAATGTTGTCAATATTTTTATTAGCTCTACTTGCTTGGTTTGAAAACATGATATTTCTTCGGTCCAGTTACACAAACAGATTCGTCCAAAGTAAAGCTACACAATTAAAATATTTTTGAATACTTCCATAATCTAAATGACGTAATAAGTTTGTTTCTTCTGAAACATGACGTTTTTACATAAGAATTTTTGAAATAATAGTGATGTTTTATGACGTTCACGGAAAAGAGAGGGTGGAGTATTCTGTTCCGGATATCACACGGCTCAAAAATGTCTCCGGATGGTCTAAATATACATAAGTACACCCGTATATTTCCTGTAGCAAAACAAGATATTTCAGAGTCATTGTGTATGCAAGGAAGCATAAACCTACGGCAATAGGGAAAAACGGACACCAGAATTTCTCAACTTAATGCCACTTGAC
This sequence comes from Diloba caeruleocephala, assembly GCA_947459985.1. Lineage (NCBI taxonomy): Eukaryota > Metazoa > Arthropoda > Insecta > Lepidoptera > Noctuidae > Diloba > Diloba caeruleocephala. The sequence continues at coordinate 17,708,936 of OX381615.1, forward strand.
CCTCTTGTGTGTCAATCGCATTCAGATCGTACCGGCTGGTTCTTACTCATAGCTGCGATAATCAACGAATTTTATTTTCTTTGGCTTTAGTAAAAAATAATAAAAAGCAGGTAAATGAAAGGAAATGAAATACGCACCTCTGATTTTTCGGATTCATGTGCGGATCAGAATTTGACTATCACTTGCATCAACGGTGAAGGAAAACAAAGTGAGGAAACTTGCCCACCTGAGATGGCTCCAAAATGTTCCAATGGTATGTGTAGTCTGCCAACCCATACTAGACCAGCGTGATGAACTAAGGTCAAAACTTTCTCATAGTGCGCAAAGGCCTGATTTCAGCAGTGGGATAGTAATGGGCTGATTATGTAAACAACATAACTGAGAAGTATAAATAGCTCAAAAAGAATCGGTGGACCCTACATAATTTTAATAAAGATGCTTTTTCAATGCAGTAATTTCGTATCAAATGAGTGCGTGCTTGGTATGACAGATCTCGCTGAGATTTCAATTGACACATAGTTTAGATGACTAAATAAGAATCGTATTATTTATAAGTATTAGAAACTTACAGTTACTCCTAGACTGTCGTGTCGCAATATTTTTAACGTTTCTTTTTAACATTTACTTGCCAACAGATCCAGACGCAAGAGGTATGAAACCAGGCTATGAAACTAACAAAGATTATCTAAGGAAAAAGACGCTTTGTAAGCTTGTGGAGACCGCCTATATAACCGTCATTCATAATATTAGAGCATCGGGGAAGACCTTCCCGAAATCTGCTTTCTTTAAAGATATCTAATAAAACTACAAATACACTATTACTCATGGTTTTCCTCGTCTTAAATTACTTCTTGTTATTTTACTAAACTGCAATTTTATGTGATAATATTGCTCGTGTGAGTCACAGCCCAAGAAAGAATGTTAAGTACATGAATTACAATTTCAGTTAAGAAGAAATATTCAACAAAAAGTGAGGAAATAAAAGTTGTGAAACAGTATTTTGTTACTCCGATCATTTTCTCATAACTCAGTGTGTCAGCGAAAAATAGTGAAATAAAAACACCTAGTCACAAGTATAGTAGTAAGAAAAAGGCACGCATACTATTTTCCGAGAATTTGAAATCAGAAGTCCTTGAACATTCCAAGTTGTGAAATCACTCAAATATGCCATTCACTACACAGAAATCATCCTACTTGATGCTAGAGAACTTTTCAAAAAGCCATCAAATATGTAAATGTTAATTTGCATCTGTATATGATGTAATAGTAACAGTAACTAAGTATGTATGAATACATCATAATCTAATGTTTTTCTTAGTATATAAATTGTAAGGGAGAGTCAAAGGTAAGATACTTCATTGATGTGGTTTGACCTTTAAGCCTTAGCTAAGGGCTTTGCCAAGCTCACTCCGTTTCCTGAAAGGAAAAAAGGTTACCGATACTTTGAAGTGAATACATGTATTCATCTGTACTTATTATATAATAACATCGTATAGAGTTGAGAACATTGAATATTTTTTGCAAAACTAATTGTTTCGTTAGCATATACGGATCCCAGTAAATTACTTTTTAGAATGCTTATCTGAATATATATATCTTAGCGCCAAAAACACACATTTGGTTGAAACTTTGCCGTAATATCGGATATGAAACAATCATACAAAAATTTGATCTGTTTGGGAATCAAACCCGCAAGAGGTAGCGCAGAAAGCGCTTAAATAATAATCGCTAAATAATCGCTTAGCCACTGCGCCAACTGTGCCATCAATGATGAATTCTTATCGGCCAAAATACATCCACTGCTGAACAAGGGCCTTGCCCATAGACAACCGGTCGCATGCCGGGTGTCGTCATTTTGGGAAAAGACTTTACTTACCACGTTTGGCAGGTGGGTTGTGAGCGCAGAATAACTGCTATTCCAAAAAAGGGACGCTGTTACCGATCGCTCAGACTAAGAGTATCTTAGTCACCTTTTACGACAACCACAGTAGAGAGAGCGGTGCCATATTCTTAATCTGGACACAACGTGGACAGGTCACTGGATTATAATTTTAGCTAGTTTAAATTATTTCTTGTAGTTTATTTTGAGTTATCGACCTGGTCACCCTGTTTAACATGAATCATCGCGCTTATCCTCAAACGCGCTATGCAAAACAGCGTTTTAATTTCTCAGTCCTTTATTACCCTTCACCATCTAGCCCGAAAGAACGTAGCGTAATGTATAAGTCTGACAAAAACATATTTTCATGTCGGTTAGGAAGTTTCGTAATTTTATATTAATAAAATCTAACTTATTTTAAGAATAAGAATAAAGATAAGCTGTAATTGTTTATTTAATCAAGAGTGATTTGTGCCCGTGAGGCTGGACTGAGGTAGACTTAAAAAATTTAAATCAATAGTTATATTGCACAAGATTTGGGTCTAAAATCACTTACATTCTAGAGAACTGCAAATAACATTATATTCATATAGCCTGCCAACCGAGTCTCTTATTCACTGCTCTTTTTCTACTACCTGCTTCAGTGACAATTACCGGAGTCCGCCTCATTAATTTTCTGAAATTGTTGAAATATGTTGAAAAGATGGCTATCTTTGTTATCTACGTAATTTCATAATGACCAGTACATATCTATCGGGAAGACCGCACCGGCTACATAGTGACTGCCCAAGTCAGTTGTAGAAAACCATTATGTTCTGTGGTTGGAACGTACTCGTACGTAATTTTGTAGCTATGGGAAATTTCGTTAGAAGATTAAAAATTCAATTTACCAAGTTAGACTTTTTTTTTGCTAATCTAAAAGATAGTATACGGTGCGCCGAAGGTCATGAAAACAAAAAATGCTAAGCGCCGATCTAGGTAGGGACCGTCGACATAATCATGCGGACAAAGCCGTGGTTTCAACTACATATTCTTATTGCCACACATATTACAAATTGATGAGTTTGTATAGGTATGGGTACGGGTATATGAAGCGATGCTGTCGTGGGACAGCGCGGAGTTTGGCGATAAGAAGTGAAGCCATGTGAAGATAGACAGACGACACCCACTCGGGTAGAAACGCGTACGGTAAAGAAATACGCACAGGTGAAACCGCAGGAAAAACCTAGTGCATATTAAAACTATGTAACAGATACCGTCACAACCCATCTGCCGCTCTAACAAAGAAATGGGACCTAGGCTGATATCAAATAAGCAGGAATAGATTACAATACAAATGTATTACAATACAAATGTATTGTAATCTATTCCTTGATTAGAATTTTTTTATCTGTAGCTGTATTTTCGAGAAATACCTATTAGGTGGCGATCCACCAAACAAAATAAAAGTTAGTAATAAGTTTCTCGAGATCAGATTTTAGATCAAATTCTATCAGCTCCTCTGGACAAAGTTACTTCTATGATCGTCAACGAACAGTCAAGTACTTAATATCATGTATGGGATTGATATAAGCTTTCGAAACTGTCAATGTGAAGTCACGTAGTCCAAAATAATGTTTCATAGAAAATTGGTTGATACAAAAATTAGGATTCGTTCAGATGTTCTTCAAATCGTTCGTACCGTTGTTCACCTGACTTATTTCATGTAATAACAAGCAAGCACGCATTCTTCAAATTCAACTTTTAGATTATATGGTTTGTGTAGAGTAATTTCCTATGTTTAGCAGTGGACGTCTTTCGACTGAAATGATGATGATGATGTAGAGTAATTTCCCAGTTTCATCATTGTCATGTTACATGTATATTGGCAACATTGTTCGGTGTTCAGATTAATCTATGTTTTCATTTTCATAAAATATTGAAAAAAATAAAGCCATACAGCTTTCAATTGTTTTTCTAAGTACGCATTCTATTGAATAAAATAAATAATACATTTATAATCGCATAAACAAAAGTGTACAGATTAAAAATAGCTAAAAATAGCTTTCTCATATTATAAAATTAGTAGGTACTTGAAGACAGTAGCGTCATATATACCGTTCATGTACCTACATACCTAATCACATTGCGATAAACTATACTAAGACCGGTCACTGTGCTTAGTTACCGAACCCACAATTCAAATGTTATGATGCAGTTAAATCATAATGTTTGGATAACAAGAGTACCTTATTAATCTTATCGAACGCTTCTTAATAGTGTTGACGCAAGATATATGTACACGTAGATACAAAATTAAAGCTGTTAATGCTGATTTAGTTCGTATGGGTAATTAAATTACTATGATAATGGACGTGTTGGCCTATTAATTTGCTCAAACATTGCGATACTCCCGTAAATAGTGTAACGTGTGGTCGTTCTTCTGGTAATCATGGTTGAAAATAAGATCATACCACTTAGTACGCTGAATGGTGTGCCTTGTATAACGTCTTTATCATTAAGGAAAGTGAGAGGGCTACTTGTAGCAAAAACGAAACACAAACATCATTAGTTAATATGAGTATGTTTGTGTATATAACCATAAACACCCCTTACTCCACGGGGCGTGCAGAGATGAATCACGTGATGTAAAAGTGTTGACGAAATCCACAAATTAATTGATAAACATTTTTGTTTACGGTTGATACTAAATTCTATCTATTAAACCTTTCTGAGATCACAGAGTATATTATTGTGTCATCATAATCATTTTCATCACTTCAGCAATTTATACATCCACTGCTGAACTAAGGCCTCCCCCATAGATTTATTATTGTGTTTAATTTCTCAAATATCAGGGTGACCTTGAAACAGCTTAAAAATAACAAGACTACGACAGAGCCCCTGAATGCGAGTGAAAGACCGGAACTTGAAGTAAGTAACATTATGCGTGATGTTTTCATGTGAACAATTATCCATCTCCTCAGCATCAATATTTTCAGTTAAACTATTATTCATCTCATCTTCTTCCTGAATTAACATTCTTCCATATTAAATAAGGTGCACAATCACACGCATCTAGGCTTCACTATTGCAGGTTACGTACAAGTAATTACACACTGCTGAAGTTTGTAGGTAGTCAAAGATAATAACGCGCGAAGATCACAACAGCGTCTGTTTCGGACAAAGGTTCTCACCCGACTCGTTAATTGAACGAGTCATAGACTATACACCTAATAGTGACATAGATGCGCAACTCTAAGACCACAATAATCAAATATGCGACCTTGACTAACAGATGGCGCTACGTTTTCATTTAGTACCGAAACAATCCTGCAGGTGGCGTGCCTCTCCAGAAGTATTTTTAATAAAATTTGTTCATTGTATGAAAAAATTACTAGATCGATTAAATTGCGCCGCAGACCATAATATGATATATTGAAAAAGGTTTGCAATTTAAACCGACCTGATAATTTCTTGAAACTAGAATAGTTCTACAAAAAAGAAACAAGGGAAACGTTTCAATGTTTTTTTTATTATTCTTTTCGTATAATAATCATAAGCTTACCAAAACTAGGTCATTCTTATCATATTAAGAAAATTTTACATCCAAAGTTATATTCAACTCTCTATACCGTGGATTATAAAATTCAGTGCGAGATTATTCAAAAATTACAAGAAATTCAACGTAAAATGGACACACTCGTAAAATAATCTAATCTAATAGCAAACACGTAAACACCAGCTAAATTAAGTTTACAAACTTGTAAAAGGTAGGTTAGTAGTAGTAGGTAGGTATCTTTTCTCTTTGACAATTTGTGAAGTGATGATGTTTTAATAATAAACATATTATTGTTTGTCGACATTAAATAAACGAAATCGTGTTTATTTAATATAAAAAAAGAGATTGTAATTTAAGAACGTATTACCAAAAAATAACATTAAATATATTTATTTTTGGTACTTCCGGTAAGGTACTACTGCCATCTAGTCATATTTTGAATAAAACTTAATATGAAATGTGCCGACTGTAGGCAGGAGATAGCGCTAGTTTCGATGCAACTTTTCGTACTCACTATTTGTATGAGAGTTTAACCCCCCCTGGAACGAGTTGTCATAACTAACCTCGGGGTCAGCATTACTCAGCTGTACCGCACGATACAAGATATCAGCAAGACATAATTGTGAGTCATCTTGACATACTTCGTTACATTGATAAAATATCCATTGTGATACCCATACCATACCCTACGTATCTTCAGGGCATTAGTTGTAATTAGTATTTGTTACGTAATCGGTCAATCGTGGAATTCCATACAAACATAATAAAACATTTCCCGGGGCCATATTTACCTACACAATATTCAGCTTAAAGCCGAAATCACAAATGTACCGTCCCCAAAATTTTCCGAAAACCAATTTAGAAACTATTCGAATAAAAATTTGTATACCGTATTGATATAGAGGGAGCTCATACATTTTTAAGATAAGATGTACCTTTCGTGTTTGAAGTCCAGGTAAATATATCTTGGACTTTACTGCCTTCAATTTAGAATCACGTGATAAAATCTTATGCTATCAAAGGGTTTCAATAAAGAAGGGTAACATTGGATGTAAGGAACTAGAGTATTTCTGCTTATTTAAAAAAAATTGAAGCAATTTCTGTATGTGCTGACGCTAATACTTAGAATTTGCTTTTAATAGAAAAAGAAACATCTAGAAGTATAATCTCTTGCTGACTGCTGTCGCAACTGCAGAACTTAAACACTAGTTATGTGTGCGTTCTATTCTATTGTGTGGCTCTCAAGAGCTCAGCATCAGTCGAACGCACTTCATCCCTATTGGGTCCATTGTGCCCCAAAAGCCCTGCACTACTCCTCCGCTAGCAAATCAAGAAGTCTCTGTAGGTACTTCGCAATCATAACTGCCTGAAGCCGCGCAAAATCATCAGGTAATGGATAAGCTATTCCTAGATGTTTTGCCCTACGTCTTCCCAGAGCGTCACAGCTGCACAAAATGTGCTGCATTGACTCTTGATTCTCCATCTGATGATCCAGAATCTTCATGTATCCGGTGTGCTAAGCTTCATCCTATGGAGGTGCTCCTTGGTGCCGAACTGGCCTGTCATTGCGCCTATATAGTGCCTTAAATGGAATATTGGTTAGATTTAATAGTTTCTTAAACCCATCTAGTCTTATGCTGCAAAAAGTCTTGGAATGGTTTTGGCCTCTGGCTTGCTTCCATACTCTGAAATGTTGTAATGTCAACATGTAATGCCTGTTGGAAGGTACCATGAGGTATTCTTACAAATAACTCAGGGCCAATGACTGGGCTGCTTATTTGTGCCAGCCCTTGCTAGTTGATCTGCCTTCTCTTTACCTTCAACACCTTCGAGTCCAGATACCCAGATAAACTTTACGTTATTGTGTTTTCCTAGTTTATTAAGCGTGCCCTCAAAGCTGCTTGACTGTCACTGAGTATGTATACGGTTTTGTCCTTCACATTCCTCCTTAGTATTTATCTAATGCTGGCAATTATTGCATTGGACTCCGACTGGAAAACCGATGTGTAGTGCCCTATGGGTTGACTGATATTGCAGTCATTGGACCAAATTCCTGCTCCCGTATCTGACTTCATTTTAGACCCATCAGTATACCAAATGAGATAAGCCGTGTCATTTATGGGCTTGAGTCCTCTCTGCCCCTCTTCCCTTGTGGGTATATGTACACTGTATCTCCTATTGAACATATAGACTGGATTGTCAGCATCGCATGTCATATCTATTAACTCATCCAGTTTTTTCACAGGATCCATTGATGTGTGTTTTGTGCACGGCTTGTATCGATTCAATGCACCTGCTTTTGCAAGTCTGTAGTGAGATTTTCTTGCCTCTGTTTGTATGTGAATATGAACTGGTTTAATTTTCCGTAAAAATCCGCTCTAGTGCCATTGTAGGCGTCGTTTTAAAGGCTCCAGTAATGCCAATCTAGGCTACCCTTTGTACCTTCTTTTGCAGGTTTCTAAGATAGTCCTTGTCCACCATACCGCGCTGCCATATGTTAGTATTGGCCTCACCATAATTTTGTATATCCAGTAAATGACCCTAGGTTTGAGTCCCCACGTCTTGCTACAGGCTGAAAGGCACATATTGAAGACTCTTAGGACCTTTTTTGTTGCATTTTCAACGTGAGTAGGTACGCCACGTTAGTTTCTTGTCTAGTTTTATACCTAGATAATATACTTCCGTGGCCCATTTAAGTTTGGTGCCGTACAGTTTTAACTCCTTCAGTCCACTCAGATCTGATTTATTTGTGAACGGCACTAAAACGGATTTGCTTGGATTTATGGATAGGTTATTCCTGTCACACCAGCCTTTTACTTTGTCCAAAGCCTCCTGTAGCAGGTCCGACACAGTGTTCGGAACTTGCCATTTACTTGTATGATTATATCGTCAGCATACCCTAGTGTATGGATTGGTTCTATGTTCAGCTCCACCAAAAGAGAGTCTACTACAAGGAGTAATGGGGATGAAACCCCTCTTTGTGAACAGTCCGGACCTTTCGTCGCTTTTACAGCGACCTTATCTCGTAGTAGACTGGCTTGGATAATCCTGCCCTGTAGCATTATGTTTGTCTATTTTATTATTGTGGATTCTATACCACGTCTCTCTGCGGCAGCCCTTATTGACTCAAAGGTAATTTGTGCGTTAGCATCGTATGTATACCTTTGATTTCACACACACAAGCACGTAGATAATGTTGTTATCTTCAGTCATTCATTCATAGCATAATTATAAAACAAAATAGACTGAAGTTTTAAATACAAAAAACTAACGGTCCGCCCAGCGAATTGTCCATATCCATCACAATTCAAATGGTATCACATTGGGTGTGCTGACTTTCCCTCTACCTATGTGTTTCTAAGCGACAAGAGGGTGAGTGAAAGAATAGTGATAATAATTATAAATTGAGTAGTATTTTGGGGAAGATATGATACCTCATTTATAATACCCACGGCGCTACAAGTCAGTAGTGCAGAAGGGAAAAATATTCCCCACCACACTACTGTAGCTAGGTAGTGCCGTGGGTAAGTAACGCATATTAACACGAAAATCATATATCTAATTAAACGTGTAGGTATCGGTTCCTGGGATTTGTTCCAAATAATAGCAACGTATATTTATCCTTTTTCTTCTAAAATAAAAGACTATACTTCTTATCCATAAATATATAGTTTGCAAGTGTAAAGCCTCTGCTCAAGGTATTCCGCATTTATTGTTAAAAAAATATTTCTCCGAGGTTCCCCTAAGCCCATTACATTACAGCCCACCCGTTGTCTCAGGTAACAGTACCGATAAACAGGGGCAATCTTTTACTTTGATTAATGTTCAGTAAATATCAGAAAACACCATTTATCCAAATAAGATGCCGAAGAGTCGGCAAAATGTCAGCTGAAATTGTGCTCCAGTGAAAAAAGAATTCATGCCAAGGAGGGTGGGAACTACCTGCTTGAAAAGTTTCTAAATTTCCGGGGGGCATGGATCCAGTATCTTTAACAAAGTGCGATCTATACTTATGGCGAGATTGAGTAACAATAAGTGAATACATCCCTATAAACTTAAGTACACACCGCCACATTTTTTTTATATATCTCAAATTCTCAAAGTTGAGATAAAAACATCGTAATGTTCTGTTGCTGTTGTGTTTATTTCATAAGATGTGGTGATAACATTTTCGAATAATTAATTTGTATAGCGATTTTTTAAGGTCATAATGTGAATTTATTCATATGTCAACTATGACATCCGCTTTATAACACAGAAATAAAACTTATCGCTCGTGAAATAAATTAATTGATATTTGCACGTTTGATTCGGATGGATATTCTATTTTTTTATAATCGAATAAACGGTCTGTTGGAATTGGAACATTATAATTTTAAGCCCTTCGATTAGCACCTCAAAGCCAGGTTATACAGAAGACCGAGGAGCATAATCTGCCACTATGCCTAGCGTTTGTGGACTATGAGAAAGCCTTCGATTCGATCGAAACCTGGGCGGTGCTGCAGTACATGAACAGAGAATATAGCAAACATAATCATAGTGTATTTTATGATTAATTTCACATTATTTCATACTTTAAATACAACTACTAGCAATCATGCATCGCAAACGTTGCGCGGGAGAGCCTGCCTTTAGTCGTCGGTTGACTAGAGCTCGTAAATGGACTGGCTTAACCAGGGAAATACTACGCCATCATAGACTACTGGCGTGAAGTAGCAACAATGTTTATAACAACAGTGTTGCTGCATTGTACGGTCAGTAAGCAATACCGGAAGCCCAACCCCTGAAAAATGTGACAGACGTACGCCATGGGGCTATAAAGGAAAACAGTATATGTCTGCCCTAAAGATCAAACATATAACCTTTCACATTAAAAACTAGAAAGATTGTACAAAAAATTCTAACCATAAACTAACGTTACATTCCACTTTCGAAGACACTATTATGAAAGATAGCAAGACCGAAGTAGTGCATATTTGTACTCATGGTCCCAATTTCAACTGTCTTGCTTGTATGTAGAATCACGATGACACTGAACTTGAATGTGTTTACCAAAGGTCATATAATGGTTGTTTAATTAGATACTTCACTCAAAAGCAATTGAGTCAGTTTACTGAGCTAGATAAAGCAATATAGCAGACATATATGCACCAAACGTGATAAAACAAAAGGCATCTCTCAAAATAAGTAACAAATAAACCCCATTACATTGCAAGACATTGTAATGGACAAACATAAATTGTATCTTAGACATTATTTAAATAGATACATGGATCCAGAAAATTACCATTTCTTACTTCATTTCGATCATACGAGCTTAATATACATCGTACCCGCCAAAAGATGTCCACTGTTGAATAAATGCCTCCCCATAGATTTCTACAATTGTGTCATCATTTTGGGGGGAATTTGCCAGTACTCACCCCGCTTGGCAGGCGGGTTGGTGAGCACAGTATGGCTATTATTTTACAGAAGGGACGCTGCTGCCCATTTCTCTGGATTAGAGTCGTTTAGTCGCCTTTTACAATATCCTCGGAACGAGATGGCGTGGTGATTTATTCCTAATCCAGACACCTCACAGTTACTTTTATATATAATACATATAACTAGTTGTAAGGGTGAATGTTCCTAAATAGATAGAAGACAAGATACAGACCAAAGATAAGCATAAGATGAATTGTTTGGTCCTTACAAAGGCACAAGCTACAAATGAAATGATACTTTGATGATTGAATTGATTGAATGATGATTACGATGAATGCAGGTAGAAATGAAAGAAAGAAGAGGAAATAACTACGAGGACCGCAAATAAAATAAAAGCAGCAGGTGATCATAATAACATACGAGATCAAATAAGAACAGCTATGCTCACAAAAACAAAACCTTACAATTTGAAATTATTATACTTATCGCCCAATAATTGAAGCTTTTTGCGAACTCAGCCTACATAAATTATCACCCAGGCAATACCGGTAAGTTTTTTGTGCCAGCAAACCGCAAACTTCATTAATCATCTTCAAAGTTTCACAGGAATTATTCCACAAAACCCTATTTCAGTATCACAGAAGGCGGTAGATATTTTAAGAAAAATTTAAGACATTTTCATTTCTAAGTAAGACGGAAATTGGAATTATAATTTAATCAAACAACTCGAAGGGAATTCTCGTCAGGTATATAAGCCCGTAGTACCTATAAAAACAAAACTCTTTGAAATTTCTTTTTATGTGTGAATAAAGGAGGACCTACAAAATAAACGGAAACCTTTTTTGGCGAATGCTTTTAAACGTAATGTACGAGTAAGTTGTGTGCCTAAACAAAGAATGTCTGTGTCAAAGTGAATTAATTTAAGGAGTGACAAGTTTGAGAACTAATACAAGAAATGTTTCCGTTCAGACGTTAGCCTTTTTGACTGATCTAATCAGAATTGTTCATGTCACGCACCGCATGTTCCACTTATCCTGATAAAATACAAGTAGCATAATGCAACTGCTACCACCATAAAGGACGACCATTTTCCACACATGGGTATAGTAAAGTATGATATCAAGGGGATGGGCTGTAGCATCTCCCGTGTGTTAACAATATACTCAGAATGACGGCACGGTTGGTGTAGTGGCTACAGTCGACCGCTGCGCTCCGGGTCTCGGGTTCGATTTCCGCACGGAACAAATATTTGTATAATCTGCAGATAGTTGTTTCGGGTCTGTTGTGTGTGGAATTTATGTTAAACGCCCCCACGACATAGGAAAAATCCTAGTGTGGGGCAAGGTATAAAACAAATCTGGGATTACTAATCCGCCAACCAAGCGTAGTGATTATAGAAATCTTCTCAATCACCATTCATTGTAGTAATCATTGGGAGGTCCATATCCAGTAGTGGATGCTACCGTGCTGTTGTGTGTGTACAATGCACTCGAGACTATGATATCAACGAATATAAAATTTACGAGTAAATGTATAAGTTTATTCTCTTATGCTGGAAATCTTCCTATGGTAACAATGCTTTAGTCCGCGACGTTGCTCTGGTATATTTATATTAAGCGTGTGAGTATTAAACTGCGTCAAGGTCTTGTAGCGATTAACTACCTTAATTGTCTGAACATCCAGGCAAATATTCAGTTTTGTGCTACTCACACAAAAACTTGGCCTTTTACCAGTCCGACAGACTTTATTCGACACTTTAATTGCTACAATTTTCTGTTATTTACACGTACCGAGTCGCTTAATTATACTAGCTGTTGACTTGGAATCTACTGAAAAAGACTTGAGACGTATAAATCAGGATTTACACCGAAATGTTAACTGTAGTCGATGCCTATTCATTTTCACTTATATTTCAATACCAATAAATATCTGTAAATGTTTAATAAAACCCTATATAACCAATTTCGTGACCTATTTAATAGGGTTCGCTTAGACTGAAAGAACCGATAGTCCACGCGTTAACGTGGACGTAGTTATTATTTCAAATTTTGTTTCGTTACGTACGTAAGTAAATGGTTTACGGGTTTTATTTTACTAGTATTTTTTTCAATTGATATAAGTGATGTAAAGATCTTTATTGTCATGTATGCGAGTTTTGAAGTGAATTGTACAATATATATATCCCCGAAGGCTGATTTTACTTTAACGCGATGCACCTTGCAGCACCTTCGAATACATTAACAACGCAACTGCGATTGCCAGCCCGCCTGCCAAGCGTGGCGTTTATGGCAAAACCCCCTAATGAGCACACAACACACCGATATCGGTCGTTATGGTGATCATTGAGGGAGGCCTGTATCCAGTAGTGGTCTTTATTCGGCAGACATGATTATGGTGATATTTTAAATAATACCAATCCAGCTGTCGCTACAACAATAGCTTTTTATCCCCAGTAACGCCATAAGCCGAGGTTCGTATCCCGCAGGGGGCACCCTTAGCGCTAGTTGCTTAGATTTTAATATGAATTTTAAGCCTGGCTGGAGGCCTCTTTTGGTTTCGCCAGAAACGACCGGTTAAGCAACCATATTTCCCAGAAATGTACGCGAGAAGCCCAACATAAAAATAAAAAACGTGGCGTAGCGCTGGTAGAGTTTCAAGTGATTTAGTTAATACCAAATCAATATTTTGTCACTGCGTCCAACCAAAGCTTTATCATTTTCAATCAATCACTTTACACATTAACTTAATCAGAATCGATATTTGGCAAAGAAGAAAAACCCATATGAAGTATACACGGTAGGTCCTTATTACAACTCTAGTGTGATCAAACGAGGACCCTCTACGGATCGCCTGTATGGTCATCCCGGCTGTCAGGCATCTAGCGCTGCAGAAACACACTTCACGGTCTGCAGCGGAGAGTGGCTATACGGATCGCACGGGGATACAGGACGATGTCCTACGAGACGGCAACTCTCCTGGCGTGCTTTCTGCTTTTCGACAACCGGGCGGAGACGGATGCGTGGGTCTATGATCAGATAAGCTCCCTTCGCCAAAGTGGTGAAAGCGTGTCTTCAGGAGCGTATGACGGACTGAAGCAGCTGGCTTGACGACGCGCCCTCGAGATGTGGTGACATTACCTACGGTTGCAGTTCGCGACCAAGCGCGTCGTCGAGACCACGTAAGTGCGTACCTGTATAGAATAGGACGTGAGGTTACGGCACAGTGCCACCATTGTAAAAGCGACCAGGATACCGCACAGCACACGCTTGAGGAGTTGAGGAGTGCCCTGCGTGGGCTGCCAAGTGGCGGATCCTGGTCGATCTGATCGGGCAAGAACTCTCTCTGCCGGCAGTAATGTCGGCTATGTTGGCAGAGCATGAAAATTTGAGTGCAGTGGTCTCTTTCTGCGAGAGTGTCGTGATGCAGAAGGAGACTGCAGAGCGGGATCGGGAGAGCGACCCCTGGTAAGACGGCAGCGCGGTCGCGTGCCACCATGTGCGTAGCACAGCGCACAGCGAGGCTTGGGGGGATCCTTTACAATCCTCCCCAGAAGTGCCTGGGGGGAGACCTTTTTACAGTTGCCGTCCCTCCGCTAGAGGGGTTGACAGATCGCTTTATAGTCATCTTTCCTTTCCGTGATGTGCTTAAAGGCGTGGCTCCAATGGGTGGCTTTAGTGTGCTCGAAGATAAACGTCCCAGTGGTTTTAGCCAGTAGGAGTCTGGCATACTCCTTCGCCCTTCCCCGGAGCGAAGGAAGTTCATGTAGAATTTCCAATGGAGACCAATAAAAAAGGTCCATATAACAAAAAAACATTTTTTTTGTCTGTTGTCTGTTTGTTCCAGCTAATCTCTGAAACGGCTGGACCGATTTTGACGGGACTTTCACTGGCAGGTTGATAATGTTATAAGGAGTAACTTAGGCTTTTATTTTAGAAAAATAAAACGTGTTAGGGATCCACACAAAAAAAATAACCCATTAAATTCAATATATATACTCTACTTTAAGTCATGACTGCCAAGTATCTAAATGATTCAGAAATAATCCGATTTCTTTTAAATTAAACAGTGTGTAACCAAGGGGTTTAAATTAAACAGCGTGTAACGGCGGGGCCCAACTTGTTGATTTATATTAAAAAGTATCCATTTGCGTTCCTTAGATAACGAACTTACACAATAATTTTTGCACCTTTACCTTCGTATGTGATAAGCCTTTTTGCGCGAAGTCGACGAACTTTGGTAACATGTAAGCCGATTACGCAACTGGCGACCGCTTAGAATGAATGCTAATTTTGCAATCGTTGCTATCAGAAAACGAGGTTCCTGGTTTTGTAATTAAAGCCTTAA
Organism: Diloba caeruleocephala; assembly: GCA_947459985.1. NCBI lineage: Eukaryota > Metazoa > Arthropoda > Insecta > Lepidoptera > Noctuidae > Diloba > Diloba caeruleocephala. Next base: position 17,724,124 of record OX381615.1, read on the forward strand.
TTCTGTGACAAATTCACGGAAAATTGATTTTGTAGCATGATTTTATCTGTGACTCAATACTGTGGCGTAATGAAACCACCACGGGAAATTATAAATTGTGAAAACAAACGAACAGGTACTGCATAACCCGTTAACAGGTTCAGGTTGACTTAATAACATAGTACGCAGCACAATGCCTGCCGTGTATTGGCGTCTGTGAACAATTAAAGGAATGCGATCCTCGATTCGAATGAGTTAGAGGCTGTTTGCGTACCGAATTTTGTGGATTTTTGAAGTCGCATGTTCCTTATAAGCCTTAATTCCCAGTACTTATTTGTAATTAATTGTTAGTTGTGTAATTGTTAATTGAACTAGTATTATAAATACCTAAGGCAATAACGCTTACCGATATAATTCTTCAAGGCCGCAAACGGTTGCTCGCTTCACTTGCGAGGTAAGTAAATACAATGTCAAACTGCATCTCGCAATGTTTATCAAGAACCTGTCCAGGTTTCGTTCACCTTGAACCTCAAAGCATGGCATCTGTTACTCTCCTCGTTTAATATATTATACAAACTCTGTACAGCGTACTACAAAACAAAGAAGAAATACAATTGAAAACATATACATAAGAACATAATTACATCGTTGTATAATAAATATAATGAACAACAACGAGCCTAAGCGGCGGATTGCTTTGGTGAACACCTTTACTATCTGTTCTTTTTTTTAAACGATGCTCCGCTCCAATATCATTCCTGTGTCGTGGGTACAGTTTACATACATCAATATTATTATCTGAAGAAACACCCAGACCCGCAACCTGTACGTAATACAAATATTTGTTCCGTGCAGAAATTACCAGTGAAAACATGGCACAGATAAGTGATCACTTAGCCGACCATGCCTTCGAATATGTACCTACTTTTATCACAATTGCCCACACCTATCCTCCTTTAAAAGTAGTCATTATGACAAAAACCCCACGTATGCCAAGGGTTTATGATCGAACTTGACCTTTTCCATTGGCATGATTGTGATAGTTAAAGAGTACGACACAAAAATAAGTATAAAATCAGTTCCAAAGCATCATAATGCAATTCGTAAAAGAGCAGATTTTATTCTGTTTATCTTACGTATGTGACTTTAAACTGATAGATATTTTTTGAGATGCCTCCATTATTTAAAGCGGCTGATATGCCTAGGTTAAGTCAACTTCATACATATACCCTTATATAACCCTTCTGAATTCATCCCTTTGCTGTCCGGAATAGGAATATAGCACCACTCCATTTCCCGTGGATATCGTAAAAGGCGACTAAGGGACTCTAAGCCAGAGGGATGGGCAGCAGCGTCCCTTCTGTGGAACAGTACCCGTTCTGCACTCACCAACCCGCCTGCCAAGCGTGGTGAACACTGTCAAATTCCCTCCAAAATGACGACACACGGCAGGTAACCGGTCGTCCTATAGGGGAGGCTTTTCTTTAGCTGTGGACGATTTTTGCCTGTTATGATAATGATTGAATGTACTGTGTGACTCCCGGCGAATAATAGGCCACCTCTCTCCACCGAAGTGTGTGGTAAAAGATGATATACTCAAGAGGATGGGCAGCAGTATCCTCCTGTGTGCTAATAACAACATACTGCGATCACCAATCCGCCTGCCAAACGTGGCGAATATAGCAATATCCCTAATGATCACTCATTGTAGTGATTTTGAGATACCCATGTTCAGCAATGGACGTTTACGTGCTGATGTGTGGACATCGGAATTAACTTCAATATTGATGTTTTAGGGATAAGTCCTGCCTACAACCATTACAACGCAGCTGAGCCAGCTGTACAACAGTCACCAACGGAAAACAATGACCTATTTCTCAGCTTGTCCAAGGGCATTAAATTGTCGTGAAACTCACACGAAAATCAATCTGAAGAGTAAATATAGAATGGGAAATAAATACATCATTATACAAAGTGAAAATTACGGAACTAATCCAATTAGAATCATACAAAGTATGTATATGTACGGATGCGTAGCACATTGGAAATATGTCTAAATTTCCACTGAACGAGGTACACGACTTGACCCGAAGTTAACATTGGGCCGTCAAAACGTTTGTGTAAGTCTAAATGAGTTCAAATCTATACTTAAGCAGAAAATATAGGAACATATAAAGGAACTTGTATAAATATTGTTATGAGGTATTTACAATATTGACATCTTATTTTTTTACTGATATCTGTTAACTTATGTTGACGTCAAAATGTAATTTCAATGTCTTTACATTATTAAAATTAGTACTTCTATAGCTCTGTGACATTGTTTGTATTACCAGTTAAACAATTTATATATTGGTACACTAATAAATATGGTAATAGTTAGTACCATATACGATCTATAAATACTAGTGATCGACCAGTGGTCGAAATTCGAGTGTTTTTTTTATCCTTAATTTTAACTTTCTGCACGCCTCCTCCTTAAACACTTTAAACTATGCCAAATCAGACACTCCTCCGTGCGCGCATTGAGCTTAAAAAGGGGTACAAAGGTTTTTATATAGATAGATAACCGCCTGTTGTTTGGCAGTATGAGTCTGTCATGCTCATTAAAACGTCTTGCTGATGGTGGCATTGTGCATCGGGTCGTTAAGTTCCCTGCAATGTGGTTGTCGTCATGTGGGACTGGTCAGTCCTTGCTGCCATGCATCTTATTTAATGACACGTCATTATTATTTTACTTCATCAATCTCACACTGGCAGTACATTATTCTCACATAACTGAATTCTGAATTAACTATCAGCTATGTACCTACCATTTTTGCCGGTTCTTCTCTATGCTTGCATGCGTGGTTGCCTGCCAATGGTTTGTATGAATAAAAATATTTTGAATTTTAATTTGAGTATTAAAAAAATGTTCAGCAGAATATCTCCGCCAATCCTATAAATGTTAGTTTTGCGAAATAAATGTGCCATGCATAATAATGCATATTCTGAATAGAACGCTGCACACAATATTGTCAACCTCGATGTTCACTCAAATCTCTGTATAATCGCCTATTAGTCATATTATTATCATTCCTCATCATTATCATATCATTATATATATATCATTCCTCGCTCGGTCATCATTGAAAACACCTAAGTTACGTTCGGTTAAAGAAAAACGAATACCCTTGATACAAAAAATGGTTCTTAAAAAATGTGTAAAATGCTATAGTAATATCACTAAAAAATCTCCCGGTCTGGAATGCAGCAGGTGCGATAAAATAGTTCACGCTACGAATGATTGTGCGAAATTAACAACGAAGCAGTTAGCAGCTCTACGAGCTTCAAACGGGCTAGAATGGTGCTGCGAAGATTGCCTTCAAAGCACCAGCAGACGCTCATCATTCTTCATTCCAGAAGAGGATTCTGAAGGAACTATAAACACAGCGGTACCGTTTGATATGCACACATTTATGAGAAATATTACAACTGAAATAAAGAAAACGATTAAGGAAGAACTTGAGAGTTTCCAGCAGTCTGTAGATTTTATCGGGGATCAAGTAGCAGGCATTGAGGAAGTACTTAAGAACCAGAATAGCAAAATTAAACACCTTGAAAATAAGAACATTGAATTAACAAATTCAAAAAAGAACCTGGAACTTCGTCTTTCGGCTATGGAACAACGCTTGGAAGAAACTGAGCAAAAAAGCTTATGTACATTTATAGAAATTGCTGGAATACCGAATATCCCAAATGTGAATGCTATGGCAGTGGCAAAGACTATAGCAACTAAATTGCACGTCGAAGATTCTACCATTCATGATGTCCGTCAGGTCACCGGACGATCAGATACATCTGGTTACTTTCTAGTTGAGTTTAATAACAAAACTGCTCGTAATAAATGGATTTCTGCTGCCAAATCCAAGAAAGTTACGGTGGGTGAAATGTCACTTCCAGTGCCTATTGAAAAAGCATCTGACAAAATCTTTGTAAGAGAAGCACTAACCCGGAATATGAAGACTTTGCTGTACCAGACAAAGCAGCGCCTAAAAACACCTAACGGCCCATTCAAGTATGTATGGTGTAAAGAGGGTATACTTTATGTAAAAAAAAATGATAATAGTAAGAAAGTGGAAATTATTCGCTCAAGTAATGATATCGATTCATTACTCAACTGCAACAATTAATCTACTATATTAAATATAAAGTGCTATGTCATCTATATTTGGCCGACCCTATTTAGCAAAATTCGATACTATTGATAATAATCTACTGGTAAACCAGGAATTATTAGATTGTGTTAATGTTAACTCATTCTTTAGCAATGTACCAACTAAAAATATTCATTTCTCATGCCTTCATATAAATATAAGATCGATGCTCAAAAACTTTACTAAACTAATTCAAATCATTGATAACTCGCATATAACCATTGATTTAATAACATTAACAGAGGTAGCAATTTCTGACGAAATCTCTAGTTTATTTCAGATCCCTGGATATAAAATGCATTCTCAGCTTCGCGCTAATCGAAAAGGAGGTGGAATAATAATTTATACAAAAAATAATCTAAAGTTTACTCCGAAAACCATAAGTACTTATACATTTGAGTATCTTGAAGGCATCTTAAAAACCTCACAAAATAACGTGATAACTGTGTGTGCCATTTATAGACCGCCATCTTCTAACAAAACGTTATTTATTAGAGAACTCCAAAATATACTAAGTTGCAATACGTCTAACACTATCACTGTTGTTTTAGGTGACATGAACATCGATCTTAAATCACAAACATCAACCAAAAGCATGTATTTAGATATGCTTTCCGCGTGTGGTTTAGAATGTGGAATCTCAGATTATACACGTATAGAGAAACGAAATAATCAAGTTACAAAGTCATGCATTGATCATATATTCACACGATCACACACGTTAACACCTTACACGGCAGCAATCGACACTGTTCTGGCCGACCACCGTGCCACTATAATTTGTTTAACCGGCAGTTCGTCCGATTACCGCCCTAGACAGAGTGCGTCAAAAACTATATGTATTTATGATAAAAAAAAATTATATGACATATTAAGAGAGACAATATGGGATGAGACTAACAATTTAACGACCTCGAATTCCATTTATGAGTACATAACAACTGCTTTTAATGGTGCACTAAATAGGTCGAAACGAATTATCAACATTAAATATAAAATAAGAAAACATCTTCCCTGGCTTAGTAATGACATTATAAAATTGTGTAAGATAAGAGACGAATGCTTCAGTCTCTGGAGAAAAGATCCAAACAATAAAGTTCTAAGATTAAAGTATAATAGATTACGTAATAAAGTGCACAAAACTATTGAATTTTATAGAAATAAATACAATAAAGATCTAATTAAATCAAACTATAGTAATCCGAAAAAGCTTTGGAAAATAGTCAATTCAATATGTGGTAAAGTGACGCAGTCTATAGATAAATTTATTCAAGATGCGTTTAGCTCGCAAAATCTATCATCTTTTGAGATAGCAAATAAATTTGCCAAAGGCTTTGATAAATCTGTAAAGGACATCTTACCGAACTGTGCTATTCCTCTTCTCGCTAATCATACAGATGAGTCAGTTAACGTCAGTATGAGATTCCAAGAAGCTACACCGGAAAATATTCAGAAGCTAATTCGATCTCTAAACAGTAGGAAGGTTCCAGGTTTGGATGCGATCAGTGTGCTAGATATACAAGCTATTAGCACTAAGATCGCATCTACTATAGCTAATCTCATAAATGTCAGCATAAGCACAGGCCAGTACCCAGACGCTTTAAAAATGGGATGTGTGAGACCAGTCTTCAAGAAAGGCAAAAGAAATAACGAATATAATTACCGACCTATTACGTTACTATCATCCATAGACAAAATTGTCGAAAAATTTGTTTGCAACCAAATATCTAATTTCTATGAAACAAATTCTATTATTAACGAATCCCAATACGGATTCCAGCAAAATAAAAGCACGACCTCGCTTCTTTCAAAATTTTCTGATTACGTCAATACTGCACTTAATGATAAAAAGCATGTCCTAGCTCTCTTTATAGATTTTTCCCGAGCTTTCGATACCCTTGACCACAAAAAATTATTAAAAAAGCTAGAAGACTCGGGTCTAAGGGGACCTATTTATGGTTGGTGTGTAGACTACTTAAAAAATAGGAAATATCAGGTGCGAATCGATAAGAGCCTCAGTGATACAATTTCTGTAACCTATGGAACAGCTCAAGGCTCTGTATGCGGCCCTCTGCATTTTTTGTCATATGTTAATGATATGCATACAATATTCCAAAGCTGCAAATCGTACCAATTCGCTGATGACACATGCCTTCTTATAGACGGAATTGAGTTAGATGAAATTGGCTTACTCTTACAAACTGACTTTGATAGACTTAATATGTGGTGTCACGACATGGGACTTGTACTCAATTCTGATAAGACAAAGTTAATGCACATAAAATCAATTTACTTAAAATGCAACACCCAAGAACCTATTCTGGTAGCTCACACCCACACTTGTCTACACAGGAAACCATTTATGTGTGATTCTCAATGCCCAATTATTGAGCAGGTTGGTACACATATGTACTTGGGACTATTAATTGACAATAAATTTAACTGGGGCCCACATATTTCGCGAGTATGCGACAAATTACGTGCTATCTTAGCAAAGTTTTACATAATAAAAAACCAATTACCTTATAAAACTAAACTCCTATTGTATAAAGCACTGTTTGATTCAGTTGTAGCTTACGGACTATCCAGCTATGGTCGGACCTATAAGACCTACCTGGACTCATTATATAAATTACAACTCCGGATATTAAAATTAATAGTTTTGCCAAAAATCAAGTCTAATCTTGTAGACGATTCTGAGTTATTTAAGTACTCCAAAACCCTTCCTATACATGATAAGGTAAAATTCAGCCTCTTAAAAGAACAATTTTTCAACAAGCAACTACAGAAAGAAATAAATCATTCTGTATTTACACGTCAAGTCGCAGAAAACAAACTTATAACAATACCGGCAAAAAATTGCTACGGCGAGCGAACGTGTGCTTATTTGATTCCACGACTCATTAATTCTTTACCTTCCGCCATACGTAATATTATAACTGATAAAAACATAAAATACAAATTAAAAGCATACTTCCTATCCGAATTATAATTCATGCAGATATCATCATAACGACATAAATATATCATAATAATAATATATGACATCATAGCTGTCTAAACTTCATTTATAAGGAGGATCAAACACCAGAATAAAATACATTTATATTGTTGTTATTAATATAAGTAACAAGCGACATGTTCTTATATATGTTAATACGATATATAGAATTGTAAGTACCGCACACAAACCCAAGAGGTTTAAGTGGTGCTTTTTTGTATTTAACAAACTTGAATTGTATTTTTTTATTGATAATGTAATAAATAAATAAATAAATAATTAAAATTGGAATGCGTTGAGAATTATAGGTATGGCTTCTGTACAAACGACTCATGTGGAAATGTAGATTATGTACACCTAATCACATTAATCAATATTCAATATCGAATGATTAATTTTGTCACTTGGTATAGATTAGGAAACAGTAGTTTAATTAAATTTAACTAACATGTTTACACTGTAAACTCGATAATCAAAGAAATGTCAACCAATTGGCTAAATCTCTTCCCTCTTAGTCAATCCAACTAAATCACAAGCAATCATTATTGACGGCAGATACTTCTACGGTCTGTTGGATCACCAGTCTCTCCCACCAGTGTTATACAACTCTGTAACCATAGCCTACTAGAGAAGTGCAAACAATTTGGGTGTCTATTTAGACTGTCACCTATCTTGGAATATTCATATTGCAGAGGTTAGCAGGATGGTGTATTGCTTGTTCCAGTCACTCAAACGTCTCCAGAAGTTCCTGCCATTTCAAACAAAAACTACTCTTACCCAATCTCTTCTTCTCCCAATTCTAGACTATGCTGATGTCTGCTTCCTTGATGCAAAATAAACTCGAACGTCTGCAGAATTTGTGTATCCGCTTCATTTTTGACCTTCGAAAGTGCGACCACTTGTCCGAATTCCGGACGCGATTGAAGCGGCTACCCATTCGGCGACGTCGAGATACTCACATACTTTCTTTCACAATCCTAATTTTCCTGCATATCTGCGCGATCGCTTTGAGTACCTTATCCCCAGAGGGAAACCTTGCCGCACGGCCTCTTCTCTTCTCCTTCGTAGCTCTCATCACATTTCAACTTGTTATGATGAGTCATTCACTGTAGAAGCCCAAGAGCCCTTCGTCAGATTTTTTAAGAAAATAATTAAGGAGCATTTTCTTTCTTTAGTATATATGTATTATTAGATATTGGTATATGTATGGATGTACGTATGTATGTATGTATTATTATTTGTTTATAATATTATTATTGTTGTATATATTTGTATGTGACTTATTGTCTAAGTACGTCTTTATTTTTATACCTAATATGTTATGCATTTTAATGTTACTTTTATATTTGTAAATATCTGGGTCAGGCTTCATTCTTGTTGTACACCTTATTAGATCCTCATATTAACATTATCACTCAGAGGTTTGCTGTAAGAGAACTCAATGTCGAGTTAAGCTCGCTTATGTATATCAACTTTTCTTTAGTATTGTTTTAATCTGTAAATATTGTGTGCAATAAAGAATTAAGAAAAATAATGAATAATGCTGTCAAATTAAATCAAAACATTACTTCAAAACACAGCCTACTTTTGTGATTGACTTTTATTCTTCAATCGGATCGGTAATGGTTAGCTGAAAAAATACGTAAGGATAAATAATCCCAAAGACATACATTATTCTTACCCGGCCATCTCACATGCGACAATATTCGTACCTACATTGTACGATTTTTTTTACGGATGTGAGGCCTCCAGCAAATATACTCTGTTTATTCACATACTCATTTTTGCCGAACCGATTTGCGCTTCGTCCTACACATTTTCATTAGTCTTTAAGTCTCAGTCTTGCTTGCGATTTTGTGAACCATGGGCGATTAAGACATATTTTTTGTCTGTCTGAAAGTTTGTCTTGACTTCGGAACGGTTATAATGAAAATTTTAGGGATAAAAACTAAGCGAGAGGGTAACGGCTAATCAATAATATAATCGATTGCAATAGTTTAAAAAAGAGTATCATTTTATGCAACCATTATTTTAACATATTTCAAGATCTAAACCTTTATACGCAAGTGCCGGTGACATCGCGTCAGTAGATAAGGTATGTTACTCCGCCTCGCACATCCGCATCCGTTCGGCATGATTATTGATTATGCGTGGAGAACGGAAAGGGTTACATATAGTAACAAGCCTCATCATCATCATCATCATATCGACCAAAGGACGTCGACTGCTGAACAGAGGCCTCCCCATGGATTTCCACAACGCCTGGTCACATATCCCCGCATCTAACGGCTCCCAGGAACCTCCACGAGGTCGTCCGTCCATCTCGTTGGAAGTCACCCCACACTGCGTTTTCCGGTGCGCGATATCCACTCGAGAACAATTTTGCCCAAATGGCTATCAATTCTACAAACAATGTGCCCCGCTCATTGCCACTTCAGCTTACTTATCCTTTCAGCTATATGAGAAACTTTAGTTCTTCTACGATCTCGTAGAGAAATACCAAGCATAGCTCTCTCCATAGCTCGCTAATTGACCTTGAGCTTTCTTATGAAGCCCATAGTGAGTGACCACCACAGCAAGTAACAAGCCTATATACTATACTTTGCGGGTTTTGATTATATTCCATAATTGAGCTATTATGTACTACGTACTATTTTATAGACAATTCCATACAGTTCTTCGAATGAAAGTCTGTTTAGGGTGTCCCAACTTTTGTGGCAAACAAAATTAATTTTATACCTACATTTTAACAATAATTTGTGTAAATTATCGTGTATTTCCGTCACGGTCTTGTTAACTCTATTACTCTATTATAAAGACAAACCACTTCATATAACCCGTAAAAGTCATCAATGTTGAACATTGTTAGCAATAATACCATTCGGTGGTCCACTTCCCAGGTCTTTTATCTTCGTAGGCACGATAATCTCTTTACGATATGTTCCTTATATAACCAATAAGATTATCGGCTCTATATGTACCTTCTAAAAATACTCGGAAATGTTTTACGCGAATTCCACCCAAGGAACAAAGAAGTCCCGTTGTCTGTCCATCACTCAGAATTTTTCATAAAGAGGGATCATTAAATTTGCACAGATCATTTATCAACCAGACTCAGACCTAATTACGGATAAGGGAAATAGTAAAATTCGCCTTTTTTTGCAACGAACCCTTGATAAAAGAACAAAGACTATGGTTCAACGATTTTATGGACGTTCAACTGAAATAAAATTGCTGTTCGATGCGTAGACAAGTTCCGAAGCATCATCATAAAATCTAACTTACTGCTCGTCGAACAACTCTGTAACTCAATAAAAACGGAGAATGTTTTTATTTCATTACTTTATTTCTCATGTATTTATTGTTTTGTTTCATAAAAGAATGCATAGTACATTTTACAGAATAACTACTAAGCAATTCAGCGTAATAATGAAGGTACGTGCAATGATCAGCGGCCGTAAAATATATATCAAGCCTTCGGGAAGAACATCGTGATCGTGAATGATATTTGAAAATTGAAAAAATAAAAAAATGCGCGTATAAATTGCGCAAAAATAATTCATGACATTTCTATGTTGGATGGACCATGGTATGGACGCTGCTGCCCATCCCTCTGGTTTAGAGTCCCTTAGTCGCCGTTTACGACATTTGACGGAGATGGAGTGGTGCTATATTCTTCATCCGGATACCACGCGGACATCCTCCATTTTAGTTTGAATGCTGCCTGCTACAAAAATATTTACCTTTATTTTAAGGGGACAATCAGTAGGTTATAGTAATAGAGTTTATTAAAAAATACTAATGCACGGCTCAGAATTATTATTATTATTTCACTATAATTGGGTCCTATCAGAATACAAGCGCTGCAGCATTCAGATGTTGCAGCACAATGCCGAGATAGGAGCCAATTCTGTCCTCGTACCATGTTTTCTTTTTTGTGCCGTTTTGTTTGTTATTATTATTATTTATTCATAATCAAGTAACAAAAGACTCATACAAAGTATTAGGAACACAATTTCAATAACTAAATTAAATTAAACTTATTCATTCACATTTACATTATTGGTCATAAAAATGAAACACACAAATTTTAATTTTCTAACCGGAATTGGAACAGCAACATGCCTGCCACAGCAATGCTGGACATAAAGGCAGTCCAGCCTGTTGGTGATCATTGCCAGGGTAGCATTGGGGCTGTCCCGCACCACTATACCAGGGACGCACACCGCTTGCGCATGGAAGCGTGGAAACTATCAGTGCGTGCCATCGCGAACATCCCTGATGCGCTACAGAACCGGGGCAGCCCCAACACCGGCCAGAACGCGTTGTTGTACTGAACACGGAGCCATGTGCCATTGTAATAAATGTGTTAATCATGTTTATTTTAGTGATGGTCTAGCAACTTTACTCATTAATTAGTTACGCATTAATTGGAGTGGTTGACATTAAATAATTTAAAAATAAAAACTAATTTTATGACATAGTAATGTTTTCGGTTTTCGCGAGTATGACACATTATCACAAAAACACTTTTAAACGGATTCTATTGCGTATATTTCGTATGATTTGAGAGCGCCATATGCCCGTCGCAGAAGCCGCCTGAAACCCACCACGGTTGATTGACGACCTGCAGTTTTACCATTCATTAAGTCACCGACATAATTGGTCATATCTTGAAGCGTGCTTCCATTAAAACCTACTTCAAGCCGCATAAGAAGATCAGCCAACTTCTCAAACCGGTGAAGTGTCACATTCCTTTACAAGATGCAGGGGTCTACAAGATTGACTGTGAGTGTGGGTTGTCATACATAGGGCAAACAAAGTAGTATAGTCACCAGATTAAAAGAACACATAGCTGACGTCAAGCATAAACCCTCCACAAAGTCTGCAGTGTGCGAAAATGCCTTACAAACCCAACCATTTTCTTAGTTTCGATCAACCTCAAGTCCTCGCGAAAGAGAACCGATATATACCAAGAATGAGGAGACTATTGAAAGAGGCTATTGAAATTAAAAATCATCCTAATTTTAATAGAGAAGATGGCTGGCAGGTACCAACAGTTTGGAATCCTGTTATTAAAATAGTACAGTCCCAACCCAAATACTACACTGAAAAACATCAAGACACTGTGAGTGATTACTGCGTGAATCGAAATAATTTTTGATTGTAATTGTACGGTAGACAAAAGAAAATAACTTTTTAAAATCTGTAACGACGCCTGTCACCTTAATCATCCTGCGACCACGAACCCTGCAAAGTGTTCGTTTAAAAGTGTTTTATTATAATTTTGTGACATTTCGGAATAGAGTGAATAGATTTACTAATTTAAAATAAGACATTAATAATTTAGGTCATTTTTTTTAAACGTTGCCGCACACTAGGATTTCTCCTGTGTCGTGGGTGCGTTTACAGACATGAATTCCACATACAATACACCCAGACCCGGAACAACTACCTGCAGATCATACAAATATTTGTTCCGTGTGGGAATCGAACCCACGACCCCCAGCGCAGCAGTCGACTGTATCAGCCACTGCACCAACCGTGCAACAATTGAAGAAGTTGACGAAACAAAAAATGTTGGTATAAATATTGACTGTAATTTAAATTGGACCTCACAAATAGACGCATTGGTTTCGAGGTTCAACCAATTCTCTTATGCATTGTATATATTAAATAAAACTGTCAGTACATCAACGCTCTTAACAGCGTATCACGGTCATATTACACCCCTCTTATATATATATTAAGGTATGGCGTTATGTTCTGGGGAAATTCTACGGTCAAAGAATTAGCATTCAAAGCACAGAAGATATGTATAAGAGCAATTTGTAAACTACAACAAACTGAAAGTTGTAAACCCTTTTTCATTCAACTTAACTCGCTTACACTTCCTTGTATTTATAACCTCGAAGTAGTGCTATTTACTCGATGTAATATGAATATGTTCGAGAAATTAAGCAGTCGAAGGCTTTACCTAAAAATACGTTTTCCATCAAACAAAACTTAATTACTGAATAACAGTGTGTTTTGCATAGCCCTGCGAGTCTATAACCATTTACCACGTAGAATACTTGAAATGTCAATTTCTTTTATGTAGAAAAATGTTAAAATATTACTTACTGAAAAAAGTTACTACTCCATTAAAGAATATCGGACAGGTTGGCCAAAGGTATTATATACTATTTGACTCCTAGCCAAAATAATAATAAAAAACTGACAGATACCTAAATTGTTATGTCGTTATTCTATCTGTGACATTTCTATAAATTGTTTGTACCTATAATTTTATTGTCATTATGACATTATAGTTTGACATTTTAAATCTGCTTTATGTATTACGAGCAAAATGATTTATATTGTACTTACTTATATTAGAATTGTATTTTATGTGATTTAATGATCTTTGCATGTTGAAAGGCTTCGAAGGAAATGGTGATACTTATTTAAATTATGTACCTACCCATTATGTAAAACCCATATTCGCAAGTGAAAAAAACTGAAATTGAAATAATTATTGCAAAAAATATCAAGGAATCACAACTTGTTTTTTTAATAAACGCTACAACTATAACCTGGTGATTGTCCCCTTAAAATTGAGTTCACAATTTTTGTAGGATGTTGTATTTCTACATACACGGGGATCGGACCCTCTACACGCTGCGCAGAAAGCCAAGCAATTACCGAAAACGCTACACGTGCCGTCAAATATTCAGTAATTGGGGTGTTTCGTGTTTCGTGTAAAATACTGATATTAAGCTACAATGCTCGGATCCGGCTAGGATAATAATTATCTCCAAAGTACTCAAATAGGTCAACTCACGGCCGAAGACTGAAACGCCAGTTAATATTAAATCCTGCTTAGATTATTCGAGAAACCTGTTTTCGGTACTTAATCGGGAGCTCAAATAGTTAAAGTGGGATTTAATATTAACTGGCGTTTCAGAATTCGGCAGTCAAGGACATAAATTTAAATTGCAGGTAGGATTAACTTATAAAATCTGTAAAGTAACGAGGCCTGTCACCTCGGTCATCCTGCGACCGGAAATGCTGCAGTGTTCAAAACATTAGGAAAAACAAAAATCTATGTATTGTAATGGTTAATAATCGTGAAAAGCACTTATTATAACATAATATAGTAAAAATAAGTATAAGTAAATCTCTTCTTGATCCCATCTTGTACTCTTTCCCATTGTTTGGAAATTTGGTTCCACAAATTCGCATTAATGAGTTTATTTAACAGATAATTTGTTGTATGTGTAATTTAACTTGTATGTGGCTACAACTCGTTGTGTAAATGGTTTAAAACTTAATACCGCTTGAAGTTATGCACATAAGTAAAACAAGATGTATCGCAACCTGTTGCAGCCCTTTAAATAGATTGGTGAGACAGGTATCACTATAGTAATAAGACATGTAGCCATATTAAACTTGCCAACAATGTCTAAACCGAGAATAAATATGTGACCACGTATAGAATAAGTAAAGCACTCCGAGATATCTCAAATATTTTAAACGCTTTCGCTCTTCTCCATAGGATCAACTAATAATTAGAATTTAAATTCTGACGTTTCATATGTGCCAGTAATTTGAAATGTAAATATTTGACTTTGACTTTGATATCCTTACTCGAATACCAATTGTCCGATCTATCTATTGTCAGGTAGCTAATATTTATGAATTTATGGCAAATCATTGGTTCTCAAATATAATAAATTAGACTTTTTCAAAAGTGAATGGTAACCATGTACATATGCATGTGCGAGAATTTTATGATTTTAGGCAAGTTTACACATAAATAAACACCAAAACATTCGCTACTGTGTAAGTATACGCTTCATTTCCAGGGCTTCTAAGTAGTTTGACACATATATTTTGAGCGATATTGCAGTGCTCTAAAGAGCTTAATTTATTATTATATTGTTACTTTACTGTATTATTACAACAGCGCATTCATTCGTCTTCATAATTAGCTAATTTCTTTTTTTTTTCCTATTTAAACTTTGTAGCAAGTCAATTGTCTACCATATCCGCCATGTCCCTTTGTGTACAATAAGTAACGGGGATATCGGCCGGACCAAGCTACAAAGGGACTGCCACGCGTCAGTCAGTAGTATTGACTAAACGGCCGGTCATATATATCCACAGAAATAGGAAATAAGGAGAAGTGGTACGCGGGCGTAACCGCACCACCGCGACATGCCCAATTTGGGCCATCCGGAATAAATGGCCGTTTTATAACATCAGTTGAGATGCGATCACGTAAGTGAAACTTTGTTAAATTGTCGTTCGAGGATAACATTCAAAAACCGAAGCGAAAATAATAACTTTATAAAGGAAGGAATCATATACAATATGCAAGTGAAGGAATTTTCTAGTATTTGTCTATAAAAAGATCGAATGAAATTTTATTGTTTTCTTTATTTTTACATTTGGATTGATGGAGCAGAACGACATTATTATTTTTGTACATAATACAGTGCTTCTTATCTACCACTTTTAACTAGCAATCGGTGAATAACAAAGGCAGTGAATAGATCAGTGAATGGTACTCCAATAAACTTCCGTATTGCGTATTACGGCTGTCGTCTGCGGTCTGTACGCTCGGTATGATTGGCTACCTACAAAGTCGTGGGTGTGTTTTAGTATGAGAAGCCAATTATAATGTTGTGTTTATTCAGTTCGTTGGATGAGAACTTGTAACTGTGTGCATTAGTGTGCTTTTATGAAGAATGGTAGTAGGAAAATGGATTTCTAGGTTCGCATTCATTTTGATCTATATAACATATCCTTTCTTCCAATATCTTTGTATTTATGTATGCAAAGGATATTTAAATACGTATGGTGAGAACATGCCGCCCGCATCCAACGTCTCCCCGCGAATTTCACCAGGTAGTCTGTATATCACGTTGGAGGCTTCCCACACCGCATTTTTCGGTGCACTAGACAGTGTACATTTGAGAACCTTACTGCCCAATCCACGCAAATAATTAATTTCATATAATACCTAACCAACAATTTTACCCGCTGTTTCAACGCACATAAAAGGAACTGACGAATTTCGAGCAAAAGTAAATATGGCATAACTCAGGTTGTTTATATTATTTGCATATCAACGTATTACCAAAGGTATTGGTACATAAAACCTTTCCGGGGACAGATTATTGTCCCTTATCACATAAGTCAGTCAATCTAAAACCATTTTGAACGGCCACATAAAGAATTATTCACATTACGTTATCAAAGATATGCCGCAGGTGGTTTTAATTATAATTTTACCACTTTAGTAAACAGGGCTAATTTAAAAGTAATTGTAATTGTGTTGTTGTTGTTGTACTATCGTGTATCTTATTACTCTAATGACTCAAATAAATATTACTGTCACTAAATCTATTTAGTAGTCGGTGCCGAGTAACAATCGAATGAAATTTCAAAGCGTCAGTAAAGACAGTTCCTATTGAGATTTTTGATCTCGTAAGCGAGTTTTTAAATCAGTCATGGAGTTATTAAGCCTCTTAAAATACGTGTAAAGCCTAAGTCACATTCAATACAAATTAATGCTCCTGGCGTCTTTTAATCCTTACTTAGTAGTATAACGTCTATGGATCGTCTGCGGATTTCATTAATAATAAGCTTTTGCCCGTGGTTCCACCTGCGCGTCATTTTTTACGGTACATGGTTCTCGAACCGAGAGTGGACATCGAACGACATCGTTTCCGTGCGGAGTAACAATATATTTTTATGATTATGTAATAGAATATAAATCCGACTGCTATAGGGTAAATCGTTCCGCTTCCTTTCTCGAATCTAGTGTGCTCCATCTCGTTCCGCTTCAATCAGCTCTGGCCCGCTTAGTTCTACTCCGTTTCGTCTCGCTCCACTCGACACTGCTCTACACCTCCTGCACACTGCGACCCTCTGGCGCTTTATAATATATTTTATAATTTTCGCATTAATGACGTGTTGTTACTCCCAATCAATGCTTTACCGTTTACAAAGAAATTGTACTGAATTTTTTTGTTGACATCCTGACATTTTACTTGACTTATTATTTATCTTTTTATTGACTTCTTGACATTTAATTTGACTTATTTAAAATTGTATTCTATAATTATGATATAAATTATTTGCCTATGTTTAATATAATAGCCATTATAGCAATTTACATTCTAATATTTTCTTAATATTTTGACATTATTAAATTAATTATTCATACATTGTAAATGTGCGAGCATCAAGTAGCCGTTAGTGTTAGCATCGTGTTGCCGTTAATGTTATATATTTAGTACCTATACTTTGCCTTTTGCCTGGTAGTAGCGGTCTGTCATGCTCACTAAAATGTCTTGCTGGCGGTGGCGTTGTGTATCGGATCGTTCGGTTCCCTGCAATATGGTTGAGCTAAGCGATGCTGATGCATGCGTCATGCTCGTGAACGGGTGCCGTCTGTTGGGACTGGTCAGCCATTAACTGCCATGGCGAATAATAGTTATATTGCATTAGTATGTTTTATTTTTATTTTTTATATACATTTGCCTACATCATGCTCGTTATATGTTTTACCATAATTTGTATCAATCAACATTGTAATCTCAATTATTTTAAAAGAGTATCTATGGAGTTTCTTGCCGGCTCTTCTCCATAGATCAACTATTTGGAACCGTGCAACTTAGATTCTGACGTTTCATAAGTGCCAATATTTGGTTTATTTGAAAAAAAAAAAAAAAAAAAAAAAAAAAAAAAACCGTCTCGCTTCTCGCTCTGCACTGCACCGCACCACTCAACTAACCGTCCCCATACCAACCCTACAATTTTCGCCATTGATTATGCAGATATTAGAAGAACTACACACACATGAATGAGCTATTTTAACTCCTAGACTAGAAATGACCTGCCTGCTCGCATTAACTCCAGCATTCTGGCGCGTGTTGATGGACAATGTTCAGAATATAGCGCAATAAACAGAGTGGTAGATTAAGACGAAGCCACAAATGTCTCCATAAAATGTTTGTGTTCGTTGACCGCTCCCGGCCTTCCTGCACATAAATTTGTCTTCAAAGTCGGTGTGCCAATAACTTTACTAATAAATTTATGTCTACCCAAATTGTGCAGCGATACCCTACTGAGAGTGACACATTTACGGCGGAATGTTATAGTGGCAGATGTATTGACGGGATGTGGCATGGGTGAACTGGTTTTTTCCCTTTGATTCCAAACAATTTTCCATTTAGATTCAAAGGCATGCAATTTTCGGTGAGCGTCTGTTTTCTGATGCCTATCAATAAAGGCAAAGACAAACGCTGCATACTGCTGGCGTGGATCTAAGAAAGCCCTGCTTCTCCCATGGTTACCTTTACGGTTTCCTTTTTTACCCTTTCTCGGGTGAGCGGCTTAAATACCCTGTTTGTTTACCCTCCAGATAACAGATAACACAAAATGTTATCTATACAGAGGCTTTAGAATAAACTCCATGTTCGAGTAGGTATGGAACTTAACTTCCTCAAGGTTGAGAGCGGCGGGTTGGTGACCAGCCTGCAGTTGAGAGGAGGTACCTGTTCTACACAACATTTCAGTGGAAGTCCTATTAAAATCCATTCACGGGTCTTTAAGTAATGCCCGAACAGACAGAGGGACAGTTTTGATTTCTATGTAATTGTAAACCTATGCAGAAACAGAAAAATATTCAATGTAAAAAGTGTCCTTTGAGTTTTCATCATCATCATCATCATCATATCAGCCACAGGATGTCTACTGCTGAACAAAGGCCTCCCCCTTAGATTTCTACAACGAGCGGTCACATGCCGCGCATCCAACGACTCCCAGTGACCTTCACCAGGTCGTCTGTCCACCTCGTTGGAGGTCGTCCCACGCTGCGTTTTCCGGTGCGCGGTCTCCATTCGAGAACCTTTGTACCCCAACGGCCATCAGTTCTACGAGCAACGTGCCCAGCCCATTGCACTTCAGTTTACTTATCCTTTCAGCTCTGTCGACAACTTTAGTTCTTCTATGGATCTCCTCATTTTTTATTCGATCTCGTAGAGAAACACAAAGCATAGCTCTCTCCTGAGCTTGCTGAGTGACCTTGAGCTTTCTTATGAGGCCCATTGTGAGTGACCACGTCTCCGTTCCATATGTCATCACTGGTAAAAGACTTTCGTCTTTAGGCATTGCGGTATTGTTATGTGCTACGAAAAGACGGTGCGAAGTTTCCCGAACGCTACCCAGCCGAGTCGGATTCGACGATTGACCTCTTTCTCGAAGTTGGACCTACCTAACTGGACAGACAGGTAGACATACTCGTCAACAACTTCGAGAACAGAGCTCCCAACGGATATTGGGATGGGCACGACATTGAGTTTTATTAAAGTATATAGAAGTTACAAATGCGCAGGGCTATCGACATTACCAAGTAAATTTGTGTCGACAATTGAGAACCGCGTACAGCACTCACCGCCAGCCCTCCAAACGCACTGAATAAAAATCTATGAACACCGATTATTATGCAATTGCTGTCGAACAAACTGAACAATCGAATAATCAGATATTTTAGTACCTAACAGTCTCCAGTTGGTATATAATGCATTTCTCGCCTTATCTTTGTACGTTCGTGAGCCTGAGAAAAGTTTGAAATCTTTTTTCACTGCGGTGAGAAAAGTCCATGGGACACTTCCCATACCCAGCCTTCTTCTCGTCAATGCTGCCTGTGGTTTTAATGAATTGAATCTCTTTTAAAGGTTTAGTTAAAACTTTTATGGAGCTACCGGCTAGTAGCGGCGCGCGGCCTCTGTCAGAGTGTAGAATTCACCAAGCAGATAGAGAGAGATAGAGGCTTTTAAGTGAAAATTTAGAGAGACTTGGATAATTTGATGGTCATTGCCGGTATTAAGTTCATACATACAAAGAAGGAACGAGTCATTGTTACGGTGTATGAGAATAGAGTTCTTCAAGCATCCCGGTAACTGTAAGAGCTTTATCGGCATTTGCTCCTTCTTTCTGTGCCACCAAGCTGTAAGATCCGATATATATATGGTTTATCGCATTCTTGTAGACCCCTCAACACCTCAACAGTTATATAATTATATTTAAATTAACATAAGCATCTCTCGCCTCTGTCTCTCTCAACCATCTCATCAGCTCGAAAACGTTCACTGCTAAACATGGGCTTCCCAATGACCGCCACAATGAACAGTAATATTCACCGTTGCTATACTCACCACGCTTGGTAAGCGGATTGGCGATCACATATTCCTCCTGCCCATTGTCTTGATATCAACCATTACACCAACGAGGTATCAAATCATAAGCAATATAAAACAAAACGCCGTCATCCTTGAGTTATGCTTGATCTGATCCTGCATAAAATATCAAGCACACTATTCTCAGACATGCACATTTATAATGCTAACCACAACACAGCTTGTTTAAAATGTCTGCAAATTACACTTTACACATTAATATACCTTTAGTGAATCGACACATCGCAGGTTTAAGCACAATGTAAACGCAACTTTTAATTCGCTTCGACGCGGCGATTCAAATCCGGTTTTTGTTTTTAAGAAAATAAACTCGGTATATAACATTGAGGCTAACAACAGACTTTTCTTCGAGGTTATTAGTGCAAGCAAGATGGTACTCGGTCGTGTACAGTTCGCCTTTTGTGTTCTTGTTGTGATCCAAACTATATTACATTGTGATGGTCAGTTTGTGAAGAAGAATAATGAAGCGAGTGAGTATATTTTTGGATTGATAAGACATTTGGTATTATAAAGTGGGTATTGCAGTTTAGTTTATTGCGCTTACTGAGCTTGGTTTAATATTTACTCGTAGCAACTGTTACTTAAGTAATGTCAAAAAAAAAAATATGATTTACCATCCTGATAGGCTTCAGCGTGTTCTCTTTTAAGTTTGATAGTGACTCTTCCCAATTACCTGTATCACTAATCTAAAAAAATCCTTTTTCCCCATTGTCACTAATATGAAGCTGACATTCTAAAAAGGATACTAATGTTACGGAAATATATTTATAAATATAGGTACAGATAAATATATTTCTTGCCTTCTCACTAGAAAAAAATAAGTAAGTGCAATAAGATATTGAATGATGTGGCTCCTTAGTGCGTAGATTAACGCAAATGTACCTACGTGGCTCTAGGCAGTTTGTCAGTTTGACTTGGTGAAATTAACCACCTATGTAGCCTCATATCAAACACGAAGAAAAATTCGCTCCTAGCCATAACGTCCGTGAAACCTTGTCTCAATTACCTACATCACTAATCTAAAAACAGTCGCAACGAACGCAAGTTCATCTTTTACATTAAATTTACATTCATTAATTGTTCAAGATTCGATACCTAAATAAGAAACATTTGCAAGCAACGTAACAGTAACTGAACTCCTTACGGAGCTTTCAAATATTTTTATTACGCATAAGTGGATATTGCTCAAAGAGTAGGTATTCTTTCCAAATCCATACCATTGCAACAAAAAAACAAATCATCCCTTGTTTTTTTGCACATTACATTGATCAAATGAAATATTTCAAATAATAAATTTAATGTTGTTTAAATCAATTAGAGAAGTACGGGCAAGGAATAAATTTCAAGAAGTCGGTACAGAGCTTTCCCATATCTCAACCTAAATACTGTTGTTTGTCTCGGCTCGTAGTACCAAATTATTTTTACTATGAGTGTATCAGGACATAAGGAATCTATGTAAATAGGACTAAAACTAAACAAATAAAAGGACCTTTTTTTCTTGGCTCAGTTTTATTGTTTTATTTGATTTAGGTTGGAGATTATTCCATTAGATAATTACAAGGTTAGATAGTTAAATAGTACGCCACTTTACTATACATCTGCTTCTTCCAGATAAGGTGGTAAGTCCTTTTTTGCAAGTGTCCAGCTAGGTAGGTACTGTAGGGAGCGTAGATTAGGCAGCAGCGTGGACCGGGATCCAAATAATACAATACATTTTCTTGAAATATCTATTATATTACGTTTTTCATATATCATTCACCGGGAGAGAATTACGTCAATGCTACATTGAAAAAACAATTGAACCGTACGACGTTGCCGGCCTATATTTATCGATTTTTTTCATTTTTGACAAATATTTTGTGAATGTGTAAAGATTAATTAATCTGAACACCGTACAACGTTGCCTTACACTTGACAGTGGCGAAATAGTGGAAGATACTCTACAGAAGCCATAATCTAAGAGAAGAAGAAGGCAAAAGCTACATTTATTTTTATAACGGTCAGTCTAAGGAGTAACAACCTTAATATAGTACCACCGCAGTGACAGCATTCGCCGCCAAGCAGTAGTGTTTAAACTTTAAATACTACTGTTTTCCGGTTTGTAGGGTGATATTGCTAGTGAAATTACTGGGCTTAATAAGAGACAAAATAACGAATGTCTTGACAAGCGCTGTATGGTGCCACACATAGTCCTGGGTACAATGATATTATACCATAGATATGTTACGTCCATTTTAAATGACGCGCAGAATTCAGTCTCGCTTGCACAACCTTGTCGTGAGAAAGAAGATACAAAAAAAAACAACAAGAGTAAAAGAGATAGCTATCTAGGCGAACCGATTGCGATGTGCTACAATTAGGAGAGTTATGGTTCTGACTTTTGGCGCGCATGTAACATATCTACTTCTTTTTAGCATATAATATCATTGCCTGGGTAGCATTACAAATGGCAGGCAGGCGTGACGCTTACCATCAGCCAAATCACTTGATCAACTCGTAACTATGGTCTATTCGTGTTATGAAAACAGTGGACTTATCGGTGTCGCTCAGCTTAGCCACGCCCCTTAACCAATTAGATCATAGTAAAATAGAAAGCCGTGTTCATATTGACCAGTTGTACGCCTTTACTTTGCAGTTGCACTGATGAGTCACTATTTTCTTAACGCGAATAGACTTATTGTGTAGTATAAAAAACTGTTAGTCTTATCATCTCAAAGGATTTTTATTTATTTTACACTGAGCCCAGTGGAGATCATTAATTATCTCTAATTCTACATCATCGGCGATAACTCCTGTTTACGCACTGCAGAGTATAAATCTCCTGTCTTTGAACAAATTCTATCTGCCTTATGCTTTATTGAATCAATCCATTCTCCTGTCTCCAACCGTCTCTAGCTGTTTTCTGGTCTTAACATTGCGTGTTCACTGAAATTTTTGCCCAAAATCAATATAAGGACGAAGAGCATAAAAATATTATTTTATGTATTTTACATCATCCCCACTAATTCGGGGACTAAGTGCAGATAAGTATCGATACTGGTGTCTTATATCCCACCTGGTGACATGGAGATGGGGACGAAGTACCCTTTTTACGTGCCTCATAATGTTACAAAGGAATGACTCACTAAGGTACTGTTATCTAAATTCAATTAAGCGTAACTATGATATGAGGAGTCTGGATGACTCTGTTCTATTTGAAAAAGGACATCACTCAGTGAACGGCCGACTCCACAATTACTTACAGCGTTTTTATTGGTTAAAGGTGAATAGTGTTTTGTTATCTACCCAATGATATTATACCATAGATATGTTACGTCCATATTAAACGACGCGCAAAATTCTGTCTCGCTGTACGTGTGAACCTACAAAACTGCACATCTACCTATGCTGTAAGAAAGAAGATACAAAAACTACGAGAGTAAAAGAGACAGCTATCTAAAATATCAACACGTGTACTCGATGTCTTTATCGCACCTGTGATAGAATATATGTATTGTCTCTTTTCTTTGCTTGACATGGGTTTTCTTCGAGAATATTATTCTGTAAGTAATTTGAATAGTATTTTTATTCAATTATTTTATTTTATTTGTTACTCGCGTGTGGTATGTGATCCCTAGTTCTTTATTCATGTTAGCTTGAAAGTCTGTGCATTTTTTATATACGCACGACGGCATTGTTATCACTTAATTATTAAAAATAGAGATTATGACAGCGTGTGCCCGTTGTTCTGTTTTGGGTGAACTGGTTGCAGTGCTACAATTGGGGGAGTTTTGGATCTTACGTTTGGCGCGTATGTAATATATCTACCTCTTTTAACATGTAATATCATTGTATCTACCTCAATAAATAAACTAGTGAAAATTATGAGTAGGTAGATTAAAATTAAATTGTCAGTAGGTAGTTATAAATGGGGATGCCCATCTGCGATACAGAAAATGCCTGAGATGAACAAAAATGAATTATACATCGAATTATTCCTAAAATCTAAGGAAACCCATTACAATTTAATTTAAGTATTATCTAAAACTAGCATTTTCACCTTTTTGTGAAAGAAGCCTTTTTCCCCTAACCTAGGCACAGACTATATGGTATTGAATTAAAATCAAATTTCCCCAAAATGATGACACAATTGTGTTAATCTATGGGGGAGGCTTCTGTTCAGTAGTGGACGTCTTTTGGCTGAAATGATGATGACGAAAAAACATACATTAAGAAAAGGCAATCCGCAATTCAAATCAACAACGCAAAACAATGAAATAAATCAAGTAAACGAATGATAAAATGTAATACGGTAATGCCAAATTTATGCAGCGTACGATATGATTTATCTTTTGTAGTTTAATTACAACAATAATTTGATGTTATTACATAATATTGGCATACTTAGATGATCAGATTTCAAAGGCCAGGCCAGAAAGTCATGTCAAATATAAATTATTATAAATCAATCATTCAAGACCCTTGATAACCTCATTAGACGACATACGAATTAAATACTAAAATAATAGTTATACCTTTACCCTTTAGTAAAACAAACTAGAGAATAATGCAAATATTCATATTTTATCTATACTATATACAAATAAATAAAATTGAAGTATCTGTTTGTAATGTCAAAACAACACCTTTTTACTAAATGCATAAGAAAATATATACGGTAAAAATAACAAAAAAAAGTCTGTCTGTCTATCTGTTTGTTTGTTGTTGTCAGCTAATCTCCGAAACGGCTGGACCGATTTTGACGTGACATTCACTGGCAGATAGCTGATTTTACAAGGAGTAAGATAGACTACTTTTATTTTTAAAAAGAATAATGATTAGTGTACTGCGCAAAAGAATTTAAAACCCATGAAATCCAGTCTATGTTTATACTCTATATGTCAACTGTCTGTGCCGTAACTCGGTATATTTTAAATTAAGCGCCGGATGAAGCCGCAGTGCACAGCTAGTTGTAAACAGAATTTAGGACTATTGGTAGTTTCTGTTCACATCAGGCATTTAATGGATATTCCCTATTACGTTCGAGCATGTTTACATCTAATTTTACCACACCAAAATCGTTGCATACAGTCATCCAACAATACCAAAAATACTTTTGATTAAATTATATTTAAAATAATTAATACATTTAGATGCCAACACTCAATTCGAAAAGTCAGTTCATTAATTTGAGGTACAACAATATTTGGGATTATTATTTGACAGTTTGCAATACTTTTGTTTTATTTTTTTAATTATTATTTTACCAGTATAAACAAATTAACAACAAGTGTTGCGTACGCGAAGTGGACTGTATAATTATGACACTATTGATGACACTTTCTTGAGGGCTTAACCTTGACGCCATGATAGGTATTTTAATCTACCAGCTGGGATGGAACAATGTAATGGTTGCTACCGCTCATTTACTTCGACTCAGAAACAGGATATAAAGAAACAAGATAGTAGATTCCGACTCCTAGAAATTACACTATAGGTTTTCAGACTTCCTGAAAACGGTTTCCGACGCCTTGAGGAACCACGCATATACAATAAAACTCGCGATCTTGATATCATTACAACACTTCAGTCTTCCGTCTTCAATTAGTCATATAACAATCTTCATATAAAACTTTTCAACAAAATAATGTCAGTTATAAAATATAACTCGTTGGTCTGCATGAACCATGGTTGGGGCATACCTGGCCCCGCCCGACTTCATCAATAAAGACATTTTTTCTTTATAGTGGTTTTGATATCGTAGACTTTTGAAGTCAGTATTATTTTTGTTAAAAAGTTTTATTTGTTTCTTTTTAGTGTAAATAAATGTAAGAACTTTTTCCAATTTGGTGTCCGTATCTAACACTAAAAATAAGTCTAAGAATCGAAAAAATTAAAACATCATCTAGGTAGGCGCAGTCAATTAAACCTGTTTATTGAAGCTGGTTAAAAAACTACTCAACATGGGTTATGATGGGTTAACTTGGATCCGCCATTTCCTAAACCATTTCCCGTAGACGCTGGCTGTGGTTTGGAGGATCTTAGTTATAAATGCAAAACCGTACCTAAATACATTATAAACATAAAACCATAACTTTATTTTTTATTTTCATTTTTTATTGATATCCAGTGGAAATTCTACATAGAACTTCCTTCACCCCGGGGAAGGGCGAAGGGGTATGCCGGACTAAAACAACTGGATCGGTCATCTTCGGCACATTGGTGCCGCGCCTTTAGGCACATCTCGGAAGGGATGACTGTAAAGCGGTCACCCCCTCTAGCGGAGGAAAGGCGACTGTTAAAAGGTCGCCCCCCCAATCACTTCTCGGGGAGGATTGTAAAGGATCCCCCCAAGCCTCGCTTTGCGCTGTGCTGCGCACACGGCGGCACGTTACCACGTGCGCACCACCGTCATCCCGGGGGTCGCTCGGTGTGAGCATGCAGACTCCCCAATTTGCGCGCCCGCGACCCCCGAGGCCCCCCACCATGAAGTGACGGCAGGGAGCTCAGGCGTGTTGGACTTGGGAGCCGGGACGGTTGTTGCCCCGGCGCCGTCTCATCCTTCTCCGTGCGGGATCAGCCCTCTCCCGATCCCGCTCTGCAGTCTCCTTCTGGAGCATGACGCTCTGGCAGAAGGAGACCACTGCACTCCAATTTTCATGCTCTGCCAACAAAGCCGACACTACTGCCGGCAGAGAGAGATCTTGCCCAATCCGATCGACCATGATCCGCCGCTCGGCCGCAAACGCAGGGCACTCCTCGAGCGTGTGCTCTGCGGTATCCTGGTCGCTTCCACAATGGTGGCACTGTGCCGTAACCTCGCGTCCTATTCTGTGCAGGTACGCACCGAAACAACCGTGACCGGTGAATACCTGCGTCAAACGGTAGGTGACGCGCTCGCTTCTTCTGAGCCAGGCTCCGAAGAGTGGCAGGATGGCCTCAACGACGCGCTTGGTCGCGAACTGCAACCGTAGGCGTTGTCGCCATATCTCGAGTGCGCGCCGTCGAGCCAGCCGCCTCATTCTGTCAAACGCCCCTGAAGGCACGCTTTCCCCATTTTGGCGGAGGGAACGTGTCTGGTCATAGACCCACGCATCCATCTCCGCCTGGATGTCGAAAGGTGGAAAGCGTGCCAGGAGAGTTGCCGCCTCATAGGACACTGTCCTGTATCCCCGTGCGATCCGTATAGCCCCTCTGCGCTGCAGACCGTGAAGTTTGGTTCTGCAGCGCTGGACGCCTGGCAGCCGGGATGACCATACAGGCGCCCCGTAGAGGGCCACAGACCGCACGACGCCCCCGTAGAGACGGCGAACTTCCTCATAAAACCATACCTAAATACGTTGTAAAAATAAAAATATTTTAAGAGTCGTGAACCTATTTACATTACCATACTGCGGCCATAATCAAACTTAAAACACTATCTACTATAATGTACTTGTATCTATCTAGGTATATACTTAAATACTATCTATACCTATATAAAACACTAAACATTTGTATATAACACACACTGATTACATGCCCATAAATCACTCTGGTCTATAGTCGTCTTGAGCTCGTCCACAACAACAAGTCTAACAAATAATTTGAATTGAAACAATAACCTTAACTGTAGGTAAACTTTCACTTACCTTACAATTATATTAGTTAGTAATAATAGATATCAGAACTACTAGAATACGTATTATTTCAATGATATGGTTAAATTAAAGCGTTCTTGTGTTATGCTTTTAAGTTGATAGTATTTAGATATGGATTGTTATTGATAAAATGAAGTTGAATGAGTTGTAACTTAGTACTAAGGTAACCAACTTTTATGTGGCCACTTACTATAAGCCTCAAAGAAACCTCAAGGTAACTTAGCAAGCTATAGAGATCTATGCTTGCTATTTCTGTACGAGATCGAATCAGAAATGGGGAGATTCGAACATAAGTTAACATGATTCGTAAGTTGAAACGGCAATGACTGGGGCCCATTGCTCTGATGGCCGTTAGGGTTTTCGATTGAAGATCGCGTACCAGAAAACGCACTGTGGGATGGCCCCGAACAAAATTGACAGACAACCTGGTGAAAGTCGCTGATGCGGGCGGTACGTAACGTGGTCGTTGTAGAAATCGATGGGGAGGCCTTTGTTCGGCAGTGGACGTTGCTCGGCTGATATTAAATCCTATTTGACCGAAAAACAAACCAAATTACAGAATAATACAGTCTTGGGGGTCGCGAGCGCGCTTATTGGGAAATTTGCGTGCTCATACTGAGTGACCCCCGGGAAGACAGCGGTGTGCATGTGGTCACGTACTGCTGTGTGCGCAGCACAGTGCATAGTGAGGCTTCTTTACAGTGGCCTCTTTACAGTCGCCTTCCCTCCGCTAGAGGGGATGACCGCTTTACAGTCATCCCCTCCGAGATGTGCCTAAAGGCGTGGCACCAATGGGTGGCTCTAGATGGAGATCTTTCGAGTTCCTGGAGCCTCCCTTCGGTGCCGAAGATGATCACTCCGGTGGTTTTAGCCGGTAGGAGTCCGGCATGCCCCTTCGCCCTTTCCCGGGGCGAAGGAAGTACATGAGGTATTTCCACCGGGTCAATAAAAAAAAGAAAGAATAATACTGTACTAATCTGTTTCTAATATATATAGATCGATGTGATATGACTACCTAATTAAATAAACCAAGGAAATTACAGTAATAATTGGTTCCGATAACCCGAAGCAATGTACTAAAATACGATACTATTATCAATTCAAGTCTAATGAGGAACACTATCTCTAATGAAATAATATGTCATCGAAACCAATTTTTTTCTGACTTTCAATTAATCAAAAACAAAATGAAAGCTTGTGGTGCTCTTTACTTATTCAAATTATTACTTAATCTATCTTTGATGTGTTGTAAAAGGTGACTAAGGGAATCTAAACCAGAGAGATGTGCAGCAGCGTCAACACAGAAAACTCTGGAACAGTAGCCATACCGTGTTAACTAACCCGTGTGCCAAGCGTGATGAGAATTGGCAAATTCCCCCTAAATGATAAAACAATTATGGAAATCTATGGGGGCCTCCCCTCAGCAGTGGACGTACTTTGGCAAATATGATTATGTCGAGCAGCATA
Source organism: Diloba caeruleocephala (assembly GCA_947459985.1). Classification (NCBI taxonomy): domain Eukaryota; kingdom Metazoa; phylum Arthropoda; class Insecta; order Lepidoptera; family Noctuidae; genus Diloba; species Diloba caeruleocephala. Next base: position 17,753,639 of record OX381615.1, read on the forward strand.
TCTTTTATTCATAGCATTGTCAAATAATAATATTAAAGTGGTGTCGTCTGCAATTTCAAGTCAATCGGTGTCAGTGGACACACGCCACAACAGTGGACTAAATTCGGCTGAAATTATGAAATATGATGTGATATAAAATAAACAAAATCTAAAATATGCGAGCGATAGAGCGTATATGACACCGAGAATTTCGCTTGTCCGTGTTCATGGCTGCCCAAACTTCCACATCAGTTCATGGCTGTAGTGATGTGGAAGTTTGCTCAGGTCGATGAGAATTGAAATGGTAAACTGTACCTATGGTACCTAGACACTGATACGTGCACTAGGTGATGGCGACGTGCGCTGCGCGTACCTACCCCGCCGCGCCCTAATGACCTCCACGTACACGTAGAAGTTGTCTATTGCGCAGGCATACGTCTAGTCAAAGAGGCCAATAAGTTAGGCTCGGCTAATTCCATACTTACCAGCTAAGGTAAATGTGGTGACGCAACCTGTGCCTGATGAGATATTCACCGTTGGTTTCTTAGTTCAGAAGCTAATTCAATTTTCCCCGTGGATAGCGTCAGAATATAAAGCAGTTAGCCATGCTATAATAATAGCATTTATTTGGAGTAATAGGGAGTAGGGACTCATCGCTTTAGTTATAATGATACTTACGAATGATGTTAGGTAAACTTTTCTTTACTGCCCCTCTCTCGACTTTCTCCTGTGTCGTTGGTTCACAGAAATAAATCTCACATGCACAAACACTCAGACCCAAAAAAGCTATGTATAGATAATACAAATATTGTTCCGTGCAGGGATCGAACCCGCGGGCACGTGGCGCAGAATGCCGATCAATCTGTGGTATGTTGTTTGGGACTTAATTATTTTAATAACAGAATCCAAACTGCCATCTTCTTTATTAAAATTAGGATGTTTTTAATTTCAATAGTCTCACGAAACATTTTCAGTACATAACGGTTCTTTTTCGCGAGGACTTGAGGCTGATCGAAACGAAGAAAAACGTTGGGTTTATGTATTCGAATTAAATTACTCTTTCGATAAATCATGTTCTATAAAAAAAACAGTTTTTTTTTATTACTTCCTTCTTTGGTGTTTCTACATTTGGAATGGTTATATTTAAACTCACTAACTCTTTTAATTGGCGTCACTTTTGCAATTATATCGGAAACAAATACCACCCCCATCTGTAGTCTTAATATAATTTTAATATTATTATTTATTTAAATTTTATCGTCATATTCATCGCCTTTCAGCAGCACTCACCGGTATTGTCTCTAGAGAAATAAAATTAATACTTTTAACTTAGACTAAACTACGAAACTTTTAACTTAAACTAACGAGAAATCTATGAAGCGTAGTACGATCCGACCAGACGGTTTACGCACTCGGCTACGGACGTCGTCAGTGTCTTAAAGTGTGTTAGTCAATGTGTTAATTAAAATTAACTACATCACTTTTAGTAGATTTACATCATATTATAAATAATTAAGAATTATTCCAAGTACAAAGGCAATTTTTCAATATGCATGAACCTTTAGATTTGTTTTGTGTTGCGTAACACAACTTTTGTATGACGATAACACAAAACTATCACAAAAGCAACAAAATGCAACACAAATGCTCGATTTTTACATCAGTTTTTGGCTAAATTTAGAAATTTTGTCATATTAGGCGCTAATGCTTGTTATAATGTAAATTATAAATATCGACGCGTACAAAATAGCTTTAGTGAACATAAAAATCGGTTACTTACCAGAGGAATGCCAAAAAGCTATTTGGTTTTTCCACTGACGAAAACGTGACTCACTCTTTTGACACTTATATATAAAGAAAACGGGAATTAACGCGAAGTGACCTTTGAATAGCTTGACATTTCGACCAGGTTGCACCGATCGTGGTCAAAAGCAGACTGATGATGCAGCGAGATCTTTTGATACTTTCCACAGACAGTAACACAAACGCAAAAATATTTTCTAAAGATCAATAAAACATGCAATATTACATATTTCCTCAACGCAATTACTAATAATTATAGGTTAACTATGTTACATTTTATGCGGTGAAACATTTATTTGTCAAACTTTAAAAAATACAAACTTATGCCATTTACAAGATTAGAGGTCAAAAAACGACACCGTATTTTAGGCCAAAATTAGGAGTCCTGACTAACATAAGAATATATTTTTCCGGAATAAAGCTAGTTAAATACAGTTTATGATTTGGAACAGCTAGCTAAATAATTACTTTGTAGATTGCAACCGTCACAAGAGTTACAATGTTTGGATTTTGTTTGAAGATGATATTGACATGTCGATATTTTTTGCTCCAGGAAAAAAATTATAATTTTGACGGCCTTACCCGTTTACCAACCAAGTAAAAGTAATATGGTTGGATAATAAGGCCGTGACCTTTAAATATTTAAACCGGTAATTGACGGGACGATAAAAATATAGGTAATATAGGGTAATCTAACACCTACACCTAAAATAAAAATTACACAAAAACTGTTGGGACGTCTGACATTTGTCATCATCATCATAATTTCAGCCGACAAACGTCCACTGCTGGACACAGGCCTCCCCCAAATATCGCCAAAACGACCGGTCCGGGTTTGGGGGGTTATGCCATAACCACCACGCCTGGCAAAGGTGTGTTGGCAATCGCAGTTGATTAGTAGTTAATGTACTCGCAGGGTGCTGCTGGCCATCCTCCGGCTAATCCCATAGCCGACTTTAAGACACCCACGGGGTGAAATTTCTGAGATGGGTGGCGCTATTCTTAGCCGGCACCACGCGGAGGTGACACAATTAAATTGTATTTTGTTCATAAAATAATATAGATATTGTTTTATAAAAATACGCGCTCAACAAAAGTAAGTTTTTAAAACAATATATACATACCTCCATTTCTACAAAATTTTCTCGCTGATACACAGATACGAGTGGCAAGGTGAGCGCGGAGCGCCGAGTACAGGCGGCCAGACGGAGAGAGCCGACAACCCACGAGGTTTGCCGAAGGGCACGGCGCGCTGCGGCGTTCCAAAAGGGCCGTTCTTACCCCGGCAAAGGCTCGCCATTAGAAGTTTCATATTAAAAAAGTCCCTTAATAATGTAGTAAGGTAATAGGGTTGCCGTATGATGCCAGCTGCCTTTGTTTTGGTCGTGGTGATCCTCATGGACTTCCTCCGCCTTGGGAGGAGCACGGGGGACTCTTACAAGCTAAAACCTCACGGTCTTCCTTCCAATTACCTATGGCTAGGCGTGAGGTGTTCGCCGACTAGGCATTGGCCCATACCCCTGGCAGGTATCGACCCCCACTTGGTCTGACAGGCCTGTCTCTACGCCCGGCCAGCTGCCTAGAACTATTTGTTATGGTAATCTACGTGGAGGACCTGGACCTTGAGTCCAGCAGTAGATGATTTCCGCCTGATATGATCGTGTATGTAGCAAGTAGAATGAGGCGGTGAGCGCAAAAGTGGCCTGACTTTTACAGACACAAATGATTTTAATTGTGTCTGGAAAAGATAGGCCACTCTTGCGCTTACCGCCTCATATGCTAGTGCAAGTTTTTAAACAAATTTGGTTTTTCGACGTGTTTTGATTTGTGTCGTTTGATATCAACTTTTTTATCATTTAAGTTGTCTGTTAGATTAGTAAAGGTGTATGCTATATTAAAACAAGCAATAACATATACCTGATACACCTATATAGTTACCTAAATGTTTAAGTATATAGTTAGCTATCTTTTAGTTTTGTTTAAAACAAAATCAAAGTTCAATACCACGCGCAGGTGTCGATGGAACCACAAAATTTTATGATCCGCATTTATTTCTACGCCAAATAGGTACCTTTGGCCATTTTTATAACCTTTTCTAAACTTTGTTGAAGGGTACCTACATATATAATAGAGAATGAAAAGAACTCTAATATTCCGTCCCCTTTAAAAGGGTCAACGCGAAATATGCACATTGTTTAGGTAAAAGAAAAATTTGCAGAAAAGGGTTTTAGACCTACATGCCAGGCTAAGATTTACATATACACGGACTTTGTACAACATTACTAATGTAAATAGACTAGAATCATACAAAAGCCTACTTACCTACTGCCTATGTCTTTATATATCACGTAGCTGATATGGTACCTACTTAGGTATAGGAAAAAACACAAATTTAATGAAAGCCGTGTAGTACTCGTCAAAGAACAGACCACAAATCACTTGTAAAAGACGACGAATGATACCAAGAATGTGCTAAAAACAACATACTGCGATCACCAATCCGCCTGCCAAACGTGGTGATACTACATGGCGGTAATATCCCCTAATACTGCTCATTCTAGTTAGGGTCGCCATCTTTCATCTTCGGCGGATCCTGGTGGCGCAGTGGAAGGAGCGACTGCGGCGGCCCACTGCAACGCACGCCGCGAAAGCCCGTCAAGGGGGAGTGGCTGGAGAGGCGCCACGGTGCCCTCAGCTTCAGGATGACGCAGGTACTCTCGAACCATGGGTGTTTCGAGAAGTATCTGCGTCGAATCGGCCAAAAGAACGCCCGGTTGTCATCACTACGGAGAATGCCCGGAGGACACGGCGCAGCACATGTTGGAGGAGTGCCCAGCTTGGGCAACGCAGCACCGTGATCTTGTCGCGGCGGTCGAAGGGGGTGACCTCTCGCTTCCGGCCGTGGTTCAGTCTATCGCCCGGATCGGACGCACCGGGCGTGGGCTCCGGGGGAGGGCGCTGAACGAACTCCAGCCACCACGAGGAGCGGCCTGCGGACGAAGAACTACGGGCGGTCCGTCGCCCGAAGAGAAACAGGCCCGAGATGATGGCGCGTGTGTTCCGCGCACGCCTCTCAGTAAGATAGGTGTGGCCAGCAAGGTCGTACAGAGAAGGGGCCCATCAAACAGTGGCGGGCCGATACCTGCCGGGGGCGCGGTTGGCCTGGCGGGCGCAAACATAGCGTACACCTCACCCGCGGCTCGAGGGAAGAATACACACCGTGAGGTTTTAGCCGGTTTGAGTCCCCTCCGCCATTCCCAAGGCGGAGGAAGTCCATGAGGATTTCCTCAGGATAAAAAAGGGTTTGCACAATGCTCGTAGAACTGATGGCTGTTGTGGCAAAAAGGCTCTTGAGTGGAGACCGCGCACCGGAAAAGTAAATTATAATAAAATACCGGAGATCGTGCTGCAATTACCGCAAAATAAATTTAAAATATTTGTAAAAAATACTCTATGCAAACAAGCATATTATAAATTAGAGGATTACATTAGAGATATAAATGTTTGGCAGAGTGCTTGTCCAGCTCCGCAAGACCACTATAAGAAATTATTTTAAAAAAAACACTTTGGACTTATTGACCTGCCATCTTATTGTTGCATGTTTTGTGACATCAATTTATTCAGACTTACTTTTCTGACATTTCAATTTATTTTTGACATGACATTATTATTATTAATTATTTACACCTGAACTTATTATTACATAAAAAAAATATTTTTTTATATTCAACTGGTTTATGATTTGATATTGACACTTTTAAGAGGTTTAGATTTTACTATGTTTAATGTAGTCTTTATATAACCTGAATTTTCGAGAGCATTGTACTCATAAATATTGTAACATGATTTTCTCGCCCGTTCTTCTCCATATGAAATCTACATCTTGGAACGTGGCACCTAAAGTCTTGACGATTCATAAGTGCTAATAATGGTTTAAATGAATAAAAATCTTTTTATCTATCTTAGAAACAATGAAATGTCAATTTATTCACATCATAAAACGTAAATCAACTTCGGCTCATTGTATCTCCAACCACTTTAAGAGTATTTATCTAACGTTACTCTGCAACATCGTTGTGCAATTTAATAACAATGCATTTTAATTGCTCAGCTGTGTCTTACATTTAACATCATATTCGGGTTCATCTAATAACCTAGGACCTAGTACTTTCCGACAAAGGATTATTTCGGAATAAAAATAATAAATCAAGACCTGAACGCTATCTTTGACTACAACATGTTAACATTTTTTTTATTATATTTTATAAGATGAGGCAATTGATGTGAAACAGTTATCAGTGACACTTTAAATTGGCCGCGGATTAGGCCCGATTTCACCATTCGCATTAAAAACCGAGTTCAATAAAACTAAGTTTTGTGTAACTGAGTTCAAACGTTGAGTTCGATCTCAGTTTACGTCAATCTGATTTCACCAGGAACATTTTGATCGCGTTGACGAAAACCAAGTTTTAATGTCATAGAATGTAAATGTCGACAATCTCAAACAAAGTTGTGGCGCGTCATGCATTGTACATAGGCTGCACTAAAAGTATCGGGAATGGAATATTTCCACTGTTCCTGTCATATTAAAATCTTTTTAATTGAAAACTCCTTGGTTTTACAAATCGAATACCATTTATTTATTTTAAAAAAGATTCACGGTCTTGTCACAAGGTTTTGTCAAACTTGGTTAGTCGTTGAGAAAATGGAATTGACTCGAGAAAATTCAAGAGCGATGATTTATTATGACTTTCGAAGTGGTTTAACACAAAAACAGTGTGTTGACCGGATGATTTCTGCATTTGGTGCTGAAGCCCCATCCAAAACCACAATTTATCGCTGGTTTGCTGAATTTCAACGTGGACGTGTCAAGCTCAGTGATGATCCTCGTCAAGGTTGTCCAAAAACTGCAGTCACCCAAGAAAACGTTGATGCTGTGCCTAAGCTGATTGAGGAAGATCGACATGTGACATACCGCGAAATTCAGGCAACTTTAGACATTGGCATGAGTCAAATACAAATAAGCTTGCATGAACAATTAGGTGTAAAAAAGTTGTTTTCCCGATGGATACCGCATTTGCTATATGAAGAGCAAAAAGCGGCTCGCGTTACTTGGTGCGTCAGAACTCTCGAAAGATTCCACGCAGGATCCTCAAATGCTGTATACAACATCGTATCAGGTGACGAATCCTGGATATATGCGTACGAACCCGAAACAAAAAACCAGTCACGAATTTGGGTGTTCGAAAATGAGTTAAAGCCAACAAAAATTGTTCGTTCACGAAGTGTTGCAAAAAAAATGGTGGCCACGTTTGTCTCCAAAACCGGCCATGTTACGACTATTCCTCTTGAGGGACAAAGAACGGTTAATGCAGAATGGTATGCTAGCATTTGTTTGCCACAGGTCGTTTCTGAACTCCGTAGAGAGAACTGCAACCGCCGCATCATTCTCCATCACGACAATGCGAGTTCTCACACCGCGCACAGAACAAAAGAGTTTTTAGAGCAAGAAAACATAGAATTATTAGACCGTCCGCCGTACAGCCCCGACCTAAGCCCTAATGATTTCTATACTTTCCCTAAAATAAAGAATAAATTGCGTGGACAGAGATTTTCATCACCTAAAGAAGCTGTGGACGCCTACAAAACGGCCATTTTGGAGACCCCAACTTCCGAATGGAATGGTTGCTTCAATGATTGGTTCCATCGTATGGAAAAATGTGTCAAATTTCGCGGAGAATACTTCGAAAAGCAATAAATACATTTTTAAATAGTAATGTTGTGTCACTTTCTTGATTCCCGAAATTTTAAGTGCCGCCCTCGTATGTAACAGCGAACTACTGTGACATATGGGAGGGATAGTGAAATAGGCTACTTTACTTTGCTTACTTTCTTTGCTTGAAACATGTACAGTTTCTGTGGGAAGCGGGTGAAACCCATAATTATATATATATTTATATGGCCGGGCAAGAATACCACCTCCCCATATCATCACGTCGGTGCCATAATAGGCGATTATGATATTAGCCGGAGGATGGGCAGCAGCGTCCTTCGAGCACATGTATAACTCAACTGCGATCGCCAACCTGACTGCCAAGCGTGGTGATTATGGCACAACCCCCCAATGAGCACAAACACAAACCCATACCGGTTGTTGTGACAATCTTTAGGGAGGCTTCTGTATTTCGGCCTCGAATGATGATGATCTTGGTTATATATATGGTCAGAACTGGCATGTTCGCATATTCGTCGAGATAATAATCCAAACAACGCTCATAAGAAAACAAAGCTCCGCAAAATATACGCAGTCGTTATTGGGAATTAAAATGAACAATAATCATATCCCTCTAAACGCGTTTAAACGAGATAAACGTAGAAAATTGGGCGTTCAGAATTTAATCTGAGTTATGCTTTAAACGCGTTCAGTTGATGTTGGTGAAATGCATATTAATTAGAGCTCTGAACTCAGTTAAGCGCTTATACTGAGTTTAGCCTCAACTGATCGCGTTTAGTTGCAAAGGTGAAATCGGCCCTTAGTACACCCTTTCCAACTTACCCGGTACATAATCATGCAACGCGTAAGTTTAATAGTTTGGTCCGTATTACAGAACGGAACCCAAGCATTGATCTCAGTTTAAAACTAGTTTTAAGTTAAGCATTAATGTTAAAACGTCCCAAGCATAGATTTATTGAACGTAGTTCAACTGAGTCGTGGCTTTATTCTAAATCGTCACTCAGTTATAGGTCTGTACTTGAGCAGAGATTTAAACTGTGAACATGTGAGTGTGGTCCGGATAGCGCTTGAGCACAGTTTTTAATCTATGTTGTTTCTTAAGCATTGATTTTTGATTATATTATTGTTGAATTGAAGGTAAGATGGTTTTATAAGTGTCTCTGCAATTATGTTATATATTAATGTATCTGTAAAATTTCATTGAATGAAAGTATATATTTATCACAAAATGGATATTTTTGGAAAAGTTGACTATTACAATGATTTATTTAACGATCATTTGAAAAGAAGTTTGGTCTTTATTGTTCCTCTCAGATGTATACGAGATGTACCTACAGGACTCATGTAATTGTATTTCTTTTAAATGAGATATTTCCCCAATATGTGGTGAAAAACGTCATCCTTTATTTTCTTTAACTTTCCGGAGGAGCCAACACGATTTCGCTATAGGTTATTATTTTAATATGTGCATCAACTTAAACTATATTTTTTTATCAACATAACATCTGTTCAAGTTTTCAATGACAATAGGCGAAAACTCCAACACACGTTCCTTTATAGTTTATACTTCAACAACATTCATCTCGTTAGTGTATATAAACATATCTTACGTAGGTACCTAAGTATGTAAAATAACTCTTTTAAAAATGAACCTTGTATGTAAAGAGGAACTACTTTATGAATATTTATATTAATTAATGAATAGGGTTTTTGAGGTACATTTCAATATTTCTTATTCTAAGTAGATCGGAACAAAGTTGGTAATGGAAATAAATCGTAATCGAAAACAGGCTGATGCGTAGACAATGAGTGATATGTGCTTGAAGCGTGATTTGAATCTCGTCTCAGCTGAGTTTAGATTGATTACCGTTCTGGAATATGACCGATACTCAAGTACAGATTCTATACTTAAACAGTGATCAGGTGATTAAAGATCAAACTGGACTTGAGGATCGTTCTGTAATACGGACCTTGCTGTTGCAATCTCGACTCAAATTCTACTTGAGTTTTGATTCACAATCTGTATGTAATACGGGCCTAGAGTTTAATATATATATCTGGTGTTAATGACCTCACTATGTGTATAAATAGGGCCTGTCCTAGGCACTTTTCTCACATCAACCGGTTCGCAGTCGCAGGACATTATTAAAGTAATATTAATTCCACAACAAGAGAAAAAACATACCTTTGACAGAGAATTTGCAACCGGTATAGTAGCTTTTATAATCACACTGTATGTAACAATTTCAACAAGTTTCAATTCTGCAATCATTACCATCATAACTAGATAGTAACTTAAAAAAACATCTTAATGGCGTGTAACTATAGACAGGTCGAAATAATATGTTACATAAAATTTTATGACCTCCCATCAACTCATTGTTAGACTAACTGTAGATGGGATGTTGTTTATATTTAACGTAACAGATTACTTTATGCTCATAAAATATTTAGTAATGATATGGTGAATGGTGTAGATATAGGTTTAATTAGTATGAATGTACCGATGCGCGTTTTGTTGTGGCAATAAATAGGTTTTCTTTCTTTCTTTCCTTCTTTCTTTCATATGTTATTTGCGTGGGAGACTTCACTTTACTTACGTGACGTACACAGGGAAACAGCGAGACCTGAAACAACTATCTGCAGATTATACAAATATTTGTATCGAGCGGGGATCAAACCCGTCTGCATGCCTGCGTCAACCGTGTCGTCAAACAATATTCGTAAATCACCGTACGAAATGCAGCAATGTTGCTACTTCATGCCGGTATTCCGTGACAGCGTGGCACTTCCCTGGTCGAGCCAGCCCTTTAACGAACTCTAGTCATCCGATGACTAAATTTAGACTCTCCCACACAACTAACACGTACGCGGGCGGGGCACATTGCTCGTAGAACTGATGGCCGTTGGGGCACAAAGGTTCTCGAATCGAGATCGCGCGCCGTAAAACGCAGCGTCAGACGACCTCCAACGAGGTGGACTGACGGCCTGGTGATGGTCGCTGGGAGTCGTTGGATGAGAGCGGCATGTGACCGCTCTTTATGGAAATCTAAGGGGCCTTTGTTCAGCAGTGGACATCCTGTAGCTGATATGATGAGACAACTAACAAATAATTCATGAATAATAATTTCGATTTCGAATTCGATGAGCAAAAAAGTAATCCGTTATTTACCAAAAAAACATCTTAGGCTACAATCAATATAAAGAACGCCTTATTATAGTCCGTCAAATAATGAGTAGTGCGAATCATAAAATTTTATTACAACATTTCGACCACATTATGCTGATAATCATAAATGAAATTGTCTATAGTAAAGCGCAATTTGTTTTATTTATTCTATTCTAGAATTTTCTAGTGTCAATGGCAATTATTTCAGAATTGAAACTTGAAGGCAAGAACTAATCAATGACAACGAAGACCAAGGATGACGACGGCTTATGCATAAGTTTATAATATTTAGTCAGTATTCACAACATTGGCTATTGGATGATAACAGTATAGCATAGAGAAAAGTTGTAGAACCAAACTAGATTTATATATTAGAGTCTATAATTATAATCAATATTTTGTCTTTGGTCAGGATTCAGGACAGAAGTCCGCATGAGTAAAGAGCCCGCTAGCGAAACATTCTTAATGCATCTTGAATCGAAGTCGAGGCCGATAAATGACTAGACTTGCCTTCTAAATCTTAATTATTATGTTATCATATTCCTCTGGAATACGATTTATAGATTATGTTACATTATTACGAAAATGGTTTTTCAGACATTTTGCGGGTACCACCCGGCCAATATTTGACTGATATCATTTGTTCTATGGCTAGGAAACTTATTTTATCATATCCAACCAATGATATTATACACTAAATTGTATCCAACAGTTTTTAGACCCAATGCCGTTACCGATCAGTAATATGTTTCAAAACGGTCTCTAAATATGAGATGATTGATGATTTTTTGGCATCAACTGACCCAAATTTCCTTGTATAAAGATTTTCAGACGGTTAGTCATAATTCCTATTTGTCTCATGTTTGTTTTTTTTTAAAACGATCTCCTGGGTACGCGCTACGCTGCTGGCGTCAGAAAAACGAGTCTTCGTTGTCTTAGGTTTATCATTCAAATACATTCCGAAATCAAATACAAGTCGGTAAAATTCAGGTCGGTAAAAGATGACATTTTTGAAAATGCGGGCAGGCCATATACGCTACGATGATCATTTCTGAAATTACTATTTTTGGGTTTAGGGTATGTAATCGAATCTATCGATTTTATACGAGAATTAATTCAGGTGGGTACTTGTAATAAATGTCTAACTGTACAGTTACAGACATATAAGTGTCTAGCAAGAAAGTCTATGTTACCGTTTTTAAGACGAGCTGCACCAATCTTGATTTTAATTTGAAGTAGTTCACTTCATTTATGGACTTTGCTCAGGAATATCTTACTATCCGACAGTAAAGCGGCTCTAAATACTTGCTGCGTTTTATTTTACCGATTGCACCTATATAAAAAAACCTTTTTTATGTTTAAAGGCATAATTAATTATTATACTTACCATTTTGTTCACAGTGTCACCGCTACCGTTTCCCACCTGCAGAGCGGACAACATAGACTGCCTCCGCCGTAGTTTAAGAACTTTCTTTTTTTTAATGGACTCTGGCCACTTTGGCATGCAGCCTGTCGACCCAGCAATAATAAACAGTGTGGCCCTAGCCTTACCGGAACAGCAAATGTCTTTTTTACTGAGAAGGGTCAACGTTACCGGCGCCAGGTGGACGAAACTGGTTGAAAGGAGGTTTTATTCATTTGTCATTCAGAATTTAGTTTAATGTTTTAGTGTTAAGGAGATTTGTGATCTCTAATCCTCTAATCTTGGGTTTGGCAGTAGTACTAGCGCATTTTTATATTTTTTTATATCTGTGGCAGTAGTTGCATATTAACAGATGGCCTACGAAAAATTACTTCATGATACACATGTTTCCTGTTTTGTTTTGTTGGCTCAATATCGGAGGAAATCAAAATAGATTTTAGGAGAATATATTTTCATAAAATAAATCTCTATTAGAGATATTTATTTGACTAGAGGCAATGCAATGCACTTGTATACAAAAAGTAAATCACTCTACTTTTACTTGGCTCGATTGAATCATAGGTCTAAAGTTTATAAAAGGTTTCGAAATTACTGATATTAGTCGAGTGTACTTAACTGTTTTTAGTTCATTCGAAAGACATTTTGAATTTCAAAAAGATATGGTTTATTATATACCAAAGGATATACTTAAATTGATTCGATTTATTCCAAATTAAAGTACCATACCATAGAATGAATAAATTGTTTCTACAAATAAAATATTTAATTATTTCTGTTACGTAAGCTTACATATAATATCATCATCATCATTTCGGCCGAATGAAGTCCACTGCTGGACACAGGCCTCCCCCAAAGATCACCACAACGACCGATATGGGTGTGTTGTGGGCTCATTGGGGGGTTTTGCCATAATCGCCACGCTTGGCAGACGGGTTGGCGATCGCAGTTGAGTTGTTAATGTACTCGATGGATGCTGCTGCCCATCCTCCGACTAATCCCTTAGTCGACTTTTACGACACCCATGGGAGGAGATGGGGTGGTGGCATTCTGAGCCGGCACCACACGGCAAATATAATACACATATAATATATTAACTTTTATTTTATAAAATTAGATAAATTTCTTATCCAAAATTACACACATAAGTATTAAAATTCTGCATCTGTTTGTTTTGGTCGGTAATTTCAACTATTAGTAACATCGGGGATGTAACTCAGTGGTAGAGTGTCTGCTTCGCATGCTGAAAGTCCTGGGTTCAAATCCCAGCATCTCCAACACTCGTCTTTTGTTTTTTGATTTTGAAAATATTCTTGTCGTTGTTTGGACAATACTTTGTGTTACTTTGAGCAAATATAATAAAAATATTTTCTATCTCAGGTTTCAGTTAGTAGCCGGTAACAGTGGAGTGATATTCAACAGTGACTTGCATGTCACGGCGCAGATAAGTATGACTGTGGCTGGGAGACAAAATCCGCATTACGCACATATTACTATGGATATTCGTAAGTATAATTATGTATGGCCGTGTGGCGCCGGCTCAGAATGCCACTACTCCATCTCCTCCCGTGGCTGTCGTAAAGGTCGACTAAGAGATTGGCCGGAGGATGGGCAGCAGCGTCCTTCGAGAACATTAATATAGGTACATTTATATAGGTACTATCATATTATATTTGAAATTTGAAACTAGACCAATTAACAGATGTCAGGAACTCATTCTCTCGGCCGCCATACTCTAAGAAGTATAATAGTATAAATATATTAAATACATTACTGGATGTTAAGTTGATGTTGATAACCTAGTGGTTGACCGCTTGTCTTACATACAAGAGGGTCATAAGTTCAATCCTGGCCCGCACCTCTGACTTTTCGGATGCATGTGCGGATCCGAATTTGATTGTCATTTGCGTTAATGGTGAAGGAAAACACCGTGAGGAAACCTGCGCACCTGAGAGGGCTCCAAAATGTTCTCAATGGTGTGTGGTGTGTAGTCCGCCAACTCGCACTAGCCTAGCGTGGTGGACTGAGGCCTAACCTGTCTCATCGCGAGAAAATGGCCCGTGCCCAGCGGTGGGACAGTACTAGGCTGATTATGATGCAAGTTGATGTTGTCAGAATATTAAGATTAAAAACTTAAAGTAAATTAGGTAAACTTCATTTTATTTACTTTCAATAAGTAGATACTAATTTAATTATTTCTTCAAAACGAAATGATTTTATTTATCTTCAATGCCCGGTTGTCTCTATAAAATAACATTATTTTAATATTTATAACATGTATACGCATAGGGTATATTTTAGACCTACCTTTATGTTATCTGTGAATTACAAATAAACAATTACACTGTTTGAAAAGCAAACACACAAAGTTTAGTTACGCTTTTAAACCAATGCAAATTATACCGTAAAAGTAAGATAAACACAGTCCCGTGCAATGAACTTCGTTTTATTGCAGCAAAGACCATTTTCGGCAACTTGGAGTACCTTTTTATAACAGCAACGTTTAAATTTCAGAGGGCGCGGAGAGCAACATAACTTATCCGTGGAACGTACATAGGGGCATCGATAATGAGGATTATATTGTAATCGGCCCAGAGAGGATAGCTGTCAGGAATATGCGAATACCTACGTATTTTTTGCAACCAAGTAAGCCTTGATTTATGGGTGTGTGGAAAATTGGTTCGGCCGTTTATTTTCGGTAGCGGGATGGTTGTAGGGTTAAGCCGTTCATACATTTAGACTGCTGATTAAAATGATTACGTACACTTATTTTTTAATTATTCAAACGGTGTTCAATGATATTCGACGTGTGGACCCCGGTATAATACTTTTTTTTTATTAGTGGAAATTCTACATGAGCTTCCTTCACCCCGGGGAAGGGCGAAGGGGTATGCCGGACTCCTACCGGCTAAAACCACTGGAGCGGTCATCTTCGGCACCTAAGGGAGGCTCCAGGTCCTCGTATGATCACACTAGAGCCGCCCACTGGTGCACATCTCGGAGAGGGTGACTGTAAAGTGGTCACCCCCCCCGGGGGATTGTAAAGGATCCCCTAAAGCGTCCCACGGCAGCGCGTGACCACATGCGTGCTACCGTCTTCTCTTGGGTCGCTCGGTGTGGGCACGCAGATTCCCCTATCTACGCAACCGCGAACCCGGAGGTCCCCCGCCTCACAGTAACGGCAGGGGGTTTCAGGCGTATGGGAATTAGGCGCCAGGGCGGTTGTTACCCCAGCGCCGTCTCCTCCTTCTTCGAGCGGGGTCGGCCCTCTCCCGATCCCGTTCTGCGGTCTCCTTCTGGAGCATGACGCTCTCACAGAAGGAGACCAACCGATATAATACCTAGACCACAGAGGCAGAATAGCAGTCGTAGCTGCCCTAGGCCATGTAGTACCAGCCACCTCCGTCCCTTCTTCCCCGTGCCCACCAGTACCTTTTTCCGTAATTGGCCACCAATATCTGGCAGCCCTAGACCAGCTCGGGCCTAGTTGGCGTTATAGATGTCCGCCTCTGCCTATGGCGTCGTAAAAGGCCACAAAGGGTTGAAGACAACCTAATGCTGATAGCATTAAGGGACACAGTAGGTACCTACTACATAAATCTCTCGCTTTACCAAAAGTGGTATACGTTAGTTGGACCAAGGCCCTAACCAAGTGGTAACCGATTGATATATGTCTAAGCTAGGGTAGCAAGCAAGCTATTGGCGATCTGAGGCTCAAACGCGCTCACCGACAGAATAGTACGGCATGGCAAGGCAAAGGATTTTTTTAACTGAAATGGTTTCAATCTTTTCTCTTTTTGGCTGAGCGCGTTGTTCCTCTTCAGCGTAAACTGCCACTAACACCATATGACAGTCTACTTTTTTCGCAAAACACAACCTACTCTTGAGCATTGCACAAACCTTATGGTTTTAAGTTCAATGTTGCACACCATTCCGATGCATCCTTAGGCATGCTACCCATCGCGTTGTTGTAGCTACCTGAAGTAGGTAAACACCTAAAATGTTTTTATAAGTGTAGATGCGTTGCCCGCGTTCTACGATGGTCACGACATGAAAGCAAGGTAATTGCCCGGAGTACACTTAGTCGCGCACCGACCAGTGTCATGGCTCGACATGAATCGTAATCGAAATTCAGAAACATATTGCGAAAATATAATGCCATCCTGTGTTTATATACTGATATTGTGAGAGATAAAGACGGTTTATTTCATAAATCAATAAATACGTAACGGAAATCGATATTGTAAATAAATATTAGTTTAAAAAAACACGCTTTTGTAGATAACCGAACTAAACAGTAGAAAATAATTTTCAATAAGTTTAAAAAAACAATAGAGCGACGGCCGGCGCGCTATTTTGTAGTGCAATAATGTTCATGTCTGGCGCGTCTATATGTAAAATGTCATTGGGTAAACACCTAGAAGTAGTGGTGGCGTAACACTGGCGTGTCTATGGTTGACGCAACGAGACAGTTTATCGTCGACGGTGAACTAGTTGGTTCATAAACCAGTTGAATTTTCGACTAGTTTATTTCATAGACAGAAAAGTGTCTAGTTCTCATCGTTCACCTGAAACGGCCACCACAAGGTAGAGAAAAACACAATCTGCGGGCCCGTACCGAGCGACCCACGAGGGTAGGAGTCCAGCATGGACCTTTGCCCTTCCCCAGAGCGAAGGATTTTCATGATGAATTTCCACTGGCAACCAATAGAAGAGGTATAAGCTACCACCAACAATATAATGAGCAAGCAAGGCTCACGCGTTTGCCTAATTTACTAAGCAACTAATATGGGATTATATATAATTCATTTATCTAATAGACTTAGACTCATTCAAAGAAAATCATTTAGTCAGTTAATAAACAATTCTCTTAAATATAATCTTATTGTATGTTACTTTAATTAATTAATAAGTAATATAAATAATTTAGCAGGTCTCTATTGAAGACATTTCTATACTTCATTTATTTGGGTATGACAACAAACCAGTCTACCTTATTTTCATCATTCAATAACCTACCTAACTTTTGTATTTTGTGTAATTGACAGTGAGTAATTAAAAGTTGAATAAGAGGGTACAAATTCATATACTCTTGGTCAACTACCAAATTTTTTTTTGTGGCTAGAGTTATTAATCTCTGCTCTGGTATACACTTTAAAATTGCAAACATTATCATAGTGTTGCCAAGACTGATCTCTCATGATACTCAGAGCAGTACTAGAATAACTTGTATTTATGCCTGGTGTAGTTACACCATCTTCCAATCTCTTTTATTTCAAAATTATTGTAACTTAATTCCTTTTCTTTTATTTTTCAGATTCTGTAGACTCCTACATAATTGATGAAACTCTTCAAATGAAGCAATCCATATTGGACCACTTATCTAATGAAATTACAGCGGCACTGATGCATACTATAGTTGATAATTTTAGATTATTCTCCACTAAAATAGCTATAAAACACTATTATAAATATTATAAGAAATAACTGTTTCAAGACAGATGCAATAATTCATTCCAATAGTGTTATAAAATAACTAAAATAGAAAAACGAAATTATAAAACTGAATTAAGGTATTTATTGATAAAAAAAAAGACACAATGGTGAGGTTTTATTTAATAATATTCCTTAGAAAGCATCCCCAAGGATTCTTCAACAAACTTCTTATAAATAGCCATAAACTTTGCAACAAATGCTTCAAGGTGGAATATGGGTTTGTTACCAAGTCTCATTCTGTGTTCATAATTTGCAGCATGACTAGCAACTTGGCACTTCATAGTCATATCACAGTTACGAACCAATTCCTTTAAAAGTCCACCAAAAATCATATCTGGTGGGACTCCATGTATGATTAATTCATACAATTTTTGCCGAACTTCACCTAGTTTTTTTGGTGTCTGTTCTGATAATATCATAGAAGCAGTTTCTCTAATAAACTGTTGCCAGTCTGGTTCAGGTATCTTTTGGTCAGATGTAAATGGGTACTGCTGAACTTTACATGCTTCACACATAAGTAGTGCTCTTCTTAAATTACGGTCAGCTGATTTAGCAATACGCATGGCTAGCTCTGAAGGTATATTTAAACATTCTTTCTTGCAAACCAATTGCAGGACAGAGGCAATCTCACTCTCGGTAGGTGCAGGCACTCTTATGGTTAAACAACGTGAACGGATTGCAGGAATTACGCGTGAAATTGAGTTAGCAATGAGTATAAGGCGACATGTCGCCACGTATTTCTCCATAGTTCGACGCAACGCGTGCTGCGCATCTTTCGTTAAATCATCTACTTCATTTAGTATAACAACTTTGAATTCTCTTTGTCCAGATGAATCAATCTGATGAGTTTGGGCCACATTCTTCACCAAATCCATAATAACAACTCGATCGTGAATTCCAACATCAGTTGGGTTGACTTCAATATGATAGTTGCTACTTACCGTCATGATTTCTATTTTCTTGTTGGAAGGTGTTGTGAACGTCATGGTTTCTTGCCTAAGCCGTTCTACACCAGAACCGTAAAGTTCTCGCAGTAAGCACATAATCCGAGTCTTCTTACCGGCTCCGGAAGGGCCATACACAAGTAGATGTGGAAAATCACTTTGCTGTACAAGGCTCTTCAATCGAACCGCTTGATCTTTATGAAAATCTAGTTTCATCAAATCTCGCGGTCTATGCTTATCTACCCAAAGACTCATTGTAATAATTTAGTAGATGTCACAATATTTATACAAAAACCTACGAATTTAAAAGAATTCAAATCTGTTCACTGAATCGTAGAAGTTATATACAAAACATTCCAAAATGTCAAACAGATTTGAAAATAAGTCTAATATTTGTAACATGGCACTGTTTTTGTCTCTGTTACACCACAGCAAAATCTGTATTGCTATCCTGCCTTCACGACTCACGATGATAGCATAACATTATGTTCAAATGACATTAAAAAACGCGCGTAACAGTGTTGTAATGTGCATTACATAAAATACTATAATATCATAATATAATTATTGTTCTTCTCTTAGAATAAGGCTTCTGTAGAGTATAAATAGGGAAGATATTCCACAATTTCGCCAATGTCAAGTTTAAGGCAACGTCGTACGGTATTTATATAAATAAATCTTAACATATTCATAAAATATTTCTCAAAAATGAAAAAAATTCTAAAAAATATGTCGGCAACGTCGTACGGTTCCAAAATATTACACAAAAAGGAAAAAAAATGACAATAATATGTCAGCAACGTCGAACGGTTCAATTATTTTTCTATTACATATACGTCATCTGTCACCAACTCCGAGTACAGTAGAGATAAGAAACGTTACAGAAGCCAGGGACCTAACTGAAGATAATAAAGATCTAGAATTAGCAAATGAAAACTTGCGTCGGTCAGCCAGAAATAGGAAACCTTATCGCTATCATCATGTCAACCAAAGGATGTCCACTGTTGAACAAAAGCCTCCCCCTTAGATTTCCACAAGGAGTGGTTACATGCCGCCCTCATCCAATGACTCCCAGCGACCCTCACCAGTTCTTCTGTCCACCTCGTTGGAGGTCGTCCCACGCTACGTTTTCCGGTGTGCGGTCTCCACTCAAGAACCGTTATTATTATCGTTATAGCCGTTATTATATATATAGTATATCTTAAACATTATCAAACAAATTAGCTTTGGACATAGTGGGAGAGAATGTCAAAGTCAGAAAAAGAAGAATATTATCTGACATATTTGTCAATGTCCATTATATGTCTGTCTTTGTTAACTATTCAAAATGTGGTAGAAATAGTTTAATTAAGCTTAAATAGGTATTGATTATTATTACATTACCAAAGTTAAAGTTACTCTTTTAGTACGGATCATAGGTTTAGAAAAGCAAAACAAAATCTCTTAAAAAGCAAGCTTCGTTATTAAAAAACGTCATAACCGAGTAAAACAGTCGATTGTCATTCGGCATCGACGTCCAAATCACTCACTCACACATGCGTCCATCGAGCGCGTCTGCAACCGCATTTGCAAGGGCACGAGCCTAGCGAGTCTGGTGGATTGGTTGACGTTTACGTACGTTTTGAGTATATGACTTGTCAATACTTCTAAAAACGTATGTGTTGGTAAGCAGATGAGAGACTAGGTTTTAAGTGATCTTGAGTGAAACCTAGTCTTAAAACCTGTTGCAGTATGTCTCACTTCTTCTTCTTCTCTTATATTATGGCTCCTGTAGAGTATCTTCCACTATTTCGCCAATGTCAAGTATAAAGGCAACGTTGTACGGTGTTTAGATTAATTAATCTTTACATATCCATAAAATATTCCACATAAATGAAAAAATTATGTCGGCAACGTCGTACGGTTCAATTGTTTCATTTTCAAATGTCTCACTTCTATTTCTTATTTTCACATCTGACAGCCCTGTTGTAAAATTGTCAATGTCACAATTGCCATATCAAAAAAAAATTCTCAATGTCAGATGTTTAATTGTCTTTAAAAACGGTAGGTAAATGTTTACAAAAAAAATTGATTCATAAAGTTTGAATAAATTAAAATCGGAATCGGAAGTTTGAAAACTGAACATTAATAAGTAACGACGCATTATTGTTATTATAAGTATCTTTCTTGATCAGCGTATATAATGTCTAGATAAATAAAAATGTCAGTGGTATTCATTATTTTTCAAATCTGTATTGTTTGTTTCAATAACGCTTTTTGTGAGGAAATCAATTTGTATGGAGATGCTGGGGAAGCGTATTCAATAGAGGTTAATATAGGCCATCCGCATCAAAAGGTATGGACGAACAATTATCACAATATAAATAAAGATGTAAACAAAATCATGTTCATATGACACTCATGATAGCATCGTCATTTGGCCAGTTTCCAATTTATTGCAGCTTTCATGGATTAAGGTGGTAAGGAAAGTCGTTAAAACATTTTAATATCAGGAAAAGCAACAAAGTAATAGCCTCAATTGCTGTTTTTAAATGCACAATTGTAAAGTTGTGTCAAGAATTTATAAATTTCTGTTCAACATTAACGAATTAATTTTATTCAAGCTAAAGATATTCATTTAAAGTTGACCAGCCGTAATTCCGAAAATACCTATGTTCTTTTATATTTTTGCAGCTCAAACTATTAGTAGACACAGGTAGCACAACTCTAGCCATATCATCCTATGCTCATCAGGATCGTAATGAATACTTCCATGCAGATAACTCTAGCAGTCTCTATTGTACTGGAAAGAGTGTAAGTAATCTACTTTTAAAATATCAGATGATAAACAAAATAATGTAGATTATTGCAACTGCAATCACTGCCTGCCAAATGTGGTGATTATGGCATAACTGCCCCAATGAGCACACAACACATCCAGACTGGTTGTTGGCAACCAATCTTTTGGAGAGGCCTGTGTACAGCAGTGGACTTTTATTTTGCTGAAATGATGATACTATTGTCATTTATTGGTTATGAAAATAAGCAATTTACTAGAATTCTAAAAACACTTATGTCTGTTAACTTTTGACACAAATCCTTATCATTTAAGATGTGCTGAATAATAACCTGTTGAACAAACATAGATACTAAAAATCCAGAACTTGTCTATCTATGCAAAGAACACGTTTTTTTTTCTAAAAGTTTGTGCAGTTTGTTATTCAACATTTACTGCCTAGAGAATAGTAGGTTTTAAAGTGTATTTCTGCTTAGTTTACCAATTTTTGGTCATTTACTTATCAGGTTTGGTGCAGCTTGGGAGAAACTTAACTGCGGCTGAGATTATAAATTCTCCAGATTATATATTATGACTGTCTTATGTTATCTGAATGTGTTTGTTGAATTGGATTTTGAACAACAGATTCATGTGTTGCAGCATAGGCCAATATTTTTTTAATCAGTTTGCAGGTTTTTTGATTTTAGCTTAAAAGAAAATGATTTGTTATATTATTATGGGATTTGTTGGATGAGAGTGGCATGTAACTGCTCATTGTAGAAATCTAAGAAGGAGGCCTTTATTTAGCAGTAGACATCCTTTGGATGATATTATTATCTTATTAACAGACTTGATCACAGACAGAACTTAAAATGTAATGTGTCTGGTCAGCCCTGGAGCTGGATACATATTAGGGTAGATTGATAATAGTTCATAACAAACATACTCATAAATTTTTAGATGTTTTGAAAGATTTTAAGGTGTAAAAAGAAGATTCTATTAGAATCAAAACGTAAATTTCATTATTAACTTTAAAAAATGTGTGGGTGTCCTTAAAATATAGTTCTTTTTTTGGAAATTCTTTATTTATATAAGCTATAAATTGTACTGCCAAGCACTATAACAAATAAAATGGTAATATATATATATAATTAGAAACCAGTTTCAGGCTTAAACGGGAAGACCCTCAATCATGAGTTTTTTGCGCAGCAGTATTGTGAGCGTAACTTCGGGGTCTTAACTGACAATACAATATTTAGAGGAAGAACTTAAGTTTAATTTAAATAAAATATCTGTACTGTATCTTAAATTTATGGTGCAGTATTGAATCTAACAAAACATCTTCACAACTATATTTACAGGTTCAAGCAGCATATTCTCAAGGGACGTGGGTAGGGCAACTTGTATCAGATTTTATACTGTTCCCTTCATTGACTGCTATACCAGAAGTGAGGTCTGACTTTGCACTTATAACACAAAGTCACGACTTTTTCGTTAATGACTCAAGATGGCAGGTAAGCAGAAGAAATCATATTAATTTATTGAAATTAAAACTAAAAGAGCTGTTTATTATGTTTAATTCTATTTGAATTATACTTGCCCTGTAAGTTTGTCATTGGTTTAATGCAGGTGAAGTATAAGTTATATCTCTATCTCTACCCCTTTGGGGAATTCAGATGTTGTTATATATAGACACTGATCTAAATAATATCTTCAATAACATCAGATTGAAAAAAGATAGTTAAAAAATATTATCTTATTTTACAGGGTTTGCTTGGACTAGCATACCAGCCAGTTGGGGCTTGGGGAAATGAAGGCTCTGTGGAATCCTGGCTGGATTCAGTTGACCGCACCTTAAACAGGCCAATGTCATTCCATATGAAACTCTGTGGTCCACTTAGTACAACAAATACAACACATTATGGTCATTTCAAAATTCTTGGTATGTATTTTATAATTATGTTCTCTTGCCAATTCTGGACTCGATTTTAACATGAGTGAATCAGATTTAATATGACAAAATAAATTATGCATTCATCATTACATTAACGAGGTCTCACATTGGCCGAAAACATAATAAAACAAAAAAAAATCTCACTACGAAAATCCATATTCAAAATTACCGATTTTTTATCCATTTTTGTTTTAAACGAAATATGGTGCTGATTAAAAACCAGAACATTAGATAAATAATACTCCTTAATCCTAATCCAAAGGTCTGACAATGCGTTTACATTGCGTGGCGTTTTTTTAATCACCAATATTGTATTGAGATAAAAATAGTTTTATTGCTTCATCATTCCGGCCGAATAAAGTTCATTGCTGGACACAAGCCTCCCCCAAAGATCGCCATAACGACCGGTCTGGGCGTGTTGTGTGCTCATTGGGCGGTTTTGCCATAATCGCCACGCTTAGCAGGCGAGTTGGCGCTCACAGTTGAGTTTTTGTATCTTAATTAATCAAGTATTTATTCTATTTATTCAATAACTAGCGCTTTGTCCGCGACTTCGCTTCGAATTAAGAATTTCCCATACAAACTTTAACACCCCATTTTAACCTCTTCAGGGGATGATTATTATGCCTATGTCGTTCCCCAGGGTTCAATCTATCTCACACAAAATGCATCAAAATCGGTTCAGGGCTTTAGCCGTGACAACGTAACAGACAGAAACACTTTCGCATTTATAATATTTTAGTATATTTTGCAGTGATATCCTAGTAGTTGAACCCTTGCCTTTCACAGAGGAGGGTCTGTGTTCGATCCCCGCCCGCACCTCTGACTTTTCGGATTCATGTGCGGATTAGAATTTGCTTATCACTTGCATTAACAGAGAAGGAAAACATCGTGAGGAAACCTGCACACCTGAGAGGGCTCTAATAATGTTCTCAATGGTGTGTATAGTCCGCCTACCTACACTAGGCTGGCTTGGTGGTCTAAGGCGTAACTTTTCTCATCCTGAGAACAGCAATGGGACAGTAATAGGCTGTTATTTTTAAATTTAAATCTAAATCTTTTACATAAATACTTTACTCCTATAAACTTTAGTGACATTTCCTTAACAGCCATCGTTTTTGGTAATTCTATAAATTTATAATCACTCATAATAAATAATAATAGATGTATAGGCGCTCAGGCGCAGCGCAAATCAAAAACAATGTATTACGACACTAGCTAACAAAAACAAACTTGCTTACAAAATATATGCGTATATGATACGTATATATATGTATATTATGGATAGAGCACCGCATTGTGGTGTGTGGTGTGTGGTGTGTGCCACGCATTCAAACTAACAGGTTTTGTATAGCTTGATCTGTAGCCGAGTATTCGAGTATGTAAAAGAGAGCGATAGAACGACAAAAAGTACTAAACTCTCTCGCACGCTGAGAACCGACCCCTGCGGAACCCCGCACGTAATCTCCCTCCACTTCATGCTACCGTTCCTCGCTACGTAGCGAATGTGCCTATCACGCAGATAGGCCCCTATGGTGCCCTGCAGGTAGGCATCGATAATCGCTAATCGCGCCCCACGGAGTTGTTGAAGGCGTTGACGCTGTCTAGACTGATAGCCAACGCCACCCTACCCCGCTGGGACACTGCCTGTTCTAACAGCGAGCAGACGCGAAGAATCGCGTCGATTGTGGACCGCCGCGGCCGGAAGCCATAGTGACTTTCAGCCAGGTCGGGACCCACTCGTGACTGGTGCTTAACGAGTCTTCGAGTAATTATTCTCTCGAATAGCTTCGAAGCCTCGTTGAACAGACAAATGAGATGGTACGCGGAAGGAGTCTCCGCGGGACTTCCTTCTTTCCTCCACAGAATCAATCCGGCTTCCTTTCAGCTGGACGGGAACATGCTTGTCAGTTATTTCTGGCGGACCTTATCACAGGTTACTATGTAACCTAGCTAAGACGCCAGATCTGGATGTGAATTTGTTACTCTTTGGTTTGACGATCTATCCCTAAATTGTAAAATTCTATTTCTGTAACAGACTTTAGCACACTTTTTGAAATAAATATTATTATTATTATTATTTCGTTCGTCTTATTCCTGGTTCCCTCCTTCCCTTAACTCCTCGTTATTGCAATATATCTTCTTTAGCATTCCATTACCAATCAGACGCACACTTCGACCTCGCCAGCGTCCTCTATTTTCGATACCTCAAACGTCTACTGTAGATCTTAAGACCAGTCCATTGTATCTAGCCCTTACGCACATTAATAACATATTAGCATATGATGAATCCTTAGATACCTTTACAAGCGCGTAACTGCGATTCCTGAGTACTGCTACTCGGTACCTCGAGTCTATTGCTATTGCTTCCAGCACAATTTCTTTATGCTAAGGTATATCTAATTATTATTGTTTCTTATTCTATGCTTTTGAATTCTATGTATCTTAAATTATATCTTGTTTTCGCTCTCTTCATGGGTTTATATCCCCTGTGGGGGGACTTCGTTGGTACCGGCCGCGGGATGCCAGGTGTTTTGATAGGCGAGGGCAAGGGTCCAACACGCAGAGGCCCTTTATAGAATTTTAATCTAAAATGTAATGGGACACTAACCGGGACCTCTCCCTGGCTACACTATAAAAATGCTGTCTTGGATTGTCTCCGGAGTTTTAAAACTCCGGTTGTATAAGATGGAAACTACAATTATAAGGTCTATTGCATTGGGTGTTAATTGGATTAAATACTTCTAAAAACTGAAAAAACGTCGTCGCCTTTCCACATTTATGGTGAAATTCTGTGGTAGACGGTGACTCGCCACTCACAAGATTGGCCCCTAAATGGCCACCACTACAAGTGACTGGGAGCACTACCGGTGTGAGCGGCTAGGGGTGTCGAGAGGTCGATTTCACCATCGCGCGTCTCGAAGACTCGGAGCGGGATTCCCCGTTATTATGCCATTAGACACTTCCACCCCCGAGCATATTGCTCTGGCGGCCCCCTCTGATCGGCCAATAAAGACCAGCCAGAGTTGAGAAAAAAAGAAGACCAATAAAGCTAAGCCGGAGACAAGGCCCTGACCGACTCTGGAGCATTTGGGTACGCAGTGTCGTCGCCACTCACATTCAGCTCGCCACAAGCTGCCCAGCGTTCTGTAAGCTTCTTAATAGATCTCCTTATGATATACTTTTTTATATCAAAAGGTAGGAAGACATCAAGCAGCTGCTTTAATCTGGTTAGATAACGACTGCCTAGAGGGGTTGTATCTTGTTGTTATTATTATGATTCAAATGATATGTT
The DNA here is from genome assembly GCA_947459985.1 of Diloba caeruleocephala. Lineage (NCBI taxonomy): Eukaryota > Metazoa > Arthropoda > Insecta > Lepidoptera > Noctuidae > Diloba > Diloba caeruleocephala. Next base: position 17,780,188 of record OX381615.1, read on the forward strand.
TATTATGATTACTTGCCATTTGACCGACAACTTGTATGTGTAGCATATACTGTTAATATAAGTTGGTTAGTAAATAAATAATAATAAGAGATTTGGTAAAATTAAAGAAATATAAGTTAGAAAATGAATAACATTATTAATTGAATTACAGATGACTACACGCCGATAGAAAATTACAACAAAACATTTCGAACACCAATCTTGCGTAAACGTTGGTATGAAGTTGGTGTCATATCGATCAGAGTCATGACTTCAATAAAAACTCGAGCAAATGAAAGCAAAACAGTTGAAGATACAGTCAAAGATCCTGATGCTGACATGTGCTTGAAACTGAATGCTGTAAAGAGCATTGTTGACAGCGGCACTACTAATATTAAAATGCCAGATAATTTGTTTAGACAGGTAATTTTATTTTAACTGATATCTGATCCATAGATCAAAATATGTTTATTCATGTAAACCATTTAGTAACCCTGCAGGTAGAAGACTAAATAATCTCCTGAAAGATGGTAAGTTTTATTTTCAAATGGAAATCAAGTCGGATTAATTTGTGTACTCCTATTTATATTCTCGTATCAATTCTCAATTCAACTATATGTATAATCGGCCGATTAAAACTCAGTAGTGTGCTAGCTCTCTTACACACTTTGAATATTCAGCTAGTTAGTTACTACATTCCAAGCTGTAGCTTTTGTTTTTTTTTTATATCGTATAGGCTGACTGAGATCTGATCTGCGACTCCGAAATGAACGAGAGATCTGGATTTTCAGTATCAAAGGATCATGGGCTGCGACGAGACTTTAGTGCAGACATCTGATGTCACAGAGATGCACTTATAAAAAAGGGGGTGCAGCCGCCGTTGAACCTTTTTTTCTGTTGTTACTCTTAGTAATGATTGAGTGATGAAAGGTGGGAAGATGGTAGAGAAACTTCAGACACACACTGGATAGCTGCACCGTTGGGGGACTAGTCCGAGGACTGCGGGGACGCCCGAGTCCCCCGGTGAAGTCCAAGAAAGTCTACCCCGGCGGGCCCTCTTCTGGTGGGGTAGCCATTCCGATGTGGCTAGCATACTACTTGAGTCCCCATCTACCTGTGTTCGGCCAGCGGTGCACCGTGCCTCAGGTTGGCCGACCTGCAGTGGAACAACGGTTTCAACCCATCCTTTCTTTATGTGGCTAAACTGAGTAGCTTACTGGAACACGGCTAGGCCGCTTGTCGACACGACTTTGTCTGGTGATGTTCACAAGCCGTCGGCCGGTACCATGTGTAGAGATTTACACGTGTGAGAAAATAATGCGATAGAAACCCGATGATTATTATTTTTAAATTAAAATAATGATACATTATTATAGTTATTACAATATTTGTGACTACGTTGTTCACATTTTTTTATTAGATTGCTCATACATCTGTCCATTTGCAATAGCCAATTATCTCAAGTAAAAAGTAGAACGTAGAACCTCATTCTTTACACTCAAGGACAGTGCCGGGCACTATATAATTTCTTACTGCACAATATACATTACTTTTCCGATTGGTCACTTACACGTCTTGCACAGATGTAACGGATGCCTGTTAGCCCAAAAATATGAGTCGCGCTGAATTATATTCATGCTGTTACGAGTTGCTACAATAGATTAGCTGGTCGCAGTTGAGCTAAGAGCTCCTAAAAACTTGGTTTTTGTTTCTATAATCCATTAGGATTTCTTCTATGTCATGAGTACAGTTTACAGACATTAATCTCACGTTCACAAAAACTCAGACTTAGAAGAACTATCTGTAGGTTTTGCAAATATTTGTTCAGTGCAGCAATTGATTCTGCGACACGTTGCCGCAGAAAATCCAGCGACAGTCGATTGAAATGTTCCGTCTGCGAATACGAACGACCTATATTTATGTAACGTATATATTTTGTATGTTTTAGGTTGTTGATGAATTAAAGAATATATTTCGGAATTCACAAGTGCTTATATTCGACGAATTCTGGTATCAGGAAAAGGTAAATATTTGTTATTTTATACATATTTTTCGTCTTCCACGTCGTAGTGATTTTTGGGTCCACCGCCTCGAAAATGGTTGCGTTTACTCATAATCGCAGTAGTCTTCGCCGCACAAAATCTGGAAATGCCACCTCGCTAGCACGTTGTTTCACTGCTGAACAAAGGCCTCCCCCATAGATTTCCACAATTGTGTTCATCATATTGGGGGGGATTTGCCACTACTCACGGAATAATAGTTGCTGTTCCATAGAAGGCACGCTGTTGGCCATCCGTCTGGTGCCTTAGTTGCTTTTTATGACATCCACGGGAGGACATGGTAAACGTAGAATATTGTAATAGAAAGAAAAAAGAAAGAAAAAACATTTATTTGGGAACACAAATGAGAAAACCCAATAAAAGAACGTATTTAAACAATAATTTATTAAAACAAACGAAAACTACCACTATCACTACTGTGTCTCACATCTGCGTCAAAAAGGTTCAATACAGCAATATGATTAATATCTCAGAATAATGTAGATAAAAGCACTATCAGTAATAGGTATGATTTAGTAATATTTGAAATTTATGGTTTAATGTGGTAATTGTAACACAATGTTTGGTAATATTATAAAATTTTATACTAGATCCCATGAATGATGAATGGACTTCAGCCAAACAAAATGTTGGCTGTACTAATTTCGTTTTATATCTACTGTTATAGTAATTACTAGATGGGACCCGCGGTATCAACTGCCGTATAGTAAAAAAATATATATATTTACATTGTTACTTCGGCAAGTGTCTACACTAGACATAGAGTATATATATTGGATTTCTTGGGTTTAATTTTTTTTGCGCGGAAGACTAATTATTTTTCTGCAACAAAAGTAGCCTAAGTTATTCCTTATAACATCAGCTATCCGCCAGTCAAAGTCCCGTAGAAATCGGTCCAGTCGTTTCGGAAATAAGTGGGTAACAGACAGACGACAAAAAAAATAGATTTTTTGTTATTGGTACCGTATATACTTTCATATCTCATTGGTGTCGTAAAACGAGACACAATTAAAAATCTATTGTGTCTACACGGCTGCCGGCAATTGAGACGCGCGCGAGGATATGCATTTAGTAAAAAGCTGTTATTTTGACATTACAAACAGACACTTAAATTTTATTTATTTGTATAGTTGTTGTGAACTTAATCAATCTTTTTTATAACATATTGTTTGTCTGGTTTTAGGCTGCATGCTGGCCAAACCCTCAAGTATGGACATTACCCTGGCTGGCCATAGATCTTCTTAGTGCTGATGCGGATAACCAGTATTTCACGTTAGAAATACCGCCTCAGGTAATCATACTTAGATCCACAGAACATAAAAAGATGGAAGCAGTATAGAGTTACTCGATGGATGGGGTTTCATTTGGGTTTCCCGACATTTGATATGATACTCTTGACTATATATAGAATCCCCCGGCACAAGTAAAGTAGATTCTTAATTTTATTGATCTTATAAATAGATTATTAATTGTACTAATCTAATTGGAGTGTTTGCGTAAATGAAACAACAGATCTTTAAAACATCTTTTTTTTTTTCAGATCTAGTATTAGGCATCTAATCTAACGCGGACTGGACTGCCCGGGCGTTTTTAATAAGTTAATTCAAGAGGGTATGTCCATATTATGCGAGCTTGCAAGCGAGCGAGATTTCTATGAAACTATTTATTTTCAATAACTACTTATTGGACGGTATGCGCAATAAATAGTTATTGAAAATACATAGTTCTGAAATACTTTATTGAATGGTAAAGATTTTCTTGTCGGTTTATGTAATTTTTTCGAAATAATTTATGTTATTACCAGTTATCGGATATTCTGGTGCAATTATGCTCAGATTGGGAACTTGCAGAATGCAGGTCCATAGACCTACCCTCTTGAATTAACCCAATTACTTGGTCAGCAAGATTATACAATTGGTTAGCACGAAAATAATATCCATAAGCTATAAATGTCATAGTAGGTTAAGATGCGGCTGGGATGCCCCTTGAGCCACACGTATGTCGCGAAAATGTATACACAGCTTGCATCAACTTTTGGACAGCTAATATCAAATTTAATCAACCTTAGAGTTAGATAGATGGTCTTTTGCTGCCCACAAGTAGCGTCTTAACTCACTACTTTACCGAATCAATATTTGGCTTGAAATTATGTGTTATTATAATATCCAATATGGAATCAAATAAGTTACACGTAAACACTTGTTTTTGTAGAACTACATGCGGGTAGTGGGAGTATACAACAGCAGTGACAAGAGTGGGAGAGTTTCGGAGTATTGTTACAAGTTAGGACTGGAGGCGGGAGGAGCTGAGACTGTGCTCGGCTATACCGCCATGGAGGGATTAGAGGTGGGCTTATTTGAGTATTATTGATATGTGTAAGTAATGCGATACCAAATAACACCCTTAAGGATCGAACAGGGTTCTTGTTACAGTTGATAAATATTGGGTTAGTTGGAAAGGGTGTACTAAGCCGCGGCCAATTTAAAGTGTCACTGATGTCTGTTTCACAGTAAATGCCTCATCTTATAAAACGTACAATTTTATTTTCATACATAAGAAAAATATGCCCCGATTCGTGCGGTGAGTGACCGGTGGGTACCGTAAACCCATTCCCCCTTATATTTACCCTCGCCCCCTAATAGGTCAGAAGCGCATCAACGACTCCAACGGTATTCCGGGTGTTCATGGGTGGAGCTTTCCATCAGAGTCCTGGAAAACAAATATTAACAAAATAAAAAATATAATTACTGTTAGAACCCATGCTTGGTTGCAGGTTTGTGTTGGACTTGAGAGTAACGATAAAAAGGATTAAAATTATAGTCAAATATATTTTTGGACCTGAATAAATTAGTTTTCCTAGTATTCACCGAAAGTTGCTAGCATTGTATTATTAATACTATAATCATAAAATTACTGTTATGTACGACATCTTATCGATTCAAAGCGGAAGCTAGAATGTTAAATGGTTCTGGTGAATATTAAAATAAAGCTTGTTTAGTGTAGACTTTTAAGAAGTTTAGACTCTTTCTCCCTGCATTGTCCTCACATTACCATAATTTCGAGAACATTGTACCAATATGATTTAAAAAGAGTAACCATGGAGTTTCTTGTCTGTTCTTCTCCATAGGAAATCCACACCTTGGAACGAGGCAACTAAAGTCTAGACTATTCATAAGTGACTATAAATGGTTTTACATGAATAAAAATATTTTTATCTTTATCTTTAAATACAAACGCGACTGTTATTTGATTCGCGGTATAAGGCTATGTCGCACAAATGTCCTCGGGGGTCGCGGGCGCGCAGATTGGGGAGTCTGCGTGCTCACACCGAGCGACCCCCGGGAAGACGGTGGAGCGCACGTGGTTACGTGCCGCCGTGTGCGCAGCACAGCGCAAAGCGAGCCTTATGGGGATCCTTTACAATCCTCCCCATAAAGTGCCTGGGGGGCGACCTTTTTACTGTCGCCTTCCCTCCGCTAGAGGGGGTGACCGCTTTACAGTCATCCCCTCTGTGATGTGTCTAAAGGCGTGGCACCAATGGGCGGCTCTAGTGTGATCTTACGAGGACCTGGAGTCCCCCTTCGGTGCCGAAGATGACCGCTCCAGTGGTTTTAGCCGGTAGGAGTCCGGCATACCCCTTCGCCCTTCCCCGGGGCTAAGGAAGTTCCATGTAGAATTTCAACAGGACAACAATAAAAAAAAATAAGGTCATTATGACTATCTCGCCGCGCCGGTTCACGCTCATGTCGGCGCTTATTATAACCGTGTCACCATAGCTATGTATGTCTGTTTGTTCTCTATAAATGCCTTATTGTATTTACTTGTTTTGTTCTCGTCACTTGTTTTATTTTGTATCTTTAGCGTTGCTTTATTTAATAGATAATTGGTTTAATTAAAAAATATTATCATTGGCATAGTAGCTGGCATCACATCCGTGAGTGACTATAGGGTATAGTTGAAAATCAGCGCCAAGATTCTGTCTGGCACTTGCTGAAATAGACCCTGTTCAGCACAACCGCGAGGCACATGCAATTGTTTTACTTTTTTTTTTATCTTTGGTTGTATAATTACACTTATCCTTTTTTTTGTATATGCAATATATTGTATTGTCTCTCTTATTCTGGCTAAATAAATATTTTCTTTCTTTATTTATGTCATAAACGTTTTTCCAAGATCATAATAACTGAAAGGTATGTCTTACGTGTGTTTACAATAATAAAAGCCTTTTTTTTGCAGGTGCTATTCAACAGGTCATCCGGCTGGATTGGTTGGCAAACATCAGATTGCGGAGCAAACACACGCATTTCGGGCCCATACAATGCATCTCACTCTCTCAAATTATCATGCCAATTAATAAGGCCAGCTCCAGACGTAGCTATATCAATAAAAGCGGCCCAATGGGCGCTATGTGCGATATCCATAATAGCCGCGGGTGTATTACTCTATTTATTAGCTCCATGTGTTAAAACGTTTTTCGTTAGAAGATTACCGACTTCGCAGCAAATTTCGCTGTCGCAAGCCGCGCTGGTTGAACAGGAAATTTCGTAATCCTGTAAAGATTAGTGCATTTTTTAAAGTTACAGATGATGTTTACTTTTCAAAGTAAACTAGTTACTCGTTTGTCTGACTATGACATAAAACTACTAAATTGTATTTTTGTCGATTTCTAAATGTTACCGACTTTTTTTATGATGGTATGTATGGTTGTGTCATGTAAAGCTGTCTGATTTGGTTTTAGACTGTTTCTGGCTAATAAACGTGTCTGATAACGGTGCATCGACAAATGAGATGCAGAAGAACATGATACCATCTATACTCCTATAAAAACCTTTTTAACTTGTTAAAAATGGACACAAAATTTGATCTTCTAGAGTCTTGACTAAAAGGACCGATTGACGCCTTTTTATACTGGTTTAAAATTTTAATGTGACCTCATTCAAACTTAGATAGAATATTAAAACACTAAGCGCCGGTGTACCATAAAATACACCCAAGTGCTTTATTACACAGCCCACTGTGTCACAGACAATATAGAGCCTTTTCTGGAAGAACATAAGCGACATTTGAAATGAATAATTAAACGCGCAAGTAAATAATTTTTGCAAGCTGAATTTATTATTATCTTACGCAAAAGTGATTTATTGTGGTTTTATTTGAGCCTTTTAATTATTATATCACCTTTTAATGTCGGGGAATTGTACCCTTTGAAAATATTTATAGAATATTCCTGCTATAAAATAAGTGAAATGTCGCTTAAGGTATTCTTTCCGAAAAGGCTCGATATTTATGTGACTTGAGATTTTCGCCATTCACCAGTGACACACGACTTGAGATTATCGCCAGGCCAATTTATCGCTCATGACACCGTTTCATATGTTTTATACTGTTAACCCAGTGGTTACCCGTTATGCGTAACCCGTTTCTCAGTAGAAACGGTATGTGAACGGCGAAAATCTCATGTCGTGTGTGTTTCCAAGGGTACACCCGACTTTGGAATAGACGTTAACTAATACACTTTAGTGTATTTTTAAAATTATGCACTGGCGTTGAATGTATTAATCAAGTATTTCGCATGACTGACTTTAATTGTCAATTGTCTGCGAGTGACGCCAGGTGAAAACACTTGAATATTAAACGAACTGTAATAAATAAATAATAAAGTGATTTTAATGCCATTGAAATAATGGAGAGCTTTTTGTGATTGTCTTCATAATACTAGTCTAGCATTTTTCGACTCCCATCACTGTTTAACCCGCTTTCAAGCAATTAGCCGCGTACTGACTGAGCGAGCAGTCTCGCGAAGCAGCCTCGGACGTTTACCGTGCGAAGCAGACTCCAGACTAAAGATTCATTGCACGAGGTTGCCGCACACCGCAACTTAGGGTACCTGCGCATGTACGGAAAGCTGTAGCTACCGCTGCTTTTATACTAATTCTTCGACTTAAACAGAAAAAGACACAGAAATATAAAAGTTTTAGAACTTTTGAAAATAGGTATGAAAATAGATTACACGCTGGATCTAAATTGTTTGACGAATTGGGGCCATCGTATTTAGATTAAACACATCACAGTTGTGTGTGACTCATTCAGCAGCGCATACATCTTTTTGGTCCTTCGAACCGGATACAATCTTTTTGGTCCTTCGAGCCTCAAGATTGTAAGTGTTCTGCGTTTGTTAGTGCGGTGGCGAATCGGTTGGGCTGGCATCCCAGAAGCAGGTTTTACCAGCTCAATTGAGAAGGCGCATTGGCCGTACAGAGGACACGGACTACGAAGATCAGCATCAACCATTCAGTAGCAAATACACCATGTAACTGTATTAATTTAAGACGCTTTTTTTATCGAAGCAAACATAATCGCATAATAAAATAAACATAAGGCGATGCAGCGCTTACGTTTTCCTCGGGCGAGGAACGTCCTGACCGTCCGACCATGTGCCTGGCGCGGCAGCCTCATGAAGCTGCTCGCTCAGTCAGTACGCGGCTATTGTCTTAACGTCCAAGTCTTTGCAAGAGTCATTTTCTTAATGTAAGTAATTCATAAATTAGTGATCAGAAGTGGGTTACACTAGATTAATTTATTTTGTATGATGGGATTGTTAATTATTGCAATTCTTACTTAGGGCTAAAATTAAAAAACAAACATTGTTTTTTTAAAGAAATATTTGGTCTTTCCAGTTTAAGCCTTACATATTTATAAGATTTATTAGTAGATTTGAATAATACCTTATACCAAAATTCGAAAATAGTAGTGTGATAAATATAATTATTATATTCAGAGCATTGCGTAAATTAGTTATTTACTCTAAAAGAGAAGTGTTCTATTGTGTAAGTCTGAATAGGTAGACAGGTATTAGGTTAATCAAATATTTTTAATATTACTTCTTAAAATTTTATTCTTTCATAGTTTTAATGAATAATTATAGAGTGTGGCAATACTTTAGTTGTATAAAAATCCAGAAAGAATTATTTGTGAACTGTCCATGTTTAAACTATTATTATTTACAGCATAAGTATTTTCAGAACAAAATAATATATTTTCAATTAAACAAAAACACATTATTTAGAACCGAATGTGACTGTATCCTTACTATCGTATAGACATAACAAAATATCAGTATTCTGGCACTTGCAAATATTTTTTACGTAAACTTTTGTCATATTTACTGTTGTCGATAAGAAAGTATTTACACTAAGTATATTTATTAGTATAATAGTGTATGTGACTTAATTATAAGGTTTTTTTCTTCTTTTGTCTTAGCTTTTTGTCAAAATGATTTTATCACAATAATTGTAGTACATAATCGATCGATCACATTCATATAATATCAATAGATTTCGCTACATACTCATTGCGATATCTGACAATACAGTTGCTATGCTGCACTAAACGACAAATGTTTAACGAATTTATACAATTCGTTAAATATCCTATAACGTAACGGACGACAAACAATTTAAACTTTTAGTGGGAAAAATATTTTCCAACATTTGTCGCTTAGCTTGCTTTAGTCTGCTTTAACACACACGATACTATATAACACGATACGATATATATTCGGCGATTTGATCACTTTTCGGAAGCTCGGTGCAGCGTCTGAACTCAACTCCGCACATTTGTTTGTTTACTTTTGGAAGCTAGATGCAGTTATTATATATATACTACTCTGTCAAGAAAGTAACGGGAAAAGATCAATAATACACAAAATGTTTGTTATTCATCCAAATTTATTTTATCACCTTCAAAATATGCTCCTTCAGAAACGATACACTTACGCCAACGAATAATCCAATCATCAAAACATTTTTTAAACGCTGTTTCCGGAATTTAGTTCAGTTCGCGCCGCGAATTCTTCTTTGTGTCTTCTACCGATTGAAAACAGGTGCCACGAAGTGGTAATTTGAGTTTAGGAAAAAGGAAGAAGTCGGCTGGAGCCATATCTGGTGAATATGGTGGTTGCTCGATGGTATTTGTTGAGTGTTTGGTCAAAAATTCAATCAAATGGTGCAAAATCCAAGAATTTTCTTTCCACAAATCTGACCATTTTCTTCGAATTTGCTGTCTTAAATGCCTCATAACGCTCAAATAATATTCTTTATTTACCGTTTGACCTTTCGGCAAGAATTCCGAGTGCACAACACCGCGATAGTCAAAGAAAATAGTCAACATGACTTTGACTTGATCGACTTGGGCGTGGTTTTTTCGGTTTCGGTTCAGTTGGAAGGCGCTACTCCAAAGCTTGTTGACTAGTTTGCAAACTCGTAAATCCACGTCTCGTCACCAGTAACAATGCGTTTCATGAATGTTGGGTCGGAATTGACTCGTTCTAGCATGTCCTCAGTGACTCTCATGCGATTGAGTTTTTGAAGAAAATCAGGTCTTTTGGGACTAGCCGAGCGGTAACATGTTTCATACCCAAATGATTAGTTAAAAATGGTACGGATTGACTCGTGAGATACAGAAAGTTCGGCGGCTGTCTCTCTCAAAGTTGAATGAGGATTCTCAGTCATTATTTCCTTCACTTTTGCGATGTTAACTTCAGTTGCAGACGTTGGTGGCCTACCAGAGCGAGGCAAATCTTCCACATCTCGACCACTTTTGAACGCTTTGTACCACTCATAAGCACGTGTTTTTGATAACGTTGATTCACCGTAAGCCTTCTGTAACATTTTCAGTGACCCCGAACACGAAATTCCATTGGCGATGCAAAATTTAAGACAAACTCTTTATTCGGTGTTTTTGTCCATAATGAAATTCGCTATACACACTAATATGATATAACTAAAAACAGCACTGTATTTAATATAAACAACAGATGCAACTCGTACTCCGCGCCAAAATGGAAAACAGTTGTGCCAATCTAACAACAACAATAAAAACAAAAATTTGAATTTGGAACCATAAAAAAAACATCCATTCCCGATACTTTTTTGACTGAATGTATATAAATATATAATAACGGTCTACGTTCAAATAAAAGACACGAGCGCGTGCAGCTACCCCGACCTCTTTCCCCCTCGATGTAGTTTTCCGCCAGCCGATGCAGCATCGATAGAATCGCTAAAACGCGTGATTTTAATAGCACACTGGAACGCAGCATACGCCAAAACGTATGTATTTATAATCATATATATATATATATATATATCATTCTTACAGAACGTGTGTATGCCACTTATCTAAAACGGTCCGTATAAAGTGGGTCCCTGCATGGTTTAGATTTACAATTGGACCCAGTAGATGGCGCTGCCATCGGGTTTGCATAAACCAGTCTGTGCGAAGCTAGGGCGGGCAGCTAGTCTAGTATAATTATAAAGTATCGTTTGTGCATCGGCCCATAGGCATCTATATTTCATCATCACACATTACGGTTGTAATCTCTACTAGACATAATTCTGATCCTTTGGCTGTTTTTCCTCTTATAGGTCTTTAGAACGTAACTAAAACATGGTATATTATTGTAATGACTAAATTTGGGTAAGCGTATTGGTATACGGGAAGGAACATGTGTATGATCTTGGAATTATGAAACTCTAGTTACTAGTTCTATATAAATTTATTTATCAGAAGATAATACAATTTGCTTTTTCTACAATCGACAACCGTGCTGACGGCAGCCCGAATTCATTCTCATCTTTTATTTTCTCTGTCAAAATGTTCTCATAGAATAAAAAAATGTTATTTGAAATAATTATATTTATTATTATGCATGATAAAACAGTTTGCCTGAATAATGTACAATCGCGAGCAATAATGATGCCTATCCCTGGATTCAAAACTGCCAAGCACAGCTATACCGAACTCCTGAGTCCATAGTCACATATTTTAACTGTCATGACCTGGGTCAGATAATTATTACTGTCGGTTTTAAATCCTTTGGTTACACATATTGGGGTTATCTGTGATTGGTATATTGGATTAGTAGTACATTTTATTGCACGCAAGGCCGAGTTTATGTGGAAAGCTGGCAGCTGGCGCCAACCTATTAGCAGCACAGACAGTCGACATGGAATAGTCGACAGTTTTCTTATGTTGTAAAATGGTACCAACTCTTCTAGAGCTTCTGTGCTAGAGGAAACTAATTCATGGTTGTGCCATATTAAGCATACCTGGTTTAATAGTTTCAGATTGAGTTTTTCGAACTACAGATGTCGATGGGTTTTTATGCATAATATTCAAGTTTTCGGGTATCGATACATAAGTACATTACACATTTTAAAACCATGTTCTTGAAAACTAATGACAGCTTGCTAATGTGATATTTGTCGAAAAATACTAACATTAATGACCATAAGTAAGTACTTACTACTAATAGTCAATGTATTATAAGTTAATATAATTTGACTACGCTTAACTTTAATCATAGAATTGACTTAGTCATCCATTTATAATGTATATGTACATAGCCTTTTTTTAGTATGTGCTATGAATCCATACACATTTTGAAAACTGCATGAGTATTTTAGCTGTAATGCTTATTTTATTCACATTCAAGGTTTTGACATATATTTCCATTTATTTTACTAAACTGGAACTCAATACAATCTTGCCATACGCATATTCTCTAACTAAAATGCATACTAGTTTGTATGTTTGAGGCTCTATCACGCTCAAACGGTTGAACGTATTTAAGTGAAATTTGGTACACAGCTAGATTATGTCGTGGAATTTTATTTCGTAGTTATAGTCGTTAGGAGTTTAAATAGTTCTTTTGTGGACAAAGCTGGAGCACAGCCAGTATTAAATAATGTCACATGGTCTTTGTACAGCGCTTCGCCAACGATACTTTCGCTAAGCGTCTACACAGCTAGGATAGTGGCCCAAATAGTCGCGGTGCACTCGCGCGTTTCACAAACGTACGTTTGTATCGTATCGCTGCAAAAACTCTCCGTGACACACGCACCCTAAGTTGGAGTAATAAACTTCGTTACTATGTTTTGCTTAGGTTTGTATATTTTAATTGCTACGATACTTACGTAACATATAAACGTAAACGATAACCTTTAATTCTCGAAGACAAAGCTGTACCTACTGTCATAAAGCCACAAACACAATTATTCTGTTTATATATTTTCGTCGAAATAAATTCAGCAATAAGTTTTTGTGTATATTTTTATTGTGTTTTAAGACAGTCATGATCGTACATGAAAAATACTTTTATGAGTATAAAAAACTCACTGGTCCTATCTTGTCTCCGCTCATTATAATATTAACATTTTGACCGATTCGCTCATAATGCCATAAAAAACAGTAGAGGACACCTCTACGCTAGCTAACAAATATAACGTAAATACCAACAAAAGAAGTAGGGGATTCCCAAATGATATCAATATGTATTTATTATGTACTAACTCCGCTACGTAGTAGTTTATTTTGTATATTTAGACAAGCTATGGTTTTCGTATATATAACTTACCAACAGACCATTAATTTATACATATGTAGATTTTAGAATAGAACCGTTGTTTTTGTTATCTGTTGCCAGTGTTGCCGAGGTAAAACATTTCCATTTGTCGGCCATAGAAGACTGAGGTTCAAAAGGTGTAAAAAAGTCTTAACCAGCGCCAGTAAAGTAATACTTCGCGTCAGATCTCAAGGTACAACTTATATTGTCTCTATTATAAACCGGTTTCACTTAGGTGCCTGGATAAAGTGACCAAGTTACTTAACTAACAATAATAAAAAAAACAAGACAACTACATAATTTTTAACATTAGCAATGAACCGGCAGTTTTTTTTATCATAAGATTAATTAGGCATAGTTACACAAAAACGTTTCAACTCACGTGTCAAAATACCTTTTTTATGATACCCTTCATCATAAAAAGGTCAGGCCGAGTATTTTTTTCAGTAAGACACGGTAACAGCAAAATTGTAAAGCAGAGTTTACATATGATGCATATTAAACAAAAAAATGTTGGTTTTTACGTTTGCAATAAACAACTAGGAAACAAGGAAAGTACATAATAATAGATAAAATAACAAAATGCCTTAATTACCATCGAAAAATGTTTATTTACTTTCTATTTTTGTTCATTTAAAATTATTATAGATGACATCATCATCGTCTATGTTCACAATTATCACAAAAAAAAAAAATAGGGTCCTCCACTCCTTCGTTGCCACAGGCCCTCCATATCTATAAATCTGGCCCTGTTTGTATGGTTTAGTATTGTATTGTTTCCTAGAAATCCAATCATTGTTTTGAATCAATATTTTACTGCTTATAAATGCTAAAATAAACTGTAACTAAGTTCTGGTATGGTAGCTAATACAATAGTCATAAGTTTTTACCTTATAAGGTGTAGTTTTTTGCGTTCCAACTAAGTAACATGTGTTTTTTCCTTTTTGATCAATCTATTGAAATCAATAGGTTTAACTTTTTTGTAGAACATATTTCTTGATTCATAACTTCCGTATTTTATTGAGGTATTCCATTTATGCATAGGTAATCTGTATCTATATTACGGTTGATATTATAGTTTTCATTCGGAATTGTAAGGTCTGCGCTTTAACCCAGACCGGTATTTTTGTCTGTATACTGTGAATACCGACGACCAATTGAGGCAAAAAGGGTTGAATGCTAATAATTGAAAAAATAATATTTACAATCAATTCAATTAATATAACTTTTGTGGTTAATTATTATATGTTTGTATTTTATTTAAAAACCGTGCTTCCAATCCATCCTCCAACTCAACCCACTGCAGTCCATTCCTGGAAAGAAAAAAATCGTTAATCGAAGAATATTAGTTCCACGTGGTATCGGCAAAGAATAGACCCTCTTCACCCCTGGGTGCCATAAAAGGTGACTATGAGTTGATATCAAGAGGATGGGCAGCAGCATCCTATCGTGTGCTAATAATATACTGCAATCAACGAGCCGTCTAGCAAGCGATTAAAGCATTGTTCCCTATGATCGCTCATTGTAGTCATCATTGGGAGGCCCATGTTCAACAGTAGACGTTCATGGGCAGATGTATGCGATACATATTAGTACCCTTTGACAGTCGATATCTCTATATAAGTATACTGGAACCCAATACGATTAGTCAGATAATGTGTGGCAGAGACTACAAGTTTGTAAAAAGGGTACGGTCGGTCTATATAAGTATACTGGAATCCAATACGAGTCTGGAAAAAAGGCAAGGTGATAATGATTCCCAAGCCCGGGAAAAATATCCTTAAGCCGGAAAGTTATCGGCCCATCACTCTCCTCTGTACAATATCCAAATTCTTTGAGGTGCTCCTGCTGCGGCATCTCACCCCTCACATCACTCCTAGACCGGAACAATTCGGCTTCCGGTCCGAACACTCGACTACACTCTAATTGTCAAGGTTACTGCACATCCTAAAGGCGGCCGTCAATAAACAGGAATACGCCGCTGCAGTATTCCTTGACACGGAGAAGGCGTTTGACAGGGTATGGCATGAGGGGCTGATTTACAAAATATCAACGTCGACAGCGCCCCACCGACTGGTGCGGGTGATCGCCTCCTTCCTGGAAAACCGCACATTCAGCATAGCAGTCGAAGACCAGATCTCCGGCGCCTACCGCGCGGCTGCCGGAGTTCCACAAGGCAGCTGCCTCTCGCCTGTGTTGTACTCGCGTTACACCGACGACATCCCGGCCACGATCACTACCACACTAGCGCTATATGCGGATGACGCCGCATACGTCACGACATCGCTGGCAGCGGTACATGCATGGCATTTTGTATATTGCTACCCTTTTTTTTATTTATGCCTGACTACACAGTTTTGTAAAAACCGTTTCTCACCGAAAAACATTCTCGCATAAAAATGGCCATAGAGCATAGAGTTCGAACTTAGTCAAGACCGACGTAAGTTTGAGAAGGACTGTCGGCCGAATACTCAAACGCCGTTTAACGTTAAGTCCCCGCTTTAACTATTCGAGAAACTGGTTTTTGGTATAAA
Organism: Diloba caeruleocephala; assembly: GCA_947459985.1. Taxonomy (NCBI): domain Eukaryota; kingdom Metazoa; phylum Arthropoda; class Insecta; order Lepidoptera; family Noctuidae; genus Diloba; species Diloba caeruleocephala. Next base: position 17,796,165 of record OX381615.1, read on the forward strand.
ACCGGGCGCCTTAATCTGTTTAAGCGGGGACTTAACGTTAAATGGCATTTGAGTATTCGGCCGTGTGTCTCTGAATACGAATTTTGAAGATGCGCTTAGCCACTAATTGGCTTAGAGCGTTCTTCGCCCGTCTTAAGTTCATGTCTCTGAATCTCACCCCTACCCCCTCTTACTTTCTAATTGGACGGCCACTCTTATCTGTAGCACACTCTCAGGTAACCGAAGCTCACATCACTAGGCTAGATCTGTGGAAGAAAATTATATGTGCTGAATTTTCTTCCACCGATCTAGCCTCCAGCATCTCCACCGGCAGCACTTCTGGAGCCGATTTCATAATGAGTATACTTCTCTGCTGCATGCAAAATCCAGGTGGTTTCATTCCAGAGGCGAAGTGAAGCTGGGGGCCTTAGTCCTAATCAAGGATAAACCAATTCCGCCGCTGCTGTGGTCACTGGGTCGGGTCACTAAGCCTATCCCGGCGTAGACGGCATCACGAGAGTAGGAGAATTGAAGACAAAGAGGGGCCTCATTCGGCGAGCATTCAACTACATCTGAAAGAAAGAAAGAAAACAAGTTTATTAAACAACACATACCACATAGAACACAAAAGAAAATAAGCACAGAACTGTTATAACATAACATTGCGTAGTAAGCGAGCACGCAGAGACGACACACAACAACAGTCCGTCGCTCCCCCGAATCGATTTTCGCAAAGGTAGCAATGGTGATGACAACTATAAATATGTATGTATGGGTTGTGTCGCGCTTGGCGGTGAAAATTTTGCGATAAGAAAATTGTACTATGAAAATTTAAATAAAATTTGTATTTCTTGAAAAAAATTTAGTTTTTAATAGAATAAAGACTTATCAATGAGTAAAGTAACTAGTCACAAATAATTTCGAGGTAAAAAAAAACTAGAAAAGGAATTTTTCATTACGAGACGCTTAAATATCTGTGTCAAGGTAGAGATTTTTCGATATTTCGCAAAATTTTGTACTACTGTAAATCCGTAAGATTTTGCTGAACATATATTGTGTTTTTTTGGTAGGTATTGACCCAAGCTCTCACCCCCTGCAGTATGTCGTGCTATTTACTCGACACCCTGTATACATAGGTATACATATATCTACTTATTTATATGTTTTATTTTGTATTGGAATGTTTTAGTTAATTTATATTTAAAGTAAAGGATTTTTTTTCTTTGTCAATCCATCCAGGTTGCCTATAAACAGTAGGTGTTTGGTTCAGCGGCGCAGCACATCACAGATCACCGGAGCAACCGTAAATACGTGCACACTAACTTAATAACATACACTAATTAGTTCATACCAGTGAACCCATTATGTTGCTAGGATCGGCGTGGAATTATATGTTTAAAAGGCCACAGCTCAGCATATGCTGCAGATTACTGCAGCGTTGATTTTCAGCTGTAGCCTCTTCCTGTTGAAAATTAAAGACATTCCTCTTCAACCCGGGGAATATGCCAGCGCGTCGCCACTACAGGCGACACTGGATATGGTATGGGGGCCGGGGGCCTGGAATCTAGCCGGACCGGCCGCTTGCGTGCCCCTCCATCTGCCACCACTCAGCTCATCGACACGCGCCACTGCGGGCATCTCTTAATCCATATTTGTACCAATTTTAATACGGCAATAAAAGCCTAATATAATACAGTCCACTTTTTATTTATACTACAAGTATATCAAGCCACATTTAGACCTAAACAGAAACAAAATTTCACAGATTATATGGATGACAAATATCCTTGGGATTGAGCTGTTCTAATCTAATATACTTATATTATTTGCATGGTTGTTTTATTGAATTTAGACATTTAATTTAAATAGACACTGCTCGATGACATCATTTTAACGCTATTTTATGAATGTCATATTAATTGTTTACCATAAAAACGGCGTTTGCGTTCAACCTTTAACGTTAAATTCTGTGGCAGACGGTGACTCGCCACTCACAAGATGGGCCCCTAAACGGCCACCACTACTCGCAACGAGATGCAACACCGGTGTAAGCGGCTATGGTTATCGAGAGGTGCGGCACCGGTTTCTCGAACGCGCGTCTCGAATACTAGGAGCGGGTTTCCCCGTTATTACGCCATTAGACACTTCCACCCCCGAGCATATAGCATATATTTATTTTTATGGCATTGATGATAATAAAATACAAATAACTGTACATATTTTTACAAAGGTGAGCATAGACAAACATGATAGAAAAATAATATTCAGGTATTCATAAAGCCTAATTATTCAATATACTTAGTATTGAAATCCTGAATTATTACACGAGTAAGCATGTAGTGCGTAAATAAATTTATGATTCATATAAACCGGAAAAACTATCAATTAACCTGGAACATTATAAATAATGAGACCGGAGTAGTGTCTATTGTTTAACTCGCGATGATAAAGTTATGAAGTCAGCTGTGGATATTGCCATAGCATTTTAAATATTATGGTACGGACATTCCAATTTCAACCACAACATTTTTGAGTTCATCTCATGTTTTAGAATCTCTTAAAGGAAATGCCAATGCCTAAAATAAGATTTTAAAATGTCAGTATTAAAAACATTTGATACTTTGAATGTTAAAAAGACCTGACCTTTGGGGTAATTCCATTGATGTTGTTAAATCTATAATTAATACAGTTGCACCTAAATTAGCCTAAAATGAAAAATAGTTGATTAGGTAATATCTTTGTTTTTAATCATTTTTAGTTTATCGTGCTGCCTATATTTAGGAAGGTTTTAAAAAATGGTGTTGTGTCAAATGTTGCCATTTTTTTCACAACTTTTTAAATCAAAATCAACTTTTGAATCCTAATTAAGTGGTTTGGTTTCACAAAGGGTCTTTCAATAAATGATTGAACGACATCGAACAACGATGTTGAACGAATGGAACATATATATGATGCTTAGGAGGATTCACAGGATGGTTACGCATCTTCTTAGATTTGTCAAAGACCTTTGATTGTGTCTATTACTTAACATTGATCTGAAAATCGTATCACTACGGTATTGGAAACGATGCTCTAAATCTTCTTATTTCTTACTTAAGTGATATGATTTGGAAATATATATCCTAGGTCCGATGGGAGTTCCACAATGAGGATTCTGAGCCCTGTTTTGTTCCGAATTTATAAAAATGGCCTACCTTATCTCATAAGGGATAATCACACACACATCACTTTAATTTAAACTCGGACGACAACTACTGCTATTACTGATGATGTAAATAATGCTCTCTCAACAGTAACACACTGGTTTAATGCTAATAATTTACTTCTAAACGAAAACAAAACTAAATACATGAAAGGTTTACAACAGATAATGTGAGACAGGTGCAAACCAGTGTTCTAATATAGGACGAAGAGTCGGACCTTGTGAACGTGTGACGAAAAAACTCAGCTCTGCAGACTAAGCAGTCTTTAAAATACGTCAATTCACTGATGAAGAAACAGCCAGATTATTATATTTTAGTTACTTCCACAGTGTGGTGTCATACGGCATTTTATTTTGGGGAAATGCTGCTGACATTGAAACTTTATTCGTGCGGCAGAATAGAGCTATTAGATAAATTTATAATTTTAAATATTAGGCATTCACTAAATGTAATATTTTGAGAAATAAATATAATATCGGTCGCATCACACGATACGATAATCTGATTTACCTTAAAAAATGTTAAACCTTTTCTCTAAGAACTAGGTTGCACTGATGGCCTGGTATCAATGATAAGTCCCAGGAAATATGGAGAGAGATATTATTGTCGAAAAGGCTACCGTGCCAGAAATGTCCTTATTGTAAGTGAATGGTAATTCCCAATTAATTTTAATGTAGATATGAAGATAATAAGAGGGAATAAATTCTTATTGAAGATTAATTATGCAGATCTAAAGATGCGACTTTTGGGGCTGCAACATTGGGGATTTTCTAACACAAAAATAAAGGAAATTATAGAAAAATCTTAATTATAATAGATAAATTACTTGGTACCTATATATTATTCAAAATAATCACAATATTATATGTCAGCAATAAGCATATATCCAGCTTCATTAAAAAAATCTGGTGACTTAGGATATACTCAAAAGAATAATGACTCCATTCAATAACCTATAGAGGCTGGAACTCCACAGAGTTACTACAACGACCTGCACAGCAGTGCTCGAAATAGTGTGAAGAGGACAATTTGAATTTTAAGAGGGTGGTTCAGATGCCTATTAGTGCACAAGCTGTTGCACTATGATCCCATTAGGGGTGGAAAAATAGCGATAGCGTGCTGTTTTACACAATATGTGTAACCGAGCTGGGCTACCAGCTCCCATGGTACACCAAAGTGAAATAGACGAAGAGACTAGGTTACTTGAAAACCCGACACAGCAGCTGACACAACAGGATGATTTAGTAAGTGAGCAGTTAAGCAGGCGAGATTTGGTTAATCGCTTATAGCAAGCACGTCGTATCTAAATATTCTTTTTAATAGTTGTCTAAACAAATGTTGAGATAGGACTTGCTCACCTTCATTCATTAAAAATCATACTACCCAGCCTGCAATTTGGGTACACAGCTATTTTATTGAATCTAATGAGTTTTAGCCCTAGGTTTTAGCAAATTAATCCATATTTAGCTTCTAGTGTTTTGTATGCCAAATTTTATTATTATATATATATTACGATCGCCAACCCGCCTGCCAATCATGGTGATTATGGAAAAAACTCCCAATGAGCATACAACACACCCATCACAAGCCTGTGTCCAGCAGTGGACTTTACTCAGCTGAAATGATGATAATGATTTTATTATAAAGCACATATTCTAGTAAGTAGTAGTAAAGACATTATTATGGAACAATTTGACTATTAAGGCAGCTACTAATGATTTAATTTCAGTGTTTTAGTGTATATTTATACCATTGACATGTTTTTATGTGTTAGGATAATTATTCTAAATGGGCAATAAGAAATTAAATGTGTGTTATACTTGTCATTATTTTATTTACATTAGAAAAATAATGATAGGCTGCAAAATGACGACACACTGCATCTGATCGGTTGTTTATGGGGAAGCCTTTGTTCAGTTGTGGACATCTTTTAGCTAATTTATGACGAGGATGATAATGAAAAAATAAATAATTAAATGAAATAACGTTTATTCACTCCAGATCATTTTTCTTGACAGTTATTACAGTAGGAGTAAGTTCCAATTCCTGAGTATGTCGTAAAGGCTTCATGAGCCTTTCATTGCTCGTGCCATCATATTTTTGTCCCATGACTCCTGGGTATTCATCCTTTTGTAGTTGTTGACCACCCAAACAAAATAATTAAGCATTACCTATTGCATCATCATATTTTGAATAAGTATAAAGCGGTTAGATGGCTGTTTTGCACAACCGGCTTTTTTCTGTCTTTTTATTTTTCTTTGTCATTTTCGGCCATTTTTTATAAATCTCTCACCTTTATAATTACATTTCGGAAAAATTGTATAAAAACAATCCAAATAGATAAGTAACAATACTCGTGTAATTACAAACATTTAAATATAAAGAGGTTTGATCAAAACTGGTTGAACTTACTTGCATTTTTGTAACAATATATAAGCAAACATTTTCAGATTCGTCACTACTGCCACGCGCTCCGTCCCACCCAGTTTTGGATGCAGGATCTGAGAAAATTATTATCTACGTAACCTAAAAAATACTATTTGGCAAAATTATACTACGTTCTGTTTTTGCGTCGATTTTGTTTTAAATTAAAATCAAAAACATTGTATGTATAATGTTATTTATGTTAATGTTAATATATATAATATATATATAAATAATTTAATGTTATCTCTTTCAATACGTTTGTTCTTTGACGTTGAAACATCAGAGTTTCTGCTACTCTCAATCAATTGTTACAAACTGCAACAAGGAGTCTAACGGCCGGCTCCAGGAACTCGCAAAATCTCCATCTAGAGCGTACCTAGATGCCTGCCAACAGAGTGCAGTGACCATTTGACCGACATTTTATATTATGTCATTAATAATTCTGTATATAGCAAAAAAAAGGCCAATAATCATTATAATAATGTGTTTTAAATGTATTTAACATTCAAGTTCTTATTTGAAAACCGTTCATAATCTTAACATTGAGTTGTAAAAAAGTACATCCTTCTAATAATTGTATGATATCATTCATAAGAAACAATGCATTGTAATTATGATGTAAATCTCATAATCCCCTCTTAACAGTTTGCCTTATAATTTTGTAATTTACCTACCCTTACTATTCGCATTTTGCTAGCTTTGTGGCGATGTACAGCTTTGTATTAAGTAATCTTTAATTGTACCGTGTTTTAGACAAATACAATTAATTAAATTAAAACGAATGTTTCGCCAAAGTTTTTGAAAAGATTCCAAAAATTCTTCCAATCTCGTGTTGACCACGTCAACATGGTATGAATCGAGCACGTGACAGTTGTTTTTTTAAGAGCTGTAAGCTATACATTTAACCATGATTTGAATGACCATGTATATACTTCTCGGGACTTTGCTCACTTTAACTTCGCTGTTTTCCCGGTTATTAAGGATCAGTTGAAAGGACCGAGATTCCAAGCACATAGTAAGCTTTTTGTTGGCCTATGGCCTGTCTAGAATCTCTCTTAGATGAAAAATGGAAGGATATTTTTGATAATTCGTTTTTATGTAAGTGCTTATACTGAGATGGAAATTATTTTCAAAAGATGTATTGCAAAACTTACCTAGTGACTTACATAAATATATACGTGATAGTAGCGAATAATGGTGATTGAAGACTTCTACAGATAACAAAGGCAGATGGTGATGTAGACACTTCGACTTACTTCAACATCCGCCGTTGCTTTCATAGACAGACATTGGCACGGATTATAAGTACTAGGTACTTATGATCCGTGCCAATGTATTTTTATCTATTTGTCGGCTTTATCATAAAGCACAGCCGTCGCTGAAAAGCACCTCGCCGCTGTCGATCTTCCATGCTGACCCTAGCTCTCTACTCCATCCGCACAGCGAAAGGTTCTTGTAGGTAACCTGCGATTGCGCCAGCACGAAACTGCGCGTTATCAGCTACATACATATAGGATAAGCTGTTCCCATGTGATTTACTCTACGTTTAGCAAGAGCGTCGCAGTCACGCATTTTTATCTCTGCAGAATCTGCATGTATCCACCGTGCTCAGTTTTCATTCTCTGGAAGTGCTCGTTTGTACCGAAGTACCCTGTGAGTGCACCTTAAAGGTGTTTCAGTTGTTATCTAAGTTTTATCATGTCACTCTACAGTCTATTCTTGTGCTAGAGAAGGTCTTGAAGTGGTTTAGGTCTGTCATTCGCATAGTTTTTGTGCGGAACGGGCCCTTGTTAAGTTCCACTAGTTAACAGTCTAAGAGATACCATAATAATGGAGACAGAACTCCCATGTAGACAATATTTCGTTGGTAATGTCTTAGATTTTTGCGATTATTACACATTATAATAAAACACTTTTAAACGGATTCTATCGCGTATATTTTTGATTTTCCTGACGTTTCGAACACTTTGCAGCATTAGTCATCCTGCGACCACGAATGCTGCAAAGTATTCGAAACGTCAGGAAAATCAAAAATATACGCGATAGAATCCGTTTAAAAGTGTTTTATTATAATATTTCGTTGCTTTTACAATTATTCTATCCCCCCGTAGATTAACTTCAATAACTTGGCACTGTAGCACATAGTCCTATTCATTTTGTGATTGTTGATTCTATGATATGATTCTGTGCCGAAGCTATTACTAACTCCAATTCGATCAAACACCCAAGTAGGTAATTAATTACCTTATAATAGCGAAATATCATCCACGTAGACATCCACTGCTGAACAAAGGCATTCCCCATATAATTCCACAATTCTGACGTCATTTTGGGGGGAATTTCCCAGTACTCACCACGCTTGGCATGGGTTGGGGAGCGCAGTACGGTTATTGTTCCACAGATTAACACTGCTGCCCATCGCTCAGGTTTACTGTAATTTAGTCGCCTTTTACAATATCCACGGGAAGAGATAGAGTGGTGGTAAATTCTTAATCCGGACACCACATGGAAAAAACATCGGGAAATATCGTTAATGTTACATTTGTTAATAATAACGTGATTATCTTGTATACAAAGAGAAAGTATTTTTTTGTAATAACCTATATTTTTCCTTATATTTGAACGTCAGTTTCACAGACCTCGAGGGGAAGTTAATAAATCAAACTAATTATATTCTAGGTAAATTCTAAACTGGCTACTAACTAGGCAGAAGTAGTCATTTCCTTATAGTTAATAACTAGATCGCGTTGGAAGTCATGGTCAATTTCCGCTGACCTCTCACGTCATAATATTACCTTTATATATCTATGAAACTCTATTATATGTTTCCGGCATGGTCGGTGCAGTTGTTAAGAGATTGGCTTTTGCTTCTGATTCTATCCTTGTAAGATTTCTGTCTGCAAATTGTACCCACGATACAGGAAAAATAATTGAGTGAAACTGTCACTCCATTATTGGTGAATGATTACAAATCCCTTTTCGCAAGTTTAGTGCTATTTTGAACATAAATCTAACAACCGATATGAGCTGACATCACGGTTGGTGCAGTGACTGATACAGTCGGCTGCGGCTGGGTACGATACCCGCACGTAAAAAATATTTGTATGATCTGCAGGTAAGTTGTTCCGGGTCTGGGTGTATCTGGAATTTGTGTCCATAAACGCACCTACGACACAGGAGACCTGGTGTGTGGCACGTTTAAAAAAATTGCCCGACTTCTGCCTGCTACTGAATTTAAGCTTCATAGTAAACTGCTACAATAAACGGTTGAGGGACCTTCCTAATTAGTTGTGCATAAGTGCACACCAATGCTCATCCTCTTGACAGTATCCCTAAGTTTTTTTTCACCACTCACGGAATGATAGTTTGAGTTAGGAAGCTCTAAAAACAAGAATACCAATAAATACTGCTAGGAACTACCCCACAGCATTATTGTCTTGATATCATGTAACATAACCATCTTATAGGTATTATGGCATTTCCTGAACCCATCGCCATTTGCCACCGTGGTCGGCAGACCAATCACATGAAGATTTTTTTATCAACATGCTTTGTGGTTACTGCTAAATATATCACGATATAAATGTAACGCATAACTTCAAATTATAGCTTTTTAACCAACTTCAAAAAGGGGGAGGTTCCCAATTCGATGCGTATTTTTTTAATGCATGTACACCGATTACTCCGAGATCTGTATACCGATTTGAGCAATTCTTTTTTTAACTGGTGCAGAATATTTTCAGAATGATTCCAGATAAATTTCATTACATCTGATTAAGTAAATGTACACTATTTATGATTACACTAAACATAAAAAATAACTATGTATATAATAAATATGGAAAAGTATAACATGTACTTGGGCATCAAAGTATACCTCCTCATCGCTGTCAGCTGATTATGTTCCTAGAAGGCTGGCAGCATTGCCACGTTGAATGGCAATGCTTATTCTTTGGCCAAAGAAAAGGCCAGCCCTCTGATCACGCGAAGTGTCGACCAACCGTCTAGCTATATCTTTGAAAAGCTGACGTGCACTCGGTTATTGTATTTGCTCCGTTTGATTAAGTAGTTTTTTAACCAGCTTCAATGAACAGGTTAATTGACTGCGCTTATCTAGATGATATCGTAATAGTTTCGATTCCTGTCAGATCAGAGAACCGATTTGATTTTCATTCTTATTTTTAGTGTTAAATACTGATACCAAATTAAAAGAGTTCTTACATTTATTTACACTAAAAAGAATCAAATAAAACTTTTTAACAAAAAAAACCTAAATAAAGTTGTTTTTTCCTTTTCATTGATTTTAATATTTTTATATAGTGTAGGGTTTTTGGATTCGGTATTTGTTTTGTTTAAAAGTATTATTTGTTTCTTTTTAGTGTAATTAATTGTAAGAACTTTTTCAATTTGGTATCAGTATTTAACACTAAAAATAAGAATGAAAATCAAATCGGTTGTCATTAAGCGCTTATGTTATGTTTATGTGATGTTATCTCGTTTTAGTTTCATTCAAATTTATTTGAATGCATAAGAATTAGGAATTCCATTTAAACAAGTATGTAACATTCCTTAAGAAAAAGAATCGTATTCAAAATGGCGTCTGAGTTCGATTAAATAATTCAGTCGTCAAGCGTTTTGCGGCAATTTGCATAGAAACGAGATAAGGCAGAAGTCGCGATTCGAAACTGAAATTAAATTGCGATTATTCTGAGATTGGAAAGAATCGTGGCTAATGCCCTGTAGAAAGAAATTTAATTCTGTACGCAGAATTTCTTAGATTGCTGCAAGTTGTAACGGATTTGCCGGATCAATTGGGGATTACGATCTTAGCAGTTATTTCAATTTTTAAAATAAAAGAATAGACTATTTGGGGACGTAGCAGTTTGTGACGGAGGATACAAGTTAAGCGTAGAGTGCTTAAATAACTGATTCTCTGAATCTCTTATAAAATATATTTAAACAGATTACATCGTGTATATTATAGATTTTCCTTACGAAGATACAATACATATCCAATGTCGAAGAAGAATAAAGACCCAGACCAGACCATCCTCCTTGTTGACAAGGGTAATACTACGATCATAAAGGGGTAAACGGGTCTGGTTATAATCACAAAATTTAAGAGCTTTTTTCGTATGAAAACACATACAAAAACACAGATCCAACCAACAAAATTCTCAAAAAGACCACAGACTTAAGTTGTAAATACTCCGCCACTTAAGAATAAGACGTCAAAAAGCTGCGACCCATAATAAGGCAGGTTGATACACCAAATTATAAACTGGCACAACATCTAGCGAAGATACTCTCACAACTTCGTGGAACGACTAACACATTTATGAGGATTCCTATCACTTTGTCAGCCAAATAAAAAACATTGAACTGGCTGAAAGTGAAGTGATGGTCAGTTTTGATGTGCAGTCTTTATTCACTAACTTACCAGTAAAATATGGATGGATGGAAGACTGATGAATGGCTGGATGTTGGTAAGAAACGGTTATGTGAGCATGACATGCCGCTACAATATGCAGAGTTACTTGTACACTGCCTTACCAATGGCTGCCTGTTGTAGGAAAGCGAGTTTTACCTGCAAACTGTCGGCGTGGCCATTGGTTCACCGGTCTCTCCTGCAGTCGCCTATATTTTCATGGGAAACTTTGAGGAGAGAGCACTGATGACAGCCTCAACTATAACAAAGATGTTCAAATGGTACGTAGATGACAGTTTTACCATTTTGCCTCACAACAGGGTCTCTGCATTTTTATAACACCTAAATTCAATACACTGTGAAATTCAGTTTGCTCCAGGTGGGTTGGTGAGCGCATAATGATGCTCTTCTACAGAAGGGACGCTGCTGCCCATTCCTTTGGTTTAGACTATGGAATGTGTATGGTATGTACTATGGAATTGAAGGATAACAAACCCTTGGCATGCTTTTCATCAGTAATCCTGATCATCCTGTTCGTCACACTGTGTATAGAAAGCCTATCTATACAGACAGGTACCTTAACGATGAATCTCATCACCATCCTTGTCAGTTAGCTCCCGCGGCTAAATCTTTATTACAGAGCACACGGCATCTGCAACCCCAACCATCTGGCACCGGAGCTTCAAAATGTGAAGGAAGCTCGCCAACGTAACAATTTGAGAGCGCTAAATCTCCATCGCAAAAGCCGCCCGACACCACAGTTGATCGATGACCTGCTGTTTTACCATTCATTAAGGGAGTCACTGACAAAATCGAAAATATCTTAAAGCGTGCTTCAATTAAAACTTACTTCAAGCCGCATAAGAAGATCAGCTATCTTCTCAAATCGGTAAATTGTCACATTCCTTTACAAGATGCAGGGGTCTACAAGATTAACTGTGCGTGTGGGTTGTCATACTTAAGGCGAACAAATCGTAGTATAGCCACCAGGATAAAAGAACACATAGCCGACGTCAAGCATAGATGCGCCGCAAAGTCTGCAGTGTTAAGGCATTTTTGGCTTAGACAAAACCTAACCCGTTTTCTTCGTTTTGATCAACCTCAACTCCTCGCGAAAGAGAACCAATATGAACCTAGAATGTTTCGAGAGAATATTGAATTTAAAAAAAACATCCTAATTTTAATAGAGAAGATGGTTGGCATGTACCACCCGTATGGAATCCAGTTATTTAAATAATAAAGTCCCAAATAACATACCGCATTAAGAAACATCAAGACACTGTGAGTGATTACTGCGTGCAACGAAACAATTTTTTTGATTAAAATTGTACGGTAGATAAGTTAAAATAACTTTTTTTAAATCTGAAACGACGCCTGTCACCTTAGTCATCCTGCGACCACGCATGCTACAAAGTATACGAAACATCAGGTAAATCTAAAATATACGCGATATAATCCGTTTAAAAGTGTTTTATTATAAATATATTTATCTAGAACTGAAATAAATTTACTCATTTTACGTTATTAATTATGCACATACCTAATTTGAACGTACGTATAATAACAATAACAACGTGAAAAAATCCTCAGGTTTATTTATTTCAGTTCTACATGTATTATTCAACAAATTAACAATTTTTCTAATAATAAAGAAGAGTTACATGTTAAAGTGCCGTTAAGTTAAGTTGCCGTGTGGTGCCGGCTCAGAATGCCGCCACCCCATTTCATCCCGTGGGTGTCGTAAAAGTCGACTAAGGGATTAACCGGATGTTGGGCAGCAGCGTCCTTCGAGTACATTAACAACTCAACTGCGATCGCCAACCCGTCTGCCAAGCGTGGCGATTATGGCAAGACCCCCCCGATGAGCACATAACACACCATATCGGTCGTTGTGGTGATCATTGGGAGAGGCCTGTGTCCAGCAGTGGATTTCATTCGGCCGAAATGATGATGATGACATGTTAAAGTACTTACTAGTAAACCAGCAAAGGTATTTAACTACTGGATAACTCTACGCGATAGAAGAGTCACCATTTTGAACTTGACGCCCGTAGTGTGTGCCGGCCGTGGCTACTTATAGGTTACAAAAAATATATAAAATGATATATCATGTTTATCTTAAGGCAAAAACATAACACGAAGCAATGAGAAACCGGTTGTCGTGACGTTTTTATGGTGGAATAATTATAACCTTTGCACAGCTGTGATTCTTGTCTCAAAACTTGGAGTAAGAACCAACGCTTTTAGATTGCACGCATGGTTCTCTGTATTGAGGCCTTAAATCCTTCCACGAGCTGCAATGAATTGTAAGCCTCTCATAATACTGGGCAAGCGGGTTGGTAATAATAGACGAATCAGCTCATATTTCCGTGTGGTGTCCGGATTAAGGATATAACACCACTCCATCTCCTCCTAAAAGACGACTTAAGGGACTAAACCAGTGGGATGGCAGCAGTGTTCCTTCTGTGGAACAGAAACCATTCTGTGCTACCAACCCGCCCGCCAAGCATGATCAGTACTAGCACATTCCCTCCAAAATGACGACACACGCCTTGTAATCGATTGTCTTAAAGGGGAGGATTTTATTCAACAATATTTTTGCTGATATATCATAATATGACATAATTATGTGAGTTCACACGCTTCTACTTGCCTATGAACCTACTATCAGTTCCCGATTTGGGAAAATCGTCAGTCCCGGTTCTTGTCATTAGACGGCAGTCGTTAAGTCAAGTCGGAGACCTTTGAGCGGCTTGAACTACTGTTACACATAGTTGGCCATAAAACAAACGAAAAAAATAAAGTAAGGAATTATGGGTTATTCATTAGCGATATTTTATACATTGTTGTAAATTTAGTTAAACATTAAATATGGATTGTGTAGATCTTAAATACTGCTGAATTACTTATATAAAATGAACACAAATTGAATTTCCCAAGTACCAATTCTGAAGGCAAACATCTCACTAGCCATTTAATTGTCGGGCTCCTGACTTTATCAATAGCCTGTATTTACCATGTGTTTCATCTATTCTGTAGACCAGGTTCTTTTACGAGCGGCAGGAACAGGCCATTTGGCGTGATTAGGTAACCTCCTCTTCAGTAGTGGTGTCATAAACGGCGACTGAGATATTATGTGAAGATGGTGGATGATGTCCTCCCGTGTTTAATAAGTTAATAACACACAAATAAAATAAATGGCTAGTGAAATGTTTGCCTTCCGAATTGGTACCCGAGAAATTCAATTTGTGTGACTTAAACTCCTCTGGGCAGACGTTTCTCACCATGGGATAGCGCAGTCCTGAAGGGCAGATTAAAGCAACTTCTTCACATCTTCCTCCCTTTTGATGCAAAAAAAGTATATCATAAGGAGATTTATCAAGAAGCTTACAGAACGCAGGGCGGCTTGTGGCGAGCTGCATGTGAGTGGCGACACTGCGTACCCGAATGCTCTCGAGAGGTGGTCAGGGCCTCGTCTCCGGCTTGCCTTTATTGGTCGGTTGGAGTGGAACCCCATCAGAGCCCCAGGATTTTTTACTGTGGCTTACGACTGATCGAGAAGGGGGCTCCCAAAGCTAAATGCTCGGGGGTGGAAATGTCTAATGGCATAATAACGGGATATACTGCTCAGAGTCTTCGAGACGTGCGATGGTGAAATCAGTGCCGCATCTCTCGACACCCAGAGTGGCTCCCACCGGTGTTGCTCTCTGTTACCTGTAGTGGTGACCGGTTAGAGGGCCCATCTTGTGAGTGGCGAGTCACCGTCTGCCACATAATTTCACTTTAAAGGTTGGAAGGCAGACCATGAAACAGCCATTGCAATAGACCTTATCGTTATAGTTTCCATCTCATAGAATAGCCTTACACCACCGGGTCCAAGCCGTGACTTCATTTTATAGTGCAGCTATGGAGAGTCCCCGGTTAGTGTCCCATTCCAATTTAGGTTAAAATTCTCTAAAAGGCCTGTGCGTGTTGGACCCTTGTCCCCGCCTAAGCGTATCAAAAGACCGGGTTTCCCCTTACAGGTGATATAAGTCCGTGAAAAGGGAATATAAATAAAAATATCAGCCTACAACTATCGCTCTGCAAGGACTGCTGACAAGCATTGATCACCACGCATGTTGGTGATTTCAAACCCCCTTTTTTTTTATTGGTTTTTTTTTTGCACCTAACGAGGGCCCCAGGTCCTCCTACCTTAAGAAACCTACCCATAGGCATTACATGCGTTTGCTGGTGAAGAAAATCTTTAAAAACGGAGTGAAGTGAGAGGCCTAAACCACTCCAAGATTTTCTGCAGCACAAAGGTAGACGGTTTTAAGAGACTTATAAATATAACCAAAACCCAACTAAGGCCCAACATGGGCGCAATTATAGGCCCCTTCGGCATCAAGAAACACCTTTACAGCTTAGTACGACGGATACATGTAGGTTCTGTATGGACCATCAAGAGTCAATGTTTCAAATTTCGTGCGACGTTCTGGCAATAAATAAGGTAAATCATCTAGGAATGGCTTATCCATCAACTGATTACTTTGCGCGGCTCCAGGCAGGTGTGATTGCAAAGTACCTACAGAGACTCCTTGATTTACCAGCGAAGGAGTAGTGCAGGCCTTTGAGCAGTACAATGGACTCGCTAGGGTTGAAGAGCGTTTGGCTGTTGCCGACCCCTTGAGAGCTACAACAGAATAGAATAGAGTAATAACAGCATGCATGATATGATATCGACTATAACGACTATAAGAAGATTAGAAACCACATACTAACTAGAGATCAAAAATAGTGAGGGCAACAATTAGTTTGTAAAGAAATTTGTAGACTTAAATAAATATATCGTACCTACATATGACAGCAGTCATTCTGCGTTCACCAACCCAGATTCCCCACAAACTGACCGATGATACCGGTATCCGTCGTCCACGGGGGTGCCTTCAGGAGCGTTCGAAACACTGAGACAGCTGGCTCGACGGCATGCACTCCAGATGTGGTGGCAGCGCTTTTGGTGGCAGTTCGCTACCAAGCGCGTCGTCAAGGCCATCTTGCCGCTCTTCGTACCCTGGCTCAGAAGGAGCGAGCGCGTCACCAACCGTCTGACGCAGTATTCACCGGTCACAGTTGTTTCGGTGCGTACCTGCACAGAATAGGACGACGCTAGGGCACAGTGCCACCATTGTGGAAGCGACCAGGATACCGCATAGCACACGCTCGAGGAGTGCCCTGCGTGGGCTGCCGAGCGGCAGATCCTAGACGATCGGATCGGGCAAGATCTCTCTCTGCCGGCAGTAGCCGAGCCGAGTGTAGACTATGCTGGCAGACCATGAAAACTGGAGTCAGGTCAGGCATGAAAAGTGGTGGTCTCCTTTTGCGAGAGCGTCATGCTCCAGAAGCAGACGGCAGAGTGGGATCGAGAGAGGGCTGATCCCGCACGGAGAACGATAAGACGCCGCCTGGCTAACAACCGCCCCGGCTCCCAGGCCCAACACACCTCGTGGGTCACAGGCGCGCAGATTCGGGATTCTGCGTGCTCACACCGAATGACCCCTGGGAATACGGCGGCGTGCACCAGGTCACCGTGTGCGCAGTACAGCGCACAGCGTGGTTTGGGGAGATCCTTTACAATCCTCCCTAGAAGTGCCTGAGGGCGTTCTTTATGCAGTCTAGTTTGGGGGGATCCTTTACAATCCTCCCGAGAAGTGCCTGTGGGGTGTTCTTTATGCCAGTCTAGTAGTGCACCAATGGGCGTCAGTCATTTCCATAACCATAAAATTCCAGACCAATAAAATAAAGGTTTTTGAGTGATTCCCTGATTTTTTTTCGTAATCAATATTTAGTTAATTTAATTAAATCAGAACGAAAAATCAATAACGTTAACAGTTAACGGCGCTATTCGCTAGTTGCACTCACTGATCGGTAAACGATCGGTTAAGCAATGCTTGGCGTGGCAGTCCATGAATCCGTGGTGTTTGAACAGGGTATATCAGTGCTTCAGAGAGCACGTAAAATCGTGAGTTTCGGTTTTTGTTATTAGACGGTAGTCGTTAAGTCAAGTCAGAGGCCTTAGGTCTAACCTTCGTTTGCAGTTTTTACAACATAATAGTATATGATTTCTAATGAGGATTCCACAAACAAGAGCCACAATCAAGTTTACTTCTAACAAGTGTTGTACCCGTTAACATGGTGATTAGTATAATAACGTTAACCATTAGTATAATTTCTAAAAATACATCCTATCTTTAGAAACGATTCTTTGGCTGTTGAAGCAATTAATCATTTTTTAACATATTATCGTAATGTTCATATTTATTAGAGTGTATTTGTAAATTGGTGATACGAGGGCGGCACTGAAAATTTCGGGAATCAAGGAAGTGACACAACATTACTATTTAAAAATGTATTTATTGCTTTTCGAAGTATTCTCCGCGAAATTTGACACATTTTTCCATACGATGGAACCAATCATTGAAGCAACCATTCCATTCGGAAGTTGGGGTCTCCAAAATGGCCGTTTTGTAGGCGTCCACAGCTTCTTTAGGTGATGAAAATCTCTGTCCACGCAATTTATTCTTTATTTTAGGGAAAGTATAGAAATCATTAGGGCTTAGGTCGGGGCTGTACGGCGGATGGTCTAATAATTCTATATTTTCTTGCTCTAAAAACTCTTTTGTTCTGTGCGCGGTGTGAGAACTCGCATTGTCGTGATGGAGGATGATGCGGCGGTTGCAGTTCTCTCTACGGAGTTCAGAAACGACCTGTGGCAAACAAATGCTAGCATACCATTCTGCATTAACCGTTCTTTGTCCCTCAAGAGGAATAGTCGTAACATGGCCGGTTTTGGAGACAAACGTGGCCACCATTTTTTTTGCAACACTCCGTGAACGAACAATTTTTGTTGGCTTTAACTCATTTTCGAACACCCAAAATCGTGACTGGTTTTTTGTTTCGGGTTCGTACGCATATATCCAGGATTCGTCACCTGATACGATGTTGTATACAGCATTTGAGGATCCTGCGTGGAATCTTTCGAGAATTCTGACGCACCAAGTAACGCGAACCGCTTTTTGCTCTTCACATAGCAAATGCGGTATCCATCGGGAAAACAACTTTTTTACACCTAATTGTTCATGCAAGATTATTTGTATTTGACTCATGCCAATGTCTAAAGTTGCCTGAATTTCGCGATATGTCACATGTCGATCTTCCTCAATCAGCTTACGCACAGCATCAACGTTTTCTTGGGTGACTGCAGTTTTTGGACGACCTTGACGAGGATCATCACTGAGCTTGACACGTCCACGTTGAAATTCAGAAAACCAGCGATAAATTGTGGTTTTGGATGGGGCTTCATCACCAAATGCAGAAATCATCCGGTCAACACACTGTTTTTGTGTTAAACCACTTCGAAAGTCATAATAAATCATCGCTCTTGAATTTTCTCGAGTCAATTCCATTTTCTCAACGACTAAACAAGTTTGACAAAACCTTGTGACAAGACCGTGAATCTTTTTTTAAATAAATAAATGGTATTCGATTTGTAAAACCAAGGAGTTTTCAATTAAAAAGATTTTAATATGACAGGAACAGTGGAAATATTCCATTCCCGATACTTTTAGTGCAGCCTATGTATTAAATTGAGTTTATGATATTAAAATAAATAAAAATATTGTGCAAATACCCACACTTATAATAATATTTTGCAACGTTTTGGTAACTCGAGGTTGCTTGCCCATTATTCTAGAGATTATAACCGTAAACCATTTGAGCTGATTCTGGGTTTGAATCTCAGGTCATCATCATCATCATCATCATTTCGGCCGAATAAAGTCCACTGCTGGACACAGGCCTCCCCCAAAGATCACCACAACGACCGATATGGCTTTGCTGTGTGCTCATTTGGTTTATCTTAATCGCCACGCTTGGCAGGCGCGTTGGCGATCGCAGTTGAGTTGTTAATGTACTCATTCTCCGGCTAATCCCATAGTCGCCTTTTACGACACCCAAGGGATCAGATAGGTTGGTGCTATTCGTAGCCGGCAACACACAGCTTAATCTCAGGTCGCCGAAAAGTAAAGGCTATTTCAGTTAGATTTTCGGTTATTATTCTTATAAATAACTATAAGCTCACTCTCAAATAGGATCTTATATTGGATATTCATTGGTATGCCACTCCTTGAGTGACGACAGACGTGATGAATGAATTGTATGTATAGAGTGGCCTCCGGTGTAGACCAACCCCATCTGGCTCCCTTGTACCCGAGGCTGTCGAAAAGGGAACGAATTATTTCACCCCCCTTAAATATGAAATTTAATCCTTTTTGTGCGCTAATTATAACCTACTGCGAGTTCCAATGCATTCGTTAAGCGTTTGAAGTAATAACTAAAGGTAACTAAAAATAAGTTCAGATATAAATCTCTCATGCACAAACACCATGGCTCGGAACAACTGTTTGTTCCGTGCAGGAATCAAACCCACAACCTTGCACAGAAAGTCAATCGCTTAGGCACTTTATCAATCATTCCGTCATATTGGTGATTAGGAAGCCCATGTCCAGCAGTTGTCTTCTACCGACATCTGAAGATGGTGTAGGTAGCACTGCACCTGCCGTCGTTACATGGTGAGGGACCTTGGGGGTCGCGGGCGTGCGGATTGGCGAATCTGCTTACACCGAACAACCCACGGGAAGACGGCGGCGCGCACGTGGTCACGGCCGCCGTGTGTGCAACGCAGCGCACAGTGAGGCTTACATCCTTTACAAATCTCTCCGAGAAGTGCCTGGGGGCGACCTTTTTACAGTTGATGTGCCTAAAGGCGTGGCACCAATGGGCCGTATTAGTGTGATCTTACGAGGACCTGAAGCCCCCCTTCGTTGCCGAAGATGACCGCTCTAGTGGTTTTAGGCGGTAGGAGTCATACGCCTTCACCCTTCCCCGGGGCGAAGAAAGTTCATCTAAAATTACCATTGAAGACCAATAAAATTAATTAAAAAATGCTACCTGCTTTACTGCAATTACAGATTAGAAGATATTTATTGTATATGCACATCAGGTTTTCTGCCAAAGCTAAAAAAGCTAAAGCTAAAGCTGCCTTGTACATTTTTTAATGTTTTTTATTGGGTCCAGTGGAAATTCTTCATTTTTAGGTCAGTGTTACAAAAAGAAGTCTAAAGTTCTTAAAAGTCTCTTAAACAAGTCTGATGACAGTAAGTATTTAGATTTTTGTTAGTTGTTGTATAAACTGTTTGTTAGGTCATTCGAATGATTTAAAATCCAAAAGGTAAGTAAACCTTTCAAATTTTAAGGAGTATTGAAGACGGAGATTAGGTATTCTTAGTCTTAAATTATCCTTAAAAGTCACCTATTGACAAGACCACCTGTTTTACCACAGAACAGAAAAAAATACAGACAACCTTGTGGGTTGCCACTAAATAGACAAGTCAATCACTTTTTGTATTAATTAACACATCTCTAAATACAATGCTGTGCAATGTTCAAGGTGTACCATGACGCTATTGACGAGAGTGGGTACGAGGCACTCGTGTGCGCATAGCACAGCGCACAGGGACGCTTCGGGGGATCCTTTACAATCACCCTCTCTGAGATGTGCCTATAGGCGAGGCACCAGTGGCCGGCCCTAGTGTGATAAAACGAGGACCTGGAGCCCCCTTAGATAACGACCACCCCAGTGGTTTTAGCCGGTAGGAGTCTGGCGTGCCCCTTCGTCCTTCATCGGGGCGGAGGAAGCACATGATTTATTTTCACCTGTTTAAATAAAAAAGGTATGTCGTTGCTGTTTATCAGCTAGCGCACGTTACACATTTGAATAAGGAAATAACACTTAAAGTTTAGAAACATAATTTAAGTGAAGTGACCTGCAGTCTACACCCAGCTGATTATTAAGGGTGTACCCGATTACAACTGCAGTCCTAAAATATCAACTGATCGGGCAGGGGTCATGCAACGAGGGCGTGAGGTAGTTTCTTAAAATAAGTAATTTATTAAAATACTAAATAAATCTCCTAAATCAGGGTCAGTAAGAAGACCAGTTTCCTCGGAGCAAGACGCAAAGATCAGCCAATATTCCCTTCTCCGTGTTAGAGGGCAGCCGACAAAGATCTACCACATAATATATTAAGTAAATATTAAGTAAGTTAAAAACTCTTTCCTTCTTTCCATCCTTCTTAAGCTCTTTATTGAAACTGTAATGCTGTTTTTATCCGACTGTTCAATAGTTATTTATTACCCCTAATATTCAATCAATATCATATAAGTTTATACGTGTGATGTCGGGATCAAGAATATCACACCACTCTATCTCCTTCCTTGGACGTCGTAAAAGGCGATGGAGGGACTCTAAACCAAAGGGTGGGGTAGCAGCTTCCTTTCTGTGGAATAGTAGCCATTCTGTGCCTGCAAACCCACCTGACAAGTGAGGTGAGTACTGGATAATTCCTCCCAAAATTTGACGCACGGCATGTAACCAGTCGTCTTAACGGGAGGCTCTTGTTCAGCAGTGGACGTTAATTGGATGATTTATGATCATATAAAATGTAGAAAAACATAATTAGGTACAATAATAATAAAGCTTTGTTTTGGTTAAATCTTATTCTGTACAGAATGATCAATAATATGCGCTATCATACCTTGGAGACATCCAAGCAAGCCAAGCATGGCTTGAGTAGATCAGCTGATCCACGCGATCAGGATTTTCTACAAGACTCTCCACAACGATTCGGTATGCTAGCGAGTGAAGTTATATTTCCAGGACGAGTTTCGCTGTTATGAAATTCTTAGTAGCAGTCAAGAATTAAGACTTATGCCTGATACTACTATTTAAATCGACCTTAATTTAAGTCTCTTCTTGCATTCCTCGGTGGTTTCGGCCACCTTCACTACGCGAAGATCGACGGTAGCTTTCACATGCAATAACAATAGGGAAAAGAGGAAATAAAATAATTTGATGTGGCGTCGTCTCAATCAATTGGAACACAATTAATCATTTTGGTTATTACTTCAGAACCTTGAGTTTTCAATTATTATTAAAGCAGCAATGGAGCATTCATAGCTCAAACGTAAGAAACTTATCAGATATTATCTTATTATCGACCGCTGTCTTTAATATAAACGTTTTTGTTGAATTAAACATTGGAATAAATTACATAGGTATAATGAGGTATATCGCAGGTTCATTAGCAGATCATACACTATGATGGACATCTCTTGACTTTTATTTTTGTATACAACGAGTGGTTTTGTAGTTACTGTTAATAGTAATATGGCGGGTTTTTCATGGAAACAAAATCAAAAGCAGAATCTGACTGTGTCTCATCAGATCTTGATACATACTTTTTGTGTTACTGCTGTTTTTTAAAGGTGGTGCGATATGTTTTCTACTAAATTAATTTGAATCATATTAACAACATAGAAGATAAATCGAAGGCAACCTGAAAAACTCAAAGTCAGGCTCTCAGTGTCAAAGTCAAGGGTATGCATGCATATAATAATTAGAAATATCTATTTCAAGGTTATGGTCATTCCTTTTTAGTGAAATCTGCAAATTTTGCAATTAGTCGTTGCAGAAAATTGTAATTACTGGCAAAACAATGAGTAAGTAATATTCATTGTTAATAAAAAAAAACTATTATGTTTGTTTGTTTCAGTATTTTTTGTAAATATTATTTGTTTCAGCCTTTAGCACAAGCAAAGGCGCGGACACGTACGCACACACACACACAAACGCACACGGACACGCATATGCACGGATGGTCGGACGAATACTATCAGCCTAATTAATGGTCACTACAATGAGCGGTCACAGGGGATATTGCGATATCTACCAGGATTGGCAGGCGGATTGGTGATCGCAGTATATTGTTGATAAGATGCGAGGTCATGGCACAGTGCCACTCCGGGGCGGAGGAAGTTTATGTTGTTACCAGCACGCGGGAGGATGCTGCTGCATCTTCTTGTATCAATTCGAAGTCGCCTTGTACGACACCTGTGGGAGGTCTATTTTTTTCCGGGAGCCACACGGAAAAATATATATTTCATAATAACTTGCATAGTGTCTTCGAACACAAATGTAGTTTGCTGTGTGCTGAAAAGAAACTAATGTAGTTTTTTTTTGGTAGCCTAATTCAGTCTGAATATTTACTTTGATAACATTGCACACGTTTCAATTCTTTTACAATGTTACGGCTGAATACTGAAATGCCACTTAATATTTAAATCCCGCTTCGCTATTTGAGACGTTTGTTTTTGGTAGGAAGGCGGGCGTCTCAAATAACCACTGCTACAAATTGCACGTACAGATTCTGTACGTAAGTATATAGAATGAATGAATTAAACGCGATATATTTGCGTAAGCTGTTTCATCTCACAGGCAACAAAGAGTTCAGATAAATGGGGTTAATTTATCTGGCTCTGAAGTGATAATGAGCGTGCCCCAGGGTTCGATACTAGGTAATTTCTTATTTTTAGTGAATATTGACTCGCCTTACATGATTCAGGATCTCTCTAAGATTGTGTCATCTGCTGATGATTCTTCTTAAAAAGAAACTTGATAGACTCGATACGGTCAGCTGCTGCGCTGCGGGTCGCGGGTTTGATTCCCACATGGAACAAATATTTGTCTGATCCGTAGGTGGCTGGGTGTATTGTGTGTGGAATTTGTGCCTGTAAACGCACCCACAACACAGGAGAAATCCTAGTGTAAGGCAACGTTTTATTAAAAGAAACGAGATGTAAATAAAGCTCTTCTTATGGTTCATGAATGGTTAATTTAGTATAATTAAATGGAATAAAAAACTAAATAAATAAAGTTTACATTGCTAAATGTAGTAAATGGGGATTGTGATTTCTTAATAGATAACAAGAAATTGGAATTTGTCGATCAATCCGTTTTCTTAGGAATCACACTTGATTCAAAACTTCAATGGGGTCCCCATATTACATCACTATCAGGAGGGTAGAGTTTGGCCGCTTATGCTGTTAGAAAAATCTAACTTCTTACATATGCAGGTACTGCAAAACTGGTTTACTTTAGCTTCTTTCATAACATAATGTCCTATGGCATTTCACTTTGGGGCCGCGCTGCCGATTTAGAATCAGTGTTTTATATTGCAGAAGAGAGCTATGAACGCCATTTACACCCTAGGAAGTCGCGATTCCTTGAGAGAACTATTCAAAAATATTAACATAATGACAGTGTGTGTAGTGCTTTGTCAATATATTTATGAAAATGTTTAATTACACTAAATTAGTCAAGCCAATATTCCGTTTAGGTGAAGTCCATACTTCATTTATGGGCTAATTATTTTAAAAAAACGCTTGGTAGGCGGGTTGGCGATCACAGTTGAGTTGTTAATGTACTCAAAGGATGCTGTTGCCCGTCTTCCGGCTAATCCCATAATCGACTTTTACGACACCCACGGGAAGAGATGGGTTGGTGCTATTCGTAGCTGGCGTCACGCGGCTATTGTGCCACAAGGCGGTCGTGTTGTTGTGTCCTTATATCGATTTGGTTCCTGTAGTTTAATGCAATTTATTGCAATAAATAGGGAACAAAAACAAACTTTTACTCAAAAATCATCGTATAATTTTCAGTAATCCACAGTACACAGTAATAAGCCCTCTTCTCATACAGAAAAGGAACGACCGTTCATCACCATAGACTAAACACTTAATACTGACATTCATCACCACGCTTGCAAGCAGCGTTTTGATGTTTTCAGGGTTCAGCCTTTGTTCAGCAGTGGACATCCTTTGGCTGATATGATGACGCAGAAGAGAACAAAAGCATCCCCTTAGTCTTACGTCTATATTTAGGTTACTACGTTAACCAATTTTTAACACGCTTTTATTAGCTTCACCTGTATGTATGTATGTATGTTTGTTTGTAACCGACTCCTTTGAGCTCGATTTTGCCCTACTTTGAACGATCAGATTTGATTCAAACTTTGCACACCTGTCAAAGGTCGATGACAATGCAATAATCCGATCAAAATATCCGATTATCCTAATTAGATTAGCCAGGATTAATTAATTTCTTTCCGCATCCTTTGCATGCGAGTAAGAGAGACAGAGCTAGTGCGCGAACTACGCATGCGTGCAGTTCCAGACTTGCTCTTTCGGACACTCAGTTCAGCACAACCTAGCGTGTTTTTTTAGTTTTTTTAAACTATTATTTATTACGAAATAGTTATTTAAGCAGTTTAAGCCATGTTATGGGATTACGCGCACAGTAATCCTGACTAGGTTTTTTGTTTTTACTTTTGTATTTTAATTGCCGCAGTAATTATTTGTCATTCTTGGTCAAGGTCGTTGGGAGCCATTGGATGCGTGAGGCATGTGACCGAACTTTGTGGAAATCTATGGGGAGGCCTTTGTTCGACAGTGGACTTCCTTTGGCTGATATAATGATGATGATGATGAGTCATTACCTACATCAAAGATGTCACCATATGAAAGGTGAGATTGCCACTCCCACAAATGTCTTAAAAGGCAACTAAGGGACGCTAAACCAGAGGGATGGGTGTCAGCAGTGTCTCTTCTATGAAATAGTAGACATACTCCGCTCACTAATCCGCCTGCCAAGAGTGACGAGTAACTGAAGCGGTCACCCCCCGGGGGGATTGTAAATGATCCCCCAAACCGTCCCACTGCAGCGCGTGATCACATGCGAATCATTGGTGTCCTAGGTATCGAGCGTAATTTTTATTTATTCTATGTACATAGAATAAAACAGCATTATTCTAAATTCGAAACATGTGTAAGAAGTCAGCATCGAACCGACACAATTTTTTTACTGTTTTTTTTATTGGTTAGACTAATTTATCTACTTGGTGGTATAACATCATTTAGTATTGCCGTTTTTTTTTAGCTAAAGAATAAAACTAATATTTTCTTTGGCTAATGTCTGCTATGGTGCATTTTTTGCGTGCTATGTTCAAAACATTTTTTGTTACATCCTACAGTAAATGTAGATTACTTAAGTATATATATTAGATTAGCCACTGGCCTTGGAACGATAATTTTATATGTTTATATATTACAGAAGCCGATGGTTGAAGCTGATTTGTATCGTGACCGAGCTTTCGATCGGACTGTGCATAGCATTACATTTAATCGCTATGGGTGTTATAATTAATTCTTTTATTCTTTTAACACAAGTAACAGTGATATTCACAGCATGTAAGTGTCAATTGTTTAGTTTTTATGTACATACTTTAAAAATAAATTCCCTAACTTATTTTGCAACCTACTTCGCAAAAATAAGTTAAATAACCTTATTTTTTTTGCATTTAGCTTAATTATTTAATGTAAGTACAGTCGTTTTTAAACGAGACTTAAGTGTTATCTTGTTATTTTCAAACGGACACAATTAGAATTTCATCTGTGGATGTATTTTATTTTTATAATGTAAAGACGATGTCGGTTTGTTGCGAGTCCTTTTAAAGGGTTTCCAAGTCAATGTAAGTACGTAATTAAATGCTCAGAAATAATTTACTCAGTAATTCAACGTAATTAAAATGCACGATAGTGATCATTTTTCTACGGTTAGGATGCTAACCACTTTTTAAGGTCAGCCTTTATTTGGTTTTATCACAGAAAATAATACTTATTTTATAGTGTTCATCCGATATCATTAAATCTGCATTATAATTAGATATCATCACCATCATTTATATGGCTCCTTGTAACTAATAGAATACCTTACGTAGACCTTGTAGTCACAGGTATATAGAATACAAGGTTAAGTGCTTATCTAACTAATTTAAAGTCCTGATATCTGATCTAGGTTTACGTTTACGTCTAAATGAAAACAAAAACAATGCAGGGCTTTGACAGGTTCTACTAAAGATATTTTTCTCATTTCGGCCGAATGAAGTCCACTGCTGGACACAGGCCTCCCCCAAAGATGTCCACAACGACCGATATGGATGTGTTGTGGGCTCATTGGGGGGTTTTGCCATAATCGCCACGCTTGGCAGACGGGTTGGCGATCGCAGTTGAGTTGTTAATGAACTCGAAGGACGCTGCTGCCCATCCTCTGGCTGATCCCTTAGTCGACTTTTACGACACCCATGGGAGGAGATGGGGTGGTGGCATTCTGAGCCGGCACCACATTTTTACCTTTGAGAAATTCTAAATAGACGTTAAAATTATGATTGGCTATCATATTTTGCCGTGCAAATAAATAATATATAAATAATAAATAAATGCGTAATAAATGCCGTGTGGTGCCGGCTCAGAATACCACCACCCCATCTCCTCTCGTGGGTGTCGTAAAAGTCGACGAAGGGATTAGCCGGAGGATGGGCAGCAGCGTCCTCCGAGTACATTAACAACTCAACTGCGATCGCTAACCCGTCTGCCAAGCGTGGCGATTATGGCAAAACCCCCCAATGATCCCACAACTAGCCCATATCGGTCGTTGTGGTGTACATTGGGGGAGGCTTGTGTCCAGCAGTGGACTTCATTCGGCCGAAATGATGATCATAATTTTAACATCTTACCTTGATCTATGCATATAAGGTCAGCATAATTTAGGTGTAAATATCTAACTTGTATAAATGTATAAAGCTATTCTATAATCACTAACACGTATAGAAATTATATTTGAATATTATATTAATACAGATTAGATGACTAAAACGTCTAACAAGCTATTTGTGAACCTATAAATAAAAACTTTATACATAATCTGCACTTTAAAAATAATAATGATTGCGGTTTTTTTTATATAATACCTACCACGTTTTTAAAGCGAACTAAAAAGAATAAAATAATTTCTGAACAAATTAAGTAATGTTTAAATGTAAAACAAAAGAGTGGGGCGGTCGATATCAAAGGTAAATTAAATGAGAAAGTAAGTAGTTTCATTTTCTTTCAATTCTGAAGTATTAAACATTTTGTAGTAAGTCTGTAGCTCACCAGGAAGTTAGTTTAAAATTAAATACAAAATTCCACCCTAACATTTATACAAGAAAGCAAGATAATAAAATGTTCTTAAAGGGATTTTTATAATGTAATTATATAACATTTTGATTATCATTGTACTTCTAATAGATACAATAAGTCAATATTAGTACTATTATGAACAGGCACAGGGGGCGTTACTGTAAGCCGGTAGTGTAGAAGTAATACTTTTTATTCGTTTTATGCTCCGTTTATTCTTACCGTCACAATGGAAGTATAACGTTTACCCGAACAGTTCAAGCGATTCTTATGAATTGATACTCTGCGCAACCTTAATAGTCTGACACATCATAATTCATACCATTTTCAAAATACTTCATAATTGTCTCTTTTAATGGCCATTAACAGTCTATAGTACTAATTTCAAGATTATTCAAGTTGATTCGGTTCGGTCATTGTCATAATTTTTGGTAAAATAATATATACCCAGTACTTAGTGAAATCTTTGCTCATTAAAGAAAGAGAGAAAGAAAGCATTAATACCACACTAATTTAAAACACACAATTAAAAAGAATAACAAGTAATTCGTTTGTATAGTGTGGCAAAAGGAGCGGTCTCAGCAAAATGTTGAACAGTGAGCAGCATAGCCGTAACACTGCCCAACACTGGTTTTCAGTCTGCCCCATTTACTACTATGTAAATTACAAATATTTTGCGGGTAATGTTTTTTTTCAGGTTGGATAATACCTACTAAAAGTACAATAAACAAAATTAAATATAAGTAAATAAAAAGAAATTATGTAGATTACGGATTGCCACTACATTAATATTTAGGTTTTACTGCAAGAAATTAAATTTTCGGTGTTGTGGCCGGATTAGTAATACAGTAGGACTCCATCTCCTCCCGTGGATGTCATGATAGTCTATTAAGAGACTTTAAACCAGAGGGATGGGCAGTAGTATATTTTTTGTTGAACACTGCGCTCACCAAACTAAGTGTGATAAGTACAAGCAAATTCCCCCATAAAATTATGACACAATTATATAAATCTATAGGGGAGGCCTTTGTTCAGCAGTTGGCGTCGTTTGGCTGACAAGATGACTACAAAAAAGCAGTTGTTCAGAAAGCAGTTGGTCAGATACTAAATTACCTTAAGTATTGCGAATAAAAAGTATTTAATGTTAGAAGGCAAATTATCCAACTATTAATGTTAATTTTTGTATTTGTAGTCATGGCCATCAAGGTTAGGTTATGATCCTAAACGCATCATTACTATGCTACTGATGAAGTTTTAAGTGTGAAAATTGATGTTTAAAGTAAAATAACTTGACCGTGGCTACCTACGTAGTGCTAACTAATACATTATATTTGTTTAGTGCCTTGATTCATATATTACGCCTTGACTGTCTAGGTATTTCATTTATCCTAATATTTATACAAAATAATTGCTACTAATCTTTGATTATCTACTAACCAAACCTAAATTCCGAGAGTGGATTTGTGTTTGAGTGATCTTAACAGTTAGGGTACCAAACAATTTTTATAATCATCATCATCATTGTATCAGCCAGAAGACGTCCACTGGTGAACAAAGGCCTCCCCCATAGATTTCCACAACTGTCTCAACATTTTAGGGGGGAACATTTGCCAATACTCACCACGCTTGGCAGGCGGGTTGGTGAGCGCAGTATGGCTACTGTTCCAGAGAAGGGACGCTGCTGGCCGTCCCTCTGCTTTAGTGTCCCATAGTCGCCTCTTACGACGTCCACAGGAGGAGATGGAGTAGTGTTATACGTCTTTCGGCTGATATGATGGTGATGATGGTAATCTAAATAAATTATTTTTATTAAATATAATACAAGTAATTTATTTAGATTACTATCAGCACCATTATATATAACCGATGAACTGTGGGATTTAATATAACTAATTTACTATTTATTCACGCATTACGAACTGCATGGCTATTCCGTAAGTACTCACTAGCAAACTAACTTCTAAATCAGCGGTGAAATCTCTAGTATCGTATTGTTTTACTGCGGAATCTTATGTGAGTTTGCGTCACTAGCAAGCACACTTCTGAATCCGCAGTGAAATCTCTAATTTCATGTTGTTTTTACTAATTTTCACTGCGGATTCAGGAGTGAGTTTGGTAGTGAGTTCTTACAGAATAGCACTGCTGCTCTATACTCAGTCACATTTTTCTTAAACAAGTTTATAATTTTCTTTAACTCGAATGATAGTCATAGTATTTTTATAAAAATTGGTTTCACACGACTTTTGTTTATTACAAGCTTTTATTTAACTTAACTTCACTTGTTAGTTAGTATTTTTGGGACTAATCTTGCAAGTAACTTTTAAACGAGTTCTCGTTATAAGAATTAGCTGAAAGTTGATACACATGTAAACCCGACGAGACTGCAAGAGTTGATCTGATGAAGGAGCCAGAAAATGCTCACAGGATCTCTGCTGTAGTTAACGTAGACGCACCGAGTTTGGCTTCGCTAGATTTGTCTCAATAAGTGGCTGGCTACCAAATCGTGATGAGGGTCTGATGATGAAACCAGAAGGTGATTGCAGGATCTCTGCTGTGGTTAATGTAGACCCAGCGATTTCAGATTCATTAAATTTTTCTCGATGAACACTAATAATAAGACTCTCTCAGAAATATCTAAACTCACTTAATAACAAAAATAAAAATATGATACATATATATTTGTAAGTTGATATAATTCGCATGGGAGAATCTTGATTAAAGAAGTGAGTAGTCTATACAGGCAATATTTACTATCACCCTCATCAATCTTATAATATAATTTTTATAAACTTTGATACCTACTACTTTTATCAGGTTCCAGCCATGCAAACCATATCCACTTACTAATTACACTCAGCATTGCTCCAATAAAATTCTTTACATTTCGTTTTAGTGTGTCTAATTTGTTTCATATATGATTTCATTTCACTTTAGTAGAAATAATAAAAACTTGTTTAAAAACAATGTTTGTTTTAACTTATTACATCATTTATACTGATTCCGTTCTTGATTTATTTGTTGAACATACTACAAAGGCTGTAGTAATATTCTGTTTCTGGGATGTCAGATGGACCAGTACTGCAGACCGAAATTTGGTAACATAACAATAAAATAAATTGAATTCGCTGTATCTTAATTTTACTAAGTGATTCTGTATAATTACCCCTATGTAAACTACTTTAAGGCTTATGATTACATTACATTACACGTTGTATACAAAAAAATGAAAACATACTAACCATTCCAGTAATAATATTTAAAAGTCAATAAGTAAACAAGTTTGTTTTCCTTTTAAGCAAAAGCCGCAAGCACCAGCAAGCCATCCATTATTCTGATCGCTCGAGGCAATAAATAGTACCTACATGCATACCTTCTGGCTTTGCGCCAAAATGTTCTCAAATCTGCGCAATGCTTTGCAATTTTATACTTACTTAAAGGTTACCAGTTTTAAAAATATGGCAGGTTTGAGTGAGATCTTGGTGGTTCATCGTAGTTGTGTACATGAAACTCTTTAATCCCTAATGACGAAAATTTTATAAATAACCCCTTATATTCTTTATTGTTCATTACAGGAACATAAAGCCTGTTTAGGCATGTACTAATATAGGTCAATAATCTAATAGATATAATAAACACTCACACAGACACACATCAGCCCGTAGACGTCCACTGCTGAACATGTGCCTCCTGATGATCACAACTATGAGCGGTCCTAGGGGATATTGCTATAATTACCACGCTTGGCGGGCGGGTTGGAGATCGGAGTATGTTATTATTAGCACAGGGGAGGTTGCTGCTGCCCATCCTTTCGATATCAACTCAAAGTCTTTACGAGATCATGGGGGGAGAGGAGTGGTTTATTCTCTGCAGGGAAGCACTCGTTTAAAATCAATACTTACATAATTTTCTGAATTTTCTGTAGTCACAATTATTATTCAACTACAACTCTTTGATTATGGCCTTTGTAGACTAATCTCCTACAATTTCGCCAGTGTATAGTATCACAATTCTCTCTCTCTCTCTCTCGCTTCACGCGGGACCCGGTCTTTGGAGGCCCTTTAGAGAATATTAATCTGAGATGTAATGGGATACTACTAGCCGGGGACTCTCCATGGCTGCACTATAAAAATGCAGTCTCGGATTTTCCCCAGATATGTAAAACCATTGCATGAGATGGGTACTGCAATTATAAGGTCTATTGCAATGGGTGTTAAATGGATTCAATACTTCTAGAAACGAAAACAACGGCGTCTGCCCTTCAACTTTATAGTGAAATATATGTGGCAGACGGTGACTCGTCACTCACAAGATAGGCCCCCTAAATGGCAACCACTACAGGCGACAGGGAGCACACTGCTGTGAGCGGATCGGGATGTCAATTATTGTTATGGGAAGGTTAACATCTAAATTATCTTTTGTGTCATATTTTATTTTGGCATTAGAAGAGACGTCGGCCTCGATGCATATATTATGTTATTGCTATATTATCTGTTATTTATATATATTTCATATCCAGTTATGCAAATGATGACACAGAATTTTAATTTGCTACACAGATCATTTTTTTCATTTATAAAAAACATAAATACTTGTGTGAGTAGCCAAGGGCTCGTGACAAAAACTGTAGTGCAATTCTCTAAACTCAAACATACCATACATCCTTGAATGCAGAATTGAAATGACAGTGAAAAAACAATTTGGTGTTCGCTAAGACATGATGAAGCTATTCAAGGACACGTTGCAGACGGTGAGCCTTGAGGATGAGTCTTAGCGAATACCAAATTGGATTGAGTCCATTATTTAAATTCTGTATTCAAAGATGTCTGGATTTTTGAGATTAGGGAATTGTACTACTGATCGTTCGGTCTTACGATGTTAAGCTGCACTGGTGGTGGTTTACTCAAGTGCCTCACGGGAGAGTAACGGACACTCAGAGGCTCTAACTTCTAACAACCGGTCTAACCTAAGGATTTCGTGTCACCACAGAATAGGTTTCAATTATGATATGGGAGTACTGGTTTGGGGATTTGTATGTTGATGTGATTTAGAGAAATTGTTGAGAATTAATAAAAAAGATACAGAAATGGGGATAACATGATGAATATGAATACCGTTTAAGAAATTTGAAAAGGAGATTTAAAAAAGAAATGGCCTAACGGCGCTAACTGATAATCAATCTAGTCCAAAATATTTAGATTTTAGAAGTTGATCTTGATCTGTTATTTTTTTGTTAAGATCACACTGAACACAAGAACGGACCAGTCTACAATTACAAATCCAAAGATTTTGGGTTAGATTGTTTATTAATTTCAGACGTTAGTAAATAAGTACTCTGCCTACATAATTGTCTACTACAGAGATCAGGGGCCAGTCACTCCAAGTCAAACATATTTAACCGTTAGGTTATGTTATAAAATTTCTGATTTGATAACTGATCATTTTCGATTACTAAATTCCACTAACGTTTTGCATCCTCCAATTTTTGTTTTGCTTTACGCCGCCTGCATTGGACAAAATTTCAAATTTAAAAATGCAATCAAATGCAGCCATCGAGGGCTTGAACGGTCCGAAATAAAATCTCGGGATTTTTAAAATTATCACATCAAACAAATATAATTATAACTTTGTGATAAAAAATACTGTGAATTAATTTTAATGTAAATAATAAGATGTTGCACGAAGCTTCATTAATGCGCTTGTATCTGTGACTTCTGTCAGCTCTCCTTTATTTTATTGATTTTATTTGCTTAATGCGGTATAATAGAAACACGGAGTAGTCCCAGAATCCCAGATCGCATGTAAAAAATCCAAGTTCTCTCTCAAACTGGCCTCATTTGCCCTCCGGGATTAAGTTTGTCCCGTGATGTGATAACAACTGCCCTAGACTAAGATACATTATTATCAGTCTTGGCAAGCAGACTTGTGCTATTTATCCCTTTTATCCTGACATTTTCTAATTTCTTAGACAAAAAATATTTTTGTATGCAGATTTAACAAATTAAGTTAATGAATATGTAACCACTTAAAGGCCCTGAACGACCTAAACGTCCGCCAAAATTATCAGCCTGTTTACAAAATCCAACAATTTGCTATCTCGTAATACTGATTTGAATAACCTGCTTTTTCTTTCTTGAATAAAGGTATAATGATAATGAATGATACAAAAGTATGATTAGATTACAAATAGGGCAGGGATTGGATTCTAAAATGTTTTTATTATTAATTTTTGTCTTATATTTTTAACTGACCACCAGATATAGTAAAAGATAACAAAAATACTTTTTATTGTTAAAATAGTAAATGTAGGTCATCAAGTCTACCCTTAATTTTAAATAATAGGCCCCGAAAAAGTTAATTTCCAAGGATTAATGTTTGCTAAGATGTCTGCACTTAAGGTGCTACTGTCACAATATTTTCCAGCCATTTGTCAGCATTTTTAAAATAGTTAGTTATATAATGTAAAAGACATTGCAAAGTCACCATACAATGTACAAATAGTTACAAATATTATAATAATACAAATTTAAACGGATTACATCGCGTATAATATAGATATTTGTTTTTCCTGACGATTCGAACACTTTGCAGGGTTCGTAGTCGCAGGATGACTTAGATGACAAACGTCGTTTCAGATTTAAAAAGTTATTTAATCTACCGTACAAAACTCATTAAAAATTGCTTCTTGTATGAATATGACACCAAAGACTATGACACTTCACTGGTTAGAGAAGTTGGCTGATCTTCTTATGCGACTTGAAGTAGGTTTTTATAGAAGCACGTTTCAAGACATGACCAATTTTGTCCGTGACTCCTTTTATGAATGGTAAAACAACAGGTCTTCGATCGATCGTCGTGGGCGGCTTCTCCGACAGGGATGTGGAGCTCTTAAATTGTTGTTTTGAAAAACTTGCTTCACATGGTTAAGGTGGGGTGTCAGATGGTCAGCGTCACAGATACCGTGTGCTATCTGTAACAAAGATTTGATCACGGTATCTAACTGACAAGGACGGTGGTGAAATTCACCGTTAAGTTACCTGTCTGTATGGGTGGGTGTGACTAACTGAATGATCAGGGTTATGTATAAGAAGTATGTCAAGAAAGGCCAAAGATTTGTTATCCTCCAATTCCATTAAACTGAATTTTTCTGTGTATTGAATTTAGGTGTTTTAAAAATGGAGAAGGAATTGTTTGGCAAGATTGTAAAATATTACCTACGTATCGTTTGAACATGTTCGGTATAGTTACAAAAATGAAAATGGTACATTTACTAGATAAATTAAAAAAAATGTTTCAATGTACCATTTCTATGAATCGAGGCTGTGGGAGAACAGAGATATTTTAAATTAAATATTCAGTTTGTGGTTATGTTTATTATTATATGTGTTTGAGCGGCATGTTAAGTAACTGTTATAGTAGTTGAGTCCAGTAAATATACCAGTAGATGCAAAAACATTATCGTAATAATAATACAACACTAGTCCCATGCCAAAAGTGTTGTTTACGAAGCGAGTTTAGTGCGCTTATGAAGCTAGCTTTACATTGCACAATGCTTGATTATAAGTTTATACTGCTATCCCATAGAAACTTTGCATATCTTCTGCGTAGCATTAAAATTAAAATATCAATTAAAGATCTGAATTTGTTTACTTATTCCGGCCATATGTGTATATGCCGAGACAATCGTAATGTACCATATACTTATTTACTTTAACATTAGTAAGTTTTGAGATTTTCTTACAAGAACAGTTTGTGCTTAGGAGATTATCAAAACTATGTACCCCGAGGCTAAGACTAGGTCCAGATTAAGAGTTGTTGTAATTTTTTAATGCAATATAATTCGATTCGGAAAGAAAACAATCTCAACAAGCCCCATAACAAATGTAAATAAATGTATTTGCAAAATCCCAGTATTTTTCATTATGATTTTCGATCTCTGAGTTTATCCAAAACTGAGATTTACCGGGATATATGTATATTGCATAACTAAATATAATAAGTGGGTCGTTTGATTTGATATACAGATAATTAAGTTTTATAGTAGTCGTTTTGTTACCTTAGTAGTCTACTAGGCCGATAAATCAAAAGTATTTTTAATAACATAACAATAGATAGTTTATTGTACAAAAAAATTAAAAGTTATCTTTAGTTGCGTTATCTTATGCAAATTTGAACGACGACTAAAACTGAAGGGTCATCAAACTCTCATGTACAGAATTATATTTTGGTAACAGATATTGTGAATTGATTAGTATTCATCAACATGCCATCAATCGCCAATTAATCACAACCTACAAAATACACGACAGGCCTTAGTTTGGGTTAATCAACTCGCTTGTAATTATTATAGGGGCAAACGAGGTATAGTTTATTTAAATCACAGTTCTCCAAAGATAGTAGCTAGTCCCATATGTGACGGCACATTTGACGGCGCAGTGGCTAGTGGCTTGGCTTACGTCTTGTGGGTTCTGTCCCTGCACGGAACAAATATTTCTATTGGCTACAGATAGTTGTTCCGGGTCTGGATGGTTGTGATATGTGTATAGATATACTATATGACTATAAACTGTACCCACGACACTAAAGAAACCTAACGGTAGGACAACGTTTAAAAACTGGTACAGCGTATCGCTATCAATCAAGACGAAACCTCCGGCTGCTACTGACAATTCGCAAACACACGAACCCAATTACACTTTGCCCGACTTAGGAATCGGTCCCAGGCCCTCGCTTTCGATACCAACATTTTACATTTCTAAAAACATTTTCTTTTCATTACAGTGCCACCGATACAAAAATGCCAGTTGAGTGACTCAGGTTGTCTGAAAAAGTCGTCACAGAATGCTTTGTCGACCTTCGTGGCTGGTATTCCAGAAGTAGGAACTGAAATCTTGGACCCAATAAAAATTGATGTGATAAAAGTTGATTTGTCTGGACTGGTGCTGAGTGTTACAGATGTTAATGTTAAGGGGATTAAGAACAGTATTATTGATAAAATCAGGTGTGTGAATGTCCTTTAACTTACTTTTTATAATCACCAACTGTGGGCAAACATCCACTGCTGATCATGGGCTTCCAACTAACTGCAAGGAACAATCATGAAAGATATTGCCATGATCCTCATACTTGGCAAATAAATTAGTAATCGAAGTATGTATTCCACTTCAGTGTGGTGTCCGGAAAATGTAACAGTAAATACGAACAAAATAATGAAGTTGGAAAGATATGCATCATAAATTATTAAATATTTTCGTATACTCGTCTATATCGATATCATTATATATTTAGTTATTCAGTACACCACAGACTATTCTTAATTCCCTACTTTTAAATACATCTAAAGGTTGTTTGTCAAAGATCGCTTTTAGGGATAAGACCGCCCATTGTGCCACGCTAACTATTGTAAATAATCCTTCAGATTATTTGGGTGTATAATAAAGATCTATTCTATAATAAATTAGCTACATAAAGGAAGACGAGAGTCAGTCAGTCCTTGAACTAGTGTCGTTGTTGCTTATCCTCGATCTAGCATAGTAGGATGTTGATCACATAATAAAAGCATTATGCAAGCAGTTGATATACTTTACAAGAAAGTTGGTAAACAGGAATTGTTTAATCACTAGTTTGGAGAAACGTCATATTGGTGTTCCTTCATTGAAAAGGGTCAATCCTCCGTCCAAGCCGGTGGTATTTATTGACCAACGATTGATATCGGGCGTCTGTATGCTTTAATAGATGTAATTGTTATTGGTAGTTGTTACTGGTTAGCATGTAGGTGTCACCATATATCAGATTGGGGAGACTGCGTGCTCACACCGAGCGACCCCCGGGAAGACGGCGGTACGCAGCACAGCGCAAAGCGAGGCTTGGGGGGATCTTTTAAAGTCCTCCCCGAGTAGTGCCTGGGGGGGCGACTTTTTTACAGTCGCCTTCCCTCTGCTAGAGGGGGTGACCGCTTTACAGTCATCCCCTCCGTGATATGTCTAAAGGCGTGGCACCAATGGGCGGCTCTAATGTGATCTTACGAGGACCTGGAGCCCACCTTCGGTGTCGAAGATGACCGCTCCAGTGGTTTTAGCCGGTAGCAGTCCGGTATACCCCTTTGCCCTTCTCCGGGGCGAAGGAACTTCCATGTAGAATTTCCACTGGTCATCAATAAAAAAATAAAAAATTGTGTCACCACATATAGTAGAAACATAATTTTACTCTAGACCGTAGTCGCTATCTGTAATTATTGTCATTCCAGCTTCAACAGTGCTAAAAAAGAAATTGAGCTGACGTTCCACGTTGCACCCATCACGGTAAAGGGCAAGTACACGGCTAGTGGCAGACTGCTCATCTTACCTATTACCGGAGACGGAGATATAACTATCAAAATAAGTAAGTAGTTATATTGAAATAATGTCAATTCTGACTAGATAATCGTTGATTTCTAGTATATCTTATAGAATAATGGTATACAGTAGAGTGGACACAACATGGTATTTTTTAGAAGTTAGAATGTTTTTCAAACTTATGTCCGTCAACATTTTACTAAAAAAAAGTGTAGGCTATAAAAAAGTTGTTTTCGTGATACACTACGTCTATAAAACTCTTCGAACCCTTACCTAAAGGTGACAAAAAGACATCCCCCAATATTCTAAAAAGCCATTTTAATATCTGATCAATTAATTTGCTTTCAAATCTCATGTTAGCTATTGAGATTGTACCGTAGTTGACCCGAATCAACAACCAATCACAGTAGTGAATACATAATCTGACAGCAGATTCACTGATCAGAGATCTGAATAGAGTATTGGAAACGGGGGGACAGACTCTTAAAAATACATTATTATCAGTATAGTTTCATAGGCTTTCGCTCAGTATGGTTTGCCCGTATAGTACAGTAAAATTAGAAAACTAAATATTCTATATCCTAACGTATTCCAGAAAACCTTGAGATAGCCATGACTATGATGTACGACATTGTCAAGGACAAAAACGGCAAAGATGTTATCGACCTGAAAAGCTACAAGCACACTTTCGACGCCAAAGAGAACACACATTTCAAACTTACAAACCTGTTCAATGGAGACAAAACGTTGAGTAAGTATCCAAGATTATCACTTTATCTATCTAATAGCCGTAGCGTGTTGAAAAAAAGTATGAATATTTGGTAAAGACAAAGGCAATTTCACTGTTTTTTAGTTTCACAAGTTGTAACATACTTTTTTATATTACGTATGACGATACTCGAATCGAAAATCGTGGCCACTATCACTTGGCGATGGACATGTGCAATGATCAACTACATATCGATTTGAACTTGCCGACTATAAGGCAATTCATGAAAAAAGCGTCTAAAAAAATAACTGGTTTCTAATACACGTCCCTTCTGTGAAACGGTAACCTTACTGCGCTCACCAACCCGCCTGCCGAGCGTAGTGAGTATTGGCAAATACCCCCCAAAATGTGTGTTGTGAAATACTATGGGGGAGGCCTTTATTCAGCAGTGGACGTATAAATGGTCGATATGAATATACCCCCTATTATACCCAGAG
Organism: Diloba caeruleocephala; assembly: GCA_947459985.1. Taxonomy (NCBI): domain Eukaryota; kingdom Metazoa; phylum Arthropoda; class Insecta; order Lepidoptera; family Noctuidae; genus Diloba; species Diloba caeruleocephala. Next base: position 17,835,689 of record OX381615.1, read on the forward strand.
GATTGATTTCCAAAAATAGTGACACATATTCATTTATTTTTAATAGAACGCCAAATACGAGTATCGGTTTTCATAGATCTAATATCATAACCGACGGATTATAATAAAAACTTTCAGCCCTCTTAAATGTTGATTTTTGTAAATTTCTGAAATACGTCTTCCTTTATTTTTACTGAGAAGATTTTGTTTTGTTTAGTTGTTTTCATAGATCTTACTTCAAAACGGACGGATGTTGCATACAAACTTTCACTGCCTGTTTTACGGGATTTTAAAGGAAGAATTTGTATAAACGCTTATTTCTTTATTTTATACCAAAAATCCACATGATATTTTTCATAGAACAAACTTCTAAACTGGCGGATTTTGCATACAATATTTCACCCTCTGTTTTACCCCCTTCAGGGTTGAATTTATAAAAACACAATTTCTTTATTTTTAACAAAAAAGTCAAATACTAATTTTTATAGATAGGCAAAAAAAAGTATGGTTTGGCCATACAAACTTTCACATCCCTATTTTACCGCCCGAAGGATAGAATTAACAAAAAAACTGAAACGCGTATTTCTTCATTTTAACCAGTAAGTTAATTGTTGATTCTTTAATTATTCTTTAAAATAGAGTTTTAAATTCATCATGAGTATAAATAAAACAATATATATATATTTTCAAAGTTAGTTGTTTGAGATTAATGAATGATTCACCGTGTGGTGCCGGCTCAGAATATCACCACCCCATCTCCTCCCATGGGTGTCGTAAAAGTCGACTAAGGGATTAGCCGGAGGACGGGCAGCAGCGTCCTTCGAGTAAATTAACAATTCAAATGCGATCGCCAACCCGTCTGCCAAGCGTGGCGATTATGGTAAAACCCCCAATGAGCCCATGACGCACCTATATTGGTTGTGTGGTGATCTTTGGGGGAGGCCTGTGACCAGCAATGGACTTTATTCAGCCGAAATGATGAAGCCAAATACAAATTTTCGTTCATATAACTTCAGTAGAGATCGAGTTTCATACAAGATTTGAAAACCCTATTTTACCCCTTGAGGGGTGGATTTTCTAAAAATGCTTCCTTAGTGGATGCCTCTATTGTAAAAACGCAGAAATTTTCAAAATTTCAAGATTCTTACCGCAATGGTCAGTCAGTCAGTCAGTCAGTTTCTTCTTTTATATAATTATATAAGAAGATATATTAAATTAATTTAAATATGTTTAAAGTACACCTACTTAATAATTGTATTTTGCCGAACTGAGTGGCTTTTTACGTTCGGGGTCCTCCGGAACAAATATTGTTACGTTGTAAAGATATTTGTTCAGACAGTGAGGCATGTGCAGAAGACGCTTAGAAGATATGAGTTAAAAGAAAAGTAAATGATTGATTTTACCAAAATCATTGCACTTGTAACTTGTGTCTATTCATTGAATGTAACCACTTACGCCAACGCTTTGTGTGAAATATTCCTACACGATTTAGTTATATCTTTTTATTTTATTTCAGGTGATGCTATGCACACTTTCATGAATGATAACTGGAAGCTAGTGGCGCTGGAATTCGGTGGCCCAATGGTAGAGAAACCAGTGCAGAAAATATTTACTGCAATCAGAACTTACCTCCAATCACAACCCTTGGAAGACATTGTTATTGTTTAAGTTGATGCCAAAAATTATATTATACTTAAAAACTAAACTCGAACGAAAAATTGCTCAACATGTCTGAAAATGTAGTATTATAAGTTTGCTGGTTCTGTATTTTTGTTATTTGATCGAAGCAAACTAAAATGTATTTGATTTTTAACATATTTATATTGATTGGTAAAGTTAATTTGATTTAATTATTTGAGTTAAAATTTCCTCAAATCTTCCTCCCCCGTTTGATACAAAAAAAGTATATCACAAGGAGATTCAGAATTATATTAAGAAACTTACAGAACACATGGCAGTTTGTGGCAAACTGTGAGTGGCGACACTGCGTAGGTACCCGAATGCTTCACAGAGTCAATTAGGGCGTCGTCTCCAGCGTACCATTGTTGGTCGGCTGGAGTGGAACCCCATGAGTGCCCGCAGGACTTTCAACTCTGGCTTGCCTTAGTTGGCAGATCAGAAGTGGGCCGCCAGAGCTATACACTCGAGGGTGGAAGTGTCTACTGACGTAATAACTGAGAAACCCGCTCCGAGTTTTCGAGATGCGCGATGGAGAAACCGGTGTCGTACCTCTCAACACCCTGAGCCGCTTACGCGGTGTTGCTCCCTGTCGCCTGTCATCAACATTTCGGCCAAATAAAGTCCACTGCCGGACACAGGACTCCCCCAAAGATCACCACAATGACCTATGTGGATGTGTAGTGGCATCGCCTGTAGTGGTGGCCATTTAGGGGGCCCATCTTGTGAGTGGCAAGTCAACGTCTGCCACAGAATTTTACTTAAAGGTGGAAAGGCAAATGCTGTTTTTCCGTTCTCCGTGTAGTTTCCATTTTATACAATAGTTTTACACCTCCGGGGATAATCCGAGACTGCATTTTATAGTGCAGCCAGTCCCATTACATTTTAGATAAAAAATATCTAAAGGACCTCTGCATGTTGGACCCATGTCTCCGCGTAAGCCTATCAAGAGATCGGGTTCCCTCTTACAGGAGATATAAGCCCGTGAATTGAGAAACATGTAGATATAATAACTGGCATCAAAATAGAAAATGCAAGATTTTCAAAGCTCCTTATAAAATATATCTTGAAAAATTCATTAACGATACAAATTGGCAATTATATAAAACTATTAAATAAACAAAACGTTTAATCAATAAACAGTTAACTCAAAAACACTTCTAATTAAGAAATAATAAAACGGCACCACTCATAAAACCTTAATTACCCGAAGGTGACAGTACTGTCAATACGTGTCATTTCGATAAAACAAGAAATGAAAATATATAAATTGAAGAATCACCATCACAAATGCCGACAAGGGCAAGAAAAAGAGCACACCCACCACCCTCGGACTCGTCACCCAGCTCCACTTCACATCTGCCGAAGTCTGGTTCAGCCGCGTCGAGCTCCGGTGATGAGTTCTCTCCGCTGACGTTGCCATCACCTGTATGTTGGCAGGGGAGAGTCCAGTCACCGACCTGGTTGGAGCCTAGGGACCAACTGGCCCCGAACCAGATTATGTGCAGCGCATGAAGGGACTCCAACAATGAACGAGAACGTCATGCGCTCATATTATGAGTCTACTGAGGAACTAATCTCACTGCATACCGTGGTAGGGTGCTTGCTCTGTTTCAGGCACTTGAACTTAACCGTCAACGTCTCCGCTCAACGATTGTCGGATCAAGTGCAAATTATTCAATGCAATCATAAGTTGGATGACGCCGCACTTGATCGGCTACGCTATGAAGTCCAGAGTAGTCATGTCATTTCTCCCCCACCACAGACCGCGATACTACTGTAAAAACCTGCTGAAGTTCAATCGAGGCCACTCCCACCGAACTTAGCCCGCGACTACCACGTTTGCCCATGCTAAAAATAGGGCGTTTAGTTTCGCTACTTTCTAGTTATTTATAAAGCAGTGCAGAATCCTGGGCAGTGCTGCAATCTCTGCAGCTGTGCCAGATTGACTATCAGTACATTGAAGTGTTGAAATGCTTATACAGAAACGCCACCATGTCGGTCCGAGTACATGAACAGAGCACGGGGGCAATTCCATTGCAGAGAGGTGTGAGACAGGGGGATGGGGAATTGACGGCACGGTTGGTGCAGTGGCTGATACAGTCGGCTGCTGCGCACCGGGTCGTGGGTTCGATTCCCGCACGGTACAAATATTTGTATGATCTGCAGGTATTTGTTCCGGGTCTGGGTGTATTGTATGTGAAATTCATGTCTGTAAACGCACCCACGACACAGGAGGAATCCTAGTGTGCGGCAAAGTTGATACGTATGTCGCAGGCACTCAAACGTCATTTTGGTTTTACGTATTTGCCGATAGCGATTAAACAAGTGAAGATCTCTGACGCACACTCTGTCAGTAGATCAACAACGAAAAAATAGTACCCTCGCTTTTAAATTTCATGTGATATGCTACCGGTGAATACTACTACTACTATGCGATACGCGATAGCTACTGTTGCAGTTTGTAGCTAATCAGGGTGCGGCGGGCTGATTACGTATGTCAGAGACGGTTTGCGACAGGCGTAAATCGCGCAGACGCCGCAGTCAAACGTCATTTTGGTTTTACGTATTTGCCGATGACGATGAAACAGGCGAAGTTCTTCGAAGCACATTCTGTCAGACGATGACTTTTAAATCTCAGGGGTTTGCCACCGGTGGATGCTTGACTACATGATAGCTGCTGTCGCGTCTGCTGTCCCGTCTGCTGTCGCGTCTGCTGTCGCCGATTTTTAGCTAATCAGGGTGCGGGTCTAGCCGACAACGTTCAATTTATTCGCCAGTAGTTGTTGTATTGTAATATTAAGTGATACTGAAAACAGAAAAATATTGCGTGCGATAACAAATAACAAAAATGTTGCCTCTGGCGCTCAATGAGCCTCTTCAGCATTTTCATGATTTCAGGCAAAAGACGTCCAATGCTGAATGATTTACACGGTTATGTCGTCATTGTCAATGCTCACAACTCTCGGCAGATGGGTTGTGACCGCAGAATAACTGCTGTTCCTCGGAAGTGATACTGCTGCGCATCCCTCTGGTTTAGAGTCCCTTTTACGACATCTACCAGAGAAGGAGTGGTGCTATATGCGGACTGCGGACACCACACGGATAATCTACATACCTCTGACTAACCTACGCGCAATGGGCGTGACGGTTAGTTAAGTTGTCCCCTCATTATTCCCAACCCAATAGCGCTAAGACAGTAACGATTTATCAAACCGATCCCTAGACTAATTAACAATACAGCAATAGGGTTGCCCCTGTTGTATTGTGCATGAGCGTTTTTTTTTATACCAGTGGTGTGACGAGCTTTTTATTAGTTTGGCGGTAAGCGTCACACCTGGCCAAAACAATGTAACGCTAACGCCCAGGACTGGTCTTGCATGGCACTACACTTCGCTCTGTTATGACCCTTATTACATATACAAGGTAGTAAAGCTGATATCAGCACTTCTATTGTTTACCACGTGTATTAATAGGTAATATGCAATTCAGCACTTTGGTAGACTTATTACTTTAATGATTAATAAAAGTTAGTTAGATTTTGGATACCACCGCGTACAGTACCAAATTTTGGGAAGTCATCTTAGATATACCTAGGTAACCCTAATTTCGGTAATTGTGTTATATGTAGTGTAATTGATGTATTTCTTAATAAAATAGTAGTTGTGGTGAAAAGTAGAGTTTTTAAAAAGACAAACTGGTCGGCCCTCTAACAGCTCAAGACATTAGTTATTTAACCCCCTATTCTCCTTCCTCCGCCCGGAGAGGGTTGAGGAGCATGCCTGGACTATGGACTACCGCCTAAAACCATGGGAGCGGTCATCTTCATCACCGGAAGGACCGGATTATTAATTGTGTTCGTAAAGGTATAGGTAATCTCGTAACTCATACAGGACTTTCAGTCTGTAAAAACAGCTTCTTACAATGTTACTTATATGAGCTTCGAATCGTAGTTCCGGGTCCATTGTCAATCCAAGATTGCAAGCTATTTCCACCCTTGCAATGTTCTCACCCATAATAGTCACCTGAGGGTTAAATGATAGCACTGCATCAATTTGGCTTCTGCCTCCTAAAACCTCATACTTTAATTTCAGTGGGTTCAGCATCAGTGAGTTTCGGGTCGACCAATCAACAACTCTTTGTAAATCTTCATTAATCTTCTGAACTGCTAATTGTATTTCGCCAGCCTTGAAAGACGTATATACCTGAACATCATCGGCATACATGTGATATTTGCAATTAAAGAAAGAATCCTTGATGTCAGCACTGTAAAGAATGTAAAGTAGGGGGCTAATAATTGATCCCTGCGGTGTTGCCCTTGATACGGCCCGGGAGGCTGATGTGTCTGTTGATCCGTCTTCTCTTCGAATTTCTAAACACACAATTTGTAACCTTTTGTTCAAGTAACTATCAAACCATTTTATTGTATTTACTTCGAAACCGTAGTAGGCATTGATGTATATATGTTACTATCGTAACTAGATCGGTAGCTGTCGCGCAAAGACGTTGCCACTCAACATATGGCCACAGCCATATGTCCGGCCTTATGTCACTTAGTGGCTAGCCTGACGTCAAAGGAGTAACACATAAAACTATTTTCACAAATCTGGATAAATGTGCGGTGAAAGAGTGCGGTTCTCGATTGCAAAAACATAAGAAAGCAAGCGGGATTACGTTTCACACGTAAGTTTACTGTTTTAATTTTGAATATCTCTGTGATTATCATAATAATTTGCTGCTATTATTTTACGTTCAGTGCTGTCAGTAAAAAGCGTTCCGGTTTTCCCATATTTATGGGAGTTTTGTCAATTAATAAATGAACTTATTTGTCACCTCTGTTATAAAAATAATCATTTTGTAGTATTCCTAAAGATCCAGAGCGTCGTGAATAGTGGGTAAAAGAATTAAGACCATCAATACGAATAAGAAAAAATGTTCTTAGACAAATTTAAATATATTATGAGAAAGAAATATTAACTTCAACTATTCTTAGACCTTGTATGTTTCTACAACTTTGCCAGCACACTAATGGTTTATTCTATGATTGAAATTATATATTTTAGCTTATTTCTTATTTTTTAATATAGGCTAGGTATATTCAATTTAGAAAAATAATGGGTCGAAAAACAAACAAATGATTGCCTCTTTACAAACATTACCAAACAGGTTGTTGGTTACATATCCGGCTATGTTGTCGATAGGGTTGGTAATGAGCTCAATTGTGCATTATGTATTAAGGCTTTACTAGCTACAGAGATTAAATGGTTTCACAGATTAATAAATATCAAACACAAAGGAGGATTATGTAATACGTCGCAACATGTTTTTAAAATTTGTATGACTGGTGAAGGTATAATAAGACATGCAGTATCAATCTCCGAAAGCAACTCCTTGTATCCTAAGTTTGGCCCCATGTATCTAGCAACAAAAGCTTTAGAAAATCTAGAAGGCAATAATTTGCTAAAAGTATTTGCAATACACCAAAGACATTACTTAACATCATTACAAATATATTATTCTCTTTTATTAATGCATGCCATAATTCATAAATATATTAAAATTAGATTGTACTACGAAGGCAAATTATTCACCCAAACGAACAAAAAGGACACCAAAAGACAGTTATATACAAAATTCATGTTACATAGTGGAGTCTGATTGTATTTTTAACCAACGTCAAAAATAAGAAGGTTCTCATCAGCATCATTAGCCTATATCGGTCCACTGCTGGACAGAGACCTCTCACAGCGTGCGCCACAATACTCGGTCATCAGCATTCCGCATCCAGTTGGACTCAGCACCTTTCTTCAGGTTTTCCGTCCATCTGGCTGGTCGGCATCCCACACTACGTTTACCCATACATAGTATCCATAACGCTGTCAGATGTGCAGCGATTAAGATGATTATTTTTGGTTTAAAAGAGTTTTCACCCGAGGTGAAGTCATTCAATAAATTATGGTGAAAATCCGATGAAGATTCCATTCCGTTCGGAGGTAAAAAAGGGAATTCGTCAATGGATTATAGCAAATCCCCTGCGATAGGAGCAATCACTTGTCTATGTATTGTTCATGCCACTTAAAATAGAAAAATAAAATATGCAAATAAGTAAATCAGTCTTAAAATAGAATAAAATAATTAGTTCGGTACCAAATTTTTCATAATAAACGGAATCAAAAGAACACATGTTTCACAAAATATATTTTATTCTTGATGAAGGCAGTGTTTACATTTTGTACGGTGTATTTTGTAATATTATATATGTATATAATATTTGAATATCGTAAGCGGTGTTAGTGGTAACGGGATTCTATTACTACTAATTTAGGATACTGTGGGTACAGAATCCTAAAAAAATATTTATTTTCATTCCTATTTCCTTAAATCACATGACATTTGGATTTTATAACTATTTAGTATATGAAAATAAATCCATTTAAAAATAAAGGTACCTCCTACACTGGATGCAGCATGCGGGTGTGTGCAAGCATCATCTGCGTCGACATTCTGTGACTAGTAATGCCTGAGGTGCAATTATTGCGAAAATCTAACCCGCAAACCTTGCAACTGAGTCTGCTATTCGCCAATCTCAGCCTAATAAATTATATTTATAGTTTCTATGTTTCGATTTTACTGTAATAGTAATAAAAAATGAATTTAAAAAATTAAACCATTTACTTATTAATTCATCGTAGGGGAAAATTATCATAGGGTAGGCAACACCGATCTTGACTCTTGACGTAATATCGCCATCTCTATCAGACTGATTCCACGAACACGACGCTAGTGTTAGTATGAAAGAGATAAATATATGTTTATATCAAAATGCTTCCTAGTTTCAAAGCTACGTCTCCATAATCATATAGTGGCTACAATTTATTTTACGCGTGTTGAAGAAGCTTGCATCTCTAGTTGTCTAACTCGATGGTAGTAGGCTAATTTTGACAACAAAAGATTGACATTTATTGCATCAAATGCTCTTGAATAGTCTGACAATACCACCGGAATTAAACTCTCCCCGCAGTCACGTGCTTCAAGAATATTCCCCACTACATCACTGAGGGCTGTAGCAGTACCACGGCCCTTCCTGAAACCATATTGATAATCAGGAAGAATGTTATACCTCCAGATACTCAACCATCTGTATATAGACCACACGTTCCAGTATATTTGACAGGCATGGCAAAATGCATACCGGACGTAGGCCTTTGCTGCTTATCGGGTTATTGAGTTTAGGGATAGCTCGAACTACTGCACATCGCCATAACTCAGGATAAGTATTCGATTCTATAGACCTGTTTATAGTGGAAGTAATGGCTTTCAGGGACGATGGTAATGTAAGTAAAATCATGTCAAGATTAATACCATCGACTCCCTGGGCATTTGATCCCATACCCTTAACAATTTTTTGTACTGTGTCCTGACTAACCATTTTTAGTTGAAACTAAGCTGTACTGTACCTGTGGTGTTCAAAAAATGTTAGTTGTGATTTAGTCGAAAAGCATTTGCCTGGCACATCCAAGAATGCCTCGTTCAAATCATCTGGATTATCAAAGTGTAACAAAGCGTAGTTGTCTTTCCTTATGTTCTGGAAGCACATCTGATTTCAAGTTCTTCCACAGTTTCTTAGGGTTCTTAATATTGTTATTTATACATTTGGTGAAATATGCCCTTTTCTCACTAACTAAAGCTAAAGTTGCCTGATGATCTACATAATTTTTTTTATGATTTCAATATTGGTCCTAAGGGATCTCTTCCTGGCCTCGTCTCGTAGTCGAAACATCATCCGCAATCCAAGGCGTTGGTCGACTTCAGAAAACCCTTCTTTTAAGGGGAGCATGAATATCGAAAAGATGAATAATGCACGAGTTGAGTGTTTCTACCATAGTATTAACATTACAGAGCTCACCCAGTGTTGACTATAACATCATTTTACAATCCGAGGTAAAATAATTGTGTAGTATGTCCTTGACAGGATGGCAAATGACGATTCTTGGTTTTGGATTTTCCTTTTTAAATACAGTGTTACATGTAATAAACGAATGGTGGCCGAGCTCCTTAACTCTAGTGTCAGTGCAAATTACATCAATAATTGTAGCACTATCTCCTACAAAGTGTGTTGGAGTTTGTACAACTTGGTTTAAATTGAAAGATTTAAGGAAATCTGTAAACATTTTTGTTTTATTGTTGTGTAAATCCAGCATGTTTACTTTTGGGGTCTCCTAGTAATATTACATAATCATATGGAGCCAGTGCACTAATACTGTCAGTAATGCCCTCAACAAATTTCGACAGGTTGAACCAAAGAGGACGATAAGCTGTGCCGATGAGTATGTTCTTACCATTTAGAAAGAGACCCAACCAGAGCTGCTCAACATCGAATGTATAGGATTGGCCCTTACACGTGCAGTTACACCGACCCTAATGTAAAAGGCAATTCCTCCACCGCGCCGTCCTCTTACAGAGGCCGGCCGTTTTTTTTTTTGTTGGGCTGCTTGCATACATTTCAGGGAAATGTGGTTGCTTAACGGGTCAAAAGAGGCCGGCCGAGGGACGTGCCTCATTTTATAGCTGGGAGCCCGCCCCTCTTCCCCCGGTCATAACCATGTTTCATTTATAACCATGACGTCAACAGCTTGGAGGTTCGAAATCCGAATGCCTAGCCGACAGTCTAGAGGCACAATGCACCCCCAGTTCCTTACCTGTAGACCAACGCCACCTCGCTGAGGTAGAAGCCGAGGTCGAACGTAAAGCAACAACCCCACCCGTTGAAGACCCAGACCACCCCCTCACCCCCGTCTCGGTCGCAGAAGTCCAAGGGATCATTAAAAGTCTCCACCCCAAAAAAGCCCCCGGCTCAGACGGGATCACCGGTAAGGTGATTAAAAAATTCCCCGCCCCCCTCATTAACTTAATGACCGCCATTTTTAACGCGGCATTATCTAATAACATTTTCCCACATATGTGGAAACAGGCGACCGTTATAGGTATTCCTAAGCCCGGTAAACCTAAATCCGAGGCATCAAGCTATCGCCCCATAAGCCTTCTCAATATCCTGGGTAAGATATACGAGCGGCTTATCCTCATACGATTAAAGGAATTCGTAGAATTCTATAAACTCATTCCCGACGAGCAGTTTGGTTTTCGAACTAAACACTCATGCGTCCAACAAGTTCACCGACTGGTAGAACATATCGGTCACGGTTTCACACACGGTCAGATGACCGGGGTGTTATTCTTTGATGTAGCGAAAGCGTTTGACAAAATCTGGCACAATGGCTTATTATATAAGTTATACCTACTCGGGGTGCCAGATAGACTCGTGCTAATCATACGAGACTACTTGTCGAACCGTAGTTTTCGCTACCGCATCGAAAAAACACTCTCCACCCCCCACCCCCTAAAAGCCGGAGTCCCTCAGGGCTCGGTTCTCGCCCCAATCCTATTCTCGCTATATACTTGCGACATTCCACTTCAAAACAAAGTCCCAATACAATTGGCCCTTTTCGCCGACGACATGGCAATTTACTACTCGGGCATCGAACCCGATAGTATAACCCGTCATCTACAAACCTCAGCCAATATACTGGGCGACTGGTTCAGTAAATGGCGTATCGAGGTAAATCCCTCCAAAAGCGCAGCCGTCATTTTTAGCCGCCACGGCGACGAGCATATGCGCTTTAAACCCATCACCATGTTTGATAAACCGATCCCTTGGCAATCCCACGCCAAATACCTTTTTTTTTTTTTTTATTGGTGCCCAGTCGAAATTCATCATGAACTTCCTTCGCCCCGGGGAAGGACGAAGGGGTATGCCGGACTCCTACCGGCTAAAACCACTGGAGCGGTCATCTTCGGCACCTAAGGGAGGCTCCAGGTCCTCGTATGATCACACTAGAGCCACCCACTGGTGCCACGCCTATTGGCACATCTCGGAGAGGGTGACTGTAAAGCGGTCACCCCCCCAGGGGGATTATAAAGGATCCCCCAAAGCGTCCCACGGCAGCGCGTGACCACATGCGTGCTACCGTCTTCTCTTGGGTCGCTTGGTGTGGGCACGCAGATTCCCCAATCTACGCACCCGCGAACCCAGAGGTCCCCCACCTTATAGCAACGGCAGGGGTTTTCAGGCGTATCGGAATTAGGCGCCAGGGCGGTTGTTACCCCGGCGCCGTCTCCTTCTTCTTCGAGCGGGATCGGCCCTCTCCCGATCCCGCTCTGCGGTCTCCTTCTGGAGCATGACGCTCTCACAGAAGGAGACCACTGCATTCCAATTTTCGTGCTCTGCCAACATAGCCGACACTACTGCTGGCAGAGAGAGATCTTGCCCGATCCGATCGACCATGATCCGCCGCTCGGCGGCCCACGCAGGGCACGCCTCGAGCGTGTGCTGTGCGGTGTCCTGGTCGCTATCACAATGGTGGCATTGTGCCGTGGCCTCGCGTCCTATCCTGTGCAGGTACGCGCCGAAACAACCGTGCCCGGTGAGCACCTGCGTCAGGCGGTAGGTGACGCGCTCGCTCCTTTGGAGCCAGGCTCCGAAGAGCGGCAGGACGGCCTCGACGACGCGCTTGGTTGCAAACTGCATCCGCAAGCGATGACGCCACTTTACAAGTGCGCGCCGCCGAGCTAGCCGCCGCAGCTTGTCCAACGCCCCTGGAGGCGCGCCTTCGCCGCTCTGGCGGAGGGAGCGTGTCTGATCGTAGACCCACGCATCCATCTCCGCCAGGATGTCAAAAGGCGGAAAACGCGCCAGGAGAGTTGCCGCCTCGTAGGACACCGTTCGGTATCCTCGAGCGATCCGGATAGCCACTCTGCGCTGCAGACCGTGAATTTTGGTTCTGCAGCGCTGGGCGCCTGATAGTCGAGCTGACCATACAGGCGCCCCGTATAGGACCACGGACCGCACGACTCCTCCGTAGAGACGGCGAACTTCCTCACATGGTCCCCCGAGATTGGGCAGCAGCCGGTGTAGAGCACCCACTACCCTCTCGACTCGGGGGACGAGGCGCTGGAAGTGCTCTTCGAAGCCCCAACGACTATCCAGGGTGAGCCCCAGGTATTTCATGTACCGGCCCACCCCGATTTGCGCGTCACCAATGCGTATCCACGAACTAGGTGGTTCTCTGCTTCTCGGCAGTTTGTGGAACCATAGCGCCTCGGTTTTCTGAGGCGCTATCCGCAGACCCAGGGCGTGGATTTTGGCCACGACAATTGCCACCGCTAGCTCCGCAAGCCGGATGGTTCCCTCGAAGGACTCCCCGCTGGCCAACACCAGAGTGTCATCAGCGTAACAGACTAAGCTGACGCCAGCAGGGAGAACGACACGCAGGACCGCGTCATAGGCGAGGTTCCATAAGAGAGGGCCGAGAACTGACCCCTGCGGAACCCCGCACGTAATCTCCCTCCGCTTTACGCTACCGTCCCTGCCCACGTAGCGAATGTGCCTATCACGCAGATAGGCCCCAATGATGCCCTGCAGGTAGGGCGGACACTGATGATAGACTAGTGCCGCCCTAATAGCGCCCCACGGGATGGAGTTGAAGGCGTTGACGATGTCTAGGCTGACCGCCAACGCCACCCCACCCCGCCGGGACACTGCCTGTTCCGACAGCGAGCGGACGCGAAGAATCGCGTCGATGGTGGACCGCCGCTGCCGGAAGCCATACTGACTTTCGGCCAGGTCGGGGCCAACTCGCGACAGGTGCTCAACGAGTCTTCGGGTAATTATTCTTTCGAATAGCTTCGAAGCCTCGTCGAGCAGGCAAATGGGACGGTATGCAGAGGGAGACTCTGCAGCCCTTCCTTCCTTCTTCAAGAGAACCAATCCGGCTTCCTTCCAGCCGGACGGGAACACGCCACTACGGAGGCAACTGGTGAACAGCCGCCTCAAGCGGTCCCCAAGAGACTGTAGCGCATACACCCACGCACGGCCCGGAATGCCGTCCGGACCCGGTGCGGTGTTGCGATTCTTCAGGCGGCCAATGGCTCGGCCCAGCTCCCCATCCGAGACCCCCAACTCCTCGGCCCAGTCCGAGGCAGTTGGGGGTGGAGAGGGACTAGGATGATCCCGGACCACCGGAAAGAGCGTTGAAAGTACTCCCTCCAGCAAATCCGGGGCCATGGTTTCGGTCACCGGGGGGACATATGGGCGCAACTTGCCCACTACCATACGGTAGGGTCTCCCCCACGGATCCCTGTCCAGTCCCTCCAGGAGCTCGCTCCAGGACCGAGCCTTCGCCTCGCTGATGGCGGTCTGAAATATCAGCGTGGCCGCCCGATAGGCTCTATAGGCCTCGTCAGTCTCTCCGGCTGTAGCGCTGTGCCGGCGTCGGCTTCGTTGGTACCGGCGGCGGGATGCCAGGCAGACCGCACGCAACTGTGCGATCTCATCCGACCACCAGTACACTGCCGTACGCCGGGAGCGCCTGGCCCGGGGCATGGATGCGTCGCATATTGACGTCATCGTCTCCCGGAACCAGGACGCTTCCTCCTCCGGATTGGGCAAGATCCCTTGATCGACCTCCGGCCAGGCCGCGACGTTGGCAGCTGCGACGAGCAACTCTCGATCTAGCTGTGTGAGGGCCCAACGCCGCGACCGCGGGCTGGGACTAGAACGGCTCGGGCAGGGCGTGCGGAGGGCCACGTCGAACATAATGTGGCGGTGGTCTGAAAGTGTGACCACCTCCTCCGCCACTCGCCAACCCGACACCATGCGGGCCACAGAAGGAGCCGCCCATGTCAGGTCCACGACCGACTCCCCCTGCCACCGAACGCAGGTGCTAACGGACCCCCGATTCAGCAATCGGAGGTCAAGTGACGCCGCCCAGTCTTGTATTATCCTCCCCCTCGGCCCGTCCCGACGGTTGCCCCAAGCTCTAGAGTGAGCGTTGAAGTCCCCCAGGACGAGCACTGGACGGAGCGAGCACTTACAGCGAATGCTGCGCGCCACCCCGTCCAGGTATCCCTCGAAGTCGGCGAGAGACACGTTGGGGGAGACATAGCAGCCCACTACTGCCAGAGGTCCCCACTCTACTACGACAAAGCCCTGCCCCCTGTCTAACAGGGAGCAGGGCGGCTCACCTTCGGCTCCAGACCAATATATAGCGACGGAGTCCCCGGCGCCCCCGAACCAGCGAGGGTGTTCCTGGACGCCGTAGGGCTCCGCCACAACCGCCAAGGCAACCGACCACTCCGCAACAGTCTGCAGCAACAGATTCTGAGCGTTGCGGCAGTGGTTTAGGTTGCCCTGGAGGACCCTTAGTTGGCCTCCATCGCCTCCGGTGAGTCGGAGCGTGTGACCGGTGCCGCCAGTGCAGACTTCTTCAGCCCCTCGGCCGAAGCAGGGGGTACTGGTTTTCCCCTCCTGCTCTTCTGGGTTGCACAAGCCTTGCAGCCCAATCTGTGCTCGGCCGGAAGGCCGAAGTCCGCACACAGAGGGCAGTTTTTTGTCTGCGCCTGGCATTCCCGAATTTTGTGGCCCTGGCCGCCACATCCGAAGCACCGGTCGCTCCGGTCAACCCCCCCGTGTATGGTGCACCGGAGGCGCACATGCCCGAGTTCGAGGCATCGGAAACACTGTAATGGCCGTGCCGCCAACACCTCGACCCTGGCCGACGTCCAGCCGACGCAAATACGGCAGGTAGACGCCAGCTTCTTGGCCGCCTCCAGTGGTATCCGGACCCAGACCGTGCCCAAGGACATCGGTGAGCGGCGAATTTCACCCACCCTTACATCCTCGGGCAAACACGCCGTCGCAGCCACTATGGCATCAGCGATCTCCGCTTTGGTAACGGCGTCATCCAGGTCCAGTACCCTCAACTCCGCCATTTTTATCGGACGTGCAATATGCACGTCAAATATGGGGGTGAGCACCTCCCGCATTTTGCGTGCCAGGCTATCGGCCTTGGCACCGCCATCCTCGCCAGCGACAGAAAGCACCATTCCGCCGCTGACTGACCTCTTGATGGTCACGGTGTCCGCACCGATGCCGTGGTCGGCGAGTTTAATATTTCTCCGAGCCGCGGCCATGACTTCACCCAACCTTGTGTCGGGTGAGCCCTCGGGCACCGTGACCGTTATGGCGGCCGATGCGGGAACCTTGGGGAGGTTGACCTTCCCCTTCCTTTTTCCACCCCGTTTTCCACGTCGCTTCCCCCCACTCTGAGGAGAAGACTGCGCAGACTGTGCAGCTGCGGGCTGTTGAGCCTGAGAAGGCCGGGGGTGCCGCTTCTTACTGCCTACAATGGACCATCCCTCAGTGGTCTCCATTGCGGGCTGCGAAGACTCGGGCTCGGCTGGTGCTGGTTGGAGTGGCGCAAATGCAGTGGTTGGCGCAACCCCAGCAGCAGCCGCCTGTCGGCCAGCCCCCTTCGCCATACCGCGACCCCCGCTCTTCCCTTTTGATAGGGCTGGTGCGGTACTTTGCACCTTACCGGGGGCCGCAGCATTCGCCGCGCTCTTCGTCGCCCCGGCAGCGGCCGCATACGTGGCCATCTGCGGCTCCAACTGCGGCTGTCGGGAATCCGCCGCCAGTGATGGGCGCAGGCGCTTCTCTGGCGGGAGCCGCACCGCTAGGGCCGCCAGTTTGGCGTCCATCATCCCCCCGACTTCGAGGACAATGGAACGCCGAAACTCCGCCTCTGCATCCGGCGGCAAGAAACGCCAAATACCTAGGCGTTACACTCGACCATAATCTTAACTTTCGAGAGCACATAAAGACGGTGCATGCACGCGCCTCTTTCGCACTCAGTCGATTATACTTTATTTTAAACTCACGTAGTAAATTGCCCCTTAAATACAAGGTGCAAATTTACGTAACGTGTATACGGCCCATTATGACGTACGCGAGTGTTGTGTTCGCACACGCTCGCCCATCTTATTTCAAAAAACTCCAAGTCCTCCAAAATAAATTCATGCGCAGAGCCTCAGGTTGTCCCTGGTTCATGCGCAATACCCAACTACACATTGACCTGAACGTGCTTACCATCAAGCAGTTCATTAAGTTAGCGAGTAAACGCTTTTTCGACTCTGCCCCTCACCACCCGAACCCCCTCGTAGTAGCGGCCGCTGACTACAGGCCTTCCAAAATAAGTACATGCCGCCGTCCACGGCATGCACTCGATGATCCCGATGATCAAACAACCCTCTACCACGTAGAATACATTAAACGACTCGCGAAGTTGAAAGCAAACAAACCGTCATACATACCTCGCCGCCGAGGAAAGCCTTTACGACGCCGCGAAGGCTTAGTATCGCGACCACCCGATTAACGTAACTGTTACCCCCCCCGACCCTCGTTCGCGCCGGCCCGAGCCGAGAAATAACGAGTTAGTAATAAAAGATCCCTTTTAAAAGTCACATACATTTTAGATCCAGCAGTCCCTTGTATTGTTGTTTTCATACCCAGTAACGACCCTGAGCCGAGGTTCTTGTCCCGCAGGGGGCGCCCTCAGGATCAGTTACTTAGCTTTAATAAATTTTGCCTGGCTGGAGGCTCTTCAAGCTTCGCCAATTGCCCGGTTAAGCATCCACACCTCCCCTGAGGTGAATGCGAGAAGCCCATTAGGAAAAAAAAAAAAAAAAAAAAAAAAAAAAAAAAAAAAAAAAAAAAAAAAAAAAAAAAGCTTGGAGGTTCATGGCTATTTTAAATTCATCATGCTTGGTTGCTAATGAGCCCGCATTAATTAATGTAAGTATAATAAATTAATAAATCTACAAGTAACTTACTTAAAATGATTGTACTAACATAGTTATAAGAAATTGAAATACTAACACTATGGATCTCATTTTAATATCCGCAATAAAGTTAATATTATTATTAAACAGACCACGCTTTAAATATTTAGTACGAGTCATTTTAAATATGTGTAATATAAATATACTTTTATATAGTGCACATAGTCATAAGAGATAATAAGAGATTGTAAATAGTTTTCTTGATATGATTTGTAAATATATATTTGCGATAGTTGTGTAAGTAATAGTATATATTTTGATGAGTACACATAAAAAAGCAATAGTATATATAATAACGTGTACATGCATAACAACAGTATGAATAAAAGTATATATAACATAGTATATATGTGTAAATATGTAACTAACAGTAAAACAATTATACCATGACGTACCCCTTCCATTACTTATTATACCATTTGACTTTTCATTACGACTGATGAAACTCGCTATTAGCTCTATACCCGCTAACACAATATAAAACAAACAAAATAAACAAGAAGTAAAAAACAGGGAATAATTAAACTGAGGTATTGCTGGTTCCAAAGATCTCCTGTAAGTCCGCTTCAGTGCGGATTCTACGAGTTGGTTCCCCAGGCCTGCTTCGAGCGAGTATCGACCGCGTCTGGTCCAGACAAACTTCCAGCCGGAGAGACTCGCAGTATCCCGCGTGCTTCGAAAAAACTGCCGGTTCGCTCAAGTGGGCCTTTCATTCAGATAAAACTTTTAGGGGGTCCAGTCATATCCAGGTAAGCGGTAGTTGCCCCGCGTCTCACCCGTGCAGCCCCCAATAGTTCCTAACGCAGATCCCACCGTGCCAGACGAACAACAATGGCGCACGGCCGCTGTTCTGTGGTGTGGGCCCTGTGGAGCTCGTTGCATTTACTATAGCTGTCACCCACCAACTCGCTCTGCGCTTACTATATCTCGTTCCTCCAGAGTTACTCCTAACTTCAAACCAATCGTCTACATATTTTTTATTTTTTTATTTTAATCATTTAATTCGGACCATGATCCATATGTGTTAGTAATAAAACTTACAAGCTATGTTAGTAACATGATTATATTTACTAATTCATATATCTATATCTACTTCCCACTGCACCGGATCCGCCACAGTGCGTACGGGTCCAGTGCCCCAGGAGCGGACAGTCCGGCTTATTCACAATAACTTGCAAAATGCTGTTGGTACGCCCTCGAATCCTGCACATCAGGGAAGCTGTTCTTTTTCGCATAATAGCTCGAAAACTGTCTGTATCTGTTTCAGCAAACATGCCTGATGCGATACAGAAGCGCGGAAGCCCCAACAGCATCCTAAAAGCATTGTTGTACTATACACGAATAACATTGTAGGCCCTCTGCGTATGTCTGACCCACAGGCTGCACGTGTACAATGGCTGACAATTCGCCTTAAAAAGAGTAATTTTTACTTCTTTAGTACATCGTGCAAACCTGCGGGCCAGCACATTATATCGGACCGACAATGCTCTTCGCTCCCTCTCTATATCATGGTCATCTAAATCTTCATTCAATATGTGACCAAGGTACTTAAAATGTGACACCTTATTTAGCGCTACACTGTAAAGGCATACCGGAGGAACTGTCCTAGGCTTTTTAGTACCTACACGAAAAAACCATGACCTCACTCTTGCTTACATTGTACAGGAGACCATGATCCGCGGCGTATCTCTCACACACTGCAAGCAACCCTCTGAGTGCATCAATCGAGGGACACAGCAGCACCATGTCGTCTGCATAACTTATACTATTTATAATCTTGCCATCAATAGAGCATCAGACTCCAGTGCCGCTGAGCTCCTCGATCAGCTGATTGACATATAGGTTGAAGAGCGCCGGGGAGGTTAGACCTCCCTGTCTCACTCCACACTCCAGCCCGTACGCTTCAGACAACGCACCCTTCCATCTGACCTGGTTAATTTGATGGTCATACCAGTACTTATACTTATAGTTATAGTACTTAGTACTTATTCGCGCTCAGGACCATCCACGTCGCCGCTTGTTATTATTTACAGTGTCACCATAGCTATGTATGTCTTATCTTATCTCTATAAATGCCTTAATGTACTTACCTACTTATTTATTCTAATTTTGTTCAGGTAACTTATTTTTATTTTGTTGTTAATTTTTGTTTCTTTCTTTGGCGTTGTTTTATTTGGTAGAAAATTGGTTTGATTATTATTTTTATAGTGTTGGTACAGAAGCTGGTATCACATCCGTGAGTCACTACAGGGTATAGTCGAAAACCAGCGCCGGGCTTTCGTCTGGCACACGCTGAACTAGACCCTATTCAGCACAACCGCGAGACACACGCAACTGTTATACTTTTTATTATTTTATTGTTTGTATAATTACACTTATCCTTTTGTTTGTATACATATATTGTCTCTCTTGTTGTGGCTGAATAAATATTTTCTTTCTTTCTTTCTTTCTTTCTTTCTACTTAAAAAGATTAACTAGCTCATTAGGCAGAGATTGCTTGCGTAGTTTTGACCATAAGATGTCATAGTTAACCAGGTCAAATGCCTTGGAAAGGTCCAGAAAAGCAGCGTATACTGGTGTATTTATGTCTGTATAGTACCTAACCGTGTGCTTGAGCGCCAAAATTGCAGTTTCCGTGGACAGCCCAGCTCTAAAACCGAATTGAGCATCATGTAGCTTGAGCTGTCTCGCCACTCTCCGTTCAAACACACCGTCAAGAACCTTTGCTGTTATAGTTGCCAACGAAATTGGCCTATAATTATCCCTGTCTGAGGTCTGTCTGTCGGTGAGTCTGATTATATGAACTGGGTTTAATTTAAAAGGAGTTCTTGGTCTCGTTCTCCTAGGTCACGCTTGAGTTCGTCGACAATGTTGTCTATATCCCCGGTGTTTACTGCACTAGGGCTGGAAAGTTTTTCTAAAGCATCCACTCTCGCTTCTAAACCATCCATCCTTGTGTTGTAGGTATGCATGGAAACCTTCAACTCTGCCAGCTCCGACTCCATCTCCCTCCTGAAGGCCTGAATCTCGGTACGCACTGTTCTCAACTCCTGCATGATGAGTTGTGTGTCTGTTTGTGGCTGTTGTGTGATGGATTCTTGTGTCACATATCATGCTATTAGTATGTGAGAAGTTGTCTGGAGAGATTTTCGGACTTGTATTGTCGTAACTTATACTGTCCGTAACGTATTCCTCAGTATTTTCAGGTTCAGCTAAGGCACTTGCGGCTCTGACTGGGGTCTCCGACTTACTATATCTCTGGCCACGTTCTTTTTACATTCTGGGCAGCACCAGCCTGGAGTTATATTTCCCTTAGAAGGGATGCCTACATATACTCTATGATATGTAGCTGGACATTTGCCACATTTTGCGGCCTCGGTCGCTAATATGAACCTTCCACATCCTCCACACTTGAGCATGATGGTAGACCTGTTCTGAGGATTCCTAATAGATTGCGTTTTGTAAAGTTCTCGACAATCGATTTAGTCCCACCAGTTATTGATATTTGCTAATAGATGGCGCTATTTGTTAGTCACAAACAACTCTAGCTAGCTATCTCAGGTGATAGTGTCTAAAGAGATCCACATATGGTGTTATGTACAGTTCTTACGACCTAATTTTACACAACTAAACGGGTATTTAGTGAAATTGGCTTAGTTAGTGAGATTGTAGTTATTAGCTTTTTTTTTCACTTTTGCGTATTATTTATTGTTCACTCCGATATATCACAAGCACAGTAGCGTAATGTTTAGTAGAAAATACTCTGTTTCCACTATAAAGGCTTAGATAAGATAAGATAAAAAAGATTTTTATTCATTTAAACCATTAATAGCACTTATTAATCGTCAAGACTTTAGTTGCCACGTTCCAAGATGTAGATTTCCTATGGAGAAGAACGGGCAAGAAACTCCATGGTTACTCTTTTAAAATCATGTTACAATATTTATGTGTACAATGTTCTCGAAAATTCAGGTTATATAAAGACATGTTCCCACATTAAACATAGTAAAGTCTAACCTCTTAAACCTCTTAAAAGTGTCAATATCAAATCATAAACCAGTTGAATATAAAAAAATTATACAATAATAAATTCAGGTGTAAATAATTAATAATAATAATGTCATGTCAAAAAATAATAATTGAAATGTCAGAAAAGTAAATCTGAATAAATTGATGTCACAAAACATGCAACAACAAGATGGCATGTCAATAAGTCAAAAATAAAAAATTTGAATCATTTCTTATAGTGGTCTTGCGGAGCTGGACAAGCACTCTGCCAAACATTTATATCTCTAAGGTAATCCTCTAACGTATAATATGCTTGTTTTCACAGAGTATTTTTTACAAATATTTTAAATTTATTTTGCGGTAATTGCAGCTCGGTCTCCGGTATTTTATTATAAAATTTTATACTATAACCCATAAAAGAAGTATGGACTTTAGCTAAGCGAAATTTTGGCTGTACTAGTTTAGACTTATATCTTGTATTATAGTTATGCCGATCACATTTTTTTGTAAAAAGATGAATGTTCTTCCTAACGTACATGATATTTTCATAAATATACTGACAAGGCACTGTCATTATGTTAATGTTTTTAAACAGTTCTCTCAAGGAATCACGACTACCAAGGTTGTAAATAGCCTTGATAGCTCTCTTCTGCAATATAAAAATTGATTCTATATTGGCAGCCCGACCCCAAAGTAAAATACCATAGGACATTATGCTATGAAAGTAGCTAAAGTATGGTTTACTTGCAGTAGCTACATCTGTAAGGTGTCTGATTTTTCTCACAGCATAAGCAGCCGAACTCAACCGTCCTGCTAGAGATGTAATATGGGGACCCCATTGAAGTTTTGAATCAAGCGTGATCCCTAAGAAAACTGTTTGATCGATAAATTCAAGTTTCTCGCTATCTATTATGATATCGCAATCCCTACTTACTACATTTGGCAAAGTAAACTTTATGCATTTAGTTTTCTGCCCATTTAATACTAAATTATTAACTGTGAACCATTCATGGACCTGAAGAAGAGCGTTATTTACATCGTCAAGATTTGGTAAACGTCTATCAATTTTAAAAATCAAAGAAGTATCATCAGCAAATAACACCATCCCGTATGGATCCTGAATCACATAAGGCAAGTCATTAATGTACACCAGAAATAAGAAAGGACCTAGTATCGAACCCTGGGGCACACCCATTATCACTTCAGAGCCAGATGAATTAACCCCATTTATCTGAACTTTTTGTTGCCTGTTTTGCAAATAGGATTTTAAGATTTTTAAAGACTTTTGCCTAATCCCATAATACTCTAGTTTCAGCAGAAGAGTCTCGTGATCTACACAATCAAATGCCTTTGAAAGGTCACAGAAGATACCAATCGCATCCTGAGACCCTTCCCAAGCATCGAAGATTTGCTTGATCAATGAGATACCTGCGTCAGTTGTATTACGCCCTTTGGTGAAGCCGTATTGCTTGTCGTGAAAAAGCTTGTTAACATTAAAACGCAATAGCATTTGATTTAACATAATTTTTTCAAATACTTTGCTAAATACAGGCAGAACGGATACCGGCCTAAAATTTCCAGGATCTTGAATATTACCGGATTTAAACAAAGGTATCACTTTGCTATATTTCATTAAATCCGGAAAAGTACCCTGGTCAACGCACCTGTTAAATATTACTGCTAAGTAGGGTGCTATAGTGTTAGCTTACTTTTATTTATCTTTAGTCAAACTTTGGACAAATGCTAAACCGTGACAGACTTAAGACATCAAAAAAACATACAGATATATATACTAAAAGTACGGTAAAATAAAATAATAATACATATGTTATATATGTAAAATAAAATATACTACATTATATTCTAATAACGATAATGATGCACATAAGTTATAGTATTCCCAAACTTTACCATGGTTCACAGAATTTTTGTTTGATAACCCATTTACGTAAAGATAATTTATAAAATGTAAGCACTTGTGAAATGTAATTTGATCACATGCTTTTGTTTTTCGCACTTGCTTGGAACATATTTTTACGGTACAAACTGTCATTTAATTCTCGCGAGATGTATATCGCGAGACGTGACCTTGAGTAATAGTAATATGTTTCTTTGCGTTATTATTCTAAGGAGCCAACATTCTTTAGAGGCACGTGCTAGAGAGTCTATCGCCAATTACTTTGAAGTGATTTATTTACAAACTACATAGTAAAAAAAATACGTGTGGCACTCGGGGACTGCCGCGGTAAAGCTATTGCATAGCATTTTGTATCAACTTATGCAATTATAATTATTTATTTATTTTATTTATGCAGTATTTCTTTTTCTTTGATATTAATTCAAGTTACACTTTTTGAGCGTGGTGACCGATAAGAAAACAATTTTTTTTTCTTTTATTAAATAAATAAAAAGTTAATATTGTTTGAAATATTTTTATTATTTTACAATACATGTGGGTTTTATTATCTTACAGTAGCTGTTGGTTATTCAGGAATATTTATCATTGAAACTATAGGTTTGTGATAACTGAAATAAGAAACATAAGTTTGCGACTTCATCATTTCGGCCGAATGCAGTCCACTGCTGGACACAGGCCTCCCCCAAAGATCACCACAACCACCGATATGGATGTGTTGTGGGCTCATTGGGGGGTCTTGCCATAATCGCCACGCTTGGCAGGCGGGTTGGCGATCGCAGTTGAGTTGTTAATGCACTCGAAGGACGCTGCTGCCCATCCTCAGTGTAATCCCTTAGTCGACTTTTACGACACCCATGGGAAGAGATGGGGTGGTGGCAGTTTGCGACTTAATATCCTCTAAATACCTAGAAAATACCGCGTCAATGGTGGTCCCATATTTTGTTGTGGACTCTTCAAATTCAATAGATATAATATCATATATACTTTCTCTGCGCGGCATTCATGTGCATTATCTATACACCAAAAACAAAGGTACTGAATAGTACACGTGCTTGGTTCGATGGCTTCTGTTATATACATAATGAAGAATGAATTTATTTATATATATATATATATATATATACATATTGAGAATCTAAATTGAGAATTTAAACTATACGCGTGTGTGTGTTTGTGTGTATAAAAGAGGGCTACTTTTAATATCGCTCATTTTAATATCAAAAATTTAGGTTATCTTTATAGCAGTATTATATTTTTAATTCAAAATTAATACTGCATTTGTGATAATAATAAAATGTATGTATATAGAGTACTCACTCATTTTCTTTCACTATTTTTTCGTGACTTTCTTCATTAATAATAAATGCACTTTGTTCATTCATATTCAAAACACTTTATACACAAATTTTACAAGTACAGCTATTCACTGTTGTACATAAATACCTATACACCTATATACTTTCTCATAAACAGCTGCTTATGTATTCGTCCGATTTCGGAGCAGCTCGTCTCGATTCGTGCGAGCTTCGTAGAGTCGTACAATACGGCTAGTTGCACGCACACAAACACCGTGTCGAAGACTGCCGAAAAGAAACGACGTTAGACAATGCACGGCCTTCAAGCCACACCTCCGTGCCCGTCGGAGTGGGGAGCGTGAGGTTTTTTTTCGTTACGGAATTTCTGGATTCGGTCCCCGCGCTCAAGGCCCTCGATAGAAGCTATGCAATAGCTTAAAAACAACATTAATTATTCTTTATTTGACACAAACCATTCAACCTTTATAAAGGTACAATTATGATACCTAATGTATGTGCGCTATGTTTAACTCTGCCGAGCATACAAATGTTTTATTATTATTCCATTCATTAGGCACACGTATGTACGAGTATATAAAAACTCACAAGGAAATCATTTATTATAACATAATTAGAATTTCATTAAATGAATTATGGATACATATACTAAGTATATAAAACCAGTCTAACTTCATCATCATCATATCAGCCATAGTACATCATATCGGCCATTTATACGTCCACTGCTGAACAAAGGCCTCCCCCATAGATTCCACAACTGTGTCATCATTTTGGGGGTTATTTACACGCCAATACACGCCACGCTTGGCAGGCGGGTTGGTGTGCGCAATATGGCTACCGTTTCACAGAAGGGCCGCTGCTGCCCATCCCTCAGGTAGTTGTAGTTGAGTCCCTTAGTCACCTTTAAAGACATCTGCGGGAGAAGATGGAGTGGTGCTATATTCTTAATACGGATACCACGTGTAGGTTCATATAATCGCTATAAAAACATTTCTCGGCCATAGTAATTTTTACATGCGTGAGTATTGTTGAAGTGGTACAAACCTTTAAATATACCATCAGTCCTAGGAGCAATGTGCCCCATCCATAGCCACTTCAGTTTACTAATCCTTTAGCTATGTCGGCAACTCTAGTTCTTCTCCGGATCTCCTCATGATTCGATCTCGTAGAGAAATACCTAGCATAGCTCACTGAGCGACCTTGAGTTTTCTTATGAGGCCCGTAGTGAGTGACAACGTCTCTGTTCCATATGACATCACAAAAATAAACAATCAACTTCAACTTTTTGTTTATGGCCAAAAACCAATATAACTTCTTGCTAAAAAGAATTGATGTTATAGGTTTATCAGAAGTCCCGAGAGAGGGCGAGGACACGATAACCCTGAAATCCGGCAACTTATTCTACTACCGTGAAGGCGAACATCTCTCTCAAGGTGGTGTAGGGTACCTCATCCGCAGGTCCCTCATTAAAAACATAGTTAGCATTGAAAGTGTCTCGGGAAGGGTAGCGTGCCTTGCCCCCTGCCGTCACTGTCATGATGGGGGGCCTAAGTGGTCGCGGGTGCGCAGATTGGGGAGTCTGCGTGCTCACACCGAGCGACCCCCGGGAAGACGGCGGTGCGCACGTGGTCACGTGCCGCCGTGTGCGCAGCACAGCGCAAAGCGAGGCTTGGGGGGATCCTTTACAATCCTCCCCGAGAAGTGCCTGGGGGCTGACCTTTTGACAGTCGCCTTCCCTCCGCTAGAGGGGGTGACCGCTTTACAGTCGTCCCATCCGTGATGTACCTAAAGGCGTGGCACCAATGGGCGGCTCTAGTGTGATCTTACGAGGACCTGGAGCCCCCCTTCGGTGCCGAAGATAACCGCTCCAGTGGTTTTAGCCGGTAGAAGTCGGCATACCCCTTCGCCCTTCCCCGGGGCGAAGGAAGTCCATGTAGAATTTCCACTGGACCACAATAAAAAAAAGGGTAGCAGAATTATAGACCCATCTCGCTTCTAAGCCATGTTTATAAGCTATTTTCAAGGATCATCACTAATAGTCTCGAACGCAGGTTTGATGACTTCCAGCCTCCCGAACAAACCAGTTTCTAAAAAGGTGGCGATTATGGCAAAACCCCCAATGAACCCACAACACACCCATATCGGTCGTTGTGGTGATCTTTGGGGAGGCCTGTGTCCAGCAGTGGACTTCATTTGGCCGAAATGATGATTGTTATGTTTGACTGTTATTCTCAGACTAATCAGATTTAAACTTCACATCTATATGTTTAAAGTAATCTTTTTTATTATGTTTTACAAAGATTTATTCGCTTGGTATTATAACAAAGGCTAGAGTGTAATTACATTTTTTTGGCTAGTGTCTGCCTTTGTGGCTTTTTTGCGTGCATGTATTTAAAATATTCTTTGTTCCATCATATGACCACATATAAACATCATAAATATTACTTACGTATACAGATTAGATTAGTTATCGGCCTTGGAATTACAATTATAAAAGATATATATTCCTAAAGCTGTTGGTTGAAGCCAATTTGTAGTGTGATCGAGCTTTCGACCGGACTGTTCATCGTATTAAATTTAATATATCTAGTTAAAATAATGGGTGCCATTTTTTATTATTTTATTCTTTTAACACAAGTAACAGTGATATTCACAGCATGTAAGTGTCAATTGTTTAACTTTTATACACGATCGTTAAAATAAACTCTTTGATTTATCATGCAATTAACTTCGTAAGAACATACCATAAAATGAATAAATATAATATTGTATAATCACAGATTATTAAATTAATACTTCATCCTCATAATCACGGCCTTATGGCATTAAGTCCATCGTGTGTACTATCAATGTACATAGATGTTTAAATAAATAAATATATATCAGCCAAAAGACGTCAACTGCTGAACACAGGCCTCCCCCATAGATTTCCACAATTGTGTCGTCATTTTGCAGAAACTTGCCAGTATTCACCACGCTTGGCAGGCGGGTTGGTTAACGCATTATGGATACTGTTCCACAGAAGGGACGCTGCTGCCCAGCCCTTTGGTTAAGAGTTTCTTAGTCACCTTTAACGACATCCACGGGAGGAGATGGTGTGGTGCTATATTATTAATCCGGATACCACACGAAATACACATAATTTCACGACATCCATCCAGTTAATACTTAATGGAAATGGAAATAAAAATTATTATTAAAAACAAGCATTAATTAAATTGTAACGTTTGTGTTTTTAATCCCATTGGCCACTGGCTTCACCTTGACAGAGTCTAGCTTTAATGGAAATTGAGTGTCTGTGATAGAACTAGAATGTTGCATTAAAACGTTAATACCATAACCTCAATCTTAAATCATCAATCTTGAATTTAATATTTCTCCATGCATTACGACGAACTGTTGTAAACTAAGTATCATTTTTTCTTCTAACCACAGGGCTTACGTATGTTTTAATGCAACATTGTAGTTCTATCTCAGACACTCAATTTCCAATAAAAAAAATGTGAAAGTTTAAAGACAGCTTTTAACTGTCTTAATTTTTTTATGAAAATAAATAATGCCTTCTCACTCAATGTCAAAGTCGAATATTTTTTACTTCAAATAAACCAATTACTGGCACTTATGAAACGCGAGAATTTAAATTGCTCGGTTCCAATTAGTTGATCCCATGGAGAAGAACCGGCAAGAAACTCCATGGATACGCTTTTAAAATAATTGAGGTTACAATATTGAATTAGATAGGTATTACACAAATTATTAGATATCACATAAATATGTTTAAGACTTTATCAACACATTGCTGAAATATAAATATAGCAGCTATACAGTACAAAGAGCACTTCACATATAATTAATTGGTCACATTTTTTATATTGATCGAATTGTTGAGCAAAGTGCGAAGACCATAGCAATGTTTGTTTTTTCTTAGATGGGCTAGATTGAAACCAATAATGTAGAACGACATTAGGTAATATACTCACTAAGAAAAATAAATGGAGATTATTGTGTTTCATTTTAAAGAGTACAGTATAATTCCTCTGTCAGTTGCCAAAAAGATGCTGGGCAGGGCGCCACACCCTTGCTATGCATATGCAATCTGCAAACTACTTTCAAAATTTGTAAAAATATTAGATACTTTACACGAAAAAAAAAAAAAACTTATCATTAACAGACATTCCATTGCCAAAATCAATATGTTACAACCATTCCAATAGTACAATAGTAAGTCCGTGTGGTTCCGGCTAAGAATTTCACCAATACATCTCATCTTGTGGATGTCGTAAAAGGCGACTAAGGCATTTTTCTTTTTCTTTTTTGGCTGTAATTATGGTTCCAATAATAATGTTTAAAAGTCAATAAGTAAACAAGTTTAGTTTCCTTTTAAGTAAAAGCGACGAGCACCAGCAGGTCATCCATATACAATTATGATCCGCATTTCATTTGACTGCATAATCATAAATTACCTTTGTATTCATTTTCATAATCCATGTACCTATATCCCGCATGTCTCTGATAACCTTTGTTTCACATTTTATTCAGGCATTACAAGAAATATATAAATTTAAATATAAGATACATCGGCCTTGATTCATACATAATATGTTATTACTTCCTAGTTATCTACAAATATATAATAATATATTCAATTATTCAAATGATAACATTTTAATTTGCTACACATAATAATCAAACATGTCGGCGGTTGGAGCAGTGTCTTAGTGATTGACTTCCTGCGCTTCAATCCCCGTACGGAACAAATATTTATATAATCTGCACTTCAGATAGCTGTTTCGGATCTGGGTGTTTGTGAATGTGATTTTTTTATCTGATTTTCATTTCACAATATACGTACTTGTAAGAGTAGCGTAGGTCTCGAAGCAATATAGTAACCCTACGGATCAATTAATCTTATTTATTTATTCATAGGAAAACATACAGCATCAATATAACAATGAAGCAAGTAACATATCAGCGACACATAAAGTCAATAAAGTTTTCACTATTGTGTGTGGAGTGAACATATTTAAAGAAAATAAAAAGAAAGATGGAAAAATGTATTTTAACAAATTTCAAACTAAAAATACTAATAATACTACTGGAGGGGTGAATCTGTGACTGCCCTAACGGAATTACGAGATCTTACGAGGTTAAACTGCATTTGTCGGGGTCTGCCTTTGGGTGGGTGACTATCATTAACCTATCGAGACTCCGTGCTTCAGAGAGTACGTTATACCGTCGGTTCCAGTTGTCATCAGCATAGCAAAATATTTTACCAGAGATTTCTGGCACAAGTTATTCAATATATGTTTGAATTGATGGACATTTAACAGTTCTGTCGCAGTGGTAGTTTTATTAATCTAGTTCTTTAACCGAAAGGTCAAAAGTCATCATTTCGGCCGAATAAAGTCCACTGCTGGACACAGGCCTCCCTCAAAGATCACCACAACGACCGATATCGGTGTGTTGTGTGCTCATTGGGGGGTTTTGCCATAATCGCTACGCTTGGCATGCGGGTTGGCGATCGCAGTTGAGTTGTTAATGTATTCGAAGGACGCTGCTGCCCATCCTCCGTCTAATCCCTTAGTCGCCTTTTACGACACCCAGGGGATAAGATGGGTTGGTGCTTTTCGTAGCCGGCACCACTATATTGAATAAACTAATAATATATAGTTAATTGTACAAACATTTTAAATGCCTGCATTATCTTATGCGAATTTGCAAGACGATTACAACTGAAGGGTATCAAACTTACTAACAATAAGTTATATCGGTGACAGATATTGATTGATTAGTATTCGTCGCCATTCCTTCAAGTGCCAGTGAATCACAAGCTACAAAATACAAACGAGCCTCAGTAGTAATTATACAAGTAGTTGTATTAGCCAACACTTGTAGTTTAATTCTCATAGGTACAACTAGAGGTGTAATTTAATTTACTCACAGTTCGCCGATGTCGCGAAACTACTTTCTGTGGGCCATACAAATATGTGTTCTATGTGAGATAACTGTAAACTGTACCTGCGACACAGGGGAAATATATTGGTGGCACAAAGTTTAATAGAAATGGTACATAATATCGATCTTTAGCACGGACAAAACTGAATCTTAGGCTGCTACTGAAAATTCCCTAAGACAAGAACCCAATTTCACTATGGAGACTAAGGAACTGTGACTGACCAAGGTCTTGTCGCACGACAACCGTATTTTCAAACCATGATTGCTTACATTTCTAAAACCACGTTCTTATTTTTATTTCAGTGCCACCGATACAAAAATGTAAGTTGAGTGACTCAGATTGTCTGAAAAAGTCATCACAGAATGCATTGTTGGTCCTTGTGGCTGGTATTCCAGAACTAGGCATCGAAGTCTTGGATCCAGGCGCAATTGATGTGATCAAAATTGATTTTTCTGGACTGGACCTGACAGTTACTGATGTTAGTGTTAAGGGGCTGAAAAACAGTGTGATTGATAAAATCAGGTATGTGATTGTCATTTGTCTTAATGTTCGCTGATTTTGACTACTTTTTACCATATCAGTATCATCAAATGATCGGAAAACATCTACTGCTGAATAATTACAGGTTTTAACAAACGATATTACCATTATCCGTTACCGTAATCTAAGACTGAGGTGCGGGAGTATGCCGCGTTTGTGTTTGTGTGAGTACGTTTTTTATCGTGTGGCTTTCAAAGCCGAGTTACACTCGCTGTTTTAACTGTTCCACTCGTCATCTATCTTCTAGGTATGGGCTACTAGCGACTAAATACTCCTCAACCCAACTGAAGCTCTTGCTTCAGCCACTGCTACATTTTCACCATGTGTTACAAACCTGAATTATACTGAAACAAAAGCGTGGGTATAAAACAATAATAAAACTAATTCAATTAACCTTACGTATACATATAATGAATAGTTCCCGTTTTATTCTGTAAAAGGTGAATCGGAAGATTGACTTACCTCTTTTTTGTGCTTAATTGTGAATTATGATTGTTTTCTTTCGTTTTCTCCGCTTCTTATTATTTATCTACCGCTTCCGGTTGTGATTGTGGTGGGTCCACCTTTTAAATTTAAAAAAATCGTTTAACCACACTGACACTAAAGTTGTACTTTTTCTTCTTCATTCATCTATTTATTTAACTATGATGTTTCTAAGACGGAGACGCTTACAGTGAGCGCCGCGTCGCGCCGCCGTTTGTTGCGTATTGCCATTACCACCATAAACGCCATGAGCACTGACAGACCATAAGATTATTTTTTATTTAGTGATGGGCGGTCTCGTTTACCTACTCATTAGATTATTTAAATGCCAATTATAAAATTATTGTTAAATATGTTCGATTTTATTCTTTATTTTTGCGCTTTGTGTAGTTCTTATTTGTATAATTGTATTTGTTGATTTATTAGAAGGTATAATATGCAATATTTATTTTATATACTGTTTTTACACCCGTGAATCACCGAATCACCGAAGGGTCCAGTTGAAAACCAGCGCCAGGCTCTTGTCTGGAAAATGCTGAACTGGTTACCTGTTTGGCGCAACTGTGGGGCACACAACAAACTCTAACCTAATATTGTGTTTTTTTTTTGTTGTTTATAACCCTATCCAAATTTTATCGTGTTTTCTTTTTCAGTTTTATATTAAGTTTTATTACCATTTGTGATGTCTCACTTTGCTGTCAAATAAAACATTTCTTTCTTTCATTATTCTCATATTTTGACGGCACGGTTTGTGCAGTGGCTGATACAGTCGGCCGGTGCGCTCTGGGTCGCGGGTTCGATTTTCGCACAGAACAATTATTTGTATGATCTGCAGGTAGTTGTTTCGGGCCTGGGTGTAATAAAAATTGAAATCCTAGCGTGGGGCAACGTTTAAAAAAAAAACCTATCTCTTGGAGATCGAATCAGAAATGAGGAGATCCGTAGAAGAACTAAAGTTGCTAACATCGCTGAAAAGATTAGTAAACTGAAGTGGTAATGGGCGGGGCACATTGCTCGTAGAACATTATTGCTATTGGGTTAAAAAGGTTCTCGAGTGGAGACCGCGCACCGTAAAACGCAGCGTGGGATGACCTCCAACGATGTGGACAGACGACCTGGTGAAGGTCACTGGGAGTCATCGGATGCGGGTGGCATGTGACCGCTCGTTGTGGAAATCTATGAGGCAGGTCTTTGTTCAGCGGTGGGCGTCCTTTGACTGATAAGATATATATATTTTTTATTATTATACTGTAGACCGTAGTTTTTCTTTACATAATTTCCGTATATTGTCCGGATTAAGAATATAGCCCCGTTCCATCTTATGCCATAGATGTGGTAAAAGACGACTACAGGACTCTTAACTAGGGTACCCTTTTGTGGTACAGTTGCCAAACTGCGCTCACCAACCCATCTGACAAGCAAGGTGAGTACTGCCTCATTCCCTCCAAAATTATGACATAATTGTGGAAATTTATGGGGGACGCATTTGTTCAGCAGTGGACGTCGTATAGCTGATATGTTGAATACGATAAATTTCTTACTTTACAGTTTCGATGATGCTAAAAAACAGCTTGAGCTGACATTCCACGTTGCGCCTATCACGGTTAAGGGCAAGTACAAAGCTAGTGGCAACCTGCTCATATTACCTATTACTGGAGATGGAGATATGACTATCAAAATACGTAAGTAGATGCTTAGAAATAATATCAATTCTGACTAGCTTATCATATAGTATAGTATATATTCTTGCGAGTGGAGTGGACACAGCGGGATATTGTAGTGAAATTAGAATGTTTGTGAAAATGATTCCGTTAAAATACTACTTCATAAAAAGTGTATTTAGTATTTAAAAGTATGTGTTGGTGCAGTGGCTGATACAGTCGGCTGCTGCGCTCCGGGTCGCGGGTTCGATTCCCGCACGGAACAAATATTTGTATGATCTGCAGGTAGTTGTTCCGGGTCTGGGTGTATTGTGTGTGAAATTTGTGTTTGTAAACGCACCCACGACACAGGAGAAATCCTAGTGTGGGGCAAAGTTTTTAAACAAAAAAAAAAAAAACCTATAGAAAATAGCATTCTAGTCCTGTACCACGTGTGTGCACCACATTTTTTTCTTATATTTGTCGAAAAAGGGCTTTTCCCGCAGTATCTTAAAAGCCTTATCTGATTAATAAATCTGCTTTCAAATCTCATGTTAGCTATTGAGATTTTACTTGTAATTGACCAGAATCAACAATCAATTCAACAACCAATTACAATAGCGAATGTGAAATCTGACTGCAAATTCACTGATCGGCTAATGTTTTAATAGAATCCTTGAAACGGGGGATAGACACTTAAAATCATTATTGTAGTCAGTTTAGTTTCAGCAACTGTCGATAAGTTAAGTAAAAGCTTTATTATTAGCTTTATAGTTCGTCCATGTAGTAAAGTAAATCCCAGAACGTAATACGGTTTATTGTAATGTTTTCCAGAAAACCTTGAGATAGCCATGACCATGTCCTACGACATTGTCAAGGACAAAAACGGCAAAGATGTTATCGAACTGAAAAACTACAAGTACACTTTCGATGCCAAAGAGAACACTCATTTCAAACTCACAAACCTGTTCAATGGAAACAAACAGTTGAGTAAGTATCCAAGATTATCAATAATTGTCGATTGTGTATCTGATTCATGGATTCAGACTTTATCTATGCACTGACCGCGGCTAAATGAAGAAAATTATTAAGAAAATTTGGTAAAGACAATGCCAACTTTGCTGTTTATGACCAAACAGCAGTGGTTACAAGTTTTACTACATGTTGTACAGATATTTATTACAGACGTATACAGACAATGGGTGTTTGTGAGGCACGTGCAGAAACTCTTGAAGAAGATATGTGTTAAGGGAAAAATACTGTTGATGTAGCACCAGAAGTACGTCATCATATTAGGCCATGAACGGCCACGTCAAACATGTGCCGCTAAATGGCCGCTTCAACGAATGGGCATAGCATATTGCATGCAGGGCATGCCATGACCGTTAGAGCGATTGATTATCACCAAGTTTAGCATACGGATAAGCGATCTCAATATGCGATGTTTTGCATATTAGCAGACTAGAGGACAATGTTGCTCTTCCTCTTCAGAATTTTTTATTCAACCAAGAAAGTTGTACTTTAACTTGTGCGTGGTCATTGGATGTAACGTACGCCAGCTGTTAGTATGAAATATTCCACCGCATATTCATCAATATTTTTTATTTCAGGTGATGCTATGCACAGTTTCGTAAATGAGAACTGGAAGCCAGTGGCGCTGGAATTCGGTGGACCTATGCTGAAGAAACCGATGCAAAAAGTATTTACTGTCATCAAAACGTACCTCCAGTCACAACCCTTGGAAGATATTGCTATTGTTTAAATTGTGGTAAAAAAAATATTATAGCACATTAAAGAAATTGTACAAACATACATATATTATGGAATTATAGAAACTGAGACTGTACGGAAAAGTGCAAAAAATGGAAAATGCTAGTATTTTTTTAAAGTTTTGAATTATTGGTTATTTAATACAACAAAGCCAAAATACAATTGATTTTAATATACTAATATTATTGGTAAAGTTGAATAGATTTTATTATATTAGTAAAAATACGAGTACATGTTTTGTGAATTTTTCAGCGACAAAGAATTGCTTTTATTTTATTTTAGGAGCACTCAATTATTACCTAAATCTAAACTTGTAACAGATTTAAACAGTTTAGTGCCAACTATTTTATTTTATTGTTTTATTAGCTTAGTGAACAGATAAGATAATAAGCGTTTACTAAATAAATGTGATATCTTTTTTTTTTATTTCAAATTTTGATTTATAAACATTGCCGAGTATTGCGCCTTTTGAAGAAATTCCTTCTCTTTCCGCTTCCCTGCTAAGTTACTTTTTTTCCTTCTGTGGCAACACTACAGCTAACAGTTGATTTATTAGGCCAAAAGACGTAGACTCCAGGCCAAAATAATAATAAAGAACCAGTTGATTTAAAAGGCTCTAAAGGACTAGAATCCAGGGCCGTTAAAATATTACTAAAAATACAATTTATTTAAACTTGTCCCCGTAGTAAAAGTCATAAATTATTAAATTAATCATATAATTAGGCTTAATTCAAATTAATCACCGAGTATTAGCACTAATATATGTATTATTTGCATAATTATACATATTACAGAAAATTTAATGTAATTATCTATTAAAGTGCTTCGGTAATGGTTATTGGCTATTAGAGTGGATCTAACTTAGTCATCTATATTTAGGTACAAATCAAATGTTTATTCTTACTATCTTATATATGTAGACATTATAAAATATAACGTCTACATATACATAGGCTGCACTAAAAGTATCGGGAATGGAATATTTCCACTGTTCCTGTCATATTAAAATCTTTTTAATTGAAAACTCCTTGGTTTTACAAATCGAATACCATTTATTTATTTAAAAAAAGATTCACGGTCTTGTCACAAGGTTTTGTCAAACTTGTTTAGTCGTTGAGAAAATGGAATTGACTCGAGAAAATTCAAGAGCGATGATTTATTATGACTTTCGAAGTGGTTTAACACAAAAACAGTGTGTTGACCGGATGATTTCTGCATTTGGTGATGAAGCCCCATCCAAAACCACAATTTATCGCTGGTTTGCTGAATTTCAACGTGGACGTGTCAAGCTCAGTGATGATCCTCGTCAAGGTCGTCCAAAAACTGCAGTCACCCAAGAAAACGTTGATGCTGTGCGTAAGCTGATTGAGGAAGATCGACATGTGACATACCGCGAAATTCAGGCAACTTTAGACATTGGCATGAGTCAAATACAAATAATCTTGCATGAACAATTAGGTGTAAAAAAGTTGTTTTCCCGATGGATACCGCATTTGCTATGTGAAGAGCAAAAAGCGGCTCGCGTTACTTGGTGCGTCAGAACTCTCGAAAGATTCCACGCAGGATCCTCAAATGCTGTATACAACATCGTATCAGGTGACGAATCCTGGATATATGCGTACGAACCCGAAACAAAAAACCAGTCACGAGTTTGGGTGTTCGAAAATGAGTTAAAGCCAACAAAAATTGTTCGTTCACGGAGTGTTGCAAAAAAAGTGGTGGCCACGTTTGTCTCCAAAACCGGCCATGTTACGACTATTCCTCTTGAGGGACAAAGAACGGTTAATGCAGAATGGTATGCTAGCATTTGTTTGCCACAGGTCGTTTCTGAACTCCGTAGAGAGAACTGCAACCGCCGCATCATCCTCCATCACGACAATGCGAGTTCTCACACCGCGCACAGAACAAAAGAGTTTTTAGAGCAAGAAAACATAGAATTATTAGACCATCCGCCGTAGAGCCCCGACCTAAGCCCTAATGATTTCTATACTTTCCCTAAAATAAAGAATAAATTGCGTGGACAGAGATTTTCATCACCTAAAGAAGCTGTGGGCGCCTACATAACGGCCATTTTGGAGACCCCAACTTCCGAATGGAATGGTTGCTTCAATGATTGGTTCCATCGTATGGAAAAATGTGTCAAATTTCGCGGAGAATACTTCGAAAAGCAATAAATACATTTTTAAATAGTAATGTTGTGTCACTTCCTTGATTCCCGAAATTTTCAGTGCCGCCCTCGTATAAGATACTCTTAAAGATAAACTTCCAACTTTAATCGACATTTAATTCATTTATTGGTTTAACTCTTCCTTAATTAGCCTCAAGAAACATTCTTGGTACATATCAGTTCTCTTCAAAGTGAAGTGAAATGTTTTTATTTTAAATTCTTCAAACAGGTCATTATGAGTAGTTTGAGGCATAGCCTCTTAAACTATAGGTGTTTTTTGTATCAGATTTTAACTTTTGAAATTCAGTTTGCCAGAGATGCTATTTAAGTTAGTATTAAATATTTCATTTCTTTTACAACTGTCCACGTAGCTTTGCGTTTATTTTCACTCCTCTCCATATATACTCGTACATTTAGCGTTCCATTTCGAATAATTAATAATTGTTTTTAATAAATTAGAGTGTGTTATATATGTATTTAGTTTTATTAACAAAGTTTTTATTTTTATAGTATTGGTAGCGTAGTATTTTTTTGATTTTGCAACTTAGATTCCCTTTGCTTATTACCCGAAGACTCGTTGAGCACCTGTCGCGAGATGGCCCCGACCTGGCTTCTGGCATAGACGCGATGCGAAGAGCATCCGCTCGCTGTCAGAATGCCTATTCTGATATTGTTTCAGCGGGGTGGGGTGGCTTTTGCGGTCAGTCTAGACATCGTTAACGCCTTCAACTCAATCGCGTGGGGCGCTACTAGGATGGCACTAATACATCATTGGTGCCATAGGGGGCAGACGAAAAGATCGTTGAGCTGGAAGAAGAAACAGATAAGTTGCACTGGGATGTCATGGGTTTATCAGAAGTCTGACGAGAGGGCGAGGACACGATAACCCCGAAACCCGGCAACTTATTCTACTACCAAAATGACGACTATCTGTCTCAAGGTGGTGACGGGTTTCTCATGCGCAGGTCCCTTATTAACAACATAACATTGAAAGTGTGTCGAGCAGGGTAGCGTACCTTATACTCAGAATATCAAAGAGGTATTCGTTGAACTCATACAGCACAGACACACCCAGATGATGACGTAGAGAGTATGTATGAGGACGTAAGTAGGGCCATACATACCTCCAAGACAAACTTCACTGTTGTGATGGGGGACTTTAACGCAAAACTGTGCACATGATGCGATGGTGAGTTGAGAATGGGTCAATTTGGGTATGGGCAACAGAACCCTTGGGGACAGAGGCTGGCCGACTTTTTTTGGAAAAGGAGAGACTCTTCGTGATGAACTTCTTTTTCCAAAAGCCGCCTCACAGTAAATGGACCTGGATGAGACCCGATTGTTCCACAAAGAATGAGGTTAACTTCAGCATGACCAATCATCATCATCGTATCAGCTACATGATGTCCACTGCTGAACAAAGGCCTCCCCCTTAGAGTTACACAATGAGCGGTCACATGCCGCTCTCTTCCAACGACTCCCAGTGGCCTTCACCAGGTCGTCTGTCCACCTCGTTGGAGGACCCCCAGGTCATGGAGGACTAGACAGCGCTACTAG
Organism: Diloba caeruleocephala; assembly: GCA_947459985.1. NCBI lineage: Eukaryota > Metazoa > Arthropoda > Insecta > Lepidoptera > Noctuidae > Diloba > Diloba caeruleocephala. Next base: position 17,874,435 of record OX381615.1, read on the forward strand.
AGTGGAAAGGATGCGGCATTAACATCAATGGTGAGTATATCACTCACCATCGATTTGCTGACGACATCATAGTCATGGCAAAATTGCTGCAAGAGCTCAGCATAATGCTCGATGATCTCAACAGAATTTCCCAACAGGTGGGCCTTAACATGAACCTGGGCAAGACGAAATTCATGTCGAATGCTCATCCTCTGTTCTCGAAGTTGTTGACGAGTATGTCTACCTGGGACAAACTGTGCAGTTAGGTATGTCCAACATCGAGAAAAAGGTCAATCATCAAAACCGACTCGGCTGGGCAGCGTTCGGGAAACTTCGCAACGTCTTTTTGTCAACAATACTGCAATGGCTCAAGATGAAAGTCTCTAACTAGTGTGTATTACCATGATGATATATGGAACTGAGATATTCCACACACAATACACCCAGACCCGGAATAACTACCTTTTTTTTTTTATTGGTGCCCAGTGGAAATTCTTCATGAACTTCCTTCGCCCCGGGGAAGGGCGAAGGGGTATGCCGGACTCCTACCGGCTAAAACCACTGGGGCGGTCATCTTCGGCACCTAAGGGGGGCTCCAGGTCCTCGTATGATCACACTAGAGCCACCCACTGGTGCCACGCCTATAGGCACATCTCGGAGAGGGTGACTGTAAAGCGGTCACTCCCCCAGGGGGATTGTAAAGGATCCCCCAAAGCGTCCCACGGCAGCGCGTGACCACATACGTGCTAGCGTCTTCTCTTGGGTCGCTTGGTGTGAGCACGCAGATTCCCCAAGCTACGCACCCGCGAACCCAGAGGTCCCCGCCTTGTAGCTACGGCAGGGGGTTTCAGGCGTATAGGAATAAGGCGCCAGGGCGGTTGTTACCCCGGCGCCGTCTCCTCCTTCTTCGAGCGGGATCGGCCCTCTCCTACTCCAGAAGGAGACCACAGAGCGGGATCGAGTATGACGCTCTCACAGAAGGAGACCACTGTATTCCAGTTTTCGTGCTCTGCCAACATAGCCGCACTACTGTTGGCAGAGAGAGATCTTGCCCGATCCGATCGACCAAGATCCGCCGCTCGGTGGCCCATGCAGGGCACGCCTCGAGCGTGTGCTGTGCGGTGACCTGGTCGCTATCACAATGGTGGTATTGTGCCGTGGCCTCGCGTCCTATCCTGTACAGGTACGCGCCGAAACAACCGTGCCCGGTGAGCACCTGCGTCAGGCGGTAGGTGACGCGCTCGCTCCTTCTGAGCCAGGCTCCAAAGAGCGGCAAGACGGCCTCGACGATGCGCTTGGTTGCAAACTGCATCCGCAGGCGATGACGCCACTTTACAAGTGCGCGCCGCCGAGCCAGCCGCCGCAGCCTGTCCAACGCCCCTGGAGGCGCGCCTTCGCCGCTCTGGCGGAGGGAGCGTGTCTGATCGTAGACCCACGCATCCATCTCCGCCAGGATGTCAAAAGACGGGAAACGCGCCAGGAGAGTTGCCGCCTCGTGGAATAACTACCTGCAGATCATACAAATATTTTTTCCATGCGGGAATCGAGCCCGCACCCTGGAGCGCAGCAGCCGACTGCCACTGCAACAACCATGCCGTTTATGTTTTCAGTCTGGACTGTACAACGACGATTCACCTCCAGTTGTCCAACATTTTGGAGCTGAAGTCATAAAGCAGCAAACATCAATCTTTAAGATATACGTTAACATAATACAGAATTTTACTAAGTAAAGTTCTACGTAGTATTCTACTTAATTGCCATTTTTGTATAAGCAGCAGTGTTTTTACTATTTATAATTTTCTTTAATGGGTTTTAAATATAAAGCAGTGTGACCTTTGCTCTCAAATTTATAGCATAAAACTTTATATCTTGCCATGATTTTGTCTTTTTTATCGACCTGCCCCTCTGTTTTACCTCCCATCAAATGTGAAGTTAGATAAGTGCACCGTGGTGGAACTAAAGAATCAAATATACTTTTATGTTCTAGTATGTTGTATATGAAAGCCGATTTTATTTATTTCTAGTGTGCTTCCCTCATGTAGACGCTTCATTATATTTCGTTGTTGTTTTATGAGCAGTGGGGTTAAAGGCATGAGCTATTCTGGTGTCAAATATAGCTCGTGCTGAAATGGGGACAGTGAAAAATCAGGACCAATATTGCTACATGCACATATATGTATAATGCCAATATGCCCTGATCAACAATCCCTTTGCCAAGAATGACGCCATATCCACGATATTGCCAGTAATTTTAGTTTTAAACTTCGCCCTTTTTGTTTTAAGTTAGAGCCGAACGAAGCTATATAATTCCCCTAAGCTATTAATACCGGCCATAACATTAATTTCAGAGCTGACTTACTATTCAGTTGAGTACAAGTCATGGAAGCAGTGTAAGGCTTCTAAAGGTCTATTGAGGAAAAACGCATAGGAAAGTATAGAGTAAATTCACTTATCTCATTGAGTGACGCAAAACGAGACAAAATTAAAAATCTATTAAGTCTACACTGCTGCAGGCAATTGACACGCGAGAGGTTATAATCTTATATATATGATGACTGGGGCGATGTCACCAGCACTAGCGACTTAGATAGTGCAGTAGAAATTTTATATACCAAACTGTTTATTGTTATAAACAGTACAGTCCCTATCAAAACGCGTAAACGTTGTTCAGGTCGTTATAAATATCCTACATGGTTCACGGCAGACATCATACGTAATATTAAATACAAACATTATAACCATAAAATGTTTAAACAGTCGGGTAAACAATTAAACAAAGAATTATTTAAGTATTATCGCGAATTAGTAAAATCGCAAATTGAGGAAGCCTATAATAATTACATTAAATCTGTGCAGAAAAAAATTAGTACTGAACCGTCGGCATTTTGGACATTTATTAGGAATCTAAGGAACGATAAGCAAACAAACTATGATTACTCATATAATGGTAAGATCGTATCAGGGCAGAACGCCGCCGACGCATTCGCGGAGTACTTCGCTTCGGTCTTCCATAAAGAGATTCCAACCTTAGATCCAGAAAATCTATATCCTTATCCAGGCGTAGTTTCGGACTCATTCCGCGTTTCTGTCAATCCCATAAGTTCATTAGACTTTAAACGCACCCTAAAGCGAATAAAACCATCTTCATCATCAGGTCCTGACGACATCCCACCATTCATTGTAAAAGATGTTTGTGTGTTTGTTGTTGTGAAGATGTTTCTGTGTTAGAAATACCACTGCTATATATATACAATCTATCCATAACAACCAGCACTTACCCGACGTGTTGGAAGTCGTCCAGGGTCACGCCTGTACCCAAAAGTTCACTTAGACACAAATTGGATGAATATAGGCCCATTGCTGTCCCCTCCATTTTTGGTAAAATTTTTGAAGCCATATTAGCCAATCACATTAGTTCACAAATCAAGGTACGCCTGGACGATGCTCAGCACGGATTCAGGGCGGGTCGATCTACTGCCACTAATCACATAAACTTCGTTAACTATACTCATTCCGAACTCGACATAAGGCGGCAGGTAGATGCGGCCTACTTTGATATCCAAAAAGCTTTTGATAGGGTCGATAACGATGTGCTCCTAGGCAAACTTTCAGCTATAGGCTTTACTCCGAAGTTACTTCAACTTTTTTCCAGTTACCTGAGTAACCGTAAGCAATATGTCCAACTTGCTGGATACAAGTCTCAGTCCTACTACACCAGATCCGGAGTCGGTCAAGGCAGCACATTAGGACCTATTCTCTTCCTAATCATGATCAACGACCTTCCCCAGGTCATCAACCATGCAAAGTACCTGATGTTTGCCGACGACCTTAAGGTATACACGAGCGTCGGGTCAGTTTGCGACTGTATAGCTCTCGAGAACGACATACGCAACATAATAGATTGGTGCAACAGAAATCGTCTTCAATTGAATGAAAAAAAATGCAAAGTAATGACTTATACCAGATCTAGGACCCCCATTAACTACAGTTATCGTATGATTGACACAGCACTGGCAAGAGTTTATGAAATGCGTGACCTTGGTGTGACGTTTGATCCTCGCCTTGATTTTAGAGAACACGTCTTGTCCGTGGCGAAAACGGCGAATAGAACACTTGGTTTCATCATGCGCCAAACTTATACATTTCAGGACTGTAGACCGGCAATAATGCTATACAATGCGTACGTTCGCAGCCGGCTGGAATATAATGCCTTGATTTGGGTCCCGTACGAAGTCAAGTACAAAGCGGTTATAGAAAAAATTCACAAAAAATTTTTGTACAAAAAGAAGTACGGATTCTATCCGTTTCTTTATCCATCGCTTTTCGTTACGGGTATGCTCGGACTCGACACGTTAGAGTTACGAAGGAGCTTACAAGCAATCATCCACTTTTGCCAACTGCTGGCCAATAAGATCGACAATCCCACAACATTGATGGATATAAACTTATACGCTCCTATGCGAGCGATTCAGGGTGTCGGAGGCCGCAGTCTACGTCGACGGCGGTCCCTGCTGGCCGTGGCAGTCGCTCGCACCCGCGTCACAGCGAACGCACCTACGCGACGTACTCTTGCACTTCTTAACTCACTTATATCTACACAAGATGTGGACCTGTTCTCAGACAAACTCAACAAAATCATATCCGCGGCCCGGATCCACCTCACATTCTTCTTCCTTACTCCACACTCATAGCACGTTAGGAGACGAGCATTAAATTTTAACATCAAAATAAATATAGCATGCAAGCAATAGCTTCAGTACGTGTATGTTTAACTGAACTTGTTTGTAGACGTTTTGGGTTGACCTGTTAAGTCTACAAAATGTTTTAACAATAAATAAATAAATATATATATATGTAGATAGCTCATATGCAATGATTTAAATTTCGGTCTAGATTTTTTACGATCAGGGTCACCCTTTAAGAGTAAATATATAGAAGTATTTCAATTTTTATTTTCTGCTTAATTAATTAGATCCTCCTGACATTAGCACACACTCAAGAACAAGAGTTTTTGATTGGTCATTGCATGTGTAATAGATAACGTGTCTATTTCTATTTGCCATTTTGTTTGTTTACACTGTGATGACTCGTAATAAATAATAGTATTTACGTGTTATCGTATTTTTATAGTTGTTAAAGGTTGTAAGACGATTACGTTTAATTTATATGCATATACAATGATGATCTTCGGTGACGTTTCGCAAGGTATATGTATTAACTCACTATCTTCTTAGCTCAGACACAGTTAGTTGTTTGTATTAGGAACGCGTGTCTGTGTTCAATCCAAAATGGCGATAAAAGTAATATGTTTGACATTGCTCGTACCGGGTTTTGCTCAATCAGCAGGTAAGAAAATAATTTTATTATTTTAGGATTCACAACCAGATATCACTTAAAAAATAAATCATCGTATCAGCAAAAAGACCTTCTCCATAGATTTCTACAACGACCGGTTACATATCCATCCGTATCCAACGACTCCCAGTGACCTTCAGAAAGTCGCCTGTCCATCGCGTTGGTGGCCCACGCGGCGTTTTCCGGTGCACAGTCTTCACTCGTAAACATTTTTGCCGGAACGACCATCAGTTCTACGAGCAATGTGCCCCGCCCCAATGGGGATTAGTAAACTGGAGTGTCAATCCACTTCAGTTTACTAATCCTTTCAGCTATATCGGCAACTTTAGTTCTTCCACGAAACTCCGCATTTCTGATTTGATCTCGTAGAAAAATACCAAGCCTAGCTCTCTCCATAGCTCGCTGAGTGACCTTATGTTTTCTTATGAGGCCCATGGTGAGTGACCACGTCTCTGTCCTATATGTAACCGGCAACACACTGGTTAAAGAATTTCGTCTTGAGGCATTGCGGTATTGCCGACGAATAGACGTCGCGAAGTATCCTGACGCAGCCGAGTCGGATTCGACGATTGGCCTCTACATCGTCATCCCTACTCGATGGTTTTTTCCCAGGTAGACATAATCGTTAACAACTTTGAGAACATAGTTTCCAACGGATATTGGGATGGGCATGACATGAAAATTTAACATGACTTTCGTCTTGCCCATGTTTATTTAACACCCATTCACATATCCACATATTGGTAAACTCTGTTCTGATCATCGAGTATTGTGCTGAGTTCTTGCAGCGATTCTGCCAGGATTGTAATGTCATCGGCAAATTAAAGGTGATTGATATACTTTCATTCACGTTAATGCCGAATCCTTTCCACTCTAGCAGCTTGAAGGTTTCGTCCATTACAGCGGTAATTAGTTTCGAGGAAATGTCTTCCCCCTGTCTCACATCTCTCTGCAATGGAATTGCCTCTTGCTCTGTTCACGTACTCGGAATCACATGGGGGTGTTGCTGTATATATTGCCCTTTAAGATTTCGATGTTATTGTGGAATCGCTGCTAATATTGTAGGACCGCCCAGGTCACGATTCAGTCTAAAGCTTTCTCATAGTCCACAAACACTAAGCATAGTGGCAGATTATACTTCCTGGCCTTAGCCGCAGCGCATGGTTGTTGTTTACGATACTAAAATCTTTTCGGGTAACCGGCTTGTTTGGAAGGCTAGAAGTTACCAAACCTGTGCTCGAGACGATTCCTAATGGTCCTCGAACTGCATATAAATATGACTCAGAAGTGAGAGTCTGTAATTCTGGGTCTATAATTCTTCAACAGGGTGTTATCACCCTTTTTGAAGAAGAGTACCAGCTTGTCTCTGTTCCATCCTTCCGGCGTTGTGCACTCAAGTGAGATGGAATTAATTAATAACCTTACGTTCCAGTGTTCCACCCGCTTTCAGAAACTCTGTTGTAATTCCATTAGCACCCGGCGCCATTTTATTTTCAAGCTGTTTCAATACTCTAATCTTGAACAGGCTGATATCCGAGATATCTTCGGTAAAGAGTCGGGTTGTTAAAGCTCGCTTATTAAAGGTACAAATGTTGTGATGCAAAGACTTCCATATCCATTCAATGGTTAGACCGTATGCGTCAAAATTACTGTATTATTAGCTTAAAGCTGCCATTAGATAAACTACCCCAAAAACGCTTATAAAATAAATAATAATAATAATCATAAGATTAAAGTGGCTGCTTGATTTCTTCCTACATTCTGATAAAAAAAAAAGTATGTCATAAGAAAGAAAAAAGTGTATTAAGTAGCTTACAGAACGCAGGGCAGTTTGTGGCGAGCTGAATGTGAGTGGCGACACTGCGTACCCGAATGCTCCAGAGAGTCGGTAAGGGCCTCGGGCCGGAGGGCTTACCTTTATTGGTTGGTTAGAGTGGTACCCCATGAGTGCCCGTAGGATTTTCAACTCTGGCTTGCCTTAGTTGGCCGATCAGAGGGGGGCCGCCAGAGCTATATGCTCGGGGGTGGAAGTGTCTAATGGCGTAATAACGGGGAAACCCGCTCCGAGTCTTCGAGACGCGCGATGGTGAAACCGATGCCGCCTACAACCCTAGCCGCTCACACCAGTGTTGCTCCTTGTCGCCTGTAGTGATGGCCATTTAGGGGGCCCATCTTGTGAGTGGCGAGTCACCGTCTGCCACAGAATTTCACTATCAACGTTGAAAGGCAAACGCTGTTTTTTCAGGTTTAAGAAGTATATTATCCATTTAGCACCCATTACAATAGACCTTATAATTGTAGTTTCCATCTTATACAATAGTTTTACACCTCCGGGGACAATCCGAGACTGCATTTTATAGTGTAGCCATGGAGAGTTCCCGGTTAGTGTCCCATTACATTTTAGATTAAAATTTTCTAAAGGGCCTCTGCGTGTTGGACCCATGTCCCCGCGTAAGCCTATCAAAAGACCGGGTTCCCCCTTACAGGGGATATAAACCCGTGTAATAGAGAGACATGTAGATAATAATAATATAAAAAGAGACCGCGCGCCTGCTTTGGTAACATTGTGTGTGTTAGACTCCGTCCCAGTGACACCATTTTATAGCCGAATTAATGTAATCAGAGACAAATTGCTGATATCTTCTTACTAAGATTTTGAAAGTTACTAGGCTGTTGTCCGTTAAGTATTATTGAAATGGATTGCATTGGAATCTATCGTCTATAACCTCTTTTCTTAAGAAATTGTTTTAAAACCCGTATTTTAGGTTCTTTAAGATTTTGGCCAGCAATATAAAATCATTAAAATTCCTTATAATCCCTCAAGCTCTTAAAATACGTGGCTCCAAGCATCATGCAAGTATAGTTTGTACATAATTATATAATGCAAACGCTGAAGAATCAGACTGCAACTATGGTTTAGTAGCTAAAGAAGGGAGGATTAATAGGATAGAAGGACAAATCCCTGTTGAAGAGTTTAATTTGTAGATATATCTAAATAATTCTGTGGCTTTTCAATCAAATTTTTCATATGTAAATAGGTATAAAACAACATTCTTACATTGACTGTTGCCTATTTATTGACTAGATAGGTACTAATCAGTTAAAACAGTATCGGGTCTATTCGCGCACATATTAATAGTCGTCTACTCGTGACCACGGTCAATGAAATTTGATCCAAACGTCGAAGTCAGTCAAGATAATATTTTGATATTAATCTGTGCGCAAATAGACCCGATACTGTCTTAAAATCATGTTTTCAATTCGTGAAAGTTTAGGAATTACAATTATTCTATTCTTAGCAAAGCCCTAGCCCTCTTTTATTATAATATTAAATCAAATAATAAACGGTACAAATCAAGATGATTTGATTAGCAGTTTGTAGAAAATATGGTTATAAAAAATAAACTTTTGATCATAAGACTTTAATCTACAGTATATGGTACTTCCGCGTGATGTCCAGTAATCCAATAATTCATTCCGCATCCGCTCAATATTGCGCCACAAGTAAAGAAAACTATGGGGGAAACCTTCGTTCAACAATGGAAGTCCTTTGGCTGATACGATGATGATGCTATTCTGAGTATTTCATATCTTGTGTAATCATTTGTGTGTTATAATATATTACATACACTCTACACGTTCCATATAAAGTTACTGATATTTAAGAAAGATTCACTTCATCCACTGTTTCGAGTGTTCTTAAATCGAGTAAAATTTGTCTAAAGTCTGTTGACTACGTTCGTTTGATGTAGCCGAATTATCGAAAAATTTGCTAGTTGACGCGTCTAGCGCATATCTATTTATATCTATCTCTTTCGTTTAATATATACCGTATATATCGTTTAATAGAATACCTTATTTTAGCAAGTAGTTTTCAAGACAGTTTATTTAGTATTTCTGTTTTTCTTCGCCGTCCAAATTTTATTATATTGCACAAACCCCTTCGTTTGATGGTCTATCATAGTACACACGGCTACATATAAGCTATTGTTTCCATTATAAGCTGAACTCTCACTGCACAGTTAGTCTATACAAAGCGAGACCAGCTTATACTGGCACTTTCGGGGCCAGCTAAGAATACCACCACCCCATTTCATCCGGTGGGTGTCGTAAAAGGCGATTATGGGTTTAGCCGGAGGATGGGTAGCAGGGTCCTTAGAGTACATTTATAACTCAACTGCGATCGCCAACCCGTCTACCAAGCGTGGCGATTATGGCAAAACCCCGCAATGGGCCCACAACACAAAACCACACCGGTCGTTTTGACAATCATTATTACGGGAGGCTTCTGTCCACCAGTGGACATTTTCAGCTGAAATTATGATGATGTAGCCGTGTGTACGTGTAATTGGCAAATTTGTGGTGACTAAAGCCGGAGTTGAAGTTGATATTCAGAGTTAGTTACTCGAAAAAATTATACGTACAGAAAAGGGGAGTTTCTGACAATAGTGGAAACAATTCAAATTCAATTAATATATTTTCTATTTACCTACCAATAAATAATACATTCAGTTCATTTTTAAATATTATTATAATTTAAACATTCATGCTGGTATTCTACTACCGTACTATATAATTATTGAGCTTACCTCAAGTTTTCTTCGGCACTTATTAACCTTTTATTCATGTTAATAGCCTTTAAATAAGTAATATTTAATTTGATACCCGATTAATCTGTCAATATTCACCAATTATAAAAAAGCTCGTTGACAATCGAAAATAGTTTACAGGCGAAACAGCTTTCTAGAAACCCAATATTGCTCGACAAGTGATTAAAATTAAAAGTCTTTTAAAAAAAACGTTGCCCACATGCTTGTCATATTTGTGTTTCAGAAACCCAAATCTCTTTTTCAATTCAAGATTAACAGCTTATTAAGAAATTTTTCGCGATAGTTTTCGTTTCAGAAACCGGCTGTGTGTCACGTTGCACCAGTAAGAAGATACCAAAATGTGGTCTTGCTATATAATTTCGAACTATCTCAGCTATCGCGAAAATAACGCAGAATATTTAGGCTTGTCCGAATTTCAAGAGGCTAGGAATCCTTATTTTGCCTGCACTTGCAGTATTAGATCTACTTAGCTTCTTACATAAAGCACAGTAGTGTACACTCTTAACGTATTCGTAATAGGGACAAGCTGCAGGCCATACGACATATTTTGTCAAAGTATTATTGACGTCATAAAGTCGTCGCCAGTGCAAATTCATCATGAATTTCCTCCACCCCGTAGAAGGGTGAAGAGGCGTACCGGACTCCTACTGGCTAAAACTACTGGAGTGGTCATTTTCGGCACTGAAGGGAGGCTCCAGGCCCTCGTAAGATCACACTGCACATTGCTGCTCATTGGTGCCACGCCTATAAGCACATCCATCCCGGGCATGGATGCGTCGCATATTGACGTCATCGTCTCCCGGAACCAGGACGCTTCTTCCGCAAGATCCCTTGAAAGTATTTTATAGATTCAACGGTCTACAATAAGCTGCCAAAACGTCGCCATGGTGACTTGATTAAAGTGCTACCAAACTATACTGAAGTAGGGACTTATCAATTAGATTTTTTAAAGCTTTGACGGATTTATGGCTTATAAATTTCTTTTAATAACACTTTTTGAAAACTTCATTAACATTAATTATCTTCAATATTGAATTGCCTTTGACAATATTGAATCAAGCGTTGTTTTATGTAATTGATATTATATTTGCAAAGTTATAAAATAAATGGGAACACTAATATGAAACCTCTCTTTTGACCAGTAGTAGTATGTATTAACATTTTTTTTGTAATATGATTGACAACATTGCAAAAAGATGAATACTTTTACCGTATTTTCTGAATCTATGTTGTTTCTTGTGAACAAGTATATTCACACCTGCAACTTTTCTTTACAACTAGAAAAGTACGGTGTATTACTAGCAAGGAAATTATGAAAACGGAGATTTGATCAAATCCCTAAGGCAGATGATCAGTTCACGGAACATGTTGGAACTCTGTGGGGTGATTTCCATATAGAAAGTAAGTAATTAGATAAAATCCCGTAAAAATAAATAACCACGAAGGCTAACTTGAGCTCCACTGCACTTCATTCCCGCCTTAGCCTTCTAACCTGAATTATCCGAGTCGAATCACCCTACTGAGTTGTAGGTTGTTGTAGAGATTTGAGCAAATCTCCGTTTTCAATCATTTCCCTGGACAAATAATGAAGTTGGTCAAATGTAAAAGTCCAATTCAAAAACAAACTGAAACTTCGTGACTCAAAAGTGATAGTCACAATCTGCACTTATTTAGATCAAGTCTTTAAGAAATCGTACAAACTACGTTTGCTCATTTATACAAAAAGTTATAAAAGAGTAAAGTAAGAATAAGTAAAATAGTCTCACGTATCTTTTACTCCGCGTGACATATACAGGCTGTCCAGTAAATAGCACGACATACTGCAGGGGGTGAGAGCTTGGGTCAATACCTACCAAAAAAACACAATATATGTTCAGCAAAATCTTACGGATTTACAGTAGTACAAAATTTTCCGAAATATCGAAAAATCTCTACCTTGACACAGATTTTTAAGCATCTCGTAATGAAAAATTCCTTTTCTATTCTTTTTTTTTGTGAATAGTTACTTTACTCATTGATAAGTCTTTATTCTATTAAAAACTAAAATGTTTTCAAGAAATACAATATATATTTAAATTTTCACAGTACAATTTTCTTGTTTTAAAATTTTGTACTACTGTAAATCCGTAAGATTTTGCTGAACATATATTGTGGTTTTTTGGTAGGTATTGACCCAAGCTCTAACCCCCTGCAGTATGTCGTGCTATTTACTGGACACCCTATATATACACTTTCCACAAAATAAAAAATAAACTAATTTTCATGTTTTATTTACGTTCAGTTTTACCAGTGGGCAAATGCAAGCTAGATGACTCTGCCTGCTTGAAAACGGCGTTTCAGAAAATGGTACCGGTATTCACGGCAGGAATGCCGGACAACAAGGTTGAAGTGCTAGACCCTATGGTGGTGGACGATTTCAACTTCAACCTATCCGGTTTTAAGCTCACCTTAAAAGACGGTGATATTAAGGGATTGAAAGGTGCTGTTATAGATAGCGTTGAGTGAGTATTACTTTATAACTTGAAGAGTGGCGTTTTAATATGATTCAACTCAGTGTTTCGTAGTCTTCTTTATCATTGCGGTGGATTTCCTTCTTGGATTTTTTCTGCCCCGGGAGAGCGCGGAGGGCTGTACTTGACTCTTACTAGCTAAACCTCCTGGGTGGTCATCTTCGGCACCAAATGGGAGCTCCAGGTTCTAAAGTACGAACGCACTGCAACCACACACTGGTGCCACGCCTTTAGGCACATCCCGATGGTAGTGATTGTAAAGCGGTCTCGCCCTCTAGTGGAAGGTAGGCGACTGTCAAGAGTTCACCGAAGCACATCTCGGGGGCATTATAAAAGGATATCTGTGAAGCCTCAATTACTTTACATATCATCTTAAAAATAGTACTATGTAAACCGTTCACTGCTTAAAATGCACTTCTTTATTAGACACCTTTGAAACGATCCAACTGATGATAGCAGTGTGCTACAATAATAATTGTTTAATTAAAGTGATTACGGTCTTCTTTTAGCAGACCCTTGGGACAAAAGTAGGTTAGTGAAGTGTGAGCACATTTCAGAAATTGAGTTCCTATTATATAACTGGCTTCTATAGTTTTCCTTGGATCTTCTATTATGTTTTATGCGTGCACAGCAGAGTTATAGTTCCAATGAAAAATATGTGTTCTGTATTTCACATTAAAGATGGGACACAAAGAAAAAGGCTTTTACCATGAATTATCACTTGGATAACACAATAACAGGCCACTACATTGCTGATGGACGTATCCTGGTTCTGCCTATTACTGGTGATGGTCAGGCGAAGATGAAACTGAGTAAGTATATAATTACACAATCCTCAGTTGATAAAGTTGTTGTTATCATAATACTTGTCTGCTAGTGTGACAGAGCTAGGAATAGACCTAATCAAAACCTTAACAAACTCAACTAGATGTTCTCCTCATCATCCTAATATACAACCTCTATACTATGACTTTCCTGTTCAAGTTCAAGTGTTGATCATAAAAGTATGTTGTTTATAGAAAATCTTCAAATCAAGCTCAAAATCCATTACGATATAGTGAAGGGCACCGACGGCAAGGACCATGTCAAGCCAAAGAAGTACGATGTAGACTTCGAAGTCGTAGGCAACGCTAATTACTATCTCACTAACCTGTTCAACGGCAATAAGGAGCTTAGTAAGTATAATCAATTCCTTTCAATTTGTACGCTGTATTCGTAATCAGAGGCACGACGTTGGAAAGGCCTATGTCCAGCAGTGGACTACTATAGGTTGGTGATGATAATGAAAAAAGAAATAAACCTGTTTTACTTTGGACTCACAGGAAATTACAGATGATATAAAAAATATACAAAATTGAAGCACCCTGTGCAAAGCCAAAAAAGGCCACTATCTCAGTGGAATACAGCAACATTTAAAAACAAAAATGCCACCTGTTTTTCAGATTCGACCAAATGATGATAAGATGCCAAAAATATACATACTATGCATCTGATTAGACTGGAAGCCAATACAGTTAATTAAAGGCTGGGCTGATTATGAATACCATCCATCTTGTCGCCCTTGTAAAAACAACTTAAACCCAGGCCGGTCGTTGTCTCCGATGTCCAGCAGTGGATGTTTTTCAGCTAAAATGATGATAATGTTCAAATAATGCAAGCCAATTTACGCTGACAGTTTTTTTTTTTTTTTTTTTTTTTTTTTTTTTTTTTTTTTTATTGATCCGGTGGAAATACCTCATGTACTTCCTTCGCCTCGGGAAAAGGCGAAGGGGCATGCCGGACTCCTACCGGCTAAAACCACCGGAGTGATCATCGTCGGCACCGAAGGGAGGCTCCAGGAACTCGAAAGATCTCCATCTAGAGCCACCCATTGGTGCCACGCCTTTAGGCACGTCTCGGAGGGGATGACTGTAAAGTGGTCATCCCCTCTAGTGGAGGGAAGGCGACTGTAAAGAGGCCACCCCCCCAGGCATCTCTCGAGGGAATTGTAAAAGATTCCCCCGAGGCCTCACTATGCGCTGAGCTGCGCACACAGCGGTACGTGACCACATGCGCACCGCTGTCTTCCCGGGGGTCGCTCGGTATGAGCACGCAGATTTCCCAATAAGCGCGCTCGCGACCCCCAAGGCCCCCTATAAAGACAACAGGGGACTCAGGCGTGTTGGACACGGGCGCCGCGGCGGTTGTTACCCCGGCCCCGTGTCCTCCTCCTCCGAGCGGGATCGGCCCTCTCCCGATCCCGCTCTGCGACCTCCTTCTGGAGCATTACGCTCTCACAGAAGGAGACCACAGCACTCCAATTTTCCTGCTTTGCCAGCATAGCCGATACTACTGCTGGCAAAGAGAGATCTTGCCCGATCCGATCGACCAGGATCCGCCGCTCGGCAGTCCACGCAGGGCACTCTCCGAGCGTGTGCTGTGCGGTATCCTGATCGTCTCCACAGTGGTGGCACTGTGCCGTGACCTCGCGTCCTATCCTGTGCAAGTACGCACCGAAACAACCGTGTCCGGTGAATACCTGCGTCAGGCGGAATGTGACGCGCTCGCTCCTTTGGAGCCAGGCTCCGAAGAGCGGCAAGACAGCCTCAACGACGCGCTTTGTCGCGTACTGTGGCAGCATGAGCCGCTCGCGCCACAGCTCGAGTGCACGCCGCCGAGCCTGACGCCTCAAACTTTCGAGCGCCCCTGAAGGCACGCCTTCACCGCACTGGCGGAGGGAGCGTGTTTGGTGATACACCCACGCATCCATCTCCGCCAAGATATCAAAAGGCGGAAAGCGCGCCAAGAGAGTTGCCGCCTCAAAGGACACCGTTCGGTATCCTCGTGCGATCCGTATAGCCGCTCTACGCTGCAGACCATGAATCTTGGTTCTGCAGCGCTGGACGCCCGAGAGTCGAGATGACCAAACAGGCGCCCCATAGAGGGCCACGGACCGCACGACTCCCCCGTAGAGGCAGCGAACTTCTTCTCTCGTTCCCCCGAGATTGGGCAGTAGACGGTGCAAGGCACCCACTATCCTTTCGACCCGGGGGACAAGACGCTCGAAGTGCTCCTCGAAGCCCCAACGACTGTCCAGGGTGAGCCCCAGGTACTTCATGTACCGGCCCACCCCGATTCGCGCGTCACCAACGCGTATCCACGAACTGGGAGGCTCCCTGTTCCGCGGCAGTTTGTGGAACCATAGCGCCTCGGTTTTATGAGGCGCTATCCGCAAACCCAGAGCGTGGATTTCGACCACGACAATTGCCACCGCTTGCTCGGCAAGCCGGATGGTTCCCTCGAAGGTCTCCCCGCTGGCCAACACAAGAGTGTCATCAGCGTAACAGATTAAGCTGACGCCAGCGGGGAGAATGACACGCAGGACCGTATCGTAAGCGAGGTTCCACAACAGGGGACCGAGAACCGATCCCTGTGGAACCCCGCACGTGATCTCCCTCCGCTTTACGCTACCGTCCCTGCCCACGTAGCGAACGTGCCTGTCGCGCAGGTATACCCCGATGATACCCTGCAGATAGGGGGGGCACTGATGGTGGACTAGCGCCCCCCTAATCGCACCCCACGGGATAGAGTTAAAGGCGTTGACTATGTCAAGACTGACAGCCAACGCCACCCCACCCCGCGGGGACACTGCCTGCCTGCCTCCCCTCTCCCCCGGATCTCCGTTCAGTTCGGACGTGTCTAAAGTTACAAGTACGGGTTGCAATTACTTAGTTTTTATAAAATTAAATCAAATACATAGTGCTAAAAGCGGAAGTACCAGGCGAGCAGAACCAGTGGGAGGCCTTTTTATCGTGAGTAACGAAGCACATAAACACGCATATCACGTCAAAACAGCCCACTAGCAACGCTTACTACGACGTTGACCCCTCCCATCTACCACTTTCACTTCTGATTACTAATTACTCACGCTGCTATGGCTACTCAACGAACCCCGCCGTCGTCAACATCGGTGACGATACAATCATCCTCATCGGTTCCTGATTTGGCAAATGCAGATTATAGCAGATACGGCTCTGATAGCCAAATAGACTTCTCATCGAATCAGAATGAAAACTCAGCAAGTTCTCTAAACATCACACGAAGACCTAAGAGAAAATACGATGAGACCGCTGATTTTGAAGCATCGATAGCTGAGATTAAGACGCTATTCCAAAGTTTCCAACAACAGCAAAATCTCAAATTAGACCAACTCACTACTGCAATGCACACTATACAAGATCGAACCGTAGAAATTAAAAACGACCTTCAATTTGTATCCGATAAATATGATGCTTTTTTGGAACGAATGAGTGGCTTAGAACACGAAAACCACACGTACAAAAAAAAGATAGCAAGTTTAGAGTCTAAAATGGAAATACTGGAACGTAATTCACGCGCGTCTTCAATTGAAATTAATAATATCCCTAATGACCGCAATGAAAACAAGGATGTTTTACGAAACATAGTCAAAAATATTGGCAACGTCATTAGCCTGCCAATCAGTGACTCTGACATCTACGACGTATACCGGCTCAAAACAAAAAACGAGAATAGAAACCCTATCATAATACAATTCACCACAACTTTCACCAAGAATGATTTAATAAAAAAATGCAGAACCTTTAACAAGGAAAACAACAACAATAAGTTAAATACTTCACACCTACAGCTCCCCACAGTACCACAGGCACAGCCAATATATATAGACGAGTTCCTGACTCCAGCAGCTAAAAAGTTACGCTACTTAGCAAAGAACTTTAAAATAAACAATAACTACCATAGTTTCTGGAATTCATACGGAAAAATCTACATTAAGGAAAGAGAAACATCTCGACCTGTTCGAATTGACTGTGAAGAGGATCTCTTAAAACTAAACTTCAAATGACTAGAACTATTACTTACCCTTTTATGTTGTCATAACCTATTTTGTAAACCACTAACTAACACTACAATATACACAAACATCTTGCACCTCACAGGCTTAAACACAAACAACACATCGATAATACAAGTACACAGCACACTAAATATTACTTGCTTAAATAAATGCATCGTTAAATTTGAAACTTTATCTATTAAATCAAATTTTCACTGTAACAGAACATTACTAGTCCAGCGAAAGAGTCTTTATTTACAGTCACAACATAGTAATGTTATCCGTACCACAGACCCACGTAAATGTTTGGCCGATCTAACATTTTTTATGCATACCCTACAGTTTAAATTATATTATACCCACACCGCAGTAATAATGCACGTTATACCATTCTCAACAGATTCTTGTAAAAATATGTTCTACTCTATTAAGTACCCGTATAAATCGCATATACTTATTTCACTGTACATTTCATCGTGTATTGTTTTTGCCTTATTGAGGAACGATGAATTGTTTTTTGATCCACTTTTATCTACGTTCCCCCATAGCATCAGCAAAAATATGATATCACAATACATTATTATTAAAATTCGATAGCACTAATGAGATAATCTCTGACCTTGATCGCATAGCTATGGCGCGTTCGTCAATCTGTGATATAGATAATTGCATGAATATTGTCACAAACTCTAAGCAAACTCTTAAAATTATTCATCAAAATATTAGAAGTATAACACGCAATACACCAGGCTTACTCACACTACTACAAAGATCGCAATTAGATTGGGACTTTATTATTGTAACGGAATGCTGGTTGCCTTGTACACATCAAATTCCACCACTGGACGGTTACAATTATTGTAAAACTAATAATAACTTAACCCAAAATGAAGGCGTTGTTGTCTACTACAAAAATAATTCTAATTTATTAATAAGTGAACCCGCCATAGCTGATTGTAACTGTTTAATGATAAAGATTAACCACGATACGGCTATGTTAGCAATTTATCGACCAGCTGGTTACAGGAACCTAAACAACTTTTTTTGTTCATTAGATCTTTTTTTGAATACAATGTCCGGTATTCGTAATATTATCATGATAGGGGATCTTAATGTGGACATAACAGAGAACAACACGGAGTCAAATTCCTTAACTTATCTCAACCTCTTAGCATCTCATGGCATGTTGCCGGGTCATACTATCCCCACGCATAATAAAACATGCTTAGATCACATTATATTAAAAACGCGGCTCCCAGCAACTTGCTATGTAGCAGAAACCTCTATCACTGATCATGATGCAGTCTTACTTATCCTAGAACTAAGTAAACCACCAAATAAAACCTATAAAACAATTAAACGCTTAAATTATGAAAAACTAGACAAGGAAATGAGGAATATCAATTTTCTCGATTTGTACTCAATAACAGAAGTCAATACGGCTGTTACGACCTTTGTGCGTTATCTAAATAATCTAATACAGGCAAACACACAAATTATTAAAACTTCAAACCGTAAGAAAATTACCAAGCCCTGGATAACGGCTGGATTATTGCGATCCATGAGAAACCGTGATAAGCTACACCTAAAATCAAAAAAGAATCCTAACAATCAAAACATACAAGTTACATATAAAAGGTACAGGAATTTTTGTAACGAGCTCTTAAAAAAAGTAAAAAGGGAACACGATAAAACGGAACTTAACGCTTCTGCTAAACAGGGTAACAAAAAATTGTGGAACACAATACAAGAGATTACTCACACGAAAAAATTCAAGAACGACGCCCTGCAACTCATTGACGCTCTGGATCCTATCACTTCCACTGACAAAATCAACACCTTCTTTGTGAATGTTGGAAAAAGTATCGCTAACCGTTGCTCTGTAGGGAACGCCGCATCTACGCCACCGTTTAAGTCACACCCTCACTCGATGGTACTTTTTCCAACAGACACGGAGGAGGTTGGAGGTTTAATCAATAGTCTAAAATCGGATTGCGCTGCTGGTTATGACAACATCTCGACCAACTTCGTGAAAAAATATAAACACGTCCTTACTACACCAATAACATTTATTTGCAACCTTGCCATTGAAACTGGCAAATTTCCTAATGCCTGGAAAATAGCAGTTGTTAATCCTGTTTATAAAAATGGGGATGGAGCCTGTGTCAACAATTATAGACCAATTTCCATATTACCAGCTTTGTCTAAAATCTTGGAAAGGATCATGATTATGCGCCTAGTCAACTATCTCGAAAATAATTCACTTTTGTCATCTTCCCAGTACGGTTTCCGACCTGGTGTATCAACCAGTGATGCTATTCATGATTTAACTGACTGTATTTCCACTAATCTAGATATCAACAAAAAAGTTATTGTTATTTTTATGGACCTTGCAAAAGCTTTCGACACAGTCTCCATCCCATTGCTGTTGAAAAAATTGGAAAATTTGGGAGTAAGGAATACACAGCAAAAACTGTTTGCTGACTACCTTGAAAACCGGTTACAGAGAGTTAAAGTGGGTGAGTGGGTTAGTCATGATCTTCCCGTTGGACATGGCGTGCCACAGGGTAGCATTCTCGGTCCCACACTATTCCTGACTTACATCAACGACCTATGTGAGCTCAATTTGCCCAGTGGTAGGATCATAACTTTTGCTGACGACACAGCGCTTTTGTTCGAAGCCGATACATGGTCACAAGTATACACGTGTGCGCAGATAGGCCTGAATTTGGTATTGTCATGGTTAGCAAACAATAAGCTTGCCCTTAATGTCGACAAGACAAAATACATGGCTTTCACCATTAAGAAGCCTAATTGCTCACATGATGAATTCGATTTGATTGCTCATTCATGCTCTTGCACCATGTGTCATAGTACCTGTTGTTCATGTCCCCGCCTACAAGAAACAGACAAAATTAAGTATCTGGGCGTAATATTGGACAATATGCTTACTTTTAATCCACACATAGATGTTCTCGCCAAAAGAACCAGAAAGCTTATATATATTTTCAAAAATCTTCGTCATGTAGCCGACACCAAAATAATGAAAATGGTTTATTTTGCTTTGTGCCAGTCACTAATTTCATACTGCATTACGATATGGGGTGGCGCAACAAAAACATCCATGCTCAGACTAGAACGAGCCCAAAGAGCAATTTTGAAAGTAAGCAATTATTTGCCTTTTTTGCAGCCCACAAAAGAACTCTATGTACTTACTGGAATGTTAACTGTTCGCCAACTCTTCATTCAAAATGTTATTCTGCGCAAACATTCCCTCCTTGATTATAATCCTGTCCTGTTTGAAGGTAAGCGACGTAAACATGCAGTTTGTCCATCAGTACGGTTCAAAACAGCTTTCTCTCATAGACACTTTGCTTTCCTTGGCAATCATTTGTATAACAAACTTAATGAAATATTGTCAATATACGCCCTATCCAAACAACTTTGTAAAAAAAAACTATCAGCATGGCTACAGAAGTTGGACTATGGAGCCACGGAGCAATTGCTTATTGTTCCTTCTTAGTAAATACGAAACTACACAAAAATAAGAATATCGATAATTACACCCCACGCAGACACACCTTCCACGCGTACGCGTACGCGCACCACACAAATACACACACAGCACACAATCATCCCCTTACACACCAACACCTTCAACATGGCCCACCTCACACGCACAGAAACGCACTTCCACACCTGCATACACACGCAAACGCGCTTTACTAACACCATGCCATGTTTGTTTGTTTGTTTACTTTTTTTTTTAATGTTTTTTTTCTTCTTTTCCATATCAATACTTCATGCTTATGATGTGTGAACACGGCTTATTTAATAACTATAAATTCGGGGTGAGGGCCTGGTGATCCGTCACACAGGCTATCCTAGTATGGACTCCAGTCTCTCACAAAGGATTGTAATCTAATATTTTTAGAGTAATGTAACAATTATAAACCTTTGTGAAGAGAGAATAAAAATGCTTGATTGATTGATTGATTGATTGTTCCGACAGCGAGCGGACGCGAAGAATCGCGTCGATAGTGGACCGCCGCTGCCGGAAGCCATACTGGCTGTCAGCCAGGTCGGGGCCAACTCGCGACAAGTGCTCAACGAGTCTTCGGGCAATTATTCTTTCGAATAGCTTTGAAGCCTCGTCGAGCAGGCAAATGGGACGGTACGCAGAGGGAGAGTCTGCGACCCTTCCTTCCTTCTTCAAGAGAACCAATCCGGCCTCCTTCCAGCCGGACGGGAACACGCTGTGACGGAGGCAGCTTGTGAACAGCCGTCTCAAGCGGTCCCCAAGAGACTGCAATGCATACACCCACGCACGACCCGGAATGCCATCCGGGCCGGGTGCGGTGTTGCGAGCCTTCAGGCGGCCAACGGCTCGGTCCAACTCTCCTTCCGAAACCGCCAATTCCTCATCCCATTCCAAGGTAATCGGCGGTACAGAAGGACCGGGATAGTCCCGGACTGCCGGAAAGAGCGTAGAGAGCACTCCCTCCAGCAAATCCGGGGCCATTGTTTCGGTCACCGGGGGGACCCACGGGTGCAACTTGCCCACTACCATGCGGTAGGGTCTCCCCCACGGATCCCTGTCCAGTCCTTCCAGGAGCTCTCTCCAGGACCGAGCCTTTGCCTCGCGAATGGCGCTTTGGAGCGTCATAGTGGCCGCCCGGTAGGTCCGATAGGCCTCGGCAGTCTCTCCGGCTGTAGCACTTCGCCGGCGTCGGCTTCTGGTGTACTGGCGGCGGGATGCCAGGCAGACCGCGCGCAGCCGCGCGATCTCCTCCGACCACCAGTACACCGCCATACGTCGGGAGCGCCTGGCTCGGGGCATGGATGCGTCGCAAATCGACGTCATCGCCTCCCGAAACCAGGACGCTTCCTCTTCTGGATCGGGCAAGATCCCTTGGTTGACCTCTGACCACGCCATGACGTTGGCAGCTGCGACGAGCATCTCTCGGTCGAGCTGTGTGAGGGCCCAATGCCGCGACGGTGGGCTAGGACCTGGACGGCTCGGGCCGGGAGGGTGGAGAGCCACATCGAATACTATGTGGCGGTGGTCCGACAACGTGACCACCTCCTCCGCCACCCTCCAGCCCGATACCATGCGAGCCACAGAAGGAGTCGCCCATGTCAGATCCACGACCGACTCCCCCTGCCACCGAACGCAGGTGCTTACGGACCCCCGATTCAACAATCGGAGGTCAAGTGACGCCGCCCAGTCTTGCAAAGTCCTCCCCCTTGGCCCATCCCGGTCTGGTATTATGCCTGCTTCGAAAGATCCCTACGACGTCGAACTTTAACTGCTGCAGGCTTATGATGATTGATGCTGATGTGATTAGTGATTTTAGTGTAGGTCCTTGGGTTCGTCTCCTGTTTATGGTTAAAGAAAATTTCCACAATACAATTCCGAAATTCATTTGCAGAGATAAAATAAACTGTTTATGAGCTTTACAATGTTTGCCATCAAGCGTGGCTTATTAGTAGGTACAAATATTTGGATAAATGATTGTAACTTATTAGCTACACAAAATAAAGGAAGTAGTTGCATTTAGCGCGTGACCTACCTATGAGCGGCCACAGAACGGCGCGATCTCACGGTCTTAGTAAACATAATAATGTTTACTAAGACCTATAGTATAGTGTTCAACTAGACGCGAGTTTTTTTTTCTATAACTGACAAATATTATAGAATATGAGCTCTGAATAATCTTTTAAAAGTATTGAACAATTTGACTTCTTTGATGATTTTTAACAGACATCATAAGGAGGAGGTTCTCAATTCGAAGAGTACATTTGTTTTTATATATATACATCGATTACTCTGAGATTTGTAGACCGATTTGAACAATTCCTTTTTGAATAGGTGCAGGTTAAATTGAATGCGCTTATCCAGATGATGTTTAATACCTAATTACCACTTTCTCCGAGATTAGATGACCGAGTTGAGTCATAATTATTTGAATTAGTATTGAATACTCTCGTATTTATTCATTATGTTTGGTTAAGTGCCGTGTGGTGCCGGCTCAGAATGCCACCACCCCATCTCCTCCCATGGATGTCGTAAAAGTCGACTAAGGGTTTGGCCGGAGGATGGGCAGTAGCGTCCTTCGAGTACATTAACAACTCAACTGCGATCGCCAACCCGCCCGCCAAGCGTGGCGATTATGGCAAAACCCCCCAATGAGCCCACAACACATCTATATCGGTGGTTGTGGTGATCTTTGGGGGAGGCCTGTGTCCAGCAGTGGACTTCATTCGGCCGAAATGATGAAGTGTTTCTTATGACATCAGCTCTCTCATCCGTGAGTTGTGTCTGTCTACTAACTTTGATGAGTAGGTATCTCGGGTTGGTTACAATTTAAACCGATACCTAAGATAAAGTTCTTACATTTACGTGCACTAAAAAGAAACAAATAAAAATATTTATACAATAAAATACTGACTTCAAAAAACCTACAAGATAACTAACCAAAGCAGCCAACCCACGCAACCCACGAGAAAATATATGTTCTATTTTATTTTTTGAAGGTGCTTTTTTGTTTGAAATGTTTTATTTGGTAGGTTGTTAACAGTTTATTAGTTGAATATGTAAACACATGTATTATTATAATACATATATTTTATAAAAATATTTTTTTGTAAAGATGTTTTTTGTGATCCTAGAGTGATTTAAAATATAAAGGCTTAGTTTTAATCGAAGAGAGAGTTAACTATGCAGGAAGATGATTAGATACTTAGGCAGTACGTACGCATAGTTATTGAGGTCATACTAACTAATTATGCTGAAGACACGCTCAGAACACTTATTCTATAAAGCAATGTCTTCTTCTTCTTCTTCGTCTCTGTTTAATGTCATTAGTTGTGGATACCTACAACGTGTTTTTTTTTGTAAAATATAATCTCCGTTTAATGTCATCAATTGTGGATACCTACAATGTAAGAACTGAATTACATTTTTCTCTCTCTCTCTTTAAACATGTGTCCTTTTTATTCTAGGTGATCTTATGCTAACATTCATGAACGAGAACTGGAAATTAATATCGGATGAGTTTGGCAGGCCATTGATAGAGGTGGCTACGAAGAGGATTTTCAAGAACATAATCAAATTCTTTGACGCTTTACCACTTGAGGACATTGCCATTGTATAAACAAAGCTTAATTGTTTTATTTTCTTATCTGTTAAATATACTTATTGGATTTAATGTTTGAAAATCTGCTGGGTGACTGACAAAATCCTAGACTTTTGACTCCGCCATTATGACTTATGATTGAGGTTCATAGTTCATATTCAAGTTACAAGTTACAATAGGTAAAGGTAAATGATTATGACTAATCAATACATGTTTCTATATTTGGTCGTGGATGGAAGTTATATTAAAATAAAAACTAAAATTAAAAATCAAGGTTATTTGTTATTTCTGATTCAAATGAAGATTAGTTACTCGATATATTTATTTTATCTGACTTCCCGAAAAACGCCCTAACATATCAATTCCCATTTTTGTAGTAAATGACTTCCGGAAAGGCCCTAACATATCAATTCCTATTTCTGTTGTAAATGGCCTACTGCAATAGGACTTAATTGTGCTATTCGATTATCTTTCTTTCTTTCTTGACAAGGCACACAACTCATAACATATTTTCCCACTTCCTTTTCAGCATCTTTTATATGATATATATTTCTAAATTTAGCTAGAGTTTTTGCTAAACCGAAATGTTCACCTGACTATAGGTCATACTTCAAGATATCTGGTAATAATGACACTGGTACTACTACCAAATCTGTAGTACTACATTCAGCCTATTAGCCGTTTTACACAAAATTCCTTCTTTGAGTATCAAACCTCTATGATTATTTGATCCACTTGAAGTTATTGCCAAGGACCATTGCCTACAAAATTGGTCTTCAGACTATTCAACTTTCATGATTACAAACTCAACTTTTTAGATCTCCATGCCATTATCTTGCGTTGTTGCTGAGTCATTCTATGAATTTTCCTGACTAAGTGGATTCCTACTTAAAAAGTTTGCACTATAATTTTTTCTGCCAGAGTAAAATACAATATCAAATTCATAAGCCTGAATACTGAGGGACCTTCAAACTAACCTTCCATCCATATCTTTCTGTCTCTTAAACGCTTTATGTTCTGTCACGATTTGAAAGTTTAGACCCCATAGAAAATATTTTAATGCTTACACCACGCTTAGGCATTTCTTCGCTGTAGTATATATCTTCTCGCAATCACTTTGCTTCCTAGAGACATAAAACACAGGAGGCATCATACTCTTACCTTGCATTAAGCAGCTTCCTATAGCCTCCCGTCCACCGTTTGCGTCCACGTATAAACTCTGTACAATTTATTTATTATTAGAATATAATGCCAAAATCGGTGGATTATACTTTATTAAACAATCTAATTCTATTTAATGTATCTGCGTTTATTCGAATTTTACCTTTTTGTTTAAAGTTTTGCCATAGGTAAGGTAAATTTTCTATAGTAGGAAAATAATCCTAACACCACACATTGGACCTGTTTGATATTTGTCGAAGGTTTTGAATCTTTTAATGCAATTTTTATTATCTGGTTTATTTCCATTCCCAGAGATTTCATGTCCTAACAAATTAATATTTTTAAAACTGCACCTGCTAGGTTTCAGCGTTAGGATTGCTTTCCATAATCGTTCTAATATTAGCTTTTAAACCGGTAAGACATGAAAATTCTAATAATCCTTACGGTGTGATGATAGCTATCTTGTGTTTATCGCTTTCGGAAATTCTCTGCTGCTAGTAGCAAGAATTTAAATTGAATACGGCAAATAATCACGCACCCGATAAGTACATCATTACATCTTCAATTATGGGTAAAGAATAACCACCAGTTATCACCTTTTTCTTTCTATAATCCATGCAATATCTCCATGTTTGATCTGGTTTTTGCACTAATTCTACCGGTGAGGCATAGGCGCTATTGGATTTCTGAATTACACTATTATAATTTACAATTTTTTCGGAGAGACTCCATACGGTAGACTATGAACTGCCACCTCATCCGTAGTTTTTATATTTATTTATATTACATTACAATTGCCTAACTCTAGAGGCTTTAAACGTTAACATTTCCTATAGGGAGCAAGAACTCCCAATAAAGATTCCTTGTCCCTTTGGTATAAGTCATCATAAGATCAGAAACAATTGAATGAAACAATTTTTCTTTATTATTTAGAAGTACATTAGAAAAATATGAAAATCAATACTGAAAATGTTTTTTTTGTTTTTTTTTCGTTCTAAAATCTTTTGATCAACTGTAATATTATTATTTGAATGTCTCTCTCTTCACGGGTTTGTATCCCCTGTGAGGGGGAACCCGGTCTTTTGATAGGCTTACGCGGGGATATGGGTCCAACACGTAGAGGCCCTTTTGAGAATTTGAATCTAAAATGTAATGGGACACAAACCGGGGACTCTCCCTGGCTGCACTGTAAAAATGCAGTATTGGATTATCCCCGGAGGTGTAAAACCATCTTATGAAATGGAAACTACAATTAAAAGGTATATTACAATGGGTGCTAAATGGATTTAAATACCTCTAAAAACTGAACCATGAACTGTGCCATGTGGTGCCGGCTCAGAATGCCACCACCGCATCTCCTTCCGTGGGTGCCGTAAAAGTCGACTAAGGGATTTGATGGAGGAGGGTTAGCAGCGTCCTTCGAGTACATTAACAACTCAACTGCGATCGCCAACCCGTCTGCCAAGCGTGGCGATTATGGCAAAACCCCCCAATGAGCCACACACCCATGTCGGTCGTTGTGGTGATTTTTGGGAGAGGCCTGTGTCCAGCAGTGGACCAAAATGATGATGATGATGATGATAAAAAACTGAAAAAAAAAAACAGCTGCCTTTCAACATTTATAGTGAAATTCTGTGGCAGACGGTGATTGACATTATTATACTTTAAGACTGAGGATAAGAATTACACCTTACATTAAGGATAAGAATTATACCTTGATAATCTGACAGCATTTTCAAATATAAAGCTAGCCCGAGATGCGCCCTCCGACGTCTTAGTGGTCGGGTGTTTTTGTATGTCAATGAATGAACTCTGTCTGTATTATAGTTACTAGTTTATTTGCAGTGAGGATATGTTCCTCTATCGGCTTTTGTGAAGTTAAAATAAAAAACACTCTAATAACTGATATTCCGTTTCAACAGGGTATGTTACAAAGAGTGTAAATGAAATTTTGTGCTATTTTATAATTAAGTAAAAACAATACTCCCCCTTTTTATAATTTGAATTTTGGCCGTTGGCAAATTACTGGCTAATAATAAACAAGATCCCTGGAGACCTCTTCTCATCCTCACATACCAAGCCAGTAGGTTCGTAAATACTTGTTGTGCGCAGTATAGCGAGGTTTCAGGGGATCCTTTACAATCCCCCGTGGAGTGCCTGGGGCACGGCCTTTTACAGTCACTCCCCTCCCCTAGAGGAGATGATCGCCTTAAAATCATCCCTCTGAGATATGCCTATAGGCGTGGCAATTATAGGCGGCCCTAGTGTGATTGTAGGAGGCCCTGGAGCTCCCCTTCGCTGCCGAAGGTGACCGCTGCGGTGGTTTTAGCTGGTAAGAGTCCGGCATGCCCCTTTGCCCTTCCCTGGGATGGAGGAAGTATATGATATATTTTTACGCTGCGTGTAAGTTTGTATTGTATGAATAACTACCTATACCTACCTGTTCATCATAGAAATATTTATTCCGTGTGGGAATTAAAACCCGCTCACCCCCTCTAGCGGAGGGGAGGCGACTGTAAAAAGGTCGCCCCCCCAGTCACTTCTCGGGGAGGATTGTAAAGGATCCCCCCAAGCCTCGCTTTGCGCTGTGCTGCGCACATGGCGGCACGTGACTACGTGCGCACCACCGTCTTCCCGGGGGTCGCTCGGTGTGAGTACTGCGCGCCCGACACCCCCGAGGCCCCCCACCATGTAGTGACGGCAGGGGGCTCACTCTGCAGTCTCCTTCTGGAGCATGACGCTCTCGCAGAAGGAGACCACTGCACTCCAATTTTCATGCTCTGTCAACATAGCCGACACTGCTGCCGGCAGAGAGAGATCTTGCCCGATTCGATCGACCAGGATCCGCTGCTCGGCCGCCCACGCAGGGCACTTCTCGAGCGTGTTCTGTGCGGTATCCTGGTCACTTCCACAACGGTGACACTGTGCCGTAACCTCGCGTCCTATTCTGTGCAGATACGCACCGAAGCAACCGTGACCGGTGAATACCTGCGTCAGACAGTAGGTGACGCGCTCGCCTGAGCCAGGCTCCGAAGAGTGGCAGAATGGCCTCGTCGACGCGCTTGGTCGCGAACTGCAACCATAGGCGTTGTCGCAATATCTCGAGTGCGCGCCGTCGAGCCAGCCGCCTCATTCTGTCAAACGCCCCTAAAGGCACGCTTTCCCCATTTTGGCGGAGGGAGCGTATCTGGTCATAGACCCACGCATCCATCTCCGCTGCCACCTCGTAGGACACTGTCCTGTATCCCCGTGCGATCCGTATAGCAACTCTGCGCTGCAGACTGTGAAGTTTGGTTCTGCAGCGCTGGACGCCTGACAGCCGGGATGACCGCACGACGCCCCCGTAGAGACGGCGAACTTCCTCGCTTGGTCCCCTGAGATTGGGCAGCACCCGGTGCAATGCACCCACTACCCCCTCGACTCGGGGGACGAGGCGTGCGAAGTGCTCTTCGAAGCCCCAACGACTGTCCAGGGTGAGCCCCAGGTACTTCATGTACTGGCCCACCCTGATTTGCGCGTCACCAACGCGTATCCACGAACTGGGTGGTGCTCTGCTCCGTGGCAGTTTGTGGAACCATAGCGCCTCGGTTTTGTGAGGTGCTATCTGCAGACCCAGAGCGTGGATTTTGGCCATAACAATTGCCACTGCTTGCTCGGCAAGCCGGATGGTTCCCCCGAAGGACTCCCCACTGATCAACACAAGAGTGTCGTCAGCGTAACAGACCAAGCTGACGCCAGTGGGAAGAAGGACACGCAGGACCGCGTCGTAGGCAAGGTTCCATAAAAAGGGGCCGAGAACCGACCCCTGCGGAACCCCGCACGTAATCTCCCTCCGCTTTACGCTACCGTCACTGCCCACGTAGCGAATGTGCCTATCGCACAGATAGGCCCCTATGATGCCCTGCAGGTAGGGAGGGAATCGATGATGGACTAGTGCCGCCCTAATCGCACCCCACGGGATGGATTTAAAGGCGTTGACGATGTCTAGACTGACAGCCAACGCCACCCCACCCCTCTGGAACACTGCCTGTTCCGACAGCGAGCGGACGCGAAGAATCTCGTCGGTTGTGGACCGCCGCTGCCGGAAGCCATACTGACTTTCAGCCAGGTCGGGACCCACTCGCGACAGGTGCTCAACGAGTCTTCGGGTAATTATTCTCTCGAATAGTTTCGAAGCCTCGTCGAGCAGGAAAATTGGACGATATGCAGAAGGAGACTCCGCAGGCCTTCCTCCCTTCCTCAACAGAACCAATCCGGCTTCCTTCCAGCTGGACGGGAACACGCTTCGACGGAGGCAGCTGGTGAACAGCCGCCTCAAGCAGTCCCCAAGAGACTGCAGTGCATATACCCACGCGCGGCCCGGAATGCCGTCCGGACCCGGTGCGGTGGTGCGACTCTTCAGGCGGCCAATGGCTCGGCCTAGCTCCCCTTCCGAAACCCCTAACTCCTCGGCCCATTCCGAGGCAATCAGGGGTGGAGAGGGACCAGGACGGCCCCGGGCCGCTGGAAAGAGCGTTGAAAGTACTCCCTCCAGTCAATCCGGGGCCAAGGTTTCGGTCACCGGGGGGACCCACGGGCGCAATTTGCCCACGACCATACCGTAGGGTCTCCCCCACGGATTCCTGTCCAGTCCCTCCAGGAGCTCGTTCCAGGACCGAGCCTTCGCCTCGCGAATTGGGCTGTTTAGCGACTTCGTGGCCGCCCGGTAGGCGACATAGGCCTCCGCAGTCTCTCCACCTGTAGCACTACGCCGGCGTCGGCTTCGTTGGGACCGGTGGCGGGATGCCAGGCAGATCGCGCGCAACTGCGCGATCTCCTACGACCACCGCTACACCGCCGTACGCCGGGAGCGCCTGGCCCGGGGCATTGAGGGGTGACCCTAACGGCTGTCACACCATAGTACCATAGCAGAACAAACACCATAAGTTAATTATTTGTAACAATGCCATCTCACTTTATGATAGCAAACTACTTTAGGCGACTGTTTGTTTACTCGACAATAACGGTGCTGCCCATGTGCATTGCACTACACCCAGCACTAACTAGCACCATCTCGAACTTCAATACGGCAACTCAAATTATTTAAATAACATAATTTGTTTAACAACATTAGACATGGCTAACTGTGGATGCTGTGGGAAATTCCACTCGAAGGCCAAATGTTTACGCTGCTGCAATTGTCAGGCAACGTTCCATAAGGAATCTGTAATAATAACTGAAACTGAAAATTGATGTTTCCCATGCCATTTTGTGTCTGTTTTGCTTGTTTTTCGGTCTTTTTCGATATTAATATTTAGAATTTTATTTTACAGTTTTACAATGTGTTAGTTTACAGGTATTTTTGGCAGTGCATTGAATAATGCTCTCCTTGAAATGTATCTTACGGTAGGTAAAGGCCCGGTTCACCAAATGTATACAATATACAATCAGAATTACGAATTCACACAAGTCCCAAGTAGATGTAATAAACACTTTATAACTATATGGTAACATAATACTATTACTATAACACAATTTACTCGCAAATATATACACTTTACAACTAATTACTAGTACATCTAATATTATCGATACATAGTACACATTCAATCATCGCACATATATATACTGACACTTTATCATACAGTTTATTTTTATCTACTTACAAAAGAAACTTAGTTTCTTGAGATCATCAGAAAATCTAAAATTAAGTATACGTATGCATTCCACTTCCTTCTTCGATAATTCATTTACTATTCAAGCGGCTCGCTTGTGGAATGCATTACCTATTGAAGTAAGACGTGCTCAAACACTACCTATTTTTAAGAAAATGGTGAAGGAGCATTACCTTTCTCTCTAATTTTTCTTCTCCTATCCTAGTTATATTTGATGTTTATTAGTATATTTTATCATCGTTTTATATATATAATATTTATTGTATATATTGTTATGTATTTTATATTTTTATGTCTAAGTAATATTGTGTATGATATATTGTACACTTGACAGCCCAATATCTCTCTCCTTTCTTCCTGTCCATCCAAAAGTTGTCTGGAAGAGATCGCCCTGTGCTATAAGACCGCCCATTGTACATGTATCTTTTTAAATTTTTATCTCTATGTGTGTATTATGTGATGTACAATAAAGAGTATATAAATAAATATAAATAAATAAAAGAAACTTATAATAATTATTATTATGTTCTCAAAAGACAGTGTTATGGGCCGTCGTATGTTTAATATATTTGGATTTATAATAGGTCTTTACCTATGAAATTGCCATTCCTGTAGAACTACTGGCCATTTTAAATAAAAATATTTTAAATTTCAAATTAATTTTATTTTTATCTTAATGGTTTCATTATTGCAGCATGCAACATCAACGACGTTTACGGGGCGAACACAAATGAACGCATAACCCGTTATTGGTTTGCCCGCTTCCGTTCTGGAAATTTCGATCTAAAAAATGAACCCCGTGGTCGTCCGAAACCTTTGGTCGACAATTACGAATTAAGAGCAATTGTGGATCAACCCAATATTGGTCCATTTGAGTGAAATTGCCAAAATAAAAAAGCTTGACAAATGAACGAACGAACTTAACGATCATCAGCGCAACGTGTCGAGGCCTGCCTTGCGCTTCTCGATAGGCACAGAATCGAAGGAATTTTGAACCGCATTGTACCTGTGTAAATGGATTCTGTTTGATAATCGCAAGTGCTCAGCAAGCTGGTTAGGTTCAGAATTGAACACTATGATGGAGAAGCTCGCACATCTGCAAGCAGTTTTGATCAATCGCTCGTCCCCGCTACTCCTGCACGACAACGCGTGACCCCATACTGCACAATAGACGGTCTCCAAGCTACAAGAGCTGGGGTTAAACTAGAATGACGGGCAGCAGCATCCCTTCTGTGATACTTCAGTCATTTTGTGCTCAATAACCCACCTGCCAAGCATGGTGTACGAATCTCCGTGTGGTGACATTAAGCATATAGGACCACTCCATCTCCACCCGTAGATGTCGTAAAAGGTGACTAAGGGATTCAAAAACGAGTCTAAGCGTGAACTTACGCTTCCGTCTGTCAAAATGCACTACTTACGCCCCTAATGTTGACAGATGGAAGCGTAAGTTCACGCTTAGACTCGTTTCTGAATCTCACCCTAAGGGATTCTGAACCTCACGGATGGGCAGCAGCGGCCCTGCTGAAGAAAAGCAACTGTTCAGCGCTCACCAACTGCCAAGTCCCGTCTATTCTATCAATTTCTAAGTAATTTGTAAGCTTGGCAAAGCGTGGTGCGTTCATGTCATGGGAAATTCCCCTCAAAATGATGACACGTGGTACGGTACGACAACCTGTCGTTGTGAAAATCTTTAGGTTTCCCTTGCCCTATAGATTTCCACAACAACGACGACGAATAAAAATTCAGCAGTGGACATTATTTAGTCTTTGGGTGACATGGTGATCAGCCAGCTGCGTATGAATTATTCTTGTTTTTACACCACCACACCACATGTAATTGCAATGCTTTGCTAATAAAAGACCAGGCTTTGGCAGGTGTCGACCAACCGTCTGACAATACCTTTAAGAAGGATTCCTTCACTCGCATCCTATAACTCTAGCGGTTCTACTCCAAACTGTTCAAAACAATAATTAGCTAAACAATAATTATCTTATAAACTCAATACCTAAGAAAATACGATCTATTATCAGAGTGTCGTAACCGATCTTAAGCCCTGACCGACTAATTTGTCAAATACCTACATATATCAATGAGAGAAGATTCATGCAGTTTACACAGTATATAAATCGGTCAAGGATAATGACATACATACATTTTCGGTTGCAAACAGATATCTAGACATAATTATTTTCGACATTCCAGTGACTTTTATATTGGTCAATACTACAAATGTCTGGTGAATGACTGTGCCAAAATTCAGCCCCTCAGTCACGACAGTCTCAAAGAAAAATGCCTGTAACATACCATACAAAATGAAGTAACTATATTTAAGACTAGGTTACCTAAACAAACAGCTCATTATAATGATTACTTTTTTGTCTGTAATAATAAAATTATGCTAAACTTTTTTTGCAGAAAATGATGACAAAGAAAGGAAGCAATCAATAATAGTATAAATAAGACAAATGGCACCATACAGGAAATTAGACAAAAATATTCATATCCTTCACAGTTTTCGACTGGAAATACCAAAATATTTATACTATTCTGGAGGTGCATACTCAAAACAAGTACTTAGGTGTATCGTATTGGTAATTGTATGTGTAGTAGATACGTGTCTATTAATTTTTGCTGTTTCGTTTGTTTAGTCTGTGATGACTTCTAATAAATAAAAGTCATATTTTATAATTTTATTGTTAAAGGTTTATAAGGAAATAATGTATGATTTATATCCATATACAGTGAAGGTAAGCGGTGACGTTTTGCAGGGTATATTAATTCACTATCTTCATGGTTCAGGTACAGTTCATTGTATGCTTTAGAAACGCGTATTGTGTCAAATTCATTATGGCAATAAAAGTAACGTGTTTGACTTTGCTCGTATTAGCTTTTGCTCAGTCAGCAGGTAAGAAAATAATTTTATTATTTTAATGATCTTACACTTAATCTACGATGTTAGAAAGATTCGATAATTCAATTTAAGAAATCTAAAAAATTACTTCGTTAATCTGTTTAATTATTGTCTGCCAATTTTTTAGATAGTTGTATATTCTGATCAGAAATGTAAAATAATTAAAATTTCCTATAATACCCATATCATCCCATGGGTATCGTAAAAGTCGACTATGGGATTAGCCCGAGGAGATTAGGGCAGCAGCATCCTTCCAAAACATTAACAATTCAACTGCGATCGCCAACCCTGCCAAGCGTGGCTATTCATAAATATGTAAATCGCCCTTATATATAAATCGATTCATAACTCCAAAAACATCCCATATGAAGTAACTGTTATATAAAAAATACTCGTTTCATCCACTTCTTCCTATCCAGGCAGTCACCCACGCGCCTGACGCTGTATTTAAATTGAGTAAAATTTGTGCAAGCTCTGTTTGCTCTTCGGTCCTAAGACTTCAATGGTAAAGCCGTATTATTAAATTGTGTGTCGACCTAGGCAGTGCGTGCTTCGCTCTTATAATTAGTCGCGTTGGATTAGTAGTACCAGAAGATATAGTGAGTTCATGCTATTTTGCAACAGTGCATTTTCTGTTTCAATACGGTACGGAGCTTGTGAGATAGCTATAGTGGGGTCATGCGAAGAACTAGCAGCATGCTTTTAGCCTGTACCAACGCATCATCCTATCGCAAAAAATTAACAGGATCTCTCAGATCTTCAGAATTTTAAGAGGCTGGGCATTTCTTTGCCTGTACTTATAATAGCGTACACTCATGGTCCATTCGTAACAGGGACAACCTGCGAGCTTTACGACATATTCTGTTAAAGTAATGGTTACAATCTGTATTTGTTTAGATCAGCCCGTAAGAAATCGTACTCATACCAGACTAAGAGTAGGTAAAGTGGTCTCGCATATCATTTCTACGTGTGACATGACGAAACTTTTCCCAGCATCAAAAATAGACTCGTATTCATGTTTTCTTTACGTTCAGTTTTACCAGTGGACAAATGCAAGCTAGATGACTCTGCCTGCTTGAAAACGGCGTTTCAGAAAATGGTACCGGTATTCACGGCGGGAATGCCGGACAACAAGGTTGAAGTACTAGACCCTATGGTGATGGACGATGTCAGTTTTGACCTATCTGGTTTAAAGTTCACCTTAAAAGACGGTGATATGAAGGGATTGAAAGGTGCTGTTATAGATAACGTTGAGTAAGTTTTTCTTCATTACTTGATGCATGGTGTTTTAATACAATTCGACTAGTCCTATGATCAGTGTCAGCGACCGGGTTAATTTTAAAAACTTAATTTGACTAGCATTGTAGTCTTTTTGAATTTTCACTGCGGTGGATTTCTATCTTGGACTTTTTCCGCCCGGAGAGGCGTTGAGGGCTGTGCCTGACTCTTACGGGCTAAAACCACCTGAGGGGTCTTCTTCGGCACCAAAGGGAAGCTCCAGGTACGTGAGAACGAACGCAATGGAGCCACACAAAGGTACCATGCCTTTGTGTGGCCATATGCCATGTTAGAGGGAGTGATATTAAAGGCCCCGCAATACTCGCTGTGTGCTTCTCTGCGTACACGACAGCATATGATAATATGCATACTGCCGTTTTTCTAGGGATGGCTCGGTATGAGTGGGGCAGAATCCCAACTCTGCAAATTTGTGACTCCTGAGGCTCAAGCCATAGCAGCTGCAGGGGCCTAAGGCGTGTGAAAGATTAGCGCTGGGGCGGTTGTTACCCCAGATCATCCCTCTTTCAATCCCGCATTGCGGTTTCTTTTTGGACCACGACGCTATCACAATGAGAGATCACAGCACTAAAATGTTCATCTGCTCTCTGCTGGCATAACCGACACTACTGCTGGCAGAGAGAGATGTTGTCCGATCCGATCGACCAGATCCGCTACTCGGCAGCCTACATAAGGCACTCTACGAGCATATGCAGGATACCACTATCCTGTCGCCTCTATAGTGGTGGCTGTGCTCGCGTCCTATTCTTTGCAGGTATGCGCCAAAACAACCATGTCTGGTGATTACTTGCGTCAAGTAGAATATGACGCGCTCACTGCTTTGGAGCCACATTCGAATAGTCACAGGATGACCTCGAGGACACGCTTCTGTGTGCATACGTGTAACTAAATGTTTTCTTGCATTTTTAAAAGTTTGTCCCACAAGTTTTTTTTACAATTATCATCTTAAAAATAACACCCCGTAAGCGTACACTGCTTAATTGGCACTTCCTCATAGACAAGCTTGACAAAGAAATAAAATTATAGCAGTGTATTGTTGGAGCTCTACTCATAATAATTGCTAAAATATGACCCCAATCACCAAAAGATGACCATCTTTTACAAGTCCCTCCGTGCAAAAGTCAGTGAAATGTTTCCAGCAAACATATCCAGAAACTACTGTCTATTATATAATGAGCTGTGTAGTTTTTCTTGGATCTATTTCGTTTCATGCATGCAAGGTAGGATTATTGGTACAATGAAAAATCTGTATTCTATATTTCACATTACAGATGGGACACAAAGAAAAAGGCTTTTACTGTGAATTATCACTTGGATAACACAATAAAAGGCCACTACATTGCTGATGGACATCTTCTGATTCTGCCCATCACTGGTGATGGTCAGGCAACGATGAAACTCAGTAAGTATATAATTACGTAATACTTAGTTGATAACATTTATGTTGTTATAATACTTGTCTACCAGTGTGACAGAGAAGGAGATAGATTTTCCTAGTAAGCCCTATAGTCATGGATCGCCGAAGCGGTCGGTAAATATGCAAAATCTATTCTGTGACTTTTTTGTATGTCAGTTCAAGCACAAAAATCTCAATACTTCTTTATATTTTTTTACAGAAAACCTTCAAATCAAGCTCAAAATCCATTACGATTTAGTGAAAGGCACCGATGGCAAGGATCATGTCAAGCCAAAGAAGTCCGATGTAGACTTCGAAGTACTAGGCAACATTAATTACCATCTCACGAACTTGTTCAACGGCAATAAGGAACTTAGTGAGTATAATAAATTCTCTCTCATGTGTACACTGTATTCGATGCTGTATTAATTATCATTGGCGTGACATTGGAGGCCTATACAGTGGACTGCTATGGCTTGTTGATGATGATGATTCTATGCCAAAAATATACATATTATCAATTTGACTAGACTGGAATCTAATACATTTAGGAAAAGGCTGGGCTGAAGAAGAAAAACAAAAAACGACGCCCTTGTAAACAACATAAACCTAAGTCGGTTGTGGCGCTCTTTGCCTCCCAATGCCCAGCACTGGACTTTTGCGGCTGAAACTGTGATGATGATGATGATGATGTAACCCAAATAACGCAAGCCAATGGGAGGCAGAAGAATTTTTAAAGACGGCTATCTTTAAGCTACCAGTCCGAAGTCTGGTGATACACATGAAAAAATCTTTATTTTTATAAAAAATATAATTGATGCTGATGTGATCAATGATTGTACATGGTACGTGTAGGCCGTAGAGTTCTTTATTTTTGTTACCCAAGTTATTTATAACTATGTAGGAAGATTTAATATTTAGGCAATACGCAACCAAGAGATCGTAATAACTAAGCTGATGACATAATCAGAATACTTATTCCATAAAACAATGATTAAGTCATACTTACTTATTACCTGCATAGTCTCTGTGTGATACGAGTGCCATTCATCTTGGATACCTAAAATGTAACAATAAAATAACTTATTTTATTTCTTCCTCTTTCAACGTGCATCTTTTTTATTCTAGGTGATCCTATGCTTAAATTCATGAACGAAAACTGGAAACAAATATCAGAGGAGTTTGGCAGGCCTGTGATAGAGGTGGCCACGAAGAGGATTTACAAGAACATAGTTAATTTCTTTGACGCTTTACCACTTGAGGACATAGCTATTGTCTAAACGATGCCTCACTGTTTCATTTTTTTTTGTTAGGGGTTAAATATAATTGATGGTTTTTATGTTTAGTCGTTTTATTTAAAAATCTACAGTCAAGACAAATCGCTGGCTGACTAACAAAATCCTCTACTTTGCAAGACACTCTGTAATTCTCCCGACGAAAACAAATTTAACTCAGGAAATAATTCTCTTAATGAACCTCAGGCAGCATTTAGCTTACGCTTCACACCAGAAACGTGTAGGTCCTGATCCAAGTGGTAGATTTTTTGTACGGGCCATGGTCCAAGCCTCGTACGCAGTTGGCCTAGCTTTCAGGCAGGGCCGATTAAACCACGGTCCCTCCCCCGCAGCCACTCGAGGATTACGAATATAACATTATATACCCTCCAGGATTGCGACCGCATAAGTTTCAAGGTCCTCTGATAAGAAGCTGCCTCCGCGGGTACGATGCGTAGAATTCACGAAATACATCCCAGTCTGTTGACATGTAGTGTCACGCGCGACGCTTTTCAGTTGGCCGGTGTGAAACTGGCAACCAGACACTTGTGAACGGACGAGGCAGTGGTCCGATGAGCCAAGCGGCGCATCTACTAAGGTGGAATGTCCATCTGGTCGTGTAGTCAGCAGAAAGTCCAGTAAGGAGCGCGAATGGCCGTCAATAACTGGTATTTTTGTCGGAGAATATTTACTTGTGAGAATCCATAGACCAGAGGAAAGTTATGAGCAACCCTTCCCGCACATTTTGTGGTCCGAGAGTAAAACTACTCAACGTGTCGCGCGTTAAAATCTCCAATAACCACTGGCTTTGCGGAGGGATACCGCTTAAATACTTTGTCAGCAGTTGATTGTAGGTGCTGAAAAAGTCGTGTTATTTCCAGTTCACCACTATGAGACCAGTGAAGGCATGCGTAGACTCTGCGGTGTGGCCACCATGAACCACGCGCACCCACAAAACAGACAGGTCCCTGTCTTCCAGGCCGTGAAGACATCAAATATCCTTTCGGACGTACCTGCATACTCCAGCACTGCGCATAAAACTGTGCAATTTATGAGTCCGTGGGTTCGGGAACCCTAGGACTCATAGGGAGTCCACATATATGCCGCATGCATGAGAATTCGCGGCGAGAACTGAACTCAATTCCGGAAACAGCGTTTAAAAATTGTTTTGATGTTTGGATTATTCGTTGGCCTAAGTGTATCGTTTCTGAAGGAGCATACTTTGAAGGTGATAAAATAAATTTGGATGAATAACAAACATTTTGTGTATTATTGATCTTTTCCCGTTGCTTTCTTGACATTTTGTTGGTGATGCTCTATTGTTGCACACGGTGAATGTCATTTATTTAAATTCTCATTTATTTCCATTATCAGTTTTAAATCATTAGCATGGAGAAGACATTTAGCATGCTTTACCACGCAGACGAGATCATTTATCATAATAAAGAAAGAAAGAAAGAAAGAAAGAAAAATATTTTATTGGCTTGCAGCAGCGTACACATAGACACAGGAAATATAAAAAACAAAAAACAACTAAAATAAATGCAATTAGGTGTCTAACGGAAAAAAATAAACTAGGAAATAAAACAATTACTACAGTTATAGTGGGCATTAACCCATAAATCGATGATAGTGTACGTCGTCGTTGTGCCAATAAGGTCCCTCGCTCAGCATTATGCAGCAGCGCATAAATCGCTGCAGCGCTGATTTTCAGCGAGAGCCTAGATGACGTACAATTTTTGATCACAAAACATTTAATGCATACGTAATAACTTATTACATATAGATATAATCTGCAAGCGTATTCATTCCATAAACAATAAAAACTAGAAAATGCTGCATACCTACATAATATTAATTACAACGATTGGTTCGTTGTATCTTATATTAAAGCAATCTATGAAGCATAGTAACAGTGTAGGAACGCATAATGCCACACGCCGCTGGATAATACTAAACTGATGATGTGTCTCTAAATCCATAAACGCAAGGTAATGTTTTTTATATTATAATGTTAAACTGTTCTTTAAATAGGTATTTTTTGAAGGTTTGCTTAAATGTAAACATCGTTTTCAGGCCTCGAATCGGCGGTGGTATATTATTCCAGCAACGAGTAGCAGCATACCTAAAGCTTCCCCTGAATGCTGTGGTACGATATTTCGGTACGCTAAGCGGGTTCGCCGTGCTCCGAGCAGCGTAACTATAGTGGCGGTTTCGCCAATCTAGTTTTTCATATAGGTACTCAGGTTTATTAGACTCAATTATACCGAAAAGTAAGCTTGCTAGGTGCAATCTCCTCCTGCCAGCCATTTTCAAAACATGGTTTTGGTTAAGAATTGGTGTTATACGACTTCTACGTGGTAT
Source organism: Diloba caeruleocephala (assembly GCA_947459985.1). Lineage (NCBI taxonomy): Eukaryota > Metazoa > Arthropoda > Insecta > Lepidoptera > Noctuidae > Diloba > Diloba caeruleocephala. The sequence goes on from OX381615.1 coordinate 17,914,942, forward strand.
TTTAAAACAGAAACGAGCACACGCATTTTGGATCCTTTGGACGAGGCGTTCTGTCCTTGACAGCAAACAGGGACCATACACAATGTCGCAATAGTTTAGGTTCGATAATACGAGACTATCTACCAAACTTTTTCTCAGTGGGACGCTGAGGTAATCGCGAATCTTATATAGCATTTTTAGTCTATAAAAGCATTTTCTCAAAGTAATATTGATGTGAGTTTCAAAACGGAGTTCGGGATCTATGTTAAGCCCCAAGCTATATGCTCCCTCTACTCTCTGAATGCTCTCCCCTTTAATTTTGATCTCTGGTTTTGTTAGAAGTATTGCGTTAACTTGTTTCTTGCTGCCTAATACTATAAACTTAGATTTATGTGGATTTAGTACCAAAGAATTGTTTTCTGACCACTGCGTGATTCTTTGTAGTTCTTCATTCATTTTGAAGACTGCTGATGACGTATCTTCCTTCTTAAAAGATACATATAGTTCAATATCATCAGCGTACATGTGAAATTTACAATTCAGAAAACATTTGGTTATGTCAGCGGTGTAAAGGATGAAGAGGAGAGGTCCCAGGATTGAGCCCTGCGGTACACCCCGTGTTACGTGCTCAGGGGGAGATGACAGCGACGCACCGGTTTGCATTCGTATCTCAACAAATTAGGATCTATTCGCAAGGTAGCTATTAAACCACCTTACTGTTTCTGCTTCAAATCCATAATGTGCCAACTTGGATAACAGCAAGGTGGTATTTATTGCATCAAAGGCCCGGGAATAGTAATAACGTGAGTAACGAGCCCTCACCGCGGTCCCGACCCTCAAGAATATTTCCCACTACATCAGACAGAGCTGTAGCTGTCCCTCGTCCCCTCCTAAATCCCGATTGATGGATGGGAAGAATATTATTATCCTCGAGATACTCTACTACCTGCAAGTATACTACCCTTTCCAAGACCTTCGACAGACAAGGCAGTATACTTATAGGGCGCAGATTTTTGACATTCTGTGGGCTATTGGTTTTGGGGATAGGACGAACAGTCGCACTTCTCCATTGATCTGAAAACGTTTGTGTACCTAAAGACGTGTTTATAATTTTGGTTATCGTTTGCAAAGATTCGGGTAATGTAAGCATCAGCATATCTATCGTGATACCGTCCGTACCCTGAGCGTTAGTTTTTATGCTCCTCAAGATTTGAGCAACTGTCTCCTGGTCAACTGGTTTTAGTGCGAGCATAGATGTCCCATATCTATTGAACTCAAAAAATGTAAGCCGTGATATATCAGTGCCACAGTTCCCCGGAACACTTAGGAACGCTTTATTAAGCTCATCGGGATCATTAAATTGTTCCGGTAACTCGTTGCTTTTATTAGCCAGTAGCACGTATGTTATGTATGTCTATAACTGAGAAAGCCCATTAGTTTTTTCGTCTTGGAGCATTGTATGTCCAACATATTAGCATTAAAGTCCCCTAGCAAGATGACGTTGTCGTATGGTGCCAAGGCACTAATACTCTCAGTCATCGCGTCTAAAAACCTGTCTATATCCAGCCAAGGTGGTCGATAGGCAGTACCAATTAGAAAACAATTAACGAAGAGGTTATACGATTGTTAAATGTCCGTGCACCAATAAAAAAAAGTATTTAAGACACGACCCACTCCATGGATTACTGATAATATACGCCTTCTGATCAAGCTAAGAAACCAGGCACAGGGCAAGTAACGTAAATCTAAATCAGATATTCACAGACAATATTATTTAGATTTAAAGAAAGTTGCAAAAAATGTATTATTTAATGAAAAAGTAGCATACTTCACAAAGTATATAAATGACCACATTAATGACTCTAAAACATTGTGGAGCAATTTGAAAACATACGTGCTACCGGCTAATAAAAGCAACGAGTTACCGGAACAATTTAATGATCCCCCAATAAATATTATAAAATATAGGTATGAACTTAAATAAAACTATCTAAAAAGTGGATCAGCTCTTGGGTTGCGTGTAGCGTAGCGTAGCAATTTAAAAATATCACCGAAAAGGCGACGGTACAGATCTATGACCCGAGCGTTTCAACTACAAACGGCTCAAACATATACAAATGAATTTGCTTTATGTGCGCTGTCGTAATGCTTTCCGCAGAAGAAGGATCAAGGGTATCGACGGAAGTTGTTGCCCACACTAAAAGTCTGTTACCAGAAGGCGGAGGTTTCCATGGCGAGAGTAACAAAGCGTTATTTATTTATTTAAATTGGTACGGTAGAAAACAATCACAATAATTAAAGACAAAATCCATGGACAAACAACCTCAATCACACACTGTTATGCAGCGAACACATTACTAAGCGGGGGAATAAACTGTACTGAATTTCAGGGTTAATTTTTTCCCTAAATGCAAACAGCCCAGATAAATACAGATGCTTGACTGAAAGAAAGGCAGAATTGGCTTTAAAAAGGATAGCACCTTAACCTGAAAGTGATACCGTCAGCTCACGGCATCAGGTGGATGTCAGCTTCACCTGGTCAGCGATAGTTTATATAGAGTTTGCCAACGAATGTTTGCACAGCGAGTTTAATAAAAGTTCATGGTATTTTGTATACAATTTAACGTAATCTGACAAAGAACGAATTTCGCTCTAATGAAGACAATTTTTCGTCTGGATTTTCTGTTTCCAAGCATTTTGTATAATCATTATATCGGCCATACAACGTCCACTACTGAACAAAGGCCTCCCCCGTAGATTTCTACAACTATGTCATCATATTGGGGGGAATTTGCTAGTACTCACCACGCTTGGCAGGCGGGTTGGTGAGCGCAGAATGGCTGCTGTTCCACAGAAAGGACGCTGCTACCCATCCCTCCCCATCCCATCCCTCTGGTTTAGAGTCCCCTAGTCGCCTTTTACGACCTTCACGGGAGGAGATGGAGTGATGCTATATTCTTAATCCGGACACCACACGGATAGCATTTTGTATTGCGTAGTTAAAATATAAGTTCCATACCAAACATGCACCCTTTCAGAAAATATCAAACACTAACAATATTTCCGGCCGCTCATCCGATAAAAATCACAGTGAAGGTGAAACGCAAAAAAATCAGGAGAGCGTTGAGGTTGGAGAAGGTTACATGGTTGGTGAGCTGGCGTAGGCCGCGGTGTTGCAATGGAATGGCAAATAACTTGTATCTTCTGTATATATTTGTAAGGGGTAAAAAACAAGACAAAACTTCAGATTAGGTAGATTCATTGACCGCGTAGAATTTTGCACATGTACGTATGTTGGTGCTTGTCTGCCTAACTTACGATTACCTAATTATATCATCACTTCTAAAGTAGATCATGGTATCTTAGGTTGTCGACAGCTTCAACCACAATGACACTAATGTCTCCACATTCTCATACCTGAGCATCAAGACACATAGGAGAAAAAAACATTATTTAATTGATGTTTGAATTACAATTACCTCTTGAAATGCAATATCTAAAGATATCATTTATTTATTGTTAAAATTTAAATAGTGAAAAAGAATGCATTAAAAACTTGTGGTATATTATATAGGTAATGACATCTAATAAATAATACGCGTGTTTTTACAATAATAAAAGATTTCTGCAATAACATTTAATTTATCTTCGTAATATTATGTAATTATAGTCAGCGGTGACGTTTCGCCTGGTATATTAACTCACTCTCTTACCAGATAAGGTACATTCGTTGCTTGCTTTCGGAAGACGTTTCAATTCAAAATGGTGATCAAAGTAACATGTTTGACGTTGCTCGTGCTGGGTGTTGCTCAATCGGCAGGTAAGAATATATTTCAATTATTTTAGGGATGTTTAATTTGTCTGTAATATATTTGTACAAGGAGTTTTTTTATGGGAAAATTTTCATTGTCTGATATCTTAATTTTTTTTGTTTAATGGTCGTTTTTACTTTCTATGAATTTTCTTACACTAAATCTAGTGATTTTCTTTAATAAGATTTTATATTTATTTCTGTTGTTAAAACTTAAGGTGCGGTTAGTTAGTTAAATTGACGGCGCTTAGCTCGATGATGACTTAATAGTTACCGGTTCCTCCGAGATCCGAGAGATCCGAAAACATAGCTAGAAAAAAGTTCTTACATTAACTTACACTAAAAAGGAACAATTAAAACATTTTAAACAAAAAAAATACCGGCTTCAAACACACACGATTTAAAAATATTAAAAACACTAAAAGGAAACAAATAAACTTTATGTCGTGTAGGTTTTCAGAAGTCAGTATTTTTCTTTTATTTATAACGTTTTATCAGTTTGTTTTCTTTCCTGTGGAAATATCTTTATTTAATCTTTTGGCCAGGAACGTAAAATATCTCGCGTTTAAAACCCTTTAAAATCCTTGAGGCCCTTCTCCTTAAGGCCATTGTTGAAGAACCCCATGATATTTTTTAACAACGAAAGTAAAATACTTCGCGTTTCAGATCATTTACATAAGAACCCCATGTTGCATGCTATTACCTAATAGTAAAACAGATAACACTTTCCCGACCTAGGAGTTTGACACATTACCTGTGAAATGTTTTTAAATCCGTAATTTTACTTCTTACAATCAGTGGCTCATTGTGCTCTTGTTATTTTTAAACGATGATCCCAATAGTATTGTTCTTATGTCGTGGGTACAGTTTATAGAGTAGCCTCATACAGAAATACCGGATCCAAAACGGCTGCCTGTAGACCACATAAAATACTTTTTCGTGTGGGATTTTAACCTGCGACGTACTACCAACACGCAGAAAGCCAATCCCGTTGCAACTATACCAAAATATTAGGAACTTTCATTGATTAGGTACTGCCATCAACGAATCCATCATACAAAACAAAATACATAAAATATGTAGGCAACATATCAATTTGGAAATGTTTTTTTTGCCAAATATTCAGGAAAATTATAATATAATTAATCTCGCGTATTCCTGGGATGCGTCATTCCTTACATGCTATCAAGACTGCTCATTGCAATCTATTAGGATGTAAATGTTTAATAGTGGACGGATGCTAGGAGTCGCACGTACGCCATAATATGGTGACAAAACTTTTTATCATGTGCTAATGATCCATCGAATTAGTTGAAGTAATTATACACGATATTAAAAGTAATTGCTATTGTGATTATGTTATAATTTATAAATAACGATGCAAGGTATATGACGTAAGCAAGTAATTTCATTAGTAGTCGAAATAATGTTTTATTTTATTTTATTTTTGATAGCTTTAGTGCATTCAAAAGTGCAAGGGGAACACAAGTTACTAGAAAATGTAAAAGAAGTTACAATAATACGTATTTACTTTACTATTTCTTACATGGAGCGGGGGAACTATAAACCAGACGAATATATTTGACAAGCTTCAGACCGCGACATTACCAATGCAAAAAGTCCAAATTATCGGGTCTTTGTTATATTTACTGTACGATATTGAAGAGTTGCACGTTTGGGCCTACCGATAAAGTGAAAGATGCTTTAAGAATTCAGTCAAAATATAACATGTACCAGCAGTATGAAATTCATTAAAATGCATTCAGACATTCCCGCGTGATAGAAGAAACGGATAAACTCAAAGACAAATAATAATATAGGCTTCATATTCGTGACTTAGAATAGGGACAACCGGTGAACTATTTATAGTTTATGTAATATAATAGATTATTTTTAATGTACACCAACGCACGAAACATTAGAAACCAGCTTAGTCAATTGTCATACTGTAATTATGGATGGTAAAATATAATTTATATAATCTACCTTATGTTTCACTCTTAAGTGGCTCTAATTATCTTAACCACGCGATATCTAATCATAGGTCATACGACATCCATACTTTTTACGTCAACTTACGAGTACAATCTAACATGCAAATTAAAAAAATCTAATTAAATAATGATTCAGAACCTAGGAAGTACTCGGAGTCTCCAGTTTAAGGTTCAGAAATTACGGTACATTTATTACTACGACGAATTAATGATAACCGTAGATCTGATGGCCATTGGGGCTAAAATATTCTCGAATAGAGACCGCGCACCGGAAAACGCAGCGTGGGACGACCTCCAACGAGGCGGACAGACGACCTGGTGAAGGTCGCCGGGAGTCGTTGGATGAGAGCGACATGTAACCGCTCGTTACGGAAATCTAAGGGGGAGGCCTTTGTTCAGCAGTAGATGACCTTTGGCTGATATGATGAAGAATTACAACCAATATGTCTTCATTTCCCCCAATATTTAATATAATAGAATAAGAGTACATACGACGCCATGTAGTGACTAAACATTTTACATTATTGTAAACTATATATTTTAATGTTTTGTTCACAGTTTTACCGGTGGAAAAATGTAAGCTAAATGACTCTGCCTGTTTGAAAACGGCATTCCAGAAAATGGCACCGATATTCATGTCGGGAATGCCGGAAAACAAGGTTGAAGTGCTAGACCCCTTGAAGATGGATGATTTAAGCTTTGAGTTGGCTGGTCTTAAGTTCACCTTAACAGACGGCCATTTAAAGGGAATGAAGGATGTTGTTTTAGATAACGTTGAGTGAGTATTTCATTGTTATTCGATGCAATACCTTTTTATAAGTTTAACTCAGTGTTCGCAGTCTTCCCGAAGATTTCGCACGTCCTCTGCAGAGTATGCACTTCATTATGAACAGTTATAAAGAACAGTCGCATATAGGGTGCATCACATGCACCCTATATGCTATATCGAACCCATGACACATATTGCAGAAGGCCAATCGCTTGGCTACTGGTTATAAAGTTTATTTTTAATTTTTTATTAGATTAAACCTATTACTGGCACTTATGTATAGTGGACACTATAGTTGCCACGTTTCCAAGTTGTAGATTTCATATGGAGAAGAACGGGCAAGAAACCCCATGGTTACTTTTTAAACTGTAATATGTCACACTATATATACAGAGAATGAAGGAGGAAAGAGTCTTAATTAAGCTGCAAGCACCAGGATGACCAGCCCCAGTAGACGGTACTCGATTACGAGCATGAGGCATGCATCAACATTGCCTAGCTCAACCATATTGTAGGGAAACTTAGCGACCCAATAAGTACAGGGCGCCACCATCAGCAGAACACTTGAGTGAGCATGACATATTCAAACAGCCAAACATCTGTCACACCGATAGTAATAAAAATCATTTAAAATAACCCTCACGGACCTCACTTACTGTATAAGATTTTAATGAATAGAATCTATAAAAATAAATAAAATTGAAGTGTCTGTTTGTAATAATGTCAATATAACAGCTTTTTACTAAATGCACATGAAAGTATATACGGTACATATAACAAAAAAACATTTTTTTATTTTTTTGTCTGTCTGTCTGTTTGTTCCGGGTAATCTTCGAAACTGCTGGACCGATTCTGACGGGACTTTCACTGGCAGATAGCTGATGTTATAAGGAATAACTTAGGCTACTTTTATTTTAGAAAAATGATTAGGGTTCCGCGCAAAAAAAAAAAACCCTTGAAAGTTGTCGAAGTACTCTAAATTTCTTTTAAATTAAACCTGGGTGAAACCGCGGGTCTCAGCTAGTATAGAATACATTTTAAAATTAAAATGATTTGATTTAAATAGAGGTCAAAAAATCACTTTTCATGACACAAATTAAAATAATCCATTGTAAGAAATGATTGCTTAATTAGATTTAAAGATTAAAAGAAAGATAATGGAACATCGAAACCGGGAATGATTATTAAAGCTCTTGGACCATTAGAGCAGCTAGGATTTTTGTCGTCCAAATACTGTATTTTATAGAATCCCTTTCTACACAGTTTCTGTTTTATAATGGCTTACATGTCTGGAGGCTACGTTCAGACTTTTCAGCATCCCGCTCAAATCATCCATTGACTCTGCCAAATGTACGATATCGTCGGAGAATCGAAGGTGTGCTATTTACTCACCGTTTATATTTATTTAGACTTAATTTTTATATAACTTAGGATTTTATTATAAAACCGTATACAATGGATTTAAATGATTCGCGGATCTTCTGTAGCTTGGTGGCAGAAATAACCAGTTTGTGTTTGGTCCTGGTTTTAATACTATGGATTATCATCTTCCTGCCCTGGTTCCCAGTTACTTGGGGTCAGCGCAATATGTATATTCACATTGCAAAGGTTTTACAGTCGGCCGCCTGCCTGACAATAACTGTCTTTGGGTATTCTAGTGTTGGTGGTAAACCCGCCACCTGCGGATAAATTACTCCCTTAGGCGCCTTCAATGCCACCCACAGGATGAGATGGGGAAGCCCTATTTTTGACCCAGAGCTACACGGAAATGCCATATATATCACTGTTTTTTGCAAATAAGTTAATATTTTTATGAACTTAAAAATATTTTCATAACCGCGTATGATGCAGAGCTAAGCCTTTTCGACTACTTAAGTAGTAGTATTTAATAGCAGTATGTTGTTACTGGCTCACAGAACAATATGGTTGCCGGGCTTTTTTGCGTAATTTCTCATTCGTCTTTTATAGAAGACTTGGGTTGAAAATCGATTGCTGAAAGAAATTGCAATAGAGTCAGCCTGACTTCAGGGCAACATTTCCAACAGTAGTTGATGGTTATCTATTTCGTTACAGATGGGATACAAAGAAGAAGGTCATTAATATCGATTACCACATGGATAACTCCATTAAAGGCCACTACACTGCTGATGGACGTATCCTGATTCTTCCCATCACCGGTGATGGTCAGATGAAGTTGAAACTGAGTAAGTGTTATTCTATATGAAAAAATCCGTGATTTAATTCGAGTATTTGTGACACAAGCTGTGATTGCTTTGTTTGATTCTACGATTCGTACTATTGATTGTCTGAATATTTCATACATAGCTGATAAAGTTCGTCTTTTCATATTAAATGCTTGGTCTGTTATCGACTAGGACAGCAAATCTACAGCCAACATACATTTAGGCAATAAATATACACATATTTTACTTCTCCTTAAAAATTTGTATGGGTGTATATTTTCCTGGTTAGCCCAATGGAGATGGACCAATCTTTTCCAGGTTAGCTCGATAGAGATGCACAGACAGATGTATTTGTAGTACTTGAAGGAAATGTACAACCTCAATGCTATAGTTATCCTTTACTTCTAGTTAGGCAAAGTCCATGAAAATATACAGTCCATTAATAATATTATTGTTTACAGGCCATCTTCAAATCAAACTGCACATCTATTACGATACGGTGAAAGGCGCTGATGGCAAGGACCACATCAAGGCAAAGAAGTATGACTTAGAATTCGAAGTGAAAGAGGGCGCTCATTACCACCTGACTAACCTGTTCAATGGCAATAAGGAACTTAGTAAGTATAGTTGTAATCCAAGCGATCCTCTTCACTGTATTAAATGCTGATAGGCAAAATAATGCTGTAGTATAATCCGTGCTTGACCAGCCATATTTTGGATGAGGGACCTACCTAGATAAGAGACCCCTTCGAGTCGGACAGCGCGTAAAGTAATGCGACGAAAATATTAAACGCGATTATATTTATGCAGAATCGGGGATAGTACCTTACATTAACAACGCCTATATATCTAAAACTTGTCTCTGTAGGCAAGAAAAGTAAATGTAACCTCACAATGGTAAATATTTCACAGTGAGCCCATAGGTCTCCACGCTTGCGATTGCAAATAAAAGAATCAAAGGGGAGTCACGCAAATTATTTGTAAAGGAATTAAAGAGATTTAGTGAAGTGGGAATGGTGTAACAATTGATCTTTGATCTAATAGCTTTAGGTATTTAACTACTTACTATAATGAAGTAATCCTGAACGATTCATAAATACATTATTAGAGTTTTTACTCATAAATTTTCTTATAAATATCTTTGAATCATTGAAAATTTTATTCTAGTAAGCAAACATGAGCACACAAGCAATTCAGTCATTAGATAATCGGCGATACATAATAGCCACAATAAATATTTTCTTTTCTGAAGTCGTTTAAAAGATGTGTCATTTATTTGTGTGTTTTAGGTGACAGTATGCTCAAGTTCTTGAACGAGAACTGGAAACAAGTAGCGACTGAATTCGGCAAGCCTGTGGTAGATGCTGCCGCTAATAAGATTTTCAAGAGTATTGTCAACTTCTTCGACACGCTGCCGATTGGAGACATAGCCAATGTATAAATTATGCCTTACTGTTTTATTGTTATTGGATGAATAAACTAGTTGTTTTTAGCTTTTTCTTTATTTACAAATACCTACTTATCAAGAAAAACACCGTTCTTTATCTAACGTAGTCAATATGAGAGATTTATAGCTGTAAACTATACCAAAGATTCATAAGCAGTCCGTCCTAGTGCGTTATCATGAAATCATAGAACAATAAAATATTGATTTAATAAATACGTTGATAATGTAATACTATCATCTATGAAATAATATGACCTTATCTTTATATGATACAGTCTATTTTATTAGAAATTATACAGAATTACAGACATAAAACCACGGTATTCGAGATTTATAAAAATGCTGATCATCAGCCTACATTTTATTTTTCTGGCAGTGAGTAAACGTAGCAATCACCAGACTAGGGTTATAAAAATTGTTGGACGCAAGATCAGGTTAGATACCCAACTCGCTCAACGTCAAACCCGTGTTTACCAAAGTTCAGTATCATACCAATGTTTAGACTTTAGAGGATGCTTCAAGTATTCAATCAATATCAATATTCCACTCGCTGCTGGAACGATCTACTACCTCCAATAAGACCCTTAAAACGACACAAGATTTAAAAAAAAAAACATCTATAAAGTTATCTTTTGCACAGACAACTAAATTTAAATCATTAGGTATAATTGCCGTGATACTTAGAATCCAATTTATAGCGAGATATAAATTGGAGTCTAAGCAGCACGGCATCAGTAGGCAAATCAATTTGATAATCGTTTTTATATGTATATACCGGTTTATCGCGTCATTAACGATAGTTTTTTTTAAACGTTGCCCCTATCCTGGTATTTCTCCTGTGTCGTGGGTGCGTTTACAGATGTGGCGACACCTACATCGCCAGCAATACAACTGCAACTTACAGCGACATCTACTTGAATATTAATTGCAACTCTTCGATGACGTCAAAAGAATCCTGAATCATGCTATTAAAGTATTCGCGCAACGCTGCATGTATACAGTTCCCCAACATCAACCGTTGGGCTTCGGCCCGCCAGGCATACCATCCGCCTGGCTGGAGGATCCCTCCCTTTTCTGTGGAGGAACATGCAGACACAAATTCCACACACAATACACCCAGACCCTGCACTGTACGAACTGTGTCTAAATAGAAAATTAAATAATTATACTAAACATCAAATCATAATTATTCTAAACATAATATCACCTAAAAATCTAAATTCTAATGTTTATAAGAAACTTCTTAAAATAAAGTCAATACTTGACTGGATCAAGTTGTGGTTGTCGCAATATATTTCGTGAACGCCAGTGACACAAAGTAATACATCCTTAGTAGGCCCGGTTGTGACTGACGCGATCGGTTTTGCGCGCTTGATATACATAGTTAATTTAGCCTTTTAATTACTCAATTAATATAGTGAATAACATAAAATAAAATTTAGTTACTATGTAAACAATAACTTAAGATTAATATGTAAACATTTTAATTTCTTAATAGTTTTGCTGAACTGTAGAAGAAAATACACATTTACCTGGAAGTTTCTTAAATTGTACATTATTTAAAATTGTTTTCGGCCACATTTCGTGTAGAAGTAAAAAAACTGTTCTGGCCTAAGATGTTTTCACAAGTGTAGATGCATTGCCCGCGCTCTATGATGGTCACATAAAAGCAAGGGAATGGCCTGGAGTTCACTTTAAGTGCGAGCCTTCCAGCTATCGCCCCATAAGCCTTCTCAATTCTCTTGCGAAGATTTATGAGCGGATTATCTATTCCCGATTAAAGGATTTTGCCGATTCCAAGAAACTCATTCCCGACGAACAGTTTGGTTTTAGAACCAAACACTCGTGTGTACAACAAGTCCACCGACTAGTTGAACACATCACGTTCGGATTCTCACGCGGCATGATGACGGGAGTCCTCTTTTTCGATGTTGCGAAAGCATTTGACAAAGTCTGGCACAATGGCTTATTATATAAGTTGTATCAACTCGGAGTGCCTGACCGTCTCGTTCTCATCATACGAGACTTCTTGTCAAATCGCAGTTTCCGATATCGAATCACGGGCGCTCTCTCTTCCCCCCACCCCATTAGAGCCGGAGTCCCACAAGGATCCGTGCTAGCCCCACTATTGTTCACACTGTACACCAGTGACCTCCCCAAAAGACCTGCTAATACAACCCAATTAGCACTCTTCGCCGATGACACGGCCATTTTCTACTCTGGTCGCAGTCCCGATAATATAACTAAGATCCTCCAAACCACAGCCAACGCCTACGGTAAATGGTTTAGGAAATGGCGGATCGAAGTTAACCCTATCAAAAGTAAAGCCGTCCTATTTTGCAAATTAGGCGACGACCACCCACGCTTCAGGGAGATCTCGATGCTGGGCCAATCGGTTCCTTGGGAACCGCACGCCAAGTATCTTGGAGTCACCCTAGACAAAAAACTGACCTTCATTCCCCACACAAAGATGGTGCGTGCCCGCGCTGCCTTTGTGCTTGGTCGCCTTCACTATATTCTGAACGCTCGTAGTAAATTATCCCTTAGAAATAAGGTGAGAATTTACACCACATGCATTCGACCCATCATGACCTATGCCAGCCCAGTGTTCGCACACGCCGAATCATACCCACTCCGTAGATTCGAAACCCTCCAAACCCGGTTCATGCGCAAGGCCACCGGAGCGCCTCTGTACATGCGAAACGACCAACTCCATTTCGACCTTAACTTGCCGACCATCAGGCAATTTATGAAACAAGCGTCTAAACGCTATCTCGATTCTGCCCTGTCCCACCCAAATCCCCTTGTAGTATCAGCCGCCGACTACGAACCCTCCCGTATCAGTAGAGTACGCCGCCCGAGGCACGTTCTGGTCGATCCAGACGATGAAATCACGTTAGATCACATGAAGAGACTCGCGTTGTCTCGTTCACTAAACACCCGACCGTTGTACCGCCCTCGCCGCCGAGGATGCCCGCCTCACCGACGTCGCGGAGGCCTATCGCCGCGTCACCTTCCCGTTCAAGTTAGCACTTCTCCCTCCCGTCTCTTGCTCGCGCCGGCCCGTGCCGAGCCTGTAGCTTTAAATGTCCCTTAAAACAACTTAAATAATACCGATCCAGCTGTCCCCAAAACAATAGCTTGTTGTCCCCAGCAACGCCCTAAGCCGAGGTCCGTGTCCCGCAGGGGGCGCCCTTAGCGAAAGTTGCTTAGTTTTTAATATTTAATTTAAGCCTGGCTGGAGGCCTCTTTTGGCTTCGCCAGCAAATGACCGGTTAAGCAACCACATTTCCCAGAAATGTATGCGAGAAGCCCAACAAAAAAAAAACAAAAAAAAAAAAAAAAAAAAAAATGGAGTTCACTTAGTCACGCACCGACCAGTGCACAGAACACAGATACGACCAGTCTCGTCATATTGTCATATTGTGTAGGGTTTTTGAAGTCGGTATTTTTTTGTGAAAAAGTTTTATTTGTTTCTTTTTAAATAACTGTAAGAACTTTTTCCAATTTATAGGTATCAGTATTTAACACTAAAAAGAAGAATGACTTAAATCGGTTCTCTGATCTGAGAGGAATCGAAACTATTGAGACATATAGATAAGCGCAGTCAAATTAACCTGTTTATTGACGCTGGTTAAAAAATTACTTAATTAAATGTAATGAAATTTATATCGGATCAACTCGAAAGCATTTTGCACCAGTTCAAAACAGAATTGCTCAAATAGGTCTACAAATCTCGGAGTGATCGGTGTACACACATAAATACGCATCGAATTTTGAACCTCCTCCTTTTTGAAGTCGGTTAAAAAAGTCAAAGACCAGGGTCTGTACTTGGTTGAATTTTTTACCATGAAATGGACAATGCAAGAGTCAATAATGTAGGCATGCTTTTTTCTCATAAATTTTGCATGAACTGAATCCATTGTGTGTTAATTGGAAGAAATGAGATATGCCATGTAGATCATTTTCCCACTACCATTCTTCATAATAGCACACTAATGCACACAGTAACAAGTTCTCATCCAATAAACTGAATAAACATAACTTTATAATTGGCTTCTCATACTAAAACACACCCACGACTTTGTAGGTAGCCAATCATACCGATCGTATAGACCGCACACGACAGCCGTTCCACGCAAGGCGTAAGTTTATTGGGAGTACCATTCGCTACTCTATTCACTGCGTTTGTTATTCACCGATTGCTGGTTAAACGTGGTAGATAAGAAGCATTGTATTTGGTACAACAATAATAATGTCGTTCTGCTCCATCAATTCAAATGTATTATAATAAAAAACAACAATTTTTAATTTATTCTTTTTATAGACAAATACAAGAAAATTCCTTCACTCGCATATTGTATATGATTTCCTTATTACTTTCGCTTCGGTTTTTGCATGTTATCCCCGAACAAGACGATACTTTAATAAAGTTTCACTTACGCGATCGAATCTCAACTGATGTTATAAAACGGCATTTTATTCCGGATGGCCCAGATTCTGCATGTCGCGGTGGCGCAGTTACGCCCCCATACCAGTTCTCCTTTTTTCTATTTATGTGGTTAAGTGCGATAGTTATCTTGGAATAAATATAAATAAAAATATATAAACGTCGTTACTAGCTTCAACAAAGGTTGTAGGAATATCTAATGAAACGGTCTGTGACTTGCCGCGGCGACTCGTGATCGGATTATAAGCTCTTAAGAATGCTTTTTTGGTCAGGTCCATGACGAACTCGAGGTGCAATACTTTGACTGAAAAGCATTAATAAGGTTTTACGAGTGTGGTAGCTAGCCTTTGCGATCTGCGTTCTGCGATCAACACTGAGGAGCGTAATCTGCAGATTTTTTAGAGCAAAGCCCATTGGAACGTATCGATAATCAAATATGCAATATCATAACACGTCCCTGGGCTGTCCTATAAAACGCGACTGTGGATAAATAGGCTTTACAATCAATCGCAATGTTCGGCCAAGTTAACGAGTTTTTGAATCCCCAAAAGCTACCCCGCAGGATATAAAAATAATTGAAACATTGGAATGACCCATGACATCCATGTTAAAAGTCAACCTCAAACCACATCCAGTGGGGAGGTGTGATGCTATATTCTTAATCCGGATACTTCATGGAGTGGAAAATAAATACCTTCATAAAATAAATATAATAAATTTTGACGGCACGGTTGGTGCAGTGGCTGATACAGTCGACTGCTGCGCTCCGGGTCGTGGGTTCGATTCCCGCACGGAACAAATATTTGTATGATCTGCAGGTAGTAGTTCCGGGTCTGGGTGTATTGTGTGTGGAATTCATGTCTGTAAAACCCCACCCACGACACAGGAGAAATCCTAGTGTGGGGCAACGTTTTAAAAAAAAAAAAAAGTAAAAGTAAATACCCATTAAAATATATTTTTACATGGCACTGGTATGTTGGACTTACTAGGTAGGTGTCAGTCGTTTAAAGGTACAGTTAAATGACGCGTGATATCGCGATCCGAGCTCGGCCGGCGGACTGATTACATATGTCGCAGATGACTAGCCAGAGGCGTAAATCGCGCAAACACCGCTGTCAAACGCAAGTTGTTTAGATTTTAATATAAATTTTAAACCTGGCTGGAGGCTTCTTTTGGCTTCACCGGAAATTACTTGTTAAGCATCCACACTTCCAAAAACAACATGCGAGAAGCCCAAAAAAAATACCTCTGCTGGTGTTTAACGCGCGTCGTCTAAACATGGCAAAGCCCTATTTCTCTTTTCTATTTCTCAAATCCATCCGAAGGTTGTCTGGAAGAGTTCTCTGTATGCGATAAGACCGCCCATTGTACATTGACTATTATGATCTATTGGTTTGTTATTTGGTGTACAGTAAAGCGTATATAAATAAATAAATAAGCCCGTGACGGAGCTAGTTGCCCATTTTACATTTATTTTATTTAAATTTTGTTTATATGCAATGGTGTGTAATAAGAAATAATCCAGAATTATTGGTAATTAAACCATAAAACTTTCTATTTGGGCACTTGATAAGAAATAAATAATAATTTGTAGAAGCGGTTTTGAAATTTCGACCTAAATTAAATTAAATTAAATAGGGGAACAAAGTTGGTATGGATGTCCAAAAAAATGTATTTATGCTTACTATATTCTTCGGAGAGATGTACTTGATAAGGAAATGCACCTAAAACATATGAAAAACGGAATACTTAAACATTTGCCGTCTAAACATACATAGGCTGCACTAAAAGTATCGGGAATGGAATATTTCCACTGTTCCTGTCATATTAAAATCTTTTTACTTGAAAACTCCTTGGTTTTACAAATCGAATACCATTTATTTATTTAAAAAAAGATTCAGGGTTTTGTCACAAGGTTTTGTCAAACTTGTTTAGTCGTTGAGAAAATGGAATTGACTCGAGAAAATTCAAGAGCGATGATTTATTATGACTTTCGAAGTGGTTTAACACAAAAACAGTGTGTTGACCGGATGATTTATGCATTTGGTGATGAAGCCCCATCCAAAACCACAATTTATCGCTGGTTTGCTGAATTTCAACGTGGACGTGTCAAGCTCAGTGATGATCCTCGTCAAGGTCGTCCAAAAACTGCAGTCACCCAAGAAAACGTTGATGCTGTGCGTAAGCTGATTGAGGAAGATCGACATGTGACATACCGCGAAATTCAGGCAACTTTAGACATTGGCATGAGTCAAATACAAATAAGTGTAAAAAAGTTGTTTTCCCGATGGATACCGCATTTGCTATGTGAAGAGCAAAAAGCGGCTCGCGTTACTTGGTGCGTCAGAACTCTCGAAAGATTCCACGCAGGATCCTCAAATGCTGTATACAACATCGTATCAGGTGACGAATCCTGGATTTATATCCTGGATATATGCGTACGAACCCGAAACAAAAAACCAGTCACGAGTTTGGGTGTTCGAAAATGAGTTAAAGCCAACAAAAATTGTTCGTTCACGGAGTGTTGCAAAAAAAATGGTGGCCACGTTTGTCTCCAAAACCGGCCATGTTACGACTATTCCTCTTGAGGGACAAAGAACGGTTAATGCAGAATGGTATGCTAGCATTTGTTTGCCACAGGTCGTTTCTGAACTCCGTAGAGAGAACTGCAACCGCCGCATCATCCTCCATCACGACAATGCGAGTTCTCACACCGCGCACAGAACAACAGAGTTTTTAGAGCAAGAAAACATAGAATTATTAGACCATCCGCCGTACAGCCCCGACCTAAGCCCTAATGATTTCTATACTTTCCCTAAAATAAAGAATAAATTGCGTGGACAGAGATTTTCATCACCTAAAGAAGCTGTGGACGCCTACAAAACGGCCATTTTGGAGACCCCAACTTCCGAATGGAATGGTTGCTTCAATGATTGGTTCCATCGTATGGAAAAATGTGTCAAATTTCGCGGAGAATACTTCGAAAAGCAATAAATACATTTTTAAATAGTAATGTTGTGTCACTTCCTTGATTCCCGAAATTTTCAGTGCCGCCCTCGTATAATATACGCATCGCGAGCGCGGGAGTGTGCGAAAGTGTTTACTATTAGACGCCTAAACATATACGCGTCGCGAGCGCGGGCTTGTGCGAAAGTGTGTACTATTAGACGCCTTAACACTACTAGAGTAATTAATAGCAAAATATATTGCTTTTATAACACGATCTCTAACATAACCTAACCATAGATTCAATTCTATATATTATCTTGATCATGCAACTGCGATCAAACTAAAATGAAGGCCGCTTATAGCTAATATCTTTATCAAACAAATGAGAATAATTTTAAATTTGTAACGTTTTCTGAAGTTGTGAGCCCCACGTTGTATAAGAAATGGTCCGTCACCTTTTATATTATGTTCACACGAGAGTTGATAGTTTAAATTACGATGTTTTTGTCGACAAAGAAAAGTTTTACAACGAACTTCAAATTGATTAATAAAGATAATAATTAACATGTTACCACGAAACATTAAGGGTTTACAGAATATTCTAATAATTAAAGAGGAGTCTTCCCCCACGGATTTCATTCCATCCGTAATCCGATTTGTAGTAGTAAACTATTCATAAAACGGCAGAATGGGTTTCCCAGGTGCTACTAAAATGATTTTCATACCGAAAATATTTTAATAAAAAGTGTGAGTGACAGGTTATATGACTACTGGTACAGTTTTAGCTGGTTGTACAGTATCATGTTGAATGTTCATTTAAAATGGAAAAATGTATTTAATTTTAAATGTATGTTATATATATATAAGTATGTTATGTATGTGTACATACGGTTAAGGTGATTTAACTCTGATACCATTACATTGTATGCATCTGTATAACTTTTAATAAAACAGGCAGTATCAGATCATCATATCTGCCAAAGGACGTCCACTGCTGAAAAAAGACCTTTCCCATAGATTTCCACAATTTTGTTATGTCACGTGTGAATTTTCTAGAACTCATAACGCTTGGCAGGCGGGTTGGTAAGCGCAGAGCTACTGTTCCACGGAAAAGACGGTGCTGCCCATCCCTCTGGTTTAGAGTCATTTGATTGCCTTACACTTTTAATAATTTTTATGCCAATAAAGAATTATTATTATTATTATATGTGTTCTTTTATTTTTCTCCCTTAAAGGGGTAACAAAAGTCTAAGCACGCGGGCCGTAGCCAAGCGTGAGTAGAGGTTATGTAATGGTATAAGCGGATGAGACAGATGAAGTGGTAAGGAATTTGCGAGTGAGTCATTATTAATATTTTAATAACATCGATGGGAGAAGATGTTGTGGTACTATATTCTGTCAGTATCAGATAAGGTAATAGATGATTTAATAATAGTATCACATGACCAACCCTTGTTCAATCACGTCTGTGTAATACGGTAGTCAGGTGTAGTCCCTACACAACGATGTGTATTTTAAGTGTCTGGAATCAATCCAAGAAAGATTTACGTGCAACTTAGCTATCACTGTCACCAACAGCAGCAACCAGTGTATCAGTCACACCAATTTCCTTCGGACAAAACTCACCTTTCCTTCTTTAAGTTACACAGTTTACACGAATGGAGACTATTGCAGATACATATGTTTCTTTTCAAGATATTAAGAGGTCAAGTGGACTTATCAATGTGTTCACAGAAAGTCCAAATCAATGCTCCTACAAGGCTGCCTCGATCACAAACACATGCATCTTTCAGGACCATATCCACCTACATACAGCCGGGGATTCCACACCACGATGTGTCGTGTAATAAGACAATACAACAATACTGTAAAGAAATATTTATGCCATCTACGTATTTTATGATAAGTGCTACTAATTTAGATTATTTGTTATTATCGCATAGAGTATACAAATAAATAACTCTGTCGTCATATTGAATATAGCCTAACAGAAATAAATCTGTTTTCGTTTTTAAACTTAAGTCCCTATAACACGTATTGTGGCAACCTTCATGTAAGTCAATAATAAAATGTATGATTTCTTGCTAATCTTAAATAAATTGTTTTATATTTTAGTTGTACTTATTAGATATTGTTTCATATTATATGTGTTTGAGTTGAAGATTTGCTCAAAACATAATGTAATTTTTCCTCTTCTAACTTTACACACTGCTGTCTACATTTTATAACTTATCGCTCCTATCGCAGGTCTGCTGGGGGAAATTCCTTTTGAAATAAGCGGTGCCTTTGTACTCAAGTGTCTGTATATACCTACTATATCCTAATAAATTATCACTGTGTGTACTTAAATTATAAATAAATTGTTACATTACCATTGCGATTGTTAAAACCATATTTAAGAAAATATCGAATCTATTCGCGCTTAGATCAAAATAACAATTTGTCTAACCTTTTTTGTCAATTTTGTCAAAATTGTCAATACGCGAATAGACCCGATATTGTCCTAAAATGTAACGATGTAAAATTCCCGAAATCGTATAGTCATAAGCAGTATATATTATACAATTTTATGATGGACGCACGGGGATTACTAATTTTTGCTATGGATTTATAGCTATAAATCCCATAAATCAGTTCTATGTCTAACACTGTTGGAGACTTTTCGCAAAATTTAAGAAATGTAAAGCAAAAACCTGACCACGAAGGTAATAAATAAACGTCATCATCATATCAGCCAAAAGACGTCCACTGCCGAACGACTCTCTCCCATAGACAACCGGCTACATGCCGTGTGTGTCGCCATTTTGGGAACAATTTGTGATGCTGTTGCTCATCCTTCTGGTTAAGAGCCGCCTTTGCAATATCCACGGGAGGAGCTGGAGTGGTGCTATATTCATAATCCGGACAACACAAGGATAAGACAGACGTACCAATACCAGAATGATTTTACGAAAACCAACACTAGGGCAATGTAACTATCGCCTTTCGACATACTGGCGGAGATGGATACGGGGGTCTACGATCAGACACCCTCCCTCTACCAGAGTGGTGAAGGCGCGCCTCCAGGGGTGTTAGACAGGCTGAGGCGGCTAGCTCGGCGGCGCGCACTTGGTATTTGTACCTTAAATTGCGCATATTATGACAGAAATTTCAAATTCATAAAATTGTAGTCAAAGATAGCGCTCAGGATACTATGCCTGTGAACCCAAATGTGATGATAGGGTTGTGTCAGCGTATTTTTCATGAAAAGTTTGAACAGCTACCTCTATAACTATTGACTTATTAGGGAAATTCTTAGAAAAAAAGTTGCTTATTACCTTCGTTACCGCATATCAACTCGGAAGAATCAACAACGTCAGAAGTTTTGTATTGATAAGTTTTGCAAATAATACTAAACATAAAAATAACAAGTTTATTTAACCTCTAATAATAATATAGCAAGGTATCATTTAAACGATGGCTATGTCTCCAATCGGCAGTGTATCGAAGAAGTTGACAATACTCTTGAAAACCTTATTTGCGGCAGCATCTACTACAGGCTTACCAAATTCGGTCACAACTTGTTTCCAGTTTTCGTTCAAGAACTTTAGCATAGGGTCACCTAGAACACACATAAATTAATTTCGATTACTTGATCAACTTCAAAACAATTAGCTTTTATGTATCCTCAATGTTATCATGAATCACTAAACCAATTTAAATAAAACTTTCAATGATTCAAAGAATAATATAGAATTATCTCCAAATTAATCATTTGTAGGTACATAAATAGTCTGACTTGAGTTTAAACGTTCCAAAATGCAGAATCCGGAAAAGAGTCCCCAAGGTTACTGGTAATTACATCAGAATACGTGAAAACAAATTGAGATACATTATTCAGGAAATTTAAATTATGGGGTGACAATTTAGTAAACATTGGGTGAATTTTTTTTAAAGTCTAAGCTTACGAATCGCAATACTAATTTAAAATTTTCATTATATTGTAATGGCGGCATTTAAGCTGTCTATTCCTAATAGATGGTGATCAATCACGAGTATCACGCATGCATGAGCATCGCTCAGCTTAAGCAGCATTTGACAGATCTAAACGACTTTATACACAACGCTTCCATCAGTAAGAGATTTTATTAAGCTAGACGTATTCTACCAGCCAAATAACTGTGCCTTTTCTAATCTACTGTAATGTCAATATTTACGGGTCTGTACTTTAAAATTAATATGATATCAAAAATCTTGAAACCGTACCGTAGACTGGATTCGTCACGCTGAAATTAAAAATTGAGGAGGAACCATGCTAAGGTTTTTATTAATAAATTTAAACATGGATATTGCATGAAGGTATTTTACTTTATAAGATAAACTTTTAGGGTAAGAATAGTGATGTACAGATGGAGGCTACGAGAGTTGTTTCCGAAGTAAAAGGATTATCAATGACAGATTATATCCCTGATTCGGGATTAATTTAATTGGTCTAATTCGCCACGTGGCTTATCAAAGTCTTTGACACGGAGGGGTCTTATTTCGTATTGGTCACCCAGCCGAAAAACGCTATAATACGAATTATATTATAGCCTTTTTTAGGCCCTCAGTGTTGCATGTAACTTGGATAGTATAGATTACAACTAAACTCACTAAGTTCCTTATTGCCATTGAACAGGTTAGTCAAGTGGTAATGAGCACCCTCTTTCACTTCGAATTCTAATTCGTACTTCTTTGCCTTAATGTGATCCTTGCCGTCGGCGCCTTTCACCGTATCGTAATGGATATGCAGTTTGATTTGAAGGTGGCCTGTAAACAATAATATTATTAGTGGATCTGATTTTTTCGTGGACTTTGCTTGACTTGGGGTAATGGATAACTACAGCATAGATGGTTGTATATTTACTACGAATATATCAGTGCATCGCCATTCGACTATCCAGGAAAACGTCTGGTTGGGTTTAAGTAGGACTTAAAAATGTGGATACTTATTGCCTAACAGCGGCTGTAAATCTGCCTAAGTCACTGACAGACCAGGTAAATACAATCATTCTCTAGAACGTGATGATAACCATAATGCAGGCAGATTTATTGACGGCACGGTTGGTGCAGTGGCTGATACAGTCGGCTGCTGCGCACCGGGTCGTGGGTTTGATTCCCGCACGGAACAAATATTTGTACGATCTGCAGGCAGTTGTTCCGGGTCTGGGTGTATTGTGTTATTGTGTGTGGAATTTGTGCCTGTAAACGCACCCACGACACAGGAGAAATCCTAGTGTGGGGCAAACTTTTTTTTTTTAAAGGAAATAAATAAGATTTATTTGTGGATTTAATGATTTAGATATATACTTACTCAGTTTAAGCTTAACCTGACCATCACCAGTGATGGGCAGAATCAGAATACGTCCATCAGCAGTGTAGTGGCCTTTAATTGAGTTATCCATGTGATAATCGATATTAATGACCTTATTTTTTGTATCCCATCTGTAAAGAAATAGATATTAATCACGTACTATTAAAACGCCATGGGAATTTGAAAAACAGTTTTTCCTAGGATTTTCTTTTTACAAATGCCACATATAATTTTCTGACAAAACTAAAGGAATTATTAGGGTCCCCTTATTTCAGTTCTGACTGAGTGTTGGAATGACCGCCCCTTTTTTTCTCAATACTGTTGAACCCACATTTTGGAAACCGATATTGAACCTAAGTGTGACATATAAGACGATTATGGAATTACGAAAAGATGATGGGCAGCCGTATCGTCCTGTGCGCCTCTAACAATATACTCTTACACCAATGACTGAGAGATTTGTTTTCTGCGCTTTATGTATAAATATTTGAATGATCTACATATAGATTCTTCGGGTTAAGTACACTCTATGTGATTGTTCTTTGTAGTAAGTAGTCTATAAGGAAGTACATATTCAGTAGAGGATGTCCGTAATCTTCAGGAAGACTAGTAAACACTGGGTTAAATCTCAAGTAGGATTTCGAAATTTGAAAATTTAAGTATCGAATAGTACTGAAACACTCACTCAACATTTTCCAAAACAACATCCTTCATTCCCTTCAATTGACCCCCTGTTAAGGTGAACTTAAGACCAGCTAACTCGAAGCTTAAATCGTCCATCACCAGAGGGTCTAGCACTTCAACCTTGTTTTCCGGCATTCCTGACATGAATATTGGTGCCATTTTCTGGAATGCTGTTTTCAAACAGACAGAGTCGTCTAGCTTACATTTTTCCACTGGTAAAACTGTGAACAAAACATGCAAATATATTGTTTTGGATTCTGTGAAAAGTTTCGTCACTACATGGTCTTGTTTTTTCTTACTGTATGATACAAAATATTGATTTATGAATGAAACATATTCGTTGTTATTTATTTATAGTATTATCTAACGTAATTTCTACATCTAAAACTCGAAGCACTTCATGAGTGTAAGGTTTGATTTTCGTATTTGATATATATTTGGATGCATATAACATTTAAAAGCTAACCTAAATAATCTGTGATTTCATATCACCTATGGTTAGCTAATATCCCGTGATTTGAAGCTCATTATATCGACTTGTCAGTAAAAAATAGGGTCATCATTTCGGCCGAATCAAGTCCACTGCTGGACACAGGCCTCCCCCAAAGATCACCACAACCACCGATATGGATGTGTTGTGGGCTCATTGGGGGGTTTTGCCATAATCGCCACGCTTGGCAGGCGGGTTGGCGATCGCAGTTGAGTTGTTAATGTACTCGAAGGACGCTGCTGCCCATCCTCCGACTAATCCCTTAGTCGACTTTTACGACACCCATGGGAGGAGATGGGGTGGTGGCATTCCGAGCCGGCACCACACGGCCAGTAAAAAATAGGGTAAATTATATAAATTTAAATCTAAAAACATAGATTTGTTTCATTTGTTAGCTTATTAATTTATAATGTCATCATTTTTCATAATTTCAGCCGAAATAAAGTCCACTGCTGGACACAGACCTCAACCAGTGATCGCCACAATGACCGGTTTGAGTGAGGTGTGTGCTCATTGGGGGGATTTTGCCATAATCGTCACGCTTGCCAGTCGGGTTGGTGACCCAAGTTGAGTTATTAACTTAATTTATTACTCGAAGGATGCTGATGCCCATTCTCCGGCTAATCCCGTAGTCGCCTTATACGACACCCACGTGTCGAGATGGGTTGGTGCTATTTGTAGCCGGCACCACACGGCAATTTATAATCTATAATAATAGATCAATTTTGAGTGGTTTACCGGATCACCTTTATATGAAATACGAATGTATAGCTTATGCTGTTTTTCTTATCTGGTTTTCAAACTCCACGGGAAAATGGCTAAACTTATTTGACTGAAATTTTCACTGCTATTGGGTTATGTTTGGAATCAAAATCAAAATCATCTTTCACTTTAATCGGTTGAGTAAAACCTGGTATACAACTTGATCTCTCCCCGCTATGGAATATCAAACAAAACAAAGATCTCAATTAGTTGGACATTCCACGTATGCGAAGTCCCGGACTGAAGCTTGTAAAATTTCAGGTTTATAGCTTTGAGCTTTATGCATCAATAATTATAATTGTAAAATACATAGTTATTTTATTATTTACTGTCGATGTCCAACTGTTATCATAACTTATTATATTATTATTGCACTGTGAAAGTAGTGAAGCCGCTAACTAAAAACTAAACAGTAGAAAATAAAAGAACATGTTATTTCGACTTGTAATAAACTCACTCACTTACGTGACATGACAAAAATGAAGAATCTGGTTCATCATTACTTATGTATGCAAAAATACCGGTTAGTATATACTAAATTACATTAATTAAATTAATAGCACCAAACATTTTCATAAGTAGACAAACACCCTATCATTCACGTACAGGAAGGTAGCTTTTTATTGGAAGAGTCCGCCTAGGTATTTACCTACCGTACATCAGATCAGCCACAGGATGTCCACTGCTGAACAAAGGCTCCCCATATACTGCACTCATCCAACGACTCCCAGCGACCTTCACCAGGTCGTCTTTCCACCTCGTTGGAGGTCGTCCCACGCTGCGCCGGTGCGCGGTCTCTATTCGATAACCTTTTTGCCCCAACGGCCATCAGTTCTACGAGCAATGTGCCCCGCCCATTGCCACTTCAGTTTACTAATCCTTTTAGCTATGTCGATAACTTTAGTTCTTCTACGGATCTCCTCATTTCTGATTCGATCTCGTAGAGAAATACCAAGAATAGCTCTCTCCATAGGTCGCTGAGTGACCTTATGCTTTCTTATGAGGCCCATTGTGAGTAAGCACGTCTCTGTTCCATATGTCATCACTGGTAACGCACACTGGTTACTTTCGTCTTGAGGCATTGCGGTATTGTTGACGAAAAGACTTTGTGAAGTTTCCCAAATGCTGCCCAGCCGAGTCGGATTCGACGGTTGACTTTTTTCTCGAAGTTGGACCTACCTAACTCGACAGTTTGTCCCAGGTAGACATACTCGTATCTTCGAGAACAGAGCTCCCAACGGATATTGGGATGGACACGACATGGGCATTTTAGGTAGGTACGCACGGCTACATATCAAGCTATTACTTTCTGTATAAGTTGATCTCGAATTGTATAGGTTTTCCATATACTGGGAGAGCAGCTTATCCTGGAAATTTATAGGTTGACATGTAGCCGTATTCCGTGTGGTGTCCGGATTAATATTCCGTGTGGTGTCCGGATTAAGAATATAGCACCACTCCATCTCCTCCCGTGGATGTCGTAAAAGGCGACTAAGGGAATCTAAACCAGAGGGATGGGCAGCAGCGTCCCTTCTGTGAAACGGTAGCAATACTGCGCTCACCAACCCGCCTGCCAAGCGTGGTGAGTATTGGCAAATACCCCCCAAAATGATGACACAGTTGTGAAAATCTATGGGGGAGGCCTTTGTTCAGCAGTGGACGTATAAATGGCCGTTATGAGGATGTAGCCGTATATACCACAGCTCAGCTCCAGATATTCCCCACCAAGTACCTATTCGTGTTTAAACTTTAGACATTATGTGTTCTGGGTTGTAGGGAACTTTAGCTAGGTAAATTACAAGACACGAGAGACTGAATAATGAATATCTCGAGGCACGAGTGGTCCCACGCAGAACTACTCGTGAGCTGTATTACAATTGTTTCGGGCAGGCTTCTACCACCAGGAGAAAAAAATGGGCGGCCCGTAGTAAAAAAAAAATGGTGCCGATATACGTTTTGTCTATTCTTGATATAAATTAATATTGTCCGAAATGCAGTTCATCCATTTTATAAACAGAAAAAACAATAAATTTAATATTTGTATAAAGTGTTTTTGCTGCATATTGCTGAGAGTGAAAACAGTTTATAACATACATTTTTTTTACATTTAATTTCGGCTGAACAAAGTCCACTGTTGAACACAGGCCTCCCCCAAAGATCGCCACAACGAGTTGTCTGGGTGTGTGGGCTCATTGGGGGTTTTGCCGTAATCACCACGCTTGGCAGGCGGGTTGGCGATCGCAGTTGATTTAACGTGCCTACTCGAAGGACGCTGCTGCCCATCCTCCCGCTAAACGTATAGTCGCCTTTTACGACACTTACAGGATGAGATGGGTTGGTGCGATTCGTAGCCACTAGGTAGGCACCACACGTTTACTTGCCTAAAAATATTCATAGGTTGCGAATTCGAAATTGTGTGTTAAAATATATTTTTATTCTTTATTCACAATCATGTACAGACTTCACGCCTTCGGTATTAAGATTTAAAGATATTTGACCAAAATCGATTTATATGGAGAAGAGACGAAACGTACTACCTATAGAAAACCATATCAATAGTACTACAGTATCCTATTTTACCTGATAGCCATAAGACAGGAGGGTTAAGTTTTTATATTGGAAAATTATGTGCGTGCGTTTTGGGTTGCATAGGGCCTTTGCTGCGTAAATAGTTTCATAGTCTTGGTTTCAGGAGGGTGATTGCTGTACGTTTCCAGCGCATAGGAGGGTGCCGATTATATAGTCCTTAAATAATTACTTAGCCGACACCAATGGTCTGAGGAGATTGCCTCTTCTTAAAGTTACCGACTAATCAGCAATCTAATTGCCAAAAGAAGAGATTATGGCTACATTTTCTCATTGCAGCCAGTTAGGAGGCATCTTTACTGATGGACGGATCCCGGAAGTCACATGTACGCGACATTATGGTGACAAAACTTTTAATTATATGCTAATGGTCCATCAAATCACTTGGTAATTAATAGGCACGCAATTATATATGTACATTTGATATTGTAATTACACTAGAATTTTTTAGTACTAAGCAGAAAAATATTAGTAATCGGACATGTTACGAAAATATTTTATGTACATATATGATTTCGCATAATGGATCCATTGATGGCTGTAATAAGTTATAATACTAAATATAAAATATAGGTAGCTACTACTTATTCCTGTAGTCATTGTTATATTTATGATTTA
Source organism: Diloba caeruleocephala (assembly GCA_947459985.1). Lineage (NCBI taxonomy): Eukaryota > Metazoa > Arthropoda > Insecta > Lepidoptera > Noctuidae > Diloba > Diloba caeruleocephala. The sequence goes on from OX381615.1 coordinate 17,942,996, forward strand.
ATAGGATTCATTGTAAGTACTTTGGTATCGTTTCCGTATCTTTTTTTACACAAATCTATTAAGATGATGTCACTGTTTGACACAGCAATGACAGTTGGCGCAAAGGGTCAGGGACTGGCTTCCTGTATTTTCCAGCACAACCACTGGGGCAGTCATCTTCGGCACCTAAAGGTAGGCTCCAGGTCCTCGTATATCACACGAGGATGACTATAAGGCGGCCCCCTCCCCTCCCCTGGGGGAATCAAAAAAGGATCCCCTGAAGCTTCCCTGTGCGCTGTGCTGTGATGCGCACACGGTGACACGTGACCACATGCGCGCTACCGTCTTTTCGTGGGTCGCTCAGTGTGGGCACGTAAATTCCCCAATCTACGCATCCGTGAACCCAGAGGCGCTCTGCCTTATAGCGACTGCAGGGGGTTTCAGACATATAGGAATTAAGCGCGAGGGCGGTTGCTACCCCCAGCACGCAATTCTTCATACTCCTTCTTCGAGCACGATCGTCCCTTTCCGATCCCTTTCTGCGGTCTCCTTCTGGACCATGACGCTCTCACGGAAGTAGACCACTGCATTCCAGTTTTCATGCTCTGCCAACATAGCCGACACTACTACCGGCAGAGAGAGATCTTGCCCGATTCGATTGACCAGGATCAGCCACTCGGCCATCCGCACAGGGCACACCTCGTACATGCTCGAGGTGTGCCCTGTGCGGTATCCTGGTCGCTATCATAATGGTGGTATTGTGCCGTGGACTCGCGTCCTATCCTGTGCAAGTAAGCACCGAAACAACCATGCCCGGTGAATACCTGCGACACGCTCGTTTCTTCTGACCCAGGCTCCAAAGAGCGGCCAGACGACCTCGATGACGCGTCCACAGGCGGTGACGCCACTTTACAAGTGTGCGCCCCTGAGCTAGCTGCCTCAGCCTGTCGAAAGCCTCTAAAGGCGCACCTTCGCCACTCTGGCGGAGGGAGCGTGTCTGATCGTAGACCCACGCATCCATCTCCATCAGGATGTCGAAAGACGGAAAACGTTTATAGTCACCTTAGCTAGAGACGGTGACCGCTTTTCAGTCACCCTTCGAAATGTATGTTTGTTGTTGTCCTCCAGATCCTGGAGCCTCCCTTTGGTGCCAAAGATGAAAACGCAGGTAGTTTTAGTTGGAGTATATATCCCACCGCCATTTCTCCGGAGGAAAATCCTGGAGGAAATCTATGATGGGTTTCCACGGGGTGAAAATAAAAAAGTACGAGCAAGGTTTATAGGATTTTTCTGTATGAAAATTCAATAACAACTCTAAGCTATTTACTGGGCCCGGTAAATGACGGTAGGCTCGCCTGCCTCTATACTGGAAACCACTACCGGTGAAAGAAATACTTTTCTGGTCTAAAGATACAATAAATAGTTATTCACAGGAATAAATATTATAATCTGTAGTAAATATTGGTCAGTTCTTGCAGAAACTAACTTAACTTGTACAAATACAGACAAATTAAACATCCCTAAAATAATAAAATATGTCCTTACCTGCCGATTGAGCAAAACCCAACACGAGCAACGTCAAACAAGTTACTTTGATCACCATTTTGAATTGAACACACAAACGTCTTCCCAAAGCAAGCAACGAATTGTACCTGAACTGAGAAGAGAGTGAGTTTATATACCAGGCGAAACGTTACTGCCGACCACAATGATTAAATAGGGACTTAATTTTAATATTACTGTTTATCATTTAGAAATAAATATACGCGTATTATATTATAATACTGTAACATGATGACTACTAAGCAGAGGGCGTGGCCAACGATCACACCACCGAGTGGTGCGAGCCTTCAGGCGGGGAGCGGATCACCATCGTGCAGACACTTTTGCTTGGACGGTCGGAGCGTGTGGACGTGCTAGGGACTAGTTATCATTAAAATTAATTGTTTAATGTCGTTAATTTTGTAGAGGACTCAGAATATAAGTTTTGTGTTTAGTTAGTACTTTATTTATTTAAATTTCACTCCTGGTCGATAATATCAGAAGTGGGATAGTGCCTCATTGCAACAAAATAAGTGATCTAGTTTAACTTTAACGTTTCCAGTAGTTTTCTTTTTTTTAGTTTTGAAGTCGAATAATGTCCGCACGACAACCTCGTTCTCGTAAACGCAAGCGTGAAACGAGCAAAGTTATGCTGGATGCTATCCTTGCCTGATTAAATACGCTTGAAGATTATTTTGCCGCACCACCACCGCCGTTCGGGCCATCTTTACAGGTTGCTTCGACATCCTCGGGGCAGGCACCGCAGCCGATACTACCCGCACTAACAAGCGGTGTAGCCACTGACGACATGCGTGATAAAGACTCGACGGTGTATCGTGGATCGGATTCAGTATCTCGGGAAAACGTTTCTACAGGCGGAGACACAACTGGCAGAATCGGAGGCTATCACTTCGCTAGTTAAAGTAAGGTCTAATAATTATTTTATTTCAAATTTTGACCCCCATGTTCACAATATCGACGTTTGGTGCGAGGAAGTAGATAAGGCTAAAGAAAGTAACGGATGGAACGATAACGAGTATTTGTCGCGAATCGGAAATTGTTTAAAGGGAGAAGCGCGTGTGTGGCAGAACGAGTGGTCTAGCGCCGACCGTTAATGGACAAATTTTAAACGAGAATTTAAAGCTTTATGCCCACGAACCGTCGATATCGACCATTCTTTACGAAGTGATGACCAAAGATTCCAAAAGTTATGTTACTTATGCTGAATATGCTAGGCGTTCGTTGTCAAGGTTTGGGTCTGGTTAAGGGATTGTCCGACGAATTAATCGTTGCGATAGTACTAAGGGGAATTACAGATCCTCATATTAAGGCTGCAGCCCCGAATGCTAAATTACAACCCAATGTCCTAGTACAACTTTGTCAATGTACATTAAGCCAAAAAATGATTTTAGATTTCTCATGCATCACGTTCTGAGCCGGGTTCTATGGTCCGATATGACGAGTCTAAGAAAGGGATTAGCGATTTAAAATGTAATTTTTCTGAAAAACTTGGGCATAAACGAATGGACTGCACCATTGTTATAGAGCGCGGTTAGGTAACACTTTGGGTCGTCGAGGCCCTCTGAAACGCAATCATGTTCGCCTTCCGTAAAAACATGTTCATTTTGTAAAAAGAATGGTCATGTTGTCAATGGTTGTTTTGCCAAACAACGTTCTGAATCGACTAATCTTAACCGACATAATGTAAACTTTGTAGAAAATTAGATAGTAGTGTCCCGAAATCGATATCCGAGGTTGCAAGTGCCGTAATCGAAGGTGTATCGGTAGATGTATTAGTAGACAGCGGTTCTTGCATATCAATTATATCGAATTCATGGTTAAAACATTTTAAAGCTAAGCAGAAACCGACCTATGGCGTTTTACGAGGTATACTCCCGAGACCTACGCAGCATTTTTTATTGTAAGTTACTGATATAATTATACTTTACTGTTATCATACAAAAACTTTGCTTATGGAAAAGTTTTGTTCACGTTGGTATCGAGTGTGACTCTCTACCACGGCAGATGAAATGTTCCACTGGAGCCTCTCATATTCACGTTGACATGGAGATGTGTTCTCTGTCACGATTAATGGATTACCTATTCGGAGTCTTTCCGTTTTCACGTTGGTATCGAGTGTGACTCTCTACCACGGCAGATGAAATGTTCCACTGGAGCCTCTCATATTCACGTTGACATGGAGATGTGTTCTCTGTCACGATTAATGGATTACCCATTCGGAGTTTTTCCATTTTCACGTTGGTATCGAGTGTTATTGCTCTACCATGGCAGGGCAGTTGGCTCGGAAGGGGCGCTGTCATGGTATACTAGTCACTACCATAGTAAAGACAACCGATCAGTTTATATTGTATGTATGAATGGGGGCCCTCGACAGATTGACTTTGAATGGAATTGTTAATAGTGTGAACATTTTACGTGAGAAGTGAATGTACTGTGATGACGCATGAAAACTTATTTTTGAAAGGAGTGTGCTTGTTACAAATTAAAAGGATGCATTCTAATATATTCCATTTATTTGCGCTTTTCAGCTGAGTCTGATGACTCGTTGTATGATGCATCGGTGGAAGCGCAGGCGGGGTCAAGTCGTGGACGCACAGGGTTGCGGACGAGGACGACCGCTCGTCAGGAGAGGCCGTGTAACATGATGACTACTAAGCAGAGGGCGTGGTCAACGATCACACCACCGAGTGGTGCGAACCTTCAGGCGGGGAGCCGATCACCATCGTGCAGACACTTTTGCTTGGACGGTCGAAGCGTGTGGACGTGCTAGGGGCTAGTTATTATTAAAGTTAATTGTTTAATTTCGTTAATTTTGTAGAGGACTCAGAATATAAGTTTTGTGTTTAGTTTGTACTTTTTTTATTTAAATTTCACTCTTGGTCGATAATAATACGGTAATTATGGAATATGCAAAAAATTATTTAATGCAATATCTGTATGATCTGCAAGTAGTTGTTTCGATACCGATATGAAGAAAGGACAATGCTCACTTTTCATAGAAGTTCTGGTCAACAGTGACCACTGATAAACAATTTCTGAAAAGATAGTTTACCTTATTATAAACTCCTTCTAGTACTTATGACTTAATAAAATAAGTCGCCGTCACGAAAAAATTAAACTTGCTTACATTTTATTTTTACCGATTTCAAAAAGGAGGAGGATTTCAATTCGATGCGTATTTTTTTATGTACGTACACCGATTACTCCGAGATTTGTCGACCGATTTGGGTAATTCTTTTTTTAACTGGTGCAAAATGCTTTCGAGTTGGTCCCATATACATTTAATTAACTTGATTAAGTAGTTTTTTAAATAGCTTCAATAAACAGGTTAATTTGACTGCGGTTATTTAGATTATGTCTTAATAGTTTCGATTACTCTCAGACCAGAGAACCGATTTGAGTCATTTTTATTTTTAGTGTTAAATACTGATACCAAATTGGAGAAAGTTCTTAAATATATTAAACTAAAAAGAAACAAATAAACCCTTTTAACAAAAAAAACACAGAGTTCAAAACGTATACTAAACTACACGATACTAAAATACTAAAACCAATGAAAGATTATTATATATAGGGTCTTACTTTAATAATGGAAAATATTTTAGGAGGTAAATCTATAGGTAGCAATGATGCGTTTTAGCAAAATAAATAAACGTAACATCAACCTTTATTTTATCAAATAGTACAGAGTAAGTAAATCTTTCGCCAGTCGAATGTTTGAGTATTGATTTATTTATTATTAGTAAAACCGATACTTGATATTTGAAATGAATTCTATACCATTCATAGAGCCTAGTCTTAAAATATTTTCCATTATTAATGTTACACCCTATATAAAGAATATTATTCTATAGATAATTTGAATAGTATTTGATTAAAACATTTTATGTAGTTTGTTACTCACATGTGATATGAGATCTCTTGTTCTTTATTTATTTGTGCTTGATAGTTTGTGCATTGTTATTACTTAAATAATACAGATTGTGACAGTGTGTGCTCGTTGTCCTGTATTGAGTAAACTGATTGTGAAGTGCTACAATTGGGGGAGCTTTGGTTCTTACTTTTGGCGCGCATGTAAAATATCTACCTCTTTTAATATATAATATCACTGGGCGATCATAAACAAAGATGTCTCGAGATAAGGTGACAGAAACAAAGGAATTTACACTAATAGTATAAATAAAAAATCAATCAAGTGCAACTCGACTACGAAAAAGTATGAAATAAGCAGTGAGAGAAGAAGAAGCACGACTGTCAGCCTTCACTAATGTGGCAATTTAATATTAAATATATATATATATATATATATATATATACTATCCAATTGCAATAACTCTGTTAATGTTTTGTATCTTTTCGCCGCCTGGCTTCAGATTTTAAACGATGGTTTTTTCTGATTTATACAAGTGTCAATAAATTATAAGCTAGAGTGCGAAAATCGTCTCCACATCAATTAACTCCTACGTAATTAATATAGGACAAGTTGTTCTCCATAATTAAACAGTTTATTCGATTAAAAAAATATGTATATTGATCATAAATATAAATAATTATGAATTTAAAGTATTAAAACTGAAAGTAAATGGCAACCCTAAATTATAACAAGTTGGCAAGTTGGAAAGTGAAAAAGTGTATAATCTGTGGTGAAACCCATAATGTAATTGTTGAATGCCGTGTGGTGCACACAGGGCACGCCTCGAGCCTGTCCTGGTCGCTTTCACAATGGTGGCATTGCGACGTGGTCTCACGTCCTATCTTGTGCAGGTACGCACCGAAACAACCGTGCCCGGTGAGCACCTGCGTCAGGCGGTAGGATACGCGCTCGCTCCTTTTGAGCCAGGCTCCAAAGAGCGGCAGGACGGCCTCCACGACGCGCTTGGTCACAAACTTCATCCGCAGGCGGTGACGCCACTTGCTAAGTGCGCGTCGCTGAGCTAGCCGCCTCTGCCTGTCCAACGCCCCTGGAGGCACGCCTTCGCCGCTCTGGTGGAGGGAGCGTGTCTGATCGTAGACCCACGCATCCATCTCCGCCAGGATGTCGAAAGGCGAAAAACGCGCCAGGAGAGTTGCCGCCTCGTAGGATACTGTTCGGTATCCTCGTGCGATCCGGATAGCCACTCTGCGCTGCAGACCGTGAATTTTGGTTCTGCAGCGCTGGGCGCCTGATAGTCAGGCTGACCATACAGGCGCCCCATGCCACGGACCGCAGAGACGGCTTATAAAAGTACCTAGCCGTTCTGTTGCGTTCTAGTGTTATGACTATATTAATTTTCTGTTTAAACATTATGAAGCCATCAGCTGATATAATTTGTCTTATTCGCCTTATGCATATTTTTTTGTGTATTTATATTCTTACATTCACCTGTACTTTTTTTTAATGCTTACTTTCGCCTGTACCTATTCCGATCTAATTGTGACGAACACGCACCACCTTCATTAGCGCACCGGTAAATCTCGTTGCACACGCTTTCCGGTGGTCACAATCAGATGCTCGGAATCAGTAACACGCTGGACATGATTTCCAGGGTGTCACGTACCGGGTACACCACACCACGCCAGCTAGAAGTAGGTACTGCCCATCTAGCACCGGCCGATGCCTTCCTATTGGTGACCTTGGGACACCATCTCCGGGCCCATCATCGCACGCAGTGTCAATCACCACTCCCACTGCCAATCACGGGTATTTGAACCAGGAGTGCACCGCTGCGCCTACCAGCCTTGGAAATGAAATAAAGAAATGTAACAGTGACGGGCATCTGACCACACACTGTTCTCTTGTTCTTTTTGTTTTTTTAAATATATATGTTCACGCTGGGTGATGAACTCTTTTATTTTCACACCCACAACGTAACAACTATCATCTCCGCCCTCAACGCTTTCGATGTGTTTTTTCTGATGAATAACCCTAAATATTGGGTGTATGCATCTGAGCCACACATGACTCATTTGTATGGCAAAATAGTGAAATTCGAGAGCATCTGGAGAGTCTGTCAATGAATACTGATGAAGTAGCTATGCTATTGGGTGAGTTTTATTTGTTCAAATTTAATTTGAATAAAATCTTTTCTTTATTATTAATTATCTTTATTTTTATGACTTATTTGATCATGTACTATAATGGCTCTAATAGAATATTTATGATTGCAGGAGACTCTTTAGGACATTTTTAATGACCCCAGTGGATGGAGCTTCAGATGACTCACCAGAAGGATATTATAATACCATACAAAAAAGGGCACGCTCAACCATTTAACGAACAAGCTTTAATATCGTTGAAGCTTTAGTTCTTGAAGCTCTAATATCGTTGCATTGTATGAATCTGTGAAAGAATCTGTGAAAACTTCTAAAAATATGGACTGTATCAGATAAGGTCACATTATTGTATAGATGATACAATAGTATCACATTACCAATCGATGATTAAAGCAATATTATAGCGTTTCATGATTTACGCACTTACGCATTTTTTTATATAATTTGTAGCTATAAGTCTCATAAGCAGACAGCTGCGTCATTCTTCGGAGAATTTAAACAAATCAATTAACTCAACCTGAAGTTACCAAAATAGCTTTATGAAACTCAAACTAGAGTTCTGCAATAAAGCGATGTGACAAGAGATATTTAAACAGCATTAAATGTTCATTACTGAGGATGGGAAATAAATTTATGATTTGCCGGTGAATTCTTACTATCCGTAAACCATACAAACATTGATCCTTTGCACTTTCATCGTATAATTATATAACTTTCATCCTCTTTAAATGTACATCTGTCTACGCCTACTGACTCAGAAGAACGAAGTCAGAAGTATTATCTTGATAAGTAGGTATTTGTAAGTAAACAATGAATATTAAAACAACTAGTTTATTGACTCGCAATAATGAAACAATTAAATTAATAAAACAGTAAGGCATCATATTTTATACAATGGCTATATCTCCAATCGGCAGCGTGTCGAAAAAATTGACAATACTCTTGAAAATCTTACTAGCGGCAGCATCTACCACAGGCTTGCCGAATTCGGTCGCAACTTGTTTCCAGTTCTCATTCAAGAACTTAAGCATACTGTCACCTAGAACACAAATAAATGACGAATCTTAAAATAACATTTATCGTCACTTCGCATGTGAACATGCTCTTCGAGCCGAATCGCCGAAGGGCGAGCACTGATTATCTTATAGCGTTGTACAGCTCCTCAGCGTTGGATGTAATGAAGAAGTTGGATAGTATTGATTACAACTATACTCACTAAGTTCCTTATTGCCATTGAAAAGGTTAGTCAGGTGGTAATGAGCTCCCTCTTTCACTTCGAATTCTAATTCGTACTTCTTTGCCTTGATGTGGTCCTTGCCGTCGGTTCCTTTCACCGTATCGTAATAGATGTGCAGCTTGATTTGAAGGTGGTCTGTAAATAATAATATAATTAGTGGATTTTATTTTCTCGTGGCCTTTGGGTGATTAGATTTATAGCATAGAAGTTATACATTTACTACGGGTACTACAAATATATCTGCATTTCCATCAGGCATAAAGAAAACATATACCCAACTCCATTGGGCTAATTTTGTACTTTGAATTACTTGTAAAGGTTTTAATGGATGACATGAGTATTATTGAAAACATCTATTTTAAAATATTTAAATCATTGTTATTATTGTAGCGCACCCGATATATGTGAAATGTAACTGATGTCGAACGGAAAAATTATGTATTTTGAATTAATAGTAATGAGTAGGTAACAGGGAATACCGAAGTGTTCATTTTATTTTCTACAGTGGCTCTGAAACTATTATTAAGTCAGAAGACAGTTATTACTTGCATTAAACTACATGTAGCTATAGTATGATGTCTAAATAATATTAATTCGCATACCAGAAATGGTCAATATGTGGCAGCTTAAAATCTTTAAATACCATCTTTGTACCCATATTTTAGCGAATAAATGACTATGACTTTGAAAAAAAAAAAAAAATCAGGAAATAAAGTGAAAACTTATTTTGGCGCGTTAGGAGATTTAATCTCATCTAATAATATGCGTACCGCGCTAAAAGAAGTTTTCACTTCAAGCGTCTCGTAACGGTGTCGCGAGTCCAGAGATTTTATCTCATATAAAAATATGCGTACTGCGCTAAAATAATTATTCACTTCAAAAATGTGTACATTTTTGCCTGAAAGCGGCTGTAGTTTTCCATAAATCGCTGAAAGACTTACATGCCTAGTCAAATATAAACACGAAGTTTATCAACTATGCATGAAATATTCAGGGAATGAAATACAAAGGAAACAATCAGTAGAACAAGCCCAACGTAGTCGGTGCGTGCGAACTACAAAAAATAATCGGATCAACTCGCGGATTATTTTTATATAAAAATATACTTACTGAGTTTCAGCTTAATTTGACCATCACCGGTGATGGGCAGAATCAAGATACGTCCATCAGCAGTGTAGTGACCTTTAATGGAGTTATTCATGTGGTAATCGATATTAATGACCTTCTTCTTGGTGTCCCATCTGTAACCAAATAGATAGTCATCTCTTACTGTTGGAAAACAATAGAAATCTGGAGAAAAGTTTTTACGTGGATTTTTAATTGACATAAGCCACTTACAAAATATCTGACAAAACTAATAGATATACGCCATTTCAGGTTTTTCCAGAAATCGACTTTCAACCCAAACCTTCCATAAAAGACGAATAAGAAATTAGCCTAAGATGACCGGTAACCGTGTTGTTCGGAAATTTAAATTTTTGCCTTCTACAGTGTCACACACGTATTCATAATTTCGAGAAAAATGTTCTCATAAATATTTTAACATTCAAAAGTAACTGAGTTTCTTACCCATTCTATTCCATAGGATACATCCCTGAATGCGGCATCTAAAGTCTCCACTAAGAATTAGTGCCGGTGTAAATATAATTAAAACCTTTTAATCTTTTATCTCTTTATCTTTTACACCAGTAGCTAAGCGCCTGCTTTTTGCAATATATGTCAGAATAGTCACATACAAGGTGAGTGTATGTGACTATTCTTTGTAGCGGTCTATAAGAAAGTATATATTCAGCAGAGGACGTCCGAAACCTTTACGAAGACTGCGAAACACTGAGTTAAATCTTGAGCTTCAATCGAATTATCATGGAATACTCACTCAACGTTTTCCAAAACAACATCCTTCATTCCCTTCAAATGACCGTCTGTTAAGGTGAACTTAAGACCAGCTAACTCGAAGTTTAAATCGTCCATCACCAGGGGGTCTAGCACTGCAACCTTGTTTTCCGGCATTCCCGACATGAATATCGGTGCCATTTTCTGGAACGCCGTTTTCAAACATGCAGAGTCGTCTAGCTTACATTTTTCCACTGGTAAAACTGTGAACAAAACATAAAATTATTTTATTAAATGTATTGTTGAAAATATATCGATTTTAGAACATACTGATGAAACTTTTTACAGAATCGATATATTTTGATAATTTTTATCAATCATAACATATCATATAGATCAAGATCATGTGATCTCGAATACTCTTACTCTTTATATAAACTATTGTTGTACTTGTTGTTATTTCTTTCATAGTAATATCTAACGTCATTCTGCACTTTAAATAAGAAACTCTGTGCACTTCGTGAGTATCTGTTTAAATTTCTAAATCATATTTGATACGTAACGTACGTCCGAATTTGGATACGTATTGTAAGTTGACTTATGAATAGTTAATTATAAAAAAATCTATTTTAAATATCCTATTATCCGCAGAATCTGCCTTTTATCAAAAGAAAAATATTTTTCACTTTTAAAACTGGAATAACGGTATGTGACAGCAACTTTCATAGATTGCGAATTTGACAGGATTATAACAGGAAAATATGTATTTCATTATTATTTATTCACAAAAATTTACATACTTTATGTCTTAAATGTCGGTATTAAGTTTTTAAGGATATTTGAGCAATCCACGGGAGGAGATGGAGTGGTGCTTTATTCTTAATCCAGAAACCACACGGAAAGGGGTAGCATCATTCATAAAATCAGAAAAGAAAATTCAACAACTTACGTATAAAAGATTAAATATCGCATAAAAATAATAATTTCATACATAATATATGTAATAAACATATTATTGTTAGTAGGCTCGCACCCTTCACGTGCCGCCGTGTGCGCAGCACAGCGCAAAGTAAGATTTGAGGGATCGTTTACAATCCTCCCCGAGAGTGCCTGGAGGGTGACCTTTACAGCCGCCGTTCCTCCGCTAGAGTGGGTGACCGCTTTACAGTCATCCCCCCGCGATGTGCCTAAAGGCGTGGCATCAATGGGTGGCTCTAGTGTGATGTTATGAGGACCTGGAACCCCCTTCGGCACCGAAGATGACCGCTCCAGTGGTTTTAGCCGGTAGGAGTCGGCATACTCCTTCGCCCTTCCCCGGGGCGAAGAAAGTTCATGTGGAATCTCCACTGGAGATCAACAATAAAAAAGTCTCACACCTTACTAAATGGTACTTAATACCGCTACCGGAAAAAGTGCGGAATGAGCTCCCGAACATAAAAGATTCCCAGGTGACCACAGCATAAGGTTCTTTGAAAAGGGCGTGGAAGAATTTTTAAATATACGCCAACCGGAAAAATTTTGCTTTCCTGGTCAAGATATTAAATAAATATGTATCTAATCGAACGAAAAACAAAAAAGTAATCCTAAGTGTATATTGTAGTAATTTTTTCCATAAACTACTTATAGTTTTATTAACTCATTACCATCATTCGTCCGTTAAAGTTCATTGCTGAAAATGGGCCCCTATATGATCACTACAATGAACGGCGACAAGGGATATAGCCATAACCACCACGCTTGGCAGGCGGATTGGTGATCGCAGTATTTTGTTATTAGTAGAGGAAAGTAACCAAATATGGAATAGTATCTTAATATGGAATCCCACCATTTCTCAGAAACAAACAGTTCTAGACACGATACACTGCCATCTGCCATCTATTTAATTGAGTCACTTTATTGTTGCTCTCACTTCATCGTGTCAGTCTTGCGAGCGCTGTGCCTATCGCAGACCCTTTTTTTGACGACGCTCGAAAACTTTTTAAGGTACGTAAAACATCGGTATTTTTCGTTGATTAGTTACCTTTTACTATAGCCATGGATAGAGAGGAGTGTTCTTCTATTTACCTAAATTGGAAACTTTCAGATATTTTTCATATTTACCTTCTCGTAATAAATATCATAGAAATAATTAAATATCCCTATAATAATAAAAATATATTCTTACCTGCTGATTGAGCATAACCCAACACGAGCAACGTCAAACATGTTACTTTAATCACCATTTTGAATTGAACACAAACGCTTTTCCAAAGCAAGTGACGAACTGTACCTGAACTGAGAAGAGAGTGAGTTAATATACCAAGTGAAACGTCACCGCTGAACATAATTATGCATGGACATACATTTAATTTAATTGAAGCAATTTGTTATTGTAATGGAAAAATGCGTAATATTTATTATGGAATATAAATAATGTAACCAAAGAGTTTTTATGCAATATTTGTTTCATAATTTAATATTTGTATGCTTCCTGGATATTAATGATATGTGATATTTTATATCAGCCGAAGGTAGTCCACTCCTGAACAAAAGCCTCCCCCCATAGATATTACAATATCTGCCATGCCGCTTGCTTCCAACCACTCTTTGCTACCTTCACCAGATCGTATGTATATTTCATTGGAGGCAATCCCACGCTGCGTTTTCCGGTACATGGTCTCTACTCAAGAACCTTTCTGCCCCTATAGCCATCAGTTGTACGAGCTATGTATCATTCATCATATCATCCAATTCATCACTGCTAAACAAAAGCCTCCCTCACTCATAGATTTCCACAATTGTGTCGTCTTTTCGGGGGAATTTGCCAATACTCACTAAAGCACTCTTTCACTCGCAGGCAGGTTCAGTTTGATTACTGTTCCATATAAGATATGTTGCTGCCCATCTCTCTGGTTTAGAGTCTCTTATTCGCATCCACAGGAGCAGATGGAGTGGGCTGTATTCTTAATCCGAATACTATACGGAATTGCCCAGCTCATTGCCATAATCCATGAATTTAATCAGCATTACCATCATATCAGTCAAATGACTTCCATTGCTGAACAAAAGCCAACTCATATTTCCACAATTGTGTCTTCACTGGGAGTCTTCAGGGGGAGAATTTGCCAATACTCACTACGGTTGGCAGGCGGGTTCGTGAGCGCAGTTTCGGTTAGTCCACAGAAGAGATGCTACCGCCCATTCCTCTGGTTTAGAATCCCTTAGTCGTCTTTTACGACATCGTAAGAAGCGACTAAGGGATTATGCGATCAATAAGACATCGATGTTGTAAAAGTAATAGTAAAATATAGCCCACTATATTCTTATTCCTAACACAGGAAATTGCCTCGCTCGTTGACATAAACCATGAACTTCAATGATCATTATCATCGTTTCAGCCAAATACAATGCTTTACAAAGGCCTCTCGCATTGATTTCCACAATTATGTCATAAAACTTATCAGATCTAAGGTATAGGTGTATCTCAAATTTATACCCCTGACAATTATCTATCTACACAACAGAAGGTATAAGTTATTCGTGCCGCTGAGCCGTACAGTACAGTGGCCCGAGCCAGCTCGCCAATACCACTACCATGTCCGCTGCCAAGGCTCACCTGAATACCGATCCTTAGTGTGTTCTTTTTCTGTTGAATAATTATTATTAATGCTTCATTACCGAAGATATATTTTTGTGTTTTCGTGTTGTTTCCGGAAATGAATACATCACCGTTCTCCTCCCGTGGGCGCCGTGAAAAGCGACTAATAGTTGATATCAAGAGGATGGGTAAGGGCATCCTCTAGTGGCTGATAACAATACCTTTCGATCACGGATCCGTGCCTGCGAAGCGTGGTGATTTTAGCAATGTTTTTTTATAACCGCTCATTATAGTGATCACTGTCATTTTAGTGAGAACACTGTTCAGTAGTAGACGTTTACAGGCTGATGTGTGCAGCGGTTGAACTTTTGTGGGTTTATTCTAGATACTTTAAAGTAAAACCAAAATGATCTTTAGTTTAACTATTATTTATAAAGTAATTAAGCTTAAGCTTTAAAAATGCAAAATATGCACATTTGCCTTTTTTCAATAAATTCTTCGGAATGTTGTTGTTGTGCTCTAGGAACGAGACTGCTGCCAAAACGGCAAGTCTTAGAATTTCTATCTGTTTGTATGTTTCTATGTTTGATGAGAACGCAGCATAGAATTAATTTAAATTTGGCAAAAATGTCTGTTACATATTTGATCAGGCTTATAGATTACAAATCACTACGCTTTTGTGCATTAGAAGTGAGTAGTATAACAATGTCTACAATGTTTTGTTGTACAATGAATATTATGAAAAATTCACACAAGCGAACACATTCGTTATCAGTACGTAATAAGAATTCACGATTTTAAGGTAATATCGGGTCTATTCGCACAGAATAATAATAATAAGAATTATTTAAAAAAAAAACCATCACGCCATATCTAAAGGGAGTTAAACGACAAATTTTATGAATAAGAACGCTTATTATGCTTTTTAAACTAACACGCGGGTTTTGATTGTTTTGTTCTCAGGATAAAATCCACCCTAAATCTTAATTTTATTAAGATTATGTTTGGCTTCAATATTATTCTCTTAAAATCAATTTCTATATTAAATATTGTCTGGTCAATAGTTGATTTTTTATTAATTATTTAATATGTTATTGTGTATTATGAGACGGGCGTAAACAGTAAGTCACAGCGTCATGGGTTCAAGGCAATTATAATAATAACAAGCAACAAAAAATGTCGCTAGCAGTTCTTTACTTCGGACTAAGTCATAAGTTTTCATTTGTATTTCGCATAAATTGTCATCCTGAAATTAAAATATTAAAACTACGTATGATTTAATAAAGCATTTGTTTTTAATGGAGTGTTTTATCTATTTACTAGTGAAAAACGATTGACTTCGGTACCAAAAGTTCTTTTGAATGCTTATTGTTCATTTTCGTAACTGTTGTGTCCCCTCAGCATAAAGCGTGATAAAATATTTGTGTTGTTATAGTTAAATAAAGGATATTATATTCTATTTATTACATTTCTGGATTGCTTAGCTTTTAATGATTACATTTATACAATTTTAATAGTTATTTTACTAACTAGATGGTGTTACTGTCGAATTAGATCACGTATTGGTTTGTTGACAAAAAGTGATGTTAAGGGTCAGATCAGATTAAACGTGGTTTATTTATTAAAGTGTTATTACAGTGAGTGATCTCACTGGTAGCATCGGCAAGCAGATCGCCTGCAATCGGTAAGCTGTATCTTCACTTGAGGCTTGCGCGGCCTGCTCGCTTGAAGTACGCTGTCTGTGGGATGGGAGGATGACAGTGGCGACCGCACTTGCGAAATTTATCTTGATATTATAAAAGTATACAACACACGATTTGAGGCCCTAATTCAAACGACTTTTTTTTTAATACGTTGCCCCAGCCTGCGATTTCTCCTGTGTCGTGGGTGCGCTTACAGACATAAATTCCACACACAATACACCCAGACCCGGAACAACTACCTGCAGATCATACAAACATTTGTTCCGTGCGGGAATCGAACCCGCGACCCGGAGCGCAGCAGCCGACTGTGTCAGCCACTGCACCAACCGTGCCGTCAAAATGAGCGATGTAGTTATAGTAAAGCCTATGGGTTGTGTCATTCGGAGATATTATAATTCCTCTACACCTATTACACGTTCCTACTAAAAGCTCAGGTCATAATTGCGTGTTTTCAATAACATGATGTAGATTTCCAAATACAACGCGTGCGAAGCCGCGGGCAAAAGATAGTAACAGTATAAATGCCTTATAGAGGATACTTTAGTTTTTAGAACCGTAGTTTAATTCTCTGTGTGACCTACTTTCATGGGTATCAAAGTAACAGTGTCACTTTTAGTTCGGAATACTCAGCAATAACTCAGCGAAAAATTATCGTAGCAGATTCACCAAAAACTCAAGTGAAAGAAGAAAGAAATCTTTATGACTAATTACTGCAAAGAATCCCAATTCTGTGGACCTTTTTAAAGTCAACCAACAATTTAGATTTTTTTGTAATTCCTCCACTCCGGGGAATGACGGAGGTTTCTTTTACCGGCTAAAACAGGTCCACGATACAATCACACTAGAGCTGTCCATTGGTGCCACGCCTTTAAGCACATCTTGGAGGGGATGGCAGAGCACTTGTCGAATGTGCTGTGGAGTATCCTGGTCGCTATCACAGTGTAATTTCGTGCGGTAACCTCCATCCTATCCTGTGCAGGTATGCACCGAAAGTACTGTGACCGGTGAGTACCTGCATCAGATAGGTGATGCGCTCGCTCCTTTTGAGTCAGGCTTTGAAAGGCGACACGACGGCCTCTATGACGCGTTTGGTCGCGAAATGCAACCTGAGGCGTTTTCTCCACTTCTCGAGTGCGCGCTGCCGAGCCAGCCAACTCAGACTATCAAACTCCCCTGGAGGCACGCTTTTGCCGCTCTAGCGGACGAAGCGTCTCTAGTTGTAGACCCATGCACCGGTCTTCGTCAGGACGTTGAAAGGCGGAAAGCGTGGCAGGAATGTTGCCACCTTGTAGGATACCTTACGTTACCTTCGTGCGATCTGTATACTCTGCGCTGCAAACTATGAAATTTTACTCTGTAGCGATGAAACCTTAACACTGCCGAGGGTTATTTTACGTTTATAAGCATAACTTAAAAAAATAATAGGCACTAGCCATTTAAAAATAATTTTAACGTCTTATTGTTTCCAGCAGATTTCTCGTCAGTATTCTAAATTCAAAATAAAAACAAAAGAATGACGGAGGCAGTATAGTTGAATTTTATTACGATAAACTTTCTTCTGTACCAAGACTTAAAATGGTTTAGAATAAAAATATTTTTTTACTTAGTTTAAAATATACCATGCAACGCCGACATTTAACTATAGAAAATATGTTATGGGCAAAATTTGTATTCTAATGAAATTTATAAAAATATTATATCTTTCTACCGTTTACCTATTTTATTGAGTACTTAATTGTTATAAAAAATTCAAAAACTTTATACTACTCACAACAACATTTTGAATTGAACTTTTTCTTTTTCACTACAAAAGATTATGGTAATTTTGTATTTTCAGTGGACTTTATTCAGCTTTATTTCAGCCTAATAAAGTCCACTCGATAGGACAAAGATTGCCACAACGATATGTCCGTGTATGTTATGTGCTCAAATCGTATTGGTGCTACAAAAATAAAACTGTTACGAACTGAAAATGAATCCAATCCAATCAGCACACCTCTGATATTCCCTTAGTCACCTATTACGACACCCATGGGACATATATGGGTATACAGAAAACAGGGGCACACGGAAAGACATACCTAAATCATAATGAATTGATGTGTTTAACTTATGATGCAAAAATATCTGTGGCAATTAAAACAAATTATCTGCTTGCTTTGTAATGTCCTCATGACGACACACTACTACCTTGGTCCAGGTCACTAAACTTGAATACAACGGAAAAAATCTCGAACTTGGAAACGGTCGCTCCATTTTTGTCATTCATGAAAAAGTTAAAGCACAAATGTAACATGAGTAAATTATTGACAGCTTTGGGTGCTTTGCTTTCTTTCATGTTAAAACGGACTAACATTTTATCGCGTGGCTTCCAAAAACGTAAACGTACGTATCTACTTAAATTGATTGTATATAGTTTTAGATAATGGTGCAATTCATTACACATTCTGTTAAAAATATATAATGAATTGCAGCTAGAAGAAAGAATTGCACGGTTCTACATACTGCTGTCTTTTTTGATTCGATAGCATTCAGGGCCTTTGCACAGTAAAAATCATCAAAAACTTTAAAACATGTTTCTGTTCCATCTCGGCATTATATCAACAGGCCTTTACAGACGGGCTGTATGTGTTTATATCTCTTTTTTCGGTCCTATGCCCATTGATATGACTGCAGTATTAATATTTTATTTTGACGCAGTTGGGACACGCCAACCGACGTCGCCTTACAATGTTGACGTTAATTTTTTATTGTGTTTATCCATGCGATCGAGATTTTGATGCTAAATTGTATCAAAAGACCAGATATTATTTTTACTATTATTTGATTGGATTGGGACGAGAGTTTGTTATGTCCTTCAGTGTTATAATGCCATGTTAAATATAATATTATCCTGCGGTTATCTGATTATAGATGTCTATGCTTAATGGCATAAGATTAGATTGATAGTAAAACGTTATATTTTACTTTATTGGCATAGAATAGCACCATCCTATCTCATCCGTGGCTGTCATAAAAGGCGTTCTTTTTTTTAAAATTCAATTTGATGACTAGACAAGCATATAATTCACCTGATGGTAAGCGTCACGCCTGCCCATGATAACCAGTATGCCAAGGGCTAGTCCTTCGCGGCATTACACTGCACTGTCACCTCGAGACGTGAAGTTATTTAGTCTGCTATGGCCAGTAATTTCACCAGCTATAGTGCCCTTCTAACTGGAGCACAGTAAAGTTTAAACACTACTGCTCAGCGGCGAAGATGGTATAAATTCATCATAAACTTCCTCCGCCCCGTATAGGCATGCCGGACTCCTACCGGCTAACACCACTGGGGCGGTTCAGCACCTACAGCCGGCTCCATGTCCTCGGATGATCACATTAGAGCCGTCCACTGGTGCCACGGCTATAGTCACATCTCGGAGAGGGTGACTGTAAAGCGGTCACGGATATAAAAGAGTAAATTTTATATTTTTAACTACACTCGCACATATTAAGTCTACAAAGTTGTTACAAAATTAAAATATATATAAAATAAATAACATATAGTTACCAAAGCTGTAAATAATATCGTGTTGGATATTGTAAATATTACATGTCAATAAAATGCCAAATAGGCCAGAAAGGAGCTACATCGGACTCAAGGTAAAACACAAAAATAAAAAACACCACAATTAAAAAATAGCTCAAGGCAACGGAAATAGCTAAGAAAATACTTAGTATAAAGTGGAGATGGGCTGGACATGTCCAACGAGCAACTGGCAAGAGATGGTCAAACATCGTAACAAATTAGTACCCAATAAATAAAGACGTAGACCAGGAAGACCAAATAAAAGATGGAGTGAAGACATCACCATGGTAGCTGGAAGTACATGGAGCAGAATTTCCAAAGAAAAGAGTTATGGAAACAGTACAGAACCCTCTTCAAAAACATCAAGTGTCAAAGCAAAACAAAGATATGAAAAATTTAAAATGCATTTTGATAATTCGGCAATATTGAGTGTATCAAAGCCATAGTATACACATTTTATTAGATCAGCGAGTTTATTGTAATATCAGGAGGATATTCACTTAGGGAGCAATTTAAAGAGATTAATATAATTACCGTTCCATCCCAATACATTTACGAAAATGTTTTGTATATTCATAAAAATATCTCTCTCTTTGTAAAGAACAGTGATATCCATAGTACGTATCGGCGATAGGCGATACTAGGAACAAACACAAACTACACAAACCACTAGGGTCCAGAAAATAAGCAAATCATTTAAATGTCAATGTGTACGTTTTTAAAATAAACTCCCAAGCCATATTCAAAAACTAAGCGTTAATAAATTCAAGTCCACTGTAAAATAGAAGCTGTGTAGAAAAGCTTTCTATAACGTAACAGACTATATGGACGACAAAAATGGGGATTTAGAGTGCCGTCTGCTGGGATTGGTCATCTTAATGCTGTCATGACAATTGAATCAAAAACTCTGGTAAATATTTAAATCAAGCTTGTTTAGTGTATACTTTTTAAGAAGTTTAGACTCTTTTCTCCTACATTGTCCTCACATTACCATCATTTCGATAACATGTACCAATATGATTTTAAAAGAGTAACCATGGAGTTTCATTCCCGTTCTTCTCCATAGGAAATCTACACCTTGGAACGAAGCAACTAAAGTCTTGACTATTCATAAGTGCCTATAAATGGTTTTAAATGAATAAAATATTTTTATCTTTATCTTTATAACCAGGTTATAAAGGACTAAATCAACCAGTATCGGGGCCTGATAAAGTTATGTCATGTAAATAGTATTTATTGGATAAACGTATGTATGTAATATGTTATTGACATGGCTCCAGCAAAGCAACGTATCTTTGTATTATAAAGAGTAAATAAATATATTTATTCTAAGAGAAATACTATTATGAAGCGCCACCCCGTGATCCTGGTACATATACTGTGTGCGTATATATTTTTATTTGAACCACCGTTCTCACAAGTTATGTGAATTAAGTTTAATCAACATTCACAACACATACAGACCCTTATATTTAACCACAAACAAATGCCGTACGCAAATTGATTACCAACTTGGTGAAACAATTACTAAAGTTAGGGAGTTGAAACCATTGGGCAATAAGGTGAACGTCTCGTCAATGTCCCAGCCCCTATTCTATCGATGTAACGGACGTTGATTAATACGCTCACCCTACCTTGAAGGCTGTACGTAATTAGTAGAGATAACGTTTTATCTTGCACAACTATCGGAAACTGACGTCAAGGGATTGTATTCATGTGATGAAGTTAACACATTTGTGTTTTGAGTCCTAAGGAGGTTTCTATTAGGTGATGACTAGTGATGTCACTGTGTTTACCGACAAAGCAGAGGTAAATAAACAAATAACCATAGGTTGGTTACTTGTTCAACGCCGTTGTATTTCCCATTGGTACTCAAATTACATCTTAAATTTTCACGCTTTGAGTCATTTTCTTTTAAGATCCATAGATAAAAAAGATGTAATAATAAATTCTAAATTCTAAATTCTTTATTGTACACAAACACAAAATACAGTGAAAATACAATTGGAAATTACATGTACAAAGGCGAGCTTAACTCAAAATTGAGTTTTCTACCAGCAAACCTTTGAGTGAGAGAGAGATATGGCAAAAAGCTTAGAGGTTAAGTAGAGTGTACACTATTTATAGAAGCAGAAATACAATGAACATTAAATGTATAACTTATACAAATATAACCAAATTGCAATTTATAGATACACATTAAAATACATATTAATATATATGTAGGTATATACATATACAATATCCAACCATACGTTATTTAGAAAGAAGATGCTTCTTAATTCTGCTCTTGAAAACGTCCAGAGAAGGGCTATCGCGAAGAGGATGTGGAAGAGAATTCCAAAGGCGCACTGCGCGAATTGTAAAGGATCCGTCATAACGGCTTGAGGAGTGACGCGGAGTTCGAAGGAGAAGAGAAGAAGCCGTGCGACATGGTTCGCCCCTAGGGACTAGATACTCGAAGCGTTCACGAAGATATGCGGGAGAATTAGGATTATGAAGTATAGAATAAAGAGAAGACAGAATGTGCGAATCTCGACGCTGCCGAATCGGCAACCACTCCAGCTTCGCCCGGAACTCCGACACATGGTCGTATTTCTGGAGGCCAAAGATGAAATGGATGCAGAGGTTCTGCAGGCGTTCAAGTTTGTTAAACAGTTCTTCAGTTGCATCGAGATAGCAGATATCAGCATAGTCTAGAAGTGGAAGAAGAAGTGATTGCGCAAGAGTAATCATTGTATGATGCGGCAGGAATTTTTGGAGACGTTTAAGAGACTGAAACGAGCAAAACACCCTCCTGCTTACTGCTGAGATGTGAGTATCCCAGGAAAGCTTAGAATCCATAAATACACCAAGGTTCTTAACACTTTTAGAATAGGCAATGGGAATCGAATCATACACAACCGGTGGGAGACATTGATGATCCAAGAGGTTGAACATATATCTGCCACCAATAATGAGAGCTTGAGATTTAGCTGGGTTAACCAGCAGACCAAAAGATTTAGCCCACTTACTGATATTTTCAAGATCATTATTGATGGCAAAAATAGCTTCCGTGATTTTCTCTACATTAAAGTGGCGATACAGCTGTAAGTCGTCTGCATAGAGATGAAAGTGAGAAGACAAGACCTTTGTGATGGCGTTTATAAAAACGGAGAAGAGAAGAGGAGAAAGAACGCCACCCTGAGGTACACCCGCAGCTAAATCACACCATTCAGAGGAGGCCTCATCTGAGCGAACCGACTGCGAGCGACCCCGAAGGTAAGAGTTAAATTAGAAATAATGATAATTATTGTTACCTGAACTTTTTTTTTTTGTACAAGACTAAGCAACGAACGATTCAGATAATACACAATATCTACATTTTTTCTCAATGTATTTACTCAATGTAATGCATACAATGCATTTTGTTTCTCTCCACAAGAAAGTTATAATATTAATGGAACAATAATTGTAACAAAGTTCCATCGTATAAAGATTTATCGAGGTCGACCTCCCTATGAAAAGGAAATCGAAAACCCAAATAATATATTGTTAGTATTATATGTCGACTTGGTTTTATCAAGCTGTATTTATTAATATTATACATATTTATGTAACGTTCCATACGTTGAAGAGCAAATAAATAAACATTTTTACGAAACGAAAAGGCGTGTTAAAATTTGGTATTTATTACGTAAATATTAAAAAATAAACTTGGTCTGGCGAGAGACTGGGTGGGAGCCTGGGTGCCGAAATAAACCGAAATGTCCAATGTTATGGCGCAACTTTAGAGTGGCCTATATACAGAAGTTGACATGGCAGTCTCACTACCGATAGTGATTACGATAGTCAGGTTGAAATTAACATTTCTATGATATTTTCTACTTGATTTTGTTTTTATTGGTAAAAACGAATGGCAGGTGCAGGACACGTTCTCTTGATACGTCCGGGGGGAAGAGCAGTTGTCGGGCCGGTGCACCCTGGGCACCGGGCAATAACTACTCCACTTTTTGGAGGACCTTATTGCCCGGTGGCTAATATTCTGACAGGGTCGGGCCCAGTTTTTGGGCTGTAGGTAGGCCGTAGCGTGCTCCTCCGTTTTCGGAGAAGCATGGGCGGGCTAGCGGCGGGCTCGGTGTGCACTCACCCTGCCCCGAGCAGGTAGTGGGAGGACTCCCCTTCCCTGCCACCGTCGATATCGTAACCTCGGTTGGAGTGTCGTGGTCACGTCTCGCGGCTTCGACCGGGACCGAGGATCTTGGCTTAACCGCCCGGATCGCGAGGAAGAAGGCCTCTATAAAAAATTCCCCGAACCCAAGCTAGCGTGCGGCGAGGGGTGCATGGCTGATGGGTAGTTCAGTCGCGAGCACGCCATCCCCAGGACCGGCGGCACCTGATAATGGGATACGCTTGCCCGGGTACAGGGGGCACTGCCCGGGTCGACCATTTATTTCCCCCATACTCGTGGGACTAACAATGAAATCGTTAAAACCAACAAACAAAAAGAAGGTGGAGAAAGAGAAGGTGGGAGAGAATCTGGGTTCGCTGTCGGAATCTGACAGCGTCCAGTTGGATGTGGGGTCAGACGTCGGCTCCATGTCCGGATCGGGTGCAAGGACGCGTAGTGCGCGTGACTTGCGTGCCAATTCGCGTGCGCAGCGTGCGCAGCGTGCGGTCTCGTCGCTGTCGCGTCCGGGCACACCGCTGCCATCGTGTGGGGTGAGCGACTCCGAGGAATCCTTGGACCCTCGGAGTTCGCATGCCTCACTCAACATGGTGTTGGGAGATAAGGGCCGCAAACGGACCCTTCCAAAGGCATCTGTTGGGTCGTCCCCAGAAGCTAAGAGGTTGCCCCGTAAGGAGACAAACGTCGAGAGGCTGGAAAGGGAGAACGCGGAGTTGCGCTCCCAGCTCGCCAGCCTCACGGCGCAAATAGAGAAATTGACGACGGAGGTGGGACTCCTTCGTCGTCAGGGTAACACGACTGCGGATGCCAAGTGTCAAGTCGCTCCGGCGTTCTTGCCGCCTAATGCAGAGGACGAGTTTCGGCGTTCCATTGTCCTCGAAGTCGGGGGGATGATGGACGCCAAACTAGCGGCCCTGATGGAGCGGCTGCCGCCGGAGAAGCGCCTGCGCCCGCCACTGGCGGCGGACGCAAGAAGGCTGCGGTCGGCGCCGCAGACGGCCACGTATGCGGCCGCTGCTAAGGGGACGACGGGCGCGGTAACGGGTGCGGTGACGGCTGCAGCCTCCGCCAAGGCACAAACGCGCGCTCCGGCGGCTCAACCGCAACAAAAAAGAAAGAGCGGGAGTCACAGTGCAGTGACAGCTGCCGGAGCTGCGGCGACCAGTGCATCCGCGCCAGTCCAGCCAACAGCCGCCGAGCCCGAGTCCTCACAGTCCGCAATGGAGACCATTGAGGGGTGGTCCATTGCGGGCAGAAAGAAGAGGCAGCCCCGGCCTCAGGCCCAACAAGCTGCAGCTGAGCAACCTGCGCGGTCCTCCTCCCAGAGTGAGGGAAAGCGACGCGGCAAACGGGGCGGAAAGAAAGGAAAGAAGGGGAAGGTCAACCTCCCCAAGGTTCCCGCATCGGCCGCCATAACAGTCACGGTGCCCGAGGGCTCACCCGACACAAGGTTGGGTGAAGTCATGTCCGCGGCTCGGCGAAGTATTAAGCTCGCCGACCACGGCATCGGTCCGGACACCGTGACCATCAAGAGGTCAGTCAGCGGCGGAATGGTGCTTTCCGTCGCTGGCGAGGATGGCGGTGCCAAGGCCGATAGCCTGGCACGCAAAATGCGGGAGGTGCTCACCCCCATATTTGACGTGCATATTGCACGTCCGATTAAAATGGCGGAGCTGAGGGTACTGGACCTGGATGACGCCGTCACTAAAGCGGAGATCGCAGATGCCATAGTGGTTGCGACGGCGTGTTTGCCCGAGGATGTTAGGGTGGGCGAAATTCGTCGCTCACCGATGTCTTTGGGCACGGTCTGGGTCCGGATCCCACTGGAGGCGGCCAAGAAGCTGGCGTCTACCTGCCGCATTTGCGTCGGTTGGACGTCGGCTAGGGTCGAGGTGTTGGCAGCACGGCCATTACAGTGCTTCCGATGCCTCGAACTCGGGCATGTGCGCCTCCGGTGCACCAAACACGGGGGGGTTGACCGGAGCGACCGGTGCTTCGGATGTGGCGGCCAGGGCCACAAAATTCGGGAATGCCAGGCGCAGACAAAAAACTGCCCTTTGTGTGCGGACTTTGGCCTCCCGGCCGAGCACAGATTGGGCTGCAAATCTTGTGCAGCCCAAAAGAGCAGGAGGGGAAAACCAGCCCCCCCTGCCTCGGCCGAGGGGCTGACGGCGTCTGCGCCGGCAGCACCGGTCGCACGCTCCGGCTCACCGGAGGCGATGGAGGCCAAATAAGGGTCCTCCAGGGCAACCTAAACCACTGCCGCAACGCGCAGAATCTGTTGCTGCAAACTGTTGCGGAGTGGTCGGTTGCCTTGGCGGTTGTGGCGGAGCCCTACGGCGTCCAGGAACATCCTCGTTGGTTCGGGGGCGCCGGGGACTCCGTCGCCATCTATTGGTCTGGAGCCGAAGGTGAGCCGCCCTGCTCCTTGTTGGACAGGGGGCAGGGCTTTGTCGTAGTAGAGTGGGGACCTCTGGCAGTAGTGGGCTGCTATATCTCCCCCAACGTGTCTCTCGCCGACTTCGAGGGATACCTGGACGGGGTGGCACGCAGCATTCGCTGTAAGTGCTCGCCCCGTCCAGTGCTCGTCCTGGGGGACTTCAACGCTCACTCTAGAGCTTGGGGCAACCGTCGGGACGGGCCGAGGGGGAGGATAGTGGAAGACTGGGCGGCGTCACTTGACCTCCGATTGCTGAATCGGGGGTCCGTTAGCACCTGCGTTCGGTGGCAGGGGGAGTCGGTCGTGGACCTGACATGGGCGGCTCCTTCTGTGGCCCGCATGGTGTCGGGTTGGCGAGTAGCGGAGGAAGTGGTCACACTTTCAGACCACCGCCACATAATGTTCGACGTGGCCCTCCGCACGCCTTGCCCGAGCCGTTCTAGTCCCAGCCCGCGGTCGCGGCGTTGGGCCCTCACACAGCTGGATCGAGAGTTGCTCGTCGCAGCTGCCAACGTCGCGGCCTGGCCAGAGGTCGATCAAGGGATCTTGCCCGATCCGGAGGAGGAAGCGTCGTGGTTCCGGAGGACGATGACGTCAATATGCGACGCATCCATGCCCCGGGCCAGGCGCTCCCGGCGTACGGCAGTGTACTGGTGGTCGGATGAGATCGCGCAGTTGCGTGCGGTCTGCCTGGCATCCCGCCGCCGGTACCAACGAAGCCGACGCCGGCACAGCGCTACAGCCGGAGAGACTGAAGAGGCCTATATGGCCTACCGGGCGGCCACACTGGCGTTTCAGACCGCCATCAGTGAGGCAAAGGCTCGGTCCTGGAGCGAGCTCCTAGAGGGACTAGACAGGGATCCGTGGGGGAGACCCTACCGTATGGTAGTGGGCAAGTTGCGCCCATATGTCCCCCCGGTGACCGAAACCATGGTCCCGGATTTGCTGGAGAGAGTACTTTCAACGCTCTTTCCGGCGGTTCGGGACCATCCTGGTCCCTCTCCACCCCCAAATGCCTCGGACTGGGTCGAGGAGTTGGGGGTTTCGGATGGGGAGCTGGGCCGAGCCATTGGCCGCCTGAAGAGTCGCAACACCGCACCGGGTCCGGACGGCATTCCGGGCCGTGCGTGGGTGTATGCGCTACAGTCTCTTGGGGACCGCTTGAGGCGGCTGTTCACCAGTTGCCTCCGTAGTGGCGTGTTCCCGTCCGGCTGGAAGGAAGCCGGATTGGTTCTATTGAAGAAGGAAGGAAGGGCTGCAGAGTCTCCCTCTGCATACCGTCCCATTTGCCTGCTCGACGAGGCTTCGAAGCTATTCGAAAGAATAATTACCCGAAGACTCGTTGAGCACCTGTCGCGAGTTGGCCCCGACCTGGCCGAAAGTCAGTATGGCTTCCGGCAGCGGCGGTCCACCATCGACGCGATTCTTCGCGTCCGCTCGCTGTCGGAACAGGCAGTGTCCCGGCGGGGTGGGGTGGCGTTGGCGGTCAGTCTAGACATCGTCAACGCCTTCAACTCCATCCCGTGGGGCGCTATTAGGGCGGCACTAGTCTATCATCGGTGTCCGCCCTACCTGCAGGGCATCATTGGGGCCTATCTGCGTGATAGGCACATTCGCTACGTGGGCAGGGACGGTAGCGTAAAGCGGAGGGAGATTACGTGCGGGGTTCCGCAGGGGTCAGTTCTCGGCCCTCTCTTATGGAACCTCGCCTACGATGCGGTCCTGCGTGTCGTTCTCCCTGCTGGCGTCAGCTTAGTCTGTTACGCTGATGATACTCTGGTGTTGGCCAGCGGGGAGTCCTTCGAGGGAACCATCCGGCTTGCGGAGCAAGCGGTGGCAATTGTCGTGGCCAAAATCCACGCCCTGGGTCTGCGGATAGCGCCTCAGAAAACCGAGGCGCTATGGTTCCACAAACTGCCGAGAAGCAGAGAACCACCCAGTTCGTGGATACGCGTTGGTGACGCGCAAATCGGGGTGGGCCGGTACATGAAATACCTGGGGCTCACCCTGGACAGTCGTTGGGGCTTCGAAGAGCACTTCCAGCGCCTCGTCCCCCGAGTCGAGAGGGTAGTGGGTGCTCTACACCGGCTGCTGCCCAATCTCGGGGGACCATGTGAGGAAGTTCGCCGTCTCTACGGAGGAGTCGTGCGGTCCGTGGTCCTATACGGGGCGCCTGTATGGTCAGCTCGACTATCAGGCGCCCAGCGCTGCAGAACCAAAATTCATGGTCTGCAGCGCAGAGTGGCTATCCGGATCGCACGAGGATACCGAACGGTGTCCTACGAGGCGGCAACTCTCCTGGCGCGTTTTCCGCCTTTTGACATCCTGGCGGAGATGGATGCGTGGGTCTACGATCAGACACGCTCCCTCCGCCAAAGCGGCGAAGGCGCGCCTCCAGGGGCGTTGGACAAGCTGCGGCGGCTAGCTCGGCGGCGCGCACTTGTAAAGTGGCGTCATCGCCTGCGGATGCAGTTTGCAACCAAGCGCGTCGTCGAGGCCGTCCTGCCGCTCTTTGGAGCCTGGCTCAAAAGGAGCGAGCGCGTCACCTACCGCCTGACGCAGGTGCTCACCGGGCACGGTTGTTTCGGCGCGTACCTGCACAGGATAGGACGCGAGGCCACGGCACAATGCCACCATTGTGATAGCGACCAGGACACCGCACAGCACACGCTCGAGGCGTGCCCTGCGTGGGCCGCTGAGCGGCGGATCCTGGTCGATCGGATCGGGCAAGATCTCTCTCTGCCAGCAGTAGTGTCGGCTATGTTGGCAGAGCACGAAAATTGGAATGCAGTGGTCTCCTTCTGTGAGAGCGTCATGCTCCAGAAGGAGACCGCAGAGCGGGATCGGGAGAGGGCCGATCCCGCTCGAAGAAGAAGGAGACGGCGCCGGGGTAACAACCGCCCTGGCGCCTAATTCCGATACGCCTGAAAACCCCTGCCGTTGCTATAAGGTGGGGGACCTCTGGGTTCGCGGGTGCGTAGATTGGGGAATCTGCGTGCCCACACCAAGCGACCCAAGAGAAGACGGTAGCACGCATGTGGTCACGCGCTTCCGTGGGACGCACTGGGGGATCCTTTACAATCCCCCTGGGGGGGTGACCGCTTTACAGTCACCCTCTCCGAGATGTGCCAATAGGCGTGGCACCAGTGGGTGGCTCTAGTGTGATCATACGAGGACCTGGAGCCTCCCTTAGGTGCCGAAGATGACCGCTCCAGTGGTTTTAGCCGGTAGGAGTCCGGCATACCCCTTCGTCCTTCCCCGGGGCGAAGGGAGTTCATGATGAATTTCCACTGGGCACCAATAAAAAAAAAAAAAAAAAAAAAAAAAAAAAAAAAAAAAAAAAAAAAACAGGTGCAGGACACGTTAGAAGATGCGCTATTTAGCTAAATTTATAAAAAGAGCACAGTGGGCTGATAATAGATCTCCATAAGCTTAGAAATCAAGACAATATTAGTTTCTCAATTTAAAGCAATTTTCAAACAATTGCATTTTTGAGTATTATAAAGGACTTTGAAAAAAGAGGTTGTATGGAGAAACATGATTTATGCTTGCACCTTAATTATTTTCCATTGAAAAAATACATACTGGTTGATTTCTATATGGAAATTTGACTAATTTGAAGCTCCGTTAATATGACATAGCTTCGTATAGATAGGTACGTCGAACATAGCAAACGCCATAATTTATTGTTGAACAATAAATGTGACCAGATTGAAAAATTATCAATGTAAACTTTAATCAACGAAAGGCGCCAAGTAAATAACTTGACGCGACAATCTGTATTGTTGATGTTTTGTATTTAAATCGTAATTTTCAAGTGAAAATTCTGAATCTAAATCAATTCGTTAAAGAGACAAACGAAGGAAGAAGTTACAAGAGCCAATAAGTTATGCAATAAGACGTGCGTCAAGTTTGTCGATGAAACACGATGAAAAGGGCTTATACGCTTATTTGAAGTGATTAAAAACTTGATATTTTGTCCGTGTGGGACCCGGTAAAGAATAGATCACCCCTCACCACCCAGCGGTGTTCCAAAGGGTGATTAAGGTTTGATATCAAGAGGATGGACAGCAGTATCTTCCTGTGTGCTATAACAACGCTGCGATGACCAATAATTATGCGTCATCATGGTAAATAGTTAAGCATTGAATATAATTTATAGTTCAAGAAAATTGAAAAAAAAAATACATTTATGTTTCGATTATCATGTCATTACAGTTTGACTTGGCGCCAACTTCAAACATTCCTGCTCAAATAAAAATATTACTGTTTTATTCTTTATTGTTAAAAAAGACCGACCGCTGGGTTTTCACAGTATACAATTTTTCGCAATATGAATAAAGGCGTGCCGTGTGGTGCCGGCTCAGAATACCACCACCCCATCTCCTCCCGTGGGTGTCGTAAAAGTCGACTAAGGGATTAGCCGGAGGATGGGCAGCAGCGTCCTTCGATTACATTAACAACTCAACTGGGATCGCCAACCCGTCTGCCAAGCGTGGCGATTATGGCAAAACCCCCGATTGAGCCCACAGCATAGCCATATCGGTCGTTGTGGTGATCTTTGGGGGAGGCATGTGTCCAGCAGTAGACTTCATTCGACCGAAATGATGAATAAAGGCAAGCAGTCATAGCCATTTCAATCATTTTTGAAAAAGTAGTTAACAGTGCCATTGGACGACAGTTAGTGCAGTCGATTTGGGAAGCCTTTTGATGGATTGGTTTGATGATCGAGAGTTTTAGAAGATATGGAACGGTAACTTCCAAAAAAGATAAATTAATTAGGAGGACAAGTGGTACTACTAATTCATTTGCGATATTTTTTATTAGATTTGGCGGAAGTTCGTCAAAACCAAAACAGCGCCCATTTTTTTAAATAATTCTTATATTGATGATCTCGCGTTCGTCGACGGGTTAAACGTATATAGTTTTTTTTTTGTTGCGCTTCTCGCATACATTTCAGGGAAACGTGGTTGCTTAACCGGTCATTTCTGGCGAATCCAAAAGAGGCCTCCAGCCAGGCTCGTATATAGAATTCTCGGTTCGTGTTATAACAGGTCAACCGGACCGTAAGCCGGGCTTGCCTCCTACTGACACAAAATAATACCAGCATGTAACTGTCCCACTGCAGGGCTAAAGCCTCATCTCATACAAAGAAGGAACGACATTATTCCTAAACTTTATAGCTGCGTGTGGGCAATGAAAAACGATTCAATTTACAAGTATTCACAATAGTTTCTTTCACCGTTAAAATCAGCGGTGTCGTAGATTGACTAAGTGAATAACAAAGTAATATGTAACATTTTAAAAGTCTCCTTGGTATATTCCAGGTTAAGAATCCGCAACCCAATACTTACACCCGCACCCTGATTAGCTAAAAACATCTACAGCAGACGTGGCAGCAACTATGGCACAGCCAAGTAAACACCGGTAGCATATCGCCAAAAAATTGTATTACATAAGACATTCGCCCACATGTCGCCGCTTGCTTGTTAAATAAAAAGTTGTTACTGCAAAACAGCGATATCACACTGCGATGAAAATATTTTAATTCCTTGTTTCATAGACAATATTAATGCACATTAATTGATTAAACGTTTGAACACAATTTTGTGCTTAATCCAATTATGTAAACCCTCATTTGACTTCTCCAGAGAAGCTTATGTAGTCTCACCAAAGATAAGGGATGCCGATTTGCATAAAACAATTATTAATTATATCTCATGGGATGCTACCATTACGCTAGAATACCAAACATAGGTACTATATTGCATACGATATTCGTAGGATTGTTATGCAAATTTTATTAATTAAGGTGACATATTCATAGTTAAGTTAAACCATTTTGGCTAAGACTTGGTGTTACTCATCTTCAACTGTTTGTTTTGTTGTGTTTGTCTTGTGGGACTTTAATGCATTTTTAGTCTTGTTTGTAACATCATCATCATCACATCAGCCAGAGGACGTCTACTGCTGAATAAAGGCCCTTAGATTTCCACAACGAACGGTTACATGCCGCTTTTATCCAACGACACCCAGCGACCTTCACCAGGTCATCTGCCCACCTCGTTGGAGGTCGTCCCACGCTGTGTTTTCCGGTGCGCGGTCTCCATTCGATAACCTTTTTGCCCCAACGGCCATCAGTTCTAAGAGCAATGTGCCCCGCCCATTACCACTTCAGTTTTCTAATCCTTTCAGTTATGTCGATAACTTTAGTTCTTCTACGAATCTCCTCATATCTGATTCGATCTCGTAGAGAAATACCAAGCATAGCTCTCTCCATAGCGCGCTGAGTGACCTTGAGTTTTCTTATGAGGCCCATTGTAAGTGACCACGTCTTTGTTCCATATGTCATCACTGGTAACATATACTGGTTAAAGACTTTCGTCTTGAGGGATTGCGGTATGGTTGACGAAAAGTCGTTGCGAAGTTTCCCAAACGCTGCCCAGCCGAGTCGCATTCGATGACTGACCTTTTTCTCGATGTTGGAACTACCCAACTGGACAGTTTTTCCCAGGTAGACATACTCGTCAACAACTTCAAGAACAAAACTCCCAACGGATATTAGGATGTGCACGACATGGGCATTTGACATGACTTTCGTCTTGCCCGTGTTCATTTTAAGGCCCACCTGTTGGGAACCTCTGTTGAGATCATCGAGCATTGTGCTGAGCTCTTGCAGCGAGTCTGCCATGATTACGATGTCGTCGGCAAATCGAAGGTGAGTGATATACTCGCCATTGATGTTAATGCCGAGTTCTTTCCACTCCAGTAGCTTAAAGGCACCCTCCGTTGCAGCGGTGAACAGTTTCGGGGAAATGACGTCCCCCTGTCTCACACTTCTCTGCAATTGAATTGCGTGAAACATGCTCTGTTCATGTACTCGGACCGACATGGTGGCGTTTCTGTATAAACACTTCAACACTCCAATGTACCGATAGTCAATGTGGCACTGCTGCAGAAATTGCATCAATGCCCAGGTTTCGAACGAATCAAAGGCTTTCTCATAGTCCACAAACGCCAAGTATAGTGGCAGATTATATAATTATAATATATTATATAATAAAATTTATGAATTAATAGCTGCATTATGCTGAAGCAGCAATAGGTGGATCTCGTAGAACTGATGGTCATTGGAGCAAAAAGGCTCTCGAGAGAAGACCAAGCACTGCAAAACAATGAAAAAAAAAAGTACTAGCTTTAATTGGGTGTGTCGTGATTGTTGGTGATGATAACCTGTAGTGGCGTCAATAACCATATATAACAGTGAACACACGAGCATCTCGACCACCGTATTCGTTACAGTGTTAAAGTCACAAGCCATCATTGATTTTTTTGTTTATTTTGCCTTATATAGCCATGATGATGTAACAGTGTACAGTAGAGGCGCTTATAGCCAGTTTCACTCAATGTTCGGCGAGGTTAAGCAACGCACGGCGCGGTTCATCTGTAGATAGGCGACCGCATAGTTGTATTTTTGGTATCGGGGATACAGGACCATATAGTGGTAACAGAACGTTACCGTGATTCGGAGGTCACATAGAATCATCGGAACCGGTTGTTGTCATTAGGAGGCAGTTGTTGAGCCTAGTCGGAGGCCTTTGGGCGGCTTGAAAATCTCTTGTATTAGGTAGGCCACATACTCGTACTACACGAAAAGAAATGTAAATGAAAATAATGGCACCACATGCGAATGCTTCAACATCTCTCATTTCTCTAAATATAAAAGATAAAAAATTGTGCAACATTCATGATGATCATAATTTCGGCCGAATGAAGTCCACTGCTGGACACAGGCCTCCCCCAAAGATCACCGCAACGACCGATGTGGGTGTGTTGTGGGCTCATTGGGGGGTTTTGCCATAATCGCCATGCTTGGCAGACGGGTTGGCGATCGCAGTTGAGTTGTTAATGTACTCGAAGGACGCTGCTGCCCATCCTCCGGCCAATCCCTTAGCCGACTTTTACGACACCCACGGGAGGAAATAGAGTGGTGGCATTCTGAGCCGGCACCACACGCAACTAAAGAAATAATTTGTAAATCTACCCGGCTTTGAGTTATTATAGCCATTTAAATTTTTAAGTATTTTTCCCATGATTCCACATAAAACCACCTGAGATATAATGTAATGTAAAATATATTGAAGCAAACATATTTTTTGATATGTTATTGAATAAATCAATTTAAACCATTTTCAAAAGAAAAGTAACTTTGACAGGTTTTTATATTACATTATATATATAAACTTTACAGAGTTAGTCACTCAGTCAGTGATGAGCGTAAATATATATTTTACTAGTATTTTCATTAGGACAGATTTCCTTTTCAAATGTAGTCTCTGTATACACCCGGAATTACAAACCGCAAGACCAATATATTCCACCGAAACGAATTTATCACTTTACTATTTTTAATATTAATTTTCATTATGAATGCCAACTAGATCCACGAAATTAATATTCACCCGAAATACGGACAGTTCAATTTTAAACTCTTTAAACTTTAGCCATTATTCATGGAGCCACCATGTTTCAAACTCGGCTTGTCAGTGGTCCATACAAAAAGTTCTACGGAAAATACGAGCTGTGTAATAAGGGAATTGTAAAATGAATGATGAAAAATCGCATCAAATATTATGTTTTCCGTTATGATTCCAACAACTGGGCATTTTACGAACCCTTAGAGTGTACCTCGTTTTATCATCATCATCATCACATCAGCTGAAGGATATTCACTGCTGAACAAAGGCCTCCCCCATATATTTCCACAACGGCCGGATACATGGGCCTCATGAGAAAGCCTAGGTCACTAAGTGAGATATGGTGAGAGCTATTTGGGATTTCTCTACGATATCGGATCAGATATGAGAAGATCCGTAAAATAATTAAAGTTGCCAAAATGGCTGAAAGGATTACATATTAAAGTGACAATGGGGCCTTCTTGTTCGTAGAACTGATTTACATACTATATGTCAAGTGTTTATGCCGAAGTACTCTAAATTATATATAAACAATCCACTTTATTTTAAATTAAACGGCGGGTGAAATCGCGGGTCCCAGCTAGTAATAAATAAAACCATAAAACAACATGATTGTTTATACCACTATTCTGTCCGCCCCATTTCCATAGCTCTATGATGACACTCATTGTGAACCATTATAATAAGATAGATGTAAACGTACCTACAGCAAAAACAAGCACATTATTTTGCGTGTATCACTAGCAAATTTTTATAATGATAAACAATCCTTTAGACTATATCAAATATATCGGCTCCCTGTATTAGAATCCTTGCAAGGTAATCTATGTGATTATCGCAACGTAATATGTTGCCTAGGATTAGCCAGTAATCGGCAATAGAACAGTCGAAATCCAATTACATAATTATGTTAATCTGTACGAAAAATGTGATCGGTGTACAATTGGATAATGAATGCCAAACAGGATTATAGACTCAAAAATAACTTACCATACAACGAAATTAGTATTTTATCTACACTGTGCATAAAATTGCTATGTATTACTACTATTACCAGCGCTTTAGTATTATGTAGCCACTAATTTTATAAAATATACGCCTGGCGATATGAGTATGTCATGCTGACTGAAGGTAGCTTAAGTTCTCCGCAATAAACGTCATGCCCGTGAATTGGCGGTAACTTATCAGCTTTTAAATGCTCTCATAGCATTTTTGCATCAGCAATCTTCAAGCAATTAACTCATCCTATCACAGTCTACTGCTAGATATTGGCCTCTCCTAAGCAATGACGATATTATTATAGGGCAAATAAACTATCATTGTACATATTCATCATTTTTCATAATTTCAGCAATTTATACATCCACTGCTGAACAAAGGCCTCCCCCATAGATTTACACAATTGTTTCATCATTTTGGGAGGTATTTGCCGATACTCACCACGCTCGGCAGGCGGGTTGGTGAGCGCAGTATGGCTACTGTTCCACAGAAGGGTAGCTGCTGCCCATCCCTCTGGTTTATATAGTCCCTTAGTCGCCTTTTACGACATTCAACGGGAGGAGATGCAGTGGTGCTATATTCTTAATCCGGACACCACACGGACTATTGTACATATGATGTGTGTATTAATCTCATACATTGGCCTGCATTATAGCCGCCGTCGTTATTAAAAAGGCGTTCAGAAGATTCGTGCCGAACGAGATTCTGGTGTTCTTGCAATGCCAGTTGGACTTCATAGATAAAACCAGTATAATGTAGGTCTGCTCGTCAAACTTTAGTG
This sequence comes from Diloba caeruleocephala, assembly GCA_947459985.1. Taxonomy (NCBI): domain Eukaryota; kingdom Metazoa; phylum Arthropoda; class Insecta; order Lepidoptera; family Noctuidae; genus Diloba; species Diloba caeruleocephala. The sequence goes on from OX381615.1 coordinate 17,979,354, forward strand.
AAGATAATATACACAGAGCATAAATTATGCTGTTTGTAGTTCGTAGCAGACGCTGAATATGGCCGACCAAATTCAGTCTCGTAGACAGGATGAAAATGGGGCGGAGAAGTTCCAAATATTAAGTTGCTAAAGGTATCCAACCAGGACAAAGAGTGTGTAACGAAGGACTTGCATAAGCTACGCCTTGTCACGTTTGACCACGTCGATGTCACCAGACTGCTGAAGGAGATCACAAGTATGAAATCGAGTCTGGCAGATATTCAGTTAAATTTTCAAGTTCGGTTTCAAGGTCACACAAGGTGTTTGGGGTCAGTGCAATTCGATTCGCCGCTCCTAGTCACTGCAAGCGATGAAAATCCGTGCCCCGTTCGTACCACATTCCCCGTTGACGTGAAAAACGTTAGCATGTTAACATTTCGATCTACTGTTTTTTTTAGTTATAGCTCAGTAGTCCTCGGCAAACAAAAACCAATAGCAAGGGTACGAAGGCCCTTGAAAACCCGTTCAAAACACACTGCCTTCTATAACAAGCCAAGAGCAGGCTGACCAATAAGCTTCATCAAAGTTGAGAAGATGAAAAAGCTGTCCAGCCGTAACTTTTGCGGTAGCGCGCTGACTGGACGCTGCACCTCGCTGCACCCTCGACCCAGCTGCACCTGTCCCATCTACTTGAGTCCACGAAGGTTGAAGAGATCGTGCACTACATACAAATTAAGATATGAGTCAGCATATATATTGGACTTATCTCTCACCTCTCGCATCTCGACACCTTCATGATTAAAGAGTTTTGCCTGAAGGGTGTGGTGTGCTTCTCGTTTCCGCATAAGGCTACGCGACTCCACGCTAAAGTGTAGCATGATATTTTTTTTTACGATATGCTTGGGCATAGGACTTATTTGTCCTGCATTTTGAGTACAGTTTATAGACATATAAATCACAATCACCAACAATTTGACTCGAAATGGTTCCATCGCCATTCATCGCATTGTAATCGCCATTTTTTAATGTATTTTATTTATTTAATTAGCATTATAAGATACCATAATTGTAATAATATTCCCTCTGAACAAACTAATAAAAAATAAGACTAATATATTCGTATATTTTTAAATGCGCGTTCTTAGAGTTTCTGGCTGGCTCTTCTATCTAAGACCAATTTCTTTGAACTGTGCAACTATTAAATTTCTGACTATTCCTAAATCCCTATCGTTTACCCGAATAAAATTAATCGTTAACTTTGACTTCTAAAATTGAGCTAACCGGATTCTCTAGACGTTTGAAAATTAAGTGTGGTGAATATAGCGCCACTCCATCTCCTCTAGTGGCTGTCGTAAAATGAAACCAGAGGGGTGGGCAGCAGCGTCCCTGTACTGTACTGTTCTGTAGAACAGTAGCCATACTGCACTCACCCAACCTCAACCTGCCAAGAGTAGTGAGTACTGGCAAATTTCCCCCTAAATGATAACACACGGCATGTAATAGGTCGTTGTGGAAATCTATGGGCGAGGCGATTATTTAGCAGTAAACGTTATTTTTAGCTGATATCAGACGATTGAAAAGGGTTTTACCAAAAGAAACTATGCGATACAGTGAGCTACGATAGCTGTTGAATATGTAACAATTTATTTAAAATAAAATAGGTAGTTTTTATTTTATTATAACAAAACTGTACTTAATCAGTACAGTATCGTTTTTAGCCATTTTGTGCCGCCTAAGTATAGCACCACCCCATCCTGTGAGTGTCGTAAAAGGCGAATATGGAATAAGCCGGGGGATGGGCAACAGCATCCTTCGCATACATTATTTAAAACTCAACGGCGATTGCCAACCCGACTGCCAAGCTTGGCTTGGATTATGACAAAACCCCTCAAGGAGCACGCAACACAAATCCAAATTGGTATTTGTGGCGATCTTTGGGGAAGGCTGTGTCCAGCAGTGGCTTTATTTGGCTTAATTGATGATAATTTGTTACCTCTATTCAACAATAACACCGACAACAGCGTTTCATTTTATAGCTTCCGTAAAATAAAATCTGATAAAGAACATCGTTTTTTATCGAAAGCCTTGCGTAGTTCATCTCAAGATTCATATCTTGATCTATCGCCCTTGATCTTAGTACGACAAAGAATCGATTTCAATAGAGCTATTGTTTTTCAGGAGGGCCTATACAACCTGACAACCTTGGATATAAAAAGCTTGCGAATATATTATTCTATACGATAGTAAAAACATCCACCAAGTATGTTCTAGAACACGTAAAAAGGCGTTCCGCTAGGCACATAGTACCCTTGTTGATTTTCCTTTTTTTAATCACAGTTGCAAAGCCACGCGTTGGTGGGCAAATTTTGAAGCTTATAGACAGACAAATAAAGCCACAGATATAGGGATATAACACCTTCTACTATGATCTTACCATTTTACGGCGGCACGGTTGGTGCAGTGGTTGATACAGTCGACTGCTGTGCTCCGGGTCGCGGGCTCGATTCCCGCACGAAACAAATATTTGTACGATCTGCAGGTAGTTCTTCCGGGTCTGGCTGTATTGTGTGTGGAATTTCTGTCTGTAAACGCACCCAAGACACCTAATGTGGGGCAAACGTTTTTTTTTTAAAATATAATAATAATACATTTTTCGTTTAGGATTACGTAACCCTATAGGGGATGGCGGTAAATGTACAACATCCGGCTTCTCACAATGTAGGGTAAGTTAAATTCTCGCAGTAGACATTGTTACAGACCATCTGACTGTATTGTGTGTGGAATTTCTGTCTGTAAACGCATCCAAGACACCTAATGTGGGGCAAACGTTTTTTTTTTTTAATATAATAATAATACATTTTTCGTTTAGGATTACGTAACCCTATAGGGGATGGCGGTAAATGTACAACATCCGGCTTCTCACAATGTAGGGTAAGTTAAATTCTCGCAGTAGACATTGTTACAGACCATCCAGGTACTATAATTGACAGCGATATAACCATTCGGCTTGCTAAATACTCCCGGCCACTGATTCAATTCTTTTATGTTGAAGTACTGTCATAGAATCTGCTAGATCGTGGCGTGACATGTCATTTAATTGCCTTTAACGAATCAGAAACAAAATTATAAAAAATTATTGACTCACAAAATAAAATTTTCTTGTCAATAATATACTTTTGATTAAAATTTGAGTCCTATTTTGACTTGGCTCATCATAATTTTCTTGACTGAGAACGTCTTTAGTTTTACTGAAGAGTTTAACAAGAATCAGAATCTATTTTTCTCTGGAATCAGATTAGAGTACTTATTTCAGGCTGATTAATTTGTACAGTTTTCTTCTTTATAAACGTGCATGCGGGTCGTTTCAGCGATCACTGCCGCCCATATAGATCCCAACACCAGTCGCTCATGTGTGGCCGACCTTTATGGCAAACATACTTGAAGGCCCCATGTCGTATGTTTGCGATATTTTTGGGGATTGGGCTTCCGGTATTCGTCAGTCACTGTACGAAACGTAGCAACACTGTTGTTACCAATAATGTTTCTACTTCACGCCTGTATTCTGTGATGGTGTTGTACTTTTCCAGTTGATCCAGCCCATTTACGTGCAATTTTCTAAAACAACTGACTTAACACACTGCTTAACCGTTATGGTGGGATGTTCCACCCATACGAAGCGTTTTGCTTCCACGTTTTCCATGCGTAAGTACTGAGTACCTATAAAAAGTGGAACTCCTGAGTGTGGCGTCTGAGTCCGTGTTTTCCAACCGTTATAACCTGGTTCCATGTAGTGCCGGCTAAGAATACCACCAATCCATCTCATCCCGTGGGTGTCGTAAAAGGCGACTATGGGATTAGCCGGAGGATGGACAGTCGCATCCTTCGAGTACATATATAACACAACTGCGATCGCCAACCCGTCTGCCAAGCGCGGTGATTATGACAAAACCCCAATGAGTACACAATACAAACCAGACTGGTGTAGCAGTTGTGGCAATTTTTGGGAGAGGCTTCTCTCCAGCAGTCCAGCAGTGGACGTTTTTTGGCTGAAATGATGATAACCTGGGAATATTCAAGTCGCGGGTGAACTGGTTTTTTCTAGACAAACGCATCATCGTCGACCATATTATCGCTTAACATCAGGTGATATAGTGGTCAAACAATGGCATATTCATTAAAATAAAATAAAACTATGATTCTGAACCTTAAATATTATCTTGTCTTTAAAAATGCTTGATGTATTTTTCTTCAAAATTACATTATGTAAAGTATGTTTTAATTATTTGATTATTATTTGTCCAACATTTTATTTTATTTTTATTTCTTCTTTATCGTGGTTACAGACATAAATCTCACATGTACAAACACATACCCAAAAGAACTATATGTAGATCAGGAAATATTTGTTCCGTGCGGGAATCAAACCTGCAACACGTAGTGCAGAAAACTGATTGCTTAGCCACTGTACCAACTGTTTCTTCACTCATATCATATAAGTAAAATCACAGTAATGAATGTCTGCTGTGTCTCAGCCTCACAGGATCCTTTCCCATAAAGGAGAGTAATGCCCTTATTGATATGATACTACGCTCAATTTAAATATACGCCACGCTAGATAATATTTTTATGATGGCTAACAGTTACTCTGATTCAGTCGTGTATTATGAGTTGCGCAAGGTAACCAAAATAAATATAATAACGTAACTATACTTAAACAATCCGCTAAGAGCCACTTTAAGGTGTCTGTAATCTGTAAAGTTAAAAATTGAAGACAGAGATATCTGAAACAAGGCTCGTAATCAGCTTAGCGAAAGCACTATTGGACTTTATCTTCACGGCAGCGGGTGGCTGTCCGCAAGGATCGTCAAATATTTCAGATTTTCAGCTTCAGTAGTATTCAGTCTTCACTGAAACGTCGCGGGGGTAGGGCGTCTGTGCGGTCCGACCGCATCGCCCACACTCCGCTCGAAAATATATCTCGAATAATTAGAATAAAAGTTTATTAATCACTTAATTTTACTCTATATATAGAGTATATGTGATTTTGTTTTGAGGTGGAACTCAAACATTTTTTTCTTTTTTTAGGTCAAAATTTCAGTGTTCCTTAAGTGGTGGTGCCGAGTTAATGAATGTTCGCGTTGTTGACAGATGTACGATGGTAAGTGCTAATAGCAAATCACACACATTTGTATGGAATCTTTAATTCCAATTATTAGTATTTCACTTTCAATATCTGAACAATTTTCAAAGAGATAGATTTAGGGTTTGCGCACATTGCTATTGAAAGGGGCATAACACGACGTCTCTTTAATAAAATAACAAATATATAGAAAGTGGAAAAACGAATTGCGACGTCAAAATTGGACAATTCGTGTTCCGTTCAGGAGAGATAACGAAATAAAACTTTCTTCCAAGTTAGTCTGAAGGGTTCTGTACACTCGAGTGATTCGTCAACGTAACAAAGTAGAACCCGAGATTGACTGAGGAGAAATTTTCCGTCTAATTTTTCACTTTAATCACAGTGAGAACCTTTGTTAACGCTGTTTTAATTCGCATTTTTATCTCGTCTTGACTCAACTAATCAAATTTACAATTTTGTTATTTTTTCGAGTAGCGAACTTCAATTTGCTTCTGTTCATATTTTCGCATTCGTTATTCAATTACACTATATAAAATATATGTGCGCTCATCACTGACTCGTAGACTTACTGTCTCTGTAACGCTATTAGGTTTTTTATAAAACTGTACATTAAAGTGTTCGTTATAACGGGCGCCTTAGCCTTACAGCTAACTAGTTTTATTTATTTAGATTAGGAAAGGCTGCGGTATTATTATTTTGTACCTCCATTTAAATGTGCAATTAGATTTAATATGTACAATACTAAACTATTGTGGTTTAAAGAAACTGCAATGTTCTCGTTGTTACAATTGATAATAACGAGTACTTCAAATTAAGCATGTATTTTATAATAATTAAATTGGAGATAGCTACGAAGTAAGACATCGATAAATGAAATCCATGACTTCGTTATAACAACACTTTGATATTTCCTACGGCCAAATAATTGGTTTAACTTTTCTTTGGCGTTTGCCACTCTCGGTGAAAGGTTCTCCTTAAAACAATTTTCTGTTCCGAAATATAACGAAAGGTTTTCCTAAGACAATAGCTGACTTTAATTTAAAGCGTGGTTGATTGAGTCTATCCATATCTAAAAAATAATAACTATTTGATATTGTATTTCAGCACTTAAGTATGAACACAATATTGAATGTAATTGAACTCAAGCTGAATATAAGATGCAGGCCTGACTTTCTTGACAAAATATTAGGGATAATCGAGGACTTATTTTTCTTCCTTCATATCATGATGTGTTGATTATACTAGAACCTTCATCATATCACCCAAATTACGTCCACTGCTGAACGAAGGCCTCGTCTGTAGATTTCATCGGTTGTGTCGTCATTTTAGTGGAATTTTGCCAGTACCATTCTTGGCAGGTGGGTTCGTGAGCGCAAGATGGCTACTATTTAGTTACTCTGGTTTATAGTCCCTTAGTCTTTTACGACATCCACGGGAGGAGATGGAGTGGTGCTATATTCTTAATCGGGGCACCACATGGAAGTATCTTCTTGTATAATATCATTACATTGCATAATAAGTAATTAAAAGATGTTCTAACGATGTAAAGGAAAACTTTTACAGTAGGTAATCCCTAACAAGAGACAATTCATTTCACAGTTTTTTAAGTAAGAATAAAGATGATCATTGATGGGTAGACAAAGTCACTATATCAAATGCTAACAGAATCTCTTCATAAGTTTTAGCCGACTGATACCATAAGTTGTGTACTTTACTTTGACATTTCCACAATAATGAAAAGCAATAAGGTAAACAGTATTGTTAACACTCCACACAACTTACTTAAGAGAAGAATAAATAAACAATAATTAAACTATTTATTGACATAAATGGTGTTACAAGTAATGTAAGTAATGTAAGGCACCGACTCCAGATCTAGGTATAGTGTAGCTTCTAGTGTGATCTTACGAGGACCTGGAGCCCCCCTTCGGTGCCGAAGATGACCGCTCCAGTGGTTTTAGGCGGTAGGAGCCCGGCATACCCCTTCACCCTTCCCCGGGGTGAAGGAAGTTCCATGTAGAATTACCATTGGACATCAATAAAAAAAGCTGTAGCTTTGTTTCATGAGATAGTTTTTTCTTTCTAATGACATGGTGCTTATTTTATGCAAAAAAGAATGTTATTGAAAAATGTTTTGAAAATATGTTCCGTATTATACTTTTTTTAACTACTGCTTTGATAGTTGATACTATCAAAGCAGTAATTCATTTCAAGTGTTACTAAACCAGAGAGATGGACAGAAGCGTCCCTTACGTTGAATAGCAGACATACTGCGCTCACCAACCCGCCTGCCAATCGTGTTGAGTACTGGCACATTCCCCCCAAAATGACGACACAATTGTGGAAATCGATAGGGGAGTCCTTTGTTCAGCAGTGGATGAGCTGTGGCTGATATGATGATGTTGATTAAGTTGGGTAATATAATCTAAAAGAGAAAGAAATTCCATCTACTTTGAATAATTAAAAACCAAATTAATTAAAAAAGTAACAGTAAATATGAACAAAATAACGAAGTTGGAAAGATAGGCATCATAAATCCGTGCAAAACGGCTATGACTACAACAATGCTACGCTGTACTGCACAAAGCAGTGCCACATTGTATGTATGGGGACAGCAAAAACCTGCGTTGACGTTAGGCATCACTTAGTGAGGCAATATAAGATGATATAAAAAAGAGTTGGTTAATTATTTTGTATTATCTAATATATAAAATTCTCGTGTCACGGGGTTCGAACTTGAACTCCTCCGAAACGGCTCGACCAATTTTTGTGATCCTTAGCGTGATTGTCGGCCAGGGTGGAGAATCGGCCAACATCTATTTTTCATCCCCCTAAATGTTAGGGGTAGTCCACCCCTAAATTTTATTTTTTATTTTTAGGCAAAAATTTTTGTTTTTATTTTTTTATGACACAGCATACAAAAATACATACAACCCTAAATTTTCACCCCTCTACGATAAACTCTATTTATATCTCTATATATAAAATTCTCGTGTCACAGTGTTAGTTACCATACTCCTCCGAAACGGCTTGACCGATTTTTATGAAATTTTATATGCATATTCAGTAGGTCTGAGAATCGGCTACTATCTATTTTTCATACCCCTAAGTGATAAGGGTTGTCCAACCCTAACCTTTTTTTTTTAATTTTTTGGGATTTTTTTTTTATTTTTATTTTTTTATAATGTGGTATTAAAAAATACATACAACCCTAAATATTCACCCTTCTATCACCAACCCCTATGCTTTAATAGTTATTTTAGTAATTTTTCATCCCGCTCGATAACTGATCAATTATCACTTGGTAAGTAATCCCCTCCACTCTCCATCCACTTCTCGCCCAGTAAACAGCACGGAATAGGGATGAGACCGAAGCCGGTCTCCTGTTTCTCTCACACAATAAGCCTTCTCTCACACCCTCCACAGTTTTCGGCCATTATATTATTATTTATGCATCAAGCGTAATAGTAACGTTTACAGTTATCATTTTACTATAACGAATGTTATCTCGAATAGGCGCCGAAACGGCTCAACGGTTGTCAATGAAAATTTTCGGGATCAATACATGAATTATAACTTAAATTTTCATGTGTGTTCCAATTTTATATCTTGCAGCAGGGTCCAGAATACATGAATAGGTGTAAATATAATTTGCGCCTAGCGTAGCGGGCGGGTACGGCTAGTATTATTATAGTATTCTATATGTACAATTATAAACAGTGAGCTAAACAGTAGATTTATTTATTTATCTCGATGTATGTTGACGTACGGCCGAAATTAATAATCAATCTAATTCTAAAATCAAATTCTTCAGATTTAACAATTTGAAATTCATCAGTTGTTGTGTTACGATCGCATTTAACACAAAAAATATATCCGATGTCTGAAATGCAAAGATTTTGGTTTAGATTGATTATTAATTTCGGCCGTTAAACATTAGGTTCGCACTTTTTAATGGAAGCTATTGATTTAAGTTTTGGTACTTTAAATATCCCAGCAGTAATAGGCATACAAATTTCAAATTTTGAACGTAATTTCCCTTTTGACACCTGTTCGCATTTATAATTTAAGCTGAAAGACACACGCAAATGTATATAGACCTCCCCAAAGATCGCTAAAACCACCAGTCTTGGTTTGTGTTGTGTGCTTATTAGGTCTTGCTATAATAGCCACGGTTGGCTGGCGCTTGGTTGACGCAGTCAAGTTGTAATTATACCCGAAGAACGCTGCTGCTCATTCTCCGACTAATTCCATAGTTGCTATTAACGAGACCCATGAAATGAGATAGCATCACACCATAAAAACACACACACCACACAAGCACAAGCAAGTTACGAGTATACAATTGCCGCCATTTTAAGTACCTGTTTTGAATTTTCTAACAAGGTGTGCACCCGGTCTTACCCACTAGTAAAAACGTAGTTTACCGAGATACCAAGGATACATAGAGGATACTTTTTTCATTGCTTCCACCCAACATTATCCGCTATGGCGTTATGTAGTTATAAACATACAACCAAACAATATGTCGAAAACCATTCAATATGTCGAAATTCGTTATTAGTGAAATGAAAAGATGCCAAATAATAGCGGTAAGAACAATAAGATGGTAATATTAGGAGGGTTTTAGATATCCAGTAGTATACAGTCTTTATTTAAATTTTTTCAAGTGATATTACAAACACTCAATATTTGTGACAAGAGTCAACTGCCATATATATGGGTATCCAACCCAGCGGCGTTGACGTTCCCTATCAGTGGTACTTTGCCAACTGAAGAAAAAAACAGTGTTGGGCAGTTGGCAATAGATTGTTTCATAAATTTACTGTCAAAAAATGCCTCATATTATATATATACACAGCTTCTTAAATTATAATTATCCTATATTAGATAAATAAAAAATCAAACTATTAATTTCTTACCTTCTACTAAAAAACTTCTAGTCTAGTTTAATCAATTAACATGGTCATTTCCAAATATTTCGATGGAATTACAGTTTAAAAAAAAAGAAATTTTATTTATTACCATCCGCAAATTAGAAAAAGTAAAATAAACATAAAGTGCTGTAAATATTGAAACAATTAATACATTTCTCAATTAAAACTCGGCACAGCGGAAATTTTGTTGTGGGGAACAATTTGGAGCTCCGTGAATCATGTGGCTAGATGGAAAAATAAAATGGAGACAATAAAAAGGTTGGCAACAAATCACAACGAAGGATGCGTAAACAACGTTTGTGGGATTTCAGAACAATGTTCTCTGTGAACTATTAGCAGAATTAACCGCAGAGTAACTGATGCCTGTTGTACGTTAACGTAAACGACCGTTTTTAACAATCCCTATTTGTTGGAGTGATTGCATGCCGATATAGATTCAGTAAATAAAGTGGCTGTTTGTTTTGGTATGAGGGATCGTAACAATTTTGCGAAGTAGTCGCATATATAGTATATATGTGTATGTATACGTAAAAATGATTTTTCTCGTTTCACTAAATACAATGTCGAGACCTCATCGAGTAACACTGTCTTTATTCTACATTAATGATTACCATTTGTAGACGTGGTCAATCACTATGGGCTTCATAAGAAAGCACAAGGTCACTCAGTGAGCTACAGAGAGAGCTATGCTTGGTATTTCTCTACGAGATCGAATTATAAATGATGAGATCCGTAGAATTGGTAAGCTGAAGTGGCAATGGGCGGATCACAATGCTCGTAGAACTGGTGGTCGTTGGGACAAATAGGTTTTCGAGTGGAAAACACGCATTGGAAAATGTAACATGGGACGACATGGACAAACAACCTGGTGAAAGTCGCTGGGAGTCGTTGGATGCGGGCGGCATATAATCTGTCGTTGTAGAATCTATGGTGGCGGGGGTATTGTTCAGCAATGAACGTCCTTTAGCTGATATGTGTTTGGTTTTGTGTTCATGTAAAGGCATACTTAAAGAGGAGGAAGGTGTTATTATTTAAATGTAAGCTCACAGTACAATTACCAAAACGCTTACATATAATTTTTCTAAGTTGGAACTTTAACGGTTTCCTTGGTTAATTAAATCATTATCAGAACTTTTATCTTTATTTATAGCAGTTTGAACATCGTAGATAAGCTCTTTAATTACAAGTATGCTTCAATTTCAAGCTGATGTTTTGTAACGTCTTCGGAAGCGGCAATGAATTCGGGTCCTTATTAAATTCTGCTATATTTTAGTATTTGCAATCCCTATTTCAGTTTTACGGAATCCCGGGCGAATTAAGGCTCTTATATTAGATTATATTCTGTAGATAGACTTGTCATTCAATTGAGTTACAGTTACAATTCAAGGTTAAGTAAAGAGTAATATTTTAGGGGGGTTTTAGATATTCATAGCCTTTATTTCAATTAAAATATTTCGTGTGATATTTATTACAAACATATATAATATAATAATGTAATAGTTTTTTGAGAAGAATCTGCCGCGATATGATTGTCCGAACCGGAGGCGTCGACCTTCGGCACTGGTGGTTGCAGCCTCGGGGCTAGACATTGAGACCTAGACTGTTACGAACGCTACGTTATAGCACCACTCCGATTCCTCCCGTGGATGTCGAACAAGCGACTAAAATGTTAGGCACCAAAGGGATGGCAGCAGCGGCAGCCCTTCTATGGAATGGTAGGAATACTCCGTTCACCAAACCAAGCAAGCCAAGCGTGGTAAGTACTGGCAAATTCCCCCAAAATGACGACACAGTTGTGGAAATCTATTGGGGAGCAGTAGACCTCCTTTGGCTGATATGATGATGATGATGATGATGATACTGTGAAACTCCATTAAACCTCCGAAGCAACGTTTGTTTAGTACCCGAGACGGCAGTGCAGCGTAGGTGTTACTCATTAAAACTCATTCTCTAGCTTTTGGAACAAAACTGATCGTCAGTTTACTACAACAAAGCAAGATTTGCTAAGCTCCTTCACAATATCAAGTTCGTTAGACGAAAGCAGTTAGGTACACGCTTACATAGCATTTTGGGTTTGTATACAATAACTCCCTCTTCAAGTTTAATCATATTTAACGGGTTTAATTCGTGGGAATAAGTAATTTCATTGCGATATCTTAGAAGCTTAGTAACAGTCTGTTTATGTAAATGAAATAAAGACAATTTATGTTTAGGGTGGTATGCGTAAAACTTAGAAATAATTTTCAGATCTGTTGAAATTATTAAACAGCGTCAAGGCTGAAGATTATTACTATATATACTATTTCACGTCAACACTGAACGTAATATTAAGAGGCAAAAAATATTGTGTACAGACCACGGTTATTTTTTTGTAATTGAGCTTCATGTCTCTAGAGTTTCTCCTCTATCTGTAGTGCGTTTACAGCCACAAATCTCACATGAAAAAAGTCAGATTCTGACCTAATATCCGTAGGCAACAGAATAGTCGCAATGCAAAAATCGAAACCATATCGCTACCCTTTGTACAAAAGGTGAATAGTTCTGAACTGTTCCATGTAGGTCGTCTGAAATCGTATAATGATAAACAATTCAGTCATTCACAATCATCATCTGTTTCCTTCTGTCGGCATGGCTTTGTTTATGCACAGATGTTGGTAAGAATGTGATAACTGAGCGTTTCTATGTATTATATTGATAATAGATGGTGCCTGTGTATTTGTGGTTATTTAGTTATATGTAAAATTATTAGAGAATTTAAAAACAATTAATAACCACATTACGAAAACACGTAGGTATCAAAATAAGTGCCTGGGGGCGACCCTTTTACAGTCGCCTTCCCTCCACTATAGGGGGTGACCGTTTTACAGTCATCCCCTCAGTGATGTGCTTCAAGGCTTGGCACCAATGGGCGGCTCTAGTGTGATCTTACGAGGACCTGGAGCGCCCCTTCGGTGCCGAAGATGACCGCTCCAGTGGTTTTAGCCGGTAGGAAACCGGCATGCACCTTCGCCCTTCCCCGGGGCGAAGGAAGTTCCATGTAGAATTTCCACTGGACACCAATAAAAAAAACGCATCAAAATATAATAAAAATGTATCATTGCTGTTATAGTAAGATGGCCAAAAGTCTGGCAGTTTTTATGCTAAATGCCTGATATTTGCCTGAAGAACCGGTCAGTTCTTTGGTCACTTTGGATACTATGTTGACATACCAATCTTTTGTATATATGTATATATAAATGTAGGTGTGCACCCGGACGTACAGCAAGGCTTGGGGGATCCTTTACAATCCTACCTGAAAAGTGCCTGGGGGTGGCCGCCTTCCCTCCGCTAGAGGGAGTGACCGCTTTATAGTCATCCCCTCCGAAATGTGCCTAAAGGCATGGCACCAATGAGCGACTCTAGTGTGATCATACGAGGACCTGAATCGCCCATTATGTGCCAAAGATGACCGCTCCAGTGGTTTAAGTCGGTAGGAGTTGCCCCTTCGTCCTTCCCCGGGTCGGAGGAAGTTCATGATAAATACCAATGGACCAATAAAAAAAGGTGTGCACCCGGATACCATGTCCCGAGCGTTCCCACATAGCGAGTAATATTAAGAAGGCAAAGAAAACTTTCCAGCCGTACTTTTCAGGTAAACATAATCATAGGATTATATCATCATATCAGCCAAAGGTCGTCCAATGCTGAATTGACACAATTATTGTAAAATGCTGTGCTGGAACCTTTCCCCACACATTTTCATAATAATTGTGTCGTCATTTCGGGCAGATTTGCCGGTACTCACCACGCTTGGCAGGAGGGTTGGTGAACGTAAAATGACTGCTGTTCCATAGAAGAGGCACTGCTGCATATCCGCCTGATTTAGAGTCCTTTAGTTGCCTTTTGCAACATCAACGGGAAGAGATTGAGTGGTGCTATATGCCAGAATGCATGATCCGGACACCACGGCATTTTCAACAAAAAATTATAATCATACCGCGGCACTACGCCGTGTTCACATTTTTTGTTTTAGTTGCTGATTGTTTTTTATTGATGTTGTTTATAAATCTTTAGTTGATTGAAATGAAGTCATCATTAGAATTACATAATAAAATAAAATGAAAACCCCAAGAACAAAAACCAAGGGCTTACATATATAGGTACTATTCCACATTTAGACCCGTATTACAGAACGAGAATCAAAACTTAAGTAAAACTTGGGTCTAGATTGCGTTAATGAAATATAGACCTTACGTATTAGATCCAGCCTTTATATTCAATTGAAGAAATCTCGACTCAAGTTGTGCTTGAGTCTTGATTCTCGATCTGTAATACGTGCCTTAGACTGTCATATATACATATACGAGTAGTTCTCCGAAGAGGGGCGCCATTAAGTGTCACTGACAGTGCGTACCCTTACTTTCAGACATTCTTGAAATAGTGAAATTGAAATCTTGTAACGTCGTTTAGTTTCAAATTTATCTGATAAACCGGAAAACGCAGCTTGGGTCGTCTTTCAACGAGATGGACAGAATACCTGGTAAAGGAACCTGGGAGTCGTATGAGGGAGGCCTTTTTCAGTGGTGGACATCCTTTGGCTGATATGGTGATGATGATGATCAACCGTAAAATACGTCCCTAGCCATAGGAAACATTGAAATATTTTGTTGTAAGAAAAATGTTTCAAAACTATACGGTTTCCATTGAACATTACGCATAACATAAGTCAAACACTATAATAGTTTCGTCTCCACCTTCTCAGACACATAACCCCATTATGGGCCGTAATTTATGTTTTATTGTTAGTGGGTTGTGGGGTTTGGCTATTTTTTTTCAAGCGTTATCTTTTTATGGCTAATGATGACGACTTTTGCAACCTTTTGTTGGAATGTTTATACTATGTTGGTGTAATAAAAAATACAGACAAAAATCTGCCCATCGTTCAAAACGGTGGCCTTGATGGCGCTTTTGGTAAAGTGGCCAACGATTCGTTCTCTGCGCTACGTGTCGCTGGTTCGATGCCCGCATGGAACAAATATTTGTACGGCCTCTATTATAGTTGTTCCGAGTCTGGGTGTTTGTGCATGTGAAATTTGTGTCTGCTAGACTAGACCCTGTAGATCATAAAAATATTTCGGGGATCAAACCCACGCCAAATTCGCTTAGCTACGGTACCAACCGAGGCGATAATTTTTTTTATCTGTTCCCACGATACAAAACAAATTCTAGTGTGGGGCAAAGTATAAGTATGAAATATTGATGTCCAATCGCTTAGCATTATTAACTTTAATTATCATCGTCAAGTTAGCATTTTACCGATATTGTTAAGGGTTGCCTTACAGTCTAGCAATACATGAATATCAGCATTTTATCTCTGCAATCGGGATGCCAAGCATGTTTTTTTTAGTACTTGGATTTTATCAAGTTAAACAATACGAATATTGAATAACTATTCCAAGATGGTTAGAAATCTATGTTCATCTTTTCGGCCGAATGAAGTCCACTGCTGGACACAGGCCTCCCCCAAATATCACCACAACCACCGATATGGAAGTGTTGTGGGCTCATTAGGGGGTTTTGCCATAATCGCCACGCTTGGCAGGCGGGTTGGCAATCGCAGTTGAGTTGTTAATGTACTCGAAGGACGCTGCTGCCCATCCTCCGGCTAATACCTTAGTCGACTTTTACGACACCCATGGGAGGAGATGGGGTGGTGCCGGTTAGCCGTGTGGTGTTTTAGAGCAAATTTATAAAAAGAAAAACACTACCGCCAACAAGTAGGTACGTTCTAGTGTAACATTTTTATTATACTATACATAAATATCTTATATATAATTCTTCTGTACGTGTGTATGTCACTGAACTCACCCTATACGACTGGAATGAAGAATGGGTTTCTGGATGGTTCAGATTTACAATTGGACCCAGTAGGTGGCGCTGCAATCGGGTTTGCATGTATCTACCTGTGCGAAGCCGGCGCTAGTATAATTTAACATTTTGAGTTACACTAGAACTTACCCCACTTGTTAGCTGACGCTGTTCACACGAGTGTTTTATAAGTTTCAATATTATAAATGAAGCGAATACTGTATTTATGAAGTACTAGCTGTCATCCGCGGTACAAAAACACGGACAACGTATTTCTTTATTTTCAATAGAAAAAGCCAAATTAACAATTTTCATAAATCTAACTATTAAAATGACGAAGTTTAGTACAAACTTACATTCTTTTTTGCTTTTTACTCCCTTAAGGACTAATTTTCCGAAAACACTGAAACACATTATTTTATTTTCTATCAAAAAGCCAAATATAATATTTCATGGCACTAACTTCAAAACTGACGGATTTTAATACATACTTTCACCCCTTGTTTTACTCCCTTAAGGGTTGAATTTACAAAAACACATATGTCTTTATTTTCTACCAAAAAGTCAAATACCAATTTTCATATATCTAACTTATAAAATGACGGAGTTTCATACAACCTTTCAACCCATATTTTACCATTAGGGGTGGAATTTGTAAAATTCCTTCCTTAGTTGCCTACGTTATTAAACGGATCAACTGCCAATATTTTAAGTTTGTCGCCCCGGTTTATGCTCTGCGTAGCTGAATCAGTTAGTTAGGACAAACATATTTTTATTTAAATAATATGCTGTATAGATAGTACCTCCAACCAGTTTCATCAATGGAAACGAAACTTAGTAATATACCAGAAAATAACAAATTAAACACCTGCCCTAGAAATCATCCAAGGAGATCTAGATATAACAAAATAGGGCATTGAAATGAAGGCCCAAACAAAGTTCTTTATAAAATTATAGTACATTTGTTCGAGTACCCCAAGTGCCCTTACACTTGCACTGATGCGGATCTAATATAACAAAATAGGGCATTATAATGACGACCCAAAACAAGTTTCTTATAAAATTATGGCACATTTGCTTGAGTACCCCAAGTGCCCTTACACTTGCACTGATGTGGATCTAATATAAAGAAATAGGGCATTATAATGGCGACTCAAACCAAGTTCCTTATAAAATTATGGCACAGTTGCTTGGGTACACCGAGTGCCCTTACACTTGCACTAAGGATGACCTCAATAGGGCGATTGAAGTCGCGACTGAAGTGGCCAACTATGGACAAAAATTACAGTGGTTCATCGACACACTAACAAAGGAAAAAAAGGTTATTATTTATTTGGATTTCGTGTTTCATTCCTAACCCAGGTCCTGCTTAGATTCAGCGAACTCTATCCACTAGGATCATCATTTTGAGGTACTAACCACAGATCCTCAAAATGTTTGACGACCGTTATAATTATGGCAAGCAAAGGAAATCATAAGACCTAATAATAATGCTTAAATGCTTTTGTATAAAAAAATGGTATTGTGCGAGAAATGTGCCAGGACATCGCCGTTCCGTCATACCGTGACTCGGGGTCACGCCCTACCCTTTTTTTTTTTTTTTTTTTTTTATTGATGTCCAGTGGAAATTCTACATGGAACTTCCTTCACCCCGGGGAAGGGCGAAGGGGTATGCCGGACTCCTACCAGCTAAAACCACTGGAGCGGTCATCTTCGGCACCGTAGGGGGGCTCCAGGTCCTCGTAAGATCACACTAGAGCCGCCCATTGGCGCCACGCCTTTAGGCACATCACGGAGGGGATGACTGTAAAGCGGTCACCCCCTCTAGTGGAGGGAAGGCGACTGTAAAAAGGTCGCCCCCCCAGGCACTTCTCGGGGAGGATTGTAAAGGATCCCCCCAAGCCTCGCTTTGCGCTGTGCTGCGCACACGGCGGCACGTGACCACGTGCGCGCCACCGTCTTCCCGGGGGTCGCTCGGTGTGAGCACGCAGACTGTCACGCCCTACCCTAGAATTCAAGTAGCTGGTGATCACAGCTGATCTACGGTTATGACTCCCGAAGCGCTCATAGGCAGTTGCACTCACTGATCGGTTAACGATCGGCGATGTTAAACAACGGTCGGCACAGTCAGTCTATGGATGGGTGTCTGCATGGTTATATTTCAACAGAGCGTCTCCTTGCATTGGAAGGCGCGTGAAATTGTTAAACTAGGTTATTGTCGTTAGACCAAGTCGGATGCCTGTGGTTTGAAAACCTCTGACACAAGGTTGTCCACCTTGCTATACGAAAAAAAAGAAGACTCTTGTCAAGTCGCATTAGCGCTCCACTCTTCCTACTTCAGGTACACAATTTTATGGTAATCATTTCAATAAATGCAAATATCAAGTCAATTTACATTTCAATGCAACAACGAAAACGTACCTCATAGCTTTACAAATACTATTTGCATTTCTACCCTACAGAGCTTAACCCAATGTTTTCAGCTCCTAAAACACCGCCAACAGCGGATAAACTAAGGATAAGTTGTAGCATCTATTATAACACCATGGGGTGAAGCCGTTCCGTTGAAGCGATGCGGCACACAAATCTGATGGTTTGGATAATCTTACAATTTTCGCACTCGGCAATCCCTTATAAACCCATATAAACTTATCTATGTTACTATTTTCACCTACAGTATTGAAAAGATGTTTATGTAAACTGGAAGCCAAATGGACTGTACCACATTTTTTTTTTACGGGGTAAATGAATACAATGGTTTAATTATACCATGTTATTTCTAGTTACACAAGATATTTTAACGAAAATGAACTTGTGCCGCAATTAAACGAACTTTGAGAACTTTGAGAACTTTTAGTGGTTTTAATATCGTATTGAATTTTGAACCCGGTACTTTTTTTTGTTAAGTTTTATTAATATTTAAAAACAAACTTTTATTTGTTTGAATTGGAGACTCTGCTTTGATGGCGTAAAATTCAAATCTTGGGGAGCGGTTGTGATGCGATTTTGTCAGCCGTTGGTGTCGGTTCGCTCAGTCAGTTCCTCTTTTGCATTCATTCTAGACGTTCTGAATACATTGACATTCTAGTTCTAATTATTTAAATAAAGTTTGTTTAATTGTATCACAAGTTCATTTTCGTTAAAATACCTTGTGCAACTAGAATTAACAAATCTCGGAGTAATCGGTGTACATAAATAAAAAAAATATATATATATATATACGCATCGAATAGAGACCCCCCTCCTTTTTGAAGTCGGTAAAAATGGTAAATCATTACAATATCTGGTGCTATTTGCAATGAATAAATAAATATATGCTAGCATGTAAATAAAATAATGATTAATACAACAAACATACCTTATTTATTTCATTCATTCTATATGTGTACCTACGTGCAACAACCATACGTGCCATACATACATGCAATGTGCAACCATCTGTCCATAATAAATATCTGAAACGTCATACTAAAGATCAGTGATTCATACATAGGATGATTCGCGAGACTAGAAATATAAAAATAGTCAAATTTTAATAGAGACGATGGCTGGACCCTACCGTTAGCTTGGGATACTGTAATGCAACTTATTAAAGCAAAAACCAAGCAAAGCAAAGAAAAGTCTCACGACACTGTTAGTTCTTACTGTGTCATGTGGGTTTAACAGTGAAAAGCAAATGTGATGTATCAATTATGTATTATAAAAGCTAACCGCTGAGCGCTAACAAATCCCTCACCGACGTCGCGGAGGCCCGTCGACGCGACAATACCACTCCGTTCAAGCAGGAAATACTTCTTCACCCCCGTCCCTTGCTCGCGCCGGCCCGTGCTGAGCTTGTAGATTTAAACGTCCACTAATACAAAGTAAATAAAACCGATCCAGTTGTCCCTAAAACGATAGCTTGTTACCCCAGCAACGCCTTAAGCCGAGGCCGTGCCCCGCAGGGGGTGCCTTTAGCGCAAGTTGCTTAGATTTTCAATGTTAATTTTTAAGCCTGGCTGGAGACCTCTTTTGGCTTCGCCAGAAATGTTTGGCTGAGCAGCTATATTTCTTGGAAATGTCTGCGAGAAGCCCAACAAAAGTAAGCTAACAAATCAGTATGATCGTGACCACGGACGTTGCAAAGTGTTCGAAATGTTAAGCGAATTAAGGGTAGTATTTTATTGTATTATAGTGTTCCACTAAACATATGTGTGCCTGATTGTATAATGCACGTATGTTGTTTCGGGTATTTATTATAGACGAGCTGGGAAAAGCGGTTTCACCCGCGTTTCATTTAAAAGAAATTTAGAGTACTTCGACATAGACACTTGAAATAGAATATATAGGTTTATTGTAGTTTTAACGGTTTGCTCTTTTTAATTTTTTATAGTGTATCTGTTACTCTGTTTTATTTTGTGCCTCTGTGTTGTGATCAAATAAATCTGGCTTTCTTCCTTCTTCTATATATATATATATTGGATTTCAAGGGTTTAATTTGTATTGCGCGGAACCCAAATTATTTTTCTAAAATAAAAGTAGTTCCTTATAACATCAGCTATCTGCCAGTAAAAGTCCCGTCAAAATCGGTCTAGCCGTTTCAGAGATTACACAGAACAAACAGACAGACATACAAAAAAATTAAAAATAGTTTTTTTGTTATATGTACCGTATAAACTTTCATATGCATTTAGTAAAAAAACTGTATTTTGACAGTACAAACAGACACTTCAATTTTATACATTCAAATTAATATGGCAATTTAATCATAAAGTAATATAGACTTTTCAAGAAGTTAGTCTCTTTTCACTTAAATTGTCTTCACATAATTTTAATTTCAATAACAATGTAAGTACTCATAAATATTTTATCTGATTATGATTTTAAAAGAGTAATCATGCAATTTCTTGCCCAACCATTTCCAGGCTCTTATAAATAGTTAAGACTTTAGTTGCCGCCTTCCAAGATGTAGATTTTCTTTGATGAACTTACTATAGTAGCTTTTTATTCGAAACGAAGTGGACCTGCCTTCGCTTCCCATAAACATAGAATGAATATGAATGCTGTAATCTTATAATCCTAATTTTGTTGATATTGATATCTTTCATCATCATCACCATATCAGCCACAGGACGTCCACTGCTGAACAAAGGCCTCCCCCTTAGATTTCCACAACGAGCGGTTACATGCCGCCCTTATCCAACGACTCCCAGCGACCTTCACCAGGTCTTCTGTCCAACTCGTTGGAGGTCGTCCCAAGCTGCGTTTTCCGGTGCGCGGTCTCCATTCTAGAACCTTTGTGCCCCAGCGGCCATCAGTTCTACGAGCAATGTGCCCTGCCCATTGCCGCTTCAGTTTACTAATCCTTTCAGCTATGTCGACAACTTTATTTCTTCTACGGATCTCCTCATTTCTGATTCGATCTCGCAGAGAAATACCAAGCATAGCTCTCTCCATAGCTCGCTGAGTGACCTTGAGCTTTATTATGAGGTCTATTGTGAGTGACCACGTCTCTGTTCCATATGTCATCACTGATATCTTTGTATGCTCAAAATCTAAATTAAAATTGAGCACTACTCATTTACACTACTACTCTCCGCTTGCGTTCATGGTGAGCGTAATACTAGTAATTTTTAAATTAAACAGAAACTCTTTTATTAAATTGTGATTGTCCTATTTTTTATTATCTATTAGTATTTCATTATTTTATATTGAAGAAAATAAAGTTTATTTTATTTGATTGAATTCATTCGATGTAAGAGTGAGACTATTATGGCTATTGATTTTTGCGCGTTATCTTATATTTTGATCGTGTATACGGATAATTTAAGGAAGCAATATTGCTGAAACATGTAGAACTAAAATAAATTTATTTTCGCATTATTAATTTTCTGCTTAACTGATATGAACATACATGCAGCAAGTCCATACATACGTGCATATTACTTTCATGCAATACATAATTATTTCTTAAAAGTTCTTGCGATCTTTCGAACCTTACACTTTACACTGTTCATGGTTAAAACTTACTACAATACTTTTTTGTATTGACTTACTCTTTATTGCATAAATTAACATATTAGTTACAGAAGTTTTAATAAGATAAATAGTACAATAGGTGGCCTTATCGCTATCCACGATGTCTTCCAGTCAACCTTTTATACCTTTTATACTGTATCTAATATCGTCCTAATGAAGGATAATAGAATAAAACGTGGCGTGTCTCCCCTAAAGTAGCTTCCAAGCGAGAAATGATTCTCAGGATCTGTTCAACTGTTTTGACATTACCTGCCACACATGAATAAATATCTCCTCATATAATAAATAAATAAATATCAATATATCAAAACTCACTAGGGGTATCCCGCGACATTATCCTCAGATGAACTTATTTAAACCATCGATGTCGAAAATGCGCATCGGTGAAGGCCTCCCAATTTCCTTTAAGAGTGGTTTCATATTGCGACTTTTTGCTGAGATTCAGTCGTGAACTAGCGATACAGTCGCTAACCTGTCACTAACAAAATCGCGACACGGCGCTAGACTAGGTTAGACCTAGCTAGGCTAGTGTCGCGATTTTGTCGTGCGTTTCGCAATTGTGAGTATGAATCACTGCAAAAAGTCGTCGTGAATAACAACCCCAAGGGAACTTGGGAGGCCTTCGACCGATGCGCATTTTTGAGGTCGACCTCCAGGAGAGTGGCTGACGTACCAGAGCCCTGTGTCCTATGCCATAACATAATCCACCTTTTAAATATACCTATTTTCATATTAATATTATAGTATAAGTTTAAATAACTGCATCATAAGTGAATATTGAATGACTTTTCACCAAAGTTTAAGTTGGGTCGACAAAGTTAATTTTTGAATATTAACTCAATAATAACTCAATAATATTATTATCACAGCGGTTTGATCCTAAAATTATCTCGCTATGAATTTCGTTACTTTGCTAATTACTTATTCAACATTTTCAATTAAAATGTCAGATTCTACCTTATTATTATTTCGAGACTTTCTTCATTAGTATGCTAATTATTATTACAATACTTTGGCTCCAGAGAATTAAATATAACATAGACTTTCGTGGTGTATTTTTGTCTGCAACTTTCTGATTTGCCTAAAATTTATAAAAAACAAAGAATATTTACTAATGGTTATCACTGGGTATGGTAAAGGGAATACTGGGGGTAATCTGGAGACTACACACACTAGTTGGTTATCTTACCCAGTAGCTGATTTACTATGTATTGGCTCAATAGGCCTCGGCCGCGAGCTATTGAAGGGGTGATGAGATTTGTCAAAAACCAGTCAATTGTTACGGCTTAGGAGGAGCTGTCCCGTATCCCACGGGACAAAAATTTCGTCCAAAATCCTTTTTTCTTCTTTTCTAGTAGTCAGAATAGTTCAAGCCACCCAAAGGCCTCCAACTTGGTAAAACGACTCCTGTCTAATGACAACAACCGGGACCGACGATACACGGAGACGCTTAGTTCAAATACCACTCTGCGGTCACCTATCTATAGATTGACCGTGCCAAGCGTTGCTTAACCTCACCGATCGTTTACCGATCAGTGAGTGAAACTAGCTATGAACACCGCTTATATAATATATCTTGCCTACAAAGGCATACCAGCATATATAACGTTTTTTTGTTTGTCCCAGTGGAAATTCTTGATGAACTTCCTCCACCCTGGGGAAGGGCGAGGGGACATGCCAGACTCCTACAGGCTAAAACAATTGTCGGGCCTGAATGGAATGAATGCCGTGAATGGGCCGTCAACTTCGGCACCTAAAGAGTCTTGAAACCCAAGACTTCGTATGATCACACTAGAGTGAGCATATATAACCTCAGCGATCACCACTGCCCATGATAATCCGCAGCACCAGAGGATTTTCTGATGTATTGCTGACCTTTAGAGCAGACATTCAGTTGAATAGTGAATGGTGTAATTAGACTTTATGCCGTGCTTTTTTTGTGCTTTTTTTCAATAAATGTTTTTATCTTCTGATAAATCCATTCAGTTATATCAGCCTAGCCGGCTTAAACCTAAATTCAGGCTCTTACCTCAAGTAAAATATAAAGGAGCATCATCTTTATAGCCATGATGTGATATTCAGTGTCGAGTTGTAAGTACTTCGGTTATAATAGATACGAGTATACTTTATATATCTTGCGTGAGAGCCTAGCTATAGTCATTAGTTGAAGAGAGCTCGTAAATGGGCTGGCTAGGTCGGAAAAGCACCACAATTAATCATCAGCCTATATCTGTCCACTGCTGGGGGGCTTTCACGAGAAAATTGTGTCTGCCCTAAATGTCAGCATCACATCAGTGACTCCCTTGGTGTTGTGGAAGCGGTAATCGCTTATGCTACCGCAAGCTAGTGCGTTTTGTAGCGATTTAGCTACAAGCGCCTCCGTTCTTAGTATCTTAGGCTTTAGAATAAGTAGTATATAAATAATGCATTGTATATCCGAATGTCTTCTAGTAAACATCACTTAAATTATTACGAATAAGGCATAAAACAACAAATAATACATTTTATCACCAAGACCAAAATGGAAATGATCCTCAAAACTTCTTATTAAATACGAGTTGGAAACACCTCACGAATACCAAAGCTCTTCAATTTAAACCCAGTTTAGGCACGCCAACACCGGTTCTAATCCGGGAACATCTTCAAGTTTCGCTCTGGTGCCTTCACTTTCTAGTCTTGACTCTTCAAACTGACGTGTAGGTCCACTTGCTTTGATTTTATTTAGTACAGTAGCTGTCATCTCTGAACATCTGCGCTGGAAGCGGTATGGTTTTAGAAAAATAAGACTGGCTACGATGCATTTAACAAAATATTTTTATTTTTCACTGTAAGCGCGCAGTTATGTAACTGAATTTATACAATGATAACTTGAGTGATGATACTGAAACATATTATAGTCGTATGTTGGTTTAATTTCTTATTATGAAATAAATTATGAGAATATTCACATTAAATGGTACACAATACATTAGCTCCGAAAAATACAAGATGAAAACTAGAAAGTATCGACATCGAAACTGTTAAAACTTTCCTCTATTAAATAACATTGTAATATTTATTGATTTATGTCTAATGCTATTTTAGTACAGTCGGCAACAAATGTAGCTGAACATTTTAGTTTTTAAACTGGCATTAACTGGAAATCTTATTGATCTACAATAAAAACTTAAAATGTCCAAGGAACCGCATTTGGATTTATTTTTGAATATTTTAAAGCTTTTACTATGTAACAATTCGTTTTCCAAATAATGCCATGTTATATATAATATAATGTTCAGCTACTTTTTTGCTGACTGAACTAGCACTACTATAATAGTGTCATATCGATGTTAATGTTTCTATTTTTAAATGTACCTAAAATGTCACAATTTGCTATACCTACAGTAGTTTAACTTCATACGTATGTATAATAAAGTAAGCGATTTCAAATATTGACTTCAAAATTCTATTGTGAAACACGATTTAATAAAATCGTAGTAATTTATCGTGTTTGTTAGTAGAAATTGTTGGTTGAGCTGTCACGTTTAAGCCGCGGGAATATGAATTAAATTAAACATAACATTTATGTATGACATACAACAGACAACAGTGTTATACTTGGTATTTCTCTACGAGATCGAATTAGAAATGAGGATATCCGTAGAACTAAAGTTGTCGACATAGCTGAAAGGATTAGGTAAGCTGAAGTAGAAATGGGTGGGATACATAGCTCATAAAACTGAAATCTGTTAGGGCTAAGGCCAAGAATTTCAAGTAGAGACCACCCACTGGAAAACGCAGCGTGGGACAACCTCCAATGAGGTGTACAAATTACCTGGTAAAGGTAGCTGGGAGTCATTGGATGCGGGTGGCATGTTTTTGGTTATTGTGGAATATGGCTATGGA
Source organism: Diloba caeruleocephala (assembly GCA_947459985.1). Classification (NCBI taxonomy): domain Eukaryota; kingdom Metazoa; phylum Arthropoda; class Insecta; order Lepidoptera; family Noctuidae; genus Diloba; species Diloba caeruleocephala. The sequence goes on from OX381615.1 coordinate 18,005,160, forward strand.
GGAGGCCTTTGTTCAGCAGTCAGCGGACGTCCTTCGGCTAATATAATGAGGATGATGATGATGTTTTATTTCCACCATAAATATTCAAAATTTTGTATATCGACGAAGTGAGTAATGTCTTGTTTCGTACTGAGCCAAACAGTTGTATTAAATTACCCATTTCTGAATACGAAATACTATTACGTCAAAATGGTTTAGATAATTTCGACATCAGAACGTTTCACTAAGTAAGATTTACAGCCTACCTACTAACCTAAATAACAATGTACGTACACAATTTATATCCGCTAAATGTTCCTTCATTTAATTCTTCTCTCGCTAAGAGTAAACCTGGAGATTATATTCATTATCACTATAATATATTAAGGGAGAGCAAACTTAGTGGCTTAATTAAAAGCGAGTAAATCTGCGCACACCTCGGTGAAATCAACATGACTATATTGTCACAAAGGAAAAGCTTCAAAGACGTAACACAGACGGCGACTAATAAATTTCGAGAGTTATGAAAATTTCATGCTAAATAAGTGTGTACGTGTTAATTAAATCGTGTTTCACAAATTATCTATGTTTAACGAGTTGCTGTGAGGATATAAGTTTGAAAGCGCCAAGCATCCGAATGTTTTTGATCAAGTCCGTGAAACAGATTCTCTTTAATTTTAAAGTCAATATTTGAAATCGATTACTTTACTATACACTATCTGGAAACCGCGGTTTTACCCGCGTTTAATTTTAAAGAAATTAAGATTACTTCGATATAGACACTTGACATAGAGTAATAATATTGGATTTCAAGGGTTTTATTTTTTTGCGCGGAACCCTAATCATTTTTCTACAATAAAAGTAACCTAAATTATTCCTTATAATATCAGCTATCTGCCAGTGAAAGTCCCGCCAAAATCGGTCCAGCCGTTTCGGAGATTACCTGGAACAAACAGACAGACAGACGTGTTATATGTACCGTATATACTTTCATATACATTAATAGAAATTAATAAAAAGCTGTTATTTTGACGTTACAAAAAGACACTTTATTTAAATTTTATTTATTTGTATAGAGAAGTATGACTTATACAATGTACCTATGTACCATTTTATTTTAACTCTATTCCTTTTATTGTTACTGGTCGCCCGGTGGCAATACATCATGTACTTGCTCCGTCCCGGAGATGAGCGGCGGGCATACTCGACCCCTACCAGCTTAAACCACCAGAATGGCCATATTCGGCACTGAGAGAGGCTCTAGAAACTAGAAATCTAGTGCCACGCAATGGTGTCACGCCTATAGGCACATCTCTGATGGAATTATCATAGAGCGTGTGCTGTCCTGTGTCCTATCAAAGTAATGGCACCATGCCATGACCTCGCGTCCTATCCTGTGCATGTACGAACCGAAAGAACCGGAACCGATGAATGCCTGCATCCACCAGTAGAGCAGAGCCAGTGGTAGTGAAGATCGGCAGGACAGCCTCAACGACACTCTTGGTCGTGAACTGCATCTTAAGGCGCTCTTGCCACTTCTCGAGTATCCGCCAGAAAAACTGTAAATTAAAAACTTAATTCTGGTATGTTTAGTTTATGAGTATTAAACGCTATGATGGAAATACTCATACATCTATTTCAATTATTAATCTAAACAACAAAATAGGGAATCATTTCCGCACTGTACTTAACTGTATGAAACACAAAATGCGGAAACTTTACAAAATTCACCAAAATATTCATTCTTTCAGAAGTTTACCGGGCTACTCCCAAGAGCAATGTGCAATTTTACAGTCCATTATTTAATTTTTTATAGATAACGACACTTTCAAAACTAAATAGTATGAGATAATGGATATTTTTTGTTTGTATTTTTGGAACGAAGTTCTTTTACGTGGCTTACAGTAAACTGGCAGAAATCGTCACGCAAAGAAAAAAAACGTTCTGCCCCAGGTGTCCTTTCTTTCTCTTTCTCTCTGTCTCTTTCTATTATTTACGGTAGGCGATCTTTCCCTCCTTTCTCTCTGTCTCTTTCTATTATATACGGTAGGCAAAATTTATCTCTCTTTGTTTTTCTCTACGTCTCTTTCTGTTATGTACGGTTGTATGTGTGTGTGTGGGTGCCTGCGATTATCGTGATTCGAGCAGCAAGCATTGTGTGTGGTCAGCTCTATAACCTCAATTCTAAACACGTGTATATATAATTTTTTGTTATTGTTTTAATTCAAGGGGGATTTATTATATCGTGTCATTATTGCAAGTAAGGAACTTCGTTTCTCACGGGGGTCCGAATCCTCGTAGCCAGTTGCACCTAAAGGTTGGTTAATGATCGGTGAGGTTAAGCAACGCTTGGCGCAGTCAGTTTATGGACGGGTGACCGCATAGTTGTATTTGATGTGATTGTCTCCGTTCTTCGGAGGGCACGTAAAATTGCCAGTCCCGGTTGTTGTCATGCCCGCTGTCATTAAGCCAGGTTAGAGGACTTTGGGCGACTTGAACGACTCTGACACAAGGTCGGTTACTGACTACATGAAAGGAAGAATAAGAAGTCGGAATACTTGTTAGTAACAATTATCTTCTGGATATCTATAAATTACTAGCTGCTAGCCCCAGCTTTACACAGGCACCTACATGCAAACTCGATTTCAGCGTCACCTACCGGGTCCAATTGTGAATCTAAACTATCCAAGGACTTACTCAAATATACACACAACATTTCATAAAATCGGTCCATCCGTTTAAGAGGAGTTCAGTGACATACACACGTACAGAAGAATTATATATTATACTAGCTGCCCGCCCCAGCTTTGCATAGACAGGTCCATACAAACCCGATTGCAGTGCCACCTACCGGATCTAAACCGGAATCTAAACTATCCAGGGACCCACTCAAACATACACAAAAAAAACATCAAAAGCGGTCCAGCAATTTAGGAGGAGATCAGTGACATACACACGCACAGAAGAATTGTGTATACATTTAAGATAATGCGCTCTACAAGGTCCAAAACTATTACATATATTAGTTCCATAAACATGGTGCATTCTATTGAGAACTACGCTAGTTGCATCACACTGAAAGGGATTCTCATATCAATAGTTAAAAGTTCCAATAGTAGTATACCTAACCTACTTTAGAACACGGGCTTTATACCTGTTGTGAGATAATTCTGAAGTGATAATAGGTAAGGTTTTATCTCAGCTGTTATCTTAAATATTTATGAATCAAATGCGTCCGGTTGGGTCGGCCCGTGATTGTAACCGTTTAGCCTGGATTGTTTCCCATTAGTAAAGAACCTTAATGGTGCATACCATGTAACCTTTTATGGATAAGACAAATTAATGTCCCTTATGTGTGAACATTTATTTTCGGGGTGAAGAAAGTTGGAAGTTCATGTAGAATTTCACAGCGTGCCAGCGTGGTGAATTAAGGCTTAATGTTGCTCATTGTGTAGAAGGCCCGTACCCAGCAGTGGGACAGTAATAACTTGATTATGTATGTTATGTATGTATATTGACCTGTGGGCAATGCATTTATATCACTTTCTTCTGCCTGTGTCTATTAGTGATTATTACCGAAAAGCAGTCAAATAAATCGACAATTGTACAATCGTGTATTTGATTGTCATTTTATTCATCGTCGCCGTCAAAGTCTTTGCATCGCCAATTGTAATCCGCACACAGCGATAAATAACAATCAAACGAATCGAATAAGAGTCGACCAACAATAGAACAACATCGATTGTAATCGAATAAATGGAATAATTGAATAATGCGATTGTTTTTTTCACAATCGCCTCGATAGTGTCTATATTTATATGCTTATTATATATATCGAAATAAAATCTAATTTAGGAACGTGTCACTTCAAAGTAAGCAATCTCTGCCACCCATCACTAGAGGCAGTGGTGGATTCAGGATTTTAGATCATTGTTGCTACTAGGCTTAAGGTCAACTATATCCCACAGTTTGGGAGGAGAGGGATGCATGGACCCCTGAGCCCCCCAAATATTTCAGTACTACTACCTACCTACTACCGCTAGCTATCAAGGTAATGGGGATTCAATTTTGACTTGAGGCGGGTGGTGCGAAGATGGAAATCAGCGGGTGGAAGCATGTTGAACAGTTCCTCGGAACTCTCTTCATTATTATCATCATCATCATCATATCAGCCAAAGGGTGTCCATTGCTGAAAAAAAGCGTCCCCCATGGATTTCCATTATGACGGGTTGTAACCCCATAAAGAACCGGCCCCCTGTGAAGCCCCAGGTTTATCTGTGTCGCCATTAGCGGGAATTTTCCAGTTCTCACCAACCTTGGCAGCCGGGTTAGTTAGTGCAGTATAGCTACTGTTAGGGCCCATCCTTCTGATCAAGTCAAGATCAAGAGTCCCGTAGTCACTTTTTTTCGACATCCATGGGAGGAGATGGAGTTGTAGGTACTAAATTCATAATCCGGGCACCACACAGAATCACTCCATCATATATGCGGTAAAAGAGGCATCGAGATGCAACGTCTAAATGAGAGTGTAAATTAAACTGTAATTTAATATAAAAAATACTTCACTATTAGTACTGTTTACCTAGACCTATTCACATAGTAGATAGTAGATAACAAGCTGACTGTAAAGAATAAAATTTATATTAATTAAACCTCACCCCGAAATGCGTTCAAACGCATTTTGCGGTCTCCCACGAGTCCGTGATAAAATTAATTCTAAACAAAGTCTATTCAATGTCGAAACACAGTTAGGCTTCGTAATGAGGTCCTTTAAAATGGGCGACCTTTTGAATATCTGAAATAGCTGTGGAAGCGAGAAGGATTCCTGTGGACGTGACGGCTTACGGGCCACATTCAATGCTAGCCCAGAGTGGGATTTTACTCAATTACGAAATAATTTTACCTACCTTTCAACGACCTATTTACAGTTGGGACTGTGAATCGGAGATTTATTTGGTGTAGTTTTCATTGCACGTGATATATTTGTATGTAAGCATCTACTTTAATATATTTATGTGTGGAAGTCTAAGATATAAGTATATTTGGTTTAGTTGCAGGGAGGACAGAGAGTCAAGGAATTTTATAAAATAAAAACTAACTCATTTTTTTTTTGTCACGTGACCATGTGTTTTTACTGTTGGAGTTTATCAAATATCATGGAATATACAAAAGAACGATCATTATACTGATATCCTGCTTTAAACCTAAGGGATTAAATAGCGCTTAAGTTAATGTTAACATTCAAAACTACATATGTTGCAGGATTATGTTGGTACAACTGCAATATTATGTAGTTCACTAACGGTCTATTGCGTAACTCCAATATTTTTATTATTTTATGGACGTGGTGAAATCCTTGTGCTATTCCTCGGTCCTGCGGAGGGTGGTATGGCATGCCGGTTACTTACGGCTAACATCATGAGGCTCTTCGAAAAGGACGTGAATAGGTTTTTGCAGGGTCGTCAACGTGCTAGTGATACCTGGTGTTGCAAGCCTTCTGAGATTATGGTAACCAATTATGTATCATCAGGCGGGCCGTATGCTTGTTTCCCACCTAAGTGGTATATAAAAATGAAACGGTCCATGCACCATACCTACGCCAGGTTTGAAGGATGCGTTCTTGTATTCGTTCAAAAATCCGACAGTACCGGTCCACCTGAGTAGACCCTGTCTCGTCAGGGGGAAGGTTGTTATTTCCCCCTCGATCCACATTTGAGGAGGGAGCGTGGACTATATGCTCGTCGCCACATTGGGTCCGAACAGTAACGGAGCGCTGAACTTTCCAAAGTTCACCACTCATGGACCACGATAATGGGGTCCTAATCAGGGCGTTTTCTGCTCGTTTTCGTCGACCCCTGGATTGCCTGGATCTCTTAAAGCAACCATTTGCCTTCTGTTCATTTGAACAACTACCTCGAAGTAACATGCTGCCTATATTTGCTGCAAGGATTGTCCGCGTTTCTCATAAATAAAATAAATTAAAATCAGCCTTTAACTGTTCTACTGTAAACCAAACTCAAAGATTGACCCCCTCACGTTTTCAGGCCATTAGATCCAGGCTTACTCACGACGTTTCAGTTCAGCACGTGTCAGGTTATGAAACCTTCGCTAGAAGTGGGCAGTGCACACGTGGTCACATGCCACCGTATGCGCAGCACAGCGAATAGCGAGGCTTCGGTGAAATGCTTTACCGTTGCCTGCTTTCTTGTGACAGCTTTAAAATCCTCCGAGACATGCCTAAAGGAGTGTCACCAATGGGTCGTGGATGAAGATTGTTCGAGTTCCTGTAATCTTCCTTCGGTGGCGAAGATGGCGAGTCCGGTGGTTTTAGCCGGAAGAAGTCCGGCCCTTCCGCCCTTCCCCGGGGCGGAGGGATCAATGAAAAAAGTCATAAAACCAAAACCGAGCTTTTTTTCACGAACACAAGTTATTGTGAAAGTTTCAGTAAAATACTTTGTATGCATTAATGATTTTAAAATTAAATACTTAATCTTAACATTAAGATTGCAAAAATTATTTACATAATTCTAGTAACCCAAAATGGTTACCTTTCCATAAACTCTACGGTAGCGTTAAGCAGATTAAGAGCTTTGTTTTTACTTTTACCCTTTATGAGAAACGCTTACATTGTTTTAGGGAAAATGCCGCCTTGTTGCCAACTTGGCCCAGTGGTTACACGAGGTTGCTACGATTTATATAGATCTAGATGGGATCACGCGTCAGGTATTATGAGAAGAAGGAAGTGTAAAAGAGGAAGTAGTGCTTGTAAAAGAATATTTTTTATAGATATTCTTTGAGACCTTGAGGAATATACGGCATATTGATTTTTACTGATATTAAAGTTAATGCCGTAATGATATATAACATCATTTATTAATTTATTTTTATTTAGTTATTTAATTTCACGCAGGTATTTCAGGTGTCCAGACTAAGAATATGGCAGTATTCTATCTCTTCTCACGATGTCGTAAAAAGACTATAACTATTACAATCAAAATACTATGTTTGTACGTGTAGTCCGTGTAGTGTCCGGAATAAGAATACAGCACTACTCCATCTTCTCTCGTTGATGTTTAGGATAGTTTAGTAAGTAAGTAATTTATTTTATCACCACAATAATGAAAAATTGCAACAAAGTATAATATTGCCTAGTTATAGTATTATTCAAATTTACTGTGGGAGACTGGTGCCTAAGCTAGGCTGAAGCCTGTGTTTCAGGTCACCAGGCCTCCACCCCAGAAATCCAATTTCGCTCTTTCATAAACTGTGCCAAGCGATTTTTTCTATTTTCTTCTTCTTCGTGTATCTCAAGTTGTTTCCTCTTGTTAAAGTTCTCTTGATGAATACTCTCCAGTACTTTGATATAACTTTATCAGGCCCAATATTGGTTGATTTTGCCCTTTATAATCCAGATATCATCTCGCATCCCTTAAATGCGCACTTTTACTGCAGACAACATCTTGATATAACAACAAACTCGCTGTTTTAATAAAATGTATATGTTATATTATGGCTTTAATACACCCAATATTGACGATTTATTATTCATATCTTTGTTTTACTTTGACACTTGGCGTTGAAGTGACTCTAAACCACAGGAATGGACAATAGTCCCTTCTTTGGATTAGCAGCAATTCTGTGCTCATCAGTCCGCTTATCAAATTGACGACACACGGCACGTAAAAAGTCATGGTGGAAATCTATGAGGAGGCCTTTGTTCAACCGTGGGCATCACCTTAGGTGGTGGTGGTGGTGCTGGTCACCCGTGGACTACTCCAAATATCGATACAACAACCGGTCTGGTTTTGTTTTGTACGCTCATTGGGGGGTTTGGCAATTGCAGTTGAGTTGTAAATGTACTCGAAGGGCGCAGCTGACTAACCTCCGGCTAATTTCATAATCGCTTTTTACGACACTCACGGGATGACATGGGGTGTTGCTATTCTGAGCCGACACCACATGGAGCGGACAATCCTTAGCTGATATTACGACAACGATGATGTTTGCACCAATCCTAAAAAAAAATTTCTTTTTTTATTTCATCAAAAATATATATTTTGTACATACCAACCAACCTGTGAGACATCTTAATATTTTTAAGTTTAAAAAGTATCTTATAGCATGGAACTTTTTTTTTTGTTGGGCTTCTCGCATACATTTCTGGGAAATGTAGTTGCTTAACCGGTCATTTCTGGCGAAGCCAAAAAAGGCCTACAGCCAGGCTTAAAATTCATATTAAAAACTAAGCAACTTTTGCTAAGGGCGCCCCTTGCGGGACACGGACCTCGGCTTAGGGCGTTGCTGGGGATAACAAGCTATTGTTTTGGGGACAGCTGGATCGGTATTAATTATAATGTATTAGGGGACATTTAAAACTATAGGCTCGGCACGGGCCGGCGCGAGCAAGAAACGGGAGGGAGAAGTGCTAACTTGAACGGGAAGGTGACGTAGCGATAGGCCTCCGCGACGTCGGTGAGGCAGAGCATGGAACTATTGCTGCACTATCATATTATTGCTTTGCTACTGTATAAATTACTTGTAAGAATTTATTTGCTCGGCTGGTTTATCAACCTTTACTGTATGTAGTAATAGCAGGTATAACTGCATACTCCATAGACTGTGGTATACTAGCGCTTGTGCCTATAAAAGTAGCAATCGACCAATTTTGTTACAAGGTCATATAGGAGGAGAATTTTAACAAATATTTGAACCCGTAGGTTTAAGGGGCAGCAGTGCTGCTACGAATGACGAGGCTAGATCTAGGCTGTGTTAATTAGAAATCTGTGTATTCTGATGGTGTACCTACTTGAGAAAATCTTAGGTGTTTTCTTCTTCGTGCTTGGAGTTTTGACCGAAAAAATTCAGTAGGTATTTGACCAAAAATTCAGATATTTAATATTTGCCAACATTTTTAGGTGCTATAAGCTACAAGAACAACTTTGGAAACTCGAAACATTAAGACGTGGAAAACCACGAGGAAACGTTACTAGCCAAAAAGCTAATAGCGGTTATTTTTCGTTTTCAGAGCTTGCAGCATTTTTCCAAATCTTGTAGGTACCTCAAAATTGAGATGTTAATGATTGCTTGAGATCCAACTATAACATTCTATTATAAAGATCATTGTTAATAATTATGTCTAGCTGTACCCCCAATCCACCACGTAAATATTAATTTAACGCCTAATCTACGTTTGATCATTTGAAAACCATAAAAAGTAATGTAGGTATTCTCTTAGAGATCGTAACTAATTGCTATCACACTGATTGACAATTCTGTAACTTCGCTTTTGCAACGGTCATAGACTGTGTGACAATTGTTATGCATCGAAATGCCTTCGTACTCAGAAAGCCTATATAGCTGTCAGTTACGGATCTCATACGTACGGCAATCGTTTCGTGCAACAATAGGCAATAAGTCTGACAGCGGGTGTTACCAAAGGATATCGGTAGTCCCTAGTAATTGACTCGCCTAGGTCAACAACCGCCTTGGCGCCTAATTCCCATACGCCTAAACCCCCTGCCGTTGCTATAAGGCGGGGGATCTCTGGGTTCACGTGTGCGTAAATTGGGGAATCTGCGTGCCCACACCGAGCGACCCAAGAGAGGATGGTAGCACGCATGTGATCACGCGCTGCCGTGGGACGCTTTGAGGGATCCTTTACAATCCCCCGAGGGGGTGTCCGCTTTACAGTCACCCTCTCCGAGATGTGCCTATAGGCGTGGCACCAATGGGCGGCTCTAGTGTGATCATACGAGGATCTGGAGCCTCCCTAAGGTGCCGAAGATGACCGCTCCAGTGGTTTTAGCCGGAAGGAGGCATACCCTTTCGCCCTTCCCCGGGGCGAAGGCAGTTCATGAAGAATGTCCACTGGACACCAATAAAAAAAGGGCAAAGGTTAAATGTCTGTGTGGCTAAGGAATATAGCACCACTTCATCTCCTAAAAAGCAACAATCATAGGGATGGCAGCAGCGACACTTTTACCATTCTGCGTGGTATTGGCAAACTCCCCCCAAAATGACGATACATGGCATGTAACTGGTCATCCATGTAGAAGGCCATTGTGCAGCAGTGGATGACTTTTGGCTGATATGATGATGATGACGATGAACTACTTCTCTTGCACATTAAAATTGTAAAATGACAGCAAAGTAATATAGAAAAGAACCGGAATGACAATTAGGTAATTTACATTTTAGGTGCAGATACTAGTCCTACTAGTTGTTCCGGGGCTGGGTGATTGTGCATGTGAGATTTATGTCTAAAAACTGTACCCGCGACAGCGGAGAAATCGTTCTTTGTATATAAATATATATTTTATGCGATTAGAACATTTTTTGAATACCGAAGCACGGTTCGTTTACTTACTTTAAAATAATTTGTTCACGGCTGTACTCTTGATCTGTTCTCTTGATCTCTTGATCTGGATGCAGCATTATAGCTACATAGAAACAACTATGCCGAGAGTTGTAAGCTGGTCTACCTAGACGTAGGTAGAGTTTCCCGTCTAACTTTTATCGCTTCATCAAGTCGTCAGTCTTAAATTGAAATTCAAGTGGAACTTGTAAGCTTGGGAATCTAGATTGATCATGTCATCAATCATTTGTTTTCTTGTCTCGACAAGAAGACGCGACTAATTTAATAATTCATAGTACTAAATTCAATTTTTTTGAAGTGAAAACTATTTTAAGCGCGGTATGCATATTTTTAGATGAGATAAAACCTCTGGACTTGTGACACCGTTACAAGACGCTTGAAGTGAAAACTTCTTTTAGCGTGGTACGCATATTTTTAGATGAGATAAAATCTTCTAACACGCCAAAATATGTTTTCGCTTCTGTCAGTACTCCCGCGGGCTGGTTACGTAAGTCGCAGACGCTTTGCGACAGGCGTAAATCGCGCAGACGCCGTTCTTAAACTTAATTTTGGTATTATGTATTTGCCGATACCGATTGAGCAGGCGAAGATCGCTGACGCACAGTCTGTTGGACGATCAATGAACTAAAAATTGCATCTTACTGCACCGGAAATACTTAGATGCGCGATAGCTCCTGCCGCGTCTGCTATCGCTGTATTTAGCCAATACGGGTACCGGAGTGCATTTTTTTATCCTTGCCCCACATTGATCAATTTCCTGTGTCATGGGTGCGTTTATAGACACAAATTTCACACACAATACACCTAGATTCGGGACAACTACCAAACTACAACAAACCGGAACAAGAGCCAAACTTCACAGTCTGCAGCGTTGGACACCTGACAGTTAAGCTGACTATACAGCGCCCCATACAGGGCCATGGACCGCATGACCCATCGTAAAGACGGTGAACTTCCTCAATCCCCCGAAATTGATCGATATGGGGGCACCTATGATGGTAGTTCATGCCCTCCAATCGTGCCCTACGGGACGGAGTTGAAGGCGTCGACTATGTCAAGGCTAATTGCCAACGGGAGAGGCTACCTAGTCGGCCTCTTTATATAAGAGACCTACCACCAGTGAAAATGCATGGTGGTATTTGAGCTGAGCGTCGCCGTGCGGCGGAAGGCACGTAAAAACTGGGTGTTGTCATTAGAAGGCAGTCGTTAAGCCAGCCTTTGGATGGCATGAACAAGTCTGGCACAAGCTTGGTCACAAATCACACGAAAAAGAATAAGAAGGATATAGCAAGCCAAAGTAAATTTATTTAGTTTCGTAACGAAATAAACTTAAAAACAACAAAGCTTGAGCAGAAATGTGTTTAAAATAAAGTAATGAATTTAAGTATGTATATGATATGTAATATATTTATATTATCCCTCGTCTATTTGGACAAGTCCAATAATTAGAACATATAACGGTAATATACAAATGGCAGAATAATATAGGTAAATATAATAAACGAATAAAAACATTAATTAATTTCAAAAATTGTTTTACGTAATAATAGTAATTATTATTATATTACCATGGCTCTTAAAACTACACAAAATTCTCATAAAATGTAGATTCGCCGAATTGTGAAGAATGTCGTAACACTTACTGATGGAGTGTGATAGGAATCAAAGAGAGAGCTGCTGATGCATAATTTATTACAAATATAAATCAAAGCTCAGCTAGCAAATTTATAAATGCCCCAACATCAAATTTATATTTGTATAGTAATGTCTTCGATTTTCGCGATTATTACACATTATAATAAAACATTTTTTATAGGATGACATCCTGCGACCACGAATGCTGCAAAGTATTCGAAACGTCAGGAAAATCAAAAATCTAAAATATACGCGATAGAATCCGTTTAAAAGTGTTTTATTATAATGTGTAATAATCGCGAAAATCGAAGACATTACTATACAAATATAAATTTGATGTTGGGGCATTTATAAATTTGCTAGCTGAGCCCAGATCACAAGCCACAAAATGTTTATATAAAATGGTAACTGTACCTAAAATTCCCTCTTTCTTGCAATAATATAATTAAATTTCTGTCATCTGTTTGAAAATGTTTGTGGTTAAGATTAGGGTACGATCAGGCTGATTTGCCTTTGTAATGTAAAATCATCTAAATGAAAGGAGAATAAATAAAATAAAACCACATATTTTTTGTATCCAACACATTTTTTTTTCTAAAAACTTTGCCCCACACTCGGATTTCTCCTGTATCGTGGGTGCGTTTACAAACACAAATTCCACACAATTGTTCCATGCGGGAATCGAGCATATGACCGGGTGCGCAGCAACCGACTGTATAGGCCACTGCAATTTAGGTGGTGATGCGTTTTACTAAATATACACAAAGATCTGCGTGCTCACAAAGTATATTTAAAAAGAATGAACTCACAAGCTAACACCATTTCTTAGCATAAATGTACATATGTACCTATGTTCTGTCATCCTTTCAATGACTAAATAATAACCGTGAAATTTCAACTATGTTCTGTAATATTGGATTGAATTACGAACATACAAACTGACCAACAAAAAACCATACAAAATATATTTTGTTTATTTAAACTTTTATGTACATTGAGTATACATAAGGCGGACTTAATGCCATGACCTCTACCAGTCAACCTTTGAGTTAAACAAAGCACTTCGAAAGAGGTATAAAAGCAAACCTATAGATAATATTAAAAAAGACTGAATTAAAAATAGGAATACATACATATACTAATATAAAAATAGATACTATATAATATTACATAATTATAAATAGAATACATAAAAATATCTGATATAAATATTAACTCTAATGACGAAGACAAAACTAATTAGGATTGTAACAATTTCAGGAAGTATTGACGCACTTTACGTTTAAACGCAAATTTATTTTGAGCTTTCTTTATATCAATAGGAAGCGCATTCCATAGTTTTATTGTTGAAACAGCGAAGGATTTGGACATAAACCCTGTATGGTGGGATGGAATGTTAAGAATAAAATTTTCAGAAGCCCGAAGGTCATGACTGTGGGAGCCACCTAAAAGTTGAAAGAAAATTTTAAGGTAATTAGGAGCACAAGGATCATTTATAATAGTGAAAAGCAAACAGAGTGATAATCTAAATACTGCTATTTATTCATCAATATTTTTCCTAGTAATGTTAGAACTATTTACCAAAAAGTTTAATATGCAGTTACAGCTTCGTTACCATTTCATCTATGTACACAATTTTATATTTTATTCTCAGGTATCAGGTTTCTATTATTTATTATCTAACAAATTGTTTTCAATTTCAGTATTTTTGCAACTTAATGTCTATTATATATTCGTTATGCCATAATTTCCAATTTAGTATTTATTAATTTAACTCTGTTCACATAGTTTATCAGATTAAATGAAAATGGGCAGGGCACATTGCTCGTAGAACTGATGGCCGTTGGGGCTCAAAGGTTCTCGAATGGAGAGTCGTTGGATGAGAGCAGCATGTGACCGTTGTGGAAATCTAAAGGGCCTTTGTTCAGCAGTGGACATCCTGTGGCTGATATGATGATGACATAGTTTATAAGTGCATGCGGTGTGCTAGAAGAATAGTTTAGTAGCTTCTTTACTTACTGGAAAAAGAACACTTGTCTTCAAACTACTATTACTTATGTCTTGACATATTGCCTTACCTTGGTGGCAAATTTAGTGAAAGCGCAATTCTTAATACACGTTATTGTTATTTTATTGTGGTAACACCAATTTTATAATACGTGTGCGTGTCCGAACAGGCAAACACAAATTAACAGAATAAGTATTATACTATCAGAGCAACAAGAAATTTCATTAGCTATTTGTTAATGAAATTTATTATTTACAACCACGTAATTTTCTGATTATTTAAAAATACAATTTGTATATTACACTTGACACGACGAAACTATAAGTATATAACATCTCATACCGAATAGAAAATTGCAGTAGACACATCCATAGCTCTCTGGCACTGTGACACTGTTGTTGATTATAATTATAAGTGTGAACGGCTAAGTAATAAAAATACGGTAATTCAATGTTTTCCTATTATTGACACCAGATTAGTTAAAAACTTGGAGAAGGAAAGGAAAACAACACCTTTGATGTCAGAGGATTATGTTACGAAGTTTATCTTATATGTTGAGTTTGAAAAGTTTGCAGGAGTATCGCCTTGATGAGGAACAAAATGTTACGGAGACAATTTGCCTTATTTATTTAATTCCTAATTCTGATACTGGGGTGATTTTCACACCACCAAAAATTGTATAAGCATAATAATTTCATTTTAAATTGTGAGGTCACTTAAATTTATTGTCTATCAGTTTTATTATAGTAAATGTATTCGTATCTGTCTGAAGATATACCTATATTTTATGTAATTTCTATTGGAGGTCGCATATGCAAATATGCACTGGCTTGTGAGAGTAATCATATTTAACACATGTCACTAATTTTGAAATAAGCTTAGTTAGGGTTCTGTTTGTAGCGGACATCTTAACTAAAAGTGTTCATAGCCCGAAGCTTAGAGAATTTTTAAAGGATTTAAAAAAAAAAAACCAATTTTCAAATTCAAATTTCAATATTCCAAAATTATTCCCTGTCAAATTATTCTATTAAGGGGGCGGTGAGTAGTTAAATGTTTTTTAGAAGTGCTTTGTGTAATCCATAATTTACTAAATACAGTTTTGTTATGCATACTTTATTTTGTTATATTTCTTCTGTTTTTGTACTATACTTTTCAGTACAGCATAGTTCAGTTGAACACAGAAGTGTTAGTGATTTATTTAGTTTTATGTTCTGAGTACTTACAATGACAGAAGTAATCATACGCATAGATTAAGGGGGCGTATTGGAGGTCGCATATGCAAATATGCACTGGATTGTGAGAGTAATCATATTTAACACATGTCACTAATTTTGAAATAAGATTAGTTACGGTTCTGTTTGTGTTCAAAAAATACTTTACATAACTTGTGTGTACGAATAAATACTATTCTACCAGACCACTGCTACTCGTATTATTTTAATAATTTCCTCGTATGTAGTACAGGATTATTATTCTTATTTCTACACTGTTATTTCGATTGATCTAACTAATGAGAATTTTAATTCCAAAGTTCACCTATGACGATTGATCTAACTTGTGTGATGTAATAATCAAGAATGTAACATTTTCATTTTATTTTAAGAGTGCCCACGGAGTTTCTTGCCTTTCCTTTTCCATAAGAACAAAACTCAGATCCGTAAACTTCTTGAAATTTTCATGTTTACACGTGTGGTTTACATGAATAAAATGCTTTTAGTTTGAATTTGAAATTTAGTTTGACTGATCTAACTATCGGAAAGCAGTGTGCTATTAGAGGATTGCCCAAAAATGTAGGCCATCCGAGGAATAAATCATAATTATTTTTACTGTCACTTGTCAAACTCAGCAATGTTATCCTTATATGATAGTTTTTTTCTTTTTTACAAGATATTTATGCACCATGTTCTTTATTAAAGCTGTTGCCTTTTAAAGGATTAAGTCCTCTATAAGGCGGAACTCAGACTTTTCACTCTTCCGCGACAGGCTTACTTGGAGTATCGGCCTTATAAACACAGGCCCTTTATAACTTGATACCAACCAGGGACTATAATGCTGCTCAATAGAAATACAATCACGGTATTAGAGATGTTGTCTGTGCAGACTAATACACCAATATGACAGCACTATTATTATTAATGGGGCAAATCGTAAACCAGTATTCATTATATTTCGGCAAGCTGTAAGTATTTGCTCACCACATTGGGATAGCCCGTAGGTTACTCCAGCAACACCTTAACTTACTGTGACAGTCATGGCTTATGGATATTAAAACTCCTAAATTATACAATATATATTTCCGATAACATTTACATATAATACCGAAATATGTGTACGTTTCTAAGGCGAGTTCCTCGTTTGATTTGACATTTCATGAGAAGCAATAACTTATTTGAATATTTCACGTACATATTATACTTGCGTAAGATGATCTAGATGGCACATAATACACATTCTTGGCCTACAGTTCATGAATACAAATATACCGAATCATGGTTCTATGTACATACATTCACTCTATATCCGGTGCGAGTTTTATTGTATTGCTATTTTATATATTGCTACAGTATTACCGCACGTTCTCATTTCATTGCCATGGGGCAGGTCAGATGTGTACCTGTACTCCTATCGTCCCACGAAATGCGATTGAAGAGTATTATGCCATGTTCCGGCTAAATTTGAAACTGAATATTTAGCTGCTACTACTGAGAACTTTATAGAGAAATGGATGGCGTTCCTGCCTGACCTGAAGACCGTAACTTTTGCTTGGCTTTCGATCGCTTGTGAAGCATTTTATTTCAAGACTTAGATAGTTTTATTGAATAAACGCTCAGGCGCAGACTTTCACTAAATCAATATTTTGTAGTACATTACTTATGGTGGCAGCTGGAGGTCAAAGCGTTACAGTCTATAACGCTCGAATCGAGAGGTCAAATTAAGCTTTCAACGAACACGAGACCGCTTCGTACCTCAGAGCGGACGTCGTTTGCATCGTGGAGACATACTGATATATAACCTTGGTGAAAGGCTCTTTTTACACAACCTAATGACAAGCCGAGCAAGTCATTCACCTTGTGATAAGCATCGCGCTTGCCCGTATTAATTGTAAACCCAGAACTTGTCTTGCATAACACCACACTGCGCTCGTCACCTAGAGAAATTAATTATTTAGTCTCTCATTCCCAGTAATGTTGGCAGCTACAGTGCCTTTCAAACTGGAACATACTGCTTGGCGGTGAATATCTGGCACTGCGATGATACCTACCTATCCGGACTCTTGCAATAAGAAACCTGTCATACGTAGGTCCTTTTATTATTGATGTCCAGTGGAAATTCTACATGGAACTTCCTTCACCCCGGGGAAGGGCGAAGGGGTATGCCGGACTCCTACCGGCTAAAACCACTGGAGCGGTCATCTTCGGCACCGAAGGGGGGCTCCAGGTCCTCGTAAGATCACACTAGAGCCGCCCATTGGTGCCACGCCTTTAGGCACATCTCGGAAGGGATGACTGTAAAGCGGTCACCCCCTCTAGCGGAGGGAAGGCGACTGTAAAAAGGTCGCCCCCCCAGGCACTTCTCGGGGAGGATTGTAAAGGATCCCCCCAAGCCTCGCTTTGCGCTGTGCTGCGCACACGGCGGCACGTGACCACGTGCGCGCCACCGTCTTCCCGGGGGTCGCTCGGTGTGAGCACGTAGATTCCCCAATCTGCGCGCCCGCGACCCCCGAGGCCCCCCACCATGAAGTGACGGCAGGGGGCTCAGGCGTGTTGGACTTGGGAGCCGGGACGGTTGTTGCCCCGGCGCCGTCTAGTCCTTCTCCGTGCGGGATCAGCCCTCTCCCGATCCCACTCTGCAGTCTCCTTCTGGAGCATGACGCTCTCGCAGAAGGAGACCACTGCACTCCAATTTTCATGCTCTGCCAACATAGCCGACACTACTGCCGGCAGAGAGAGATCTTGCCCGATCCGATCGACCAGGATCCGCCGCTCGGCCGCAAACGCAGGGCACTCCTCGAGCGTGTGCTGTGCGGTATCCTGGTCGCTTCCACAATGGTGGCACTGTGCCGTAACCTCGCGTCCTATTCTGTGCAGGTACGCACCGAAACAACCGTGACCGGTGAATACCTGCGTCAGACGGTAGGTGACGCGCTCGCTCCTTCTGAGCCAGGCTCCGAAGAGTGGCAGGATGGCCTCGACGACGCGCTTGGTCGCGAACTGCAACCGTAGGCGTTGTCGCCATATCTCGAGTGCGCGCCGTCTAGCTAGCCGCCTCATTCTGTCAAACGCCCCTGATGGCACGCTTTCCCCACTTTGGCGGAGGGAACGTGTCCGGTCATAGACCCACGCATCCATCTCCACCTGGATGTCGAAAGGCGGAAAGCGTGCCAGGAGAGTTGCCGCCTCGTAGGACACTGTCCTGTATCCCCGTGCGATCCGTATAGCCACTCTGCGCTGCAGACTATGAAGTTTGGTTCTGCAGCGCTGTTATTCGTAGGTCCTGTACCCACACCAGGCTGATAGGTGAATGGTTCAGCAAATTTTTTCAGATAATAAAAAAAAAAAAAAAAAAAAAAGTGAAACATCATTGCAGAAAATTCAAGCCCAGATTGTTTAGTTTATAACTCCAATTTCAGATGTACCTATTTTCTGTTTTATACGCAATTTGGTCCTCACTACTCATTTTACACAAAGCGGGAAGGGACAACATGACGCCATATAACTGCTATCTATCTTTGTTATCCCTTATTATTTGTAGAAATGAGTTATACGAGATACAACGTGTAATAAATTATTTATTTGTTTAATCCTACAGAACTTTCAGCCCTACAATTCTTTAAGGGGTATAGGCGTGAAATCTTTTTATTTAAACTAATAATTATAAACTGGACCTTATTTGACAAAAGTGGACTGCAAGGTGGCTCGGTCGATTATGTGTAGAGCATTATACCGTTTATTTAAATGGTGACTAAGATTATACTTGTTGCTTATGATTGAGGTACTTCTTAATGTAGACAAAGTTTATAGGAATGCACTTAGCTAAGAGTTTGGATATCACAAAAATGTTTGGTTACTTTTAATAAGACTGTGTACTCACGACTGGAGGTGTACATTAATCGTCTGAAATCGTTGTTCAATACATCTTGTTGCTTTTCGTAGAAAGTCTGCATAAACTATCATGCGCTAAAAAATTCCCTCGTTCTAGAAACAATGGTGTATTAGATATTTTTTTTGGTAGACTTATTACATCTATGTATCTCTATTCACGGGCTTATAACCCCTGTAAGGTGGAACCCGGTCTTTTGATAGGCTAACGCGGGGACATGGGGCCTAACACACAGAGGCCCTTTAGGACAATTTTAATCTAAAATGTAATGGGACACTAACCGGGGACGCTCCATGGCTGCACTATAAAATACAGTCTCAGATTGACCCCGAATGTGTAAACCTATTGTATAAAAATATTGGAAACTACGATTTTAAGGTCTATTGCAATGAATTTTTAATGGATTTAATACTTTGAAAAACGGCGTCTGCCTTTCCACCTATAAGGAACATTCTGTGACAGACGGTGACTTGCACTCACAAGATGGGCCCCCTAAATAGCCATCACTACAGGTGACAGGGAGCAACACCGGCGGGAGCGGCTAGAGATGTCACCGGTTCCCTGTTATTACGCCATTAGACACTTTCACCCCCGAGCATATAGCTTTGGCGGCCCCCCTCTGATCGGCCAACTAAGGCAAGCCAAAGCTGAAAATCCTGCGGGCACTCATGGGGTTCCACTCGGTTACGGTTAGAGCTTGTCTTTTCACCGCCAATAAAGACAAGCCAGAGACGAGGTCCTGACTGACTCTCTGGAGCATTCGGGTACTTATGTAGTGTCGCCATTCACATTCAGCTCGCCACAAGCTGCCCTGCGTTCTGTAAGCTTCTTAATAGATCTCCTGATTATTGTTATACATATTAAGGTAGGTTCCACATAGCTACTTCTATATGAGACGTTAATATTAGAGATTCATACGTAATTTTAGCATTGTTATCTTACTTGTAGGGTTTTGTACTCTCTAATAGAATATCTAATGAGGCCCATATCAACAAAGCTAGTAGTGATCGCTTTACGTAACGGATCATCTTTATCATAATTATGCTCAAAATAGATTAAATATATTACACATGTTTGGAATTTTAATTAAGTGTATAAAGTGATTACTATAAGACGACTTATAAATGGATTTATCCATGAGATATAAAACATGCTTGCATTTTGAGATTTAAAGTAATTTGAATACAAATGTACAAATATAGTAAAAAAATAGGAACAATAAGTACCACCGGATAAATTAGATCAGTTATTTCCAGTATTTTCCGTGTGGTGACCGGATAGTACTTCTCCATCTCTTCCCGTGGATGTTGTAAAAGGCGACTAAGGGACTCTAAGCCATAGGAATGGTGAGCAGCGTCCCTTATGTAGAACGATAGCCATGCTGCTCTCACCAACCCTAGGCGGGTCCAAGCGTGGTAAGTACTGGCAAATTCCCCCCCCATTGTGGAAATTTATGAGGGAGGCCTTTGTTCGGCGAGGGACGTCTCATGGCTAATATGATGATTTCCAGTTTGTAAGAAATGAATAGGCTAAAGGAGCTGATTTGAGAGATGGTAATATAAGACTAATGAACCGACTATAAAATACAAAATAATATAAGTCACAGTAAAATAGAATTGTAGGCTGACCCTTTCTTTTTATTTTTCCCAGTCGAACGTCTAAACCTACCGTATTATTTACAAGAAAATATTAAGCGTATAAAAATATTAATACTTTTCGAAAATATAGTAACAAACAAAGCGTTTTTATTGATAAAGTATTTAAGGTCTTATTTTTATAAACCACGATATTTTGCTGGGCGCATTAATTAATGCTAAATATGATGTAGGTAACACAAAAAGTCTGGTAGAATAAATATGTATTATTCTTTTATGCCACGGTAGAATAAATAATAATTTTTCTTTTATCAAGATTTGTTGACATGTAGGAGGTAGACTCAGCGATAATTGTCCCGATAGTCCTTACGGAAATTATATTATACATTCAAAGAAGTAGATATGTTACATGCGCGCCAAAAGTAAGAACCAAAACTGCCCCAATTGTAGCACCTCTCAATCAGTTCGCCCAAGACAGGACAACGAGCGCACACTGTCACAATCTGTAATGTTTTATTAATAAAGTAATAACAATCTCGTCATGCGTATAGAAAATGCACAATCTATAGAGCAAAAATAAATAAAGAACAAGGGATCTTATACCACACGTGAATAACGAACCATATAACATATTTTAATAAAAATACTAATCAAATTATCTATAGAATTATATTCTCGAACAAATGGTATAATATCATTGCCTTACGGCCAATGGCCTACTGGCCAAGAGCCTCGACAAACTCCTTAACAGGCTCTCGCTGGGCGGCTGGGTCAAGGTCTTGATGCAGAAAGCAGAACTATTAGACATGGCTCGAATTGTTAGGAGGTTTTTTTCTCTGGAGCCGTAACCACTGGTTGCTTGGACCCTTCTATTTTTTATATTTTTAAAACGTGTATTTTTATTTATATTTAAAAAATGTAATATATATATATATATATATATGTTCTAAATAAAGGAAATAATAATAAGTTCCTAATAATAATATACGAACTTGGTGAGTACTGGTAAATTGCCCCTAATGACGATATAAACAACTGCCCCCCAGTGTAACTGGTCGTTGTTGAAATCTACGGAGAGTTTGTTGTTTGTGCACAACCTTCAATTTATATGATGATGATTAATATAGAATCCCTAAGTTTCCCTAAGCTATGGCAAAAATACATTTATCAACTTTTTTTTTTGTTTGATTTGTGCCAGAAGGCAGATATAATAATAATTTCGTTCTTATTTTTTCTTAATTATATTCTAAGCTCAGAGTTTACAGAAATTGACATCAAAATATTTTAACTGGTAGCATAAAGATTATTAAAATAAAATACCACAGTAAAATATGAAACCGTTACTATTATTTACTCGCTTAAGCACCGAAACGCTAGGAAAATAAAATTAAATGGTGGACGCTAAATGACCCGTAAAGCTGATATCCTTTTAGTAGATAGTGGTCGCGTGAAAAGTAAATGACATGTTTTTCAATCGTTTTAATGAAAGTTCTTAAAGGATCGGAATATTTTCGTAATTCGATTGGTGGCAAAAAACTGATTTTCGTCGTTTCGAAGAATTCTGTAATGTAACCGGCTCAAGGGCTGAATCAACATATGTAGTTTTATTTTATTGAACACATATAACATTATCCTGTGTAGTATCCGGAGTAAGAATTTAACACCATTTCATCGTCTGTGGATGTCGTAAAAAGCGACTAAAGAACTCTAAACTGTACCAAACTGCCTGCCAAGCATGGTGAGTACCGGAAAATGTCCCTCAAAATGATCACAAACAGGATGTAACCTTTCGGTGTGGAAATCTTTGGGGGAGGCCTTTGTTCAGCATTGGACGTTCTTTGGCAGACACGATGATGATGGAAATAGTATATATAAATCGTCTTATTAAAAACATAATAATGTCTTAGGTTTTCGCGAGTATTACACATTATAATAAAACACTTTTAAACGGATTTTATCGCGTATATTTCGATTTTTGTTTTTCCTGACTTTTCGAACACTTTGCAGGGTTCGTGTTCGCAGGATGACTATTTCGATTTCAATATTTGAAAAATGATTTCGAAATAATTTTTGATTATAATTGTACGGTAGATAAAATTGCCGTGTGGTGCCGGCTCAGAATACCACCACCCCATCTCCTACCGTGGGTGTCGTAAAAGTCGACTAAGGGATTAGTCAGGGATGGGCAGCAGCGTCCTTCGAGTATATTAACAACTCAATTGCGATCGCCAACCCGCCTGCCAAGCGTGACGATTATGGCAAAACCCCCCAATGTGCCCACAACACACCGATATCGGTCGTTGTGGTGATCTTTGGGGGAGGCCTGTGTCCAGCAGTGGACTTCATTCGGCCGAAATGATGATGAGATAAAATAACTTTTAAAAATCTGTAACGACGCCTGACACCTTAGTCATCCTGCGATCACGAACCCTGCAAAGTGTTCGAAACGTCAGGAAAACAGAATACAGATAGAATCCGTTTAAAAGTGTTTTATTAAAAACAATTAAGTCAGGTGGACTTAATCGTTTTTAATAAGACGTTTTATTATTTAAAATTGTTTCAATTTCTTAAATATAATATCATGTGCAATTTACAAAGTTCTGTCCGAATCAAAGTCAATGAACTATTGTATAAATCTATTACTAAATCTATATTATGCATTTATTTGTATTAGCTATCGGTTCTGTGGTAATTCTCTCAAATAAATGCGCATAGCTACTTTATTTTAATTAACGACGGAACTGTTTGTGTCCCACCGATCTTGTGCCTGGAGAAACTTACACGGACCGTGAAAGGCAGCCGTTTAATAAAAATCTTTTCCTCATCGTTCGGTAAAAGTCGGCTTCAACATTCAGGGTTCCGTGCTGATCACAAAACTTTTTTATAAGATGATGTTCCCGTCTTAGAAAATAATCTAACTTCATACCAAGTCGCCTACCTAAAAAAACTTTTCAAATTTGATGAGCGCCTATAAATTATTACAGGGTCTATTTACTTTTTCCCGTTACGTAGATAGGTGTCGAAATTACACTATCGTTTTGTTTGGTATATTTTATCGGAAATGTCTATAATTCATAGGTTTTATGTAATTAAGTAATTGTATAAAATATTAAAATTGTCGTGTGGTGCCGGCTCAGAAAGCCACCACCCCATCTCCTCCCATGGGTGTCGTAAAAGTCGACTAAGGGATTAGCCAGAGGACGGGCAGTGGCGTCCTTCAAGTACTTTAACAACTCAACTGCGATCGCCAACCTGCCTGCCAAGCGTGGCGATTATGGCAAAACCCTCCAATGAGCCCACAATACATCCATATCGGTGGTTGTGGTGATCTTTGGAGGAGGCCTGTGTCCAGCAGTGGACTTCATTCGGAGTGTAGTGGTCTCCTTCTGCGTGAGCGTCATGCTCTAGAAGGAGACTGCAGAGCGGGAGCGGGATAGGGCCGATCCCGCACGGAGTGGGACTAGACAGTCCCGGGGTAATCCGCCCTGGCTCCCAGGTCCAACACGCCTGAGCCTCCTGCCATCGCTCCATGGTGGGGGGCCTCAAGGGTCGCGGGCGTGCATATTGAGGAGTCTGCGTGCTTATACCGAGTGACCCCCGGGAAAACGGTGACGTACACTTGATTATGTGCCGCCGTGTGCGCAGCACAGCGCACAGCGAGGCTTGGGAGGATCCTTTAAAATCCTGTCCGAGAAGTGCCTGGGGGGTGACCTTTTTACAGTCACCTTCCCTCCGCTAGAGGGGGTAACCGCTTTATGAGATGTGCTTAATCAATAGGAGGCTTTAGTGAGATCTTACGAGAACCTGGAGCCCCCATTCGGTGCCAAAGATGACCGCTCAAGTGGTTTTAGCCAGTAGAAGTCCCCTCTCTGGCTCCCCTTTACCCTTGTGGTGGACCTTTAAGTATTACTGCAGGTCCACGAATTATCTTTAACTAGGAGCGTTAAATCAGATCACATGGGTCAACTAGTACAAAAAGTAGTAGTAGTAGTTGTATTATTAGTCTTTGATAACTACAAAAACAAATCATTTCTTATAAAGTAGATTAAACATAATAATAAAATTTAATTTAACGAATGGGCTACTAAAGGCATTTGGAAAAGATTCAGCGACACCCCTCTGTTTGTGAGGTATATTTATTTTTATCCCCCCTGTTTTTCGTTCACTAAGTTGTTGCTATGAATGTTCATGCCTCTTAAAGGTGTTACATTGCGTATTATTGTAGAACTTCTGCAGTGATGCAGTAGCTATACAGTCGCTAACCGTTTACCTCGCTAGGCTATTGTTGTGATATAGTCTCGCATTTTTATTGCTGCAAGAAGTCATCGTCTTTTACCAGCCTTAGAGATTTAATATACTAAAACTATTTTCTTGCATAGTAGCTCATCGCTCAAGCACTTTGTGTCCATATCGTACTGAATACTAGCTCAAAGGAACATTTATTCAATTAAACTAATAAATTAATGCGCTCTTTTCTTAGGCCAATATAACTTTTTAAAACATTGAGCTTCTTTATAGACAATTCATATTTTGTAAATTAACTTTAACGTTGTAAAAAAAATTAGGCTTATTATGATTTAATATTGATAGACGTGGTACAATAGTATCATCACTAGTCAAATCAATGATTACACCTTATGGGCCACTAACTGGTTATAAAGCCTGTTTTTTTATTTAAATTCAACTCAAGCTTTTGTCATATAGGCCAGGCCCTATGCAGTATTTGCACTGTCGATAAGAGGACACGTGGCATGTTTTTTATGTGCAGCTCTGCCAGCTAGCTCATTTGAGTGGGATATTTATGTCAATAATATTATTGACTACTACTTCATTGTTACCCCTCTCCTGTAGCAACTGTTTGTACAAATTCAGACTCCAGTTCCTTCAAACTCACCCTCAGCTTTTCTTCCATATCTTTACCAATTGCTCTCCGGTCAGCTTTTCCTCACTAATATTCTCGTGGGTTGAAATATGAAAAAGCACAGCTAAATGGAAAAGTTTCAAGTCAGACACTAAAGAAGGTCTAGTTGAAGAAAAAATAGCAAGAAGAAAAATTAAATACTAAATAAGAAAATTATAAAGAAAAAAGAGTGAGTGCAATTTTATTAAGGAAGTTACAAGTGTGCAGTTAGAACAGTTTAATAAAGTTACAAAAAGAATAGTCTGGCCCTCTATTATATTAGACTTTTTTAAACTAAACGTTGATGAATACATTTAAGTGAATGTATGTTGCTACAATTATTTAAAATAGATAGGTTGGTAAAGTAAATTTTCCTGAAAATATTGTGTTAGCTGCTCGGTTCTAAGTTCTTGATTAGTAAACTTTGTAGAGCTTCCATAATTGTGAAGCAAAATATACGTAAACTCTACCGGTGTCTTATGGACGTCATTCATACGATTGAGCAGTAGCTGTATAGTTTGTAATTGTGGCTTGAATATTAAAATAAATGAATAATCCCTGGGATTAATTATTTTAAATTTGTTTTCTCACGAAACTGAGATATCAAAACCAAAACATGACGGTAAACATTAGACGCACTACGTAACTGCAATATTAATTGAAATTCTACTGATATTCTAACATGAACTATGCATAATAATACAATTTTTAAGGTATTTTAATAAAGAAGTAGTTTATGTCAGTGGTGGAATAATATCGACTTGAATAGAATACACATCGAATCGGCTATGGTTCAGTTCAGCTATAGCTAATAATATATTGATATTACTCGAAACACTGTTATGGCCACGACGTGTCAAAACAAAGCGATTAGCGATCACATGCTGTGTGTATGGCGTATCTCAACGATGGAGCTATTGTTCAAAGTGATCACTGATACGTTCGTGGTTATTATTGTTTCTTAGGGTGAGTAGGAATGAAGGTGACATTATGATTAAAGCATGGGAATTCATGTAAAATGAAATATAGTTGGCTCTCTTTGTATAAAAGTATGTTGAATAATTGTACTGTGGCAATCCGGTTGTTTTGTGGTATTTTTTGTAATATGTTTTAAGACGGCGAGACATAATACTAACAAATCCACACATAATTTGTCCTAACATAAGTAGTTACTAAAATTTGATACCTTGAGAAATCTTTTTCTAGACTTTTTACTTGAATGGGAGTGGGTTGCTATAAAAGATGACATATTTAGAAACTTGATATAATTATAATTTTAATTACTTAATAATGAACACAAAATTATTTACTATAAATAAAATTAATGTAGGCTTTTATAAATACTTTTATGTCCACATGGATATACCTAAGCTTCACAACTAAGCAACATAAAATACAAATAGGCTTGTTTTATTTGCTAGATATACTCTTATTTCCCGTCCTTACAATTCCCTCCGGAAAATATACAACCGCATCACGATTTACCTTTATGCTTAGATGAAGACGTCCAAAATTTACCGAATTTTTGTTTTCTTATAAAAAGACTAGGTACGCATTTTTGTCGCACCGTCGTACGTGATCTGGCGAAAGGTACCTACAATGTCAAACTCAACTCAAAGATACCTATTGGAACGTTACACGTTTATTAACAAGCGGTATATTCCGAGAGTGGAGCTAAAGTTGGAATAAAGAAAAAGTTTGCTACGTGCGGCTGCGAAATGGGTGGAGAGGAAGGCAAAACTGTTTTGTTAAATAATTATCTTACTGCGTAATCTTGTAAATTGGATAATGAGTTTCTTGTACATTTCTTTATATAACAGTTTAGGTCCTTGTGTAAACATGCATAAATTATTTATTTTTAAAACAATACAAACCCTGTAGTTTGTTTCGAAGTTCCCGCTCAAAAATCTGATGAAGTATTGAGATTGTGTGAAGTCAGACAAAATAAACTAATGACTTTGTGATCATACTTTTACCAATGAACTGTACCAGCTCCACTAGCATGGTCCTTTATATTATTAATCTAGTATTTTTTTAGTTTATACATATCGATACATGTACTTTCCGTGTGGTGGATGTCGTAAAAGGCGACTAAGGGAATCCTAACCAGAGGGATGGGCAGCAGCGTCCCATCTGTGATACCTGTAGCCATACTGCGCTCACCAACCTGCCTGCCAAGCGTGGTCAGTATTGGCAAATACCCCCCAGAATTATGACATAGTTGTGAAAATCTATGGCGGAGGCCTTTGTTCAGCAGTGGACGTATAAATGGCCGATATGATGATACATGTACTTTTGACTAGCGTAATGGATAAACAGTCACCTTTCAGGAGTGTGAAAAAACTTTTTATCTCTTCTCTTCCGTTTCTTATCATTTCCGTTTGTTATCGATTTATAAAGTCGTTCAGGGAGCGTTGTCTTTTTGTGTTCTTCCTTAAAGTGTAATAAAAATGGATATATATTTATTATTGGTGAAAATAGGTGCCCTTTACAGTCAATAAAATATAAACTAAACTTTACTAGTAAATGATGATATTTCCATCATCAACACCGTGAAAACAGGCTGTGATCACCGAATAGTAAAGGCACATTGATTATTAATCTTAATGTTGAGAGGTCTTGTCTGATGAAGTATACGCTTCGGCCCTCTAGCGCTATATGAGCACTAGAAGGCCGGAGCGAAGACTAAACCAAAACTCCTAGAGCTTTGCTTTCAACTTTAATTCCAAAACCGCTTCGAGTCCCTAGAATATTGCGTCCAACTTCAAGAAATAGGCCAATCGTCTAATCTGATATGGCTGGGCAAACTGGGAAACTTCGCAACGTATTTTCGTCAACAATACTGCAATTCCTCAAGACTAAAATCTTCAACCAGTATGTGTTACCAGTGATGACATATGGGATAGAGACATGGTCACTCACTATGGGCCTCATAAGAAAGCTCAAGGTCACTCAGCGAGCTATGGAGAGAGCTATGCTTGGTATTTTGATGTATGATGGCCGTTGGGATAAAAAGGTTCTTAAGTGGAGACTGCGCACCGAAAAACGCAGCGTGGGACGGCCTCCAACGAGGTGGGCAGATGACCTGTTGAAGGTCGCTGGGACTCGTTGGATGATTCATCATTCATTCGATCATTGTATGCCGGCGGCATGTGACCGCTCGTCGAAATCTGTGTTCAAAGCAGTGGACGTCCTTTGGCTGATATGACGATGATAATGATTTCATTATATCATGAAATATTTAAGTCTATTTAGATGAGTGACGCGTCTATCTTTCAGACATTGTTTTGCTTTCACATATTGTTAGTTTCATACGTACGTACTATTATGCGAAAATGGTGGTCATTTACTAACATCTGACGAAGTAACAAAGCATGTGGGAAGAGCCACAGCTGTCCTGATATTATTGTCGGATTGAGTGTTTATAAGCACTCTACTCAGGTCTATAATGGGATGCATTGATGAATAAGTATACTTAGAATTAGTATAGCTTTGTTTTGGCAATATGTACACAGGTCAAACTTAAATTTAAATTTCTTCACATGAATGCTCAAATATGGCGGCTTCAAATGCGATTGTAAATTTTTAGAGCCTACGGCAACCATACTATTGTTGTGTACATTTCAATTGTTGTTAGCACGCACTAACCAGCTTAGTAAAGCAAATTATTTAAACAGCAAACATTGAAAAATGTAAAGGACATTAAGATTTATTTGAATAGTGAAATGTTTTTTTATTATTACGAATGAATTAAATTATTTAATTCAAGTAGCAATGTTGATAAATAATTTATTGTGTCATTCCATGAAAAAGTACCTTCTGTACCTTCCATTCCTTAAACTGTTGGGCGCTGAAACGCAATAGTCGCTACGTATTCGCGGTGTCCTACTGGCTGCGCGATATTTTTATATCCGTGCGTTTAACCCAGAGATTTCCCAATATTTTAACAGGGAATCCATATGATATGGTTATTAATATAGAATCCTAGTTATTACGTATTTTTTCACTTTATTTTCAAAATAAATCATTCATAATTTATTTCATCATTTCGGCTGAATAAAGTCCACTGCTGGACACAGGCCTCCCCAAAGATCACTACAACGACCAATATGGGTGTGTGTGCTCATGGCAAAACGCCATAATCGCCACGCTTGGCAGGCGGGTTGGCGATCGCAGTTGAGTTGTTAATGTGCGAGGACACTGCTGCCCACTCTCCGGCTAATCCCATAGTCGCCTTTTACGACACCCAGGGGATGAGATGGGTTGGTGCTATGCGTAGCCGGCACCACACAGCTAATAAAGCGTTAGATATTCGAAAATATCGCACACACCTTATAAAAACATAATATAACATATTTGTTATATTATTTGCAATATTTATATTTTATAAATAATGTAAATGAGCCCGGTGACGGAGGGTTTGCTATACCTCTTTGCGTTTGAGGTGAGGCTGAGGCTAAGGTGAGATTTATCGATATATTACTATCGAGCACACGTCGCTTATAACTCTTCAATTGTTTTACGATACAGTCGGCTGCTGCGCTCCGGGTCGTGGATTCGATTCCCACACGGAACAAATATTTGTATGATCTGCAGGTAGTTGTTCCGGGTCTGGGCGTATTGCGTGTGGAATTTATGTCTGTAAACGCACCCACGACACAGGAGAAATCCTAGTGTGGGGCAACGTTTTTTTTATAAAAAATAAATAAATAAAAAAACACTTCTACAAAGTACACGAAATTGCATTTAAACACAATGAAACAACATTGTTCGAATTGTTATAACAATAAAATAATAACACACAATAAATTATTCAACGTTAACCAAACAACGGATCACATTTATATTTATG
Organism: Diloba caeruleocephala; assembly: GCA_947459985.1. Classification (NCBI taxonomy): domain Eukaryota; kingdom Metazoa; phylum Arthropoda; class Insecta; order Lepidoptera; family Noctuidae; genus Diloba; species Diloba caeruleocephala. The sequence continues at coordinate 18,035,604 of OX381615.1, forward strand.
ACATGTGAAAACTAATCTCTGTTGGATATCATCATATATAAAAATTAGTAGTTTGGATTTTTGTTATAATGTTTTCGGACTCGAATACTATTTGTAACACTTGCACTAGTATTGGGCATTCAATATTTTCGTGCTGGCCCCCGGATGCGGGCAGTTCCAGACTTTTTGTTTTTACCTATTTCCGGGTTCCGGTGCTTCGGAGGCAGTCTACAATACAATACAGTAGTCTATATTCTATCTCAAAATATTTTCCCCAGATTGTCAATTAAGTTGCTAATGAGACAAGAGTTTTTGGCATGTAAGACCATATGTTAATTTTCCATTATATCTATAAGCAAGGACTGCCACGTATAAATATATTTTATGAAATAAAGACAACAGTCTTTGACAGAAACTTATTTTTACACGCCTCATCGCATTTAAGATTAGGAATATTGATGCTTCAATGTTCTAAAACAATTCAGAATGGTTTTAAGTAAATATCCTATAATGTATAATGTTCCAAAAGTCAAAAGGTCTTCCATTAATATATTTTCGCTAACAGATATATATGTTTATATCATAAATGATTAAATTTCACGGAAAATTGAATAAAATGCATAACCATTATGTCGTTGTAGAAATATCAGAGAAGATGCGAGTTGACGTGATCCCCGTACCTACCATACATTATCAATCGTGTAAAAGCAAGTGACGTCGAATTGTGCTGAGTATGGACCATTAGTCGCCTGTCTGTGTTTGCACTCTCCAATGCTTCCTTTGTGACGTTGAGAGACAAACGATGCGATTAAGGCGCGGAAATGGACACCAATTTAGCGTTTTGGTTCTGTAAAATAGCATATCTGCAACTCCATAGGTCAAGAGGCTTGTTTTTATCGGATAAATATTATTTGATTTGATTTAATATTTTTTGTTGTTTAAATAAGTGTTGCATTATTATTAAACTATTTATCATCTAAGGCAAAGTTATTAAGAACAAGAGTTTTAAATAACTTTTGTTCAAGGAACTATTTCTTATCTGATCAGCTATTTCTCAAATGGTTAAATTGGATTGTAACCGTTTTAGATGAGCTTCTTCAACCTAGTTCATTTTATAATATCTAGAAAGAGAGGGTTGTAAACAACCTTCATTATAGCAGCTAGTTCTAGCCAGCCATCAGAATTCTCATCTCCTGATTCGGCATTAACATCAATGGCGAGTATATCACTCACCTTCGATTTGCCGACGAAATCGTAGTCATGGCCGAATAGCTGCAAGAGCTCAGCACAATGTTCGGTGATCTTAACAGAGTTTCCGAACCGGTGGGCTTCAAAATGAACATGGGTAAGATGAAAGTCATGTCAAATGCCCATGGCGTGCCCATCCCAATATTAGTTGGGAGGTCTATTCTCAAAGTAGTTGACGAGTATTTCTACCTGGAACAAACTGTACAGTTAGGTCCAACTTCGAGAAAGAGGCCATTGTCGAATCCGACTCGGCTGAGCAGCGTTTGGCAAACTTCGCAACGTCTTTTCGTCAACAATACCGCAATGCCTCAAAAGTCTTTAACCAGTGTGTATTACCAGTGATGACATATTGAACAGAGACGTGGTCACTCACAATGGGCCTCATAGGAAAGCTCAAGGTAACTCAGCGAGCTATGGCGAGAGCTATGCTTGGTATTTCTCTACGAGATCGAATCAGAAATGAGGAGATCCGTAGAAGAACTAAAGTTTTCGACATACTTGAAAGGATTCGTAAACTGAAGTGGCAATGGGCGGGGCACATTACTTGTAGAACTAATGGCGATTGGGACAAAAAGGTTCTCGGATGGAGACCGCACAACGGTAAACGTAGCGTGGGACGACCTCCAACGAGATGGACAGACGACCTGGTGAAGATCGCTGGGAGTCATTGGATGAGAGCGGCATGTGACCGCTCGTTGTGGAAATCTAAGAGGGAGGCCTTTATTTAGCAGTGGACTTCCTGTGGTTAGTATGACGAACGAATTGTCTTCGGCTTCGGCCGAAGTGCGGAACTCTTCGAGAAGATTTGGCTACATTCATCGCGGTAACGCAAATATTCGCATTATCGCGATGAGTGCGGCCTAGGCATTATAAAATTCTGTAACGTAGGATTGTGTCAAATTTACCCAGGTTTCACTTACAAATAATTTGCACGATATTATTATTGATATTAAACAACGTGTTTATCAGTTGACTATTTACAGTACCAGTGTCATAGCAAGCAGGTTTTAGTTATGAAAGAGTAAAACGTCTAATCATAGGCATATCTGAATTTAGGCATCCAAAATTCGCTTAGAATCGCTCGGCTGTTTAGTACGTACTTAATGAATAAAATGAACATAAATCAGCAAATATATTGACTGTTGTTGAGATATGCAAATGCTGTTATTGATTTTCCATCAGGTGTAGATCTGTGGAAACCTCGTCCGTCTTGAGATAGCGTGCCTTCTCATGAATGTATTAATGAAATTGCTGTGTCATATGAAATTACTTGCGTAAAATCTAGAATACTATTAAATGTATAGCTGTGTCATCATAATCAACCCATTCGCTGCTGGGCACATGCTTTTTTTCACGATGAGCAAGGTTAAGCCTTAGTCCACCACGCTGGCCTAGTGTGGGTTGGCGGACTACACACACAATTGAGAACATCACTTTTTCTTCACGATGTTTCCTTCACCGTTAACGCAAGTGATAATGATTTTCACTGGTGGTAGGTCTCTTTTGAGTCCGGCATGCCCCTTCGCCCTTCCCCGGGGTGAAGGAAGTTCCATGTAGAATTTCCACTGGTCATCAACAATTTTTTTTTTAAATGTAGGTAGATACCATCTTCGAGGGTAGTGTGTACCTTGTCGTTATATGGCTGCTGCCCGATCTCTGCGTACCGAGAGAATAAGTTCGCCGCCTATGTGGGGGAGTCGTGCGGTCCGTGGCCTTCTACGGGGCGCCTGTATAGTCATATCGACTGTCAGGCGTCCCGCGCTGCAGTGCCAGACTCCACGGTCTGCATCGTGCAAAGTCTCTCTCTGCTGGCGGTAGTTCTAGCTATGCTGGCAGAGCATGAAAATTGGAGTACAGTTTCCTTCTGTGAGAGCGTCATACTGCAGAAGAAGACCAGAGAGTGCGACTGGGAGACGGCCTGTCTCACACGGAGATGGACTAGAGGACGCCGGAGTATCTAACGCCCAGGTCTAACACGCCTTCACGGGCAAGCAGATTGGGGAGTCTGCGGGGGATCCTTTACAATTAATTTAAGAAGTGCCTGGGGGGTGGCCTTTTTACAGTTATCCTCTCCGAGATGTGCCAAAAGGCGTGGCACCAATGGGCGGCTCTAGTGATCCTACGAGGACCTGGAGCCTAAGCCCCCTGCCCGTCGTTATATGGTGGAGAGCCTCGGGGATCGCGGGCGTGCAGATTGGGGAGTCTACGTTCTCATATCGAGCAACCCCTGGGAAGACGGCGGTATCAAAAGGGGATTTACTATCCCCCGAGCAGTGCCAGTGCTATTTGCCGCTGCTAAGCAGTAGTGTTTAACTTTTAGACGTTACTGTTCGGCTTAGAAGGGCACCACGTCTTGTGAAATTACTGGGAGACTAAATAACTTCACGTTTTAGTTGACGAGCGTAGTGTAACGCCTCTCAGGACTGGCCCTTTTTTTTTTATTGATGTCTAGTGGAAATTCTACCTGGAACTTCCTTCACCCCGGGGAAGGGCGAAGGGGTGTGCCGGACTCCTACCGGCTAAAACCACTGGAGCGGTCATCTTCGGCACCGAAGGGGGGCTCCAGGTCCTCGTAAGATCACACTAGAGCCGCCCATTGGTGCCACGCCTTTAGGCACATCTTGGAAGGGGTGAATGTAAAGCGGTCACCCACTCTAGCGGAGGGAAGGCGACTGTAAAAAGGTCGCCCCCCAGGCACCTCTCGGGGAGGATTGTAAAGGATCCCCCCAAGCCTCGCTTTGCGCTGTGCTGCGCACACGGCGGCACGTGACCACGTGCGCGCCACCGTCTTCCCGGGGGTCGCTCGGTGTGAGCACGCAGACTCCCCAACTGCGCACCCGCGACCCCCGAGGCCCCCCACCATGAATTGACGGCAGGGGGCTCAGGCGTGTTGGACTTGGGAGCCGGGACGGTTGTTGCCCCGGCGCCGTCTCGTCCTTCTCCGTGCGGGATCGGCCCTCTCCCTATCCCGCTCTGCAGTCTCCTTCTGCAGCATGACGCTCTCGCAGAAGGAGACCACTGCACTCCAATTTTCGTGCTCTGCCAACATAGCCGACACTACTGCTGGCAGAGAGAGATCTTGCCCGATCCGATCGACCAGGATCCGCCGCTCGGCGGCCCACGCAGGGCACGCCTCGAGCGTGTGCTGTGCGGTGTCCTGTTCGCTATCACAATGGTGGCACTGTGCCGTAACCTCGCGTCCTATTCTGTGCAGGTATGCACCGAAACAACCGTGACCGGTGAATACCTGCGTCAGACGGTAGGTGACGCGCTCGCTCCTTCTGAGCCAGGCTCCGAAGAGCGGCAGGATGGCCTCGACGACGCGCTTGGTCACGAACTGCGACCGTAGGCGATGTCGCCACATCTCGAGTGCGCGCCGTCGAGCCAGCCGCCTAAGTCTATCGAACGCCCCTGAAGGCACGCCTTCCCCACTTTGGCGGAGGGAGCGTGTCTGGTCGTAGACCCACGCATCCGTCTCCGCCTCAGGACTGGCCCTAGGTAGCATTCTAATTGTAATAAGCAGGCATGGCGCTTACCATCAAGCGGATGACGTGCTCACCTCGTCAACAAGTTGTATAAAAAAAAAAAAAAAAAAAACTGAAAAGTTAGAGGCCAGAATTGAATTCAAACACTCCTTCGAAGGCAAGGGTTTAACGACTAGGTAATCACTGCAATTAATAATAGCTTATTTTCGTTAATTAATTTCGCTGTGTCTATACATTTTTTTTTTTTGAGCGGACCTGCCTTTTAAGTAACATCGAGTTCATCAAACTTCAGTAAGAATAGAAACATGATTTAAGCAGTACCGAGCTATGAAGTTCAAATTCATCTGACAAACACTCTCCGTCATAATATTAGCATGCGAATAGGCTTTGAGCACTCGAAGATTATTTGCTTTAAGTCTTATGATAAACGCAACAAAAATATGCAAATTTATGTAAATCAACGGTGGAAAACAGTACATGAATATGAGAGGTAAATAATACGTGTATTTGCTGAACTATAGCTGAATTAAAAGAAACAATGAACACACATTGTCGTGATAAAGGAAAATAAGTTATTGATAAATGTTTTGCCGTGTGGTGCCGGCTCAGAATGCCACTACCCCATTTCATCCCGTGGGTGCCGTAAAAGTCGACTAAGGAATTAACCGGAGGAAGGGCAGCAGCGTCCTTCGAGCACACAACAACTCAACTGAGATCACCAACCCATCTATCTGCCAAGCGTGGCGACTATGGCAAGACCCCCCACTGAGCACACTACACACCCATATCAGTTGTTGTGGTGATCTTTGGGGGAGGCCTGTCCAGCAGTGGACTTTATTCGGCCGAAATGATGAAATGTTTTATCAACATATTACCTTTTTCTATGTACTTCTTGTATTTTTATTGGATAGAATGTGATTGATAGATATCCTAAATCATCAAAAACATCACCAATTTGTGAAAATCAACTGTGTGTATTTCCTATCCAGATACAAAAATAAATATCACAACATTCATAATAAATTACAGCAGGATTTTTTTCCAGTTAATAAATAAATAACTATAAAGTGTCTTATTTTTTATAACAAAACGTCTTATTTAATTTTAACACAACGCCATAATAAAACGGCAGTATCGACATACTTGAGGCAAAAATAAATAATTTTATTTATTTAATTCTGCATATTGTAATTTATTATGTCATTACTTATATGAATTACTACTGTTATCGATACCCTTCTGTGGTAAAGTAGCTACACTGCGTTCACCAACCCGCCTACCAAGCGTGGTATTCACCACGCTGACAAAGTCCCTCCAAAATAGAGGCACAATTGTGGAAACCTAATCGTGGAGGCCTATAATCAGCAGTCTTAGCTAATTTTGATAAATCAATTTCATATTTTTTTAGTGACAGATATAGTAATTATTTTTTTAATTCGTGTAAATAATGATAACTACAAGGATAAATAATACAAAAAGAGATACACAATATTCCTTTATACAACTTAAAAATACATATACCTAGGTCAAAAAACGTAAAGCGTACCTAGTTTTATTCAAACTAAGAATTTTTTTGTCCGTGTGGTGTCCGGATTAAGAATATAGCACCACTCCATCTCCTCCCGTGGATGTCGTAAAAGCCGACTAAGGGATTATAAACCAGAGGGATGGGCAGCAGCGTCCCTTCTGTGAAACGGTAGCCATACTGCGCTCACCAACCCGCCTGCCAAGCGTGGTGAGTATTGGCAAATACCCCCCAAAATGATGACACAGTTGTGAAAATCAATGGGGGAGGCAGGGGAGGCCTTTGTTCAGCAGTGGACGTATAAATGGCCGATATGATGAAGAATTTTTGTGTTTACTTAGTTTTCGACGGCAACGAAATCTATATTAGGTAGTGATCTATAAGTTTACATTAACCGATGAGTGGCTCTCCTTTCGAGAGACTCATCTACTGCTTATTCGGCATAATAAAAGATCTAGGCTATCACAAGCACTTGTCCTAAGGATTGCACAATGGCCTAAAATAGCAAAATCTAGGCAAGAGCAGAAAAATTAACAGACACTCTTCTTTGAACCAACACAACGCAAGCTCAAATTGAAGAAAACAATAGAAAATTAACTTGATAGTGGCCATTCGATGCAGAAACGTCTGTTAATTTTTGTATTCGTAGTTCGATTTCATAGTCAACTACTTTAAAAAACATAGATTAATGAAAAGTTTCAATAACCTAATCGCAGCTTTTACGTACGATTGGAAAATTAAAAGTGACACATGACATCTAGAGAACCAGTTATTAGATACCTCAAATTAATCACTCACACAATATGTTGTTTCGTAAAGTAGATGTTGGCTTTAACTGTGTATTCAGGTAAAAGCCTTAGAGTATTCACATAGTTTATCTATCGCTGTCTTCATGGAATTGACATGTTCCTTATAAGGACGTATTTTTCTTTTTCGTTTCTGAGAAAGTTACGGGTCCATCAATCGTGCGGGTGAATCGTAAATGTACCAAAAGTTATTCTCTGACAATTGTTTACGAATTGTGAATACAAATAATGGGAAAAGAAACGGTATTTACTAGCGAGTTTATTTTATTTTATGTTAAAGTAGGTATGGAGCTGCTACATGTTTAAACCATTTAAGTAAATGTTCAAACGTATACAAATATTATATTTGATTGGTAAGTTTTGATTGTTCATATCATGTATTCCTCCTATCTTACGTACGGTTAACGTAACGGTTAAAATATTACATGGGAAATAGCTATTCAGAAAAATACGAAAGGTCTGTTAACTTTTATAACAATTCATAAATAATATATTTATTGTAGGCAATTAACCTAACCGATCGAATAAATCCCAATTGATAACATATATTCCAATCTCCAAATATTCTTGAGCATTATTACAGTCAGATTATATGATATCCATTGAATTTCACGCATGAGTAGTAATCACAATACTTTTCTATGTGTTTACTTCTCTACTCGTTTAGCGTTGAATTTGTTTTTATTGTGACATATTTGTTATTTGATTACTTCGGCGAAGGTTATAAGTTCGAATGACGTTTTTACTTATCTTTTCATCACTTAGATCTGGTGGGGCCAAATAATGTTCTTATAGGAAAACTGCTCCTAACATAAAATGTTTTGGGAATTTCTATGTTTTTTGTTAAACACTGATGTACTTGGCTTATCCTAGTTGACATTAGAGGTTCACTTTCAACTTGTACAATAAGGTTGGTATCTTTCTCTACAAACATAAAAGTGAAATAAATGTAATAACAATAAATGTGTCTCAGAAAAAGAAACTGTATCTGGTATTTCTGTACAATTGATAAAGGGGTTGCGAAAATGGGTCTTTGTGCTTGTAAGTCAACAAAACAACAACCCTTCACTACTATCACAGCCTTGAAATTTAAATTTTTACTTGCTCTGACATGCCATATTGCCTTTTTTTTTCTTTTTTAAAAACGTTGCTCCACACTAGGATTTCTCCCGTGTCGTGGGTGCGTTTAAAGACATGAATTCTACATACAATACACCCAGACCCGGAACAACTACCTGCAGATCAAACAAATATTTGTTCCGTGCGGGAATCGAACCCACGATCCGGAGCGCAGCAGCCGACTGTATCAGCCACTACACCAACCGTGCCGTCAATATGAATATAATTCCAAGTGGATAAAAATACTTAGCTGTCGAAATATACTTGGCTGTCATAATTATTGCGCAACACTGACAAGTAACATTAACAACATCATTTCTTTAAGAGATCTTTAATACATTATTATTAAAGGAAAGAATATAGTTTTTTGCTAATTAAAAGCTAAGAAAAGCAAATGCAAACATCTTTGCAAAGATTTTTGCATGGTCAAAACATTTAAAAATATAAAAATACAAAAGACCATTTTTGTAGCTAAATATATAAAATACCTCCGAATTCATCTGACTTTAGCATCTTTGGGTTAGAGGTCTCTTATCCCGTGAAAGCGTAAAAACGTGACGTATAAATTTACACATAATCCCACTTTAGCCAGTGATATTAATAATATTCTGTCGGAAAAGTAAAAATGGTCAAACAAATTGCCTACACTTTTTCCTTGTACGGATTTGTCTGGAAGTCATGTGTCTTCACATTTTGCGATTAGCGGGGAGCGTATACATATATATTCTTATGTGCGCCTACGTATCGTTCTTTTGTTATCTTTATTTAGCTATTTTCTTTGGGGAAGCGATCATAAAAACACAAAGGACATTACCCGTGCCGTGATTTAAAGACCATGCTGAACTTGGTGCCGTTTCCCGATAGGATGTTCATTTGTTTATTGCTTAGAATTTGCGTAGCAAAGCTGTGTCGACTGTCATGGTAATCAAATTTAATTTGCTTTATCCGAACGCTATACTCTAAAATACTTTTTGTTTCACCGTTGATACGCGAACAGTAACTATGTGGAAATATATAAAAATAAAAAAGTGGGTGCGTTTATATTTATATACATTATCATCATATCGGCTATTTATACGTCCACTGCTGAACAAAAGCCTCCGCCATAGATTTCCACAACTGTGTCATCATTTTGGGGGGCATTTCACCACGCTTGGTAGACGGGTTGGTGAGCGCAATATGGCTACCGTTTCTCAGAAGGGATGCTGCTGCCCATTCCTCTGGTTTAGATTCCCTTAGTCGCCTCTTACGACATGCACGGGAGGAGATGGAGTGGTACTATATTTTAAATCCGGACACCACACGGATATATACATCAATAATATGTAAATAGATTAAAAATCAATTTGAATCTTTTTTGTTTAGGTTAGATGACATGATGCTAGCTGTCAAGACATGATGCTCACTAACGTCTGGGTGTAAAAACTCAAGTCTCACTCTGTTTAACGACTAATTAAAATTTCTTCAAGACAATATCTAAACTTGTCTTGAAGAAGTTTAACTTCACAAATTACCCAAAGTAAGTGAATCCAAAATGAAAAAATGGATTTATACTGCGGGAGCTTATTAAACCATCTCTATTTACTGCGTATGAAAAACCTGGTTCCCTGCTTATTCATATATTTACTAAAATTACATTTAATAGAAACATCGTATAACATATAAACAAAGCAAAACGAATAAATCTGCAGGGACTTACCTGCATAAGATGCTAGCCTAAGTAATATTGCTACAATGCTTATTTTGAAGAAGGTATTTAAAATATAAATACAAAACAATAAAAACGCAGCACTTAAGCTTCAAAGTACTTCTCCACATTGGTTTTCTCTGGTAACGAGCCCAAAAGAATGACAGCCTTACCCTATAAATGGCAATGGCAGCTTTGATGTAGAATACGTACAGAACAATGCATCTAGTCCTCTAAACAAAAGGACATAGAATAAAACCACATAAGTAACTACGTCTCGACGCAATCATTTCGGTCTCGGCATAATACCTAATTGTAAGAATGAAAACCCATTCTGAACAACTGATCGTAAAAAAGTAAGCCCTCCCCGCACAAGTGTACTAGACCGTGTCAAATGTTGTTTTCGTTTCAGCAACTTGCAATTTGAGAGTGAACACGAAGTGTTCTCACTAATTCCTGTATCACGGTTTCGAAAAATAAGCTGACCAACTAACTTCGCCGTTTACTTCTAAACTTCGGCCTTTATTGCCATGTAATGTCAGATAAACCGGACATGGGAAGGAGTTAGTGTGCTGTAGTCCAGGAAAACTGCCCATTACGATGATTATTATAGTCGTTAGTTTGGACAGTCAAATTTGTGATTTGATTTTGCTCTCGGAGCTGTTATTGGTAAATAAATAAATTTGGTCTAAGAAAATGAGTGATGCATTGCAGCTTGCAACTGCTCAACTGCTTTATTGAAATACATTAAAATTTATATTTTTATACTTATCAAGCAGGATTTTACATCCAGAATGATGTTTTACTAAATTTACAAATGTTTCGTGTCATGCTTCTAAGCACTATCATTCGTAGTAAAGAAAAGCAGATTAATAACAGAATGTTAATTAAATCCGAAACAAAACTGCTAAAACCTCACAAAAAATAACCTACTATAGTAGTCAACACAAATAAATATAATTATAGTTCTAACAGTAGTTTCTTCAAATGAGATTCGAAAAAGTATTTTTCTCATCATTTCGGCCGAATGAAATCCACTGCTGGATACAGGCCTCCCCCAAAGATCACCACAACGACCGATATGGTGTGTTGTGTGCTCATCGGGGGGTCTTTTTTTATTTATTTATTTATTTATTGATCACAAAATCCACAGCCCTTAAATATTACAAATTTCCTTAAATATTAATCTTACAGCCAATTACGGATTTACAATTTACTTTCCTACTTCTTATGCAACAGATACAGAAAATAATAAAGATCAGACTAATAACAAAATACGTAAATCATAAGTGTATGTATGTGTGTAGGTGCGGAGTGTTAGTGTGAGAATGAGTGTGTGGAGTATTCCTGTTATAAGCGCATACCACGTGAGATACTTGCATCCAAACAGTTTATCATATGTTAGTTATATGTAACAAGTTTAAGTAATTATCAGTTCGTCATTTCTTCATTTAGAGCAGTAAGTAGCAGCTTCCTGTAGGTACCCATATTAGTGTTAAATATATCCAGACTAGAAAATTTCTTGTTGTAGCATCTTTTTATTCTACTGATAATCGAGTTCTGTGCATAATTCGTGACACTTTGTGGTACATCAAAAAGTTGCGTGTGTCTGGTTCGACGTGATGGAGCTCTAAATTTAAGGACTGAGTTATTTAGTTCAGTGCAATCGATGAGACCACTACAAATCTTATGAAGAAGTGTCATGTCTAAAAATGTCCGTCTGCTCTCTAGTGGCAGTATATTATGGTGTCTGCATGATACAATGTAATCTTGGGATCTGAACTGTGTGCGATAATTTAGATGTTTTACGAATTTTGACTGTATTGATTCTATCTGATGTACGTAAGTTATGTAATTTGGATTCCAGATATTACTGCAGTATTCCAGAATACTACGTATGTATGCACAGTAAAGAGTCTTGAGACATGTAATATCCGTAAACGATTGACATACACGAATAATAAATCCTAGGTTCTTGTATGCCTTGCCAACGATACAGGATACATGCTCCGAAAACAGCAGTTTTGAGTCCAAGAAGACCCCAAGATCTCTAACGACTTCGCTTCGATTTACATTTACACCACCAATGTCATAGTTATAATTAATAGGTCTTCGTTTACGAGTAAAAGTGATGGCTAGACATTTATCAATATTAAGATTAATTCCATTAATATCATAGTAAACCGATAATCTATTTAAATCACTTTGAAGTTTTACACAGTCAAGTCTGCTTTTTATAACCCCATAAATCTTAGTATCGTCGGCATACATCAAGAAATTTGCATTCAGAACATGTTTTCCTATATCATATAGGTAGGCAGAGTACAGTAGGGGTGCTAAAAGCGAGCCCTGAGGGACTCCGGATGGTATGATGACAAAGTTAGACCTAGCTCCCCCGACCGTTACAGTCTGCGATCGATTTTTAAGGCATGAGTCAAACCATCTGAAAAGATTGCCACGTATTCCGAGCTCTTGAAGCTTGCGCAAAAGGATGACGTGATCTACACGATCAAATGCTTTTTCAAAATCAGTGTAGATCACGTCAACCTGCGCCCCACCATCCATACCGTGGACCACATCTTCAAGAAAAACGGCTAAATTAGTATTGGTAGAACGACCCTTGATGAATCCATGTTGTTGTTGTGGTATAATCTTTGATATTGTAGGATAAATAAAACTACGAACTACTCTCTCCATTAATTTTCCTAAGACGTTAAGAATCGATATTGGACGATAATTCTCAATAGAGCTTCTACATCCTTTTTTATGAATGGGTACGATATGTGCAGTTTTCCAGACGGCAGGGCAATACCCATCACGGAAACATCTATTAAAAATGTGCGTTATTGGTGCAGCAATGGCTTTTGCACATCTCACAAAAAATATAGGAGGTATTGTATCGCTACCTGGTCCTTTCGTTACATCCAGGCCACGGAGAAGTCCCAATATGTACGCGTTGTCGACAATAAGGTTATCTAAAGTGTCTCCGTAAGTCTCATGGTCAGTTGAGAAGGGTGGGCAGACTCTGGTCCTGTTATTAAATTTTTTATAGAAGAACTCATTAAAAGCGTTACATATATCAGATTCAGTAATTAGTTGATTATTGTTATAGGTCATGTACTTAGGGTAGCTATGATTATTTTTCTTTTTAGATTTTACATACGACCAAAAAAGTTTTGGAGATTGTTTTATTTTTTCTTGTGACCTACTAATGTAGTCTTTATGACAAGTCTTTTGGAGTCTTTTTTGCCTTTCCCTTAGCGTTTTAAACGACATGTAATCCTGAGGATTATTATATTTTTTCCATAGTATATGCGCCTTGGCTTTCTCCTTAATTACATTGATTAACGCTCGATTGTACCAGATGGGATAGTTGTAGGCGCCACCAACGGCAACCTTTGGTATATATTTGTCAGTAACTGCTCTAATTATAGAATAAAACATTCCTATCATGTCCTCATGATCAATATCACTACTACACAGCGATCTCCAATCACATGCCAGTAGTTCCCTGTTGATGGCTTCGTAGTCACCTCTTCTATACAAGAATTTATGGAACTTACGTAACTTTAAAGGTGGGATTAAGATGTCAACAGCATTAATAGCTATTGAAGGATGGAACGCATCCTCTGGTACCAATGGACAGTTAGATTTTAAAACATGTATTGGAAAGTTTCCGAAAACTAAGTCTAAAGTATGACTGTGAGAATTTTCATTCATGTTAAATTGTTTCAAACCATGGTATAACATTGTGTTTATAAGTTGAGATGCGGAGTTCTGTATCTCCACCGAACCCTTCTTTAGGAATATGGGACGACCACTAGACCAATCAATGCCAGGCAAATTAAAATCGCCTGATATAAGAAAGTAATCATCAGTATTTTGACTAATTACATCCGATAATATATTCAACAACCTTTGTATACGGTCCGGTATCGCACGATCCGGTGGCAAATAAACCACCGCAACATGCAAGTTATGATTTGTGGTAAGTGTTCTAGCTGGAACAGTTATCCAGATGCATTCAAGGTCAGACCCCGCCCATTCGGGCCGCATTAGTGCCTGCAGACGCGCAGCGCAAGCAATCATTACTCCGCCGCCAAGGGAGCCACGATCACGTCTAAACAAATCATACGTGTCATTACATAACTTAATTGCCATAATCGCCACGCTTGGCAGACGGGTTGGCGATCGCAGTTGAGTTGTTAATGTACTCGAAGGACGCTGCTGCCCATCCTCCGGTTAATCCCTTAGTCGACTTTTACGACACCCACGGGATGAAATGGGGTAGTGGTATTCTGAGCCGGCAGCACCACACGGTATTTTTCTCATTTGACTTGTAATAAATACGCATAGTAATAAACGGAAGATACTGTGTCATTTGTAATATTTGAATTGGCATAAAACAATGCTCAAATTACTTTTCCATTCCAACCATATTGTTTTATCTAAATAAAGTAATTTTGACATTACCTCTTTCATTACTAAATAATAACAAAAGATTTTTAATCAGCAAACGTGGTACAGTTGTCGTAATAAAGCCAGTGTCTACATGTAAAGCACAAAGAAACGGGGAGAATAATTTTCGTACATAACCTAGACTCGGTTTCGCCCAGTCTTGGCGGTCCAGCCAAGTTCAGGCTGCAGCCAAATGGGACGACATATCCCTGACCCGTTTTGTGTGTTTATTTTTAGGTACACTTATTTGAATTTGTTGCTGTTATTTTCTACTAGATATGTGCCAATGGTCGTTATTTAGTGTTATGATATCGTTTAATTGTGTACATACATTTCGCTTAATTTTGGTGTTATTTTACGTTTTTGGTAGTGTGACAAATGTATTTGAATCTAAAAGAAACGTTTATTTTAACGAATGTCATATGAATTATACTTAGAATTATTCAATGAGTGTCATACTGCCACTGAAAAGGATAAACTAACTAGTATAAAACAATGCAAGCATATAAAGCTTCATCTACGGTGACAGATTACCCACGAGAGGATTTCATTTGATGTCATCGTATGTAACGTTTCTGTGTTTCTCCAAATGAAGCATGATTAAAAACAAGCAAAATATACTTTCATACCAGCAGCAAATGGTTTACTAACAACAAATAATTACCATATATAGGTATATTTAGGGAGATGATTAATGCTAATTTAAGTCACAGTCGCAAGTGACCTCCCGTCGTTTACCGCCATTATGCCTATGCCTGATTTACATATGGATGGATTCAGTGTTACAGGACTCATGCAGCTCATACTATAGGAACTTGAACGCGTGTTGGCTATGTTAGTAGAGCATGGAAATTGAGTGCTGTGGAGCACGATGCTCTCACAGAAGGAGAACTCAGAGCGGAATCTGGAGAGGGGCGATCCCGGTCGGAGAAGGAGGACACTTTTCAGTCATCCCCTCCAAGATATGCCTAAAGGCGTGACACCACTGGGTGGCTCTGGTGTAATCTTACGAGGACCTGGAGCCCCCCTCCGGTGCCGAAGATGACCGCTCCAGTGGTTTCACTCGCTAGGAGTCCGGCATACCCCTTCGCACTTCCCAGGGGAAAGGAAGTCCATGTAAAATTTCCACTGGGCACAATAAAAAAAGAAAGAAAAATGTGACACTGCACTGCCAGTTATCCGCCGCTAGGCAGTAGTGATTCACCTTTTAAAATATTGCGTTCCAGTTAGTCAGTGCTAGTGAAATTACTGGGCATATGAGATTAAAAATCTATTTTCTCGATGTGACGAGCGCAGTGTGGACAAAGGACTGGTCCTGGGTAGTATTACAGTTGTTATGGCCAGTCATGTCGCTTACCGTCAGGGCGTCAGGCGAATGACTTGATAGTATCGTCATTAACGGCCGAAATTAATAATCAATCTAATCCGAAATCTTTAGACTTAAGATTTTGAGCTAGATCTGTTTTTGTGTTAAGATCACATTTAGCAGATAAATCTTCAATCCCAAATCCTAAGATTTCGGAATAATCAATCTATGATTACGAATTTAGGCCGTAAGTTTTATTTAAAAACAACCTGGTTGGATAGATTCCGGCTGGTAAGAATAAAAAGGAAAACTATGAATATCCATAGATTTTATCTCGTTTGTACTTAATTCCCAGACCCCGATTATCAATATACCGGAGCTATATGTACCTACCCACCGAGTGTAATTCTATTTCAAATACACATATCAAAAGTATCAGAGATAAAGCAAGTTTGAGCAAATTACTGCAAGTCGGGCAAAATATTTTCTTTTTGGTATCCTATTGATTCTTTCTAGTAAATTTCATAATTAAGAAAATAACCAGTTTTGAGTTTAGATTAAAAGTTGAAAAACGTGTTTCTGTAATTTCTGCAACGGGTTTGAGGTTTCAAAATCAGTACGATTTGTACCACAGAAATAGGAAATAAGGAGAAGTGGTACGGGGGCGTAATCGCGCCACCGCGACATGCCCAATTTGATCCATGCGGAATAAATGGCCGTTTTATAACATCAGTTGAGATTCGATCGCGTAAGTGAAACTTTGTTAAATTGTCGTGTTGTTCGGGGATAACATGCAAAAACCGAAGTGAAAATAATAACTTCATCAAGGAAGGAATCATATACAATATGCAAGTGAGGGAATTGTATACGCACCCACGACAGAGGAGAAATCCTGAGTAGGGCAACGTTTTTTTAGAGTAGAAAGACTCGAGAATTGAAAGTTTAAAGTAAAATGAGATAAAGTTATTCACCATGGGCCTGTATAATAAATTACATTCACAAACATTTACAGATTACAAAAATTCGATCGACTATGAGAAGACTAAATTATTATTATAGAGGGGTGGTTACTTATCACAGTGTTTCTGTACTAAGTTGCGAAGAAATAATGAAATTCATTTTTGTTTATAGTAATTTTGTGTACTTAAACTCACTCAGCACTAACAGCTTGCTAATTAGCTTTGCCGTAGGCTGGTAAAAAAGTTCTAATTGCGTCCCTGTTAGGATATCCATTTTGGGGGTGCTAGGTCAGGAAACCTCCACGTGCGCTCGGTGGCTGCTGGTCCCTCTTGATACGTCCGGGGGGAAGAGCAGTTGTCGGGCCGGTGCACCCTGGGCACCCGGCAATAACTTCTCCACTTTTTGGAGGATCTTGTTGCCCGGTGGCTAATATTCTGACAGGGACGGGCCCAGTTTTTTGGGCTGTAGGCCGTAGGGTGTTCCTCCATTATTGGAGGAGCATGGGCAGGCTAGCGGCGGGCTCGGTGTGCACTCACCCTGCCCCGAGCAGGTAGTGGGAGGACTACCCTTCCCTGCCACCGTCGATATCGTAATCTCGGTTGGAGTGTCGTGGTCACGTCTCGCGGCTTCGACCGGGACCGAGGATCTTGGCTTAACCGCCCGGATCGCGAGGAAGAAGGCCTCTATAAAAATTCCCCGAACCCAAGCTTTGCGTGCGGCGAGGGGTGCATGGCTGATGGGAAGTTCAGTCGCGAGCACGCCAACCCCAGGACCGGCGGAACCTGAACATGGGATACGTTTGCCCGGGTACAGGGGGCACTGCCCGGGTCGACCGTTTATTTCCCCCATACTCGTGGGATCAATTATGGTTAAAAATACTAAATATAAAACTGACGCTGAAAAGGAGGCCGTGAAGGAGGTTAGGAAGGAGATCGTAACCGAGGTGAAGAAGATGCAAACGCTGTCAGAGTCTGACAGCGTCCAGATGGACATGGGGTCGGATGTCGGCCCCGTGTCTGGCTCGGGCGCCAGGACGCGTAGTGCGCGAAACTTACGCGCCAACGCACGTGCGCAGCGTACAAACGCACCGCTGTCGCGTCCAGGCACGCCGTTGCCATCGGGTGGGGTGAGCGATTCCGAGGAATCATTAGATCCTCGGGGCTCGTACGCCTCATTAGTGAGGGCAGGTGAGGGTCGCAAGCGGGCCCTGCCTAAGGTGTCAAAGGGGTCATCCCCCGATGCCAAACGGTCAGTCCGTAAGGACGGAAATGTCGAGAGGCTGGAGAGGGAGAACGCAGAATTGCGCTCCCAGATTGCCAGCCTCTCGGCGCAGATAGAGAGGTTAACGACGGAGGTGGGGCTACTCCGCCGTCAGAGGGACGCACCAGCGAACCCTAGTCATGGCGATGCTCCGGCGTTCATGCCACCGGACGCGGTGGCCGAACTTCGGCGTTCAATCGCCCTCGAAGTCGGGGGCATAGTGAGCGCCAGGTTTGCCGCCTTGGAGGGTCGGCTCCTGCCGGAGCAGCGTCTGCGCTCGCCATTGGCAGCTGATTTACGGCGGTTGCAGTCAGAGACTGCCACAAAGGCAGCTACGTATGCCGCCGCCGCTAAAGCGCCGTCCGGCACGACGACGGGTACGACTGCACCCAAGGCACCTGGTGCATCGGCAAAAGCGCCGGGTTCTTCCCCTGCGACTCTAACGCAGGGAAAGAAGAAAAAGAAAGGCCGTAATGCGGTGAATGTAGCCGAAGTGGCTGACCTGCCGGCGGTGCCTGCTGCAAATGCGGCGACCACTGCGCCTGCGGCAATCGCGTCTACTGAGCCACAGGCCACAGTGGAGACTGAGTTGTGGTCCACTGTGGCCGCAAGGAGGGGGAAAAAGTCCCAAGCCCAGGCAGCTTATGGTGCGCAGGCTGCACAATCTTCCACCACCCAGGGAGGGGTAGGAAGAAAGGGGAAGAAGAATAATAAAAGGAGGAAGGTCAACCTCCCCAGGGTTCCCGCAACGGCCGCCATAACGGTCACCGTGCCGGAGGGCTCACCCGACAGTCGGTTGGGTGAAGTTATGGCCGAGGCCAGGAAGAGCATAAAGCTCGCTGACCTCGGCATCGGTCCCGACACGGTGACCATGAAGAGGGCAGCCAGCGGCGGAATGGTGCTGTCCGTCGCTGGTGAGGACTGCAGTGCCAAGGCTGATAGCCTGGCGCGCCGTATGCGGGAGGTGCTCTCCCCCGTCTTTGCCGTTCGAATCGCACGGCCAATTAAGACGGCGGAAATGAGGGTACGCGACCTGGACGACGCCGTCACGCCTAAAGAGGTGGCTGAGGCCATCGCGGCGGCGGGCGGCTGTCAGCCCGAGGAAGTAAGGGTGGGTGACATTCGCCGCTCATCCGTGTCCTTGGGCACCGTATGGGTGCGCTGCCCGCTGGAGGCAGCAAGAAAGGTGGCGTCCGCCTCGCGTGTTTGTGTGGGGTGGACGTCGGCCAGGGTCGAGGCATTGGCGGCACGGCCTTTGCAGTGCTACCGATGTCTTGAACTCGGGCACGTGCGCCTCCGTTGCGCCATTCATGGGGGGGCTGACCGGAGCGACCGCTGCTTCGCTTGTGGCAGCCAGGGCCACAAGGCGAGGCAGTGCACGGCACAGTCACAGAATTGCCCGCTATGTGCAGACTACGGTCTGCCGTCAGGGCATAGGCTGGGCAGCAAGTCATGCGCTGCCCAGAAAGGTAAGAGGGGGAAGCGAGCCCCTTCTGCCACTGCCAACAGGCAGGAGTTGACTGTGCCGGCGACATCGGTCGTGGGCCCACCGGAGGAAATGGAGGCCGAAAATTCCCAGCCCTAAGAGTTCTACAGGGCAACCTGAACCACTGCCGCAACGCGCAGAATCTACTGCTGCAGACTGTTGCGGAGTGGTCGGTTGCCTTGGTGGTTGTGGCGGAGCCCTACGTCGTCCAGGAACATCCTCGCTGGTTCGGGGACAACGGGGACTCCGTCGCCATCTATTGGGCTGAGGTTGAAGGTGGGCCGCCCTGCTCGCTGTTGGACAGGGGGCAGGGATTTGTCGCTATAGAATGGGGACCTCTGGCAGTAGTGGGCTGCTACGTCTCCCCCAACGTGTCTCTCGCCGACTTCGAGGGATACTTGGATGGGGTGGCGCACAGCATTCGCTGTAAATGCTCGCCCCGTCCAATGCTCGTCCTGGGAGACTTCAATGCTCATTCTAGAGCTTGGGGCAATCGTCGGGACGGGCCGAGGGGGAGGATAATACAAGACTGGGCGGCATCGCTTGACCTCCGATTGCTGAATCGGGGGTCCATTAGCACCTGCGTTCGGTGGCAGGGGGAGTCGGTCGTGGACCTGACATGGGCGGCTCCTTCTGTGGCCAGCATGGTGTTGGGCTGGCGGGTGGCGGAGGAGGTGGTAACGTTGTCCGACCACCGCCACATAGTTTTTGACGTGGCCCTCCGTCCGCCTGGCCCGAGCCGTCTAGGTCCTAGCCCGCAGTCGCGACGTTGGGCCCTCACACAGCTCGATCGAGAGATGCTCGTCGCTGTTGCCAACGTTGTGGCGTGGTCAGAGGTCGATCAAGGGATCTTGCCCGATCCAGAAGAGGAAGCAGCCTGGTTCCGGGAGGCGATGACGTCGATATGCGATGCATCAATGCCCCGGGCCAGGCGCTCCCGGCGTACGGCGGTGTACTGGTGGTCGGAGGAGATCGCGCAGTTGCGCACGGTCTGCCTGGCATCCCGCCGCCGGTACCAACGAAGCCGACGCCGGCGTAGTGCTACAGCTGGAGAGACTGCGGAGGCCTATTTGGCCTACCGGGCGGCCACGAAGTCGCTAAACAGCGCAATTCGCGAGGCGAAGGCTCGGTCCTGGAATGAGCTTCTAGAGGGACTGGACAGGAATCCGTGGGGGAGACCCTATCGTATGGTCGTGGGCAAATTGCGCCCGTGGGTCCCCCCGGTGACCGAAACCTTGGCGCCGGATTTGCTGGAAGGAGTACTTTCAACGCTCTTTCCAGCGGTCCGGGACCGTCCTGGTCCCTCTCCACCCCTGATTCCCTCAGAATGGGCCGAGGAGTTAGGGGTTTCGGAAGGGGAGCTGGGCCGAGCCATTGGCCGCCTGAAGAGTCGCAACACCGCACCGGGTCCGGACGGCATTCCGGGCCGCGCGTGGGTGTATGCACTGCAGTCTCTTGGGGACCGCTTGAGGCGGCTGTTCACCAGTTGCCTCCGTCGTAGTGTGTTCCCGTCCAGCTGGAACGAAGCCGGATTGGTTCTCTTGAAGAAGGAAGGAAGGACCGCAGAGTCTCCCTCTGCATACCGTCCCATTTGCCTGCTCGACGAGGCTTCGAAGCTATTCGAAAGAATAATTACCCGAAGACTCGTTGAGCACCTGTCGCGAGTTGGCCCCGACCGGGCCGAAAGTCAGTATGGCTTCCGGCAGCGGCGGTCCACCATCGACGCGATTCTTCGCGTCCGCTCGCTGTCGGAACAGGCGGTGTCCCAGCGGGGTGGGGTGGCGTTGGCGGTCAGTTTAGACATCGTCAACGCCTTCAACTCAATCCCGTGGGATGCGATTAGGGGGGCACTAGTCCATCATCGGTGTCCCCCCTACCTGCAGGGCATCATAGGGGCCTATCTGCGCGATAGGCACATTCGCTACGTGGGCAGGGACGGTAGCATAAAGCGGAGGGAGATTACATGCGGGGTTCCACAGGGGTCGGTTCTCGGCCCCTTTTTATGGAACCTCGCCTACGATGTGGTCCTGCGCGTCGTTCTCCCCGCTGGTGTCAGCTTGGTCTGTTACGCTGACGACACTCTTGTGTTGGCCAGCGGGGAGTCCTTCGAGGGAACCATCCGGCTTGCCGAGCAAGCGGTGGCAATTGTCGTAGCCAAAATCCACACTCTGGGTCTGCAGATAGCGCCTCACAAAACCGAGGCGCTATGGTTCCACAAACTGCCGCGGAGCAGAGAACCACCCAGTTCGTGGATAAGCGTTGGTGACGCGCAAATCAGGGTGGGCCAGTACATGAAGTACCTGGGGCTCACCCTGGACAGTCGTTGGGGCTTCGAAGAGCACTTCGCACGCCTCGTCCCCCGAGTCGAGAGGGTAGTGGGTGCATTACACCGGGTGCTGCCCAATCTCGGGGGACCGAGCGAGGAAGTTCGCCGTCTCTACGGGGGCGTCGTGCGGTCCGTGGCCCTCTACGGGGCACCTGTATGGTCATCCCGGTTTTCAGGTGTCCAGCGCTGTAGAGCCAAACTTCACGGTCTGCAGCGCAGAGTGGCTATACGGATCGCACGGGGATACAGGACAGTGTCCTACGAGGCGGCAACTCTCCTGGCACGCTTTCCGCCTTTCGACATCATGGCGGAGACGGATGCGTGGGTCTATGATCAAACACGCTCCCTCCGCCAAAGTGGCGAAAGCGTGCCGCCAGGGGCGCTCGACAGGCTAAGGCGGCTGGCTCAACGGCGCACACTCGAGACGTGGCGAAATCGCCTTCGGCTGCAGTTCGCAAACAAACGCGTCGTTGAGGCCATTCTGCCGCTCTTCGGAGCCTGGCTCAGAAGGAGCGAGCGCGTCACCTACCGTCTGACGCAGGTGTTCACCGGTCACGGTTGTTTCGGTGCGTACCTGCACAGAATAGGACGCGAGGTTACGGCACAGTGCCACCATTGTGAAAGCGACCAGGATACCGCACAGCACACGCTCGAGGAGTGCCCTGCGTGGGCCGCCGAGCGTCATGCTCCAGAAGGAGACTGCAGAGCGGGATCGGGAGAGGGCTGATCCCGCAAGGAGAAGGACGAGACGGCGCCGGGGCAACAACCGTCCCGGCTCCCAAGTCCAACACGCCTGAGCCCCCTGCCGTCGCTACATGGTGGGGGGCCTCGGGGGTCGCGGGCGTGCAGATTGGGGAGTCTGCGTGCTCACACCGAGCGACCCCCGGGAAGACGGTGGTGCGCACGTGGTTACGTGCCGCCGTGTGCGCAGCACAGCGCAAAGCGAGGCTTGGGGGGATCCTTTACAATCCTCCCCGGGAAGTGCCTGGGGGGGCGACCTTTTTACAGTCGCCTTCCCTCTGCTAGAGGGGGTGACCGCTTTACAGTCATCCCCTCCGTGATGTGCCTAAAGGCGTGGTACCAATGGGTGGCTCTAGTGTGATCTTACGAGGACCTGGAGCCCCCCTTCGGTGCCGAAGATGACCGCTCCAGTGGTTTTAGCCGGTAGGAGTCCGGCATACCCCTTCACCCTTCCCCGGGGCGAAGGAAGTTCCATGTAGAATTTCCACTGGACATCAATAAAAAAAATAAAAAAAAAATAAAAAGGAT
Source organism: Diloba caeruleocephala (assembly GCA_947459985.1). Taxonomy (NCBI): domain Eukaryota; kingdom Metazoa; phylum Arthropoda; class Insecta; order Lepidoptera; family Noctuidae; genus Diloba; species Diloba caeruleocephala. The sequence goes on from OX381615.1 coordinate 18,058,518, forward strand.
ATCCATTTTGACACTAGAGACTTCTGGCGTAATATAGCTAAACCACGTATTAGTGTAGGAAATTTTTAGTTTTTCCTACTCACCGCTCGATGGGAAACAGAAGTGGGCGGAGCGTAACGTCCCCTTCGCCCCGTAACATGTCACGCATCGTATTATTGGAAAATCGTATTACAACATCTCCTCTTTGTATTTGCTTCATGCTGTAAATGCACCCACGACACAGGAGAAATTCAAGTGTCGAAGTTAAAATAAAGTACATTCTGGCAATATTGTTTTCTAAGAAAATATCTATAAAATAAATGCCGTGTGGTGCCGGCTCAGAATACCACCACCCCATCTCCTCCCGTGGGTGTCGTAAAAGTCGACTAAGGGATTAGCCGGAGGATGGGCAGCAGCGTCTTTCGAATATATTAACAACTCAACTGCGATCGCCAACCCGCCTGCCAAGCGTGGCGATTATGGCAAAACCCCCCAATGTGCCCACAACACATCCATATCGGTCGATGTGGTGATCTTTGGGGAGGCCTGTGTCCAGCAGTGGACTTCATTCGGCCGAAATGATGAAGAAAATATCATCTTAAGTGATATGAGACAAGTCATCGAAATAAAATTAAAATTGTTGTTCTAAGTACAATGGCCGACAGTAATGAGCGTAGAAATGCTTATTATATTACAGATCACCTTACTTAAATAAGCTCGACCCTCCATCCACTTTGTCATACTATAGTAACATTATTCTATGATCTTTTTATGGAGAGGCGCGCTGTTTTTATTTCGACGGTCTTGACGTGTTTTATTCTTAAAAAGACAACGCTTACGATAACTGAAGGGAAAAGTAAAAGTACATTGGTCTTTGACTACAGGTCAGAGAAGTTGCTTCATCGGCATCATCATATCAGCTAAAGCACGTCCACTGCTAAACGAAGGTCTCCCCCATAGATTTCCACAGCAATCGTGACGCCTTTCTGAGGGTAATTTGCTTGTACTCCCCATGCTTAGCAGGCGGGTTGGTGAGTACAGAATTTCTGCTGTCCACAAAATGTGCGTTGCTGCCAATCCCTCTGGGTAAGAGTCCCTTAGTTGCCTTTTACGATATCTTAAGGGAGTAGATGGAGTGGTGCTATATCCTTAATCCAGACACCACACTGACAAAAAAGAAGTTGCTTCGTCAACATCAAAGAATTCTTAAAATATTTCGTTACATTCTAGCACAAATGCGTGACGTCACACATTCGCGTTATGAATACCATCGCTAAATAATCGACTTGCACTCAACGAATCGTACGTAACAAGCGATCTCACGATAAGTTCCTGATGCAAAATTAATTAAAGCAAAGAACCGGGAAAATGTTTGAATAATCAGAAATCGATTTGCAATCCAATCATAACCCATACAAGTAGATACCGTATATAGTAGTAATGTATTAAAACTAGTAAAAAGTTAAAAGTTATGTGTGTGACCGGTACTCAATATCTTTATCGTCATTACGTTCCAATAATGGTGATAGTTTGACAATAACGTCTCAGTTCGACGGGGAAATGTTTATTGTCCGTACATTGTGTTCTATCTTACTACTATTATAAATATTAAAGTTTGTAAGTTTGGATGTTTTAGGCTTCATCATATTCTAATGTCTGATCGTATTCTTATGAAAGGAGAATGCCCATTCCCGTTTCGCCTCTAGATAACTTAGCATGGGCATGAAAGAATATTCATAATTCATGACAATTTTTTATAATTCGTCTTAGTTCAGTTGGTCTAAATCGTATGTGGGAATATTATTTCAATTTAATTAGATATTATATTATAGATACTATATATAACTGTTTCCAGCGAAGTAAAGTGCATTGATTTTGTTTAAAAAAATGTTTAACAAGTTTCACATCATTACCGTTTCTTGTTAGATTTAGAGATATTAGATATATGTTGACTTTTATTTCATTCTGAAGTCGTTTACAAATAATATGGGTACACTTTATAACCATGTGGTGGTGATGTTGTGAACCGTGAGGTGCTGGTTACGAATAGCACCAACCCATCTTATCCCTTGGGTGTCGTAAAAGGAGGGCAGTAACGGGAGGATGGGCAGCAGCGTCCTTCGAGTACAGTAACAACTCAACTGCGATCTCTAATCTGCCTGCCAAGCATGGCGATTATGGCAAAACCCCGCAATGAGCACACAACACACCCAGACCGGTCTTTGTGGCGACCTTTTGGAGAGGCATGTGTCCAGCAGTGGACTTCATTCGGCTGAAATGATGATACTTTATAAACCATATTTTTATAGTAGTATTGGTCGTTTGTAGTCACCGTTTGCTTCAAAACAAACCTGAAAGTTTGCTATCATACAGTTTCATCGGCAGTGAACCCGAGTTCCATAAAACATGGGCATTCTCCTTTGGCATAGAGGTAGATTATGTTTGGTATGTTATCTAATAACTCATCTGCAAGTTTATTCATGTGATTAACAGTTACTATTATAAAACGAAAATTATAAAACGATCATTTTAATAAAATTACTGGGTGGTTACTGGTTCGAATATTTTATTGAAGTTTGAAATTTTTATGAATAAATCAGGAGACGTACACTTTCTGGGGACCAGTCCTGCCTGAGTAAGCGTAGTGTGCGTGCCGTCGCGCGCCGAATCCGTTTATGGTTGTGAAATAGAACATAGAACACGTTTTATTACGTTATCAAGTTCCTTTGAGGCTTTTAACTAGTACTCTCGCGGATGAAGTCACGAGTAGGGTGTAGGGTAGTAAGGAATAAATTTGGTTGCACATAGAAATTTAAAACGGGATTGAGTTTTTTTTTTTTTTTTTTGGGCTTCTCGCGTACATTTCTGGGAAATGTGGTTGCTTAACCGGTCATTTGCTGGCGAAGCCAAAAGAGGCCTCCAGCCAGGCTTAAATTAAATATTAAAAACTAAGCAACTTTCGCTAAGGGCGCCTCCTGCGGGACACGGACCTCGGCTTAGGGCGTTGCTGGGGATATCAAGCTATTGTTTTGGGGACAGCTGGATCGGTATTATTTCAATTGTTTTAGGGGACATTTAAAGCTACAGGCTCGGCACGGGCCGGCGCGAGCAAGAGACGGGAGGGAGAAGTGCTTACTTGAACGGGAAGGTGACGCGGCGATAGGCCTCCGCGACGTCGGTGAGGCGGGCATCCTCGGCGGCGAGGGCGGTACAACGGTCGGGTGTTTAGTGAACGAGACAACACGAGTCTCTTCATGTGATCTAACGTGATTTTATCGTCTGGATCGACCAGAACGTGCCTCGGGCGGCGTACTCTACTGATACGGGAGGGTTCGTAATCGGCGGCTGATACCACAAGGGGATTTGGGTGGGACAGGGCAGAATCGAGATAGCGTTTAGACGCTTGTTTCATAAATTGCCTGATGGTCGGCAAGTTAAGGTCGAAATGGAGTTGGTCGTTTCGCATGTACAGAGGCGCTCCGGTGGCCTTGCGCATGAAACGGGTTTGGAGGGTTTCGAATCTACGGAGTGGGTATGATTCAGCGTGTGCGAACACTGGGTTGGCATAGGTCATGATGGGTCGAATGCATGTGGTGTAAATTCTCACCTTATTTCTAAGGGATAATTTACTACGAGCGTTCAGAATATAGTGAAGGCGACCGAGCACAAAGGCAGCGCGGGCACGCACCGTCTTTGTGTGGGGAATGAAGGTCAGTTTTTTGTCTAGGGTGACTCCAAGATACTTGGCGTGCGGTTCCCAAGGAACCGATTGGCCCAGCATCGAGATCTCCCTGAAGCGTGGGTGGTCGTCGCCTAATTTTCAAAATAGGACGGCTTTACTTTTGATAGGGTTAACTTCGACCCGCCATTTCCTAAACCATTTACCGTAGACGTTGGCTGTGGTTTGGAGGATCTTAGTTATACTATCGGGAACGTCGAGATTGAGTTTCACTCATTTCTCTACTTATACGACTTCCGAAAGTATTCATTCTTGTTTAGGGTTACCTAAGTCAAAAGACATTCCGACCTGTAATTATTGTAAGAAGCAATATTAAACGGGTAGTTATAATAATAAAGATAAGATAAGATAAAAATATTTTTATTCATGTAAAACCATATACAGGCACTTATGAATAGTCAAGGCTTTAGTTGCTGCGTTCCAAGATGTTGATTTCCTATGGAGAAGAACGGGCAAGAAACTCCATGGTTACTCTTTTTATATACTTCGTTGTTGACGAGTTTGTTTGTTACATAATCTCGGCATTTTTTCTGAAACACCATATAATTTGCTGCGTACATGTGAAATACCACCACTTAAAGCCCATAATTTATTTATTGTTAAAACATTTTGTAGACTTAACAGGTCAACCCAAGACGTCTACAAACAAGTTAAATTAAATATAAATGTACTAAAGCTACTTGCTTACTTGTATTCTACTATAATTCCACCTCTTACGACTACAAAAACTAGACTAGTTAGCAGTTAGCTGAAATAATCTGTATATTATTTAACGCGACGCACACTATAACACTGAAGATCAAGAAGAAAACAAAAAGATGAAAGGAAGAGGTTATCATATACTGATTGATTAACAATTTCACGGAGTTGAGAGCTGGATTTAATACCACAAAAATAAAAAAATAAACAGTGATGCCCGCATCTCATTTAAAAGGTTTGAAGGTTTTCGAAACAAAAATAATCTTGTCTTTTTCCGGGTTTTAAATTACCTCTCTACTAAGCTCATCGCAATTGGTGCCGCCAAAGTCAAGAAGACATGACAAAAATAGAAGTAAATAGGTACTAATAGAGTACGAGAATATCGTGTTGGCCCGGAGGTTTATGAACTCGCTTCGTAAGCACTAGGTCACAGGTTCAGGAACTTTTTTATCGTGGGGAAATCCTCATGCCCGAGCTCTGCCTTGGGAGGGGTGGAAGGCCATGCCAATCTCTTATCGGAAAAAATCCCACGAGGTCCTTTGCTTTGCTTTGCCGCCTCCTTCGCTTGCATTACGTCCTCGCTACAGGAAGCGACGGCATCCCACGCGCTCTTTCTCCAGACGATGGATGAAAAGGAAGCGAGAGGTCACCGCCGACCGCCGCGACGAGATCACGGCGCTGCGTTGCCCAAGATGGGCACTCCTACAGCTACCTCCTAAATTTGACTGATATGTGACGCTCAATGCGCCCAAAGAAGTTTTAGTTAAATAATAGTGGTTTAACAAAATGTTGCAATTATGAAATAGTATATGTATTGCTGGGCAGGCGTTGGCATTAGAGGTGCTCGTACTTGCCCGACAGCCAATATTGGAAAATTATTATTAATTTCAGATTCCAACATAAATTCACTTACTGTAAAATAGTGTTTTAATCAGTCTGTCAATGTTTAACACCTGACTTTAAATAAGAATAATCTGCGCGTATCCTGTGACATTTTGGTAAGTTACATCGGCACCCTGAATACCTAAAAACAGCTTCAGCAGACGCGGCAGCAGCTATCACGCAGCCACGGCGGCCACCAGCGGCAAATCACCTGAAACCGAAAGGCGAGGATGCAATTTTTTGTTATTTGATCTTCTGTCAGAGTGTGCGTCAGAGATCTTCACCTGCTTTATCGCTATTGGCAAATACATAATACCAAAACGGCGTTTGACAGCAGCGTCTGAGTATTTTACCCATGTCGCAAACCGTCTGCGACATACGTAATCATCGCGCCGGAGATTATTTATATTACGGACCTAGTTGTAATTAAGACTAACTTCCGTACATTCAGACGTTTTTTGTATTACAAAATATGGTATTTCTAAAGTAAAAAAGGGCGCGTGCAGCTCAGTATAGGTAACAAAAGGATGCATGTGCACAACATTACATATAAAATGTTGCACACATATTTGACTTTCATATGTGACGCTCAATGCGCCCAAAGAAGTTTTAGTATTTAGTTGTAGTGTTGCATAATGAGAGTTATTAATATACGAACGTGCCTTTATCTAGTCTCATACATTGGGATTGGACCTACTGAATGAAAGATCAAAGTTAAAAGAGTAAGAAATAGTTTATTGCTTATAATAACTTTATTGCCGTGTGGTGCCGGCTCAGAATGCCACCATTTCATCCCGTGGGTGACGTAAAAGTTGACTAAGGAATAAACCGGAGGATCGGTAGCAGCGTCCTTCGAGTACATTAACAACTCAACTGCGATCGCCAACCCATCTGCCAAGCGTGGCGATTATGGCAAGACCCCCAATGAGCACACAACACATCCATATCGGTCGTTGTGTTGATCTTTGTGGGAGGCCTGTGTCCAGCAGTGGACTCCATTCGGCCGAATTGATGAATAACATTATTTTGTTAGAGAAATAGTGCTATATTTCGATTCTATTTTCAAATTTCGGTATTGTGTCAATATAAACTCGTTTTGACTTTTACGATATGAGATGAGATAAAATATCTTAAACCTTGGTGCTTGTTAACTAGGCACCATTGAATAGAAAACCTCAATTTTTGTGCTTGTTGTTCTTTTCTTGTTCGCCTGTAAATAAACAATCGTATAAGCTAAAAGAAATGCGAAAGTTATTTCGAGTACATAGCTAACACTCGAAATAGAACATAGAACCATTTTTAGATAACAAAATAAAAAGATAAAAATATTATTATATGGAATAAAGCTTGTACCCACTAGCGTGGGCGAAATTGTTAAATGAATCGTGGCTTCGGTTGTAAGTCTTTTAGTATCTCAGTGGGCGGTAAGAACGAAGCCAACTCGGTAACCATGGTATGGCTTCCGGAATGGCGGCCAATCGTCTTATATAAGAAACTTCATTAATAAATCAAGTAATTTGTTGTGTAAAAAGTTTCCTTCAGCTGTCTATATTTTGGAAATTATAAAGAAAAATGAACTCTAATGACGAGGTAACAATGTAATTTCGTCTGATATATACCTCCCATTAAAAAAGCAAAGTTTAATTTTTTTACGTAATGTAACATGCATATAAATAGGTGTCAATGCCCTCCCATCGACCTGTTAAAGATTTTGGAGTAAAATAAGAATAAGGAATTTCGGTATGATAAAAGCAAAAGAGCCACCGTTAGCACAAAGGAACGTAGGGCCATATAGATTGAAATTGTATCTCTTCAGTCAGGTATAAAAAATAACAAAATCATTCGGTCTTAAAGATATCCATTAAAGCTAAACAGTTCTCAATGCTGTAAAGTATTTCAAATATCGCAGTCGTTTGAGGTAGCAAATAAAACAAGCAAATCCGATAAAATTGCAAAGAGAACCAGCTGACTGGATTTATTCGAGGGAAATTTTAGAAGCTATCATCGTGCGAAGTCTTGCGACCCCGGTGGAGCATAAAATACGGATTTTACGATTGCGACTGTGCAAATAACGCATTTTCTGAAAATATTATGAGGGTGTGTAACGTGAACCCGCAGCACCAGCATCAAATATACGTGATACACACATACGTGTTAAAAATCGCATGAACTCGTACGAAATCACGACTATCTCGTCACGCAGCAGCGACTCGTCTGCGAAGCGTGATATCATGACTTTTTTGTATTTGTACAATTATTTTCATTTTATTGGCCAAATTCTATGAGAACCGTTGGCTACGCTTCAATCCTACAAAGGTACCAACATATTGGGTTCAGAAACCTTTAAATATAATAGGAGTAAAAGCTTTCTCGTGTTTATCATATAATATCTGTAATGGATGGACTGTGAAACAAGTTTAAAGACATCTTTATCTATTATTATTGAACTCAATGTATTAAAGTGTTTGGCTAGAACCTATTGCCACCGTCTCGCCAAGTCAGTACCGTAATCTGATATAGTGTGCCATTACGCCCACCTACTCTCACTGCAGTGAAAACGTATGCATCGCCCTTTATAATATCAAATGGTGATTCTACTTTATCGTCTTGGCAATGTGCCTGCGAAAATATCAAGTCAAAATTTCAGTCTAATGACTTTTCTGATAATGTTAGCCCAGAATAAGGAAAAGCTGTTCTAAGATTATGCAAGTAATGCAAATTTAACATCTTATAATATTTGCATGTCTTCTGATGCTGGTTTCCTGTTTTAATAAAATGTATTTCTACAATGCTTTAACTAGATTACTTATTCAATTTCTCATATCATGTTGTGTTGCTTCTTCATAGTTCTTGTCCAATTTAAGCCAGATGAAATAATCTTACATGATTTTATAAAGAACATGGAATGTACTCACTTATTACTTTCAAAGCATAACTAATTTGTCTGAAATATATCTTTAAAACATCCCGCCAGCATTCATACTTCTTCATCATATCATAGATTTCCACAATTGTTACATCATTTTGAGGAGAATTTGCCAATATTCACCAGTCACCATGCTTGGTAGGCGGGTTGGTGAGCCCAATATGGCTACAGTTCCACGCTAGGGATGCTGCTGCTCATCCTTCTGGTTTAGAGTGCCATTTACGACATCCACGGAAGAAGAGTTCATACTTCATATAGGACATACTCATTAACAGCAAGTTTTTTTTTACTTTGTAATAGTAATGTATAGTGGGAATAAAATGAGCCCATGATTACCATGACGATACATGTAATATAGAGGTTATCGAATCTTATTTGGTAAATAACATTTCGTTATACTGCATAAATAATTACGCGATGGAATGTTTGCAAGCTGTCAGAGTAAATAAACACTATGATAATATATGTAATCAGCGTCTACAGATTCCTGTTTAAAATATACGCTACTTCTCAGGAATCACACTTGTAAATATCTAGAAGATCTTTGAAATTTGTGCTGTCAATCGGCATTTGGTGTCTGCATTAAAAATATAGCACCACTCCATTTTCTCACGTGGATGTCGTAAAAGGCGACTAAAGGACTCTTAACAGATCTCTGAACAGACGGATGGTCATCAGCGTCCCTTTTTTGCAGGAGTAGCCATATTGCGCTCACCAACCCGCTTGCCAATCGTGGTGAGTACTGAATGATTGATTGATGTAGTGAATGTTTTAATTGACTTTATAATGAAAAAGAAACAATACCTCATTTATGCTTAAGCGAACCTTAAACGCATCGCAAATATTCCAATGTCTGTCCAACGTCCAATGTCCAACGCCCGTGTCACACTTGTACTAATGCACTGCATGAAACATATCAAACAAAAGTAATGCCAGTAGTTTGCATCAGTATAGTACAGACAGACGCTTTGCTAAAAATGCTGTCATTTGCCTCAGTTCACAATTTTTGTCTTCGAATATAGTCGATATTTTTAAATGGATAAACCTTATTTGCTTGAAAATATTAAAATATTTAATATTTTCAAGCAAATAAGGTTCAAAGAGGTTAAAAGAGTATAAACATCACGCGGCTGCTTGTCATGTAATCTAATCCAGCTGAGATATGTATTGCTTAGCTGTAATTGTTAATAATGGACAGCAAATCATGTTGGTCTTTTTATTGATTTGAATTGTAGATTCTCACAGTGCACTAATTTCTATTTGCATAAAAACCTATATTAAACCAATTATAAGAAAATAAGTACCTACATAGCTTTCAATTCGATCCCATATTTTTGACCTAGTGCACTTTTATTTGCCATTTGTATGGGTATTAATTTGACCTTCGACAGACATGGCAAATGATCATAAAAAGAAAAAATATAATCGTACAAATTCACGCTCCGTATTGTTTTATATCCCCAGATTACAAAGCTTTAAGTCAAGTCTAATAAAAATCCTGAGATTTATAGGTCCCTGGTGGAGCAGATCCAATAGCTTTTATTAGATTTAAGCGATGCTCACACGTAAAATATTATGATAAACTACTACTACAGTACTGGAAAAATAGCACCTAATTTAACAAGGTTAATTCTGTACTACTTTCTTATTATTTATTTTAAGTAAATACACATATAAAATGATTCTTAACATTTGTAAAACCTTCAGGGTCAGTAATAGAATCAATTCGATCGACGAACATATTAAGCGTATAACTTTGTAAGGTTTCATTATATTTCATTTTTTCATCATCACCGTGTCTGTCGACGGACGTCCACTGCTTAACAAAGGCCTTCCCCATTCGAGGGTCACCAGTACTCACCACGCTCGGCAGACAGGATTCATGCTTCCCATTCTTTGGGCTTAGAATCCCCTTATTCACCTTTTACGATATCCAGGATAGGAGACGAAGTGGCTATAATTGAAATATGGACAGCTCACATTTTTTACACACACTATTTTAATAAATACCTTTTTGAAGTATACTTTTGTATATACTAAAAATCATCTTGTATATACTAAAATCTGTTACAAGGACTATAAGGTAGTCTGAGAAAGCTTTTAATACCATCAGATGATGAAATCACCATCCTATTAGTCAGCTTAATTACGACTCCACTATATAAGCTACTGGGGTAGCAACAGCGCCAGACTGCGTATCGCTGTAATCTACTGATATACTATCGCGGTGATACGCGACTTCCATAGCCATGCCGTATCTACTCTATGTAGCGAAGCAACTACTTCAGAACGATGGTTGGCAGTAGCATTCATCTCTGTGGTTTCCACCCCACTTTAATAGCGTCCTAACTGAGTACAACACTTTCTGTCCGAGGAAGGCCTGTGCACAGCAGTAAATCGCAAAATGCTGTGATATGAATAAAGTATTAACTTAATCAGGCTGTATTTTAGCTCCAGAGTACGCCCGGATTAGCAAAATGACTAAGCAATTGACTTTCTGTACAAAAGGCTGTGAGCTAAATCCGCGCATGAAACAAATGTTGGTTTACAAATAACAATTTCGTGTCCAGGTTTTGGTGTATGTGAGATTTATCACACGCCCTTGCCATAGAGAAACCTTTGGCTAGAGATTCGTTAATATACTTTTCATTTATGTTTTTGTTTTATTTTTTGATACGTACTATAAATATATAAATATTGGGATTGACGCATTGCACCTATATGTTTAAGCTAATTTAAACTGAAGCATTACCTAAACGAATTAATCCGGCAACGTATAAATGCAAAATTTAGATCAGTAAGCTTTGTGAAAGATGATTTCGCGTAGTTGTCGTAGGATTTTGGACAATATACTGCGTTATCTGCAAGAGTTTAGACTTGCAATTTGGCCATAAATCAGTTAATTGTCAGGCCCATATTAATTGGTGGTGCCCTGATACATGTGATATTGCCAGCAGTATTATTTTTGTTGCTATTTTCAGTAGTGGAGGGATTAGTAAGTTATTTGTGATGTTTTTTTAAAATCTTTATGTAAATAATCATTGGTGTGTTTGTTAGTGATCGTGTAACTCCTGAACGACTTGGCCAATTCAGGTCATATTCACACATTTTTTTGTTGAGGTTCATAGCTTTCCAATGGATGACGCTGTAGTCAAGTTATTAATAAATTCTTTATTGATGGACCAAAATGACTCACGTGCACAATATATATTGCTTTAGTGCTAAAAAATAACTTAACAAAATCGGAAACAAAGAGGTGGTCGAGCTATAAAAAAATACGCCCAGCAGAGCGGGAGCGTAACAGCTAGTAAATTAATCATTTTCTACCTAGTCTCTAGTTACGTTTTTTGTTCAGCATGGTGTCTGGATTACGAATATAGCACCACTCCATCTCCTCACGTGGATGTCGTAAAAGTAAACTAAGGGGCCAACGAAACCAGAGGGATGGGCACCAATGTTACTTTTGTGGAAAGTAGCCATACTACGCTCGGCAAACTGCCTGCAAAGCGTGGTGAGTACTGGCACAAACCCCTGAAAATCATGGAAATCTATGGGGGAGGCCTTTGTTCAGCCGTGTGTTTTGTTGGCTGATATGATTATTGGTTTTAAAGTCGCATTTACACTAACGTAATATACCAATTGATGACTTACTCTGTTACTTACTTTACCTTAGTTTATAAATTAAGTAATTTGTTTTGAGGATGGAAAGAGAGGTATGGAAAGAGAGATCGTCAGTAACTAGATACTGGCTGTAAATGATAATGATCGTGATGATGATGATTACTACTGCCATATTAGCAACGAAAACTCAACCGCCTTATAGAAAATAACTACGAAACATAATATATTAGATAACATCTAAACAAGCTATTCCGTTGCAGGTAATGAGTTAAATAAACCGTGTACCGCAAAAGCAACCTCAGAACATCCCAAAAAAAGAGAACTGTACAATAGGCACAGTAAATGTATTAGAAAATGCCTATACAGTAGAAGAGCGTGCGTTTATAGACAAATTTCACACACAATATACCCAGACCTGGAACAACTACCTTCAGATCATGCAAATATTTGTTTCGTGCGGGTATCAAACCCGCGACTTGGAGCGCAGCAGCTGACTCTATCAGCCACTGCACCTACCGTGCCGTCAGTTCAGACTATACTGCCTATTAACTTTAAATATAAGTGTCATTTCATCAGCAAATAAGATTATGTCAGATATTGTATCGCTTTATATATGGCAGGTCCTTGATATAAACCAGAAAAAATGGCCCTAAAATTTTATATGTACCGCCTATGGTCGAAATTCGACTAATTTTGTTTGTAAGGTAACTAAATTCAACCTGTTTATATATAATTAAATAGAATTAATTTGTATGCAAATTCTTAATTCTTACCTTGATGCTATTAGGAAAAGGGTGGGAAAGAGGAAGCTTCAGGGAATGATTCACAACAATTTAGTAAACATACGAAATTTCTTAGAAGTTTAAACGTAATTCAACAATTAAATAATAGAATAATACCTATATCGAATAAATTAAGCGGTAATTCAAAATGAACAAATGGAAATAACGCACCTCATTGGCATGGCAGCGCATATTGTTGCCTATCCCAGTGAGCAAGACAGAGTCCAGTATTTTTTTTATGTTTGCTTATCTTAACTTTTCTGTCTTCATACTACTTACTGTTTTGAAGGATTTCAATCATTTATTATGAGCAAATCTAAAAACTAAATGAAACTTTTCCATCTTTTCTATCTTTTCAAGTATTAATCTATTATACCTTCGTATTTTAGCCCGGTGTCGTATGGGTTCCGGATTAAGAATAAAGCATTATCTGCTCTCGTGGATGTCGTAAAAGATGACTTGGCTCATTTACACTGGGTCGTCTGCTAGCTTAAGCGGGCCGAAGTCGGTCGGAAGCATTGCTTACACAGAGGCAACTGCCGCCTTCGGTTTCCCGACTGACAACTGTGACCTTTCGCCAAGTTACTTCGTTCACACAACAACAACAAATGTTGCACGAACAGGTAAACACGCATATGATCCGTGTGATGTAGCCACCGGCTGACAGGTAGCAACCTGTTCGGTCGGCAATTGTAAGCATGTGACAATGGATGCCGAATTTGGCCGACTTCGTTTGCGAATTGAGTCGTCATACGACTAGGCGTTTAAACTCAATAGTTAGACAACTTCGGCTTCTCACCAAGCTTCCTGTTGACGTAGAGTAATGAGCCATTGGGAACTCTTAACTAGAGGCATTCTGCGCTCACCAATCCAGCGCACCCATGTGATGAATGATGATGAACAAGTAAATTCTCCCCAAAATGTAGTCATAACTTTGGTGGACCACTTTGGCCTATATGATGATAATTTTAATGATGGCAAAAAATATGGAAATCAGGTCAACCATTAAGGTTTTGTTTTTATACCTATATATTTTTAATGTGAATCACGTACTGAATACCTTCCTTATATATTATGATGTCACTCGCTTAAACTTTCATTCTGTATAAAGAATTAAGTCACGCACTACAAAGATGATTGAGTTACTCTAAGTTATTTTAATCAGACGTTATAATCTAAAGTGTTTGGTATAAAATTGTGAGTATTTACGATTTATGTGAGTCTTCCTCTTCCTGCCCTGTCCCCAAGTTACTTGACGGCGCAATATCGCGGGTTTTACTGCCGACCACCTGCCTGACACCAACCCTCCTGCATGGCGTGGGCATGCTAGTGTTGATGCTTTACCCACCACCCACGGGAAACCCAACGTGCTTGATGGTACGCACTTTTTTCTTTTTTTTACACATCGTTGCCCTGCCTCAAATTTCTCCTGTGTCGTGGATGCGTTTTCAGACAAAAATTCCACACACAATATACCCAGACTCGTAACCACTACCTGCAGATCATACAAATATTTGTTTCGTGCGGGTATCGAACCCACGACCCGGAGCGCAGCAGCCGACCGTATCAGCCGACTGTATTAGCCACTGCCACAGGCACTGAGTTTCAAACTCCCTTAGTTATCTTCTACGATACCCAAGGGGTTAGATGGGGTAGCCCTATTCGTAATCGAAGCAACACGGTACGTATGCGAGTAAAAATATTTAAAAACCCTCACGCGCATTTTCAGTGTCTTTTACGACCATAAAAACGCCTTCAAATACAAAAGAACTAATAAAAAAGTATATTTTTCATTCAAGCTGCGTTCCCAATAAAAATATGAAAACCAAAACAAAGGTCACCACACAGGCCAGACACGTTGTCGCCAAATGTGGCATTAAGTTTGGCCAAACCGGGGGTGATATTATGGAAAGAATATAATGGAACTTATATATTGTTGTGGCTCTATTGTTTACTATGGATTTATTACTGCATGAAAGATTATTTAAAGCATTAACAGTTTACTTTCATTAAAAGTATAATATACATAATTGCTAATGCATAGGTTAGGTGCATAGGTGCATAGTTTTGATACAATATTACGGGCATTACAATTATGTATGTGCTACATTGTTCACTTCATAATCAATTTATTAAAAACTATTCTACAATTATTTTTTGTTTTTTATTTCTAAAACTACAACATACTTCAAAATTATAACAAACGAGAGATATTTTCTTTGGTGATGTAATCCGCATAATGCTTACCACCCCATAAGTCAGTAGTAAAAGTAAACTACTCAAACTAAGTGGACCACCGCAGCTTTCCGCGGGCTTTTTCACTTTAAACAGGTAACTCCATAGATAGCAAATTAATCCCAATTTATTAACTATGGGTATCTAATGTTCAATCATTAAAACCACATCACTTTACCGCTCCCGGGTACATCATTTGTGTAAAGAGCTTTTACTTGTTTACTCTAATGAGTATAACGAAGCATCTCCCGATAGTTTGAGGGCATACTGTCATTCAGTCTCTTTTGAAAACCATTAAGTACCGAGTTTACTTTGATTTTGGATATTATCAAAGGGTTCATTACGTGTCAGGTGGACTTTGACTGCTAGTGGAAAATTTGAGGGGCGCTTAACATTATTTGTAAGAATTTCATTGTTAACGATGGTTGCAGATCTGATATTTGTTCGTAATTTAAATATGAATTTAGATGCATGCGATATGCCTCACTTCGGTATATTATACTGCAGTATCCGTTGAAGAACTAAAGTCGTCGACATTTCTGAAAGGATTAGTAAACTGAAGTGGCAATGGGCGGGGCACATTGCTCGTAGAACTGATGGCCGTTTGGGCAAAAAGGTTCTCGAATGGAGACCGCGCACCGGAAAACGCAGCGTGGGGTGACCTCAAACGAGGTGGACAGACGACCTGGTGAAGGTCGCTGGGAGTCGTTGGATGAGATCGGCATGTGACCGCTCGTTGTGGAAATCTAAGGGGAGCCCTTTGTTCAGCAGTGGACGACCTGTGGCTGATATGATGACACTACAGTATGACAACAAAAGCGGTTAATATGTAATACTTTCAAAAGTTTTGATAAATATATATAATACTAAGCGCTATTTACGTGACATTTCAATTAGTCTTAAAAACCAACACAATTACTCCAGATTTCAGATCTCAGCATTTTTTAAGGTAAAAGCCTCACAGATCTAGTGACCTTTCAAGACCTACTAATGAAGATTTTTTATTCTGTTCTTCTCTCTTGGCAATAGACATCCTTGTTTTTACAAGGCTAATAAAGTTCTCGAGCCAAGATTTCAATCAAAGCTCAGAAAGATTTTGATACTAAGTTTATTTTCAGTGCTGGAAATATTACATATTGTTGGTAGGCAAGATAAAACATAGGTATAGAGTATTGATTGAAATATATCGATAGCTTCTAAGTACATTGAGTCATCTAAAAATTTACACACTAAAATGTATCAAGATTGTTCGGTCAATCCAAACGCCGCTGTGCAATGTTAAGCGAACATTTACGAACTGATGTAATGTAAATACAAATACGAAACGAAGCACTCACTATTTTATCGACGCCTTACACTTCTCCATCTGATGGATCAATCTACTTAGCATTAACTTCCTAATATCTCTCGTCTCTTGAACAAAACAAATTTATGGCCGCCAGTAAAATTTCCCTTCTAGATCCCTTTTTCTTTATTGGTAAGGGCGTGTACAACTTTGTACATGATCTGCAAACCGTATATTACGAGTATATTTATCTTAATTTTCTATTCTACCTAATGTACATAAGTTTTATATACAACTTGGTGACGAAACTAGCATGTCATTCGCCTGGTTATAAGCGTCATGCTTGCCCATAACAATTGTAATGCTACGTAGGACTAGTCCTGACTAAAGGGGAGCTCCAGGTCTTCGATACAACCACACTAGAGCCGCCCATTAGGCACATTTCGGAGGGAATGACTGTAAAGCGGTCAGCCCCTCTAGCGATGGAAAAGCGACTGTAAAAAGGCCGCTCCCAGACATATCTCCTAGGGGATTGTACGCAGGCTCCCTAATCCTCGCATCCACGGCCCCGAGGTCCCCCACCATATAACGATGGCAGGAGCTCAGGCATGCATCGACAGCGGCGCAGGGGCCGGGGGTAACAATACCCCGACGCCCCTGTCCATCATGCCTGAGCCCCTGCCTCTGCTGCCCTCCTCCGAGTGGAGTCGGCCCTCTCCCGATCACGCTCTAGGGTACGCACCTATTTTATAATAAAAGACCTACCACCAATTAATATTTTAGAGTTATACCGGAATAATGAATAACATCATATTTTTTAAGGTTCCATACCTCATAATGGGAAACCGGCACCGTCCACACAATTCGTTGTCCGTGTTTTTGTCTAATTGTCCCGGTGTTAAGAATTATTTCTGAGCTTGAGATATCAAGCTGAAATTAGTATTGAATATTAAAGCTTGAAACTGCCCTAAATAGTGCAAGCTATATATATATATATTAAGTCAATAGAAAAGCTCATTCTAAAGCATATTTTCATACTAAAAGTTCCACTCATTGACTGACTGCTTATGAAAACCAATAGGATACTTCTTGGTGACCTACAATCCTGAAATCTGGCAGAAATAATGGAATAAATCCGAATTCCATTAATTTCCAACCTCGGGTGGAATTATTGTGAGACAAACTTATATCTGCGGTTAATTTCATACAATGTACATGCCTGCAAAATAAAAGTTAGTCACTTAAACTTGGGATCTCGTTTTTCCGGTAATGGTACAGAACCCTCTCAGTTCACGAGTCACTTTAACATCGTTTTTTATGTTTCAACTAGCGACCTGCTCTAACCTAGTCTGGGTACGTGTAATTTATTTGATTAACGGTATTTTTATCATGTGAATTTTTCATGCGCTTACTATTTTATTGGATCACGATGTGCCCGAATTGGAGGCGGTGCCGAGCGCCAATACTAGTCGAATATTATAAAAATGTTTTAATTTTCAATCTGCAATTTTCATGTAGGTAAAGATACTTCTTAGAATAACATTTATTTGGTAATGATTAATTAACATACACTTCCCGTTAGTAATCAACATTCACTTATATTTGTAACTCTGATTATATTTATAACTCCTGCAAAATATAGTAATGAAAATAAAAGGAATATTTTACAAAAGTGGATCTAATTGCTTGCTTATCAATGCAGCGTATTCTTTTTTTTTTCTAATACCTACCATTTAACTTTTCTCTATTATAAAACCACATGCGTATTTTTCCAATACATGATTTTGATAGATGGGTACCTACTTTGAACTCACAATAAATTCATATAACAATTAACATGAAATAAATAACATAAGCATTATGAGGCACTTAACCCCTAACATGGGACTCTATTTCCTCTAGGAAATTGACAGAGCACTCGCAACCATTCCGAGAAATATTTCGATCGGGAAAAATATATCTCATGGCAAAAGATTCCAAAGACGTGTCTTGTCACGCACGCTCCACATGTGATCTTTTATTTTTCCTATACCTAAAAGTACGACTAAGAATTCTTGGAACTATAAAATGTTTTAACACGTTTTATAGTCACAAGTAACATCGCGTGAATTTTGTGACTTGCACAAGAGATCTTCACAAATTTCTTATAATGGAAAGTGTTCGAATTCTATTACCTATATCCTTCTTTTCTCTTACATGATTTTTTTTAAACCCATTTTAGACATACAGTCTTATATGCAACATGAACGACAATTATTTCTGTTTAGAAAACGTGATGAATTTCACTGCTGCGAGCTTAAGACCTCTGTAATTCCCACGGTAACATTTGTTTGCTAGAAGTAGGTTTCTTGCATTGCCGTGTGGTGCCGGCTAAAAATAGCATCACTCTATCTAATCCGATGGTGGCAGCAGCGTCCTTCGAGTACATTTAAAACTCAATTGCAATCGCCAAACCACTGCTAAGCGTGGTGATTATGACAGAGCACTCAGCACAAATACAGACCGGTCGTTGTGGCCATTTTAGGGGGAAGCCTATGTCCAACAGTGGACGGTTTTTCGGCTGAATTGATGATGTTATCATTCAAACAGCAAGATACTTATTATTTTAGTCACATTTCTTAACTTTGTTAAGTTATTTTTGTATAGTAGAACTTTGATGAAATTATTATTTTTGTTTCAGATACAAAATGAAGTCCGGTAACAAACTAAAAGAAATAATTTAGAAGCAACAGGCTATGATGGAGGCTTACCTGAAGATTACTTTTATAGATTAAATGACTCGTAATCAGAATCAAATATTATGTTAAATAAACTAACAAATCAAGAAAGTCTGAAGACAGTGTACAGCATATGATCTAAATGCCTTATTTACGAGGGGAGTGCGCTGCCTTCAGGCGCCGACTATGTTTGACTCGACTAAGGGCGCACTTCTCGTAGCGCCATCACTAATCAACAGCTCATGTTGGCTTAACGGCAAGGGCTGGCCTTCTACGTTCCCTGCACCGGCCGATATTCTGAAAGCCTTCTTTATTTTTGCCCTCTCTATGTCAATTGTTTTTGGGAACTTGGTTCTTATCTGCGTTTTGAATAATAGAAGATACATCAAGTACATTGACAATCAGGTATAGATGTTTTTTTTTCATTATACGTTTTGCAAATGTGAAATATTCCAATACACTTTGTGTTGATTCTACTTTAAATAATTTTGAAGTGACATAATTACTCATTCAACGGTAAACCTTAACTGCCAATTACTACTTAAATCATTTATAACGATATGAACTAATTATCATTTACAGTTAATACTATTAATTTTATACCGCCAATTGAAACAAAACCACGATTGTGTCTGAATGATTGCGTGTCGGATAATAACAATGTTAGGCTTTTGAGTTATGGTGGAACATTACTGGATTCTACCTAACTTATTAGGCATCACAAGACATCTTTCTTGCTCATTAATTCACAATGATAGTTCTCTACGAATATAATTTATGTGCTGCCATATTTTACAGCCGAGGTACTTACTGACATCGCTGGCACTGAACGATTTATTCACTGGAATCTTGATAGCTCCAGTAGCTCTTCTCCCGGCTTTGTACAAGTGCTGGCCCTACGGTGAGATATTCTGTCAAATACAGGTAAGTTACTCGAAGTCTAGAATCATCAATATTATCATATTATTATTTTCAATATTTTTTTATTTCGTTTAATTATGTTACAATGATATTTAATAGACTGACCACACTGAATGACGTCACTGTGCCAACGCAGGCTGTTGCCTCATATATGCTTCTTGTAGAAAGCTGCCTTGTATAATTAGTTAATTACTTTGCACGGACATAGTGTATATGTTCCCAACAGCACTTATATGTTTTATCAGTTTTTTTTTGTGTTTGTGTTTATTTGGTGCAAATATTATGATTTCCTTTCTTCCTTGCATAAAGGACGTCTGATGTTAACACTGCTGAACAAATATCTCCCATAGATTTCTATAATTGTATCTCACCACGCTTTGCAGACAAGTTGAGTGCAGATGGGAGCACAGTGTAGCTACTGTTCCACACGTTGGTGGTGTTCCACACATCTCTGGTGTGAGTCCCTTATTCACCTTTTACGGTATCTACGGGAGATATTTGAGTGATGGTATATTCTCCGTGTGGTGTCGGGATTTAAAATATACACCACTCCATCTCATCCCGTGGATGTCATAAGAGGCGACTAAGGGAATCTAAACCAGAGGGATGGGCAGCAGCGTCCCTTCTGTGAAACGGTAGCCATACTACGCTCACCAACCCGCTTGCCAAGCGTGGTGAGTATTGGCAAATTCCCACCAAAATGATTATACGGCTGTGGAAATATATGGGGGGGGGGGGGGGGGCTTTGTTCAGCAGTGGACGTATCAATGGCCGATATAATGATGATGATGATATTCTTAATCTAACACTACACGAATATCTAGTTAGAATAAATGTATTCAAATAACTGTAGTAAAATTTTGTAATGTAATTTTTTCACCTGCAGTTGAAGTTTCATGTTTCCTGACATGATTACTGACTGACTTATTATTTAATACTATTGCCTTATTGTTTTGTTATAAATATATTTTGTTTTAATAATTACGCTGATACTTGTAGTCAAAGATAAAAGCTAATACTTATCTTGTAGTCATAGAACAGTAAATATTATAGTAAAAGTAGTAAAATGGTTCATCGTCAAAATTTCACAAGACTTTCTTAATCCAGTTAGAGCTAAGCGAGGCTACGAGATCCTTACAAATAACTTTGTTTAAACAAGAGATGAAGAGAAAATGGGTAAAGTTGCTTCTTAAGAAAAAAGTTACCAATTCGTAAAGCAAACTTAAATGGTAGTCGGATATCAAGAACGTATACATAGTATCATGTCGCTGAAATATGTTTCTTTTATGTTAGCTATAATGTAATAAATTAAATTTAAAATGATTTCGTTATGAAAGCCCTTAAAGCTGCTGACATGTCTTTCTATATTTATTATTTTCAATAATTATGTCCACAGAAGTATAAAAGATTGACACATAGTTGAAATAAGTGGAATAAAGTTTGAGAATGCATGCAAATAATATTATTGTTTCAAAAATTCTTAGTAATTATTAAACTTTCGCGAATTCAATACATGATTTTAAGACAGTATCGGGTCTATTCGCGCACAGATTCATATCAAAATAATATTTTGACTAACCTCGACCTTTCGATCAAGTTGCATTGACCGTGATCACGAGTAGACTTGAGCAAAACGTCGAGGTTAGTCAAAATATTATTTTCTGTGCGCGAATAGACCCAATACTATCTTAAAATCAAAATTTCTTTTGTAGAACTTTTGTTAATTTTGTGTCTGGTTTTAAATGTTTTGTTAACATAATTAATTTTATTGTTTACTATTACGCTAAGTCTCTAAACGATAAGCAATCTTAAGAAATCGATCCGTGGTATCTTATTTTAATAGTACTTTGAAAAGGGGTAATTATTGAATTATTCCGGGGAAGCAGCGACCAGTGAACAATAAAATTGCTAAAATTTCTATGGAAGCACATAATGCGGTATCAGCTAATGGTTTATAGTGACCGAGCACAATGTAACGATCGCTAAAGTTTAAGCTTTGTAACTTACATCAGACGCTGGCTGACTCGTTATTCCTTTTACGGAGTGGCCCTTTGTTTCGTAGATCAAGGCCATTTAGATGCCCAAAAATGTTTCCTCATCTTTAACGTGACTTGTTTCCAAATTTATTAGCATTAAAACGAGTTGGTTTATTTCAGGCTCTTCTGCGTGGAGCTGTTAGTCAACAAAGCGCGATTATATTGGTCTGCATGGCAATCGATAGATATTTATATTTGTTGCACCCGGATACCTATCATAAACACTCGAGTAAAAAGGTAAGTAGATATCATATGCTTTTGTATCATTCCGTATTTACTAAACTATAATTAATTATGTAATCTACTCAAAATTTCAGAAAGCATAAATAACTTTATTACATTCGCAATTATTTTTGAGTATTTTCAGATTCACCAAAAAATGTGCTACAATTTATTTCATCTGAAATAAATAAAATCACTTTACGTCATAAGATGTTAATATTTAATATATTCAACCAACTCAGGATTCCTTAAAAGAGCTTTACTTGGTGATACATATCTTTCTTAGTAATCTCTTTGAGTAGCTTACGAAGTTCTAAGTATCGGGACCAAACTCACTTAGGTGTAAAGGGTAGTTTGTACGTGTTTAAAATTAACTTTTTCGTGTTTGTATATAAGAAGTTTCGTATAATTTATTGGGCTTATGCGAGAACTCCTGAAAAATATTCTAAATCAGTTTATTTTCAATAATGCTGACTTTAAGAGATTTATTTAAACTATGTTAAGATGTTTCTTTTTCCATGCTTGAAAATAACTAATATTACTCGGTATTTCAAAGAAGTACTGTTTGTATAGTTTAAATTAATTCAAATAAGTTACTACGGCTGGTGCCGTTGTTTATTATGAAGACTCGTTACATACAGTTTCTACTCGCTAACGTTTGTAAAATCTGTTAAGAATCTTTTGAGGCTAAGAATTTTCTGGGTGTCAATAGAGCATACGATTAGTATTATTTATTGGCCCTAATGTCCAAGGCCAGGATTATTAAAGTGTATAAGTATCACGAGAAGGGATTTTCAGGGAGACCTACAACTAACAGTACGAATTAAGTGCTTGAAAAGAATTATAGACACTTCATAATATTACTAAATCTATCAATTAAACATTACTAACTTAAAACTGTAAAATTTACATAACTTATAAAATAAACAAACACATTTATTACTTCCTAGTTATTTGGTATCCAAGGTTCTTATTATTTATGAATAAAAACTTTGAATGCCTTGGTACCAATTTGGACTTAATATTAACAAACCATTTTTTTCTTACACAGGGTTGCGTTCTAGTTATAAGTATAACTTGGATACTTTCAGTGTCATTATTTGCTATAATGGTGCTTCCAAGATCTGGATACTACTTCAATTCGACAGGACTGATGGCTTGCGATGTTTTTCACAGTAGAGTTGCATTCAGGTAATTACATTCCTTAATGGTTATTTATTTATTATTTGATTCCATATGGTTTCCGGATTAAGAATATAGCACCACTCCATCTCCTCCCATGGAGGTCGTAAAAGGCGACTAAGAGCCTTCCCCTCTTTATCCCTCTATCTCTACCTCTATAGCCATTCTGCGCTCACCAACCCGCCTACCAAGCATGGTGAGTACTGGCAAATTCCCTCCAATATGATGACACAGTTGTGGAAATCTAGGGGGAGGCCTTTGTTCAATAGTGGACGTTGTATGGCCGAAATGATGATTTTTGATTTTATTCGTTTTATGTTTTAAACAATTATCATAAAAATCAACAAGATCTATTTCCAGTCTAACACGATGTAAAACTAAGACTGTGGTATCCAAGGTGTATTGAGTTCTTAAGTTTAAAAATAGTCTTAGTAATCATTAAAATTTATTAATAAAATATTTAAAATGTTATCTTTATTCTACCAGATTATTTAACGACCATGTATCATTGAATATCATTGATAAATCCAATTCCTGACATCCTAATCATATTATTGCAGCATCCGTTATAAATTGGCTAAACGTTATCAATCAAAAACCTAAATCAATTGAACCCTCTTAATGATTTGTATTTTTTTAGTAATTTATAGGGTTATGAAATTAGGGTGTATTTGACTAAATGTCGTCATTTTATACTAGAATACTGTCATGCTGCGCCTACTACTTTCCTACGACTATGGCACTGATGTACTGCTATGGATCAGGGTTTCATGTAAGCAAAAATAGAGGCAAATGTGATCCAGAACCACTGAGGCCCAATGGAGTACCTGTACCATGTGCAAAAACGTCACATAGCGATCATGAAGTAGTGGTAAGACTTGTTCGTTTTTTTATCGGTATTGTATTAAGTCCATCAATCATTTATTAATTCAGTCAGCATAGTTGGTGCGGTAGCTGATACCGTCGGCTACTGTGCTCCGGGTCATGGGTTCTATTCCTGCACGGAACAAATATTTGTATGATCTGCAGGTAGTTGTTCAACAGGAGAACTCCTAGTGTGGGGCAACGTTCTTAGAAAAAGGTACTAAGGGACACTTTTACACGTCATATTGCGTCAGTGGAGAGAATTTCGCTACATGATTCCGGTCTTAATCAGATGTATGTAAACATTATAATATTAGTTCCACGTATCCAATATATGAATATTGGTTTTCTATATTATTCGTGGAAACTGTGCTATAAGCAATTGAAATGCTACATATTTCCTTAGGCAGGCTAAATTATTGACTGGCTTTTTAATAGTTACTCGAATAATATATGTAAACCTGAAATAAACTAACGGATATTTGTCTGTAGCCCAAGGACGAACAACTTGCGAAAAAGTACTCGCATCGTAACGTTAATTTGAGTCAATTTGGAATCGAAAATACAACTACCCAATAGCATTTTCGTTAAAATTTTGCGACAAATACAATTCGTATCATACAGGTTGTCCAGTAAATAGCACGACATACTACAGGGGGTGAGAGCTTGGGTCAATACCTACCAAAAAAACACAATAGGTATATGTTCAGCAAAATCTTACGGATATACAGCAGTACAAAATTTTCCGAAATATCGAAAAATCTCTACCTTGACACAGATTTTTAAGCATCTCGTAATGAAAAAATCCTTTTCTAGTTCTTTTTTTACCTCAAATTAATTGTGAATAGTTACTTTACTCATTGATTAGTCTTTATTCTATTGAAAACTAAAATATTTTCAAGAAATACAATTTTTATTTAAATTTTCACAGTACAATTTGACTTTACAAACTTTGTACTACTGTAAATCCGTAAGATTTTGCTGACCATAATGTGTTTTTTTGGTAGGTATTGACCCAAGCTCTCACCCCCTGCAGTATGTCGTGGTATTTACTGGACAACCTGTATATGGTATGAATAAAGTTTTCAGTATAAAAAAAAAAAAATGTGCGAATCAAGTATTTTCAATTCAAAATTCACTCACATTAACGATATGTTTACGTTAGTATACCTAAAAAATTCGTGCTAGGCCCTCTGCCCTTGCCTATGAACGCTGTAAGGGTTCGAAACGTCGAGAAATTAAGAAATGACAAGAGGTATTACTTGAAAGCATGTCCGTATGTGTTAGCTGCATATATGTTCAATATAATGTATGTGTCTTTAAAAACGCAAAAAAAATTACAACGTATTTCAGGTTTACAAAATAAAGTAAATTACTATGTACATTCATAATTTAAGAATTTACCTTACTTTGCTTATTCACAATATAAGAGAAGTACACAAGCATTCATTACACAGATAAAGTAACTTTTATGAATGAGAATGATAAAATTTCGCTCACAAAGTAATTGCATCAATAAACAGAATAAAATTTTCCCCTGTGCTTCATCCTTCCCTATCTTTTTCACAACTTCGTTACCAATGTACTCGAGTTAAGATATATTGTCTTTCCTTTTAAGTACGACTGACGCTTTCCCGGTTTCATTGATTTAAGTGCCGCGATCTCACAGAGATTGTATTAGATCGACTGAAACATTAGTCTTCAAATTACGACTATGATGTTTCATAAATCATGATTCTTGAATAGATTGGACCTTCTTTATTTTAGTCTCACGGTAATAAAATAAGATATACCTACCATGCTCACATAACACAAAGGCGTTGTCACCGAGGGTTATACAAAGGTTTAGGTACTAATATTACATCAAATAAAAATATCACCTGGTGCTTTTAGTCCCAAACTATTGCATTAACCTAATTTATTTGTCTGATATTTAGTCTGATGATGGATTGGTTACGGGGCCGGCTTCTGAGAAAAGGCTATACAAATTATAAATTTCGTTTTGTTTTTGTAATGGCAATCTATAATCTTTAATCTACATAATTACTTTTTCTTTTTTACTTAATTTAATGGTGTTTACTGTATTATCTATATTTAAATAACGGTAGTAAGTGGGGACGGACTGAAAACCAGCGTTGGGCAGTGTTACGGCTATGCTGCTCACTGTTCAACATTTTGCTGGGACCGCTTCTTTTGCCACACTGTACAAACAAATTTCTTGTAATTTACTTGTATTTTTTTATGTTAACTTAGTGTGGTAATAAATGCTTTCTTTCTTTCAAACAGTTATAGCTCTTATTCTTTCCGCCCAACAATGTAATTGTTGGCCAAAAGCTCAGTATAGCTCTTAGCATGGGCTCTCTCTATTTGAATTAGTTAGTGGTGAAGCTTTTGTCAGAGAAATGCAAGCCGCTAAAGGCATCCGACGGTCGTATAATGACAACAACCGGGATTGATCATTATACATGCCCTCTGAAGTACCGAGACGCTTAGTTCAAATAGCATTATGCGGTCACCGAGTTGCTTAACTTCACCGATCGTTTACCAATTAGTGAGTGAACTGACTATAAGCGCTTTCTTTTATATGGTATAATGCTTAGCAGGGCTTAATTTGAAAACTAGCTTTCTAACATATCTAACATGTCGATGGTTTTATTTTAGTCGGTACAGATTCAAGCCCCAGTGAGACCACACAGTGTGAGCACATCACGAACTATGGCAGCCATGTCATTAGGGTTCATTGTATTGGTGACTCCAGCTACCATACAGGAAGTAGTTGCAGCTTGTACGGGATGCAAGGTATTTGATTATATTCTATTTTTATGAATAACGTTGGGTATAAAAATAATACGCAAATAAATCTCTTTGGATTGCAAATGAGATTATGTATAACAAGATTGTGTTGTATCATTGTGGTTTTTCGAGTTTGTCAATTCTTTCGATTTCCCTACAATTTTAATATTAGATCAGTTCATTATGTTTATTTTATGTTCAAATTAGGCGAGTCTAAATCAGTGTTCTGCTTCAGTCTTTGGTGGGTACGAGTATCTTTAAGTACAATAAATTAGACTCATCTTAGTACGAGTATTGTTTACATAAGTGAAACTTTCTTGTTTTAACCTTACTTACAAGATATTATATTTTATATATGTATGATATATATATGATATTATTTTATCTTTATGGTACGACTGTCACAGTAACTGGGCCGGTTGGCTTTCTGCGCTACGGGTAGCAGGTTCGATTCCCGCACGGAACACACATTTATATAGCCTGCAAGTGTTTGTGCACTTGGAATTTGGTCTGTGAACAAAAATAGCACAAAAAAATATAAATTGTAAAAAAATCAAGCGAGATTTTCATAAAAAATACTGGTTGAATTTGCTAAATAATCAGGCCATAATGGCAGGGTTCGTGAAGTGGCTGATGACGTAGGCTGCTGTGCTGAGGGTCGCGGGTTCAATTCCCGCACAGAACAAATATTTGTATGATCTGTAGTTGCTCCGGGTCTGGGTGTATTGTGTGTGGAATTTATATTTGTAATCGCACCCACGACACAGGAGATATCATAGTATGGGGCAAAGTAAAAAAAAAATATAATATAAATATTATTAATATTACATAATACTTTTTTATAAAGGATTTTGTTCTGTAGGTTCCACCTTCACTGGATTTTATTGTCACCTGGCTGGCTTTGAGCAATGGGTTTTGGAACCCATTTTTATACTGGCTATTAAATAGTCACTTTAGAAGAATTAGTAATGAATTAATACAATATTACGTAAGTATTGGTAATTAGTATTGTTTCTTAGTATCATTTATTCAGATTCATAGCATCTTATTTATACACCACAAACTGCCTGTCTCCGTTCTTTTCTTGTCCTTCCTAAGGTTGTCTGGTAGAAATAACCGACTATGATAAGAGCGCCCTTTGTACATACGTGTCTTTTAATTATTATTCGGATTGTTCTAGAAAACAACAAAGAGTATTCTATTCTATTTGTTAATAAAAGTTATAAGATCATCATCATTTCAGCCGAAAAACGTTCACTCCTGGATACAGGTCTCCCCCAAAGATGAACACAGCAACCTGTTTGGGTTTGTATCGTAATCGCCACTCTTGGCAGGCGGGTTGGCGATTGGAGTCAAAGGACGCTTGTGTCCATCCTTCAGCTAATACCATAATCGCTTTTTACTACACCCACGGGATGAAATGGGATGATGCTATTGTTTGCTGGCACCACACGGCCGAAGTTATAACTTAAACTTCTACAATTCTGTATTATTGTTGTTTTAGTTTTATTGTAGTTTTATTTTGTTACTCCTAAATTGCACTGTTTTGCAATGTCTCAGTATGCGTCCGAATTAGACCTATTAAATAGTTAGGTTTTGCTTGATAGTTTATTTTTCAACAATTTGTACTTATTATCAATGGTATTTATATAATTTTAAGCCCTGAATCTAAACATATTAATTTTCACATGAAACAAAAATTCATTGATTCCAAAAATATATTATAGTATTAAATTTTATATTATATCAATGTCTTTTATGTGTATCTATTTTTATATCTCTGGAGAGGAATATCTGCTAAGGTGTTTACTATATCATATTTAAATCAGTTCTAGTAATTATCTAACCGTTTTTGTCCAGGCCATAGCCTGTAGTTCTTTCTTATTTCCTGTGCTACGGAGTGAAATGGCAGATATCTACTTCCTTGCTCCTCTTTTTTTCTTTTTTGATTAGCTTCGATACGGGTTCCAAGGCAGTTAACTAATAATATTTACCTGGACAATACTGCGCAACGTTAATTTGTGTTTTCCGGTGACTGCCATTGTAGATCCTGGCCTAAAGGAAGTTGCAGTATTTGGAAATGTATGGTATGCCAATCAAGCCTCATAGTCGTCACCACAGATCGCTCAGAAAGTAAAAACGAGACAACATGTGGTGTTGTTGTTGTCGTATGATACTAATGAGTCAAAATTAAATGAGATTTTTAATCATGTAAATATTGCCCATGTGGTGTCCGGATGTCCGTGTGGTGTCCGGATTGTCCGTGTGGTTTCCGGATTTCCATATGGTGTCCGGATTGAGAATATAGCATCACTCCATCTCCGCCTGTGGATGTCGTAAAAGGCGACTAAGGGAATCTAAACCAGAGGGATGGGCAGCAGCGTAGCCATACTGCGCTCACCAACCCGCCGGCCAAACGTGGTGAGTATTGGCAAATACTCCCCAAAATGATTACACAGATGTGAAAATCTATGGGGGAGGCCCTTGTTCAGCAGTGGACGTATATTTGGCCGATACGATGAAATATTTTGCAATTACGATTGTATTGTGAAAAGTGCTATGTGAGGCTAATGCAGGCTTTATGAACAATAATTAATATTTCATTTAACTTACAATATGATTGCCTTAGCATTTAAAGGCGGACCAGTCTCAAATGAAGACACGCGATCACAGGCATGGTGCACAGCTCAGCTCAGCCATATTGCAGCGAACTATAATCACCCTTCGAGAACATGACAAAAATGCATACTGCCAGGCAACATGCCAGTCTGTATGTTATAACAGTAGTGGCTAGGCATTATTTACATAGAGAGTCCTCCTGTATGCATGACTGATATCACTATTAATGTTCAGAATTGGGGCCTTAAGCTATCCCTTGTAACTATACTAATCATCATCATCATCAGCCAGAGAACGTCCCCTGCTGGACAGAAGCCTCCCCCAAAGATTGCCTTAACGACCGGTATGGGTTTCTCTTGAGTGCTCATTGGGGGGTTTTGCCGTAATCTCCACGCATGGCAGAAGGGTTGGCGATCGCAGTTGTGTTATAAATGTACTCAAAGGATGCTGCTGCCCATCCTCCGGCTAATCCCATAGTCACCTTTTACGCCACCCACGGGATGAGATGGGGTGGTGGTATTCTTAGCCGGCACCATACGGCAACTATAGTATATATTATATATATTAATACTAATCTGAAAATAAGCAATAATTACATATTCGTATGTCAAAATTATGGCTAAACTTGCTCTCCGAGGCACCGCGACAACACCCGTCTAGGCCATGACCATAGCAAACGCGGCTTAACTTCACAGATAAATCGATGCAATAGTCACTGACCGTCCCCTCGGTTATTGGCAAAACTCAAACTGTTTACTAAAAGTAATTTTTTTAACAGGTCTGTTGTCGGAGACCAAAGTCTTTCCCGAGTTATGAAAAACCTACAACAGGTTGTTGTGGGTCTCCTGTCACATCTGATGGTTTGCATTCAAAAGGAGAATTTGAAGGTCTTGGAGAAAAATACTGGGGTGAAATTTTAGAACGTACTGTATCATCCTCATCGCTTCATGCTATCCAAAAGGCATGCCATCGAGATCCTTTACGATGTACAGGTTCCTTTAAAGGCTGTTCTAGTGGTGCTTGTAAACAAGACCCCAGATTTTTTGATGGCTATGGCCCAACTGATTATAGGCAACTCGATAGATCAGCGTTTCAAATCGAATCTTGCTCACGTCAGTGTAGATTAAAGAACTCTGATATATGCCTGTTTAGGCCGAATCCTGGCTTGGAATGTGGTCGTTCTCGTTCCAATTTAAGCTTGGATGAGATCAACTTCAACAAGACATGTAACGGTAGGCACCCAGAATTGTGAGAATTCCGAAACTGTCCGATTTTCGGGCATAGAAGTAATAGCATAAGTATGTACCCTGGAATGGAACATTTTAATTCAAATATTAAGTGGAAGTTCGACGATTCTCCCGGAGTCGACGATGATATGCAAAATTTAGAGCATAATCTCGATAGAATACGCAGTTTAAGTCACGAGCGGAGCTTTAATACATATGGACTACAAGAAAACAATAATTTGTTGGAAGTTGAAGTTAATGATATCGTAGAAGAAGATTCAGATGAAAACAAGGACTACAATAACGGCTGTGGTCATGATAATTATGAAGAAAAAAGTGAATACAGTGCTCATAAATTTTCTCGTAATTCATCGCTATCAAACAGAGAACTTGACGTTATCAAAGAGAGCTCTAGGAGCTCAAGTGACACTGAAGTGACGTTAACGCGATGACTTCCGAGAGTAACCTTTGATAAAGCGGTAAATGTTATTCATTTGGATTTATCCCCTGAACACAGACACTACTGTAAGCAAAGGTGTAATTTGTCAGTAAAGAGACATCCTTAGTTATTTGATGGTTTAGAAAGATGTTTTAGATTTAAGTACATGTGGACCAGTAGTTTCAGGTCTAATTTGTGTAATTTATTCAATAGTGTGTAAATGTGATTTATGAACGTTGAAAATTGTGCCAAGATTATAGATGTAGAATTTTGTGATTTCCATCTAACTTTATGGGAGATACGAAATTTGTTTGTGTAAATACGTTTTGCAGAAGAATAGTACAGTGTATAGTGTCAATATTTATACTAAGTATGAATTTAGTCACCGAATGTTGACAAAATGTTTTAGTATCAAATCAGGTAAAGAAAGTTTTATATTTTTTGTATTAGTCAATCGAAGAATTGTGTAATGCTATTTAAATACATAAATATAATAAAAGAGATTATGTGTATTTCTAGTTTAATGTCCTATAAACTATATTAGATTACAATACATGTTTACAACTTCTTGTGTAAAATTTTCACTGATACTAATGTTAATTTATTCAGTATGTACATATATAAGACTGTTTGGAGGATAATTCTTAAAGGTATTCAGATCGCACAATACTTTTCTTCTATACATAATGAGGTAATAATTAAAAACATTGTTGATGTCTACTTAAAAGTTAAATCAGCAAAAGGAGGGAAATAAATTGTTCATATAAGTTTTGTGTTTTATTTGTTTATCTTAGCTGGGTAAGGATGATTTAAGATCAGATATAAGATATAAGATGGCACGGTTGGTGCAGTGGCTGTTACAATCGGCTGCTGCGCTCCGGGTCGTGGGTCCGATTCCCACACGGAACAAATATTTGTATGATCTGCAGGTAGTTATTCCGGGTCTGGATGTATTGTAAGTGGAATTCATGTCTGTAGCATCCACGACACAGGAGAAATCTTAGTGTGGGGCAACGTTTTAATAAATAAAAAAGAATAAAGTCTGTCAATCAAATACAAATAAACATTGCCATTGAACTGATGGCCGTTAGGGCAAAAAGGTTCTCGAATGGAGACCGCACACCAGAAAACGCAGCATGGGACGACCTCCAACGAGGTGGACAGACGACCTGGTGAAGATCGCCGGGAGTCGTTGGATGAGAGCGGGATGTAACCACTCGTTGTGGAAATCTAAGGGGGAGGCCTTTTTTCAGCAGTGGACGTCCTCTGGCTGATATGATGATATGTGTTGGCGTTTGCAGTCAAGTTGGTTTGTGAAAGATTGCCAAAACTGCCGGTCTTCGTATGGTGTGTGCTCATTGGGAGTTTCGTCATAATCGCCATGCTTGGCAGGCGGGTTTGCTATCGCAGTTGATTTGTTAATATACTCCAAGAACGCTGCTGCCCATCTTCGGCTAATCCCTTAGTCGCCTTTTACTACACCCAAGGGCTAAGACGTGTTGGTGCTATTCGTAGCCGGCACCTCACGACACGGTCGCTCTGATATATGCCTGGTATATCATTCGGTACGGTTGGCGCAGTGGTTCAGCAATTGGCTTTCTGCGCTACGTGTCGCGGGTTCGATTTTAGTCATCTGTATCCCGTGTGCACGGAACAGATATTTGTCTAATCTACAGATAGTGGTTTCGGGTCTGGGTGTTTGCGCATGTGAGATTTATGTCTGTAAACTGTACCAAACAGGACAGGAGAAAGCGTAGTGTGGGGCAACATTTTAAAAACCGATATTATGAATTAAAAAAGTCTTACTCGCCTGTGCAATATTTGTAGTGACCGCAATGCCAATCAACTTACTATAAAAAAAATTCCAGTGGTTGACACTAAATTGTAAAACAGTCTAACGGCCGAAGTTAATAATCGATCTTATCCAAATCTGTCGATTTGCGATTTTGGAATTGATCTGTTTATGTGTTAAGATTACACTTAACACAAAAACAAGACAAATTCTTAATCTGAAATCCAAAGATTTTGTATTAGATTGATTATTTATTTCGGCCGTTAGTCTATACGTGACGCAAGGAAGACTACATATCATATAATAATACATTTTAACGGATTACATTGCATGGTTCAAAAACTTTGCAGCATTAAAACTTAATGAGTAATAATCGCGAAAACTTAACAGTTTTGGTTATAATAGTTGCGCTAGTTCCAGTTTTAGTCATCTGTATTAAAAGCAATTCTGTAATTTAAGAAGTTTTCATGGCCAATCTAAAATTGAGTCTAAAGATATTGACGTCGGTCTTAAAACATATCAGTGCAGGGCAACTCTACGGTAGTCCGTGTATGGTATGTTTGGTTAACGGCTATTTTTATGGTCCGTCTACGGGTTTATAGCTTAGAGCGGACGCCTAAGCGATGGTAAATATGTTGATGTTTGTGACTAAACCGGAGCTTATCTTGTGGACCTGCCATCGGTACATTTACAACTTGTTTGGTTAGCTGTTGTGATTTGTTTGGGTTGAAATTATTTTAAATATCTGAGTAAGTTGTATTAATTTTATGGTGCATATATTTAGAAATTGAACCCCGAATTCTTAAACAAAGAAGGATAAAAATTCATATTTTTTTTGCTGTTAACAAGGAAAACATATATATATATATGTGTATATGCAGTGATCATTGTTGTCATGTTCAATTAGAAGTACTTACAACA
The DNA here is from genome assembly GCA_947459985.1 of Diloba caeruleocephala. Classification (NCBI taxonomy): domain Eukaryota; kingdom Metazoa; phylum Arthropoda; class Insecta; order Lepidoptera; family Noctuidae; genus Diloba; species Diloba caeruleocephala. The sequence continues at coordinate 18,092,398 of OX381615.1, forward strand.
TATCATCATCATCATATCGCAGCTATACAGATCAGTCGCTGGTCTGTATTTTCAAATCTTCATCACGGTCCGGTCCTCGACGGAGTGGTCTGCATGAAGTTAACCATTTTCTTTTTGTTTTCTCCTAAATTTTTGTAAAGCAGTCTATTTCCTTTGTCATTTTAGCCGATCTTTCTATAATAAGAGTAAATTGTATCATAAACACCTTTACTAATCACATACGCATATATATAACATCCCATATACATACAGCATACATTACACAGCATATATTATCATCCTGGGTTTTATTAATCAATTAAATGACAGCATAATGTTAAACGTCAAAAATGTTGCACCCACGATACAGATTTCGATCGAAGGTGCAAACAATTTGAGTTAGCAATTGCTTTAAATCAACTTACAACATACTTCTGATTACGATTGATTTAAGTAGCCCTTTTATAGCACTGATTTAAAAAAAATATGTTGAGAATCGTCTACAACGTAATCGCCCTGTTGTATCAGGCGGCTGCAGGCCTAGGAGAGACTTAAATTAGATAAGATTTCGATTATGATCATGAGATATATCATCATAATAGTCATCTCAGTCAAGAAATATCCACTGCTGAACAAAGGCCTCGCCCAGAGGTTTCTACAATTGTGTCATCATTTTGGGGGATGTTAGCCAGTACTCATTTTGGCTCATATATGTACCTTATTCAAGACATCTTTGAAATAAAATATCCAGGTGGAGCAATTAGTAATAGATGGACGGCACCTTACCGATAGCATAAGCAGTAAGACAACGATGGCTAACGGTATGTAAGCAGCGTTGTCAGATGAGACACCATGGTACACCGTGTACGAGTCTCGAGGTATTTATCTTCTTAATTTAGTATTTAAGGTAAGTACATAACACAGACTCCATACGTAAGTAGGTCTTCAGAAAAGTGAGCATTCGTGACAAAGTGTTGACAGCAAAAATAAGTTTTTGCCAAGAATAAGGTTTCGGCAGTGTCCGGTATGTGTGCATTACTGACACTGTATACTGCTCTTACACATCGTACTTTTGTTGTTGTCTTTTGAAGCGGTTGGCTATGTTGGCTGCGATCCAAAATTAAAAAAATGGTTAAATTGTTATAATTATGTTGAAATCCCCATATTTCGTACTCAGCGCTTCTCCTAAACCTTCACTATGCGGAAAGCCGAAGTGGGGAACTCCGTGCCTGCGTCTGTTTTCCCTATAACCCTTAGATCTCATCATCATCATCATTAATGAATATAAACTTTAAAAAATGCATGTATTGGAATGCAAGCAATCCACTTAACGAGATTTATATCTACATTATGTCGTCCTAATACTAATAATAAATAAAAATGAAACCCCTCTGAGCAGTCGTTATCTCACCATGGGATAAGGTAATCCTGGAGGGCAGATTAAAGTAGCTGCTTGATTTCTTCCTACCTTCTGATATAAAATAAAAGTATATCATAAGAAAATAACACCATATTAAGTAGCTTACAGAACGCGCCCTGCGTTGTAGTAGTAGTTTGTGGCGAGCTGCATGTGAGTGACGACACTTCGTACCCGAATGCTCCAGTGAGTCGGTCAGGGCCTCGGCTCCGGCCTTTATTGGTTGGTTTGAGTGGTACCCCATGAGTGCCCGTAGGATTTTCAACTCTAGCTTGCCTTAGTTTGCCGATCAGAGGGGGGCCGCCAGAGCTATATGCTCAGGGGGGGAAGTGTCTAATGGCGTAATAACGGGGAAACCCGCTCCAAGTCTTCGAGACGCGCGATGGTGAAACCGGTGCCGCACCTCTCTACACCCCTAGCTGCTCACACCGGTGTTGCTCCTTGTCGCCTGTAGTGGTGGCCATTTAAGGTGCCTATCTTGTGAGTGGCGAGTCACCGTCTGCCACAGAATTTCACTTTAAAGGTTGAAAGGCAGACGCCGTTTTTTCCGTTTTTCTTAGTATTAAATCCATTTAGCACCCATTGCAATAGACCTTATACAATAGTTTTATACCTCCGGGGACAATCTGAGACTGCATTTTATAGTGCAGCCATGGAGAGTTCCCGGTTAGTGTCCCATTACATTTTAGATTGAAATTCTCTAAAGGGCTTCTGCGTGTTGGACCCATGTCCCCGCGTAAGCCTATCAAAAGACCGGGTTCCCCTTACAGGGGATATAAACCCAAGAACAATTTTTATTTAAATTTTCACAGTACAATTTTCTTATCTTAAAATTTTGTACTACTGTAAATCCGTAAGATTTTGCTGAACATATATTGTGTTTTTTTGGGAGGAATTGACCCAAGCTCAAGCTCTCACCCCCTGCAGTATGTCGTGCTATTTACTGGACAGCCTGTATACATGAAACGGAAGATGAGCTTATGAGCTACAAACAAAGAACAACAGTGTTTACGATAAAAATTTCGTCAGTCATTTTTTTTTTATGAACCTGATCACACTATGTCTGCATGAGATCCGTGTCATTTAATTTATTCTGCATTCTTCTACTCTTTTTGATTTGAATTAGAAGTGTCAGTGAAAATGCTCTTGTTTCCTTCTTCGTTTAGTAGATATATTTCAAACGATTACGTACCAGTGTAACTTTAATTATGCACTCTTTTTATATAAAACAATGATAAAATTGAGTATAAATTACAGTTATTCCAAAAATAAAGTCATACTATTCATGGTAAAATTTGAATTCACGTGTCTAATTACATCAGCATTTTGTGTTCAAGACATAATAATTTGTCACAATTTACAAAATAATTATTTTTTTATTCTTTCACCGCGGCATTTTTAGTCAGGAAATTATAACAAATGGTTGCTGTCGCGACAGGGAAAATCTTTAGCGTAAAATATGTCTAGCGTGTTTTATTGTTGTTGTATTAAGACTAACTGTGCCTCGCGGCGCTTCACGTCTGAGTCATTTCGAGAATTTGCCCTGAGTGAAACGATCTCATCTGTCTGAAGTAAGCTATTAATTTTGCAAATTATTTTAACAATGACACCTTCTCAAGAAAAGGTCACGAAGAGTTAACGACGAATGAATTAAGTAAAAAAGAAATGGAATTTATATTTGACTCAGAATAACCGAGAGATATTATTTATGCTAATAATATATATAGAATTTGGGGTATTTGAATACATATTTCTACGTCAGAATTTTTGATATAAATATTTGTCGCAAAAATAAATATTATTGCATAATTGTAGTAAATATGCTTATTAACATTAAGTCTGAAAAATAAATATGTATTTATTGAACAATATGCTGAGTAAGAAATTTTCAGATGCTCACTGACGGGGATAACGTACACTGATTAATGAAATATAGACGAAATTATGAGATTTTAACAAAATTCTTCTCTTATTTCCTTCGCGTAAATTCAGACGGGACTATATAGGTTTGTAAGTAAGTATATCGTGCGTCACATTACCCTCTCTACTTATATTCATCTTGCTAAAACCGTAATAATATCCACAGATAGTTCTGCCGTCTTAACACGTACGGACAGGCGGATCGTTTTACAATACACAGTATGGCGAATGATATTATGATTTTATGTGGGACCCGGACTCGGTCACACTGAATGTATGGAACGTGACTTGTATGGTTATGGCGTATAATGTTACCCCATAGACGATGCATTTGTGTTATTCGCGTAAAGTGTTTCCCTTGTTAATAGAATTACTCTTCGTGAGTTCCTCTTTCATTACTTTCAGATGCGTTTCATGTATTGATCTGGAAGAAATGAAGATGATAACTAGGTAATGTATCTCTTGATACAGGCTCTTTGACCTATTTTCAATAACCAATTTGCTGTATTATGTCGGACCACGCGACTATTACAAGTGTGCGCGTGAACAAAACGTCTTGAAAAATAATTGACTATTTATTACAAATGTTTATTTAATGTAGTAATAATATTATAATACTTAACACATACACGCATGGGCCCTTTTTTTAACATGGGGAAATCCTGTTGGACTTCCTCCGCCTTGGGAAGGGCGGAGGGGCATTCCGGGCTCAAGCCGGCTAAAACCCCACGGTGTACTCCTTCTTGCCTTTAGTCGGGGGTGAGGTGTACGCTTTGTCTGCATTAGACCGCATGGCCCTAGGGCAGGCTCAAGCCCACGTACGCACACACACATACGCACGCTCACGCATATCCACAACGCGCGCTCTCGCACGTCCACAAGTAAACGCACGCCCTTGCAAATGCACAAGTAAACGCACGCACTCACGCACACACATACTTCGCCACTCACGTCCACTTCTGAACTTCGGCCCCCCAACGAGCCTAACTATGCATGGCAGGCGGATTGGTGATCGCACTCGCAGCATGTTTGTATTAGCACAAGGGATGATGTTGCTGCTGTCGATCATCTTGATTAGCCATTTCAGTCACCTTTCATGATGCCCATGATTGAATAGAGATGGTCTATTCTTTGCCAGGAACCACACGGAATAGTAATACGAAAATATTCACGTAAATAGTCAAACAATAATTTCTTAGATAATTTTATCGTAGTTTAACTTTCGTGAAATATATTTTCGGGAACGCAGTGCTGGTAAAGAACAAAATGAATATCTAATAATTCATAAATTCCTTTCCATTCTCATTCAGGAAGTACGTTCAGGTATGAAATCTCTTAGCGATGAGATTTCATATCACACAGTGTAATGATTCGAAGGAGTATAATGAGTACAATTTATATGGATCGTTTAACTGATTGACAGGCAAGATATCTCTACGGGAAAATTGGCAATCAAGATAACAAGTTGATAATAATTATGTAGATATAATAAAAATTAAGTAGGTTGGTCTTTTAGTAGCAACTGGTAGTTTTTTTAAACTGATGAGTGGCTAAACCAGCACTCGGCAACCAGTGGCCTGTAGGCCACATGCGGCCGTTGAGTCACTTCGGTGTGGCCCGCAAAAAGTACAATAAATGCCAAATTAAAAATGTGTTATTTATAGAAATAAAAGTATGTGTATACTCACATATGACATGCAGCTCCCCACGTAAATGGTTAAGGGAATTAAAACCAGAGAAATATGCAGCAGCGTCCCTCCTGTGGTACAGTAGCCATTCTGCGCTCACCAATCTACCTGCCACCCGTGCCACTCGCAAATTCCTTCCAAAATGACGACACACGGCATGTAATAGGTCGTCTTATGGGGGAGGATTTTGTTCGTTCGATAATGTTTTGGCTGATATAATGATGATGACGTTTTATTCTAATGTATTTGGGTAACAAAAGCACAAACGTATAAAAACAACAAATACAATCACGTCAAACATAATAGTTTGTCAAACAAGCTTGCAGAGTTTTGACCAACCAATCAAAAACGTAAAATCTTAGAAACATTTTGTAGCTACATATATTGACTCAAACATAAAATTTAGATTATTTTGTCCTACATAGACATAAATATTGTATCATAAATAGGTATTATGGTTTGAAAAGAGTTGCCAAAGAGTTTCTTGCCCATTTTTACAATAAGAAAAGACAGCTTGGAACGTGGCAACTTAAGTCTCACTATTTACAAGTGCCTGCAAATGGTTTAAAAGAGTAAAAAATTATTAAGTAAAGCTATTGCAACTTTTATAGGGATACCAGAGGGTCAATTCTCGTAATTGTTTTGCACTATGACTGAAAGTTGACCGAACCAATATTAAATAATGAATTGACAAAAAAAAACTGCTCCTCTTAAAGTACAGTCTGATTTCAGTATGACCTCAATCTCGCCTTATTTAAATGTCATATTTGACGTTTAATTAATGTCAAATGCGGAGTTGGTGAACACACGCGTTCGTGATAGTTTTGTACAAACATCGTTTATATTTTGCGGTTTAATTCCTTTCTTATTGAGATTTTTCTTTGTATGTGGTGACGGTTTGTGTGAGGTAGCGGGTGGCGGATCAACCACTGAACAATCACTTTATAAATTCGAAGCCGTGCAATCTCTTGCGTGTATTAGCTTGCAACGTTGACATTGGCAGAATCGTATTGTGCCCAGGCTCAATAGAATAGAATAAAGAAAAAAAAAAAAAACAAGTTTGACGGTGTTTGTTAGTTAGGAGAGTACCATTTGTGATATTTACGACATTGAGATAAGATCGGAACTATATTTTGAACATTTTTAATTACGAGAATTGGCGCCATAGATTTTTGCAACATAGAAAGAAAGCAGAAAGAAAAACATGATCTTGTTACGATTTTTTTGGCTACTTCCCATCCGGACTAAACATTATATCTAAACAATGAGATTGTTTCTCTTACGAAATAAAATGGGAATGGGATCATCTATACTTTGTCAAAAAATAGAATGTATCTTGCTATTTCAACACATATGAACTGTCGTTCTTCGTGAACATAAAACAACCTTGTAACCTACTTTCAAGTTTGTAGTTCCGTATTCTATAAAATGACCGAAACAGATAAAGCAACATACTTATAAACCTTTAAAACTACTACATAAATGTAAACGTTTGTAATGAGCTAAAAAGTAATTATGGGCTTAAGGCTACGTAAAAGCTGTGTTCAAAAGATATACTCAGTCATACCACAAAAGGCTTAAATAAATATTTATGTTTATTTATCCCACAGTAATGGCTCTCAACTCTCGCCGTGGAACACTATTCCCAGAAAGCCCTCTTTTATTCACTTTTTATCATTTTTCTACCGAAACTTAGAGCGACTACTGAAAGAAGTGTAATATTTCACTTGACTCAAGCAATAAATTACCATCGTTTCAAAAATCAATATTGCATCGCAAAAAGTAGTTGCTTTGACACCAATTGACTCAACAAAAACTTTTGCAGTGGCTACCTATTTACACACTTCTGGAGTATTTTATGTGAATGTCGTGATATTAAACTCAATTAAAGTTTTATTTTCATTCTACTAAAATTTGGTATTCATTAATAGTTCTTCTTCTTCTTCTCTTGTGTTGGCACACATGGAATATAATTATAATTATGGAATTGTATTTCATATGGAAATAGCTTATGCCGTGGTGAAAAGATAGCCTAGACAGCAAGGTTGGTAATGAGGCTGACCGCTCAGGGTACGCCATGGGTACTCAGGTATGGTTACTTGTGGAGGCTCTCTTGGACACCATCATTATAAACATCCACTGCTGAACACAGGCCTCTCCCCATAGATTACCACAACGATCGGTTCAGGTTTGTGTTGTGTTCATTTGGGATTTTACCATGATTACTACATACAGTTGGTCAACGTGAGTATTTTTAGAGTAATGTGTGTAAAGAAATGGGTGGTGTTTATGTCCCGATCCAACAAACTGTACTGCTCGGGAGCGGGACTCCATCTATATCAAATTTAAAATATTTGGCTAACATCAACGACAGGTTTTCTTTAAAAAAAAATGTACATAGCGTATTCGTGAACCCTGTTTCAGTTTTAAAGTTCTGTTAGTATCAAGATCGGTGAAGTATATCTTCATCAACCAGACGCCAAAGCATTCATTTATAATAAGTACAAAATCAAATATTAAATTCTCATCATTTCTATAATATACACTTATTACTATAAAATGTAACAATAACCGTAAATAGGACATATAGGGTACAACTTTAATACACTGCATTACCAGTTAACGATGGTTTCATAAACCGGATAGAAACTATAAAACTGTTTATATGCCTTCGGATTCTAGCTGACTAGATGCAATAACACCTGAATGGGATACAAGCTGGGTTTATAACCCGGGTGTATTGAAGCAATTTTTTATATGTAATTATTGGCTGTTTCGCTGTTAGGCAAAATTCATGAAGGTATAAAGATAAATATAATTTATTTGTACTAAAAGTAATGTTTTATAACGTCCAGAACTAGAGATTTTTCTGTGTTGTGGATATGATTCGATATAAGACTCACACGCAAAAAATTGCTGCGCTTTTTCTTCTTACTCGTACAAATAGGTATAATTATTATATTTTATTTAAATAACAGAATGTTCCAGGACTAGAATAAAAAACAGCTTCACCGACGTCGCGGAGTCCTATCGCTGCATCACCTTCCCGTTCAAGTTACTACTTCTCCCCCCGTCTCTTGCTCGGGCCAGCCCGTGCCGAGCCAGTAGGTTTAAATGTCCCCTAATACGTTTTAAATAATACCGATCCAGCTGTCCCCAAAACAACAGTTTGTTATCCCCAGCAACGCTCTAAGCCGAGGTCCGTGTCCCGCAAGGGATCATCCCCGAGAATTGTCTGAGGGGCAACCTTTTTACAACCACTTTCCTCCGCTAGAGGGAGTGACCGCTTTACGGTCATCCCCACCGTGATGTGCCTAAATGCGTGGCACCAATGGACGGCTCTTGTGTAATCTTACGAGGCCCTGGAGTCCCCTTCGATACCGAAGATGACCACTCCAGTGGTTTTAGCCGGTAGGTGTCCGGCTTACGGAAAGGGCCCTTAGCGCAAGTTGCTTAGTTTTTAATATGAATTTTAAGCCTGGCTAGAGACCTCTTTTGGTTTAGCCAGAAATGACCGGTTATGCAACCACACTTTCCAGAAGTGTATGCGAGAAGCCAAAAGGACTAGAATAACTTATACTAGGATTTCTCCTGCATCGCATTCTGAGTACAGTTTACAGATGTAAATCGTACTACGAGTGTTTAGATAGTTTGCTTTGAAGGTCTGGGTATACTCTAAACAACTACCTATAACTAACTAGCCATAATTATAAATATATGTATCGTTTGAGAATCAATCAGCACAGAAGGCGGCGTATCTTCGGTACTTCACCTTAAAAGGTCGTCAAAGTTCAAGGTTTTCAAAGATCTTAGTCCTTTTTTTTATGGCATATCATAGGTAATAATAAATTATTCATTTGATATAGCAATACTGTACAAAGCAATGCAGAAATAACGTGTGTGATTGTAGCCACTTTTAGGAAATGTAATAAATCCAGGACATTGTACCTATACAAACTTTCAAATTGACGAGTTACTTTAATATAAGTGAATACAAAAAAAAACGCCAAACGGACAATGTTAAGGTTTAAACCAAGTAATAAATAAAAGAGCGAATTCCCTATAAGTATGTATATATGTCTACCAATAATATACCCTTTAGAGGTTGTGGCTTATTTATGAGGTAATATGGAAGGGATAATGATCAACCGGTATCTTGGTGAATAAGTCAAGGAAGTATTCTTGTATGTGAATAGTCCAGACGAAGATTTGTGTCGCTTGGGTCACCATTAAATCCATGTGTTGTCATATTACGTATACATAATATGTATATTCACTTTCATTCTATTGATGGAATTATTTGTCATTAATTCGGAATTGAATTCAATAATAAAGAACTTATAAGGATAAAAAGCCGTCCGACCTGGAATTCATATTAAAAATGTAAGTATACAAATAAATTCTAAGTTAATGTGTAAAACGAATTAGGATTCTGTCTGCCATGTGTCTTGGTTTCTAGCCACCGTAAAAGCAACGTAGATATTATCGCTTCAATCCATCAAAAGGATCTTCAGTGTGTGTGCTCTTGAGTATTCAAGACAACAAAATAATGCAATTACCAACTCTTTCCTTTTCTACGAGATCGAATCAGGAATGAGTAGTTCCACAGAAAAACTAAAGTTGCCAACATAGCTGAAAGGATTAAACTGAAGTAGCAACGGGTGGGGGTAGGTATTTCGCACGTAGAACTGATGGTCCTTGGGGCAGAAAGGTTGTCGAGTGTACGCTACGCATCGGGAAACGCTGCGTGGGACGTCCTCCAATGAGGTGGACAGCTGACCTGGTAAAGGTAGCTGGGAGATGAATTGAATGAAAAACAGCGTGCTTTGTCGTTGGACAACGAGAATTTATTTCAGATAGAAAATCAAAACCGTAATCATAAAAAGCATATACTCGTAGTAGATACGCTTCAATTAAAACATTTTAAATGTATATAAGAAAATATAAGAGGCAGTTATTACGCAGGCATAGCATCCCAAAATTGATTCAAAATGCAGATATATCTTTAAGTGAACACAAAAGCAGCCTATCAATTAATTTCAGCGCAATAAGATACCTGATCATTGATATAAATTTTCTTAAGGCAATTAGCAAACGGCATCAAATTGCCGAGATTAATATTTCTTAATTTGTAAACAAACGTAATAAATTATACTCCCTAACATTGATATTCATTTGACTTAAGTGATGAAAATTAATTGTTTTATGGTAAAATGCTATACTTCATTGGGGTAATGCGTAATTACGTTTCATTTGTTTCAACGCTACTGAGAATCTTTGTTTATACATCTAGACCACTATTTCAGCTGTCGTAAGATTACTTAGGATAGCGTGACGGGCATTCAGAAAGCCCTAAAGTGTAATAAATGGTCTAATCTTAAAATAGATCCTTGTAATGGGGTCTTGGAGGTTGGAAGGCAATTGTTTCATACAACTATACTACGGTTACACTCGAAGCTTGAAGCCAATCTTAACATACTTTGAGCTAGGCTGACGCTTTCAAAAACATTTCTAGATATAAACATTATTTAATTTGGAAATAAAACAGAGTGAGACAAGCTACAAAACACGAGTGAAGCCCCGATCATAAACTTTATATTTATAGAAAAAAAATTGGTCGCCACGTAGAAAATATGCGCACGAACAGAAATTTTCTCTATATTATATAAATATATATGTAGGTCACCACCTAAAAAACGGCTGTTTATCAGGCCAGAAAAATTGTGTAGAGTGCAATTTTATTTATATTTTTAATATTTAAACTTTATTTTAAGGGAACAAGTACATATGTTACAGGAATCGTGTTTTTTAAAAACGAGTAGTAATTTCAAATTTATTTTGCAATAATTGATGCGAAAAGTTGGTATGCGACTGGCTATATATTCTTAGTGCTCAAATAGAAATTTTATTCATGAGTTATTCAAAATAAATAATTTTTTAAATTTTATCTATATATCTAAACAAATAAATAAAATTGAAGTGTCTGTTTGTAATGTCAAAATAACAGCTTTTTACTAAATGCATATGAAAGTATATAGCATGTTGTTGTATTAAGACTTACTGTGCCTTGCGGCGTTTCAAATCTGAGTAATTTCGAGAATTTGCCCTGAGTGAGACGATCTCATATGTTTGAAATAAGATTTTAATCTTGAAAATAATTTTAACAATATATGTAACACCTTCTCAAGAAAAGGTCATGAAGGATTAACGAGGAATGAATTATGTGAAAAACAAGATATAAATGTTTGACTCAGAATAACCGAGAGATATTATTTATGCTAAACAATGTAAAGCATTTGGGGTATTTGAATACATATATCTATGTCATAATTTTTGATATTAATATTTGTCGCAAAAAAAGCCAGAGGTTTTGAGAGAGATTGAGAACTTCTCCCGGCACCTATACAACTCGGTAACTATGACAAAGACCCGCGGTCAGTTAATCAAACTAACCCGACACTATACCGATGATATCCCCGACATCAGCCTGTACGTGATAAGAATGGCCTTGAAACAGCTTACGTGGGGACGGAATTACGACAGAGTTTCTGAAAGCGGGTGGCACACCGGTACTTAAAGTCCTTCAGAAGCTATTCAATTCTGATTTACTCGAAGGCACAACGCCGGAAGCATGGAACAGATGTGAGGTGGTGCTCTTCTTCAAAAAGGGTGATAACACCCTATTGAAGAATTACAGACACATCTCGCTTCTGAGCCATATCCCGGAAATGAGCCTGTACGAGATTAGGATGGCCTAGAAACAGCTTTAAAATAACAAGGCGCTGGGTGGGGACGGAATTATAACAGAGCTTCTGAATGCGGGTGGCACACCGGTACTTAAAGTCCTTCAGAAGCTATTCAATTCCGTCTTACTCAAGGGCACAACACCGGAAGCGTAGAACAGAAGTAAGATGGTGCTCTTCTTCAAAAAGGGTGATAACACCCTATTGAAGAATTACAGACCCATCTCGCTTATAAGCCATATTTATAAGTTGTTTTCGAGGGTCATCACAAATCGTCTCGAGCGCAGGTTTGATGACTTCCAGCCACCCCAACAAGTTGGTTTCTAAAAAGGTTTTAGTACCATAGACCACATCTATACGCTGCGGCAGGTTATACAGAAAACCGAGGAGTATAATCTCCCACTATGCTTGGCGTTTTTGGACTATGAGAAAGCCTTCGATTCGATCGAAACCTGAGCAGTGCTGCAATATCTGCAGCGGTCCCAGATTGTCTATCGGTACATTGAAGTGCTGAAGTACTTATACAGAAATGCCACCATGTCGGTTCAAGTACATGAACAGAGCACGGGGGCAATTCCATTGCAGAGAGGTGTGAGACTGCGGGACATCATTTCCCCGAAACTGGATAATCCACTACAGCAGTGAACAGTGTCAGCCTTCAAACTACTGGAGTGGAAAGAATTGGGAATTACCATCAAAAGCAAGTATATTAGTCACCTTCGATTTGCTGACAACATAGTAGTCATGGCAGAATCGCTGCAAGAGCTCAGCATAATGCTCGATGATCACAATGCTCGATGATTAACAGAGTTTCCCAACAGGTGGGCCTTAAAATGAAGAATGAATGAAGTCATGTCAAATGCCCATGTCACGCCCATGCCAATATCCGTTGGGGGCTCTGTTCTCGAAGTTGTTGACGAGTATGTCTACCTGGGACAAACTGTCCAGTTAGGTAGGTGCAACTTCGAGAAAGAGGTCAATCGTCGAATCCGACTCAGCTGGCTGCCCAGTTTCCCGTTTGGGAAACTTTGCAACGTCTTTTCGTCAACAATACCGCAATACCTCAAGACGTAAGTCTTTAACTAGTGTGTAACCAGTGATGACATATGGAACAGAGACGTGGTCACTCACACCATTGTGAGTGACCACGTCTCATAAGATGACCACTCATAAGAAAACTCAATGTCACTCAGCGAGCTATGGGAGAGCTATGCTTAGTATTTCTCTGCGAAATCGTATCAGAAATGAGGAGATCCGTAGAAGAACTAAAGTTGTCGACATAGCTCAAAGAGTTTGTAAACTGAAGTGGCAATAGGCGAGGCACATTGCTCATAGTACTGATGGCCGTTGGGGCAAAAAGGTTCTCGAATGGAGACCGCGCACCGGAAAACGCAGCGTGGGACGACCTCCAGCGAGGTGGACAGACGACCTGGTGAAGATCACTGGGAGTTGTTGGATGAGAGTGGCATGTAACCGCTCATTGTGGAAATCTAAGGGGGAGGCCTTTGTTCAGCAGTCGACGCCCTGTGGCTGATATGATGATGATGAATGGTACTAAATAAGCTTATCATCATTAAGTCTAAAAAATAAATATATTTTTATTGAACAATATGCTAAGTAAGAAAGTTTCAGTTGCCGACTGACAGGGATAACGCACTCTAATGTATGAAACATAGACGAACCTATGAGATCGTAGTAAAACTCTTCTCTTATTTCTTTCGCGAAAATCAGGTGGGACTATATGAAGCTTATAAGTACGAGGGCGGTTTGGTAAGTCCATGACTTTGGAAAGAAGAAACACTCTTTTTACATATAATTTTCTACATAATCTCCTTTCAACTCTACGCACTTAGTCCAGTGATGTTCCAACCTCTTCAACCCGTCAAAAAAATATTTTTGTCAAACCCTGAAAAATGAAATGTCTCAGTTTCGGCTACCACCTCTTTGTTTGACGAAAATCTGGAGAAAAAGAGGGTGTGGCAATAATTCGTATCTTAATTCGACAATTTTTGATGTCGCGATTGCAGACGAGTGGGCCGGTGCATTATCCTGATGAAATAGATATTTTTTCTTTGCTAGATGCGGTCGTTTCTTGATCAACTTTTTATTGAATCTATCTAACAATATAGCATAGTAAGCTCCGGTTATTGTCTTGCCTTTATCCAAAAAATCGATGTAAATAACCCCTTGGCTGTCCCAAAAGACTGTGGCCATCACTTTACCCGCCGAACAAACAGTTTTTGCCTTCTTTGGGACACGTTCCCCGGTAGAAGTCCATTGCTTCGACTGTTGCTTAGTCTCTGGTGTATAATGATGGACCCACGTTTCGTCAACTGTTATGTACCGACGCATAAACTCACTCGGATTGCGATTATACATGGCTAGGCATTCCTCAGAAGCTGTTACACGATTTCGTTTCTGGTCGACTGTTAGTAAACGCGCCACCCATCTTGCAGAAAGCTTTTTCATGCCCAGAATATCATGCAAAATATAAAAAACTCGTTCAGTCGAGATCGTGCACAGCATCACTTATTTCGCGTATCTTCACTCGACGGTCTGCCAAAACAATATCATGTATTTTACTAACCATGCCCTCCGTAGTGAACTCAATCGACCTTCCTGGGCGCTCCGCGTCATTAGCGCTAGTACGACCACAACGAAATTCAGTGAACCACCTATGTACCATCCCATGAGAAGGCGCAGAATCACCATAATACTTTTTCAATTTGTCTTCGGTCTGCTTAATAGTTTTACCACGTAATAAATAGTGTTTAATTAGCACTCTAAACTCGCTATTCTCCATTTTCAAAGAATACTTAGAAGTCTGTTGAACTTGAACTTGTTTGTAGTGAGTTTCCAAATATGAGACAAAAAAAATATTAAAAAAGTTTTTATTCAACCTTAAAGTCATTGAGTTGCCAAACTGCCCTCGTATATCGTGCTTCACATTGCTCTCTATACTTGTATTAATCTTGCTAAATCCGTAATAATATCCACAGATAGTTTTGGCTTCTTAACTGGTACGAACAGGTGGATCGTTTTACAGTACACAGTATAGCGAATGATATTATGATTTTATGTGGGACCCGGACTCGGTCATACTGAATGTATGGAACGTGACTTGTATGGTCATGGCGTATAATGTTACCCCATAGACGGTGCATATGTGTTATTCACGTAAAATGTTTCCCTTGTTAATAGAATTACTAGTTCGTGAGGTCCTCCCTCTTCATTACTTTCAAACGCGTTTCATGTATTGATCTAGAAAAAAATCATATACAGATAACTTATTTTGAACACCACAATACAGGAGATAATAACTAGTTTAAGTATGTCTTGATATGTTTTGCTTGACATATTTTCAATAACCGAATTGCTGTATTATGTTGGACCACGCCACAATTACAAATATGCGCGTGAGAAAACTTCTTGAAAAATAATGTAACTCCCGCACGTTATTATAACATATTTACATACACACATGAGTACCTCCTTGCATACACATGCACACGCACTCCATGGCACACATAAACACGCACGCCGTCGCACATGCTTATGTAAACGCACGCACTCATTATTGAAACTGAAAACGGGATATTTGCCATGTTCAGTTTATCCGTGAACATGGCGCTTGCAACAGCGCCGAAATATCGGGAACTCAAAAGAAATAAAAAACATGGTAAATATCCCGTTTTCAGTTCCAATAATAGTGTCAGTGACCATGTCAGTTTAAAGACTTACAGCACGCACTCATGCATAAAATACTTCGCCGCCAACGTCCACTACTGAACTTGGGCCCCCCAGCGAGCCTAACTACGCCTGGCAGGCGGATTGGTGATCGCACTCGTAGCATGTTGGTATTAGCACAAGGGATGATGCTGCTGCTGTCGATCCTCTTGATTTTACCTTTTTAATCGCATTTTACGATGCCCAGATGAAGAGGAATGGTGTATTCTTTGCCAGCAACCACACGGAATAGTAATACGACAATTGTCACAGCCTTTAGTATTTTTTAAAAACAATTTCTTAGATAATTTTATCATAGCTTATGAAGGTAAAGAATAAAATGAATATTTAATCATTCAAAATACCTTTCCATTCTCATCCAGGAAGTACGTTCAGGTATGAATTCTCTTAGCGATGTGATTTCATATTACACAGTGCAATGATTCGAAGGAATATAATAAGTACAATTTATATGGATCGTTTAACTGATTGACAGGCAAGATGTCTCTACAGAAAAATTGGCAATCAAGATAACAAGTTGATATTATGTAGGTATAATAAAAATGTTTTGTATGTCAATATAATTAAGTACCTAACCTACCTGGTCTGTTTTAGTACCCCCGGAAGACGGTGGCGCGCACGTGGTCACGTGCCGCCGTGTGCGCAGCACAGCGCGAAGCGAGGCTTGGGGGGATCCTTTACAATCCTCCCCGAGAAGTGCCTGGGGGGGCGACCTTTTTACAGTCGCCTTCCCTCCGCTAGAGGGGGTGACCGCTTTACAGTCATCCCCTCCATGATGTGCCTATAGGCATGGCACCAATGGGCGGCTCTAGTGTGATCTTACGAGGACCTGGAGCCCCCGTTCGGTGCCGAAGATGACCGCTCCAGTGGTTTTAGCCGGTAGGAGTCTGGCATACCCCTTCGCCCTTCCCCGGGGTGAAGGAAGTTCTATGTGGAAATTCCACTGGACATCAATAAAAAAACGGTCTGTTTTAGTAGCAACAGGTAGTTCTTTTAACTAATGAGTGACTAAACCAGCAGTCGGCAACTATTGGCCCGCAGGCCACATGCAGCTATTGAGTCAATTCGGCGAGGCCCGCAAAAAGTACAATAAATGCCAATTATTTTTTTAATTTTATTTAATTTTATTTAAACTTTATGCAGCAACAGTACATAGGCGGCATTCTCTACCGGTCAACCATAGGGTGATATAGAGATAACAAGGCAGGCGCAACATGTTTAAAACAAACATGAAATGTAACAAATGTTACATTAAACAAAACTAAATTTATGAATAATAATATACATACATACATATCTATTAGAAATAAATAAATAAATACATACATAATAATATCATAAGTCTTTGAAAAGGTGTTAAGATAATTCTGCTAACGTTTTGTTAAAAAGTATTCACGAACTTTCCGCTTAAATGCATACATACTCGTAGCCATCCTGATTTCCGGAGGGAGCCCATTCCAGAGAAGTATAGATTGAATATGAAAGGAAGAGTGTAGAAAATCAGAACTATGAGGAGGCAAGTGTAGGAGAAGATTGTTAGAAGAACGAAGATTCCTAGAGTGAGTAGAACAAAGATATAGAAAGTGAGTCATAAGATAAGAAGGAGGGTTGGGAGAGTTGAGTAGCGAGAAAAGCGTAGTCAACGCACGCGAACTTCTTGTCTGGCGAATAGGCATCCACTTGAGCTGAGACCTATAACTTGACACATGGTCATATTTACGCAAGTTAAAGATAAAGCGGATGCAGTTGTTGAGGACCCTGTCAAGCTTATTCAGTAAGTCTGCGTTTAGGTCAAAGTAGCACACGTCACCATAGTCAATTATAGGGAAGATTAAAGACTGCACGAGCGTTACTTTTGTCATTTCAGGCAAAAAGTTTCTTAGCCGGTTAAGGGAGCGTAAAGTACCATTGACACTCTGACTTACACTAGAGACCTGAGTTTGCCAATTCAATGTAGAGTCAAGATGTAACCCGAGATCTTTTATACTGGGGCTAAATGGAATGATGGATCCGTTAAACATAATAGGTGAAAGAGAAGTAACCATCACTTTACTCATCATTCGTGAGCTTCCAATTACTATGGCCTGACATTTCGTAGGGTTTACAGACACTCCAAATCTATCAGACCAATGGTTTATAGCCTCCAAGTCAAGGTTTAATTCGTTTATAGCCTCCGACAATGTCTCCACCCTCGTTGCTGTGTACAATTGGAGGTCATCGGCATACAGATGATACGCACACTGAAGACTGTGAGTAATACAATTTATGAAGATAGAGAATAACAACGGGGAAAGAATACCGCCCTGTGGAACGCCAGCTTCCAGTTCTCGCCAACTTGAAAAACTCTCATCAACGCGAACTGACTGCTGACGTCCCCGAAGATAGGAAGTGAACCATTCCAGCACCTCAGAAGAAACCATTAGATGGGAGAGGATAGTGAGGAGAATATCGTGACTGATGGCATTAAAGGCATTGGGGAAATCAACCAATACCAACACCGTGACTTTGGTGTCCTCCATAGCTTCTCTAATGTCACCAGTCACCTTAAGGAGGGAGGAAATTGTACTATGTCCAGGCCTGAATCCAGACTGGAAAGGACTTAGAAGATTGTTACTGTGAACAAACCCAGCAAACTGTTTATGTACGCAAGCCTCAAGCACTTTAGACAGGAAAGGGAGAATAGATATGGGACGAAAATGATTAGGGAGGGAGGGATTTGAAATTTTAGGTAGTGGTCGTACGTAGGCTTTGCCCCATAGGGATGGGAATTGTCCGGAATCGAGGGAAAAGTTTATAATGTGGGAGATTGGTAGTAGGAGAAAATCCAGGATAAAAATAACCATAATACGACTGATGTCGTCGTAGCCTACAGCCTTGGATTTGATGGATAGGATAATCTTTTTGATTTCGCCCAAGGTGGCCGGAGAAAAGTGAAAAGGTTCAATGTTAGGAGTAGATAGGCTAGAAATATAGTCCACCGTCTGAGACAAAGTTAGGTGATCCAAATGACAAGTGGTGGTGAAATGAAGGTTGACATCGTCTAAGCCAATTGTGTTGGGGAAATCCGCATGACGTGGTTTACCGATACCAAGAGTTCCGAGGAACTTCCAGATATCGGCAGAAGAAGAAGACGTGATATTATTGAGAATATGGCGGCGTTTAGCGTTGCGTATCATCTGGTTACACCGGTTTCTAGCTGTTTTGAAGAGGATCCAATTTTGTACTACTGCGTTTTATTTTTAGAAATAAAAGTATGTGTATACAAAGATATGACATGGCTCTCACGTAAATGGCTGCTAAGGGACTTAAAACCAGAGGAATCGGCAGCAGCGTCGCTTCTGTGGCACAGTAGCCATTCTGCGCTCACCAATCTATCTGCCAACCGTGGTGAGTACTCGCAATTTCCCCTCAAAATGACGACACACTGCGTGTAACCGGTCGTCTTATTGGGGAGGCTGTTGTTCAGCAATGGATGTTTTTGGATAATATAATTATGATGACGTTTTGTTATAATGTATTTGGGAAAAAAAGAGCACAATCATATAAAAACAACAAATACAATCATGTCAAGCACAATAAATAGTTTTTCAAACACATTAACAAGCTTGCAGAGTTTTAACTAACCAACCAAACACGTAAAATCTTAGAAACATTCTGCTGGTATATATATTGACTCAAACATAAAATTTAGATTATTTTGTTCTACACAGACACAAATATTGTAACATGAATACGTATTTGAAAAGAGTTGCCGATGAGTTTATTGCCAGTTTTCACAGTATGAAATCAACAGCTTGGTACGTGGCAACTTAAGTCTCATTATTTATAAATGCCTGTAAATGGTTTAAAAGAATAAAAAAAAAATTTATTTTTAAAAGTAGAGCTATTGCAACTTTTCATAGGGATACCAGAGGGTCAATTCTCGTAATAATTTTTCACTATGACTGAAATTTGACCTAACTTATACTAAATAATGAGTTGACAAAAAAAAACTGCTCCTCTTAAAGTTCAGTCCAATTTTAGTATGATCTCAATCTAGTCTTATTTCAATGTCAAATTTGACGTTTAATTAATGTAAATTTTGGTACTTGGTTAATATTCAATCCATTTTCGATCTCATCACAATATAAATTCAAGTTTGACGTTGTTTGTCCTAACTAGGAGAGTACCATTTTTGATATTTACATCATTGAGACTAGATCGGAAATATATTTTGAACATTTTCGATTACGAGTATTAGTGCCTTCGATTTTTGCAGCATGATCTTATTACGACTTCTCTTACGAAACACATGGGAATATAGAAATATAGGATTATCTATCAGGCACATAGTCTTAAACTTTTAAAGCTACTACATAAATTGAAAACGTTTGTAATGAAGGGCAAAGGGTTTGTAATGAAATTCAAGAAGGGCATAGATAAACTGCCACTGCGTTGGCAAAGATCCATCGATTGCATGGGTGACTACTTTGAATAAAAAAAAATAAAGACAAAAAAACTATACTTTATTTCGTACAAAACGACATATTCATAGGTAAAGACCACATAGCATGTTCGTGACCCTGTATCAGTATTAGGTTCTGTCAGTGTCAAGGTCGTTGAAGTACTTCTTCTGTAAATATTCCTAGACCAGACGCTAAAGTTTCCTCATTTATAATAATCACAAAATAAAATATTAAATTCTCACCATTTCTATAATATACACTTATTACTATAAAATGTAACAATAACCGGAAATGTAGGTTACGACTTTAATACACTGCATTAGCGGTTAACGATGGTTTCATATACCGGATAGAAACTATAAAACTGTTTATATCCCGCCTTCAGATTCTAGCTGACTAGATAACTATGCAATAATATGTACACAAACTTTCAAATTGACGTGACTTGTCAATTTGAAGGGGTTAGTAAATGAAGTTAAGTTATGTTACTGAACGGTGGATATGAAATCTTGTAAAAACACTTGGCTGCAGTTCTTCGGACGGTGCGACATAGATGTTAAGCTTTCTAAGTCCATGTATTGGCGTGACTTCTGCCTCCTCAAATAATGAGGTTTATTTATATACTGAGCATATAATCATCGCGTTGAAATGCATACACAAATTATTGAATAATAAGTCAGTCTATTTCCATAGGCTTAGGCATGAAATGCGTTTCGATCGAGGCCACTTGTCTGATACAATGACGTCATAAAACCACACACGAGTTTTAGATAATTTAAATGCCAGCCAAGAGTATTTCAGCTGCAAGAATACGTCAATCGTATACCGTGTGTTTGTTGACAAAGAATAGACTATCCCGCTCTACCCGTGCGTTTAAAGCAATTCTTACTAACGCTAAGGATTAGGTATAAGGATTGATCAAGAAGATGGTAGCAGCATCCGTGTGACAATAACAACTGTACTGCGGTCACCAATCTACCGGTCGAACGTTGTGATGATGAAAATATTAAATATTATGACCGCTCATTGTAGTAATCATAAAGTAGCCCATGTTAATGTGTGTATTATTCAACAATCATCAGTCTTCTAGGTAATCAGTAGGGGATGGCTCGTTGTGTGCTGATAATATTATTGTTTGGGGATATTGAGTGGAAGTCGCTATATATGTAGATAATTAATTGATATTGGATATAAAAATTGTAGAATTGTAACCTGTATCCCTATTTAAAGAAGCTGAGGTGGTCTATATGTGTAAGGCAGCTAGTAGTGGATTACGATAGCGATTACTGAATCCCCTGTTTTGCCGTCAACAGTGATGAGATTATAGAAACATTTATGGAACTTTATCAAAAAAATCTTCTTTATTATCGTTCGTGCGTTTGTTAGGACCCTGTGACTTCTAAATGACTTGTCCGATGTCTTGTTCACACAATATGTTTATTTTGTTGAGACGACGTAGGATTCGATAGGTACCGCTGTAGTCATGTTATTCACAACTTTTTTGTATGTTTCGTCTAAAAGACTAATATCTTCTTAATCTATAATAAACACTTTTAAACGGATTACATCACGAATATAAAAAATTGATTTTCCTAACGTTTCGAATACTGCAATGCTCGTGGTAGTAGGATGACTAAGGTGACAGGCGTCGTTATAGATTATTGAAGTTATTATATCTTTCATACAATTCTATTCAAAAATTGTTTCGATAAACACAATAATCACTCACAGTGTTACTCAGTGTGATATGAAGTTTGGGACCTCATTATTTTAATAATAGGATTCCAAACTGGTGCCACCTGCCTACCGTCTTCCGTGTAATAATTAGATTTTTTTAATTTTAATACTTTCACCAATCTACTTGGTACGTATCGGTTTTCTTTCGCGAGGACTTGAGGTCGATAAAAACGTAGAAATGGTTTGGTTTATTTAAGGCATGTTCATATACTGTAGACTTCGTGGAATGTCTATAATTTAATTCTGGTGGCTATATCAAGCATTATTTGCCCTATGTATGAAAAACCACCAAAATCTATAATATACGCAATGTAAACCGTTTAAAAGTGTGTGACTGTGTTCTTTGTTATGAGTAATAATCTAAGACATTATATGTTGATTTGTGCCAGAAATGAAATTCATAAAATCTGGACCCGATAGGTGGCGCTGCGGCAAAGTTATTAATAGACGCATTTTAATTTTATTTTTTCGAATTCACCCGCTTATCGGGCTGGCACAACGTCTGCCAGGCCAGCTAGTAGAATATATTTAGTAATTTAATTAATGTCTCATGAAAAATGTGTTTGAAGTGATACATTTTAGAACTTTATTTATCTACTAAGCATGTACCCGATTGAACCCCAATTTAAAGCCCCGAAATACTTCCTTAGTACTCACCTACATTATATAAGAAACACCTGAGTGTTTTTTTTTCTTTTTAAGCTAACGGCTTGAGCTGTGCGTTGTATACCGATTTACAGTCAGTCGGTGTTGTAGTTTTATTAAGTAGATTTATTTATGCTCAATGAACCATAGTGTATAGAATCGGTCTTGTCATAGGCATTTATTGCATTTATTTCATAAAAAATAACCTTAACCCGTCATGTTTTCCATCCCAGAATACACAGAACAAACAAAAGAATCGATTTATATCTATGTAAATAGACATCATTTAATATCACATGTACAAATACCATACACTGAAGTAGGGCACGATATCCAAGGAACAACTCTCCTTTATACGGGATATTGGCAAGGTAGGAAACAGCCTTCCAACATTACAGAAAGTAGGCTCGTAGTTCCGTTTAGAGATGGCGTGTCAACCAAGTTCTGATGTGTGTTTCAATTCGTGTCGCACGATTTTATAGGTTGAGAAGGAAAATTGAGCTGTGATTTGTGTTAAGGGTGAAACCTTGAAGATTTATGTTTGTTAAGAGAGTAACGTATTAACTGAGTTTTATATATTTATCCTACTGTGAGCTGAACTAATTTATTAAAGTTTTCCTAATAAATCATATACCTACTTAAAGTGAGGAACGATTTAGGCTTCATTAGAAATCCAAGTTAGAGAACCAGTGTATTCATTATTAATTACCTTAATGCATTTTGAATCAATAAATATTTATACAGATGGTTTATTACTTAGAGATACATCTTACATGGGGGTGAGCACGTGGTTACGTACCACCACGATTGCAACTGAGCGCACAGCAAGCTTAGTGGGAATCCGTCAGAACCCCTGGAGATTTTCCTGGGCAATGACTTGTATACAGTCGCCTCTTCTACACAAGAGGGCGTTTCCACTTTACAGTCATCCCCTCCTAGTATGCCTTGCGACTTTAGTGCACCAGTAGGCGGTGTGTTCAGTGTGATTTTAGTTAAGATTCTGGCGCCTTCGGTGCTGAAAATGACCGCTCCGGTGAATTTAGCTGGTTGGAGTCCGGCACGCCTCTGCGCCCTTCCGCGGGGTGGAAGAATTGCATGATTATTTTTACAGATTGAAATAAGAAAAAGGAGGCAGATGCGTGGACTCTTCTCCGATGGTCGTTGTTGAGGCCTTTCCATGAACGCATGCTGCAACTGGCAATGACAATCCTTTATATTCACTTTATATGAACCGTAATGTATTATAGATTATCATACTATTAAACTGTTTGTAGATGATATCTCACATTCTAAAGCCTAACTTCAAAAAGGACCCCCTTTGAACAAGGACATCTTAAATAATATTTTTTTAAGAATTTTGTAAGGTAAACGGGCCAATTATCACGTTTATTTAGAATGTCGAACATTATATGGAGTAAAAAACAGAGGGTCGAGCAAATTATTAAATGAATAACAACGGACATGAAAAAGTGAATTAAAATATCGCGTTAGTAAATCTCTGACGATATAATGTGTGAGATTTAAACGTAGTTTATACATTGCCTGCATAACGAGCATATATGGAGACTACATGTGAAGGATGTTATCATTGTATAGGAAATGATTGACACAAATTGGCGTATCGCGAGACTGTCGTTATTGGATATCGATCACATTTTCCCGCTAGATGTGATCAGGTCGTGAGTCTATTTATCAGTATTTGGTTTGTACCTTCGTTTTTATCTATATTTACTGTTTGTATTCAATTATTTATTTAAGTAGTTATGGTAGTTTTATCTACATTGATAATTTAAAGTACAATTGATTGATTGCTTACGTGCTATGCGTGTCTGTTTTAGAGGAAAACGATTAGCTTTTCAAAGAAACGTTTTTACCAACGAATATTTAAATGGAAAATGGAACCTTTAACTGAAGCAAAGCGCATACCTGCTGAACAAATTTGTCTAATTAAAAGTTTTAAAACAGCTTCATCGTAATTCGCTGACTCGTATCTTTTGCACTGTGATTAGAGATTGAGAGGAAAATAACCTACTTTTATGGAGTTTTAGAAGGTGTTGTATTAAGCAGGGCTCATTATTATTTCAGTTTGCTGATCCCATAGGTACCTATGGGACGTTAGTTCTATCCTCGTAAAGAACAAAAACACATTTGTATGCCCTAAAGATGTTTGTGCAAATTAGATAACATACGTAAAAAAATACAGTTTATGGGAGAAATTACGTTTAAAAAAATCATTACCATAATAATAATAAATCCACTTTATTGCACACCAAAAACAGAATAGTTATTATACAGAAATCAAGTACAATTGGCGGTCTTATCGCAACTCGGCGATCTCTTCCAGACAACCATATCGGAGGAATGGAACTTTAGGTGATGCACAAGGGGCAGTCTGCAGTGAACTAATAAATGATTTTTATACTTAAATATTACAAAATAATGTATAAACGAATAGATATCTACATGTATATACATATCTAAATAAATAAATATATATAAAGATAAAAATAAATACATACAATCATATATATATATATATACCAATGAGAAAGCAGTATTTTTTTTTTTTTTTTTTTTCTTTTTTTTTTTAAAAACGTTGCCCCACACTAGGATTTCTCCTGTATCGTGGGTGCGTTTACAAACACAAATTCCACACACACACACATTTATAATGGAATACGCGATCATAACTTATTGTAACAAGAAGTGCTCCTTAACTAGTGTCTTAAAAACGTGTAAAGATGAGATAAGAGATATAGAGATATAGATATAGATATAGAGAGATACCATAAGACATTTCCAAGTTACTTTCGAACTATTATTTATTTGGTAGTCTGATCGGAGGTGCTTGGTA
Source organism: Diloba caeruleocephala (assembly GCA_947459985.1). Lineage (NCBI taxonomy): Eukaryota > Metazoa > Arthropoda > Insecta > Lepidoptera > Noctuidae > Diloba > Diloba caeruleocephala. Next base: position 18,117,573 of record OX381615.1, read on the forward strand.
TGATCGCAAACTATATTTCGAAGTGCAGATACCTTTAGATAGTCGGACTAGACTATTATTACATACTAGTTGTACCCTGTGGTTACACCCGCCGTTTAATTTAAAGGAAATCAGATTATTTATTAATATTTATTACATAATTGGTCTATATATATTGGATTTCATGGTTTTCTTTTTTGCGGTACCCTAATTATTAATCTAAAATAAAAGTTACTCCTTATAACATCAGCTATCTGGCAGTGAAAATCCCATCAAAATCGGTGGAGCCGTTTTGGAGACTAGCCGAAACAAACAGACAGACAAAATAATTATTTTATTATAAGTACAGTAGATTTTTATATACCGTATATATTGTATATTTTTATATGCATTCAGTAAAAAGCTGTTATTTTGACATTAAAAACAGATATTTATATTTTATTTATTTGTATAGATTAATATTCTACACACACACAAACGTAGGTGGCTGAACGTGGGTCTCCTAATGATGTACTCCTGTACAATGAGCGGTCATAGGGGATATTTCCATAAAGAGCGGAGGATATTATCACCCATCCTCTTGATATTAGCTTTTAGTCCCCTTTTACGGCACTCATGGGTAGACAGGTGAAATAAAAAAAAATAAAAAAAAACTTATTAGTTTATTACATAAAGAATACAGATAGTCGCAGTAATAATAATGGTTAAACCTTATACAAAGGTTTTATTAGTTACTAAATTAAAACTAGTGTATAACTAAAATATATTAATTACGGTTACAAAAATATTACTTACTTGGAATTATAATTATATGAAGCGACTTGCTCGAACTAGGTTATTGATACCTGTGTTTCAGGCCATCACTTTACAACGTGGTATGAGATGTTAAATTAAATTAAAGTAAAACTAATATATTAATATATTATCATCGGAAATTGTTGTTTTGAGCCGTTTGGGGTCGAAACGCTTGGGTCATGGGGTCCGAGTGCATGTCTACTTTTCAAAGACATAGCTAGACGGTTGGTCGACTCTTTGCGTGATCAGAGGGTTGGCCTTTTCTTTGGCCAAATAAAAAGCATTGCCATTCAACGTGGCAATGCTGCCAGTCTTCTGGGAACATTACCGGCTGACAGCGATGGGGAGAAGTACTTTGACGCCTAAATGTCTCCTTTTTTTAGGGTTTTTATTTATTGTTAGTTATTTAAGGCATACATATTGTGTATATTTTTTATTTATATGTATATATAAGTTTTATCTTTAGTTATATATTAATATATTTATAACTACTATTAGAATAAGCAATAGAATAGCAACTTGTAAATACGTACGTTATTTAGAAGTCACATAAACTATCAATAACGCAGTGTCATCCTGTCAATAACTCAACTGTCATCCGTAGCCCATTTGTATACTTTATTGGGGTCAACACTTGTTGGGATTAATATTTGGGGGCGACAACACGAGCGTTCTCGAGCGATTGTCAAATTTATTGACTAGTGTTCTGTATCGATGTAGCCTACGGAACCGTCTCCACTTCTCATGATGTAAATAAAGGGGCTCTATTAGATCACCAGCCACCGGCTTGTGGTCGATATGAGTCTGTTATGCTCACTAAAATATCCTGTCGATGGTGGCGTTGGACTCCGTTCACTATAGTTCAGCTGAGCCTAGCTGATGCATGCATCATGCCCGTGAGTGGATGTGGATGTTTTTATATGTGTAGTCCATATATTGGTATATTTTTACAGACCAGAGGAAAGGGCAGCAGCGTCTCTTCTGTGGAATAGTAGCCATACTGCGCTCACCAACCCGCCTGCCAAGCGTGGCGATTATGGCAAAACCCCCCAATGAGCACACAACACATCGACGGTTGGTCATTGTGGTGATCATTGAGGGAGGCCTTTGACCAGCAGTGGACTTTATTCCGCTGAAATGATGAAACTTTAACATTAAGATAAAATATTACATATGTACTTTACAGGGTGCAAACGTCAATTGTCAACAGGTGATTACTCCATTAATATTACAGACAAGCTTTTGCTCCGCTCGCTCATATTTTATGGGACGTGGTTCTACCCGAGTGGACGTGTTTTCGTGCGGAGTAACAGTATAAAAATGTATTTTATCAAATATAATGGGAGATAATAGATTTTGCGCTCTGGATTCTGGGTGCCCGCGGAGCATTCATTTTGACACTCCACCATGGTGATTCTTATCAACGTTCTGAAGTTTTCTATCGTATTCATATAAAACGCTTACTCAGTTCTTATTTTATGTAGCGCAATAATGCCGACCTCAGATAATAAGTTTACCCACGGATAATACCCACATAACGTATTATGCTTATACGTGGCAGTAGCAGAAATAATATTCCACTGTTCGGCTCTTATGAGTTTTCACTCATATGTGTACTCTCACGCGTGACGATATATACCAGTTTAAGAAAAGATCTCTACACAATAAATCAACGAAAGTGCCATTAAAATCCATTCACGGGTTTTCAAGTGATGCCTGGACAAAGAGATTTTTATAGTATAGACTAGACATTGAAAAACTGATTTCAAGATTATGGTGGCCAAGGAATAAAATTAAATACTTTGGTAATTTAAATTTCCGTAGGTTAAAAGTTGAATTAGTGTTTAAGTATATATAGTAATTTATAGTAATACAATTGTACGAGATATTTAAATAAACTTAGAATATTTGTACTGATACTGAAACTAATGTTTTTTCAAAGACATCAAGTTATAATACCTTTTTTTACCCGGTGTAAATACGTCATGTACTTCCTCCACCCGAGGGAAGGATGGAGAGGCATGCCGGACCTCTACCAGCAAAACTACCGGGGTGGTCATCTTCGGCACCGAAGGGAAAGGCTCCAGGAACTCCAAAAATCTCCATCTAGAGCCACCCGTTGCCTTTAGGCACATCTCAGAGGGGATGACTGTAAAGCGGTCACCACTTCTAGTAGAATTAGTAGTATGTTACAATACCTACTAAAGATACATGGAAGAAGACAAAGTAAACATTTGGAATACGGTTTTTATTTTTTCTATACCTATTAAAGTCATAATAGATCTTATCCAACTAGTTAATTCATTGTCATCATCATCATTTTAGCCGAATAAAGTCTACTGCTGGACACAGGTCTTCCTCAAAGATCGCCATAACGACCTGTCTGAATGTGTTGTATGTTCATTGGAAGTTTTTCTATAATAGCCACGCATGGCAGGCGGGTTGGCGATTGCAGAGTCATTAACGTACTCGTCCTAACGCTTCCTGCCCATCTTCCGGCTAATCCTAAAGTCGCCTTTTACGACACCCACGCGATGAGATGGGTTGATGCTATTCTAAGTCGGCACCTAGTTAATTATGTACTGCATATAGTAGTTATACAAGTAAGTTTCGTATAAAGATTGTCAATTTTTTAATTTATTGTCATTTTGTTCCCTAGCAAACAATCTAGAAAGCGTAGTTTTGATATCGAAGTTAAAACTTCCACCATGAAGATATAATATGATATAGCAGGCTGATCAAAACACATTAAACACCGGGAGCATAACATGAACTATATAGTCTCAAACAACTTGTTCTGTCTTAGCCAAGTCTAAGTCACCGAGCCACTCAATATGGCGGCTGGCCAAGGCAATAACATTTCGGTTCACATAACATCTCTTGGCATAGGATAGTGTTGTACTGATCGATGAATTGCAATTTTATCACGTAATATCGAGGAGACATTAGTATTGTACATGATTGTTTGGCTATAATTGAATAGGGACACTTACATCCAGTGATTTTTAGAGTTAAAACAAGACTTGATCTTCCATGGAATCGACAATATGATTGATTGCCGTGTGCTGGTTCATCTCTTTTTACAGCTTATTATACATTTAGCATAAATTATGACGTCATACATGTATTCGTCAAAATCATAATATATGTTTTACTGTTACTGTGCTGTTAAAATTTTTATCTGTTTCAAAAGTATTTTACTTTAAGCCTTCAGCTATTTTTATTATTAACATTGCTTGCCTAATATAATTTCTATACTCAGATCTGATCGTGACGAACACACACCACACTCATTAGCGCATTTTAAATCTCCCTCGCTCATGCATTTCGGTGGCCACAGCCAGACGAGGCAACAGATCGAATCTTTGTGACACGCTGGACATTCATTTCCAGGGTCCTAGGTACCGGGTGCACAAACACCCATAGACTGCAAACTGTGGGCCTTCACTACCTTGGGTCATCACCACCGTGGTCATTATCACCACGCGGTCGTAATCACCGTGACAATCACCAACTTTGTGGGCTGAGCCAGATAGTGAAAAATTATTTGTAACGGGCATATGACCACACCCTCATTTGTTCTTCTATTTTTATCTGATAAATCATGTTTACATTGGGTAGTTGAATCTTTCAACGCAATAGTAGATTGATATGAATACACAAAAAAAAAGAAAACCGAAAATAAAGCCATCAAACATAAAAATGTTTTATGGATGTTTTTTTCGACGAATACATCGCTATTCGCAAAACAGTTCCGAGCATTCATAACAAATACTAGAAACATGCAAGTTTGCACCTTTTCCATCGTGAAATGCGAGCACGTTTATTTTCTTTTCCACAGTTGAATTATACCTACAAGGTTCAGTGGATACGCTGGAGGGGCCCGTATACACCATTGTTTATGCGGCTCTTACCCAAACCGCACAGTAATGAGTGTCAAGTGCTTGCGACAGCGTCGCGCTTTAAAATCTAATTTGTACAACAAGAATGCTTTTACACAGTTTTGAACTTTGCACGAAGAACCTTTGAACCCGCGGGCTATAATGGATACCATATATTTCAGAGGGTACACTTAGAAGCCGACTACATAGAATTCCCATTTTCTTTTTGATCCCACAGTCCTAGTCGTATAAAATCAATGTTTTATTGCTTTTCTTCGGACAGGGTTTTTGTTAGAGACAAGAAGCAGTTTCGGTAATAGGAATGTCATATAGTAGTTCTATGAAAAAAATGGCTTTTTGGTTGAAAATAAAGAAATACGTGTTTTTGTAAATGCAGCCCTTTAGAGGGTAAAACAGGGGGTGAAACTTTGTATGCAAAATCGTTAAGTGTAGAAGTTCTCTTATCGAAGATCTATAAAAAAATTGTTAGTGTCAGTTAAAAATATGGGAAGACGTGTTTCAGCGTTTCATTTTGTCAGCGTTTTAGAAAAATCTATATTTTAAGAGGGTAAATAGGTGATGAAAGTTTTTGTCTCCTATTTACCCTCTCAGTTTTTGGAAATCAATCCGATCTTGGTTATAAGAAAGGGTGTAGATTAGAAACCAGATTTTTTATTAAATAACTCCATAACTAATGTATTAAATACTTATATATGTATATGTTGTGCCGTGGCCTCGCGTCCTATCCTGTGCAGGTACGCACCGAAACAACCGTGTCCGGTAACGCGCTCGCTCCTTCTGAGCCAGGCTCCTTCTGAGCGGCATGATAGCCTCGATGACGTACTTGGTTGCAAACTGCATCCGCCGGAGATGACGCAACTTTCCAAGTGCGCGCTGCCGAGCTAGCCGCCTTAGCCTGTCCATCGTACCTGGAGGCGCGCCTTCGCCGCTCTGGCGGAGGGAGCGTGTCTGATCGTAGACCCGAACCAATTAGCACCTACTAGATTTAAAAATATTTACAACATTAATTTTACGAACTGTGTCTTCAATATCTTCTTATAACCGTTTATTCAGCCAATAGTTCACAACAGACACTTTTACACAGACAGACAATTCCCTCTGATGAGTGTGTATTCTGAAAAATCCATGTCAATAGGATATTCATACTATAATCGTTAACGAAAGAGATTATCATGCATGCACGTCGGAAACCCAGAGGGTAAATTATCCTATCAATTCTTATAGGATATTATATTGTAGGAATTTCTATGCTGTATTCTGCGTAGGTATTCGTTTTAGAGCGGATAATAGAATATTCCATCTCTTCTAGATGGCGTCGCGAAACAATTATAGATTTATGTAGCAAAGATAAGTAGCTGCAGATAGCGTTTTTGCCGGAACACGGAACATAGAAAATGCCGGAGATTACTTGGTAAAACTGAACAGATTGTGGCAGATGTATAATGGAAAAAATGCCTAGGCATGAGTTTATTTTAGGCATTCCTTTTAAGAAGCAGTCATTAGTGAAATACTTTCCATCATCATCATCATCATATTGGCCATTTATACGTCCACTATTGAACAAAGGCCTCCCCAATAGATTTCCACAAATGTATTTTGGGGGGAATTTGTCAGCACTTACCACGCTTGGCAGGTGGGTTGGTGAGCGCAGTATGGTTACCGTTTCACAGAAGGGACGCTGCTGCCTATTTCTCTGGTTATACTAGTCCTTTTACGACATCCACGGTAGGAGATGGAGTGGTGCTATATTCTTAATCCGGACATCACACGGATAGAAATACTTTCCACTGTTACAATATTTTTATTATTATATTGTCCCATTGTTGGGAAAGTCGTCCAGTTATGTCTGTGTTATTGGCCTCTTGACGTCACTGTTTATTAAAGGCGTCCAGTTCATCCTGCCATCTGTGCCGTGGTCTACCACGGTGTCTTTTCCCAGTTATAGGTAACCAAGCTGTTGTAATCTTGGCCCATAAGTTAAATTGTATGCGATAAAGATAGCCTAGTTCTACTTCAGTTTGAAAGTAATCTCAACTACGTCTTTAATTTGCGTTTTGGAGTGCAGTGTAATGTTTCTAATCCAATCGGTAAGTTTGAAACCTACATAAGATGCTACGTCTTTGAGTGGAAGTTAAAGACCAAGTTTGAGCGCCGTAAGTGAGTTAAGACGTGGACCCGCTTCTCTAGGCATTCTTGTTCCATTTTGTAACTTCTTTATCCCGGAAAGAGACTATTTAGACCAATTAAATAAACTTATGGATACATTCAATAGTATTAATCAACCCTCAACCCTACTTTCAGCGCTGTTTGCATATATGATATGTAAAAATGTATTTTAGGGTCTAATCAATAACCATTGGGTACAATAATAAAAATTGTTTAAAAAGTATCTAATCAGTAAATGATTTGTATCTATTATTTTCTATGATAGAACTGTAATTCATTCTAAAAAAGCTTTAACGTTAGCAATGCAAATTTAAAACTAATTTAGTTGTAACTTGTCGTCATATCAATAAACAATAAACGCATTTATTACTATATTACAAACCTCAATTCATGAATGATGAAATAAACCTAAAATTAATGAACTTTACAATTCACACACAGCATTCGTAAATTTGATAACCGTGATGATTAATGGAATTTGCAGTGAATGCCTTGAGAGTTAGGATGATCCACTTACAACTCAACTCCAACATACATTCCAAGTAATTGTGAAACTAGATCTAGTCTTGCTTTGCTGCAGCAAACTTAGAAACAAGTTGAAATGTAGGTAAAATTACGATGGCTTAACATCTAAAGTATTTATATTTATATACTCTTTATGGTAAATCAAAACATATTATATACAGACATTTTAGTAAGACAAACAGTACAATAGGCAGCCTTATCGCGATCCGCAATCTCATCCAGGCAAAGATGCCGCCGTGGCAAACATCTTTCGACTAACTACACGTAACTGTGTAGTCCAAGAAAGGTATCGATGAGTATCCCCAAGTTCTTGACTTTACTGCTGACAGGAATATTAAAATCATCAATATAAACTTGGGGAAGTGGCAACCAATCAACTCTAGAAACAATCCTGGAACAGCCCACTACAATGACTTGTGTCTTTCTAGGATTGAATATCATCTGCATAAAGATAAAGAAAGATAAAGAAGAAAGGAAGATAATATATAATCAGAAATAGAATTAATAAAAATTGCTAATAAAACACAAAAAAAAAGGAAAGGATAAAACGCTACCCACTGATATACCGAGAGTACTGCACCAAGAAGACAAGATGTCTTCAATGCAAATGCGTTGTCAGCGACCAATCAGGTAACTATGAAACTAATCAATTGCCAATGGAGATATGTTAAGCGAGCATAGTATGCCAAGAAAAATATCGAAATCCATGGTCTTGAAAGCATTGCTACTATCTAGCAATGCAAGAACCGTTATAATTCCAATTTCCATTCTGACCTGATATCATCGGTAACATTAACAAGGGCTGTTGTAGTGCTATGCCCAGAATGAAAACCAGATTAAAAGGAGTTGAGGAGGTTATCTTTTGACAGAAAAGTCCTGAGTTGATTTTGGCTAAGGCGTTCGAGGACTTTAGAAAGGAATGGTAATACGGAAATAGGACGATATTCAGAAAAAGAGACAGGATTTAATATTTTGGAATGTACCGTTCTAGTTTAGTTGCAATTCTCTCAAGACAAATGCAAGCTTAAGCTTTTGCATGTTTGATTCCCACTGACATTAAGCTAGTGGGATTTACTGTTTAAGTTGTAAAATTACCAACTGATTTCAATCTATTAAACCGAAGCCACAACCTCAATAATTCACGAATGGTATCGATTATAAAGCCACAAAAACATAGCACAAGATAAATGATAATTATTGTATTAGACTCGATCAATACAGAACTTATAACAACGGAAATTACTAATACAGCTCTACAAGTTTTTTTAACAATGTCTTTACTTCACCTTAGAACGGTTCATAGTAACTTTTTTGTTATACAACTTTGTGACGAGAAGAGTAAGTCATTTGCCTGGTGGTAAGCGTCATGCCTAACCATAACAATTAGAATGCTACCCAGGAATAGTCCTGCATAGTATCACACTGCACTTGTCACCTCGAGACGTGAAGTTATTTAGTCTCCGTGAGAGACTTTAATTAGCTACAATGCCCTTCTAACTGGAGCACAGTAATGTCTTAAGTTTAAACACTACTGCATAGCGGCGAATATCTGACACTGGGGTAGTACTTATCAAGCCAGCCTCTTGCAATAAGAGACCTACCACCAGTAAAGTGATAAAGTAAGTACTGACTCATAAATTATAGTAGGTTTACGGCCAAATACTCAAACGCCATTTAACGTTAAGCTTAAACAATTTGATACTTAACGTTAAATGGAATTTGAGTATTCGGCCGTTATACACCGGAAATACACTACTTACTTTCCCCAGGCTAAAGTCAATTTTGTAATAAGTTTCAGATCCAGGGAAGTGCAATTGCACTGTAAAAGGCATAATAAAAGTTTTAAATAAGCGGTTACTTGACCTTTTCTTTCTAAATATGAATTATTTAAATGTTCATGAATAAAGGTTTTGATTGATTGATTAAGATGGGTAATCTGGGACCGATTGTAGTTGCTGTAGCTCAACCAGTCATACTCTTTCTGATACGTGTCTAGATGAGTAAAGAAAGGTAACTTCGAAGTTGGACTAATCTACTCGATTGCCATTTAATAGCGAGCTTCCATTAACTCAATCAGCCAAATACCTAAACAATAACAATGTGGATCTATCAGGCAACTATAGAAACGGGTCGGGTGTGGCCAACTAGTTCGCTAATTGAAATGAACAAAGTTTGTCATTGTTCCTTTTGTTTGTTTGTCCTACTGTTCGGTGCCTACGGATGTTAGATAGTGACAGTGTATTACTGTCAATGGTTGAATTAGAGTCAAGTGTTGTCGGGAAGCTTTACGGAATCATTATCGAAAGTAATATACAGAAGCTGATTTAATTACCTTAACAAAAACAATGCGGTAGAGAACTGTTACCATTATTATTTAAAAAATACTTTAAGACTTAACAATCAAAAATACGTCTCATGTGCTTAATATCTATCCAAAACACTTGCATGTGCAAGCATGCATAAGCACCCTTTTTGTACGAACGGAGATGTTTGGTATCTATAATCAGATCGTTTAAGATAGGTGCATAAGCCCGTTGACCGCCAGTTGTCACAACTGGCTCTGGGTAGGAAAAAAAAAAGTTGTTTAGTTAAAGTTATTTTTACTCGTCCCAAATGAATAGGTACAGGATCCTAGACTGAATCCTTGGTTTAATACTAACTTTTCCGGGGCCTATTAATTTTATAGCCCAAAATGGAGGTAAAATCTTGGTGGTAAATTAACTATTTTCGGCAATAAAAGATTTTTTTTCTGGTGCTCAGATAACATAAGCCATTATGAACAAAGTCCAATAATAGCTATTGTGTATAATTATGAACATTTTTAATGCAGATTGAAAATGTCAGTGCTGTATTTGTAATTCTACATGTATCATCAAATATGCGGAATTGGATACCTACTAATGTCGACCAAACGAAACTTTACAAAATAAATGTCGTTTGACAAAAGATTGGTCGGCAGCAAATCGGAAATTAAATTAGCGTTTTCGTTTTATGAGTTCTTAAATTGGCGAATAATTTTTTTACTACAGTTTGCACAAATAGTTTTTCAACATTACCGACTATGGTACGTTGACGTGGTATGTTGACGGCACGGTTGGTGCAGTGGCTGATACAGTCGGCTGCTGCGCTCCGGGTCGTGGGTTCGATTCCCACACGGAACAAATATTTTATTAATATTACGTTTTGATTGCCATTGTGTACGAGTCTAAAATAAAACATATAATTTATTTCTTTCTTTCTTGTCTACAGATGTTTTGGCTCAGAGCTCTCCATGATATAGGAGAAATAAGATTGTACCACTTAACAAAATGTAAGAGCAAGAAGAAGTTTGTTTGTTTACATATAACGTACCAAACATTAGAACCGATTCTGAAATTTCGTTCATCTCTAGGTAAACAATTACAGATAGCCATAGGCTATGAACGAAGTAAGGGTCGGTATTAAATTATATGGTTATTTCACGATGCAACAGTTCACACAACAAAGCCATAGGCATTGATGTATATATGTTACTATCGTAACATAGGGATCTCACAGCTAATACATAACGGTGCTATTTACATTTATGGAGGCAGACATTTTAATCCAAGTAAGATCAAAGGAGCGATCGCCATTGGAGCAGAGGAGTCCTCGAGTTGGCAAACGTAGTTTGCCACAGTTCAGTGCGGCATCCAACCAGATGGACCAACGTGAAAGAGGTTGATTGGATAGATTGGATGCAGAAGATGAGGACCGGGTGTTGTGGTGCAGCTTAGGAGAGGGTTATGTCCAGCAGTGGACTATGAGTTGGCAAGTTGGCTGAAATGATTATGAACTAAATTTTGTCAGCGAAGCAACCTGCACTCGCCGAATCTGACTTAATTAATTTATCAACGTTAAAAACGAACCCACAATTTTACATACACATGTAGAGGTATGCTATTAGTGTGAGTTCGTAATTCACTCATTAATTACCCTAGTTGTGTGGCCACAATCAATTTTGTTCCGAATGTTATCATAGATGAAACAGTTTATTTGGTCGAGTGCGGTTTGCGGGAAAATCAGTGTCGATTTTGTGAAATGAGCGTTTTATTATTGACAAGGCAATGTTTATTTGGAGATAGAGAATGTGATGTTTTAATGTACTTTAAGTGGCAGTAGTACAATGACTGGTAGCTGTTGGTGTGCCGATCGAGATGTTCTCACTATGAATTGAAACCATCACAAAAAGCACCTGTTAGCAGACATACATCTTACACACGCAAATACCTCAACTCGGAACAACTGATTGGAAGCCAGACAAATACTTGCTCCATGCGAAAATCAAACCTGCAACACTTAGCACAGAAAGCAAAGGTATGAGTCACTGTGCCAAAAGAGCCATCACATATAGAAATATTCTTCGGTGACTCGCTTTTGAATGGTAAAACAGCAGGTTATCGATCAATCGTGGTGAGTTTCGGATAGCTTCTGCAAGGAGTATGTGGCGTTATCAACGCTGTGTGCTCTCTGTAGCAAAAATTGGCCACAGTAGTTAACTGACAAGGATAGTGGTGTGATTCACCGTTAAGGTTTTTTTTTAAACATTACCCACACTAGGATTTCTCCTGTTTCGTGGGTGCGTTTACAGACACAAATTTCACACACAATACACCCAGACCCAGAACAACTATCTGCAGATCATACAAATATTTGTTCCGTGCGGGAATCGAACCCACGACCCGGGGCGCAGCAGTCGACTGTATCAGCCACTGCACCAACCGTGCCGTCAGGTACCTGTCTGTATAGGTAAGCTTTTTATATGCGGTGTGACTAATGGAATGGTCAGGATTATAGATTTGTGATATGGAGAAGTATGTCAAGAAAGCATAAAAACTTGCGACCTGCCAATTCAATACTAAACTGTAAACTGTGTACTAAATTTATGTTTTAATAATGCAGAGACTTGTGAGGCAAAATGGTAAAAGTATCATCTACGTACGTTTGAAAATCTTCGGTATAGCTGGGCTGTCATCAGCGCTTACTCCTCAAGGTCTTCCATGAAAATATAGGTGACGGTGAACCCATGGCTACAGCGTCAGTTTGTAAGTAAAACTAGTTGTTTCATAACATGTAACCGTTGGTAAAGCAAGGTTCGAACAACTGTGCATAATGTAGAGGCATATCATGCTCATTTAACCATTTCATATCAACATCCAGGCAGTATTTTACTGGTAAATAGGTAAATAAGGACCGTGTATCCAAACTGACCATCACTTCGCTATCGGCCAGTTTTTGGTATTTTATTTGGGTGACAAAGTGATAGGAATCCTTCAGTGTTACGTGACTGTAGAGCTAAGATTTCCATGAAGTATTGAGAGTACCTATCTCCACTAGATGTAGTGCCAGTTTGTGAGTTAGTGTATCAATCTGGCTTACTTTTGGCCGGAAGGGAACATTGCTTTTGTGAATTTTTGGCTACCTATATAGGTTTGGTGGTTTTGCGCAGGATGTAATAAGTGATTTCACGTTCAATTATAAGGTGTTTCTAACTTCGTTCAGAAATTAATTCGATACACAAAGCCGTCACTTACAGTATCTAGATATTTTTCAGTGTGGTATGAAGTTCGGAACTTTATTGTTTTACTAACAAGACACACTGCCATTCTATTTTCCAAGCGTGGGGATTATTGCAATAATCATCTACTCCCATTCATTGCAGCTGTGACTTTGGAGTTCCAGACTCAACAGTGAACCGTTTTGGTCTGAAGATAATCATGATTTTCTGTTTTAGCCTCTAATCTGAGACAGATTAGAGGCTCCCGAGGAGTTGGAAATATAAAAGGTGGCCTGTTCAACGTTATGGATCACACTGCCTAATTCATCATAATTAAGAGCTAAACGCTATATGGGACAATACAAAGTGATCAATCTTGGTTTAAAACCTCTGCACTCCTCGGAAAATACACAAAGCCTTCGGCCCCGGTTGTCATACAAACCTATGGAAATCATTACGAGCTGTCAGAAACCCTGAAGTCTGGCTGGCTTAACTTAACCAAACAGTCCAGTAATTGGCTTCTTTCTTTCTTTTTCATTTGTTAGAGATCTATTTGTGTTATAGTTGTTCGAGCCGCCCAAACGCCTCTGACTTGACTTAAGTCACTGCCTGCTACTAAGTGACTGTGGTCTAATGACAACTGGGACTGACGATTTTACGAGACATTTGAAGCACGGGTAGGTCAGATACCACTATGCGGTCACCCATCTAAAGTCTGACAATGCCAAGCGTTATTTAAGCTCACCGGTCGTTTACGGATCAATGAGTGCAACTGGCTAGGATGTTGATATTGTAATTGAATTGCCTTGAAAAACTACTCCGTGTACTCCCCCTCCATCTTTTCCCGTGGATTCGTAAAAGGCGACTAAGGTTATAAGGTGGAACAGTAGACAGTAGTATACTGCTCTCACCAACGTACGTACCAAGCGTGAAATTACTGGTAAATTCACCCCAAAACCACGACGCAATTGTGGAAATCTTTAGTGTTTTTTCTCAGCAATAAACATCTAGTTAGACTGGTGGCAGCTCTCTACAATAGAAAAGACTAGGCAGTTTTATTAATAACGCGCATCCATCACAAGATTACGACTCCGTTTATTTTTCTTTATTCCCATATAGAAAAAAATTATATTGTTTGTCAAATAATATTTTGTATTACGATAACTGTAGTGAGCTCCTGTTTAATTTACAAAGGCCCTGATTGGTTGCGCGATGCATTAATTCGGGTGTAATTAAATTTAATTCGTTATTGCTTTTGCATGTTGCATTTCAATTAATCCTCATAATCAAAACCAGAACCAACCTTGTCCACTTCTTGATAGTAGCTTCTTTTCTCATATCCTTTGTCAAAGGTTATTTACAATATTCATAAAAAGAAAACACTTCTGAGTTATTTGACTTGAATTTTCCGAGTTTGGATTAGAGAGAAATTTCCTTGCAATAAATAGGCTACCCATCGGTTTCGTAAAAGGTGACTAAGTTTCAACACACCAAGAAGATGGGTAGGATGCTGCTGCCGATCCTCTTGGTGTCAATCCTTAGTCGCCATATTCAAGTTAAGTAATTCAGAAGTGCGTTCGTTGTTATTAACCTCAAACTAACACACGTAAACAATATACATCACGATGGAATGACAATATCATGTTAAAAGTTATTAATTACAACAGAATTTATTCAAAGCGACAATTATGTTTAATTTTGCTGCAGATAAAACCTAATGGATAAACCACAGTAATCTCACTGCAGTGCAAACGCTTCTTATCTAGAGAATATATTTATAAAAACAAATATCATAGAAAGTAGTATTGATTACCAAGCTTGCCACTGCGTGTTAGCGATTTCAGACCATTAGGATGTTTCCTTCACCGTTAATGTTAGTTGTGTCTTAAATTAACCTAGAAAGTACATTCATATGTACTTTCTTGATTAATTTAAGACAAAAAATTTATAGAAAAGGGTACATTGATACATAACAGGCTGTGAACCCGCAAGCTAGTACTTAAAGAAGGAAGTCCGTGAGCTTCTGACCCACCACAAAATTCAAGCAAAAGAACACAAAGTCTTATATCGTATATTTAGATAGATAAAATGTTTATTCAGTGCAAAAAAAAAAAAGGCCAACAGAATAAAGAATTTGACGGCCAGAAATAGTCAGTTTTGGGATGGCTAGCGTCAGCAATTTATTGGTTCCTGTTCCAGATAGCAGCCTTTTTATTGACAGAATGGAATTCTGAATTTAAATCAATTAATAGTCAACTATTCGTCGTCTATAATATGAACTATAATGCGAGCAGTTGTTCAGGCCGTTATACTCGGAGGTCACTACGAATTTTACATTTCATTTAGTATTTTTAACTTTTCGTAACTAAGGAATATCCAGAATTCTGAATTACCCACAAACCATAGGGGACTCGACGAGCGCGATGCGGTTGTTACTTTAACGGTTCTTCGTCGCGTCGCAGTTTGCTGTACAAAATAGCATTACATTCAGTGTGTGGTGCTCTAGAATTTCGGGTTGAATTACGACGGAAATGATTAATCTATCTTACACAATATATTTAGATTTTAAGTTTTTGAACTTGACCTTCTTTTGTATTAAGATCACACTTTTACACAAAAACAGACAAATCCTCAGTCACAATGGATTAGATTGCTTATTTATTTCGGCCGTTAGTGAACTTCGTGAGATTAGTTTTAAACGGATAGGTTTTTTACAATGTATCAGTGACATTAAAAATTTTTACAGTATAAAGAACCATAGACGGAAGGTTTAAAAAACATCAAAATAAAACAGGATTCTTAGGTTCTTTTTTGTACTACTATTGACGGGACAAGCAAGCCATTCACCTGGTGGTAATCATTGTACCACACCGCGCTCGTCATCACAAGACATTCGTTATTCAATTTCTTATTTCAATAATTTATGACCTACGCAGCATACACGTGTCGACACTAACATTTCGACTAGTCCACAAGTTTAAAGTCGCTCAACGAGCTATGGAACGTGCTATGCTTGGAGTCTCTCTAAAGGATAGGATAGAAGTATCGACATAACACACCGAATTCGAAAGTTGAAGTGGCAGTGAGCTGATCACGTCTGTCATAGGACCGATGGCCGATGGAGCAGACGAGTCCTAGTTTGGAGACTGCGTACGGGTCAACGTAGTGTGGGACGCCCACTAGCCAGATGGACGGACGACCTGAAGAAGGTTGCTAGTTCCGGCTGGATGCGGAATGCTTATAACCGGGTGTTGTGGCTCACCCTAAAAGAAGCCTATATCCAGCAGTGGACCGATGTAGGCTGATGATGGTGATGGCAGTGACCTTCAAACCGGAACATACTAATGTCAAAACATTAAAAACTACTGCTTGTCGACTAATAGCTGTCACTGGTTGGAGGTCTCTTATTGCAATTTATGTTCACATCAGGGGTGCAATTCCTTAAGTTCAAACATCATACATTTAGTTCGCTGCATCTTAAAAATCCTAAAATCGTCTGTAAGTGCTCAGTTCTCTTCCAAACCGCCCCCTCTGACCACGCTTTATTCTAGGAATTACTTACATTGATTTACTTCAAAGAAAAAGGGATACAGTGAAATAACAAAGTAAGTCAAAATTGGGACCAATACAAACGAGCTCTCATAGTTTGTGAAGTACACAACACTAGGGATTTAGGTAAACCAAACTTATGCGTAAATCCTTACCACTCACCCACATACACCCGAAATGTCAATAAAATACACAACCTATTGACGAATACCTATGTACACTATCCATCTGTATAGCCAGCAGTTTAAAGCGCGCAGTTGTCCCCATCCCCCGGGGATACATTTCTAGTAGAAAGTACAGACTTTGTGCCTTACATTCCCAGAAGAGACGGTTTTATTCAGACTGTCGAGTGAAAGTCTTCGAACTTCAATTGGATATCTTGTTACGCGAAATTGTAAAAAGCTATTTTTCTTTGTTATTAAAATAGGAGCTTCGTGTTTCGTTTATTTAGTAAGTGGATGGCAGTATTATTGCGTTATGTTATTCATTTTATTGTTAGTAAAATATGTTTATAGTGATAACAATAATAAATATGTGTAACAGAACTTCATTTATAGGTGGAAAGAAAGACTCCGTTTTTTCCGTTTTTCATAGTATTACATCCATTTAGCACCCATTACAATAGATATTATTCTTGTTGTTTCCTTAAGTCCAATAGTTTCACACCTCTGGGGACAACCCGAGACTGCATTTAATTGCGCAGCCATAGAGAGTCACTGGTTAGTGTCCCATTACATTTTGGATTAAAATTCTCTAAAGGGCCTCTGCGTGTTGCATCCATATCCCACGTAAGCCTATCAGAGGCTAGTAACCCGTGAATAGAGAATAGATGTGTAAAAATAAATTGTATAAATAATAAATAAATGTTTATTATATTTTATATTATAATATATTATATTTTATTTTATAAGTTTATATTGTGTAGGTGTAATTTCTTGAACGATTAGATAATTATGATTTTTTGGAATGTGTTTTTACCGGTAGGAATATGTACTTGATCCGTGTGGTATCTGGATTAAGAATATAGCACCACCCCCCGTCAATGTAGTAAAATGCGACTAAAGGCCTCTAAACCAGAGGGGTGGGCAGCAGCGTCCTTTCTGTGGAATAGTAGCCATACTGCGCTCACTAACCCGCTTGCCAAGCGTGATAAGTACCTACTAACAAATTCCTCCCAAAATGATGACATAGTTTCATTATGGTGTGCAATAAAGAGGATTTATGAATTATTACAGTTTTGAAAATCTATGGGGGAGGTTTTTGTTCAGCAGTGGACGTCCTTTGGGTGGTATGATGATGAATGTGTGCTTTTTCAGATCGACATAAGCTATTTATTACGCCGGCTCGAGCGTTTCTGATAAACGCCGATGTTTGCAACCTATGATTTCTCCTGTATCGTGGGTAGAGTTTACAGACATTTATCTCACATGCACGAACACCCAAACACGAAACAACAATCTGTAAATCATACACATATATATAGATCATACAAATATATGTATAGTGTGATGAATCCGCGATACGTGGCGCAGAAAGCTAATCCCTTAGCAACTGCGGCAACTGTGCTCTCTTTGTATTTTCTTTTAGTATGTATTTAAGTATCTCTACTCTAGTATACAGGAGTATCAGAATGTTTCGCTCATAATAAATTATAACACGCCCAAAACCTTGAAATCTCTTAAGTAATCTAGCACATACGTAGATGAAACTATATGGAGCCCAGTTTCGACACACATCCTGCTACACGTAATTAATTGAGTATACTCGATGACCCGGCTAGGTTCAGATGTTCATTTCCTAAAACTAATTGCTTGTACCGTCTTTGAATTAATTCGTTTAACACGTGTCTTTGAGGAGTATGCGTTGGAGGGTTGATATGAGGTAAATGGGGAAATGTTAAAAGTACACATCTTATAAAAGAATAATTTTAAAAACACAGCGTGTTTCTTTTTTTTTTGTGGCCACCTTTGTATCAGAGCTTTAAATCCGCCCAAAGACGACTTAGCTTAACGACTGCCATCCAATGACAACAACCACGCATGGAGACGCTCAGCTCAAATACCCCAGCGATTCATACCTCCAAAGAATTTCTATGACTTGGGCAAGTCAAATTTGTGGTCAACTTGCGCACATTCATGAAAATCGCTCGAAAATTGAGTAAATTTTTTGCCTGATCGAAGCCATGGCAAACATGTTTTTTTTCTTATTGGACACATGTTTTATAACTGTAAAAGAGTATTACTACAGGATAGACCCACTCTTCTACAACGTCTTGAAAATGATATTATATTGATAGCCCTGATGGTTTTTTTTAATGATTTTTTCATTGAGCACCATGCGAAGTGATTGAAAAAAACTCTAAATTGGTAATAGCTTTAGAACCATAAAAAATTGCACCGGCATTTTTAGGGTTAAAACGTTTGTAAATTACCTTGCCCCAATAGGACCAAATCGGAAAATATTTTCCGTGATACCCTGTATATTGTACAGTTTTAGTTATTATATGTTATAAAATAGATTAGAAACGATTAATTTCAATTTAATAATTTACTTATACAACTTTAGATACGTTTACATGGCAAAAATAAAAATAGGAAAACTGTAGTTTGTTATAATTTATTTAAATCTCACCGTCGCAGGATCTACACATCAGGGATAATAATAATCTCTACGTTAACATTGGTTTACATTGTAAAGTTGTGGCTATTGTTTAATGGTAATAAAAGCACTCAATATGTGAAACCATTATGGTGAATATAAATACGAAACTCCATATGTTAAAACCGTAATAAATACACAATTAATGTATATAATCAGCGATAACATCAGAATAAACTATAAACAAGTCTCGTTTACTATTCAGTGGCGAAATATTGAACGTTTCTACCTTACTGTTTTATCCAGAAAATCAGGTGGAAACATGCCCATTTTAAATTGACCTCCGACTGGCAGATACTTCTCTTACGTAAAAAAATACGCTGTTGAGGTAAAAAGGGTCAAGTTGTATTGGCTTTGTTTTCTTCGACGTCCACGCTTATTGGATTGGTAAAGTATATAATAAAATAGATCGTAAACGAAACAGATTATTTTCAGGCTTCGGAATATAATATAAACGGACCTTTAAAACGAATGTTCAAATATTTTCGTTCGAGTGAAAATTAATATAAGTTTCAGATAGTAATGTCTTAGATTTTCGCGATTATTACACATTATAATAAAACACTTTTAAACGGATTCTATCGCGTATATTTTAGATTTTTCCTGACGTTTCGAATACTTTGCAGCATTCGTGGTCGCAGGATGACGAAGAGTCATCAATATACGCGATAGAATCCCCCTCGCCAGTCGTTTTCCGCCGAACGGATGACAGCTAAGACCTCACATCCGTCGTTTTCCGCCCGCTGGACGCATGTGTTTGGCTCTGTTTAAAGCCCTATACTGGCAGAACTGCTACAGATAGGTCGTATGCCTTAGTCTGAACATTTAAAGAAAAAAAAAAAACACTTATACAGTCTATATTCACAGCAAGAAAAAGGTTAGGTTTTTGTGTCAGAATTTTTGAAAGTCAGTCGTTGGTGAAATTTTCGAACAATGTATTGTGCGTTTTCATTGTGGTGTTGTTTTATTGTTATAACAACTAGAATGATAATGAATTATTGAGTTTAAGTGGAATATTGTGTAGCTTGTGGTATAGTGTTGACATTTGAAAACAGTTGAATAGTTTCAAGTGTATAGGTATATTTGGACGACGCGTGCTCCGGGTCGTGAGTACTTCCAAGACCTATTTTTCCAAATTTTTACGTAATTATCAACTACATGAAAATTAGATAATCAGATAGGGAGTATCTTTACGATTATTTATCAGTAACCACTTCATATAGGTTCCATAGTAATTTATCTACTTACTTAGGTCAACGGCAGTAGGTAAACAGTATATAATACGACGCCCCGCCGCGAGTCTTATTTATGTTATTTATGTAAAATATTAATTACTTATATACATGTATTTTAATGATTTAATCTTGTAAATAATATAACGAATATTGTATATAATATTTTTTATTGTGTCTTGATGCGTTACATAATGAGATATAACGATTTTCCTTCAAAATATAGTGAAAAAGTTCCTAAAGTATGGGCAATCGCAATTTTTAGCAATTTTGTATTTCAGCCGATTGATATGAAAGTTATATAATCGGATAGATAATGTCCTTGCGATCATTTTAAGGTAATCTCTTTATATATGTTCCATATTAAAATGTTGAGAGATCTCAGGTTAAACGCAAGTAGGTAATACGACACCACCACCGCGGGGCTGATTTAAATTATTTATATAAAATTATACTACATACATTAATGTATTTTAATGATTTATTCTTGTAAATAATATAACAAATATTGTATATAACATTTTTTATAGTGTACTTATGCAATACATAACGAGCTGTAACGATTTTTCTTCAAAATAAAGTGAAAAAGTTCCCAAAGTATGGGCAATCGCAATTTTTAGCAATTTTGTTTTTCAGCCGATTAAAATAAAAGTTATATAATCGGATAGATAATGTCCTTGCGGTCATTTTAAGGTAACCTCTTCATATATGTTCCATATTAAAATATTGTGAAATCTTAGTTCAAACGCACGGCGATAACATGCTCGCGTGTCTGTGCGTTTCACCTGACAATTACGACGCTTTACGGGATTCAGTTTCTGACGTTTGACGGGTGAGGGGTTTGTTTTATTATAATAAGTTTCAGAACTAAAAATATAAAAAGCAAATTGAGAGAAGGCAAAGAGATCATCTATTCCTTCTCAAAATGTGCTTTTCTTATCAGCCTTACAATAACCTAGAAATAAGTACAGCCAAAAACCATTGAGTACCCGAATGCCCAAGAGAGTCTTGCAGGGCGTCGTGTCCGGCTTGCCTTTACCGGTTGGTTGGAGTAAAACCCCATGAGTGCCCGCAGGAGTCTAAAATCTGCTTTGCCTTAAGTTGGCCAATCAGAGGGGAACTGCCAGATCTATATGCTTCCGAGCATATAGCTTTGGTGGTAATAGAAGTGTCTAACGGCGTAATATTGGGGAAACCCACTCCGAGTCTGCGAGACGCGCGATGATGCACTCTTTAGCCGGTGTTGCTCCCTGTCTCCTGTAGTGGTGGCTATTTAGGTGACCCGTCTTATGAGTGGCGTGTTACCGTCTGCCACAGAACTGCATTTAAAGGTGCAAAGTTAGAATCTATATATGTGTGAATTGTAACATGTTATTATGATAATAATAATAATAAACCCCTCTGGGCAAACGTTATCTCACCATGGGATAAGGTAATCCTGGAGGGCAGATTAAAGTAGCTGCTTGATTTCTTCATACCTTATGATAAAATGAAAAAGTATGTCATAAGAAAAAAAAAAAGTATATTAAGTAGCTTACAGAACGCAGGGCAGTTTGTGGCGAGCTGAATGTGAGTGGCGACACTGCGTACCCGAATGCTCCAGAGAGTCGGTCAGGGCCTCGTCTCCGCTTGCCTTTATTGGTTGGTTGGAGTGGAACCCCATGAGTGCCCGCAGGATTTTCAACTCTGGCTTGCCTTAGTTGGCCGATCAGAGGGGGGCCGCCAGAGCTATATGCTCGGGGGTGGAAGTGTCTAATGGCGTAATAACGGGGAAACCCGCTCCGAGTCTTCGAGACGCGCGATGGTGAAACCGGTGCCGCACCTCTCTACACCCCTAGCCGCTTACACCGGTGTTGCTCCTTGTCGCCTGTAGTGGTGGCCATTTTGGGGGCCCATCTTGTGAGTGGCGAGTCACCGTCTGCCACAGAATTTCACGATCAAAGTTGAAAGGCAGACGCCGTTGTTCCCGTATTTATTAGTCTTTTTATTCCATGTAACACCCATTGCAATAGACCTTATCGTTATAGTTTCCATCTCATACAATAGCCTTACACCACCGGGGACAATCCATGACTTCATTTTATAGTGCAGCTATGGAGAGTCCCCGGTTGGTGTCCCATTACATTTTAGATTAAAATTCTCTAAAGGGCCTCTGCGTGTTGGACCTATGTCCCCGCGTAAGCCTGTCAAAAGACCGGGTTCCCCCTTACAGGGGATATAAACCCGTGAAAAGAGAGACATGTAGATAATAATAATAATAATTAGTGTCCAATTACATTTTAGATTAAAATTCTCTAAAGGGCCTCTGCGTGTTGGACCTATGTCCCCGCGTAAGCCTGTCAAAAGACCGGGTTCCCCCTTACAGGAGATATAAACCCGTGAAAAGAGAGACATGTAGATAATAATAATAACGTTTTATTCCAGATACTACAATCCATTTTTGTTAGTATCACTCACCTTATATCTATTTCAAAATATTCAGTAATTAATATTACATTAACCATTTCACAACATTTAAATTATAAATTATTATTTTATTTGATAATAGACCTTATAATCATTTTAGTTTCCATCTCCATAATAGTTTTATAACTTTGGGGACAATCCGAGATTGCGTTTATATTGCAGCCAGAGACCTCGGTTAGTGTCCCATTAAATTTAAGATTTAAATTCTCTAAAGGGCCTCTGCGTGTTGGACCCAAGTCCCCGCATAATAATCCTATCAAAAGACCAAGTGCCTCCTTGCAGAGCAGTAACCCGTAAAAAGAGAGACATAAAAATATTTGCTGAGTCAAGACGTTTCACAACATAAATTAGTAAGACTTAAAACTTTAATACTATTATTAATTGTGATATAAAAAGAAAAATGGAGCATCTGCAGCTGAACTAGACGTAGCACTGTACCTCACAGAATATTGGTATGATAATAGTTAGCCGTAGTTGGACTTGTTTATTGTTCAATATACAAATGTAACGTATAAAAGCAAAATGGTTTGCGAGTGCGCACCCAGAAAATACTGCGTGGGATGGGATAACAAACTATTGTTTTGGGAACAGCTGGATTGGTATTATTTATAATGTATTAGGGGACATTTAAAATTACAGGCTCGGCACGGGCGCATGCAAGAGACGGGTGGGAGAAGTAGTAACTTGAACGGGATGGTGACGCAGCAATAGGCCTCCGCGATGGAGATCAGGCGGGCATCCTTGGCGGTGAGGGCGGTAAAACAGTCGGGTGTTAAGTGTTCAAGTGAATAAAACAACGCGAGTCTCTCCATGTAATCTACGGTGATTTTATCGTCTGGGTCGACCAGAACTGCCTCGGGCGGCGTACTCTACTAATACGGGAGTGCCACTGCCCGGTACCAAAACATGGCAACAAGGCATTGGTGATTTTGGGCTACCTAAACCCAAAATCACCATGCCTGAAATAAACATATTACCGCAAATCCACGCTCTTTCCTAAAATTTTGCAGCAAAGCGTTACAAATAATAATTTCCAGGCAATTTATACTGGCTGTATAGTTATAGCGAAAGTTAATCTCGTTAAACACACTGTTTGATTATAGCACGTTGCACAAACTAATCCATCATAAGCTGGACCGTTATAGACAGCATAGAATATTTATTACCTTTTGAATATTCTCGGGTGAAAATCGTGCGGCTTTGTGTAATGCTTGCATACATTTATTATCCTATTCATTCAACAGATCGAATAAGTTTCAAGCGCTTAAAATTCTTAGTTATTTTATCATCGGCTTGGCTTATTCCCAACTGCTCAAGGTTTGGATCGGTAATACCCTGTACCTAATTTTCGAGGCAACAAGCATGGTTGTATATTTTTATTTTAGTTGTCAATCGGTACTCACCCAACAAGCAACACCTAGCAACAATCTGCTCAAAAAACACTATTTTGGGTTCCGAACATCCGAAGGAAAAAATGGCCGAACCCTTATAGGATCACTCGTGTGTCTGTCTGTCTGTCCGTCTGTCACAGCCAATTTGCTCTGAATCTACTGAACCGATTAAGTTGAAATTTGGTAAAAATTACATATTCTGCGACCCAAATATATAAGTGTAACGTAAATAAATGAATTTTGAATATGGGTGTTAAGGATGATTGAGGGTCATGAGAGGTTGCGCGGGACGAGGAAGCTCTGTAGCTCAGCAAGCGCCCGGACACACCGCCCCTCCACATTCACTTCACTAGAAACAACATCGCGGGTCGCGTGTGTTAGCAAAATTATCAAAATTAATGTACTAACTTTACAATACAGTCCATTATCAAGCAGTTTATCAGTTTTATTTACCATCCACATCAATCATTAACAATGGGGATCCTTTTTGTTAAAGAATAAAGTCACGCAAACTGTACCGTGTAATAAATAAAATGAAAGGGTTCAAAGTTATTTAAGAAAATAGACCACCCCCCCCCCCCCTTATCTACGAAACTACTGAGCCTAAAATTCCGAAAAAAATGTAAGTAATAGCTCTTTACCTATAGATTACAGAAAAAGCTATCAGAAGTATATGGTCTTAAAATAACATATAAAACCTTTCAATATGTGCGTACAAACTTATGTTTGCGATTGGAATGTATAGGAAAACATGTTTTTCAACTACGATGTTAAGTTTGTTCTTGGGATAAGTTATTGGTACAAGAACGAATCTAACAATAAACAACATATTCAGCAATTTTGGTAACTACCCTCACCACGCGAGTTCAACTCGCACTTGCCCAGTTTTTCGTCTTTATTTGCTACAATTGTAATAATATAATTTTGTTGAAAGCCCCCATTCACAATCCAAGCTGCCTGCCCGGAGACAGTTCCTTCTCCTTAAATATGAAATAAAATGTAATATGAAGTTTATTTAAAGATAACTATTAACTGCATGCAAAGTATTTCATTTTATGTACAACTTACAATTTTTTTATACTTTACTAAAGATCTTACTACCAAAAATAAAATAAAAGCAAGATTATGTTACAAAATAAATTAATAAGATTAAAAGTTAATATTATTTCCGTTTCTTATGTGTGGTGTATGTAAGTGTGAGTGCGTACATGCATGCGCGCATGTGTGTGTGTTAATTTTACATCAGATTGCCAGCCTTTACATAGATTTACCACTCTAACTGAATCCAAACAAAATGACGGCACGGTTGGTGCAGTGGCTGATACAGTCGGCTGCTGTGCACTGGGTCGCGGGTTCGATTCCCGCACGGAACAAATATTTGTATGATCTGCAGGTAGTTGTTCCGGGTCTGGGTGTATTGTATGTGGAATTCATGTCTGTAAACGCACCCACGACACAGGAGAAATCCTAGTGTGGGGCAAAGTTTACATAAAAAAAAAAAAAATATGTTCGAGTTGCTGAAACCACGTTCATGCTAACGCTGTGATATTATATTTCACATTGTAAAACCGCAACAACGAAATGTTCTAATTTGAAAATTACGGAGTTCTCATATAAGACCTTGGCCCCTTAGGCGGTGGTGGCGCGGTTGCGCGGTGGTCGTTGTCATGACATTATGTTGTTACTGAAGTAATATTAAGAACATATATATTAACTTCTTTTGCTTTGTATGTATTTTAGTAGTCACTAATTTTAAGCAGTAAAATTACACTTAACTCAGTAACAAACAATAGTGTTTGATCGACTGCTCCGCGACTGGTCAATTGATTATCTCCCTATTTCGGCAATACCTGGTGCTTAGTATTAATAGTCACATATATGCTGACAGAATATGAAGTCTGTACATACGGAGTTTTTCTGGCTGTAGCCTTAGTCGCTTCGTTAAAACCCAAAATATCATACTTATTGAGATTGCGATTCTTATGCATAGTAAGCTTGCCAGACCGTTCTAGGAGTGAGTGATTAATGATAACTAGTATGATCTTAGGAGGACCTAGAGCCCCCCTTCGATGTCGATGACTTCTGACTGATCTGACTCTCCAGTGGTTTTAGTCGGTAGGAGTATTAAATAACATAACCCTTCGCCCTTCCCCGGAGTAAAGGAAGTTCATGTAGAATTTACACTGGATACCAATAAAAAAAGTATCATCAATTAATGACGTGACGCTTCGTGTATACGGAACATATCTATTTTGAATAAACTTACGGCCGAATACTCAAACGCCATTTACTTTGACTTTGACTACTCGAGAAACCTGTTTTTGGTACAAAACCGGGTGGCTTAAATTGTTTAAGCGTTTAACTTAACGTTAAATGGCGTTTCAGTATTCGGCAGTTAAAATAATAAATAATGAGCGTCACTTAATTTCCGTTGCGCAATGTCGACGACCAGTTAAGTAAGACCGGACAAGTTGACGCTAAATAGACAGAGCCTTTATTGAGTGTGCGGCTTCAAGCTGGGGATAAAAATGAGTGACAGATTGTTGAACCCCGCTACGATTACGTCACAGGCGATAGGCGCAGTACTAACAAGGCAACTGTATTCAGAATGCATGTATTGATTCATGTGATCTTATGAGGACAAAGATGACCGCTCCAATGGTTTTAGCCGGTAGGAGTGGCAGGAGGCATACCCCTTCGTCCTTCCCCGGGGCGAAGCAAGTTCATGCAGAACTTCCACTGGAGACCAATAAAAAGGAGGTATTGATTCAGGCTTCTGAACAAATACGAGTATTTTGAGTGACCACAGTTCCTCACCAGCGGTCAATAAACTGCTAAACACAGGTAGATTAGTAAGTAGTTGAAGTTGATGATGAAGAAGTTGCGTGAATTTCAGTTCACAGTGTAATTTGATTTAGTTACTTTAGGCATGCAAATTTTCATTTTAGGGATACAAGCTCAAATTACATCATTCATGTCACACACAATTTTTCTAAAATATGTGACCATTACCATCCCAAGTATTGGTTCTTGACATTAGTGTGAATTTGGATATACTACTTTGGATGGTGATTGGGTGTCTCAAATTTTTATCAATCAATTATATCAGCTATTTATACGTCCACTGTTGAACAAAGGCCTCCCCATACATTCCACAAATGTGTCATCATTTCGGGGGGTATTTGCCAATACTCACCACGCTTGGCAGGTGGGTTGGTGAGCGCAATATGGCTACCGGTTCAAAAAAGGGACGCTGCTGCCTATCCCTCTGGTTAAAACTGTCAAGTAGTATGACAAAATTGATATTTGAACTGTCCTTTTAAAAGATTAAATTACATAGGTATTAGCCTAGCAGATCCTAAATAATGTAACTCCATAATAATATAGCCGATTTTGATATCGATAATACAGAGTACATGTACAATGGCACATCATTAAAACTCACTGACACACGAATAAATTTCACAAACATATGCATTTATGTTTCGGTGACGCCTTAAATGAGCAGTCTGTTTGTCTCATCATATCAGCCACAGGACGTCCACTGCTGAACAAAGGCCTCCCCCTTAGATTTCCACAACGAGCGGTCACATGCCGCTCTCATCCAACGACTCCCAGCGACCTTCACCAGATCGTCTGTCCACCTCGTTGGAGGTCGTCCCACGCTGCGTTTTCCGGTGCGCGGTCTCCATTCGAGAACCTTTGTGCCCCAACGGCCATCAGTTCTACGAGCAATGTGCCCTGCCCATTGCCACTTCAGTTTACTAATCCTTTCAGCTATGTCGACAACTTTAGTTCTTCTACGGATCTCCTTATTTCTGATTCGATCTCGTAGAGAAATACCAAGCATAGCTCTCTCCATAGCTCGCTGAGTGACCTTGAGCTTTCTTATGAGGCCCATTGTGAGTGACCACGTCTCTGTTCCATATGTCATCACTGGTAACACACACTGGTTAAAGACTTGCGTCTTGAGGCATTGCGGTATTGTTGACGAAAAGACGTTGCGAAGTTTCCCGAACGCTGCCCAGCCGAGTCGGATTCGACGATTGACCTCTTTCTCGAAGTTGGACCTACCTAACTGGACAGTTTGTCCTAGGTAGACATACTCGTCAACAACTTCGAGAACAGAGCTCCCAACGGATATTGGGGTGGGCACGACATGGACATTTGACATGACTTTTGTCTTGCCCATGTTCATTTTAAGGCCCACCTGTTGGGAAACTCTGTTGAGATCATCGAGCATTGTGCTGAGCTCTTGCAGCGATTCTGCCATGACTACGATGTCATCGGCAAATCGAAGGTGAGTGATATACTCGCCATTGATGTTAATGCCGAATCCTTTCTACTCCAGTAGCTTGAAGGCATCCTCCATTGCAGCGGTGAACAGTTTCGGGGAAATGACGTCCCCCTGTCTCACACCTCTCTGCAATGGAATTGCCCCCGTGCTCTGTTCATGTACTCGGACCGACATGGTGGCGTTTCTGTATAAGCACTTCAACACTTCAATGTACCGATAGTCAATCTGGCACCGCTGCAGAGATTGCCGCACTGCCCAGGTTTCGATCGAATCGAAGGCTTTCTCATAGTCCACAAACGCCAAGCATAGTGGCAGATTATACTCCTCGGTCTTCTGTATAACCTGCCGCAGCGTATGGATGTGGTCTATGGTACTGAAACCTTTTCGGAAACCGGCTTGTTCGGGAGGCTGGAAGTCATCAAACCTGCGCTCGAGACGATTCGTGATGACCCTTGAAAACAGCTTATAAACATGGCTCAGAAGTGAGATGGGTCTATAATTCTTCAATAGGGTGTTATCACCCTTTTTGAAGAAGAGCACCACCTCACCTCTGTTCCACGCTTCCGGCGTTGTGCCCTCGAGTAAGACGGAATTGAATAGCTTCTGAAGGACTTTAAGTACCGGTGTTCCACCCACTTTCAGAAGCTCTGTCGTAATTCCGTCTCCACCCGGCGCCTTGTTATTTTTAAGCTGTTTCAAGGCCATCCTAATCTCGTACAGGCTGATGTCCGGGATATCCTCGGTATAGTGTCGGGTTAGTTTGGCTCGCGGGTCTTTGTCAGATCCAATGGTAGGTATAGTAACCGAGGTGTATAACTGCCGGTAGAAGTTCTCAATCTCTCTCAAAACCTCTGGCTTAGTCGACGCTACACTGCCGTCTATTACTGTTTGTCTATTACTTTAGTATTATAAATGATCGCTATTACAGTTTTGAATGCCGCATCCTCACCCTAAGGGCAGAGCGAAATTGTGGTCATGGCACTGTCATGCTCACAACTCAACATACACACACAAATATAGTACGTTAAATTAAAGTACCAAAACCCGCAGTTACGTGAAATAACTAAAAAAGTTAGTTCCATGAAAAAATTGTATTTCTCATTCTTCACAATTATCTTTTTTAACTTTGCCCCACACTAAGATTTCTCCTGTGTCGTGGGTGCGTTAACAGACTAAATTCCACACACAATACACCCAGACCCGGAACAACTATCTGCAGATCATACAAATATTTGTTCCGTGCGGGAATTGAACCCGCGACCCGGAGCGCAGCAGCCGACTTTATCAGCCAGTGCACCAACCGTGCCCTCAAATCATAATCAATTATCACAGCTACACACACCGTACAAATCTTTGCAATTAAAAAAATATGGATTCTCGTTTTTTTTATGCTATTACACCTTTTGATCTTTGTTATCGTTTCCAGATTCACAATATAGCACCACTGTATCTCCTCCCGTAGATGTTGTCAAAGGCGACTAAGGAACACAATTTTTTTATACTTTTGATTTAGGACTAACAAACAGTTACACATTAAATCTTATATACTAGCTTACAAAACAAATAATACAACTGTGCAACTCACATCGTTATCCACAGCATACAAAATAGAGTATAGTTTAGAGCAAATTGAATAAAAGAAATCTAACAA
This sequence comes from Diloba caeruleocephala, assembly GCA_947459985.1. Taxonomy (NCBI): domain Eukaryota; kingdom Metazoa; phylum Arthropoda; class Insecta; order Lepidoptera; family Noctuidae; genus Diloba; species Diloba caeruleocephala. The sequence continues at coordinate 18,147,699 of OX381615.1, forward strand.
TTATTATCTAAGATGAAACATATTTATAAGCTCTTGATGGTTCTCATGAGGCAGTTACGAAACTTATTAGCAGGCATTGCAAATATGTTCAATTCTGTAAATAGTTTATTATACTTATTACTAATACGACGCAGAGGAGCGCGGACTCCAGTATTGGTTCGACAGGAACAAACCGCAAAAAGTGGACGTGCGCACACCTCACGTGTTATAACAGTTCTGGAAACAATGTAGTGTAATCTATTAGCTATATCTGAGCAGTCGTATCTGTGATTACTGATTACACATGTCAAGAAACATCGTTTCTAGGTATAACCTTCTGAACTTAAGGAGTCTTAAGTCACATTAGAATTTTGGAGTAAATCTTTATATTATAAGTAATACGTAGAGGGACGGGCAGTAGGGTCCCTTCTATGGAACAGTAACTATACTGCGCTCCCCAACCCGCCTGCAAAGCGTGATGAGTATTGGCAGATTCCCCACAAAATGATATGTAAAAATCGATGGGGAGGTCTTCAGCAGTAGTGAGGTGTGAGGTATGTGAGCTGTTAGAACCAGCAAATTTAAAAAAGGTATTCTATTTTAGATTTTAATCATTTCGGCCAAATGAAGTCCACTGCTGGACACAGGCCTCCCTAAAGGTGATCATTCACAAAAATCGATATGGGTGTGTTGTGGGCTCATTAGGGGGTTTTTCCATAATCGCCACGCTTGGCAGACGGGTTGGCGATCGCAGTTGCGTTGTTAATGTACTCGAAGGACGCTGCTTTTAGATTTTACAGCAACATATTGAAATTACATTCCAAAATATCTTACAAATATGGTATATTGACTGCTAAATTATTCTGTTTCAGTGTATATTAATCAGCATTATAATGGATGATTGACCGTATTTCTTAAAAGGCAAAAAATTACATACTAGTGAGGAGTTCAGTCATTTTAATGATTTTCAGATAGACATGTGTGTTGTTGGGTTTTCCAGTTTTAACTGGTTTTCTTCCACTGTAATTAAGGAACTGAGTATAAAAACGAACAGTAGCATTGCTATGACAGACATGTCACTTATGGATGGATAAGGTGGCAAATATATGTATAATTTAACTTTTATTTTAGTTAAATTGTAATGTCTGATTTTGAATGTAACCTGAATAATGTATTTAATTTAATTTAACGAGGCACTCATAGACCTTAAAATGTTGTGTTTAAGTCCCTAAAATACGGGCGGAGTTAATATTTTTTTGTCATAAAAGTTAAAAACGTAATTCATAAATTACATTTATATTAGGGTAACACCATAAATATTATTTCCATGTGGTGTCCAGATTAAGAATATAGCACCACTCCATCTCCTCCCGTGGATGTCGTAAAAGGCGACTAAAAGGGTCTTACCCATAAATTGAGCGAAGATAGTATTTATTCAGAGATCCCAGATAGTAAACAACTAGGTACATTTTAGGAAAATTCTTAATTATTTCGTTAACGTCGTCCGACTGACTTCATAATAGTAGGATCTCAATTTAATCGATATGCAACAATTTATCTTTTCTTTTAAGTGTCCTCTCAAATTGCATAATATTAAACTTGATACCTAGGAGCACTTCTTATTATTTTTGACTTAGTAATCCTTAGGAGCTACGTGTGATTTTATGTGCTCACTGGTGGCTTTCGAGTTTTTCAAGATACAGAAGACATTCATCTTGCATTCCAAAATGTCGCCATAATAAGATCAACTATTTAGAGCCGTGCAACTTAGATTCTGAGGTTTCATAAGTGCCAATATTTGGTTTATTTCAAATAAAAAAGCTTTGACTTTGACTTTGAATGATAATTTAAGGCATTTTGACTCTTGTTGGTGTAGTAATTTACATTATTGTATGTCTCTGCCAGTTCTTTTACATTTTTGTACGTGCGAGCAACAACATTTTCTATTGAATTGAAATAGCTTACGGAAATATATCGCGTTTATTTCATTTATTCTATATACTTACGTGTAGCAACTATACGTGCCGTATACATACGTGCAACGTGCGACCTTAGCACGTACAATCATTATTAATGCACAAATATATGAATTACAAAATAAAACAATGTTTTATGTTCTACCCTATGTACTAACATTTGTTTATAATAAACACCTGAAACATCACACGTGCAATATACAATGAGGCACACATATGTATAGTGGAACATAAATATATGCACGGCAAATATATTAATTTAAATACTACTTTTAATTCGCTCGACGATTCGAACTGCAGCGTCTGTGGTCAGGAGCAGACTCATTTTCTAGTCAGAGAGTCAATTCTCGTAATTTAAAAATGTTCAAAATATAGTTTCGGTCTAGTCTCAGTATCGTAAATGCCACAATGAACTTATACTGTGATGAGATCGAAAATGGATCGAAAGTTGATCGAAGTCAAAACAGCATTCTGCTAATATTTCGAACTGCCACATGTACTGAATTGTCATTAAACAAACGTCAAAATTGAAATTAAAATGAGACTAGATCGAGATTATACTGAAATCCGACTGAACTTTAAGAGTAGCAGAATACAATTTTTTCGGTCAATTCATAATTTAATCTCAGTTCAGTCAAGTTTCAGTCATAGTGTAAATTAATTACGAGAACTGGCCCACAGATCTTTGTGCATTGCAGGTATAATACGCTTTAACAGGGAACTAAGTCATATAAGATTATATCATTATCATAATTCATACATGTCCATTATAAGTTGACATATGCCTCACCCTACTTACACCATGGGATCGTCTTATCGCACAATTTGTTTTTAAATCTAATCCGCCGTTGTTGTTCGGTATGTTTATTTTTGTTACCATAATACATCATTTAGTAAACACTAGTAAAGTCGTAAACGGTTTACTTACGGCAAACTTGGCAAGTGATGAAAATATCATTGCCCCATAAATATAAGATATGGCGGATCGTGCGACAGCAAGCGATAGTTTCCACCTTTGACTTTATCACTTTTACACTTTATTGCTCCCTAAAAAACCTAAAATGCTGAAGTAGAGAATTGTGGGATGTTTGTAATCAAACAATGTCAGTTTTTTATTTATTAATAATCAAATCAAGGCAACGTCTACTTTATATTGATAAGAAAATATAGAAAAACAAAAAGCAGTCGTTATTCATTTCTACAGAATTATATACATCTACATCTTGTAAACCTTTACACACTCGAAATAGTCAAGATCGCGGATACAGCATTGATTAAAAATTCAATTAAATTTTATTGTATGTATAAAAATTTAACTTCTAATTACCGAATAGTAATTTTAGGAATCACACGACTTATTGACCTATTGTCTAAGCTTAATTCTTATAACTGTGACGTCACTAAGACCAAAACATGTTGTTCAAGGATCCTCTTAACTCCAATCAAATTAAGAACAAAAATTATTAGAGGCTATCAAAACTTAGGTCATCTAATGTCAGCCAACTATCTCCAAATGCCTTTTAAATTCAAACAGTAACGAGAACCGATTATCCTTGTGACCTCAACAAACTTATCACTTACATAAGTACTCAAGATGCTTTTGTACCAGTAAATAGGCTCTCAGAATTTGTTTACACTATCAAAGTGAATAAGAGGCACGGACGTTGACGGATGGTGTTTGTGGACACACAACGAGGGAGCCCCAGTGGTTCTGCGTAAACAACAGGTTTATTTATTTGCAAAGTTTTCTGGGTATTATAATGGTGGGCTGGCATAGTTATCTGAAGTTTTGGAACTTAGTTTTTCCTTAATTCCTTAACACAAGTAATGATGTTAAATCCTACAAGATTATCTTGTAGGATTTAACATCATTACTTGTGTTTTAGAAATTAGCCTTGTGGTTTCAGTGCGAGAACGTACCTTGCCATTTATTTCTAGTATTTTCAGACCGAAATAAATGGCGGATTAGTTATGCAAGTAGAAAAGGTATATAAAAAATATATGTAATGAAATTATTAACACACAAAAGACAAAAGGATTGATAAATTGCTCTATAATTTAGTTACTAGGCAATGAATAAGATATGACTGTTATAATTAAACCCTTTTAAACGGATTCTATCGCGTATATTTTAGATTTTTGTTTTTCCTGACGTTTCGAACACTTTGCAGGGTTCGTGGTCGCAGGATGACTGATCATCATCAATTCATAAAAAAATCCAAAAGTCTAAAATATACGCGATAGAATTCGTTTAAAAGTGTTTTATTATAATTTGTAATACTCGGGAAATCTAAGACATTATTAAGATATGACTGTATAATTAAACTTTATTAATGACATCTAATAAAAAATAGTCATATATTCATATAGTAACACTACATATTTATTTTGAAACGAAGCTATAATTTAACATTGTTCACATCAGTGAAAACTATAAATCCTAGAAAATGGTTTTACAGCCGTTTATCACTGTAGGCGAATGGTTGTGATTTTTTAGACCAATCCAACTTTATGGGCTGAAACTATTTTGCTTGTACGTAATAAATTTGAAGCATTTTTGCGGATTAGTCGAAAGACTTTGTAATATTTCTTCAGCTTAATCGTTATGAGATAAATTGCTGTTTTATACAATCGAGTGTCTAGTGTAATTTCGTGTTCGTTAGAGAATAAAATACCGTCTAAAACTAATTTAAAATAAAACAGATCGATATTTCATCATTTCGGCCGAATAAAGTCCACTGCTGGACACAGGCCTCCCCCAAAGATCACTACAGCGACCGATATGGGTGTGTTGTGTGCTCATTGGGGGGTTTTGCCATAATCGCCACGCTTGGCAGACGGGTTGGCGATCGCAGTTGAGTTGTTAATGTACTCGAAGGACGCTGCTGCCTATCCTCCAGCTAATCCCATAGTCGCCTTTTACGACACCCAAGGGTTGCGATAGGTTGGTACTATTCGTAGCCAGAATGTATTTTTATGACGGCAGAAGCCCTTGTTTTATTAAACCGATGGAAATATAACATGTTCTTTTTACAGTATTTATATTTTACAATATTCGTGTTATATTAACCTATTGGTGTGATTCTTAGCAAATAATGGGCCCCACCCTCTCCATCCATGGTTTGCAAAAGGTCACAAAGGGTCTATGCAGAGAGCGCCCGGCATCGATCTCCTTTATTTTAGAAATAACTACAAAGCGGTGGCAATTATCATAATGTTCCCATTGACCAATCATTGTAACGGTTATTAGGAAACCGATGTTTAGCAGTGAATATTAAAAGGTAACATGATAATCCATACTTCCATCATCATATTAGCCAAAGGACGTACACTGTTGAACAAAAGCCTCCCCATAGATTTCCAAAATTGTACCGTAATTTTGCGGAGAATTTGCCAATACTTGCCACGCTTGGCAGGCGGGTGAGCGCAGTACGGCTACTGTTACAAAGAAGAAACGCTTTCCTTCTGGTTTAGAGTCCCATAGTTTCATCCCACGTTGTATGACACGCACGGGACAAGATGAAGTGTGGATTTTTTCTTAATCTGACACCACACGGAATTTCCGCTTTCATACTAATATTATAAACCCGAAAATTTGTCTGTTTGATAATTGTTGACGCCCAAAGTACTGGATCGATTTCAATGATAGATCACAGACAATAAACTAGACCCGAAGAAGGAATACTTAGGATATATTTCATCTTGAATAATAGTTTAAAAAACAAAAAAACACGCTTTTGTCGATTAAAAAGCGTGGGGAGCTATGTCAATCGTTCTAAAAATAGTGTCATCATGAAAATATCTGGTAAAGCACGCCACGCTTTTCTACAAAAACAAAAATGTTGTTAATTAGTATTGTTATTTTAAACTTATTGTAATTTATTTTCTACTTTTTAGTTCGGTTATCTACAAAAAGGTATTTTTTTTGTTGTTTTAACTATTATGATTTTCTATTTTTTTTCGCGGCTAACTACTAAAACGTGTTTTTCGTTTCACATGGCTAAATATCCATCTTGACTGTCCGTATTCTCAATAACTCCGGGTCGTAATTATTTACCCAAGCATCTTCGAAAACGTTTAAGTAAACAAATTCTCCGTGCATTACGGATAAAATCATCTGAAGAATGGGACACTATTCGAGTCTCATCATCATCATCTCGCGTCTCATCAGTCCCGCGGAAATTGTTTTTTTTGTGCAAGTTTGTGTATGTCGATGAATGTATCATTTTTCCGGGTATCAGAGATGAAAACATTGCTAATCCTGAGGATCCTGGCAAGGATAATGGGACAAACTATTTGAATTATTACATTACCATCAGTCCTTGATAAGTGTACGAAGTTTCAAATCAATCCGACGTTTTGAACGGGATGAAAATCGAGATCATAAATTCTGTTACATAGATTTATACATGCATACCAAGCTAATAAACTCGTGTTAAAAGGTAGTTTAATTTTCATGGAGACCTATTAAGGTTAGCATTAGCACCAGCACCATTTATGATACTTTACTAAATCTCATAAACTAGTGCTCATATTATATCGATTTATCCAGTACCTACTCCTAATTTTGTAATATTGTACATTAACATCTACCTTTATTAACATTCTGCCAAATAGTAACGCTATATCTAATATATATCATATTCAATATGACATTCAAAGCTCTGGCGTTTAAAATGCCTTTCATTTTATATAATTTAGTTTCTTCTACATTTTGTAAATGTGTGAACTTCGTCGACTTTATTAGTGCTATACATTAATTGTTATCAGTTTTCTATTGTGTTAGAGGCAATTGTCTGTTTTGTTATTGTGTGTATTTTACATTTAATTAGTCTACTTTGTTCGCACATACCTAGCTTATTACCATGTAATAACAAAAATGTAGTATAACTTTTTTTGAAAAGAGTATATCCATGGAGTTTCTTGCCGGCTCTTCTCCATAGGACCGACTTTTCCGAACCGTGCACTTAGCTTGACTTTTCGTAAGAGCCTATTAGGGCCTATATGAAATAAAAAATTTGAGTTTGAGTTTGAGTGAGCTATTTGTATCAACGCTAGCAAACATTAACTTGTAACTTACGATCGTTAGCTCATTAGCTTTATTAATAGTTAGTAATGAAGCAATCTGTATGTAACGTAATTTTGGGTTCTCGTTACCGGTTCTGTCTTTGATAAAGTGTCTCGAGATAGTTGGAGCACTTTCATGAATAATTAAGAATGTATGAATATAAGTTAGGTATCGACGTCGGATTTTATATTGAAGCAAAAAGTGCTGTTTCATTTTGCTTAAAGTTTCATTTCTCTAGATGGAACTTAGTATCTAACGCAATTGTAGGCAGCTTGATTACAATAAATGAACACTCATTTACACACACGTGAGACATGGTAATAATTACAAGAAATAATTTACAGAAACCTACTTCGTTTTTGTAGGTTCGTGTATTTTAGTTACTAATTCATACCCATCCATGTGGTTCCCGGCAAATGAAAGACCATCCCTTCTTCACCCATTTGTGTTGTAAATTGCAACTAAAGGTTGGTAAAAAGTCTAGGTAGCGCATCCTCCCGTATGTCAATAACATCATACTGCGATCACCAATCCACCTTCCAAGTTATGGCGATATCCCCTCTGATCAATCATAGTAGTGATCACTGGGAGGCCCATGTTCTGCAGTGGATGTTTACGTGCTGATTTATATTTATGTGTGTAGTCTCCTTTACATTTGTTTTAGAAAATAATTGGTACTTACTATTAAACTAATCAGAGTTTTTTTTTTTTATTACCACCGTTATTCTCTATATCTTGACTTAAAGTGCCCTGGCAGGTAATGGATTTATATGCAATATTATTCTATCTGCTTATAATAACATACATAAATTACGCAACATCACCGATATCTTTACCGAGGATGGTGATTACTCATATGGTTAGTATCGTATGGTGACGCAAACTTACATAGAAATAATCTTTTAAATTTATCAGAGGCCGTCAACAAGCTCATTATGATGAAGATATTATTAAGCATATATCGCATTTGTAACACTAGTTACTTATATAAATTGTGTCCTATTTGAGGTGACTGTGCAATATATAATATGTAAGGTTACTAGTTCATGTTCTAACTGCAAAGGAAACCACATTATTTTGTGGCACTGTTAGCCTAAGACGTGTAAAAATAATACCAATTTTTGAGAAACAAGTTTCTTCTATATTTGTATTATATGTTTGGATACATTTTCTCCAATCAGACTTATAATTACCAAAGTTTCTGTTTAAGTTTACTACTAACAGCGAAATGATATTAACTTCAGCCTTATAGAATCTAACCAAAATTAATATCTTAGCATCATTGAACTCTATCAACATCAAAGTTCACTAATTACTACAGCCACTAAGCGAAACTGTTGAATTTGAAAATTATTTGTCGAGACAGAAATATAGTTGTTTACTCTGTCCGACACCTCGAAACATCTTGAACTATTTTTGTTAGTATTGTTTTAAGCATTTACCAGACTACATGTTTTTATTACCTTTTAAGCGAAATTTGAAGGTAAATCAAGTTTATTGAACTCTTAAAAATCTTGAACTATTATGCTTGACCCATTGCAAATCATGTAGTATAGTACCGGCTAAGAATAGCACTAACCTATCGCATCCCGTGGATGCCGTAAAAGGTGACTATTATTAGCCGAAGAGCCGGCGGCATTAGCGTCCTTTGAGTACATTTACAACTTAACTGCAATCATTAACCCGCCTACCGAGCGAGGCGATTATGTCAAAACCCCCCAATGAGCACACAACATACCCAGCCGTTCGTTGTGGCAGTCTTTGGGGAAGGCCTGCGTATAGCATTGGATTTATTCTGCTGAAATGATGACGATTTGCTAATCAAGTCACTATCAAAGCTATGAATCATTGTAATTCAGTTTGAGCAAGGAGCCAAAATGCTTAATTAAAATGAAATCTTAAAATGATTCTAACAGCAGTAGGTGTAGTTACCGCAATCGGTGTCTACTTTACTTTCACTGATTCATCATATCAGCCACAGATCGTCCACTGCTGAACAAAGGCCTCCCCCTTAGATCTCCACAACGAACGGTCACATGCCGCTCTCATCCAACGACTCCCAGCGACCCTCACCAGGTCGTCTGTCCACCTCGTTCGAGGTCGTCCCACGCTGCGTTTTCCGGTGCGCGGTCTCCATTCGAGAACCTTTTTGCCCCAACGGCCATCAGTTCTACGAGCAATATGCCCTGCCCATTGCCACTTCAGTTTACTAATCCTTGCAGCTATGTCGATAACTTTAGTTCTTCTACGGATCTCCTCATTTCTGATTCGATCTCGTAGAGAAATACCAAGCATAGCTCTCTCCATAGCTCGCTGAGTGGCCTTGAGCTTTCTTATGAGGCCCATTGGTCATTTTTGGAGGGAATTTGCCGATACTCACCACGCTTGGCATGCGGGTTGGTGAGCGCAGTAATGCTACTGTTCAGCAAAGGGATGCTGCTGCCCATCCCTTTGGTTAAGAGTCCCTTAGTCGACTTTTACGACCTCCACGGGAGGAGATGGAGTGGTGCTATATTCTTAATCTGGACACCACACGGATAATGAAATATATATGGGACCAATTCGAAAGCATGCTGTATAAAAAAAAACGCTCAAAGCCGTCCACAAATCCCGGAGTAATCGGCGTACATACAAAAAAAAACGCATCGAAATGAGAACCTCCTCCCTTTTGAATTCGGTTAAAATCTTAAATCGAAATAATCACTAGACGAATGGAAGTATAACATAAAACGTCACCTTTAAATGAGACACCAGAAATCTGCAATATAAATAATATAATTCCACATTTCTCCGCAACATCATGCAACTAGAGAAAATTATTAAATATTTCCGATAAAAAGTCACTAAATATGCAGAAGGCTCACTAAATTAATGAAAGGTCCTTAGCTTGTATAAAACCATTAATATCTGGGCTACAAGTAAAGCAAAGCAGTGTGGCACTAATGGCACAGCTCTAATGTCCACACCATCTGTCAACGTCATGTCTTTGCCGGCTTTTTGTAGCACTTATGTACGAAACTCTCAGTTCTATTCACTTTATTATAATGTTTTTCGTTTTTATTTGCACCGATGACCGGTAAGTTTTTATATTTTTGGATGCTGAGAACGTTTCAGGGTTACTGATAAACCCTTATTGCTATAATTGGGAACGACCTCACTATAATTATGTATATACTTAATACGCAAAAAAGCAAACACTTCAGTATAAACGTGTGTTTTATTCTCCATCATTAAAACTAATGATTTTTTCTTCTAGACAAGTGTAAGGTTCGATGTTGTATACGGATATTGGTAAATTACAATGTTCTATCAATAATATTCCACAACCCTGTAGTTATTTTTAGACTTTTCATATTCTGTTGAATCTAATCCTTACATATTGAGTGTCAGTCGCGTGTTTTACCAATTTATTCGGGCTAGTGAATAGCAGTATAAATTCTTTGAATACCTTCTTTTTTCGTCGTACTGTCACGGTTAACGTGTACCTTCTAATAATAAAATACGTCACCTAAAATAGATATGAATCAAAATAAAACATACTAAAAATAATTAAATGTACCATAATTTGAGGTAAGTGTAATCGAATGCACGAACTAAACATCCACTAGATAATGCAGATGTACTTGCGCTCGGATATCTTCGTGTAAGCTCGTAAACCTTCGGTTACTTCAAGCAAGGTGTCAGCTGCGCATACGCATTCCTAATACTTCTCATAGTATTCGTTTATTTTATAGTTTTGCTTTAACATAGGTGAAACATTGTTCTATTATTGTGCTTAGTGTTTGTAATTCCCCGTATTTGGGTAAGTTGTGCATTTATTCTATTAAATCGAAGGTGAATGACTATGTATTTTTTCTATGATTGACCTTCAGATACCCTGCACTGTATATTTTGTCATGGCATCCACGAACATTATATTGTTTTATTATAGTAATCTATAGCTTGTAAGGATTGTTGCGATCATAGTGAGACCTTTTAAAATTCCATTAGAATTTTCATCCTCGTCATTGCCTCGTCGAGCAGGCAAATTGGACGATATGCAGAAGGAGACTCCGCAGGCCTTCCTTCCTTCCTCAACAGAACCAATCCGGCTTCCTTCCAGCTGGACGGGAACACGCTTCGACGGAGGCAGCTGGTGAACAGCCGCCTCAAGCGGTCCCCAAGAGACTGCAGTGCATACACCCACGCGCGGCCCGGAATGCCGTCCGGACCCGGAGCGGTGTTGCGACTCTTCAGGCGGCCAATGGCTCGGTCCAGCTCCCCTTCCGAAACACCTAACTCCTCGGTCCATTCCGGGGCAATCGGGGGTGGAGAGGGACCAGGACGGTCCCGGACCGCTGGAAAGAGCGTTGAAAGTACTCCCTCCAGCAAATCCGGGGCCAAAGTTTCGGTCACCGGGGGGACCCACGGGCGCAATTTTCCCACGACCATATGATAGGGTCTCCCCCACGGATTCCTGTCCAGTCCCTCCAGGAGCTCGCTCCAGGACCGAGCCTTCGCCTCGCGAATTGCGCTGTTCAGCGACTTCGTGGCCGCCCGGTAGGCCAGATAGGCCTCCGCAGTCTCTCCAGCTGTAGCACTACGCCGGCGTCGGCTTCGTTGGTACCGGCGGCGGGATGCCAGGCAGACCGTGCGCAACTGCGCGATCTCCTCCGACCACCAGTACACCGCCGTACGCCGGGAGCGCCTAGCCCGGGGCATTGATGCATCGCATATCGACGTCATCGCCTCCCGGAACCAGGCTGCTTCCTCTTCTGGATCGGGCAAGATCCCTTGATCGACCTCTGACCACGCCACGACGTTGGCAGCAGCGACGAGCATCTCTCGATCGAGCTGTGTGAGGGCCCAACGCCGCGACTGCGGGCTAGGACCTAGACGGCTCGGGCCAGGCGAACGGAGGGCCACGTCAAAAACTATGTGGCGGTGGTCGGACAACGTTACCACCTCCTCCGCCACCCGCCAGCCCGACACCATGCTGGCCACAGAAGGAGTCGCCCATGTCAGGTCCACGACCGACTCCCCCTGCCACCGAACGCAGGTGCTAACGGACCCCCGATTCAACAATCGGAGGTCAAGCGATGCCGCCCAGTCTTGTATTATCCTCCCCCTCGGCCCGTCCCGACGGTTGCCCCAAGCTCTAGAGTGAGCGTTGAAGTCCCCCAAGACGAGCACTGGACGGGGCAAGCATTTACAGCGAATGCTGCGCGCCACCCCATCCAAGTATCTCTCGAAGTCGGCGAGAGACACGTTGGGGGAGACGTAGCAGCCCACTACTGCCAGAGGTCCCCATTCCACAGCAACAAAGCCCTGCCCTCTGTCCAACAGTGAGCAGGGCGGCCCACCTTCAACCCCAGCCCAATAGATGGCGACGGAGTCCCCGGCGTCCCCGAACCAGCGAGGATGTTCCTGGACGACGTAGGGCTCCGCCACAACCGCCAAGGCAACTGACCACTCCGCAACAGTTTGCAGCAGTAGATTCTGCGCGTTGCGGCAGTGGTTCAGGTTGCCCTGAAGGACTCTTAGGGCTGGGAATGTGTCGTATCCATTGCCTCCGGTGGGCCTGCGACCAATGGTGCTGGCGCAATCGTCTCCTGCCCATTGGCAGAGGCAGAGGGAGCTCGCTTCCCCCTCTTACCTTTCTGGGCAGCGCATGACTTGCTGCCCAGCCTATGCCCTGCAGGCAGTCCGAAGTCCGCGCATAGCGGACAACTCTGCGACTGCGCCGTACACTGCCTCGCCTTGTGGCCCTGGCTGCCACAAGCGAAGCAGAGGTCGCTTCTGTCAACCCCCCCATGGGTGGCGCAGCGGAGGCGCACGTGCCCGAGTTCAAGGCATCGGTAACATTGCAACGGTCGTGCTGCCAATGCCTCGACCCTGGCCGACACCCACCCCACACAGACACGTGAGGCGGACACCACCTTTTTTGCTACCTCCAGTGGGCAGCGCACCCAGACGGTGCCCAAGGACACGGATGAACGGCGAATTTCGCCCACCCTTACTTCCTCGGGCTGACAGCCACCCACCGTCGCGATGGCATCAGCCACCTCCTTAGGCGTGACGGCGTCGTCCAGGTCGCGTACCCTCATCTCCGCCGTCTTAATTGGCCGTGCGATCCGCACGGCAAAGACGGGGGAGAGCACCTCCCGCATACGGTGCGCCAGGCTGTCAGCCTTGGCGCTGCAGTCTTCACCAGCGACGGACAGGACCATTCCGCCGCTGGCCACCCTCTTCATGGTCACCGTGTCGGGACCGATGCCAAGGTCAGCGAGCTTTATGCTCTTTCTGGCCTCGGCCATTACCTCACCCAACCGGCTGTCAGGTGAGCCCTCCGGCACGGTGACCGTGATGGCAGCCGTTGCGGGAACCCTGGGGAGGTTGACCTTCCCCCTTCCTTTGCCCCTCCTTTTACCCCTCCCTCCCTTGGGAGATGATGGTTGCGTGCCCTGCACAGCAGCGGCTCCCTGGGCCTTAGGGGGTTGGGGCTTCTTCTTCTTTCTTCCTGCCACAGTGGACCACAACTCAGTCGTCTCCTCTATGGCCTGTGTGTCCGTTAGCACAGTTGCCGCTGGTACAGTGGGTGCCGCAGTTGCAGCAGGCACCGCTGGCAGGTCGGCCACTCCAGCGACTTTTGCTGCGTTGCGGCCCTTCTTCTTCACCTGCTTCTGAGGAGTCGCAGGGGAAGAGTCCTGCCCATTGACTGACGCTGCCGCAGCAGTCGTCTGGGTGGCAGTATCGGGCCGCAGACGCCGCAAATCAGCTGCAAGTGGCGGGCGCAATCGCTGCTCCGGCGGGAGCCGCTCCGCTAAGGCCGCCAGCTTGGCGTCCATCATCCTCCCAACTTCCAGGACGATGGACCGCCGAAATTCGGCCTCTGCATCCGACGGCAAGAACGCCGGAGTGACAGCTCTACTGGCGCCAATAGTTGCACCCCCCTGACGACGAAGGAGACCCACCTCCGTCGTCAGTTTCTCAATCTGTGCCGAGAGGCTGGCGAGTTGAGAGCGCAGCTCCGCGTTCTCCCTCTCCAGCCTGTCGACGTCCGACTCCTTTCGGGCCATTCTTTTGGCATCGGGGGAGGACCCCACAGACGCCTTCGGTAGAGTCCGCTTGCGGCCCTCACCACCCAACACCATGTTGAGTGAGGCGTGCGAACTCCGAGGATCCAAAGATTCCTCAGAGTCGCTAACCCCACCCGACGGCAACGGCGTGCCCGGACGTGACAGCGATGCGACCGCACGCTGCGCACGCGCGTTGGCGCGCAAGTTACGCGCACTACGCGTCCTGGCACCCGAACCAGACACGGAGCCGGCATCCGACCCCACGTCCATCTGAACGCTGTCAGACGCCGACAGCGAGAGTTGAAAATCCTACGGGCACTCATGGGGTACCACTCCAACCAACCAATAAAGGCAAGCCAGAGACGAGGCCCTGACCGACTCTCTGGAGCATTCGGGTACGCAGTGTCGCCACTCACATTCAGCTCGCCACAAACTGCCCTGCGTTCTGTAAGCTACTTAATATACTTTTTTTTTTCTTATGATATCCTTTTTTTTTATATCAGAAGGTAGGAAGAAATCAAGCAGCTACTTTAATCTGCCCTCCAGGATTACCTTATCCCATGGTGAGATAACGTTTGCCCAGAGGGGTGCAATATTGTTATTATTATAATGTCCCATTGTTGGGAAAGTCGTCCAGTTATGTCTGTGTTATTGGCCTCTTGACGTCACTGTTTATTGAAGGCGTCAAGTTCATCCTGCCATCTGTGCCGTGGTCTACCACGGTGTCCTTTCCCAGTTATAGGTAACCAAGCTGTTGTAATCTTGGCCTATAAGTTAAATGGTATGCGATAAAGATAGCTCAGTTCTACTTCAGTTTGAAAGTAGAAGAAAGTCAGATTTATTTGATCACAACACAGAGGCACAAAAAAAAACAGAGCAACAGATACAGTATAAAAAATTAAAAAGAGCAAACCGCTAAAACTACAATAAACCTTAGGTGGGTGACATACCTTGAATACATATAAATGATATGTGTCTCACAGTTGGACCAAATAGGAGTCCAGATCAGCTTCATGCCAGGCACAAGTGCCAGACGCTGGTTTTCATCTGGAACCTAATGTACACCACGGATGTCAATGTCATGTTTGACTTATTTTGTGTGTTATTATGTGCAGTAATGGTGTGTGTAATGCCAATGAATGTTATATTGTGTAATGAGTACTATAATAATAAATAATAAATTAAGTAGAATTGTTAAAATTATCATATAAATACGCATTTCATAATATTAAGACCAATTTTTTTCAGAATCAGTACAGTAATCTCAGCTACGTCTTTAATTTGCGTTTTGGAGTGCAGTGTAATGTTTCTAATCCAATCGGTAAGTTTGAAACCTACTGAGATGCTACGTCTTTGAGTGGAAGTTAAAGACCAAGTTTGAGCGCTGTAAGTGAGTTAAGACGGGGACGTGGACCCGCTTCTCTAGGCATTCTTGTTCCATTTTGTGACTTCTTGATCCCGGAAAGAGACTATTTAGACCAATTAAATGTACTTATGGACACATTCAATGGGATTACCATCTACGTCAACCCTACTTTCAGCGCTGTTTGACCGTATATGATATGTTAAAATGTATTTTAGGATCTAATCAGTAACCATTGGGTACAATATACAAATTGTTTAAAAAAGTATCTAATCAATAAATGATTTGTATCTATTATTTTCTATGATAGAACTGTAATTTATTCTAAAAAAGCTTTAACGTTAGCAATGCAGATTTAAAACTAATTTAGTTGTAACTTGTCGTCATATCAATAAATATTAAACGCATTTATATTACAAACCTCAATTCATGAATGATGAAATAAAATTAACGAACATTACAATTCACACACAGCATTCATAAATGTGATAACCGTGATGATTAATAGAATTTGTAGTGAATGCCTTGAGAGTTAGGCTGATCCACTTACAACTCAATTCCAACATACATTCCAAGTAATTGTGAAACTAGATCTAGTCTTGCTTTGCTGCAGCAAACTTAGAAACAAGTTGAAATGTAGGTAAAATTATGATGGCTTAACATCTAAACTAAAGTATTTATATTTATATACTCTTTATGGTACATCAAAACATATTATATACAGACATTTTAGTAAGACAAACAGTACAATAGGCGGCCTTATCGCGATCCGCAATCTCATCCAGGCAAAGACGCCGCTATGGCAAACATCTTTCGTATACGTAACTGTGTAGTCCAAGAAAGGTATCGATGAGTATCCCCGAGTTCTTGACTTTACTGCTGACAGGAATATTAAAATCATCAATATAAACTTGGGGAATTGCCAACCAATCAACTCTAGAAACAATCCTGGAACAGCCCACTACAATGACTTGTGTCTTTCTAGGATTGACCTTAATTCCATATTTCTTGCTCCAGTCACTTATTCAGGCAAGATCCAAGTTTATTGTAGTAATAGATTCAGTCAGGTTTCTAAGAGGAGCTTTACAATAAATTTGAATATCATCTGCATAAAGATGGTAGAAGGATAATAGATAATCAGAAATAGATATAATAAAAATTGCGAATAGTAATGAGGATAAAACGCTACTCACTGATATACCGAGAGTACTGCACCAAGAAGACGAGATGACTTCAATGCAAATGCGTTGTCAGCGACCAATCAGGTAACTATGAACCCAATCAACTGCCGATGGAGATATGTTAAGCGAGCATAGTATGCCAAGAAAAGTATCGAAATCCATGGTCTTGAAAGCATTGCTACTATCTATGCATGCAATGCAAGAACCGTTATAATTTCAATTTCCAAGTCTGACCTGATATCATCGGTAACATTAACAAGGGCTGTTGTAGTGCTATGCCCAGAATGAAAACCAGATTGAAAGGAGTTGAGGACGTTATCTTTTGACAGAAAAGTCCTGAGTTGATTTTGGCTAAGGCGTTCGAGGACAAAGGAACGGTAATACGGAAATAGGACGATATTCAGAAAAAGAGACAGGATTTAATGTTTTGGAATGTACCGTTTTAGTTTAGTTGCAATTCTCTCAAGACAAATGAAAGCTTAAGCTTTTGCATGTTTGATTCCCACTGACATTAAGCTAGTGGGATTTACTGTTTAAGTTGTAAAATTACCAACTGATTTCAATCTATTAAACCGAAGCCACAACCTCAATAATTCACGAATGGTATCGATTATAAAGCCACAAAAAACATGACACAAGATAAATGATAATTATTGTATTAGACTCGATCAATACAGAACTTATAACAACGGAAATTACTCATACAGCTCTACAAGGTTTTTTAACAATGTCTTTACTTCACCTTAGAACGGTTCATAGTAACTTTTTTGTTAAACAACTTTGTGACGAGAAGAGTAAGTAATTTTCCTGGTGGTAAGCGTCATGCCTGACCATAACAATTAGAATGCTACCCAGGAATAGTCCTGCATAGTATCACACTGCACTTGTCACCTCGAGACGTGAAGTTATTTAGTCTCCGTGAGAGACTTTAATTAGCTACAATGCCCTTCTAACTGGAGCACAGTAATGTCTAAAGTTTAAACACTACTGCTTAGCCGCGAATATCTGACACTGGGGTAGTACCTATCAAGCCAGCCTCTTGCAATAAGAGACCTACCACCAGTAAAGTGATAAAGTAAGTACTGACTCATACATTCTAGTAGGTTTACGGCCAAATACTCAAACGCCATTTATAGTTAAGTCCCCGCTTAAACAATTTGAGACTTAACGTTAAATGGAATTTGAGTATTCGGCCGTTATACACCGGAAATACACTACTTACTTTCCCCAGGCTAAAGTCAATTTTGTAATAAGTTTGAGATCCAGGGAAGTGCAATTGCACTGTAAAAGGCATAATAAAAGTTTTAAATAAGCGGTTACTTGACTTTTTCTTTCTAAATATGAATTATTTAAATGTTCATGAATAAAGGTTTTGATTGATTGATTAAGATGGGTAATCTGGGACCGATTGTAGTTGCTGTAGCTCAACCAGTCATACTCTTTCTGATACGTGTCTAGATGAGTAAAGAAAGGTAACTTCGAAGTTGGACTAATCTACTCGATTGCCATTTAATAGCGAGCTTCCATTAACTCAATCAGCCAAATACCTAAACAATAACAATGTGGATCTATCAGGCAACTATAGAAACGGGTCGGGTGTGGCCAACTAGTTCGCTAATTGAAATGAACAAAGTTTGTCATTGTTCCTTTTGTTTGTTTGTCCTACTGTTCGGTGCCTACGGATGTTAGATAGTGACAGTGTATTACTGTCAATGGTTGAATTAGAGTCAAGTGTTGTCGGGAAGCTTTACGAAATCATTATCGAAAGTAATATACAGGAAGCTGATTTAATTACCTTAACAAAAACAATGCGGTAGAGAACTATTACCATTATTATTAAAAAGAAACTTTAAGACTTAACAATCAAAAATACGTCTCATGTGCTTAATATCTATCCAAAACACTTGCACATTGCATAAGCAACCTTTTTGTACGAACGGAGATGTTTGGTATCTATAATCAGGTCGTTTAAGATAGGTGCATAAGCCCGTTGACCGCCAGTTGTCACAACTGGCTCTGGGTAGGAAAAAAAATAGTTGTTTAATTAAAGTTATTTTTACTCGTCCCAAATGAATATGTACAGGATCCTAGACTGAATCCTTGGTTTAATACTAACTTTTCCGGGGCCTATTAATTTTATAGCCCAAAATGGAGGTAAAATCTTGGTGGTAAATTAACTATTTTCGGCAATAAAAGATTTTTTTTCTGGTGCTCAGATAACATAAGCCATTATGAACAAAGTCCAATAATAGCTATTGTGTATAATTATGAACATTTTTAATGCAGATTGAAAATGTCAGTGCTGTATTTGTAATTCTACATGTATCATCAAATATGCGGAATTGGATACCTACTAATGTCGACCAAACGAAACTTTACAAAATAAATGTCGTTTGACAAAAGATTGGTCGGCAGCAAATCGGAAATTAAATTAGCGTTTTCGTTTTATGAGTTCTTAAATTGGCGAATAATTTTTTTACTACAGTTTGCACAAATAGTTTTTCAACATTACCGACTATGGTACGTTGACGTGGTATGTTGACGGCACGGTTGGTGCAGTGGCTGATACAGTCGGCTGCTGCGCTCCGGGTCGTGGGTTCGATTCCCACACGGAACAAATATTTTATTAATATTACGTTTTGATTGCCATTGTGTACGAGTCTAAAATAAAACATATAATTTATTTCTTTCTTTCTTGTCTACAGATGTTTTGGCTCAGAGCTCTCCATGATATAGGAGAAATAAGATTGTACCACTTAACAAAATGTAAGAGCAAGAAGAAGTTTGTTTGTTTACATATAACGTACCAAACATTAGAACCGATTCTGAAATTTCGTTCATCTCTAGGTAAACAATTACAGATAGCCATAGGCTATGAACGAAGTAAGGGTCGGTATTAAATTATATGGTTATTTCACGATGCAACAGTTCACACAACAAAGCCATAGGCATTGATGTATATATGTTACTATCGTAACATAGGGATCTCACAGCTAATACATAACGGTGCTATTTACATTTATGGAGGCAGACATTTTAATCCAAGTAAGATCAAAGGAGCGATCGCCATTGGAGCAGAGGAGTCCTCGAGTTGGCAAACGTAGTTTGCCACAGTTCAGTGCGGCATCCAACCAGATGGACCAACGTGAAAGAGGTTGATTGGATAGATTGGATGCAGAAGATGAGGACCGGGTGTTGTGGTGCAGCTTAGGAGAGGGTTATGTCCAGCAGTGGACTATGAGTTGGCAAGTTGGCTGAAATGATTATGAACTAAATTTTGTCAGCGAAGCAACCTGCACTCGCCGAATCTGACTTAATTAATTTATCAACGTTAAAAACGAACCCACAATTTTACATACACATGTAGAGGTATGCTATTAGTGTGAGTTCGTAATTCACTCATTAATTACCCTAGTTGTGTGGCCACAATCAATTTTGTTCCGAATGTTATCATAGATGAAACAGTTTATTTGGTCGAGTGCGGTTTGCGGGAAAATCAGTGTCGATTTTGTGAAATGAGCGTTTTATTATTGACAAGGCAATGTTTATTTGGAGATAGAGAATGTGATGTTTTAATGTACTTTAAGTGGCAGTAGTACAATGACTGGTAGCTGTTGGTGTGCCGATCGAGATGTTCTCACTATGAATTGAAACCATCACAAAAAGCACCTGTTAGCAGACATACATCTTACACACGCAAATACCTCAACTCGGAACAACTGATTGGAAGCCAGACAAATACTTGCTCCATGCGAAAATCAAACCTGCAACACTTAGCACAGAAAGCAAAGGTATGAGTCACTGTGCCAAAAGAGCCATCACATATAGAAATATTCTTCGGTGACTCGCTTTTGAATGGTAAAACAGCAGGTTATCGATCAATCGTGGTGAGTTTCGGATAGCTTCTGCAAGGAGTATGTGGCGTTATCAAATTGTTCCCGTTTTAAGAAGTTTCTTCAATGGTTAAGCTTCCCTGTCAGATGGTTTGCAAACGCTGTGTGCTCTCTGTAGCAAAAATTTGCCACAGTAGTTAACTGACAAGGATAGTGGTGTGATTCACCGTTAAGGATTTTTTTTAAACATTACCCCACACTAGGATTTCTCCTGTTTCGTGGGTGCGTTTACAGACATAAATTTCACACACAATACACCCAGACCCGGAACAACTATCTGCAGATCATACAAATATTTGTTCCGTGCGGGAATCGAACCCACGACCCGGGGCGCAGCAGTCGACTGTATCAGCCACTGCACCAACCGTGCCGTCAGGTACCTATCTGTATAGGTAAGCTTTTTATATACGGTGTGACTAATGGAATGGTCAGGATTATAGATTTGTGATATGGAGAAGTATGTCAAGAAAGCATAAAAACTTGCGACCTGCCAATTCAATACTAAACTGTAAACTGTGTACTAAATTTATGTTTTAATAATGCAGAGACTTGTGAGGCAAAATGGTAAAAGTATCATCTACGTACGTTTGGAAATCTTCGGTATAGCTGGGCTGTCATCAGCGCTTACTCCTCAATGTCTTCCATGAAAATATTGGTGACGGTGAACCCATGGCTACATTGTCAGTTTGTAGGTAAAACTGGTTGTTTCATAACATGTAACCGTTGGTAAATCAAGGTTCGAACAACTGTGCATAATGTTGAGGCATATCATGCTCATTTAACCATTTCATGTCAACATCCAGGCAGTATTTTACTGGTAAATAGGTTTTGCGCAGGATGTAATAAGTGATTTCACGTTCAATTATAAGGTGTTTCTAACTTCGTTCAGAAATTATTTCGATACACAAAGCCGTCACTTACAGTATTTAGAGATTTTTCAGTGTGGTATGAAGTTCGGAACTTTATTGTTTTACTAACAGGACACACTGCCATTCTATTTTCCAAGCGTGGGGATTATTGCAATAATCATCTACTCCCATTCATTGCAGCTGTGACTTTGGAGTTCCAGACTCAACAGTGAACCGTTTTGGTCTGAAGATAATCATGATTTTCTGTTTTAGCCTCTAATCTGTCTCTCCCGAGGAGTTGGAAATATAAAAGGTGGCCTGTTCAACGTTATGGATCACACTACCTAATTCATCATAATTAAGAGCTAAACGCTATATGGGACAATACAAAGTGATCAATCTTGGTTTAAAACCCCTGCACTCCTCGGAAAATACACAAAGCCTTCGGTCCCGGTTGTCATACAAACCTATGGCAATCATTACCAGCTATCAGAAACCCTGAAGTCTGGCTGGCTTAACTTAACCAAACAGTCCAGTAATTGGCTTCTTTCTTTCTTTTTCATTTGTCAGAGATCTATTTGTGTTATAGTTGTTCGAGCCGCCCAAACGCCTCCGACTTGACTTAAGTCACTGCCTGCTACTAAGTGACTGTGGTCTAATGACAACCGGGACTGACTATTTTACGAGACATTTGAAGCACGGGTAGTTCAGATACCACTATGCGGTCACCCATCTAAAGTCTGACAATGCCAAGCGTTATTTAAGCTCACCGGTCGTTTACGGATCAATGAGTGCAACTGGCTAGGATGTTGATGTTGTAATTGGATTGCATCGAAAAACTACTCCGTGTAGTTTTCGGATTAAGAATAAACCACCCCTCCATCTCTTCCCGTGGATTCATAAAAGGCGACTAAGGTTATAAGGTGGAACAGTAGACAGTAGTATACTGCTCTCACCAACGTACCTACCAAGCGTGAAATTACTGGTAAATTCACTCCAAAACCACGACGCAATTGTGGAAATCTTTAGTGTTTTTTCTCAGCAATAAACATCTAGTTAGACTGGTGGCAGCTCTCTACAATAGAAAAGACTAGGCAGTTTTATTAATAACGCGCATCCATCACAAGATTACGACTCCGTTTATTTTTCTTTATTTCCATATAGAAAAAAATTATATTGTTTGTCAAATAATACTTTGTATTACGATAACTGTAGTGAGCTCCTGTTTAATTTACAAAGGCCCTGATTGGTTGCGCGATGCATTAATTCGGGTGTAATTAAATTTAATTCGTTATTGCTTTTGCATGTTGCATTTCAATTAATCCTCATAATCAAAACCAGAACCAACCTTGTCCACTTCTTGATAGTAGCTTCTTTTCTCATATCCTTTGTCAAAGGTTCTTTACAATATTCATAAAAAGAAAACACTTCTGAGTTATTTGACTTGAGTTTTCCGAGTTTAGATTAGAGAGAAATTTCCTTGCAATAAATAGGCTACCCGTCTCTACCCATCGGTTTCGTAAAAGGTGACTAAGTTTCAACACACCAAGAAGATGGGTAGGATGCTGCTGCCGATCCTCTTGGTGTCAACCCTTAGTCGCCATATTCAAGTTAAGTAATTCAGAAGTGCGTTCGTTGTTATTAACCTCAAAGTAACACACGTAAACAATATACATTACGATGGAATGACAATATCATGTTAAAAGTTATTAATTACAACAGAATTTATTCAAAGCGACAATTATGTTTAATTTCGCTGCAGTTAAAACCTAATGGATAAACCACAGTAATAATAATATCAGCTAGTAACTGTCTCACTGCAGTGCAAACGCTTCTTATCTAGAGAATATATTTATAAAAACAAATATCATAGAAAGTAGTATTGATTACCAAGCTTGCCACT
This sequence comes from Diloba caeruleocephala, assembly GCA_947459985.1. Classification (NCBI taxonomy): domain Eukaryota; kingdom Metazoa; phylum Arthropoda; class Insecta; order Lepidoptera; family Noctuidae; genus Diloba; species Diloba caeruleocephala. Next base: position 18,170,968 of record OX381615.1, read on the forward strand.
GCGTCATAGCGATTTCAGACCATTAGGATGTTTCCTTCACCGTTAATGTTAGTTGTGTCTTAAATTAACCTAGAAAGTACATTCATATGTACTTTCTTGGTTAATTTAAGACGAAAAATTTATAGAAAATGGTACATTGATACATAACAGGCTGTGCACCCGCAAGCTAGTACTTAAAGAAGGAAGTCCGTGAGCTTCTGACCCACCAGAAAATTCAAGCAAAAGAACACAAAGTCTTATATCGTATCTTTAGATAGATAAAATGTTTATTCAGTGCAACAAAAAAAACGCCAACAGAATAAAGAATTTAACGGCCAGAAATAGTCAGTTTTGGGATGGCCAGCGTCAGCAATTTATTGGTTCCTGTTCCAGATAGCAGCCTTTTTATTGACAGAATGGAATTCTGAATTTAAATCAATTAATAGTCAACTATTCGTCGTCTATAATATGAACTAGAATGCGAGTTCAGGCCGTTACACTCGGAGGTCACTACGAATTTTACATTTCATTTAGTATTTTTAACTTTTCGTAACTAAGGAATATCCAGAATTCTGAATTACCCACAAACCATAGGGGACTCGACGAGCGCGATGCGGTTGTTACTTTAACGGTTCTTCGTCGCGTCGCAGTTTGCTGTACAAAATAGCGTTACATTCAGTGTGTGGTGCTCTAGAATGTCAGGTTGAATTACGACGGAAATGACTAATCTATCTTACACAATATATTTAGATTTTAAGTTTTTGAACTTGGCCTTCTTTTGTATTAAGATCACACTTTTACACAAAAACAGACAAATCCTCAGTCACAATGGATTAGATTGCTTATTTATTTCGGCCGTTAGTGAACTTCGTGAGATTAGTTTTAAACGGATAGGTTCTTTACAATTTATCAGTGACATTAAAAATATTTACAGTATAAAGAACCATAGACGGAAGGTTTAAAAAACATCAAAATAAAACAGGATTCTTAGGTTCTTTTTTGTACTACTATTGACGGGACAAGCAAGCCATTCACCTGGTGGTAATCATTGTACCACACCGCGCTCGTCATCACAAGACATTCGTTAATCATTTTCTTATTTCAATAATTTATGACCTACGCAGCATACACGTGTCGACACTAACATTTCGACTAGTCCACAAGTTTAAAGTCGCTCAACGAGCTATGGAACGTGCTATGCTTGGAGTCTCTCTAAAGGATAGGATATAAGTATAGACATAACACACCGAATTAGCAAGTTGAAGTGGCAGTGAGCTGATCACGTCTGTCATAGGACCGATGGCCGATGGAGCAGACGAGTCCTAGTTTGGAGACTGCGTATGGGTCAACGTAGTGTGGGACGCCCACTAGCCAGATGGACGGACGACCTGAAGAATGTTGCTAGTTCCGGCTGGATGCGGAATGCTTATAACCGGGTGTTGTGGCTCACCCTAGAATAACCCTATATCCAGCAGTGGACCGATGTAGGCTGATGATGGTGATGGCAGTGACCTTCAAACCGGAACATACTAATGTCAAAACATTAAAAACGACTGCTTGTCGACTAATAGCTATCACTGGTTGGAGGTCTCTTATTGCAATTTATGTTCACATCAGGGGTGCAATTCCTTAAGTTCAAACATCATACATTTAGTTCGCTGCATCTTAAAAAAAAATCGTCTGTAAGTGCTCAGTTCTCTTCCAAACCACCCCTGCTGACCACGCTTTATTCTAGGCATTACTTACATTGATTTACTCCAAAGAAAAAGGGATACAGTGAAATAACAAAGTGAGTCAAAATTGGGACCAATACAAACGAGCTCTCATAGTTTGTGAAGTACACAACACTAGGGATTTAGGTAAACAAAACTTATGCGTAAATCCTTACCACTCACCCACATACACCCGAAATGTCAATAAAATACACAACCTATTGACGAATACCTATGTACACTATCCATCTGTATAGCCAGCAGTTTAAAGCGCGCAGTTGTCCCCATCCCCCGGGGATACATTTCTAGTAGAAAGTACAGACTTTGTGCCTTACATTCCCAGAAGAGACGGTTTTATTCAGACTGTCGAGTGAAAGTCTTCGAACTTCAATTGGATATCTTGTTACGCGAAATTGTAAAAAGCTATTTTTCTTTGTTATTAAAATAGGAGCTTCGTGTTTCGTTTATTTAGTAAGTGGATGGCAGTATTATTGCGTTATGTTATTCATTTTATTGTTAGTAAAATATGTTTATAGTGATAACAATAATAAAAAAATAATATGTGTAACAGAACTTCATTTATAGGTGGAAAGAAAGACTCAGTTTTTTCCGTTTTTCATAGTATTACATCCATTTAGCACCCACTACAATAGATATTATTCTTGCTGTTTCCATAAGTCCAACTCCATTTCGACCTTAACTTGCCGACCATCAGGCAATTTATGAAACAAGCGTCCAAACGCTATCTCGATTCTGCCCTGTCCCACCCAAATCCCCTTGTGGTATCAGCCGCCGACTACGAACCCTCCCGTATCAGTAGAGTACGCCGCCCGAGGCACGTTCTGGTCGATCCAGACGATAAAATCACGTTAGATCACATGAAGAGACTCGCGTTGTCTCGTTCACTGAACACCCGACCGTTGTACCGCCCTCGCCGCCGAGGATGCCCGCCTCACCGACGTCGCGGAGGCCTATCGCCGCGTCACCTTCCCGTTCAAGTTAGCACTTCTCCCTCCCGTCTCTTGCTCGCGCCGGCCCGTGCCGAGCCTGTAGCTTTAAATGTCCCTTAATACAATTTAAATAATACCGATCCAGCTGTCCCCAAAACAATAGCTTGATATCCCCAGCAACGCCCTAAGCCGAGGTCCGTGTCCCGCAGGGGGCGCCCTTAGCGAAAGTTGCTTAGTTTTTAATAATTAATTTAAGCCTGGCTGGAGGCCTCTTTTGGCTTCGCCAGCAAATGACCGGTTAAGCAACCACATTTCCCAGAAATGTATGCGAGAAGCCCAACAAAAAAAAAAAAAAAAAAAAAATTAGTCCAATAGATTCACACCTCTGGGGACAACCCGAGACTGCATTTAATTGCGCAGCCATAGAGAGTCACTGGTTAGTGTCCCATTACATTTTGGATTAAAATTCTCTAAAGGGCCTCTGCGTGTTGTATCCATGTCCCACGTAAGCCTATCAGAGGCTAGTAACCCGTGAATAGAGAATAGATGTGTAAAAATAAATTGTATAAATAATAAATAACTGTTTATTGGTATTAATTCTATTTTGTTTTATAAGTTTATATTATGTAGGTGTAATTTCTTGAACGATTAGATAGTTATGATTTTTTGGAATGTGTTTTTTACCGGTAGGAATATGTACTTGATCCGTGTGGTATCTGGATTAAGAATTTAGCACCACTCCCACGTCGATGTCATAAAAGGCGACTAAAGGCCTTTAAACCAGAGGGGCGGGCAGCAGCGTCCTTTCCATAGATTATACACTTATACTGATAGTCCTTTCTGTGGAATAGTAGCCATACTGCGCTCACTGACCCGCTTGCCAAGCGTGATGAGTACCTACTAACGATTTCCTCCCAAACTGATGACATAGTTTTGAAAATCTTCCCCCATAGATTTTCAAAACTACGGGTACTACGGTTTTTGTTCAGCAGTGGACGTCCTGTGGGTGGTATGATGATGAATGTGGGCTGTTTCAGATCGACATAAGCTATTTATTACGCCGGCTCGAGCGTTTCTGATAAACGCCAATGTATGCAACCTATGATTTCTCCTGTATCGTGGGTAGAGTTTACAGACATTTATCTCACATGCACGAACACCCAAACACGAAACAACAATCTGTAAATCATACACATAAATAGATCATACAAATATATGTATAGTGTGATGAATCCGCGACACGTGGCGCAGAAAGCTAATCCCTTAGCAACTGCGGCAACTGTGCTCTCTTTGTATTTTCTTTTAGTGTGTATTTAAGTATCTCTACTCTAGTATACAGGAGTATCAGAATGTTTCGCTCATGATAAATTATAACGCGCCCAAAACCTTGAAATCTCTTAAGTAATCTAGTACATACGTAAATGAAACTATATGGAGCCCTGATTCAACACACATCCTGCTACACGTAATTAATTGAGTATACTCGATGACCCGGCTAGGTTCAGATGTTCATTTCCGAAAACTAATTGCTTGTACCGTCTTTGAATTAATTCGTTTAACACGTATCTATGAGGAGTATGCGTTGGAGGGTTGATATGAGGTAAATGGGGAAATGTTAACAGTACACATCTTATAAAAGAATAATTTTAAAAACACAGCGTGTTTTTTTTTTTTTTTTATGGCCACCTTTGTATCAGAGCTTTAAATCCGCCCAAAGATGACTTAGCTTAACGACTGCGGTGCAATGACAACAACCACGCACGGAGACGCTCAGCTCAAATACCCCAGCGATTCATACCTCCAAAGAATTTCTATGACTTGGGCAAGACAAATATGTGGTCAACTTTCGCTACATTCATGAATATCGCTCGAAAATTGAGTAAATTTTTTGCCTGATGCCTGAAGCCTTTGCCATGTTTTTTTTCTTATTGGACACATGTTTTATAACTGTAAAGGAGTATTACTACAGGATAGGCCCACTCTTCTACAACGTCTTGAAAATGATATTAAATTGATAGCCCTGGTGGTTTTCTTTAATGATTTTTTCATTGAGCACCATGCGAAGTGATTGAAAAATACTCTAAATTGGTAATAGTTTTAGAACCGTAAAAAATTGCACCGACATTTTTAGGGTTAAAAAGTTTGGAAATTACCTTGCCCCAATAGGACCAAATCGGAAAATATTTTCTGTGATATCCTGTATATTGTACAGTTTTAGTTGTTATATGTTATAAAATAGATTAGAAACGATTGATTTCAATTTAATAATTTACTGATACAACTTTAGATACGTTTACATGGCAAAAATAAAAATAGGAAAACTGTAGTTTGTTATAATTTATTTAAATCTCATCGTCGCAGGATCTACACATCAGAGATAATTAAATAATCTCTACGTTAACATTGGTTTACATTGTAAAGTCGTGGCTATTGTTAAATGGTAATAAAAGCACTCAATATGTGAAACCATTATGGTGAATATAAATACGAAATTCCATATATTAAAACCGTAATAAATACACAATTAATGTATATAATCAGCGATAACATCAGAATAAACTATAAACAAGTCTCGTTTACTATTCAGTGGCGAAATATTGAACGTTTCTACCTTACTGTTTTACCCAGAAAATCAGGTGGAAAATGCCCATTTTAAATTGACCTCCGACTGGCACATACTTCTCTTACGTAAAAAAATACGCTGTTGAGGTAAAAAGGGTCAAGTTGTATTGGCTTTGTTTTCTTCGACGTCCACGCTTATTGGATTGGTAAAGTATATAATAAAATAGATCGTAAACGAAACAGATTATTTTCAGGCTTCGGAATATAATATAAACAGAACTTTAAAAAGAAAGTTCAAATATTTTCGTTCGAGTGAGAATTAATATAATATAAGTTTCAGAACTAAAAATATAAAAAGCAGATTGAGAGAAGGCTTGGGATCATCTATTCCTTCTCAAAATTTGCTTTTCTTATCAGCCTTATAATAACCTAGAAATAAGTACAGCCAAAAACCATTAGATACTTAGGGTATACACTTAGCTTTGGTGGTAATAGAAGTGTCTAACGGCGTAATATTGGGGAAACTCCGTGTCTTCAAGACGCGCGATGGTGATAATGGTGCTTATAGCTCATGATACCCAGAGCCACTCTTTAGCCGGTGTTGCTCCCTGTCTCCTGTAGTGGTGGCCATTTAGGTGACCCGTCTTATGAGTGGCGTGTTACCGTCTGCCACAGAACTGCATTTAAAGGTGCAAAGTTAGAAGTCCTTGTTCCCATTTAAAAAAAAATGCTATCTATATATGTGTGAAGTGTAACATGTTATTATGATAATAGACCTTATAATCAGTTTAGTTTCCATCTCCATAATAGTTTTATAACTTTGGGGACAATCCGAGATTGCGTTTTTATATTGCAGCCAGAGACCTCGGTTAGTGTCCCATTAAATTTAAGATTTAAATTCTCTAAAGGGCCTCTGCGTGTTGGACCCAAGTCCCCGCATAATAATCCTATCAAAAGACCGAGTGCCTCCTTGCAGAGCAGTAACCCGTAAAAAGAGAGTAATAAAAATATTTGCTGAGTCAAGACGTTTCACAACATAAATTAGTAAGACTTAAAACTTTTTCAAATTCATTGTGATATAAAAAGAAAAATGGAGCATCTGCAGCTGAACTAGACGTAGCACTGTACCTCACAGAATATTGGTATGATAATAGTTAGCCGTAGTTGGATTTGTTTATTGTTCAATATACAAATGTAACGTATAAAAGCAAAATGGTTTGCGAGTGGAGACCGCGCACCTAGAAAATACTGCGTGGGATGGCTTCGAGATGGATAGATAACTTAGTGAAGGTGGCTGAGTGGCGGAATGCGGCCGGGATGTATCATTGTGAAATCTAGCGTTTATCCAGCAGTGGATGTTAACTAAATTGCTTAACTAAATGAGCAAATACATCTACTCATTGCTATTGGAGATCGTACATACTTCAACAAACTTTTATGGGTGGTGCAAATTCAGAATGATATGCATTCAAAGATGATTTGAATGCTAATGTATATACCATCCCTGAGAGTGTTGGTGTCAGGCAAGTGACTGACAGTTACCTTTTGCTAATAATGTTGCAATATGACTAATAGATTGGGCTAACCTATAACTAGGGAACAGGGCAGGGAGAAGAAGAAGAAATGCTGATATCGTTACAGTATATACTATAATAAAATACATTGAATATTTTTTGAAAAAAAATCTCTGCTGCATGCTCCAGGAACGAGAGTGATGCCAAAACTTTCTGTCTATTTGTCTTTTTCTATGTTTGATGAGAACGCTAAAACAACAGTACAGAATTAGTTGAAATTTGACAAAAATGTCCGTTAATATCCAAGGAGGTATATATATAGAATTACAAATTACAACGCTTTTGTACATGGGAGGTGAGTAGTATAACAATATGCTTACAAAGTTTTGTTATACAGCGAATATTATACTTGCATACATTTCCGGGAAATGTGGTTGCTTAACCGGTCATTTCTGGCGAAGCCAAAAGAGGCCACCAGCCAGGCTTAAAATTAATATTAAAAACTAAGCAACTTGCGCTAAGGGTGCCCCCTGCGGGACACGGACTTCGGCTCAGGGCGTTGCTGGGGATAACAAGCTATTGTTTTGGGAACAGCTGGATTGGTATTATTTATATTGTATTAGGGGACATTTAAAATTACACGCTCGGCACGGGCGCACGCAAGAGACGGGTGGGAGAAGTAGTAACTTGAACGGGATGGTGACGCAGCAATAGGCCTCGGCGATGGAGATCAGGCGGGCATCCTTGGCGGTGAGGGCGGTAAAACAGTCGGGTGTTAAGTGAATAAAACAACGCGAGTCTTTTCATGTAATCTACGGTGATTACATCGTCTGGGTCGACCAGAACTGCCTCGGGCGGCGTACCTTACTAATACGGGAGTGCCACTGCCCGGTACCAAAACATGGCAACAAGGCATTGGTGGTTTTGGGCTACCTAAACCCAAAATCACCATGCCTGAAATAGACATATTACCGCAAATCCACGCTCTTTCCTAAAATTTTGCAGCAAAGCGTTACAAATAATAATTTCCAGGCAATTTATATTGGCTGTATAGTTATAGCGAAAGTTAATCTCGTTAAACACACTGTTTGATTATAGCACGTTGCACAAACTAATCCATCATAAGCTGGACCATTATAGACAGCATAGAATATTTATTACCTTTTGAATATTCTCGGGTGAAAATCGTGCGGCTTTGTGTAATGCTTCCATACATTTATTATCCTATTCATCAGATCGAATAAGTTTCAAGCGCTTAAAATTCTTAGTTATTTTATCATCGGCTTGGCTTATTCCCAACTGCTCAAGGTTTGGATCGGTAATACCCTGTACCTAATTTTCGAGGCAACAAGCATGGTTGTATATTTTTATTTTAGTTGTCAATCGGTACTTACCCAACAAGCAACACCTAGCAACAATCTGCTCAAAAACACTATTTTTAGGGTTCCAAACTTCCGAAGGAAAAAACGGCCGAACCCTCATAGGATCACTCGTGTGTCTGTCTGTCTGTCCATCTGTCACAGCCAATTTGCTCTGAATCTACTGAACCGATTAACTTGAAATTTGGTACACATATGGATTTCTGCGACCCAAATATATAAGTGTAACGTAAATAAATGAATTTTGAGTATGAGGATCCTTTTTGTTAAAGAATAAAGTCACGCAAACTGTACCGTGTAATAAATGAAATGAAAGGGTTCAAAGTTATTTAAGAAAATAGACAAAAACTGACCATCCCCCCCCCTTATCTACGAGGCTCAGTAAGCCTAAAATTCCCCGCCTCACTGACGTCGCGGAGGCCTATCGCCGCGTCACCTTCCCGTTCAAGTTAGCACTTCTCCCTCCCGTCTGTTGCTCGCGCCGGCCCGTGCCGAGCCTGTAGCTTTAAATGTCCCCTAATACAATTTAAATAATACCGATCCAGCTGTCCCCAAAACAATAGCTTGATATCCCCAGCAACGCCCTAAGCCGAGGTCCGTGTCCCGCAGGGGGCGCCCTTAGCGAAAGTTGCTTAGTTTTTAATATTTAATTTAAGCCTGGCTGGAGGCCTCTTTTGGCTTCGCCAGCAAATGACCGGTTAAGCAACCACATTTCCCAGAAATGTATGCGAGAAGCCCAAAAAAAAAAAAAAAAACCTAAAATTCCGAAAAAAATGTAAGTAATAACTCTTTACCTATAGATTACAGAAAAAGCTATCAGAAGTATATGTTCTTAAAATAACATATAAAACCTTTCAATATGTGCGTACAAACTTATGTTTGCGATTGGTATGTATAGGAAAACATGTTTTTCAACTACGATGTTAAGTTTGTTCTTGGGATAAGTTATTGGTACAAGAACGAATCTAACAATAGACAACATATTCAGCAATTTTGGTAACTACCCTCACCACGCGAGTTCAACTCGCACTTGCCCAGTTTTTCGTCTTTATTTGCTACAATTGTAATAATATAATTTTGTAGAAAGCCCCCATTCACAATCCAAGCTGCCTGCCCGGAGACAGTTCCTTCTCCTTAAATATGAAATAAAATGTAATATGAAGTTTATTTAAAGATAACTATTAACTGCATGCAAAGTATTTCATTTTATGTACAACTTACAATTTTTTTATACTTTACTAAAGATCTTACTACCAAAAATAAAATAAAAGCAAGATTATGTTACAAAATAAATTAATAAGATTAAAAGTTAATATTATTTCCGTTTCTTATGTGTGGTGTATGTAAGTGTGAGTGCGTACATGCATGCGCGCATGTGTGTGTGTTAATTTTACATCAGATTGCCAGCCTTTACATAGATTTACCACTCTAACTGAATCCAAACAAAATGACGGCACGGTTGGTGCAGTGGCTGATACAGTCGGCTGCTGTGCACTGGGTCGCGGGTTCGATTCCCGCACGGAACAAATATTTGTATGATCTGCAGGTAGTTGTTCCGGGTCTGGGTGTATTGTATGTGGAATTCATGTCTGTAAACGCACCCACGACACAGGAGAAATCCTAGTGTGGGGCAAAGTTTACATAAAAAAAAAAAAAAAATATGTTCGATTTGCTGAAACCACGTTCATGCTAACGCTGTGATATTATATTTCACATTGTAAAACCGCAACAACGAAATGTTCTAATTTGAAAATTACGGAGTTCTCATATAAGACCCCCCTTAGGCGGTGGTGGCGCGGTTGCGCGGTGGTCGTTGTCATGACATTATGTTGTTACTGAAGTAATATTAAGAACATATATATTAACTTCTTTTGCTTTGTATGTATTTTAGTAGTCACTAATTTTAAGCAGTAAAATTACACTTAACTCAGTAACAAACAATAGTGTTTGATCGACTGCTCCGCGACTGGTCAATTGATTATCTCCCTATATCGGCAATACCTGGTGCTTAGTACTAATAGTCACATATATGCTGACAGAATATGAAGTCTGTACATACGGAGTTTTTCTGGCTGTAGCCTTAGTCGCTTCGTTAAAACCCAAAATATCATACTTATTGAGATTGCGATTCTTATGCATAGTAAGCTTGCCAGACCGTTCTAGGAGTGAGTGATTAATGATAACTAGTGTGATCTTAGGAGGACCTAGAGCCCCCCTTCGGTGTCGATGACTTTTGACTGATCTGACTCTCCAGTGGTTTTAGTCGGTAGGAGTATTAAATAACATAACCCTTCGCCCTTCCCCAGAGAAAAGGAAGTTCATGTAGAATTTACACTGGATACCAATAAAAAAAGTATCATCAATTAATGACGTGACGCTTCGTGTATACGGAACATATCTATTTTGAATAAACTTACGGCCGAATACTCAAACGCCATTTAAAGTCCCCGCTTTGACTACTCGAGAAACCCGTTTTTGGTACAAAACCGGGTGGCTTAAATTGTTTAAGCGTTTAACTTAACGTTACATGGCGTTTCAGTATTCGGCAGTTAAAATAATAAATAATGAGCGTCACTTAATTTCCGTTGCGCAATGTCGACGACCAGTTAAGTAAGACCGGACAAGTTGACGCTAAATAGACAGAGCCTTTATTGAGTGTGCGGCTTCAAGCTGGGGATAAAAATGAGTGACAGATTGTTGAACCCCGCTACGATTACGTCACAGGCGATAGGCGCAGTACTAACAAGGCAACTGTCTAATGTGCCTAGAATGCATGTATTGATTCATGTGATCTTATGAGGACAAAGATGACCGCTCCAATGGTTTTAGCCGGTAGGAGTGGCAGGAGGCATACCCCTTCGTCCTTCCCCGGGGCGAAGCAAGTTCATGCAGAACTTCCACTGGAGACCAATAAAAAGGAGGTATTGATTCAGGCTTCTGAACAAATACGAGTATTTTGAGTGACCACAGTTCCTCACCAGCGGTCAATAAACTGCTAAACACAGGTAGATTAGTAAAGTAGTTGAAGTTGATGATGAAGAAGTTGCGTGAATTTCAGTTCACGGTGTAATTTAATTTAGTTACTTTAGGCATGCAAATTTTCATTTTAGGGATACAAGCTCAAATTACATCATTCATGTCACACACAATTTTTCTAAAATATGTGACCATTACCATCCAAAGTATTGGTCACACACATTAGTGTGAATTTGGATATACTACTTTGGATGGTGATTGGGTGTCTCATATTTTTATCAATCAATCATATCGGCCATTTATACGTCCTCTGTTGAACAAAGGCCTCCCCATACATTCCACAACTGTGTCATCATTTCGGGGGGTATTTGCCAATACTCACCACACTTGGCAGGCGGGTTGGTGAGCGCAATATGGCTACCGGTTCAAAAAAGGGACGCTGCTGCCCATCCCTCTAGTTAAAACTGTCAAGTAGTATGAGAAAATTGATATTTGAACTATCCTTTTAAAAGATTAAATTACATAGCCTAGCAGATCCTAAATAATATCACTCCGTAATAATATAGCCGATTTTGATATCGATAATACAGAGTACATGTACAATGGCACATCATTAAAACTCACTGACACAAGAATAAATTTCACAAACATATGCATTTCTGTTTCGGTGACGCCTTAAATGAGCAGTCTGTTTGTCTCATTACAGCTGAATTAAAGTCCACTGCTGGACACATGCCTCCCCCAAAGATCGCCACAACGACTGGGTGTGTTGTATGCTCATTGGGGGGTTTTGCCATAATCGCCACGCTTGGCAGGCGGGTTGGCGATCGCAGTTGAGTTGTTACTGTACTCTGATGCTGCTGCCCATCCTCCGGTTAATCCCATAATCGCCTTTTACGACACCCAAGGGATGAGATGGGTTGGTGCTATTCGTAGCCGGCACCACACGGTTTGTCTATTACTTTAGTATTATACATGATCGCTATTACAGTTTTGAATGCCGCATCCTCACCCTAAGGGCAGAGCGAAATTGTGGTCATGGCACTGTCATGCTCACAACTCAACATACACACACAAATATAGTACGTTAAATTAAAGTACTAAATCCCGCAGTTACGTGAAATAACCAAGAAAGTCAGTTCCATGAAAGAATTGTATTTCTCATTCTTCACAATTATCTGTTTTAACTTTGCCCCACACTAAGATTTCTCCTGTGTCGTGGGTGCGTTTACAGACTAAATTCCACACACAATACACCCAGACCCGGAACAACTATTTGTAGATCATACAAATATTTGTTCCGTGCGGGAATTGAACCCACGACCCGGAGCGCAGCAGCCGACTTTATCAGCCACTGCACCAACCGTGACGTCAAATCATAATCAATTATCACAGCTACAAACACCGTACAAATCTTTGCAATTAAAAAAAATATGGATACTCGTTTTTTTATGCTATTACACCTTTTGATCTTTGTTATCGTTTCCAGATTCAGAATATAGCACCACTGTATCTCCTCCCGTGGATGTTGTCAAAGGCGACTAAGGAACATATTTTTTTTATACTTTTGATTTGGGACTAACAAACAGTTACATATTAAATCTTATATACTAGCTTACAAAACAAATAATACAACTGTGCAACTCACACCGTTATCCACAGCATACAAAATAGAGTATAGTTTTGAGCAAATTGAATAAAAGAAATCTAACAATTATTATCTAATAGATGAAACGTATTTATAAGCTCTGGATGGTTCTCATGAGGCAGTTACGAAACTTATTAGCAGGCATTGCAAATATGTCCAATTCTGTAAATAGTTTATTATACTTATTACTAATACGACGCAGAGGAGCGCGGACTCCAGTGTTGGTTCGACAGGAACAAACCGCAAAAAGTGGACGTGCGCACACCTCACGTGTTATAACAGTTCTGGGAACAATGTAGTGTAATCTATTAGCTATATCTGAGCAGTCGTATCTGTGATTACTGATTACACATGTAAAGAAACATCGTTTCTAGGTATAACCTTCTGAACTTAAGGAGTCTTAAGTCACATTAGAATTTTTGAGTAAATCTTTATATTATAAGTAATACGTAGAGGGACGGGCAGTAGGGTCCCTTCTATGGAACAGTAACTATACTGCGCTCCCCAACCCGCCTGCAAAGCGTGATGAGTATTGGCAGATTCCCCACAAAATGACATGTAAAAATCGATGGGGAGGTCTTCAGCAGTAGTGAGGTGTGAGGTATGTGAGCTGTTAGAACTAGCAAATTTAAAAAAGGTATTCTATTTTAGATTTTAATCATTTCGGCCAAATGAAGTCCACTGCTGGACACAGGCCTCCCTAAAGGTGATCATTCACAACAATCGATATGGGTGTGTTGTGGGCTCATTAGGGGGTTTTTCCATAATCGCCACGCTTGGCAGACGGGTTGGCGATCGCAGTTGCGTTGTTAATGTACTCGAAGGACGCTGCTTTTAGATTTTACAGTAACATATTGAAATTACATTCCAAAATATCTTACAAATATGGTATATTGACTGCTAAATTATTCTGTTTCAGCGTATATTAATCAGCATTATAATGGATGATTGACCGTATTTCTTAAAAGGCAAAAAATTACATACTAGTGAGGAGTTCAGTCATTTTAATGATTTTCAGATAGACATATGTGATGTTCGGTTTTCCAGTTTTAACTGGTTTTCTTCCACTGTAATTAAGGAACTGAGTATAAAAACGAACAGTAGCATTGCTATGACAGACATGTCACTTATGGATGGATAAGGTGGCAAATATATGTATAATTTAACTTTTATTTTAGTTAAATTGTAATGTCTGATTTTGGATGTAACCTGAATAATGTATTTAATTTAATTTAACGAGGCACTCATAGACCTTAAAATGTTGTGTTTAAGTCCCTAAAATACGGGCAGAGTTAATATTTTTTTGTCATAAAAGTTAAAAACGTAATTCATAAATTACATTTATATTAGGGTAACACCATAAATATTATTTTCCATGTGGTGTCCAGATTAAGAATATAGCACCACTCCATCTCCTCCCGTGGATGTCGTAAAAGGCGACCAAGGGAATCTAAACCAGAGGGCAGCAGTGTACCTTCTGTGAAACGGTAGCCATACTGCGCTCACCAACCCGCCTGCGAAGCGTGTGAGTATTGGCAAAGACCCCCCAAAATGATTACATAGTTGTGGAAATCTATGGGAGAGGCCTTTGTTCAGCAGTGGACATATAAATGGCCGATATGACCATAAATATTACTATCTTTACAAAGACTGGTTTTAGTTAATCCTTATTTGATACTGCTACACGTAAATATAAAAATTTTGTATGCTTTCGATATAATTAATTCATGATAAATCTATGTAAACCGAACCAACGGGCAGAACGTAATGTACCACGGGAAAGAAATCCTGAAAAGGCAATATTTTAATCTGATTCAAACCTGTCGCCTTTGAGACGTTTCAAGGGTAAGGGGGTAAGGGTCTTACCCATAAATTGAGCGAAGATAGTATTTATTCAGAGATCCCAGATAGTAAACAACTAGGTACATTTTAGGAAAATTCTTAATTATTTCGTTAACGTCGTCCGACTGACTTCATAATAGTAGGATCTCAATTTAATCGATATGCAACAATTTATCTTTTCTTTTAAGTGTCCTCTCAAATTGCATAATATTAAACTTGATACCTAGGAGCACTTCTTATTATTTTTGACTTAGTAATCCTTAGGAGCTACGTGTGATTTTATGTGCTCACTGGTGGCTTTCGAGTTTTTCAAGATACAGAAGACATTCATCTTGCATTCCAAAATGTCGCCATAATAAGATCAACTATTTAGAGCCGTGCAACTTAGATTTTGAGGTTTCATAAGTGCCAATATTTGGTTTATTTCAAATAAAAAAGCTTTGACTTTGACTTTGAATGATAATTTAAGGCATTTTGACTCTTGTTGGTGTAGTAATTTACATTATTGTATGTCTCTGCCAGTTCTTTTACATTTTTGTACGTGCGAGCAACAACATTTTCTATTGAATCGAAATAGCTTACGGAAATATATCGCGTTTATTTCATTTATTCTATATACTTACGTGTAGCAACTATACGTGCCGTATACATACGTGCAACGTGCGACCTTAGCACGTACAATCATTATTAATGCACAAATATATGAATTACAAAATAAAACAATGTTTTATGTTCTACCCTATGTACTAACATTTGTTTATAATAAACACCTGAAACATCACACGTGCAATATACAATGAGGCACACATATGTATAGTGGAACATAAATATATGCACGGCAAATATATTAATTTAAATACTACTTTTAATTCGCTCGACGATTCGAACTGCAGCGTCTGTGGTCAGGAGCAGACTCATTTTCTAGTCAGAGAGTCAATTCTCGTAATTTAAAAATGTTCAAAATATAGTTTCGGTCTAGTCTCAGTATCGTAAATGCCACAATGAACTTACACTGTGATGAGATCGAAAATGGATCGAAAGTTGATCGAAGTCAAAACAGCATTCTGCTAATATTTCGAACTGCCACATGTACTGAATTGTCATTAAACAAACGTCAAAATTGAAATTAAAATGAGACTAGATCGAGATTATACTGAAATCCGACTGAACTTTAAGAGTAGCAGAATACAATTTTTTCGGTCAATTCATAATTTAATCTCAGTTCAGTCAAGTTTCAGTCATAGTGTAAATTAATTACGAGAACTGGCCCACAGATCTTTGTGCATTGCAGGTATAATACGCTTTAACAGGGAACTAAGTCATATAAGATTATATCATTATCATAATTCATACATGTCCATCATAAGTTGACATATGCCTCACCCTACTTGCACCATGGGATCGTCTTATCGCACAATTTGTTTTTAAATCTAATCCGCCGTTGTTGTTCGGTATGTTTCTTTTTGTTACCATAATACATCATTTAGTAAACACTAGTAAAGTCGTAAACGGTTTACTTACGGCAAACTTGGCAAGTGATGAAAATATCATTGCCCCATAAATATAAGATATGGCGGATCGTGCGACAGCAAGCGATAGTTTCCACCGTTGACTTTATAACTTTTACACTTTATTGCTCCCTAAAATAACTCAAAATGCTGAAGTAGAGAATTGTGGGATGTTTGTAATCAAACAATGTCAGTTTTTTATTTATTAATAATCAAATCAAGGCAACGTCTACTTTATATTGATAAGAAAATATAGAAAAACAAAAAGAAGTCGTTATTCATTTCTACAAAATTATATACATCTACATCTTGTAAACCTTTACACACTATAAATAGTCAAGATCGCGGATATAGCATTTATTAAAACTTCAATTAAATTTTATTGTATGTATAAAAATTTTACTTCTAATTACCGAATAGTAATTTTAGTGTGGTGCCGGCTACGAATTGCACCAACCCATCTCATCCCGTGGGTGTCGTAAAAGGCGACTATGGGATTAGCCGGAGGATGGGCAGCAGCATCCTTTGAGTACATTAACAACTCAACTGCGATCGCCAACCCGCCTGCCAAGCGTGGCGATTATGGCAAGACCCCCCAATGAGCCCACAACACCGCCATATCAGTCGTTGTGGTAATATTTGAGGGGAGGCCTGTGTCCAGCAGTGGACTTTACTCGGCCGAAACGATGAATTTTAGGAATCACACGACTTATTGACCTATTGTCTAAGCTTAATTCTTATAACTGTGACGTCACTAAGACCAAAACATGTTGTTCAAGGATCCTCTTAACTCCAATCAAATTAAGAACAAAAATTATTAGAGGCTATCAAAACTTAGGTCATCTAATGTCAGCCAACTATCTCGAAATGCCTTTTAAATTCAAACAGTAACGAGAACCGATTATCCTTGTGACCTCAACAAACTTATCACTTACATAAGTACTCAAGATGCTTTTGTACCAGTAAATAGGCTCTCAGAATTTGTTTACACTATCAAAGTGAATAAGAGGCACGGACGTTGACGGATGGTGTTTGTGGACACACAACGAGGGAGCCCCAGTGGTTCTGCGTAAACAACAGGTTTATTTATTTGCAAAGTTTTCTGGGTATTATAATGGTGGGCTGGCATAGTTATCTGAAGTTTTGGAACTTAGTTTTCCCTTGTATAATCTTGTAGGATTTAACATCACTACTTGTGTTTTAGAAATTAGCCTTGTGGTTTCAGTGCGAGAACGTACCTTGC
This sequence comes from Diloba caeruleocephala, assembly GCA_947459985.1. NCBI lineage: Eukaryota > Metazoa > Arthropoda > Insecta > Lepidoptera > Noctuidae > Diloba > Diloba caeruleocephala. The sequence goes on from OX381615.1 coordinate 18,188,281, forward strand.
CATTTATTTCTAGTATTTTCAGACCGAAATAAATGGCGGATTAGTTATGCAAGTAGAAAAGGTATATAAAAAAAATATGTAATGAAATTATTAACACACAAAAGACAAAAGGATTGATAAATTGCTCTATAATTTAGTTACTAGGCAATGAATAAGATATGACTGTTATAATTAAACCCTTTTAAACGGATTCTATCGCGTATATTTTAGATTTTTGTTTTTCCTGACGTTTCGAACACTTTGCAGGGTTCGTGGTCGCAGGATGACTGATCATCATCAATTCATAAAAAAATCCAAAAATCAAAAATCTAAAATATACGCGATAGAATTCGTTTAAAAGTGTTTTATTATAATTTGTAATACTCGGGAAATCTAAGACATTATTAAGATATTACTGTATAATTAAACTTTATTAATGACATCTAATAAAAAATAGTCATATATTCATATAGTAACACTACATATTTATTTTGAAACGAAGCTATAATTTAACATTGTTCACATCAGTGAAAACTATAAATCCTAGAAAATGGTTTTACAGCCGTTTATCACTGTAGGCGAATGGTTGTGATTTTTTAGACCAATCCAACTTTATGGGCTGAAACTATTTTGCTTGTACGTAATAAATTTGAAGCATTTTTGCGGATTAGTCGAAAGACTTTGTAATATTTCTTCAGCTTAATCGTTAAGAGATAAATTGCTGTTTTATACAATCGAGTGTCTAGTGTAATTTCGTGTTCGTTAGAGAATAAAATACCGTCTAAAACTAATTTAAAATAAAACAGATCGATATTTCATCATTTCGGCCAAAGATCACTACAGCGACCGATATGGGTGTGTTGTGTGCTCATTGGGGGGTTTTGCCATAATCGCCACGCTTGGCAGGCGGGTTGGCGATCGCAGTTGAGTTGTTAATGTACTCGAAGGACGCTGCTGCCTATCCTCCAGCTAATCCCATAGTCGCCTTTTACGACACCCAAGGGTTGCGATAGGTTGGTACTATTCGTAGCCAGCATGTATTTTTATGACGGCAGAAGCCCTTGTTTTATTAAACCGATGGAAATATAACATGTTCTTTTTACAGTATTTATATTTTACAATATTCGTGTTATATTAACCTATTGGTGTGATTCTTAGCAAATAATGGGCCCCACCCTCTCCATCCATGGTTTGCAAAAGGTCACAAAGGGTCTATGCAGAGAACGCCCGGCATCGATCTCCTTTGTTTTAGAAATAACTACAAAGCGGTGGCAATTATCATAATGTTCCCATTGACCAATCATTGTAACGGTTATTAGGAAACCGATGTTTAGCAGTGAATATTAAAAGGTAACATGATAATCCATACTTCCATCATCATATTAGCCAAAGGACGTACACTGTTGAACAAAAGCCTCCCCATAGATTTCCAAAATTGTACCGTAATTTTGCGGAGAATTTGCCAATACTTGCCACGCTTGGCAGGCGGGTTGGTGAGCGCAGTACGGCTACTGTTACAAAGAAGAAACGCTTTCCTTCTGGTTTAGAGTCCCATAGTTTCATCCCACGTTGTATGACACGCACGGGACAAGATGAAGTGTGGATTTTTTCTTAATCTGACACCACACGGAATTTCCGCTTTCATACTAATATTATAAACCCGAAAATTTGTCTGTTTGATAATTGTTGACGCCCAAAGTACTGGATCGATTTCAATGATAGATCACAGACAATAAACTAGACCCGAAGAAGGACATACTTAGGATATATTTCATCTTGAATAATAGTTTAAAAAAACAAAATAACACGCTTTTGTCGATTAAATCTATAAAGCATCTGATAAAGCACGCCACGCTTTTCTACAAAAACAAACATGTTGTTAATTAGTATTGTTATTTTAAACTTATTGTAATTGATTTTCTACTTTTTAGTTCGGTTATCTACAAAAAGGTATTTTTTTTGTTTCTTTAGCTATTATGATTTTCTATTTTTTTTCGCGACTAACTACAAAAACGTGTTTTTTTTTCACATGGCTAAATATCCATCTTGCCTGTCCGTATTCTCAATAACTCCGGGTCGTAATTATTTACCCAAGCATCTTCGAAAACGTTTAAGTAAACAAATTCTCCGTCCATTACGGATAAAATCATCTGAAGAATGAGACACTATTCGAGTCTCATCGCACTCTTGCTAGGAAATTTTATTTTTGTGCAAGTTTGTGTATGTCGATGAATGTATCATTTTTTCCGGGTATCAGAGATGAAAACATTGCTAATCCTGAGGATCCTGGCAAGGATAATGGGACAAACTATTTGAATTATTACATTACCATCAGTCCTTGATAAGTGTACGAAGTTTCAAATCAATCCGACGTTTTGAAGGGGATGAAAATCGAGATCATAAATTCTGTTACATAGATTTATACATGCATACCAAGCTAATAAAACCGTGTTAAAAGGTAGTTTAATTTTCATGGAGACGTATTAAGGTTAGCATTAGCACCAGCACCATTTATGATACTTTACTAAATCTCATATACTAGTGCTCATATTAAATCGATTTATCCAGTACCTACTCCTAATTTTGTAATATTGTACATTAACATCTACCTTTATTAACATTATGCTAAATAGTAACGCTATTTATATATCAACGCTAGCAAACATTAACTTGTAACTTACGATCGTTAGCTCATTAACTTTATTAATAGTTAGTAATGAAGCAATCTGTATGTAACGTAATTTTGGGTTCTCGTTACCGGTTCTGTCTTTGATAAAGTGTCTCGAGATAGTTGGAGCACTTTCATGAATAATTAAGAATGTATGAATATAAGTTAGGTATCGACGTCGGATTTTATATTGAAGCAAAAAGTGCTGTTTCATTTTGCTTAAAGTTTCATTTCTCTAGATGGAACTTAGTATCTAACGCAATTGTAGGCAGCTTGATTACAATAAATGAACACTCATTTACACACACGTGAGACATGGTAATAATTACAAGAAATAATTTACAGAAACCTACTTCGTTTTTGTAGGTTCGTGTATTTTAGTTACTACTTCATACCCATCCATGTGGTTCCCGGCAAATGAAAGACCATCCCTTCTTCACCCATTTGTGTTGTAAATTGCAACTAAAGGTTGGTAAAAAGTCTAGGTAGCGCATCCTCCCGTATGTCAATAACATCATACTGCGATCACCAATCCACCTTCCAAGTTATGGCGATATCCCCTCTGATCAATCATAGTAGTGATCACTGGGAGGCCCATGTTCTGCAGTGGATGTTTACGTGCTGATTTATATTTATGTGTGTAGTCTTCTTTACATTTGTTTTAGAAAATAATTGGTACTTACTATTAAACTAATCAGAGTTTTTTTTTTATTACCACCGTTATTCTCTATATCTTGACTTAAAGTGCCCTGGCAGGTAATGGATTTATATGCAATATTATTCTATCTGCTTATAATAACATACATAAATTACGCAACATCACCGATATCTTTACCGAGGATGGTGATTACTCATATGGTTAGTATCGTATGGTGACGCAAACTTACATAGAAATAATCTTTTAAATTTATCAGAGGCCGTCAACAAGCTCATTATGATGAAGATATTATTAAGCATATATCGCATTTGTAACACTAGTTACTTATATAAATTGTGTCCTATTTGAGGTGACTGTGCAATATATAATATGTAAGGTTACTAGTTCATGTTCTAACTGCAAAGGAAACCACATTATTTTGTGGCACTGTTAGCCTAAGACGTGTAAAAATAATACCAATTTTTGAGAAACAAGTTTCTTCTATATTTGTATTATATGTTTGGATACATTTTCTCCAATCAGACTTATAATTACCAAAGTTTCTGTTTAAGTTTACTACTAACAGCGAAATGATATTAACTTCAGCCTTATAGAATCTAACCAAAATTAATATCTTAGCACCATTGAACTCTATCAACATCAAAGTTCACTAATTACTACAGCCACTAAGCGAAACTGTTGAATTTGAAAATTATTTGTCGAGACAGAAATATAGTTGTTTACTCTGTCCGACACCTCGAAACATCTTGAACTATTTTTGTTAGTATTGTTTTAAGCATTTACCAGACTACATGTTTTTATTACCTTTTAAGCGAAATTTGAAGGCAAATCAAGTTTATTGAACTCTTAAAAATCTTGAACTATTATGCTTGACCCATTGCAAATCATGTAGTATAGTACCGGCTAAGAATAGCACTAACCTATCGCATCCCGTGGATGCCGTAAAAGGTGACTATTATTAGCCGAAGAGCCGGCGGCATTAGCGTCCTTTGATTACATTTACAACTTAACTGCAATCATTAACCCGCCTACCGAGCGAGGCGATTATGTCAAAACCCCCCAATGAGCACACAACATACCCAGCCGTTCGTTGTGGGAGTCTTTGGGGAAGGCCTGCGTATAGCATTGGATTTATTCTGCTGAAATGATGACGATTTGCTAATCAAGTCACTATCAAAGCTATGAATCATTGTAATTCAGTTTGAGCAAGGAGCCAAAATGCTTAATTAAAATGAAATCTTAAAATGATTCTAACCAGTAGGTGTAGTTACCGCAATCGGTGTCTACTTTACTTTCACTGATTCATCATATCAGCCACAGATCGTCCACTGCTGAACAAAGGCCTCCCCCTTAGATCTCCACAACGAACGGTCACATGCCGCTCTCATCCAACGACTCCCAGCGACCCTCACCAGGTCGTCTGTCCACCTCGTTGGAGGTCGTCCCACGCTGCGTTTTCCGGTGCGCGGTCTCCATTCGAGAACCTTTTTGCCCCAACGGCCATCAGTTCTACGAGCAATGTGCCCTGCCCATTGCCACTTCAGTTTACTAATCCTTGCAGCTATGTCGATAACTTTAGTTCTTCTACGGATCTCCTCATTTCTGATTCGATCTCGTAGAGAAATACCAAGCATAGCTCTCTCCATAGCTCGCTGAGTGGCCTTGAGCTTTCTTATGAGGCCCATTGGTCATTTTTGGAGGGAATTTGCCGATACTCACCACGCTTGGCAGGCGGGTTGGTGAGCGCAGCAATGCTACTGTTCAGCAAAGGGATGCTGCTGCCCATCCCTTTGGTTAAGAGTCCCTTAGTCGACTTTTACGACCTCCACGGGAGGAGATGGAGTGGTGCTATATTCTTAATCTGGACACCACACGGATAATGAAATATATATGGGACCAATTCGAAAGCATTCTGTATAAAAAAAAACGCTCAAAGCCGTCCACAAATCCCGGAGTAATCGGCGTACATACAAAAAAAAAACGCATCGAAATGAGAACCTCCTCCCTTTTGAATTCGGTTAAAATCTTAAATCGAAATAATCACTAGACGAATGGAAGTATAACATAAAACGTCACCTTTAAATGAGACACCAGAAATCTGCAATATAAATAATATAATTCCACATTTCTCCGCAACATCATGCAACTAGAGAAAATTATTAAATATTTCCGATAAAAAGTCACTAAATATGCAGAAGGCTCACTAAATTAATGAAAGGTCCTTAGCTTGTATAAAACCATTAATATCTGGGCTACAAGTAAAGCAAAGCAGTGTGGCACTAATGGCACAGCTCTAATGTCCACACCATCTGTCAACGTCATGTCTTTGCCGGCTTTTTGTAGCACTTATGTACGAAACTCTCAGTTCTATTCACTTTATTATAATGTTTTTCGTTTTTATTTGCACTGATGACCGGTAAGTTTTTATATTTTTGGATGCTGAGAACGTTTCAGGGTTAATGATAAACCCTTATTGCTATAATTGGGAACGACCTCACTATAATTATGTATATACTTAATACGCAAAAAAGCAAACACTTCAGTATAAACGTGTGTTTTATTCTCCATCATTAAAACTAATGATTTTTTCTTCTAGACAAGTGTAAGGTTCGATGTTGTATACGGATATTGGTAAATTACAATGTTCTATCAATAATATTCCACAACCCTGTAGTTATTTTTAGACTTTTCATATTCTGTTGAATCTAATCCTTACATATTGAGTGTCAGTCGCGTGTTTTACCAATTTATTCGGGCTAGTGAATAGCAGTATAAATTCTTTGAATACCTTCTTTTTTCGTCGTACGTAGTTCTTTCATAGAGTTACAGGTTTTGCTCTGTATAAATAAGGCTTGCATACCCATGGTAGAATCGATAGTCTTTATCTTTATATCGAATTCTCATTAATTAGCTCATAATTAAGTTACGATATATTGTTTTTAGATCTGTTATGTGATGTCCTTTTTATCAATGCTTGATCGCATAACGCCCACATACAAGCTGTAACAACAGTATAAATATTTTGAACAAAACACATGATCCTCATAATTAGCCAGGAATAATACGGGTATGGCGTATAAAGGAATTACATGAGTCGTTATTATTAATGGTCATTGTTATGAAGGGAATAACTTAAAATTCGTCCACCGCATATGCCCAGTGTGCCGTTAATGCTTTTTACAACTTTCTACTGAAATAGGTGTGGTTCTAAAGTACATTTTTTTATAGGGCTACACGATATCAGTTTAAACGAACGACTTATAGTGATGAACTGATTTAAAACTTTAATTTCATCAGGATACGGTGAAATTTGATGGGAGAACTTTCAATACAGTTTTTAAATTTAATACATACGCGATTTTAAGCCAATTTAAATTAAAAACTGATGAGGTATTTTGCCCGTGTGGTACCTGCTAAGAATACCTCCACCCCATCTCATCCCGTGGGTGTCGTAAACGGCGATTATGGGATTAGCCGGAGAATGGGCAGCAGCGTCTTTCGAGTACATTTATAACTCAACTGCGATCGCCAACCCGCCTGCCAACCGTGGCGTTTATGGCAACACGCCAATGAGCACACAGCACAAACCTATGGGTTCCTTAGCCAACCCGGTCGTTGTAGCAATTTTTGGGGAGATTTCGGTCCAGCTGTGGTCGTTTTTCGGCTGAAATTTTGAGGTATTTTATACTCGATTGCTAGCATTTTGACTCAACAAACGGATAAGAACAATATTTCTTGTAAAATGAGATGTTTAGAGGATAGTTTTCGCTGGTTTTTCAAAATGGGAAAGTATTACATTGCTTTGCTCGGCCTAAGAATGATATTGCAGTGATTCCACTAGAGCAGGACTAGAGTATGAATAATTGCTTACTATGGTTAAAGCTGCAAATAGGCATTACAAACCATGTGGCAAGAATCATATCCAAAACAACTTCAGAACAATAATCTCTATATAATAAATTAATTCTAAACGGATTAGATCGCATCTAATTATTATAGAGTTTTTAAGGCATCCTTTTTTTTTTTAACTTGTGGAAATCCTCTTGGACTTCCTCCGCCTTGGGAAGGGCGGAGGGGCATGCCGGGATCAAACCGGCTAAAACCCCACGGTGTCCTTCTTACCTCTAGCCGGGGGTGAGTTGTACGCTTTTCTGCATTAGACCGCTCTCCCGGCAGGTATCGGCCCGTCAATGATTGACGGGCTTCTTCTGTGTGCGGCCTTGATGGCCACATTTATCCTTCGGAGAGGCGCGCGCGGTACACGCGCGCCGCCATGTCGGGCTTGTTTCTGTTCGGGCGACGGACCGCCCCTGGTTCGTCGCCCGCAGGCCGCTCCTCATGGTGGCCGGAGATCGTCCAGCGCCCCACCCCGGCGCCTACGCCCGGTGTGTCTTCTGCGGAGGGGATCGGAGATGAACTTAACCACGGCCGGAAGCAAGAGGTCACCCCCTTCGTCCGCCACGACGAGGACACGGCGCTCCGCCGCCCAAGCTGGGCACTCCTCCAACGTGTGCTGCGCCGTGTCCTCCGGGCAGTCTCCGCAATGATGACAACCAGGCGTCTCTTCTCTGCCTTCGACGAAATAACAGAGCCAGAGCCTCCAACGAATCATTTGACCATTCATTTATATCTACGCAGTCTGACTTGAGGGCCAGGAGCCTACCTGACCTGTCAACAGAATGTAATGACCTATCCTATGATGATATGGAAGAAGTTAAGAAACTTATAGAGCAAATAATGGGACTAGAAACAAGACTTCAAAGTGCCGACAAAGAAATAGAACTTCTATCCTTAGAGAATTCTGAATTAAAAAAACATAACGAAGATCTACTCAAAAAAAATGAACTATTCAAAACAATCACGAGCAGCCCCATCAAACGCAAAATGACACCGAATAAAAGACATAATACAGGAAACAAAAACTCTGCTATGAAGGTATCCAAGAATGCTAATATTAAGAACGACCAAAGTTATAACAACCAAGAAACACAGACGGAAAAAATGGACACAACACAATACGAAAATTATGACGAAATACCTAAAACAACACCAAGTAAAGTATGTATTATCAGTGAAAATAAGCATAATAAAGTACACACGATAGCGGGAGAAGTACTCAATATGCAATCAAAAGTATGTCATTACTTGATGCCAAACTGTGGCATAGAGAATATGATGAAAAATCTGGAATATAAATTAAAGTACTTTACAATGAACGATTTTTGCATTATTTTACTCGGAGATTCAGACTTTATAACTACGAAGGATTATTTCAATCTTATATTCACAATTAGGAAATCACTCCTTAAAATAAAACACACGAATGTAGTACTGTGCGTTCCTACATACAAATGTTCAGAATATGCGAATATGTTTAATTGGCGCGTGGAGAATTTTATTAGTCTGCTATCTTTAGACGTATTGACACATGAGCATGCATACTTATTTGATTCTAACAAAAACTTGACCTACGATTATAACATGTTTAAAAGAAACTCTGGATCAATAAATGACATCGGAATGCGCAGAGTTTTTGAAGATATTGCCGAATTAATAAACAAAATTCAAGATAGTACATATTACATAGAATATACACAACTTAAAAACAACATTCAGATAGAAATTAATCCAGAAAATGTAGAGCTACTAGAAAACAAACAATTAACATCACAGTCAGACTTATACCACAATAACTCATTGGATAACACGTCAAATCAAAATACAATGTCGCAGTTTTTTCTCTAATGGCTCGAACGTACGTATGAAGCATCAAAATATCTTGGATCAACAAAAAAACGACAATAAAAACAAACTTAATTTCAAAATATTGTATCAGAACATAAGAAGCCTACAGAATAAAACACACTTATTAGAATATATTACAAATGATGAAGAAAGCGACGTAAAGGTGCTCTGCCTGACCGAAACTTGGATTACGGAAGACAAAGCAGATTTACTTCAAATAGAGGGATATATCTGTGCAACTGTATTCTATAGAAAGAACCATGCTGGTGGTGGCGTGTGTATTCTGCTACAGGAAGACATAGAGTTTAAGGATAGGGAGGATGTTAAAAGCCTGAGTACAGAATTTGTGTTTGAAATTTGTGCGATCGATATTCCTGCTTTGAATACAGTAGTTATTGTATTATACTGGCCAGAAAAGAATAGAAATACAGACTTATTCTTCGAATCATTGGAAAAAATATTGCAGATTACAATGTTAAAAAACTACAAGCAAAACATTATTATAGGTGGAGATTTCAATATTAATGTCTTGGACAAAACCATTTTATCTGAGACACTCATAAATATTATGAAAAGTTATAACTTTCACCAACATATTAAAGAACCCACAAGAATAACAACTAAGAGTGCCACATGCATTGACTTAATTTTTTCAAACTTTCAACATGTTGACATGTCTGCACGCGTAAAAGATCTAGGTCTTTCAGACCATAAGGGTATTTTAGTCACAATCCCCTTTGGTAAAATAGACACAAAATGTGTCTGGTATACAAAAAAAAGAGTGTTTAGTAGGAAAAACATACAACACTTTAAGTCTGAAATTGGAACGATTGATTGGAACACAATAATCTCAGAAAACAACAACGCCAACGAAAACTACAATTTATTTCACAATGCTATACGTGAAGTATTGAACTTATGTATACCCAATAAAAAAATGGCCCTAAAAACAAAAAAACAAAAATCATGGCTCACAACAGGTTTAAAGATATCCTGTAAAAATAAGCGTCTCCTTAAACTATTAAACACTGAAACTAACAACCCTATTATAGATAAGCATTATAAACACTATGAAAAACTGCTAAAAAAGACCGTTTTGAAATCGAAAAAACTTAATTACATAAGACAGATAAATAACTCAGACAACATTACTAAAACTATGTGGAGCATTGTTAAAGAACGTACTAAGAAGCTTGTTAAAAAGAAAACTAAAAATATACAAATAAAAATTGAAAACACTGTTAAAAAGGACCCAATCTTTGTGGTTAACTCGTTCAATAACTTTTTCATGTCAGTCAGAAATGACGTTCTAACTCTTAGCAGCCAAGAAGTCCCTTCCACATCACCGGCTGGTCGACCAGTCATAACCCCAGCTAATAATACTATTTTTATTCAACCAACTGACATAAAAGAAATTCTTGGTATCTTTGGATCCTTAAAAAATAAAAGAAGTTACGGTTTCGATGAATTGCCAAGCCACTTAATTAAGAAATGTGCTGACGAGTTAGCTCTGCCACTCACAGTACTTATTAACCAATCTTTCTCAGAAGGCATAGTCCCTGACCTGCTGAAGATATCTATAATCAAACCTTTGTTTAAAAATGAGGATCCTACAGATGTTAACAACTATCGCCCTATAGCGCTCTTACCAACCTTTGCCAAAATATTTGAGACTGCTATGTCCAGAAGATTAAATAACTACTGCGAAAAATTTAACATTCTAGATGAAAGCCAAAATGGCTTTAGGAAAAATCGATCCACAACACTTGCAGTATTTAAATATATAAATGAAATTCTAAATATAATAAATAATAGAAACTATGCTGTAGGAGTTTTATTGGATATGAGTAAGGCATATGATAGAGTCTCACATAAAATCCTACTTGATAAATTATACGGAATAGGAGTCAGGGGAGTAGCTCATGACTGGTTTACGTCATATCTAAATAATCGGGTACAATGTGTTGAAATAGAATACTATGATTCTAAACTAAGCACTGTTACAAATGTAAGATCACGTACACTTGATGTAAAAAAGTCTATCCCTCAAGGAAGCGTGCTTGGTTGTATCTTATTTTTAATATACATCAACGATCTTCCAAAAATACTAAACTATACAAGTGTTATGTTTGCAGATGATATGTCAGTAGTCTTCCCAAGTAAAAGTGATCAAGAAGCTAGCAACCATCTCACTAAAACATTATCAAGTATAAGTGAATGGTTAAAAGACCATAATCTTATTTTAAATTATTCCAAAACCAAAATTATGCAATTCAAACCTTACCAAAAAAAACCATTAGACATCTCCTTCTCATTTAACAATACAAAAATAGAATCTGTAGAAAATTTTAAACTGTTGGGTATAAACATTGATACAAATATAAATTGGAAAACTCACGTACAAAATTTATTAACAAAATTATCAAGATTCACGTATGCACTAAATCATCTGAAAAGAACTACGGATCTCAAAACAGCAATGATGGCATACTATGCATATGCCCACGCTTGGCTTAGCTATGGAATAATCCTATGGGGAAACAGTAGTGACGCAAAAAGGATTTTTAATTTACAGAAAAGGTGCATGCGTATCCTTGCACATATAGATGTGATGACAAGTTGCAGACCATATTTCACAAATTTAAAAATATTGACTCTAACGTCAATATATATTTTTGAAATATGTAAGTTTGTTAGGAAAAATTCTTACCTCTTTACTACAGCTAAAGATAATTACTCTCAATCCCATAATCTAAGGCATAAAAATAGATTAGCCCTACCATCCTGCAAATTAAATATGTACAAATCAGGACCGTTTGTGAGTGCAATAAAAATTTATAATAATATCCCAAAAAATATTCAAGAGGAAGATCTATATGTACCGTTTGTTAATAAACTAAAACAATACTTGATACAGAAACGCTTTTATACTTTGCAGGAGTTTTACAATGAAGGCCACCATAAATACTTAGCATGAGTCACTAATATAGATAGGTAGGTACTATTTCTAACAAATGAAATACATTTTGCCAAACAATTGTAAGTAAATTGTAATGGTATATCATGAAATATGAATTATTTAATCTCGTGGTACCTACATGTAATTTTATATTAATATATACTTTTTATTGTTTTTTGATTTTTACATTAACAGGAATAAAATTTAATGACTTGCTAAATGTTCATTTTATATAGCTTTTTTTATTTTTTATAATTGAATTTTCTTATTTATTTTCTCGATGTACCTGATTGCCTAAGATCTCTTAAGTTTTAATGTTATGAAAATTCTCTTGAAATCTTAATTTCCATGGTTCAGGTATATTGCATGTGTCTATTATGTGACTTGAAAAATTGCTGTGCCCTTCCAGGGTTCATGTGTGAGTACTGGAACCAAAAATGTAATAGATAATTAACTACATGACTGCAATAAAAACATTTGACTTTGACTTTGACTTTGACTTTGACTATTCGACACAGGTACTTCCCGAAACACCCATGGTTCGAGAGTAGCTGCGTCATCCGGTAGGCGAGGGCACCATGCCGCCTCTCCAGCCATGACTCCATTACTGGTCTTACCGCCGCTATCGCGGCGTGCCCTGCAGTGGGCCGCTCCAGTAGCAGCTCGAACCGTCGCACCTCGATCTCACGAGGTACTGGCGGTTCGCCCCGACTTAGCGCCTCCCCGCGCCACTGATACAGCGACGCGAGGGCTCTCGCTTCTAGATCCCAGGGCGGTGATCCGGCAAGGACGATCCCCGCCTCGTAGGAGACCGTGCGGTATCCCCTTATTACCCTGAGGACCATCGTTCGCTGCGGCCTTCGCAGCACGGCGACGTTGGCTACCCTCAGGTATTTTGCCCACACTGGGGCCCCGTAAAGGGCCATGGACCGGACGACCCCCATGTAGAGCCTCCGGCAGGAGGCATTTTCGCCCCTGCGACCACAAATGCTGCAAAGTATTCGAAACGTCAGGAAAACAAAAATCTGTAACATACGCGAAGTAATCCGTTTAAAATAGTTTTATTATAATGAGAAATAATCACGACAACTAAGATATTACTAAGAATCTTTATAATTTTTAAGTCCGTGAGGCTTAGCGTACATTATGCAACTTTAGCAAAGCACGCGTGGCATACTTTCAGATCCCATTAGAATATAATATAATTTTATAGTTTATTCAGTAATTAGGTCCTAACAGACACTTTTATTGAATAATAAAATGAAATTGAAACAAAAGGCATTACACTACATGAAAACCTCCGAGAAAAAATACCAAAAGAAATTCAAGGTTAGGTCTTTTTGAAATTTGGTATTCATGTTAACAATAATATTGAACAAATTGCCTTGGTGGAATAAATATGTGAGAACAGTGTGATGAAAGCACCATTATTATCAGGTAACTGTTAAATGGGCACATATCAATTGCAGCACAGTCAATATTAATATGACAGAGACACAATTCGGCTCCAATCAGATCTATTACAACTTCAAAAAGATTTAAAATCATGACAACATGACAATCAAGTATAATCGACATATAACCTTAGCAATGCAATAAATTAATTATTATTATATGTTTATTAATCATTTTTATTTGACTGAAGATAACATGTATCTGCCTCGTAGGTAAAAGAGTCAGGTTGCTAAATTGTTAGCATATCATTTACAATGTATCTGGTACCACTCAGGTATCAAAGCAATTATCCAGTGTTAGTACCTGTACCAACAATGTTTCATTTGAACCCATATTTTAGTTTAAACTACAAGGTAGGACAACGGGAAGGCCTCATAATTTGAATGTTTCTCATCAAAACATGCAAAGCTTGTCCGGCAAGGAATAAGAATTAAGTTTATTTATTGAAAATTATGATGTTCAGGTTTAATGTATGCTAAAAAGGTACGAGTTAAGTAAAAAGTAAAAAGTTGACATTAATGATAATTTTTCTATATATAGTGCGTTCATATGAAAAAAAGCTATCCATGGTGGGTCTTTAATAATTGTTTCCAATAGTATTAAATGTAAAGAATAAAAAGACATCATGAATCTTTCTATTGAGCGCATTGCGGAGTTGTCCTGTGTTGAACTGGAGCGATATGTTATAGTATGTGTGTGTATAGATTCCCCTTAAGTAACCTCAACTTATTTGAATCGATAATGGAAGACTTACTACCGAAAGATAAAACAAGCAAGAAAAACAAAAATGTATGTGGTGACTTTAATATAATATTATTTAGATGGTTCCCCAACAAGCGCCCGATTTTTTTTATCTTTTTAAATCGTATAACTTTAGGAATTTATTTTTTGAAGCTACAAAAGAATAAATTTTCTGACCGCGACATCTTCCAATTGTTTAGATAACATATTTAGTAGTACAGTACAGTTCGGATTTAGACCCCAATTATCAACGGAAAGTACAATATTATGTCGTAAGCATACCGTCAGATACTATAAGGACCGTAAAACCCCGGTATACGCGTGTTTTCTCGACAGACAGAACCATGGTTGGGGCAGAAGAATCCTCGAGTGGAGATTATACACTGGAAAACGAAGCGATAGACGGCCTCCAATGAGATGGACCGATGAACTGGTGAAAGAAACTAAGAGTTATTGTATGCAGCCGCATGTAATTAGTTGTTGTGGAAATCTACTTGTACAGGGAAAGCCTTTGTTCAGTGGACGTTTTTGGACTGATATGATGATGATCATGATTAGATGTAGATTTTATTACTAGTATTTTGAATGATCCTAGTTCTGACGAAACTAAAATGTTTAAAGTTTAGTGTTGTAGAGATGTATGAATATTTAGTATGATGCAATAAGTAAAGAAATGATGGAACTAACATATCTAAACGATAATGAGTAGCTAAATAATTAAAGAGAAATAAAAACAACAAAAGGACTGACGAATATGTAGATATGTTTTTTTCTATCAATCTCATCATTACCGCGTTTCCCAATTATTGTGCGGCTGGCCCATTATTAGAATACAATCCAAATCGTTCACACGTAGGTCACTCATTTGTTACTAAATATAAAAGTTGTTTGTTTCGTCCGTGTGGTGTCCGGATTAAGAACATAGCACCACTCCCATCTCCTCCCGTGGATGTCGTAAAAGGCGACTAAGGGAATCTAAACCAGAGGGATGGGTAGCAGCGTCCCTTCTGTGAAACGCTAACCATACTGCGCTCACCAACCCGCCTGCCAAGCGTGGTGAGTATTGGCAAATACCCCCCAAAATGATGACACAGTTGTGAAAATCTATGGAGGAGGCCTTTGTTCAGCAGTGGACGTATAAATGGCCGCTATGATGATGATGATGATTATATTAGAAAAATGGTTAGAAAAAAGTTGTTTTTGTTTTTGTTTGTCGTCTCTTCACCAAGGTATATAAAAAACGAAGCTTTACCTTACCTTATTACCTTAATCTTGCAGATGGATAACTGTATGACTTTTTTTTTTCAATACATTGCCCCACTCTAGGATTTCTTCTGTGTCGTGGGTGCGTTTACAGACATGAATTTCACACACAATACACCCAGACCCGGAACAAATACCTACAGATCATACAAATATTTGTTCCGTGCGGGAATCGAACCCACGACCAGGAGCGCTGCAGTCGACTGTATCAGCCACTGCACCAACCATGCCGTCATTTGTGCTGTTTTAACTCTATATTGTTTAACATCGCAAAGTATGACTTTGATGAGGTATTAATCTTAGAAGTCTCAGTTAAGAATACTTCTGACAAACAAGATCAGACCGTCAATCCATTAAACAATTTTTTTATTGGGGTAGCAACCTTCAAGTTTCGTTCAAAGCAAGTTCAGTGATAACTTCATACAATAAAATCAAAAAGTACCTAATCAGAAGTTTTTTTTTTTTTTTTTTTCATATGTTAAAATTTTTTATTTTTGTTAATCTTTAGTATCTAAATAGTTATGAGTGCGGAAATAATATACTAGCAATAATGAAACCCCTGTGGCAGTCGATATTCCACTACGGGATAAACGAAATCTTGGAAGCCAAATTAAACCAGTTTGCTCACCCTTTTGATACAAAAAGAATGTACATTTAAAGGAGATCTAGAAGCTTCCAAACCACAGGGCAGTTTGTGGTGATCTGTACGTGAGTGGCGACACTGCGTACCCGAAAGCCCCAGAGAGTAGGCCAGGATGTCGTCTCTAGCTTGCCTTTACTGGTAGGCAAGAGTGGAACCTCATGAGTACTGCGGGTACTGTTTGCGTCATCCCACGCATCGTCATACGTAATATAATCCTTTGAATTTATATACTAAATGACACCGTTTTTAATTCTGTAACTGTGGGCTACGCAATAGCAACTTGGCGATGCCATTTCTGGCTTACTTACGGCACGCAGCGCAGAAACGCGCCCTCAAAAACATATTCAAACAAGCTGGACGGTATTTCACATTTTATAAAAAAATTACATTGGATATTTTCAATTTGTTTTTATTATATAATTGGTTCGACTAAGGGTTTAAGATACATGTTGCATATAGCGGCCGCCAAGTCTCCAATACAATTTAGAGAAGTGTATCAATGTGACTGAACACATCAACATGTTATATATTAATATAAATATAAACAACCCAAGCAATCCTCCATATTCCTTTATATTTTTCATTGAATTTAAATATTTTTTTTCTTCTTGTAAAAGACTGGCCGAGGCAGTCGATCGATTTTAATGCGAACAGCAGTCTGATTGGTGTTTAACAATGCATTAGCTTTGAAAAGTGTGAAGTGTTCCGACGGTCCACTCAATCAAACTATCGTTTTACTCGCAAGTGACACTTGAACTCTTAAAAGTAGCAAAACAGTTTAGTTTATCTTTGTCAAGAGTCTAAACTTCGTAACTCAATGTCAAGTCTTCCAGGAATTAAATTATATAACGTTTATTGTACCTTTATTCAAAGTTTACGACTGTAGCCTGTTGACTATAATTGTCTTTATTACGGACAGAGTAAAAAGTATACTTTAAAAATTACGTGTAAAAGGAAAACACGGAAACAATTTTTCATGTAAAAACAATGTCAACAAAATTGTAGACAATCACAATTATACGATCTTCCCGACCCTTACGATCTAGGTGAAGTCAAATTCAGGGAAAATTAAAAAATTCCGCACGTTATAGATTATGAAGTGAAACAACCGCGTGGGGAAGTGGCCAGAAAATGCACTGAAGCGGAAAATATCGCTGATCAGCATTCGAGGGGTTGATTCTGCTCTTTAATTACCATTTTCTCTCAGTTAGGCTATTGTCGGCCGACTCGATCATTATTGAATGGAAAGAATAGTTTTATTTCTACATACCATTCGTTCGAAGTATGCTGATTAAAATTGATTTTTGAAAATAATTTATATTGAAAACCCAGGGTTAAAAAAAGTTGTTATTACCATGCTGATTCACTTGTGCAAGTCTGATAGAGTTGTTATTTTGAAGGATCTAAACTACAAGTAACATATCTGAAAAGGTTATGTCGTTTGATGCCAAGTACGAATAGGTCACGTCAAATTTGATGATAGATGAAATTTGGTAGATGAGCAGCTACATCTATCAAAGAGATGATAAAAGATACATATATATGTAAATCGTCAGATAAATTATAACTTAAAACGAGAAGGTAAATTTAAAATATACCTATTTTCTCTAAATAAACACTTCTGTGTTCCCAAAGTCCCTACAATAATTTTAAATGTGCAGGACAAGATAATTTAATTAGCAAGAATTGTTAACTTAGAAAACAGAATTGCCTTTCCTTATTGGATTAACATTTAAGTAGACATCACCATTACTTCTCCCGTAACTTAGATGTACAATAAATTGGTTAGTCGAGGCGCAATATTCAGTTCTCCCAACTAAACAAACAGAGTAAAACCAACTTAATTTTTTCTGGATAAGATTTATTTTCATCTGACTCAATTTCGTAAGGATTGGAAAGTGTGGGTGCCAACTTAATTAGGTCACTTACTTCTAACACGACGTTCCTACGCTGCTAGTTTAAACAGTTGCAGAGGAAATTATTCGCATTTCTTACTGAAAGTAAGTTTAACCTAAATTGGCATTCATCATCATTTTGGCCGAATGAAGTCCACAGCTGGACACAGGCCTCCCCCAAAGAGCACCACAACGATCGATATGAGTGTGTTGTGGGCTCATTGGGGGGTTTTGCCATAATCGCCACGCTTGGCAGATGGGATGGCGATTGTAGTTGAGTTGTTATACTCGAAGGACGCTGCTGCCCATCTTCCAGCTAATCCCATAGTTTACTTTTACGACACCCACGGGAAGAGATGGGGTGGTGGAATTCTGAGCCGGTACCACATGGCAAAATAGGCATTACAAAAAAGTTGTTCGCGGCGAAATAAAAAATTATACAATGTAGATACGGTGAAGAAATCATTTATTAAAAAGAAGCTACAGTTAAGTTCTCTAATTCTAACTGAGGGGGAGTAACTAAGGAGAATTTCATGATAGAATTTGAGTCACAGCCGGGAATTATTTTCTATAATCTATTCTAATATCTATTATCTTATCTTATCTTATAATACAATACATAAGTACCCACATAAAAGGCGATTATTCTATCACATTAAATTTAAATGCCATACGCTGTTGAAGAATGGTAATTTAAACAAATAGTAACGACATAGTTATCTACTTATATTGCGCTGATTTAACAAGGAACCGGAGGAGAAGAACCTTATGGTATTTTGTGTTTGTTTGTCAATATTTACATATTTCCATAGCCAACATCATTAAATTTTCATCCATAAAGTTAAGGCAACAAGAGTTTTTACAACTTCTAGTATGTTTGACAACGAAAACCTTACCTTTAGTGGTGCCTAACAAGAAGCCAAGTTTTCTTGTGAACGGGTAATTTATTTGTTGAAGTATCTCGATAAACTGCGAATAACGTTCGGAAATATTTTTACTAAAGTACACTTACCCAGGATATAATAGACTTAAAATGTCATGATTATGTACCTCATGAGTTGTTATTCAGGAATTATATATATATTATTAATACATATTCATCCCGAAGTCAACAGGTTAAGATCTTTACATTGCGGGATCGCAAAAGAGTTTTCTGAGATTGTTGCGAGTTTGATCACCACGCAGATTTAATATATACCAATGATAAAAAAGTAAATTTTTTTTTTCAAATAATCCATTTACTGGCACTTATGAAACGTCAGAATTTAAACTGCACGGTTCCAATTAGTTGGTCCTATGGAGAAGAGCTGGCCAGAAACTCCATGGAAACTCTTTTAAAATAATTGGTATTACAATGTTGAACAAGATATTGAACATTTACAAGGTGTCTACAACTTATACATTGATGAAAAATTAATATAGCAGCTATATGGTACAAATAGCACTTGTGCACGGAAGCCACATGTGCAGAAATGAGCATTAGGCCATATATCCATCCCCTGGGGGGGTGACCGCTTTACAGTCACCCTCTCCGAGATGTGCCAATAGGCGTGGCACCAGTGGGTGGCTCTAGTGTGATCATACGAGGACCTGGAGCCTCCCTTAGGTGCCGAAGATGACCGCCCCAGTGGTTTTAGCCGGTATGAGTCCGGCATACCCCTTCGTCCTTCCCCGGGGCGAAGGAAGTTCATGATGAATTTCCACTGGGCACCAAAAAAAAAAAAAAAAAAAAAAAAAAAAAAAAAAAAAAAAAAAAAAAAAAAAAAAAAAAAAAAAAAAAAAGCCCATATATCCATATCGTCAACATTGTCTTTAATTTTGTGGTTGGGTTTTTTGCATAATTGTTTTAACGTAAGCTTTAAATTTCCCGTCTGTGAGATCAGTTTAGCTTTAGGTATTTTGTTGTAAATTCGAATACAGTATCCTAACAATGATTTATTGGTTTTTGACAACCTAAATTTAGGTACCACGATGATATGTTTATTTCTAGTACTGTCCGTCAGAGGAGAGCCGTCAGATCACTCTGTTTACTTTTCACTATTGTAAAGGATCCTTGTTCTCCGTATTATTTTTAAACTTTCTTTCAACTTTTGGTTGGCTCCCACAATTATAACATTCATGCTTCTGCAAATTTAATTTATAACATTCCATCCCACTATACAGGGTTTATGTCCAATTCCTTCGGTGCTTCAACAATAAACTCTAGAATCGGCTTCCTCTTGATATAAATAAATCTAAAGTGCGTCAATACTCCTTGAAATTGTTACAATCCTGATATACAGACGAAGACCGTTTTGAACGGTGTACCTCGGTTGTACCTCTATCGGAGTACTTTTTAACCCAAAGGTTGACTGGTAGAGAATGCCTCATGGTATTGGGTCCGCCTTGTGTATACTCAATGTACATACAAGTTTAAATAAATATTATAGGATAACATGATGTTGTACGGTAGATAAAATAACTTTTTAAATCTGTAACGACGCTTGTCACCTTAGTCATCCTGCGACCTCGAACCCTGCAAAGTGTTCGAAACGTCAGGAAAAGCAAAAATCAACAATACACGCGATTTAATGCGTTTAAAATTGTTTTAGTATAATACATGATTCTAATGATGATTATCCATATTATATCGTTTCATCCGGTGCTTTTATTTTTGTAATAAAAACGTTGCCCCCACTAAGATTTCTCCTGTTTCGTGAGTATTTACAGACACAAATTCCACACACAAAATACCCAGACCCAGAACAACTACCTGCAGATCATACAAATATTCATTGCGTGCGGCAATTGAACCCGCGACCCGGAGCGCAGCAGCTGACTGTCTTGGCCAATGCACCAACCATGCTCCTAATTTCGTAATGTCGTACATTAACAACTACCTTAATTAACTATCTGCCAAATAGTAACGCTATTTGTGTCAACACTAGCAAAGCATTAAACTTGCAACTTAAGATCGTTAGCTCATTAACTTTATTAATAGTTAGTAATGAAGCAATCTGTATGTAATATAATTTTGGGTCCTCGTTACCGGTTCTGTCTTTGATCAAGTATCTCGAGATAGTTGGAGCACTTTCATGAATAATTAAGAGTGAATTAATTTTGCTCAGATATCGACGACGCATTTCATATTAAAGCAAAAAATGCTGTTTTGTTTTAATAGAAGTTCTATTGTTCTAGGTGGAACTTGGGAATTATATAACTGAATTGAAGGAAGCTTGGTTACATTAAATGAACGTTCATAGTGTGCAAGGCATGGTAAATAATATACAGAACCCTACTTCGCTTTTTTATTTTCCTGTACCTATTTTAGTTACTCATTCGTACCGTTCCGTGTTTTGGTTGGTTTCTGGAAAATAATAAACCACCCATTCATGTAGTAAAGGGTGACTTAAGGTTGGTCTCAAAAGTATGGGTAGCAACATCCTGCCGTGTGCTAACTGTTAGTAAATGAGAACGCAACCATTTTATATTTTCTTTTGTTGTCATTTCTCTATATCTTGAAGTAATGGCAGGGCAGGTAATTGAGTTATGTGCAATATTATCCTATCTGCTTATATTAACACAAATTTTACAATATCACTTTACATACTTTACCGAGCATGATGATATACTTGTATAGTTGGTATCGTATGATGACGCATACCCACATCGAAAGAATCTTTTAAATTCATCACAAGACGTCGACGGGCTCATTATGATGAAGATATTACTATGCATATTTCGCATGTGTAACACTAGTTACTTTAGTCATTTGGGTCCCATTTGAGGTGATTGTGCAATATATAGTATATTAGGTAACTAGTTCAAGTTCTAGCTGCAAAGGAAACCACACTATTTTGTGGCAATATTAGCCTAAGTAAAAACACAATAAAACAGTTTGAGAAACAAGTTTCTATATTCCTATATGTTTGGATAAATACTCGCATTATCCAGTCGGACTAATAATTTCCAAAGTTTATATTTAAGTTAACTACTAAACACCGAAATGATATTAACTTCACCCTTACAGAAGCTAACTAAAATTAATGTGTCATAAATCATTGAACTCTATCAACATCAAAGTTCACTAATCACAACAGCCACTTATAACTTCGCGAAACTGTAGAATTTGAAAATTATTTGACGAGATAAAAAGTTTTCAACTGTGTTAGACACCTCGAAATATCTTGGAATGTTTTAAATTATTATAACTATTGTTTTAAGACTTTGCCAGGCTACATGTTTTGTATAACCTTTTAAGCGAAATTCAAAGGCAATTCGAGTTTATTGAAATCTTAAAAAAATTACCATTACGGTTGACCCATTGCAAATGATGTCGTGTGGTGCCGTCACTGAAGTCTTAAAATTATTCTAACAACAGTTGTTATAATTACCGCAATGAGTGTGTGTACTTTACTTACATTTAATAAATCATAATATTTATATTCAAGTGTCACTACATGTCCTAACATTAACCATCACTGTGCCGTGTGTACATACATTATACATTCTTCGTTTAAGTCTAGGCACAGTGTACCGTGTGTTTCAGCCATCAATAAGATTATTTTCTTAGTTGTAATAGTCAACTAAATAAAAATGATAGCGGTAAACTTCACAAAAACCTCAAAATATAAACAAATTTCATCGTATTCGGTGTTTATGATAATTTTACCCACGTTTCCTCGAACAACAATATCTCTCTGTTTATCCAAGATTTATAGCTGAGGTTCTTGTATAATAATTCAATATTCAACCAGTTTGTACGCAGGTTTAATTCAATAATAATTCTACAATTACTGTGTAATAGCTGCACATAACAAACCGAACGATAATTCTTAAATCGAAATAATCACTAAACGAACGAAAGCATTAAATAAAACGACACCCTCCCTTAACTGAGACATCAGAAATCTGCAAAATAAATAATACAGTTAAAAATTTCTCCACAACATCATGCAAAACCTCGTGCCACTAAAGAAAATTATTAAAGATTACCGGCAAAAAGTCAAAAAATACGCACCAGGAACACCAAATTAATTAAGGGTCCATAGTTTGTATATAACCATTAATATCTGGGCTACAAGTAAAGCAAAGCAGTGTGGCACTAATGGCACAGCTCTAATGTCCACACCATCTGTCAACGTCATGTCTTTGCCGGCTTTTTGTAGCACTTATATGCGAAACTCTCGGGTCTATTCACTTTATAATAATGTTTTCGTTTTTATTTGTACTGATGACCGTTAAGTTTGTTATATTTTTAGGTGGTAGGAACGTTTCAGGGTTTCTGATGAACCTTTATTGCCATAATTAGGAACGATCTTATTATATGTACTTAGGCCAAACAAATATTTGCTCCGTTCTCATATTGAACTCTCAATCTATAGCGCAGAAAATCAAATACTTAAATCAATTTTTTTTATCTTCCAGACAAATGCAAGGTTCGTCGTTTTATACAGATATTGGTAAATTACAATGTTCTATCAATATTATTCCACATCCCTATAATTATTTTCACAGACTTTTCATCTTCTATTGGACCTATTTTTTTTTTGTTGGGCTTCTCGCATACATTTCTAGGAAATGTGGTTGCTTAACCGGTCATTTGCTGGCGAAGCCAAAAGAGGCCTCCAGCCTGGCTTAAATTTAATGTAAACTACTACTACTACTAACTAACTACTTTAATACTAACTAAGCAACTTTCGCTAAGGGCGCCCCCTGCGGGACACGGACCTCGGCTTAGGGCGTTGCTGGGGATAACAAGCTATTGTCTTGGGGACAGCTGGATCGGTATTATATTATTAAGGGACATTGAAAACTATAGGCTTGGCACGGGCCGGCGCGAGCAAGAGACGGGAGGGAGAAGTGCTAACTTGAACGGGAAGGTGACGCGGCGATAGGCCTCCGCGACGTCGGTGAGGCGGTGGACCTAATTCTTTAGAGCTGTAATTTTTACCAATGCATGATCGCATAATACCCACATACAAGCTGTAACTACAGTATAAATGTTTTGGACAACACACACATCCTCTTAATTAGCACGAATAATACGGGTACTGCGTACAAGGGAATTAGATAAAGATAAAAATGTAAAAGACATTTATTTGACCACAGATACATGTGACACAATTATGTTATTTAAAATAATAATAGATCTAAATAAAATGTAACTTACCTTATAATTTAATTATGTGTACCTTAAATCTACCTTAAGTCCCATGTCCGTATCAAATAGGTATCTAACTCAGCATAATGCTGGGCATGATGCCGGCCGCTGATTTTCAGCTGGAGTCCATGGTAACACAATTACATGAATCGATATTATTAATGGCCAATGTTATAAAGGAAATAACTTAAAATTCGTCCACCGCATATGCCCAGTGTGTCGTTAACGCTTAAACAATATTCTACTTAAATAGGTGGATATCTTTTGAAATAATAATTATGATTCATAACCTTCTCTAATAGTATTTTTTGTAGGGCTGCACAATATCGGTATCTACTAACGACTTATATTGATGAACTGTTCTAATTAAATCTTCAATTTTGTCAGGATACGGTGAAATTCGATCGGAGAACTTAAAATATAGTATTTCAATTTCATGCAGATATATTAAAAGGTGCAAATGTGCATTACGAGGCATGTGGAAAGAGTCATATCCAAACAACTTGAGATTATTTATAAACTCCTAAGTCGATTAGACTTAGCGAAAATTATCCAACATTAGCATATCACCTGTGGCCAACTTTCAGATTCTATTAAAATATAATAAAATAGAATCGTTTATTCAGTAATTAATTTCTAACAGACACTTTTAAATAGTATATTGAAACAAATGACATTACACTATATTAAAACCTCTGAGAAGAAATGCCAAAAAGAAATTGCAAAGATAGGTCTTTTGAAAATTTGGTATCCATTTTAACAATAATGTTGAGTAAATTGTCTTTATGGAATAAATATATGTAAGCACCATACAGACAACTCGTGACATCGTGCACTCAGCCAATCATGACCTATGATAGCATCGTTTCGTACACGTGAACGCCTGGCCACACTATAGGTTCCTATCCTCTAAAATTGAGTGTGAGCAAAAATCTATGCACAACGCCACCGGGAGCATCATGATTTTTTTTGCAATAAACACCTTCATATTGATTTAAACTTGCCGATCATCAAGCCGTTAATGAAATAAGAGTCTAAAGGCTACTTCAAGTCTGCACCGCTCCATTTGATACAGTCGGCTGCTGCGCTCCGGGTCGTGGGTTCGATTCCCGCACGGAACAAATATTTGTATGATCTGCAAGTAGTTGTTCCGGTTCTGGGTGTATTGTATGTGGAATTCATCTCTGTAAACGCACCCACGACACAGTAGAAAACTTAGTGAGGGGAGTTTTTTAAAAATATCAAAAAAAAAAAAATACAGTTCAAAAAAATCCTTCCGTTTCTTTTATTTTGGTGAAACAATTCATATTTTTGTATACGTAAATGTGATATTATTCCGCGTTATTTTATTTTGTTTTCGAATTAGTAAAAATACGCCATATCTTTGGACAAGTGACTTTCTCCAATCTTTGCTTAGAGGTATTGTAGGTTATAACTGGGCTAAATTTCAAAAGACATACACAGGACAACTCCGATATAATAAAAGAATACATTAGTTAAGTAATACCCTTGTTTAAATCAGGTAGTTCTTCTGACCCTACTCATTTTAGACCTATATCAGTACTACACACATTTAGTAAAATTTTCGAAAAGCTGATGATTGATCAAATGTAGAGGTTTTTTTAATAAGTATCAATTATTAATTTCTAAACAGTTACGGAGGGTCGTTCGACAACTGATGGTGTTGAACTTTTAGGGCATATTTTCGGTACTTGGGACGATTCACATGATGCTCTGGGTATCTTCTGTGATTTATCTAAGGCATTTGATTGTGTTCTTTATGAAATATTGATCAGGAACTTACTTAACTATGCAATCAAGCACTCTGCACTGGATCTTCGTGTCTCATATTTGAGTAATAGGATTCAGAAAGTTGACATTAACGGAATAAGGTCTCCTGGGTCTGTGGTCACAATGGGAGTTCCACAGGGCTCAATTCTCAGCCCATTCTTGTTTCTTGTTGATATAAATGACCTACCTTATTTCGTAAAGGCAAATCGTTACGTTAAAATCCAGCCACTTACGATGTAAATGGCACTATCTCCAGAGTGTTCCACTGGTTTCATGTTAACAATTTGCTTTTAAACGAGAAAAAAACGAAATGCATTAGATTCCCTACACCTAATGTTAGAAATGTAAAAACCATTTATGAATGGTACTGTGTTGGACCTTGTGGACACCGCAGTGTTTTAGGTATTACTTTAGACTCTAAGCTGCAGCGGGGCCCCCAAATACTTAAATTGTTGAAATGGCTTAGCTCTGCATCTTACGCGGTTATCAAAATTTGTAATTTAACAAGTATAGAAAAAGCTCGATTAGTATACTTTAGTTATTTTCATAGTATAATGTCATACACCATTTTACTGTGGGGGAATGCTGCTGACGTTCAAACCATTTTTGTGTTGCAAAAACGAGCTATTCGGTCAATTTATAAGTTAAGTCCAAAATATTCACTCAGAGAGAAATTTAAAGAGATGAATGTAATGACTGTTTCATGTCAGTCCATTTATGAAAATGTCTTATATGTACATAAAAGTATTAAGCTTTTTGCAAAAAACAGTGATATCCATAGTATTAATACCAGGAACAAACAAAATCTGGTTGTTCCTGCCACTAGGCTCCGAAGATAAGCAAATCATTTAAATGTAAATGTGTACGTTTTAACAATAAAATCATCATCATAATTCTTCTTACAATGGATTATATTAATTCATATAATGACATTTTAATATTTCTATATTTGCTACGACATTAATTACTTGTTATTATTTATTTTTATATTCACTACTTAGATTTGATGCTGTATGTGCGAGTACCATGTGGGTTATTAATTCATTTTGTTTAGTTGACGTGATATTTGTCTGGCAGATTAGGTATGTCATGCTCACTTAAGTTTCCTACTTACGGTGGCGTCCTGTATCGGGTCGCTGAGTTGCCCTACAATATGGTTGAGCTAAGTGACGCTGATGCATGCGTCATGCTCGTGGACGAGTGCTGTCTGTTGGGACTGGTCAGCTTAATACAGCCATGGCAATTAAATCATAAGCTTTAATAAATATTAAAATCTGCCTTGTTTAGTGTTAGACTTAATGTAATTTAGACTCTTTTCTCTTACATTGTGCTCACATAACCTTCATTTCAAGAACAGCGTATTCAAATATTGTAACAAAACTATTTTGATTTAAAAAGAGTAACCACGGAGTTTCTTGCCCGTTGTTCTCTATAGGAAACCTACACCTTGGAACGCGGCAACTAAAGCCTGACTATTCATGAGTGCCTGTAATTGGTTTAATATGAATAAAATTATTTTTATCTTATCTTATCTTTAATCTTAATCAATTGTTTATTTATTTTCTGAGTGCAATAATCTTAATTGAATTAGACTTAAATACAAAATGAGCAAGAAAAAATTCAAAGTCTGAATATTCTTCATAAACACTGTTTTCAAATCGAAATTATATTAGAACACTTTTATTCATAACTTTTCACAATGGTTTCGATCTGTCACCGCTACAGTGAGATCGATGAATAAAAAGAATGAAAATATAACAGTTTTGGACGATGTCGCGTGAAAATTGTGTCAACAAGATTGATTAGTTGTCCATTTTAATTAATTAAAAACAAGCGTTTAGCGCATTTTAGGGGAAATCTGTTGAAGCGAAAAGTTTAATTACTCGACAATTAATAACTTTGAAAGCCGAGCTAGATGCACCACAATGGTGTTTTGTTCATTCATTTTACGTATCCTGAATTTAGGTATTAGAAATTAAAGGCATAATTGTCGATCTAGCAAATAATAAAAATTACCCCTCTTTTTTCGTGGGTATCATACATGACAGCCAAATCATTGTCTCGTATACGTTAAGAACAAATCACTGCGGGCTCCGACTGTTTTCCAAGCGTGGTGCCATTAGCAAAATGAATAAATATTAATATCCGGCGAGCTGATGATTGGGTCAGAAAAATATCCTCGATTGGAGATTACGCACCGGAAAACGCACGCAAAAACAATGAGATGAACCGATAAACTGGTGAAAGTAGCTGAGAGTTATTGGATGCAGCTGCATGTAATTAGTCGCTGTGGAAATCTATAGGAGAAGCCTTTGTTCAGTGGGTGTCCTTCAGCTGATATGATGATCACCATAATTAGATGTACGTTTTATATTTTATATATTGGATGATTTTTATATATTTTATATATTGGATGATTCTAATTCTAACAAAGCTAAAATGTTATATAGTTTAGTTTATTTAGAGATGTATGAATAATTATTCAGATGCAATATTTAAAGGAATGATGAAACTGACATATCTATAGGATAATAAGTAGCTAAATAATGAAAGATAAATAAAAACAACAAGAAGACTTTGGCGGACTGCTATGATGAACGTTGTTTTTCTTTATTTATTAGAATTAGTAAAGGTCTTAAAATACTACGATGTTTACAAAATAGACGCTTCAAAGTCAATTGCTGCTTAAATTAGTAAGGAAAGGTAATCAAATTTCAATAATTAAACCGAATCTACTTATGAAGTCAAACAATCTTTAAAACTAATTTGGAACACGCACATCGAAGAATTGTTTTAAAACCAATAAGTACTCAACATAGCTAGCAAAATAACATCTTATATGATTAGAACTCTATCTGTTTGTAAAATTGTTTTCTTTTTATAATTTTCTTTTAATCTCAGCATTATCGCCTTTCGCAATTATTGTGCGGCTGGCTTCGAGTCTATCTGATTCTGATCTGATTATTGGAATACAATCCAAACATTCACCTAAGTCACTCATCTATATAAATGTAAAATTAGAAAAGTTTCTGTTAGAAAAAAGGATTCCATTCTAATTCTGGGTAGCATTACAATATCGTTATGGGTAGGCATGACGTTTACCATCGGATAAATAACCTGCTCATCTTCTTCACCAAGGTACTCGTATATAAAAAAAACGAAGATCGATGAGGTATTAATCATGAAAGTCTCAGTTCAGAATACTTCTGACAAACCAGATCAGATCGTCAATCCATCAAACGAATTTATTGGCTTAGCAACCTTCAAGTTTCATTCGCAAGCAAAGCAAGTTTATTGATAGCTTGATATAATAAAATTAAAAAGTAATTAGAAGTAGACAGATTTTATGTTCGTTATTATTTATTAAATTTATATGTTTTGAATTTTTCTATTTCTTAATATTTAGTAACTGAATTTTTATGAGTGCGGAAATAATATAATAGTAATAATGAAACCCAGTCATTATCCCACTACGGGATAAACGCAATTTTGAATGGTATATTAAACCAGTCTCTTCACCCTTTTAATAAAAAAAGAATACACACCGTAGGGCAGTTTGTGGTGATCTGTACGTCCCTACTGTAATGCTCCAGAGAGTCGACCGGGACCTCGTCTCCAGCTTGCCTTAACTGGTAGGCTGGAGTGGAAACTCATGAGAGCCCGCAGGAGACTCAACACTGGCTTACCTCGGTTTGCCAGTGAGGACCACCAGAGCTAGGTATATGCTCGAAGGTGGAAGTATGTAACTATTTAATATCGGGGATACCAGCTCCTAATCTTCGAGACGCGACTTTGGTAGTGAACCCGGTGCCACACATTTCGACTCCCAAAACCATTCACAGCGGTATTGCTCGCTGTCTTGCACCTGTAGTGGTGGCCATTTGAGGGGCTCATATTTTGAGTGGTGAGTCACCATCTGTCACAGTTTTTCAGGTAACTGTGGAAAGGCAGACGCCACTGTTTCTTTCGAGCCATAGTTTTCAGTCCATATTACATCCGTCGCAATAGACCTTCTTATTGTAGCTTCCATCCCATAAAACAATCCTACAACACCGAAAATAACTCGTTACTTTATTTCTATAGTGTACCCATGGAGTGTCCCCGGTTAGTTTACCATTACATTTTAGATTTAAATTCTTTAAAGGGCTTCTGCGTATTGGACTCATCTTCTCGGGGAAGCCTATCATAAAACCGGGTTACTCTTTACAGAAGTAACCCCGTGATTAGATAAACAAATAATTGTAAATCATGTATTTCAGACGGGCATCCATATAACTATTTGTTGGCAAAAACTTATAGCTATTTTAGTTGGAATAGAAGTTTAAATTATTCTTCCTCTTAATCTATATGGCCTATGACTATATCTATCCGTATTTTAGGGTAGGCTGTCTGAAGGGCCAGCAAACAAATTCTGCTACTATTGGACTACCAGTCACAGCATCAGCTTAATCATCACTTATGCATGCTTTGCTTTGAAATTCGACGTAACGGGCGGACTGGACTCTTACCGTCTTAAACCATCTGGATGATCATGTTCGGCACCGAAGGGGGCTTCACGATCAACGAACGTTCTGAGGCCGTCCACAAGTGCTCCGCCTATATGCTCATCTCGGAGGGGATGCTATTTATACCTACAAGATATGATATTAGTACTAGTAGGTTCCGGCATATAATAGACAGCTCTTTCTTGCATGGATGTGGTAACCGGCAACCAAGAGCGTCATGTCAAGAGAATGAGCCAGTCTCTTACGCTGTGCTAGTCACAACATATTGCAGTAACGAATTTGTTGAGCTAGCATGGCGAATATGACAATATGACCCTTTATAACCTTTGAACTAGCGATCATAGGCAAAAAGACACTCGCGTGTAATGAGCGATGTATGTATACGTTTCTAGTCTTCAGCGAAGATATCTGCAGCTAAGAGGCATTGTTAGAAAACATATGAAATGTTTACAGTATAAATACGCACTACGGGTACTTGCATAGATAGAGTTTTAGTCGGAAATAAGGCGGCGATCAGTGTTCAAGTAACCACCCCGTCCTATCTTGTTATGAGCTCTCATATCACTTTATAATATGTATTGCAATAATAAGTATAATGAATACGTTCATTAAGAAGTATTGATTTGCTCTCACGTGGTCACTCACTATGGCCCTCATAAGAAAGCTCAAGGTCACTCAGCAAGCTATAGAGAGAGCTATGCTTGGTATTTCTCTACGAGATCGAATCAGAAGTGAGGAGATCCGTAGAAGAACTAAAGTTTCCGAAATTGTCGAAAGGATTAGTAAACTGAAGAAGGGTAAAAAGTTTCTCGAGTGGAGACCGCGCAGCGTGGGACGACCTCCAACGAGTTGGACAGACTAGCTGGTGAAGGTCACTGGGAGTTGTTGGATGCAGGCATGTGACCACTTGTTGTGGAAATTTCTGAGGGAGGCCTTTGTTCAGCAGTGGACGTCCTTCGGCTGATATGATGATGATGATAATAATTTGCTAGAATATAAGAACAAATTTACTTTCTGCCTAAGATGAGACTGTGAAGTTTGGTCCTAAATAGCCCTTGTTTTACGTACGAGTACGTAGTCGATTAGGTATGGTGTCTTTTTTAAATTATCTTCATATTATGTATTTGGTATAAATAGGGTTTTAAGATACATGTTGAATATAGCGGCCTGTTTCCAAGTCTCCAATACAATTTAGAGAGTGACTCGGCTGCTCCAAATGTGTTTAAGCGAGTGAATACAATAACAAGTAAACTTACCTATAGACATGCAACACATTGGTAAATCAAGCAACATTAATATATCTCAATATTCCCTTATATTCTTAATTGTATTTAAATATCTGTGCTTATTTTCTTCTTGTAAACGACTGGCCCGGGCAGTCGATCGATTTTAATGCGAACAGCACTTTGATTGATGTTTAATAATGCATAAGCTTTGAAAAGTGTGAAGTTTTTAGACGGTATCAATTAAACTATCGTTTTACTCGCAAATGGCACTTAAACTCTTAAAAGTAGCAACACAGTTTATTTTATCTTTGCTAAGAGTCTAAACTTCATCACTAAATGTCAAGTCTTCCAGCAATTAAATTATATAACATTTATTGTACCTTTATTTAAAGTAAACAACGGTAGCCTGTTGACTGTAATTGTCTTCATTACGCACAAAGGGTAAAAAGTGTAAGTAATTAAGAAATTACGTCACAAGAGAAAACACGGCATACAATTTTTCATGTCATTAAAATGACAACAAAATTAGTTAAGCACAATTATGCGAACTTCCCGACCCTTACGATCCAGGCGAAGTCAAATTCCGGGAAAATTAAACATTTTTGCACATTAGAGATTATGAAGTGTTTGAACTACTGGGTGGGGAAGTGGCCAGAAAATGCACTAAAGCGAAAAATATCGCAGATCAGCACTCGAAGGGTTGATTCTGCTCTTCAATTACCATTTTCAGTCAGTTCGGCTATTGTCAGCCGACTCGATCATTGTTGAATGGAAAGAATAGTCTTATTTCTACATGCGTGTACTTTCGAAGTATGCTGACTAACGTGAACTTTT
Source organism: Diloba caeruleocephala (assembly GCA_947459985.1). Taxonomy (NCBI): domain Eukaryota; kingdom Metazoa; phylum Arthropoda; class Insecta; order Lepidoptera; family Noctuidae; genus Diloba; species Diloba caeruleocephala. The sequence continues at coordinate 18,220,785 of OX381615.1, forward strand.
AAAAATAATTTAAATTTAAAACCTTTATAGTTAAAAAATATGTTATTACCATTCACTTGTCTGTAGTCTGATAGAGGTGTTATTTTGGAGGATCTAAACTACAAGTAATATACATGAAAGTATAAGTGGTTTGATGCCAAGTAAGAATAGTTCACGTCAACTGTGGTGATATATGAACTTTGGTGGATGAGCACCTACATCCATCACCGACATGATTAGAGATGCAAATAACAAAAAATGTATAAATATATAATAGATAATCGTCAGATAATTCAAAAACCAGAAGTTCAATTTGAAATATATCTACATATTTTCTTTAAATGAATACTTCTGTGTTCCCAAAGTTCCTTTAATCATCTAAAATAATTTTAAATGTGCAGGACAAGATAATTCCATTCGGCAGAATTGAGAATTGCCTTTCCTTATTGGATTAACATTTAAGTAGACATCACCATTACTTTCCTAGTAACTTAGAGTCACAAACAGACTGAAACCAGCTTAGTTTTTTTCCTGATAAGATTTATTTTCTTCTGACACAATTTCGTAAGGATTGGAAAGTGTGGGTGCCAACCCAATTAGGTCACTTACTTCTAACACGAAGTAACTACGCTGCTAGTGTAAACGGTTGCAGAGGAAAATATTCGCATTTCTTAGTAAAAGTAGGTTTAAACTAAATTGCCATTAATAAAAAGGTATTTGCGGAGAAATAAAAATGAATACAATCTCATCATCATCATTCATCATTTCGGCCGAATAAAATTCACTACTGGATACAGGCCTCCCTCAAAGATCACCATAATGACAGACATCGATGTGTTGTGTGCTCATTGGGGGTTTTTGCCATAATCGCCACGCTTGGCAGGCGAGTTGGCGATCGCAGTTGAGTTGTTAATGTATTCGAAGGACGCTGCTGCCCATCCTCCGGCTAATCCCTTAGTCGCCTTTTACGACACCCACGGGATGAGATGGGTTGGTGCTATTCGTAGCCGGCACCACACGGGTAGAATACAATGTAAAGTGAAGAAATTGCAGAAGCTACAGTTAAGTTCTCTAATTCTGAGATCCGAAAAACTAAGGAGAATTTTATGATAGAATTTGAGTCATAGCGGACTATTTTCTACTCGTATAATACAATACATAAGTATCTAAAAGGGGCGATTATTCTACCTCTTATCACATTGAATTTGGATGCCTCACGCTGTTGAAGAAGTCTTGTCTTGTCTTGTCTAGTCTTGGTTCACACAAATAGTAACGACATAGTTATCTACTAAGTACTTCGCGGCGATACATATATTAAGGAACTGGGTACATTATGATATTTTGTAACCGTCTTTAATTACATATTGCCATAACCAACATCTTTAAATTTTCATCCATAAAGTTTAGGCAACAAGAGATTTAAAACTTCCGGTAAGTTTGAGTTTTGACACCGAAAACTGTTTAGTGGTTCTTGTTAGCCTAACAAGAAGCCAAGTTTTTTTTGTGAACGGGTAATTTATTTGTTGAAGTATTACGATAAATTGTGAATCGACGTTCGGAATTCAAAAAAATTCTAAAGTTCAGTGACTTTTTATAGAAATTTCTTAAAATGTCATGATTATTTATTTAATGAGTTGTCGTCATTCAGGAATTATGTATTATTAAAATATGTGTTCATCCGAAAGTCAACAGGTTAAGCTCTTTATATTACAGGATTGTCCTGGACAGGACATATACTGAGAGAGGAAAATGAGAAATGGACTAGAATAATATCAGAGTGGTACCCCAGGGATGGCAAAAGAAGTAAAGGTCGACAAATGAAACGTTGGGAAGATGACCTCAAAAAAGCGGCCGGTCCAGAATGGATCAAAATTGCAAGAGACAGAGATAGGTGGAAGTCTTTGGAGGAGGCCTTTGTCGAAGGACAAGCTGTTGTTTGAAAAACGATCGTCAATAATAAATGTAATACTCATATAGTATTTTAAATTATGATAGGAACAGCAATAAAGGCTTATTTTATTTTATTTATTTTTATTACAGGATTGCAAACGAGTTTTCTGGTAGATTCTTGGGAGTTCGATCACCACGCAAATTTAATATTTACTAACGATGAAAGGGTAATCCGAGGCTTATAAACACACACCTTTATGTATTAGTTGTTCTCGCTTGTTGTTAAATACCTAACAGTTATTATATACTCTTTCTAGTACATAAAAAAATACAGAAGTTTTGATTTAAGTAAAATTACAATATCAATTGCAATGGCAATCTTAGGATGGAAAATGGTACATAGAAGTAATTATGAGGTAGTCAGAGGTGTAACTATATATACTACTACAAATAAATATACTAAACATATGACATTTTTATAAATAATAACTATTTAAACTATATGAATATATAAAAATAAAATGATTTTAATGTAAAGAGCTAAAGCAAGTCAAAATGGAATAGTAGAATTTAAATCGACAGATAAAGGATTTATCGAAATAAAAATGTGGAATGCATTGGAATGTTCAGCTATTATCTATTAAATGTAATATTTTGCTTCAGTCTTAACGTTATTGCATAATCAGATTCAAAATTAATATAACGAGAATTTGGTAAATTTTATGTTGGTTTTAGTTATTTTTTATATTTTTCAATGCATCTTTATCGTGGGAAGTCTTCATTGACTTCTTCCACTCCGGGGAAAGCAACAGGGTGAAATTTACCGGCGGAAACCACTATGGTGTTTCTTTCACTTCTGATACACCGTGGTCACAGTGTATCTGAGTACGGTAAATGAGGGTACGATGAATTTCAAGTATTTGGTCCAAGCCGCAGCCGGAAGCGAGAGGTCAACAGAACCGATGGTCGCGACAAGGTTATGATGCTGCGTCACCCAAGCTGGGCACTCCTCCAATGTTTATGCACCGTGCGTTCCGGGCGGTCTCCGCAGTATAGTGCAATTCGTTTTTGACTCCGCTTTACGACAGCTGAAGTTTATAAATAGGGAATTAAATTGATTGAATTGTAAAATATGCAACGTATACAGTAGAATTCTAGCATAGTTATTGCATTACTGGCAGTTCTTGCTTCGGTACTTATTCGGGTGGGCTCCCATATTTTCAGGGTAGGTGCCTGTCTCTGGTCAGACCAAGGACTATCCAAAGACTGCTATCCGGATTTAACGATTCCTCACTTGGTATAAACTAACTCATACCATCCGTCATATTGTTAATCTTAAAATCACCAAGTCGCACTTTAAAGCTCATAATACACTAAAACTTAATAACATTAACTTGTTCACTTTAAAACTGAATATGAAATTTGCGTAAATGCATGTAAAAGGAGATAATAGTTAAATGTAAACTACGCTATTTCTCAAAAAGTCCCCTCGACAACGGTAGCAAAAACCCCAAACAAACTCGGATGAAACACTTGTATCTAATTAAAACTTTTGTTTTAAGTGCAAATGGCACATTTCTAGTGGGTAAGTCAAGTGTTTGCTTGTTATAACTTTAGTAAGTACTAAGTTGCGATTCTGGTTCACTTAAACCTTTTCCTATGAAAATTTTAGGTGCTTTTGCATAATGCGTAATGTGTAATAATACATATAAAATATATGTTTAATTATGCTATAAAACGGCAAAAAACTGAGTTGTCGACTTCTATATCTACCTGTTCCTCATTTATGATTCACATAGTCAAGTCTTTACAAAGGCGAGCCTAAAAGGTATTTGATACAAAAAAGGTTTATGCGCGGAAAAATCTTTAAACTCCCTGAAAGTCAGTTACCGGCCAAAAGCTTTGAGAAAGGAAATAATAGAAAAAAACTAAAGAAAAACAACTAATAATAAAAATAGAACTAAAGAAAAATAGGAAATCACTTGAAGAACTGCTGGTAGGTACTATCATGCTAGTGATGAAGAAGGAGTAGCACACATGAGACCTTACTCTAGGTGACATCACAAAGATTACGTTGTAGTCACAAAAGCTTTAGACAGATTTTATGATCTATTTGTAATGCTTAACTAATATACAATCTTTTGATCAAAGAAAACGCAACAACACAAAACTTGTACATTAGCACCGTAATTTACCAAGGCCAATCAAAATAATATTTGTTATGAGTTGATACACAAAGTAACAATTTTAATCATGTACGAAAAAAAATACCATAACTGACATTTTTATTTCTTTGATGTTTTATTATTCCTAATTAAAAAGCATGTGAATAGCCATTTAAGTAGGTTTTATTTTTCATTATCTTGTAAATATCTTTAATTGTCCACTAAATAAGTCTAAAGAATCAAGAAATAAATAAAATGTTTATTACCAGAAATAAAAGTACAGTTCATCTATAACATCATATTCATAACACATAAATTAACCATAGTTAACAGCAGTATTTTCAGATAGAGTTAACGACGGTATAAACTGTGTTACAGAAACCATAATTGTGAGATTTGTTGTTTTTTAAAATTGACAAATTAATTTTTATGTTTAAGACCATAGCAACACTCACACTCATCTCCTCCTGTGAATGTCGTAAAAGGTGACTATGAGACTCTAAACCAGGTGGATAGGCAGTAGCGTCCCTTCTGTGGAACACCAGCCAATCTGCATTCACCAACTCACCTGCCTAGCATGATGAGTCATTTTGGGGAAATTTGCCAGTGCAAAATCCCCCAAAATTACACACTAATATTGTGGAAAAAAATTATGGGGAGATCTTTGTTCAGCAGTAGACGTCCTTTGGCTAATCTGATGATGATGACATCATATGATTGTTAGATTAAAAATGACAGGCCCCATTAGGTTACCATAATTTAATGTGGCAAATGGCATAAACATTAGTTTTTGAATCAATAGCTTCAACCTATTTTTTTTCTATTCCTAAAAATTTAATGAATTGTGTTGTTTTAATTGTTTTACACTTGTATTTATCGAGCTATGTGAGGCGACCTTACATGTTTCAATTAGTTTACGAACAAATGTGATACTTTTTCAAATTTGAGTATCTACCAGAAAATTCGAAATGGAGTTGGAGTGATAGGGATAATTCGTTTATTTGTCGGTTATATAAGCCCAATAAATTAAATTAACATATAAACAAATATGCTAGACAATTTACTATCTGAAGTATGGACCATAATATTTCAAACACGAGGTTCATTCAATTTCAGGGTAAGATAAAAAATATTTGAAGAAAAAGGGAATTAAAACGTAAGAAATACAGTGCCCAGATCCCTGTCGAAATAAAAAGTGATGTAATTTTACATATTGGTATTCAGGGAACTATAAATAACAAGAACGGCTTACGAAGTATATGAGTGGGCTATTAAGGGTTACGCTTTCTCAGAATTAAATTATATTATTCTTTGTCTATTTCAATAGGCCTAATGTACTTTTTAGGTGAAATCGATACCAAAAGGAGTACTATAAACGATTGCTGAAAGAGTTTACCTACGTTACTATTTATAAATTGAATTTCGTTGGTAGTCCTACTGCTTGTCGTTGCTTACTCGAGTTTATCGCGAGCGAGTTTCGCCACTGTGGGAGCAACCATGATACTGCACAGCACATGCTCGGAGAATGCCCTGCGTGGGCAGTCATGCAGCGGATCCTGGTTGATCGGATCGGGCATTATCAGCCAGCAGTAATGTTGGCAGTGCTAGCAGAGTAGGAAATTCGAGTGCAGTAATCTCACTTCGAGCTTACTTACTGTGAGAGCGTTATGCTCCAGAAGGAGATCGCAGAATGGAAATGAGAGGGGGGCGATCTGGCTCAGAGAAGTAGCAGACAGCGCAGCCGCCAGTGTAACAACCACGTCGTGGAAGCTTCGAAGAGCACTTCCAGCATGTCGTCCCCCGAGTCAAGAAGATAGTGCACCCACCTCACCGGCCGCTGCCCAATCTTGGGGGACCATGTGAGGAATTTTAACGTCTCTACGGGGGGTCGGACGGTCCGTGACCCCTCAATGGGGTGCCCAGCGCTACAGAACCAATCTTCACGGTCTGTATTGTAGAGTAGCTATACGGATCGCAAGAGGATACCGAACATGTTTGAACCCACGAGAAGACGGCGACACTTACGTGGTCACGCACTACCGTTTGGGCAGCATAGCACAGCGCACAGTGAGGCTTCGGGGGTATCCTTTAGGACTGTAACCTCCTCATTCTGATTCTTTATGACTGTAAAGCAGTTACCCTCTCTGAGATGTGCCTATAGGCGTGAGGCCAGTAAGCGGCTCTAGTGTGATCATACTAGGACCTGGAGCCTCCTTTAGGTGCCGAAGATGACCACCCCAGTGGTTTTAGCTGGTAGGAGTCCGGTATGCCCCTCACCCTTCTCCGGGGCGGAAGAAGTTGATTATGAATTTCAAATGAGTACAACAACAAAAAAGGTTATTTGCAATTAATCAGATAAATATGTTAGTTACATTGTGCATTGAATATAGATTAGAATTGTCTGGTACACTATATCATTCAAATGGTTACTTTAGGAGATATCATAGATTCAGAATAACTTGCATCCAAACCAAACCTGGTCTACCGGCTCGGGCTGCCTTTTCCGTCCACGCCACAGGCTATAAAATAAACGTTATAAAATAAATGTACTCAGTTGAATAATAAAAAAAGCGTATTTCAAAATATATATTGTGCTGTTAAGTTGAGAAAAAGCTGAACCGGTTACGAAACAATTCGTTACAGATTGCTTAGACTTTGTTGTATTTGTTCAAGTTGCTCTAAGTTTCCGTCGTACTTACTGTCTTGACTTATTTTATCGGAGAAAATAAATTAAGTTTTAAATAAGAGATCGGCTCTAAAACATTATGGGGAACAAGGTGTGGTGTTCCTCCATAGAAAAGGGAAGATCCTCCAGCCAGGCAGATGGTATGCCTGGCGGGCCGAAGCCCAACGGTTGATATTGGACGACTGTATATATGCTGCGTTGCACGAATACTTTAATAGCGTGATTTAGGATTCTTTGACGTCATCGGAGAGTTGCATTTAATAGTCAAGTAGATGTCGTCGTAAGTTGTAGTTGTATTGCTGGCGACGTGAGTGTCGCCACAACGTGACAGATGTAACAATGTACCTACAAAAATGGTCGGAAACATATTATTGAAATACCTTTATCCACACATTCGGTTGCTGCCTCGATAACCTCGTCATTTGTCCAACTGTCTAACCGCTGGAGGGCTGGAATGAAAAATTCGACAAATAAAGAAAACACAATTGCCTGTCAGATCCATTTGTTCTAATATAGAGTTTGTGGAAACAGTTTTGGGCGTTTGTATCCGACGAATGGATAGTTAGACTGTTACTAGACAAGATGTGCAACAGTTAGTTTTTTATATACAATCAAGTTACGAGACACAGTCAATTGCCTGGTGGTAAGCGTCACGTCTGCCGACACTAGTCCTTCGTGACACAATACTGCTCTCGTCACCTCATGACATTAGTTATTAATTTTCTTCTGCCCCGTAAATTTACTAGCTAAAGTGCACTTGAAACCGGAACACAGTAATGTTTAAATATTAAACATTTTTGCTTGATAGTGAAATATCTAGTACAGTTGATGGTACCTACCAAAGATATTGGAAGAAAGGAGATATGCTATGTAGTTCATAATGTATGCGAGCCTAGAAATCCAGTTTTCCCCTACCATTCTTCATAAAAACACACTAACGCACACAGTTACAAGTTTTCCATCCAATGAACTGAATTGGCTGCTCATACTAAAACACACCCACGACTATCTAGGCAGCCAATCACGCCGAGCGTACAGACTGCAACACAGCAGCCGTACCAAGCAACGCGTAAGTTTATTGGGAGTACTACTCGCTGTTCTATTCACTGCGTTTGTTATTCACCAATTGCTAGTTAAAAGTGGTAGATAAGAAGCATTGTATTTTGTACAAATATAATAATGTCGTTCTGCTCCATCAATCCAAATGTAACATAATAAAGAAAATAATAATTTTTAATTTATTATTTTATAGAAAATTCTTTCACTTGCTTATGGTATATGACTCCTTTCTTGATAAAGTTATTATTTTCGCTTCGGTTTTTGCATAGTGTCCTCGAACAACACGATACTTTAACAAAGCTTCACTTCCGCGATCGAATCTCAACTGATGTTATAAATCGGACATTTTTTTCCGAATGGCCCGGATTGTGCATGTCGCGGTAGCGCGGTTAGGCCCCCGTACCACTTCTCCTTATTTCCTATTTCTGTGATACCTACCTAGACGGACGCTTGCAATACAAGACACCTACCACCAGTAAATTAACCTGAAAATTCAAGAAGGTATGCTACTACCCTATCTTCGTGGTATAATGATCCGAAATCGTGATCAATTACTTACTTTTCTTTTCGTGTGGTTAGTCGCCAACCTTGTGTTAGAGTTGTTCTAGCCACTCAAAGGCTTCAGGCTTGGCTTATCGGAACCGACGATTTAACGTGCCCCCTATAGCATGGAGCCGATCAGTTGAAATACTACTATGCGGTCTCCCATCCGCAGACTGCCCGCACCAAGCATTGCTTAACCTCCCCGATCTTTTACCGATCATTGAGTGCAACCGGCCGTGAGCACCTTTATAATGACTTAATAAACTAATTCAAGTTTCAATACAATACAATATCTTTATTTGACTGAATATGGTTGTTACAGATCTTAAAATTAGTAATTCAAGTTTCAATACAATACAATACAATATCTTTATTTAACTGAATATGGTTGTTACAGATCTTAAAATTAGGGGTTACAGTTTCATCATATTCTGCCATTTGTGGCATGAAAATTAACACTCAAAAAAAATTTAATTAGGACACACATTGCAATAAAACATTATTTACATACCTACTATAAAATAATTGAAATGTCCGAAATAATTATTATTAGAATAGAACCACATTTAATATTTAGATTAGGTATACACACACACAATAGATTATTTAAAAGTATCGTTCAAGAAGTCATTAATGCTATAGTAACATTTACTATGCAAAATATCTTTTAATTTCTTTCTAAATAAGTTTAAGTTTAATTCTTTGTTAAGTGGTTGATATTTTGTTGTAGATTTTAGGTGCTGTACAAAAAATGCTTTTCCACATAAGGGCTGTCCTAGCGCTGTGAATACAAAGCTTAGAGTTATCACGTCTGTTGCGATTAACAAAATATGAAAGCTGTGGAAAGAATTGCGGGTTTTGTTTTACAAAAATGGAAACTTCCAACATATATAGAGACGGGAGTGTTAGAATTTTATGTTTAACATAGTATGATATACAGCTGTCATTTGTTTGAAGCCCATACATTGCCCTAATACATCGTTTTTGCATCTTAAATACTACTTCTTTGTCTGTGGAGTTGCCCCAGAAAATGCCGCCATATCGCAATAAAGATACCACGAATCCATGGTATGCGGTTAAAAGAAAGAAAAGAAAGAAAGAAAGAAAGAAATAATTTATTAGACCATACAAAATACCACACCAACCAAGTAAAAACATAAAAGTAGATATAAATACAAAAAAACCATTAAAAATAAAAACAAGAAGTACACACCGAAAAAAGAAAAAACATGATACATGGGACACAAACAAGGCGTCCTTTGTACATTTATATCTATCGTGTCGTAGGAGGGTTCGATGTGGTATTGCGTGTCTAAAAGGCCCCAGCTCAGCAAGTGCTGCATGTAACTGCAGCGCTGATTTTCAGCTGAAGCCTCAGATGGCTGATGGACGTTAGACAAATAATAATAATAAAATAACTACAATCATACCTACAGACATTGCACAAAAATTTTACAAAAATAAATAAAAAAACATTATGTACGTGGGATTGGTAAAACGATGCCCTTCTCTTCATAATAAATAATAATTATCCGTTTGCAATAACAATATATATAGCATTCATCAAATTTTGTTTGGAATAATCAAATAATTAAATAATTCGGCCTATTATGGATTTATAGGAATCATTTCCAACGTCAATAAAATAAAAGCTACAGTAGAATAAAGCATAATAAAAATTCCTATTTTATAAATTTATTAATTGTGAGTACCAGATTTCTGTGTATTAAGGAGTTTTCTTTTTAGTTTTACCCTAAAGTTCCGTGTACTACATAGGTTGCGAAGTGGTGGTGGCAAGTCATTCCAGCACTTAGTGGCAGCGTATCTGAAGCTTCCTCGAAAAGCTGTCGTCCTATGTTGTGGAATGCGCAGGGCGTAGGAAGATGCTCGCGTTGGATGTCTACTATATTCAGACAACCACGCTAACTTTGAGTACAGATATCCCGGCTTTTCAGTTTTAATAACACCGAACAATAAGGTAGCTAAGTGCAATTCCCTCCTGTAGTTCATTTTAAGAATATTCCTCCTATTTAGAAAGGGAGTTACATGACTTCGTGGGGGGATGTCAAAACAAAATCTCGCGCACGCATTTTGCACTCTCTGTATAAGATTGGCTGTCTTAGCCAATAGTCTTGGACCATAAGCAGCATCTAGGTAATCGAACTTTGACAAAACAAGGGAGTCTACTAACTGAATGCGTAGATCGACACTAAGGTGGCTCCGTATCTTGTATAGTACCTTCAGGCGATAGAAACAATTTCTTACTATCTCCGATACATGTCGCTCAAACCGTAGCTCCTCATCCATTATCAGACCAAGATTTCGGGCTTCGTGAACTCGTTCAATTTGTGCATTGTTTATATAAATCTGTGGGTTATAAATGCTTATCTGTCTGATCTGATTCTTTGAACCTAAGATCATATATTTAGTTTTGCTTGCGTTTAGAACGAGAGAATTATGGCAAGCCCAGCTGTAAATGTTATGCAGATCTTCATTTATTTTATTTAATGCACTTTGAAACTCGTTCGTCTTAAAAGAAAAGTAAATCTGTATGTCATCAGCATATATATGGAATTTACAATGCTTAATTTCGTTCCCTATATCTGCGCTGTATAATATAAACAGCAACGGTCCAAGCACAGATCCCTGCGGTACTCCCCTATCAACAGCTGAAACTGTAGACCGTGAGTTTGATCCGTCATGATTGTAAATTTTGACAAATTGCGAACGGTTGCTAAGGTAGGAATGGAACCATTTTACTGTGTCGGGTTCAAAACCATAATATGTCAATTTCGAAAGCAATAGAGAAACGTTTAATGAATCAAAAGCCCTTGAAAAGTCTAGTAGAACTAGTATTGTGCCCTTGCCTTCATCCTGAGCAGCCAGTAAATTATCCATGACATCGAGTATCGCCGTAGTAGTGCCATGATTTTGTCTGAAACCTAATTGCTTATCTGGTAAAATATTATTCTTTTCAATATAATGTTTCAATTGAGAGCCTACCACTTTTTCTAAAATTTTAGAAAGGCAATGCAATATACTAATCGGGCGAAGTTCTTTAATATCAGAGACGCTAGAGTTTTTTGGGATAGGTCTGACTATTGCTGTTTTCCAACTACTAGGAAACTCAGCTTTTGATATCGATTTATGATTATGTCCAGAGTTTTTGGAATTAACATAGTGATCATGTCCAACGTCAAACTATCAACCCCCGATGCCTTAGATCTTAAAAGTGCATCTGTACTTACTGTTGGGGCTAGTTTATATAATAGAATAGAATAGAATATTTATTTATTTCTCAGTATATGGTACATTGAGATCTTAAATTTTAACATTGATTCACATATACTACCATTACTGGTGTAGAAATATCATATGAATTAAGTACACATGCAAGTTATACATCAAAAGAAGAATTTCCAAATGATACTAAATACAATAATTAAATATGGCTCTTGGTTCTTGTTGATTACAAATTTGTCTACATATCATGATAATATTACATGGCAATGTCAATAAGTCAATAAAATGCAATGTCATTTCAATATAATAAAAACATACAATTAATGTCAGAATTTATAATTTAAAAAAATCGTTAACAGAATAGAAACATGTGTCTAAAAGCCATGAAAACATTTTACGTTTGAATTTATTAACTGGTAGCATTTTCAGGTCATGAGGTAATTTATTATAAATTTTAATTGCCATACAGTAGACATTTCTACTGTATAAATGTAATCTTTGGCTAGGCACAAGCAATTTTCCATGATTTTTGTTATTGAGTCTTACAGAAGTTTGTTTATTCAACGGAAACAAATCAGGGTACTTTTTTACTAATATACAAATTTCAAAAATGTAAAGGCATGGAAGTGGAAGTATTTTTAATTCTTTAAATAATGGTGTGCAATGGTCTAAATATTCTGCTCCACTTATGGCTCTTATGCATTTTTTTTGCACAATAAATGCTCTTACCACTTCCGTTGAATTACCCCATATCACTAAGCCGTAACGTAATACTGATGACACATACCCATGATAAGCACTTAGGACTGTTTGTTTGCTGGATACTAGTCTTAGCTTTCGAAGTGCAAACACAAACTTATCAAGCTTAGTGCATACTTTATCTACATGTTCTTTCCAGTTTAACTTGTTGTCAATAACTATACCTAAAAATAAAGCTGATTGAGCTGGATGTAAAATTGAATTATTATATTGTATTTTTCTCGGTATTACTGTCGAGTTACATGTTTGGAATTTAATTAATTTTGTTTTATCAATGTTGACATGAAGATTATTTTCTCCGAACCATTTCATAGCATTTGTTAACTCAATGTTAGTGTCGGTTTCTATGTCGGTTTTAATTAAACATTTTATAGTCAAAGTAGTATCATCAGCAAATTGTGTACATTCATGTTTTAGAATTTTATTAATGTCGTTAATATACAATATAAACAGTTACGGCCCAAGTACAGTTCCCTGTGGGATGCCAAAGTTATTAATTTTAAGTTCCGAGCTATGTGTGGTCTTAGTGTTATTTTCTATTTTAGAGATAACTGTCCTCTGTTGGCGATTAGAGAGATAACTTCGAAGCCAATCATGGGCCTTACCCCTAATACCATATTTCTCAAGTTTGTCCAATAGTCGTTTGTGTGAGACAAAGTTAAAAGCTTTGCTCATATCTAAGAATACGGACAATACAGACATTTTATTATTAAGAGCTTCGCTAATTATTTTTACCAAAGAAAAGCAAGCAAGTGTTGTTGAACTATTTTTCCTGAAACCAAACTGACTGTCCACAATTATATTGTTTTTATTAACAAAACTATTTATTTTCTCATGCATCGCCTTTTCAAAGATTTTTGCAAAGATTGATATAAGTGTGATAGGCCTGTAATTGCCCATATCAGTGAGGCATCCCTTTTTGAATAATGGTTTGATAATAGATTCTTTTAACCTAGTTGGGAAAATGCCTTCTTCAAATGAAAGGTTAATTAAGTAACTAAGTACGGATGCTATATTTCTCGCACTTAACTTAATTATTTTTGTATTTATTTCGTCATACCCAGTAGAATTAGTGTCATTTAACGAGTTAATAATTTTTATAACGTCAGTCTCATTTACTGGAGTCAAAAATAAACTATTCAAATTAGTGTTAATATTAATGTTATTTACGTCATGATTTTTGTCAAAATTGTTTTTAGATGTCAGCTCAATGAAATAATTATTAAATTGGTTACAGATGTCATGAGGATCCTTAATTATTTTATCTTGGATTATTAATTCTATGATGTCATTTTTATTTACACTATTGCTTAAATTATTTTTTATAATAGACCATGTCGCTTTACATTTATTTTTAGACTTACAAAAAAATTTGATGTTGTTAATTTGTTGGGATTTGGATATGCATTTTTTTAATATTTTTGTGTAATTAAGGTATTTTTTCTTATGATAGCTTTTGCTTATAGCATCATGTTGGTATTGGTAATATAAAATTCTCTTTTTAATACACGATATCTTTAAACCTTTACTAAGCCATTTATTTTTAATTAGTTTGTTTGTTTTTTTCACACATATTTCGGGAAAACACAGTTTATATAAGAGAGTGAATAGGTCATGGAATATATTAAAAGCATTATTGCAGTCTGTTTCTTCATATATTTCATTAAAACTTAGGGCTGATATGCATTGTAGAAACTTTTTTATATTGTTATCATTAAAATCTCTCTTCCTATCATACCAGAATTTTATTGTTTTTGACTCATTTATTTTATTAAGGTAAAACGTTAATGACTGCCCGGTATCATGGTCTGAGAGACCAAGATTATGTATATTGCATTTTAGATCGACTGTAGAAATATTACTAGCTATTTGATCTATGCTAGTATTTTTTCTGGTGGGCATTACTCAGGATAGATGTAATTTGTTTTGAGTATTTGGTCTCTTTTAAGATATCTATATTCCAATCACCGCATATGATGATATGTTTTCTACTTTTGTGCGTTAATTTATGCAATATCGATTCTAATTTATTAGAAAATATGGACAAGTCAGAACCTGGAATTCTATAAATACAAACTACAATTAGGTTGTGGTTTGAGATTTCTATACCACAGCATTCGAAACAAAAATCAGTTGCCAGTTCATTAGCTATCGGCAATGGATTAAAAGCTAAACCTTGTCTCACCAATATACACGTACCACCCCGTTTTTTGCCATGCCTTGAGTAGCTGGAACCTAATCTGTAGTTTATCAGTGACAAATTACTCTCATGCCCCGACTTTATAAAAGTTTCACTGAGACAAATAAAATCTATATCGCCAGTCTGGTCCATCAAGTTAGCTATTGTTATTTCAAACAGGTCTAATTTATTTATTACTCCAGCTATGTTTTGGTGTAATAATATGAATTTCTGTTTACTTTCAGAACTATGCTTGATAAACGTTTTAGTCACAGGAACGAAAAAGAGTTTTTTGTGTAATTATTGGTGATTTTGGCGAACTACCCAAGTCCACCTCAATTGGGTAAGTCTCAATATCAATAAGTAGGCGACGGAAAATACTTTCATATATACATTTTAAGCCAAGTTTGTTAATTTTGCCAGTCTTATAAGAGAATGTTTCATAGGATAGGTCACGGTTACTGTCAAAAAGATAAGCATAATTATAATTTTCTATATCCATGCAAAGTAAATTATTAAACATTTCTACTTTATAATTATGTATGTGGGGCAGCATATAATAAAATTTGTATGCATGATGTTTTTGAGTGTTTCTCTAATCCGCCTGACCATTTCTAATGATTCTTCAGTGCCTTTAAGGTCTTGTTCCCCAATCATATTGATACAATAATCATCCATACTAAAATTCTGCACTTTAATCACAATATTTGATAAAATATCTTTCAAACTACCATTACGTAAAAGGTAGTGACAGTACTCAAAATTCTGGCCGAAAGTGTTTTCGATTATTTCTAATGTGCCGCTGTAGTTGCAGTTACTGAGAATGCATAGTTTTCTTTTTATCATACTCTCTTTTATTATTACGCGTTTGTTTAGTTGCACCTTCCTGTGATTATCAACTTCTTCTTTATTATTACTATTACTTGTAGAAACTTGTAATACATCGGTTTGTATTTGTTTATCGCTTTTTTGTCCCTCCTTTAATGGTACAGAAGAACTTGATTTTTTACAAATTTTTGATGAGTCATTCTCTAACAAATCATTGTTAATTCGTCTAAGATTTGCTGCACATAACTTCGTTTGAAGGTCTGCTATTTGGCGTTTTAAATCTTGTGTATCCTCACTTTCGTCGTCAGTTAAGTTTGGAATGCTATTGGTGCTGCCATCTTGCATCGAATTATTCGGACTAGAATCTTCAACTACAGTCTGTGTTAATGATTGAGCTCGTTGTCTGACACCACGTAACGTGATATTTTCGAGGAAGTTCATATTCAAAGTTTTATGGTAACTTCAAAGAATTTTATATAAAGGAAGTATGTTGATGTTATTTTGCGGGTTTGAACTCGCGGCCACCGGATTCGTGACCTCAAAAAAACCTTATAGTGTAACCACTAGGCTAAGCATTACGAAATGCTTCAAATTATTTGACCATTTATCGCCTGGGTTTTTAAAGTAATTACTCAGTGTATGCGCGATGTGCGTAATGAGTCCAAAGGTCGTTTCTTTGTTTTATGAGCGATATGCGGTAGACGGTACAATTTGAATGCACAATTTTTTGCTATCATCTCACAGGCAATTTTTATAGGTTTTTTATGTGATAGATTTGTCGTATATTATCTGTCTATCATAATAACATGGTATTAGCACAAGCACTTGTAAATAAACGTAGTATTTATCAAATATTTGCCCGTTTTTGTTGACTTCAACATACGAAGCACTGCTAATTCTTTTGATTAATGCTTCAATATGTGCCTTCCAATGGAGTTTTTAGTCAATAATTAAACCCAGAAACTTAGCATTTTCAGTGTCGTGTATTGTCTCACTCTGATAATGTATGTCTAATTTTTGTGTAGTGGTTTGTCTTTGGCTAAAATGCATTATTTGTGTTTTTTTGTAAGTTTATTTTTAAATTGTTGTTGTCTAACCATGTAATTATTGATTTTAGCATTATTAATTTCCGTTTCATACGTCTCCATATCTTTACCTGCAATTGTTAACGTGCTATCATCGGCAAAAAGCATTATAGGATGGTTAGTTGCTTTCGGTAAATCATTAACGTAAATGATGAGTAGAAGCGGGCTCAAAATACCACCCTGCGATACTCCAAATGATATTGAACGTTCTTTAGATAAGTAGACTTTTTCTACGTTAGATTTCGAATCAATCCTTGTAATTGCAGTGAATTGCTTTCTATTTGACATATATGATTGAATTAAATTTAGAATATTTCCCCTTATACCATAAGACTCAAGTTTGGTCATCAAGATTTTGTGATCGACATAGTCAAAAGCCTGTGTCATGTCGCATAACACAGCACAGGCAGGAGTTTTTTTTATCGATATTAGTTATAATGGTATTTAAGAATTCATATATTGCCACATTTATTGTCATATTTTGTCTAAAGCCTTTTTGTCCCTGCATAGGATATTATTTTTCTCAAGATATGAGTACAGTTTTTGATATATAATTTCTTCTAATATTTTGGAGATAATAGAAATGAGCGCAATTGGTCTGTAGTTATGCATTTCCTCTTTATTTCCTTTTTTGTGTAGGGGTTTAACAACAGAAACCTTCAAACTTTCTGGAAAAATACCGTGGCTTATGCATAAATTTAAAATATAGCTGAGATGCCCACATATTAAGTCACCTACAGATTTTATAACCTTTGTAGATAGTTCATCATAACCTACACTATTAGTATTTTTAAGCTGCATAATAATATTCAAAATATCGTTGGGTAGACACGGAGCCATAAACAATGAACCCTGTTTGCTTATTATATTAGAAGTAATATTTTTACCAGAATTTGGTATTGGAACAATTTTCACAATGAAATAATCATTGACTCCAACCCATTCAAGTTTATAGTACCTATTTATGGGTTTACTCAAGTTTTGAGCTGCAAGTGCGAAACGCCCCGCAATACCCGAACCAGAATCAACGAACACACACAGCGCGAAGTGACCGCAATTCAACTCGCGATCTTCTATGTAAGAACAGAGTTCCAGTTGAATCCGACATAAGTCGGGCATTCCCGCAATATACCGGTGAGTAAATCACATAAAAGCACTATAAAGCATAATATAACTATCTCAAAATAATAGACATTGAAAGGAATCGTAATCATCTTTCAACGAGATATTCCATTAAATAGAGCTTGTTAGCTGTTAAAAGAAAACTAGTTTTATAGAAACTTTATAAAAATGGATTGATAATGTTATTAGACAATTAACACAGTGAATGGATGATATAAAGGAAAACAATATCTTTTATATAAATTACTATTTACTATTTAGAATTATTTGCTGTGTCGGCTACGAATAGCACCAACCCATTTCATCCCTTGGGTGTCGTAAAAGGCGACTTTGGGATTAGCCGGAGGATGGGCAGCAGCGTCCTTCGAGTACATTAACAACTCAACTGCGATCGCCAACCCGCCTGCCAAGCGTGGCGATTATGGCAAAACCCCCCAATGAGCACACAACTCACCCATGTTGGTCGTTGTAGTGATCTTTGGGGGAGGCCTGTGTCCAGCAGTGGACTTTATTTGGCTGAAATGATGACTATTTAGGAAATCGTTACATTCACGCTTTTCTAATTGATGAGGGTTACACACAAAGACCCTTAATGAACAATATTTAATAATATACTTAATTAGCATACGGTCAAAACTGAAATAATTATAACAGAAAACATAATACAATTTACTATTAATATAATTAAAACGGAGTTCAGGTTAATTATGCACAGTGGTAAGAATAATATAAAGTTATTTATTGTCCATACCAGCGAAAATTGTAACAAATGAAAAATAAAAAAGTTTTGAAGGCCGGCTAATTCCGATTTTAATTTCGGCTCCACGAAAACAATGTTTTATATGTCTTGTATTCTATGAACAACAAAACAGAGTGCCCAAATGAATTTAATCTGAATAAAATTGTACATTTTAGTGTCATCCCTTCGATTCAAATTCTGTTCGAACTGCATGTACCTGTTCAGGAAAACAAACAACGTAGTATAGCAGGATAGGGTACTACTAAATGTCAGGAAACTCGTGCTTGACATCCAAAATACTTCCGCCATGTTTTAGAATCTAATCTTATAGGCAGTGTAACTTCTTTTTTACGAACCACAATTTCATTTCAGACGTGCTTATTTTCTCTAAAAGGCGGGAAAATAAATCAGAAACTTTAAGATATACAGGAAAAGGAACGCTTGTCGCCATGTTGATCTTGGAAATAAAGAGAAAAGTCTATTAGCTGCTTATTTTTCCCATGGCTATAGAAATATTATGAGGGGTTTTTGCTTGTCTCTGTTGGTGTTTTAGAGTATTACACCTTTTTTTATTGGCCCACGGAGGAAATACATTATGTACACACTCCGCCCAAGGGAAGCGTGTAACCTCGGCACCGAAGGGGAGACCAGCGCCTCGTTCGATCACACTAAAGCCGCCCACTTGTACGAAGCCCTTAGGCACATTTCGGAGGGAATGACTGTAAAGCAGTCACCCCCTCTAACAAAGCGGAGGCGATTATAAAAGGCCGCCCCCCAGACACATCTCGGGTGGGATTGTTAAGGATCTCCCGAAGCCTCACTGTGCGCTGCCGTCTTCCCGGAAGCCGCTCGGTATGAACACGTGAACTCCTTTATCTGCCGTGTCCGTGACCCCCAAAGCCTCTGCCATATTACGTTGGCAGCTCAGGTGCTCTCTGTCTACTTATAGGTAGGCTTAGTCTACTATAGGTCTCCAGCAACCAGAATTTATTTTAATACAACAAAATATCATTTTTTTTCTCGTTACGTTATATAATTGAAACTATGTGCTTATTAAGAGTTACTATTTATTTTGAGGGAGTTATTACGGGCATATGTTTACAGAAATTTGTTTTTATGTAATAACTTCGTCTAATAATATACTAGGAGGGATCAAAAAGTAGTGAGAACGACATACTCCATGGTAAGAAAAAAAAAGAAATACTGGCAGGAATAGCTCAGTTATATATTTGTAATATTAATAAAGAAAAACATCTTCGATTCTCTTTTGGTTTTTTCTGAATGTAGTCATTTGTTTGCTTCGTGTCGAAACGTGCTCTCGAAAATGGATAGAAACGAAGTGCGAGCCTTTATTAAATACCTCTGTTTAAAAAAGTTAACGACGCAAGAGATTCATTGCGATTTGGAGGCAACATTAGGAGAGTCTGCTCCGCCGTATTCCACTGTCGCAGAGTGGGATTCTCAAATTTGAGTAGGGAGAACGAGCACGGAAGACGAACATAGTTGCGGCCGTCCATCGACGTCAGTCACCCAAGAAAATATTGCGAAAGTCGAGAAAATTGTATTAAGTGATCGAAGAGTTACCATTCGATACTTAATTCAAGAAACGGGCATTTCATATGGAAGTATTCAATGCATATTGAAACAATCTTTGAATATGAGAAAAGTTTCTGCAAGATGGGTGCTGAGAATGTTAACCGACAGTCAGAAACAAAATCGACTTGACATTTCGAAGATATTGTTGAAGTTTCAAGAAAATTCTTATTTCGTAACAATGGAAGAAACATGGGTCCATCATTTTAATCCCAAGACAAAACAGCAATCTTCGCAATGGAAACGGCCATCATCACCGACCCCGAAGAAGTTTCGTGTCGTGGCATCGGCTGGCAAGGTTATGGCCTCAATATTTTGGGACTTTGACAGACAGACAGAAGGGATATTGTTGATTGACTACCTGGAACGTGGAACCACTATTACAGGCCAATATTATGCAGCTTAAATTCCCAAGTTGAGGAATGCCATCAAAGACAAAAGGAGAGGGAAACTTCGAAGGGGCGTGCTGTTTCATCACGACAAAGCACCCGCGCACAGGTCAGCAGTTGCGATGGCTGCCATTCAGCAAACTGGCTTCGAATTGATTGACCACCCCCCTTATTCACCAGATCTGGCGGGTAGCGATTTTTATCTGTTCCCCAAATTGAAAAAACACTTAAGGGGAAACAGGTACGAAGATGATAACGAGGTGATGGATGCCGTGGAGAGCTTTTTGCAGGACCAAGACAAAACTTTTTTTGTGAAAGGGATTGAAGCCTTGGGAGAGCGCTGGACTCGGTGTGTAGAGAGACTCGGAAACTAAGTAGAAAAATAAATTATCAATAGTCATTGTATTCTATCTCAATCTCACTACTTTTTGATCCCTCCTCGTATGTATGCTGTATTATTGTCGTGAATATTCCGGGTGTAGTAGTTTATCAAAAGACGTCAATGTCGAAGATAATACAATTGTACCAGTTATATCAATCAGTACCTAGTATAAATAATATCAGCCTGTAACTGCTCCACCGCAGGACAAAATATACCTCTTCTCATGCAGAGAAGCAAGTACGTAAACTACCGGGCCAACACGGTTTCTGTGTGCATTATATATTCCTTATCGTTAATATTCAGTAACTACACTAGATTTTATTTTTGAAAGTTAAACTAATAATTAAAATAATAATAAGCTTGGTTTTGTGATATGTTACATATGATATTGTTATTATGAAATATATTGTTTGGATCGATACACTTTTTCTATTTCCCGTTTACATTACCCGAAAAAGTTCTACAATGGCAATTACAATTATAATTCTACAATACAAGGGCAACCAATCAAAGCATCCTCCGCCTCCGGGAAGTTCGATGTGTCATGCCGGACTCCTACCGGCTCAAACCATTGGGGCGGTCATCTTCGGCACCTAAGGGGGCTTCAGGGCATCGTATAATCACACTAGAGCCACCCTCTGATGCCACGCCTATAGGCACATCTCGGAGTTAACCGACTGAAAAGCGGTCACCCTAGCAAAACATTGTGCCTTTTTTGTAATAGCGTTAGATACATGATTGATTAACTTTTACACAGAAAAAATAATCTGAAAGAGTACTCTTTGAAAATAAAGATGTTAATTTTACAGGCAAACGAGACCGAAAATTTTCTGTACAGATTGTCTAAACACACTTCAAAATTGGCGGCGAGTTTCAATGAGAATTATGTTACTAGGAAATTAAATAATCCTAGATTCAGAGATATTGCACATATTAATAGTTTGAAACCATTCATAGTTAAGGAGGGCTTTTTTTTTTTTAACTTTGCCCCACACTAGGATTTCTCCTGTGTCGTGGGTGCGTTTACAAACATGAATTCCACATACAATACACCCAATTTGTTCCGTGCGGGAATCGAACCCACGACCCGGAGCGCAGCAGTCGACTGTATCAACCACTGCACCAACCGTGCAGTTTTTTGTTATTATAATTTAATTTTTATTACAATTTAATTTGATTAATTATGAACACAGCAAAAGAATCAAGATCAGTGTATAAATTGTTATAACTATATTATATACACACTCTGATACATACAAATATTAATAAACTTTATTATGGCTAAAAATAGATATTTCAAATGGAGATTTTAAAATTTAGCTAGTAATTAGAGGGCATATTTTTTGTTGGACTGGCTTTGAATAAAATAGGTAAAGTAATTTTGCAAAGAATTTAACTGAATTAGATACAATCAGTTAACTTTGGCGAAATCAATGTACCATTTACAAATTGTAAATGGTACAAACTAGACATTTTACTGTTGAGAATGATACCTAAAAATTTATCTTCTATCCTGGTATGGAATAGTTTCATTAGCTACAGACAGACAGGGGGGAGATTTCTCTCGCGTGAAAAAACTACTGCGTGACATTTTGAAATCGATAATAAAAGACCATGAACATTTTTTGAACATTTTTATTATTAGTATAAAATTAAAATATGGGTAGATGACACATGCATTTTATCATAGATTCAAATGCTTCCTATTATCCCGGGTTCCGCTAAAACGTCGATTCTTTTTTCAAAAGTTACGTTAGAGGTAATACGGCCTTCCCGAAGTTGTCGATAAATTTTCGATGATAGAAAAACAATCCTCACACTGATTTAACTTGTTTTGTGTTTGTTGGCGGTTTGAATGCTTGGAATTTATGTACCTTTTTCCAATATCTATGTCCGTTTTTTTATTCGTCGTCAGCGGTAATTCTACATGAACTTCCTTCGTCCCGGAGAAGGGTGAAGGGGTATGCCAGACTCCTACCGGCTAAAACCACTGGAGCGGTCATCTTCGGAACCGAAGGATATCTCATATCCCAGCAAACCTCACACTGAAACCAAATAAATTTCGGTTTTAATAAAATTAATTTGCCTCGCTGCCATTATTTGTCAGTCTTCCCTACTCACATTTTGCTGGAAGCACCGGGCACAGTTAAATAGTGCTTATTATCTACTTTTATATCTGTTTATTATTGTTGTATTACAAGAGAATTACATACAACCGCACAATTCAATAGATTCTTCAAAAATTAATATTTCGCCTAACATCGTCGTAGTATTTGGAAATATAATGTATAATTATTTATTTTCGCAATGGCCATTGTTACACCTCAGTGTCAGATATTCGCCGCTAACTGTGCTGTGGTTCGAAGGCCTCTGTAGCTAATGTGAAATTACCGGGTATAGGTGACTAAATAACTTCAAGTCTCGAGGTGATGAGCGCAGAGTAATGCCGCGCAGGACTAGTTCTATGTGGCATTCTAATTGTCATGGGCAGGCATGACGCTTACCACCAAACGAAAGACTTGTTCGTCTCGGCACCAAGTTGTATAAAAAAAAACTAAAATAAATTAAAGCCCCTAACAATTATACCCGTCAGGAAATCCACTCGAAAAGTCAAACCAAGATGTACTTACGTGATATAAATTGCTACTGAAACAGGTCAAGCATGATAATTCCACTTCCATATTAAATGGAAAGTACCAATGATCAAAGTAATAAATATAAAACAGGGTCATAAATCTGTACGTCCACATCCTCTCGTCCATTATTACCGGAAGGAAGACCCTGAGCGCATTAACTTGGGAGTGTATCACATTCGCATTGGAATGTTATTACTTCAAGTTCCAACGTCTGCATGTAGATTGTGTGTGCATTACTAGTAGAGACAGATATTTAGTTTGAAGCTGGTAGGATTTCCTTTATTTAGCTTGTGGTCCGCCAGGGCTAGTTTTATATTGCTTTGTTTTCTTACATTCATTAACTATTAATATCCTCCCACCTTTTATCTCAAATAAATTGAGTTGAGATTTCTCGGGTGCATTTATTTTCTATTTTACACAGAATGCCTGCCAAGGCCAGCCATCTGTTCGGGTTATCATACGAATGCCTATTTTCGGATTTAAACCATGACCGGTGGCTTAATGTATTTTCTTAGAGACGGAGGGATCTTAGTGCGTAAAGAACGGTCATGCTTTAAAGCCGGGTACTACGGGTGAACTGTAACCGTAACCGTTGCAAATACAGTGACCGTCGTTTTTTTTTCTAGTAGAAGTTCTACTATGCCGGACTCTTACCGGCTAAAACAACTGAAGCAGTAATCTTCGGCACCGAAGAGGGGCGCCAGGTTATCGTAAGATCACATTAGAGCCGCATATTGGTGCCACGACTTTAGGTATATCATCGAGGGGTTGATTGTAAAGCAGTCAACACCTACCTGTGGAGGGAAGGCGACTGTAAAAAGGTCACTCCCTTCTTCTCTTCATTTATCGGGGAGGATTGTAAAGGATCTCCCAAGCCTCGCTGTGCGCTGTGCTACGCATACGGCGCACCTGACCACGTGCGCGCCACCGTCTTCCCGGAGGTCGCTCGGCGTGAGAATGCAGACTCCTCAATCTGTGCGCCCGCAACCCCCGAGAGATACAGTGACCTGGTTCAAATGTGTACGGGATGTCCAATGAGCCTAGCTAGCGAGCCACAGTGTTTGCAGTACTCATTTCAAGCTTCATCATGTTTCTCTGCAACGCCAATATGTTGACAATTTTCTGTGTGCAGTACTGATTTTCTGAGCATATTTCTTAAAGTGCTTCTTATAAAAAAAACTCCTTGGAGCTCTCTATAACTGGATGCTCTTGTTACGCATCTAATAACCGCAGATATTTATCCTACTTCATTAATTGACAACACACACTAAATCAATAAGGGTAAGTATGCAAATGACTTGCAATTAGTTACAAAATTCCCGCTTGACGTCCACAAGAACACTGCGAGAGCCCTCTGATCCACGAAAATAACGTCGGTTCACCGCGTAACGTTACACGCATGATTCGCGACCGACCACGAACCATTTCCTCCATGTCCTCACTAAAAATGTTGGTGACAGTCACATATTTTGTTACGATTACAGCTCGCTAATGAGTATCTGGTTCATGACACGGCCGTAGCAAGCGGGGATCAACCTCCCCGATCTATCAATCTGCGCGGTATCATTATTCCATGGATCCCTATTTACTTCTTTCTATACTGTAGGGTGAAAGTAATAAGAAATAAGAACACTAATCCTCCCATAATTATAAAAAAAATTGTAAAGTAGACTTTGCAACGTCAAATATGTTACTTTTATAACTTCCGGCGACAGGGTGTAACAAACAAGTTGTTTATAAAATATCACAACAACACATCCCCAAGTCTGTCGGCTATAGGAAACAGATAAACAAAGCGACTTTTCAAGAACAAAGAGTCGACCCGCGGTCCTATGACGAATACAAACTAACAAACATTAAAATGCAGTTTTAGCAATCCTTACTCCAACGTAATAAAGACGGATTTTGAGTAGCAAATATAGTAAATAACGTTGTTAGTCGCGGGATGAACTAGTGACGGTGCAGAATGTGTGTTTTCCGTGTGAGCGCTATAGCAATGTGGATTTACAGGGAATTCAATTTTGTAGTTCATAGCGACGATATGCGGTGCGACTTACGTTTCGAGCGCATTCTGATATAAACTAAATGAATTCAATAATAGCAAAAATGTAGGTAATCGAAAATCGTTGTTAAATTTGGGATTCATTCAGTTACATCTGTCAATGTAGTATTTTCGAGAATTGTAATTTAGGGCGGTGCCACACTACGATATTTGAAGCGCTTCTACAGAGATTCAGTCACGATGCAGTAGCGATACAGCCATTGATCGACTTTAGAAACGGCAGCTGCAGTGATACGATCGCGAAACAAATGCGATACGGTATCCATGCAAACACGATACAGTATCTATGTTAACACGATACCGTATTGACACTAACGCGATACAGAATCGATGCAAACGCCATACAGCCACGATGAAGGGGATTAAACATTTTTGGTTATTTGTTACCAGCCATGCTCCATTTCGTCGCGATGCTCTGCATAATACAAATAATTATACAACATTGCGTGTGTATCGATTTGATCGTTAGCATCGGTTCAAGCGCACGTTTGTATCAATAGAACTGCACGTTTTATTTATTCATAAGAGCTACTGCATAGATACAATCGCGTGAATTGATACCGCCTCTAACCGCACTTAGACATAAATATTACCACTATTTTCACTAACCTGTAAACGCCCACTGCTGATGATATGCCTGTAGATATAATCGTGCTTATAAAATCATGCTCATACTTAATATAATCAATTGAAAGAAAGAAAATAGTTTTATTTTGGGCTCACACAGGAAATTACAGATAAAATATAGTTTTTTTTAATACAAAATTTAAGCCATCTGCGCGAAGCCAAAACATGCCTCTCAGCATAATGCAGTACAATTTCAAGAAAAACAATAAATGTGCATTTACAACGACATTTGATGCGGTGTAATGAAGAAAGTACCAAATGATTTATCAAATGTAAAAAAGTGTGGGGTACTTGACATCAGTTATCACTGTCGTAATATTTTTTTATCACTAACTATTTGAATAGAGAGAGAGTAATTACGAGAGCATAAATAGAGAGACATTGTCATAATCACCAAGCCTAGCATATGCCAACAATTCTGTCTGGATTGCTAATTGTAATGTTGGTATTAGTAGTGGGTGTTATGTAACACAAATCGTTTTCGAAATCGGATAATTTATAAATAATTTAGAGTACTTCGGCACTGACAGTTGACATGTACAGTTCGGCTCTTCTCGGTAATGCTCGGTTCTAGTTTGGCAGCCGCCGTCGGCTCCCGAATCACCGTATCACATCGCCTGCCCTTGTTTTTCCTTTTTGCTCAGCTCCTAAAGGTCGTAACGTGATGTCAAATAGCCTACAACCTTTCTCAAGAACAGGGTTATCAAATGCAAAGAGATTATTTCAAATCCTACTGGTTGTATAGATAATATAGACAGAAGTTTGGAAATTGTTCTACAAACAAATCAAGTACCGACATTCTCTTACTTACTAGACTTTTACAACCACCATGGAGAGAGAGGAGAGGGGATGGAATATTTTTACGCGATCCACTTGGCCTTTTTCCTCTATGAATTTCATATAACACAAGATCGCACCAAGCGAATATGGTTAGGGTTATGAAGATAAAATCTTAGGATAGGATTTGCAATATTCAAGCCAAGTGGCAAGAAGATCGCCATTCTCGCTAGCGTGAGGATTGGCTCACAACTATCACAGTATTACGATAATTTTAGACCGTTCAATGAATATTTTACGCATTACATTTATTTTTGTCTAGTCTCATATCATTGTTATCATCATTTCGGCCTAATGAAGTCCACTGTTGGACACAGGCCTCCCCCAAAGATCATCACAACCACCGATATGGATGTGTTTTGAGCTCATTGGGGGGTTTTGCCATAATCGCCACGCTTGGCAGGCGGGTTGGCGATCGCAGTTGAGTTGTTAATGTACTCGAAGGACGCTGCTGCCCATCGTCCGACTAATCCCTAAGTCGACTTTTACGACACCCATGGGAGGAGATGGGGTGGTGGCATTCTGAGCCGGCACCACACGGCAAATCATTGTTACGTTAACATAAAATCTTTTTTGAGTCGACTAAGTTTCATGCCTTTTGTACAAATAAGTTGTGACTGCCATTGGTTGCCATTGTAGAACTATCTATATGTTTGTATGTATATGTATGGGAAATAGAAAAATGTATCGATACAAACAAGGTATTCCACTTATTATTAAGTAAGTAGGTATGTAACATATCTCAAAACCTGGCTTATTATTATTTCAGTGATTATTCAATTAACAAAAAATAATATCTTGTGTAGTTACTGAATATGAACGATAAGGAATATAATCAGCACACAGAAACTTAAAATAAGTGAAATGAACATAAAGGACGGTGTTGGCCCGGTAGTTTACGTACTTGCTTCTTAAGTAAGTGGTTTCAAAATTGACAATTGACCAATGTAACTTTTTTCATATTATGTGTTCACACGGCTACATATCAAGGTATTCTAATCAAGTTTTAGCTGGTCTCTCATTGTACGGAAAGCGTACCTATATAATTTGAGAATAGCTTATACTAGAATGCTTAACGTGTACGTGAATTGCTTTAGCTTGATATGTAGCTGTGCGTACCTACTTTCTTAGTAAATCTAAGGGTGACATTCAGAAACGAGTCTAAGCTAAGTTCACGCTTCCACCTGTCAAAATTAGGGGCGTAAGTAGTGCATTTTGACGGATGGAAGCGTAAGTTCACGCTTAGACTCGTTTCTGAATCCTCACCCTAAGACACCAATGATTAAAGGTGAATAAAACATCGTGAAGAAATCTGGAACTAATGGCCAGAAATCGGCAACATGCAGTAAGCAATTGTTGATGTATGCTAGTTGCTTCTCTGCATGAGAAGAGGTATATTTCGTCCTGCGGTGGAACAGTTACAGGCTGATATTATATAAAGTGATGTTGTTTTTTTGATGGTCTTTTAATAAACTACTACACCCGGAATATTCACGACAATAATACGGCATACATATACGAGTATATGCCCGTGCCATAACTGTAAATTTATGCCTGTAACAAATCCCTTAAAATAAATAGTAACGGTTACTGAACACATAGTTTTTAAGTGTATAAAGTAACGAGATAAACAATTGAATTTTTATTTAAATAAAATGCGTAAGTTGCTGGAGACCTGTAGTAGATTAATTACATATGAGAATAGAAGTAGAGAAAGCACCTGAGCTGCCAACGCAATGTGGCAGAGGCTTCGGGGGTCACGGCCACGACAGTTAAAGGAGTTCACGTGTTCATACCGAGCGGGTTCCGGGAAGACGGCAGCGCACAGTGAGGCTTCGGGGATCCTTAAAATTCCCTCCCGAGATGTAGACTGTGGCTGGGGGGCGGCCTTTTATAATCGCCTCCGCTCCGTTAGAGGGTGACCGCTTTACAGTCACCTAAGGGCTCAAGGCTAATAGGGGCTGGTGCCACCCTTCGGTGCCGAAGATGATCGCTCCGGTGGTTTTAACCGGTAGAGGTTCGGCATACCCCTCCACCCTTCCTTGGGCGGATATACGTATATCTACCGTGGGCGCAATAAAAAAGGTATAATCTTCTAAAACACCCACAGAGACATGCCAAAAGCCCTTATAATATTTCTATAGCCATGGGAAAAATAAGCAGCTAATAGACTTTTCTCTTTATTTCCAAGATCAACATGGCGACAAGCGTTCCTTTTCCTGTACATCTTCAAGTTTCTGATTTATTTTCCCGCCTTTTAGCGAAAATAAGCACGTCTGAAATCAAATTGTGGTTCGTAAAAAAGAAGTTACACTGACTATAAGATTAGATTCTAAAACATGGCGGAAGTATTTTGGATGTCAAGCACGAGTTTCCTGACATTTAGAAGTACCCTATCCTTATACTACGCTGTTTGTTTTCCTGAACAGGTACCTGCAATTCGTACAGAATTTGAATTGACGGGATGACACTTAAATGTACAACTTTACTGTGATTAAATTCATTAGGGCATTCTGTATAAAATATTGTTTTCGTGAAGCCGAAATTAAAATCGGAATTTGTCGGCATTCAAACTTTTTTATTTTTCATTTGTTAAAGTTTTTGCTGGTATGGATAATAAAATTTCTGTTATTTTTACCGTTATTCGTAATTAACCTGAACTTTGTAACATCTAAAATCAAAACTTTTGTTATCAGAACCATTTAGAGTTTTTTTCGGTTGGATGAACCCCGAAATTGGGCTCGCGGACTTTTTGTGCTAAGCACTGTTGCAACACTTATTTTTATTTTTACATCTTATCTCGTATATCATAATGATATGGGCTGAATGAAATTTGTAAAATATTCATTACAATCATGTCTTATCACATAATCTGTTTGCTTATTCTATTTATTTAATTATGTGTAACATACGTACATATAAGTACAACTTACACACACTATTTCCTATTGTAAATTTAGCTTCCTATTCACAACAATGGATTATGTGAATTCTGATCAACAGACAGGATTTTGCTTATTGTGTCTGGCAAATTTTTATTCTACACGAAAAATTTAGTTATTTATGACATTGATTTTAAAAAGGAGATGGTTTCTTATGACATTGTGATGAACGGAACAATAAGTATAATTTTGATTGTTAAATATCTGAGTCAATTATTTCTCTCATACGCACCTAACCTAACCGCCATTTAAGGTTTCTTATGAAGTTATAGACGAAGGGAATAATAAATATTATGATTTTAATAGCTAAAGTTTAAGTCAGATAGGCTTAACCTTAAACATTTCTTTTTTTTTCATAAGTACTTAACCTGCTGCAATTTGAAGGCTACTGCAGTAAATAACCTTTCCATGCATAGATGTCGTAAAAGGCGACTAACATGCAGATCAGGAGAGTGAAAGTGGACATAAATCTATATTACTATAAACTATAACAATACATTGTGTGTGTTTATATATATAAATCACAGAGATTTTGCGTTTAGGTATTTATTGATACTATAATAACATTTGTCAAGTAATTATTTTTTGTTTATGTGTTACTTTTTATAACAAAACAATTTTAAATAGATTACATCCCGTATCTTGTGGATTTTCATTTTTCCTGACGTTCCTGAGTAATTATCGCAAAAACCCAAGACATTAATGTGCTTAACTTTTATTTTAGTTTTTGATTAATTTTTTAAACCTTTTATAATTATATAAACGAAAAACTTGTGACTTGTGTCGTAGTGTGTGTAAGTATTTGTGTTAGTGTGCGAATTTACGTGTTTCTAGTATGTATAAATAAGGTAGTATTCAAATTAATGGGGCATGCCGCTATCTGTTTGATTTTGTTAATTCTAGAATTATAACTATTATAGTTTCTTTTATGCTGTTAAGAGCGCAAGTGCGTCGGTACTATTTTCCCATAGAGTACGAAAGCATATTTGCTGTAAGTAGACATATTGCAATTGTTCACCAGAGCCAAAAAACTTTATTAATTTCGGAAAAAAAT
The DNA here is from genome assembly GCA_947459985.1 of Diloba caeruleocephala. NCBI lineage: Eukaryota > Metazoa > Arthropoda > Insecta > Lepidoptera > Noctuidae > Diloba > Diloba caeruleocephala. The sequence goes on from OX381615.1 coordinate 18,251,584, forward strand.
TCATATTGTCTGACCTATCCATGATATTGCTACCATTTTTGGAACATAGCTTTATTTAACTGCCAGTCACCATTTGCAATGTAAACTTTTTATCCAAAGTTACTATAAGTACGAGTTTGGCTAGTTACAGCAAACAGTTTTTTAAATCACATACCTTTAAAACGCTGTAACTAAGGAAGAAAAATGTACGCGACGATGGAAATATTATCAATTTACAGGCGGTAAATATGCTGTATGCAGTAAATTTATTTATTTGGGTACTGCAATTCAAGATGTAAGATTAAATTTATAATTATGATTAGATCTAGCAATGCAGTGGGTCAGTTGGTAATGTAATGTTTGGTTAAAATAAAATGTCGTAAATAGTAAAAAAATAATTATGGTCTTTTAAATTGTTGAAACAAAATTTGAAACTCTAATTATACTGCCAGAACTTCGTTTCAACAATACGACAACTTGTTACAACAATTACAAAAGTATTTTTCTCTTATATATAAGAGATAAAACATAAAAAATTAAAATATACAAAATAAAAACTATGGCCCTAAAGGCCTAGTTAGGAACGCAAGATGTTGATAAAAACATTGTAACAAATCAAAAAATATTTATTTAAAAGTAAAAAAACAGAAACTTAGTGGCAATTTGCCTTATTTTATAACGAAAAGATGTAACAAAATGCAATTATAATTGAAACTTAACATGAAGACATTGTGTCCAATAAAAAATATATTTAAGGAAAAGTAAATAAACCAATGATATTAAAATTATGCTATCGCGAATCATTCACATTTTTTTTCAGTCATCTTCATCGGTTTCAGGGATATAGTCATTTGTTTTACAGCTGTACTTAAAACCTAACGGTAAACGGTCTTATTTTTGTTTTGTCCGTAGCAGGAATCAGAATACAATAAAAAGATCTTAACTTTAACTTGAGAATCAACTTCCATTACATAATTAAGTAAACATGTCGAAATCTCATTTGCTCCACGATGGGCATCTGTTTCATTCCATATACGAGTATTACAGAGCCCTACATGCGTGTTACTTTCATAAACTGTGAAATTATACACTGATATTTTTCATCATAATAAAGGGCCATGTTGTCACCGTGTGGTGTATTAAGCACTTTCTGCTGCAAAACTCGTTGAAGGTACTAGAGATGGACACCGAAACTGTAATGACGCCTGTCACCTTAGTCATCCTGCGACCACGAATGCTGCAAAGTATTCGAAACGTCAGGAAAAACAAAAATATACGCGATAGAATCCGTTTAAAAGTGTTTTATTATAATGTAGCACGTTACTTTGAGTAGCAACAGTTGTATCAAGAACTTGAGATGGACATTGAAGTTGCGTTTGCACGTGGCTCTCTATTGCTGCACATGCTCTAAGACCGGAGGGTATTGATGGACCCTGAATTCCATCAATTTTACGTTGCTTTCGCGGTGGCAGTAAAATTTATCTTAGTATGTGGTCGGTTGCAGTCATGTATTTTTCTGGGTTTCGAATAGTTGGAGTCAGTTCTTTGCTACTAGTCATGTCCTCTTCCAAATTCCTTACATGTCGTGGTGTCGTTTTGCAGTTATTTTGCGAAAAATTATTAGATTCATCGGTCTATGATTTTATTTTTTTGTTGTTCAATTTCGAAGGAATTAAATTGCCTTGTAGGTATAGTTCGTTGCCTAATATTTGTATTTTAGGTTTCTTTCTTGAAGGCTCTTCAACAATGACTTCTTGAAGAGGTCTCAATTCGTCCATCCATTCCCTGCGTTTCGCCATCTAAAATAAGCAAGGCAGTTTATAAAAAACATCTTGTTACTCTCGTTGGTCTAGTGATTGTGATTGCTGATTATAGATCATGAGGTTCCGGGTTCGATTCCCGGCTATGGCAAAGTATAATATGTGGTTTTACAGTTGTGAAACTTCCTCAATTGCAGCACGTAACCGGGTTTGTGCTCGTATATTGGTTGGTTGGCCACCAGTCACATTGGAGACTAAATACGTCGGTGAAATGCCTACTCCGTCAGGGATAACAGGTGTGACGATATTCCTAAAAAATCTGTAGAAGGACAAGTAAATTGATCATTTTTATACTTTGAAACTACCTAGAAAAAATGCTTAAACCTAATTATGGCAGATTACAAATATCTTTGCTTGTATTAGACAGTTTCGATTAAGATACAATACGTAAATACTTATCGACACTTAATAATAATCATTCGGAAAATTTACTTACGTTTTCGTGGTAAAATTATTAAAAGGTTCAATCTAAATCACACCACTTATTACGGACACTCAGCACACACAACGTTTCAAATGCGGTAACACCGACACAACTTCAAAGTACTATCATTTTTTCAATGGCGTAACGGTAAAATGATATGATAAATGATTTATCAAAATGCATTATCTCAAATTTCTAAAAAATCACAGGTTTTTAAAATGCATTATGTGGTGTGAGCTTTTGAAGCAAATACGTGATGATTTGCTGTAAATAACAAAAACTAAAACTGTAGGTTCCCTAAACTTGCTGTAAGTAAACGAATGTAAAAATCACACGCCGCAGAAATGCTGTAAGTAGCGTTAAGTTTTTAAATGGGAAGAAGTAAGTTTTTGTAAAGCAAAAAATGCAGTCTTTCTTTTGCTGTAAGTACAAAATGTCTAAAATGGCTGGATTTTGGTCTACATACAGCATTTAATCTTGCTAAAAAAAATATAAGTACGGGCGTTTTCAACGGCGTATGTAATTTTTTTTTCATCGTAGAGACACAGGACCCGGTTCATTCGATGCGGCTTTTTTTTCTGATTCTAATGGTAGTAAAAAGTCACTTTAGGTATTTTGTCTACTTACAGCAAATATGCTTTCCTACGTCGATATGTACAGAAAGTAACGACCCGTATGCTAGTAACAACTGCCAACCGCATATTGGTGATTATGGCTATATCACCGATTATGACCGCTCATTGTAATGATCATCAATGTTAATCGAACATGGGCCATGTTACTCATAACGTGAGTAAACCCGTAAATAGGTATTTATAACCTTGAATGGGTTAGAGCCAAAAAGTTCTCGAGTGGCGACCGCGTACCAGAACCGGAAGACGCAGTCTGGGGGGTCCCACGAGGTGGACCGATGACCTGGTGAAGGTTGCGGGAATCTAGAGGATGCGAATAGCGCATGACCGCGCGTTATGGCGATCTTTGAGGGAGAGCTATGTTCAGCAGTGGACGTCTTTCGGCTGAGATGATGATAGTGATCGTGATGAAACTTGAATTCGTTTATAAAGTAATTAAAAAGATGCTCACAGCCGGTTGCACTCAATGACCGGTTAACGATCGGTGAGGTTAAGCAATGCTTGGTGCGGGCAGTCTGCGGATGGATGACCGCATAGTAGTATTTCAACTTAGCGACTCCGTGCTACAGAGGGGACGTTAAATCGTCGGTTCCGGTTATTGTTATTGACAGCAGTTGTTAAGCCAAGTCTGAGTGGCTTGAACAACTCTGACAAAAGGTTGGCGACTAACCACACGAAAAGAAAAGAAAGTAATTGATCAATATTGCGGATCATTATACCACGAAGATTGGGTAACTAATAACTTCCTCCGCTCCGGAGAAGGGCGAGGGGGCATGGCGGACCCCTACAAGCTAAAACCACTGCGGCGGTCATCTTCGGCACCTAAAGGAGGCTCCAGGTCCACGTATGATCATACTAAAGCCGCTTACTAGCCCCACGCCTATCGGCACATCTCAGGGAGGGTAACTGTAAAGCAGTCAGTCCCCAGGGGATACTCGAATGTATAGGTAAGTGTCTAATAGTAAGTGTGCTGTGACAAATGGCGCGAAGTTACGAAAATGTTAGTTATTTTTATGGTTTTTATAATATTTAATCAAAGCAATTTGGATGCGAGCGGCATGTGACCGCTCGTTGTGGAAATCTAAGGGGGAGGCCTTTGTTCAGCAGTGGACGTCCTGTGGCTGATATGATGGTGATGATTAATCAAAGCAATTAAAATATAATTCTGATCGATGTGTAACATAACAGCATGATATCAATCAAAGGACGTCCTCTAGTGATCAAAGGCTCCCTCTATAGAACCTAAGCCTTGACAGCAACATTTCTTTTTTATTGGAGGTAACTACAATTTTAACAACTGATTACGACTGAACGAGTTGTTTAAGATTTAGTATATTCAGTAAATTGATCTAGATAATTGCTCAGGTATATAATATGTTATTTATGATCGTTTGAACGACGCAAAAATAAAACTGACTTCTGCTATTTAGGCCAAGAACCATAAAATCTACATTAAATTGATTCAGCAACAGCGATTTACTCCTGAATGTACAAAGTTTTGCCTTTTATTGATATTTACTGCAAACGCCATTTGCAGCTGAATGTCATAAAGACGTGTAGAGATTTTAATACGATAGGAAGAGAGGAGTAGAACAGGTTATCACAACCTGTTTAAACTGAGTCGTACTTAGGGCGTGCCTTACGTATAAATTTCTATTTCCTGAAATTAGACGTAGAAATTAGTAATAGGGCATATTTTTTTGCATAACGATATATACATGTCTATGCATACACACATATACGAATCTACTCTGTGCATACACAGCAGCGAGAACCACAACAGTGCGGCCCTCTTCTTTTTTGGCTTCTCGCTTGCATCTCAGGGATTATGTATCTGCTTAACCAGCCAATCTGGCGAAGCCGAAAGGCCTCCAGTCAGGACGAAGCTTGCAATAAAATAATAATAATAGCTTGCCGATACTTCCAGAATCAGCATCTTTAAAAGGCAGTGGACTGGCTCTATCTGTCAAAAGACTGATGTCCGTTAGAGAAAACGATTATTTGAGCAGAGACCGTGAATTGACAAATGTTATGTGGGACACCCCTCAGCCAGATGGACCAAAAAGGCAAAGGCAGATGACCGGATGTTGTAACGCAGCTTGGGAGTGGCCTATGTCCAGCAGTGGATTATGGTTGGCTGAATTGATTGATGCGTAATTGAAAAATTCATGTGGTAGACAATAAAAAAGTGTGTATGCCAGTCAAATGCATTTAGCATCCCGATTGAAGATAAATCAGCACATACCCGTATGACATGCACGTCCCGAGTATGTAGCAACGCTGTTTTAAATACAAATTACTGGGCATAAGAAACTAAATAACTAATGTCTCGTAGTGACCAGGGTGCCATGCAAGATCAGTCCTAGAAGAACTTTCTAAACGCGAGAAAACATTTCCGTCTCGAAACTTTTTACGAAGATCGTTATATATAGTAAAATATCTTATTCAAAGTAAAAGGTTTTATTGTAATATGTACTTATAGTAAGTTTGTGTAAAAAGAATAAACAAATAAAATAAATGCTAAACCAACAATCATATGCCCTATATAAATTAAGTAAAATCTTTTATCCTTGCGGCTAATCATGGTTATGCGGCCTCCATTTTAAGATATGATTTAATGTTCTGGGGTAACTCTACAGACAAAAAACTTGTTTTTATACCTCAAAAAAGATGTCAGATCAATAGTAAACATTAATGAACCACATTTTCAAGAGCTGAATATTTTTACCACTTCGATGTATATAATGAATGTGCAATTTATGCCAAGGCAAATGTCGGCAAATGCAATACAAAGGCAATTCTTAACTTTATCCGTAGATAAATTACACGGATATCTCATATGACTGCTTTATTTTGCAAGAGTGTGTCTAACCAAATACCTGACAGTATGACAGTAAGTAATAAATTACCGAAGTCCATTAAAAATGTAGTTGACGTTGTTATATAAGAAGACATTAATTAAATTATTAATTGAAAATGTTATTATAAGTGGCATGAACATTTGAATGATCGTGTTTATTCGAATCTCCAAGTAATAGTTGATATTCACTATTACCTGATTCATCATTTCGGCCGAATGAAGTCCACTGCTGAACACAGGCCTCCCCCAAAGATCACCACATCGACCGATATGGGTGTGTTGTGGGCTCATTGTCAATGTACTCGAAGGACAAAATCATCAAACAAATAATATTATTTAATCTAAATTGTTACAAACAAATAGATACATTACGGAAGGACGATCTTACAACACTTGCGATATAAGATATATTTCTATTTACTTGTAATCTCACATATATTCGTAACTATTTCGAGAAAGCGATAACCTTATCTAGAAATAGAATTCTTTCACAAAAAGCAATAGTAGGCAATAAAATGGAGTATTGCCCCCAAGGCCCACCATTTCCCCCGTCCTAACTTACTACCCTCGTCTAATTGCAAGTTTCTTCTGAACATCTGCTGTCTTTTAATTAATGGTCATGTCCCACCTCCTAAGACGTTGCTGTATTTTTTAGCTGCCTCCGGTGAGACACTTGTCATTAACTTCGTTACGCTGTTATTGGATATACTATAGGGTAAATGCGAATACGAAAATGTTATGCTTTCTATGTCTATATTTCCTGGCGAGTTTGTGTGGTATTTGCCATTAGGAGCCACATCATATTTTCTGTTCTATTTTACGACGCCCTGGATTTCCGCACTAATCTAGATGTTAATAATCAGCTAGGTGTTTATAGGACCGGCACCGAGGCTTCTGTAGCTAGATTTACAGTATAACAAATGCTAAGCCAATACAGTTACATAATATTAAACCGTGGGTCAAAGAGTAGTCATTAATATTTGTTATAATATACAGACCAAACTACTTAAACATGCCTATGTTGTTTAAAGATAATATTATATTGTTATTTCCGTTATTTCATAAACATACACATATACATTTAAAAAATATACATAAACATATAAAATAGTGGCCAATCGGTATCGGGCACAGGGTCCAAGATACCGGTAGTTAGGGTTACAGTGAGAGAAACCTCCTCACTATACGCGCCGTGTCGAGGAGAACTGCCTTTTGTAGCTGACCCTTGATCCAACCATCTAACGAGAGCCTCTTTAGGTGTTGCTCTTGGCAATGAGGGCATTGGCTGTCACAACTATCGTTTTGATGATTGCAGAGTCCACATCCCACATGTTGTCAATCCTGTGTCCCAAGTCGAGATACTTAATTTGTTTATATTTCTCGGCTTTTATGAGATCCTCATCATGCGGAATGGTAACGTCAACAATCATATTATATTTATAACTAGCTTTTGCCCGCGGCTTCACACGCGTGGAATTTAGAAATGTATATCATGCTATTGAAAACATGCAATAATGACCTGGAGCTTATATTAGGAACTTGTAATAGGTGTAGAGAGATCATGATATATTTCCGAATGACACGACCCATAGGCCTGCCGCATATTGCATCCAGCCCAGCCTGCCGAGTGCCAAACCATGCGCTTTTGGCTTATGTTGAGAATATCGTCCCAGTGTTTATCACTGTCAAGTAGATGGAGCTGTAGTCTGGGTGATATTTAGGAAACTTAACTGCATCAAAAGCACCGAGTACAGTAAAATACGCAAAAAATTGCTATTATTTGGATGCACAGTATAGACCTTACCCAATGCAGCGTCTTTCATAACTCCCGAGAAACCATATTCTGTACGCCCACGTTGACGTCGATCAAACACACCTCTTTGATTCTAGTACGTAAGTATAGTATGACGGCTTCTTGCCATTCGTTCGCGACTTGGCGAACGAAGAGGATCCTCTTCGCACAGTTGAAAAAGTACGAAAACCGTAGTTTGACCCGGATTTTCCAAGCGGTCTATGCCATTTTCAGAATTGAAATAAATTCGCTAGACTTTTTCTAGAGACGTCGCAGTGTAGACACAACGCTCGATTGCGATTCACACTGGGTGTAAGTCTCTGAGGCTCGTGATGCAGCATGGCGCTTCCAATCGCTTGCGAGACGTGCTTCATGTCCTTCATTTCTATCTTGTAATCGAAAGGCATCAATGACAACTCATTGGGTACCTAACCGCGACTGGCGCTGCGTGCTGCTTTCTGCAGTTAAAGAGGAATATCTTTCAAGTTTCATGCGCTTTTAAGATGCAAAGGCTAGCTCGATCTCTCAAAACTGTAGTTGATCGTGAGGCTCAGTTAGCTACTAAACGTGCACAGAGCACAGGAGCATTGCACTGAAGCTTCGAAAGATATTCGTCTTCTTTCTAGGAGGCATGTAAAATTCCCTTTGAATCCGATATCAATAAGAACCAAATCAAACAAAATTAATCAACACTGGTCCGTAAGAATCGGCAATTATTCAAATATTTCAGATATAAATAAAATATCGTAGGTAAGGTTACCCCATCTCCTCCCATGGGTGTTGTAAAAGTCGACTAAGGGATTAGCCGGAAGACCCGAGAACCCGTCTGCCAAGCGTGGCGATTATGGCAAAACCCGCCAATGAGCCCACAACACACCCATGTCGGTCGTTGTGGTGAATTTTGGGGGAGGCCTGTGTCCAGCAATATATATATATAATATATAATGTTATTTATTTTCTCCTCACAATAACAGACCTTACATAAATTATACTTATATCTTCATTCGGCCGAAATGATGAAGGTTAGTAAGTTGTTTATAAAAGTTTAATAACAACAAAGTCAGGAGCACTGGCGGCACGGTTGGTGCAGTGGCTGATACATGAACATATGTAGATAACGGCTTTGCGTGGAGATCGCGACAATTGACATCGGTAGCGGTACCCTTTGATGCAGATTAGGAAAAATACTACGTTTATTCTGAGCTGACCCTTAACTTCACGTTTTGCTAAGGCAGCCATACCGTAACACCAGTAACAGTACAACAGTTCGACAGTAACGCCATCTAGTAGGAAGAAAGAAATAAGTATTTAAACTTTATACATTTAATAATTATTAAACTATGTAACCTAGAAACATTTATACAAATAAATAAAATTGAAGTGTATGTTTGTAATTAAAAGTATATACGGTACCTACGACAAAAAGCAATTTGTAAATTTTTTGTCTGTCTCTCTGTCTGTTTGTTCCCACTTATCTCCGAAACGGCTGGGCCGATTTCTACGGGACTTACACTGGAAGATAGCTGATCTTATAGGGCATAACTTAGGCTACTTTTAATTTTGAAAAATAAATAGCAATTTTTCACAACAACAAAATTCCGTGCAAAAAAACCCCATGAAATCCAATATATATACATATTCTGTGTCATGTACTCATGTCTTTAAGCCGAAGTACTCTAAATTATATATAAATAATTCACTTTCTTTTAAATTAAACGGCGGGTGAAACCGCGGGTCCCAGTTAGTCATAATTAAAGGTTTTTTTTCCTTTTCAGTGGTTTTAATATTTATATGTAGGGTATTTGAAGTGCCATATGTTTTGTTAAAAACGTTTATTTGTTTCTTTTCAGTGTAAATAAATGTAAGAACTTTTTCCAAATTTGGTACCAGTATATAACACTAAAAATAGGAATGACTCAAATCGGTTCTCTGATCTGAGAGGAATCAAAACTATTAAGACATCATTTAGATAAGTGTGCATTCAAATTAACCTGTTTATTGAAGCTGGTTAAAAAACCACTCAATCAAATATAATTAATTTTTTATGGGACTAACTCGAAAGTATTCTACACCAGTTACAAAAGAATTACTCAAATCGGTCTACAAATGTCGGAGTAACCGGTGTACATACAGAAAAGATGCATATTTTTTCTTTTTCCTCCTCCTTTTTAACGTCGGTAATAAATAGAATATATTATCCTTTATTTAAGGATAACAACACAAATATTTTATCACGCTTTTTGGCTTAGGGGACACAGCAGTTACGAAAATGCACTTTTGGCACTGAAGTTAATAGTTTTTCACTAATAAATAGACAAACAAATACTTTATTAAAGTAAGCCCATTTCATGATGACAATTTATGCGAAATACAAATGAAAATTTATGACTTAGTCCAAAGGAAAGAACTCCTAGCGACATCTAGAATATTCAAAATAGAAATTGCTTTTCAAGAGAATAAAATTAATGCAAAACAAAATCCAAAAAGTAAGATTTTAGAGGTAGGTTTGATCCGTGAACAAAGCAATAATAACCCGCATGTTAGTTTAGCAGGCTACGTAACCAGTTACGAAAGGTTACGAAATTTCTCATTTTTAAAATATGTCGCTTATCTCCCTTTAAATAGAGCGTGATGGTAATGTTTTTATTGCGTACTGATAAGGAATGTGTTCACTTGTGTGATTGTTTCATAATATTCGCTGTAAAACAAAAAAAGACATTGTTATACTACTCACCTCCCATGTACAAAATCGTGATGATTTGTATTCTAGATCCATCCTTAGACAGTAACTGACATTTTTGCCAAATTTCAACGAATTCTATACTGTAGTTTTAGCGGTAACATCCAACATAGAAACAGACAACCAGACAGAAATTCTAAAAATTGCAGTTTTGGCATCAGTCTCCTTCCTGGAACACGGGGCAGAATTTTTTTTCAAAAAATATTCTTTGTACAGTTTTTGTCTCTCCACGATTTTATTATAGTATAGATTATTATATTAGATTACCTAATGTTGAAGTCACAGACGAAATATTGAATTTATATTTTTTGAAAATTGCAACCGGTCAGTCTGTCTGACATCCAGACTGACATGACATAACTTATAAGTTTTCTGTTTTTGCCAACTCGTAGTTGGAACCAGTGACAGTAGCTACAAAGGTGCAATTCTCTGAGCTCAAACATCCATACCGTTTCGGCCGAATTTAGTCCACTGCTGGACACAGGCCTCCCCCAAAGATCACCACTATGACCGATATGGATGTGTTGTGGGCTCATTGGGGGGTTTTGCCATAATCGCCACGCTTGGCAGACGGGTTGGCGATCGCAGTTGAGTTGTTAATGTACTCGAAGGACGCTGCTGCCCATCCTCCGGCTAATCCCTTAGTCGACTTTTACGACACCCACGGGAGGAGATGGGGTGGTGGTATTCTGAGCCGGCACCATCCATACATCAAACATCAATTTGGTATTCGCTAAGACTGGTCCTGATGGTTCACCGTCTACAACGTTCAATAGCTTCAATCATGTCTTAGCGCACACCAAATTGGTTTTCACCGTTATTTAAATTTTGCATTCAAAGATGTATGGAAACCCATTTATTGGATACAAAGCCTTATTACCACATACCACATTAAAAAATGCGCATTTTTTTTTCATGTCGTAGTACTATTTACCCTTAGCTTTGCACATACTATTTACCTGCTTAAAAGCTTTGTGAACTGGTCTTATAAGTTTTATCAGTTATAATGCAGGACCTGAGTGGTTTATATTTCAAGTCTTGATACTCGAGAAGCGTTCGATCTTCATTAGTAAACACGCTCACATTTAATTGCCAATACCGGGGCTAAGTGTCCCTATTTAGTCGCGGTACCTTCACATTAATATCTATAAAGTGACTCATGAAATTTACAATAACCAAGGCTAGATAATAACCTGTTCAAGTTGTAAAGGTTTTATAAAATATTAATAAACCTACTCAGCGGAATTACGTCGGTTTTAAAAAGTACTTACTAGATAATTGTTTAATGGGAACAATAATACACGGGCCACGCAGCCCGTGATGTACAAAGTCACGCCTCTTATATGAAACGCGACGCTTACTACTACCCTTTTACAAATGCCTAGTTTAGACTTTTCATTTTATGCATACTTACATCAATATATATTTTTTTTCTTATCATAATTCGGATGGACAAAAAATTCCGCGTCTAATGATGTTAAAAATGACAGTATTTCCGAATTGTATTACTGTGCCAAGTAGATAGGTTATGACTTTGACAGGTGGAGCGGTTAATACAACATCGAGTAGGGTGGTATGCCACTCATCCATTAATTTTGTCCAATGTACATTCGATCAAAGAAATTTGATGTTTCATCAAAGTTTATTTTTTCTACTGATCAAAGATTTTGGCATTTTGATATTTTCAATCAATCATGGTTTTGAAATTATTATATAACTAGCTGGAACCCGCGGTTTCACCCGCGTTTAATTTAAAAGAAATTTAGAGTACTTCGACATAGACACTTGACATAGAATATATATATATTGGATTTCAAGGGTTTTATTTTTTTGCGCGGAACCCTAATTATTTTTCCAAAATAAAAGTAGCCTAAGTTATTCCTTATAACATCAGCTATCTGCCAGTGAAAGTCCCGTCAAAATCGGTCCAGCCGTTTCGGAGATTACCCGGAACAAACAGACGGACAGATAGACAGACAGACAAAAAAAATTAAAATTGATTTTTTGTCATATGTACCGTATATACTTTCATATGCATTTAGTAAAAAGCTGTTATTTTGATATTACAAACAGACACTTCAATTTTATTTATTTGTATAGATGAATATAAAAGCAACCAACGACATCAGAATACGAGCTTCCAGTTTATAAAAATAAAATAATGCGTCAGAATTGAATATGACACTTAAACATCTCATCTTGTATAAACATATTGGTTGAGTGGCACACCATCCTCAGATTATGTGGAACATGGTGATATTATGCTAGAAGCACCTACAAATGTCCATTTGGTGTCCGAATCAAGAATATAGCACCACTCCACCTCTTTCCGTCGATATCGTAAAAGGCGACTAAGGAATTGTATACCAGAGGGATAGAGCGTCCTTTTTGAGGAATAACAGGTATACTGTGCTCAACAACCCGCCTGCCAAGTGTGGTAAGGTACTGGCAAATTCCCCCCAAAATGATGACACAGTTGTGGCATCTATGGGTAAGCCTTGTTCAGCAGTGGATGTCCTTCGGCTGATATTATGATAACGATGATGACCTACAACTACCTGAGTAGCTCTTTAGAATGGTAACTTTTCTGGTAATTGTTATCATAATCAAGGTTAATTTCCTACTCATAAATTTAATTATCTGAACGAAACAGAACAGACACCATCACATGTAGTGCACTTGGTTCTTTCAAAAGTAAAGACAATTGGCTAATACACCTCATTTTGGATAGTATATGTATGATAAATTATGCACAAAATTCATTTTAGCGTGTTCGGTTTTGGCGACTCAGACATCAAAAAGACTACGACTAAACTTAAATTTTATTTTAAATTTGAAAATCGGCTTTGAATTTTCCAACTATATTTTGGTCAGCGAAATATTTTTTGCTCCGCATTTTTCACGGCGCCAGTTTTATTTGCGCCAGCACACTGTGATCTCTGGATTGTAGTCAAAATGCACATGTCGGATTTAAACCCGAGGTCTCGATGGACATTTTATTCCTGACTAGATATTGGACAGCTACACGCAAATAGGAACGAACCCGCTTACCTCGGCTGAAATCTCCCGAAGATTTGTACATGAACATATTTTTAATATACCACTACACTAGCTAGGTAAATTGAATTTCCTCTATACCATTTCTATATGTCTGGTACAGTAATACACATTTAATACGATTGTATATTATTACGTATCATATTTTATTACTTTCGATGTTTTCCCTGTTTTACTTCCCTTTACATACATATGTCCCTATTGACTTATTACTTTACTGAATCTTCTAAAATTTCTATCAATAAAATGGAAGCCATATGGACTATTAATATAGGGACGGGATACTTGTAAAACCAGGGAAATTGGCTTCTGGGAAATTTTCCATTGCAGACTTTCCTCGAGACAATTAGAATCAGTACAATAGATGGAATGAACCATTGCTTCTTTAGTTTCTAGCCTCAGGTACGACTTTGTGATGGAAATAGACTTCTAAAAGTGCAAGGGAAGGATCCTTTGCAAAGTCCTACGGTACTACCGTTATAAAACTGGTCTTAGAACCGTAAATTGTTTTTGTGCCTTTAGGCGGTTTGCATCGTCTGGAAGCAAGTGGGGTCGGAAAATATTAAACGGTTGCTATCTCCTCTGAGTGTTACTTGTGAACATATAACGCAACATAGCACACCTTTAAGCTTAAGACAGCGTTTTTACTGCTACTAATACCTTTTACTAATACTTTAAAGAGAGCGTAGGTAATAAAAATGGCCGTTATCTAGAAAAATCTTGAACTTAAATCTCAGTGGTGCCGACGAAATTATTTCTTTTGGCACCAGCTGCAGAATTCTTTTATCGTAAAATGGCACAAAAGGGAATAGAAGCGTAGTACAAAGAAATAAATGGATAGTAGCCGTCGACTGCTATTAGCATTTTTTTTGAAGATTCAACGACGTACCCATGTGGCTAAATTGTATGTCTTAGTAATATACAAATTTACGCATTAAGTGCAGAATTGTGTAAGGTTTATTATGAAGTTAGATTCAGTTGGGTGTTACGTAATATGACCACAAATCGAAAGTTTGGAAAGTTCTAGATCACTGAATTAATATAAGCAAAGGTTGTTGAAGAAACCGAAAATAACTTTTAGATGGCTCTTAGACTACTGGGACCTGAGACCGTATTTTAGTGTAGGACCCTCAATTACAGCAGGTGCGCAAAGGGATTCAAGAAAGTACTCAGAGCGCAGATATATATTTATTTTTCCCTTTACAAATACTCAAGAAAGCGGAATGGAGATTGGATTTATTTTGATACAGAGTTATGAGAGTCTCAAGATTTACAAAATGTGTGTTATTCAGAAAAATTGAGATATTCTATACTATGATAACGTTTGTTGAATAACCCGAGATGTCTGCATTATAACGGTAACTCAAGTCATTGCCTTACTTACGGCTAAAATCTGGTCTTAATGTTGCCTTTTCAGCCTATTGTGTTCGCTGTGAAGGCTCAATTCATACTGGCTTTAACGGCTTTTAACAAACTCAAGAAACTAGAAGCTTTTAACCGGAGAGGAAGTGAATCGGAATTGTTGCATGCTAGGTGGGTTTGGGACGAGAAACTCTTACAAATAATAGTTTACTGCAAGGTATATGATGATAAATCTTAAGTTGGTGCAGAGCCAGCGAGACACCGTACTTTTCAAAACAAGCACAAGAATTTTCTGTTACTACCGCTAAATGAATTACAGTTGTCTTAAGTTCCCTTGGTGCTATTTACATGTTTAAGTTTTGGCACTTAATTCCAATAAAATTATTACCAAGTATTTTTTGAATATTGACTTAACATGAGTAGGGAGAATGTGGTTTATGGTAAAATATTGTTTTTTTTAATTCATTATTTTCATTAAAATGACTTTTTTAGGTACTACGTTTTGTTTAAATTCAGCGAATAGATCAAGGATGATGCCTAGATCTGAATGATAATGAAGATATGAACAAATGAAACAACGTAATGTCTAAATCAAATAACATTCACTATCAAATCGAGCCTTACTGAGTTCTCTTAATCACCATATCCGCCAAAGGACTGAACTTTGCTGAACAAAGGCCATAGATTTCCATAACGACCTGTTGGTCTTAATTTTTTAGGCAATTTGCACTGGCAAATCACCAACCCGCCTGTCAAGCGTAGTAAGTACTGACTTACCACGCATGACAGGCGAGTTGGTGACTGCTACTGCCCATCCCTCTGGTTTAGATTGACTTGATCACCTTTTACGAAATCCAGGGAGGAGGATGGAGTGGTGATATATTGAATCGAAATAGCTTACGGACATATATCGCGTTTATTTCATTCATTCTATATACTAAGTACAGCATTCATACGTGCCATATATATACGTGCAACGTGCAACCCTAGCACATACAATTATTATATTATTAATCCACAAGTGTATGAATTACGACACGGTTGGTGCAGTGGCTGATACAGTCGACTGCTGTGCTCCGGGTCGCGGGTTCGATTCGCGCACGGAACAAATATTTGTATGATCTGCAGGTAGTTTTTCCGGGTCTGGGTGTATTGTGTGTGAAATGTATGTCTGTTAACGCACCCACGACATGAGAAATCCTAGTGTGAAGCAACGTTATTTTTAACAATAAAAATTACAAAATTTAACAATGTTTTATGTTCTACCCTATATACTCACATTGGTACATAATAAATACCTGAAACATCATACGTGCAATATACAATTAAGCACACTTTTGTATAGTGGAACATAAATGCATGCACGATAAATATTTAAAATAAAATACTAATGTTAATTCGCTTGACGTTTCGAATACTGCAGCGACCATGGTCACAAACAGTCTGCTATAGCCGCGCAAATTTCAGAAAAAACGCGCTGTATTCTTAATCTGGATATCACACTGATATATGGAACCAAATTTCAGCCAACCTCAAAATATATTTCACACAATTCATAAAATTCCATTTCATTGCCCATCTTTTACAGAAATGCAAGCATCAGCAGTTTTGAAACGTTATATTTTAAGTTTTCTTCGCCGAGATAAACAGTATTATGGGACCCATTCCTGGTAATCTCATCTGCTTCGCTGTCGGTAAGGCGGGCACATTGTTCCACCTTTATCTCAGGTAAATTACGTTTGCGCTCAGATATTCCCTACCGCCTGTCTTTGTTTCGCCTCCTCAGTCTCGTAATTGCGATTTTAGTTCTAAATCTTTATGTATGAGATAGTCGATAATCGTTTATGGTTCTTTTTATTTTATTCTATTTTATTTCTGTATCACTCCAATCTAAGATGATTATGTGGATTTTATGTAATTTACTTAACTCTGAGCTAAGTAAGTACTCTGTTCACAATAAAATGGACATAAAATGTGAATCAGGAATTTATTTTGTGCCATCTACAGCATCTTAAAAGCTGTTTCCTTTACTACATGCGTATTTTACCGTATTAAAATTACAGACCATATTTACAACTTAGAACGAAAATTTTAAATCGGTATAATGTATACCGATTTTTAAAAAAAAATATTTTTTAAAAAAATTTACGTGTAATAGGAATAGAAAAAATTGCCATAGTTAGCTATTATACCATAGCTGAAACAATAAAAGCTTATAGTTAAGATTTTCTCACCCGGAACATCCTAACCCAATATTCCGTCGGCATCCAGTAATATTCAAAGATGGCTGCCTGCGGTTTCTGTACGGATGAACTTAAATTTTAATTAAATCACGAGCTGCCTTCGACACGTTCTCGTCCACCGTTAGTGATGATGTTTATGTTCTGTGCAAACAGCGGCGCTACCATTTTGTAGAAAATTTGGTAGTAAGTACGGTAACAGAGTAATGAGTATAGCAGGGTTTTATGTTGGTTGCTTGCTTAAGTCACTGCGTTTGTAAACCCAAGATGTTTACATTGTGTTTTTATCTTTAAGTTTTACCTACAAAGGGCTACAGTATAATTATCTATACAAATAAATAAAATTGAAGTGTCTGTTTGTAATGTCAAAATAACAGCTTTTTACTAAATGCATATGAAAGTATATACGACACCTACAACAAAAAAACTATGTTTAATTTTTTTGTCTGTCTGTCTGTCTGGTTGTTCCGGGTAATCTCCGAAACGGCTGGACCGATTTTGACGGGACTTTCACTGGCAGATAGCTGATGTTATAAGGAATAACTTAGGCTACTTTTATTTTAGAAAAATAATTAGGGTTCCGCGCAAAAAAAAAAACCCTTGAAATCCAATATATATATTCCATGTCAAGTTATACACTTCTGTCAGGGTAATCTAAATTTCTTTTAAATTAAACGCGGGTGAAACCGCGGGTCCCAGCTAGTTATGAAATATGTGTATGTGTGGATCAAAAAGTAGTGAGAACGACATACTCCTTGGTAAGAAAAAAATAAATACTGACAGGCATTGATCAGATACACATTTGTAATATTAATAAAGAACAAAATCTTCGATTATCTTTTGTTTTTTCTGAATGTAGTCATTTGTTTGCTTCGTGTCGGAACGTGTTCTCGAAAATGGAGAAAAAAAAAAGAAAAGAAAATGTTGCGAAAGTCGAGAAAATTGTATTGAGCGATTAAAGAGTTACCATCCGATACTTAATTCAAGAAACGGGCATTTCATATGGAAGTATTCAATCCATATTGAAACAATCTTTGAATATGAGAAAACTCTCCGCAAGATGGTTGCCGAGAATGTTAACCGACAGTCAGAAACAAAATCGACTTGACATTTCGAAGATATTGTTGGACAAGTTTCAAGAAGATTCTGAAAACGTTTTGTATCGTTTCGTAACAATGGAGGAAACATGGGTCCATCATTTTGATCCCGAGACAAAACAGCAATATTCGCAATGGAAACGACCATCATCACCGACCCCGAAGAAGTTTCGTGTCGTGGCATCGGCTGCTAAGGTTATGGTCTCAATATTTTGGGACTCAGAAGGGATATTGTTGATTGATTACCTGGAACGTTGAACCACTATTACAGGCCAATATTATGCAGCTTTAATTCCCAAGATGAGGAATGCCATCAAAGAGAAAAGGAGAGGGAAACTTCGAAGGGGCATGCTGTTCCATCACGACGACGCACCCGAGCACAGGTCAGCAGTTGCGATGGCTGCCATTAAGTAAGCTGGCATCAAATTGGTTGACGACCCCCCTTATTCACCAGATCTGGCGACTAGCGATTTTTATGTGTTCCCCAAATTGAAAAAATACTTAAGGGGAAACAGGTACGAAGACGATAACGAGGTGATGGATGCCGTGGAGAGCTTTTTGCAGGACCACGACAAAACTTTTTTTGTGAAAGGGATGAAAGCCTTAAAAAAACGCTGGACTCGGTGTTCAGAGAGACTCGGAAACTATGTAGAAAAATAAATTATTAAGTTATCAATAGTCATTATATTCTATCTCATTCTCAATACTTTTTGATCCCTCCTCGTACATCATAAGTGCTTTTCAAAGATATTGCTTAACGGTGTGGGGGTGTTAAAGAACGAAGATAAGGTAAGATAAGATAAAATTATATTTATTCATGTAAAACCATAAACAGGCACTTTCGAATAGACTTTAGATGCGTTCCAAGATGTATATTTCATTTGGAGAAGAACAGGCAAGAAACTACATGGTTACTCTTTTTAAATCAGAATGTATTTGATACTTTATTTGACTACGTTCTTGGAATCAAGTTTATGTGTGTAGAAATGAAATAAAACTACATAAAGTCTTACGGTAAACGAGCTGGATTTTATTATTTATTAAGCTTATGATTAAACTGCCAAGGCAGTATTAAGCTGACCAGTCCCAATAGACGGTACTTGTTCATGAGGATGACGCATGCATCAGCATCGCTTAGTTTAACCATTTTGTGGGGAAACTCAGCGACCCAATTCACGAAGCCACCGTAAGCAGGACGCTTGAGTGAGCAGGACATACCTGATCTGCCACACAGCTATCACGCTAATTAAACAAAATGAATAACCTACATGGTACTCGTACATACATTATCAAATCTAAACAAATAGAGTGAATATGAAAATAAAACCCGTAAAGTCCCAGGTGAACTTGCGTATAGAGGGTTCCGTACGATGAATATGTTATATACCAAGTATTTTTTTATTTGACCCAAATTTGTTTGTCGTAACTATTAAAGTATATATGGTACCTATTGTTGAGTTTTGTCTTGTACCAATAGTTCACTCTAGTTGAAAAACATGTTCTGCCGTACATTCCAACTGCAAATGTAACTTTGTATGCACAATACTGAAATATTTACCATGTTATTTTAAGACCATATACTTGAAATGATTTCCTGTAATCTTTAATTAAAGAACTATTTCTTGATTATTCCAATGTTTTAGGCTGAATAGTTTTGAAGATAAGTAAGAATGGTCAATTTATTTGAATTGTATATTATTCATTTATTTTCTTAAATAACTTTAATGCTATTTATTTTAAAATTATTGAAAAAAACACGGTGCAGTTTTAAAAACTTTGTTTCTAATTTTCTGATAATTTTCTTTGTTTACCTTACACGTCCTTGTTTGGGATCCTCGCATAAATTCATATTTTGCAACTTAATCGGTCCAGAAGATTCCGAACAACTTGGCGGTGACAGACGGACAGACAGACAGACACACGAATAATATGATAAGGGTTCTGTTTTTTCATCCGGACTTACAAGTAATTAATGTAATTTAAGTAAATATAGAATACTCAAATGACGTAACTAATTAATTGAAAATCAAAATAATTTAAGGCCATAGTGAAGTAATTTCTTGATCAATGTTTCGTGAAGAATACAATAAACTAACTTAGATAAATCACAGAAGATACCAGGGCATCGTGTAAATTTTTCCAAGCACCGAAAATATACGTTATAAGTTCAATATCGCATCAAAATAACTGAATTTAGTCATTACTTATTAACTAACATACCTCTGCATTTCATCATGTACCAGGTTTTCGAAAAGAGATCGAGATATAGGTAGTATTCATTTAGGCCTATAAAGTGGCTAGACTAAAGGCGCACAAAAAAGAATTTGAGGTTATTTAGATGCAACAATATCAATAATGGATTTGGCTACCCCGACAAAATATGCATACAAATCTGCGGTGGTTTTTATATTTAGAGTGGCAAAGGTTTTCGGGCTAATGAATAAGCTTTGCTTTTCAACATGGCAATGCTGCCAGTCTTTTGGGAACCTTACCAGCTGACAGCGATGAGGAGGAATAATTAGACGCCTAAGTAAAACTGTTTTGTATTTTTTATAATTTAAATGTTTTTAAATATTCAGTTTATATATTATATTAGAAAACAGTAAGAAACAATATGAACAAAGTAACCTAGAATGTAAAAGTATAAAAGTACTTTATTTAAAAGAAAGGAAGAAAATGGTTGATTAGAAGACACAAAATTACAAAGACAACAACAAAGGTAGCGCACACAAGTTATAACGACAACATAATATAGAATAATAAATACAAATATTTTAGTCATACTACTGGGAAATGGTACAACAAAACAGTACAAGAGATGTGCGAACATAACTACTAATTACATCTGCCCGTAAACGTCCATTGCTGCACATGGGTCTCCCATATATCACCATAATAACAGGGGATATTGCCATAAGCACAACGCTTAGCAAATGAACTGGTAATCACAGTGTTGTTACTAACCCAGGGGATGATGCTAGAGTTCATCCTCTTGATATTAACCCTTAGTCACCTTTTACTACACCCATAGGTGAAGAGAGCTGGCCTATTCTTAACACGGAACTACGTGAAAACCTACTTAGTCCGGATATTACCTATCTTTAAAAAGTTTCTGTAAATAATCATATTCTTCAATTATTCTTGAATACTTAACTATTATTTGAAATATAAAAATAAAGCATCGCACCGCTATTTACGTAATGTAATAAACCAGATGATGAATAGGGCTTTTGTTTGCGGAAAAGCTAACTTTTCCGTGAAATGTATTTTTATGGTAGGCAATTAGAAGTTATTTACAAATACCATATTCTATTGAATCACGAAAGTAACAGCAGAGTAGGTTTTAATACTTACCTTACAGTCATCCCCTCCGTGATGTGCCTAAAGGTGTGGCATCAATGGGCGGCTCTAGTGTGATCTTACGAGGACCTGAAGCTCCCCTTCGGTGCCGAAAATGACCGTTCCAGTGGTTTTAGCCAATAGGAGTCCGGCATGCCCCTTCACCCTTGCCCCAGGGCGGAAGAAGTTCATGAAGAATTTCCACAGGAGACCAATAAAAAATAAAGTAAAATAAAGGTGATTGGGCGCTCGCAGTTGAGTAATGTCCTACTCGAAGGCCGCTGCTGCCCATCCTCGGGCTAATCGTATAGTCACCTTAGCTAGTGTATTTGTTCGTTGGTTAATATTGTTTTATCTCATTTTTAAACGGCCGAACACAGTTTAAGTTATGTGTAGCCGCAGCTATGAAATAAAAATGTAAAAGCAAATTACAAAGGAAAATAATAACTACTTTCGTAATATTACGAGTAATGTTAGAAGAATAAGTTAACCGAAACTTTTTTAAATTAATTTTCTAACTTTACTAGGTAAAGTTCAAATCACAGTTCGGTATTTACCCGTAAACTTCAATTTTGTTTTTTATTGGTTGGACTATAGAAATACATCATGCACGTCCTCTGTATTGGGAAGGGCAGAGGGGTGACCGGACTCCTACCGGCTAATTAAACCACCACGACCGGAGCAGTCATCTTAGGTACTGAAGGGAACTCCAAGCCTTCCTATGTACCTCCCATTATAGCTGCTCATTATGGCCATGGGTGGTCATTCTCTCTAGTGGAGAGAGAACTTCAAAAAACCTCCTCCCAAATTCACTTTTCGGCAGGGATTGTAAAGGATCCTCCCAAAGCCTCGCTGTGCACTGTGCTGCGCAGACGGACCCATGTACATCTAGGTCTACCGAAAGCTGGTTGGGTAATATCAGGGCTAAAAACTGTTACAGTGAGGCAACGTGCGATCTATGATTTGTGTAATACTTAAATTTTTATCGTTAGGAGTACCTAACAGTAGTTAACCTTAGGTTTAACAGTTTAAGATGAATACATTTATCGCAAAAGAACGTATTGACCATTAGCAATCGATTAAATCTTAACCTTATATTAATATATGTTACGATTAAAGATAGGTATATGTTTATATAATGAAAATTAGCAGCGGGCTGATTAGCTAAAAACAGCAACAGCAGATGCGATAGCAGCTACGGCGCAGCCAAGGACCCACCGGTGGCAAATCTACAAAAAAATTGGTACTACGTAAGGCTTTCGCCCGCCTGTTGCTACTGTGGAGGATACATAGTTACGAGCGGACATTCCGTGTCTGACGCTCGCCGCAGACGGTCGTGCAGTGCTCGCGCTCCCCGATCAGTGTGCCGTGTAGTGTTTGTTCGCAATCCGTCCCGTCGGATTGCAGTCACTTCATTTAAATCACGCGTTGCCTTTGTCAAGGCGACTACTGATTTTATTTCTTTCACCGACTATATTCATCGAGTTATTGTGCCCCTTCAGGGAAAAACCACTGTTTGGTGGTCCTCGGCGGATACCTTACGGTGCCAACGAAGCCGAGTGGGGTGTTGACCCGGCACACCCGCCTAGCCCCATCAGGGCAAAGCAGTTAGTCGGCAGCGGACTAGGACCACCGGCCTTGGGGGCTACCCTAGTCGACCCTAGTTCGAGTCTACGTTTTCAGATCATACAGTCTCTTGCGGGCGATACCTTATCGCCCCTTGCAAAAGAGCTGTCAGGGACCCGTTTGCCCATTAAGACTGGCCACGGATGGTACTAGCTTAGGGCTCACCACAGGTACACACACCTCCCTGCCTACACCCGGCAGGGAGGGGTTGTTACACACCCCCGGGCCCATCTAACCCGGGAGGTTAGGGATCGCGTAAATCGATTGTCCTCTACGCTTTAAGCGTATTTCTGTTTTTTCTTTTTGTCCCACGTCCGCCATTTTGTTTGCAAAACAAAATGGCCGACGACGCCACGCTACTTCAAAATATTAGGGAGATCCTTTTAAAAGACCCCTACATTGCTGCCAACTATGGCAGCCTTCTGTCCCCAGGCACAAAAGTGCAGCCCCCCTATCCCGAACCCAAGAAAAGGGGCACAACCCCCGAATTAGATGCCGGCATCTCATCCGCCCCTCAGGCAAAAATCCCCCTCCCCACCGCCAGCACGAACGCCTCCACGTCCCCCGACGCCGACATGCACATACTCTCGGACATGTCGGACATGTCAAAGAGCGAGGACTCTCCTGCTCGTCCCCAAAACCCCTCCTCCGATTCGGCCTCTGACGAGTTCCAACTCGTCAGCGGTAGCCGTAAAAAGCGGGCCCGCAAGGCCAAGTCCTCCGCACAAGCTGCGCCCGCTAAAGCCCCGAAAACGGACGAGGCTTCGTCCTCCGCTCCGCCCTCTGCCCCTGTCCCCACAACGGCCACTTCCCAGGCCAGTCTTCCCCCTACCCCTACCCCCGCTAATTCCCAACCCCAATCCCAGCCGACCAAGGTCCCTAAAAAGGACAAAAAACCGCCCGCAATCTACATTCAGGCCAAGGACAAGTGGAATGACGTGTCCAAAATGTGTGTTGAACTAGGTATTAACTACCTAAGTGCCCGCACCACAGCCGTCGGCGTCAAAGTGGCAGTTCCCACTGCCCAAGACTTCAGGTCTTTGACCCGTGCCCTACAGGACCGCAGCGTGTATTTCCACACGTACTCCCTCGCCGAGGAACGCCCACTCCGGGTAGTCCTTAAAGGCATCCCCAAGGAGATCGACACCGACTCCATAAAAGACGACCTTCTGTCGCAAAGTATCCCCGTCCTCGAAGTTCATCGCATGCACGCTGGTCGCAGTGGTGAAGCTTACGACATGGTCCTCGCCATATGCGAAAAGACCGCCGATAACGATCGGAAAATTTTTAATATTAAGACCGTATGCCACCTCTCAGGCATAAAAGTTGAACCTCCCCATCGTTATGGTCCTCCCGGGCAGTGTCACCGCTGCCAACTCTATGGCCACGCGCAGCGACACTGCTACGCCAAACCTAGGTGCGTTAAGTGCCTAGGTGACCACAGCACCTCCGACTGCGATCGCCCCAAAGATCGCACGCAATGCACTGAGCCCCCGAGTTGTGTGCTTTGCGGTGAGTCGGGTCATCCAGCGAACTATCGCGGATGCCCCAAAGCCCCGCGAGCCAACAACAAGGCTGCTAAGCGCAAAGCGGCTACCCAAGCCTTCGCGGCCGCCCACTATGCCTCTCAGGCCCCTCCCACGTCCCAACGACTCAGCCCTCAAAGGCCATCGCCATGGAACGCGCTGAATCATCAGCAAGCGTTCCCCGCCCTGAGGCCTAGTCTATTGACTCAACAGGCGACTCAGGCATCAGTGATTCCCTCGCTGATGACCGCCCCCGCTACGGCACCGTACCTTCCCGTGCCGTACAATCAACCCGCACCACAAGTGCACTCTCAGAGGGCCGCCCCTCCCTCACCCCAATCCACACCCCTTCTCAAAACGGACGACCTCTCAGTTTGCCTCGGTCTTCTCAACTCTGTCGACCCGAACAGAGTCGCCCAAATGGCCGCAGCCATTAGGGCAAACCAGGGCCAATACGGCCTCATGTTAGTACTCAGCGACTTCGCTGATGTCTCATCCGCCCTTCTCTCCTACCGCGTTCATCCGTAATGGATTCACAAAACAGGTGCAGAATAAAACCCCGATCCCTTAAAATAGGCATCTTCAATGCCAACAGCATTAATGGCCAAAAAGATGAAATCGCCTTATTCCTCCGCGACCACCTTATTGACATTATGTTGATACAAGAGACCTTTTTGAAACCCTCTCACAGGAACCCTAGAATTGCAAACTATGATATAGTGCGCAACGATAGGACCCACTCCCGTGGAGGAGGCACTCTTATTTACTATAAGAGATCCCTTTATTGCATGCCCCTAGATACCCCGTCCCTTACCAATCTAGAGGCATCTGTGTGCAGGATAGGCATGACAGGTCATCAACCGATCACTATAGTGTCGGCTTACCTAACCCCCAATGCCCAAGACGATCCAATCCAATCGGATCTCGAAGCACTCTTCGATCTAGGCGACTCCGTCATAGTGGCGGGAGATCTCAATGCCAAACATGAGTCTTGGAACTGTCTCACCCACAACTACAGAGGAAGTAAATTATACTCTCTCAGTAACCTCCTCAATTTTGACATCATCGCCCCGATGTATCCCACTCACTACCCCAGCAATGTTAATCATCGCCCGGATATACTCGACATAGCACTTCTAATGAATGTCAACCTCAAGTTGCATTCCATTGAAGTACTACAAGAGCTAGACTCCGATCACCGTCCTGTGATCCTTCACCTCACCTCCCGCTTTGGCCCCACGGACACAGGGCTACCCCCTCAGACCATTGTGACGACGGACTGGAGGAAAGTTAGGCAACGCCTCAACGACCCCTCGTCCGCTCAGTTAGATAGAATTCCCGAATGCATAACGTCAGTCGCAGACACGCTAGGCGCGATCGACTCCCTCACCGGGCATGTACAGTCCGTCGTGGACGAGTGTTCACGGCGAGTTCCTGCGATGGAAGACCATCGCATGAAACTCCCTGACGATGTACGTGCACTGATGACGGAGAAGAACGCAGCCCTTAGAGCGTACTCATCTTTTCCCAGCGAACCCAATCGCCTCTTTATGCGCCACCTGCAGCGTGCTGTCAAGGAACGTATTAAGGAGTGCCGAGAGGCTAACTGGGATAAGATGTTGGGTGACTTAGAGCCAACCCACCTTGCGTTCTGGCATCTGCAACGGAAACTCAAATCCGAAACATCCAATGCTGTCCCCCCCCTCAACCGTCCCAACCAAAGGCCGGCCTTTGATGACGACGAAAAATCCGAATGCCTAGCTGACAGTCTAGAAGCGCAATGTTCCCCAAGCACTCTACCTGTAGACCAAGCTCACCTCAAAAAGGTTGACGCTGAAGTCGAACGTAGAGCAGCTATACCGCCTGCCGAGGACCCTGACGACCCCCTCCCTCCGGTCACGGCAGACGAGGTCAGAAATCTCGTGAAAAAGATTCACCCTCGCAAAGCCCCCGGCTCTGACGGTATCACCAACAAGGTGATTAAACTCTTCCCCGAACGTCTTATCGCCTTAATGACCGTCATCTTCAATGCGGCATTAAACAATAACCTATTTCCGCATACGTGGAAACAGGCCACCGTTATCGGTATTCCCAAACCCGGTAAGCCCAAGTGCGAGCCTTCCAGCTATCGCCCCATAAGCCTTCTCAATTCTCTTGCGAAGATTTATGAGCGGATTATCTATTCCCGATTAAAGGATTTTGCCGATTCCAAGAAACTCATTCCCGACGAACAGTTTGGTTTTAGAACCAAACACTCGTGTGTACAACAAGTCCACCGACTAGTTGAACACATCACGTTCGGATTCTCACGCGGCATGATGACGGGAGTCCTCTTTTTCGATGTTGCGAAAGCATTTGACAAAGTCTGGCACAATGGCTTATTATATAAGTTGTATCAACTCGGAGTGCCTGACCGTCTCGTTCTCATCATACGAGACTTCTTGTCAAATCGCAGTTTCCGATATCGAATCACGGGCGCTCTCTCTTCCCCCCACCCCATTAGAGCCGGAGTCCCACAAGGATCCGTGCTAGCCCCACTATTGTTCACACTGTACACCAGTGACCTCCCCAAAAGACCTGCTAATACAACCCAATTAGCACTCTTCGCCGATGACACGGCCATTTTCTACTCTGGTCGCAGTCCCGATAATATAACTAAGATCCTCCAAACCACAGCCAACGCCTACGGTAAATGGTTTAGGAAATGGCGGATCGAAGTTAACCCTATCAAAAGTAAAGCCGTCCTATTTTGCAAATTAGGCGACGACCACCCACGCTTCAGGGAGATCTCGATGCTGGGCCAATCGGTTCCTTGGGAACCGCACGCCAAGTATCTTGGAGTCACCCTAGACAAAAAACTGACCTTCATTCCCCACACAAAGATGGTGCGTGCCCGCGCTGCCTTTGTGCTTGGTCGCCTTCACTATATTCTGAACGCTCGTAGTAAATTATCCCTTAGAAATAAGGTGAGAATTTACACCACATGCATTCGACCCATCATGACCTATGCCAGCCCAGTGTTCGCACACGCCGAATCATACCCACTCCGTAGATTCGAAACCCTCCAAACCCGGTTCATGCGCAAGGCCACCGGAGCGCCTCTGTACATGCGAAACGACCAACTCCATTTCGACCTTAACTTGCCGACCATCAGGCAATTTATGAAACAAGCGTCTAAACGCTATCTCGATTCTGCCCTGTCCCACCCAAATCCCCTTGTAGTATCAGCCGCCGACTACGAACCCTCCCGTATCAGTAGAGTACGCCGCCCGAGGCACGTTCTGGTCGATCCAGACGATGAAATCACGTTAGATCACATGAAGAGACTCGCGTTGTCTCGTTCACTAAACACCCGACCGTTGTACCGCCCTCGCCGCCGAGGATGCCCGCCTCACCGACGTCGCGGAGGCCTATCGCCGCGTCACCTTCCCGTTCAAGTTAGCACTTCTCCCTCCCGTCTCTTGCTCGCGCCGGCCCGTGCCGAGCCTGTAGCTTTAAATGTCCCTTAAAACAACTTAAATAATACCGATCCAGCTGTCCCCAAAACAATAGCTTGTTGTCCCCAGCAACGCCCTAAGCCGAGGTCCGTGTCCCGCAGGGGGCGCCCTTAGCGAAAGTTGCTTAGTTTTTAATATTTAATTTAAGCCTGGCTGGAGGCCTCTTTTGGCTTTGCCAGCAAATGACCGGTTAAGCAACCACATTTCCCAGAAATGTATGCGAGAAGCCCAACAAAAAAAAAAAAAAAAAAAAAAAAAAAAAAAAGTTACGAGCGCCAGTAGCGTTAAAGTAGCCACCAGTGGAACTAAAAAGAATGAACGTTTTTAGTTCATTAATTGTCCGACGGGGCGCGTCAGAGATCTTCGCCTGTTTAGTCGCTATCGCCAAATAGGTAATACCAATTCGACGTTTGACAGTGGCGTTGGAGCAATTTACGCCCTTTGCAAAGCGTCTGCGACTTAGGTAATCAGCCCGCCGATCTAGTCTCTATGTCGCAAATATCCCAACGCTTTGTGCGTATGGGTGGAATATCAACCATATAACGGTAGCGCAATGCCAATCTTTTGGTTGTCCCATGATGATATATATTTGGGAGAACTAAATCGTGCAATTCCAATGCACATTCGCCAAAATGTATACGATAAAAAGCCAATATACTTGCAACTATGAATCTGTGTTGGAGCCTTACCTAGGCCAGGGCATCATAGTTAATAATCCTCCTAGCGCATCTCTATCACGTCGAGCGCTTTAAGCTGGTATATGGCGGTACAGTCCCAAAGATGAAAGCAGTTTTTTTTACCTCCGCCCCGCTCTTGGATTTCCTCTGTGTCGTGTTTGCTTTTACAGACATAAATTACACATACAATGTGTTGTATGGGTTATATGTTGGGTATGCCCAAACCCGGAACAACTGCATAGAAACTGTATGATCTGCATAGAAATATTTGTTCCGTGCGGGAATCGAACCTGCCACGCGGAGCACAGCAGCCAACTGTATCAGCCACTGCACCAATCGTGCCGTCAGTATTCAACATACGATTATCTTAAAACCCATTGAAACCTTAATTATAACTGAAATAGAAACTCAAAACTTGACTACCTCACTGCCTGAAGGTATAGTAGTCCGAAAACATTTTCTGTGGCGGTCAAAAAACTATCGAAATAATAGGCAAAACACAACCACAACCTTTAATGGGTAACCCGATATTATTAAGTCAGCAATTAGCGAATAAACAGAGGTTGTCGGGGCATTTAATGTCTGGTCCGCAGGGCTTTAATTAAGACTACGCCGCCGGGACAAACGATAAATTAATGTGGAACAGGATTTTTGAGACACGCGCCATCTCCTCTGTGGGCGATTTAGTGAGATGCTTATAGAATAAAGATTTTTCCTTTTCCTGAGTCTTATAGTTCGTGGTTATGTGATTGCATGAGTGTGTGGTGTGGAGTCGGTTCTCACTAAGTAACGCCTGAATCAGTGAGGAATCATTTTCCGAATTTGACTACTTTATGTCCAATGTTGCACTACTTTTTTCTGATCACGTCGGTGTCGCCAATGTTGGAGTTAAATATGGTGAACAATCAAAGTCCTTAATAACTGTCACACAAGTATTTTTATAATTATTACATATACCACTATAAATGTTCACGGTACTACTCCTGGGAAATTTGCGTTTTGCTAACCTAAGCCTCATCGGGGCTCACAGTAGATAGGTACCTGTTCTGTGCATGTGGGTAGATCAATATCTTTTATCTCACATCTTAAACTAGACCTAATTTGGTAAAGACATGATTGAATGAAACAACTACATAACAGTCGTAGTCTTTGCTATTTACCTAAAGTATAATCAGCATAAATATATAAGTAATAAATCCAAATTAAGACTGTGACAAGTGCTGCGTAACTTCTTTAGTCAATTGATCTGCGTTTTAATTTCGAACACGAACCACAAAAAGCCGTAACTGTTACTATCTCGAAATACCTAATGACAATAAAAACAAAACAAGTTCAAGCATTTTAGGTAATGATTCCATATATGAGGAGCAACAGTGTGTCCTAAATTTTCAGTTTGAAATAGATTACACTCTTCTACAAATAGTTTAAACACGTCATGTCATACTGTGTAATACATTGTACAATACTGAATTAGGTTTTATTCAAAACATGACAAAGCACTTTATATAAAAAGAAAACTTTGATGTTGCCACTTCAAAGCGTGTTAAATCCACGGCTATCAAATAAGCCGAAAAAACTGTGCAGATTGTCGGGTGATTTGCAACGTTATTGCATTCGTTTAACATAATACTCTTGTTTGTTATGTCACTATAATATACTCGAATGAATTTAATATTATGTTCTACGACTTCTCGGAGAAGTCTAAATTATACATTTTTATTCAATGAATAAACTTATCATATTCCAGATTATTATAATATTCCTGGACATATTTTATTTTGTGACAACTTGGAAGAGGCAGATGAAAATAACATATTACTTATATATGTAGGTACATTTTTACGATGCTCCTACCAAGTTTTCTCCTGTATAGTGGATGTACCCTCTGACATAAATATCACATGCATAAATACCCAGACCAGGAACTAATAACCTTCAGGCCATCAATCGCTTAGCCACTGCGCCAAAGGTGCATTTTAGTGTAATTTAAAGAGAAGACTTAGCAAACTGCATTAAATGTACTTTTGCATTATTTTACAGTGAATGCTTGATACATGCACGTATTACTTAAATCCAGCATAAATGTTTGATTTTAATTATAATTGTAATTTGAAGGCACCTATGTTAATTCTGCTGACATGACCTATAAACCTTTTCATGATGGGAAGTTGTTTGTTTATGTCACATCTTATAAATTACTATCTAAATGTCCATAATGCGATGGAATGCCTCTTTCAGTTAACCAGTTTTTTTATTGCCAGCAGCAACTGTATCGAGTGAAACTCAATCGTTATCATATCTTATTTTAAAAATAATATGGTGAGATTTACTACACATCGATCTGTTGCTCCTTATATACACACTAGAACATATCTTAAAGACCAGTTATAACATTTAAAACTATTCGGGCAACAATTCGTCATACGGAACTTGGCCCAGCAATACACCTAAATTTTCCACGACAGCCGCACCGAGGGACTGGCAGATGGATGGGCCCACTTCTGCCACGATTTCACGCCACATTTCATTCAGAAGTCTGTTGATTTGATCACCTGGAAAGTGCAGATGTATTAGTTCGTTGGATCCCTACAATATGGCTGAGCTAAGCGATGCTGATACATGCATCATGCCCGTGAACGGGTGCCGTCTGTTGGGACTGGTCAGTCGTTAACTGCCACGGCAAATAAATAATTATTATACTATTGTGGTATGTTCCATATTTAACAATTAACCTAAATTTTTCTCGGTATATGTATTACAATAATTTGTATCAGTCAACATTGAAATCTCAATCTCCATGGAGTTTCTTGCCGGCTCTTTTCCACGAGATCAACTATTTGGAACCGTGCAACTTAGATTCTGGCGTTTCATAAGTGCCTATGTATAGTTTATTTGAAATAAAAAACTTTGACTTTGACTTTGATCCCCGGATGGCAATTGTAGTGACTGGCTTTGGTCACCTACACATGTATCGTCAGGATGTAGAATTCAGTTAGCTCTGTTTAGCGAAAACCAAATTTTGAATAAGAGGTTGGGGCTGTGGAATTGGTGATTTTGCTAATGAAATTACTGGGTATAAGATACTGAACAACTCGAGGTTATAAGCGCAGTGTGGTGCCACGTAGGACTACTCTTAATTACCAATATAATTGTTATGGGCATGTATGACTCTTACCACCAAGCGACTGCCTTCATAGTGTCGTTACTAGGTGGTTTTAAAAAAACCACCGATCAATGGCCTCATACGCCTTATATGTGACCGCGTGGTCGGTACCAAACATCTCCGTAGTGCCCGCCTCGCGTACGGTCATTGTACGAGACGAGTGCATGTATAAGCTGCAGTGTTTTAATAGAATACTGATTACTAGAACCGGACTATATGCGACTTAAAATGGTCGAACGTTTCTCGCAAATATGCATCATAAAAAC
This sequence comes from Diloba caeruleocephala, assembly GCA_947459985.1. Taxonomy (NCBI): domain Eukaryota; kingdom Metazoa; phylum Arthropoda; class Insecta; order Lepidoptera; family Noctuidae; genus Diloba; species Diloba caeruleocephala. The sequence goes on from OX381615.1 coordinate 18,283,681, forward strand.
TCGAAATATGCAACAAATTCGCCAAAAAGTGCTAAAACATGGTCATCATTTCAGCCGAAAAACATCCACTGCTGGACAGGAGCCTCTCTCAAAGATTGCCACAACGATCGGTATGGGTTTGTTTGTTGTGTACTCATTGGGGGGTGTTAGCCATAACCACCATGTTTGGCAGGCCTTTACGACACCCACAGGATGAGATCATCATCATCATCATATCAGCCTATTATGTATTTTGGTTTATTATGTTTTGGATATATGATACCTAACATGCATTAGCTTATATACTAGATTTGTTAGTGGATTCACCCGTATCTAAATATAATTATATCCATATTTGTATGACACAGGCCACTACAATAAATATTATTTCCTGTCAAAAAATTCACAATAATATTTATATCCACATTAAAACGAATGTAAAATATAACTTATTTATCATTAAATTGTATAATATTTAAAAATATATGCAAATGGAAATATAAACAGACGTGGTACATACACTTATATGTATGTCAAAGTACTCCTCCTCATTACTGTCAGCTGATATGCTACATGCACTCGGACTTAAGACCCAAGCGTTTCGACCCCAAACGGCTCAAAACAAAAATTATCGTTTAGGACCCATAATTATTGTTTTTGCGCAGTTTGGGGGCTTTTACTGGAGAAGCAGCAATGCCAGCACAGCCTGCCGTGGTTTGGAAAATGGGATAGAGTAAGGGTGTCGACACAAGTTGTGTCCCTTGTCTTGCCATCGTTACATTCCAAGCCGTTTGCCAAAAAGCCAAATTGGCATGCCGTGCTATGCGACCTGCAGTTTTACTGCATTGCAGGCCATGGTGTCCGAGGCGGACGATGGCTTCACCATAACGACATCGGCTATGGCTACTATAAATAATTTCACGGTCGCCAAGTAATGGGACAACAGAAGCAATAAAATTAACGTATTTCATACTATTTCTTAAGATCAGAATACTAACCAATATTTTTGTCATTTAAGAGGTTATCTAATCTGAAGGATGCTTTCTCCACTTCGTATTTGATATCGTGCTTGTATATTTGCCAATGAATTTTGCCATCAGGTCCTTCTATGTGCTCGTACCAGAAACGAATATGTAGAAGAGTATTTTCTGAAAACAAATCAGTATTTTATTTATAAAGTTTGTTATTTATTTTGGTTATTATTTACATTGTTTTGTTACAGTAATCTGACAATAATTTTAAATTTTACCATAAAATAAGCTCAGAAGTTAAACAGAAGACTTTTGAATTCGTTTCGGTATTTCGGCTTCATGACGAGTGAATGTGTTTCTTTTTTTATTGGGCTTCTAGCAAACATTTCTGGGAAATGTGGCTACTTAACCCACATTTGTGGTGAAGCCAAAATATGCCGGCTTAAAATCGGTATTGTTATAAACTAAGCAACCGCTGCTAAGGGCACCCCTTGCGGTACATGAATCTCGACTTAGGGCGGTGCTGGGAAAGACTTGGAAGGAGACATTTTTGTACAGAGTGACCCTCAGATGTTTGGCGTGTGGTTACCAAGGAATCGATGGGCCTAACATCACGATCTGTCTAAAGCGAGTATGCTCGTCTCCTGATTTGCAAATAGCATGGCTTTTATTTTGTAAGGGTGAAAGTAGTGATTTTCTTAACCATACGCCGTAGACGTTGGCTGTGAGTTGGAGAACCTTAGCTATATTATCGGGACTGTTACCGGCGTAGAATATGTCATTGGCGAAGAGTGCTAATTTGGACGAACCTTCGGGTCGTTTGGGAATTTCACTGGTGTACAGTGAGAACAATAGAGTGGCTAGCATGGATCCTAGCGGGACTTCGGGTCTTATGGGGTGAGGGATGAGAGTGAGCCTGTGATTCGATAGCGAAAACTGCGATTAGCCACGTAGTCTCGAATGATGAGAACGAGACGGTCAGGCACTCCGAATTTGTACAACTTATTTAGTAAGCCATTGTGCCAGACTTTGTTAAATGCTTTCGCCACATCGAAATAGAGTACACGCGTCATCGTGCCTCATGAGAATCCTGAAAAGCGTGATATGTTTAACTAATTGGTGCTTTTGCTGTACAGAAGAGTGTTTAGTTCAAAAGCCAAACTGCTCGTCAGGAATGACTTTTTTGGATTAGGCACGTAAACGTGAACAGATAATCCGGTCATAGATCTTCGCAAGGGGATGGAGTAGAATTATGTAACGGTATCTAACTAGAGGGCTCGTACTTTGGCCTACCAGGTTCATGGAAACCGACAACTGTTGCTTGTTTCCAAATAATTATGCTTAATGCCTTAATAATTAACTTGTTTAATGCCGCATTGAAGGTGGCAGTCTTTCAGATGATAAGACGGTCTGGGAAGAGTTTAAATACCTTGTTGGTGATACCTTCAGATCCAGCGGCTTTGCGAGGGTGAAGATTCTTCTCTGTGTCTTTAACCTCGTCTGACGAGACCGGAAGGAGAGGGTTGTCAAGGTCCTCGACAGGCGGAATAGTGGCCCTACGTTCAACTTCAGCGTCGACCCTAGTGAGGTGGGGGGGGGGGGGGGGGGGACATTTTACGTTTCGGATTTGAGTTTCCGTTCCAGATACCAGAACGCTTAATGGGATGGCACTAAACTACCCATCAACTTGTTGCAACTAGCCTCTCAGCGCTCTTTTATACGCTCCTTAACAGCATGCTGCAAGTGACGCATATAGAGGCTTAACTGGGAAAATCTACGTAACGCTTTGAGGCGTTTCTCCGTTATTTGTGCATGTATATCGTAAGGCGGTTTTAAGCGATGGTTTTCCATCGCAGTACCTCGCTGTGAGCATTCGTCGATGATGGACTGTACGAGACCAGTGAGGGAGTCGATTGCGCCTATCGTGTCTACATCAAACATCGGGCGATAATGTCAAAACTGAGAAGGGTACTGAGAAAGTATAAGTTATTTTATTTATATATATTATCCGTGTGATAGTTCCAAGACTCTGATTTGGCATTGAAATCCCCCACCACTACGATGAAGTCGCCTAGATCGAGGAGCGCTTGGAGATCTGGTTGGATTGGATCGCCTTGGTCATTTGGGATAATATAATCCGGTACTATAGTAATCGGTCAATGACCTCTAGGTAGGACAGGAACGGGGTATTTAGGTGCATACAATAAAGGGATATCTTATGGTAAGTTGATAAGAGTGTCTACTCCACGGTCCTGTCGTTGCGCACTATCATATATTGCAATTCTTGGGTTCCTGTGTAAGGGGTTTAAGAAAAGTTTATTGTACTAATATGATGTCAATATGATGGTCGTGGAGGAATTAGGCGATCTCATCTTTTAGAGCAGTAATGTTGTTCGCATTGAACAAGCCTATTTGTAGGGATTGGGGTTTTATTCTGTTGTGAAAGTGTTTCTGAAAACCTACTTGTTAACTAAAGGTCAGTTTCATTTAGCATATGCTGACATAATGTGCGGCAGTAAAAGTCTGCAATCTAGTAGACCGTGCAGAAAATGGTTCGATAAGTTTCAAACCTATAAGACTAATAGTACTAAGCAGAGAGGAAGACACCACTCATTGCGTGCTTCCCCGATCCGTCAAAAGCGTTTTACATGGTGTCTTATGACGTTCTATGGAAGAAGCTGCAAAAGGAAAATACCGCTGGCAATGCCGTCACTTCATTGTTTAAGAACTAGTACCAAAACCAAGCCAACTATGTTAAATGGAATAGGGCATTTTCTGACGTGTAATTTTTTATTTATTTAAACTTTTATTTACATTGAGTAAACACAAGGCGGACTTAATGCCATGAGGCATTCTCTACCAGTCAACCTTTGTGTATGCATTGGAATGCGGGGTGAGGCAGGAGGGAATTACTTCACCTTAGTAGTCATACTGGCGATATGGTATTGATGAGAGAAGGAGATGAGCACTCAGAGGGCTGATCAGCACTCAGGCGGCTTTTGCAAATCTGTGAAGATTATCCGATGGCTAATGGACCGAATACTTTGCAGCTTTCAAGGTCGCAGGATGACTAAGGACACAGGCGTCGTTACAGATTTTAAAAAGTTATTTTACTTGATCTACCGTACAGTTTTAATCAGAAATTAGTTCGTGCTTCGAAACGACACGAAAAACAAAATATACGCGATAGAACCCGTTTAAAAGTGTTATATATCATGTGTAATAATGGTGAAAACCTAAGACATTACTATATTTTTTTCTATAACTAGTTAATACATAGCATGCTGTGTTTACCCGTAATTGATTGTGCAGTAATATTAACAACTTATTGTATGTGTTAAACTTAATTAAGCATTGCTGTAACAAATGTTGGTACTCATTGGGGTGTTTTACCATTATCATCACGCTTAGCAGGTCGCAGTTGAATTGTAAATGTACTTGAAGGTCGCTTCTGCCCTTCCTACAGCTAATCAGTCTTGTTTAACTTTTTGGAAATCTATGGGGAGGCAGAGGTATTAGGTATGGGGGCAGGCGTTCAAAAGTGGATGTTCTTCGACTGATTTGATGATGATAGCTTTATAACATGCAAGCGTGGCAAGTACTGACAAATTCCTGCCCAAGTGGCGACACAATTGCGAAAATCTCTAGGGGAGACCTTTATTCAGCAGTAAACCTTCTTTGGCTGATATGATAATGATGATGGACATAATATTGTATTTATATTTAGTAAGAAAACCACTTACTTAAATTTATAGAAGAATCGCCGTTTGATTTAATAGGTATTACAAGTAGTCTACCATTTAAATCATAAGTGTTATTGACATCCAAGGTGACCAGAGCGTCTGCTTTAATCACTTTGTTATGTAAATCGAATCTAAAAAGATATATAAAATTAAAAGTTATGATATTATACAGCTAATTAGTTAATTGGCATTCAATATTCCGAAGAATTTATTATTAACTAGCTGGGACTCTGGGTTTCCGTTTAATTTAAAATAAATTGAATTATTTATAAATAATTTAGAGTTAGACACTTGACATAGAGTATACATATTGGATTTCATGGGGTTTAATTTTCTGCGCGGAACCCTAATTGTTTTTCTAAAATATAAGTAGCCTAATTTATTCCTTACAACATCAGCTATCTGCCAGTGAAAGTCACGTAGAAATCGGTCCGGCGGTTTCGGAGAATCGCGGGAACAAACAGACAGACAGACCGACAGACAGGCAGACAAAAAAAATAAAAACATTTTTTTGTTGTAGGTTTCATATATACTTTCATATGCATTAAGTAAAAAGTTGTTATTTTGACATTACAAACAGACACTTTAGACAATTTTATTTATTTGTATAGATGTTATTTAAGCTACATCTTAGTTTTATTAATACTGTATGCGTCTTATATCTACTTAATAATCTTCACATTTTTATTGTTAGCTTGGTATGACCAATGCTGCAAAGAATGTTTTAGAAAGTAGATGATTATGTATTAAGTTATAATTATTGTGATACTGCAAACTACCCCTTTCTTTTTTAATAACAAATCTGTTCATCTCAAGGTTGTCTGGCAGTAATCGCCAAGTGCGATAAGACCACCCTTTGTTCATGTCATTTTATGTATTTGATCTTCACTTTTATTAAGTTTGGTATGCAATAAAGAGTATTGTATAATTATTATGCTTAAACAGTAACTTTTTGCTATAGTTATTTGTAGCGCGCAAAATATTCACGAAAACGAAGTCAAAATGATAATTATATATAAAAAAAAAAATATTAAACCTTTACGTACTTTAAATATTAGTTCTTGAGTTTAAACACGTGTTCGTATTTAGATATTAGAGAACAAAAATCTGAAATAATTTAATTTACAAATATATTGAACTGTATTTTTAAATAATTTCACAAGCAGCTGGCTAGTTCAGATCAAATTCCGCACGATCACCGCGCGGTTTTTCACGCCATTACTCCTTTTGTTCGTAATGAATCATCGCCTGAACCTAATTATATCAACGGGCCCTTTAAGTTAAGGCGCCTTCATAATATTATTCGTAATTAAAAGGCCCAAAGCTAATTGTCCGTGAGTCATGAGGTCGTCGTTAATCGGGCACATAGTTCATCATATTTCAATACCTACGGTCAGCAGAATAATTGGCACCTAATGACGTCGTCTTTGCTCTTGACAAGAACCGGATTAATTTAAAACTTCAAGTCATTATGTAGATCACTCTATAATCTTAAAACCAGTCTAGATTTATTGCTTCATATCTTTGTAAACTTAATATATTAAAAACGACTATCATGACAAATATACTACAAATAAAATTGTGGTATTTTTACATAGAGTAACCAAGACAAATAAAACCTTCTTAGAGAATTATGTCCGATTCCATAATAAGTAACTAAGACAATTTGCCGTGTGGTGCCGGCTCAGAATGCCACCACCCCATCTCCTCCCATGGGTGTCGTAAAAGTCGACTAAGGGATTAGCCGGAGGATGGGCAGCAGCGCCCTTCGAGTACATTAACAACTCAACTGCGATCGCCAACCCGTCTGCCAAGCGTGGCGATTATGGCAAAACCCCCCAATGAGCCCACAACACATCCATATTGGTCGTTGTGGACATCTTTGGGGGAGGCCTGTGTCCAGCAGTGGACTTCATTCGGCCGAAATGATGAAGACAAATTACGGATCTTACTGATGGAGTGTTTAAAAACGCATTAAAACAATTCTAATGGGCGATTGCATCGTATAATGGGCATCGAAAACCAGCACTGGAATACCGCCTATGCAGTATTTTAGCAAATAGCTGATTGGGAGACCCGTTGTTGGCACAATGTGTAGTTTTGTTGTAAAAATGTATGTAACTATGTATATTGTGTAATAAAAAAGCCCATTAGAAAATCAAAGACTATGTTGACGATGGAACGTATAGTGATCATTATTTTCTGCACACGCAGCTTCCCTACACAACAGGGCACGCCGCGATAGCGGCGTTAAGACCGGTAATGGAGGAATGGCTGGAGAGGCGGCATGGCGCCCTCACCTACCGGATGACGCAGGTACTCTCGAACCATGGGTGTTTCGGGAAGTATCTGTGTCGAATAGGCCGAGAAAAGACGCCTGGTTGTCATCACTGCGGAGACTACCCGGAGGACACGGCGCAGCATACGTTGGAGGAGTGCCCAGCTTGGGCAGCGCAGCGCCGTGACCTCGTCGTGGCGGTCGAAGGTCCATCGTCCGGAGCGAGAGTGCGTGCGATGCCGTCGCCTCCTTTTGCGAGGAGGTGATGCAAGCAAAGGAGGCGGCAGAGCGGGGACGGAGGGAGATCTCCGATCCCCTCCACAGAAGACACACCGGGCGTCGGCGCCGGGGTGGGGCGCTGGACGATCTCCGGCCACCATGAGGAGCGGCCTGCGGGCGAACAGAAACAGGCCCGAGATGGCGGCACGCGTGGTCCGTGCGCGCCCCTCTGAAGGATAGGTGCGGCCAACAAGGCCGCACACAGAAGGGGCCCGTCAATCATTGACGGGCCGATACCTGCCTGGGGAGCGGTCCAATGCAGAAAAGCGTACAACTCACCCCCGGCTAGAGGTAAGAAGAAGGACACCGTGGGGTTTTCGCCGGTTTGATCCGGCATGCCCCTTCGCCCTTCCCAAGGCGGAGGAAGTCCAAAAGGAATTCCCCACGTTAAAAAAAACAAACTTCCCTACACAACAATTTTACCTGCATTGTTTGTGTTGGAGCGGTTACAATCTGCGAAATGTTTGTCAGTGCTTTTATAGCGAATCAGTCGCGATACAGTCGCTAACCGTCTACTTATCTAGGCTAGTGTCGCGATGCAGTAACGCGTTTCACAAATGGCGCGTTTACTTCGCTGCAAAAATTCGCCGTGTGTAAACATACTATAGCTATAAAACATTTTTCATTATTATGTATATTGTTTTTTAAAATATAAACTACTCAAATAACAAATGAATGTTTTATAATGGTCAAGTTAACATAAGTCATAGTAGCCATACTGCGCTTACAAGACCGCCTGCCAAGCGTGGTGAGTACTGGAAAATACCCACCAAAGTAACGATACAACTGTGGAAATCTCTTAGGGAGGCTTTTATTCACGAGTGGACTGTGGTCCTTTGGCTAATATGAAAAATATAACAAATACAATTTCACCACAAGTTCTTTTTCGTAAGTTATTTTCATATTTATTATTTATATTTGTTTTCATATTTATTATTATTTATACCTGACATATCAAGATTCCGGTTTGATTTAGAACAATTACAGTAGCCTTTAACAATATTATTCTATTATTAGTAATATTCGTATTTTTCCTGAAAAAGTATTTTTATTTGAAGTGAAAACATTTCATTAAACTCGGTACACCATCATCCATTTATATAATAAGTTGGGAAAAACTGACCTTCTAAGAAATAAATCAGATTCTCTCTCAGGACTCTCTTTCCCAATTAAATTACCATGTTAACTTGGCACGATTTGTAGTTAAATTCATTTATCTATACAAATAAATAAAATTGAAGTGTCTGTTTGTAATGTCAAAATAACAGCTTTTACTAAATGCATATGAAAGTATATACGGTACATATAACAAAAAAAGAATGTTTAATTTTTTGTCTGTCTGTCTCTTTCTATCTGTCTGTCTGTCTGTTTGTTCCGGGTAATCTCCGAAACGGCTAGACCAATTTTGACGGGACTTTCACTGGCAGATAGCAGATGTTATAAGGAATAACTTAGGCTACTTTTATTCAGGAAAAATAATTAGCGTTACGCGAAAAAAAAACCCCTGAAATCCAATACATATATATTCTATGTCGAAGTACTCTAAATTTCTTTTAAATTAAATGCGGGTGAAACCGCGGGTCCCAGCTAGTAAGAAATATAATTGACTGCTAATTAAATGCGATTAGTTTATAACTCCAAAAACCGAGTCATATGTAAAAATCACAAAAATAATTTCAAATAAACCAACTACTGGCACTTATGAAACGTCGGAATTTATGTTTCACGGTTCTACTCGCTTGATTATGTAGAGAAGAGCCAGTAAGAAACTTTATGGATACCTCTTTTAAAATAAAGAGATTACAATGTTGATTGATATAAATTATGGTATAACACCTTAAATATGAAGCAAACATATAGACGGTTATAATAAAAGCACATTAAGTATATAATTGCCATGGTCACTAAATTAAAGGTGGATGATTGTCATGATGCAAGTAGTATCAATTATGTATCAACGCTTTTTAAATGATGTAGCCCACCCCACATTTCGTTTCTTCTAATCGTAAGTCACGATTACAGATATAAATCTTACATATACAAAACAAGGAACGAGTTTATCTATCTGTAGGCCATACAAATATTGGTTCCATACGAGGATCAAACCTAGCAACTAGAGCGTTAATCGCTTATTGCTACAATTGTACCATTTACAGCGATTGGTACTGCTGACTATCGTTCTGATGAAAACCCTTATATTTTGTGGTGGAATCCTATCATATCATCATTTCATCATCATTTCGGCCGAATGAAGTCGACTGCTGGACACAGGCCTCCCCCAAAGATCACCACAACCACCGATATGGATGTGTTGTGAGCACATTGGGGGGTTTTGCCATAATCGCCACGCTTGGAAGGCGGGTTGGTGATCGCAGTTGAGTTGTTAATGTACTCGAAGAACGCTGCTGCCCATCCTCCGGCTAATCCCTTAGTCGACTTTGACGACACCCATGGGAGGAAATGGAGTGGTGGCATTCTGAGCCGGCACCACACGGCAGTATATATAATCATATAACAAAAGTAAAAGGAATTGTATAGATTGACCACATACATGTAGCTGCTAAAGAGCGTTAAGATCAGAAATAGTAGGACGACCGCTAGGATACCGCGATTATAGGTAAGAAAATAACAGTAAGGAAGAATAAAAGAGGGAGAAAGTATGTGGTACGGAGTACGCTAAACTTACTTAAGGTTCTCGAGATGCAACTTTGAAAGTCCTGTAAAATTATTGTCCTTGAATATAACTTTTAGGCCTTGCTTGTTTGGAATATACACTGTCATCTCTGATACATAGAGAGGGTCTAAAGGATGTAGTCCTCTATCTTGATCTCCTAAGGAGAACTGGTGAAGAGAATCTCGAGCTGATTTTAAGGCACACTCGTTTAGATGAGGATCGTTTCTTGAACATGATGCTATGAATGATGCTGAAAAATAGAGTATTGGATAAGTAATGTATTGGAATTAGAATGTACATATATCTTTCGGTACGAAATTTAGACACACTTGTCGTATGTCAAACATCACAATACAAAAACGGAAACGAAAAACGAAAATCGTATTTCTATCGGAAGCTCTTCTTCATGCTAGTCAATCATATTCAGATTATTTTGCACAAACGGTTAATAAGTTCTACTGACCTTAAAGGTAACCTTGCTAAGATTAAGAACATCACTTCAGTTAATAATTACTCTACGGACTAAATTAGTATATTCGTATATGAATAATTCATGAAAGTTTCAATACATTTTTGGTCAATATCATGAACTCATAGGTAGAGAAAATTACTTATATTACAGCTACAAGATGGTAATTTGAAGCTTAATTCTAGAACAGCTATTCTTGTAATAATTAACTTTAATATAGTAAGGCCATCTTATACCTTGCACTAAATTAAAATGGCAGATTATTGGCTAATTTTATAGATATTAATCTATTTTAAATTCCATCTTATCAGCCAAAGGATTTTCACTACTAAACAAAAGTGTCCCCATAGATTTCCACAATTGTGTCGTCATTGTGGGGAGCATTTAGCCAGTACTCACCACGCTTGGCAAGCAGGTTGATGAGCGCAGTTTGGCTGGTAAGAAGTAGTAGTTTGTTTAACAGAAGAGCGCTACTGCCCGGGGTGGGCTGGTCTAGAATCCTTTTGTCAACAAAGTTTTACGACATCCACGGGAGGAGATAAAGCGATGCTATATTCTTAATCAGGACGTCATATGGAACGGACTTTACACGAAACCATAAAATTTCACCTCATTATGTTATGTAACGGGACATTGCAACTATATATCATACTAAATTAAAAATGCTATTGTTTTTAAACAATATGCGTCTGTCTAACTAATTAAAACTTACGGAGTCCCATAGTCACGACACACCTAAACAACTCGACAAACAAAATGATCTGCAGCATTGTACAAAACAACTCTGCGACACAAGTAAAAACTGCTTAACTGTACTAAACTGGCCAGTACAGAGGTTTTATAAACATATAGTGATAAAATTACACGTCGCAGTCTCTTTGTCACATAAATGAAACACCAACAACCCTTAATTTTCAGTCAACACGCGAACGTTTATCTCACTCGCGTCAATAGTATTTAGAATCTACTCTATCGATGTCTTCGTTCTGTTTTAATTCCAAGACTTGTTCAGTATTTGTTAGAGATGAAAGTATTGAAATAAACACCCAATGGATATCATTGAACAGTTTATTATCGTAACATAACTGCTAGTCTACAGTACTAACATTTATCCTCGCGATGAATTTAATTTAAATTCTATTTCCAGCAGATTAAAGCCGAGATTCCTATATTGTTTAATGGAAGAACCTTTCATATATTGTTATACATATTGTTCTATGACGTAAATAACATTTTTAAACATTTTAATAGTATGTTCTGCATAACAATACATTATACTTTGTATGCAAAACACGTCAGTGACTACACTACGTTGTGTTATTTTATTAAAGACTGAACTATTTTATTGTTTTAGTGTGGTGCCGGCCCAGAATGCCACCACCCCATCTCCTCCCATGGGTGTCGTAAAAGTCGACTAAGGGATTAGCCGGAGGATGGGCAGCAGCGTCCTTCGAGTACATTAACAGCTCAACTGCGATCGTCAACCCGTCTGCCAAGCGTGGCGATTATGGCAAAACCCCCCAATGAGCCCACAACACCTCCATATCGTTGTGGTGATCTTTAGGGGAGGCCTGTGTCCAGCAGTGGACTTCATTCGGCCGAAATGATGATTGCTATCCCTAATTTCCTACTAATAATATATATATATAATAGTAATGTCTTAGATTTTCGCGATCCGTTTAAAAGTGTTTTATTATAATAATATTAAAGTAAATACGAAAGGAAGTTATTTTGTATGTCACGTCTTTCAGTTAAAATGTCTAACTGATTTTGGAAAATTTAAAAAGATAACACTAAATCCGGAAAGGACATAATTATGGCAGATTTCTTTAAATCTATGCGTAGTACCTCAGCCCTATCAGAAGTCCGTAAGATTTTGCTGAACATATATTGTGTTTTTTTGTAGGTATTGACCCAAGCCCTCACCCCCTGCAGTATGTCGTGCTATTTACTGGACACCCTGTATATAGAAATGTCACCCTAATCAGCCCTCTCCCAAGGGTAATTAAAATTATATCGCCTTTTATAAAACAAGTCAAAGAATTTCCTCTATTCCATATTTCATTACGAAGGACCGCCATTAACAATAATACATTTCCAGAAAAAGTGTTCCATGTTAAATGCTAAAGTGTCCACTTGACAAGGACATACATGAAAAGCGTCGCAAATGAAAAATGTACGCGACAATATATCACCGAGGGAAATGTAAATAAAATCACTCCCATGAACATAACGAGATGCATCTTTGACATATGAATAATGTTCGTATAAAATTCGACCTTACTATATATGTTACAGAATTCAATTTGAATACTGAGTATATTTGTACTCACGGAACAGAGGAAACAAGATTCTATAGTCCTAGTTTTATGGTTAAATGTAACATGGTGATGGAGTGCTAATGTACTTTTTTCTGGCTAAACGTTAACAAAATAGTTTAGGTTGAAAGTGACAACATGCCACTTGAATGTGTACATGTACATTTGTACTGGATGAATGGTTTTTCATATTAACTTAAAACAATTTTACCCTAGGGAGCTAGCTTTTTATACAAATGAAAACATGGAGGGAATCTTGTAAATGTTTTCCTTAAAGGTTCGAATAACATCGATTAGCTCGCGTAAACACAACTTAGAAATGCGGTAGCCAAATTAAGAGTGCCGTACCTTAGTCGTAAAATTCGACTAAAGGGCTCTTAACCAGATACATGGGCAGCAGTGTCCCTTTTGTGGTACCCATACTGCAATTACCAAATCACCTGACAAGCTTGGTGAGCACTGTCAGAGCTCCATTACTAAAATTATGAGACAATTGTGGAAATCTACAGGGGAGGCCTTTGTTCAAAGGTGGATGTCCTTTTGCTGACATGAAGATGAAAACGTGAAAATACTACAAGGTTTTTTTGCCTTAGTAGCGTCACTTGCTTACCATTTACCTTTAGTTCTAAGCGTTTTCTTAAAAAAGACTCCATGCTGCATATTAATTTTGACTTTGAATTAAGGATTCATAGCGCATCATAAAAGTGTTAAAAACATTAGAAATGAAAACTGATCACTTTTTCACTATGTACTTAACAGTGGTAATCAAGAGACCTAGACCTAGAGTATAAATATATCTGTGGTTGGGAAGGATAGTCTGTTGAACTATTTTTATTTCCTGTCATGTGTAGATAGCAGTTTATGTTATTCTTCAACTGATCCCATCGCGGTCCACATCTGGATATAGTCCACTTCTTTGAGCTACGACTCTTGTTCTTCGCCTTCCGAATTTGGTAAAAGATAATAATTTCATCATCATCATCAGCCTATATCGATCCGCTGCTGGACATCAACTTCTCCTAGCGTGCGCCGAAACACCCGGTCATCAGTATTCCGCAACCAGTCAGACCCAGCAACCTTCTTCATGTCATCCGTCCATCTGGCTGGTGGGTTCTGGCGACCGAAAAATATGGCGGTATGACCATCCAAACTATACTGTCTTTAAATTCCCTGGCCAATGTTGGGCAGCAGCAATACCAGTGCGAGATTGGAGAGTGCCTGGGTTTAAAAATTAACCTGCCCAGTGCGGTGACAACGGGTACAAACCTCTATGCATGTGCCACAACACAATAAGCCCAAAGTTTCCGGTAGCTCCACTATTCCCGACTACGGTAGTGGTCCTGTTTACGCTGGGGTGGGGGCTGCTAAGAATCCCCGGGAGTCGGTAGGCTACCACAGACGACTACACTTTTTTTTTATTGATCCGTTGGAAATACGTCATGTACATCCTGGGGTATCCTCGAGAAAGGGCGGAGGGATATGCCGGACTTCTACCGGCTAAAACCACCGGAGTTGTCATCTTCGGCGCGGTAGGGAGGCTCCAGGAACTGGAATAATTTCCATCTAGAGCCACCCATTGGTGCCACGCCTTTAAGCACATCTCGGAGGGGATGAAACGTAAAGCGGAGGGTAGGCGACTGCACTTCTCGGGGGGATTGTAAAGGATTCCCCCAAAGCCTCGCTGTACGCTGTGCTGGGCACACGGAGACACGTGACCATATGCACACCACCAGGTGAATGAAGTCCAGGAGCTTTCAAACAGAAACCTTTGAGTTTGTTTCAGCATTCATTTAAATATATATACTAGTGAAATGTTATTTAAAATCATATATCATCATATCGGCCATTTATACGTCCACTGCTGAACAAAGGCCTCCCCTATAGATTTTCACAACTGTGTCATCATTTTGGGGGGTTTTTGCCAATACTCACCACGCTTGGCTGGCGGGTTGGTGAGCGCAGTATTGTTACCGTTTCTCAGATGGGAAGCTGCTGCCCATCCCTCTGGTTAAGATTATTTAAAAGTTACTTGCTAAATAAATATAATATTGGAGAGGCCTTTGATCAGCAGAGGACATCCTTTGGGTGGTATTATTAGTGATCATATCAGCCAAAGTATGTCCACTAGTGAACAAAAGCCTCCCTCTCAGATTTCCACAAGGAACGGTTACATGCCGCCCTCATGGTCCTCTGGTTAAGTGTCCCTTAGTCGACTTTTACGGCCTCCACGGCAGGAGATGGAGTGGTGGTGGTGGTGGGTATAATCCGGAAATCACACAGATAAATTTATATTCTGTTCATTACAATTAATACATTTAATTCATTCGTCAAGCCAATATTGTCAAGAATATTCTGAAACTAACACAATTAATAACGTAGTCGTTTTCAAGACCACTGATTAATAACGTGACAAGTCCGAAAGAGCTTAATTTCTTTTACTTGATAATCTGAACTGCCGTATCCAATTTACACAAAACGTGATATTTATTCCTCTAATAATAGCGAAACTATGAGAGAAAAAGACAGTGCTACTGTGTTAGATCGCATTGTTTCTTGCTATGCGATGTTTTGTTTCAACAACGAAACAAAACAGCTGTCGCTGCGCATGTGGGGAGAGGAAGGTGCTCTCGGATTTCAGCAAGAACGTGACATCAGACAAATATCACTTTCTGTAAAGTTATGGTTAATTTAAGAACATATTTTTTATGTTATAGTGTGATATGCGAGTTTAACACAGTGTTGCAGAAAAAATTGAGTGTAGTGTTAATTGTTATAAATGCTAACGTAACACTGTTGTCGAAAGAATGATGTTGTAGATGATGAAATTTTTTCTAATACAAAAACCAAGTTATAATTATTTACTGATGCACTGTTTTTGAACAAAAAAATAAATAAAATATCCGTATCGCCGCTCTACGCTGCAGACCATGAATCTTGGTTCTGCAGCACTGGACGCCCGAGAATCGAGATGACCAAACAGGCGCCCCGTAGAGGGCCATGGACTGCACGACTCCCCCGTACAGGTGGCGAACTTCTGACGGAAGAAGACCCTGAGATTGGGCAGTAGACGGTGCAAGGCCCCCAATATCCTTTCGACCCGGGGGACAAGACGCTTGAAGTGCTCCTCGAAGCCTCAGCGACGGTCCAAGATGAGCCCCAGGTACTTCATGTACCAGCCCACCGTGATTGGCGCGTTACCAATGTGAATTAAAAATGTATCCATGAACTGGGAGGCTCCCTGCTCCGCGGCACTTTGTGGAACCATAGCACTTCAGTTTTGTGATACGCTATCCGCAAACTCAGAGCGTGGATTTCGGCCACGACAATTGCCATCGCTTGCTTGGCCCTCGAAGGACTCCCCGCTGGCCAACAAAAGATTGTCATCAGCGTAACAGGCTAAGCTGACGCCAGTGGGAAGAATGGCATGCGACCGTATCGTAGGTCAGTTTCCACAATAGGAGGCTGAGAACTGACTCTTGCGGAACCCCGCACGTAATCTCCCTCCGCTTTACGCTACCATCCCTGCCCACGTGGCGAACATGCCTGCCGCGCAGATATGCCCTGATGATACCTTGCAGATATGGGGGGCACTGATGTTGGACGAGCGCCCCCCTTATCGCGCCCCATGAGACAGAGTTAAAGGCGGTGACAATAACAAGGCTGACAGCCAATGCCACCCCGCCACGCTGGGACACTGCCTGTTCCGACAGTGAGCGGACGCGAATAATTGCCTCAATAGTGGTCGGCCGGGTCCGCTTTCGTGAGTGATTTTTGGGATCATCATCCGATTCACCACCATTGCACACCATCCCACCGCTAACCGGTGTAGCCGGGCCCGGCAGCACAAGCCTCCCACGCGTCCGTGACAAGGTCACGAAGTTACTGGGCATAAGAAACTAAATAACGAAACATTAGTTATTTAGTTTCTTATGCCCAGTAACTTGTATTTAAAACAGCGTTGCTACATACTCGGGACGTGCATGTCATACGAGTATGTGCTGATTTACCTTCAATCGGGATGCTAAATGCATTTGACTGGCGGCATAGGCACCAGAAATTCCTCTCCGTCCGGGGCGCTCTACGCCTCCGATCTACTCTCCGATATCGAGTCGGTTCCCGATTACACCAACATCGTAATTTTTATTTTTTAGTATATTTTTCTATATTTATCCCACGAGTATGGGGGAAATAAACAGAGGACCCGGGCAGTGCCCCCTGTAACCGGGTAAGCGTATTTACAGGGTGTCCGCCAGTGCCCTGGAGTTGCGTGCTAACGGCTGAACTACCCATCAGCCATGCATCCCCTCGCCGCACGCCTACTTGGGATTCGGGGTAATTATTTTATAGAGATTTTCTTCCTCGCAGTCCGGGTTATTAAGCCAAGACCCTCGGTCTTAATGCTGAGCCGCGAGACATAGCCACGACACACAGCATACCTCAGGCTGCCAGTCCGTCAATCGTGTCCACCACTGGTGAAACCCGTCTTAGTTTCGCATCCTCCGTACCTCTGCTAAACCATCCAAAAAATCTGGTGGGCAAACCACACGGTAGTCCACACTGGACTCCACCGCTGATCCTTATCCCGGTCTCTCCCTTTGGGCCTGTCTGGCATGAGTGGCCGGCTTAACCCCAAATATCATCGAGACACGCAAGCTGCAATTATGGCAGACCATAATTTTGGCGATGTTTGCGTCACTTTTATCTTCAAAACTTTCTTTGTCTGCTTTTCTTTTCTTTAAATATTTGGCCACATTGAAAATGACAGTATTGATATCTCGAGATAACGCACGACCCATCTTTGGATTGGCACAAATGACACTAGTTGCCGCCGAATGACAAAACGGAGCGACTTCTCGGCCTCCTCGCCTAGTTGCTCGCATACTTAATGCGCGGTACAGCGGTATTGGTCAGGCTATAGTTGTGTTCACGACGTTATTAGAATGTGGATACAGTATTCTGATAGTATTGTCAGTAAAGTTTTAATAACAAACAGCTTTGACATAAATGTTAAGAAGCTCTCACATAACAGTTGGATCAATTGCGTGATACCATAGCACCCGTATTGGGTACAACACGTACAGTGCGGAAGTTATTCACTCTGGACAGGTTCTCAGATAAGGTGCATGGATGTGTGCGGGCTCGTATCGTTTTTACACAGGCTAAAGAAAACCCGTTTCAAAATAACTATACATATACAAAGGATTTTCTTCCTGGAGTGGTCCTTCTAGACAACAAGGGTCTAAACACATTTTGTTTCAAACGTAAACTCTATTTTAAACAAAGCCCTCATAACCACTTCTTAGTACACACCTCTTAATTAATATTCTACGCTTTGTTCACGCATCATGATTCCAAAATCTTGTGGGAAGCGAACGTTGTTACAGTTCGTATAATAAAGCGAATTCGTATAGGTAAATAAACATAGTTTATGTTTCTCGTTAATTAAGACTATGTAGAGTTCTTTTTTTGTGTGAAGCTCCTTCGCAGACACACCTTCACGGTTTTCATAATGTAGAGAAGTTAACATTTAAATGACCTCGAATCTGTTTCTTAGAAAACGTAAACTTTACAGAATAAATAAAACATTCAAAGTAATAGTTGTTGAGCCACAACAATCAACTAGTGTACAATTTTTTTTATTTATATAATTTTATGAATTCTGTAACGTCATCGATCATCGATCGTCAACGACTTCTATGTCATGGCAGCAATATTTGTATGAAGGAATTAAACTATAAACTTATAATGTTTTTATTGATGATTTTTTGTAATGTTAATCTTTTTGTAATTGTTTAATTAATTCATAATGTATCTAATATTTTTAAATGCACATGTATACATTTGGCCACATTGAAAATGACAGTATTGATATCTCGAGATAACGCACGACCCATCTTTGGATTGGCACAAATGACACTAGTTGCCGCCGAATGACAAAACGGAGCGACTTCTCGGCCTCCTCGCCTAGTTGCTCGCATACTTAATGCGCGGTACAGCGGTATTGGTCAGACTATAGTTGTATACTCGTATACTTAATACATACTTAATTGACAGATTGACAGCTGAAAGGTGCAAAACGAAAAAAAATTGCTCTCTATATAAAACTTAAAATATTTATTGATAATAACTGATTTATAACCACGTTCATATTATATTTTATTGGGCAATAAAAATGTAATGCCCTAAGCAAAGATATTTGCAATAACTTGCCGGTGATTTATCATTTCACATTCACATTATCACAGTGCATACAAAATCCAACAAGATGACATCTGTTGCTGACCTTGCGGAATTCCAACGTGCTGCACTTACATCTCTCAGTCAGCGGATGGCCGATTTTGAATCTCATCTCAAGGCCACAACAACACCCGGTGCAGACTTAAGCGGACTTCAAAGGGAATTTAGTGCTTTTAAGGAGCATGTATGGAGTGTCTTGAGTGTGTTGCAGCAGCAGATTGTCGAAGTGAGCAGAGGTATTGATATTATAGAGATGCGCCATAGAAGTAAGAAATTTCTTTTGCTTGGCGGTGTAATAGAGAAACCTAATGAAAGAGTAGATGACATTGTGACATCCATCTTCCAAAGTAAGCTAGGCTTAACAGATCTATAACCATCTTCCTTATTAGTGTGTCCCAGACTCGGCACTAGTTCTGAAAATAGATCTAGGCCCATTTTACTCCGCTTCCGTGACTCCAGTGTGAAAGATGTCATTTGGAAGTCCAAAACCAAATTCAAGGGATCCTCCTTCGTGCTCTCGGAATTCCTCACTCGGCAGCGGCAGACGGCCTACTCCACGGCACGTAAACTCTTTGGGGTATCAAACGTATGGACATTTGATGGAAACATTAATGTCAAGCTCCCCAATGGTAAGCGTCGACGTGTTTGGAGTCAAGAACAAGTCGTAGCTTTTGGTAAAGAGCATGGTAAGGTGTTTGACGATCGAACCGACTTCACACCACGGACTGCGGGTTTGCAGCTCTCTCCAGCGCGACCACCGTCAAGTACAAGTCCGGCCCCTGCGCAGCTATCTACGAGGTCTAGACGGAATGTAAAGAAGAAACAGTAGCAAAATAGTCGATTTGTACTTTGTTTTACTTCATTGTATTTTTTTTTCTCATTATTTTATTACCACCGGCGCATTTCGTTCACGTTGTTTATTTTCTTGCATTGTCTATTGGCTATCAGTTAACTGTCAATTTGTATTTCTTTTTTTCATTCTTTCGTTGTATGGTTTCAGGCAGTTTCAGGTTTGGCATAATGTAAGACCATAGATATTGATAAGGAAGGGAATGCGTTCGAATACTTGCACTAATACTGTGAACGGTCGACCGGCAGGTATTGCAATAAAATACTTCTTTTTTTTTTCTTAGTTCCAATATTTTGTAGACTTAGTTTTTAGATTATTATTTAATATATAAAATTATATATCTTCCCATTGTATTATAATATGTCTGACGATGACTCTTTTTATTCGGCCTGCGAAACCCTAACTCACTCTACTTTATCCCTTGATACCTCCTTTTCTTTTAATCACCATTTAAGTAATGTATTTCAACAATTTCCATTGTGTTTAAATATATGTCATATTAATGCGCAAAGTATTCCCCAACATCACTCTGATTTATTAGATATGTTTTGCGATGTCTCATTGCATGCTATTCTTGTTTCTGAAAGTTGGCTCAAACCCGATCTTCCTTCTACATCTTTTAGCCTTCCTGGCTTCATACTGATTTGCAATGATCGCACGGGAAAAAGGGCCGGGGGTGTTGCTATTTATCTTCGTAGTGACATCCCCTTTAAAATCCTTTATTCTTCACAGCCGCTTTATAATGGTAATCCTGAATACTTGATGCTCGAAATAGTGGTCAAAGGGGTTAAAGCCGTTCTCGGAGTTGTCTATTGTCCACCTGCTATCAATTACTTCTCCAGTCTGGAAGTTCTATTTGAATCAGTTTCATCCGAGTACAAGCATCTCATAATTATGGGTGACGTTAATACCGACCTCTTAAAAATCACTCCAAGGTCACGACAGCTAAGATCAATCCTGGAATCGACGAATCTGTCATGCCTCACACTCAACCCGACCCATCAGACCAATGAGTCTGATAATTCCCGGCTAGATCTTATGCTCACTTCGTCAGCGGATCTTGTTGTCAACCATGGTCAGGTAACGGCTCCTGGACTTTCTAGGCATGACTTAATATACTTGTCATACAAAATTAAGCCTCCTAAGCAGCGACCTGTCACTATTTTTATTCGGAGCTTTGCAAGGTTGGATAAGGAAAAACTGAACAGTGATGCACAATCTCTTGACTGGACCAATATTCTTGAGGCGCCTACTGTGGATGAGAAACTGTCTCTATTTAACTACTCTGTACTACAGCTTTTTAATTCACATGCACCTCTGCGAGCCGTAAAGGTCAAGCGTCCTCCTGCGCCCTGGATAACTCAAGGAGTCCGTATGGCGATGAGACGGCGGGATCGGAAGTTTAAAAAATATAAAAGGGATCGCAATGAGGACAACTGGTGCCTGTATAAGCAAGCAAGAAATCGTTGCAATCAGATGGTGAGAGCATCTAAGCGCCGTTACATTTTTGAAAATATTATGAACTCTTCACCGGCTGATATATGGAAGTTCCTTAAATCATTTGGCATATGTTTGTCTCAACCTAATATAATACCGTGTAACTTATCGCTAAATAGTCTTAATCAGCATTTTTCGACATCTATCCAACTTGCGGACGATGTTAAGAGGAAAACTATCCTCGATATCGCTTCCATGCCAAAATTCATCTTGGCATGGAAGCGATATCGAGGACAAAATTCATCATCCCATTTTCACCCACATTGTCAATTTTTCCCTGTATTCTGGGGTTTATCCTTTAATCTGGCGTAAAGCGTATATTATTCCGCTTCCTAAAATCTCTAACCCCACTTTAGCTAATAACTTCAGGCCAATTTCCATTCTCCCATTCCTTTCCAAAGTATTAGGAGCAGTTGTTCACAAACAATTCTCTTCCTTCATTACCAAAAATACACTACTATCTCAGTTCCAATCTGGTTTTCGACCTGGACATAGTACGTCTACAGCCCTACTCAAAGTCACAGAGGACATAAGAGCTGGCATGGAGAAGTCGAAGTTAACGGTGCTTGTCTTAATTGATTTCTCATTTATATTGCTCGCAGCTACGGCGTCAGCCTTTCAACCTTTAAGGTGAAATTCTGTAGCAGACGGTGACTCGCCATTTACAAGATGGGCCCCTAAATGGCCACCACCACAGGCGATACCTAAGGAGCAACACCAGTGTGAGCGGCTAGCGGTGTCGAGAGGTGCGGCACCGGTTTTACCATCGCGCGTCTCCAAAACTCTTATTTTTATTTTTGTATGTATTTTGACGTTTATTTCCTTATTTTTCTGGTTGGATCTCTTATCTAGAGTACAACTTTATAAAGGTTTAAGATATCTTTATTTCTCAAAAGAATAGACATTCACTTACATGAGAAGTTGAAATATAAGTAGCTAAAATATATTGACGGTAAAAGGTATTGACGGAGTACTAAAACGCAATTATTATAAGTCTATGACAGTAACATGTTTAAAACATAAAAGGTAAGTTAACTTAAACAAAATCAACTAAGTATAATCCATATTCGTAAACTCGTAACTAGTGGGTAGTTTCAAATACTTTTGATAATTATAACTCAACCCAGCAACAAGTTGTATTATTGTTATCACTTAAATCTATCGCTCACAAAACCCGCCCGTGGATGTCGTAAAAGGCGACTAAGGGAATCTAGCCGGAGGGATGGGCAGCAGCGGATTGGAGAAAGTACTCACCGAGGATGCACATCTCACGATGATGGAGGGTCTTAAGCATTTAAAAAGCCTTGACCCCCACAGTTGCCTAGAGAGGGTGACCGCTTTACAGTCATACCGTTCCATGTGCTACGTCGGCATGCCGCTCCGCTTTCTACCGGAGCGGAGGAAGATCATAAACAATTTGCACCAGGTGATCAATAAAAAAATGTGCAGCTAGCCAGTCGCATGGAGACGGGAACCGTCTGACTAAGTGATACCTTCTTGGGGTGCCACGCAATATTCGGGTGAGGTTCGTATCCGCAATGATAGGTAGCTGATAAGAGTCAGGTACGCCTCCTCGCCCTACTACGAGGGCGGAAGAAGTACATGAAGATTTCTTCAAATGCCTAATCTTTATATATATAATTCTACTGTACGTGTGTATGTCACTGAACTCCTCCTAAACGGCTGGACCGATTGTGATCTGAAATAATGGCACAATTGTAGAAATCTTTAGGGGAGGCTTTTATTCAGCAGTGGACAATCTCTGGCTGCTATGACATGTTTTAATGAATCATATATGATATTGCTTAATTTATCGACGCGGCTGCCGAGCGTGCGGTGCAGGATTTTATTCTCATTTCGGACAGGGTTATTGGATTTCGTTTTAAGGATTAGGAAAATCTCAGTAGTCTGGGGTGAAGAATGATTGGCTCACATATCAATGTCAAAGTCAATTATTTCAAACTAGCTTGGACCCGCGGTTTCACCCGCGTTTAATTTTAAAGAAATTTAGAGTACTTCGACATAGACACTTGACATATAATATATATATATATCGGATTTCAGGGGTAATTTTTATTTTTGCGCGGTATCCTAATTATTTTTCTAAAATAAAAGTAGCCTAAGTTATTCCTTATAACATCTGCTATCTGCCAGTGAAAGTCCCGTCAAAATCGGTCCAGCCGTTTCGGAGATTACCCGGAACAAACAGACAGACAGACAGACAAAAAAAATAAAAATTGTTGTATATACTTTCATATGCATTAAGTAAAAAGCTGTTATTTTGACATTACAAACAGACACTTCAATTTTATTTATTTGTATAGATGTATAGATAAACCAATTGCTGGTACTTATGAAACGTCAGAATTTAAGTTGCACAGGTCCAATTAGTTGATCCTATAGCAAAGAGCCGGAACGAAACCCCATGGATACTCTTTTAAAATAATTGTGATTACAATGTTGATTGATACAAATGATGGTAAAAGATATAACGAGAATAATGTAGGTCAATGTATGTAAAACTTCATATTACAATAATAATTTGCCATGGCAGTTAACGGTTGACCAGTCTTGACAGACGGCACCCGTTCACGAGCATGATGCAAGCATCAGAATCACTCAGCTCAACCATATTGTAGGTAACCACCGGCCCGATACACAACGCCGCCACCACCATGACATTCTAGTATGGTCATCATAAATATGTGGATTTATATGAGTAAACTTCTACGTACTCCTTCAGCGTCTGTAGGCATGTAGTTATTCATTAACATCGATGACATTAAAAACAAAATTGACGTTATATCGATATTATGAAACGAGAATAGAACTTTAAAATCCCACAGAAACCTTGACTATTAAGTAAATATAGGTATCTTTGATTCCTATGTTAGTTTAAACACATCATACTGAACACAGACACAACAATTTTTTTTTTAACTGAACACAGTATCCAAGTGTAGTCATAAAACAATTACCTACGTAATTTGATATGTCGTAGTTATGAAGTTGGATGATTCTGTAATAGTGAAATCTATGTTATTAGGTAAATACCTAGCATGAAACCATAAATCATAATATACGTACACATTTTATTTCCATGATAACCTGTGTACAATCGAAAACATAAGTCTTGTACCCTAAGACCAATTTTATATAAAGTAACGGGCGAAATTAATAATCAATCTAATCCAAAATCTTTGGATTTCGGATAACGTATACGTCTGTTTTTGTGTTAAATGTAATCGTAACACAACAACGGATGAATTTCAAAATCTTATATCTGAAGATTTCGTATTAGAGTTTTTCTCTGTTCACGGGCTTGTATGAACCTGGTCTTTTGATAGGCTTACGCGGGGACATGGCTCCAATACGCAGAGGCTCTTTAGAGAATTATAATCTAAAATGTAATGGGACACCAACCGGGGACTCTCCATAGCTGCACTATAAAATGAAGTCATGGATTGTCCCCGGTGGTGTAAGGCTATTGTTTGAGATGGAAACTACAACTATAAGGTCTATTGCAATGGGTGTTACATGGACAGTTCAGATACCAGTTTGCGGTTACCCACCCCTAGACCACGCCAAGCTTGCTTAACCTCAGCGACCGTTTACCGATCATTGAGAACAACTGGCAAACAACAAGTATTATTGACTAAAGAAAAATATGATACCGATAGTCTGACAATAATTTTAATATTGTGGCATATGATATGCTTTCTATTCTGCTACTTTTACGGAATGACAAAATTATGTATACAAAAACATCTGGAGCTTGTTAATTCTATCAACTGTTTGTGGAAATTTTATAATTTGCCCAAAATATAAATCTAAAAGAAAACACCCACTCTTCACCGCTTCTTTGAGATTTTAAGCTGAAAAGAAGCGGCGCAACACCCTCCCCAGCGACACGCCTCTGTTTAATTTTATTTTTTATCGTTGTATTACATATAAAATCAAATAAAACAAAAAATATGAATTATATTGCTACATATCAGCTAGTATACAGTCTTATATATCTGAATAGTAAATATATCTAATATTTGTTATTTTTTAAGCTCTTCTTATGGTAAGCACCATATGCCATATAAGGGACAGCGGAGCGGGGGCTTAGGCGTGTTAGACCTGGGCGTCGGGGGGGTCGTTATACCGGCGCCATCTAGTCTTTTTCCGTACGGGAGATCACTGCACTCCAGTTTTCTTGCTCTGCTAGCATACCCGACACTACTCCTAGCAGAGAGAGATCTTGCCATCCGATCGACTGGGATCCACTGCTCGGCAGCCCACACAGGGTACTCCTTGTGCGTTTGCTGTGCAGTATCTCGGTCACTTCAACATTGGCACTGTGCCGTGACCTCCCATCTAATCCTGTACAGGTACGCACCGACACAACCGGGACCGGTGAATAACTGCGTCAGGCGGTAGGTGGTAGGAGCGGCAGGAGGGCCTGGACGACGCGCTGGGTCTTGAACTGCAACCTAATGCGCTCTCGCCAATGTCTGTTAGTGCAGGTAAGCAAACGAAGGCCATAGACGGTGTCGGCATAATTAAGTTTTGATAAAATGAGGGATTCCACATGTCGAATTCGATGCTCTTCAGAGAGGTAGAGTCTCATTGTGTACAGGACTTTTAACCTATAAACACGCTTTTGCTGCTTTAGCGGAGGGAGCGTGACGCATCCGTCTCCGCCTAGATGTCGAAAGGCAGAAAGCACGCCAAGAGTTGCCGCCTCGTAGGACACTGTCTTATATCCCCATGTGATCCATTTAGCCACTCTGCGCTGCAGACCGTGAAGTATGTTTCTGCAGCGCTTGACTCCTGTCAGCTGGGATGAGGGCCATGGACCGCACGACGCCCCTGTAGAGACGGCAAGCTTTAATATACCTTTTTTTTTATTGGTGTTCAGTGGAAATTCTACATAAACTTCCTTTGCCCCGGGGAAGGGAGATGGGGTATGCCGGACTCCTACCGGCTAGAACCACTAGGGCGGTCATCTTCGGCACTGAAGAGGAGCTCTAGGTCCTCGTAAGATCACACTAGAGCCCCCCAGTGATTCCACACCTTAGGCACATCTCGGAGGGGACGAATGTAAAGCGGTCACCCCCTCCAGCGGAGGGAAGGTGACTGTACAAAGGTCGCCCCCCAGGCACTTCTCGGGGGGGATTGTAAAGGATCCCCCCAAGCCTCGCTGTGCGCTGTACTACGCACATGGTGGCACGTAACCAAGTGCGCACCTCCTTCTTCCCCGGGGTCGCTCGGTGTGAGCACACAGACTTCGCAATCTGCGCGCCCACTACCCCCGAGGCCCAGAGAGACATGTTTGACCCGGAAGCCGGGGCGGTTGTTACCCCGGCGCCGTCTCATCCTTTTCCGTGCGGGATCGCCCTCTCCCGATCCAGCTCTGCAGTCTCCTTTTGGAGCATGACGCTCTCGCAGAAGGAACCACTGCGCTCCAATTTTTGTGCTCTAAGCTTTAATGTACCTAGGAAGTTTATTTTGCTTTTTAACATTTCTTCATTTGAGTGATTTATAGGAAATATCATCATTTCGGCCGAATGAAGTCCACTGCTGGACACAGGCCTCCCCCAAAGATCACCACAACCACCGATATGGATGTGTTGTGAGCACATTGGGGGGTTTTGCCATAATCGCCACGCTTGGCAGGCGGGTTGGCGATCGCAGTTGAGTTGTTAATGTACTCGAAGGACGCTGCTGCCCATCCTCCAGCTAATCCCTTAGTCGACTTTTACGACACCCATGGGACGAAATGGGGTGGTGGCATTCTGAGCCGGCACCACACGGCAATATACAAGTTGAGATTTATCTATTACGTTTTCAAAGAACAATTCATCATGAACCTGTGATATGCTATATGGAAAAAAGAACAGATTAATAAGCATTTTAACATTTAGAAGATTTAATATTTCGGGTATCAAAACTCTATAATTCACGTTGACAAAAATTCAGTAAAATAATACAGGGTAACAATATGACTTATAATAACTGGCCGATAATTAGTTTTTAAGGTACTGAGACAAGTCATCAGAAATAAAATACTTCGTTGGCACTGCGTCGTAAAAACTGTACCAGATCTCAGAAATGATTTCCATAGCCTTATCCATGAAGGGCTTTCCAAATGTTGTCATCAACAACCTCCAGTTTTCATTCATCAGTTCGGTCACGAGTTTGCCTGCAAGAGAGGTGAAAATTAGGTAACAAGTAGGTATAACGAGTGCCGTCTGTTGGGATTGGTCATCTTAATGCTGTCATGACAATTGAATCAAAAATTCTGGTGAATATTAAAATCAAGCTTGTTTAGTGTAGACTTTTTAAGATAGACTCTTTCTTCCTGCATTGTCCTCACATTACCATCATTTCGAGAACATTGTACCAATATGATTTAAAAAGAGTAACCATGGAGTTTCTTGCCCGTTCTTCTCCATAGGAAATCTACACCTTGGAACGAGGCAACTAAAGTCTTGACTATTCATAAGTGCCTATAAATGGTTTTACATGAATAAAAATATTTTTATCTTTTATCTTTTTATCTTTTAACACTAACAAGTGTTATAAGTGAGATGAAAAAGAACATATAATTTTTGACGGATTTAGAGAAAGGTATAACAGCTTAGAAATAGCACAATAAAATCCGCATAGAATAGTGCATTGTATAAGTGGCACCTGAGTATTGATAGAATATTTTAGGTTAAAAGACTATGTTGATGACAGTGACATATAAATAAGTACATTCGGACGTTCCCTGGAAACCAAATATATCTACTCGTATAATAGTGTTTGCGAAGGCCAGATATCTAAAGGACAAAATTAATTCGGCATTTCTTCTCAGAGGTCGCTATGTAACAGAATGCCCTTCCAACTTTCAATATGAAGTGTAAAGTGTGTGTGTCTGTTACGACCTAATTACTGCATTTATTTTTAAATTTATTCTATTCTATTTAACAACACATATCAGTTTATTTATACTGAAAGTGTATTCGATTATTACCGTTATTCAAACGTCTTAGGTCTAGTCAGGATCATATTATCATTTCAGCCAAAGTGAACAAAGGCCTCCCCAAAGATTTCCATAATTGGGTCAACATTTTGGCGGGAATTTTCCAGTACCCACAATACGCCTCTGGTTTAGAATCTCTCAGTCGTCTTTTACGACATCCACAGGAGGAGATGGAGTGGTGCTATATTCTTAATCCTAACACCACACGGGCATTGAAATTCGATAACTTTAATAATTTGCCCCTTATTTAACATACGAGTAGACAAATTTATTTAAACAACAACAAAAATATAATGATCTCAAATTATAAAGCAAACATTAAAATAAGTATATCTGTTATCGCATCGCCTTGCCATCGCCATTTATAAAATTGTATATAATATACCTTTTAAATTTATCAATTAAATTGCACTGTTTTCATTTCTGTAGCTGTTGCCTCCACATTGTGGGGATACATGGAGACGTCCTTTCGAATAAGTGCACATCTATTAAATACTATCATAGAAAAATACTTATGTAGATACTTACTAGATTCTTCTTTTCCTAAATACAAATTGTCAGCAAAGAATTGCACTTTTCCTTTAAAATCATAAGAGTAGGTGGTTTTATCAGGTTGACACTTAAAGTATAATTCATCATTTCGCCTTTGGATGAAGAATATGAAATCAACTTTGATCTTTAGCTTGTCTGAAAATAAAGTACCGTTTCAGTATTCGGCCGTAAGAGATTGGCTTTCTCTACGGAATAAATACATGTATGATCTACTGATAGTTGTTTCGGGTATTTGTGCATTTAGGAATTATTACTGTAAACTGTACGCACGATACAGGAGAAAATCTAGTGTGGGGCTATTTTTTTAAAGATTAAGATCAAAAAAGATACAGTTGAGATTCTAGAGTGGGACATCGCTTTATTATGTTTTTCGCGTTGTACAAGTCTATATCCAGTACAACGTAAAAAAAACTGGCAATACGAAATGTAAACCTTATGCTATCTGCTCTGCTTATCATATGTTACAGTCATTTATTAAATCTAAAAGATTTCAAATCAAAATTTGAATATAACAAGTTTTATATTACAAACGATTGATGTGTTACCGATTTTGACTTTTCCATTTCCCTCGCCATGTATCGTGTCTGCACCAAACAAACTTTTGATAACAGGACTCGATGAAAACACTTTGTATTGTCCTTTGAGCGTGATGTCACATGTCAGTTCTATGGACCATCGTCCATCTTTAAAATTAGAACTGAAAAAAGAAGTAGCAAATTAAGTCCATATAACAAAGGAAGATGTACATTTAGATCAGTGGTTTTGGTTTTGAAAAGGTCGCTGAAGTCGCGGTCGTATTTAGATTATTTAGGTTAGTTCTGATCACCAACCTATTATATATACGAGTATGTATATTACAGTTAAACAAATATGACAATAAAAAAATTATATTAAGACTTCAAATAAAATATATATTACTTATATATACTTACATAAAACTTTAAATTAAATATGCAGTTTAATACACATAAAATGTTATTTGTTATGATTCGATGAATAAATACTACTAACTATACAGGTATGTACTACTTAAATTCAATAATAAACTTTCCATTCAATATAATTAAAATATTTTTATTACTATTTTACATGCAACAAAATGTAAGTATAGTGTTAGCATCGTAATTATTATTTTGCTGTGCCCTTACCGGGTTTCATGTTGAAACCATATAACCACTTATAAATGTAACATCTATGTACACATGAATGCAATAAAAAGTTTGAGTTTTAAGTAGATCTGAAATTATTAACAAGAGCATATATAATATAGTCCGCTTTTCTATACTATTATATAAATATTTATAGCACAATTTCACAAATGGTCAACGTAGTTTAAGAAAAAGATTAATACTTACTCAACCTTATCTACCTCGCAGTCTTTAATACCTTTTAGATTTCCATCAATTAAGCTTATATTAACTAAATCCAAAACAGTAATGGATATATTTTTCAGTATGACGGGATCCAATTGGGGTATACCTAATTCTGGTACACCAGTCTTGGAGATATCTCTGATAATTGATTTAACGCTGTCTCTTACGCAATCCCCGTCGTTTATTTGGCATTTAACCAAATTTTCCACTAAAATAGAGAATGA
Source organism: Diloba caeruleocephala (assembly GCA_947459985.1). Lineage (NCBI taxonomy): Eukaryota > Metazoa > Arthropoda > Insecta > Lepidoptera > Noctuidae > Diloba > Diloba caeruleocephala. Next base: position 18,314,140 of record OX381615.1, read on the forward strand.
TTTTAAATGTAGTAATGCATTTATTTTTATATGATAACTTTCGTGAGTGATTTCCATGTATATAATAAAGATCAATCATATGAAAAGATAGTTAATATTAACAGGGCATGGGATTTATATTAACGATTATTTTAGTTGTAAACTTATTAAAATCCATCAATAAATGATGAAGTTATTAAGGTTTTGATTTTGGCTTTATCGAAACGGCCGGCCCAGCTCCCTGGGATGACGTCACTTGTTACGGTTACTGGCGTACCTACCGCGATGGCGCGATCATAATAAATTAATAATATCTAGTTGGAGTTCATTCCAGCGTTAACAGAAGGGTACGAACATGTTGTGTACTAGATCAGTCATATGTGTACTTGCGTACTTTGGGTTGCGTACTTAATTTTTTTAAAGATGTTAATATTTTTTTGATAATTTGAAACGCAGCCATTAATTGCTCATTAATCATTACTCCATTGTATCCTCCGCTTCATAGAAAAGTTCTTGGCACTAGCTCTGCCATTCTACGGATATGCAAACTATTGAATGGTTGCAGCGATCTCTTTGACATACACGCTGACTCACTTGGCAAGCTCCGTGAAACCATGAGTGGCATTGCAATATAGGTGATTGTTTTAGTACACAATTTATTGTATCATCGTAAGTCATATCGGCCATTTATACGTCCACTGCTGAACATAGGCCTCCCCCATAGATTTTCAAAACTGTGTCATCATTGTAGGGGGCATTTGCCAATACTCACCACGTTTGGCAGGCGGATTGGTGAGCGCAGTATGGCTACCGTTTCATAGAAGGGACGCTGCTGCCCATCTCTCTGGGTTAGATTTCCTTAGTCGCCTTTTATGACATCCACGGGAGGAGATGGAGTGGTGCTATATTCTTAATCCGGACACCACACGGAATATATTGTATACTTAACGTAAATTCCACTTCGGAATTATGTCTGTGTATTGTGTAACGTCTTAGATTCGTTTTTTTAAACCCAATAATATTAGTTCAAGCAGTGCTTTTTGTGATTTTACTGGTGTTAACAATTATAAACATTGACAGAGTGAATGGAGAGGTCACAAGTGTATATTTAGGGGTTATGTGATACACACGATTAATTGTCAAATTATCATTTCACAAGCAAAATTTGTCAACGTTTCATTTCAGAAACTATTGCTTTAACAATGACATCAAAATACACACATCAAAACATAATTTTAAAAGATAAGCTGATTGACATTTTACAGAAAGCATAAATTATGTTTTCAAATATAAATTAGACTAAAATACAATAACTACAAATTTTTTGTTTATTCAAATTGCTATTTTCTATTATATTGAATATATCTTATGCAGATTAATAGTGTCAGCTGAACTAGTTTAACACGAGCAATTCAGTTCTGATAGTAGGGGGTCGCAGTGCTAACCTAACCTAACCGTTAATAAGTTTTAATTGTAATTATTTTATTTATTTATTTACACTTTCATGTACAATGGTGGTACACAAGGCGGACTTAATGCCATGTGGCATTCTCTGCCAGTCAACCTTTGGGTTAAAAAAGAAATACATTGAAAGAGGTACAAAAAACTAACATCTCAATAATAACAATACATACATACAAATGTACATACTATATATACAGTAAAATATATACATAAGCTAAATACATCAAATGAAAGATACTACATACAGTACGTATTATATCTTGCACGATAACGATGCACGAAATTGTCGAATGAAAATTTACTAGAAGCTTTTTTTAAATCAAAGGGAAGCACATTCCATAGTTTGATTGTTGAGACCCAGAAGGATTTCGAAATATAACCTGTACGGTGAGAAGGAATCTGAAGAATCATATTATCAGCAGCACGCAAGTTACGGCTATGAGAACTACCCAAAACTAGGAAATATTTTTTTAGATACTCGGAATAGGAGGATACAAGGATCATTAATAATGGAAAAGAGATCTGAGGGATCTTCTCTTGCGGATAGGCAGCCATTTAAGCTGAGAACGGTAAATAGAGATGTGGTCGTATTTACGGAGTCCAAAAATGAAGCGAATGCAGTTGTTTAGAAGGCGATCCAATTTGTTGAGAAGGTTTTGAGATAAATCCGAGTAACAAACATCTGCATAATCAATCACTCGTTTATTGTTATTGCCCCGTAAAATAAGGCGTGATTGATTTTCTTAATTTTCTAGTAATGATCATAGTCCAAATTCAATATTAATATTAAATAAAAAATGATCAATAGATCTTTGTCGATTCAACGAATTTTATATTAGGAAAAATTATTAATGTTTTGTTGCAAAATAACAACACTGATATGAAAGAATTACTTAATGAGTAGTAAAGTAACATTTTTATATTGAATCTAGATTTGTGAAATGGTAAATTTGCATCTCGTTGCTTGTAGGCTGAAAATTTGTTTATTAACTGCCGAACTTTCGAAGGGGTACCATATTTAGGGTATGCCCATGGGGAAATCACATAGGTACCACTCATAAAAATATAGCATTGCAAACAAAAATAAGAAGAAATAAAAATATTTGCACAGATTTGATTATATATTGCATCAGATATTTGCGTCCTCGATAAATTTCCAACTGACGCACATTATTCTCTAAATATAAATAGGTAATACAATGTCCTTCACTTACTGGTGGCAGTATAATGCACCAATTCACTAACAAACATAATTAAATACAAATATTATTTACATTACACGTCCAAATTAGCTAATTTTGTTGAATTATATTGATCCGTGTGATTTCCAGCAAGGAATAGACCACTTCTCTCCACCCATGTGTGTCATTAGGATGAATTAGGGTTGATGTCAATAGAAAGGGCAGCAGGATTCTCCCATGTCCCAACAACATACTTCAATCACCAATCCACCTGCCAAGCGTGGTGATTATGGAAATAATGATACACATATATACATAATCAGCCCATTACTGTCCCACTGCTCGACACGCCTGGTTTTTCTCACAATGAGAAAGGTTAGGCCTTAGTCAACCATACTGGCCCAATGCAGATTGGCGGACATTTTAGACCCCTCTCAGATGAGAGGTTACCTCACGATGTGTTCCTTCACGGTTAACGCAAGTGATAGTCAAATTCTGATCCGCACATGAATCCGAAAAGTCTGACGTGCGGGCTGGGATCGAACTCAAACCAGAATATATGGAAGGCAAACGTTTAGCCACTGAATCACTTATGATAATTATACCTTTTACGTAACTAATTGTAGTGATCATTAGGAGGCCCAGATTAGCAGTGTACGTTTACGGGCTGATATATGTGTGTTAAAATATACCAAGGCCCAATATCTTAAAGAAACACTACCGTGCCTTAGTTCTTACTTAAGGGTGGAGAGTATGTTAAATGTATATGTGAGGATAGCAAAAAGCTTTCATCAATTTAGAGTATTTATTCATAGACTCACGTGGAAACAGAAAAATGTATCGTATAAGTGTTGTTGTGATTTAGCTTAATGGTTTTTATTATTAAAAAATCAATTTATAAATGAGAAGGAAAAACATAATTTGAATAATTTTAAATAACTTTATAAACTTACCAAAGCTTGATTTACAATTCACAAGAATAGTAAACATAAGAAACAAAGATTTTATAGAAAACATAATTTCCTCTCTGACTGCATACACGGATAAAGCTTGACTAGGCAAATCTTATCTTTATATATTTCAACGTCCAAAAATAAACATCAAAAGACAACGTTCAATGAATATTAAATTAAAACATGAGAAGGTCAATCTATGCTACAACTTAAAACTGCACATAAAGGGTAATTGAGTGGTGCTAATGTTTTTCTACAGAAAATCGCTAGTCTTTTTTTAATTTGTCCCTCTTTATGTTTTGTGGGTAGATTTTAGAGACCAATTTCACATGCACTAACATCCAGAACTAAAACAATTATCTATATATCATACAAATATTTGTTCCATGCGGGGGTCGAAATTGTCAGTATTAAGTGTATAAGTCTATGATCGAAACCGCTTCTTATTTATTTAACAATCTATACTATACACATTAAACTACATAGAACTTCCTTTGCCCCGGGAAAGGGCGAAGGGGTATGCTGGACTCCTACCGGCTAAAACCACTGGAGTGGTCGTCTTCGGCACCGAAGGGGGGCTCCAGGTCCTGGCCTCTTGCAACAAGAGACGTACCACCAGTCAATTATTTTCATGCTATAGTTGGTTTTGTCACGCTTTGAACCGACTTGCACACGCGCTTTTTTGCGGTGCGGTGAATTAAAGTTTATACGTGTTCAGTGGGTTCGAGTATTTGAAACAGCCACCAGCAGCTGTGTTTTTTTTGGGCCCTATATAACGTTTTTATATTTTATGCTAATTATAAATGTTTTACTATGTACTATATTTATCTGCTGTATATATCTTTATTTGGTAATAATTTCGATGGATCAAATGTATTACTATTTAAAAAATAAAAAGTTTAACGCTGCCCCACTCTTAGACCCACCCTGAGCACCCTTTTTGCGGGTTCAGTTTTTCAGACATTCATATTAAATGCACAAATATTCCGCGCAGCAACCACCTGTAGGCCACAAAAGCATGATCCGTGCAGCAGTCGAACGACACGTAGCGTAGAGATCCAAGGGCCACTGCGCAAAATGTTTTTTTTTTTTGTTGGTCTTCTCGCATACATTTCTGGGAAATGTGGTTGTTTAACCGGTCATTTGCTGGCGAAGCCAAAAGAGGCCTCCAGCCAGGCTTAAATATAATATTAAAAACTAAGCAACGTTCGCTAAGGGCGCCCCCTGTGGGACACGGACCTCGGCTTAGGGCGTTGCTGGGGATAACAAGCTATTGTTTTGGGGACAGCTGGATCGGTATTATTTATAATGTATTGGGGGACATTTAAAACTATAGGCTCGGCACGGGCCGGCGCGAGCAAGAGACGGGAGGGAGAAGTGCTAACTTGAACGGGAAGGTGACGCGGCGATAGGCCTCCGCGACGTCGGTGAGGCGTGCGCAAAACGTGACGTCACATTGTACACTAAGTAAACTGAGTTAGAAACACGGGGAACTGACTACCCTGTTCTGTATAAGTACTTCACGCCCCCAAATCTCGTTCATATTTTTCGTTCCCTTCCAATATCTTTGTTCCAAACTAATAATTTAAATTCTAATAATTAATAATCACCTCTACAATGTCTCACTTATCACTCTGACTTTATTCATTCTACCTGCTTTGTTTAATGTATTCTACTGTAGAATACGCTACTTCTCGAAATGAGAATGATTAAAATAATAAAGTAAATACCTACTTCACAAGACGACGGCAGATTTCAGCCTTGATTTTCTTTTTTCCTAATTATTATTATGTTTACTAAGTTTATTTATATATATAATATAAGTTTAAACATATATTTGTAATTTTTATTCGATGTAAATAATTAAGAATAATACCGCTCACTATTATTATATTATTTACCTTGTTGTCTCTGCATCACTCAAAGGCCTTCTGGCAGAAATTGCATATAGCATTAAGACCGCCTTTGTACACTATAGTACATTAAGAATAAATAAATAAGTGTTATTGTCCGTCAAAATAACAAATGTTTTAATTCAATTCAATTCTAATCAAAACCTCTTTAAGCTGATGTCTGAATCATTTCTATTAATAGGTATGACAAAAACACCCATTCTACTTTATTAACATTATTAAACGGTTGACTTATTATTACATTGTAAAAAAAAACTACGTATAGATTGAAACGGGTTTAAATGACTCGACAAGATCAAAATGTAAGCATTTTATTTTGAATTATAACAATTAACTGCTTAGAAGCTACTTATCATTGATATGACCATCAGCCAACGGGTTCATTGTATCTATAAGAATCTTTGTTATCCAATAGATAGACTATAAGAATGATTACAACACAGTAATACATGCAAGGCTCATTTGGGTTATGGGACGGTACAGAACTCTCCGCACCTACCTGATGAAACGTATTAGGTATTTGAGTGAAGTCCTTAGCCATTTGGAGTATCGGGTCTCATCAGGGTATCGACGATAAAGGGAATGGGCTAACGGCCGAAATTAATAATCAATTCAATCAGATTTTTTTAGATTTGGAATTGAGTATTTGTCTGTTGTTCATGTTAAAAGTGATCTTAACACAAAAGAGATGAAGAAGAAGAATTTCAGAGTCTTAAATCTGAAAATTTTGGATTAGATTGATTATTAGTTTTGGCCGTCAGTCCCTTTTAATTATAATAAGCTATGAAGTTGCCGTGTGCACCAACCCATCTCATCCCGTGGGTGCCGTAAAAGCCGACTAAGGGATTAGAAGGAGGATGGCCAGCAGCGTCCTTCGAATTTATTAACTTCTCAACTGCGATCGCCAACCCGCCTGCCAAGCGTGGCGATTATGGCAAAGCCTCCCAATGTGCTCATCACACCCTCACACACCGATATCGGTTGTTGTTGTGCTCTTTGAGGGAGGCCTGTGTCCAGCAGTGGACTTTATTTGGCCGAAATTATGATGATGATGATGATGAAGACATGAAGTAAACTAGAGGAATCAATATCAACATTGACATGACGATCGTATCGTTGTAAAGTGGGTGATCGACGCACGAGCCATTATACCGCGGTTTTAAGAACGACGGTTTTGCTCGCGGCTCGTCAGTGCTGATCTACTAGCGAGCAAATCAGTCTTGTGTGAATAATAATTGAAGCAATATTGTTCGGAGTCTGAAGTTTTGTGTTACAGCTGTTACGTTGTCAGAGGCTGACAATATGATAACTGAAGATGTTACTTAAGCTACCTGCAGCCTGCCAATAATGTATAAGGTACGTCGAATATGTTCAGTTTCACGAGTAGTATAATTATATTATTTTAACGCCATGAAACGAGTATGTAAACACCAACATAACATTCTCCCTTTTAAGCAATGCAATATTATTTTATGAAAACCGACTATGTACCCACCAATATCTATGCACTAAAAATAACCAAACATTTATTTTAATTTTTTATAGTACATATTATACAAAGTAAATGTTTACATTTAGGCCCATCCTATATATCTATAAGAGCCAAAATCACATACGTAATGTTTGGGTGTACTTGTAGATATTTTCAGTTTACTAATAAAACTGTTTTTTGATTTCAGGCTACGTATTGGTGGGGGCAGATCATTCCAGCAGTGTGTTGCAGCATACCTGAAGCTCCCCCTGAAAGCAGTGGTCTTGTGTTTCTGCACTGACAGAGGATTTGTGGTGTGCCGAATAAGAAATGTGGTAAAACTCTGCCTCCATTGTAATTTGGCAGATAGGTACTCTGGTTTATGAGTTTTTATTATACCAAACAGCATACTTGCAAGATGTACCTTCCTCCTGGCTTCCATCTTCAAGATATCATTTGAGTTCATGTAGGGTGTAACATGGCCCCTATGTGGAATATTAACACAAAATCTAGTGCATGCATTTTGTATACGCTGGATCAACCGTATCGTTACAGACAGCAGCTATGGACCATACACAGTATCACAGTAATAATTTAGAGAGCACAAAGCTGTCAACTAAACGCTTCCTCAAGGTCACGCTCAGGGACTCTCTAATTCTAAATAAAACCTTTAGTCTGTAGAAACAGTTCCGCATGGCATTTGTGATATGCTTTACGAAATGTAGCTCTGGGTCAATCGTCTGTCCTAAGTTTTATGCTGTTTCCACCCTTTCAATTCTTTCGTCCTTAATAGCTATATCTGGATTCATGGACTGAATTCTGCTTATCTGATTCCTACTGCCAAGTATTATATATTTTGACTTTAGGGGATTCAGAACTAGCGAGTTGCTTTCAGACCAAGCAAATTCTCTTTGGGTTTATTTTCTGCACTGCTGATGATGTATCATTGGGTTTAAACGACATATACATCTGTATGTCATCAGTATACATATGATACTTGCAATTCTGGAATGTTTTAACTATATCTGCACTATATAAAATGAACAGCAGTGGTCGATCCCTGAAACACGCTCCTTAGCACGCGTCGTGAGGGGGAAGAAGCAGTAGAGCCATCTCCCTTCCGGATTTCGACATATTGAGTTCTGTCTTTCAAATAGCTATTGAACCATTCTATAGTTTCAGCTGTAAACCCATAATAAGCTAAATTAGACAGTAATAGAGTCGGTATGTATTGCGTCAAAAGCCCGGAACCCGCTGATCACGTGCCTCAAGGATATTCACTAAAACGTCAGAAAGAGCCGTTGACGTTCTCCTACCTTTCCTAAATCCCGATTGAAGACCCGGCAGGATATTGTTTCCTTCTAAATAATCCATCATCTGATGATACACCGCTCTTTCCAAAACCTTAGGTAGGCACGTAGTATACTCACGGGGTGCAAGTCTTTCGCACTAATTGGAGTACTCGTTTTAGGGATAGACCTGATAATTGCACACCGCCAAAACGCCGGAAATTTGTGAAAAACTATCGACTTATTAATTATGGCGGTTATAGCATCAAGTGAAGCAGGTAGGGCCAATGAGAGCATATCCAAGGTGATACCATCCACTCCCCGTGCATTCGACCCGAGACTTTATAATTTTAGAAATTGCCTCCTGGGTGACTGTTTGTAATTCAAACCTTTGTTAACAATATCTGCTGAACTATTATACCACAAAAGGGACTCTGGTCTATCGGACATCTAGAAGTGAGGAAAAATTTCATTGCAAGAGTCCAGTACATGCATATAATTACATAGTGACATATGAACATACAGGTCAAGGTAATATAATGCGTGAATTGTAATGTATGAGAAAAACAAATCATATGAGCCCAAACTCTTATTGTGTATTAGTAGCAATTGAGGAGTGCCACTATAGAGAGTATGGTGTGGTGCCGGTTCAGAATGCCACCACCCCATTTCATCCCGTGGGTATCGTAAAAGTCGACTAAGGGATTAACCGGAGGAAGGGCAGCAGCGTCCTTCGAGTACATTAACAACTCAACTGCGATCGCCAACCCATCTGCCAAGCGTGGCGATTATGGCAAGACCCCCCAATGAGCACACAACACATCCATGTCGGCCGTTGTGGTGATCTTTGGGTTAGGCCTGTGTCCAGCAGTGGACTTCATTCGGCCGCAATGACTATAGATAGAGAGAGCGGACTTTTATATATTTAAATCGGTATATGTGATCAAAAATATGGAAATAGTCGCTCTTGGTATGGTAAAAGTCACATTAATTGAAATGGAATTGCCAAAGGTTTCAAGAGCTGTAACATTAATAGTTCCAAGTAAGTAAAAAAATCTTCGAGTCCGACTCGGCTGGGCAGCGTTCGGGAAACTTCGCAACGTCTTTTCGTTAACAATACCGCAATGCCTCAAGATGAAAGTCTTTAACCAGTGTGTGTTACCAGTGATGACATATGGAACAGAGACGTGGTCACTCACAATAGGCCCCATAAGAAAGCTCAAGAGCACTCAGCGAGCTATGGAGAGAGCTATGCTTGGTATTTCTCAACGAGATCATCATAAAGAGGCCACCCCCAGGCACATCTCGGGGGGATAGCAAGGGATTCCCCTGAAGCCACGCTGTGCACTGTGCTGCGCACACGGCGGCATGTGATCACGCGCATACCGCTGTCTTCCTGGCGGTCGCTTGGTATAAGCACGCAGATTCCCCATTTGGCACACTCGTGACCCCCAAGGCCCCTCGTCTTGTAAAATCGGCCCTCTCCCGATCCCGCTCTGCCACCTCCTTCTGGAACTAGACGCTTTTACAGAAGGGACAACGAGAGATTTTACTCGATCCGATCGACCAGGATCAGCCACTCAGCAGCCCACGTAGGGTTCCTAAGTTTTACCTACCTAACTCAACTATTTGTCCCTCTAGACTTACTCGTCAACAACTTCGAGAACAGAGTTGCCAACGGATATTGTGACAGCCATGATATTTAAGTACTTAATTGAAACATAATATGTATCAGGCTACAATGAGATGATATAGTAAAAACACTACTTACAATTACAATATTTTCAACGAGAACTACGAGTTAATCGCTAATATTTTGGGCAGGACTATCTTTGACAAGCTTGTGGAGGTGTTTGTTCATAACGTAAACAAAATGTAAAATGTTAAGACGCCATGTTTAAGCTGAAAGAAAAATAAAACTTAATCAATCATAAAGATGACTCTTAATTTACAGAAATTAGAGTTTTACGTGATCCTTGGTAGGCCGTTTCTGTATGTTATAGTTAGTGTATTCATCAGATTTGTGATTTTGTAAAAGTATTGAACAAGACAGTCATCTGAAATTACATAATACAAGATTATGAAAACAAAATTACAATATTGGCACGAAACAATGCAGGAATATGAACAACATATTGCTTCGCATATCTTTTGCACTGCTACATATTATTAGTTTTAGCACTACACAGGTGCAAAACATCTTGATATAATGCTTGAATAAAACTGTTACTCCACTAAATGTCTTAGGCTAGTGTCCACCTTATATTGTATTAATACCATGAAACATAAGTATCAAAATTTGATGGCACGGTTGGAGCAGTGGCTGATACAGTCGGCTGCTGCACTCCAGGTCGTGGTTTCGTTTCCTACACGGAACAAATATTTGTATGAGCTGCAGGTAGTTGTTTCGGGTCTGGGTATATTTTATGTGGAATTCATGTCTGTAAGCGCACCCACGACACAGAATAAATCCTAGAGTGGGGCAAAACTATATACAATATACACTATATTCTTTATATGAAATGCATATCTTTAATCTATTTAATTACTTACATTACTCCGCTCCCCCGCCATACTGCCCCGTGCAGCACATACGCAAGATTTCTTTTTTTAACAAATTACATAGATAAATTGAAAATGTTTTAAATTAACACCTCTATGAATATTGTTACGCAAGAGAAAGCAAAGCCATGCCAAGCCAATGCGCTGTGACAGTAAAAGCACGCTGTAACTGTATGTCAAATCAGCCATTAAATGTTGGCTTATTTTTTATGAACTCTCTGGAGAAATACTTCATCGACTTCCTCCGCCCCAGGTAAGGGTGGAGGGTGTTGCTGGACTCCTACCACCTCTCCTACCTAAAACCACTGGTGTGGTCATCTTCGGTACTGAAGGGAGCTCTAGGCGATTGTAAAAATCCTCAAGGCTCATCTCGGTGAAATTGAAAACGATCCCTAAATTTCCGAATCTGCTGGCTCACTATTTCCAAGGCCCTCATCATCTAACGACGACAGGGGGCTCAGACGTACTGACAGTGCGCGCATGGGGTAGATATTACCCCAGCGCCATGTCCTCCTTCGTTGGATGAACCCTCTCCCAATCCCACTCTGTAGTTCCCTTCTGAAGCATGACGCTCTCGCAGAAGAAAGCGTGAAAATTGGAGTGCAGTGGGCACTCTAATTTTTGCGCTCTGCCAACATAGCCGACACTATTGCCGGCAGAGAGAGAGAATCCCGATCCAATCGTCCAGTATCAGGCACTCGTTAGCCTATGCAGGGCACTCCTCGAACGCGTGCAGTGCGGTATCCTGCCATGGCTTAATGCCGTGATCTCGCATTCTATACTGTACAGATTAGCACCGAAACAACCGTAACCGGTAAATACCTGGACATCACATCTTACCGACTTTCACTGTACTGCCTAATGTGGAGAGCCGCAAGTGATAGGAGAGAGATTTTTTTCTGAATTCTGTTGTGTGTATTAGAGTAAGCCGTAACTTTGTTCGAATAAATGTAAATAACATGTTTAAGTGTTTACACTTACACCTCCGTTATAATCAAAAGTGACATAAAAAAACCTAGGATGAAGAGCACTCCATAACATCCAGATGTCTATTGTCTCAGTTTGAGCATTAAAATTCCGCGTCCGAAGACCAAACCTTATATCAGTCCAAACAAAGATGATGTATACCGCCTATAGGTAAAATATTACCTGCACAAGATTCAAACATGAAACGCATACCATCTCTCAAAATAAACATCGTGCCACGTTTATTCTGGAATTGGACTAATTTTTGTTTGGTATGGCAAAACAGTCACTTCACCACATGTGAGTAAAGTTATGTAACTGAAGAAATCTATCAATCGATTCTTACCGCCACGTGTCTCCATATCAAGGATCACATTGCTTGCTAATCGCTTGGGAGTTCCGCCCAACAACCACGCGGGTACATCTGCACACACTAGTGGACCGAGGTGACCTTTGCCTGCAAGCGTTCTACGCAAAAAAGACTTACTTTGGCAGCGCAGCCAAGGACATCACATGAAAGATGTGCGCGGTGCAGTGCGGGTGTGGGTCTAGTTCCGCGCTGAAGACTGCCAAGAGTATTTTTAATAGCCAGGCCAGTCATCGCAATATTTTCGTATTGCATTTAGCAAAACGTGTAAAAATTAAAGCGCCATATCGGATAAAATGAGCAACAGGTAGGAACTACGTAATAAATTTTTGAGTAGGCGTAGTTGTTTTGTAGCTGTGTGAAATGCGTAACTAATCAACACACCAAAGGCCGTATTAGGTTAGCACAAGAACAAAATATTGTTAGATAGAAATTGAAAATATTTATAGGCAAATTTATAAAAAACCAGCTGTTTCCTGCGGTTTTACCTGCGTATTTTTATTTTATCAATATCGATACAAATATAGTATCACTTAGCGATAGTGTAACTTTTTCTTACTGAAAGAAATTTTAGAATGGGTTTAGTAGTTCCAAAAGCATGGGCGGATCCAGGGGGGAGCCATAGGGGTCATGGCCCTGGGCCTAAAACACAGTTAATATTTCTAATCACATAAAATTGACTTCATAATAAAACACTTTTAAACGGATTCTATCGCGTATATTTTAGATTTTAGTTTTTCCTGACGTTGCGAATACTTTGCAGCATTCGTGGTCGCAGGATGACAGGCATGGTCTAAGGTGACAGGCATCGTTACAGATTTTTAAAAGTTATTTTATTTTATCTACTGTACATATAATATAAATAACGCTCACATAAAACTCTTTTCAGAGCGTAATGTTGAGTGTGAATGAGTGTTCAAAAGTGCAGTAGCACATTGAGGTTTATATTGCTGTGAACACACGGTATAGTCCATACCTCTGTACGGGTAATTTGTTTCTGAACACAGTATGCACACCACAGAGTTCGCACACTATCACACTGTCAGACATGCATCATACTTAGTGTATAGTCTATATCATCATCATCGCATCTCTGCATCATACCATTGGTCAGGCTGGTTTATTTATTATATTCTTTATTGTACACCAGTTATTAAAAAGTAACAGTTTGAATATAGAGTACAATGGGCGGCCTTATCGTACACGGCGATTTCTTCCAGGCAACCTTAGGATGGAAAATAAATACTGGACAAGATATGGGGTAGTCTATGGTGCACACAAATAAATGTAGAATAGAATAGAATATTCTTTATTGTACACCATTTTAAAAACAACTACTAGGAATAATTGAATGAACAGTAATTGTACAATGGGCGGTCTTATCGCTATTAGCGATTTCTTACAGACAACCTTTGGATGGACAAGAAAAAGATGGACAAAGACAAAGGGGTATTCCGTCGTGTACTTATTATATTAATATAATCAAATAGTGAATCTATTAAATATAATACAAATAGGTATTTATTTTTTATTAAATATCCTTAAACTTAAATAATACTATACTAAATATGTAAATAATGAAGAATATAAATACACTACATACATAATTATATACATACATGGTAATATATACGCATATTAAATATATAAATATAGAAGTATAAACAAAATTAGGATAACTGATATCAAAGATGTAACAAAAGGCAGAGTAAAAGCAAAAATATAATACTAATACTAATAATTACACTGGCAAGTAATGTTTTCTCACTAGTCTTTTGAATACCGGTAGTGACTGAGCCCGTCTAATTGAGATCGGTAATGCATTCCACAAACGAGCGGCCTGAACCGTGAAGGATTTATCAATAAAATTTGTAGAATGCATTGGTATTTTAAGGCTTAGGTTTTCTGATGATCTTAGGATTCGCAAATGAATATCACCAAGGAATTCGAAACGTTTTTTAAGGTAGGAGGGAGTAGAAGGAATGAATAGTACACTGTAAAGTAGGGAAAGAATATGTGTATTCCGGCGAAGATGAACAGGTGAGCTTAGTGCGGAATTCTGAAACGTGATATTTTCTTAAACCAAATATGAATCTAATACAAAAAATTTGAAGTCGCTCAAACTTATCAAATTGTTCCTCTGTAAGATCTAGATAGCTGGCATCACCATAATCGAGGATCGGAAGGAGAAGGGATTGTGCAAGCGCAATTTCAATTTTAGGATAGATTTCTGTCAATGAACACCCCCAAGTTCCTAATCTTTTCATCGAAAGGAACTGAAGTACCTTCAAAAGAAACCTGAGGAAGTGTGGTCCAGTCGATTCTAGAAATCATCCTGGAGCTGCCCACAACAATAATCTGCGTCTTCACTGGGTTCACTTTTAGACCATATCTCCAATCATATATTCAGACCAGATCCATTTTAACAGTGACAACAGCGTCTGATAACTTAACAAGGGGAGCTTCAAAGTAAATTTGAAGATCATCTGCATAAAGGTGATAAGAAGAAAGTAGTTGATTAGAGATAGAATTTCAGATTTTAATATATTTATTTAGATCTTTCATATAAGAACTGTATAAAAGACATACATTATACTGTATTATACGAGGGCGGCACTGAAAATTTCGGGAATCAAGGAAGTGACACAACATTACTATTTAAAAATGTATTTATTGCTTTTCGAAGTATTCTCCGCGAAATTTGACACATTTTTCCATACGATGGAACCAATCATTGAAGCAACCATTCCATTCGGAAGTTGGGGTCTCCAAAATGGCCGTTTTGTAGGCGTCCGCAGCTTCTTTAGGTGATGAAAATCTCTGTCCACGCAATTTATTCTTTATTTTAGGGAAAGTATAGAAATTATTAGGGCTTAGGTCGGGGCTGTACGGCGGATGGTCTAATAATTCTATGTTTTCTTGCTCTAAAAACTCTTTTGTTCTGTGCGCGGTGTGAGAACTCGCATTGTCGTGATGGAGGATGATGCGGCGGTTGCAGTTCTCTCTACGGAGTTCAGAAACGACCTGTGGCAAACAAATGCTAGCATACCATTCTGCATTAACCGTTCTTTGTCCCTCAAGAGGAATAGTCGTAACATGGCCGGTTTTGGAGACAAACGTTTTTTTTTTTGCAACACTCCCTGAACGAACAATTTTTGTTGGCTTTAACTCATTTTCGAACACCCAAACTCGTGACTGGTTTTTTGTTTCGGGTTCGTACGCATATATCCAGGATATAAATCCAGGATTCGTCACCTGATACGATGTTGTATACAGCATTTGAGGATCCTGCGTGGAATCTTTCGAGAGTTCTGACGCACCAAGTAACGCGAGCCGCTTTTTGCTCTTCACATAGCAAATGCGGTATCCATCGGGAAAACAACTTTTTTACACCTAATTGTTCATGCAAGATTATTTGTATTTGACTCATGCCAATGTCTAAAGTTGCCTGAATTTCGCGGTATGTCACATGTCGATCTTCCTCAATCAGCTTACGCACAGCATCAACGTTTTCTTGGGTGACTGCAGTTTTTGGACGACCTTGACGAGGATCATCACTGAGCTTGACACGTCCACGTTGAAATTCAGCAAACCAGCGATAAATTGTGGTTTTGGATGGGGCTTCATCACCAAATGCAGAAATCATCCGGTCAACACACTGTTTTTTTGTTAAACCACTTCGAAAGTCATAATAATTGAATTTTCTCGAGTCAATTCCATTTTCTCTTCTTCTTCTTCTTCTCTTAGATTATGGCTTCTGTAGGTTATCTTCCACAATTTCGCCAATGTCAAGTTTAAGGCAACGTCGTACGGTATTTAGATGAATAAATCTTTACATATTCATAAAATATTTCTCAAAAATCAAAAAAATATGTCTTCCATTTTCTCAACGACTAAACAAGTTTGACAAAACCTTGTGACAAGACCGTGAATCTTTTTTTAAATAAATAAATGGTATTCGATTTGTAAAACCAAGGAGTTTTCAATTAAAAAGATTTTAATATGACAGGAACAGTGGAAATATTCCATTCCCGATACTTTTAGTGCAGCCTATGTATTAATAGGACAGCCATATCGAGAAGTAATGGTATTTTACAGCAAAAATAATTCAATTCAAAGGAAAGGATTTTCCCGCTGTTGAGATTCGCGTTAGCTAATATTGATTACATCGTTTTCTAATTGGTTAATTTACTGCATGCCAACTTTGTTTATTTTTGCCTATTGGCCGTTGCTCTTGTTCTAGAGTTGAAGATAATTTCTTGTGTATCTAATATATAATGACTTTATGTACTAGTCTCGTACTAATCGATATTGCGTACACTTATTTTTCTAAATACTAATATTGTAAATGTGAATGTAAGTTTGTTTGTTACGCTTTCACGAGAAAACAATTTAACCGATTATCATGAAACTTTATACACATATTCTTGGAGGTATTAGAAGTAACATCGGATACTTTATTTATAAAACAGTGTTTTTTATGAAAGATAAAAAAAACACTTATTTAATGGCTTCAATGCAAGCGAAGCCGCGGGTAAAAGCTAGTATTTATCGAAATAAGAGTAAGTTACATATCGTGCAATGTAGTGCATAAAAAGTTTACCTGAATATGTTCATTTCCTTTTTGTACGCTTTGTGTTCTACAAATACTACAGTAAAAACACTTTAACCTAATTTCACCATAATCTCGTTTACGAATGTAGCTATTAGGTAGCCAAACCTCAATTCATGTATATATAGGTCTACGATTTGAAACTGACGTCGTGGTTTTGACGTAAATCGAGACTAATTTAACTATATCATCAGGTTGAAGTTTATAATTAGTCACGACAGCGTGTATTTATGGATCAATAATGCCACGCAAACTATGGTACTGATGGGTTCGTCACTTAATCCGCGTACAATTCGAAGACGCAATAACGATTGCCGTACATAATCCGCATATGTAGTATATCGATCCGAGTTTGTATTCATAACGTTACACAGGATATTAGCTATATCTACTTTACGCGGACATAACGATTCGAAACTCACGTTTAAAGTTTGACCAACTACGTTCATTCGTGACCCAGTCATTAAGCCACAACCGTCCGTCTCCCTTTAAACCATCACATAACAGCTCCCGGTAAAATGTGACTAGTTCTGTAATCGTTTTGTGCATTTGCGTTTTTTTTGTTATAGGTAATAATGAATGAGATGACACCAATATCTGGGTACTAAGATTAACAACATGGCACCGATGCAGTACAACATGCGCGCTGTAGAGATATCGTTAGTTAAGTTTTGTTACAATCTTGTCAAACAAAATGTTCGGTATCATAATATGATTAACCTATATCTATGATTTGTGAGTTACTAAACATACGCGCACTCTTTAAAAATGATAATCATGACTTTCTGCATATTACACTCTCATATTCAGCTGTCAAAATGTGGATTGTTACTAGAAGTTGTTACCTAACCCTGTCTTTTACTAAATCTCTTATAACTGACCCATTTTTGTCCATTTCAGTTTTTTCCATCCCGAAGTTGGCTGGAAGAAATCGCCGAGTGCGATAAGAACGCCCATTGTACTCTATATACTAGGCCTCACTGTTTTTAATTTTGTGTAGTAATTGGTATACAGTAAAGAGCTATGAATAGTAATTAATAAATAAACTGCTCTCAGATTGTCAAAATCCGCAGAATTTTCAGTGAAGATCTGGTAATTGTCTACTGTTAATTGACACTATTTGCATCTTGTTATATCAAGGCCCAAGATTGTGTGAAAGGATATCGGCTTCCTTTGAAGTAGTTGTAGTTGCAGGATCATTTGGCTTAATGATCGTTCAGTTGTCAAGATCGATTTCATCTTTGATATGAATATGATACCATTTAATTCGTAATTAGGGATATTGTGCGTGTAGTATAAACAGCTTATGGCAGGTATCACAGTGGAGTTTTGATATCGGCTTGTCACTATCTTACTAAAAGGACAAGTACTCTTGTCGTAAAATCATCATTGATCACCAGGCTTGTACACTGAGTCTTTAATGGTGATTGCAGGCCATTAGAACTAGGTTTCCTGCAGTGGTTTTTCTTCACCTAAAGTTGGTGATATCTTGAATTATATGGTAATAGAAAAGTAGACATGACATTTAAATCGTAAGATTAATACATACTAGTTCGGTAATACCTTTATTTAAAAATTAGTATGTAATGCTTATGATCAAGCGTGATCTGTGTACACTATGCCTATAATATTAATTTATAGTATGCTGTAGTACAAATTAAAGTGTACCACTCTTGCAAGCGAAGATGTTAAAGCTGCAGCGCCTGTCATGCTCATGTATTCATGTATATTTCTCGGTTGGACACACAGACATAAGATCCTTCAGTACATCATCAGAAGGAGTCAAGGTAGAATTGGTGCCGAAGGAATGGCTATTGAAGCTGTCGCCGATGGAGTCGAGTAGAACTACAAATCTTAGGTCCTACAGCCTCCAGATTCCCGCAACGTATAAGTCCGTCTTTCCCAGTGCCAACTTTTGGCCGTCAGAAGTGGTATTCAGATGTTACAAGGAAGCACGACCGAAATTTCCTCGTCCAAGTTTAGTTTTAGCGGTTAATGTTATAATTATGTATGTTAGACGAAGGAAGTTCATGATGAATTTCCACTGGAGACCAAAAAAGGTGTCATGTAGGCACGTGCCTATATGATGCGTTCCCTCTCTATTAACTGTTGTCACTGATAGCCTAGTTCGTAATGGGTGCTTCATGATAAAGTAGGATCCGCGGCTATGATAATATTATACAGTCAAAAGTTGCGTAGGAATTTTCACTCGCTGACCTACTAGCTGGCAGTGGCGTCCATTGTATATATAGGTAACTAACTTTAAAAAAATATCTACCCCATCTTTTACTAATTAGTATTTACACACATTAAATATAATCAATATTTAATAAATAATGTATGAATTTTATTTATCCGCGTGGTGTCCGGATTATGAATATAGCACCACTTCATTTCATCCCGGGGATGTCGTATAAGGTGTCTAAGGGACTCAAAACCAGAGGGATGGCCAGTTGCGTCCCTTCTGTGGAACAGCAGCCATACTGCGCTCACCAATCCGCTTACCAAGCATGGTGGCAAATGCTCGCCAAAACGATGACACATAGCTTGTAACCGGTCGTTGTGGAAATCTATGGGGGAAGCCTTGATTCAGCAGTGGCAGTCCTTTGGCTGATATGATGATGATAATGTATGAAACTCCATACGATGCCTCCGAGTGAGCAAATTGCCTACCAAATTCACGGACACTCAGCCGTTGACGCTTATTCATATACTGACAAACACTACAATCCGATGCAAAATTATAAACCACCTTTTCGTCATGCGTAACATACTGACATAATTTGACATTTGCTAATAGTGTCCCATAGGCTTTAAATTATTTTAAACATTTCATATTGGGCTTGAGATTGCAAATAGTCACAAACCACAAAGCAGGTTAGCTCAATAGTCTTTAAGTATCCTTTGTTGTTGTCATTGGGATTCATTTTTACATCTCATATTTTTATGTTAAGATCGTATTTAACACAAAAACAGACGAATCCTCAATACCAAATCCAAAGATTTCGGTTTGGATTCATTGGTAATTTCGGCAGCTAGCCAGTGAGAGTTTGGCGTGCCGCTCCGCTTAAACCGAGGGCGGAGGGAGTACAACATGTATTTCCCCGGGTTTTGATGATAATGAAAATGATAATCTAATTTATGTATGAGTTTTATTAAGATTGCCATAATTGTCGGACAAAGTCGGAGGCCCTGTGTTTTCATGGGCCCCGCGCGCGCCACCTTCGGTATTCCACATTGTGGTGGGAGGCGTTTGGATCGGAGTCGAGTCAACGAATAAATACCTGGGACTCGACAGCGATAGATGGTGGAACTTAATGCTGCATGTCCGGTAGCGCCAACCCCATGCCCCGTTCCTATGGTGACCGCGGCTGCAGCACCTTCGCGGATGCTGCCCAATTTGAGGGTTGGCAATGCCTCCTACTGCCTTACATGGGGCTTGTGTGATCCTAGTTGCGGACTTGAAGGAAGGACTAGTGTAGCCCAATGCAGGACACGCCATGATAGCGGTGGTAAGACCCGTCATGGACGAAGGGCTAAAGAGGTGGCATGTTGCCCTCAGTTTTCGGCTGATGCAGATACTCTCGGACCATGGGTGTTTCGGAAAATATCTGTGTCGGATAGGCCAAGAAAAGACACCCGATTGGCATCACTTTGATGACTGTCGGAGGACACGGCGCAGCACAGGCTGCAGGAGTGCCCTGTTTGGGCAACGCAACGCCGTGATCTCGTCGCGGCGGTCGAAGACGGTGACCTCTCGCTTCATCAGGCATCCGGACGGTTCAGTCTATCGTCTGGAGCGAAAGCGCGTAGGATACCATCGCCTCCATTTGTGGGGACGTGAGTAGTCAGAGTTCGATGTTGGCCCGTACGAAAATCTTTTCGGATTCATGTACGAAACAGAAATTCATTATCACTTGCGTTAATGGTGAAGGAAAACATCGTGAGGAAACCTACACACCTAAAGCACCAAAAATGGTCTCAATGGTGTGCGTAGTGCGCCAACCCGCACAAAGCCAGCGTTATGCATTATACGTTATGCTAACCTAATCTAACCTTTCTTCCCATTGTGAAAAAAGGCCCATGCCCAGCATTGGGACGATAATGGGCTGATTATATATATATGTTATGTAAACATTGTTTAATCGGATAATTAATAATTGAATCGTGATTACGTGTTGATGTTGAAATGTTTGAGTCGTCAAAAAAACCAACTTATGGAGTAGGGTGTATTTCCGGGATATAGGAAAGGAAAGACTTTGTCTGTTGGTAGGATATAAAATCCATGTAGAAAAAGGGCGAGTAAAGTATATTAAAGACAAATGTTTTAATTTATTAAATCTATGAAATATATTTATTATGTACGTATTTTTATAAAATATTATTTATTTATTTATCAACATAACATACCTGAACGATGTACTTATCACATCTGACAGGCGTCCCGCGACTGCTTATTTTTACAATAAAATAATCATGTCATAAATCAGGTACAACTGACTTGCTCTGTCAGCCTAGTGCCTGCATACCTAGGCCAAAAACCAATGCAAGCCAATGGTTTGTATTTGACGGGGTATATAAGGCGCCTATTTTCACTTATAAAGAGTCTACATTAATTTTGATAATGCAGAAAAACGCAAAAGATAGACTAGTAAGTTTTCATTTTGATACATAGGTACTTCAAAATCGATTACAAATGGAAATGATACAGCGATTTGACGAGAAAAAATATGTTTCTTCGCTGTTCTGAAGAGTGACGGTTTGTCCCTTTTGTCAATTTAAATTATAGGTATCGATATCTTACTCATTTTTTGGTATTTCGTAGTCGTGTTTTAGTTTTTTAAACTGATTGTTATATAATTATTTTGGGGTTCTAGATCTCTATCTTTGTTGGAAAGCGCCTAGCAGTATTAATTGGCCTTAAACTTTGTTTGAAATAATGTAAAATTATAGGTAATCTATATATTTTAAGAATGTACTCGTTAACATTTTTCACAGGATACGTGAAACATGACATATTACACTTTTGTTTTGCAGTTTATGTCCGCTTTTAACCGCCATGTTCGATTTTATGCAATATCTATAGCCTGTGGAATACAACGCTTCCAACGATACCTCATTTGTCCTACTAAGATGAGTATTTTAATAACAATAATATCATAAGAAAAAAAAAGGTATATTAAGTAGCTTACAGAACGCAGGGCAGTTTGTGGCGAGCTGAATGTGAGTGGCGACACTGCGTACCCGAATGCTCCAGAGAGTCGGTCAGGGCCTCGTCTCCGCTTGCCTTTATTGGTTGGTTGGAGTGGAACCCCATGAGTGCCCGCAGGATTTTCAACTCTGGTTTGCCTTAGTTGGCCGATCAGAGGGGGGCCGCCAGAGCTATATGCTCGGGGGTGGAAGTGTCTAATGGCGTAATAACGGGGAAACCCGCTCCGAGTCTTCGAGACGCGCGATGGTGAAACCGGTGCCGCACCTCTCTACACCCCTAGCTGCTCACACCGGTGTTGCTCCTTGTCGCCTGTAGTGGTGGCCATTTAGGGGGCCCTTCTTGTGAGTGGCGAGTCATCGTCTGCCACAGAATTTCACGATCAAAGTTGAAACGCAGACGCCGTTGTTCCCGTATTTATTAGTCTTTTTATTCCATGTAACACCCATTGCAATAGACCTTATCGTTATAGTTTCCATCTCATACAATAGCCTTACACCACCGGCGACAATCCATGACTTCATTTTATAGTGCAGCTATGGAGAGTCCCCGGTTGGTGTCCCATTACATTTTAGATTAAAAATCTCTAAAGGGCCTCTGCGTGTTGGACCTATGTCCCCGCGTAAGCCTGTCAAAAGACCGGGTTCCCCCTTACAGGGGATATAAACCCGTGAAAAGAGAGACAAGATAATAATAATAATCAACATTTATTTCAGGCAAGTACACCCTTATAAAATAATACAATCAGAAAATTTGTTACAGGAGTTTACTTTAAGTTAAAGTTACAATAATTCATAATTTAATCATTTGAGTCACGATTCATTTACAATTCATAATTCACAATTCGTAACTCATAATTTATAGCTTTTCTTACATCATAATACAAATCAAGATTTCTTCAAACGTATTGATAACATTAAATTCTATTCTGTTTCTATATGATCACAAGTTAATAATATAATATAACATAATAACTTAGATTTAATACAGTTTAGTTGATCTGTGGGAACAGATGATCACAATAATACAAACATGCTTCTATATACATATTTGCTAAAATCATAACACTCCTTTCTGCTCCATCGTAGTTGGCTCAAACTACAACTATGATATTGTTGTTCATAAAGTCACAAACAACCAAAAACATGCCCATGTACAATTATTCATCCTGGATTATGACGGTTATTTAATTTGATTTCATGCATATTCATTTTTGCATGTTGATTTAAATACTGGAAGCCGGTTCCTGAATCTGGTTTCTGTTTGCTAGTTTTGGTGTTTTACTTTAGTATGAGACGATTGGAATAAATTGCCGAACCAATTCTATTTATCTTATCTTCAGAAGCGTTACAAATTATTATCGATATGACTAAGAGCATTAAACTAAGTGCACAACGAACTCAACTTTTTTTCGAATTACATTGTTATTACTAACGTAGCCAATTAGTAACATAATTAATCTATTGTCTAAGATCAGAAGGATTTAATAGTTTAAATCCTTGATGAAAGATGTAGAATACATTTACCAAAATCTTCGTTGAGAAGTGTTTTTAACATTTTAATTATCATATTGTTAATTGTTAAAAATAGTATTATAATGTACCAAGATTAGATTTTTCGACGAAAGACAGACTAACGTAATAAAAAAAATCTAACTTTTAATGATAATATACATTACATTTTATGTGTCTTTTATGGGTTGACGTCCTCTGTAAGGAGAACCCCGTTGATAGAGCTTCACGTGGACATGGGTTCAATACTCTGAAGCATTTTGGATTTTTTCGCCATACCGTGACTCGAACTTTGGGAATGCGATTCCTCGATATTACGCCATGCCCTTCCCCGTCCCCTCTATTCGAGTAGCCAAGGAAACTTAGAATTGCACTCATTTAGCAATCAAGGAGATACATTTCAGCGAACCAATAAAGCCAAGATGGAGATAAAGTCCTAGCCTCTAGGGCATTCAGGTACAAAGTGCCGCTACTCATAGCTTGCCACACAGGTTGTGTGTTTACCCTATTATTCATACGTATCTTAGTACCTTTCATTGTTTGTCCTGGAGAAAAATCCTCATGGACTTTCTCCACTTCGGCAGGGGTGGAAGGGCATGCCGGTCTCTTACCGTCTGAAACCCAACGATGCCCTTTCACTTACCTCTATGCGTAGTTCAATGTGTAACACACTTTTTGTATTACTATTCTGTAAACCGCTGATCTAATGTCTCCTCTGCGATTGTATTTGGTTCTTGGTGAGATAACGACTGCCCCTGCAATTATAACAAAACCAATGATAGCAAAACCAATAAAAAAAAACTTAGTTTTGATAGTCGGGTTAGTCAAACATAAATTATATACTATAGAAGTAAATACATGTTACTTCATTGCTGCACCACACAAGTTAATTGTACGTCATGCACATACGAACATAATGACATAAGATGAGACGGGTGAAAGACTCAGTGGAGAAATAACGCAGTTTTCTTTAGTATCAAGGCATAAAAGTTTATACCTATACCCTGTAATATTGCTAGGCTGAACGACTCTGATGCATGCGTCATGCCTGGATGCCGTCTGTTGGGATTGGCCAGCTTAACATTGCCGTGACAAATTAATCAAAAATCTTAATAAATGTTCCAATCAGGCTTTTATAAGTGTAATTTTTTTATCAGTTTAAGTCTATTTCCTACTAGGTACTTTGTGCACTTCTAGTGTGATCTTACGAGGACCTGGAACCCTTTTGGTACCGAAGATGACCGCCCCAGTGGTTTTATCGGGTAGAAGACCCGCATGCCCCTTCGGCCTTTCCCGGGACGTAGGAAGTACATGATGTATTTCCACCGACTTATTTAAAAAGTACTTTGTGCTCATACATAGTAAAGGTTACTTCGAGAACAATTTAGTTATTTATTGTAACATATTAGATTTATAACGAGTAACCATGGAGTTCCTTGCCCGCGCTTTGCCATAAGAAATCTACATCATGTAACTCGGCAACAAAAGTCTGAGTATTCAAAGTGCTTTTGTATGGCTTACATGTACTTTCTTTATCATACCTTCTCTTATGTTATGAATTAATAATAAGTTCCAGAGCAGGCAGTAGGCTAAATTATTATTATATACAAGATCTTTGTAAAATTTTCTCCTTCTTGGTCAAGTAGTATTTTAAGTAAAAACCATTAGTCAACAGTAGTTTTGACAGAAATACTGGATTTCTGTCAAAACGGCAATAATTGACCGCAAGTCTCAGTCGAAAGTAATTGCAATAATTTCAAAATGTTCGTCAAAACAGTGTTGATGGAAAACGACAAAAGTCACAGTTTATTATGAAATTTTAATAAAAATATACCTAGGTACCTTTAATCAATGATATATGACTATCGGATAATGATACTGTGACGGCAAGAAATAATTAACCTCTAGAATAAATCAATACCTTTATAGTCCAAATTCTTTATCCGTGTGTCCAGATTAAGAATATTGCACCACTCCATCTCCGCCCGTGGATGTCGAAAAAGGCAGCTTCCGGCCGAAACAAATAATCAATCTAATTCAAAATATTTGGTTTCATGATTTTGAACTTGATCTGTTTGTGGGTAAAAACTACATTTAACAAAAAACAAAAAAAATAAACAGCATTATCCTCATTCCCAAATCCAAACATTTCAGATTAGATCAATTATTCATTTCGGCCATTAGGGACTCTACACCAGAGGGATGGGCAGCAGCGTCACTTCTGTGGAAATTTCTTTCTGCACTCACCAACCCGCCCGCCAAGCGTGGTGAGTACTGGTAAACTCCCAATGTGACGACACACGGCATGTAACCGGTCGTTTTATGGGGGAAGCTCTTGTTCAGCAGTGGCCGTTTTTTGACTGTTATGATGATTATCGTCCATATTAATATTATTAAAGCAATATTACGGCTCCTAAAATACTTCATAAATGTCTATCAATCATAAAGCAACTAAATCACAATTCACAGCCATCCCTTTAGGCCTTGTCCAAGTTGCACAAGCACCACACCCGGCTCACCCTTTTCAATATCCAGTCCACCTTAGCTGCCTTCCTCTTTGTCTTAAATCCACAATTATGCTTAGTTTATTGACTAAAATTAAACTTACCAAAGAATGACAAAGGTCAATTAAAAACTACGAACATAATATATGTACACAAGCCACAGGTAATGAATTCGAATTATTTTTGGAAAATTATGGACTTAAATATGTCTGTTTAATTGTTTGAAACATTATAACTATTTTTTATGGTTCCACTGAACTCACGAAAAATGATTATGGAATTAATTTTAAAGTAAGTAGTGTCTACTTGATCACTAATAATCAATTTTTTACTCAGTTTATTTCTGTAAATTTAAAAATAAGGTTTTATTATAATATATATTGGAGGCATTATAAGCGTCCGTAGATAGTACACCAATACCCTGCTCGGCATTGGGCACCAATGCAAAAATGCAAGCCGAGTATTTAGGGCAGTTATTTAGCACGCTCCTAGTCCTGTAGGAATCTAGTACGGAATGGCAGCAGATGACAGTGGCCGTGAGGACATTAAACCCCTTAACTACTTAACAAACAAACACGCCATGACTGTTCTCTCAAGAAACCTCTGAATCATAAGTAACTAAAAGGAAAGAATTTTGGAATCTGACCCAGCATCGCCACATCGTCACTTAGTACCCGGGTTAAGTGGCCGTGAGGACATTAAACCTTAACTACTGACATAGAAGAATGCATAAACCCACCATAAGTGTTCTCTCAAGAAAGCTTTAGATCATAAGTAACTAAAAATTCGATCCAGGATCCCCACAGCGTCACTTAGTACCCGGCGTCCCTTAGTACTTAAGTGACGGAAAATCAGTAACCGGTCTCTTTAATAAAAAATGCTACTGATGACCCATAAATATCTATAACTTGAGAAAGTCCCATTGACACCTGGAATGTGTATCCTACAAACCGGAAAACTAAGCATCATAGAGAACCAAATGGCGCAACACAAATGAAAGCAGCTGTGAAACACCTACTAGGAGCCCGGCATTTAGCGTCCACGGCTGACAACATCTTACATTTATCTGGCAATGAGATGGAAAGTTAAAACCGAGTAGCAATATTTCTACCGCCACAAACGAACAAATTCGTTCTTGGCTGTAACACAGAGTTTGACCATATAATTATGCTTAAATTTAACACAATCTCCTGTGCTCTTAACATCGTGCAATTATACTGCCCAACAAGAGAAGTTAAAGAAGAGGACTCAACTTTAGACGCTATATCAAACAGACAGGTAACTTTGATGATCGGGAATGAAACGCGACAATTGAAGACACTTCTCCTGACCGGTACAACCCAAAAGTAGAATCTAGGCAAATTTCGATTGGGATCAAAGAACGATTGAGGTAAAAGAATATTGAATTTTTGTGTGGATTGTTGCTTCACTATATTGAAGTCCTGTTTTCAACATCTCCCCTGCCGTTTATGTACGTGGATATTACTGGAGTCAGATAGATTATTTTAAAGATTTGCGTATTTCCTCAGAATAATGTCATATGGCGCTCTATTGTGCGGAGCGGCAGCTAATGTAGATTCAATATTTATATTACAGAATTGAGACATCCGCGCCATCTATGATATGGGTCCTTGTGATTCACTTGAAGAGATTTAAAAAAATATTAATATACTGACAGTGCCCTTTACATTTTATGAAAATATTATGTTATGTCTATGTAAAGAGCGATATTCATTGTATAAATACTAGAAATAAACATAAAATTGTTGTTCCTAAATTTAGATTGTCAAAAACCAAAAACTCATTCTTAGGAAACTGTATTCAATTTTATAACAAGATACCTAAACCAATTACTGATCGCACAGATTGGAAGTTTAAAGCATATGTTAAAACAATTCTCATACAAAAATGCCTACTATAAGGTTACGCACTATGTTTACGATGGGGACATAGGGCGTTAGCTATTTTCTGCACATGTGGTTTCCCTGGTAACCAATTATGTGTGAGGTGCTCTTTGTACTGTATAGCTGCTTTATTTATGTTTCAGCAATGTATTGATAAAGTGTATAAAACTACATTTATGTGATGTCTAATAATTTGTGTAACATCGAATTCAATATTGTAACCTCCAGTATTTTAAAAGAGTATCCATGGATGATTTTAAGATAATATCGGGTCTATTCGCGCATAGATTAATAATAAAATAATATTTTAACCAACCTCAACGTTTCGATCAAGTTGTATTGACCGTAGTTACGAGTAGATCGATATTATCTTAAAATCATGAATTCGATTCGCGAAAGTTTGAGAATTACCAGTATCCACGGAGTTTCTTGCCTATAGGATCAGCTAATTCGAACCGTGCAACTTAAATTCTTACATTTCATAAGTGCCAATAATTGGTTTATTTGAAATAAAAATTATTTGACTTGACTTGAGATAAGATTCGATTGCGTTTATCCATTTGGAACACTACTTTCCCTGATAACACGGTTCAAGTTTATGTTTTATCTAGTATCGTAGATGGCACTACTCTTATAATTTCATGTCATAAAAAAGACGCCCTAGAAACTGGTCCTGGCGAATAAACCATCTTTAAAAACAAAATGAAAAAGGAAATTGTGTGACATCAATTTAGAAAATACAGCGGGGGGACGAGAAGTCCTCCATAAAGTGAGAAAAACAACCGGAAGGAAGAAGTGGATATCAGGTGGTACTTAGAATCATATACGCGAAAGCAAAGATATCCTCAGTCAATCTTATGAAGAGATGAGACACGTGCGTGCTTGCCCATCACATTTAGAGAGACAGCCGCAATGATAGTATTTGCCAAGATATTGAGGATATTGCCAGAACATCAACATAAGATGAAAACATCTGATTGTTAAGGCTAAGCTAATGAATTAAACCCAAAGCGTGGGTTACAGAAGACGTTGATGGGAAACTGTTATGGAAATTTGACAAAATTACCGAAAGATTTATGTAATTATATATATAAATATATATGCTTGGTTGCGTTTACAAACACAAATTCCACACACAATACACCCAGACCCGGAACAACTACCTGCAGATCGTACAAATATTTGTTCCGTGCGGGAATCGAACCCACGACCCGGTGCGCAGCAGCCGACTGTATCCGCCACTGCACCAATCGTGCCGTTGTTCAGGTCATACACAAGGATTTTGGCCATATTGCTCGCAAGGATTCAATTAATATTGAAAAGCTAAAAAATAATTTAGCGCCACTCCATCTCCTCCCGTGGATGTCGTTAAAGGTGACTAAGAGACCCAGCGGAATTAACAAAAGCATCATTTCAATGGAATAGTAACCATACTGCGCTCATCAACTCAACCAGTACTGGAAAATTCCCCCCCCAAAATGTTGACACAATTACCTATGGAGATATATGGGAGAGGCCTTTGGTTAGCAGTGGATGTTCTTTGGGTGATATTATGACGACGAAACAACTATTGACGCAATAGTTTAAAATTATTATTTATCTTCTACGGAACCATTGTTTACAGTTTGTTTTTTACTTCAAATTTTAAACTAAGACCATCCGCGTTTATTATGTATAAATACAAGTTGCTTCCCGTAAAGACTACATTAGATCAGCAACACATACAGAAAACAGCAGAAAAATGTTGAGAATAAACATAATAATATTGACCGGTGCTATCTTCGCTTTCTGCGAATCAGCTGCAATTCGTAAGTTTCATTTTTACTAGAACTATAAACAGTGCAGAATATAAGTGCAAATATTAGGTTTTAAAGATAATGCTTAATGTTTGAAATAACATTCTTAATTGCAAACTGTTTGTGTTAAGGGATACTAAATAGTTAATGCTTAAGTTAGAATTTTTCTTACGTGAAAAACTTCTCCTCGCCAATATTAGCAGAGGGACTTGTTGGTAATAACGGTAGAGGTCATTTGGATGACGATTTTCTACAGTTGATGCTTCTAGGGTGATGATGATGGACGCCTTCGGTATGATTATAATATTTTTTCTTGCGTTACAGTGGACAAAATTAATAAAAAATGTGTACTGAGTGACGATGATTGTATGAGGATTTTATCTAAAAGCATAACATTAGAAGTAGCAGATAATGGCATTCCGGACATGGATATACCCAAGATAGACCCATATGTGGTAAAAAAATTGGAAATGGTTGCCTTTGGTATGATCAAACATACAACAACCGATGGAACTGTCAAAGGTTTCAAGAGCTGTAACACTACTAGTTACAAGTAAGTATTGAAAATTTGAGGTGCACATAGCCAGTTGTGTTTACTGGTAAGTGTCTTCGTGCTCCCATGTTCTGTGCGCTGAATGGCACATAAAATCATCAATCCCGGTTATTTTGATTAGACGGCAGTCGTTAAGGCATTTATTTCGACGGCAACAACTCCGACACAAGGTGGGCCACTAACCAAAAGAAAATATATTAGGAAATACTTTTTATTTAAAACCAGTTTTCAGTAAACCATTGGCCCAAATAACACAAAGTTAGGTAGAGTAGGTAAGATAGAGTGACGATAGGTTGAGATAGCCATGGTAAAATTATTTATTTTATTTTATTACATTATCAATTAAAAATACAATTCAAGTTTGTCAAATACAAAAAAGCACCTCTTAAACCTCTTGGGTTTGTGTGCGGCACTTACAATTCAATATCGTAACAGCGTATATAAAACATGTAGCTTGTCACTTATGTTAATAACAACAATATAAATGTATTTCATTGTGGTGTTTGATACACCTTATACTACATAAATGAAGTTTAGACAGTGTTATGATGACATCTGCATGAATTATAATTCGGATAGGAAATATGCTTTTAATTCGTGTTTTATATTTTTATCGGTGATAATATACGTAATATTATCACCGATAAAAAATGGCGGAAGGTAAAGAATTAATGAGTCGTGGAATCAAATAAGCACACGTTCGCTCGCCGTAGCAATTTTTTGCCGGTGTAGTTAGAAGTTTGTTTTCTGTGACTTAACGTGTAAACACAGAATGATTTATTTCTTTCTGTAGTTGCTTGTTGAAAAATTGTTCTTTTAAGAGGCTGAATTTGATCTTATCATGTATAGGAAGGGTTTTGCAGTACTTAAAGAACTCAGAATCGTCTACAAAATTGGACTTGATTTTCGGCAAAACTATTAATTTTAATATCCGGAGTTGTCATTTATATAATTAGTCCAGGTAGGTCGTATTGGTCCGACAATCCGTCAAGTCAAGTCAAGTCCGAAGCTACAACTAAATCAAACACTGCTTTATACAATTGGAGTTTAGTTTTATAAGGTATCTGTTTTTTTATTATGTAAAATTTTGCTAAGATAGCACGTAAATTGTCGCATACTCGCAAAATATGTGGGCCCAAATTAAATTTATTATTAGGGTGCATTCCTTAGATACTAGAAGTATCTATAGCTATAAGTAGCGAGTGGGGCTTGAAGAAACATTCTTAAAGTATCTTTTTGGCTTTGCTCTTTTGTAATTTATTTCTAATTCGTATAAAACAAAGTCACTATCTGCCACTCTGTTTCTCCGCTTACTTCTTCTTAACTACGCTACGGGTTTTACTGATAGAACAAGTAATAAACGAGGAAGGGTTGTGTATACGATTTGTAAATATTTTGCACAAAATGGCTGAACTATTACGGTGTTTTATCAAATAAAACTGTTTTAGTACGCCTTGCATCAAAATAATGCAGAAGAAAATTATAGGTCTTAAAAAGGCTTACAAAAAAGTCAGAAATAGCATGTGTCTATCTTTTTTTTTTATTGGTGCCCATTGGGTGTTCTTCATGAACTACTAAGGTATATTCAAAAAAACTACTTATATCTATTACACATTAGTAATAACGATACTACTTTCTTGCGCACTCCTCATTTTCTTTATTAGTAAATGCACCCGTGCTAGTTTAATTAAATATGTATAAGTATGTTGCAGACAAATATATTGGGATTTTTCAGTAGATTTCTAGTATAATCTAGAAGGGCCAATCACATTGTGATGTGACACCGTCATTAAAAATTGCCAAGAATGTCTCGATTGTATTGATATGTTACTTTTATGTTTCAGGACTGATATTGTAAATAACCGTACTGCAATAGTACTTGTTTGTGACCTACTGGCCATCGAAGGGCAGTACAAGATTGAACCAACTCCAACCCTGTTGGCATTTTTAGGCGGCATTAAAATTCATGGCGAAGGACACGGAAGTATTGTTATTGGTAATTATTGTTTTTTTTTTAACGTTGCCCCACATTAGGACTTTTCCTGTGTCGTGGGTGCGTTTACAAACACAAATTCCACACACAATACACCCAGACCCGGAACAACTACCTGCAGATCGTACAAATATTTGTTCCGTGCGGGAATCGAACCCACAACCCGGTGCGCAGCAGCCGACTGTATCAGCCAACCAGACCGAAAAAACCAAAGGACTGGTCCATTTGCTTTTTCTACTGTTCAATGTTTTGTGTTAGTGTTGCGTGACAACTAACAAACCGAAAATGATCCACTTATTTTTTTCACCTTGTAAAACTATTTTTCAGAGAACCTACAACTGGAGCTGGATATCCCCTTCGAAGTTATAAAGCTTGATGATAGTGAACTCCATTTTAATCTAAAACCCCATGAGTCCACTTATACGTTTAAAATTTTGGGCAATGCGTCAATTACTGCTGATAGCCTTTTCGTGGGAAAACAAGACATTAGTAAGTATTGTCATTCAATGTCGAGTAAATAATTTGACTATTACATGGATACTGCCTGGGTTGATACGCCCTGTCTATTTCCACTTTAGCCTCGGTAACCATTTCCACCGTGTGGCGTCGGCTACGAATAGCACCAACCCATCTCATCCCGTGGGTGTCGTAAAAGGCGACTAAGGGATTCATATTAGCCGGAGGATGGGCAGCAGCGTCCTTCGAATACATTAACAACTCAACTGCGATCGCCAGCCCGCCTGCCAAGCGTGGCGATTTTGGCGAAACCCCTCAATGAGTACACAACATACCGATGTCGGTCGTTGTGGTGATTTTTGAGGGAGGCCTGTGTCGGACTTTATTAGGCCGAAATGCTGAACCACACATCAAAAAATATTTTCGAATTTGAATCGAAATACCATAGATATCTATATTTATATGTTTACCTTAACATTATTCTTTTGTCCAGGTACTGTGGCGATTAATATCTTCAACGAGAACTGGGAGTTCATCTCTAAAGCTTTAGGACAGAACATCCTAGACAAAGCAATGGAGGTGTTTTTTAATTACGCAAATAAATTCTTCAGCATCGTTCCGGTTAAAGACATTGTCATTAATGATTCACAACCATATTGTTAAGACGCCATATTTAAATTAAAAGAAAAAAGAACTAAAACATAATCTTTATCAATATTTTAAAGGTTCTGTATTTTCTGTGATTATCGGTAGATTGTTCCAGTCTGTTATGGTAGGTGTAATCATCAGATCTGTTTTTCTAAAGGTTCAACACGATCAGGCATCAAAATCTCTTTATTCAATTACAAAAAATAAATTACTATGATTTGCTTATAACAATGCATAAATTTCAATAACATCGAATTACCCGAATTGCCATAACTATCGCATTGCTAATGTTATTAATATTACTACAAATCCTATACATCTTAATCCTAATCCGAAACCTATATCAATATGTAATGTATTAAAAAAACATGAATAAGTTTTCTATCAGATTAATTTATTTTTAGGTTGTACAATTCAACGTACCTTCTTGTACCATAAATAAATCAAAATCATAAAAATGTGTCGTTTCTGTTGTAATATTTAATTTTAATTACATTTAATTCCGGTTATATAACCTGCATTTGGCATTATATACTATTTATTTTTAAATTTTCAATACGGTGGCTGTTTTTTTATCTGGAGGAAGGCCTCACGGGGAAGTCCTCATGGACATCTACTAACCTAGAGGAGGCGGAGGGCGCGGGCATGCGGGTCTCTTACATGCTATTTAAAGTGCCTGTAAATACGGCACTTATGAGTAGTTGAGACTTGAGTTGCCGCGTTCTAAGATGTAAACTTCCTATACGGAAGAACAGGCAAGAAACTCCGTGGTTACTCTTTTAAATCATAATATGTATGTATATTTATGAGAACACTGTTTTTGAAATCAATTTCACACTGGTAGTACATTATTCTCACATAACTTTATGCTACTATATTGCAATGTATGTAACATTTTAAAATTATTTTAAAAGAGTGACTATGGAGTTTCTTGCCGGTTCTTCTCCATAAGACCAACTTCTTGGAACCGTGCAACTACATTCTGACTATTCATAAGCGCCCGTAAATGGTTTATATGAATAAAAATCTTTTGAATTTGAATTTGAATTTGACTATTTGATGATAATGTAGGAGAAAATTAAACGTCTTGAAAAGTAAACTGTTTACTTTTAGAATGATTGAAGTTTGCAAAATAACGTTACAGATCATACAAGATTGGCATACTGGTTGACTATTTTGATACATGTTTTTTATTGATGTGTGGCCAATTAATGCAAAGAGGACTTAATCCTGGATTCAATACCACAGGCGTCAAAGCTTTATGCCTAGAAAAAAAAACAATTGGGCCCTGTGGAAATTCTTCATGAACTTCCTCCGCCCCGGGAAAGGAAGGAGAAGGAAGGAAAGGGTATACCGGGCTCCTACCGGCTAAAACCATTGGGGCGGTCATCTTCGGCACCAAAGGGGGGCTCCAGGTCCTCGTATGATCACACAGAGCCGCCCACTGGTGCCACACATCTCTGAGAGGGTGACTGTAAAGCGGTCACGCCCCCGAGGGGATTGTATAGTATCCCCCGAAGCGTCCCTGTGCGCTGTGCTATGCGCACACGACAGCGAGTAACCACATGTGCGCCACCGTCTTCTCGTGGGTCACTTGGTGTGGGCACCCAGATTCCCCAATCTACGCACCCGCGAACCCAGAGGCCCTCCGACCTATAGTGACAGCGGGTTTCAGGGGTATGGGAATTAGGCACCAGGGCGGTTGTACCCCGGCGCCATCTCCTCCATCTTCGAGCAGGAATGGCCTTCTCCCGGTCCCTTGTGCAGGTACGCACCGAAACAGCCGCGCCCGGTGAGTACCCGCGTCAGGCGGTAGGTGACGCGCTCGCTCCTTCTGAGCCAGGCTCCAAAGAGCGGCAGGACAGCCTCCATGACGCGCTTGGTCGCAAACTGCATCCGCAGGTGGTGACGCCACTTTCCAAGTGCGCACCGCCGAGCTAGCCACCTCAGCCTGTCCAACGCAACTGGAGGCGCATCTTTGCCGCTCTGGCGGGAACGTGTCTGATCGTAGCCCCACGCATCCATCTCCGCCAGGATGTCGAAAGACGGAAATCACGCCAGGAGAATTGCTGCCTTGTAGGACACTGTTTGGTATACTCGTGCGATCCGGATAGCCACTCTGCGCTGCAGACCGTGAATTTTGGTTCTGTAGCGCTGGGCGCCTGACAGTCGAGCTGACCATATAGATACCCCATAGAGGGCCACGGACCACATGACCCCACCCGTAGAGACAGCGAACTTCCTCACATGGTCCCCCGAGATTGGGCAGCAGCCGGTGTAGTGCACCCACTACCCTTTCGCCTCGGGGGACGAGGCGCTGGAAGTACTTTTCGAATCCCCAACGACTGTCCAGCGTGAGCCCCAGGTATTTATATTATGTACCGGCCCACCCCGATTCGCGCATCACCAACGCGTATCCACGAACTGGGTGGTTCTCTGCTCCACGGCAGTTTGTGGAACCATAGCGCTTTGGTTTTTTGAGGCGATATCCGCATACCCAGAGCGTGGATTTTGCCCGCGACAATTTCCACCGCTTGCTCCGCAAGCCGGATGGTTCCCTCGTGGGACTCCCCGCTGGCCCACACCAGAGTGTCGTCAGCGTAACAGACTAAGCTGACGCCAGCACGGCGAACGACACGCAGGACCACGTCGTAGACGAGGTTTCATAAGAGGGGGCCGAGAGTTGCCCCTGCGGTAACCCGCACGTAATCTCCCTCCGCTTTACGCTACCATCCCTGCCCGCGTAGCGAAAATGCCTATCAAGCAGATAAGCCCCTATGATACCCTACATGTAGGGCAGACACCGATGATGGACTAGTGTCGCCCTAATAGTGCCCCACGGGATGGAGTTGAAGGCGTTGACGATGTCCAGACTGACCACTAACGCCACTCCACCCTGCCGGGATACTGACTGTTCCGACAGCGAGCGGACGCGAAGAACCGCGTCGATGCTGAACTGCCGTTGCTAGAAACCATAATGATTTTCGGCCAGGTCAGGACCCACTCGCAACCAGTGGCCAACGAGTGTACAGGTCATTATTCTATCGAATAGCTTGGAAGCCTCGTCGAGCAGGCAAATGGAATGCTATGCAGAGGGAGACTCTGCAGCCCTTCCTTCCTTCTTCAAGAGAGCCAATCCGGCTTCCTTCCAACCAGAAGGGAAAACGCTACTACGGAGGCAACTGGTGAACAACCGCCTGAAGCGGTCAGTCTTGCATTATCATTCCCCTCGGCCCGTCCCGACGGTTGCCCCTAGCTCTATAGTGAGCGTGAAGTCCCACAGGAGGAGCACTGGACGAGGCGGGCAATTACAGTGAATGCTGCGCGCCACCTCATCTAAGTATCACTCCAAATCAGCGAAAGACACGTTTTGGGAGAGATAGCAGCCTACTACTTCCAGAGGTCCCCACTCTACTACTACATAGCAGCAGGGCTTTGTCCAACAGGGAGCAGGGCGGCTCACTTACGGCTCCAGATCAATATATAGCGACGGAGTACCTGGCGCCCCCGAATCAGCGAGGGCATTCCTGGACGCCGTAGGGCTCCACCACGACTGCCAAGGCAACCGACGACTTCGCAACAGTATGCAGCAACATATTCTGCGCGTTGCGGCAGTGATTTTAGTTGCCCTGGAGGACCCTTAATTAGCCTCTATCGCCTCCGGTGAGCCAGAGCGTGCGATCGGTGCTGACAGCGCAGACGTCATCAGCCACCCGGCTGAAGCAAGGGGCTGGTTTTCCCCTCCTGCTCTTCTGGGCTGCACAAGATTTGCAGCCCAATCTGTGTTCGGCCGGAAGGCCAATGTCCGCACACAGAAGGCAGTATTTTGAATGCGCCTGGCATTCTCGAATTGTGTGACCCTGGTCGCAACAGCCGAAGCACTAATCACTCCGGTTAACCCCCCCATGTGTGGTGCACTGGAGGCGCACATGCCCGGGTTCGAGGCATCGGAAGCACTGTATTGGCCTTTGAGAACGTAGGTCCATGTTTTCTCTTTCCAGTCTCTATATTTATACCAGTAGCAGTGCACTGGACCACTTCGTCCACTACAGCCTGCACCATCCGCATGGTCATTCGGAGGCTGCAGGCAAATGCCCATGACCACCCACGACACAGGAGAAATCCTAGTGTGGGGCAGTGTTTATTAAAAAAGAAAGAAATGGAGACCGCGCACCGGAAAACGCGTAACGTTGGGCGACCTCCAATGAGGTGGACAGACGATCTGGTGAAGGTCACTAGGAGTCGTTGGATGAGAGCGACGTGCCTTTGTTCAGCAGTGGACGTCCTCTGGCTGATATGATGATGATGAATACCATGCTGTTAAATTATTAACCTGTTTACCAAACGAATTAAAACAATATTTAAATAAAAATCATTTATTTAGAACAAACTTAGATTCTACCTGTTGAAGCAGTGTGTTTATTCCATTGATGAGTTTGTTTCCATGGATGCCGAAAATTGAATTAACAATAATCATTAATTACAGTTTTAAAATATAATTTTTAATTTTCACTGGTATGTATACTAATATATGTCATCCTGTAAATTGTTAGTTTTACATAGAGTTATATACCTCTAAGCTGTAAATGCAGATAATTACTGAGCTTTGGATTAATTATCGAGCATCAGAATTTATTTTTATTAAATTTTGTGATAATGTGTATTGTAGATATATATTATCTACAGATTTATGATTTCCTAACTTTCGAACACTTTGCAGCATGCGTGGAAAAGTTATTAATTTTATCTACCGTACAATGCTATACAAAAATTGTTTCGATGCACGCAGTAATCATTCACAGTTGCTAGATGTTTTCCAGTGAGGTTTTAAGTTTGAGACTTTGATATTTAAATATCAGGGTTCCAAACTGGCAGCACCTGCCAACCATCGTCTCTATTAAAATTAGGGTAATTTTTTATTTCAATAGTCTCACGAAGCATTCTCGGTAAATATCGGTTTTCTTTCGCGAAGATTTGAGGTTGATCAAAACGTAGAAAAGGGTTTGGTTTGTCTAAAGCATGTTCTCACATTGCAGACTTTGTGGAGCGTCAGTTTTTGGCTATACTACGCTTTGTTTGCCCTATGAAAACCCATAATAATTGTCTATCATGTAGACCCCTGCATCTTGCAAATAAATGTGACACCTCACTGGTTTGAGAAGTAGGCTGATCTTCTTAGATCTCTCGTCGTCAAAAAATTTAAAGCTGAAAATTACGACACTATTCACAAAAAATAACTGCAAATCTCTCCGGTCCAAACAGCTCATTCGTAGAATGCATTACTAGTAACAATAAGGCGTACTCAGTCACTGCCAGCCTTTCAAAGGCTCGTAAAAGATCATTACTTGTCGCTTAAAATTCTGCTAATCCTGTCCAAAGGTTGGAAGAGATTACTGATAGCAGTAAGGCTGCTTAAGTACTGTTTATCGTTAGTTATGCAGGCTATAATTGAAAGCATATTTTAAGCGTGGCGATTATGCAAGCGTGGCGATTATGGCAAAACCCCCCAATGAGCCCACAACACATCCATATCGGTCGTTGTGGACATCTTTGGGGGAGGCCTGTGTCCAGCAGTGGACTTCATTCGGCCGTAATGATGATATTTTAAAACACATATCAGCCCGTTAACATCAACTGCTGAACAGAGCCTTTCATTGATTACTACAATGAGCAGTCATAGGGGATATTTCTAAAATCCACACAATTGCTTGGCGGATTATTGATCACGGTACGATGTTATTAGCACATGAGAAGATGCTGCTGCATATCTTATTGATACAACCCTTAGTCGCCTTTTACGACAACCATGGTTAAGTTGATAACTTTTCTTCACAGGGAAGCACATAGAACTAAAAAAATGTTATATGTCTACGATTTACTTAAAAGAAGCTTACGAATTATGTACGTCCTTAAAGGCATCAAACTATAAAAATGAACAAGATTGGAATCATTGGACCAAAGTTACAGGTAACGGATCATAAACTTTTATTTTATATAGCAACATTATTGCATGTAAAATATTACAAGAAAAGATATATTTCTGCGAAAACAATAAATATGTTTATGACTTATATCTATGTCATCATATCAGGCAAAAGACGTCCACTGCCAAAAAACCAGACAAGTGCGAGTTGAAGTCACATGGAGAGAGCTCCGTACGATGAATATGTTTTCTAGCATGTTTTTTTAATATAACCCAAATGTATGTAGTATGTATTGTACCGGATTGTTGAGGAAAATTGTTGAATATATTGTCTATTGTTGAATTCCTTCTTGTCCCAACAACAAACTTAAAATTGTAGTTGAAAGGCACATTTCAACTGCAAATTTAAGTTTGTACATATAATAATAAAAGATGTATCGTGTTATTTTAAGACCACGGACTTCTTAAAGGTTTCCCTGTAATCTATAAGTAAAGAACTATTTTCTGTTATTATTATTTCAAAATTTTAGGCTCAGTCGTTTCGGAGATAATGGCTTCTCTTCTTCTTGACTTAAATAACATTGTTCATCATCAATCCATCTACAAATCTATTTTCTTAAATGACTTTAAAACTATTAAAAAAGAGTTATTAAAACAATTTAGTTCCTTATAACAGGAAGATCCTTGTATTTAATATGTTCCATGGTGCAATTTGAATTTTTTTTTTTAATCTTGCCCCCAAACGTGACCCCCATATTCAAAATTAATTTATTTACGTTACACGTCCGTATTTGTGTTGTAGAAATTCACATGTGTACCAAATTGCAACTTAATCGCTCCAGTAGATTCGGAGCAAAATTGGCTAGGACAGACGGACAGACAGACACACGAGTGATCTTAAAAGGATTCCACCGTTTTCTTCATTCGTACGCATGGAACCCCTAAAAAGGCCTCACTCATAGATTTCCACAATGTTGTCATCATTTTGAGGGGAAAGGTTAGATGAGCGTCCGTAGTCGCCATGTCTACGCTGGGAAAAGCAAATTAAGTGATTATTGTTGGGGCAGTGGCAAAGCCATTGGCTTTCTGCGGTAGGTGCCACGGATTCGATGTCTGCACAGAACAAAATATATTTGTATGATCTACAGATAGTTTTTTCGGGTTGGGGTTCTTTGTGCATGTGAGATTTATGTCTGTAAACTGTATCCATAATCCAAGAGAAACAATAAAATGAGGGTACGATTTAAAAAAAATCCTGTTCCAAGAGCATGCGTTTACTTTTTTATAATAGACCTCGTGTGCTGCTTGGGGAGCTGTAGCGGGCTGAAATAGACAATTTAGCTAAGCCAAAAAGGGCCTCCAGGCAAGCGGTCACCAATGCCCTTAAGACTCCTCCTGCAATTGACCTCCTCTAGACTCGCAACTCCGCACCCGGCTCGGATGGCATTCTGGGTCATGCGTGGATGCATGCACTTTCTTGGGGACTGCTAGTAACTCTTGTCCAAGTGCTGCATCTATTGCAGCGTGTTCCCGTCCAGCTGGAAGGAAGCTGGATTGGTTCACTTGAAGCAGAAAAGAAGGGCCGCCGAGTCTCCTTCTGCGTACCGGACGGCATTTGCCTGTTCGACGAGGCTTCAAAGCTTTTCGATAGAATAATTACTCGAATAAACGTTAAGCACCTGTCACAAGGTGGTCTCAACCTGGCCGACAGCCAGTATGGATTCCGGCAGTAGCAGTCCACTATCGACGCAATTCTTTGCATCCGCTCACTGTTGCAGCAGGCAGTGACCTTTTTTTTATTGATCTGGTGAAAATACATTATGTACTTGCTCCGCCCGGGAACGGGCAGAGGGGCATACCATGCTGCTACTGGCTAAAACCACCAGATTAGTCATCTTCGGCACCGAAGGGAGGCTGCAGGAGCCATCTAGAGCTATAAATTGGTGTCACGCCTTTAGAGGCACATCTCGGAGGGGATAACGGTTTTTATTTTGTTTTTTTTGTTTTTGTAGTAGTGTAATGTAGTTGCATGGTTCCAAGAAATTGGTCCTATAGAAAAGAACTGGCAAGAAACACCATAGACACTCTTTTAAAATAAATTAAAAATGTTACATAGATTGCAGTTATAATAGAATTAAGTTATATGAAAATAATGTTCTGCTAGTGTGAAATAGATGAAGTAAAATAATAATTATGTATCATTAAATAAGATTGTTGTATGGCAGTAAGGACAGA
Organism: Diloba caeruleocephala; assembly: GCA_947459985.1. Taxonomy (NCBI): domain Eukaryota; kingdom Metazoa; phylum Arthropoda; class Insecta; order Lepidoptera; family Noctuidae; genus Diloba; species Diloba caeruleocephala. The sequence goes on from OX381615.1 coordinate 18,355,629, forward strand.
CCAGTCTCACATGACGGCGGCATGCATCGCATGCATCGGCGTCTTGTATTAAAGTTATGCCGATCACATTTTTTTGTAAAAAGATGTATGTTTTTCCTAACGTACATTAAATTTTCATAATTATACTGACAAGGCACTGTCATAATGTTAACGTTTTTAACCGTTTTCGACATCAGTGCACACGGTACTCACACAATAGCGGGACTCCCAATCGTTACCTTGAAATGATTGAATGCATAAATGCAACGAACACGCACCTTCTGCTGAAATAGTTGGATATTACCTGTTCACTTGTATACCTATTCTGGTAAAGAAAATGTTTGTGTACTAATGTTGAGCTAAAAATTTCTTACCTAGATTTTGAAGTTGATTTCGTTTTTCAAATTGACCTTAATTGCGACGATTTTTTCTTTTTTGCTTCTTCCTTTCTTCTTCTTGCTAATGAAGGATATATAAAAAGTAAAGTGACTTTTCGGAAAATCACTTTCTCATAATTTGAAACTCTTTCCAATTGCAGATTCATCATATCAGCCACAGGACGTCCACTGCTGAACAAAGGCCTCCCCCTTAGATTTCCACAACGAGCGTTCACATGCCGCTCTCGTCCAACGACTCCCAGTGACCTTCACCAGATCGTCTGTCCACCTCGTTGGAGGTCGTCCCACGCTGCGTTTTCCGGTGCGCGGTCTCCATTCGAGAACCTTTGTGCCCCAACGGCCATCAGTTCTACGAGCAATGTGCAATTGCAGATTATCGATATAATATCTAATCTAAAAGAAATGATATAAGATGATCTAAATATGCAAGACTTCGTTTTAACAAACTTTTTTTCAGTGTATCAAAGTAAGTATTACGCAGATAATAAAAGTTGCTCTTATTAAAGCTAATTTCAATATCAATATAAAAGACAGTAACTATTCAGAACCAAGAGCTGCAATAACATGTTGGGTTTAAGGTTTGCATGTTGCACAATTAACAGCGGTAATAGGTCACTATGTACAACCACTACGGTAACCCGTTTCGCTTAGTTGCCTTACAACTTACGCAACATTTGAGTAGGTAGCAACCGGTACGCGATGTTTTTCTTTAGATTTCGTCTGGAAATTTATGGATGTAACTTTTAATTTTTAATATTCAAGTTTAGATCTTAGGATAATTTTTTTGACTTACGGCCGAAATTAATAATCAATCTAATCCAAAATCGATAGATTTAAGATTTTGAAATTGATCACGATGATCTTCAACCCCAAAGCTCTATTTATTAATTATGACAATAACTATAACGTCGCTCCTTTTGCATACTGGTGGTGTATCATCATGTTTTTGCTTATACTTTAATGTGAATATTTAAAAAAAATCTAGTAGATTACAAGATCACATCTTCCTATGGGCTCGCGGATTCAGATCAGAGATAAATATATATTATAACATAAAAATATAGTACCCAAATAAGGCATCTCAAACTTGGAGAATATTTTTAGGTGTAGTTACGTTCAACGGAATGTAGGTAATAACATGTCTCTGGCTAACAATCTATCGACATTAAAAACTGTACTCAAACAATTGTAAAAACCCAACGAAATTACTAAGTACACAAACTTAACACCACGACCTTCGTACTTGAACCGACTCTTTCCAAAACAGCATAGCCGGCCAATCGCGGTGCAATATCCCAGAATACGATCGCAAGCGCACGCAGTCCAGCGCATTCACGTCGCGAACATTTTGTGGAACGGATTAGTAAGCAACGTTCCGTGAAAATCAGGCTTCACATTGGCAAAGAGCTAGCTGAATTTATGCAACTATAATAAGAAAGAACTTGTTTCAATTTACATGCAAACCGCGAAGCCACTAGGGTCACCTCAGTCACTGAGTGCGTTCCAGGTTTTTGGTCTGAGTTCGTTGTTTACGCAGTTCAATGGAGTGTTTTACAATGTTGGATTGTAGATACGTTTTGGTTTTCACTTTGCTGTTGGCGGCGTCTTTCGTCAGTGACTGCTCAGCGAAGTTTGCACGTGAGTTCTTATTGTTTGTTTTGCAATGTTTGTAAACCTAGCTGTGGTTTTGTTTATTTGTGGTTTGTGACTTTGCTTGATTTGTTGGAGATAAATTAGTATTAGGGCTTAGGTTTGTCTTAAATGTTTGGCAGCGAAATACATACAAAATAATAAACGTTTTAGTGCCTTAATCAGAAAACAATTACAGCAAACAGTTTATATTTTAAGATTAGCAGCGCGCCCTGCCGTGTTACATCTTTTGACTACAGTGTTTAGCACTAGAAGATATCTAAAAGAGCTAACTTGAAATTAAGCTTAATTATACAAAAAAAGAAAGAAAAGGTTTAGATTTCCATTGTTCATTCACAGCAACACCAACAGTTTGATTGTATAATAAACTTGAGTTATATTAAACCAATTTTATAAGTGTTCCTTGCTGAAAATCCCAAAGGGTGGCAAATCTTTCAATTCAGATGGCACAATCTTTGTTTGCATTTTAATTGAAGCAACAGATTTTGCAACTATAAACGAAGGAACGATTTGTATCAATAAAGCGGTTTTGTAGGGTCTCGAGAATTCACCTAAAGCCTCGCCCAGCATTTTCCTGACAAATTTTTGATATACTTAATATCATCTTGAAACCTTTTCACTGCAGGTCATGGGTATCCTCATATACACTTTTATATTGCTCAGCTGTCAAAGCACATTTATTGTGTCACGCAGTTTGGAATACTGATGGCAGAGCATAATAGTGCGCTGCTATTACTACCCAGTTCTTGACACGATATCTTGGTCAGGTGGACCAAGATATCGTGTCTATTATCCATTTGGTGTAGGGATCAAAAACGTAGCACAACTCCATCTCCTCCCGTGGAGGGTGTAAAAGGCAACTAAAGGAATTCCTTAGAGGGATGGGCAGCAGTGTCCGTTTTGTCGAACAGCAACCATTATGTGCCCACCGAACCGCGTGCCAAGCGTGGTGAGTACTATCGAATTCCTCACAAAATTACGACACACGGCATGAAACTAGTCGTGTATGAGGGATGCTCTTGCATAGCAGTGAACGTCTTTTGGCTGATATGATGATGATGATCTTCATTATTCTAAAAGCATTTCATCGAATATCCTTACGAACAAGCATTATCTCGTCGAAACTGAGAATAAAACTGCAGGAAATTGTAGTATTTAGTAAGTACTTCCCTCAACGCTGTCCCCAATCTGATTAGTCGGTGTAATATTTTATTTAAACCTTGAAACACCTTCATTACAAAGCCTCCCACATGTTTAAATATTGAGTAAGGGATAACCATCTCCTTCCGCTCCTTCGAGAGCGTCATGCTCCAAAAGGAGACTGCAGAACGGGATCGAGAGACGGCCGATCCCGCACCGAGTAGGAAAAGACGGCGCTGGGGTAACAACCACCCCGGCTCCCAGGTCCACCACGCCTGAGCCCCCTGCCGTCGCTACATGGTTTCGAGCCTCGGGAGTAGCGGGCGCGCAGATTGGGGAGTCTCATACCGAGCTACTCCCAGAAAGACGGGGGCGTGAACGTAGTCACGTGCCACCGTGTGCGTAGCATAGCGCACAGCGAGGCTTGGGGGGATCCTTTACCTTCCTCCCCGAGAAGTGTCTGCGGGGCAACCTGCTTACAGTCGCCTTTCCTCCACTAGAAGGAGTGATAGCTTTACAGGCATCCCCTCCGAGATGTGCCTAAAGGCAACATCGGCGGCTCTAGTGTGATTTTACGAGGACCTGGAGCCCCCCTCCTCGGTGCCAAAGATGACCACTCCGGTGATTTTAGCCATTAGGAGTCCGTCATGGAGGCAAAAGAAGTTCATATAGAATATCCAGTATGGTCAATAAAAAAAATAAAAAAAGATGTTTTATTGTAAAGATCCGAAACTCAAAGAAAAGTTATTGTATTTTGAATGCGGGTTTAAATGTATTATAGCAGAAAAAAGACTAGAACCTACGCAGTGTAGACTGTCACTGTCATGACTGATACTATAAGATTTGGTGATTACATTAATTGGCTATACTTAATGTACACTAGTGCCGTAGGCATTTTCTGCCAGACGACCTTTGGGTGATGCAGAGAACAATAAGGTAGATGCACCAACAAAATATGAATATGCACAAACAAAATATGAGACTGCGCCGGTTGTTACCCCGGCGCCGTCTCCTCCTTTTTCGAGCGGGATCTGCCTTATCCCGCTCTGCGGTCTCCTTCTGGAGCATTACGCTCTCATAGAAGGAGACCACTGCATTCCAGTTTTCGTGCTCTGCCAACATAGCCGACACTACTGCTGGCAGAGAGAGATCTTGCCCGATCCAATCGACCCGGACCCGCGGCTCAGTGTCTCACGCTGGGCACGCCTCGAACGTGTGCTGTGCGGTATCCTGGTCGCTATCACAATGGTGGCATTATGCCGTGGCCGCCCGTCCTATCCCATACAGGTACGCACCGAAACAACCGTGCCTGGTGAGCAACTGCGTCAGGTGATAGGTGACGCGCTCGCTCCTTCTGAGCCAGACTCCAAAGAACGGCCTCCACGACGCGCTTGGTCGCAAATTGCAGGCGGCGATGCCACTTTCCAAGTGCGCGTCGCCGAGCTAGCCGCCTGAGCCTGTCCAAACGCGTGCATTGCCGCCGCTCTGGCGGAGGGAGCGTGTCTGTTTTTCCAGATAGATATGTTAGTCATTGTTAAATGTTTGATAGCAGCACCCAAGAATCAGGATCCTGCTCCATCACGACAGCACTCCAGTTAACTCCGCCAAACAGACAAGCAAATATTTGCCTATGGAAAGTGTAGAATTAGTCAGTCATCCTCCTTATAGTCCCGACCTGGCCCCTTGCGACTTTTATTTATTGCCCAAAATAAAAGATATACGTAAAAGAGTAGAGCGAAAGTGAGATATGAAAAAACTGAAATAAATATTATAGACTGTAAAAACATGCATAAACTATTGATTTTAGTCGGATGTTTATACTTCGGACCAAAATAAACATAGTATGCACTCATGCCCCAAAAGCCAAATAATGTGATTATAGCGACGTAAAAGTTTTGATTCACACTACATTATATATACTACTAGAAAAGTATCACATCTAAATTGTAGTTGAATCAGCTCTCACTTTCTCTTGAAATGACCTTGACTAAATTGCATCTTTTTACTTGACTGAACGAACTAGGTAAGTGTTGACATTTTTAATGTCACCCGGTGGTAATACTTCGTCCCGTGGACGGGCGGCTATCTCAGGCTCCTACCGGCAAAACCCAAAATCTCGACTACAATATCACACTAGAGCCGCTTGGTGTTTTAGGTACATCTCGAATGGGATGACTGTAAAGCGGTCACCGCCGCTAGTGGAGAGCAGGCCATTGTACAGAGGCGACCCCTCTAAGCACATGTTGAGAGGGGCCATAAAAATCCCCCGGATGCCGCAACGGCCGTCCAGGGTGAGCCCCAGTTACTGTGCCAGCTGACCCTAATTTGCAAGTCGCCAACGCGTATCCACGGACTGGGTGATTCTCTACTCCACAGCAGTGTATGGAACTATATCACCTCAGTTTTGTAAGGAGCTATCCACAGACCTAGACGCCACCGCGGAGAACAACACGCAGGCCGAAATCATAGGCTAGGTTCCATAAGAAGGGCCACGATCTGATCCCTGCAAAACCCCGTACAATATCTCCAAACACTTTACGCTACCGTCAGATAAGTGATGACCGATGATGACTGATTCGTTGAAATTATCAAGTCTCTGGGTCACTTATAATAAAACACTTTTAAACGGATTCTATCGCGTATATTTTAGATTTTTGTTTTTCCTGACGTTTCGAACACTTTGGAGGGTTTGTGGTCGCAGGATGACTCAGGTGACAGGCGTCGTTACAGATTTAAAAAAGTTATTTTATTTTATCTTCCGTACAATTATAATCAAAAATTAATTCGATGCACGCAGTAATCACTCACAGTGTCTTGATGTTTTTTAGTGTGGTATTTGGTTTGGGACTTTATTATTTTAATAACAGGATTCCAAACTGGTGGTACCTGCCAGCCATCTTCTCTACTAAAATTAGGATGTATTTAATTTCAATAGCCTCACGAAACATTCTTGGTACATATCGGTTCTCTTTCGCGAGGACTTGAGGTTGATCGAAACGAAGAAAATGGTTGGGTTTGTCTAAGGCATGTTCGCACACCGCAGACTATGTGGAGCGTCTATGCTTGATGTCAGCTATGTGTTCTTTTAACTTAGTGGCTATACTAAGTACGCTTTGTTTGCCCTATGTATGACAGCCCACACTCACAGTCAAACTTATAGACCCCTGCATCTTGTAAAGGAATGTGACACTTCACCGGTTTGAGAAGTTGGCTGATCTTCTTATGCGGCTTGAAGTAGGTTTTAATGGAAGCACGCTTCAAGATATGACCAATTCTGTCGGTGACTCCATTAATGAATGGTATGACTACAGGTCGTCGATCAACCGTGGTGGGTTTTGGGCGGCTTTCTGGGTCAAGTCAAATATTTTGGAAAAACAACGATATTCATACGGAAATGATTCAGATATTACAGTTTTAGTCATAAGTCAAATACTAATGAAAAAATATTTTTACAGTTTCAAATCACAACTCACGCTTTCTATTTTCCGGCTTTGATTTTGGAGTCTCACTTGTAAATTTCAATCATCGTCTTATTTTGTAGTGCACTTAAATACAATGCAAAAAAGAGTAAGATTTTTTCACCTCAAATAATACAAACAATTTTTCAACACAACCTAATTACAGGTCGATAGCAATCGTAGTTATTAAGACTAAAGGTTATACAGACAGACAGTGTTCTGATTTCTCTTTTATCGATACCAAGGACTCTAAAATGTTCGGTAGAGTATGAGTTGTCGTTGCAACAATTACTTAACCCAAATATTAAAAATATAATTATATTTGTATTAAGTTTACACATTGAGACTTTTTGGGAAGGAATAAAATACAAAAAAGGAATACATTTAAAATAAATACGAAAACAGTTTGAATTTGTTATTTACTTATACAGAAGTTTAATTTATTATATATATAAAAAATTTATTATGGTTTTATTCATTTATTATATGTGATGTTATGAGGACCTGGAAGGGGGAGGCCCCTTCTCTTCTTCTTCTTACCTCTTCCATGCCAAAGATGACCGCTTTAGTAGTGTTAGCCGGTAGCAATTCGGCATACCCCTTCGCCCATCCCCGGGGCGAAGACAGTTCATGGAGAATTTGGACTGGAGAAGGGAAAATATAAAACGGAAGAGAGCAATGAAATTATATATTCTATCAATGAAAGTATGTCCCATTGCTATCTGTGCACTTTTATAACTAAATTAGAACCACAAATACAAGAGCTTTCATTTGAATTTGGAATTTCTTATCAATTTCCAGATGTTTGAGACCAGTGGCCAGTTCGATAATACGCCAATTTCATATGTAAGGACCTAATAACAGTGATACGAAAATTTTAGATGTAATTTAGTAGTATGCAGTAAATAGAGTTGTCTATCCATGTAAAAAAATTGATATCTTACTAGTGTAGTACGGTTAAGATTCAATGTAATAAGCCCCCATACACAATCTAGATTGTGATGGGTATCAAAAATAGAAGATCAGGCTTGGCAGATGCGTTTACTGGAAAATAAGATGGTTTCGTACACTAATTTCTGCATTATTGCCCAAGTGTGGAAATGCCACGTGCTATTTTTGCGTCTGTTCCGTTTTCTGTCTGTTTTTTTTTAATGTAATGTACTTCTTAAATAAATTACCAGTTTGATTGTGTCACATAACTGGATTACTCGTATACCAGTTTCTGTGTTTCTACTTTATTGCCGGAAAAACTAGACGGTCCAGTGTCAAATACTTGGATGATACCAGTTGAACGCCTCGCCTGAAGTATAAAGAGGTTTTTATATGAACCCATCTCCCCTGCTGAATATAGGCCACTATATGACCGATCTACAATTAATAAGAATACTAGTAGTAGTGTTCAGAATAAACAACTAGGCAGCAACATACACATGAACTATCGTTACTTTTGATTGATTTTGTAGATTTCTTTATTAACATAAAATATACACATAATTTTAGGTTAATAACATTGTAACTTAAGTACTAGTATTTATCCAGATAAAATTAACGTCTTTATAAAATATTTGACAAAAACAATAAATAACCTTTATATTCACAATGTTGTATGCTAAATTAATATTAAAATAACACTACTCTTAGACTTTCATTATATCAATATAGGACAATCGTTATTAGAGTTAGTGAAGTTGTGTGTATTCGCAAAATATTTGTTCTTCAAAAAATATTATTCGAAGATTTAAAGTTTGTCTGGTGACTGTTTTACGGCAAATGTTAAAATTACAAAAATGTTAAATGGCCATTTTTTTTAAATTGCCACCACTAAGCGCACGCCTAAGCGATTAACTTTCTAGGTTACGTATCTGGCTCTTGAATGTTTGTGTACATCGGTTTTATTTTTTATAAATTATACCCACGATACAGGAGAAAGGCTTATGTAGGGTATAGTTTCATCATTTCGGCCGAATGAAGTCCACTGCTGGACACAGGCCTCCCCCAAAGATCACCACAACCACCGATATGGATGTGTTGTGGGCTCATTGCGGGGTTTTGCCATAATCGCCACGCTTGGCAGGCGGGTTGGCGATCGCAGTTGAGTTGTTAATGTACTCGAAGGACGCTGCTGCCCATCCTCCGGCTAATCCCTTAGTCGACTTTTACGACACCCATGGGAGGAGATGGGGTGGTGGCATTCTGCGCCGGCACCACACGGCTAGGGTATAGTTTAAAATGATATAAAAAAACTAGGTGCGCGTTTAAATGACATCCTAACTACTGTTAATGATGCAAACGCGCTACATCGTCCACGCATCGTTGTTCAATATAATGGTGAGATAGTAGTCGAAAGCAAGTCTATGCGTTGTAGAAAATAAAACACTAACACTAAAGTTATTGAATTTTGAGAAAAGATTTAGACCATGAGTTATCATTGCTGTTTTGGTTTTGAAAACCCTTTTTGAGTACTATTGTATATCAATAGTCCTTTTTATTGGTGTCCAATGGAAATTCTACATGAACGGGTACTCCTACCGCCTAAAACTACTGGAGCAGTCATCTTCGGTACCGAAGGGGGGCTCCAGGTCCTCGTAAGATCATACTAGATCCGAATGTCAATAGTCCTAGTGGTATTTGAAGAAGAAAATTAAAGTAATGACCACATTGAAGATGGAGAGCAACCAGACGGTTATTTTTGATGTTTTTTTTTATTTATCATCTTGGAACAGTACTTAATGCGATAGAGAAAATCTGATTTGCTTCGGCAGTATCTCCACTTCACTTTTAGTTTGCTGCCCAGTCAATTTTAGTATATAATCGATTTCCATTTCTCAGCACAAGTAATTTTTTTGCGCTCCATGAGAGGAGCTATACCGGCTAGTAGGTGCAGTATATGTACCGGAGTTGTTTAACGATAGCTTGTGATGATCTGGCCACGGACATTACATTTAAATCTGTGTCCATCAGTTTCAAGGGCTTTTGTGTGGTTTGCCTCAACCGCTTCAAAATTCGATAACTGAAAACTCAGCATTAGCAAATTTTCGTATGGGAAACAGAGTGCTGGAGGATTATGGTTGGTCATTGGTATGTATGTTGAAAAATAGAGGAGCCAGAACAGTTCCTTGTGGCAGGCATTTTTTTGTGGGTGCCAGCTACTTTTGTCCGAGAGAAGATGGACTTGGAGGCAGCGTTTATGGAGAAATTCTCTAAGAATGATAAGAGCTTAGTCAAATTCTCACCGGCCATGGTAACTTTAAGAGTAAATTTCTTCAAGCTTGTCACCTCACCATTCTGCAAATGTTCAACACCGGACTGTGAATATGAACAGTCTGCACATCATATCCTGTGGGAGTGTATTATTTGGCAAGATGAACGCAATATTATGTTTGACAGCATGCAAGTTACATCCGGGGTTGTTTACTATACAGATCTTGTTGCGACTAGGACGAATTTCCGTGCGTTCAAGTGTTTTTGCCATACCTACTATTGGAATCAGTCACAATAGATCACAACATAGGACCCGTAAATAAAAAAATTGTACCCGTGGTGCTTGGCAACTGGGCTTAACCCTGTTGTAAACTCCCATTTATTGTGCCTATGGCCTATCGTTTTTCTCTGTCTCCTGCTTGCAACGGAGGGAAGTGGAACGTATATTCTTTCATACTCCTCCTTTATCCTTTCTGATTAATTTCGGTGCGGGTTCCAAGACAGTTATTCATTTCTCTGGGACACACCGAGCTTCATTGATCGGTGTTCTTTTCGGTGGTCGCCATTGTAGATCCTGGCTTACAGGAGTTGCAGTGGTTGGGAATGTGTGGCGGGCTTGTCCCATAAAAAAAAAAAAAAAAAAGAGCTTAGTCAAGCGCCAGCCTCTGTACTTACCACAGCTATCGTTTAAGAAGTACGACTGTATTGTAAGCTGCACACAAATTCACGAATACAGCACCGGTCACCATACTTAAAACCGTATTCAATGTGCTGTGTGAGATTTAGAGTCTGGCAGCAATATGGCTTTGCTGTTCCAAAGCTTGTTTGATCTGGGATAAATTTTGGAACGACCGTTGATCACCATATTTGCTTACTATGTATTGGTGATTTCAGACCATATGACATTGAAATTACATATGACACTGAAAAAGTCACATCGATATAATGATAGGTTTCGAACCCACAACCTTATGCTTAAGAAGCGGGACTCGCTCATAGTTGAACCTCCAGGCCGATAATTCCTCTTATAGTCATCAGTTAAATCCATAAAATAATCACAGGGAAATACCAATATTCTAAGATTGGACTGGTTATTTCAGGTTTCTGGTACTCAGCAGCTATAACAGTAGTTACGGGTGCAAATACTGTAATACACCGTGATCGACGGCTAAACGCTGACTGATGTCTGTGGCTGGAGTAGTCTCGATTTGTAAACAACTACTCATCTAAAGCCTGACCGTGGCAAGCGTTGTTATACTTTGCATATAAATAAATTTTCGGTGTAACTACTTTCCGATAAAAGCTTTACAATGCTTCACATTTTTACTGACTTTTGGTTATTCATTTAGGTTTACCAACAATTGTTTACAAACACTAACGTAATTACCATGTGGTCTCAGTAGTAAAAGGTGACTAAGGGTATGGAAGATGGCCAGCAGCATCCTTTATTGTGCTAATAACATATACTGCTGCGCTGCTGCTGCGATCGCCAATGTACCTGCGAAGCGTGGAGATGAGGGCAATATCCTCTGTGTCTGCTTATTATGGTGATTGCGAGGTCCATGTTCGGCAGTGGAGGTTTACGCGCTGATACGATGTGACTATATAAATAAATAAATAATGCATGCAAGATATAATAATGTAACAATTACCTATATAGGTTAACACCACATAATTAAGCAAAGTATATAATTAAAAACTGAACGGGATTGGTATTCTCGTTCACATATAATGTTTAAATGAAATACAAAACATTATAACATGAATAGAAATTTATTTCGTGACACACATCAGAAAAGACAAAAGACGACAATGAAGAAGTCCCAAAGAAAAACAATATGTGATTATTAAAACCTCTTTGCTTTAATACTCCTCCTTAATCTCATATCTCCTGGCACTCCTCTCATCACTCATCATCATCTCAACCCCATACTACTCACACACCACTCATACTTCTGTCTTAACAACGCCTTGGTCAGAACATCCGCTACCATCCGCGCTGTCTCCTTGTACCTTAATTGTAGATCACCTTTCTCTATTGCCTCTCTGACAAAGTGATATCGCACATCCACGTGCTTCGTACGTTGGTGGTGCACTGGGTTTTTAGCTATCACCATAGCCGACTGACTATCAGTGAATATAGTAATTGATGGTAGCGTAATTGATTCTCGCCCCATCTCTGCTATAAACCTGCGAAGGAATACCGCTTCCTTTGCAGCCTCAGATAGTGAAATATATTCTGCCTCCGCAGTTGATAAAGCAATTGTTCTTTGTTTCTTGCTCTCCCAAGAAATCGCTCCTCCTTGAGACAAGAACAACCACCCTGAATTAGATTTACGATCATAGTCTCCAGCATGATCTGCATCTGCATATCCTACAACAAGTTCTTGTCGATTACCTCTCGTGTATCTCAATGAATAATGCATGGTTCCTTTTAGATAGCGTAGTACTCTCTTTGCAGCTATCCAATGTTTTTCATCATAACAGTTGTTAAACTGGCTTAGCTGATTTACTGTGTGAGCAATGTCGGGCCTCGTGCACACTGCCAGATACATCAGTGATCCAATTAATGCTCGATATGGAATAGCTTCATTCAATTTATGATCAGGTTGCGGCTTCTCTAGACGCTGTCCTGAACCTGATACAGCTGGAGTGGCGACTGGCTTACAGTCCTCCATTCCGAAAGATCGTAGGATCTTTTCTATGTACCGCTCTTGGTCTAACTTAATCCCTTCACTATCCTGAGTTATACGTATTCCCAACATAAGCTCTGCTTTGCCTAGGTCTTTCATCTCAAATTTGTTGGCGAGATCTATCTTGACCTTCCGCAAGTCTTCAGCATCGTTCCAGAATAATAAAATATCATCAACATATACTGCAATGATGATGATTTTTCCTTCATTAAATCTGGTATAAACACAAGGTTCATTTTCAGATCTCTTGAACTGAAGTTTTATCAGTTCGTCATGAAGTCTTTTGTTCCATGCTCTCGGAGCTTGTTTAAGTCCGTACAGCGACCTCTGCAACAAACAAACGTGATTTTCTTTACCTTTCTCTTCAAAACCTTCAGGTTGCCTCATATAGACAACTTCGTCTAGATTTCCATTAAGAAAAGCTGTTTTCACGTCCATTTGGTCTACTTTTAGATTCATATGGACTGCTAATGCCATCAACGTCCTCAGTGAGCTATGCCTCGCTACTGGCGAGAAAGTTTCAAAATAGTCAATGCCCCGCCTTTGACTAAAACCTCTTGCAACAAGACGAGCTTTATATCGCTTCTTTCTCCCCGTCTCTTCTTTTATTCTAAATATCCATTTAGAATCCACAACGTTGCAAGATTGTGGTAGCTCCACCAAAGTCCAAGTTTTATTTCTCTTCAGCGCTTCCAGCTCCTCCTTAATAGCAGCTCTCCACATTTCTTTGTCTCTTCTAGACATTGCCTCTTCGACACTCTGTGGATCATCTTCACCAGCGGTTGTTTGGTAAGTGATATAACCTGGAAAGTCTCTTTTCTTCCTTTCTCTAATAGGATATCTCCTTTCCACATGATGATCATCATCTTCCTTTTCATCAGATGTCATCCACTCTTCATCACTAACAACTTGATTCTCTGCTTCAATGCACTCCTGCACTGGCGGTTGCTCAATCTTCTCTTCTGTATTTTCAGTATCTCCTTGAAAATCTTCTTGAGCTTTTCTCGGGTGCAGACCTTCGTCTACATTCTTAGTCAAATTTTCTTCAAGACTGACTATCACATGCCCTTCATTCTTATTCTCTATAGGCTTCACACTGTTGAATTTTTTATTTTCGAAAAATACAACGTCCCTCGCCTTACTAAGTTGTCCGCTTGCCGGATCGATTAGTCGGTAAGCCTTTGACTCTCCGCAGATACCGACGTGAATAAGCTCTTTCGATTTTGGATCCCATTTCCTCCTTTTAGCGTCGGGGATATGTGCAAATGCTTTACATCCAAAAACTTTGATCATACTCAGATCTTGCTTCTTCCCCGTCCACGCTTCCTCTGGCGTTTTCCCTTTGACTGCGACTGTCGGAGACCTATTCTTTAAATAAACGGCATAATTTACGGCCTCGGCCCAGAAAGTTGTTTCCAATCCTGCCTCTTGAAGCATACTCCTAGCTTTTTCTACAATCGTTCGGTTTGCACGTTCTGCAACACCATTCTGCTCGGGCGTATACTCCACTGTAAGTTGGTGTAGGATTCCACAATCCTTCATCAACTTGTTCATCTGTCGGTTGACATACTCTTTGCCATTATCCGACCGAAGAATCTTCAGAGTCTTCCCAGATTGTTTTTCTACAAAAGTCTTGAACTCGTGAAACTTTTCAAATACTTCACTCTTATTCTTGAGGAAATACACGAAAGTTTTACGCGTGAAATCATCAATGAAAGTCAAGAAGTATTTGTATCCACTGAGTGAATTTTCACCCATTGGTCCACAAACATCAGAATGAACTAATCCGAGAACTTCTTTAGCCCTATTCGCACGACCTCTCTGAAACGGTTGTTTCGTTTGTTTCCCCATTAAACACGCTGTACACTCTAAGTTAGTTGAAGTGTTAGGAAAACTTACTCCTGTGGCTAATTTGTCTCTCAACAATGTAAGGTTACGTATGCCAAGGTGCCCCATACGCCTATGCCACAACTCCATATCTTCACTGATAGTCGAAGCTAGTGCGATTTCCTGTGAACAGAGTTTTAGTTTATAAACACCATTCTCCTCAACACCTGTATGTGCAACATCACCTGTAACCTTACATCCATCTTCTCGCAACAACTGAAAACCTTTCCTTGAAAACACTACCACAAAGCCTCTCTTTACAATAGTGCTCACACTTAATAGGTTGGTTTTTAAATCGGGTACATATATCACATTACTTACGCTCGCATTTTCTTTCTCGCATATCACAGACCCTACTCCTATACCAAACACCTTACCTCCATTTGCACACCCAATCTCTATCTTTCGGCCACACATCCTGAAATCTCTCAGCCACTCTCTATTATTGGTCATGTGGTTAGTTGCTCCTGAATCAAGAATCCATTCTTGGTACTCTCCTGCCGTTGCAAGTCCAAGTGCTACTGAAGCATTCTTCTTGATTTTTGGATTTTCAGGGCAAACTTTTGCTTTATGTGGTCCATTACAGATAAAACATTTTATCATATGTGCCTTTCTTGGCACAGGTTTCTTTGCTTTACGATGTTTATCGGTTAGAAGTGCAGTATCATTGGTGCTGGTACTTAGACCTGAACTGTATGAAGCTTCCATCTGTAACAGCTTGGTCTTCACATAGTCTGTGGTCAACTCTACTCTTGAGTTTTCAATCGCAAGCCTCATCGGTTGAAAAGTTTCAGTCAAACCTTGTAACATCAACGTTGCTAATAACTCATCGTCAACCTCCTTACCGATGTCACTCAATTGCTGCGCTACTGACATCAGCTCGGTGACATAACTCCTAATTGATGTAAACTGTTCAAGCTTTAGGCTTACAAGCTTTGATAAAAGTCGGCATCTGTTATTTAATCCTTTATCCTCAAAAGCTGACCTTAAAGACTCCCACGCCTCCTTTGCCGTTTTTGCATGTCTTACGTGGATCAGGCAATGCGGTTTTATCATCAAGCATATCCTGGCTCTAGCTTTTTGGTCTCTTTTTAAGCCTAATACATCTGAACTCTCGGGTGTCGTCTGAGTGTACTCCCAAAGGTCGTCATGGATTAAGTACAGCTCTACCATAAACTTCCATGTGTTATAATTAGAGTTTCCGTCAAGTTTCTCTATAGACGTTAAGCTCATACCTGTATCATGTGGTTGCAATCTCTCCAGTCGCTCACCACTTGAAGTTGTACTTACAACTTTACCTTCAGTCGCCATAATAGGTAACAACTTTTTTCATTAAACATTGAATAGACTCGTGCTGGGCCCATAACCTGAACGGGATTGGTATTCTCGTTCACATATAATGTTTAAATGAAATACAAAACATTATAACATGAATAGAAATTTATTTCGTGACACACATCAGAAAAGACAAAAGACGACAATGAAGAAGTCCCAAAGAAAAACAATATGTGATTATTAAAACCTCTTTGCTTTAATAAAAACAAACAGAAAGTTAAACCAAGGTTTTCCTTAACCAAAAACGTGCGATATTCTTAAATGTATGTTATTTATGAGCATCCTCGAAAAATGTAAACCCAACATTGTAACACGTATGAGATATTTACAATCAAGTCAAATAAAATATTTTCACGAATCAGGTCAAGTTCACCAGTAAAATGTCTCCGGTTTCAAAGCATGTCCATAAAATAGGAACGTTGTCTGATGAAACCGACAGATATGTGGGGAATTAACAGTAATGTGTGTGTTTCTGTATATTGCACGTTTGTAATCGCATCGTGCATACGATATTAAGGCGACGTTATCTTGTCTTATTTATTGTTTTATTCAAAGAAATCTTTGTTTTTCATGTAGATTCTTAATAATGTTACGTGTATACCTGTAACACTATTAAGAATCTAAGACGATAATATTCTTACATTAAGTGTGAATAACAAAGCTAAAATTTGCAAGGCCTCTGGTCGACCGTGAAAATAATTTAACATAGAGGAAAATAATTAACATTATGTAAATATTTTTGTGTTTAATATTAGCTATGCACAAGAACAGTAATTAGTAGACTTTAAAGCGTCGCTCTTATAATATTTGAAACAACACCTAAGCAATTACAATTAAATCATAATGTATTCACTTCAACAAAGACTGTGTGTGTTTGTGTGACTGTGGGCTTTTATTACTGTTTGATTTTAAAAATCTTACATAATGCATCAAGTTACACGCACCCCACCTCAAGCATCGGTTCCTGCTGTTAGCGACGATCGAATACCTCAAGATTCTTCGGGCTCTGTGCAGACCACAGTTTCCCAACGCAGCAAGCCAAGCAGTAAGCAATCACTCGATGTGAACAATGTGACGTCACGGAAAAAGAAGAATAACCTGGTGTCAAGTTCAGGAAACAATGACCATTGTGTTACAGAAGGTTCACTGAGAGAGATCATAAAGCAAGAACTTTCCTCATCTTTACAGAATTCGATTAAAGAGTTAGTCACTGACCAGTTAAAACATATTCAAACCGATATATCTGAATTTAAAACATTCATTTCATTTGTTTTTGAAGAATTTAAGACACGCTTTGAACAAAAAGAAGCTATAATAAATCAATTACATTCCGAAAATGTTATCCTCAAAAAGAATATTAGTGATCTTACATCACGATTGACTATAGTTGAGCAAAACATGCGTGAAAGTAATGTCGAAATTAACGGCTTACCCGAGGATAAGTCTGAAAATCTAGTAAACACGGTGCTTAAAATTGCTAAGATAACCGAGAGCCACATTAGCGATAGCGACATATTACAAGTCACACGTGTAGCTAAGCTAAACAAGGAGAGTGACCGACCGCGAACTGTAATCGCGAAGCTTTGCAGCCCTCGTCAGCGCGACATCCTATTAGCATCAGTTTCAGCCTTCAATAAAAAACAGCCTCAGGACAAACTGAACTCATTTCAGCTGAATATAAGAGGCAGCCGAGTACCTATTTTTGTAAGTGAGCACTTATCCCCATCGAGCAAACAGCTTCATGCGTCAACACGTGCACTGGCTAAGGAGTTGTCATATCAGTTTGTGTGGATCCGCAACGGCCGTATTTTTGTCCGCAAAGATATATACTCCAAATCTATCTACATTCGAGATCAAGACAGCTTGAAGCGAATGAAGACATATGATGAAAAAGTCGTGGATTAAAGGTCGTATTTTTATTTCTTAAACGAGTGTTCTTGGTCTTATTCTGATTTACAATGCTTGATATTTACTATCAAAATGTACGTGGAATAAGAACAAAAACCGATGACATTTATAAAAATATTTTGCTCTCAAATTATAATGTAATAGTGTTTACTGAAACTTGGTTGCACCATAAAGTTACGAATGGAGAGTTCATTGACCCAAGGTACGTGGTATATCGTAGAGACAGATCAAGTTCTAAGGTATCCAAAAAAGACGGTGGAGGGGTAATGATTGCTGTTACAAACGACATTGAATTAACTAGGATTCAAAATTGGGAGAGTGACTTTGAAGATCTGTGGGTCACCATAGAATTAACCATAAATAAGATTATTAAGAAAATTGCTATATGTGTCGTTTACATGCCTCCCCCTGTGAATTTGGACGCCTTATCGTGTTTTTTAAATCGTGTTAACAATGTTATAAATAATTTAGATGAAGTTGTACTACTTGGGGACTTCAACCTAGGGTTCATCTCCTGGGACAAGGCTGACGATGTTCTATATGCAATACCGTCAAACTATGAAAGCTCACTTGGTTACTCGCTAGTTGATTTCATTTTTATTAATGGACTATATCAATTTAATACTGTTCTTAATGATGACTGCAGGATATTGGATCTTGTCATAAGCAACATACATAATGTGTCGATTACAGAACCTAGAGATTTATTAAGTAAAATAGACTATCATCATCCCTGCTTGCTTGTAACAATACCACTAAGTAATACTCGTATAGACCACTTGAGATCAAAATGCCGAACTGGCCACAATTTTTTTAAAGCCGACTTTGTTAACATCACTGCTCACTTAAAATGCATAGACTGGAATGACCATTTTAAAACATGCCATGATGTCAACGATAGGGTGAGGACCTTTTATGAGCTCTTACATAAAACTTTTGATAAATTTATTCCAAAGTATAAGCACAATAAATCAAAATTCCCTCCTTGGTTTACCAGCGCGCTTATTGGAGTCTTATCTGAGAAAGAAAAACATAGAAAAAACTACCGTAAACATAAAAACCCCCGTGACAAACTCTCTTATGAATTACTCCGTAGTCGATGCCATAAAATAATAAATTATTGTTATACCGATTATAAGCGGAAACTTGAAAATGAAATAACCAAAAACCCTAAAGCTTTCTGGCGGTTCATCAAAGATAAACGTCGAGGTGAGTCTAGCATGCCTGCGTGGCTGAAAATGGCACAGAAATTGCAAATCTTTTTGCTAATAAATTTTTATCTGTTTACAGCCGGGAATCCGCTATACAAACGTCACATAGTTTCTCGGGATGTAATAATGCCATTAGCAATATTCAGTTTACAACAATAGAAATCCTTAATAAACTGAAACAGCTAGACTCCACTAAGTGCCCTGGACCGGACTCAATACCGCCTTCATTTATTAAACGTTGCAGTCATGTCCTCTGTTTACCATTACAAATAATTTTTAATTCTTCTCTCAATGAAGGAATATTTCCGGAAGTCTGGAAAAATGCTAGAATCACACCTGTCTATAAAAAAGGGGATCCTGCAAATGTTGAAAACTATCGACCGATTTCCATTTTATCATGCTTTCCCAAAATTTTTGAATCTCTTGTTTGTCCAATCATCACTCGCCACATAGATAAAATTATTTCACCATCTCAACATGGCTTTAAAACTGGCCGCAGTGTAGAGACTAATCTTGTACAGTATGTATCTGATGTGACGCTAGATCTTGACAATAGGTTGGAGGTTGATACGGTGTATACAGATTTTAGCAGCGCTTTTGACAAAGTTGATCATTCTATACTGTTATCGAAGCTAGATTACAATGGAGTACATGGCTCACTATTTAACTGGTTCTCATCTTACTTGTCTCGTAGATCTCAAATTATTGCAGTTAACGGGTATGAATCCTTCCCAAGTCTCAAGAGTTCCACAAGGTTGACATCTTGCTCCAGTTCTTTTTTCCCTTTTTATCAATGACATTACAAGTCAGATTCAAAACTGTAAATATTTAATGTTTGCTGATGATCTCAAAATTTACAAAACTATCACCTCAGATAATGATACCACCCTGATCCAACAAGATCTAGATAGGATTGAGCGCTGGTGCACACAAAACTGTATGAAACTAAACGTGCAAAAATGTTGTCAAATACGAAAAAAGCAAACTCACGTGTGTTCATATAACATTAATGGCACCCTACTAAATAAAGTTAATGAGGTGCGAGATCTTGGTGTTATCATAGATAGTAAAGTTAACTTCAATAGTCATATTGACAATACATATATCAAAAAATCTGCACAATTGCTAGGCTTTCTTAAAAGAAGCACAAAAGAATTCAAGTTGGCGCGGACTAAAATTATATTATATAACACACTGGTTCGTAGTAACTTAGAATTTGCCAGCATAGTGTGGAGTCCACATTATGCGGATCACTCGCAAAGGGTTGAAAGTATACAGAGAGCTTTCACTAAACACCTAGCGTATAGTACAAATAAAATATCTCCCAGAAGTCCATATAACCAACGTATTGATTGCTTCAACATGATCTCTCTACGAGAACGTCGGCGATTACAAGACCTAATGTTCCTTTACAAATTAATCAACAATAGATTTGACAGTGATGAACTCGTTACACGTATTCTATTATATGTACCTTTTAAATTACCCAGATATCCTATAACCAAACCATACCATGTTCAGTCTTGTAAAACTAATATAGGACTAAATTCACCGCTTAACAGAATGTGTAGAGAAATGAATTCATTCGTGAAGTCAGTACCAGATGCCGACATACACCACGATTCGATAAATTCATTTAGATCCAAAATCCTGAATTCCATGAAAATACTATAGAAAACTAACTTGATTTGATACTTTCTTGAGCCTTTAGTCTAGAATTGTTAAAAATGTAATAACTAACCTACTCAATAATTTTAATCTCAAGCTTAAGCTGCCTCACCCTTCTGTTAGTTTTAGTTATATTATCTATGTTCTCATTATTGAAAATGTTGGTTATCCCGTAATTGGCTAGTGTGGCCTACACATATATATATTAACTAAATATTATATTGTATACACGATCTGTGGGAAGACCTGAATAAATAAATAAATAAATAACAAAGACACGTGTCTCGGATCACGGCAGAAACTTATCTTAAAATATCGTGTTTCCTTACATTACGCTTATTATGACGGTACGAAATACCCTTTGTTTGATCTACAAACAAGTCTTTATAAACACGTTCTCTGAGGTTATTTTGGAAGGAAAAATGTCACCATTTTGACATTGCGTAGGATGTGTGAATCTATATGATTACAAAAAATACATCTGAACTTAAACATAAGGTCACGTATGTATGTGCCGATGTTTTTTAAATGAAACTTCTTTGGGCGCAATGAGAGTAAAATTTCAAGGTCAAATTTGAGTGCAACGTTTTATGTGTAACGTTGTGGGTGGTCAAATGCGCGATATAAGCGACTGTCTTCATACTGTAGTTGGTGACCTGACTCCTAAAACAAAGAAGATTCTGCGACGTGTCAGTTGAACGCGCTCTCTTGCTCTCTCTCTTTTTGATATCTTGACTGTGTACTTTCAAAATTTAAACATATTAAACAAACGTATGAAGATTAACCCAGATTTAGGCAGAGAGGTTTTAAGGCCGACCTGGTAGCAGTAAAAGTTTGTGTTTCTTTAATTGCTATTACAAAAAGACTATATTCTATAATTATTATACCAGGGTTATTTAAAATGAAATTGAAAAGCTTTGCCCCACACTAGGATTTCTCCTGTGTCTTGGGTACAGTCTACAGACATACATTTCATATACAGAAACATTCAGACCCGAAACAACTATCTGTAAGGTTATACAAATATCCCAACAAGCAAAACGTCGCATAATTCCAGTCTTATACGACTTCATGTTATGTAACAGTAATATTGTAGTATTTAGCTAACTATTACGTTATAAAGATCTTCATCTTACATCGTTTCAGTCGCGTGACAGTAATGTCTTATTATATAGGTTGAGTAAACGTTTTCACGACCAATTTATACGACGTCGTACACTGGTGTCAGTGCATATATTGTATAAACGTTTCCACGACTAATTTATGTGACGTCGTATTGGTATCAGTAAATATGTTGAATAAAGGTTTTCACGACAAATTTATACGAAGTCCTAAATTTTTATTAGCTATGACGATTAGGTTAAATAAAAGATTTTCTTAAGACAACCGTCATCGAATGCAAAATCTTAACATAAGTTTTATATAATTAAAACGTCGCTTAAACGTTTGTGCATGACCTTCATACAATGAAACTATTGTATAATAAAACTCTTTTAAACGGATTACATCGCGTATATTATTGATTTTTGTTTTTCCTGACGTTTCGAATACTTAGCAAAGTTCGTGGTCGCAGGATGACTAAGGTGAAAAGCGTCGTTATAGATATGATAAAGTTATTTTATCTACCGTGCAAAACTAATCAAAAATTGTTTCGATGCACGCAGTAATCACTCACAATGTCTTGATGTTTTTAATGTGGTGTGTTGTTTGGGACTTTATTAATTCAATAACCGGATTCCAAACACCTACTAACCATCTTCTCTATTAAAATTAGGATGTTGATCAATAATCTACGCGATGTAACCCGTTAAGAAGTGTTTTATTATAATGTGTGTGCTACCAGTGATGACATACCGAACGGAGACGTGGTCAATCACAGTGAGACCCATAAGAAAGCTCAAGGTCATTCAGCGAGCTATGGAGAGAGCTATGCTTGGTATTACTTTCTCTACGAGATCGAATCAGAAATGAGGAGATTCGTAGAAGAACTAAAGTTACCAGCATAGCTGAAAGGATTTGTAAACTGATGTGGCAACGGGCGGGGCACATTGCTCGTAGAACTGATGGCCGTTGGGGCAAAAAGGTTCTTGAGTGGAGACCGCGCACCAGAAAATGCAGCGTGGGACGACCTCTAACGAGGTGGACAGACGACCTGGTCAAGGACGCTGGAGGTCGTTCGATGAGAGTGGCATGTGACCGCTTGTTGTGGAAATCTAAGGGCGAGGCCTTTGTTCAGCAGTGAAGATCCTGTGGCTGACTTGATGATAATGATGATTATAAGGTGTAATAATCGCCAAAACCTAAGATGAAACTGTTTAATTAACATTAGGGTACAACGAAATTAAATTTAAATCTTTACTTAAATAAATTATTGTCATCTAGATAAAGAATCTTTTGAGTTTTTTTTTTGTGTAAATAAACATATTTGATTATATAGCTATTGACACGAAAAAAGATCAGTGGATTATATAATGCCGTATTTGTTCTCTGTTCATGATAAGCGATGTTTATTAGATGGATAGATAGAGAGAACCCTAAAATCGAATATAATGTCCGGGGAGTCATGGTCTCAAGGAACAGTCTATGTGACCTTTTTGTTATATATGTGTATTAAAGAGGTCGTCATGTAGCTTATGAACAAGATGGTAGCAGTTTTATTATGAAAACATATTTTGAATAATTTACTAAAACTATTGAATTACAAAGATAAAGAAAACTATGCAGTTTGTTAAGTGCAGTTATTTATTATTTTGGCGCATCGTTAACGAATAGTTTAACTTTGCCCACTTAACTTGATTCTGAAATTATTTGAATCATCTTGTCTAAGTATAAATCTCTACGTACGACAGCAAGTTCAGCCCTGTTTTAACATTAATTTCTTCGTGACCTTTGAAGACGCTGATCTTATCACACCTCTTACCCCGATTGGCTCATCGGCTAAACGTTCAGTGTTCTACGCTACGGGTAATAAGTTCGATCTTTGCATGGCAAAATATTTATAACGACTAAAGATTTTTGTCAAGTATTCTGCATGTGATATTGATGTTCCTAAACTGTATTCAAAACATAAGTGTAATCAAATGGTTGCGCAACGGTTTAGTAAAAAAGATGCTATAAAATGCAAGAATAAATAAACAAAAGACGATTGCTAAATAATGCATACTTTTTTTCATTTCCATGGCGTAACAAGTTCACTGTTTGCTTCAAAGAAATTGCCTATGAAAAGTCAAATACTATGCGAACAAGCACAATGCACTTTGTAGTTTTTTGTATTCTTTTTCTATTTTACGATTTTTATGACGATTACGATATTAAACTATATGCATGGATCAACACGAATATGGCGGAATGACTTGATTTGTTCACTCATTTTACTTTCTTTTATTTCCCAGCTGACTTCATACATCCCTGTAATAACACGGAGCCGGTATGTCTTATAAAAGCAACTCAAGATGCAATACCACAGTTTTCCAAGGGAATACCTCATCTCGGAGTACCTT
The DNA here is from genome assembly GCA_947459985.1 of Diloba caeruleocephala. Classification (NCBI taxonomy): domain Eukaryota; kingdom Metazoa; phylum Arthropoda; class Insecta; order Lepidoptera; family Noctuidae; genus Diloba; species Diloba caeruleocephala. Next base: position 18,379,657 of record OX381615.1, read on the forward strand.
CTCTTGATCCATTCGTCATTGAAGAGCTGCCGATACAGCTGCCCGGAATCAAAGTCACGTTTTATGGTGGGAAGGCAACTGGACTTCGAAAATGCCAAGTCTTAAATGTCGAGTAAGTTATACCAATTCATTCTATAATTGTGTCACGGGATATATTTTAGGTTTTAACAATTTTATGTATGTTATTTACTCTAACAATGTCATAACTAAGTCATGGGCTTTTTTGTACCAAAATTATTCTCATACACACACATAGTACATAGAAATCAGACATAAGGTACGTTGACACTTTTATGTTTCGTCACCTAGACTAATGAATGCAAGTTTGGAAAAGTCATCGAATTTTGTGAAGGTATGGCAAAGAGCGCACTGCTGAATACGTTGGTTCAGTTATTCTATATGTTATTAGCTCCCAACACCGTCGAAGCAAATAATATATATTTGAAGTGTCTAGAAAATTCCTGTTAGTACTGATTCCGCCTATAACTTCAAGAATAGAAGGAAAACATAAGTACGATATACTGTTAGTTATGGAAGAAACATATTATTGACAGTTAACATTTATTTTGGTGATACGAATAATTATTAGGAATAGAACAACTTTTTAGGGTTCCAACGACCGAAGGAAAAAACGGCGGAACCCTCACAGGATCACTCGTGTGTCTGTCTGTCTATCCGTCGGTCACAGTCAATTTGCTCCGGATCTACTAGACCGATTATGTTGAAATTTGGTACACATATAGATTTCTGCAACTTGAACATGGATGTGTACCGTAAATAAATGAATTTTGGACATATGTGCCACTTTTGCGGGTAACTTTAAGAAAAAGTTTTGTAAACTGTACCATATTGAATGGAAAGGAATGGAACATTTAAAGTTACTTATGAAAATAGGCGATTTTGACCAACCCCTTATCTCCGAAACTACTGAGCCTATAATTTTGAAAATAAATAAATATAAATAGTTCTTTCCATAAAGAGATGGATGTATACATCGATCTCTCCTCTCATTCTCATTTAATCATTGTGATCAATTTGATACAATATATTAATGTATAATAACATGGGCTATATGTTATTATACATTATATATACTGTATCAGATTGATCATAATGATTCAATCAACCATAGTAAATCTTTGTAACGATTCATATTCACAAAAATAGAGTATCAATACCATGCCGTTATTAAACATCATTAAGACGATATTTCCGCATTAAAAACATAGCAAACATTAGTTACTGCAACAGCAACAGTTACTGCGCCTTCAGTCAATGATCCATGAAAGGCAAGTCCAACATTTCGTAGCAATTAAAATTATGTCTGCATAGACACAGTTCTGTTGCCTTTAAATGTATGCCTAAATACAGTACCTACACATTAACATGTAGTTATGCCTGTATCAAAATAAGTAACAAACATATTAAACATAGTTGAATGGAATGAGAAAAAAGTCATAGTCAAATATAATACGGGTAAAGTTACAACTTGTATAAAAAGTATACAAGTTGTAACTTTTCAATTTAACCTTCTGATTTGTCCAGATTGTGACGATTGTATTTGAGTTAAAACACCGATAACTGATAATATTGGTAAAAACTAAACTATCAGCTGGCCTAGCACCAATATTTTGGCGTATAGTAATGTAAACGCATCGGTAATTTGAGTGAATTTTGCATTGAAAATACTTAATTCGCCCATATTTTTAATTTAAATTGAAGACTTTATTCATACCTATATATGATACGAATTGTGTTTGTTGTATAAACAGTCCCGATAATATAACTAAGATCCTCCAAACCACAACCAACGTCTACGGTAAATGGTTTAGGAAATGGCGGATCGAAGTTAACCCTATCAAAAGTAAAGCCGTCCTATTTTGCAAATTAGGCGACGACCACCCACGCTTCAGGGAGATCTCGATGCTGGGCCAATCGGTTCCTTGGGAACCGCACGCCAAGTATCTTGGAGTCACCCTAGACAAAAAACTGACCTTCATTCCCCACACAAAGATGGTGCGTGCCCGCGCTGCCTTTGTGCTCGGTCGCCTTCACTATATCCTGAACGCTCGTAGTAAATTATCCCTTAGAAATAAGGTGAGAATTTACACCACATGCATTCGACCCATCATGACCTATGCCAGCCCAGTGTTCGCACACGCTGAATCATACCCACTCCGTAGATTAGAAACTCTCCAAACCCGTTTCATGCGCAAGGCCACCGGAGCGCCTCTGTACATGCGAAACGACCAACTCCATTTCGACCTTAACTTGCCGACCATCAGGCAATTTATGAAACAAGCGTCTAAACGCTATCTTGATTCTGCCCTGTCCCACCCAAATCCCCTTGTGGTATCAGCCGCCGACTACAAACCCTCCCGTATCAGTAGAGTACGCCGCCCGAGGCACGTTCTGGTCGATCCAGACGATAAAATCACGTTAGATCACATGAAGAGACTCGCGTTGTCTCGTTCACTAAACACCCGACCGTTGTACCGCCCTCGCCGCCGAGGATGCCCGCCTCACCGACGTCGCGGAGGCCTATCGCCGCGTCACCTTCCCGTTCAAGTTAGCACTTCTCCCTCCCGTCTCTTGCTCGCGCCGGCCCGTGCCGAGCCAGTAGCTTTAAATGTACAATTTAAATAATACCGATCCAGCTGTCCCCAAAAACAATAGCTTGATATCCCCAGCAACGCCCTAAGCCGAGGTCCGTGTCCCGCACCGCGCCCTTAGCGAAAGTTGCTTAGTTTTTAATATTTAATTTAAGCCTGGCTGGAGGCCTCTTTTGGCTTCGCCAGCAAATGACCGGTTAAGCAACCACATTTCCCAGAAATGTATGCGAGAAGCCCAACAAAAAAAAAAAAAAAAAAAAAAATTGTTTTATAAATTTAAACGAAAATTCTATAGGATATACTCACATATCACGTCAAAATATTTGTGCTACTTTGACCTTACGAAGTTCTTTTCTACAGAACTCTAAATGATCAATAAAAAATTGTCCTAAGAAAATTGTCTTATTTAGTGTGACCAATAGTCTGCATAAAGCAATGTTAAATTTAACATTTTAAGGAAAATCATGATGCTGTAAGTCAAAATTTAAAGAATGATAAAGTAGCATCACTTTTCCTGATCTAGTATTAGAAAAAGTTATGAGAGACGTACTTAAAATTCCAGTGTTTTGTAAGGATTTTTTTTCTTGACCCTTGTCAAGCTGGACCCCTACGTTGTCTCTTTAGGGATTTTCAGGGTTTTCCCTATAACTTAACTTGTCCATATTTTTAGCACGATTTTTGTGTATTTTTGTATGAACAATATCCACGATGTTCACATCACGCACGCGCGCGTGGAGTTTACTCCACGCGTGCGAAGCCGCGGGCAAAAGCTAATATAAGTTAAAAAGTTAGAGATAAAAAACATTTTTATTCAAGTAAACCATATAGGTACAGGCACTTATGAATCGTCGAAACTTTAGTTGCCGCGTTCCAAGATGTGGATTTTGTATGGAGAAGAACGGGCAAGAAACTCCATAGTTACTCTTTTTAAATAATATTAAATGTTACAATATTTTATAAGCATAGTGTTGTAAAAATCAAGGTTATGTGAAAACAAAGCAAGAGAAAAGAGTCTAAATTCTTAAAAAGTCTACTGCACATGCCTAAATGCTTTTTTAAAGTTTTGATTCAGTTGTCATGGCAGCATTTGGCTGACCAGTCCCAACAGACGGCACACGTTCACGAGCATGATGCATACATCAGCGTCGCTTAGCTCAACCATATTGTAGGGAAACTTAGTGACCCAATATACGACGCCACCATCAGCAGAATATTTGAGTGAGCAAGACATACATAAACTGCCAGACAACTATCACGTCAATGAAACAAAATAAAAAAACAACGCACATGGTTCACGCACTGCCAGTACAGGTAACAAATAAAAATAAATTGCATATATAAAAATAAACAAACAAGTCATTAAAGTAATTTAAACAAATGTAGAATAATTGAATGTCATTATATGAAATAATAGAATAATCGAATGTCATTATATGAATTAATAGAATCCATTATAGGTAATAATGACGTACTTTAAATGTCAACATAAAAAATAACAATTGTATTTGATAAATACATCAAAAACCAAGAATGTCAATATATAAGCCAGGACTAAAGACGTCCACTACTGAACAAAGGTCTACTCCATAGATTTCGACATAAACCGATTATATGCCGCCCTCATCTGACGAATCCCTTTATCAGGTCATCTGTCCATCTTGTCGGAGACTGTCCCACGCTGCGTTTTCCAGTGCGTGGTCTCCCCTTAGGAAAATTTCTGTTGCAACGGCCATCGGTTCTATTGTCGATGTGTCCAACTCATTATCACTAATATAAAGCTATTTCGGCAACTTTAGTTCTTCTATGAACCTCCTAATTGCTGATTCGTCGTTCATCTCGTCTAGAGGTACCAAGCATTACTCTCTCTATAGCTGGCTAAGAGACCTTGAGCTTGTTTATGTGGCATATGACACACCGCAGAGGCTGAAACGACTTGGGTATAATTCGACACAAACGTTCAATGGGTTAAGCTGTATTTGACATTGAATTATCGTATCGGCGCAGGCAGCAAGAGCCTTATAAACTCTTTATAGGTTTATCTTTAGTACCAAGACTAAGAGTTAAACCACTTTTTGTAATAAGAAATGTCATTAAACCACAGTTTTAGTCCAAAACCATGTTTTGTAATGAGAAAGTTAAGGTTCTGCACTATTTAATACCTAAATTAATTAATTTATAAAATTACTAAAATATTATTAAATTACGAAAATTAATCTAAATTGAATACCAAACTGACTACTTTGTTTGTGAGTTTATTTGATTTAGCAACAGAAATGATTAATTAGTGGAGATACTAGTTCTAAATTCTATCATTAAACGATAAATGACACTAATCTGAATATAAACCTATAACAATGAACTAATTGATAAAAAAAATATGAATTATACGACTTGTTAAAAACACGATATACGAGTGATCGGCAGGACGATATTTTCATTTATGAAATCAGGGTGACTTTTACCAAACATCTCCTTTAAAACTATATCTGAATTAAATTTACATTCATTCAAAATTCATTCTCTTTTTATTTCACGAATCAGCTTGTCCATTTTAACAAATAATCTTTCACCAGCTGTCACATTTCTATGCTACTTAATAGTAGCGCTTACCAAACAACGATTACTGAGGAAACCTTGCCACACCACAGTAATGCGGTTTTATTCTCACGCCAACTGTGAGTTGACGAAACCTTGTGTATTTTAGTACAAACATTCGTATGTTTAGACAAAGAACTCTACAAGATTTTTTCAAGGATAAACATAATATGAAAAAGAACGCGTATTAATGTTTAAAAGAAACATAACGATTCCTTGATCCAGCTGTCTTTAGAACTAAATCTTGTTTACGCTCATAGATGTCATATCTAGATTTTGTTCCGCTGAATGTTTTGCGTATATATGTATAGTAAATAATCTAAAAGACTCGACAAAGATGCTGAATCCCAGTAACTACATATTAATCTTGCTCAGAAGCTGCTGAAATTATATGATCTGCAATAGTGTGACCAAATTGCAAACATTTTTACAACCATGTCACATTCGGTCGTTCTTCAAAGAAATTTATCATTAAATATTTTTTATTACAAAAACTGCGTTGCTAATCCATCACGTCATTTATTCCATCAAAGGACGTGAACAATTTCGAATAACAGAAACCCAAGAACGATTCAAATCTCTAGAAAAAAGAGAAAATGTATTTTGGCTTCATAAGATACTCACACTTCTAAACCTACTTCCAAAGATAGATGGGGGAACGTTTATCCAAGTATAAGGCTTTTCTGGAACGAAGCATGGCTTATTATGTTGTCGTCGGGTAAAAGGGTATGACATATCTAAATTGTTTTTCCTATTGTTATATGACTCCGAGGGTTCCAACTTGCGGCATTGAAAGGCTTATAAAAACATTTTCTGGATAATAAATTCAGAAGTTTGTTGGTAAAAGTTTTAGAACAGTAAATTTGTATCAGACTTAAAATAAAAATAAAATTTGTATATATAAAAAGATACTACGACGTAAGACGAAATCATTAGATTTAGGATTTAGAATTTCATCTGTGTTATGATCACATTTAAGACAAAAAACAGACATATCCTTATTCTGAAATCCATTTCCATGATTATATTTTCGGGCGTAAGATATGTCTGTCACTCATTTCATAAATGTACTTAGTAGAATGACAGTAGTCGTGTGCGATGTATAAATACGAAACGTATATTTCATCATTTCGGCCGAATGAAATCCACTGCTGGACACAGGCCTCCCCCAAAGATCACCACAACGACCGACATCGGTATGTTGTGTGCTCATTGGAGGGTTTTGCCATAATCGCCACGCTTGGCAGACGGGTTGGCGATCAGTTGAGTTGTTAGTGTACTCGAAGGACGCTGCTGCCCATCCTCCGGCTAATTCCTTAGTCGACTTTTACGACACCCAGGAGGAGGAGATGGGGTGGTGGCACACGGCAACGATGGCACGAAACTTATATTTAATATGTCCCAATAGAAAAGTTTTCGTAAGTTAATCGGAAATTAAGTCTATTAGTACAGCAGATGTTCAAAAGGTATCTAACGGATCCTAGGCCTTTTTTGATATACTTCTCATTCAGAATCCGAATCATGCTGTTAGTCACACCATGTATAGAAAGCCTACCCATATAGACAGGCACCTTGACGGTGTATCTCACCACCATCCCTTGTCAGTTCAAATCTTTGTTACATACGGCATCTGCGACACCTACCGCCTAGCAGAGGAACTTCATCTTGTGAAACAATTTCTTCAACATAACAATTTGAAAGATTGATCAATGACTTGTTGTTTTGCCATTCACTAAGGGAGTCAATGACATAACTGGCCATATCTTGAAACATTCTAACATCAAAACCTATTACAAGCCGCATAAGATCAGCCAAGCAGCTGCTCAAACCGGTGAATTGTTACATTCCTTTACAAGATGCAGGGGTCTACAAGGTTGACTGTGATTATGGGTTATCATTCATAGGGCAAACAAAGTGTAACAAAGTGTAGTATACAAAGTATATAAAAATAATACAGTTGACGTCAAGAACAACGAGGTCTGTAGTGTGTGTAGTCTGAAGTATGTGTACATACCTTAGACAGATCTAACCATATTCTTCGTTTTGATCTAGCTCAAGTCCCCGCGAAAGAAAACCGATATGTACCAAGAATGTATCGTGAGGTTATTGAAATTTCTATTTTCATTAGAGAAGATGGTTGGCAGGTACCACTAGTTTGGAATCCGGTCATTAAAATAATAGAGAACTAACTAACTTTAATTATAATACTGCACTTAAAACATCAGGACACTGTTAGAGATAACTGTGTGCATCGAAAATAATAATATTTGCATTGATAGAACATAATTATGTTTACACAGTATTCAGTATAAAAATATAATTTGAATGTATAAAAACAATCAATAATGCAGGTTCATACATATTTGATTTTTAAATACGCCATTCTAATGAATAAATAAAACACCTGTTTAAAATATACTTATAAATGGATATGTAAAAGTTTTTACTATATAATGACGTTATTATTAGAGTAATACTCCGAGGCATAGATAAAGTATGTATGTAGTATAATATGAAGAGTAATCAAACATGCATTTTTATGAAAATTCACTCTCTGTATCCGAACCGATTCTTCTCGTCGTCTCCGTCTTGACTCATTAGATCCGATATATTCTGATGTCCAAATAGTACTATTAGAATTTACTAGTGCATTAATAGAACTCTACTAGTACCGAGCGATCACTTAGAAGTCTGAGCAGTCGCAAGATTAAATGAAAATGTTGTCGGGTAAGGTGATAATATAGACATCTGATTTCAAAATTAGAATAGGGTAACGGTACCGATTGGAAGCAAGTTAGCTTCCAATAGGTACCGTTACCCTATTCTAATGTGATACGTTCATCTATTTTCGCTATAATAATATTTTGGTTAATTCAAAAACACATTATTACTAATTGTAAGCTTTTTAATACAACTAATTATTAATTGAAAATTCTTTTGATTTAATCAATATAATGTATTTAAGGTCATATGCATCTCTCCAAAAATATCTATCTAAATAATCTATCCTTAATTTTTCATCGTGATAAGATGTGAATAACAGTCCAATAGCCTGTAGTATTAGAACCTCAACCTTGTCAAACCATGACAAACGATATTTTTAATGTAATATCGTAGATTTGACCACTTAAAATTAAACCACTCGATAATATGGACTCCGATTAAAATAAGACATTCATATAGATCATACGTAGGTATATAATAATACTTACAAAATAACAAAAATACTGTAAATATTCAAGCCACAATGCTGATTTGTAATTTGTTTACATTTCAGAGCGTACTTAGAGCAGAATATATTCATATTGGAGGTGCGATGTAACATCACGATCAAGGGCAAGTATACCGCAGTGGGACGACTGCTGCTCTTTCCCATCAACGGTGAAGGAGACTCAAAGATCAAAATTGGTGAGTGGTTTGTTATTAAAAGATACTTATTTGAATTACCACTAAGTCGACATTATCTTACAGCCGCTAAAACATTCACTGATAGTTCTCACTATAACTGCTTACTGCAGGATATTTAGGTGAGAGCACGCTGCGATATCGGTGGTAAGACCTGTCATGGAGGAATGGCTGAAGAGGCAACATAGTGCCCTCACCTTCCAGATGACGCAGTTACTTTCGAACTCATGGGTGTTTAGGGTAGTAGCTGTGTCAAATAAGCTGAGAAGAGCCGCCCGGTTGTCATCACTCCGGTGAATCTCCCGAGGACATAGCGTAAGACACATTGGAGAAGTGACCAGCTTGGGCAACGCAGCGCCATCATCTCGTTGCGGTAGTCGAGGTGGATGACGAGAGTCCGGAGTGAGAGCGCGTGAGATGTCGTCGCCTCTTTTTACGAGGACGTGATCCAAGCAAAGGTGGCGGTAGAGCGGGGATTGGAGCAGACCACCTCTGATCTATGCCGCAGAAAATGCACCGGGTGCGAGCGCCGGTGGAGAGCGCTGAACATCTCGGGCCACCATGAGAAGCGGCCTGCGGATAACGAACTAAGAGCAGACTGTTGCTGGAACAGAAACAGGCCCGAGACGGCGGTGCTTGTGTTCTGCGTGCGCTTCTCTGGAGATATGCGCAGCTGGCCAGGTCGCACGGGCCAGGGGCTGGTGCAGTGAGTAAGGTAATGCAATCAAAGCAAACACCTCGCGGGGTTTTAAGTAAGGTAAGAGTCCGGCGCATGCCTCTCCACCATTCTCGAGGCGGAGGAAGTCCATGAGAATTTTCCCACGACAAAAATAAAGTGTAATTAAGTCGGTAAAAAACTAATTCTGTCAGGACATATTTTATATAAATTCTAATGTTCTTCACGTAACCACAGTGAAAATATATATACAGTGATTCCACTCGACCCTGTCCAGCCGCCGAGTCGAACCAATGTTATACACTGTGGCGTAACTTATATATGTGCTGACACACCTTTTTACTGTAAACTCAACATTATTTTTACATTTAAATGGTTCCAATTCTTATACTCCGTAACAGATAGTAAACAGAATAATATTGATTTAACTCTCATTACATTTAATGTTGATGTTCTTAACCTTGAATTCCGAGAAACTTGTAATAAACTGTCAACTAGATCAAAGGGAATAAAGGGAAATATGCAACTTTAGTCAGAGTAATTACCGCGTAGGCGGTGAGGGAAAATAAATAAAATATAAAGAAGCTGTTTACCCGCCAATAGTAGAATAAAATTCCGTGTTGTATGAATACTAAGAAATAATACGTTATTGTGTTGGAAAATAAATGGTAACTATCACTAAAACGCCTTTATGTATTTTATAAACGGATATAATACGAAGTCATGGTGAAATAGAAATCAAGCAATAGTCGCAATTATTAAATCGAAAGTTGTTGTGTTAAATTGTAGTTAAATTAGTGTAAGCGCCTGTTAATGATGTCTTAGCAATATATGGGCTATCAACATACTAACGTATGGACTAGGAGACGATGCGTTTTGTCAACAACTTTGACATTGTCTCCTAGTATAACTATATCGAGCTTCACATGAAAATTTTATGGAGCACCCAATTAGGTGTTATATAACTGAGTATATGACTCCCCGTGACTTATCCTTTTTTTTTTTTTTTATTGATGTCCAGTGGAAATTCTGCATGGAACTTCCTTCACCCTGGGGAAGGGCGAAGGGGTGTGCCGGACTCCTACCGGCTAAAACCACTGGAGCGGTCATCTTCGGCACGTAAGGGAGGCTCCAGGTCCTCGTATGATCACACTAGAGCCGCCCACTGGTGCCACGCCTATTGGCACATCTCGGAGAGGGTGACTGTAAAGCGGTCACCCCCCCAGGGGGATTGTAAAGGATCCCCCAAAGCGTCCCACGGCAGCGCGTGACCACATGCGTGCTACCGTCTTCTCTTGGGTCGCTTGGTGTGGGCACGCAGATTCCCCGATCTACGCACCCGCGAACCCAGAGGTCCCCCACCTTATAGCAACGGCAGGGGTTTTCAGGCGTATCGGAATTAGGCGCCAGGTCGGTTGTTACCCCGGCGCCGTCTCCTTCTTCTACGAGCGGGATCGGCCCTCTCCCGGTCCCGCTCTGCAGTCTCCTTCTGGAGCATGACGGTCTCACAGAAGGAGACCACTGCATTCCAGTTTTCGTGCTCTGCCAACATAGCCGACACTACTGCTGGCAGAGAGAGATCTTGCCCGATCCGATCGACCAGGATCCGCCGCTCGGCGGCCCACGCAGGGCACGCCTCGAGCGTGTGCTGTGCGGTGTCCTGGTCGCTATCACAATGGTGGCATTGTGCCGTGGCCTCGCGTCCTATCCTGTGCAGGTACGCACCGAAACAACCGTGCCCGGTGAGCACCTGCGTCAGGCGGTAGGTGACGCGCTCGCTCCTTCTGAGCCAGGCTCCAAAGAGCGGCAGGACAGCCTCGACGACGCGCTTTGTCGCAAACTGCATCCGCAGGCGGTGACGCCACTTTACAAGTGCGCGTCGGCGAGCCAGTCACCGCAGCCTGTCCAACGCCCCTGGAGGCGCGTTTTCGCCGCTCTGGCGGAGGGAGCGTGTCTGATCGTAGACCCACGCATCCATCTCCGCCAGGATGTCGAAAGGCGGAAAACGCGCCAGGAGAGTTGCCGCCTCGTAGGACACCGTTCGGTATCCTCGTGCGATCCGGATAGCCACTCTGCGCTGCAGGCCATGAATTTTGGTTCTGCAGCGCTGGGCACCTGACAGTCGAGCTGACCATACAGGCGCCCCGTAGAGGGCCACGGACCGCACAACCCCTCCGTAGAGACGGCGAACTTCCTCACATGGTCCCGAGATTGGGCAGCAGCCGGTGTAGAGCACCCACTACCCTCTCGACTCGGGGAACGAGGCGCTGAAAGTGCTCTTCGAAGCCCCAACGACTGTCCAGGGTGAGCCCCAGGTATTTCATGTACCGGCCCACCCCGATTCGCGCGTCACCGACGCGTATCCACGAACTGGGTGGTTCTCTGCTTCTTGGCAGTTTGTGGAACCATAGCGCCTCGGTTTTTTGAGGCGCTATCCGCAGACCCAGGGCGTGGATTTTGGCCACGACAATTGCCACCGCTTGCTCTGCAAGCCGGATAGTTCCCTCGAAAGACTCCCCGCTGGCCAACACCAGAGTGTCGTCAGCGTAACAAACTAAGCTGACGCCAGCAGGGAGAACGACACGCAGGACCGCGTCGTAGGCAAGGTTCCATAAAAGGGGGCCGAGAACTGACCCCTGCGGAACCCCGCACGTAATCTCCCTCCGCTTTACGCTACCGTCCCTACCCACGAAGCGAATGTGCCTATCGCGCAGATAGGCCCCTATGATGCCCTGCAGGTAAGGTGGACACCGATGATGGACTAGTGCCGCCCTAATAGCGCCCCACGGGATGGAGTTGAAGGCGTTAACGATGTCTAGACTGACTGCCAACGCCACCCCACCCCGCCGAGACACTGCCTGTTCCGACAGCGAGCGGACGCGAAGAATCGCGTCAATGGTGGACCGCCGCTGCCGGAAGCCATACTGACTTTCGGCCAGGTCGGGGCCAACTCGCGACAGGTGCTCAACGAGTCTTCGGGTAATTATTCTTTCGAATAGCTTCGAAGCCTCGTCAAGCAGGCAAATGGGACGGTATGCAGAGGGAGACTCCGCAGCCCTTCCTTCCTTCCTCAAGAGAACCAATCCGGCCCCCGTGACTTATCCTACTGCATAGGATAAGTGTCAAAGGAATGAAGTCATAACGTAGTTTTTGAGAGCCCTGGGGGTGTTTTGATGTGTAGATAACGATCAACCACAAAATAATTGTCCTAAAATGTTGCTTTATCTCGTAAACCAATTGATCTGCATGGTATTTAATGTCTAAAAATCTAGGTAATGTTATTGCTATTCAGATTTATGAAGGAATTATTCGAAGAATGTTTCCTTATATAAATGAGATTTAACTGTTGTGATGATCGTCATTATATATTTATTATCATAAACAACTTGTTTCATCATAAACAAACTGTTGAGTCTCTCGGCCGTCTTTAAGTGTGCCACCTTCGCCTTGTAGACCGATCACATGACTTGTACTCTTAGTAATAGCATGAGTATTCAGATTGGGATCATTTGAAATAAGGAATAAATACCATTAACAATGTACTCTAGTATATTTTGTGTATCGGAAATACACATATGATTTTTTTATATTAATTAACACTCAAATCTTTGCTTCCAGTCAACTCGGTCATCAAACTGAATATAAACACGAAGTACTACAAGGACGCTCAAGGCCGTGATCACTTTGGTATCAAAAACTACAAATACACGTTCGATTACGGTGAACGAATCATCTATACGATCAATAATCTCTTCAAAGGCAACCCAGAATTAAGTGAGTAGAAGATTAATGTCAGAAAAACTTGGATTAAGAACTTTGTTAAATAAATCTGATATCGGAAGAGGGATTTTAACATATTGACAACAAATTTGTACCAATGAGTTATACAAAAAAAAAAGTACATTATCACATAGGAATCAAAATTATGAATGTTCTACCAAATTACGAAATGGTAACGGTGTATTTTAGTTTCTTTGCTTTCTCACTCTCTATTTTTGCTTTCTCGTTTATAACTTTGCTGGGGGCTTGTATTATGAGTTAAAAAACCTGACGTGTACCTATCGGTATGACTTTTTTCAATGTCATATGTTCTTTCTTAGGTGAGATGGCACTAACTTTTAAGGCAATGGAAAACACAAACAACATACTTGGATCTAAAAGAAATCTCCTTCACCGTCTGAAAAGATGCTTTTGCTTGCAGTGTGATAGTTGTAGGCTACTTACTTTATCATAATTTTTCTATTCATGGCGTTATTAACCTCAGCTAGGAAGAAACTCTTTTGATTATTTTGACTGCATTAATTATATTCAGTCACTATTTATGATTTTGAAACCAAAATCTACAAAACACTTAGTAGATTTCATCATAGTAATCCTTAAACTTCCTCATCTATTTATGGTCCTCCTAATAGACTGCCATAGTGATCGTTCGTGAAGGAATATTGCCATAACATAGAACAGAATGGTGTCGATAGACTGTTGTTAAGATGATGTCACTACCCACAGACTCCTTTGTATTTTAAGATACTTCTAACTTCCTAATTACTCTTGCTACCAATCCATATACTAGATACCTAGACCATATACTCAATCAATAAAGTTCATTTATTGTGAATAAATAAAGTTTGGAAGAGAATATACTTGATATAACAACACACTTTTGGAAAGATTTTAAAGAACAAAGTAGCTTTTAAGTTGTTTTTATCTCAAAATTACGGAGCTTGCATGGATTTCGTCGTCTCGAATAACTTCATGGCATTTAGCATAAAGGAAGTAAATTCTTATTCTTAATGGCGTCATATCCTAAGACCCAGAATGTTTCCTGTTGTCATTTCCGCCTCCCATATTTCCCATTTCTGTAAGTATTTATTCCTCGTATTATAAATGTGAAAGTTTGAAAGCCCCATCACAGTCAATCAGTTGAATGGATTCTAACAAAATTTTGCATTAGGTAGATCATGTTCATTGAAGTAGAATTGTAATAAATAATTCTTTTAACATAAAATAAAAAAATATTTTCACACAAACAAACATTACATCGCATACGAGCGGGCGGGTAATGGCTACTAGTGTTTTCATAAAACGAAGACCAAAGCTTTTCTTGAAATCAAGAATAGTATAATATACCAAAGTGCTTTCTTGTGATAAAATCATTTACACATTCACATTATACATTCTTTATGAAAATTTGAATGACTTATATTTCATTGCTTTCATTGGAATTCCAATAATTTTTCCAGGTAACACAGTATTACAATTCCTGAATGAAAATTGGCGAATTGTCACTGAAGAATTCGGACAGCCAGTCGTGGACTATGCCATTAATGTTACTGTTAGTACGGCGAAAAAATTCTTTGATGCCGTGCCTTACGATGAATTGCTCAATGTGCCTATACCTAAATATTAATAAGTACTTAAATTTAAGATATCGAGATACAATATACTCTTTAAAACTTTTTGTGATAATACTGCATTGGTCCTTCAAAGTTATTTTTAGTCATTGTTCTCAAGCCTTAGCTCTAATGAAATTGTATAAATACCTTGAGAACAATGAGGAAAAATGACAAAGTATTAAAATATCCTAAAGCTGATACTATTTCTTGCTGATGAAAGCTGATACTACTTCTTAAAGCAAATGTAGTCACTACTTTACAAAGTATTTGTAAGTGCTTTATTTACATTTCTCGGGTAGTATTAACAATAAATATCAACACATACTGTAAACACTATCCGGCGTGTAACAACATGGATATCTTATTGATAACATCTCTATGCTAGGAAAAAAACGGGTGATACACTTGAATTTACAAAATAATTGATAGTAATGGGAAAGTGATCAAAGATTATTATCGTATATAATAGTTATAGAATATAAAAGAGAATATAAAATTACATTAATTGAGACTGACCTTCACCAATCTTGGAGAGCTAAGAGCAGCAAATGAAAGCTTAAAGTACCTGCTATTAAAAGGGGTACGAAAAATATATTTTTGAAAAGGAAAGGGTCTCTGTATAATCTGACGTTGAATAAACATGTTTAATGTCTCGTTTACGCAATATATGAAATATATCTTACACAGTTAATGTCGTGTAACACAAAAGCACTTACGTACGCTTTTATAGTTTATTACTCCGATTTTGTATGAAATTCTCAACTATATTTCTTCCATTATATCATTCAATTGCCAAATATCCAGACGCACCAACTGCTAAAAGATAAACTTTATCAAGATTTGATTTTCAAGTTATTTTGGGTTAGATCTGAATATCAATCGGATGAAACTTAACATTCTGCTACACGTCTTGCCTTAGTTTAGACAAGGTAATAAACTTTATTTTTCCTATAATACACTAAAATGTATGGTATTACAAGGTTTCTATAATTTATCGTCTATTTTATTGTAAATACCTACATAGTTGTAAATTCTATAAAGTTTTGAGGAGTTAATTTCCCTGACTTGCTAAATAATCTGTACACGTATGACACTATGATAATTTTGTAAATGTCAATAAATAAATAAATGTCATATAGTTTAACAGAATACAGTTTTAATTTAACAACATCATAACTACCAGTAAAATTATTATTTATATTATAGCTATATAAATATATATTTCGTAAACTTTTTAGTAGGTTAGAAAGACGACAAGGCATTAGATTCCTTTCTTACTAATATTATACATCTTTCAGACAATATATGACTTGACACATTAGGATGTTTCCGTATAAGATTTTCAACAATCCTATCTTCTTCGCTTGATTGTTGGCCCACCATGTGTTAGAGATGTTCAAACCGCCCTAAGGCCTCTGGGTTAGCTTTCCGGCTACAATTTAATGATATCAGCCGAGACCAATAATGATCCATGCCCTCTGAAGCACGGAGACGCGTCGTTTAAATACCACCGTCACCAATCCATAGACTGACTGAGCCGAGCATTCCTCACTCTCACCAATCGTTTACCGATTAGTGAGTGCAACTGGCTATGAGCACCTCTATGAAGTAACATCCCTTTATGTCCACCCCCATTTTTATGATATTTGATTTTAGATCGGTACAAAGTAATTCGGTTTGGTGAGTTATGACAAATGTAACCTGTTTATAACGTTAAAAGCTTTATTTTAAAGTAGTATTTTTAACTAATGGCAGTTGTTAGCGAATGACGTGCGGGTAAAACCGGGATTCTATTAACGTGAGCCGGATCAAGCGTATTAAACTAAAATAATGACTAATACATCAGTAGAATCATTAGCAAGTTCAGTGTTACTGTACAGAAAAAAATCAAGCAAATTTAATATATATTTACAAGGCAGTGCGGTTTTACGTTGCTTGCGACGTTCTCAGCAATAAACACTGATAAAAGTAAATGATGTGAACAAACTGTAACAACGTAAAAGGAAAAGTACTTAGGAAATGAATGATGCAAAATAAAATTACAGCTTGAACATCAGTGTTCAAAAACGATGACTGATTTCTGATTCGTAACTGACTGATGATATTGATTTTGGTTATTGTTTTAAGTATTATTGTAGCCACCTATATAAAATATTTTTAGTATACATAAGTATCATAAAATAGGTTAGTAAAAAAATATCATCATCATCATTTCAGCCGTTTATACACCGACTGCTGAACAAAGGCTCCCCTATAGATTTACACAATTGTTTCATCATTTTGGGGGGTATTTGCCGATACTCACCACGCTTGGCAGGCGGGTTGGTGAGCGCAGTATGGCTTCTGTTCCACAAAAGGGATACTACTGCCCATCCCTCTGGTTTATAGAGTCCCTTAGTCGCCTTTTACGACATCCAACGGGAGGAGATGGAGTGGTGCTATATTCTTAATCCGGACACCACACGGGCTAAAAAAAGATATAAATTATGAATCTCTGTAAAATACACTTTATTTGAAATATTTATCCTGATTTTATTAAAAAACTGTACATTTTGAAACTTCCAAATCAAAATGTCATTTGTCAAAGATTCATCTTTCGGTCCTATGACTCAAGTGATAAAAGATTATCTTTATAGCTGTATAAATAATTACATGATTAAGTTGTCAAGTTTGCCATAAACGAACAATAGCTTTGTAATTATGTTAACTATGAAGTTTTAAATACACATAGTTTAAATAAATATGTACTTGTTCAATTTCTTACTGTATTGTTGTGTCATTATGTTTTACTTCTATGCAAAGTTCTGTTTATTATAATTAAAATATCATATATCAACAGTTTTTCCTTTCCTAGACTACTACTTTATACCTGTCACAAATGTTTTTTTTTTCAATTTTAGTATTTAGCTTTTTAGTTTATTCTCTTTGAGTTAAGAACTACATATTGCTAACACTGATACGTTTTCCAAGGGTAGTAAATAGGATACTAATACATTTTTTTTTTTTTTTTTTTTATTGATGCCCAGTGGAAATTCATCATGAACTTCCTTCGCCCCGGGGAAGGACGAAGGGGTATGCCGGACTCCTACCGGCTAAAACCACTGGAGCGGTCATCTTCGGCACCTAAGGGAGGCTCCAGGTCCTCGTATGATCACTCTAGAGCCACCCACTGGTGCCACGCCTATTGGCACATCTCGGAGAGGGTGACTGTAAAGCGGTCACCCCCCCAGGGGGATTGTAAAGGATCCCCCAAAGCGTCTCACGGCAGCGCGTGACCACATGCGTGCTACCGTCTTCTCTTGGGTCGCTTGGTGTGGGCACGCAGGTTCCCCAATCTACGCACCCGCGAACCCAGAGGTCCCCCACCTTATAGCAACGGCAGGGGTTTTCAGGCGTATCGGAATTAGGCGCCAGGGCGGTTGTTACCCCGGCGCCGTCTCCTTCTTCTTCGAGCGGGATCGGCCCTCTCCCGATCCCGCTCTGCGGTCTCCTTCTGGAGCATGACGCTCTCACAGAAGGAGACCACTGCATTCCAGTTTTCGTGCTCTGCCAACATAGCCGACACTACTGCTGGCAGTGAGAGATCTTGCCCGATCCGATCAGCCAGGGATCCTGGCCACTCGGCGGCCCACGCAAGGCACGCCTCGAGCGTGTGCTGTGCGGTGTCCTAGTCGCTATCACAATGGTGGCATTGTGCCGTGGCTTCACGTCCTATCTTGTGCAGGTACGCGCCGAAATCTGCGTCAGGTGAAAGGTGAAGCGCTTGCTCCTTCCGAGCCAGGCTCCAAAGAGCGGCAGGAAGGCCTTCATGACATGCTTAGTCGGAAACTGCATCCGCAGGTGGCGATGCCACTTTCCTAGTGCACGCCCTCTCTCTCTCTGCCAGCAGTAGGCTGGCAGAGAGAGATCTTGCCCGATCCGATCGACCAGGATCCGCCGCTCAGCGGCCCACGCAGGGCACGCCTCGAGCGTGTGCTGTGCGGTGTCCTGGTCGCTATCACAATGGTGGCATTGTGCCGTGGCCTCGCGTCCTATCCTGTGCAGGTACGCGCCGAAACAACCGTGCCCGGTGAGCACCTGCGTCAGGCGGTAGGTGACGCGCTCGCTCCTTTTGAGCCAGGCTCCAAAGAGCGGCAGGACGGCCTCGACGACGCGCTTGGTTGCAAACTGCATCCGCAGGCGATGACGCCACTTTACAAGTGCGCGCCGCCGAGCTAGCCGCCGCAGCTTGTCCAGCGCCCCTGAAGGCGCGCCTTCGCCGCTCTGGCGGAGGGAGCGTGTCTGATTGTAGACCCACGCATCCATCTCCGCCAGGATGTCAAAAGGCGGAAAACGCGCCAGGAGAGTTGCCGCCTCGTAGGACACCGTTCGGTATCCTCGTGCGATCCGGATAGCCACTCTGCGCTGCAGACCGTGAATTTTGGTTCTGCAGCGCTGGGCGCCTGATAGTCGAGCTGACCATACAGGCGCCCCGTATAGAACCACGGACCGCACGACTCCTCCGTAGAGACGGCGAACTTCCTCACATGGTCCCCCGAGATTGGGCAGCAGCCGGTGTAGAGCACCCACTACCCTCTCGACTCGGGGGACGAGGCGCTGGAAGTGCTCTTCGAAGCCCCAACGACTATCCAGGGTGAGCCCCAGGTATTTCATGTACCAGCCCACCCCGATTTGCGCGTCACCAACGCGTATCCACGAACTGGGTGGTTCTCTGCTTCTCGGCAGTTTGTGGAACCATAGCGCCTCGGTTTTCTGAGGCGCTATCCGCAGACCCAGGGCGTGGATTTTGGCCACGACAATTGCCACCGCTTGCTCCGCAAGCCGGATGGTTCCCTCGAAGGACTCCCCGCTGGCCAACACCAGAGTGTCATCAGCGTAACAGACTAAGCTGACGCCAGCAGGGAGAACGACACGCAGGACCGCATCGTAGGCGAGGTTCCATAAGAGAGGGCCGAGAACCGACCCCTGCGGAACCCCGCACGTAATCTCCCTCCGCTTTACGCTACCGTCCCTGCCCACGTAGCGAATGTGCCTATCGCGCAGATAGGCCCCTATGATGCCCTGCAGGTAGGGCGGACACCGATGATAGACTAGTGCCGCCCTAATAGCGCCCCACGGGATGGAGTTGAAGGCGTTGACGATGTCTAGACTGATCGCCAACGCCACCCCACCCTGTCGGGACACTGCCTGTTCCGACAGCGAGCGGACGCGAAGAATCGCGTCGATGGTGGACCGCCGCTGCCGGAAGCCATACTGACTTTCGGCCAGGTCGGGGCCAACTCGCGACAGGTGCTCAACGAGTCTTCGGGTAATTATTCTTTCGAATAGCTTCGAAGCCTCGTCGAGCAGGCAAATGGGACGGTATGCAGAGGGAGACTCTGCAGCCCTTCCTTCCTTCTTCAAGAGAACCAATCCGGCTTCCTTCCAGCCGGACGGGAACACGCCACTACGGAGGCAACTGGTGAACAGCCGCCTCAAGCGGTCCCCAAGAGACTGTAGCGCATACACCCACGCACGGCCCGGAATGCCGTCCGAACCTGGTGCGGTGTTGCGACTCTTCAGGCGGCCAATGGCTCGGCCCAGCTCCCCATCCGAAATCCCCAAATCCTCGGCCCAGTCCGAGGCATTTAGGGGTGGAGAGGGACCAGTATGGTCCCGAACCGCCGGAAAGAGCGTTGAAAGTACTCTCTCCAGCAAATCCGGGGCCATGGTTTCGGTCACCGGGGGGACATACGGGCGCAACTTGCCTACTACCATACGGTAGGGTCTCCCCCACGGATCCCTGTCTAGTCCCTCTAGGAGCTCGCTCCAGGACCGAGCCTTCGCCTCACTGATGGCAGTCTGAAACGCCAGTGTGGCCGCCCGGTAGGCCCTATAGGCCTCGTCAGTCTCTCCGGCTGTAGCGCTGTGCCGGCGTCGGATTCGTTGGTACTGGCGGCGGGATGCCAGGCAGACCGCGCGCAACTGCGCGATCTCATCCGACCACCAGTACACTGCCGTACGCCGGGAGCGCCTGGCCCGGGGCATGGATGCGTCGCATATTGACGTCATCGTCCTCTGGAACCACGACGCTTCCTCCTCCGGATCGGGCAAGATCCCTTGATCGACCTCTGGCCAGGCCGCGACGTTGGCAGCTGCGACGAGCGACTCTCGATCCAGCTGTGTGAGGGCCCAACGCCGCGACCGCGGGCTGGGACTAGAACGGCTCGGGCAAGGCGTGCGGAGGGCCACGTCGAACATTATGTGGCGGTGGTCCGAAAGTGTGACCACCTCCTCCGCTACTCGCCAACCCGACACCATGCGGGCCACAGAAGGAGCCGCCCATGTCAGGTCCACGACCGACTCCCCCTGCCACCGAACGCAGGTGCTAACGGACCCCCGATTCAGCAATCGGAGGTCAAGTGACGCCGCCCAGTCTTCCATTATCCTCCCCCTCGGCCCGTCCCGACGGTTGCCCCAAGCTCTAGAGTGAGCGTTGAAGTCACCCAGGACGAGCACTGGACGGGGCGAGCACTTACAGCGAATGCTGCGTGCCACCCCGTCCAGGTATCCCTCGAAGTCGGCGAGAGACACGTTGGGGGAGATATAGCAGCCCACTACTGCCAGAGGTCCCCACTCTACTACGACAAAGCCCTGCCCCCTGTCCAACAGGGAGCAGGGCGGCTCACCTTCGGCTCCAGACCAATAGATGGCGACGGAGTCCCCGGCGCCCCCGAACCAGCGAGGATGTTCCTGGACGCCGTAGGGCTCCGCCACAACCACCAAGGCAACCGACCACTCCGCAACAGTTTGCAGCAACAGATTCTGCGCGTTGCGGCAGTGGTTTAGGTTGCCCTGGAGGACCCTTAGTTGGCCTCCATCGCCTCCGGTGAGCCGGAGCGTGCGACCGGTGCCGCCGGCGCAGACGCCGTCAGCCCCTCGGCCGAGGCAGGGGGGGCTGGTTTTCCCCTCCTGCTCTTCTGGGCTGCACAAGATTTGCAACCCAACCTGTGCTCGGCCGGAAGGCCAAAGTCCGCACACAAAGGGCAGTTTTTTGTCTGCGCCTGGCATTCCCGAATTTTGTGGCCCTGGCCGCCACATCCGAAGCACCGGTCGCTCCGGTCAACCCCCCCGTGTATGGTGCACCGGAGGCGCACATGCCCAAGTTCGAGGCATCGGAAGCACTGTAATGGCCGTGCCGCCAACACCTCGACCCTGGCTGACGTCCAACCGACGCAAATGCGGCAGGTAGACGCCAATTTTTTGGCCGCCTCCAGTGGGATCCGGACCCAGACCGTGCCCAAGGACATTGGTGAACGGCGAATTTCACCCACCCTAATATCCTCGGGCAAACACGCCGTCGCAGCGACTATGGCATCTGCGATCTCCGTTTTAGTGACGGCGTCATCCAGGTCCAGTACCCTCAACTCCGCCATTTTAATCGGACGTGCAATGTGCACGTCAAATATGGGGGTGAGCACCTCCCGCATTTTGCGTGCCAGGCTATCAGCCTTGGCGCCGCCATCCTCGCCAGCGACGGAAAGCACCATTCCGCCGCTGAAGGATACTAATACCTATCATGAGTATTGTTGTGTCATTATGTTTTACTTCTATGCAAAGTTCTGTTTATTATAAGTAAAATATCATATATCAACAGTTTTTCCTTTCTTAGACTACTACTTTATACCTGTCACAAATGTTTTTTTTTTTTCAATTTTAGTATTTACCTTTTTAGTTTATTCTCTTTGAGTTAAGAACTACATATGGCTAACACTGATACGTTTTCCAAGGGTAGTAAATAGGATACTAATACCTATCATGAGATATATATATATATATACGAGTATATATGAGCAGCCTATACTCGTACTATGACGGCATGTTCAGTCAACTTAAAAGTTAAGTGAATATTGTTTAAAGTTTTGAAACTGTTTTATGCATTGTTATGTTACAAATATAATTATTAAACCTTGGTCCCGTTGGCATCTGGTTTCCTCATCAACCTAAATGACAATGTTAGCACCGTCCTCCGCAATACAAACGAGAAACGCAAGAAAAGTTCATTAGGATAACTGCGCCACCTTCTTCTCGCACCTTACTCAAGGCAGCCCACGGCACTGTAGACCGGATTAGAAGATGAAATTACATGAGTCAAAGTAAGAACCAATTTAAAATAAATTGTAGGCAGGTTGAACATCAGTTGCGATGAAGCTGCTGTCTACCCATCCACAAACCAGATGCTACTGGATACCCATATCCTAAAACTATGGCAGGCCTTCGAGTTTAATAAAATAAAATAATCAGCTCAACTCATTACTGTCCCACTGCTGGATTTCCTCACGATGGGAAAGGTTAGACCTTAGTCTACAACGCTGCCCTGATGCGGGTTAGTGGACTAGACTACACATACCGTTGAGACCATTTTGGAGCCCTCTCAGGAGTGCAGACTCCTGCGTGTTGGTTGACTCGGAGCTTTAGAACAGCCGACCGTGCGTGGAGCGCATTGTTATTGGCTGTCTGAAAGAGTCGGCAAGGTAATTTGTTCTTGGAGATGGATGCGTGGGTCCAGGATCAGACATGCTCCCTCCACCAGAGCGGCGAAGGCGCGCCTCCAGGGGCGTTGGACAGACTGAAGCGGCTAGCTTGGCGGCGTGCACTAGGAAAGTGGCATCGCCACCTGCGGATGCAGTTTCCGACTAAGCATGTCATGAAGGCCTTCCTGCCGCTCTTTGGAGCCTGGCTCGGAAGGAGCAAGCGCTTCACCTTTCACCTGACGCAGATTTCGGCGCGTACCTGCACAAGATAGGACGTGAAGCCACGGCACAATGCCACCATTGTGATAGCGACTAGGACACCGCACAGCACACGCTCGAGGCGTGCCTTGCGTGGGCCGCCGAGTGGCCAGGATCCCTGGCTGATCGGATCGGGCAAGATCTCTCACTGCCAGCAGTAGTGTCGGCTATGTTGGCAGAGCACGAAAACTGGAATGCAGTGGTCATGGTGGTGGAGCGTCATGCTCTAGGAGGGCGCAGAGCGGGATCGGGAGAGGGCCGATCCCGCTCGAAGAAGGAGGAGACGGCGCCGGGGTCACAATCGCCCTGGTGCCTAATTCCTATACGCCTGAAACCATCTGCTGTTGCTTTAAGGTGGGGGAGCTCTGGGTTCACAGGTGCGTAGATTGGGGAATCTGTGCGATGTGCGAGTGACCCAAGAGAAGACGATAGCACGCATGTGGTCACGCGCTGCCGTGGGACGCTTTGGGGGATCCTTTACAATCCCCCCGGGGGTATCCACTTTACAGTCACCCTCTTTGAGATGTGATATTCCAGTTCCTGGAGCCTCCCTTTGGCGCCGAAGATGACCACTCCGGTAGTTTTAGCCGATAGGAGTCGAGCATACCCCTCCGCCCTTCCCCTGGGCGAAAGAAGTTCGTGTACAATTTCCACTGGAGACCAAAAAAGGTGAGGTCAGTTGACCGGAGCTCATAAATGGGCTGGCTCGACAGGGGAAGTACCACGGCGTAACAGAATTGCGGCGTAAAGTAGTTACATTTGCTACATTTCGTCCAGTGCTAAAGTATGGCAACGCATCAGCGACTCCTCATTAGTTACGGATGATTTTGGGAGACGGCAATCATACGACGTGCATGGCCTAAAGAATATAAAGTTATTATGTGAAAATAAGTTTCTTATATTATAGGTTGTTTTGCTTAAGATTTTTTATTTTTCCTGACGTTTCGAATACTTTGCAGCATTCGTGGTCGCAGGATGACTAAGGTGACAGGCGTCGTTACCGATTTTAAAAAGATATTTTATTTTATCTACCGTACAATTTTAATCAAAAAATTAGTTTCGATGCACGCAGTAATCACTCACAGTGTCTTGATGTTTCTTAGTGCGGTATCTTGTTTGGGACTTTATTATTTTAATAACTGGATTCCAAACACTGGTTGAAATTGTACGGTAGATAAAATAAAATAACTTTTTAAAATCTGTAACGCCTGTCACCTTAGTCATCCTGCGACCACGAATGCTGCAAAGTATTCGAAACATCATGAAAAATCAAAATCTAAAATTTACGCGATAGAATCCGTTTAAAAGTGTTTTATTATAATGTGTAATAATCGCGAAAATCTAAGACATTACCATGTTAGTCACATTAGCACGCAAACCCAAAAATGAACAAATACGTAAAATCCGATTGAAACTGATACAGACGACTTTTGTCAAGACGAAACCACAAAAAATATAATAATTGTTCATTAAATATAACTGTGAAACCAAATGGGCAATAGATTAACTTGCAATGCCTTTAATTTAAAATCGATTATTTCTTATCTTAAAAACGGTGTTTTAATTTTTGTTGTTTGTTAATAAATGTTACAAGATTGAATGCTGTTATATAAATAAGGTCCTACAAATAACCTAAAAAATAGTGAATTATATTTTAAAGAGGAACAACGGGTAGGTATATAGAAAAAAATAACAACATTACATCAAAATTAAACTTTTATTTGCAATAATTTCTGTACAATTTTACTACCCGGAGCGCAGCAGCTGACTGTGTTAGCCACTGCACCAACCATGCCATCTTTATGTACTGTAAAGACGTACGTGGTAATTGAATATATTATAAAGACAGGATTCCTATTGCGTGCTACCTACCCATGCTATACCTTTGTTTTCCTGACCTAAGGGGGGCTCCAGGTGCTCGTATGATTACACTAGAACCGCCCACTGGTGCCACGTCTATAAACACATCTCGTAGAGGGTGACCCTAGGGGGGAGATTGTAAAGGATCCCTCCCCCGAAGCGTCCCTTCGCACTGTGCTGTGCTGGGTGGCTATGTTGGGGTCGGTTTCTAGTCTAACCTATAGGTATAGCTGAATAGTGTCGACAGTACACATCAGCCCATAAACATCCACTGAACCCCCTATGACTGCTCATTGTAGTGATCATTAGGAGGATAGGCCTTCGATCCCTGACACGATCGGACCCCTATAGTGCCATAATCACCACGCTGTCAGGCGGATTGGTAACCGAAGTATTTTGTTATGAACACACGGGAGAATGCCGCTGCCCATCCTCTTGATATCAAACCTTAGTCCCCTTTTACTATCCACATGGGTGGAGAGGGATGGTCTATTCTATGCCGGAAACCACATGGACGTTTAAAAGCTGACATGAATTATATAAAAAGTATTTAGATTCTTGCAATCATTCATCATCATCATTTCGGCAGTAAAAACATCCACTGCTGGACAGAAAAAGATTGCCACAATGGCTGGTATGGGTTTTTGTTGTATGCTCATTGGAAGATATTGCCCTAATCACCACGCTTGGGAGATGGGTCGGCGATCGCAGTTGAGTTATAAATATAGTCGAAGGACGCTGCTGGTCTGGACAAATAAGTTCGGTTGCGAGTTGAGTAAAGAGGAAAAGGATTTGTTGGAAACTCATATAGTCAGTCTTAATAAGATAGTCAAATCTATTTTTAAGTGATTTCGTGCTAGGGCCTGAATACTCAGCAATTACACTAGTGCAGTGTTGCGACTTTGACCAATTAGAGACCTTACAATATTCTACTTACGGTCTATTTTAGATATCACAAATCTTGTTCTTTGTTCCTTATCTAAATTACCACCATTAACAATGACGCAGAAGTAATAAACCTCTAAAAAGTAATGTAGGTACGCAATTTTAATTATGTGACACGGAAACATTTTTATGGTGACGAGACGAGCGATTCATTAGCCTGGTGGTAATTTATTTATTTATGTTAATGTACAAGTGTGCAAAGGCGGTCTTAATGCCGCAAGCATGTTCTACCAGACTACCTTTAGGTGATGCAGAGAACAACAAGGTAGATGCACCAATAAAATATGAAAGACAGGTATAGATGTGAAGACATGAAAACAAAAGTGTAATAATATCATATAATAATTGTAAGCGTCATGCCTGCTAAGCTAAGTCTAATAACAATTATAATGCTACCCAGGACTAATCCTGTGTGGCACCATACTATGCTTGTCACCGCAAGACAATACTAATTTACTTTCTTATGGCCAGTAAAATCACTATCAACAGTGCCGTTCTTACAATGCACTACTGCTCAGCGGCGAATATATGGCATTTCATCATGTACGTAACAAAAACTAAAAAACAAACTTTGAACCTAGTAGTAGTTAATGATACTTTAAGGGTGAGATTCAGAAACGAGTCTAAGCGTGAACCTATGCTTCCATCTGTCAAAATTAGGGGCGTAAGTGGTGCATTTTGACAGATGGAAGCGTAAGTTCACGCTTAGACTCGTTTCTGAATCTCAACCTAAGACTAGGAGATAAGATATCATCCAGCGCCTACTTTCAATGTTAGCAAACATAGCTGAAATTATCACTCATAAACTGTTTAACAGATTTCCCATATCCCAAAAAGCTCATGTATTTCAAGTTTTTAAATGAAAGGTTTTTCCTTGTAGAAAGGTTTATCTCTAGTAATTTGTCGTGCCACGTCTACCTAAGTCAAGCTGTTACAAAAAGCTGGCAACCTACGTCAATAGAAGCTGTTCATTTATCGCGTGTCAATCGCCGGCAGCCGTGTAGATACAATCGATTTTTAATTGTGTCTCGTTTTACGACACGCAATGAGTTCATATTGTGAAATAATAAATCTGTATTATTCATAATACAGATTTATTATTTCACAATATGATCGTGATCGTCTATGTTCGGAACACCACTATGAGGATTGAAACAATAGTTTACTAAATATGATTCATCTTATCAGCCAAAGGACGTCCACTACCTCTAAGACTAAATAAGATGTATGAATAAATCGCTTTTATAATTCCGTAGAAAAAAGAACTAAGAAAGAAATACAATTTTATAATGATTTCTTATACTGGGGCAGGTAAAACAACAAAAATGAAAAATGTGTTAACCATAGTCAAAACAAAATATAAATAAAATGGTTTTTTTTTGTAGGTAACCCAATATCTCATATACACAAACAAATATATAAATAAAATAAAAAAGTTATATGGCAGCAACATGTCTTTTTTTAAATTTGTTTCCAGTGGAAATTCTAGATGAACTTCCTTCACCCCGGGGAAGGGCGAAGGGGTATGGCCGGACTCCTACCGGCTAAAACCACTGGAGGGGTCATCTTCGGCACCGAAGTCACACCAGGTCCTCGTAAGATCACACTAGAGCCGAAGCAACATGTCTGCCACGGCAATGCCGAATGTAGGGGCAATCTAACCTGCTAGCTATCATAGTCAGGATGGTATTGGAGCTGACACGTACCCTGCGCACCAAGAACGCACAGCGCTTGCGCATGGTGCTTTGAAAACAGTCAGTCTGAAACCAGAAAGCAAGACGAAACTTATGCCATGTTGTGCCCATCCCAATATCCGTTGCGTAGATCCATGGTACAGTGAGGTGGGTCCAACTTCGGGAAAAAGATCATAAATGTTTTTGTCAGACAAGTAGTATATTAACAATGTATTTCTTGTGTTTTGTATTTAACTGAATCTTTCCAATGTGTTTGTTATTTTTGTTTATTTTTTATTGATATGTGTGAATAACGTAAATTTTTTAATATTATATTTTTTAAGATTATGTAATGATAAACCAATACTCTTATAACTATACGATAATGTAATAGAATATGACAATATTAAAATAATCTGAATTTGTATTAACTATAATTTTAAAAGATTCTGTGTGTGTGTAATTGTTAATTATAGTGTAGGTACCAATATCAGTCGATACTATAATTACGATCAGTCAGTTGGTTCTTGTCTCCATGAATCGAATTAATTTCCGTCATTATAAGATATCGCTTACAAATAAATCACGTATGCTGATTTCTTCTGGTAGTAGGTTCTTTTTTTCTTAAATTCATTTAAAAATATTTTTTAAATTGTTTTTAAACATGAGATAATAACTACGGAATCCTAATTAATGTATGATTGGTAAGTCTTTATGATAAGATGCTAAACAATACACTGACCACAACGGAATTGCGATAATTCGACTCTGTGGTTCGTCTTAAGACCGGTCGACCGCTTACAGTCGGCAGGTGAAGGTCTAATAATAATATTTCCGACTTGTCAATATATATTTTACACGGGACGGTCGCTACAGTTGTAGAGACATTTTAAATTATTCACCATATACTCCAACATGAATTTACATGTGGTACTCAGCAGTGTTTTGATAAGTATTGTTATATTTTTCTGCAGTAGTGGATACGCGAGATTGGCACGTAAGTTTATGTTTTATTCGTTCCCTATTTGATTTTTTCCATTTTCTTCTAGGTTTGATTAATTTTTGTGATATATATTTTGTTCTAAAATGCATTTAAAAATAATTTGTAAATTGTATTCAAACATTAAATAATAACTACGGACGCCTGATTAATGTATGATCGGTAAGTTTTTATGACAAGATGCTAAACAATACACTGATCACAACGGAATTGCGATAATTCGACTCTGAGGTTCGTCTTAAGACCGGTCGACCGCTTACAGTCAGTACCTGAAGGTCTAATAATAATCTTTCCGACTTGTCTATATATATTGTACTCGCGACGGACGGTACAGTTATAGAGACGTTTTTTATTGTTGAACAGTAGTTATACTGCGCTCACCAGCCCGCCTGCCAAGCATGGTAAGTACTGGCAAACTCACCCCAAATATACGACACGGTTGTGGAAATATATGGGGAGGCCTATATTTCCATAACCGTGAAACCGCACTGTAACCAGACATTGCGTCTTCTCCAGCCACTGCTCGAGTTCCTGAAGCCGGGGCCCATCCTTTCCTCAACACACCAGCCTGACTAATGACACCACCAGGTGGCCCTCGGTTCAGAGCTGTTTCCAGACACTTCAGGGCCCCCGGTAGCCACATCAGCAGGCATATATTTAGAGCTACCCTTGTGCAGCAGTGGATATTCTTTGACTGATATGATATTAATGCTGATATTGTATCAACTTAAAAATAATAAGGTTTTTATATTTATGAAAGACAAATACTCGAGTTATTTTAATTTATTTACCTAATAGTCCGTGTGGTGTCTGGATTAACAATATAGCACCATTACATCTCCTCCCGTTGGATGTCGTAAAAGGCAACTAAGGGACTCTATAAACCAGAGGGATGGGCAGCAGCGATCCTTCTGTGGAACAGCCATACTGCGCTCACCAACCCACCTGTTGCTTGCTTTTTACGAACGACCAGAAAGCTTTGGGTGATTATTTTATACTATTTTCGATTAAATTATACATTTCCTTTTCTAATAATTTTGCACGAATCTTTAAAGTTAAAAATGATTCATGATCCGATAAATCACCATGTTTCTTATATTTGGATAGTATTGATCATTCCCATTTTCAGCAGTAAGCATTTACAGGCTTATCTGTGAACTTAAGACCAGCAAGAACAAACAAGTCGTACAACGACATAAATAAGGACCGTGTAATTTCAATCTTAAGTTATTTATTTATTTTATTTTCGGTACATACAAACCTTTGGTAAGCATGACAGTTTCCCAATTCACTTACCCGAGGCCCATCAAAAACACTCATCTACTTACTCTAAACTCGAAATAATTTCGGCCGAATAAAGTCTACTGCTGGACTCATGCCTCCCCCAAAGATCACCACAAAGACTGATATGGGTGTGTTGTGTGCTCGCTGGGAGGTTTTGCCATAATCGCCACGCTTGGCAGGCGGGTTGGCGATCGTAGTTGAGTTATCAATGTACTCGAACGCTGCTGCTGCCCATCCTCCGGCTAATCCCATAGTCGCCTTTTACGACACCCAAGGGATGATATGGGACTATAAACTTAATACTAACTAAATCATAGACCAACTAATAATTATTGTAGGTTCTAATTGTACTTTAAAGTAATTTAACAACTAACTTTATGAAATTCCCTCCGCGTGCAATGGAATAGGTCCATACTTGTGCGGGGTGCTAGGTCAGGAAACCTCCACGTGCACTCGGTGGCTGCTAGTCCCTCTTGATACGTCCGGGGGGAAGAGCAGTTTTCGGGCCGGTGCACCCTGGGCACCGGGCAATAACTACTCCACTTTTTGGAGGACCTTGTTGTGGCTAATATTCTGACAGGGACGGGTCCAGTGTGTGGGCTGTGGGTAGGCCGTAGCGTGCTTCCCCGTTTTCAGAGGAGCATGAGCGGGCTAGCGGCGGGCTCGGTGTGCACTCACCCTGCCCCGAGCAGGTAGTCGGAAGACTTCCCTTCCCTGCCACCGTCGATATCGTAACCTCGGTTGGAGTGTCGTGGTCACGACTCGCGGCTTCGACCGGGACCGAGGATCTTGGCTTAACCGCCCGGATCGCGAGGAAGAAGGCCTCTATAAAAATTCCCCGAACCCAAGCTTTGCGTGCGGCGAGGGGTGCATGGCTGATGGGAAGTTCAGTCGCGAGCACGCCAACCCCGGGACTGGCGGAACCTGAAGGTAGGATACGCTTGCCCGGGTACAGGGTGCACTGCCTGGGTCGACCTTTTATTTCCCCCATACTCGTGGGTCTAAATATGGAAACATTAACTAAACTAAAAACAAAACACATAAAGAAGGTGGAGACAGAGAAGATGGGAGGTGAGAGGGTTGGTTCGTTGTCGGAGTCTGACAGCGTCCAGATAGACATGGAGTCGGATGTCGACTCCGTGTCCGGTTCAGGCCAGCAAAACCAGGCCCCCCTGCCTTGGCCGAGGGGCTGAAGAAGTCTGCGCCGGCGGCACCGGTCACACGCTCCGGCTCACCGATGGAGGCGATGGAGGCCAATTAAAGGTCCTCCAGGGCAACCTAACCCACTGCCGCAACGCGCAGAATCTGTTGCTGCAGACTGTTGCGGAGTGGTCGGTTGCCTTGGCGGTATGGGTTACTGCTCCCTGTTAGACAGGGGGCAGGGCTTTGTCGTAGTAGAGTGGGGAACTCTGGCAGTAGTGGGCTGCTATGTCTCCCCCAACGTGTCTCTCGCTCTCGAGGGGCACGCTGGACTCCTATCCAGCATGCCCCTCTGCCCTTTCCTGTACCTGATGAATTACAACCGGGTTAATTAAAAAAAGGTGTGGCTAATTCATCATATCAGCCACAGGACGTCCACTGCTGAACAAAGGCCTCCCCCTTAGATTTCCACGACGAGCGGTCACATGCCGCTCTCATCCAACGACTCCCAGCGACCTTCACCAGATCGTCTGTCCACCTCGTTGGAGCTTACTATAAATAAATAGATTTCTTAAAATGAGTGTCATCGCATAGTACATTGCGGTCATATCATACAAACTTTATTTCAAATGATCCTAACAACAATTATAATATGTTATTTCATGTTATATGCGAAGAATTTAATAAATCGTGCCCCCTAAAAAAGGTCAATCTCAACAGTAAATTTAGATTTAATGCATGGGCTACTAAAGGCATTAGGAAAAGTATATAAATTATGAAAAATCTTTTACATCTGATAAATCTTTTCATGAGTATGTTAGGAACTACTCAAAACTATTTAAAAGGGTATGCGCGTTAGCTAAATCCAAATTAATCAGTAGCAAAATTAGTAAATCTGGGAATAAAATTAAAGCAGTGTGGAACGTTATAAAATCTGAAACTGGGCAAATAAATCAACGGGATCCTGATCTATCCTTGAAAATCGAAGATAAAACCTTAACAGACAAGGCTGAAGTCGCTAACACATTCGAACGTTTTTTCACAAATATTTCGATCGAAATTACTAAGTCACTTGACTCGTCCCCTGTGTTAGCAGAATCTCTACTTAAGCAATATTTTTGTAATGATATTCCAGCTTTTCAATTTAGACATGTGACTCTGTCTACAGTAATAAAATCTTTTAAAGGCTTAAATATAAAAAATACTGAAGATCTTTGGGGTATATCTGTTAAAGTACTTGAATCTATAACTGAGAGCATTGCCCCGTTTCTTGCAAAAATTTTCAATCTTTGCATAGATAGTGGGACATTCCCAGATTTGATGAAATACAGTAAGGCAATCCCAATTTTTAAATTAGGCTGCAAGCATAATACCTCTAATTATAGACCTGTTTCTGTTCTTCCAACATTAAGTAAAGTATTTGAAAAGATTATGCTTGATCAAATGATGGTTCATTTTAACGCTAATAATATTTTGAACGATCGGCAGTCCGGCTTCACGAAGGGTAGATCGACTACAGACGCAGGTGCGAAACTAGTCACTCATATTTTAGAAGCCTGGGAGGGCTCACATGATGCTATTGGTATTTTTTGTGATCTTTCCAAGGCTTTTGATTGCGTTGATCACAATACGCTCATTTGCAAATTAAGTCACTACGGAATTCGTGGTCGAGCTCTCGAGCTTGTATTATCCTACCTTTCTGAAAGACAGCTTAAAGTAGGTATAGGCGGCATAACATCTTCAGGGTCCCTAGTGAAAATGGGCGTGCCACAGGGATCAATTCTGGGCCCATTTCTATTCCTAGCCTACATAAATGATCTCCCTTTTATGATGTCAGCATTATCTAATATAGTATTATTTGCTGATGACACATCACTTATTTTTAAAATCAAGAGGAATGTCAATGAAGTTACACAACTTAATGATAGCTTATCCTCTCTGTCTAGATGGTTTGCTGCAAATAACCTTTTATTGAATAGTAATAAAACCAAATGTTTGAAGTTTTTATTGCCAAATGTACCTCAAGTCGAATTGGAAATAATTCTTGAAGGCAACAAACTCGAGATAGTAAATGAAACTATTTTTCTAGGTATAACCATTGATTCTAAATTACAGTGGGGCGCTCATATAAAGGCTCTGTCCAATAGGTTAAGTTCTGCTGCATATGCAGTCAGAAAAATTAGGCAACTAACTGACGAAGCTACGGCCAGACTAGTATATTTTGCGTATTTCCACAGCATAATGCCATATGGCATTCTATTGTGGGGAGTGGCGGCTGATGTAGATTCAATAGTTATATTACAGAAAAGGGCCATTCGCGCCATCTATGATATGGGTCCTTGTGAATCACTTAAAGAGATTTTTAAAAATACTAATATTCTTACAGTGCCCTCCCTTTACATTTTTGAAAATATTATGTTTGTCCGTAAAAACCTGCTAATGTTTAATGTAAAGAGCGACATTCATTGTATAAATACTAGAAATAAACATAAAATTGTTGTTCCTAAATTTAGATTGTCAAAAACCAATAACTCATTCTTAGGAAATTGTATTCGATTTTATAACAAGATACCTAAAGCACTTACTGATCTCACAGATGGGAAGTTTAAAGCACACGTTAAAACAATTCTCATAAAAAATGCCTACTATAGGGTTAGGGACTATGTTGACGATAGGGACATATGGCGTTAGCTACTTTCTGCACATGTGGCTTCCCTGGTAACCAATTATATGTGAGGTGCTCTTTGTACTGTATAGCTGCTATATGTATATTTCAGCAATGTGTTGAGAAAGCCTTAAAAACATTTATGTGATATCTAATAATTTGTGTAATAACTATATAATTCAATATTGTAACCTCAATTATTTTAAAAGAGTATCCAAGGAGTTTCTTGGCGTTTCTTCTCCATAGGATCAACAAATTGAAACCGAGCAATTTAAATTCTGACGTTTCATAAGTGCCAGTAATTGGTTTATTTGAAATAAAAAATATTTGACTTTGACTTTGAATAAATAAAAATATCAGTAGGATTATAGTCGAATAATTCTATCGAGTAAAACGATTACCTTACCGATTTTTTATTAAGTATTAAGTGTTTAAATGTAGGTTATACAATGTATTACGTAGGCAAATAAACATATAATAACCTCATAACCATTAACCATATCATACATTAAAATAATCTCGATAAATATACCTTGAACTCAAGCGAGAGCCTCAGGAGCCCCATATTCGTTTTTATAATTTAAAATAATGCCCAACTATTTTTATAAATAAATGGCTTGAGTCTAATAACAGCCTATTAAAAAAATGTTCTTCATATGGTCGAAATCATACAATGAAAACAAGAATAAGTAATATTTGACAGCAAAATTCTGCGCTGGCAACTCTATAACGACATTATACGATTTTTTTTTTTACTTTTATGTTCGTCTATAAAGAATGAGTGATCTCTACAAAAAACTACCTTGAATCATAGTCTCACACGTAATTATTTTAACTTTTATACATCTACTTAATCGGAGTTGACGGTATCAAAATCTAGTGAGGAAGACGAGAGAATTAAATTTCCAAATTTAAATTCTAACACTAAAACGTTTCATATTCTTCTGGGACATTGACCGCTCGAAATCATACTTTTTGTCAGCTACACTCTTTGACTATAACTTCATGGCTACACTACAAATACTAGTACAAAGACGACAATCATGTCTAGTAGGAAATTGCTGATACAGTCGACTGCTGCGCTCCGGGTCGTGGGTTCGATTCCCACACGGAACAAATATTTGTATGATCTGCAGATAGTTGTTCCGGGTCTGGGTGTATTGTATGTGGAATTCATGTCTGTAAACGCACCCACGACACAGGAGAAATCCCAGTGGCAACAAAAAAAAAACCAATATACTTTTTATACATTATTGTAGAAATTAACCACGACATAAATATATGTTTAAAATACTATTATTTTTGTGGCTAGAACCGTTGTACGAAATTGACAGACCAGTAAATTTCTTTCCAGCCGACTACATCCACCCCTGCAACGAAACATCGAGAGAATGCCTCGTAAAATCAACACAAGATGCTATCCCACACTTTGTCAAAGGCATCCCAGAACTCGGAGTACCGGTCCTGGATCCCTTCATCATAGACAAACTCTCAGTTCCTCTGAGTGGATTGACATTCACCTTTTATAAAGGAAAAGTATCAGGCTTCAGGAAATGCATCGTGGATAATGTCATGTAAGTATACGATTGTGCTCGCTTTGTTAGAATTTAAAAGTAATTGAAACATGTGTTCTTAAACATCAGCCCTCAAATGAACATCACTGAGCAAAAATGTTTCTCAATCTTTTTCGTAACTCATACGAGTTGCCGTAGTCGGTTCAGTTCTTCATAGGTACTAACCTATCTATAGCCGAAATCGACCAAATCACGAAAATGAACATTCACGACTGAGAAATTAACATAACACACACAGAAATACTCTCAAAAATACATGCGAAAACTACCACAAGTTTTCTATTGCCGGAAGACTGCGCATTTGGGCTCCCGGTACTTATCACTCACCTAACAAAAATCCATTTTAAATTCTTACCGAGACTTTCAACTTATAATATGCAGCGGAGAAAATATTCACAGTAACAGTAACACTACCACTAAATAACATTAATGAAAACAGTTTAATCGTTATCTATTTACCATGGTATTAAACGGCTCACCAGTCCCAAAAGACGGCACTTGTTCACGAGCATAGTACATGTATCAGTATTGCTTAGCTCCACCATATTATAGGAAACCAAATGTATATGATATATAACAAAGAAAAGGAGCCAACGATATTTTCTTCGTTCAAAGTAACCATTGAACAGGAACAAGAAGTCACCTTTCTGAGCGAAGAATTCTGGCCCCGTGGTGTGGTATACAGACGGTTTTCCATGAGCCGTGGTTTTGCTGGACATAATATTCCAGGACTGAAAAATAATGAAAATTAACCTGGGTTCATTAGGCTAAAAAATATGTTGTAACACAATGGGCTTTATTGTCTGAAATAAACGATTATTATTTATTATTATTAATATATAACGCCGTCACTGTCAAAAACTGATTGAAAGTAACAGAACTTCAATTGTGCCAAATATTTAAAATATAATAGAAAGCACCAGAGAGTCGTAGGAGTGAATTATTTGCCACACATCTCTATTATCAATGTAATGATTTGTATTCTAGTAGTCTCAACATCAACAGCCCCACTGTAGTATTGTCTAAGTAACGTAACTAAACTGACTTAGCTACATCTGTAACCTGTCTAATTTATCTACTGGAAAATGCAGCAGAGCTCAATTTGCCTGAAAGTACCTTTATATGCGGTCCCCGTTGTAATCGTGAGTACCTTAACGCCCAAAAAACACAGTTGAGTTGAAAAAGAAATCGCCCCAAAATTGATCCTTGAGGTATCCCCATTTTAACCTGTGAGTTTGTAGATGTGAAGTTATCAATTTCTACTCTCCGATCTGTTCTTCGGTTACCACAGAAATCTAATTAAGCAAATTGCATATGATTTCTGAGAATATCATAACCACGGATGAACCATCGTGGAACTGTTTCTGGACTGCCCCAAGTCCGCTTGCAGGCTGGAACTTATACGGGAGAGCCGGAGATCGGTCAGCTTTCTATGGTGCCCAATACATCCTTTCCGGAACGGAAAAGTGCTGGTGGCCTCCTGCTTACTTTCCCTAAACTAGTCACTAGCATCGACCGCTGCGATACGGTTACGGTGTTGCATTTCCCAAGACGGGCACTCCTTCAGAGCACGCTGGACCATGTCCTCCGGGAAAGTCCCACAGTGGTGAAAATTTACTTTTGTGGCGTTCAATTTTTGTTATAATATTATGATAATGTTTGCTGGAAACAGAGTACTATAGTTGTTAACGGAAAACTGCATTTAATGGTAATTATAAAGTACCCGCTGAAAGGAGATTGCAGCTTAATGATGACCTTGAATCTAAATATTATTATTAAAGCTGTTTGTCAAAAGCAAAATTGCTATTGGGAAAAATTGTACAATAAAAGCTATTCATCAGTATCGATACCTTAATACCCTTTTGGCTTAGTGCTTGTCTTTACGAGTATCGTTGTACATTTTTTATAATACACTTAAGTACATACTTCAATTATCCTGAAGTGCCTTCATGTAGTTTTAGAATTCGAAAATATGTTGACCAGAATCTACAGATGTAGCTGAATATCAGTATTTAAACGTAAATACCGCCATCTAATTTCCTTAACCCAAAGACTACCGATATCCTAAGATTAGACCAGTTTTCAGACCATCGGGCTTTTGGGACTGCCTATGACGATAGCTTAAGTATTTTTATACGGGGTTAAGGCACTTTCCGAGATCCGGAAGGGTCCCTTCTTGGATCATTAAAATAATTATTTTCTGACAATAATAGCTGAATAAAGCAAAGCGGAGGATTAGTTGTGTCGTCTGAAGAAATTTAAACTGATATGTTTTCAGCATTATGGACCATAATGACATCAGAATGATATATTACTACCCTGTATGACCGTGACGTAAAATGTTTGCATGAATTTGTAAT
The DNA here is from genome assembly GCA_947459985.1 of Diloba caeruleocephala. Taxonomy (NCBI): domain Eukaryota; kingdom Metazoa; phylum Arthropoda; class Insecta; order Lepidoptera; family Noctuidae; genus Diloba; species Diloba caeruleocephala. The sequence goes on from OX381615.1 coordinate 18,417,610, forward strand.
TTTTATTTTCCCAGCGCGGTGACAAACATATAAGGAGAAAATTAAAAACAAAATTCACATAAAAATGACATTTATATAATAAACAAACCTAAAAATACAAAACGTAAAATCGTAGTGTAATCTATGTATATTATTTTTAATTTATTGAAGGTAGACATTGCACTAACAAAAGACTGAAATACTAATATGAAAGTAACAAAAAAAAACGAATACAAACCATGAAACATTCCTTTTGGGTAATTATCGTTTTCCTGCTAATTTTATTTCAATCATGGATATGTCTTTTTTCTAAAGGCTGTAAAAAGATAGTTAAAAACCCGTTTGGGATGAAAGATAAGGCTAATTATTTATTATGAACGTTTATTTATATTTTTTGTCTTCGTTGCTTGTGTTTACTGCGATGAATTTATTAATTTTCTGAAGGCCAAGCCGTCGGCCGCTCATGAAATGGAGACAATGCTTTTGCTTTGTTCACTTTGATATAATAATTTGCTAAATGTAAAAAAAAAGCACCGAAACAGGTCTAAGATTTGTAGGGTTAGTTGTGACTTGTGCTACCTTATTCAAGCAAAGGAATTATCTTATTATTTTTCACAAGATCAGGAAGTTTCCCACAGTCAATGCGCTTATTAAAAATGAAGGCCAGCTCTGATGTAACAATATCAATAATAGATTTAGCCATGCTGACAGAACTCCCCCACTAGCCTGCTGTCTTATTTACATTAAGAATGTTAAAGGTTCTTATTATATGTCTACATAATTAACATGGTTGAATTTGTTGTGTGTGAGTAGACTTAAAGCCTTTAGAGTAAAAATACAATTAATGGATTTTTGTCGGATTATCATCATACGATAAATTTAAAGTTTATTTATTACTTGTGCTATTTCTAAAATTATCCGGCAACCAGCGGTTTTCGGATAAACAATAATATCTTTCTTAGACACATTATTTCTTTGTTTTGCAACAGTAATAATCTGCTGTCCACAGTGATTAGAGTCTAACAAGTTACCTTGCTTATAGTGTGGTAAAACATCGGTATGAATATTATCTGAGCATGTGGTACAGCCGGTTAGAGTGAACTGGGAGGGTTCAGAAACAAATTTAAAATGTTCAATGACTGGAAATTCCATGGAATTCCTACCATAAATCTTGAATTTCCCAATAAGTTAACATTACATTCACCGCAAGTGATAATTGCTGTGTTAAAATTACAGATTCTATGCAATACTAATTCAAAATACTCTTGCAGCGCAGTTTTGGTGCCATGAATTTGGATGATCTTCGTAAAGATGCTGCCAATATCGACTGGGCTCCTCTCATAAGCGCAGAATCAATGAATGCCAAAGTAGAATTATTAACATTGAACCTAATTCAACTTTATGACGTACATGCTCACATACGAGCAGTAAAAATCAAACACCTCCCGGCACTGTGGCTGACTGTTGAGATAAAAGCTATAATTCATAAAAAAGCTATTTCCAAAACGAGGTGTAAACGTCTACCCACACTCTCAAATCGGGAAAAATATGTAACTGTCCTCAATCATTGCAATGAGGTGTGTAGAGATGCACAACGCCACTACATTCACAACTCCGTTCAAAACGGTGATCCAGCCAAAGTTTGGAAGTTTCTGAAAACTATGGAAGTTGAAAAATGACACCAAAATGATATCCCTAAAGACTTAGATATTGATCTGTTGAATCAACATTTCTCATCTTCGACCTATTGCAACAGGGCCACAAAAGTAAAAACGATTCAACACAATCACCTTTCTGGTCTTCCAACACCCGATCATTCACCATTCACCTTTAGTCAATTTTCCGCTTGTGATGTTGAGAAGAGCATACTGTCAATTACGTCCAACGCTGTTGGAACTGACTGTATCAGCCGTAAAATGATACTCCCTGTCCTTGACGAAATCCTTCCAGTCATTTGTCATTTACTCAATTACTCCATATCATACGGCGTCTTCCCATCTACACGGAAATATGCCCAAGTCATACCCTTACCGAAAAAAGCAAATCCTAAATCTTTTACCAAATATCGTTCCATCTCCATATTACCATTCCTTTCCAAGTCCTTGAACGCCTCATCCATAACTAGCTTAGTTCTTTTCTATGTAGGAATAATCTCCTGAATCCCTTCCAGTCTGGATTTCGACCCGGTCACAGTATACTGTTACGGCTTTAGTCAACATTATGGATGACATTAGATCAGGTATGGAGGATGGAAATCTGACGGTGCTTTCCCTACTTGATTTCAGCAACGCGTTTAACACCGTCAATTTTGATACTCTGCTTGCTATTCTCTGCTCTCTCAATGTATCTCCAACGGCGATTGACTGGTTTCGTAATTACCTGTCTGGCCGCAACAACAACGTATTTGCATTGAAGATACTTTATCTTCTTGGTATATTACTACTGTTGGTGTACCACAGGATGGCGTTTTATCTCCTTTACTCTTCGCAATATTCATAAATTCCAACTCTAATCAACTTCTTTCTTCCTACCACCTTTATGGAGATGATCTTCAAATTTATTCACAAGGTCCCTTAGGAGAGTTGGTGGAAGTCATTAACACTGTACACTTAGCGCATGTATACGAATGGAGTAAGGCATATGGGTTAAAAGTTAATCCTTCGAAAACCCAAGTGTTAGTTATAGGCAGTCCTAGGCTCATCTCTAGAATTAATTGGTCGCAGCTTCCACAGGTAATTTTCGACGGCACTATGGTACCTATAAGTGATACGGTTAAGAACCTGGGGATATATATTGATAGAAATCTTTCTTGGGTTCCACAGTTACAAAAAGTAAATCGAAAATTATTTGCATCAGCAAGCTCCCTGAGGAGAATACGCAACTTTCTCCCAACTACTACTAAAACTGCGCTCGCTCAATCCCTTCTCCTTCCTATACTTGATTATGCTGCTGCCAGTTATCTCGATCTTACTGAGGCACAATTAGATAAACTTGAGCGACTCCAAAACTTTTGTATTCGATTCATATTTGGTTTACGCAAATATGATCATGTTTCAGAATTTCGCACAAAACTCAAGTGGCTTCCAATACGTCTTCACCGGAATTCTCATATACTTTCCTCGCTTTACAGTATTCTGTTTAATCCTAAAACCCCATTTTACCTTAAAGAACATTTTAAGTTCCTTAACGACGCACATTCGAGATTTTTAAGATCGTCAGAGAATCTGAGACTTGAGATGCCAATACATTCTACCAAATTTTGTGATAAATCATTCACCATTCAGGCTGTCTGGAATGACTTCCTGTGTCAATCAAACGTGCCCAGACATTGGTTACTTTTAAAAAACTAGTAAAAGAATATTACTTGTCTGTTTAATTGTTTGTTGTATTTACCAATATAGTACTTTCTTCTAATTGTGTATTTACCATATATTTATTATGTTTATGTACGTATCCAATATTCTTATGGATTATTAATATTGTATTGGATAAAATATAGTATATGGGTGTTTATATGGATTATTTATAATGTATTGTATAAAGTATTATATATTGTTGTATATGCGTGCATATTATTTAAGTTATTTATGGAATTGTTCATTTAATTATATTTAATAGATTCACTATTTGATTATATTAATATAATAAGTACACCACGGAACACTCCTTTGTCTTTGTCCATCTTTTTCTTGTCCATCCAAAGATTGTCTGTAAGAAATCGCTAATAGCGATAAGACCGCCCATTGTACAATTACAATTAATTAAATTATTCCTAGTAGCTGTTTTAAAATGGTGTACAAAAAAGAATATTCTATTCTATTCTATTCTATTCTGTTTATCCGAAAACCGCAGGTTGCCTGGATAATTTTAGAAATAACATAATTAATAAATTAACTTTAAATTTATCGTATGATTATAATCCGACAAAAATCCATAAATTTTATTTTTACTCTAAAGAATTTAAGTCTACTCACACAACAAATTCAACCATGTTAATTATGTAGATATATAATAAGAACCTTTAACACTCTTAATGTAAATAAGACAGCAGGCTAGTGGGGGAGTTCTGTCAGCGTGGCTAAATCCATTATTGATATTGTTACATCAGAACTGGCCTTCATTTATAATAAGTGCATTGACTGTGGGAAATTTCCTGATCTTGTGAAAAATGATAAGATGATTTGCTTAAATAAGGTAGCACAAGTCACAACTAACTAAAATTTTAAACCTGTTTCGGTGCTACCTACATTTAGCAAAATATTCGAAAAACCTGTTCTGGATAAAATGCAAAAGCATTTTACTATTCGTGTCAATTATTATATTACAAACAGGCTTCACAAAGGGACGTTCAATAACCAATTAAACTTGTATTCAACTTTCAGGACATATTTTTGGTGCTTGGGAGGATTCACAAGATGCGTTGAGCATATTCTATGATTTGTCTATGGCATTTCATTTTGTTCTTTACGAAATACTGATCAGGAAATGAATTCACTATGGTATCAAGAACTCTGCACTTGATTTTCGTGGCCTATATTTGAGTACTAAGATTCAGAAACTTGATATAACGCAGTCTTTAATTCATGGCCCATTTTTGTATCTTATTTATAAAAATGACCTACCGTATAGCGTAATCGTAAGTTATAATAATGAGAAAGTGTTGTTTGCAGGTGACACTTTTTTATTCAAACTCAAACGATGGGTCCTAACAAAAGGATCTGCCCACTGACGATGTAAATAAAGCTAACTTCAAAGTAGTCCACTGGTTTGAGTTAATAATTTACTCTTAAATGAGAAAAATGCTAAACACATTAAATTACCAACTCCTAATGTTAAAAAGTGGAAACTTACACTAGTATCCATTTTTTCACTAATGAATGGTGCGGAGTTGTACTCTGCGGACACTACTGTGTTTTTAGATATTATACTAGATTCAAAACTGCAGTATGTGTATGCCACATTTTTTAATCGTTGTAGCTGTGTGGTGCCGTCTACGAATAGCACTAACCTATCTCATCCCTTGAGTGTCGTAAAAGGCGACTATGGGATTAGCTGGAGGATGGGCAGCAGCATCCTTCGAGTACATTAACAACTCAACTGCGATCGCCAACCCGCCTGCCAAGCGTGGCGATTAGGGCAAAACCCCCAATAAGCACACAACACACCAATATCGGTCGTTGTAGTGATCTTTGGGGGAGGTCTGTGTCTAGCAGTAGACTTTACTCGGCCGAAATGATGAATTGTTGTTAAGTTCAGCAAATCATTTAAAAGCCAATGTATACGATTTTATAATAAAATACCAAGTCACAAATAAATTACATTAATAAATTCAATTGTAATAGAAAACAAAAGTTGTATAAAAAGGGTTTCTGTAATGTTACAGACAAAAATGTTTCCGATTAAGCTGCTCTGATGTTCGGAAGCTTTTATATTGGCATTTTTGGTGTTGATTTATCAAAGACCATTTTTGTTTATTATAACCTTGAAATTAAATTAATTAAGTTATTATTTATTAATTTCACAATTTATGCATACACAGAAACAGAAAGAAAGATGAAATAGAAATAAAAGATCCAATTACAATGGATTATTTTACTTCGTATCATGACATTTTATTATGCTATATCTGTTTATAATAACATATTCATTTGCTGTTTTTGTAGTCAGCAATGAGTTGACTAATTAAAATATAATACTTGTAAGTGTGAGTACCGAGTAGGTTATTAATTTATTAAACATAATATTTGCGTGATAGTTGTCTGGAAGTTTAGATATGTCATGCTCACTCGTGTTCAACACACAAGTGTTCTGCTGCTGATAATTATGGTGGCGTCGTGCATTGGGTTGCTAAATTTCCCTACAATATGGTTTAGCTAAGCGATTCTGAAGCATGCGTCATGCTCGTGAACGAATGCCGTCGGTTGGGACTGCTCAACTACATACAGCCATGATAATTTAATAAAATTACAGATTTTTTTCAGCTCTAACCTAGAGGGACGTCGCTTCATTTTAGCATTTCACTGCAACCTAACAATCAAAGGTACTTATGATGCCATCGGAAAAATCCTCCTATTCCCTATTGATGGTGCGGGCAACGCCAAAGTAAAGCTAAGTAAGTAACACCCTAAGATGTTTTTATAAGTTTTTAAAATGTCATTGGTAACAACCCCATCAATATTACTTTATAATGCAACAGTTTGTGATGTCTACAGTTTTTTCCTTTTAAGTTTGGTCTGCATTTTCATATTCATTCGAATTTTGTAAGATTAATGTAATTATATACAAAACGATTTTTAACCAACGTCAAAAAGGAGGAGGTTCTCAATTCATTTGTATACATATATGTGTATACACTAAATAATTAGGTAATTTTTTTATCTGTGTTCTGTTATATATGACTCCGACAAATGTTCACTGTTTTTTTTTTTTTGTTGTATGATAGGATGTTATACCAAATTGGTCCCATTTAAATTTAATTTGATTCTGACCATGAACTTGGATGATACGCCACGAAACTCCTCAGTGTCGAAAAGTACACATATTGCAATTGAGTTATTGTATTGAAAATCAAAGGATAAGGTCAGGTAAGTGGCAAACTGATCATGGACTTCGAAGATACCCCATGGAACTCTTTAATGACGAACAGCACCCATCATGAGTGAATTATTGTTCCGAGATCAAAAAATAGCTGGATAGAAACGTGGTCAATTCAATCATGGGCTTTGAAAGCATTCCCCATTAAGGAGAAGAAGAGTTACTCTTCAATGACGAACCACATACATAATACATTATCGTGATTATGTTATTGTTCTAAAGATCATAGGGAGTGTCTAGGTCTGTGTGTGTTAGGTACCTATGTATGTACAGACCAATTGGTAAAAAATTATAGGTTTACTAATGTACTACACATTCCCGAAAAATACTATTGTAAAAAATAAGAGCTCTTGGCATCCGTCGTGGTCCACTTGAATGGTTCAGTTCATACCTCAGTGACAGGACACAGAGAGTTGTACTGGGAAGCCATTGCAGTGACATCTCCACAGTGCATTTTGGCGTGCCGCAGGGGAGTGTTCATGAGCCTACGCTCTTTATTATATACATCAACGCCCTCCGCTCACCAACACTACCTGCAGCAAAATGCATGACACTGCAATTGTGTTCCATGGTGATTCCTAGCCTGAAGTTCATGATAGGGCGGAAAACAGCCTACTGGTGGTTACCAGTTGGTTAAATTGTAACGTTCTTACGTCTGCTTTAGCGTGTCTGCACAAACAATTCCCAAAGCACTACTGTCTAGATTGCGCTGGTTGTAGCTGGCCTATGATTAAAAATACAACTAGTATTAAATATTTGGGTGTTTACCTAGACAGTCATTTGACGTGGTCGAAGCATGCAGGGGCATTACATACCAGGGTTAGGAAACTCCTATACATATTCAAGCGCATGGCTAAAATTACCACGAACAAAATGATTAGAGCTATATATTTCGCGCTATGTCAATCGATTTTGGAGTACACTATTATATCCTAGGGAGCGGTTGCAAAAATCTACTTACTTAAACTAGAGAGAGTACCTTGCGCTTTCATGAGAGCAACCTTACGAACACTGCTACATCATGCTCCTAACGTTTACTGAAGTAGAGTACGGTTAAATGTCAGAAGTCGATTGGTCAAATGTCTTTTATTTTTATGAGTCCATTCATTTATAGAAAGTTGGATGCTAAGCTGAAAATCACCATGCTACAAAAAAAGCCATGCAAGGCCAAAGTTCTGATGTGGCTATTGAGTTTGGACTATAGGCACACTGAGGCCTTTATAAACATACCTAAATAGGGTTTGGCACACACTCACCCCATACATAAATACACACGCACATCTCACACATCCAAACACACAGACATATACTCACGACATATTTTTTTAATTATTTGTGCTGATATCATTTTTTGGTAATTTATAACTCTCGCATTTTCTGCATGTAAAAATACCTGTACTGTGTCAACTATGTCTACTGGACTGTAAGAGACTAGATGTCATGACACAGGGAATCCTAGTGTGAGGTCTAGGGCTTCAACTAATTGTTTAAATTTTTAAGCACAATAAAGATATTTTAATTTTATTATGCTTTTAAAGCAGTTATGCACAGTATGACAGTGTATAATTGCTATAAAAAGATTAAGTTAATACTTTGCTCTTCTAAGCCTAACTAAAACTAAATGGCTGCGACCAAATAACATTCAATGTGCGCATTAGTTCAGTTGGGTAGGCACCGACCCCAAAATCTGTATTTTTTTATATAATAGGTATTTTTAACGAATTAATAAATATATTTTATACATAAGTTTTGATTCATGGGGTATTTGTTTTTTTTATTACTATTCAGTGTTTTGTCGCATTTGTTGAAGTTAGTTTACTTTTGTTTAGTAAAAACGTTTGAAAAAAATGTAATATCTCGATCCAAAATCATAAAGCATGATTTGATATGCAGTTGAATTACGTCCAATCTTCAAAATCATATGAACAAAATCTTGGTTTTCTCGATGGTTGCGTATTTTGTGGATAAGGATTAACTAAAAAAATGGTTGATGGCTAGATCAGGGATAAAAAATTACTGGAATTGGGCTACCTAACCTGCGCGCCGAGGATAAGTTTTAGTTCATAGAAAAACAAATACTTTTATTAAAGATTCATATTTAATGAAACGAAATGAAATGATTATTTATAAAATAGTTCTTTTTGAACGTCATCATTAGACAGCACCCATATAAGCCCGTCCTTCACCGCTTCCTAGTGTTTAAGCTGGGGAAAATAAACGGTGCAACAAACTCCCCAGCAACACATTGTTAGACTGTCATATACAATATTGTAAATTAATTATTATTTATTAATAATGAAATGTTAATATCAAAAATGTATGATAATGAAATGTCACAAATACAAAAGTGTATAAATAAAAAGTAAAAATGTTTATTTAGTATGTCAAAAAACAGTATAAATCCAAAGTCAATTAAAAGTGTACAAAATAAAAGACGTCAGTTTATGATAAAACAAAAACAATGTTGACTGTACCTAGCGAGTAGCTCAGTTCCAAGCTTTTGTACCATCAAGGTAATCAAACATTTTATACTATGTTTTATTGCAGAGATCAGCTATATTAAAAGTTTTGAATTTCTAAAAAATAAATATTCTTGTTATATGTACAAACATGTTGCTTGATTTCATACATAATGTTCAAAATCTATTGTTATTGTTTATACAAATTTAAAATTTACTGTTACTTAATATATTAAAACTGGGAATACTTCATCATATCATATCAGCCACAGGACGTCCACTGCTGAACAAAGGCCTCCCCCTTAGATTTCCACAACGAGCGGTTACATGCCGCCCTCATCCAACGACTCCCAGCGACCCTCACCAGGTCGTCTGTCCACCTCGTTGGAGGTCGTCCCACGCTGCGCCTTCCGGTGCGCGGTCTCCATTCTAGAACCTTTGTGCCCCAGCGGCCATCAGTTCTACGAGCAATGTGCCCTGCCCATTGCCACTTCAGTTTACTAATCCTTTCAGCTATGTCGACAACTTTAGTTCTTCTACGGATCTCCTCATTTCTGATTCGATCTCGTACAGATATACCAAGCATAGCTCTCTCCATAGCTCGCTGAGTGACCTTGAGCTTTCTTATGAGGCCCATTGTGAGTGACCACGTCTCTGTTCCATATGTCATCACTGGTAACACACACTGGTTAAAGACTTGCGTCTTGAGGCATTGCGGTATTGTTAACGAAAAGACGTTGCGAAGTTTCCCGAACGCTGCCCAGCCGAGTTGGATTCGACGATTGACCTCTTTCTCGAAGTTGGACCTACCTAATTGGACAGTTTGTCCCAGGTAGACATACTCGTCAACAACTTCGAGAACAGAGCTCCCAACGGATATTGGGATGGGCACGACATGGGCATTTGACATGACTTTTGTCTTGCCCATGTTCATCTTAAGGCCCACCTGTTGGGAAACTCTGTTGAGATCATCGAGCATTGTGCTGAGCTCTTGCAGCGATTCTGCCATGACTACGATGTCATCGGCAAATCGAAGGTGAGTGATATACTCGCCATTGATGTTAATGCCGAATCCTTTCCACTCCAGTAGTTTGAAGGCATCCTCCATTGCAGCGGTGAACAGTTTCGGGGAAATGACGTCCCCCTGTCTCACACCTCTCTGCAATGGAATTGCCCCCGTGCTCTGTTCATGTACTCGGACCGACATGGTGGCGTTTCTGTATAAGCACTTCAACACTTCAATGTACCGATAGTCGATCTGGCACCGCTGCAGAGATTGCAGCACTGCCCAGGTTTCGATCGAATCGAAGGCTTTCTCATAGTCCACAAACGCCAAGCATAGTGGCAGATTATACTCCTCGGTCTTCTGTATAACCTGCCGCAGCGTATGGATGTGGTCTATGGTACTGAAACCTTTTCGGAAACCGGCTTGTTCGGGAGGCTGGAAGTCATCAAACCTGCGCTCGAGACGATTCGTGATGACCCTTGAAAACAGCTTATAAACATGGCTCAGAAGTGAGATGGGTCTATAATTCTTCAATAGGGTTTTTATACTTATTAATACCTCATTAATAAACATGTATATGCTGATATGTAAATGTCATTTCGACACCTTGATTATTGTAAAATTTTAAAAGTCTGCGTTATACTTCTTCTCATACAACTTTACGTTTTTATTGCTTGTAAACATGTATTTTACACACTCCTAATCGTACAAGTTTTTCTATTGTGCTTATATTTATATCTCTTTTAATATTTTCTCGTCTAAAACAAGGCACATTGCTAATTATTATTATTTATAAAACATCAGTTTTGTTACAGCCAATCTCAGAATGACGGTCGATATAAATACGAAGTACATTAAAGACGCCTTGGGCGTCAATCATTTTGCTTTGAAAAATTACAAGTACTCTTTTGACTATGGAGATCATGTCACGTTTGATATTCAGAATATCTTCAAGGAAAGCAAGGAACTTAGTAAGTATGAAAATATTACAAAAGTTATTAAATAATACTAATTACCCGAGGTCACTGAAGTGTAAACTACGCAATTATGGGAAACGTTTGTTAATTAAATTAAAAGAGTTGCTTAATAAGCCACAATAGCAATTATGGCTACTTAATCGTCCCCAACGCTATATCCACCAAGGAAATCCTGTTCCGATTAAGATGTGCGCATATCCGTAGTATTCCGCTTTGTATTAGAAAACTATTGACCTACTTTGAAATCGTGCAATCTTAAATGGATAATAATCGCCAATCTATGATGCCAAGATTAAACGCGAATATTTTTTTCTAAGAAATGAGTAAATACGATCTCATTTATCTTCAGAATATATTTAAGTTTCTTAATTGTTACAGGCGAAACAGTGGTTAAATTCCTTAATGAAAATTGGCGGTTAGTAGCAGAAGAGTTCGGAAAACCCATTGTAGATTACGCAGTAGAATTGGCAATAAAAACAATAGAAAAGTTCTTCCTCGCGGTACCCTATGAAGAACTCATTAATGTTCCTATTCCAAAGTTTTAAATAAGATACACAGTTACATTTTTTAAATACATTATAATATATAAGACTATTAAAATATATATTTTTTATAACGATTTCCATTTGTTTTATTGGTTTGTTACATCTTTCAATTTACTTGTATACATGAGTACGGGAATGAAACAAAATGAAAGCCCACCATCTTGTGTCACCATCATAACTAGAGTTTGAGCGTCGACAACACTCAACATCGATCAAGAATTTGAGCCAATTCAGAAGCTGATCGCCATGGAGTGAATACATCGCGAAAATGTTTTCTCGTAGAAAAGTATACATCTCTAGTAAATTGGCGTCAAGATGTTAAAACAAGCTGGCAATCTTTTTTTATTTTTTATCGGTGCCCAGTGGAAATTCTTCATGAACATCCTTCGCCCCGGGGAAGGGCGAAGGGGTATGCTGGACTCCTACCGGCTAAAACCACTGGGGCGGTCATCTTCGGCAGCCAGCTTATGTCGATAGAAGCTGCTCATTTACTGTATTATGAATCCTGATCGTCTGTGTTCGGGATACCACTATGAGGATTGAAGCAATAGTAAATTTACCAAATATGATTCATCAGCTAAAGGACGTCTACTGCCCAACAAAGGCCGCTAAGACTAAATAAGATTATTACTTATATTGGCTACATATTTGAACGAATTAAAATACATACGGGTAAAATGCCAATTTTCAAAACATAGATTTTTTTATATTGAACGACCATTAAACTGAAAATTAAAATAACGTAAGTTTATGTTGTCGAATAGTTAGATACTTACGTCCAAAACATCTAAAATCTAATTATCTACAAAAGTGACATCGAGACTTAAATATCTAAGTTTTAAATTATCAATGTTAGCAGCAACACTCACTCTCATAGGGTTTCCTTTAAATCGCGCCGTCATGTGAGACAGGGGGACGTCATTTCCTCGAAACTGTTCACCGCTGCAATGGAGGATGCCTTCAAGCTACTAGAATGGAAAGGATTCGGCGTTAACATTAATGGCGAGTATATCACTCACCTTCGTTTTGCCGAAGACATCCTAGTCATAGCAAAATCGTGTCAAGAGCTCAGTATAATGCTCGATGATTTCAACAAAGCTTCCCAACAGGTGGGCCTTAAAAAATGAACATGAGCAAACAGACAGCACGAAAGTTATGACAAATACCCCTGTCGTGCCCATCCCAATATCCGTTGCATAGGTCCATAATCCAGTTAGGTAGGTCCAACTTCGAGAGAAACGTCAATCGTTGAATCCAACTCAGCTGCGCAGCGTTGGGAAAAGTTCGGAACGTCTTTTCGTCAACAATACCACAAAACAAGTCTTTATTAACCGGTATGAAAAAAGATGTGTCAGAGCTATGTGCAAACTTAAAACTGCGGACAGCTGTAAACCCTTTTTTGTTAATCTATAAATTATGACTTTACCATGTAAATAAAGAATTATGTGAAAATCTATCCAGCAGAACACAAATGCATAAAATACGTTTTCTATCAAAATCAATAGTTAATTCAACAATTGTGTTTTTGAATGTCTTTCTTTACTGTGAGGATCAGCTGCTGATGTTGAGTCTATTTTTAAATTAGATAAAAGAACATTGTGAGCAATCTATATCGTAGACTATTGTGAGTCACTCCGGGAACTATTTAAGGAGACAAACATTCTTACTCTACCATCCTTATATATATTCCATAACATTATGTACATCCGCAAAAATGCAGCTAATTTTAGTAAGAAAAATGACGTGCATAGCTTAAATACTCGCAACAAGAACAAGCTGGTAGTAAATGGCTTTAGACTTAGCAGAACCAGCAAGCCGTTTATGGGAAACAGTATTAGATTCTATAACAACATCCTTGTAGTATTACCGACTTACCAGAAATAAGATTCAAATGATTGATTAATTAAGCGCATTTTAATTTCGAAGGCCTATTATAATTTAAATCATTACATCGACGATAGCGATGTCTGGCAAACGTTTCCCTCCTGCGCACTGCGGACCCTCTGGCGCTTTATAATTTTCACATGATTGAAGTGCTGTTACTACCAATCAATGCTTTGCCGTTTACAAATAAATTGTAGTTATATTTTATTGTCATCCTGACATTTAACTAGATTTTTATTACTGACGCCTTGACATTTAATTTGTCTTATTTAAAATTGAATTCTATGTTTATAATATAAATTATTTGCTTATGTTTAATATAACTGCGATTTACATTCTTAATATTTTCTTGAATAATTGTTAAATTACTTTACATATTAATTACAAAATTGTAACTGTGTGAGCATCATGTAGCCATTAATGTTATATATTTAGTACCTTTACTTTGCCTTTTGCCTGGCAGTGTTGGTCTGTCATGCTCACTAAAATGTCTTGCTAGTGGCGGCGTTGTGTATCGGGTCGTTCATCATTTCGGCCGAATAAAGTCCACTGCTGGACACAAGCCTCCCGCAATGATCACCACAATGGTCCGATATCGGTGTGCTATGTGCTCATTGGGGGGTTTTACCATAATCGCCACGCTTGGCAGGCGGGTTGCCGATCGCAGTTGAGTTGTTAATGTATTCGAAGGACGCTGCTGCCCATCCTCCAGCTTAATCCCTTAGTCGCCTTTTACGACACCCACAGGATGAGATGGGTTGGTGCTATTCGTAGCCGGCACCACACGGGGTTGTTAGATTCCCTACAATATGGTTGAGCTAAGCGATGCTAATGCATGCGTCATGCTCGTGAATGGGTATTGTGTATCGGGACTGGATAGCCGTTAACTGCGATGGCAAATAAATTATTATTATGTTATAGTAGTATGTTAATTTTTTTGTTATTTACACATTAAGCTACACTATGCTCGTTATATGTTTTACCATCATTTGTATCAATCAATCGAGTAATCTCAATTATTTTAAAAGAGTATCCATTAAGTTTCTTCCCGGCTCTTTTCCATAGATCAACTAATTGGAACCGTGCAAATTAAATTCTTCTTAGTTTCGTAAGTGCCAGTAATTGGTTTTATTTGAAATAAAATATTTGACTTTCACTTTGACTTATCATACATGAAATTCACCCAGATCCGGAATAACTACCGAAAAAATTCTAAACACTGTACGACTTTGCCTTATCTGTATATCACAGAAATGTTTCTTTAGTCGACCGAACCCGCGACTACACGTCGCAGAACACCAATCGCTTCAATGACCATTCAAACATCAGATAATAACTACGGAATCCTAATAAATATATGATCGGTAAGTTTTTATGACAGGATGCTAAACAACACACTACAAAGGAATCGCGATAATTCAACTATGAGTATCGTCTTAGGACCGGTCGACCGCTTACAGTCGGCAGCTGAAGGTCTAATAATATTTTTTCCGCCTTCTCGATATATAGCTGTTTTACTCGCGACCGACGGCTACAGTTGTAGATACATTTTTAATTGTTCAACATATTGTCTAACATGAATTTACAAGTGATACTCTGCAGTGTTTTGATAAGTATTGTTATATTTTTCTGCGGTAATGGATACGCGAGATTGGCACGTAAGTTTATGTTTTTATTCGTACCTGATGTGATTTTCCTCGTTTATTTATTTTTAATTGAGTTTGGTGGTATTAATAATCAAGCTACCTTCATATTTTGTTCTTCAATTAATTTACAAATAATTTATAGTGATTAAGATTTTTGTTAAATTTCCTGAGATAAGCAAGCTAAGCACTTGAACCGATTCTAAACATTAGCTATTTTCAAACAGTAACAAATATTAAGAGAACACTTATTTCTATTTTCATTTATAAAGAAACATATGCCCAATAAACATTCAGAAACTGAAAAAAGTGTGACTATTATTTAGTTGAGCTGAAACTTTAGTTATAGTTCCAACTGGGATTGGGACTCTTATGCCCAATAACTTCACTAGTTATAGTGCCCTTCAAACCGGAAAACAGGTATAGTTAAACTTTAAACACAACTCGGCGGCAAATATCTGGCGCAGCGGTGGTTGCTACCGTTTTATTTAATGTTTTATGGTGTCCAGTGGAAATTCAATTCAAAAATTAAAATTTCAATTCTACATGAACTTCCTTCGCCCCGGGGAAGAGCGAAGGGGTATGCCGGACTCCTACCAGCTAAAACCACTGGAGTGGTCATCTTCAGCACCGAAGAGGAGCTCCAGGTCCTCGTAAGATCACACTAGATCCGCCCATTGGTGCCACGCCTTTAGGCACATTTCGGAGGAGATGACAGTAAAGCGGTCACCCCCTCTAGCGTAGGGCAGGTGGATGCAAAAAGGCGCCCCAGGCACTTCTCCGGGAGGATTGTAAGGGATCCCCCCAAGCGTCACTGTGCGCTGTGTTACGCACACGGCGGCACGTGACCACATGCGCGCCACCGTCTTTCCGGGGGTCCCTTGGTGTGGGCACGCAGATTCCTCAATCAGCGCGCCCACGACTTCCAAGGCCCCCCAACATTTAACGACGGCAGGGGGCTCCGGCGTGTTGGACTTGAGCGCCGTCTCGTCCTTCTCCATGCAGGATCGGCTCTCTCCCGATCCCACTCTGCAGTCTCCTTCCGGAACATGACGCTCTCCCAGAACATAGCCGACATAGCCGACACTACTGCCGGCAGAGAGACATCTTGCACGATCCAATCGACTAGAATCTGCCGCTCAGCAGCCCATGCTGGGCACTCCTCGAGCGTGTGCTGTGCGGTATCCTGGTCGCTGCCACAGTGGTGGCACTGTGCCGTAACCTCGCGTCCTATTCTGTACAGGTACGCACCAAAACAACCGTGACCGATGAATACCTGCGTTAGGTGGTAGGTGACGCGCTCACTCCTATAAGCCAGGCTCCGAAGAGCGGCAGAATTGCCTCAACGACGCGTTTAGTTAAGAATTTTACGACATGGTTGTGGAAATATAGGCCTTTGTTCAGCAGTGGATGTTCTTTGACTGATATGATGATGATGAATTATATAATTTGTTAAAAAAAAATCTTCTCGGCAATTGACAAACAATAACGAACATTGTAATACTGTCAATTGAATTATAGAATACACCTGAGAAGTGAACTGCTTTTAAGATCACAAACGCGTCGTTTTCTTTGAGTGTTTATTACGTATGAATCCACCTTAATAGTATTTCACATCATATTAGTTGTGTGTTTGTTTCTGAATTAATCCTATTAAAATTCCGATCAAGTTTAAGCAAAATATAACCAATATTGTATCAATGTCAACTATGTAATTTTTTAATTTATGAAAGACAAATACTCGAGTTATTTTAATTTTATTGCCTACTAATTAAATAAGAGGAAGGTTGTACTAGATTAATCTATGTTTACATATTCAAGATTCATCGTATATTTCTACATGAATAGCTATATATATATAAATAGCTATAGCATTTTGACTAAACTCGCTACTAATGTGTGACAAAGACTACGCTAAATTACGCTAGTGTAATTTACTTCTAATAGATATAGTTAAAGACAGTAACAGAAATTGAGACTTCTTAGAAAATACTGATTAGACTTTATTAACTCAAGCTCCCTCAAACTCCCGAATGATACCTGGCAAAGAAAAGACCAGCCCTATCCACCTATGTCCTGATAACAATACACTGCGATTACCGATCCACCTGCCAAGCGTGGTGATTATCACAATATCCTCTATGATCCCGGCCATTGTAGTGATCATCCCCATATTCAGCAGTAAGGATTTACAGGCTGATCTGTGAACTTAAGACCAGCAAGAATAAACAAATAGCACAACGACATGGACGGACGTGTAATAATTTCAATCTTAAGTTATATAGATACATTAAATCGTAATTACTTAATAGGTTCCGAAACGAACTCATATTCCGTACTGTGGTGGAATTATAATCTAACATTTCACCAAATCACTATAATTATCTTATGTGTAGCCCACCAATTAAAAAGTAATTAATTTTATACCTAGACATTAAAATCATATGTAGCTATTTATTATACAATAACAATGTAGATAATGACTAGCTAGCTTGACATATTCTTAGTATTAAATCTAAAAATAAAGCATTCATTAGTGTTGAAAAAAAGCAAAAATTTACTCGCATTGACGCCATATTTCAATAGTTATATCTTACTCTTTTATTAATACTCCATTATAGTAATGTCTTAGGTTTTCGCGATTATTACTCATAAATTCATAATAAAACACTTTTAAACGGATTATATCGCGTATATTACAGATTTCTGTTTTTCCTGACGTTTTCGACGAACGAAACGAATTTCGTTTTAATCAACCTCAAATCCTCGCAAAAGAGAACCGATATGTGCATAGAATGTAACGTGAGGCTATAGAAATTAAAAAACATCCTAATTTTAATAGAGAAGATGGTTGGCAGTTGCCACCTATTTGGAATCCGGTTATTAAATTAATAAAGTCCCAAACAACATACCGCACTAAAAACATCAGGATACTGTGAGTGATTACTGCGTGCATCGAAACTAATTTTTGATTAATATTGTACGGTAGATAAATAAAATAACTTTTTAAAATCTGTAACGACGCCTGTCACCTTAGTCATCCTGCGACCACGAACCCTGCAAAGTGTTCGAAACGTCAGAAAAAACAAAAATCTATAATATACGCGATATAATCCGTTTAAAAGTGTTTTATTATAATATTCCATTAATAGTGTATCACGTACACTTGAAACCCGAAGCATTTAATATTCCTTAGTCTAAACATTTTTAGAAATACCTATTTTCATAACAAATTAGCGAGTTTATAGAATACAGTCTTTATAATTTCATCTTCATACGACAAACAAGTAGTATCCCGCTATAAAACTCATTTAAAATACATAAATACTTGTGTGTATCATGCTTACTTATTTTGTACAATTCATATATGTGTACATATGTATATGAGTACCAATATTGGAGTACTCACTATGCTTGGTAAGGTGGCTTGCTAAGCGCAGAATAGCTGCTTCTCTACAGAAGGGACGCTGCTGCCCATCCCTCTGGTTAAGAGTCCCTAGTGGCCTTTTACGACATCCACAGCAGGAGATGGAGTGGTCCAAAATATTAAGTCGTACATCACACTGATACTAATATGGTGATGACGTTTGATTCACGTTACATGATTATTTGCATGCCAAGAAATAAGCGAAAAAAGTTTGAACTTTATACTTATTTATTTTTATTTGGAAGACCAACAGCATTGTATTAACCCTGTTTCATGCAATAAATGGTTTTATTTTATATATGTCTCTCTAATGACGGGTTATAAGGGGTGTAAGGGAGATGCCGGCCGATAGGCTTGCACATGGTTGCAATAGGCAGAAGTCCTTTAGAGAATACGCAATGGGACACTAACCGCTGACTCTCCATTCCGGGGAAATCCTGGAGCTGGCTCTTGGCTTCGACAGAAATTGTCCAATTAAGCAGCCACATTTCTCTGAAATGTTTGCGTAAAGGCACACGAAATAAAAGTCCCCTGAAGTGTAAGACTAACATTAAAAGATTATATGCGATGAAAAATATCGATAAGGCCTATTGTAATAGATGTTATACTTTTTTATTTATTTTTATTAAACGTTGCCCCACACTAGGATTTCTCCTGTGTCGTGGGTGCGTTTACAGACATTAATTCCATATACAATACACCCAGACCTGGAACCACTCCCTGCAGATCATACAAATACCTGGAAGGTTTTCCTTGTCTTGATGTAGTAAACGGGAAAAAACGATGTCTGCCTTTTAATTCTGTGGCAGACAATGACTTGCCACTCACAAGATGAGGCTCCCTAAATGGCCACTACTTCAGATGACAGAGGACATCACGTGAACAGCTCGGGATGTCAAAAGGTACAGTACCGATTTCACAACCACGCGTCCGCAGACTTGAAGCGGGCTTTCTTGTTATTACCTCGTTGGACACTTCCACCCCCATGCATCAAGCTCTGGCACCCTCACTTCTGATAAGCCATCTAAGGCACTCCACTCTAGGCAGCCAATAAAGACAAGCTAGAGACGAGACTAACCAATTCGCTGGGGCATTTGGGTACGCAATATTCACATACCTACAGCTCGCCACAAGCTGCCCTGCGGTGTGAAATCTTCCTAATAGATAGAGATAGAGATTATGACAAACTTTTATATTCTGTAAAAATTGAGAGGAATCAGGTCTAATGTGCCCATCAGGATTGCGTTTATCCCGAGATGTGATAACGACTGCAGGGTGATTTTATTATTACTAATTACAGAATAAAACTAGTGATAGCCGGAATTACAAAAGATAGTTTTCTTAACCCCCTTTAAAATACCTACTTTGTAGAAACTTTGGTTTTGAACACTAGTGGCAGCTATACATATCTAGTTTAAACTGATCTCTCATCGTAACGAAAGCCTATACAATGCGAGAGCAGCTTATACTGGAAAGTATAGCTTGATATGTAGTCGGTTGTACCACCGCAGTGATAAATATTTGCCGCACAGCAGTAAGTTTTCAAACTATTCTGGTTTTGAGTCTGGTTTTGGCTAATGAAATTATATAGACAATAGAGGCTAAATAACCAACGTTTAGAGATGACGAGCGCAGTATCGTGCCACGCAGGATTAGTTCTGGATAGCATTACAATTATTATAGATAGGCGTTTTGCTTACCATCAGGCGAATCACTTGCTGGTCTCGTCACTGGGCAGTACAAAAAAATAAATAAATCTAATATTTAACCACATCATACTAATATCAAACACATACCTATGTAATTTGAAGAACGTACCCGTGTTTAGCGGACTCTGTCAACCTTGAATTTATATCTCACCGAAGCTACGGTCTGCTTGTCTTCATAAATTCATGACTTTTTATTTATTTATTTAAACTTTATGCAGCAACAGTACATAGGCGGACTTAATGCCGTAAGCATTCTCTACCAGTCAACCATAGGGTGATATAGAGATAACAAGGCAGGCGCAACATGTTTAAAATAAACATGTAATGTAACAAATGTTACATTAAACAAAACTAAATTTATGAATAATAATATACATACATACATATCTATTAGAAATAAATAAATAAATACATACATAATTATATCATAAGTCTTTGAAAAGGTGTTAAGATAATTCTGCTAACGTTTTGTTAAAAAGTATTCACGAACTTTCCGCTTAAATGCATATATACTCGTAGCCATCCTGATTTCCGGAGGGAGCGCATTCCAGAGAAGTATAGATTGAATATGAAAGGAAGAGTGTAGAAAATCAGAACTATGAGAAGGCAAGTGTAGGAGAAGATTGTTAGAAGAACGAAGATTCCTAGAGTGAGTAGAACAAAGATATTGAAAGTGAGTCATAAGATAAGAAGGAGGGTTGGGAGAGTTGAGTAGCGAGAAAAGCGTAGTCAACGCACGCAAACTTCTTCTCTGGCGAATAGGCATCCACTTGAGCTGAGACCTATAACTTGACACATGGTCATATTTACGCAAGTTAAAGATAAAGCGGATGCAGTTGTTGAGGACCCTGTCAAGCTTATTCAGTAAGTCTGCGTTCAGGTCAAAGTAGCACACGTCACCATAGTCAATTATAGGGAAGATTAAAGACTGCACGAGCGTTACTTTTGTCGTTTCAGGCAAAAAGTTTCTTAGCCGGTTAAGGGAGCGTAAAGTACCATTGACTCTCTGACTTACACTAGAGACCTGAGTTTGCCAATTCAATGTAGAGTCAAGATGTAACCCGAGATCTTTTATACTGGGGCTAAATGGAATGATGGATCCGTTAAACATAATAGGTGAAACAGAAGTAACCATCACTTTACTCATCATTCGTGAGCTTCCAATTACTATGGCCTGACATTTCGTAGGGTTTACAGACACTCCAAATCTATCAGACCAATGGTTTATAGCCTCCAAGTCAAGGTTTAATTCGTTTATAGCCTCCGACAATGTCTCCACCCTCGTTGCTGTGTACAATTGGAGGTCATCGGCATACAGATGATACGCACACTGAAGACTGTGAGTAATACAATTTATGAAGATAGAGAATAACAACGGGGAAAGAATACCGCCCTGTGGAACGCCAGCTTCCAGTTCTCGCCAACTTGAAAAACTCTCATCAACGCGAACTGACTGCTGACGTCCCCGAAGATAGGAAGTGAACCAGTCCAGCACCTCAGAAGAAACCATTAGATGGGAGAGGATAGTGAGGAGAATATCGTGACTGATGGCATTAAAGGCATTGGAGAAATCAACCAATACCAACACCGTGACTTTGGTGTCCTCCATAGCTTCTCTAATGTCACCAGTCACCTTAAGGAGGGAGGAAATTGTACTATGTCCAGGCCTGAATCCAGACTGGAAAGGACTTAGGAGATTGTTACTGTGAACAAACCCAGCAAACTGTTTATGTACGCAAGCCTCAAGCACTTTAGACAGGAAAGGGAGAATAGATATGGGACGAAAATGATTAGGGAGGGAGGGATTTGAAATTTTAGGTAGTGGTCGTACGTAGGCTTTGCCCCATAGGGATGGGAATTGTCCGGAATCGAGGGAAAAGTTTATAATGTGGGAGATTGGTAGTAGGAGAAAATCCAGGATAAAAATAACCATAATACGACTGATGTCGTCGTAGCCTACAGCCTTGGATTTGATGGATAGGATAATCTTTTTGATTTCGCCCAAGGTGGCCGGAGAAAAGTGAAAAGGTTCAATGTTAGGAGTAGATGGGCTAGAAATATAGTCCACCGTCTGAGACAAAGTTAGGTGATCCAAATGACAAGTGGTGGTGAAATGAAGGTTGACATCGTCTAAGCCAATTGTGTTGGGGAAATCCGCATGACGTGGTTTACCGATACCAAGAGTTCCGAGGAACTTCCAGATATCGGCAGAAGAAGAAGACGTGATATTATTGAGAATATGGCGGCGTTTAGCGTTACGTATCATCTGGTTACACCGGTTTCTAGCTGTTTTGAAGAGGATCCAATTTTCATTGGAGCGATTCTTTTTAAATGTACGAAAGGCTCGATCCCTACGCCTCATAGCTATTCGAACTCCTTCCGTCATCCAAGGAGCAGGTGGACGCCTAAGTTTCACTTTTTTAACGGGAGCATGGATATCATACAGTTTAAGGACGGTCAGATTAAAAATACTCACCTTATCTTCTATATTGGCTGCTGCTGTCAGATGTTCCCAATTAAGTTTAGAAGCATCTTGACGTAACCTTTCTACGTCCATGCGAGCAAAACAACGCATGTGCAGTACTTTAGGGAGAGGTTTAGGAGGTTTTAGGACATACGAGAGGAAAATAAGGTCATGTTGTGAAAAACCGGGCGCGGGACTTTATTAGATATAAAATAAAACATTTAGCAATGTAATATGCATGTAAATATGAACGCGTGTTCATAATTCTATTGTATGAAATACGCCAGAATCTGATTAAAGTTAAACTGACAATGCAATCTCACCAAATGTTTTATTTGAACCGTTTGGTACCTACTTCATCACTCACTCCGTGGCGTCCTCTGCTTAACATGGGCATCTCAATGACCGCTACAAGTACCTAAGGATCATAGAGGACTCGCCGGTGAGCCGTACCTGATACAAAAACGTATATTCAAATTAGATTTAGTTCAAATGATTCATAATGTTGACGGTGTTTTATCTAAGCTTAGTTACATACATACCATTATTTATATATGTTCAATAATTTTTTGCATATATTTTAAGAACCCCACACTAACACTTTTCGCATTTTCTTTTCTATTTTGGGTATAAAAAAAATGTTAACTATTTTGATTTGAATACAAAGAATTTAAAAAGTTGCTGCTGCTGCTCTACCGTTTTCCGTATTGTTCCCAAATATCAATCAATCAATCAATCAATCAGCCAATCATAGTCCACTGCTGGACATAGGCCTCTCCCAATTTACGCCACAACACCCGGTCCTCCGCCTTCCGCATCCAGTCCCCTCCAGCGACCTTTCTCAGGTCATCGGTCCACCTGGCGGGCGGGCGTCCTACCTTACGGTTGCCGAGCCGCGGTCTCCATTCTAGGACTCGTCTGCTCCAACGGCTATCGGTCCTTCGACAGACATGGCCAGCCCATTGCCACTTCAGCAAGCTAATTCTACGAGCTATGTCGGTTACCTTGGTTCTTTGTCGGATGACCTCATTTCGAATTTTATCCTTCAAAGAGACTCCGAGCATAGCTCGCTCCATAGCCCGCTGTGCAACTTTAAATTTGTGGACTAGTCCAACCGTTAATGTCCACGTTTCGGCACCGTAAGTCATAACAGGTAGGACGCACTGGTTGTATGCTTTCGTCTTCAGGCATTGCGGTATAGGCGAAGAAAAGACTCGACGAAGTTTGCTAAACGCTGCCCAGCCCAACTGAATTCTCCGATCGATTTCCCGCTCGAAGTTGTTTCTACCAAGCTTAATGACCTGCCCTAGGTAGATATACTCTTGAACAACTTCGAGCAACGATCCTTCGACATATATCGGTCTCGGCCTGACATGTTCATTGAACATGATCTTGGTTTTATCCAAGTTCATGCCAAGACCGACCAGTCGTGAAGCTTCATTTAGGCCATGCAGCATCTCGCTTAGCTGGTCCAGCGACTCTGCTACTATGACGATGTCATCGGCAAATCGAAGGTGCGAGATGTGCTCACCGTTCACATTTATACCCCGTCCAGTCCAATCCAGAGTTTTGAAGACATCCTCGAGCGCGTTGGTGAACAGCTTTGGGGATATAACATCCCCCTGTCTCACCCCCCGACGCAGCTCGATCGGATTCGTCTTACGGTCATGGAGCTGGACAGTCATGGTGGCGGTGTCATATAAGCATCTCAGCACCTCGATGTAGCGCCAGTCAATACGACATCGTTGCAGGGCATCCAGAACCGCCCAAGTTTCGATGGAGTCGAAGGCTTTCTCGTAGTCCACAAAGGCCAAACACAGCGGCTGATTGTACTCTTTGGTTTTCTGCACAATCTGCCGAACAGTATGGATGTGGTCTACGGTGCTAAAGCCTTTTCGAAACCCAGCTTGTTCTGGTGGCTGGAACTCGTCGAGTCTTGTAGCGAGGCGGTTAGTGACTACTCTCGAGAACAACTTGTAAATGTGGCTCAGGAGTGAGATAGGTCTGTAATTCTTCAGCAAGGTTTTGTCTCCTTTCTTGAAGAACAGAACCACCGCACTCCCATTCCACGCTTGTGGTGTTAAGCCTTGGTGAATGACGGAATTAAAGAGACTCGCTAGCTCTTTCAGGACTGTGGTCCCACCAGCCTTAAGGAGCTCGGTTGTAATTCCGTCATCACCCGGCGCCTTGTTGTTCTTTAGTTGTCTGAGAGCTGCCTCTACCTCGCCCGGGTCGACATCCGGGATGTCCTCGGTGTAATGGCGCGTGAGTGGGGCTCTGTGGTCATCTACGCCTTGTCTCGGTGGTTTAGTCGTCCGTGATGCGTATAGGTGTCTATAGAAACTCTCAATTTCCTCCAGAATCTCGAACTTAGAGGTGACGGTCCTGCCATCCCCGGTCCTCAGTTTCGCCAGATGGGGTCTGCCTAATTGCTGAGCGAAGACTTTGGTGCCTCTATTTCGCTCAATCGCAGCCTCGATCTTACGAGTGCTGCAGCGTCGGAGGTCACGTCGCGTCAGTTTCCTGATTTTCAGGTTTAGGGACCGCCTATCTGACGAAGACATCTGGGCATCTGGCGTTTCTCGTCTTTCCTTCATAAGTTCGAGAGTCTCTGGTGAGAGTTTGGACTCCCTATTACCGCGTTTTCCGGGGAACAACCTTCGAGACACACTCTGTAGCGTTTTGACCACTGTGTCGGTTTTTTCGTCAACATTGTCCGTGGTTTCCAGCAGTGCGAAACGATTTTGGAGTTCCAACTGGAACTTATCGGAACCTAAAGCTATTTGGGGCAGCGTGGGTCGGAGAGTAGGTCTCATCATCCTAACTCTTTCAGCCTTAAGGTTGATATTTAGAGAGCCTCGGACGAGTCTATGATCACTACCGGTATTAAACCTATTGATCACCGAGACGTCTCTAAATATATGCCGCTTGTCAGTGATGATGAAATCTATCTCGTTCCTCATCACATTATCGGGGCTTCGCCATGTCCACTTTCTGTGGGGCTTCTTCTTAAAGAAGGAATTCATTAAGAAGAGCCCCTGGGACTCTAGAAAGTTTACCAACATTTGGCCCCTGTGATTTCGGCGCCCCACGCCGTTAGGTCCGATTATCGTTTCGCCGCGTTCTTGTACTCCCACCTTGGCATTAAAATCTCCCATAACAACGTTGTAGTGAGCCTTCCTGGTACCATGTAGTGCCTTCGCTATGTCTTCGTACATGGTCAAATATCACTTATCACTATCACTTTATGCATTTTGCTTTTTACCATCAATATAGACAATGTGATGCTTAGTCAATCAATCGTAGGCTTTCCAATGTGTGGTACAAATTATACACAAAAACATAATGCAGGTAAGGGTTATGGGTTACTATTGCGAGTCGCGAGCGCACAGATTAGGGAATTTGCGTGCTCATAGCGAATGACCCTGGGACGATAGCGTAGGACGTGCGCAGCACAGGGCACAGCGAGGTTTCGGGGTATCCCTTAAAATTGCCCCTGCCTAGGTTCCTAGCGGGGCGGTCTTTCGCCAGTCGCCTCACCACCTTAGAAGGGGTGACCGCTTTACAGTCATCCCCTCCGAGATGTGCCTAAAGGCGTAGCACCAATGGGTGGCTCTGGGATGGTTGTAATGACCCTGGAGCCCCTGCGGTTTTAGCCGGTAGGAGTCCCGCCCTTCCCCGGGGCGGAGGAAGTACTTACCTGATGAATTTCAACTGGGCTAATAAAAAAAAGGTATGGTTAACTACT
Source organism: Diloba caeruleocephala (assembly GCA_947459985.1). Taxonomy (NCBI): domain Eukaryota; kingdom Metazoa; phylum Arthropoda; class Insecta; order Lepidoptera; family Noctuidae; genus Diloba; species Diloba caeruleocephala. The sequence goes on from OX381615.1 coordinate 18,444,045, forward strand.
AGTTAGTCACCATAAATGAATGATGAATTAATCATTATACTGTAAATATGCAACACTAATCATTTAACATGCATACGCAATAATGAAAATTCGTTATTTAACAGATACCCGTATAGAAACAGCGCGACTGATTATTTTTTTGTTTTCAAAGTGTAATGTCGTATGACATTCTGTTGTGGAGTGTGAGTGTATGCTACCGATAAACATACCATTTTTGCGCTGCACAAACGAGCTATTCGATCAATTTATAAGTTAAGCCCTCAATATTCACTCTGACAGAAATTTAAACCAATTAATATAATGACCGTTCCATCTCAGTACATTTATGAAAATGTTTTGTATGTACATAAATATCTTTACAAAAATCAGTGATATCCATAATATTAATACCAGGAACAACCAAAAACTGGTTCACTGCTACCAGGCTACAGAAGATATTGGGGAGTCTGCGTGCTCACACCGAGCGACCCCCGGGAAGACGGTGGTGCGCACGTGGTCACGTGCCGCCGTGTGCGCTGCACAGCGCAAAGCGAGGCTTGGGGGGATCCTTTACAATCCTCCCCGAGAAGTGCCTGAGGGGGCGACCTTTTTACAGTCGCCTTCCCTCCGCTAGAGGGGGTGACCGCTTTACAGTTATCCCTTCCGTGATGTGCCTAAAGGCGTGGCACCAATGGGCGGCTCTAGTGTGATCTTACGAGGACCTGGAGCCTCCCTTCGGTGCCGAAGATGACCGCTCCAGTGGTTTTAGCCGGTAGGAGTCCAATTTCCACTGGACATCAATAAAAAAAAAAAAAAAGGCTACAGAAGATAAGCAAATCATTTAAATGTCAATGTGTACGCTTTTACAATAAAATCCCAAATGATATTCAGCAATTAAGTCTTAATCAATTCAAGTCCATTATAAAGTAGAAGTTGTGTAGAAAGGGTTTCTATAAAGTTACAGAGTATGACAAAAATGTATAGGATTGAGCTGCTCTAATGTCCAGAGGCTGATATTGACATTATAGGGTTTGATGTATAGATTACCATGCAAATATTATTTGTTCTTTTTGTTTTTTTTATAATAGATTATATTATTTCATTTAATGATATTTGATTTTCCTTCATTCTCAATTTCTTTAAATGACATCAATTACTTAGATGTTTTTGTTTTTATATACACTTAATCCATTTTTGAAACTGTAACTACTGTAAGCCAGAGGTTGTTGCTGAAAATCAGCGCTTTTGGCTCGTTTCTACTACAGCATTACGCTTAGCAGCGGCCAAGTTTTTGCGCAGATCGTATCTGCACAATTTCCACTTTTTCATTCATATTTCTAACGTTATTGCAATATAATAAATTCGCTAAAAAGCAGGCAAAGGTCAGAGTCATACAGCCTAAATGTCGAAAATCTAGGTATTATTATATTATTATCAGTGTTGCCAGCACGTGTATTAAAAGGTTAAGATGTAAAGGTTTAGTTATTATATTCATAGTTTTAGTAGATTGTGTAGTTTCTAAGCTTTTTGTCGAATTTTTATATTTTTAATGTGTATTGTGCGTCGATGTGTTCCAAAAATAAACCAGTGCTAGGACCAGATTTATTATTAATTTATTTTGTTTATTTGACGTGATAGTTGTCTGGCAGTTTAGGTATGTCATGCCCACTCAAGTGTCCTGCTGATGGTGGCGTCGTGTATCGGGTCACTTAGTTACTCTATGACATAGTTGAACTGAGCGACACTGATGCATGCGTCATGCTCGTGAATGACTGCCGTCTGTTGGGATTGGTCAGCTTAATGTTGCCATGACAATTTAATCATATTTTTTTTTTTTCTTCTAAATACCAGGCTTGTTTAGTTTGCCTCTATCGTACAGGCCTGGGCGTCGCCGCCCGACAGGCCTGTCGATATTGACGAGGAGGCCGAGTGGTTCCGGGAGGCGATGTCGCAGGCTTGCGATGCGGCGATGCCTCGGGTGAAGCCAAATGCGGCTAGACTTCAGGTGTACTGGTGGTCGCGGGAGATAGCGGACCTACGATAAGCTTGTATCGTGGCGCGACGCCAGTACGCTAGGCACCGCAGGAGGCGTCGCCGCGCTCAGGACGCGGCAGTCGTTGAGGCGGAGTTGTACGAAGGGTACAGAGCTGCGAAGAAAGCTCTCCAAGTGGCAATAGCGCGGGCCAAAATACTGGCCCGCGAGGAACTGCTGGCGACTTTGGACCGCGATCCATGGGGGCGCCCCTACCTGTTGGTAAGAGGCAAGCTTCGCCCATGGCCCCCCCCGCTGTCTCAGAGTCTCCGGCCCCAGCTGCTGGAGAGCGTAGCGAGCGCTCTGTTCCCCTCGAGGGCTGAGCACACTCCGCCGCAAATGGTGCTGCCTTCCATGGCGCTCAGCGCGGAAGACGAGGACGACAACGTGCCCGAAGTGACCCGGGCAGAGATGAAAGAGGCGGTGCGACGGCTGCAGGCCAAGAACACCGCCCCAGGGCCCGACGGCATACCCGGCCGCGCATGGGTCCTGGCTCTGGGTGCTCTCGGGCCCCGACTGGAAGGGCGCTTTAGCGCATGTTTCGAGCGGGGCCAGTTTCCACTACAGTGGAAAACCGGCAAGCTGGTTCTGCTGAGGAAGCCGGGGCGTCCGGCGGAGTCTCCGTCAGCATACCGCCCCATCGTGCTGTTGGACGAGGTGGGAAAGCTCTTCGAAAGAGTAATTGCAGACCGCCTCGTCCGGCACCTGAGCGTGGTGGGGCCGGATCTGGCGGACAACCAGTATGGTTTCCGCCGCGGGCGATCCACCGTCGACGCAATCATGCGCGTGAGGGCTCTGTCGGAGGAAGCAGGGTCCGCGGGTGAGGTGGTGGTGGCGGTGTCCCTCGACATCGCTAACGCCTTTAACACCTTGCCCTGGAGCTGCATTAGGGAGGCACTCGCGTTTCACCGAGTGCCAACCTACCTCCGTCGCATTGTCGGGGCCTACCTGGCAAACAGAGCGGTCATCTACCCGGGTCGGGAAGGATGGGGTCGGCGAGAGACAACATGCGGCGTTCCACAGGGATCAGTCTTGGGGCCGCTCCTGTGGAACATCGGATACGACTGGGTGCTGTGCGGTGTGAACACCCCCGGCATCGGCGTAATCTGCTACGCCGATGACACGCTGGTGACGGCACGGGGGACGAGCTTGCACCGCGCGGCAATGCTGGCGACGATGGGGGCTGCACTAGTCGTCTCAAGGATCCGGCAATTGGGTCTCGAGGTGGCTCTCACCAAGTCGGAGGCCGTGTGCTTTCATGGGCCTCGGCGCGCGCCACCCTCGGGGTCCCACATCGTGGTGGGAGGCGTTCGCATCGGCGTCGAGCCGACGATGAAGTACCTAGGACTCGTCCTCGACAGCCGGTGGAACTTCCTGCCGCACTTCAGGCGGCTGGCCCCCAAGTTGACGGCGGCCGCGTCTGCACTTTCGCGGCTGCTGCCCAATTTGAGGGGCGGAAATGCCTCCTGCCGGAGGCTTTACATGGGGGTCGTGCGGTCCATGGCCCTTTACGGGGCCCCAATGTGGGCTAAATCCCTGAGGGTAGCCAACGTCACCGTGCTGCGAAGGCCGCAGCGAACGATGGTCCTCAGGGTAATAAGGGCCGCCAGTACCTCGTGCGATCGAGATGCGTCGGTTAGAGCTCCGGCGGATCCTGGTGGCGGAGTGGAAAGGACGACTGGAGTGGCCCACTGCAGGGCACGCCGCGATAGCGGCGGTAAGACCAGTAATGGAGGAATGGCTGGAGAGGCGGCGTGGCGCCCTCACCTACCGGATGACGCAGGTACTCTCGAACCATGGGTATTTCGGGAAGTACCTGTGTCGAATAGGCCGAGAAGAGACGCCTGGTTGTCATCACTGCGGAGACTACCCGAAGGACACGGCGCAGCACACGTTGGAGGAGTGCCCAGCTTGGGCAGCGCAGCGCCGTGACCTCGTCGTGGCGGTCGAAGGGGGTGACCTCTCGCTTCCGGCCGTGGTTCGGTCCATCGTCCGGAGCGAGAGCGTGTGGGATGCCGTCGCCTCCTTTTGCGAGGAAGTGATGCAAGCAAAGGAGGCGGCAGAGCGGGTACGGAGGGATATCTCCGATCCCCTCCGTAGAAGACACACCGGGCGTCGGCACCGGGGTGGGGCGCTGGACGATCTCCGGCCACCGTGAGGAGCGGCCTGCGGGCGACGAACCAGGGGCGGTCCGTCGCCCGAACAGAAACAGGCCCGAGATGGCAGCGCGCGTGTTACGCGCGCGCCTCTCCGAAGGATAGGTGCGGACAACAAGGCCGTACACAGAAGGGGCCCGTCAATCATTGACGGGCCGATACCTGCCGGGGGAGCGGTCCAATGCAGAAAAGCGTACAACTCACCCCCGGCTAGAGGTAAGAAGAAGGACACCGTAGGGTTTTAGCCGGTTTGATCCCGGCATGCCCCTCCGCCCTTCCCAAGGCGGAGGAAGTCCAAGAGGATTTCCCCAAGTAAAAAAAAAAAAAAACAAAAAGGCTTGTTTAGTTTAGTCTTTTAAGAAGTTTACTATTTTCTGCGACATTGTCCTCACATTCTTTATTTTGAGAACAATGTAATCTAAATATTGTAACAATTATTATGATTTAAAAAGAGTAACCATGGAGTTTCTTACCCGTTCTTCTCCATAGGATATCAACATCTTGGAACGCGGTAACTAAAATCTTGACTATTCATAAGTGCCTGCATGTGGCTTGACATGAAAAAAAAAACTTTTTATCTTTTTAACATTTGTCTGACCTTTTATCAGTAAGTAGCCGGCGCGGATATAAACATCTTAGTTATACGTGACTTAAAATAACTTGATTTCTTAAAATAAATGTTAGGTAAAATAAATGTTAGGTCATAATAGAATGCAAACATTCCATACAAATAAATGAAAATATCGGTAGTCGGATAATCCTATCAAGCAATATACTATATAATACTCGTTTAAATGTAAGTTATACAATGTCTTACGTAGACAAATAAGCATACAATATACCTCATAACCATGTGAGACATTAAAATAATCTCGATAAATAGAAATAAATATACCTTGTACTCAAGCGAGAGAGTCAGGCGCCCCAAATTCTCTCTTTGAAATGCTGTTAGAGAACGATATTTTTAAAATGTTAAAGCAATGCAAAGAGTTTATTCCGTTCAATAAAGAATAAGTTTTTTCTAAAAAAAACTGCCTTAAATCATTATCTTACAAGCAATTTTGTTAACTCTTTGATCATCTACTTAATCAGAGTTAAGACGGTATCAAAACATTTTTCAACATTTTTCTTGTGGTATACAAGATATTTCAGGGACGAATACGCGAGAATTGAATTTCACTCAATTTCAAAATTTAAATTCTATTACTAAAAGGTTTCATATATATATAATACTATTTTATCTATGGCCCGGATGATTGTACGAAATTGACTGACCAATAAATTTCTTTCCAGCCGACTACATTCACCCCTGCAACGACACATCAAGAGAATGTCTAGTAAAATCAACACAAGATGCTATTCCAGACTTTGTCAAGGGCATTCCAGAACTCGGTGTACCAGTCCTGGATCCCTTTACTATAGACAAACTGTCAATTCCTCTGAACGGATTGACATTCACCTTTTATAAAGGAAAAGTATCTGGCTTCAGGAAATGCATCGTGGATGATGTCATGTAAGTATGTCGATTGTGCCAGTTTTACATGTCATATTAAAATAACGGAGGGCTAATCGCCATATGTCAACTTCTAAGAAGAAATGGCGAAGAAGGTCAGGATTTTACAAAGCTGTTCTTTACAAAGTATTTAAAATAGTTATCTATACATTGATAAAAGATAACTATACAATGCAAATAGTACGTCAGATGTATTTGATTTACAAGGAAGCCACATGTGCAGAAATAATTAACGCCATATTGGCCTATCGTCACCATAGTCTTTATTCCTGTAATATGCTTTTTTATGACAATTGATTTTACGTGTGGTTTAACTTCCCAACTGTTACATCAGTAATTGCTTTAGGTAAGTTATTATAAAACCGAACACAGTTAAAACTAAGAATGATTTATTGGTTTTGGACGCACTACTATTTTATACGGTAGAGCGACGCAAACGGGCCGTCCCTGAGGTAAAGGGGTCATCCCCCGATACCAAGAGGTCGGTCCGCAAGGATGAAAAAACCGTCCCTGTCAGAATATTAGCTACCGGACAATGAGGTCCTCCAAAAAGTGGAGTAGTTATTGCCCGGTGCCCAGGGTGCACCGGCCCGATGACAGATCTTCCCCCCGGACGTATCAAGAGGATCCAGCAGCCACCGAGCACACGTGGAGATTTCCTCACCTAGCACCCCTACCCACCGACCCTATCGACCACACTCCCATCACACGTGGCCATTTACTCAAAGGCTGGCCGTTAACTGCTTCATTAGGCGAAGATTTGACACATAATTTAATAGCACGACTGTTGAGTCTATCACTGTATCGAGCAGTTACGTCAGTAATTCTGGCACCGGTGATCAAGAGAATACATATCAGAACTACCACAAAGGACAAAATGGAAGGCTAGACAACCAGATATCTCTTTAAGCAATCTAGTTCTGATCAAGAACAACAATTTTCATGCCGTATGACATCTATTTATAGCATTTTTGACTAAACTCGCTACTAATGTGTGACAAAGACTAAGCTACATTACGTTAGTGTAAGTACATGTGTAAGCTACATTACGTTAGTGTAGTGGTGCTGGTTGCCGTGTGGTGCCGGCTCAGAATACCACCACCCCATCTCCTTCCATCGGTTTCGTAAAAGTCGACTGAGGGATTAGCCGGAGGATGGGTAGCAGCGTCCTGCGAGTACATTAACAACTCAACTGCGATCGCCAACCCGTCTGCCAAGCGTGGCGATTATGGCAATTCATATTATTAATGAAACGAACACAAAAATATGTTCTGCATACATACAATGATAAATATATGCTTGGGTACTTATTGTTTTCCGGTAAGTGTGATAAAAAACATGGAAATGTTCTTTTAGAGGCTGTTACGGTCAATGTGAAAAGATTGCTAAAAACTCGTTTGCAATGAAAGATAAGGCTAATTATGTATTATAACGAATTTTTTTCGCCTTAGTTCCTTGTATGTTTACATAACAGATATTGAGGATTCATTTTCTGAAGGCCAAGCTTGTCGGCCACCGATGCTGACAGAAATACTTTTGGTTTATTAATTTTGACATAAAAATTGTTTATGAATGTTTACTGCACACATCCAAAGATATAGTATTACTTACGTACATAGATATAGCCTATTAAGTTGAACAAATTTCCAGTAATAAAGCCTTGTCATCCCAATGCGAGCATTACGTGTGATAAAAAGAGAAAGCACTAACCGTGCGTGCACGTCTTGAATCGTTATGCGCCTCCAGCCATATTTACTTGAAACCATCTTGTTATCACACATCGCTAACATTTTAAACAGATAGTAAGTTGTTCCTTTAATAATATTTGGATTGTGTTCATTTACATATCTTATATATAAAAAATGGCATGTACCGTCTATTCCTTGTTACTCAAGCCGAGCGGGCGTTTCGACGGAGAATAATGTCGATGTATCTTTCCATCGGTAAGTCGAACTCATGAGAGATCGTGATAATAAGCTTTACGAAACACGCCTATTTCATTAGTCACGAAAAAAATAATCCTTGTCACTTCAATCACATATCTTTTCGTTTATTTTACACGAATGTTCTGTTTTAATAATTTATTAATTCAATTCAAAAACGAAATATTTAAAAAAGTATCCGATTTTTGACATTTTACCTAATCGGAATCCTATATTCCAACGAGGAAATCGATAACTTAATAAATATTGGCTACATCGATGCCATGGCGCACGAACGTACTAGTCATATAGTTTTGGGATTTCACCTTTTAAATGCCAAATATACAAAATATACGTTTTCTACCGTTTTCGCATAGGATTTAATAATAAAGTCCATAATTCTATCTTCTACGTAAAAAGTTGTCATCAATGTGCAATACGCAATATGCAATTGATCAGTTGTAACTATTTTTCCCTGCTGCCTTATTTCAATAAAAATAATAGTTATAAAAATTAATAACACGCTTTTATAGATAACTGAACTAAAAAGTAGAAAATAATTTTCAATAAGTTTAAAATAGCAATGGAGTGACTGACTTAATAATTTTTTTTTGTAAAGTAGCGTGGGGTGCTTGATGTCATTTGTTGTCAATATTTGTAAAAGTAGCGTCATCATGAAAATATCAGATAAAGCACCCCATGATTGTTTATTATAAAAAAAAAATAATGATAGAGTTAGATAGAGATCGAGCTACTCACATTGGCAAACCAAAGAACCTACTAAAAATGATTATACACGTTTTAGTAGTACGGAAAATTGTTTACGTAATAATCATTTGAATTAATTAATTAAAGCTATTGTTAACATTTATTTTAAAATACGGATTCATTATATGTTTAAAAAACTATCGAGCCTACCAAAAATATCAGGAACAAATGTTCAAAATTAATATTGTTTCAAGGATAATAAATGATTTGATTATGATACTATTTTATTTTACTTATATTTTCTTATACATTTATGGTCATCCTAATGTACGGCCCCGGCTTAAATAAATAAATACTCTAGATACCTACATTTTTAAATAACTAGAGTATTTATTTATTGTATGTATGTATTAATATGCAAATTAGTGTAGTTACATTATTTATTTATGCCAGTACGTCTATTTTCTTGTGTAAATATCGATAAAATTATATATATCATCAATCAGATGCACCACAGACTAATTGAATTTCTTTATTTCCCTACTTTTAAATCCATCCAAAGGTTGTCTGTAAAAGATTGCTTTTAGCGATAAGACCGCCCATTATCCCACGCTAACTATTGTAAATAATTCTTCATATTATTTTGGTGTACAACAAAGTTATATTCTATTCTCCCAAATACAGGTTGTTCTGAAACCTAGAACAGCACCTCACCCACTGATTTGTAAATACACATGTTTTAAATGTTTTACTACAAATGTTGTAACAATGTTGTACTACAAATACCATTCTATGAAATAAATAAATTTATTATTATTATTATTCTGTTCTATTCTATTGCCATATTATATTCAGCATGGCGTCTAGTTTGCATAGCCCATTTTCGTTCAGAAACCATGGCACATTAAAACATAACACGAGACGTTAATTATATAAATACGTAAGGTCCTGTTCTTCTAATGGCTCTATATGACATATTTTTCAACTAATTATAAGCAAGTGCATTGATTTCATTGTTAAAAATATATTTTACTTTTATAAAGTGTACTTCTAAATTTAAAAGTGACTGTTTTGACAGATGATACCCTACTTATAAAAATTGTTCAACAGATTTGATCGTGCCTTGGTGGGCCACTTTTTTTAGTGTTTTGTTAAACAGAGTGTTAAAACTTTAATACGTATCGAATTCAATCACAGTTCCGGCAAACAATAATCATTATCAATTAATGGTTAGGTAAACGTCATCAGGCCTCTTCCAACCTGTCATTGTTTTCATAGTAATATAATAACTCTCAAGACAAATGTCAAACAAGTTAAATTTTTATTATTTGCCCAAAATGTATTAGATATTATGAAACACATGTTACTTTATTCTATTCAGGGGTTCGTTTTCCAGGTGTTATAATGTATACATGTTATGGTCGGAGTCCCATACAAAAATGAAACGTCTCCTTTACAGTAAAAAAACAATATCCTTAAACTACGGTACGTAAAATTGTAGCATTAATCGGCTGACAGGTCCCTTGCAGCCTCTCACAAATATACTAAATATTCAGGGGTCATGTTGCCAAATAATGTTTTATGACATTTTAACACAAATAGTGCCAGTACAACAAAATAAACAAAAGTAGGACTGTCCCGCCGTATCATCCCGATGATTTTTGAATAGCATAGTATATACAAAACCATGGATATTAATTGGAATTTACGTTCTGGATATTTGATTTTGAATGAAAACGCCCTTCCTAACTATAAAAATACGTAAGAGAGTTCAAGAAACAGATTAACCTATAACAGTAAAAAATATCGTTATCCTAACCTATAATAGTATAAATGTCAATATCCTTATTATATCCGGTACATGAACTACACTAATATATACATATTTGAAGTGGATTTATATAGTACGAAACTGTATATATATACTTCGGCCGAATGAAGTCCACTGCTGGACACAGGCCTCCCCAAAGATCACCACACCGACCGATATGGGTGTGTTGTGTGCTCATTGGAGGGTCTTGCCATAATCGCCACGCTTGGCAGACGGGTTGGCGATCGCAGTTGAGTTGTTAATGTACTCGAAGGACGCTGCTGCCCATCCTCCGGTTAATCCCTTAGTCGACTTTTACGACACCCACGGGATGAAATGGGGTGGTGGCATTCTGAGCCGGCACCACACGGCTACGGTACGAAACTGTGCCATTCGATAATTTTGCCGTAACCAATGCTCTATAGACAACTCTTTCTTTCATATTTATGACCTTGTGCATGTGCTCGTAAGAGGTAGTAATAGATTTTTTGTTTATGCTTAATACTATCCGTCTACAGTTACTTGGTCTTTGGACACATCCATAGTGACGATAAAGAGTAAAAGTGATATGCACTTTGGATAATTAACTTAATGAAAGTATATTATTTTATTTATCTATTATTTATTTATTATTTATTTATTTTATGATCTTTTATTTTTCTCCATTGTTGGTACAACTTATGAACTGAGTCTTTGTTCGTATCCTATGTATTACCGAAAATTGCCTAAAAAACCACCACTTTAGGTTAATTTCAATAATCATCTTAATGCTAACTTCAAAGCATTTTCTCTACTGAACGAACTGGTTGGTGGCTCATTAATCTTTATAGATAACCAGCTTACATTTAAAGAGCGTAAAGATATTGTGAGCCTCTCCGTTGAACGAACAATAGAAAATAGCCTATATAGAATTGCAGCAATTTATTGTATTAAGCGTATACAGACCGTATTTAGTACAGTAAGTATACAGTAATTAGGAACCCGTTAAATATAAATAAAACCACTATTAAAAACAGTGTTTTTCTGTGAAATTTCGGGCTAGTCTTCATGAATACAATTTTTCCATGCCTGTCTCAATACATTTAGCAACCCACTGTAAATTATAATATGAAATAATATTTATGTTTATAAAAGCTGACGTCAGCCATTAGATAATTATGGAACGGTTGGTGCAGTGGCTGATACAGTCGACTGCAGCGCTCCGGGTCGTGGGTTCGATTCCCGCACGGAACAAATATTTGTATGATCTGCAGGTAGTTGTTCCGGGTCTGGGTGTATTGTATGTGGAATTCATGTCTGTAAAACGCACCCACGACACAGAAGAAATCCTAGTGAGGGGCAAAGTTTAAAAAAAAAAACTTTTCGCACGTATTCACGTAATCAATTGACAAAGTGTTAAAAGATTAATATTGGGCTGCGCTAGCGCCTGGCCTTCCAGCGGCGGCTGGCAGCGACGCGACCTAATGTTGCCAATAATTTACATTAAATATATTTTTACTTATTTATGTTTACAGCTGTATCCAGATTAAATTTTAAATATATTATTCTGTTGATATTAGCACTTTTATGATTTTTATAATGGACTGCCGGCACTGAGTGACGTCACTATGTCGACGCTAGCTGTGACAGAATATTAGCGCTGGGAAAAAGTCTTTCCACAGCAGTATGCTGAGCGATAGCCATTTTGCACGGATATATAGCACTTTTATTTAGTCATTTAATTTTAATAGTTTCTATTTTCGTCTTTGTTGTGTGTCTATTTTGCAAATCAAATATTATTCTTTTTTTAAGTAGAAATACATGATATTATAAAACGCATCGCGCATGAAACTCTATGTCAAAAAAACGTAGGATTGAGCTTGTTTGTACAGACCTAAATTTAAAATTAGATGCGACTAGCAAATCCCATATTTTCCATTTGCACTATTATAAATATTAAATATTATAATATTAAAAATTGATTAATTTTTTTTCCAGGTCTAACCTAGAGGAACGTCATTTCGTTCTAGCATTTCACTGCAATCTAACAATCAAAGGTACTTACGACGCCGTCGGAAAAATCCTCCTATTCCCTATTGACGGTGCGGGCGACGCCAAAGTAAAGCTAAGTAAGTAACATCTCTATTTATAATTCAACAGATTGTGAACAATTTCCCCCTTAAAAAGTTTGGTATCTTAACATTTTCATCTTTATTTGAATTTTATTTCAGCTGGTGGAGTAAGGTTAATATCGGTAATGTATATTATATGTAAAACGACTTTTAACCAACTTCAAAAAGGAGGAGGTTCTCAATTTGTTCAAGGAGCAGATCTCCTGTGAATCTCGTAAAAGGCGACCAAGGGAGTCTAAACCGGAGGGGTGGGAAACAGCGTCCCTTCTGCGCTCACCAATCCGCCTACGAAACGTGGTAAGTTCTAGCAAATTCCGCACAAACCGATCGTTTATAGAAGAGGCATTTGTTTAGCAGTAGATGTATATTGCCTGATATGATGATAATGTACAAATGTAAAGGATGTTCCTTATTTTTATCACAATATTACTATAAGAGATTAATTTTATAAGTTACTCTTAAGTTTTAAACGAATGCGTCCTGCCTGTTACTTTAACCTATGGAGTCGAAACGTGGAAACTAACAGTTGGACTAGTCATCATTTCATCATTTTGGCCGAATAAAGTCCACTGCTGGACACATGCCTCCCCCAAAGATCACCACAACGACGATATGGGTGTGTCGTGTGCTCATTGGGGGCTTTTGCTATAATCGCCACGCTTGGCAGGCGGGATTACGATCGCAGTTGAGTTGTTAATATACTCGAAGAACGCTGCTGCCCGTCCTCTGGATACTCCCATGGTCTCATTTTACGACACCCACAGGATGAGACGGATTGGTGCTATTAGCCGGCACCACACAGAATTGTCGGACTAGTGCACAGGTTTAAAGACGCTCAGTGAACTATGGAACGTGCTATGCTCCGAGTCTCTCTCAAGGATAGAATCCGAAACGAGGAGATCTGAATTATAACCAAAGTGATCGATATAGCACACCGAATTAGCAATCTGAAGAAGTCAGGTCTGACGAAGGATTGATGAAGCAAGCCAATGAAGCAGACGAGTCCTACAGTGGAGACCGCGTATGGTCAAAAGTAGTGTGAGACGCCCACCGGCCAGATGGACGGATGACCAGAAGAAGGTTGCTAATTGGAGTGCAGTGGTCTCCTTCTGTGAGAGCGTCATGCTTCAGAAGGAGACTGTTGAGCGGGATCGGGAGAGGGCTGATCCCGCATGGAGAAGGACGAGACGGTGGCGAGGTAACAACCACCCCGGTGCGCAGATTCAACACGCCTGAGCCTTCCTGCCGTCAGTATATGGTGAGGGACCTAGGGGGTCATGAGCGCGAAGAATGGGTAGTCTGCGCTTTCATACCGAGTGACCCCTGGGAAGACGTTGGCGCGCACGTGGTCACGTGCCGCCGTGTGCACAGCGCACAGCGAGACTTGGATGGATCCTTTACAATCCGCCCCGAGAAATGCCTAGGGGCGGCCTTTTTACAGCTGCCTGCCCTCCGCTCCGAGGGGGTAACTGCTTTACGGTCACCCCCTCCGAGATGTGCCTAAAGACGTGGCACGTATGAACGGCTCTAGAGTGATCTTACGAGGACCTGGAGCCCCCCTTCGGTGCCAAAGATGACCGCTCCAGTGGTTTTAGCCGGTAGGTGTCCGGCATACCCCTTCGCCCTTCCCCGGGGCGAAGGAAGTTCATGTAGAATTTCCACTGAACATCAATAAAAAAGAAGGGTCTAGTTGGATGCGGAATGCTTATGACTGAATAATGTGCCGCACGCTGGGAGAGGCCTATGTCCAGCAGTAGACTGATAATAGGCTGATGATGATGATGATGATGAAGCCCCCAATCACTAATGCGGTGATGGCATCAGTGGCTAAAACTGAATGGTGGCAATCTAATAACATTCAATATACCCATTAGTTCAGTTGGCTTAACACAGACTCCAAAAATGGTTAAATTTAATGAAGTATCAATAAAGTAATTTTATTCACAAGTAGTAATGCCTTAGGTTTTCGCGATTATTACACATTATAAACGTCAGGAAAAACAAAAATCTATTATAAACGCGATCTAATAAGTTTTGATTTATGGGGTAATTATTTTATACTTTTCAGTGCTTTTTAAGCATACTTTGAAGTCAGTTTTATATTTTCTTAATAAAGTTTTTTTATATGTAGGATCTTACTTTAATAATGGAAAATATTTTAACGCTCGATGGATGGTATAGAACTCGTTTCAAATATCAAGTATCGGTTTTACTGATAATAAATAAATAAATATTTAAATACTCGAGTAGCGAAAGATTTATTTACCTACTCTGTATTATTTTGTAAAACAAAGGTTGATGTTATGCTTAATTTCTTTTTTGCTAAAATGCATCATTGCAACCTAATATATTAACCTCCTAAAATATTTTCAATTATTGAAGTAAGACCCTAAATATACGTGAACGTGTTAGGCAGTCGAATTAATTCAAATAAACCCTGAGGTAATGTAAACAATTGTCAAATCATATGAAGAAGATACTGATGGCAGCATATGATAGACGATAACTTTAAAAAAATTAGTTGTATGTGGGGTATAAAATACTGGAAATGGGTGACATAGCCCGCGCACCGAGGATTAGTATTACTGCGTAGAAAACCAAATCTATTGATTAAAGGTTCATATTTATCGCTGTACCCGCTCGCAACATAGCTAATAAATATTCCTATTTAAATTAAATGTTCACACTGTTCGATTGATTCATTCATTGTATTCATTTAAGTTTCAGATTTTATCTTCGATCATTCCTAATTGTTATTATTTATAAAACACCAGTTTTGTTACAGCCAATCTCAGAATGAAGGTCGATCTAAATACGAAGTATATTAAAGACGCCCAGGGCATCAATCATTTCGGTATCAAAAATTACATGTACTCTTTTGACTACGGAGATCGAGTCACGTTTGATATTCAGAATATCTTCAAGGAAAGCAAGGAACTTAGTAAGTATGAAAATATGACAAAAGTTAATAAACTAATACAAATTACCCTAAGTAAGTAAAGTGTAATGTATGCAATTATTAGAAATAGTTTCATCATTGTTATGCCTGGTTCCTAATGAGCCACAATAGCAATTATGCTACTTAATTGGCCCCAGCTATATCCACCAAGGAAATCCTGTTCCGATCAAGATGTCCCCATATCCGTAGTATTCCGCTTTGTAATAGAAAACTACTTACCTACTTTGAATCACGCAATCTTAAATGGATAATAATCTCCAATATCTGATGCCAACGTTTAAGATGACATATATTTTTGATCTCATCAAAAATGAGATCAGAATATTTTTTCTAAGAAATTAAAATATGATCTCATATTTCTTAATAACATATTATATAGTTTCTTTCATTATTACAGGCGAAACAGTGGTTAAATTCCTCAATGAAAATTGGCGATCAATAGCTGAAGAGTTTGGAAAACCCATCGTAGATTACGCTGTAGAATTGGCAATAAATACTATGGAAAAGTTCTTCCTCGCAGTACCCTACGAAGAACTGATTAATGTTCCCATTCCAACATTTTAAATAAAGAGGTACAGGATTTTAAAGATATTTATATACTTTATAAAACTAATAAATTTGTTTTTTCATGAGCATACCCTTTGTTTTATTAATTTGTTATAACTTTCAACTTACTTGTATAACTGAGTTCGGATATGGAACTAAACGAAAGCGCACTATCTTGTGTTACATACGGCTACACGTCAAGCTCGACACCCTATATAACTATAACTATGCTTTATGCAATGCAGAAGATTATAGCAAAGGGACTGCGTATCATGGCATCGTGCAATCACAGCATTTGTTGCTTTGCGCTTACGCACACAGACGCACTATTTTGAAGAAAACATCGCTCACCATTCGGATCCCAAAGTGAAAGTTTGAATATGATTATTATTTCTAGGTTGGTGCGTAGCCATGTGTACCTTTATAACTACAGTTTAAACTTCAACGCAGTTGTGATGTCAATACTCGACGTGGTTGTGAATTTAAGACACATTTAGAGGCTGATTGCCATGGAGTGAATACATCGCGACACTGTCTTCATATTTCGTAATAATGTAAAGTTACATAATAAACACCTTACTGCCCCACTGCTGGGCATGGGCCTTTTTACACGATGAGAATGGTTAGGCCTTAGTCCACCACGCTTTGGCGGATGTAGTTATTAATTAGTAAAGTGATAAAAAGGATGCATTATGTAGGTATTTCAGTGTAAATCTGTATCCCTGTTCTCATTTCACGTTATCAGTTTTTTACCTACAATGGCCGATGGCATAAATTCTATATCCCAAAATAACATACATACATACATATAATCGCGCCTCTCTCCCGTAGGGGTAGGCAGAGACCACTTCTTTCCACTTGCTACGATCCTTACATACTTGTTTCGCTTCGTCCACTTTCATTATTCCCTTCGTACATACGTCACTCACAATGGGCCTCATAAGAAAGCTCAAGGTCACTCAGCGAGCTATGGACAGAGCTATGCTTGGTATTTCTCTACGAGATCGAATCAGAAATGAGGAGATCCGTAGAAGAACTAAAGTTGTCGACATAGCTGAAAGGATTAGTAAACTGAAGTGGCAATGGGCACGGCACATTGCTCGTAGAACTGATGGCCGTTGGGGCACAAAGGTTCTCGAATGGAGACCGCGCACCGGAAAACGCAGCGTGGGACGACCTCCAACGAGGTGGACAGACGACCTGGTGAAGGTCGCTGGGAGTCGTTGGATGAGGGCGGCATGTGACCGCTCGTTGTGGAAATCTAAGGGGGAGGCCTTTGTTCAGCAGTGGACGTCCTGTGGCTGATATGATGATGATCATGATGACATGCTCTTCGGTTTAGGGTACTCTTGACCTGGCCTTTTCCAAGACGTCCCTGATTCGGTCTCGAAACGTCCGCCTAGGTTTACCCCTTCCAACCCTTTCATTCACACTCACCTTAAACACTTTTTTCGTCAATCGTTCTTCTTTCATTCTCTCGACATGGGCAAACCATCTCAGCATACCTTTCTCAATTTTTGTCACTACATCTTCTTTCAGACCACAACGTTTTCCTATCTCACTATTTCTTATCCTGTCACTCAGTTTAACTCCTATCATACTTCTTAACGCTCTCATCTCAACTGCATTTATTCTGCTTTCATGTTTCTTCTGCCATACCCAACTTTCACTTCCGTACACGTCGGAACCGACACCCCCTCATGCACAGCCAAACGAGCCTTGTTAGACACCTTCCGACTGTTCATAAATGAGTGCAAGGCTCCATTCACCATGTTTCCTGCATTCACTTTTCTTTCAATATCACTCTCACACTTTCCAGAAATCTAATATAAATTCAATAATCATAAATTCTCACACATCCCAAAAACACACACGCATCCCTTACCCATTCTGTCATTATACACTAGTTTGTAGTCAGGTACCGCATACCGCGTAGAAAGAAGAACAGGCTTGAGAACGATTTCAGAGACAAGGATAGCATTAATAAAATAAGAATCGAAATAATACAGTAAATTAAAATAGTGACCGAGAATGCTTAGAACAGTTATATTTTTTAATGCTGAACCTGTAGTGTGACCTGGTGAAAGTCGCTGGGAGCCATTGGATGCAGGCAGCATGCAACCACTCGTTGTGGAAATCAATGGGGAGGCTTTTGTCCTGCAGTGGACGTACTTTCGCTGATATGATGAATGCTGAACATTGGACAGCATTAAAAAAATTGCCAACTGAAAAACAAATATTAACTATGGCGCATTTGCTGGAGGGATTACTTTCCACGCTGTTTCAGATGGCCCCAGACCATCTCGGTCCCCCTCTACCTCCAACCCCTCAGACTGGGCAGATGATTTGGGGGTTTCGGAAGGAGAGTTGGGCCGAGTCGTTGGCCGCCTGAGGGCTCACGGCACCGTACCGGATGCAATTAAAAATTATACATTTAGTAGTTAGTTAGTTATTACAATTACACGTAATTGAAAGCAATTACAAAAGAAAGAAAAATTGAAATTTAAGATATATTTGTAATACGCTTGGTTGTTTTTGGAACATGGTAGTGAACTGATATTAAGGACGTAAAATGTATAATGTGGAACTACGTAACCGGCTTAGTAATATTTGTTACTCTAATCTAATAATGAGACCTTATATTAAGCTACATCTATGTTCTTCAGGCTGGATAGATAAGAGTACAATATAAAAGAACAGAGAACTAACCAAACTCGTTTTAAAACTAGTTTTCATCATTTATTTGAGTATTGGCGTGATGATTAATATTACCCACGTTGGCACATGTAGGTCTAACACGAATAGTTTGACGTACAGTAAAGTAAACGTAACGTTAATACGAGTGAATTTGGAATCGAAAATACAAGTACCTTACAGAATTATCGTTCAAATTTATGCGACAAACAAAAATTTGATATATTTGTATTTTGATTGTATGTAGTTTATTGTAGTTGTTCCAGGTCTGGGTGTATTGTATGTGGAATACATGTCTGTAAACGCACCCACGACACTAAATCTACGATCACGAAATCCTAGGATGGGGCAACGTTTAAAAAAAAATGAAAAATCAACAATAAAATCTTCATTTTAAATACCAATTATGTGCGAAACAAGTATTTTCAATTCAAAGTTCACTCACATCAGCGTTAAGTGAACGGAACTATGCTTTATAATTTCAAACGTTCGTCAAAATAAGCTAGAACCTTTTTTTATTGTTGTCCAGCGGAAATTCTACATGAACTTCCTTCACCCCGGGGAAGGGCGAAGGGGTATGCCGGACTCCTACCGGCTAAAACTACTGGAGTGGTCATCTCCGGCACCAAAAGGCGGCTCCAGGTCCTCGTAAGATCACACTACAGCCGCCCATAGATGCCACGCCTTTAGGCACATCACGCAAAGGATGGCTGTAAAGCGGTCACCCACTCTAGTGGAGGAAAGATGACTGTACAAAGGTCACCCCCTACCGCACTTCTTGGGGAGGATTGTAAAGGATCCCCCCAAGCCGCGCTTTCGCTGTGCTGCGCACACGGCGGCACCTAACCACGTGCGTACCGCCGTCTTCCCAGGGGTCGCTCGGTGTGAGCACGTAGACTCCCCAATCTGCACGCCCACGACCCCCGAGGCCCCCCACGTTGTAGTGACGGCAGTAGGAAATAAGCTAGACCCACTGATCTCCCGGTCCATTAACTACAAATTGGATATTTGGACAGTTCATAAAGATTTGTATAAATGAAATGGAGATGTGAAACAGACATAATGCTCTACTGCTCTTCTTGCAAAGCTAATAGTGAGATCATTTTAAGTCTATAAGTTGACTGGTTTTTAACAGGTATTACTACCAAACTTGAAATTTTTTTTTCCTTGTGGTGGCTGGATTAAGAATAAAGCACCGTAGTAATGTCTACAATTTTAAACGGATTAACTCGCGTGTATTATTGATTTTTTTTCCTGACGTTTCGAACACTTTGCAGGGTTCGTGGTTGCAGGATGACCAAAGCTGATCGAAATATAAATTAGGTGTTTTTACCCTAATACCAATAATACAAAAACCAATAATACACGCGTATAATAAAGCACCGCTCAATCTCCTCCCCGTAAATTTCGTATGAGGTGACTAAGAGATTTAAACTCAGAGATAAATTCACCCAGACAGATGGGCAGCAGCGTCCCTTCTATGGAATACTAGCCATACCGCGCGTACCAAACTGCATACTAAGCGTGGTGAGTACTGGCAAAGTTTCCAAAATGGCGACACAATTGTGGAAATCTATTGGCTTGTTTATAGCCGATATGATGACGATGAAGTTTTAACCAAGTCTATGTAGTAATTTCAGCGTCAAGCTAAGATACGATGTGTTGTGTCTTATGTTTTAGCTTAACACATACAAAAATTCTAAAAAACTCCATTAATGTCATTAGTATCGTGTCGTTCCTACATAGGCAACAACTATCCATAAAAAATAACAATAAACAGTTTTAGATCGTTGCGACTTTATTATATGTTTAAATTGGGTAATGTGGCGTGTGGTGCCGGCTCAGAATACCACCACCCCATCTCCTCCCGTGGGTGTCGTAAGAGACGACTAAGGGATTAGCCGGAAGATGGGCAGCAGCGTCCTTCGAGCACATTAACAACTCAACTGCGATCGCCAACCCGTCTGCAAAGCGTGGCGATTATGGCAAAACCCTTCAATGAGCCCACAATACACCCATATCGGTCGTTGTGGTGATCTCTGGGGGAGGCCTGTGTCCAGCAGTGGAATTCCTTCGGCCGAATCGAAATTGGTTAATGACCACTGAACATAAATCAAAGCTTGGTTGGCCGACTTTTTATAACGGCGATCCATATACTAAACCATACACTATGAAGTAACTGTAGTAATTAAGCTATGAGGTTCGTCTTAAGGCCGGTCGACCGCTTACAGTTAGAAGCTGATGGTCTTAATAATCTTTCTGTTTTTTGATACATAGCAGTTCTATTCGCGGCCGAGGATACAGTTGTAGACACATATTGTTCAACATAATATTGTTGGCCAAACATGAATTTACAAACGGTACTCAGCAGTGTGTTGATAAGCTTTGTCATATTTTTCTGTGGAAATGGATACGCGAGATTAGCACGTAAGTTTTGTATATTTGTTGTTATTATTTTATTCAGTTTCGTTTTTTATTGAAAAATAAATCTATAATGCTTCAAATTGGTGCAAACAAAGAGTGAAGAATCGAATCAAATGAAGAAATTTTTAATCAACAACGAATATTGATACCGCAAGTATGTTTGTGTTTTATAAAAGAAACGTCTTAAAATTTATATTTTTAAGATTCCCATGAAACATATAGAGAACTGACAAATCATTCAATCAATAATTTAGTAGGTACAGGTGATTTTTTTATACCTAGTTTAATTCAGAGCCTCACATTCCTCCCGTCCCCTCAGTTTAGCAAAATTCATTGGATCATTAGTTTAAAAAATCTGACCTTTCGACCACTAATGCAAAACAATGGAATGGAATGCAAGATGAATGCAAGATGATAACTTTATTTATTTTTATTTTATTTTCTCACCACAATAATGAAACAGTATAGTATTGTACAAATTTACTGTGGGAAACTGGTGCCTAAACTAGGCTGAAGCCTGTATCTTAGGTCACCAGGCCTTCCACCCCAGAAGTCCAATTTTGCTCTTTCATAAACTGCGCCATGAGATTTTTTTCAATTTTCTTGCTCTTCGTGTATCTGATTCTATCAAGTTGTTTCCTCTTGTTAAAGCTTTCTTGATGAATACGTTGATATAACTTTATCAGGTACCTTTCAGTGCAGATAACATCTTGATTTAACAATAAACTCGCTGTCCTAATAAAATGTGTATATTATGGCTTTGATACACCCAATATTGACAATTTATCAAAATGTATCTTCAATGGACATTGAAGTGTATTTAATTGTCACGTTATTTTTATTTTAACGTTATTTCTTGTTTAGTTTAAAAGCTTTTTTTTGTTTTGGTGTATTTTTATATATGAGCACTAGGCGGTTCACCTCATGGGCAGACTCCCTACGAGGTGGACTGACGACCTGGTGAACGTTGCGGGAATCCGCGGAATACGAGTAGCGCAGGACCGGTCGATGTGGCGTTTTTTGAGGGAGGCCTATGTTCAGCGGTAGACGTATTTCGGCTGAGATGATGATGATGATGATGATAGGCGCCCGACAGTAAAAACTGTCAGTATACATATAGTTATATTATGTACACACGATGACCAACAGGAACCACCTAATTTATATTTAGACTAGCTGGGACCCGCGGTTTCACCCGTGTTTAATTTAAAAGAAATTTAGATTTTCTTAAATAAAAGTAGATTAAGTTATTATTGATACTTGCCAGTGAAAGTCCCGTCAAAATCGGTCCAGCCGTTTCGGTGATTACGCGGAACAGACAAAAAAAATAAAAACTGTTTTTTTATTGTACTATATGTACCATATATACGCATTTAGTAAAAATCTGTTATGTTACAAACAGACACTTCAATTTTATTTATTTGTATAGATTTGTGCTAGTAATCCTACCTTCTGCTTATCCATATTATTGAAACTTCGATCAAAGTTAACCAAAAAACATCCAAATTATATCCAAAACCCACCCAGGGTTCAAAAGTAATAAGGATTTTAAGCTTATAAAAAAAACACCGTGTTATTCATATTTTCTTATCATTAATGAATTTAGAGAAGCGTCTTATTAGATGTGTGTCTATGTTTAAAAGTTCAAGGTTTATCGGATATTTATATTGCATCTATTTATCTTTAAATAGAGATCCGTAGAAGAACTAAATTGCCGTTATAGCTAAAAGGATTATTAAGCTAGTGTCAATGAATGGGACACATAGCTTATAGAACTGATGGCCGTTGCGGCAGGTTCTCGAGTGGAGCCCACGCTCCGGAAAAGGCAGCGTGGGACGGCTTCCCGCGAGATAGACAGACGACCTGGTGAAGATCTAGCTATATTCTTATCTAGAGTCTCTAGATGCCTGGTATGTAACGGGCTGTTGTAGAAATCTATGGGGAGGCCTTTGTTCAGCAGTGGACATCCTGCGGCTGATATAATGATGATGGTTTATAGTATTTTTGATAGAACTCGCTTTGGCTGTATTCTAGAAAAAAATAAACTACGTCATGGCTCCCTTGCATTTAATAATACATTTTAATAGCTATTTATAAGTATACATTACACCAATTAACGTTACTTTGAACTGAGAAGTTCAGTATTAAAACACCGTCTTAAAAGAAATATAGTTTTTATTTTATTTCCTCTAGCCATGAAGTATGTGCAATTAAATCAGAATTGCATTGTTGGGCAACTAGGCCAGGTCTTTTTTACAAACATCTATGTATAATTTAACAGTTGAAATGCTCTAGAATGTATTTATATATAAATAAATAAAACGGTATAACACAGATTATATTATAATATAGATGGACAGTCGCTTTAGTAGGCACTGGAACAGCCTGCATGCACATGCACATGCATGCACATGCACCGATAACTCATTCTACTGCTTTTTTGTATATGCGGTTAGATTGTGGAACTCGCTCCCGCCGGATATAAGAAATTGTACAACCGTCTCTGTATTTAAAAAAGTCTTAAAGAGCACTATCTGTTTACGTCGAGATAGTTGTGCATGTATTTTATTATCAATATTAGATGGAATTGTATGTGTATATTTGTATTCGTATGTATGCGTGTATTTTATATATATTTATGTTTAGTTTAATGTATATTTTTATGTCAATATATATGTTTACGTATTTCATTAATTTACTCCTTTACATTTTTTTTCAAACTCTTCTTCCGTAGGTCTGCTGAAAGAGATTTCTTAAAAAATAAGCTGTACCTTTGTGCCTTTAGTCCTATTTGATCTTTTATTATATTATTTTTTCTGTGTGTTCATATATTATATAGTAAATAAACAATTTCAGTTTCATAAAGATATCAGAAAAGAGAATTTGAACAGACTTTGTATAATTTAGATCTCACCCACTTCCTTTCACTCTGGCCAAGACGCGTTCAGCCTTCAGTCCTCTGATGAGTTATGTGAGGCTGCGCAACAGGCAGTACTCCAGTCTAGTAGGATTTCGTCTATTACCTTAAGCCGGTGCAGATAACCCTAATTTATTATTTTATTTATATGGTTGGGCTAGAGCTGTATAGATACTAGGGTCTATAAGGTCATAATCTACAGATTTACCCCCATTTGATCTACAGTCACGTAGCTATACAATAAAGCAGCTCCTGGTTTTACCGTCGGGTTTTCGCAATGTATGGCTGCTACTATTGAGATCTTTATCTATTAGATTTAGAAGACAGATTGACCTCGGCATAAGAATTTTAATTTCCTGTTAGAAATTATTATTATGTATTATTAATTTAAGATCAACAACTACAATCAAACTGTGTTAATACATAAATGAGGACCATATTACGTGGGTAAATTGTAAGTTGTAGTAAAGTAGTAGTAGTTTACTTAGAATAATAACTCGATGAATATGAATAAATGTACCTTGAACTCGAGTGAGAGTGTCAAGCGCCACAAACGTTCTCCTTGAAAAGCATCCAATATCAACCAGTTTCTCAAATGCAAAAAATAGATAGAGACTTCATAATCAAAAACAACATAAAAACGAAGTTAAATAATATTTCAAACAAAAATTCTGCACTGGCAACTCAATTGCCTGCATAAAAAAATGCATTAAATCATTCGATTATTATCTCACACGCAATTATATTGACTTATTAATCATCTGCTTAATCGGAGACTAGATGATATCAATTTTGTTTTTTCATTTGTGCCAATATTTCATAACGAGTATGAGAGAATTCAATTTCTCTTTAAGTCTAAATTTAAGTTCAAACAGAAAAAAACCCTTTTATATTTCAAGTCATTGAACTCTTAGTTTTTGTTAACTACATTACAAAAACTAAGACGAAATTAGTATGTTAAAGTTTGCATTACGGATTGCTTTCATCATTTCGGCCGAATGAAGTCCACTGCTGGACACAGGCCTCCCTCAAGGATCACCACAACCACCGATATGGATGTGTTGTGGGCTCATTGGGGGGTTTTGCCATAATCGCCACGCTTGGCAGGCGGGTTGGCGATCGCAGTTGAGTTGTTAATGTACTCGAAGGACGCTGCTGCCCATCCTCCGGCTAATCCCTTAGTCGACTTTTACGACACCCATGGGAAGAGATGCGGATTGCTTTATTATTTTGTAAATAAAATTAATGATTTATTTATATATTATATTATTGTGGTGCCGGCTCAGAATGCCACCACCCCATCTCCTCCCATGGGTGTCGTAAAAGTCGACTAAGGGATTAGCCGGAGGATGGGCAGCAGCGTCCTTCGAGTACATTAACAACTCAACTGCGATCGCCAACCCGCCTGCCAAGCGTGGCGATTATGGCAAAACCCCCCAATGAGCCCACAACACATCCATATCGGTGGTTGTGGTGATCTTTGGGGGAGGCCTGTGTCCAGCAGTGGACTTCGTTCGGCCGAAATGATGAATTATATAATAAAATTAATTATATTTTTTTTGTAATAGACATTGGATAGCCATTGTGCCAAAATTATATGAAATTGTGACTTACGGATAAATTCCTTTCCAGCCGACTACATCCACCCTTGCAACGATACATCCAGAGAATGCCTAGTAAAATCAACACAAGATGCTATCCCAGAATTTGTCAATGGCATTCCAGAACTTGGAGTAGCAGTCTTAGATCCCTTCACCATAGACCAACTGTCTATTCCTCTGAACGGATTGAAATTCACTTTTTACAAAGGAAAAGTATCTGGGTTCAAGAACTGCATCGTGGATGACGTCGTGTAAGTATTTTGTTTGTACCAACTCTGTTTAGAGCTTCGAGATAATTTAAATATGTATTTTAAACATCAGCCATCAGCAAAATGACAGATGAGTATGGACATTTCTCATATACTTTTTCATGACTCAAAATACTTGCCGTAGAACTGTAAGGTACACGGGAAAGTGACGTGCTGTGTGTATTATAATAATAGCACTTTTATTTTTAAACATTATTATATTTTCTATTCTTAATACACAACCGTGTCATTCAATCTTTGGATTAATAAATGATTCTTTACGCGACAGTAATTCGTTTGACAAATGTTGCGTCGTGTCATTTTCAAAAGTACATTTTATTTCAAAGTGATGTAAGCGTTTTTTTCATAATGTCCAATAATCTTCCTAAAGGAGATTACCATCATTGTAGGTTGCTATTGCCAATAGTTAACATAAGTCCGTGTGGTGTCCGGATTAAGAATGTAGCACCACTCCATCTCCTCCCGCGGATGTCGTAAAAGGCGACTAAGGGAATCTAAACCAGAGGGATGGGAAGCAGCGTCCTTTCTGTGAAGCGGTAGCCAAACTGCGCTCACCAACCCGCCTGCCAAGCGTGGTGAGTAATGGCAAGCGCCCCCCAAAATGATAACGCAGTTGTAGAATCTGTGGAGGAGGCCTTTGTTCAGCAGTGGACGTATAAATGGCCGATATGAACTTAAGTTCTAAAACGGGCTTCCTCGTCCAAGAAATAACGTTAATAAATTACTTCTGCGCAAACTACCGCAATTGAGTTGCCCTTCCCAGAGGGCTAAGCGCGAAACATGGTGCGCGTTTGGGATCCTGTTATTCGTCACTCATTTAGTAAACACCGATTTTGTAAACCTACGACTAAACTAAGAATATGAAGCAGGAAAGTTATTCACAGTACCTTGCGTTAACAGTAAATAATAATTATGAAAACAAGCTCACTATAATATAAAAGGAAACGGCAGATAAAATCAAATGGTATTAACAATGTGACTACGAGTAAGCACCAGTCATCGCTTCAATTAGTTAGGTCAAGGTCACAATAATTGTTGTTACCACAGAATCAGAAATAAATGAGGCAAATTGTCTATAATTATATGTTGTATTGTGAGAATATTACAAACTCTAATTATCAGGTAATTATGTACCTACATGCATTATTTTCTTAGGTCGAATATTTGAAAAACATAATTATTCGAAAATTGTTTACTATGCCGCGAGGATTATAAAGTGACACATAAATTAACATAACATATTGATTAAGAAAAATAACATATGTGCTAAAAGTTAACCTTAAAACTAAATACAACTTTAAATCTAAAGATTTTTTAGGAAAATTGGACAACTAAATTCACTAGCTTCTATACTTTGAAATCCTTTTGAACTATAGACTGTACATTTTTTACTACATACTTAAGTACTTCAATTGTCCTCAAATGCATAGAGGTTGGAGGAGCCGCAGTCCTAATGGATGCCGATTTAGTCAACTTCAACACTTCAATGCGATAGAGCACTGATCGCTTGCAGCTTACTCGTACATATGCTACCCATCTCGTACAATAAATGAGCTGCGGGGATGTTTGGTAAAACTAAATCATATGGCAGGCACTTGAGTTGCATGTACCGCCACCTGCTGTATTTCCTTATTTACATGGAGTGACTGCCTGACATGACTTTGGGACACAGACATCCCAAGATTAGGCCAGTTTTCAAACTATCGTGCTTCTGACGGCAGTCGATGACAATCATTGGTATTTCAATTATAACCGGGACAGACGACCCTAGTCGAAATACGCATTAGAGGTGCCAATGTATGTGCCGGGCGAGATGATAAGAATAAACGACTACATAATCAAAATGGATGGATCGACTACCTAATCAAAATCACTGGTCGTAAATGGGTCAGATCGGAACAAATCAGGCATAAGCAGGGAGGCCTATGCCTATGTAGGTGCCATCCGTAGCCCAGCCATAGGATGAGACGAGCTGGTACGTGTGATATTGACGGGTAATGAGTGATGATCAAGATGACATTGTCGATCGTAAAGAATGCTCAACCATCTAAGGCCTTCTCCGCTCTGTGTTGCAGTTCTCCGCACGCAACAAATATTTCTATGGGCTACAGTTAGATATTCTGGCTGCTTGTGCATCTATATGATTTACAACTTAATCTCGAAAATGGTAAAAATATTTGCGCTAATAATATCAAAAGCTATCTCGTTGCCAAACACACGATGTACTTTACAAATGATTTATCTAGATAAGAATAAATTATATATATCAAGGTCACTTAAATTTTAAATTAAACTTCTTGGTAAACCACCAAAAACTTTTCAACAAATCCGATCTAAGACTAAAAATCAAGGCTAAAAAGTTACTAAAATAATATGCAAGAAAAAATCTGTGTTGCAATTCAAACGTTTCATCGTGTTCTTTTTTTTAAAGCTGCGTTTGTGTTTTTCTTGTGCAATGCACTGATTTTCACACAAAATAATAGTAATTTGATGAATGAAGAATAAAGTTCATACATTTCAAGAAACTATTATTCCAGATTACAACTCCAGATTCATCGTCATCCCAAAATTATTGACGTCTCGTAGATATTCCCTTAAATAAAGTAGTTTACGCCAGCTGCCCGAGTTCAAATTATATCTTTGTAATTCTTAATGTTATATGTTTTATTTATGTAAAAATTAAGAATTTCGGCCATTAGTAAGACGATGGTTCATAGCTACGCTAGGATCAGACAGTAGTAAAAAATCTATGTTAATGAATCAAAATTACAAAACATTAATTTCAAACTCACGCGTCACCTACCGGAAAGGGTAGTACAACGGCTGCCAGGCCAGCTTGTACTATTATATATCAAACACTAAATCGGCTAGTTTAATAATATCTAGCCTGCTAATATAACTAGAGGTATAATTATCAATTGCCATAGTGAATATTGTGTCAGAATTCCGACTGCATTAAATTATAGTATAAATATAACAGTATGCTCATGGCCACGGTTAATGCAAACTGATCCAAACGTCGCGATTAATTAAAATGCTATTTCGATATCAAACTGTGGGTGATTCAACCCGTTAATGTCGTAGAATAATGTATTCAATTCGCGACAGATTAAGAAGCACTATAATTATAATCAAGAGCCCTCTGAAACAAAAACAGTACTAGTCACAGTAATATTAATAGTTAAGTCTTATATAATTGTTTTCATCATATCAGCCACAGGACGTCCACAGCTGAACAAAAGCCTCCCCCTTAGATTTCCACAACCAGCGATCACATGCCGCTCTCATCCAACGACTCCCACCGACCTTCACCAGGTCGTCTGTCCACCTCGTTGGAGGTCGTCCCACGCTGCGTTTTCCGGTGCGCGGTCTCCATTCGAGAACCTTTGTGCCCCAACGGCCTTGAGTTCTACGAGCAATGTGCCCTGCTCATTGCCACTTCAGCTTACTAATCCTTTCACCTATGTCGACAACTTTAGTTCTTCTACGGATCATTTCTGATTCGATCTCGTAGAGAAATACCAAGCATCTCTCCATAGCTCGCTGAGTGACCTTGAGCTTTCTTATGAGGCCCATTGTGAGTGACCACGTCTCTGTTCCATATGTCATCACTGGTAATTTTTGTTTTATTAGTGTCTTAATAAAAACGAGTATATAACGAAAATATATTAAATATGGGTACAAAAATGTTACTCGGGATTAGAATTATATGTAACCTGCCCGAACTAGGTTTATTACAAACCTGTGTTTCAGGCCATCTCTTTACAATGCGGTATGAGACGTTAAATTCATGTACGGTAAAAATAATATGAAAATATATCTATAACTACTATCAGAACAAGCGTTTAGGTAGATATTTTTTTTTTAGTTGACTATAAAATTACCTATTCCAAAATATCTAGCATCTTTTCTGTGTCTGTGTAATTGAGTTTGGTTAAATATTCCAACAACATAATACAATTTTTTAAGTAACTTGATGAGCTTAATATACAAAAAAGGTCCTAAGAAAACATAAAATCTATTAGCAAAAACATGTCTAGTGTGAGGCTTTAAGCAAACCAAATCTTTCCTTCTTTTGTCTGAAGGTACTGGATCAAAAGGAAGTTCAGTGTGATCAATTAA
The DNA here is from genome assembly GCA_947459985.1 of Diloba caeruleocephala. NCBI lineage: Eukaryota > Metazoa > Arthropoda > Insecta > Lepidoptera > Noctuidae > Diloba > Diloba caeruleocephala. The sequence goes on from OX381615.1 coordinate 18,473,808, forward strand.
ATTCCCTAACGTCACCATCAAGAAGAAATAAGACTACACGCAGCCATATAAGAAGAATTTCCAGTATACATGATATAAAATTAAGCAATAAATATAGCCGTGTGGCTCAGAATACCACCATCCCATCTCCTCCCGTGGGTGTCGTAAAAGTCGACTAAGGGATTAGCTGGAGGATGGACAGCAGCGGCCTTCGAGTACATTAACAACTCACTCGGATCGCCTAACCGCCTGCCAAGCGTGGCGATTATGGCAAAACCCCCCTATGCGCCCACAACACACCTTTATCGGTCGTTGTGGTGATCTTTGAGGGAGGCCTGTGTCCAGCAGTGGACTTCATTCGGCTGAAATGATAAAACATATATATATATAGACTGCTCCTGTTTTCAGGAAACACAAACGACCGTCTAAAGCTCTTAATACCAGCAGCATTAACTTTAATTTTTTAAAGTTTATCTCTTAAAATCGTAATTACGAGTAAAGAACTCTAACTTTGCAAACAAACTTTAATTATTAGGTTGGTACTTTATTTGAATATTTTACGTAGTCCTGGCAAGTACGTAGTAACATCGTCATTATTTTTATGTTACGGACTTCAGAAAAATGAGTTAAGGTTAAACAAATGTGGACAAGAAGCTTGTCTTTTATTTTAAATTTAGTTTCCAAAAACTTCATCTATACAAATAAATAAAATTGAAGTGTCTGTTTGTAATGTCAAAATAACAGCTTTTTACTAAATGCATATGAAAGTATATACGGTACCTATATCCAAAAAACAATTTTAATTTTTTTTGTCTGTCTGTCTGTCTGTTTGTTCCGGGTAATCTCCGAAACGACTGGACCGATTTTGACGGGACTTTCACTGACAGATAGCTGATGTTATAAGGAATAACTTAGGCTACTTTTATTTTAGAAAAATAATTAGGGTTCCGCGCAAAAAAATAAATCTCTTGAAATCCAATCCTATGTCAAGTGTCTTTGTCCAAGTACTCTAAATTTCTTTTAAATTAAACGCGGGTGAAACCGCGGGTTCCAGCTAGTTTTAACATAAAATTGTGAAAAACTTATTACTACTAATTTGAACGCAATATGTGTATATATAAAAATGAATGTTTCTGTCTTCGTCTTTTCTGTATGCATTCCTATACCATTCATCCGATTGAGTTGGAACTTTGTACAAATGTTTGTTTTTTTTGCCGTCAACTGTTGTCGGCACTTGCGTGAAAGTTCCCGACATTAAAAAAAGAAAAACCTTAATGATTGAAACTGGCATTGCACCGCATTTGGCATTAGCTAGTAAGTTATAAATAATGAAAAAGGTTACTGTTCTTATACTAGAAACAAATACTTAACCATAAAACTTACTTAAAGTAACCAAAATCAAAACCTATGGCACAATGGCTGCCATTTTTGAGATTGACGACGATAACCACTGAAACAAAAAACCTTTATTTTCTATTTTATTTCCCCTATCACCATAACATCAAATATTTAACAGTCATTACTTCAATTTATCCCAGGTCCAACCTCGAGAAACGTCATTTCGTTCTAGCTTTTCACTGCAACCTAACAATTAAAGGAACTTACGATGCCGTCGGAAGAATTCTTCTATTCCCAATTGACGGTGCGGGTGAGGCGAAATTAGAGCTAAGTAAGTAACACCCAGATAATTAATTCAACACATTGTGATGTTTGTATTTTTCGCGTTTATCTTCTTTTTAAGTTCCGCAGCTCCACATTTGCAGATTCATTGCAGTTGGCGGAGAGAGATTAAAAATGTATATGGTAAACGGTTTTTTGTACAGACGTAAACTGAAAGCAATGACTAGATTTGATATGACTAGTTAAATCTGAGGTAGAGTTATCAAAAGAAAGGTTTGTAAACAATAATTAGACAAAATCTTTGGTTTTCCTGCATCTTGTGTATTGTAGACGATAATATTTTCCTACAAAAACAAAAAGTGATTGTACTTTGGATTTATTATCGTGAAAATGTGTGAGTTTTACTCGCATTCGGAGGATCTAATAATCTATTAGCATGCTATATGATGAAAATGTTACAATTATGTAGAACGTTATACCACTCGTGTACACACCTACGCATGAACAGATAGCATCTAAAATATAGTTTCCTGCATAAAAATATAGTTATTTTACATCCTTTTGTGATATGATACTCTATCAATATTTGAAACCAAGAAAGCGTATAAAGCATTGGGAAACAAGAAGAAGCTGATAAAAAATTAGATCACAGAAAGGCAAATAAAATATATACAAAAGATTCATATTGGCCACTTTACCATGGTAAAAATGGACACTATGGATTTTGAAACTTATTGCCATTCGCGACTGTGATTGGTTACGTCAGTCGTCATTACAATTAGTGCCATTATAGATGTTTTTATAACGGTTTACTGGCAGGTTAACTTGTCGTTAATATATGAAATGTAAAAAAGAAAGTGTATGGTGTCTGGATTAAAATTAAGCACCACTGGCGAACGGCGACTAAATCGCAAACGAATCTAAACCAGACGGATGGGCAGCAGCGTCCTTTCTGAGAAACGGTAGGCATACTGCGCTCACCAACCCGCCAAGCGCGGTGAGTACTGGCAACTTCCCCCCAAAATGATGACACAGTTATGGAAATCTATGGCGGAGGCCTTATTCAGCAGTGGACGTCCTGCGGCTGATATATTTATGTATAAAACTATAATAAATAAGTACATACTTACATAACATTCAAATTAATTATAAATAATATGATTAAAGATATAAAGTATTAGAAATCTGGGAACTAAAACATTAAGGGTAAGGGACGAATATATTTATAACTTAATTAATATACATACAGTTTATGCTGTAGTTGTACATTTAACAACCTTTATTTTATATACCAAGTTTAATATTTTTTTATGTTTTTATTTCTCATTTTTATTTATAAATTTTCCTAATCTCCTCACTGAGCTAAAAATACATATCGAAAATAATTTATTTCGAATCAATATGTTCGTTACAGCCAATCTCAGAATGAAGGTCAACATAAAAACGAAGTATATTAAAGACACAAAGGGCGTCAATCATTTCGCTGTAAAAAATTACAAGTACTCTTTTGACTATGGAGATCGAGTCACGTTTGATCTTCAGAATATCTTCAAGGAAAGCAAGGAACTTAGTAAGTATGAAACAATGACAAAAAATAATATCATACCAATTACCCGAAGTCACTAAAGTGTAAAGTGCCCTATTATTGGAAACAGATCCATCCTTGGCATTTGCTTGCCAATAAGCTACAATCATAATTATTTTACCTAGCTGTCGCCAACCCTATATTCACCAAAGAAATCCTGTTCTGATCAAGATGTGTGCATATCCATAGCGTTCCGCTGTATAACAGAAAACTATTTAGCTACTTGGGAATAGTGCAATCCCAAATAGATAATTATCTCCACGTAAAGGTTTAATCCGTATAATTTTCCTAAGAAAAATGCAAATACCATATAAATAGTTTCTTTGATTATTACAGGTAAAACAGTGCTCCAATTTCTCAATGAAAATTGGCGTTTAGTAGCAGAAGAGTTTGGAAAACCCATCGTAGATCACGCAGTAGAATTGGTAATAAAAACGATTGAAAAGTTCTTCCTTGCGGTACCATACGAAGAATTGATTAATGTCCCCATTCCAACATTTTAAAGACTATTAGAATATATTTTTTCATAAGGGATTCCTTTTGTTTTATTTATTTATTATCACTTTCAACTAGCTGGTTTACAAAAGCGTTTCTTTACACTTTATTAAGCTATAATGCCTCTTTATAAGAGATTTGCTAGTAGTTTCACTAATTTTGAAAATATCTATTCATTTGTCTTAGTTGAGCACAGGCGACAGATCCGCCTTTTCCGCGTTTGTGTCACTTTGACAAGATCTTTTCCTGTTACTTGTCGTGTCAGATTATTTCCTACTATTTTATTTCTTATGAGCAGTTAATAGCATTAGGTAACACATTGTATCCAATGCTTTTCAAAATTCTACATGAAATGGTAAGTGAAATAGTTACCATTACATTTCAGAGAGTATTCAGAAAAGACAAACTGGTAAGTTGATTTGAAAAAATTGGTGCTTGATACGGCTGTAAAGTAACAGCCATTTGGCGGTAAGACTAAAGCCTATTTGGCGGTAAGACTAAAGCCTGTTTGGCGGTAAGACTAAAGCCTATTTGGCGGTAAGACTACAATTAATAAATTTAATTTAAAAGAAATTTAGAGTAGTTCGACATAGATACTTGACATAGAATATATATATTGGATTTCAAGGGTTTAATTTTTTTGCGCGGACCCCAATTATTTTTCTAAAATAAAAGTAGCCTAAGTTATTCCTTATAGCATCAGCTATCTGCCAGTGCAAGTCCCGTCAAAATCAGTCCAGCCGTTTCAGAGATTACCCGGAACAAACAGACAGACAGACAAAAAAAATTAAAAAAAAAAAAACATATAGGTACCGAATATACTTTCATATGCATTAAGTAAAAAGCTGTTATTTTGACATTACAAACAGACACTTCAATTTTATTTATTTGTATAGATTACAAACAGACACTTCAATTTTATTTATTTGTATAGAAGATGTGGTTTACATGACTCATAAGGAGGGATATCTACCATTGTCCTTGTGCATCTCTTTTGGGATAAGAATACTCTTCGAGAATCTGTGGAATTACCTCACACAACACATTACATTCCATTACATTCACATCATAATCCCTAAATCCCGTGTCGAATGCCTTTGGAATCTATATCGTGCTCCAGCCTATTTTGACGCTGTTCAGTTGAGTCGAACACAAGACCTAAAAATTAGAACGAGACTGCGCTCACACTACTCAGTAGTATCCCTATCAAGATCATGAATTAAATGGCCGCTCTAGAGTCTCCGCAGCAAGACGGTAATGAAATAGAACATATCTGTGCTCACGCCGCTCGGCATTATCATGATGCAAACGTCATCATACTAGCCATAGGACGTCCACTGCTGAACAAAGGCCTTCCCCATAGATTTCCACAATTGTGATATCATTTTGGGGGAATTTGCCAGTACTGACGCTAACGTAAATAAATGAAATTTCTCATGGCTGGTAAACACATATTGCGAGCCTCATAACTTTTTTTATCATATCGGGTCTGCATGATTTCATACTAGGCCCCGCCGACGTGCAAACTTTTTTTTCACTCTGAAGTGGCATTAATCCTTATTTATTTCGTAATTTTGTGACTTAGTCAGTATGGTGTCCGGATTAAGAATATAACACCACTCCATCTCCACCCATGGATGTTGTAAAAGGAGACTAAGGGACTCTAAACCAGAGGGATGGGCAGCAGCGTCTCTTGTGAGGAATAGTAGCCATACTGCGCCCACCAACCCGCCTGCCAAGCGTGGTGAGTTTTGGCAAATTCTCCCCAAAATGACAACACAATGTGGAAATCTTTCGGGGAGGCCTTTGTTTAGCAGTGTATGTATATGCTGATATGATGATGATGATGATATAATAATGTGAGCTTTCTATTCGTGCAGATAATTGTTCGGTTTTTTTAGATATATTTTTTAACTGTACAGAGTGTTTGGAAGATAGTTGCAAATTATAATTAAATAATAAATTAAATTTCCCAAAAACGTTATATCTCCTTAATAAAGAATTTTCATTGAAAGATAAGTGCAGAAGTTTTAAGTTGCCCGTAAAAACGTATTTTATAACACAACTTGGCTAATTTTCTGTTGTTCATGTAACTCTCGGCAGTCAATGAACGGTTTTTATCGTGTTCGAACTTTATTAACGTTGTAAAATATATCTCAAAGTATGCAAATATTTTAATAATGTTACGAAAATTTATTTATGTAGTCTTCCTCTACAAGTCTGATTAGTAAAGAGGCCACAAGTATGATGAAATAATAAACATTCTTAATTAGGTACCTACCCTTCCGTGTGTATCATATGAAAAAACAAACGGGTTGCACTCCGGGAGTGCCGACAGAAGTGAAAACTTATTTTTTTATTTATCTAGACGCGTTCGCGGTCTTCTATATGTACATGCATATATGCACACACTATAGCTGTGTCTCGTAACGGTGTCGCGGGTCCAGAGATTTTATCTCATCTAAAAATATGCATACCGCGCTAAAAGAAGTTTTCACTTAAAAAATGGTGCTCCTATTAATTTTCTACTGATTATTGATGGGTTGCCAACCTGAGGAGCGAAATGAAGAAGTAAGGATGTCGTGCTAGTGTAGCACGTACAACTGGAAAATTGAACAATTGTCATTTTAAATTAGGTACCATAATATTTCACACAGATAAGAGGCTGGTGCTCCTATTAGCTCCACATTAGTGTACAATTCATGTTTAAATCATTGTTACCTCCCTCAGAATTTAATGAAAACCAAAGTCGTTCCTATCGTCAACAGAGACTTGCACGAATATTTTGATGTATAGTATCGTAATCGTAACGTTAATGTGAGTGAATTTTGAATTGAAAATACTTGATACGCACATATTTTTTATTTAAACTGTAGAATTTATTCGTATCGTATAAAGGAGACTGGCAATCGCCTATACAATGCATAGCCCCGAATTTTGTTGGTCGTTACATTTAAGAAATTGGTATAGTGTGATAGGGTATTTAATTACAATTTTTCATTTTTTTTATTCTCAATTGATTTTAAATAAAATCCACGTTTTTGTGACAGTGAGATTAATTACGGTGATCCAATAGCTACTATAATTTATATTATTACATAAATAATATTTATACGTGTCGAAACATGCAATTATGGAATTGTTCAGAATCGTTCAGAATATTCCAGACAAACCGGTATCCAAGAGAACTTTTTTTACATATTTGGCACAAGGCCATAGACAATAGTATGCGTTTCATTGAAATGTCACTGGTTTATTCATGTTGTCTTCTTATTTTTTGCATTTTTTATTTTAATTGTAAATCTCAAAGATAAACAGTGAAACAGCATATAAAAATATATACTTATTTGAGGTAAGCTTTCATTTCTGTAACAGATCAGGCTCAAAACGGCCCGTGTCGTTTAAAAGAAAATGCTATAGGATAGTTGTATTTTCGATTTAAAATTCGCTCAAATTAAAGTTACGATTACGATACTATACGTCAATATATTCGTACTAGGCCCTCATGACACGATATTGCAGATAAAGGGAATGACCAACCTATATCGTGCGCCACTATTGTAGCTAAGTTGTTTGAATGTGTTAGACTGTAATTTGGCTAGTCACATCAAATTACATGATGCGCAGTTTGGCTTTCATCGGGGACTGCCTACCGAAACTACTATATTGACATTAAAATACACTGTCAAATCCTACACGAACTGCAACCTATGGGAAGTTATGGGAGAAGCTACAAGGGGAAGGTGAATTATTATAAAAAATTAGCTCAGATGCCATTTTTATGGGCATCAAATTACCTTAATTAAATAGGGGGGATTTTCTTTCCGACCCTTAGAAATAACATTGCGGAGTACGGTATGGAGTTCTAACTTCACCTAGGCTTTTTAATATATAAATAAATAGTATGATTGAAGAACTGAGCAACACCTATGTAGGATGTCGCATTGATGATGTAAGTCTCAGCAATATTAGTTACGCGGATGACATGGTGTTGCTGAGCCCGTCAATCGGAGGGTTGAGAAATCGAATCAAAATATGTGAAAACAAATGCTAGTGTATATTACTCTGCTAAGAGTGAAATGTAGTTTTCAGAGGTAAAAACGAAAGTCCTCCTTATGTTCCACCTGTAACGCTCGGTGGATCACCCTTAGCGAGAGTTAACCAGTTTAAGTAGCTGGGTCACATTGTCACAGAGGATCTTAAAGATAACTGTATTGTATTCAAAAGAGAACGTAGAGCATTACCAATTAGGGGAAAAACGCTAGCCTGCAGGTTTGCCAAGTACTCATTATTCATCATCATTTCGGCCGAATGTAGTCCACTGCTGGAAACAGGCCTCCCCTAAAGAACACCACAACGAACGATATGGGTGCGTTGTGTGCCCATTGGGGGGTTTTGCCATAATCGCCACGCATGCCAAGTACTCAGTGCCGGCAAAAATAAAATTATTTATACTTTTTTGCGAAACGTTTTACTCAGGCAGCCTGCGGTCCAGCTTTAACCAGAGAGCGTATAACAACCTACGCATACAGTATAAGAACATCTTCAGAGCGTTGTTGCGGCTCCCCCGCTACTGTAGTGCATCGGGCTGTTTGCTTCAGCGTGACGGATGATTTCTTTGCCCTTATGCGTAATAAAGTGACCTCACTGGTGCACAGGTTGTGGGAGAGCGGCAGCTTGCTGAGGGTGTTTGCTGCTAGAATGGATGGCTCTGTTTTGGGTAGGTTTAACGTGCACGTTAACCGTGTACTTGGATAAATATATCAGGGATCGGCCCTACCTGATTAAAACGATAATCTTGTTATTTAGGTATAATTTTAATTTATTTATTTTAGTATAATTAAAGTTTTATTTCATGTAGGATTTCAGTTAGGATTTTATGTAATTGAAAGTTTGATGGAATTATTTTTATTAATCTAATGATCTATTTAATTTTTAATTTCATATAATTATGTAATGGTGATGTGAGGACTCATTCGTCTGAAATAAAGGATTATTATTAAAAAAAATCCCGTAATTAAACTTAATCTAGAATCGTTACAGTTTATAAGAAAAAAAGTCCAAAGACAAACCCACATCTACAATGTACTCAGAAACTCTTAATTAAATGCCGACCAACCCACAAGAGATAACCAAGTGCACTGAATTCTATTTTCAGTTACAATGTTGTGGAAGCGGCACTGCACGCGGAACAAGTCACAACTAGTCCGCAAGTTAACAACTTGTTGTTGCAAGTACAAGTGAAGAGGATTGTCCCGGCTGACCGAACAGTATTTTATTGTACGGATAACTTTGCTTGTACTGTGTTCATGCGTGATTTGACTTGTTTTCTTTTTGCATGCTAAAACATTGTCTCTTCATCATCATTATATGTAAAGCACTCCGAAACGAATCGCGTCAAATAATATACCATAAACCAGAGGGATAGGCAGCAGCGTCCCTTCTGTGAAACGGTAGCCACACTGCGCTCACCAACCCGCCTGCCAAGCGTGGTGAGTATTGGCAATTGGTCCCTTAGTTGCCTTTTACAACATCCACGGGAATTGATTGAATTATCTGCATAGTTTTTACTAAGAACATATTGGGCAACCTCCGCTCTTTATGTGCATGTTGTAAAAGGTAACGAAAAGATGTCAACAGAATAATTATGTCTAGTAATTGACAACACTTCGATTATCAATTCGTTTGAGTCGGCCATTAATTGTAGCTGTCATTAATATCCCCATATTCAGCGGTGAACTCAGATGGGAAAGAAAAAGAATTAAACAATTTATTTTTGCGGGAAATCGACGTACAAACACACAAAAAGGTAAAATTTACAAAGGCTTGACTAATAAAGTGCTTAAATATACACAATATATACATAATAACTAAACGCTTAACTCTGTTACAATATTCTGTATAAATATTATCAACAAGAGTATACACGCGCTGGCAACACTGATTATGAATTATTATCGAGTTATAATGTTCTTGTTGCCGTGTGGTGCCGACTACAAATGGCACCAACCCATCTACATCCCGTCGGTGTCGTAAAAGGCGACTAAGGGATTAGCCCGAGGATGGGCAGCAGCGTCCTTCGAATACATTAACAACTTAACTGCGATCGCCAACCCGCCGTTAATTGTGGTGATCTTTGAGGGAGGCCTGTATCCAGCAGTGGATTTATTCTGCCGAAATGATGAAAAATGATGAATTTGCTTGTCTATGGTTGACATTGTTGACAACAAGATTTTTTATTTAACCTGGCTCTTTCATTTTTTATTTTATCGATGGTTACTAGAATTTCTCCTGTGTCATGGGTACACGGCACGGCGTGCCAGCCGACCGCCCGTTTCGCTTCGAGCGATTTTTTAGTTACACGGTGCGTTGTTCTGCAGCGATGATATAAAGTATTCATTTGAATGATATAGTGTAAAAGACAATTTAAGTGTATATTAAATTCACAAGGTAACTAAAATATTTATCTGAATAAGGATTAGTAGTGAATTGGAGAAAATAGCGTCGCAAATGAGCTACCGTTTCTTTTCTAATCTTCTGTAATAGATAAAAATAGTTACTGTAAGTGTACCTTAGGAGATATACTAAATCAGCAATTTTCTGTAGCCTTGTTAAGGTTTAAGATTTTCTGGCCAGCGTTCGCCGCGTATAAAACAGCGTCATAGTTCAGCCATTTTGTTATAATATTAACAAACTATATACACGAACCTGTCTCGTTTATCACTTTTTCTACTAGTGAAAACCATATCACTTCGTTGCGTGGTTTAGAAAAAGTAAGCGGAGAAATAGACAAAGGCAGAGCTACTTTGTTTTTTACTATTTACAAATTTCATTACGCCGACAACGATTCGCCAAAGTAATGTTTGCCGAAGCAACATTTTTCATAATTTAATTTCGCCGAATGATCATTAGGCATAATAATTGGTTGCCAAAAAGTCTTAGTTAAATACATATTTGGCAATTGCTTAATTTGGTCACACAACGATTTGGTTAGGTTAGGATAGTGACCAATAAATAGCGCCAGAGCCGAATTGTAGGCGTTGTACACACGGTTACACATCAAGCTATAAAAAACCAGTTTACGCTGAACTCTCGTCATAGAGAAAGCCTATATTGTATTGTATATATATCGAGATCAGCTTATACTGGTTTAACAAGTTTAAGTTGGTAACATGGGGAAAAATCGCAATGAGCGATCTATCTAGGGTAAAGTGGCCAATGAAGCTGTTGACAAATAATTCAGTCGCCATCAGAATAGTCAGAGTAACAAAAAACAATTGATGTTTTGGTTAATTCGTAAGAGAATGGGATGAATCTCACAGTCTAAACTCTATAAATACATTCATAGTTGTCTCTCTTTCGTTACACGTTTTCGTTTCATAAAATCCAATTCACACCGTCCCAAACGAAGTTTCACTTCAATAGGCTAGTCTTGTTAGCGATTACAGATTTTTTTTCATACAACCTACTGATGAGACGAGTGGGTCTTTCGTCTGGTGGTAAACGTCACGCTTGTCTATAACAATCGTAATGTTATGTTACCAGGACTAGTTCTGCATGGCAGCACCTTGCACTGCCACTTCGAGACATTTGTTTTGTTGGAACGAAGTTCCTTACGGCAGGCTTGGAGGGGACAGGGATTTTGCTGCGCGACCGAACTGAAAAAAATGTGATAGTAAAACCGTAAGAAAAAATCCGTGGAAAAAAGTGCGTGGAATAAAACCGTTAAATGAGACGTGTGCAGGCGCGACAGTCGCATACACAAGCGAGTAGTGTATAAGTGTCGATTCTACATTAGCCGAAGGAACTTCGTTCCTACCTGGTGTCCCACGACACCACATAATTTTTTTTTTAAACGTTGCTCCGCACTAGGATTTCTCCTGTGTCGTGGGTGCGTTTACAGACACAAATTCCACATACAATACACCCAGACCCGGAACAACTACCTGCAGATCGTACAAATATTTGTTCCATGCGGGAATCGAAACCACGACCCGGTGCGCAACAGTCGACTGTAAACTGTTTCAAAGTTTGGTGTTTCGTTTTTCGGTGAAATATATATAATAATTTATTTCGCTCAAAAAGGTACAATGGTTATAAATTAATAAAAACTATGCTTAATAAATTAATGCCTTTATGAGAGCTGGAGTCCGAACTAGGTTCGAGACCTGTATGACGGATCTCCAAAGTGACGAAAGATTTTCGGCTAGATAAGAATCAGATAAACATATTTTAGAAAACCACATCCCAGCACTAAGAATGGTAGATAAAATTTATTATGAATGAACATTTCCTGTCAACGTATATATTTCAATTCATATAATATTTGTCGACAGGGTTGGTGCAGTAGCTAAGGGATTAGCTTCCTACCTTACGTGTCGTGGGTTCAATTCCCACACAGAACAAATATTTGTATGATCTTCAGATAGTTGTTCCGGATCTGAGGGTTTATGCATGTGAGATTTATGTTTGTAAACTGAACACACGACCCAGGAGAAATCTTAGTATGGGCACAGATATTATAATACACTAGGTATGGGATAATCCATAAAACAATCGTTTTATAAATAATTAAAAAAGAAAATAGTACGTGTCTTTAAACATACATTTATAAATTGTAAAGAAATTTCATCACGTTATTACTACTAGAAACTTTTCTCTCGGCTGTAGGTTGAAGTTAGTTAAATACAATCAAAATTTAGAAAGATTAGTTATCATTAGGCCAATAGTGGCATGAATTGTTAAACAAGTTATTGATTATTAACTATACACATTTTCTAATTCCGTCTAGAACCAAACCGAAATAAGTATAATACCAACCTCAAACAAAATTCATGTATGGAAGTATTGCCAAACTTAATTCCACGGCTAATGTCCAACAACAGTAGTCCAATATTCAAATGAGGTAAATATTCGATTAACTAAGTACTTACGCACACGTCAATTGCCGTTCGCATTCAAATCCAATCAAACATGAACGTTAATCACAGGTGATTTGTATCAAATTGATTCCAGTTCTGACGTTTCTATTCTACAATTGCCAACAGAATTTGCTAATAATTTGAAAGATAAAAGTGTATAAGAGACAGGATTTTTTTAAATGAGATATATGTTAGACCGCTTGACGCAGAATAATCAAGCTATTCCAACGATAGCTTAATTTCATAAGCTGTTTTTCAACCTTTCAAGCATCATTAGCTACTAATTTTCGGTTTCGATTTTGGTTTGGTTATGATTTAATATCTAGGAATACCTTTGAGCAATCAATTAACAAACTGAATTAAATTCACATCCAATTTAGGATTATAAGCTGTTTTGAATCCTTAAATTTTAATGCTGATTTATTTTCCAGGTAAATGACATCATGTCTCGTTTTATAAATAAAGGTCCACTACAATATAATACAATTCTTTATTAAGAACTCAATAGTTACACGTCACGTAAATAATATACTATTACGATGTCGTTCATAGCTTATAATAATTACCATATTTGTTTTTTCCTATCCACAAAACGCAAATTCCCGCCAAAATGACAACACTTTTGTAGAAATCTATGGGGGAGGCCATTGTTCAGCAGAAGAAGTCCTTTGGCTAATACGGTGAGCTCACAAATGTAATTGGTATTGATAAACGTATTCTACATCATAATGAATTCATAAAATTTCTCTACGCTGTAGAATAAATAGCTTGCTAATAACTGGTAAAAGTTTATAAGGATGCCCCAGGATGGTTACTGTAGTATATTAAAAACTCTTTAGACAGCCGTCTGCATGTTAACTCGCTAGAGGCCATATTATAAGATGTCAGGAATACTGTCTGTCATATTTAAATAAATGATTTTACGAATTAGCAAGACTTGTTATTGGCGACGAGAAAAGCTAAAGAAACGTTGTGTAAATAGAAATATGAAATGGACAAACTAAAAAAATATCGTGGCACCCTACACGGGATGCTCACGCGACTCGACACGTCAACGTTGCTGTTGATAACGTACAGTTTTCCGTGGAATTCTTTTCCTTGGCATCTGCATTGAACGTATGCCACGCCTGTTGGTTTAATTATTTCTCCAGTATAAGTTCTGAGTTTTAGGTTTGTCTTAAAAATTCTTCTTCCAGTGTTTAGTTTTTTATAGTCTCGTAATGACATTGAACTTAGTGTAGCTCCAGTGTCAAATTCCATCTTTATCTTAGCGTGTTCAATATGTACCGTTATCATATATTTTTCAGATGATTCTCCAGATATGATATTAATATTATTCCAGTCATCATGGTCACTTGTCATTGAGTCTTCTAGTAGGTTCGTATTCGGTTTACTCTTGTTAAGACTTGCATCAGAGTGGCGCTGAAGGCAAACAGGGGCTAGGTGACCTACTTTATTGCATTTATGGCATGTAACGTTTATAGCGTCACATTTGTTGGATTTGTGATTCGCAGAACCACAGCGGAAGCATTTCCCTTTTAGATCTTTAGGTGTGATTTGTCTTGGACTTTGTCCTAGTCCTGCCGGTCTCTTGTAGGGGGTAATTTTGTTGATGTGGTCACCACTGGCACTTGGTTGTTCATTAGTAATCATTGATGCGTTTTCTGCCTTACCAGTTTCAATAGATATCGCTTCCTGAGCCTGAAGGAGACGATCCTGGCTATACGGGAAGTACAAGAGAAAATCGAGAACAAGACCGTCGACGACAAGAACGATGACGCTTACGATCAAGAACAAGAATACAGGTACGAGTTCGAAGAACTTCATACAACGATAAAAATTAAACTTTTAACTAAACAGACACAGAATGGAGACCAATACAGCAGAATTAAGAACATTTCTTGGGATAGCAAATTTTTACAACAAATTCATACCAAACCTAGCATCGATCACGAACCCACTAAACAACTTACTAAAGAAAGAATCAAGCTTCCTATGGTCTGCAGAGTGTGAACAAGCTTTTAAACAAATAAAGAAAGAAATTGTAAGTGAAAGAGTACTGATACACTTTGACTCTAAGAAGCCGTTAGTACTTTCAACAGACGCATCGCCACTGGGAATCGGAGCAGTACTATCACATAGACTTCGAGATGGATCAGAAAGACCTATAGCATTCGCATCGAGAACACTGTCTAGTAGCGAGAAGAATTACAGTCAAATAGACAAGGAAGCCACAGCAATACACTGGGGATTGAAAAAGTTTTTCTACTATTGTTATGGTCGGAAATTCATCCTCGTCACAGACCATAAACCACTGACAGTAATTTTCCACCCACATCAAACGCTACCGGCAATGAGTACGATGAGGCTGTTTCACTGCGCTCACTTCTTATCTGGATTTGACTATAACATCGAATACAGAACTTCGGCGAACAACTCAAATGCTGATTATTTATCCAGGTTCCCAGTAGAAAACAACAAGACCAACAGAATTGATCAGAATTACAGTTTTCAATTTCAGCAAATCCATACCATTGATATTAATCCAGATGTCATAGCGACAGAAACAAGAAAAGACGTCGACTGTACGTCTTTGCTACAAGCATTAGAAACTGGCCAATCACTAAAAACACTCGGTTATAAGGACAATGAATTTACTTTGCATGATGGTTGTTTATTGAGAGGATCACGAGTCTTAATTCCAAAAGCACTACGCGAACAAGTCCTAGACGAACTACACCTCGGTCACCCAGACATTGTAAAGATGAAGCTATTGGCTCGCAGTTTCGTATACTGGAAAGGAATTGACAACGAGATTGATACCAAAGTCAAATCATGCAGAACCTGTAGATTGCAACAAAATGAACCAGAGAAAGCGCCACTGCACCATTGGGAACAGCCAAATGGCCCCTGGCAAAGACTTCATATTGATTTTGCTGGACCTGTGCACGGACACCAACTTTTAGTTATTGTAGATGCATTCTCAAAATGGACTGAGATTATACCAACCAAGTCAACTACAAGCTCTTGGTGCATACAAAAACTGAAAGAACTATTTTGCACCTTTGGGACACCTCACGTCTTGGTTTCAGACAATGGTCGACAGTTCGCTTCGCAAGAGTTCGAAAAATACTTAAAAGATTGTATGATCATTCATAAGACCTCCGCTCCATACCAGACATAACAGACAATTAAGAGAATCTTACGAAGCATAGAGGGGGAAGGAGGTAACTTAGTAGAGAAGTTGGTGACAGTGAAAACTCGTCTCCGACGGACACCAAATGCTAATGGTCAAACTCCGTACCAGCTTATGTTTGGCAGAGAAATACGCACGGCACTACATTCCATGTTTTTAAGAACACAAAAGGAGACCGCACCAACGCTTCAGGAGGTCAATGTCAGAGAGTTCAACCCAGGCGATCGGGTACAGGCTCGTGACTACACGAGTGCCACGCAGCGGTGGCAGTTTGCCAGCATCATAAAAAGTTTGGGCAGATTGCACTACGAAGTTCGCACCGATAATGGTGATGTCTGGCGCCGACACCTCGACCAGCTTTTGGGTGCACCCTTGATCCACAGCAGCTAGGAGCGGAGAGATGTAGTATATTAAAAACTCTTTAGACAGCCGTCTGCATGTTAACTCGCTAGAGGCCATATTATAAGATGTCAGGAATACTGTCTGTCATATTTAAATAAATGATTTTACGAATTAGCAAGACTTGTTAGTTACTCTTTTTAAATTATATAAAAAATTACAATATTTTATGAGCACATCGTTGTAGACATCAAGATTATGTGAAAACCATTGATGTATATATGTTACTATCATAAAAACAGTGTAGGAGAAAAGAGTCTAAACTTCTTAAAAGTCTACTAAACAAGCCTAACTGTATTTTTTTTAATTTTTGATGAAATTGTCCCAACATATTGCACGCATTCAAGAGCATAACGCATGCAGCAGCATCGCTTAGCTCAACCAAATTGTAGGGAAACTTAGCGACCCAATACACGGCGCCACCATCAGTCGTCTATTAAACAAAATAATATATAACCCACGTGGTTCTCGCACTGGAAATACAGTAACAAATCAAAATAAAGTGAATATAAAATTAGAGCAGCTCAATCCAAAGCATTTTTGTCGTCCATATACTCTATACCCTGTACCTTTACAGATACCCTTTCTACACAGCTTCTGCTTTATAATTCATGTACTTGAATTTATTAAGACTTAAGTTTTGAATATGACTTAGGATTTTATTGTAAAAACGTACACATTGACGTGTAAGTGATTTGTTTATCTTCTTTTGTTCCTGGTATTAATACTTTGGATATCACTGTTTTTCGTAAAGAGATTAATATTTTGATGTACGTACCAAACATTTTCATAAATGTACTGAGATGGGAATGTCATTATATTAATCTCTTTAAATATCTCCCTGAGTGAATAGCTCGGCTAGCTTTTTTTATAAAAATTTGAATGTCGGCTGCATTCCCCTACAACAGAATACCGTAAGAAATCTCAAGCACTACAAATTATATTATAAAATAATTGTATGCCTCTACATAAATCGGTCATCAACCTGGGATGTTAAGAGGTTATGCAACTAGGATCTGAGGCATCATCGTTTCGAAATAAAAGTAAATTAAGTACAATAAATAAATCACGGTCGCAGAATGGCAATTCATCGCAAGCAGCACTAGTTCACGAACATGACGCAAAGATCACATACCTCGACATCTTAGAGCCGTTTATAGTCACCGTTTTATATTTTTATTGAGATAATTATTGAATATTATGAGCTCAGAGTGTTTAACTACCATAAAAAAATATTAATTATTTAAATGCCAGTTTGAATGTAGACAAATTTTTAAACAACAATTAATTTAAATGGTTTTGGAGGTTGTGTTTTACATTGATTTATTAGAAGAGATGCGAAGTATAAGAACTATAATTGCTGTGACTTATGTCTATAGTGAATACTTTTTTCCGTAGTCAGTCTTTTAAGTGAATAGAATTTCAAGTGCTAGGCGTGTGTTATATAGAAAAATAATGTGGAAATCGAGAAATATATATTAAGCTCAATGTCTGTGGCGGGTTGGTCGTGGTGCAATACATCCAACTTTACACGACAATATTAGCTCTGAAGGCCAATTCTCGTCATTTTAAAATGTTCAAATTAAAGTTCCGATCTAGTCTCAGTGTCATAAATGTCACAAATGATATTCTCCTAATCTAATAAACAACATCAAACGTCAACTTACACTGTGATGATATCGAAAGTGGATCGAAAGTTGATCGAAGTCCAAACGGTATTCTGCCAACATTTCGAACTGCCACATGTACTAAATTGTCATTAAATAAACGTCAGAATTGAGATTGAAATGAGACTAGATCGAGATTCTACTGAAATCCGACTGTACTTTAAGAGTAGCAGAATACCATTTTTTCGGTCAATTCATAGTTTAATCTCAGTTCGGTCAAGTTTCAGTCACAGTGTAAATTAGTTACGAGAATTGGCCCTCAGGTGTGGTCTGTTTTCTTCAGATAAGAATTTCGAGTTCTATTCAATAAGTTAGTGTCGCATCACACTAAAGCGTTAATAACGCTCTTGATACCATTCTGTACCATATTTTTTGTATACACAGAATATGTATGTTTGTACCATCACTTTATATCGATTTTTTCGTACATCATCATCATATCAGCTAAAGTACATCAAGCCTCACCTATAGATTTTGCACAATTGTGTCGTCAATTAGGGGTAATTTGCCATTACTCACTAAGCTTGGCAGGCGGGTTAGTGAGCGCAGTATGGCTACTGTTCCTTATAAGGGACGCTGCTGTCCATACCTCTGGTTTAGGGTCTATTAGTTGCCTTTTACGATATCCACGGGAGGAGATGGGGTGGCGCTATATTATAAATCCGGGTACCACACCCAATAAATTAATATCTATTAAATAATTGCTGAAGTATAATTTCTATTTCCAACGCTGAAATGGTGTGAGTATGCATGTGTGCTTGTAGCATAGATATGAAAATGAGACCAGATACTAGGAATACGGTATCGGAAGACTTTGATAACCTTTTTTATCAGTTTATCATTATTAATGTCAGCATTAACTAAAACTAAAAGTTCCCATAATTTTCAATAATCACAAAATGTCTTTATTTTAACGTACTTACGTACTTACTACTTCGTACTTAGTACTTCGTTAGTCTAGACATAGAAAAACATTATACTTAATCAATTTACACAGATATATTTATTAAATTACAATAGGATTTTTTTATTGAAAGAGCACCTATCCCTGGACACTTTTCAAGTGTGCAAATGCATTTTTTTTTCAAGTTTAGAGGTTTTAAAGTCGTATTTGTAGTTTTATGTGTATAGAAAAATGTGATATTTATGAAGAAATACATTACAGCGATCTATGGGGAGGCTCTCCGTTAGTTAACTAGTATACCTGCCAAACGGAAGGGTGATCACAATGTGTTCTTGTTATCTGAGTAGAATGCTGCTGCCTAGCCACCAACATTTATACCTTGGGTACAATATACACGAATAGCAAGAATCGCCAATACTCTGCCGGGAACCACACTTCAATCTGATTACGACAAATATCATCAGTTCAGATGTGATATTGTTGTATACGGGTCGCCAGTTTGATTAGCTTACGGAACACATGTTTATTGGCCTACAGGCAGGTAGTTGTTCAAGATCTATGTGTGGTGGTATGGTACCCAAGACACAGGAAAAATACGAGTACCATGGTTTTTTTAATAAAACTTTAAAAAGTTTCAGTGGGGAGGATCAATTCCGTCTCCAACCGAGACAATGCCAGCATACGACCCCGAGAGTTTTCAGCAGGAATCCTACATACGTGACCCTCCATCACAGAAATACGAAATAAGGAGAAGTGGTACGGGGGCGTGTCCGCGCCACCACGACATGCACAATCCGCTCCGGAGAAATGGCCGTTTTATACCATCAGTTGAGATTCGATCGCGTAAGTGAAATTTGGTAAAGTGCCGTGTGGTTCGGCGACTTAAGCAAACTACTGACGTTCAACGTAAGCATCTATACAGAATTCGCATTGATTAACAACTGTCATCCCATACTCTTATCAACTGTATAGTTTTATCAAACGTAGCTTACGATAACCGAAGTTGAAGCAGCCCGCTCTAAATCTATAAGGCGAATGTCGAGCCTGACGCTCGATATTTTGTTATGAAGCATTTCCATGAACGGTATTAATCGCCATAAAATAACGAAATAATGAAAACATTATCATAAACGTTACATTACATTAATACTCGTATCATGTAAGTGTTAACTTGCAATTTAAAATGATCGTTGACATTACCAGAATGCTCTTATTTGAATGCACCATCGATATTTTTCATTATCTTATCTCAGGGCATTGCAATGATGTTTATAAGTTGACAGACAGTGACATTTCTCAAACTGCTAACAATTTGTAACCTTCGTTGAAAAGATTAACATAATCAAACGCATTATTTATAAACTTGAAGAACTGCACTTACAAATGCATATAATGCACTTTAGTATGTAATCTTGCATATAAATTGGTTTTCGGTCATCCGAGACTGTATAAATAAAATACAAGAGCTTTCGCAGTCCTCTCAAGGTTATATTTAGAAGGTAAATTAATAATAAGTTTGTTTAATTAATGTCATCATTTCCACCGAATAACGTCCACTGCTGGATGGAAGACTCCCCCAAAGATTGCCACAACGACCGGTATGGGTTTGGGTTGTGTGCTCATTGGGGGGTTTTGCCATAATCGCCACTGTTGGCAGACAGGTTGGCGATCGCAGCTGAGTAATAAATGAACTCGAAGGACGTGGTTTAGAGTCCCTTGGTCGCCTTTTACGACCTCCGACCACGGGAGGAGATGAAGTGTTATAATAAAACACTTTTAAACGGATTCTATCGCGTATATTTTAGATTTTTGTTTTTCCGTTTAAAAGTGTTTTATTATAATGTGTAAATACTCGCGAAAACCTAAGACATTATTAGGAGATGGAGTGGTGCTACATTCTTAATCCGGACACCACACGGAGTCTGGGCAAAGGAAGTACCTATATGACGTATTTCCACCGGGTTAAATAATAAAAAAGATTGCGGGTTCGAATCTGAACCAACCTGATTAGAACTCGTAATAAAACCTGGATTTAGGCCTGAAATAGCCAACATGCAGTAAGTAAGCGTGATCGATGCTCATTCCCAATATGAGTAGATGCCTTGGCCCTGCAATCGGACAGTTATAGGCTCATATTCTTATAAATGAATGAGCAGCCTAAATAAAATCGTCAGACGCAGCGTGGCCGTGATAATATGACCTCCGCATATAAAAAAACCCACTAACCTTCATCTTCCTGCCCTGGTCCCAACTTACTTGTGGTCGGCGCAATAAAAAATATTGCAAAGATTAAGGCAAAAGAGTTTTATAGTCGGCTGCCTGCCTGACACTCTCCTTGGGTTTGCTCGTATCGGTGGTTTACCCTGCACTGATACAGAAATAAGTATTAATCTAAACGAAAACTGTATGTGCAAGTGCAGTATGAGCGCTGTCTATACACAAATGTTTTCGAAAATAAATCTTAATAGTCACTTCGATTTCGTAACCAAGGAAAACACTCTACTTGGCAGAAACAAGTTGGAGAAACTTGTCTGAGCTAATTTTGTCATGTAAAGTTAAGACTTATAGCGGTCCGACCCGTTTGCCAGAGAATTTCAGTTTTAGTTCAGGTCTTACTCACTATTTTTACCTTGTAGAATGAGACAAAACGAGACCATATTTGGACTGGATTACAAACAATGGATGCTTAGAACCTAACTGGGATTATGTAAAAATGAATTAGATCTGAGAAAATTAAATATGAAGGCAGATAGTTACAATGTCCTGTTTCGTGGGTACAGTTTACAGATATAAATCTCACATACAAAAACACCCAGACCCGAAACAACTATATGTAGATCATACAAATTTGTTCTTTGCGGGGATCGAACCTGCGACACGTAGCACCAAAAGCCCATTGCTTAGCCACTGCGCCAACTGTGACCTGGATGTTGTGTTGTTTGTGTATATATGATTCGTCAGGCAGGTGCCTGGCGCTGGATTTCAACTAGATCCCCTAGGGACTCACAGAAACTACACACCATTCATTTTTATTTTAAGTTATACTTACATAAAGATATATATATATTATATGTATAAACTATCTGGGACCCGCGGTTTCACCCACGTTTAATTTAAAAGAAATTTAGAGTACTTCGACATAGACACTTGATATAGAATATATATATTTATATATCTAGTTTTTCAAGGGTTTTATTTTTTTCCGCGGAACCCTAATTATTTTTCTAAATTAAAAGAAGTTATTCCTTATAACATCTGCTATCTGCTAGTGAAAGTCCCGTCAAAATCGGTCCAGCCGTTTCGGAGATTACCCGGAACAAACAGACAGACAGACAGACAAAAATAATTAAAATAGATTTTTTGTTGTAGATACCGTATATACTTTCATATGCATTTAGTAAAAAGCTGTTATTTTGACATTACAAACAGACACTTCAATTTTATTTATTTGTATTTGTATAGTGCATAAATTATAAATAAACAACACAACAATATAAATATGGCGAAATAAACAAATGAAATATGATTGTGAACAACAAACACATAGGACTAATAGCCGCGCGTTGTGTCTACTCAACCAGTATATTATTACAGTCTTTAGTTCATTGCTTATAAATAAAAACCTGCATTGATGCGGCGCCCGCATATGATGATGATAATTATTATTATTCGTCCGTGAAGTGTCGTGATTGAGAATATAGCACCACTCCATCTCCTCCCGCGAATATTATAAAAGGTGACTAAGGAACTCGCCAGAGGGATGGCAGCTACGTCCCTTCTGTGGAACAGCACCCGTTCTGCGCTGACTAACCCACCTGCCAAGCGTGGTGAGAACAGGCAAATACCTCCAAAATTGACCGCTCGCTTACGGAGGAGGCCTTTGTTCACCAATAGACATCTTTTGACTGATGTGATGATATCTGATTTTAGAGAGAATCTAGATCGCTTCTGAAAATTATTTCATTGTTAAGAAGCTACACTTATTCCAGTTGAATATAGGCTATATTTATCACGTGAGCAATGGCGGCAACGACTTACATTTAATAGTCATATTTTCGACTCCGTAACATTATCCTGGCATAGGCCAAGACATAGGCCTAAGATCAGCTTTGCAAGTAAAATATTCATGGCGCTTAGTGTGTTCTTAATGGCTCTATTATTTGGGATTTCTAAATGTCCCACGCGGTCCGAGATAGTCGGTAACTGTATTTAATAAAACGTGAATACGTGCGTACGTAAATGAGGTTTTTTCTTTTACTATCCGTTATGGAACAACATTGTTTGTGGTTGATATAAGTTTGAGTATCAAATTCATAGGGTGCTGCTCCCAAGACATTGTGAACTGTAATTAAATCAGGTATCCGTTCACTGTCACTATTTCACTCACTAATAAGGTTTCCATGCTCAAAATTAAGTCGACCGTTGCCAATATCCTTTTGTCATTAATAGGAAAATCTCATTGAGGAAGGAACTCGATGATAAAGGAAAACCTTTGAAAACCATAAAGTCTTTTAAAATATAGAAGTAAGTTCACTGTATGGAATTAGAATTAGCAAATTTTATTATTTAGACTATTTTTGCAGTATAATCACGTAGAGTGTTTAAAAAAAACTGCGGACAACCCGTGTATAAATTTTTTAAACTATCATTTGCTGCAAATTAATGTTTGAAATTTGCTAGGAAAGCTATAATTTTGGTGAGTTTAAGATCATTATTCAGTTTATGATTCATCACGGTCAAATCATTCTTCATTTGAATTTTAAAAAATAAAACATCGAAATGTTTAAAGTTGAAGTATACATATCTATACAAGGTCTTACTTAAATTGTCTACAGTATTTTGTATGGTGCTTTAGTGAAGATAATGGTAGAAAATGCCTAAAGCATTAAGTCCGCCCCTGTACATGTTTGTGAATAAAGAATAAATAAATAAATAAAAATGTAGAACAAAAATTCTTTTTTTTTTCAAATGTATATTTATTTCATTACTTACTGGTTCTCTTAGATGTTGGACGCGGCCGGCTAACTGATTTAGGTTGTCGACAACGTCAAACCAAACAGATGGAGCGCGCCACCGCCGTCGGCGTCGTTCAAAAGAAACAAACGGATTTATACCCTATAAGATGGGGTGGTGGTATTCTGAGCCGGCATCACACGGCAAAGCCGGCACCACACGGCAAAGACCTTATATATAAATAGTATCATCAACTTATCCGTGCACCACGACTACCCCATAATTGTATTTCGTGACTTTCTTGTCCATCCTATTGTTGTCTAGAAAAGATCGCTGTTAGCGATAAGACCACCCATTGTACATTATATTAATATTTCGTTTTTTTTAAGTTACAAATAGTGTACAATAAAGTATACTCAATTCTATTCTATACCTATATGGCCTATTAATAAAAAGTAGCAAACTCCTAACTTAAGACCAACTGTTTGTTTTCCTTCTTGTTGTAGCATGTATATTAAAACCGTGTCAATCCTGAGTGCACTTGTAACTGAAATACTGTGCGCGATGCCTAGGATCAAGTAAAAAATATCTACGACTTTTTAAACTCGCTTTTATGGTTTTTATTCGATACCGTGAATATATACGGACATTCCATTATGATTTTTCAATGTAAGATTAGTTGCCAGGTTTCAGATTAATTATTTTTCCATTTTCGAATAACCATTTGGTGGCTATGAAGATGACCATTTGGTGCTTTCCCCCCAGAATTACGATACGATTAATGCACTGGCCCAAAGTCTCCAGCAGCCCGGTTATTCCTGGTCAAGGTAGCGGCCACACGATGACCCTGAAATCCGGCAACTTATTCTACTACCGGGAAGGCGAACATCTGTCTCAAGGTGGTGTCGGGTTTCTCGTTCGCAGGTCCCTCATCAACATAGTGGCCATCGAAAGTGTGTCGAGCAGGGTGGCGTCCTTATACTCAGAATATTCAAGAGGTATTCGTTGAAGGTCATACAGGTCTACGCACCGACCTCGACACACCCAGATGATGAAGTAAAGAGTAAGTATGAGGACGTAAGTAGGGCCATACATACCTCGAAGACACACTTCACTGTTGTGATGGGGACATCAACGCAAAGATGTACACTCTATGCGATGGCGAGTTGAGAGTGGGGCAATTTGTATATGGGAAACGGAACCCCAGGGGACAGAGGCTGGCCGAATTTTTGGAAAAGTAGGGACTCCTTGAACTCCTTGAACTCCTTTTGCAAAACCCGCCCCACAGGAAATGGACCTGAATGAGTCCCGATTGATCCACAAAGAATGAATTTGACTTCATCATGACTAATAAAAGACAAATATTCAATGATGGCTCTGTGATCCATACGGTGAAAACTGGTAGTAATCACCGAATGGTAAGAGGCACATTGAATATTAATCTCAAAGTCGAGAGGTCTCGTCTGATAAAGTCTACGCTCCAGCCCTCTAGTGTTCATATCCAAAACCCTGAGAGCTTTCAATTCGAACTCCAAAACCATAGACATAGACCAAATCAGTTTTCCGAGCACACTCTCGACCTCATGGCAGCAAGACGGGCCATGACAGTCTAGTCCTCTGGTGATGCTGAAGCATACCGACAGCTCAATAGACGGATATGGAAGTCGTTACGTCACCATATACGTACCTTTAACACGAACGGTTTTAAAGAGACGATTGAGCAGAATCAAGGTTCTAGTGTCCGCAAGAGACAAGACTATTGGGCAAAGTCGTATTATGAAGCTGAAGACCGAGGACGGCAGTGTAGCGTCGACTAAGCCAGAGGTTTTGAAAGAGGTAGAGAACTTCTACCGGCAGCTATACACCTCGGTAACTATACCTACCATTGACTCTGACAAAGATCCGTGAACTAACTAACCCGACACTATACCGAGGATATCCCGGACATCAGCCTGTACGAGATAAGGATGACCTTCAAACAGCTTAGAAATAACAAGGCGGCGCCTTGTCCGGTGGTGACGGAATTACGACAGAGCTTCTGAAAGCGGGTGTAGCATCCGGTACTTAAAGTCCTTCAGAAGCTATTCAATTCCGTCTTACTCAAGGGCACAACGCCGGAAGCTTGGAACAGAGTTTAGGTGGTGCTCTTCTTCAAAAAGGGTGATAGCATCCTATTGAAAAATTACAGACCCATCTCGCTTCTGAGACATCGCTCGTGTCGAGAGCAGGTTTGATGACTTCCAGCCTCCCGAACAAGCCGCTTTCCGAAAAGGTTTCACTACCATAGACCACATCCATACGCTGCGGTAGATTATATAGAAGACCCAGGAGTATAATCTGCCACTATGCTTGGCGTTTGTGGACTATGAGAAAGCATTCGATTCGATCAAACCTGGGCAGTGCTGCAATCTCTGCAGCGGTGCCACATTGACTATCGGTACACTGAAGTCGACGCTTCAATTTTCTTTTGTTATACAGAAACGCCACCATGTCGGTTCGAGTACATGAACAGAGCACGGGGGCAATTCCATTGCAGAGAAGTGTGACATAGGGGGACGTCATTTCCCCAAAACTGTACACCGCTGAAATGGAGAATGCCTTAAAGCTACTGGAGTGGAATGGATTCAGCATTAACATCAATGGCACTCGCCATCACACATCACACACATCACTCACCTTCAATTTTCTGACGATATTGTAGTCATGGCAGAATCGCTGCAAGAGCTCAGCACAATGTTCGGTGATCTCAACAGAATTTCCCAACAGGTGGGCCTTAAAATGAATATAGACGAGAGTTATGGAAAATGCCCATGTCGTGCCCATCCCAATATCCGTTAGGAGCTCTGTTCTCGAAGTTGTTGACGAGTATGTCGACCTGGGACAAACTGTCCAGTTAGGTAGTTCCAACTTCGGGAAAAAGGTCAATCGTCGAATCTGACTCGGCCGGGCAGCGTTTGGGAAAATTCGCAACGTCTTCTCGTCAACTATTCCGCAATGCCTAAAGACAAATGTCTTTAACCAGTATTTGTAATGACATATGGAACAGATATGTGGTCACTCATAATGGGCCTCATAAGAAAGCTCAAAGTCACGCACCGGAAAACGCAGCGTGGGACGACCTCCAACGAGGTAGGCAGACGACCTGATGAAGGTCGCTGGGAGTCATTGGATAAGAGTGGCATGTAACCGCTTATTGTTGAAATCTAAGGGGGAGGCCTTTGTTCAGCAGTGGACGTCATCTGGCTGATATGATGATGATGGCTATGAAGAGATTAAAAACGAGTTAAAGCAGTGGTGTCCCACTGTGTTATGGCTAGATGGCGATAATTCCTTAGTATCGGAGACTCGTGTTTAGCAATGGACGTAGACTGATAATTATGATGAGAAACCAAGAACTTAAGTATCGCGTACAGTTAAATTGCCCATGTACAAACGACGCATCCATGGGGGGGCTCGGGAGGCCGAATCCTAGTAGCAATAATGATCTCGCATAATCTTAACATGAGACTCGAGGGCCCATTCCGACTGATACCCTGGATCCACCGTAAAAATAGATTAAGATTAGCTTTTACCTCTAAGTGCTTTGTTTCTTCGTTTCATTCAGTCAGATCTACTAAAATAAAAATCAAACGCAAATCAAAACTATTTATTTATTTATATTTATTTGTCTGACTAGTTTTGTCGATAACATTGTTTTTGTGTGACCCTACAGCGTTTCAGTATTAAGTGTATAGTCTATACTACAGCGTATGCATTTTGGTGAGATTCTGCAGATTTAAAGGAAAGCTTCGGAAATACTATTATAGTATTAGGTAACTTCTGATCTACAGAATTATTGTAATAATAATTTAATTAATAATTTATTTGGCGAAATCCATATAATTATATAAAAAACAAATAGCTACCTACCTACTTCAACAAAATACAAACATTTTGGTTACTTAAGTGTCAGTGTCACCCGTAATAACCTGGCCTATTCAGTGGGTCAGCGCTTTCTATCGCTTTATAGAGTTAATACGTCTATTTGCAACAAAAACTGTTATCCATAGATCAAGCGCTGAAAGCGCGAGTAATTCTATTCGTCCAAATAAGGCGCCGGGGGATATGATTGATAATAAAATAATGATACCACTTTTTAAAATCAATACAAGATATTGAAGTGTCCGTTCGATGGTAATAATTAATATCTAAAGTATAACAAAAACTAGAAATTATTGTATAGGTTGTATACGTGGTGATCCATAGGCCGTTTTAACAATGTCCTTTAAAAGTCATCGAATCGACAAAAACTTTACCACCCCGTATTGTGAAATTATAGGTGTAATGGCGCCTACAATTCTGTGAACAATATTATTGTTATCTGCATATTGCTATTGTTAAGACGATGGCATTTGTTAATTATATATTTTAATCCTCATGATAAGGTTAATATAGTCAAAAAGACAATTAATTTCATCAATTTTTTTAGATGTTCCGACGTTTTTATATTATACAGGCACTTGACCCAAATTGATTGATGGGATCAACGGATGCAATCTTCAAAATTAAACGCAGATACGATTTCAATTCGACTTCGGGATGTTGGGGGAAATTGGATATAAATTTTCGGCCCATTTGCAAAGTGTACGGGACTAACTACCGCTTTCCAAATCCCATCAAAACTTCCCGGATAAGATGGGATAAGGACCGGATAAGAAACTGCATTTAAACTGAGAAACCTATAGCTGATACTTTTTTGGTAAATGAGGATAATTTACTTAACCGAACTTAGAATCGGCTCACCTATATTATTAAAATAATTGGAGTCTTGTCCTTTCAATAAAAAGATCCGCTTTTACGATGATTGAAAAACTTTGACATGAATCTTTTCACATAGGGCTTTGTACAACATGGCCATTTAAGTAATTGGTATGATCATTTAGATTTTCTTTCTTTGATTTGTCCATAGCTATATCGAGCCCTAATTGCCGACTTTTCGTAAGCGGCAATTTAGAGAATTTTTTATATGTATATTATGTGTAGTCGCAGTCACTAGGTCAGAGTAATATTTTGTCCATGTGTCGCAGCTACGAACTGCGGTAACGTGTGTCATGGTAACCATGACGATTAACCGTAATTATGTTTGTTGAGAGATTTTGTCGCAATAATTACCCACAGCCGATGCGGTTAAACATATCAATATTCAGCCCCATACATGTATAGTATGCGTATTATCCACCAAATAACATTTAATTTTCCTTAATGTTAACATCTATACTGTATATTTACTCATGTTTTACAAAATAAATATATCTTTATCTTTATCTTTAACGTGACGACACAAAACTTCGGAAGGTCAAAGGAAATAATACAACGCCACCTAATCTGTCAAACTCTGCTGCGTAGCTTAAGGACTACAAATACCCCGGGGGGGTGACCGCTTTACAGCGTCCAAGATGTGCCTATAGGCGTAACACGTGGGTGGCTCTAATGTGATCATACGAGGACCTGGAGCCTCCCCTCGTTGCCGAAGATAACCGCTCCAGTGGTTTTAGCCGGTAGGAGTCAGGCATACCCCTTCGCCCTTCCCCGGGGCGAAGGAAGTTCATGAAGAATTTCCACTGGGCACCTATAAAAAAGAAAAAAAGGACTACACTTAAATGTGTTGCTGGCGGTGTCGTTGTGTATCAGGTCGCTGGGTTCCGTACAGTATGGTTGAGCTAAGCGATGCTCATGCATGCGTCAAGCTCGTGAACGGGTGCTGTCTGTCGAGACTGGACAACTGTTAACTGCCATGGCAAATAAATTATTATTATATTATAGTAGTATAAATGTGTTATGCATTAACCTTCATTGTGCTTGTTACATGTTTTACCATTTGTATCAATCAACATTGTAATCTCAATTATTTTAAAACAGTATCCATGGAGTTTCTTGCCGGTTCTTCTTCATAGATCAACTAATTAGAACCGTGCAACTTAAATTCTGACGTTTCAGAAGTGCCAGTAATTGGTTTATTTGAAATAAAAATATCTCATTGCATGTCGTAAAACGAGACACAATTCTTTTGACTTTAACGGAGAAGCTAAATGAGAGCTATGATGTTTTGGCAGGTATAAAAATTTGGTATTAATTAATATTAATTCGAATTTGAGTTGCACGGTTCCAATTAGTTGATCTATGGAGAAGAACCGGCAAGAAACTCCATGGATACTGTTTTAAAATAATTGAGAATAACGGGAATTTTCGTTTTTTGAAAAAAGTATTTATATATGACATGCGTCTACATTAATGTTGCCGCCTTCAAAACAGTCCCCCATTCGACATTATGCACTTATGCCAGCGCTTCTTCCCATCTTCCCATCGTCGAAACACTTCTCAAACTCAATTTTTGGGATAGCCTTTAGCTCTTTCAGCGATGCGCTTTTATTGTCATCTATGCTCGTAAAACGACGGCCCTTTAAGGTTCACTTTATTTTTGGAAATAGGAAAAGGTCACACGGAGCCATGTCTGGCGAATATGGAGGCTGGGGCATCGTTACAGTATTGTTTTTGGCCAAGAATTCACGAACAAGCAACGAAGTGTGAGCAGGTGCATTATCGTGGTGCAAAAGCCACGAATTGTTTTTCCACAAATCCGGGCGTTTTTTTCAGATAGTTTCACGCAAACGGCTTGTAGGTAGTACTCCTTATTGACCGTTTGACCTTGAGGCAAGAATTCATGATGCAATTTCCACGTTTTCATCGGTTGTTGAAGTGCTGGGGCGTCCGGGGCGCTCGTCATCTTTAACGTCTTTACGACTATCTTGGAAACGCTTATACCACTCGTAGACTCTTGTTTTACTCATAACAGACTCACCATAGGCCTTTGTTAACATTTCACACACTTTGTTACACTTGATTTCATTTTGTACCCAAAATTGTATATACATTTTTTGATCCATTTCTTTTAACAAACGAAAATCGCCCAGCTTATAAAAACACGTCTTACCTTAGCGGCTGCTACAGACAAAGTAAGCATTGAATACAGCTGAAATTTTTATCGTACTTATAATAAAAAAATGACTATTGGACTCTCCAAACCCGCGAAATTTTAAAATTCCCGTTATTTTCTGAACACTTTTACTGAAACTTTTCATGAGATCAAACTCACAATAGGTATCTTCCTTCACCTAAAGTCAATGGTATTGTACGGTGCATCCATCCAATACATTTCTCAAGTCAGCACTTTTATGATACATGCGTTTAATTTAATATTCAGTTTCAGTTCGCGTAGAGCCGTCAATAAAGCCGCGCGTTCTCAGTCGATATCAATTTCATTGTCAGTTCATCAAGCTCTATTGTTATTTATTCTATATATATATTTTTTAGTCTATCTTTTAGACAGTAAAATCCTTTCACCTGAACTATCGTATTTCATTTCAAGGAATAGTTGTAGCCTATCAAGGTTTACAGGTATCTTAGATTAACCAGGAAATTTGATATTATGACATTGAAAAAGGCACATTAGAAGCAAATCCGTAAACTTCCGAACCACCACGCAAAAAAAGGCTTTTCTGATTCTCTCTTTTGGCCTTCTTCCATTGAGTCTTGGCCCGATACGATTCTGCCAAAGTCAACGTAAGCTAAAAAAAGTTCTGAAGTCGTCTAGAACAAAACAGAAACACCTTAACTTGACACTGGCAAAATGTCGCTTTTAGGTATCAGGTTTTTCCTGGTATTCTATAAATACGTTAATTCAAAATTATATCTTTCTTATGTAATTACAACCGCGTGTTGTTTTCTGTCAAACTATAAATACTGTTTTCACTGCAAAGTACCAGAATTTTTTCATATAATGTCAAAACTATTGCAAAAAAAAATCTAAGTAAGAGTGCGGAAATTAAAACCGATAATGTAGTGCCAAAAGGAGTTATAAATAGAGATGCGAAACATACGTAGCATTGTGACCGAATTCTTGAGCGTGCTACCCGGCAAAATATAGTCACCCATCGCCACCCGTGAGTATCGTATAAGGCGATTACAGAAACATGTCAAGCATAAGGATGGCTTCGTCTTCGTTTGTGCTAATAATAACTTACTAAATTCACCAATGTACGGTTATTATGACAATGTAATGTTGCCATGCATTGTAGTCAACATTGGGATGTCCATATTCAGCTTTGGACGTTTAACGATGACCATTCTGATTGATTCCATACAATCCTCACCGAGAAGTGCCTGGGGGCGGCCTTTTTACAGCCGCCTTCCCTCCGTTAGAAGAGGTGACCGCTCTACACTCATCCCCTCCGAGATGTACCTTAAGGCGTGGCAACAATGGGTGGCTCTAGTGTGATCTTATGAGGATTTGGAGCTCCCCTTCGGTGCTGAAGATGACCGCTCCAATGGTTTTAGCCAGTAGGAGTCCACCATACCCCTTCGCCATTACCTGGGGTGGAGGAAGTTCATGACGGATTTCCATTGGGGACCAATAAAAAAATGAAACATTGGTACTTTTGTCGTTATACCTTATGTCGTACCTACTCATTACCCCACACATTTCAAAGAACGTTGGGTATGTTTATTACACAATAAAATACGGCTGAATTTCTAAAGAAAATTTACATTGAAATCAAATATAGATGACTACTTTAAAAAATAATATCGATATTATGATATATTTTATTCAAATATTATTGCGCAACACTAGGGCAATACATCACTAGCGACCACTAAGACGACGACTGTAAGAGCAGGCGATAATTACTATTATTGTTAAAGTGGCGCAAGAAGGTTCACTTCCTCCTTTGAGATCAAAAGCGCCCCTTATTAAATACCAGAATACGATACTATATTATCATAACATGCCTTGAAGACATTTTCAAATTGTACCTACATATTATTTTTTTGAAATATATTTTGTAATGTGATGAGTTTAATAATTGTATGTCAACGTTTTCCTTATATGTACATTTGAGCTTGATATTTATGGCATATGGTGATTTTGGTAACAAAAGAACAAAATACAATATTTTTATTGCCTTTTATTTTAATCGACGGAACTTTCTAGAAAGACCGTACAGTACCATCGGCCTGATCAGATAAACCATTTGCATTTTTTATTGCATTATGTGAAATTACTTTAAATTAACATACAAGAAATTAAAATAGAAACACAAGCCTAACAGATAAATAAGTCATTGAAAAGATTGTATAGACACCGCAACGAAGATATGGAGCTTCATTATTCCCATAGCTAAACCTTAACTAGTTGCCTACACATGCAAGGCGTGTTAAAGACACGCCCCCATAACACTAACCGCGGTAGTTGACGCGGTAATTAATATAAATTTGATGCCCCAGGAGGAATGTTGCTATTAAAATATACGTAGGCGCTCCAGTTGCTAATTCCTTATAAATGTAAGAAGGCACAGAGCATAATTCGATTTACCGTATGTAAACCCCACATCTAAACTTATACATTTAAGAGAGATACGCTCTGGCCACGGAGATCGGAAGTGCGCCCCAGTTGACGGCGTAATTAATAGAATATGATGTGCAGGGACGAATTTGGCTACAAAATATTATGTAGGCGTCCGAGATTTTGAAAATGTCCAGTGTAGGAATTTTCAAGCCAGGATGTTGCAACTTATAATAACTAAAATGAAGGTGATTTCGGATAACTTACCGATTCGTATTTTTGATTATGGCATCGAGCACCGCAAAAGTATAAAGTTAGTAAGTATAGGTAGACTATTGAAATATAATATTATGTAAAATCTGAGATGTTACTTTAAGCTTAGTGGGTAACAGAATTTACCGTGGTCTTTTTCCACATACGACTTGTGAAAACTGCACCGGTTTTGATAATCGTAGTTATTATTTGGAAAAAAGTATGCCTAGACTAGACAACCAAAAACAACCTTTAGCTATAGTTATATCTGCTCACGGTACCCGTTATATTCGAGTCTCATTTACTTCGATGATTCCAATTGAGACTCATCAAATTGAATACATCAATGCACCTAGGTAGATATTGGATCAACCTAATTATCTCATGTCTATTCAACGCCGATTATTAGCCCACTTTGGCGCTTGAAGATGTCTCGAGTACTATATCCTCACAGTGCAGTGGTTGCGATCTGTGTAGGCTTCACAGTATCGTTTGATCATTAGGAAAGGGATGTATGTACTTAGTTATCTTTGTAGAAGTACTTATGTTTTTTCGTGCTGCATAATTATTACTTACCGTTTGTTACTTCATATCGTATGACGGCACGGTTGGTGCAATTGCTGAAACATTCAGCAGCTGCGCTTCGGGTCGTGGTTTCGATTCGCGCACGGAACATATATCTGTATGATATGCAGGAAGATGTTCCGGATTTAGGTATAGAGATTATCTCACATGAGAAATCCTATTGCGGGGCAACGTTTTTTAAAAGACGTTAAAGTACTGGTCCATCTACCTCAACCTGTTTTGAAAAATTATTATTTTTTACGTGCCTACTTATCCATACTTGTCTAATTATTTTTCACATATTAGGAACGCTCCTTTTCTCAGTTGGACTCTTTACTTTAAACGCAACAACACGTATTTCTATAAATCCCAGTTATACATCATATTTTGCCACGAATAAGGTTTTAGGATTGACGGTTAGAACCTATCTAGAAAAATGGATCAACTTACGGGACCCCGGTTTCCTTAATGTAGATAAATAACTAGGCACCAGTTTACCTTTACTTTTTTACTTATCTTTTACAACTGGAAATGATTGAGACGCAAAAGATACTGACAAGTACCTAAGTAGTTTGTTTTATTTTTCGAACATAATCAAGGATGTTGTTTAATAATTGTAACGTTTTAAAATGTCAGTTGGTACCCATTATCCAGGTAGGTTTCTTCATTTTGTTTTAATTTAATGTCATGCTTTTTTAAATCTATTTTTGCAAGTCATAAATAATACAGCTGTCCCTACACGTTTAATCTTGTTACCAAATCCGATATTCTTCCTAAACCTGTTTGTGTAGTTACTTAGAAAAATAACTATTACTACCCTTGCGTGTCCTAAAGCTAACACTTTGTATATTATCAACAAATTTGGTTTTTAAGTGGTAGGTCTCTCATTGCAAGAGTTCGGCTAAGTAGGTACCACCCGGCATGGGGGTCACGAGCGCGCTTATTGGGAAGTATGCGTACTCATACCTGTGCTGTGCGCAGCATAGCGCATAGCCGGGCTTCGGGAAAATCCTTGACAATCCCCCCGAGAAGTGCCTGACGAAGATCGCCACAACGACCGTTCTGGATGTTTTGTGTACTCATTAGGTTGGCGATCGCAGTTGAGTTCTTAATCTACTTGAAAGACGCTGCTGCCTATCCTGCGGTTAGTCCCATAGTCGCCTTTTACAACACCTACAGGATGAGATGGTTTGGTGCTATTCGTAGTTGGCAACACACGTCCAGTTACATATATATTTACATACATACAAGAATTGTTAACTTTAAGTATAATGGAGTAATATGTACAAGGTTTATGCTAAATATGTCAGTGCCGTAAATCCAACCCTGGTGATACATGAACATGACACGCCACCGAGACCCGCTGACCCGTTTCCCTTCAACCAGATGCGACCAGTCAATTTACCTTTAAAAAATCTCAAGCAAACCCCAGCCCGAAAGAAAAGCTGTGTGTTTACCCAACACACATACATAAAGTAACGGCCGTGTGGCCCCATTTCTTCGGCCATGCGAAAAGTCAGTTTACCCTTTTCACACCTTTGCATTTAAAGTGTATATTGCTGTGAACTTCCAAGTGCTGCATCGGACGTTTTGAAAGGCGATTTCAGTGGAATACTTAGGAATGGTTGAGACCTGAAGCGCGATGTTTACGGTATTCAAATTGCTGTCGCCTTGCGCACGGCTAAAGGTCCGATCGCACTCAACCCGCGGAATATGCTCTTTGAGCGAAACTAGTATTGCATTGGTGAGATGCGTTTTAAGTCGCACTGTTTTCATGGGATTAGGTACTACGTCAGACAATGGAGCCTTTACGATTGCACCTACTTTGAGAGATTCAATAAAAATAATATTTTATTCATGTCGGTAGCGAAGGATCTTTTGTAAGCATTTTCTAAGTATACGGTGTGTTTCTTTATTCAATAAATAGAACAGCTTTTATGTCCGTCTTCGTTTGACCTTTAGCTTTATCGGTATCTTATAACTTCAATATTTCTGTAGGCAATATTATTTACATACATCAGAATAATAAACTTGGAGTCGCTTCATTTATCTGGTGGAAGTCTACATTTGTGAACTTAAGCTTGAACTATATGTAAATAAATAAGCGACGATGTTATTAAATTATACTGTTTAATATACAGAAATAGTACCTACCCTATCTCTTTGTAACCCTAAATATTAAACAGTAGAATAAGCCAAAGTCGAAAGGCTATTGAAGTACCTATGGTAATGATTATATTTTGTTCTACAATTAGTCCCAAAAACAATATTTGAAGAAAACAGCTGATCAAAAGTAAAAAAAATCACTAGCTGTGTTTTGAATTAACTTTAAATTAATCCAAAGGCTCCCCCAGCATGGAGTACTTTCCACTAACTGGAGATGTACATAATTTAAAAAAAGCATAAATTGAAAACATCATGCAGGACAAAATAAATACATCTTTACTTTTTTATTTTACCTTCGTTGCAAAATAGTCTATAATTAATCATTACTCTTCAAATCATCCGCGGCTGAGTAAATACCTTTCTGGCTGTTCCTACTCTACTAACCTACTATATCAGAGTAAAATCTAAATCGACGTCACCGAAGTTAACAAACACAATACCAACATTTATGAATATCCCTCCAGGGATAGCAAAATTTTGACCTTCAACTATGCCTTTTATT
Source organism: Diloba caeruleocephala (assembly GCA_947459985.1). Taxonomy (NCBI): domain Eukaryota; kingdom Metazoa; phylum Arthropoda; class Insecta; order Lepidoptera; family Noctuidae; genus Diloba; species Diloba caeruleocephala. The sequence continues at coordinate 18,510,390 of OX381615.1, forward strand.
GCATATCCTGCCGTGGATGTCTTAAAAGACGACTAACGGATTTTAACCCAGAGAGGTAGGCAGCAGCGTCCCTTCTGTGGCATAGTCATTCTGTGCTCACGTAATTTCCAAAATAATGACACAAGCTTGAAGATCTATGGGGAGGCCTTTCTTCAGTAGTGGACGTTCTTTGGCTGATATAATGATAATGATGATGACTGTCCACTTCGATTAGCATAGGTAACATATAGTTCCTCAAGTTCCTAGATTAAAGAATAATCCAGCCCTCTCTACCCATGGGTATTGTATCAAGAGGATGGGTAGCAGCATCGTCCCGTATGATAATAACATACTGCGATCACCAATCCTCCTGCCACCCATGACTTATTTCAGCCAAATAAAGTCCACTGCTGGACACAAGCCTCCCCCAAAGATCACCACAACGTTATGTATGGGTATGTTGTGTGCTCATTGGGGAGTTTTGCCATAATCGCCACGCTTGGCAGGTGGATTGGTGACCGCAGCTGCGTTGTTAATGTACTCGAAAGACGCAGCTGCCCATCCTACGGGTAATCCCATAGCCATTTTTTACGACACCCACGGGATGAGATGGGTTGATGCTATTCTTAGCCGGCACCACACAGCATTCTTAGCTGGCACCGCACGGCACCAACCGTGGCTATTGTGCCCCTGTGACCTTTCATTGTAGTTATGGAAGTATTCAGTAGTGACCGTTTACGGGCTGATGTATGTGTGTGTGTCGATGAGGTAAAGGTTGTGGAATGCATTGCCAGTGTCTGTGAGAGGTGCCAAATCATTACCCTCCTTTAAAAAAAAATTGTAAAAGAACATTATCTGTCCTCTTAAATGAGTAATTTGTCTATGATATTTCATTGTTATCAAATTGCGTATTATTTTACTATATCACTTTTCTGTATTCATAATTACCTAAAATGTATGTATTTATGTATGTATCTATTATATTACATTGAGATTTGTTTTAAATATTTAGTACTATCATCTACTTATCCGTATACCACGGACTACCCCATTATTATTTTTCGTGACTTTCTTATCCATCCAAAGTTGTCTAGAAAAGATCGCTTTTAGCGCCCATTGTACTTGTATTAATATTTAAGTTTTCTACTTAAGATCCAAATGGTGTACAATAAAGTATATTCTATTCTAAAACCCTCACTAATGGTGTAAAATCCACAACGTAAATTTGTTCTGGAAAATATCTGGCACTTGCAAAGTTCCACACGATGCACGATTGCACTTCAAATCCGTGACTATTGTGGCAATATTGATGATTATGACCGTTCTTTGTAGTGATGGAAGCCTATGTTCAGCAGTACCCGTTTACAGGCTGATGTGTGTGTGTGTCACTCGATGAGGTAAAGCCCTCACTAATGGTGTAAAATCCATGACGTAAATCTGTTCTGGAAAGTGTCTGACACTTGCAAAGTTCCACACAATGCACGACTGCATTTCAAATACTATCCGTTGAGCCCGCGTACAAGTCAAATGAATAATTCAAGTCAGATTCTGTATTCAAATACCGTATGTATGGGATGCAAAGGAAATCCTATCGGTAACTACTTGGAAATTTGTTTTTACATGACATTTGCGTTGATCCCAAATATAGTAGGATAAAGACATTTGATTTCGTGTTGCACACAGCGAAAATTGTGTGAACAGGTTTTCTGTAATAGGACTTAATACTTTTTTTTTTATTGGACCCAGTGGAAATTCTACATGATCTTCCTCCGCCCCGAGGAAGGATGAAGGGGCATGCCACCGGTCTCCTACCGGCTAAAAGCACTGGGGCGGTCATCTTCGGCACCTAATGGGAGCTCCAGTTCCTCGTATGATCACACTAGAGCCAGTGCTTAGTACCCTATTACAGTAAACCTTGTCACACAATTAAAATATGTAAAATACCTATTAAATTAAAATTTTATTATTGGTAAACTTATCTAGTTTAGCAATAATAACATTTTGTTCATCTAAATATGCCCTAAACGCAGTTTGAATTAAAGGCTTGTAACTAATGTTAACTGATGTCTCTCAGGAATTTTAGATGTAATGCGATGTATGATAAACAACATTTTCACCATAAAAGACTAATAATAATATTATAAGTTGGAAACAGTGCTTGTAGTCATGAATCGTATCGCAGTGACGTAGAAAATATAAATGAAAATATTTTAACACTGCCATATTTTTACTAAAATTAGTTTCAGGCAACACTTCATCAATCAAATGTCTTTGCCGTGTGGTACCGGCTCAGAATACCACCACCCCATCTCCTCTCGTGGGTGTCGTAAAAGTCGACTAAGAGATTAGCCGGAGGATGGGCAGCAGCGTCCTTCGAGTAAATTAACAACTCAACTGCGATCGCCAACCCGTCTGCCAAGCGTGGCGATTATGGCAAAACCCCCCAATGAGCCCACAACACACCCATATCGGTCGTTGTGGTGATCTTTGGGGGAGGCCTGTGTCCAGCAGTGCACCTGTGGACTTCATTCGGCCGAAATGATGAATACTTCAGCAGTTATTGTTAGGTACCTATACAGATTTGATCAACAGAGTTCGAATTAAGCATAACTTACTCAAATGCATAGTGAAAACCCGTTTTCAGTTAGATCATGTTTTCTCTAGTCAAAACTAGTTTATCTGAATGCATTCGTAATCATAAAATTAATTTACGTCTAAACGAAAGTTATTGTTAATGGTTTTAATTTCACTAAACGCAGGCAGGCAGAAGTGGTTTTGGGGTTATAAACCACAAGGGCTACGGCTTCTTAGCCTTCTAACCTAGGTAACATGTCCGAGTCGAATCCGCCTTATAAAACCAGAGTGACCAGTTTTGACTGCATATTCATTTTTGACCAACACTAAATTATAGTTAGAACTATGGCATTCAGAATAAGTTAAGTAAGTAACTAGTCTTAACTAGAGAAAACGCGTTATTACTAAGAATGGTTTTCACTGTAATACCTGCACGAGGTCCAAGAATTCCCAATTTTTTTTAGGTTACTTATACATACACCTGATTGTAAATGGATATAGGTAAACGTTAATAAGGCCAGGCTTACTCACTTGAATGTTAATCACGATATAGGTTAGGTACCGTTGTATGCATTTTACATGACAGACTGTCAAAACTGTCATCGACAGTTTTAACATGGGATAGCCTCCTCAATAAAGCGGAACGTTTTCGCAAGATTTTGTGCATGTCTTTTTCACAGATTTGGTACACTGTATTATGCAGATTATAAATTGTACGTTGCAAGTGTGAGTTTTTATTCTTTAACATAATTTTAAATTGTATTTTGATATGCTTATCTTGTTAGCCAAAGAAAGTCCACTGCTGAACAAAGGGTTCTTGTTTCTCGTTGTGCAAATCTATGGGGGAGAGATTTTTACAACGACCGATTACATTTCTTGTATCGTCTTTTAGGATTACATGCTTAGCAGGGGCTTATGAGCACAGAATAGCGGTTGTTCCATAGAAGGGTCGCTGCTGCCCATTTCTATGGTTTAGAGCCCCTTACTTGTCATTTACGATATGTACGGGAGGATATTGATTGGTATTATATTCTTAATGCGGACTCCACACGGGTCGGTATCCTTAAGAGGCCCAAATACATAGCTTCGTGCATTTCTACAGTATACATGAAACAGTTTAATTGATTAACATGACCAAAAGTGAATCAACTTAAAGTGAATTGTTACAATAAAAAGTAAATATATTTAGCAATTTTAGAAGTTAGTTAATACTACACTGCGATTCATAACTCAAACAGTATGTATAGATCCGGGTGTTCTTGTGGGGCAGTCATGGCTAGATATTGCTCAACATGCATATGATTGGAAGGGAAAACTAGGAGGCATTTGCCAAGCTGTCAGACCCATAGGCTTTCAAATCATCATATATCATCATCATATCGGCCATTTATACGTCCACTGCTGAACAAAGGCCTTCCCATAGATTTTCACAACTGTGTCATAATTTTGGGGGTATTTGCCAAAACTCACCACGCTTGACAGACGGGTTGGTGAGCGCAGTATGGCTATCGTTCTTCAGAAGGGATGCTGCTGCCCATCCCTCTAGTTTAGATTCCCTTAGTCGCCTTTTACGACATCCACGGGAAGAGATGGAGTGGTGCTATATTCTTAATCCGGACACCACACGGCTTTCAAATGCCTTTCTTTGATTAACTCTATTTTAAATAAAAAAGAGTTCATTTAAGAGAAGTATTTGAAAGCTTTAAGCAGTCTGCCAAATTTTTCCGGCTTCTATAAGAAATAAATAAGACCTATTCAAAAGATCAATCATTCCTACACCATGACTTTAACAATATTTTCTGCTCTGAAATTACGCCTGAATCACTTAAGCTTATACTTACAAATTCACATATAATTAGTTTGTTATTTCTTAACGAGTGATATTCTGTATTTCGTTTTCATATGATATTCAAACTTAATAGGTAAATACTTTAGATATTTAAACTACGGTTGTATGCCGAACATTATTAACATAATTACATGTTCTTAATCTTGGATTATCCACTTTCATTGGTTATGCCTTAATCCAATCTAGTTTTAAGCTTTCTTAAGTCGAACGTAATTAAATCCCTTTTGTAAAAACATATAATCCAGGGTGACCGTGTTTTCAATGAACACAAATGTAACTTACTATTGTTCCCTAAACACTTTTAATTTAAAAAGTCATGGGTTTTAAACAAACTCTCTTCTTTGTTGTAATAGTATTTTAAAGTATCAGGTTTACCAACTATAAAATATCTATATGTTTTAAGATATTAAGTACAGGATGGAATAGTTAACTTTGATTCATGCAAATTCAACAGAGCTCGCAGGTATAGATAAATAATATATGAATGACTTAATTAATACAAACCAGTTACATCTCGTGAATAATGAAATTATTTAAACAAACAACAATGAATTTAATTACATATATTAAGACTAGGATTTGGCATTAAACTGGTTGTTTGCGTTTTCATTACAATATGTAAGAACTAATAGAAAATTGACACGTGTTATCTGTTACTTAATATTAATCATGCACCGAGACTTGTAACTGTTTTTCTATTCTTCTTTTTGTAATGATATCAAAAATAATACTCTAGCTATGACAGTAAACCTACTTTTTACATAATCCAGTAAAGGTACTAGGGAAACGTGTGATACGATTGTGCAACGTCACTGGGCAGACTGCTAAGTGCTACAAATCCCTCGTCCAATGTCCCGCACCCGGCAACCCACAACTCAGTCAAACGTCGATACTTACGATACACAGTCGCGGTGAAATAAATTAAATAGAAACGCTATAAAAATATGAGCTCGCTATGACGACGATTTTTCTAATTCTCGCAGTGCTCATAAATCAAGTTGATCCACAAACAAGCTTAACTTCGTTGAACACAGGAACCAAAGTAAACAGTTTAGCAGAAGGACTAGGAATTACTGCCATTTTTCCGACGCAAATCCAACAAATTCAAACGACATCGGAAACGACGCCCGTGGCCTCCACCGGAAACAATCTAAATGTCGATGGCGGTAACGTGCCGTCCTCCCTGGATGTACTTGAACAGAATTTCCAACCAATCTCCACAATTTACTCGATGAAATACAAGAAATCCAATGATAAAAAATATGCGCGCAGAGGATTCGCAAAATTAGTTTTAGATGGAAGTATCCGGGAAAATAATGGAAAAGACTTGTCAAGATCCAAAGAAAATCAAGCTTCTATAAAAACTGAGCCTCTGATATGGGATAACTGCTTAGAAACTAATCTAAAGAATAGTCCACAGAACGTTATAAAACCTCAAGACTTACAAAATGATAATTATAACTTTAAATATCAAGGGAACAAAGAATTTGCTAGTCTTTGGCGGAAAAGAGATACTGGTAATTTAAATTTAAATTCGACTGCAGGCAAGGCTTGGTTGGAAAAGTACAATACTTTGTTGAATGCTAAAACAGAGGAAAGACGTCAACAGAAACCTGAACCAACGCTCATCAAGAAGATAACTACCTTGGCTACTACTATAGCACCACCAACAACAGTTCAAGTTATACCAATAACAAGAGAAGTTTTTAAAGAATCCGTGAATTTATTTAATACTACACAAAATACAATAACCGAGAGTGATATAGTGGCAAGTTACACAGAGGATTGGTTTGAGGAAAAAGATAGGAGTAAAATAAGATTTGGTGGTTTGCCACAAAAAGAAACATATTTGATACCAGCGTTGAAACTGGAGGCTGGATTTCACCCCTTCGGATTTATGTCAGAATTTTTCTATTTGATTTACCCGTTTGATTTTCCAGTGGGTAAGTAACTGATTTATTAAAAAACAGCACAGATGTTTCTTATTTTACAACTGTTTAAAAATCGAATATCACGTTTGGTAATATTATTGAATACTATTGATAAATAATTGATAAATAAGAAGTAAATTACATTCACTTAGTATTATTACGTAAAATAAAAACGTAAAAGAAAGATATTATATCTTTGTGATCGAAATTTTGGAGACCAAAAATATTCATACATGCATGATGTAGATAATCAATTTCCTAAAAACCCTACGAATAATTAAAAATATATACAATAGTAATATGTTCTACTTATCGGTAGAACTTCATTGCTGTCTGTACAATATCAAAAGGGCTTCGCACTAGACTTAATGAGGTTACGCAGATGATCTCGTTACCTTACGTGCTATAAACATAGCAGTTATCTATAGCAGCTGCCTGGAGTCTTAGGGATTTGTGTATTAAATTCTTACTTGATTGTCAATATTCAAGAAAAAAAAACTTTTAACATTCAGACCCATCTCATCCAATGAGTGTCGTAAAAGGCGACTGTGGGATTAGCATGTAGGATGGGTAGCAGCGTAGTTCGAGTACATTAACAGCTCTACTGCGATCGCTAACTAAAGCGTGGCAATTATGGCGAAACCTTCCAATGTGTACACAATACACCTTGATCGGTTGTTGTTACGATCTTTGGTGGAAGCCTGTATCCAGTAGTGGACTTCATGATCTGAAATTATGATCACACTCAGACCTATGATTTTCTAATTGCAAAACATGACAATTACATTAAATTAAATTATTAAATCCACTGTGGGTAACAGTTATGTTGTGCCCTGAAACAAGAATGATTCTACCAAAATGTCTTACCAAGCAAATTTATCAATTGCAAATTTTTAAAGCAATGCGTTATTAAGAATGGCTAGCTATTAAAAACTAATAACAATCTTTTTCAGGTCTTATCAAAGATATAGTTTGGGGAGAATTTACATTCCCGTACTCCTTTCTGCAGGTATGTCATTTCTTAATTTAATCAAAGAAAGTATTATAATAAATTGCGTTACCCCACCAGTTTAGGGAGCAAGTGCATGGTGCAATACTGGTACCCTATCTTCCATTTAGAGTTAGTAGGAACAAATTTCACTCAATCGTTGTAGGAAAAATGAGCAATAAAAGTCACATCTATATTTACTTTATATTTAATTCCTTTTTTTCGTCTCCTTACAATTATTGTAACAAAATAAATCATACACATAAAATAATTAAAACAAAAACACTCCTGGAAATTCCAGCACAATGATTCGATATTTTTAGATGACTAGTTGAGTATCTAATCAATGACTGTCCGATATTTTTTGACAATGGCCTCTGCTAGGTTTTTAACATTTCGCACAATTTGCATTAGGAAAGTCATCATAGAATTACATTTTTCAAAATTAGCCACAACCAATTTTGTGAACCGTTGAAAGACGTTTGCATGTACAGTAGCGAGTTTTTAGGTTTTCGCAGGGATATTTAGATACGGTATGTCCGCGCGTAACTTGCGCTGACATTACGATCGCCAAAACCTCGCCAAAATACATGGCACTATGATGGGCATCTTGCATTCGGATTACCTTTCCACTGTTTAATCGATTTGGGTGAACCTAACGTTGGAGCTTTAAAAAAAGTTGCCTTGGTTTTGTATTCACAAACGCACACCTGACTGTACACACTAAAAGGGACAAAAGTCATAAACTTATCTATAACATTAAAAATTACAACAACACCTAACAATTTCACTCTGCAATAAACAATTCGTCTTTAGGAACAACTTCAAAGAACTTCTTCACGATATTATACACAATGTCGACGAGCTTATTAACCAGAGGCTCGCCGAATTCTTCCGCTACCTGTTTCCAATTTTGGTTCAAAAACTGCAAAACCGTCTCACCTGGAAAAAACAAATTCAAAATGCAAATCACAATCATTAGAAAGCATTCTGAAAATACAAATTGTTGTGTTCAAATAATCACTGTCATATATCGGATTCTTGTCAGATTTATCGCACAAACTTGTCCTTACACACCTTTTGCCTTCATCGCAGAACGAGAAGTGCGTGATTGTACACGACGTCGCTATTTGTTTTTGTGGGAACAGTCATTGTGAATCGATTATTTTTAATCTAAGTATTTGCATACTGAATTACATAATAAACATACACATACATCAGCCCATAAACAGGGTCCTCCCAATAATCACCACAATGAGCGGTCATAGGATTAAGACACTTGGCAGTTGGACTAGTGATCGCAGTATGTTGTTATTAGCACTCAGTAGGATGCTGATACCCATCTTGATCGTCGCCTTTTACGACACCGATAGGATAATAGGGGTGGTCTATTCTTTGCCCTGAACCACACGAAAAATAATACATTTATATTAATATATGTTATTAAAAGGCTTAACTGTACAAGTATTTATGAAAAAATTGGTATTTAAGGTCCTTTACTTCCGCAATATCTGACAATTCATGCATTGGTAAGATCAAGGTCACCTTGCGTTCTATGTAAATTTTTATTGCTACCCAATATATACTTGACACTTTAATAAGAAGGTTAACCTTTGAAATGATAATAATAAGCCTACCGCGTTCGATACAAAACAAGTCATGTTTTTCTCTTGTACAATCGGCGTTGTTCATGTGTAATCTAATAAACAGCATTTATTATTAAGAATTAATATGTTTATAGAAAATCTCTGCATTAATTACTGTTGTCAATAATTATTCTATAATTAATATTGTTTCAAATCACTAAATGGATTAAATATAAGTGACTGGTAGGAATGCCACATGGCATTCAATCCGCCTTGTGTATGACCACCATTATACATGAAAGTATCATCTTATAAAGTACAGCTATTATTCATACATAGCATACTTACTTATTTCAGGGTTTCCTTTAAACAAATTAGTCAGGCCAAAAGTGACTCCATCTCCATAGTCGTGTGTGATTTCGAAATCTTTCACCTCATAGTAGACTACACCGTCGCGAACCTTGTCGTGGAAGCGAATTTTAGCACGCAGAGAAGAGTTTTCTGTACGTATGAGTAAATAATAAATTAATATGTTCTAAAAAAGCAGAAAAAAGTATTAAACAACAAGTATCCCCTAAACCTTCCCGCACTTTGTTTCAATCATTGCTTTTTCGAAACACATTTACTAAGTGTTGTAAAGGATTTTGACTAAATAATTTAGAAGGCGGCACCATGGTCACACATTTGCTCGCATGAAACCAAAAACTTGTGTTGCCTGCTTCCTACATCAGCAGGATAATACTATGTAACTCTTGCAAAATATCTAAAACAAAGATGTGTGTAGATAGTATTTATATTTAAAGCTCAGGCTTTTAATACTACCTCAGAATGTCCCACTGCAGAAAAGACCTTCCTACCCTCTTTCCACTTCTCCATGTCTATTGCTGCGAAGAGCCAGTCTCTTTAAAAGGATTCCAGCTCATTTAGATAACAAACCGTGATTGGTTAATAACGCTTAGTCTCCTTTACCTCGCGCAGTAGACCCTAACATCCATTAGAAACGTTCGCAATTTTTACTTCAGTTTATATCATAGAAATAGTCCGTCATAACTAAATACTATCAATGCTACAAAAATATTCTGGTCTGGATGTTTGTGCAGTGTGAGATTTATGTCTGTAAACCATACCGTGGTATCGTTTAAAAAAACCAAGATGGATGATGTCTACAATAGAATGAGCACACTCAGAAGATGCCTATTCTTTCTATCTTACTACATAAATCTTAACTCTAGTTACTACACTAAGGCTGAAATCTCTAAAGTGTACTTAGTCTCCTTAGACTTTACTTTCAAGTTGAGTCATAGTCGATATTTACATAGCAACCTTTGAATCCCTGTGAGTGTGTGCTAAGCAAATACTTAAGTCCACGATATCGATGTCTTACAAAAAAAAAACTATAAGCCAAACAAAAATAATGGTCCAAAATACACTTCACCATCATAACTTATACATGACTTTTAAATAAAACAGCCGGCAGAAAATAAAACTATTTAGACATTATTATTGTATTTATTATGTTCAAAACACAATTCTTCGGGAATTCTACATAATTATGACATGGAGGATTGTTTTGATAATTTCTAAATATTACTATTGTTAAACGTTTTTTAAGTAAAAATCTAATGGATGAAATCAAGCAAGAATTTGTATTTTGCCTTCGTCTTTCTTAGCTTATGCTTAGCTTGAGTCAAGTTTGAGTAAAGTAGTAAGCTATATAGATCTCAGCCTTAGAATATCATTATCACCACAATTATCAAACCATCCTATCCTATTTTCCGAATAATGCAAAAATTACTCACTTATTTTAATTTTAGCGTCTCCATCCCCGTTTATGGTAACGATCAATATTCTTCCGGTCGCTTTGTACTGTCCTTTGATAGTCAAATTACATCGCATTTTAAGGTCTGCTTCGTGATCCTTATATCTGAAAATTAATAATATAATTAATACCAACGTTTTATTTTAAATGCTATCTGCACGCTTATGTAATTGAGTTTAACAATTGGCTTATTGCGCTACAATTTGCTGGTTCAATTCGCGCACGCAACAAATACCAGGCTGTGAAAACTAACGGCCATACAAGCCTTTAGTTATCGAGTTTGGGTGTTTTCGTGTGAGATTTAGGTCTATAAACTGTACCTACAATACATGTAGGATCGTCGAGGATCATAATTTAAAAAAAATATGCTTAAACAAAAGCCTGAAGCTAAGAATATCCAGTAATATCTCTACGATTAGTATATTCTGCAATATTTTGTTTCTAGAACACAGAAAGATGCTATTCATCTTCTGCATAGACAATTTAGCGCCTTTTGCTAGCAATCACGTGAGCATTATTTGGCGCTAAAAGAATTTTGAACCTTACGTCACGATAATAACAATGATAAACAAAAAATGTAGGTGGTCGACCTAGTCCAATCTGCGTTCGTACGAAACGTCTAAAATCAAGAAAATATTGTTCTAAGAATGATATAGTTTGTTACTTACGACACAGATTCAATAGCGCACTTCCTTAATCCAGTCATAGTCCCATTATTCAGTTCCACTTTAAACCCGCCGGGGAGTACCAGTTTCACAGTATCTTGTCTTAAAGGATCGATAGTGCTCACCCCTAGTTCGGGAATACCCTTTGCGAATTGTGGTAGTGTTTCTTGTACAACTTTCAACAAACATTCTGACTTTAGACCTGGACACGTCTGGATGTAGGCAGCTGAAAATAAAACCATATAATCATTGTCAAACTACTTTTTCCTTGTGCAAACCCTATAAAATAGTTAAATGCCTCAAAGAACAGATATTAAATTTTAATAAAACAATTTTAAACGGATTAAATCGCGTGTATTATTGATTTTTGTTTTCCTGACGAAATAATCCTGTAATAATCGCGAAAACCTAAGACATTATTAGATATTAAATTTGTTTTTGTACGGTACAGACAATGACTAATGTTGAAAAACAAATTTTCGCCTAAAATGTAATAAAATAATAGAAATGTAAAAAACAAAAGCTTTAGTAGCTGTTATTGTTAATTAAATTTTGTTGCAAAAATGCAAAATCCAAGAATGGAAGCTCCATTAAACAATCATAATAATGCAAATAGAACACTTTCGATTATTTTTAATACAAGTTGATATTTTTTGCTTGTGACTTGCAAGGTACATATTTTAAGAAAAAGATCCTATTTTAAGCTATGCCAAAAAAGCATTTTCATTAATAATAAAAATATTCACGCGCAACTCTAGCAGTACTGCCAGTAATCACTAATAATAAAACTAAAGAAGATAATATTATTATCTTAATCATTTTGACGCAATCGTTTATCACTGCTGATGTCAAGATATATACTGACCGATCTTTGGAAGGTCTTGCAGAATTAAACCTTCTTATTAATGTACAGTTAATAAATTTGCGGAAAGAACGATGGCTTGTCTAACCGGTTTATTGGACGGATATATATAAATAATATATATGATAAGCAAAGGTTGAAAACTATTTTTCATTTCGTAAAAAAATAAGATGACTACTGACGCACGTGTTTAATGTTTATTTATATTTTGTCATCGTCAGTTTACTGAATAATTCACAAATAAATAGAGTTACAAAATTAAAACGGTCGGTATAATTCAAACTTACAGTAAATTACGAAATGTTTGAGAAGATACGCAAAGCAACTAAAACACTTGAATCTACCATCTTTGAAGTGCAGGAAATTCCATTAAGATTTTATGAATAGAATTCTACACCAAGGCTTATTTTTACATATCGCTTTCATACGTCCGATATGTCCACAGTAAGACATTGACATTTTAAAAGGATCGCTTCCTGTTACTCTGTCGTGCTTATTGATCGCTCAAGTATGAAGAAAAGCGATAATGCGTAGTCTAAAACTGCGACTTACGTTTGACATATTTGTTTTATCTGATCATTTTGAATAACTTTAATTTAATTATTATTTATGTACACAACAAATGATTAAAACAGGAACAGGTCACTTCACCCTGACGGTCCGCAACGTTGCAACACTGCGGAGGCCGCCGTAAAAGGCAATCGTCAGGGTGATAATTATCTCCTCCCCGACCATACGGTATCCACCGTATCTACTATGAGGCGGTGAGCCTGTTTGCCAGATCAATGCCCTAGGATCTTATTGGTATATTGGTATATCGGTGGCACAGGAAAGTGCTAAGTCGAGGCGAACGGTCAGCACCTCGAGAGATCGAGAACGAGGACCGTATCCAAGTTTCGGCGGATCTTGGTGGCGGGATGGTAGGAGTGAATTATACAATCTACCACAGAGCACGCCTCGATAGCGTGGTAAAATCCGTAATGGAGGAGTAATTATATTAATTCAAAAAATTCTCACTTGGTATAAAGTGTATCCGGCTATAGCGATAGATTCTGTAGATAGAGCTGGTCTGTATACAGCTTCGTACCTGTATGAACACAGCTCATTGCATACATCTTCATGTATAATGATCAGACCATAAAAATCCAGTGACGAAAGTGGGTCTCTCAATAACCATTTCATTCATTGGTCAAGACAATGCCATAATAAACAATCGTATACAACAGGTATGGGCAACCTTTGACATGTTGAGGGCCAAACTTTAGCGTGCAAATACGTTCGCGGGCCGCGTTTAAAATTACTTAGTGCATTTTAAAGTAGAAATAATATTTTTTGCGATAGATATTAGACATGAAATAATACGACAATATTATTATAGTACAATTTATCAAAATAACAAAATGAAATGGTAAAAATACATACATACATACATACATATAATCACGCCTCTCTCCCGTAGGGGTAGGCAGAGACCACTTCTTTCCACTTGCTACGATCCTTACATACTTGTTTCGCTTCGTCCACTTTCATTATTCCCTTCATACATGCTCTTCGGTTTAGGGTACTCTTGACCTGGCCTTTTTCCAAGACGTCCCTGATTTGGTCTTGAAACGTCCGCCTAGGTCTACCCCTTCCAGCACTTTCATTCACACTCGCCTTATACACTTTTTTCGTCAATCGTTCTTCATTCATTCTCTTAACATGGCCAAACCATCTCAGCATACCTTTCTCAATTTTTGTCACTACATCTTCTTTCAGACCACAACGTTTTCTTATCTCACTATTCCTTATCCTGTCACTCAGTTTAACTCCTATCATACTTCTTAACGCTCTCATCTCAACTGCATTTATTCTGCTTTCATGTTTCTTCTGCCATACCCAACTTTCACTTCCGTACATGAGTGTCGGAACCAACACCCCCTCATGCACAGCCAAACGAGCCTTGTTAGACACCTTCCGACTGTTCATAAAGGAGTGCAAAGCTCCATTCACCATGTTTCCTGCATTCACTCTTCTTTCAATATCACTCTCACACTTTCCATCTCTTGTAAACTTTGAACCCAGATACACAAACTCATTCACCTGTTCAATTTGTTTGTTTTTTCTGTTTGTGATTTCCAGAAAAACTTGATGTTTGACTGGAAATCTTCAGTGAGCCTCCTATCAAAATCATCCTTTCGTTCTTCTTTCTTTCTAGACACAACTTCTTTCGCTGCTGATTTCAATCTTTTATACTTCGTTCTTGCTTCCTTTATCTCGTTATCCGTTGCCTTCCAAACTTTTTGGTTAGCTTTTGTTGCTAACCAATCCAACCACGCTTTCTTCTTTTCTTGCACAGCCCTTTGTACATCTTTATCCATCCACACATTATAGTTCTTTCTTCCTTTCCTTCTTTTAGCTACCCCGCATACCTCAATAGCAACATTCACGACCCCTTTCTTAAATGTCTCCCACAAATCCTCAATCACACCTAACTCTTCCATGCCTTTAAAACTTTCTTTCAGTTTCTCTACATACTCATCTTTCTTTTGTTTTTCTTGTAGATTTTCCACTTTTACTCTGTCCAAAACACTCGTAGGCTCGGCCCCTCGGTGTCGCCACCGTTTAAAGAGGCCACGCATTCGGGCCATGACCAGGAAGTGGTCTGTGTCGAGGCCTACACCGCGGTATGCCCGAGTGTCTAGCACTTTCTTCCTCAGTCTTTCATCCACAATTACAAAATCAATCATACTTCTAGACTCACCCTCATCTCTTGTATACAAATGGATCTTTTTGTGGTCAAACATTGTGTTGGCCACGTAAAGATTCCATTCCAAGCATACTTCAAGCAGGCTTCTCCCATTGTCATTCACTCTCTCGTCCCCAAACGTACCTAGAACTCCTTCATACCCATCACGCTTTACTCCAACCCACCCATTAAAGTCTCCTAACATCACGATCCGTTCATTTTCTCCGCATTTATTCAAGACCTCTCTCATGCTATCCCAAAATTCCTCTCTCTCTTGTTGGGCTTTTATTGACCCACCTCCGCGCTGATCCGTCGGTGCATAGACCCCAAGGATAAACAAGCGAGTGAGTCCGACTTTTAACCTAATCCAGAGGAGTCTTGGGCTTACACATTCGTGCTCCTTCACGCATTCAGCTATTCGAGAGGAAAGAATTACACCAACTCCCTGGCAGCCTCGGCTGGTTTGGGGGACTCCCGACCAGTATGCCGTGTAGGGACCATGAACCGTGGTGTCACATCCTTTCCTCTTGGTTTCGTTCACGCACAGAATATCTATGCATCGTTCATCCATCATCTGGCATACTTCATCTACCTTACCATCCATTCCTCCTCTTACATTCAACGTAGCGAAGCGGCTCTCCATGGGCCGCTTTTCGCCCCCGCGAGAGACGAGACGTGATGGGTGGCGAACCACATCGCCGCCATTTTGGTTAATTAAATTATTATTATTATCCATTGCGTTCCCACGAATAGCAAGGGAAAGGTTTGTCCACCCCAGCAGAGCCCCGCATGCCAGGGTAAGGCTAGCCTAATTCTGGGTCGCCCGGTCCCAGGGCAGTGTGGCACGCTAACGACTAGGCTTGCCCCTAGCCATGCATCCATCCGCGCGGCAGACGTTGGATTGGCGGAGAGGGTAGGAATAGGGAAAGGGAAGGATAGGTGGTGTGAAAAGGAAGATCGGTAAGTTAGAGTGGGAAATAGGAAATGTAGGATATTACCGCCCAGGAGGATAAGGGATAGGACAGTAATAGCTAGGGAAGCCGGGGTCGCATACCCGTATACTATACCACAACTACCGGACAGTTAAGTTGGGTATGAGTATCCCATGACTAATGGTAAAAATGGTACATTATAATCGTTAAATTTGCAATTGTTACAAACTACGAAAGTTAAATACACCGAAATCAATGAGACACTTGAGCTTGAATTTGGGAAACCATCGATATTTGGATTAATTCCACTGATACAAAGACGTAAAGAATTTTCCAAATGATCGTCAGTCAGTCATGTACGATGTGTTGATTTATTAACTTTCATCGATGAAAAGAACTGTTCGCATTTATAAGTTTTGCCAAACGCACAAATAAATCTTCTTGCGAATTTCCTAAGCTGCGGAAAATTGTCTTTCTCTAGGTATTTTTATTTAGAATTCGCACAACTCTGCGTCTTGAGTTTTCTTGAATCTCGATCAACTCCATTTGTAAGTGTATTGGAGCATTTTGTACATTACATTTTGTAGGAGTAGCAAATAAAATCAAACAGTCTTCCATGTTTTTGAAGTCACTAAATCTGTTCGAAAATTGTTCCGACAGTAACTTGAGTTCTTCAGCATATTGAGCATAAGCAATATTTTCATGCGCAGAGAGCGTGTTGAAATGGTTACTGTTACCAGACAGCATCTGTGACTCCCACAAGCGTAGTTTGATCTGAAACGCTTTCAAATGGCTGTACAAATAATTTACTAACTGTCCTTGTTTTTGAAGTTTCAAATTTAAATCATTCAAATAGCCTGTAAGATCGACCAGAAATGCTAAGTCACATATCCATTTTGGGTCACTTAATTCAGATAGCGGTTTATCTTTTATTTTCATAAATTCTGCTATCTCATTTCTAAGCTCCTAAAACCGTTTTAACATTATTTTTTTGCTCAGCCATTTGACTTCACAATAATCAGTATAGACGTGGTCACATCTCTGTTCCATATATCATCAGTTCATCACTGGTAACAAACACTAGTTAAAGAATTTCATCTTGCATTGCGTTATTGTTGACGTAAAGACGTTGCGAAGTTTCCGAACGCTGCCCAGCCGAGTCGTATTCGACGATTGACCTCTTTCTCGAACTTGGACCTTTTTTTATTAGCCCCTGAGAAAATTCTTCATGAACTTTCTCCGCCCCGGAGAAGGATGCAGGGGCATGCTGAACTCCATTTCTTTTTTTTATTGGACACGGACTCCTACCGGCTGAAACCACTGAAGGGGTCATCTTCGGCACCGAAGAGCCACGTCAAGATCACACTAGAGCCACCCAGCGGTGCTACACCTATTGGCACATCTCGGAGAGGGTGACTATAAGGCGTCACCCCCCCGAGGGGGATTGTAAAGAATCCCCCGAAGCGTCTCTTTGCGCTGTACTATGCGACATATGCCACATGCGCGCCACCGTCCTCTTATGGATTGCTCAGTATGGGCCCTTAGATTCCCCAATCTATGCACCCGCAAACCCAGGGGCCTCCCACCATATAGCGATGGCAAGAGGTTTTAGGCGTATAGGAATTAGGTGCCAAGGCGGTTGTTACCCCAGTGCCGTCTCCTCCTTCTTCGAACAGGATCAGCCCTCTCTAGATCCCGCTCTGCAGTCCCCTTTTGGAGAGACCACTGCATTCTAGTTTTCATGCTCGGCCAACTACTGCCGGCAGCGAGAGATCTTGCCCGATCCGATCGACCAGGATCCGCCGTTTGCAACACCACACCAGGTCGGGGAGCCTCCCTTAGGTGCCGAAGATGACCACTCCAGTGATTTTAGCTGGTAGGAGTCCGGCGTACCCCTTTCGGGGCGAAGGAAGTTCATGAAGAATTTCCACTGGACACCAATAAAAAAAAGGTCCAGATGGCATTCCGGGCCGCGTGTGGGTGTATGCATTGCAGTCTGTAGGGGACCGCTTGAGGAACTGTTCACCAGCTGCCTCGTCGCAGCGTGTTCCCGTCTGGCTGGAAGGCCGGATTGATTCTCTTGAAGAAGAAAGGAAAGGCCGCAGTCTCCCTCTGCATACCGTCGTATTTACATGCTCGACGAGGCTTCGAAACTATTCGAATGGCCGACAGCCAATATAGCTTCCGGCAGCGGGGTCCGCCATCGACAAGATTCTTCGCGTCCGCTCGCTGTTGGAGCAGGTAGTGTCACAACGGGGTGAGGTGGCGTTGGCCGTTAGTCTAGATATAGTCAACGCCTTCAACTCAATCCCGTGGGGTGCAATTAGGGGGCACTAGTGCACCATCGTTGCCCTCCCTACCTGCAGGGCATCATTGAGGCCTATCTGCGCGATAGCAAGGGGCAAGGACGATAGCGTAAAGTGGAGGGAGATATCGTGTGGGGTTCCACATGGATCGGTTCTTGGCCCCCTTCTATGGAATCTCGCCTACGGCACGGTCCTGCGTGTCATTGTCCCCACTGGCGTCAGCTTGGTCTGTTACGCTGACGACACACTCGTGTTGGCCAGTGGGGAGTCCTTCGAGGGAACCATCCGGCTTGCCGAGCAAGCAGTGGCAATTGTCGTGGCTGAAATACACGATCCAGACCCAGATTCTGCGTATAGCGCCTCAAAAAACCGAGGTGCTCTGGTTTCACAAACTGCCGAGGAGCAGAGAACCACCCAGTTCGTGGATACGTATTGGTGACGCGTGAATCGGGGTGGGCCGGTACATTCTACGAAGCTGCAACTCTCCTGGCGCGCTTTCCGCCTTTCGACATCCTGGCGGAGACGGATGCGTGGGTCTATGATTAGACACGCTCCCTCCGCGAGCGATGAAAGTGCACCTCCTTGCTACCTTCGCAACTCCATTACTGAGGTACGCTTATCTGTATCTTTGTATTTTCTTTTCTGATTAATTTCGTTGCGGGTTCCAAGTCAGTTCTTAATTTCTCTGGGACACACCTACCTTCATTGGTCGGTATTCTTTTCGGTGGTTGCCATTGCAGATCCTGGGTTACAGGAGTTGCAGTGGTTGGGAAAGTGTGGCAGGCTTGTCCCAAATAAAAAATAAAAAAACTGTATCTTGCCATATGGCGCCCGGATTACGAATATAGTACCACTCCATCTCATCCCGTGGATGTCATCAATGGCAGCTAAGGGACTCTAAACCAGAGGGATGGGTAGCAGCATCTCTTCTGTGGAGCAATAGACATACTGCGCTCACCAACCCGCCTGCTAAGCTCACCGCGAGTATATAAATACCCCCCAAAATTATGACACAATTGTGGAAATCTATGGGGCAGGCATTTGTTCAGCAGTGGATGGACCCACATGCTTTTTAAACGCGTATTTAATTGTAATGTTGCTTGTACTCATTTTGTGCTACATCCAGGAAGGTATATTGTAAATAAGTCTTAAAAGCAACGAAATAGGTGCAAACTCAAGACATTGTTACGCACGATATAATTGAAATGAAATCCTCATGTTTAGTTCAT
This sequence comes from Diloba caeruleocephala, assembly GCA_947459985.1. Classification (NCBI taxonomy): domain Eukaryota; kingdom Metazoa; phylum Arthropoda; class Insecta; order Lepidoptera; family Noctuidae; genus Diloba; species Diloba caeruleocephala. Next base: position 18,529,838 of record OX381615.1, read on the forward strand.
CTCGGCAACGCAAATCGGTATTAAGATGTATGTTGTTGTATGTTGTATGTTCTTAGAAAGTGAAATTACTGCCAGTTCTAAATTTAATATCTAAAATGATTATTTTCTTTGTACTGATGAATACACTTTGTGATCTTGGTAACGTGCTCTATTCCATGCAAAAGATAATTTAAGGAACTTGAAAAGTCGATGTTACTATTTTAAACCCAATCTACAATGGTCGATGTTACTACAAAAATTCAATAAATTTACAGTTGTGCAATCGTGTATTCGAATGTCGATTTTTTCGTCGTTGCCGGATAACAATCGAATCATAATTAGCAATGAAATACAATTGCGCACATTTATTTCATCTAAAACAAAGCTCGTCTGTCAACATGGTGTTTGAAAAAGTCTTTACGGGAATAGTTAACAATCGAATAACTCCGATTGTTAGATGAAATAAATGTAATCGAACAAAACAATCGAATAATTAGATTGTTTTTAATCACTGTCTATCATCGCTAAACCACCGACATACATTGCATAAAGTTAAAAACCCGTGCTACTTTTACCCACACTAGCCATTGTCTACAAAGCTCAATGTATGTAGCCCTTTCTTCGGAAGGTTTCTTCCGTCTTCTTTTTCACATTGGAAAAGTTAAGATGTAAGTATTATATATCTAGAAAACCTTTTAAGTTGAAACCTGATTTAGATTTCTTTACACTTTTATCAAATGCGTCTTCGCGACTGTAAGTCTTATGACGCATTGCAATAAGAAATATTGTACTCGTATATGTAGTAAAGTCAGCTTTGCTTTTTTCACGTTGTATTTTCCAACACTTCAAAAAGTTATTTTCTGGCAACGTAGTGTATCAAAGGAAGTGGTTAATGATCTCTCTATACACTCTCTTACATAATCGTGTAAATTACACGTTCGTAATCAAGCAATTTTTTTTTATTATTTAAATTTAAGTCTTTAACTTAACCTTTACAATAATATACACACCGGCACAATTAGCGGAACAGAAAAAAAAGTGAGACTATGAGATAATAACGCATATATTTGACGAAAATGTAATTAGACACAAAATAACAAATTGATTAACATCTTTTAATAACGACTTTGAAAAGTCTTCGTTATTTTTTATTGAAAAATAAAGAAATTTGAAATAAGTGAAATTTTCAGATGATTATGAACCATCACAAAAAATAAAAAAAGTAAGCATTAAATGATTTAACAATAAAATTAAAGCAAAATTAATAACGAGTGTTTCCCCCTCTTGCTCTGATTACGGTTTCCATTCGTCTGGGCATGCTACAGATTATGTTATCGATGATTTCTTGAGGCAACCGCTCCCACTCCTCAAGTAATGCGTTTCCAAGTTCATTCAGATTGTTGGGGGGTGGCATTCTGGATTTAACCCTTCTTTTTAGCAAGTCCCAGACATGCTCTATCGGATTCATATCGGGGGAATTTGCTGGCCACTGCATCACCGGTATACCTACGTGGCTCAGATATGCCTGTACCGATTGTGCACTATGAGCACGAGCATTATCTTGCATTAGAATAAAGTCGTCACCAATAAATGGGGCAAATGGTACAACATGTTCTTCTAAAATGTCTCTGATGTATCGATCTGCTGTCATGGTCCCTCCTGTGACTATCACTAACTCCGTGCGAGCTCCCAAACATATCCCTCCCCAAACCATAATCGAGCCGCCACCATAAGCCACTGTGTGTTCAAAATTAGACTGTATGTGGCGTTCTCCTTTGCGTCTCCATATTCGCTGTCTCCCATCGATCTGTTTTAAAAGAACTCTGCACTCATCAGTAAAGAGAACCTGCTGCCATTCGTTCATATCCCAATGACGATGTTCTCGCGCATAGCTTAATCGGTTTACGCGGTGACGTCTCTCAAGTTTTGGGCCTTTGGCAGGTATATACGACCCTAAACCAACTTCTTCAAATCTCCTGCGAACTGTACGCTCACTTACTCGTACTCCTCGAACGTCTTCCAGTTCATTTCGAGCTTGTACAGCCGTTAATCGCGTATTCCTACGAACTCCAAGTTGTAAAAAACTGTCATCTCGCCTCGATGTACATCTTTTTCTACCTTGACCCCTCCTCCTAACAAGAGAATTAGACGATCTTTACCGCTGGATGCTGCGATGAATCGTTGATACTGGTCGACGAAGCGTTGAGGCAATCGATCTGTAGGTATGGCCATTTCTTCTCATTTCATCAGCCCTAATGATTTCCAGTGATGTTAAGTCAGGCATAATAAAGAGCTTTTAATAAACAAAATTGCCTATAGAATAACAGATTTATAAAAAACCATTAAGTGCAATTTTTCAAAAAAATTACAATTATGTAGTTATTACTCGAACAAGTTGACAAAACGTATTGTTCGGGATAATAAAACAAATGAATGAAAAAAGTCTATGTCATCTAATTTTCTATTTTCAAATTTGACAATAAATTTAATAAAAAAATAATAACTGGTCAGTTCCTCAAGTAAAAGATTTTAAAATCCTGCTTTTTTTGTGTTCCGCTAATTGTGCCGGTGTGTATATGTATCCTAGGCCCGTTTCGCCCTAAAAGGTGCATATAAATCAATCGGCTTCTTTGAATATGTTTGCACCGGCGCAGTACAACGTCGATCGTGTGACGCGATCGGTGAAGCCGTGGTAAGTTAGAAACACAAGCCCCTTTTTTCCATTTAAATCTTAATTTCAGTCAATGTTTACATAAATATGATCGCACATCGATAGTAAGACCCTAATTAGCTAAACACAGCGACAGCAGACACGACAGCAGTTATCGCGCAGCCAAGGATCCATCGGTGGCAAAGCGCACGCTGCTTTTTCGGTGTGCGGTCTCCATTCGAGAATCTTTTTACCCCAACGGCCATCAGTTCTACGAGAAATGTGCTCGCCTCAATAGGCAAGAAAGTGCCAATCCACTTCAGTTCACTAGTCCTTTCAGCTATGTCTGCAACTTTAGTTCTTCTACGGATATCCTCATTTCTGATTTGATCTCTTAGGAAATACCAATCAAAGCTCTCTCCATAGCTCGCTGTGTGACCTTGAGCTTTCTTATGAGGCACATTATGAGTGACCACGTCTCTGTTTCATATCTGTCATCACTGGTAACACAAACTGGTTAAAGACTTTTGTCTTGAGGCATTGCTGTATTATTGACGAAAAAACGTTGCGAAGTTTCCCAAACGCTGCCCAGCTGAGTCGGATTCGAAGATTGACCTCTTTCTCTGAGTTGGATCTGGTTGTTGTTGTTGGTCAACAGCTTGGTGAACAGAGCTCCCAACGGATATTGGGATGGGCACGACATGGGCATTTGACATGACATTCGTCTTGCTCATGTTAATTTTAAAACTCTGTTAAGATCATCGAGCATTGTGCTGAGCTCTTGCAGCGAATATGACTATGACTTCGTCGGCAAATTGAAGACGAGTTATATACTCGCCATTGATGTTAATGCCGAATCCTTTCCACTCCAGTAGCTTGAAGGCATCCTCCATTGCAGCGGTGAAGTTTCGGGGAAATGACGTCCCCCTGTCTCACACTTCTCTACAATGGAATTGCCCCGTGCTCTGTTCATGTACTCGGACCGACATGGTGGCGCTTCAACACTTTAATGTGCCGATAATCAATCTGGCACCGCTGCAGAGATTGCAGCAGTGCCCAGGTTTCGATTGAATCGAAAGCTTTCTCATAGTAGTATGGATGTAGTATATGATACTAAAACCTTTTCAGAAACCGGCTTTCGTCACCCGGAATATGTATTTTGTCCATTTCTCTCTTCAATAATACGCAGTTAACCCATTTTTTACCTGCTCCGTCATTGAATGCGGCGCTCGTTCATATCTCACGCACGGAATGGCTGCTTTTGGTTATTAAATACATTGTTAACTTCTCAGTTATTAAAAGTTAAAATTCCAAAGTTACAGTACTCATTTTCTATGTCGACCATTAGGCAAAAATGGCTACCATTCCGGGGTTGGGCTTAGACCCCACATGTAGATACATTTTAGTGATAAGTTGGAGCCCTTGAAAGTACAGTGAATAACCGGACATACGGTATAATTCTAATCCTCTTATGTAATGTTATGTATAAATAAAGAATAGGCATCCGAGTGCACGCCAGCTTTTTAAATATATTGCCAGACGTTTGGTCGACTTTTCGCGTGACCAGTGTTCGAATTTTTGGGATATAGAATTAGCATTGCCATTCGACGTGGTAATGCCAGTCTTCTGGGAACTTTACCAGTTGACAGCGACGTGGAGCACTTTGACGCCTAAATGCGCCCCCTTTCTGGGCTTCGCACGCGTGTAATTTAGAAATCAACATCGTGAATATCGTTCATACAAAAATAATAAAATTGCAAAAAGAAATGGATGGTGTGGGTAGGAGCGTGAAAAATACTTTACGACTTATTCTCATACCTACCAAATATACAAAAAAGACATCAAAATCGGTCGAGCCGTTTCGGAGGAGTGTGACCACAAACGCCGTGACACCAGATATTTATACATTTGATTGTGTTAGTTTAGTTATATATTGTGTTAGTTTAGTTATATAGTAGTATAGAATGTACATTTTTAGTATTAACTGTATATAAAATATATATAAAGGGCTCTTTCAAATTTTAGTACTTAGGTAAGATAATAAACAAATAATTTCATATTCAATGATTTCGAAGCATAGGTTCACCAGTGGAAATTGACGAACTCATACGAATGTATAAACTAATTATTTTACTAAATATTAGTGATTCCCGGGGCCTTTTTGCCAAAAATAGGATGTAATGTCAGAGCCATTAGTTTATGATTACGGCTGAGATTCCCTCTCCTCATTTACGCGAGAGCACATTTTTCGCTCAGACAAAACACATCGCTCATTCCTAATTACGTAAGCGTTTTACGCAGATTATATCTGTACTTTTTTATTCATTGATAATATATTACAAACTTATTTCGGAATTGAATTATGTGTAACAATCACGTTTATTTTTCTATAAAAGTAAGGCAGAATTTGATAGGACGGCACGGTTGGCGCAGTGGCGAAGCGATCGGCTTCCTGCGCTATTCGTCGCGGGTTCAATTCCCGCACAGAACAAATATTTGTATGATATGTACCTAGATAGTCGTTTCGGGTCCGGCTGTATGTACATGCGAGAAATTTGTCGGTACACTGTACTCACGATACAGGAGATATAGCTAGAGCATCGGGGGAGGTGTCGTTTTAAAAAAAAGTGTTTTTACATCCATATTTTACTGAGAACAGTATTATAAGTTACGTGCAATAGTTAGTGCATTTTTTTTTTCATTTCATTTGTTTCCTATTCTTAGAAAGCTATGTCATATTATTGTGTACCAATTTTATTGGTAGAGCATATAGATCAATTTGTAAACACTTTATAAAACCTAAAACTAACCTTTTTACATCATTCCTTCTTTATAAATAGTAAGTTTTTTTTATACCATATCAGCCGAAGGCTTCCACTGCTGAACGTAGGTGTATGGTGAGCCATAGATTTCCACAACGGCCGTGGGGGCCGGTTGTTTGTTTGTGTCGTCATTGGGGGCAATTTGCCAGTACTCATCACGCTAATCACCCGTCCGTCCACAGAATACAAGAATGCAATAAACTTTTTCCCTTGACTTCGCCCCTTCTTTACTTTTCAGTGTGACCCACGTACAGATAGGAATACCATCATTTAAAAATATTGAAGTACCAATGAAAACACACTGCTTCAAGGTCCATCTAGTCAAATTCTAGATTTACCAGAACCGACAGACAGGCTTGTGGAGAGGACCTTTGTTTTTTATTCATTATGTAGTGATCAAGCATATTTAAGAATACATAATTGGTTAGGCACTTTCCGCCTTGCCATAGAGAATTCAATATACACCGACCTTAACTTGAAAACAAGCTAAATTAGTTATTCATATGCCCGATATTATCCAAAAATGAACATTATAATGTGGTGAGATCTGCGTCTGTGTTCTAAAACTGCTTCTTTAATGAAAACAAGTTATCCGATTTTATAATATAATGTAAAATAACTTTAATATAAAATAACTTCAATAAGTTGTGTTAGTCCTTACATTTTAGGTAATAACATGCGACATACCTTTTTTTTTTTACTGAAGACCAGTGGAACTCTTACTTGAACTTCCCGGGGAAGGGCAAAGGGGTCAGATAAGATGAGGTAAGATCACACTAGAGCCACCCATTGGTGACTGTAAAGCGGTCACCCTTTCTAGTGGTGGAACGGTAACTGAAAAAAAGGTCACCTCCCAGGCACTTCTCGGGGAGGATTGTAAAGGATCCCCCCCCAAGCCTCGATGTGCGCTGTCCTGCGCACACGGCGGCACGTGACCACGTGCGCATCGCCGTCTTCCCGGGGGTCGCCCGGTGTGATCACGCCACCCAAACTGCATGCTCGCGACCCCCGAGACCCCCCACCATGTAGAGCCACGGGCTGCATGACGCCCCTTTAGAGATGGTGAACTTTCTCGCTCGGTCCCCCGAGATTGGGCAGAACCCGGTGTAATGCATCCACTACTCTCTCGACTTGGGGGACGAGGCGCTGAAAATGGTTTTCGAAGCCCCAAGGACTATCCAGGGTGAGCCCCAAGTACTTCATGTACTGGCCCACCCTGATTTGCGCGTCACCAACGCGTATCCCTGAACTGGGTGGTTCTCTGCTCCACCGCAGTTTGTGGAACCATAGCGCCTCGGTTTTGTGAGAAACCAGAGCGTGAATTTCAGCCACGACAATTGCCACTGCTTGCTCGGCAAGCCGGGTGGTTACCTGCAACTGCCAACAAAAGAGTGTCGTCAGTGTAACAGACCAAGCTGACGCCAGTGGGGAGAATAACATGCAGGACCGCGTCGTGGGCGAGGTTCCATAAGAAGGGGCCGAGAACCGACCCCTGCGGAACCCCACACGTAATCTCCCTCCGCTTTACGCTACCGTCCCTGCCCACGTAGCGAATGTGCCTATAGCGCAGATAGGCCCCTATGATGCCCTGCAGGTATGGGGGGCATATCGATGCCTATGCGATATCCATGGACAAGCGCCTCCCTAATCGCCCTCCACGGAATGGAGTTAAAGTCGTTGACGATGTCTAGACTGACAGCGGATGCTACCCCACCCTGCTGGAACACTGCCTGTTCCGACAGCGAGCGGACGCGAAGAATCGCGTCGATTGTGGACCGCCGCTGCCGGAAGCCATACTAACTTTCGACCAGATCGGGACTCACTCGTGACAGGTGTTCAACGAGTCATCGTGTAATAATTCTCTCGAATAGCTTCGAAGCCTCGTCGAGCAGGAACATGTGACATACCTGCCTGAAAAATGCGATAGTCATCAAAACATATATAATTTTTCATATAGTGTCTGGATTTATAAAGTAGCACCATTCCATCCTTTCCCGTAGATGTTGTAAAAGGTGACTAAGGGACTCTAAATCTGAGGGATGGGCGCGTTGTAGAACAGTTGCCATGCTACGCTCACCAACCCACCTGCCAATCGTATCCCGGTAAAACTCCAGTTTTTACCGAGATAATTTTAGTAATTGTCCGGGACCGTCCTGTCAAAGCATTTTCAGATAAGTACTCAATTCAAATCATACACTTTTTAATAGTAGTCAGTAAGTTACGCCAAAGAGACGACCATCGTTACAGTACTGACGAATTCCTCCTGTGGGAGAGGCCTTTGTTTAGAAGAGGAAGTCATTTGCCTGATAAGAAGATGAGGTCTGATATTGACTGTTATGAGCAGGCGTGAAGCTTACCACCAGGCGAATGACTAGCTCATACCGCTACTCGATTGTATAAAAAAATACAAATACAGTAAAATTTTATAAACGAAGACATGGCAAACGATAAAAATACGTGACTATTAAAACTACTGCATACAGTGAGACATGGCATGCGATGTCATGTATCGCTCCGAGGAGTCACGTAACTTTTCGCGAAAATGTCGGTACACGACACCCTTAGGTCAAAATTCTTCATTTAGGAAGATCTCTCGATGTCGACACGCACTACAAACGACTGAGTTCTTGTAATTACGCGACCTCCTCAGCCTTCGTCAAATGACGCAAGTGGGGTACATAGAGCAGCGGCAAGGACGTTGGGAAACGTGGCAGCATGCTGAGTCCCATCAACGCGGTACCGTAATGATTTATTTGATTGAGGGTAGAAGTGTAAACAACATTTTTAGAGCTCATATAATAATTTTAATTTAAAAATACAATACTTACTTTTTTATATTACATATGCATTAAACATATACACAGTCCTTTGGTGCACTCAATTCTATCTTATTTTCTCCTATATTCTCACTCTACTTGCACTACTTTCACTGCCAACATGGATCTATATGCCAAGCTGTCTGATTGCATGGAAGAGCTCACGGACACATTCGCCACACGGATGGATAAGTATGAGGATGACCTGAAGAATGTCAGCAACAATGAGGCCACCCATAAGACAATAGCCAGCCTCTCACGGGAGTTCACCGAGTTCAAATGTCTTATTTGGAATACAATGGGAGCACTGAAAACGCAGATGGAGCTGCTTATTGTAGGCCTAGATCGTCACGAAATGGCATCCCGCAGAAAGGTTCTGCTTCTCCATGGTCTTCCCGAGCAGAAGGATGAAGACCATGTCGTCCAGGCTATTGCAACTTTCACAGAGAAAATGAGGATGGACAACATTACTTCGTCAGACATCATGGCCTGTCATCGTCTTGGTTCAGGCAAGCTGCGACCTTTATTAATTCGTTTTCGGAACCATAGTCTGCGGAGCGAAGTATGGCGCAATAAAACCCAGTTGAAGGGCTCGGGTCTAGTTTTTTCTGAGTTTTTAACTAAACCTAGGCATGACGTGTTCTTGGAAGCACGCAAGCACTTTGGCGTGAGTCAATGTTGGACCTCCGAGGGAAAGATCGTTATACTGCTGCCTGATAAGTCACGCCGTAAGATTGAGAACATAGCGGAATTACGGCTACTTATTACACAGTTCACGGTGGCGAAGTCTACCACTGATGAACCCACTATGGGAGTGTCGCAGGTGATTAGCAAGTCGGCACTGGATAAGAGGTCGCGGAAACTGGCAAAGTGATGGTACTATTATTTATTTACTTTTCACAAATATTACGATTTATGACTGACACTCCAACCAATTTTCATCTTGGCCACAGTTAACTTATATCCAATTCCAATGTATTGACGTTTAAGATATTCGCTCGGAAATGTGTCCAGTTAAAATTTTACATTCTTTATAAAAATCATTGTGCTTTGGACTCCAGTCTTTTAGCTATGTATAACCGGCGAGTGCATCGAGGATACAATATATGGTAGCCGTTAGTTGTTTTTGTAAAATATTGGTTTATTAACGTAATATTTATTTAGTTTTATTTATTTATTCGTATTATTATGTTTGATAATAATTTTGATAACAGTTTTGTATCATGTTCTTCTTCTTGTACGTCTGATGGTAGCTATGCAAGTGCGTTTAGTGATGATGATTCTCTTCTTTTGCGTGATGTAATCTCTTCTACGTTTTGTGGCCTCGGCAATTTTTTTAATGCAGTACACATAAATGCTCAAAGCATTCCAGCTCACTACTCTGATTTATTATCTTCTTTCGATTCCGATCTTATTCATGCTGTCCTTGTCTCTGAGACATTTCTTAAACCTGTTCTTCTTTCTACGCAGTATGCGTTGCCTGGCTACAAATTAGTGCGTAATGACAGAATAGGTAAGGGATGTGGAGGGGTCGCCATATACCTCCGTGGAGATATCGCCTGCAACGTCCTTGATCAGTCTCCAAGTGATTCAGCAAATTTGGCTGAGCACCTTTTTATTGAAATTATTTTTAACCACACGAAAATACTTCTTGGGGTTTACTATAGTCCCTCATGCCATATAGATTATTTTTCTTCATTTGAGTCCAAACTAGAATATCTTTCCTCTCTGTACGACCACACCATTATCCTTGGAGATTTTAACACTTGCCTGCTTAAGGATGATGCGCGCAGCCGTAAACTTCAATCTCTTGTCTCTTCTGTCAACATGCATATTCTTCAGCTTATGGCTACACATCATGCTCCCCACTGTACTCCTTCACTTCTAGATTTAATTCTAGTTTCTGATCCTAGTAAGGTGGCCAGGCATGGTCAACTTACAGCTCCTTTCTCTTATCATGACCTTATATATCTTTCGTATAAAATTCGCACTCCAAAACGCAATTCCAAATTTCTTTTCCTTCGCAGTTTCAAGAACATTGATATGGATTGTTTGATCGTGGATGCGGGCAATATTGACTGGTCTCCTGTCTACAGTTGCAATGACTTGGATATGAAAGTGTCTGCATTTAATAAGTTGTTGCTCTATCTTTATGATGTACACGCTCCAGTGAGAAAGGTGAGAGTGAAGCATCTCCCCGCGCCTTGGTTGTCTGACAATATTAAAAAAACAATGTCGACAAGGAATAAGGCTAAAAGGAAGTACAAAACGAGTCCCACTGATGAGAACTGGTCTCAATACAAAAAACTGCGAAATCGTTGCAATCGTATGTGTAGGGATGCTAAAAGGCACCACATACACGAATCCATTACAAACTTCAACACTGCGCAGGTATGGCAGTTTCTTAGATCCCTAGGTATTGGCAAAGCCTCTAGCGACGGTGGAGTCAACATGGACCTTAATGCTATTAATATTTATTTCTCTAAACCACCAGTAACGGTGGATGATCCCATTAAATCTTCTACTCTTAACAATCTCTCTAATCTTCCTCTGCCAACATGTACCTCATTCACATTTCACCACGTTACAGAAGAAGACATTAAAAAGTCCATTTTGTCCATTTCTACGAAAGCGGTAGGTGATGACGGTTTACAGCTCCAAATGCTTCTTCCCATCCTAAATGAGCTTGTCCCTGTCATTCAACATATTACAAATTTCTCTTTAGAGACATGCTTATTTCCATCGGCATGGAAGAGGGCTCATGTCTTACCGCTTCCTAAAGTCCCTAATCCCTCTTCCTTATCCCAGTTCCGTCCAATATCTATACTTCCTATCCTGTCCAAAGTTCTTGAGAGTATTGTTCGCAATCAACTGTCTCACTACCTTTCCTCTAACGGCCTGCTAAGTCCGTACCAGTCTGGATTTCGTCCTGGCCATAGCACTGTAACGGCTCTAGTTAAAATAACTGATGACATCCGACTGGCCATGGAGAATAAGCTTCTTACAGTTCTGGTACTATTGGACTTTAGCAGTGCATTTAATTCAGTTGATTTTGATATACTCTTGGGAATCCTGTCCACAATGAATGTTACTCCTTCTGTAATAGCTTGGTTTAATTCTTATCTTCGAGGACGCTCGCAGTCGGTTCGATCTGACGAGGCTTCCTCTGAGTGGTGTGATCTTGCTGCGGGTGTTCCTCAAGGTGGTGTCCTTTCTCCTCTTCTCTTCTCTGTTTTTATAAACGCCGTCACTACAGTTATAGCTTCACATTATCATCTCTATGCAGACGACTTGCAACTTTATCGGCATTTTAAAATTGAAGATCTTCCAACAGCCATTGATGCTATTAATAATGATCTGCAGAATATCAACCAGTGGGCTAAATCTTTTGGCCTCTTAGTCAATCCAACAAAATCACAAGCAATAATTATTGGCAGCAGATACTTCTACGGTCTGTTGGATCACCAGTCTCTCCCACCAGTGTTGTACAACGATGTCACGATAGCCTACTCGAGAAGTGCAAAAAATTTGGGTGTCTATATAGACTGTCACCTGTCTTGGAATATCCACATTGCAGAGGTTAGCAGGAGGGTGTATTGCTCGTTCCAGTCACTCAAGCGTCTCCAGAAGTTCCTGCCATTTCAAACAAAAATTACTCTTGCCCAATCTCTTCTTCTTCCACTTCTAGACTATGCTGATGTCTGCTTCCTTGATGCAACGGAGAATCTTCTAAATAAACTCGAACGTCTGCAGAATTTGTGTATCCGCTTCATTTTCGGCCTTCGAAAGTACGACCATGTGTCCGAATTCCGGACGCGATTGAAGTGGTTACCCGTTCGGCGACGTCGAGATACTCACATACTTACTTTTCTCTTTTCTGTACTTCATAATCCTAATTCTCCTGCATATCTTCGGGATCGCTTTGAGTACCTTATCCCCAGAGGGAAACCTTGCCGCACGGCCTCTTCTCTTCTCCTTCATACTCCTCGTCACACTTCAACTTGTTATGATGAGTCATTCACTGTACGTGCAGTGCGCCTTTGGAATTCACTTCCACATTCCTTGCGTGATAGCTCTTCGTCTGATGTTTTCAAGAAAAGAATTAAGGAACATTTTCTTTCAATATGACTTGGTAGTATGTATGTATTATTAGATATTGGTATATGTATGTATGTACGTAGGTATGTATATATTATTATTATTGTTGTATATATTTGTATGTGACTTATTTTCTAAGTATATATTTATTTATATACCTAATATGTTATGCATTTTAATGAACTTTTATATTTATAAATATCTGGTCATGCTTCATTCTTGTTGTACACGTAATTAGATCCTCATATTAACATTACTCTATCACTCAAAGGTTTGCTGTAAGAGAACTCAATATTGAGTTAAGCTCGCCTATGTACATCAACTTTTCTTTAGTATTGTTTTAATCTGTAAATATTGTGTGCAATAAAGAATAATAAAAAAAAAAAAAAAAAAAAAAAAAAAAAAAAAGATTCCGGCATGTGAGCATCCTCCGTTTACTTTGAACCTTCATTGCCTGTCTGCCCTTCACTAGGGCCTGAAGATACCGTCATTGCTAAAAGTAAAAGTAAAATGTTTATATGCACCTCCTTGTTTACATAATTAACATACAAGGTTATAGAAAAAATAAATATAGGCCTCGATATATTGGTCCTAACCTTAGCACAATGTTTTACTACAAACTTGTATGAGGAACGTTCGTAGCGAAGGTGAGGTGTTTTAATTTTATAAGAATGAGGAACGTTCGAAGTAAAAGTAAATTTTACAAGTATAAGGAACAATTAAGGAACAAGACAAGTTTAAATTCATTTATTTCTTGTGAGTGATGCATAGATATACGAGTGTGAGGTGTACTACTCTGCCAAGAAAGTAACGGGAAAAGATCAATAATACACATAACGTTTGTTATTCATCCAAATTTATTTGATCACCTTCAAAGTATGCTCCTTCAGAAACGATACACTTACGCCAACGAATAATCCAATCATCAAAACACTTTGTAAACGCTGTTTCCGGAATTGAGTTCAGTGCTCGCCGCGAATTCTCCTTTAAGTCTTCTACCGATTGAAAACGGGTGCCACGAAGTGTTAATTTGAGTTTAGGAAAAAGAAAGAAGTCGGCTGGAGCCATATCTGGTGAATATGGTGGTGAGCAACCATGGTGAGCAAAGATGGTATTTGTTGAGTGTTTGGTCAAAAATTCGTTCACAATAAATGGCCATGTGTGAAGGCGCATATCCTGGTGCAAAATCCAAGAATTTTCTTTCCACAATTCTGGCTTTTTCTTCGAATTTCCTATCTTAAATGCCGCATAACGCTCAAATAATATTCTTTATTTACCGTTTAACCTTCCGGCAAGAATTCCGAGTGCACAACACTGCGATAGTCAAAGAAAACAGTCAACATGACTTTGACTTTTGATCGACTTTGGCGTGGTTATTTCGGTTTCGGTTCAGTTGGAAGGCGCCACTCCGAAGCTTGTTGACTAGTTTGCATGTCAAACTCGTAAACCCACGTCTCGTCACCAGTAACCATGCGTTTCATGAATGTTGGGTCGGAATTGTCTCGTTCTAGCATGTCCTCAGCGACTCTCATGCGATTGAGGTTTTGAAGAAAATTCACGTCTTTTGGGACTAGCCGAGCGGTGACATGTTTCATACCCAAATGATTATTTAAAATGGTACAGATCGACTCGTGAGATACAGAAAGTTCGGCGGCTATCTCTCTCAAAGTTGAATGAGGATTTTCAGTCACTATTTCCTTCACTTTTGCGATGTTAACTTCAGTTGCAGACGTTGATGGCCTACCTATCTCGACCACTTTTGAACGCTTTGTACCACTCACAAGCACGTGTTTTTGATAAAGTCGATTCACCGTAAGCCTTCTGTAACATTTTCAGTGACTCCGAACACGAAATTCCATTGGCAATGCAAAATTTAAGACAAACTCTTTGTTCGGTGTTTTTGTCCATAGTGAAATTCGCTATACACACTAGATATGATATAACTAAACACAGCACTGTATTTTATATAAACAACAGATGCAACTCAAACTCTGCGCCGAAATGGAAAACAGTTGTGCCAATCTAACAACAACAATAAAAACAAAAAATTTAATTCGGAACCATAAACAAATCATCCATTCCCGATACTTTTTGACTGAATGTTTAAGAGTAAGTGGGATATGTGTGTCTGGATGAATACGAAACTGTTCGCGACAATGTGTCACCACTTAAGATACACATTAGTCAATAATAGTAAATACTGTAGAATCATAATCGTAAGTAGAATCGTTTATTAAACTTGTTCCTCCATAGAAAAGGGAGGATCCTCCAACCAGGCGGGTGTTATGCCTGGCGGGCCGAAGCCCAACGGTTGATGTTGGGCGACTTTATATATGCAACTTTTGCGCGAATACTTTACAAGTGTGATTAAGGATTCTTTAGCGTCATCGGAGAGTTGCAATTAATAGTCAAGTAGATGTCGTTGTAAGTTGTAGTTATGCTGGCGATGTAGGTGTCGCCACAAACTTTGTTTTGTAAATTTTTGATATATAAAGTGTTTGGGCTCACAAGTATTTAAGCAACGTCATAATATAGTCTATATACCATACACAATAAGACTTATGACAAAAATATGTATGTATTTAATCAACTTTATAATAAATTATCCTTATATACTTAGTATATAAGGTTGTAAAATATGTATTTACTTTACTTCTTATGTATGAATGGAATAGTATTTGTTTTATATAACATAGTTTGGAAAATATAGAACATTTAATTTTGTAAACCCACAAAATAATTAAATATCTTACGTTATAGGTCCTTATATTATCCTAAGTATATAATATATTATGTACCGCAATATGCGGATAGATAGGTGACCCTGCACCAATTACAAACATATATTATAGTTTATATTGTTTTTTTTTTATGTAGCAGATAAACAGTTATAAGCATAACAATGTAATTTTATAGTGAAATATTTTTATAACAAAGTTTTAACAGGAGTCGGTTTAGTGGCTCTCGTGAGCGTTCACATTAAACTTAGGTTTTTGCCTTTTTTTTATAGAATTTTTAATAGCAATTCAATCCCTCGCTAATTTATAGTCGTCGACATGGAAACTTGTACATAGTCATGACAGAAGTAAATAGCTAGTATTTAGGACTATGTGGCTGTTCAAGCCTATATAGTATGTAAGTCAAGTATATAAGATTTATATCAACTCTTAGGCAACAATACCTTTGAGTTTGATAATAGGACTTAACTAATGAAATCGCCGTTCTGCAGCACTGGCCATTTAAAAAAAAATGTTTGTTTGGCTATGAATTCTAATTTCAAACTTATTATATTTTATAAACATGGTTTTCATTATTCAAAATAAGTCTTCGGTGTATTGAGAAGTATTCTGTATTCATCACGTTTGAATCTTTTTCATCGTCATCGAAATAATGGAATATGAGTACCGTCGTGGCAGCAACGTGACACAAGCGGCATGCAACATCAACGAAGTTTACGGAGCGGACACGACAAACGAACGCATAATGGGTTTTTGGTTTGCCCGCTTCCATTCTGGAAATTTTGATCTGCAAAATGAACCCCGTGGTTGTCCGAAAACCTGCCTTACACTTCTCAACAGGCACATAAACGAAGGAATTTTGAACCACTTTTTTTTGCGACGAAAAATGGATTCTGTTTGACAATCGCAAGTGCTCATCAAATCAGATAGATCCTGATTCAGCACCTAATCAATACCCTAAACGGAAATGACCCCTAGACAAGTGCTGGTCACTGTTTGTTGGTTTAGTGCCTGTGTGATTCATTATAGCTTCTTACTAAACAGGATGAGCATTACTGCAGATGTATACTGTGAAGAATTGCTTGCTTGCTGGGGTGGAAGCTCTCCGTCATCCGCCGTACTCATCAGACCTTGCGCCTACAGACCTACAGACTTCTACTTTTTCCAAAATTTAGATAACTTTTTGGCGGGAAAAAAAATCAATACCGGAAGACAGTACAAAGATGGTGCCTTTGAAGAGTTTGTCGCCTCCCGTCCATCTGGTTTCTTCAAGAAGGGCGTGGATAAACTGCCACTGCGTTGGCAAAGATGCATCGATTGCATGGGTGATAACTTTGATTAAAATAAATAAAAAAGATAGAAAAAAATGTAACTTTGTTTCATACAAAACGGCAATTTAATAGATAAAGACAAGAAATATTATACAAACCAGAAAAAATAAGAAAAAACTAAACACGCGACAACAATATGCGAATTAAACACGAAAGCTTTTCTTAAAATACTCACTCCTAATGGTCGGATGTTCGGTCGGAGAAATCGAGTGTTTTGGCACCTCTTGCCACCGTGAATGTGCGAAGCGATCATGAATTTTTTTGTACAACTTTGTGACGAGTGTAGCCCGTCATTAGCCTGGTCGTAAGCGTCATACCTGCCCCTAACAAATGTAATGCTGACCAGAGCTAGTCCTCCGTGCATTGCATTGCGCTCGTCACCTCAATACCGCAATGCCTCAAGACGAAAGTCTTAAACCAGTGTGTGTTACCAGAGATGATATATATATATATATGGAACAGGGACCTGTTCACTCACTGTGAACCTCATAAGAAAGCAGAAATGGGGAGATCCGTAAAAGAACTAAAGTTGCAGACATAGCTGAAAGGATTAGTAAACTGAAGTGGTAATGAGCGGGGCACATATCTCGTAGAACTGATGGCCGCTGGGGCACAAAGGTTCTCGAATGGAGACCGCGCACCGGAAAACGCAGCGTGGGACGACCTCCAACGAGATGGACAGACAACCTGGTGAAGGTTGCTGGGAGTCGTTGGATGACGACGGCATATAACCGCTCATAGTGGAAAAAAGGTATATAATATGGTTACAATTAGCTATAGTATAGAATAACCGATAACGTAATCTGACACGACTTAAGCAAGCCTTTGCATAAAAGGACTAAGACCTAACCGGGTAGGGTTAGTTATAGGTTATAGGACATATACCCACTATTAAGGAAAATCTTTAGACCGCTTCGTCCCTAAACAAAACATATGATTAAATTAGCATATTATTTTATATAAGTTAAGCCAACATTTTGTTTTATGTATGAGCCATTTGCTATTAAATTCTCGTTAGTATATCTCTGTCGCCACTTGATATTGTTCTATACAACCGGTTCTTTATTTTAATTTGTCTAATGGAAAACTAACGAACAGTCGATATTAATATTGTCAATTATTGTTTTTATACGCATAATATGCTTATTTCTAGAGTAGATAATGTTCAAAAGTTGTTTACGATATTTTTTCAATGCGGAACTCCAAGACTTCAACAATGTTTTCGTGTTATTAAGCCGCTTGTCAAAAATAATACGAGCTTAACTGTACTATTAATATATATTTTATACTTGTATATGTTCTTGAATTTAAAAAAACCGACCGCATTACAAACACACACTCTCACACATCCGCACACACATCAGCCCGTAAACGACCACTGCGGTACATGGGCCCTCCCAATCACCACTACAATGAACGGTCATATCATAGGGGGTTTCACCAGTATCACCAGGCTTGGCAGGGATCCTCTTGATTTCAACCCTTAGTTCTATTTTTTTTAAACGTTGCCCCACACTAGGAGTTCTCCTGTGTCGTGGGTGCGTTTACAGACATGAAATTCTTACACAATACACCCAGACCCGGAACAACTACCTGCAGATCATACAAATATTTGTTCCGTGCGGGAATCGAACCCACGACCCGGAGCGCAGCAGCCGACTGTATCAGCCTCTGCACCAACCGTGCCGTCAAGTTGCCTTGTATGACACCCATGGGTGCACTTTCTCCAACCATAGGTGTCGTAATGGTCGATCCTTTGTTGAGAACCACACGCGTTACGCATTGTACTAAAATATAATCAGTACTTGAAAGAGATGCTGCAGTTCTATGTTCATGAGTTTACGTATCAAACCCATTTTTCAGTTGTTGTTGTTTCTAACTATGAAGAAACATTGTTTTTATTAATAATAACGATTCCCGACCCTAATGTAGCCTCGTGAGTACAAAGTCAAAATCAAAGTCATTTTTTTTTAATCATGTAAACCTTTTGTTAGCACTTACGAAAAGTCAGATTTTAAATATTTGCACGGTTCCAAGTCATTAGTCCTATTGAGAAGAACCGGCAAGAAATGCCATGGATATACTCTTTTTAAACGACTTCAAAAGGAGGTTCTCAATTCGATGAGTTTTTTTTTTAAATGTATGTATTTACACCGATCCGGGATTTGTAGACCGATTTGAGCAAATATTTTTTTAACATGAAATTTATATGGGAAATTCATTACATTTGATTGAGTTGTCTTTTAACCAGCTTCAATAAACAGGTTAATTTGACTGCGCTTATCTAGATGATGTCTTAATAATTTTGATTCCTCTCAGATCGGATAACCGATTTGAGTCATTCTTATTTTTAGTGTTAAATACTGATACCAAATTGGGAAAGTTTTTATATTTATTTTCACTGAAAAGAAACAAATAAAACATTATTAAAATATAACAATATTAAATTGTCGTCAATTATGCATTAAAACATCAACAAATAAAAAAATAACAAAAAAAATACCGACTTCGAAGCCCTACACGACATAAAAATATTATAACCACTGAAAAGGAAAAAACACTTAGTTATAAAGTCGGGCGGGACCAGGTATAAAATATAACTTCTCGTTGGTCTGCATGAACCATGGTTGGGGCATACCTGGCCGATACCGCCCGACCTGGCCCCGCCTGAAGCCTTTTAATATGTTTATATCGTGTAGGGTTTTTGAAGTGGGTATTTTTTTTTTGTTAAAACGTTTTATAATATATTCAATCCCGAAGCAACTACCGATAGGTCATACAAATACTGTTCCGTATGGGAATCGAACCCGCGGCATGTATGCAGATGGCCACTACGCAAGATATGTCGCCTAATTTCATCATTTCGGCCGAATAAAGTCCACTGCTGGACAGGCCTCCCCCAAAGATCACCACAACAACCGATATGGGTGTGTAGTGTGCTCAGTAGGGGGTCTTGCCATAATCGCCACGCTTGGCAGAAGGGTTGGCGATCGCAGTTGAGTTGTTGTGGGCTCGAAGGACGCTGCTGCCCATCCTCCGGTTTATCCCTTAGTCGACTTTTACGACACCCACGGGATAAAATGGAGTGGTGGCATTCTGAGCCGGCACCACACGGCGAGCCGGCACCACACACATTTAGTCAGTTCGAAATATTTTATTATGCCCGTTGGTATAGGGTGCACAAATAGAGGCTGCATTCGGTACATTCCTATTAAGAGGGCTTATTTTCTGATGCTAATTATATATCTACTTCTAAGTGTCAATAATATCGGCATGATCGAAATCTCGTGAAACAGCACAAATTGTTTCAGGTGACAACTTAACTACATGCATACCACAAGGCATAAAAAGACATTTGATTCTGTAGTTTCACCTTTTAATCTCAAACGCAATGTTTATTATTTGTTTATTCTTAAATAACTAAATAGTATGCCTGCTTCCAGACTTAACAAATATAAATTTTTGTTTCAGTCAATAAAAGCAGAATCTACGTTCTTGGCATTTATCATAGCATTCGCTTGCATTGCTCTTGTGATACCAGCCTACCTCCTCATCTTGGGAATACTATCATTATTTTCAAGGTCCCGATGCGACGATGAAATGGAAACTGGAGCTTTATTTCCTGTAACAGAGAACTCAGATTGTAATAACAGAGCCCTGGTGGTAGTTACCTTATTCGTTGTACTCGTCTGTTGGTTAGTACGATATTAATCTTGTATTTTCTCAAGAAACTCTCAAAGGCTTTGGTATTTCTCCTTTATGTTTCTAGATACTTCAATTTAAATGGAACAGATTTTTTACCGAGTACTTTCTTTTTGCTGGTAAAAATAATATATAGTTGACGCATATCAAAAAGCCGTGTGGTGCCGGCTAGCCGTGTGGTGCCGGCTCAGAATGCAACCACCCATGGGTGTCGTAAAAGTCGACTAAGGGATTAGCCGGAGGATGGGCAGCAGCGTCCTTCGAGTACATTAACAACTCAACTGCGATCGCCAACCCGTCTGCCAAGCGTGGCGATTATGGCAACACCCCACAATGAGCCCACAACACACCCATATCGGTCGTTGTGGTGATCTTTGGGGGAGGCCTGTGTCCAACAGTGGACCTCATTCGGCCGAAATGATGATGATGATAAAAATATTTTCGCGCATTTAGGACAATGAAGGTAAGTAGAAACAGTATTTGTAATACATAATAATCAGATTGGCTGTACATGTTTTCACGTTGCATCCAAAATATAACCATTTTCTTGACCATTATTCTCCGTAGAATACATTTTCCTAACTTGATGATAGACTAGATTGATGACATAATTCTGCGATATCTTGTCTTCCAAGTAATGGTCTAAAAGGCAGGCGTCCCTTTTGTGAAAACTCTTAGTAGAATTGGAAAACCCGTAATAAGAAAGAAGGAACTAAACATAACGCAACAGCTGTGTTCAAATTAACCCAATTTTCAATTACTACTAAATATTGCATTGACTTCTACGTCTTTTTTTGTTGTACGTTTTCGGAAACCATCAAATAGTCAGAAATAGCTTGACTTCAAGAGTTGCTATGGAATAGAATTTCATGAAGTTACTAAGCTTCTATAGAAATGAGAAAAGAGATTCAAACTGAACTTGAGTTGAGTATCTCATTGAATAAGAAAAAAAGTTTGTAAAAGAATCTTGCGCAGAACATCATCATCAGCATCATATCAGCGACAGGACGTCCACTGCTGAACAAAGGCCTGCCGCTTAGATTTCCACAACGAGTTGTTACATGCTCTAATACAACGACTTCCGGCGACCTTCACCAGGTCGTCTGTCCACCACGTTTGAAGTCGTCCCGCGCTGGCGTTTCTAGTGCGCGGTCTCCATGCGGTCTTATGATTTAGAATTATTTTAATTTTATCCCTGTGACATTAATATGAATTTATTTAATTATTTGATAATGTATAATTATGAATGGAATTTATAGCATGCCAAATTATTCGATTAATATTTGCACGTCTTTTTAAAAGGCAGAACGTATAGGATCATTAATACTTTTTATATTTAAGAACTATTGTACCTACATTCTAGCAAATAAATTATTATTATCTTATTATCTTATCCACTTGAAAACCTTTTTGTCCCAACGGCCATCAGTTCTACGAGCTATGTGCCCCGCCCATTGCCACTTCAGTTTGCTAATCCTTTCAGCTATGTCAGCAGCTTTAGTTATTCTACGGATCTCCTCATTTCTGGTTCGATCTCGGTGATATTAAAAGATGCTGTTTGATAATAAAAGTACCTTTCTTGAGGCAAACATTGACAGATAGAATTTATGATTCACTCTTTAAGTACATTGCGTTATTTAAATCATTTCTTGAATACTCAACTGAATTCGGGGAACCGAACATAGTATAAACAAACAATAAAAACGTAAGTGATCAGTTACCACCGCAAATACCAATAATGATTATAATGTATGCAAAAATAAAATATTAAATAAGCAAACACATTATCTCAAACCAAAACGTTCACGAACGTGTATTTATATCAATTAGGAACTAATTTATTCAATCCACATGTTTACACGCACTCCAAAAACCATGTGTGCTACTTAATTATTTTAAAACATACTTTGAGTATCTGTTTACGGAAAACTTCCGTAATCTCGTGCAATGCGTAAGAAAGTTCCAGAAAGTTAAATTAAACGCCGACAGGGTATCGTGTTGGAGATAGGCCTTTCAATCAAAAAGGAACTGGATAATCTTTTAAGGACATAATGTTAATCTACCTTATTCGTTTGGTAGCCAAACCATCTTATTATTGAGTTTCTAAGTGCGAATTATAAAATCTGTGTTCTGGCATATTTAACAACTTCGATAGGCCCGCCCCATGTCATAAATTAATGCGATGGCGATATATTTTTCATGTAGAACATTGACATCCGACCCTTATAAGCTGTATGTCTTACACACTTCATTATTTAAACAGAACTATTAATTACAAAAGAAATATATTTGCTTCGTCTTGCGACACTCGTGGGTGACAGCTCTAATTAAGCTAGATATAATAATTAATTTTTATTTTGCCAGATATTTTACAAATCCTTGAGTAAATTTACGTCTTTGCAGCGTGCTAATATCAGGCATGGCAGTGAGCAACGAACAGGCCCGAGCAGCCGCAGCTGACGGGCGCAACGTAGTAAGTTGCGCATGCGCCGATGTCGCTTCTTGGCTCGCAGCAGCTGCGCGAGAATTGCACCACAGTCTGGTTCCACCTGTGGATCTTGTGCTGCATGCTTATAAACAGGACTTGAAGAGTGAGTTTAATTTCTACGGAGTAAATAGAAAACTAGACCGCCCAACCAAACTTTTGTATCCCGACCCATCCCGTTCCTAGCAGATAAGTGATTGTCTAATTTCGTATTTGCATAAGTTCAAATTTAATGTAGGGCTCCTTAGTAATGTATCTTTTTTGGTACCCTATATCTACAACTTGGACTATATTTACTAGGTATAATTTGTATAAGGATTTCATTTCTAAATATGTAGCTACCGCGCACATCAATTACTCTCGAAGCTTACCGCAATCTAGAAAATTATTGTAATTGTTTATAGCAACATCATCATCATCATTATAGTACCAGGCGTAGGACATCCACTCCTGAATAAAGGTATCCTAGATAGATTTCCACAACGAGCAGTTATAGAGAAAATCGTTTGATTCTTAGCGTTGTCACTGGGGGGAATTTGCCAGTATTCACTGCGCTTGGCAGGCGAGTCGGTGAGCGTATAATTGCTGCTGTTCCACAGAAGGAATGCTGCTGCCTCATCATCATCATATCAGCCATAAGACATCCACTGCTAAACAAAGGCCTCTCCAATCATTTTCACAATTGTGTCGTCATTTTGAGGGGAATCTGCCAGGACTCACCACGCTTGGCAGGTGGGTTAGTGAGCGCAGTATGGGTACTGTTTCAAAAAAGGGCGTCCCTTCTGCTGCCCATCCCTCTGATTTAGAGCTTTTACGACATCCACGGGAGGAAGGAGTGATGTTTTATTCTTCTTAATCCGAACATCACACGTATAGATTGCACGGTTGCAGTGGTCAGATATAATATTAATATTAGCATTAATTAATATTAGTCTAATAATAATATTAGCTGCGTTTAGTAGGAATTGAAACAGACTCCAACATAGTTAAGAAAAAACAAAGCTAATATTGACATATTATTTCATTTATACGCATAAGTAGCTGCACTGTTGACATTGAATTAAGTATTTCTAGAACAAGTAAATATCACGTTCCTGTTTATCTTCTTATAAATAGATTTAAATGAGACCTTGGCGAGTGGCCCTTTTCAGAAGTGTGGGACACATCAGTTCATTTGTAGCTGCATGATATATTATATACTTCAAAAATAATTCTACGTATAAGCTTCAGGAACACTATGTATGAGTATATGACCGAAGACCTGATAAAGATAGCTGGGAGACGTTGGATGCCGGCGGCACGAAAACGGTCGTTGTGGAAATCTATGTCTTTGTTGAGCATTGGACGTCCCTTGGCATATATGATGACGATGATGACGATGATGATGATTATGAATTTATGGCACAATCTTCTACATTGCTAACATTTAGTACATATTTGGTAACCAACACCGCAAATATCTAGAATCTTGATTCGTATCCGGATTTACGCCAAGTAGTGCTAGAACAAACTCCCGGAAGAATGGAAAAGGCATAAATGATTTATTAGAGTTCGCCGCAAAAGATCTGTGTTTTCCGGACTTGTGGGATTACTGGGCTGGATGGGTGTACTTATGAATTGCAACCACACGGTGATACCACCCAAAAGTTATCTTACATTCTTAAACATATTCATATAAACAATTCTTTTTGAGTTTGTCAATGTAATACACGTATATGGCGCCTAGTACGCTTAATTGCGAAAACGGCGTCTTTCGGAAAACTTCGGTCAAAAGTTTGGGATTGGCATAATTTTCAACTACACACTAAGATCGCTGTGTATAAGGCTATAAATTTAACCATCCTAGTTTATGCCACTGCAAAATAGTGTCTATACAGAGGTGATATTAGGGCGGCTTGACTCCGTCAATATGAAATGTTCTATCTATAGACATATGTATAGACAGGAATATACGCACTGCAGCCATATTTTTTGACATGAGCAAAGCCTTTGATTTCGTCCCTCATGATAGGTTGTTGCTTAAATGTGAAAAGTATGGCCTCTGAGGTGTTGCTAACAAATGGCTTGAGAGCTATCTCAAAGGCAGAACACAATGTGTAGACGTTATTAATATTAATAAAGATAGTGAACAGTGCCATTACACATCATCCCTTCTACCAAATGCTGAAGGAGTTCCTCAGGGTAGCATATTGGGGCCACTACTGTTTCTGATATATATAAACGATTTGCCTGACGTGGCCCACATAAATTTACACTCTTCGCGGATGATATATCGGTTATAATAACAGAATCTGACACAACTAACTACAGTGACGATGTAAACAAGTGTATTTATGATGTTATTCTATGATTGGAAAATAATAATTTGAAGATTAACGTAGATAAGACTAGATACTTACAATTCTACAATCCGAACAAAGGCAACCTGAAAGTTATGTGTAAATGTCAGGTAATCAATGAAACCAAAGAAGTCACCTTTCTAGGAATAATTTTAGATAACCAATGTCGATGGAATTTTCATATTAAAAAGGTCTGCACTAAAATTAATAGTTTCGCTTATGCACTCTGGCGGTTGACTAAAATTACTAGCCAAAGTGTCGCTCTTCAAGCTTATCACGGGTACGTTGCATCAATAATCAGATATGGTATCTTGATTTGGGGAAACTCTGTCGAAATTAATAGAGTTTTTATATCCCAAAAACAATGTGTCCGATCCATTGCTGGAGTAGCGCCCCTTACATCATGTAGAAGCCTGTTTCCAAAATTTAAATTACTCACTGTTACTTCTTTATATATACTGGAGTGCTGTAATTTTGTGAAAGCCTATCCAGACTTGTTTAATAAATGGAGCGACTGCTGTAAATTTAATACACGATATCCTGATCGCTTATTGTTGCCTAATATAAAAACAGAACTTTACCGCCGAAACTGTTATCCCATGGCCATAAAAATCTACAATAAGTTGCCTGAAAGTTATAAAATTCTCCCTATTAAACTGTTCAAACCCCGATTACGTACTTGGTTGATAAACAAATGCTTTTATACTTTAACTGAGTACATGGATGCAACATTTTAGAAACATTATAATCGGGTGTCTTGCTGAGGTTATTATGACCTAATATAATTTTTAGTGCGATTGTATTGTAGCATATAAGTAATTATGTAGGTATTATATGTTCGTTGCAGTGTATTGCTATAACCAAACTTATTGTCATAAAAAATCATAATTAAGTTGTTATGAATGTAATTTCCAATGTTGCATGCTATGAATTAGCCAAATATGTGAAACATAAATATTGTAACAACATCCCTACATCATGTTTGACGCAATAAATGATTATATTATATTATATATGATTATATTATCTTTCGCATAAGCTAGCACGACCGCGTGCCCAACTCGAAAGTTTTGAAGCATACCGAACTGAACGGCGTGGAATCCTATAGCAATGGTCATTAAGAACCAGGTGGTGTAGTCATTTTGTTGATACGAATGTTTCTAGGCTACCTAATTATGTACTTTATTCACAGCTTAAGAAGGGAAAACGCATACCAGGGGATCACTTTGTACGGTACAGAGATGTGCTCAAGCGCCATCTTATGCTATATGATCTTCCTTCCAAGGGTTGGTAAGTCCCAGCGCAAAATAGACTACAGTGGCGTAGCTCTGTCAATAAGGCTGTTGCAATATTCGAAGAACGTCTAATATTGTCCCAAGCCTTAATATACCTCCTACACTTATGACTCTATCTACTAGCCAGTTGCACTGTGTAAACTGCAACAGGCCTTTTAAGACAAATTTGGCTTAGCCAGCCACAATTACGTTCTTCATTAAAGTTGACAGGGTTCACCGTTGACGAAAAACGTCAAGCAAAACGTCTTAGGATCCACATTGCTATTGCTAACCATGAAAGTCAAATTATATTGGGTATACCAAATAAAAGAGAGTAGTGTACATTTATATACAATACACATTACGTTTTTAATTCCATTCTATAGTATTATTTTTTTTTTTACACTAACTATCACTAAAACATTATTTCAAAAGTAAAAAGCATAGGCTGGTTCAATAAACCACGTACGGTATTTAATTCAAAATAATATTTTGACTAACCTCGACATTATGATCAAGTCGCATTGACCTTTGCTTTGTCTACTCCTGACCACGGTCAATGCAACTTGATCGAAACGTCGAGATTAATTAAAATATTGCTATGCTGCATTGCAATGTTGATTAAGTATCCATTATTAGTCTATGTCGATTTATTTATTGGACGATTATACAACCTTTTTTAAACGTAAACAACCCCTGATTCTAAACGAACAAATAATTTTAAAAAACTCCATTCTCTTGTTTTTAATAATTATTTACTAATTTGCTGCTAGTTTTTGTCAGTTACGTTTAACTCTAATTAATTAATCATTGAATTTGCAAAGTACTTTAATAATAGTAATTAGGTTTAATTTAATAATTATAAAATAATGAAATGTATGCAAAATTACGATAAATATTCAAGTCATAATAAAATATCAATATTAATAGTCAAGACAAAAGCTAGAAACATTAACAATCTCAAAGGCGATGATTAGAATTTATTACATAATTAATTGGCTGCTGTAAAATTTTAAAATAATACAGCTGATCATTAATTACTTGTTCATTCACCCGTAGACGTGGAATCTTTGTTGGGGGAACCAATACAACAGGCGATATCTTCTGAAAGCGGCATCGATTTAGTATTCGATTCTTTAGCGGATATAATTTCAGGTAAGGTTTACTTATTCTTCTTTCTTAATCACGAGTCACATCATGCAATAGTATTTTTTACCAAAGAACCTACATTAAAAGAAACCAACCCTTAGGACATCTCACTTAGAAACTACATGTAAATTCTATCATTCAGTATGCAATTAAAAGAGCTAAAAAGAATTTGAATTGGAATTGTTTTGAATTTCCAATAGGGTCTCATAAAATAAATAAGATAGAGAGATAAAATAAACTTACTACTGGAAAGTTCCTAGATTCAATTTTATTTTAAATTAACGACGGTTAAAGGTCGCAACTGACGTAGACGTTTAAGGCCGCTTGCTGATATGCTGATATCGTTTGTTTCGGTTTAATCTGTTCTCTACAGATTTCTAAAACGAAATCTTACGGAGTGCCTCGATTTCAATTAAACATTTAAGTGTTCTTGCACGGGGCGTATTCGGTATAGTGCGTTTAATAGGAATTATCAGTGCTTGGGATGGATTTGATTTCTCCCTGCAATGCACATACTAATTAAGGAGAAATGTATGCCTAGTAGCGGATTGCGATAGTCTCCTTTTTATTTGCCAACTAAAAATTTACGAGTTGGTTTATTATACATCGTCAACCAATCAGTGTAGTTTAGTCAATTATCAACTAATTTATCAACCCGCACAACTGAGTTTTAAAATGCAATGAGCCTAGATAAAATAGTAGGTGACATACTAATAGTCGGTAATTCTTTGCCATACAATTTCTTAAAGTAGATAAAATGATCTACCATATCAGTGATTCTAGTAGAAACGAGTGTTACTTCATGTGGTGGCGGATTAAAAATATAACACCACTCCACAACTCCCTCTCGTGGATGTCGTAAAAGGCGACTAAGGGACTCTAAACTAAAGGGATGGGAAGCTGCATGGAACAAAATATATTCTGCGCTAACCAACTCGCCTGCCAAGACTGGTGAGTACTGGCGAATATCCTTATAACAAAGACGGCACGGTTGGAGCAGAGGCTGGTATAGTCGGCTGCTGCGCCCCGGGTCGAGGGTTCGATTCCCGCACCGAACAAGTATTTGTATGATCTGCAGGTAGTTATTCTGGGTCTGGGTGTATTGTGTTTGTAATTTGTGTCTGTAAACGCACCCAAAACATAGTAGAAATGCAAGAAAAAAATGATACCATGATTGTGGAAATCCATGGGAAAGGCCGAAGTTCAGCAAAGCCTTCAAAGTCAAGTCCTTCGCTTGATGATGATTATGGTGAAGATGAGTACAACAAACAAACAGGAAGTAGATGAAGGCTAAATAGGCATATTTTCCGTAAACTAGTACAGACCAAGCACAGACACTGTAGCAACAAGTGAGAGAGTGGCCTTAATTTGATTTTTTGATGCGTATATTTCATCTTGTCACACGTAAAATTTTAACTGACTTCAAAAAAGGAAGTTTCTCCGTTTCGTACGTATGTATGAGCGCGATTTTTTCAGTGACTACATGACCGATTCCTATGTTTCTTTCACTGTGGTCATCAATAATACCGGCACGGTTGGTGCAGTGGCTGATACAGTCGACTGCTGCGCTCCAGGTCGTGGGTTTATTTGTATGATCTGCAGGTAGTTGTTCCGGGTCTGGGTGTATTGTATGTGGAATTCATGTCTGTAAACGCATCCACGACACAGGAGAAATCCTAGGGTGGGGCAACGTTTTTTTAAAACAAAAAAAATCTTCGGGGCTGGTTCAATAGGGGTGTAAAAAAAAAAGAAAAAAAAAGCATTAGTAAATACCGCATTAAAGCCAAATACCATTTTACCGAATATTTAAAAATATTAATAAGTAACATTCAAAATCGTGATTTGGCTACTTTCGTAACTTACGCGGTATTTAAAGCGGATTTCGCCGA
Organism: Diloba caeruleocephala; assembly: GCA_947459985.1. Lineage (NCBI taxonomy): Eukaryota > Metazoa > Arthropoda > Insecta > Lepidoptera > Noctuidae > Diloba > Diloba caeruleocephala. The sequence continues at coordinate 18,559,110 of OX381615.1, forward strand.
CGTTATAAGACAGTTCTAGCATAAAATATTAAGGCCTTTCTTAAATCTGTACAAGAAATATAGTATTTATAATGCTAAGTCGTATAACTGTATAATAAATTTGGTCTATCCTGGACAAACACCTCCATATGCCCAAAAAAGTGCCCACTAGAGGTTCTCTGGGATGAAGGAATTACTGCTCTCAAGGCATGAAAAAAGGAATAGACTAATAGATGAAAAAATTAATCAAGCATAGAGAAAAGGCTTCGTATTAATTGGCTGTTCATGTGTTTGCAGAAAGTGAAGATCTATCAATAAAAATATCGTCACTAAGAGATGTGAGCGTCAGAGCTGGATCGCTGGCATCTGCCGCTTCCGACAGAATCAGAGACTTGGCTCGACAGCTAGAGAATCTAAAGAAATTTTGCTCTTTAAAAGATACGCCTCTTTGTGACACGATTAATACAAATTCGTTGGAGTTGAAAATGAAGTTTGATTTGGTGAGTAACTTCCAAAAATATCTAATGCGTTTTATAGCGCTTTTCAATGACAACGGATTCTTACAGGGTTCGTACATGTTGTCTGCTGTTTTACTACCAGGGCTGTCCATCTGTTCTCGGAGTCCTTATTAAAGGTCCTTTATCAGGACAACATGTTTGACTAGATTGTAGATATATCAGTTTTATCTGTCTCGCGTCTGGATTTAGTGTCACATTGGTAGTACCAACATATAATTTTAGACTGTTCAAAATTAAATCAATGCATTTATGTATCACAACTTACTGTTCCAGATTCTACACGAGCAGCAATTGTTAGAACTCCGTACTCTAGGGGTAGACAATTTGACACGCGCAATATCAACGGCCCGTCAAGAGTTCAGAACTTTGCCTTCAGCCATATTGTCGCAGACAACACAAGTTAGAGAAGGTAAATATGATGAATATATTTTTTGACGAGAGAATATATTTGAGTAACTTCAAGATGTAAAGATAGGGCAAGCATTCACTGTCATATTCTTTTATATCGAGTGCCCTGACCACAAAGCGTATAAAGAAGTCACTTAATTTAGTATTTGTAAGAATAATTGCTTTTGTACAATATAATTGATACGATTATCGTAACAGACAGTTTTAGATAAACATATAAGATCATGGTCGAGCAGGTCTTCCTAATTCTAGATAGTCATTAAATACCTATTACTCGCAGTTCCATAATGTATTCTGGTTAGCGTTAAGGGATTGTTACCGACAAAACTATCGAATAAACGGAACAATCAAATAATTCTACTGTTTTACTAACAATTGATCATCCCTAATTCTGCCCTATTTTTACCACGAAAGTTCTAAACCGCATCCTGAAGTTCAAATCTTTGACTTAAAATTAAGTATCCGGTATTTGAAAATAAATTCTATGCATATTTTTTCAGATATCATCCAAGATGTAGAAATCCGAAAACAAGCCGTCCACAGCTCTGCTAAAATCCTAAGCGATATAGTACGCCATCTGACGTCGGGGCTACACACTATTGCAAGACAACTAGAGTCGAGTCTCGAGAGAGTGCAGAGATACGAGTTCGTGAGGTGGACACTTATGTTAGGTAAACTTTGCCTTGCGCAGTGTTTACGGTCATATATTAATGAAACATTTTGCTTTGCGTATGTGTATATAATATCTAAAATGCGCGGTATCAAGCTATACATTCCAGTATAAGCTAATTTCGCATTGTATTTAGGCTTTCCATATGATGAGCGATCAGCTTATACTGGATATTTGTAGCTTGATGGGTAGCCGTGTGTAACTACAAATTTGCTCAAAAAAAATTGGTACTATTGTACTAAGGGTATTTGGAAATAATTTATGCAATTTGAAAATTAATAGTCAACTGTAAATTAGGAACATGAATTCCTATTTTGGAGTACACTTTTTATTTCTTCTTTTGTGTAAGAACAGGCCATTGCCTTGAGTGTAATGGCTATGGAGAAGGAAATAGATACTATTTTATATATTATTATACCTAGATAAGATATTGAACAAAAGTTAAAAAAAAAACGAGGAAGTAATAAAATGTCTCCATCCAACTATCATAAGATACTGGCAACATTAATCAATCCATTTTAACGTATATTCGTAATAATAATTTACTAACAATTTCAGCATGCATTGTAGCTTTTGGCTGTGTTATGGTGCTTATAATATTAGCAATGCTTTGTGGTTGTGGTCATGCCAAGAATCACGCCAAACGAACTCTAAAAGTGTAAGTTTATCCTTCCATTGATTGTTGTCCGTAGAGTTAATTTTCGTTTACTTACATTCCGTTTTAAGTAAACCTATTGATTTAATTTTAAACACAGTTTACAATTTTACAGTTCAATTAATTCAAACTGATCAATATATTCAAAATAAGTTTATAACGCTAATTCAAGGACATGGCTTGTATAAATTTAATTACTGTAATGTTTTCAAATCTTATAGCAAATAAAATTAATTCATTTCCAGATCAACGATTTGGTTATGCCTTGCATCTCTCATACTCTGGAGCATAGTATCGGCAGTGTTCCTCATAGCTGGCCATGCGGAGGTAAGTCATATAACGAAAACGAAGTAAATTACACGCGCAATAGTCAAAGGAGAAAAACGTCGGTTAAAAACTCCTTTGTTCCACGAGTTGTGAAAATCGCTTTCGTGTGTATTGCTAAGAGTTTCTTTGAAGGCGTTTTGACAACGCTGCGAGCAAGTTGTTCAAAATAATATGCGTTCACTGATTTAAACTTGGAGCTGTAAGTTTATGTGTACTGTGTTATTTATAGTAACGTAGGTTTCGTGTTTTATGTAAGATGCTATGCAGAGTCTAAATAGAATCTTACGACTCTCTCTTACGACTTCCTAACAATAGATAATATAATTCAGTTTGTTGTTAGAAATTTGATTATATTAAGTTATTTTTGAACCTAAATATTAAAAGCTCCCATATTTTTCAAAGAGTCACTTTAGGCAAATAAGTAAGAAGGTACCTACTGCCTGTTCACACTAAATAATGATAATGCTTTACAAAGTAAAACATGCCTACGTTGTTCCAGATTTATGTTTGCCATTCCTTGTGGGATTCACCGCAATACGAAACGCTTACAGCTCTACTAGATAGACCATCGCCACTCCTGCCAAATAATGAGGGTATCTTTGATGCTATGTTTCGGGATCTTGAAAATATTACTATTGACGTGTCTGTGAAAGATGTGCTGAGGTAGTTTATTTCTATTTTATTACTTATCTCTAGCTTTAGCTCCCGGTCAGAAATAAAGCTACCCTAATTCATCCCCAGAGTGTCGTAGAAGGTGACTAAGGGAGTTTGGAACCCAGTGCGCACAATTAAGCAATTTGGGTTACTCGCAGGTGGTAGGTAAACCACCAAACACTAGCATACCCAAGGGGCAAAACCTAAGTAATTTGGGACCAGAGCAGGAAGAAGAAGAAGATACTTATCTTTTAACATTTATGCATATTGTGCGAATGGTTTGTGTCGTCTTCGGTAACAATACTCAGCTCTCTTCTTACCGAATAAATCAGAATCGTGTGTCACCACGATATTTCGGCCGGGCGGATTTCGTATCACACTCCTTTACATGAAAAGTGCTCAACCTATAGACACGACGCGGTTATTACACGACGACTTCGCCGTGTGCCAGCGTCAGGCAGTATTAATTTTAATTTTTTTTTATACAAAGTGGCATTAGCTACATGCCTGCCCATTAGTGGTGGTTAATATAGCGTCTAGCGCGATTAAATAGCGCGCTATATGCACGCAACGTATAGCGCACGCTATGACGGCTCCAACTTGACGCTATAAAAATCGTGCCATTAAAAAATAACGAGTAGCGAGGATAATCGCGCGAGCAATGGCATAGCGCGGACGTGGCGAGCCGGGCGGCAATCATCGCGTGAATTCGCGCGCTATCGATCGTTATCTAACACATTGATTAAAATATTTATTTGATTTAGATACGCTAACAATGTACGTACATTGAAATTTCGTAAAATAAAAATATTAACATACATGACATTTGATGACGTCAATAATAGGCATACACAACATCAACAATTCCGTTCCATGAAAACTGCTGTAAGAAATTTATAATAAAATAAATATAACCCCAACCTACACTAATTAGTACACAAAAATCTATTATCCTACTAAGCCTGGAAAGCATGGGGAAAAGTTAATTAACTTTTCTTTACTTCTCCATTTTATTTTTAGATATATTATTTTACGTATCGAATATACTATAACGTATTCAAGATCAAGAATATAACTAAAACAACGCGCTGTCCATATAAATAAAATACAGATAGCGCGCTGTGTTAAGACAGCGCGCTATCTGTCCAACGACATTTAGCGTGATTCAAGAATATTCACCGCGTTTTTATCGCGTCATTCGCATTAGTTAGGTAGTTTAGTTATTTAGTTTCTTATGCGCAGTAATGTTACTACCTCAATGCCCTTCTAACCGGAGCACAGTAATGTCTAACTAAAGTTTAAACACTTAGCGGCGAATATCTGGCACTGTGGTGAGACCTGACTAACCGACCTCTTGCGATAAGGAACCTAACACTGGTACTTTGATATTTTCAGGGATTGTGAAAAAGACAGGCCAGCATACATCGTGTTCCAACTGGATAAGATTCTCGATGTCAACAAGGAAACCTCATATTTTGAATGGGAAGAACTCCAAGCAGATTTCGGAAGGCTCGCATCATCGATCGATGTTGGACTGCTAAAAACGATATCAGTAAACTTCAGCAAGTTATTGAACGAAATGCTGGTTGTCTCTAACGTGAATATAGCGAAATATAGGTAAGATAATAAAGATAATAATATAGTAGCGAAATCTTTTGGATACTAATTCTTGGGATTTAAAACCAAACAAAAAGGACCTAGTAATAATGTCTGTCTGAATGTCTGTTGTTCAAGCTTATATATCAATTTCATGGGAGAATAACAAATTCTATTAATTACATTTATGCAGGTATCAACAAGTCTGTTCATTATAAAAGGTTTATTTTTATCATTTTAAGAGACCATTAATTGTTAATTATGGAAGCTTCTTAGTGTCATCCAGGATGACTCTTCATGATGATGGTAATTTTTCAGAAATAAACATGTGTATATCCTCACTACAATGCTGCTTTGACAATGTTATTGATATTAAAGAAACCATACATATAAGAAATGAAGGATCCCAATTGTTTTTAAAATGCGCAAAAGTGATGTAAAATTCATCCATTTAGAAATGGTATAAAAATAATTCATTTCGGCCGAATGAAGTCCACTGCTGGACACAGGCCTCCCCCAAAGATCACCACAACGACCGATATGGGGTGTTGTGGGCACATTGGGGGGTTTTGCCATAATCGCCACACTTGGCAGGCGGGTTGGCGATCGCAGTTGAGTTGTCAATTTACTCGAAGGACGCTGCTGCCCATCCTCCGGCTAATCCCTTAGTCGACTTTTACGACACCCACGGGAGGAGATGGGGTGGTGGTATTCTGAGCCGGCACCACACGGCAAAAAATAATGCTAAGAGTAAAACAAATAGACTTAGGTTTTTAAATGCATTTATTTTGTAACAGATAAATGGATTTAAATCCAAAGAATGCAGGATAACAGAAACAAGTAACTATTTTGTATTAATTAGTTACCAAAAGTTGTAGAGGTCGACCGTTCCAACTCTACGGTCAGGAGCAAAGCGAGCCTTGAATAGGGTTCCCAGTTGATATCCAAATGAAGCACAAGGAATAGGAGGCTTTCCTTAAGTTATCCTCCTTTTTCAAAAGTTGTCCTCCTTTTCCAAAAGTTGTCCTCCTTTTCCGCAAATTGTCCTTCCGTCCACCCTCATCCGCCGATGGTTCTCCTTTTTCAAATGACGCGCGCTACGGCGAATTTTGACGAACGATTCTCGAACTCTTATACTAATACATTCTAATAACAAGGATAAAAGTTGCGAAGATTGTTATACCAATACGCAATAAGAAATTACAGTTTCCTATTTAAAATTAGTAGTTCTAACAATATGTTAACAAATAAAACGAAACAATATTTCTATCGTTTTATTTACGTATGTCCTTTTTTTTCTGAATTCCTCCTTTTTTACGACATAACACTAATCAGAGTAGAGATTTCATTTATCCATCTAGCAACCCTAGCCTCGAGTTGCCTAGTTATTCCAAGCATGTGCAAATAACCCACCCGAGTCCCCAATAAATGTCGTTGCACCCACTTCGAATTTACGGTATATTTAGTTACTTATAAACTGATAAATAAATTATCTTTTCTTCAATGCCAATTAAAATGCTACAGATAATTAATACTAATTAAGATTAATTTGCAAGCAATCACGAAGCTGAAAGCTTTAAATAAATCACAATACGAACTTACTTTTTATTCTCGATATTTAAAACAATCACTTAATAGTCAAACAAATACAAATTTAATAGCAAGGTTAAGAATTGCAAAGCTTTTAACATAAATTAGCTTTACGTAAATTCATAAGAATTTAAGATGTGGTTTTTATTTACCATCGATTAAGTGTTACGAATAGCTCCATCCCATCTCATCCTTTGAGTGCAGTAACAACTCAACTGCGATCGCCAACCCGCCTGCCAAGCGTGGCGATATGGCAAAACCCCCCAATGAGCATACAACACTTGAACACACTCAAACCGGTCGTTGTGGCGATCTTTGGGGGAGGCATGTGTCCAGCAGTGGACTTCACTATTCAGCTGTAATGATGAAGTGTTGCAGTCGATAAAGTCTTTAACCATCACTACAATGAGGATGCGGCCGCCTATTATCACGATGTCGCCTTAGTAGCGTTTCGCGACACCCATGGTTGGAGTAGGCTATTTATTTTTATTCTATGCCAGGAACCACATGGGTATACAATGTATACTAAAAACCGGACAAGCGCGAGTAGAACTTGCAAGAATAGGGCTCCGTACGATGAATATGTTACCTACCATGTTTTGGTTATCTGACACAATTTTGATAAGAGATCAAGAATAGATTGAAGAGAAAGGACCACTTCCTGTCCATGCGTGGGTTTCATCAAAGGCAATCAAAGCATTATCAATAGGATAAGCAACAGCGTTCTTCCGTGTTCCAAAAACAACATACGCAGAGATCATCAATCCCTTTGCCAAACGTGGTGATTCTGGCAATAATGCTTATAACCAGTAATCGTAACGGTTATTTAGAGTCCATTGTTCAGTAGTGAAAGTTTGAGGGTTGAAACGATTATAATTAATTTTGATTGCAATTTACATTTGACTTTGATTTATTTTATTTTATTTGGATCTTTCATTTTTTTTTATTGGAACGCAATTACGCAGAACAGAATAGATTGATACGTACATCATATTTTGCGAGAAAGACCTCAACATTTGTATTTAATCTCGATTGTTTAAGTAGACTAACGACTGAAATTAATAATCGATCTAATCCAAAATCGTTGTATTTCGGATTACGGATATGTCTGTTTTTGTGTTAAATGTGAGCGATCGGAACACAACAACGGATGAAGTTCAAAATCTTAAATCTGAAGATTTTCAAGCGATCAATTTTATCCAAAATCTTTTAATTTAGAATTGAAGATTGTCTGTTTTTGTGTTAAGGTCACACTTATTATGTACAGATCAAGTTTAAAAATACATATCAAAAGAATTTGGATTTCGGCCGTTCAAAATTTGTAATGGAGATCGTCTGTTGACAACAGTTTGCAGTAGCGTACTCTGTTATTCTCTTTTCCCCAGGATGGACTACAACGTACCAGTAGTCGGAAAAGACCTACCTTCTCTGGTAGACCAACTTGAAAACATAGCGGCTCAGGTAACTGATTTGACTACCGCGGGAAGATTGGAAACTCTAGGTATGAACGATGTCTATAACTCCTGCTTACATGAATAATGGCTTCGAACAAAAAGAAACAGTGTGGCACCCGGCAAAGCATAGACCAGCGGTCTCCAGCCATGGATGTCGTAAAAGGCAACTAAAGCGACTATCACCAGTGCTAATAACAACGTATTGCAATCACTAATCCGCCTGGCAAGCGTGGTGTTAAGAAAAGAAAAAGAAACGGTTAACGTTTACACGCCGCTGTGTATTTATTTATCATATTAACATTGGTATATTGTACAAATTTATTGTGGGAGACTGGTGCCTAAACTAGTTTCAAGCCTGTATTTCAGGTCACCAGGCCTTCCACCCCGAAGTCAAATTACATAGTCCTTTCATAAATTGTGCCAAGCGAAAATTTTCCATTTTCTTGTTCTTCGTGTATCTGATTCTATAAAGTTGTTTTCTCTTGTGTGTTTGTTTGTGTGAAGTAAAAATTAAAAAGACTACTAGTTACTACTTTTATATTCACTAGTCATTTTAAAGTTGTTCCAACGATCTTTTTTCCAAAATACCGTTCCAGACGGGGCCCTAAATTATCTCATACTATTTTACAAGTACTTTGAGTTTACTTCGGCATTTCTTGTCAGAAGCGGTCAGTAGAGTATGTCGGTTTTATCTAGATTTATTGACGAATAAAAGTGTTTCTTGGATTCTACTCACTAAATAAACATAGATCGAATCTCTAGTCCGCATTAACAATATCCATAGCACACTCCATCTTCTCCCGTAGATATCTTAAAAGGCTACTAAGATACTCTATACCAGAGGGATGAGCAGCAGTATCTCTTCCATGGAACAGCAGTGTTCTGTGCTCACCAATCCGCATGCTAAGCGTGGTGAGTAGTGGCAAATTCCTCCCAAAATTACAACAGACCCCATGAAGTAAGTTGTCTATGGCTTGCTCAGCAGTAGACGTATTTTGGCTGATATGATGATGATGATCGAATAGATTGATGTCATTCTCTAGAAGTTGTAGTCTATTCTCACATCTTTTCCAGCAACAAGGACTCAGAGGCTGTACCTCACAAACATCAAACCTCTGGAACAGTTGCGAGCTGACGTGGTGTTCAAATTAACAGAACTCGAACTACAATTATCACCGTTCAGAAGAAAACTGAACATATCCCTCAGCCATATACATACAGCGCAGTTTTATATTGATAACCAGGGTGATGTCATTGCGCAAAAGGTAAGTTAGGAGAATATTTCAAAGACCGATTGTCACAATGATCATATATGAACACAACATTCACATAAGATATTAACCTGCCGTGTAGTGTTCGGATTAAGAATATAGCACCACTCCATCTCCTGCCATGGATGTTTGAAAAGCCGACTAAGGGCTTCTAAACCAGAGGCATGGGCAGCAGCGTCCATTCTGTAGAACAGCAACCATACTGCATTCACCAACCCGCCTGCCAAGCGTGGTGACCAGTGGCAAATTCCCCCCAAAATTACGACACAATTGTGGAAATCTATAGGGGAGGGCTTTGTTTAGCAGTGGACATTCTGTGGATGATATGATGATGATGATGATAACATAAGACCGTAATCATCTACCATATTATGCATACTACGAGTTATTGCTGAAAATCAGCGCCGCACCGCTAACTGCGCTGCGTCTTTAGGCTGAGCAATGTCTCTTTTTGATCGGTATTGCGACGCACACCAGTAACCATTAACTTTATTTCATAGTAGGTACATTAGTTGGATGGATTATTATACAGTTATTCTTCCAGCTATCTTCATATTGCACGGTTAGTTGTATGTTCTCAATATGTTTGTTTTTATTTGTTTGCTTTATCTACTCAATATATGCTTTCTGTAAGTGGTATGTGTTGCCCTATCTATCCAAATAAATTTATTTTCTTTCTTTCTTCTTTTTTTTCTTTCTATACACGGGAGGCCCGTGTATAGAAAGAAATGATTACTACAGGGAGCGATCATAGGGATATTGCCATAATCACCACGCTTGTATGTGGAGTTCATGTCTGTAAACGCACCCACAACACAGAAGAAACTCTAGCGTGGGTCAAAAATTTAAAAAAAGCTTTTCAGGCGGATTCAAGAACGCAGCATTTTTTTTTTTTAACGTTGCCCACACTAGGATTTCTCCTGTGTCGTGGGTGCGTTTACAGACATGAATTCCACATACAATACACCCAGACCCGGAACAACTACCTGCAGATTATACAAATATTTGTTCCGTGCGGGAATCGAACCCGCGACCCAGTGCACAGCAGCCGACTGTATCAGCTGCGTTTAAAAAAAAAAGATGTATAATGTGTAGTAATTGCGAAAACCACATTAAAGACATTACTATAGACTGGATTGTTTCAGAAAGTATCAATGTACATATCCCGGCTGATCTCTCACGCGGCGGGGTGGAGGACTCACGTGCTCATATCGACCGGCAAACACGCTGCCCGCTGCCGGCCTTTATACACGGTCTTTGCAGCCGCAAGGTCGTTGCTATGCGCGAAATATGTCGCGTCTTTGGTAAGAAAATAGCAGTATAAATCCTGTAAATAAACCAATCGTTTATATTTTACCTCATAGAAAAAATCATACGAGGCTAAAAATAGCACTTATATGAAGTGTTGTCAGTTGCTTAATCATTGTTACCTATATCCTCAAGGAGGTTAACACCATGATTTGTTGAAAGAACAACAATGGAGACCCAAGTAAATTTGTTCTCCCAATTATGTCAACTGCCCTGTTTAAAAGAAATTGTAGCTGTATGATAATTCAAATTTTTTACAGGTTACCTAAAGCTAAGAACTACCACAAACTCAGTTTAAAAGAGAGTTTAAGAAAAGGCTTACAGAAAAATGTTTCTATACTGTCACGAGTCTCAAGTAGATATAAGCTATTAAAATATATTTCATTTAATGTTATGCATATTAAAATAATATTGTTATTAATGTATCTATTTGATCATTTATTCGTTTTTGTTGTAATGTCAATACTTTTTAGTTTTTTAATAAATGATGTTGTACATGTAATAATGCGATTAAATAATAATGTTTTAATGATATTGCAATACAGGTGCTCTTTGAAACACGATAAAATATTTGCATGCCGATGTTACGGCGAAACGTGCAGCACAATGTATTTATAACACCGTTTTACCAAACCATGTTTAAGCAAATAAATCTTCTTATTCTATCATGATTGTTCTTACAACAAGTCATGATTTTAACCTCCTTTACTCCTTAAATTTAATCATATCAGCCAAATGACGTCCACAGAATCTGTCAGTAGTCGTGGTGACTACAGACACGCGGCTTGGCACGCGGGTTGATCAGCACAGTATGGCTCCAGATCGACAGAACGGACGCTGCTGCCTATCCCTCCGGCTTAGAGTCCCTTAATCGCCTTTTACCTTTTACAGAATAATCCTGAATTTAATATTGGTAAAGTAACTTTTATAAGTAGAAGAAGAAAGTATAGTTTTATAAGATAAATAATTTTTCAAATATATAAGTGACTAGCTGCCCGCCCCAGCTTCGCACAGGCGCCACTTACCGGGTCCAATTGTGAATCTAAACTATCCAGGGACCCACTCAAACATACACACAAAATTTATATAGCAATAGGAGGAGTTCAGTGACATACACACGTACAGAAGAATTATATATATGGAATTTTAAATTTAAATCAACCTTGATTTTTCATTCCCCCTGATAACAACGCATTTGTACTGCTTACTTATATGATGTACAACTACAAATATATGGTAGCGCAGAACTAAGCGTGAAGTCTTTATTTATTATACTAATACAAAAAATATACATTTTCAGCACGGCTGGTGGGTATGCGGGCTCTTCCTAGGGATTTCGTGGTGCGCCGCCCTAACTCCACTTTGCGTCAGACTTTGGCGCGCATACGGAAAGAAAATAAGGGCACACGAAGCTATGATGCTTGCTAACTTGGGTTCTGGGTGAGTACAAGCTTTAAACTAACCCATTTGATTCTAGATTTATTTTTTAAGAGTCTCGTGTTGCTATGTAGCACCTAAATTTTCCGTCTGGTAACTAGATTAAGAATATAGCGCCATTCCATCTCCACCCGTGGATGTCGTGAAAGGCGGCAAAGGAGCTCTTAACCATAGAGATGGGCAGCAGCGTACCTTCTCTGAAACAGTAGTCATACTGCGCTCACCCAGTCCACGCTGTCCGGTTATGGAATGCACTGCCTGTGTCAGTAAGACGTGCACAGTCACTAGCTATTTTTAAATTCTCGTAACTAACTACTCTGTTTAAATGTTTCCTGTATTTACTTTTATATAAATTTATTGAATTTACGTGCGATATACTCGTATATTTTTATATTGTATAAAGTTCAATATTTAGTTCTATCTTTTATTTTAATGTATATATTATTTTAGGAATACAGTATACCTATCTGTATTGTATTAGATTGCCTAGATACGGTATTTGATTTTATTAATATATATAGTATCAGTATATTTCCATATTTTTCATGTCCATCCAAGGTTGTCTGTATGAAATCGCTAATCGATCGATAAGACAGCCATTGTACAATTACTTTTAAAATTATTTAATTTCCTAAAAGTTTATATTCTACTGGTGTACAAAAAAGAATATTCTATACTATTCTAAAGGCCTTTTCATAGAATTCCACAATTGTGCCATCATTTCGGGGGGAATTTGTCAATACTCACAACGTTTGGCAGGCGGGTCAGTGAGTGCAGTGTGGCTACCGTTCCACAGAAGGGACGCTGCAGCCCATCCCTCTGGTTCAGAGTCACTTAGTCACCTTTTATGACATCCACGGCAATAGATGGAGTGGTGCTTTATACTTAATCCGGGCACCACATGGAATAAGATTAGAGCACAAACATATATAACCAACGGTAAATTAGTTTGAATCCAACTTTAAATTGAAACATCTTTTTCAGATTACAAGAAACTCCTACAACAGCTTTATGTGATGGCAGCAACTGGAACACGCCTGGGTTAGCTTTGAACTTAGTACCCACATGTTACATATATACCTAACTAAACTTAGTGGTGTTTTACTTTCCTAGACAAAATAATTCAACTAAATAGCAGTGGAAGCCAAAATGACCAATACTAAATTCATATTTTCTCGTTTAAAAGAACAGTATACAGCTAATATTTTTTTGGAACCATCAAGTGATTTTGAGTTTTTCTTCAGCATTACGTCTAAATTTAGACGAAGAGATTGGGTTACTGTAGCTCTGGGATATTCCAGTACTCAATATACACTTCTTAGCAACCCACATCCAGCAGCCAGCTTACCTCGTAACTACAGCTCAATAATTTTTCACAACAATGAAAAAACTTTAAACTGATTCAAAAATCTTTAATTTTTTCAGCCCTCCAGCTCCTCCACCAAGAAGTGACAGCTGGTAAGGCATGGGCCTTCAGGCAGACATATCGTTTTATTTAAATCAAATTAAAAGGTTCGTACGGCACAAATCGGTTCAGCGGGTTCGATCCCTGTACAGAACAAATATTTGTATAATCTACAGATAGTTGTTTCGGGTCTGGGTGTTTGTGCATGTAAAATTTATGTCTGTAAACCCAGGTCACAGGAAAATACAAGAGTAGCTGCCCCACTTTAAAAAAAAAAGAGAATATTCTGTTAATGGATTCGTTCGGCAACTTCATTGTGATTGAGAGAGAAGATGATAATGATTTAAGTATATTTGCTTAATATGATTGTTACTGTACCCACCTCTTGGAAATCCAAGAGTAGGGCAATGTTTTTTATAATAAAAAAAGAAAGGGAATATTCTGTCGATGGATTCGTTCATCAACTTAATTATGATTGTGAGAGAAGATGATAATATTTTGTTTCATAATCATAATAGTTTATTGCGAATATAGGTAATACGTTGATGTTACAGATTTTATACATTTGTGCAGCTATATTCTGCCATTTGGCATCATATCTTAAGTCAAATTATTATTTTAATCATATCAAATAACTACAACTATTATATTTTAAGGACGATAAAACAACGAAGAAAATGTTATTTGTTGTACAAAATGTCAGTATGATATAAAATTAAAAAGGTACATGTCACATAATACAAGGGTAACACATAGAAATATTATAATTCAAATTACATTAATAGTATAAAATAAGAACGTAGGTAACGTATCTTTAATTTAGATAATCGTTAATAGTATAATAACATTTAGCAATTAGCAATTCGTTTAAATGTTTTTTAAATAAATCTATTTTGTTTATGTCTGTGATACGTTTAGGTAATTTATTGTATATTTTGGGAGCCATACCTAAAATGTTTTTCGAGAAAATAACATTTTTGTGTGGTCTTGTGCATATTTTATTTTTGTGACGTGAGCTCACTGGGTGGTTATATAAATGTAAATTCACTTTTACATAGTTGGCTACCTCATATATGTAAAGACACGGAAGGGTAAGTATCTGAAGATTTTTAAAATGTGGCTTACAGCTGTTCTGTGCTCTGTATGTTGTAATTTTGTAAAATCGGTCTCATTAATAATTTTGTCACCGTATCGAACAACGGGTTTTTAGTATTTGTTTTTTGTTCAAATAAAATGTAGTTCGTTTTTTCTAGGTTTCATTTTAAGTTATTTTCTGTTAGCCATGAGATTATGTTATTAGGGTTGTCGTTAATTTCTTCCCCGAAAGTTGCACCATTTTTACTACTGAATAGTATTGTGCTGTCGTCCGCAAACAAGATCATCGGATTATTAACAATTTTTGGCATGGCATTAGTGTATATGTTGAATAATAATGGGGCAAGAACACTGCCATGTGGTACGCCAGATAAACATTTGCGACGTGTAGAAGTATAGGTAATTTCTGTTTTTGCATAGGGACAGATTTTACTGATGCATGTAAATTGTTCTCGATTACTGAGATATGATTTAATAAGTTCAAGGACATTGCCTCTAATTCCATATTTTTCCAATTTGTTTAGGAGTATGATATGGCTAACGTGGTCAAAGGCCTTTGACATATCCATAAACAATGCAACAACAGGGGTACTTTTGTCCATGTTAGTCAAAACGTGCTCGACAAGCGAATATATTGCAGAATTAATGCTTTTATTTTTCCGAAAACCATATTGTTCACCAGTTAAAATTTTGTTAGTTTCTAGAAAGGAATATATACTTTTATGTACAATTTTTTCGGTTATTTTAGAGAAGACCGGAATAAGTGCAATAGGTATGTAGTTGTTAGGATCTTGCCTTTTACCTTTTTTATACATGGGTTTGATTACAGAAATTTTCAGTTTTTCTGGAAATATACCTTTCTCAATGCACTTATTGATAATGTGACTGAGTACTGGCGCAATAATGGGAGAAGTAGCTTTAATTACCTTAGTGGTTATGTCGTCATATCCAGCGCTATTTGTATTTTTAAAGGAATTCATTACTTTAATAATGTGAAAAGGCACTGTGGGTATCATAAATATTGAATTAGAATGAGAGTGAACTGTCAGGTTATTGTTATGGTTAATGTCACTTTGAGATTGAATTTGATTTATTAAATATTCATTAAATCATGTTGTCGATCACATGATTTAAGTTTGCTTAATATATATGATTGTTACGTTTGTCAACAATGTGCTCATAAAATATTGTAATATTTATTATGATTCAAAAAGGGTAACCATGGAGTTTCATGCCCGTTCTTCTCCATAGGAAATCCACATCTTGGAACGCGGCAATTAAAGTCTTGACGATTCACAAGTGCCTGTATATGGTTTACATGAATAAAAATATTTTTATCTTTATCTTTGGCTAACGAAACAAATTAAACGGAATTCTACGATTTTTGGCGCCGATGACAATCGGACTAGCTGTAAGCGTGTAGCTGTTTCTGTTGTTCTATAGATCTCAAAAGAATGTCAAATTATTTTAGATCAATTAAATAGAACTCTGTATTAATATTAAAAAAGATAAAATGAATAGCTAAGCATATCTTGGCATGGAAACTCTAGGTGTGCTAATCTAACTCAAAGGTGAGACGTATTTTTTACAGCAACGATTCTGTTCGTCATGGGCTTACTGTCATGTGGCATTATCGCAGGAATCGTTGTTGAACTCGGAATGCATTCAGAATATTTTGATAATACATGATTAAAATACGTCTCGATATTAGCATAAGATAATTATGTTACACTAGCTGGGACCCACGGTTTCATCCGCGCTTAGTTTAAAAGAAATAGACACTTGACATAGAATATATATATTGGATTTCAAGGTGATTTTTTATTTTTCTAAAATAAAAGTAACCTAACTTATTCCTTATAACATCAGCTGCCAGTGAAAATTCCGTCCAAATCAGTCCAGCCGTTTAGGAGATTACCCGGAACAAACAGACAGACAGACAGACAAAAAAATTAAAAAGGTTTTTTTTTGTTATAGGTACCGTATAAACTTTTATATGCATTTAGTAAAACGCTGTTTTGCGCTTTGACATTACAAACAGACACTCAATTTATTTGTATAGATTAGAATTAGATTATATAGGACCAAAACATTAACTTTACCATTCACTTGTAATTCTAGTACCTGCAAGTATTCAGTATTTTAATAAAACTATTAAAATATCGCAAACTTTTTTCTTTGTTGCCACTTCCCAAACAAAAATATTATAATTTCACCATAATGAGAATTATTTTAACAAATGTATGTAGGTATGTGGTCACCCAGGGTAACACTGCCTTATGGTAACAATCTTTATCCAGTAAGAAGGCGTTAGGCTATAACTTCTTATTAAGAGGCACCTGTCCAGCCGTTGTCTGGGATTCACTGTGGCTGAAAATATCAGTGTTGATTGTTGAGTGTTGGTTTTGTTCTAAGATTGTGTTTTATACATACATACAAAACATGTTTTACGCTGTAGTCTATTAGATCCTCAATAACAACTAGCCCATCAAACTAAGTGGCCGGTTAAGACCTTTTTTCCTTTTTCTTTTTTTATTGGTGCCCAGTGGAAATTCTTCATGAACTTCCTTCGCCCCGGGGAAGGGCGAAGGGGTATGCTGGACTCCTACCGGCTAAAACCACTGGGGTGGTCATCTTCGGCACCTAAGGGAGGCTCCAGTTCCTCGTATGATCACACTGGAGCCGGCCGGTTAAGACCTGCTGGATTCAGCCCAATGTGCAAGCGAATACCGCACCCCCAGAGAGTTCGCACGGAGTTCCTTCATCCTACCCGGATGAAGGAACTCCGTGCGATTTTAGACGGTAAGAGTCCGGCAGTATATGTGTCAGTATTAAGTGTATAGTCTATGAGTATAAGCCACGTCTTCACACGTCTTCGCGTTTCCCCACTGGAGGAACTCTTTGATGATTTCCCAACGTTCACAAAGGTCCTTAGTAACGGCTTCCCTTCTGTAAAGGTGGTTTGCCAATTTTACAAGATCTTTGTTCGATCTAAATTTGATCAGAGAAATTGGATGATTGTATCAAATTTTTACTATCGTTTTTATTTGATCAATGATTTTGACATTTCAAAATGTTTAATCAGTCACAGCTAAAATGGTATGACAGTAACATTTGATGAGTATAAAAGCAACCAAACCCTTTATTAGAAAAATTCTATAATGCCATAGTTGGAATTGAATAATATACTTGTCGAATATCACATCTTGGACAAAGGCAATAGTCAAAAAAATGTTTTCAAATCTTAGACATAAAAATTGGATGAGTGGTATACCATCCCGTGTCGTCAATTACTTAAAACAATATTAATAATAAAATTGTGGGTAGTTTTTGTATTTAAATACTGATACAAATAGGTTATAGTTTACAAATCTATCGGCAAACCAATTTTTCAAGCAATTTAATACCGGAAAAATATTTCAAACAACATTCGCACACATACCTATAAATTTTATTTAGTTACGATTTATTTTGCTTCCGTTGTTTTAGCGGAACGACTGAAAAGTATCGTATCACTAATGGTCCTTTTGTACTAGAAAGTCTTTTCTATATTTAAATGTGGTTTGGAGAAATATTACAATTGTATTTCTTCAAGAAGTTCTTTTATAATACGCCCTTCACAGTAATAGTGTGAAGTTCCATAAGTGTAAGTTCATTAGGTCAGAATACCACCACCCCATTTCCTCCCGTGGGTTTCGTAAAAATCGACTAAGGGATTACCCGGAGGATGGGCAGCAGCGTCCTTCGAGTACATTAACAACTCAACTGCGATCGCCAACCCGTCTGCCAAGCGTGGCGCCCCCCAATGAGCCCACAACACACCCATATCGGTCCTTGTGGTGATCTTTGGGGGAGGCCTGTGGCCCACCAAAATCAGACAGTAATATATTATAATACATTTTATTTATTTTCTCCCTCAAGTTACAGGTTTCATCTTAGACCATTTAACCTGGTCTAAGTTTCTAGTTAAGGTCTGGTTTCATGCATCGGTTACGTTTACAAATAGGTTAAAGATAGGAGACAAGAGCCCATACCAAGTAAAAAGCTGTACTATAGGTTTCTTTATCTCGAATACATGAAGGAAATAGCTGCTAAGGATCAAGATTACAGTAGCAGGGAGCGTTATACATAATATCCCACTACTGTCCCACTGCTGGGCACGAACCTCTCTCTTCTTACGATGAGATAGGTTAGACTTTAGTCTAGCACGCAGGTCTAGTGTGGGTTGGCGGACTCCACACATCATTAGGAACATTTGGGAGCCCTCTCAGGTGTGCAGGTTTCCTCACGATGTTTTCCTTCACCGTCAACGCAAATGATTATCAAATGCGGATCCGAAAGGTCAGAGGTGCGGGCCGGGATCGAACTCAAACCCTCCCGTATGGAAGGCAAGCTTTCACCCTCGAGGCTATCACTGCTTATAGTGAGCGTTATAAGCTAGATATAATTATAATAAAAGCAGCTATTTTTCCATCTTCATATTAACAGTTCTAGCTCTACAAGTTGGTCGCCGCAATATTTCTCATCATCATTTCAGCCGAAAAACGTCCACTGCTGGACCAAAGTCTCCCCCAAAGATTGCCACAACGACCGGTATGGGTTTGTGTTGTGTGCTCATTGGGGGATATTTCCATAATCACCACGCTTGGCAGACAGACTGCCTGCTGCCCATCCTCTGGCTATCCCATATTCGCTTTTTACGAAACCCACGGGATGAGATCGGTTGGTGGTATACTTAGCCGGCACCACACGGCCAAAATAAACATACATACATATATAAAACATGTAAATGATGCGGAACCCTCCCAGGGCGCGAGTTCTACTTGTAATTGACCGTCTTTTATTTAATTTAGAACAACTAGTTAGAAGTGTCTCAACCCTCGTAGTAACAACATAAGTCCATATTTTACAGTACATAGACAAGAAACCGTTCGTTTTACTGCCAATCCTAGATTGACATGATCTACATATTCAGCGAAATATCGTCTCATTAAATAGTGAACGTTGAATAGATTGGCATATACTAATGACGTGTGACCTAAATGCCTGATTTACATGCATTTTATAGCTCAATTTAAATTGGCGTCAATACTCCAACTTAATTAAGAAGTACTAGAACTATTACTGATACAAATATTCAAATTATAGAACCTGCAGTTCATTCTACAGCTCCAGTCGGATTAGTTTGTTGTTGAAGTGAAAACTTCTTTTTAGCGCGGTACGCATATTTTTAGATGAGATAAAATCTCTGGACCTGCGACACCGTTGCGGGACGCTAGACGTTTAGTTTGGCGTTTCGCCGTCGGGATCGCATTAACCCTAGTACCCATCTAAAAAATGTCTAACGCGCCAAAATAAGTTTTCACTTCTGTCGGCACTCCCGGATTGCAATTTATTTTTACTTCAATTACTTTCTCGTAGGAGCTATGGCAGCAGCCTGTTCGTTTGTATTTATTGCGTACCTACATTTAAATATTTCGTTTATTTTTATCTGTTAATAGCCCTTTCGTTGTTAGGTATTTTTCTGCGTTACGTATGCGTCGCAATTTATTTGTCATTGTACTTATTTTGTAGAAATAATATATTATCGGGGACAAGGAATAGCCATCGTTACATCCAAAAAATTACGTTACGCATTGACTGAGAACTAATAACAGCGACCGATGGCGAAGTGGATAAACAATTTCTTCGCTAGGTATATGTTCCGGGTTCGATCGCCGCCTGAATCAATATGATAATAATAATTTGTTGTTGTTGTGTTGTTAATTGTATGGTTATTGTTTTTCAAAACCTTTCTCTCTTGTTGTATTAATCAGACAAAACTAGGAAAAATCACTTGTTAAATCATGCGAATCTCTCGGGACATCAGTGTTTCAGGAAGAATTTGTGCCACACTGTGGTGGTTTTAGGCTTTTAGCCAGTAATCGTACATTCCCGCAGCGAGGAAAGTCAATGAGGATTTCCCTTGGTTGCAACTTACTGATGAATGTGAATCCAGTTCCATAAATTCAAGTTGTATCCCCAGGCGTAAAAAGACGACTTTCTTCTTTAAACTTGAAACTTGATGTGGTTTCATTTACCAATAGGGCTTAAAACATTGTAAAACTCTTGTCACAGGTAGTTCGGCACCAATGGGCGACTCTAGGGTGGCATGCCCCTTCGCCCTTCGCCCTTCGCAAAGGCACTGTAGCTAGTGAAATTACTGGTTGTAATATTAGGAAACTAAAAAACAAATGTCTAGAGGTAACAAGCGCAGTGTGGTGCCGCGCAGGGCAAATTTTCTGGGTAGCATTACTATTGTCATGAGCAGGCGCGACGCTTACCATCAGGCAAATGACTTGCTCATCTCGTACCTGAATAATACTTATTAAAAAAGCTAACTCTAGCATGGAACATAAACATTTAAATATTCTGTAATATAAAGGTTATTAAAGTACTTAATTTGAAATGAGAATTAACAAACAAAACTAACAGGATATCTGTAAAATAAGCGACTCGGTGACAACATAAACATCTAACGGAAATAGGAAGACATAAACATCCCAAAGGTATAACCGCCTTAAAAGTACATTGTTGGCCGATAACAGAACAGTCTAAATATACAGCTTCACTTAATTAAGGTTTTTAATAAATCACAAGGTCAGCACAACCTTCCGAAAACATTTTTAATGGTATTAATAGCTTAATCCGGACTGGTTTACCAAACAGATTCTTTAAATGGATATTGCCCTGTCAAGTTTGATTATCACTTGACTAGTTTCATGTAATACCTTATGTACAAATTGATTGTACTTTTTTATCGTGGGCAAATCCTCATGGACTTCCTCTGACTTAGTAGTGGCAAAGGGGCATGCCACTCACTTGCCGGCTAACCCCCCCCTGGTGGTCTTGTAGGCATTGGACCATCTCTCCTGCAGGTATCAGCTCGTCACTTGCTAGCCCCATCTCTGTCCGACCCGGCCGGCAGGAATTCGGTCAGTGCGCCAACGCTCGGTGCGTTTTCTGTAAATCAGAGGTAGTCTCCTCCCGTCCCTCTGTCACCCTCTCTGCATGATGCACGCAGTGCGCACCTCCCGGAGTCGCCCGGGCTGCCTGAGGTTTGGGCGAGTAATCGAATCAGATGTAGCGCTGATCTGTCAGCAAATTAATTAATTGTACCTGAGGACCAATCAGCATTGGTGATTGTTTTTTGTTTTATTTGTCACTAATAAGTCATACCGTCGTAGGTACTATGACAGTCAATATTTAGACCGAAGTTTTTTTATGTAACCTAAAAATCTGTCCTGAAATATTAATCCTATAAGAGAAAAGTTAATCCTTTCCCACGATTTATGGCCTGGATTTGCCCCAAACAACCATTCATCATTCACATATAAATCACATTCGAAACCGTTCCACGTCTACCTAAAAACAGACGACATATTCGAGGGATAATAAAAAATAAAAACCTCCATGAGGAATCGCCAAGTCTCAAGCGTACTCCCGGTATTTGTTTACGCGCAATATGTATCAGATTGATTACAGGTATAAATTAACTACCATACATCAAACAGTATCCGTAGTACCAAAAGGTACAAGTAAATCATGAGGGTTGGAGCATTTTCGTGTCACGCTCAATGAACTGTGGAATCACCAGTGAACACAGCGTTGTTTTGTAACTGGAAAATTATGGAGATAACATGTAATTTCTACTGATTTGGGAATACAAAATAAATTAACGTGCCTGAAGAAAATAACAAAATGGGAGAGTTTGGGGTAAAGAAGAACAACATAGAATACATCGAAGTAAAGCTTTTTCACCAATACACCTCTGTTCTCTGCCCAAAGGTTACCTTAACTAATGCACGTGTCTAAACAAGATAACTAAATGGGATAGTTTGATAAAGAAGAATATCATACAACAAAGAATATGTCTAAGTATAATTTTATCTACCTATACACCTCTGACCAAGAGGTACCTTTAGGTTGCCTTTGGGGAGATCCAAGGAACCTGAAAGTCATCTAAGACATTATATAATGTTTTATAACGATGCTATTACCACCAATTCTCTTGTATCATGGGCATAGTTTACAAACAAAAATTCCACATGCACAAATACCCAGACCCGAAACAACTGTCCGTAGCTGATACACGTATATGTTCCGTCCGGGGATCGAACCCGTGACACGTACCGCAGAAAGCCAATCGCTTTGACATTGCACAAAACGTGTCTGAAAAAATATACAGCTGTCATATTACAACAACTTTATTCTTTGATTTAAAAAAAGAGCTTGAATTTCAATGGTCGTACTACGTCTCGAACTTTTGACAGAGTCGCACTTCGTTAAGCTAGAAACTATTTTTTCACGCCCGTGATCACGACATAGAAATTGTGTATTTTTATTTCATACTTAAATCATAAACCTAGCAATAAAATTATTTATTATTATGTTATATTTATTAACGCAAATAAAATACGTTTCATCATAAACAACACAGGAGATCATAATAATACATTACTATCATAAATAACAGCGACAGAGCATTTCGGGTTGAGAGCATTCACAAAACAAATACAATTTTGTTGAATAGAATCAGTCTGATAACTTTATGTTTGACTCGAACACACTTTGTAGAACAATATCCGAACAACACTGAAGACAAATAACACGTTTGTTAATTATAACTGGTGGATGTAAGTACTAAAATATAGAGTAAATGATAACACAATAAATGCTTCCAAGCAAATGTGGACTAAAATGTAAATCTAGGCCGGAAATTGGTGTTTATTATCTTCGAATTCATTACGTTTTTACTGGTGTGGCCGGTATTATAGTAAATTTTTACATAGCCATAAATAAACAGTCTTTATACAAAGCGTGTTTATACCTTATAAAATATTTTAAGTCCTTATCGACCGGCTACCGACTTTCTAAATTCAAGTTATCTATTTAATTTAAAATAAAACAAGGAACAGTATAAGCATAACCTCATCATTATCATTATCATATCAGTCATAAGCGTCCACTGCTGAACAAAGGCCTCTCCCATAGATTTTCACAATTGTGTCATCATTTTGGAGGGATTTGCCAGTACCCTCCACGCTTGGCAGGCGGGTTGGCGAGCGCAGTATGGCTGCTGATTCGAAGAAGGGACATTGCTGCCTATCCCTCTGGTTTAAAGTCCATTGGTCACCTTTTACGACATCCACGGGAGGAGATCGAGTGGTGCTATACTCTTAATCCGGATACCAGACGGACTAGTAAATATACATACTATAGGGTATTCTGTGGTGTACCTAGAACGCCTATAATTAATTTCTATGGACTGCACACGTCTACATCCTTTAGCTTGACGAGCTAAAAGTCGCATGCGGCAGCAATAATTCAATTTATAAACTACCAGAGCAAATAAAAAATCTCAATAGCAATCATAAACCCACCTATTACAAGCAAAACCCAATCAACTAAAACCAGATCACGTAAGGATTAAAATCGACATGCAAATATCTACAATTAGGTGCGTTTGCGCAAGCGGTCGGATGTAATGATCCATCGAGCCACTGTCGACCGCTTAACATTTCGTTTGGCCTTAAGCGTTGCGACATAATGTAGGATAGAGATCACATCTGAACGCATTGTTGGCAAGATACAGAACGATTGGGTTCGGATTATAGATCAGAAGGTCGCATTGTGTGTTTAGGGACGGAAATATATTAGAAAGCGTTATTCGTTTGTATTGACCGTCAAAGGGATGTAGCAAACAGTTAAATACATAACGATGTGAGCTAATACATATGTTGGATACCTAATCGGTATAAGACGTAATGAACTTAAGTAGCCGATCAAAATTTCTCCATACTGTTCAATACGCCTTGACAACTCGACTCAAGATAAGATTTTTTGAAGACTCGCTTATTAAGCACGTAGCAAGTAACATGTGAGTCTACAAAATGTTCTGTTGTTCTTCGATCGGATAAGAATGCAATTGATACTTTTAATGGTTCTCTGGGATCGGATCTATAATTACTAGTAATGAATTCAATATCCCACGGTATTGAATTAAGTCAAAATAATTATAGATCATCAGCAATCCGCAAACTATGCCACTAAATTAAAATAATACTACGCTGCATTGTAATTAGAGGATGAAAGGCAGAAGGTGTAATTTCCGTTTTTTTTTTATATACAGAATCCATTAATCACCTGATACAAAAAACCTTATCATTTGTAGCTTCCATTTCATAGAATAGTCCTACACTCCCGTAAATAATACGGAACTTTTTTTTTGATAACAAGAGCATCAAGAGACAAGAGTGACTGTATTTTTACAGTGCAACATTTTAGATAAGAAACCGTAAGGATCTTTGCGTATTGGCCCATGCCCCTACGTAACTTCAAAACCCTGGATGACTAAAGAGAGACACTATACCACTGCTACAGGTCCTTCCGTCAAAAGTGCTTTAATTCTGTCAGTCTGTTTATGGGTAGCCTATGTGGCCTATATTCAACAGTAAACGACTATAAGCTGACATTAATGATATGATTTATAATGTCATGTCAATTTTAGCTATAGGGGCATGTCTGTTAGTTGCTAAATCATAATAAACAATCCGTTGACGTATCTCATGGCCGCTTACACGTATGATAATTTAGTAGATACTAATCTAAGATAGCGACTCTATCCGATATTTTTAATAATATTGCACTTCACGACTTATTTAATGATGTTATAATAACTTGGTAGCACGTCATTAACATAAAAAAGCTGTATATCATTTTAAAAATAATGCTACTATAATTTACTTAATTTTATTGTCTTGTAAGAAACAAGACACTAAAATCTTTCTGACCCAAATTATTGAGGTCCGGATTAAGAATATAGCACCACTCTATGGAAGAGTACCGTGGATGTCGTAAAAGGTGATGAAAGAACTCTAAGTCAGAGGGATGGGCAGCAGAGTCCCTTCTGTGGAACAATAGCCATATTGCGCTCAAAATGACGACACAATTGTGGAAATGTACAAGTAGGGAGGAGGCCTTTATTTAGCAGTGCAGTGGTTGATATGATGATATTTTATTTAGTTTCATGAAATAAACTTCACCGTTTTTCGATTCGCCGCATGTTGGAAATGGGCCTAAAATGTAAATCACCTCCTGCCACATAAACTAGTATAAAAGATAATACGCTAGCATAGCAACTGAATAATACTTGAAGGTTGAAAGCACCAGCAACATATTTAAGTTCAACAACAGCTAAATTAGGTGCCAACGCCTACAATAACTACAATCAGATGCGAGCCATATTTAGAATAAAAATAATACCCGTTTTTCCTTAAATGTCACGTAGAATCCAAAATGAATTTCTTCTGACGTCGGTCTTTACATGTCACATAGTCGGTAGGTACTGACATTTTTACAAAAAATATGGCTCAGGTTGTTTTAAAATTGTGCCAATTTCGACTTTGCTTTGAATGTAATATTAAATAAAATATTAAGTATAAAATATTTAAACTATATTATACTATCAGCTTTATTAATGTTATTTATAGATACATCGGCAGTGGGAAGGCTTAGGCCGAAACCACTGGCTAGAGGGGGTGACCACTTTACAATCATCCCCTCCATGATGTGCCTAAAGGAATGGCACCAATGGGTGGCTCTAGTGTGATCTTACGAGGACCTGGAGCCCCCCTTCTGTGTCGAAGATGACCACTCCAGTGGTTTTAGCTGGTAGGAATCCAGCATGCCCCTTCGCCCTACCCCTGGGCGGAGGAAGTTAATAATGAATTTCCACTGGAGACAAATAAAAAACAAGTCGAAACCACTTTGTATACGATATTATGCAGTAAGTATTCGTACGATTGTTGACGTGCGTACGAACTAAGCTCGCAAACTGTTTTCGTATTAGTCCATCGCGTGAATATATTTTCCGATCTGCGTTGCATTTAGTCGGTGACGGGGCGTCGTGGAATTAAATCCTCATCATTATCATATCAGTCAAAGGATGTCCGTCCACAGCTGAACATAGACTTCCCTAAAGAGTTTCATAGTTGTGTTGTAATCGTGGGGACAGTTGGCCACCACGTTTGGCAGGTGTGTTGGTGAGCGCAGTATGGCCACTGTTCCACAGATGGAACACCCCTGACTAGTTATCTGGTTCAGACTCCCTTGGTCGCCACAACGGTTTTACCACATTCGCGGGAGGTATGTAGTAGTAGTGCTAGATTAACTTAAATATCTTAACATTTTGAAAATTTCCCTGTTTTGGTTAAAATCCAAGCTTAAATTTCTGTACAACTCATAAAACGGATGGGATCACGTGGGATCACGTACACATATGACAATTTCATAATAAATTTTGGATTCAATGTGCGAACCCATAGGACTTTGTGAATTGAGAATTAGCACAAGTCGTCGCAAGTATTTGCACGACTCAAAGTCGTACGTAAACGCATTCAAAGTACGCCTGGCTTGAACGGTACGGTAACGGTAAAGCGGTAAAATGGGACTCCCCGGAAATAAAATATGAAGCGTTTTTCGATAAAAAATCTGATTTTAGGTCGAATCAAACGTAACTAATTTCCTATTTATTGTATATTTGTGAAACCAAGATTAAAACGAGAATATCCGTATTAAGGATATCTGGAAGAGAACCAACACTGAAACCGAATTAGCAAGCTGAAATGGCAATGGGCTGGTCACATTTTTCGAAGAACCGATGGCTGATGGAGCAGACGAGGCCTACAGTGGTGACCGCGTATGGGTAAACATAGTGTGGGATGCCCACTGGTGAGATGGACGGATGACCTGAAGAAGTTGCTGAGTTCGGCTGGATGCTGAATGCTGATAACCGGGTGTAGTGGCCGCACTCTGAGAGAGGCCTATGATGAAGGTCTAATGCTGAACATCATCATCATCATAATATCAGCCATTTATGCGGGTTGGCGAACACGATATGGCTACTGTTCCACGGAAAGGACGCTGCTGCCCGTCCCTTGAGAGTCCCATTGTCGCCTCTTACGACATCCAACGGGAGGAGATGGAGTGGTGCTATATTCTTAATCTGGACACGACCATGAGTCTCCCAAAAACCACTTGTACAGTCTTAGGGAAAATTACTATAATCACCGCGATTGACAGGCGGATTGGTAATCCCAGTATGTGGTTGTTAGCACAAGGGAGAAAGCTGCTGCCCACCCTCTTGAAATGAACCTCTTGATCGCCTTTTACGAGAGGTTTGCACTTTGTCGGGAACTACTCGGAATTTTCATTTAATAAAAACAATTCACTGTTCAATATAAACATTAAGTACCTAACTCTTGACTTTTCTTAAGAGCCTAATAGGACTTCATGAAATAAAAAAATTGGAGTTTGAATTACCTACAGAAGTTGCTTTCGGTGAAATTGCCAACATAACCTCAATTTTACCTCAACGTCATATTAGATCTTTTGACTCTACAAACAAAAAGTTCAACATTTTGCAATAGGCTGTATGAACATCTCGCCTTGGCACAGAATTTGTACAATAGTTAATTACGAGTATAGACCGCACATGAACATTGTTATTATAATCATATGCACCTATTTTGTGCTAATCATTTTCTTTGTTGGACTCTAGGCGAGTATCGTGTTTTTGATACACGCAAGTTTATAACGATCAATACAAATTATTGTTTATTAATCAAGCAGTTGTCGACAAAGATATTTATTGTAATATTAATGGTGTTCCTACTCTAGATCCCTCTATAGTTAGCGATAAATGTTAAATTATTTATTAGTCTCTTATGTGTATCCAGCTAGATAGGTACCACCCCAGTGCTATATATTCGCCGCTAAGGATTGTTGTGATTGATGTATAAATTTAAGTAATTACTGCGCACCTGTTTGAAGGTCACAGGATCTAGTGAAATCACTGGGCATGAGAGACTAAATAACTTCACGTGTCAAAGTGACGAGCGCAGTGTGATGCGACGTAGGACTCGTCCTGGGTAGAATTACTTAATGGCAGGCATGATGCTTACCACCGGTTGAATGGCTTGTTCGTCTCGTCACCAAGTACCTAACATTAAAGAAAATGTCGGGACAAGTTATTTATTTTAGGCCCAGTAATTTCACTAGTTACAGTGCCCTGCTAACAGGAACAGTAATGTCTAAAGCACTTCGGCTTCGTGGGAAATATCTGGCACTGCGGTGGTACCTACTGTTCTTTTTATTGGTCTCCAGTGGAAATTCTAAATGAACTTACTTCGCCCCGGGACAGGGCGAAGGGATATGCCACACTTCTACCAGCTAAAACCACTGGAGCGGTCGTCTTCGGCACCGGCTCCAGTTCCTCGTAAGATTACACTAGAGACGGCGGTACCTACTTATCCGGCCTCCTGCAATAAGAGATCTACCACCAGTAATAATGAAGATTTATTTTCTCAATATAATAATACACAATATAATGTTTTTATTTTTTCATTACATGATATAATTAGGAAAATGTGGGACACTGGCGCCCAAACTAGAATATAGGCCTTTATTTCAGGACACCAATAACGTTTTCCACGATACCACTTAATGCTATGTCTTCTTCTTCCTAACCCAAGTTTGTCGTAAATCCGAAAAATGCCGGGCTCCTACCGGTTTAAACCACTAGAGTCATCATCTTCGGCACCGAAGGGGAGCTCCAGGTACTTATATTATCACACAAGAGCCACCTACTGGTGCCATGCTTATTGGCACATCTCGGAGGGAGTGACAGTAAAGATAGAGCTGGTATATCTGATAGAGAAAGTAGAGCCTTAGTGCTCGTATACTGCTGTAGAAATCCGTACGATATATATTCTTACGAAAGCTGTAAATTTTATAATCATTTGGAATGTGCGCTCACTGCGTCATAATAATCACTACACATTTGTTTTTTGTATTTTTCTGCAAAAAGTACCTACTTTATTCTAACCTCAGTGCATGCCGTAGAAATTTGCGACATTTTCTTTACACGAAATCCGTAAGGAATATAAAAGCACTATTTAAGTAGAAGAATTTTTCACAGACAGCTGTTCCGTGGATAGAAATCTCTAGAAATTTATATTGGATCAAAAACAATTGACACGAATAACATTTACTATCTACTCCTTAAAAATAGAGAACTATACCCACATAAAATTCTAGTACAAATATATTGTATAACAAGACAAGATCAATGACCAGCTGTGAATTAATACAAAACAACAATAAAGATGCTTCAAAGACCTTGAACTAATGCCTTATTGACGCACTCGAGAGTGAGCTCAATAACAGTGACGGCCAGACTCGTCTGCCGTGCCAAACATAGAGTATAAATATGGCGTATTATAGATATGGTATATTTTAAGCTTAATATCCTTTCCCTTTTGTTCATACAAATAAAAAGATAAAACGTTGTATAAACCTATCTTACTTAGAATATCAATACCAAACGTTGCATACAAAACATATAAAAAAATAGAATTTGCACATATGCAAAACTATTGGATTAAGGTCAAAGTACTATTAGAATCTGTCCAGTCATTTCAGAACATAACATAAGAAAAAAACACAAACTCGACTCTCTATATAATATTCAATTACCGCAACTGCCAGACTAGATACCATACCAGGCAAACACAGACTGCTAAGAGTTTACTGTGGTTTATTGTAGATGTCCAAAACGATATGGCTTGTTACGACACTGCCTTGAAGAGTTCTAGTAACCTATAACATACCAAAAATTCACATGGTTTAAAAGAAAAATGCATCTATGTAGGTACGTACAGTCAGTTGTAAAAATAAATGATGAACTGTCAAACTTTCAAGTAGCTAGACTATTTTATACAACCTGATGACGAGACCAATGATTCTTTCGCCTGATGGTAACGGCTGTCCATAACAATTATAATGCTACCTGGGACTAGTCCTGGAGACATTCGTTATTTAGTCTCGCCCAGTAATTTCACTAGTTACAGTGCATTCCATACGGGTACACAGTAATATGTAAAGTTTAAACACTGTACTGCTTAGCAGCAGAATATCTGTTCTGGCACTACCTAGGTAGCTAGCTACCTAGTCGCACTCTTGCAATAAGAGACCTATCACCGGTATACACTAGTCTACTGGAAGCCTCTTATTGCAAAACACTATTCAAACATGATTTATCAGTTCTACATTAATTGACTGTTGATTATTTACTTTTGATGTTGGCTGCACCTACCCACCTACATACTTACTATAAAGACATTGCTGACATTAATTAATCTATAAATACAGCGATCTAAAAATAATAAACTGAACTCCTTTCGTTACCGGTTTTCCAATCGTCTACAGACTGTAATACACATGCACAAGGATAGCTACCTTATTCATAAAAATGCAAATATTTGTTTCATTTCATAACTAGGTAATGAACGTTATTGAAACTAATGTGTTAAGAGATAATAATTAATATTAAAAGCGCTAATAAATAATTATAAACATTTAGGGGATAAGCCCGCCACACACTCCACTGCAACGCTAGTAATCCAGGATCTACAATGGCGACTAGCGACAAGAACATCAACGAATCAATATAGCTCATAGTCTCCCAGGGAAACAGAAACGGTTTTGGAACACTTAAAACAATTAAAAGTAGAATCAGAAGTAAGCGCAACAATGGAGGTTTACAACGGGGATAAGCTCATTTTCCAAGAACCACGGGTTTGTACCCGTGGTTCTTGGAAAATGAGGCTTCATCTTATTAAATACGTGTCCTATGTTGTACAGCTATAGTGACTGATTCTAATAGCCGGTATGGCAAAAACGCTTGAACGCACAGAAATTCAACCACGTTATTAAACAACTGTGGACGGATGGAAGTTGCAAACTGTCAAACTTAAATTGCGTTCATCTTGTTAAAGAAGAAGATATGGTGTGCAGATTGTTCATATTCAAAGTTAGGTGTTGAACATTGGCAGGATGGTGAAGCACCAAACTTGAAGCCAAATAATTTACTTTTAAAGTTACCATGACCCATGAAATATTGAGCCACGCAATGATCAACCTACAGCCATGTACTTGCCAGATACATATTGAAGGCAGTAAAAACATAATCATGTTTTGTGTTTTATAGTGATTCCAATACTTTTGGTGCTCAAGCATCTGATTCGTGCATATTTATATTCTTTTGGAGAAACAAATTCGATATGTGGTTGGTGTTCCTCAAGCTAAAATCTACCAACAGGTCAAGCCCGACCGTTAATTTAGGGCGTTCGTATAATATTTGCTGATATCGTACTCAGAGTTATTGTAGATGGCGCTACATAATAGACTCTAATATTTGTTCTTTACCTATGAAATTGTCGCTTTCTAAAGTATTTTTTGCCTCACTATACCACATCTAAGTATTTTATAACAGCGATGTCCATCAGTATTATTTTAATGTAAATAGAAAGAAGACGAATAGGCAGCAACAAGGTCAAGTCTAGTATGCGTCACAGATTACATATACTACATAATCGGCGTCTACGGGATCGACTCGTGCGCATCTCGGTGCATCGCATTGCGTCATATTATGTGAATCAACGTGATAGGTTGATGAACTTTGGAATACAGGTTGTTAACATTATGAATGGATTTAGGTTTAAAATAACGTTGCAGTGTGTGAAATATGGTCGTAGCGAATTGAGAACCTCATTTTTTAAAAGTCATATAACAGAATGTTCTATCAATGTATCACTAAACGTCCACTGGCGAACGAATGGCACGTTTAGCACAGTGGTGAGTTAATGGTAAGTTTCCTCACTGAACAAATATTAGTATAACCTACAGAAGGTTGTTTTTGGGCTGGCTGTTTGTGCATGTAGAATTGACCATTGGTAAGCTCATACAGTTATATATTATATTCAGGAGAAATCGTGATTTGTAGCTGCCCCAAATTAGGATTTCTTCTGAATATGTTTCGTGTGGTGTCCGGATTAAGAATATAGCACCAGTCCATCTCCTCCCGTGGATGTCGTAAAAGGCGACTGAGGGAATCTAAACCAGAGGGATGGGCAGCAGTTTCCCTTCTGTGAAACGGTAGCCATACTGCGCTCACCAACCCGCCTGCCAAGCATGGTTTTATTGTACATGTATAGGCAAATACCCCCCAGAATGATGACACAGTGATGAAAATCTATGAGGAAGCCTTTGTTCAGCAGTGGATGTATAAATGGCTGATATGATGATGTACGAGCTTCACAATGGTTCCTCAAAGACATCGACATAACGTTTCGCAGGGGGTTTGGTGATTACAGTATGATTTTGGCAAACAGAGGGTTACTGCTTCCCTTCCTTTTAATAATCACCTAGGTAAGTGTAATATGTATGGTTTTTAATCATTTTAATGTTAAAATATTTAAGAACTCTACTTGTTGTGTTCCGTATTTGCAATATAAGATCAAAATATTTAGGTCCAATACCACTTATGTATCATTCATAATTCAAGCTTTCATAATTACATAGTTCTAAATTCCCTCGAAATACCCAAGTAAATAACCAAGCCCTAGTCGCAAATACCCATATTTTCCCTCGCACATTGCCCAACATCGTCTGACGGGTTTGCTTGACCTTTCGCCACAAACGTCCAGTCAGCGGCACCGATCTAGATTCTCTACTAGATAAACCTATGCCCGGTTGCGAAACATAAATCGGTAGACGCTAGAGAATTCTCGGAGTGTCACAAAAAGTATCGATATCTCGATAATTAAAAGTCTCGTCATGATAGAGCGATATAAATACCAACACACTGGTTGTATATTTTGTTACTTTAGTGCGTAAAAATGTGTATTTGAAGGAATCTGATTACTTAAGTGTGCTATTCATTTTCATATCGATCAGAAAAGTTTATGATAACATCTTAATCGCTGGACCACTTGCGCGATCGTTTTGATCAAAATGGTGGTTGGTAGAAATCCTTACTGATAATCATCTTCGATAACATAGATGTGTTGTGTTCATCATGATATAAGTTCGGAAACATACTGAATATGGAACTCATCACATAAACCGCAATGGTGGTGATAATAGTATTGCTTCGGATACCGCATCGATTAAAAGCAGCGTCTAAGTTATCATATAAATAAAATAAACTGCAGTTGGAGGCAGAACGAACAGCAGCAGCGGTTTTGAGGCGGCTCTATTATATTCGCTAGTAAGATGCCACACTGAAATCGGATTAATGGGGCGATCAAGCGATGAGACGACCGGTTCGTTTCCGGTATTATGTCTCAGCTACAATACCAATCCCTTCGAAGATACGCGAACCCGCATCACTACCGTACCGTTGCCAGCCCGCTACCGACCCTTATTTAGTGTGGCATAGTCTAAGTATAATATTGCAAAATATAGATTTTAAATTCAACAAAATATTATAAGGCATTTAGAATCACCTATGAGAATCCTTATTAATTGTACGGTACACAAAAAATGGTATCTCTCAGTTTTTTTAAATATTATTCGCGCTAATATGAAATAATCCAATTCCAATATTTTATTATTCATTAAAAATGCCTGAAAGTAAAATTTGCTCATACACAACAAATGCATATATGTATTCATAAAAACAAATGAGAGTAAATAAATTATTATAAAGGGGTAATTATTGTGCACCATACGATTTAATTGACGTGTGCAAAGCCCAGAAAATCACTTATATTCTAAATAAAAGAGTAAAGACATACATTCATCGAAACAGTATCTGTCTATCTGTCTGTCTATAGACACAAAAACAACGAGAGAGCATTTCTAGTCCTTGGCATAAAAGATCTTATCTAAAGCTGCCAAAAATCACAGTGATCTTTTGGTGAGCACTTACCAACTGTTATGAGAACGCCTCTATCTAAGGCAAAACATCTGAACCGTTTCGAGTAGCAATTTTAGTTTTAAGGGATTTACAAATTCGCTTACAGCTAGTTTGCGTGTTTGACTCTAAGTTTATTTTGTGAAAAGTTAATCGTATTGAATATATGCCCGTGTAGCTCCAAGTTAAGAATAGAGCTACCTCATCTCATCAGGGTGTCGTTGAAGATGACTAAGGGAGTTTGGAACTCTGTGCGTACCATTAAGCACTTAGGGTTACCACTTAACACTAGCATGCCCAGGGATCATCATGTAGCTATTAATATTCCATGTTTAGTACTTATATTGATTGTGGCTTTTGCCTGGCAGTATTGGTCTGTCATGCTCACTTAAATGTGTTGCTGGCGGTCCCGTTGTGAATCAGGTCGCTGGGTTCCCTACAGTATGGTTGAGCTACACGATGCTGATGCATGCGTTAGATTTGACTATGAGGGTAGGTGTTTGCAATTTGACTAGAAACAGAAAAATGAAATGCCTATTGAATATTTAAACTGATTTCTGTTGGCTATATTGTAGACTACCCTATCACATTTTGTTGATATACGACACGAAGAAGTGAAGACATAATGAAGAATTTACTGGAAAAACCATCTGCCATTACCAAGGAAATCTTCAGCAATGCATATTTATAACATAAAAAATATCTTCTTTGTGAAATCAAGAATTAATAATAAACATATTATTGCTGTATGAGTACACCTAAAAATATATATTATATTCCGTACAAATTGGTATATCCACACCAGCCGTCTGTGCACAAAATATGTCAGATTAAAATCATAGAAAGTCATATCTCACAACGATTTGCTCCAGATAGATAATTAATACGCCGCTAGAAGTGCTTTAAACTGACTCCGTCGATTACGAAATGGGTACATATGACTAAACCGCCCGTAAACTCATAGGTAAAATATAATATACCTACGAATGTCTACTCACTACTTTTCCTTCGTGAATAACAAAAATCGTTTACATTTTGTGCTACGCTAGCGGTGTATTTTCGTTTCATTATGAAAAATGAATTATACGTGAATATCCAGGTACCACATAAATAATGTTTTGATACAGTACAACATACATAAACGATATAAAAGAACAAATTAATTGATCAAGAGCACTTTTGTCTACTTAAAATAATTTGTATATACCATTGACGCACGGGTAGAACAGATTCATAACTGGGGTCTTCATGATGATAATGTAGACAAATAACTTACCAATGTTTTTTATCATAACTGGCATCTTCATAATGATAATGTAGACAAATGACTTACCAATGTTTTTTATCATAACTAAGGTCTTCGTGATGATAATGTAGACGAATAACTTTCCAATCTTTTTTTATCATAACTGGGATCTTCATGATGATAATATAGACAAATAATTGACCAATTTTTTTGTGTTAAAATTATGATTAGTGTATTCCATACAAAATAAAAAGCGTGAACCTATAACCAATCTTAGTTAACCCCTTCCAATAGTAAGTAGCTTTCGTAAGAAAAATCGCCTTATTTTTAGAACCAATTTGACGATTATTTCATACTCAATACTTACAACGGCAAGCAAAATGATTGTATTCTTAATACTCGTATAGCAACCGGGTAGTGCATGACTTATAGATGTATTCTGATTCTTATTCTTCATAATAATCTATGTTTGACAATCACATCCTGTACAAAGCTTACAAATAATCATATCATATCAGTTTCAAGCAGTATTAAAGCTACATGTTTCACATATATCCAAAGGAAAAGTAATGTGTTACGAACGTACTCGTTATATATTGCTGCGGATGCGGGTTTGTAATACGTTTAACAATCACATTTAGATATACATTCACGAGCTAATATTAGGTTTAAACGGTTGCTAACTAATCGCAGTGTGATTTATAGCGAGGAAATTTTAGCTCTTCCACTCGAGTTCACCTGCGTGGAAATATCTTCTTAAGGATTGATGTAGACATTCCTAGACCACGTACAACAAAAGCATGTGCGCTTATATATTTACTACAAGATTTGGTGTGTTGGTACATAATTAACAACGTGAAATAACTCCGTAACTTTGTTTCTGGTTTTATATATGTATAATCGGAATCGAAATCGAATCGGAAGCTTGGACTCTGTTCCTGAGGCCGATGGGCTTCTTTTTTTTACAGTACTTGTTGGCGAGAGGAGCAAGTCATTCGGCTGGTGGTAGTCATTAGCACTCGTCACCTCAATACATTATGCCCAGTAATTTCACTTGGCTACAGTGCCTTTCAAGCCAGAATACAGAAATGTCTGAAGTTTAAATACTTCTACTGCATGGCAGCAAAGGAACTGTGGTATGACCTACCCAGCCG
The DNA here is from genome assembly GCA_947459985.1 of Diloba caeruleocephala. NCBI lineage: Eukaryota > Metazoa > Arthropoda > Insecta > Lepidoptera > Noctuidae > Diloba > Diloba caeruleocephala. The sequence continues at coordinate 18,595,675 of OX381615.1, forward strand.
AACTGTTGCGCTACCTACCAACAGTTAAAACTAATTAATATAATAAGGTTGTCATAGTAGCTATGAGCTCACCAAGCCCAACAGATGGCACCCGTTCTTGAGTATGACGCATCAGCGTCATTCAACTCAACGATATTGTAAGGAACTTAACAACCTGATACACAACGCTATCACAGCAAGACATTTCAACATAATGGGAACTCCGTTACCGCATACAATCTGGGAAGTCTGCATTCAAAAATGATTATCATCATATCAGCGTCCACTACTAAGCAAAAGCTGATAAACGACTGGTTTCATACCGTGTGTAGTCATTTTGCAAGCAATGTGCCAGTATTCACTACGCTTGGCAGATGGGTTGGTGAGCGCAGAATGGCTACTGTACCACAGAAAGGACGCAGCTGCCCATCTATCTGGTGCAGTGTCCTTTATCGTCTAGTACGACATCCACAGGAGGAGATTGAGTGGTACTATATTCTTAATTTGGACACCACAAACACGAAAATGATACAGTTCATTAAAAAAACGTTGCAAGTTTTAGAAAACCAATATTTCATCATAATATTTTTATATAATTATAAAATATGTATTGCCGTGTGGTGCCGGCTCAGAATGTCACCACCCCATCTCCTCCCATGGGTGTCGTAAAAGTCGACTAAGGGATTAGCCGGAGGATGGGCAGCAGCGTCCTTCGAGTACATTAACAACACAACTGCGATCGCCAACCCGCCTGCCAAGCGTGGCGATTATGGCAAAATCCCCCCAATGAGCCCACAACACACCCATATCGGTCGTTGTGGTGATCTTTGGGGGAGGCCTGTGTCCAGCAGTGGACTTCATTCGGCCGAAATGATGATAAAATATGTATTATTAAATCAAAACGATACATTATAATGTCTGAATAAATACTCATACTCGTGTTACAAAAATATAATTAATGTCATTTTAAGTGTATACAACTGTTGCTAATTAAAGCTAATGCAATTCATTAGTTTCTCACATAAAAATACCTTAAAATATACTAAAAGATTCATGCATTACACATGACTTGCTTATCATTATGTAAACCAAATATGGAATGTAACTAGTTTGAAACTGAATGACTCAAGCAATTTATGTACACAATTTGCACGAAATCTAAAGAGGGCACTACGCAACGACTTAGGCCAAAAATGGACCTTGTTTATTAAACATTTTGCACGTTTTGAAAGTGTTAAAGTCCTTCTTTTGTAATGTTTCGAGGTTTAGAATATGAAGGCGTTGAAGCGTACTTCTTACGTTCTGTTGAGCGCACGAGTCTTGATTTGAACGATTACGATACTTACTTACCAATGACAATTTACAAAAACATCTTAGATAATTACTGACTTTCCTAATCGATAAATGTTTAAAACGGACCCTAGCAAAATGTTGTCTTTATATTGGCCGGTTAAGTGGTAAACGTGAGCTTTCCTTACCTAGTCAATACTAGGTATTAAATTTATTGGTCATACGGACATTCACACAATCTCCACGGTTGGCGGGCGATGGGTGATCGCAGTTCGTTGCTTTAGCTGAAGAAGAATGCTACTGCTCATCATCACAGCTGAAAGATGTCCACTGCTCGATATAGGCCTCCTCCAAAGATCGCCACCACGATCGATCCTGGCCTACTTGCATCCAGCGGATTCCTACAACCTTCAGCAGATTGTTGGCGTCTTCCAGTATGCGGTCTCAAATCACGAACTTATCGGCCCCATCGGCCATCAGTTCCATCATGTCCCACCCACGGCTACTTAAGTTTAGCAATTCTTTGGCCTATGTCAGTTACCTTGGTTCTTTTGCGGATCTCTTCATTCTTTCTCGAATCTCGCAGGGAAGCTCCGAGCATAACCGTCTCCATAGCCCTTTGGGTAACCTGGAACTTCCTTTTAGAGAGCAATGTTGAGCGACCATATCTCAGTGCCATAAGTCATTACTGGCAACACACTCTTGTCAAAGTTCGTGTTCAGGCTCCGTGTTATTTTGGACGAGAAGATATTGCGCATTTAATAGTAAACAATCAACATGATATTAGTCTTGTCTTGTTTTTCGGAGGCTCTACTGAGGTCAGTCAGTATTAGACTGATTGCCTCCATTGCCTCAGCTATCACCATTTTACCGTCGGCAAACCGAAGGTAAGTGTCCTTTACAGTCCAAAATGTGTGAAGTTCACAAAGAGGCAGGTTATATTCTTCAGACTTCTGTATCACCTGCCGTAACGTATGTATGTGTTCTACGGTACCTTTTTGGACACCGGCTTGCTCGAGTAGCTGGAAGTCGTCATTCATTGTCACTGACTCTCGAAAACGGTTTGGAATCATGGCTCAGTGAAAGTGAAATGAGCTTATAGTTCGTCGGCTGGGCTCGATCTATTTGAAGAAGAACACCACCACACTTCTTTTCTATGTCGATGGTACTTCTCTCTCGTGTATGATAGAATGTATTAATCTCTGACTGATTTTCCACCTACCTTCAGAAGTTCGGGTCTAACTCCATGATCACTTGATACTTTATAGCTTTGAGCTGTTTGGGAGCCATATTAATCTTATACAGGCTTCCGGAATGTCTCCGGTATAGTTTCGAGACAATCTAGCTCGTTGTCGCTTGAAAAATATTTGGCCTAAATGCCTTCTAAAAAGATTGTAGCTTATAAGTCGTTTTAGTGACTAATTTGGAACTTTACAATGCCTCAAGCGTCACACGATACGCACTCTGGAAGTGGTCAAAGTAGGGGGAATTAAAGATCACATAAAAAAAACGGATAAAATACGGTTTTTACTACTTATCTGCTATCGGATAGAATAATTTACATATTTTTATTTTATTTTATTCCACACTAGGATTTCTCCTGTGCCGTGGGTGCGTTTACAGACGTGAATTCCACATACAATACACCCAAACCCGGAACCTAGAGACCATAAAAATATTTGTTCCGTGCGGGAATCGAACCCACGACCCGGAGCGCAGCAGCCGACTGTGTGCCGTCCGTGTGTCCGTGCCGTCATCTGTTTGTGTACTCATAAAATCTTGCAGCCACTACTAATCGTCCGTACTAGTACCTTCTAATTACTAAAATTATTGTGTACATAGTTCGAGTCTATGTATTGACTACGCGTAACTAGATGGTTTTAAAAAGTCCATGTCCAGAAGCGGACATCAACATTGGATTCTTGTCAAGAGGCTTAATTGAGCCAACGTCCTTTGCAACAACTGTTATTATAATGTGTAATAATCGCGAAAACTTAAGACATTTTATTTATAACTTTTCCTTGACCTCGGCTTATTATTTTCATATTAATTAATAAACGAAATGTTTATTTATGTCGCTAGAACGTCCAAAACCTCGAAGTCTTAAAGTATGCAAATTAATTAATTAGTTTCACGGTTAGGTTTAATGCATTTAAATGTCTTAGACTGTATAAATCAGTTTGTAAATGTTTAGTTATGACATAAACTATTTTTAATAATACGGCTATTACATAAAATGTAGTATTATGAAGTGCGATGTATATCTTTTTTTTAAATGAGTATTTTTTGTGCATTTGACAGTAATATTTCAAGGTCTTGGTGTGTAACGTGTAACATGGGCACATGCGCGGGCTTGTTTTATTTCTGTTACGTGTAATGAGTTCCACGAGCTCAAATTATTTAATCTATGTTTTAGGAACTATTCTGTTATCAAAGCTAATTTTACACAGGTAATGGAAAACTCTTCTCCAAAACTTTACTTACTTATATTTAAATAATTTGCCATATATTCTGTGGATACGTTGATAACGTTGAGAAATAGCCTCTGGCAAGTCGAGCGCAAACCACCACGCCGACCAGTTGAACTACAGAAGTCTTTACCGTCTATTGTGTTACTGAACGAGATCGGTAGAGAGAACTAATCAACGGCATTAGAGATCACGGGTCTCAGCAATAAAGCAAAGATTACGTTAGAGATCATCAGAACATGCCACCCACCGTGCAAATCCTTTTTTGTTATCTGCCTCTCGCTGTGCGTTTAACAGAGCTTCATCTGCTAATCGGACAAGTCGGTGAGATCAAGAGGCTCCAGTCGAGCATGTAATTTAAAACTAATCAACACAGCTAAGGTTTCACCATAGTGACACTCAGGCCTCGGCTAAGGGCGTTGCTGAGGAAAAGGCTGAGAAATTCTACTTCAATGTCAAAGTCAAGCTTAAGTATTGATTCTCGATTTGTATACAGGCCTAAGAGACCTCACAATGTTTTCCATCACCTTCATACGGGCCTTAAATCCAATGTTCATAAATCATCAACCAGCTGTGAGTATGGGTCAATCAACGCTTGTCCCTTCTATCGGAGAAGAGGCATTTGCCCAGCAGTAGAACAATTCATCGTCATCATCATTTCAGCCAAAAAACGTCCACTGCTGGATAGAAGCCTCCCACAATGATTGCATTTGCCCAGCGGTAGAACAATTCATCGTCATCATCATTTCAGCCGAAAAACGTCCACTGCTGGATAGAAGCCTCCCCCAATGATTGCCACAACGAGCGGTATGGTTTTGTGGTGTGGGTCCATAAGGGGACTGTGTCATAATCACCACGCTTGGCAGACGGGTCGGCGAACGCAGTTGAGTTACAAATATACTCGAAGGAAGCTGCTGCCCATGCTCCGGCTAATCCTATAGTCGCCTAATACTACACCCACGAGATGAGATGGGGTGGTGGTATTATTAACTGGCACCACACGGAAAAACAATTACTGCCCGATAATATTATTACTCAGAATACGCCGTTCCAAATACAGTTTAAAAACTTAAAATTTGACGTTAAGTCAGCTGTTTCTCAGAGACGCGAATATTTCAAAAGTAAATTGTCGAGTGAATCACTGTGTTAATTGCTGTAATTTTTCTTGCTAATTGTACTGAGATTTTGTAATGAATGGCAGCGAAACTGGGTATTCATAAGTTCAAACGACGAACTGTTTCATTACATTTAGTTCTAACACTTAAATTTTTACGCAATAACCTTTTTATAAGGCTTACCTGATTAATATTACACCTACATACATTCAATATGGCACATCTCTATTTGAAGCTGTCGCCCTACGTCTTTATGCGCGTGCCTTCACGATGACTATTTTATCAAACACTTGAGTGTCCTCCTGGTAGGTAGCAACTATTTTTCATTCTCTTCTTTTCTGGAGATATTTGATCTTTTAGATCTCGAGGTATTTATATATTAATACGTGAATGAATTGCCGTGTGGTGCCGGCTCAGAATATCACCACCCCATCTCCTCCCGTGGGTGTCGTAAAAGTCGACTAAGGGATTAGCCGGAGGATGGGCAGCAGCGTCCTTCAAGTACATTAACAACTCAACTGCGATCGCCAACCCGTCTGCCAAGCGTGGCGATTATGGCAAATCCCCCCAATGAGCCCACAACATAATATAATATCGGTCGTTGTGGTGATACTTGGGGAGGCCTGTGTCCAGCAGTGGACTTCATTCGGCCGAAATGCTGACGTGAATGAAAGTCTTTGTACCCCTTTTTAAGCACATTGCGCGCACCGAAGAGTGTGAGATTTGGCATAGTTAAAGTTCATATGAATGAGGAGTGCAGAATGTTAATTTTTTTGTATAATGTGTTAAAAATACAATTAATTACGGTCGAATTTCGGTTTCTGGGCAACCACTAGTTTGATTCATATCTCTTTTATTTTGGAAAGATATTACCTTGTAAACTGTCAATCAACAATTTCGTTCAAAAATTGTAAAAGAGATCCAATTGTGATGTCGTACGAATGCGTAACATTGACATCGACGAGGAAAAGTCACGGAACAAAATAATAGTGACTGTAGCGAAATAATATATTTCGAGCTTACTTTCGAAATGTTTCTCTCTTTCTGCTCGTTAAACTTTACAGACTTCTTGAAGCTCCGAGTCCTATAAAATACGAGAAATGTCAGGGAAAGGTAAATTGTACAAAACATTTATTTAAAACCCGTAATATCTTTCTAGGTTGGAACCCATAGTGACTACTAGAGCAGACTCTAGTCGGACCAGGGTTCGTAATATCTAATCTATTCAATAGTGCATTGCAACAATGGCTAATTTTGGCAATCACCTATTGCGCGGTCCCCCTTTACATTTGTTGACTTTTCATTGTCATTCCGTATGGTGTACATTTAACATCTACGACACAAGGGGCCATTAAACACGCTATCATCTTTGAAAATATAATTTCATCTTAGCATTCTATTGCCCTTCCTATGGAGAGTCAACGGACCTAATTATGGCCTCATTACATCTTACCGCGTGGTGCTGGCTATGTTATGCAAGAATAGCACCACTCCATCTCATCCCGTGGGTGTCGTAAAAGGCGACTATGGGATTAGCCGGATGAGGCGCAGTAGCGTCCATGGAGTTAATTAATTACTACTTCATTGCGATTGCCAACCTGTCCGTCGAGTGTGGTGATTATAGCAAAGCTACTCAATGTGTACACGACACAAACCTAGATCGAATATTGTGGTGATCTTTGGAGAGGGGAGGAGCAGTGGATGTGTTTCAGCTAAAATGAAAATAGTGAAATTGAAATCCGAAAAAGGGCACTTAAAGCTCAGTAAATTAAAATCTTGTGGACGAAGCCACGGGCTTAACTAACAATTTATCACTCATACTTTTTAATAACTCCTACAGCAGTATAATACAGTTTTCAGAAAAGCATAACTGAAATGGTGGCCCATATTTTATTGGGCTTAAAAACGTCCAACTTCCTCAATCTCTTCCCATTATACCCATAAATAATCTCCAATTTTGTGGGTGGCTGCCTACACGAATGTTCACCAGATCACGCTTTTAATGCAAATTATCCAGTTTGCCTTATCGCGATCGCTTTGTTTAAACCATTGTCTGTGGACAGTAATAATATATGTGGAGGCTGTTTGTCGATAAAGGTTTCAACAGTCCATATTTTTATTTCATTATTTTCCCTCTCTGGAACAAAGATTTTAAATCGTCGTACAATTGCATTACTCCGGTTTCAATCAATCAATCAAATAATTTTATTGCAGTCAATTGCTTGACATATGTCTCTCCCAAGTTGCGTCATAAGAAAATCATACGCTTTGGCCTGGTTTCGGCTTTAGATTGGTTACAACTAAGTAAGTATCATAACCTATATTTGTTAATAACATACTTCGTTACCATGGCCATTATATTAATGTTTTCGACGCCCAACCAAAATGAAAAAGAAGTGAAGGTGATCCAAACTAGACATCAGCGCATCAGCCTGAAAAGGTCCACTGCTGCTCATACTACAACTTGTTTTTTTTATTGATCCCTATGGAAATTCCTCATGAACTTCCTCTGCCCCGGGCAAGGGTGAAGGAGCATGTCGGACTCCTATCGGCTTAAACCACTGGGGCGGTCATCTTCGGCACCTAAGGAGCTCCAGGTCCTCATATGTCGCAGTATGGCTATAAGCACATGGGAGGATACTACTGCTCCTCCTCTTGATATCAACTCTTAGTGTCATGACAACCACGGGTGAAGACGCGTGAACCACAAAACACGTGTTCTCCGTGTGGTGTACGGATTAAGAATACAGCACCATTCCATCACCTCCCGTGGATGGGAAAAGGGGACTAAGGGACTCTAAACCAGAGAGATGGATAGCAGCGTCTTTCTGTGGAACAGTAGCCTTACTGTTCTTACCAAACCGCCTGCTAAGCGTGGTGATGGTGGTTCCCCCTAAATGATGACACAATTGTGGAAATCTATGGGGACGCCTTTGTTCAGCAGTGGAAACACTTTGGTTGATATGAGACTACACACAAGCCAGACACGGAGCTCCTTGGAAATAAATGACAGAATAATTTGTATTCCAACTGAAGCAGGTTACAAAATGTCCTGAGCCACTGTGGAGGCTTTCAATCATACACTAATGGAAAGAAAACGTTTGTCTATAATCAAAAATGCTGAAATATGAATTATTGTTGAAAACTTTTCATTTTTGTTTCTCTATTGGCAAAGTTTTGACGAAGGATGCTTAACATTATTAAATTCTTGATTCCTTTAGTATTCTGTAAAATAACGAACGAGTATAGTTCTTTTACAACTATTCTAACTTATTTATTTTACACTATTTTCAGACTCGAAAATTGAACCCGGGAAGTAAAGCGCTCATAATCTCCCTTACCGTTTCCCAAATATATAAGGGTCTGATTAAAATGATCTATCTACCTATTCAGCTCACGTCTACTCACTGCTGAGTTCAGGTATCCTCTTTTATGCTATTTTTGTTGGCCCGGAGCTAGTCTCATCGTCATCTGATCAACGTGTCCAAGGAAGCCTCCCTTCAACCCTACCTTCGTTCCTTTCTAGATGATACGGAGATCCCACCATCTATCTCCTACAATTGGAGGATATTGGCATTCTAAGGTTAGATCATTTCACAGTTTTTATGCTTCCGACTACCTGTAACGACTGTAATAGTACGTACTTGATAATAATTGAGGATAATTTACATTATGTCATGCTCTCCGAGACTTGGCGGGATCTTAATATAGCTCTAAGCCGTTTGTTAATTTAGTGGTAAAAATTAGATACCCATTATATTACAATAAGCTGAAAATCAGTGCTGTGGCTTCCGCACAGCAACTACCGAGCAGAATTCCCTGACACTCATATTTTGTGCTAACGATTATTTTTATGCTTTTATTATAGCCGTGTGGTGCCGGTTCAGAATACCACCACCCCATTTCCTCCCGTGGGTGTCGTAAAAGTCGACTATGGGATTAGCCGGAGGATGGGCAGCAGCTTCCTTCGATTACATTAACAAATCAACTGCGATCGCCAACCCGTCTGCCAAGCGTGGCGATTATGGCAAAACCCCACAATGAGCCCACAATACACCCACAACGGTCGTTGTGGGGATCTTTGGGGGAGGCCTGTGTCCAGCAGTGGACTTCATTCGGCCGAAATGATTATTGATAATGTAAATTACTTAAATGTAAATCCAAGAACTGACAAGACTGCCAAGAGCAAGACTGCCTTGCAGCTACAATAATATATGAATATAAGGATGTATTAAATAGTAGAATAAACAACAACAAAACAGTTTTATTTATAAACCCGTTCCTATCCAACTTTATGTCACTTTGGTCCTATGTTAAGTAAGACAAGCCGAGCCTAAAACGGATGTGGCAATCATGTCGAGCCACCATGTTTTCATATATGTCCATCAAGGTCTAAAATATATCACACAGTAACATCAACACGACAAACTATTAATATCGCCTACCATGAGAGCTCATTTTTCTTGAATATAGACCAAGGCAACGTACTCGTCAGCTCTTGAAGTTCAACCACATCGCGGTAATGTTACGTGACTACACGTCGTGATTTTGGCCGTACAGTCCCGCTATCATTGTAAAAGTTAGGCTGTATATAAATACGAGACACATAATAGTCTAGCTTAAAAAACACAGGTTTCCTTTGTACCTACATTGTGTAAAACAATTTGTGTCTCGAAACGAAATTTGTAATAAATAAAACTTTTTAACAAAGAAAATACCGACTTCAGAAACCCTACACGATATAAAAATATTAAAACCACTAAAAAAGGAAAAAAAACTTTATGAAGTCGGGCGGGGCCAGGTATAAAATATAACTTCTCGTTGGTCTGCATGAACCATGGTTGGGGCATACCGGGCCCCGCCCGACTTCATAAAGGTTTTTCCTTTTTTAGTGGTTTTAATATTTTGAGCGATCGCAGTTGAGCTCTTAATATACTCGAAGGACGCTGCTGCCCATCCTCCGGCTAATCCCTTAGTTGACTATTACGACACCCACGTGAGGAGATGGGGTGGTGGTATTCTGAGCCGGCACCACACGGCCTAACTATGCTGTTATGTTATTGAACAAAAATGGCCACAGCCCCCTCTAACTTTTAAATCGACGTCCCTTTGTAAGATCACACAAGTTTGGTCACCCTACGTATGATAGCCGTACCGTAACACTTAAAATTTCAAAATGCACGGTTATGCGCAAATGTACTATTATGTGCATAATTTAATGCTAACAAGAACACTTACTGCAAAATTTGAACTATTTCTTGTTTCGCGATTTTAAATGACTAATATCGTGTTCATGACGTGAAATGTTAATTTGTTGTGCCTTTGCTTTATTGCCTTGTTAATTATTTAATGTTCTAGTAGATATTCTACATTATAAAGTAATAAAAATAAAGATTGATGCTGGTAATAGAAATTTATAATGCCAAATAGATATGAACTCATATATAAGGCCTACCACGCGGACAAATCACCATGGAAAATAAGTAAGCTAGTGACAACTATTTTTTTAAATAATAAATCACTAAACATTTAATTATACGGCTATGTCGCTGGTTCGATCCCCGCACGGAACACATATGTACAAGGCACATGCCTTGTGTTTCTCTCTCAATGATAAAAAAATGTATATAATATTTATTCGTCAGCATACACCAAAGATACAATACAGTAAGTATAATAGGTACAGGAAGTACATCTATGTTTTGCTATAAAGGCATACAAATACTTTAATAGTTGTCAAAAGGAAATGCATACATAATTTCATCTTACAATCAATAGTAATTTCTAGTTCATAAAAATGATGAAATGCCGAAATAGATAAACAGCATTACAGACATACATAGATACATACATTTACATACATTATATAGTAAAAAGATCGGAAGTAACATTTATAGCTTAAACTCGAATAAACTCTTTTATTCAATATTTTCTGAAGTTAACTAGAATAGCATCCATTGAATTGAAATAGCTAACGGAAATATATCGCGTTTAATTCATTGATTCTATATACTTACGAACAGCGTCTATATGTGCAACGTGCAGCCATTTGCTCATAATAATACCTGATATTTAAATATAAATTTTAATTCAAAAAATACTTTTTAAGTTTTTTTAAGGCTTCAATATTTTTTGTGTAAATTATAGATTTAGATAATTGAGGATTTCAGGAAAAGAGCTTCCTCGTGTTACCTGCGACAACATACAACTGCGATCGCCATCCCGCCTACCAAGCGTGTCGATTATGGCAAAACCCCCCAATGAGCACATGACTCACCCATATCGATCGTTGTGGTGATCTTTGAGGGAGGCCTGTGTCCAGCATTGGACTTAATTCGGCCAAAATGATGATGATGATTGTAGGTATGTAACTATAACTTCTTTTTACATTCTATGCGCCGGATGTACCTAAGTACATCCGGCGCAACATAGACAGTCAGCCTCGTTACTAACCTTGCTGGCTGACTAATATTTACACCACGGCATGTGCCATTTCCATGTGAAATATAGCTCATGCCGTTACGAAATAAGATGCCAAACCCAAGAAGTTCTTATTAAATATTGAACAACTAGCTATACCCCGAGGTTTCACTTGCCGTTTAAGTTAAAAGAAATCGGATTATTTATAAATAGTTTAGTACTTTGGCATATACAGTTAATGGATATATTTTTTTGCGCAAAACATAGATTTTTATTTGTTTTTTCTAAAACGTAGCCTAATTTACTCCTTATAACATCGACTATCTACCAGTTAAAGTCCCATCAAAATCGGTCCAGCCGTTTCGGAGATTAGCTGAAACAAACAGACAGATAGACTTAAAATTGTGTGTTTGTTATATGTACCGTATGTACTTTCATATGTATTTAGTAAAAGCTGTTATTTTGACGTTACAGACAACTTAATTTTATTTATTTGTTTAGATGTTTAAAAATACATATTCACACCATTTTAATTTAATAAAATATGGTGGAGAAGCACTGGAGGAGAAGTAAAATCCCAAGACCAAGCAGAAAAGTACTCATTCATAAAAAAATATATTATGAATGAGTACTTTTTTTAATTAATTAATCTATATAATTATTTATTTTATTGATTAATTTATTTATATTTCTAGGAATCAAATGCTTCACACACAGCACGTACGTACTGCTGAACACAGGCCTCTCAGTGTGATCGTTGCTCTCACCAATACTCAGTAGTAATAAAAGATCCCCTTTAAACCCCAATAACACCGATCCGCCAGTCCCTTTGTATTTCTTGTTATCCCAGTAACGCCCTAAGCCAAGGGCCGTGTCCCCCGGGGGATGCCCTTAGGCGCAGTTACTTAATATTTAGTTTTAAGCCTGGCTGGTGGCTATTCAAGATTCGCAATTATCCGGTTAAGCAGTCACATCTCCCTTGAGATATGCGAAAAGCGCTACCTGAAAAAACTGCTTGCTGGCGATCCTCTTGATCCTTAGTCACCTATCGTGATACTTATTTGTCGAGAGGGGTGGTCTCTTCTGTTCCGGGAACCATATATGATTAATCTATATAAATTAATATTAACCGATTTTGTGCACACCAGTACCATAAAATTGCAAGCCTAAGAACTTATCGAGTGATAGTAGACATTTATTTTGTGAGTGCACGTCTAACCACGCCTGTTACAAGATTATGACAAATGACTCTATTGTCGTCAACTGTACTTGAACTTCAGTGCGTACGTACTTCGAGTGTGTGATTAATGTGACTGTTGTCAGACATTGGTTTCATCAGAACCAGCATAATATCAATCGAAGGTCAATTTAAGTAGGATTAACTTCTTGCTTAAAACTTTGATGTTGAATATGACGAAGACAGATAATGGTTTTTCTATTCTTACGATAAGGATTTTGTTGCTCCCTTATAAGTTGATATTGGCTAAGGTACTGTTCGTGTGGTGTCTGGATTTAATTTAGTTAGTTAGTGGCTAACCTTGTGTCAGAGTTATTCAAGCTGGCCAAAGGCCTCCGACTTGGCTTAACGACTGCCGTATAAGCACGGAGATGTTCAGTTCAAATTCCACTATGCGATCACCCATCTATATGCTGACCGCGCCGACTGTTGCTTAACCTCACCGATATTTGAACGATCAGTGAGTGCAACTCGTTATGAGACCTTTAGTGTTTTATAAGAAGTTCTCAAGCAAAAATCTGCTTATGTCTGCACCAATTGAAAGGCTGTAAAGTTACAACCACAGTAAAAGCAAAGTGACATAAACTTAACTTGTTTTAACGTCAACATTTTCAGTAATTAAACTTTTATATCTAACATTTTGTGGTCTAGAATAAATTATAGAATCTTCAAGATTTCCAGCTTTATGTTTTGGGCTCGTAAATCAGTGGCAGTTTCTACATCAATAACCTAAATGTAACCCAATGCGATAGCGACTTTTACAAAATAAAACCTTTAAATTTCAGTTGCTCAGTTTTATCTATATTTCTATGAAATACATATATCTGTAATTTTGTACAGTTACATGTATTTTGATTAAGTTGATATTACAGCCACAGCTCAGTTGGGTAGATGGATACCTACATAATTAGAGATTTAAACAAAATGAGGGGAACGCCCTACGCCGAGGTCCGAGTCCCGCAAGGAGCGCCCTTAGCCGTAGTTATAATAAATAAATAAATAAAATTAATTTATTTATTTGCATCTTTAAATTACAACCACTCCACACTTTCTTATTATTAAGGTATACTTGAAAAGACTTGGGAACCAACTAAAGGCAGCCAAATCCCGACATGTCCTCCCAACCAAGTATACAGTAAAAGTTTACAACTTCATTATACGGAAACGATATGTATATAATTCCAGTAATAGATACCTACTTCATCCATTATAGTCAAACATTTATATTGATTACAAAGTGAACCTACACTAACAGACATGCCAGGACGACCTCCAGCCAATTACCCAAACATCCCGAGCATATATATATATATATTTTTTTAAACGTTACCCTGCACTGGGATTTCTCCTGTATCGTGGGTGCGTTTACAGACACAAATTCCACACACAATACATCCAGACCCGAAACAACTACTTGCAGATCATACAAATATTTGTTCCGTGCGGGAATCGAACCCGTGACCCGGTCATCTTCGGTACCGAACGGGGTTCCAGGTCCTCATAAGATCACACTAGAGCCGCTCGTTGCTGCCATGCCTAAAAGCACAACACGGAGAAGATGACAGTAAAGCAGTCACCCCCTCTAGAGAAGGGAAGGCGACTGTAAAAATGTCACCCCCCAGGCACTTCTCGGGGAGGTTCGTAATGGATCCCCTAAGCCTCGCTGTGGGCTGTGCTGCTGTGCTGTGACCATGTGCGCGCCGCTGTTTTCCCGGGGGTCACTCGGTATGAGCACGCAGACTAAGCTCGGTAAAAGCATGAAAATTGGAGTGCAGTGGTCTCCTTTTGCAAAAGCGTCATGCTCCAGAAGGAGAGCGGGACCGGGAGAGCGCCGATCGCGCATGGAGAAGGACGAGACGGCGCCGGGGTAACAACCGCCCCGGCACCCAGGTCCAACATGCCCCAGCCCCCTGCCGTCGTTACATGGTAGGGAGCGTCGAAGGTCACGGGCGCGCAGATTGGGGAGTCTACATGCTCACACGGAGTGACCCCCGGGAAGATGGTGGCGCGCACGTGGTCACATGCCGCCGTATGCGTAGCACAGCGCAAAGCGAGGCTTAGGGGGATCCCTTACAATTCTCCTCGAGAAGTACGGAGGGGTGGCCTTTTTACAGCCGTCTGTCTTCCGGGGTGACGGCTTTACAGTCATCCCCTCCGACATGTGCCTAAAGGCGTGGCACCAATGGGTGGCTCTAGTGTGATTTTAGGAGGACCTTGAGTCCCTCTTCGGTGCCGAAGATGACCGCTCCAGTTATTTTATCCGGTAGGAGTCCGGTATACCCCTACCCCTTCGCCCTTCCCCGGAGCGAAGGAAGTTCATGTAGAATTTCCATTGGACATCGTTTCAAATCACGGTCGCTAATGTGTGCAAGATCGACTTTGCTTTACAGAAGCTGTCCTGCGTCGTAGTCACTCCTGCTTTGTGTTTGGTAGATTTGGCTGGTCTTAATTTGTTACAAGAGACAGACCGCGTAGGTTCAGCTCGACTCGGCTTATGTACAATATTCACGTAGAGCACAACCAGACTCCAGACACTCAATGATTGTTTCATAACCGATTTATGTAAATTTAATGTAAATACATATCATACTCGTTTCTATTACAATATTCAAGGAGGCAATTAAAGCTCTTAACGAAGACTAGTAACACACATTTTTGTAATTCAAAGTTAACCGACTGATATCAGCGTTGACCTTTACAAACTTCCGTCGTACCAAGAATTTACTTCTGAAATCTATATTGTACCACACTCATTTTTATTTCAATACCATTGCGTATCACACAAAACATTATATTATTAAGACACAAATTATCCAGCAATGGTTCCAAATCTTATATTCAAACTATCGTGACTAATTTTTAACTTAATAAATAAACTTAATAACCGTGATAATAACAATTAAACTGGCCAAGTACAAATTTAATTCGTGAATTCCGACTAAAGCTACGTTCTTGTAAATATCGATGTACCTTGCAAATATCGACCTCTATTGCATAAATAAAGATCCAGTTAAAAGGTTCTTGAACGGCTGGACTGGTTCTGAAAACTTTGAGTGTATAAATACCAAATTTTTGTTTCATTGCGTCACTGTATTTTTATATACCATGACATTATTTTTCGAGGTATCTGAATAGCTGATGTTGTCGAGTACAGCAGATAACGGAGAGCTTCCAACCCCAGCTCTTGTAGCTTGGAGACCGTCTGTTGTGCAGTATGGGGTCTCGCGCTGTCGTGCAGTAGCAGCGGGGGACGAGGAGATTGATCAAAGCTGGTTGCAGATGCGCGAGCTTCTCCATTATAGTGTTCAAATCTTCCCAATATATTGCGCTCACTTCGGCTCGTCAACAATACCGCAATGCCTCAAGACGAAAGTCTTTAACCAGTGTGTATTACCAGTGATGACATATAGAACAGAGACGTGGTGACACACAATGGGCCTCATAAGAAAGCTCAAAGTCACTCGGTGAGCTATGGAGAGAGCTATGCTTGGTATTTCTCTACGAGATCGAATCAGAAATGAGGAGATCCGGAGAAAAACTAAACTTCTCAACATAGTCGAAAAGATTAGTAAACTGAAGTGGCAATGGGCGGGGCAAATTGCTCGTAGAACTGATGGCCGTTGGGGCAAAAAGGACCGGAAAACGCAGCGTAGGACAACCTCCAATGGTGGCTCCAAGGTAATTCAAAACAAACTGACTTCTAAACGTGTATCTGCATCAACTCACAGCCAGATCCAATCATTTCACATCTCTCCAAATAGTTTTCTTCACATACAAGAAAAAATTATGCGTACGACTCACATTGACCCACATTCTCGAAGGCCGGACAAATGTCAACAGGACCTTTGCGATGAGAATCAGAGCACCTGCAGTGGCGAATGCTATAAAACTCTGATTTTAACACATCACATATCAACATGATTGCGAAATCGGATCGATTTTAACGAGTGTCTGTGAATTTAGTAATGTGTGATGCGTAAGATTAGATCTCTAATAAGAGCCTAGTATAGAATACCAGATCTAGGCGAGTGATAATTTTTATTGGTATTTAGTACATTTCATAATACCATCATCATCATTTCGGCCGAATGAAGTCCACTGCTGGACACAGCCTCCCCCAAAGATGTCCACAACGACCGATATGGATGTGTTGTGAGCTCATTAGGGGGTTTTTCCATAATCGCCACGCTTGGCAGGCGGGTTGGCGATCGCAGTTGAGTTGTTAATGTACTCGAAGGACGCTGCTGCCCATCTTCTGGCTAAACCCTTAGTCGACTTTTACAAC
The DNA here is from genome assembly GCA_947459985.1 of Diloba caeruleocephala. Lineage (NCBI taxonomy): Eukaryota > Metazoa > Arthropoda > Insecta > Lepidoptera > Noctuidae > Diloba > Diloba caeruleocephala. The sequence continues at coordinate 18,612,469 of OX381615.1, forward strand.
ACCCATGGGAGGAGATGGGGTGGTGGCATTCTGAGCCGGCACCACACGGCAGTCATCATAATATAATTTATTACAATATATATACTGTTTACACTTTTCTTTTTTGCATTGCTTGTTTAAGGCCGTATGTATTTTCCACGTCTTCATTAGGCCTCATACATATGTATGTAGACAGATGTTTTAATAGCATCTGCATTTGCACATCACTAAGATTACAAAACTGGCCCCATCAAGTTCAAATGATACGGATACTTAGATGTTTTAGCAATTAAGTGACCGGAATATATTGCTTCCTCAGGTAATATTAATTTAACTCTTATCTTATCGCTTATGATCTAATTTACGAAGAAATCAAGCATAGCTATTCGAGTAAAAAAATACGCTTGAAAGAAGAAACGTATTCGTTATGCACTCTTAACATTCTCGCCAACGTTTTCAAAATCAATATAGTATCTCTTACCGCTAGAAACTCGTTATTAATAACGGGCCTAAAAGTCTTAAACAGAACACTTGTAGGTAGTTTAATAATTCTCTCTATTCACGGATAAATAGCCTCTGCAAAGAGGAACCCGGTATTTTGATAGGCTTACTTGGGGACATGAGTCCAAACCGCAGAGATCCTTCAGAGAATTTTAATCTAAAATGTAATGAGACCCTAACCATGGCTGCACTAAAAAATGAAGGCACGGATTACTCCCGGTTGTGTAGGGCTATTGTATGAGAAAGAAACTATACCAATAAGGTCTATCACAATGAGTGTTATATGGAATGAAAACTTAAAGAAAAACGGGAACAACAGCGTCTGCCTTTCAACTTATAAAGTGAAATTTTGTGGCAGTCTCGCAAATCACAAAATGAGTTCCCTAAGTAGCCACCACTATAGGCGACAGGAAGCAATACTAACACATCAGCACAACAACTTCATCACACATCGGCGTATGCGGCTCGGGGTGTCGAGAGGTACGGCACCGGTTTTATCATCGCGCGTCTCAAAGACTCGGGGAGGGTTTCCCTGTTATACGTCATTAGACATTTTCACCCCCGATCATATATCTCTGACAGCCACGTTCTGGCGACTCGCCTCTAATCGACCAACTAAGGCAAGTCAGTGTTGAAAGCCCTGTGGGAGCTCATGGGATTCCACTCCAGGCCACCAATAAAGGTAAGCCGGATACGAGGCCCTGATCCACTCTCTGGGGCATAAGGGTACGCTATGTCGCCACCCACATAGGGCTCGCCACAAACTGACCTGACTGTTCTGTAAGCTTCTTAATAGATCTCATTATTGATGTACTTTTTTTATGAAGCTGCTTTAATCTCCCCTCCAGGATTGCGTTGTCCCATGGTGAGATGACGACTGCTCACATGGGTTCAATTTTTATTGTTAACCTTTTGTTCACAGCTGTATAAAGTCCACTGTTGGTCATAGACCTCCCCCAAAGAACGCCACAACGGATGGAATGGAACTTATTTTAAATTTTTTCGTCTGTTTTAAAAACACGGTATATAAAAAACATTAATAATATTGTTTTATGCTGTTGAGATTATATTGCATTGCCATCCAATTCTGTCACAGTATCCAATGACGAACTAATTGAAACCTGTAGTGATTGTAAAAGTTACCTTCACACTCATTGGCTCAAAGTAAGTATCCTCAACGGTCAGAAACTGTGACTAACTATATTTCAAAAAAGTTAAAATCTATTGCCTACATATTTATTTATTTATTTATTTGTTTATTTCTCACCACAATAAAAGTTACAGTATTATTCAAATTTACTGTGGGAGACTGGTGCCTAAACTAGGCTGAAGCCTGTATCTCAGGTCACCAGGCCTTCCACCCCAGAAGTCCAATTTTGCTCTTTCATGAACCAAACGATTTTTTCCATTTGCTTGTATACTTCGTGTATCTGATTCCATCAAGTTGTTTCCTCTTGTTAAAGTTCTGTTGAATACTCTCCAATAGGTTGATATAAACTTTATCAGGCCCCGATACTGTTGATTTTGTCCTTTATAATCCAGTTATCATCTTATCATCTTATCTTATCTTAAATTTAAATCCAAAAAGATTTAAATCTCTTTGCTTGCATCCCATGAATGCGCATTTTCGCTGCAGACACCATCTTGATAACAAGAAACTCGTTGTTCTAATAAAATGTGTATATTATGGCTTTGATATACCCAATAATGTAATAAATAATTTTAAATTTTTCAGAGCTTGTTTTACTTGACACTTGACATTTTGATTTTTTAATATTTCACTATTGCCGTGTGGTGCCGGCTCAGAGTACCACCACCCCATCTCCTCCCGTGGGTGTCGTTAAAGTCGATTAAGGGATTAGCTGGAGGATGGGCAGCAGCGTCGTTCGAGTACATTAACAAGTCAACTGCGATCGCCAACCGATCTACCAAGCGTGGCGATTATGGTAAAACCCCCCAATGAGCCCACAATACACCCATATTGGTCATTGTGGTGATCTTTGGGGGAGGCCTGTGTCCAGCAGTGGACTTCATTCGGCCGACATGAATGGAAAAAAAAAGATTGATGATTTTTCTGTGCGATAAAAACTAACAAACAAAAGTAAATTTTAAATAAATGAAACAAAAGTATATACATTAGCACCTAAAACCAGTATGTCATCATAACAACGAAAACTATCTCGATTACAATCGTGCAAGTCCGTGTTCACACGAGTGTGTCGCCAAGTTTTCCCATCGTTATAACTTATGGCTGACACCGGTCATTACGCCCACTGCTTCCCTCCTTCTGATATAAACTTTATTCTGTGGTTCTATATAAGTTATAGTACCTATGTTCATTATAATAAAGTTGTCCAATGAGGGTGAAAAACCATATTGAGCTATTTGGAGAGCCCAACGAAAAAACATGTCAACATATAATAATGATATTGGAGATTTATAAGGCATTTGACTAGTTTACAAATCTAAACCAAAGGGATGGGCAGCAGAGTCCTTTCTGTGGAACAGTAGCCATATTGCGCTCACTAACCCTGCCAAGCGTGGTGAGTACTGGAAAATTGTCCCGAAAATAACGACACACGGTATGTAACCAATCTATGGGAGAGGCCTTTGTTCAGCAGTGGACGTTTAATGGCTATTACGATAAACAACATGGACATGGTGATTCTAATGACTTAAATCGATAAATTATTTTTCCTAAAATACTGCCTATGATGGTATAATAAGGTCATTCAGCGAGTTATGGAAAGAGCTATGCTTGGTATTTCTCTATGAAATCAAATCAGAAATGATGAGATCCGTAGAAGAACTTAAGTTGCCTACATAGCTGAAAGAATGAGTAAACTGCTTAGTAAATTGCTTGTAGAACTGATGGCCGTTGGGGTAAAAAGGTTCTAGAAACGAGACCACGCACCGAAAAACGCAGTGTGGGATTACCTCCAACGAGGTGGACAGACGCCTGGGCTTTTTTTTTTTTTTAACGTGGGGAAAATCTCTTGGACTTCCTCCGCCTTGGGAAGGGCGGAGGGGCATGCCGGGATCAAACCGGCTAAAACCCCACGGTGTCCTTCTTCTTACCTCTAGCCGGGGGCTAGCTCCTCATGGTAGCCGGAGATCGTCCAGCGCCCCACCCCGGCGCCGACGCCCGGTACAGACGACTGGGCTGGGAGTCGTTGTATGCGATATGAGACCGCTCTCGTTGGGGAAATCTAAGGGGGAGGCCTTTGTTCAGCAGTGGACGTCCTGTGGCTGATATGATGATGATGGCTTTTGATGAATTTAGAATTTAGTAGTTTCAATCAATTCATCAATCATCAAAAATCTAAATCCAACCCAATAAAAAAAGCCAATTTCTGTTGTATGGTTTGGTCAGACGACATTTTGCAGCCGACTGGAAATGTGGGGATATGAAAAGTTATAGACATTTAAAAGTGGCGCAACAAAGAATAAGCCGGCAGTAGGTTCAATAGCGGGTAGATACAGACTTAAAATGAAAATGACTGAGGAAATATACACTAGTCTAAAACATAATACTTTATTGATGAACGTTATGTGTTAAAGATGAACGAGTCGTAACTAAAACCATTAACGACTGATAACATGTAAGAACCCGGCCATAAATTGCATAAAACAAGTTGGAAGCTCACCCACCACTCATCAATCATGTCTATCAATATACGCAAGAAAATAGATAAACTTTTTGTATCTTCAATACAAATTAACTAAATTGATAGTAAAACATCTCCGCTTCAATCTTAACATTTACATATCATTAATTCATAACCACCATTATCCGTGTGGTGTCCACATTAAGAATATAGCAACACTCCATATCCTCCTGTGGAGGTGGTGAAAGGCGACTAAGGGTCTCTAGACTAGAGGGATGAACAGCATCATACCTTCTGTGGAATAGCAGTCATGCTGCGCTTACCAACCCCCCTGCCAAGTGGTGAATACTGCCAGTATTCAAAGGTGTAAAGAGTTGTTGTACGCTCTTTAGCTGATATGATGAATAGTCCAGAATAATCATACAGAGCAGATGTCTCCCCATAGATTTTCAAAACAACTGGCTACATGCTACCTACATCCATCTACGTCTGTCCATTTCGTTGCTGGGCTAAGTATGTCATACTGCAATTTATTAAGTTGAGTAATATATTGCAACTTAAGTCTTGACTATTCTTATGTGCCTGTTTGACATGAACAAAAATATTTTTATCTTATCTTAAAAATGCAGTAATTTTAATCTTAAAAGTGTAAGCCGCATATTCTACAGCATGATATTATTTCGCAGAATATCTGTTTTTTCCTTATTGGACGGGGGCCGCAATCTCAATTATAATCTCCTTAGTTATAATACTCTATCATCAAGTAATTAGGTTTCGTAATGTTATTCATCACGGATTGCACTGATCGTATTGTTTTAAAGCGATGAGGAAACAGTGATGTCATCAAAAGTTGCGATACTTTTATCATCAGCTTCCTGCATGAATAGAATCATGAATCATGAGCATTTGAAATCTATATATTATACATATATAATTACTTGTCATGACTGACTGACTGCTTCTCACCGCAGACCCTAAAGTGGGCTACAAACTTGAAATTTTGGTAGTTGTTGCCTTTAATAACCTAAGCATCCACTAAGGAATTCCACCCTTTTTTTATTGGTGTTCAGTAGAAATTCTACATGTACTTCCTTCGCACCGGGGAAGGGCGAAGGGGTTAGCCAGACTCCTACCGGCTAAAACTACTGGAGTGGTCATCTTCGGCACCGCAGGGGGGGCTTCAGGTAAGATCACACTGGAACACATGGAATTCCTAAGGTGCTAAAATACGGGTTGCAAAGTTGTATAAAACCCCCTCATTTTATTTATAAGTTGGTATTTTACTTTTTGGTTATACTTGTGGCAGTGTTTTTATAAATTGTATGCATATATTTATGTATAGGGGGTGAAAGTTTGTATGGAATATCTGTCATTTTTAAAGTTATATCTATGAAATCGATGGTATTTGCAATCTCAGTAAAAAACAAGAAAAGGCGTATACAACGTTTTAGAAAAATCAACCATCCCCATGGGGGGAGGGTAAAAATGGGGAAAAATTTGTATGAAAATCCGTCATCGGTTATCATCCATCGTCAGTTAGGCCTGTGAAAATTGGTATTTGGTTAATAATAAAGAAATACGAGATTCAGTGTTTTTGTAAATTTTACTACTAAACCGATTCCGAATCTAAAATTTCTTTCACTAATAAAAACCTACTCTATCCCTGAGCTATATAGGCTATCATCATTTCGGCCGAATGAAGTCCACTGCTGGACACAGGCCTCCCCCAAAGATCACCACAACCACCGATATGGATGTGTTGTGGGCTCATTGGGGGGTTTTGCCATAATCGCCACGCGTGGCAGGCGGGTTGGCGATCGCAGTTGAGTTGTTAATGTACTCGAAGGACGCTGCTGCCCATCCTCCGGCTAATCCCTTAGTCGAATTTTACGACACCCATGGGAAGAGATGGGGTGGTGGCATTCTGAGCCGGCACCACACGGCATATTTGTATTTATATAGGGCAGTCATCTTCGGCACCTAAGGGGAGGCTCCAGGTCTTCATATGATCACACTAGAGCTGACATAGCACCCTGAAGAAAAAATAACAAAATTAGTTTGAAAACACCTAGAACACAGTACGGTAATAAGAATATTGAATATATATATATATATATATATATATATATTATATAGAAATATTAGACTACCCAAAGAAATTAGAGAAAGATACTCTACAGAAGCCATAATCTAAGAGAAGAAGAAGAAATTAGAGAAACTAACTCATATAGGTATTATAGGCGGTCATCTTCAGCGCCTAAGGAGGCTCCAGGACCTCATATGATCACAAACTACGGCAAACTGACGGTACCTACCGATTATCTTCTCTATTTGATTTCTGATTCGCCGTATCTTTGTGTACTTGTATGTGCGCGATTTATTTAAAAACCAAAGGATTTGTTTGAATGGTTCTTTCACTACGACAGTAAATTATTAAGGTATCATTCTTGTGTACAATGCTATAGATATAATAATAGCGTTTATTTGAAGTCGCTTATATTTTTCTTAAAAAGACGTTTTTCACTATTCTCTTGTAAAATGAATGTATATGCTTTTGTAAACACTATTTTAGTTTTTATTATATTTTACCTTTATGGCCACTAGATTTGTTTTATGCATGATAAATGATCACCTTATTCAGTGAACTAGTTCTTCTGAGAAATAAAGTTCTTTTAACTGCAAACATAGGCATAATAGATATGCTCAGGGCGTGATTTAAAGGTCTGAAGGCCCTGTGGCAACAAAGCAGTGGAGGCTCCCAGTTATTTTTCATATAGGTTAAACAACTTTTCCTTTCGAGTGTCTCAATAATTTATTGCGAGATAAATCAAATACTTTCAAAAACAAAATGTGGATTATAGTAAAATACAAGAAAGAAACAAAATTAAATTATAGCGTTAAAAATGGATGACGTTTTAAATATAAATTTGCATCCTAATTAATTTTACCTAGATATTTCTATTATGTGGAAGGAACTATTATATGTTATTCCCTTCCTTGTGGAAGTCCTAGGTTTGTAGACCGGCTCTGGAGATACTACTAGAAAATTTCGCAATTTCCTCTTTATTAACGCCAGGAGATATAATAATAAAAATTATTTGACTGTAAATTAACTATACAGAACAAATACAATATATACATTATACAATAACGAACATAGGTAATTACTGCTTTTTGTTGGCACTGATACTTTATTAGTACATAAGACGCTCTTTTGAAAGCTAGAACACGAATTAAACTGGTCTTTATTGCCCATTCTTAAAGAAAACGGCGGTCAATTAGGAGCACAGGCATTGTTATCAACCACAAAAATTACCGCTGGCTTACATCCAGCACCATCTGAGCTTGAGAGGCCTATTAATGTGGTAAATAGGCACCTACTCCGCGATATTAGCAGAGGAACTGCAAAGGTTAGGCTCCGGGCCAACACTCCGTGATTATTAGTTTGTTTAATGCTAATTATAGGAAGTTTGTTTGGATGGAGTACAAGATTGAAAGTAGCTAGGAAGAGAAGTGATTTCTTTCCAATAGAATTGTAACGTTTAGGAATTAGAGAGATCGAACCATCTTGTATGCTCATAAGCTAAGGTACGAAAATTTAAACATGGGAGGCTCTACATATCGTTGTGCTGGCCACAAATAACACCAACCCCTCTCATGCCGTGGATGTCGTGAAAGGCAACTATAGGATTTGCCGGAGGATGGGCAACAGCGTCCATCGAGTACATTAACAAATCAACTGCGATCGCCAACTCACTTGCCAAACGTGGCGATTATCACAAAACCCACAATGAGCACACAGCACAAACTCATACCGGTGATTGTGGAAACACCTTATCTAGCCGTGTATAATTAGGCTACAGCTAAGTTTAACCAACTGCTACCGGCCGCACCTAGTTGTAGCCGGCTAAAACTAGGTGTGGCTACACCTAGTTTTAGCCAGCACTTCGGGGTTTAACCGTGAAGTTCTTGAAGAATTTCCACTGGGCACCAATAAAAACAGAACAGAGTACCCCTTCGACCTTACCCGGGGCAGAGGAAGTACATAATGTATTTCCATCTCATCAATAAAAAAGGGCACTGTAGCTAGTGAGATTACTGCGAATAAGAGGCCATTTAATGAATGTCTCGAGGTGACGAGCACAGTGTTGCCACGCAGGGCTATCCCTGGGTAGCAATTGCTTTAGGCAGGCGCGACGCTTACCACTAGGCGATGACTTGCACATCTCGTCACCAGGTACCTAGTATAATTATAGTATAAAACATTAAAATGCAAACATGATTCTGCTGGGTAAGTAAGGAGTTTGTTCTGTACATTCGTCATAAGTCGTAAAACAAAACCTATGTCCTTACAAGTGCAATCACCCCGGTTAGTTGTAACACAAAAAATCAAAGTATATAGACCGAAACACCAACTAGAACTAGTCAATAAAACATTATTACAATATGTGTCTAGCGAATAACAGCACAAACGACGTCGCAACAGGCATCAAAGTCGATAGTCGAGTGATTTATAATACATTGAAGTGAGGTGACAAGTAACAGTATCAGCTGTATTCTTATAATAGATTAAACTAACGATTTATCGACCGACTTTACGAAAGTAGACCTTCAAAGTCCAATTTTTCGAAGTAATGTTTAAATCGAGAGTAGTTTAAGTGTGTACTTGTAGTTGCAGATATTTTCATACGCTACGCTACATATCCTGTCAACATTCGCCGCGTTTGCCAAAATATATGGTGGTAAATGTCTGTGAGTACCATTGAAACTTAGCAGGCGGAGTCTGAAGCTTCTGCAATTCTGTCACTGTGTGGGTATCAACGCGTAAACGTAATACCAAAATTATGGAGGAGCGACGGACAGGTGGTAGCGGCCAAATAGAAAAGATGGGGAAATTTGACATGTAAATGATAGCTTATCTTATACCCTACCATAATGTATTGTTTATACCTATCAATTATGAATTGTCAAACTTTAAGCTTACGATTGTTCCTTTGGTGATGCGAATAAAGTTTATTATTATTATATATTGAGCCGCTTATACATCCACTGTTGAACAAAGGCCTCCCCCACAGATTTCCACAATTATGTTGTCATTTTGGGGATTATTTACCAATACTCACCACGCTTGGCAGACGGGTCGGTGAGCGCAGTATGCAGCTACGAGGGCGGCACTGAAAATTTCGGGAATCAAGGAAGTGACACAACATTACTATTTAAAAATGTATTTATTGCTTTTCGAAGTATTCTCCGCGAAATTTGACACATTTTTCCATACGATGGAACCAATCATTGAAGCAACCATTCCATTCGGAAGTTGGGGTCTCCAAAATGGCCGTTTTGTAGGCGTCCACAGCTTCTCTAGGTGATGAAAATCTCTGTCCACGCAATTTATTCTTTATTTTAGGGATAGTATAGAAATCATTAGGGCTTAGGTCGGGGCTGTACGGCGGATGGCCTAATAATTCTATGTTTTCTTGCTCTAAAAACTCTTTTGTTCTGTGCGCGGTGTGAGAACTCGCATTGTCGTGATGGAGGATGATGCGGCGGTTGCAGTTCTCTCTACGGAGTTCAGAAACGACCTGTGGCAAACAAATGCTAGCATACCATTCTGCATTAACCGTTCTTTGTCCCTCAAGAGGAATAGTCGTAACATGGCCGGTTTTGGAGACAAACGTGGCCACCATTTTTTTGCAACACTCCGTGAACGAACAATTTTTGTTGGCTTTAACTCATTTTCGAACATCCAAACTCGTGACTGGTTTTTTGTTTCGGGTTCATACGCATATATCCAGGATTCGTCACCTGATACGATGTTGTATACAGCATTTGAGGATCCTACGTGGAATCTTTCGAGAGTTCTGACGCACCAAGTAACGCGAGCCGCTTTTTGCTCTTCACATAGCAAATGCGGTATCCATCAGGAAAACAACTTTTTTACACCTAATTGTTTATGCAAGATTATTTGTATTTGACTCATGCCAATGTCTAAAGTTGCCTGAATTTCGCAGTATGTCACATGTCGATCTTCCTCAATCAGCTTACGCACAGCATCAACGTTTTCTTGGGTGACTGCAGTTTTTGGACGACCTTGACGAGGATCATCACTGAGCTTGACACGTCCACGTTGAAATTCAGCAAACCAGCGATAAATTGTGGTTTTGGATGGGGCTTCATCACCAAATGCAGAAATCATCCGGTCAACACACTGTTTTTGTGTTAAACCACTTCGAAAGTCATAATAAATCATCGCTCTTGAATTTTCTCGAGTCAATTCCATTTTCTCAACGACTAAACAAGTTTGACAAAACCTTGTGACAAGACCGTGAATCTTTTTTAAAATAAATAAATGGTATTCGATTTGTAAAACCAAGGAGTTTTCAATTAAAAAGATTTTAATATGACAGGAACAGTGGAAATATTCCATTCCCGATACTTTTAGTGCAGCCTATGTACTATTCTACAGAAGGGACGCTCCTTCTGGTTTAGAGTCCTTTAGTCGCCTTTTACGACATCCAAGGGAGGAGATGGAGTGGTGCTATATTCTTAATCCACACACCACACAGATTAAATGATTAAAAATGGTTTGCTGCAAATGTACTTATACTGAATAGTATCTAATAAAATTAAATGTTTAAAATGTTCGTTACCAAACGTACCGCAACTCGAACTAAAGTTCTCGAAGGTAACAAACTTGATGTTATAAATGAAACTGTTTTTCTGGGTATCACTATTAATACAAAGTTAGAATAGCGCACATTATAGCTTTGTAAAGCAGGTTAAGTTCTGCTGCATATGCAGTCAGAAAGCTTTTTTTATTAGCTTTATTACGGTTAGTTCACTGACGTAGCTACTGCCAGACTAGTGTATTTTGACAGCATCATATTCTATGGCATCCTGCTCTGGGGGGCAGCAGCTGATGTTGACTCAGTTTTCATATTACGACACAGACCCTCGCGAGTTGCTTCGAGAATATTTTAAAAATAAATATATTCACTCTGCTTTCACTTTACATTTTCGTGAATTTAATGTACGTGCATAAAAAACTCAATTTATTTCATGTAAAAAGCGTCTATCATGACAAATATACTAGAGCTAGACATAAAATAGTGGCACCTTTATATATATTAACCAAGACAAATAAGTTTTTTTAGGGAATTATCTCCGATTCTATAAGTTACTAAAACGAATATCAGATATTAACGATGTGAAGTTTATAACACGCATTAAAGTAACTAACAATTTTTTTTTTATAAAATCATAAACGACGATAAGTACGTGTGGCGTTAATTCTTATCCAATACAATTTGGCGATCTTATAGCTAAAAGGAAAGACCAAAGGTCGTTCCATGCAATTGATATAAGGAAGCAAGTGATAAATTCGTCTTCCAAATGATTGAATAGCATGAAAAAGTGCTAACAAAGAGACTTGGCCAGAAAGTTTTGATGATAATTTGCCAACCAAATTGCTCTTTGATGTCGACAATAGTTCATTTGCTAACTTCATTCAGTTCTTTAACGATAAAGCTGTTGGTTATAGACCTACCTAATACGAACTTTTGTATAATAGGTTTCCCGTTGAAGTTATGACATAAAAGTAGGTGTATGTGTTACGTCATTGACTTAAACTGCCATACATGGAATATCAGTTAAAATTTCACCCAGTGGTCTTTTTAATTTTTACTGAAGAAACCAGCGGACAACATTTTTTTACTTGTTTTTAAACTAAGTTGAAACAAAATTTTAGTACGGAACCCTAAAAAACGTATAAGATTCTTCGAAACAATAATTTGTCCAAATTTGTATGTTATTTTATATCTCGTAATTTAAGAAGAGTAATATTTATAATGGTGATGTTTTCCGTGTGGTGGCACCATTTTGGATTAAGAATATAGCACCAATCCATTTCCTACCCAGTAAGGTGACTAACGGCCGAATTTAATAATCTATCTAATCCAAAATCTTTGTATTTTGGATTACTGATATGCCTGTTTTTTATTTTAAATATGATCGTAGCACAACAAATGGTGAATTTTAAATCTGAAGATTTCGGAATAGATCGATTATTAATTTCGGCTCTATGGGACTCTACATCAGAGGGATGCGCAGCACCGACCGTTCTGTAGAAAAGTACCCATACTGCGCTCACCAACCCACTCCCCAACGTCGTGAGTACCACCATTAACGATACAGCTGTGGAAATTTATGAAGGAGGCCTTTATTTAGCAGTGGGCTTCCTTTGGCTGATATGATGAAGAACCCCTACGGTCAATATAAATACTCTGCCTATTCCGATCTCTGATTATCACAAGTCCGTGTGCCTCCCCCACAATCAATAGACCAATTAATATAAGTGAAGTATCAACAGCAAATAAGACTATGTTTGACATTGTATCGTTTATGGCAAATAATTGATATAAATCAGAAGCAGAAATTCCCCTAAAATTGATCCGGTGACGATGTGATGTTCGCAATTGCCACTCTTTGATCTCAATTTGCCAGATAGGAAGTTACAATAACGGGGGGCTCAAATTGTGGCTTAAAAAATTCCCCTCCCCCGATAACTACATCGAGCCCAGTGAGGAACTCCCTCCTGGATGTTACCCCTCTAGGCCCACATGGAAGTCGTTAAACCGCCTTCGGACCAAAGTGCGGTTATATCGATGAAACGGGGGCAGGATGTAGATGCAGCATTATCCCCCTGACAATGTCCCATCTACTGTCCTGGTCATCATGCTCTAGCTCCTGCACTTTGAGCGGCCTATGCTCTGCCATTAGTAACGCCTTAGAGGTGGCAAATTTCTGGGAAAATGAAATTTAACTTAATGCACCTTCGACGTCCCGTGTGGTAATAACTACCTGTTGCGATCACCAATCTGAGTGCCAAGCGTGGTTATTATAGCAATATGACTGGTCATTGTAGTAATCCTCGAGAGGCCCGTTTGTTTAGCAGTAGACGTTTACGGGCTAGTATGTAATTATAACATAAGTGCAAAAGGTATATCTAGTATTAACGCCGCAGTTTAATTTGAGCTTAAATACTTCTCCCATGCCCTTTACAAGTGACATACTAATGTAACCTTGTGTAAATGTACAAGCCAGTATAATATCACACGTTTATAATTCGCATGCGTAATATTTTATAATGGGAACAGAGTTTGTAAGTCCTTCGGAGAGATATTTTATTTGCGACGATATGTTGCGTGTTTTTGAGTTAGCACTAACGTTCCAATCAATTTCTCTGTTTAAGGACCTTGTAAAGTTCACCAGAACAACGGCTAGATGATATAAAAATAAATATATAACATTTCTGAACAGCTATTGGTATTGGTTTTTCAAAAGCTATTTCAAACTCTCCAAAAGAACAATATTAAGAAAAATAATTTAAAAGCTTTAGCCCAGATAATTTTTCGTGCATTTCTTCTTAGATGTTGTCATCTGTCTGTCTGTCTGTCAGTCTCGGTTGATTCAATTTGACGCTAAAACCTGAATACATGATTAAATTGAGTTTAACAATGGTTAATATTTGTATGTAATTGAGATGGAATTTAAGAAAATTGCAAAAGAAAACAGAGGCCTCTTCTACTCAGTAGTAGGTGAGTTTGAGACATAATGATGCACCTCTAAGGTTTTTAGAATCAATTCGGCCGAATAAAGTCCACTGCTGGACACAGGCCTCCCCTAAAGATGACCACAACGAACTATATGGGTGTGTGTGTATGTTCATTGTGGGGTTTTGCCATAATCGCCACGCATGGCAGGCAGGTTGGCGATCGCAGTTTAGTGTTTAATATACTCGAAGGACGCTGCTGCCTATCCTTTGGCTAATCCCATAGTCGCCTTTTAGGTTGGTGCTACCTGGTGAAGGTCGCTGGGAGTCATTGGATGCGGGTGGCATGTAACCGCTCGTTGTGGAAATCTAATCTAATCTAATCCTCCATTGTTCTGCAGTGGATGTGCTCTGGCTGATATAATGATGATGTAGCCGGCACCACGCGGCAACTTTCAGAATGAATGTTAATATTACTGGCCCATAGCTAAATTCACTGATTGATGATGGAATGGTGGATGGATTCGAATCAGTTGGCTTTGTTGCGGATTCATTCCCCCACCGAACAATGATTGGTATGACCTACAGATACTCCAGATCAAGGAATGTATGTGTGTAGAATTTATGTCTGTAAACTATATCCACGACATAGGAGCAGTCATAGGGTAAAAAAAAAACACTTATGTCTTCGATACCACCGGCTTCTACAAAATAGCCGATATCGGTCTTCAAAATCAGATCCTTCTCAAGTTAATTAAAGGTCTAACGACACTTCCAATCAGCCACCTTTTACTTAGCTACCGCAATTTCCGCGAAAAATGGTATGTAGGTCGCCGATTCAAGGTTATATTAATTTTGCGTCTAGCCAAGTGTTGAATTACTTAAGAAAATTGCGAGCGAACCTATTTGGCACTATTACACACATGTTGAATAATCTAGTCGACTGAGAAAACGGAACTTGCTCGTACAGTTCGCAACAAAATTGCATTCAAATTGCTGCAAATCTAAAAATAATTTCCATTACCTAATAATATTGCATTGAGATTATACATGGGTGTTAATTATGTTGTATGTTTGTAGAAATCTACCCCTTGCAGTTTTTATGCAGCAAAGGAGAGTGCCAGATTTTTTCTCGCGTCAAAATCAACATGTACGTTTTTTTACAATCCATTACCTACGTCATGTCAAAAAAGAACATACATTACAGCCCCGCCCGACTACATAAATAAAGTTTTTTTTTCCTTTCTAAGGTTTTAATATTTTTATATCGTGTGTCTAAAATAACCATTTGATAAGTTCGTTTAGTCACAAAAATATTTATAAGTATATTTTGAGGACAGAATCATTGGACAGGGATATACTTGATTTGAATTGTGTATATTAATATTTTTGTTTAGTTAGCAACAGCAGTTTTATATGAATGAAATGAAAATTTCTCGGAGCTTGCCTTATGGGACATAATACCCTGACGCTGGTGGTCACGCGCCGCAGTGTGCGTAGCACAGCACAGCGCACAGGGGATCCTTTACAATCCCCCCGGAGAGGTGACCGCTTTACAGTCACCCTCTCCGAGATGTGCCTATAGGCGTAGCACCGGTGGGCGGTTCTAATGTGATCATACGAGGACCTGGGGTCCCCCTTAGGTGCCGAAGATGACCACCCCAGTGGTTTTTGTTTATGTCCGGCATGCCCCTTAGTCCTTCCCCGGAGCGGAGAAAGTTCATCAAGAATTTAAACTTGGCCATATGCAAAAATAAAAAACGATAGCATTACTAAGACTCAGCTTAGCCTCCTAAAATTGCAAGCGTGAAAGTAACTCATTTAAAACAAACAAAACATATCGTATAAGAATTAAATATGGTACTTTCGGTTACAGAATTTATTCTGTTGACAGTACCTAATTTAACGTTGGACATATGCACGCAAGGCCGATGTAAGACTCGTATTAAGTAAGTACCTAAGTATTAAAAGGCATATACTAAGGCGTTTTTTAAATGCACCTAGCATTAATTTGGGGCATAGTTAAGACATTGTACATAGAAAGGATTTTATTTCCATTTACATGGAACAATAAAAATAATTATGTAAAACCAAAATTATACTAGGTACTTACATATACTACATTAAAATACCATTATCATGCTTACCTTTGAACTAGAGTGGTAGAGTTCAAAAGACGACAATATTTCGCAGAAACGTGGTGGGGTTTCTACTCCACTTTACTTTATCGTCCGTAACAGGACAAAGGCCTCTTCCGGCAAAGGAGGTTACGCCCGTAAAACTGTCAACTTTTAGTTGTACATTATGTTTCTACATAGAACAATACAACGGCTAATACGATATGCTATGTAATGTTCCCGTAAAGTGTAACATATCAGTGTTTCATTTACTCTTTCGATTCCGTATGATGTCCGAATTTAGAAGTCTGCCGAATCTGCCGTCTGCTAAGCGTGGTAATTACTGGCATATACCCCTCAAAATGACGACACAATTGAGGAAATCTATGGGAGAGGCCTTTATTCAGTAGCGGAAGTCCGTTGGTCGATATGATGATTCTTGAGATGCACCACAACAGCCGGTGTTTTAGTTTCAATCTATCCTTATAACTGTTCACATTTTGGCCAGTTCATCGAAAGACAGTGTTTGGTTTAAACAGCGTCTTATCAAGATAATATCGGGATATATCACTCTATTGTTATTTTAAACTTACTGAAAATGATTTTCTACTTTTTGGATCGGTTATCTAAAAAACCGTGTTTTTTTAGATTTTTGAAACTATTATTTTTAAATTGTCTGACTGGTAACACGGCAATCAAAATTGAAACTATTGTTCCCACAGAAATTAATACAAAATTACAGTTTGCTACAGTGTTAGCTGAGTTTGTGGCTTTATTTTTATAATCTGTGTTCTTTGTTATTGCTTGCTACTTATTTACTATCACTAAACTACGGATCATCCAAAACTGGACGCTGGCTGTATTCAAGCTGCCATTTAAAAATAAACTATGATGTCTATAAGATTTATTTTACCACAAGTTAAGTTATTTTGATATCAAATCAAATTGCTCAATTGACAACAACTAAACACATTTACTAAAGTTTTCGAATCGTAAACAAATTAATATCGAATAAATGATTAGAGTTCGGTTTCAGGTGTTTTTGTGAATATAAATCAAGATAGTGATAAACGTTATCGATACCGGATCGAATTGTATAGCGCCTAAATTATAATAATAATCTAGATATGTGAAATAAACCTATATTATATTTTATTTCACATATCTAGATTTGAAGCTTATCAAACAAGTAACGTATGACATAGAACCAAATTAACAATAAAATTTGGGCAAGGCCGTCTCTTTGAACAACAATCGTTTCGATGGTTACGATGCACGAAAGATGTAATGTAATGTAGGCAATGTTCGATTGTTTAACCTTCGGTTTGCTGACGGACTTAAAGCATCGAGTACTCGGATTAGTCGTCGGCGATAAGCTGGTTGTAATTAATTTTTATAATGTGTTCAAGATTCGTGAGAGGCCTATAATCAATAAAGGGCGACGAAACCTATCGCTGGCTTACAATTATCAAGATTTTTATTTTATCGTTCTAGATTCTAAATAAAAAGGAAAAATATAATTAAATTGATTTAAGCATCCATGTTTAATCTAATAGATTTACTAACTTGATGAATATAATAGCTTAGTTTCAGACAGTTTCAGTATTCTGGTCGGTATCCGCATGGCAGTTGAGGCTGAAAATTATGCGTGCTCTCGTCGGGTAATATTAAGTCTTTTATCTTATCTATGTATTAAAACGAGAAAAAAATTGTACCCCTTTTCAAGCACATTGCGCGCACGGAGGAGTGTGAGGTTCGGCATAGTCGAAGTTCATATGGAGGAGAAGTGCAGAAAGGTAACATTTGGTGCACGCGGCACGGTTGATGCAGTGGCTGGTAGAGTCGGCTGCTGCACTCCGAGTCGTGGGTTCGATTCCCACACGGAACAAATATTTGTATGATCTGCAGGTAGTTGTTACGTGTCTGGGTGTATTGTATGTGGAATTTATTTCCGTAAACGCATCCACGATACAGGGGAAATCCTAGTGTGGGGCAACGTTTAAAAAAAAAGTAATAATATTTGTTATAAATACATTAATCAAATCTAAAGTTTCAATAAATTACGATTAAATTTCGACTTCTTGGTGACCTCTAGTAGAACTCCTCTGTACGTGTGTATTGTCACTGTACACCTCCTAAACGGCTGGACCGTTTTTTTTTTGTGTATGTGTGGGTGGGTCCCTTTATGGTTTAGATTCACAGTTGGACCCGGTAGGTGGCGCTGCATTCGAGATTGCATGTGCCTATGCGAAGCTGGGGCGGGCAGCTAGTGCCATAATAAATATTTAGGAATTTCTCGTATCTCTCTAATGATTTCCTTTATTACTTGATGAAACACAAGCTAATTGCAATTGCCTTTTTCAGTTACCAGTTTTTTGTGTCATAAACTTTTACGCAAGCGCCTACAACAACTGTACTAAGTTGACGCAATCGGATGAATGGTACAGGAACATACGTTATAAAGAAAGAAAGAAACATATATTTTTATACAGTTTTATAGAGGCTTAATGTAAGTACATTATCTAAAATATTATTTCTTACATAACACCTAGTATCCTGGGAAATAAAACGCTCGACTGTCCAGTTATGTCAAAGGAAGTCAGCAAAATACTAGTAATGGTAATAATTAAAGTCGGCTTAGAATTTGTCGGAAATTGCAAAATATTTTATTTCACTAATGTCGTTTTTTGGCGACGCACCGGAAATCTATAATTGATTTTCAAATGTATTTCTAACCTTGTAGACCAGCAATTTCATCAATGACCAAATTATCTAAAACATTTGCAGGATATTAGTTTGTTATAATACTCAATTTTAGCTAGACATACGCCCAACCCACATCACTCACATCACAGTACAAGTTTTGAAACCATAGTGCTAATACTAATACAAAAGCGCTGCCAACCAATGTACCATGTGCAATGAGCCCCACTCTATTTCAAACCTAATCTCGTAGAGTTAAGAATGAAATTATCAACAGCATTTACAAACAAAACAAGGATACTTCGTCAGATGAAGATCGCAATCAACCTGACAGTAAACTATCTAAGTTAAAATGTTGTTGATCATAATAAAGATAGCTTATTTAAAATGTGATTAAACCTTAATTAACTGACTGAACAAAATGTTCTATCTTCATCCATCACATTTGAAAGCTTCTCATTATCAAGATTATTTAGTTGTAAACAAAATTTTGAAATGTAGTTATTAGTATTTACTGCAGCTCTTGCAATATTTTATAAGAGTATTTATGGAGTTTCTTGCCGGCTCTTCTCCATAGATCAACTATTTGGAACCGTGCAACTTAGATTCTGACGTTTCATAAGTGCCAATATTTGGTTTATTTGAAATAAAAATATTTGACTTTGACTTTGACTTTGAATAAGGTAACCGCGATAATATTTACGGTACTGGTTACTGTTGGTAGGTCTCTTACTCCAAGAGGTGGGCGCTGCCGTGTGCGCAGCACAGCACAGCGCACAGAGGCGCTTCGGGGGATCCCTTACAATTCTCCCGGGCGGGGTCTCCGAGATGGGCCTAGGCATGCCAGGCCATGGCACCGGTGGGCGGCTCTAGCGTGATCTTACGACGACTGGCACCCCTGTGGTTTTAGCCTGTAGGAGTGTGGCATGCAAGTTCATGTAGAATTTCCAATGGACCCAATAATAAAAAATTGGTAGGTACCATCCCAATGCCAGATATTCACCGCGAAGCAGTACTGTTTAAACTTAGACATTACTGTGCTCCAGTTAGAAGGGCACTGAAATTACTGGGCATAAGAGACTAAATAACTCTACGTCACGAGGTGACAAGCGCAGTGTGGTGCCTCGCAAGACTACTCCTGGGTAACATTCTAATTGTTATGGGCATGTCTCTTACCATCAGGCGAATGACTATGATGATTTTAGTCACCAAGTTGTATAAATAATATATAACGTGTTTTTTTGTTTTGTAATTTTGATTAATTAATGTTTATCATCGTCATGTCAGCCAAAAGACGTCCACTGCTGAACAAAGGCAGGACCATAGACGACCGGTTACATGCCATGTGTCGTCATTTCGAAGGAACTTTCCAGTACACACCACGCTTGGCAGGCAGGTTGGTGAGCGCAGAACGGCAGCTATTCTACAGACAGGATGCTGCTGTTCATCCCTCTGGTCCGAATGTCCCTTACGGCCGAAATTAAATAATCGATCTAATTCAAAATCTTTACATTTAAGATTTCGAAAGTCATCCGTGTTTGTGTTATTATCACATTTAACACAAAACACAGACAAATCCGTAATCCCAAATCCAAAGATTTTGGATTAAATTGATTATTAATTTCAGCCGTAAGTCACCTTTTACGATATCCATGAGGAGGGAGGAGATGGAGTGGTGCTACATTCTTAATACGGATAATTTGCTTTTTAATTAATGTGGATCAAGTTTATTAAATAAAGAGCTTGATAATTATTTACAGATACCCTCATTAGTGGTCTCTTAATTATCGAATTCACACTTTATTTCCCGCTTAGTAATTATTTTAAAAAAACAGACACGTTTAGTAAGGCTAAACTTATTAACGTCCTTATTCTTTGTAATGTATGTTTCATAATTTGTTTATTATGTGCCATAATTTGGCATTTACTGCAAGTCCTGCTAGGTAGGTACCACCGTGATGCCAGATAATTTGCTGCCAAGCAGTAGTGTACTTTAGACATTACTGTGTTCCGGTTTGAAGGGCACTAAACCATTTATGGGTAGCATAACAGTTACGTTTTACGTTTATTTGCGTTATATATGTTTTCATAATAGTTACGTTCTGTATGTAATTATAACATTATGTATCGCCTTAATCAACTTCACATATTCGCTTTAACAATGTAGATTTGACAGATAAATAATTCGTCACACGTTGACAAACTCTTTGTTAATTTACACGGTGGTTATGTATACAAATTAACACAATATAACGAACAGTGAACAGTTTCTAGTCACTCATGTCATAGTCCAGCTGGACATACATGGTCGCTGCGCCCGCCTTATTCGATATGTTTTTTTTATTTTCGTCTTTTGCATAAATATAATTTCTAATTTAACCTTCATTCGTCATTTTTGCAATATTTAACCTAGAAACGATTTTGCAAAGTCCGAATGTTTTAACCGTTTGAAAAAATCCGCTTGTGCAGAAATGCACATGAAAGATCTGGTTTCTCCCTCAGTAGGCATAGAGAACATGTTCAACAGTCATACAATATGCGGTTATTAAAATCTATTACCTGTTCGACTAATTTGAAAATAATTAATAGGTTTATAAAGTAAAACTTGCGCTAATGTGCATTCGTTTGATTTTTTGACCTATTTTTAGGCCAGGAAAAGTATAATGGCGGAAAATGAAAGCCAATTTGCATTCTAATATAATATCGGCCTATGGCCGACCGTGTGCTGTCCGCATTAAGAATATAGCGCCACTCCCTCTTCTCCCGTGGATGTCGTAAAAGGTGACTAAGGGACTAAGCCTTTGTTCAGCAGTGGACGTCCTTTAGTTTTATGATGACTTCAGTCAGTTCCTTCCATTTTCAGAGTAGGATTGCCTAGCATAATTGTGTCTGTACTAGTAGTCGAGACGGGAGGTAGGTGATTAAATTCCTAGTCTGTGCGGGGGAGTTAGTCACTTGTAATATTGCCATCTGAATCTGCTAGTGATATATAATAACAATAAAAAAGAAGTACATTGAGTTTTCCCTAATAGTCATCATCATCATATCGGCCATACAACGTCCTCTACGGAACAAAGGCCTCCCCCATAGTTCCACAACTGTGTCATCAAATTGGGGGGAATTTTCCAGTACTCACCACGCTTGGCAGGTGGGTTGGTGAGCGCAGAATGGCTACTTTTCCACAGAAAGGACGCTGCTGCCCATCCCTCTGGGTCAGAGTCCCTTAGTCGGCTTTTACGACCTCCACGGGAGGAGATGGAGTGGTTCAATATTCTTAATCCGGACACCACAGGGATTATTTTAAAGGAATATTGAGGTTTACCTTAATCAAATGCAATATTGTGCTAGCTTACATTCCACGAACTTCTAAAACTTTTCGAAAGATCATTTCTAAATCTCTACATGAGAAAAGCTGCAAATAAGCGAAGGGCGTGTCTCACATACATAGTGGTTCGACAGGGGTTCCCACTTACAATCCTATGTTTTATTGATGCGCCACCCAAGGCCTGCCGTTAAGTTTTCATTGCTTTATCGCCCAACATCCACGTTATGTATGAGAGCTGTAATTGCTACAAACACGATGTTTAAGCCGCATTCAGTGGGCTTTGTGTAGTATTTTTCAGACGTAGCTTTGAGGAGTGAAATTAAAACGAGCTTTTTATTATTTTGCTGGCTACTAGCAGGCTGTTGCTCCACACACGTTAAAATTATTTATATGAAAACGTAACTAACGAATTCTCTGTGGTTGCTAACGCCATATTATTTTTTGCTGTTCTAAAACCGAAAATGTTTCAAACACCAAGTTCGCATTTGTTTCAAACTACGAAAACTAACAAGAGTACGAAAATGTTAAGTATTTGAATAACCAGAGTATATTCTAAATATTTTAAGTACCTAAGTCATCATTTCGGCCAAATAAAGTCCACTGCTGGACACGGGCCTCCAAAGATCCAAACATACTAATTGGGGGTTTTTGCGATAATTGCCACGCTTGGTAGGTGGGTTGGCGATCGCAGTTGAGTTGTTAACGTACTCGAAGGACGCTGCTGCCCATCCTTTAGCTAATCCCCATAGTCGCCTTTTACGACACCCACGGGATGAGAAAGATTGGTACTTTTCGTAGCCGGGACCACATACTTATAGAAATATACTACAGTTTAAATTCTGATCATAATCAGCTCATTACTGTCCTACTGCTGGGCACGGGCCTTTTCTCACGATGAGTATGGCTAGGCCTTGCACTGCCTGGCCTAGTGCGGACTACAGACACCAATGAGAACATTTTGGAGCCCTCTCAAGTGTGCAGATTTTCTTACGATGTTCCGTAACCGTCAACGCAAGTGATAATCAAATTCTGATCCGCACATGAATCCGATAAGTCAGAGGTGCAGGCCGCGATTGAACTTAGACCCTCCTGTATCGAAGGCAAGCGTTCAACCTCTAGGCTATCTTTAGGTTTTTAATACTGTAAAGCTATTCTAAACGCGTAAAAACGTTCCGTGTCGAGAACGTGCTAGCAGAGATACAGTATTAAAACCTACTAATAATAAAATTTATCCAGTGTGTGTTACCAGTGATGACATATGGAACAGAGACGTGGTCACTCACAATAAGGGCCTCTTAAGAAAGCTCAGTGTCACTAAGCGAGCTATGGAGAGAGATATGCGTGGTATTTCTCTACGAGATCAAATCAGAAATGAGGAGATCCGTAGAATAAATAAAGTTGTCGACATAGCTGAATGGATTAGTAAAGTGAAGTGGCAATGGGCGGGGCACATTGCTTGTAGAACTAATGGCCGTTGGGGCAAAAAGGTTTTCGAATGGAGGCCATGCACCAGAAAACGCAGCGTGGGATGACCTCCAACGAGGTGGACAGCCGACTTGGTGAAGGTAGCTGGGAGTCATTGGATGAAAGCAGCATGTAACCACTTGTGGTGGAAATCTAAGGGGGAGACCTGTGTTCAGCAGTGGTCGTCCGCTGGCTGATATGATGATGATGAATAATAAAAACCTAGAAAATATTAATTCATAGTAAAACTATAGACCTATTACGTAGGGTTCATATTTGGTTAACGCAATCTCGACTTAATTTTGACTTGAGATATGATTCTCGATCTGTAATGCGGGCCTTAGAATTCTAAAGCAATACATATGACACTGAAAAAGTCACATTGGAATATGCCAGGTTTCGACTCCTCAGCCTAGTACTTAAGAAGGGAGTATAAAAACCCGGGCCACTGCGACACCCAATATTCAATAACCCGTTATCAATTTGCAAAACCAAGTACATAGGAAAGCAACGGGGTCCACCTTTCAGATTGTTAATATTACTTAGTGTGGTCTTTGTCTGTTATTTCTGTACTAGTTCCACGTTTCGCTTCATATACAATAAAAGAGTATTTCCATCCAAATGGCCATGACCATCCAAAACAAAATCAATAGACACATATGTTTCGAGTATCTAACAATTGAGGTCACACCCACGCACTAGATTCAATCGTAAGTATGTTCTCGCTAACCAACGCTAATATTTTTAAACAGTTCATTGACAGACCCGATTGCAGTTGCAACAAACATACGTACGAAATAACTTCTTAGAACGATTATGCAACAAATCGAGTGTATAGAATTGATATATCGATGTTGAGACTCACAGGCGACAGTAACAAACGCGGCCGACTAGTGCCCACCCATCGGGAGTCGGTTAATCTTATTTATCGATAACAGACTAACGAGCATCCATCGATTTGTTTGCGGTGCGATATGAATAAAACATATCGATTGTCTATAATTCGTCGAGTTGTATACGTAGGCTTAAGTAATTACAAGATCAATTTTATCAACGAAGAATTTCGACTGATACAATTAATTGAATTGAGAATAAATTTGCGCAGACACACATAACTGGTTTCAGTAAATGAATGTATATTAAATGAGATATAACATAATAGTAAACTTCAAGAGGCTTTATAGTCCTAAAAGCGTCATATTTCAAATGGGGTTTATACTTCAGTAGCAGTGCTCAACGGCGTACCCAGCCAACAGGCCCGTAAGTCTCTGTCCCTGCATATAAATCCTAAAATCCTGTCTAAGTATTTCTCTAACCATAATATCGACGTATACTTCATAAACGACTAGCGGCTCGAGCTCTGCGTTGGTATCAGTTAATTAAAGTCTGTTTGTCCGTCAGGTTCTCCTTTTATACACCTACATTGTTTATATAGTTATTTATATGTGGTGATATATTATTTATAAAATAAAATGTATTTGAAGGATGCCTATCAATATGAATTCCATTTAGCTTCTAAATGGTAATATGGTAAACCAGTTTACATAAATTATTGCGCAAAAGAAATATCAACATTCTATTTGCCCTATCATTGATTTAACCCTTATTAAGATTGTGCCTCCATAAGAGTACCACTATCTTAAAAAACTGAACAAATGCGAGTTGAAATCGCGTGGAATGGGTTCCGTACGATGAATATGTTCTCTACCATGGTTTTTTCATTCTGACCCTTTATTTATGGTAAATAAAATAAAACCACGCCCGACTTCATAAAGTCTTTTTTCCTTTTCAGTGGTTTTAATATTTTATATCGTGTAGGGATTTTGAAGTCGGTATTTTTTTTTTGTTAAAAGCTTTATTTGTTTCTTTTAAGTGTAATTATGTGTAAGAATATTTTCCAATTTGGTATCAGTATTTAACACTAAAATTAAGAATGACTCAAATCGGTTCTCTGTTCTGAGAGGAATCGAAACTATTAAGACATCATCTAGATAAGCGCAGTCATATTAACCAGTTTATTGAACCTATTTAAAAAACTACTCAATCAAATGTAATGAAATTTATATGTAACCAACTCGAAAGATTCATTCATTCTGCATCAAAAGAGAAAAAGAATTGCTCAAATCGGTCGACAAATCTCGGGGTGTACATACATAAAAAAATACGCATCGAATTGAGAACCTCCTCCTTTTTGAAGTCTGTTTTCTCTTTCTCTTTTCCCTATTTTACTTTTTTTTTAAACTTTGCCCCACACTAGGATTTCTCCTGTGTCGTGTGTGCGTTTACAAACGAAAATTTCACACACAATACACCCAGACTATCTGCAGATCGTACAAATATTTGTTCCGTGCGGGAATCGAACCCACGATCCGGTGCGCAGCAGCCGATTGTATCAGCCACTACACCAACCGTGCTGTCGGTAGTAAAATGTATCCCAAGAATAAACTTAACAATGTAGTTGAAGAAAATGTTGTCCCATACATTCCAACTGCAAATGTAAGTTTATACGCACAATATTCTTAAAGATTGTCCTGTAATCTGTAAGTAAAGAACTATTTTCTGTGTTTTTTCAAAATTTTAGGCTCATGAGTTTCGGAGATAACTGTAATGGTCAGTTTTCGTCTATTTTCTTAAATAACTGTAAAACTTTTTATCTATACAAATAAACAGTTGGAAAATCCAAAAGTGCACGCCTCATAATCTTTAATTTATTAAATAATAATTAATTTTTTTTTTTGTCTTTCTGTCTGTCTGTCTGTTTGTTCTAATCTCTGGTAATCTCCGAAACGGCTGGACTGATTTTGACGGGAGTTTCACTGGCAGATAACTGATGTCATAAGGAATAACTTAGGCTATTTTTATTTTAGAAAAATGATTAGGGTTCCGCGAAAAAATAAAAACTCTAGAATCTATACAAATAAATAAAATTGTAGTGTCTGTTTGTAATGTCAAAATAACAGCTTTCTACTAAATGCATATGAAAGTATACATGGTACCTATAACAAAAACACATTTATTTTTATTTTTTGTCCCTCTGTCTGTCTGTTTGTTCCGGGTAAGCTCCGAAACGGCTGGACCGATTTTGACAGGACTTTCACTGGCAGATAGCTGATGTTATAAGGAATAACTTAGGCTACTTTTATTTTAGAAAAATGATTAGGGTTCCGCGCAAAAAAATAACCCTTGACATCCAATATATATATTCTATGTCAAGTGTCTATGTGGAAGTACTCTAAATTTCCTCTAACACTCTTCTTCTCCATGAGATCAACTATTTGGGACCGTGCAACTTAAATTCTGACGTTTTATAAGTGCCAATATTTGTTTATTTGAAATAAAAAACTTTGACTTTGATTTCTTTTAAATTAAACGTGGGTGAAACCGCGGGTCCCAGCTACTTTTAAATATATAAAAAAGAGAGATTTGAGACTCTTATAACATGCGCTTTCATTTGATATGTTACACTGTACAGTTCGCAAAACTTTTATTTTTATTATACATATTCAAAATTCATTTATTTACGTTACACGTCCGTGTTTGGGCCATAAAAACATGTGTTCTAAATTTCAACTTAATGGGTCCAGTAGATTTGGAACAAATTGGTTGTGACAGAGGGAAAGACAGACACACGAGTGATCCTATAAGGGTTTCGTTTTTTTCATTCGGACGTACGGAACCCTAAAATTGGAAATTGCGCATTAAATGCGATCAAGTTATGGAGCAGTCATGAGTAATCGCCCATTCTACCTTTATGTTGTGTTATTAAAGTCAAAGGTTAACCTGGGTTTGAGGTTACGAACTGGTTTAACAGCTGTTAAGTAGTGATGCATAACCCTCATTAAGTTGTTCAATGAGGGAGAAATGCATTCGAGCTGTCGATGTATAAAAGCTTTGCACTTTATGAAGAAATTATCACTCATTGTCCAAATTCTGAGAGAAATAAACGAAGAAATGGTGCGACAGGTAAGTCTTAGTAATTAAAAAATCGTTAAAAGAATAAAAGTAATAATTTTCAAACAAGGTATTCAAAGTCAGCTGTCTATATTAAATACGACAACTTTAACGAGACAACGCTGCCGCCTGCATCGTAGTGTATAGAAAACATCACCTTCGTGCTTTATTACTATGCATTGTAGTTAAACACTTTATTTGTAAATAACTTTTTATATCTCCTTTCAGGTACTATTAATGCTGTGCTCCACGGCACTAGTCAGTGCTGGAATCATCGGGACTGATTATTCTCCTGCCACTTCAGTTTCCTATTCCTCAATATCGACACCAATCGCCAAAACCATTTCAGCTCCCGTGGTCGAAAAAACTATAGCTGCACCAATAGGATACACCAAATTTATTCATTCACCTCCGGTGTACCAATCTATAGTAACAACAAAAGAAAGTAACTTTGAAAACCCAGATGGTATTCAACACTCAATTTATTCCAAATTCCTGGACACAGACTACTCAAGTCTTAGAAAGTTTGATACAAAAACAACTAAAGACGGTGAAGTAATAGCTAATAAAATACCAGGTACTTACTCCACTGCTGTTCATTCTCCAATCGTCTATCACCACGGGACAGCTTATAGTCTTTCTTCTCCATTAGTTCATACGCTTCATACTCCAGCATTGACAAAATCTGTTACAATTCCTACTTCTTACACCACTCATGATGTACCTTTAAGTAAAACTATTGTTTCTCCTTCCATATCGACATATTCAACTCCCATCTTGGACAAAACTCAATTTATAACTTCAGGATTGTCATCATATTCTTCACATACACCTTTAATTGAGGCTCAACCAGTTAAAACCAGTATAACGTACTCTGACGCTCCATTAGTTTCCCATATGTCGTTTACTGGCTTAGGAGCCAGTTATGCATGGTAAATAATTAAGATTTTTCCTTCACATGGTATGCGCGACTGACTGCTTGATTAAGTTAAGTTTATGTTTATAATGTTATGTTTATGTAAGCTTAAGTTACATATATCTTATAAAATAAATTACATCTCCATCATAATATATGTGGCTTTATTAATGTCCCATTTTTTTAATACTATTCATTAAATAAAATAAACATGATCTCCATTATTTTGCAAATATTTTGATGGTTGTCATTGAATCTTAATTATCAGTATTTGTTAATGAAATCTTATAGAGAAAATAAACATTTTCTAGGTGTAGTTAGTAGTGTCGGCTATGTTGGCAGAGCACGAAAACTGGAATGCAGTGGTCTCCTTCTGTGAGAGCGTCATGCTCCAGAAGGAGACCGCAGAGCGGGATCGGGAGAGGGCCGATCCCGCTCGAAGAAGAAGGAGACGGCGCCGGGGTAACAACCGCCCTGGCGCCTAATTCCGATACGCTTGAAAACCCCTGCCATTGCTATGAGGTGGGGGACCTCTGGGTTCGCGGGTGCGTAGAT
Organism: Diloba caeruleocephala; assembly: GCA_947459985.1. NCBI lineage: Eukaryota > Metazoa > Arthropoda > Insecta > Lepidoptera > Noctuidae > Diloba > Diloba caeruleocephala. The sequence continues at coordinate 18,641,138 of OX381615.1, forward strand.
TGGGGAATCTGCGTGCCCACACCAAGCGACCCAAGAGAAGACGGTAGCACGCATGTGGTCACGCGCTGCCGTGGGACGCTTTGGGGGATCCTTTACAATCCCCCTGGGGGGGTGACCGCTTTACAGTCACCCTCTCCGAGATGTGCCAATAGGCGTGGCACCAGTGGGTGGCTCTAGTGTGATCATACGAGGACCTGGAGCCTCCCTTAGGTGCCGAAGATGACCGCTCCAGTGGTTTTAGCCGGTAGGAGTCCGGCATACCCCTTCGTCCTTCCCCGGGGCGAAGGAAGTTCATGATGAATTTCCACTGGGCACCAATAAAAAAAAAAAAAAAAAAAAAAAAAGGTGTAGTTAGTAATATTACCAACATCAAATATCTAAATTCTAATCGTCGATGATTTGCAATTTTGCATCAATATTACCGTTTTTTTTCATTGGTCTCCAGTGGAAATTCTAAATGAACTTCTTCCACCCCGAGGAAGGGTGAAGTGGCATACGGGACTCCTAGCGACTAAAACCACTGGATCAGTCTTCGGCACCGAAGGAGGGCTCCAGATCCTCGTAAGAACACACTAGAGCCGCATCAATATTACCTACTGGTGGTGGCCCCGCAGCCACCACCGTGACAAATAAGCAGCAGTTGAGTTTGCGCATTGTGGCAGTCTCCATTACCTTCGAAGGGCCTTTGCGACAAATGGTGCCAGCGCAGACTCGTCCTGTGTAGCGATAGCTGACGCAGTGGGCGCTCACCTTGTGACTCTGGCTGCCACAGGCGAAGCACCGGTCAGTCCAGTCTACTCCACCCCCCGGAGTCCTGCATCTTATTCGCACAAGATTGCTGCGTTGCCGGTGGTGCTACAGACCTTAGCGGTGGTAGTACCTCCTAACAGCAAGCATGATGGAGCACTAAAACTCAGCCCGCGACTTAGGGGATGGTGTGGCGGGCTTACTAGGCCCCTCGCCAATATCGACTTGGCAACGGAGGAAGTAGATCTCTTCCGTCAGTTTTCCCAACTGAACTGAACTGAAACTAGAAGGCCGAGAACGCAGTTTCACGTTATCTCTTTCTCGAGGCTCTCGATATGCGCACCAGTAGCGGTGCGCTGAGTCACTTCATCCACTGCATCCTGCACCCATTCGGAAGCAGGCAAATGACCCCTTACGTTGCGTGACTTTTCCACCACGTTCTCGATAACCTCCAGCTGCTGCTTGACACATGCACCGAGATCAGCCATTAACCGCGCCAGCATCTCTTTTGCGAGGTCCTCAAGACCGAGCAAAACCTGTTTGTTCCAAATGCTGGATGGAGACCCCGATAGCTCATTATCCCACACTAATCGGTGTAACCGGGCACGGGAGCACATACTTCCCGCGCGTCCTGCTCGAATCCACTGCAGACATAGGAACCGGAAAAGCCTCTCCGTCCGGGCCGCTCTGTACCTCGCACCTCTTCCTCGATCTGTAGTCGGGCCCCGACTCCACACCAACATCTTTTTTAAAATTATTTAATTTATTTTCCGTTTAAATCCCACGAGTATGGGGGATATAACAGTCTACCCGAGCAGCGTCCCCTATACCCGGGTAATCGATTACAGCCAGGGGCCCGTTGGTCCCCTAAAATTGCGTGCAAGTCTCTAGACTGAACTATCCATCAGCCATGCATCTCCTCGCCGCACGCCAAAGAATTCTGGAAAATATTCTTTTAAAGATATTTGCTTCCTCGCAGTCCGGGTGATTAAACCAAAACCATCGGATCTTATGCTGAGCCGTGAGACAAGATGAAGACACTTAGCATAACTCAGGGTTACGATTTGGAGAATTTGGCGCATTGCTACCAGTCCGTTTTAGCCAGCATACCCCTCTTGCCCTTGCCCAGGGTGGACGAAGTACATGATATATTTCCACCGGGTTAAAAAAGTTACCACCGCACTGTGTTCTGGTTTGAATGACACTATAGCTAGCGTAATTACTTGGCATAAGAGATTAATAACTAATGTCTAGAGTTGTGGAGCGCAATATAGTGCCGACTAGTTCTGGGTAGCATTATAATTGTTATTGGTAGGAGTGACGCTTACCACCGGACGTGTGCATACTCGTCTTACGAGCTTGAGTAATATATATATATATATATATATCATCATCATCATTCATCATTTCGGCCGAATGAAGTCCACTGCTGGACACAGTCCTCCCCCAAAGATCACCACAACGACCGATATGGGTGTGTTGTGGGCTCATTGGGGGGTTTTGCCATAATCGCCACGCTTGGCAGACGGGTTGGCGATCGCAGTTGAGTTGTTAATGTACTCGAAGGACGCTGCTGCCCATCCTCCGGCCAATCCCTTAGTAGATTTTTACGACACCCACGGGAAGAGATGGGGTGGTGGCATTCTGAGCCGGCACCACACGGCAAAGATATTATATTGTACTCAATAATATATATATATATAGTATATATATATATACTCGTCTATATGTTACTCAAGCTGGATTTACACGGACAAATTACGGACGTAAACGAAAAAACGGGTTATTGATAAATGTTTTACTTATCAGCCACGGTATTTGACTGTACATAAGATATTGAATAGCTTTCATCCGTGGTGGTATCCTGATTAAGAATATAGCGCCACTCCATCTCCTCCCGTGGATGTCGTACAAGGCGACTAAGTCACTCTTATCCAGAGGGATAGGTAGCAGCGGCCCTTATGTAGAACAGTAGCTCTACTGCGCTCACTAATCCGCCTGCCTGGCGTGGTGAGTACTGGCGAATTCCCCCAAAACGATGACACAATTGTGGTAATCTATGGGGGAAGCCATTGTTCAGCAGTGGACATCCCTTGACTGATATGAGTATGATGAAGATATTGAATCCAATAATCTAACTTCTGAGTCAGTTTTGTTATCCCTAAAGCTTCTGAATCAAAACGTTGAGAAATATTAAATATCATCATATCAGCCACAGGATGTCTACTGCTGAACAAAGGCCTCCTCCTTAGATTTCCACAACGAGCGGTCACATGTCGCTCTCATCCAACTACTTCGCCAGGTCGTCTATCCACCTCGTTGGAGGTCGTCCCACGCTGCGTTTTCCGGTGCGCGGTCTCCATTCGAGAACCTGCAACCAGCAAAAGGGACGCTGCTGCCCATCCCTCTGGTTAAGAGTCCCTTAGTCGACTTTTACGACCTCCACGGGAGGAGATGGAGTGGTGCTATATTCTTAATCCGGACACCATCCTTAGATCTCCACAACGAACGGTCACATGCCGCTCTCATCCAACGACTCCCAGCGACCCTCACCAGGTCATCTGTCCACCTCGTCGGAGGTCGCACGCTGCGTTTTCCGGTGCGCGGTCTCCATTCGAGAACCTTTTTGCCCCAACGGCCATCAGTTTTACGAGCAATGTGCCCCGCCCATTGCCACTTTAGTATACTAATCCTTTCAGCTATGTCGACTACTTTAGTTCTTTTCAAGCAGTGTAAGCAACTATTTTCATTCGAGTGTTTGATTTAGTTCATGTTATCTCCGATAGTATTTATATGGCAATGGTTATGCCTAAACTCGTTGATGATGATAAATTGCACCGAAAAACGCAGCGTGTGACGGTCTCCAACGAAATGGGCAGACGACAAAGGTAGCTGGTGGTCTTTGGATATGGGTGGCATGTAACCAGTCGTGTGGAAATCTTTGTTCAGCAGTGGACGTCTTTTGGCTGATGATGATGATGACAGGAAGTCTTAAGTATTGTAAAACAAAAAACATGATTGAAAAACAGACTTGCATCTCAAATTGCTTGCAATGGCTGTCGCTTATAAGGAAACTAACAGATTTTGAAATTATGTTAACTGTTTCTTTTATAAAACCCAGCTGTTCATTAAACTAAGAACTAAGGGCTTCTTCTTACTGCCCTAATCTCAAGTTACTTGGGCTTGGTGTAAGATGACTAGTCATATAGCAAACTATCTAAACCAGAGGGATAGGCTGCAGTGTCCTTTCTTTGAAACAGTAGCCATACTGCACTCACCAACCCGCCTGCTATACGAGGTGAGTACTGACAAATTCCCCACAAAATGACGACACAATTATTGTGGCATTCTATGGGGGAGGCTTTTGTTTAACAGTGGACGTCCTTTGGCCTGAAATGATGGTGATGATGAACAACGTTTTAAAAAAGCAGTTTCATGTAAGCGGGTCAAAATCGTTCGAAATTTAAGTTTGAGTATATGTCCAAAAATACCCTCTGTATTTACCAGTTGTAAATACTCTCTGTATTTACAACTGATAGGATGACAATGATGTAGTGATAGCTATTACTCACAATGGAATTACAATTATCGCATTGTCAAAAAATTAAACATGTGCAAGTTAATATAAATTACCTTTCATAGTTTGTGTTCAGTTCGGTTAAAGTAGTGGTAAGGATTTTTCCTATAAACTGTTCCCACATTATAGGAAAAATCCTTGTGTAGGGCTGTAAAATATAGAATATGGCATAACATAGAAAAGCTTGAAAGTTTAACTCATAATGGAATTGTTGATTCGACGTTTTAAGTTAAATCAGCACAATAGCAACAATAGCACTACCTCCATACTTATACCTGGAAGTCTAGTCACGCCTTGTCATTTTAATAACGTTTACATTAAATCGGAAAGATTTAATACCACTTGAATAGAATTGAAATATCTTCTTTTTGATAACTGATTAAACATTCAACACATCCTACTCTTAGCTTAGAGCTTGCTCTAAATAAAATTCTACCTATTTGACCATAACCGCAGTATCCTGTTATGTTACCAAACACGTGCAATCTAAGATCTGATTACCACATGGCGAGGCGGGTCCAATCGGTGACTGTTCACAATACCGGACTTGATAAAGATGTATTGTGGCCGGCATTTGCGTTACACACTCGACTTGCTGGCCGCACGATTGACCTGTCTATGTGCGTTGCAAAACGCAGCCTTAGGCTCGGCACACATGGATGTTAAGTTGATAGATAGATCCAGACACTGATCTAGTTGCTATGAAGCAATCAAATGGTCTTAAAAACAATGTTATTTTTTGCAGGTAGTTCCTCTTTGTGCTTGAATACAATTTGATTACGTTAAACGTAAGACGTAAGTTAACTAAAGCGATGCAACTAACACGATCTTCTACAAATTAGTATATCAATACCAATGTCGTTTACATGAATATAATAAAACAGAACCTGAATATTAAATCATTATATCATATCAGCCAAAGGGACATACTATTGAACAAAGGCCTGCCCCATAGATTTCCACAATTTGCTCACCAAGCTTGGCAGGCGGGTGTTGGTGACCGCAATATGGCTACTGTTCCACAGAAGGAACGATACTGCTCATCCATCTGGTTTACTATAGTCCCTTAGTCACCTTTTACGACCGCCCAGTGTCAAGGTGGAATGGTGCTGCCCATTACGTATAGAAGGACCAGAAATAGATATCATTTTCATACCTTTTTAGTCATATCAAGTACAACTACCAAAATTGGATTATACGAAAGTTTACTATGTATATTTATCTTTTCCGTTCAATGTGCACTTTTGTTCCGCACTTTCAAGATTATTTACAATTTAATGACGTCATGTGACAATGGTTTCACGAGCTCGTATAAAGATTTTTGTGCAAGATTACAAACAGAAGACCAGTAATTGGGCCAAGTTGTGGGCGGCAATGGTATTGTTTTGTAAAGCTGTCATGTAACGTTTAAATTATCTCGGTTGAATATCTTGACCCTGGACAGAAACGCGAGATTTTTTTCAATATTGTGGGCCAGTTTGACAAAATCTTTAAAAATGGGGACTTTCGCAAAGTTGTAATATGTATAGTTAAGGTCTGATGTGTAATGAAATTAATCTTCCCTCCTATATACTTTTGATTTCCGTAGAAAATACTTATACCCACATTCTTTAATTTTTTCTTAAATTATGCCCCACGTCAGGATTTCTCATGTATCGTGGGTACAGGTTACAGACATACTATTACACGCTCAAACACCCAGACCCCATCTAATATACTTAAACTCTGTAGATCATACAATATGTGTTCCGTGCGGGAAACGAACTCATGACACATAGCGCAGAAAGTGAATCGGGAGCCACTGTGCCAACCGTGCTATCAGTCATCATCTATTAATAAATTATAAGTGTATATAATGTCGCAAATATGAATTGTTACTTACCAAATATATTTGGCGTTTGTAGATCTAAACTAAATGTACCGGAACTAAATGAATGAATAAATTTGAATAAATGAATTTTAATCATTTATCTAAAAATGGCGTCTATGTATTTGATTAATTACATACATGACCAAGTTTAACGAATGTTTACTCAAACACAATGGTTTTTAAAGATCAGAGAGTATATCTGTCCTATAGTGTACGCGATACACATAAATATATTACTCCTGATTACCTGATTACACGCGAACGGTTCGTGTCCTGTTCGGTCTGTTATCTTCCCCCCCCCCCCCCCTCCCATTGAACACACAACACACCGATATCGGTCGTCGTGGTGATCATTGAGGGAGGCCTGTGTCCAGCAGTGGACTTTTTTTCGGCCGAAATGATGAAGGTGATGAAATATGCGAAGCGTATCGTAGAAGACGAAAATTTAAAAAATATTTATCCCTTTTTTTACCGCGCTGGAAATCCTCATGGAGATAGGCGGACGGGTATGCTGGTCTCTTACCAGCTAAAACCACCTGGTCGGTCATCTTCGACATCGAAAGGGGGCTCTAAGTTATCGAGACTGAACGCATTGGAACCGGAATGGTGCCACGCCTATAGGCACATCTCAGGTTAGCAAATTTAATTACCCCTATCATATTTATAACTTCATTTAGCCTATGTAAGCTAGTTTCATGTGTACTGACCCTTCGAGGTACTAGTATATACCTTAGACAAAAACTCTCATAGAGCAAACTTGCATAACCGTAATACTAAAGTTTCCTATGAAATACTATGCTAGCCACAAAGTAAGCTAGTCTATAATAAAATATAATCTGAATCATGAATCAACACAAAAGCTGTTGTAGATAAGTCAGGTTATGGATGTCGTGAAATAAAAAGAGATTTTGAAGGTGAGGTTTTATGAAGGACAATACCAAGTTGAATGTAAAAAATTAACTTAATAAAACTATGCAATAATTTCTCGTTGATCGTCAATTTGCCGTGTGCCGGCTCAGAATACCACCACCACATCTCCTGCCCTGAGTGTCGTAAAAGTCGACTAAGGGATTAGCCGGAGGATGAGCAGCAGCGTCCTTCGGGTATATTAACAACTCAACTGCGATCGCCAACCCGCCTGCCAAGCGTGGCGATTATGGCAAAACCCCCAATGTGCCCAAAACACACCCATATCGGTCGTTGTGGTGATCTTTGGGGGAGGCCTGTGTCCAGCAGTGGACTTCATTCGGCCGAAATGATGAACAATTTGTTCGATATAAACTTACGGACATTATTCTAGGTAATAGACGTCGTGAAGACGACAACTGGAGTAGACCGCAAAAGGCGGAGAATCAGTGGTTTTGACGCAACTTGGGAGACGTTTATGTACATTAGGTATGCTATGGAGTAGTTTTATCGAAGGTCGTGGTGAAGTTATATATTTAATTGTAATGAGTCGGAGATGTATCGGAGTCGGAGGACTCAAAATCAAATATAAGTTTGTACAAAACAATAATTACTACGAAACAAGGAAAAAGAGAGTAACATTAGGTGATCAACAAAGCAAGTGCATTGGTCTTTCATGTTTCATCACGGTCATATCAGCCAAAAGACGTCCACTGTTGAACAAAGCCCTCGCCCATAGATTTTCACAACTGTGACGTAATTTTAGGGGAATTTGCTAATACTCACCACGCTTGGCAGGTGGGTTGGTGAGCGCAGTATGGCTACTGTTCCACAGAAGAGGCGCTGCTGCCCATTCCTCTGGTTTAGAGTCCCTTTGTCGCAATTTACTACGTCCACGGTATGAGATGGGGTGGTACTATATTCTTAATCCGGACACCACACGGACGAGTTTCATATGTACCGTTTCTCAAAACTATCGCAGTCGCAAGCGCAACTAGTAGTAGCTCATATGACATTTGTAACTTTTTCCTTTTAGTTAAGCCTCTATTGCGAAGGTATTGGATCCGGAGTCTGAGCGGATTTGAACGCGAGGTTTCGAAATATTTAGACGACATGGTTGGTGCAGTGGTTGATACAGTTGACTGCTGCGCTCCGGGTCGCGGGTTCGATTCCCGCACGGAACAAATATTTGTATGATCTTCAGGTAATTGTTCCGGGACTGGGTGTATTGTGTGTGGAATTCATGTCTGTAAACGCACCCACGACACAGGAGAAATCCTAGTGTGGGGCAAAGACTAAAAAAAAAAACAGATTCAGAGTCGAAGCTCCGTAGTATCCCTTGTTTACATCGAGCCTGGGTCGGTGATAAGCTGAATTAATTGATACTGTCTTAGGTCTCGACCTATCAATATTAATAAATCAACTCAACATACTGGTGAAATCAAGGGGGATGCACAGATTATGAGATTTATGTGTCCAGCAGGCTAAGGCATCGATCGAAGAGGTCGTAAACTCGATCCCAACACATTGTTCTATTTACTGAAATCACTTCTAGTGGATTTAGCTAAGTTGCCGAGTTTAACATTAATTTTAAAAATATATATTTTTTGGTTAATGGCTAACCTTGTGTCGGGGTTGTTCAAGCCGGCCAAAGACCTCCGACTAGGCTTAACGGCTATCTTCTAATGATAACAACTGGGACCGAGATTTTACGACTGTAAAGCGTCCACCCCCCCGGCGGGATTGTAAAGCGTTCACCCCCCCCCCCCCCAGGGGGATTATAAAGGGGGATCCTGGGAGCGTCCCACGGCAGCGCGTGACCACATGCGTGCTACCGTCTTCTCTTGGGTTGCTTGGTGTGAGCACGCAGATTCCCCAATCTACGCACCCGCGAACCCAGAGGTCCCCCGCCTTGTAGCTACGGCAGGGGGTTTCAGGCGTATGGGAATTAGGCGCCAGGGCGGTTGTTACCCCGGCGCCGTCTCCTCTTTCTTCGAGCGGGATCGGCCCTCTCCCGATCCCACTCTGCGGTCTCCTTCTGGAGCATGACGCTCTCACAGAAGGAGACCAATGCGTTCCAGTTTTCGTGCTCTGCCAACATAGCCGACACTACTGCTGGCAGAGAGAGATCTTGCCCGATCCGATCTACCAGGATCCGCCGCTGGGCGGCCCACGCAGGGCACGCCTCGAGCGTGTGCTGTGCGGTGTCCTGGTCGCTATCTCAATGGTGGCATTGTGCCGTGGCCTCGCGTCCTATCCTGTGCAGGTACGCGCCGAAACAACCATGCCCGGTGAGCACCTGCATCCGCAAGCGATGACGCCACTTTACAAGTGCGCGCCGCCGAGCTAGCCGCCGCAGCCTGTCCAACGCCCCTCTAGGCGCGCCTTCGCCGATCTGGCGAACAGAGCGTGTCTGATCGTGGACCCACGCATCCATCTCCGCCAGGATGTCAAAAGGCGGAAAACGCGCCAGGAGAGTTGCCGCCTCATAGGACACTGTTCGGTATCCTCGTGCGATCCGGATAGCTACTCTGCGCTGCAGACCGTGAATTTTGGTTCTGCAGCGGTGGGCGCCTGATAGTCAAGCTGACCATACAGGCGCCCCGTATGGGACCACGGACCGCACGACCCCCCCGTAGAGGCGGCGAACTTCCTCACATGGTCCCCCGAGATTGGGTAGCAGCCGGTGTAGTGCACCCACTATCCTCTCGACTCGGGGGACGAGGCGCTGGAAGTACTCTTCGAAGCCCCAGTGACTGTCCAGGGTGAGCCCCAGGTATTTCATGTATTCGATCCCACCCCGATTCGCGCGTCACCAACGCAAATACGGAACCATAGCGCCTTTAGCCGGTAGGAGTCCGGCATGCCCCTTCGTCCTTCCCGGGGGCAAAGGAAGTTCATGTATAATTTCCAATGGGTCGAAAAAAAAAAGGTTTTGAACGCATAACTGCTGGGTTCAGCGTATTTGAAACCTCCTTGCCACCAAGACAATCAATATTCAATGGCCCATTGTCAGTTTGCAAAACCAAATACTGAAAGCAACGAGATCACCTTTACAGATTTTTTATAAAATACTGTTGCTCTTGTTGCCGCGATGCTGAACGCGAACTGATAGAACTCAGTAGATCTTTTTTTCGAAACCTTCCATATCAAAAAACAACTTATTTACATTTACAGAGGATGATAAGCAGCGAGACGAATTAGAAATGTAAGTGGAGCATTGAATTCAAAGGACATGTTAAAAACGGCCCATGGATCAACAACAATGCAACCTGTACAATAATTTCTAGTTTTTTAATACTTTAAATATTCATAATTACAATCGAACGGACAATTGAGAATCTCGTAATGATTTCACCACACAGGAGAAACTTTAGTGTGGGGCACCATTTTCTATAAAAAGAATTGTCAGCAACACTAGTCTGACAAATAAATAATTATAACTCGATAGACTATTTTGATTTCTTTTGAGTAGAAGTGACTGTATGAAACGAAGAAATGAAGCGCTTAAAGGTAAAAGATGATTCTAATCTATTTTTACGTTTTAGGGTTTAATAAAGATATTTTTAATGTCATGTGTGTGTGATCAATAATTAAATGCCAATATTATAACCTCGAAATTCGAAAGTTTTTTTTATACTTATCAATTCTTAGAGGCATCCGTTATTTATATTAATTTCAGTCAAATGTAGTCGTCATTTAGAATACAGAAAATTATTTTACGTATCTGTTGGTTCTTAGACAGAAGAATGTATGGCCGCAGAACAATGTCCTTTAATAAATTATAATTAATTTGCTAGAATTAGATAGTTATCTATGTAGGTGTACGATTCTTGATATCTTGCTAACAATAGGCATTCTTATTTCATGAATATTGTAACGCAGCATCTTTATTCAATCTGATCTTATCACACTATGCAAACCTAAATTTCCCTAAGGTATTTGCTGGATATGTCCATTATTAAATCTCTTCTCATGTAACTGAATATCTACGTAACCATTTTGAGAAATAAAGAATTCAACCCGAAATCTACGTTTTCATCATATTAGTTCAAAGCCCTCCACTGCTGAACAAAGGCGTCCCCATAGATTTCCACAATGGCCGGTTACACTGGGGGCCTTTTATTTGTTTGTGGGGGGAATTTGCCAGTACTCACCACGCTTGGTAGGCGAGTTCGTAAGCGCTGTAAGAATAGCTACTGTTCCGCAGAAGGGACGCATTTACGATTATTTACGATTCATCGAAGCGTTCGATCGAGAAGCTCAAGTACAGCAGTCTTGTTTCTTTTTACCGACTTCGAAAAGGAGGAGGTTCTCAATTCGGCGAGTTTTTTTTTAAATGTTTGTACACCGATTACTCCGAGATTTGTCGACCGATTTGAGCAATTATTTTTTTAACTGGTGCAGAATGCTTTCGAGTTGGTCCCATATAAATTTCATTACATTTTATGAAGTAGGTTTTTAAATAGCTTCAATAAACAGGTTAATTTGCCTGCGATTATCTAGATGATGTCTTAATAGTTTCGATTCCTCTTAGATCAGAAAACCGAATTGAGTCATTTTTATTTTTAGTGTTAAGTACTCCGAAAGATGGAGATGACAATAAAATTTCATATATAACTATGCGTCACCCATCCACAGACTGACCGCGCCAAGCGCTGCTTAATCTCATCAATCGTTTACCGATCAGTGAAAGTTCAGCAGTGGCATTTTTCTGAAACTGTTCCGTTTTGACTTGCCTTAGCTCTTTACATTAAATATATTTTATTTTTATTATATTCCTAAGTATTCATATAGTTTCAATAGTTATTATTTATTTAGTTTTTATATATTTAGTATAGTATACAATAATATTTATTAAAAAATAAGTTTATATAGTTACACCTCAGACTGCCTCATAATTACTTCTATCTACCCATTTCCATCCTAAAGTTGCCTGGAAGCGATCGTGGATAGCGATAAGACCACCTATTGTGCCTTTATTTGATTCAAAACTACTGTAATTGTTGGTGTACAATAAAGAGTATATATCTAAATGAATTAATTAATATGCTGATGTAATATGTATACAAAAACCAACCATAGTCGATAGAGAATTTCATAGGGTAAGTTTACCTGATCAACTTCAATAGACCGCTGTTAATTAAACCTGACAATATTAATTTCACTATCAAAATCGATCACGAACTAATGACCGTATTTGTTATTGGCAATATACTTTACGGTATTATCCGATCTGTTAGATAACTAGCGGTAGCAGCCGCTTATATCTATAGAATAGGGACAAATTAATAAGGCGTGAGATTACTACTGTGTTGAGTAGTTTTGTAATTGAATCAGGAAATACAATCCGGTACGTTCATTCATTCATAAATTCAAAGTGATTGTTCCTAGATGACTGATAATTGAATACAGGAACTCTGTAATTAGCATCATAATATCTGACTTGTTAAAGCATTACTAGTAACTAAGTTTAACATGAATGAGATGGGTATAAATAAGATGAATTTCCGCGTGGTGTCCGGATTTTAAATATAGCACTTTTTCATCTCTCCATGGATGTTGTAAAAGGCGACTAACGGCCGAAAATAATAATCAATCTAATTCGAAATCTTCAGATTTAAGATTTTGAAATTCATCCATTGTTGTGTTACGATCACATTTAACACAAAAACAGACATATCCGTAATCCGAAATCCAGAGATTTTGGATTAGATTGATTATTCATTTCGGCCGTAAGGGACTCTAAGTCAAAAGGACGGGCAGCAGAAATCCGCCTACCGAGCGTGGTGAGTACTGGCAATTTCCACCCAATGGCGACACGATTGTGAAAATCTATAGGGGAGGCATGATGATGATGATGACTCTATCTTCTCCGGTGGATATAGTGAAAGGCGACTAAAGGATTCTAAAACCGAGGTATGGGTAGCAGCATCTCTTTTGTGGAACAGCATCTATTCTGCGCTCACCAAACCCGCCTGCCAAGCGTGGCGAGTACTGGCAAATTCCCCCCAAAATGACGACACAACTATACCGGTATTCCTCGTTTTGGTACCGGTAATTGTGGGAATCTACGGGGGAGGCCTCTGTTCAGCAGTGGACCGTCTACGGCTAATATGATAAAAATTCGTTTTATGTAGAAATATGAGCGTGCAAGTATTAGTACCAAATATTTGTTACTCTCCACAAAATTGTATGCGGCTACGCTTCCTTTTTGCGAGAGCTTTATACATATATTTTAAGTGTATGTTTTTTTTAGGTATTTTAATATTAAGCCTTGTCGAACATTATTACACACACACACACACACATGTCAATTTAACCCATAAATGTTCACTTCTGAACATGGGCCGCCCAATGATCAATACAATGAGCGGTCATAGCTGATATTGACAGAATCACCAACCTTGGCAGGAGTTTTTTTTATGTTATCGCCTATTACGACACCCATGGGTAGTCTAATCTTTGACGGAAGCCACGCGGAATCGATATAAATATAATATTGTTATTCAACGATTAATTCCAGTTTAAATGAATCACGTTCATCATTTCAGCTAAATTAAGTCCACTGCTGGACACAAACCTCCCCCAGATATCGCCACAACGATCGGTCTGGGTGTGTTGTGTGCTTATTGGGGGGTTTTGCCATAATCGCCACGCTTGGCAGGCGGGTTGGCGATAGCGGTCGGTTGTTACACGAAGTACGGTGCTGCCCATTCTCCGGTTAGTCCCATAATCGCCTTTTACGACACCCACGAGATGAGATGTGTTGGTGTCATTCGAAGCTGGCACCACACGTTGTTCAAAATAATTTATATTTTTCAACTTTTCATCATCCTATCATCCAAGAAAACGTTCACTGCTGAACAAAGGCATCCCTCATAAGACGACCGGTTCCATGCCGTATGACGTCATTTTGGGGGGAAATTGCCATTACTTACCACGCATGGCAGGCGGGTTTATAGAGCCGCAAACGGGTACTGTTCCACAGAAGGGACGCTGCCGCCCATCCCTCTGGCGTAGAGTCCCTTAGTCGCCTTTTACGACATCCACGGGAGGAGATGGAGTGGTGCTATATTCTTATTCGGACACCACACGGATGATTTCATCATTTAATTACACCTTATTTCTAACTATGTTACCGTAATTTTGTATGTCTTAGATAATAATTCGTTGCAACGCCGTAAACATGAATCTAGGTCTAGTAAAATATAATACTCATTGAAAAAAAAAACACTAATTAACACCAAGTAAAGAGGTTTTTTTTTTTGAGTTTAACAAAATGTGGTTTGTCTTTAAAATGGTTACTTGGCTTTTTTATTATGTTTATTATGTACCTTAGAGATCTCAATAAACTAAATTTGGTTTCCCGCGACTCTATATCACCTTGTATCCTTTATTTCCTAAAATCCTATAAACCCCAATATTCTCCTAATGACACACTTTCCCAAAACAAATGTTCACATTCGTTACATATCAGTGTAGAGACATACATTTCAAGCGGTAAATTTGTGACAGGGTCCTACGTTGCGATACTAAACCACATTTGGTACTAGCGTCCGCGCTCACGGGGGTAACGAGTCTAGTATAAAAGTGCTTGTGAGTACTGAGACCGTATCACTTGCCGTAGTGGGTTTTATATATCATAATGGCTGCCAAGGTACTTTGATTTATAGTGTTTAGTTTTTTCATAATAAATGATGCATTTCACGCATATTGCATTTAAATAATAAGCGTAGTCCAGTGATAAAATAGTTTTTTTTATTGCCAATTAACTCAAGAAACGTATTTATGAAAATTACAAGGAAACTGTTAACATTTTCGTTGATTGAAATGAAATCGACATCGACATTACTGATGCCTTGTAATAGCATAAGTAGAATTAATTAACGCTAACATTTATGAAAACTTGTGAGATAGCCACAAAATGTTATTTTTAGGAGTCATTTATAAACATCTCGACTAAATACTTAAAACAAACATGTCACTAACATAGTATTTTCTTTTCAGTTACTAGTCCTTCTGTGCGCGTTGGCGACAGCTCGTGCTGGCGGTCTATATGCCGCCTCTCCCGTGGCAACATATGCCGCCGCTCCCGTGGCGACATACGCCGCTGGTCCAGTGTACAAGAGCTACGCGGCTCCCTCAGTTGCGTACTCCGCACCTCTTACGTATTCCACTCCCGTGGTAAAGTCTATCGCACCCGCGGTCTCTTCCGTCTCATCGTACTCTACGCACACATCGCACGGAGCGCCTCTAGTGGCTAAGTCCTACGCTCCCGTCGCCACCTACGCTGCCGCTCCTGTAGCCACATACGCTGCACACGCTGCTCCCATAGCGACCTACGCCGCTCCGGCCTACGCTGCACACGCAACATATGCCGCACCTGCTGCCTACGCCGCTCCCGCTGCCTACTCCGCACCTGCGGCCTATGCCACACACGCAGCTTATGCTGCTCCTGCAACTTACGCCGCTCCCGTTGCCACATACGCGCAAGCTGCACCCATCAGCTACGCTAGATCCTACGCTCCTACTCTGTCTTACGCGCACTCCGCTCCCGTGGCGACTTACGCTGCGCACGCGTCTCCTTATGCTACCTACTCCGCCGCTCCTGCTGTCTCCCATGTGTCATACAGTGGCCTTGGATCTAACTACGGCTGGTGATCACCTTAACGATTGTACAAATCTAGTTGTTTATGTTTTGTATATATACTTTTATACAATGAGAATAAAATTTATAAAATAATAGAAATGGTTGTTTGTTATTATATGACTAAAATTACTCCTTAAACTATTTAAATTAATTGTATAGATGTATAATATGTAATTTACAATCTCTACGGTCAATGAATAAATTGTAAGAGCAATTGACAGTATTTTTACCACACAATACAATCTTGATTATTTGTATATTTATTTCGCATTACAAGGGCGAAAGGGTATAATATTTAAGGGCTCTCCTCCTATCGGAGAAAATTTTATGTATTTCCCTGTTCCTTACAATAAGGGATTTATTGTATATAATTATGCCATAATCAAGATATTGATTTACTTTCGAGTACCTTATTTAAAGGCCACCCACCAAACTATTGATGACGTTAATCAAGCGAATAAAGAAAAACAACGAAAACTAAGCATAAGTAATATTAAAAATACCTACATAATAGGATTAAATTCATTTCTAAACGAATGGATACCTAGATTCTAGAATTTTGAAGTAAACGGACTAAACCATTTAATATGTTGATCTTATCATATTTCAGAAGTAGCAAAAAAAACATCACTCATGTATATCCAACAGTCTAAGAAACTCCTAATTATAAAAAAGCAAACTGCACTGATTGGTGAACAATATTATCATTCCACACAAATTCCAACAATCTATAACAATATGATGTGTTGACACTGAGATATACATCATTATATTCATCATCATTGTCTTTAACAAGGTCAAGTATTGATGTTGAAAGCATGGGAAACAAACCTTGCCTTACATCACGCAAGATACGTCACCTAGAATAATTGCGTACTCTAGGACCAAAATGTATTCTATAATAGGATTGCAATTTTTCTCACTTGACATAGATTAGATTTTAATGGTACTTCTGAGTAATTTAAGCCAGTGCAATGTCGTACATTACTTAGTAATTATATTAAATGTTTATTTCCCATGCTGATCTGGTCAATGAAATAAAACAGTGTATTCTTGGCATTTAAATCGTAAGAAGTAATAGAGGTACCGTGTGGTGCCGGCTAAGAATAGCATGACCATTTTGAAGTACCAGTTTCATAAAAGGCGTCAATGGCATTAATCAACGAAAAGGAAGTAACGTCCTTCGAGTATATTCACAACTCAACTGCGATCACCAACTCGCCTGCCAAGCGTGGCGTTTATGGCAAAACCCCCAATGAGCACATGACACAAAACCAGACCGGTCATTGCGGCGATCTTTGAGGGCGCCCTATGTCCAGCTGTGGACTTGTTTTGGCTGAAACGGTGATGATGATGCATACAAGTGAGTGTAGCGATATTTTGGTATTCGATGGCATTGGGGTACTTATTTTCTAAACAATTTTAGACACGTCGACTTATGACTTATACTTTTTTGTTTTACCTTGAAACAATTAAATATTGGCAGATTTAACTCATTAGTAGTAAAGTATAAGCTGTCTGGGTCACCCAGCAGCTAGATGGAACAACTCAAACGAGAGGAATGAAATAGATTGTGGCTGAACTTGGAAGATATATTCACATGTATATATATGTATATTCGGCAGTGAACTGCAATAAGAAGGTCAGGTTATGATCAACAATATGAGATAGGCTAACAGCGGGCCACAGATACTAATATTCACTGTGTTTCCAATTATAAACAAATAAATTTAACATTATTGTATTATGTAGGTACAATATCCATATAAAACCGCAAAGCTCACGACATAAATACGTATCATAACGTTTATCGATTATTGACGTAAATTAGTAACAAGTCAATAAAGCCTTTAACTGCATATAAATAAGAATTGTTAACAATCTCATAATTTGTTCCGTTCTCACATAAATAAGTTTTATTGCTCAAATAATAAGCACACTGCTGCAACTAGTACTTTTGCAACGTTAATAATTCACGACAGATACCTAGTTACATTTTTTGGATTCCGTGTCAATTAGGTTATAATTACATGACTATGTCACGTCCTTTCATTGCTGAGAAGGTAAATACATGTGTCTTGGTCACTTGCCATCGTAAACAAGTCGAAATAATCGCTCCATTGCACCATAACATACACAATGGCTGTATTTCCATGTGCAAATCCCTTTTGCACGCAGAAGAAACGGTATCATAAAACTTCACATGAAATACCGCAATAACTCTATGCAGTACTGTACTGAGATAGGTCTCGCCAGTTTCTCACAGCTTACTGCACGATTGCTTTGAGAAATCGCGTGTGTTGAGTGGACTGCATAGAGTTGCTGCTAACCCTGTAGTTATTGTAGCTAAGGATATACCATTCGGGAATATTCTTATTCTGAATGCAGTCGATTGTTTGTCATTTAAACAAGTGTAATTTATCATTTTAATAGAAACCCGTCCTCGCATCGCTCAAGCGTTTAGCAAAGCCTGACCACTTAGAACAGTATATTCATAGCGTTAGTATCTTAGTCATAGGTTTATAGCGGTAATCTGCGTGCCCACACCAATCGACCCAAGAGAAGACGGTAGCACGCATGTGATCACGCGCTGCCGTGACACGCTTTAGGGGATCCTTTACAATCCCCCCGGGGGGTGACCACTTTACAGTCACCCTCTCCGAGATGTGCCTATAGGCGTGGCAGCAGTGGGCGGCTCTAGTGTGATTATACGAGGACCTGGAGCCTCCCTTAGCTGCTGAAGATGACCGCTCCAGCGGTTTTAGCTGGGAGGAGTACCCCTTCGCCCTTCCCCGGGGCGAAGGAAGTTCATGCAGAATTTCCACTGGGCACCAATAAAAAAAAAGGTTCATAGCGGTAAAAGAATTTTCTGAATCAGTCCAGTAATGTTCTACATTACCCTTATAAAAAAACACCGCATATTTGGTGAAATGGCTAGTTGACTGGCGATTTATGTCTAAGGTCAATGGGAATAAACTCTTTGCAATATGCCTACAGGCCGTACCATACTTTTAGGTTACCATTTCAGTCGAATAAATTCCACTTCCGGACACAGGCCTGCTCCAAAGCTCGCCACAACGACTGATGACGACATGGTTGGTGCAGTGGCTTTTACAGTCGGCTGCTGCGCTCCAGGTCGTGGGTTCGATTCCCGCACGGAAAAAATATTGGTATGATCTGCAGATCGTTGTTCCGGGTCTGGGTGTATTGTGTGTGGAATTCATGTCTGTAAACGCACCCACGACACAGGGGAACACCTAGTTCAACGTTTAAAAAAAAAAGAGCTGGGTGTGGTGTGTGGGTTTTGCCATAAACACCGTGCTTGGTAGGTGAGTTAGCGATCGCAGTTGAGTAGTTAATGTACTCGAAGGATGCTGCTGCCCGTCCTCCGGCTAACTCCATACTCACCTTTTACGACACCCATGGGATGAGATGGGTTGATGCTTTTGCGTAGCCACCACCACGAGGCAATACTATTAGGTACCATATATACAAGTAGTAAATCATGTTTTTACACATCACAAACATTTGACATTTCCGCAATGAATATAGAGTTATACAATGGTGACACAATTCATCCAGAAAAAAGAGTCTTTGGTACACTGCCAAGACATATAAAAAATACAACATGTATGTGTAAGAAAAGAAGAATTTTATTTATTTATTTTCAGAGTATGTAAACGGTTGGGAAGTTGTCCGAAAATGGAGCTAGTTATAGCTGCTATTTATCATTGTTAATAGTGTATATAGGTCTTTATGCCTAATGTATTTTTTCGTTGTCTGTCTGTTACTCTAGCTTTTAATGTTGATAATACCTCACAGATTGGAGTGCCTCACGATTCCAGTTAATTCATTAGCCGTTTAGCTGGGTATTGTGTCTCTAATAACAGTTACTTATGTCTGTCTGCTATCTATCAATTAAGACTATCTGTCTTATAAAACACTAAAGGGCTCATAACCAGTTGCACTCACTGATCGTTCAACGATCGGTGAGGTTAAGCCACATAGTCTATGGATCGATGACCGCATAGTGGAATTTGAACTGAGCATATCCATGCTTCGGGGGACACGTAAATCGTCGGTCCCTATTATTGTCATTATATGGCAGTCATTAATCCAAGTCGGAGGCCTTTGGGCAGCTTGAACAACTCTTACACAAGGTTGGCCACTAACCACACGAAAGGAAAGCAATATGTAGGTTTTGTTTTTTACTGGGCCCAGTGGAATTCTTCATGAACTTCCATCGTCGCGGGGAAGGACCAAAAGGCATCCGGCATCCTACCGGTTACCGTCGGCACCTAAGGGCTCCAGGTCGTCATATGATCACACTAGAGCCACCCACTGAGACCTACTTTACAACGTGCTGGTATGTGATCAAATGTTCTTAATACCTGAGTTCAGAAGCAGGCTGATAAAGTTGTGTTATTATTTTAATGATTTCGGCCATAGCTTTATGTCTGAAAGAAAACCATGAATTCGAGTCCCATCACATAAGTCCCTAAGGCACCGTGAAAAAACACGATCAGTGAGCCGTAGTAAAAATAGCCCAAAAGTCTCATCTCAACAGAATAAAAAGAGTATTAAATGTAGTTGCAAAATTACTTAATAATTCTAAGTCTAAGCAATACATCATCATCATTCATCATTTCCGCTGAAAATTTGTTTGTGTTGTGTGGTAATTGGAGGGTTTTGCCATAATCGCCACGCTTGGCAGACGGGTTGATGATCGCAGTTAAGTTTTTTTTTTTAACTTAGCCCCACACTTGTATTTTTCCTGTGTCGTGGGTGCGTTTACAGACACACATTTCTCACAATACACCCAGACCCGGAACAACTACCTGCAGATCATAGGAATATTTTTCCGGGCGGGAATCGAAGCCGCGACCCGGAACGCAGCAGTCGACTGTATCAGCCACTGCACCAACCGTGTCGTCGAATATTGTACTCAAAGGGCTGCTGCCCAATCTCCGGCTATTCCCATAGTCACCTTTTGTCAGTTACACCCACTATAAGAGATGGGTTGGGGTATCCTTAGCCGGTACCACACGGCAATGTTGCCCCCTAATAATATATAAACCCGAGAGACGAATTTAGATAAAAGAAACGAGATACGAGATTGCTGCTACGTAAAAGCCTCTTTTATTGTGACAACATATGCTGCATGTCAGCGCGCAAACTTGTTATCCTTATTGACTTATAATGAAACTTGGTCCTTTTGTCCGCGTGTCTGGTGCGATTGCAACGCGCACTGGTTGTGATTCCTAATACAAATTGAAGTGGCTTTTATCTTACTTCATACTTCTGATTAATATTAGTGTACTCGTATGAAAAGAACCGTGAACTGTATGTGGTGTCCGGTTTAATAATATAGCACCGCTCCATTTCCTCCCGTGGATATCGTAAATGGCGACTAAGGGACTCTAGGGTAAAGGGATGCTACCCAGCAGCGTTCCGTCTGTGGAACAGCAGCCATTCTGCGCTCACCAACCCGCCTGTTAAGCCTGTAAGGGTGGTGAGAAATAGCAAATTCCCCTCAAAATGACGCCGCACCTCATGTAAACAATCTTCTATGGGGGATCTTAGCAGAGGATGTTTTTCGCTAATATTATGGTGAGAAAATATATCCAGAGTAATTACGTTTATCTAAACAATATAATTTTAACATGACGCTTATGATTGCGATCACATCGATGAAAATAAAAAATTGTACCAAAGATCCATAATAAACACTCACAGTCTTATTACAAAAATCTTGTTAGACTCAGGTTTAAACCAGAACTATGAAGTCTGGACTTAGTACGGAACTAACGTTAGTACCGTGGTTTAAACCCGTCCGTATTACAAATATCAAATTAAGTCAGGACTAGATAGTACCTGACTTTAGTTCTGGCTTACATTATTTCCACAGATTATACACGGAATTCCTTGGAAACATTCATTCAATCAGATAGCATTCGGTTACATCGTTCCGTTTACCCAAATGCTGAATATTTCTGTAATTTTTTTATATTAATGGCATTGATATTTTAACATATATAATAGGGTATTTAATGACGATAACTATTAGAAACTAATGGTTGTTCTTGTTTCAATAAATGCCATTTATTTTCTGACTGAGGAATACTTTTATGACATTTATTTCATGTCCGAAATATGTACTTGCAAACAACACTAATGCGTAACGGAATGTCTATATCGCGCGGAAATCTTTAAACATAGGTACAACTATTCTGAGATTTGGACGTTTCTTCCTACTGATTATTGATAAGAAGTTAGGGAATAATATTAATAAAATAGAACAACAGAAAAGACGAAGAAGTGAAAACTGGAATTCTGAAGAAAAAGTTAGTACTTCCCCACAATTATTGTAATTACGGTACATTACTATCTTTAGGACAATGCAAATTTAAATTATTTCAGGAAATATTACAATATAACACACAAAAAGAAACCAAATCTAACCTCAAAACAATTAATTTGACGTATATTTGTGACTTAGACCAAAGGTTTATAGAGTTAAACTAGGTCCCCATCAGGTTTATCTTTAGTACCATAGATAGTCCAAGACTAAGAGTTAAACCACTTTTTGTAATAAGAAATTTTATTAAACCACACTTTTAGTCCGAGACTATCGATAAACCATATTTTGTAATAAGACGGTCAAGGTTTAAAAAAATGAAAATGAAATGTAGATGTTTACAGATAATATCCATAGACCGTAGCAATTTTACTGTTTAGCTAGTTGGTAGCCCCTAGGTTCACCTTGTCTGTAACCTTGCGCAGAAGATTAACAATAAATACATTCTTCACTATTTTTAGGGTTCCGAATGTCCGGCGAAAAAGGGGAAAACGGCGGAACTCTTATAGGATCACCCGTGTCTGTCCGTCTATCACAACCATTTTGCTCCGAATCTACTGAACTGATTAAGTTGAAATTTGGTACACATATGGATTTCTGTGGCCCTAAAGTGTAACGTAAATAAATTAATGTTGAATATGGTCACTTTTGGGGGATAATATTGAAAATTTAAGAACAAAGGTTTGCAAATTGTATCGTGTAACATATATAAGGGAAGAGCTCGCTGTGAGGGTCTCAAATATATTTATTTTAAAACTATAAATTTTAAAAATATATGGTTTTGAGTTATTTAAGTAAATAGATGAAAATGTACCTTCCCCTCTTATCTTCAAAACAAATGACACTAAAACCTATAGATTACAGGAAAATCTATAAGAAGTCTATGGTCTTAAAATAACATGGTAAATCTTTAAATATTGTGCATACAAACTTACGTTTGCAGTTTGAATGTATAGAAGAAAGTGTCTTTTAACTACGATGTTAAGTTTATTCTTGAGATAAGTTATTGGTACAAGACCGAATTTATTTATTTATTTATTGAGTGACAACTTTACAGACATATTTTAGCACAGAGAAAGTAGATACATCGAAGGCATGTGAATTATCTAGAAGGTAATATAACTTTTTTTTTTGTGCAATGAAGTAACCCTAGACCCCGCGCTAGGATGCCCTGTGTCGCGGGATCTAGTTTCCTTGCGATTGGTGATACATTACTTGGTAGGTACAATTAGGATCGGGAGAGGGCCGACCCCACTCGAAGAAGGAGGAGACGGCGCCGGGGTAACAACCGCCCTGGCGCCTAATTCCCATACGCCTGAAACCCCCTGCCGTAGCTACAAGGCGGGGGACCTCTGGGTTCGCGGGTGCGTAGATTGGGGAATCTGCGTGCTCACATCAAGCAACCCAAGAGAAGACGGTAGCACGCATGTGGTCACGCGCTGCCGTGGGATGCCTTGGGGGATCCTTTACAATCCCCCTTTGGGGGGTGACCGCTTTACAGTCACCCTCTCCGAGATGTGCCAATAGGCGTGGCACCAGTGGGCGGCTCTAGTGTGATCATACGAGGACATGGAGCCTCCCTTACGTGCCGAAGATGACCGCTCCAGTGATTTTAGCCGGAAGCAGTCCGGCATACCCCTTCGCCCTTCCCCGGGGCGAAGGAAGTTCATGAAGAATTTCCACTGGGCACTAATAAAAAAAAAATTACAATTAGGAGGTTACCACAAGATTCTAATAATTATACAAACAATAATCATTCGAGGCCTAATAAATAATAATATAAACTTCATTTCTCGTACATATAACAGGAATTGGCTGTGTATTTGAGGGTAATGAGGGGTGACGAGTGAGTTAGAAAGTGTAGATGAGTATGTGTTGTGTGTAGATGTGTACGAGTCGTGCTAGTGTTTAGGTTTGATTAGATTTGTGATTTTGAGTGTGTAAGTGTTGTGTGTGAGTATGAGTTCGGTTCTATCATATCAAGGCTATTAAGAGAGCTTCAGTTGTGACATAGTCTTGAGTTTTAAGCCACTTCGTGACCTTTGTTTTGCATTTACGCTTAGAGCAGCCGATTATGTCTAGGTCTTTATTTATTTTTTGATAAATGTATGGGCCTACGTATCTAAAGGATCTTTGAGCAAACTTTGTACGGGTAGTAGGTATGTTCCATTTTACATGCCTTAATGATCTGGTAGAACTGTATTGGGTAAGGGGTGCTTGTCGATGAAAGCGTAGTACGATAGACAACACGTACAGTTGTCTAACTCGAAGAGCGTTGCATTCTCGATATAGGCTGTCAGTAGGGTACCGGTAAGGCTTACCATATGCAACCTTTAATATGGCCCTTTGAACACGTTCAAGCTTTATCAAGTGACTCTTCGCTGCTGTACCCCATGCCCCTATACAATAATTAAAAACAGATTGGCATAAGGCGAAATACACACTTCTCAGGGTGTCACAATCAGCTATGTTACTAAGTTTTTTTGAAATTCAACAATAAAAGATATATTCAGCAATTTCGGAACCCTCTCCACGCGAGTTCAACTCGCGCTGATACTGTTTTTTCTATAAGACCGATAAAATAAATTATATAAATTAACAAATTTCAGTATTAACTGCCGCAGCGCTACACAAAATCACGTAAAGCACTTATTTGATTACTGTAATTGTACACATCTTAACAATTCAATGTCGAATCAATTTCGCAATTAGAACCTCAGATCGAAGGCACCAATCAACAATCTAATAAACGTACTCATACTGCTACGATTAATAATTAATAAATAACAGATATGTCTAATTACCGCTTACGATCATTAGTCATGGCGTTAAAAATATTAATTTTGGAACACGAACCTCGCCGCGGGGCAATACAGTGCACGAGTCACTAAATTTATTACGAAACATATGTACATAATGATGTATAGTTTTTGTCGTGACCCGTTATCAAGTTGCCGACAGGCTTTAGTTCAATGAACTTTTTGCAGCTCTTATTTTAATACAACCTATGTAATGTTTTATTTTAGTATAGTGATACAGCAGTGGTTAAACACTTTTCTTCATACAGGAGGGTCTGAGTTTGATCCCGGCCCGCACGTCTGACTTTTCGTTCAAATTCTGATCCGCACGTGAGCGGATCAGAATTTGATTATTACTTGCATTAACGGCGAAGGAAAACATCGTGAGGAAACCTTGCACACCTGAGAGGGCTCCAAAATGTTCTCAATTCTGTGTGTAGTCCGCCAACCTGCACTAGGCCAGCGTGGTAGACTAAAGCCTAACCTTTCTCATCCTGAGAAAAGGCCCGTGCCCAGCAGTGGGACAGTAATGGGCTGATTATGTATGTATGTAATGTTAAGATGAGTAAATCATTTGCTTGGTGGTAAGCGGCACGCCAGCTAATAACAATAATAACGCTACCCAGGACCAGTCCTGCGTAGCACCACAATGCTCTCCTCACCTCGAGACATCAGTAATTGGTCTCGTATGCCAAGTAATTTCACGAGCTACAGTGCCCTTTAAAACAGAACACAGTAATGTCTAAAGTACACCACTGCTTGGCAGCAGAATATCTGCTACTGTGCTATGCTAAGCACCTTTTTTTATTGATGTCCAGTGGAAATTCTTCATGAACTTCCTTCGCTCCGGGGAAGGGTGAAGTGGTGTGCCGGACTCCTACCGACTAAAACCACTGAAGCGGTCATCTTCGGCACCGAAGGGGGCTCCAGGTCCTCGTAAGATCACACTAGAGCCGCCCATTGGTGCCACGCCTTTAGGCACATCACGGAGGGGATGACTGTAAGGCGGTCACCCCCTCTAGCGGAGGGAAGGTGACTGTAAAAAGGTCGCCCCCCCAGGCACTTCTCGGGGAGGATTGTAAAGGATCCCCCCAAGCCTCGCTTTGCACCTGCTAAGCACCTACCACCAGTAAAAGCGGTTGACCTCAGCATATTATAGACAAGCAAACATCAGTTGGAAATATTCTTCTTTCATCTGAGTACTTTAAGCAGATCGCACCGCTACTGGTAAACAATTCACTGCGCAGCACAGCGTACAGCGAGGTTTCGGAGGGATCCTTTACAATCTACGGCACGGTTAGTGCAGTGGCTGATACAGTCGGCTGCTGCGCTCTGGGTTCAATTCCCGCACGGAACGAATATTTGTATGATCTGCAGGTAGTTGCTCCGAGTCTGGGTGTATTGTGTGTCGAATTTGTATCTGTAAACGTATACACGACACAGGAGAAATCTTAATGTGGAGCAACGTATTATATAAAAAAAACCCCGAGACGTGCCTTGGGGGGGGGGGGGGGGGCATTTTTACAGTCGTCTCCCCATCTCTAGCGTGATTAACCGCTTTGTAATCATCCGCTCCGGGATGTGCCTAAACGTTTGGCGGCAATGGGCAGCTCTAGTATGATGGCAATGGGCAGCTCCAGTATGAGAGCCTCCCTTCGGTACCGAAAAAGACCGCTCAAGTGGTTTAAGCCGAAATGAGTCTGGCATGTCCTTCTGTCCTTCCCCTGGGCATGGGAAGTATATGACGTACTTCCACGGGTGAAAGAAAAATAAAATAAGAAAAGGCCGACCTTTAACTATAAAATTCAATGAACTTTTAGCAAGGTTCAAAGTATGAGGTAATATTATAAGTCACGATATTTTTATCTTCTTTACTCGAGTATTTTCACCGCCGAACCTATGAAGACCATAACACTCATAACCAATTTTAGATAACCTACCAATAAAATCCATTAATTAGACACAAATTTTGCGTATTTTTCTGTCCCTTTTAAACAGTATCGCTGCTTAAAAATAGTATTCTCGTGTAAGCTTCGCGGTTCATGTCAGACACATGATCAAGGAAGCTCGGGACTTGAAGAAATCGACCGGTCAGGCAGAATCTACTTGAGCAGTTCGATTGCCGCCGCTAGGGTCACGTCTATCTAAATAGGCTCTATTGTGATCATACGAGGACCTGGAGCCTCCCGTGGGTGCCGAAGATGACCGCCCCAGTGGTTTTAGACTCTGACTTCCCCAGGGTGCGGGCGGTTCATGTTCAATTTCCACTGGGTCCAGTAAAAAAAAGTCTATCTAAATGAATAAACCATTTGCTCATTTGTAGGCAAATGGCCTTTTAACAAACCTTTGTGTATAAAATCACGCTTACAATACCCAAGAAAACACAGGTAAAGTGTCTATGCAATTCAACAGTATTAAGTTCCACGTAATAGTCGGCGAGCCTTTTGCAATTTACCAGGCACTACTTTAAACCCCGGGCTGCCGCCAAGAAGTATTTTCTTACAGGAAAACTGGATAATCCTTTTCCCGACCTGGAAATCAAACCTATTGACCTTACTCTTAGTAATCCTGCTGACAAACACTAGTCCTTTGAGGCGATTGTTTTCTTTGAAGATTTCATTATATTTTTGTAGTTAGATGTCATCGTCGTGGCTGCGAGAACTGCCTGTGCAAAGGAGGTATAGGATTGAGGAAGCTGGCAAAAACGAAATGAAGCCTATACCCAGCAGAGGGGCAATCCAGACTGAAATGATGATCGTGCTGATGATGTCATCAGTATAAATGACAATTACAATAGATAATTAGTAACAGTAGCAGCTAAACTGTCCGAACTAACGCCATCCGAAATTTCGATATCTTGTTTTACAACACCCTAGAGGTGAATCTCCGTGTGGTTCCCGGCAAAGAAGGCCACCAAGACCACCTAGGCCACCCTTTGCCGTGGGTGTCGTAAATGGACAATACTCCCGTGTGCTAATAACAACATACCTACTGCAATCAGCAATCCTGGAGGGATTCCAAGTATGATGATTATGGCAATATTCCCTACGAAAGTGTCATTGTAGCGATCAGGTTTAGCAGTAGATGGGCTTCATCCGTATGGTGTCTAGATTAAGAATATAGGACCACTCCATCTCCTCCTGTGGACGTCGTAAAAACCGACTAAGGGACTCTAAACTAAAGGAATGGGCAGCAGCATTCTGTGGAACAGCAGCCATTCTGCGCTCACCAAGCCTGACAAGCGTGGTGAGTACTGTCAACTTCTCCCCAAAATACCTACACAATTGTGGAAATCTGTGGGGGAGGCCTTTGCTCAGCAGTGGATATTCTATAGCCGATATGATGATAACGATAAGTATATAGACTGATGTGATGTGACTTGAGAGGTGAAACTTAGCCTAATTAAATCTAAAAATACAGACTGGAAGGATTCCTAGTTGGTATCTTTAATGACATGAATTAGCATTAATATTTTAAGGTCTCATCTAAATAATCGCATCTACTTAAGTATATGAAATAGCTAAATATAGAAAACATTAGTAGTTTCATTTCATCGTTTTATTGATCGACCGGCCTCGACATGTAAATTTGTGTCATAATGAACTTTGGTTGAAAGTACGACACAAAAGCTAGGTTTACGATTATTATAGAATAGTAGACATATTGAATATTTGAAAGAGGCATTAGGCCTCTTTTATACTCTAGTGTGATCATACCAGGACCTGGAGTCTCCCTTAGGTGCCGACCAGATACCAGATGACCGCTCCAGTGGTTTTAGCCGGTAGGAGTCCGGCATACCCCCTCGCCCTTCCCTGGGGCGAAGGAAGTTCATGAAGAATTTCCGCTGGACACCAATAAAAAAAGGCCTCTTTCAAATATTCAGTATTTTTTCTATGCCATAGACTTTCTCGCATGTGCCAACAACAAAGTTTCAACTCAGTTTGATGAATGATGACGGAACGCAAACGAGACAAACTCTTCATATCAGCCCAAAAACTGCTGATCAAGCCTCCCCCATAAGACGACCAGTTACATGTAGTAGCGTCATTTTGGGGGAAAGTTGCTGGCAACTTGGCACTCACCATGCTTGGCAGGCGCTTGGTATTGGTGAGCGTAGAATGGGTGCTCTTCCACAGAAGGGACGCAGCTGCCCAGCCCTCTGGTTTAGAGACCCTTAGTCGCCCTTTACGACTTCCCCACGGTCAGATGGAGTGGTCCTATATTCTTAATCCGGACACCACACTAAAAACCACAAACCAAGGAACGTTTACTCATATCGTTTTTTTTTAAATCTTTGTCCCACTCTAACTTTTCTCCTGTGTCGTGGGTATAGTTTACAGACATAAATCGCACACGTACAAACACCCAGACCCGAAAAATCTATCTGAAGATCACACAAAAATTTGTTACGTGCGGGGTTTGAACCTACAACAGGTAGCGCAGAAAGCCAATTGTCTAGCCACTGCGTCAACCGTGCCGACATAGGTATAGATTACACGGCACTGTTTCTTTATATATCTTGTAGGCTTTTGCTATTTTCATATCATCATATCAGCCATTTATACGTCCATGAATGATGATGATGAAATATAATTATGAACAACCGATATGTAGTTTATTGTGAAAGCCTTAGCATTAATTTGTACCATCTATGTAACTAGGCACAACTCTGGGCATGTCTCCAAGACACGCCAGCTGTGTACCAACTATGAGGATATCACAATGAACAACGTGAGTAAAAGACGAAAAATATTTACAATTTTTTAGATGTGGCAAATACGTTAACACCATTGGATTTACGTAATAATACTTTAAAATAACAAAAGCTTTCGATATTGATTGGAAAAATCTAAAGTATGTTTACCGAGGATATTTACCGAATTAATATTGGTGAATATCGGTACAGACTCAATTTCTTATAGAATAACCCAACGTTATGGGTATCATTAAGGTGAGTAACCGATTTCACCACTAGAAAGAAATGATTCACTTACATAATATAATAATAATATCATACTGCGATCATTAATTGCGATTCCCACCAGAGAAAAAGCCATCCATCATTCTTCTCCTGGGTGTCCTGTGTAAGAGGCGATAAGCAAATTATGAATAGAAGATTAGCAGTAACCTCCAGCTCGTGAATAACTACAAAAGTGTGTGTTAATCATTCTGATGACAATTTTTTTCCTCATAACTTACTGTGAATGAGAATAGTAGTTGTATGCGAGATAATATAACTATTGGACACAAACATAATTATTATTATGGCTATATCACATTTGTAGTTTATAAGAAAGCCACATACATGGATATCAAAGATGGTATAATGATAGTATCTTGGCCAGGACTTTCATAATGTAGTTCAAAATTCTTCAATTTGCACCGAGCAGTAGTATGCAAGCAGCTGAAGTTCAATGCTTGGAGCAGCTAACGGAATCCTCTGTAGGGACGACGGTGATGTAAATATGAGTTTTTTTAAAACGATTCATAAATGCATAGTAAATTAGATGCAGATTAACGTACTAGAGCTCACAAATTCATCATTTTAGCCGAAATACGTCCACTACATGACAGAAGTCTCCCCCAAAAATTGTGACATCGATCGGTATGGGTTTGTGTTGTGTACTCATTGGAGGGGTTTGCCATAATCGCCACGCTTGGCAGATGGATAGGCGATCACAGATGAGAAAAAGTACTCGAAGGACGCTGCTGCCCACCCTACGACTAATCTCACAGTCGCCTTTTACGACATCCACGGGATGAGATGGAGTGGTAGTATTCTTAGGCCAATGTCTAACTGAACTTATTTAATTTCACTTTTTTACAACAAACGAAAACACGTGGTACCTCTAGATAAACAAAATTATAAATGAAAGACAAATGGAAATAACAGTAGAAGCTCTTATAACACAACAAAAATGCATCCATTTCTCACTTCCTGTATTATTAAACATTTAAGTATGCAGCAAATTAGTTCACCTTCAGTTCACCTTTTATTATTATAATTTTATAAAAAATATTATATAAATTTCAAAACAGACCTTATGCACAACATAAGTGGTACGATTGTGCGGCATTTTACTAAAATCACCTAGAAACTTGACAATGGCGAGGTCGCTTTGTTTCCTGGGATTTCGTTAACTATATAAGCTGTCATTTTTCGTTTGGCTAACATTCGCACATCATATTCCAACAAACTACATCAAGATGATCGCTAAGGTAAGAATAGTGATATTCATCTTATACAAATTAGTCATCTATCGCAAGGATGTATTGGGTCAAATTTCCAAAAAAAGTTAACTTCTCAGTGATAAGTATCACACGTTTAAACAAGGCATCGTTGCTCTAGTTAGCACTAGAACAGTCAAAACATTGAAATGCTACCATCTCTCAGTAGTTCTCGATTCCCATTTCATTCAAAGTATGACCATGTCTTATATATAATCGATTGGATTATTCGTGTTATGAAAACCCGACAGTGTGGATTTTAATTCTTGCCTTTTATCGTATTTGTTTCTAATACTGTCGTAAACAAAATATACGATAGCATTATTTCTGCCCACCTGTTTGGCAACACCCATGATCATACCACTGTTTTTAAACAATAGCTATATAGTGGCCCTTTTCCCTCGACAAATGTCCGGTCCGGATGAAGGAGTCGATATCAGACAACCGATACTTTCACCTGACAGGACTAAAATTGACATCCTTACGCTTCCTTTAACACAGACGGAAGGCGATTACAAGAACTGCACGTACCCATCCCATTGGCGACTGGCGACAAGACTATCCCCGTCTAAGTTACGGAATCCTAAATCGATTAGTTACGCTAATAGTTTCTACTAAATATGCCAATCGTCCAAGACTTTCACTGTCGCCTGGTCTCTCATACCCGAATAAGATACAATATTTTGTACCCTTATCAAAATTATATACATTATTATCTTGTCTGTCGTAACGTCCTCGTGATCTAAGGTCTCGCTACTTGGTGTTTAGTCTCTATTTAGGGCTAAGCTATCATATCTCTTTAT
Organism: Diloba caeruleocephala; assembly: GCA_947459985.1. Taxonomy (NCBI): domain Eukaryota; kingdom Metazoa; phylum Arthropoda; class Insecta; order Lepidoptera; family Noctuidae; genus Diloba; species Diloba caeruleocephala. Next base: position 18,673,078 of record OX381615.1, read on the forward strand.
CTAGCTACGGGATCCTGAATTACTCGAGAGTATATCGTTTACCCGTTTCCAATTTATTATTTCCGTCCCTTACCAACGGCAAGTGTTTCCCTCCAGTCTCCATTCATGATAATTGACATGAATGTCAGGATTTTTACTGTGATAACTGTACAAACTTTAAAGCTACTACCTCTTGGTCTGAATTCTAATGTTCTTCTCAAGCCTCCGTTGAATAAGAGATGAGCTGGCTTATTTGAAGGCAAAGATAACATGGTCAACCTATTAGGGCATATTTTGTGAAATTTGACACAAAATAAAATAAAGAATGATGGTGGTTCTTCATACGTAGTATATAATCATATCCTTGATATTTATCTGGACAACACAAACACATATTTTTTCTAATAATAACTATGTCACATGACGCTACTTACTTATGAACTTGAAGGCTTGCTTAATAATCTTAAAAGCAAACATAAAGACTATTTATATCCTCTTATGTTTATTTACTTTCAATTTTGCTGTTTGTTTAAACTGCCTGCTACCTTTTACAGGCTTTTCTCTTTTAGATAATTAGTACTTGAATGGCCGTGCCTAATTGCCTGTTGCGTAATTAGTAAGATTATCGCTTTTAGTATTCGTCACTTAGTTGAAATTCGTCTAATTGGACGCCGTTTCGCATAGTTAAAGCGCCGCAACGTCTTTTCGTCAACAATACCGCAATACCTCAAGACGAAAGTCTTTAACCAGTGTGTGTTAACAGTGATGACATATGGAACAGAAACGTGGTCACTCACAATGGACCTCATAAGAAAGCTCAAGGTCACTCAGCGAGCTATGAAGAGAGCTATGCTTGGCATTTCTCTACGAGATCGAATCAGAAATGAGGAGATCCGTAGAAGAACTAAAGTTGCGGACATAGCTGAATGGATTAGTAAACTGAAGTGGCAATGGGGGGACCTTACCTTTACTATACCTTTTTTTATATTTTTTTTATTGATCCGGTCGAAATACATCATGTACTTCCTCCGCCCCAGGGAAGGGTAGAGGTGCGGTGTGCCGGACTCCTACTGGCTAAAACCACCGAAGTGGTTATCTTCAGCACCGAAGGGAGGCTCCAGAATCTCGAATGATATCAGAATATTTGTCTTTCTGTCTGTCTAAAGATTTGTCTCGAATAGACACCGAAACGGCTACAACAGACTTCAATAAAAAAATTAGGGATTAAAAATGGAACTAAAATTTTCATGTATGTTCCATTTCAATATGTTGCAGGGTTCAGAAGATGTGAATATAAATATTATTTAATTAATTTATTATTTACACCTAGCCAAGTGGGCGGCTAACGGCTAGAATATAATATGGCGGATCATAGACTGAAACTGGACGGGTCATACTCGAGACTTAATCAAATCACAATAGTTATAGTCAAGTTAGTAGTCAAGCGATATTTGATTCCAGTTGTATAGTATTTTGCATAACAGTCACCAATTTACATTGACCTTAGCTAAAACATTGTTTTAGTTCGTCCCTCGTATGCTGTTATTTAAATTCCTAAATGACCTCTATCAATTTTGTATAATAGAGCATATTTCCAAGCCGCTAACATGTCAACATTTTTGGGTTAATCTCGGATTACGACCGGGGCCGAGAGAGTATAGACCGTTTCCCGAATATAACTTAGCTATTATAAATTCTGCGTTAGTTTATCTAGTTAAGTTGCTCGATTGTTTGTTTATATTTGCGAAAAAGTATAGTTGAAACACAAATCGCAGCTGACCGGTTCTTGAAGTTAATCCAGAGCAACCTACACTATAACTAAAGCCACTCGAGGACTTGCTTAACCCAGTCCTCATTAAGTAACTTTGGCCTTTAAGTGAATCAATCAATACAGGTTTCAAATCTCTGCCATCAGAGTCAGCTTTCATAATGTCTGTCAATGCATGCAATCCACTTCAATCGATAGTCATAAAATGTGATACGATTAATAAGTAAGATACGTATGTACCTTTATATTTTGGATATCCTGCAATTACTAATTTATGTCACGAAGACAGATTTCTTTCTTATTTGTACGTATAACTAAAAATATACACAATATTTATACCTTAAATAACTAACAATAAACATTAAATACAATCGTAAAAAAGAGACATTTAGGCGTCAAGTACTCCCCGTCGCTGTCAGCTGGTAATGTTTCTAGAAGACTGGCAGCATTGCCACGTTGAATGGCAATGCTAATTCTTTGGCCAAAGAAAAGGCCAGCACTCTGTTCAAGTGAAGTGTCGACCAACCGGACCAACCGTTTAGCAATATCTTAAAAAAGAACACGTGCTCTCGGACCCCATGACCCAAGTGTTTCGACCCCAAACGGATACGATACGAATATTTTCTCCGCGTATGGGAATCACCCGTGACCAAGTTCAGAAATCAATGCGTTTAGCAACCTTGCACAGCCAACTGGGCGTCTAACCTGACCTTTTCCAATTATATTTGGAGTACATTGTCTTCATGCAAATCTTGTTATATAGCGTAGATGTTGCTGCATACGTTTACGGTAAATGCATTAAAATTCAAGTGCCAACATCTAACATCTTGCGCAAGTAAGAGTCAGATGATAAAAAAAAATTAACAAAAAAAAACACCGACTTCAAAAACCCTACATTATATAAAAATATTAAAACAACTAAAAAGAAAAAAACTACTTTATTTATGAAGTCGGGTGGGGCCAGATATAAAATATCACTTCTCATTGGTCTGCATGAACCATGGTGCGGGCATACCTGGCCCCGCCCGACTTTTTTCTTCCTTTAAGTGGTTTTAATATTTCCGTATGGTGTCCGAATTAAGAATATAGCACCATCTCCTCTCGTGGATGTCGTAAAAAGTGACTAAGGGGCTATAAACCAGAGGGATGGACAGCAGCGTCCCTTCTGTGGAAAAGTAGCCATTCTGCGCTCACCAACCTACCTGCCAACATGGTGAGTACTGGCATATACCCCAAAATGATGACACACGGCACGTAACCGGCCGTTTTATGGGGAGGAGTTCAGCAGTGGACTATTGTGTTATTATATTGAGCGAATTTGGCAGTACTCAGCTCGCTTGGCAGGCTGGTCGGTGACCGCAGTAAGGCTGCTGTTCCACAGAAAAGAAGCGTGCCTTAGCTACTGCGGCAATTGCCCATTACTGTAGGTTAGAGTACTTTAGTCGCCTTTTTTTATATTCAGAGTGATGCTCTCGTATATACGGAACAATGATTGCCTTACAATAATTATTATAAATAAAACTTATAACTATTTCAGATTGCCGCCGTCCTGTGCTTCGTAAGTGCGGTCTGCGCTAGCGGCTGGCTCGGTTCCGATTTGGGCTACTCCTCAGGCTACTCGTCGGGCCTGGGCTATGCATCCGGTATCGGCTATGGCCACGGCTATTCCGGCTACGCTGGCTACGCAGCCCCTGTGTACACTGCTCCCATTGTTAAAACAGTGGTAGCTGCCCCAATCGTGACGAAGGCAGTGGTTCCCGCTTACTCGTATTCACCTGCAATTTCAACGGCCTCCCGTTACCAAGTCCATTCTTCACCGATCGTTAAGTCGTATGTGGCTCCAGCGACTTATGCCGCTTACGCTTCTCCATACAGCGCATCTTATGGTTACAGCGGCCTCGACTACAGCGGACACGGCTATGCCAGCCATGGCTATGGCGGCTATGGTTATGGCGGTCACGGCTATGGTTCTAAATACCTCTGGTAAGCCGATAAAGATAAATCGTATTAATGGCGTCCTACAAAAATAGTGAACTTTACTTTGAGGGGACAATCAGTAAGTTATCACATAATATAAAAAAAGGACATTTTTTTTTAAATTAATATGCTCACAAATATTATTATTATTATAAATATAATAGTTTATTACGGCGACGCTTGTTCTTTATTTATGTGCATTTTCGTAATATAATGGTAAAAACATAATACATTTTTAGTTGTCAAATAGCAATTATACTTTTTAATTATTGGAAAATTAACTCTAATTTTTATTTTAACTCGACGTCTATTATTGAAGATTGTCTCCCTGAGATAAATGTCACTATATTTGTAGAACACTTTATAGCAAAATATATTTTTCTCGAAATGAGATATTAGATTGTAAATGTAAATATTGTATTTCTCTCTGCGTATAGTATAGCTGTTTTAATTTATAGCAGAGTTTTGTTGCTGTTCTATATATTAAATAAACTTGTACCTGTCTTAGGAAAAATATCGTTTGTTTCTTTTTGTTACACTCATTTAGAACAAGTCCTTGTGCAACAAAAACACTCAAAAGTTGCATCATCATCATCATTTTAGGCGAAAAACGCCCACTGCTAGATAGAAGCTTCCCCAAAGATTGCCACAACGACCGGTGTCATCCCCCAATGAGCACATAACACAAACCGTGTTGTGTGCTCATTGGGGGGTTTTGCCATAATCGCCACGCTTACCAGACGGGTTGGCGATCGCAGTTGTGTTATAATTGTACTCGAAGGACGCTGCTGCCCACCCTCCGGCTAATCCCATAGTCACCTTTTACGATACTCGCGGGATGAGATGATGTGGTGGTATTCTTAGTCACACAGTAAGTTTCGATGTGGAATAATTAAGCGTGCAAACGAAACACGGCCTGTAATCCGAGGGCAAGTTGAGAATGATGCTAATACAAATTACGTTTATAAACTTTCGCAATGTGTTCCGCAATATAAACATTGGATTTCGGAACTTCATCAAACAACTTTAAAGAATAGGATATCTTTAATTTCTCGAAGTTTGATGAATTGCAATCTAGTGCAATCCGGCTGACCTGATTCCCTTTTTCACGCAATATAGTCCCGAAATCCAGTATTTTATAACTAAGTACGTTTCGCTTTATCTACTTATAAGTGTAGTTGTAGCGTGAAATACCTACTTGCGTTTACACTCCGAGTACTGATCACAGCTGTAAGTGATGTACTGTCCTTTATGCGTTAAGATATGAACGGTTGATGCCATCCGGATTAAGAATATAGCACCACTCCATCTCCTCCCGTGGATGTTGTAACAGGCGACTCTAAACCAGATCCATCCAGAACCATTCAATCATATATCAAAAATATAAAACATTTTACTGGCTTTTATCAGAATGTAGAAGTATTATGAATGGAAAATAACATCCGTCCATGTGGTGTCGGAATTAAGAATACAGCACCATTCCATCTCCTCCCGCGGATGTCGTAAAAGACGACTAAAGGACTCTAAACCTGAGGGATGGCCAGCAGCGTTCCTTCTGTGGAACAGTAGCTATGCTGTACTCACCAATCCGCCTGCCAAAAGTGGTGAGTATTGGCAAAATTCCCCCCAAAATGACGACACAATTGTGAAAATCCATGGCGGAGGCCTCTGATCATAGTGAAAGTCCTATGGCTGATATGATGATGATCATATGGAAATACAACCTAGCTTAAAAAAGGTTTCTACTTGTGAGTTTCTGGTGCAAGACATTTTTATATAAAGTAAAAAAAAGTAATCTAAAAGAAAAACGACAAAAAAAATTATCGGTACATACATGATGATGATAAGATATATTTGGTTATCTTATGTATAAGATCTTTATTTGGTTAACGCAAATATGATCATGTGTCAGTTCCTCTATGATACACATTCAAGATTCTTAAGGTGATCAAAGAATCTGACGTTGAAATTGCCAACACATTCCACTAATTTTGTCGGAAAATCCTTCACAGTCCAAGCTCCAGCTTATGGAATGTGTTATCACTTAATGTGTTATAAATAAAAAAAAAATAGACCTGGTAAGTCCCTGGCAACATTTAAAAGACTATGAAAGGAACACTGTCTTTCTCTGTAATGTCCTACATCCATTTCTCTGTTTATTTTTATTTGATATGTATCTACTTATTATATACATATAAAAAATTATGTTATAGTTATGTTTACACCACGAACTACCCTTTCCTTTTTACTTGCAAATCTGTCCATCCCAAGGTTCTCTGGAAGAAATCGCCGAGTGCGATAAGACCACCCTTTGTCCATGTCATTTTATGTATTTGATCTTTTTTTTTATTTGTTGTCTGGTGTATAAAAAAGAGTATTGTATTAAATGATGATGATGAGAGAGAAAAGATTGTCTGATCTTTCCTTAGGCCTGCAACCGTGGGCGTGAGTGGTTCTGTCGATCCGTTGCTAGGTTTACTAATCTTTAAAGCACTCGATCAGCAAGTTGTAACTACTGATAATAATGTCAAATAAACAGGTTTTTTTGTTTCGAAATCCAAACATGTTTGTTTTTATTATCATCTTATTAATTTTGCAATAGCGTATCTATTTGCTTCTGAATATTTGTCAATTTAAACAACTTATCACCGTCCACTGTCAGGTTTTAAGCTACATATATAAACAGTCTAGCCTTCCAATCTGAACAGATGGGGCTGAAAAATAGTTTTTTATGTGCAGAGAGTACCTTCTGACCCCAAGAATTCAATTTCTGGGGATACCGATATCATTCATCATCATCATTTCAGCCAAAGGACGTCTAATATTGAACAAGGGCCTTCCCCATAGATTTCCACCACTGTATCGTAGGGAGTTAGCCAGTTCTCACCGCAGTTGGCAGGCAAATTGATGAGTGCAAAATGTCTACTGTTCCACAGAAGGGAAGCTGCTGCCCGTCCCTCTAGCTTAGAGTCCCTTAGTCGCCTTTTACGACATTCATGGAAAGAGGTGAAGAGTTGCTATAACGCACGCAGATATCCGACCACCACACTGGTATCATTGGCTAACCTAATTCGTAATTAGTCTAATAATTGTTCGACTTGTGAGTGCCACTAACAACTCTTCATTTGATAATCGATGGCATATCGTTGCATCACACAAACATGAGCTTACTCTGATAGCCTCAAGAAAACAACTGTTATGATCTACTATGTGCTATATATTCGCTTTCTTAGGACTAAACCGCCGAAATTCACAGCAACCACGAAATAACCGTAACTGAAGTTTTAAACAGGGAGGACTTTTTGAGCGCCCTCTCAGAAAATACTACAGTTCAAAAGTTACAAAATCTAAAAAATAACTTTTGATAGCTGTGAAAGCCAGTCAAAACGCATCATTTTCTCTATCTTTTGACAGGCTTTGAGAGCTGTCAAAAGGTATATTTAAGTTTTGGAATAATGTAAACAGTTCAGTTGAGTGAAGGGCGTAAATCATGCAACTGTCATTTGTGGGTAGAATTACGATTTAGCTAAATATATGATGAAATAAAGCTGTGTTCAGATGACAATACTTGTACATTTAATGTACTAAAAATACACCGCTTGGCAAATAAAGTACTCGTAATTAAAATTATCGATTAGTTTAATAAAATCATCAATATTAAAAAATAACAGCGCGATCAACGCATGGCTTAGTCAAATATATAATGGATATTTAATTACATCGCATTTTGTAGTTTACACCGATGCCAAACCCTTGTACAACAATACTCAAGATAACACCCAAAATTTAAGATTATCATCTCATAACCGTTCATGTTATAACCTTCACTAAGACAATACAGTAAGGTTCTAAATTACACACACACAATTACGGTGACTACATGAGTTAATATTGCATATAAACGTAAGCCTAATTAAAATCCGTCACGCTCCGTTTTCCCCAAAATCTAATAGTACCTTGAAAAATAATACTTATTTCCTACGTTTTTAATATAAAAGCATGTAACAATAGACTCTTAAACATTCAACTCATCACTGTTGAAGACATACCAGCAACATGTTCACTAAGGTAATTATACAGTGTTTAAATCTTAATAACATTATTTAGTATTGTTTACCACTTTTATATAAACAAGGATTTTCTTATTTAAATACATTTCTTAATATGAATTTACTTTTATAATGTGTGCTGCTGAATGAAAATCTATTCCACCATCATCAGCTAGGCAACAGGGGCAAGCTCTAGACGGAGATTTTTCGAGTTCCTGGAGCCTCCCTTCGGTACCGAAGATGACCACTCCAGTGGTTTTTACCGGTAGGAGTCTGGCAGACCCCTCCACCCTTTCCCTGGCTGGAGGAAGTACATGCGTGTATTTCCACCGAATCTATACAAATAAATAAAATTGAAGTGTCTGTTTGTAATGTCAAAATAACAGCTTTTTACTAAATGCATATGAAAGTATGTACGTTACATATAACAAAATCACTATTTTTATTTTTTTTGTCTGTCTGTCTATCTGTCTGTCTGTCTGTCTATCTGTCTGTCTGTTTGTTCCGGGTAATCTCCAAAACCGCTGGACCGATTTTGACGGGACCTTCACTGGCAGATAGTTGATGTTATAAGGAATAACTTAGGCTACTTTTATTTTAGAAAAAGAATTAGGGTTCCGCTTAAAAAAAGAAATCCCTTGAAATCCAAAATATTTATTCTATGTCAAGTGTCTATGTCGAAGTACTCTAAATTTCTTTTAAATTAAACGCGGGTTAAACCGCGTGTCCCAGCTAGTCAATAAAATAAAAAAGGCACAGGGGCTTCCTTATTAAAAGATTTAACGTCAGTTATAGACGATTCGTGGCTCGATATTTGGGAGACAAAGGTTTTAATGGCTAAACAAACCAATACGATAGCCACATGTTCTTTTTTTTGTACATGGAGAACAGGAACCATGGAGTAGGTAGAGGGGCTTGTCGAGCTCCTACCAGCTAAAAGTGCGTAGTTTTCCTTTCAAACTACCTATCACTTGGGGTGCGGGATCCGCCCGTGCATTTGACGCACTCCCAGCAGAGCCGCATACCGTACCACAGGCCTGATACGAGTAGTTCGCGTTGGTTAGTGGCGAGCTGTCTTGATGCCGTTTCTGTCTAAGGTCATTGGAATTTTTCATTACGAGATGCTTAAAAATCTGTGTCAAGGTAGAGATCTTTCGATATTTCGGAAAATTTTGTACTACTGTAAATCAGTAAGATTTTGCTAAACATATACTGTGTTTTTTTGGTAGGTATTGACCCAAGCTCTCACCCCCTGCAGTATGTCGTGCTATTTACTGGACACCCTGTACATATATATGCTATAAACAAGCTTGGCAAAAGAAAAGGTGTCCGCAGTTTTTACGACAGCGGAGAGTACTGCTGTGCCTCTTGTAGACAATATGGCCTTTTACAATTATTTTATTTGTTGACGTTGCCCCACACTAGCTTTTTTTCCTGTGTCGTGGGTGCGTTTATAGACATGAATCCCAAATACAATACACCCAGACCCGGAACAACTATCTGCAGATCATACAAACATTTGTTCCGTACGGGAATTGAACCCACGACCCGGAGCGCAGCAGCCGACTGTATCAGCCACTGCACTAACCGTGCCGTCAAAAGCCGTACTGAAGAGAAAAGGGGAAATTAAATGAAACCATTAAACATAATTAATGCCTGATTCAAATCTTTGTCGAAACTGATATCTATTTATTCGTAATCAAAACCACAAGTACGTTATCAAAATTGCTAAAATTACTAATTACAGGTACTCGCTATTGCTGTCTGCCTCTTCGGCCTTGCCCATGCAGGAGCTCTATACAACAGTGGTTTGAATGGCGGATATTCCGGTTATGGCGGAAACGGTGGCTATGGGAGCTACGCTAGCGGCTATGGCGGTTACGGCAGCTATGGTGGACACGGCTATGGCGGATACGGCCCAGCCACCTCATACACTAGTGTAACGAAAGTTATCCCTCAATCTGGTGCTGATTACATCGGGGCCCATGGTGGATACTCCGGTGCACTTGGAGGGTACTCAGGTTCTCTCGGAGGATATTCTGGGGCTCTAGGCGGAAGCCATGGTGGTCTTGGCTATGGCTCTCACGGCTACAACAATCTTGGCTATGGCTCCAATGGCTACAACAATCTTGGCTATGGGTCAAATGGCCACAGCGGTCTCGGCTATGGTTCTCATGGTTACAACGGTCTTGGTTCTGGTCTCGGAAACGCAGTATCATCTGTCTCCGTCTACCGTGAGCACTCTCCCAGCTACGCTAGCGGAGCTTATGGTGGATATGGCGGACATGGATATGGCGGTTATGGCAACGGAGGCTACGGAAATAAGCTAGGCTGGTAATTAATGAAATATTGTATTTTATATGTCAAAATGTATCATAATTAATTGAAAATATACACTTTTTTAAATCAACTATAACCCTGGTATCTATTAAGGTACACATTAAATGTCTATAGATAGAAAGAAAGAAGAAATATGATTAAAAATACTGAAATTTTACGGACATAACAATTTTATTATAAAAAGAGATGAAACTATTTTCTTCTGCAAATCTATGTTCCTCTTTTTCTAGTAATTATCAGTTAATATTATTTTGCTTGATTTACTTACATTTGGGAAACGTCACTTTGCATTCATAACCATTATAGATTTAATAATTATCATCCATTAACCATATCTATCTATCTAAGAAGTAATAAAAAATATTGCTACGTTTTTATTGTTCATTAAAAAGTTAAAAATTCATTGATTTTATTCTCATGACAACCCACTTTATTATATATAACCCGCCTTATATTATAGTATGGCATATATTCGAGGGAAACCAATCAATTGAAAAAAAGAGCCATAATAGGCTCTTAAGAATAATCAACGGATAAGGTGCACGGTTCGGTAAAGTCGGTACAAAACTCACTATACAGAAGAGCCGGCAAAAAACTAAATGAACATCCATAGAGAACATAAAAAAACGTGGCCTGCCAGGTCATACAGAAATAGGGCCCGTTCAACAGAGACGGGCCAATACCTGCCGGAGTGGGGTCCAATTCTGACAAAGCTCAAGCCCCGGCCAGAGGTAAGTGGAAGGACACCGTGGGGTTTTATCCGGTAAGAGTCCGGCATGCTCCTCCGCTCTACCCAAGGCAGTGGAAGTCAATTAGGAATTTTCCCACGACAAAAGAAGGAAACCCAAGTACCTGATACACAACGCCACCACCAGCAAGAAATTTAAGTGAGTATGACAGACCAATGGTCCCAGGCAAAAGACACAAACAGTACTAAATATATTATACATTAATAGCTACATGATGCTCACAGATTTTCGTTTTTGTATGAGTATGAGAACAATATTTACAATAAATATCAGTAAATCAATGTCGTTATGTAAAATCACAAAATAATTATGGAATCTTTAATAAGTGCAGTCAAATGCCAAGATATTTTTACATTAATAATACAATTAATTAAATTAAAAATACAATTTATAAACATGAAATCTTTGATATTATATTATACTTCAATCAGATCTAAAATTATGGAATTGATTATTTAGCGTCAGAAGGTTGCAGTGACCAGGAGAGAATCGTGAACCAGACATCTCTATGTTCAAGGTTGTCTGGCAGAAATCGCCGTGTGCGATAAGACCGCCCTTTGTACATGTCTTTTTCTACATTGGATCTTATTTTTGTTATTTTTGGTGTACAATAAACAGTATTGTATTGTTTTGTATTGTAATGTAATGATTTATGCTTTAGAAGGTTTCCGACATAAAAAAGCGCTTACTTAATCAATCATCAATTATTTGAACTAAGTCGGTAATGCCAGAAGGTATTTTGATGTAGAACCTTTTATTTTGTATCCCAGTGAAATTTCAACATGAACTTCCTCCTCCCCGGAGAAGGGCGAAGGGGCATGCCGGACTCCTACCGGCTAAAACCACTGGGACAGTCATCTTCGGCACCTAAGGGGGGCCCAGGTCCTCGTATTATCACACTAGAGATACCTACAGATGCTACGCCTATAAGCACATCTTTCTCCAAGATTGACTGTAAAGCGGTCAACCTCCCCGGGGAGATTGTAAAAGATCCTCCCGAACACACTTCCATTTGCTATGCTGCACACAGGGTGGCACGTATGTCTTTTCGTGTGTCGCTCGGTGTGGGCACGCAGATTCCCCAAACCCGTGAACCCAGGGGCCGCCCGACTTATATCGATGAAGGGGGCTTCAGGCGTATGGGAATTAGGCACCAGGGCGGTTATTACCCCGGCGCCATCTCCTCCTTTTTCAAGCAGGGTCAGCCCTCTCACGATCCTGCTCTGCTGTCTCCTTTTGGAGCATGACACTCTCACAGAATGAGACCACTGCATTCCAGTTTTCGTGCTCTGCCAACATAGCCGACACTACTGCCGGCCGAGAGTGATCTTGCCCAATCCGGTCGACCGGGATCAACCACTCGGCCGCCCACGTAGGGCACGACTCGAGCTAACATTGTTTCCCATAAATGAACTGCTTGCTTTTAATGCTGCAAAACCAGCCAAATAAGTCTAAAGCCAGGTAATAAAGGTTCCAGGGAATCCACACGTGCAGAAAGAATCATGCCAGATATCCATGTCGTCAAATTTATCTTTAGCCTTATAATAAGCTTTAAGGACGCGACTAATATGAGTTATAAACTCCCCGTGATCTGTAAAAGATTTGGGCAGCTTATTATAAAAACGTAACCAATTCCCAAGGAACGACTTATTTGTTTTAGCTAATCTAAATTTGTTAACTACAATTTTATGTTCATGTCATGTATTGTGAAAATTGCTTCTTATAGGAAACTTGAAAACTTTTTTCAATGATATAGAGTGACGGAATAGTTAGTCTGTTGATATATTTTAACACAGTACGCATGTGAAGACACATCGTATGACGGCGCGTCTCACCCTTTTTCGTCATCATCATATCAGCCAAAGGACGTCCACTGCTGAACAAAGGCCTCCCCCATAAATTTCAACAATGAGCGGTCACATGCCGCCTGCATGCAACGATTCCCAGCGACCTTCACCAGGTCGTCTATCCTCCTCGTAGGTGGCCGTCCCACGCTGCATTTTCCAGAGCGCGGTCTCCTGCTTTCTCATTAGATCTCGTGGAAAAAAACCAAGCATAGCTTTAGAGCTATGGAGCTCGCTGAGTGACCTTGAGCTTTCTTATAAGGCCTATAGTGAGTGACACACTGGTTAAAAACTTTTGTCCTGAGGCATTGAGGTATTGTTGACGAAACGACGTTGCGAAATTTCCCGATCGCTGCCCAGCCGAGTAGGGTTCGACGATTGACTTCTTTTTCGAAGTTGTACCTACCTAACTGGGCAGTTTGTCCCAGGTAGACATACTTGTCAACAACTTCGAGAACAGAGCTCCCAACGGCTATTGGGATGGGCACGACATGGGCCTTTGACATGACTTACGTCTTGCCCTGTTCATGTTTTTGCGTCTCGCCCTTTTATATCTAATAATAATTTTAACTACGTCGGCTGTTGATCCCCACAACATATAACCGTAAGACATAATGCTGGGAAAATTGCAAAGTACACTAACACGTAGCTACATTATACAGCTGAATAATTATACGAACTGCAAATGCAGCAGAACTAACCTTATTCGATATAGCTTTAAAGTGGTTACACCATTGTAATTTCGAGTCGATAGTTATTCCTATAAATACGGTTTGATTAACAGTTTCACGTTTATTGCCATCAAGAATTAATTTTAATCTCACTTGGATACCCCAAAGCATAAAGCTAAGAGAACTTAAAATATTAAGTTTTACAAGCATTAAGCAGCAGGTTGTACGCTGCAAACCATTAACGGCCGAAATGAATAATCAATCTAATCCAAATTCTTTAGCTTTAAGATTTTGAATTCATCCGTTGTTGTGTTCCGTTCATATTTAACACAAAAAACAGTCATATCCGTAATCCAAAATCCAAAGATTTCGGATTAGATGGATTATTAATTTCGGCCGTTACAGAAGATAGTTAGACTTGCGTTTACGTGTAGAGTAAGTACTGTCTTTTCTATTTATTGAAATATTAGGGACGTGTCAATATTGCAAACCAATAACAGATAACAGAATTTTATTTTCCAGATGGAGACTCACCTTGACATTGAAACGGAAAGCGTCCGCAGCTGATCCACCACTGGATTCAAATACTAATACCGGTTTACAGACGTGATATAAAAGCGAAAGCAAGAGCTCAAAATAATATTATACGTCAACGTTCAATACAAACATGTATACCAAGGTACAGTGAACTTTATATTAACATTCGATTAAAAAAATAGTATATGGTTTTTGTGGATTTTTAATCTGATTTAATTAGAGATTTGAGCAAGATTATTGTCCAGAAACGCTTCTGCTGCTTTTATAAAATAAGAAGCTAATTGCAATATAAACGCGTCTTGATGATTCTGAAGATCTGAACAGATAAAGTGCTCTAAACGAGATGATTTAACAATGCATAGTAATTTGTATTTTTATCCTAGGTCGTAATCTTCATGTGCGCGGCGGGCATTGCCTCCGCCGGCCACCTCCTGCAGGCTGCCGAGCCCCTGCATTATAGCGCACCCGTAGCATACAGCTCTGCGCCAGCCGTCTCCTCCGTGTCATTCTCATCGCACACCGCGCACTCTCCCGTCACCACATACACTGCCGGGCCCGCCATCGCGAAGACCTACGCCGCACCAGCATACACCACCTACGCTACCGCTCCCGTCTTAGCCAAGTCTTATGCTCCATCTGTGTCCTACCAGTCCATCTCTACTCCAGTTGCGTACGCTAAGACCTATGCCGCGCCTGCCGTCACCACTTATGCTGCTGCTCCCGTCGTTACCAAGTCCTACTCTCCTGCCCTCTCTTACCAGAGCTACGCTGGTCCCGCTTACAACACATATGCTGCCGGTCCAGCATACAACACATATGCCACCGGTCCCGCTTATAGCACATATGCCACCGGCCCTGCCGTCGCTACCTACTCTACCCCAGTGTACGCCAAGTCTATCGGTCCCGCTGCATCCTACTCCTCGGGTCCCCACTCAGCACTGACATACGCAGCGGCTGCTCCTGTTATCTCTAAGACCTATGCGGCTCCCGCCTACACTACCTACGCTTCCGCTCCAGCAGTCGCCACGTACGCCTCTGCTCCCGTACTGAAGTCCGCCCTCACTTACTCGGCCGCACCAGCCGTCTCCCACGTCTCATACCAATCTCTGGGAGCCAACTACGGTTGGTGAACAGTAACCGTCTGTTAATATATTTATTACTAGGAAATATTGAACTGTAAATAGTTTTTGTATATACTCGAAAAAAGTATCGAAATAAATTCTGAAAAATAGTCCTAGTTTTTTTCTTCGGCCCGTATTTACGGTCCCTGAACATATTTTTAATTTGGATGATTACTTTAAAACAATTTGATTTCTAAAACTAAAGATATGTACCGCAAATATGTAAAGTAAACCGATATGTATGTAAAGTATTCGCACAACGCTGCATATATACAGACGCCCAACATCAACCATTAGGCTTCGGCTCACCAGGCATACGACCCCCTGATTAAAGGATCCTCACTTTTCTAAGGAGAAACACCACATCTTGTTCCCCATACAAGTGAACCCTAACCATGAACATCAGCGCATCATGATGCAGAGAACCAATTACTTTGCATCATCGCTATCACTCCCCCGCCATTCCCAAGAAGCAGCAAGCAGCAAGTCACACATCCAGCCAGCAATCAAAGTTACACACGCTGTAGTAAATGCAAGCCTGGTTCCCAACTACATCAGCCCCTTCTATTCAGCATATCATCAGTACACTGCACATACGGCCCGTCCAAGCAGAGCAACTTCTCCTGGTCCATGCAGCCGCCAGCTACTACGCTTCACTGCACCACTTCGACTCACTGGAGATTACGCAGTATCAGCCCCGACCCATTGGGGATATTCACCGTAAGCAGTTCCGACTCACTAGCCGACTCACTGAGACTACACGGTTCTGTTCCGACTCACTGGAACCCTTCACTGGCACATTGGTAAGTTAACAAGACGCAACGATGACTCAGCAACCACCATCGCCCTCCGGTCTTCGGGAGGAAGTCACGTGGTGACACCTACATCGTCACCATATAAACTACAACTTACAGCGACATCTACGTGAATATTAATGACAACTCTCCGATGACGTCAAAGAATCCTGAATCACACATGTAAAGTATTCGCACAACGCTGCATATATACAGACGCCCAACGTTGGGCATCGGCCCGCCAGGCTTACCACCCGCCTGATTGGAGAATCATCCCTTTTCTATGAAGAAACACCACACCTTGTTCACCATAGTGAGACGTTGAAATATCATGCAATCATCAAGATCATTAATAGCCATTCCGGAGGCCTTAATATGATCTCTAATCGCCAGTGAACTAAGATTTGCAAAGTAATGTCTCATATGACATGACATTTGACTTCGACTTGAAATTAGAGCACAATAAGAACCCATTGTCCGTGTGGTATCCGGATTAAGAATATAGCACCACTCCATCTCTTCCCGTGGATGTCGTAAAAGGCGACTAAGGGACTCTAAACTAGAGGGATGGGCAGCAGCGTCCCTTCTTTGGAACATTAGCCATACTGCGCTCACCAACCCGCCTGCCAAGCGTGGTGAGTACTGGGAAATTCCCCCCAAAATGATGACACAATAATTGAAATCTATGGGGGAGGCTTTTGTTCAGCAGTGGATGTCTTACGGCCGATATGATGGTATGATGAAGGACCCATAAAAACCCATAAGAAGCATAATACGAGATCTCACATGTTAAAACAAAAACACGACCGACAATACATTTTTCACTAAAAAAGGATTTGAGAAAAAAGATCCTGGAGTGTACAAGTAAATAACATGATTTGTGATTTAAGATTTCTTTTTTAAATGCTACTTCAAATTCCACATAAACTTCCTTCGCCCCGGGGAAGGGCGCAAGAAGGGATATGCCGGACTCCTACCGGCCAAAAGCACTGGAGCGATCATCTTCGGTACCGAAGAGGAGGTCCTCGTAAGATCACACTAGAGCCGCCCATTGGTGCCACGCCTTTAGGCACATCTCGGATTGTTATTTAAGCTGATGGCAGAAGACCGAACATTTGTAGGGCGCTACGATTAAGGGCTTTGAACGTGTGAGGGAATGGTTTCATAATGCCCATAATATAAAAATGTATATTAGAATATCAAGAAGGTTTTCACTACTGATCATGTGACCAACATTACTATATAGTTATGTGGATATTTAAACGTATAAAAATATTATATTCGCTTTATGTCTGAAAATACTAGAAATAACGGTTTAAAAAATTTGCAAGAACACAGTATACGTGTATTTGAAAATACATACTCGTAAAATATTAGACTTTTCGACTATTCGACGCGCGTCGATGTCGAACGCGGGTTCATTTTCAATTAATATCTACTGTAGATTTAATAGTAATCATCCATTAACTGGATTGTAAGCCTAGTATAATAATCATATCGATAACTTTTTCAATCGATTGTAATTTTACTATTAATATCAGAACGCAGCCATATTGATGTGACTGACATCAATATGACAGTTAGAGAATTATGTGAGTGAGGTATGCCAATTAGGCACTTGTTGTTGAACTACCGAACTGAAAGGATTA
This sequence comes from Diloba caeruleocephala, assembly GCA_947459985.1. Taxonomy (NCBI): domain Eukaryota; kingdom Metazoa; phylum Arthropoda; class Insecta; order Lepidoptera; family Noctuidae; genus Diloba; species Diloba caeruleocephala. The sequence goes on from OX381615.1 coordinate 18,690,556, forward strand.
AATCTATAAATTTCTATGCAATCCACATTTAATTGATGCAGACCTGACCTGATCTTTCATCTCAGAAGTGGGATTGAACAAGCTAACTATATATTTCTGGCGAAATCGTCCGCATTTTTGAAGATTTTCGTTAAAATTAACAAGTATTTCTGAATTTATTTGCAAATGGAAGATGGTAGTAAAACACCCGACAGTGGAAATAATTGTCGTGGTTCGCATTCAAGGAAGAGGAAACACCGTGGTCGTGAGGACAAAAGGACTAATGCGCATCGCAGAGAAGACAAAAGAAAACGGCGCGAGAACTGTTCGAGGAGCGACAGTACGAGTACGGAAGTATCGTCGCGACGAAGTCGTACTCGGGAGCGTCGCGAATATCATCGGCGGCATCGCAAGAGCGGAAGCAGGCACCGTGAGCACAGACGTCCTAGCCGGATTGACGTACACAGCAGCAGCGGGTCAAGATCGCCGTGCCAGCGCCCAAAATCACCAGTAAGACGTTCCAATTATAGTACTGACGACATGACACACTTACTTTTGACTAAGTTAGTAAATAGTTTAGTAAATAATCGTTCCGAGGGTAACAAATTCCCAATGTTAGGTAATGTCATACCTGATTTTGACCCAATGATAAAGGGTCAAACTATACAGATGTGGCTAAGCAAAGTTGACGAATGTGCGAAGTTGTACAAGTGGGGTGATGATCAGATTATACACTATGCCTTACCTAAGTTGATGGGTGTTGCTAAAACCTGGTATCAAGCGTTACCCACTATGTCGTTTTCGTGGCCCGAATGGAAAAATAAATTATTAGAATCTTTCCCTAGTAGTGATGATTATGCTGAGTTGCTAACAGAAATGTTATCCAAACGTGTGAAATACAATGAATCATTAGAAATGTATTACTACGAAAAGATTAACTTGCTGCATCGTTGCGACATTAGGGGTAAACGGGCGGTTGATTGTATACTGTACGGAATTGATGATCGTTCAATAAGATTGGGCGCCAAAGCATTGAAGTGTCAGGAACCCGAACAAATCCTAGAATATTTCCAATCTATTCGGCAACAACCGCGCGAGACTGATAAGTCACGAATTAATCATGATAGAAGACCAAATAGTGGATTAATTAACTCTAATATTAAATTTGCTAGCAATAACGGCAGGGTTAAAAGTAATTCTATAGTTTGTTACAACTGCAATGAACCAGGTCATTATAGTTATGCATGCACGAAGAAAATACTCAAGTGTAACATTTGTAATAGACTAGGTCATACTACTGTAAATTGCACGAAACTACCCCCTGATAATAATAGTAGCCAGGCTGACAAAACGAGTCAGAAAGCAATATTACGCATAGATGCTGAGAACCTTGCCAATGACAATAATAAATTTATAATGCAATTGACAGTTAATGGAAAATCAATACTAGGATATGTAGATCTGGGTAGCCAATGCACTTTAATTCGTTGTAGTGACGCTAAAAACTTGGGGATTACGTGGTCAAGTGACTCGTATCTACCCACAATGAGAGGTATAGGTAACAATATTGTGTTACCTATTGGATTGGCTATGGTGACTATACAAATACAAAATATCATAGAAAAGGTAGATGTATTGATTGTAGAGGATGATGTAATTAAGTACCCTATACTGATTGGACACAGTTTTACGGAAAAACCTGGTATTATAATAACCAAAACATTTGATTCTCTGATATTTACACGTGACGTAGGGAATAAATTATATCTTAAGTTAGTCTCAGACATTCGTATAAGCCCCAAGGATATGTGCTTAGCTCAAGTTGATTGTTCAGTTGATTATTCGGGAATGGTGTACGTTCGAGGGTATCTTTGTGGAAAACCTGATTATGAGTTTTACCTTCTACCAGGCGAGTATGAAATGGATAAAGGTCACGGTTGTTTAATAATTCAAAACATATCTGAAAATATAGTTACATTAAAACAAGATTTCTTAATAACGCGTGCCTTTAGGACTGATAGCTGTGCAAATATTAATATGTTGAATGTTAATAATGTAGACTTTTGCTCAGAACTTAATTATGACCCAAGTTTAACCAGCAATCAATTAGAACAATTGAAGAGCTTATTGCTTAGATTTAAGGAGTGTTTTTCAAATAATTTAAAGGATTTGGGATTCACTAATATAGTACAGATGGAAATCGAATTAACTGATAATAAACCAGTAGTTTACCGCCCATATAGGCTTTCATATCCAGAGCGGGAGTTGGTGCGATCAATGGTGCAGGAAATGATCGAAGCAGATATAGTTTGCGAATCTAATTCTCAGTACGCTAGTCCTATACTGCTTGTTAAGAAGAAAACTGGTGAAAAGCGGTTATGTATAGACTATAGAGCCCTTAACAATAAAACAAAGAAAGAACATTACCCCTTACCACTGATTGACGACCAATTGGATATGTTGGCTGGAAATTCTTTATTTATCACACTTGATTGCGCATCAGGGTACTACCAATTGCCGATAGCAGCGGCCTCTCAGGATAAAACAGCATTCGTCACGCCTGACGGTCAGTACCAATTTAAACGAATGCCGTTTGGATTAGCGAATGCCCCGTCGGTTTTTCAAAGAGCTATGAATAGGATCTTGTCAAAGTCAAAGGTTGATTTTGCAATTGTCTTCATGGATGACGTACTTATTCCTGCTAGGTCGTTTGAAGAGGGACTTGAGCGTCTAGAGAAGGTTCTCGGATTACTTTCTGAAGCGGGACTGACTTTAAAACTTAAGAAGTGTAACTTTTTCTTTAAAGAAATTGACTTTTTGGGGTTTCAAGTTAGTGGGCAGGGCATTAGACCAGGGTCGCATAAGACCCTAGCTGTATCTAGTTTCCCAGTACCCAGAAACGTGCATGACGTAAGACGTTTCATTGGGCTTGCAAGTTTTTTTAGACGATTTGTGAAAGATTTTGCGCTGATTGCACGTCCACTCACCGACCTACTCAAGTCCAATTTTGCATGGAAGTGGAACAAAGAACATTTAAAAGCTTTTGAAACCTTAAAACAAAATCTTGTTCAACGCCCCATCCTAGCTTTGTATGACGCGAAACTGGAAACCGAGTTACATACCGATGCTTCAAAGTTGGGAGTTGCCGGTATTTTAATGCAGAGACATAGTGATAGAATGCTTAGGCCTGTAGCGTATTACAGTAGGAAAACAACAAAAGATGAACAAAATTTACACTCATTCGAATTAGAAACTTTAGCGGTGATAGCATCATTAAAACGTTTTCGTGTTTACTTGTTAGGTTTAAAATTTCGGATCGTAACAGATTGTAATGCGCTGCGTACAACGCTGACGAAACGCGATCTTATACCACGAATATCCCGGTGGTGGGTGCAGTTTCAGGAGTACGACTGCGAGATTGAATATAGAGCTGGAACTCGCATGACTCATGTAGATGCTCTAAGTCGTGCCCCTGTGACTGAACCAGTAACGGGTGATGATGAAACGCATGTCCTTGATGTTTTAAGTGTTGACATAAAGAACTGGATTTCGACGGTACAAAGTAATGATGAGGAAATACGAAAATTAAGAGACATATTACATGATGAAAATTCTAATTTTATAGCAGACGTCTGCAAAAATTATCAGTTGAAGGGTAGTCACGTGTACAGAAGAGTAGGTGATAAAATAAAATGGGTAGTTCCAAGGGCTGTAAGGTGGCAAGTTCTAAGAATGAACCACGATGACGTAGGCCACTTTGGTTATGACAAAACCCTAAGTCGGATACGTGAAACATTCTGGTTTCCCAAGATGCGACGCTTTACCAAGAAGTATGTGTCAGCTTGTCTCGAGTGTGCACACCATAAGGCACCGGGTGGTCCTAGGGAAGGTATGCTTCATCCCATACCAAAGCCAGATATTCCATTCCACACGATTCATGTCGATCACTTGGGTCCGTTCATTCGCTCTAGGAGAGGTAATACATATATTCTTGCGATTATTGATTCCTTTACAAAATTTATAAGCATTAGACCTGTACGAGATACAAAAAGTGCAACGGCAATTAGGATTTTTAAAGATCATTTTAGTGTTTTCGGAACTCCGTCACGCCTAATATCTGATCGAGGCACTTGTTTTACTAGCTCAAAATTCAAATCATTCATGGAGAACATGAATATTAAACATATACTTAATGCAGTGGCCACCCCTAGAGCGAACGGCCAAATAGAACGGTATAACAGAACAATATTGGAAGCTTTAAGCACAATAAGTCACGGTAAAAGTGATCATGCTTGGGATGAATATGTCGGTGACATCCAACTAGGCATGAACACTACCATGAATAAAGCCACGGGAAAAAGTCCCTCCGAACTTCTATTTGGATTTAAGGTTTTAAATTCATCGGAAAATATAATAAATGAAGTTTTAGAAGAAGTCATATGTCGTGTTAGTGATAATGATTTAAAGGAAATGAGAAATGAAGCTAAGGTTAGGATCGAGAAACAGCAACTTAATTCTAAGAAGGAATTTGATAGGCATAGGAAAAAGGCGCCGCCCTATAATATTGGTGACCTTATCAGGGTTGAAAGAACAATAACAGATAAAGACCACGCGGGTAAATCTAAGAAACTTATACCCAAGTTTCATGGTCCATATCGTATTATCAAGATTTTAGAAAACGATAGGTTTCTTATTGAAGATACTCCCCTAACTAGGAAGGGAAATAAAAAGTATGAAAATGTTGTGGCAGTGGATAAGATACATCCTTGGCTCAATTATAAAAATATTTCCAGTGAAGGTAGCGAAAGCGACAATAGTGGTGACGAATTAGGTTAGACAATAATTTTGCTGTGGTTAATACAAGTTCATGGTCGATGATTATATCATTTGTGAGATTAATAAAAAGGGACAACACTTAAATTATTGGTTACGTCAGGGATATGTAATGACAAGCTATTGTATATATTGTGTATAAATTGAATGACTAATAAACGATTATACGAATATGATTTGACTAAATGATTGATCAGACTAGACTTGATAGTAGACGAGACAACAATGCATAGGCAATGAGCAATCAGTGCAGATAGCGAATGGTATCGGAGACTGATATCGCACAGATGATTGCAGATCATTGCAGACTATGTATGACTTGGATCTAGGCATAGGCTATGAGCATCCAGTGCAGAGCGTGAAAGATGACGAGAAATCGTCATTGCACAGATGGTTGCCGATCATAGCAGACTATGCAACTTGATGAGATAGAACAGGAGAGGAGCGAATGGTATCGGGTATCGATATCGCACAGATGGCCGTAGATCATGCAGACTGTGCGAACTCGGCTGATAACGCATGGCTGCAGTGGTTAGTGTCGATAGCGAATGGTGTCAAGCAATTGACATCGCACCGACGACCGCAGATCAAAACAGGTGACCACAAAAAAAATAGTGAAGTGAAAGATAGTGAATATGATTACAGTGAAGTGAAGAGCGTAAATTGAGTATTAGTGAACTACTACTATTGTATTTGTTTATTTTTTATTTATTCCTTTAGTAATTAAGCTTTATTAATCCTGTTTTTCTTTTTAATTGTTCTGTATTGTATACACTAAGTGAGAGGACTCACACTTGTAAGGATGGCCGAGCTGTAAGCCTAGTATAATAATCATATCGATAACTTTTTCAATCGATTGTAATTTTACTATTAATATCAGAACGCAGCCATATTGATGTGACTGACATCAATATGACAGTTAGAGAATTATGTGAGTGAGGTATGCCAATTAGGCACTTGTTGTTGAACTACCGAACTGAAAGGATTAAATCTATAAATTTCTATGCAATCCACATTTAATTGATGCAGACCTGACCTGATCTTTCAGGATGTATCTAAATAAGAAGTAATAAAAAATATTACGGCGGTTTTATGGTTTAAGAGTCATTGATTTTATTCCCACGACCAAGTTCCAAAATCCACTTCCTTATTAGTAAATATGGACTATATTCGAGGGTACTTACTCAATATTGAATGCTTACGGTATATTACGCACTTTTATTGGACGGGTCGACCTTGACATTGAAACGGAAGTTGCCCGCGGCTGATCCACTACTGGATACTACTACCGGTTTGCAAGCGTGATATAAAAGCAAAAGCAAATGCTCCAAAAATTATCACACCACAACATCAACGTTCAATACAAACATGTACACCAAGGTACAGTAAACTTAATATAAAAAATTCTATTAAATATTATAGTATTTAGTTATAATTGTGGATTGTCAATCTGATTTCATTAGAAATTTGAGCAGGATCGTTATCTAAACACGCTTCTGCTGCTTTTATAATATAAGTGACGCGTTTTGTAAGCAGAGCCTCAGTCTGAGGTCTGAATACATAAAGTGCACTAAACCGAAATGTTTAACAATGAGTACTAATTTGTGTTTTTATCCTAGGTCGTCATCTTCATGTGCGCGGCGGGCATTGCCTCCGCCGGCCACCTCCTGCAGGCTGCCGAGCCACTACAATACAGCACGCCCGTAGCATACAGCTCAGCGCCGGCCGTCTCCTCCGTGTCGTACTCATCGCACACCGCGCACTCTCCCGTCGCCACTTACGCCACCGCACCCGTCTTCGCCAAATCCTACGCAGCACCCGCTTACACCACCTACGCTACTTCTCCAATCGGTTCCAAGTCTTACTCTCCGGCCCTTTCTTACCAAACCTACGCCGGTCCCGCATACAACACATATGCCGCTGGTCCCGCATACAACGCATATGCCGCTGGTCCCGCATACAACACATATGCCACCGGTCCTGCTATATCTGCCTACTCTACCCCAGTGTACACTAAGTCTATCGCCTCAGGTCCCCACTCAGCACTGACCTACGCATCGACTGCTCCCGTTATCTCTAAGACCTATGCGGTTCCCGCCTACACCACCTACGCTTCCGCTCCAGCAGTCGCCACATACGCCACTGCTCCCGTACTCAAGTCTGCCATGACTTACTCAGCCGCACCCGCCGTCTCCCACGTCTCATACCAATCTCTAGGAGCCAACTACGGTTGGTGAACAATAGTCGTTTGTTAATATTTATTGCTAGGAAATATTCAACTGTAGGTTAATAATTTTTGTATATGTTCGAAAAAAAGATCGAAATAAATACAGAAAAATAGTCCTGGTTTTTTTCTTCAGCCCGAATTAACGATCTCTGAACTTATTGAATCATTTATATATCAATGATAGATTGAAAATATTTTAGTTTTTAAACTAGAGGTACATTGGCTGCAATCGCTGTTGGAAAAAACGGTTTGGTGCCTGAATCTAAGGGTGGTAGTGGCAAAAGACCTGCCCAAGCCCGTTAAGATGGCATGGAAGAAAAAGCCAGCAAAATTGGCAACGCTAGCAGAAGAGCGCTACATGCTCCGCTGCTTGAACAAAGACCTGAAGACGGTGGAATGGAAGGTTGTGCGACCAAATACCGATACTAGATTTGCCGGAAGGATTATGCTAATGAGTTGACTTTTGGGCGAATTCATCAAACAAAGAGAATGCAGCCTGAACACGGGAATAGAACGGAGGACGTGCCCAGACCGGAAAGGGTCGGGCAGTTTCGGGGGAATTGATACTAATGGGGGATAGTGCGGCTTCATCACCTTTCACGATTAGGATGGTATATCTCACTCTGGGTTTAGATGATCTTGGACTCGTTTCCTCTCCAGCCGAATTAGATGAAGAAAACTTGCTGCAGAAAAGGCTGAAGAGGCTCATTAATGAGTGATGTGAGGATCACCGGCAATCAATACGCCATCTATACATTAATACATGAAGAAAATACTTTGTACCTTATATTGGCATAGTCAACGTTCATATGGAGAAGGAGAGCAGAAAGTTAAAATTATGATTAAAAAAAGAATACGTTCGAATTTCGACCTTTGGGCGACCACTAGTATATATGTAATAATCTCTTTGGTATTATGAAAGATAAATGCGCTTCATACCTACACTCTAAACTTAAGTTGGTAAACAGTCACCATCAACGCGACCGTAGACGCTGTGCTCAGCAACTGGCCATATCGTAACATCGAACTGCAGCCTTTCAAGGACGCTTCCGGTATGCGGCGTCCAACTGTTGAAACAACGTTCCTTCACCGACTAGGAACCTAAAAAATATGAATTTATAATCACTTCTCAGATTTATTATTAATTGACTATTTTAAATTTCATTTGGAGAAGGAGAGCAGAAAGTTAAAATTTATGTTAAAAAAAGAATACGTTCGAATTTCGACCTTTGGGCGACCACTACAATATGTGATATAATCTCTTTGGTATTATGAAAGATAAATGCGCTTCATACCTACACTCTAATCTTAAGTGGGTAAACAATGACCATCAACGCGACCATAGACGCTGTGCTCGGCAACTGGCCATACCGTAACATCGAACTGCAGCCTTTCAAGGACGCTTCCGGTATGTGGCGTCCAAATGTTGGAACAACGTACCTTCACCGATTTTAGGCACCTAAAATATGAATTTATAATCACTTCTCAGATTTATTATTAATTGACTGTTTTAGATTTATTGATGTCCAATTTACTATATCATAAAGAATAATTTAATTTGTACATAGTTTAGTGGATAGGTACACGGGAAGTGGACTTCATTAGACCCCTTTTAAAATACTTTTAGAAAATTACACACAAGAGACAAGAATGTGGTCAAAATAATGTAAAATAAATGACAGAAGCGGTTGTCATAGCATACATAGCATCGACCGAAATTTACTACTAGCCCCATCTAATAAGGTATGCATTCGACTATGTATACAATTTATTCATGGTGTTGAAATATATTTAAAATAATAAATTGTTTTAAATATTCCTATTTATTTATACTAGTAATACTTTGTTAATTAATAATCATACTTCTGATTAGTTATTACGACAAGAATATTTTTTATCTTACTTTTACCATGTGCCAGTATGAGATGCCAATTGAAAATCAGAGTTGGATGTTTCACCCAGCACATGCTGAGCTAGTAACCCTATCGATAGAGGCATTTTCACCAGTGCACTTACTTTAGAATGTGTTTTATTCCGAATGTCCGAATAAAAAACCGGCGGCACCGTTATAGGATCACTTGTGTATCTGTCCTGTAGGTCCGTCTGTCACTGGCTCCAAAGGAGCGAGCGCGTCACATTCCGCCTAACGCAGGTATTCACCGGACACGGTTGTTTTGGTGCGTACTTGCACAGGATAGGACGCGAGGTCACGGCACAGTGCCACCACTGTGGAAACGATCAGGATACCTCACGGCACACCCTCGGAGGGTGCCCTGCGTGGGCTGCCGAGCGGCGAATCCTGGTCGATCGGATCGGGCAAGATCTCTCTTTGCCAGAAACAGGTGGTGTCTATGCTGTCAGAGCATGAAAATTGGAGTACTGTGGTCTCCTTCTGTGAGAAAGTCATGCTCCAGAAGGAGGTCGCAGAGTGGGAGAGAGCCCGCCCCGCTCGGAGGAGGAGGACACGGAGCCGGGGTAACAACCGCCGCTGCGCCTGTGTCCAGCACGCCTGTGCCCCCTGTCGTCTTTATATGGCGGGGGGCCTTGGGGGTCACGAGCGTGCTTATTGGAAAATCTGCGTACTCATACCAAGTGACCCCCGGGAAGATAGCGGTGGCATGTGGTCACGTACCGCTGTATGCGCAGAACAGCGCATAGCGAGACTTCGGGGGAATCTTTTACAATCCCCCCGAAAAGGTGGCCTCTTAATAGGGGCCTTCCCTTCGCTAGAGGGGGTGACCGCTTTACAGTCATCCCTTCCGAGATGTGCCTAAAGGCGTGGCATCAATAGGTGGCTCTAGATGGAGATTATTCGAGTTCCTGGAGCCACACTTCGGTGCCGAAGATGACCACTCCGGTGGTTTTAGCTGGTAGGAGCCCGGTATACCTATCCGCCCTTTTCCGGGCCAGAGGAAGTACATGAAGTATATCCTCCGTATCAATAAAAAAAGGTCCTTTTGTCACAGTCACTGCTCCGAATCTACAGACTGATTAAGTTGAAATTTGGTTAATCTACATATGAAAATGGAAGGCTTTGTTGTGAGGGTCTCAATTTTGTTTTTAATAAAGGTTGCCTAGAAGAGATTGCGGATAGCGATAATATGTTTTGGAGTACAATAAAGAGTATATAAATAGTTTTAATGTTATTTAAGATGAACATTGACCATGCTCTTTTTGACGCTTATCTCCGAAATTACTGAGACTATCATGGTAAAAAGGAAACTTAAAACAGTTCTTTACTTATAGATTACAGGATAACCTATAAGAAGTCTATGGTCGTAAAATAACATGGTAAATCTTTCAATATTGTGCGTACAAACTTACATTTGCAGTTCGAATGTATGGGAGAACATGTTTTTGAACTACGATGTTAAGTTTGTTCTTGGGATAAATTATAGGTACAGGACAGAATTCAACAATAGACAATATATTCAGCAATAGCCCTCTACACGTAACACAAACAAATTTGTGACAGATTAAAAAAAACACGGTAGATAGCATATTGATCATACAGAACCGTCTCCATGCGGGTTCAACTTGCACTTGTCCGGTATTTTTTTAAGTTACCATAAACAAATTTGGTCTGATTAAAAAATTTTTTTTTCATCTTTACCGTCTGGAACCTTCTCCACGCGAGTTTAACTCGCACTAGTAGTAGCGGTTTTTGTTCCTTGCTTAAATAAATGATCTGTATACGTGATGGTGTGGTGCCGGCTAGCCGTGTGGTGCCGGCTTAGAATACCACCACCCCATCTCCTCCCATGGGTGTCGTAAAAGTCGACTAAGGGATTAGCCGGAGGATGGGCAGCAGTGTCCTTCGAGTACATTAACAACTCAACTGCGATCGCCAACCCACCTGCCAAGCGTGGCGATTATGAAACTAGCCCCAATGAGCACGCAACACACCCTGCAACAGGCTTGTGTCCAGCAGTGGACTCTATTCGGCTGAAATTGCCAGATTGCAGTTGAGTTGTAAATATACTCGAAGGACGCTGCTGCCCATCCTCCGGCTAATCCCATAGTCGCCTTTTATGACACCCACGGGATTTAATGGGTTGGTTTTATTTGTAGGCAGCACCACACATGGGGTTAAATAGATTAACCAAAACAAACAAATCTTTCTTAGGAAATTGTGTCCAATTCGATAAAATTTATATAATTATTTAATACATTAATTCGTAATAGCAAGTACTTATGTGAGTTTATCTTGAAAATCAATCAATACTATTTATGTATTACGAATAAAAACCACAAGAGTGCCGAAATTAAAGTAAACAACTTTGACAGCTATCAAAACGATTTCAAAGTACCAGATTACTCAAATAGTAAGCATTTTTTTATTACATTTTATCTTGAGAAGATACAACAGCATGTTGAACATTAATACGATGCGTTTTGGATTGAAACTTGGTGTTAAAGTAAATTTCAATGCCGGTAAAGTAGCGGGCAAAACGCAAATTAGTACCTAATATAAACTTAATGGCAAAGGTTTGTCACCCATATAGGTGATAGGTTTTTTATTGCTAGAGGCCGGCTAGGTAGGTACCACCCCTTTGCCAGATATTCGTCGCTTAGCAGTAGTGCTTAAACTTTAGACTGTGCTCCGGTTATAAAAGGCACTTTATCTAGTGAAATTACTGGGCATAAGAGACTAAATTACTTAAGGTCTCGCGGTGACGAGCGCAATGGAAGCACGGTTGGTGTAGTGGCTGATACAGTCGGCTGCTGCGCTCTGGGTCGTGGGTTCGATTCCCGCACGGAACAAATATTTGTACGATCTGCAGGTAGTTGTTCCGGGTCTGGGTGTATTGTGTGTGGAATATATGTCTGTAAACGCACCCAGGACACGGGAGAAATCCTAGTATGGGGCAAAGTTAAAAAAAAAAAGAAAAAAAATCTCTTACTGCCGCTGCACTGGATTGCACAAGACACTCCTTCCATTCTGCTACCAGGCTACCAGGATCCGCCGAAGCACAAACCGGTGCGTATCGATCTCATGAGCCACTGGCCGTTCACCCTAACTTAGCACCTCACCGCGCTACCGATGTAGCGACGCAAGGGCTTTCGTTTCCAAACCCCAGGGTGGTGATCGGGCACCCGGGGCAAGCACCTAAGACGTGCAGTGACGTCACTGGTGCGAGAGGCATGGCTTAGATAGAAAAATATTACTAAGTCAATCTGTAAAATCGGTTCCTTGAAAAATTATATGCCATTAGACGGGCAACTGACAGATGGTATATTGCTTGCAGAATAACATAAATAGATAGTTAATAGCGAAGGTGAAATTAATTTATTTTGTGATCTCTAGGTTACTGTTCGCCTGAACGCCGTGGAATAAAACAACAAAAGATAGTTTGTCTGGAGGCAAACGACGGTGAGGGCCTGGTTCGGAGCTATAGTCTGTTCTGGTACTCCCGGTTCTCTAAATTACTACTTGGAGTAGAACTGTGTGGTGAACTGAAGCTTATTTCATACAAGTTTATTAATACCTACGTAATTAATCTTTTCCTCACCGCCAATACCATGGTTTATTAGTATTACTTCATACTGAAAAGTTATGCTTATCATTTACTTTCAATATAAAGGTAATCTATTTTTCCATCATTTTGACATGTATCTCTTTCTTCGATGCCCCACCTCGTAGTGGCGTGAGATATTCCTTGCACCATATTTAAATGGCCTTCGTCTCCCGCTATAGAAGTGACCTACTGCTGCGTGTGTACTACTAAATGATGTAGCAATGGCAGAGAGGGAGAAGTATTGAAACAACACAATATACACATGTATTTGTATTTTCTTATCTCTAAATACAATTCTACCCTAATCCTAACTCAACATGGGGTAGTCGTTTATTACTTATTACAATAATGGTAAACAGCCACTAAAGTTAAAGATATAAATACTTATACAAAAGGCAAAATGTAAAAACTATACCTACGAATCTAAATATCTTATAGGAATCTTATGTACACGGTTATCATTCCTGATGTTTTTACATACTACACTACGTGTACAGGACGCCTTTGTTTCAAATTCAGTATTAGAATTGCAACTTAAAAGATTATTTAGATGTAATTTTACATGAAAAATCTCAATATATTATGAATTCGTTGTTCCGGGTCTGGGTGTATTGTGTGTGGAATTCATGTCTGTAAACGCACCCACGACACAGGAGAAACCCGTAGTGTGGAGCATCGTAAACGACCACTGCATAACATGGGCCTCCCGATGATCACTTCAATGAGCTGACTTATTTTTACTTTTAAAGATAAAAATATTTTTATTCATATAAAACCAATTACAATTACACTCGTGAATAGTCAGACCTTAGTTGCCGCGTTCCAATATGTAGGTTTCCTATGGAGAAGAACGGGTAAGAAACTCCATGATTACTCTTTTTAAATATTGTAACACCACTATTTGGTGTTACAATATTTGACAACATTGTTCTTGAAATGAAGGTTCTGTGAGTACAATGTAGGAGAAAAGAGTCTAAATTACATTAAGTCTAACACTAAACAAGCCAGATTTTAGTATTTATTAAAGCTTATGATTGAATTGCCATGGCTGTATTAAGCTGACCAGTCCCAACAGACAGCACTCGTCCACGAGCATGACGCATGCATCAGCGTCGCTTAGCTCAACCATATTGTAGGGCAACTCAGCGACCCGATACATGACGCCACCGTAAGTAGGACACTTGAGTGAGCATGATAAACCTAATCTGCCAGACAAATATCACGTCAACTAAACAAAATGAATTAATAACCCACATGGTACTCGCACATACAGTATCAAATCTAAGTAAATAGTGAATATAAAAAAACTAGTAATTAATGTCATAGCAAATATAGAAATATTAAAATATCATTAAATGATTAATATAATCCATTGTTAGAAATTATGTAATTTATTGAATTTCTTTTTGGCCTAAAGGCCTATTGGATTAGCCAAAAGGAGGCCAGCAGCGTCCTTCAAGTAGTCGAGTAACCCGCCTGCCAAGCGTGGCGATTATGGCAAAACCCCCAATGAGCACACAGCACACCCAGACAGGTTGTTGTAGCGATCTTCAGGGAAAGCCTGTCTCCAGCATATTCGTACATATGCATACGCAGCATATGTGGGGTCCAAATTAAAAATATAGTACCACTCCACTCTCCTCCCGTGGATCGTAAAAGGCGACAAAAGACTCTTAACCAGAGGGATGGGCAGCAGCGTCCTCCACCAGCCTCGTGTGGAACCGTCGCCATACTGCGCTCACCAATCTGCCTGCCAAGCGTGGTGAGTACTGGCAGATTCCCCCCAAAATGACGACACGATTGTGAAAGTCTATAGCAGGAGCCTGTGTTCAACAGTGGACGTCTGTTGGCTGATATGAGGATGATGATGTGTCCAGCAGTCGACTTTATCAGGCTAAAATGATGATGAAACGTATAGTAATATTATATAAAGTAAAAAAGCATGTATAAAAGTAAAGTAAATAAAATAAATCATCCAACAACATTACGTGTATACTTACAAATACAAATAATAAGTAGGTCAGCGGCGCGCGTCGGGAATAGGGTTCACTTTTCATTAATAACAATTATTGATTTGTTATCATATCATAAAAAATATTACTACGGTCAAAAGTCATTGATTTTATTCTCACGCCCAAGTTCCGAAATCCACTTCCTTATTAGTAAATATGGAATACATTCGAGAGGTACCTACCCAATATTGAATGCCTACGGCAGATTACACAAATGTATTTACCGGGTGGAGACTCACCTTGACATTGAAACGGAAACTGCCCGCGGCTGATCTACTACTGGATTCAGTATTAATACCGGTTTGCAGACGCGTATAAAAGCGAAAGTGCTCCAAAAATTATTACACACAACATCAACGTTCAATACAAACATGTACACCAAGGTACAGTGAACTTTATATCAAAAATTCAATTCAAAAAAGTATTTGGCTATGATTGTGGATTGTTAGTCTGATTAAATTAGATATTTGAGCAGGATTGTAATCTAAACACGCTTCTGCTGCTTTTATAAAATAAGTGACGCGTTTTGTAAGCGAAACCTCAGTATGAGGGCTGAATAGATAAAGTACGCTAAACATTCATATTAATTTATGTTTTTATCCCAGGTCGTAATCTTCATGTGCGCGGCGGGCATTGCCTCCGCCGGCCACCTCCTGCAGGCTGCCGAGCCCCTGCATTACAGCGCGCCCGTAGCATACAGCTCAGCGCCGGCCGTCTCCTCCGTGTCGTTCTCCTCGCACACCGCGCACTCTCCCGTCGCCACATACGCCGCCGCACCCGTCATCGCGAAGACCTACGCCGCACCCGCTTACACCACCTACGGTGCCGCTCCCGTCTTAGCCAAGTCCTACTCTCCGGCCCTTTCTTACCAACACTACGCCGGTCCCGCATACAACACATATGCCGCTGGCCCCGCATACAACGCATATGCCGCCGGTCCCGCATACAACGCATATGCCGCTGGTCCCGCATACAACACATATGCCGCCGGTCCTGCTATCGCTGCCTACTCTTCCCCAGTATACGCTAAGTCTATCACCTCAGGTCCCCACTCAGCACTGACATACGCAGCGGCTGCTCCCGTTATCTCCAAGTCATACGCAGCTCCCGCCTACACCACCTACGCTTCCGCTCCAGCAGTCGCCACATACGCCACTGCTCCCGTACTCAAGTCCGCCCTCACTTACTCGGCCGCACCCGCGGTCTCCCACGTCTCATACCAATCTCTGGGAGCCAACTATGGTTGGTGAACACTAGTCGTTTGTTACTATTTATTGCTAGGAAATTTAAGTGTACGTAAATAATTTTTGTATATGTTCGAAAAAAGATCGAAATAAATACAGAAAAATAGTACTGGTTTTTTTTCGGCCCGATTTTACGGTCTCTGAACTTATTGAGTAATTTATATATAAATGATAGATTGAAAACATTTTAATTTCTAAAACTAGCCACATTCAATGTATATAATTATCGAATACAATGTAATTCCTAAAAGAGTATACTTAAGTGAGTTTATTCTGAAACTAACAACATTTTGTCGTTAATCAGTAGTATTTATGTGTACCGTATAAAAATCGCATGAGACCCTGATATGATAAATATAAAATAAACCCTGATTCACGAAAAGATAGTGCACAGCTTCTACTTTGAAATCTTTCCAAAAGATTTCATATCAGATCTGATGAACCGATCAGTATTTCTTTTCAATTCCTCCTTATTTATTCATTTATTTATATACTCTTTATTGTACACCACATAATACATAGAGATAAATATTTAAAACGATACACGTACAATGGGCAGTCTTATCGCACAGCGCGATCTCTTACAGACAACCTTTGGATGGACAGGAAGAAAGGAGAGAGAGATATTGGGCTGTCAAGTGTACAATATAATTATTAAAATATTAAAACAAATATTATATATACTAAAATGATGATAAAATATACTAATAAACATCAAATATAACTGGGAAAGGAGAAGTAAAATTAGAGAGAAAGGTAATGCTCCTTTGAGCACGCCTTACTACAATAGGTAATGCATTCCACAAGCGAACCGCTTGAATAGTAAATGAATAATCGAAGAAGGAAGTGGAATGCATACGTATACTTAATTTTAGATTTTCTGATGAACTAGAATGTGTCTCACAAATGAACTGAAAGCGTTCTTTAAGATAAAAAGGGGTAGAAGGTTTAAAGAGCACATTATAAAGCAAAGAAAGAATATGAGCGTTCCGGCAAAAGCGGATGGGAAGCCATTTGAGCTTAGTTCGAAATTCAGAAACGTGATCATATTTGCGTAGGCCAAATATAAATCTGATACAAAGATTTTGAAGTCGCTCGAGCTTGTCAAATTGGTCTTGCGTGCATAGCATAGCATAGCATAGTCAAAGATCGAGAGTAGAAGAGTTTGTGCTAACGCAATTTTGGTATGAATGGGGAGAAAATTACGAAGACGTCTCAAGGAACCTGCTGCAGCAAATAATTTATGACTGACTTCCTGAAGTTGTTTAGTCCAGGAAAGAGTACTATCGATATAAATGCCTGACCTGATATCATCTGTAATATTCACAAAGGCTGAGGTAGTGCTATGTCCAGGCCGAAAATCAGACTGAAAGGGATTAAGCAAATCGTGTTTGAAAAGGAACATACTAAGTTGATGGTGGATAAGCTTTTCAAGAACTTTGGATAGGAATGGAAGAATGAATATGGGTCGGTAGTCAGAAAAGGAAGCAGGATTCGTTTTTTTGGGTAAAGGAATAACTTGAGCATCTTTCCACGCTTGTGGAAAGATACTACTAGTAACTGAGAAATTGAGGATGTAACAATGACAGGAAGAATGACTTCAAGGATAGGAATTATCATTTTACGGCCAAAACAGTCACAACCAACAACGTTCGATCGATACAATGCTCTTTTTAACATCACATACCGAGAATTGACTAATGACAAAAGGGGAAAAATCTGGTATCGGAAGGTTTGAAAGAGAACTTAATGTAGCAGCTTTGGTAGCCCTGTCCAACATGGGCGAAGAAGAGAAATAATTATTAAGTAAGTTTAAGTCCAAATTTTTAGGAAACGTTTCATCAGATGATTTTCCGATACCCATTGATTTAAGAAATTTCCAGACTTTAGCTGGATCACCATTTTGAACAGATTTATGGATGTGTTGGCGTTTTGCATTCCTACACACCTTGCTGCAGTGATTTCTGATCGAGACATATTTTTCCTCTTAATATCGCTATCAGCTGCTTTTCTAGTTAATATTTTTTTATATCATCAGTCAGCCAAGGCCCCGGAAGATGTTTTACTTTAACAGCTCGAATATGTGCATGTTGGTGGTATAGCTGGATTAAACGTGTAGTAAAAATTTCAACCTGTTCGTCAACAGATGAAGATGTAACCAGAGCTGTCCAGTTTTCTAGCATCCTGACGAAGGTGATCAATATTCACACCCTCAAAATTGCGTAGCAGAAGAGTTTTGGCCTTATACTTAGGTGGTCGGATTTTATAGGAAGAAAAAATTAAGTCATGACAGGAAAAAGCATCAGCTGAACATTGACCACGTTTAGCGACATGATTGGAAGATGAGACAAAAATAAGATCAAGAAGTGAAGTAACGCAGTTAGAAAAACTATGAGTGGCAGCAAGGTCAAGAATAGAAAGATAAGCAGACTCAATAATATGACGAAGAGAAGAGGAACGGGAGTCATTTTTAAGGAGACAAGTATTAAACTCGCCCATTGATACTGTGACTGTAAGAGGGTAATAAAGTTTCCCATAAATGTTCAAAGGAAGAGAAGAAATTTATTCGAAGAGATGGACAGTAGTAGACACCAAGGAGAACCTTAGAATGATACAGTTCAACTTCTAGGAAAAGATGTTCACCAGCGTTTGACGGAGGTGGCTAATTCGACATATTAATAACAGAAAAGGAAATGTAATTACGAAGATATATGCCATGTGGTGCCGGCTCAGAATGCCACCACCCCATCTCCTCCCATGGGTGTCGTAAAAGTCGACTAAGGGATTAGCCGGAGGATGGGTAGCAGCGTCCTTCGAGTACATTAACAACTTAACTGCGATCGCCAACCCGCCTGCCAAGCGTGGCGATTATGGCAAAATCCCCCAATGAGCCCACAACACATCCATATCGGTGGTTGTGGTGGTCTTTGGGGGAGGCCTGGGTCCAGCAGTGGACTTCATTCGGCCGAAATGATGATGGCAACCCCACCACCACCGCCAACGGAGCGATCATTTCTTGTAAGTTGAAAACCTGGTAGGGAGTAGGAGGAAGAAGGAAGACGAGGTTTTAACCATGATTCTGAAACAAGAATCGCATGAATATTCTTACAGTCAAAACTTGCCAGCATATCGGGGTAGTGAGCCGGAATACTCTGGGCGTTAATGTGGACTACATTAAAGTTCTCAGAAACATCAGAAAATTGTGAAACAAGGATGTCAGATAATGAGGGAACACTAACAAAGCTTTCATCATCACTGCTTAAAAAAACGTATCAGTATCACTGCAACAGTCAAGGCTGAGCATAGATACCTTTAAAAATAAAATAAAATACACATCAAAGTAATAATAATATATAAGCGCGGTTTAACTAAAAACAACTTCCGTCCACCTGCCAGTTGTGCAACAAATGAAAGAAACAATGCATACATTTTAAATAAAAATTATAGAAATATTAAATAAATTATAGATAAATTAAATAATAAATAAATAAAAAAACATGAAAATGATTAACAATGAAGATAACCATCACTTTCTGGCTGCAGCACGCCTGGTTTTAGGTTTGGCGACCTTCCCCACGGATACAGGTTGAATGCCTTCTGTGGGGAAGGTCGCTGCGGCGACTTATCAACAACTTCGTGCGCCAAGACAAGATACGTAATTTGCTTATCGTTCTCAGCTTTACAAGATTTGAGTCATGTGGGATAGATATCTCCATCCACAATCATTGCGCGGTGGTATACTCAATCAATCACAACTATACCAGGTTTATGAGCTTCAATAGTCCTGTCAGTGAAGATAGATCGGCACAGTACAATATGACATGGTCATTTAAAAATTAAAAAGAGCTACGTACAAGCGCAATTGTGCAACAGAGTGTAAGTGCAGCAAGACGAGAACCGTTAATAATCCTTCAAAATATATTTCTATAGGACAATTATTGTCCGCGTTTTGTCTGGATTAAGAATATAGCACCACTCCATCTCCTCCCGTGGATGTCGTAAAAGGCGACTAAACTATTTTTAACCAAAGGGATGGATGCAGCGTCTCTTCTGTGGAACAGTAGCCATACTATGCTCATGTACCCGCCTGCCAAGCGTGGTGAAAACTGACAAGTTTCCCTCAAAGTGACGACATGATGACGGCGGGATGAGGAAATCTATGGGGGAGACCTTTGTTCAGTAGTGGATTTATAAATGGTTGATATAATGATGATGATGATGAGAATTATTATTGTTATATAGCAGTAACAGATCTCAAGACTAAGTTTATAAATCCTACACAAAATCAAATGGCCATTTTGCAATGGGTATAGGTATAGGTATCTAACTGAATATAATTTGACTGGTAGCCTAACTACTAATGCAACGGAAGTTCTTAAATCTTATTACCTACTCGTTTCTACCTTTAAATGTTGTAAAGTCATATGTAAATTAAAATATACCAAGGGCCGGTACTTTATGGATACAATACCAAATTGCTACTTCTTAATTGATTCATCATATATCATCATATCGGCCATTTATACGTCCACTGCTAAACAAAGGCCTCCCCCATAGATTTTCACAACTGTGTCATCATTTTGGGGGGTATTTGCCAATACTCACCACGCTTGGCAGGCGGGTTGGTGAGCGCAGTATGGCTACCGTTTCACAGAAGGGACGCTGCTGCCCATCCCTCTGGTTTAGGTTCCCTTATTCGCCTTTTACGACATCCACGGGAGGAGATGGAGTGGTGCTATATTCCTAATCCGGACACCACACGGATTGAATTGATTACCGCGATAATTTAGGCACGAAGTAAACGCGAAGTATTCATATATATACATCATATTCATTATTATTGGAACTAAAAACGGGATATTTACGATGTTTTTTATTACTTTTGAGTTATATAGTAATACACAAACATGGTAAATATCCCGTTTTTAGTTCCAATAATAGTGTCAATGACCATGTCAGTTTAAAAACTTATATCATATTCATTGTATATTATAATCTACGTTCGATATTTAAAATTATTATTTATGCTTTACTAGACACTACACTTCTCACACTTCACTAGTCTTCTGTGAATTAAGTTCAGTCAGGAGCGACCGAACATGGGTAATGGTCTTCGAATATCTTTATTGTTACTGGGTAACTAACTCACGCGTACGAGTGTCAGGATCGGGATAGCTGTGTCAGGATCGGGATGGCTGTGTCAGGATCGAGATGGCTGTGTCAGGATCGGAATGGCTGTGTCGCATGTCGAACAAAGAACAACACAAGCGCTGACAAGGTGTTGTACAGAGTCTGGAAGTAGATGCGATGTGTGCGGCTCAACAGTGATCCTTGGGACACCATCTAACCTAAGAACTGCTCAGTGTTGTTGTCAATAATACTCATTTATGCTTTAAGGAAAACACAAACACCAAAGGATTCATATCAACAATTTATCTCATCTTAAGGCGAAAAATAATAAAAGATGGACAACTGCATGTAAGACTCGCGCCCTAAGGGTTCTGCACCGCTACCTTTAGACCCGGCTAAACGCTGTGGTGACGGCGGCCCGACAATATTTTTATCTGTCTAATAAATATTGTTTTCTTTACATAACCCCGCACTTTATCATGACAGACATAATTTTGCGGCATAATCATGTTATTCAAATAATAATTGCATCTAAAATTAGAAACTTATGGTTTGCAGATCATTTCCTCTGCGCTTTTTTTTGTTCCTCTTCCTTGTATTTTTCATCCTGTGTTACAGGAGGGGTAGGCCGTACTCCTACCTACAAATGTTAATTATGATTAGACAATCAGTGAGTGAGTGATGCCAGCTAAGAATACCACCACCCCATCTCATCCTGTGGGTGTTGTTAAAGGCAACTATGGGATTAGCTGGAGGGTGGGCAGCAGCCTCCTTCGAGTACATTTATAACACAACTGTGATCGCCAACCCGTCCGCCAAGCGTGGCGTTTATGGCAAAATCCCCCAATCGGCACACAACACAAACCCATATCGGTCGTTGTGGCAATTTTTGGGGGAGGCTTCTATCCAACAGTGAACGTTTTTCGGCTGAGATGATGAATGAATCAGTGAGTTGGTCTGTCAGTATAAAAATACACTTGAATTTCATAAATTTTATTATTTGCAGTTCTTTAGCTTTAGTACGAGCTGTTAATTCCATTTCCATACCTTTAGCCGTTCCTAAGAAAAAGAGCCTACATTGACAGACAGGAGGACAAAAAAATGATCTTATAAGTGTTCCGCTCCGAGTCATATGAGTTACACTTTTTAATATATTGAAAATAACGCTATAATAAATATATAAATTAGCTGTGTGGTGCCGGCTACGAATAGCACCAACCCATCTGGGGACCAATAAAAAAGGCGTAAAGTATACATTAATATCTTCTGAACCCTGCAAGATATCGAAATGGAACATACCCAATAGTTTTAGTTAACATTTCTGTTTTAACTTCTAAAATTTTCTTTGAATTCCGTTTAGCCGTTCCGGAGCCAATTCGAGACAAACTTTCAGACAGCCACACAGACACAAATTCCAAAAACGGTAATTTATGATTATGCATCGTAAATTGCAATTTTCACTAAAATTTTCGCATTTATTTTGAAATAGCACACAGACAATTCAATTTTATTGTATTGGTATAGATGTCAATAGAATAAGGTGTTGATCGATCGAAATTCTAATTTTTCATTTTACATTTTTCCGAGTCCTACCAAATGTAATCGAAACAATCTCACGGTTGGTGCAGTGGCTGATACAGTCGGCTGCTGCGCACCGGGTCGTGGGTTCGATTCCCGCACGGAACAAATATTTGTACGATCTGCAGGTAGTTGTTCCGGGTCTGGGTGTATTGTGTGTGGGATTTGTGTCTGTAAACGCACCAACGACACAGGAGAAATCCTAGTGTGGGGCAACGTTTTTTTAAAAAAGAACAAAAAAAAAGAACAACTTTACGTCGTAAGCACAGAAATTCTCTTACTCGAAGAGAACACCTTCGGTCTAGCCATTAGTCTTACAGAATTTTATTTTTAACTTTAGCCTTTTCCGGTCTAAGTAATACAGTCTGGTTTATCAGAAACCACTACTTTATGTTCTGAACTCGGAAATTAATTCATTTCACTTGAAGTACGCCTTCGATCTGATCTTATGATGATGCCTCATAGAACAAGTTTTATTTTTCTTAAGCAAATCCAGTCTGGTTTGCCAGAAATACAAATAAGAGTTATGGACAGAGCTTATCTACATTTGTTACCCCTCAAGGCTGTAATGTAATAATTACTTATATTTCGCCTTTGAATGTCTTCGTAAAGATGATAAATAAATTAAGGTATGTCGTGTTAAAAACGAAAGAATTTAACGTTAATATATTATATGACAGAAACACATCAAGCTAACTAATTTCACTTACAAAACAGCTCTGCTGCGTTTTGACATTCATACTACACTTACTATTCGTAATTGCACTAATTGTACGTAACCCTCGGCGCATGAGTCACACTCGTGCTTGACCGGTTTTGTCTTGACGGAACAAACTGAGCTCTAGGCAATATCTCGTGGAGATTCAATGCTACTACCAGTTTGCAGACGCTGATATAAAAGCGAAAGCAAGTGCTCCAAAAAATATTACAGCCAACAACCTCCTACAACACAAACATGTACACCAAGGTACTGCAGTGATTTTAATTGTATCGTGTTTAAATTGTTTGGGACTATTCTATTACTTTTTGTGATAGGCTATTGGACGGCAACCAAACTACGTGGAGCTCATAATTGTGTCTTACTTGTGTTTAACTATTATATACTGCATGAAAAATGTGATTTTATAATTTATTTATTTTATCGCAGGTCGTAATCTTCCTGTGCGCCGCGGGCATCGCATCCGCTGGCCATCTTCTGCAAGCCGCCGCGCCCTTGCAATACAGCGCGCCCGTAGCATACAGCTCAGCGCCGGCCGTCTCCTCCGTGTCGTTCTCCTCGCACACCGCGCACTCTCCCGTCGCCACATACGCCGCCGCGCCCGTCGCCACATACGCCGCTGCGCCCGTCGTTGCCAAGACCTACGCCGCTCCAGCTTACACCACCTACGCCACCGCCCCCGTCGTAGCCAAGTCTTACGCCCCATCAGTGTCCTATCAATCTATCTCGACCCACTCCGCCCCCGTCGCGTACGCTAAGACCTACGCCGCTCCCACTTACAACACATATACCGCCAGT
Source organism: Diloba caeruleocephala (assembly GCA_947459985.1). Lineage (NCBI taxonomy): Eukaryota > Metazoa > Arthropoda > Insecta > Lepidoptera > Noctuidae > Diloba > Diloba caeruleocephala. The sequence goes on from OX381615.1 coordinate 18,714,594, forward strand.
CCTGCCGTCGCGGCCTACTCTGCCCCAGTGTACGCTAAGTCCCTCGCTCCTGCTGTGTCCTACTCTTCAGTCTCTACCCACTCCGCTCCCCTGGCTTATACTGCGGCCGCTCCCGCTTACACCACTGCCTACTCGTCTCCCGTCGTTGCTAAGGCCGTCTCTCCTGCTCTGTCCTACTCTTCGTACGCGACCCACTCTGCGCCTGTTGCATACGCCGCGAGCCCTGTCGTTACCAAGACCTACGCTGCTCCCGCAGTCGCCACGTACGCCGCTCCCGCGGTCGCCACTTACGCCTCCGCCCCCGTACTCAAGTCTGCCGTGTCATACTCGGCCGCACCCGCCGTCTCACACGTCACTTACACTGGTCTGGGAGCTAACTATGGCTGGTAAAGACTTATTTGTTGATATTTATTACTAGGATTATTTGACTGTACATGATGATACTAACTTGAAAGAAAAAGCGAGATAAAATATATCAAAATATAAATTTAGTATTTTTTTCGTTATCCCATTGATGATACCTACCTAAACTTATTCTACTCTGCTATGTAATCATTTCTTGAGTCTCTCTTCACGGGCAATTTTATGGAAAAATAATTTGAAAACGCAGCCCTATAAAGAATTTTAATTTAAACTGTAACAAAACACTGAGCTGGAACTAAACTAAAATAAAGAAACGGAAATTTTGTGGCAGACGGTAACTCGACACTGCTATGGGGTCCATAAATAGCGACTGTATGTACCCAATGTAATTACTTCTTTACCGTTACGATATATCATATTTTGTAAAACAGCAATTAAGTTATAAGTTATGACTTATAAATTATAATTATTAAAAAATTGTCTAGTGTGACTTCACACGCGGTAGATGTGAAAGTTTGTATTTTTGGTTAGTTTGTAAAAAAAATGTGATGAATACACTATGGAGGTGGTAAAAAGAGAGAAAGAGAGAGCGATTGATCGACAATAGGGAATAGGGAAAATAAATAGAAACGTGTTTTATCTCATTCTCTCACAGCCTAAACCATATAACCATTTGTTTAACCTAAAGGTTGACTGGTAGAGAATGCCTCATGGCATTAAGTCCGCCTTATGTATACTGTACATTGGTACATAAATAAATAAATATAAATATATTTTTAGTTGTCTCTCTCGTTAGACATTTTCGTTTCATAAAATCCAACGTCCAATTCTCAACGTCCCAAAAGAAGTTTCACTTCAAAAAGTGACAAATGTCAGTCACGAGAAAAAGTCTATATTTCTTGGAGTCTGTGTAACATTGTTGTTTCCAACAGGACCTTGCAGATTTAATTTAATAACGTTTTACTTAAAACAATACCGTTAAAAACTGTTAAGAATAATTTTCTATTGACGATCAACATCATCATCATCATCATTTCGGCCGAATAAAAGTTCACTGCTGGACACAGGCCTCCCCCAAAGATCACTACAAAGACCGATATGGGTGTGTTGTGTGCTCATTGGGGAGTTTTGCCATAATCGGCACGCTTGGCAGGCGGGTTGGCGATCGCAGTTGAGTTGTGAAAGTACTCGAAGAACGCTGCTGCCCATCCTCCGGCTAATCCCATAATCACCTTTTACGACACCCGATGAGATGGGTTGGTGCTATTCGTACCATGTTGATCTATTCGTACTATGTTGATCATCTGTGTGGTGCCCACATGGAAACCAGATGCTCCCTGGAGCCGTTTGTTACTGTTGGGAACACAGAAATATGACATATTTGTGTGGTTGTGAACGTTTGAAAACTACTATGACACATTATACATATGATATAGTACATTTACATAATTTGTGATCACTACCTGATTATATACATGTAGGGTATACTTTCTATCGTAAGTATGTATGAATAAATTATATATTTAAAATTATTCTCCTAACATCGAAATAATATAAAGATTTATATCGAATTTTATAAAAAGTCAGTACTTTCTTTTTCACAAGTGCATACGAGGGCGGCACTGAAAATTTCGGGAATCAAGGAAGTGACACAACATTACTATTTAAAAATGTATTTATTGCTTTTCGAAGTATTCTCCGCGAAATTTGACACATTTTTCCATACGATGGAACCAATCATTGAAGCAACCATTCCATTCGGAAGTTGGGGTCTCCAAAATGGCCGTTTTGTAGGCGTCCACAGCTTCTTTAGGTGATGAAAATCTCTGTCCACGCAATTTATTCTTTATTTTAGGGAAAGTATAGAAATCATTAGGGCTTAGGTCGGGGCTGTACGGCGGATGGTCTAATAATTCTATGTTTTCTTGCTCTAAAAACTCTTTTGTTCTGTGCGCGGTGTGAGAACTCGCATTGTCGTGATGGAGGATGATGCGGCGGTTGCAGTTCTTTCTACGGGGTTCAGAAACGACCTGTGGCAAACAAATGCTAGCATACCATTCTGCATTAACCGTTCTTTGTCCCTCAAGAGGAATAGTCGTAACATGGCCGGTTTTGGAGACAAACGTGGCCACCATTTTTTTTGCAACACTCCGTGAACGAACAATTTTTGTTGGCTTTAACTCATTTTCGAACACCCAAACTCGTGACTGGTTTTTTGTTTCGGGTTCGTACGCATATATCCAGGATTCGTCACCTGATACGATGTTGTATACAGCATTTGAGGATCCTGCGTGGAATCTTTCGAGAGTTCTGACGCACCAAGTAACGCGAGCCGCTTTTTGCTCTTCACATAGCAAATGCGGTATCCATCGGGAAAACAACTTTTTTACACCTAATTGTTCATGCAAGATTATTTGTATTTGACTCATGCCAATGTCTAAAGTTGCCTGAATTTCGCGGTATGTCACATGTCGATCTTCCTCAATCAGCTTACGCACAGCATCAACGTTTTCTTGGGTGACTGCAGTTTTTGGACGACCTTGATGAGGATCATCACTGAGCTTGACACGTCCACGTTGAAATTCAGCAAACCAGCGATAAATTGTGGTTTTGGATGGGGCTTCATCACCAAATGCAGAAACCATCCGGTCAACACACTGTTTTTGTGTTAAAGCACTTCAAAAGTCATAATAAATCATCGCTCTTGAATTTTCTCGAGTCAATTCCATTTTCTCAACGACTAAACAAGTTTGACAAAACCTTGTGACAAGACCGTGAATCTTTTTTTAAATAAATAAATGGTATTCGATTTGTAAAACCAAGGAGTTTTCAATTAAAAAGATTTTAATATGACAGGAACAGTGGAAATATTCCATTCCCGATACTTTTAGTGCAGCCTATGTACCTCGAACGCTTATTTATTACGCAATGAAAAAGATTGATAGTTTACCAGACCAGCAACTAAGAAACGGTATACGAAATTAACAGCTTTATGGTTTCTTCAATAAATATGTCAATATTGAAATATATAAGTAAATAACTAAAATACCACGGTTACGGTTTTGGACTTTTCCTTTAACTTACAAGTTATAAACCTATTTTCATTTTTTTATCGGTGCCCTGTGGAAATTCTTCATGAACTTCCTTCGCCCCGGGGAAGGGTGAAGGGGTATGCTGGACTCCTACTCGCTAAAACCACTGGAGTGGTCATCTTCGGCATCTAAAGGAGGCTCCAGGTCCTCGTATGATCACACTAGAGCCACCCACTGGTGCCACACCTATAGGCACATCTCAGAGAGGGTGACTGTAACGCGGTCACCCCCCCGGGGGGATTGTAAAGGATCCCCCAAAGCGTCCCACGGCAGCGCGTGACCACATGCGTGCTACCGTCTTCTCTTGGGGCGCTTGGTGAGGGCACGCAGATTCCCATAGCGATGGCAGGGGGTTTCAAGCCTATAGGAATTAGGCACCAGGGCGGTTTTTACCCCGGCGCCGTCTCCTCCTTCTTCAAGTAGGATCGGCCCTCTCCCGATCCCGCTCTGCGGTCTCCTTCTGGAGCATGACGCTCTCACAGAAGGAGACCACTGCATTCCAGTTTTTATGCTCTGCCAATATAGCCGGCACTACTGCTGGCAGAGAGAGATCTTTCCCGATCCGATTGACCAGGATCCGCCGCTCGGCGGCCCACGCAGGGCACGCCTCGAGCGTGTGCTGTGCGGTGTCCTGGTCGTTATTACAATGGCCTCACGTCCTATCCTGTGTAGGTACGCACCGAAACAACCGTGCCCGGTGAATACCTGCCACGCCACTTTCGCCACGTCTCGAGTGTGCGCTGCTGAGCCAGCCGCCTTATCCTGTCGAACGCCCCTGGCGGCACGCTTTCGCCGCTCTGGCGGAGCGAGCGTGTCTGATCATAGACCCACGCATCCGTCTCCGCCGAGATGTCGAAAGGCGGAAAGCGTGCCAGGAGAGTTGCCGCCTCGTAGGACACTGTCCTGTATCCCCATGCGATCCGTATAGCCACTCTGTGCTGCAGACCGTGAAGTTTGGCTCTACAGCGCTGGACACCTGAAAGCCGGGATGACCATACAGGTGCCCCGTAGAGGGCCACGGACCGCACGACTCCCCCGTAGAGACAGCGAACTTCCTCGCTCGGTCCCCCGAGATTGGGCACCCGGTGTAATGCACCCACTACCCCCTCGACTCGGGGGACGAGGAAACGTTGCCTCACCCTAGAACTTCTCCTGTCAGACAAAAAGTAGTAAATACTCAATTAGATAGTAAATCAACTGTGGTATTGTTATTAGGTAATAGCATTGCAGTAAGAAAAAGGGACATTGTTAATGTGATATTAACACCTTACTAGAATTAAATATAGGTAAAATTATGTTCTGTGCTTTGCCCTTCTCTGACTTGTTATCAGATGAAGATAATTACTATGTTCATATGTTGAACAGTTTAATTTGTTTGCTGACATGTCGTCATAATGACAAATTCTTATTTTTTGACAGTAACAAATTTGTTAGTGGTTTTAAATTGACTCAGGAAGCTATGTTTCTTCTCAAGAAATTCAAACATTTGATTGCTACATTGATAGCATATAATATAAACTCTGTTACAGCAAATATACCAAAGATTAGGGTAAGTGACGAATCAGTACTGTGTTTTAATAATACTGTGATTAGTTCTCTAAACTCCTAGAGCCGACAATAGCACAGAGCATTATGATGACATTGTACTTTTTAACCAGTAATATTAATCGCTTCTCTGGCAAAATCTTAGATTTAGAACTTTTAGTGGATAAATATTGCATTATCATCTTATGCTTTTGTGCATGCTTTTGCAAATGCAATTTAATGTAAATAATTTCACAGTTGCCAGTGTGTATAATAGATCATCAGCTGAGGGAGGAGGTACTTTAATCTCGTGTGACAATAGTTTAAAATTTAAGGAAAGAAAAGACATCAGCTCATTATCTATTGATCGCTTATGTGAGGTAGCATGTGCAGAAATAGGAAATCATATCATAATATGTGCATACAGACCACCAGCATCAATTTTTCCTCTTTTATCACTGCAAATGAAAAGTTCTCGGGAATAATAATAAGTGATTTTTCGTATGTGGTGACTTCAACATTGATATCCTAGTTGAATCCGTCGACAAGTGGAAACTTTTATCATTATTCAACTTAAAACATTTAGTAGATCGACCCACTAGGACTACTGCAATTTCCAGTACATGTATAGATAATATTTTTACCTATTGTAGGGTAAACGACACTTCCTTGATCAGTGGCGTTAGATCTGACCATGCAGGTCAACTAATAAACTTTAAAGCGAATAAGAAGTCTACATTAACCAAATTCATTGAAATTAGGCCATTGACTAAAAACAAGTTGTGTTCACTGCAGGATAATCTTAAAATGCGATTGTCTACAATAAATTTAACATCAACTGATCCCAACACAGATTGCAATAAGTTATTTCATGTAATATGCCAAGAATTCAATAAATCGTGCCCATCGTTAAAGAATTTTAAACTAAACAATAAATGTAATTTTAATGAATAGGCTACTAAAGGCATTAGGAAAAGTAGAGATGTGCTTTACAGTTTGTATTCTGAAAAATATTTTACAACGGATGAATCTTTCAATGATTACGTTAGAAATTACTCAAATATATTTAAAAGGCTATGCGCGTTTGCTAAATCGAAATTAATCAGTAGCAAAATAAGTAAATCTGTGAATAAAATAAAAGCAGTATGGAAGGTTATAAATAATGAAACTGGGCAAATAAATCGACGGGATCCTGAATTATCTTTAAAAATCAAAGATAAAACCATATCGGACAAAGTAGAAGTCGCCAACGCATTTAAACATTCTTTCAGCAATATCCCGATCGAAGTCAGCAGTTCACTTGATTCGTCCCCTTCATTAGCAGAGTCATTGCTTAAACAATATTTTACTAAAGATATTCCAAATTTTAAATTCCGACATGTCACTTTATTTACAGTTATTCAAATCTTTTAAGGGTTTAAATATGAAAAGCACTGTAGCCTAATAGGGTATATCCGTTAAAGTGGTAAGGTCATTTCAATCAATTCTGTACCGCGTTGACAGCGCGTTGGCAGTACGAGAATACGAGTTGATGAAGGTTGAGGAGATAGTAGAATACATACGTGTCAAGAAAGAAGTACTGGTCTCCCGGGTAACGATGGATAAGCGATACCTTGCAGTGAAACACAACACCCCTAGCAAGTCAAAAAGGTAAGATAAGGCAGATTTTTCCACGAAATAAAGACCCTTTCCACTGATGGTTGCCGTAAAATGCAACTAAGGGATTATCATAAAGTCCCAGTAGTGACTGGGTGCTTTAAACATAATACTGCGTATAAAGATCTGTCTACCAATCGTGGTGATTATAGCATTGTCCCCAATGATTTATCACCGTAGTGGTTATTGGAAGACTAGAGCTTAGCAGTGAACGTTTACGGTCTAATATAGAAGATAATGCGATTGGTGTAAACTTAAAAATTAGTCATGATTACGATATTTATCGATACAGTAATAGTATCCACTACTATTATAATCTCAATTAACTCTAACGATATGTAAGAGGTTAATAATAATTACATAAGTAGAGTTTGAAATGTGAACAACATTTCGTGTTCTAGTTCATATGCGTAAATCCTACTCATAGTTAGCAATTTTAGTCCTGACGATCAAATTGAGTTCTAAGTAACGACAAGCTGAGAGTCAATGCTAATACCTGTTTTGCAGACGCCGATATAAAAGCCAGGGCGAGTAGTCCACGAAGTACACAGTAACCCCACGTTGACTTCAAACATGGTACACCATGGTAACACCAAGGTACTATACAAAAATTTGTTAAAAATCTTTTTAAATTTTTATTTACTCAGAAAATTCCCAATTATAATCTGAAAAAAATGTTGACTGCCTGAAACCTCGCTTATCTGTGTGGTGTCCGGATTAAGAATATAGCACCTCTCCATCTCCTATCTTGCATGTCGTGAAAGGCGGCTAACGCACTCTTAACCAGAGGGATAGGCAACAGCGTCCATTCTGTGGAACAGTAGCCATTCTGCGCTCACCAACCCTGCCAGGCGTGTTGAATACTGGCAACTTCCTCCCAAAATGATAACACAGTTATGGATATCTGTGGGGAAGGCCTTTGCTTAGTGGACGTCCTTTGGCTGATATGGTGAGACATTCCTCTTAATTTTCCGCTTTAGTGATCGATCGTCAAGGTAATATTGCCGTATTTACCACGCTTGGCGAATGATAGGTAATAGCAGTGTGTTTTGTTTTCTAAATCTAGTTGCCTAAGCTTCTTCTTCTTCTTGTTTTCTATTCTTTCCTTCTGCGGGTATGGTCTCCACACGAATCAAATATTTATGGCCTGCGAACCGGGTCTGAATATTCATGATTGTGATCTAATTTATGTTTGGAAACTGTATCCATGATACCCTAGTGTAGGTTGTGACGATTTACATTGATATTACGTTTGCATTTTTTCATGCATTATGAACTGATAACTGCAGTAGGAACCTTAACGACATGTACATTTTATACCCGAATTCTCCATTCTCAGGAGAAATCCGAGTATGGAGCACAGTTTAAAAAAAATATTTAACTATTATCCAATTCAATTAAATTTTTTAATATGGCAACAGTGCCGGTGTCGGCAATTATTCCAATTTCAGTAGTGTCATGGAAGAACGTGTGTATTAGTCATTTTTTCAGATAAAACTAATTGATTAAAACGTGACTTAATGTACAAACTTTATTGAATATTTTAGGCAAGTAGCAAGTTACAATCTTATGTCTTCTTCTTCTTTTTCTCTTAAATTATGGCTTCTGTAGAGTGTCTTCCACAATTTCGCCAATGTCATGTAATAAGACAACGATGTACGATGTCAATCTTTTGTCATTTCTACGGACAGAAAACATCAAAGCTTCTAAAAGCTCAGGAGAAGAATATGTCAGTGAAGAAGACAAATTTATTGGTACGGGGATTTTTAATTTAGGAAAAAATCATAAGTTTTGGGGCATATAAAAAATAAATGGTTTAATGTACCATCTTCCAAATTTTTTGTGACTGCTTCTAAAATGTAACAATACAGATATATTATTTTTCCTTATCTCTGGTGCATTTCAGATAGGTAATGTGTTTTTTACTGCACATTGGGTTATTTGGCGTATACGTACATACAGAGGTGAACCTTTATGGTAGTAAATCATAGATACCAATGTGTTGTTGAGAATCTATTAAATGCGATTACATATGTGTAAGCTTGGTGTGTAAGTTTGAAGTCACGTCGAATCGAGCCATACCTAGCGGTCAAACTACCGGTCTTACCACAGATACTTAAGAAGTTCCCATTCCATAAATTATTAATAAAGTACTAATTATAAATTGTTTCATCCCAGATTGCAACCTTTCTGGCTGTGGTAAGCATTGCTTCCGCCAGCCACCTCCTGCAGGCCAGTGCACCAGAAGCATACAAGACTCCAGTTGCCTACAGTTCAGCGCCGGCCGTCTCCTCCGTGTCGTTCTCATCGCAGGCTCCCTTCACTACATACGCAGCACCCGCCTACGCTACATATAGTGCCTCTCCTGCCGCCTCCCCTTACACCTCATACGGTGCCTCTCCTGCCACCTCAGCCTATTCTGCCCCATTGTACGCCAATTCTGTGGCTCCAGCTGTGTCCTACTCGTCAGTCTCCACCCAATCTGCTCCCCTAACTTACGCAGCCGGCCCCGCTATCACGGCCTACTCGTCTCCTGACTTTGCAAAGACTTACTCCACTCCTGCCGCTTCATATGCCGCTGCTCCCGTCCGTTCGTCTACTCTGACGTACTCGGCCGCGCCAGCCATCTCACATGTCAGTTACACCGGTTTGGGAGGAAACAATGGCTGCACATGCTGAATTTGGACACTTGATTGTAGATATTTAGTATTAAGAATTGAAGATGATTATGTACCTGCATTCAAAACTAGAAACAATATAAAGCTAATAAATTGTATTGTATTTATCCTATAATTTACAGTGTATAATTTCTTACACACACATTACTCATCATAATCTAGGTTCCACACATGGTTGCTCTAGTGTTATCTTAAGAGGACCTGGAGCCCCCCTCGGATGCCGAAGATGACAGCTCCAGTGGTTTTAGCCGGTAGGAGTCCGGCATACCCCTTCGCAACTCCCCCGAGCGAAGAAAGTTCATGTAGAATTTCCATTGGACAAAAAAAAACCGTTATTGGATATAGAAACCGGGTCAATCTAAAAGAGGAAAATATACACATTATTCAAATTAATTATTGGGCATAAGTATGCAAAGAGTAGGTGGTGAAGGTGTATGATCATTTGGCCGAATAAAGTCCACTGCTGGACAGGCCTCCCCCAAAGATCGCCACAAGTATCTATCTGGGTGTGTTGTGTTCTCATTGGGGGGTTTTTGCCACATTTGCCACTCTTGGCAGGCGGGTTTGCGATCGCAGTTGAGTTGTTAATGTACTCAAAGGATGCTGCTACCTATCCTTCGGCTAATCCCATAGTCACCTTTTACGCCACCCAAGGAAATGAGATGGGTTGGTGCTATTCGTAGCACCACACTATAATTATTGCGGTATCCCAGATAAAATTATCGTCGGAGGAGCTAGGGTAAGATAGTTTCCGCGCAGCACACGCTCGAGGAGTGCCCTGGATGGGGTGCTAAGCTGCTGCGGATCCTGGTCGATCGGATCCCGCACGGAGTAGGACGAGACGGGGCTAGGGTAACAACCGTCCCGGGTCTAAAGTGGTGACATTTCTGTATGTCCTGTTCTTATTGATCTAGTGGCTGTTAAATTGGCTGCAATACTAACTTAAGTCGTGAATTCGATCTTATAACAGCAACCCGGAGCTTCAGTACCTCATTATTTACCCTATTAAATACATAGGGCTTACACAGTTTAGGCTATTGGCGAATATATACTAGAAAAAATGGTATATGTATTCATTATCAACGTCATTAGCTGAAAAATGTCCACTGCTGGACATAGACCTCCCCCAAAGATAGCCATAACGACCGGTATGAGTTTCCATTGTGTGCTCATTGGGTTGTTTTACCAAAATCGCCACTCTTGGCAGACGGGTTGGTGATCGCAGTTGAGTTGTAAATGTATTCGAAGAACGCTGTTGCGCATCCTCCGGCTAATCCCATAGACGCCTTTTACGACCCCCACAAGATGAGATGGGCTGGCACTATTCTTAAACGGCACCACACTGAACTTTATATATAATATTAGAAAAAGATCACCCTTAGAAAGAGAAATAATAATTGTAACACAATTACATCATAAATAAAATACTATACTTCCAGTAAAAATGGAATATAAAAAGTTTCTATAAAGTGAGATTGCGCGTCGTATTCGTGCAAAATATGGGTGCAGCTGGCAAACGAGGGTGCGGGCCGCCAGACCGATCGCTGCCGCCGAAATATCCGCAAAACCAGAGGAGTTACTGATATGATGCCACCATTTAATACTCATATCCAAAGGCATTAGAACAAATATATGTAAATTTATCATTATCGTCAACCCGAAGCGTTTAGATCTTTAAATGATCGGTCACAGGGGACGTTACTAATCACAATGTTTTGCTGGTGGATTGGAGACCGCAGTATATTTTAAATCAATAGAAGAACGCTGGTCATCCTTGCATGATCTCAGAATAATCCAAACTTATAACAGTAATACACCCTCAATAACCAAATATCATACATTAAATAAAACGGTGTGGTGCCGGCTACGAATAGCACCAACCTATCTCATCCCGTGGGTGTCGTAAAAGGCGACTAAAGGGATTAGTCGGAGTATGGGCAGCAGTGTCCTTCGAATACATTATCAACTCAACTGCGATATCCAACCCGCCTGCCAAGCGTGGCGATTATGGTAAAACCCATCAATAAGCACACAACACACCGACATCGTTGTGGTGATCTTTGAGGGAGGCCTGTGTCCAGCAGTGGACTTTATTCGGCCAAAATGATACATTAAATTAAAATATCATTTGTATCTACTTGAGTATTTTTAATTGTTTTATTATGTAAATTATAAGGATTTGTGGAATTGATTAATGATTTGGTATTTATATGATTTTATCGTAAAACATATGGAATATAGAAATTGAAACAAACATGACAGACTGCAACGTGCTGCTGGGGAGCTTGTTGCGCCGCTTCTTCTTACCAGCTTATACAGGAGATAGAGAAGGGTGGGCGTTTTGGCGGAGTGTCTTATATCATGGTGAGGTTCATGCAAGTTCATTCAAAAATCAAACAAAAGGAAATATGGTTTATTTTAAACATATAAGTTTTTGGTCTGTTTTAAATAAACGATACTTCCTTTGATTGTTTTTTTTTAATGGCCATTTATTATTATTTACGGGACACCACATCAATATTATCATCGTCAGCATATCAACCAGCCAACAAGGGTCCCAGAATAACTGCAACACATAAATAATTCACATTATGACATGTAGAACATACTGGTCCAATTGCTTGATGGAATAAATATGCCTTCAAGCGATACCGGACGGAGATTCAATGCTACCAGTTCGCAGACGATGATATAAAAGCGAAAGCAAGTGCTGCAAAAATCACACACAACCATCACCTTCAATACAAACATGTACTCCAAGGTATTACAGTGCCATTATTTTATAAAAAAGTAACTGTTTAAAAAAATATACAACACTGCTCAATGAAGTGTTAAAATCCGGAGCTTAAAAACTCGTGCTGTTAAATTATGCTTTCAGAAGTCTCGATAGAGTATATTTAGAGTTGTGATCGTTATATGTGTAAAACTATTAATAACTGGTATTTTATCCTAGGTCATAATCTTCTTGTGCGCGGCGGGCATTGCTTCCGCTGGCCACCTCCTGCAGGCCTCCGCTCCTGTGCAATACAGCGCGCCCGTAGCATACAGCTCTGCACCAGCCGTCTCATCCGTGTCATTCACATCGAACACTGCGCACTCTCCCGTCGCCACATACGCCGCATCACCCATCGTCGCGAAGACCTACGCAGCGCCCGCTTACACCAGCTATGCTGCCGCTCCTGTTGTAGCCAAGTCTTACGCCCCGTCTGTGTCCTACCAGTCTATCTCTACCCACTCTGCTCCCGTCGCGTACGCTAAGACCTACGCCGCGCCTGCCGTCACCACCTACGCTGCTGCCCCCGTTATCACCAAGTCCTACTCTCCTGCTGTTTCTTACCAGACCATCTCGACCCACTCTGCTCCCGTCGCGTACGCTAAGACCTACGCTGCTCCCGCTTACAACACCTATGCTGCTGGACCTGCCGTGACTGCGTACTCTGCTCCAGTGTACGCCAAATCTATTGCTCCCGGTGTGTCCTACTCTTCGGTTGCCCACTCAGCTCCCCTGACTTACGCGGCGGCTGCCCCCGTCATCTCTAAGACCTATGGAGCCCCCGCCTATACCACCTACGCTTCTGCTCCCGTCGTAGCCAAGACCTACGCCGCCCCAGCGGTCGCCACATACGCCGCTCCAGCGGTCGCCACCTACGCCGCTGCTCCCGTACTCAAGTCAGCCGTGACCTACTCGGCCGCGCCCGCCGTCTCCCATGTCACATACCAATCTCTGGGAGCCAACTACGGTTGGTGAACACTAATTTGTTAATATTTATTGTTACTATTTGACTGTGTATTATTTATATAAATATTCAAAATAGAAACCGAGATACATTCGCTTTTTTATTCCATGTTTGACATTCACAAACCCAGAACCAGAAATAATTTAAACAATAGTCCTTCATTGGCAGTGTTTATTGTTATTTGGATTAGTTAAATGAAACTTAGGTGCGTTTTATTACTAAGTAGCAAACCGGCTCAGCTTTGCACGGGTGCATTTACTAATAAAGAAAACGACGAGTGCGCTTAGCAAGAAAGTATTAAGTATATCAAATTAAATTAAAGTCCTTCAGAAGCTATTCAATTCCGTCTTAATGCGAGGTGTGTATGATGATATGTCGCGGAGGCCTGAAGGTTTGCGGACTTGTTTCTTATGCACAAGGTTGGGGGTTTCAAGCCCCATGTACTAGAGCGCCTTTTTGAATGCCATATGTACTTTCTTAGTTAAACTAAGACACCGTTGACCTTCACTATAAACGAAAACATCGTGAGGAAACCTGGATCTATAGTGGTTTGAAATCCAACACGCAGAGAGCAAGCGTGGTGATCAATACTAGGTTCTTCTCTGTATGAGAAGGGAGAGTTATAGGTTGAATTTTTTTATTTTTTGTTATTATGTCCATGTCACCACATCCGGATTAAGATTATAACACTACTCCATCTCCTCCCGTATATGTCGTAAAAGGCGACAAAGGGACTCTAGACGAGAGGGATGGTCCCTTCTTTGCAACAGTAGCGCTCACCAAGCAGCCTGCCAAGTGCAGTGAGTACTAACCAAAGATATTGGAAGAAAGGAGATATGCCATGTAGATCAAAATGTATGCGTGCCTAGAAATCCATTTTCCCACTAGCATTCTTCATAAAATCACACTAATGCACACAGTTACAAGTTCACAGGCTTCTCATCATACCGAGCGTAAAGACTGCAAACGACAGCCGTACCACGCAACGTGTATGTTTGTTATTCACCGATTGCTAGTTAAAAGTGGTAGATAAGAAGCATTGTATTTTGTACAAAAATTATAATGTCGATCTGCTCCATCAATCCAAATGTAACATAGTAAAGAAAACAATTATTTTTAATTTATTCTTTTTATAGACAAAAAAAATCCCTTACTTGCATGTTGTATATGATTCCTTCCTTGATGAAGTTATTATTTTCGTTTCGGTTTTTGCATCATATCCCCGAACAACACGACAGTTTAAAGTTTCACTTACGCGATCGAATCTCAACTGATGTTCTAAAACGGCCATTTCTTTCCGGATGGATCAAATTGGGCATGTCGTGGTGGCGCGGTTACGCCCCCGTACCACTTTTCCTTATTTCTGTGGTACTAGCATTAAATTTAAAATGACGACACAATTGTGGAAATCTATGGGGGAGGCCTTTGTTCAGCAGTGGACGTCTTATATCTGATATTATAATGATTATTAGTATACAGTAGATGCACACCAACCAGGAGTCACAATGTAAATACAAGTGTCAATATACAATAACTAAAAAATTACAGTTTTCTTTGGCAATGTTACAGACATCCATCTAAATTACTATACAAGGATGACATTTTGGAATCTGCAGTTGGATATCAACAGGCTGTGCCTCTTGTGCCGGTCATTTTGAATTTAGCAATAATTCGAGAACTAAATTCAAAATTTAATCTGTGGTATTTAGATGATGGAACTCTAGGAGGCGATGTGGACACTGTTTTGAAGGATTTCCAATTTTTAAAGCAGAAGTTTAATTTTATTTGCCTACCAACCAACCCATTTAAATGTGAAATTTATTTAAATGTTATAACTTACAGACAATCGACTCTGCAAAAGTTTAACACAATAAACCTCACACGTAAAAATTATTGAAAAAATTCTCAATTTGCGTGTTGGCGATTAGTCACAGTAGTTAGTTTGCCAAATCATTATAGATCCAGGTTTCCTCACAATGTATTCCTTCATGATTAAGGTCAGCGGTGTCTAAATATGGCATGGTTTAAATCCCCCAGAATTTATTTTTATTGGTCCCAGTGTAAATTCATCATGAACTTCCTTTGCCCCGGGGAAGGGTGCAGGGGCATACCGGACTCCTATCGGCTAAAACCACTGGAGCGGTCATCTTCGGCACTGAACTAGGAGCTCCAGGTCCTTGTAAGGTCACACTAGAGCCACGCCTTTAGGCAGATCTCGGAGGGGATAACTGTACAGCGGTCACTCCCTTTAGCATAGTGAAGGTGACTGTAAAAGTCGCCCCTAGGCACTTTCGGGGACGATTGTAAGGGATCCTCCCAAGTCTCACTGTGCACTGTGCTGCACACACGGTGGCACGTAACTACGTACGTGCCAATGTCTTACCGGGGACTGCTTGGTATGAGTATGCAGACTCCCCAATCTGTGCACATTAGGCGATGGCAGGGGGCTCAGGCGTGTTGGACCTGGGCGCCGGGGTGGCTGTTACCCCGGCACCGTCTGGTCCTTTACCGTGCGGGATCAGCCCTCTCGGGATCCCGCTCTTGTCTCCTTCTGCAGCATGATGCTCTCACAGAAGGAGTCCACTGCACTACAATTTTCATTCTCTGCCAGCATAGCCGACACGACAGCCGGCAGAGAGAGATCTTGCCAGATCTGATCAACCAGAATCCGCCGTTAGGCAGCCCGCGTATGGCACTCCTCGAGCGTGTGGTATCCTGGTCACTTGCGCAATGGTAGTACTGAATCCCCCAGCCTAGTGAGTCGGTAAACCAGTAGAGCTACTGTAGCCGTAGTTGAAATTTAGTTTTTATGAAAATGATAGTAAGATAATAAGATGTATCTTTTATTTTACTAATCCAAATAATAATAAACACAGCCAATGAGTAAATTTTTGAATTTTTTTAAATTCAATGACTTCTGGTACTGGGTTTGTGAATATCGGACATGGAAAAATAGGAAAATGTTTCGGCTTTTATTTCGAATATTTGTACAATTCCAAATTAATACAGTCAAATACTTTCTAGCAATAAATATCAACAAACTAGTGTTCACCAACCGTAGTTGGCTCCTAGAGATTGGTATGTGACATGGGAGACGGCGGGCGCGGCCGAGTAAGTGAGGGCTGACTTGAGTACGGGAGCAGTGGCGTAGGTGGCGACCGCTGGAGCGGCGTAGGTTTTGGCTACGACGGGAGCAGAAGCGTAGGTGGTATAGGCGGGGGACGCATAGGTCTTAGAGATGACGGGAGCAGCCGCTGTGTAAGTCAGGGGAGCTGAGTGGGCTACCGATGAATAGGACACAGCGGGAGCGATCGACTTGGCGTAGACCGGGGCAGAGTAGGCGGCGACAGCAGGACCAGCGGCATATGTGTTGTAAGTGGGAGCAGCGTAGGTCTTAGCGTACGCGACCGGAGCAGAGTGGGTCGAGATGGTCTGGTAAGAAACAGCCGGTGAGTGGGACTTGGCTACAACAGGAGCGGCGGCGTATGTGGTGTAAGCGGGCGCTGCGTAGGTCTTCGCGACGATGGGTGATGCGGCGTATGTGGCGACGGGAGAGTGCGCAGTGTTCGATGTGAATGACACGGATGAGACGGCCGGCGCAGAGCTGTATGCTACGGGCGCGCTGTATTGCACAGGAACGGCGGCTTGCAGGAGGTGACCGGCGGAAGCGATGCCCGCCACGCACAAGAAGATTACGACCTAGGATAAAAAACCAGTCATTAACATTTTTACACTGTGACGAGCACAACTCCAAATCAACACAATTACAATCTAAACTTCCGAAAGCTAAATTAAAGATCTTCTTCCTGCCGTGCTCTGGTCCCGGGTTACGTGGATTCGGCGCAATATGTTAGTCATATTAAAAGCAACATTAAGGATGCGTAGTACTAATTATAAAATAAAAAAAATGAACAAATAACAGACGGTCCTTTAAAGAGCGTCGTATAAGACTACAGTAAAAAATGCTATACTTTTTAAAACATTACATTTTTAATAATAAAATGAATGCTGTACCTTGGAGTACATGTTTGTATTGTAGGTGGTGGCTGTGTGTAATTTTTGCAGCACTTGCTTTCGCTTTTATATCATCGTTAGCGAACTGGTATTAGCATTGAATATCCGTCCGGTATCGCCTGAAGCCATATTTATTCCGGCCAGTATTTGGACCAGTATGAACTACACGTTATAATGTCAATATTTTCAGTGAACCTGTCATTGGGTGGCCCATCTGATAATAAAGTTGTGGTATATAATAGCTGTGTAATACCTTCCTTGAAGAATATATGGCCATCGAATAAAAAAAGCGATATTTATCCCACCATTATATTATAAAACGGCCCCCAAAAATGCCCGCCCTCACTGCTTCCTAATGTTTAAGCTGGGATGACGACGCGGTACTACAAACTCCCCAGCAATACGCCTCTGTCTACACTACATATAAAAGTCCAGCCGTTTCGGAGATTACCGGGAACAAAGAGAGACAGACCAACAGACAGAAAAAAACTTTTTTTGTGGTAGGTACCGTATATATACTTTCATATACGTTTAGTAAAAAGCTGTTATTTTGACATTACTAACAGATACTTCAATTTTATTTATTTGTATAGATGTATAGATATCATAGAACATATTATAGGCATGTTATGGGCATTTTTGTGACGTTTCAAAGTCACTCGGTCGGTCACTGACTATGTAAATTACGCTCTCTCCAAAGTAGTGCACTCATTGATGTATATATGTTACTAACTCGATGAGGGCACTGGTTAATGTTAACAATTTACTTTTGAACGAGAAAAAGACCGCATGTATTAGATTCTTTATACCTACCAGTGGGTGGCTCTAGTGTGATCATACGAGGACGTGGAGCCTCCCTTAGGTGCCGAAGATGACCGCTCCAGTGGTTTTAGCCGGTAGGAGTCCGGCATACCCCTTCGTCCTTCCCCGGGGCGAAGGAAGTTCATGAAGAATTTCCACTGGGCACCAATAAAAAAAAAAGAAAAAAAAAAATGAATACCAGTGTACTTATAAATGGGAAGGAGTTGAGCCTTGTAGACACCACTATCTTTTTGGGTATTACTTTACATTCAAAGCTACAGTGGAGCCCACACACACACACCGATTGTACAATAGACTCAGCTCTGCAGCTTTAACAGTCTTTTAAATACGCCAGTTAACTGATGTAGAAACAGCGTAATTAGTATATTTTACGTTTATGTAAGTTACCTTTTGCAACACCCACAGGTGTGAGGTGCAGTGGAGAATTATTCGCATACAGAACATAATACAAATACGAATACATTTCTTCGATTAAACGTTTTAGATTTCACAGTGAATAAGCGGCTTAAGTATTTTCTTTTCATAAAAGTATTGCTAGATTTCATGATATTTTGTTTACGTAGATTTCTTAGAATCATAAATAAAGAAAATACGTAAAGAATTTACATAAAAGATTAAGCTTACCTTTCCTGCAAATGGAAGTCGAGAAAAATAAATAATTACATAATTTCACAAGTTTAGTACCTATGTACGCGCTAGTGATTCAACTTAGACAGTTTAGCATTGCTATTACCGCATTTCAAAATATTACTGCAGTAACAGTAACAACTGCGCAGGCAAATTGGGCAGGGACGCGCACGCCCTTCGCGCCGCACAATTGGCCTGTCGCGACTGCCGAGCGTTACAACTGTTAGTAAATAAATAAACTGTGACTTAAGATCAGGCATTTAAATTTACTCAGTGAGTTATTGAAGATGTCTGGCTTTAGATGCCCCGGATATGCTATTATATTGATGAGTTCACCGTACAATGGGTGAGTGTTTACCAAGACTAGTCCTATGACGAGGAGCTTTCAATAATGAGCAAGGGTAACGAGGGATTCTATGAGGCACACTAAAGCAGATCTTGCTTAGTAGATTCGGGCAGTCAATACCATTATTGAGTAATTTGTAAAGAAATGTTAAATCCGATCTTTAACAATTAGATCCTTTAGAAACCTAGATTATTCCTCTATCATAGAGTTACCTAAACTATTCGGCTCAAAAATACTAAGGAATGTGCTTCGCTAGCAAATAAATAAATATATCTGTTATTCAAATAACAACTTGTATAGTAGCAGTAAAAATAATGTTTCATATTTAAAGTTTTTTATTTTACTTTCGAAACTATCGACTATATTATTGATTTAGACAATCACTAGCGTACTCCCTATTGATAAGTCCTACCCTTTCTTTAGATTCACTTTACAGCTTTTAAGTCTGCATTGGAAATAGCTCAAAGTAGTGGTTTCACGGTTTTAAACTAGATGCTTCTACCAGCAAGTTTCGGCGCGTACTGAGTAAGCATATTAAACAGTAAGCACTATATTATGACCAAGTGTTGCCACGCGTATTTTCATCTGGGGAGGCCTATGTCCAGCAGTGGACTCTTCATCTTTCTTCCGAAATGATGATGATGAGATAAATACGTGCCTTTTTTAGAAGACTAACTATAGGAAGGCTAGACCTGCCTATAGATGGAGATCTAGGAAGACATTTTGAATAATTTAATGTATATATTAATTTTATAGGTAAAAAATATGTCTCTGTAGTATTCGAATTACGAGTATAGCACCACTCGCATATTCTCCCGTGGATATCGTGATAGGCGACTAAGGGAAGCTAAACCAGAGAGATGGGTAGCACCATCTCTTAAAGGCAATAGCAGTCATTCTGCGTTCACCCCAGAATGTCGACATAATTGTCGTGGATATCTATGGGAGGCCTTTGTTCAGCAGTCTGTAGACATCCTTTGGCTGATATAAAGATGAGATAAAGATATAAAGCAGCTATAAGCAATAGGATTTCACCCAAAAATAATAAAACCACTTGAGAGCCGATGAGCTAATTTCTTTTAGGCACACGACACACTACAGCGGGCCGGGAAACAAATAACTATATCCGCGGCTTTAATTGGCATTTAAGCAACAAAGTCATCGAATGCCTCTATAATTCCACCGACCACAATATTGATAAAATCGACTTTATACTAAAAGGTCATAATAAATTATTATACCTTCATAGTCGACTTAATACTATAAGGTGTATGTATATAAAATGTAGGTAAGTACCTATTACTGGATGTTATTATTGACACTATGACGAGTTTCATAGAAACAGATTAGTATTTCAAGGTAGTGAAAATAGAATTAAAAATGAATGTCACACATAAATAAACTTTTTATCAACTAATCTATTTTCATTATTAAACAAGAGTATCTGTAGTCTGTGATCACTATTAAATAATTGTTATATTCAAATTAATATCTAAGTTAGGGGATCTTCAGATATCTAAAATAAATATTATGTTTTACCTACATATTTAAATTAATATATATTTAAAAAACTTTATTAATGTTATTGTTGATATAAACTTTAGTTTAGCAATATCACCCACTAATGTCATGAAAAAAAAAAACACCGAGCACCAAGCTTGCTCACTGCGTGTTTGCTATTAGTCAGGGCAGTTAGTTTCAGACTTAAAGGTTCAACCTTCAACCTGGAGCTATAATTAGCTCCAGTTTTCCTCACAATGTATTCCTTCATAATTTAGGTTAGTGGTGTCTTAGTGTGAATTGGTTTAGATCTAGCGAATCGGTAAAACTCCGGGCCACTAATACATATCATACATCTACTGTAGCCGTGGTTGAAAAACCTGTTTTTTGAAAATTTTGTTTATAATTAATAATTCAATTATTGCTTGTTCCGGGTATGTGAATGTCGGACATGAAAAAAAAGGGAATATATTTCGGCTTTTATTTCGCATTTTTGGACAATTACTTATTACAGTCAAATACTTTCTAGCAATAAATATTAACAAACTAGTGTTCACCAACCGTAGTTGGCTCCCAGAGATTGGTAAGTGACATGGGAGACGGCGGGCGCGGCCGAGTAGGTCACGGCTGACTTGAGTACGGGAGCAGCGGCGTAGGTGGCGACCGCTGGAGCGGCGTAGGTCTTGGCTACGACGGGAGCAGAAGCGTAGGTGGTGTAGGCAGGCGCTGCATAGGTCTTAGAGATGACGGGAGCAGCCGCTGCGTAAGTCAGGGGAGCTGAGTGGGCAACCGAAGAGTAGGACACAGCGGGAGCGATCGACTTGGCGTAGACCGGGGCAGAGTAGGCGGCGACAGCAGGACCGGTGGCATATGTGTTGTAAGCGGGAGTGGCGTAGGTCTTAGCGTACGCGACCGGAGCAGAGTGGGTAGAGATGGTCTGGTAAGACACAGCCGGGGAGTAGGACTTGGTGACAACGGGAGCAGCAGCGTAAGTGGTAACGGCAGGCGCGGCGTATGTCTTAGCGTACGCGACCGGAGCAGAGCGGGTAGAGATAGACTGGTAGGACACAGACGGGGCGTAAGACTTGGCTACAACAGGAGCGGCGGCGTAGCTGGTGTAAGCGGGTGCTGTGTAGGTCTTCGCGACGATGGGTGATGCGGCGTATGTAGCGATGGGAGAGTGCGCAGTGTTCGATGTGAATGACACTGATGAGACGGCCGGCGCAGAGCTGTATGCTACGGGCGTGTTATATTGGACAGGAACAGCGGCTTGCAGGAGGTGACCGGCGGAAGCGATACCCGCCGCGCACAAGAAGATTACGACCTAGGATAAAAAAACAGTCATTGACAATTTTACACAAAGACGAGCACAATTCAGAATCAACACAATTTCAATTTAGATTTCTGAAACAGCATTAAGGATCTTCTTCCTGCCCTGCACTGGTCCCAGATTACTTGGAGTCGGCGCAATATGTTAGTCAAATTGAAAGCACCATTAAGGATACGTAGTACTAATTATAAAATTAAAAATAAACAGATACTACAAGACGGTCCTTTAAAAAGCGCCGAGAGACACTTTAATAAACTCTTTGCTATACTTTATAAACTATTACATTTAAAAAAATAAAATTACTGCCGTACCTTGGAGTACATGTTTGTATTGAAGGTGATGGTTGTGTGTAATTTGTGCAGCACTTGCTTTCGCTTTTATATCATCGTCTGCGAACAGGTAGCATTGAATCTCCGTCCGGTTATGCCTGAAGCCATATTTATTCCGGCAAGCAATTGGACCACTATGAACTACACGTTATAATGTCAATTATTTCAGTGAATCTGTCATTGGGCCATATGATAATAGATAATTTGGTCATATGGTATCCACCAGAATATATGGCCATCAAATAAAAAAAGGGACCCAAATATATATCTTTGAATACCACCATGATATTATAGGACTGCCCTCAAAAATGCCCCCTCTTCACTGCTTCCTAATGTTTGGGAAGAAGTGGTGCAACAAGTGCCCCAGCAATACATCTCATCGGCCATGTTCGTTTTAATTTCTATATTACAAATACTTTATCATATAAAATAAACTTTAAAAGAAGTAAAATCAATCAATCAGCCTTTCAGTACGCAGTTTACCGATGGACATTGGCTTGTTGCTTACAATTTGAATAGGTACATTGGACAGTAAGAAAAATGTATGTTTTTCAAAAAAAATTGCAATATAACCCAGTAAATACGTACACAAAATAATCAGCCAAATATTTTAGATTTTATTAGCCTATATGTAAAACAAAGCACTTTTTTAACAGTTTTAATACGGAACCCTAGATGTTATTGATTGATTAATATAAAATTCTTCGAAATAATAATTTGTTAAGAACGTATTCAAAGGAAACTAATGAATTAGTAATTTCTTAAATCCCGGGATGATAACGTCATGATTGAACCCCGGGATTTTAGAGAGAGGTAGTAACCACTCTATGATACATACTTCCTCTAAGTTTAGATGAAATATACTCTACCTATTCCGTTCTCTGGCTCATCATATCAGCCAATGAACGTCCACTGCTGAAAAAAGACCTCCCCCATAGATTTACATAATTGTGTCGTCATTTTGGGGAGAATTTACCAATACTCACCACGCTTGGCAAGCGGGTTGGTGAGCGCAGAATAACTGTTTCACAGAAGTGACGCTGCTGCCAATCCCTCTGATTTAGGGTCCCTTAGTCGTCTTTTACGACATCAACGGGAGGAGATGTAATAGTAATGTAATATTCTTAATCCGGACACCACATACACATAACCGTGTAAGCTATAAAGTGTGCCAAAGAAATATGCGTACACACGGCTGCACATCAAGCTATACATTTCCAGTATAAACTGATCACGCATTGTTTAGGCTTTCCTTGCGATGAGAGATCAGCTTAAACTAGAAATGTAAAGCTTGATGTGTAACCATGTGTACATACATAAACTCGAAAGACGTTACACTCCTTCTGGGGCAGGCGAGTAAAAATAAAAACACTCAAATACTACCAATGATACCCATTATAAAATAATTGAATGCCTAGACATAAATCGATCGATTATAAGGTGTACCGGCTAACTTATGTGCAATCGCATAATGTTATCAGTTTGGGCTGTTCTAAGAGCATGCATGGATGACCAACAACGTTATGCTGTTTGCTGAAAATATACTGCGCACACCAACCCATTAGCAAAGCGTTGTGATTAGTAATATCCCCTATGAACTATCATTGTAGCAGTCATTGGCAGACCGATACGCTACGTATTGACGATGACGTTACATATTGTGTTTGTTCTACGACTTTTGCACAAGCATTATTGCATCCTCTGAAGTTCTGGATGTTTACCAGCGGCGATGATCGCTTAGGCTGCCTGAATGATTGTTTGTCCTTGTAAATTATTCAAAAAAATCGCTGCCCCATATTTTGTACGAGTAGATACGACGCACAATCTCAATTTATACTTTTTATTTTTTGTTCTTTGTTGTGGTTTCTTTACCATGTTGATGATCTTTCCTCTTGATAAGGTTTTTTCTTCATTATTTATTTATTTCAATCAAAATTTACAGCATTTGGCCAAAATACTAACATTTTAGTTACAGAAAATAAAATACAACAAAAGCAAAAACCAAAACAACAATTAACACCGCGCTTATAAACTTCTTAATAATTATGTTTGTTTCATATTGCCCATCATGAAAAATATCCAGATCTGTATGCTTAGTGAGCATTGAAATGAGCAGTGTATTGGCTCTGGCAGTAGGTGCTGCAGCACTCACTCTTCCTTTGGCGACGTGAGCCTTCAACGCCCTCACTTCAGATAAGATAAGGAATCGCCGTGAGACACCCGGTAAACCTACAAGCTCCAATATGTTCGCATTATCTAATTTGGTCGTATTATGTGTGTCAATCAGACGGCATGGTTGGTGCAGTGGCTGATACAGCCGGCTGCTGCGCACCGGGTCGTGGGTTCGATTCCCGCACGTAATAAATATTTGTACGATCTGCACGTAGTTTTTTTCCGGGTCTGGGTGTATTGTGCGTGGAATTTGTGTTTGTAAACGCACCCACTACACAGGGGAAATCCTAGTGCGGGGCAACGTTTAAAAAAAAGAAAAACAAAAAAAACATTATATGTTAATCAATCATTCAAACCTTGTAGTCATTTCAGCCGAACAGTTCACTGCGGGGCATAGGCCTCCTCAAAGATCCTCACAACCAGCCTGGGTGTTATGTTCTGTGTTCATTTGAGGTTTTGCTATAATCTGTCACGCTTAGCAAGCGGGTTGGCGGCCGCAGTTGAATTGTAAGTATAGTCGAAGGACGCTGCTGCCCATCCTCCGCCCAATTAGTCGAGTTTCACGACTACCACGTGATGGGATGGGGCGGTGATATTCTATACGGCACCGCAGGGCAGTTCACCGACTTTAAAGTATATATCGCTCATATATTGCAAGACTGTCATAATAAAAAAATCGTAAAACTTTTAACTTGATGTTTTTAAAGAAAAACAACATTAATCATTACTTTTATTGGATTGCAAACGCTCATTAATGAACTTTTAAACCAAAAAGAAGTATTATGCTATGAATGTAACATTCTAAAATAAATAATAAAAAAAGCTATACGGTACTCACATGTGTCATAATTGCAGTAAAATGTCACCTTTTAAAAGTATTTTTTTCATAAGATGTCGTTCTTACATGAAATCAAACACATAACTATATCATTTATATTAAATGTTGACCTTATTGCATAAAAAGCCTTACCTTTTTTATGTAACTGGATGGGATGGGGCGGTGCTATTCTTAGACGGCACCACAGGGTAGTTCACCGATTTTTAAGTATCACATTATGTAGATATATGCTTAAATAAAAACATTTGTTGTTCCTCCTTCCCTCCGTTGTTTCAATATGACGTGTAAAAGTGTATGTTAGGACCAAAGATATTGGAAGAAATGAGGTATGCCATGTAGATCAAAATGTATGCGAACCTAGAAATCCATTTCCCCACTTCCATTCTTCATAAAAGAACACTAATGCACACAGTTCCGTTCCAGACCTTGTGTCTAATCCAATCATACTAAAACACACCCACGACTTTGTAGGTAGCCAATCATACCGAGCGTACAGACCGCAAACGACAGCCGTACCACGCAACGCGTAAGTTTATTGGGAGTACCAATCGCTATTCTATTCACTGCGTTTGTTATTCACCGATTGCGAGTTAAAAGTGGTAGATAAGAAGCATTGTATTTTGTACAAAAATAATAATGTCGTGCTGCTCCATCAATCCAATTGTAACATAATAAAGAAAACAATTTATTTTTTATTTATTCTTTTACAGACAAATACAAGAAAATTCCTTCACTTGCATATTGTATATGATTCCTTCCTTGATGAAGTTAATATTTTCGCTTCGGTTTTTGCATGTTATCCCCGAACAACACGACAATTTAACAAAGTTTCACTTACGCGATCGAATCTCAACTGATGTTATAAAACGGCCGTTTTTTCCGGATGGCCCAAATTGATCCAGTCGCGGTGGCGCGGTTACGCCCCCGTATCGCTTCTCCTTAATTCCTATTTCTGTGGTTAGGACCTATTTACAGAATAAATGATTCTATTCTATTCTATTTCTCTCTTTTCTATATTTCGCCAACAGCCGTATAAACTAACACGAAGTTCAATGTAGGTAAAACTGGAAAACCCGGGGAACATCTCAAACCCTGACAACCTGTCAGAAGAATCGAATCCAAGATTTCAGCATAGCGGCCGCTCTAACACCCATATGAACACAGATTATACGCGTTTTTTAACTGTGTCCCATACTAAGCCTTCTCCTACATCGTGGCGGTGGTCACATTTTACAGACTTAATGGCACATTCACATTCAACAACAAGCTGTAGTTTATAAAAGTGTTTTTCCGTGCAAGGATCAAATCCGCGCCCCGTAGCGCAATAAACCAATTGCGTAGGCACTGCGCAAACCCACGCCTATACCTGCCAAAATATAATATTAATAATCTATTTATAAATAGATATCCACTTTACTGTCTAGCTGGAAATTGTATTTGTTAGTTATTTCTCATTTTATATTTTTAAACTGTTGCCCGCGGTTTCACCCGCGCATTTATTTTTGTCAATATAGATACAGATATAGCCTATATAACTCAGGGATAGTGTAGCTTTCTATTAGTGAAAGAAATTTTAGATTCGGAATCGGCTCATAAGTAAAGTCCACTGCTGGACACAGGCCTGCCCCAAAGATCACTACAACGACCAATATAGGTGTGTTGTGTGCTCATTGGGAGGTTTTGCCATAATCGCCACGCTTGGTAGGCGGGTTGGCGATCGCAGTTGAGTTGTTAATGTACTCGAAGGACGCTGCTGCCCATCCTCCGACTAATCCCATAGTCGCCGTTTATTGAAAATTGAATTGAAATTTGAAACATAAATTTTTATATTAGTGCTACTTGACAAGTTTTTATTTGATTAATATGTTTCATTTATTTATTTGCTAGTGAACCAAATTACTTCGCGATTTTCTAATATGTTTTTAAAAGTGTAGATGGGTCGAATTTCAATCTTAAACGTAATTGTTGCAAAATATTACAGCAAAATATGCCTTCCTGTGTTTATATTAAAGAACATTTATGCACGAGCATTCGTGTGAGAAAAAAACCTATGAGAAAATAACGTAATTTCATGCGTAAATATAGATTTAGTCTGTAAACATAAATTACAGTATTTTGTTATATTACGCGCTCTAATAGCGGCCGGCGCCAGAATTGTGATTGCTACGTCACATGCGTTGATGCCAACGAGCATGCACCTGCTAATGCCACGTAACTAAAGGTGTATATTCATCTCTTTATAACAATCGGTATGCCGCGTGGTGGTTTTCATTTTCTCTCCCTTTTATCGCATCCTGTTTGAGAGATATATAATTATATATACTGGTAGTAGCTATAGTAACATTTACGCCATTCTATAGTGCATTAATGTTCGTGTATGGCGCGTCTATTTGTAAATTGTCATTGGTGATTTTGAGCCAAATAGATTAGTAGAATGACAGAGGAAATCTAGATTTTCCAAGGATCCAATTATGAAAGTGAGTTGGATAGATACCACGAGAATAAAAAAGTGGTTTTCTATTAAAAACAGAATATTTAGCTCGACTCATTTTACAAAGGATGATTTTGACGACTCGGTATAAATTCGCATTATCTCAAAAGCATACATTTTAAATGAAAAGTTATGTTATTTTTTTTACTTACGTATAATAATTATGTCTTAACTTAGAGTAAATCATCCGCTCACACTTTATTATTCATCATGGCGAGTAATTTACTTGACGTGTTATAAGCGTGGGGCGTGATTTGTCAGAAACTCGGCACGCGTAAAATGTAAGTAAACAGCGTTGACAACCGCTCTATCTTGATATATATGTTTGTGTGGTAAAATCCGATTTAGGCCGAGTGTCAAAATAGTCAAACCATTTTCAGAATACACGTTTAAAAATAAAATGTATATTATAGTGCGGGCTCAGAATACCACCGGGGTGGTGGTATTCGTGTTGTAAAAGTCGACTAAGGGATTAGCTGGAGGATGGGCAGCAGCGTCCTTCGAGTACATTCACAACTCAACTGCGATCGCCAACCCGTCTGCCAAGCGTGGCGATTATGGCAAAACCCCCCAATAAGCACACAACACACCCATATCGGTCGTTGTGGTGATCTTTGGGGGATGCCTGTGTCCAGCAGTGGACTTCATTCGGCCGAAATGATGATGAATGATGATTATTCGTGTTAGCCAGTTGGTCAACTATAAATCCTTTTTAAATGAGATTACCAACTTAAATCTTACATGCGACATTGAAAACGTTACATGGGTACATGCCGCCAGGTTTTGAACCCGTAACCCAGTACTTACGTGCGTACGTACGTACTGGCTACGAATAGCACCAACCCGTCTCATCCCGTGGTTGTCGTAAAAGGCGACTATGGGATTAGCCGATGGATCGGCAGCAGCGTCCTTCGAGTACATTAACAATTTAACTGGGTGGCGATTATGGCAAAACCTCCCAATGAGCACCACACCCACATCAGTCGTTGTGGTGATCTTTGGGGGAGGCCTGTGTCCAGCAGTGGACTTTACTCGGCCGAAATGATAAAAATGATAAACCCAGTACTTAAGAAGCCAGTTAGAACCACCACGACATCCTAGTAAACATAAAAAATAACTCCGTTGGCACAAGAAAAGTGATAGTGCCGATACTGCTGAGAAGCTTTGAAATAATCCAACATCGTATAAATTAATTTACTTGCATTGCTAACGGCTCAAGAAAATAAAAAGGTAACAGCCTGTATTTATTCACTTCAGTAAATACTTTAACAACTTCATACTCTGATCGGAACTGCATTTGTTACAGGAACAAAGTACACTTACTGTCAAGGTTACAACCAATATCTTGGCCTATACTTACAAATTTTCAGTGTCCATCCGAATGTCAGATGCCTGAGAAAATACCAATATTCCTATTGAAAAATCCCTGTTTCAGTGCCATACTGCTGAGAACAGAGTAAATTGTATTACATTATTTAGGTACCTACTGCCGATACGATTAGAAAAGATCCTAGGAATTTATTACAAAAATAAAATTATCTATCATTTGTGAGCCGGAAATACGACATCACTATAACAACATATTTTTATTGCGATCATCAATACATCTGCCAAACAAGCGTTGTTATGAGCATTATTAAGCTTTTTTCACGACTACGAAGCAAAATGAGGGTAATGTATTTCCGTAGTATGATGCTCTACGATTTATTGAAGATGCATTTAACAGCTGACCTCATTAGATAGACATATTACATAATATTGTTTTAAAATACTTAGATAAATAGTATTTTAGTAAAATATGTCAATGTAATTGCATATTTTACGTATGTAAATTAAAGCACTATTTAATAAATTTATAATGAAGAATCTATAAAATTATCTTGAGTTTATAAATTTTTGCTGTAATAAACATGGTTGTTAAAGAAATTAGTTAGCGAAATTAGGCTCGAAAGCCACTTACTTCGTAAATAAATATTTTAAACGTAAATCATATAACATTCAATGTAATAATGATAGAAACAAAACTTATGAAAGCAAAACATCATATCTAAATAACATCAATTAACTTTACACTCTACCTCAAAACGTAAACATACTAATATTTATTAATTTTATTGGTCTTTTGAGAACGGTTTTATACTAAATTTAATTCGTTATGTGCAATCAAATTTACGTATTGTATATTCTAACACGGAAACTAACGAAAAGTAAGTCACGGCAAGAATCCAAAACAACTTGCGTAATAATCGGCAAGCCTAAGATCATTTATATAAAATAAAACTAGTATTTATATAACTGTAGTAACACTTTTATTTACAAATCACAATAAATTACTATACTAACTTATACATATGTAACAATCTTTACCACCCATAACTTACACCTAAACCGTTAAAAGTAACACGAGAAACTGCCGAAGCGGGAGAATATGCCATGACTCTGGCATAGCCATATTCTGGACCCGCGGGAGCCACCGGAGTAGGTGTTGGACTGACCTTCTCAACAAATGACTTAGCATGTACCACGGGATTCGGTATGGAGTGATACCTTACAGAAGCACCAGAGTTTACCCCAATCGGATATTCTACTGGTACAGGGATAGGTTGAGCCCTTATAGATGCTTGAGCATAACTAGGAGCAACAGTATTGGTTACAACGGCAAATTGTTGTACAGAAGGGTGGTGGGTCTCTACAGCTTTAGCCTGGTACATAACTGGAACTGGTATCGGTTTAGTTACTGGAATGGGAGCAGGAGCGTACCTTAGAAGTGCAGGTTGGGTAACATATTTAGGAGCAGGAGAAGGATGAGCAATTACTGAGTTATATGACTGTACTGTTCCGCTCTTCGATTTGACAGGAACAGCGTAAGCAGACGTTACAGCAGGATTAACAGCGTATAGTAACCTCGAAATGGGAACGTATTGAGCCATCTGGGGATTTACCAT
The DNA here is from genome assembly GCA_947459985.1 of Diloba caeruleocephala. Taxonomy (NCBI): domain Eukaryota; kingdom Metazoa; phylum Arthropoda; class Insecta; order Lepidoptera; family Noctuidae; genus Diloba; species Diloba caeruleocephala. The sequence goes on from OX381615.1 coordinate 18,745,058, forward strand.
AGTCTGACCCTGATTTAATGGGTATGTAGCCATGCCAGGACTATGAGAGTCTAATGTTACAGTTTTTGCTGCAACAGGGACTGAATAGTATGGCCTTGAGAGGGCCGCATTTGAGGCGTACGATACGTCAGGATCAACTTGATGGGTAGCGTAAGCAACAGGGGATTGAGCATTAACTGTTACAGTATTTGCTGTAACGGGGCCGGCATAGAATGGTCTCAAAGGGACAGCGTTACTAGCGTAAGTTACAACAGGACCAACATACTGGGGTGCATAACCGGAAGGAGGATAGGTATTAACTGCCCCATGCGAGTCAATTGATATTGATTTTGCTGCAACAGGAACGGTATAGTAAGGCCTTACTGATATAGCATGGGTGCCATATGTCACTACATCAGGAGTATGAGCGTTATGTTCTGGAGAACGAGGGTCCGAGGCCACAGTAGCAGTATATATGGCAGTTTGTTGATTGACGTTAGCCTGCATATTAACATTCTTCGAGGTCATGGGAACAGGTCCGGAAATAGTCTTCACGACCGCGGGATCCATTTCGTAGGATACCGATGCGGGAGCGTGGAGGTGTACGGTTGAAGGACGCAGGATATTTTGATACGAAGCCGCAGTAGCTGGTAGTTGCGACGATGCATCACGCACTACAGGAGCATTTATAGGTTGAAAAGAACTTCCGCGAACAATGCTCACAGCATATATAAAGATTGCCAACTGAAAATAGAACACACCTTAATTAATTTTCGAACTGATACTGAAATCTATGAATGCTATGAAAGTTTAATAAATCAAATAAAAAAATACCTCTCTGAACATGTTTATTCCGACAGTTTTGATACCAAAATAACATCAAGAACATATGCATTCACTTTTATACCATCCTCGTAATACTGTTGTCAAATCCAAGAAGATACTTTATGCAATTCAAATTATAGATGCTAGTCATTGAGAAAATAACCTTTCGAGCATTGCATTAAGGTGTTTAGTATTTACGTGTTTAGGTTTGTAGTGTTAACGGCTCATTAAGGTCTTCATTTATGACATTAGTGTTATACGTTGGTTTATCATACGTAGGTGTTTGTCATCGTAGTAATTATTGGACAAGCATTGCTTGTAAATAAGCTAGACCTTCTGTGTTGGAATCAATAAAGCGAATATGTTAGTTCTGAACATTCGGTCCATATATTTGTGCTCTTATTATATACTCTTTACGCTTCCCCTTCCCTTCATTCGATTATGATAAGCAATATTATACAGCGGATGCATAGCTGTCCTATAGTTAAACATCGACGGGAGCATCGTTCTACCAGTTGAATTTGTTATCATTGTCATAACTCCTGTTTCAAATTAAACAAAGAACTGGTGTCGGTGTAAAGTCTGTTATCTTGTTCTCCCAGGTCAACGTCAAATGTGGAGCAAATTATAATATGATGCAAATAAGTTTACCCAAATTCACTTTAGGACACCTTCATTCTTAAACAGAATTTACATACATTATAACTGTTTATTGAGTTACCTAATTTCACTGTAAAATTTCAGTGAATTTTATGTTAGACACATTTACATATTATATTTCTTATTTACGTAAAACGTGCTCGAAAGAGAAATATTCTATAGTATTATTAACCAAAATATAAGAAAATACAAAATTACTCTTAAAAGATTAATTAAAAAATGCTGCATAGTATTATAATAATCGTTCATTATCAAGTAACATGACTCATTTTTTATAGTAAGTTGTGTAAGTTGTCGCATAAACGTGAGAGGTTAAAATCTTGCGCAACTTTGAACTGTTAACACATTCATATACCCATATTTTTGACTTATTAATTTAGATATTAAAATTATAGCACTCACACGATGAACACATTCCACTAAAATCCAAAATTTTTGTTACGTGATCACGACACGTTTGTTTCTGTTCATAGCTTATTAATTCAATTGCGGCTTAATTCAGTAATCAATCTAATCCAAAATCTTTAGGTTTATATTGAAAACTTGATCTTTTTTAGGTTAAGACCACACTGAACACAAAAACATACTCTCCACAATCCCAAATCCAAATATTTTGGATTAGATTGATAATTAATTTGTCCGTTAGTCATAACAATATTATAATCTGAGGTGACTCCGGGAACTATTTAAGAAGATAAACATACTTCGTTCTCCATTTTATTTTTGAAAAATAGTTAGTGTTCCGCCCCAAAAAAAAACGTATTCTACCTCAATTGTCCATGTCGAAGTACTCTAAATTTCTTTTAAATTAAACGCAGGTGAAACCGCGGGTCCCAGCTAGTATAAAATAAAACAATATCATTTTATGAATGGAAACAACTCGACGTTTAACTTGTTTTAATTAAATTTGCATACTATTTTCATGAGATTAAATACTTGCTTCTAGAAGTTCTTCACGTGTTAATACCTAGATGTATTAACACGTGAAGAACCCCTTTTTAAGCACATTCCTCGCACGGAGGAGTGTGAGATTTGGCATAGTTAAAGTTCATATGGAGGAGGGGTGCAGAAGGTTATAATAAATGCATAAAAATAATATAATTAAAGAATTACGGTACGAATTTCGACCATTGGATATTTAATATTACGACAGTGATTTATTGTGGTTGAAAGTAAAGAATAACTTGTTTCAGCTTTTTAGTTGAAAATAATGAAATATTTGTCAGTATGTCTGTTATTTCCCTTAAGCATGTAAAACAGCACGTAAAAGTTATAGGGCACATTCGGTATTTTTAAGTCAGATCTTTAGCCTAATTTAGCCTTATCAGTAAAAAATTAGGAAGCCTGTATGCCACCAATTTTTGAAAAATCAACCTTATGTTACCCACATAAGGAAAGAAAGTTCGTATTGAATCCGTCAGTTTTTAAGTCAGATCTATGTATTCGGGATTAAGTCAGGTATCCATTATAGGACCCCTGCTATTTCTGATGATGATTAATGGTATTCCACGAGTGCTGAATTATGCCCGTTATTTGCTGTATGCTGACGATTTGAAACTTTATTCAGATAGATAATCACAGTCCGACTGCATAGCACTTCAAGAGGAGGATCAGCTGAAAAACATTATTTGGCCAGCAAGAGAGTAAAAGTAGCAGACGAAAAATTTATAAAAATTTCGTATAATAACTCTTTGTGAAGCTGTAAAAATTGGTAGCAATTTTAAAAGTACGTGTCGTGTGTCGAAGTGATATTCACTAGAAAAAAATTCTCCTTGAATGATATATAACGACTTTCGTTGCGGTCTTAAACAACAACTATGTTATGATAGACTTCGATTGGTATTTCATGATGAAGCCCCGATCATTCCACTGTTTATATGTGGTTTAATGACTTTAGACGTGCGCAAAGCATCACTGATGATTTGCGTGAAGGACATCCTTCTACGGCGACCACTGAAGATAATGTGAGTGCTTTGCGGCTAATGATAGAATCTGATATAATAATGACATATCAACAGATCCGGGTAAAATTAGGCATTGGTATGAGTCAAGTGCATAAAGTATTACATGAACATATATTATCCATATCTAATTCAAACCAGATGTCTCCTCGGCTGCTTAACATTTAACGCTCTCCAAGTCAGATGAGCTGCAGACCAACTGTTACTGCGTGCACAATCATAAATGGAGATATTGACGCAGCTAGTTTACATGGGGAGCTGTATCAATTACTCGTGCCTGACAATTATAACTGGGCAAGAATACATAACTGGTTTGCGATACCGCGTTGTTGCATGGCTGCGCGAGGCATGTCACCGATGCCGCGGGTGTTTAAGGCGCTTAACGGACTACTGGAAAGCATACCTGAACTGGAAAAGTTTGCTGATGATGAAGGTTAAAGTCTATACCTCAATACTTTCATTATTTTTTGTGTAGTGCAAGTGCAGGCCCTCGGATATCAATAATGTTTGTGCTTCATTCCGAGTAGGCAGTGTTCAAACACATCTAGTTCTTAGAATAGGTCAGTCATGGAGCGGCCTGCGTGGTATGAGAACTACGACTTCAACAGTGCTGCCGTCTTGACCAAAAAGCGTTCTAATCTAATACACAAACCTGCCTCAGAACTTAGGAGCCGCTGGATTTTTTTTCCCCTTACCTTTATACATCGGAGAAACATTTATCGTTTTAAGATGAGTACACTATATTTAATACACTAATACTATATTTTAGCAGTAAATTGTAAAACTCACTCTAAAGGCTACTTATATCATCTGCGGCACTGCATATCATCCACGATATTCCGTACATATCCTTAGTAGTCTTTTGAACTATTTTAGACTAAGAGATTTTCTAATCTCTTGTGCAGTAAAAGCAGTGAGTCTTATTGATTAATTACAAGGCGTCCTAAACTTTATTAGCAAGGTTAATGCCTCCGGCAGTAAAGCACTTGGTGATTTAAAAAGTATCACCGCATTCGCAAACTTATAATTGAATTAATTTACAATGTCTTTTATTTAGTAAAATATGGTGCCGTTATTTTTATGGACATCACTAGTGAAGTCATTGTGTTTTGTTAGCGTGGTTTTGTTTGACCACGTACTATGCACCACACTTCTTTGACTGAATTACTGCTCTCTTGAACTCATGCGAGTAGAAAGACGCTTGTTGGTGTTCTAACAACTTATCATATAGTCTCGAGCAGTAACCAGCACAAATGCTCACAGTTTGGGAAAGTCTTGAGATATTTAATAGAGTTGCTGATACATATTTTTTGTTGCTAAAATGTGATCATTAATCAAACATGTATTTATCTGTTTAACGGCCGAAATTGTTAATCAATCTATTCTAAAATCTTTGGATTTGGGATTAAGGATTTGTCTTCTTTTTGTGTTAAATGTAAGGTTAACACAAAAATGGACGAAGTACAAAATTTTAAATCCACAGATTTTGGAATAGATTGATTTTTAATTTCGGGCGCTATTGGAAAACAAATTTGTGCAGCGTAGGACAACGTCAACATCATCATCATCATCATATCAGCTATGACGGCAACTTTAATTCTTCTAAGGATGCCTCATATCTGATTCGATCTCGTAGAGAAATACCAAGCATAGCTCTCTCCATAGCTCGCTGAGTGACCTTGAGACCTTTCTTTACGAGGCCCACAGTGAATGACCACGTCTCTGTTTCATATATCATCACTGGTAACACACACTGGTTAAAGTCTTTCTTCTTAAGGAATTACGGTATTGTAGACGAAAAGACGTTACTAAGTTTCCGGAAGGCTGCCCAGCCGAATCGGATTCTACGCTTGACCTCTTTCTCGGAGTTGGACCTACCTAACTGGTCCCAGGTAGACATACTCGTCAATAATTCGAGAACAGAGCTCCAAACGAGTATTGGGTCTGGCACGACATGGGCATTCGACATGACTTTCGCATTGCCAATGTTCATTTTAAGGCCCATCTGTTGGGCAACTATGTTGATATCATCGAGTATTGTGCTGAACTCTTGCAGCGATTCTGCCATGACTATGATGTCGTCGGCAGGTGGAAGATGAGTGACATACTCGCCATTGATGTCAATGCCGAATCCTTTCCACTCTAGTAACTTGAAGGCATCCTCTATTGCAGCGGTGAACAGTTTCGGGGAAATGACGTCCCCTGTCTCACACCTCACCGCAATGGAACAACAAAGAATAGGACAACGTATTTATCATTCAGTTCACATATTCGTTTATGTCTTGGTGATAGTTGACCATATTGATGATATACCAGTTTTTTTCTTGCAAATGATGTATAAAGTTCATCATATTGTTACGTTTGTACTGTCTTCTTTTCGAGTGTTTCATTCGACGCGTGAATAAACAGTTCACATATGATATTCGTACGCTGACTAAAATGATCACTTACATGAGCCGTGAAAAATTATATTCGGCTTTTTGGTTGAAAATAAAGTTCTACGTGTTGCAATGTTATTGAAAATCTATCCGCATTAAAATTCTATTTTATTATTAGATACACCTATTAATGTATTTATGAAATGATTTATACCGGATTTTGTTCCAGGTCTGGGTGTATTGTGTGTGGAATTTGTGTTTGTAAACGCACCCACGACACAGGAGAAATCCTATAGCGGGACAACGTGTAAAAAAATAAAATAAAAATATATATATACTTTGATATTGGTGACATCTTATGGAGCATATTGTTTGCTGTAGCACTAGCTGGGATAAGTACCAATCTTGGCCTTATGCATTCACAACCACTTGCTATCGTATTTCATTTACTGTATATAAAATGTATGTGCGAATGAGGACTTAAAATAAACAGATTTTATTTCTTTCTTTCGACTGAAATGATGACATCGAAAAAATAAACGCGCGAGTAGCAGCTAGTTTACAATATTCGTACAATACTGTAAATGTATGAGCATCATGTAGCCATTAATGTTGTATATTTAGTACTTATATTGTTTGTGCCTTTTGCCTGGCAGTATTGGTTCGTCATGCTCACTGAAATGTCTTACTCGTGGGGGCGTTGCGTATCAAATCGATGAGTTCCCTACTATCGGGTTGACCTAAGCAATGCTGATGCATGCGTCATGCTCGGGAATGGAAGTGGTCAGCCAGTAACAGCCATCCCAAATTATTTATTATCATTTTACCAAAAATAATTTGTACCAATCAACATTGTAAACTCAATTATTTTAAAAGTCTACTTTAGTTAGTCTATGAAGTTTCTTGCCGGATCTTCTCCATAGCACAAACCAGTTGGAACCGCACAACTTAAATTCTGACGTCACGTAAGTGTCAGTAATTGGTATATGGGAAATAAAATAAAAAAAGATTGATAAAGGAAATACAGAATTAATAATTAATGTTTATCAAATACTTCATGATATTTTTGCTTTAAGTTTTCCTGGCCAATTGGCGGGGTCTGTTGGCTTTCCACTTCATGCAAAAATTCTTCCCCTTAATTATATTAACCTTATTATTAGTGCGATTATGCAAAGCGTATATCGGCCTATAAACGCTCAGCTATGACGTATTGTTATGATAGACGGCAACCGCAATAATATCTAGGCATAAAAAACGTATTTCGCAAGCCAGCAATTGCACATTACTAGTTTAATTTGTAAAGGTGTCCTCAATTAATTACCTTAATTAATTGCATAACTAAATTAAAGCAGCATTTGTAAGAAATATGTTTTTTTATCATAGGCTGGAAAAAATGCAGTGCACATGAATGTTGCGTTTACCGCTCTTCATTTTTTTAGTAAATGAGACCGTTTTAAATTCGTAAAAACGTTCATGTAAATCTTATAGTCATAAATATTTTATTAGGTTCGTCAACCAGAAACAAGTTAATTATTTTATTTCGTTAAAAATTGTAAATGTATGTAGTCAGAGCTATAGACAGCCACTGTAGATAATTAAGATACATCTGCAAATTTCATGTATACATATTTATACCATAAGCATTTGTTCCTCGTAAATTATGGATGAGGACTACTTACATATTGAGAACCAAATAATGTTAAAAAAAATGTTTCACTTGTAAATATGTATGTATATATATAATTATATGTATATCAGAAGAAATTGAACATTGAATTTATCGAAGGCGATTTTCTTTAGGATAAGGAATGAAACAAATAAAATAAGTTATGGCGAGTCGTTTAATTCTTTTATTGGTCTATTTACAGAACAATTGATTCAGTTCACCAACCATAGTTAGCGCCATGACCGCTGTATGCGATGTGGGAGACGGCAGGGCCAGCGGAGTATCCCACGGACTTCAGGATGGGAGAGGCAGCAGCATAGGTAGTCACCGGAGCAACGCCGTAGGACTTGGTCAACAGGGGAGCAGAATAAGTGGCAACCGCGGGAGCAGAGTACGCAGCAACAGCCGGTGCGGAGTACGCAGCAACAGCAGGTGCAGAGTACGCAGCAACAGCAGGTGCAGAGTAGGCGGCAATAGCGGGAGCGTACGCGGAACCGTACGCGGAACCGTGCGCGGTGTGGGTGGAGTAGGAAGACACGGAGGACACGGCGGGGCTGATGGTCTTGGTAACTACAGCGGGAGCAGAGTAGGCAGCCACGGCAGGAGCGGCATACGCGGCTGGTGCGGCATATGCGGCATACGCAGCGGGAGCAGCGTAGGCGACAGGTGCGACGGCCTTAGCTACAACGGGTGCAGCGGCGTAGGTGGCGACAGGGGATCCGTGAGCGGTTTGGGTAGAGTAGGAGGAGATGGAGCTCACGGCGGGGGAGATGGTCTTGGTCACAACGGCGGGAGCGGCAGCGTAGGTGGCAACGGGAGCAGCGTACGCTGCAACAGCGGGAGCGGCGGCGTAGGCGGCGATTTGGCCACCGTGCGCGGTGTGAGTCGAGTACGAAGACACAGAAGAGACAGCGGGGCTGATGGTCTTGGTCACGAGGGCAGGAGCGGCGATGGAGTGTGTGCTGTAGGCCAGAGGAGCGGCTCCGTAGAGACCACTAGCATGGGCCACACCCACGGCGCAAAGAGCGATGATCAACTGAAATGTTAACATTTAATTATTTCACTGTATTACTCAAACTTACCGCCTGATTATTTCATTTCCTGGTTCAATGCAAAGGTCCAATAAAAACAATTAAGTCTCGAAACAACTATAATTTACAATGGTTTGAAAATGTTATCCTTTAAAGTAAAGCAAATTACTTCCTGATTTTTTTCGCACATTAATATAGTGTTAATATTGACATATAATAATTATGAAAGTGGTAAATCTTTGTAGTACCTTGGCGTACATGTTTATGCTGCAAATGTTGGCAACTGAATAATTTTGACAGGAGGTGCTCCGGTTTTTATACGAATAGATCTCGTCCACATTGTCCAATTCACTTTCATTGCCAAGGTGATCGGGCGTACTGAATAACAACCTACGCCTGTGAGTCAGAGATAGCCTTTCGAATTCATATTTAGTTCCGTGCTTACAGAAGCACAGGGCGGGTACAGCCTTGAGTGGAAGCGCAGCTGCTCTATCATTCGTCCTCGTCTATGATATATCGCAACTAGTGTAACCGATCTATTTTTCATTACATTACATAAAGGTCAGCGTAATCAAAGCACTCGGTGTAGAGTATACGTAGCAAATAGTGTCCTAGTTTTTGGCAAGTTATTTGAAACAATAAATGTTGTAAATGGCATTTCATATGTGTTGACCAAAAGAAGAATGATTCAAAATTGGAACTGATATGAGGTATTTATGAACAAAGATATGGATTATAATAAAACACTTTTAAACGGATTCTACCGCGTATATTTTAGATTTTTGTTTTTCCTGACGTTTTTTCAGTCATCCTGCGACCACGAATGCTGCAAAGCATTCGAAACGTCAGAAAAAACAAAAATCTAAAATATACGCGATAGAATCCGTTTAAAAGTGTTTTATCATAATGTGTAATACTCGCGAAAACCTAAGACATTATTATAAAGATATGGAATTATTGTAAAATATATTTTGTACCTAAGAATCGTGTTATTATTTTATATTGTAGTATTTGCAGCGTCCGGCCTCGCCCCTTTCTCTATCTGTCTACGGTGTGATTCAATATTATAAAACTGTATATTACTTTTAAACTTTGACTTTGATCACTCGAATCCCTTCGTGGTATCGGCCGCCGAATACCGACCCTCCCGTATCGGTAGCGTACGCCACCCGAGGCACATACTGATCGACCTGGAAGATAAAATTACCGTAGATCACATGAAGAGACTCGCGTTCACTTAACAGACCATTTTACCGCCCTCGCCACCGAGCCTCAGCGACGCCGCGGAGGCATATCACCGCGACACAATCCCGTTCAATTAACTTCTCCCCCGTCCCTTGCCCGCGCCTTTAGTCTTAAACATTCCCTAAAATATTTAAATCATACCAATCCAGCTGTCCCTACATATCTTGTATCCCCTTGCAATGCCCTAAGCCGAGGTTAGAGTCCCGCAGGGGGCACCGTTAGAAGCAGTTGCTTAGTTTATACAATAATTTTAAGCTAGGCTTGCGGCCTCTCTTGGCTTCACCAGAAATTTTTGGGTTAAGCAGCCACATATCTGGGAAATATTGGCGAGAAGCCATGAAAACACATGGCGATGCAATCCTTTAACTTGGAGCCTAGTGCCTTTACACATTTTGGGCGGTTTGAAATTCCTCAGTAATGTAGTAGTAGTTCTCAGCAGTATAGGAGTACCCACCTACAGTACAATCCTATGGCGCGGCAAGCCCGGTGGATTTGATGTGTTTAAAAATTCCACTAGATAATGAACAGCTTCATATTCATTTACCACTGAGTCCTAATTTGTACATCATTTCTAGGTCATACAGGCCTTTGCTGTGAGGCAGGGGACCTCTGGGTTCGCGGGTGCGTAGATTGGGGAATCTGCGTGCCCTCACCGAGCGACCCAAGAGAAGACGGTAGCAGGCATGTGGTCACGCGCTGCCGTGGGACGCTTTGGGGGATCCTTTACAATCCCCCCGAGGGGGTGACCGCTTTACAGTCACCCTCTCAGGGATGTGCCTATAGGCGTGGCACCAGTGGGCGGCTCTAGTGTGATCATACGAGGACCTGGAGCCTCCCTTAGGTGCCGAAGATGACCGCTCCAGTGGTTTTAGCCGGTAGGAGTCCGGCATACCCCTTCACCCTTCCCCGGGGCGAAGGAAGTTCATGAAGAATTTCCACTGGGCAACAATAAAAATAAAATTAAAAAATAAGTTCATACAGGCCTACGCACCGACTTCGACACACCCAGATGATGAAGTAGAGAGTATGTATGAGGACGTAAGTAGGGCCATACATATCTCTAAGACACACTTCGATGTTGTAATGGGGGACTACAACGCAAAGCTGGGCACTCGATGCGATGGTGAGTTGAGATATTATGAATTTGGATATGGGCAACGGAACCCAAGGGGACAGAGGCTGGCCGACTTAATAGGAGGAACTCTTCATGATGAACTCCTTTTTCCATAAGCCACCTCACAGGAAATGGACCTGAATACGTCCCGATGGTTCCACAAAGCATTCTTTGAGAGACATAATTGAATATTTGTCTTTCATTGGTCATGATGAAGTCAATCGCATTACATTGACCGAAAACCGGTAGTGATCACCGAATGGTAAGAGGCACATTGAATATTAATCTCAAAGTTGAGAGGTCTGGTCTGGTGAAGTCTACGCTCCGGCCCTCTAGTGCCCATATGCAAAACCCCCAAGGCTTTCAAATCGAACTCCAAAACCACTTCGAGTGCCTAGAACATTGCGTATCGGTGGACGATTTAAATAGTGTAGAAACTGTGTAAACAGTTGGATCTAAGTTCTATAAAACCCACCGTAAAGATAGACCAAACAAGTTTTATATGTATTCGATACCGTCTTACTCGAGGGCACAACGCCGGAAGCGTGGAACAGAGGTGAGGTGGTGCTCTTCTTAAGGGTGATAACACCCTATTGAAGAATTACAGACCCATCTCGCTTTTGAGCCATGTTTATAAGCTGTATTCAAGGGTCATCACAAATAGACTCGAAAGCAGGTTTGATAACTTACAGCCTCCCGAACAAACCAGTTTCCGAAAAGGATTCTGTACCATTGACCACATCAATACGCTGCGGCAGATTATACAGAAGACCGAGGAGTATAATCTGCAACTTTGCTTCGGGTTTGTGGAAAATGAGAAAGCTTTCGACTCGATCGAAACCAGAACAGTGCTGCAATCTCTGCAGAGGTGCCACATTGACTATAGGCACATTGAAGTGTTGAAGTGATTATACAGAAACGCCACCATGTTGGTCCGAGTACATGAACAGAGCACGGGAGCAATTCTATTGCAGAGAGGTGTGAGACAGTGGGACGTCATTTCCCGAAACCGTTCACCGCTGCAATGGAGGATGCCTTTAAGCTACTGGAGTGGAAAGGATTCAGCATTAACATCAATGACGAGTATATCACTCACCTTCGATTTGCCGATGACATCGTAGTCATGGCAGAATCGCTGCAAGAGTTCAGCACAATGCTCGAAGATCTCAACAGAGATTCCCAACAGGTGGACCTTAAAATGAACTTGGGCAAGATAAACGTCGGTTCTCGGCCCCTTTTTATGGAACCTCGCCTACGACGCGGTCCTGCGTGTCGTTCTCCCCGCTGGCGTCAGCTTGGTCTGTAACACTGACGACACTCTTGTGTTGGCCAGCGGGGGAGTCCTTCGAGAACCATCCGGCTTGCCAAGCAAGCGGTGGCAATTGTCGTGGCCAAAATCCACTCTCTGGGTCTGCAGATAGCGCCTCACAAAACCAAGGCGCTATGATTCCACAAACTACCACGGAGCAGAGAACCACCCAGTTCGTGGATACGCGTTGGTGATGCGCAAATCAGGGTGGGCCAGTACATGAATTACCTGGGGCTCACCCTGGACAGTCGTTGGGGGTCCCCCGAGTCGAGAGGGTAGTGGGTACATTACACCGGATGATGCCCAATCTCGGAGGACCGAGCGAGGAAGTTCGCCGTCTCTACGAGGGCGTCATGCGGACTGTGGTCCTCTAAGGGGCACCTGTATGGTCATCCCAGCTGTCAGGCGTCCAGCGCTGCAGAACCAAACTTCACAGTCTGCAGCGCAGAGTGGCTATACGGATCGCACGGGGATACAGGACAGTGTCCTACGAGGCGGCAACTCTCCTGGCACGCTTTCCGCCTTTCGACATCCAGGCGGAGATGGATGCGTGGGTCTATGACCAGACACGCTCCCTCCGACAAAGTGGGAAAAGCGTGTCTTCAGGGGCGTTTGACAGAATGAGGTGGCTGGCTCGACGGCACGCACTCGAGATGTGGCGACAACGCCTTCGGTTGCAGTTCGCGACCAAGCGCGTCGTCGAGGCCATCCTGCCGCTCTTCGAAGCCTAGCTCAGAAGGAGCGAGCGCGTCACCTACCGTCTGACGCAGGTATTCACCGGTCACTATTGTTTCAGTGCATACCTGCACAGAATAGAACGCGAGGTCACGGCACAGTGCCACCATTGTGGAAGCGACCAGGTTACCGCACAGCACACGCTAGAGGAGTGCCCTGCGTGGGCGACTGAGCGGCGGATCCTGGTCGATCAGATCGGTCAAGATCTCTCTCTGCCGGCAGTAGTGACGGCTATGTCTGCTGCTGCTGACTGGCTGAGTGGTCTCCTTCTGCAAGCATCATGCTCCAAAAGGAGACTGCAGAGCGGGATCGGGAGAGGGCCGATCCCGCACGGAGACGGACGAGACGGCGCCGGGGCAACAACCGTCCCGGCACCCAAGTCCAAAACGGCTGAGCCCCCTGCCGTCACTACATTGTGGGGGGCCTCGGGGATCGCGGGCGCGCAGATTGGGGAGTCTGCGTGCTCACACCGAGCGACCCCCAGGAAGACAGCGGTACGCGTGTGCGTAGCAGAGCAAAGCGTGGTTTGGGGGGATCCTTTACAATCCTCCCCGAGAAGTTCCTGGGGGGCGACCCTTTTACAGTTTCCTTCCCTCCGCTAGAGGGGGCGACCACTTTACAGTCATCCCCTCAATGATGTGCCTCAAGGCGTGGCACCAATGGGCGGCTCTAGTGTGATCTTACGAGGACCTGGAGCCCCCCTTCGGTGCCGAAGATGACCGCTCCAGTGATTTTAGCCGGTAGAAGTCCGGTATGCCCCTCGCCCTTTCCCGGGGCGAAGGAAGTTCCATGTAGCATTTCCACTGGACACCAATATTTTTTTTTTAAATAAGCGGTCTCGATACCTGAGGGATGGGCAGCAGCATCCCTTCTGTGGAACAGCAGCTGTTCTGCGCTCACTAACCCACCTGCCAAGCGCAGTAAGTATTGGCAAGTTCCCCCCAAAATGAAGACGCAGTTGTGGATATCTATGGAAGAGGCCTTTGTTTAGCAGTGGACGACATTTGACTGATATGATGATGCTTACTGTCGTATGATTTTCTCATTTAATAAAAGCTTATCAATTTCCTTGAGCGTATTACCCCGATATTATATACCTGGATAGTATGTGTTATTTTGTTTCAATACTAGGAATACCCAAAACTCCTATGATCCTGATTCTAAGGCACGCAAATAACTTCAAGGACTTTTGTGTCCATCGTCACAGATTTGTCGAAGTGAATAATTGTCGCAGTGAAAGAGAGCACAGCGAGGCAAACCGGATCAGTTGAGTTCCTTCTAGCCGATGCCCTTTTTGTATCACTTATTAAAATTAATCATGAAGGCCGGAGGAGTTAACTGCCGGGCATGTGATGCAAATACTTGTGATAAATTATTGATATTTAACAAATGAAATGAACAGAACATAGCTTTAACAAAAAAGAAAAAACAAAAATGTTTGTTGTATTCGGTAGCCAAGCGCTAATAAGAAAATAGTATCAAATGCTAGTATAAAGATAAACATTAATGTTTAATAGACTCTCATGATATTTCTGTGCTCCTATGACACTAAAATCCCTTTGTCTAGGCTTCCGCGTACATTTCTGCAGGGACCGTACAACTCGGATATTTTATATCTTATAAAAAATGTTGCCCTACACTAGGATGTCTCCTGTGTCGTGGGTGGTTTCGTTTACAGACACAAATTCCACACACAATACACCCAGACCTGGAACAACTACTTGCAGATGATACAAATATTTATTCCGTGTGATAATCGAACCCACAGCCCAGAGCGCGGCAGCCGACTGAATCAGCCACTGCACCAACCGTGCCGTGTACGAGTTAAATGTTTCGAAGGGGTAACCCTTTCATGAGGAACTTCTATAACTATGTTACCTCTTGAATGGGTTTTCTTCTCGCAACATATTGAAAGGGTAACCCCTTCATTATGATAACCACTTGAAGGGTCCCCTACACTTAGGTAGTTCACTGAAGGCGCTTACCTTAGGTTACCTTATGGTTTCCCCATTAAAAATGTACTGTGCTGTAGGTACACAGCACAATTTTAATAGGCCACCAGCAATGCCAGGATACCCCCACCATTGATGGCGCTCGTTAAATTGCAATCACTATCAAATCAAATTAGATTAAATTCACATCAAAGTTAGAACAAGTACTGACATGAAAAAATCATACGATATCATATCTGATTTGGAAGAATAATATAAAGTAAGAGTTTACATTGTTTTTCAGCTCTAAAGAGCCATAGTAAAATAATTATTATAAGCCGGACACATCATTTTGCAACCAATGCCAATCAGCGAGAAATCATATTACACTGATCTGAGTCTGAATACGGGTTACCTTGTTATAGTGTTTGGGGGAGACGAAAGGGTAACCCATTAAGAACAGCTTAATTTAAGCCGAGCAAATCGGTGTGTGTGCGGGTATTTTGTCAACCACTTAAAAAATAACCATGGAAAACCGAAACCAAGAACGGGTAAGCGAAATGGTCCATTTATTACTGTGAAATTGTACCTGAATATGCTCACTACCATACTTAAGTTAAAATACTACTACTGCTAAATACATAAGAAAAAATAATATGTACGCCATCTAATTTGAATTAAAAAATACTTTACTCGAATTTTAAGTGAAAATACATTCATAATTGGTAAGTAACTGGATTCCTAGAGTTTTGGAATAGTCTTTTAAGTACAAAAATGCGGCATTTTATAAAGACTACATCTCCTTATAATTACGTCATACATAAAGGTAAGCTTGTATCTATATTAAGTTTGCATTACGCACAAAGATAGATAAATAGATAGATACTCTACTGATCGTCTCTAACAGCCATTTAGCCTGAAAATCTAGCTGTCCTGATTGGTGTGAAGTGCAGACACAAACAACAACTCATACAACCAAACAAAAAATCTATAATTTCTGTTCTGTCTGGCATCAGTATCGTTTCTGGGATACAGCTACGTAGCAATTACTGTCTTCTATAATCAAATATTCTATGCTCAGTTTTCTTCTTGTTCAAATTTTATCAATCAACACACCACATAGGAAGAATTACTAGTTGCAAAAGTGCTTTTTTACACTTGTTAAGGTAAATAACCTATACCTTATAGTTCCCAAGGGTTTCAAAAAGCTGCATTATAAGAACAAAACCACAGACATTCATAAGGTTTTTTGCGGATAAAAAGAGCTACATTTAGACGGCCTCCAGTCTACTCCCCTAAGGTCGTTGACCATAAATCGTTGAAAAAACATGTCGTACGTAATGTCACGACATACTCGGCAAAATGTTGCAACCGGTATATAAAATATCAACAAGTGTACTCGCTTAGGTCATGACAAGATAACAGATAAATTAATTACTTTCATATGGTTTAGAACGATTTTCAAACGTATCTGCGAATAGCCAATGTAAGAAGCCATTTTAACAACAAAGTTCACTACTTCTACAGTATTATGAGCCGTTTGTTTACACGCCTCCAGTCGTTAGCCGATAAATGAAAAATCAAGCCTCCAGGATTTTTAAATATTGGGGTGCTTGGTCAGGAATCATCCAGGTGCGCTCAGTGGGTACTGGTCCCTCGTGACAATGTCCGGGGGGAATAGCAGTCGTTGGGCTGGTGCACCGTGGGTACCGGAGAAATAACTATTCCACTTTTTAGAGGACCAGCCCCCTTCACCCCTCCGCGGCCCCCACCCTTTCAATGGCGCCGCCGGACTGCGCATTGGCGGCAGCTGTCTGCGCGTTGGCGGCACCGGATTGCGCCTGGGTGGCGGCCGCAGCCTGAAACAGATTTAGGCTATCACTTTCACGTGCTTGACTGTTGACTGACTCTTAACCAGAGGGATGGGCAGCAGCGTCCCTTTTGCTGAGCAGTAGCAATTCTGCGCTCACCAACCCGCTTGCCAAGTGTGGTGAGTATCGGCAAATTCCCCCCAATCTATGAATATTTCACCACCACAGATATTATAATACACTAGCCATTACATTGTACCCATCTCATCCCGTGGGTGTCGTAAAATGCGACTAAAAAAGCGACAGCGAAAGGGATTAGCCGAAGGATGGGCGGCAGCGTCCATTACATTATCGACAATACATTAACAACTCAACTGCGATCGCCAACCCGCCAAGCGTGGCGATTATGGCAAAACCCCCCAATGAGCACACAACACACCGATATCGGTCGTTGTGGTGATCTTTGAGGGAGGCTGTGTCTAGCAGTGACCTTTATTCGACCGAAATGATGAGACATTACATTAACATGTAATGTGTTAACCTAGTACAGAACAGGCAGGCCGCTAATAGTTATTTGTAAGTCCGACTTAACCTTTCATGCACTGTGCATGGTTTATTTTATACCGGTTTATTTTTGTAGAAGTTGTTTGTTGTATCTATGTACTTATAATAGTTAGGTACTTATATTATATTATATTATATTAGTTTAACCTAATTGCTGTTTTCAGCAAAGCGAAGCCAAAAAATTTAGGAATAGCAATACAGTTCTAATCACTTACGTTACTTATTTAATAAAAAAACAAACCTATTATTTCAAACACAATAACTGAGGTCACATTATAATAAAACACTTTTAAACGGATTCTATCGCGTATATTTTAGATTTTTCCGTCGTCCTGTGACCACGAACCCTGCAAAGTGTTCGAAACGTCAGGAAAAACAAAAATCTAAAATATACGCGATAGAATCCGTTTAAAAGTGTTTTATTATAATGTGTAATACTCGCGAAAACCTAAGACATTAACTGAGGTCACATTCGAAAATCAGGACAATCACAAAAGCTAAATTAAAATTCAATTTAACTTCATTCTTGCATAAGTTGCATATTACCTATATATTCAAGGAATTTAACAATGTAGCCTATAATTCAAATTAAGAAAATAATAACATCCAAGGCTCCCAAAATCGAACGTAAAGATATCGGCAGGAAACTCCATCTATTGAAGTAGGTACTTGGTGACGTGCACTTATGCAACCACAGAACACAAAAGAAAAACGCTGGTCTGTGCACGCAACGGCCTCGGAGCTTTATTCAGAAAGTTCTATTTTTTTCAGCCTATAATTTGACATGCAATTCGTTATGGTCTTAAGATAGACCTAGACTTGAATGGATGACAAATTGTTGTCTAACTTGGTATATGTATGGCTCGGGACACCTGGCAGTTGTTAAACATAGACCGTCTTATTACAAAACATGGTTTATCGATAGTCTCGGACTAAAAGTGTGGTTTAATCAAATTTCTTATTACAAAAAGTGGTTTAACTCTTAGTCTTGGACTATCTATGGTACTAAAGATAAACCTGATGGGGACCTAGTTTAACTCTAAGACCTTTGGTCTAAGTCACAAATATACGTCAAATTCATTGTTTTGAGGTTAGTTTTGGTTTATTTTTGTGTGTTGTATTGTAATATTTCCTGAAATAGTTTAAATTTGCGTCGTCCTAAAGATAGTAATGTGCCGTAATTACAATAATTGTAGGCAAGTACTAACTTTTTCTTCAGAATTCCAGTTTTCACTTCTTCGTTTTTTCTGTTGTTCTATTTTATTAATATTATTCCCTAACTTCTTATCAATAATAAGTACGAAGAAACGTCCAAATCTCAGAATAGTTTTACCTATGTTTAAAGATTTCCGCGCGATATAGACATTCCGTTACGCATTAGTGTTGTTTGAAAGTACATATTTCGGACATGAAATAAATGTCATAAAAGTATTCCTCAGAAAGAAAATAAATGGCATTTATTGAAACAAGAACAACCATTCGTTTCTAATAGTTATCGTCATTAAATACCCTATTATATATATTATATCAATACCATTAATATAAAAAATTTACAGAAATATTCAGCATTTGGGTAAACGGAACGTAATGTATCCGAATGCTATCTGATTGAATGAATGTTTCCAAGGAATTCCGTGTATAATCTGTGGAAATAATTTAAGCCAGAACTAAAGTCAGGTACTATCTAGTCCTGACTTATTTCTATATTTGTAATACGGACGGGTTTAAACCACGGTACTAACGTTAGTTCCGTACTAAGTCCAGACTTCATAGTTCTGGTTTAAACCTGAGTCTAACAAGATTTTTGTAATAAGGCTGAGAGTATTTATTTTTATTGCCGTATTTATGTTCCATGTGGTTAACTGCAAAAAATAGCACCTCCCCGCTTCACCCATGAGTAAAATTAAGTAGTTAGTAAAATGGGAGTAAGAGCTGATATCCGCAACTATTTCTGGGAATATAATGGGTTGTTCCAATCCCAATATATCACTAAATACCGTTTCAGAAAATGTACTGGGTTGTTCCGTGACAAATGTGTCATCAGTTACTGTCATTGAGCGAAAAGTGGAAGCCTAATAATCTAATTAATTAACACCTCTGGACAGTCGTTATCTCGCCATGGAATAAGGTAACCCTGGAGGGCAGATTAAAGCAGCTGCTTGATTTAAACCCCTTCCCTTTTGATGCAAATAAAGTATACTTACAGAACGCAGGGCAGTTTGTGGCGAGCTGAATGCAACCTTTGCAATATGACAAAAACATATTGCGCTGACCCCAATTAACTTGGGATCAGGACAGGAGGAAGATTATCCATTAAAGGAAAAAATACTACCACGTTATTTCAAGACTTACAGTGCATTTTTGCTGCTGGGCTACAACGCGTTCGTCCCAGAACGGCCACGCTTAGATCGGCTAAAATCCATAATTTTAATAGATGATTCATGTCTCAGATAAATAAACGTTTTAAAAGTCCTGTAAAACATGTATTAATAATTTCGATTTTATGATACAATACTCCTGACAATGACTGAAAATGTAATAGCGTAACTTGACAAGTTATTACCTACTCAAGTGTCGTAGGCGCTTAATAAACAATAAGGGACTTTAGCTTTATTTACTTATTTACAGTCGGCCGCCTGCCTGTCACGACCCACCTTGGGTATGCAAGTGGTTTACCCGCCACCTGCGGATAACCCGAAGTGCGTAATGGTACGCACTGGGTTCCTAACTCCATTAGTCGCCTACTACAACCACGGGATGAGATTGGATGGTGAAATTGTTAGCCGGCACCACACAGAATTCTAAAAATACATTGAGGGATATGTACTACGTACTAGAGTAGCTATTATAAGTAAACAAATTAAATGGTCGGGAAGTTGCGACCGCGGGGCACGCCGCTCCTTACTTTTACGTATGTTTCTCAAGTTATTAAAACAATATCGCTCTGCACATGAAGGCATATCCAAGTGATACAACTTAGCGCTCAAACACGTCACGTCGTGGCTAGCGGCTGACAAACATGACATAGACTAAGTGAGAGTGTATGCGCACAAGTCTCGTGAAAAAGGATCTAGTTGAGGCGTCTTCTCTAGTACGTAGTACCTACATTATATATCAATGTAAAAATATTACTTTTTTATTCTCTTTCTCGTACCAAAAGGTACATATCCGTAGTCTACTACCATAACCATGAGATTGTTTGGAACTGGAACGCACGCACACCTTTAACATATAGCTACTTTCGACAGTAATATCGTAGGTAGTAGGAATTAAATAAAACACAAATTAGACACATAGTAACAGGTTTATTTGTCAATCAATTGAGGGATACTTCACAGCAAAATACACATAAATTGTGACTTACAATCTAACACATATTATATTAGATATTGTTCAAATAAATGTCATCAGAAACTAAAACTTCTGACAAATAACTCATAAACATAATTTTATTTTGGTCAATATAAAAACAAGACCATAAAAAATGTTAGGAAAACCATAAACAAATAAAATTATTTAAAAAAAATTATAATCTATATAATCCACGCGTTGTCTTTGAGATCTAGTTTTTTGCCTGGTAAAAAGATGTTTGCAAGTAGTTATTCAGGTACACATTCCCATTCAGAACCACTACTATCTTCAGAATATCAAACCTTGAACTGGAGTCCTATCACCCCATAGAAATGTATTTTAACCTTAAACCATTAATTTTTAATATACTATAAAAAGGAGACACCACGGCAATAACGTGAGTATCTTGTAGTAATATTAAATTTCGATATAAAATAACACAAAAATGCTAGAACTTCATATTTAGCACCCTAGTGGTAGGCGATTGTAACGCTGCAATTTTAAATTGACAAGTAATATATGTAATTCTATTTAATATAGTTAGGGTTCTAACCGTTCAGCAAAATATCATTAAGATTATTTACCCATCTATGCTCCTTACTTTGTGCGTGTAATGTCTAATCAATATTTACTAAAATTAAAACCTATGCTTTTAATATGAATCTAAGCTCTTTTGTGTAAAATTAAGCTACTTTTTCTCATTCTGAGTATTGAAGGTAGGGAAACTAAACACAGTCCTCTTATAAAAAAATAACGGTGTGTGTACTATATGCACGAGTGTTAGAAGTTATAGTTCTTTGGAGTAACTATATATTTCCTTTTTTTATTTCGCATCAAACATTCACGTAAGTAGAAAAAACAATAAAATGATCGAAGAAAGATATTAATAAAATTTAAAAAGTTTGATTCACGCAGGCGAGTAAGCGGAGGCGTAATAAGGCAAAATCTCTTTAGAAAGCAGCGTCACGTGATTGCGGGTGACAGGGAGATGAGGTACAGCTATGGTTCCACCCCACTATGGAATACCCGCCCAAAGCACGACATTGTGTTCTAGAACACTGTATGTGTGGTAGCGTGGCGGTACCACATTATTAAAATTTATAATATAAACTGTAAGATAAGTAAGTAGGTGGTACTTTGTGTTCGTTTTTACAACATGGAGTTAGGTCAAAGGTTCAAAAAGCTGTTAAATACAGCCAATTTAGTATAGACTAAATTAAGTAGGTAACACTCCTTGATGCAATTTTTTATAACAATTTTGAATTTTGTAGAAAACATTATCATTGATATGATGTGAACATATAGTTTATAGGAGTTCAGTTGTTAGGTTTATTTATATTATATGCATGGAAACCAAACATTTCTAATTTTTGTAATAACATCCCTGTTCTAATTTAAAATGATACCAAAAATCTATATCATTAAAATAAACAAATAACCTGCAAGATACAATCGATGAAAACAGAGGTTGGCTGTTGGTATGGTGCATACATTTTTTATCATCAGTTATTACCGACTGCTTACCGACAGATAGCACATTTTTCCTATTTTAAATTCCTGTTTTTTCTGTAACTACGTAATTTATCTATGAAATATCTAATATTTAAGGAAATAAAATTAACTAAATCAACTTATTTGTGCTGAATTGTTTTTTTAAATATGCACCAATAATGTAAAAAAACATGATGGTTAGAAGAGGATAGAATATCTTTTCGACGACAGATGTCTCCAAGTACAATCTGGCAATGAAACAAGAAAATATGTTTTAAAATGAAAGTATTAATATTGAAACACATGAAATGTTATACCATAAACATGTTTAGTCTTGATCCTGAACAAATTTTACATCCAACAACGGCGCACTTCATTGTAAAAGAATTAAAAGATTCAAAATCGATTAAAATCAAACAGAACCGAACACGGTGACTATTCACTTGAAACTAAGTGAAGTGACGTCATGACCCAATTGAATGAGCATGACCTAATCGCCTTGCAACACCTCCGCTTCTTTTTCTTCTCCGTGGTTTGATAAACTCACGTAGCTTAATACAGTAAAACAAAAAATTGTTTATGGAGGTATGCGCATGCAGCTCCCAATATTACACTCATAAACGGGTCAAAAGAATTATAACTTAAAAAATACAGCAATAGTAGGATGGCTGCATTATTATGACGCTTAGAAGCTGACATTTCTAATGCCGTTAAGTTTTATATATTTCCAAACACATTTTTAAGGCCGGCAACATTTTTTTATTTACCATCTATGTGCACTTTTACCTTACGATTCTGAAGCACCAAGCTCAATACATAATTACCACAAAGCGTCAAATAACCACACCTGTGACGTTGGATTCTTATTCGCAATAACTACTTAGCATTATTCGTACCATTCACGTTAACGATTTCACATTTGAAACTACGAAACTTCTATCAAAAATTTCATTCTTTCTTTGGCATATCTAGTACAGAAAACACTTTTTATTCTTCATGTTTTCACGAGACCAGCTGCGAATGAAGCAATTAATTAAAACCAGCACGTGTATAAAATCATTGTAAATAACTTAAAGATATTTTCTCAACTATCACCGTTCTTAAACCTAGTAAAATTCTACATCCTAAATATACGTTATATGGTACCTACATTTATGTTCGCTTGTGAACTGCATCCAACCTGAACCTACTACATATAAACGTATAGTCTGGAGTCCATGTCGAGTTTGCATATATCGCCTATACGCAATGGAAAAGTATCATCCGTACTCGACTTGAGCTTTTGAAGCATAAATATTATTTTAGTATACACAAGAGCCGAGACACTCCAAAAAGATTGCCATTAAAAGAGTCTAGAGAAATGTAATGAAAACAAAGTTATAGGCTCGTTATGTTGCCCCGTTGTCTGGACATAATCATACCCACGGGTGCGGAGGCATGGGGGTGCGGGGGGAAGTAACATGCCTATCTACTGATGCGTTATTTTTGGGTCAAAATAAAATACGGTTTTAAAATTATTGAAGTCGCTTCTTTGACGTACTTTGAGCAAACTATTTTCAGGTGTAGTATATACTTACTAAAAATAATGTTGTATAGCACATTATAATCAAATCAAATTAATTACAGTTAAATATTTTTTCACTTCAGCTACTCGCTTGCTTATGTCCTAGGATCCCGATCGGACGCAGTACAATATGACTTAATTAATTAATTATTAAACCTAACAGAGAGAAAGATACATTCATAATGTCGGCTACAGCGTACACGTATACCATTTTTAACAAAGGGCACAAGAGGTGGGTTTGAAAATACTATTACAACACTAGGTAGATTACGCATTTGGCAGCCAATCAGAAGCAGTAAGCCCGGCCGCATATTGTAATAAAATGTTGATAGAAAAATTCTAACGGAAGGCACTCTACGCAGTCGCGAACTGAGGTGTAAGATCGTCGAAACGAAATGTCTTAGTGTGCGAAAGACAAACACGTGGACATTCTAAGAACAATGTGCGCCCGACATAAATTGTACAACCTTGGCTGTAGAAATACACTAACGCGGCAAGCCGGATTTTTAACAAGCCATCAACACTTACTAAACGCTCCGAAATTCAAGGTACAGATTTTCTTTTCAGGAACGTGTCCGGCACTTCCCCATATTTCCTGAATACACCGTTATGTTCAGAAAATTGCAGTGAAGTGAAGAAATTATAAATGAAATAATGTTACCGTAGGACGTGTCATATGAACGGAATCATCATTTCGGCCCAATGAAGTCCACTTCTGGACACAGGCCTCCCCCAAAGATCACCACAACGACCGATATGGGTCTGTTGTGTGCTCATTGGGGGGTTTTGCCATAATCGCCACGCTTGGCAGACGGGTTGGCGATCGCAGTTGAGTTGTTAATGTACTCGAAGTACGCTGCTGCCCATCCTCCGGCTAATCCCTTAGTCGACTTTTACAACGTGTGATGAACGAATTATTTATGTGGAATTAATTGATTTTTTTTTTATAGTATTGTCTTAGGTTTTCGCGATTATTACATATTATAATAAAACAATTTTAAACGGATTAAATCGCGTGTATTATTGATTTTTGTTTTTCCTGACGTTTCGAACACTTTGCAGGGTTCGTGGTCGCAGGATGACTAAGGTGACAAGCGTCGTTACAGATTTTAAAAGTTATTTTATCTACCGTACAAAACTAATCAAAAATTGTTTCGATGCACGCAGTAATCACTCACAGTGTCTTGATGTTTTTTAGTGTGGTGTGTTGTTTGGGATTTTATTAATTTAATAACCGGATTCCAAACAGGTGGTACCTGCTTGCTTTTTTTAAAATTCAAGTTTTAAGAGAACTTTTTAGTGAACAAGTAGTGAAGAACAATTCGAGAAGTGGAGCATTGTATAATAAAACGAACTGAAGAATGAGGGCGGTATTTTAATTCGTGATTGAATCTCTTGAATACTTACTATGAGCAGAATTTGAATTACTTCTATCATTTATTTCGCCGATCCGTGACCGATAACGAATTTAAAATGCGCAGATCAACGTTAGCCACTTATAATGTATTATTCTCTAAAACAGGTGGCGACGAGGACGCCGCTGGACCGCCGAGTGCGTCATCTACCGAAATTTCAATCTAAATAACTACGATTGTTCGTTTGGAAAATCCTAACTTACTCGCATCAATCGTCCCATTGTCAGCGACAATACAGACGGACACAGCACATATTTCGAAAGCTGATCGTACATCCGATCATAGGCGTAGCAATGGGATGGGAGGCAGATAGGCGTTGCCCTGTCCTGTCTAGAATCTTTGTCCTATCCCAGAATTATATTCAATCACTTATTAAAAATAACCCAATGTAGGTCTGCAGCACTGCTTTCCTTTCAAACTGACCATCCACAAAGGTATATATATGCTATGCCCTTGCATTCGATCAACGCCTTAGACACAGCTACATTTGTGTACATTTCCAGTATAAGCTGGTCTCGCATTTCGGTACAATTAGAGAGTAGCTTCCCAGGAAATATATAGCTTGATATTCAGCCGTGCGTAACACGAATAAGTTTGAGTGATTCCTAATCCTAACGTAAATAATTGTATATTTTTAAATCCTACTTTAAATCCATGTCTGTATAAAAACGAACATAGACTAATCCTAATGTGAATAATTGTATAGTTTAAAATCCTACTTTAAATCTATATGTCTGTATAAAGACGACCATAGACAACTACATTGTTTTTAAATGGCAAAGACCCTACGATAAGTTAGAATATTCATATAAAAGCAAGGATATTAACATACGCTATACACTTACGACATTTAATGTTTGTTCTTATTAAAAAATAAAGGCATTTTCATCTGCCTTAATAATAGTCAACGATTTTTAACTGTCAGTCCAACTTTACAAGACACACCTGTTTAGTCCGTTATAATTTAAATGTTAAGAGCCATTTATGTCTGGATTTGGCCAAAAAGCCGTTTTCTTAATAATTCCATCACAATAGACTTCGTCCTTTTTGGGCAAAATTTTACAATAACTAACATCAGCCTTCGTTATATATAACATAAGTAAAATCTCTAAAAGGTATACCTTTGAATTAAGGCAAAGCCAGATTTTACAATCCAATATTTCAAAAGCAAATAACATTCATTTCGTTCACATTGTTTTACATATGTAAATAAGATTCCCTTAACAGCTAGAAGGATAGTATTTCGTGGACGGCTATAAGAAACGGGTAACCTTAACACTATTCATGTGTGCGTGAGCAGCCGATGTTTACTATCGTTGGAACCACACACATACGCATAGATATAAATACCCATTGTGATCACATCACAAATGGTCATAATAATTTTTTGGGTGCATAGTTCACATGGAAATGACAGGGACTAATAGGCCGCCCAGCGAATGGTGTCATATCAGTCACCGTTCAAATGGTTAGAAATTGCTTGTGCTGATAACCTTCTCGGTGTTACTATTCTACGATAAAATCATAACAAATAATCGGGTGCTTATTTGGTACAACCGCCATTGCGCCATACATACAAATATCGCTCTTGAGCTTATTATTTAAGGTTCAGAATGTGTTTTAAGAATCCATTATGTATTCAAGTTAAAACTATTTATTTTAATGTATACAGTTATACAATCCAACCATATTAAATTAATTCGATTATATTGTATCATAAAATCGTCTATAGACCCGTTTAGGTAAAATTTTAAATATCTTACGAATACTATTTTTATAATGATGATAAAGGTTTGTACGTGAAAATATTGAAAGAATTAATTATCCGAAGAATGGTCCACGAGATAACAGATCTAGAAAAATATGTGACGCAAAGGTCGGATCAACCAATACTATTATAATGATCATAAAAAGATATGTGATAAAAATAGTGTAGGAATTTATTTCCGTACGAATCTGAAGGTAAAGAATAGAGATAGATAAAGAATTGCATAATAGTTTAAGATAGTTATGAAGCTAATATTTTTAGTAAATAGGAATATCGATTTTTACTGTTACTTTTGAGTAGTACTGTAGAGTAGCATAAAGGGTTGACGGGTTTATATTAAACAAAAAAAAAATAGAGCGCGTGCAACTTCTTTGTTTCAGAATACCGACTATATTATGGAAACAATTGCTTGTGCGCGCGCATGCGCCCGCACAGAACTATACACAGATAGTTTCACGCAAATTTGACCTTAAAATTTTACTCTCGTCACACCTAAAAAACTTACACTTCGATCGATTATCAAAAAGAAGGTAAATTCGTGACATTTAGTTTCACTGAAATCAAACATTTCGAGAATAATATCCATATTGCAGTATTAATAATGACTTCAAAGTTAGACCCTGTAAAGATCACAATCGACAATAAATAACTAATATCATTAAAGTTATACAATACATAACAGAAAAAGTTATTTAAATGGATGTTTTAATCAAAATTTGTTGGATGTACGCAATTGATAAAAGCCATTAAAGTAGTTTCTAAAAATCTTGTTATTTAGTGTACATAATATGTTCTAAAATGTGATACTATGACGTGATTTGCCCAAAAGCGGATTAAAAAAAGACTTGACATATGACGTACATGCCATATATTACCTTTATGTACTTCGTGCAAAAGCTTACTCTTCATTCGTAATTAGAAAACAGCTTGTTTTGGTCAAATCTTAAATGTAACAAACGAACTCCGAAAAATCTTATAATAGTTTATTTGTTATTTTGAATATAAACTGAATTGACCGAATACTTATACAGGAAGCGATTTAATCGCCTGCGGCACTCCTATACAGGTTAGTACTGATCTCATTAATAATAAAATAAAAATCAAACTCATACCAATAAAGACACGCGATAATGTAATTAGGATCTATCCAAAACACTTGCAGCTTACATACGCACCCGTTTGATAACGGGATTCGATATGGAAACTTCACTATTTGTCTTTAATAGCTTGCGGGGAATGAGTGCTTGCGGGGAATGAGTGCGAGCGGGAGGCAAATACAAGAACTTGAGACGCTATATAGCAATGAACTGTCACTAAAGTAGGCATTCCCTATAAAATTATGTAAGTAAACGTGTTGTAGAATGTATTTTTGAGCAAATATTTACAGCTTACTACAGGAAGAGGTGATATAATCCTCTGGAAAAAATGCAGGCATATTTTATGAACTTATTGTGAAAACCATACGTTTTCTTGATGACGATATACTTGCATTTAATGACCATATTTAAAATCCTTGCTGCATTTTAACATTATAAATAATGTCTGTATTGGTTTTATATGATAGACAGTGATAATAAACTAAAACTTACGACTAATGCTACTGATTTAAAAACAGCGAATATAATTATTATAAATGTCCAACAGTTTCGAAGGAACCGCAAAATACAAGTTTTTATAATAAACCGGCACAGGGTGCGACATAGGTGTCGCCACAGGGTGCGTCACATTCCCTTTATATTGTTGAGGAGAGTATATATTTCCTACGTTAATTTAAAAAAAAATGATGATCGTATATAAACGTAGTAGTAGTGGTATAGATCCCAGAGGTTCAATATACATCTCCTTCCGGGCCAAATGAAAATTTCTTGGGCAAACCTGTAATCAGTGCAGAAATTCAAGTGGTGGAAGTGGTGGTCCCTCGGTGACGCTTATTGGGTGGAACACAGCATACCACCTGCCAACGCACCATGTATAAATGCCGGTGAAATTAAGCAAGACGTGATACGGTTCCCCAAAGAAAAACATATCATCGTCTTGGTCACTTAAATCCTAGGGAACTGAAACTTGGTAAGTAAGTTTCGTATCAACGTCCACTTTAGCTGAAAGCAGGCCTGGATTCTGCATAACATGGCTGAAAAACGAAAAATAAAAGCTGTACAAAAAGCAGACAAGTGCTGAATGTGGAATAGAAAAAATATATAAGCGCCAAACAGATGGTGAGAATGGAGCGAGAGGCACCATATAGCATATGGTATGCTCAGATTTAAAAATATAATATTATTTTATGTATGATTAATATGATTTAATATAATTAAATATAATTTAATATATAATATAAGTTTTTTACACAAGTCGCTAGGGCCTGCATTAAAAAACTGTTGTTACATTCGAGATCGATCTCAAGTATACTTTTAACAACTCCTTAGAGCCTCCCACTACACAGCTATATTTCCTTTACCATACAAACGAACTTCCCTTCAATATTAATTGACAATAGCTATTTCAAATATTGTTTGATATTTCTAATTTTCTCTCTATATCACTGTGGTTTGCAATGGAACTGTTTGTTTAATAAACGTGCTTATCATATGAATACTCAGCTGAATATTACTCGTTTTGATGGTATAATTTTATTTAAATGATCTTAGCTCTAACTTTATTTGGATGAAGTATTTTTAATTAATAAACCACATCCTTAATACTTCTTATCCGATAATAGATACAAAATTTCTTCCAAATAGGACGTGTAGTGTCGAAAGATAAAAGGAACTTCATTTGTATGTCATAGGGCTTAAGAATAAGATACCGAATGATCGTAGTAGTCACCTCACTAGTACACACATTTTATCATTTGCTAACTGTTATGCACCCTACCCACATACACCGCTTCCTTCTGTTTGTATTTTAAACCTTCAAGAATTGGATAACCAAGTACAATTTATAAGTGGCGATTAAAATGGATATTATATTTCTTATTTTACAAGTGACATACCATGTAAAAAAAGTTCTCAGATAAATAAAAGCTGAAGTACATTCTTCACCATCTGTTTGGCCCGGCGATTATACAAAGCTTCGCTCACAATTCACGGTTTTTTTTACATATTATTTTACTGCTGTTATTATTATCAACAAAGTCAGTTAATATTAAGTCCCGCTTAATTATTTGAGCCGCCCGGTTTCCTACTGAAAACAGGTTCCTCGAATAGTTAAAGCGGGTCTTAATATTGATGGCGTTTCAGTATTCAGCCACCAGGAGATAGCCATTATATTACAAGTTTGCATGTTTGAGACTCCATCACGCTCAAACGGCTGAACGGGATTCTAGTGAAATTTGGCATAGAGCACAATTTTGTCAGATACAGGTTGTGACAACACACCGTAAACTTTTGGGCAGAGATTACACTTGTTATTTTTAAGCACGCAATGTATCGTAAACAACGCGGTCATAACGCCATGTGAATATTGTACTATGATGTGCTATTATTCCGCTACTGCGAGCGATGACCTCATCTGTGAACCGTAGTAGCAATTCAACATCCATTTAGCTTTTCTTTAGATTGTAGTTTTATGTGAACTAAATTGTTCATTGAGTTTTTATTCAAAATAGCTTTAGAATAGACGAAAAATTAATAATATTCAGAATAATATATTAATATTCAGAAATTGAGACTGACGCAAAATTCTATGGTAAGGATTTCAGATTCATGTACTGAATCCATGGTATCTATCAGCTTCGTTACGATGTCACTCACACCAGGTATATGTACGGGATACTATTATTTGACTTATATATTATCGCTATACCATGTTGATAAAATGAAATTACTTACCCGAGGCCACGTTCCTTAAGTCGATGTATGGTAGCGGGTTTGATCCTAGCGCGCCCCTGGCTATTTTTTCCTCGTCCAGTAATGAAGAAGAGATTGGCGCTGCGACGGTTACCGGAATCACGAAGTTTCGAAATATGTGTGTCTATAAATATGTCTAAAGACTCCTTTGCTTCCTTCACGCGCAAGTAATGAAGATCGATCGTCATGCAATCAGGATTGTTCAAAGAGTGATACTGGAAAAATGAGCAAGGCATTGTGTTAATACAGTGTTAACAAATTCACTGCAAAAAATCCATGTTTATATAATATACTAAGTTTAACGAACCACCATATTAATGCCTTAAAACTACTTTAACTCATTGCGTGTCGTAAAACGAGACACAATTAAAAATCTATTGTGTCTACACGGCTGCCGGCAATTGACACGCCGCGAGAAGATAATCGTAATATTGGTGTGTAACTAATAGCAATCAGCATTTCGTTCTTTACAGTGGTCCCCAAACTGGTGCCTGTATCTTGGGACCGGATTTGCGACAGCAAATATGGAGTAGGTGTTATTTACCACTACAGTTAATGCGATATTAGACAATTAATTGCAGACAATAATATAAAAGCTAAACAAACTCTGGAATAAAAAAATACATTATTGTTTTTAAAATATAAATTTTTATCCTGATATTCAATTCAATAATAGGCATAAAGAAGGCCCCTATTATTAAAATCTTGTTTATTGTTGTTGTTGTCCGACTTATGAAGTGTTCCCAATTATAATGTATTAAGAGTATGTAGCCAGAGCCTGTTTTACTATATAGGCTAAATAGGTTGGGGGGCGAGGTCTTGAAGCGGATTAGGCAACATGTAAATTTCTTTCTGGGACGAGCCACAGCATTGAAAGCCAAACCAAAATCTTAAATGGTATAACAAGACATTTCTGTGCTATTTTGACGATATTTTAAAGTATTTTTTCACCAATGACTATTCAATTATTTCTTGGCGTCCGGTACATCATTTCAGCCGAATCAGCCTGTGTCCAGCAGTGGACTTTCCACTGCTGGACACAGGCCACCCTCAAAGATCACCACAACGACCGATATTTATGTGTTGTGTGCTCATTGGGGGGATTTGCCATAATCGCCACGCTTGGCAGGCGGGTTGGCGATCGCAGTTGAGTTGTTAATGTTTTCGAAGGACACTGCTGCCCATCCTCCGTCTAATCCCTTAGTCGGCTTTTACGACACCCACGGGATGAGATGGGTTAGTGCTATTCGTAGCCGGCACCACACGGCGCCCGGTTATATTATACATAAAGGTATTATGTTCTCATATGTTATTATAAATATTGTTTATTGAAATAAAATACAATATCAACTTGGATTCAATAAGAACCGAGTCAAAACTAACTAACCCTACGCTATATTAACAACATCAATTAAGCTGACGAAGGGCAATTTTTTTTAAATCAATCTTTTCATTCCTTTTGTGTCCGCCTCGTACCTAACAGTCAACCAAAGCCTGGGGACCAAGTAACTTACTTCAATTATTAATTTTGAAAAAGGAACTACGCATTCTTTAAAAAGCTCATATTTTGAGTTCACTTGTAACTAAGGTGCCAGCTAATTACTATTCGAAATTCAATTGTATAAAGTTTTTATTATGTTCCGTTATCAGGCCATTATTTAATAGGCCTCAGAGCCTGATATTGGATTTCAGCCACTCCTAGGCTGATATAACCGGAGCGCCACGAAATTATCGTAACCAAGTTCGTAATTAGTTTTTTTTTTAAGTATTGAAATAGCATACAAGTCTAATTCACCATTAAATATTTTGATTCAGCGAACTGTACAGCATTGCAGCTCGTCCCGGGGTAAAACTGGTATATGTCTTTACCCGAAACGGTTTCATGGTTTCAATCTCGTAGCCCTTTAAAGACCTTTTTTTTATTGGTGCCCAGTGAAAATTGTACATGAACTTCCATCGCCCCGGGGAACGGCGAAGGGGTATGCCGACTCCTACCGGCTAAAACCACCGGAGCGGTCATCTTCGGCACCGAAGGGGGGCTGCAGGTCCTCGTAAGATCACACTAGAGGACAGCCCTTTCAAGACGTTTTTTTTTTTTTTTTTTTTTTTTTTTTATTGATGTCCAGTGGAAGGCGAAGGGGTATGCCGGACTCTTACCGGCTAAAACCACTGGAGCGGCCATCTTCGGCACCGAAGGGAGGCTCCAGGTCCTCGTAAGATCACACTAGAGCCGCCCATTGGTGCCACGCCTTTAGGCACATCACGGAGGGGATGACTGTAAAGCGGTCACCCCCTCTAGCGGAGAGAAGGCGACTGTAAAAAGGTCGCCCCCTCAGGCACTTCTCTGGGAGGATTGTAAAGGATCCCCCCAAGCCTCGCTTTGCGCTGTGCTGCGCACACGGCGGCACGTGACCACGTGCGCGCCACCGTCTTCCCGTGGGTCGCTCGGTGTGAGCACGCAGACTCCCCAATCTGCGCACCCGCGACCCCCGAGGCCCCCCACCAATTGACGGCAGGGGGCTCAGGCGTGTTGGACTTGGGAGCCGGGACGGTTGTTGCCCCGGCGCCGTCTCGTCCTTCTCCGTGCGGGATCAGCCCTCTCCCGATCCCGCTCTGCAGTCTCCTTCTACAGCATGACGCTCTCGCAGAAGGAGACCACTGCACTCCAATTTTCACGTTCTGCCAACATAGCCGACACTACTGCCGGCAGAGAGAGATCTTGCCCGATCTGGTCGACCAGGATCCGCCGCTCGGCCGCCCACGCAGGGCACTCCTCGAGCGTGTGCTGTGCGGTATCCTGGTCGCTTCCACAATGGTGGCACTGTGCCGTAACCTCGCGTCCTATTCTGTGCAGGTATGCACCGAAACAACCGTGACCGGTGAACACCTGCGTCAGATGGTAGGTAACGCGCTCGCTCCTTTTGAGCCAGGCTCCGATGAGCGGCAGGATGGCCTCGACGACGCGCTTGGTCGCGAACTGCGACCGTAGGCGATGTCGCCACATCTCGAGTGCGCGTTGTCGAGCCAGCCGCCTCAGTCTATCGAACGCCCCTGAAGGCACGCCTTCCCCACTTTGGCGGAGAGAGCGTGTCTGGTCGTAGACCCACGCATCCATCTCCGCCTGGATGTCGAAAGGCGGAAAGCGTGCCAGGAGAGTTGCCGCCTCGTAGGATACTGTCCTGTATCCCCAGCCCTTTCAAGACCTAGCAGCGCCCCAGGCATATATAGTAAATAAAGCTCCGCCGTTGATTATATATTCTTCAAATGCAACTCTACACTTTCATATTTCACTTTGTAAAAATCAAATAAATGATAGTACTTATGTCACTTACTTGCATCAAGGAAGCTGCAGCCAATGAGTTCGCTTGCTCGTACTTCTGTTTATGAAAGTTTGCAATCTCGGAATAATAGCTGGCGACTTGTGTCATACCACGACGCATATAATCTTGAGCCTTCTGATAGTTCCTGTAATTTGAGCGTAAATCTTATTATAATTATTTTCTTAAAAACCTATGTCTTGCTTTAGGATTTTAGTATTCTTCTGTATCGGTTAGAAAAATGGTGAGCCCTGTCCGTATTAAAAACCGTGCGACCCGCACTGATGATCGTTAAGTTGGTGGGACACCCATTTGTCTAGCTTTTTTACCTTGCCAACTGGGCGCGAATAGGCCAATATTATTTTAATGCTAACGTCGAAAGCAGCTAGCAGCTGTCAGCATTCAGCCGTCGATTGATTATCATACTGCACAACAGACGGTCTCCAAGCTACAAGAGCTGGAGTTGGAAGCTCTCCGTCATCCACCGTACTCACCAGACCTTGCGCCTACAGACTTCTACTTTTTCCAGAATTTGGATATCTTTACTTATGACCATACTCAAAACCAGAACAAAAGCAGTAATGTTTTAGATTAATTGTTATTACTAAAGGAATATTGTTATATACTTAGGGGACTAACAGTTTAATCAGGTTATAACTGTGAGCACTCCGCGTGAGCCAAATGGCACCGTTTAGATTCGCACATCAATGGAACACTGTTTCGGGTAAATGTATAACTGAATATAGAAAAACAAAAAAACTGAAGAAAAGAAGTTAAACAGGCGAAATAAACCTAAATCAATAGGTAAAAACCGTATGATTTACTTACAGATTTCTCCGTGCAAGGTGTTGGTCAGCTTCTTCCCTATAGGCTTCAACGGTGGTCATATCTACTTTATCATGTTCTTTAGATAACAGTGGCCAGTCAGCCTCAGCAAGTTCCTAAAATGTAAAATAAAAACATGATGTTGGGAATTTCAGAGAGAGAAACTCTTTCAGAGATCTTTGTTGATATTAGGTCTAGGATCAACAATATCCCACAGTTGGGGAGGGAATACCCCCCGACCCCGGATCCGCCCTTTTTTCTAATGTAAATTACATAACCGAGGTTTGTAATGTAACATTTTTTGATTGGTTACAAGTTGTTACAACACATTTAGTTCACCTGTGTCATGGGTACAGTTAACAGCATAAATTTCACATACATAAATACTTAGACCCGGAACAACTATCTCTAGGCCATACAAATATTTGTTTCGGGCGGCAATCCAACCCACGACCCATAGTGCAAAAAGCCAATCGCTTAGCCACTGTGCCAACCGTGCCGTCAACGTATTATGATATACCATTAATTATACTGATTGACTAATTATAAACCATTAATGATGGCTGTCAGATAATTATTGATCTTTACTACTTAAGTTCAACTTCTGTCCGTCTGGTGTTCGGATTAAGAATATAGGACCACTCCATCTCCTCCCGTGGATGTCGTAAAAGGCGACTAACGAAAATCTAAACCTGAGGCAGGCAGCAGCAGCGTTCCTTCTTTGGAACAGCAGCCAC
Organism: Diloba caeruleocephala; assembly: GCA_947459985.1. Taxonomy (NCBI): domain Eukaryota; kingdom Metazoa; phylum Arthropoda; class Insecta; order Lepidoptera; family Noctuidae; genus Diloba; species Diloba caeruleocephala. The sequence goes on from OX381615.1 coordinate 18,780,583, forward strand.
ACTGCGATCACCATCCCGCCTGAGAGGCGTGGTGAATACTGGCAAATTCCCCCCAAAATTACGACACAATTGTTGAAATCTATGGGGAAGGCCCTTGTTCAGCAGTTGATGTTTTATGGCTGATATAATGATGATGAGATACTTAACGAAATTTACTTCTTTAGTGTGGAAAAACAACTACACAAGATACCATATTAATGCCGCCAGTTTTCAACTTGAGCTGCCTCTTAACGTAGTTGCGCCAAAAGAGGTAAGAAGAACTATCTGCCAATTGGAGAACAAGAAGGCTCACATTTGATCAAGCAAGCAAGACATTTGTCAGCAAGACATTTGATCTCATAGGCAAGACGGTCCTAAAAGAACTACCCCAGAAGGCAGTAATTTTCCTAACAGCATTATTAAACTGTATGATTAGGGTGGCCCATTTCCCTGCATTGTGAAAAGTCTCACTAATAATCATGATCCTCAAGGTCGGAAAATCAACGCAAGAGCTGTCCTCATACAGACCAATAAGCTTACTTCCAATTACCTCCAAGCTGTTTGAAAAAACATTGCTGCAACAGCTCTCGCAATGCATGAACGAAAGTGCAATAACCTCACATTACCAGTTCGGGTTTAGATCACAACATTCCACCACTGAAAAAATCCATAGTGTGCAGAAACATCAGTGACAGCCTTGAAAGGAAGGAATACTGCTCTTCAGTATTTCTGGATGTGCAACAGGCTTTTGACCGGGTCTGGCACAAGGGTATATTGAGTAAGGTCATGTCATTCTTGCCTCATACATTCTCTAAAATTCTGGAATCTTGCGTACGTGGGACGACCTCCAACGAGGTGGACAGACGATCTGGTGAAGGTCGCTGGGAGTCGTTGGATGAGAGCGGCATGTTCCCGCTCCTTGTGAAAATCTAAGGGGGAGGCCTTTGTTCAGCAGTGGACATCCTGTGGCTGATATGATGACGATATGACCGATAGGATTTCCCAAGTGAAAGAAGGTGACAGCACATCAAGCTTCTATGATATACTAGCTGGAGTACCACAGGGCTCAGTACTCGGTCCAGTCGTATATACCATCTTTACTGCAGATCTACGACAAACAGCAGAAGTCACAATTGCAACCTATGCAGAGGACACAGCACTATTGGCTACCAGCATAAACCTAGTGGAGGCATGAACGAAACTCAATTAATGGAGAATTAAAGCAAATGCTAATAAATCAGTGCAAGTCACGTTTACCCTCAGAAAAGCAACATGCCGCGCTGTTACACTCGGTAGTAGAGATCTTTCACAAAGTGACTTAGTGAAGTACTTGGGATTACACGCCGAATGACGTGGTACAAAATAAATAAGATCGATTCTAAATATAGGGGCCTGTACTGGCACCTAGGTAGAAACTCGAAACTGTCCATTGACAATAAGCTCCTGATTTATAACGCCGTTATCAAAACCAGTGTGTACCTATGGCATACAATTGTAGGGCGCTGCTTGTGCGTCCAACATAAATAAAATCCGCAATTGTTCAGTTTCGTTATTCCTAATGGGAAATTACATACCCGACTCTTATCTACCATCACATCTGCTCATAGTAAGAAGGACTGATTGTATGATAATTAAAAAAAAGTAAAGCCGCCACTTGATCTAGTGGTTACAAGCTCGGCTGCCGCACTTGATGATCTGGAGTCAATGTCCAGGTTACCAAGTTAGGCAGTGTTATTGGGTATTTCTGTTGAAAATTCTTAGTAGCACCAGGATTTCAGCGGAATTGTGCCAATATTTATTAATTTATTTATGATACAATTACAACACCATTACAGTACTTAAATGACTAATACGACGTTATAAGATATGATTATTTAAATTAAATAGTTAATTAGAAATAGAAATATTTATAATATGGTATTTAAATCTTACAAATTGATACCCCTGTCAACGCCCCTTCCTGCCAATTCAATGAATTTGGGCAGACTGAAAAAAGAATATCAATTTCTCCTGAAAGGCTATTAATTAACCGTATGGCGCGTGACATGCGGGCAAACCTGAGGAAGATATAGAAAATATACTTACCACCTATTACATGGGAATTAAAACTGGGATGTTGGTATATACGTGCAGCAGTAGGTAGGCCTCTGCGTAGTTACTTAGAGAAATAAAGGCGTATTGGTATAACAATAGTAGAAATTAATTGTTTGCATTTACATAAATAACTAAACAATTGGGACATAAAATAGAATTATATTACTCGAATCTACTTATTGATAAATCTAGATTGGATCGTTTCAACTGAATTTAATAACGACTACCAACTAAAACCAAAAATTTGAGATCCAAAAACGCGCCATCTCATAGATTGCAAAAGCAACACGACAGCAGAAACGGCTTGGTAATACAAAGTTGTTTATGCTACCGCGCCACGTTCCCAATGTAGGCGCGATGTGTTATCGACGCGCCAACGAATTTGTAATCGTTTCCACATTCGTTTGAAACAAACTCAGGTCATCGGTACACTTCGTGGAGGCCACGCTGCGTCATCCGCTACGGTCTTGACTCGAGACCTTTTCTGCCCCATTGCTGTGGAGATTGTAAAGGATCCCACTGCAGCCTGACTGTGAACTGTGGTGTGCTGCACACACAGCGGCGCGGTCCCACGTGCCCCACCATCTTCTCGGGAGTCGCTTGGTGTGATCATGCAGATTCTCCAATCTGCGCACCCGCAACCTCAATGGTCCCCGTGTTCTAAGTAGACGCCCGGGGCATTGTTATCCCGGCGCGTCGCGTCCTTTTCCGTGCGAGATCGGCCCTTTCCCGATCACGCTCTGCGGACTGCTTCTGAAGCATTGCACTCTCACAAAAGAAGACCAGTACACTCCCAAAGCATAGCTACCTAGGGTGACCTTGATAATCCGTGATTTTTCTATACGTATATATAAGATATACTCATATAATATATAGTATATTCTAGTTTCAATCTAATAGCATTTCTCATAGGTACCTTCTTTGTCTGTTGTAATATCATATCCTTTTGTTGGAGTTCACTCTCAGCAATGAATTTGTTAACGCCATTTTCAGCTTCCAAGACATCAGCTCGCCCAGTTGACATCAGCAGAACCTGAATTCATAAATAATATGATATTAAATCCTTATTTAAAAAAAATATGCAGATAATAACACCCCTAGTATAGTTATAAAAATTATGATTATCACCTCAACAGTACCCTTAAAGTTATTATCATGGGCCATTAGAAGTTCTGAGAGGGTATCTTGAGCAACATCAGGAAACAAGTTATAAAGCTTATCTCGTGACATCTTGGCAGCTAAATCTGTGGGCATGTTGTTGCGCCATTCGGCAACATCTTTCTGGTACATGTCAAGGGCAAGATCCATGTCCATGATCTCTTTGAAATCAGGGACCTCAGGCTCTTTTCCCGCGAGGGATAACTCCGCGTCCTTCATCGCAATTTGTCTGCAAAAAATAATAATATATCTAATTAAATCACATCTCTGAAATCAAAAGATTAATGGCTACCATGCAGACTGATTGATCTGCAAGGTTAAGCTGCGATTACCTTGGATGACCAACCCTTCCCTACATATTCCACTCTGTGCCTTGGAGAGCATGTGAAGCCGTCGGTCCCATTGAAGCAGAAGCCCGGAAAGTTTTAGTTCTAATAAAGGATATCGGTCCAGACCAGTAATTAGGTTGCGGAGAACACATGGCAGTCAATCCATGTAAAAACTTATTAAGGAAAAGCAAAGGATTTTGATAGATTATATCAAAATGTATTGATATTGAGCAATGTCAATATCAATATATTTTGTCCAATGTCAAGCCAAGGTTTGTGTGTAATGCTGTTATTTATCATTTACAACATATCATAGGCGTAGGGGGACAACTAAGTACATACTAGTAAGTACTAGTAATTTAGTTGTTCCTCTACGCCAACTATATACATACAGTTACACAAAGGACAAACGCGAAAAAAAATACTTATTTTGGAACTATACATTGTATGATGACTTTACCAATTTCATTGAGAAGTTAATTAATAATCACAAATATTTAATGCCATTTATTCAAGCGCTTATTTGAATCGCATAGTAATAATCAAAGTAAAATCGTTGTTGCTTGGCAAATGGATTTATGATCCAGTTTCTTCTTGCTACTGCCCATCCCCATCGCCTCCCTCGTCACCTCTTACAAGAGCCTCGGTAATATTGTCTATATAGCCGTAAACGACACGCATATTATATTACTAGCAAGCTGTTACTCACCTTGCGAATTCTTCGTCTTGTTGCACCATGGCTGCAGTTTGCTCTGCATGTTCGTCGAGCTGAAACATCAATGATTCCATCCATACAGCATTGATTACATTTAACGTGGACATCGGAAGGCTAACCCTAGGCTGAATGTGTGTTGGATATTGCATATCTTCTCGCCCGAACATTTTATCTAGCTCTTTTATGAAAGCGGTTCCCAAATTAATAGTAACTATTTTCTCGTCTTCATTCTCGCCAACATTAAAATTGTCATCGTCGTCACTTTCATCAAAATTGCAAGGAGAATAGTTGTTAGTTTCAAAGGCTGATGCATCAGCCGATGTCCCCGGATTGTTAGGTTCTTCTAAGTTATCGCCACTAGTGTCTGGTTCACCACGACGCATTTTTCTTATTTTAAGGCAATGTTTCGAATAATGATTGTCTGATATGACCACATTCTGCTCAATCTGGCGTTTTATTTGAACATTTTCATCAGACATTGTGATGTCACGTTTCTTCTTCTGAGGTAAAGACGTAATACTGCCCACAGTTGCTGGTACTTTATCTTCTTTTGGTGTAGGTTGTCCTACATCTGATGATGTTACATCTGGAATAATATTGTAACTAGCCAGACATACACACTGTTCCGAACTTTCTTCTTCTGCATCAGATAATTCTTCAACATCAACAGTTTTAAACTGGTTATTATTCATTCCATCAAGTACAATTTCCACGGACCAGTTCACGTCGCCGCAGCATTTATCAAAAATGTCCCGTAAATCAGAACGCGCGATATTCTTAAATAGCTTCCTAAATGCAATGAAATGCTTTTCTTCATTAGAACATCGAAAGGCTTCTGTTATTAACCCTTCATTAGTCATGCTACTTTTATCCAGCATTCGTTTTTGAGGGATTTTTTCATGGTTTAAAGATATATGAAATTCGTTTATGTTTCGAGGTGTAGCAGTTATAACTTTGTTTTTGCCAGTATCCTCTTTATCTCCAATTTCCATGCATGTCCCACTAGAAATTGTTTCGACTGTAACGTCTTGGTCCACCATACTGCTCAAAGGTTCGGTTGGAACCACCCATGGTGCCATAAACATTGAAATTTCACTCCAATCTTTACAATGATTAATGGTTGTTTGCATCAATGATTCTGCAGATTCATAATCTGATGTTGGTCCTGGTTTTCTTTGTGGTTTTGCTTTAATAACGACAGACTCACTTTGTGATGTACTAATAGTGCTAGCGAGAATATTTGAAGCTACAGTACAATTGCCATCCAGATTTTCTGAAGCAGCACCTTGATCCTCGCTATCCCAATTTTCCCCGTTCTCCCATGCTCTATCAACCTTTTCAATTTCTTCAAGCCGTTTTTGTGCCTCCAAATACAGTTTATGTTTCACTTGTTCTTCCATTGTTAAGTCATCACATTCATCATTTATAAAAAAGTCTTTTGGTTCAGATTTATTTTCTTCCTCATTTGTTTCTACATGTGGTGTTAAGATTTGTTCACCTTTTGGCAGTTCTGGATTTTCGATTTGTAGTACTTGTTGTGTTTGAATGTTTAAAGTTGGTGTTGGCAATGGCAATAACTGAATGTTACTAACATTATGTGCAATCATAGTAGTAGTACTAGGTTTTTTGTCAATAGGATGTGATACAGGCTGCTCTTCTTTAGAAAATGGAGGCAGTGTACGCCTTACGGGTGGAACCATATCAACAGGATAAGATAACCTGTATGTCTGCCTTAAACTTTCACCAGTTACGTCTTCAATATAGTTTGCTAACATCCTTTTAATGTTCGCTAAGGGCACATTGTGTATATTTCTTCTAAAAAGCTGACTAGCTTTTTTAGCCCATGGTGTTGTTGGCTCCACCACTTGAATAATATAACCATTTTTAACTCCTTCTCTTAAATAGGGTTCCATCTCCCACACCTCAATATTGGTATTGTCTACAATAATAGGGCTCAATCCCTGCCTGGTAGCATCTCTAACTCTGTTTTGATTCCATCGATGTGCTTCTGGCAGTTTAAACTTTTCATATTGATATTGGCCTCTAACCATAAAATAGTCATCTGTGCTCATAATATGCGTCCTGTAATTGAGATAAGTAGCGCCAATAGTCATATCTATTAACTGCTGCGCCAAACAAGATTTCCCACTACCAGGAACGCCCCTCATAAGAATAAGTATCCGGTTTCCTTGGTTGTGGTTTATTATTATATCTCGAATCTGGTCGGTCCAAGAGCTTACTGTTGGTTGGTTTTGCCTTGGGATGCATTTGGGAATAGCACCAGTGTTTGGGGCAGACTGAGCCGCAGCAGCAAATGAAGTAGATGGTTGAATTAGTTCTGTTGATGGCATATTTTCATGTTTTGCAACAGGATTATTTATTACATTACCATCGCTTGTAATATTCATTATTGCATCCACAGATAAATTCACTGAAAATAGAAATAAAAATATAATTTATATTACATATAAAAATGTAATTATGGGGAAATCATATTTTGCATGGAATTTGGTCATGCTCGAACAAAGGATCAATATGTAAAATATGTAAAAATGAAAATAAATGTCCAACTGTGTTTTAGCTGTTACTCTAGATTAAATTAATAGTTTGGGAGTTTTTGTTTCAATTTTTAGGGTACTCATTATCAAAGGTAGATTGATTATGAGAATTTAGAGAATCATGAGAAATATGTACCTCCTTATGAACCACTCTGTGACCCTTTCCTTTGTTTTTAATACGCTTTTATTAGCTTCACTTGTACCTTATTTACCTAAAAATACTAAACAAATCTTGGAAGTTGATTTTAACCTACTTCTAATTGTTGTATCGATTTGAAACTTTGCAAGTATATGTAATCCAGTTGACAATACCATAATTTGATCCATTAAACTGATCTGATGATGAAGCCAGTAAGTGAATAGTGGACCTCTTCAATAGCTACTAGTAAATCCTTAGTTTGGTTCATTTTAATCAATTGATCATTTGGTTTATTTTAATGAGTCCCTTAAATTACACTTGGTGATGCGGGTCTGACAATGAAGCGGGGAGGTGGATACTGAAACTCTTCAATAGCTACCTGTAAACCTCTGAACTTTGTGCTTGTTTGGTTTATTTTTAGGGTCACATACATTGCACTTGGTGATAAGGGTGACTGATAATGGAGCTGGAAGGTGGATAGTGGAATTTTAATTTTTCAATTGAGTAGATTGTAAAATGAACATAATTATATAGAACAGCTAAACATTAAATAAATGAAATTTAAAATCAACTATTGTATTCCATTTATAAGGCAACCTTTCAGACTCATTACTTATGGACAGGTATGGTTGCAATCCAGTTATAAATAGCTGTTGTATCAACAACATGCTAGACTGAGGGGAGAGGTGGTATGGTGCAAGGGGGACTGCTTTATAAACTCTGCCCATCTCCCACCTGCTTATTCCTTATACATTTTAAGTAACTGATATACATTGTGTTATAAAATTATATTATTAAGACTGCAAATTATGAAAATAGTTTAGCTTGCATATTTATATAGTACTAGCTTTTACCCGCGGCTTCGCTCGCATTGTATAAATCTTTCGTAAAAAAAAAACAACAAAAAGTATCCTATGCTACTGCTAATACCTCCAAGAATATGTGTACAAAGTTTTATGATGATTGGTTAAGTAGTTTTCGTGTGAAAGCGTAACAAACAAACTTACATTCACATTTATAATATTAGTAGGGTTTATTTTTGGCACCAAAAGGAAATTCCGATTAAAGAGTTATTTATGACAATAAAGCAAGATAATAATAATCAAGCAAAAATTACTGCTACTATTTATCTTACCTCCAAAACATAATCATGTTATGACAAAAAACAAGCTACACAATTAATTCTGTTGGATAAATACCATTTCACCCATAATCTACTTTCTCCAGGCTCAACAGCCTCTAGAGATAGACTGAATAACTGAACTCTCCACCCTATAAATTATGGATTTTACGAATAGTGCATACAAGTTTGTCATCCTTGTTGCACAAACTAATATCCAGGTCGTAACTACATACGTACAGCATAATACTATGTTTGTATTGACCGATAAGAACTCCGTTCTGAGGTCCCAATATTGACTAACTGCGTCGCGCAAGTAGGTATCACAGTCGCATTTCATAACATTCATTACACTTAATTGTTTCTACTTACAATCACCAGAGCAACTTTCAACAACAGCAGAAATCACATCTTTGCTCATAACATTTCCAAACATGTTCATAAGATTGTCAATAACATCAGAAAAGTTATTTTCTTCGTGCACCAGACACTCCATGGTTGCACCGTTAAATCAAATGAAATGTTTCTGAAACACAACTAGACGCTCTTTTTAGGATAATCTTTTGGCCTATCACACTTTAAAATAACAATGCGCCTGCAACAATTTCGACAAATTTTTGTCGTAGGTACTTTACACAAACAGGGGACTTCGGGGGCAGATCACGATCTCGTTCACGATTTCATGTTTTTTCTTTGTAAGCGATTTCACGTTTCTTTTTGGAATATGATAACGGCCCTGGATTCTAGTCCTTTAGAGCCTGCGATTGGACGAGTGCTGCCACTTGCCCTGGGTTGCCAATACCAATTTATCAAATTCCCCAATAATCCAAGTCGGTTAGGTGCAGTGGAATAAAGTGATAATATATAGGATTAGCAGATGGGGAAGTCTTGAAATAAACCAGCTTGATATTATTTTAATAATATATATTAGGACCACATGACACATTACATTTTCACATAGCACACAGATAGAGAGAGCTTAGTCCGGAAGGACAAAACTACAGATTATACACTTCCTTTAAATCAATCGCTCGGATACATTCCTAACACTACCCCTCGATTGAAACCATTTTATTTCTACATACTATATAAACCAATAGTTGTATGAAACAAATTACTTTTTCTAGCTTTAAATCTTAACATATAACTGTATCTATCTTAAAATAAATGTATATATATACATATATATATTAAGAAACTTTTAACTATAGTGTATGGGTATAATCACCTCAACTCATAAAACTTTATCATTAATCACATTTTGATCAAACAAAATAAACTTTCTACTAAAATAGTTTTGTAACTCTAAATTTACCCTTCATTGACTTTTATTATGAACATGACAAGTACTCTATATTTAAACAATTGTCTAATGAAAAACTATGTCATTTAGACATAGTTTTTCATTGGATAATGCTTTTGTAAATAAGTCTGATAAGTTGTTATCAGTCTTAATATATAATACTTCTAAACTTTCTTGTGAATTAAATCTTTAATAAAATCATCTCCTCTTCCTCTTTTAATCTTCTCCTCCCTCTCAAATCAGCTCCTTTATTGTCCATATACAAAATACACTTCACACTGTATTCACTATTCATCATTTCGGCCGAATGAAGTCCACTGCTGGACACAGGCCTCCCCCAAAGATGTCCACAACGACCGATATGTATGTGTTGTGGGCTCACTGGGGGGTTTTGCCATAATCGCCACGCTTGGCAGGCGGGTTGGCGATCGCAGTTGAGTTGTTAATGTACTCGAAGGACGCTGCTGCCCATCCTCCGGCTAATCCCTTAGTCGACTTTTACGACACCCATGGGAGGAGATGGGGTGGTGGGATTCGGAGCCGGCACTATTAATACAATTAAACTGTTTGAAATCACTATATAATCCGTTTATGTATAGCAAATCACAAGCAGTTGTTGCTGCAGCCACATACTCTACCTCTGCTGTTGACAATGCTACACACTGTTGTTTTCTTGACAACCAGGAAACCACATTTCCATTGTATGGTGTCACTGAACCTGTAACACTTTTCCTATCAATATGACATCCTGCCCAATCTGCATCTGAGTACGTTTCAATAATATCTTTATTACTCTTCTTGTATACTAACCCCATATCTTTAGTTTGTTTTAAATAGCGTAGAATCCTTTTAGCTTGTGTCCATAAACATTTTGTAGGTTAATCTAGGTATTGACTAAGGTAAGAAGTAGCATAAGTTATGTCTGGTCTAGATACAGTTGACACAAACATCAATGACCCAATCAGCTGTCTATATGGTACATCTGCATTACTGCATTACATTGCTCTGCATTGTGTTGTTGTTTTTTCTGTGTAATTTTTAAACTTCCATTTTTCCGTTCTATTTCCATCCCTAAAAATGTCTTTTACACCAAATTCTCTTTTTAATTCATTTATAATATATCGAACTTCCTTTTGAAAACCAGTTAATATGATATTGTCTACATAAATAACGAGCCATACATTTACATTCTTTCTTTTGTAAAGACAAAAATCATTCTGTGATCTCTCAAATCCTTTAGTTTTTATGTAACCATCAAATCTTTTGTTCCAGCACTTTGGGCTTTCTCTCAGTCCATGTCATCCTTTATTTAATTTAAGTACTTCATTCTTCTCAACAATTATGCCTTCAGGTGGCTTTATATAAACATTATTTTCAATTTTTCCATTTAAAAATGCTGTAGGCACATCCAACTGTTTAATTATCCAGTCATTCTGTACAGCTTGTGCTAATGTCATTCTTATAGTAGATATTCTCACTACTGGTGCATATTTATTCCCTAATGTTTAGCCTCGAGCGACTAATCTTGCTGTTTTCAAACCATTTTCTTTTATTTTAAATATCCACCTTGTATCTATTAATTGATTCCCTTGAGGTAATACATTTTCAGTCCATGTTTTTTATAGTTTCATGAGATTTTAATTCATTTTGTATTGCTTGATTCCATCCCTGTTCCATAGCTTCCTTTTAGGTTTGTGATTCATCTTCTATGCCTAATAAACAATATGCTTCATATAACTCATGATCATCAAGTCTCTGAGGTTTCTTAACAATACGTCCACTCCTTGTAGTTATTATAGTCTCTTGTTCTCCACTTTCGAGGGGTCGTGCGGTCTCCGGCCCTTTACAGGGCACCTGTATGGTCAGCTGGACTGTCAGGCGCCCAGCGCTGCAGAACTAAACTTCACGGTCTGCAGCGCAGAGTGGCTATATGGATCACACGAGGATACCGAATAGTGTCCCACGAGGCAGCTACTCCCATGGTGTGTGTTCCGCCTTTCGACATCCTGGCGGAGACGGATGCACGGGTCTAGCTCAGATACGCTCCCTCCGCCAGAGTGGCGAAGGCACGCCTCCAGGGGCTTTTGACAGGCTGAGGTGGCTAGCTTGGCGAAGCGCACTTGGAATGTGGTGACACCGCCTGTGGATGCAGTTTGCGACCAAGCACATCGTCGAGCTGACGAGTCGAGACGATCGCGCGCATCTGTACAGCATAACACAGCGCACAGTAAGGCTTCGGGGGGATCCTTTACAATCTCCCCGGAGAGGGTGACCGCTTTAAAGTCACCCTCTTCAAGATGTGCACATAGATACAGTGTGATCATACGAGAACCTGAAGATGCCGAAGATTATCGCCGTCATCCGGCATGCCCCTACGCCCTTCCCTGGAGCGGAGGAAGTTCATGATGAATTTCCACTGGGACAAATAAAAAAAAAGGAGTAGCTTAAGTTTCGTTTTTTAATAAGTTTAATTTTGATATAAATGTAAAAGCATTTATAAGTTACACAAAATTAATTTACAATTTGTGAAAGAATAAAGAAAAGAATAGAAAGACGTGTGGTGCCAGCGCAGAATACCACCACTAGACCTCATCCTATGGGTGTCGTAAAAGTCGACTAAGGGATTAGCCGGAGGATGGGCAGCAGTGTCCTTCGAGTACATAACAACTCAACTGCGATCGCCAACCCGTCTGCTAAGCGTGGCGATTATGGCAAATCCCCCCAATGAGCACATAACTCACCCATATCGGTCATTGTTGTAATCTTTGGGGGAGGCCTGTGTCCAGCAGTGGCCTTCATTTGGTCGAAATGATGAAAGAAAAGAAATTAAAATGTGAACAGTACTCAAATATGGAGAGTCGTTCGTTATCCATAAGTAACCTAATTTTTATTGATAAAATAATTATGTATTTGGAATTTTTGAAGAAGTGTTCGAAGCTAAACTATCAATATTATTTAACGATGAGATGTCAAAATCCCCACTTTCCTCCGCATAATGCCAATCCCCAATAAATCCCCAATTGACTCGAGATTCCCCGCAGTTGGGGGAATTCCCCACAAATTGGCAACGCTGCACTTGCCAGATGTTTTTATATCTTCTAGCTGTGGGCGATATTTATTTATTTTATTTATTTGTCAGTCTCACTTACATCTATCATTACAGGTTAATACCTAATGCGACAGAGAAGTTTTAAATATTACATTTATCTGTACCTACTTACAATATACATCGGCATTACACAACAATAATTCAGACAAATTAAAAAAACTATACAATCACTTTAAACAATTAATTACTTAAAAACTACAACATAACATTCTATAAGTAGCCTGTGTGAATTCGCTCAGGGAGCAATCAAATAGATCAATATGATCAGCCACCACGTTGAGAGAGCACAAGGCGTGCTGCCGTCAGTGGCGCCTGCTGCAGCAGGTTGGTACGCGCGCTTGGTACCACTAGCAGTTGCGGCCGTCGCCGCCGACCCACGTAATTATCCGGTACGCAAAATTGATTTTCCATTAAAATGTCTGAATTGTTTATTTCACCACGTAGCACTTTGAATAGGTAAGTAGCGAGTGCTACTTCTCGTCTCATTTCTAATTTGTAGTAACCTACCATGCCAAGTATAAATAATGTGGGATATAATAAAGGATAGCCAGGATATACTTTGTATAACTTTAAATATATGAATCTGACGAATTTATTTTGAATACGTTCCATCATGATTTTGTACTTAGTCTCTTTTGGGCCCCATATAGCTGCGTTGCACTCTAGGTGACTTCTTACGAGGGCTTCATACAACTAGGTCTGTGACCTCGAAAACGCGATTTAGCGGGTCTTCTTCCATATGATATTGGTGGTGGCTCGGGTTGCGCGCACGTGTGAATGACAGAACCGAACATTTAGATACATTGAAATAAAGTTTATTCTCCAGGCTCCACTTAACAACTCTATCTATATCTCCCTGCAGTACTTCATGATCATTGATATTTCTTACTACGTGAACTAGCTTCAGGTCATCAGCAAATAGTAGGCAAGTACTCTTCTTAATTACCTCTGGTAAATCATCTATCATTAAGGTGAAAAGAAGAGGTCCCAAATTGCTACCCTGACTGACACCTGATCTCGTATAGTAAGGCTCAGAATGGTGTCCGCAACAGTCTACGTACTGACGTCTGTCGCGTAAGTAACTGGCGAAGAATTTGAGCGTATGCAGGGTGCAACCTCTTCCAGCCAACTTCGAGAGCAAAATATCGTTATCGACGGTGTCGAACGCCTTCTTAAAATCGAAGTATGCGACATCCACTTGTAGCCCTGCATCCACCGCTGGTACTAATCTTGTCATCAGATGCAGCAAGTTTCCTGTTGCCCCACGCCCAGGGCGGAAGCCATGCTGCGCATTTGATAAATAGGCACTTACCTGTCCATATAAGCAGCTATGAATTGCAATTTCGAACACCTTAGCCGGAGCGCAGAGGACAGCCACCAGCCTGTAATCACTAGCTGCCATTCCTATGCGTCCTTTTGGCACTGGAACCACTCGTGTCAGTTTCCAACGGTCAGGAAATGTTGCAGTTGCAATACAGACATTAAATATATGCAACAACGGTTCGACCAATACAAAGCGGCTGTCCCTTAGAATAAAGGGCGGAATGCCGTCTGGTCCCACCGAGCGTTTTGCCGGCAGACGAGTAAGCGCGTGGCGCACCTCCGTCACCTCCAGATAGCTGATGTGCGCCCATGCACCGCTCGGCACCGCCGCGGCGCTCGCTGACACCACGTCCAGTGCCGCCGATTCCGGGTTGTACACCGAATGAAAATATCGCGCAAATTCCTCGGCGCATTCATGATTTGATTGAACTCGTCCATTCTTTGTTAGCTTAAATTGACTCAAGTTGTCTTTTTTCGATCTTACGTAGGTCCAGAAAGCTCTTGGGTCCGTCGCTAGATGGCTCTGTACGCGGTCCCGATGGCAGTCATGAGCCATCTTAGTTTCAGACTTGACTCTCGCCCGACATCTAGCAAACGCCTCATAATCATTACGTAGTTTACTTAATTTGTACTTTTTATGAAGTTGGTGTTTTAGTTTTATATTCCGAATAATATCTGATGTATACCAGATAGGGTAAATATATTAGTAAATGATGAAAGTTTATTCCAACATTGTAAAATATTAAATGTTTTTGACAAGTTTAACATGTCAATACTAGTGGATGAGTACTCAAATAGACATGAGCTTGTTAAGTCTGTTAGACCTGACCAACTGAGGCACCTAACCTACTTAAGTACTTATGATATGCCTGAGTATCGTAATACACATGGTACCAGAATGTGGCAATATTTGTTACCTAAAATTGTAAATGATTTACCCAAAGACCTACAAGAAATGTATTCTACTTGTAATAATACAAAAAATGTAAAATATGTAGTAAAAAAATACTATTCATCTAAATGTTGTCACCTAGCCAGGTAATTTAATTTATACTGTAAAAAATTGATTGTAACAGCGGCTGCGCCACGGGCTGTATAAACCAGCAATTGGATTAATTTCCGTGGTGATAATTATGTATAGATATAGTTTATTAATACCAAATAAATAAAAAAAAAAAAAAAAAAAAATCTAGTGTTTCTCGTTTGTTGTTTTTTGAGAGGTATACAGACGTCAAAAACTTCATTGATTTTATCATAGAAAAAGTCTAAACATAAATCCGGATCTTGTAAACTGTATAGTTCGGTCCAGTCTGTTACAGTTAATAAATTATACATTTGACTGAAGTTGGCTTTGCTAAAGTTCCATTGTTTATCTGTTATCCGTGATTGCGATTGTGATTGGGATTGGAGTGTATCCTCTGCAGCGGGAGTGACGCGGGGTGACGGTAATTGCCGCGCCATGACATCAATGGAGATAGCAAGTGGCGGGTGATACGAGTCCACAGGCTGCAGACCCTCGTCCCCTGCATGCACCGTCACGCCATTGCATCCGCTCAACACCAGGTCTAACTGCCTATCATTGCAGTTTGGTACCTTATTACACTGAACGACCTCACAATAAGCCACAAAATATTGAAAATAATTACAAACATAGGTATTACATGAAAACAAATTAAAATCACCTAATATTACTACATTATTTTTATATTTGATACATATTTTTTCCAATAAGTTGAACATTACCATTATTATCTAAGCCAATAGCCAATGCAACTTGACTAACCTCGACGATTCGATCAAGTTGCATTGGCTGTGGTCACGAATAGCCTACTATGTGCGAATAGACCCATTAATATCTTAAAATCATGTACACGTTACATGTACATTATGTTATCGGGTAGCGATTATAGCCGATTGATCCACGAGACCAGTTAGATTGGTATAGCACAAAAAAGTGTGTGTGTGCAATTCACACATGCCAAATAATATAATTTTACTTATAATTTATACAACTATTGTTCGAATTAACACAGAGGTGTTCAATAATTGACATTAATTAATTAACCAACGAATTTTAATATGCAAATGCACAAAAATGACACACGTGAATACACCACGTTGACTATGACGCATTTTCTGAAGGCTTTCTGAGACGCAAAGCACGTGCTAGAGACATCTCATTATCTCGCAGGCTAAATCCTATTTATGAATATGTTTGTCTCTTTTTGGTGTCCCTTTTTCGTTTCATCGAATTTTCAAATCACAAGAGTGTTAAAGAAGTTTCACTTAACAAATCGGAATTTTTACATATTCGACATAGTTGTTTTTTTTTTAAGAGGATTGGTAGTTTTTATGAGGCCGTTTCTGATGGCGCATTAGGATAAATGCAAAAACCATTGATGTATATATGTTACTATCGTAACTAGATCGGTAGCTGTCACGCAAAGACGTTGCCACTCAACATATGGCCACAGCCATATGTCCAGCCTTATGTCACTTAGTGGCTTGCCTGACGTCAAAGGAGTAACATATAAAACTATTTTCAAAAAATGTATATAAATGTGCGATGAAAGACTGCGGTTGTCGATCGCAAAAACAATAAAGCAAGCAGGATTACGTTTCACACGTAAGTTTACTGTTTTCATTTTGCATATCTCTGTAATTATCATAATAGTTTATTAATATTATTTTACATTCAGTGTTGTCAGTAAAAAAGCGTTCCGGTTATCCCAGATTTATGGGAGTTTTTTCAATTAATAAATTAACTTGTTTGTCACCTCTGTTATAAAAATAATCATTTTGTTATTCATTTTGTAGTGTTCCTAAAGATCCAGAGAGTCGTGAGATATGGGTAAAAATAATTAGATTGCTAAAAAAGGAAACAGACTGGATACCTACAAAGGCAACTGTTATTTGCTCAATAAACGTATAAAGGTAGTTAAATCTGCCTGTATTTTTCATATTCGTTGCCTCTATTTTATGAGAGGTAGCATAGTTCATTAGCAATCATTGTTTTACTTTTTGCTTGTTTAGCTCCTTACTAATCTTGGGTTAATCAAAAGTGACCATCAGATATATTATGAGAAAGAAATATTAACTTCAACTATTCTTAGACCTTGTATGTTTCTACAACTTTGCCAGCACACTAGTGGTTTATTCTATGATTGAAATTATGTATTTTTTAGGTTTTTATATGCATTTTTTCAGGATAACTAGGACTAACAGTCGAACTATTCCACAAGTTTAAAGTCGGTCAGTATCTCTGTAAAGGATATCCGGAAGAGAACCAAAGTGATCGACATATCACACCGAATTAGCAAGCAGAAGAGGCAGTGGGCTGGTCACGTTTGTCGAAGGACCGAAGGAGCTTCTCAATTCATCTGTATTTTTAAAAATCTATATCGGGTATAACACTGCCATATGTGCAGTAATTAAGATGATTATTTTTGGTTTGAAAGAGTCTTCACCCGAGGCGAAGTCATTCAATAAATGTTGGTGAAAATCCGATGAAGATTCCGTTCCGTTCGGAGATAAAAAAGGGAATTCTACAATGGATTACATCAAATCACTCGCGATAGGAGCAATCACTTGTCCATGTATTGTTTATGCCACTTAAAATAGAAAATGGATATACCTAAATAACGTGTCAAAGATTTGATAGCAGCATAAAAATCATTCCTAATAAAATAGAATAAAATGTGATTTTTATTATTATTATTTAGAATGACTAAAATTCATAAATGCGCGATCTCGCTTCTTGTTCGTGCGATCGTCGGTATCGGTCGGGTTTACTTCGGAATAACTCGGTCGGAGTCATTCGGGTAGTTTCGGTAACTGTTTATCGACAATCCAATGCTGTGTGATTATAGTGTTTCGCCCGATAAATAGTTTCTGAAGAGACCAATACATACATAGTTTTAGGTATTGGACGCGATACATAGTTTCAATAACTGTTTACGGTTTGCAACGCACACCGCTAGTGTAGAGTCAGTCAGACCATAGATGAATATACCTTGTCAGAAGTCCGATAGAACATTAGAATTAGGAAAAAAAGCGCGGGAAATTCGTAACGAAAGGGCGCCTTTTTTAAAACAAATTTTCAAATAATTATTATATTCATCAATAAGTTAATTTGCTTTGTTTTCTCACGATGGGGAAGAAAGGGAAAACAAAGAAAAGAAAAAAAGAAGATAGTTCGTCTTCTGCTCTACCATTGTTGTCCTCTGAAGACGATGGTGGAGCCTCGAGCTCTTCAGAGGATTCTGAAGAAATTGAAAAGGATAAGTATCGGGAATTCAGGATTCCTGACTACATTAGGTCATATCCTGAAAACGGAGGCAATTTTGAATATGTCGTATTTTTTGAAAGTATCGATTCTGTTCCAATCGGTGATAGAGACATGATGTCCCTTTCAACCAGCATAAAGAAATACAATAAAGGCGTAAAACAATTATTACGCATGAATCGTTACAAAATTGGTGTTATTTTCGAACGTCCTGGTTTAGCCAATGCAGCGTTAATGAATCGCAAATTTCTGGATAGTCATAAAATGAAAGCCAGTATTCCTGCAGCCGCTACGGAGAATACAGGTGTTATCATGCATGTTCCCATTGACCTTAGCAACGAACACATCTACAACGCAATAACTAGTACAAAGAATATTATTTCTATTAGAAGATTTATGCGTCGTATTATTTCAGAGGGAGGGGGTGTGTCCTTTCAGCCTACGAAGATGGTGTCCATCACATTCTCGTGTGCAGCGATACCCGATAGTGTCGACCTGAACAGCTGGCGGTTCGAAGTGCGTCCGTACATTCCGCCGGTAAAACAATGCCTGAAGTGTCTAAGGTATGGTCATATAGCTAAATTCTGTAAGAACTCCCAAAGATGTTCCATATGTACAAAAGACCATAATTATAAAGAATGCCAAATACCATCATCTGAGGCAACATGCTGTCATTGTCAAAGCAAACATGTAGCTATTTCGTCACAGTGCCCAGTCAAACAACAAAAAGTGGAAGAAAACAAAAACAAAATTAATAAAAAATCTTATGCAGCTTTATTCAATGAAAAGTCATTTCCATCTCTTTCAAAGTCCAGTCCTGCTAAACAATTACAATCACTAATTGAAACAGAACCAATTTTAAATATTTTAATACAGACAATAGTAACATTAATTTCTCAAAATAAAAACAATGAAAAGAGTATTTGCACTCAAAGCATAAAAGATGTTCTAATATCAAAAATTCAGAATAATATAAATAAAACTTAATTTTATGGATCAGCTAAATATAGTACAGTGGAATGCCCAGAGTATCAATAGTAACAAGCATGCCTTTTCGTATTTTTTACATGAGTATAACATACATGTAGCTTTATTGTGTGAGACTTGGCTCAAGCCTCACATGAGATTTAGTATTAAAGGATATAATATAGTACGATTAGACTCAGGTAATACACACAATGGAGTAGCTATTTTAATACATAACAGTTTAGAATTTAGTAAAATAGATACTTCATATGATGATTCCATACAAAATATAGCGATTCGTTTAAAATATGGCAATAATAAAGAAATTTCATTAGTCAGTTTTTATAGTCCCGGAAACGCTCCATTTACTAAGTATAAGTTTGATAACTTAATACGCAGTATCCCCGGTCCTCTCTTGGTGGGTGGAGATTTCAATGCACATCATTCGGCTTGGGGATGTAACAGTGTGAACATTCGCGGCCAAGAGCTGCTTGAAATCATTAATGAACATAATTTAGTTTTATTAAATGATGGAGAAATGACTACTGTAGGCTCTGATAGGTGGCAAAGAAATGCACTTGATTTAACTGTAGCATCAACTTCAATATCAATGTCTTGTGACTGGTCTGTCCATGATGATCCTTTAGGTAGTTACCATTTGCCTATAATTACAAGGGTACTTATTAATAACAATTATAATATCCTACATGTTACAGAAACTTCAAATTTACCAAAACATTTTAATTTTAACTTTGTTGATTGGGAAAAATATAAGAAGAGAGTTGATAGTTTGATAGTGGATTTTAAAATTAATCAAGATAACCCACTACAGTCATATAATGACTTGATAAAGTTGTTAAATTTAGCTATCATTAAATCATTACCATCAACTTTAAAACCTGCTACATCTTTTGATACAACTTTAGTAAATAATAATCGTAAAAAACACATCCCATTACCATGGTGGAATTTGAATTGTACTAAAGCAGTAGAAGACTCTAGAAATGCCTATAAAGAATTCAAGTACAATCTCACATTAGAAAAATATATTAAGTTTAAAAAATTACAAGCTCTTAAAAAGTTAGTGTTAAAAAAAGAAAGATATTTAAGCTGGATTTCTCTATGTGAGTCATTTAATAGAACTACTCCATTATCTAGAATTTGGCAAATTTCAAAAAGATTTAATAAAACATTTACTCCGCCAAGTAATAATATTTCTCCTTGGGTATTTGATTTTCTTAAAAAATATACTCCTGATACAGTTGAGGAGCCATTTCAATCAATTCCACATGAAGTAAAAGCTTCAGGACATTATGAATATCTAATTTATCCATTTTCTCTTCAGGAATTAAAATCTGCAATATCATCTAGACGTGATTCAGCTTTTGGCCTTGATGGAATACCTTATAAAATGTTGAAAAATGTATCAATTAAGGCACTTTCTGACATACTAAGACTTTTTAATTTACTCTGGCAGGAAATGATCATCCCTAATGAATGGAAAACAGATTGTCTCATCCCAGTACTTAAACCTAATAAAGTAAGACACAAAGCAGAATCATATAGGCCAGTAGCGTTAACATCATGCATGGGGAAAACCTTTGAACAATTAATTAAACAAAGGCTAGAATTTTATATAGAAAGTAATAGTCTATTACCATCTAATCAATTTGGGTTTCGACGTGGTTGCTCCACTCGGGATAGCATTTCTCATTTGCAATTAGATATATACAATTCTAATAAAATGGACAATCTTTTTGTTGGGGTCTTCTTTGATATAGTGGGTGCATTCAACAACATCAATTTGCACATATTGTGTGGTGAACTTCGTGCCCTTGGTATTCCTGAAAAAATCATAATATGGATTTTTAACTTTTTACATGGTAGAGAAATGTATGTCAAAGTGAATAAACGTTTAATAGGGCCTCGTTTTTCATACAAAGGGGTATGTCAAGGCGGCATCCTCAGTCCTTTGATTTATCTTCTTTATTTACATAGACTAAATATTGTACTTGGTCTTGACGTGGCAAATTTGCAGTTTGCAGATGATCTAGTTATCTACACTTCAGGTTCAGAGATAAGTTCTGTTGAAAGTATTTTAAACACAGCTCTAATTCGGCTAAAGAACTATTTTCATTATCTAAACTTGGATATTAGTTTAGAAAAATCTAAAGTTATAGTGTTTGGAGAGAGTGAAACAGACCTACATATTTTTTACAATAATACTGTTCTTCCAATAGTGAATGAAGTGAAGTTTCTGGGTATAATTTTTACAAGCAACCTTTCATGGACTAAGTATGTTGATTATCTGTTAGGTAGAGCTAATAAAGCATTTAATTTTGTAAAGTCACTGTCAATTACAGCTGATCCTAAAATTTTGCTTATGCTATATAAATCTTTAGTCCGTAGTCATTTTGAATACGGATTTTTATGCTTTGGGTCTGATCAGAGATTGGTTCACAAATTGGAGATTCTTCAAAACCACAATCTTAGATGTGTAACTGGTGCAATGAAGACAACTCCAATTAATTCACTTCAAATTGAGTGTAACACTCCTCCTATGAATATAAGATTTCAGTTTTTAAAATCTAAATACATTCTCAAGCTTTTATCCTTTGAAAATCATCCTTTATTAAAGAAAATATTATTTTACCATAAAGTATACAATCCCTCTAATTCCGTAAATGTCCCCTATATATTTCATGACTTTTCTAATTTAATCAGTATTGATGCTCAATATCAAATTGAGAAATGTAAAGGCAGATGGCCATGTTACACTGGTAATTATATCAGCAAATTCTGGCCCATGGACATTTCCATTAACCGTGACTTAAGGAGTAAAGAAGATGTCTATCAGTTAATTGCAGAGTTCCCTGGGTACAGGCAGATATTTACTGATGGATCCAAAAACAATACAAATGTTTCGATGGCCATATATCTACCTCATCTTACTGTTGGACATGGAGTTCGATTACCTGGAGCCATAACTATATTTACAGCAGAATCTCTAGCCATTTTATCAGCTCTACAGTATATACATGAAAAGAACCTTGGGCACACAACTTGGTTAATAGCGACTGACTGCATGAGTGCTCTCATGGCCTTACAAAACCCGAAACTGGACGCCAATACCGGATATATTTTATATGAGATTCGTACATTATACGCTGATC
This sequence comes from Diloba caeruleocephala, assembly GCA_947459985.1. Taxonomy (NCBI): domain Eukaryota; kingdom Metazoa; phylum Arthropoda; class Insecta; order Lepidoptera; family Noctuidae; genus Diloba; species Diloba caeruleocephala. The sequence goes on from OX381615.1 coordinate 18,802,834, forward strand.
TTTGTTCTAGAGGATTTACGATAAGTTTAATTTGGACACCCTCCCACATAGGAGTAGCAGGAAACGAAAACGCAGATTAACTTGCAAAAGTTATTGTTGACATTGACATCCCAAATACGAGAAATGTTGCCATACCAAGCTCCGACCTGCTTACCAAATTACATGAACAATACACCTGTATTTGGCAAGAGAACTGGCAAGAAACACTAAGAACTAAAGGAAATTGGTATGCGAAAATAAAAAGAAACCATTGGTTCTGCGCCCTGGTTCACCAGATCCGTTCTTCCTAAGAGCAAGAAATTTTATACTACTTTAAATCGTCTTAGATTTGGACATGGAAGATTCAATGTACATTTAGCCAGAATGAAAATTATTACATCGCCTGTTTGTATCCAGTGTGACTTAAGAAGTGATCAGACCCTAGATCATATAATTTTTGAATGCCCTGCATTTGACTTACAAAGAATTCCTTTAATTGATAAATTATTGGAAATATATGAAACGCCAGCAAACATCCCGCGCGACACTCAAGGTTTGCTGAAAAATTACAGTACATATAAAGCACTGTATAAATTTATTGACAGCACTGGATGGACAATTTGACCCTTCGGGGTGACATGATAGAAGGATATGACCCGGATATGACCTTACTTAACAAACTGATTATGACGAATATACGGATATGACACCATAATTAGACGTGGCTCTGACCTAAAATAAATTTAAAACAAGAAATAAACGAATGACGTGGCTCCGGCCTTATTTACTTTTGGACAACAAGGATGAAACTGAAGACGAGGCTACGGCCTTACTTACTTTTGGACAAGAAGGATGTAACTGAAGACGAGGCTTTGTCCTTACTTTTAGACATGAAAGATAATAAGTACTGAAGACGAGGCGGTATGGTCCAAGACCTTAGCCTGCCCGAGTAGGGCGAAGAGAAAAAAAAAAAAAAAAAAAACTAGAATTAGAAATTAGAATATCAGTGCAATTTTCGTTTTTGTAAGTTGAAAATCACTGGAATAATAAATAATATAGATTACTTACTTAAAACTAAAATCAGTAATATAAGTAGTGATTCCTCCCTGGTGTATTATTTGTTCTGTGAGTGATTATTTGTGATGTATTCACTAATAATATGGTCGTGAACGTGAAGCTTGGCGGCTTGGAGCCATTAATTACTGCTTAAAGTGGCATAAAAGACTTGTCTCTTTCTGTTTTCTGTTCTCTGATTTGGTTGTTCATTAACGTGCTAGGAAAATGGAATAATCCATTAGTCTATTACTTTTCAGAAACTGCGTTCAAAAATGGGTGACAATTTTCAAAACAAAACTATGGCTCCTGTGATGATGGATTATGATTTCAAAGTGAAGACTCAAAACGAACGGTCTAAAGTGGAGGATTTGTTTGACTTTGAGGGTTGTAAAGTTGGTCGCGGAACCTACGGTCATGTGTACAAGGCTAGACGTAAGGATGGCTCTGATACCAAGGATTATGCTTTAAAACAAATCGAAGGTACTGGGCTTTCCATGTCTGCCTGCAGAGAGATTGCGGTAAGTTTATAATTCGGCTAGCTCGTCATTACGAGGAATCTGTTAATCTATATATAAAAAAATTCTTGTAATTCGTTTTCTTGAAATTCGTGATTATGTGTGTGTGTTGAGCCGCAGGAAATGAAATGGAGCTGCAAGTTAGTTTGTGAACAACCAGTAAGATGAATATGTAGCCATTTGCACTCAGCAGTAGATGTGGACGTTATTTAACATCATCACTTATAATAATGGCTATGGGCCTGTAATATGTACAAATAGTTAGTTTCAAGTAAAACATTAAAACTGACTTTTGTTACTAGTTACATTACAAAGCAAAGACTGAATTAAAAGAGATAATAAAGTAAGAGTTATGCTTGTGAGTGCATGTTGTTTCTTTCGTGCTCACATGTGTTCATCATCATCATCATCATCACCGTCGTATCGGCTATTTATACGTCCACTGCTGAACAAAGGCCTCCCCCATAGATTTCCACAATTGTATCATCATTTTAGGGGGAATTTGCCAATACTCACCATGCTTGGCAGGTTGGTTGGTGACCGCAGTATGGTTACCCTTTCACAGAAGGGACGCTGCCATCTATCTGGTTTAGATTCCCTTAGTCGCCTTTTACGACATCCACGGGATGAGATGGAGTGGTGCTATATTCTTAATCTGGACACCACATGCATATGTTCACATTCACCAAAACTATTGAGTGAGCGGGTCCCACGATTAACCCAAAACTTCTATTTTCTGAGTTAATTTTTTTTTTTATATTAAGTTAATCATTTTTTATGTTGTTGATGTATCTCGTTCTTCCTTCCAGTTGCTTCGAGAATTGAAACATCCGAATGTCATAAACCTAATTAGAGTGTTCCTCTCTCACACCGATCGTAAAGTTTGGCTGCTGTTTGACTATGCAGAACATGATCTATGGCACATTATAAAGTTTCACAGAGCTGCAAAAGCCAACAAGAAGTCTGTGATGGTGCCAAAAGGCATGGTGAAAAGTCTCCTCTATCAGATTTTGGATGGAATACATTATTTACATTCTAATTGGGTTTTGCATAGAGATCTGGTAAGAAATTAAAATTTAAGTCTTTGAAAATGATGTTTAAACTAAAAATTGTCAGATAAAATCAGAGATATAAAAATGGGAGATAGGAAATCCAAATAGATAACCAAGTAAAAAAGTATTTAACAGCTTTTCAATTCTATTTTATGCATTATACTATCTATCTTATCAATCATCAAATCAGCCAAACCACTGCTGAATAAAGGTATCCCCCATAGATTTCCACAATAGTTTTGTTATTTTGAGGGGCATTCACTGCTTAACAGAAGCCTCCCATATAGATTTCCACAATAACCAGTGGCATGGCACCTGCATCCAACAACTCCCAGTGACCTTCATCAGGTTGTCCATCCATCTCGTTGGAGGCCATCCCATGCTACATTTTTCAGTGTGCATTCTCCACTTGAAAACCCTCTTACCATAATGGCCATCATTTGGTTGGCGGGTCGTGGGTTTGATTCCCGCATGGAACAATTATTTGTACGATCTGCAGGTAGTTGTTCCGGTTCTGGGTGTATTGTGTGTGGAATTTGTGTTTGTAAACGCACGACACAGGAGAAATCCAAGTGTAGGGCAAAGTTTTTATAAAAAAAATAAAAGAAAACTGTTCTACAAGCAATGTGTTCCGCCCATTGTCACATCAGCTAACAAATCCTTTTTAAGTTAATTATTGTTGTATTATCTGTTTATGACTCTGTAAAAGCTGCTTAAAGGACCTGAATAGTCAACAGTTTATAGCCAGATTTAGCCTCTAAATAATCAATTTTCATTTAAAATCCTCTTCTGATGAGATTAAATTCAGATTTGTCTATTATTTCAAATATTATTTAGTTCTTTGAACATTCATCTAATAATATTGGAAAATGCCTTATATATATTATTTGCTTTATTGCATTTTAGTAAAATAAATATTAATAAAGTGTATTAAAAAAATAAAATATATAGGTGTTTTCCAGAAACCTGCCAACATTCTGGTGATGGGCGAAGGGCCAGAGAGAGGCAGAGTAAAAATAGCTGACATGGGTTTTGCTAGGCTGTTCAATGCTCCATTGAAGCCACTGGCTGACTTGGATCCAGTTGTGGTCACATTTTGGTACAGGGCTCCAGAACTGTTGCTTGGTGCAAGACATTACACAAAGGCAATAGGTAAATAGTTGAATTTTTCTATTGTTCTGAATTATAGATATTAACGATACATTGGAGATATTAATAATGTGCTACGACACTGAAAACCCAATGTATTCAGGATAAAAGCATAAGAAGAAAACTGCCATTGTTTCAATGTGATGTATAGAAGTGTCTATTGGACTTAATTCCTTAATTCATTATTGAATAGTATTGATTAAATGCTACATTACTGCTGCTAAGAAGAAGAGAATGAAGTCATGTGGCTAACCATTATGAGTGCTTAAATATATTTTATAACCTATCCTACAATAACCTTATTTCTTCCAATTCTTTTCAACGATCATAAATATATATTTTTATCTTTCATAGATATTTGGGCAATTGGCTGCATATTTGCAGAGTTATTGACATCCGAGCCTATATTCCATTGCCGCCAAGAAGACATTAAGACCAGCAACCCTTACCATCATGATCAGTTGGATAGGATATTCAATGTCATGGGCTTCCCACAGGAGAAAGACTGGGAAGACATCAGGAAAATGCCTGAACATGCGACTTTAGTCAAAGACTTTAAGAGATCAAAGTAAGTTAAAAGGGTAAAATAATTTGTATGCATTACGAAAAGGATTTAAAACATTAAAAAAATCATCCATGTAATTATCATTAGCTGTATGGTGCGGGCTACGAATAGCACCAAACCATCTCATCCCGTGGGTGTCGTAAAAGGCGATTCACTATAGGGTGGGCAGCTGCGTCCTTCAAGTACATTTACTAAACTGCGATCGCCAACCCACCTGCCAAGCATGGCGATTATTGAAAAGCCCCCAAATGAGTCCTCAGCACACCCAGACCGGTCATTGTGGCGATCTTTGGGGGAGGCGTGTATCCAGCAGTGGAATTTATTCAGCTGCAATGATGATGATGATTCATGTAATTGCCAAAAGTAGAAGAAAGGAGTGATTGGTTGAAATCCTTTACAAATAGGTTAAGGGTCAAAGCGCAATACTTATCGGCGATCTGCGAATTGATTGCTTTTTGGATGCTCAATGCTGAGATTGAACTTTTATATCCATTCCTATAGCGCAATTTAGTCGTAAGTTTCGGAAGCCTGGTGCAGCAACTGCGTGTTGAATTTTGTTAGAGAGCGAGACACAAGCGTCACGACTAGCGATCTACGTTCAAATAAATAGCGTGAGCGCGTGGTGCCATACTCATACTCGACGCAGTATCGAAAGAGTCGCTAGGACGTTCGATTATATTACCAAGCTCATACGCTGCAAGTCGCCAAAATGCGATACAGCATTGATGCAGCTACAAAACGCTGATTGCCGATGCTAAAAGTAGTGTGTGTGCTTTGACCATAAGACGGTGCGTGCGGACGTGCAGTCGTTAAGTGCAAGGGTTTCGAGTGTAAAATACACTATTATATGTGTATTTTTATTATGGTATCCATTTTATCTATTTTAAAGAAGAGAAGTTTACTAGTTGGCTAAACTTTATGTAGGATTTAGGATGATAGCATGAAATTAACTTTTTACAATTAAATACTGTACCTGGCACAAGAATAAGAATTCACAGTGGGATCACGACAAAGTAGATTGAATGTTTATGGGCTAGATTGATATGTGATGGGCAGTAGTGTCCTTTCTGTAGAAAAGTAGCCATACTGCACCCACCAAACTGCCTGCCAAGCATGGTGAATACTGCTAAAGTCCCACCAAACTGATGACACAATTGTGGAAATCTATAGCGGAGGCCTTTGTTCAGCAGTGGACATCCTTTGGTTAATATTATGATAGGTGGTCTTACATTAAATTGTGAAAGTGAAGTGTGCTGAATGGATTCTAAAATTTGACCTAGAGGCAGATTATATCATGGTATTCTATATCAAACCTATCAAACCTTTCAAGGGAACTTGATAATACAATAAGTGGTGTTGTTTGTGCTATTGTTCTATTGAACAAACAATACCACTTATTGTACTCAAGTTCCCTTAAAGGTTTGAATTAATTCCCTTGTGGACAAGGCTGTGGATACAATAGTTATACATAATTATGCAACATTATAAGCTATTTATAATCTCTTTTTCAGTTACCAGAACTGTTCTTTAAGTAAGTACATGGACAGGCATAAAATCAAACCCGACAGCAAGGCCTTCAGTTTACTGCAGAGACTGCTACTAATGGACCCTAACCGGAGAATCACTTCAGAACAAGCTATGCAAGACCCATACTTTGCTGAAGATCCACTTCCTACTCAGGTAAGTAGCACACTGCACCCCGGGTAAACCTCGGCACGCATATGTTCAAGTGCCGCCGAGTGCGCACAGAGAGGCTTCGGGGGTTCTTTTAGAGGCTAGAGACATTTTTACATTCACCCTTCCAAGATTATTATATTATATTATATCTGCCAGTGGGTGCTTAGGGTTAAAAAAAAGCGCAACGAAAGTCCAATTCCAATTTTAGTTTATGACTCCATCGTCCGTAATTCCACCAATGTCAATGTTGGATTAGACAAAAATATATTCTAAAGAAAACCCAAAATATTAAATAGCTCTTGATAGCGAACCGAAACTTATCGGGTTGTGGAATAATAGAAAAACAGTAGGGCATAACAGTTCATTTTATAATGTCAAATCTAATCACAATTATAGGGATCTTCCAAAGAAACTCCTGGTTGTAAAGTAACTATTTGTATATTTCCGGGAACTTGAGGTTACACATTGTACAGATTATGGCCGCTCAGCTTCCATGACTACTTATATGAGAGCCATCAATTTTAGATACAGTTTTAAAGTTAATTTTGTTATTGATATGACATATTTTTATGTTTTATACACTCATTTACAATGTCAGTATGATAAATGATGCTTACTTCCTCTTTATGATTATACAATATTATTTTATAAATACTTAAGGTTTTTATAGATAGAACTTAATATATGATCTAAATACAAGGTTTTCAGTCGGGTCTTGTAAGTTATGCTGAAATGACATATTCACTATTGATTTTAACAAAATACCTAGTTACCCGCTTTCTTGATCTTTACATATTACTAATTTATTAACATAATTCAAACTTTTCACTGATTAAACACTATAAAGCAAATATTCGAAATACGACCTAACTAAAACAAACTATGATTCATTTAATATTAATAATAAACAACAATTATAGACAATGTCCTTATTAATTTTGCCACTGACATGATTCTAGTTCGATCACTGTATATACATTCAGTCAAAAAAGTATCGGGAATGGATGATTTGTTTATGGTTCCAATTTGAAGTTTTTGTTTTTATTGTTGTTGTTAGATTGGCACAACTGTTTTCCATTTTGGCGCGGAGTTTGAGTTGCATCTGTTATTTATATTAAATACAGTGCTGTTTTTAGTGATATCATATCTAGTGTGTATAGCGAATTTCATTATAGACAAAAACACCGAACAAAGAGTTTGTGGCGACACCTACATCGCCAGCAATACAAATACAACTTACAACGACATCTACTCGACTATTAATTGCAACTCTCCGATGACGGTAAAGAATCCTGAATCACGCTATTAGAGTATTCGCGCAACGCAGCATATACAGTCGTCCAACATCAATCCTTGGGCTTCGGCCCGCCAGGCATACCATCCGCCTGGCTGGAGGATCCTCCCTTTTCTATGGAGGAACACCACACCTTGTTCCCCATAAGTTTGTCTTAAATTTTGCATCGCCAATGGAATTTCGTGTTCGGAGTCACTGAAAATGTTACAGAAGGCTTACGGTGAATCGACTTTATCAAAAACACGTGCTTATGAGTGGTACAAAGCGTTCAAAAGCGGTCGAGATGTGATGAAAGATTTGCCTCGCTCTGGTAGGCCATCAACGTCTGCAACTGAAGTTAACATCGCAAAAGTGAAGGAAATAGTGACTGAAAATCCTCATTCAACTTTGAGAGATAGCCGCCGAACTTTCTGTATCTCACGAGTCGATTCGTACCATTTTAACTAATCATTTGGGTATGAAACATGTTACCGCTCGGCTAGTCCCAAAAGACCTGAATATTCTTCAAAAACTCAATCGCACGAGAGTCGCTGAGAACATGCTAGAACGAGTCAATTCCGACCCAACATTCATGAAACGCATTGTTACTGGTGACGAGACGTGGGTTACGAGTTTGACATGCAAACTAGTCAACAAGCTTCGGAGTGGCGCCTTCCAACTGAACCGAAACCGAAAAAACCACGCCAAAGTCGATCAAAAGTCAAAGTCATGTTGACTGTTTTCTTTGACTATCGCGGTGTTGTGCACTCGGAATTCTTGCCGGAAGGTCAAACGGTAAATAAAGAATATTATTTAACCGTTATGCGGCATTTAAGAGAGCAAATTCGAAGAAAAAGGCCAGATTTGTGGAAAGAAAATTCTTGGATTTTGCACCACGATAATGCGCCTTCACACACGGCCATCATTGTGAACGAATTTTTGACCAAACACTCAACAAATACCATCGAGCAACCACCATATTCACCAGATATGGCTGCAGCCGATTTCTTTATTTTTCCTTAACTCAAATTACCACTTCGTGGCACTCGTTTTCAATCGGTAGAAGACATAAAAGAGAATTCGCGGTGAGAACTGAACTCAATTCCGGAAACAGCGTTTAAAAAATGTTTTGATGATTGGATTATTCGTTGGCGTAAGTGTATCGTTTCTGAAGGAGCTTACTTTGAAGGTGATAAAATAAATTTGGATGAATAACAAACATTTTGTGTATTATTGATCTTTTCCCATTACTTTCTTGACAGAGTAGTACATGATATTTTGGTGTATATATATAAGGATGGTAATCTATGTTTATCTCCTTAAATAAATCCCGAAGTGACTCACGAGAACCCAGATTATAAATAGATTGGACTGCTCTTTTCTGTAATATAAAAAAATATTCTAGATCAGCAGCCGATCCCCACAATTAAATACCATAGGACATAATACTGTGGAAGTAAGCAAAATATACCATTCTAGCTGTGGCCACATCTGTCACCTGTCTAATTTTCCTAACAGCATATGCAACCGAGCTAAGTTTTCCAGATAGTGCTTTAATATGGGGCCCCCATTGTAATTTGGAGTCTACTGTAATGCCCAACATACAGTTGATGTTCAAGTTCTCTACCTTCAAGTTTTACTTGTGTTCTTATATAGGTCACATTTGTCGTTGAAAACTTTATACATTTGGTTTTTTTTTGCGTTTAGGAGAAGATTATTGGCCGGAAACCAATCAGATATCTTATGAAGTATATCATTGGGTTCTATAAGATACCTATCAATTCTATTTACTTTAAATATAAGTGACGTGTCATCAGCAAACAAGACTATGTTTGACATTGTATCGTTTATCATATATGGCAGATCATTAATATAGACCAGAAAATAAAACAAATACGCCCAAAGCATTATGCGCATGGCCAGGCCCATAATGCAGTTTTAATGAGAGTAGATCCAGCATCCTCTGAAGATCGCCCCCTTATGAATCCGAACTGTATCTCATGTAATGTTTTATTCTTGTTAAAATGTTCCAACAAATGATTTAATATAATTTTCTTGAAGATTTTGCTTAAGGCTGGTAGCACGGATATTGGCCTATAGTTTGATGCATTATTTAGGCAACCGGCTTTAAACATGGATACAATTTTACTAGATTTCCAATATATATTCTCTACTCGCTACTCTCCCAGCTTCGCACAGGCAGGTACATGCAAATTCGATTGCAGCGCCACGTCCCGGTCCAATTATTCTGAATTTAAACCATCCAGGGACCTACTCAATCATATACAAAAAAACATCAAAATTGGTCCAACCGTTTAGGAGTTCAGTGGCATACACACGTACAGAAGATTTATATATAAGATATGCCGACTGTCTATGCCGAAGTAATCCGATTTCTTTTAATTTAAATGGCGGGTGAAACCGCGGGGCAAAACTTGTATTAAATAAATGATTAAATTCGCAGGACGTTTTCGCTGGGTGTCCCATTCCTTATCCGAAGAGGGAATTTTTGACTGATGACGATCAAGACGATAAAAGCGAATCGAAGGCGCGGCAAAATCAACAGCAACAACAGCCCAATGTAAGCTTTAAAAATTATAATTTAATGATTATATTGTGCAGTATAAAGTTTTATTTTTACCCTTGGAAAAACTGTCTGTTTGTTTTAGGAGAGGAGAGTTGGCTTTGTAAGTTTGCTGAAGTACACTGGCAGAGACAAAAAGATGTATACTCTTATCGAAATTAAAGCGTGAATTTGATAAGTAGTGTTGAAATCTTTGAACTCCACATGCCTAGTGTTTGTATGTGTTTGCTTAACATGTGTTTGTTTAACAAAGAGAATGTGACTTTCACTTATTCTAAAATTCATCTTTTAATGATTTATCTGTGTACATCTTTGTGTCACTGACTTTATATACCCCATTTGCTTTGGTTAACTAAATGCCAACGAACTGTTACCCACTTTTCAATTATCACTATTTCTTGTCATTAATATCTAAGGAATTCTAAAACAGGTTAATAGTTTTTTTACCTTCACTAAATTAGTCACTAATATCATATTATTTTTACGGTGGAAATTTAACTATATTTAATTAGTACATAGCTTATATCATGTAAGCATTATGTTTTTATTTATTGAAATATTTGCTAGATTTTGAAGGTGCACCTGGTAAACATTGCTGTGTTTGTGTAGCTATTTTAACGTTAGCTATTTCGAATCGTGCAAGTATTTATATCTGGAAATTAATAGGTAACTACAATTTTTACTGTCATGTATCACATCAACTGTAATATGAAATTTTCACTTCCGCTAGGTGTAATAAAACTGTGTATTTACTAAGAGACAAATGTCGCGGGGCACGAATCACAGAAGTCTTGTGATGACGCCTGATTTAACGTGACGTGTCTGACAACATCGAAATATATGTAAATTCTGGTGAAGTCTCGAGACGCCCGAGGACTTCACACGACGTCGTCTCAATACACATGTCCTGCGACATTTGTCTCCTAGTGAATATACGACTTAATATATAAACCTGTGTAAACATCAAACTACATCACCTCGCTGTGCAGGCGGATTGGCAATCGCAGTATGTTAAGCTTAGCTCACATCGAACACTGCTGTTCAACCTCTGTACTAGCCCTTCTGGCCTCGGTGGCTTCCTATCACTAACAAGTTTTTAGCGTTAAGAAATACTTAATATGTTTTATTAACTTTGGTAGTAGAACTTATTCAAGTAAAGAGTAAAGTTAAGTATAGAGAGTATACATTACAAGCAGATTACCTGATGGATGTGAAACATCGTCATTTTTTAATTTCGCTCCTATACTCCGATATACATAAGTATAGCAGAAAGCGTGTAATATAGAGGAAACGAAGCCAATACACTGATAGACACAAGTAAAGTGGAGAGTGGAGCGCAGAGTCGAGGCGGCCAGGCGGAGACAGCCGACGAGTTACGAGGCTGGCCGAATGACGCGTCGTGACGTGCCATAAGAGCCGTTCTTACCCCGTATAGGCCCGCCATTAGATGACTTACATGAAAAACGTATCACGCCACTTTTTCAAATTAATTAAGTATCTCTTGAAGCTTGAGACTCGTTATTGCATTAGTGCATTCGTTGTCTCTTACAATGGATGGCGCAGGGTAGACTATAAGTTGCAGGGTAACAAAGTCATCTGCATAATAAGCCTTTTCAAACTTTAATTTCAATTTCATTTTTTCACTCCTATATCTATTTTCGACGTCCATTATATCGATTTATACGAATATATTTTTCAGACGCAACAAAACCAAGTACAAGCAAACAGCCATGACCATGGGGCGAACAATGCAAAGAGGATGAGAATGTCAGGTATATTTGTTTGTTATGGTTAATACCGGACATGATCTCCGTCTTGTGCATATCTACATATTTAGGTCAATATATGCAGATACAGCTCATACTAAAAGTCCAGTACAGAACTGCAACAGTATAAGGCGGATACCACACGTAGGGCGACGACGAGGTGAAGACGCGGCACCCCTTTAATGCACTTCCATACAAAATGTATTTCTATCTATGCTTCTGCATCGCGATGGAAAACATATAGAGGCGATGGCGCGCAGGCACGACGCTTCGTCGCCTGTGCCCTTTTGCAAAACAAACGGTCGGCGAGACGCGGATGGAACGGGGGTCTGACGGGATGCCCGCATCTCACTCGCTGCAACCGTCTGTGAGTCTGCATGAAATGCCGAAACCCATCCAATGCCGCATCGGCGCTCTAAGGGCCAATTCTCATAATTAAAAATGTTCAAAATATAGTTCCGGCCTAGTCTCAATGTCGTAAATGTCACAAACAACGTCAAACGTGAACTTATATTGTGATGAGATCGAAAGTTGATCGAAGCCAAAACGGTATTCTGCTGTCATTAAATAAACGTCAAAGTTGTGATTGAAATGAAACTAGATTGAGATCATACTTTCAGAGGAGTACAATATACAGGGTGTCCAGTAAATAGCACGATATACTGCAGGGGGTGAGAGCTTGGGTCAATACCTACCAAAAAAACAATATATGTTCAGCAAAATCTTACGGATTTATAGTAGTACAAAATTTTAAGATAAGAAAATTGTACTGTGAAAATTTAAATAAAAATTGAATTTCTTGAAAACATTTTAGTTTTTAATAGAATAAAGACTTATCAATGAGTAAAGTAACTATTCACAAATAATTTGAGGTAAAAAAAAACTAGAAAAGGAATTTTTCATTACGAGATGCTTAAAAATCTGTGTCAAGTTAGAGATTTTACGATACTTCGGAAAATTTTGTACTACTGTAAATCCGTAAGATTTTGCTGAACAGTTGCTAAAGTTGAAGACATACCCGAGGTAATTGAAAAATTCTCCTCATTGGTAAATCCTGTCAAGTGCCAAGCGATACTTTTAGGGAGCTACCGTACTATTACTAAAATTGAGAGTATAACATTGCCATTTATTACGTTTAACGGTATTAACATTCCTTTTAACTCATCTGGTAAAAACCTAGGCTTGCACATAGACACCAATCTTAATTGGCGAACACAGGTCACTAATGTTAGCCAAAAAGTCACTGGTACTTCGCGATCTCTCTATCGATTAAAAAATTTACTCCCATCTAATGTTAAAGCAATACTTGTGCAGACTTTAATTTTTCCCATGATTGATTATGGTGATGTGTGTTATTATGATCTGAATGCAGATATGCTTAACAAAATTGACCGCCTTCTGAATAACTGCATTCGCTTCGTTTTCAATTTACGTAAGTATGACTATGTGTCCTTATACAGAACGCTTCTTAAATGGTTGCCTATCTGTCAGCGTAGAAAACTAAGGGCATTGACAACCTTGTTTTCCTTACTTGATTCTCCCACTTACCTTACTTCTCATTTTCAGTATATTTGCTCCAATCATGACAAAAATCTTCGTTCCTCACATAATCGTATCTTGAAATGTCCGTCTCACCGTTCGGACTTTATACACTCTTCTTTCTTTGTCCAATCTATTCTTCTTTGGAATTCGCTACCTCTTGAAACCAGGATGGCCACCAGTCGCTACTCTTTTAAAAATAAACTACGCAAATACCTCCTCAATTCTTTGGCAGAAACATCTCTTTGTTAGTAATTCCTACAAAAATATATTTATATGTATATTTTGTTATTGTATGGTTTTATTATTACACGTGTACGTATATTTATATATGTATATATTTATATTAAGTCAACGATAAACGTCTTGCATATATTTTCTTTCGTTATTTAACTACTCACAGTTACACTGTCTGTGCACTTACCATGTATTTTATTTTTCTCTGCATCACCCCAAGGCGACTGGAAGAAAATGCCTAATGGCATTAAGTCCGCCTTTGTACAGTTTTAGTGCATAAAGTATTAATTAAATAATTAAATTAAATTAAATATTGTGTTTTTTTGGTAGGTATTGACCCAAGCTCTCACCCCCTGCAGTATGTCGTGCTATTTACTGGACAGCCTGTATATATATTTTTTCAATTCATATTTAATCTCAGTTCGGTCAACTTTCAGTCATACATTGATTACGAGAATTGGCCCTCTGTTCGCGCCCGCGCCTCATTTCTATAAAGTTTAGGAAGTCGCGCCCCGTCCATTTCAACTCCTTGCCCGAGGTCACTTCTCTGTGGCGTGCACCCTTTTTTTGTCGTGGAGAAATCTTCCTGGACTTGCGCCGCCGTGAGTAGCGTAGTGTACGCGTAGCCTCTTAAGATTTTGTTCCAACAATTGACCTTTCTATAAACCGCCAATGGCATTAAAGCGTATACAACTGATATTGAAGTTCTTTGCTTAAATTCTAGGACAAAACCAAGGCAACAATGCTGGCGGCGGTGGTCAGCAGGAATTCCACCAACAACAACAGATGATGTTTGGTGGCCAACAACAGGGTGGCAACTCGCAACAACAGGGAAACTTCCAACAAAGATTTTAATGTGCATATTTTTGGTTAGTTTCATATCTAATATTGTATGCTGGAATCATAGGGTGTGATGAACGACTTATGACCACGGTTGTATCACAGTTAAACTTGACCTCTAAAAGGCAAGGTTCGGCAGATATATCCGACTAGCTTGTCCGGCTGTTTTTGCGATAGTCGGATCGGAAAACGAAAGGTCTGTTCCGACGAGCCACAACCATACCACAGCGACAGAAATGACACCACACAGCCACCAAATTGCATGAAAGCGTGTAGTTCCTTTATACGTATGACAAATGCAGTCGAGTTCAACGGTTGTGGTCAATACAGACAATATCGCGGCCACAATCACATCACTCGTGGTACTCACACACACGACCACAGAGCGACCACCGTGCCTGCGGCTTCCTTTCCGTATTTTGTGACTGCTACAACGCAATATCAAGCAGCTGCAGCGACATTTTTGCCATGGTGGTTGTGCTTGTGGCACATCTGAACAGACTATCCATTATTTCGAGAGTTTGCTTTACATTAAGTACTTCTCTACGCTACAACTTTTGGTTTAGTGGCTTGGACGCCATACAGTATTTCTAGGTTTCTGTTTCACAAATTATCTTGTATTCTTTATCATATTATTTTTAACTCAACCGTGTTTACTGGCAAGGCTACCGTTTTTACCGGTGTACCCCGTACAATAAAACAAATTAATACGAAATTAATAATTAATTAGAAATTCTACATAAGGGAATTACATCGCTCAAATTGCAAAAATAGCGTAATTTTAAAGGATTTTGTTGACTAATCAAAACTAATAAATAAATATAAGTAACAAGCGAAATGTTCTTATATATGCTGATACGATATTGATTTGTAAGTGCCGCACACAAACCCAAGAGGTTTAAGTGGTGCTTTTTTGTATTTGACAAACTTGAATTGTATTTTTTATTGATAATGTAATAAATAACAAGCACCCCGCGCGAAGCATCCCCGGAACGCCTGTGACGCATGCTCGGAACGCAATACATCAGTATCTTGACGACTCTAATGACGGGTAGGATTGTACGTGCGCTATTTTTTACAAAAGCTTTATGAATTAAAACCTATTGTAAATAGTACAGGTATAACAATTACGTAAAATAAATATAGAAATTAAGTTTGTAAATATATTTAAAGGAGTTTGTAGTTTCATTTTGTGGTTTGAACGTATCACAGATTACTCTGTGCCTGACAATGCCTAAATATAAACATAAATGTAAAGTGAAAAGTGCCTGAGCTGTAAAAAAAATAAAAGGTGCTTAGTACTTACATTATTTCTAAGCTGTTTATTTTCACTTTTACTTTAGTATTTCGTTTGCCGGTACTACTTAAAAAAAATTGAAAGCTAGGTCATCTTAACTAGTTCCATCACTGAGATCCGGTAAGCATTTACCTGATCACCATCAGACCTTCAGAATGTATTATGTATAATATCGTAACATTTAATGCTAAATAAGTTAACTGCAACCCTAAAAAATGTATTAGGGTCTCCCAGAGAGCGAATAAAAAATAGGCAAGAACAATGACAACAGTTCGACTCATCTGTGTTTTTGCCTAATCTTTACATGATTTTGTTGTAGTATGCTCGTTTATCGGTGGTACATTCCTATTTTTGCATTATGAGAGACATACGTATAATATGCCTTTTTCTTTCCAACGATAATGCAAATTCGTCCTGCAATACCGTGGTGCAAATTCTTCTGCTAAGTTCGCTACATAAAACAATGTCAACGTGCCACAGCTAATCTTCAGAAAGGAATGTATATCTTTCCGTCGCAAGTTTCTAAAAGATCATTTTCTAATTCATTTCCACGAAGCAATGCGAAGTCGAGGTCATTGCATTATGAGAGACAGACGTATCATATGCCCTTTTCTTTCCAATGATACCTTCAATACTGTGGTGCATATTCGTCGGCTAAGTTCGCTACATAAAACGATGTCAACGTGCCACAGCAAATCTTCAGAAAGGAACGTATATCTTTCCGTCGCAAGTTTCTTAAAGATCATTTTCTAATTCATTTCCACGAAGCAATGCGAAGTCAAGGTCATTTAAAAAAGATGAAAAGAAATTTGACCATTACCAAAAAGCTACAAAAATCAAAAATATAAATGAAACTTTCTAATCGTTTATGGCATCACAAATAAACCATATTAGTAATCTGCGTAACAAATATAAAAGCAGACACCTAAATATGATATTAAGATATGATATAAATATGATATTTAGATATAGATATAGATTATATATGCGATTAAGAAACCATCAAACAAAAAAAGTTACGTTAGCAGTACACCGGGGTACAAGGGTGCCCCACGTACACTTAGTACGGCGCAAGATAGCTAGGCTAGCCGAAAAGACGGCCGGGCCCGCTAAAGCATGAAATGTTCCCACGCGAAATTAAAAGGATACAATGCTTAAAATTTTATTTTTTCGATTTGTGCCCTAGTGTACGGTTCTAGGGTTAAAACAATAGACTATGACTATGATGTAGTGTGTACCAAATCCTAAAGCTGGGTCGAAAAATAACTTGGCGGACTTTTCAATTAGAAGCTGGGTTACATATAATATAGTCGTCCCCCATAGACAGTAGATAATAATAGTTTTATGGTAATGTAAGATTTCAGCGTGTATAGGAATTTCTAATATATATAAAGTAGTAAATGTTAAGTTTTTTGTAAATTTGTGTGTCTTATAAGAATACTTTAGAAAAAGACTGACATTTTGTATTCATTAATGCGTTATTCAATCATAAAGTAAACGGAGTACCGTAAATCGAAGCTTCATTGTTTAACATAGCGGCCTACGGATAAACATTCAGAATGGGTAGTATTTAACTGCACACAAAAAAAACCCGGGGTGTGTACTACAAACTATGTTCGTGCGCTCAATGATGGCACGGTTGGTGCAGTGGCTGATACAGTCGGCTGCTGCGCACCGGGTCGTGGGTTCGATTCCCGCATGGAACAAATATTTGTACGATCTGCAGGTAGTTGTTCCGGGTCTGGGTGTATTGTGTTTGTAAACGCACCCACGACACAGGAGAAATGCTAAAATGGGGCAACGTTTAAAAAAACTACAAAAATATTGATGGTATTTTAATAATGGTTATGATAGTTTTCAAAACTAAAAACACGCTTTATTTCGCTATCCACGAGCCGGGACTCCATCATCAAGCTCCCATCATCATCAAGTGTAATGTATGAGAGTCGTTAAAACAAACCAAATGAGCCCAATCTCGAGGGGGTTCACTAGTAGCCATTGAAGAGTTCCAATCATCATCAGATCATTAGATCAGATCGATGGTAGCAGATTACTGTATTGTCATCTGGATTACACAGACTTGCAAAATTTCAAATCGATACGGCAATTAGAAGTAGATTAAATAATCGACTTCCAAGGTTTGTTTACATAGTCACAGGTAAAGCTAATAAAGCGTGAGAAAATAAAGATTCCACGTTAAAAAAATAAGCACTTAAAAACATTATTGTAGTATTAATTTAAGTTGCATGCATAGTTTTTTTTCACCCAGTAGCAATCCGTCATGGAATTCGTCTGCCCCGGGGAAAGGAGTAGGGGCCTCTTACAGGCTAAAACCATTGGCCTTTCGGCACCCAAGACTTACATGATGATTATCCAAGATCTAAAGAACAATTTCATCGGAGCCGCCCCTTGTTGCCACGCTTTTAGGCACATCTCGGAGGGTATAACTGTAAATCGGTTGTCAGCCGGAAGGGATTCGACTGTAAATAGGCTGCAGCCAGTAAAGAATCCCCCCGAAGCCTCGATGTGCGCTGTGTTGCGCACACGGTGGCGTTGACTACGTGTGTACCGCCCGCCGTGTAATCACCGTGTAAACACAAAATATATTATACAAAGCAAGCTTAATTCAGAATTGTGTTTTCTACCAGCTAACCTTTGAGAGTGAGATAGATGGAATACAACTTAGGTTAAGTAGAGTGTTATTCAGTTGATAAGTATTTTAATTTGGAATTAAATATTTCCCATTCACAGTTTCACTGCTGCCAATAAGCGGCCGCTCAAGTAATACATAATTAGTAATACACCTTACCAATGTATTGAGTAATGAAAATTCAGGCAAATGTATAGAACAACTATTATTTTGCATTGCATTTACTTATCCATACGTAGTCGAAATGGATTGTATTGTGTTTTTTGTTCTTGAATTTAATTTATAAAGTAACTATTTTATTAATATCAAAGGGCAGGACTATGAAATGCTGCGATGTTGATCTGAGTAAATTTAATAAGGGATTTGTCAAGTTGGTATAACGTATTAAATAGATATTTATCACTTTTTCTTTGTACTATACAATTTGACACTTTTTAGTTGACTGCAGTAAGAAATGTAATATCTGTACCTATGTAAATATTAGATATTAATTTGTAAAATATATTGGTAATAAAGTTTTAATAAGTATCTCAATTCTACTTTATTAAATGAAACTACAGGGTATGTAAATATATTTATGTATAAAAAAATACAAAACAGATTCCAAATATTACAATTATATACACGGACGTGTATGTGGACGGAATAAACTATTAGCCTTTGAACGTGATGTTTATCGCACACCATCGATTTAAGTAGAAATACATACAAACAAATTACAACGGTTATATTCGTATAAAATAATACTTTGATTAGACTAATTACTTAAAAATATCAGTCGAATATAAGACGGGCGGCAAAGAGCAGTCGCTAATAAAATTTAGAAATCAGATATTTAAACATAGTGTTGTAAAAAGCTTACATCAAAAATGCTCCTATTTCAAATTCTCACATCTGTATGTGAGTACACATGAGTCGATACAGTCTTAGCCACCCAGGTGCCCCGGGCGAGATATTTTTCAGGCTTGTCGCACTACCGCACAGCGCCATCATGGCGCTGGCGCCCCGGACGATCGCGCGGTTCTAACCACCCTAAAGCCGGTACTGCTTAGTTACACACACCATCTTAGGGCTGGTAAAATATAACCCTTAGATTCCCTTAGCGTCTGTGAATCACAACCACACTATAGCGGCAAAAATATGGTCGGGCAAAAAATTGTATGAAAAAGTGTAGTTCGATTGACACGTTCGAAAATTTAGTCGCGTTCCGCTGTCCCGCGGTCATAACTCATCATTTCGGCCGAGTAAAGTCCACTGCTGGACACAGGCCTCCCTCAAAGATCACCACAACGACCGATGTCGGTGTGTTGTGTGCTCATTGACGGGTTTTGCCATAATCGCCACGCTTGGCGGGCGGGTTGGCGATCGCAGTTAAGTTGTTAATGTATTCGAAGGACGCTGCTGCCCATCCTCCGGCTAATCCCTTAGTCGCCTTTTACGACACCCACGGGATGAGATGGGTTGGTGCTATTCGTAGCCGGCACCACACGGCACAGCCGGCACCACCACCACCACCACCGGTCATAACTGGATGGAATGTATTTTGTGGCTTCAAGTAGCTGCAGCAATACCATTCACACTAGCCGTTACCGGCGATAATTTTGGCTGTGCTGCGGTCGTGGTTATGCCACGTCTGAACACAGCCTATCGGGTGATTTAATATTCATTGTTGACACTAAACATTCCAATGCCGTCTCAAACAACCGGTTTTGTATAAGTCAGCGGAATTATTAGGTAGTTAACACTGCCGCCGCGTGCCACGCTCATAATAGTTGAATAAAGGCTCTCGGTAGAGAGTACTTATATTCTTTGAATAAAGGTTTGGGCCAGCGTCGTGTATGACCTATTCCATTTCCAAATTTATATTATAATCACGAAACATTTTTCGTCAATATTTTGTCAATCGAGCAGGTATTAAATTCAGAGCACAATTTACTTAACACAATTAAAATATAAATTGCTTAAAGCCCTCTCTGGCACCATTTATGTGTCGTTCACCTTCAACCGAATGTGCTTAGGTTCTCTTGTTGTCGATAAATCGTTTCACATGTAAACGGATGTCCGAAAAAGATGATTCAAAATCGAATGATGTAAGGGGTGTATTCTGGAAGAATAATATGATAAAGCTAATGCTACTTATCATTAGAGAAATCGAGGAAATAGTATTAAGAATGTGTCGGGTAATCGATATACTGCTTGATGTACTCACTAGAACATGTGAAACCATTTTATCTTTACTACAAATTTTACCTACGTAAACTAAGCGTATTAATTTAGAGCTGAGAACTCTACTATAGTTTTAGTGCCGCTGTTGTCAAGGAAGTATTGCGCCTTGTTCAGTTCATCTCTCTTCAGCTTGGTATTGGAGTCGACAGTCCTGATGCGTGTGCGCAGTCTACCGCAACGACCGTCCAGTACTTTTTCATATGCTGAAATTATCAACAAATTATTTAGAGCAAAAACATAGGTATTAGTTTATATATTATGTGAATTAAAAAGGCTGGAATGAGAATCGTTCTATTTTTAACACGCTTTTATTCTTCTTATTCTTTTATTTTTTAACTCGATTTTCATCCCCATCAAAACGTCGGATTAATTTGAAACTTCGCACACTTATCAAGTGACAATGCAATAATTTAAATAGTTTATCCCATTATCCTTGCCAGTATGCTCAGGATTAGCGATTATTTCATCTCTGATACACGGAAAAATTTAAAAATTCATCGACATACACATACTTGCACAAGAATAACCTCCATAAGATGTCGATTCAATTTTCCGTGGCAAGAGTGCGATGAGACTCGAATAGTGTCTCATTCTTCAGATGATTTTATCCGTAATGGAGAGAGAATTTGTTTTCTTATACATCGAAAGGAAGATGCTTGGGTAAATAACTACCACCCGGAGTTATTGAGACTACGGACAGGCAACATGGACATTCAGTCATGCGTAAAACAAAAACACGTTTTTGTAGTTAGCCGAACTAAGAAGTAGAAAATAATATTCAATATGTTTAAAAATAACAATATCGATTAAAAAAAATATTGTTGTAAATATTTGTAAAAGTAGCGTCATGAACATATCTGACAAAGCACCCCGTTTAATTAATTATAAATGCATTTTAAAATCCATATCAGCTCTGCTGAGTCTGAGTCTGCAGGTAGGTAGGTATTATATATTTACAAGGAATGATCTAGGAAACTTGTTGAAGTTATGGATACTCCCTGGTGTTTTTATCACTATTTCTGTGCTATTCTATTCTTTATTTACCACTTTATCTTGCACGATTGAAGATAGGCAAAACTTGTGACTTCGTAGGACTTTATTTCTATGTTGTAACTAGGTACCTAGGTACCTACAGGTACATTCTTGTGTTGGTCTACAAACTTAACGGTACATCATAAAGACAAGCTGGTATATCAAAATTTTATAATCAACATTTCAATAAACATACTGAAACAAACGATGCTTTTAGGGTTCCGTACGTCTGAATGAAAAACGGAACAGGATCACTCGCGTCTGTCTGTCTGTCCGTCTGTCAGACAATTTCCTCTGAATCTCATCATCATCATGTCAACCGAAAAACGTCCACTGCTGGACAGAAGCCTCCCCCGAAGATTGCCTCAACGGCGATCGCAGTTGTGTGATAAATGTACTATAAGGACGCTGCTGCCCGTCTTCCGGCTAATCCCATAGTCGCCTTTTACGACACCCACGGAATGAGATGGTGATGCGGGTGGGGTGGTGGTATTCTTAGCCGGTTATAGATCACTCTGAATCTACTGGACCCTCAACCAAAATTTGGTAAACATGAATTTCTGCGACCCAAACACGGACGAGTAACGTAAATATATTAATTTTGAATATTGAGGTCACACCTTTACGGGTCCAATAAAAAAACAATTACTGTACTGTGTAACATACCATGAAAAGGATTGTTGTTAGTATGTGAAAATATACATTATATAATTTTAAAATAAGGAGTTTTAAAAGGTATATAGAAAACATATTAATATTGACTGTTACCCAACTTATCACATAAACTAAAAGAGACCAAAATATGATATTAATATAATATCGGGTCTATTCGCGCACAGATTAATATCAAAATAATATTTTGACTAACCTCAACGTTTCGATCAAGTTACATTGACCGTGGTCACGAGTAGACTGAATATCTCTAATACATACATACTTTTTTTAGTTACTACAAACTGGGTCCGATTTAAAAAAACATGGTAGATAACATATTCATCGTACGGAACCCTCTCCACGCGAGTTCATCTCGCACTTGCCCGGTTTTTTATGATACAAGTCAAAGTGTGATAAATACCTACACATTTTTTTTGTATGTTATGCCTACTAGCGTAGTTTTGTTAATACCTACCTACAAATGTGGAAATGCTTACATAGTTTTTGTATATGTACTGGTTTATACGCACTGTTTACTTTGAAATATTTATTATTCCTTCGAACTGAGGAAATCGTTATTTGTAAAGCAATAAGACTTATGTGTGCAATAGTATCATCAATCTAGTTTGCTCAGTAAGTACGACTTTGCTTAGTATTCACCAAAAAACCCGGCCGGCTCGGCCTGTCGAATCCCTCTAGAGGCGCGCTTTCGCCACTGTGGTGGAGGCAGCCTGTCTGGTCGTAGACCCAAGCATCCGTCTCCGGCAGGATGTCCAGGCGGAAAACTCGCCAGGAGATTTGCCGCCTTATAGTATATATGTTTGGTACCCTCTTGCTATCCGTATAGCCACTCTTCGCTGCAAATCGTGAAGTTTGGCTTTGCAGCGCTAAACGCCTGACAGCCGAGATAACCACACAGGCGCCCCGTAGAGGGCCACGGTCTCACGACTCCCCCGAAGAGGTGACAATCTTCCTCTTTCGGTCCGACGAGATTGGGAAGCAGCCGGTGTGGAGCACCCACTACCCTGGCAGTGTGTGTTACAATAGCACCTCGGTTTTGTAAGGCGCTATTCCCAGATCCGGAGCATAGATTTCGACCACGACTATTGCTATCACTTGCTCGGAAAGCCGGATTTCCCCTCTGGCCAACACAAAGAGTGACAACAGACTAAGCTGACGCCAGCAGAATGCGGAACGACACTTAGGACAGCATCGTAGGCGAGGTTTCATAAAAGGGGCCAGAACCGACTCCTGCGAAACCCCACACGTAATTTTCCTCCACTTTACACTATCGTTCCTACCCGCGGAGAAAAAGTTTTATTTTCTTTATTTACAACTTCGAGGAGACTAGCAAGTTATTCGCCTGGTGGTAAGCGTCATGCCTGACCATAACAATTATAATGCTACCCAGGACTACTGCGTGGCGCCACACTGCACTCATCACCTAGAGACATTAGTTATTAAGTCTCTGCCCAGAAATTTCACTAGCTACGATGCCCTAAATAGCCCTAGCTACAGTAATGTCTAAAGATTAAACACTACTTCTTTGCGGCAGAATATATGGCACTGCGGCACTACTTGCAATAAGAGACGTAGCACTTATCGTGCAGATAGGCCCTATGATGCCCTGCAGGTAGAGGGTTAGTGGTTGTTGATGGTCTAGTGCCCTCCTGATCGCGGCCCACGGAATGGAATTGAAGTCGTTGACGATGTCTAGACTGACGACCAAGGCCACGCCACCCCGCCGGCACACTGCCTACTCCGACAACGAGCGGTCGCAAAAATTGCGTTATTGTCGACCGCCGCTGCCGGAAGCCATATAGGCTGTCGGCCGGATCGGGATTTGTCATATGCCCGCGATGCTGTGGAAACAATGACATTGTATTTTGTACGTCATGTCGTCACTGCCAGGCCAGGACGGGACTAAGTCCCGGCAGGTACTCAACGAGTCTTCGGATAATTATTCTCTCGAATAGATTCGAAGCCCCGTCGAGCAGGCAAATGGGACGATATGCAGAGATTCCGCGGCCCTTCCTCCTTCCTCAGGAGAATCAATCCGTCTTCCTTCCAGCCGGCTACGGAAGTACCTACCTAGGAATCGAAATCACGATTTCACGCCGCTCACCCGCGCTTTTTATTAATAATGTAATAAAATTTATGCGTATTTGGGTATTTTGATTAAGAAAGACTCCAGTTAAAATAATAAGGCTTGCATGGGATACGTCTGACGTTTACAAACATGGTTTTCGAGACAGAAGCCGAACCATTAAAACTTGCGGGCCAAATACCTTAGATTAGTAATAAGCAGACCCTTATCAGCAGAGATTTATGGGCTATTGACCTTAGATAATATAGTACTTACCTACTTACTACTTACAAGTTGGGTACTTATTGTGGTTTTTAAAGCTAATAAACAAGACAAAATAACTTACGATCTTTCCTATAGGAGTTGTGGCACGCCATGTGACAGACAGATGGGAATCCTTTCAAAGTGTTCGGGTCCAGAAAAGAACTCGAAAGCGGGGCTGCACATATCGGCTCTCTTCTCCCTTTGCAGCCGTTCGTGCACGCTTCATAGCTATTTCTCTTAGGTTTGTTGGTCCTTCTGGTTCTTGTCGTGGTTGGTCTTCTTGTTGTAGTAGTCTTACTGGTGGGATTTATATTGACGTTCGTGATGGAACCACTGGGGGCCACTACACGAATTCTTAGAGGCAATGACTGACTAAATGGAGATATCAGCATCGGTGCTGGGGGAATGTTAGTTATATTTTGACAATTGCGAAGTGTACTTGTAGTCGGTGCTGTTTGTACTCTAACTGTTGACAGGAATGGGGTGGTTGATGTAGGAGGTGCCGTACGGGTTGACAGAGGCGACACCGTTGGTCCTGGTTGTATGAGTAGTGTTGATGGTGCACGCGTTGTAGAAGTTTGGACAGCTGGTGTGAATTGCGGCACTTCCTGCGACGATCCTACAAGTCCCGGGTAACCTTGAATGGACTGTGGTGCTTGTTGATAGATCATGAAGTAGTTCGAAAGCGGTACTAACGTAGAAGTTTGCGATTGTTGTTGCGGTGTAGACGCCAGCTGATCAGGCAGACTCTGGGCTGGTATCAATTGACCTTGAGGCACGAGTTCGAATCGTGGTCGTGGTGACTGCGTTGATGTTGGCTGGGACTGCGCTATTGTTGTTTGTTGATCGGAAATGGTTTGTGGCACAGATAAAGTAGTTTGTTGCAGGTTTGGCTGGATTGCGAAGTCTGGTTGTGACGGTGGTTGGGTCTGTTGTGTAAACTGAGTTATTATTTGAGGTTGTCGCGTTTGTGACGGCGTAAACTCTGTCAGTGTCGATGGTGTTGTTTGAACTGACGATAAATTTACTGTCTGTAGCGTCGACGATGGTATTGTCTGTGACGTCTGAGGCAGTACAGATGAAGACTGTAACGGTACCACGGATATGTATGCATAATCTTTGGTGCGCATGTTCGAACTTGATATCTTATTCGGAGGTGCTAATGTTGATAGCAATGCGATTTCACCCGACACAGAACTAGATTGCGGCAAAACAATTATTGGGTTTGATGACGAAAACGGCGACTCAGTTGAAAATATTTCCGATAGCGGTTTGGGTTGGAAGCCATCATTGATTACATTTGCCGAATACCACGATTCTGATAAGGAGTCTGGTATTTCAGCTCGGCATAGTTGTAACACTGAAAGATAAAAATGAAAATTAGTTAGTAGTTATTCATCACCCGTCGGTCGCAAAATTGTTGGGTGACCTTAAATGGTTAAGAGACACCTGAAGAAGCATAAATATGTTCGATACTTTTTTACTCTAGTATCGTTAGAAATCGATAAAATGGTACTCTAACTGTTCCTATGCTTTTTTATTCGTTTGCGTAATGACTATTAGTGAGGAAGTCGATGAAAAACGTATCCTACTGTTATTTTGGTACCGTCGATTGTTTGTATCACTTCCAATCATTTTTGTTTTAAGTCTTTTACCGAGTCGCATCTAGGATATTGCTTGGTTGTTGGAGTTTTCAGTGCATTAGTGAGGTTTTTACAATGGGTGTCGTAAAAGGCTACTAAGGATTGATATTAAGAGGATGGGCAGCAGCATCCACCCGTGTGTTAATAAGAACTTACTGCGATCACTAATCCACCTGCCAAGCCTGGTGGATTACGGCATTATCAACTATTACTGCTCATTAGGAGGCCCATGTTCAGCAGTGGACGTTTACGGGCTGATGTGTTGTGTGTTTCTCTGTAGAAACAGTAGCTATTCAAAAAAATAAGAAAACGTGACAAGTTCGTAGATGAAGCCTGCGTCGTAATCACATCGATAAGGAAATAAATACCGTGTGCAGAACCACACCCCACAAGTGAGATAGCTACCTAAAATAACTAGCACAAAAAGATAAAGCGTTAAAACTGTGAACAAGTTCCAAAGCTATTAAGCCAGCATCAGCTCTGCAATATGTTAACTTTGTTTATTACAAAGTAGTCGAGTTGATTTACACACATTTGCTCCATCCGTCTTGTCAGAACCAGTTTTCAAGGTCCGCTTTTTGCGACTCCCATGTCCAGAGAGGTCAAATACCTCTACAGGGACGGGACCCTTTGCCGTTTCATTGAGTAAATCGCATGCTCTATATATATTACACAATGCAACTACGGCCGGTAGGCGAGGCGATTCGAACTTTCACGTTGCTCAGTCAACCGTGGTTTTACAAACGACGAAATATTAATGGTTAAGTAATATGTGTTTTATGTTGTTTGTATTACATACGTTATATATTTTGATTGCCTGTTAAGACGTTTTAGCAGGCGGGCATAGCGGCGGTTAGGCGTAAATTGTACATAATAAGTAGTTGACGGCTTTATCTATTGAATTCATCACAAAAAGGAACCAGAATACCTTGGTTATCTACTGTTGTATTGAAAAGTTGATAATGAGACTTGAACCTGTGTATTACAGTTTATTTTATTTTTAATCGAAGTAAACATGAGGTGGAGATGATGAAATGATGATGAAAAACTCTATCGAGTCTATGAATGCTAGAAAGATTTTTATAGTCTCACAGTACGTTACGTGTTGTGACACCACTACCTACTAATTTTAATCATTCTTTTTATCCATTTCGGAACGTATATTTTAAGGCCTACCTATTGATAAACTCTGTTGAGATCATCGAGCATTGTGCTGAACTCTTGCAGTGATTCTGCTATGACTACGATGTCAGCAAATCGAAGGTGAGTGATACTCGCCATTGATGTTAATGCCGAATCCTTTCCGCTATAGTAGCTTGAAGGCATCCTTCATTGCAGGTGAGCAGTTTCAGGGAGGTGACGTCCCCCTGTCTCACTCCTTTCTGCAATGGAATTGCCCGCGTGCTCTGTTCATGTACTCGTTTCTGTGTGAACACTTCAGAACTTCGGTGTATCGATAAACACTTCAGAAGTTCGATGTACCGATAATCATTGTGGCACCGTTGCAGAGTTTGCAGCACTGCCCAAGGGTGCAATTCTCTAAGCTCACACATACGTACATCCTTGAATACAGAATTGAAATAATGGTGATAACCCAATTTGGTATTCGCTTAGACTGGTCCTCATGGCTCACCTTCTGAAACGTGTCCTTAAATAGCTTCAATCATGCCTTAGCGAATATCTAATTGGCTTAACATCGTTATTTCGATTCTTTATTCAAGGATGTATTTGTGAGCTCAGAGAATTGCACCCCAGGTTTCGATCGAATCGAAGGTCCACAAACGCCAAGCATAGTGGCAGATTATACTCCTCGGTCTTCTGTATAACCTGCCGCAGCGTATGGGTGTGGTCTATGGTACTAAAACCTTTTCGGAAACCGACTTGTTCCGGAGGCTGGAAGTCATCAAACCTGCGCTCGAGACGATTTGTGATGACCCTTGTAAACAGTTTATAAACATGGCTCAGTAGCGAGATGGGTCTACAATTCTTCAATAGGGTGTCATCCCCATTTTTAGCAACCCACCCACCAGTGATCCTGTACGGGTTCCGTCGTTTAATCCTTCGGACGTTCGGAACCCTTATATAATCACTGGTGTGTCTGTTTGTCTGTCACAGCCAATTTTCTCCAAATCTACTGGACCGATTAAGTTGAAATATGGTACACATATGGATTTCTGTGACCCAAACAGGTACGTGTAAAGTAAATAAATGAATTTTGAATATGGGTGTCCTTTTTGGGAGGCAATATAGAAAATTAAATTGGTATCAAATGTATTTATTTGGTAATTTTAAAATATGAAGTTGTAAGTTAATTAAGAAAATAGACGAAAATTCACCGGAGGATTGGAACTTCATGGCGCATCTTTCTGGCATGAGGTCGAGAGTGTGATCGGAGAACTTTTTAGGTCTACCTTTACGGTGGGTCTTAAAGAACTTAGACCCAACCGTTTGAACAGTTTCTACATGAAAATGGGCTTGACGAAAGTCATCTCAAATGCTTATGACGACAATGGCACGACCCCATCCCAATATCCGTTGGGAGCTCTGTTTTCGAAGTAGTTGACCAGTATGTCTGCCTGTGACAAACCGTCCAGTTAGGTAGGTCCAACAACAAAGAGGTCATTGGTCGAATCCGACTTGGCTGGGCAGCGTTCGGGAAACTTCGCAGCGTCTTTTCGTCAACAAGACTGCAATGTCTCAAGATGAAAGTCTTTAACCAGTGTGTGTTAGTGATAACATATGAGACAGAGACGTGTTCACTTACACTCACTCACTGTCATTCAGCGAGCTATGGAGAGAGCTATGCTTGGTCTCTCTACGAGATCGAATCAGAAATGAGGATATCATTCTATAGAAGAACTAAAGTTGCCGACATAGCTGAAAGGATTAGTAAACTGAAGTGCCAATGGGCGGGGCACATTGCTCGTAGAACTGATGGCTGTTGGGGTGAAAATGTTCTCGAGTGGAGACCGCGCAACGAACGCAGCGTGGAACTATCTCCAATGAGGTAGACAGACGACCTGGTGAAGGTCGTTGGGAGCCATTGGATGCGGGCATTATGTAACCGCGCGTTGTGGAAATCTATGGAGGAAGCCTTTGTTTATGGCTGATATGATGAGTTGGGAATGCTGCGCGTTTTTTATACATTGGAAAATAATTCCTATTCTGAGAATTTTTGATGTGTCTATTATGTAGCCGGGTATCTGTATACTATAACGATATGAGATATAGGAATTAAACGCATTTAACATATTTAATAAGCAATGCAATCGCCTTCTGGTGACTCATAAGTTCATAACTCTAGAGTTCTATTTAGGTTATGTTTATCGCCAGCGCCATCAGAAATTTCTGATTATTGGGTATTTAAAATTTCGACAATTCGACATACCTACTATTAAAGTCTGTTATAAAATATTCCCTCTATATGTGTACTATTCAAAAAGCTGCAGTTGCAACTACAGATTTGTGCATTTAGGCAACTTTGACGTCTTACAGTCATCAATCAATTTGCAACTTTATTGCATTGTGACAAGATATAAAATTATGTTTACGAGTTTATTAAATAGCCCATAAAAGAGATACAGAAGACGGTAAAAATACATTTAATAGCCTTTTCATAGCCTGTGAGATGTCTCGGCAGACATTAATCAATTATAGGGCTGTCACCTAGTGCAAATGTAGTTAAAAGCTGTTAGCATTCGGTAACACACTTATTTCGAGGGAACCATCCGGCTTGCCGGACAAGCGGTGGCAATTGTTGTGGCCAAAATCCATTCTGGGTCTGCGGTTCGCGCCTCACAAAATTGAGGCGCTATGGTTCCATACACTGCCGCGGAGCAGAGAACCTCCCAATTCGTGGATACGCGTTGGTGACGCGCAAATCAGAATGGGCCGGCACAGGATGTACCGGGACTCACATTGGATATTCGTTGGGGCTTCGAAGAGCACTTCTAGCGCCTTGTGTCCCGAATCGAGAGGGTAGTGGGTACCTTGAACCGGCTTCTGCCCAATCTTGGGGGAGAGAAGAAGTTCGCCGCCGCTACGGGGGAGTCGTGCGGTCCGTGACCCTCAACAGGGTGCCTGTATGGTCATTTCGAATGTAAGGCGTCCAGCGCTGCAGAGCCAAACTTCCGCCTTTTGATATCCTGGCGGAGATGGATGCGTGGATCTACGATCAGACAAGCTCCCTCCGCCAGAGCGGCGAAAGCATGGCTCAAGGGGCGTTCGACAGACTAAGGCGGCTGGCTCGACGGCGCGCACTCGACATGTGGCGACATCGCCTGCGGTCGCAGTTCACGACCAAACGTGTCGTTGAGGCCATTCTGCCGCTCTTCGGAGCCTGGCTCAGAAGGAGCGAGCGCGTCATCTACCGTCTGACGCAGGTAGTTACCGGTCACGGCTGTTTCGGTGCGTACCTGCACAGAATAGGACGCTAGGTTACGGCACAGTGCCACCATTGTGGAAGCGACCAGGATACCGCACAGCACAAAATTTTAGTGCAGTGGTCTCCTGCGTCATGCTCCAGAAGGAGACTGCAGAGCGGGATCGGGAGAGGGCCGATCTCGCACGGAGAATGACGAGACGGCGCCGGGGTAACAACCGCCCCGGCGCCCAGGTCCAACACACCTGAGCCCCCTACCGTCGCTAGATGGTGGGGGGCCTCGGGGGTTACGAGCGCGCAGATTGGGGTGTCTTCGTGTTCACACCGACCGACCCCCGGAAAGACGGTGGCGCGCACGAGGTCACGTGCCGCCGTGTGCGTAGCACAGCGCTCAGTGAGGCTTGTGGGGATCCTTTACAATCCTCCCCGAGAGGAATATGGGGGGCGGTCTTTTTAAAGTCACTCCACTCCGCTAAAGGGGCTGACCGCCTTACAATCATCCCCTCTGAGATGTGCCTATAGGCGTGGCACCAATGGGTTGCTCTAGTTTTATCGTACAAAGACCTGGAGCTCCCCTTTGTATTGAAAATTCCCCCCAAAATGACGATACACGGCATGTAACCGGTCGTCTTATAGGGGAGGCTTTTGTTCAGCAGTGGACTTTTTTTGACTGTTACGTTGATGATGAACCCGCAACACGTAGCGCAGAAAGCCAATCGCTTAGCCACTGTGCCAACCGTGCCGTCATTTTGGATGCGTGTTTATAACTGTTTTTTCTTTGATGATTAATCATTGTTGCGTAGGGGCATTGGTTAATGTAACCATCTACATATTTGTATGCTTCGTTACTGGTTTTACCACATTTATAGACGTTTTATGACTTTAAAAGTCATTTTATATAACACAGCTGGGACCCGCCGTTTAATTTAAAAGAAGTTGGATTATTTATAAATAATTTAGAGTACTTGAGCATAGACACTTGACATAGAGTATGTATATATATATATATATATATATATATATTGGATTTCATGGGGTTACTTTTTTTGCGCGGAACCCTAATTATTTTTCTAAAACAAAAGTAGCCTAAGTTGTTCCTTAGAACATCAGCTATCTGCCAGTGAAAGTCCCGTAGAAATCGCTCGAGCCGTTTCGGAGATAAGCGGGAACAAACAGACAGACCGACAGACAGACAAAAAAAAACAAAAAAGCTTTTTTGTTGTAGGTACCGTGTATACTTTCATTTGCATTTATACTATACTATATTTATATTATACTGTTATTTTGGCATTTTACAAACAGACACTTCTATTTTATTTATTTGTTTAGAGTATAGATAAAGCCAGGTGTGTAGAATATAAGCCGTGCACCGGTTCCTACCAAAGATTTAGACACACCCAAAATGGAACAAAAACGGATTATTTTCGTAAACGAGTCACCGTTTAAGTAACATTAAGAATAAGGAAGTTAGAATATGAGGTGTGTCAGCTATGCTGTAATTAAATGTCACAGCAATCTTTCCCTAATGAAGCGCAGATGAGGAGAACCTTTAACAATGCTCCGGATATGCCTTAACGACTCTCGAGAAGAGACACTCTTGTCATAAGTATCGTAAAAGCAACTGAGTCTATTCCTTTTCGGATCCTCTGGTACCGTTTAAGAGTTCTTAAGTAAAGACATCGACAAGCTTATTTTTCTTTGAAATTTTGCCCAACTTTACTATTAAATACTCATTATTTGTCTCTTTAATGATTTCCTGGTAAAGAGAAACGTGGTCCTATAAAGCGGGGACACGGATTCTACAGGTAAAGGTCTTTTGGAGAATTGTAATCTAAATATAATTAAACACTAGCCGGGGACAACCGATGGATGCACTATAGAAATACAGTCGCGAATTGTTATTATTATTTTAAACCTATTTTCTCGATTTCTTAAATATGTATTTTCGATTTGTTATTTTGATTCCTAGTTTTATTTATTTTAAGTGTTGGTATCCGCGTGCCTCTTGGGTTTCAGTTGCAAATCAGCGCTAGTGTGAATACTAGCATAATGCTGAACTGGGTACTCATTGGCGCAATTGAGACACGTAATATTTATGTTTGTGTTTTTTATTGTTTCCATGTTAAGTTGTATTATTTGGTTTTAAATCACTTTGATGCCAATTGTGTCCGTGTCTCTTGTTGCACCAAATAAACACTATTTATTCTATTCTGTATTATAATATATATATTTGCCCTGGCTGTGTTACTATATAGTACTCAGCTCAGCTATTAATTGAAACGTGTATTTTTGTATAACGTAAAATGTTATTAATATATATAAATTTTAAATAACGGAAATGTTAAACATTATTGTTTCTTTACAATTATTACTTGACCAATTATGAAAGTTGTGCATGTCAGTGAGTTATTCACACGGGACAATTAATGAAATATTATAACTGTACGTGAGTATGTAAATAAGTATATTGAGCCAATGAATAAAATAATGATTATATAGCATGCATGATAAAATAGTTGATGAACTCAATTTGTAATGAAGTGCTTTTCGTTCAATGTTATGTTTTGCCCCTCACCTCTCGGGATTGGAATAAAACATTAAAAATTTACTTTTTTCTCTCATTTCCATAACTATTTATATTCTCACCGACTCTCGTTATTATGTTAAACCTGCTTGACCTTTCCTAATGGGAAAGTAAGCACCGCAATCGAGACAATGATGGGGTAATGGTGAGAGAAATGACTTGAGGCAATGACAATAAACACAATGTTATTGTTGAAAGAATACTAGTTCTCGAGGAAATATACTTCTTTACATAACATACATTTTCCAGGTAATGGTGATAATTTCTCATGTTATCCTACCTATTAGTTAGAAGGTGGTCACTTTAAAATAGTGCACTTGTAAGGAGATAAAGCCATTCATCATCATTATTTCAGCCAAAAAATGTTTCTCTGCTAGGCTTAGGCCTCAGATACTCTCGGAACATGGGTGATTCGGGAAGTAACTGTGTCGCACAATAGGTTCCATGATGTTTGCAGATTTCTTTACAAAACTCCGAGGACGTTTTATTGTACGTGGAGAGTGGAACTGAAAATACCTTCTCTGGGGCATAACAATAGTAAAGAGATTTCCACTCTGACGATCTCAGAATTAACCTACTGGCCAAACAAAAAAACCCGGACCTGCTGGATTTCTTTGTCACCAAGAGACTTTCTAGGCACCATTTCCAAACCAAACCCTGTCTTGATACTTACTCAGACCACACTCCTGTCATACGATCTGATAGTGCAATAGTCATTGTGACTGAAAAACTAGAATCATTATATTAACATCTTACAGACTGGCTGTGCTCGGGAGAATGATGTTTATATGGCAGTTCATAGAAGAAAATATCCAGCTTAATGTAAGGCTGAAGATCACTGATGATATTGATATGGTCTTGAAAACCTTTACTAACATAGTACAAGAAACGCCGTGTGGTGCCGGCTCAGAATGCCACCACCCCATCTCCTCCCATGGGTGTCGTAAAAGTCGATTAAGGGATTAACCGGAGGATGGGCAGCAGCGCCCTTCGAGTACATTAACAACTCAACTGCGATCGCCAACCCGCCTGCCAAGCGTGGCGATTATGGCAAAACCCCCCAATGAGCCCACAACACATCCATATCGGTCGTTGTGGTGATCTTTGGGGGAGGCCTGTGTCCAGCAGTGGACTTCATTCGGCCGAAATGATGACAAGAAACTTGTTGAAGAAACCAGGATTAGAAGAACAGGAAATTCTGCAAATTTCACATTGGAGATCAAGATTAAAATTCAAGACAAGCGATGGTTACGTAGAATTTGGAACCAGAGCCCGTCGCCGAGCCTGTCGTCAAAAAAAATCTTAAAAGAAAACAATGGTATCGTACCAGTGCAGCACAAAAAATTAATTCGAAGATCTAATGACGACTCACTCCAGCTTAAATTAGAGTCACTAACAGTAACAAAGAAAAACAATTACTCTTTATGGAACTTTACTAAATCCCATAGTAGGCCTCAAGAAAAAAATCTCCACGAAGAGGTAATGGTCATAAGTGGCCTAGAACTAGTGAGGAAAGGCAGATATGTTTGCAGAACACTTGTCACAGTTTTAAACCAAAAAATGTAACCAACGAAAGAGACACAGAAGAACATGTGGAATCCATTTTAACAGAAGACTTAATAACTAAGGAAATACTGAGAGAATTACCACGCAAAGGCATAGTCTTGCTAACAACATTAATAAACTATATGTTAAGACTACAATATTTTCCTGACATATAAGATACATCAGGAAAATATTGTAGTCTTATATAAATATACGTACGATACAATATTTAGTGAAAAGTCTCAGAAATCATAATTATACAGAAACACGGCAAACCTGCTCAAGATAGAACCTCATACAGACCAATAAGCCTTTTGCTGACAATGTCCAAGTTATTTACAAAATTGCTGCTACATAGAGTAGCACCGATACTCAAAGAGAAAAAAACAGTATCTGTCCATCAATTCGGATTCAGAAAACGACATGGGACAGTTAAGCAAATACACCGAGTTTGTAAACATATAAGAAAATCGCTTGAACAAAAAGAATATTGCTCATCTATTTTTCTTGTCATCCAACAGGGCTTAGACACGGTATGGCACAATTGCATGGACAAAATAAAGCAGTTTCTCCTTCGCTCATTCTTTACTGTTTAGAAATCATACCTCTCAAATAGACTCTTTTATGTGAAAGAATCAGGTAACAGCTCCGCCCTATATGAAATAAAAGCAAATGTACAGCAAGGGTCTGTCCTAGGTCCTATTTTCTCCCCTAGGAAGATGGTGGCACGCACGTGGTCACATGCTGCTGTGTGGGGATCCCTTACAGTCCTCCCCGAGAAGCGCCTGGGGGCCAGCCTTTTTTACAGCCGCCTGCCCTTCGATAGAAGGGGTGGCCGCTTTACAGTCATCCCCTCCGAGATGTGCCGAAAGGCGTGGCATCAATGTGCGGCTCTAGTGTGATCTTACGAGGACCTGGAGCCTCCCCTTTCGGTGCCGAAGATGACGCTCTAGTGGTTTTAGCCGGTAGGAGTCCGGCAAACCCCTTCGCCCTTCCCCGGAGCGAAGGAAGTTCCATGTAGCATTTCCACTGGACAACAATAAAAAGGGTTCATTTTCTATACACTGTATACAGGTGTCTACTAAAAGTATCTGGAATAATCACAGCAACTTTCGCAGATGACACAGCAATATTATCGACTGATGTTATGGTATGAGATGGAAACTACAATTATAAGGTCCATTGCAATGGGTATTAAATAGGTTAAAAACATAGAAAAAATTCAAAAATCTGCGTCTGCCTTTCACCTTATAAGTGCAATTCTGTTGCAGACGGAGACTCGCCACTCACAAGATGGGCCCCCTAAATGACCACCACTACAGGCCAATCAATCATCATTCATCAGTGGTCAGTGGTAGGTTCTTATAAAATGAGACCATGTTATTAGTAGTTAGTTGCAGATAAATATCTAATTCGGAGAGCGAGAGGACATCTTGACAATTGACATCATGTTCATGGTAATTTTATATTAAATAAACTAGCTGGGACCCGCGTTTAATTTAAAAGAAATTTAGTGTACTTCGACATAGACACTTGACATTGAATATATATTAATATATATATATATTGGATTTCAAGGGTTTTATTTTTTACGCGGATCCCTAATAATTTTTCTAAAATAAAAGTACCCTAAGTTATTCCTTATAACATTAGCTATCTGCCAGTGTAGGTCCCGTCAAAATCGGTCCAGCCGTTTCGGAGATTACCCGGAACAAACAGACAGACAGACAGACGGACAGATAGACAGACAATTAAAAAAAAAATAGTGTTTTTGTTATATGTAACTAACATACTTTCATATGCATTTAGTAAAAAGCTGCTATTTGACATTACAAACAGACACTTCAATTTTATTTATTTGTATAGAGTATAGATAATAGATTTTAAAAAATCACGCATTTGTAGATAACCGAACTAAAAAGTAGAAAGTAATTTTCAATAAGTTTAAAATAAGAATATAGTGATTACCAAAAAAAAATTGTAACGAAGCGTGGGGTGCTTTATAAGATATTTTCATTTCACAATAATATTTACAACATATAACATCAAGCACACCACGCTTTTTTACAATAAAATGTTTACTTTTGTTAATTGCTATTCTTATTTTAAACTGATTGAAAATTATTTTCTACTTTTTAGTTCGGTTATCTACAAAAGCCGTGTATGCCGTGTGGGGCCGACTACGAATAGCACCAACCCATCTCATCCCGTGGGTGTCGTAAAAGGCGACTAAGGGATTAGCCGGAGGATGGGCAGCAGCGTCCTTCGAATACATTAGCAGCTCAACTGCGATCGCCAGCCCGCCTGCCAAGCGTGGCGATTATGGCGAAACCCCCCAATGAGCACAACATACCGATGTTGATCGTTGTGGTGATCTTTGAGTGGAGGCCTGTGTCCAGCAGTGGACTTGTTCGGCCGAAATGATGATCTACAAAAGCGTGTAATTTTAAAACTATTATTTATTTCTGTTTTTTGGTGCGGCAAACTACAAAGACGTGTTTTTATCTGTTATTTATTTTTTCAAAATATGCGTGTTAAACTACTATTATTGAATGTGGTAGCCGTTTCTCAGGCTCCCTCTCTGGAAAGTTATTGTATACGTGCACTTGGCACAAATACACTACCGGGTATCAGAGATGAAAAACTCGCTAGTCCTGAGGATCTTGGCAAGGATAGTGGGACAAACTATTTAAATTATTGCATTGTAATCGGTCCTCGATAAGTGTGCGAAGTTTCAAATCACTCCCACGTTTTGAAGGGAATGAAAATCGAGTTAAAAAATTCCGTTACATAGATACGTGGGTATATACATACATAAGCCAATAAAAGCGTGTTAAAAAGATGTTTAAATAAAACTTTAAATAGTTACGAAAGATCTTTAATAAATATTTTGATGTACCTACGATACCTTTTCCAGAAAGTATGAAGTCATAACCCAGCCAATTGCTACATCGTCAAGCGATAAAAATACTTTAAACATTCAACACGTGTAGCTTACACTACATAATGTTACTACTGTTCGTGCTCTGTATCGTTGCATGCTTTAGCATAACTGACAACGAGCCGTAACTAGCATAGGTAATGTTAAATGTACTGTTTTAAGTAACAATCCAATATGTATTGTATAATTAATTTGGTGTCCAGATTAAGAATAAAGCAGGAAGTGGAGTGGACTTCCTCCCGTGGATGTCGTAAAACGCGACTAAGGGTCTGTAAACTAGAGGGATGGCCAGCAGCGTCCCTTCTGTGGAACAGCAGTCATTCTACGCTCACCAACCCGTCAACCAAGAGAGGTAGGTACAGGAAAACTCCGCTCAAAAATAACGACATTCGGCATGTAACCGCTCTTTGTGGAGGTCTGTGGGGAATTTTGTTCAGCAGTGGACGTCCTTTGGTTCATATGATTATGCATGCCGATGTGTAGAGAAATAGAGTCTGCTACCACCCTACACGTTTCAATAAATGAAGGAAGCAGCATCACATTATGAACCTGGACTCTGTCTAATAACTTTATCGTTTAAAACCTGGCTTCCCTTAGTACTACAGAACCGGGAAGTCTTCATGAACATAACTATAAACAATAAATGCTCGTACTCTTATCATGATCAGTAAGTATAGACGCATGAGGAAGTTAAGAGGCAAGAAGGAAGAAACTAACGACAAAAGAGGACCATTTAAATGTTATATCTAAGTTTTACCTACCTTTATGAACCTACTAAGTACAACTTCACACAACTCATCGTTACTCATATAATGTAGGTCATGAGAGTCAGCTAAGGAAAGTGAAACCCTGTGGGTTCTATAACACGGACGCAATAAACCACATTTTAGAAATTAGATTATACGAGAGTATTGAAGAATGTTATACTCTACCTCGTTCAGTTTGCAATCTAAAATACCACAATCAATGAATAAATATCTGTTAGCATTATATGGTAGAGCCAACAAAATGAATAAGAATTTGTAAATTAACTTCGATGAAAAACTATATAGGCAAGTAAAAGTAAGCATGTACTTAAATATTTTAAGGTGTATGCTAATTTGTTGTAAATATTAATGTTGCCTATGTTTGCTCAATGTAAGGTTTCAAATTATAATAAAACAAATTTAAACGGTTTATATCGCGCATATTATAGAATTTTGTTTTTCCTGACGTTTTTTATTAGAATGTGTAATAATCGCGAAAACCTAAGACATTACTATGTTTCAAATTATTTTTAAACCGAAATAAACACATTTAATTGCTCATAGGTGTTCAGTATAAGATAAGAATTAAAAACTTAACATTTTACGCTTAAAATTTAAGACGAAAGCTTTCTCCACTTAACAGGTTCAATAACGGAGGGATACCCACAGATAATATTCATAACAACATCACTGAATGCGTTTGTCGTCACAACACCAGATTCATCATCTTACAAAACGACCACTTTGCGCACTAAGCATCACCAACAAATGACTTTAAACAATAAAAAATACATATAAGTGTCCTAAATCAAAAGGTAAACCATGTTAAATAGACTTACAAGTTAGAACGAAGAGCGATCGTACGCGTATGTACGCCATTCCGGTCGGACGGTGACGGTGTGGCGGGACCGACGGACGAAGTCCACCGCTTGCCTACCACCTCGTTGTGTTGCGAACTTGATCGAGTTGGCAGGTGTTTGAAATGAAGCGCGAATGATTGCATGCGGTTGAGACAGCCAGAGCTTGAGCGTGTTATGAAGATTTTTTTTGGGCTGAGATAGAGATAGATATTTTTTGAGAGAGAATAATAAATCGTAGTAGTAAGGAAAATAGTCTAAACACGGACTATAAAAAAAAACTTTTTTTTCTAGTCACGGACTAAATTATATTGCATAGTTATGTAAAAAACGTACATTTTAGTCCTCGCGGTCACTCGCGGTGATTGGCAACTAGGGTTATCCCAGTCGTAAAACGCTATTTTTATACCTATAGCCTATAGTTCTTTTCATTAATCCATTTAATTTCAATTACGAGCTCGACGGTGCACCAGTGGATCGAACTGAAGTATAACGCGATCTTGGGGTACGCCTTAACACTAAGTGGATATTTCGTGATCACATTATCAATGTCTGTAAAAAGTCCTATAGAAGCTTAGGTTTTATCTTCGTCGTGCTGATGTGTGTGATGTTACATTAGCAGAAAAGCTATAATGGCACTGTACAATGCGCTCATAAGAAGGCACTTGGAGTTCAATGCTGTAGTATGGGCTCCACATGAAACTAAGTATAGTCTCATGTTGCAGCGCATACAAAACAAATTCACTCCATAATCAAAAACAAAATCACCCAAAATATACGGGGTCTATCCTTTTTATCCGTTGATGTATCCAACCTTGTTCGTTCTAGGCATGGTTGGGTACAACCAGTTGGAAACAAGGAAGGGACCTGACTCTTATCACGTATATTTTTTATGTATTTAGAGGTCAGACCTGTAATCCGGGTGTATTGAAGGAGATGTGTTTGTATGTACCTGACAACAATTACGTTGTACGGCGGCGGAGACCGCGATTAATCGCAGTTCCACGCGGACGAACTAATTTACTCGGCGAAGCGCGCGCGCCTTGCACACACTAAATGATGTTGCTGAGAGAATTGATTTGTTTTCCTGCTCTCTGAATGAATTCGCAAAAATTACATTATATGTGTTACGTTTTTCATAATTCCACACTACTGCATTGGGAATATCCTGTAATGATAGTTGTGATAGATAAATAAATAATAGTAACAAGAGTGAATTTTATTTTACGGAGTCAACCCCAACACCGTGCCTCAACATTGGTGACCCCGACTGCCCATTCTGTGCGGACTTTGGGCTTCCGCTCGAGCACAGACTGGGCTGAAAGTCGTCGGGCGTTAAGTGTAACACGATTAACGTGAAGAGATATTAGCCGCGACATGAAAAACATGGAGAAAGTGTTCCTCTCAACACAATTTATGTAGAGAAAATTCTTCTACTGATTGTTGTGAATCATCATTTTCTCAACATGATTTATATGAAAATTTATTGTAATAGTAATAACTTTATTACCGATCAAAGAATCCTTAAAGTGTCAATTAAATAAAATGACTTATTACCTAGTCTTAGTACCGATCACCATCCGTACAAACTGTTACAATCGGAGAGCTGAAGCTCTAAGCTACAATTTTCAAATTTTACG
The DNA here is from genome assembly GCA_947459985.1 of Diloba caeruleocephala. NCBI lineage: Eukaryota > Metazoa > Arthropoda > Insecta > Lepidoptera > Noctuidae > Diloba > Diloba caeruleocephala. Next base: position 18,843,612 of record OX381615.1, read on the forward strand.
GACCTGGTGGCATTGCACTACAATGCATATTAATATTATCATAATATGTATCATATCAGTATGTTTTAAGATAAGTTTTCCATGATATAATAAAAATTTAATCATTATAAAAAGTAGGCAGTCATAGCCATTTGCACTTACTGATCTGACGCTTGACGCGGTCAGTCTATGGATGGGTAAACGCATAGTAGTATTTGAACTGAGTGTCTCCGTGCTTGGGAGGGTATCTAAAATCGTCGGTCCCGGTTGTTCTCATTAGACGACAGTCGTTAACTAAGTAACAACATCATCATCCCAAAGCTTATGACAGGCTGCTAGATAGCGACACCTACTATAAAGGAATTTTATGTTGTAGTCGCTCCGAAGTCTGTTCGCTCGACTTTTTACTTTCGCGTGGTAATACAAGTAACCCAACCCTTACATGTCTATTGCTCATGCTGCAATTACCTAACTTAAGCTAAAATGCGGCAAACAAATTAATCATCGCATTATGTGGAATTCGCTGCCATTCTTTTGGCATAAGGATTGGAAGGGCTTCAGTAGGTAAAGTGGAAATTCATTGTAGTATTTTCCATTTACAATTTTAAACGATGCAATGTTACAACCAGTAGTTTGGTAGATATTAAACGAATTTTACGAGCGTTTATGATCATATCATAAAATTTCCTATAGCAAAGACTTGTAAGTACGGAAAATGCAAAAACAAGAATGGATAAAAAATTGAAACTAAGTGGTATTTAAGTGTATGAAAAAAAAAACTTCTCAATAGCTGCTAAAACAGCATGGGTATTAGAGCAGCGAAGATCCTGTCGGACCAGTTTCTTAACCCGCTTATTAAGTGCCAGATGTTCTGCCGAGAGAGTAGACGCAGATGACGTCTCTCGTCGAACCCTTACGAGCTCTAGAGTTTACGGCGATAGTTTGGACTTGCTGTCATCATTTCGCCGTGGTAGGTATTTACGGCCCAGCTCCCACACCGTCTTGACCACGTTGCCACCTCTTGACCCGTGCTTTCCAGCGAATCGAAACTATTTTGTAGTTCAAGTTGGAACTCTGTAGAACCATGAATTACTTGTAGCGGCATTAGTTTGAGGATAGATTTTATCAGACGCATATTTAGAATGCCGTGAACAAGTCGGCGATCACTATCGGTGTTGAACCTGTTCATCATGGAGACATTTCTAAATATATGATTTTTATCCCACATGGTGAAATCTATCTCATTCCTTGTCACAGAATCTAGGTTCTGCCGGGTCCACCTCCTTTGGGGCTTCTGTTTTTAATAGAAATATGGGCTGTTTTGGATTCTCTGCAGAGGTGCAGTATTGATTGGCGTTATATCGAAGTGTTGAGATGTCTGTATCACGCTGCCACTATGACCGTCTAAATCCAGAACCACAAGCCTATCCAACTGCGTCGAGGAGTGAGACGAGAGGATGTTATATCCCCGAAACTGTTCACAAACGCGTTGGAAGAAGTTTTCAAAACTTTAGACTGGAAGTACGGGGCATAAACATAAATGGTGAGTACATTTCACACCTTCGATTCGCCAACGACATCGTACTTTTGGCGAAGTCGATGGATGACCTGAGCGAGATGCTAAATAGTCTCAACGTAGCCTCAAGACTTGTTGGCCTTGGTATGAACTTGAAAAAACTAAGACCATCTCAAAGAAGGATACGTTTAGGCTGGCCAGCATTCGGCAAGCTTCGTCAGATCTTCTCGTCGTCTTGAATTCCGCAATGTCTGAAAACAAAAGTTTTCAACCAGTGCGTCCCACCTGTTATGACCTACGGAGCCGAAACGTGGACACTAACAGTCGAGCTACTCCACAAGTTGCTCAGCGGGCTATTGAACGTGCTATGCTCGGAGTCGCTCTAATGGGTAGAATCCGAAACGAGGATATCCGAAAGAGAACCTAAGTGATCGACATAGCACACCACTGGCCAGATGGACGGATGACCTGAAGAAGGTTGCTGGCTCTGCCTGGATGCGGAATGCTCACGACCGAGTGATGTGGCGCACGCTGGGAGACGCCTACGTCCAGCAGTGGACCGATATAGACTGATGATTGTATTGACTGATTTATAAAAAGAAATGCTGAACGAAGAAAACCTTTTGTTTGATGACAGTAAAACAATATTTATTATGCCGTGTGGTGCCCGCTTAGAATATCACCACCCCATCTCCTCCCGTGGGTGTCGTAAAAGGCCACTAAGGGATTAGCCGGAGGATGGGCAGCAGCATCCTTCGAGTACTTTAACAATTCAACTGCGATAGCCAACACGTCTGCCAAGCGTGGCGATTATGGCAAAACCCCCCAATGAACCCACAACACATCCATATCGGTCGTTGTGGTATCTTTCGGGGAGGCCTGTGTCCAGCATGGACTTCATTCGGCCGGAATGATGGAAAACAATATTTTATGTTACGATATTTCAAGTATTTATTATGAACAAAAAGATATTACAGATTAGAACAAAATATTGTTTTGTTGTATGATTTATATATTTGTGCATCAATAATATAAAAATTGCACGTGCTAGGGTTGCGCGTTGCATGTATAGGTACGACACGTAAGGTTGTTGCACGTAGGTATATAGAATGAATGACATAAACGCGATATATTTCCGTAAGCTACTTATTCAATGGATGCTATTCGCATACACTTCAGAAATATTAAACGCGTTTAAGGCAAACGTGTTTTCTTTAATATTTGACTTATAGCTTTATGTCTGTTGGATGACTACGTACTGCTAATGAAACTTTAAAAGGATCGACTTGCGGTCTTTACTACCATTAAGTATTAATCTTTTGGTGTTGGAGCTAAAAGAGTTGGTCCGATAGTGTCCTTTATATGGTGATTAATAATTGTGAGTAATAATTTTATTATTTGAAGTCGGAAGCAGTGAATATTGGGATTGCGTTGCAACTGCTAAATATGAGCTCAAAATATTATCCTATGTCCAGCAGTGGACTACGATAGGTTGAGTTGGGGGCATAATGTCCTAATGTCATGACCAGTAAAAGTCTCAGTCGTTGGATCCAAGTGGACCGGTAATATAAGTTTGTTATGGAACGCTACGGATGTCACCAAAAATGTCTACGATAGTGAAATGTAATTCGTGTAATATTGTTATTAACGAAGTTCTAGCATTCATATGTAATAAGATTGATGTTATGGACGAGGATAGTATTACTAGAATTTCTGAAACTGCTTTCTCGGAAAGCGATATAGTGAACGCGAAAAATCTGTTGTTTGAATCGATTCCTGCGAGCAAAAAGAAGACGCGAAAGAGGAAGGGGAAGACAGTCCGTGACATTGAAGACATCATCTGTCTTTTAAAAGAAAGTGATCCTGAAATTATTCCTATCTTTGTGGCACGTGAACTACAGAAACTACCCCCCGTGCTATTTGATCACCTAGACGCGACCCGAATTCTCAAGGATTTGGTCAAACTGAGACAGGATGTAGACCGTATTACTAAAGAATATGCTACGGTGGAAGACTTTGACAAGCTGAAATCAGAAGTAATGGATCTTCAGCGCCCTTATTCTCAGAAAAGATCGAGCATTAATGCACAACGGGGTGCTTGTCTACTTAACAGCACCGAATACAGTAGCGGCCCTCCCGAAATATTCCCTCTTGTAAACCAAAAACAGTGTCCGATTAAAAATGATCATATGTTGGCTGTTGAAAAAGACTGTTTCGCAGAAGAGGATAATGTTGTATTTTCCACGCCAAGAGCGTACAGTAACTTGTCAGCTGATGAGATGAGTAGCGATAAATATGCAATGACTCAACCGTCGCCGCGGTTGGCGCCGCGCGCGCCCTCTCCTACTAAGCCGTTGCAGCCGTTACCGTCGACCCAGTCATCATCTTTGCTAGTTGCTACAGCGAACCTCTCCGGTGAGCCAAATCAACAAATGTTATCGAGAAAATCTTTTGCAAATATAACCAAACAAGAGGGAGAATGGAAAACTAATGAAATTTCTGAAGAATGGAAACAGGTAAGGAGGAAATTTGTAAGGAATCGTTTCACTGGATATACTGGAAAAGCTGTGATTAAATCTGATTTTAACTTTAGAGCGGCGGTTCGCAAGGTTCCTATTTATATTTACAACGTATCGAAGGAGACTACCGAATGCGACATCAGTAATTACATTATGAAAAAAACTAACTTGCATGTTACTTTAATAAAGTGGAATATGAAGCAGACTAAAGATTATAACGCGTTTAAGATCTTTGTACCGCAACAGAATCTTGAAACTTTCCTAAATGATGACTTTTGGCCTGAGGGAGTTTCTTTTCGTCAGTTTATCAATTTTCGACAGTTTAATGAGCGAGCACTAAACGAGGACAGCAATAAACCATCTTAAATGGATAGTAAGACAACAAAACTAATTAGTTTCAATTGTAAGAATGTTATTAGATCTATAGATTGCATAAGGAGGCTGTGCCGGATAGCCGATGTTGTCGCGCTACAGGAAACCTGGTTACTGCCACATGATGTACCTTTTCTTGGAACCATTGACGACGAGTTTGCGTTCACTGGCACCTCAGCCGTGGACACATCAGTTGGGATACTACGGGGTAGGCCGTACGGTGGTGTGGCCCTGCTCTGGAGGAAGTCTGTGTTCCCATGCGTTACGGTTATATCATGCGACAGTGTGCGCCTTGCGGCCATCAAATTAGTATGTAATGAGAGGTCAATCTTGGTGATATCAGTGTACATGCCTACTGCGAGTCCCGATAATTTGATTGAATTTACGGATTGCCTTAGTAAAATTAATGCCTTAATTGAAAACAGCGGTGTGGAATCTGTTTTTATACTTGGAGACTTCAATGCCCACCCGGGAGAGTTATTTTCAAATGAACTAATACATTTTTGTTCTGAACAGTCATGGTCGTGCGTAGATATCGAAGTGTTACCAATAGATACTTATACATTTGTGAGTGATGCACACGGAAGCTTGCGTTGGCTTGATCACTGCGTGACGACAAGTGCTGCGAGACACTCTGTTTGCAATGCGTCTGTTTTATACGACACTTACTGGTCGGATCACTGCCCTTTGTTGGTTGAGTGTGACATTCAAGTAATAAGGCCTAAGATTGCTGCTTCCATTATGGAGTGTAATAAAATGGTTTGGGGTGAAAGGGACAGTGAACAGATCAATAAGTTTTCAGAGTTTTGTCACTCTCAACTGAGAAAAATTTCGTTTCCTGTGGAATTTACTAACTGCGCCGATAAATTTTGCTCTGATGAAAATCACAGGCGTATTTTAAGTCAGATGTATGGTGAAGTTGTGCGTGTAATTAGTGAGGCTGCTGTGTACAGCTATAAGAGTCATACGGTGAGGAAACATAAGCCTGTACCGGGGTGGAATATACACGTGAGCAGTGCTCACAGGGCGGCCCGATTGTCTTATCAAAACTGGTTGCGATTTGGGAAGCCTAATAATGGGTCTGTGTACGAAGATATGTGCCAAACGCGGCGGTTTTTTAAATCAAGATTAAAATTCTGTCAAGAGAATGAAAAACAGATAAAGTTAGATATAATAGCGCAACATCATGCCAATAAACAGTTTGGTAAATTTTGGAAAAATACAAATAAATTAAACCCAAAATCGAGCCTTCCTGTGAGTGTAGCTGGCGTGCACGAGCCTATTGACATAGCGAATATGTCATCGTTGTATCATCATTAGCAGATAATTTGAAACCTTAATTATGCTTTCTTGCAGTTGTGAACAATGATCCAGGCTGTCAAAACGACCACAGTTTTGAAAGAAGAGGGAGAAATGACAGTGACGTTCGTAGCACCTCAAGCATCGCCAAGGAAATACCATATATTGTACCCTAACCTTATAACTTTCAGTTATTGGCATATTGCTGGTATATACGGGCTTTATTTATGCTTTACTTTAGCGAAATGGCCAACAATTATTTTCAGTAAGTAAAAGATAAATAGTGACTTGCGCACACTGGTTCTAGATCAAAATGCTAAAATCATAAGACAGAGTCTTTGTCTAAGTATGGGATGACATGGGCTAGCATATCGGTCTAAAATCTGTAAATAGAAAATAAAATTTTAATATCACTTAGAACGCGCCTCATTCCCTTTTGATACTAGGCGCGTATGAAATGGTCGGTTTGATTTCCAGATGAGTCAAGTGCATTTGTTCAGCAGTGGATGTTCTTTGGCTGATGTTATGAAGTGTTACTAAATTCTTAAAGCAGCTCGATGTTGTTGTTTTTGTACTTATCTACCTAGATGTAATCTTGCGCCCTATTACATTAGGGTAAGTTCAAACCGAGACACGACGCGAAGTGACGAGGCGCGAAGATGTTTGAAGAAGCTAGTAACTAGTTCTGTTATCACGAGAACCCGATCTCTGAGTGTGCTAGAGATCAGGGTGCCGTGTTGGTAGCAACGTCACTGAGAAGTTGGTGGCACTGTGCATCTCTATAACAAATATTTTTTTCTGGATTAATGTTTTCGTATATGATGTGTAAATGTAAAACTCATACAATTGAAGTTCTTATTCCTTGGTGGTCAGAGATTGCTATCTTATTAAAGGGGAAAAAACATTTTTTAAGGAAGGCCCTCATGATGTCCGTTTCGTGTCCGGATCAAGAAAATAACACCACTCCTTGTCCTCTGGGGATGTAGTAAAAGGCGACAGAGGGAAACTAAACCAGAAGTATGGACAGCAGCGTCCCTTCTGTGCAACAGTAGCCACACTGCGCTCAGCAACCCGCCTGCCAAGCGTGGTACGTGTACGTGTGTATGTATATATAAATCCCCCTTAAATGATGACACAACTGTGGAAATCTATAGGAGAGGCCTTTGTTCAGCACTGTAGGTAATTTGGCTGATGATGATGATGACTCTTGATGGACGGCCTGAAGCTTACTTTCGTTTTTGTGTTTACCTATTATATAGCATTATCTCACGTTATTATAGCTCATAGCATGTTGCCCTCACTGATCGGATCTATGAATATGACTGTGTAATGGTATTTGAAATGAGTCCATGCTTCTAAGGGCGCGAAAAATCATCGATCCCGGTTATTGTCAATAACGGGCAGTCGTTAAACCAAGTCAGAGGCCTTATCTTGATCAACTCTGCCACAAGGATGACCAGTAAAAAAAACGACAGAAGAAGGTCCACTGCTGAACAAAGGAATCCCCCACAGATTTCTACAAAGTCCGGTGACATGTGCATCTAATGGAAGAAGAAGGTTGCTTTAGAGTATCATAGCTAAATACTGTACTAAAAAGACTAATATCATTTTCAGGTTCTATTCTATTCCTGTTAGCAGAAATAGGCATTACAGCTGGCGCTCATAGGCTTTGGGCACACAAAACTTATAAAGCCAAGTTGCCTTTAGAAATCCTTCTTATGATAATGAACTCTATTGCTTTCCAAAACACGGCTATGCATTGGGCGAGAGACCACCGCCTTCACCATAAATTCAGTGACACTGATGCAGATCCTCATAATGCTACCCGAGGTTTCTTCTTTTCTCATGTTGGATGGCTACTCGTGAAAAAACATGCAGAAGTCAAGAAACGTGGAAGAGATCTTGATTTTTCTGACATTTACAACAATCCGGTACTAAGATTTCAAAAAAAGTAAGTATGTTCTGATGAAGAAGTATTTAGGTATGTTATTACATCTAAGCATTTTTTGATTAACTGCAGTCACGTAAACATTGCAGTCATATAAGCTGTGTGGTGCCGGCTACGAATAGCATCGACCCATCTCATCCCTTGGGTGCCGTAAAAGGCGACTATGGGATCAGCCGAAGGATAGGCAGCAGCGTCCTTCGAGTACATTAACAAATCAACTGCGATCGCCAACCCGCCTGCCAAGCTTGGCGATTATTGCAAAACCCCCCAATGAGCACACAATTCACCCATATCGGTCGTTGTAGTGCCCTTCGGGGAAGGCCTGTATCCAGCAGTGGACTATATTCAGCTAAAATGCTGATGATGATATAAACATTTGCTACCGGTTTTTTTTTTGTATCTAGGTTTTCGGCTTTATTTAAACTTACTTGGTGACGAGATGAGCAAATCCTTCGCCTGGTGGCTAGCGTCATGCGTGCCCATAAGAATTGTTCTGTTGACTAGTTCTGTGTAGCACCATGACTTCGCTTGTCACCTAGAGACATTTTGGAGTTATTTAGTCTTGTCCCCAGTTATTTCAGTAGCTACAGTGCCCTTTTAACCGGAACACAGTAATTAGAGATTAAATAAATACAGAAGTGTTTAGAGTTAAATCAGTAGATTGGCGGTGAATATCTGGCACTGTGGTAGTACCTTTTTTATATTGTTTTCCAGTGGACATTCTACATGAACTTCCTCCACCCCGGGGAAGGGCGAAGGGGCATGCTGGACTCCTACCGGCTAAAACCACTGGAGCGGTCAGCTTCGGCAACTACGGGGGGTTCCAGGTCCTCGTAATATCACACTAGAGCCCCCATTGATTCTACGCCATTAGGCACATCTCGGAGGGGATGACTGTAAATCGATCACCCCCTCTAGCGGAGGGAAGGCCAGGAAAGTCGCCGCCTCATATGACAATGTCCTGTATCCACGTCGATCCGTATAGCCACTCTGCGCTGCCGACTGTGAAGCCTGGACGGCTGACAGCCGGGATGACACAGATGATACAGGTGCCCGTAGAGGGCCACAAACCGCACGACCCCCCGCAGGGGCGGCGAACTTCCTCGCTCGGTCTCCTAAGATTGGGCAACACCCGATGTAATGCACTAACTACCCTCTCGACCACCACCACCACTCACCGCAAGCGATGTACGCCGGTCAGTCATCCTCGGCTGAGTCTATAGACTCTACCAGCTCGCAGTGGCTAGCTAGTAGTATGAGCTAGTAACTCGGTTTTCACCTCGGTCGATAGCTGCTGGAGCTGGGCATTCTATATTGAGTATCGCGCGAATGACCACCACTTACGAAGGCGCCTGTCCTGCTGGGATTTTTGGCTGGTAGCAGCGGTAAGCGTCAGAGTGGGGTATTTGGAGTGTGGTTGTCGTTACGAGGGCGTTTTGGATTCAGTGGTGTACGTACGTCAACTTCTCTCTGTCGGCAGCCCCGATAACAGATCGGGTGGTAGCATAATAAAAAAACACCAAAGACAGTAGTGCAAATTGCGGTAATGAAATCATAGCGAATCAGGAGGATTCATGCGCCATCTAGAGAAGAATGATGTAAACATTGACACCTTTTGGTCACATATTATTCTTGTCTAAACATTCATATTCTTAGGTTAGACCTGTTGCCGGCTTGCATGTTTTTAAATGCATGTAACGACTGCCATACGTAGCATACGGCAATCTTTGGGGCTTAACCCACTGTCCAAGCCTCGGTTTCGATATGTAAGATCTTGTCTGTTAGAGATATAGTCCCAAAAAGAAAAATTATAAAAATTTCTCCTTGGATACCTAATGATGATTTTCTGTTTACTTCAGGTACGCCATTCCCTTAATCGGGGCTGTTTGCTATGGATTACCGACGTTTATACCTGTCTACTGTTGGGGAGAAACGTGGAACAATGCGTGGCACATCACCATGCTTCGTTACGTCATGAACCTCAATGTCACATTCCTGGTCAACAGCGCTGCACACATCTGGGGCACAAAGGCGTACGATAAAAATATCTTGCCTGCACAAAACGTAGCAGTTTCCATTGCGACATTTGGTGAAGGATACCACAATTACCATCACGTGTTCCCATGGGATTACCGTGCAGCTGAATTGGGAAATAACTATCTAAATTTGACGACAAAGTTTATTGATTTCTTTGCGTGGATTGGGTGGGCATATGATCTGAAAACTGTTTCAAACGATATTATACAACTCAGGGCTAAAAGAACAGGTGACGGAACTAATCTTTGGGGATGGGAAGACACAAACTTACCTGACGAGATTCAAAACAAAGAGCAGGTTTTATTTACGAAAAATGATTAGAAAGTTAATGGAGTTAACAGTGATAAATATTGTGATATATTGTAATATTGTATTTTATTTTGTATTGTGATTGTGATATATTTATAATACTTATGTGAGAGATTACAAATATACCAGTTATTAGCAGTTAATGTTTAAACTTTGACCTTCTCTAGTATTTCCCCTGGGTACAGTTTACAGACAAATCTCATAGGCACTCGAACACCAAAACCCGAAAGAACTATCTGAAGAACACACAAGTATTTGTTCCGCGCGGGGATCAATATCACGACACGCAGCGCTAATAATTTTACAAAGAATGGTCACAGATATTACCATAATAAGCTAGCATTACTGAAAGATTGACGTCGTATATCATTGTCAGCGCCCAGAACGCCGAGAAACTGTAAAAAAGCTCCGCGTGGTGTCTGGTTTAAGAATATAGTGCGTACTACTTTATTTCCACCCGTGGATGTCGTAAAAGACGACTGAAGGACTGTAAACCTTAGAGCAGCAGCGTCTCTTCAGTGGCACAGTAGCCATAATGCGCTCACCAACCCGCTTGCAAAGCTTGGCGAGTAATGGCTAATTGTCCCTAAAATGTAGACACTATTGTGGAAATCGACGAGGGAACCCTTTGTTAGGCACTTTCTTGTTCCTTTGGCTGATCCGGTGTCCTATATCTTATTTCACGACATAATCTATCTTTGTGCCTTTCATTAGAATCCATTTAGGCGTAAGAGCGTGATGGAGCCTCAAAACTTTCACATTTGTAATAGTGGTGATATATGATTATGCTTATCATTGACTGACTGAAATCTCTAATATCGTATTGTTTTCACTACTTTTCACTTTGGATTTAGAAGTAAATTTGCTAGCGAGTTCTTACAAAATAACACTGCTGGAATAATTCTAACCACTGGGGCGTCACGGATAATATCCTAACACGAGAAAAAAACGACCAATGAGGTATTATGCTTAAACCAAAAAAACCTTAACCGAGAATAACTGTATATATTTTTATAAATATTAGCAAAAAGTTTCACTGACTATGTCAATCATTGAGTTAAACAACATCAATGATGTCAATGAAACGTTCGTTAATTGGTTCTGACGTATGATGAATTATCGTATGTTAATTTTTTGATGTAAATATTTCCATTATTTATTGATATTTACAAATGCGATTCGCATATCCGTGAAAGTGCATTTATCCAATAAAACTTGATTCCATTGTTGAAAAAATAAAACCTACAAAGGTGATTTTCTGCAGGAATTATTTCGGAATCATTGTAATATTATGTGCGTGCATAATACTCAGTTCTGGAAATATAACATCGCAATTAAGACAGGTACCGATTTTTATAAATCATTTATTAATAACTTAAAAAAGAGGGTGTAACGATGCTAACGTTTCAAATAACTAATGTGTAGTCCTGAAAAAACTAAAAGTACAAATACACCGCTGCGCGTAGCAATCGAAAATCAGTTGTGCGATGCTTTGTAGTACAGTACGTAGTACGAGTTTTATTTCACCATCGAAACATAATAATCAACCACACGTATATCGTGTTCGGTCCTCCAATTGGTTAAAAAGTGTGGAACGGGCCGATCGCAGCGCCGAACGCGGTAGACGTGTAGGTTATTATTACGTTTCGATTATGAAAAGAAACTCGTACTAAGGGTACTGTACTACAAATCAACCCGTAACCGATCTTTCAGTACAGTAGTAGTCCATAGTAAACAAACCTTCAAGTCACATTTGTAAAGTAACCGTACGCGCCTTTAGAAACAGCGAATTTTAGGGCGTGACCACATGACGCTGGTTCGTATTCTTAATTCAAGCCCGAATCATGACTCCGGCTCCCAAATGCATGAGATGGGATATTGGTGCTGAACCCGCCCTCTTATCGACTATACTTTCTAAAGTAATATAAATTAAAGTGTCATTGAAATAAAGCTCGTGAGAATACTTCGTATGGTCTCCGGATTAAACACCACTTATTATTAAGTCCCGCTTTAATTATTCGAGAAACCCGTTTTCGGTAAGAAAGCGAACCGGCTCAAATAGTTAAAGCCGGACTAAATATGAAATATGTGGCGTTTCAGTATTCGGCCGTAAGAGAGTTAAGCCAGAGGGATCGGCAGTGACGTCCCTTTTGTGGAACAGTAGTCATACTGCGCTCACCAACCCGTCAAGCATGGTGGGTACTGGCAAATTCCCCCCAAAACTGATCACAAAATTGGGGAAATCTATGGAGAAGGCGTTTGTTCAACAGTGGACGTCTTTTGGCTGACATGATGAAATAAAGCATACAAAGACATCTTTTCATCATCTTGACTCATGGATACCTTTGATTGTTAAAATATTTGTCTTTGAATATTTCGGTTGCCATATTGGATTATTGTAACTGCAATGTTGCAGGGGCGCAAAAAACATTTACGTGGTTATTTCGGCACTGAGGTTCAACTCGGCGAATGGCCACATCACGTAAGAATTTTGGAGTTTTTTATAAGTTAACTATTTGAATAGCCTTAATAATAATATGTGCAAGACATGCATTTCACAAAAAGGAGATAGTGATATATATACAAGTGGATTTGCGATAGATTCAGCTGAAAACCGTCCACTGTTGGACATAAGCCTCCCCTAAGGATCGCCATTACATCATATCAAAACTTTATATGATATGTAAACTGATGTACCTTATGAAATTAATAGATAAATATCAGCCAAAGGGGGTGCACTGTCGAACAAAAGCCACCCCATGGATTCCCATAATGGTGTCGTCACTTTGGCGGGAATTTGCCAGAATTCACCACGCTTGGCAGGTGGGTTGGTGGGTGCAGTATGGCTACTGTTCCACAAAAGCGACGCTGCTGCCCATCCCTCTAGTATACCGTTACTTAGTCGCTTTTTACGAAATCCATGGGAAGAGATGGAGTGTAGCTATTCTTAATCCGGACACCACTCGGATTCGCAACTACAACTGGTCTAAATTCGTGTTCTGTGCTCATTTTGGAGTTTTGCCATAATTATATTAAATAAATTTGCCTCGCTTGGGAGTTGGGTTGGCGATCGCAGTTGAGTTGTAAATCATCATCATCATTTCGGCCGAATAAAGTCCACTGCTGGACACAGGCCTCGTCCAAAGATCACCAATATGGATGTGTTGTGGGCTCATTGGGGGGTTTTGCCATAATCGCCACGCTTGGCAGTCGGGTTGGCGATCTCAGTTGAGTTGTTAATGTACTCGAAGGACGCTGCTGCTCATCCTCCTGCTAATCCCTTATTCGACTTTTACGACACCCATGGGAAGAGATGGGGTGGTGGCATTCTGAGCCGGCACCACACGGTTAAAAGTTGTAAATAAAATACTCAAAAGTCGCTGCTGCCTATCCTCCAGCTAATTCCACAGTCGTCTATGACGACACTGACGGGGTGAGATGGGGTGGTGCTATTCTTAGCCGGCGCCGCATTATATAGCACAAATGACAATTTAAAAGGAGATTGACTTCTGCGTTTTGTACTGCAATTATTATTTTTATTTGGATTCCGCGTAATGTAAAAATGTTCTTTTAAGGTACTGATCTTAAGATTATACAATAAATCGAAGTCGTTATACCGTGCATTTTGTGCTGGAAGTATTATCGGAGAATTGAGGGTTTTAACGTCAACCAACTGCTTGCTTACTAATAGAAAGAAGTGAGTATTTTACATCTGCAGTTTCCTTCTCACTCTACAATTTTACTGGCCTTATAACAGTTGCCTTTTCTGCTTAAGGCAACACCCCCGTTACCAATCCACAAAATAACGTTACCCGAATCAACGTATGTTCACTTTTACTTTGAATGAAATCTATTTTTTATCTTGCATTATCGTTGTACAAAATACTATACATACAAAAACTAACGGAAATAATAATATGGTAAGTGAAAATACTAAGAAATGTTATTTGGGGTAATGTATCTGTATTTATTTAACATAAATGTGCAGAAGACAAAACTACCTGTACCTACAAACAAAAGTTTATTCTTCCAGTTATACCTGTGTTTAGTTTAGAGTTTTTGGTTGGACCTAGGCGTTTGTAGTATTTCGAATAGTCTACAATATTTGTTTTGCCTATTAATCTAATATTAACCCACAATTGCTCCTTAGGTTCAACAATTATGGAAAAATCTGTGGCCACTTTGAATAATCCACGACAGTTTAGGCATCTTGGTCACGCAATATGACATTTTTAGAAGTTAAAGATGTTTATCAAATCAAGCTAAATAACACCACTTCCACTCCGTTTATAATGTTGATGTTGTTTGATCTATGATAAAAGATGTCGGTGATTTTGATGTTTTGGCTGTAATTCATCCCCGATAATACTTATCTGTTTTTTATCATATACTTTACAATTTGAAACAACAATTTATGTTTATTTACCATTTCGTCACCATTATCAAAATAACAAACATTTATTGGGAAAAGCATCAAAAAAATGTCTAATTACACCGTTCAAGATTTGGATTTAACAAACTTTTCAACGCTGTGGTACGTCATCGTTACCCTTACTTAATAAATGTTGTTTTGTTCTGCCCCTTCAACACCTCGCGCCCCCAGGCTCTAGCCTGTTTAGCCTATATGATAAATCAGACTCTAATTGATGCTCAGTTGCCCTTCCTATTATGTAAAAAATTAATGAAGAATGACAGCCAATGTTTATTTCTTCAAAACTACTAGTTTAAATTCAAATAGTCGAGTCAGAAAATTTAAACCATTTACGCCTGTACGTAGTACGCCGCGCTTTGCATATATTGACTATAGGTTTATATTGACATTTTTGGTATCGATATATCAAATACTACTTAAAAAAAAGATATTTAAATTGCATCATTTCTTATAATAGATTATATTAATTCATATAATGACATTTTATGATTCTATATGACATTAACTATTTATTTTAAATGTTATTTTTATGTTAATTTTATGCATTTAGATTTGATACTGTACTTAATAGTGCGAGTATTCTATTGACGTGATATTTGTCTGGCAGTTTAGGTATGTCATGCTCACTCAAGTCCTGCTTATGGTAGCGTCGTGTATCGTGTCGCTAAGTTTTCCTACAATATGGTTGAGCTGAGCGACGCTAGTGCATGCGTTGCGCACCTAAACGAGTGCCGTCTGTTGGGATTGGTCATCTTAATGCTGCCATGACAATTGAATCACAAACTCTAGTAAATATTAAAATTAGGTTTGTTTAGTGTAGACTTTTTAAGAAGTTTATACTCTTTTCTCCTGCAAATGTTCCAATATGATTTAAAAAGAGTGGAGTAGAGAACCATGGAGTTTCTTGCCTGTTCTTCTCCATAAGTAATCTACACCTTGGAACGTGGCAGCTAAAGTCTTGACTATTCATAAGTGAATAGTCAATTTTAAATGAATAAAACATATTTTGATCTTATCTTTATCATAGTCAGATTTAAATTAGCTGCAGTTCTTTGAACGTGGGTAACAGGCATTAATAAAACATACTTAAGGCCGAATACTGAAACGCCACTTGATATTTAAGTCCCGCCAGACTATTTCAGACGCCCGCTTTACTACAGAAAGCGGGCGTCTCAAATAGTTTAGTGGTATAGATGTATTGTTTTTTTTAAACGTTGGCTCACACAATGTTTTCTTCTGTGTCGTGGGTAGATACAGTTTACAGACAAACCTCACATGCGCAACTCCCAGACCCGAAAAAATGACTTATCTGTAGGCCACACAAATAATTAATTAATCGCATTTTGGCTTTCAATTAATTACAGAAGAAATGTTTTTGACACTCTTGCTTTTAACCTAAATTGGTTTACTATTAGTGGCGTGCCCGCACATTTCATAGGTAAGTTGGTATTACGCTTTTATAATATGGCCGACTATTATCAATCGCTTTAGGTAGCTGTAAAATTCAATTTTAAAATTGTGTTCCAAATTTAAAAACCATACGGATGAGTATGTTACAAATAAAAAAGAAATACTGTAAGTATACCTACTTGTTTCGGGTCCGGGTGTTGGGCATGTGTGATTAACGTGTATGTGTAAACGTTACTCACGATGCAGGAGGAATCCTAGTGAGGGGCAGTATTTAAAAACCATTAAATTACTAGGCCTTTTCGAATGTGAGTGTATATAATGATTTTAAAATTAGCTCAATGACAATTTTTTTTAGTTATAGACATGACAAACGTTACGTAAGGTTTGTTGGCGGCCTTCTCAAGACCATAGCAACTGAGCCCCCACGTGATGATATTGAACAATGGCGATCGATGAACCATGTATATTCACAGAAATACTATAGGTTCCCCGCTTTTAACCTTGCTGTAGTGGTGAGATCCTTTACTTTTATTTTATCAACAACTAGCTACCTGCTCCGGCTTCTCACGGTTAGGTATATGCATGAAGCTCATTTGCTATTTACCACGAAATTTTCTTAAGGAAAAATTCAGCCGAATACCTTACCATAGAATGCTATCCGATAATGAAAATCATTGCCATTCAACCCATTGGAATCCATCGTGAGGTTTGGAGGAGAAGTGTAACAACGCGAAAAATAACTCTTGTTTAGAAGTAGTAGTGATGTGTATTTTCCGTGTGATGTCTGTATTTAGAATATACCCACTGTACTCCCACCGTGGATGTCGTAAAAGACGACTACGGGACTCCAAAGTCTAAACCAGAGGGCCGGGCAGCAGCCCGCTTCTGTGGAACAGTATATCTTACTGCGCTCACCAACCCACCTGCCAAATGTGGTGAGTACGGGGAATCTCCACCGAAATGACGACACAATAAAAAACAACATGTAGCCGGTAGTTATGGGAATCCCACGTCTTTGTCCAGCAGTGGACGTCCTTTGACTGATATAACCATCATGATGTTGTATATCGGGGCCCTAACGGGTGTACTTAATGAAGTTAATTTACATGACCTGGGAATGAAACCCAATAAGGATCTTATACTCAGTAGCTGCGATTGCGAGCCTGGGGCCAAATCGCTAGGTCGCAAACACGCTGCGAGCGTATCGCCTAAACATGAGTCTTATACAACATATTTTGAGCCTATTACAAATAGCTGGCTTCTCAGCAACAAATTAGATCTTCAAATTTACAAACTGTGTTATAATAAGTAACAATAGTAATGTCTTAGGTTTCCGCGATTATTACTCATTATATCGCGATCATTAGTAACAATTTTGTTTTTTTTCCAGACAATGACTACACCTTGGGTTTTCAACTATTATATAAATAAAATTCCTTACGCATCTATACCTCTTGACTTTGATGGAGTCTGTACTGGTACTGCAGTAAAAGCTACAAGGGTAAGACCTCTTTTCACGTTTAAATCGATGATAATCATGACTTCTGACTGCACGGTTGGTGCAGTAGCTAAGCAATTTACTTTCTGCGGTACGTGTCGCGGGTTGGATCCCCGCACGGAACAAATATTTGTATGATCTACTGATAGTTGTTTTGGGTGTCCAGTGGGTGTTTGTGCATGTGAGATTTGTGTGTGAAAACTGTACCCACGACACATGTGAAATAGTAGTGTGGGCCATCGTGTTAAAAAAAAAATCATATCAGCACAACGGCTGGAATATTGGCATTATCATCACGCTTAGTATACTGATCGTTTTCGGGAAACTTGCTTGTACAGGACGTTGATGTTGCCCATTCTCATAACATAAATACTAGGGGAGCGCAGGGTAATGAGAGCGGTCGGGTAATGGGAGCGATGGTGATTGAACAGAAAGTATGCACATTGGCGCGATCATAAGCACTCGGCCGCTTCCGTCAACCATCGAGAAACTTCGCCTGACGCGCACGAGCTGTTACTGCCATGCGTTAGGTCACGAGGGACGGTTTTGTGTTTTTTCGCTCCACACTTATAAAAAAACTGCCGATTGCTAGCGCCAAGGTAAGCATGAAGTTATTTTCTTATTTTACTATGATTATGCTTATTACATTCCTACATTAATTTTACTAACAAGTCCGATTGGTTAAATTGTGATTGAAAGCAGAATTATATATTTATGTTATTGCTTTTCAGAATGGTGGTCAGCGGGTAATGGTAGCCTAGCATTGCTCTCACTACCCGACAGAGCGCCCATCACCCCATTTACTTTCACAATACTATATTTTTATGTCATTTTAGATACATATATAACTTCTTTTTATTTTAGATGCCATGTAAAAGAAATCGTAAAACCACAAAAGCTTCTTGGAAGGTTGATATGTTAAAAAACGCAGTCGCTATTCTCAGAAGAGGAGTTTATGAGAGTTTATCGTTGTTTTGTTTGAAAAGTAGTTTTTTTTAATTTGTGTTACTAAAAGTTTAAGGAGTAAATAATTACCTATGGCTCCCATTTCAGATATGACCGTTAAATGGGCTCTGATTACCCGCATGTGTCAGGTAATAGGAGCGACTGACTTTTTTTTGTAAAATTGTTATTGTATCTTAATACATGACTGTAATTGATTATAACTGTGATTAAAATATACTTTAATAATTATTGTAAGAGTTCCCACTAAATTTTTTTAAGAATGTTAACAAATGTGGTTTTTATCAAAAATATCCCTTAGTAGGCTCCCATTACCCTGTTCTCCCCTACATACGTTAGCACATTTTTAAAGTTAAGCAATAAAGACATATTGATCTTACCAGTAAAAAATAAAAAAAATCTATCCGTGGTTTGCTCGGCGATGTTTGGAGAAGCGATGAGCGATTCTTAGATACTGAAATAAAATAGTAGTTAAAATCTAATACCTAAAACACGAAAAGCATACAAAAAAAGTAAAACATGGTGTGCTCGATATTAAAGGTTAATTTACCTTTACTTGCGAGAATATAAATATAGAGCAACCCACGGCTTATTTTACATTTAAATATTTACATTCTATATTTCATCATTTCATTTCATTTCATATAAGCATGTTTTTATTGGTCTTTTTAACTATATTTTTTTAAATTTTGAAGCACAAACTCTATAAAATAAACCTGTAAATTCACTACTGATTCAAATTCATAATTTACTCAAATGTTTAGTGCATAATAATAACCTGTAATTAGGTTTGTTCAAATCATGAGCCGATGGTCCTGGTGAAACAACCAAGTCATAGTTATGTCAAATTATCGATTCATCGTCGAATTTCAAGTCAATCGGACATCTAGAAGTGGGTGAATTTTTTTTTGCAAGGTTCCATTACTTTCACAATATATAGCTTCATATATACGTAGATACATACGGGTCAAGCTAATATAATACGTGAATTATAATGTATGGGACTCATATCAAATGAGCCCAAACTCGAAGGGTTTATTAGTACAAATTGAAGAGTTTCACTATCTTCTTCCTGGCTCCATAATCGGATCAGTTGGATGGTACCGAATTATTGTATTGTCATCCGGATAACATACTTGCAAAGTTTCAAACAGATACGTAAATTATAAGTACTTTCCAAGATTTGTTCACATAGTTCGTTAGTTACAAGTGAAGCTAATAAAAGCATGTAAAAACAATCACAGTCAAAGTCAAAGTCAAAGTCAAATTGTTTTTATTCATGTAAACCATTTGCTGGCACTTACGAATAGTCAGAATTTAAATAGTTGCACGGTTCCAAGTCGTTGATCCTATGGAGAAGAACCGGCAAGAAACTCCATGGACATACTCTTTTGAAATAATATTTGAAAGTATTACAGTCTTGAATATAATCGTAAAACCTATGTGAGGATAATGCATGCCAATGTGTGGGATAAATACACACATATTTATGCACAATGATAATCAAATGCGTTACAATTAGATTACTATAACAGTTATAAGCTGACCAGTCCCGACAGAGGGCACCCGTTCACAGGCATAACGCATGCATCAGCATAGCTCAGCTCAACCATAATGCAGGGAACTTAGCCACCTAACACATAACGCTACCTTCAACAAGACATTTTAGTGAGCATGACAGACTCATACTGCCAGGCAATTAGCTGGTGTATATGTTATTACATTAGTGGCTACATAATGCTCACATTCACGATAATAAAAGAGTAAATTTTTATACATGCAATATAAAATTAATATCAGGTATACTAAAATTATTAAACAGTATCAAATATAATGTACCTATAATGTAAAACTAACAATTAAAAACAAATAATTAATGTCATAACAAATATAGTATAGTGAAATGTCATTATATGAATTAATATAATCCATTTCAAGAAAAAAAAAAAATGCAGTTTGTATGTCAAAATATAAGTAATGGTATTTGATACATCAATACCAAGAATGTCAATGAAATTAAATTAAATGATCTTTATTTAGCAATTAAGTTTCAAGAAACACTTTATATTCAACAACAAATAAAAAGTATGTAAGATTAGAGCAGCTCAATCCCAAGCATTTTTGTCGTCCATGTAATCTGTAACTGTATAGAAACCCTTTTTACATAGTTTCTTTTTTATAACGGATTTAAATTTGTTAAGACTAAGATTTTTAATACTACTTGGGATCTTATTGTAGAAACGTATACGTTGGCACCTAAATGAATTACAAATTTTTTGGAGCCTGGACATTGGCATTATGACATTTTCCTTATTTCTAGTATTGACGCTATGTATGTCGCTTTTTGTCGAAAATAATGTTTCTTTTAACGTATATTAGATTCTCATATATATATTGAGATGCGACAGTCAATATGTCGATTTCTTTAAATTTTTCCCTCAGTGAATGTCGAAAGCTTAGGTTATAAATTGCTCGAATAGCCCTCTTTTGCAGCACAAAGATAGTTTAAATGTCGGTAGCATTTCCCCACAACAAAATGCCATACGATATATATACAATAGAAATAAATTAACAATTGTACGTACTCGGTTATGGATGTATTCGTTGTATTTGACCAATAATCGAATACTATTGCGCACAGTGCACCATAGCTTGTAAAAAATCTAATCCCAACCGACCACCGATACCGAACCGACCCAATCGACATTGCGACGCCATTGTGAACCACGCACAGGCCACAGAGGTCGTTGAACCGTTTGGTAGGAAATAAGGAAAACAACGTCTTTACCATACAACTTATATTGGAGGACTGGCGTCACACAAGAGTGGTTGAACAATCGCATATAACATTTTATACAAATACCCTACATTACACCTCCACCATCAAATTTAAGCGATATATATATATATATATATATATATATATATACATATAAGAATAGAATTACGGACAAGAATACACAGTTCATATTAAGTATAATAATATAATTACATTGTAATTTGAATGGATCACTCAATCTTAATCAAACTCTAAACCATATCTAACCACTGGGTTACGTTCCCGTTTAGGGCGTGATTCTGATAGCTTCTGGGGTGGTGAACAGAGTACAGTAGATTCGTAACTTGAGTTATTGTCTCGCGCTAGAGAATCGACCACATTTTCAGTTAAAGTAATATCTTTAGACTTTAGTTCAAGTTCAGCAGTACCTTTATGTTGTTGTTGATTTAAGCCGCATCTACTCTCATCCACCACCTCATCCGCCCGCGGAACGACATTGCCACCCCCACTCGTCGATAAATCACCAGTATCAATATCAGGACAAGTAACATCAGAAAAACGTGTTAGTAAACAGAAAATCGTTTTATCCTCGTCACCACTGAACCGTTTGGTGGGAAATAAGGAAAACAACGTCTTTACCATACAACTTATATTGGAGGACTGGCGTCATACAAGAGTGGTTGAACAATCGCATATAACATTTTATACAAATACCCTACATTACAGTCGTATTATGAACTTTTAAAAACCATGCATGTTTCAGGCAGTTCAGTTAGCGGGTTTAAACTGACAAGTTCTATTTCGTATTATGACATGCATGATGCTGACTGACGCTCACGCTGGATAATTTGTCTATGGCTGGCTTGTAATTTTACATTGTACCGTTAAATAATATGACTAAATACTTATCGGTCAGTTAGGTTATATTTTTATTACATAGATTATGCGAAAAATAATAAATAGTTATTACATCACGTACAAAAGTAACGAAAAAAATACGGGCTGCACTCCGGGAGTGCCAACAGAAGTGAAAACTTAAAAGTTCATAGAACGACCCCAGGTGGGTATTAAGAGTTCATAGCATGGAATTGCAAGGCCCCAGAGTACTCTGCTAGCCCGCCACACGCAATGAATAAAAATCCAAAAAACAACTGTTGATATTCGATTGTTATTGAATAAACGAAACAATCGAACAATTCGAGTCTTTTGAGTAACTATTGCTCATTGCTAGTCTCATAGGCGATGGATGCATTTTGGTGCCACGCTGTACTGGTCCTGGGCTAGCATTAAAATTGTTATGGGTAGGCAGTGGAGCTTACCACCAGGCTCATCAAAGTTACTCACATTTCCATGACTATTTTGTATTGCGTACTAAATTTTGAGATTATTTTTCTATCTATTTCAGAGCTGGACAAGGATTAGGTACTTATACACTGAAGAGGTGAAGATGATCCCGAGATCAGAATGCGAGAAGTTAGTATGTAGAAGCTGCAGACTTTTCATGTGCACTATCTTCGACGACAGGCAGAAATATGCTTTTTCGGTGTGTATCAGATACGAATTATACTAACTTAACTTTTGTATGATAATATATACAGAAACGGCAGTTAACGCGAAATTATCTTGACATGAACAGCTTGACGTTGCACAACAACCGACCATGGTCAAAAGCAGACCGATGCAGGGAGATCACTCCGTTTCTAAAGTAGATGCATGTTGATCCACCCGTTTTTCTTTATTTATTTTAGGGCCTCAACACACCACACTGACATTGTCTTTATAATTAACCCACTGCGAACGGCAAGGTTGTGTTATTTTAATTATTAGATTTCACGTCGATGATAACTTGAAACCATCGAATATACGAAAATATACGAATTCTAGATTTGAGTTATTTTTTATGTCAATGGTACGGCGATCGTGCGACAGCCTACTTGATGGTAATAACGATCGCAGCCATCGACATCAGCCATCTTTTCATCCCTGATGCGTTCTAACAAAATGGAATGCGCGTTGTTCCTGTCAACACAACTATGATGACACGTAGTTATTGTACATATGGGTCATATTATATATTATTATATGCCGTATGGAGCCGACTAAGAATAATATCAACCCATCTCATTCCGTGAGTATCGTCAAAGGCGACTGTGGTATTAGCCGGAGGAGTGTCCTTCGAGTACATTAACAACTCAACTGCGATTGCCTAGTCTGTCTGCAAAGCGTAGCGATTATGGAAAAAGCCCCCAATGAGCATAGAACACACTCAGACAGGTCGTTGTGGCGATCTTTGGGGGAGGCCTGTGTCCAGCAGTGGACTTTATTCGGCTTAAATTATGATGTAGATTTGGAACACAGCATAGCGTTTCAAAACATTGTTGTTTAAAATTCACCATCCATCATGAGACTTCTATCCGCACCTGGTTGACATTCCGATATGCCGTACTCGGCACTTCTCCTTAACTGTCATTATGTGCACATCCAGTGTGGAACTCCTTGGTAGCGTCTGTTTTCCCTGGTACCTATAACCTGGTACATATATAGTGAATTGGCATCTTAGCATCAACATCAACAAAAACAGGATCCTCAATCCATCAAACACATCCCTAAACGTTTTGCTTAAGAAACATCAATAGATTACTATTATCATCATTATATCCGCCTAAAGTCGTCCACTGCTGAACAAAGGCCTCCTCCATAGATTTTCACAACGGCCGGTTACTTGCCGCACGCATCCAAGGACTCCCAGGGAAATGCGACTCTCCAATCGCCCGTCCATCTAGTTGGAGGACATCCCACGCTGCATTTTCCGGCGCGCAGTCTCCACTCGAGAACCCTTTTGCCCCAACGGTCAGCAATTCTAGGAGCAATGTGTCATGCCCATTACCACTTCAGCTGACTAATCCTGTCAACTATGTCGGCAACTTTAGTTATTCCACGGATTCCTCATTTCTGATTCGATCTCGTAGAGAAATTCCAAGCATAGATCTCTCCATAGCTCGCTGAGTGCCATTCAGCTTTCTTACGAGGTCCATAATGAGTGACCACGTCAATGCCATGTGTCATCGCTGGTAACACTGGTTAGCGAGCAAATATTAGTACTTATTGAATATGTTTTAGGAAACCGAAGGCGGCGGTTTGGTGTGTTACGAGACTGGCGATCCTCATGAGGTCGATATTGACCAGGGAGTGTTAGTCGCTGTAACTTCGTTCATAGGCGTCGGCGTGCCAAATATGCATATGCGTATTGGTCTCTTCAGCAAATGGGTGACAGATACCAGTTGCAACCTGATTATTAACAGATTCGTTCTGATGATTTGTATAACTGTTTATTTTATTATAACTTTAAACATGTATTTTTTTGTTTGTTTGATCACCTCTAGAGCTTATTCCTCGAAGCGGTAGTAATATATAAGTCCCGATTTATTTCTGCGAAATGGCAAAATTATGAAACTCGCGACGTTGATAGTCGAGATGCCAACATCATAAAATATTTACAAGAATATTCTATGCTCATCGCTTATTTAGCAAGTGGTGAACTTAGAATATAATACCTACTCTTTATAAAAACGTTGCCCCACACTAGGATTTCTCCTGTGTCGTGGGTACGTTTACAGACACAAATTCCACACACAATCCACCCAACCCGGAACAACTACCTGCAGATCATACAAATATTTGTTCCGTGCGGGAATCGAACCGGCGACCCGGAGCACAGCAGCTGACTGTATCAGCCACTACACCAACCATGCCGTCTAAAATACTTATCGCCACTTGTATTGGTTGGAGCCTTTTTAGTACCTTTTGAAGCTACAATTGTATGTACACACATACTACTACATATCAAGCTATATAAACCAGTATAGACGTACTTCTTTTTGTACAGAATGCCTATACAACGCGAGATCAGCTTATACTGGATATACAGCTTGACAGCCGTACGTACTATTGCGGATTGGTGATCGCAATAATTTTGTCATTATGAGTACACTGGTCCTAAGGTGTTGCTGCAGCTCATCCTCTGTAATCAATCCTTAGTCGCCTTTTGCGATATCCATAGGCCTGTTTTTTGCCGGGAACCACACGGAACTAAGTTCACCGTATCAGCCAAAAACCATCGACTGCTCAACAAACATTATAGATTTCCATAAGTTGTGTCGCCATTTTGGGGGAATTTGTCAGTACTCACCACGCGTGGTAGGCTATTTGGTAAGCGCAATATGGCTACTGGTCCACAGAAGAAACACTGCTGCCCATCCCTCTAGTTTAAGAGTACCTTAGTCACCGAATAAGACATCCACGAGAAGAGATGGAGTGGTATATATTCTTAATCCGGACACCAAACCAAATAAGTTACAAACACAATAAAAACCGATTAATGATCATAAAATATGTCTTTTTCCGCTACTTACTTCACAGCTAAGTTGGTGGGACGATAAAGTGGTAATGAGCCCGCCTCTTGTCACTTGGGGTCAGCTTAGGTTAGGTTTATTGTGGGCTGCTACTAAGAAGTTCCTGGAAAATCCCAGTGACACCTTCTCGAGACAGCTGTTGTTAGACCATTAGTCCAATCCCCAACAAAATTGTCTGAATATAAACGCTCTTTTCATACCTAATATTTCTAGCCAATAGAAATATTCCTAATCAATAGTAAAATGTTTAAAATCACTTTTCTGGATGTGCGCGTAACATCACCTGCGTGGAATTTTGATAATCATGAAAAAGTTCGTATGTTCAACAAGCTTTTACATCATGTGGGATACACATCTGAATACTGCATGTTCCAAGTACCTATACCTAGTATGGTTCTGTGCTAGTAACAGCCAAATTCTGTGCTAGTAACAGGCAAATAAGGGTTCAACGACATTATCGTGGCATGGTTCGTAACCACGAATGATTAGAACTGTGCGATAGCTTGAAGATTTCGTCGCAATCTGTTGTCAATATCTGAAGGCAGTAGGAAGATGACGTGGCGTATAAAATAATAAGGAATCACACAGCGTTAGTATTGGTATTACGAGAGCTGAGGGTAAATTGTCGTAATTTATAAATGTTCAAAATATAGTTGCGATCTAGTCTTTTTGTCCTAAATGTCACAAATGGTATTGAGATTAGTTCTAGATTGAAACCTTAATATTGGCAGAATCACCGATAAACCGATGGAGCCATAAACTAAAACTGGAATTGGAATGGATCATGCTGATATCTCATAATTTAATTTCAGTTAAACTTTCAGTCATAGTGTACAATAATTACGGGAATTTGCCCTCTGTAATATTGTAAGTTGGTGTAAGGAATTGAAATAAAACAATTCAAAATAAGAAAAATGTTCTGTACAATAAACTTAATGTGACACTAATGCAAGTTCCCATATAGCAATAGTGTGAGAAGACTGAGCTTGAGCTACTCCTTTTTATGAAGTTCTGGTATCTAGATACTCTGGTGAAAAAAGAACCGCGGCCCCTGCTGTGGCCACTGACGACACCCACAAGTACTCCCTTGTCTTTTTCGTTGGGGTCGCCAGTGCCGGAGCAAACGAGTGGTCCTCCGGAGTCACCCTGAAAATGAATACGTATTATTACATCAGCTGTTACCGCACTGCCACAATGGAAGCACACCGGGAGTGGACATGACATGAGTGTATGAGACGAACACAAGGTTTAACGTTTAGAGAGCTACATAGCTGCTAGCTAATCATAATAAAATAAAACCTTGAATACACGGTAAAACACTTTCAAGTTCTTATAAGGTCAAGTGCATACGAACGCTGACGCGTCTATAAAAAATCTTCGAAACATACGGAGCCCTAAACTCCTAACACCTACTTACTTAAAAACTTACTGAAGTTTTAAGACGTCGGTACTTTTCAATACTTACAGGTACAGTCAGCGACATAAGTCGCTAAACAATAAAAAAATCAAGCGTTAATGCTCTTTATTTTCGAAACGTTGGTGAACATTCTCATGACCAGATAATAGCAACATGTTTAAATAATGACTTGATTGAAATATGGATATGATGCCAAAAGAGAGGGTGCAAGCGATTTGAAAAAAAATGTTCAGCTAATTATGTCGCTGACCGTATATTCTTACCAAGATAACTGTTTATTAATTCAACATCTTGTGAAACAAATTATAAGTTATTATTTTATACATGCGCATATTTTATGCATTTCAGTAAATTGGATTTATTTTTTCGCTAACGTATGTCTACCTATGTATTCGAAATTACTGCCAGATATATCTTTCATTTAAACTAGCGTATTGAAATTTGAGTAATATTATTTAGTATAAACAGATAAAAGGCACCCCTTTAACATCCGGCCAAGACCATCAAAGTATGACTTATGGAACAGAGACGTGGTCACTCACTATGAGAAGGTCACCTTATAAGAAAGTTCAAGGTCACTCAGAGAACTATGGAGAGAGCTATGCTTGGTTTATTACTCTATGAGATCGAATCAAAATCTGGAGATCCGTAGAGGAACTAAAATTTCCGACATAGCTGAAAGGATTAGTAAACTGAAGTGGCGATGGTGCCCCTCCATTGCTCGTAAAAAAGGTTCTCGAGTGGAGACCGCACACTGAAAAACGCCGCGTGGGACGACCTCCAACGAGGTGGACAGACGACCTGGTGAAGGTCGCTGGGAGTCATAGGATGAGGGCGGCTCGCTCTTTGTGGAAATCTATGGGGAAGGCCTTTGTTCAGCACTGGACGTCCTTTGGCTGATATGATTAAGTTCTCAACCCACAACCTAGTTTAGAAGCGAATCTGCACACCTTCGGGCCACCCCGCGACGTACGCAGGTAGGTGTTAACGCCGTGCTGCAGCCGTCGTCGCGCTCGCTCTTTGATAGAAACTAAGGGTGCCTTCAAATTTGTCGCTGTGTCGCATGATTGCAGCGCTGTGGCAGCACTTCAGTTTATAAATCAACTAGTGACGCGGCATGCGTTTATTTTTGTTGAATTTAGATATTAATTAAATGTAAGTTGTGGAATTCATTGACAAACTAAATAACCATGCCTAGTCACTCGAAAGAAGCAAGAGTAGCGCAGCTGCCAGCGCTGATGTCGCGCGCCACAGCGACAATTTTAAAGGCACAGTTATTAAATAAACAAATCGTAAATGAGAAAAAAAGATTAACCTTTCCAACGTCCGTGAGTATCGATGAGGTACATACGAATAGATTCATGTTCTTCCGATGTACCATACTGCACGATGCTTTAGGCATTATTTCTAGATGTGCCAACAATAAGACCTCAGATTGATCCTTGAAGAAAATAAAATAAAATATGATAATAAGAAAATTCACGGGTTAGTATCCTTTGTAAAGAGGAACCCGGTCTTTTAATTGGTTTACGCGGAACATGGGCCCAAAACGCGGAGGCCCTTTAGCGAATAGTTTTTAAATGTAATGGGGCTGTAACCCCACTCTCCACGAAGTCACAGATTGTCCCTGGTGGTATCAGACTATTGTATTTGATAGAACCTATAACGATCAGGTCTATTGTAATGGGTGTTACATGGAATGAAAACAAAGAACAACGGCGTCTGTCCTTTTAATCCTCGCCACTCACAAGATAGGCCACCATTGCAGACTGCGTGAGCGGCTCGGAATGTCAAGAGGTGCGGCTCCGGTTTTACCAACGCCCGTCTCGAAGACTCGGGTTTCCCCAATATTACGCCGTTAGGTCAATTAAGACAAGCTAGAGTTGAGAGTCGACTCATAGGGTCAACTCTGGCCAGCCAGTAAATGGCAAGCCTTAAGACGAGGCACTGGGGCCTTATTATGAACTCTTATTTCCAGGCAGTTTACACCGTAAACTGAACTGCCTTGCAATTCCGTACTATGAACTCTTAATACCATCCAGTCAGCGGACACGTGACACTTGGCTGACTTCTGCCCGGATTTTACCAGGCAATACGGTATTATGAACTTTCCTTTGACATTTCTTTTCATATTTCGTTGTCAAAAATTAACCTTCAGTTTACGCTACACTTGTACAGCTTTTATTGAACTGTTTTTAGTTATTTGACGATATATTTTAGTAGCTACATTTTCATATCAACTATGTATCATAGTTGATGTACGAACTGAAATACATACGCCATTTTTGTTACTAAGCTGTGCTGAAGCTGAAGCTAAGTTTCTTGGTGTACACATGGATCATCAACTGAATTGAAAACAAGAACTCTCAAGCATAGAGAAAGCGATTAGCACCGCATGTTATGTACTAAGAAACCTGAGAGATGAGGTTAAGATTGATCAATTGAAGTCCGTTTACCATGCTCTAGTTGAATCAAAACTAAGCAATGTATAGTTCTGTTCACAGGTTAAAAAGTATGTACGTACATATAAACTCAAGTAATATAAGTAATAAATATAAGATCTATTCCCCGCTAAACATAAGGATTGCTTTCGGTCGGAAATTTTATGTCGTTAACCATCATCACAAAGCAAAAAATTAAAATATGAATTAATTACGTAGCAAAATAGATTGTTTTAATATTTTCTCGTTACTTTTGTACGTGATAAATAACTATATATTATTTTTCGCATAATCTATGTAATAAAAATAAAACCGTAACTGATCGATAAGTATTTAGTCATATTACTGAATTACAAGCCAGCCATAGACAAATTATCCAGCGTGAAGTCAGTCAGCATTATGCATGTCATAGTACGGAATAGAAGCTGTCAGTTTGAGCCCGTAAACTGAACTGCCTGGAACGTGCATGGTTTTTTAAATGTTCATAGTACGACCCCTGAACATTTTTCTGCTACATTCAGGCACGCAGTGTCGCCACTAACATACAGTTCACCAAAAGCTGCTCTTCGATTTGTACGCTTCTATAATAGATCCCTGTTGACGTACAAGCGGGATGCGGGCGCGCAGGGCGGAGTAGCACGCGCGCTTGCGTTCGGCTACACTCGTCGGGCGTCGGCACTCGTCGTAGATCTCGCTTCGATACGTACACACGTCATAATCGAATGGCATTGTCGGGTTAAAGATTGTTAGAACGGTACGAATATTAATACATACAACAAAATTACAGTCCACTCGTTTTAATCACGAATCCAATAAGGCTTAGGTATCCTGCTATATCTAATAGCGGACCGGGCCCCAACATATGGTCCATCGAACCGGATCAACCATCATTACGAAGCAGTTTAGAAGTTGACGGAGGGCAACTAGAGGTCAAGGACTCAAGCCTGAATATCGACAATCCCTGTTTGCTCATCATAGTAGTGAACATTGCGGAGGTCTACGCTTCGGCACCTCAGCTGACACTCAAGAGGCAAAGTGGTTGAAAAGTTCAACATAGGCGGTCATCAACTCACCTTCAGTCAACATCTACCACATCAGTGGATAACAACGCGAAGGATAAAACCAGGACAGTGCACATCCGAGACTGTGAGATCGTTCCAAATTCCTTTTTATATCATTTTTCCTATTTCATATAGTCATCACTTGTTTCATCTGTAGTTACATTTCATTAAAGCAAAGTAACGTTGGTTATTAGTAGTGCATAATCATATAGTAATTAGCATCATTTCGTAAATAATTGCAAAGAAAATAAACAAACATTTTATGATCATTTATTAATAGTCAATCATTATTTATTTATATTCATAATAGCAACATCATCAAAGCTTATTTGAATCATTTACATTTTGCACAATCATTGCGATCTAATGTGTTACATTGTTTTTCCTTTGTCTTAAAATTATAATTTTTATAGGTTAGCTTTGGGCGATTTACCCGCTGCACTTGAAACCGTTATAGAAGTTCGAAGCGCCTACTGTTATTTTAAGATCAATAATACACAGATCAGTATAATTTTGTTAATTTTGTAGACTAGTATATATTGTCAGTGTTCTGTAGTAATTAATAATAACACAAGTTGTACATAATAGTTTGTTTTTGGTTAACATAGTCTAAATTATTATACACTCCCTTACAAGCAGTTATTTACATAAATTATATTATTTAAAGCTTTATCATGAGTACCAAGGAATTGATTAAGAAGCGTGGAGTGTTTAAATGCAAACTCACCAATTTCAGTACTTATTTATCTAGCATAAAGCAAACAAATCAGCTTAGCCAACTAGAAGGCCAGATAGAACTAGAACTACGTTTAAAAAGAATTGAATCCTTGTTTGATGATTTTGATGATTTGCAGAGTGAGATGGAGAAGATTTCTGAGAGTCCAGAGGAACAGTTAAAGGAGCGAGAAACATGTGAGGCCCAATACTTTTCACTGGTAGCCTCCGCTCGTGCTTTGCTTGAAACTTATAGACGCGTGGATGAAACTGAGGTAAGCTCTCGTAATGCATCTGCCTCTCAAGCAAAGAATTGTGTAAGACTTCCTAAAATTAGCTTGCCCTCGTTTAATGGTGACTACCAACACTGGCTCGAGTTTAGGGACACATTTACCTCGTTGATACACTGCAATAATAATATCGATAATATCAACAAATTCCACTATCTCCGTGCTTCTCTTCAAGATAGCGCAGCATTAGTCATAAAAAGTTTAGATTTCAGGGCAGACAACTATATCTCAGCGTGGCAGCTAATATGCGACAGATACGATAATAAACGTTTACTTGTAAATAATCATGTCCATGCCTTATTTAATGTAGAATTAATCATCAAAGAGTCAAGTAAAGCCTTAAGATACATAGTAGACATTACCAACAAAAACCTCAGAGCATTATCTACACTAAGCCAACCAGTAGACCACTGGGACACATTAATTATTTATATGATGTCTTCAAAATTAGATCTCATCACTAGTAGGAAATGGGAAGAACAAAGAAACAGTTTGGATGATCCACCTACTCTTAGCTTTTTTATCAAATTTCTATCCAACAGAGCAGACATATTAGAAAGTCTTGAGAAATCACAATCACAGGGTAAGTCAAATACACACCAAGCAAAATCCAACAAAAGCTTTCTTACATCAACTAGTAGACATAATACTAATTATTCACACTTGTCTTGTCCTTCGTGTCAAAAACCACATCGTTTATTTGCATGTGAAGCCTTTAGAAAACTGCCTGTAGACATGCGTATACAAAAGGCTAAGGAATGCAAGGTTTGCTTGAATTGCCTTCGCTTAGGTCATTCTGAACGCAATTGTAAGCTTGGCCACTGCAAGTATTGCACACTCAATCACAACACGTTGCTACATTGCGATAACACAAATGAGCCTGCTGTAACTGAGGCCGTAGTTTTATCGACTAACATCTCCAAAGAAAGGTCTAATGCATACGTTTTACTTTCCACA
Organism: Diloba caeruleocephala; assembly: GCA_947459985.1. Classification (NCBI taxonomy): domain Eukaryota; kingdom Metazoa; phylum Arthropoda; class Insecta; order Lepidoptera; family Noctuidae; genus Diloba; species Diloba caeruleocephala. The sequence continues at coordinate 18,875,965 of OX381615.1, forward strand.
GCATTGGTTAAGGTGAGAGACCACAAAGGAAAGTCGCATGTCGCCAGAGTCTTGTTGGACAATGGAAGCACGGCCAATTTTGTATCACAAGATCTCTGTGGTAAGCTTGGTTTACCTAGCTCTTTTACTAGCTCTAAGGTTACCGGTATCAGTGGACTGACATCGCAATGCACACGATCGTGTTCCCTTACAATAGAGTCCATCAATAGCGACTACACAATGAGCATTACCTGTCTTGTTTTGCCCACAATTTCCACTGCGATACCGTCTTCACATATTGACATAGACGATATTCGAATGCCATCTGGGATTTGTCTAGCCGACCCTAAATATTATACACCTGCTTCTACCGATATACTAATCGGAGCGGATATATTTTGGGACATAATAGGCACAAATCGCATCCAGTTAGGTAAGAACAAGCCAACACTACTTGAAACCAAGCTTGGTTGGTTGGTTTCAGGATCGATTCATAATAGTAAGGCTACTACCCTTATGAGTCACCTTTGTCAGAATTCTCCAGTTGAATTGTCTAGGTTCTGGGAATTGGATACTATTCCACCGGAACACAATTTTACAGCAGACGAAAAGGCATGCGAGTCCCATTTTTTAAAAAACACAAATCGTGATTCACAAGGTCGCTTTATAGTTTCAATACCTTTGAAGGAGTCACCTAAGGTTTTAGGTGATACGTTTCAAGTAGCAAAACGTAGGTTTCTTTCGCTGGAGCGTAGATTACAAAGAGACACAAAGTTAAAAGATATGTACATAGAATTTATTCAAGAATACATCCGTTTAGGTCATATGAGCGAAATACCATTGAACACACATAATTCAATTCAATGTTTTTTGCCGCATCACGGGGTACTTAGAGAATCCAGCATCACTACAAAGCTACGGGTCGTATTCGACGCTTCTGCCGTCTCGTCATCGGGAATATCTTTTAACGACATACAGCGTGTTGGACCTACAGTCCAGGACGACTTATTTTCAATCCTACTTAGATTTCGACAGCACAAGTTTGTAATATCAGCTGATATCGAAAAGATGTACCGCATGATTGATTTACACAAATCACAGCGCTCGCTACAACGAATATTGTGGCGTCCGGATCCATCTCAATCAATAAAGGTTTATGAGCTGAATACAGTTACCTACGGAACGGCGTCAGCGCCGTATTTAGCTACGAGGTGCCTTAGGCAGTTAGGTTTAGAATCAGCTAATGACGAGGTAAAACGAGCTATTTGCCATGATTTCTACGTCGACGATTTATTAACTGGGCATGATACCATTGAACAGGCTGTCGACTTATGCCAGAATCATAAATTCATTAAAATCAAGCAAATTCAATTTATATAAATGGAATTCAAATTGCAATTCAATATTAAATGCTATTAGTAAAAGTGATAGTAAATCACAGCTTGTGAATTTAAGTCAGAACGAACTCTCCAAGACTTTGGGTCTAAATTGGAACTGCACTTCTGATAGTTTAACATTTTCAATTAATTTAGAAGATGGCAACAGAATTAATAAACGTCATATATTATCTACTATAGCTCAGGTATTTGACCCTCTTGGTATTGTTTCCCCATGTATAATAGCAGCCAAAATCATTATGCAACAATTGTGGAAACACCAATGTTCATGGGAAGAAGATGTTCCACAACACATACAAAAAGAATGGCTTAATTTTGTAGATTCGTTACTACATTTAAACAAATTAACCATTCCACGGTGCATTATTGTTAATGTTCCTATTAATGTACAAATACACACTTTTACAGATGCCTCGGAAAGCGCATATGGTGCATGCGTGTATCTTCGCTGTGTCGCTGGAGATGGGGCTGTCAATGTCCGGCTTTTGGTGTCTAAAAGCAAAGTAGCTCCTATTAAGCCCACGACAATCCCACGGCTGGAATTATGCGCAGCTTTACTAGGCACAAGGCTTTGGAAACGGGTAATCGGTTCTATTACTATCAAGTATGACGATTGCTACTTTTGGTCAGACTCTACTATAACATTAGGCTGGCTTGCTTCTAAGCCTGAGCAGTGCAAGCCATTTGTTCGGCATCGTGTTTGCGAGATACAGGAAAGTTCTGGTGGTTTTGGGTGGCGCTATGTACCTTCTAAAGACAACCCAGCAGATCTAGTATCTCGTGGCGTAAGTGCCGATCAATTAGGCGATTGCTCTATTTGGTGGTCGGGACCTAGTTATTTAAAGCGTGATACGAATCAGTGGCCAAGTTTCCCTGGTACAGATTGCAGTACGGATTTACCTGAACTGGTTTCACTTCACGTCTGTAATAAAAACGTCTCAGAAAGAAACCTATTCTCTTCAATAATTACAAAATTTTCAAATTTCACTTCTTTACAACGTGTGATTGCTTATATGTTTCGTTTTATCAATAACTGTCGCAAAAGTAAACAATATCACAGTTTAACAACAACAGAATTAAAAAAATCATTAACATTTTTAGTGAGTGTGGCTCAACAAGAGTCATTTCCCAATGAACAACAATGTCTTATCTCAAATACAAAGTTGCCACATAAAAATCGATTGCTATCATTATCTCCGTTTGTCGATTCAAATAAAATTATTCGCATAGGTGGCAGACTTGGAAACTCTCATTACGAATACAACGTAAGACATCCAATTCTTTTATGTGCTAAGCATATATTAACAAAATTATTATTCGAAATGTTACATAAAACCTATTTACATCCCGGTCCCCGTCTACTGTTAGCTTTGGTAAGACATAATTACTGGGTTTTGGGCGGTACGTCGTTGGCGAAACGCGCAGTTCGAGCCTGTGTCAAATGTTGCAGGTTTAAAGCCCAAACGATTCAACCAGTGATGGGAAATTTACCTGAACAACGCACTGAACTAGAATTTCCCTTTCTTAACACCGGCCGGGCCAGTGATGGTAAGTGATCGAAAGGGTAGAGGATCACGATTAATCAAATGTTACATAAGTATTTTTGTTTGCTTAGCGTCAAAGGCGGTGCATTTGGAGCTTGTGTCAGACCTTACAAAAGAGGCATTTATAGCTGCTCTGAACAGATTTATAGGGCGCAGAGGTAAACCACATATTATATTCTCCGACAACGGCACTACGTTTGTAGGCACTTTCAACGAACTGTCCAGACTCGTCGATTCCACTTTGTCGTCACGGGTCTCCGAACAGGGTATTCAATTTTCATTTATTCCGGCGTACACTCCACATTTCGGGGGTTTATGGGAGTCAGCTGTAAAATCAGTAAAGCACCACCTCAGGCGAATGTTAAATTTAGCACACTTAAATTACGAGGAAATGTCTACACTGCTGATACAAGTTGAGGCTATCTTGAATTCCAGGCCTCTTACTCCTATGTCCGACGATCCTTCAGACCTATACCCGCTTACTCCGGCTCATTTCCTAATTGGGCGGTCCTTAATCGCTGTGCCTCATCCACAGATACGAGCAGCAAATATTACCTCATTGCAGCGGTTCCAAAGAATCGAATGTTTACGACAACATTTTTGGAATCGCTTCTCTAATGAATATGTCACGTTGCTTCAGCAGAAAACAAAGTGGCATACATCGTACGGCGATCTCAAACCAGGTGACTTGGTCCTCATTAAGGAGAAGGCGTTGCCACCACTAATGTGGCTACTCGGCCGAGTCGTACGTGTTCTTCCAGGCAAGGATGGTGTAGCTCGGGTCGCCGATGTCAAGACAAAGAAAGGAATTATTCGCCGAGCCTACAACACAATATGCCCTCTGCCAGTACCATGTGTTGAAGATACTTCAACGGGGGGAGTATGTTGACGTACAAGCGGGATGCGGGCGCGCAGGGCGGAGTAGCACGCGCGCTTGCGTTCGGCTACACTCGTCGGGCGTCGGCACTCGTCGTAGATCTCGCTTCGATACGTACACACGTCATAATCGAATGGCATTGTCGGGTTAAAGATTGTTAGAACGGTACGAATATTAATACATACAACAAAATTACAGTCCACTCGTTTTAATCACGAATCCAATAAGGCTTAGGTATCCTGCTATATCTAATAGCGGACCGGGCCCCAACATCCCCTTATGATATACTTTTTGTTGTATCATAGTGTATCAATGTATCAATGTACTTATCGACTTACCATGTATGGTGGTAAGATAACGACTGCCCCAGAGGGGTTTTCATTGTTATTCTTATCATAATTATGCAATTAGAATTTACGCGTTTTTAAAGGTTTAGCGTTTATTAGTGTATTCTGCTTTCGAAAGGTAACTAAACCTCCTCACCTATCCCGATTACTGAAAGTATTTTGTCTGTGTTGGGCTTGAAGGAATAATGACGGAAACCTAATTTAAACCAGTTATGAGACACGGAGAAGGCAAGAAATGATTTTAATTGGCGAATCCCCGTGAGGTCATACCAAAATGAATCCGTTGATTACGGCAGAATTACGACTGTCTGAGGCCGGTTAAGTGATCTATCTATCCAAATCAACTACACGATGACAGTTTCATAACTGCCCTCAAAACACCCCCGTTGCAATGTAGTGGAGGGCCTTGGGGGTTGCGGGTGCATGGAGTGGGGAGTCTGAACTTGAAAACAAAAACCTTTGAGTTTGTTCAGCTCATTTAATACCGCTATGGATAAATCGCTTACATTTCGTAATACACGCGTTTTATTCATACAAATAAATTACACATTCCTAACAAATACAAGTACTGCGACACGTTGCTCTTAAGTTAAGATAGGCGCAACGAGTACAGAACACACTCTTACACATTACTATGCGTATATACCCACCCGTCGACCATGCGTGTGAGTAGACACGCATACAAAACGTATACAATGGGCGACAATTCATAGTCACCCTATATTCACCACAATTATCTCATCACATTTTATCACATAATCACAGGGCTCATTATCTACAGCGCAATCGGCTCGATCTGAAAGCGCAGTGGAAATGGGCCAACCACAGAAATAGGAAATAAGGAGAAGTGGTACGGGGGCGTAACCGCGCCACCGCGACATGCACAATCCGGAACATTCGGAAAAAATTGCCGTTTTATAACTCCAATTGACATTCAGTCGCGTAAGTGAAACTTTGTTAAAGTGTCATGTTGTTCGAGGATAACATACAGAAACCGAAGCGAAAATAATAACTTTATCGAGAAAGGAATCATATAACATATGTAAATGTTAGAATTTTCTTGTATTTGTCTATAAAAATAATAAATTTTTTTTTTTGTTTTCTTTAGTATGTTACATTTATATTGATGGAGCAGAATGACATTATTATTTTTGTACAAAATACAATGCTTCTTATCTACCACTTTCAACTAGCTACGTACGGCTGCTGTATGCAGTCAATACGCTCGGCTTGATTGGCTATCTACAAAGTCGTGGGTGTGTTTTAGTTTGAGTAGCCAATTACAATGTTGTGTTTATTCAGTTCATTGGATGAGAACTTGTAACTGTGTGCATTAGTGTGTTTTTATGAAGAATGGTAGAGGAAAACTGGATTTCTAGGCTCGCAGATACATATATATACATTTTGGAATACATGGAATATCTCCTTTCTTCCAATATCTTTGGGGCCAACGTACGGTAGGGGGCGACACTTTTGACACAAATCATCCGCTGAACGGCCATCTGCTGGGTTTCACCCAGGTAACCGGGTGTCTCACCCGGTAGGGCCCGATCGCACAATTTGTGTGAAAATCTTCGGGCAAAGAGAATGCTATGAAACATTAGCAATAAATCACAAATTACAATATTACGATAGCCTTTTTTTTATTTTTTATTATTGGTGTCCAGTGGACATTCTACATGGAACTTCCTTCGCCCCGGGGAAGGGCGAAGGGGCATGCCGGACTCCTACCGGCTAAAACCACTGGAGCAAACATTACGATAGCCTAGTAAACTATTACCATCTCGCCGTTTACTTACTGCCACTACTACACCTAGTGGTAACTAAAAGCCCAGCCCCTTACGGGGCGCACAGAAGATCAAGTGGCGGTGATCAGCTCAGAGGCAGTCAGTACGAAATGCCGCCTTCATGTTTTATTGATGCTTGAAAGTGTTTTTTTAAAAACCTACTTGCTAAATAAACATAATCGATCATTTGAGCACTGCTTACCGCAAAGTCGGGTTTGATGCACGGTCCACATTGTCTCTGCATTTCTTCGCACTCCATGGTACGAATGTAAATGCTAATTAAGGTATTCATTCACACTTACAGATTTCTTTTTTCCTGTCCTTCCAAACCCCGACACCAAACATTTGCCATGATAGTCTGTATTTTGCGTTGCTGTTGGTATAGGACCGATAAAGTTGTTATAAACGAAAGCCATTTTTAAGTACTGAAAAAATAAATGTGCTTATACTAAATGATACAAATGATTTCATTAATTAGAATTTCTTTATATTATATTACGCGCACACACACACACATCAGCCCGTAAACGTCAATTACTGAACATGGACCTCCCAATGATTACTACAATGAGCGCTCATAAGGATATTGTCACAATTACCGCTTAGCAGGCGGATTGGTGATAGAAATATGTTGTTCTTAGCACACGGAAGAATGCTGCTGCCATCCTCTTGATATTATCATATGTTTTAGGACTCATGGGTGCAGAGGGGTGGTCTACCTTTGCCAGGAACCAGATGGAACTTATCATCCGAGCCTTTCCCAAACTATGTTGGGATAGGCTTCTGGTCTAACCAACTGCGGCCGCATATTGAAATTTTAATGAGCGTAGTTCCCGAATCTTCTTCATTGTAGGCGTTTGTTAGAGCCATCAAAGGTTATTCTTTGGCCCGGTTTGTATCCGCCCTTTTGTTATTGGTGCCTAGATGATTTTTTATTGGTATGCTGAAAACGTTTTGCATCGTTGGCTTTTATTCTGGCGTTAGTATTAGTAAGATAGTGAGTCTACTAACCGCTACTGCTATATCATGTTTAGGGAATTTGTACTTTATAGGGTATATCACGCTGTGTAATCTCCTCCATTGACCGTTTTCACCATCTTTACCATATCTTGCCTTGTTGTCTAAATTACCCGCCACGGCGTACTTTTTCTGGAGTAACTTGCTACTGGCTCGTCTGGACATAGTCAATATGTACTAATTGAATAAGTAATCAAATTGTTCTGTATGTTGCAGGTATATTGTCAAAATCGTTTTATTATAATAATTTAGCGATATTTATGTATCAGCATGTCATCATGGTGGTTCTGATACAGTAATATTATTACAATACTGGAAATTGTGAGTCAGAGATTTTTTTATTATTATTGCAAGCAATTGTCTGAGTTAATATATTATTTCGTTAGAGTTTGTGGAGATATTTTAAACCGTTTTGTATTTGACAATATTACTGATTTGCCGGCAATATTGTAAGAGCATGGTTGGTCGATTTGCACATAAGTGTCGTACCAGCTAATCCCGCTTTTACGTATTCAACATCATATGCTGTGCTACCAGAATGCTAGGCTTAACAAGTAAACTGCGTATGAGGCTTGGATCACGGCCTGTATATATCAGGGTCCGGACGTTTTATATGTGAAGTGTAATCTAAATGCTGCATCGAGGTTCAGTAACAGAATGATGGCCAGAGCTTAGTTCAATTTCATCGGCAGAATTGGATAGTAGCTTTCGGTGCCGCGCTTTCTGGTCGCTCGCCAAAGCTGCCGAAAGAAACTTTTACCACTAGTTCTTGCCACCACTGCGCGATGCCGATGGTATTTTGGCCCACAGTGCAAAGGAGAAAGCCATACTTTTAGGCTCTCCTTTAGGCCTTGAACTCGACCCTGAACGACAGACCCTGTGTTACCTACCCTGTCGAGATGCGGCAACTCGATGCCAGAAATCCGCATAACGTAAAGGGAGGTCCAGTGGAAATTCTACATGAACTTCCTTCGCCCCGGGGAAGGGGTGTGCCGGACTCCTACCGACTAAAACCACTGGAGCGGTCATCTTCGGCGCTGAAGGGGGTTCCAGGTCCTCGTAAGATCACACTAAAGCGAAAGAGGATCACGACTGCCAATATGGTGTTCGTCATAGTCTTTCAACTGGTGATCTTCTAGTGTATCTCACTCACCGTTGGGCTCTTGCCAATGAGAGTCAAGATGAAGCATTGGCTGTTCACCTAGATGTAGTGAAGGCGTTCTCTCGGGCCTAGCACCGCAATCTTTTAGTGAAATTACCATCATACGGACTACCCGAGGGACTGTTTCCCAGACTGGATTCCCAGTTTAGTGTCAAACAGAAGCCTAAGAGCCGTTGACGATGGTAGTTGCCCCGATAGCTTGGACATTAATGGTGGCGAATATTTTTGTGTACTGCATGTCAACCATATGCTGTCTATCGACGGCATTCATTGTTATGCAGACGACAGTACTGGGGACACTTATTACTCAGGCCGTGCTAACATCCCTTATTCCTTAGTGCCCTAGCCCTAGAAAACTTGTGTCGGAAATCGAGAATACTCTTAATAGAGCATTCTCGATATGAGTATACTTAGTCCACTTCTCACATCCCACTAAGATACAAGTCTGTGCGTTCACCACTAAGGAAAACCCATGTTCTGTAGCTCCACAATTCCAGAACACGTCCCATGACAATGGTAACAGTATTGGGATCCTTAGTGTCGTTCTGTATGCACTTAGATGATAGAGTCAAGCTGGCGTCCAAAAAACTCGGTGTGCTTTACAGGGCTAGGTGATGCTTTTCACCGGGACGAAGACTGCTACTTTATAAGTCGCATATGGAGTACTACTGCCATTTAGGGGCGGGAGTACCTGGATACCAGCTTAAACCTTTTGACTCGGTACAGAAACGTGCAGTCCGCATTGTCAACGCTATCGAGTAAGATTACTTTTACCAAGGCCCGACCAGCTGCAAAAAATCTTGGCTTGAAAAAGAGACGGTATTTCCTACCGGAACACTTGCTTAACATATACCAAGGGCAAGTTCCGTCGTGTGTGGAATACTGCTCTCATTACCAACTGATAGTATCACCAAATAGCAGCTTGAAGTACTGGAAGTGGTTGACCACGTCTCTGAATCTCAGGCTCAGCTCGAGGTAAGGCTTCAGCGCCTCGAAACAAGACGCATAGTTGCAAGCTTATCGGGTTTTTATCGGATACATTTAGACGAGTGTGCGTTGAAATTAGACGACTTAATTTCCCCAAACCTACTCCATCATCGTGGACAATGAGCCAGCAGCCACCGTTATATGGTGGATGTTCCACCTATATGCACGAAGCGTATTGCTTCCACTTTTTTCACACATACCGCTAACAACTGGAACTCATCGACAGTTACAACAAAGGAGTCTTCATATCTCGAGTGAAAAGGTTATTTTTAGACAAGTTGCTCCATTGTCAATCACGAGTGTAAACGAGGTAACAGATTGAACAGTATTGTCCCATAAAGCTTCAGTTCTCTAAGAATATCTAGCGAAGTTGTAGTACCTAACTCTAAATAGCTTGGAATATTGTAAAAGTGTGATCGATTGACAATAAATTGGTTTTATAATATGTTAGGATTATTAATACAAGATGAATATGACAACATATCTACGATGTATGTGAATCATGTTGTCTTGTTTAGTCATGTCAATCGAAGGAATTGGATATAAGCCATTACCAAAATGCGCTGAAATCTTCACTTCTCGACTTTTCAAATCCAGTGCACACTAGCCACTTATTTGGAGGTAAGTTCTGATTCAACGCTTAATGCTAATTTGCAACGCGTGTTTATTGTCATACAAATAAAAGCCATCATCATACTGCTTCATCATCATCATCAACATTATATCAGTCAGAGAACGTCCACTGTTGAACAAAGGCCTCCCCATAGATTTCCAAAAATGTGCCAACATTTTATTTGCCAATACTCACCATGCTTGGCAGGTGCGTTGGTGAGCGCAGTTTGGCTACTGTTCCACAGGAGGGACACGTAATAAAAACGCGCGTTTGCAAACCTGCTGTAAGCGCTGGTCACCCTGATTTTAGGCGGCACTATGAAGGGCGAAGCTTAATGGAAAAAGGCATAACTGTGTAACATTTACTGATTATCATATCAGCCAAAGGACGTCCACTGCTGAACGAACACCTCCCCCATAGATTTCCACAATTGTTTCGTCATTTTGGGGGTAATTTTCTAGTACTCACGTTTAGCAGGCGGGTTGGTGAGCGCAGAATGGATGCTGTGGGTTTCAAAGGACGCTGCTGTCTTGCGCTATTGATTTTACGACACCCACGTTAGGAAATAGAATGGTGCTGTATTCTTAATCCGGACACCACACGGAACTTTTCCCAATAGAATAATAGTAAACCATTTAGCCCGTATGGTTATTTTATATGGTTTTTATCAAAATGTGGCTAATTCTTATACCCGGGAGAGAACATTTGTTGGCAGCTGCTCCCCTTTTCTTCAAAGCAATGTGCAGCGGTAAGTAGTTTAGTTGGACCAATGATGGTTGCGCCGCAAAATGTTCTATATACTTTATGTGCACGCGAAACTAAAGCCTTCAAAGCTACCTGTAACAGTTAATAAAACAATGTATCAATATCCTGCTGTATGGTTTCTCTCTGACCGTGGTTTTCGTAAAAGAAGATCGAGAGCTTATGTTATAAGGAATGTGTAGCAGGGTTCTACTTCTCTGAGGTATCGTCACTCGTGGATAGGGTTACCATCCACCCGGATTGGGTGGGATCGGATGGCTTTTAAATTTATCCGTATAGTTGAATTAAAAGATTTTGATGTACAAAATTAGAATAAATGTTTAATTATTGCATACAATTTCTGCCAATGCCGTGTGGTGCTGGCTCAGAATGCCACCACCCCATCTCCTCCCATGGGTATCGTAAAATTCGACTAAGGGATTAGCCGGAGGATGGGCAGCAGCGTTCTTCGAGTACATTAACAACTCAACTGCGATCGCCAACCCACCTGCCAAGCGTGGCGATTATGGCAAAACCCCCCAATGAGCCCACAACACATCCATATCGGTGGTTGTGGTGATCTTTGGGGGAGGCCTGTATGATGATGATGATAATACAATTTCTAACATTTGTGATTAAAATGTCTGAACTTATTTTGAAATGTCCAGGCTTTTTGAGAAATATCCAGATTTTTGTCAGGACAACGTTTTATGTCTGTAACTGCTCCACAGATTGTATGCAGACTTGGTGAACTGACGATGTGCTTCTGCGCTAAACTACTTTAGTTTATTGTCTTTCCGCGAATGTGATTAGGGTCTAAAATAATGAGCAGATTGACTGTAAAATCTCTATATAAAGTCTCATTCCAAATTTATTAGATTATCATTATGATTGAGAGAAGTTCAAAGTTCTGAAATAAATGACTCCAGATTTAATCAATAGAGTACATTTGGGTATTATGACCTAGGCGGCCAAAATGACCTTTTTTAATTGGTGCCCAGTGGAAATTCATGAACATCCTTCGCCCCGGGGAAGGGCGAATGGGTATGCCGGTACTCCTACCAGCTAAAACCACTGGAGCGGTCATCTTCGGCACCTAAGCTAGGCTCCAGGTCCTCGTATGATCACACTAGAGCTGCCCACTGGTGCTACGCCTATAGGCACATCTCGGAGAGGGTGACTGTAAAGCGGTCACCCCCCCTGGGGGGATTGTAAAGGATCCCCCAACCACGGCAGCGCGTAACCAAATGTGTGCTACCGTCTTCTCTTGGGCCGCTCGGTGTGGGCATGCAGATTGGCCAAAATGACCTACTACTATTTTTCCGAAACAAATCAACACCAGCAAACATAATTACGTATTTCGATGTAATCTTTTGTTAAATTACAATCTTTTTGCTTTTTCGATATGAGAATGATTTTATATTGTTAATGCTCAGCCTTGTAGGCATATCCTTTATCTGTAGTGTGATGACAGTTTTATATGCATATTGGTCACAGGATTTTAAGTTCATTTTTACTTGTCAAAAACGTTCCTACAGTCAATCCGCTAGAGCTAGCTCATCAGCTAGAGAGCTAATAAGGCCTGCATTGGCCCCATTAAGATTTATGTAAGTATTTTTATTTTATAGGTAATGGCCAGGTAATCCGATTTCTAAAATAATACTATTTTTTTAACAATTTAATACTAATGAGAAGAGTAATTGAAGATGTGCAAATTTAAATAAATTGGTGCACTAAAAGCTTCTAAGCTGTATATGGCAAACAACTTTAAGACGTCTAGCAGCTAAAATAAAACTGCCAGCGGATATATTAGGTCTTTACCTATGAAATTGCCGTTTTGTATGAAATAAAGTATAAATGAGTATCCATAAAATCGATGCATCTTTGCCAACGCACAGGCAGTTTATCGATGCCCTTTCTGAAGAAACCAGATAGACACGAGGTGACAAACTCTTCAAAGGCGTTTAGTGCTGCCTCTCGGGTATCGAATTGTTTCCCAAAGATCCCAAGTTATGAAAATTTTGGAAAAAGTAGAAGTCTGCGAACGGTCTGGTGGGTACGGTGGATGACGAAGAGTTTCCAACCCCAGATCTTGTAGCTTAGAGACCGTGCAGTATGGGGTCGCGCGTTGTCGGAGCAGCGATAGCAGCGTACCGTTTGATAAGAAGCTGTGAAGAATCACACCAGCACTAGACCGCCAAACAGTGACCATAATTTTTCATTTAGGGTATTGATTCATCATTTTGGCCGAATGAAGTCCATTGTAGGACACAGGCCTCCCCCAAAGATCACCACAACCACCGATATGGATATGTTGTGGGCTCATTGGGAGGGTTTTGCCTCATGATTTCTATTAGGTGACCATGATCTAACCAACTTGCTGAGCGCTTGCGATTATCAAACAGAATCTATTTTCCCTTGCTTAGTTAACAATGCGGTTCAAAATGCCTTCGTTTCTGTACCTGTTGAGAGTACATGGCGGGCCTCAACGCGCACGTTGCGCTGATGATCGTTAAGTTCTTAAGGCACACATTTTTCAAGCTATTTTACCTTGCCAATTTGACGCAAATGGACCAAAATTGTTTTGATGCTAACGTTGAAAGCTGCTGTTAATTCAGCCGTAGACTGAGTATCATCAGCTTCCACAATCACCTTTAATTCGTCATTGTCGACCAAAGTTTTCGGGGTTCATTTTTCAGATCGAAATTTCCAGAACGGAAGCCGTAACGCGTTGTGTGTTCGTTTGTAGTTTCCGCTCCGTAAACGTCGTTGATGTTGCGTGCTGCTTGTGCCGCGTTGCTGCCGTGACAGTACTCATAGTGTATAATCTATGGTACTCATATTCCATAACTATTGGAATGTTCAACGTATCCATGACAACGACAAAGATTCAGACGTGATGAAGATATAACACTAGTCAATACACATAATACAGATTTTGAATAATGACAACCATGTTTCTTCTTCTTCCCTTAGATTATGGCTTCTGTAGAGTATCATCCACAATTTCGCCAATGTCAAGTATAACGGCAACATTGTACGGTGTTTAGATTAATTAATCTTTAATCCATAATATATTTCAAAAAAATGATAAAATTCTCGACAACCATGATTATAAAATAAAATAAATTTGAACGAATTCACAGCCAAATAAAATTTTTTTTTTATTTGAAATGGCCAGTACTGCAGAACGTCTACTTCATAGGTAAAGATATTGATATATATATTACTGTGTTGTTTAACTCGATGGGTATAAGACCTATTAGTAACTTGTGTACAGCTGGGAAGAAGACTTTTTTTTTTTTTTTTTTGATCCTATGGAAATACCTCATGTACTTCCTTCGCCCCGGGAAAGGGCGAAGGGGCATGCCGGACTCCTACCGGCTAAAACCACCGGAGTGATCATCGTCGGCACCGAAGCGAGGCTCCAGGAACTCGAAAGATCTCCACCTAGAGCCTCCCATTGGCGCCACGCCTTTAGGCACATCTCGGAGGGGATGACTGTAAAGTGGTCATCCCCTCTAGTGGAGGGAAGGCGGCTATAAAGAGGCCACCCCCCGAGGCATCTCTCGAGGGGATTGTAAAAGATTCCCCCGAGGCCTCACTATGTGCTGTGCTGCGCACACAGCGGTACGTGTCCACATGCGCACCGCTGTCTTCCCGGGGGTCGCTCGGTATGAGCACGCAGATTTCCCAATAAGCGCGCTCGCGACCCCCAAGGCCCCCTATAAAGACAACAGGGGGCTCAGGCGTGTTGGACACGGGCGCCGCGGCGGTTGTTACCCCGGCCCCGTGTCCTCCTCCTCCGAGCGGGATCGGCCCTCTCCCGATCCCGCTCTGCGACCTCCTTCTGGAGCATTACGCTCTCACAGAAGGAGACCACAGCACTCCAATTTTCCTGCTTTGCCAGCATAGCCGATACTACTGCTGGCAAAGAGAGATCTTGCCCGATCCGATCGACCAGGATCCGCCGCTCGGCAGTCCACGTAGGGCACTCTTCGAGCGTGTGCTGTGCGGTATCCTGATCGTCTCCACAGTGGTGGCACTGTGCCGTGACCTCGGGTCCTATCTAGACCTACTTTGCATGCAGCACTAGAAAGCCTACTCAAGTATGTGTTTTTACACGTTCAGAGCGGAGAGTTAACTGTTAATAGTTTTATGTAACAGGGCCTTACATCCCGTGAGTGAACCTGTTATGAGTCATGCGGCGTCTGATCAAGAAATCCCTGTGTTAAGAAACCAGAATAAAACTCTAACTGTAGTCTCTGAACAAATTAAAGTGCCCGTTGCGATAACTCCGCAGCCATCAACTTTCAGAGATCAGAACTTTATAATACCATTCCAATTGTGCCATAGATTCAACGCCTATGTTAGCTATGGGCTCATGAAAAATTAGTTTCCACTCCGGAAACTATTTTTTTTCTGTATATGGTTTGCTAAATAACCTGCAGTTTTTTTAAATTGTTTCTTATGGTGGCATCTACGGCCAATATAGTCCTAGGCTATATTATCCAACCATGTTTGAAATATAGATTGTGCCAGTTTACAAATAAACAAAATTGTTATCTTTGAACTACTATTTTCTTAAGCTTCTAGGTATATTAATGATAAGTTCAACGACTGAAATAACCTATAAAGACTGATTGATCTCATACATCTCAAGTTTTATTTCCAAAAAGGCTTATAGTGTGTCATAATACCCGAAACTACTGTAATAATTTTACTACCTTGTGGTGTTTCTGAGTAAAGGGGCTTACTCGAAGCACTGCTTGCAAGCAGCTTGCTTACATGCAGTATCTCTGCCGGATTGTATAGTGTGAATATGGGCCGATATATACCGGCGTTGCAAACATTCACACTATACAATTCAGCAGAGATACTGCATGTAGGACCCTGCGGGCAGTGCTTTGAGTAGCTCGCTTTAGTCTATGTATTTTTTATGTAAAACGCTTTTTAGTTTTTGTCATTTGTATAAATCTGAATAAATCGTAATACCTAAGTGATTTTAGAAATTTGCTTTATCAATAGTTACTACCGAAGCTTGTTAAAATACCAGGATATTACAACGCCATTTGTTTATTTTGTGATAAAACTCAAACAGTTGCAACAATACGTCTTTTTCTGTGACGTGTTTCTGATTGATTCTGATGGGTGAACGATGTTGCATGGCTAGTGTCTAAAGCTGGGGGCTCAAAATATACGGGATGCCATCCGTTTATAAGTGGTTTTTTTTTGTTTTTTTTTTCTTTCGAAAAAACGTTGCCCTACTCTAGGATTTCTCCTGTGTCGTGGGTGCGTTTACAAACACAAATTCCACACACAATACACCCAGACCAGGAACAACTCGTACAAATATTTGTTCCGTGCGGCAATTGAACCCACGACCCGATGCGCAGCAGCCGACTCTATCAGCCACTGCACCAACCGTGCCGTCTAATATAGTGTCCGTTTATTGTAGTGTTTTGCAGGTATTTCTGTAACGTAGTGTTGAATTAACTATGTATTTGTCTACGTAGTTTCAGTGTTGAAACCAGTCCAACTGACAATTGTCAGAAACGAATGTCCTCGGCGGCCACACTTTACTAATAAATAATTGCTTATTACTTTGTTACTCTTCTCCTCCAAAACCACTGAATGGTTCGTAAGGAGTTTTCACTGTTCGATAGAATGGTTCTTCGGAAAGGATTTAGGAATAAATACAATTCAATAACTTGCTTAACGCACGGGCAGCTGTGTAGTGTCCCGTGCGAAGCCGAGGCGGGGAGAAAATGTTTCCAAATCGCTTGACAAATGTATCTTACAAATTTGTGCAAAAAAACAAAGTTCCATCTCCAGCCTGCTGCCTTCAGTTTACATCACCTACCTCATTAAGGTCGTCGCTCTGTGGCTGATCACCTGGTAGATTGGTTAGGAGAACAGTCAGTGTTTATGATACTACCTGATACGGAACATCTCCTTTGACTGCTGGCCATCCGTTGACTACACGAGGTACCCACATGTCAAATTCTGCTATTGATGATAAGGTTGTATTTTTCGAGAAACATAATTTTAAATATAAAAATATACACAACAATTTTTTTAGAAACATGAATACTAAGTAATTTTGAGACTGTTACAAAAATGACATGACTTTTCGGACAAAACACCCAAAGAGAATGTCGAATACTTTTTAAGTTGATATTACTCTAGCTTTTAAGGAGGATTAAATCGATAGATTTCATCTTCTGCATAAACTTCCTACACGGTGCACGATGCACCAATCGAAGGTCTCTGTTTTCGTAGAAGTAATGTCGTGATTGCGTGATGAATTTATAATAAAACTGAATAATATTATTCTGTTTGCCTGAATATGAGAAGTGTGTATATTGATATCGATAAGCTCATATTTTCTAATGATTGTGTGAACATCCTGGATCAAATTTTTAATCAAATGTGTTAAGTGTATGTAACGTTTAATTATTAAGCTGGTTTAGTGGTCATTGACATTCGCATTTCTTATAAGCAAACTCATAAATGCCCCTTCTATCGTAGTAGTAGTTTTTTATTTTTGAAGTCAGATTGATCGTTTTGCTACTTCCATAAGGAAGGCAATTTTATGGACAAAGACACGTGTTTTTTTACCATTTACGGTCTGATATGGTGACGAGGACTTACCTAAGAGAAACTCATCTTGTTGGGGTACCAACGAGGCGTAAGTTGGTTTAATGGACGACTTTGCTACTTAGCTTTGTGCATCTTTTAAGGTTGTCAGATGATTTTCTCCTTTGTAGCTGGGATCGATCGTTCATGTAAGGTGTTAAGTGGTGCCTGAAGCAATGATACCGCTAATGGGCGACGATGTTCGATGTGCCCAATTGTTACGTAAGTGACATCGCCTTTGTTACTTTTAAGGGCTTTTACGTATAATGTTTTTCCGAGACAAGAAACGGTAAATTGATGTACTTAAAAGTTTTAAAGATTTTATGGTTTTTGACCTTTGGATCTAATTTAGCACAAGCTGGTAAGTTACGTAGTTATCTGACACTTTGGTTTGTAGCAGTAAGCAATTCTCTGCTTCATGGGTGTGTGTGGTCCGTAGCCCTCTACAGCTCGACTGTCAGGCGTCCAGCGTAGTAGTGCCAAATTTCACGGTATGCCGAGCAGATACGGCTATACGGATAGCACGAGGGTACCGAACGGTACCTATCGTATGAGGTGGTAACTGGTCTGGCGCACTTTTCACCTTTAGTTACCCTGGATGCTTTCAGATACGCTCTCTCCGCTAGAGCGGCGAAATTGCGCACTAAGGGGCCTACGATAGGCTGAGGTGGCAAGCTCAACGATGCGTACTCAGGAAGTGGTGTGACCGCCTGTGGTTGCAGTACGCGACCAAGGGCGTCGTCGAGGCCATCCTCTGCGCTCTGCGGAGCCTAGTTCAAGAGGGACGAGCTTGTAACCTACCACCTGGCGTAAGTATTCACAGGTCACAGTTGTTTCGGGGCGTACCTGTATAGCAGTAAGCAAGGTCTCGGCACAGTGCCACTACTGTGGAAGTGACCAGGATACAACACACGCTCGAGAAGTGCCTTTCGTGAGCTGCCGAGCGGCAGAGCCCGGTCGATCGTATTGAACATGATCTATCACTGCCGGCTGTAGTATGGGCTATGGTCGCAGAGCATGAAAATTTGAGAGCAGTGGTTTCCTTCTATGTGAGCGACATGCTCCAGAAGGATACCGCAGAGTGGGGTCGGGAGATGGCCGATCCCGCTCGGAGAAGGAGCGGAGGACGCTAAGGTGGTTTTGTCCAACACGCCTAAGCTCCCTGTCACCGTTATATGGCGGGCCATTCTTAGGAGTTCTGAGCGCACAGATTGGGAAATCTGCGTGCTCATAACGAGTGATCGCGGGATGACGGCGGCGTGCATGTGATCACATGCTACCATATGCGCAGGACAGCGAGCAGCGAAGCTTCGGAGGGAACCTTTACAATACCTCCGAGATGTGCCTGGGGGCGGCCTTTTTTAGTCGTCTAACCCTCTAATAGGTAAGGTGACTGCAGTATACAGTTATCCCTTCCTAGATGTGCACAAAGGCGTGGCACCAATAAGTGGCTCCAGTGGATTCTTTGCGAGTTCCTGGAGCCCCCTTTCGGTGCCAAAGGTGTCCGGTCCAGTGATTTTATCCAGTAGGAGTAATGCATTTCTCGGAGCGCAGGAAGTACATGATGTTTATCGAGAGAAAAAAAAAAATGTTAAGGGCAACAGACAACTAGATTTTTTCATCTTGATATGTAAAAATCATGTTTAAAAAAAACTCGAAACACAACTTCAAAAAAAACTGTGATCAACTGTGTCATCATTTTGGGGGGTATTTGCCAATACTCACCACGCTTGGCAGGCGGGTTGGTGAGCGCAGTATGGCTACCGTTTCACAGAAGGGACGCTGCTGCCCATCCCTCTGGTTTAGAATCCCTTAGTCGCCTTTTACGACATCCACGGGAGGAGATGGAGTGGTGCTATATTCTTAATCCGGACACCACACGGATGGTTCAAAGTTCCGAACTTAGCTTGAAACAAAGTGTTGTCCTGTAGTCCAGATTTTATCAATCGAAATCTGAGCATCCCTCGTTTATTGAGGGCTCTGTAAGAGAGGAATGAAAGTTGAAGAGTTGGTAGCGTGTCAATTTGTTGGGCAACCATTTTGGTGAGAAGTTTGGCCAGCTAGAATCGTTGCTGCCGAGTGCTGGCCGTAATCAGGGTGAACTGGATGATTTTAGAAAGCTTAAACTCAACGATCTATCATGTGTACAGATCATTCTTGTTTTGATTTGGGTATTATTGTGAATTGGATCCTAAAACACAGTAAATCCTAATGGAGGGCTAAGAGTGTAAGCGTTTATTTATTTAATAAAACTTAAATAAATCAAAACGTAACAATAACATATAATTTGGTAATAATAGTAGGATGCTAACATTACCATAGCAAACACTTGCGAATTTCACGCAACGATTTCTTTCTATAAAATTATGGTACTCCGACACCCTTACGAATATGGAATTGACGCCACGGTAACTACCGCTAGCGACGCCTACTAATAATCCGCTGTTATTCTTCTCCACTGGATCACCTGTATGTGCGCAGACTAGCGGCCCGCCGGAGTCTCCCTGTGGTTTTAAGGCAGAATAATTATTACCTATTAGATATTTTTTCCTTTAAGCGGCTAGTAGCATGAGGCTGGTCGCGCGCGATACCTATTTATACTAGCTGGGACCCGCGGTTTCACCCGCGTTTAATTTAAAACAAATTTAGAGTACTTCGACATAGACACTTGATATAGAATATATATATATTGGATATCAAGGGTTTCTTTTTGAGCGGAACCCTAATTATTTTTCTAAAATAAAAGTAGCCTAAGTTATTCCTTATAACATCTGCTATCTGCCAGTGAAAGTCCCGTCCAAATCGGTCCAGCCGTTTCGGAGATTACCCGGAACAAACAGACAGACAAACAGACAAGAAATAAAAAAATAGTTTTCTTGTTACATGTACCGTATATACTTTCATATGCATTTAGTAAAAAGCTGTTATTTTGACATTACAAACAGACACTTCAATTTTATTTTATTGTATAGAAAATCATCTTAAAATAATCATATATACCGATACATTGAAGCGTCCGCAGCTCGGAAATCGCCGCGACTGCAAAAGAACACATCTCAAAATCTGCATATACACACATTAAAAAAGTCTAAGCAACACATACTATTTCAAATTAATAATCAATTATTATATCATTTCTTACCAAGTAGGTAATACCTATGTAAACTTTTCAAGCCTGATACTAGAAGGGTAAGAGTGTACCGTCGTCCTGGAAATGCTGAAAGACTGAGGTGCGTTCAAGAAGTGCATCCATACAACGGCTCAACAGTTATGGTATGGGCGGTTATTATGAAGAACAGACGAACTGAGCTCGTTTTTGTAAATGGTAACATGAACGCTGTAAATTACGTTAAGGATGTTCTAAGGCCTTATGTCCGTCCATTCGCACAAACGCCTGGCTCCGATTTCACGTTGATGCATGACAATGCGCCTTCGCATACAGCTTTGCACATACGGGAGTACTTGGCAAGGGAAAACATCCTGGTATTGCCTTGGCCTGCACAATCGCCAGACCTCTACCCCATCGAGAATGCATGGGACGTGCTCCAGAGACGTGTTTTAAAGGAATTGAATGGAGTGACAACAACCCATCAACTGATGGACTTATTAAAATTTCATTGGGAGCAATTGCCGCAGGATAACATTAACCGTCTCATCGATTCTATGAATAATCGGTGCCAGCAAGTTCTCCATAACAGAGGAGGCCACACTTTGTGCCAATTTATGCAATTTTTGTACAACCATTTAATTTTAGTTTAAGTTTAGTTGATTAGGCACCTTACTTTGTACTACGTACATACAGTACTTACTCGTAATTATTGTTATTTAAGATTATTAAAAAATATATTTAAAAAAAACAATTGTTGTTTAATATCAAAAAACCATTAAAAAATAACATAAATAATGAAATACTAAGGATTTAATGCGAAAGCACATTGTAAAATAGAAATTTGTATGTGTTGCTTAGACTTTTTTTGTGTTTATAATAAATATATATGCAGATTTTGAGTTGTTGTTATATTGCAGTCGCTGTGGCAATTTGTTTTAAGACGGCGGCACGGTTGGTGTTGTGGTTGATACAGTCGGCTGCTGCGCTCCGAGTCGCGGGTTCGATTCCCGCACGGAACAAATATTTGTATGATCTGCAGGTAGTTGTTCCGGGTCTGGGTGTATTGTGTGTGGAATTTGTGTCTGTAAACGCACCCACGACACAGGAGAAATTCGGAGATATTTATTAACAAGTAAACACATGTTATTTCATCGACGTCCATTTTGAAAACGAGCTGTCTCTAGGTACAAACTGTCACGAGCGACCGACCAATCGCACACGTAGTCACTACAAAACAAGTTCTTAGCGGCTGCGGTCGCCCGTATCTAGCCCGCCCGCTTAGTGGAAAATAGCTCTTGGTTCAAAGAGCCGGAAAAGAATAGACCACCCTTCTCTACCCCTGGGTGTTGTAAAAGGCGACTAAGGGTTGATTATAAGAGTACAGCATCTTCTCGTGTGCTAATAACAGCATTTTGCGATCCCCAATCCGCCTTCCAAGCGTGGAGATTATTGCAATACCTCTTTTGACTGCTCATTGGGACGCCCATGTTCAACAGTGGTAGTTATTAAGTTGGGCAAAGTTTAGCTTGTTAGTTCTGAGGGGAATATTTCCAATGTTGCATCTCAATTGGCTCGACATGTATGAATCATCGGGATTAAATTGAAGTGCTATAAAAGTGCTCAAATAACCTGTTTTGAAAGTGTAGTATCCCTTTTTCGGCCGTTTGGTGCCGGCTAAGAATACTACTACCCCATATCATCCCGTGGGTGTCGTAAAAGGCGACTATGGGATTAGCCTGAGAATGGGCAGCAGCGTCCTTCAAGTACCTACATTTATACCTCAACTGCGATCGCCAACCCGTCTGCCAAGCGTAGCGATTACGGAAAAACCTCCCAATGAGCACAGAACACACATCGTTGTAGTGATCTTTGGGGGAGGCCTGTGTCCAGCTGTGGATTACAGTCCACAGTTCGGCCGAAATGATGATGGTTGATGTTCATACCTATAAGGGCATACAATGAAAGTTACCCTGCCAATATCGCCTCCTAATATTGACGTGCATATAGTACGAGACATATCCTTCATGTGAATCCTACTGCACAAAGTTTGCGAGATTATTAGTAAATTTGCCTTCAGCAAGCTGTCCGATGTTATCTGGAACAATTTATCTGTGACTAAGGCTCATATTAGAGATTGAGAATCAAAACTCAAGTAGAACTTGAGGCGAAATTGCTTCAATTGAATATAAATGCTGGACCTATTACGTAGAGTTCATAACTGATTAATGAAATCTGGACTTCGGTTTTACTTAAGTTATGATTCTCGTTCTATTATGCGGGCCTCCGTGTGGTGTCCGGGTTAAGAATATAGCACCAATCCATCTCCTCCCGTAAATGTCGTAAAAGGCGAATAAGGGCCTCTCAAGCAGAGGGATGGGCAGCAGCGTACCTTCTGTGGAACAGTTGCCGTTCTGCTCGCTCCAATCTGCCCACCTGCCTAGCGTGGTGAGTACTGGCAAATTCCCCCAGAAAAGACGACACACTCATGGGACCGGTAGAACCGGCGGCAGAACACCGCGTGTTGACACTACAACAAATTATTGATTGCATACATTTATTTAAGCATCGCATCGTCCACGCGAGGACAGTGTTACAAAATACATGGTTATAACAATTTATGCCGCGAAGCGCTGTTGATGCACAGCTATTACGCAGCATCGGTCGCACAGATTGAATGAACTCTAACTACTCTCGTGAGTACTGAATGGCTTACAGTGTAAGAAATTTCTCCGTATCCAGATGTAAGACAATGCCCTACATAATCCCCAAACCTAGTAGCGTAATTTATGGGCTTCACATAATCGTTGAAGACGAAAGGCTTTTCTACAAACTGTAAAAAGAAAAATGAAATGTAGATGTTAACTGAATGTACAGATGTAGTAGCCCTAATCGGAGACATGATTATAAAATGTTTTTAAATTTGGACGCAGTTATGCAGAAACAATTTATTTTATTTTTATTGGTGTCCAGTGGAAATACTACTACATGAACTTCCTTTGCCTCGGGGAATGGCGAAGGGGTATGCCGGACTCCTACCAGCTAAAACCACTTGAGCGGTCATCTTCGGCAACGAAGGGGGTTCCAGGTTCTCGTTAGATCACACTAGAGCCACACATTGGTGTCACGCCTTTACCATGTCACCCCCTCTAGTGGAGGGCAGGCGAGGGCGAGGGAGGATTGTAAAGGATCCTCCCGAGTCTTGCATGCAGAAACGATCTGAAAGAATGATTAAAGTATTCGGAAACTGCACCGGCTTATACATGTGGGTTTGGTATGTGGCTAAGGGCAATTTATTTATTTATTTAGTTTACCAACAATTGTTTCTACTGGTAATAAGCAAAAATTTACTTGTAAAATATATGTATTTAATAGTGTAACAATCGCTACAGGTAAACTACGGATGCTTAAAGAGGTTGTCCAAAAAATATCGAATCTAGGTTTAAATTTTAAAAAAGAAAATTGCTTCTGGAAAATATGTTTCACTACATCATCATCATCATCACCTCCATATCAGCAATAGGATGTCCACTGCTGAACAAATGCCTCCTCCATACGGGTAGATATCCACAATTGTATCGTAATTTTGGGCGGAATTTATCAGTACTCCCCTCGCTTGGTAGGCGCTCGCGAATGGCTGCTGTTACACAGATGTGACGCTGCAGCCCATTTTTCTAATCCAGAGTTTCTTTGTCCTTTTACGACATTCACGGGCGGAGATGGAGTGGCACTATATTGATAAATAGTAAAATAAAGACATGAAATTTTTTAAATGCATTTTGATAAATCGTCAATATTGGGTTTATCAAAGCCATACACATATACACATTTTATTAGAATAGCGAGTTTATTGTTATATCAAGATGTTGTCTACAGCGAAATTGCGCATTCATGGGGTGCAAGATGATAACTGGGTTATAAAAGACAAAATCAACCAGTATCGGGGCCTGGTAAAGTTGTTCATCACGTATCGGAGAGTATTCATCAAGAGAACTTTAACAAGAGGAAACCACTTGATAGAATCAGATACACGAAGCAGAAGTAAATGGAAACATTTTGCTTGGCACAGTTTATGAAAGAGAACAATTGGACGTATGGATATATTGGACCAGGGTGGAGGCCTGGTGACCTGAAACACAGGTTTCAGCCTAGCTTAGGCACCAGTCTCCCACAATAAATTTGAATAATACTATAACTAGGCAATATTGTATTTTGTTGCAACTTTTTCATTAAATTGGTGAGAAAATAAATTACTAAATTGTTAATCGGGACATTCCATGGATTCATGCGGACACCACACGGATTCAATAAATGCAAGATAACAAAACGTTTATTTAAATCGGATATATGTATACTTTGGATTATTGGCTTTTAATTTGCTCAAAGTGTCAAAGTACGTGTCCGATCCTTTATAATCCCCGTCGGGATGTGCCTGGAGAGACGGTTTCTTTACAGTCACCTTCCCTCCGCTAGAAGGGGTGACCACTTTACTATCATCCCCTCCAAAGTGTGCCTTAAGGAGCCTCCTGCCTTATTTTTTGGGTGTTAAGGGATTTCGTTCATTTCTGCTTAACAGGGTCCAATTAAGAAAGAAGAAAAAAACATTGGACATAAAATAATACTAGATGTAGGTATCTACTGATCTAAGTGTCAATCACGCTAGAAACACGGGTAGCCGCCCGCAGCCTTCTATCACTTCAGTGGCTTCCAGTTAACGCGTTCATCCCGCTATGTGTCGATTCTTAGGTCCGTATTACAGAACGATCCTCAAGTCCAGTTTGATCTTTAATCACCCAATCACTGTTTATGTATAGAATCTGTACTTGAGTATCGGTCATATTCCAGAACGGTAATCAATCTAAACTCAGTTGAGACGAGATTCAAATCACGCCTCAAGCACATATTACTCATTGTCTATGCATCAGCCTGTTTTCGATTACGATTTATTTCCATTACCAACTTTGTTCCGATCTGCGCAGATCATGAAATAATGAAATGTACCGCAATAACCCTATTAATTAAGAACTATAGATATTCACAAAGTAGTTTCTCTTTACATACAAGGTTCACTTTAAAAGAGTTATTTTACATACTAGTTACCTACCTAAAATATTTTTATATATTTTAACGAGATGAATGTTGTTGAAGTATAAACTATAAAGGAACGTGTGTTGGTGTTGGCGCTTGGCGCCTATTGTCATTGAAAACTTGGCTTGTATTGTATTGTATTGGCTCCTCCAGAAAGTTAAAGAAAAAAAAGTATGACGTTTTTCACCACATACTGAGGAAACATGAAAGTACCTCATTAAAAAAATATATAATTATATGGGTCCTGTACTTATCATATACATCTGAGAGGAACACTCAAGACCAAACTTCTTTTCGAATGATCGTTAAATAAATCATTGTAATAGTCAACTTCTCCAAAAATATCCATTTTGTGATAAATATATGCTTCCATTCAATGACATTTTAGAGATACATTAATATATAATATCATTGCAGAGACACTTCATAACCGAAAATTAATGCGCATACATTAAAAACTGTGCTCAAGCGCTATCCGGACCACACTTACGTGATCACAGTTCAAATCTCTGCGCAAGTACAGACCAATAACTGAGTGATGATTTAGAATAAATTCAAGACTCAGTAGAACTACGTTCAATAAATCTATCCTTGAGGGACGTTTTCAAATTAATGCTCAACTCAAAACTAGTTTTAAACTGAGATCAATGCTTGAGTTTCGTTCTGTAATACGGACCTTAGTGTCCGGCCTGAGTGCACGCTCAAGTCAACCGTTCAGCGGGGCATGTGTTGTTCGCGTAAAACACACGGATAAGTATGTAAGTGTCCTGAGTGACACCCGAGCGGCATAGCGGGAAGAGTGGGCTTGTTTGCGTCGAATGTGCGTTGATACCCCAAACGGGGCGTTGAGCGGAGCGTCGAACGGGGAGTCACGTCCAAGCTCAAACCACTTTGTTTTGCAGTGGTGTCAAGAGCAGAGCAGTATGTGTATTAGTGTTGTGTAGTTCGAAGAAATAATCACAGAAATTCGGTATAAACCTAAAAAATGCTTATTTTTTTCAATCTACACCAGAGGGCCAATTCTCGTAATTAATTTACACTATGACTGAAACTTGACTGAACTGAGATTAAATTATGAATTGACCGAAAAAGCGATATTCTGCTACTCTTAAAGTTCAGTCGGATTTCGGTATAATCTCGATCTAGTCTCATTTCAATCTCAATTTTGACGTTTACATAATGACAATTTAGTACATGTGACAGTTCGAAATGTTAGCAGAATACCGTTTTGACTTCGATCCATTTTCGATCTCTTAACAGTGTAAGTTCACGTTTGACGTTGTTTGTTATTTTAGGAGAATACCATTTGTGACATTTATGACACTGAGACTAGATCGGAACTATAATTTGAACATTTTTAAATTACGAGAACTGGCCCTCAGAGTAGAATAGTTTTAAACGACGGTTTCATATAGAGCGGAAAATTTTCCGAACCCTTTTTTTACTTAACTTCACTGGGTCCTGAACCAAATTTATTCTAAACTCATATAAATATTGTCCGACGCCGAAGCCATGACGAAAGTTTGTCTGGATCACACACACGCTGAGCTTGCACGGAGGACACGCCGATGTACGCTGTCTCACCACTCGTCCGCCCCGCTGAACGCCCCACCGCCGCCGGTCGCTCTTTCACTCAGGCCATAAACTTAGATAGATCTGTATGTTAAACGCCTTACATCCCAAAATATTAATCCATTCCTGCTTACCAATACAGCTATATCATGATTAGGGAATTCATAGTTTGCTGGATAAGAGACGTTACGTAAAGATCTCCACTGTTCATAGTCTTCTTTTTTTCGAGCGTAATTTCTTAAAGTAGCTGCAACTGCGCGTATGTCATATAATGGTTTGAGACCTGTGGTGGTACTGTAAATTAAGATTTAATTAATGTACGATATGTTGGCGTTGCAGCTGATACTTCCCTTTTCACTGTGGTTAATCATAATTTCAATTCTTTTACTCCAGACGGGATGGCAGCAGCGTCTCTTCAGAGGAACAGTGTCCATACTGCACTCACCAATCCGCCTCAAGCGTGATGAGTACTGGCAAATTCCCACCAAAATGACGTCACATGGTATGTAACCAATCGTTTATGGAGGAGGTCTTTGTTCAGCACGTCTTTTCGCAGATATAATGATCTAGCTATTTCGATCTCATCGAGAGCCAGTTCGATAAACTTGAGCGTCTTCAAAACCATTGTATAAGATTCATATGTGGGCTAAGAAAATATGATCATGTTTCAGAATTTCATACTAAGCTTAAATGGCTACCTATTTGCCTTCGTCGGAATACGCATATTCTTTCACTACTATACAATATACTCTTCAACTCTTCTACCCCCTTTTACCTTAAACAACATTTTGAGTTCCTGAGTGACACACATTTTAAGTACTTGAGGTCATAAAAAATCCGTATGCATTCAATTTCGTTGACAAGTCATTCACCACTCAAGCTCTTCGACTGTGGAATGCAGTACCACTTCCCGTGAGACGTGCACAATCGCTGCACGTTATTAGAAAGTTTGTGAAAGATCATTATTTGTCACATTAATTAGCTATTCCTTACTCATTCTTCTTCAATATTCTTATTTACGGTTTTATATCATCATCATATCAGCCAAAGGACAGTGGACTGCTGAACAAAGACCTCCGCCGTAGATTTCCACAATAAGCGGTTACATGCCACCCTTATCCAATGACTCCCAGCGACCATCACCGGGTCGTCTCTTTGGAGGTCGTCCTATGCTGTGTTTTTCGGTGCGCGGTCTCCAATCGAGAACCTTTTTGCCCCAGCGGCTATTAGTTCTACGAGTAACGTGCCCTGCTCATTGCCACTTCAGCTTACTTATCCTTTCAGTTATGTCGTCTCCGACGGATCTCCTAATTCCTGATTCGATCTCATAGAAAAATACCAAACTAAGCTCTCTCCATAGTTCGCTGAGTGACTTTGAGCTTTCTTATGAGGCTCATTGTGAATGACCACGTCGATGTACACCTAGACTGCCCGTTGTATCTTTCCTATTTCGCAAATCCATCCAAAGGTTGTGTGGAAGAGATTGCTGTATGCGATAAGACCGCCCATTGTGCATTGACTATTTTTACCCATTGCTTTTTCCCCTTGTTTATGTTATGTGGTGTACAATAAAGTGTATATAAATAAATAATGATCCCTAGGCGACATACTTGCGGTGTTGGTAGCTCTACTTTTATTTCAGCCTTTATTCACCGCTGACCACCGAATCCTACATTATTAGGGTATTGTCAAACAGCTACCAAGAAGAATGGCTAACCTGCGAGGTTAAGCTGCACATTCCAATTGGATAAGTGACCATTCTTTCCACCTCAAGACCTCCATACCTCGGAAAACACGTAAAGCTATCGGTCCAGGTTTTTATACGAATATTTATGATAGTAGAATCTTTCTACGTAAAGCCATATTATTAGAATCTAGAGTCTACGTAACGAAGCCATGTTTTCCCAGCCATAGGCCTATAAGTATAGCATGAAATGTTACTTACCTATAACATGTTTTGAGTATTCCAGTTCTCTTTCTGACAAAACAATGAGCCGCTGATAGCACCTTGGCTTCTCCGATGATAGCGCCCCCGCAAAATGTATAAAATTTAATGTCAGTCGGATGTGCGCGTTTGAATGCAACCTTTGGAATTATAAGTTGAATGTTGGTTGTGTGTCAACTGTGTCGCAATTTTGGGGGAAGTTGCCATTACTCGCAACGCTTGGCAGGCGTGCTGGTGAGCTGGTTATCTCTTTGGTTTAGAATCCCTTAGTCGTAGTAAACATGGTGGTGCTATATTCTTAATCCGGTCACCACACGGAAAGATTGCTGCCGAGGGACTATGCAAAATGATTATCTGTATACAAAGACTCAGCACTTAACATCACCAATCTAGTCTTTTAGTTTTAGTTGGGGTTGGCTGATTGGTGTCCATTCCATCTCCTCCCGTGAATATCTAGGGCGAATTAGGGACTCTAAACCAGAGGATGAGCAATATGCGCGAAAAAGCGTCGTCGTGGCAGTCCTGCCACCTTTCGGAGCCTGGACTAAGGATGTATATTTAAAAAACATTGTTATTTTTTTCAATGTCATATATATTGTACTATTGTGTCGTTGATATTATGACGATACATAAAAAAATCATCGATGTTAGAATACATAAGATAAGTAAAAAGTATTGCCTCCTGCCGACGCTACAGCGAGGGGCCTCGAGGGTCGAAAACCTGCAGTCCCCGTTATGCCCGCTCATACTGAGTGACCCCGAGAAGACGGTAACATGCATGTCACCTGCCGTCTTGTGCGCAGAATACCGCACAGCGAGGCTACAGGGAGATCCTGTACAATCCTTCTCGAAATTTGCCTAGGGGCAGCGGCCTCTTTAAACTCGCCTCTCCTCCGTAAGAAGGGACGACCGCTTACAGTCACCCACTCCGAGATGTGCCTAAAGGCGTGGTACCAGTGGGCGGCTCCAGTATGTTCGTTCTCGAGAAACTAGAGCCTGTCATTGGTGCGGTGACCGCATGCAAGTACCAAGTGCACTATACCACGTCGCGGTCCTCAGCAGTGATGGAACGATGAAGAAGACACGAACACAGTTGGTATTTATTAAAAACGACAGTTTCGTATATTGTCTATTTAATAAAATGATAATAACCTGATAAGGAACCTCACCAAGTTGCGCGGGTATGCCTTTATACACACGCGGTGTCGCGTTTGTGCGCCGACCTCGATTTGTATTTAACTGAAAATATAGGATCAAGATCATATAAGTATATTTTTGCAATTCTATCTAAAGAATTTCGTGTGGCATCCGGATTTAGAATATAGCACTTCTCCCATGTTAACCCGTAAATATAGTAAAAGGCGACGAAGGGACTCTTAACCAGAGGGATGGGCAGTAGAGCCCCTTCTGTGGAACAGTAGCCATTCTGCGTTCACCATTCCGCCTGCCAAGCGCTATGAGTACTGGCAAATTCGCCAAAATGACGAGGCTATTCTTGTGGAAATCTATGAGGGAGGCCTTTGTTTAGCAGTGGACGACCTTTGACTGATATGATATCTAACCAGGTGAGGGCAATTTTTACCTAATATATTTTATATTTTTTGTTAGTTTTCTATAATGTTATGAAGTGAATAACAGCCCAATTACTGGAGAAAATACTAGAATATATTCCGAAATCAGATGAGACAGGTTGTAAAATATTAGCCTATTTTAAACTTGACTATATTATGTTAAAATTTTCTCTTTTTGTATAGGTTGCTATCCGTTTTTTTGTACACTTTATTGACGGGACATTGCGAGGGTTGGAGGCATTGGAGGAGCTCGACATCACCAAGCAGCTAGGAACGTGCTTGCAGCTTTTTCGTACACATAACACGGTCACGTAGGAAGACTATCTGCATTGCTGGATAAGGATACGTGAGTGTATCATCAAACACGCTCCCTCTATCAGGGCAATGAAAGCGCGCCCTCAGGTCACTCGGAAAGACTGAGATGACAAGCTTGACGGCGTGCATTATATTCTAGCTGTGGCGCCAGCGGTTTATGCTTCCAAAGTACGCGCGAAAAAGCGTTATCGAGGCCGTCCTGCTACTCTTCGGAGCCTGGACTGTGGATAGACATTAAAAAAGCAGTAGTTTCTTTTTAATTCAATGTAATATACCGCGCTACTGGACCTATGATATTATGGCAAATATCGAAAAATCCATCGATTATTACAATATTAGTTTATTTATATTCACTACGGATGACGATGGATAAGTAAAAGTAGTAAAAATGTTGGTTAGTATACTAAGGGGCTCTGGGCTCTGAACCTCCTGCCGCCGCTATGACTTCGGGCTCATACTGAGCCACCCGTATAAAACTCATGTGGTCACCTGCCGTTCTGTGCACGGCATTGCGCACAGAGAGGCTACAGGGTAATCCTTTACTTTGCCTTCAGATACTGTTCCAAAAAATATAAAGCTATAATCAAGAATCGATACTTATATTTTTCTTTAAATGCTATTTACGAATTAATCATTGTCGCATACAATCTTCCTAGAGATTTGCCTGGGGGTGGCGGCCTCTTTACCTCCCTCCCGCTAGAGGGGGTGACGAAACGACGTTTTCACATATACTACAAAAATGATAATAACCTGATAAGGAACCTCACCAAGTTCCGTGGGTACACGCGTGGCCTTTAGAAACACGCGGTGTCACGTTTGTGAACCAACCTCAACTTGTATTTAGCTGAAAACAAAGGATCCAGATCATATATAATTTTGTAATTCTTTCTATGTCAAATCACAAATCTGATAAACAGAACATTTAAATTTAAAATTTTCCTCCCGAACATTACAAAAAGAATGAGTATATAAGATAAGTAAACTAAACTTTCAGACTTCTGAGTGCCCCTGAGGACGCACGTTCGTTGCTCTGGTGGATTGTGTTTAGTGATACACCCACGTATCCGTCTCCGCCAATGCAGATAGTCTGTCTAAGTGACCGTATTATGTGTCCTAAAAGAGGGTGAATGTTATGAGAGTTTATCTGGTGACAGCTGGGATATTCATGCCTTTTCTTAAAAAAAAACTATCGAATGCCATTGTGCGCTGTCATTTGGTTTCATTTTAGAACCATATAATAAAACAGCATTAACTAAATTAAACTAAAAATCCATTTTCCTTCTATCGATTTTCGCATTACTACAGGTGCAATGAGATCTACCCCTATTAATACCCTTCAAGTCGACGTTTCATCTTCGTCGCCAATTCCTTTCTGACAAATATTTATAAAAGAGTTTTGCTAGACCACGTCTTTGAAAATCCTGGAGTAAATTATGGCAAATACTATCAAATACTGTCAAAGCTTCTAAAAGGGAAATACCTACTACGGAAGTATTCATCCCATTATGCCATCTAAACCCTCGTGTTTAAAAATAAACATTTCAAGCAAGCGTGTAAAGTCATCCACTCATACCGAGTGATTTCAGCGAAGACGGCAGCAGGCATTTGGTCACGTGCCGACCTGTGCGCAGTATGGCGCACAGCGAGGCTGTAGGGGAATCCCTTGCAATCCTCCTCGAGATGTGCCTGGGGGCGGCGGCCTCTTTATGTTCACCTGCCCTCCTCTGGATGGGGTGACCGCTCAGTTACCCGCTCCGAGATGTGCCTAAAGGCGCGACACCAATGGGCGGCTTCAGTGTGTTCGTTCCCGTGAAATTGAAGCCTGCCTTTGGTGCCGGTATCAAGCGGGCTATACCACGTCGCGGTCTACAGCAGTGAGGGAATGATGAAGAAGTCACGGAGACAGCTGGTATTTATTAAAAACTACAGTTTCATATATTATATTATACAAAAATGATAATAACCTGATAAGAAACCTCACCAAGTTGCGCGGGTATGCTTTTATACACACGCGGTGTCGCGTTTGTGCGCCAACCTCGACTTGTATTTAGCTGAAAACAAAGGATCAAGACCATATATAATTTTGTAATACTTCCTAAAGTACTAGTCATTTCACCATTGAATTTATTTCATGTACGTCTCAGATTTTATATGATCAGTCAGTGTGACATCTTAGATTTATCCGTTCTAAAACTGATCTAGTGGTTCTGAATAATTTTTGGATCTTGCATGTACATGCTTTTCAAGCAATGTTTTTTGGAAAATGTATTTTATTTTGTGTTATACAAATCAATAAATCAAGAGATTTTTTATTTTCGTTATTTTAATAAGCCTCGAAAATTATATTCTTGACACAAGCAGAATTTCTGAACTGTGCTGTGCTGTTCTGATGCTTTGAGTGTCATTTTAGATTTCCCCATTTTTTGGTTATTTATTTGGTGAATAGTTTATGGCCTGCTTAGCTTAAATTATTCCTGCAACAAAATTCAAATAAATGGTAACATTACTAATGAAAGTTATTGCTACTTTGATTTTTCACTTAATTCTGTGTTTTGAGAAATCAGTGAGAGGTTATATGCGTTCTAATGGTTCTAGAGAAGATAATGTAACAGTATCACGATTTGATTTTCGAGTAATCATACTTCATTAACTATATCTATACATTTGTAAAATGTATTCCGGTGGGAAATAAACCTTTGAATTATTTTTCAGGACTTGGTATTTGAAAATTCTGTGTATTCTCCGTTTAAAAACATTTGTCCACTTAGAATATACGGTGGGATATCAGCTGATATTTCGGATATACCGTACCAGGTATGTTTATACATATGATATTTACACTTCAGCATAAATTACATTTTTCGTGTAGTATACGGATTAACAATATAGTACCACTCCAAATCCTCCTGTGGAGGTCGTAAAAGTCGTCTAACGGACTCCTAACCATAGGGATGGGCAGCAGAGTCCCTTTTTCTGAACAGTAGCAATTCTGCGCTGACCAACCCACTTGCCGCGCGTGGTGAGTATCGGCAAATTCCCCCAAAAATTACAACACGATTTAAGCACCGGCCTCCAGATCCCGGTAGCCCCAATATTCTTGGTCATGGTAGCGGCCATGGTAACGGCGGGGCAGAGGGTGCTAACAATCTCCGGATGGAATCCAGCTTCCAGCCCAAACGAAAACTGTCCCTGGTAACATATAACGCACGCACACTGAGGGCAGACGAAAAGATCGTTGAGCTGGAAGAAGAAATAGATAAGTCGCACTGGGATGTCATGGCTTTATCAGAAGTCCGAAAAGAGGGCGAGAACACGATAACCCGGAAATCCGGCAACTTATTCTACTACCGGAAAGGCGACTATCTGTCTCGAGGTGGTGTCGGGTTCCTCGTCCGCAGGTCCCTCATTAACAACATGTTACCATCGAAAGTGTGTCGAGCCGATGCTCGACACACCCAGATGATGAAGTAGAGAGCATGTATGAAGACGAAGTAGGGCCATACATACTTCCAAGACACACTTCACCATTGTGATGGGGGACTTCAAGGCAAAGCTGGCACATGATTCGATGGTGAGTTGAGAGTGGGGCAATTTGGGAATACCGAATTTGGGTTATGGTTAGTCGGTCCCCTGGGGTTATGGGGTCTGAACCCCAGGGGACAGAGGCTGGCCGACTTTTTGGAAAAGGAGAGACTATTCGTGATGAACTCCTTTTTCCAAAAGCCGCCTCACAGGAAATGGACCTGGATGTGTCCCAATGGTAACTATTGCAAATAATCCTTCCTTATTATTTTGGTGCACAGTAATTATATTCTATTCTAATCAATTTAATTTCAGGTTGTATTAAGGAAAGGCAATAAACGCGGTACTATATGGTTTTTAACTTGTAGCGGATCAATAATTACACGACGTTATATACTAACAGCCGCTCATTGCTTCACTGAAGTGTAAGTTACTTGTTTTGTCCATTATTATGAAGTCTTCATCTTATGCTCTAATTCACCAAGAGGTCTCAAGACGTAAGAAGAACTTCTGTATGTTTTAATTTGCACGAAAAACTAACTACTGAACTATATCTTCTCCCCAACATTCGTAATTTCGTAATAACTATTATATAACATACTGGGTTTCAGTGACAACGTACCGAAAACTATGTCATATGGGGACGAGGGCGCGCCTGGTCTTTAACTTTAATTTGCAGACTTGAAACAAAACTCCAGCCCGGGAGCGGGGCGCTCCCTCTCCATACTAGGATAAATCCGGTCAAACCCAGACGGATGGCAACCCTGCATGGAATAATAATTATCTTTTTGATTAGGAGCCGGAAACTCATGCGCCGGTACAGAGCAGTAGCGGGCACCAATAAGTCAAATCATATCATTTACGACAGCGATTATGGTATTAAAGAAAAATTACCATCTGTTGAAATCTGGAGAAAAATTTTGCATTGTTACCACCATGCGCGATACAATAAACGGTTTATAAATCACGACCTTGCTGTACTGGAGGTAATTTTTTAAAATATTTAATTAAAAATGTAACGAAAAATACATCCTTCTACCAAATAATTACTGATTGACTGCGAAGTGGCTAGTTGTTTGACTTTCTGCGGTACTTGTCGCGGGCTAGAATCCCGCACGGAATAAATGCGGGAGTAATCGTAGTATGGGTATGGTTAAAAAAAGGGATTGTCATGTTTTGCCACTAATCCTACCTGATGCTTTATGTTACAGATCCTCTATACATAAGGTCTTACTACGATATTTCACAAAAATAAATAATTGTATTTTATGTCATCATTTTTTATTAAACCTACGTACTTATCATTTTATTATTTATTTATTTATAATAATATCCACATGCATCTAGTAAGACAACGGCGGTCGTTGCCGACCGACCGATTTGGGTAGTCAGCAACGTTGCAACTTTTTTTTTTGGAAAAACAGATAAACCTGTGTATGTGCATGTGAGATTTATGTTCTGTAAACCCATGACATAGAAAAAATTGGGTACATAGTTTAAAAAGCAATTCAAATAGAAAGTCAAAGATCTGAGCAATATCCTTTTGCAAGTAGAAGATACGAAACGGATCACCTTACGCAGACATTTTTTTGTGCAGTTGGAGTACCCTGTTTATTTTTCGTTCACTGTGCAACCAATTCCTATGCTCAGAGATGCTCTAGGAATCACGCTGGAAGAAAAGAGGATGTGTCTGCTCTCCGGATATGGACTTATGGAAAATGTATTATATTTTTGTATTATTTTTCCTTTCTCATCGGTCTTATCGCCAAAACTGCATGTAGGTGCACCGTAGGTCTCTTATTGCAAGAGGTTAGCTAGGTAGGTACCACCCCTGTGCCAGATATTCGCCGCTAAGCAGTAGTGTTTAAACTTTAGACGTGCCGTCCCGTCATGGAGGAATGGCTGGAGAGTCGGCATGACATCCTCACCTTCCGGATGACCCAGGCGCTCTCGAACCATAGGTGTTTTGGGAAGTAGCTGTGTAGAATAGGCAGAGAAGAAACGGCCGATTTTCATCACTGCGGAGACTGCCCGAGGACACGGTGCCAACACAGGTTAGAGGAGTGCCCAGCTTGGGCAGCGCAGCACCGTGATCGAAGAGGGTGAACTCTCGCTGCCACCCGTGATTTAGTCTATCGTCCGGAGTAAGAGCGCGTGGGATGCCGTCGCCTCCTTTTGCGAGTACGCGATGCAAGGCGGTGGCAGAGCGGGGACAGGGGGAAGCCACCTCTGATCCCCGCCGCAGAAAACGCATCGGGTGAGGGCGCTGGAGGAGCACTCTAAACGATCCCCATGGGCTTTTAGCTAGTAAGAGTCCGGCATGCCCCTCCACTCTTCCCAAGGTGGAAGAATTCCATGAGAAAGGAAAAAATTGTACCTTTAAAACGGTTAGTTTGGCCTCTCCACCACCTAAGGGTGGTGGGGTGGTGGTACGACAGCTATTATGGGTTACTTTTGTGGAACATGTTGGCTGAATCCAAATACATTTTGCATTGAATACTCAAGACCAACTGATTAGCCAGGCTGCTTAATTGCTTTAATGGGTTAATTAGAACACGATGTCACGAAGAAACACGATATTAAAGTTACGATGGAAGAAGGTAGGAAATAAGGGTGAGATTCAGAGACATGAACGTAAGACGGGCGAAGAACGTAAGTAGTGCATTTTGACAGATGGAAGCGTAAGTTCACGCTGAGACTCGTTTCTGAATCTCACCCTAAGTCTGAATAACTTTGTAAGTGCATTTAAAACCTTATTACAATATAGGGTCCTACAAAAATAATGGAATTTATTTCAAGGGGACAATCGGTAGGTTATAGCGATCGTTGTTTCAGCCGAATAAAGTCCACTGCTGGACACAAGACTCCCCAAAGATCGCCACAATGACTGGTCTGGGTGTGTTGCGTAGATGTGCCTAAAGGCGTAGCACCAATGGGCGGCTCTAGTGTGATCTTACGAGGACCTGGAGCCCGCCTTCGGTGCCAAAGATGACCGCTCCAGTGGATTTTAGCCGGTAGGAGTCCGGCATATCCCTTCGCCCTTACTCGGGCCGAAGGAAGTTCCATGTAGAACTTCCACTGGACATAAATAAAAAAGGGTCTGTTGTGTACTTATTGGGGGTTTTGCCATAATCGCCACGCTTGGCAGGCGGGTTGGTTATAGCGATCGCGTCAGACAAATGAGTGACGGTAAGACACAAGGCGGGGGTCGCCTTGCCAGGGGCGGAGGATATCCATACGGATTTACCCATAACAAAAAAAAGAACATTGAACCTAGTACCAACTTATACTTACTAATTTCGCCGACAGATGATATTTTCCTCGTATTTAAACTTGGTAGTTTTTCAGCGGCAATTTCTTTCCTTTTTATAACTAGGCGATTAATCCAAGTCGAGGTCTTCTCCTTTTTTGTTTATTTTTAATCTTATGTCAGAGTTATTGAAGCCGGTCAAAAGCCTCCGACTTTGCTTAACGACAACAAACGGGACCGAGGATTTTAGGTACCCTCCGAAGCACGGAGACGCTCAATTCAAATACCACACACAAGTAGTAATATAATCCGTATGATGCCGGCAAAGAATAGCACCAGGATGACCTATGCCGTGGGTGTAGTAAAAGGCGGCTATGGGATTAGCCGCAGGATGACCAACAGCGTAATTCAAGTACATTAAAAACTCATCTGCGATCACAAACCCGCCTGCTAAGCGTGGTGATTACGGCAAAACCTTCCTGAGCACATAATACAAACCCAGACCGGGCGATGTGATGGCGATATTCAAGGGAGGCCTGTGTCCAGCAGTAGACCTCTATCGGCTGAAATTATAGCAATGTAATAATAGAGAGAATATGAAAATCTTGACATGCCTTAATAAGAGGTTTATAGTATAATCTCAGAATTATGTGATGGAGTTGGTACTAAATAAAAATGCTTTTTGCAGAGACGCCCCTCTCCAGGTCTCCGAATGGTGTGCGTTCCTTTAGTTTCAAGGACGAAATGCAAACGGTATTATGGTAAAAAAACTGTAACACAGTATCAAGTCTGCGCAGGCCGTAAGGGTAGGGACAGTTGTCAGGTACCATCAAAATTTATAAAACCATCACATAAGGCCTTTACACATCATATAAATGCACTGCACTCGCACAACCACCCTCACTCACACTCTCACACATTACCACACACACTTGCGCATAAGGTCTTCTTCTGGAGCATGACGCTCTCACAGAAGGAGACCACTGCATTCCAGTTTTCGTGCTCTGCCAACATAGCCGATACTACTGCTGGCAGAGAGAGATCTTGCCCGATCCGATCGACCAGGATCCGCCGCTCGGCGGCCCACACAGGGCACGCCTAGAGCGTGTGCTGGGCGATGTCCTGGTCACTATCACAATGGTGGCATTGTGCCGTGGCCTCGCGTCATATCCTGTGCAGGAACGCGCCGAAACAACCGTGCCCGGTGAGCACCTGCATCAGGTGCCGCGCTCGCTCTTTCTGGGCCAGGCTCCAAAGAGCGGCAGGACGGCCTCGACGACGCTTTTGGTTGCAAACTGTATTCGCAGGCGATGACGCCACTTTCCAGGAAGGAAATACATAATGTACTTCCTCCACCCTGGGGAAGGGTCATGTCGGACTCCTACCGGCTAAAACCACCGGAGCGATCATATTCGGCATTGAAGGGGACTCCAGATCTTCGATAGAAACACACTATAGCTATCCACTAAACCCACGCCTTTAGGCATATCTTGGAGGAAAATTATAAAGTGGTCACCCCCTCTAACGCCGGGAAGGCGACTGTAAAAAGGCCATAGGCATATATCTCAAGAGGGAATGTAGAGGATCACCCCGAATCCTCCGTGTGCGCTGTGCTGCGCACACGGCGGCACGTGACCATTGCAATTGTTATGACACTTAACCATCAGGCGAATGACTTTCTCTTCACGTTACTAGGAAGTATAAAACAAGTCTGCCACCAGCCACTGCTTCGTAAAAAATATAGGTTTCCAGTTCAACACACCTCAATTTTTAATGGTATTTTTTATTTCAGGGTGATTCTGGCGGTCCTCTCACATATGAAGGTTATTTAATTGGCATAGTGTCTTATGGTGGTAAATGTGGCGCAGCTCCTGGAGTATATACCCTTGTGTCAGCTTACACCACCGGTGACGCGGTACCGTTTGTTGAAAATCATTGTGTCTCACTAAGTAAACATTGTTGTGTTTTTCTTGTATTATTGATGATGATATGAATGTATGATACATTATAATATAATTTATAGCATGTGCAACTGGCATAATTATATGTGATAAAATATTTCACATATCGATGATTTCGGTTCCTATTTTAGGGTTGAAATTAGTAGTTATGATTGCTTAGCCTAAAAATAATGTTTGTTTGAAACATGACATGTTGATACAGAAATATAACAGCAAAATGTGTCTTATTGGGTTTTATTACAGTTATGAACGAAGTTAAGATTTAGGATTTGATCAGCAAGCTTTTTGATGGCGCAGATTGCCCATAAAGCCGACTACCTCACGGATGAATTAAAGTCCTTCAGAAGCTATTCGATACCGTCTTACTCGAGGGCACAACGTAACAAGCATGGAACAGAGGCGAGTAACTGCTCTTTTTCTAAAAGGGCGATAACAGCCTGTTGTAGAATTATAAGACCCATCTCGCTTCTGAGCCATCTTTATAAGCTGTTTTCAAGAGTCTTCCCGAATCGTCTCAAGCACAGGTTTTATGACTTCCAGCCTCCCGAACAAGCCGATTTCGATATCGGTATCGCTGTCGTAGCATTTCCATGGACTTTTTCTCGCTCAAAGACAAAACAAAATATTGAGTAGTTTCTTATTCGTTAATTTATTACAATTACACATTTCAATTTTCTGATAAATGGTGTTGTACTACTATCAACCATGTTTTACTACATAGGACTCATCATTTCGGCCGAATGAAGTCCACTGCTGGACACAGGCCTCCCCCAAAGATCACCACAACGATCGATATGGATGTGTTGTGGGCTCATTGGGGGGTTTTGCCATAATCGCCACGCTTGGCAGACGGGTTGGCGATCGCAGTTGAGTTGTTAATGTACACGAAGGACGCTGCTGCCCATCCTTCGGCTAATCCCTTAGTCAACTTTTCCGACACTCACGGGAGGAAATGGGGTGGTGGTATTTTGAGCCGGCACCACACGGCTTACGACTACATAGGACTATAACAACTATATAAAAAAAGCTAATTTATCCCAAAATAGCAGAGCTAAGTCTTGGTTCAGAAGATATATAGAAAAAAGGTGTCTACGAGCAAAACCATTTAACTGCCGCACCATTCAAATTTTTAAACCTATCAGGATATCGTTACTTTTAAAAGTACTGTTCTATAAAGTATAAGTAAAAGTCTTAGTTTAAAATAATAAAAACGTCGACATCACGAGCAAACTTTTGAATTCGTTTATCTTAAGACTAACATTTATGTATTTAATTGGTTTTTCCAACGCATTTGTTGCACTTATCATTAAATTCCAGACTAGCTATCCATTATACGAATCCTCTCTAGCTCTTTAACCGTAGTCGAAATTTTAATTGGTTTTATGTTTATGAACGTGACCTGAAAATAGTGGACTAGTCACCATCAACGAATAAACTGTCTAATTGCTGAAGTATTTGCATCGACATCGGTAAAATAAGTCTGCGACCCACGCGTATCACTTCGCATTAGTGATGAGTCTTTTACTTTTACCGAATTTTTTATATGAAAGTTCTATGCCATATCATTACAATGCAAATGTCTGCAATATTATTAAAAAATCGTTATATTTTAATTAACTGAATAATTACATAAACAAAAGCTCGTTATGATTGTCAGTATGGGTGTAAAGGTGCGTAATCATTACTCAAATCTCTTATTTATGGAAAGAACTAGTTTCAAAAATTATCGGGATTTGAAAATGCGTGTACGAATCCTACATACAATCGATGACGTTCTGGGGTGCAATTCTCTAAGCTCTACAGAATTAATGTAACGGTGATAACCCAATTTGGTATTCGCTAAGACTGATCCTCATGGCTTACCTTCTGCAACGTGTCCTTAAATAGCTTCAATCAGGTCTTAGCGAATACCGAGTTGGTTTTACACCGTTATTTCGATTCTGTATTCATGGATGTATA
The DNA here is from genome assembly GCA_947459985.1 of Diloba caeruleocephala. Taxonomy (NCBI): domain Eukaryota; kingdom Metazoa; phylum Arthropoda; class Insecta; order Lepidoptera; family Noctuidae; genus Diloba; species Diloba caeruleocephala. The sequence continues at coordinate 18,917,344 of OX381615.1, forward strand.
TGGACTTTAAGGAATTGCACCCCAGAACGTAATGACGAACAACTCGCATTAAAGGTCAATATTATTATGGTTTAAAGATGGGCCGATCCCGGCGGCACTGCAATGCCAGGCCGACCCGTGACGGGAGTGGAGCAAGCCCCGAACATCCCGTCAGTTTACAAAAATCAGTTTAATATACTGGTCCCTCAGTGAGGGAACTTTCAGATATTAAGCTGAAAAGAACAGATACTACACTTTGATCTTAGCCAAAAGGCCGAGAAGCGATAACGATATAGTGAGATCAAGGGGTAGTCATTCAACTCCGGAAAATCTTAACATTGCCGTTCAGGAATCGTGACTATTAGTACAGCGCCATCTATTATACACATTTGCAAACAAGTGATAGGTATTTCTCATCTTCATAAAACAACTCAGAAGTTCGAGAAATGACTCGATTTATGATATGGATAGTAGATAGGTAATATTTATTTGTTTATACGTTTGTTATGATATTATCCATTTTTCAAATATTATATAAGTCTCTCTTAGTGCTATCTATCGGTAGTTAAAAGAACTACCTGTTATGTTGACTAAGATCGAGACTACCCAAAGCACTTTGCTATACTATACATTACTAAACTCTGAAGACGTTCGCTAGATAGCGTTTTTAAATATATTTATCTAATTATGTAAATATATCATCCCCATAATCTTTGAAAACGGAGGCGGAGTTGGTGGAGTGCTCTTTATAACTACATTTCTCTGTTATGCGTCAAATGATATTATAAACTAGGTATTTATTTTATGTATTTGTGAAAATCCACAGCAATAAAGCTGCTCTTCGAGATAATCTTGATTATCTGTATGCTAGGTTTGATTTCTAGAAGACACTTTGACCTAATTATCAAAAAAAAGGAATGTGTGTCTGCGTCCATCCATGCTACTATTAAAAAAGTTTGTACTCGTCTGAATGTTTGAACCTTCGTCACGCTTATACGGATTCTAATAAAATTTTGCATAGAAGTAAATTATAGAATATTAGATATTATTGATTATACCATGAGATAAATTATAGGATACTTTTTATTTAGAAGATAAAAATACAGTTATCACTTTTAATTTACGCCCAGCGAAGCGGGCGAGTCTCGACTAGTTTTTTATAGATAATCAAGTGTGCATTATGAATAAATAGGTGGAACGATCAACTTTTGTTCTACGGATTATGAAACAAGACAAAATAATATTAATCATTGTTTGTTGAGGGCCAATGTCTCGCAACTAATTTAAACTATGACTGAAAGTTGACCGAACTGAGATTAAATTACGAATTGATAAAAACAAATGTATTCTGTTCCTCTAGTTCAGTCAGATTTCCGTATGATCTCACATCACATCACATCTGGCACATTTAATTAATGTCAATTTTAGAGAGCAGTATACCGTTTTGGCTCAGTACAACTTTCGATCTCGTCACAGTGTAAGTTCACCTTTCTCGTTGTTTGTTAGTTTAGGAGAATACCGTTTGTGACATATGTGACATTGAAGCTAGATTGGAACTGTCCCGAATACATCTACTTTTACCATGTGTACAGTTACCGAAATATATAAAAAACTTGTAATATACAATCATTTACAGGTACACCATGAGTCACCGATAATTGGTAAAATTGCGGCCGAACATTACGAGAACAAAAAACTCACACGAATATAATAATAAAGCAGCAAAATGTATCTTGAATTTTTTTTAACTTTGCGACACATTAAGATTTCTCCTGTGTCGCGGGTGCGCTTACAGACATAAATTCCACACAATATACACCCAGACCAGGAAATCATACAAATATTTATTCCGTGCGGGAATCGAACCCGCCACCCAGAGCGTAGCAGCCGACTGTATCAGCCACTTGACTGCACCAAACGTGCCGTCAAATGGCATGACATGATAAAGCCTGTTACATTCTATATTCTAGAGTTGCAAGCTTTCTACCGGATACATTTTGGCGAGTGAGCATTGGAATTGCAAGATTTAATTCCCCTTAGACCATTTCATCATCGGACGACCAGACAATCGGCAATATGCCGTGGTTATATGGTGGATGTTCCATGCTTACGCACGAAACGTTCCACGTTTTTCTTGGCGTACCGCTAAAGAGTTGAATTCCTTGCCAGAGTCTGTGTTTCCCGATAATTATAACCTGGGAATCATCAAGTATAGAGTGGACAGGTTTCTTCTTGGCAAGAGCGCACCATCGTCAACCGTATCGTCTCTTGACATTAGGTGAGATTAGTGGTCAAACGCATGCCGATTAAGAATGAAATAAACAAAATAAAACAAGTTCCGAAATCCAGTGGTATTATTAAAAAACTGCAAAGAGTTAAAACGTAATTTTTACTCATTTTCTCAGTCTATTTACCGGAGTAATTTTAAATTTAGCTAATTGGACTCGCTACTCACTCAAATCGATGCAAAGCTGCCAAGTTGTTCAGACATTTTAATAGACGCTACAATCAATAGTTCTGTAGTATATAAACCAACTCATCACATTAAAATCATCGAGTCTACGAAACTTCCTCAATTCTTGTCTTGGTTGTAGTTTTAAGGTGATCCTAGACGGCGTGCATTATAAATCAGATGTTTCATTACCTCTCGACTGATGGAGCGGCCGAGAAGGCTCCGGAACTCTGTTCATAAATTATAACTTCCGTTAGTTTAGACTTGACGGATTGAGTGTGATGTTACAGCAGGTGAATTTAGACGTTTGCGACTGTGTCTATTTTATTAAAATATATGAGCAACTTTTTAGCAAATAAAAATCTTCGTATCTGTTCATCATTTATATTCATGATTATATTTATTTACATATCTATAAATCTGTATTTTTAGTTATCAGTAAACTTTTGTATTCAACATGATCAGCTAAAGGAAGTCCACTGCTGACCAAAGGCTTCTCCTATAATTGTGTCATGATTTTGGAGGGAATTTGTATTCATTTAAATGTAAGTCTGTTTTTATTTTCACTATATCTGCATATTTATCTATTATATGTAAATTGGTCGTAAAAATACTTTACCACATCACATTGCTATCTGGCTCTAAATGCTTCTTGGATTTCTTTTTTTCTGCGTTATTGTCTGTTATTATTATATCTTAAACCTCTCAAGGGCGTCAGGTTGCTTTTGTAATCAAGTGTGACCTTATTATAAGCCAATGAAAAACTTCCCAATTCCATTTAAATTACAATATTAACACACACAAATTTTCATAATACGAAACTAGGGACTACCTTTACGCAAATTAACATTTTAATTGGGCAATTTTCACCTCGTGAGGTTCCACACATCTCTGAAATCCGTTCCTCGCGTATTGTCTTGAGATTTGTATTTAATTAGTGAGACCTCAAGTCGATGCGTGAGGCAAAGACCGGATATTAGGCCTGCATATCAAATAACCAACGCACTTTGCAAGGTAATAGACGGGAAATTGGACGTGCAGCGGCCAACTATAATTGATATAAATTATTTTAAGTAATTGGATTAACTATAGGAATACAGGAATGCCTATGAGGAAAGCGGACCATGGCTACACGATTTGAATGAATGATTTTGATGAATTATAAATACACACGCGCCCACACTATCAAACGAAACAACACACTCACACACATTACCCCGTAAACATCCGCACGGGTTTCCCAACCACTACTACACTGGGCGGTCATAAGCAGGCGGATTGGTGATCACAGTCAGTATATTATTATTTGGGCACAGCAGGATGCTGCTACACATCCTCTTTATCAGCATATCGTATCAGCCAAGGACGTCCATTGCTGAACAAAAGCTTCTCATAGCATCGGCACGGTTGGTGCAGTGGATGATACAGTCGGCCGCTGCGCACCGGGTCGCGGGTTCTATTCCCGCACGTAACAAATATTTGTATGATCTGTAGGTAGTTGTTTCGGGTCTGGTGTATTGTGTGTGCAATATGTGTCTGTAAACGCACCCACGACACAGGAGAAATTCTAGGGAGGGAAATTCTACAATTGTGGCGTCATTTTGGGAGGAGTTTTCTAGTACTCACCACGGTTGGCAGGCGGGTTGGCAAGCGTAGAATGTCTGCTGTTCCACAGAAAGGACGCTATTGCTTGTTTCTCTAGTTCAGAGCCTTAGTCGTCACTTACAATGTCCTCGGGACGGGACGGGAGGAGATGGGATGGAGTGGTGCTATATACTTAACCCGGACTCCACACGGAAAATTCTCTTGACGTTAATCCTTAATCACTTTTTACGACACCATAGCTAGGGGCCTATTCTTTGTCGGGAATCACACGGATCTAATGATATATATGATCAACTTACCTTTAAGTTGATTTGGTTCCGGTTGTCTTTTTCTTTTATTTTCATTTAAAAAGCATTGCCTCACCCTAGGATTTCTCCTGTGTCGTGCATTTACAGTCACACATTACACCGAGACCCTGAACAACTACCTGCAGATCATACAAATATTTGTTCCGTGCGGGAATCGAACTCGAGACCGCGCGCAGCAGACGACTGTATCAGCCACTGCACCAGCCTTACCGTCTATCAGTACGGTTCCCTGCTGGGTAAGACACCCACGTAGGTCCGGCACAGATATAATACACTAGTGGTCCGGTAAGTAATAAAAATACTAACGCACGAACGGAAAGTAAATTACCTACTACTCGTAATAAAAGAATATAAAAACGTACCTGCATACATAATCAGCCCTTTACCGTCTCACTGCTGGGCACGGGCCGTTTCTCATGATGAGAATGGTTAGGTCTCAGTCCACCACGCTGGCGCAGTGTGGGTTGGCGGGCTATACATTGCGAACATTTTAGAGCCCTCTCAGGCGAGCAGGTTTCCTCACGATGTTTTCCTTCGCCGTTAACTTATCGTAAACACTGCAGTTACGGCTATCAAGTCATATAATAAAAATCTAGGGTTTGACCCGAGTCCTTGATTCTTGTCCGAACTAATATAAAATTCTCCAGCATCGAAATTTTAAACGCTTGTCATTTGGAAACGAATTTACTGGTAAGCAATATAGAAAAAAAAACTGCCATGATGAATTTCCTGATATCTTATGTTTTCGAAAATGGCACTCTTTGTTCATTCACTGGGGTGTGATCACAATGGACTACTTACCCTAATTTATTTCTCTACAACAAAAACACGCTTTAATTAAACGTATTTAAATTAAAAACAAGAAGCAGATTACCATAGCCAAATGCCCAGTTCAGTCGAAGCAAACTTAGACAATACAACTTAGTACCAACTTAGCAGAACTTAGTGGAATGGCGTATCACTTAATTAGTATTTCGGTAGTGACGGTGTTCTAACTTGCTTAACTTAGCAGACCTAATTAGCGGTGTCTTGTACTGCAGCCTGTTTGCAGATGTATCTACTTACATAAGTTGTATGGTACGCACAAAGCAGTAACTTAAATGCAATATTAAAGCTGTAAAGTCAACTATATGGACGAACAATCAAGTTTCGCACAGTATCCTTAGTAAAATTGGAATAATTATTAAATATGGCCATTTACTTTCCGGCGAAAAATTTGCCAGCCTATGTCTAACCGTGGGTGTCGTAGAAGGCAACTAAGGGAGTTTGGAACCCGGTAGCATCATTAAGCACTTTGGGTTACCCGCCACCTGCGTACCAACACTAACATATCTAAGGAACCTTTTTTTTATTTTTTTATTATTGATCCGGTGGAAATACCTCATGTACTTCCTTCGCCCCGGGAAAGGGCGAAGGGGCATGCCGGACTCCTACCGGCTAAAACCACCGGAGTGATCATCGTCGGCACCGAAGGGAGGCTCCAGGAACTCGAAAGATCTCCATCTAGAGCCACCCGTTGGCGCCACGCCTTTTGGCACAGCTCGAGTGCACGCCGCCGAGCCTGACGCCTCAAATTTTCGAGCGCCCCTGAAGGCACGCCTTCACCGCACTGGCGGAGAGAGCATGTTTGGTGATACACCCACGCATCCATCTCCGCCAAGATATCAAAAGGCGGAAAGCGCGCCAACAGAGTTGCCGCCTCAAAGGACACCGTTCGGTATCCTCGTGCGATCCGCTCTACGCTGCAGACCGTGAATCTTGGTTCTGCAGCGCTGGACGCCCGAGAGTCGAGATGACCAAACAGGCGCCCCGTAGAGGGCCACGGACCGCACGACTCCCCCGTAGAGGCGGCGAACTTCTTCCCTCGGTCCCCCGAGATTGGGTAGCAGCCGGTGCAAGGCACCCAACATCCTTTCGACCCGGGGGACAAGACGCTCGAAGTGCTCCTCGAAGCCCCAACGACTGTCCAGGGTGAGCCCCAGGTATTTCATGTACCGGCCCACCCTGATTTGCGCGTCACCAACGCGTATCCACGAACTGGGAGGCTCCCTGCTCCGCGGCAGTTTGTGGAACCATAGCGCCTCGGTTTTATATATAGGCACGACAATTGCCACCGCTTGCTCGGCAAGCCGGATGGTTCCCTCGAAGGTCTCCCCGCCGGCCAACACAAGAGTGTCATCAGCGTAACAGACTAAGCTGACGCCAGCGGGAAGAACGACACGCAGGACCGTATCGTAAGCGAGGTTCCACAAGAGGGGACCGAGAACCGATCCCTGTGGAACCCCGCACGTGATCTCCCTCCGCTTTACGCTACCGTCCCTGCCCACGTAGCGAACGTGCCTGTCGCGCAGGTATGCCCCGATAATACCCTGCAGATAGGGGGGGCACTGATGGTGGACTAGCGCCCCCCTAATCGCACCCCACGGGATAGAGTTAAAGGCGTTGACTATGTCAAGACTGACAGCCAACGCCACCCCACCCCGCGGGGATATCTAAGGAACCTAGGTGTCAAGCACGTAGCTGACTGTTAAACCTCTTGCCGGAACCTATGCAATATGAAAAAAAATTGCACCCACCCCAAGGTTCTTGGGACCAGGACAGTTATTAGATTAGATATTATAGAAGTAATAGTGTGTTTTATTATTGTGTGTATGTATTTCACATATAGGCCACTTTGTTTTCACATACCTGACGTGTTAAAATGTAACTTTTTCTTTTTCACTTGAGTGTCTACGGCGAATCTTGTCGGCTCTTCTCCAAACGACCGACTTTTCCGAACCATGCACCTTAAATGTTGACTTTTTTAATGTGCCTATTAGGGTTAGATTATAGCTATACAAAATAAAAACTTTGAGTTTGAGTGGATAATATATAAAGCCAAATTGGGTTTCCCAATGCAGACGCAGTTTTCGACCGTTTATTTGTTTAGCAACAGTAGCGATAGCGAATTTGCACGAAAAGGCTCTAATGTGCCGTGTGGTGCCAGCTAAGAACAGAACCACCCCATCTCATTTTAAGGGTGCCGTAGAAGGCGACTATGGGTTTATCAGAAGGATGGGCGTCCATCAAGTATATTAATAACTCAGCTGCGATCGCTAACCCACCTGCCAATCGCGGCGATTTTGACACAACTTCCCGATGAGCACATGACACAAAACCAGACTGGTCTTTGTGACGATCTTTGGGGCTATGTTCAGCAGTGGACATTTTTTTTGTCAAATGATGATGATGATCAGGAAATAGAAGCTTACATTGTTTTAGTAAATAGACATATCGCAGTAACTGAAACAAATGCGAAGGTAATTTCTAGAGCTGCTACTGAAACGGCTATTAAGCCTCATTTTATTTCTTATTTCTCTTCTATGGTACGATACCCCATAGACTAGCGCAATGGCAGAGCAAAAGTAATCATTTCATTCATATCACCCGATGGACGTTCACTGCTGAACCAAGGCCTCCCCCATATATCTTCACAACGACCGGTTACATGCTGCCAGTATCCAACGTCACCCAGCGAACTTCAGCAGAAGTCTGATCATCACGTTAGTGGCCATCGCACGCTGCGTTTTCCAGTGTGCGGTTTGCTCTCGAGAACCTTTTACCCTAATGGCCATCAATTCTACCAGCAATTCACCTATTGCCGCTTCAGCTTATTAATCCTTTCAGCTATGTCGGCAACTTGAGATCTTCTATGATTTCCTCATTTCTGATGACGAAGTGCCATCCTCCCCGGTGCCCTTGTGCCGTCAGTGGGGCAGATAAAAAAAGTTTTATCGTGCCCGGTAGCTCCAGCGTCGGCGGTGAGCCGCACCACATTGAGGTGACCATTGGGGTACTCCAATGCCACTCATACAGATAAGTAATAAATATGACCACCATGCTTGCTAGCTGCGTGTTGGCTTTTTGAGACCATTCGATCAAGGTTTTCTCATTATGTTTTCTTTAGCTGATCTCCCTGGTTAGCTATAGAAAGTTCTAGGTATGACATTGAAAAAGTCACACTGTCCTGTAATTATTGCCGATAGCGATTAACAGGTGAAGATCTCTGACGCACACTCTGTCGGATGATCAGGGAATAAAAAACTGCAATCTCGCTTTTCAGTTTCAGGCGATTTGCTACCGGTGGATCCTTGGCTGCGGATAGCTGCTGTCGCTGTATCTGTATAGACGAGTGACTCATTCGCCTGGTGGTAAGCGTCACGCCTGCTCATAACAATTGTAATACTACCCAGGACTAGTCCTGCGTGGCACCACACTGCGCTGATCACGTCGAGACGTAAAGTTATTTAGTCTCGTATCCCCAGTAATTTCACTAGCTACAGAGTCCTTCTAACCGGAGCACAGGAACGTCTAAAGTTTAAACACTACTGCTTAGCGGCGAATACCTGGCACAGGGGTGGGTAAATTCCACCAGTTATATTCTTTGCCGGGAACCACACATCTCCTTCTCGATCTCAGCACGAAACAAATATTTGTCAAAAGTTACCTGTTCCGAAGTTGTCGTGTGGTGCCGGCTACGAATAGCACCAACCCATGTCATTCCCTGGGTGTCGTAAAACGCGACTAAGGGACCGGAGGATAGGCAGCAGCGTCCTTCGAATACATCAACAACAACAACAACTCAACTGCGAACTGCAACTGCCAAGCGTGGTGATTATGGTAAAATCCCCCCAATGAGCACATAACACACCGATATCGGTCGTTATGGTGATCTTTGAGAGGGGCCTGTGTCCAGCAATGGACATTATTCGGCCCAAATGACCTGTTCCGAGTCTGGGGATGTCCGTGTGTGAAAGATATGTGGTTGAAACGGCACTTACGACTCTAGAAATGAAAAACAAAACTCCGAATGCATACAATTGGCACACGCCTATGATTGTCAAACAATACAAAAAACCACTAGCATAGAACGAACTCAACAGATGGGTTACAATACTTCGTTATACTGACGCCGCGCACACTCAATAAAAACATCATAATGAATTGTAATGTTGCACATATGCGATACTTTTTTAAGGACACTAAATCGGTTGGGTTGTGCTATATTCTATTGTTGACTATTTTATGAGTGCAGAATGTCCTATGAAAGTGGAAATTATCGACTCTAGATTTTATTAGCTAAGCTGATCTGTACTTCTAATGGGTACTTCAACAAGAGATTTCATTTTAAATTAAGGAATATTTATTTTTTGTGAAACGCGTGGACATATTGATTTTAATCCAAAATACAGGCTCTGAGGTTAGTAATGAAATAGTATGTCGTTCAAATGTCTGTCTTGACTTTTCTTACAGCAGACCATTTTTTAGATGAAGTTTTTCATTACCTTTTGGCTCTGTGTCGCGAATAAAAGCTCTGATGCAGTCTTTGAACGCTGAAAATACGACGATATAGTATCCCCCTTTTCACAAAATATCTGCCTTTTACTCTTAAAATGACCTCTTGTTGAAAAACCCTTCCATGAGGTAAAGTTGGTGGACGGCACGGTTGGTGCAGTGGCTGATACAGTCGGCTGCTGCACACCGGGTCGATTGCCGCACGGAACAAATATTTGTGCGTTCTGCAGGCAGTTGTTCCGGGTGTCTGGGTGTATTGTGTGCAGAATTTGTGTTTGTATCGCACCCACGACACAGGAGAAATCCTAGTGTGGGTCATCATTTCAGCCGCATGAAGTCCACTGCTGGCCACAGGCCTCCCCCAAAGATCACCACAACGACCGTACCGACCATATGGTTGTGTTGTGGGCTCATTGGGGGTCAACGTTTTTAAAAAAACAAACAAATTTAGTAAATCTATTGTTATTAACGATGTGGATATGGTGTACCTATTTCATTATCACTAATATGATAATTAATGTGATAATGAAATACACCATGCCCGTGAATGAATATTGATAAATAATTATGAATAGGCACAAACAAGGAAATAGGTTTTTTTTTATACCTGAGGGATGGGCTCATAGGCATTAGCATCCTTTCTGAGCTCACCAACTGGATTGCGTGGTGAGTACTGGCAAATTCCCCTTTATGGGGGAAACTTTTGATCAGCACTGGACGTTCTTCGGCTGATATGATAATGATGTACATAAGGGTCGTGAGTTTTTTTCAATCTACAGTTTCACACTGGGTTTATTTCTGTATGGTAGATATAGTTTAATGTGAAATCACAAACACCCAGATCAGAAACAACTATCGGTACCTAGATCATACAAATATTTGTTCCGCGCAGACCTCTTATCCACGAGACGTATCGCAATGAGCCAATCGCCAATCGCGACTACGCCAACCATGCCGTCAAAACGTCGTGCATGCTTAGTAAACGGATTGGTAATCGAAATTATGTTGTTATCAGATAAGAGAATATCGCTGTCCATCTTCTTGACCCTTAGCCGCATTTTACGATACCTACGAGACCTTAGGTAGTCTATTCAATGGTCGAAACCACACGGCTATGATTGATTGATGACAGTACTCAAGCTAGCTACTGATATGAGTGTGTTGCCCTTTCATCAAGTTTCTTGCCCGTTTTTCTCTATAGGAAATCTATATCTTGAAACACGGCAACTAAAATTTGACTATTTTTTAAGTGCCTGCAAATGGTTTTACATGAATAAAACAAAGTTGAATAGAACTAAATAAAAACAAGTTTTTAATTCAATAAGAACTATAAAGCAGAAAGTAGTTTTTAAATGCAAAATAAAAGCGTGGGTTGTTTGATATTAAAGGTAGATTTATTATGGGAATAAAAAAGCATCTTCTTTTTTTATCTATATTGATTTTTGTTTTAACCCAAGTTCATACCTAAAACCTATTAATTAATTGCAATGCAAAAAAAAAATCCGTTATTTACACATGTCTAGTATAGGTATAATAACATCCTGTTATTAGGATTTCTTATAAATCATTATCTGATGATCCCCGATATCAGTATCAGGTTCTAGCCATGTCAAATTATTGTAGTTTCATCGATTCTTTACGTCTGCAAAGTTTCAAGTCACTCGGACATCTAGCAGTGGGTGAAAACTGATTTGCCATATTCTATTACATTCATACATAGTTACATACAGGACAAGCTAATATAAAGCGTGTAAAAAGTAATAAGTTTACATAAAACAACAGAAGCAACAATTCACCAAAATATCTCTAATTCGAGGAAACACACAAAAAACTGACCATACCAGAAGGTCACTGGAGTGGCTAATGGCGCAACAAAAAGCTATTTAATAGTGGGCCCTACCGGGCTATTACAGTTAGCAAGTGGTGCTTATTAAAAATGTGGCCTGAATATCAAATTGCTATCTTTGTATTGTGTCGCACCCCTAAATTATAGGCACCGTTACCCCTTGGAGTTTGCTGCCTGTCAAAATTATTGTAGTCAATAGAAAGTTTCGATGTTCATGAATTTTGCGTTTTATAAACGGCTTTTGGTTTTTATCTGATGTATTTTTATACATGAATTTAATCCATGATAACAATGATTAACTTAAATTGAAAAATACGGATTACTTGTATAGATATAAAAAAGAAAACAATAACATAAAGTATATATTTACAGCACTAGGACAGCATTTTATATTTGGCAAAAACTAACTTATATTGCGCACTTATTCATCTAAAACGTATCTCTAAAGTAATGAACCATTTATTTTTGTACTGTCTATCCGTTTAAGTCTACTACATAAAAAAGGCAAGCCCGAACAGCAGTTATCAGGGGCGCCACTAGCCCTAACGCGTCCTATTGTTTGTTTTTTTATATAAATAAATTCAGTTGTCACATCTCATATGATAAATGGTCGCACTGACATGACGCTCATATGGCGAATTTGGAAGCACTTGGGCCACTTGTTACTTCGTTAGAGCCCTTCAAAAGGGCGCGATGTTATTGAATATGGAATTTGAAAATTTTATAGATTTTTTGTGTTTGTATGTTTCGTGCCATGTTTTTTTGTGAAGAATAATTCATATATCTACGCTCATCACTGACTGACTGACGCTGTAACGCTCTAAGAAAAAATGAAAATGTTTCGGGTGTACCTATATTAAATTATCATCTCTGAAAATCTTGCTGGATACAAGCCTCCCCCCAAAGATCGCCACAACGACCGGTGTGGGTGTGTTGTGTGCTTATTGGGAGGTTTCATTGACATAATCGCCCCGCTTGACAGGCGGGTTGGCTTGGCGATCGCAGTTGAGTTGATGATTAATGCACTCGAAGGACGCTGCTGCCCATCCTCCGGCTAATCCCAGAGTCACCTTATACGACACCCATGGGATGAGATGGGGTGATGGTATAACTAGCGGCCACAACACGGTAATAAAAATTATAATTGTTAAATTGTACCTCTGTACAGTTCGGCTCTAAATTTCTACTTAAAATAGACCTAAATAATCTTTGTACTTTGTTAACGTCGATACGTTAAAAACACACTCTTTACAGTTTTCTTTGTCAACGATGGGAAGAAGAAATGACGCTACATTAGTAGACACAAACTGCTCAGGGCCCATACATGAACATACATGAATGAACAATAAAAGCACAAGTCATATTAAAAAATTAAGCGTTAATAAATTCAAGTCCAATATAAAGCGGAAGCTGTGTAGAAAGAGATTCTATAACGTAAACGTAACACACTATATGGACGACACAAATTCTTGGGATTGAGCTGCTCTGATGTTCATAGGCTTATTTATATTGACTATAAGCCATATACTTGAAGTAGTACGGGGGAGTAACCGCGCCACCGCGACATGCACAATCTGGGCCATTCGGAAAACAATGCCCGATTTATAACAACAGTTGAGGTTCAATCGCGTAAGTGAAGCTTTGTTAAAGTGTCGTGTTGTTCGGGGATAATATGCAAATACCGATGCGAAAATAATAACTTCATCAAGGAAGGAATCATATACCATATGCAAGTGAAAGAATTTTCTTGTATTTGTCTATAAATATAATAAACAAAAAATTCTTGTTTTCTTTACTATGTTACATTTGGACTGATGGAGCAGAACGACATTATTATTTTTGTACAAAATACAATGCTTCTTATCTACGCCACTTTTAACTAGCAATCGGGGAATAACAAACGCAGTAAATAAAAGAGGAAATTGTACTCCCGATAAACTTTGGATGTATCCAATACCATTACTTTTTAAATTTTATTTGACATTTTTATTGCATCATTTCTTATTGCTTGCATTATTCTATATGACATTAATTATATTTTTTATCTTCATTTTATGCATTTAGACTTGATACTGTAATAGTACGAGTACCATGTATGCTATTTAATTATTGACGTGATATTTGTCTGGCAGTTTAGGTATGTCATGCTCACTCAAGTGTCCTGCTTATGGTGGCGTCGTGTATCGGGTCGCTAAGAATATGGTTGAGCTGAGCGATGCAGATGCATGCGTCCTGCTCGTGGACGAGTGCCGTCTGTTGGGATTGGTCATCTTAATGCTGCCAAGACAATTGAATCAAAAACTCTAGTACATATTAAAATCAAGCTTGTTTAGTGTAGACTTTTTAAGAAGTTTATACTATTTTCTCCTGCATTGTCCTCTCATTGCCCTCATTTCGAGAATATTGTAGTTAAAATAGAACATTGTACCAATATGATTTAAAAAGAGTCACCATGGAGTTCCTTGCCCGTTCTCCTCCGTAGGAAATCTACACCTTGGAACGCGGCTACTAAAGTCTTGACTATTCATAAGTGCCTATAAACGGTTTCACATGGATAAAAATATTTCTATCTTTATGTCTACTTAACTAACATAAATTTTATACCCTATTTCATACGAGAATAAACCACCCTTCTCCAACCATGGGTATCGTAAAAGGCGACTAAGAGTTGATATTAAAATTGGTAGCAGTATCCTTCCGTGTGCTAGTAATAACATACTGCGATCACCAATCCGCCTGCCAAGCGTGGTGATTATTGCAATGTCCTCTATGACTGTTCATTGTAGCAGTCATTAGGCGACCCATAATCAGCAGATGACGTTTACAGGCTGATTAGAGACATAATAAATTAATATAAAAACATTTCTTAAAAAATGCGTTCTCCTTTTTCAAGAAGATGCATACAAATAAACAGTGAAGAGCAAAATAAATAAATATATATCTTGACAAAATAATACAAACCGAATTTGACGCTAATATTTCGTGACGTTAAATAAATAATCAGTTCGCGAATCCATTTGCTTCAGTTCCCGCATTTTTTCGGCTCCATTACAAGAACGGTATGCAGCCAATTTGAAAATATTGAATAAGTAAAGCTTCCCGAAATATGAATGCAGAGAACAAGGTAAAAACAGACACGGTGTTATGTTAAAGTGCCGCGACCAGTCTTTTGGTTTATGCCTACAATTTGTAAGGCAATCGACAATTTAGTAATAGTTTTTATACTCTTTGGCTACATTTTATGTATGGTTGGCAATTATGTTAGTTATATCATATATACCTTCCTGCTTCCGTTTGATCCGGTCCAGAGATTTTATTCTAGTACTTAGCGGTAACAACGCAGTAGTAAACCAATAGCTAAGGCGTCAGATTTCCAAGCGATTGCGAGTTTAACCGTGTGGTGCCGGCTACGAATAGCACCACCCCATCATATCCCTTGAGTGTCGTAAAAGGTGACTATGAGATTAGCCAGAGGATTTGCAGCAGGATCCTTCGGGTAAATTTTCAACTGCGATTGCGAATCACCCAATGAGCATACAACAGACTGCTCGTTGTGGCAATATTTGGAGGAGGCCTATCTCCAGCAGTGGACGTTATTTGGCTTAAATGATAATTGCAACACCACTCACTGCACTGTTAATATGAATCTACTCCTCAAGCCTAGTTTATTTTGGTTCAACGCCTAAAATCTTGTCATAAAATTTGCGCGATAACAAACGAAACTAATTCCTAGCAAAATCAAATTATTTAGATTAGTTGTAAGAAATACTGGTAATGGTTTGAAAAACACAAAAACAGTTACTTTAGAAGTCTGGATTTACTGACATAATATCTTGCAGAATCAGCAAGCTGAAGTGGTTTATCATATATCTATTGAAAGCCCAAATTACGAAGCACCACAGTTCCCCAACCATCTCGTTTTCAGTTAATGTGGAGGTGGAAGTACCTGTTCCGTGGGTACAATTTCGGAGAGGTGTTTGGGCGGCAGTGGACTATAATAACGATTAATTTTAGCAAATCCTGTCTACGTATATAACTAACTTATTCTTTGCCATTCAACAGAGGAGCAAACGCTAAACACATTATGACGAGTTACTGTGTTTTATCATGACGCCGCGCTTCAAATATGATAACACGAGTGTGTGGGAAAATATACCATGGAAGTGCTATGGAAATTACACCCACACCATTAAGCCGATGTGGATAGACGGAGTATGCATTTTTTGTAAGAGGAAATGGAAACATCCTGTTTTGTTTCAGGCTTTTTAGGACGAACGATTCGGTACAGTTGTTTTGGTTGTTTAATTGTTTAGGTACTAAGGCGATTTGCATTTAGATGCGTTAGCATGATATTTATAAGTAGTGTGGTATAAGGTACCTCAGGTGTTCATTGAAAAAGTAAAATAATGAATCATCTTACAGCGTGACAGTCAGTCAGCGATTCAGTCAGTGAGTCAGTGATGAGCGTAAATCAAATCATAAAGGGACTCAGGTATGTGAATATAATAGGTCGCATTGTGGTTGTGTGGTTAAATATTGTTGGAGACCCAAACTCTGACCCAAATTCATAATACCTATATACTGAGTTCTGTCATTTTTAAAGTCCAGTTTTTTTAATGTGGGTATAAGGCCATGTGTCCGGATTAAGTATATAATACCGCTCCATATCCTTCCGTGAGCAACAACGTCTGTGGGAAAATAGCCATACTGCGCTTACCACCGACCGGTCAAGCGTGGTGACAAATTCCCCTCAAAAAGACGTCAAAATTGTAGAATTCTATGAGGGAGGCTTTTGTTGAGCAGTGGACGTCTTCGGTTGAAATGATGATGATATATTATTTCAGAACCGTGAAACTGTGGACTGGCCGTTTGAGGGAAGTGCCATGCAGGTTTGAGTATAATAGTTTCCCGTACGGTACGCATTGCACTAGTTTTCGTTTACACCATCTATGATATTTTATGGGACTCAAAAAGACTCCTAACGCTGCCACTAGCAAGATATTTGAGTAGACTGCATGGAGAACTCCAGCCATACAGTTATTAAGTCTATATTCATTACATAAATAGCCTACATTTTAATAAGATGTACCATATATAGGGATATAATATAAAGTAGTGTGGGGGTGAATTCAAGTAATTACACTTATTAGAACAATATAACGGTATAATCAAATTCACACATAAACAATAATATGTATGCCATTAATAATATGCCGATGGTTATTAAGACATAATATGAAGTACGGCTCGGTACGGCCGTGTGGTGCCGGCTCAGAATGCCACCACCCCATCTCCTCCCATGGGTGTCGTAAAAGTCGACTAAGGGATTAGCTGGAGGATGGGCAGCAGCGTCCTTCGAGTACATTAACAACTCAACTGCGATCGCCAACCCGTCTGCCAAGCGTGGCGATTATGGCAAAACCCCCCAATGAGCACACAACACATCCATATCGGTCGTTGTGGACATCTTTGAGGGAGGCCTGTGTCCAGCAGTGGACTTCATTCGGCCGAAATGATGATTAATAAATTATTAACCGTTAAATAAATCTTGGTAGTATATATAGCTGAGTAACTGTATTATCTTTAATACGAATAAATAAAATTGAAATGCCCGTTTGGAATGTCAAAATAACAGCTTTTTACTAAGTGCTTATAAAAGTAAAGCCTAAAAAATTGTCTGTCTGTCTGTCTGATCCAGCCAATCTCCGAAACGGATTGACCGATTTTGATGGAACTTTCACTGGAAGATAGCTGATGGTATAAGGAGTAACTTAGGCTAAACCTTTGAAATCAGATGTATATACTAATTCATTAATAATTAATTATAAACATCGATTTCCTTTAAATTAAACGGCGGGTGAATTTAATGTTAATGCATAATATAAAACATTGATCAGAACAAATTATCATGTCACGCAGATATAAACGAAATTTAAAAAAAAAACGTGCTCACATGTCCTACAGTGAATTAAATGAAAACGTAGTATGAATTAGCGGTAAAAGCTCTGTATGTAGAGAATATTTTTTGTGGTTGTAAAATGCCACGTGTCTCTACGGGTCGACTTGTAGGGTGGTAGATAGTAGGTCGATATGTTTAAAAGGTAACATACAAAAAACAATAATAACAAAATATATGTGTATTTTTTCGACAAGGTATGAGTGGACAGGCTGATTAGTGTAGCAGAACTTTTTGATCTAGCGAGGTAAACAATAACGAATGCCTCCAAATGACAGACGCAGTGTGGTGCCACGCAGGACATTTCCTACGTGACATTACAATTGTTATGGGCAGGCGTTCAGGTACCGCCAAGCGAAATACTTGCGCGTCTTGTCACTAAGTATTATAAAAATATAAATAAGGGAAGAAATCTAATGCTTTCCTACTTTATTATTTACACCCAATTCATTTTTACATTTACCTGTAGGTACTTTACGTACGTTACTGTACGAATTCTAGTTTGTGGTAACGATCTTAACGTCACTCAAATTAGTTTTATAACTATTAGAATACAATATTGTTTAAGGTCTATTGATTGATATGTGAATCGCCTTTAATTGAGGAAACACAAGGTAGAATTATATATGTATGTTCCATATGGACTCCAAAACAGCTGGACCGATTTCGATGAAATTTTCAGGCAATCTTATACTAGCCCAGTGGGTGAACAGTTATGTTTTGGTTTTTTTGGCAATTTTGTGTCATCTGGCTTTAGATTAGTGCTACTCGTGCGAAGCCGGGGCAGGTCGCCTATATGAAATATTTATATGTAAGGGTTATTCTCAGTTGGAAGTTCACCAAAATAGTACACAGCAAAATTGCGAATTAATAACAAATTCATAAGCAGACTCTGTAGGAAACTGTACATAACGCTGTTTGAAATTTTGGCAATTTGGACATATTTCATAGTTCGCGTTAGTGGTATTTTCTGGCGTGTAAAGACCGCTTTTTTATTAGACTTGTCTGTTCAACTGCCTGTTATAATTCAGTTTTTGTTTAGCCGCGCAATGGTTTGTTTTTGATACTCGTGGTTATGTGGCGAAGAGATGGAAATAATACCGATAATGTAGCTTTAGAGAGTATTATTCAAACCTGTAGTTTTGTTTTATTTATATTTAATTTAAAATTGTTCATTTATGAGGAGCAAGTAAATCTCTAACAGAAGCAAGAACTATTTCGTCGGGTTTTCGCAATAATCACACAGCTTGATATCATATTAAAGTTAGAAGATACGGCAAAAAGTCGGCATCTTTTACGGTACCAACAGAACAGTAGTATCGGTGTGACAAAAGGCCAACCCTTTTACTGCGGACGCAGGGTACATTAATACCCTTTTATGGCTTATTTGTTTTATCAAAGACGTCACTGAAGACGCATTCGGAGCCCAACAACAGAGTATTGTGTCAAAATGTTTTTGGAATTTGTTTACACAGCGTGATACGTTTTTTATTATGGTTTTTGAGTTTCAGTGATCTTTATGTAGGTTGTGTAGATTATAGTAAACATTTTGTAAGTCTGTATAACTTAAATTAATGTTGATTTTTAGGATGAAAGTCACACAAAAAACAATACCCGATATAGCTTGTTTTGCCTAATCGGTCATTGGCCACTTCATGCTTTTTTTTCTATCTAAGTTGTTAGTAACGATTTGTGGACTAATATCTCAAGACTCTTGAACTCAAGTGGCAAAAAAATTATGTCACCACTTCCTTAATTTCTCTTTAACCCAGTGGCCAGTTTTTGTCTGCTAATCACTTAATAAGTGTGAACTCTCGAAACAGGCACTACAAACCACGGGCGGTCAAAAATTCACACCGTTTGCAAACTAATCAATTGGTATCAACATCCGGCGGTACGCATCTGTCCGTTTTTGTCGCGGACATTTCCTAGAGACCCTTCATAGAAAAGCAATCGGGTAGTCGTAAACGTTAAGGGTCTGAAAGCACCCCCCGGGGGGCATCTAAAGGCAGGACGATGTTTCTTGACACCGGCAGAAAAAGTACCCGTTGGTAGCCCCTAATCCGGGACTCGCGTCGGGGGGGTTATAAGGCCAGCAAAAAGTGTAATTTAAAGCTGACTTAAGGTTTCGAATTAAAATGAAGGAGGAAGTCATGTCATCTTGTTTCTCAAGTAACTTGACTACTGTTTTCGTACGATTAGGTAAATTTAAGAAACAGAATTGACCTTAAATTATGTTTCCAGAATATTTTACAGCAGGATACAATTGCTTATTAACATTCTAATAATCTACAAAATTGGGTTATCGGTCATCGAGTATTTATTAAGTAACTGAACTTACAGCAAACAGAATAGGTAGATAGCTATTAGATATTACGAGTACATGTTTAACAAGGAGAGATTCATTGATAAAATGAAATTTTCCGGTAGCCGCACATGTGTATACCCATATTTCTGGTGCCAGATATAATCATAGTGAATTTAATGTAAATAAGTAAGTGTAGAAAACAAATGTGTTATCATTTAGAATTATAAAAATATGATGTAAAAATGCGCTCAGTATTGTATTGAAGTAACGGATAAGTGGTATTACAAAATGCAATGGCCAAACATATCGACTGCTACTAATATGACTCATTACTCAATTGAAATTGTACCTTGAGTTTGTAAAAATATATATGTGTAATAAGATATAATAACTGTCATATACCTTTTTAGTAATTTACTTATCTGGTTTTTTTATACTACCTAGTGACAAGACGAGTAAATCATTCGCCTTATGATCTCCAAATCTAGAGATTTCCTTCTGACAGCTGTCAATTTTTTTCTTTCATTTTGAGTACTGTAGGATAGGAATAACATTTGAAAACCGTACGACGTTGCCCACATTTTGTATCGATTTTTTTCATTTTTGAGAAATGTTTTATGAATATGTAAAGATTCATTAGTCTAATCACCGTACGACGTTGCCTTATACTTGACATTGGCGAAATTGTGGAAGATACTCTGCAGAAGCCATAATCTAAAAGAAGAAGAAGAGTACTGTAGTGCTGAGCGTCATGCTTGTCCATCATAACAATTGTAATGCTACCCAAGACTGCGCTCGTCACCTCGAGACCATAGTTATGTTTATTTATGCCCAGTAATTTCACTAATTTTCAACTTGTTTATTGATATTTATCGTCTGTATTTTATGTTTTTATTACATATTTGTTGCTATATTTTCGTTACCGGTTCAATAGTCAATAATATATATAATAATTAACCAATTACTGGCACATATGAAACGTCAGAATCTAAGTTGCACGACTCCAATTGGTTGGTCCTATGGAGAAGAGCCGGCAAGAAACTCCATGGATACTCTTTTAAAATACTTGAGATTACAATATATATAATATTGAGTGGTATAAATATTATGGTAAAAGATATAACGAGAACTCGTCGCTTTCTTGACATATTGTAATATATAGGACATAACATGCAAGAAACTAAGCGAACGTATAATTGGAGCACACCTACATGTTTCTTCCATAACTTTATTGTTCTGTATTTTAAAAAGCCTAATGTTCTATGTATATGCACACCTCATAAGGTTATATACAAGTACCTAATACTTGGTACCTCATACTTGCCGTGTGGTGCCGGTTCAGAATACCACCACCCCATCTCCTCCCATGGGTGTCGTAAAAGTCGACTAAGGGATTAGCCGGAGGATGGGCAGCAGCGTCCTTCGAGAACATTATCAGCTCAACTGCGATCGCCAACCCGTCTGCCAAGCGTGGCGATTATGCCAAAACCCCCGAATGAGCTCACAACACACCCATATCGGTCATTGTAGTGATCTTTCAGCAGTGGACTTCACACGTCCGAAATGATGATGACCTAATACTATCCTGCAACATCCTATAAACCTGTGTTAAGCAAATAAATAAATTTGATTTGAGAAAGATGTAGGTTAACGCGTAAAATTTCTCGGTTTTTCACAGCTCATTTTTCTTATATTTTTAAATACTTCTCATTTCTCTCCATAATATCAATTTAATATTCACAATATGAACCGACCGATGCAAATGCAGATTTCCCAACTGGTTTCGATCTAGTTACCGGCACAATAGTAACCTGATTATAATACCTGGATCTAGATTCTATTGTTCCAATAAAGGACGTTCAGGAAATTGACTTAGTATGCTAAATGTGATTGTACAGACTTGGACGCGTTAGAAATTGCGATATAAATATGTGTTTATAAGCAAAGCCTTTTGCTTGCCTTTTAAAATTGATACCTGTAGATTTCTCCAGAACTCTTTAGAATTATAATACAATAATTTCAAAATATATGTAATTTTTTATTAAATATTTCCCCACACTATTTCTCCGTGGATGCGTTTACAGTCACAAATTCGACACACATTACACATAGACCTGCAGATCATACAAATATTTTTTTCCGTCCGGGAACTGAACTCGCGACCCGGAGCGCAGCAGCCGACTGTATCAGACACTGCACCAACCGTTCGTCTAATTAGACTCAAACCATTCGAAAAAGGCTGTAAACACGAAGTGTTCCTTAACAGGTTGTAGCAGTGATTCCAAAAACAAGCTACGATTTGTTGTTTGGATTCTATGTTGAATTGCAAAAAAATATTAATTAAGTATATCAAATTCCATGTATCCCATATTCCCATAGTCGCTTTTTACGACACCCACGGGACGAGATGAGGTGGTGGTATTCTTGGCCGGCGCCACACAGCAAACGGAACATGCAGCTTGCATGAATATAATACTACTGTCAGTATCCTTATAGCCGGATATATATATACTTATATTCAATAACTTGACATTATCTTGAACAAATTCATTTAAAATTTCATTTCTTTTAATGTTAGTTTCTTATATTTAATATTATGACATTGACTATTAGTTATTGTTAATAATAATAATTAGTTATTGTTATTCTTGTAATATTATATTATGATATTCATACGAAACTGTAAATGTGTGAGAATCATGTAGCCATTGATGTTATTTTTAGTACTAATATTCATTGTCTTTTGCCTGCCTGTATTGGTCTGTCATACTCACTAAAATGTCTTGCTGGCGGTGGCGTTGTGTATCGGGTCGTTCGGTTCCCTACAATATGGTTGAGCTAAGCGATGCTGATGCATGCGTCATGCTCGTGAACGGGCGCCGTCTGTTGGGACTGGTCAGCCGTTAACTGCCACGGCAAATAATTTATTATTAAAATAGTATTGTGGTATGTTCCATCTTTTGGATTTTAATCCTTTTTAAAACCTCGTTTCTCTCAAAAGAAACCCTTTGTCATCTACACCAATATTTGGTTTATCTGAAATAAATATTGTTCTACTAGTCGTTGCAACCAACTAGTTCTACGCCATTCAAAAAATCCTCAACCCGTTTTTTCATTGTTTAATGAAATCCATGTATAGGCTACTACATGACGTTAAGCGTTCAACTTAACGGTTAATTAGCAATCATTTAATAGTAGCCTTATGTCGAATTTAATCCTTTTTGTATTTGTGCATCGATTTGCCGCAAAAATAAATTGGATTTCTTTCTTCTTCAAAAGCGCGTAAATGGCACGTCAGCTAAAAATGTGTCTAGTTAACCATTTAATAAGCCAGCCCTTCAAATAGGCCTTAACAGACCAATTGAAAACCATTAAGAAATTAAATTATTGGCTATAAGCCTCCGTGTTTACGCGCCACGCTGCTTCATTATCTATAAAAATCACTTGATGATACCCAAGCGTATAATACCGATCCAGCTGTCCCCAAAACTATAGCTCGTTATCCCCAGCAACGCCCTAAGCCGAGCTCGTAGTGTTAAAAATTCCCTAAAATATTTAAATCATACCAACTCAACTGGCCCTACATAGCTTGTATCCCCCAGCAATGGTTAGGCCCGAGGTTAACGTCCCGCATGCCCTTAGCGCAAGTTGCTTAGTTTTGAATATTAATTTTAAGCCTAGCTGGAGACCTTTTTAGGCTTTGCCAGAAACGACCGGTTAAGCAACCACACTTCCTAGAATTGTATGCGAGAAGCCGAACAAAAAAAAAATCCCCAAGCGTGTTTGGTTTGTTTTATAAAAATGTGCTCCCACCCTATGGAATGTTCATATAACATCAGCAGATTTTGATCTGACGAATGAACCCCGCGGTCATCCGAGAAATTTGTTCAACAATGACGAATTAAAGGCGATTGTTAAAAAAATAAACTAAGGCTGAATTAGCAGCAGCTTTCGACGTTAGTATCAAAACATTATTGGTTCATTTGCATCAAATTGGCAAGGTAAAAAATCATGACAAATGGGTGCCCCACGAACTTAACGATCATCAGCGCAACGTGTGCGTCGAGGCCTGCCTTGAGCTTCTGCTTTGCGCTTCTCAACAGGCACAAAACATTCAATACCCGAGAGGTAGTACAAAATGTCTTTGAAGAGTTTGTCGCCTCCCATCCATCAATTTTCTACAAGAAGGGCATCAATAAATTGCCACTGCGTTGGCAAAGATACATCGATTACATGGGTGATAACATTGACTAACAAAACGACACTTTCATAGTTCATCATTTTCATCATTTCGGCCGAGTGAAGTCCACTGCTGGACACAGGCCTCCCCCAAAGATCACCACAACCACCGATATGGATTTGTTCTCGCTCATTGGGGGGTTTTGCCATAATCGCCACGCTTGGCAGGCGGGTTGGCGATCGCAGTTGAGTTGTTAATGTACTCGAAGGACGCTGCTGCCCATTCTCCGGCTAATCCCTTAGTCGACTTTTACGACACCCATGGGAGGAGAAGGGGTGGTGGCATTCTGAGCCGGCACCACAGTTTTCATAGTTAAAGACCTAAAAATAAGATTAAATTACTAGTGCCTTTTGTACTTACTGATTCTCAGGCGATAGAAGACTCGCTGAATGGAAGCTGACTCCAACATAATACAAAACTTACAAAGAAAATGTTTTACAACGAAGTACCTCGATAATAAAACATTAGGCACTTAAATATACATCAGCTATGTTTACTTAGGTGGAATCCATCATACATCTTAAGATAAAACAAGCACCAATGTTTCACGTAACAGTCAAATCTCTAGGCACTGTGTGGGCGTGTCCTGCAGTGGGCGTGGCGAGGAGGGCGGTCCCTCTGAGGCGTCCCAAAGCACTCAGGCCCCGGAGACGAGCGCCAACTTGTTTGTGCCTTGTTGTTGGACTTACTTAGATATTAGTCATTTTATACCTATCACATAGGTATATGTAGGTACCTACATATTATACATACTCACTCTGCGATGAGTATCATTATTATGATAATTATTATTTATATTTCTTACCTTCTTGCAGTTACGTGATAGTTTTAAAAGCAAGGTATTTATTAAAATGAAATAGTCTCTATTGTATGTACATATATTTATTTACAGTGGCGGAAATCATATGATATAATTAAAATCCAACATTTTTAAGTCATCATCATCGTTTCAGCCGAAAAATGTCCACTGCTGGACATAGCCCTCTCCTAAAAATTGTCACAACGACCTGTCTCGGTTTGCGTTGTGTGCTCGGACATTACAGTTAGAAAAATATTACAATAAGATGCAGCGATGGATGAGGCAAAACCTTACTCTCAAGCTAGGATTCTTAAGTATTAAGTACATCATCATCATCATTTCGGCCAAATGAAGTCCACTGCTGGACATAGGCCTCCCTCAAAGATCACCACAACCACCGGTATGGATGTGTTGTGGGCTCATTGGGGGGTTTTCCCATAATCGCCACGCTTGACAGGCGGGTTGGCGATCGCAGTTGAGTTGTTAATGTACTCGAAGGACGCTGCTGCCCATCCTCCGGCTAATCCCTTAGTCGACTTTTACGACACCCATGGGAGGAGATGGGGTGGTGGCATTCTGAGCCGGCACCACACGGTACATACCTTTTATTTATTTGATCAATATCTGCAGTTGAAGAAGTTTGCTGTTGCGGAATACATGTTTCATATGTTAAGAATTCGTATATTCTGTGTACTTTCGCTGATACTCACTACTCTAGAAATTCATGGGTCTTCCAATGTGGTGATTATGAAAACCAAAAGCTTACAGCATCCAATGTTTTTTTTTAAGCGTTGCTCCACTCTAGGATTTCTCCTGTGTCGTGGGTGCGTTTTACATACATGAATTCCACATACAATACACCCAGACCACGATCACCTGACACCGATTATGTTCAACAATACCGTTATTCCTTTTTCACCCGACGTAAAGGATATGGGTTTACATATTGACTATAGGCTAAGTTGGGATAAACAAGTCTGTCAGGTTAGCCGAAATATCACAGCCATACTGCGATCTCTCTACAGATTTAAACATTCCCTCCCATCTAGCACTAAAACCCTTCCGGTCTAGATCCTTGTGCTTCCTGTGATTGATTATGCAGATATTTGTTACTCGGATTTATCTCAAAACCTTCTCAACAAATCGGGTCGCCTTCTAAACAACTGCATTCGCTTCATTTTTGGACTCCGTAAATACGACCACATCTCTATTTATCGTTCTCAGCTCAAATGGCTGCCTATCCGTCAGAGAAGATCCCCCAGATCTCTTTGTCTCCTCTTCTCTATTATTAATGATCCTTGTACTCCTGAGTATCTAAAAAATATTTCCTAGTTCTCATAGCCGTAACTTGCGTGCTGCTGATAATTTGATTCTTCAGATTCCTTCTCACCGTACAGATTATATTTCCAATTCCTTCTCGGTCTCAACAATCAATCTACGGAATGTGCTTCCCCTTGATTTAAAAAAAGCTTCTAGTAAATTTTCATTCAAGCGAAAAGTTCAGGAATACTATTTGAAATCGCTGCACTCCTGCAATTGACAATTTCGTGCATCGTTATTATGATTAATAAGATATAATACGTACTGTATGCAGTATCTTTCGTTTGATGTATTTAGTTTTGTATATATTTTACCGTATTTATAATATGTACATTTGTATGTTTGTATGTATTGTTATTATTGAAATGTTATTTTTTTGTACCTCTTACAATGTATTTCTTTTTTAACCCAAAGGTTGACTGGTAGAGAATGCCACATGGCATTAAGTCCGCCTTGTGTACCACCATTGTAGATGAAAGTGTAAATAAATCAATTACTGGGCAAAAGGGAGTAATTAACTAATGTCTCGAGGTGACGAAAGCAGTGTGCTGCCACGCAGGACTAGTCCTGGGTAGCATTACAGTTGTTATGCGCAGGCGTGACGCTGACCACCAGGTGAATGACTTGCAAGTCTCAAGACCAATTAGTAAAACAAAAAATAATTACAGAACCCTCTTTGAAAACGTACAAAATGTTCTGTGGGCAAATCATTTCAACGCCTTTGATTTAGTATGATAAGATTGTCAAACAAAGTACGCTTTTATACGTATGTTTGTAAGATACTGCAAGATTAACGAGAATATCAGTACATTTTATAGATGTTTGGCAATGGATGATGGTCAAATATCATAGAAAAAAAGACACAGAGCCGGGTAATATAACCTATCGCTGAATTTATTATCATAATATTATGGTATCTATATAGTTATCGCTTTGCTTTAGGTGTTCTTGTATGCTTTCCATGTGGTGTCCGGATTAAGAATACAGCACTACTCCATCTCCTCCCGTTGGACGTCGTAAAAGCCGATTAAGGGACTCTAAACCTGAGGGCCGGGCAGCAGCGTCCCTTCTATGGTTGTTCAGTACATATACTGCGCTCACTAACCCGCTTTTTATGTATTATTATTATTGTATTGGCAAATACCCCCCAAAATGAAGACACAATTGTGGAAATCTTTGGGGGAGGCCTTTGTTGAGCAGTGGACGTATAAATGGCTGATATGATGATGATGATGATAGTTTTCGCTTTGTGGTGCCGGCGAAGAATACCACCACCCCGTTTCATTCCGTGGGTATCGCAAAAGGTGACTATGGGATTACCTGGAGGATGGGCAGCAGCATCCTTCGGGTACATGTGTAACTCAACTGTGATCACCAACCTGTCTACCAAGCGTGGAGTTTTCTTGTTCTTTTTTGTCTGAAATAATGATATAGTTTGAAATGCTTTATATGGGTAATTTTAATAGTTAAAATAACAAAACTGTTCAATGAGTATTGTAAGTTACTAGGATTTGATTATATGCACTAGTGTGATCTTACGAGGAGCCCCCCTTCAGTGCCGAAGATGACCGCTCCAGTGGTTTTAGCCGGTAGGAGTCCGGCATACCCCTTCGCCCTTCCCCGGGGTGAAGGAAGTTCCATGCAAAATTTCCACTGGACATCTATAAAAAAAAGGTAGTTGTCTGGCCAGATATACGCGATATATACGCGAATTTAGCGCTGACTCCAGTTTATTTGACATCGTCCGAAAATCGCTTTCCCCGAAGGTCTTTTATTCGTAAAAAGTTTATAAACACTGAGGGCTCAGTCTGGGTTGTAGGGTTGTTGGTTAATATCTGCCATCTCACAGTCACGTGCATCAGCTGAGCATCTTGCGAAATTTGGAATTACGTAGTCGTGAAGAAACAATGCGCATTCGTTAACTTTATTCTCCGTTTTTCTCTAATAGCTTCGTTTAAAGAATGCAGATACAATGCTCTATTTATGGTTACTCCTTTATTTTTATATTGGATGAGCAAAACTTCTTTGCAGTTCAAAAAATACTGTAGGCAAGATTTGTCTAGCTGACGGGGTTGGGGAGGTCCGAACCTTTTCAGTATCTTTTTTTTTCACTGTACAGCCTCTTATTTGCTTGCAGGGTTATAATAATTAACCCATGTCTCATCTACAGCAACTATAGATACGCTTAAAGACACTTGATGTTCAACAGACCGCTCTAAATCTCGTTATAGCTGTAAATTCGTGCTTCGTTCTGAGGCGCCGTCAGCATTCGCGGTACCCATCTTGTATCTTCTGTGAGATCATTTCAGAGATAGATGGTCATGAAGAAACATAACTGATAGCTTAGTTATACTGAAAAAATGTTAGCTATTAGTTACTTCATTGTAAGTTACTCGTCACGAAATATTTAGCTACTGTGGTAACTACTAACTCTTTAGTTATAAGTTGTTAACATATTTTACATGTAGTAGCGCTATTTTAGCTTAACTAAAGAGTCAGAGAGTATAACAAAAAAATGTTTGACAAAATACGAATGACAAATGATCACATAACATTAACAAACATCTCATTTCGCAAACATTACTTTATGAGTATTGTGATAAATTTACCTAAAAGTATTTTTAAAATGAATATTTGTGATTTGTTTTTTGTCAAATAACAGGACCTCCATTTAGCTAACCGATTTTTAGGTGCATTTCTGTCAACATTTTAGCTTTTCCTCGTATATCTTCCAGTACAAGTTTCTCAAGCATTCCCAGTTTTTGCCCCTTCGTCAATTCACCTTCCCGGGGAAGGGTCGTTGAAGAACCATTTGCTGGCACGAACAGTCAGAATTTAAATTGTGGCACGGTTCCATTTCGTTGTCTGTAAAAAATAACATAATTGAATTTACGAATTGCAAGAGAATACGATTGGAAGTGTGTTACGTAATCGGGGAGTAAGCGTCATAAGCACTCTTGTTAACATTATTGACATTATAACAATCTGTAAATCAACAATGACCAAGGTCAAGACAGTGCAGTGGCTGATACAGTCGGCTGCTGTGCTCCGGGTCGTGGGTTTCATTTCCCGCACGGAACAAGTATTTGTATGATCTGCAGGTTCCGGGTCTGGGTGTATTGTGTCTGTAACCGCTGTAAACGTAACACAGGAGAAATCATAGTATGGGGCAAAAATGGTAGATACGGAAAACGAGTGTCAACCTTCCTGATGGTAAGTAGCCACCGTTTTCATAGACATCAGCAGTCTAGTGATTATTTATGTGTTGTGACTTAAGGCTGAGGTTGGGATGGGATTTCACTGAAAATTTCCATTCTTCACTTGGGCCACAACAACACGCACATATAGGATACGCAAAACAAGTGAGATTGTAGAACCACTAGAGTCGAGCCCTTCATATAGTAGGTACTGTAATGAGGTTAAAACTCTTTGGTAAACATCCTTGCCATTTAATATAAAAGTAATTCGATTTGAATTTTAAATATGAGAATGACATTGACGCACAGAAAAAGAAGGGTTGTAGACAGCAAGTCTGTCGGTTCTATATTAATGTATCAGATTGCAAGAAGTGAATAGTAAAAGAATAAATAAATCTAGTTACAATATTCCTCAAGAGTTTTCATGTGAGAATCCCACACCTCACCCGCACAGTACTCTACCACTACCTAAATATACCGTAACTGCTCGATTCGGAAGGAACATCTTCATCAATATGATTGTTATAGTTGATTGGATACATTGTTACTAACGCGTAAAGAGATGTTGCAACCCATCCTCTGGGCACAGTATCCTAGTCGTCTTTTACAGCACCTTCGGAAGCTACAGGCTTATTAGGGTCATAAAATATCCTAAAAATAAAAGCATAAAAGATGCTGTATTTAAGTGACTTGCATATCTAACACTTCCTCTAAACACAATGATAATAATATTTTAGTCTTCATTTTATTGTTAGAGTGGTGCCCTGATTAGGAATATAGCACCACTCCAAATTTGAATTTGAATTCCTCTCGTGCATGGCGAAAAAGGTGACTAAGGGATTCAGAACTCAGAGAAAATGGGCAGCAGCGTCCCGTCTGTACCACCATGGAACCACAACCATTCTGCGCTCATCAACCCACCTGCAAACTTTCCCCAAAATGACGACAGATGGCATGTAACCGTCTGATGGGAGAGGCTTTTATTCAGCATGGAGATTTTTTGGCTGATATGATGATGATGATGAATTGTCCTCACAAGCACAAGTTTAAACTTGCACAAGACTGCATTAACTAATGCGATAGTTTAAAATCCTATTTAGTTCTAACTTCTGCAGTACGTGTTCATATTAAAGTCAGTACGCCTCAAGATTACGCTTGAATCTCAATGTTAACCAGATGGCTTACATGATTCATCATCATCATCACAGCCGAATGACGTTCACTTCGGGACATGAGCACGAACAACAACGGGTCAGTTGTTGGCGTTGTGTGTTTATTAGGGGGTATTGCCACGCATGGCGGGTGGGTTGGCGATCGCAACCGAGTTATAAATGTATTCGAAGGACGATGCTACCCATCCTTCGGCTAATCCCATAGGCGACTTTTACGGATTTACGGAATGAGATGGGTTAGTGCTATTCTTAGCACTTAGCTACAACAATGAATATGAAATATTAGCCGGCACCACATGGCCACTTAAATAGTTAGCCAGTATCAAATTTATACAGAATCAAACTGTCGTATAACCAAAAATCCATACAATACACTACTGTACGCAATGAGACGGTATAGCAGATGTCAATATTTGATTCTTTACCTCTTCAAAGTCAAGTCAAAGTCAAATATTTTTATTTCAAATAAACCAAATATTGGCACTTATGAAACGTCAGAATCTAAGTTGCACTTCATAAACAGAAGTACTATGTAAACATTACCTGAAATACTTTGCGACTTAAATCATTCGGAAAATAACAACTTAACCTGTTAAAGCTTTTGATTTGATCGAACAAGATAATAAAAATAAATCTGCACCATTCTAATTTTAAAATCACAACAGTATTTATAAACCAACGGGGCCATAATAATTCCCTGTTGAATTAACACAGACATTTGCAACCACGAGTTTGCAATTCACACATTTGAATTTTATGACGGTCGATAAGGGCAGCTATTCACGATGAAACGTTGTTATTGCAACGGTTTCGTTACGAATACATTATCATAAGTCTAGAAATTTGTAAGACCTGCTTTACTTCTTGGTGGACAATCGTCAAAAATATTGTTAGTTCAAAACAATAGGAAATGTAAATTCTAAATCTGCTAATTTGCTGTTTTGTGAAGATGTTAGATGTCTGTTGAGAAGATACAATCCGCCCTGTGTTCTCTAAAATTATATGCAATATATTTTAGTTAATTCCTTTTTCACACTGAGGTCCACGAATATAAATCAGCAGCGTATGACGTGTCAACGAACGACAATGTTATTTTAACGACAGCATTAGCGTGCTCCGATTTGTTCACGTTCAAACGTACGGCATACTTTACATATAATTAATGAGGCGACAAAACCTCATCTCGGTAGCAGTTAAAGTCAATTCCCACTGAAATTTCATCATCGTCAATCTAACTTGGGTTTAATAAGTAATATTTGTGCCATGGGCCGTCCCAGAGCGAAGCTCGGTTGGTCCAGCGAGATGTTGTGCGTCTCATCTATCCCGCTATCCCTTACAAGCGCGCGCGTGCTGTGGTCTCGGAGGGAAACCTCGCAACGTCCCTCCATTGCCATAATACGCGTTTATGAATTCACACGTTCATGATGATATTTCATTACTAAAAATCAAAAGGGATTTTATTGAGTAGTTTTCGGAAATGTTGACGAGTATTTTTTCGATGGTAAAGGGTGTGAAGGTGAGTGCAAGTGGCGCCACCTGCGTCAGTGTATCCGTCCCGCTCTTGAGGCGAGGGCGTGTCCCCAGGGCGCCTCCCACAGTCCGCGGGGACGGACGGGGGCGCCGCGAAGCTCGGGCACTCGGCGGCGCGCTCCCGCGACGCTTGTTAGTGTTCCGCAAATTCACAGCGGGATCGCCCGCACAACCGGGACTCGATCCCAGAACGCACATACGATAACACAGAGCCGCCTACCGGATAGTTACAACAGATAGTTAGTACGAAGTTGCAAATTTGATTTTTCGAGACGAAAATTTTGCAACCAATGATTTTTGTGTAATTTCTTTTTCATTTATGTGTGAATTTCAACTGAAATAATTTTTGTGTTTTACTGTTTCCGTATTAAGGACTCTCGGTGTTAGGAACTTATTTTGCTAATATTTGGTCGATCTTTACACATTTTAAACTCAACAACTATTTATAACAACGAAAGACAGTGTAATAAAATAAATTCAAATTTAGACCGCAATTCTCGGGTATCTTCGGGATTTTCCGGGGGTGTTCGTGCGCTTCCGGGCGCGTAATCGGGTGCGTGTCGTGATTCGAGATTCGGTCGGACGAGTTGAACGCGGCGGCGGGCGGGTACACGGGTTCACCGTGGCCGCCGCTGGAACTCGACCCCGTGGGATGGGGTCGAAAGCTGTATCCTTCGGGAGCGCCAAGATCCTCAGGTATGTACGAAAATTTGAAAAGTTTGTGCCAACTAGTTAGAGCGTATGTAGTAGAAATTAGTTTTGGGTGGAAAGACTACGTACATAGCCTCTTTAGATCCCTGAAAACTAGGTTACAATATATATATTTTAGGTGTTCAATTGATATACTTTAAATTTAGTATTTGTAATTAATAGACCATAAAAAGTACTAGTGCAATAATGGAAACAAACTGAGCACTCAGATCGCTTTGTGACTTCATGAAAAAAGTATATACTCCAAAACATTTCTTTTTCATAATTACTTACACCAGATAGAATAAGATGTTACTGATGATACTAAGTCATTGGAAATGTAAATCTGAAGTATTGATATATCAAGTCTACGACATCGACTACGGCGTAGCATAGCAATAAACGTGGCTGTCGTAGTGATTAGTTTGCCGATTTCATTTCGGCGTTTTAGAGAGAGAAGTGATTATAGTTTATTAACAAAAATAACCTATAGTCAATACAATATTATTTCGTTTGTACGAAATTTTGTGTTCATATTATAGTATGTATTTTATTTTTGTGATTTTGATAAAAGGTATTCAAATGTTTTGATATGAGATAAATGGATGAAGGTAAACTTTGTTAAATTAAACTAATTTAATGAGTATAAAGCAGTAATTTCAAAAACACATTTGCACAGCGCTATTTTATTCGCTACGAATGTACCTTAATTAACAACAATGTACATTGTTGTTGATTCAATAAATGTACAGGGTTTTTGAAGACATTATTGTTAACATCTTACAAAAAATGTTTTACAAGATAAAAATCTACCTTGTAATTGCCAATATCATATTTTTTATAATTAATATTTTTAAGGGTTTTATCAGTTTAGATCCCAGAAAACTCAAGTAAATTTTAATTTCTTCTCCTATTTGTTTAATACATGAGAGATTTTAAAGATAAATAATCTAGCTCCTTTTGTACCTTACTAGTATTGTAAATCTTTAAAAAGTTTACATGTAATACTGATAGTTTTCTATTGGTACCCAATTCCAAAATTATGATTACATTTAAACAACGAAAACGTGTCCTTATTTATGTATTGTTTGATTTTTATTCAGTTCAAAAGGGTATCGGCGCTACGCTTTGACTTATTGTTTTAATGAGGCTTATGTTTAAAATTTCACGGTAAACTCTAGCAACAGTTTCGTGTTCTAGAGCTGGTTCCACTGAGATCATTTATTTACCAGATGTATACTATAAAATATAAACAAACAGATTTGTATTGCTAGATTAGTACTACTTTTTATAATTACCCTATGCCAAACCTACAGTTGTTTATTGATTCCTAGATTTGGGTAGTGTTGCAAATGATTTATAAAGTTCTTATCATAAGCAATGAGTTAGCAGGCGGGCTGATACCGGAATCTATTACTTACACTTTACCTAAAAATATTTTCATCATTCTAGCATTACAAATAGCCAGACATGCCTTAATCATATGAAACGATTCCTCGAAGGTTAGGTGCCATCATCCAAAAGCCACCTCTCATAGCATAATATTTGCAGGCGGGCTGATGTTCGGCCTGCACCACCAGGAGGCAGCGGGAGGGCTGCACGCGCAGCCCCGTGGGCCCGTCACCTCACTCAAGGAGGAGCCCCTTACTCGCGCCTGGATGACACCTACTTCTCTAGTTGACAATACCAAGTAAGTATTACCCCTAGCTCCGTGTGATTATCGGCAAAGAACCAACCAGCGCGCTCCGTTAAAGGCTACCAAGAGTCAGTATGCGTCCTGCTACCAGTGTCTGCAGCCCCGGCGAAACCTCATCATGGAGATTTCTCTAACGTCACTGCGAGCGCCTCTGCCTTTCATTACGAAGCCTGTACCGGAAAAGACATCAGAGGGTTGATGATGATGGTTTTGTGATGGTGCAAATGAGGAAGTGCGTCATCAAACCTATAAGAACCACTGCGGCAGGGCTCCTGCGGTGCCCAAACTATACGTGCTGCGAAGCCGAATACTCCAGTTTATATCTCTCGTCTACACTACACCACTAATGCGGAGGGTATCTTAGAGTATATAAGCCAAAAGATGAGGTATACACCGAGGGTGCAGTTGCTGGAGTCACGTCGCAATGTCAACTTCAAGGCGTTTGTGGTGCGAGTACCGAACTGTTACCTGCCCCGCGTCATGGACGAAGACTTTTAGTCGCAGGGCGTGGTGTTCCGTGGCTTCCGTTGACAAATGCCACAGGACAGCATAAAGACAATTAGTGCAAAGTGAAGTGCTACTAACATAGTCTTAAGATTTATATTAACTACAAAAAAAAGTACTTTATACGAGTATATGCTAGTTTGTAAGATATATAACTATGGGACAACGAAGCTTGAATTTAATTATTAATATGTCTCTCTTTTCACGGGTTTATATCCCTTGTGAGGGGGAACCCAGTCTTTTGATAGGCTTACGCGGGGACATGGGTCCTTTAGAGAATTTTAAGCTACAATGTAATGGGACACTAACCGGGTCTCTCCATGGCTGCACTAAAAAATGCAGTCTCTGGATTGTCCCCGCAGGTATAAAACTATTGTATGAAATGGAAACTAATAGTATAAGGTCTATTGCAATGGGTGCTAAATGGATTTAACACTAAGAAAAAATATTATTATTATATCAAGAGGGTGGGCAGCAGAATCCTTCGTGTGCTAATAACGACATATTGCGATTACCAATCCGCTTGCCAAGCGTGGTGATTGTGGCGACCACTCATTGCACGTATTATTGGGAGGCTCATGTTCAGCAGTGGAAGTTTCCAGACTGATGTGTGTATATTACACCAGAATAACCATATTTGTGGGAGGCAGTATAACAATGGACTGAAATAGGCAGTAGATCATGACCCTTAGGAGCAAAGCTAATACGACCATCGTGAACTACTGGTGAAACTGTGCACAACATTCAGTAGTAAGCAGAGTTACTATGTTTGCTTTATGCATAGATTTTACCAATTGATAAGAGCGTATGCATCATGTTATATCAGCTCTTTAACGTCATATCCAGAACATAGGCG
Organism: Diloba caeruleocephala; assembly: GCA_947459985.1. NCBI lineage: Eukaryota > Metazoa > Arthropoda > Insecta > Lepidoptera > Noctuidae > Diloba > Diloba caeruleocephala. Next base: position 18,953,136 of record OX381615.1, read on the forward strand.
TGTGAATTTCATAGATTTAATTTAAAAATTAAATTCTCACTGTCTACGTGCCGTCTGGATTAAGAATATAGCCATCTCATACCGTGGATGTCGTTAAAGATGACTAACGTGAAATAAATAATCAATCTAATCCAAAATCTTTAGATTTCGGATTACGGATATGTCTGTTTTTGTGTTAAACGTGACCATAACACGCTGACGGATTAATTTCAAAATCTTAAATGTGAAGTTGACAGATTAGATTGATTATTAATTTCGGCCGTAAGGGACTAAACCAGAGGGATAGACAGCAGCGTCCCTTTCGTGGAATAGTAGCCATATTGCGCTCACCAATCTGACTGCCTTATCTATTGTTGTTTGATTTAGATCAGATCAAAGTTGACTACTAAATCCTATTGCTTTCTTGAACCATCTTTTGGGGCTCGACTTATTATAGTTTTAGTTTAGTTCGGTTTCTCGGAGAAGATAAAACTTTTAATTTTATGGCAAATACCAAACATATTTCTACTCATGTAGGTACGGAATTCCTTAGTCATTTAAAAAGAACACTCTTACCTGTCAAGGTAAAAAGCCAAGATAACCGAATTTTAACGATCAGAAAATAAATTAGTTCGAAAATAAAATTGTTCAATTTAGCAAGAAGTTTCTCTTGGCTCACCCAAACAAAGTACCCTCATTTGATACGCTGTTAAACCATTTAGTGACCGAAAAGAGCATCGTACTAAACTTATTATAGCCACCGAAATTGTATTAGCGCTCTTCGAACTCAAAGCGAAACGAATGTACCCTATTTGACATTAAATAACTGTAAGGGATTAAGCTCGGTTCCTAATGCGGCTTTTTGGGGGTTACTGTCAATCAATATGTTCGGTAAAAGAACAACTGTGAACAAATAGTGTTTTGTAGTGGTTTCTGATCTCAATTAGCTTCCATCTAATATACTATCACCGAAGCTTCCTAAAATTAAGTTATAAGTGGAAATTTTGGAATTTCAATAGTGGTAAAGAGTATTCTATAATTATATGCGTAAGGGATTAAGTTTGGTTGCTAATGCGGTTTTTGGGGGTTGCTGTCAATCAATATGTTCGGTAAAAGAACAACTGTGAACAAATAGTATTTTGTAGTGGATTTTGATCTCATTTAGCTTCCATTTAAATAAACTATTAGGGTAGTTTTGTAAAGTTAGGTTGTAATTGGAAATTTTGGAATTTCAGTAGTGGTAAAGAGTCTTCATATCGGCCATACAACGTCCACAACTGAACAAAGGCCTCCCCTATAGATTTCCACAACTGTGTCATCATATTGCGGGGAATTTGCCAGTGGTAAAGAGTATTTATTCTATATTTATATACCAAGATTTTACTTGTACATATATAGAACATATATTGCACGGTTGGTGCAGTGGCCGATACAGTCGGCTGCTGCGCACCGGGTCGTGGGTTCGATTCCCACACGGAACAAATATTTGTATGACCTGCAGGTAGTTGTTCCGGGTCTGGGTGTATTGTATGTGGAGTTTATGTCTGTAAACGCACCCACGACACAGGAGAAATCATAGTGTGGGGCCACGTTTAAACAAAAAAAAAAAAAAAAGATTATTATTTTTATTTCTTGAATAATTTGAAAGTTAAGTTCTACTTTAGTATTGTAATATTGGTCGTTCCTCCTTAGTGTGAAGTAGAACAAAACTCCTACTACAAATATGATTATATAATGTCTACTGGTTATTTAATCATAGAGCCGGTGTTTATGACAAAATATCAGTAGGATTTTATAAAAAGAAATGTTATGTTCCTACGAAAGGGTGGTGGTGCGGGTAAAGATGGCCTTATTCCGCCTTAAATATTCGAAAAAAACCAGCAATTATTTTGTATTTAATTGAAGTTCAAGTATTTAATATAAATAAATAAAATAAAACTTGTTATACTACTTTTTGCTAACGCATACTGCATAGTGAGGCATTAAGAAAGGAGCTGGGTAAAACGTGGGTCTTTTTCACCTAAAATAATCAAGAAAGTTTTTATATTGCTTCAATCATTTTCTATTCAATTGATCTTCCAGTATTTTACTTAAAATATACACACACATAATATTATAATATTTATAATATAGGTATATTATAAATATTTAAAAATATTAATGTCGTTCATAATAATGGTTCGAAAAATGAGTGCTCAATGAATTTTCATATTTAAGGCCTGATTTGATGTTTTAGAACTATAAAACTGCATATAGTAGGTATATGATACCTATATTCAAGAATGTTATGATGTGTTGCAAAAAGCTCCTTCATAATTATATTATTTTATTAGAAGTTAGTTATGTACCTACTTACAATAAATAAGCATTAATGACAATTGCAAATACGATTTTGTTCCTTATAGAAGGGATTCCAGGATCAAAGCATGGAAATACATACTGGTGTGTAAGAAAAAAGCAAGGCCGGTACCTATCAGCGGGGGACAGTACAGTTTGAAAAAAAGTGGAAATTCATACAGTGCGTAATTTTAAAATAAATAGTTAAACCCCTATAAATTAAATAAAATTTCACAGCCTCTACTTAAATATCACCTGCACCACTATAACCAGCCGATACGTACAATGACTCTATTATTACGCAGTATCCAATCAGGGGCGTGCAAATTTCGCACGGCCCATAATGAAGCATGCGGTAACAAGTGTGTATTCATAAAAGCAAAGGGTGCTATAAATCATAGCATGGCACGATGCGGTGGGGCGAATGCTTCAGGCTTCGTTTTGCTTGTGACTGTACCCGTATAACTAATAGGGTAGGTGGGTAGGTATAGTGTGCATATGTGGTTTTTCATGAAATTAATTTGCAGTAAAACTGGCAGAAAACTGATAATTAGAAATAATAAGTATTAAAATGGCCACATTTATTCTAAGTATTTTTTTGCTGAATTCTATTTGATTCAATTGGCAGTTTGTACAAGAAACAATGCCACCCACACAAATAATTAAAAATAATATCATTAATGAAATAATAACTTGATAATACCGATAAAAAACTATTGAGTTGTACTAAAAATTACTACGACTACTAACAAACCACCTTTTATGATAATAATGAACTTGTGCAACAATATGAAGCATTTGGCGCACTGTATAATGATATTGATGTACCAACTCGAATTAGGGAGTATTGTGTTTGCACAGAATCATAGAGAACCCTCCCGACATCTGTCGTGTTTTAGCTAACTGAGTTCTGATCTGAAAATGTTTACTTCGATTGTTAAATGTTTTTGTTTGTTTATATGGTGTGTATTTACTGTGGGCAACGTGGTGTTTAGATTGATTACGACTAATTCTATTATTGCAATTTTAAACTTCGAACTCATATACGCACGAATTCGTCGAAATTCTGTTATTAAACTTTGAATTTCGAACGCATGTAATATTCATAAAAAAACTATAAACACTGTTCGTAAGTCATCGCAATAGTGACCGAATAGCAATCAGCTAAAGTAATCAAATTACTTAGATACAGTTCGGGTGAGTTTTAGAATTCATTAATCATGGCTGAGTAAAATCATTGTTCTAATTATTTTTATTATTTTAAAATTATTATTATTACTATTATGATTTTTTGTAGGAAAAACAATGCAACAACAACTTCACCCTAACCTATGGTTTTTTTTCAATAACCCTCTAATTAATCTAATTACAAGCAATCACCGGGCCTCGGGATGACAAATGTTGACAGATAGCTACCCGTCGGCGATGACAGAACCATTTGTAAGGCCCTCTGTAAATCATTAGGCCGCGCCCGCGTACTAGCGTTTTTAATAAATTACATTACTGGGTAATGATCTGTTATAAAGTAGCTGTACACACGAATTGTAATTGTTTGGAATTGTAGTGGGCAAGTTATTCGTTTGAATATATTTTTTTGTAAACTGGATTACATTATTTTTACTGTAATTTGAAAAAATACTACCCGTAAATCTAGAAGAAGCACCAAGAATAAATTAAAACGTATGCTGTCGTGGCTGGCTCGACTGAAGCAAAGGTATTTATTAAGCGCTTACAATATGCTTTGGCCAGCCAATGAAGTGTCGTTGCGTCGCGTTATAAGTGAAGTCCCTTCGTTTCTAAAACTCACTATCAGTTTTATGTTATTAAAACACCATGGAAACCAATACGCAAAATAAAAAGTGGCTGTATAAAATAAACACACAAAGCGCAAAAAAGGAATAAATACAACTGAAAAAAATCGTCAAAGATTGACAAAACGCGCGCGATCTGTAAGCGGAAAAAGCACTACAACCTAATCGCAAACGCGCCGCCGAAACTGGTAACGATAAATAAAACAATGGAGTGTCGCGTGCGAGAGTATAAAATGGCAATCGCGAAACCAATTTGTTTACGCAAATTCTGCAGCGGGGAGAGATGAATGGGCAACCATAGCGTAATACGGTCCTGGTGGGTAATGTGTTCTAGTGTTGCTACTGCGCTATCGAGGTTTTGGAGACTACAAGGCACAAAAGACATAAACTTTGTGTATTTTTATGATTTAGGAGGGCAAATAAACTTGCGTCTCGCCTAAGAATGAATAAGATGGCTTGGTGCAGTGGCTGATACAGTCGGCTGCTGTGCACCAGGTTGTGGGTTCGATTCCCGCACGGAACAAATATTTGTACGATCTGCAGGTAGTTGTTCCGGGTGTGGGTGTATTTTGTGTGGAATTTGTGTTTGTAAACGCACCCACGACACAGGAGAAATCCTAGTTGTGGGGCAACGTTTTCTTATAAAGAAAAAAACCACCACCGCTGCCCCTCTTTAGCTATGGCAAATCTCATACACTCAATTATGCTAAAAAGGGGGTACACAGTTTTCTCTTCACGTATTAATATGATGCGGAAGGAATACTGGATATTGTGGCGCAGCTTGGGAGATACCTAGGTCCAGCATAGCGTTGACTGCGATAGACTGAGTTGATTGATTGATTGAAACAATATTGATTAGTAGTAAATATTTAATTATTTACATTCGTACATTCGCATTCGTTGTGACGCTCAGCCACGCTGCCGGTTATGTGATAGCGTTTCCACAGGCGACTTATTGTATTCTGCGTACCCATAGGGATGACCTATGCATGTTGCCGAGAGCCAGCTTCCAATTTTGCTACGGCTCTGAGCATTTCTTCTCGGCTCAAGCGACGTCTTATCTCCGTAATAACTTTCGTTTGTATTAATTCGATTCAGAAGTGTGGTGCCGGCTCAGAATGCCACCACCCCATCTCCTCCCATGGGTGTCGTAAAAGTCGAATAAGGGATTAGCCGGAGGATGGGCAGCAGCGTCTTTCGAGTACATTAACAACTCAACTGCGATCGCCAACCCGTCTGCCAAGCGTGGCGATTATGGCAAAACCCCCCAATGAGCCCACAACACATCCATATCGGTCGCTGTGGACATCTTTGCAGGAGGCCTGTGTTCAGCAGTGGACTTCATTCGGCCGAAATGATGATTCAGAAGTGTGGCAGAAATGGTACTGATTTTGTCTCAAACCCATTACATAATTTTATAGGAATACGACTTGATAGAAATTTTCAACTTATAATCGAAATTAAATAACTATTTCTTTTCTTAATTATGAAATTTAATAAAACTAAGCAATATGACTCATATCATTATAAGAACCGAACTTCCAGTAGTTTGCTAAAACGTGATGTGTATATTTTGGGTAACAATTATAAAACAAGTTTATTGCTACTAATATATTCTCATCGAGTATTTGCTGTCATATAAATGAGCACTAGCAAGCAATGCTTACGATACTGCCTATTGGTTAAGACATCAGAGTTATTACTTATGATAATTTGCAAATTAAGTGTTCATTCATCATCATCATCATTTCAGCCGAATGAAGTCCACTGCTGGACACAGGCCTCCTCCAAAGATCACCACAACGACCGATATGGCTGTGCTGTGGGCTCAATAGGGGGTTTTGCCATAATCGCCAAGCTTGGCAGACGGGATGGCGATCGCAGTTGAGTTGTTAATGTATTCGAAGGACGCTGCTGCCCATCCTCCGGCTAATCCCTTAGTCGACTTTTACGACACCCACGGGAGGAGATGGGGTGTAGGTATTCTGAGCCGGCACCACACGGCAATTGTTCATTCAGTGTCCAAAAATATAAACAAGCAATAATGAGTGTGCTTTTGTTGGATATACTAAAACTAATTACCCGCCCCGGTTATGTATGTGTTCATAAAGCTTATTTATATTTATCACATAATTTTCCAGAAGTAAGATATAGACGAAGAACCATGCTCCCAAAAATAATTGTAAATTTGAAGGAGAAGAATAACAACGCAAAAAGTAGCTCTCGTTTATAAGTAGTAGCGAGAATAGTGTTTTAAGTCGATATTATAATAAAACACTTTTAAACGGATTCTATCGCGTATATTTTAGGTTTTTGTTTTTCCTGACGTTTCGAACACTTTGCAGGGTTCGTGGTCGCAGGATGACTAAGGTGACAGGCGTCGTTACAGATTTTAAAAAGTTATTTTATTTTATCTACCGTACAATTATAATCAAAAATTATTTCGATGCACGCAGTAATCACTCACAGTGTCTTGATGTTTTTCAGTGTGGTATTTAGTTTGGGACTTTATTATTTTAATAACAGGATTCCAAACTGGTGGTACCTGCCAGCCATCTTCTCTATTAAAATTAGGATGTTTTTTAATTTCAATAGCCTCACGAAACATTCTTGGTACATATCGGTTCTCTTTCGCGAGGACTTGAGGTTGATCGAAACGAAGAAAATGGTTGGGTTTATCTAAGGCATGTTCGCACACTGCAGACTTTGTGGAGCGTCTATGCTTGATGTCAGCTATGTGTTCTTTTAACCTGGTGGCTATACTACGCTTTGTTTGCCCTATGTATGACAACCCACACTCACAGTCAATCTTGTAGACCCCTGCATCTTGTAAAGGTATGTGACATTTCACTGGTTTGAGAAGTTGGCTGATCTTCTTATGCGGCTTGAAGTAGGTTTTAATTGAAGCATGCTTCAAGATATGACCAATTCTGTCCGTGACTCCCTTAATATATGGTAAAACAGCGGGTCGTCATATCTTGAAGCATGCTTCAATTAAAACCTACTTCAAGCCGCATAAGAAGATCAGCCAACTTCTCAAACCAGTGAAATGTCACATACCTTTACAAGATGCAGGGGTCTACAAGATTAACTGTGAGTGTGGGTTGTCATACATAGGGCAAACAAAGCGTAGTATAGCCACTAAGTTAAAAGAACACATAGCTGACGTCAAGCATAGACGCTCCACAAAGTCTGCAGTGTGCGAACATGCCTTAGATAAACCCAACCATTTTCTTCGTTTCGATCAACCTCAAGTCCTCGCGAAAGAGAACCGATATGTACCAAGAATGTTTCGTGAGGCTATTGAAATTAAAAAACATCCTAATTTTAATAGAGAAGATGGCTGGCAGGTACCACCAGTTTGGAATCCTGTTATTAAAATAATAAAGTCCCAAACTAAATACCACACTGAAAAACATCAAGACACTGTGAGTGATTACTGCGTGCATCGAAATAATTTTTGATTATAATTGTACGGTAGATAAAATAAAATAACTTTTTAAAATCTGTAACGACGCCTGTCACCTTAGTCATCCTGCGACCACGAACCCTGCAAAGTGTTCGAAACGTCAGGAAAAACAAAAACCTAAAATATACGCGATAGAATCCGTTTAAAAGTGTTTTATTATAATGTGTAATACTCGCGAAAACCTAAGACATTATTAAGTCGATATGTTAATATTAGCACAGTTTAATATAACCTCTATCCACTCTCATTAAAAACGAAAAACAACCATTAGACATTGGAACATCACTAAACACAAGCTTCACATTTACGGAGAACAACAATGAGAAATGAGACCAAAGATTTGATGAACTGCGCGCGTTTGAAATGTTAATTTATCGATGTATTTATTTAACACATTGCTAACATATACCGCTACTTTTAGTACAAAAGTGAACCTTATTTACTAAGACTTAAGAGTACAGTAAATAGAAGATTTAAAGTTGTCTTCTGTTTCCAAAATCAAATATCCCCACATGTCGATATCGATGTGTGAGGCGCTATTCATACATCGTCACTTCATTAATGTTATCGATACTATAGAATTGCTTCTGAGTGTAAATCTTACATGAGTTGGTATAATTTTGGTTAAAGATAGGCACCGAAGACGAGTTTTATTAATAAATCAAAATTGTTGTCGTAGCATTTTCAGCAAATATTTTTTTTATTCATTTGTCTTTATTTTCTAAAGTAAATACTATCCCATTTGTTTGAAAATTAAGTCATCAGTACAACAAAAAACGCGCGGGCTAACAGTAAAATAAAAAAAGCAACAGTTATGAACATGCAAAAATACAACTCTTTTCTCAGTAACGTTAGAAGCAATAAATCAATTTTTGAAAGAATTATAATCTGTTCTATTGTTTATCTATATGTTTTTGTTTAGTCTATGGTTTGCAAAAGAGCACTAAACAGATTTAGCGGCAGTACGTCTATTGACAAATTGCAATTCAAGAGATAAAGTAACTGTGAAAGAAATGTGTTAATTTATGGCCTTTGAATGTGGGTTCTGTTTTTTTAACGTGAGGCACAGAAACAGTTCAATGTTGTTCAAAGTATTTAATGTTTTACTATGTGATTGCAGCATTATATTACGATGTAAGTTTTAATTTTAACTGTAATAAAAATATACACTTTATCAGTTATCATTTCAAGTACCTATTTCATCATCATTTCAGCCAAATTAAGTCCACTGCTGGACACAAGCCTCCCCCAAAGATCGCCACAATGACGAGTCTGGGTGTGTTGTATGCTTATTGGGGGGTTTTGCCATAATCGCCACGCTTGGCAGGCGGGTTGGCGATCGTAGTTAAGTTGGTAATGTACTCGATGGACGCAGCTGCCCATCGTCCGGTTAATTCCATAGTCGCCATTTACGACATCCACGGGATGAGATGGATTGGTGCTATTCGTAGCCGGCACCACACGGCAGTACCTATTTAAGTATTCTTAATATAACATGAATTTTACTTTCGTAAGACATATGTTTTGGTATTCTATAGTAAAAGAAAATATACTAACGTAAGTACCTACTGTTAACATTTCTACGGGTTGAATTGACTTTATTCAACGAACCTACGTACGTACTGAAGAATTGTTGTCATATAACTATGTAGTATAAGTTATTTAGTTGGTGGTGCTGCAGTCTCTACAGCGGTGCCACAAAGACTATCGGTACATCGAAGTGTTGAACTGCTTATACAGAAACGCCACCATGGCAGCCCGAGTACATGAACAGAGCACGGGGGAAATCCCATTGCGGAGAGGTATAAGACAGGGGGACGACCTTTCCCCGAAACTGTTCACCGCTGCAATGCAGGGTGCCTTCAAGCTACTGGAGTGGAAAGGATTCTGCATTAACATCAATGGCGAATATATCACTCACCTTCGATTTGCCGACGACACCGTAGTCATGGTAGAATCGCCGCAAGAGCTCAGCGCAATGCTCGATGATCTCAACAGAGTTTCCCAACAGGTGGCCCACGCCTTAAAATGAACGTGGACAAGACGAAAGTCATGTCAAATGCCCATGTCATGTCCATCCCAATATCGATTGAGAGCTCTGTTCTCGAAGTTGTTGACGAGTATGTCTAACTGGGACTGGGACGAATCCAGTTAGACATCAGGTCAATCGTCGAATATGACTCGGCTGGGCAGCGTTCGGGAAACTTTGCAACGTCGTTGTCGTCGTTGGATGCGTATGATATTTAACCGGACTTTGTGAAAATCTGCGGAGGAGGCCTTTGTTCAATAGTGGACGACCTTTGGCTGATGTGATGATGATGTAGGTTATTTATGTTCACACAGCGTTAATTTCTTGGTTAGGATATATGTAGTATGAAACTTGAGTTAAAAGTATTATAAATATAATTTATTTTAAGTTATTATTATAACAGATACCTTTTTTATTGAAATTTCGCATGATGATTGTTTGTACATTGCATTCAGCGCAACTTTTGATATCTACAAAGTACATAATATGGGTATTTTTTAAGGATTTATTATCATTCAAATTCCTTGTCTCTCCAGCAGCGTAGGCGTGGGCCGTGCGCACTTTGAGAAGCAGCCGCCCAGCAACCTGCGCAAGAGCAACTTCTTTCACTTCGTGGTCGCGCTGTACGATCGCGCTGGACAACCGGTAGAAATCGAGCGTACCGCCTTCATTGGGTTTATCGAAAAAGACCAGGTTAGTGTTAAAATATTTATTAACTAAGTAAACTAAATAAATAACGAGGCGTTTATAGCTAGTTGCACTTACTGATCGGAAAACGATCGATGAGGTTAAACAATACTCGGTCAGTCTATGGGGGGGTGATCGCATAGTGTTATTATTATTTTTTAACTGCCCCACACTAGGATTTCTCTTGTGTCGTGGGTGCGTTTACAGATATGAATTCCACATACAATACATCCAGAACCGGAACAACTTCCTGCAGATCATACAAATATTTGTTCCGTGTGGGAATCGAACCCACGACCCGGAGCGCAGCAGCCGATGTATCAGCCACTGCACCAACCGTGCCGTCATTTGATGTGAGAATCTTCGTACTTTGGAGGGCACGTAAAGTCATCGGTCTCGGTTGTTTTCATTTGACGGTAGTCGTTAAGCCAAGATAGAAGTGTTTGGGCGGCTTGAACAAGGTTGGCCACTTAGCAAACGAAGAAGAAGGAGTAAGTAGCAGGCTCGTCTGCCAACAGTGAGGTTTAAAATTCGATTTATAGTTTCGGCACTAAAATTTAATTTTCCGTTAGAAAATATCTGTTTTGTCTAGAGAATTTACCAAGTAAAATTATAATACATTTTCTTCAGTACTGTTTAAGCTGCATCTTAAACTCTTGTATGCCGCCGGAACGTAGATCAACGCTCCAAAATAAGTTAACGTACTCTGCCGGAGCGTAGGTCTACGCGTAATTACATAGTATGCAAAACTTGCTTTTTGTGCGTGCCATAAAGTCTAAATCAGTTTGAAGAGTATTCAATAATTTACCAAATGAAAGAATGTACCCATAAACGATACGATTTTAGACGCAGTGTGGCCCCGTCATACGAAAGGTTAATCTTGTAAGTTTGAATATCCATCGCCCGTCGATAGTCTACCTAATTTACGAGTACATATTAAGTCAATCGAAGAAAGATGTTAAATTATTCAATTAATAGAGGTTTGATTAAAGAACAAACATAATTTATAGTAAGAAAAACAATAAAATGAAGAATGATATTAAATTAAATTGAACAAGATTTGATTAAAGAACGCACTTAAATTGAAATTATATTTATTTTTATACAGAATAAAATATTTACTGTCCTATAAACGAGTCAAACATTAAAAAGCAATTATGATGTACATACACACACATGCCGTGCCGTGTGGTGCCAGCTCAGAATGCCACCACCCCGTCTCCTCCCATGGGTGTCATAAAAGTCGACTAAGGGATTGGCCAGGGGATGGGTAGCAGCGTCCTTCGAGTACATTAACAACTCAACTGCGATCGCCAACCCGTCTGCCAAGCGTGGCGATTATGGTAAAACTCCCCAATGAGTCCACAACACGCCCATATCGGTCGTTGTGGTCATCTTTGGGGGAGGCCTGTGTCCAGCAGTGGACTTAATTCGGCCGAAATGATGACACACACATGCACCAAATGCGCCAAACGAAGTATAACCCCAAAAAATGAATTTATATAACATAAAATACGTAACACACTGAGCCGATTACGCTCCAAACAGTATCCAAATAACTTCCAGCTTAGTTAGTCCCTTACAATACGGCGTCATATTGTTAGTTTATCAAGGAATGTTCAAGGCGAGATAAGAATCTCGATTCAGTCGAGTTCATCAATCAGGATCGCTCCGACATGATTTCTATTGTGTGCACAATACTTATTTACATAATACGAATGCATTAGGGTTCAAATTAAATTTTGATATTCTTAAAAATTGATAGGTGTTTCTGTATTTTGCTTTGCACACACTAATCGGTAAACGATCGGTGGGGTTAAGCAGCACTCAACGTAGTGAGCCTATGGATGGGTGACCGCATAGTGGTATTTGAACTAAATGACTCCGTTGTTGTTGTGTAGACGGTAGTCGTTACGCCCAGAGGATCCTGGGACGCTTGAACAACTGATACGTGGTGGTGTTCATTAATATAGTTTATTTTTAGTGCAATAGATTAGTTATTCATCTGATTTATTTTATTGACTATCTCGGGGGATGTGGCTTAGTGTATTAATTAAGTGTATTGATTATGCCATGTTTAGGTAACTGTTTAAAAAATAAAAAGTAAGGCTCTGAACGGCGAGTGAACGTTTTTTGATATAGTGATGTTGTAAATAAGTCAAAGTCAAAGATTTTTGATTCAAACCTAACCAAATATTTGGCACTTATGAAACGTCAGAATCTAAGTTGCATGGTTCCAAATAGTTGATCTATGAAGAAGAGCCGGCAAGAAACTCTTTTAAAATAATTGAGATTACAATGTTGATTGGTACAAATTATGGTAAAACATATAACGAGCATTATGTAGGTCAATGTTTAAAAATAAACATACTACTGTAATATAATTATTATTTGCCATGGCAGTCAATGGCTGATCGGTCCCAACGGACGGCACCCGTTCACGAGCATGACGCATGCATCAGCATCGCTTAGCTCAACCATATTGTGTGTAAGTAGATAGGCTCACTTGACTGAACACGAAGTTTAGCTATATTTCTCTCAGTTCATTCAAAATCATATTTCACCCAACCTCCGGCATTACTAGAAGTTAAGTGAAGTATAAAATATGCCTCCGTACGTATATAGGTTACGGTGTCTGTCGCTAGAGGGCGTTGGCGCGTTCACACGTCTTGTTTGTTGGCGTCGTGTTAATTATTCACATAGTAAACATTCATGTTCACGTTTTTAGTGAACGTGTGGCCCGCACTTTATATTTAACTGTTAAGTATATTTTGGACAGAATTTAGTTTTATGGTTTGGTATTCCACTACAGAATATTGTCTGCTGAAATTAATAATCAATCTAATCTAAAATCTTTGGATGGGATTGAAGATTTGTCTAGTTTTTGGGCTAAATGTGGTGTAGACCCTAAACCAGATCATGCTCAAAATCTTAAATTCAAAGATTGTGGATTAGATTGGTCATTGAGTTCGGCCGGTAGAGTCAAAATCTTTAAAAAGGCAATTAGTAGGCATCGAGAGGCTGATCTGGCTGATATTTCATTTTTAGGCAGGTATTTCTTGTAAGCGCTGTCGCAAAAGCAGTTGCCACAACCTTGATGTCATATCCACTTCCACTGGTACAATCAAGGCTTCATACTAGCACCAGTTATAGTATAATAAACATAAATGTCCCACTGCGGGGTAAAGTTCTCATACGGAGACAACGAGCGATAATTGATCACCATGCTTGCACACTGCGCTCAAGACTATTACATTCAAAATTTCAGGTTTTGTCTTAGCTTAACTAACAAACCGAATCCGTGCGGTGTCCGTATGACGCATCAGTTTATTTCTTTCCATGGGTGTCGTAGAAGTTAACTAAGTAACTCTAAACCATCGAACTCTCCACCATCGGATGGGCAGCAGCATCCATCCTGTGGAACAGTAGCCATACTGCGCTCACCAACCCGCCTGCCAAGCGTGGTGAGTACTGTCAAGCTTCCCCTAAAATGACGACACAATTGTGTAAGTCTATGGGGGAGATATTTGTGTGTGGATATTCTTTGGCTGATATGATGATGCCTATGAACTAGCATACACATACCTAATAAAATTGAAAAGGTCACATTAAGTTACAGACTCTTTTCTCTCACACTGTTCTCACATAACCTTTATTTCGCAATAATTTTGATCAGATTGGCTATAGGCTCCGTGGTCCGCCACACAGAAGTCCTATAAACGAGTCATACAAAGTATGCTCTTGTACATGAGAGGTTTTTGAGGTTCTTACGCATAATTTGTGTCGATATTCTTATCTTATCAATCTAGATCGTTGCTCAAAAACTTTTTTAAACATCGCTTTGTTTTACTTGACGAACAATGGAGTCTCGTATATGTAAAGACAAGGTTTTGGTAGTATTTTTACATTAGACTATTCAATTTAACATAAAAATCTTGTTTCAGGAAGTTGAAGGGCAGAAGACGAACAATGGCATCCAGTACCGGCTTCAATTACTTTATGCAAATGGTAAGTGACTATCTGCTCAGTTTTGGGTTTACTCCATGACGAGGTTTAAATATTTCTGGTCAGAAGCTGTATTTTATTATAAAATACACAATCTCTACTAAATTAAACAATGTGTACCTGCTTTATACCTAGATATAGGGCTAATTCTATTTATAACCGTGTTTCTGTGTGGAGTAGTGTACTTTTTCGGCTGATCTGATCATGAATGATGACTATTAATCATCCAAAGTATTGTACATCCATGAACATTGCATGCAATTTAATTTTGATGAGAACTTATGCCCTGACTCGGAGCACTGTCGCCCTGGGTTTATCTGTCTGACGGCCGATTACTGAAACGCCACTTAATATTTAAATCTCGCTTAACTATTTCCATATCATTAAGCGGGATTTAAATAAGTGGCGCTTCAGTATTCGGCCATTAGACATTTGAAAATAAACGTTTGAGTTTTGAATTGCAATAATTCGCGGCCTTGAAATGTAACAAATATATTAAGTACACACACCACTAAGTAAATACACGCTCTTAACTTGAACGAATATATTCGGTGAGTCCATAATAAAACTCTACGGTACAGGAGAAATACTAGTGTAAGGCAATGTAAAAAATGATCCGTAAATATGATCATGTCTCTGCGTATCGATTACTGTTAAATTGGTTGTCTATTCGCCAGCGCAGAAATATGAGAGCACTGATTACCCTGTTTTCTATATTATACACTCCTAATTCTCCTTCTTATTTATCTTCTCACTTCCAGTATCTTTGTTCCAACCACAATAAATATCTTCGTTCCAGTAATAATCGTCTTCTTCAATGTCCCACTCATAACTCTGGCTTTATTCACTCATAACTCTGGCTTTATTCACTCATAACTCTGGCTTTATTCACTCTACCTTCTTCGTCCAATCTGTTCTGTTGTGCAATGCACTCCCTCTTGAAATCAGGATGGCTAACAATCGGAACAACTTTAAAACTAAATTACGAAAATATCTTTTCAAAGAGACGTCAGCAGATTAATCTCAACTCTGATTTTTATTTTTTTCTCATCTTTATATATATATATATTTTATATAATATGTATATACGTGTTTATTTCGTATATATAAATATATATTTATACATGTAATGTTTATGTACGTTTATGTATTTGTATAATATGTCTTCGCATCTATACCTTTCTTTCATATGTTGTCAGTGCATCTACCTTATTGTTCTCTGCATCACCCAAAGGTCGTCTGGCAGAAAATGCCTACGGCATTAAGACCGCCTTTGTACACTAGTGTACATTAAGTATAAATAAATAAAATTACTTTAAAAGTGTCCATGGAGTTTCTTGCCGGCTCTTCTTCTTAGGACCAGCAACCTGGACCCGTGAAACTTTAATTCTTAACGTGTCATAAGCGCCCTTAGAAGCCTAATTGAAAAAAAAGTTTATACTGGTGATGATGATGAGAAAAATAACTGAAAAAGAAAAAGTTTGGCTTGACACCCGGACCCGGAACAACTACATGCAGATCATTCAAATATTTGTGCGGGAATCGAGCCCGCGACCCAGAGCGCAGCAGCCGACTGTATCAGTCACTGCACCAACCGTACCCGTTTTTAACCTCTCGTGTGTCAATTGTCTGTCAACTGTCACGGCAGCCGTGTAGACACAATAGATTTTTAATTGTGTCTCGTTTTACGACACGCAATGAAATAATTAGAACTTCAATCAAATTTGCTAGATCTCAGATATGCGGCTGCATATAGTAAGTACTTACATAATTGTATAGACACAAACGTCAATACAATGTTGTGCAAAGCATTATTGCTAGTTAGTCGGGAGTATAGCAAATATTGCCCGACTTGTCTTGCATTGTCGTACCGTCTCGATGCCATTGTCGTCAATAGCTATTGAAGACTGCCTCTAAAATGGCGCATGGTCCTTCAAAATACCTGAATACATTCGGTTCTGATAAAAATAGAATCCTAAAATGTAATCCATATTCTATGTTATGTATAACGTTTAGGATTGATAAGGAATAAAATAAAAATAATAAAATACTTTCCTGTTATAATTGTATTTTTCCTTCATCAAAATATCAATAAAGTTGTTAGTTTGTACCCGGATAAAACATCTCAAATATTAAAAAAAACTAAGTCTTTAATTCATTTTTACCTAAATAAAAATCTACCAGAACTAAGACTTTCCAATTCAATTCAAGCGATAAGGCTCTTTATTACCAAGCAAGAAGACATAAATCAAATGTAAACCTCAATCTCGTATTCAACAGACGTCGGTGACAACACAGACTATACACACGATGGTAGCATTGTAAATATTTGCCGTCTTGCTGTTAGACCACAGATAATGGAAAATTGGCACAGAATACCGAGCTCTTGGACTATGAATGACGACTGCATTGAAGCTCTTAGACTATGTTATTGAAGCGAGAACCGGGTGTCGGATAAATGAGATAATGTTCGCCCTAGTGGAGCTGATGTTTATTTTTAGTTATAAATAATCGTGAATTAGTAAGGTTTTATAAGATTTGGTTAGTAAACTTGCAATACGATTTGAAAACTATTCAATAGGCCACGTCTAATATTTATGGTGAATTAACTAATACTCTCAACATTTTCAATATAAAATGTCTTTCATTTACTATTGGGAAATTTTGTAAACTGTGATATATGTATTGACTATATCTATATATTAACTATTTTAGTAGGCAATAAAGAGCCGTATAAGTTGATCGAATTTGTGTGAGAAAATAATTTAAGAGCATTTTTGTATTTTATTTTATCCATCCATCCAGTTTTATTGATCTTTAGATAAAGGAAAAATACAATTATAAGAGAAATGTTTTTTTTATGTCATTCCTAATCTATTCTACACATTATCTAATCTTAAAATATAGTTTGCTTTTTGGATTATATTTTTATCAGACCCGAATGTATTTAGGTAGTTAATAAAGAAAAATCATTGTTACATAAAGTATTTTTGAAGTTTGTTAAGTTTCGCAGATCTGATATAATCTAACAATACGTAAAGCGAGAAGTGATTAGACTATGGTTAATTTTGTTTCGGTCACGGAACTCTAAAAGGAGAGAGCCAAGCGTAGAGGCAATTCTAGGAGGTTAACAAATTGTGCAATGTCTGCCCCTACGTCGAGCTACGCTCGTAGCCCGTAGCTTGCTACGATCTTTATTGCTACTATGTGTAAATGTTACTGTTTTATAGGAGCGAGAATTAGAACGATCTTAGTACAAACACAACATGTTAGAGAGAATATACTGGAAGAAATTGGTTAGAAATGTAACTGTTAGAAGGATAATTATATAATATTACTGATCGTACACGCTCGATACATAAAGCGCTAAAGATCTAGTAACTTACAAAATGCACTACAGGAGACGGTTCCCACTATTAAAAACTTTTGGATATTATTATTATGTTATATAAATATCTACTCAACACATAAATATTTCCAATTCCAATTCTTACCAGTAAAAATTAACTAACATTAAAAATAATTGTGAGAAAGGCGGGACTTATACGTCAAAATACTTCATAGCTGTCAGCTGGCAACGTTTCCAGAAGATTGGCAGCATTGCCCCAGTGAATGGGAATGCTTATACTGTTTGGCCAAAGAAATGGTCAGCCTGTTCACGCGAAGTACCGACTATTATTTTTTGAGAGCATAAGCATTATTCTCTTTATATAGACAAAGGTTGCCTGGAAGAGATCGCGGATAGCGATAAGGCCGCCTATTGTACTGATTTTTTATTAAAACTTCTGTTTATAATATGTTTTGTTGTACAATAAAGAAGTATATAAATAAATAGCCTTTATTTTTAAATCGGTAAATTGTTTTGGGATCATTTTTTTGTATACGATGTCTCACATTAGTTTTTCTCATGTATCCTGGGTACATTTAGCAGACATAAATCTCACATATACAAGACCAGACCTGTAACAACTCCCTATTCGCAGATCATACAAATATCTTTTCATGCGAGTATCGAACCCGAGACACGTAGCGCAGAAAGCAAATTGCTTAACCACCGTGGCAACCGTGCCGTCATTTAGTTCATCACGATAGTTTAATTATGGGGTTGTTTACAGTTTCAATTAGCCGATTCTTTTGCTTTTTTTTTTTTTTTTTTTTTTTTTTTCGGGCTTCTCGCGTACATTTCTGGGAAATGTGGTTGCTTAACCGGTCATTTGCTGGCGAAGCCAAAAGAGGCCTCCAGCCAGGCTTAAATTAAATATTAAAAACTAAGCAACTTTCGCTAAGGGCGCCCCCTGCGGGACACGGACCTCGGCTTAGGGCGTTGCTGGGGATATCAAGCTATTGTTTTGGGGACAGCTGGATCGGTATTATTTAAATTGTATTAGGGGACATTTAAAGCTACAGGCTCGGCACGGGCCGGCGCGAGCAAGAGACGGGAGGGAGAAGTGCTAACTTGAACGGGAAGGTGACGCGGCGATAGGCCTCCGCGACGTCGGTGAGGGATTCTTTTGCGCTTCTGTCATTACTTATAAGCTCATCTCTTTTTCACAGGTATTCGACAAGAACAAGACATATTCGTTCGTCTTATCGACTCGGTGACGAAGCAGGTAAGACTTTCTTTCCTCTCTCATACCAACTTCTATAATGGGTATACCAAGAATTCTCCATGTTACCCACGTGTCATACACGTGGATGACACGCGCCTGATTGTCATCGCCGCCGCCCGATTAGACCCTAATCCACACGCCCCTTGGTCAACTAAATTGCATTGCGTTTGAGCACAATCATTATCTTTATCTCGTGTTACAATTTTATTTTATTTTAGTTTAGAATTCGATGGTGTGAACTGGGGACTGTCATGTTTAGATATTTTGTGAATTTGATCGACGTTAAAGGGTTGGATCAGCTGGGATTCTTCGTTAATCCTGTTGTTGGATAGTTGTTACTTAGAATATATTCATGATTCTGCTGTGGTCCCAGACCGGTAAATTAAATATACGGGAATTTGTGTTCCGAAACAAACTCTTCTTGATAAGTGTTTATTTTTTCTATACTTATATGAAACTTATTTTTAACTGACGAATATCAAAGTGGCATCATCATTATCATATCAACCAAATATAGATAAGATAAAGACAATTTATTACCAAACTAAACACACATAATTATTTAAATGAAAATAATACAAATAGGTACGAGTAGCTTTTTCTTTGCGTAGTATTGTAATAGGAACCGACTCAACCATTTTGGCAGTGCGCAATGATTAAACCACTGTTGTCCATCCATCTCGTTGGAGGCCATCCTATGCTGCATTTTTCAGTGCGCGTTCTCCATTCGAGAACCCTCTTACCCAATTATGCCCCCTATGCACACTACATGGAGTTGGATTATATCTTTACAAATATTAATCCCAAATATTCCAAAAATTCCACAGTAAACACTCTTTGTACAAAACACTGCACCAACCTGTATACACATACGATTCCGTAATTCTAAGTTAACAATGTTCGGCCTAAGTTAATTATGTTCACGGCATAAATCTTTGGTAATTGGCCTCTTGTTACACAATACTAAGAGCTTGCGACGTGTTGAAATTATATATGTGAGGCGGTGAAGTTTCATCATGTTTTCGTTAATATTGTTATTAGTGTGGTTTATAATTGCAACCGATTGTGAAGCTACGACTTTGGAAATTTGGTGAGGTGTTTTAAGTTTTAGAAAGACTTTGTGAAGTTGCAAAGTGTTGTATGGTTCTACATGGGTGTAACGGCACTGTAAAATATAATTATAACAGCACATAACAGTGTCCTATATCATAAAACTTCAGGATTTTATCTAAAAGAGAATTGATAGCCTTCAGGAAACAGATCTCACAATTGGCTACTTGAAAATAATCTTCTGTTGGATATTTAATTTCTATTATATTCCCTACTAGCTGTTATCTACCCGCTTTGCTAGGCGTAAATTATGTTTATATTCATATCTTGCAATATAGAAATAAATGATACACGAAAACGGCACGGTTGGTGCAGTGGCTGATACAGTCGACTGCTGCGCTCCGGGTCGTGGGTTCGATTCCCACACGGAACAAATATTTGTATGATCTGCAGATCGTTGTTCCGGGTCTGGGTGTATTGTATGTGGAATTCATGTCTGTAAACGCACCCACGACACAGGAGAAATCCTAGTGTGGGGCAACGTTTTTAAAATAAAAAATATAAGTTAAAATTCCTCTTTCAATCGCTAAAATTTTTATTGAAATCCGTTGAGCCGTTTCTGAGCCTATTCGAGACCAACTTTCAGGCAGACAGACAAACATTCTAAAAACAGTTATCATTAGCGTTGTATAAATTGCAGTTTTCACTTAAACTTTGGCATTTATTTTTAAGTCACGGGCAGACACTTAAATTTTATTATATTGGGATTACAATCGACATTCTGCAAGATTACTCTAAGTACTTCTTACTTAAAGTTTTTTACAAAACCGACTTATAAATAGAATAAGCTCATGACTACAGAATCACATCGCTAATATGTATCATTTCAGTACATTATCCACGCAACGCTTTACCGTTGCAAACCTAATAATTATATGGTAGAGTCTTTAGTGAACAATCATGCAGCATGATCATCATCATATCAGTCAAATGCCCCCCCCTCATAGATATTCACAACGACCGGTTACATGCCACCCGCATTGCACGACCCCCCGCGACCTCATCAGGTCGTCTGTCCATCTCGTTGGAGGCCCTCATGCGCTGCGTTTTCAATGCGCGGTTTCCACTCGAGGATTCTTGTCTTCGTGTTCTACGAGCAATGTGCCCCTCTCATTGCCACTATAGCTTGCTTACTAATCTTTTCAAACTTTAGTTCTTCTATGGATCTCCTCAGTTCTGATTCGATCTCGGACAGAAATACCAAGCAACGTGTCCAGTAAAAAATGCAACATGGTAAAAATAAAAATTACATATAGGTATCCGTATTAAGACGACTCGGGATCATTTAAAACTGCACCGCATCTTCATATTCATATTAGTTTTGCATATTACGAGACGATTTTGCATTGTTGTAGGTGTTTTTTTTTTTTTTTTTTTTTTTTTTTTTTGTTTTTTTTTTTTTTTTTGTTTTTTTTTTTGTTGGGCTTCTCGCATACATTTCTGGGAAATGTGGTTGCTTAACCGGTCATTTGCTGGCGAAGCCAAAAGAGGCCTCCAGCCAGGCTTAAATTAATTATTAAAAACTAAGCAACTTTCGCTAAGGGCGCCCCCTGCGGGACACGGACCTTGGCTTAGGGCGTTGCTGGGGATATCAAGCTATTGTTTTGGGGACAGCTGGATCGGTATTATTTAAATTGTATTAAGGGACATTTAAAGCTACAGGCTCGGCACGGGCCGGCGCGAGCAAGAGACGGGAGGGAGAAGTGCTAACTTGAACGGGAAGGTGACGCGGCGATAGGCTTCCGCGACGTCGGTGAGGCGGGCATCCTCGGCGGCGAGGGCGGTACAACGGTCGGGTGTTCAGTGAACGAGACAACGCGAGTCTCTTCATGTGATCTAACGTGATTTTATCGTCTGGATCGACCAGAACGTGCCTCGGGCGGCGTACTCTACTGATACGGGAGGGTTCGTAGTCGGCGGCTGATACCACAAGGGGATTTGGGTGGGACAGGGCAGAATCGAGATAGCGTTTGGACGCTTGTTTCATAAATTGCCTGATGGTCGGCAAGTTAAGGTCGAAATGGAGTTGGTCGTTTCGCATGTACAGAGGCGCTCCGGTGGCCTTGCGCATGAAACGGGTTTGGAGGGTTTCTAATCTACGGAGTGGGTATGATTCGGCGTGTGCGAACACTGGGCTGGCATAGGTCATGATGGGTCGAATGCATGTGGTGTAAATTCTCACCTTATTTCTAAGGGATAATTTACTACGAGCGTTCAGAATATAGTGAAGGCGACCGAGCACAAAGGCAGCGCGGGCACGCACCATCTTTGTGTGGGGAATGAAGGTCAGTTTTTTGTCTAGGGTGACTCCAAGATACTTGGCGTGCGGTTCCCAAGGAACCGATTGGCCCAGCATCGAGATCTCCCTGAAGCGTGGGTGGTCGTCGCCTAATTTGCAAAATAGGACGGCTTTACTTTTGATAGGGTTAACTTCGATCCGCCATTTCCTAAACCATTTACCGTAGACGTTGGCTGTGGTTTGGAGGATCTTAGTTATACTATCGGGACTGCTGTTGTAGGTGTACAAAACACGGTCAAATATAGAAATGGATTACAAATGGCGTTTCTTTTACTGGTAATTTTATTTGCCTCTCGCTCGCACATATGCACCGCGAGCGACAGGGAAACAATTCAGCCACCATTTATAATCTTATTCTTTATAACGACTATGTTATGTAAATAATTTCGGAATACCTAGTGATACACTATGTAATTGGTTCTTTCTATACGAATACTGAAACGCCACTTAATATTTAATTTGAGATGCCCGCCTTCCTACCGAAACTAGTCGTCAAATAGCTAAGCGGGATTTACATATTAAGTGGCGATTCAGTATTCGGCCAATAGAGTAGCTTAATTACTTAGCTTGCTTAGTAACTTTTACTGCAGTATTTAAAGTATGTAATTTTTTATTAAATCGACAGACCCACCGAAATATTCCACAAACAACACGTAATACTACAACATCAAATAAATTTTATTCTATCAGAACCGCAAGTACGATAGTGTTGTTTTATTGTTGCACAACAAATAAAAAGTATGCTGTAGTAGACTCGAGACGTACTTGTTTCGCAACAACGTTCTCGCGTGATTTACATGTGCGACAACGCACAGAGACTTTAAAATTGTGTACTTTTGTTGGAGACATTTTTATTTGTGTACTTCACTTGTTATATTACGTAAATAGTGCAGCAAAGCGTTGTTTCGTGTAAATAATAAATGGAGTTAAGTTGCTCTATATTTACGGTTCCGAACGTCCTAAGAAAAAAACGGCGAAACCTTTATACGATAACTCGTGTGTCTGTCTGTCTGTCAGTCTGTAACAGCCAATTTGTTCCGCATCTACTGGACTCATTAAGTTGAAATTTGATATACATATTATTTATTATTCATTTTATTATTCTGCGACCCAAACACGGACGAGTAATGTAAATAAATGAATTTGAATATGGGGATCACTTTTGAGGGCCAATATAGAAAATAAAAGAATAAAGTTTTGCAAACGGTACCGTGTACCATATAAAATGGAAGGGCTTGTGAAGGATATATATTAAGTATATAATTTTAATACATACAGTTTTAAAGTTATTTAAGTAAATAGACGAAAATGGACCATTTCGCTTATCTCCGAAACTACTGAACCTAAACTGTAAAACTATATAGATAATAGTTCTTTAATTTACATTTTACAGGAAGGAGATTTTAAAGGAGATTACAGGAAAACCTATAAAAAGTCTATGGTCTTAAAATAACATGGTAAATCTTACAATATTGTGCGTACCACCTTACATTTGCAGGCAGAATGTATAGGAAGAACAAGCTTTCAACAAAATGTTAAGTTTGTTCTTGAGATAAATTATTGGTACAATACAGAATTGAACAATAGAGAATATATTCAGCAATTCCCCTCTACAATCCGGTACTATACATACTTTTTTATTTACCATAAACAAATCTAGGTCAGGTTTAAAAGAATTTGGTATAAATAACATATTTCCTTACGGAACCCTCTCCACGCGAGTTCAACACGCACTTTTCTGGTTTTTTAACAAAAGTAATTGTAAAATTTGACTAGGAATATAGCGTAATTTAGGTGGCTTACTAAGTACTTTGGTCAAAAACCCACTGTTATGGTAACTGTATTAAGTTATGGTAACCGTTCTTGTTTTAAGAACTAATTTAAATTCATCATCATCATATCAGCCATTTATACATCCACTGCTGAACAAAGGCCTCCCCTATAGATTTCCACAATTGTGTCGTCATTTTGGGGGGTATTTGCCAATACTCACCACGCTTGGAAGGCGGGTTGGGGAGTGCAGTATGGGTACTGTTCCACAGAAGGGACGCTGCTGCCCGTCCCTCAGGCTTAGAGTCCCTAAGTCACCTTTTAAGACATCCACGGGAGGAGATGGAGTGGTGCTGTATTTTTAATCTGGACACCACACGGACTAAATTAATGTGTTGATTTCTGTAGTTTTTAAAGTACTAGTAAACGTGTTTTTGTTTTCGTTGCTAGCCTATCATGCCTATACGTCAATAAATATTTTTTATTATTTTAATTGAAATATATATCCTCTTTTTTTATTACTACATAAAATTGGCAGTGATTGCAAAAAAAACAACTAAGGTTATGATTTCAGAATGACGCTAAGACGCCTGGCATTGCTGCCAGAAATATTACAGTAGATGTTTTTATTAATACTGCAGTTTGTATCACTTTGTAGGATTTGTATAGGCATATATACTTTATATTATTTTATTTGTATACACATTAACTGCCAATAATATAAACGCACAGCTCACACGACGCTGCTCTACAAAATACAAAGTCGCATTCAACTGCGGAGACAAAATCGTGGTATTTTTTGTAATTTTACTTACTTTTATTATATTTACATATTTTTTATTTGTATAAAAATATACTGCTAATAATAATCAACTGCAGAGGCGAAACAATGGTATTTCTTTTCAAACTATACTAATAAAACCTGGTCTCAGATAACTAGTAAACCAGCTTCCGAAAGTCATTTTCCTAACAAAAGGCACCCAAATTAATATGTTGTTTGAACATCGTTAAATAAACATAATCATGCCGCCACGTGCATCACGCACGCCTCTCTATTCAAATCATGGTACGTTCTATGGGATTTGGCCGAATCTCATTCGGCGAACTATGAGTCAGTATCTTAAGACTATATTCAAACAGAGGGTGGGCAGATTGATGTTTTAGATATTGATATGATAGTGATTTAGTATGGGAACACAAATAATCCTGTTGTTGCAACTTGTTTGGCTTTACAGTTATATATAAAAGTACATATGAGGTTTTTAATTTTGATAAGTTATTATTTCGTGTGGTATCCGGATTAAGTGAGGAGATATATTCTTATATATCGTAAAAGGCGACTAAGGGTCTATAAACCATCGGGATAAGCAGCAGCGTCCCTTCTATGGAACAGTAGCCAAACTGCGCTTAGCAACCCGCCTCCAAGGACAGTGAATGCTGGCAAATTTCCCCCAAAAATTATATCTCTATCTAGACAGCGGTATTTTTGGAAAACGGTATGATTATTTCTAGAATTCCCTATCCATATTTTGTACGTAGTAGTTTGACATTTGCGCACGGAAATCTTTCTCGACATTTTTGGTCTTACCAAAACAAGAGTTGCGTGTCGTGGTTGCATGCACCGTACAACATTAGCTGATTGCCCGTGTGCCCTCAGCCTAACGTTTTAATACAATTAAATCGACCACGAGTCACTTTTATCCGAAAAAGTTTTCATCGCCATTTTTGTGAACGACTGTTTTGCGTGTCATTCAATTTGTACGAACTTATTAAGATAATGTTACGCGACATTTTGCTTGATTACATACTTTGTTTCAATCTGTTTTATTCAATCAAGTTTAGATAGTAATGTATCGTAATCAATATCAAGTAACAAAGTGCATTATTAGAGCTTCTCATTATATAGGCAGCATTAGATATTTTTTAGAAAAATATCGTTTAATTTACCGATTTCGAAATGTATATATAAGGTCTTAAAAATAGTGAACTTTATTATAAGCGGATAATCAGTTAGTCAATAGGTTATAGGGATAGCGATTTTAGTTTTTTAATTGTTGTAACCAATATTACTTCCGTAAGTATTTATAAGCTTTAAGAACTACAAAAAAATACGCTGTTTTTCGAAAACGCACAGTAATAAAGAAATACGTGTTACTGTAAAAAAAACACAACTATGCTTATTAACTATTGAAAAATTTAAATAGCAATTACAACCTTTTTTTTATAATTGCAATCCCAATAGCCTGCTGTTGTCCCCTTAAAATAAATTTCAAAATTTTTGTAGGACTCTATATATGGGCAATATTTTTTTAAAATTAATTCATTATACAACTGGCATAATCTATAATCGGCATTGCCTGAAACCATTACGTAGTCTGGCCAAAGCATGTGTCCATTTTTTTTTAATTCTTCGTTAATTCCCCAGAGATTGAATCCCATGCGACAGTGTATGCCCAGTGCGGCATCGACCCCAGACATCCTAGGGGATTGTCTCAATTCAAGGAGTGAACTTGAAAAATGTTAGCTCACACTACTATCACACTGGGTCCTAGTGTCTTTGTTCTACTTGTAAGAAATGTTACAAGTTAAAAGTGTTTATACTTATCTGACTTTGCAAAGGTTTTGAGATAGCCAGTCCGCTTTTGCGGGATCAATGTTCATCAGTAATGGCTAAGTTTATTAAGCATTTCAAATTTATTTTTCTGCTCTTTAAAGATTCTTTCATAAGTACGATGGGTTGAAGTCTTTATTAAAACGATGCCTCTCACTAACAATTCTCACACACATACACTCAGAGCCGAAACAAATACAGACAGAGACAGAGAGTAGACCATACAAATATTTGTTCCGTGCGGGAATCGAATCCGGGGCACGCAGAAAGCTAAACAGCGAGCTTAGCCACTACGTGTACGCTGTCAACTTTGACGAAGAAAAACAAAAAATACTTTGAAAGTACATCCTGACTACTTTTACAGAAACTCCACAGGCTTATAAACATATTATACCTGGTTAAGTTCAACCAAAACCATTGCAAGCGTGTCATATCATTCATTGGTATTTAGTCAGTACAAGTATTGATTTGTCCAACTGCACAACAAAGTTGTAGGGAGATCTATTCGATTTACAACCACACCTGATCCCACATCCCCTTACTTAAGCCCCAAATGCAGAAAATACGACCCCAAAGCTGTTTTGGTGTCTGCCTAAATACTTTCGTATGACCCTTGAATACCTATTACAATTTACAAAGCAAAGTCCTTATAAATCCATGGTACAAAAGACGATAATACCCTATTTCATATTCAATTAAATATTTTGTCAGGGATGAAAAAATCCCTTGGATTTAGGGGGCTAAGGCTGATGTTGAATATGTAAGTAATAGTTGCACAAATTAATGTATTATATGTACAATAAAACTAGTGTAGTGCTGTATAGATTTTCTTGGATGTTTGGATGGATGTTGTTTTTTGGGTAAGAAAAGTTATGCTTCGGTTTTGGGGTTCCGTTGGAATAAGGGACCTCTTAAATTTCGTTAAGACTATGTGGCCGTCCTTGTGCTACAAAAATGTGTACCAACTATAGTAATTTCAACCACACGTATTAATAATCAAAAAATGTAATGGGCGTGACCGACATTGCAATCAAAATTGATACCATGGATTCAGTACATGATTGTGGAACCCTCAGTGTTAGAATTTTGCATCAGTCTTCCCATGTTTTTTTTAAAATTTATTTAGCTCATCATCATCATTTCAGCCTAAAAACGTCCACTGCTGACAAAAAGACTCCTCATAAATATTTTCATAATGACGGGTAGCAGTTTATCTCATTGGGGAGTTTTGCCATAATCGCCACGCTTGGCAGACGAGTTGGCGATCGCAGTTGAGGTATAAATATACTCGAAAGACGCTGCTACCCATCCTCCGGTTAATCCCATAGTCGCCTTTTACGACACCCAAGGGATGGGGTGGGGTGGTAGTATTGTTAGCCAGTACCACACGGCATACGGACGGCACGGTGGTTTATTTAACTGATTTCAGTACAAAATAATTATTCTCATCTATACTAACGCTGTTTTGAATAAAAACACAAACTATTTATTATCACATAAAACTGCAATGTAAATCAAAACTAAACTGTTGTTTTGCTCGCAGTAGCATATTAATTTCATGTCATAGTATAATAATCACGCAGCTTTTTGATCGCGTTGTTTATGATACATAGATATTTCCTATTTTTTTTATAGGCCTAAATGTAGCCTCTTCCGCAGTTTTCAGTACGTTGTCAGTTAAACCCTGTACGAGTATAACCAATAGTTTATATTTTATAAGAACATTCGAATAGAATTATTTTGACAAACATCTGTAAATTATTTTTAAGTTATGTAATTCCAAGTTGTCACTCAAGTCATTCTTAATAAAACGTTTCTGGTTGACTACACAAATTACTATGTCACGACTACCGAACCCTACTATTTGTAGCAGTTTGTCATCTACTTGGCAGGTATTTTTATTAAATATCACAAATTCATTATAAAAAAAAAACTGTCTGAATAAACATCCAAATTATTTACCATGAAACCTGTTTTATTTTATAAGTCTTAAAACAAGACGATTATGCCGTCTTGTTGTTAGGAATCTTTGAGCGTTCATTAAAAACCAAATACATTTTTCACTCGTTTCATCTGTAATGATTGAACATACTAGCTCGCAGGTCATTCGCTCGCTAATTGTAAAGATCACGCTCTTCCGAGAATACCGTACGACCTTCTATAAGTGTTGCCTGTGAGCTAGATATAATCTATGATCGTATAACGCACATCGTATTCAGTACAACAAAGGGTTTAGGGTACTGCCACGCTCCTGTAGCGCATCGGAATGTGCGCGGACGTATATGTAGATTGCTTCTACAAAACAATTCGTAAGAGGTACGCTGCCTTGGTGAGTAGCATGCCAGCCATACCCATACTACGTGAATCCCGGGAAGACGACGGCGCCAATGTGGTCACGTGTGTACAGCACAGGACACAGCCATGCTTTGGGGAATCCTTTACTTTTCATGTGTGCCTGGGGGCCTTTTTACAGTGGCCACCCCTCCGCTATAGAGGGAGACCGCTTTCCAGTTATCCCCTTCGTGATGTGCCTAAAGGCGTGGCACAAATGGGCTCTAGATGGAGATTTTTCGTGTGCCTGAAACCTTATTTCAGTGCCGAAGATGATCGCTCCGGTGGTTTTAGTCGATTGTGGTATGCCACCGGAGTAAGTAATTATACGGAGGAAGTGCCTACATGAAGTATTATCTCCGGGCGAGCAATAACAAAAAATAAATTGCAAAACCCCCCAATGAGCACATAACACACCCAGACTGATCGTTGTGGCGATCTTTTGGGGGAGGTTTGTGTCCAGCAATGGACTTTATTCGGCTGAAACAACGACCAATACCAAAAAGCGTGTGGGCCAGCTCTAACTGTATCCTAAGTATGATTTCAAGTAAGCTGGATTGCGCATAATTATGTGGATCACTGTTGTTTTATCTCCTATGGAATATGCAGCGGTGACTCATGTAGGTGTAAGTGGAAAAATGTATAAATCTCAATATTACTTACTACAAGGTTTTTAAATACTTCTAACCTTTTTGAGTTCTGGTCACTTGAATAAAGATGTATTTTTTTTTTTTTTTTTTGTTGGGCTTCTCGCATACTTATCTGGGAAATGTGGTTGCTTAACCGGTCATTTGCTGGCGAAGCCAAAAGAGGCCTCCAGCCAGGCTTAAATTAAATATTAAAAACTAAGCAACTTTCGCTAAGGGCGCCCCCTGCGGGACACGGACCTCGGCTTAGGGCGTTGCTGGAGATATCAAGCTATTGTTTTGGGGACAGCTGGATCGGTATTATTTAAATTGTATTAGGGGACATTTAAAGCTACAGGCTCGGCACGGGCCGGCGCGAGCAAGAGACGGGAGGGAGAAGTGCTAACTTGAACGGGAAGGTGACCCGGCGATAGGCCTCCGCGACGTCGGTGAGGCGGGCATCCTCGGCGGCGAGGGCGGTACAACGGTCGGGTGTTTAGTGAACGAGACAACGCGAGTCTCTTCATGTGATCTAACGTGATTTTATCGTCTGGATCGACCAGAACGTGCCTCGGGCGGCATACTCTACTGATACGGGAGGGTTCGTAATCGGCGGCTGATACCACAAGGGGATTTGGGTGGGACAGGGCAGAATCGAGATAGCGTTTAGACGCTTGTTTCATAAATTGCCTGATGGTCGGCAAGTTAAGGTCGACATGGAGTTGGTCGTTTCGCATGTACAGAGGCGCTCCGGTGGCCTTGCGCATGAAACGGGTTTGGAGGGTTTCGAATCTACGGAGTGGGTATGATTCAGCGTGTGCGAACACTGGGCTGGCATAGGTCATGATGGGTCGAATGCATGTGGTGTAAATTCTCACCTTATTTCTAAGGGATAATTTACTACGAGCGTTCAGAATATAGTGAAGGCGACCGAGCACAAAGGCAGCGCGGGCACGCACCGTCTTTGTGTGGGGAATGAAGGTCAGTTTTTTGTCTAGGGTGACTCCAAGATACTTGGCGTGCGGTTCCCAAGGAACCGATTGGCCCAGCATCGAGATCTCCCTGAAGCGTGGGTGGTCGTCGCCTAATTTGCAAAATAGGACGGCTTTACTTTTGATAGGGTTAACTTCGATCCGCCATTTCCTAAACCATTTACCGTAGACGTTGGCTGTGGTTTGGAGGATCTTAGTTATACTATCGGGAACGTAACCAGAGTAGAAAATGGCCGTGTCATCGGCGAAGAGTGCTAATTGGGTCGTATTAGCAGGTCTTTTGGTGAGGTCACTGGTGTACAGTGTGAATAATAGTGGGGCTAGCACGGATCCTTGTGGGACTCCGGCTCTAATGGGGTGGGGGGAAGAGAGAGCACCCGTGATTCGATATCGGAAACTGCGATTTGATGCTGAACTCGTATGATGAGAACGAGACGGTCAGGCACTCCGAGTTGATACAACTTAAATAATAAGCCATTGTGCCAGACTTTGTCAAATGCTTTCGCAACATCGAAAAAGAGGACTCCCGTCATCATGCCGCGTGAGAATCCGAACGTGATGTGTTCAACTAGTCGGTGGACTTGTTGTACACACGAGTGTTTGGTTCTAAAACCAAACTGTTCGTCGGGAATGAGTTTCTTGGAATCGGCAAAATCCTTTAGTCGGGAATAGATAATCCGCTCATAAATCTTCGCAAGAGAATTGAGAAGGCTTATGGGGCGATAGCTGGAAGGCTCGCACTTGGGCTTACCGGGTTTGGGAATACCGATTACGGTGGCCTGTTTCCACGTATGCGGAAAGAGGTTATTGTTTAATGCCGCATTGAAGATGACGGTCATTAAGGCGATAAGACGTTCGGGGAAGAGTTTAATCACCTTGTTGGTCGTCGTCAGAGCCGGGGGCTTTGCGAGGGTGAATCTTTTTCACGAGATTTCTGACCTCGTCTGCCGTGACCGGAGGGAGGGGGTCGTCAGGGTCCTCGGCAGGCGGAATAGCTGCTCTACGTTCGACTTCAGCGTCAACCTTTTTGAGGCGAGCTTGGTCTACAGGTAGAGTGCTTGGGGAACATTGCGCTTCTAGACTGTCAGCTAGGCATTCGGATTTTTCGTCGTCATCAAAGGCCGGCCTTTGGTTGGGACGGTTGAGGGGGGGACAGCATTGGATGTTTCGGATTTGAGTTTCCGTTGCAGATGCCAGAACGCAAGGTGGGTTGGCTCTAAGTCGCCCAACATCTTATCCCAGTTAGCCTCTCGGCACTCCTTAATACGTTCCTTGACAGCACGCTGCAGGTGGCGCATAAAGAGGCGATTGGGTTCGCTGGGAAAAGATGAGTACGCTCTAAGGGCTGCGTTCTTCTCCGTCATCAGTGCACGTACATCGTCAGGGAGTTTCATGCGATGGTCTTCCATCGCAGGAACTCGCCGTGAACACTCGTCCACGACGGACTGTACATGCCCGGTGAGGGAGTCGATCGCGCCTAGCGTGTCTGCGACTGACGTTATGCATTCGGGAATTCTATCTAACTGAGCGGACGAGGGGTCGTTGAGGCGTTGCCTAACTTTCCTCCAGTCCGTCGTCACAATGGTCTGAGGGGGTAGCCCTGTGTCCGTGGGGCCAAAGCGGGAGGTGAGGTGAAGGATCACAGGACGGTGATCGGAATCTAGCTCTTGTAGTACTTCAATGGAATGCAACTTGAGGTTGACATTCATTAGAAGTGCTATGTCGAGTATATCCGGGCGATGATTAACATTGCTAGGGTAGTGAGTGGGATACATCGGGGCGATGATGTCAAAATTGAGGAGGGTACTGAGGGAGTATAATTTACTTCCTCTGTGGTTGTGGGTGAGACAGTTCCAAGACTCATGTTTGGCATTCAGATCTCCCGCCACTATGACGGAGTCGCCTAGATCGAAGAGTGCTTCGAGATCCGATTGGATTGGATCGTCTTGGGTATTGGGGGATTGGTAAGCCGACACTATAGTGATCGGTTGATGACCTGTCATGCCTATTCTGCACACAGATGCCTCTAAATTGGAAAGGGACGGGGTATCCAGGGGCATGCAATAAAGGGATCTCTTATAGTAAATAAGAGTGCCTCCTCCACGGGAGTGGGTCCTGTCGTTGCGCACTATATCGTAGTTTGCAATTCTAGGGTTCCTGTGAGAGGGTTTCAAAAAGGACTCTTGTATCAACATAATGTCAATAAGGTGGTCGCGGAGGAATAAGGCGATTTCGTCTTTTTGGCCATTAATGCTGTTGGCATTGAAGATGCCTATTTTAAGGGATCGGGGTTTTGTTCGGCACCTGTTTTGTGTATCCATTACGGATGAACGCGGTAGAAGATGAGGGCGGATGAGACATCAGCGAAGTCGCTGAGTACTAACATGAGGCCGTATTGGCCCTGGTTTGCCCTAATAGCTGCGGCCATTTGGGCGACTCTGTTCGGGTCGACAGAGTTGAGAAGACCGAGGCAAACAGAGAGGTCGTCGGTTTTGAGATGGGGTGTGGATTGGGGTGAGGGAGGGGCGGCCCTCTGAGAGTGCACTTGTGGTGCGGGTTGGTTGTACGGCACGGGAAGGTACGGTGCCGTATGGGGGGCGGTCATCAGCGAGGGAATCGCTGACGCTTGGGTCGCCTGTTGGGTCAGTAAACTAGGCCTCAGGGCGGGGAACGCTTGCTGATGATTCAGCGCGTTCCACGGCGATGGCCTTTGGGGGCTGAGTCGTTGGGACGTGGGAGGGGCCTGAGAGGCGTAATGGGCGGCCGCGAAGGCTTGGGTAGCCGCTTTGCGCTTTACTGCCTTATTGTTAGCGCGCGGCGCTTTGGGGCATCCGCGATAATTCGCGGGATGACCCGACTCACCGCAAAGCACACAACTCGGAGGCTCTGTGCAAAGCGTGCGATCTTTGGGGCGATCGCAGTCGGAGGTGCTGTGGTCACCTAGGCACTTAACGCACCTAGGTTTGGCGTAGCAGTGTCGCTGCGCGTGGCCGTAAAGCTGGCAGCGATGACACTGCCCGGGAGGACCATATCTGTGGGGGGGCTCAATTTTTATGCCTGATAGGTGGCACACGGTCTTAATGTTAAATATTTTCCGATCATTGTCGGTGGACTTGTCGCATATGGCGAGGACCATGTCGTAGGCTTCACCGTTGCGACCAGCGTGCATACGGTGAACCTCCAGGACGGGGATATTTTGCGACAGAAGGTCGTCTTTTATGGAGTCGGTGTCTATTTCTTTAGGGATACCCTTTAGGACTACCCGGAGTGGACGTTCCTCGGCAAGAGAGTATGTGTGGAAGTACACGTTTCGGTCTTGGAGGGCTCGGGTCAGGGACTTGAAGTCTTGGGCAGTGGGAACTGCCACTTTGACTCCGACGGCTGTGGTGCGGGCACTGAGGTAGTTGATACCGAGCTCAGTACACATCTTGGAAACATCGTTCCATTTATCCTTCGCTTGGATAAAAATAGCAGGCGGTTTCCGGTCCTTTTTAGGGACCTTAGCGGGTTGGGATTGGGGTTGGGTGTTAGCGGGGGTAGGGGTGGGGGCGGGACTGGCCTGAGAGGAGGTCGTCGTGGGGACAGGGGCAGAGGGCGGAGCGGAGGACGAGGCCTCTGCCGTCTTAGGGGCTTTAGCGGGAGCGGCTTGGGCGGAGGACTTGGCCTTGCGGGCCCGCTTTTTGCGGTTGCCACTGACGAGTTGAAACTCGTCTGAGGCAGAGTCGGAGGATAAGTTTTGGGGCGGAGGGGTGGAGTCGTCACTCTCTGACATTTCCGAAATGTCTGAGAGAGTGGGCATGTCTGCGTCGGGGAATGCGGTAGCATTCGAGCTGGAAGGGGGGAGGGGGGGTTTTGCTGGAGGGGCGGAGGAGATGCCCCCATCAAATTCGGGGGTTGTTCCCCTTTTGGGGCCCCCTGATGGGGCTAGGCGGGTGTGGCGGGTCAACACCCCACTCGGCTTCGTTGGCACCGTAAGGTATCCGCCGAGGACCACCAAACAGTGGTTTTTCCCTGAAGGGGCACAATAACGCGATGAATTTAATCGGTGAAAGAAACAAAATCACTAGTCGCCTTGAAAAAGGCAACGCGTGATTTATTTGAAGTGACTGCAATCCGATGGGACGGATTGCGGAAAAACACTACACGGCACACTGGTCGGGGAGCGCGAGCACAACACGACCGTCTGCGGCGAGCGTCAGACACGGAATGTATATTTAGATGTTATTATAATACATTTTATAGCATGATTTTATGTTAACCACGCTAACTCCTTGTATTTGATGTGAAAGGCGGAGAACTAGGTGCTAGGGCGCAATTTGGGAGAGGACTGTGTTCATAAGTAGACTTCGGTTCGCCAAATTTATTGATTGGTTAATTGATGTGTTTTAGGCTTGAATCTTCCTTAGTAACCATTGAAGAATACATCAAATCCCAAAGTAGCTTGTATTTTTGTAATATAATACTTGTGTGATTTTATCGATTTCATAATTGTTATCTTGTTCGTGAACTCAATGCGCAAATTATGCAAATAAGTTTTTGGTTCAGATAATAAAATGCAATAATTATGCATGCGAGGGGTGCATGAATTAGCAAAAAAGTAATAACTTGATGAAGACGGTACGTTTTATCTTATCTGTTTAACGAATTTTAATTAAATATCATATCTTATGAACCTGTTGTATTGTTTAGTTAAATGAGATTTTTCTAATTTATTAACTCTTGCTTTCAATTAGGATAAACTCAGACCGTAATCGTCAACTAGTAGGCATAAACATACATTTAAAAAATCATATTGCATAACTGTAGGTATCCCGCAAAAGAAGAACTTAAACCTTAAACTCAAGCCGGGTTATTTATATTGCAGTGCCTGCAAATTTTTCGAGATCTTAGTATATCTCGAAAAATGTAATTCGGACGAATATGTAATGCTTCCCTTTTGTTTCAGCCTATTGTCTACGAAGGTCAAGACAAGAATCCAGAAATGTGCAGGGTTTTGCTGACACATGAAGTCATGTGCAGGTACCTAAGTTATTTATTCACCTTATTCCATAACACTCTAAAATATTTAAGATACTATTTTTATAAAATTATCGTAAGTTTCAGTGTTTTAATTCAACAAATTGATTTTATTTATTTCCTCATAAGTTTTTTTTTATGACAATACTTATTTTGAACAATATCATTCCATATTTGAAAACTCATAATGACATACATTTACACAGCCACGTTTTTCGTAGAAATGTAGCGATAGTCATTTGTCATAATATATATTGACTCCCAAAATATTATTGCACGGTCATGTTTCTCCAAACGGCAGGCTTTTGTGGTCGTTCATAAAACGACTGTGTCAATACTTTTAAAATTGGTCATAATGTAAGGGTAAAGTCCTTTAAGAAGGCAAGTTAGTTTCTTTTAATGTTTGGGGCAATCTTTACATTTATATAGGTGCCTATTTATTTTTCCTTTTTTTTTACTATCGTACGCATATTTACTGACCATTCTGTTAACAATATAATATTTAAAATTTCTATAACGAATAGTAATTTCTTAGATTATTGATTTTTGTTTATCGAAACCATTTTTGATTAGTTTTGTACGGTAGATAAAATAACTTTTTAAATCTGTAACGACGCTTGTCACCTTAGTCATTCTGCGACCACGAACCCTGCAAAGTGATCAAAATGTCAAGAAAAACAAAAATTAATGATACACGCGATTTCATCCGTTTAAAATTGTTTTATTATAATTCTATAACTAAGTTAATTTGCTTCATGAAAGATTGCGAAGAGAACTAACTTTGTTCGCCTAGTAACATACATCATCAAGTTTTACTCGAATTAGACCACTATAACTGAAGACATTAGAATCATGTTAACAACACTTACACACAAACGCGTCTTGTGACTTCCTAATTACGAAGGAGCGAACAAAGAAGTAAGCGTCCTTATTAATTTAACCATTTGTTTGGGGTGGTTTTTCCGCTCGTAAATGTACTGTGTCTCGCCACTTTATCAATGTATGGGTGTATGATGATACGACATCGCGTCAGTGTGAGCAATTAAAATTTTATTCCACCTTAGACTGTGTATCTTTGTCTCTTTTTGCTGGATATGTGCGTCTCCACCGCACGTCTTCAGGGGAGGAGTCTCTAGGGAGTCTGTCCTTTCAATGTCTTTGCCCTTTGCGTCAAGGAGCCCCGGTAGGGCGCGTGCAACGTATTGTTTGTTTAGCGTGGATGCGGCGTGTGTTTTGTTGCGTAGATTTGAATCTTGAGTGTAGGAAAGGAAACGGAGGAAATGTTTAAAATTTGGCTAAAATATCATGGTGTAGCACACTAAATAATATCATTAACATTTTTAAAGGACATTCCCGCTTCAATTTGAAAATAATAATAACTTTTAACTAGCAGTAGGTCAATGCCTAAGTCGTCGGCCTAACATTTTAGAAGTTATAATTTGTCTTCATTTGCCTTTTATTTTATTATGATATGATTTAAATAATTATACAACTTTAATTATTCCTGTAATATGTATAACTGTAACCGGTGCATGAGGTGTTAGCCTATAAGTAATTGTATTAACGTATTATAAATGATTTTATTGTATAAGTAAACAATTGTAGGTTAACCCATATAAATAAATGTGAGTTTGAAACCCACTAGTTGCACTACTAACGTGAATACAAGTAAGAATTCATAAACTTTTATTTAAAAAAAACTCAAAGAGACGATCGATCGTGTTTTCATGTTTAGGTATTTCATCTAATCCAAAATGATTTGTTTGTTTTTTGTGTTTAATGTAATCTCATTACAAAAACGGATATAATTCAAAACCGCAAATCCAAATATTTTGGATTAGAGTGATTATGAATTTTTGCCGTTAATCAACATAATAATTAAACTTTGCATGACCACATTTGTTGCGTTGATTTTTACTATATTCAGTATCTATATCTATTTGATAAAAAAACATTGTGTCTTCTGTAACATGACGCATCTAAAACCCTACGGAACGTTTACTGGCAATACTCTACTCTATTTATATTGATTTTTGTCCCCAAAACATGTCTCTTAAAGTAGCAGGTACTCAATCTACAGGGTAACCCTCTAGTCCGTTTTGATATCCAGAATTTATTGTATTCTCAGATGGATATTTGGATCAGAAAAATATTATAAGAACGCTAAAAATGTGTCCTCATTTTGATTTTTAAATATTTATTATTCGCAGCGCTCAGTTCCTCTTATAATAAATATTCAAAAATATAAGTTTTCCCTTGGACAACATATTTTACAGAACAATCTTTTACAATATACGAGATCGGTAATCGGAACTACAATTTAATCAGAATGTAAATATTATGAATCAAAATAAAACACATGGTTTATATAATGTTATTAATGGAGGAGTTCTGTTCCTTCTAACTTTATCATTACATAAAGCTAAATTTCTATCTCGCTGCGTTACTGTTAGTTGTGATCGTCATGGCTACGGTGCTAATGCACCTGATAGTTTCGTAAAAATTTGTCAGCATATTATGCTGAGCAACAATTTGGGGTGTTTTGTCAGTACTCACCACTCTTGGCAGACGGGTTGGTATAACGCAGTATGGTTACTGTTCCACAGAAGTGCCGCTGCCACCCAGCCCTCTGGTTGAGACTTCCTGTTTCGCCTTTTACAACATTCACTGCTATTTTCGTAATCCGGACACCACACTGAAGTATAGAAGAAATAAAAACATGTAAAAGAAGTCATGTATTCGGCGACACTTACTAATGGTTACTTAATCGATAAAATCAAATTATTCTGCGGTTTATCAATTCAATTGAATTAAATTCTTCATTGTATTCCATAAGTAAAGTTAAAAGCAGATGGTAGGTTTAAATCTATGGAACAATTATGAATCCTGTTGGGCACACCATAGTTTAGTAGGATAGAGGAAGAGCTGCTTATTGATTTAAATTTTATCTTTTATTTATTGTTACTACATTATTCCACTGCCCTCAGATTCTTATTGTACTGATATATTTTTATTGTTAAATTCGAGTATTGCCGTATTTGTAATTCAATATTTTGCTAGCTGTTGCTAGTATGTTGTTTAATTCAATTTAAATCATATTTTTCAACATTGTTTTCTTGTGTTTGTTTGATACATATTAATTGTTATGTAATGTAAATGTAATTATGTAAGTTATTGCATTATTAGCTATATGATATTTTATTAATTATATTGAAATTATTGCAGTGTTTATATTTGTTAATAGTTTTAGGAATATGTCGCTAACTTGTTGGTATGGTTGGTGCAGGGGCCAAATATCTTAATGCGCTACGGGTCGCGGGTTAGATCCCCGCACGGAACAAATATTAGTACGGTCGATTCCGGATCTGATGTTCGTGCATGTAAGATTTATATCTGTAAACTGTACCCATGATAAAGGAGATTTCCAAGAGCGTGTGTATTCATTTGAGTATAATTATAAAAGTACATATCGCTTATCTGCTGGTTCCGAATAATACAGAGTTTATTCGTGTGGCATCCGGATTAAGAATACATCGCCACTCTATCTCCTTTCATGGATGTCGTAAAAGCCGAATAAGGAACTCATATTTAGAGAGATGGGCAGTAACATCCTTCTATCGAACAGCTTACTGGTAGATTTCCTCCAAAATGACCACACACGCCAAGTAGCTAGTTGCCTATTGGGAGGTCTTTGTTCAACAGTGGACATCTTTTGCCTGATATGATGATACGTAAGTTTTGTTTCCATGAACGTGTATTCTACAGTCATTATTACTAATGGTACAATTATTTGCAGTCGGTGCTGTGACAAGAAGAGTTGCGGTAACAGGAACGAAACTCCTTCTGACCCAGTTATCATCGACCGGTGAGTAGTTATTAAGGTATTTTTAAATTTAAAATCTTATTAGAATGTGTTGGCCGCATTACCGCGTGGTGCCGGCTAAGAATACACCCCCCATCTCATGCCTTGGGTGACGTAAAAGGTGACTATGGAATTAGCCGGAGATAGGCCAGCAGTTTTTTTTTTAAACGTTGCCCCACACTAGGATTTCTCCTGTGTCGTGGGTGCGTTTACAGACATGAATTCCACATACAATACACCCAGACCCGGAACAACTACCTGCAGATCATACAAATATTTATTCCGTGTGGGAATCGAACCCACGACCCGGAGCGCAGCAGCCGACTGTATCAGCCACTGCACCAACCATGCCTTCGAGTACATTTATTAATTATTACTCAACTGCGATCGCGAAACCATATGCCAGCTTGGCGATAATGGCAAAAACCTTCCAATGAGCACACAAAACAAACCCATCCCGATTGTTGTGGCAATCATTGGGGGAGGCTACTGTCTGGTTACTGTCTGTAGGTGGACGTTTTTCGGCTGAAATGGTGACAATTTATTTTAAAAAATAACTTTTCAGAATAGGCAGGCCGCTTACTCTAATGAAACTATAGATATAATAAGGAGTAGTTCTTATTAGTATGGAGCCGTAAAATTATGAAAACAAGGAAGGGCTTTATGTCATATCATGTGATTGACTAGAAATAACCATAAATCGGTAGAAAACGTTCACAATCGGTGCCCCCAAAGTTTGCTTCGCGCCCGAAACAAATATTTGTATGATCTACAGATAGTTGTTTCGGGTCTGGGTGTTTGTGCATGTGAGACTTATGTCTGTAAACTGTACCCACGATACAGGAGAAACCGTTAGATAGATCTTTATTTTAAATAAAACAATTAGTGCAATTTCACAAAATGTTTTCACTATACAACCTTTAATTAATCTTATTTATTAAACTGCTCGTAAAATTTCAGTATTTGTGATTATATAAAACGGCATATTTACCGCCTCACAGTTCTATAATAATCAGTTACAAAACTCCGAACACAAAACAGAAACAAATCGCAAAGTTCATTGAACACTAAAACAATGGAGTGGTGTTTGTTAAAATTTCGTATTCCACATTTCGCGGCGATTCATCAGGCTGCAATGACGGCAATCTCGAAACTTTGCCGAGGCAAATGCAGTTTCACGATACAGAAACTTTTGAGGCTCTCAGTTTGCATTGTATTTTTATTTCGATCGTAGCTGCCAGATATCTATTGCGGAGTTTTTGTACGTGAAATTTTATTGAAAGCTCTTCGGGAGCGGGACCTTGTTGACGTTAGTGAAAAAATCTTCTATATTAACTATGTGAAAACGTTTAAATTGGATCTGGAACTGAAGGATGAATTTTAGTTGGCTGAATATATGATAAATAATTAAGTCTTCTTTTTACAGCAGCTCGTTCAATTTCCAATTATAGATTTACGTGACACATAAATCTATAATTGAACGAATTATAATGTCAGTCCGTGCCCTAGTAATCTATCAAGAATTTGAACTTGGTATTCATAGCCTTAATATTTTTAACTTTAGACATAATAAACGGGCATATCGTATATCTAAGCATAGATAATTCTGCGTTGTATACCCACAATATTTCGACAGCCATCAATCGGGGCCCACAAACAACGCAATAAAACAAAAGCTGCACAAAATTGCGCTCACATCGGTCTCACGCTGAGCTATTCAGCCTTCTCTGATGTAGAACAGTGTCGGGAGGAGCGGCAGCTAATCAAGCTGACAAATATCGAAAATTTCAATAGAGCTGCGACCACTATTTCTACGAGAGGTCGCAGGGCGAATTCTTTTTTATTTTTCGGCCTTTTTCGGGAATTCAATAGAGATACGCGTCTCTCGTTCGGAACGTCGTTCGATATTTGAAATTTAGGGTTGGTGATAACGCATGTGTATGTGTGTGCATGTGTGATTTTATGATGCCAAGGTTACTTTAGACCTATTAGTATTATTGTT
Source organism: Diloba caeruleocephala (assembly GCA_947459985.1). Taxonomy (NCBI): domain Eukaryota; kingdom Metazoa; phylum Arthropoda; class Insecta; order Lepidoptera; family Noctuidae; genus Diloba; species Diloba caeruleocephala. The sequence goes on from OX381615.1 coordinate 18,994,682, forward strand.
GGAATTATTATTCTATATTGTAGTATTATAAAAAATGTTATTTCTTATCTCGTTCATTCGTATGATTACCGGTAAGCTTACAAAATGGCAAGCGCTTACATTTTTTTATTTAAGATATTATTATTTGTTATGACTATTTTAGGTACTATTTATACAACTCTATTTATCAAATTAAAAGCTGTATATTGATTGTGATCCTCGATCCTCATATAAATTATAAAATATAGGTGATTACTTACTTGCCAGCCATACAAAACGCCGCGCGTCGGTTTGGTAATTCGTTCGATTCAAATTTTTTTCTACCGTGAAAAAAAATCAACGGTTGCCTTTGTGGCAACTTTCCTTTGGTTTTCGGCGCATGAAGTTGATCGTGAATTCTCCCTCACCAACAATAAAACTTTTGATTTTTGAGCGTTTGATGTATCTAAATTAAGTCCGGTTTTATGTATGGTGTTCATTATTAGATGTAGAGATATAGCCGATAAAAGGATTTTTTATGAATATTCATTGTCATTGATGATTCGTGGAATGGGAAATTGTTTTTGTACCTATCAACCTACTTTTGATAAAACCTCCTCGTACGCCTTGGTGGACATTTGATAGGACGCTGATGGAACATGGTGCTCCATGATATTTTACAATTGACATTGAAGCAATTAAAAACCGTATGATGTTGCCCACACATTTTATAGATTTTTTTCATTTTTGAGAAATATATTAGGAATATTTAAAGATTCATTATTATAACGAATATATATAGAAGAAGAAGAAGTACAATTGATACTATTTTTAGAATTATTTTAAAAGAGTATCCATCGAGTGTCTTGCCGGCTCTTCTCCATAGATCAACTATTTGGAACCGTGCAACTTAATTTCTGACGTTTCATAAGTGCCAGTAATTGGTTTATTTGTTTTTTTTTTGACTTTGAGTTTAGAATAAATATTTTTTCATGTACTGATTAATTATTAAATCGCATTTAGTACATAGGCAAACAACGTTTTTATATACCCTGGTGACCAGACAAGCTCGTCATTCGCCTGTTGGTAAACCTACTCATAACAATTTTAATGCTACCCAGGACTAGCCCTGCGTGGAACCACACTGCGCTCCTCACCTCGAGATATTAGGCGTAAGACACTAAATAACCATTTTCTCTCTAAAATAACTTGTCGTATCACTAGTTACAAACCAGAAAACAGTAATGTCTAAAGTTTAAACACTACTGCAGCAGAACAACTGGTATTGCACTGGTACCTATTTAGTTAGACGCTTGCGATAAAAGGTGTACGACCAGTAAAACTCTAGCTACGTTATACTCAATCATGGGGTAGCGTTATGTGTTAGACCAAACTGAGGACCAGTGTAAGGTAATAAGGGATATTGCTGGATGAATTTACAGTCATCGAGATTATTTTTCCTTTATTTCACATTAAACTGCCGTTATTCATCACGGCAGGCAGGCAACTTTTTAACATCAAGTACTATCGCTGTCACAAGTCACTAGTGTACGTAGTAATAACACATCAGGCCATTCATGCACACGGGCCTCGCCCACGGTACACTCGCCAACTAATGCGATAATTGAAATTGTGCAATTGCGTGCGAAACGCCCGGCACCGAATTCATTACACTCTTGTTTTTTGCAATTTGTTTTTTTCTGTTTTTGCACTGTCGCTGCCAGCGAAATGATACGTTTTCTGATGGTTTAATTATTTCATGTATGCGTCATCGTAGTCGTTTTATTTAGCAAATGGATGTTTTTATCATAAAAGTTATTTTATTACTAGCATACTAGTAGCATAAATTTATTAGTGTAGCTACATTTACAACGAGGTATTAGTTTTCAGAGTCTACATCTCCTAATTGGAGAAAATAATCGAATGAATGGCGTCACATTGCGATGCTTGTGTCTCTTTTCTGGCAGAAATATTTTTACCGTAGCTACGAAATTACAGCAGCGGGCGTAGCCAAAAGGGAGGCAAATTTTAAATGTCTACGTTTCAGGACTACGTACTTGGGAGAGGCCAATGTCCAGAAAGAGACTGCAGTAGGCAGAGTGGAGAAAATATACGGAATTTTTATAAACGTGCGAGCTTCGTATTTAAACATTTCAGTTCGTCATCGATAGGAAACCTCGTTTTTCACATCCCTACCCAATCGGAAATACACTCACAACAACACTTTAAACCGTTCGTGTATCGATAACACGGCGAATAATTGACGTAACGGTAAAAGCAGGCAACAATCCAGAACCCTACGAATCAGCAGCAATTTGTTAAGTGGATTTTTGGCCGAGACACGCTCGCGGCTCGTTGCGCTTCTGTACACAATTTCATTATCTCTGCCCGCCTGCCCGCCCGACTCTACTATTAACTTATGCGATACTGTTGTAGGCTATGGACATTTTTCGATATTTTCTAAAGAATTTTTTTTGCTCTTGTTGGAATTTTTATAGTATCGGGAATTACAAAAGCACACGGTGATTAGCCAAAAAATATGCAATTATTTTATCAATGTATATAGAATATCATCATCAGCTATAGTTAGTACTTACTCTGCGAGTTTAAACGTTTTTTATTTGTTATTTTCTTTATGAATCTTTTGTGGTGAAGTCTTTGACGGTTTAATTTAGAGCAGAGTTATAGTGTAACAAAATTAGAAATTAACCTTACATCTTGTGCTTTATTTAAAAATAACAGAAACACTAGGATGTCTTCTGTATTTAGTTTACAGGAAATATTTTATACAATTGCTGAAATTTCCTATGCGTATGCAAATACATACTTCAACTACTTGATAATTTTAAAGGAATTGATTTTTACGACGATTCTCATAATCAACAAAAAGCAAACGAATTAAAAACAATCAACTACACTTCAAATCGTTGGAGGCCCCTCAATATTGTTTCTTTAAGCACTGCCGCTTACTGGGCAGGTACTTTAGAAGATGGACTTTCCGAATCAATTCATAGCCACGCAAACGGTCCCCTACGCAATCACTTAAGAATTTTATGAACCGTAATGATTAAGATGTTTTGTCGTACTTGAATTTAAAGCTGTATGAGGGGTTGAATCACCAAACTAGATTGTTGTGTTAAACATATTGTGACTGGAATAGCTATTAAAGGATTAAGCGGATGTTTTAAAAATTGTTTTGCTCATTGAAATGAGGGTGTAAATTAATTGTCTGGGAGCATGAGACTATAGGCCACTAATAAAAATTATGATATCAATTGCGCCATAGAATTTTGATGATTACAGTTCATGGCCCAATGAATTCTTGAATAATAGTACTCTTAACCTGGAGGGGATTAAGCTTGTTACCTATTTTAAGTGTTCCTAAACCAACATGGTGGAATATAAAAAATACGTTAAAATACATTGCTCGCCAATACAGAATTTTTTTAACTTACTCCTGTTAATAACGTTCACTCCGATATCTAGTTTCATTAGTAAAATTCACCTTAAAAAGTCAATAATAAATGCTTTTTAAAATGACAAACGTAGTTAAGGGGCAAAGAGTCCGGTCTCTTCGACATATGGCCGACATCTATATTACAATGGAATCTTCACACCCTATTTCGGGTGTGACAAAATCGATTCCCAATTCGATATGACCCTCTTGTGCTGCCAGTTTGATAGAGACATATTTTGGATAAAAATATACTCGAGAGCAGATAAAAATAGCTCGGAATACAGGCACATTAATGAAAATGGCTGATACAGAGATTTCATAATAAATAAAGGTAAATTAATTTTACCTTGATAGTACAAAATCATGCATATTACATCCTCCTTAAAATGACCATTTACAAATAGGGTGCTGTGACTATAAAATTAAATTCCAAATTTGCTATTAGCAAATATTAAAGAATATCGAAACCCAAACAAGATATCCTATCGGCTTGCTCGGCTGCAGTTTTCCGGTGATTTTCGGTCTTGTTAACGGTGGTGTGAGAGAATCACGGCTATTATATTATCTCATTAGACACGCCGCACCGCCGCACGCCCGCCGCTTTCTTCTCGCCAGATAAATTCCTTTTGCGTCTGATATCTCTATTACCTTTTTTGTTTTGGTACTTATCTAGATTTCGTAGAAGACTACCTTTATTGAGACCTTTTTATTTTTATTACCGGCCTATTATTGCTTTAGGCTTCTGTTAAGAGCTATGGTATATTTATCGGGTATAAAATAACAGTGTTAACAACGTTACCTATAAATTTATATTACAAATAGTTTCCAACTACAAGTTTATTGGTGCACGACTTCGGAACGACTCGGTTTACAGTTACACTGAGAAAGTTTCCATAACTTCATAAGCCCCTTTATTAATAGCTTTGCACTTTCTTCTGTTCGCATAGAAACGAGAATTTATTTAAATGTGCTGTTTATTAAGTGTTACTAGTTTATTCCATAGCTTTTATATTTTATGTAATCTTTGTGTTCTAGTAAGTAATTTATTAAATAACGTAGTTTATTTATTAAATACACACATTCAACCTGTAACTAGTATTCTTACTCATAAATCACCTCTAAATTACTTATGAATACGTACATCTTTTTCTTATTTCATTTCAAATTATGCTACTTATCCCGTTAAAGTGATACTTACACAAGTAAACACAATACAAATCACACAAATCTGTACAAAAAGCGGAGGCGGCAACAAAAGAATTCGGCACACTTACAGTGTAATGTAAACCAAAAAAGAAAACTGGTCCCAAAAGCATACCCTGGGGAATACTCGCGCGCTTCGCCCGGCCCGATACAGACACGACGACTGGTGATTAGGCTTCTTATCCACGAGATAGCGACAGAAACTGTGCAAGACTTAACAACTAGGACCGTTTTCTTATTCCCTCCGACCAAGAATTTTCTTACCCGTCGAGTTATCTAATGCTTCTGTTCAGCTTAAAATTCCTATGTAATATTAGCGGCTAACTTTCGAAACTTATGAATTTTATCCTGCGTATTAAATTTAAAATAATTACAATATTATCTTCTATATTACAGAAATAATATAAACAAAATATTCTGTATCAATAAAACACATTCTTAATTCAATAAATCATATTATTTCGGTAATGAGATGTCTTATTTCTGATTTATATCTGCGTACAGTTGCCCCCTGATTTTTCTACTCGATAAGTTCGGGTGGTGATCGTAAATTGAAATATGATAAAGTCGCAGTAATAAGCTCCGATAATCACATCGACCCTCTGACTGTAGGCGCTCGAATGACGATGAGAAAAGTCAAGTGAACCTAATTTGGCAGAAGTTTATATATTTTTTTCGTAAATTATTTTATGTTTCCCAAATATTTTTTATTCCATCGCTCATTTACTTTTAGCATTCCTATTATTTTCTTATAATATTTTCCTGGAAGCTCCTTTTATTCCGCAATGTTCGGGTCTTCTATCTCAATTCCGCCCTCATTCTCGATTCCAATACGTGATTCGTCGGTTCGCAAATTATTCGGTGAAAATTCACCATCTCGTTAGAATGTGCGATCCGGTCGGGCGCGGCGAGCCAACCGCTTGATAAATTGTCTGGAATAATAATGATGAATTGCAACTAGTCCGATCCCAATGTAGGATCTAATCTATGGAGCAATTTTACTACTATACACCGCTATTAAAACTACCATAAATATATTTCAAGATATCTTTAGCTGGCTTTATATGATTTCTAATTAAATTTTATTCTACGGTTTATTACGTCGAGTTCGACAAAATTACTTCAAATTAGCGACAAATCTATTACGAATAGGACGTCTCGAGCCCATTTAATTAGTGACGGGGTTTTATCATCCGCCCTCTTTCCTACCAGTCGTTGAGAATTTCAACTGTAATACTGCTATATCGGGAGGCTTAAATAATATTGAGCGTACCTAATAATGGACGTTCTTTTGTAATTTATATTTACTGAGAATGATATTTTTTCTCGTGGTTTGTGCTAGATATCTGCTTTTATTGCTATTCGTTCATTAGAGTTGGTCATAAAAGCGGTAATGTAAAAGCGTCATTAAATTTAAATACAAATTCACGCGTGACATCTCCTTTGAAGACAAACACACCCACTAGGTACTTGGTAGTAAAACAAACTAAAGTTAATTGTTGCTTTTATGATGACATCGCGTGAGTTGGGGTCAGATAGCAAACAAATTGTTACTTTTATTCTGTCGCTAGAGTAGTAAGTACGATACTGTACGGATGTGGCATTATTTTCAAATAGGTAGTTTATGTTAATGTTCACTCTTGTATCACTCTTATTAGTCTAATGCTAAAAAGAGATGTTTGTGATGAGATAGGTCAAATATATTGTCGTATATAATTCTAGAGTTATTTTTAAGTCAGTGCTAACGTCGGGTTGCAAATAACATTTTTGGATCACGAATTACTATTTCGATTAAGCCTCACCCATACGTCGGGAGAGGCCTGCGTCCAGCCGTGGCGGTCCACGGCTCATATAGGCTGATGATGATGATTTCGATTAGCCTAGCAGTAACTACATGTGCTATACAAGTCTGCTACAGCAAAATTTGTGTCAGATCTGGTAAATTTCATCATTTCGGCCGAATAAAGTCCACTGCTGGACACAGGTTTCCCGCAAAGATCACCACAATGACCGATATCGGTGTGTTGTGTGCTCATTGGGGGGTTTTACCATAATCGCCACGCTTGGCAGGCGGGTTGGCGATCGCATTTCAGTTGTTAATGTATACGAAGGATGCTGCTGCCCTTCCTCCGGCTAATCCCTTAGTCGACTTTTACGACTCCCACAGGATGAGATGGATTGGTGCTATTCGTAGCCGGCATTATTTACCATTTTTGTATTACTGAAAATAAAAATATATCTATAGTTAGATATTTAAGTCCTTGTCCACCGTTTAAATTTTAATCGCTTATCGCATTATAACCACAAAAAGCAAAACATCACTTAAATTCAATTTTTACGAGTGGGTCATTCATTTGTTTATCTAGATATGTATGTAATCATGCCCTTTTACTTGATTGATAGTATCTTCAATCTTCTTCAATTTTACGTTTAGCTAATTGCGGTTTTCGGTTCGACCCTGTTACACCGTAATCACTGTTTTATATCCATTAGCTTGATCATAGTGACTTTGTCATTAAGATTTTACAGATTTTGTGGGTAATAGTTTTAATTTAAAATGATGTTCAAATAACGCGCATAAGTGAATTAACCCACCTAATGATTTTTAAATGTAGCTATAATTATTTTAGAAACCACATTAGAAACATAGTACATAAACTTATCCAATCCATTCGCGCTAACCAAATGTAGCATTCCTATTGAACAAATTCGATCGAACACAAAATCAAATCGCTTCTCACCTATCAACAGAAATCTCATTCTGTATACCAATTTACAAATTCAAAACATGAGCAAACCCTTCTCCTCTTACGGATACCAAGCATATGCATAGGAGCAGTTAGTGCCCCCCTCAGGGGCTCCAAGACGTCAGCGCGTTTAAGCGCCAATTAATTATTAAGGAACACTGAGCTTCCTTTGGCTCTTTGACGGCGACTGTACAACAATGTGGCTGACTCTCGTGATTGCCTGCTTTGTAAATTGCATTAACGTGGTTTGCTAGTGTTTGTTTACTTGTATCATAATAATACGGCGAGTATTTATGATAGATTTATTGGTAGAATAATACTATGATGGGAAAAATGAGTATTGCCTGTGCAAGGTTTCTTTGCACAGAGCTAGTCTATTACTTTAAGATTATGGATAAAGTACACGTAAATGTGTAGTTTGATAAGGAAAATTAAAAGCCGGGGAAATTATAATACACTGTAGTTTATAAAAGTAATTATTTATACTTTTCTGCATAATAGTGGTACACAAGGCGAACTTAATGCCATATGGCACTCACTGCCAGTCAACCTTTAAAATTATTCTCGGCTCCTTTGTGGTTTTGAAGTTAGAGTACACTTACGCACGTCTTACGATACGACACAATAATTCTTTTTATAAGAATAGAAAGCATTTTAAAAATGTATTTCGCCAAACATGTCGCAGGGGTCGTCTTTGATGGAAGCGCCTTCTTCAATTGTCAGTTGTAAATTCAATTTTCACTTTATATTGCTAGTTTCACATGTCGTGGGGTGCACATCGATCATCGATACACATCTTTTGCGTACTAGATATTATACGAGAACACTATTTTTTAATTTTTAACCGTATTGACGTTTTGAAAATAATAATAATGCCTTCTACCAAACCTGCTAGCAAAAATATATTGAGACTATCCTAAAGAAATTGAAAATGCACATAGTTTTACGTCGACTTAGTATCATAAACATTACACTTCATAACGTTACACAACTTAAAGATTAATAAAACTATATTATTATTATCATCAATACGTCTCTCTATTGACGGTTTAATAACATCTGTAAAAAGGAACCATGTCTTTTGATAGGCTGACGCGGATTCATGGGTCCAAAACGCAGAGGCTCTTTAGAGAATTTTAATCTGAAATGTAATGGAACACTAACCGGTGAATCTTTGTGGCTACACTATAAAATGAAGTCATGGATTGTCCCCGGTGGTGTAGGTGTCTCTTTTTACCAACAGTAGTGTTGGCTATGCTGGCAGAAATGGATGAAAATTGGAGTGCTGTGGTCTCGTTCTGTGAGAGCGTAATGCTCCAGAAGGAGGTCGCAGAGCGGGATCGGGAGAGGGCCGATCCCGCTCGGAGGAGGAGGACACGGAGCCGGGGTAATAACCGCCGCGGCGTCCGTGTCCAATACGCCTGAGCCCCCTGGTGTTTGTATATGGCAGGGGGCCTTGGGGGTCACGAGCGCGGTTAGTGGGAAATCTACGTGCTCATACCGAGCGATCCCCGGGAAGACAGCGGCGTGCATGTGGTCACGTATCGCTGTGTACGCAGCACAGCGCATAGTGAGGCTTCGAGGGAATCTTTTACAATCCCCTCGAGAGATATCTAGGGGGGGAGGCCTCTTTACAGTCGCCTTCCCTCCGCTAGAGGGGATGACCGCTTTATAGTCATCCCCTCCAAGATGTGCCTAAAGGCGTGGCACTAACGGGTGGCTCTAGATGGAGATTATTCGAGTTCCTAGCATAGCATATAGCTCTTGCAGCCCCCTATGATCGGCCAACTAAGGCAAGCCAAAATTGAAAGTCCTCAAGCCGACCAATAAAGCCAGGCAAGCCAGAGACGACGCCCTGACCGAGTCTCTGAGGCATTCGGGCAGTAGCGTAACTCAAATACAGCTCTCTATAAGGTGACCTGCGTTTGGTAATAGTTCTCCTTATGATATACTTTTATTAGGATCAAAAAGGTGAGGAAGCTGCTTTAATCTGCCCTCCGGATTGCGGAATGCCCCATGGGGTTTATTATATTACAATAATATATAACCCTATCATCATCATTTTAGCAAAAAAACGTCCTCTGCTGGACAGAAGCTTCCTCCAAAGATTGCCACAAAGGCCGTCATGGTTTATGCTGTGTGTTCATTAGGGTATATGCCATAATCACCACGCTTGGCAGACGGATTGGCAATCGCAGTTGAGTTATAAATGTACTTGAAGGACGCTGCTTGCCATCCTCCGGCTAATCCCAAAGTCGCGTTTTACTACACCTACGAGATAAGATTGGGTGGTGGTATTCTTAGCCGGATCCACACGGCAATAATAACGCTATCAACATATTATTTTTATAATAATAATTGAAATATTCAGTGATGTAGTAATTGTTCGAGCGCTTTCAGGTATCCGCCATAATACGTAGTAACCTATTTTAATAACACTACTTAATGTGACTTTTTTTAGGCGCAATATCTATTCTGATAGATACTGATAGATATTATTGCACGTAGCATTGTTTGTACAACACAAGAAAATAAGGTCTAATCTTATGATAAAAACCAAATTTTATGCTTATTTCGATATCTCTCTTATAGAGAGAACCCTAAACATTTTCTCTCGGCTCAAATGTGCGTATAAGGAAGAAATTCAGTTATACGCCAACTGGGGTAGATTAAATTGCATTGAGCTACCCATTAACGCCTTGTCAGATCGGGTTACGATTTATATTTTTGATAAATCGGATATATTGCAGTTGGTATTGCCGCCTACAACGACGTGCAAGCTTCATGAAAATGATATACTCAAGCTTCGTGTGGTGCCGGCTCAGAATACCACCACCCCATCTCCTCCCGTGGGTGTCGTAGAAGTCGACTAAGGGATTAGCCGGAGGATGGGCAGCAGCGTCCTTCGAGTACATTGAAAACTCAACTGCGATCGCCAACCCGTCTGCCAAGCGTGGCGATTATGGCAAAACCCCCCAATGAGCCCACAACACACCCATATCGGTCATTGTGGTGATCTTTGGGGGAGGCCTATGTCCATCAGTGGACTTCATTCGGCCGAAATGGTGAAGCTTCATTATGAGATATGAGAAAAGAAAATCATTTTAGAACGTCATCTTTAACCAAAAATATTGTACATTCAAATCATAAATGTCTACTTCTGGAAATGGCTGTCCCAACAACCTCTATAGTCATCTTATGCGTGCATAAGGAATTTGACTTTTCAACATGTCGGGTTTTCAACACCGATTCTTGAATGGGGCACATAACATTTTCCGATCTTTTTTCAATAGGTATGTATTTTTTTATTCAATGTAATTGAATATCAATTTAGTAAGAAAATATTCATTCAGACATTCTTACAAATACAATAATGAAGACTGGCAGGGAAAGGAAGGGAAAAGAAAAGGGAAGGAAAAGAAGATAGGAAAGATGAAAATGTAGAAAAGACTAGAAAGAAAATTTACATTAAATAAGTCTTCAAATCTACTTATATCTATACACGCTCTTCTACCCTGTCTCGCTCACTTACCTTGGCAACAATATGCGCAGTCCAGTCAACGAGATGCGTTGTTTCCATTTCTTTCAAATTGGATTACCACCTATTTTTAGTTATCCGTTATCTTACATATATAATTTCACTAAACTAAACGGTTGGATCGATTTTGATGAAATTTTTGTGTATGTTTGAGTGAGTTCGTGGATGGTTTAGACTCGCAAATGGATCCGGTAGGTGGCACTGCCCTCGGGTTTGCATGTACCTGCCTGTGGGAAGCTGGGGTGCGCAGCTATAATTATTACTACATATATAAACTGTCGATGAATTACTTACTTTTAAATTCATTAGTTTTATGTTTACAATTTTCCTAAGCTGCATCTTTCACATTCTTTTCCTCAGTGTCAAGGTAAGAATGAAGAAATTGCATAGAAATATTACAAAGTCCAATTAATTATTTAAAAAAAATATCGTTACTTTACAAACGCAGTGGTCGAATTTCCACCACCGGCGATACTAGTACCCATATACATAATACCCGTATACATTAAAATGTTAACTCTAACGTATACATTTGTAAAGTATCTAAAAACATTTTCGTTCGAATAAACCGCTTGAAAGATATAAACATTTACTTACCCAAAGTTCTTCTACATTTGTTTTCGTTTGTCTTATAAGTATTCCCGTTGTCACGGAGAGTTAATGAAAGAATTAGCTTTCATTACAACTGATACGATTCCTTAAAGGGATTCTCGAATGAAGATGAAGTGCCTTCGTAACCTTTCTGATGGCTAAGGATCAATGTGGGAGAGGTCGCCCGCTTATCTGTGATTAGTTTTTTTCATGACATATAAAATGCTGTTAGTATGACACCTACACTGGTTTTATCCGCTTAATGTTATAAATTTAACTGCTTATATACAATAAAAAAACCTTTTTCATTCATTAAAAGTTTATAATTCAATCTTATTACGGATATGAAACGTTAAACACAAAGTAAAATGGATGGTTCGCCCGGCATAAATGAAGAGTCGTCGGGACTTCCAACTCTAATGCATTAATTAAGCTGGACCGATCCCCGAAAATCGTCTAGAAACTCTCTCTGTTTAAATTAGTGCAGAATTCATTTTCTTTTTTAATTCGTCTTCCAAATTCAAATAAGATTTCTTTTTTTATTACGCCGCGCCGCATAAAAGGGTAGACCAGGATTCGTCGCTCCGTCGTTCACTTCGAAACGCTAATTCCTCCTCGTTCCGAGATACTGATTGGACGATATATTTAACAATGCTACCGACACGCTTCTCTGCGAAAAAATACATCTTACGTACTACCTTTTTTTCTCGCGCTTGGATTCCTTTATTTTCTTATTTTCTATTTGGCATCGCGGCCAAAGGCTGGAAGGGGCCGATGGTTGTACAAGCGTTAATGATACTAATAGCAATTAGTGGAAGGTTGTATTTGGCTTGTACGGTTTGGGTGTTTAGTTATTCCCTGTTCTGGCTGTATAAGCATATTACGGGGCACCCAGCCCATGGAGGGTCTTAACGGGAGGTCGTTTGCTGTGCTGCCAGCCTCATAAGATTAATGACATTACGCCAAGACAGTTTGTAAGAGACAAACGTGACAAAAAACTGAGTTGTAATTAAGTAGATCGAATGAATAGATTTAATAGCAGATAATGGTTTCTTTTTCGCGTTTAAAATGTTATTTATTCATTGACGTTGTGTAATTTTTACTATAAAGGTACTTTACATTGCAAGAGTAATCAACTAATCACATTCATACATTATGTTTTCATTAAAGATGGAGTCGGTTCCATTTGGTAAAATTTTCAGGTTAAACTTTATTAATGTCCTCAGTAAGATAAGCTATGTAGTAAAACTGCAGACGGCTTATCGCTGTGCAACGTACAAGGCTTTACAAGATCGTGATCCCAACTTCAAACTCTGAGTCCGCACTGGACATCATAAAATATTTAACACTCATATCTCGCGGAGCGGTCCAAATATTATCGACTTGCCTATAAAATGAAAAGTCCCGCAAAAAAGATAGAGCTATACTTTACACTTATGTAAGAAAGAGATGTGAACACCGTTATTGTGCGATCTTTGGAAATTCGTCGGAAACGTTTGGTTTCTTTTCCATCGTTTTTATCGTGGTCGTTATATTTTGATAGAGCAGTTTGGTAGGATCGGCGATATAACGTTTATGTTTTGGTTTTCGGTAGATACCTTTGGCGTTGTTTTGTTACTGTTTATTGTTTAGATAGTTGCCTACACAGCGTTTGTAAGTAAGTTCAAAATATGTAGATTGCTAAATATGTAGGTTTTCAATATTTATTTTCTAAGGTAATGTTACTATCATCACAAACCATGTTTCTGGTCAATATATATCCACGGATCAAGGCCAAAATACTGCTCTTCAAAGACATACCTCGTAGATTTCCAAACAGTGTCGTCATTTTGGGGGAAATTTGCTAGTACTCGCCGCGCTTGGCAGGCGGTTTAGTGAGCGGAGTATGGCTACTGTTACAGACAGACAGAAGGGATGCTAGAGGATGGCCCTCTGGTTTAGAATATATTCGGATTAAGGATATATCTATTTTTTGTGTGAAATGTGATCGTAACACAACAGAGAATGAAATTCAAAATCTTAAATCTAAAGATTTTGGATTAGATTGATTATTATTTTCGGCCGATATTCGCCTTATACTACAGCCACGGGCGGAGATGGAGTGATCCTATATTCTTAATCTGGACACCATACGGAAGTTTTTGTTAGATATCATGAATTCTGCTTCGTTTGCTGTTACATACGTAACGTTACTACTATTAATAGTGTGAAAGGTTGTATCTTTGAGGCTTCCATCATGTTCAAATTGACAGATTCTAATGAAATTTGACATACAGTTAGATTATCTCATGAGATTGGACATAGGATATAAAGTTATCTTAAGAAAGAAGCCGATGAAGGCGCCGTTAACTGCAAGTAATAACATAAATTGCTATATTTTATTCTAATATCCAATATTTTATTTCTTTTATTGTGAGGATCACATTTTATCAGGTTACTAGTAGGGGGACGTAAATATGCTTACCTTAAAAGTTTTGGGTGATAAATACTCTGTAGGACTCGTGAATGTAAAGCATTTGGTACACTCGCTCTCAAAACACTTTGACTCAATTTTGAACATACAGGTCAGGCGGTCATATCCTGGCCATATCTTAACTGAACGGAAAACGATCGGTGAAATAAAGTTATGCTCAGCACGGTCAGTCTATCCATTCATCAGGCGTTTATGCCATACCTACTATTGGAATCAGTCATAATAGCTCACAACCTAGGACCCGTAATTAAATATTTTTGCACCCGTGTTGCCTGGCAACTAGGCTTATCCTTTTTTTTTTTTTTTTTTTTTTTTTTATTGGTGCCCAGTGGAAATTCATCATGAACTTCCTTCGCCCCGGGGAAGGACGAAGGGGTATGCCGGACTCCTACCGGCTAAAACCACTGGAGCGGTCATCTTCGGCACCGAAGGGAGGCTCCAGGTCCTCGTATGATCACACTAGAGCCACCCACTGGTGCCACGCCTATTGGCACATCTCGGAGAGGGTGACTGTAAGGCGGTCACCCCCCCAGGGGGATTGTAAAGGATCCCCCAGTGCGTCCCACGGCAGCGCGTGACCACATGCGTGCTACCGTCTTCTCTTGGGTCGCTTGGTGTGGGCACGCAGATTCCCCAATCTACGCACCCGCGAACCCAGAGGTCCCCCACCTTATAGCAACGGCAGGGGTTTTCAGGCGTATCGGAATTAGGCGCCAGGGCGGTTGTTACCCCGGCGCCGTCTCCTTCTTCTTCGAGCGGGATCGGCCCTCTCCCGATCCCGCTCTGCGGTCTCCTTCTGGAGCATGACGCTCTCACAGAAGGAGACCACTGCATTCCAATTTTCGTGCTCTGCCAACATAGCCGACACTACTGCTGGCAGAGAGAGATCTTGCCCGATCCGATCGACCAGGATCCGCCGCTCGGCGGCCCACGCAGGGCACGCCTCGAGCGTGTGCTGTGCGGTGTCCTGGTCGCTATCACAATGGTGGCATTGTGCCGTGGCCTCGCGTCCTATCCTGTGCAGGTACGCGCCGAAACAACCGTGCCCGGTGAGCACCTGCGTCAGGCGGTAGGTGACGCGCTCGCTCCTTTTGAGCCAGGCTCCAAAGAGCGGCAGGACGGCCTCGACGACGCGCTTGGTTGCAAACTGCATCCGCAGGCGATGACGCCACTTTACAAGTGCGCGCCGCCGAGCTAGCCGCCGCAGCTTGTCCAACGCCCCTGGAGGCGCGCCTTCGCCGCTCTGGCGGAGGGAGCGTGTCTGATCGTAGACCCACGCATCCATCTCCGCCAGGATGTCAAAAGGCGAAAAACGCGCCAGGAGAGTTGCCGCCTCGTAGGACACCGTTCGGTATCCTCGTGCGATCCGGATAGCCACTCTGCGCTGCAGACCGTGAATTTTGGTTCTGCAGCGCTGGGCGCCTGATAGTCGAGCTGACCATACAGGCGCCCCGTATAGGACCACGGACCGCACGACTCCTCCATAGAGACGGCGAACTTCCTCACATGGTCCTCCGAGATTGGGCAGCAGCCGGTGTAGAGCACCCACTACCCTCTCGACTCGGGGGACGAGGCGCTGGAAGTGCTCTTCGAAGCCCCAACGACTATCCAGGGTGAGCCCCAGGTATTTCATGTACCGGCCCACCCCGATTTGCGCGTCACCAACGCGTATCCACGAACTGGGTGGTTCTCTGCTTCTCGGCAGTTTGTGGAACCATAGCGCCTCGGTTTTCTGAGGCGCTATCTGCAGACCCAGGGCGTGGATTTTGGCCACGACAATTGCCACCGCTTGCTCCGCAAGCCGGATGGTTCCCTCGAAGGACTCCCCGCTGGCCAACACCAGAGTGTCATCAGCGTAACAGACTAAGCTGACGCCAGCAGGGAGAACGACACGCAGGACCGCATCGTAGGCGAGGTTCCATAAGAGAGGGCCGAGAACTGACCCCTGCGGAACCCCGCACGTAATCTCCCTCCGCTTTACGCTACCGTCCCTGCCCACGTAGCGAATGTGCCTATCGCGCAGATAGGCCCCTATGATGCCCTGCAGGTAGGGCGGACACCGATGATGGACTAGTGCCGCCCTAATAGCGCCCCACGGGATGGAGTTGAAGGCGTTGACGATGTCTAGACTGACCGCCAACGCCACCCCACCCCGCCGGGACACTGCCTGTTCCGCCAGCGAGCGGACGCGAAGAATCGCGTCAATGGTGGACCGCCGCTGCCGGAAGCCATACTGACTTTCGGCCAGGTCGGGGCCAACTCGCGACAGGTGCTCAACGAGTCTTCGGGTAATTATTCTTTCGAATAGCTTCGAAGCCTCGTCGAGCAGGCAAATGGGACGGTATGCAGAGGGAGACTCTGCAGCCCTTCCTTCCTTCTTCAAGAGAACCAATCCGGCTTCCTTCCAGCCGGACGGGAACACGCCACTACGGAGGCAACTGGTGAACAGCCGCCTCAAGCGGTCCCCAAGAGACTGTAGCGCATACACCCACGCACGGCCCGGAATGCCGTCCGGACCCGGTGCGGTGTTGCGACTCTTCAGGCGGCCAATGGCTCGGCCCAGCTCCCCATCCGAAACCCCCAATTCCTCGACCCAGTCCGAGGCATTTGGGGGTGGAGAGGGACCAGGATGGTTCCGAACCGCCGGAAAGAGCGTTGAAAGTACTCTCTCCAGCAAATCCGGGACCATGGTTTCGGTCACCGGGGGGACATATGGGCGCAACTTGCCCACTACCATACGGTAGGGTCTCCCCCACGGATCCCTGTCTAGTCCCTCTAGGAGCTCGCTCCAGGACCGAGCCTTCGCCTCACTGATGGCGGTCTGAAACGCCAGTGTGGCCGCCCGGTAGGCCCTATAGGCCTCTTCAGTCTCTCCGGCTGTAGCGCTGTGCCGGCGTCGGCTTCGTTGGTACCGGCGGCGGGATGCCAGGCAGACCGCGCGCAGCTGCGCGGTCTCATCCGACCACCAGTACACTGCCGTACGCCGGGAGCGCCTGGCCCGGGGCATGGATGCGTCGCATATTGACGTCATCGTCCTCCGGAACCACGACGCTTCCTCCTCCGGATCGGGCAAGATCCCTTGATCGACCTCTGGCCAGGCCGCGACGTTTGCAGCTGCGACGAGCAACTCTCGATCCAGCTGTGTGAGGGCCCAACGCCGCGACCGCGGGCTGGGACTAGAACGGCTCGGGCAAGGCGTGCGGAGGGCCACATCGAACATTATGTGGCGGTGGTCCGAAAGTGTGACCACTTCCTCCGCTACTCGCCAACCCGACACCATGCGGGCCACAGAAGGAGCCGCCCATGTCAGGTCCACGACCGACTCCCCCTGCCACCGAACGCAGGTGCTAACGGACCCCCGATTCAGCAATCGGAGGTCAAGTGACGCCGCCCAGTCTTCCATTATCCTCCCCCTCGGCCCGTCCCGACGGTTGCCCCAAGCTCTAGAGTGAGCGTTGAAGTCCCCCAGGACGAGCACTGGACGGGGCGAGCACTTACAGCGAATGCTGCGTGCCACCCCGTCCAGGTATCCCTCGAAGTCGGCGAGAGACACGTTGGGGGAGATATAGCAGCCCACTACTGCCAGAGGTCCCCACTCTACTACGACAAAGCCCTGCCCCCTGTCCAACAGGGAGCAGGGCGGCTCACCTTCGGCTCCAGACCAATAGATGGCGACGGAGTCCCCGGCGCCCCCGAACCAGCGAGGGTGTTCCTGGACGCCGTAGGGCTCCGCCACAACCGCCAAGGCAACCGACCACTCCGCAACAGTTTGCAGCAACAGATTCTGCGCGTTGCGGCAGTGGTTTAGGTTGCCCTGGAGGACCCTTAATTGGCCTCCATCGCCTCCGGTGAGCCGGAGCGTGCGACCGGTGCTGCCGGCGCAGACACCGTCAGCCCCTCGGCCGAGGCAGGGGGGGCTGGTTTTCCCCTCCTGCTCTTCTGGGCTGCACAAGATTTGCAGCCCAATCTGTGCTCGGCCGGGAGGCCAAAGTCCGCACACAAAGGGCAGTTTTTTGTCTGCGCCTGGCATTCCCGAATTTTGTGGCCCTGGCCGCCACATCCAAAGCACCGGTCGCTCCGGTCAACCCCCCCGTGTTTGGTGCACCGGAGGCGCACATGCCCGAGTTCGAGGCATCGGAAGCACTGTAATGGCCGTGCTGCCAACACCTCGACCCTAGCCGACGTCCAACCGACGCAAATGCGGCAAGTAGACGCCAGCTTCTTGGCCGCCTCCAGTGGGATCCGGACCCAGACCGTGCCCAAAGACATCGGTGAGCGACGAATTTCGCCCACCCTAACATCCTCGGGCAAACACGCCGTCGCAACCACTATGGCATCTGCGATCTCCGCTTTAGTGACGGCGTCATCCAGGTCCAGTACCCTCAGCTCCGCCATTTTAATCGGACGTGCAATATGCACGTCAAATATGGGGGTGAGCACCTCCCGCATTTTGCGTGCCAGGCTATCTGCCTTGGCACCGCCATCCTCGCCAGCGACGGAAAGCACCATTCCGCCGCTGACTGACCTCTTGATGGTCACGGTGTCCGGACCGATGCCGTGGTCGGCGAGCTTAATACTTCGCCGAGCCGCGGACATGACTTCACCCAACCTTGTGTCGGGTGAGCCCTCGGGCACCGTGACTGTTATGGCGGCCGATGCGGGAACCTTGGGGAGGTTGACCTTCCCCTTCTTTCCTTTCTTTCCGCCCCGTTTGCCGCGTCGCTTTCCCTCACTCTGGGAGGAGGACCGCGCAGGTTGCTCAGCTGCAGGTTGTTGGGCCTGAGGCCGGGGCTGCCTCTTCTTTCTACCCGCAATGGACCACCCCTCAATGGTCTCCATTGCGGACTGTGAGGACTCGGGCTCGGCGGCTGTTGGCTGGACTGGCGCGGATGGACTGGTCGCCGCAGCTCCGGCAGCTGTCACTGCACTGTGACTCCCGCTCTTTCTTTTTTGTTGCGGTTGAGCCGCCGGAGCGCGCGTTTGTGCCTTGGCGGAGTCTGCAGCCGTCACCGCACCCGTTACCGCGCCCGTCATCCCCTTAGCAGCGGCCGCATACGTGGCCGTCTGCGGCGCCGACCGCAGCCTTCTTGCGTCCGCCGCCAGTGGCGGGCGCAGGAGCTTCTCCGGCGGCAGCCGCTCCATCAGGGCCGCTAGTTTGGCGTCCATCATCCCCCTGACTTCGAGGACAATGGAACGCCGAAACTCGTCCTCTGCATTAGGCGGCAAGAACGCCGGAGCGACTTGACACCTGGCATCCGCAGTCGTGTTACCCTGACGACGAAGGAGTCCCACCTCCGTCGTCAATTTCTCTATTTGCGCCGTGAGGCTGGCGAGCTGGGAGCGCAACTCCGCGTTCTCCCTTTCCAGCCTCTCGACGTTTGTCTCCTTACGGGGCAACCTCTTAGCTTCTGGGGACGACCCAACAGATGCCTTTGGAAGGGTCCGCTTGCGGCCCTTATCTCCCAACACCATGTTGAGTGAGGCATGCGAACTCCGAGGGTCCAAGGATTCCTCGGAGTCGCTCACCCCACACGATGGCAGCGGTGTGCCCGGACGCGACAGCGACGAGACCGCACGCTGCGCACGCGAATTGGCACGCAAGTCACGCGCACTACGCGTCCTTGCACCCGATCCGGACATGGAGCCGACGTCTGACCCCACATCCAACTGGACGCTGTCAGATTCCGACAGCGAACCCAGATTCTCTCCCACCTTCTCTTTCTCCACCTTCTTTTTGTTTGTTGGTTTTAACGATTTCATTGTTAGTCCCACGAGTATGGGGGAAATAAATGGTCGACCCGGGCAGTGCCCCCTGTACCCGGGCAAGCGTATCCCATTATCAGGTGCCGCCGGTCCTGGGGATGGCGTGCTCGCGACTGAACTTCCCATCAGCCATGCACCCCTCGCCGCACGCTAGCTTGGGTTCGGGGAATTTTTTATAGAGGCCTTCTTCCTCGCGATCCGGGCGGTTAAGCCAAGATCCTCGGTCCCGGTCGAAGGCGCGAGACGTGACCACGACACTCCAACCGAGGTTACGATATCGACGGTGGCAGGGAAGGGGAGTCCTCCCACTACCTGCTCGGGGCAGGGTGAGTGCACACCGAGCCCGCCGCTAGCCCGCCCATGCTTCTCCGAAAACGGAGGAGCACGCTACGGCCTACCTACAGCCCAAAAACTGGGCCCGACCCTGTCAGAATATTAGCCACCGGGCAATAAGGTCCTCCAAAAAGTAGAGTAGTTATTGCCCGGTGCCCAGGGTGCACCGGCCCGACAACTGCTCTTCCCCCCGGACGTATCAAGAGGGACCAGCAGCCACCGAGCGCACGTGGAGGTTTCCTGACCTAGCACCCCAACTAGG
Organism: Diloba caeruleocephala; assembly: GCA_947459985.1. Taxonomy (NCBI): domain Eukaryota; kingdom Metazoa; phylum Arthropoda; class Insecta; order Lepidoptera; family Noctuidae; genus Diloba; species Diloba caeruleocephala. The sequence continues at coordinate 19,015,007 of OX381615.1, forward strand.
CTTATCCTAGCTGTACACTCCCGATTGTTGTGCCTATGGCCTATAGTATTTTCTCTGTCTCCTGCTTGCTACGGAGGGAAGTGGAACGTATATTCTTTCCTGCTCCTCCATTTTCTTTTCTGATTAATTTCGTTGCGGGTTCCCAGACAGTTCTTCATTTCTCGGGCACACCGACCTTCATTGGTCGGTGTCCTTTTCTCCATTGTCGTTCCTGGCTTACAGGAGTTGCAGTGGTTGGGAAGGTGTGGAGGGCTTGTCCCAATAAAAAAAAATACCCATACGATATCCGGACCGCATAGAGGTATTTGAACTGAGCATCTCCGTGTTTCAGAAGGCACGTAAAATCGTTGGTCCTGGTTGTGGTCATTAGACAGCAGTCGTTAAGTCGGAGGTCGGAGGACTTTGGGTGGCTTGAACAACTCTAACACAAGGTCGACCACTAACCCAACTAAAGAAAGAATGACTAAAAATTTTATAAAAATGGATCCTGTTTTTAGGATATATGATTTACATAATCTTTATGTTAGTATAATACATTTTTGCCGTAGTCTACAAATTCACTGGAATCGTGGACACATGCGGTCTTAAATGTTTAAGCAAATATCTAGAGTATTTATTTACTTATAACTGCTGGCTGCTGCTGGGAACCGCGGTTTCACCCGCCGTTTCATTTAAAAGAAATTGGATTATTTATAAATAATTTAGAGTACTTCGGCATAGACACTTGATATAGAGTATATATATTAGATTTCATGGGTTATAATTTTTTGCGCGGATCTCTAATAATTTTTCTAAAATAAAAGTAGTCTATTATAATTATAGTTATTCATTGTAATATTAGCTATCTGCCAGTGAAAGTCCCGCCCTTTCGGAGACTAGCGAGAACAAACAAACAGACAGACAGACGGACAAACAAAAAACTTAATATAGTATTTTGTTGTAGGTACCGCAGCTTCATATGTATTTAGTAAAAAGCTGTTATTTTGACATTACAAACAGACAATTCTATTTTATTTATTTGTATAGATTTAAGTATCGTAGGGATAGGTACTAATAGGTCTCCTGCATGGACTTTGATAAACTGTGTTTTATATTAAAAATTACAGTAGTAAAAATTTGTAATTCAAGAAGCGGTTTCATATAATAATATTATACGAATGTGATTACTATATACCAGCATCGATACTGATTTTATTATTTTCCTTTATTTTTTATTTGATTAAAGACTTAAGACGTTTAGGGTTTAGCATTAAGATAAGATAAGATAAAAATATTTTTATTCATGTAAAACCATTTATAGGCACTCATGAATAGTCAAGACTTTAGTTGCCTCGTTCCAAGGTGTAGATTTCCTATGGAGAAGAACGGGCAAGAAACTCCATGGTTACTCTTTTTAAATCATATTGGTACAATGTTCTCGAAATTATGGTAATGACAATGCATACTGTGGATGGTATGGTATGGTAATGACAATGCAGGAAGAAAGAGTCTAAACTTCTTAAAAAGTCTACACTAAACAAGCTTGATTTTAATATTCACCAGAATTTTTGATTCAATTGTCATGACAGTATTAAGATGACCAATCCCAACAGACGGCACTCGTTCACGAGCATGACGCATGCATCAGCGTCGCTCAGCTCAACCATATTGTAGGGAAACTTAGCGACCCGACACACAACGCCACTATAAGCAGGACACTTGAGTGAGCATGACATACCTAAACTGCCAGACAAATATCACGTCAATAAAACAAAATAATTGAATAGCCCACATGGTACTCGCACTATTACAGTATCAAATCTAAATGCATAACATGAACATAAAAATAACATTAGAAATAAATAACATAATGTCATATAGAATAATGAAATGTCATTATATGAATTAATATAATCCATTTTAAGAAATGATGCAATTTAAATGTCTAGTTAATTAAAAAGTACTGGTTTTAGATACATAGATACCAGGAATGTCAATATAAGCCTATGCATATCAGAGCAGCTCAATCCCAAGCATTTTTGTCGTCCATATAGTCTGTTACGTTATAGAAAGCTTTTCTACACAGCTTCTGTTTTATAGTGGACTTGAATTTATTAACGCTTAGTTTTTATAAAAAGACCTTTTTTTTTCTATCTATGTAGTTCTAGAAGAGCTGACCAATTAAAGGTCTCCATCACCAGTACTGTCAGTGAATCAAAATCATTTGAAAGCCGTTATTTGATAGTACTCTGTTCACATTCATTCATATCAGCCCGTGAACGTTTTCACTGTTGAATATGAACTCCCAATGATCGCAATCATACCGATCCAGCTGTCTCTAGTTTGGTCCCCCAGCAACACCCTAAGCCGAGGCTCGAGTATCATGGCGGGTGCCCTTAACTGCAGTTGCTTAGTTTGTAAGTATATTTATGCCTAGCTGAAGGCCTTATCAAAATCGCAAGAATGTCCGGTGAAGCAGCAAAATTTCCCTGAGATGTCAGCGAGAAGCTCAATAAAAACAAAGCTTGGCCCATGGATTGGTGATCGCATACGGGATAATGCTGCTGCCCATCCTTTTAATGCAAACACAAATATTGTACTGTGTGCATAAAACAAACTAAAATATGGCATAATAAAAAGCAATGAAATCGCAATTTAGTAGTTAACCGTCTTGTTCGCGAGTGTACGGTCGGCACAATAACTCAGCGGGTCCCTCTTGCGGATATGATACAGTGCGCGCTGCAGCTACGTATATTTTTCATTCGACGGTCTAACTGCCAAACATCTATCCATACCTCAATATTAAATACTAGTTCAGGTAACTATTCAGTTATATTATATAGGAATGTTACATTTACGCCCAATTTGACTTAGACTTGAGCTTATACCTGCATACATCATAATCATCATTATTATATGAGCCAAAGGACTCATCATTTCGGCCGAATGAAGTCCACTGCTGGACACAGGCCTCCCCCAAAGATCACCACAACCACCGATATGGATGTGTTGTGGGCTCATTGGGGGGTTTTGCCATAATCGCCACGCTTGGCAGGCGGGTTGGCGATCGCAGTTGAGTTGTTAATGTACTCGAAGGACACTGCTGCCCATCCTCCGGCTAATCCCTTAGTCGACTTTTACGACACCCATGGGAGGAGATGGGGTGGTGGCATTCTGAGCCGGCACCACACGGCACACCAAAGGACTCCCTCATAGATTTTCACAAGTGTGTCGTCATTTTGGGGGGAATTTACCAGTAGTCACCACGCTTGGCAGGCGGGTTGGTGAGCAGCGGAATATGGCTACTGCTCCACAGAAGGGACGCTGCTGCCTATCCCATTCATTCCCAGCTCATCTCATTTGGTATAGTGACGGGTCTAAAATGAAGTCAGTAACAGGAGCAGAAGCAGAGCTATGCATCGGTTTTTCAGCCGGAGACATATACAATAATTTTCGGCAGTAGAGAAATGCCATGCCAATGTAGGGGTAAGGGGTAGAGGGGGGTAGAGGGTAAATAAAATGCAGACCAACTAGTGAGGGCAGGCTTGAATGTGCAGCTCAATGGCCCAGAGGCATTTGTACGAATTCCTCAACATCAACCTCAACATGGTATCAACAGGCATTAGATGCGTTTGCCGTAAAAAAAGAAACATTCAGACAATGGAGAGCAGCGAGAGGCCTAAACTACTGCAAGACTTTCTGCAGTACAAGGGTAGACGGTTTTAAAAGACTTGTGAGCCTAACTAAAACCCAGCTAAAGCACTACGTAGGCGTAATGATGGGCCACTTCGGCACCAGTTCACAGGATGAAGTTTAGTACGACGGATACATGCAGATTCTGTATGTCAAAGAAAATCATCTAGGAATTGCTTATCTGTCATCTGATGACCATGCGTGGCTCCAGGCAGGTATATCTGCGTAGTATCTATAGGCACTCCTTCATTCACCAGTGGTGAACTAGTTTAGGTTTTTGGGTAGCGCAATGGATCCAATAATAGGGTTGAAGTATTTTGGCTGTTGCTGAGCCTTTGAGAGCCACATTAGAATAGAACAGAATCCCTTTACTTTAGAGGCCTTTTCAACATCTACGAGATGCGATGAAGTGGTACTATATTCTTAATCCGGACACCACACGGGAATTTAATTGGACACCACGCGGGAACCTGCAGAATTCAGATTTTAACAAAATATTTTTGAAAATAGAAATATGTAAATAGTCGATGTCCCAAAATAAAATATAGATAAGATTTTATAACAGGAACTGCCTCTTGACCCCTTAATAAATTCCGATTGCCAACTATTATTTTCATGAATCCTTTTCATTTGACGCAGTGGATAATCAAAGTGGATCTATGCTCAAGGTGTCACAGGTTAGGTCACGTGTGATTTTCTTGTGAAATTTATATCTGTAAACTGTACCTATTATACAGAATACGAAATCCTGGCATTGGGCATCGTTTTATCAAAAAAAGATAGAAGATAGTTAAAATTAATACATCGTGTAGTAGCTTGGATCATGTGGATCTCTGCAATAATACATCACCCTATTCCATCCCTTAGTTGTCAAAGGCGACTGAGGCAGCAGCATCCTCCTATGTGCCAAGAACAACTGTACTGCAACCACCAATCCGTCTGGCAAGCGTGGTGATTTTGGCAACGCCCCCTGTGATCGTTCATTGTAGTGATCGTTTACGCGCTTATGTTTTATAGTGTGTCATTTCCGTGTGGTGTTCGGATTAATAATATAGCACCAATCCATCTCCTCTACTGGGACTCTAAACTAGAGGGATGGGTAGCAGCATACCGTCTGTGGAACAGTACCTATTTTGCGCTCACCAACCCACTTGCTAAGCGTGGTAGATACTGGCAAAGTGCCCCCAAAATGACGACACACGGCATGTAACCGGTCGTCTTATGGGGGAGGCTTTTGTTCAGCAGTGGACGTTCTTTGGATGATGTGGTGTTATGGTTAGAAAACGAGTCAAACCTTACTGCAGTTAATAAAGGCACTTAATATTGCGGTTACAATTACGCCCAGCATGATCCGCATAGCGCATGAAAATACGCGCCCGCGAATTTCCCAATAATAAATTATACTCCTTGTCCGCTTACCTCGGGTTAACCGGCTTTTATAAACTACCCGGGTAATTTATAACTATTACCCGGCCGAAAACGATCACGTGATATCACTTTATAGCATATTCACTGGGTAAATATGAGGGAGCTATGTAATAATTTTTCATGTTTTTACATAATAGTAAGTAGATCTATAGTATATAGAATCTACCCGTCGTGAGGTTATAAGTTAGGGGTAAATTATTGAGTAAAGTCATTAGTCTGATGGTAAGGTTTGCGCCTGCCCATAAGAATCTGTGCAGGACTATTCTTACGCACTGTGTTCGTCACCTCAAGACATTAGTTATTTATTTATTTGCTTGTGTGCTTTAGTCTTCCGCGTGGTGTCTGGATTAAGAATATAGCACCACTCTATCTCCTTCCATGGATGTCGTTAAAGGCAACTAAGGGACTCTATACCAGAGGGATGGACCGCAGCGACCCTTTTGTGAGACAGTAGCCATACTGCGCTCACCGACCTACCTGCCAAGAGTGGGTACTGGCAAATTCCCCCCAAATTACAACACAATTGGGACTTTTGTTCAGCAGTACTTCCTTTGACTGATATGATGATGATGTCCTTTCTTATCTATACAAATAAATAAAATTGAAGTGTCTGTTTGTAATGTCAAAATAACAGCTTTTTACTAAATGCATATGAAAGTATATACGGTACCTATAACAAAAAAACTATTTTTAATTTTTTTGTCTGTCTGTCTGTCTGTCTGTTTGTTCCGGGTAATCTCCGAAACGGCTCGACCGATTTTGACGGGACTTTCACTGGCAGATAGCTGATGTTATAAGGAATAACTTAGGCTACTTTTATTTTAGAAAAATAATTAGGGTTCCGCGCAAAAAAAAAAACCCTTGAAATCCAACATTTATATTCTATGTCAAGTGTCTATGTCGAAGTACTAGAATTTCTTTTAAATTACACGCGGGTGAAACCGCGGGTCCCAGCTAGTGTTCAATAAAAGGCGGTACAATCACAACCGAAATTACTAGTTGAGGGTGAAAATGTGACCGTAAGTGACCCACGTATTCGATAATGCGGTCTGTCATCACACACAAAAAATCACTATCATACACTTTTTATTACTGTGAAATGGCCAACATAAATGAGTAAAATAGAATCACTTAGACTGACACTGGTCTCACCTAAGGTTCTTTTCATGTGTAAATTATAAAACTAAAAATAAATCCTGTTAATGAACGTTTTAAACGTATTTCGTAGATTGCTTTTGTATCGTTAAATAATGCAGCTCCCAATACGTGAGTACATTTATTGTTTCACTGTTATCACCTTGTATATTAATATATATATATATATAAACTGAATGTTTTTTTAACTTCGAAAAATTAAAATGTTGTTAGAAGTAAATTTTGATAATTAATTTAAGTATATTACAATTGTATTTATTCTGACTAGCGTGTTGTCAGTTCAGTTTTCTTGTAGTCATTTGTTTTTCAATTGTGCACTTTATACTTTTTTCTTTTATTGGATAATCGCCACCCGTGTGTAACAGCAGCTGTGTTATTCAAGCAGCCCAAAACCTTGGCTTAGTGAGTAAATTTCGTGTTTGGCGTTTTCTTGTTACATAATCATATAATCATGGGGTCTTCTTTATCCGTCTGTTCTCCGGGGCTAGAAGCGTCGAGAGTGTGCTTTACTTAAGGGAACTGATAAGCGATAACGTACTCACCATCATTGACTTTATATAGCGCCTGCATAATCCCTGATTTGGAAGTTTTCAAGGCTATGTACATATGCCTTGAAAACGTGCAACACAACAAACTATTCCAGTGAAGAAAACACTGAAAATTCATCATTCATTCATCGTCCAGTGCTGAACAAAGGCCTCCATAGATTTCCACAACGACCGGTTACATGCCGCGTGTCATGATTTTGGAGGTAAGTTGCCAATACTCACCACAATTGACAGGCGGGTTGATGAGCAGAATGGCTGCTGTCTCACAAAAGGGATGCTGCTCCATCCCTCTGGTTTAGCGCTCCTTAGTCGCCTTTTACGACGACCATGGTAAGAGACGGAGTGGTGCTATTTTCTGGGTCAGGACACCACACGGAATGAAAATTGAAAATTTATAAGTTATCATCATTTCAGCCGAAAAATTGTTCACTGCTGGACATAGGCCTCTCCCAAAGATAGCCACAACCACCGGATTAGGATTGTGTTGTGTGGTAATCGGGTGGTTTTGCCATAATCGCCACGCTTGGCATGCGGGTTAGCGATCGCAGTAAAGTTGCAAATGTACTCGAAGGACGCTGCTGCCCATCCTCAGACTAATCCCTTAGTCGCCTTTTACGACACCCACAGGATGAAATGGGTTGGTGCTATCTTAGCTGGCACCACACAGATTTATAAGTAATATTAACATTTAAGAAATATTCCACTCCGGGAATTCGAACGTTTACAACCTCACTATGCCACAATATGTTCAAAGTTTTTCATTTAACAACAGACGGTAACCGGGAAATATCGTGAAAATAGTCCACAAAACACTATCTTACCTTTCTAACACTACAACTAGGTACTTAATGTAATCGTGCTCAATATCCTTTGTTCACTTTCAGACTCATTAAAAAGGCGATGCAATTTAATGAGTTGATAGTGTGCGTTAACCCTCGCTACGTTTGCAGATACGACCTATTTCGTACAACCGAAATTGGACTTTATTTCTTGGTCATAAGTTCTATGTTCTTTTGGAGGATTGCTGAAGCGTATTGGTATGTAGGGGTCGAAGATTAGTGGCCCACGCCTACCCGGCGGAGCGCTGAGCGGCTGATAGTGCCCAAGAGTGTAGTTACAATTAGACCGGTGCCCACAATGAAGTGATGCCCGTGTAATGTTGCCCCTTGTCTTTGTAGGTTGATTGTGCAGGAAAGAGTCGTGTACGTATGAGTTCCAAATGTACGTGTTCCTTTGGAGTTAGAGCTTATGAATATTAAAATGTCGCTCATCAATGCTCGTTTATTCTTTGCATGGGGAGAGAATGGGACAGAGACAGCTAAATACTGAAACGCCACTCAGTATTTAAGACCCGCTAAACTATTTGAGGTGCGTTTACGGTACAATACCGTGTAATTACAAATGTTACCATACACTGTATAAATGTGTTAATGTTGTCCGATATTTCTAATACATTTTACATGAGTACACGTGATATTTTGTTATTACATCGTAGTACTAAAATAAATAACTAAAAAAGGAGCCGATATTTCAGCATTGCGATACAATTAAAGAACTAGAGACAAAACGGTCTCGTACCATGCGGTTTCAGAGGAATTTCCTATCGTGCATGCCCAGGAATCGGCTCCATACCGAGGTTTTTCCAACAGACTACAGCATGGCTTTTCAAAAAGGGCGTGTAAAGATTTAACAGTTCCGGCAACGCGCGAGTGAGACCTCTGGTGTTGCAAGCTTTCATAAGTTACGGTAATCGCTTACCATCAGGCGTATACAAGCTTAACACCTTAGCGGTATAAAAAAAATTAGAGGCACTTCTAACTATCGCAATATTGCATTGCCGTCTACAAAAAATAATAATAAAAAACCGCGTGGTATTTGAAATAAGAGTCTCCGTGATTCGGAGGGTGAGACGGTAGCCGTTAAACCAAGATAAAGGCCTCTGAGCGGCTGAAACAACACTGAAACAAGGTTGGCCACTAACGTATAGTTAGGAATATAGTATATATAGTATAGGAAGGAGAAGAAGCCTGTTTTTCTGTCCAGCATTACATAAAATAACAATACATATTAGCATAATCAAAGTTGACAAGATACGCCAGAACAGCTCAACAACATGTATTTTAGCTGAATTCTGGCAGACGGTAGAGGGCAAAGGCGCTTACCAGCCGCGAGCGATTGCCCCGTCTACTACTAGTAGGTACATTGTCAATTGGAAACTACTCGGCTCCGAGAGCAAGCGCTTTTAGATTTGAAAGAGTACTTCGTACAGTATACGCGAAGTTGCAGATAAATATTGGCTTAATGTTGTGTGAAAATGGTTTTGGAATTATCAAACTATTCATTAGCTATTTGAATTTCACAACTGCATTTTTACAATACATTATTCTCACATAACTTAATTTTATGGTAACTTTCAACAATGTTACATTTTTATTTATTTCAATAGAGTATCTACAAAGTTTCTTGCATGTTCTTCTCCATAGGACCAACTCGTGGAACCATGCAACTTAATTCTGTCTATACATAAATGCCTGTAAATGGTTTATAATATGAATGAAAATCTTTTGAAGCACTGAATGACACAATTTCTAGTACAAATTTTGGTTCTGCGTATTATTCATTAATCATTCCTCTGTCCTTAACCTTGTCCAATCATCTGGGGTCGGATCTCCTTGTCTGCATTCTCCATTCACTTCTATTCCGAGCATTGTTAGTGTTTGTTCGCTCTCCTTCAAATTCTTCTAGACTGTCGGGAGCCAGTTAACGAAGGGTCTTTCGTGGCATATTGTGATCGTCGGAAATTTGATAATGGTGGCAGGTCTCTTATTGCAAGAGTTCGGCTCAGTAGGCAGTGGTGCCTACTGTGCCGGATAGTGCTGTGTGGTGCTAGATTATTGCCATAATTCCTGCCCATAGTAAAATTATTAATGCTACTTTGCGCTCGTTACCTCGAGACAATCGTTAATTAGTCTCTTATGGCTGGTAATTTTAGTAGTCACCATGCCTTTCTATCTGAAACATAGTATTACTAGTTGCATTATTATTTAAAATTAAATGTACACAACGTATGATTTTGATATAATCTCTTTTAAAAGATTAACCTATTAAACAAGAGTAGTTTAGAGTTATGACATCCACGGGAGGCGATGGAGTGGTGGTATATTCTTAATCCGGACACCACACGGACTCTGCTAAAATTGATTAATACATTATATTTCTAAAACTACATACTTATTTATGCATCCTTAATTCGTTGTATCGGTTCAACATAAAATCATTTGAGTTACATGTAGAAAAATCTCTGATACTAACGTTTACTGTAACGGAGGGCTATGAAAAGGCGAGGTTTTATCGCGTTGCCATGACGACGGCGGGATGCTGCGTCGCCCGCGATACCCTCCTCACTCGACACATAGGAAAAACTACTACAGTGCTTTATATTTACAGCTTTCGATATATGTACCCATGTATACGAAAGCATTGTAGGAAGTGAAAGTATCCGAACCATGGAAGGAAATCGATGAGTGCAGCCATACTTTGTATACTAATGTCGAAGTTTGTAGGAAATCAAACGATAATAAAAGTTGGAATATAAAATTTCGATGTACTGGTTTGGCAAACTGCAATTTCATAAAGATTTTAAAGAGCGGACAGGATTTCGATCTTGTTCTATTCTTGTTTTAACAGTCATAAATATTTGTCTAGATCTTGTCTGGATGGGCTGGGTAATTGGACATGCCTCTAGCTCAAATTTTTTTTTCTATATAATTATGGATTTCTCATGTATTATGGGTACAGTTTACAGACATAGATATCGCATGCACAAACATCCAGACCTAAAATAACTATCTGTAGATCATACAAATATTTGTTCCGTGCGGCATAAAACCCGCGACAGGTAGGCCAGAAAGCCAATCGCTTAGCCAATGATTAAATGCTGTCTGCATCTATGAGCATTGGTAACATCCCATCATAAGATACTTATAACAAAATATTGGAAATAACAAACATAGGTACTTGTCACCATGTACTCAGTTCCGACGCTACTTAATCACAATAGAAATCGTTCAATTGTCCCCGTCTATTTACATCGTCAGCGTAGACGGGGAACAGTTAAACCCTTGAATTTGGTACACACTGAAATATTAACGCCTGCTATGGAAGCACGCGGAAAAACAAGTCGAAAACTGGGCCCGTTATGGGCCCGTCGCATGTTACACAAAGATTAACTCGTCAATGTTATTTAAATACGTGTAGATACGACAATCTGTTCAACTATGCTGTAGACCGAGTATTTCTATTGGTTTATTACTGGTGGTTGTTTTCTTAGTGCAATAATCCGGCTACGTACCACTGCAGTGCTCTAGTGTGATCATACGAGGACCTGGAGCCCCCTTCGGTGCCGAAGATGACCGCTCCAGTGACTTTGGCCGGTAGAGTCATATCATATCCCTTCACCCTTCCCCGGGGCGTGCGACGTTCATGCATAATTTCCACTGGACACTAATAAAAAAAAGTTACCACTGCAGTGCCAGATATTCTGCTTCCAAGCAGTGTTTTAGACATTACTGTGTTCCGGTTTGCACTATAGCTATTTAGTGAAATTACTAGGCACAAGAGACTAAATAACGAATGTCTTGAGGTGACTACCGCAGTTTTGTGCCATGCAGGACTAATCCTGAGCAGCATTACAATAATTGTAATACTACCCAGGACTACTAATACTGCTTACTAAAATTAGTGTTATGGACAGGCGCTAGGCGTGACGCTTTATTTCGGCCGAATAAAGTCCACTGCTGGAGACAGGCCTCCCTCAAAGATCACCACATCAACCGATATCGGTGTGTTGTGTGCTCATTGGGGGGTTTTGCCATAATCGCCACGCTCGGCAGGTGGGTTGGCGATCGCAGTTGAGTTGTTAATGTATTCGAAGGATGCTGCTGCCGTTCCTCCATCTAATGCCTTAGTCGGCTTTTACGACACCCACAGGATGAGATGGGTTGGTGCTATTCGTAGCCGGCACCACACGGCGTGACGTGACGAGCTGTGTAAAGCTGTTTTATTTATTTAAAATGATGTACCTATTGATTTGTGTTTGGTTAAGATTTATGCCACCACATAGACAAACTAGTGGTAAAAAAGGTCTCTTATTAAAAGAACAGTAATATTAAACATAGACATTACTGTGCTCTGGTTTGAATGGCACTGTAGCTAGTGAAATTACTGGGCATAAGAGACTATATAACTAATGTCTCGAGGTAACAAGCGCACTGCGGTGCCGCGCAGGACTAGTCCTGGGTAGCATTACAATTACTATGGGCAGGCGTGACGCTTACGACCAGGCGAATGACTTGACTGTCTCGCCACCAAGTAGTATAAAGAAAACGAATACACTGCCCTGATCAAAACTAGAATGCTGATTAAATAGTTTCACCTAAAGAGTTTAATTTTAATTCAGAGTGGTGTGAAAGTAGCTATTGAAATAACCTTTTTTTCGCTACGAGTGGATTTAGCGAGGGTATTAAATATATTAGTGCTACCGTTAGAAAATTAAAAAAAATTGACTTCGTACTGTAATAACCAATACAAAATAAATGAAACCACACAATAACATCTACCACCACCCTCTACTCTCCACTACTCTCTTTAGCTACAACGATCCGTTTGACACAGTGAACACTGCCACCTGTTTAATCTTTGGCGTCCGCTTGGCGTGTCGGTATTGAGTGGTGGCAGGGGAGGGGCTCACCAGGGGAGTCGATGCCGGCCCAGGGGACCGCCTCCCGAGGGAGCTGGCGACGGGCCGCGGGCCGCGGGGCCACGGGGGGACGAAAGGTTAAAAGGGAAAAGTTATAAGAGACCGCTTGTTGTCGGATCTGCGTAGTTCGATTTTCGTATGCGGTTTAGCGAATTTTTCTTTGCCGTAATGTTTGTAAGTGTTAGGTTTAGGGTAATCTTAGTTTATTTCAGTTATTATATTTCGTTACAAGTAGTATCACCGTATTCATTTGTGTATCCTTCCCTGGCAGGGCTGTACAAGGGAAGGATATACGCGTTTTTACGTATGTACACAAAGATAAATTTAAAACATGCTGGCTGGGAATAGTTCCTTATGATGGAGTTAAAGCTTCTTTGAACTGAGCGAAATGTCTAAAAAAACACATTTCAAACTAAGAAGTCGAGTAAGTCGAGTTTGAAAACAAAGTCACCTTGCTAAATATATAAATTCCGATGCATAATATCTCTGAGCAAGTCTTACAAGACAGGAATTATTAAGACATATGTTTTTTCTCAAATATTTACCCAAAGAATATCTGATGCAAATAAACATAGTCTATGGCTCGTCGGTGGTGTGAGGAGGGAGTATTCAAGTGTTCCGAGTCGACTTGAAAGAGGGCAACCTACTACCTCGCCTCTTTGCCGCGACTTAATGCCGTACTAGATTTTTTCCATCGAATAGTGAGAGATGTAAGTAGAGATACATGTATCTCTATAGCGACTGAAACCTTCCAAACAATATCATATTTCAGGATTGAGTAAACTTAGTTCGTAAAATGCGTTCGTATTGTTTATGCAGTCGCAATGAAAAATTAATACGTAAAGAAAGAAACCAGTATTTTATCCGTGCTTTATTCTTTTTTAAAGGAGATTTTTTATTTTTTAGTCCTGTAAAATTTATTCATTTTAATTGGTCCCAGTGGAAATTCATCATGAACTTCCTCCACCCCGGGGATCGGACATGCCGGGCATGCCGGACACCTACCGGCTAAAACCACTGGGACGGTCATCTTCTGCACCTAAGGCGGCTCCAGGACCTCGTATGGTCACGTCACACCACTACCGTCCACTGGTACCACGCATATAGACACATCTCGGAGAGGGTGACTGTAAAGCGGTCACCACTGTAAAAGATCCCACCGAAGCCTCACTGTGCGCTGTGGTGCTATGTTGCGCACACGGCGGCGCGTGACCAGATGCGCACCACCGTTTTCTCGTGGCCGAGGTCCCCCGCCATATAGCGATGGCCCCCATGAACTGCCCCCTTGTATCGCCCTTGTCTCTAAAGCTTCTGGCCACTACTACAGATACCTATATTGAGTGCCGACCTGTAACCTTATAGGTAGTGAATCAGTCAATGATTCTCTTCCCAAATCAGTTTTTTAATGAGGTACTATTTTTATAGTACGTTATTTTTTCTAACAGAGCCAATCTGAAACAATTGGTGGTAAATACCTACCATATGGTCGGGTAGTAACAAACGTCTTCGCAGAGTCCGCCTCGCGCTAGGTCATTGTACATATATGCGATATAATGGCACATGCATTCTAATACAAAATTTTTCTAGAAACAGATTTCGAAGTAACGCATGCGATAATATCGACCGTTATAACGCACAAATTTAGGAGAGCCCTAAAGGTAACTTAATCCGCTGTCAGTATACTAGGAAGTAAAACTACCAGCCAGAGACGTATTTAAGAATCTGTAACTAAGTTCCGTGCGTTTGTAGTCGGCATAGCTGTTATCGTTACAAACAAATATGTATACATGGAGAAATATTAAATATTACATTTTTGAAGGAGCTGTTTTTGAAATACCGAACACATGCGAATACTGGGTTCGTAAAATATATGACTTATAAATAGACAAATACATTATTCAATTTCGCTACTTGGTGTTTTTCTGCTTGCCTTTAATTCAAGATTAGAGTAGTAAACATATTTTTGTTCTCATATAATTATTCCGTGTGGTGTCCGGATTAGTAATATAGCGCCACTCCATCTCCTCCCGTAGATGTCGTAAAAGGCGACTAAGGGAGTCTAAACCAGAGGGATGGGCAGCAGCGTCCCTTCTGTGAAACGGTAGCCATACTGCGCTCACCAACCCGCCTGCCAAGCGTGGTGAGTATTGGCTAATACCCACCAAAATGATGCCACAGTTGTGAAAATCTATGGGGGAGGCCTTTGTTTAGCAGTGGACGTATAAATGGCCGATATGTGAATTATTCCTCACTTCTTCTGTGGTGTGGTTACACTTAACATACATACACTCCACATGCATAACCACCCACCCAGACCACAACATCATCCTGCAGGCCAAATAAATATTTATAACGCGCGGGAATCAAGCCCATAGCATAGAAAGCCAATCAGCTTAGTCACTGCATCAACCGTACCGTCAACTTCATTTAAGATAAATATTGTGCGTGTCGTTCACAAAGTTAACAGTATATAATAGCGGTACCCCATAAAAGCCCTGTAGCCTATCATCAGTACAACCCATAGATTCTATTTACCTCAAGGTAATAATTTTTCGGCTTAGCGGTCACAGCGAAAGAGCGATACCGTAGGATAACGCAACTGTCAGGTGGCCCTTACAGAGATATTAATGTTCTGAGCTTTGGATGACCAGGGGAGGTACTTTTACGATACGTCTTACTAAGGTCCGAGGAAAATATGGCTGCTTACTTGAATTTTTTGGAATTAATGATAGTGTTGCGTGTGGAGATTTTAGAAAAATATATTTGTTATGAAATAATATAGATAATGCGAAGTTACAATTTATCAAAAGTAGATACCTACTTTATTTTAAAGGGTTGTTGTTTGGGATAAATTGATTTTCTGTACAAAATTTACGAATAAAAATAAATGACCCACCAATTATTATTGCATAATGCCGAGTTTCACTACATATGCTGCTAAGTTGTGGCGGTGTCTATATGTTATTGAATTATAAATAGAATATATTATTGAATTCATTTGAAAATACTAGATAAGGAAATCCTTAAGGGAAAATGAAACGAAATGGGATGAGAAAGACATTATTTAAAAAAAGATTGATCCGTTATAACGTTTCTAGCGCATCAGTTATAAAAAAGTGAAAAAAAATGTTTCATGCAAGTTATAGGGAGCGTAACAAGGTACAATGAAGCTTACTTATTGTGCTTCTTAAAATAAAATCCCCATTCACGGCAAGTCGTTTGACAGTGGCGTAAACTCGTAACTCGCAATATTGTGACATAAGGTGTTTAACATAAATAATGCTGGAACAGATGTGTGGCGCCGCGGGCACCACAAATACGTTCGCGTGGTACCAACGCCGTTCATATCAGGATACGTTTTTACTATCTGTATAGAGCTGTTATAACGTACGATAAAATTGCAAAAAAGTTTAAAAAGTGTGCAGAAATCAGAGGTGTTACATTTCACCTTGGTGCCTATCAAATCAAATCACAGTTGATATTTCATATAGCCTGAGAAAAGTTTAGAATTATGGTGCATGGTTCGGAATAGTCAGTCATACGGAGTACAGTCAGCAAGGGTTACTCGGTAGAAAAATAAACCTCATGAGTACATAATCTGCAAGATAGGTACATTAAAACAAAGTAGATTATTGAAGTGAATTAAAAACACACAAATGTCTTCAAGTATTTATACTTTACAATACAATAGAATCTAATCAAATACAAATATCGTTTATTTTATATTCATCACAATTAGGTTCTTAATCAATCAGATATAACCAGTTTCAAGAGATCTTATACCTACCTACATCTGTGCTGTGGTGTTTTGAGTGTCATCATTATATCAGCCAAAAGACGTTTACTGCTGAGTAAAGGGCTCCTCTATAGATTTTTTAAATTGTATTCTCAGTTTGGAGGGAATTTGCCAGTACTTATTACGTTTGGCAAGTGAGTTGGTGAGTGCAGTATGGCTACTGTTCCACAGTCCCATATTCTTAATCCGGACACCACACGCACGAAGAGCGGGTATGGCTTACTGAAATAGGAAATCTCTTTCGGTGTCATGTGCATATCTTAACGTTGACTTAGGGCTTATTTCAAGAGGCTGTCCTCCGAGAGAGAGATCACCCATCTATTTGACAACCCTGGTCATTACGGCAATGTTACACCATGACCCTTTTGAAGTCATAGTAGAGGCTTATGATCACAAGTGGCTGGTTACAATAAATTTAGTCCAATCCAACCGCAAATAAACTCTGAATTATTATCTACAAAAATGTGTTATAAAATAAACTCAATACTAACTATTCATGAGCAACAAATCATTTATCACGTACCTACCATTAGGGGTGTCTAACAACTCTAGTAAATCCACACGTGTTGGCACAGCAATATTCGGCGTGGCGGCATCGCCAGTGCCTCAGGCTATGTAAAATATTTCTGCTAAAGCATTCATCGTGATCGCCCGCCTGATCGTACGCTCAACATTACGCACCGACCAAGCTGTAGAAACACCTCGCATAGACCGTACGACATCGACATAAAGACTATTCTTCTTTCACAATAGGCTCGGAATAAAATTGCAAAGTCCAGCTATTGTGTGTAATCCGATATGCCGATAGTTGGCCCGATAGACTTTCAGTTGGAAATTGTTTGATTTCGTTTCGAGGTTTCGTTTTGACAGCCAAAAAAACAAAGTAGGCCCTATATTCCTTTATTTCTAAAAATGAAGTCGGTGTTTATACTTGCTGTCTGCACTTTGTCCATACGTTTTGTTTCCTTTTACGTCCATTTCATATTCTTTTTTAAATTGTCACACGACTTTTCGTTTATGGAGCTAAAACTAAAAAAAAGTAGTAAAGTTCACACATTGGCTACCGATGAGGCAAAAACTGAAGTTCGAACGGAAGAGCGGAAGGTACAAATTTGTGAACACGAAAAACAAATTAATGCGTTATGTTTAAGTGCCATTCGTTGCAGAGAAGTGGATACAGCTGACAAACTTACAGTTAAACTTGAGCCTGGCCAAAATTCGAAGAAGTCATCTGGATGTTTACGATAATTAGCTATATCATTGACTGTTTTTATTTTTTCAAATAACTATTCCCATTGCTTGGATTTCTCCTGTTCTGTTCCACAAATATTCAGACCCGGAACCACTATAGGCCATACAGATATTAGTTCCGTACCGGTATCAAACTCGCAACCTGCAGTACAGAAAGCCAAACGATTAGCTACTGCACAAAACCCTGATATACTAGATTTGTAACACTTCAAAACTTCTATTTTCCAGCGCTTTTTCGAAAAACCAAGTCGGTCAGTGTCGTACGCACTTGGTCAACCATATCTATAGGGTTTATTATCTACGCATAATAATTAAGTGGCGCTTACAATTATAAATGAACCATAATTTGCTTACATGTGTATAAACATTTATAATGATAATGAATTAATATTTTCATTAAAACTACATAATAGGAAACGCTTCTCTAGGGTTGTTATTTTTATGTTGTCGATGTTTGATTTATGTGTCCGCAACATTTGCAGCGTATTAACGTAACTGTTCACACGCCAGTCGATATTTTATGGGCACACTGTATACTTGTGATCGTTTTTAAAACGAAAAAACCTTACTTAATAGTATCCATGTTCCCAGTGCAGTATTAAAAAATGTGGTTTTGTTGCAGGTTTTTCTTGAAGTTCTTCCTGAAATGCAACCAGAATTGTTTGAAGAATGCCGGTAACCCTCGAGATATGAGAAGGTTTCAGGTATGTAATTGATTGAAAGTCAAAAAGAATATTAGAAAAAATATATATTGTACCTGGGTACAAATGTTAAAGTGTATATTGTACAATTGTATTGTTAAAGCATATAAAAATAACAAAACGCATTGGAACAACCGTTGTGATTATATCCGATTTCGTTAAGATTGTCTGTTCGTACTGTTCGTACTGATTAAATTAATTTTGTGTTATATTGTAAGCTAAAATTATCCGTGTGGTGTCCGGATTTAGAATATAGCACCACTCTATCTCCTCCCGTAGATGTCGTAAAAGGCGAATAAAAGGCTCTTAACAGGAGGGATGTACAGCAGAACCACTTCTGTGGGACAGTAGCCATACTGAGCTCACCAACCTGCCTGCCAAGCGTGGTGTGTAATAATTAATCTCCTTTTTCCTTTTCAGTATTTTGCCTTTTTATTGCCTAGCATATTCCCCCCAATGACGACACAAACATAAAATCGGCACTCAGTGTATCCGTTCGTTGCGGAAATATATGGACTAGGTCTTTGCTCAGCAGTGGAGTTGCTTCGGCTGATACGATGACAATGATGATGATATTGTACATATCTAATAACATAGTTTCCGGGGGCTTGAAGCTCAACTAAACTTAGAATACATAAATTCTTAGTATACATTTTATTCAGTGAAATAAGTAACAAATATATTTGTATTCATTCCCTTTTATCCACATATATATATCTTAATAAACTAAAATATAAATATTTGCTGGATTGAAATAAAAAAGATGCACACAAAATTGCGATACCTCGACTTCGACTTATGATGGCATCAAAATACTCTTCCGCATCGCTGTTAACAGGTAATATGGCCAAAAGACTGACAGAATCACCACGTTGCATGTCAAACTTAATTCTTTGTCCGAAGTATAGGCCAGCCCTCTTGCCATTGGATGTGTCGACAAACGTCTTGCGATGTCTCTAAATCCAAGTAGCTATCGAAGACACGTTATAATCGAATGTCCATCGCAAACAATCTGCCGTCATGCCCAATGTTAACTAGTAAGTAATTATTCGTCCTGTCTACAAGCGAATCAGTCTTGTTTACCAGACGTGGCGAAAAATTGCCGCGATCTTTATACGAGTCTGTCTGTATTACTCAAGCTGTGTGTTCTAAGTGAAGAGCTGAAGAGACCGAGAAAAGCTCTGTTTTCAAATCATTTCTGTTCAGAACTTAGTCGTTGGCTTTGTTTTGTATCTCGATTGTTTCATTTTCAGTAAATCTATGTCGTAAATTAAAATGATGAGTGGCCAAGTAGATGTTGGTTGTATTTTAGCTAAAGTTATACTTAATTATTATTTAAAATTCGACGCCCACACTAGGATTTCTCCTGTATTGTGGGTATAGTTTACAGACATAAACCTCACATACAAAAACATAATATAAATATTTGTTCCGTGCGGGGATCGAAACCGCGATACGTACCGCAGAAATCCAATCGCTTAGCCACTGCGCCAACCGTGTCGTAATGATAATGTTTAAATAAACAATGTTTAAATGTAACGATATTTGCAATAGAAAGTTATTTGAGACTAAATAAGATGCAAAAAACAAAAAAACCACCTGGAGGACGCCTACTGCTGAACAATGGCTGCTCCCATTGATTTCCACAGCGACCGGTTATATGCCGGCTGCATCCAACGGCTCCTAGCTACGTTCACCAGGTCGTCTGTCCATCTCGTTCCACGCGGCGCCTTCCAGTGTGTCCTCTCCACTGGAGAACATTTCTGCCCTAACGGCCATCTGTTCTACGGGCTATCTACCCCGCCCATTGCCTCTTCAGCTTACTAATCCTTTGTGCTACGTTAGCAACTTTAGTTCTTCTACGGATCTGCAGACGAGGATCACAAAAAAGTTGCAAGTATTATACAGAATTGGAAGAAAATATCCTATTACTGATTTGCTTTATCCTTTCGTCACTTACACCACACTTTTGTCTGTATTGCCCTTAACTGGAGGAAGGGTTGCGTTCACGACTCTTGAATATTTGAAGCGCCTCCAATTTAGGGGAGGGATGAAATTAAATTTATTTATACGAGTTTATTTATTTACTTTTAACCGATCTCCTTGCCTTTTACTTGTATTTTTAATTGGTTATGCTGTTTTATATTGTTATGAAGCTCGCAATTGTTGTTAATTATATAAACACGTGAAGTTAATAATCGTCAATTGTAAGTAATTTTTTATTATGCTGAATGGTCGTAGGTACACGTACGATTTGTCAAACGTCACATAGCCCAAGAAATGATTGTAGTTGAATACACGAATAACGGCATAAAAGATAATAATCAATCTAATCCAAAATCTTTAGATTTAAGAGTTTGAACTTGATTACACACATTGAAACAGACAAATTCTAAATCCCGAAGGCAAATATTTTGGAATGGATTGATTATTAATTACAGCCTAAGTTAATTAATGTGAACGTCTGGCAGTTTACTCAATACCAAACTGTTTCTTACCTTATTTTGACTAACTGACGTACTATTCTAATACCGTACTAACACAAGCTACTTAGTCGTTATTCACACTTAAAACTTTACCACAAAATCTCATAGCTCATAATATAACTAATTAGTAACATCCCTAACATAACTACCCAAAAGGTGCATTCACACAGTCTACTTATGAGTACAAATTTGCTTCCACAGTTGGTCTAAGACATATTTGTCTTACGTGTCCTCTTACCAACTTTAAACAAATATAGAACTTACCCTTACCTACATATTGCTCATTTCTATATGCAACAGAAATACTAACAATTTCTGAGTATGTGTGCGTGTGTATAGTAATGTCTATATTTGGGCTTTCTGTGTGTCATTGAATAATTCAGTGGTCGTTCCCCAACGTTTCAAGGGTAAGAATATATGGGTATAATATATAACTATGTACATATTTATAGGTGGGTGTAGGAATCGAAATAATGCAGTCGCTTTATCGACGTGAATATTGTATTCCAAGTGATTTAGATGTCAAACTTTGTGCTGTTTCAGAGCAGTCGTGTGTTTTCATTTTCAGCTTATTGATTCTCAAGTTGCTAGTAACAAAGGCAAGGTTGTAATAGGACGTTATAGATATTTTTGGACTTTATCTATTTATAGATATGTTATATTTCTTATTACTTATAATTATTAGATGACTACTAACATTTTAAATTTAATATTTAATGCTTTTATTAATATTCATCATCATAATTTTAGCCGAGTAAAGTCCACAGTGCCGTGTGGTGCCTGCTACGAATAGCACCAACCCATCTCATCCCCTGGGTGTCGTAAAATTCGACTAAGGAATTAGACGAATGATTAGACCGCAGCGTCCTTCGAATTAACAACTCAACTGCGATCTACAAACCCGCTTGCCAAGCGTGGCGATTATGACAAAACCCCCCAATGAGCACACAACACACCGATATCCGTCGTTGTGGTGATCTTTGAGGGAGGCTTGTGTCCAGCAGCTGACTTTATTCGGCCGAAATGATGAAAGCCCACTGCTGGATACATGCCTCCCCCAAAGATCCACCTGGTAGGTGGGTTGGCAATCGCAATTGAGTTATTAATGTACTCAATTAATGTTACTGCCCATCCTCCGACTATCCCATCGTCGCCTTTTACGACACCACGGGATGAGACGGGCTGGTCCTATTCGGAGCTGGCACGACACGGCTTTCGGCACTACACAGCCTAATTATTAATATTAAATTAATATCATGGACCATTTGACATTCTAAGTAACTTAATAGCGAGTCGATATATAACAAATTATTAAAAAAACAATGGTATCATTCGAATCGTCCGTTAAAATGATCAGTTCTTATTTATTTATCTAACTCAAATCATATGAATGCTGTGGTCTCCTGTAATTGATGGAGAACAACTTTTCATACCAATGACTTTTAACTTATCATATATTCATCATTTCGGCCAAATGAAGTCCACAGCTGGACACATGCCTCCCCGAAAAATCACCACAACGACCGATATGGGTGTGTTGTGGGCTTATTGGGGGGGTTTGCCATAATCACCACGCTTGGTAGATGGGTTGGTGATCGCAGTTGAGTTATTAATGTACTCGAAGGACGCTACTGCCCATCCTCCGGCTAATCCCTTAGTTAACTTGTACGACACCCACTGGAGGAGGTCGGGTGGTGGTATTATGAGCCGGCACCACACGGCAAAGCCGGCACCGTAATATATTCGTGTATTCTTTATTGGAAATACAGAACGAAGAAAACAAAATTGTGACAGAATCTTAAAAGTAAATACTAAGCTGGCTTATTAAAGCAGTGTTATGAAATTATGTATTAAGAAATAAAAATATTGGCAAAACACTATCTACTTACACAATAAATTTTGTTTACAAAGGTTCTACCTACTTGTTTACACAACAGTTTTTTTTTGCTACACCCGACGTACACTCTGCTCCAAAAAAACATATCGATTGAATGGTCGTGTATGAATCGACCACCCACACCACACATATCCACATAATTACACATACATGCATACAATGCACTTCCTTGCATACCCATTGGAAGAGTTTCGTCCATTTCGTCGGTCCCGAGACATTGGCTCCACCTCCCAAGGGACTCTCCCTTTCAGTTGCCTTCGCATTAGTGTGTGTCGGAATGCGAGCTTGTGTTTGGTTGTGTGAAATTTAGACGCGTTGTATATCTTCATGCGTTTTATTTCGGTGACTGTACTTCTGGTTAGTCTAAATATAGATGTGTTGATACTTTGGCACACTTACTTGACTTTTGGTTTAGTACCCAGACACTTTTGCAAGAACACAGGCGTAACGACTTATAGTGCCGCTGTAAGAATAATAAGTACCTACAGTGCTGAGGCCACGGGAATTATGAAAAAAAAAACATGATTTGAATTTACGCAAATGAATCAAAATCTGTTTACTTTTGTCTTTTATTTGCTCAGATTCGTCTAACTCGACGTCGAACTAATATATTATTGCTTCGTTACAGTAACTAAAATAAAAAAGTGCTTGTAATAAAACCTCTTACAGCCCAAGGCATACCCAATCAAATTCTCTCAAATAAAGCTCTCCTACGTAATGATAATGGGTGACAACATACTTTACCTCTGAAATACAGATACCTATATGAGTAACTAAAAAATAAATACGCACGACAGGAGGGACACTCCACACCTTTTAAAGATGATCAGACGGAATTGCTTGGTTTGATTTAAAAGCAAATTCTCGTAATTATAAATGTTCAAAATATAGTTGCGATCTAGTTTCAGTATAGTAAATGTCACAAAAGGTGAATTCCTAAGCTAACCAACAACGTCAAACGTGAACTTTATGATGATGAGATCGAAAATGGATCGAAAGTTAATCGAAGCCAAAACGGTATTCTGCTAACATTTTGAACTGACACAGGTACTAAAATTTGTGTTCTCATCCGTAAATATACGTTAAAACTAAGATAGTAATGAGAGCATACTAATACCTTACTGAAATTTAAGAGAAGCAGGATACCAATTTTTACCATCTTGCAGTTGGGTCAACTTTCAGTCATTGTGTAAATTAATTACGAGAATTGGGCCTCAGATCTCGTTTCAAATGCTATATGCATTAATTGAAGTATTGAACGCAGTTTTGTTAGGAATCAACAAATCAAGTAATCCGTAAGCTCCGGACGCTCTGATGCCGAACCAGTGCAGACACACCTTAAGCCCGCGCCTACACACGATGCTACACATAAAACGTCGCCCAAAGGAGTTTCACTTCAAAAACTACCACTGTTTAGTAACGTTTGAGATCTCGAAAAATGTTCGTTCTGCCCCTTTAAAACATTAAAATTTGTTCTAGGTGGTAATATCAACTCAAGTGATGGTCGACGGTCCTCTGCTAGCGATATCGGACAACATGTTTGTCCACAACAACAGCAAGCACGGCCGGAGGGCGAAGCGGCTAGACCCTAGCGAAGGTACAGATGCCGCGACAGACAATACTTGTACGTTTTTGGTTCTTTTTTTTATTTGTTTATGATTTCTTGGACGATAACGAAACGTACATTACATAAAAGAAATATGACAATGAAAAATTCGTTTCGAGATTTTATTTGTACATTTTTCTAAAAATGACGCCCGTGTAAAAATATCATCCATGTTATACTCAGTTTTCATTATAGCTTTGATTTTCTTTGAACGAGACCGATTTATGTAAGTATGTATAATTAGTTGGATTAATAAAAAGGGCCAAGTTCGTTTCTTTGTAAACATGTGTATGTATGTTTACCTTACATTTATTTTTAATTCAACTCAATACAAAAATCAGAGTGCGTATAATACTGTAAAAATATCCGTTTACAAATTGGTTTTTACGTCAGTTTTTAAATACCTCATTATTTAATGATTTTTAACATCAACATAAATATGTGTGAAATTCAACAGTCAATTGACGATGAATGTGCAAAACTCATAATACAGCGTTTTAAGATGTCGTTTGTATTCAAGGAATCACTGTAGACATTTCGCAAAGAACTTCAGCCGGGTGTTTTAGGTGGGTGGGGGCGTTGAAGCGAGCATGAAGCGAATAGGGATAATTTACTGAGGAATTATGCTCCGTACAAAACTTGGAACATGAGTTCGAAATCATTTTGTACTATTAAAATTCTGCTATGTATCCTTTTTACGAGACGCACACTTTGAACAAGCTTTAAATCTTTGTATGAAAAGAAACATAAAATTTCTGTGACGTATCGTATAAATAAGTTTCAGTTTATCTATAAACACACCATACAAAACCAACTTACGCGAATTTGGACAGGTCGAGAAAAATACCAAAACTGCATACCACCTATGGTAAATAATAGGAAAGTTGTTTGGTTCTGTCTCCATTTTCCAAGTTGCTGTATAGTTTTTGCAACCATTTGAATAAATACAAAATTAGCCTATTCCACATTAAGAAAGCGCCAAAGTTTCGCAGGACGCTAGACGGCGCGAAACCGAGTCGAAGGGATTACACGGTGCGAATGAGAAAATTTGCACAAGTAGGTACTTGTCGGCTTCGTAAAAACATCCCTCCTTCGAATATATAATATTGTTTCTTAGTGTAACGTTTTACTTGCAATGTCAGACTTCCTCTATTTTTATTAAAAGGGTCCATAAAAATGTTATCTGCTATGATTATACATCAAAGATATGCTCAATCCAAGGTAAAGTCTGTTGTCAATGATTATAAATATCCTCTATCTAGTCTCTATCTCGAAGGTCTAATTAAAAAGCAATTTCAATTTAATTTCTTAAATTTTGAGAACTCTATGTTCCACTGATTTGATTGATTTTATCTGGGATTGTAAATAATAAATACATCATCTGCGACCTTTTCACGGAATATTAAAAGATCTTAAATGGGGAGAATATAATATTAGTGAAATTAAAAAAGAAACCACCAAAGTAATCGCCTTTCGTCCCCTTAAATTCACTTTCTCCCGTCTTTATTACAACGTTGTTCGCAAGATTTCAGTTTCCCCCTTGTTCGGCGCGTATCCCCCCTAAACCTTGCACTCATGGCAACTGACAACGTCATGACGACCGTGAAACTGTATTCCATAACCAACTTTATTTCTTGCCATTAAAATTCATTTTCAATTATCGTTACCGATCTCTTTATTTCTTATATCAGTGACACTTACACGGTGACTTTTACGGTGTACAATTGTCCTTTTTCTAGAACAGTCAAAAGTATACGTTCAAGTAGGACGGAGCGAGTTTTAGTGGCTTTGCGTTCAACTTTTAAGTTGTTGTACCATTCAGCCCTTACTTTTGCGGTTTCAAGGAAGATGCCATTTACGATCCTGAATGCTATTTATATGAAAGTTGGAAACTATTTTAAGCTTCGTCTTGGTGACTTGCAAAGGAATTTGAGGATCTACGATTTTCGTTTGTCGACTATTCACATTCCAATTTCATATTTAAGATAATCTTGATCGATAAAATTGTCTTTTTATCGACTAGATATTAAAAATAAAAAAGCCCAACTTGATTTTGATGTAGTAGATACTTTTGTGTTACAGGTTTGTAACAAAATCTATTTTTGAACTTTCAATAGGTACTTTTGGTAAGAAGTTCGTTTTGCGAACTTTACGTCTGATCATCCTTATTTATATATTCTTTTTAACAGCAGGTCTTTATCCTCCGCTGCCAGTTGCAACACCGTGCATCAAGGCAATTTCGCCCAGTGAAGGTTGGACGTCAGGAGGGTCGACAGTAATCATAGTCGGTGACAATTTCTTCGATGGACTACAAGTTGTGTTTGGGACCATGTTGGTTTGGAGCGAGGTGAGTTACATATTTTTCAAGTTTACGTTAATACTTTTCGTGTGGGGTCCGGATTAAGAGAATATAGCACCACTCCATCTCATCCTGTGGATGTTGTAAAAGGTGACTAAAGGACTCTAAGCCAAAGAGATGGACAGGAACGTCCCTTTAGTGATAGCCATACTTCGCTCACCAACCCACCTGCCAAGCGTGGTGAGTACTGGCAAATTCGCAAAAATGACGACATATGGCATGTGTCCGGTCGTTGTGGAAATCTATGGGGGAGGCCTTTGTTCAGCAGTGGACGTCGTTTGGCTGATACGATGATGTTAATGACGATTTTATTGGTAATAAATTGTTGCTGTTTGTGTTTTTTTATCTCACCGTACGGTTGTCGGTAGAGAACTGACCATCCCTCTACCTGTAGGTGTTGTAAAAGGCGACTAAGGGTTGATATCAAGAGGATGGGCAGTAGCATCCTCCCGTGAACTAATAAAAACATACTGCGATCATCAATCTGCCTGCGGCGCGTGGTGATTATGGCAATATCCCCCACAACCGCTCATTGTAGTGATAATTAGAGGTCCATCCGATAAGGAGGAGGATATGTCACAAAGCCAGACATCATTAAAATCTGTTGTGTCTCGCCGGCTGCTGGCAATTGACAGGCAAGAGGACATTTAGTAGTGGACGCCTACGGTTGATGTGCGCACGTATTTGTATTTTTTTCAAAGATAATATACGATATTGGCGTTCATGTGACAACGTCATATCCTGCCATATCTTGTTAAGAAGTCACAAAAGTTGCAAATAGTATTTTTTTTTGTTCAGCTTTATGATTACTTAATTTATTGTATTACGAATAAAACATTAATACAGTAATATGTGTTATCAGTTAATAACATCGCACGCGATAAGAGTGCAGACCCCTCCGCGTCACATACCGGGCGTCGTGGAAGTGACGCTCTCGTACAAGAGCAAGCAGTTCTGTAAGGGCGCGCCGGGCAGATTTGTATATGTTTGTGAGTATACTGTGCCATGATGAGTTGAATAAAGAATATGTTACTTCTCTTAGGATCCTAATTTTACATTTAATTTAGTAAATAAAACTATTTAAACAATAGAAATACCGACTTCAAAAATCCTACACGATATAAAAATATTTAAAAAACTAAAAGGAAATAAATAAACTTTATTTATGAAGTCGGGTGGAACCAGGTATAAAATATATCGCTTAGGTTTTTTGATACCAGCTTTTTTGTTTTTAAATAAGTTTTATTTGTTTCTTTTTAGTGTAAATAAATGTAAGAAGTTTTCCCAAGTTTGAATTTCGGTTTTCATTCCAAGGAACCAGTAACTATTAAGACATCATCGAGATAAGTGCAGTCAAATTAAAACTGTTTATTGAAGCTAGTTAAAAATTACTCTATCTACAATCAAATGTAATGAAAGTTATGTATATGACCTATCGGTTCATAAATGTCGGGGTTCTGAGGTAACAAACTTAAAAGAAAAATACAAGTGAATTGAAAATCTCCTATTTGAAACTTGGATGAAAAATCTATGTAGTTCCCGCTAAAGAATAGACCACCTACCTCTTTTTTTTAACTTTGCTCCACTCTAGGATTTTTCTTGTGTCGTGGGTGCGTTTACAGACATGAATTCCACATACAATACACCCAGACCCGGAACAACTACCTGCAGGTCATACAAATATTTGTTCCGTGTGGGAATCAAACCCACGACCCGGAGCGCAGCAGCCGACTGTATCAGCCACTGCACCAACCGTGACGTCTAACGTCTCTATCTATAGGTTTCGTAAAAGGTGACTAAGTGTTGATATCAAGAGGATAGGCAGCAAGCAGAGGAGGCAGCAGTGTCCTCCCGTAATAACAACATAGCTACTGTTATCACTAATGCCCCTTCCAAGCGTGGCATCGCAATATTATATCTAAGATCACTCCCCCCTCCGCCATTGTGTGATGTTCAGCAGTGGACGTTTACCGTACACCTAATCGCCGTATGGTGGTGGCTACAAATAGCACCAATCCATCTCATCCTATGGATGTTGTAAAAGGCGGCTATGGGTTTAGCCGGAGGATGAGCAGTAGCGTCCTTCACGTACATTAACAACTCAACTGCGATCGCCAACTCTGTCAAACTGTGACAAAGCCCCCCAATCAGTACATGACAAACCCAGAGCGGTCGTTGTGACAATCTTTGGGGGAGGCCAGTATCCAGCAGTGGACGTCTTGCGGAGGTGATACCGAGACACTTAATCTAGATACCCCAGGACATCATGAATTTCCTTTTTATTTGAATATCAATTAACCGCTGGTAACTTAACTAATGATTAAACACACGCGAGACAGTTTCTTCTTTTCTTTCTTTTTCCCCACACTAGGATTTCTCCTGTGTCGTGGATGCGTTTACAGACTTAAATTCCACATACAATACACCCAGACCCGGAATAACAATTTATTGTGGGTTTGCATGGTTTAATCCATTATTGTACCTCTATCTCAAAATATATTTTTCTTATTCTAGGTAGAATAATAGATAAAATATATAGATGGTCATCCGACTTGTTACCAAGTCAAATAAATACAATGTCTCATTATTAACGTACCAAATTGTTCTCTCAAAAAATAATCAGTAATTAGGGACCTCGGAAAATCTTATACAATCCATCAATTAGGCTTTCATTTGTTAGTGGGCCAACTAATGATTGATTTTGTTTTTCTCTTGTTCGCATAGCAGCGTTGAACGAGCCAACGATAGATTACGGCTTTCAGAGGCTACAGAAACTTATACCAAGACATCCCGGGGATCCGGAAAAATTACCTAAGGTATGTTTTTGTTTTGCCTTATCGTTATTATATTGGATTTTTATAAACCAACAGTAAAACTTGTGAACGCAAACTTTGAGTAAAACTGATATAAGTATGGATGGGTAGCTCTAGTGTGATCTTACGAGGACCTGGAGCCCCCCTTCGGGCCGAAGATGACCGCTCCAGTGGATTTAACCGGTAGGAGTCCGGCATGGCCCTTCGCCGGGGTGAAGGGACGACATGTCGCTAGTACTTGATATTATGCACCCTTAACTCACTATTACATATTTAACGCGATAAGCGTGAATTGACCCGTTTTCTATAGTTATAACAAATTACCAACAAAAATCTTATCTTGTAGGAAATAATCTTAAAACGAGCAGCGGACTTGGCGGAGGCTCTGTATTCAATGCCTCGCAACAACCAACTAGGGCTCGGTGCGCCTCGGTCACCGCCTGCCAGCATGCCTTTCAACTCTTATACAGGACAGCTTGCGGTCAGCGTGCAGGATACTGCGGCCTCGCAGTGGACTGAAGGTGGGTTCATGTTAAAGTATGTATTATTTACTGAGTACGAATTTAGTTAACGTATTAACACTAATGCGAGCACTGACCCCATTAATAATAAAAAAGATGTTTCAAACTCATAGCAATAAATAACCGTGCAAGAATTTATTATATTTAGTATCCAACCAAAATAGTGGTACCTTACATATGCACCCGTTTCATACAATGACCGAGCGCTGGGCACTACGAAAATGTTTGGTACCTATCACCCGATCATATCGCAAGTGCATGAGTCCATTGACCGCCAGCTGTTTTGAACTCACTCTATCTTAGAAGATATACGAATATTTTGGGCAAAAATTTAGGAACTTTTTATACTGTTGCGGGTAAAGAATCGTGGACTGATTCACATCCTAAAGTTTCTGCTGATTAAATCGACGTCCAATTTAGAAGTAGTAGTGACGCTCCTCAAACTTAATAATAATGATCTTCCGAGTAACAAAACACACACAACTCACAATAGCGATTATTCGGTTTTTTCGCCAAACTGTAATTAAAGAAGTTAGATTATTATTGTGTAAATAATATAGAATTATTTTTCTTATTAATAAACAAAATTAACTTCAAATTACTCCTTATAACATCACCTATCTGTCAGTGAAGTCACGTCCAAATTGGTCCAGCCATTTTGGATGTTATCTGAAACAAACAGACAGACACAAAATTTCAAAAACACTTTTTTTTTGTAGGTTCATTATATACTTGCATATGTATTAAGTAAAAGCTGTTATTTTGACAGTACATACAGACACTTCAATTTTATTTATTTGTAGTGCAGATATGTCAACGATGTATGTTATGTAACTTTCATCAAAGCTAAAATGAGTTCGGCCGAAGAAGACTTACTGGCCGTTCGAAGTTAATTTTCATACAAGAAAATAAAACGATATCCCGTTAGACCATATCTATAGCAACATGCGCCTAATTCAATAGAAAACGATGTATGGTCTTTATCCCAATTTGTATTGGTTTTTACTAAAACAACACACTAATTTAAGTACCGAAATATTTCCGATTGATTATTAAAATGAAATACGAATGAAGAAATATTTACTATGCGAGTGAGCTGCGAGTAATAACGTGTGCATCGTTAAAAAGCAACATTGGAATAAACATTTCCCTGGCCCACAGGCGAACGCGGGGATGATATCCATCCATCTCGGATAACTTCTTGGAATGTTTTTGTTCGGCCTAACAGTTTAGGTTACGCCCTTAACAGTTAAGTTACGCCCCCATTTTGTTAGAATAACAAATTAGGATGAATTTTCAGCAAAATATTGGTTGCCGCCCTCGCCGAACTGCGTTTAGATAACAACAAGTTTGCTACAGTTCTCCAAATCTAAAAAATAGTTTTTGACAGCTTTAAAGGCCAGCCAAAAGCAGACAAAACAAAACTTTTTTTTAAGTTACAATGATCCTAAACTAAAATAATACCTTTTTTTAGATTTGGAGAACTGTAAATAAAAGAGAAGTTCTCAAAAGAATTTGAAAGCTGAATTACAAAACAGTGTTTTTACACATATAACATAAAATTCCTTATGTGTATCCTAGTGTATGCAGTCTAATGTTATCTCATATTAATAAAACACTCCTTTGAAGATTACTCTTAACTTTTTCAATTATGTAATAAAGATGCAGCTCCATGCTGTGTTTTAAGCATAATCGCTTGCAATTATATCTACTAACACTAGTATTAAATAAACTGTTACTAACATACTGGACTTGATCTGAAATAAACGTATTTATAATTATTAATACTAGGTGTAGTCAAACATTAACGGTAATTATGTGTTGATCCCAGGCTTTTTCTTTTAGAGGAGTACGCGCGCAGTGGCGGCTCGGTCTCACCACGATATTGTTCCGCCGCGTCCACCCCACATGCCGCCCCTGCTGCCTATCCACACCCTCAACATTATCCTGCACCACCAACATCACTCTTCAATACTACGTCACGTGAGTGGATAACATTATATATATATATATACAACTAGCTGGGACCCGCGGTTTCACCCGCCGTTTAATTTTATATGCATAGAAATGAAATTCATTGGAATGATAGTGGCGCCATCTGTCAGAGATTGGTCGTACTAGCTCAGAAACCTTTGTGGGCTCATGCACAACACTTTGCTGAAGATTATGACATGATCAAATGCATAGTTTACGATTCTATAAAGGACATACACACCAACATTCATTTTTATATATATAGATTAAAAATGAGTTATTTCAAGGGACTTTGTGGATGCACCGCCCTGCCAGCTGTACAAGACACTTTTCATTTTAAATATTAAAAAATAAAGCTAATACTTGCCATGATAAATCTAAAATTAATTTTAATTCATTATTGTCAAGGTATAGTGATGAATAAAATTGTTATCTTATAATATTTATTTTTGTCGTGTGTCGTAAAAGACGACTATGGGATTATCTGGAAGACGGGTAGAAACGCCCTTCGAGTACATTAAGAACATAATTGCGATCGCCAAACCGACTACCAAGCGTGGCGATTATGGAAAAACCCCTTAGTGAGCACACAATACGCCAGTCGTTGTTGCGATCCTCGGGAGAGGCCTCTGTCCAGAAGTGGACTTTATTCGGCTGACATTTTATTTTTTAAATAATTGTTACGTGACCGTATTGCTTTCTTTCTTACTGCTCGTTATGTTCACAGGGTTCGATTCCCGCACGATATTTAGTGATATTGTTGTCCCATATTCGACCACCTTTTTATCATATAATGTATCACATCCACAAATAATCCATATCAATAATATTACAGATAAATAATAAGTACAGTATTAGCAAAAAAGTACTAAATTCATATAAAATATTACACGTGCATCTTCATATATTTGAATTTTCTAACTCAACAATGCAAACAAGATTTAAGTTCACATTTCTGACGCTTTCTTCGCACGGCATCTGTTTGTTTACGTCGCTTTGTGTTAACCCCTGTTTTCTTTATCCCGTCCAGTGTCTCTAGGACCGTACCATCCAGCGAACATGAATGGACACTTATCATCTGACCGTCACTATAACGCGTATAATACGAAAGATAGCGGACATTACAGTG
Source organism: Diloba caeruleocephala (assembly GCA_947459985.1). Classification (NCBI taxonomy): domain Eukaryota; kingdom Metazoa; phylum Arthropoda; class Insecta; order Lepidoptera; family Noctuidae; genus Diloba; species Diloba caeruleocephala. The sequence goes on from OX381615.1 coordinate 19,048,101, forward strand.
AAAGAAATGGGAATTCTAAAAGCCTGGCCGACTGTCCGGTAAACATTCATACAAAATGCACCGGCAGCGATATGAAAGGGGCTCAGAATAAAGAGACTAAGCTGAGAAGCGCCTTTGCCGTTGTGAGGCAGAGTCCGCCACGGGTTGCCAATGAGCATCATCAGAATTGGCACCACCTCGCCGTTCAGTGTTAGTAGTTTTATTTTTATTTGTATTGCGTTTTCTTTTGCTTCGCTCATCTTTTGCTGCGTGTTGTGTGCATGCTTTGCTAACCCTATTCCAGTAGATGTGAACGAAAATGTTGTCAAAATTTATTTCTTAAATTAATAATACAGAAAATATAGATGCATTTGTATATTATGTAACACCTAAAGATTAGATAATACGTGGTATTTGTGTTATTGTATCCAAAAACGGCTAAAATTATGTTAACTTTACTCAAGTTTTGCAGTAAACCTAACCAAACTACTCACCTGGATTATAAAACTAGCATCGCTTTGATTGATCGCTTTTCCAGTCTATCGTCAATAATATGATGATCTGGCAAATATTAAATAATAAATATTGATTGCCGAAAATAATGTATGAATGTGTATTGTCTTGTAAACGTGCAGCTTAAGTGATATGAATGAGATGTGTATCCCATAGTTTTTCATTCCGAAAATATGAATCCATTCTGACACAGTAACTTACATCCATTTTTTGTCCACAGGAATGGGTGGTCTCGTATCATCTCCGTTCAGCGTGAACCCATTTTCGTTACCAACGTGCAGCGCTCAACAGTATGCTCAGACAGCTCCACTTGCTTCCAAGTAGCCCTCACTATCGTTTATGAGTTTTAACGGTCAGTTTCTATTATGAGAGATTTATCTGTAATGAACACTTGAATAATGATATGATACAGTACTTGTTGAAAGTAAAACAGATGAAGTGTTTTTATAAATCTTTCTAATGTTCATTGAGTGAAAAAGTGCCAGTTTTAATCATATTTGCCTTCAAATAATGATTAAATTATTTATTGTTATTTTCTGCATAATGTTTGATCTGAAAATAATTCGCGAAAATATTTGAGGTATGTATATTGAACATACTGTAAGTAAAAACAAATATCACTTACCATTCTCATATATGTCTTCAAATAAAAATAACTGTTATTAACTGGAAGTTTCTGAAATGGCGAAAATCTATGAGGTATGGATATTGCACATACTCTATATTTAAAAATATATCTCTTACCAATTTCGATCGCGATTGTACTTTTCGCCACAACTTGTATGTTACAACCTGCGGGCGACACTGTAAATATAATTGTAATTTTTGTGTAAATATTAGATATTAAATAATTTTCAATAGTTCGGTTGCTAGATTGGACGTAGTGTAGATTTTATATACATTCGAAGGCTAACGTTAAACTGCTCAGGACGATTTTAAAATATCATGTAAAGAACTATTCTGTTTTCGTTTACTCGTAAATGTGTGTTGGTTTCGTTCTTGTAAAATCTGTGATATATTTATTGTAAGTAACGTTGTAAATTTTAATGTAAAAGTGTACATTTTTCGATTCTTAAACTCGAATAGCGTTCAATTGTTTTATTCGCGCTTAGGTAATGGATTCGGACATCGAAATATTTTAATCGAATATCGATCATATCTAGAAACAATACATATCCAGTGAATACGAAGCTTGGAATATATAATATGTACAACGAAAGAAAATATGATGCCGAAATGGATGTATACGAAAAAAATAAAATATCTCTGGTTCACTTTGCTTAGATTCACGCAAAACGAAATGTATTTTGTGAGATAACCTCCGTGAATATATTATGTAGTTACATATTATTGTTTAACGCAACTATGTATCAAATAAGACATTGTAAATTGTAATCGTTCATGAAACAAATTATCACAAAATACGAGATTAAATTACGTAAAATAATTAAAATGTGTTTTCATTCCTTACAATTCCATTACAAACCCAGTAACATAATGGTGACAACAAATTAAATACTTGTGATAATACAACTAGAGTAACAAAACTGGGGCACATTAAGGACTCAAGTCAACAATCGCCTGGACTGGTTCGTTGTGTCATGGACACAATTGTCAAAACAAAACTTGTAGCATTGCTTTGTTCCGCAATTGTAGTATTTGAGGATTGTCTCCAACGGTTCTATCAAAAGTGCTAAATCGAAATTCTTCAATAATAATATTTCCTTTACTTGAAATAAAGTTACAGGTGTTTTAAGATATTGCTATGCCTTTGGTCGACTCTTCCTGTGACTGTGAGGGCTGGCCTATATTTTGGACAAAGAATAAGCATTGCTATTCAACGTGGAAATGCTGTCTGACTTCTGGAAACATGACCAGTTGATAGCGATGAGCTTAGAGTACTATGTCGCCTAAGTGCCCCCTTTTTTGTGTTAGTTTAGTTACTGGTTGAAAAGCTCTTAATGCAAGAGGCCAGCTAGGTAGGTACCACCCCAGTGCCAGATATTCGCCGCTACTATGTTCCAATTAGAATGATACAGTGTCCTGCTTGGCTAGTGAAAATACTGGGCATAAGTGACTAACGTTATGCCTCGAGGTGACCAGCGCAGTGCAATACCACGCAGGACTTATCCTGGGTAGCATTTCAATTGTTATGGGCGCATGACGATTACATGACGCTTACCAACAGGCGAATGACGTGCTCGTCTCGTCAGTATACTGTATAAATAAAATGTTACATAGAAAGTATTAGTTATGCGTGTGCCTCGTGGTTTCACCTGCTGTTTAATTTAAAAGAAATCGGATATCTTCGCCATAGACAGTTGACATATAGAGTATATAATCATACATTGGATTTCATGAGATTTATTTTTTTGCGCGGATCCCTATTTTTTCTAAATTAAAGTTACTTTATATCTGTTATCTGCCAGTGAAAGTCCCGTCAAAATCGGCCATGCCGTTTCGGAAATTATCTAGCACAAACAGACAGATAAAAACCAGTTGTTTTGTTATATGTACCGTATATACTTTCATATGCATTTAGTAAAAAAGCTGTTATTTTGACATTACAAACAGAAACTTTAATTTTATTTATTTGTATAGATATTATTTTAGTTGTTATTGATTCTTGTTAGACACCAGTTGGTAACATTTGTACTTTCTGCGTGTATGATTTATTTATGATATGACTGATGAGCATAAATAGTCTATCGAGCCCTGATTACCAACTGGACACAAATCATCAATCATTCTCACATGTGACTCAAACAAAAACATACTTTTAAACCATTGTGATTTCACACATGGTACTTTTTGCACCCTCTTGAAATATTATACTAACAATTTTTGTCCAAGGGTAATATTCTCTATTGTTGGCGCTGACTAGATAATGCATGGGTTTATAGCTGCCTCTAATTGTAGTAAAGAATGCAGATCGTATTACATCTGGATTAGCATTAAAATAGATTCACCCGGCTTAGATGGTACAATTTTGTACATGTGAATTAATTATGGTGATCTAATATGGGCTTGGAAAGGGTGTTACAATAAATGAGTGCTTATTAAGTCTCAAACTTATTTCTTTTTAAACCTAATGAATTTTGTATGTTCAGTTTTTCGTCTTCATTGAACTTTAACGCTATAGTGGCACTTATTTTAAGATAATGTACTTAGTTATTTATTACTTTAGGCAGTGGATACACTGTCTAGGTAGATAACGCTACAATAATCCAAATGAGCGTTTAGTCGAGCTCGTTTGTCGTCGTGTGCGGCGCACGTGTGGCGCGTCGGTCGCACGCGCGCGTCCGGATGTCATTCCATATCGGTGTGAAGATGGACTTATTTGGAGCAGGCGGTGTGAGGTTTGTATTCTGTACTACCTACAAGGTTTACTAAAATTTATATTGTTTGATTGATCAATTATCACATTACTTTTGAATTTTTGATGACTTTTTTAAACCATGTTATAGAATTTTTCCTGCATTGTGGGTACAGTTTACAGACATAATCTCACATGCATGAACATCCAGAGCAGCAACAGGTATCTGTAGATTATAAAACCATATAAATGCTAATTCCTCTATCTTTGCTCATTATATCACTTCTATAATTTGGTATATAACATAACTAGTAATTTAATCATATTAGACACTGGCTACTATATAGGGCTGAAGATTAATTTCAATTAATGAACTGCCATATGTTAGGTGCATAGTACTGGGTATAAAACGTATATATAAACTATACATAGTTTAACCGTCTGAAACATGTTTAGTAGAATGTATGTCTTTATTTGTGACCAGCGAGGATATATGGCACAGAGATGTGCTCACTTACTATCGGCCTCGTAAGAAAGCTCATGGTCACTCAGCGAACTATCGAGAGAGCTGTGCTTGTTATATTATTACTCTACGAACTGTTGAAGGTCATTGGGAGTCGTTAGATGCGGGTGGCGTGTAACCGGTCTTTGTGGAACTCTATGGGGAAGGCTTCTGTTCAAGAGTGGACGTTCTTTGGCTGATACATGATAGCCAATTGACTGTGCCACAACAAGTCAGTTTAAACTGCTGTGTTTTGTTGAGCTACACATATAAATATAATATTTTTATATTCAGTAACAAAATGAGTATATAAATTGCGTTCATAATTAAAGTACTTAGATTTGATGTAGCAATTATAATTCATATATGAAAATGTGATTGAGTATTGAATTACAAATAGGGCGAGAGTGACATTTTTATTCTTGCGCGTATTTGTCTATCCCTCACGATAAACAAGTTAAGTGAACAAATCGTCTTGTCGCGTCAATCTGTCGCGTGGCGGTCGCAACGCATGTCGGTCGCGTGGCGATGTCGCGCATTACAAAATTAGCGTCCGGTGTGCACCTAGCCTTAAATTAAGTTAAGCACGGGTCGTGTTACTAATAGAAATTGACTGTTCGAGAATTATGTTAGCCAACAAAGCTATTAGAAAGAATTTAGAAAATGAAGTATTAATATTTGTTATTGTTTGTATACATATAGTAAAATAAATTAGAGTTATTACTGACGTGCTTTCTTAATAAAGTATTTTAAGGGTCTCAAATATAATTTACCACTACTTATTATAAATAAAACGGTGAGGTATCAAATAATTCTACCTAACTATTTATTGAATAAACTGTACAGAGACAAGAAAAATATTTGCAGTCTGCAATATATAAAAACAACACGAGCCTAGAACATTCTCAAAAATAAAACGTAAAACGCATAAGAAAGTCGAGGGTGGAACGGGCTGAAAACTGGAGTGGGGAGAGGGGGTGGTCGACAATAGGTGTACAGATAACTTTCCTTCTACAGTAGAGTCAATACCGACCCTAGGGAGTTTTACCCTCGGGGTTCGGTCGCTTGGGAAAACTAGACCCAACAATATAGAAAAGGACAGAGCTATACATCACGCGAAGGGGGGAACGGTGCATCGGATTGTACTTATGTATTAATAATATATAGAGGAAAAATGCCGAGGACGTGCGTCGAGTGATATGTTGCGACTGTTAGCAAGAGAGGGATGGATGACATCAATTTGTCGTGTCGTGATGGGGTTTTATTTTGTTTTTCCTTTTGCAATTTTTCGGGTCCATCTTTTCTCGTGTTCCATTTGGTTTGCTTTCAATAGAAATTGAAAAGCGATTTTAAGAAAAAAAAAGTTTAGTAACAAGTTTTTATCAGCTTGTTATTTATTCCATGTGGTGTCCGATTCCGTGTACTGTGTTAATTAAGAATATCTATCTCCATTCCATCTCTACCCGTGGACGTTGTAAAAGGTGACCAAGGGATTCAAAACCAGAGGGATAGGCAGCAGCGTACCTTCTGTATAAAAGAAGCCATACTGCGCTCACAAATCTGCCTACTTGGCATGGTGAGTACTGGCAAATTCCCAATTGCCCCAAAATGACGACACAATTGTGGGAATCTGTGGGGGAGGCCTGTATGCAGCAGTGGACGTCCTTGCTGAAATCCATGGGGGGGGGGCTTTGTTCCGCACTGGGTGTCCTTCGGCTGATATAATGAAGTATTTCTCATTGAGTTCTTATGACCTTTACTTACTATTATATAGTACAAAATATATTATATCAAGAAAACTTTATTTTTGCAATTGTAAGTCTGCGGAAATTAGGTTTGGACAGACGACAATATTAGAACGATTAAATGAAAGTTTGCCAACAGGTTAAGGAATTATTCTGATTTTAAAGCCTAATTTATGAAGCCTAATAAAGCATAATGAAGTTTTTAAATCAAATTTTCAGACTTACTAAACCAAACTTATAAAATTGAATATTTAATGAAAAGGTCCCATTAGGCACAATCTCCTAAAACTCTAAGGTCCAAGTTGGAAGTATAATGCCATAGTAAAACAGTTATAAAGCGATATAGCAGCGGCACTGAGGCGTGTCAACGGAGGCGTTAAGCGAAATTGAGTGAAAGTCAAGTTAAAGTATTAAAAGTTTTCAGCTAGCGATCTTTGTGAACGCGACGAGCGACCGCCGCACACTTTGTGGGGTTGTGTATGTATCGGGATGGACAGAAACGATATCGATATAAACAAAATGAGTAACCTTAGTACGTCGTATCCTTCTGTAACACGGATATTGTACCAAGCACGGGAGTCAGGGCCTCACTATTTTGTAATTATTTTTTATGCCAATAAGGAACTATTATTATTGTTGGTTAGCTTCATAGAAACAGTGTCATTAGAAGCGTACATTAAATTAGAGTGTGGCTTAAGAATAGAAGTATTGCGTTCCAATAAAAAAATGTGGTTAATATATTTTCGGCATACTTTGTTCTTATAATATCACTGATGGTACAATTGACCCAGTGGCGAAGCAATTGGTTTACTGCGCTACAGGTTGCAGGTACGATTCAATTCCCGCCTGCAATGAATATTTGTGTGGCCAACAGACAGTTGTTTCGGGGATTTATATCTGTAAACTGCACGCGCGAGACGCGAGAAATCTGTATCGTTAGACAATTAGACTTCACGGTGACTTGTCACAATGTTGGGCAATGTTTAGTAAGTATTTTATTAACAAAGGGAATTAGGTATGTGATCCTGAAAAAACGTTTCGCGCAGATGCGATAAAGAACAGCAATATTTATTTAATACGTTCACACCAGTATGACGATACTTTCTTATCGTACCTTTTATCGATAAGAATAATCTCCGCTTCCAACCCTACTTCCTTAACACGGTGTAAGTTAATAATGTAATAGAATTACGAGGGAAAAACTGTTGAACTCCGTCGGAGCGGGTCGCACTTAATTGTGGCAGTTTGTTTTGTGAGTTCCACTGACGTTACTTGTACACATACTGTTTACGTTTCGACTCTACATATGTGGCAGGATTACGATACATGTTCGATGTGTAAAATAAAGGTCGAGAATTAAGGTCTGCAGGAGTTGCAATGTGAACTGATGAACTTCGCCTTACAGCATACACTGATTATAATTATGGCTCCATCCTATTAGGGTTTCGTGAGCTGATTAATTTGGAAGATAATTTTTATTGTTGTAGATTTTACACTATCAAGTTAACATTAGATAATGTTTTTAGGTCATGTTATGTCCTATTTAATCGCTTGAACTTGTTCAGAGTGGGCCGCACTTAATTGTGGCAGTTTGTTTTGCGAGTTCCACTGACGTTACTTGTACACATACTGTTTACGTTTCGACTGTACATATGTGGCAGGATTATGATACATGTTCGATGTGTAAAATAAAGGTCGAGAATTAAGATCTGCAGGAGTTGCAATGTGAACTGATGGACTTCGCCTTACAGCATACACTGATTATAATTATGGCTCCATCCTATTAGGGTTTCGTTTGGTGATTTAATTGGAAGATCATTTTTATTAATGTGGATATTAAACTATCAAGTTAACATTAGATCATGCTTTTAGGTCATATTATGGCTAATATAAATAGCTTGAACTTGTTCAGAGCGGGTCGCACTTAATTGTGGCCGTTTATTTTGTTAGTTCCGACGTTACTTGTACAAATACTATTTCTATTTCGACTATGCATGTGTGACAAGATCTCGATACAAATCATGTGTGATATGGGAAATAAAGATTAAGTATCAAGGTCACAAGGAGTCGCAGTGTAAACAGATGTGCTTTGCCTGACAGTACACATTTATTATAATTATAGTACCACCCTACTACGGTTTTGTGAGGCGATCTGATTGGAAGACCAACAATTTTTTGCAGCCCTTTACATGTACGATGTAATGTTTAGAAATAATATTATATACCTATGTTATGTATTTGCCGTGTGGTGCCGGCTCAGAATGCCACCACCCCATCTCCTCCCATGGGTATCGTAAAAGTCGACTAAGGGATTAGCCGGAGGATGGGCAGCAGCGTCCTTCGAGTACATTAACAACTCAACTGCGATCGCCAACCCGCCTGCCAAGCGTGGCGATTATGGCAAAAGCCCCCAATGAGCCCACAACACATCCATATCGGTGGTTGTGGTGATCTTTGGGGGAGGCCTGTGTCCAGCAGTGGACTTCATTCGGCCGAAATGATTATGTACAATATGAAACAGTTGAAATCCATCGGAGCGGGTTGCACTTAATTGTGGCAGTCTACCACTGACTTTAATTATTACATATACTTCGAATGACTTCGATTGTACGCACGGCTACCGTATCAAGCTACACATTGTCAGTATCAGCTGATCTCGCACTGTGTAAGCTTTCATTACGATAAGAGATCAGCTTAAACTTGATATGTATACCACGATGTGTAGCCGTGTGTACATACATATGTGGTGGGACTGGACAATCAAGAAAAGTGTAATATCTAATTACAGAATACTCGTTCGTGATATAGTATTATCATCATCACCTTTCAAACGTCTTTATTAACCATGAGTCTTCTTATCAGACGTGATTAGGCTTAGCTTTACATATTTCACTGATACACACACACACACGCACGTATGGGGACGAACATTCACTCGTACGCACTCACAAACACAAATATCAACCCGTACAAGTCAACACATTGCTCGTAGAACTGATGGCCGCTGGGACACAAAGGTTCTCGAATGGAGACCGCGCACCGGAAAACGTAGCGTGGGATGACCTCCAACGAGGTGGATAGACGACCTGGTGAAGGTCGCTGGGAGTCGTTGGATGAGGGCGGCATGTAACCGCTCGTTGTGGAAATCTAAGGGGTAGGCCTTTGTTCAGCAGTGGACGTCCTGTGGCTGATATGATGATGATGATGAAAAGTTAACTGTTGAATTGTCAAATGATCATTACAATGAACGATCATATGGTATATTACCTTTATTACCATAGTTGGCGGGTGGATTGGTGATCGCAGTATATCATTATTAGCCCACGGAAGGTTGCTGCTGTCCATCTTCTTGGTGTCAATCCTTAGTCGCCTTTTACGTCCATGAGTGGAGAGCGGTGGTATTTTTTCTGCCTGGAACCAGACGTTACACGTCATACACAGGACGCGATTATTTTGAAACATTGTAATTTAGGTCTTAGACCTTAGAGCTTCTTCCTAGATAATGGAACTTAAATAACCAGTTGGCAGCACTACACACACCATTGAGAACATTTTGGAGCCCACTCAGGTGTGCAGGTTTCCTCACAATGTTTTCCTTCAACGTTAAAGCAAGTAAGACGTGTGGTGCCGGCTCAGAATACCACCACCCCATCTCCTCCCGTGGGTGTCGTAAAAGTCGACTAAGGGATTAGCCGAAGGATGGGCAGCAGCTTCCTTCGAATACATTAATAACTTAACTGCGATCGCCAACCCGTCTGCCAAGCGTGGCGATTATGGCAAAGCCCCCCAATGAGCCCACAACACATCCATATCGATCGTTGTGGTGATCTTTGGGGGAGGCCTGTGTCCAGGAGTGGACTTCATTCCGCCGAAATGATGATTAAAGCAAGTGATAATCAAATGCTGATCCGCACATGAATCCGAAAAGTCAGAGGTGCGGGCCGGGATCGAACTCAGACCCTCCTGTGTGGAAAGCAAGTGTTCAACCACTCGGCTATCACAGCTTATTTATATTATTTTTATTCATTTTACTTTGTTTGGGTGGCTTACAGCTAATAATTCTGAAAATATTAAAGTTAAACAAATAGAGAAAATCTATTTACAAGCCTCCACGATCAGTACTAAAAGTGTAATATATATATAGTAAATGGTAGATATTACGTAGGTAAATTGTATGCAAACAACTCTTTTATACATTATAATAAAACACTTTCAAACGGATTACATACAGATGGGACGCTGCTGCCCATCCCTCGGGCTTAGAGTCCCTTAGTCGCTTTTCTTTACATCCACGGCAGGAGATGTAGTGGTGCTGTATTATGAGTCTGTAGACCACACGGTTTAAAATACTCAGTTGTCTAAGAATATATTAAACACTAGCTGGGACCCGCGGTTTCACCCGCCGTTTAATTTAAAATATATTGGATTATATATAAATAATTTAGAGTACTTCGGCATAGACACTAGAATGTATATATATATATAAGGTCTTATTTTAATAATCCACGATATTTTGCATGGTGCCTCAGTAAACGCTTAAGATGATGTACCAAACACAAAAAAAAATTCATGGTAAAAATCCATTTCTTTCTTTTGCGTGATGTCGCTACCGTGCGCCGTCTGTTTTGTTTAACGTTACAGACTATCTAAATCAGTCAACCAGCCCCGTCCGCCATTGTCTTACTAGATGCATGTGAATATTATCACAACTAAGAGAACTAGGAAGTAAAGAAAGAAATGATTTAATAAAATACTTTTTTAAACAGCAGATTTACAAGTTTTTTTTAGACCTACATTATCTTCATCGTTCACTATAGCGCCATGCAAAATATCGTGGACTATTAAATTAAGACCTTGTATATATATATATATATATATTGGATTGCAAGGGTTTTAATTTTTGGCGCGGTACCCTAATTATTTTTCCAAAATAAAAGTAAGTAATTCCTTATTAATATTACATCTGCTATCTGCCAGTGCAAGTCCCGTCGAAATCGATCCAGTCGCTTCGGAGATTAGCGGCAACAAACAGGCACACAGACAGGCAGACAAAAAAAAAAAAAATAGATTTTTTGTTGTTGGTACCGTATGTACTTTTATTATGTACCGTATGTTTTTTTATTTAGTAAAAAACTGTTACTTTGACATTACAAACAGACACTTCAATTTTATTTATTTGTATAGATATAGATCCTTATAACATCAGCTTTCTGCCAGTGCAAGTCCCGTCGAAATCGTTCCAGTCACTTCGGAGATAAGCGGGAACAAACAGATAGACGGACCGACAGACAGACAAAAATATTTTTAACTATTTTTTTTTTGTTGTATGTATCGTATGAATTTAGTAAAAAACTGTTATTTTGACATTACAAACAGAAACTTCAATTTTATTTATTTGTATAGATTAGACTTTCCGTGTGGTGTCCAGACTAAGAATATGCCACCACTCCATCGCATCTCATGAATGTCGTAAAAGCAGCGTCCCTTCTCTAAATTCCCCCCAAAAGGTTGACACACGGTATGTAACCGCTCGTTTATAGGGGAGGCCTTTGTTCAGCAGTGAACGTCTTTTGGCAGATAAGATGATGCTGAATATACTTAGATAAATGTATCTAAGTATATTCATTAACCAGTAGTAAATGTACATCTGGTAGTTCAGTAATAAGCCACTCTGATATCCGATAACAATGAATTGACTTACTTATTCTACTTATACAACCAACATTTCCCATACCATCAAGCATGATAAACTCTCACATATATCTGAGACAGCTTGATAAATAAATCCTCTTTAGTTAGGTACCCGAAACAAAGCCTAACTTTGTAATATGCATAGACGTTAATGAAACTGAATTCAAATGTGCTAGAGTGACGTCTCAGTGGTACCTCACAGACGAAAGTTGGTCCAAAAATCATGCAGGATGTGAAGGTAGTTAGCGAAAAATTTGCAACTCGGACATGTGGTGTCTAACATTTTACGCCGAGTCGAAATAAATTCCGCGATAGTTACATATACAGTTCGCTGTTGCAGCCTGAATGAGTTGTATGTATTACAGGTGTAGCTAATTTTAATTTTCGAACTGATGATAGGAAGTTTCTGAACACCGAGATCTAGTACCTCTGTGTGGTTTTTCAAAGCATACAATATTAATTTGCTCCAGAAAAATATCCGTATAAGAGCATTCAGACTACCTAAATGCCAATAGCTCGAAAATTTTCAATATTCCAATTTTGATAACCGAACTCAGTAAAGGTAGACTAGTAAGTCTGGGCTTATATTTTACAGATTCGATTTCTTTAACAATAATAAAGAAATATATATTTACGTTTTTAACAATGAATAGTAGCAATGATAGCCTAGTGGTTGAACGCTTGCCTTCCATACAGGAGGGTATGAGTTCTAAGATCCCGGCCCGCACCTCTGAATTTTCGGATTCATGTGCGGATCAGAATTTGATTATCACTTGCGTTAATGGTGAAGGATTATTAAACAATAAATAAAATAAGGGTTACGCAAAGAAATGCATATAATAGCACTCTATGTCAAAGATTCTACAAACAACTGCGCGACAAACAATTTTTGTATGTTCATAAAATTGGCGCACCTTAACTTACTGTGGCACAGTGTAGCCCAAATGATTTAGAGTGAATACTTACATTTTCTAGTGTTAGGTTAAGGTACGTCGAACCTCTTATATATATGCCATAGAATCCGTTTAAAAGTGTTTTATTATAATGCCAACAACCTGTCAAACATTTGACTTGTATGTCTAACGACCTATCGAGCTAATGGTATGTCGCGCACTTGTTTGTAGAACCTTTTACATGGAGACAAAATATTTAAGCTATGAGCTGCATCTGTCAGAATTGAGGGAAAGTACCCGCTATCACTTTGACCAACTTGACTAGTCACAGGCAGTTCGCATGTAATCTATAAAGTCCCACAGCATGAATTGCCATGGTTTAAGTTTGAATCACAGAAAACAACGGAAATCAAAATAACGTGTATAGAGGAAGACCAAATAATTCACTTTATTCTAACAAACGAAATAACACCTACATGCATTCACTACATAATCTGCAACAGTTACACAATAAATTTAAACGAATGTTTATTACACGAACACTTCACACAATGTATACGTTGCCGATTCGCGCATCCCTTATCAAGATCTCGCCGAGTTTTATGGGTCTAATCGCGGCCACCGCAAATAGGGCCCGAGTGGGTAATTTTCTAACCTGACCGATTATAGGATTACGGCTAATTAGCTATTACCGATATATTGTGACTTACAACGCAATTTTGCACGGTTACATTAAGCACTGTTTGTCTTTTTGTTAAAAGTTGATACTAGACAGAGGAAGGTGTGGTGTGGTGTCTGGACTAAGAATATAGCACCACTCAGTCTCCTCGAGTGAATATCTTGAAAGACAAATAAGGGACTCTAACCAGAGGGATGTGCAGCAGCATCCCTTCTGTGGAACAGCAGCCATACTGCGCTCACCAATCCACCCAAATCAAAATTATGACACATTTCTGGAAATACATGGAGAGGCCTTTGTTTAGTAGTGAACGTTTTTTGGCTGATATGATGAAATAAATATATTTCCCTTCGTTCAAAAATTACTCTCCAAAATAAACAACATAAATGTTCGAAGCTTGAAAAATAATAATATACGTACAACTTTATGACGACGTGACGACTTTGTCGTGTGGTGCCGGCTAAGAATACCACCACCACATCTCATCCCGTGAGTGTCGTGAAACGTGACTATGGGATTTGCCAGAGGATGGGCAGCAGCATCCTTCGAGTATATATATTTTTTCTTTTTTAAAAAAACGTTGCCCCACACTAGGATTTCTCCATTGTCGTGGGTGCGTTTACAGACATGAATTCCATATACAATACACCCAGACCCGGAACAACTATCTGCAGGTCATACAAATATTTGTTCCGTGCGGGAATCGAACCCACGACCCGGAGCGCAGCAGCCGACTGTATCAGCCACTGCACAAACCGTGCCGTCAAGCGTATTTATAACACGACTGCAATCGCCAACCCATCTGCCAAGCGTGGCGATTATGGCAATATCCCCCAATGAGCACACAACACACACCCATACCGATCTTTGTTGCAATCTATTGGAGAGGCAATCTATTCTGTCTAGGAGTGGACGTTTTTACGGCTGAACTGATGAACTTTAAGACGATCCAAACTAGTCACTCGCCTCGTGGTAAGCGTCATGCCTGCTAATAACAGCTAGCTCTCTGTTAGTCTGTCTGCTAGTCAGAGCTAGTCCAGCTTGACATAACACAGCACTCGTCACCTCGACACATTAGTTATTTAGTTTACTTACGCCCAGTAATTTCACTAGCTACAGTGCCCTTCTTACCAGAACACAGTAATGTTAAAAGTTTAAAAGTTTACTGGTTCGCTGAGAATATCTGACACTGCGATGGTAACTACCTTTTTTTTATTGGTGTCCAGTGAAAATTCTACATGAACTTCCTTCGCCCCGGGGAAGGGCGAAGGGGTATGCCGGACTCCTACCGGCTTATTAGCCGTGAGCGGTTTTCCACTGGAGTGGTCATCTTCGGCACCGAAGAGGAGCTCCAGGTCCTCGTAAGATCACACTAGAGCCGCCCATTGGTGCCACGTCTTTGGGTACATCTCGGAGGGGATGATTGTAAAGCGGTCGCCCACTCTTTACAGGGCAGGCAGCTGTAAGAAGGCCTCCCCCCAGGCACTTCTCGGGGAGGATTGTGAAGCGATGGTAACTGCCTAGCTGGATTATTGTAATAAGAGAGCTACCACCTTTATTAAAATGTTACTGACCAAGGTTCCTTATGATATTTGCTACACGACAGGCACGCTTAACACCCTGTTCGCAGATACTAATTTAAATATGTATCATCGAAAACTTTGTTCAACTTGTTTCATCGATAAAGTTGATTTTTATATCAATAATCGGACGGATACGGAATAATCGCGCAAACAGGCGCGGTGGTTAAGCGATTGACTATAAGCGTAACGGGGTGCAGATTCGATTTCTGCTTAATACAAATGTTTGATTTAAGAGTCTGGGTATCTGGGCATGACAGTCTTACCTCTGTAAACTGAAACCATGATACAGGATAAATTATAGTGTAGGTTTTTTTTTCTTTATAAACAACAAAATTTATAGTCCTACAGAACTCACAAAATAGTTGAATATCATCGTCATTAGCATAGCTGGAAATAGTTTGATGCGAGCGGCATGTAACCGCTCGTTGTGAAATCTATGGGGGAGGCGTTTGTTCAGCAGTGGACGTCTTTAGGCTGATATTATGATAATAGAATATAACATTTTAACTTATTCATCATCATATCAGCCATTAATAAGTCCAGAGCTGAACAAAGGCCTCCCCCATAGATTTCCACAACTGTATCATCATTTTGAGGGGAATTCTCAGCACACTTGGCAGGCGGGTTGGTAAGCGCAGTATGGCTACCGTTTTAAAGAAGGGACGCTGACAATCCCTCTGTTTTAGATTCCCTTAATCGCCTCTTTCGACACCGATGGGAGGAGATGGAGTGGTGCTATATTCTTAATCCAGACGCCACATATCTTATACATACATTTTTATGTTTAAATACTGATAATATGTATTATCGGTACAAATATATTTTTAACACATAGAAGAAAAGAGAAGGGTTCTATACCCTTTTCATCCGAGAGTCCATACAGATTGTCCTATATTCAAGTTAAATAAATAAACTAGTCATCTATCGTGTAGCACCAATTACCTTCTTTATTAGCCTCGATTCTCTTCTTCTTTCGTTGGGTTTGTGGCTAAACATGTGTCAGAGTAGTTCTAACTGCCCAAAGGTCACCAACTTGGCTTAACGACTGCCGTTTAGTGACAGCGATTGGGACCGATGATTATAGGCCTCCCTTAGGTGCCGAAGACGACCGTACCAGTGGTTTTATCCGGTAGGAGTCCGGCATACCCCTTCGCCCTTCCCCGGGGTGAAGGAAGTTCGTGAAGAATTTCCACTGGGCACCAATAAAAAAAAAGGTTCCTACCAAAAAACTAATCTCAGTTCTAATATCACTATATATGGTCACCTATCCATAGTCTGAACGCGTTGAACGTAGCACCTTACTGATCGTTTGCCGATCAGAGAGGGCATTTCTCTTTCAGTGCAATTTCCTTCAAATGGTGCAATAGTTATATATTTCTTGAAAGGAGTTAACCCAAATATTTCCTATATTTTCGATTTTGACACGTCGAGTGAGAATGTTTCGCCACAGAGAAACTTTATTATTTCTTGTTACTGGTCCGAAGCCACCCTTGGAGCTGCCATTAGCGTAAAAGTTCCTTCATTGCCGCAATGAAAACAAACATTGCGCGGATCTTGATAAAGAAAAATTTTAATCTTGACCTTGCTTGAGTTGTTAAAAGAGAGGTTTTAATTATTTAGAATAGAATTTCCGTGTGGAGTGAGAATTTAGAATATAGCACCACTCTATCTTCCCCCGTGGATGTCGTAAAAGGCGACTAAGAAACTAGAGCGACGGGCAGTAGCTCTTTCTGTAGAACAGCTACCATGCTGCGCTCACCAACCTCCCTGCCAAGTGTGGTGAGTACGGGGAAATACCCGAAAATAAAACTGCCTAAGCGTGTTTGTGGAAATCTATGGGTGACGCTTTTGTTCAGCAGTGGATATCCGTCAGCTGATTTGATAAGAATTGAATAAAAATGTCACCTCATAAACATTTTGTATCTGTAATCAAGTAAGAATATTCTTACGAACGGCGAGCATGTGATGAGAAAAGTATCAATTAGGTATGTGACAGTGTATGCCATACCCAGACTTTAAAATTCTCTTTTATATTGTTTTATTTAGAATTACTCATTTCTAATTTTGATAACATTATAATAAAACGTTTTTAAGTAGCAATCTTATATATTTTTCAAACATCGGCGGCATGCAATTTTTTATTCTTTTTATTTTATATTTCTAGATGTGGTGGTGGGCGGCGCGGTGCCACGAAGCACTGGTCCTAGGAAGCAATGCAATTGTTATGGGCATACGTAATTCTAACCACTAGGCGAATGACTAGCTCGTCCCAACAAGTGATATAAAAATTTTGGAAGTAGACTTGTATGCCCACTATCTAATAATGTATCTAATAATATCTAATAATAATCATAAATAAAAAAAAAGCCAACAAGCCTGACATAGTGGTGACAGATCGAGTAGAACGCCGCACAATGATTGTTGATATAACTATCCCGCATGACGAGAATCTCGTGAAAGCCGAGAAAGATAAACAACTTAAGTATCTTGACTTGGCACACGAGGTTGTCGACATGTGGGAGGTAGACTCTGCAATCATTGTGCCGATAGTTGTGACGGCCAATGGCCTTATAGCCAGGAGCCTCAACCAACACCTTAAGAGGCTCTCGTTAGGCAGCTGGATCGGGGGCTTGATACAAAAAGCGGTACTCCTGGACACGGCGTGTATTGTTAGGAGGTTCCTCTCTCTGGAACCCTAACCACTGGTGGCTTGGACCCTGTTCCCGACGCCGGTGGACTACTATTTTTTATATTTTTAAATATATAAATATTGTTTTTGTATGTATTTAAAAATATAATTTATATGTGTTTATCAAAATAAAAAAAGTCCACTGCTGAACATAGGCCTCCTTCAAATATTGCCAAAACGACAGGTCTGGGTTTATTTTGTGTGCTGAGGGCGGTTTTGCCATAATCGCCACGCTTGGCAGGTGTGTTGGCGATCGCAATAGAGTTAGAAATTTACTCGAAGGATGCTGCTGCCCTTCCTTCGTCAGCTAATCCCATAGTCACCTTTTACGACACCACGCGGTAAATACTAAATTATTACTTATTGGTATCGATATTACTAATTATAAAAATATCTATGTTTGAAATGCCTCTCTGTTGATTAATTTTGTTAAACAAAAATATTGCAAATTCAGCACCGATAGATTCAGACAGGACGTAGTCAAGTGTTTTTATAAAACCCTGTATTACAATTACAAGTATTACAATTTATAGACATCAATCTTACAAGCACAAATACTCAGATCCGGAACAACTACCTACAGATATTGCTTCCATGTGGGAATCGAACCCATGACCCGTAGCGCAGAAAGCCAGTAGTTTGACCGCTGCGGCAACAGTGCCGTAACGTCAGTAAACTGACGCCGACGATCCACATTTTGCATATATTTTTGAACACGAAACAGATAGCGGCGACTTTGAAGATGGCCTGCCAAACTAAAAAGCAATTCTAAACAGTATTGTATTAGTCTTCTATTGCAGTACTAAACTAGGATCGGAAAAACAATCTTATTTTACAATATTTAATTTATAATTCCATATTTTTACAAATGTAATAGATCTCCTAAACGAGTAAATAAAACATAATCCAGACTCAAGCTTCAAATCAAATACTAATTTCAATATATTTAATTAACGTCATGATGTAATGGAACAAAGAAGTCGGTGTAGGTACTGAGGAATAAGTATTTAGCGCGTAGGTCGGTAAGCCTCCCTTATAAAATTGATAAGCTACTTACAAGATCAATTTCGCATTTTATGTCTGCTCATTAATGAAGTACTTACTTATAAATTATTTATAAAACTTTTTACCAAAAAAAATACCGACTTTATATTTCAATACGATATTGCCCGGTGCCCATAAATTGAACGAGTTGGTCTGCATTGAACCATGGTTGGGGCATACCTCGCCCCGCCCGACTTCATAAATAAAGTTAGTTTTTTCATTTTAGTGGTTTTAATATCGTATTGAATTATAAAGTCGGTATTTTTTTTGCTAAAAAGATTTATCTGTTTCTTTTTAGTTTAAATAAATGTTAGAACTTTTCCCAATTTGGTATCCGTATCTAACACTAACAATAAGTCTAAGAATCGGAACTATTAAGATATCATCTAGGTAAGCGCAATAAAATTAAACCTGTTTGTTGAAGCTGGTAAAAAAACTACTCAATCAAATGTAATCAAATTTGAAATGACCAATTCGAAAGCATTCTGCACCAGTTAAAAAAAGAATCGCTCAAATCGGTCTACAAATCTCGGTGTAATCGGTGTACATACATTTTTAAAAAACGCATCGAATTGAGAACCTCCTCCTTTTTGAAGTCGGTAAAAATATTGTTTCTAATTATAAAAATATCAGCCTGTAACTACCCCACCGCAGGGAAAAAGCCTTTTCTCATACATACAGAGAAAGAACGAGTATTGATATTACTTACGTTGCGGTGCGTGTTGGTGATTTCAGCAGTGCAAATCCCTAAGCTCAAACATCCATACATCCTTGAATACAGAATTTAAATAACGGTGACTGGTCCTCATGGCTCACCGTCTGCAACGTGTCCTTGAATAGCTTTAATCATGTCTTAGCGTATACCAAATTGGTTTTTCACCGTCAATTTCATTCTGTATTGAAGGATGTTTGAGCTTAGGGATTTGCACTGCAGATCATTATGATACGCGAAAATACTTTTCTTCACCGTTCAGTGGTGTGATATTAAAACGTACCAGAAAGTACATATTATGACATTCAAGAAGACGCATTTGGCATGTGAAGTTTAAAACTTGCAACCTTGTGCTTTAGAACCGAGCTCGTAAACTTCCAGTTCACGACTTTCTGTATCTTATTACTTAGTATAAATAAAAAAAAACCTAATTTAGTAATAGTTTTAGCACAGGTCTTAATGATTAGTTTCTGAGCGTAACAAATCCAACAACTATTCCTTGGTCCGAAACGCTTTGGAGGTGGTCACCGGCGCCATCTTGCTGCAACTTTTCCTACGTAGTTCAGTCATGTTTCAAGAGATGGCGCTGCGAATACTCCCGGGACCAAGATACGAACCAATTTTCAGTGGGCACCGTCCTGAAACAGAACGCAACGCCTTGAGAAAGGGAGAGAGAAATTCTCAAGGCTCGCTGTTTAGGGACCAGTCTCGTTTTATGCTGATGTTCCTTTTTGATACAGCAGTGGGTGTGTTCACAGACGGCCAATGGGAACGATTTCTCTTGGTCCGACCACACCTACCCAGTTTTCGATGCCTACTGGGAGTTGGATGGAAAAAATGTTGGAAATAGGTAATTTCGAACGTCATTCGCCAGTGACGTAATTGCGAATTTATGGTCCAACGAATTACCTTGTTTATATTGTAAGTTGATTGAAATGGAATTTTAAATTTTTATTACGTAAAGCGTCAGTGTTTAAGATCTTTCAACGTTATAACTACTTTTTTACATATTTATGAGTACTTATATCCCGTGTGTCAATCACCTTCTCGTTTAGGAATAATGAGAGTTTAACATGGCTTTACGTCCCCATTCTGCTGACTTAAAAATAATATGATACCTACAATCTCGCGTTAAATCCCGGTTCTGTCGCTTTTTTATCTACAATGATTTCATTTCTGTGCTCAACTTGCGATATAGTATCTTGAAAGCTCGTACTAAAGCTTGAGTAATTTATATGACTATCCATGAAAACATATTCGTGATACAAACCTCATATATATTTCTTTATAAATAGATACGTTTAACATTTTCGACGCCCATCAAAACTCCGTATAAAAATAGGTACACACAGCATAGAACTACGAAGGAACGGGCACGGTATGCAAAAGATATATTGATGGATAAGCACCGTATCCCTGGGAATACGGCGGTCTCTACACGGCTTAGCACTTCTAGGGGGAGCTACACGTCTGCCATATGAGTTCTAAAGTATACCAAATTGCTTTTTAGTGGTAGTTTTGAATAGTCGCTGTTTTGAAAGTTTGGAGACGGTGTGATGGAAAGGTTTCGGTAGATGTGCTTTGTTAAAAGGTTTTTTGAATCGAATGTCGTTTTTATATTAGGGTTTGTGGTCGACTTTACTGAGAACAGTATTTTGACTGGATCTATTTTCTGACGTTCTTTTTTAGTCTACAAATCATTTTGACGGGGCTTGGGATTGCGAGCGCGCAGATTGGGGAATCTGCGTGCTCATACCGAGTGACCCCCGGGAAGACGGCAGTGCGCACATGTTCACGAAATTGATCCTTCGCGAGGGCTTTGGGGGATTCTTTACAATCCCCGCTGATGTGCATGGGGGGCGGCCTTTTTACAGTCGCCTCCCCACTGCTAGAGGGGGTAACCGCTTTACAGTCATCCCCACCGAAATAAAGCACCAATGGGTGTTTCCAGTGTAATTGTATCGAGGACCTAGAGCGCCCCTTTGGTATCGAAGATGACCGCTCCGGTAGTTTTAGCCGTAGGAGTCCGGCACGCCCTCCGTCTTTTCCCGGGACGGGTTTGTATTTAAAATAGTCAAGCTGCTGCAAGGGTTTAACCATTAAACAAAGAAGCTGCCAAACTGAAGGAGGTTGACAGCTTGAGAAACAACAAATATTTTCTTTAACCAGGAAATAAGTGATAGCCAGTCACAGTTGACTGTATACATAGCTCATTTTCATTAGTCGATAACTCGGCCGATGCACAATGTTCCGGACTGTCACGCAGATGGGATAACGATAAGTAAAATTATCTGGTGGATATACAGCATGCAGTGACTCTCTGACGGCATACATTCAAAGTAACTGTGTAAAGGCGGTGAGCGCAAGAGTGGCCTGGATTTTACAGACAGAAATGATTTTAACTGTCTCTGAAAAAGACAGGCCTCTTTCGCGCTCACCAACTTAAATATACTTTGTGGGTTCTCGCATAATCCGCGGTTGTTCTGTATTAACAAATCAAAATGGTTCCCCGAACGTGGGCCTTATGGAATGCGTTTTAGAAAATCCCACACCCCGAATGCGTTCCCTATCGACCAACCAAAAGAAGCCATGGGTCCTCTGATATAGAACTATAGGTAGATAGATATGCGTTCTTCAAACAAACGTGTAAACTTGACGTATGTGTATGTCCTGGAGTTCGAGCACGATCGAGAGAGGACCAATCCGGATCGGAGACAGAGGCGCCGCGGGGGCACATCGAGACGTCCACCAAGTGCCCTCAGCGATGACGGCAACTCGTGGTGGTCGCTTGCTACCACGAATACTACGAGGTGTTGAGTCTTGGTAACATGGAAGAATGGCTGCCCCAGAGGCGAGCTGCGGCAGCACAGAATGACCTCGGGGCGTTCTACTGGAGATTCCAGTGCTCTTCAGGATATACTGAAGACGGCCCGGTTTTAGCCAGTAAGAGTTCGCCACGCCGGGCCCCCCTTTGTTTCAGCAAGGCGGAGACAGTGAGGATGAATGCTCCAGTGGATTAAAATAAAAAATACGTAATTAAAATTACGTTCGCTGAGCAATATTAAACCAAACATCCATCAAACTATAATTTCTCGTAACAATTTCTTTCAATACCCTTTAACGAGCAATCATAATTTTATCACGTTTACAATATTTTATACCCCTTTCACCATAATACCATGTGTCGTGCCTATTACTAACGCCACACTACAATAAAGCAACAATAGTAACAAGTGATATTTGACAAGCAATAAATTTAATTTCAACTTGTTCCATTGTGTTTTCATTTGTGTTCAATGTGCGATGAAATACAGATATTTAGTGATTTGGGGTGTAGCAAATTTTGTAATGAGTAACGTTTCCTGGCGAATATGTTATTTTTCTGTTGCTTAATGTTATGACCACGACAAAAACAAAAAGTATACACAGTAACAGTTCATATTTACTCCATATCGTTTTCGTTTTCTTCGGCATAAAAAGCATTATTGATTTTTCAATATTCGCGCAAGTAAAAACAGTTCACGTGGGATTCGAGTACGTATCTAACTAATCTATACCAATATAATAAAATTGAAGTGCCTGTTTTGTCTATACAAATTAAAGTCTCCAAAATATACGATGCCTTATCATAAAATAAAAATAAGCTAACAAAACTAAAATTGCAACTTTGTGCATCGCGGTTGGTATGTGTTTGTGTTTTTTTTTTTGTAGCCGGGCTATGGAAAAACACAAACCAACCGCGATGCACACAGTATAACTAACGATTCTACGATTCTCGGCCTTCGACTACGAGGAATGTAGATATTTCTTAGCTTACCATTGTTTTGTGAAATTTTCTTCATACTTGTTTTGTGATTTTCCATAGTTCTTTTTGTAATTATTTTGCGGTTAGAGTTCGCTGTTAAAAAGAGCCTTAGCCAAATTGATGAGACATAAAAATTAAAAAGAAAATGGGTTAATATATGTAAAATTACAGGTAATCTATGTTTTTTTGAACATACTCGTTAATATTCATGGATATAACGATATTTCATACTTTTTTGGGAGCCGTTTATGTCCGCTATAAACCACCATGTTGAATTTTATGTTACGTCATATGCGGAATAGCACGACGCTTCCAACGACCCCTGATTTGTCATAATGCGACGAGTAGTTTAAGCGATCTGACGGAACAGATGAATATACAGATATACCGGTAAAAATCATAACCCTCTTTTTTGCTTCGCTTTAGTCGGATAATGACTATTTTTAGAATTTTTGTCTGTCAATCTATCTGTTTGAAAGTTTTTTTATATCTTGCAGGGTTCAGTAGATATAAATGTTAATATAATTTACGCCTAGTAAAGCGGGCGGGTAACGGCTAGCTAGAAATAATAGTAATATTTCTTTGCAAATTTTTGCAGTAAACCTAATGCGATGTGAACGCATTTTCAGTCGTCATTAATATTAAGTTGCGATTGCGAGAAGGGCAGACACGCTTATAACTCATCATAATCAGCCCATTGTTTCACTGGTGGTTACGTACCTTTTCTCATGATGAGAAAGGTTAGGCCTTAGTCCACCACGCTGACCTAGTGCGAGCCGGCAGATATGAACATTTTGGAGCCCTCATAGGTGTGCAGGTTTAGTCATGATGTTTTCCTTCACAGTTAACGCAAGTGATAACTATAATTGACGGCACGGTTGGTGCAGTGGCTGATACAGTCGGCTGCTGCGCTCCGGGTCGTGGGTTCGATTCCCGCACGGAACAAATATTTGTATGATCTGCAGGTAGTTGTTCCGGGTCTGGGTGTATTAAGTGTGAAATGCATGTCTGTAAACGCACCCACGACACAGGAGAACTCTTAGTGTGGGGCAAGGTTTTTATAAAAACAAAAAATACACACAAAAAAGTTCCGTATATAAATCCGAAAAGTCAGAGGTGCGGACCGGAATCGAACTCAGACCCTCCTGTATGACAGGCAAGCGTTCAACCACTAGACTAGCACTGATATATTATACTATAATTACCTACCCAATTTTATCGATTTCAACATCATTATGGATGTTGAAATTAAATAGACACAGCCTATTATTTCAATCCCAATATCACCGCATTGTGGAGCATAATCTTCGCCAGGAAAAAGAGAACGAAAAACAGTATAACTTATTTTTGGAAATTATGAATTTTCTGTGTCATGTACCGCAAGCAGAGATTGCCAAGCATACTTTTGTGTTCTTAATAGGGATTATATACAGCAAGAATACTTTTTAGGAAAAACAGCGCCGTTTGCTTTTTAAGCACTTAAAATAACCAACTTTTCTCCCCAAAAATCTCTTATTATCGCATTAGACCACGAAAGCCTACACTCACTTGCAAAAGAAAGAGGGAAATCAGGTGTAAGCACGTATTCTCGGCAATCATTAATATCTCGTTGCGTGTAACGACGTGCGACAGGCGGGCGGCGCCAAACGCGCCTAAATTGAAATTCTTTCAAATAAACAAACGCACTTATCAGATTTATCCTCCCCTGAACATTTTTTGGTAGATGTTTTGGAATTCCTTTATTGTGTTAACTTCACACTGGCTTTAAATGTGCTTTAAGGTTGTATTAATATGTTTACAGTGCTTTTTAAACAACAACATAATGCTGTGTTACTGTGGTTGTGATAAAAATACTTTACTATTATAGAATACTTTCAGAAGTGTCCTCAAATTTACGGTAATTTTCAATTTCAAGACAGCTTTTTTTACTAAAACCGTCAGCCAAAATGGCAATAAAGCTACATATGTGAAAATTCTCCTTGAATTGAAGTCTAAGATTTTAAATCAGACTTCCAAATCTATTTCAGTCCTCATTCGTTTGGTTTGCAGAATATCCACGTGAATTAAACTAAATTGTTATTATAATAATATGCATAATGGATTACATGTGGTGTTCGAATTAAGAATATAGCACCACTCCATCTCCTCCCGTGGATGTCATGAAAGGCGGATGAAGGACGAGCAGCAGCATCCTTTTTGTAGAACAGAAGCCATACTGTGCTCACCAACCCGCCGGCCAAGCGTGGTAAGTACTGGCAATACCCCCAAAATAACGACATAATTCTGGAAGTCTATGGGGAGTCGTTCCTTTAGCAGTGGCCGTCCTTTGACTGATATGATGATGCTGAGGCAAGATGGTCGTATCTTCTTAGTTTTCGACACTGACAACACAATGCATGCATCAGTATATTAAAATAAAATCAATTAGTCTTATAGGAAAGAATGTCACCCTCGCTTATTTAAGAAACATCGAGTCTATTCGTTTACTTTCACACCTCTTTGTGAATTTAATTTATTACGCTCCGCAAACGAGATGAGACAAGTATCTCAGAGGCCGTGGGGATAAAAAGTAGCATGTCAGTACCGAAGGTATTTTGCTTGTCGAGCATTCTTATTGAATTTGTTTGCTTGATAATCTAAACCTTTCTATGCTTTGTTTATTCTACTTTCATTTCTTCTAGCAGAGGTTGGGGTGTGGAACGGTTCCCGGTGAAGAATAAACCTTCCTTATCACCTATGGGTGTCGTAGAAGGTGATTAATGGTTGATATCAAGAGGATAGACAAACAAACGACAAAGTCATCATCATCTGTTGATGATGACAATTATGACTTTGTCGGGCTGTTGCCCGTAGCAGTCCACTGCTGGATACAGGCCTCTCCAATGTCACGCCACTGAGCACGAACCTCGGTTTTTTCATCCAGTGCATTCCAGTCATCCTGCAAAGATCGTCACTCCACCGAGCCTGGGCGTCCCACACTACGTTTGCCGAGCCACGGTCTCACTCAAGAACACGATTGCCCCAATGGCCATCGGTTCTATGGCTAATATGGCCAGTCCATTGCCACTTACTTCGGCTTGCTAATCCGATGGGCTATGTCGGTAACTAACACCGTGTGGTGCCGGCTCAGAATGCCACCACCCCATCTCCTCCCATGGTTGTCGTAAAAGTCGACTAAGGGATTAGCCGGAGGATGGGCAGCAGCGTCCTTCGAGTACATTAACAACTCAACTGCGATCGCCAACCCGCCTGCCAAGCGTGGCGATTATGGCAAAACCCCTCAATGAACCTACAACACATCCATATCGGTGGTTGTGGTGATCTTTGGGGGAGGCCTGTGTCCAGCAGTGGACTTCATTCGGCCGAAATGATGATGATGATGATGTCGGTAACTTTGGTTCTCTGTTCGATCACCTCGTTTCGGATTCGATACTTCAGAGAAACGCCAAGCATAGCCCTCTCCATAGCTGGCTGAGCAACTTTAAATTTGAGGACTAGCTGAACCGTTAGTGTTCATGTTTTGGCACCGTATGTCAAAACAGGTAGGACACATTGATCTTGAGGCTCTGTGGTGATGACCCGAAAGGACAAAGTGCCGGCTAAGAATACCACCACTCCATCTCATCCTTTGGGTGTCGAAAAAGGTGATTACGGGATTAGTCGGAGGATACGCAGCAGCGTCCTTCAAGTACATTTATAACTCAACTGAGATCGCTAACCCGTCTAGTTATAAGACTGACTTTATCTATAGTCAACTTTTATGACACCCTTGGACAACAGGGCCATCATTTACCTATTTCAACGCAATAATTACGAATAACACTTCAACTGTCAATACGGATTCAATTGTAAACTACAATATAACCTCTAAACTCTATCTAATTCCATTTCTGTCCGGCTCATTGACTCCATACTTGTGACAGGGCTATAAACATCTTATTGTACAATTATAAATGGCAATTGTATCGTGTTTGTATAGCAGGACAATTCGTCAATGTGCCACGACATTGTAGCAGATGTATTGCATTACAACTTCATTTTATACGAATCGTTATCGGCTGGGGTCGGGTAACGGGCCTAGGGCGGTAGATTTGAGGGGATGCGATAATGATAATTTCGAAGCTATGTTTCAATACTAAAATAAATGTAAGATTAATGTATTTGTAAGGCATGCCATAGATTGATAATATTTTTTCTGATTATTCTATACATAGTATAAGTTATACAATATTTTAATCTATGAGATATTCACAATTCAACATCCTTAACGTTACTTTCATTATGTTTAAATTACGAAAACATTAAAGTTTTAACATTACAGTCAGAGCGTTTTTGGAAAGATATTGAAGCAAAAGCCATTTTTTAAGCCTTGATAGATACTTTTCTAAAGTTAACACAGAATATAACATAGAGCACAGATTAATTTTTGAACTTAAATATTATAAATCAGTGACGATCTTATCCACCCTAGGCCACCGCCCTTCAGTACCGGCGCGCACGCACCGCGTCACAGAATTGTGTAAAGTACGAAATAATTTCACGCATCACATGACCCCGCGTATAATGACCCCAGAAGCTCCCGAGCGATGTCCCGGCCAAAACAAACAGCGGCCTAATAAGGGAATGAATAAGTCCCCCCGAAGAATCCTTTCGGAAAAGAAATTGGTTCGGTTGAAGGAAGTTAACGTGTGTGTTAAGGGAATATTTGCTGTAGATCCTATTGTAGCGTATATTTTGGGCTCTGATGAGAATTTGTTTTAATGTTTTGCGCTGAATATGGCTTACTGAGTAGTGCACACTTTTGGAGTAAGGGTGATAATTAACAGCTTCGCAATTGCTTTCATTTTTGATATCCGTATTTCTCTTCATGAGTTCTGCAAAGAGGCAACCCAAGTTTTGTATTGAACTTTATAGTGATAGGCTTATGGCCGAAATTAATAATCAATGTAATCCAACATTTTCATCCGTCCAACATGCAAAGACATTATAGAGAATTCTAATCTAAAATCTGATGGGGAACTATTGCTTTCAGTTGGTTGTAACGTAGTTTTACTTAAATCAATAATGGTAAAAAACACTGATATCCCATTCACAGTTACAATCCAGCCATAATTAAAAATCTATTGCATATACACGGCTGCCGGTAATTGACAAGTAAGAGAATATAATGTTTTAGAATAAATAATGAGGGTAAAGTTTTAAACTGGTTACTTACATATGTATATATTTATCTCCTCAAAAGTCTTTAACCCGTGTGTGTTACCAGTGATAACATAATTATGACACATAGACATGGGCACTCATTATGAGCCTCATAAGAAAGCTCAAGGTCACTCAGAGAGCTATGCTTGGTATTACTCTACGAGATCGAATTGGCCCTCTCCGATCCAGCTTTGTAGTGCGTGTGGAGTCCGGATTAAGAATATAGCACCACTCCATTTCCTCCCGTGGATGTCGTAAAAGGCGACTAAGGGAATCTTAAACAGAGGGATGGCAGCAGCGTTCCTCCTGTGAAGCGGTAGCCATACTGCGCTCACCAACCCACCTGCCAAGCGTGGTGAGTATTGGCATAAACCCCCCCAAAATGATGACACAGTTGTGGAATCTATGTGGGAGGCATTTGTTCAGCAGTAGACGTATAAATGGCCGATATGATCTAGCTCTGCAGTCTCCTTCTAGATCATGACGCTCTCACAGAAGGAGACCACTGCACTCCAATTTGCATGCTCTATCAACATAGCCGACACTACTACCGGCAGATATCTTGCCCGATCCGATAGACCAGGACCCGCCACTCGGTCGCCCACGCAGGGCACTCCTTGAACGTGTGCTGTGCGGTATCCTGGTCGCTTCCACAATGGTGGCACTGTGCCGTAACCTCGCGTCCTATTCTGTGCAGGTACGCACCGAAACAACCGTGACCGGTGTATACCTGCGTCAGACGGTAAGTGACGCGCTTCCTCCTTATGAGCCAGGCTCCGAAGAGCGGTAGGATGGCCTCGACGACACGCTTGGTCGCGAACTCCAACCGTAGGCGATGTCACCACTTCTCGATTGCACTGGGGTGGTACCTAGCCGGCCTCTTGCAATGAGAGACTTACCACCAGATTTAGATTAGATTTTTTTTTATTATAAGGCAGGTAAGAAATCCTAAGACCGTAGTTATACTTATATTTCTTGCGTCAAAAATGAAGGGGTAAACACAATCTGCGACAGAACCAACAAGCAGTCCACAATGTAGGAATGAGATCAAACAATCGAATCCCACCGCAATCACACTGCGTTGGTTCCATAGATTGTGTTGACAAAACCAATGAACATTCTTAATTATTTGCCTGCTTCGTGTAAACAATGACCTCACATAAAAACCAGCTTAATTTGACCCCCCAACTTCTTTACCGATTCCCTACATTTGTATTGAATTTTGACTACACCAACAGAGATCTATGTGAAGTGGATTTCAAAACTATTGTTTGACGTCGCGTGTAGGGTCTGTCTCAATTAAAAATATTGCTAACAAGACAAACAGTTGTCGCCTGATTTTTGGATTTTAATTGGCTATTTGGATAGAGATTTTTAGATTATAGTACGAGGTGACATTTGTTGGTTCTATATACCATATGTCAGCTAGAGCCGCCTATCGATTGAGCTATTTCGAAAGAATTCCGAGTAGGTGAGGTCCATTTTTATTTACAATAATTTTAGGAAGTAGGTATGTAAGGAACATTTTTTTATCGTGGTGGAAATGTATTTAATTATTCATACTTTTATGCGCAATGATGGTCCACAAGGCGGACTTAAGGCCATGTAGCATTCTCTACCAGGCTACCAGAAATACTCATGCATCGTCCAACGTCCCAGGGGAGACGGACTTCTATTATGCTGGACTCTAACTGGTTAAACCCTTTGGACTGTCATCTTCGACCGAGCACAGAAAGTGGTCTCTAAGATTTCAAGAATAAACGCTTTGGAGCTACCCATTGGTGCCCCGTTTTGGGAAGACACATGGACCTGTCCCTGTAGAATAGTCCCATTCTACTACAACATTACTGTAGGTAAAGTCAATGAATGCGACCGACAGTAGCTCGGTAACCTACACACCATTCGACAACCAAGCTCACATATCGATTACTATTGACAGGATCTATGTTCACTGACTGCATGCTTTCGGGCAAATTATAAACCACCTGTCTCCGCCCGTGGATGTCGTAAAAGGCGATTAAAGGTTGAAATCAAGAGGATCATGAAATCAGCAGTATCCTCTCATGTGCTAAAATAGAATACTAAATAAAAATATATTTACATGTTAAATCCCAACCCTATAATACTTTGGAATCTTACTCTCCTCTAGCACTATCCTTGCTATAATGGAGCACTGTTCAAACATAGTAAAATAATAAAGGCGGTCGTCGTATTATTTACCAGTAAAGTAGCACTCAATTTGGGTGAAGGGCTCAGTGGCCATGCGCCACATGCTTTAAAATAGGGATCTATGTTTAGTGTTGAGCATTGAACAATTTCAACATTTTATGCCATCGACTGTCGTAGCCATTTTGTTCGAGGTTTGAATTTTTTGTCTAAAGCGTTTTTATGGGTAAAAATAATTTATTCCTTTTGTCTGGAAATCTGAAATAATATCTGCACATTTTTTCTTTTTATTTACTGGTCAGTTAGAAGAAAATAATTAAGAAAAAGAATTCTGTAATTCATATACCGTGTATACCGTATACCAGTGTGGTGTCCTGGTTAAGAATATTGTACCACTCATCTCCTCCCGTGGAAGTCGTAAAAACGATTAAGGACGAACTCTACTCCACAGGCATGGGCAGCAGCGTCCCTTCGGTGGAACAGTAGACATAGTGTGCATACCAATCCTCTTGCTAAACGTACTAGCACATTCTCCTCAAAATGCCGAAACAATTTTAGAAATCTATGGGATTTTAGCATTGGACGTTATTTGGCTGATATGATGATGATAATGAATTCATATACACGTATCATGCTAGGTATATGAATATAAATAATGTATCATATAATAACATTAACTATCAAAACCTCTTTAAAATAATCTTCGATAAAATCCTCGATAGTTGGCGCATCACTACGTGAGTCACCCCTTATTTTTTGACCTGACAGGACATCTAAATATTTAAAAAGCTCTTATGCTATAATTACGTTGATTTATTGCTCTAGTTTCATACTTATTGTTATAAGACAACAATGATATTTGAGTGCCAAAGTATGCTTACCTCTGTTGTCAACTCACCAGTTTATTACAGGGCCAGATTTTGTTTAAAAAACGTATTCTATGGCATGTCTCTCTTTTTGTTACCTACTTAAAACTAAATGTTACTAAACGATCCAAAAATCGCTTTTGACAGTACTCACAATGGATTTAGGTTTTTTTTTCTTTTTTAAACATTGCCCTACATTAAGGTTTCTCCTGTGTCGTGGGTGCGTTTACAGACATGAATTCCACATACAACAGACCACAAATTTAGGTATAAACCCAAAAAATATTGCACAAGTGTATTATATTTACAATACTCCACACTAGGCTTTCTCCTATCTCGTTAGTACAGTTTACAGACAAATATCACACGGTCAAAGAATCAGACTCAAATCTGTGGATCATACGATGCACGCGATCACACGATGGTGTCTCCTTCACGAGCATGATGCATACGTCATGCTCGTGAACGAGTGCAGTCTCTTGGGACTGGTCAGCTAAGTGCTGCCATGAAAATCTAATTAAAACTTAAAAAAACATACAGTCAGGTTTGTTTAGTAGAATTTTTAGGAAGTTTAGACTCTTCTACTACATTGATTTCACATAAGCTTGATTTCTACAACAATGTGCTCATAAAATATTGTTACGTACATTATGATTTAAAAGAGTAGTAGTAGTTCTTGCCCATTCTTCTCCATAGGAAATCTACGTCTTGGAGCGCGGCAACTAAATTCTTGACTATTCATAAGTGCCTGTATATGGTTTACATGAATAAAAATAGTTTTTATCTTTTTTCATACATATAATTGTTTCGTGGGCAGATAGAACCTGCGATACGTAGTGTAGAAAGTCAGTTTCTGAGCCACTACACTAACCATGCCATCGAGTGATGATGAATGATATATCGTATATGATAGGTACGGTAACAAGCAACGGCTTTCCTGAAGAAAAGCGGCCAAACAACTAATTTAGTGCTTACAATCAGCCCATTGCTGTCCTACTGCTGGGCACGGGCCTTTTCTCACATTAAGAATGGTTCGACCTTAATCAACCACGCTGGCCTAGTGCGGGTTGGCGGACTACATACACCACTTAGAACATTTTGGAGTCCCCTAAGGTGTGCAAGTTTCGTCACGATGTTTTTTTCACCATTATCGCAAGTGATAATCAAATTCTAATCCGCACATGAATCCGAAAAGTCAGAGGTGCAGGCCGAAATCGAACTCATACCCTCTTGTATGGAAGGCAAGCGTTCAACCACTAGGCTATCACTGCTCATGTACTACTTACCTCATATTAATGCTCAATTTGAACGAGAACATACATACACTCAATGCAAAATACATAAGACCACAGATTTTAAAACTATTAATACAATATAAACTAAAATCACAATACAACGCGTACGGGGTCTTTGTAACATTTGGCTTTACACCATTATCAGTACAGTCGCAGGGCATTTTGGAGTTATCTATGCTCCTCATCTCAGGGGTCGCAAATTGGTCAGCTTGGTCTTGCGGGGCAACTCGGGTGTCAAGATGAAAGCTTGTTTTATTATGAGAAGGGTCACTCGCTAATGACTTTAGTGGTTTTTGGATTAAATACGGGCGTTTTGGTTGTAATATTGGAGTTTAAAGTAACGGCAAGTTGGGGCTATTTGTGACGTAATGAAAGATATGGCACATGCTGTAGTTCCAAATATAATATTTTTTAGCAATAATAAGCATTTTAAGCAATAATTTTTATCTGAAAGCTTAAGTAGATCTAAGATATATTATGTAGCCACAGAAGCATCACCAGTGCGATAAAGAGAGTAGAGTAAATGGCTCTGCGGCCAACTTGCTCAATAATCAAGTTGATAATAGTTTGCTGACATTACGTTCTACTATGGAGAGGGTGATGGCTCACAGTGTATTTCAATAGTCAGAAATGAGAAATTAATTGAATTGGTGGCAGTCACAACTTGCGAAATAATACTTACCATGTTTTTTTATCAAAAAACAAGTAATTATTCCTAGTACCAACAAATCAAATCAAAAGTCATACCGAAATAAAAAATACGTCAACAACAAAAATATCTGAATTACATTGTTTCCCGTCGGCCGTCAAGTGTGACGCGAATGCATAATCAATCAGTGATTTTGAGCGTTGCAGCGCTTTGACGTGACAATCACATGGGATTTGAATTTCGAACAAAGATTTTCGGATTTCAAATCTTTATGGCTTTTCTATTGCGGTTTTATATGTGTAATGCGGTTGAAAAATGTCACACTATTATAACCCACCAGTTAGTATAAAGTCCCGCTTTAAATATTTGAGAAACCTGTTTTCGGTAAAAAACCGGGTGGCTAAAATGGTTAAAGCGGGGATTTAGCATTAACTGGCGTTTCAGTAATCGGCCGTTAACAGTTTAACTTCATATATAAAAAAGCGGTCTTGATAATTTCCAGTAGAAATTCGAGTAGGTAAATATCGTTGTTCATGTATTACTAAGAAAATAGCATTTCAAGTTCCAGATCATACTACGCTCGGTTTTTTAAGATTAAAAGTACTTTTTCGATGCAACCCTAAAATTTGATAGAGTTTATTCCAAATGTATCCAGAGCGGAATGTGTTCTCGATCGAAGTTTAGCTAAATCAAACACTTACTCTTAATTAGAAACATTTACCTTAACTTTTCAAAAAAAAAATGTTCAAAAAGCTGTCAAATCGTTTCATCCAGTTCATCCCAGAATCCCGAACACCGTCGACAATTCACGATCGTCTGTGGTTATCTATAAAAGGGGAATGACAAAGAAATGCTTCCAATGAATGGATTTTAATTTTAAAAGCTTTCGCGGCGTTTTTCGGAATCCGACTTACCCTTGGGACATTGCCGGTGATTATTGATGTTTTGACAACACGTATTTACTATTAATTATGATAATGGATTATGGACACGGTTGTAAGAATATATTTTCAATATTTGAGCGACTGTTGCGCGCTTTGTCATTTTCACAAAACATGGCAATTTTTTTTCTGGCTTATGCTATTTTTTGTAAATATTACCTTGTTGCTGTCTTAATGTTTAGCTTAGGAGTAAGATTTATATCGTTCGTAATGAATGTATTGTACCTAGTGTAGTTTTTGATACTTCATGCAAACGACAGCTACGATGGACGATAAATTCACCAAAATTAACATTACTAACATTGTCACTACTGGACTTACACATGCTTCTTGCAAGTGGCTCCACATGACCTATAATTCTAATATTCGTTTACGGTGCATAACAGTTAATTATTGAAAATTGGTATTTAAGAGGACATTCGCAAAAAACGTATTAAATAAAATGAAACGCACCTGTAAGTAGTTGAGCTACGATTGATGTGCTCTTAGATGTATACGATTCATATTTTTCTGGGGTCTTAGATTTATTTTTGTTATTGTGTTTGGCCTGGATTCCAAGTCCTTTGACCAGGTTTTAGCTTGATTATTTGGGGATTACCGTCAAATAAATTGACAAACCTGTCACTATAGCCTCAGGAAGGCTATTTTAAAAACTGGCAACGTACAAAGAGAGAAACGAAATCGTCTGTCACCAAAAATATGCTTATATACCTAATGTTTATAAATAACAAAATAAGTACTAGGAATTAATTTTGAATATTAAGTAGATAATGTACTTGGGTTTTATATTAACGCCTGTTTTATTATATCTGACTAATTACGTTACTCGGCACATTGCTCGTAGAACTGATGACCGTTAGGGCACAAAGGTTCTCGAATAGAGACAGCGCACCGGAAAACGCAGCGTGGGACGACTTCTAACGAGGTGTACAGACGACCTGGTGAAGGTCGCTAGAAGTCGTTGTGGAAATCTAAGGGGGAGGCCTTTGTTCAGCAGTGGACATCCTGTGGCTGATATGATGATGATGAATTACGTTCAGCGTATTTGTATTTGTTACAGGAAAGTGATAAAAATGGAGATTTGATCAAATCCCTAAGGTCATCAAATCCTTTAAAAATAACCACGAAGGCCAAGTCGAGTCGGATCCGCCCAACAGAGTTGTAATTTTAAAAAAATCCGTGAGTTGATCATGTACCTTGTTGATCAAATCTCCGTTTTCATCATATCCCTGCGATATATTCACCGAATCGTACAATCAGTATTCTTGTAGTCATTTGTTTTAAAATAATGCACCAATTTTCTTTTTTTCTCTCAAGCACCGCGCGCTGCCGAAGCGCAATAGCCGTTGACCGTCGCGCGGCCGGAGGCGTGAACTTACATTTTACCCAAGATCTATCGATATATTACTACAGAATCACTTTTAATCTCCCCTTTTAAAAAAACCTTGCCCCACACTAGGATTTCTCCTGTGTCGTGGGTGCGTTTACAAACACAAATTCCACACACAATACATCCAGACCCGGAACAACTATCTGCAGATCGTACAAATATTTGTTCCGTGTGGGAATCGAACTCACGACCCAGTGCGCAGCAGCCAACTGTATCAGCCACTGCACCAACCGTGCCGTCTTGTGTGAGAGTTGTTCTAACTGCCCAAAGGTCACCAACTTGGCTTAACGATTGCCGTCTAATGACAACGATTGGGACCGATGATTGTAGGTTCCTACCAAAAAACGGAGACACTCAGTTCTAATATCACTATATGGTCACCTATATATGAAGTGGTTACTGTTAAGCAATCTTACATAAATTCTCTATCTGATTATCTATTAATTTTAGTTAATGGCGAACCAAATAAATTTTATTAACCTTGTACTAATTTGGACCAGCGTATTCGTATTTGCCGAATAGTAGAACCAATGTTTGTATTCATATTCGTATTCGTAGTATTTGCTACGTCACTAGTTTAATACCTACAGCATGCAGTCAAGGTACAAAAATAATAAAAGCAAAGATACTTATACAGAACTCGTAGAGACAGATGCGTTCATACAAAACTTACAAGTATCGCGGAAGCATAATAACATAAAAGCAGCAGCTCATTTCATACCAGTAAAGTGAGCGTATTGCGTTACCAGTTTCACATGCACCCAGTATAAGCTAAAATAATCCTAATGCTATAACAATAAAGGTTATGCCACGCGTGTGAACAAAGTTTACGAGAGTAAGCGCACGTCATAACCTCTGAGCGAAATTGGGGAAAGCGTGTGAGATAAATCACGTTACACATCTTAGTGTTTATACAAAGATACTCATTGATAGCGGAATGCGTTATTGAAAAATTGCTATTGAATTATCTCATCGTAGTCAAAGACAAGAAAATTTTGAAAAGTTGAAGTTATCATAATTCTCGGAAGACGTATTTGATTTCAATATTCAGGACGCCTAAATGCGCTCCCTTTCTTAGGGTTTTATTTGTATATATGTTGTGTTAGTTTAGTTATATAGTAGTATAGAATGTATATTTTTAGTTTTAATTGTGTATAGATAATTAAAAAAATAAGCTATGGTTGAAAATAAAGACAAAAATAAAATTAATGATTTCAATATTATCTAGAGGCTTATTTTACTTCAGTTTGTCGTTATTCTTTTCATTTTAACTCTACAGGTATTAAACTTAAGTTTATGAAGGAACGTGAATATAATTAATTAATTTAGTAAATAAGATGGTTGAGCTGTCGAGAATTATTTTAAGCTCGTGAACGAGTGCCGTCATTTGAGGTTGGTTAGCTTAATGCTGCCATGACAATTTAATCATAAACTTTAGTAAAATGTTACAATCAGGCTTGATCAGCAATAGCTTAGACTCTCTTCTCCTACATTGTCCTCATACAATTCATTTAGAGAACAATATAGTCACTAATTTTGTAATGTATTAGGTATGATTTAAAAAGAGTAATCTAGGAGTTTCTTCCCCGTTATTCTCCATAGGAAATATATATCTTGGGCCCTGGTAATTCTGACTTTTCATAGGTGCCTGTAAATTGCTTAGTAATTAAAATATTGTTATCTTTTCTAAGCACATACACAGGTGATAGAGAAGACCACCCAAAAACAAACATTTTGCAAATCATAAATTCCTTGTATAGTCCTCAAGGCAACATATATGTTAAGGTTGACTGGTAGAGAATGCCTCAATGTAGTCCGCCCTTTGTATCATCAATGTAAACATAAAAGTTTAAATAATAATACATAGTTCGAACCTTGGAAGAATACTCAGATACAGTAGCCATGTATGGTCACCGTGCAGCCCTCAATCCCGCTGTCCGTGATTGGTGGGATTTCCCAGGAGTGACTCGCGACTCAACTCTTAATTCTTGCTCTAACTACATTTTGTTTCCTGTTAGCGCACTGTAAGTATTCTTTAAACGTTTGTTTAGCTTCATGCAACAGTTTGGAAGTTGAAGTTGATTGTTTCTTACAGTAAGAGGTATTTTATTTAAGCGTATTTCGACGTTTTTACTCGCTTTATGTTAGCTGGACCCGTATGTACATATGTTTGCAACTGTGTATGATCATCATGCAATTCAATTTTCACCCACTTCTAGATATTCGATGTACTTAAAATTTTGAATACGTATCAAGAATCGATGACACTACAATAATTTGACATGACTATGATCTGATGCTGTCACCAGGTTTGTCATCATTATCATCATTTCAGCCGAATAAAGTTCACTGCTGTACACAGGCCTCCCCAAAAGATAGCCCCAACGCCGGTCTGGGTATGTTGTGTGCTCATTGTGGGGATTTGTCATAATCACCACGTTTTCTAGGCGGGTTGGCGATCGCAATCTGGTTGTTAATGTACTCAAAGGATTTTACGACACCCACGGGATGAGATGGGTTGGTGCTATTCGTATCCGCGCCACACGGTCAGGATTATCAGCTCATTATTTAAAAATAACCTACTAACAGGTTAATAATAAATACTAGTCATGTTTAAATAATGTATACAATGTAATGAATTGATAGATTTTAAGGGTTAATTTTGCTTTATAACAACAAATAGACTAATAAAATCACGCTTTTAATGAAATGAATAATGGTGGTCGATATCAAAGGTATAAAACACACACACAGAGTTATTATATAATTTAAGAACATTATAATCAACCAATAATCTCTATCGCAGAACCTCTTGAAGTCTGACAAAAACGCTCCCCTACTACTCACAAATACATCATACTCTGGATTGGAATCCAGGAATAGGTTCGACATGTTAACAATTTGGTGCGCCAGCAATTTTGATATGTCAAACGTTCTACACGTTCATTATCTTTAGAAAGAATTTTGCGTAGTGTAAATGGTAGTGCCTCTAAAGTAATACATCTAATGCATCCTGTGACTAAAGGCTTAAAAAGAGGTGGCCTACAAAGAGTTATAAGAACATCGCACTACGCCATGGGTGACATACAACAAAACCGTGGTAAGGCAAACGAACCGGAAGGTTGCACACGAATGAACTGATGAATACTAAGAGCATGTGTACCCATCCATTTCGTTACAGCCACGGTGGATGCTACTAGTGGTTGGATAGGGGACATCATTTTATGAAGGTAAAACTCGAGAATTTAATGTTGGTATTACGATTTTCGTGAAATAAGCCGTAACGTGTATGTAGGGTTATGATTTAAAAATATAGAATACTTCTTTACCCTCCACTCTATAAAACGATCCTGGGCTTCAATACCCTTATCCCTCGACTCTAGGCTTTATAAATATGATGAGTATACAGATATTTTGGTACTACCCATTGAGCTATTATGTACTTACTACGCACTAGAGGAGACACCGCACTCCATTAGGATGTTCAATTCAATTGCGGCAATATCTAGTAGTATCTATATTTATAATAATTAAGTAATTTCCATGTAACCACTATTCTAAATCTTATTAAAGCTGGCAACACTACTGTTACACATAGCTGAACTTTTGCTTACTTTCACTTTCATAACTTGTTAATTTATTGCATCTAGTGTCAAGTGTTATGTGACAGTTATACTCGTACATTTTGCATGAACTGAAATCATTGTGTTTTAAAGTAAGTATAACAGTAGTTAGCAAAATAATAAAATTATTTAAAAATCAATACTTTCTTGGTGTGAAGGCGCTATATGTTGCTATGTAATACTTCGATGGAACATGCATTGGTATTTCGAATATACAGAGTGATTCAACAGTAGATGTCAAAAAGTATTAATTACTTGAATTGTTGTCCATCAAAATTAAACTTAGCATCAAAACAAAACAAATTACGGTTGACTTCAACCTTCTATCAAAAGTACAACTAAGTCTATAACGTCCTACGAAAATAGTGAATTTTATTTCAAGAAAACGATCGGTAGATTATGTTC
This sequence comes from Diloba caeruleocephala, assembly GCA_947459985.1. NCBI lineage: Eukaryota > Metazoa > Arthropoda > Insecta > Lepidoptera > Noctuidae > Diloba > Diloba caeruleocephala. The sequence goes on from OX381615.1 coordinate 19,087,789, forward strand.
ATTAACCTTTTACTTGTTAATTTTTATTTATGTCTGGCATTGTGACAGTTAATGGGTTAAAAAACCACTTGTAATTTAATTGTTTTGCTATTATTAATAATGTAGTTTTTTTCGTACAGAGACAAAATACAGGTCACATTTATTTTTTCACCACTATTAAATGAAAAGCACACAAATAAATAACAAGCTTCGTTGTACAGAAAATATATTTTCAGTTCTTGTTTAGCAACTTTCTTTTATCAATTACTGCAAAAAATGTAATGGCAGCTTCTTTTTTAATTAAACGCAATTCCCGTAATCTGTTGATTATTCCCTCGAAATAAAGTTCTCTATTGACGTAAGACTTTATAGTTTGTCTTCCACATCTATATTTAAATAGTGCATTATGAAATCTTACTATTAAAATATAAATGTATGAGTTTGTATGATTGAATGTTTTTGAGACCACCACGCCCAAACATCGGAACGGAGTCGCGGAATACGATATAGGAGACTTTTGCTCTACAGCGAAGCAAGGGACCACTAGACCAATGATGTGGTATGGTGTTGGATGTCTTTCACTGGATAATCAAATATAAAATGCGATTTAATTATGAATATATTTTGAAAGCGACAAATACCTCATTAGAATGTTTACAAGTCACGGTTTAGTTCAAATATTAATACGATAACCATTAAGTTTTAATATAAAAATGGCTAGTATTATAATAAAACATATTTTAATAAAAATTGTACGATTTAAGAATTATTTTACATATAAGATACAAATACTTCGGACATCTTATATATCAGAGTGTCTACTCGTATGTTAACAATAATATTCTTCTTTTGTGGTTATTCAGTAGTACATTATTACGGCAGCCGTCCACGACGATGATGGATCGCGACCACCAAATCGCATGAGATTTGAACCCGCCCTTACGACGCGGTACACGAGTTGAGGCGCCCAGAAAGTTATAATATTACCAAACATAAGCAAATAGTTAAATTCGAATCGCCCATAATAAAGTTATTTTATAATATGAAACGCTCTTTTACATTTTATCATTCATTTTATAGTTTTGGTTTCCAATTCAACATGTATAAAAACTCATTCACATTTGGGAATACCATTGCAACAATGAAGATTTATTTTTCTTTTGTAAGGCAGTATAATTACTGTCGGTTTATATTCTATTTAAATTTAAATTGTTATTATGATAAAAAATAACTTACAAGCAGGGTCCTCAAATCCCGTACCACATATTATAAGGTTTTATACATTAACATTTGTAACATCCTGTGGGTCCGTATAAATATTTGACAACGCGACTCTGTCTTATGCTTAATTTATTTTGACAAATCATCTTTAGCGAATAAAGGTGTGTTTGCTAAGTTACCGCGGGCTTCATAGAATGAATGCAAGGTTTTTTTAAGTGGATAGGGATTTGGGTCTTATAAATGTTTATATACAGAATGGTACGTGAACTGCAGTATTTGTGATTTCGTTTTAGAAAGATTTTAAATTGATTAAACTAAATTTTCAAGACTAATTTGGGATAGTTGTTTAGCTTTAGAAAATTTCGTGTTTGATCATAAGGCTTTCAACTTAGGTGTCGTTTACTCTTTGACTTTAACTTCTCTTCGTTAACTCTTTGGATCTCGTCATCATATCAGCTAAAGAACGTTCACTGTTGAACGAAGGCCTCCCACATAGATTCGAACAATTCTGTCGTCATTTGGGTGGATTGGCCAGTATTTACAACGCTTGTTTTTTTAATTTTTATAAACTTTGCCCTACATTAGGATTTCTCCTGTGTCGCGGGTGCGTTTACAGACACAAATTCCACATACAATACACCCAGACCCGGAACAACTACCTGTAGATCATACAAATATGTGTTCCGTGCGGGAATCGAACCCACGACCCGGGACGCAGCAGCCGACTGTTTCAGCCACTGCACCAACCATGCCGTCGTTTGCGAGCGCAGAATTGCTGCTGGTCCACAGAAGGGACGCTGCAGCCATAGCGTTAAGAATCCTTAGTCGCATTTTACAACATCCACAGGAGGAAATGGAATGCTACTTTCCTATCCGGACATCACACGGAACTTGTGGTACTTTTTTTTTATTGGTTAAGTTTTCTTGAAGACTATTAACAGGACTCCTATTATTCCTATGTCCATTATTATTTTTGCAAGGCACAGTTTGTGCCAGAAAAGTTATTTACGGTGCTGTCATAAAATATAATACCTACTTACGTATCAATAAGATTGTACTACACACGACTACATGTCAATCTATACAAATCTATATTCAGCAGTGGACATTTACGGGCTGATGTCTGTGGATGTGCATAGTTCGATATTGAGAACACTAGGTACATATTTGTTCATCAATATCAAACAATATATTCTCCTATCCGAAGAATCCGACTCAATCCCTTATTGACATCTTCACCTTTATGAATAACTAGTGAGACAATAAACAACGTTAACCTATATGGGCCACATGCAAATATTGAGTGAGCAGATAGTTTAGCTCCAAGTTAAATAAGTAAGCCGCGAGCAAATCCCAGAAGGTCGCGACATCCGACATTTGGCGAGCCTTTATTTTACCTTCCATCTAACCAGACGGATACATCATGTTTCAATTTACAAGCGAATTGTTTTTAATTTTTAACTGCTTTTTAATTATATGTTGCAGGGAGATGATTAAAACAGAGATTTGATCAATTCACGGAATACGCTAAAATTACAACTCTGCGTGGCAATACAATATGTTTTATGGAATTTGGTATAATCACTTACTTTCTTTAGGGAAATTCATTTGCACAGGGGTCTGAGACAGGGGGAAGTTATTTACCCGAAACTGTTCACCGCTGCAATGGTGGATGTTTTAAGCTGCAGGAGTGTAAAGGATTCGGCATTGACATCAATGGTGAATATATCACTCGGCTTCGATTTGCCGACGACATCGTAGTCATGTCAGCATCGCTGCAAAAGCTCAGCACAATGTTTGACTCAACAGAGTTTCCCAACAAGTGGGCCTTAAAATGAACATGGGCGAGACAAAAGTCATGTCAATATCCCATGTTTTATCCATCCCAGATACAGTTGAGATCTCTGTTCTCGCAGTTTTTGACGAGTATATTCACCTGGGCAAACCGTCCAGCTAGGTACGTGCAATTTCTCGTCGAATCAGACTCAGCGTTCGGGAAACTTCGCAACGTCTTTTCATCAACAGCACCGCTGTGCCTCAAGACGGCAGTCTTTCACGGAAGGCATATGATGTGGTCGTTCACCATGGGCCTCAAAGCGAGCTATGGAGAGGAGCTATGCTTAGTATTTCTCTACAAGATTGCATCAGAATTGGGGAGATCCGTAGAAGTTTTAAAGTTACATAGCTGAAAGGATTTCTAAGCTGAAGTGGCAATGGGCGGGGCACATAGATGCTAGAACGAATGGCCGTTGGGGCAAAAATATCCTCTAGTCATAACAAGACACATCAAGACCTCTCCAAAATAGGACAGTAAAACTCACATATTAAATAAATTTAATAGAAATCACGTAAAAAGGTGAGACGGTCGGTGGCAAATGCCACCAAAAATGTAATGATTTTGATTAAATTTTATGAAACTCACGTAAAAGCCGGGAAAGTCGTTACCGGGGACGTAATGCGCCTCTCAACTACACCTAAGACCATCTAAAATCATATCAGATTTCACCTTTTTACTGGTACAACTGGCATATTAAAAGAGATTACCCTTTTCTTAAATGGCGCTACGGTAGAATGGTCCGCCTTCAGTGCAAGTGTTCGAATGACCCTAGAATCGCGACAAAATTTGTATGGCGTACAGCTATTTGTGCCTGTAATTACACCTATGATACAGAACATATCCTAGTGTTAGTCATCTAATGTATGTAAGAAGAAATATAAGTCCTTTAACTCGAATAATTTTATCAAAATCTCTCAACCTGTAGATACGGGAGCCAGTACCAATTTGACATAGCTTCATAATATATGAGACGAGTTAACAAGCATGTAGTTACTGGCTACCTCAGATGGTGGTACGCTGTTGGTCCCCGGGGACACACAAGGACTAGTATGGAAATAACTTTATTTTACAATATTACTAATTATGTTTTGTGTTAATTTATTTGCGCATTCTGTTATCCTCAAAAAGAGGTTTACTTTCGATCAATTTTTATATCTTCAAATGTATTTATCGAAAGTAAAGGGGGCTCTAAAATGTTCTCATTGGTGTGTGCAGTTCGCCAACCCGCACTAGGCCAGCTTGGTGGACTAAGGACTAACCTTTCTCATTGTGAGAAAGGCCCGTGCGCAGCGGCGGGCTAGTAATAGGCTGATTTTGTTACTAATAACTTTGTTTTAGTTAGTCCTTTGGAAGGTGGACTACCAGTTTGAAGGCCCAGTAATCCTTTGAAACAGATTTACTTGCAATATCCACATTAATATTTATGTTTCTTTTAGTTTCAACTTGCCCCGTGTGGTTCCCGGCATAGAAAAGCCTGCCCCTCTCCACTCATGGGTGTCGTTGATGTCGAGAGGATGGGCAGCCGCATTCTCCCGTGTGCTAATACCAGCATACTGCGATTATCAATCCGCCTGCCAAGCGTGGTGATTATGGCAATATGCCCTATGACTGTTCATCGCAGTGATGATTGGTAGGCCTATGTTCAGCAGTGCAGATTTGTAAGTTTTCGCTTGTGCGAGGAGCGAGTTGTTCCTTTCTCCTTTCCCTCTTTTTTTCTTTCTATTGGGGGGCCAAAGTTCAGTAGGTAGAAATTAGCAGCCTAATTTGATAATAATTAAGGACCTATAGCTTTGAGCCATTCGGTTATATATATAGATTTGGGTTATGAAGTTCCCTTATAAAAGACGCGGCCGATGTCGCGGTTACTGTTAGTACATAGCAGTGATTGTCAACCTTCTTGAATGCGCGACCAGTAATATTAATACCCTCCACTGGTCCGTAATAACACTATGTCAGTGATATGAAACACGTAATATTTAATTTTCTTTCTACAGACTATAAATCCTAATCGAGAAATCAATAGCACTGTGCATGCTTTTTACTTTTACCTGGCTTGCCACCCTCGAGCGAGTCATTGCGACTCCAAGGGGGCCGCGACCCACAGTTTGAAAAACACTGGTATGTATAATAGCATATGTTGTAAATATTTTAAAACTTTGAGATCAATAATATCTATACATATAAATAAATAAAATTGAAGTGTCTGTTTGTAATGTCAAAAAACAGCTTTTTACTAAATGCATATGAAAGTATATACGGTACCTATAACAAAAAACAATTTTTATTTTTTTTGTCTGTCGGTCTGTCTGTCTGTCTGTCTGTTTGTTCCGGGTAATCTCCGAAACGGCTGGACCGATTTTGACGGGACTTTCACTGGCAGATAGCTGACGTTATAAGGAATAACTTAGGCTACTTTGATTTTAGAAAAATAATTAGGGTTCCGCGCGAAAATAATAAAACCCTTGAATTCCAACATATATATTCAATGTCAAGTGTCTATGTCGAAGTACTCTAAATTTCTTTTAAATTAAACGCGGGTGAAACCGTGGGTCCCAGCTAGTCTCTAATAAAATTCTTTTCGAACCTCGTTACCATAGTTAGGTACGGCGTGCATTGTCAATAGATTTCAGTAAATCAGTTTTGTTTTAAATCGATTTTATCGTAAAACATAAGATCGTACATGTATCCTTTTCGTGACTTACATATTTCTTTTCTGGATATAAGGGTAGGGCTGGATGCATTGGTATTTCTCTGCGAGATCGAAACAGAAATGAGGAGATCCGCAGAAGAACTAAAGTTGCCGACATAGCTGAAAGGATTACTAAACTTAAGTGACTGACAATGGGCGGGACACATTGCTCGTAGAACTGATGGCCGTTGGACGCGGGCGGTATGAGACCGCTCGCTGTGGAAATATATGGGGGACGTCTTTATTCAGTAGTGGATGTCCTTTGACTGATATGATGATGATGATGATGAATGCATTTTATTTTCTGTAGCATTAAAAAAAATCTGTTGTTGTGTTTTTTTCATCTTAAACTTACATTAAGAATTTCTAATAATACAAAACCAAGTTTACTATAAGACAAACTCAATCATTCTAAACTGTAAACGATATTCCAAACCAATCGAAAAATCAAATATCTCCACAGTTCTATAAAATTCATACATCATCCAATTTGGTTCCTATCTCAAACGTCCACCGTCTGGTCTTTAATATATAAGGACAGACGTTATCTGTATTGGGATGCAATGTAATTATGTGGGGACGGAAATGTCACTTCTTTAATATTCCATAAGGGTTAGTTCGGGGTACGTTCCTGAAGGGGCTTTTAATTTAGAGCTGCGATTGGAAATTGTTTCCTGTGGCCTTTTTGGGATACTGTTTTTAATGTTGGAAGATTTTGGGTTTGAATGTCAATTGTGTGCAGGGTAATGAGATAGATTGCTTTTTATAATTTTATGTCTACCAAAATCAAGTGGGTGTCCAAAGTTGAGCTTTGTATTAAAAACTGTTATAGGATTGCATACCTAAATCTTGTCACCAGTGTAGTCATCATCATCATATCAACCAAAGGACCTTCCCCCATAGATTTCTACAATTGTGTAGTCATTTTGGGGGGAATTTGCCAGTACTCACCACGCGTGGCAGGCGGTCTGGTGGGCGCAGTATGGCTACTGTTAAGAGAGTTAAGAGTCCTTTAGTAACGTTTTACGACATACACGGGAGGAGATGGAGTCGAGCTATATTCTTAATCCGAACACCTTAAGGAGTAACCATCATCATCATAATTTCGGCCGAATGAAGTCCACTGCTGGACACAGGCCTCCCACAAAGATCACCACAACGACCGATATGGGTTTGTTGTGAGCTCACTGGGGGTTTTGCCATAATCGCCACGCTTGGCAGACGGGTTGGCGATCGCAGTTGAGTTGTTAATGTACTCGAAGGACGCTGCTGCCCATCCTTTGGCTAATCCCTTAGTCGACTTTTACGACACCCACGGGAGGAGATGGAGTGGTGATATTCCGAGCCGGCACCACACGGCAATTTGTAAGAATAATAACTTTCGAGGTAGAAAAATATATAAAGTCCCGTGTGGGTCCCTTTTTGTAATCCACCCCTCTCCACTTATGGGTATCATCCTGTGCCAATTACAACATATTAAACAAAGCATGATACAAAAAAACACACACATATATGAGATACGTTATATGGTTATAAAACAGGAAAACTAAATTCAACGCATAAAATAAAATAAATTAGTAGAAATAAAAAATTATAATAAGAAAAACCTAAGCTATAAACAATCATATGTGTCTCGCGTCTATGCCAAATAGGCGTCCAGCTCAGCATTACGGCAGGCAGAGGTGTCAAGCGCTAGTTTTCAACTGGAACCCGAGGCGACCTACGGATGTCAGTTAGCACAAAAATTATATAGAAGTTATTGTGGTCTCCAATCCGCTACTAAGCGTGGTTATAGCCCCCCCCCCCCCCCCTATACTCGTATATGGCCGCTCGTTGTAGTAATCATTGAGATTCCATGTTCAGCAGTGGACCTTATCGGGCTGATGCGTGTCTGTGTGTACGACATAGGCCAGATACTCTCAGACCAGTGCGTGTACAACACGTTTATAAATGGAACATATAACATAATCGTCTGATATATTAACTACATTCAAACTAATTAATATACTCTTAACATGTTTATCTTGTAAATTAATGGCAATTTACGAAGCGGTCAGGTAGCTTCACAGCGACTCCTGACCGAAACTAATCCGTCTCCCTAATTGTGTTAGCGACAACTTTGATCCCTGCCTCCCCCAGGATATGATCCGACAAGAAATTATATTAGTTATAGTTGGCTTCGCTAATAAAGGGCGAATTTTGTCGGTCGTACTATTGGTATTTGTGGGAGTGAGTGAAAGTTGCTATGTAGGTATTCGCAAATGATTGATCGTAAGAGTATTCCATCTGTATTATGAATATGGGTTTCACGAAATTTATTCTCACTAAATATACAAATAATTTTGAACTTCTGCATACAGAGAGTCATCATCATCATTATCATCATAGCGGCCATTTATACGTCCACTGCTGAACAAAGGCCTCCCCCATAGTTTCCACAAATGTGTCATCATATCGGGGGGTATTTGCCAATACTCACCACGCTTGGCAGGCGGGTTGGTGAGCGCAGTATGGCTATCGGTTCACAAAAGGGACGCTGCTGCCCATCCTTCTAGTTTATTCCCTTAGTCGCCTTTTACGACATCCACGGGAGGAGATAGAGTGGTGCTATATTCTTAATCCGGACACCACACGGGCTCACACAGAGAATACCTATAGTAAATCATTGAGGCCATCAATATATTTCATTCGGATTATATTATGATGTAGGTATCAACTTCATCATTCATCATCATTGATGGTGGTAGGCTTCTGTTTAACAGAAAGTACGCTGTTGCCCGTGGCCGTTGTCCATGTGGTGTCCGGATTGTCCGTGTGGTGTCCGGATGTCCGTGTGGTGTCCGGATTAAGAATATAGCACCACTCCATTTCCTCCCGTGGATGTCGTAAAAGGCGACTAAGGGAATCTAAACCAGAGGGATGGGCAGCAGCGTCCCTTCTGTGAAGCGGTACCCATACTGCGCTCACCAACCCGCCTGCCAAGCGTAAAGGCTCAAAACATTAAGACATACAAACTCTTACATTAATAAAAGAAGAGAAGACTGAAGCCTTGCCTTAACAATATAAAATTCGTAAGAAAATTCTTGGGCCAGTCTCAACTGCACCAAAATTCGCGACAATTTTTAAACCAAAAAATTATGCATGAAGCAATGTTATTCAATGAGGTGTACAAATTCCCCCTACATCTGCTTGAATATTTAAAGGCTCGATGTCTCGGCATGCTGAAAATTCATTACTGTACCGCGTAAAAATGCCACCCTCTTTGTTTAAACACAAAATCACAATAAACTTGTTCATGTAATGGCCTATGCATTTTGAGGAGACTGTATACATTGTAAACCGTTTTATTTATTGTTTTAATCTAAGCTGTGTGCGCTTGTTGATTTTTTGTAAAAAAAATTCGCCCGCTTCCTTCCAAAAACGTTGGTAACATTTTGTGGTGGTTGGTTGACAATAGAGTACTTATCTACCACTCATCCTGCGACTACAAATGCTGCACGTGTTCAAAACGGTAGAAAAATAAAGATCTATAAAATAAGCGATGAAATTAATTAAAAGAGTTTTATTTTAATCTGTAATAATCGAATTAACCACAGAAAAAGAGGAAGAAGAAGCATCTTCTTCTTCTTTTCGTGTGGTTAATGACCAACCTTATGTCAGAATTGTGCAAGCCGCCCAAAGGCAAGACGCCTTTTAGGCATAACTACTGCCATCTATTAACAATATCCAGCAGTGGACGTCTTTTGGCTGATACAATGAATCATAAACCAAAACATTCATCATTTATAAATTTCGTACAACGTATAATATCGATTTACAAATCCAATTGCCGTGTGGTGCCGGCTCAGAATGCCACCACCCCATTTCCTCCCATGGGTGTCGTAAAAGTCGACTAAGGGATTAGCTGGAGGATGGGCAGCAGCGTCCTTCGAGTACATTAACAACTCAACTGCGATCGCCAACCCGCCTGCCAAGCGTGGCGATTATGGCAAAACCCCCCAATGTGCTCACAACACATCCATATCGGTGGTTGTGGTGATCTTTGGGGGAGGCCTGTGTCCAGCAGTGGACTTCATTCGGCCGAAATGATGAATCCAATCCGCCGTATAATAACAAAATATATTTTTTCGAAAGACCAAACATGCAGGTTCTGTATTTTATGTAGAGATAGTCGGCATGCCGTGTGGTGCCGGCTCAGAATGCCACCACCCCATCTCCTCCCATGGGTGTCGTAAAAGTCGACTACGGGATTAGCCGGAGGATGGGCAGCAGCATCCTTCGAGTACATTAACAACTCAACTGCGATCGCCAACCCGCCTGCCAAGCGTGGCGATTATGGTAACACCCCCCAATGAGCACACAACACACCCATATCGGTCGTGATCTTTGGGGGAGGCCTGTGTCCAGCAGTGGACTTCACTCGGCCGAAATGATGAGTCGGTATGTGAGAATAATCCACAGAAAATTGTATTCCTATATAAAAGAAATGATACCAATCATAGTAATGTCTTAGGTTTTCGCGATTATTACTCATACCAATCAAATGTCATTACCGAGCCTCACAGCATAGAGGAACGATAACACATCTAAAACTGGTAGAGCTGCTAGATACTTACCCGTAGGTTAGACTGTCGCCCTTGCTACGGTATAATCGGAACCCGTTTTTTATTTATGTAACAATTGTAAATAGACCTTAGCACTTTCGTTATTCCAGCCAAGCAGAGATGACGCAGCAGCTCCAATATTTTTTTTCAAAGGCTTACGTTCTCGAGATCCCAGAGCCTCCCCTTTGGTACCGAAGATGAGCGCCCAGGCGGTTTTAGCCGGTAAGAATCCACGCGCCCCAGTCTGGAGGAAGTCCATGAGAAATTCCAGCATGGTAAAGAAAGTTTCAAAATGTTCAACAAAAGATGTCCCCGCTTCAAGTTTCGCAATGAAGCGAGATTAAAATTAAAAGCGACATTATGAATTTCAATATTAGACTCAATATTTTCTAAAGTTGTGAAATCACGATCGGAAATCCGTAGTATCCTAAAAAAAAGAGGAATTATAAATAATCTCAAAGAAGAAATAAATAAAAATAAGGGAAATATGTATATCGCGTTTATTTCATTCATTCTATGTACGATCTCATTATCATATCATCTGAAGCATATCCACTGCTGAACAAAGGTCTCTCCCATAGATTTCCACAATGATGTCGTTTTAGGGGGAATTGGCCAGTATTCACCACGCTTGGCAGGCGGGTTGATGAGTGCAGAACGTTTGCTGTTCCATATAAGGAATGCTGCTACCCCTCTGGCTTAGAGTCCCTTAGTCGCCTTTTTAGTGGTGCTATCATCTTAATCTCTCCACATTGACTGTCAGTACCAAACCCGAAAGGGCGGTAATTATTCAGTGGTGTTTAAAACTACTATATAATATACCATATATTTGTGTGGTGCCAGCTCAGAATACCACCATCCCATCTCCTTCCGTGGGTGGCGTAAAAGTCGACTAAGGGATTAATCGAAGGATGGGCAGCAGCGTCCTTCGATTACATTAACAACACAACTGCGATCGCCAACCCGTCTGCCAAGCGTGGCGATAATGGCAAAATCCCTCAACGAGCCCACAACGCACCCATATCGGTCATTGTGGTGATCTTTGGGGGAGACCTATGTCCAGCAGTGGACTTCATTCGGCCGAAATGATATTTGTGTTTAGCTTTTAGTAATATCTACTAGAATACACACACAAAATATTAATGTATAGTGCCCATGATATAAAGCAATGCAAAACGGATTAATCTAATCTTCTCGAATTGTCCCTGGGCTAACTTCGGGCGGACTGTCTGGCTGGTCCCCAAAGACTGGACCGCTCTGATATTAGAATGTCTCCAATCGTTACTATCGCATCGTTATATAGGTATGTTGAAGTGTATTTTGATTAATAGCTTCGGTACGGTGTTGTTTATATATTCTGCAGAACCTCAATACTGAAAATATTAATACCTAAATAAAAATACATATTTGATTGCCATTTACTCACAAAAATCAATCGTGGAGTCTTGTTCCTATATCCAAAAACAAATTTTTTGGGTTTAAGCTGTGAGAGAATGAGATAAAATACGTTTCTATATAGTTTCCCTATTCCCTATTGTCGATCAATCTCTCTCTGTTTATAGAAAAACACCCCATAGTGTATTCATCTCATTGTCTTACAAATTAAACCAAAATACAAAGTTTCGCTTCTACCGCGTGTGAAGTCACACGATGTTTATTTTTTTTTACTGCAGGCAAGTCTATTATTGCTTGAATTCGGATATATGGGTACCACTGCAGTATCAGATATTCCACTGCCAAGCGTTACTGTGTGACGAAGTCATCCTTCATCTTCATTTCAATCAACCTCTTTCATGACTTCATACCTTTTATCTCCATCACTGTCCACTTCATGATTCATTCTTTATTCAAGTCAAAATTCGAATTTAGTATTGACGTGTCGAATCGTTCATATTTTGATCATGATGATTACACATTCAATTCTAGTGGTTCAACACAATGCTGTCGCTATGACAAATAGTCTCCTGCAATATTACAATTACTTATTTTTAACTAGCTTGAATTGTGATAGTAAGCTATATTTTAAAATTTAGATAATCATCAGCATGAAGTGTTGAAGTTATGAATATCAATATACCATTATAACAAAATATATGCTACGTTTCATTGAATCACAATAACCGAACCCCGTTATTTGCTGCCGTGGAGAGAGCCTCCTAGTTGAGCTAACCGGGAAGGCAACACGGAGGGAGACACTCCGCGACAACTCTGTTCCGGTTTGAAGGACACTGTAGCTAGTGAGTTTGAGAGACTAAATAACTAATGTCCCGAGATATCGAGTGCCGTGTGGTGCCACGCAGGATTAGTCCTGAGTAGCATTACAAGTTTTATGGTACTTACCACCAGGGAATGAATTGCTCGTCCCGTAAAAAAGTATTGTTGCTCACCAAAATGCGGTGCCATCACAACAGCAACAGCCCTGATTTTCAGGTACAGCCCTAGCGGTTACCCGTAGTAAAAGAGCTATTGAAACTACTGTACATTTCATCCTTAATTTGCAATTGCAAACTCAATTTCACCAATACTATCACATTACCTTATTTAAGGGACCTTTTTAACGAGCCGTAAAGCGTATCAATTTGCCACATTTACTGGCAAATCAAGCAGGACTTGCCAATTTTGTGTCGTTATAGTACAAATTTTGGACATAACCTTCATATAGCTACATCGAAACCCATGGGATCATTACCGTCATTCGATGGTAATGATACAAAGCCTTCCATATGCCTCATCAAATATTATTGAATCAAATTGGTGCGCATAGTTTTAATGGGTCTGGTTATATTGAAAGAGGTTTATTTGACTGTATTATTTTCTGGATTGATACGTAGCAGCTGCTTCTAAAATGCTGCAAAGTAGCTACTTATTAAGCTTGCCAATTTTTATCGTATTTTTCACCAAAGAAATTTAGTTTATATTTCCTTATCAAACCTACCTAAATATGTTTGACATATCCAAACAAAATTAGACCACAGGAACCAGAATACTCAAGGTGACTAAAACGAATCTGGTAGATGGCTCGCGTTTGTAACGGTTAAGTAGATTTAAATAAATTCTCGAATGGAGACCGCGCACCGAAAAACGCAGCGTGGGACGACCTCCAACGAGGTGGACAGACGACCTGGTGAAGGTCGCTGGGAGTCGTTGGATGAGAGCGGCATGTGACCGCTCGTTGTGGAAATCTAAGGGGGAGGCCTTTGTTCAGCAGTGGGCGTCCTGTGCCTGATATGATGATGATGAACTATCTTGATCATTTCGCAATAACTATTTTTAACCTCGTACGGGTAGTAATAGTTAAAATGATGACAGAAAAAACAAGAGTATAGCATCGCGTTGACAAAGATGTTTTTTTCTGTTAATATTGTGTCTCTAATTCCGAAATTCAACTGTAGTGATAGCCTATTGGTTAGATTAGTCACGCTTGCCTTCCATACAGGACGGTCCGAGATCGATCCCAGACCGCAACTCTTTTCGGATTCACGTGCGGATCAAAATTTGATTATCACTTGCGTTAACGATGAAGGAAAACATTGTGAGGAAACCTGTACATGCCAGAAAGGGCCCTAAAATATTCTCAATAGTGTATATAGTCCGCCAACCTACACTAGGCCAGCGTGGTAATGACGTATTCGAGTTCCTGGAGCCTCCCTTCGGTGCCGACGATGATCACTCCGGTGGTTTTAGCCGGTAGGAGTCCGGCATGCCCCTCCGCCCTTTCCCGGGGCGAAGGAAGTACATGAGGTATTTCCACCGGATCAATAGAAAAAAAAAGGCCAGCGTGGTAAACTCATGCCTAACCTTTCTCATCGCGAGAAAAGGCCCGTCCCGATTAGTAGGACAGTAATAAGCTGATTAATGATGTTTCTTTGTTAATTCCGAAGTCACCATAAAAATAATATGACATTACCACACAAATAAATAATAATAAACACATTACTCTTAAATAGGCAATTTTATCCCCATAATGAGACCATAAATAAGCTCGATAAAGTACAGTCAGATCCGTTATTATTTACCGGCAATTCGCGACAAATGGAACGTGCATTGTCGCGATTGGCGGGAATTTGTTGCCGATATTTATGGCTATTTATGTTGTTAAGTTACGAAACCTTCGGAGGGCGATTTCGTCTAAATTTTAACACAGGTTCAACAGCTTTCGGTGTCTCTACTTACTCCCGTTGTTAATAATAGTTCCTGTTAACCATCCAATTGTTCGGTCTGGTTGCTTGTGTATATATGTGATATATGAATGTATGCTTCTAAACTGTACCAAAATTGTCAGGGTTAAAAAAAAATTGCGATGATATAGCTTTCTTGACTTACAGCTTTACAGCAATGTTTTATATTTATGTATTACTTACTTATCTTATGCTTATCTTACATAACGTGATATAATGGTACTGAACAAAGTACCATATCCATCATTCTCTTCAATTTTGTATGAATGCATGCGTGTATACTTGAAAACAGACAATATTGCATACAATTTATGCATGGGTAATTAAACGTATCATGTTAATTGCGACCCTACAGAATTGATGATATTACTATTTACTTGCAGATATTCTGCATATGTGTAGAGCATACTTTATTACAAACTTAAGACAAATAGAAAAATTCATATGTACGTAAAAAGATATTATTTGTAACGATGTATGTAGGCGCTGATATTCCACTGCGCTCACTGATCTGTTATTGACCGATGAGGTTAAGGAACGCTTGGAGCGGTTAGGCTGTGGATGGATGATCTGGCTTCAATGCGCCATCCGCGAGACGAAGGCACGGTCCTAGTACGAGCTCTTGGTCTGCTCGCTGTCGGAGCAGGCAGTGGCCCGCCGGGGCGGGTTGGCGGTAAAGTTTTATGTGGACTGAGTTTCTCCGTGCTTCGGACGGCAGGTACATAAGTTCGTCGGTCCCAGTTGTTGTTATGAGGCGGCAGTTGGCTGGTAGTGGATGGCTTTAGCCAACCCGGAGGCTTTGGGGGGCTTGAACAACTCTGACACAAGATTGGCTACTAACCCAACGATAACGAAATCAAATATGTATGTAGGTACAATTATACTGTATTCACAAATTTATTACAAGTAAGTATTAATTATATACAAAAATCCATGTTAGTAAACAAACTCATCGACAAAATGGGAGCAGATTTTTATTCTTTTCTTTTCGTGTATTTTGCAACTTCTTGAAATAATATCGTATGGAGATGATAAAAGAAGTATTTTGAAGCATGAAGTTTCTAGTTTTGAGATGTTTCACCTTGTGATGTTTTTTTATGCAATACAGTAATACGGAATAAAAATAAATATCACAAGACAAAAAACTAAACTCTTTTAAGTTGTCCCTGCTTCATGTGTCCATGTTTAGCGATTAAATCATTGCCAGGCCAATTGAACCCCGATCATTTAGCTATAATTTGGTACTTTTGTTGGACTGTGTATTAAAATTTGTTGCTGAAATATTTGATGCTGAATGACTTCTGTTTTTCCGTTTTTGATTATCGATATCTCATGAACTAAATATTTTACAGCAAATCGCCTGGCGGTGTCAAAAACTGGAATAAACAATGTAATTACCAAAAGCTCTAATTCTTGTTTTAGAAATGTTTTAAAATCGTTCTATTCATATTCATATTGTTAACTTTTCCATATTTATATAACTAATTTGGTTGATACAACATTGTTTAGCTGAGCAATGCTGTGAACGAGTGCCGTCTGTCGGGACTCATAATCTTATCAATTAACACTCTAAATTTCAATTATATTTAAAACTGTTGCTTGCCGGCTCTTCTTCTCCATAGGACCAACTTAGATTTTGACATTTCATAAGCTCCAGTAACTGTTTTCTTTTTTTACTAGTGACTAGTTCACAGGCATAAATCCATTGGTGCATGTGTGATTCCCGCTCTGGATCGGGAACAACTACAAAAGGCCAGGCAAATTTGTTCTGTGCGGGAATTAAACCCGCGACACGCTAAGAACGCCAATTGGCCACTGCGCCAACCCCGTTGCCGATTAATATACATAGCCACTAGACAAAAATTTCGGGCGTATATGTTTATTCATTATCTACTTAGTTTATGATATGTTTCGTTTAACTGGTATGTTTTGTGTCTTTGGTTGCACCCAATAAATGCTTGCATTATTATTATTTTATTATTATAGTCAGAACTGTTTAGTGGAATTCAATCAAACAGAATCAAAGAGAGGTTTGTCCTAATTTTACGCATGCTAAAACTTTCCCTTAAAGTAAAGTCATCATCATATCAACCAAAGGACATCCATTGCTGAATAAAGCCCCCTCCATAGATTTCCACAACGAGCGGTCACATGCAACCCGCATCCAACGTCTCCCAGTGACCTTCACCAGGTCGTCTGTCCACCTCGTTGGAGGTCGTCTGACGCTGCGCTTTCCGGAGCGCGGTCTCCACTCGAGGACCTTTTTAGCCCCAACGGCCATCAGTTCTACGAGCATACTAGTAAACTAATAAGTTAATTATTTCATTACACTATAACGTAGCTGGATCACAGGATGAGACGTCTTGACATACCTATACATAAAACTTTCAGATGTTTCACCAAAAGAAGGGTAATATATCTGAAAAAGTTGAGACAAGGGTTGTAAATCGGTGTGCTCAAACGTTTTTCGGTTAAACAAATGCGGGCATAAATTAGCTGAAGACTGACGAGGGTAAGTTTGACACGTGGACATACGTACTAATACAAAGTATTTATGCTTTAAGCATTACCGCAGGTTAATTTAGAATTCGTATTTAAATAGATAAGTGGAGATTGTTTCTACGCCGCATATATTCTGTACATATTTGCCTTCAATCACAAATTAGTCATCATCATCATAACAGCCAAAAGACATCCACTGCTGAACAAAGGCCTGCCCCATAAACGACCGTCTATATGTCGTGTGTCGTCATTTTGGGGGGAATTTGCCATACTCACTACGCTGGGCAGTACGACGTAATAAGAAGAGACCTGTGGTTGGATGGAACAGATATGTTAGTGAAGCTCACAAGGAGGCTAGGTGTAAATTGCAGCTGTGGGTATGATGTGGAAAACCTAAGTTGGGACATGTTTTTGAAGAAATGCAAAAGAGTCGAAGTATCTTTAAATCTTGTTTAAAATGGTGTCAGAACCACAGTGAACAACTAAAAATGGACATTTTAGCGTCGCACCATTCCAAGCAAGCTTTCCGGAATTTTGGAAGTCCACCAATAAGTTTAATGGCAAACCTAGCATTCCAGTTAGCATTAATGTTATCAACGACTGCAGTGGTATAGCTGACATGTTTAAGGATCAGTTTAGTGTAAAATCACCTTTGGGACCATCACAGTCGATAAGCGATGATAGGCCACATGGCCAGGCGATTGGATCTAGATTTACATTGAAAGAAATCAAGAAAGCCATTCAATCTATGTCACGAGGAAAGACTCCTGGTCACGATGGCCTCAGCATTGAACATTTGAAACACGCAGGCCTTCATCTGCCCAGAGTGCTCACGATGTTCTATAACCTATGTATAGGACATTCGTACTTACCAGCTGCACTGATGAAAACTGTGGTGGTGCCAGTTGTGAAAAATAAGACTGGTGATATATGTGATAAAACAAACTACAGGCCGATTTCACTGGCCACTACTGTAGTGAAGGTGCTTGATAGTTTGCTTAATAATCAACTAGAAAAATACTTTTACACACATGATAACCAGTTCGGTTTCAGACCGGGACTCTCCACAGAAACTGCTATCTTGTGTTTAAAGCAAACTATCAAGTACTACACTGAATGACGAACGCCCATTTATGCATGCTTTCTTGACCTATCTAGGGCATTTGACCTAGTTAGCTACGACGTCCTATGCCAAAAACTTAAAGATATCGCTTTACCAACAGAAATTAGTAGTATTTTTAAATTTTGGTATCACTACCAGGTGAATGTCATGCGTTGGTCGAGTGCATACTCGGAGCCGTACAGGCTGGAGTGTGGGGTGAGGCAGGGAGGGCTTACCTCGCCCAAGCTCTTTAACTATATCTGCTTGTATCTGCCTCAACAATATCAGCTATGCGGATGATATGGTGCTGCTGAGTGCATCTGTTTGTGGTCTTTTGAGGCTGTTGGGCATCTGTGAAAAGTATGCTTACAGCCATGGCTTAGTATATAATGTCAAGAAAAGTGAATGCATGGTCTTTCAGGCTAGAGGAAAACTACCTTCAACTATACCTGCCATTAAATTAAATGGAACACCACTTCAAAGGGTTGAACATTTTAAATATCTTGGACATGTGTTATTCTCCGACCTGAAGGATGATGCAGACATAGAGCGCGAGCGCAGGGCGTTATCTGTGAGAGCGAATATGTTGGCCCGCAGGTTCGCTCGTTGCACCACAGAAGTTAAAATGACATTGTTCAGAGCTTATTGTACATTCTTTTACACGAGCAGCTTGTGGGTCTCATACTCGCGCAAACAATACAACGCCCTGCGTGTGCAATATAATAATGCGTTCAGGGTGCTGATGGGGTTGCCCCGATTTTGCAGCGCATCTGGTATGTTCGCTGAATCACGAGTAGATTGTTTTTATACAACTGTGCGGAAGCGATGTGTAGCCCTGGTGTGCAGGGTTCGGGCCAGCATCAACAGCATCCTTAGGTTATTCGCTGAGAGGTTTGACTTCCAATACTTGAACCATTGCTATATGATTCATCCACTGAGTAATAAAAAACTGTAGGTAGGATATATTGCACTTTAATTTTATTGTCTTTTGATTTATTTTTCCATGTATGATCCTTTGTTGATCGAAATAAATTATTTATTATTATTATATTATTATTATAGCCTCTACCAAACTTATTGGTATAATTGAAACTGTTCTACAAGTATACACAACAATAGTTAATGTCCCGAAAAATAAATAAACTGCAAATCCTAAATTACACCTGGTTTATTGCGGTGCAGGCCACCGTGATAAAACTACATAGAAAAGTGTGAATAATGTACTGAAAATAATATACTTCGATAAATTATTTACAGTTCAGGCTATACGGTTGTGGAATGCATTGCCAGTGTCAGTGAGACCTGCCAAATCATTACCCACCTTTAAGTTTTTTATTAAAAGAACATTATCTGTCCTCTTAAAAGAGTTATGTGTCTATGCTATTTAATTGTTATCACATAGCATTTTATTTTACTATATCACTTTTCTGTAATCATAATTACCTAAAATGTATGTATTTATGTATGTATCTATTACATCATATTGAGATTTGTTTTAAATATTTAGTACTATCATCTACTTATCCGTACACCACGGACTACCCCATCATTATTTTTCGTGACTTTCTTGTCCATCCTAAGGTTGCCTAAAAAATCGCTTTTAGAGATAAGACCGCCCATTGTACATTGTATTAATATTTAAGTTTTCTTTTTAAGATCCAAATGGTGTACAATAAAGTATATTCTATTCTATTCTATACGTAGTAATGCAAATCTCATACAAGCGCTACCAGAATTATAGCAATGTGTTATTAATTGTTCTACCATGCAACCATTATCTTGTAATTCTTTAACTTATTACTATTCTTGCCGCCAAATTCATAAATGAAAATATTTTTCTTATCTGTTTATATTGAATTTTTGGTGAAAAAATATATAAGTATTTGTATTTCTGTGTATATTATTATTGTCTTGACAGTAAGCAACATACCTCTTGATATGTATAAGTGTAGTGGTAGCACTGTTTAACTTTTTGCTATGAAATAATTAGTAATTCATCATTTTCATAATTTCGGCCAATTAAAATCCACTGCTGGACACAGGCCTCCCCCAACAGGTGCTCACCGGGCACGGTTGTTTCGGTGCGTACCTGCATAGGATAGGACGCGAGGTTACGGCACAGTGCCACCATTGTGATAGCGACCAGGATACCGCACAGCACACGCTCGAGGCGTGCCCTGCGTGGGCCGCCGAGCGGTGGATCCTGGTCGATCGGATCGGGCAAGATCTCTCTCTGCCAGCAGTAGTGTCGGCTATGATGGCAGAGCACGAAAACTGGAATGCAGTGGTCTCCTTCTGTGAGAGCGTCATGCTCCAGAAGGAGACTGCAGAGCGGGATTGGGAGAGGGCCGATCCCGCTCGAAGAAGAAGGAGACGGCGCCGGGGTAGCAACTGCCCTGGCGCCTTATTCCGATACGCCTGAAAACCCCTGCCGTTGCTATAAGGTGGGGAACCTCTGGGTTCGTGGGTGCGTAGATTGGGAAATCTGCGTGCCCAGATCGTGATCCTTTACAATCCCCCTGGGGGGGTGACCGCTTTACAGTCACCCTCTCCGAGATGTGCCAATAGGCGTGGCTCTAGTGAGATCATACGAGGACCTGGAGCCTCCCTTACGTGCCGAAGATGACCGCTCCAGTGGTTTTAGCCGGTAGGAGTCCGGCATACCCCTTCGCCCTTCCCCGGGGCCAAGGAAGTTCATGAAGAATTTCCACTGGGCACCAATAAAAACAAGGCCTCCCCCAAAGATCGTCACAACGACCGATATGGGTGTGTTGTGTGCTCATTAGGGGGCTTTTCCATAATCGCCACGCTTGGCAGGCGGGTTGGCAATCGCAGTTGAGTTGTTAATATACTCGAAGGACGCTGCTGCCCATTCTCCGGCTAATCCCATAGTCGCCTTTTACGACACCCAAGGGATGAGATGGGTTGAAGCTATTCGTAGCCGGCACCACACAGCTAATAAGATAATTAGTAATTTGAGTTCAGTAAAGCTCAATGTTTCAGAACCAGCTCAATGTTTCAGAACCAGGGTCTCAAGTCTATCATCTTTTCGGCCGAATGAAGTCCACTGCTGGACACAGGCCTCCCCCAAATGTCTCCACAACGACCGATATGGGTGTATTGTGTGCACATTGGGGGGTTTTGCCATAATCGCCACGCTTCGTGGGTGGGTTGGCGATCCTCTTTGAGTTGTTGATATACTTGAAGGACGCTGCTGCCCATCCTCCGGCTAATCCCTTAGTCGACTTTTACGACACCCACGGGAGGAGATGGGGTGGTGGTATTCTGAGCCGGCACCACACGGCAAGTCTATAAACTCTCAAAATTTGTAGAAACCTCGCTCAAAAAATCTTTTATCACCAAAAGACATGGGTGATTTTGGGCCTGATCTGTTACAAAAAATGAAAACTTAACCTAACGTAAATGTATACTTTTATATTTTTTTGACAACTTATCTTTAAGATTATCAACTAAAAAAATATCTAAAGAAATAAGAATACACCACGCATAAACCAGTAATATATAAATGAAACGCCTGTTATTACGGCTGATCTAAGTTGGATACTAATTTGTCAGAAATATTGCGAACAATTCCTCAATTACATGGATATTGATTGATACGCTTATTGTTTATGTGATAAAATAAAGGATAGTAACTATTGGATCATATCGCCATACTTAACCTAACTGCCACAAAACTGAGGATTTTACTAAAACGCAATTGGGAATGAAAACAATTTAAAAAGTAATTAGATACTCGTGAGATCCCCTATCACACCATACCAATTTCATATATGTAACGTAGCGTTGTATGGACGATTGCCAGTCTCCATTACTTTTAATTATAGGCGAACTAATAAGATAAGTATTCGTCAATTCCATCAATTTGTTACGTATGTAACAGTTATTACAAGCAACATGTATATAGCCAAAAGTTTGATTTCCAAAGCCGTGGATAATCTAATTACTGTGAACAAGCGTCCTGCCAGACACATGACATTTCATGACAAGGCATAACATGGAGTTACCCGTGCCATACAGAATTACTATGTAAATTGTACTTCTGTTTTAGATACAGAAATAATAATATGGTAAGTGAAAATACTAAGCGGGTGACTAGAAATGCCGAGTGGGCGACCATTTATAGTCACTCACTTAAATACTGCCTTTATAATAAAAAAAAAACACGGGTTACACTCCGGGAGTGCCAACAGAAGTGGAAACTTATTTTGGCGCGTTAGACATTTTAGATGGGTACCAGTGTTAAGGCGATCCGGACGGCGAAACCCCAAACTAAACGTCTAGCGTCTCGTAACGGTGTCGCGAGTCCAGAGATTTTATCTCATCTAAATATATGCGTACCGCGCTAAAATAAGTTTTCACTTTAACAAAAGGTTATTATTAATCTTAAAGAGCAAATACTGTTACAGTAGGTTATGGCGCGGCTGAGGTGGCCTAAGGGCGCAGTCACTCGTTGTAATACTACCCTTTTAGATACGTCTAGTTTAGCCAAGTTTGAGAATGTATACATTTTAATACTTTGAAAACATTAGGTAGGGATAAAAAAAGCGAAATATTTTAAAATAAAAGAACAAAATGTATCCGTAAGTAACGCTTAATTGAATACAAAGACATGAGATACACACGCATAAGCCACTACAGTTAATGGTAATAATGCAATAATCACCAAGCATGGCGGGCGGATTCGTGCTCGCAGTATTTTGTTATTAGTTTCACGGGAGGAAACTGATGCGTACCCTGATACGCCTTTTAAGATACCCATGGGTGGAAAATAATAGTCTATTCTAGGCCGGAGAAAAATAGAACACTTAAAAAGAACTTATTGCAGCTTCATTTTAGCCTCAACCTAGACTGACCTATTAAAAAAAACCATTTAAAATCTAATACTGCACTAATACACTGTGCTTTGTTACACTATGATGAATAATTAATTTGTTTTCCTTTTAATACCAGATACACCATCAAATAAAAATAGACCAGACTTATCCCTTACAGTCGACCGCAATTTAAATACATAACTAGTGGGTACAATCGGCGACATTGACGTTCCGCCACCGGACAAACGTTGCCCCAAACATTTATTACCGCATGAATGCAGTAGAGCTGCATAATATATTTTGATTATCTAATAAATACCGAAATACACTCGCAGAAGTCCATGCACTTAAATTTTCATGATCTACCAGCATAACCTAACACACGACACTATTGCCGCCGGAGCGTGATCTTGCTTGACCCGATCGACCAGGATCCACCGCTCGGCGGTCCACGCAGGGTATTTCTCGAGCGTGTATTGTACAGGATCATGGTCGCTTCCGCAGTGGGGGCACTGTTCCGTGACCTTTTTATTATTGGTGCCCAGTGGAAATTCTTCATGAACTTCCTTCGCCCCGGGGAAGGGCGAAGGGGTATGCCGGACTCCTACCGGCTAAAACCATTGGAGCGGTCATCTTCGGCACCTAAGGGAGGCTCCAGGTCCTCGAATGATAAGACTAGAGCCGTCCACTGGTGTCACGCTTACAGGCACATCTCGGAGAGGGTGAGTGTTAAGCGGTCACCCCCCCGGGGGAATTGTAAAGGATCCCTTAAAATGATCGCCTTGAGCTAGGCTTCGAAAATCGGCAAGACTGCCACGACGACCGCTTAGTTGCAAACTGCAACCGTAGGCACTGCGAAAACCCTGAATCATGGTAATATCAGAATAATTGTTACTAGTATTTCAATATCGGAATCAATAAAGGAAACAATGTACATGAGAGCGGTACTGCAAGAATAATTTATTCGTCTGTAATGCATTTTTTCTGTCTGAGGCTGGCAAAACCCTTGAGAAATAAACACGTTGTAAACGCCATAAATATAATTAATACCTAGAATTTGACTACATTAACATAATTTCTTGGAAACGTCAAATCAACTTCGTCAAAAAATTAAAAAAAAAACAGTTATCATTCAAAAGTGTAGCAAAATAGCGACTCTATGTCAGTCTTTGTTCTGTTGACGTCTGCATACATCACAGCACACACGCCATTATTCTAATTGGTCACAAATTATGCCTGATCGGGTTAGCTTAGTTTAGCTGGGGACCGTACGTAATTCAGTTTAACTATTGTACGATTTACTGCCATTTATTGATTTATAGTATTGTTACTGTGTTCTTTTTAATTGATCTGCTTGATTGAGTAATTAGGGGTAACATTGCAGAGCACAAAACAAAGACGTTCTCTGATGAAATCCGTTTCAGTTTACAAATCTATTAATACTAATATATTAATATAATAATATATTTCATTATGTCGATATTACCCTGTGGTCGGTTTTGAAAATTATGTACAGTAGCTAAGTGCACAATTCCATAGGCAACTAGGGTATTACAATCTTATATATACTCGTCCGTATAAATTCAAATTATATATACATATATATATATATAAACAAAATACTTAGAATAATATTATACGACTAACAAAAAGGTACAGTCACATTAACATAACACGAAAATCCCATAAACATACGACATTTGTTTTAACACCCTTTTGGGTAAGCGACATCGGATTGTCAAAGTTCCCCCTTTTGAGGATGAAATTTACTGTACAATAAGCATTTGTCTAAAAATATGATTTGTTCATAACATGAGTACCTATTTAAATTGGAGAAAAATTAGATTTCTAGAGTACTATATTATGCAGTTTTGATGTTTTGATACTGAGTATACATATTTTAAATTTAGAATAATTCATAAACTGAAATTAAATGTAAAGTTTGGAACTAGTAATCAATAACAGTCTTACTTTTTCTTCGATCTCAGTAGAGTGCAAAATAAATGCGCATTACGAGTATTAGAATTCTTTTGATTATGCCTAGCGATCTAACACATAACCGAAATCATATTTTTATTTTTATAGTAATCCGGACAGCACACGGAAAATATACTATATTCCTCAACTTAATAATGACAAATGTTCCCTAATAGAAGACCTGTCCCAACATGCTATTGTAATTATATAGCTAACGAAATGAATGTGTCGTATTAATTTAAATAAGGTTAAGTATATTGTTGTGCGTGATTAAAACGGTATTAACTTAACCCTTCCCTAGTTAATGCGATGTCAACGTTATTTATTGATGTTTAGTTTTTGCTGTACGGATAGCATAGAAAGTGTATCCAAAAATGTTAATACCTACTGAAAAAATTGAATTCTTTTGGTATCGTTTTCGGAACAAAAGAATATTTTATGATTGGTTTAAGGTTTTTATCAAGTGAAGGTTCAACAGAATCTTCAAGCAAGCCAATAAATTGGTATTACGAAAATATTTTTGCTATGGTTGACGGATGGCACATCATATCAGCCAAAGGATGTCCACTGCTGAACAACGGCCTCGAGTTCAACCGTGTCGTCATTTTAGGGGGAATTAATCAATATTCACCACGCTTGACAGGCGGGCTGGTGAGCGCAGTATGGCGTTGTCGCACAGACGGGACGCGGCTGCCCTTTAAAGTCTTAAGTTTTAAAGTCCCTCAGTTGTCTATTTACGACATCAATGGCCTGAGATAGAGTGGCGCTATATTCTTAATCCGGACACCACACGCAACACTTAAAACCAGAAGTTTGTCGCCGTGTGAAACCATATTTATAAATACCATATGCTTGGTTTTGGACCCGCAACCTATATAGTTTTAAACAAAACTATTTAGGTTGCCGGTTCAAAAGCGAGCATAAGGTAACCAGAGGGCAACAGCTTGCTATGCGACCGTAGTCAGACTGCGCTCTACAACCTACCTGCTAAGTGTGGTGGGCACTGACAAATTCCCCTCAAAATGACGACAAAATTATGTAAATCTATGGGAGAAGCCTGTGTTCAGCAGTCGTCGCCCTTTGGCTAGCATAATGATGGTGACCACCATAACCACATGCATTCTTTATATTTTTAGATTAGTTTGCTATCTGTACAAAAGAAATAATTAATAACAGAAAGGGCGTGCGGTCTTTTTATCTCATATCTTGTTTAGATATATCTATGACATTTACTCACGCCTTTTTTCTTTATACAATTATTTAATTAAAGTAAGTATATCATAATGTCTTATAACGTGTGATCAATCATTACCATCATTACGTAACGTACGTTTAGCAATTGGCCTTCTGCACTACGTGTCACGGGTTCGATCCCCGCACGGAACAAATTATTATTTTTGGTCTGGGTGTTAGTGAATGTGAGATTTATATCTGTAAACACTAATACTAATGTTGCATCGTTAAGAAAAAAAAAACAATGTCAAACAAAATCCTATATTCAACTATGAGTACGAAGAAACGGTATTCAGTGTAACGTCATCGAAGATTCTCTTTTCATTGGATTTTCTAAAAAAAGCAAAGCATATAAATTACGTCATTTAACAAAGAGAGCAGTGATAGCCTAGTGGTTGAACACTTGCCTTCTTCCTTCTTTTCAGGAGGATCTGAGTTCGATCACGGCCCGCTTCTCTGACTTTTCAGAATCATGGAATCAGGAGGATCAGAAATTGATTATCACTTGCGTTAACTGTGAGAGAAAATCGTGAGGAAACCTATGAGGACTCCAAAAATGTTCTCAATGGTGTGTGTTGTCTGCCAAACCATAATAGACCCGCGTAGTGGACTAAGGCCCAACCTTTCTCATCAGGAGAAAAGGCCCGTGCCCAGCAGTGGGACTGCAATGGGCTGATTATGTATGTAACAAAGACATCGATGAAAAATAGGACATTTTTAAAAATAAAATCGTATTCATTTTACACTTGCATTATATAAACAGAGATTTAACACCGTGAAAATGAAAGTAAAAATCTATTCTCGAGTAAACAAAATGCTAACAACAACAAAAAACCACCTAAAACCGTTGGAACCCGTGGCCCTGCCCTGCAATGTTTTATTCAAATTTACTTACATTTATACTAACGGGAGCGACCTTTGGTACGGAATTGTATTCCCTTGCCAGACCATACATCTTCTTCACGCGAGGAACGTACTTATTTATTTCCGCAACGTACAGCAAGGGAGCATGATGTTTTTGTTAGTTGCCAGCCGCGGAAATTGGGGAGCTGCAAAACAAAGTGTTTGTAGAAAGTAAACATTATGTTGTAAATTTTGCATTTAAATTTCACAAGTTACTATATATTTAAGTATAAAAATAATTGATTAGTTCAATGCAGACTGCCCCTTGTGCATCACCTAGGTTTCCATTCCTCCGAAATGGTTTTCTGGAAGAGATCGCCAAGATGCGAAGCGACGAACCAAGAGCAGTCCATCGCCCGAACAGAATCAGGGCCGAGACGGCGGCGCGTGTGTTTTGATCGCGCCTCTCTGAAGATACACGTGGCCAGCCAGGCCGCACAAAGATGTGGCTCGTCAAGCAGTGATGGACCAATACCTGCCGGGGCTGTGGTCTAATTTAGACAAAGCGTGCACCTCATCCCTGGCAAAAGGTAAGAGGAAGAGCACCGTGAGGTTTTAGCCGGTAAGACATACCCCTCTGCCCCTTCCAAGGCGGAAGAAGTTCATGAGAATTTCACCACGATGAATGACCCCCATCTCCTCCCATGGGTGTCGTAAAAGTCGACTAAGGGATTAGCCGGAGGATGGGCAGCAGCGTCCTTCGAGTACATTAACAACTCAACTGCGATCGCCAACCCGTCTGCCAAGCGTGGCGATTATGGCAAAACCCCCAATGAGCCCACAACACAACCATATCGGTCATTGTGGACGTCTTTGTGGGAGGCCTGTGTCCAGCAGTGGACTTCATTCGGCCGAAATGATGATGATATTCTGTTTTTGGTGTGCAATAAAGTGGATTTATTATTATTGTATCCGTGATATTCTATAATAATGAAAACTTTAGTTGTCGAAACACAGAAATTACTGTGCCCATATCATCCCACTGCTGGGCATAAAGTATAAAGTCTACCAATTTCCAGATTTACACTGTTGAACATCCGAATTACTATTTATTGACTTAATCTTCACGCTTAGGAAGCGCATTTGCGTTTTTAACGTTCACAAATACTCTGCTGCCCTTTCTGTAGATCGATCCTAATTCTTCTTTCCGTAGGTGCGAGTAGTCCCACGCATGGGAGGTGTTTTTTAATGTGAAACATCTAATGGCGCGCCTATACTGAAAGAAGTAAGAACGGCGCCTATGAAACGTCGCGACGTGCCATTCGGGCACCCTCGGAGACTCGTCGATACTTTCCACCTGGCCACCTCGATTCTGCAATCCATGCTCACCACTTTACTTGTGTGTATCGGTTTAACTTTTATTTTGTAGAAATGTATATATTGTTAAAATATATTTCTAATGTAAGTATTTCTATAAAAATATACTCATTATTTTATTTACAAATATCTAAATTTCGATATCTCCAATCTGCAACGCGACGGCTCACTTTTGTTTCGCTATTCTCGTCGATGAGAGTTATGATTGGTGATGGTTAATGATTATAATAAAACGATTTTAAACGGATTAGATCGCGTATATTACAAGTAAGGTAAGGTCACCTTAGTCATTCTGCGACCACGAATGCTGCAAAGTATTCCAAACGTCAGGAAAAACAAAAATAAAAAATATACGCGATCTAATCCGTTTAAAATTGTTTTATTATAATGCGTAATAATCGCGAAAACCTAAGACACTACTACGATAGTTAATGAGTTACTATGATAGTTAATGAGTTAGTTGTGCGAACATAGTTGAAGTCTGTTTGCGTTTTACTATTCTCATTTTATAGAAAACTAGCTGGGACCCGCGGTTTCACCCGCGTTTAATTTAAAAGAAATTTAGAGTACTTCGACATAGACACTTGACTTGAATATATATGTTGGATTTCAAGGGTTTTATTGTTTTCGCGCGGAACCCTAATTATTTTTCTAAAATCAAAGTAGCCTAAGTTATTCCATATAACGTCAGCTATCTGCCAGTGAAAGTCGCGTCAAAATCGGTCCAGCCATTTCGAAGATTACCCGGAACAAACAGACAGACAGACAGACAGACAAAAAATTTAAAAATTGTTATTTTGTTATAGATACCGTATATACTTTCATATGCATTTAGTAAAAAGCTGTTATTTTGACATTACAAACAGACGCTTCAATTTTTTTTATTTGTATAGATGTATAGATAAAAGCAGTAGTGACGTGGCTTCCAGAAACTGGTAATGCAATGGCAGCCGTCTGTCTGGCTTGCAGGGCCTTCAAGGCTTGACGCTCCGGGAGGTGCTGCTAAACTATAAGAGGCATCTCTAAAGATTTTTCAGGTCGCAGTGACCAGGAGCTTTTGAGGTAACTGCTTCTTTCTCTAAATATTGAGTAAGACATTCAAGGGACCTTTATATACCTATTGATTATTTAAATAAGCGGTTTAAGTTATTGGGTTCCTAACTCAAACAAAAAATATAAATATATCGGATAACGAATCAAACCCAGGAGTCGAAATTGGACTTCGAATCATTAAATATTTTAATTTGATTTAATGTATGTGTAACACATATTGTACATACATTTTAAGTTTCTGCACTCCTCCTTCATATGAACTCTATGACAAATCTCACACTCCTCCGTGCGCGCAATGTGCTTAAAAAGGGTACTGCGTGTTTTTCTTCTCGTATTAATACATAACATAAAACTACACACCTATCTCGTCTAATTTTTCCTCTCTTATACTAAAATCATCCAGCATATCACGGACGATAAATAATACCGGTTGTCTTATAAATTATTATGGTTTAGCTCACTGCTCATTTGCTGACGAAGTTCAAACCCCAAGGGGATCCAGCCAATCACGGCGCGCGAGAACTTGTTATGGGAAAAGTATGATCCAGAAAGTTCCGTAATGTAATGAAGTGTGGCGTAGATTGTTTTATATCTGAAGATATGTGAATAACGTGAGAATAGTGAGTACCTAATAACAAGTAGAATAGTGAGTAATATTTCGCGTATACGAATGAATGAAACTTTGGACAAATTTAGAAACCCTGCACTTGTTCAAGCATCGAATGATTCTGGATTACCATCGACAAATGTCACTGAAAATAAAAATAAAACAAAGAATATGCCGTATCGCTCCTTTAAATAATTGTTATCTACTTACTATTACCAAGTTTTTTTTTTTTTTTTTTTTTTTTTTTTTTTTTTTTTTTTTTTTTTTTTGTTTAAACGTGGCCCCACACTAGGATTTCTCCTGTGTCGTGGGTGCGTTTACAGACATAAAGATTCTAGGATTGCTAATTGGCAGCTTTTTTTTATAATCCCATATGGACTATGTCTGTAAAAGACTATACCATGGACTTTATAGATTGAGAAAAAAACATAGCTATGAATATTAACAGTCTAACGTGGTTTAGCTCAACCCTCAGATACGGTATAATATTCTGGGGCAAGACTACAGATATGTACCTGGGTACTTAACGTCCATTCATAAGCTTAAAAGCGCTGTATTGTTCTCTAGGTAGGAAGGCGGCGCGCACGGGGCAACGTGCTGCCGTGTGCGCAGCACAACGCACAGCGAGGCTTGGAGGATCCTTTAAAATCCTCCCCGAAAGTGCCTGGGGGTGACCTTTTTAAAGTCGCCTACCCTCCACTATAGGGGGTGACCGCTTTACAGTCATCCCCTCCGAGATATGGCATCAACGGGGGGCTCTAGTGTAATCTAACGAGGACCTGGAGCCCCCCTTCGGTGCCGAAGCTGACCGCTCCAGTGGTTTTAAGTGGTAGGTGTCCGGTATATGCCCTTTTACCCTTCCCCGGGGCGGAGGAAATTCATGTTGAATTTGGATATTTAATTCATTTTAATGCAAGTTAATTAGTAATTGTAATATTCTATTGCGCCGACGTATTATTTTAATGATATTATGATACAATTATTTTTTACCATTTGGCTACTCATTAAATTTAATAAATGATGGTACTAGTATATTTTTATTTTTTATTATTAGCCTATAAAGAGGGACGTGCTGTACTTACCTATGATCCACAACAAAGCATAAGAATATGAATATGGTTAATGTGTTGGTGTCGTGATCATTGTTACTTTTCAAATTACCTTTTTTGGTCCTTCAGATATAGAAATTAAATACAACAAAAATGAATAATTCCAAACACCCAAGAAATCTTACAACCAACTTGTGTAAATAACCCGAACAGAAGTAAATATAATACCAAAAGGACTTAATACTAAAAGCAAAAGGAAGCAACAAATGAACCGAGGAAAGGCGATGCATCATCGAGTTATTGCAGACGAGCTTCCATCGCGCTGATGGCGACAATTTTTCAACGAGAAGTGGGAACGGAACAATCCCTGATTAATCCTACGGTGAGATTATTGAAGCCATTGTATCACAACGGGAGTGACAAGTCTTGATACTTGTAGACTTGAAGATTACGGGACCAATATTTTCAGGTGACGAGAAGGAAAGATCATGATGTGATGTGAAAACTAGGATCAGGTATACCTATTTTATATATGTATGCATTTAAGGCTCTTTTATGAACCGCACAATTGTATTGAATAGTTCTGAAAGGTATATGCAAAATAATCTCCAAGATTGTAGTATAATTATAGTCTCTCTATTTACGGGTTAATAGCCTCTGCAAAAAGGAGCCTGGTATTTTCATAGGCTTACGCGAGGTCCAACACGCAGAGGCAGTTTAGAGAATTTCAATCTAAAATGCAATGGGACACTAACCGGGGACTCTCCATGGCTGCAGTATAAAAATGCAGTCTTGGATTGTCACCGGAGGCGTAAAACTAGTGTATGAGATGGAAACTGCAATTATAAGGTCTATTACAGTGGGTCCTAATTTATTTATTTATTATTTATTTAAATTAATTAATACGGCTACGCCAATTGCATTAATTAAACAATGACGACAATAAATACGTAAAAAAAAGTATATAATCATGCGTTTAGCTCACAATACTGCAAGCATATTGAACAAATTTCAGTACATGTATCTGCAAACAAATTGCATGCAGGATAAGCGTCCAGGAGAGCGTTGAGCTCGGCGAGAATACGGGGTAAAGGCGAGTTAGCACGCGCCACGGTGCGGGTCAGCGGCACTGCGAAGAGCCTATGTTTACGATTCCGAAGGAAGTTGTTTGGTACAAAAAATCGACACAACCCATCACTAAGCCCTGGAGCATCTATTTTCCCGCGAATAATTTTACATGCCGTCGTAAGTTGATCATAGGTTTGCCAAGCTTCCAATGAGTTGTATCCCAAAGAACCGAGAAGAAACCTGGTAGGGTATAATAATGGATAATATCTATAAAGGCGCTTGTAGAGAAATCTCAAAAAGGCTTTTTGCACCTTTTCCAACAAAAGTGTGTATTTGCACTCGTATGGGTTCCAGACACATGCGCTGGTTTCGAGTTTAGATCTTACAAGGGTACTATAAATTAAGCATACCACCTGATCATTTTGGAAGTTTCTAGCATTCCTGAGAACAAAACCCAGTCGTTTATACGATTCTATTTTATTTATACTAATGGATTAAATACTTTTAAAAACTGAAAAATCCGCGTCAGCCATTCAACATTTATAGTGAATTTTGAATTTGACGGCATGGTTGGCGCAGTGGCTGATAAAGTTGGCCGTTGCACTCCGGGTCGCTGGTTCGATTCCCGCACGGTACAAATATTTTTATGATCTGCAGATAGTTGTTCCGGGTC
Source organism: Diloba caeruleocephala (assembly GCA_947459985.1). Classification (NCBI taxonomy): domain Eukaryota; kingdom Metazoa; phylum Arthropoda; class Insecta; order Lepidoptera; family Noctuidae; genus Diloba; species Diloba caeruleocephala. The sequence goes on from OX381615.1 coordinate 19,120,619, forward strand.
TGGGTGTATTGTATATAGAATTTGTGTCTGTAAGTCACAGGAGAAATCTTAGTGGGGGGGCAACGTTTTTTTTTTTTATAAAACAAACAAACAATTCTGTGGCAGACGGTCCTGTCCCCACAACGGCCTCTTCTCAGGCCAGTCTTCCCCCTACCCCTACCCCCGCTAACTCCCAATCCCAGCCCGCCAAGGTCCCTAAAAAGGACAAAAAACCGCCTGCTATATACATTCAGGCCAAGGACAAGTGGAATGACGTGTCCAAAATGTGTATAGAGCTAGGTATTAACTACCTAAGTGCCCGCACCACAGCCGTCGGGGTCAAAGTGGCAGTTCCCACTGCCCAAGACTTCAGGTCTTTGACCCGTGCCCTCCAAGACAGGAACGTGTACTTTCACACGTACTCTCTCGCTGAGGAACGCCCACTCCGGGTAGTCCTTAAAGGCATCCCCAAGGAGATCGACACCGACTCCATCAAAGACGACCTTCTGTCGCAAAGTATCCCCGTCCTCGAAGTTCATCGCATGCACGCTGGTCGCAGCGGTGAAGCTTACGATATGGTCCTCGCCATATGCGAAAAGACCGCCGATAATGATCGGAAGATTTTTAATATCAAGACTGTATGCCACCTCTCAGGCATCAAAATCGAACCTCCCCATCGTTATGGTCCTCCCGGGCAGTGTCACCGCTGCCAACTCTATGGTCACGCGCAGCGACACTGCTACGCCAAACCTAGGTGCGTTAAGTGCCTAGGTGACCACAGCACCTCCGACTGCGATCGCCCCAAAGATCGCACGCTTTGCACAGAGCCTCCGAGTTGTGTGCTTTGCGGTGAGTCGGGTCATCCCGCGAATTATCGCGGATGCCCCAAAGCACCGCGCGCTAACAACAAGGCAGCAAAGCGCAAAGCGGCTACCCAAGCCTTCGCGGCCGCCCATTACGCCTCTCAGGCCCCTCCCACGTCCCAACGACTCAGCCCTCAAAGGCCATCGCCGTGGAACGCGCTGAATCACCAGCAAGCGTTCCCCGCCCTGAGGCCTAGTTTACTGACCCAACAGGCGACCCAAGCGTCAGCGATTCCCTCGCTGATGACCGCCCCCCATACGGCACCGTACCTTCCCGTGCCGTACAACCAACCCGCACCACAAGTGCACTCTCAGAGGGCCGCCCCTCCCTCACCCCTTCTCAAAACTGACGACCTCTCAGTTTGCCTCGGTCTTCTCAACTCTGTCGACCCGAACAGAGTCGCCCAAATGGCCGCAGCCATTAGGGCAAACCAGGGCCAATACGGCCTCATGCTAGTTCTCAGCGACTTCGCTGATGTTTCATCCGCCCTCCTCTCCTACCGCGTTCATCCGTAATGGATTCACAAAGCAGGTGCAGAATAAAACCCCGATCCCTTAAAATAGGTATCTTCAATGCCAACAGCATTAATGGCCAAAAAGACGAAATCGCCTTATTCCTCCGCGACCACCTTATTGACATTATGTTGATACAAGAGTCCTTTTTGAAACCCTCTCACAGGAACCCTAGAATTGCAAACTATGATATAGTGCGCAACGATAGGACCCACTCCCGTGGAGGAGGCACTCTTATCTACTATAAGAGATCCCTTTATTGCATGCCCCTAGATACCCCGTCCCTTTCCAATCTAGAGGCATCTGTGTGCAGAATAGGCATGACAGGTCATCAACCGATCACTATAGTGTCGGCTTACCAATCCCCCAATGCCCAAGACGATCCAATCCAATCGGATCTCGAAGCACTCTTCGATCTAGGCGACTCCGTCATAGTGGCGGGAGATCTCAATGCCAAACATGAGTCTTGGAACTGTCTCACCCACAACCACAGAGGAAGTAAATTATACTCCCTCAGTAACCTCCTCAATTTTGACATCATCGCCCCGATGTATCCCACTCACTACCCCAGCAATGTTAATCATCGCCCGGATATACTCGACATAGCACTTCTAATGAATGTCAAACTCAAGTTGCATTCCATTGAAGTACTACAAGAGCTAGACTCCGATCACCGTCCTGTGATCCTTCACCTCACCTCCCGCTTTGGCCCCACGGACACAGGGCTACCCTCTCAGACCATTGTGACGACGGACTGGAGGAAAGTTAGGCAACGCCTCAACGACCCCTCGTCCGCTCAGTTAGATAGAATTCCCGAATGCATAACGTCAGTCGCAGACACGCTAGGCGCGATCGACTCCCTCACCGGGCATGTACAGTCCGTCGTGGACGAGTGTTCACGGCGAGTTCCTGCGATGGAAGACCATCGCATGAAACTCCCTGACGATGTACGTGCACTGATGACGGAGAAGAACGCAGCCCTTAGAGCGTACTCATCTTTTCCCAGCGAACCCAATCGCCTCTTTATGCGCCACCTACAGCGTGCTGTCAAGGAACGTATCAAGGAGTGCCGAGAAGCTAACTGGGATAAGATGTTGGGCGACTTAGAGCCAACCCACCTTGCGTTCTGGGATCTGCAACGGAAACTCAAATCCGAAACATCCAATGCTGTCCCCCCCCTCAACCGTCCCAACCAAAGGCCGGCCTTTGATGACGACGAAAAATCCGAATGCCTAGCTGACAGTCTAGAAGCGCAATGTTCCCCAAGCACTCTACCTGTAGACCAAGCTCACCTCAAAAAGGTTGACGCTGAAGTCGAACGTAGAGCAGCTATTCCGCCTGCCGAGGACCCTGACGACCCCCTCCCTCCGGTCACGGCAGACGAGGTCAGAAATCTCGTGAAAAAGATTCACCCTCGCAAAGCCCCCGGCTCTGACGGTATCACCAACAAGGTGATTAAACTCTTCCCCGAACGTCTTATCGGCTTAATGACCGTCATCTTCAATGCGGCATTAAACAATAACCTATTTCCGCATACGTGGAAACAGGCCACCGTTATCGGTATTCCCAAACCCGGTAAGCCCAAGTGCGAGCCTTCCAGCTATCGCCCCATAAGCCTTCTCAATTCTCTTGCGAAGATTTATGAGCGGATTATCTATTCCCGATTAAAGGATTATGCCGATTCCAAGAAACTCATTCCCGACGAACAGTTTGGTTTTAGAACCAAACACTCGTGTGTACAACAAGTCCACCGACTAGTTGAACACATCACGTTCGGATTCTCACGCGGCCTGATGACGGGAGTCCTCTTTTTCGATGTTGCGAAAGCATTTGACAAAGTCTGGCACAATGGCTTATTATATAAGTTGTACCAACTCGGAGTGCCTGACCGTCTCGTTCTCATCATACGAGACTTCTTGTCAAATCGCAGTTTCCGATATCGAATCACGGGCGCTCTCTCTTCCCCCCACCCCATTAGAGCCGGAGTCCCACAAGGATCCGTGCTAGCCCCATTATTGTTCACACTGTACACCAGTGACCTCCCCAAAAGACCTGCTAATACGACCCAATTAGCACTGTTCGCAGATGACACGGCCATATTCTACTCTGGTAGCAGTCCCGATAGTATAACTAAGATCCTCCAAACCACAGCCAACGTCTACGGTAAATGGTTTAGGAAATGGCGGATCGAAGTTAACCCTATCAAAAGTAAAGCCGTCCTATTTTGCAAATTAGGCGACGACCACCCACGCTTCAGGGAGATCTCGATGCTGGGCCAATCGGTTCCTTGGGAACCGCACGCCAAGTATCTTGGAGTCACCCTAGACAAAAAACTGACCTTCATTCCCCACACAAAGATGGTGCGTGCCCGCGCTGCCTTTGTGCTCGGTCGCCTTCACTATATTCTGAACGCTCGTAGTAAATTATCCCTTAGAAATAAGGTGAGAATTTACACCACATGCATTCGACCCATCATGACCTATGCCAGCCCAGTGTTCGCACACGCCGAATCATACCCACTCCGTAGATTAGAAACCCTCCAAACCCGTTTCATGCGCAAGGCCACCGGAGCGCCTCTGTACATGCGAAACGACCAACTCCATTTCGACCTTAACTTGCCGACCATCAGGCAATTTATGAAACAAGCGTCCAAACGCTATCTCGATTCTGCCCTGTCCCACCCAAATCCCCTTGTGGTATCAGCCGCCGACTACGAACCCTCCCGTATCAGTAGAGTACGCCGCCCGAGGCACGTTCTGGTCGATCCAGACGATAAAATCACGTTAGATCACATGAAGAGACTCGCGTTGTCTCGTTCACTGAACACCCGACCGTTGTACCGCCCTCGCCGCCGAGGATGCCCGCCTCACCGACGTCGCGGAGGCCTATCGCCGCGTCACCTTCCCGTTCAAGTTAGCACTTCTCCCTCCCGTCTCTTGCTCGCGCCGGCCCGTGCCGAGCCTGTAGCTTTAAATGTCCCTTAATACAATTTAAATAATACCGATCCAGCTGTCCCCAAAACAATAGCTTGATATCCCCAGCAACGCCCTAAGCCGAGGTCCGTGTCCCGCAGGGGGCGCCCTTAGCGAAAGTTGCTTAGTTTTTAATAATTAATTTAAGCCTGGCTGGAGGCCTCTTTTGGCTTCGCCAGCAAATGACCGGTTAAGCAACCACATTTCCCAGAAATGTATGCGAGAAGCCCAACAAAAAAAAAAAAAAAAAAAAAAAAAAAAAAAAAAAAAAAAAAAAAAAAAAAATGTGGCAGACGGTGACTCGCCACTCACAAGATGAGTTCCCTAAATGGCCACCATTACAGGTGACAGGGAGTTACACCGGTGTGAGCGGCTCGGGGTGTTGAGAGTTGCGGCACCGGTTTCACCATCGCGCATCTCGAAGACTTGGAGTGGTTTTCCCCGTTATTACGCTACTAGACACTTCCACCCCCGAGCATATAGCCCTTGTGGCCCTCTGATCGGCCAACTAAGGCAAGCCAGAGTTGAAAATACTGCGGGCGCTCATGGGATTCCACTCAAACCGACCAATAAATATAAGCTGGAGACGAGGCCCTGGTCGACTCTCTGAAGCATTCAGGTATGTGGTGTCGCCACTCACATTCAGTTCGCCACAAATTGCTCTGTGTTGTGTAAGCTTCTTTATAGATCTTATGATATACTTTTTTTTTTATCGAAAGGTAAGAAGAAATCAAGCAGCTGCTTTAAGGCGACGAATTGAAAATGTTGGCGTCAGGGATGTCAATATTTCTCAGCAATTATAAAACATTCCGAACTGATATATTTGTATTTCATTTATCATGTCTTTGACTTCAGTTTGGTAATTGCGTAACATGATTGATTAACTTTTACAGCAGAGAAAAAAATATCAAAAGTACTCTTTTAAACCAGAGATGTTAATTCTGCGGGAAAACGAGACCGATTTAAGCCTCTACATTTTGTGTATTTGTATATAGATTAGTCTAAACACACACTTCAAAATTGTAATTGTGTTTCATAAAATTAGCGATAGTCTTTATTTTAAACTAAAGTCTTTATTTAAATACTGTTATATAAAATACACGCGCGTTTTCTTATGCAAAAATTCCTCCTCAGTCTGAACTCCCCCGCACCGTTAATAGACGTAGCATCAAAATATCTTGCGAGTAACATTTTGTTATTAAAAATGGGGAAAAAAGCTGTAAAACATTCTAAAAGAATGAAAAAGGCTTGTAAAATTTTAAAATGTAAGATGTATATATATCTTCTTAACTATATACTCGTATGTATCTTACATAGATATATTTATATCTTATATTTATATATATGTAAGTATGTTTAACGCCCAGTGCCAGTTTTTATATTTTACTACCTTGAGAGCACATAAAAAAGTTTGATGCTGACACAGACTGCATAGATCAAGACTTACCAATCCAAATATAAAATATTATACCGCGTCAATACTTACCATAGAACTGGTGCATTAATATTTTGGTTGAGTTTTTCGCCGCCGTCAATTCCCGGAGCGACTAGAGTGGGGGGAAGTTATTAGCGGGAGGTATCGCTCCGTCTCAATAAATTATAGGAGATGAGAAGGAACATTAACTAATTACCAACACCGATACCTGAACGTTATCCGAGAAAGTAACTTAATGTATGTGTTGTTAAAGGTGTTATTTATGGAGGTAAAATATGTTTTTAATTTTAACTTTTATATTGGGAATAATCTGTATGCGCTTTTCGAGTAATTTATACTGACCATATCGGCCAAAGGACGTCTACTGCTAAACAGAGGCGTCCTCCATACACTTCCACAATTGTGTGTTCATTTTGAGGGGAATTTGCCAGTACTCACTACACATGGCAGGCGGGTTGATGAGTGCATTATGTCTACTGTTCCACAGAAGGGGTGCCGCTGCCCATCCCGCTGGTTAATACCACCAGTCACCATTTACGACGTCCACGGAAGTAGATGGAGTGGTGCTATATTCTTAATCCGAACACCAAATCATACTTGCTTCTATTTAGTACAGTATGTAATGTGTATTCTCTCGAGTGCTTGGTCGGACACTACACAGATGAACTGTCATTTGTCACTATATTTCCTGAAGGTAAAACATTATGTAAAGCCTTGTCGAAGCAGAGTGAAAACCTTATTTGAATCCATTTATTGGTTTTGGATCTCTTTAGCATCATAAGTCATAGGTAATAATAATAATAACAGCCTGTACGAACCCAGAACTAACGAGCTTTGATCACGAAGTTTGCTCACTGCGTGTCTGCGATTTCAGACCATTAGGTCCAGGTTTCCTTACGACGATTTCCTTCACCGGTAAAATTAGTGTTAAAATATTTTTTCCTTATATATTTTGATTTTATTAAAATATATAATGACCTTATATATTTTAATAGTGTTACAATATATAAGGTATATACATGCTCTTTTCTAACCTGACAGGGTTTAAAATATACCTCTATAGTATGTACAATTTTTTATAGAGAATAGATAGTGTTTTATTTATAGAAGTCATGTTTGGCAATGCTGTCACTACAATTCGTCCTGCAAAACCGAAAACAAAAGAACTACAAAAAAATTGGGCAACCAAAAATATTATCTTTTAACTGCGTCAGAAACTTATTAGAACTGTCAGTGACATTAAAATAGCAAAATAAACCGCAATTTACAAAAAAAGTTCTTTGTGTCTTGCGATTTGCGATTACGCTCATCATAGAATCAGTGGTGAAATACGAGTATAAATATATTTACGCTCATTACCGTTTCTATAAAGCTGGAAAAATGTATATATGTGTACGTTAAATACAACGAATTGCCGTGTGGTGCCGGCTACGAATAGCACCAACCCATCTCATCCCGTGGGTGTCGTAAAAGGCGACTAAGGGCTAATCCCTCCCGGAGGATGGGCAGCAGCGTCCTTCGAATACATTAACAACTCAACTGCGATCGCCAACCCGCCTGCCAAGCGTGGCGATTATGGCAAAACCTCTCAATGAGCACACAACACACCGATGTCGGTCGTTGTGGTGATCATTGAGGAAGGCCTATGTTCAGCAGTGGACTTCATTCGGCCGAAATGATGATGATGATGATGAAATACAACGGGTGCCACAGACGCCTTATAAATATTACATATATATGATATTAAACTCAGACATCCTAAACTTTCTAACTACGAAATATGCACCTAGATAAGTCTGGTGTGGATAATTTCAACTTAAACCATAGATCAGCTCACATATATTGGCTCACCTATAATACTCTCAATTACAGCAAGCAATCACATCCACCATCCAACTTAAACACAAAGAACCAACTCGTTCCCGCCTCATTGTTGCGAGTCAAATGCAAATCCAGACGTTTCACCCTTTGCCCGGCGTATATTTAATTCAGAAGCACGGAATGCAGGTAACAATTGCGAAACACCGGTAACTGTTGTAAGTGTAAACGAAGAGGGAAGCACGAAAAATTTCCACGGAAAAGAAAAAAAACAACAAAGTGAAACTCAGCCTTCCTTATTTCCCCTGGCGATGGCCCGCCGACGTTCCCAGTTTTGCCGGGAAATGGAAAATATTGCGATAAGGCGCATTATAGATTAAACACGTCCCGCGTCTTTAATGCGTTTTACTGTGATCAAGTGTCTCTGATACCGTATGTGCGCCTTTTAAAAAGTTGTAATGATGTTTTGCGTGTAAATAATGGACTCGATAAGGATATTCATATGCAAACTGCTCTTTATTGTGTTACGTAAGGTGTCTAATATAGAAAGGATAAAGTAAACAAGAAGAGCTATTTAAAAAAGTATGTCGTTCTTTAGTTATCGCAGTGTGATGTGTGCATTGGATAGCTTTTTAGCTACATTGTATTGTGATGGTGTGTTAGATATAACGGTTCTATTAGATTTGATAAAGTCGAAAGTAATGGTTTCAAATTGTTAAGATGTTGTTTTAAATTTAACATTAACTATTTTGAAATACTAGATATTTGAAAACATGTTATTTAATTAGTAGTTGTGTTGATTATCTATTTTAAAATTCACTAAGCTGAGCTGTATAATTATGAAAGATGAAATAATAAATATATGCTACAATAGACTGCAAAATTGATAAATCTCATATTTACTCTGGCTGAAGGCCGAAACAACCGGTTAAGCAACCACATTTCTCGGAAATATCTGCAAGAAGCCCTTAAAAAACTTACTCCGCCTTTGAACATCTTGATGACGCAGATGCTTGGATCTACGACCAGATACGCTCTCTCCGCCAGATCGGGTAAAGCGCGCCCGCAAGGGCGCTTGATAGGCTGAAGTGGCTAGCTCGGCGGCGTGCACTCAAGAAGTGTCGAGGACACCATAGGTTGCAGTTCACGACCAAGCGAGTCGTAGAGAACGTCCTGCCGATCTTCGGAGCCTGACTCAAAAGGACAAGCACGTCACTTACTGCCTGACGCAAGTGTTTACCGATCACGGTTGTTTCAGTACAGGATAGGACGCGAAGACATGGCACAGTGCCACCACTGTGAAAACGACCAGGATACTACACAGCACACGCTCATGGCATGCCCTGCATGAGCTACCGAGTGGCGTATCCTAGTAAATTAGAGCAGGCAAGATCTCTCGCTGCCGGCAGTAGTGGCTATGCTGGTGGAGAATGAAAATTGGAGTGCAGTGGTCTCGTTCTGTGCGAGCCTCATGTTCCAAAAAGAGACCAGGGTTCGCATGTGCAGATTAGGGAGTCTGCGTTCTCATACCAAGTGACCCGCGGGAAGATGGCGGTGTGCACGTGGTCACGTGCCGCCGTGTTCGCAGCAGCAGATCCTCAACAATTCCTCCGAGATGTGCCATGGCGGGTGGCCATTTTACAGTTGCCTCTCCACCGCTACCGCTACCGCGGTTGACCAAGATATACCCAAAGGTGTAGCAGGTCTCTTATTGCAAGAGTCGGGCTGGGAAGGTGCCACCAAAGTGCCAGAAATTATGCTACCAAGCAGTAGTGTTAAAACGATCTATGTTCTGGGTTGAAGAATATTGTAGCTAATAAAATTACTGGGCATATGGGACTAAACTTGGCGGCTGGCTGGGCGTGCCAAAGGGTTCGATACTAGGTCCGTTCCTATTTTAGTGTATATTAATGAACCGCTTTTTATGCTTCAGGATTGTTCAAAGATTGTGTTATTTGCTAACGATACTTTTTGATTTTTACCAAATATTGATGATGTAAATTACACTCTTCTTAAGGTCTATCGATAGTTCACAGGTAGATAATAATTTAGTAAGTGACAGCCAGCCGGTGACGCCGACGCGTCGTTTACCGTTTGCGCTTATGCAACAATGGCCGCTGCTTTGCGATTGACATAACTTGTTGTGTTGTAAAATGAAGTCAATTGTAATTTGTATTCTTCCATATATATTTATTAGGTTCTATTTATCTTAGTGTACACTGTATGTTTACGTCTTTACTCTAACATATTAATCATTACTTCGCTAATTTAAAGTATGAAGTACTTACTTTTTAGTTTTTCACTGGTAGGACTCCAATACGTCACACAAAGGTTGTTGCTGAAAACCAGCGCTGTTGGCTCTAGGTTCGTCCGGAGCCACGGCATAATGCTGAGCAATTACCTACATTTCTGCGCACATACGACGCACAACTTTGTACATCAATAATTTATTTCATTTGTTGTGTATAACTGTGACCTGTTTGTTATTGTTTGGTTGCACAGATTACTTAGACATACTACTTTTTTTCTTTTTTTATTACATCGAGAAACCACAACCACAGATAATACAGATATACCATTGAACTTTATAAACTGGATTATCAGAGATCTCATTTCTTACGGACTGAGAAGTTTTATTTATAATCCGTGCTACAATTTTTTATATTCCTGGTTTTTTTATAATGTTATTATTATTTTGGCTGAAGAAAGTCTAGTTTTAAGTCTTGTGTTAAGTGTTGTGTGTGTCAATTGCGCGTAGAAATAAAAACTTTTTCTTTCTTTTCTTTCTTTCTTTCTATTAAAAGGTCAGACAAGCAAATGCACAAAGTTTACAGACTTACGGACTGTGATATTACTTGTACAATAGATAATGAGGAACGTGAATCATGATTGATTCAAAGCTTTAATAGGGTTGAAGCGTATGGGCTGTGATTTTGTCTATATATATTTATATGGATAAAAACAAACACACTCAACACTTTCAACAAAAATTTAATAAATAAGGTCGTGGGTAATATGGCCCGTCACTATTAATTGTCCTATGGAGGCAGGTGGAAAGAGTACTGCCCTGGCTTATCGCGTAAGTGGTGATGACGCGGAGGCCATGGAGTTGTCCTCAACACGTAGACGCTGGGTTGAGGTGATGGCGGGTGCTGACTGCCAGGTGTTCCGTGGGTAGTTGTCACCAGGCTAACGTAACCGGGACTTTGGACCCTGGAATTGATGTCCAATAAATAAATAAGGGTCCTCTGCTCATCCCTTCCTGACTGTGACCAAGGCAGCGTAAGCGAAAGGCGGAAGTACTATTGCGCTTAAGGTGAATGTGTGTAAATGTCACAGTCAGATTCGGAGTTTACAGAAAATACACTTTAAGAGAATAACGAAGAAGAAAATAATTGCCAGTCATTGACCACACCCAACATAAGTTAGCAAAAGATAATTTGTCAACACTTACCCAATAGGGGATAACACTGTTTTTATTTCAGTTTATTTCTATGGTTTATACGACCAAAAACATTAAATAAAAGATTTAATTAGCCTCAGGTATGGTTTGAGACGACACGTATGACGACACGCACTAAGTATTGAGAATACTTGTATGTAGCACGTGAACGTGCGTCGCAGCTGAGAGCTATGTCGGACTGGTGTCAAGGTCGCGGTCGGAGACCCGCGGCGCTGCGCTTGCGCATGGATGGTATTGAAACAGAAACAAATCACCTTCGCAATAACGTGAGCGAGTGAGTCAAAACACCGGCACTGTAAATTAGGTAAACGAGTAGGAACCATATTCCAATCATGTGACGCATTAATTTTGTTTACCTTTAGTTTAAGTATTATAGTTTATCATAAATGCTACTAGGTTTAATATTACTTTTTAAGTTTTTGTTTGGCTACGTTAGATTATCGAAACACATTTTTAACTACTTAAATGTAAATCACTTGTTTGATATTAAGGAACGTTGAAAATAATTGTACAACGTTACAGGGTCCACATATTACTTCTCTAGCAGGACGGCTCAGATCTGCTACTTAAGCTGCTAGGTAAATCAGACTAACAAATGTAGTTACCATGAAACTGTTATTATTGTTGTTTACCTTAGCTACGTTCATGGGGCTGAGCTGCCGATATAGATTTTTTTTTAATATTCCAGATAGTGCCACGTTGGAGAAGTTCTGGGTAGCAGTACAGTTGTTATGGGTAGGCAAGCTAACCACCAAGTGAAGACAAGTTCGCCTCGTCACTAGATTGTATAAAAAAAATACTAGATCTGGCTCTCAGGGTTAGTAAAGAGTATCACTGCAACAGGTCCGACAACGCTAAGGAAAAGAAGATTTCAGATAATAATATATAGCTACTGACTTAGAGTAACAGTTGTCATGCAATTGAGCCTGACGGACTCAATAACTTTATTAAATAAATGATCTTTTACAATACACCAAAAAACCACTACTATCAACTGCATACCAAGATAACCTTAATTACCCTTACTAAAACCACATTGGCTAATCCGTACCAATTTTTCTCATGTAATACCCCCACGAGTGGTGCGTGCCAGTAATCGGTATTAGATCAAAATTTTAAGCTCCGCGCACATGTCCCGGTTTCGGATTACGTTAGTTGTGCTGCACCCTTATATTGTATGCGATGGCATAGAACGACTAGTAAGGGATGAGATTTCGGACCTGCTTGTACTATTATGCAAATATTTGTAAATTCAGATTTCTGCTATAATTTCGTGTATTCGTGTGTTCGAGCAAAAACCTAGAAAAATTAAAGTAAAAAAAATATCTGGCTGGTGTAACGTTATAACTGGTATACCACAAGGCGGTGTACTTTCTCCTCTCTTGTTTTCCTTATTTATCAACTCAATCACTGCCATCTTCAAATGCCCTTACCATCTGTATGCTGATGACTTACAACTGTACACTCAGTCTGATTGGAAAAGCTTAAATACAAATATTTCTTACCTAAATGATGATCTACTAGCAATAGCAGACTGGTCTTCTAAATATGGAGTTGCTGTCAACACAAGTAAATGTCAGGCTATTATTATAGGTAGTCCGTTCTACCTTAAAAATATTAATACCGAACACCTTACCCCAATCTTTTTTAATAATTCTGTTATTCCCCTGTCACCTCATGTAAAGGATTTGGGTCTCCATATTGATGACAGGCTTAGTTGGGTCCAGCAAGTTAGCCAGACAAGCCAGAACGTAACGGCCACACTGCGATCTTTCTATAGATTCAAAAATTTCCTTCCATCCAACACAAAAACTCTTCTGGTGCTTCCTGCAATTGATTATGCGGATGTTTGTTACTCTGATCTATCCCAATAACTTCTTAACAAATTGGATCGACTTCTCAACAACAGTATTTGTTACATCTTCGGATTGCGTAAGTACGACCATATTTCTTCCTACCGATCTAAGCTTAAATGGCTACCTGTCCGTCAGAAGAGAGCCGTTAGATCACTCTGTTTGCTTTTCACTATTATAAACGATCCTTGTGCTCTTAATGATCTTAAAAGTTTCTTTCAACTTTTGGGTGGCTCCCACAGTCATGACCTTCGGGCAAAATTTAACTCTTAACATTCCATCCCACCATACAGAGTTCATATCCAATTCCTTCGCTGTTTCAACAGTAAAACTCTGGAATGCGCTTCCTCTTGATATAAAGAAAGCTCCAAATATTTTCGTGTTTAAACTTAAAGTGCGTCACTACTTCCTGAAATTGTTAAAATCCTGATCAATTTTGTCTTCGTCATTAGAGTTAATATTTATATCAGATATTTTTATGTATTCTATTTATAACTGTGTGATATAATATAGTATCTATTTTCATATTAGTATATGTATGTATTCCTATTTTTAACAATAGTAGTAGTAGTCTTTTTTAACATTATCTATAGCTTTGTTTTTATACCTCTTTCGAATTCCTTTTTTTAACCCAAAGGTTGACTGGTAAAGAATGCTTCATGGAATAAAGTCCGCTTTATGTATATATACTCAATGTACATAAAAACAAATAAAATCTATAGATATTATTATCATCAAACATATCTATCATTTTTTTTTAATTGTCATAATCATAATATGTTAGAATAGAACGTATACCTCAGTGTTATTTAACTTCATTTTCTCTGTTTTGCTTCTAAAAACTGTTTACGAATCAAATTAAGCACAGTCCGTGACGCACATCACCTAAATGAACAGTCGATGGCAAAGTGTAATACAAGTAGGAGCGCATATGGTAACGCTAATTCTACACACTGCCCTTAGGGGTTGAAATAAAATAAAAACCAAATTAGGGGAAGATGATGCAACGGCACACCCCTTCGATTTTTGATAAATTCCATTATACGCTTATATCTCGATGCATTACCTACTTAGTCCGTTGATGTATGTGCCTCTTTAGTTATTCATGATGTTGGCATGATTATCGAACTTCTAAAATAATGACGTAATGTATCTGTGTACATATAATATGAGTCCTTTTTACGTCATTAAGAACATAAATAAGATATAAGAATCATAGTCGTGTTGAACTCACGCGACGAAAATAATAAGTATATGGTAGATAGATAGCTGTAGCAAGTAAAATTTTAGTTTTTAAACAAGGCATTAACTGGCAAAACTACTTGATCCGCAGTAAAAACTATAAATAGCCTAGGAACTACATTTGGATTACTTTTGAATATTTTAAAGCTCTTACTATGCATCAATTCGTTTTCCAAATTTGCCATATTTTGAAACTAAAATTTTCAGGTACTTTTGTTGCTGACCATACGAAAGAATACTAGTAGTAGTCACTTATGAAACGCGCACAGCGTTAAATAACAATCGATAAAACATCAAATAATACCGATTGATATATGATTGTAATCGAATAAAACTTAAAACAATCGATGAATTCGATTGTTTTTAGGAATAAGCGTTCATCGGTAATGCGAGCTTGCCTTGATGGTATTTAAACCAGATGGCATGTCCATATATATAAGTTGTTATAAATACCTGCAATCCATATGTATATAAGTTGTTATAAATACCTGCAATGGTGTGACAACGCATTCGATTAATCAAACATACAAATCATCAACTCATTCGAATGAAAAACATGTGCTGATGTAAATTATTACATTTCTCCGGACTCATAAACAAATGTCAGTGGTCAGTGACCTATTATTTTGACTAGAGAATGAGGTTACGTTGGCCAGTTGAAAAGGTGTTCTGCACTCAAACATATGTTTGGCTTGTTAGGCCATGTTTAATATATTATAGGTATTTATATTTTAATTGAATAAACCTCTGTGTTAGGTAATCACATTTATACTTTTAACTTGTTTTTTATTGCTTCGAGTTGTAAATCACCCGCCGTTTCATATAATTAAATATTGCTGGTGATTAAATCCTCAGCGCTCTCTTCACAGAAATCTGCAAACGCATCAATAACATTAACTTACAAATGTAAGTCAATAGTCAGAATTATTTACCTACTTACTTACTACTTACTACCTTACTATTTACCGTGTGGTGCCGGCTCAGAATACCACCACCCCATCTCCTCCCGTGGGTGTCGTAAAAGTCGACTAAGGGATTAGCCGGAGGATGGGCAGCAGCGTCCTTCGAATACATTAACAGCTCAACTGCGATCGCCAACCCGTCTGCCAAGCGTGGCGATTATGGCAAAACCCCCCATTGAGCCCACAGCACAGCCATAACGGTCGTTGTGGAGATCTTTGGGGGAGGCCTGTGTCCAGCAGTGGACTTCATTCGGCCGTGATGATGAGTCAGAATTATTTATATCCATTCAAGCACTCTTACACCCATATTCTAAAACAAATGAAAACATAAGTAGAACTTCAGTAGAAATTACACCAATTGAACATAAAACCTTCCGAGTTACGGGTACCGTTCTGTGTGGTTTCCGGGTTCCGTTTAGTTTCCGGCAAAGAATTGACCACTCCTCTCCACCCGTGGGTGTCGTAAAGGTGACAAAGGGTAGACATCAAGACAATGGGCAGCAGCATCTTTTCGTGTAAGTACTCGTACTAACATCGTCGATCCGCTGCCGAGCGTGGTGATTGTGACAATCCCCGCTCATTCAGTGGTCATTGGTAGGCCCATGTTCAACAGTGGCCGTGGGCTTATGAGATGAATAAAAAATGGACATAAAACTTGGACGTTGAACCCAACGTCAACGAATTATAGACGTGAGTCGAAGAAAAACATACTCAGTTATCCTTATGCATATTAAGTTGAAACTACTTTCCGTGTGTCGTGTGGTGCAGGCTTAGAATACCACCACCCCAACTCCTCCCGTGGGTGTCGTAAAAGTCGACTAAGGGATTAGCCGGAGGATGGGGAGCAGCGTCCTTCGAGTATATTAACAACTCAACTGCGATCGCCAACCCGTCTGCCAAGCGTGGCGATTATGGCAAAACCCCCCGATGAGCCCACAACACACCCATATCGGTCGTTGTGTTGATCTTTGGGGGAGGTCTGTGTCCAGCAGTGGACTTCATTCGGCCGGAATGATGTCTTTCTGTCATCAGATTTCATAAAATAAATGTTTTATAAATGGACAACAGCATGTCAACTGTGATCGAGGTACCATAGGTAGCAATTTTTACTTCTCTTTAATCGTAACCTTAGCTTTTTCGAGGACTAGGTCAATTTTATTCATCATTTACTAATATTGCCTCTTAAATACAAAACACAATACATTCGAATCTTCACATAAAATCCCTAAATCTGTAGGTAAAAATCCACCATATCAAAATAGCTATCGATTACTGAGGCCCACATGTTACCCAATTTGCACAGTACAAGAATCACCCGCTGCGCTGAATAAATTATATTACGAACGCCCCTACTATCAAAATCATTATCCTCAACAAAAGACACTTGATTATATTAGTTATTATAACTGACGCCTAAGCTATTTTTGTTTATGATTGTAACATTTTGATATTTTACGATAATTGGTCGCACAAGCGGTGCTTCCCTTTGTATCACCAGTTGATTTACTACTTTTTACTTTCATGTCGTTAGGCATAGTTTTGCCCATGTGTTATATCATCATCATCATCATTTCAACCGAAAAACGTCCACCGCTGGACAGAAGCCTACCCAAAGAATGCCACAACTACCGGTTTGTGTTGTGTGCTCATTGCGGGGATTAGCCATAATCGCCACGCTGCTCATCTTCCGGCTAATCCCATAGTTACCTTTTATGACACCCACGTGTGGTGGTATTCTTAGCCGGCACCACACGGAAAGTATTATATTTCTAGGACATAAACAACAAGTTTTTTATTCAAAAAGTAATTATATTTATTTACTGTTGCTTGCTTGGTTGCTGATTCTGCCAAACAGGACACTAATATTACTAGCATAATAAATGTTCCGTGATAGTTAAACACATTAAAACTAGGTATAATTTATGATCCTTCAATATTTATGCCAAGATTTAAAAAAAAACGGTAAACGCACTATGGCTGCTGTACTCTGACACTGCTGCTCATCCCTCTGGTTTAGAGCCCTCATTCGCCTTTTACGACATCCACGGAAGGAATTGGAGTGGTGCAATATCTTAAGCCGGACCACCACATGAAATTCCAAGCAGTCCACCTGTAACTTAATATGTATGTAAATATATATATATATATATATATAAATATGTAGTATGATTTAAACCTACTGGCAATAGACCTCATATATAGCATCCTTATGGCATGAGGAATAAAACCTAAAAAAGACTCCTTTAAGAATTGACACAGAAATCGCCAGCCGTCTATCGTTAAAGACAAAGCAGCAATTTGTTGCCAGAGTAAAGAAAGAATATTATACGAAAAAAAAGAATAAACAGAGTATTTTTTTTACACACACGAGACGCTCTACACTCTATAATAATTGTGATAATACCCAGGACTTGTCATGTGTGGCACCACATGGAACTCGCCACTTCGAAACATTAATTATTTAGTATCTTATACCCAGTAATTTCACTATCTACCGTGCACTTCATACGGGAATATAGTAATATCCGACATTGCGATGGTACCCGACTTTTCAATCAGAGACCTACGAATGCGCCGGTAATGTTTTATATACGTATATTGGTATTAACAAAAGAAGATTGCATGCAGTGGCTTTCTCGCTGTCTACATTCTGGTGGATTTGAACCATACGTTAACCATATATACTATAACCTATAGACTTGTATCAGGTTTCGATTAATACATCCATCGGTACATTCACCGTACAACCGGCAATCAGTCGCGGCGTTCCCATATAATGAATCCCTCAGGAATGATCCGTCCGTGCAACAATCGTGACTTAACTCTTGATCAATTCCCAATACGTTACCGAAACGGACAGTGTGATTTATTGTGTTAGACCTATGTTATGTATGTAGCTGAAAGATGAAAGTAGTATGTGATGCCTTGTGTATTTACTTGTAGAAAATAAGCCTTCGGACAAAAATCAGTCTTTGATAAATCCAATATTCAATAAAGCAAAATATAAAATCGCTTCTGCAGTTTGCCTTTTACCGTTGTTGTATAGTCGATTAAATGACTACCTTAGTTTGCATTTGTCTCTTCTCTACGGAAAACAAATACTGTAAAAAATTGCTTTGTATTTTTTTGTTAATTTACAAAAATATACTGAAGTAAACAAAAAACCTTAAAAGCTTTTAGCTCTGAATTTCAGTGTAATTAATAAAAAAGTCTGGTCCATTAACGGGGATATCGATCTACATCTTGTTGTAACAAGTTGATCCTAACAACCCTCTAGTGAATAAGCCAATAACGCAAAAAACAGGGGCAGGATACTAAATGAGCCGTCTCCTGTTACTTGTGAATATTTATGAGAGGAGTAATAGTGGAATATTTTCGTTATATTTTGTTAGTGGATTTAATGCGTTAAAATTTAATGTCAAAGAACATTATTAAAATACTCTGGCTTTTGAGGTTAAGTATTGAGAAAGCTAGCTGATGAATGTCGCGCCGCCGTGTAGGACCTGCTTCTGGTCGGGCAAAGAATTGTCGAAAATCCGTCAACCACGTTGGCTGCAACTCATATAAGCCGGAGATTGGTCAGCGCCTTCCAGCACACAGTGGGTTTTTTAAGGAGCTCTTCCCCTCCTTAAAAAAACCCACTGTGCATTATTTTCCCATTTCGGCGCCTCCTTTGCGTGCATCATGTCCTCGCTAAAAGAGGTGATCTTATTCAAAAGATGGACTGAACCTCGGAAACGAAGCGTGAGGTCAGCATCTTTGACCACCACGATAAGTTCACGGCATTTCGTCGCTCAAGCTGAACACTCAAGATTCCACTTACAACTACAAAATTATCAGTGTTGCCAACACGTGTATAAAATGTAAGGTTTTAGGCTTAGTTATTAAATTCATAATTTTAGGGTGTAGATTTAAGCATTTTTTATTGTCTTCAGTCGAATTTTGATGGGTTTTTTTTATGTGTGTTATGCGTCGTTGTGGTGCAAAAATAAATAGTTACTTTCTTTCTTTCTAGTTTCTTTATTTCTTTAACTATTGCCGACTTATGAGATATAGATACTTTCACGAAAGTATTTCCGTCAGTCGGAAGATAAGACCGCCACGCTTCCTCTCCAGGAATTCCTCAATGCCAGGTCTTAACGCCGCTATCGTGGCGTGCTCTGCATTGGGTTCCACAAGTCGCTACTTCTATTCCGCCATCAGGGTGCGCCGATACCATTGCATCCCGAAATGATCCCTAAGACTGATCACTATAGTAGTGTATCAGAGTCATTTTCAGCAGTGAACATATGGATGAACATTATATGTGGATCGTTACATGGTTATTGCTCGATAAAAATGTTTGTACTCGTGATGATGTTCCCTGTCTTATCCAGATTAAAAATATAGCACAACTCCCTCTACCGTGAATGTCGTAAAAGGCAACTTAGGAACTCTAAACTAGTGGCATGGGCAGCACCGTCCCTTCTGCGGAATAATAGCCATCGTGCGCTCACCAACCCGCCTACCAAGCATGGTGAATTCTGGTAAATTCCCCCAAAACTACGACACATTTGTGGAAATCTATAAAGGCGGCCTTTGTTCAGTAGTGGATGATGATATACTACTGTCATGTTTGTTTTTAGTATTATATGTATTAATTAGTTTAGTTTTTTCATATAAGAGTATGATTTTATTTTAAGAAATAAACAAAATTATCTCAGACCTTAACCAATAAGGTCAACTCGAAGATGTTAAAATAAAAACTCACTAATCAGCTCTCAAGCATTTTAGTTTTCGATTTATTTTAAGTAGTAGCTGTTACTTGTGGAGGATCCTACGATCTCAAGGTGTATCATGTACCCTCAAGTAATTGCATGCTTGAAATAGACCTATTTTGAAATAAAAATGCTTGAAATATCCGTTTAGTGAGCAATCTGTTAGCCGAAGTTGATGTTTCGGAAATAGATGCTCTGAATTAGAGTCCATCCTTAACTAAGTGGTGACATTTTACCAAACTGAGAAGCAAGAGAATGACGCACACAGAACACAATGTTATAATATATGCAGCGTTACCCCGAAACTTACACAAAATTAGCATATGGCCACGGTGTCGAGTTCTCAGTACAATAAAGCAATTATAACTGTCATATTTCACCCGCGCACTGTATTTACATTTATATTGGGACGCCGCGCACCGATCTACCGCATTCATGCAATGCCGAGTAGGATTGAGTTCGTTATTTTGAAGAGACGCATAAACTTTCGCTAGTTGGTATTTCGTTATACATAGTTTTCGAAGTATAATAAATTATTCTGTATGAATGTAGTTTCACAGACAAATATATTTAATCTAAACTGTGAAGTTTCAGTACCACTTATATAATGTAGATAAAAAGCATACAATGAAAATTACGTACATTTTAAAATTGTCCATTTAATCGAAAATTATGCAATTGATTTTAATGTTATTAGAAGCTACTGTAAATCGTAGATCATTTTAAATAA
This sequence comes from Diloba caeruleocephala, assembly GCA_947459985.1. Taxonomy (NCBI): domain Eukaryota; kingdom Metazoa; phylum Arthropoda; class Insecta; order Lepidoptera; family Noctuidae; genus Diloba; species Diloba caeruleocephala. Next base: position 19,141,206 of record OX381615.1, read on the forward strand.
TAAATAAATCATAAATTGACATAGACTTCGAACACCTATTTTCGGCGTAGCGCAGCGTAGCGTAGAAACGTAGCAAGTAGTATTTGTTCTTTTTCAATGTGTCATAATATTTTAAGCTTAGGAAAATTATTTTTACACGATCTATTGACAAGATGAGCGAGTCATTTGCTTGGTCACGATTGCCCATAACAAGTGTAATGTTACTTAAGACTAGTTTGGCGTGGCACTACACAGCGCTGGTCAGTTCAAAAACAAAATTATTTAGTGTCTTATGCCCAGTAATAATAGCTACAATTCCCTTCAAACCACTGCACCATCAGGGTGTTGTTTCTAGTTTAAACATTATACTGCTAGGCGGAATATCTGGCACAGCGGTGGTACTTATCTAGCCGGCCTCTTGCAATAACAGACCTTGCACCAGTAAAAAATAATGAAACGATACTATCATTAACATAAAACAATATGAAAAAGAGTGTACTGAGTCGTAAAAGCAGCCTACTCTAGTACGCCTAGAGACATTATTATGGCTAATACTGTTCACGAAGTAGACATTTACGATATGGTTTGATTTTTATAAATAAGAAATAAATAACAAAAACAATAATCCCCTGTCCCTTCGAAAAGTATCGAACTAGTAAAATTGCATTTAGGTTTTGCTTATTGATAAAACTTCTTAATTAAATGTTTTATATTACGTAATCAAACTACTACTAAAATAAATCCAAACTCCAACGTTATACAATGAGCTGCCAAGTTAAATCTCTATCAATTACGTAACGAAAAAAAATCTGTAAAATATCTTGCGAAAACATTATTTATCTACATATGTGCCCTTAATCATATTTAATTGGAATTTACCACCAACGTAATCGATAACTGCTGTATTATTTTAAAATATTTAGTTGCTGTAGTAAAAAAGGGTTTTTTTCGTCATCATTCACACATCGTCATTCATAATTTCAGCCGCATGAATTCCACTGCTGGACACAGGCCTCCCCCAAAGATTATCACAACGACCGATATGGGTGTGTTGTGGGCTCATTGGGGGTTTTTTCCATAATCGCCACGCTTGGCAGATGGGATGGCGATCGCAGTTGAGTTATTAATTTAATCAAAAGACGCTGCTGCCCATCCTCCGGCTAATCCCTTAGTCGACTTTTACGACACCCACGGGAGGAGATGGGGGTCATTCATCGTGGTGAAATTCTTATGAACTTCTTCCGCCTTGGAAGGGGCAGAGGGGTATGTCTTACCGGCTAAAACCTCACGGTGTTCTTCCTCTTACCTTTTGCCAGGGATGAGGTGCACGCTTTGTCTAAATTAGACCACAGCCCCGGCAGGTATTGGTCCATCACTGCTTGACGAGCCACATCTTTGTGCGGCCTGGCTGGCCACGTGTATCTTCAGAGAGGCGCGATCAAAACACACGCACCGCCGTCTCGGCCCTGATTCTGTTCGGGCGATGGACTGCTCTTGGTTCGTCGCCCACGCACACGCTTCTCATGGTGACCGGAGATCGTTTAGCGCCCGGCGCGTTTCCAGAGGTGGAGGTAGAGGTGGTCTCTTCCCGTCCTTGCTCTGCCACCGCCTTTGCTTTCATCATCTCCTCGTAAAAGAAGGCGAAAGCCACCCACGCGCCCTCACACCCGACAATGGACTGAATCACGGCCGGAAGCGAGAAGTCTTCGACTGCCGCGACGAAATCACGGCGCTGCATTGCCCAAGCTGAGCACTCCTCCAACGTTTACTGTGCAGTGTCTTCCGGGCAGTCTCCGCAATGATGACAACCAGGCGTCCTTTCTCAGCCTATTCGACGCAAATACTTTCCGACTTACCGCCGCTAGCGTAGCGTGCCCTGCAGTGGGCTGCTCCAGTCATTCCATCCACTCCACACATTGTTTTAACCTGGGAAGAAATGTGTGTTCACGTGAACACTGCCGACAAACTGCATTGCAGTTAGGCAGAACAAAACTGTGTACATAATAGTGAAACTCTCACAAAAAACTCATTATTTTGATTTGGAGCAACAAAATAAAGGGCAAAACTTTTTTTTCAAATAGATAGTTTTTTTCAGGGACCAGCTAATCTTATGTATAAATATCTCGTGTCACGGTGTTTGTGGTGACACTCCTCCGAAACCGCTCGACCGATTTTAATGTTTTTTTTTTGTATATTTGGTAGGTATGAGAATACCTACCCCTCATTTTTTATCGTGATTTTTGTATGAACAATATCCATGATGTAGATTTCCAAATACCACGCGTGCGAAGCCGCTGGCAATAGCTAGTCGATTTATACTATTCAGACCATTCCTGTGGTAAACTGTACACTATCCATTACTGAAGATTTTAATCTACTGGATTAACCGGATCACTCATATACACACATATAGCGTTTTCATCTTCATTCTTTCAGTACGATCCAAAACGTGCTCATCCATTTATAATATTTATCCCTCAATACTCCACTAGACTATCGGAACCACTATTCGAAAGGATAAAATAAAGTCAGTGACATATGCGTATTTGCAATTCGGTCCACGGTTGAGGCTGCACTCTTCCTGATTCCATTTGGGAATTACTCTGTCGCCACAAACTCGCAAATCAGGACTTTCATTATAATGCTACGTACTCTTGTTCGTGCGTCAGTGTGGTGTGAGTTTTTATGATTGTTTGTTTTACCTAAACTGTAAGTGATGATATGGTTGACGTTTGGCTTGATGGCATGCTTAGTTTTCTGCGTGATCGTGGGTTGGATACCACGCAAGAAACATAACCCGTTAACCTTTCAAAGTGAATAGGCAGATAGATGCCTTTGATTTGAGCCAAAAGATTTTGGGTGCTTGTTTGATGTAGACCTCATCCATCGTGTTACATGAGACGAGGTAAAGAGCGAACTAGATGATGAAAAAAAAATATATCCTAGGATAAGTTGTTTTTGGTCTGGGTGTTAGAATATGTAAAACTTAAGTTTGTAACTGTATCTATGATGATGGAGGTATAACTTTCTTATTCTTAATTGTACACATATCTTCAATATATAAACTAACAAACAAAAAAATTGACGTTCATAGGCGAGCTTAACTCAATATTGAGTTCTCTAACAGCAAACCTTTGAGCGATAGAGTTATATGAGGAGAGAATCGAGTGTACAACACGAATGAAGTATGATTTATTATCAATAAATATAATAGGGATAAGCTTAACATAAATTAGCTATATCAATAAAACATGGATATAAATATACAATACAAGATATTACGTTTGTAATAAATAGAATATATATATATATATATATATATATATATATATATATATTAGTACGAGAAATCTAAAAATTACAAGAGGATTAACACTGAAAAACAGCGCTGTGTAGTGGCTCACGTTACAACACAGGATTGTGCTGAGTATTCGACCTCTTTGCTACATTTAAGACGTGCATCAACAAACTGCTATTTTTATTAATTATCTCCTTTTTGTTTCAGTTACTTTATCTATTCGACGGTCAATCGTTTCTATTATGTACTTTTTTATTACAAGTTTAGTTTAGATATTAGTCTGACTAATGTAAATGTACCGTTTGCCGCGTTTGATGTGGTAATAAATCGTTTTCTTGTCTTTTTCTTATTTATTCTTATTCTTTGAGTACTACAGGATATGTGAATTTAAGATTTCCAGAAAACATTATTTTAAGATAGAACATTTATTTATTTATTTTAAGGGAAAACGTCGTATACAATGGTTTTAAACTTAGCAGCCACTCCGTTTTGTCATTCCGCCGTTGTAGCTCTCTTTCCTGCCCACTCCTCACCTCCGCGCATGTAATTATTTATAGCCTGATTGGTCAGGCTATAAATAATTAGGTTTAAAGAATTTTATTTCTCATAAGAACTTACAAAACAGTTCGCTTATAATGAGATACAAAAGTACTTACAATTAAATTAAATAATTTTAGCCTCTAGAGCATTGGAAACATTACAGTGTACACACATAATTCCTGAGCTTACTTTTGAACACATTCATGTTGTCACATTTTTTTAGATCTTCCGGTAATCGATTGTACAGCTGTGCTCCTTCAAACATTTCTTATTATTTATTTATAAATTTATTATAACAATCATTTTCTAAACAGAATTTCATTAATAATCTCGCTTATTATTATTATAGAAAATACCGACTGGATAACGAAGAGCTAGAACTTAAACATATCTGAAGTTAGCACAAAAAGGCAGGTAAGGTTTACATACTAAAATAAAAAAACACACCAATGTTATATCTCCGGAACGAATAGACGCAGGTGCTTTCAATTCAACTTCTACAACCGCCAATAAAACTTGAAATCCCATGATAAAATAAAAATTCAAGACATGTCGCGTCCAAATAAATAACATTGACAGTGTCCAAAATAGCTTTTTCACTGGCCAAATGTGGGGCCACGTTTTTATCCCATTATTGTTTCTGAGAAATTGTTACAGTTTTGACGAGTGACCTGGCCGTTTTTCTTCGGTCGCTAGTCGCCCGGAATGAAAAATTTTCAAGTTGGTCCCCCTAACGTCCCTAGAGTGCCGTAAAACTCTGTCGGATGCGGGATAGTCCGGCTGACCGCCGGCGGACAATTTGTCATATTCATATGTTAACGTGTCCGTCTTTTCTTGCAAAAAGTGGATAACTTAATTCCGGGAGGCGGTGGTACGGTTATTCGATTTGCGGACATTCAAATTTCATGTCCTGTTATGGTAATACAGGTGTGTTGTCTCGCCTGTGGCGGATTTTCGCATTATTTGGGGTGTGGATTTTTGCGGCTGTCTAGAATCCGCCTATTGCTTGTGTTTGTTACATACTTCTCTTTGTAGCAATTTATAACGTAATTGTGTTGACACATTCCTATTTTTACAAAGTCTATAGTTGCCACTGGAAGTATAATTTTGACTAAAAAAAGTTTGATATCTAACTATTTACTATAATGGACTATGATTTAGGGACTTTTCGCGCACAGGTAAATCAAAACAATATTTTAACTAACCCCTACGTTTCGGCCATGATAGATTGACCGTGGTCACGAGGAGGCAGCTTTGCCATGTATGCGAAAAGACCCGAAATCATGGTCCAATATGAGTCAATTTACGATAGTTTCAAAATATATCCGATAAATGTATTATTTGTACATCAGGCCTTTTTTAAATAGAACGAGAATTTATTCTCTCATTTCATATATGGAAGATTGTTAAAACTATTGACTATAATGAGAAGCTTTAAAGAAAGAAGAAGAACTAAATAAAGAAACGTTTATTCCAGTCTCGCACAAGTAAAAAATAGTTAAAAGCAAACAGCACAAATAATAAAATAGTACGAGGCCAGAATAGGCCCCTTTTTCATAAACATCACCAACACAACATCTAAATGCTGCAGCGCTGGTATTCTGATACAGCCTTAAAGTGAAGCCACAAAACAACAAATGTTATGATGTATCATCTCCAGTCCTATTTTGCCTTTTCTTGTAACGTTAGCGAATGAAACCCACTATGCAATTTCTATTCGTCTATTCCTATAACTACATTAACATTATTATAATTCTCCTCGTTATTTTATCTAAAAACATTGACACCACAATAGGGTGACCACATAGCACCACAGCTCACGCCAATATCAATAACGTGGTGCAATTGATGACTTGTCCGATTTGTTTCGACCAGTCGTTTCTCACCAGCTTTACGACATACGTGTCTCGGTTTGACGTTACGCGTGTACCGTTTGGACACCCTAATAATGTAAATGCGTTTAAGAAAAAGGTTCTCAGAAGGATTTATAAATTATTGATTACTTTAGTAGCACTGATTGCCTTCTAACACTATTTATAATAATTAATTCCAAAATGATTAATTAATTATTTCTGATATTAACAGCAATGCATATACATGAACAACTTTCGTATTATTTTGGGGTTTAGTATATAATTATGATGAAAATTTCTGCCAATCACCATGATTTACATAATTTAAGCTCGTGAATTCAATTCAACCGTATCAAATAATAATTTCGTATGATGTCTGGATATTCCGGGTGGTACCCGGATATTCCGTATGGTGTCCGGATTAAGGATATAGCACCACTCTATTTCCTCCCCTGGTTGTAGTAAAAGACAATCAAGGGACTTTAAACTAGAGGCATAGGCAGCGTACCTTCTATGGAACAGTAGCCATACTGCGCTCACTAACCCACCTGCCAAGCGTGGTGAGTACTGGCAAATTCCCCCCAAAATGACAACATAATTATGGAATCTATGGAGTAGGTCCACTGCTGAATTTGTTCACGTCCTTTGGCTGATATAATGATTACGAAAAATAATAAGTAGGTATTGAAAATCGCATTTATTTTCTCCTGAACCAAACGCAAATTGATCGATTAATATTTAAGTACTTAGTTACATCACGCGTGAATCAAAACTACTACACAAAAACGCAGCGGGGTCCACTCTAAAACCTATTCCACACAAATCACTTAATTAAACTCATTTCCATACTTATCATACCGCTCATTACTTTCCTGCAGCGTCATTTTAAAGGCAAAGTAAACAGAATTTTTGTCACCATGTCCAATGAAATTAACAGCGACGGACTGATCGAGGGCTAGATGACTCCTAACTTATGACGGGCGGTCACGCAATCTTGTCACGGTAATGACAGAATAATAAATTATGTTGTAATAACTTATTATAATGTGCTCTAGGGCTTATGATAGCAGGGAGTGGGTAAGTAGTAAGCTAAACTTAATTAGCGAATTTAGTAATTAAATGTTCGTGTTTTTCGGTAAGTAATGAAGGGTTAACTTTTGATAACACGTGAGTTATTAATCTAATAACTCGATAGCGATGGTGTTTCTTTAATAGTAGAATAAGTACGTAACATAGTTATATTTTAAATTACTTTTTAATGACACCGGGTAAGTATTGGTCAAGTAACCTGAAGTCAATAAAGCATGAAAGTTCTAAGGCATGTAACTGGCAAAGAGAGGAAAGCTCTTAACCATTATTATTAACGACAAATTGTACAAATTGAATTGAATCTGGGAGAGTGTGGTAACAGTTTTTCAGAACTGAGAATATATAGGGTATTACTTTAATAATGGAAAATATTTTAGGAGGTAAATCGATAGGTAGCAATGATGCATTTTAGCAAAAAAAAAATAACATCAGCTTTTATTCTATAAACTAATACAGAGTCAGCTATACCATTCATAGAGTCTAGCCTTAAAATGTTTTCCATTATTAAAGTAAGACTCTATATAGGTGTTATATAAGGTATATTTTTGCCTCTTTCGATTGGTCCATTTGTTTATCTATGTCAGACTCTTTTAGTGCCAACAATAACTGTACAAAGTTTCAACTCAATCAGCCTATATCGGTCCACTGCTGGACGTAGGCCTCTCCCAGCGTGCGCCATAACACCTGATCATCAGCATTCAGTATCCAACCGGACCCAGCAACCTTCTTCAGGTCGTTCGTCTATCTGGTCAGTGGGCGTTCCACACTAGGTTTGCCCAGATGCGGTCTTCAGTGTAGGACTCGTCTGCTCCATCGGTCCTTCGACAGACGTGACCAGCCCACTGCCACTTCAGCTTTCTAATTCTATGTGCTATATTACTTAGGTTGTCTTCCGGATGTCCTCGTCTCCAATCATACCCATTGGAACGCAAACAAAATTATATTTATTATATTAGCCTGTAACTGTCCAACTATAGGGCGAAAGCCTCTTCTCATACAGAGAAGCAACCAGCATTGATCACGACGCTTGTTCACTGTGTGTTGGCGATTTCCGAACATTGAATCCAAGTTCTTTTGTGATTATTATAACTTTTTTTTATTGGGCTTCTCGCATACATTTCTCGGAAACGTGGTTGCTTAACTGGTCATTTCTGGCGAAGTCAAAAGAGGCCTCGAGCCAGTCTTTAACAATGTTTTTCTTCACCGTTATATTCAGTGGTATCGTTGATTAACTAAGAGAATACACAAGGAAAGCTGGTGACGCATGTAGTTAGGTGCTGCCGTGGTCGCAGCACGGCTCGCAGTGAGACAAGGTTTCCCTTTACAAACCCCCTAGATGTGCTTTTATTTCCTGGATATTTGTTTTGGCGACAGCTGGATCAGTATTATTTAATATGTTTTATGGTACAATTAATACTACAGGCTTGGCACGGGATAGCGCGAGCAAGGGGAGGGGGGGAGAAGTTGTTACTTGAACGGGTTAGTGGTGTCGCGGCGATAAGCCTCCGCGGTGTCAGTAAGGTGGCATCCTCGGCGGCGAGGGCGGTATATCGGTCTGATTAGTGGCCGATATTTGTCTGGAAGGTAGCCTTTTTACAGTTGCGTTCCCACCACTAGATGGGTGATCGCATTCCAATCATTCACTTCGAGATATGATTAATGGCGTAGCACAATCTCTAGATCTAGATCGTAGCTTCAAGATGGAGATTTTTTGAGTTCCTGGTGCCGAAGATAACCGCTCTGGTGGTTTTAGCCAGTACAGGGCCGGTGTGCCCTCTACCCTTCCCCAGGGAGGCAGTACATGAGGTATTTACAACGAGTGACCAATAAAAAAAAGTTCTGGAAGGGTTGATATTAAAAAAGTCACAGTGGTGCCTGATATGTTTTGAACTGCACTTAGAATGCTTTAGAAGCAAGTCCGTAAAACCCCAGGCCACCACGACAATTTTAGTAAATTATATTTTAATCTGCGTGTATCGAAACAACTTTTCATTAGAATTGTTGTGAAAATCTGTAACGACGCCTTTCACCTTACGGCGGAAATTAATAATCAATCTAATCCAAAATGTTTGGATTTAATATTTGGCAATTTTTTGTGTTAAATTTGAGCATAACACAAAAAACAGATGAAGTAAAATCTGAAATTTAAATACTTTGGATAAGACTGATTAATACTCACAGCCGTAAGTCATCCTCCGATTACGGACACTGTATATTGTTGTGGACGTTAAATAAACGATAATACTATAAATATCCTATGCAATCCGTATAAAAGTGTTTTTTATATTATAAAATTTTATTATCTATAAATATTTTTTATATAAGGACTCTTTTTGTGCATAAACGTGTTTTCCTAATTTAAAATTAATATTCTATTTATCCGGGTGTCCGTTTCTAAAGGTAAGGGCATCACCTAAATGTAATTCCATTATGAACCCAATAAAATGCTGTATAACACCGGTATAAATTCAAATAGTTTATTGTAGTTTAGTAAACAAACGTGCCTACTATCTGCCTATTTAGTATGCACCCTTAGGGAGGCTCAACTAGTATAAAATAGTTAATTTTTAATTACAATTTTATTACTCACTCCCATCCCATCCAATTACCGGAAGAAATATTGCGCTCCGCCTAAAGCAAATTGAAATAAACTTTTTTGCTTCTGTTGTAGTACACATTGCTCATTTCCCTTATGGCTAAAGACCGAAGGATCCGTTTTCTAGTGTGTACTAGCGTAACTGTGACATTTTTATTTTGTTGTCTTTTTTTGTATAAACGTTGCCCCACACTAGGATTTCTCCTGTTGTGGGTGCGTTTTTAGACATAAATTCCACAGACAATACAAACAGACCCGGGACAACTACCTGATCATCATACAAATATTAGGTCCGTGCGGGAATCGCACTCACGACCCGGAGCGCAGCAGTCGACTGTATGAGCCACTGCACCAACCATGCCATCGTTATATATTACTTAAGTTATTCGTGGTATCGGCTAGTCTGTGTGGTGCCGGCTGAGAATATTACCACCCCATCTCATCCCGTAGGTGTCGTAAAAAGCGACTATGGGATTAGCCGGAGGATGGGCAGCAGCGTCCTTCGAGTACCATTATTACACAACTGCGATCGCCAACCCAGAATCTAGATAGATACATAACCAAATCAAACTGATTATACCAATATAGTAACAAACCTATATACGAGTAAAAGGCCTAATTTTGAATCTTTAATTAATTTTATTCAAGTTTTAAAGTTAATATAAGCTTCGATACACGGTGCATAGTTATATACCATGTATGGTCAATGTCAGAAGATGTTAACAAGTTTTGTTGACATTTACTTTATAGTTCATTATCATCATCAGCCAAATAATGTTCATTGCTGAACAAAGGCCTGGGATCATACATTTCCAAATTTGTGTCATAATTTTAAGGGGACTTCGCCAGTACTCACCACGCTTAGCAGACGGGTTGGTGAGTGCAGAATGGCTACGGTTCCTCAGAAGGGATAATACTGCCCATCCCTCTGGTTTTTTAGTTAGTTTCAGTCCCTTAGTCGTCTTTTATGACATCTACAGGAGAAGATGGAGTTGTGCTAATTTAATCCGGACGCCACACGTAACCTTTGTAATTAGGAAAATAATAAAGCAAAAGTTTTAAAGTCTTCTTTTCGAGTCGTCAGCAAAACTAGACGGTATCGGCCCAAAGTTTTGCTACAAGAATTGCATTGTCAGTAGCTTTCATTAGATCTTCCTGCATGCAGTTGTTCGGGCACGCAGGACATGACATCAAGTGCTTCATTGTATGGGGAACAGCGCCACACCTGCACTCCAAGTTAGAACCATCTGAGAATCTCCACCTAAACAGGTTCTCCTTACTACGGCCAACCTGAGTCCGAAGTCTATTTACTCTAGTGTCGTCATACTAGGACCTGGGGCCTCCCTTAGGTGCCGAAGATGACCGCTCCAGTGGTTTTAGCCGGTAGGAGTCCGGCATACCCCTTCGCCTTTCCCCGGGGCGAAGGAAGTTTATGAAGAATTTCCACTGGGCACCAATAAAAAAAAGGCCATGGCAACCTATGTCCGAGGTGGAGAACTCTCAGACAGTGGGACGAAAGGTCTAGGAATATTGACACTTTCTGGCCACAACCTGCATCTCTCCTTTGACTCATATAATCATTAAAATCAATCATGAAATCATCCTGAAGAGGGGACACACACTACATGAAATTTTTTCGACTTTTGAGTCTTTGTGGCACGGGATCGAAATTGGAAAGTGGGTGAAGGGTGTCGCGTAGCATTTTGGTTTCTTCGGAAGCGCCTGCCACGGCCCTGCGAACCGCTGGAGGTACTAATCCAGCCGGCGGATACAGCATTTGTACCGGAGTCGATTTTAGGCACTTAGTAATGATCCGGCAAAAGAATTATTAGTATTAGAATTAAAGAATTACACAGGTAAGAAAGAGCTGCATATTGCAAAGTCAGTTATTTTTACTGTTAGTTATCATCTTTCATTAAAATTTAAGATTCAAATATAGGACTCTTTTGGATCTTAATTTATGTTTCAACCTTAGAATATGTTTTATTATGTCTGAAGATTCAACGTAAAATGAACAATTTTGAAATTATTGGGACCGCATGAGACAAAACATATAGCCACTTCAAATAAGCATTACCTTTGCATATAGCAAGATCATAAGCGTATTTCACTTAATCAAAACTGACTATTAACGTGACCATTTTGTGATTTCTAATGTGAATCGTATTATGATTCACCTAAAGCGGCCTTTTAAGGCCACATCCAAAAAAGAACAGGACGCCTATCATAGTATACACGAAAAAATTGCTCTTATCGTTTAGAGTTCCGCAAAACCATTAAGGTAATCAACACATTAGGGATCAATCACACAATCAGAAATTTGGGTTCCGACAAAAGATGTTACTAATTTAAATTTAAATTTAAATTAGTGACATCTTCCGGCAGAACCATACATTGCATGTAATTATTAATTATAATAAAACACTTTTAAACGGATTACATCGCGTACATTGTAGATTTTTGTTCTATGGGACTGACCGGAGGATGGGCAGCAGCGTCTTTCGTGTACATTAACAACTCAACTGCGATCGCCAACCCGCCTGCGTAGCGTAGCATTTATGGCAAAATACCCCCAATAAACACAACACATCTAAACCGATCGTTGTGGCGATCTTTGGGGGAGACTTGTGTCCAGCAGTGGGCTCTATTCAGCCTAATTGAGCGTAATGATCGCGAAACCTAAGACATTACTATGTGATTATTAAATCAAATGTAGTCAGCACTTTTTATATACATATAGTGACGTCGGTTTTATATGTAAAAGTTCATGTTACATCTGAGATCATAATACACGTCTCGCTACCATAATTCGTGAAATAGGTCGTGTCGAAACTAAAAAAACCCTTTGAAATTCGAGTCGCGAACCACCACAGGATGGAAATCTGTATTCCCCGTGCTTTCACCCGATACGCATACGATATGCGTTATCTGCTAATGCCACTTGGGATTACGCAGAGTAGTGCTTTGTACTCAAAGGTACCTGTTTTTTGTATAAACAGAATCCATTTCCTTCGGTGATACATTTGCAATATGGTATGAAAAACTGTATTGACTGTAACGTTATTTAAAAACTGTTGCTTTCGATAAGCATGGTAATATATTAGCTTCTTGTCATGTTATACTCAGGGTGATTTTATACATAGTGAAGGTTAAGCCAAACAGTGACAATTTACAAGGTGCCTTTATCATTATCATCATCATTTCAGCCTAATAAAGTCCACTGTTGGACACAGGCCGCAAAGATCGCAAAGACTGGTCTGGGTGTTGTGTGCTCTTCGCTAAGCTTGGCAGCTGGATCCGGATCGCAGTTGAGTTGTCAATATACTCTAAGAACGTTGCCCATCCTCCGGCTAATTCTTTTTTTTTAACCGTTGCCCCACACTCCGATTTCTCCTGTGTCATGGGTGCGTTTACAGACACTAATTCCGTACACAATACACCGAGACCCGGAACAACTACCTGCAGATCGTACAAATTTTTGTTCCGTGCGGGAATCGAATCCGCGACCCGGAGCGCAGCAGTCGACTGTATCAACCACTGCATCAACCGTGCCGTCAAATTCTATAGGCGCCTTTTACCACCCCCATGGGATGAGATTGGTTGGTGCTATTCGTAGCCAGCTCCACGCGGTCTGCTGGCAGGTGCCTCTATGTCAGTTATTATTTTAAAATTTTGAAAAGGTGTGTTAGAAAATTAAAGGCTTAATAACCTAACCGACCTGAAAACATTCATCCGACGGCCGTCGAAAAATGATATACTAGATTAGATGCGAATATTTTTTAGAAACGTATTTTATTGTTGTGCTGCTTTATTAGACATCAGCTTTGACAAATATTTCACACCCTCAGGTAAGTAAAATTCACAACGAAGACAGTTACAATTTTAGTGTTATTTGATTCTACATAAATCTATTATATTATATGGTCTATGCGACTAATAAATGACGAAAGATGTTTAGTTTTCATTTTAACAGGCTTACATTTCATATAGAAATCTTATTTTGAATGTATTATACAAGAATGCTAGCCGTAACATCAGCGTATATTAATATTTAGGGACAAATACTCGTATAAAAAAACATTCTATGACTGAACTAAATCTCGGCCGAATAATGCCGAATCCACTGCTGGACACAGGCCTCCCTCAAAGATCACCACAACGACCGATATGGATGTGTTGTGGGCTAATTGGGGGGTTTTGCCATAATCGCCACGCTTGGCAGACGGGTTGGTGATCGCAGTTAAGTTGTTAATGTACTCGAACGACGCTGCTGCCCATCCTCCGGCTAATCCCTTAGTCGACTTTTACGACACCCATGGGAGGAGATGGGGTGGTGGCATTCTGAGCATTCATCAGATTATTTAATTCATGAAGTCGATTTTATTATGTATCCCTTTTCCCTATGTCTGAAACTCAAACGGCATGAAAAGTCCTACAAGCTCAACGGACCTGTTTATGAATCAACATAAATATAATTTTCAAATACCCAACAACAGTGTGTTTCTAACACACAAATGCACTTGAAACAGCGTAACCATTTATCAGTCAATAAATATGATAAAAAGTATTATTGGGGTGTATATGCGTCCGTCGGGATATCCGAGCCGTTATTGTTTTTATTTTTGCCCTTTATACGAATGTAAGCGAGAATGTATTTTATTGAAATGATGTCTGATATAAAGATTTATTGCAAATGTTTTTGTTGGTGAATTGTTTATGCAGGTTGTTATTTATTCCTAGGTGAATGATGTACGGTCAGTTTTTAGCATTTTGTTGGTTACCAATGTATGTATACTTCTTTCTTGCTTATTCATTTGGTTAGTCGCCAACCTTATGTTAGAGTTGTTTAAGCCACTCGAAGGCCTCCGACATGGCTCGACTGCTGTCTGATGCCAACCACCGGGACCGACGCTTTTAAAACGAAATAATAAGAAACGAAGCTCGCTCAGTTCTAATACCACTATGCGGTCACCCATCCATAGGCTGACCGCGCCGTGTATTGCTTAATTTTATTGATCGTTTACCGATCTGTGAGTGTAACTGGCTATGAGCACATCATGGATATTGGGAAGTCCAGAATATATTTCTAGTTGACACAATTGTTAGTGCAGTTGATGTACTGGCCTTGTGATAAAAATAAAAGGCTTAGAATAAACACTCAGAAGAATACACATGCAATACGTAATCGTTTGATCAGTGAAGTATATGACACAATTCGCTGGACGGCCCTTTAATGCTCGGTCATTGTTGTGAACAATACTCATGAAAAATAAATTAAATTATGAGATTAGTTGACACGAGAAAATAATTCGTTTTCACTTTGCAACTACCCCCAATATATAGTTAACAGGAACAGGAATATTTTTCTGTTTTATTTAAATTAATAATTAATATTATTCAAAAACTTTAATCAATAGTTTTCATGTTATATATTATCAACTAACTCGTTCCACCTGCCGGAACATACTGCCAGAGTATCACTTAAATAATAAATAGTACATTGAAAACTCTCTCTCAGAAATGATGGAGCTGTTTAACCGTAGGATTTCAGAATTTGAGGCGCATAATCAGTTAAGTTCATTTCATTGTAATAATAGCCTTCCAAATCCCTCCCAATCCAGTTTCAGTCCTTGTCACAGCACTGTTACTGCCTCAGTGATTAATATATTACGGATGATATCAAGTAGGAAAATAGGAAGTTAACTTCCAAATCTCTCTTATTGTTGAACTTCGGTAATGCTTTCAATACTTTCTCATAATTTACTTGGCATACGTTGCTCTCTTACATAATTTATTGGTTTCGAAGTTACCTGTGTGATCACCGACAACATATTCGCACTGAAGATACTTTCTTTGCATATTGTGATACTAATGTTGGTGTACCACAGGATGGTCTTATATCTCCTTTACAATTTAAGTTATTAAACGATTGCTGAATTCACACATATTAAATTAATTGTCAAATTAATCACTTCTCGTGAAGTGACGGTCAATGCAAATTGGCCCAAACGTTGAAGTTAGTTACAATTGTTTTGATTTATCTGTATGCGAATAGTCCCGAAATCATAGTCTAAAATATTTATATCTCCTTTACAATTTTTTTCTTTCTAAATTCTATTTCTAACAAACAGATTTCTTTTTACTTCATTTACACTGTTGATCTCCAGAATTATTCACAAGCTCCATTGGGAACCTTTTCGGTTCGGTTGCCGTTAACAATATTATGGACTCCATCCAGATTTCCGAATGGACTAAAAGTCAATCCAAGCCTCGCCAACCCCAAGACATTGCTGTCGGTAGCTCGATAATGGTAACGAGAATCGACGTTTTATCTTAACATCCCTAGGTTTTCTTTGACGGTAGTCAGATAATCTGTAAGTGATAAAGTGAAAGATTTGGGTATTTACAACGACGAAAACCTATCTTAGGGCCTGCAACTAGAGGATACCAGTCGCAGGATCCTTGAGAATACTGCGTAATTTTCTCCCGTAATGCCACTAAAACTGCGTTTGCACAATCTCTTCTTCTTCTTATCTTTAACTATGCCAATGTTATCGATGCCGATCTATCTCGATCACAACGAGAACCAATTTTATAAACTTGAGCGAGTTCAAACCTTTTATTTAAGATTTATGTTTCGTTTACGCAAATATAATCACGTAACAGAATTTCGTACTAAACACAAGTGGCTACTAATACGCCTTCGTCAGAATGTTCGAATTCTTACACTACTCTACAGTATTCTGTTTAATCCTGCGTCCCGTCTTATCTTGAATAATGTTTGGAATTCACCCGTGGTTTACACTCACTATCCCTAAAATCACTAGAAACCCTTAAACTAGCACCAGGCCACGCGCTTGTGGCATGTGCTACCAGTCTTATTAGACTAGTTCAAAGGCTTTAAAAATGATGGTAAAGGAATATTATTATTAGTATTACTTGGCTCAGTAAATGTTACTGTTTCTTTATATATGTTTTGTATATTTAACTATATGTAAATATATGTACGTATAGATTTAATATATAAATATTAGTTACAACAGTCGTACACCACCAACTACCTACCCTTTATTTTCTTCTTTCACATTTTTTGTCGAGAAGTATTTTGACATCTCTTTTAGTGATAAGACTGCCTCTCGTATATATAAATTGACTACTTTGTATTTTCTTTTGACATACAATAAAGTATCCTGCATACTTTATCACGAATTATGAGCTGAATAAAATGGCTATATTTATAACAACATTATCTATGTTCTCTTCCTGTGGGTGTCGTAAAAGGCGACTGACAGAGGATGGGCAGCAGCTTCCTCCGAGTAGCCTATATAAATCTCAACTACGGTCGCTAACCCATCTACCAGGTGTGGCGATTAGAGAAAATCCGCCCAATCAGTACACAAGAAAAATCGAGACCAGTTGTTATTCGTTTTTTATTCCCCCAAAGTTCCTCCAAAGGTCTATCTTCAGCAGTGGACGTCTTTCGGAATGATGTCATCGAATGATGTCATGGAACGATGTCATCGAATGATGATCTCCGCTCTGGTGTGTGAGACAGTAAAATTAAAAACGCCATTAGTAGTTAAAGTTTTATGTTTGCTACAGTGACGGTCCGCAAGAGACTATCCTTCTAGGTGTTTAATAATCTAAGCGGAAAGGCTATTTGTCTCTGCCCGTGGGTGTCGTAATATGCAGCTAAGCGATTATGATCCCTTCGTTGCCTTCAAGAGGATGGGTAATAATTCGGTTAAGTCTTCATTTGTGCTAACAACATACTGCGATCACCAATCCGGATGCCAAGCGTGCCAACTGAATTATAAGTTTTATTTATATAGAGATTATATAAGTATAGATAACCTACAAATAACTATACAAAATGTTCAATAAAAAAGCCATATTTCAACCCAAGAATTTCAGGGTAAAATCTACCCCATAGCAATTTTCCAATCATCGACAGATTCACCCTACCAATAATGAAGCTACTAATTTTTACAGCAAACAAAACGGACCAATATTGTCGCCAATAGTGACGCAATATTAGGGTAAACGTCCCCGTCGCCAGCACGTCCTTATTTACTTATTGTAAACTCACATGACAGGTGCCTTAATGGGCGAAATAACATGGCGGGTGCGCCACCGGTAGAAAGTCCAAGATTATGAAAATAGATGTAAAGGATACAGCAGTAAATTAGATTTTATGTTTTTAATCACTATTAAACTATTTACTAACCAAGTTTTTTTCTCACGATACATACCCTAATATTATTTAGATGCACGCTGTCAAAGAGTGCAAACAGGACAATATGAAACTTGCAAAAGTTTCTGACTAAGACATCTCAGTTCACTGCTTGATGTGGTCCTTTTCCATTTCTCGCCATAACATCTGGTTCTTAGCCAGCTGCCTCTAATCTAGATCTAATCAGAAAAAAAAACGTATTTAACAAAAAATACAACGAAAACGTATTTAACAAAAAATATGATGAAAACGTTTTTTCATATAATGAAAATATTTTGTAACATTACGATAAAATAACTATTGTTGAAAATAATTATAACTTTGTAATCATCATCATATCAGCCAAGGGACGTCCACTGCTGAACAAAACCTTCCCCATAGATTTCTTCAATTAGGTCATCATTTTAGGCGGAATACTCACCACGCCTGGGGTTGATGAGCGTACTATGGCTACTGTTTTGCTGATGGGACACTGATGTCCATCCCTCTGATTCAGAGTTCAGCCACGGGATGATATGGAGTGGTGCTATATTCTTAATTTTGGACACACACGGAAAATGGTAAGTGGTATGGATATAAATGCAAGATATCACAAAATTATGGACATAGGATGGACCTAAAAAACTCAAGAAGTAATGTCACTTCTGCGCATACATTTTACTTGATCTATGTCACAACGTTGAACGTAGACCTCATGGGAAATCGGCTGTTGCTCGCTAGTTACGGTAGGTGCTGTGGGCCGGGCGCGCCAGCTACCTGTAAACGTAATTAATTAATTATCGATTTTCACTTACCTTTATTATATACTGTTTATTGGTTACGTTTATAGACGGTGTAAAATTTTGGATGAAAGTAGGGTAGAAATGTTACATAATGCTAGTTTATATCCAAACTTAAACTCAACAAGAATAACCCAGACGCACTTTTTTGGGAGTCAGGTTTATGCCTGTTGAGTTTAAGTTTGGATGTTAACTAACATTGTGTAACACCTCACATACACCGTACATCCGCCCTAATTATTTTCCTATCTTAACTACTTTGAGGTTCTAGAAAAAATATTTTGTGTTATAATTATTATTTCCTCAATTAATGCTCATCTTACAGTAAATTTCTTGCCTGTTTAGACAGCGTTTGTCTTCTCTATACGTATAATCTTTGATGGCTCATAACTATGCTAGTATTCCATAGATAACGCTGTAGTCAAGTTATTGACAAATCCTTAATACATTAATAAAAAATAAAATCACTGAATATGTACCCGATATGGACGAGTAATATTAAATTAGTCTTTTTCACTCATGTTGGCACTTATCGACAAAGCAGAGCCATATCTGCTAAGCCTATATACATATATGTATATACTAATACCGTGTGGTGCCGGCTCAGAATGCCACCACCCCATCTCTTCCCATGGGTGTCGTAAAAGTCGACTAAGGGATTAGCCGGAGGATGGGCAGCAGCGTCCTTCGAGTACATTAACAACTCAACTGCGATCGCCAACCCGCCTGCCAAGCGTGGCGATTATGGCAAAACCCCCCAATGAGCCCACAACACATCCATATCGGTGGTTGTGGTGATCCTTGAGGGAGGCCTGTGTCCAGCAGTGGACTTCATTCGGCCGAAATGATGATATACTAAAATGAATTAATAAAAAAGAAAAACACTGAATCTGTACCCGATATGGACGAGTAATAATAAATTATTTATTTTCACTCATGTTGGCACTTATCGACAAAGCAGAGCCACATCTGCTAAGCTAGCTAGTATTTTTATAACTTAATTTGAACATTCGGAATTGAAACTTTCAAAACCATATAAATATAACGAGAACATTACATGTCTGGATTCATCGTCAGTTTACTCAACACAATACAAAGTCCCCCACATAATAAAAGTAAAAATTGAATAAAATATTTACATTTAAATTCGAGACCAACAAGAAAATCTTTAATTCTATTCGCACAGCCCTTACTTGGAACCTAAAACCTACAACGTCTGTCGTAAGTGCCAACAATGGGGACAGTTACCCTATCTCTACGAACCGATAATGGAGCGTGAACTCTCTAGACGCTTCCTGTGTCTGTCTCAAAATGTCTTCCAATGCTGCATACTATTTAACTGTGAATATGGCTACGTTTTATTGGATAATGTAGGAATGTTTGCCTAACTTGTGACCCAAGTGGCTTGTAAAACGGCGTCAATTCATTTGTTTGTTAAGTGAAATAAATATTTTCTTTTCTATACTTTTCCTCAGATTTAATTTTTAATAAATACCATAATTTTGTCAGCACGGTTGGCGTAGTGCCTAAGCGATTGACTTTCTGTGCAATGTGTCGTAGGTTCAATACCCGCATGAAAAAATTATTTTATAATCTACAGATAGTTGTTTCGGGCATTTGTACATGTAAAATGTAAACTGTACCTACGACACAGAAGATACGTAAGTGGGGGTCAACGTTTTAATAAAAAACTAGATAAATTAAAGAAAGAATTGATGCTAATCAATGACATTTTACATATAGACGCGCCATACACGAACATTATTGTTCTACAAAACGGCGCACCGGCCGCCATTAGACCGCATGATAAAAAATAAAGCAAAATACTATTTTTTATTTACAATATCGATTTACTTTACGTTTTTTTCTTTTTATGAAATAAAACATATTTATCTCTCACAATAGCAATATACTACGTGCGATATAAACACAGGATGGCATAATTTATTCGCAATATGTTACTGAATTACGCTTATGATTCACGTCGTGCCGCGGCACTGGTCAGTGCGTGCCTCAGTGAACTCCGGGCAATTACCTTGCTTTCATTTGACCATCGTAGAGCGTGGGTAACGCATCTACACTTATAAAAATATCTTAGATTCTAATACACTTTACAGAATCTCAATGAAATAAATCTATTGCCATCATTGAAAGAACCAAAAAATAAGTTTTATATAACTCACTCCTCATATTCTTTATCAAATATTCTTGTGTTTACATGCTGAGGCAATGGGGCGCCAACTACAAAAATATTCACACATCAAATTTAACATTCATAGAAAATATACCATTACGAAGTTCACCACACTATTTGAATATTCCTAACGTTCACAAACACATAAAAATCTGACCAGCCGGGCGGCCGCCTCGATAGGAATTTGGTATATTAACCGGCAATAAGGCGTTTGCGGCCATCCAATAAAAGAAGGTTGGCTTGGCAATATAAACATGGACAACATAACGACGGGCCGAATGTGCCCTGACAGACATAACCAGGGGAGCTGCGGCCAAATTGTAAATAGTGCTGCCTCCCGTTTAGTTTGCAATATTTGGGCGGTTTCGTGTAAATGGAAAAAGGGATGAACAGAGTAGTGTAACAGGACAGATGCCACTATACAGTTTTGAAGTAAAACTTCTCTGGGCGCGATGCGAGTGAAATTTCAAGGTCAAATTTGAGTGCAACGTTTTTGTGTAACATCGTGAGCGGGCGCATGCGCTTATGCGATTGTTTCCATGATATTGTAGTCGGTGACATAAAATAAAGAAGCTTGTTGTATCTTAAGCTGCTTATCTTTACCTTTTAAGTAGCAAACTACGAAGTTGTGGTCGAATACTGCATGGATGGATTGTGCATCATATCGTCATCATCATCAGCCAAAGAACGTCCACCGCTAAACAAAGGCTTACCGTATAGATTTCCACAACGACTGAGCACATGCATGCCAGCAATGCCATTGTGTCATCATTTTTGGAGGAGTACTTGCCGGCTAAGAATATAACCACCCCATCAGATCCCGTGGGTGTCGTAAAAAGTGACTAAGGGATTAGCCGGAGGATGGGCAGCAGCGCCCTTCGAGTACATTTCTAACTCAACTGCTATAGCCAACCCGTCTGCCAAGCGTGGCGATTATGGTAAAACGCCCCAGTGAAATACTAAACAAACCCATTCTGTCCAGCAGTGGACGTTTTACGGCTGAAATTATGATGATGATGATGTACTTGGCAGTTGAGCTTTGCTTTCATTTCAACTATATATTTTGTACCTGCTAAAGGTTCTAAAGCCGCTTCGAGCATGCTAGCAGAATTTATCACATGCAAAATGCATCTGCGTTTCAGCCAAATAAAGTCCATTGCTGGATACAAGGCTCCCCCTAAGATCACCACTATGGCCGGTGTGACTGTGTTGTGTGCTCATCGAGGGGGGTTTTGTCATAATCGCCATGCTTCGCAGGCGAGTTAGCGAGCACAGTTGAGTTGTTAATGTACTCAAGGACGCTACTGCCACCCTCCGGATAATCCCATAGTCGCCTTTTACGACACCCACGGGTTGAGATAGGTAGGTGCTATTCGTAGCTGGAACCACAAGGTGCAAATACATCTGAGTAAAGTTTAAAAAATACATGTCTTACGTGTGTGTAACGTTCTCAATACAAATATTTTAGTAATTTTGGTACTTTCTGGTTTCAATATTTTTGTCTTAACTTTGCATCTACTCAAACTACTCTGTGCATAAAGGGGGTACAACATGATATCGGAAACGCTGATGTGTGTAAGTCGACGGGAATTAGACGTTACGACGGCAGGGAATTGAGCAGACGCGGCGCACATTGTCGACCGTGCAATGAGGCGATACGGCGCGGTTATGTGTGTTACACTTAATTTTGCATGTTTTTTATTGTTAGGTATATTGTACATTTCGAAGAACTTGGGCTCTATCGTCACAAGAAATCAAAACAATGTCGTCTGCTTGAAAATCTATTCAAATAAATAAAATTGAAGTGTCTGTTTATAATGTCAAAATAACAGCTTTTTACTAAATGCATATGAAAGTATATATGGTACCTATAACAAATATATTTTTTTGTCAGTCTGTCTGTCTGTTGGTTCCGGTTAATCTCCGAAGAGGTTGGACCGATTTTGACGGGACTTTCACTGACAGATAGCTGATGTTATAAGGAATAACTTAGGCTACTTTTATTATAGAAAAATAATTAGGGTACCAGGCAAAAAAAAACCTGTGGAATCCAATATATATATATTATATGTCAAGTGTCTATGTCGAAGTACTCTAAATTTCTTTTAAATTAAACGCGGGTGAAACCGCTGGAAAAAGCTAGTAAACTATAAAATCATGAAGACATTTTAATTAACGAATAAGTATATTTAATTAATAATAATTAATAATAACGATAAAGAAAATAGTTCAAATTTTAAACGTTTAGTTTGTGTTAGACCAGTGCTAAGCGTGGTAATTACTGGCAAATTCCCTCCAAAATTAAATAAATTTATTTACCAAATAAGTATTAATAAACACATTACATATTCGATTGAAACACGTAAACGCTAACATGTGTCAACAATGATCAAGTTAGCGCTCGCTATAACATTGTCCAATTAAACGCGTCAAATACGCGTCATTGGCGCGTGACGATTAGGATGCGTGACATGCGTGACAACTGGCGGGGATGGATCGTGTACTTATAGGTTGATTGTAAGTTGTGATTTGATTTATATTATTAGGGAAAAGACCTTGAATATCTTAATGAACTTGACGCAGATCAGTTGAATTCTACGTGCTTCAGGATCTTTATCACGTAGAGTTTAGCTCACTGTACATATTTCGTCAGTTGCTTTTTTAACGTAGGGGTTACTATTTCAGATATCTCATTTGCACTTTAATAAATATCCTTAGTCTCGTGGTCTTAAGCGTAGCTGCTAAACCTGGCCTAGGATTCAATTCTCTGGGCAGGCAAAAACATATCAGGGTAGTTCAGTTTGCCCTGCGTGGGCTGCCGAGTGGCGGATCCTGGTCTCTCTGCCAGCAGTAATGTCGGCTATGTTGGCAGAGCATGAAAATTGGAGTGCAGTGCTGTCTTTCTTCGAGAGCGTCATGCTTCAGAAGGAGACAGCAGAGTGGAATCGGGAGAGGACCGATCGCGCACGGTGAAGGACGAGACGGCGCAGGGGTAACTACCGTCCCGGCACCCAAGTCCAACACCTGTCATCACTACATGGTGGGGGGCCTCAGGGGTCGCCGGCGCGCAGATTTGGGAGTCTGCGTGCTCACACCGAGCAACCCCCGGGAAGGCGGCGGTGCGCACGAGGTCACGTGTCGCCGTGTGCTCAGCACAGTGCAAAGCGAGGCTTGGGGGTATCCTTTACAATCCTCCCCAAGAAGTGCCTGGTCGGCGACCTTTTTACAGTCACCTTCCTTCTGCTACAGGGGTTGACCGCTTTACAGTCATCCCCTCCGTGATGTGCCTAAAGGCGTGGCACCAATGGGCGGCTCTAATGTGATCTTACGAGGACCTGGAGCCCTGCTTCGGTGCCGAAGATGACCAATCAAGTGGTTTTAGTCAGTAGTCAGGTAGTAGCAGTCCGCATATACTTTCGCCCTTCCCCGGGGTGAAGGAATTTCATGTAGAAATTCCAATGGACACCAAAAAATAAATAAAGGGTTGTTCAGTTAAGAAATTTCGTCGAAGTTTGGTCCGGTAAAAGGAATTAGCTCACCTTCTATTGCGTTGATTTATGACCATCCGTAGTTGGGTTCCCAGTAAAGAATAGACCACCCCTCTTTACCCATTGGTTTTGTTAAAGGCTACTAAGAGTTAATATCAAGAGGAAGGACGGTAGCATCCTCTCGTGTGCACAT
The DNA here is from genome assembly GCA_947459985.1 of Diloba caeruleocephala. Taxonomy (NCBI): domain Eukaryota; kingdom Metazoa; phylum Arthropoda; class Insecta; order Lepidoptera; family Noctuidae; genus Diloba; species Diloba caeruleocephala. Next base: position 19,165,448 of record OX381615.1, read on the forward strand.
ACAACTATACATACTGATATCATCAATCCGCCTGCCAAGCTTGGTGTTTATGGCAATATCCCCTATGAGCAGTGATTTTAGTGATAATAGGCTGGCCCATATTCTGCAGTGGATGTTTCCGCAAAAGTGTATGTGTGTGTGTGTACGAGTATATCGATGCTTGAAATGTAAACGGTTTTATAAGCGATTCCAACGATAATTCAACTTCACAGACCTGTCACTAATTCCCTTTTGCCTGTTAAAATTAATAAATACTTATCAATTATATAGAGAGTGTTTATAAGGACATATCAGGTATTTATGATAACTCATCTTAATAAATGTAAAACGCTCTTGACAGCCAGGCCGGCGTAGCAAGGCTACAACAAGCAAATATTCGTAGCGATATGTTCTTGACAAACCTTCGACTGACTTCAACTGGATGTATAGCATTTGAAGTAAGTACAGCTGACTGCGCACGCGATTGCCTCCTGCAAGTAAGTATTAATTCATTTTAGCCCAGCGTAAAACCGGCTGAAAAAATAAATGACATGCTCATTGCCGGAAGCCTTCAGCTTTAACCACAGCGCGGCCATTACGTAGGGCTGTCACGTGCCGCTAATCACTGCGCCCGTGATGTCACGCACAGCTAATTCGCACATTTACACCTCTACATACCTTGTGATAATGTTATGTTTCTTGTATAATTAATGCGTTTTGTTAATTAATTATGATCCGAAGAGGATGGGCAGCAGTATTCTTTTTTTAATAATATTGCCATCCTTCTGCCAGCGGTGATTATAATGGCAATTTTCACTAAGACATTAACATTGTTATTTGTCCTGATGGTCTTTCGAATGTGCTGAAGAAGGCTACTAGGACTTTAACTGTTAAGGGTCCCGCACGTAATTTCACCTTCACCGATGTGGAGGAAGTCCATGAGGATTTCCACAGGCAACTAGGTAAAAAAAGAAAAAAATACAAGTACTTGGTATTGTCGGCACAGGCGTGTGTGACAGGCTGAAGACGTATGTGACAGGCTGATGTGACAATTGTATTGTATAATATTGGTACAGCGGCTTACCGCTTGTATTTCTGTGCTACATGTCAGATAAATATTTATATGATCTACGGATAGTTATTCCGAGTCTAGATGATAGTGCTGGGCGTGCAGTTTAATGCTGACAAGGCGAACACAACCTCCAGCTAGAGGTAAGAAGTTCTGGATGGTAGTGCATGTGACCTGTAACCGATACATATACGACACAAGAGAACTAGCGTAGGGCATTGTTAAAAATGGTTAAAATTTGTTTAATTTTACAGAAAGTACTGTTTTAAGTATGAATTGTCATTGGGTTTTATGATTTCCAGCCTCCCAAAGAAGCTAGTTTCCCAAAAAGGTTTTAGTACTATAGAGCACATCCATACGCTACGGCATGTTACACAGAAGACCGAGGAATATAATCTGCCACTGTGTTTGTGGACTATGAGAAAGCCTTCGATTCGATCGAAACCTGTGCAGTACTTCATCTCTGCAGCGGTGCCACATTGACTATCGGTACATCGAAGTGTTACAGTGCTTACACAGAAACTCTACCATATCGGTCCGAGTACATGAACAGAGCACGAGGGCAATTCCATTGCAGAGTGGTGTGAGACAGGGGGACGTCATTACCCCGAAACTGTTCATTGCTGCAATGGAGGACACCTTCAAGCTACTGGAGTGGAAAGGATTTGGCATTAACATCAATGTCGAGTATATCACTCACCTTTGTTTTGCCGACGACATCGTAGTCATAGCAGAATTGCTGCAAGAGCTCAGCACAATGCGCGATGATCTCAACAGAGTTTCCCAACAGGTGGGCCTTAAAATGAACATGGGCAAGACGGAAGTCATGTCAAATGCCCATGTCGCGCCCATTCCGATATCCGTCAGGAGCTCTGTGCTCGAAGTTGTTGACGAGCACGTCTACCTGCGATAACCTGTCCAGTTAGGTAGGTCCAACTTCTAGAAAGATGTCAATCGTTGAAACCGACTCAGCTGGGCAGCGTTTGGGAAACTTCGCAACGTTTTTTCGTTAACAATACCGTAATGCCTCAAGACGAAACTCTTTAACCAGTACGTGAGTAAGATTAACCAGTAAGATTAATGAGAAATGAAATGAGGGAACTATAGAACTAGACTATATAGAAGAACTAAAGTTGCTGACATGGCTAAAAGGATTAGTAAACTGAAGTGGCAATGGGCAGGGCACATTGCTCGTAGAAGAACTAAAGTTGCTGACATGGCTAAAAGGATTAGTAAACTGAAGTGGCAATGGGCAGGGCACATTGCTCGTAGAACTTCAGTTCTCGAGTGGAGACCGTGCACAGGAAAACGCAGCGTGGGACCTCCAATGAGGTGAACAGATGACCTGGTGAAGGTCACTGGGAGTTGTTGGATGCGGGCGGCATGCAACCGCTCGTTGTGGAAATCTAAGGGGGAGGCCGCAGGTCAGCGTTGGACTTCCTTTGGCTGATATGATAATGATGATGACTGTTATATTATAAATACTTATAGACTTATAGAACGTTTAATGCTCAAGATTAACTGACACATGTAGGTCAGAGATGCGGCCCTACTGTAGCGTTAGAGACTAAAATACCACGTGGACTACCAAACGAAGTATATTTTTTGCATCATTTATCTTGGTTCTCAAGTCCACGGTGATTGTACACGTGAGGTTAATTAATCTGTGCGTACGATACGAGAGCAATCCCACAGTGAGACATAATAAAAAAAACCATTTAGTTGTAAATCTAGCTGCATAGGTAGTATAAAAATATCTGTTGCAATACCTATTAAAACTCCATAAGATACAAGAAATGGCTGCTGTGTGTGACCAATTTAATGAAAATGTAAAAAAAAACTCGCATTCTAAGTTATATCTATCATCATTATATAAGCCAATGGATGTGCAATGCTGAACAAACGCCTCCCTTATAGATCTCCACTATTGTGTCTCATTTTGGGGCCTCACCACGCTTGGCAGGTGGTTTGATCAGCGCAGTATGACCACTGTTCCACAAAAAGCACGCTACTGGGGCACACCTTTGCTTTAGAGTCCCTTAGTCACCTTTTACGACATCCACGGGAGGAGATGGAGTGGTATTATATTCTTAATGAGGACAACACACGAAAAATGTATATCTATACCAAAGCGTAATATTAAAATTATATATACATGTACCTAATGTTTATGTACGTTAATATATCTTCGCATCTATGTATATCTTTTTTAAATATGTTTTTTGTATCTTTGTAATCTACCTTGCTGTCTCTGTATCACCCAAAGGTCGTCAGAAAATTAATGCCTACGGCATTAAGACCACCTTTGTACACTGTTGTACATGAAGTATAAATAAATAAAGTAATAATCGGCACGGCAAAGGCCTTTTCTCACACTGAGAAGGAACGAACACAAATCACCACGCTTGCTTACAACGTGCTGGCGATTTTAGACCATTTGATCCAGCTCTCGATATTTTCCTTCAGTTAATCAGTTGTTTCTTAAATTAACTAAGAAATTATATACTGATATTAAATGGATGCCACATTAATAGCCACATTAATATTAAATGGATCAAAATCGCACACTCTAGTACCTATACTCTAATATTCTAATCGTAGGTTGGCACCAAATATCTAACGCTAAAACGATGTCTAGACCCAATACTATATTATACATTAGTGGGCGTCAATCTGTCCGGCTGTCTGCAAATAATGGGACACCATACTCTGGCCCCTGTTCGATTTACACCGCACTCTCATTAGACATCATTGTTTATTAAAAGATATATAAATGTGTATGAGATTATATTTTAGAGTATTCCTTTCTTATTCAACTCAGTGAAGAGGCGAGCAAGTGCTTCCCCTGGTGGAAAACTTGGTGTCCGGTGGAAATTCTACATGGAACTTCCTTCACCTCGGGGAAGGCCGAAAGGGTATGCCGGGCTCCTACCGGCTAAAACCACTGGAGCGGTCATCTTCGCCACCGAAGGGGGCTCCAGGTCCTCGTAAGATCACACTAGAGCCGCCCATTGATGCCACGCCTTACGGCACATCTCGGAGGGGATGACTGTAAAGCCGTCACCCCCTCTAGCAGAGGGCAGGCGGCTGTAAAAAGACCACCACCCAGGCACTTCTCGGGGAGAATTGTAAAGGGTCCCCCAAGACTCGCGTGGACTGTGGTGCGTACACGGCGGCACGTGACCACGTGCGCGCCACCATCTTCCCGGGGGTCACTCGGTATGAGCACGCAGACTCCCCAATCTACGCACCCGCGACCTCCGAGGCCCTGGTGGTAACCTAGGACTAGTCTCGCGTGATTGATGTCATTAGACGGCAGTCGTTAAGCCAAGTCGGACGCTTTTGGGTGGCTAGTACAACTTTGACACAAGGTTGGCCTCTAACCGAATGAAAAATAAGGATATTTGTAAGGAAGCAACTATGCTCACTAAATATCTAATGTTTGTAATGACTACTATCCATAAATGAGAACTGTTTTTGTCATTTTTACTCGAGGGGCTTACTGGAACCTATTGAAGAGTTTCACTATCCACCTCCCAGCTCGAGGATGACCTCAGACCCGCATAACCATGTGTAATGTATGGGTATAGTTAAAATGAACTAAATGAGCCCAAACTTGAGGGTTAGTACTAGTAGCTATTGAAGAGTTCTACTATCCACCTGCTGGCTCAATTATGGGATCAGTCCGATGGTACCAAATTATTGTATTGTCAGCCGGATTGCATATAGATACTTGTAAAGTACGATCGACTTCCGAGATTTGTTAGTGAAGCTAATATAAGCGTGTTAAAAATCATTTTATTTTTATAAAATGCAACTCAAGTTCCTCCTCATCTACCCAGCTACGGGATCCAACTCACAAGGGCGCAGTAACCCACCGTAGTAATTAACACGACGTGAAATAATTCACGGCCGGACAAAACGAGAATTTTAATACGCAAATGAAATAATACCTCAGATTGATGACGCGGATTCCTCGGCAGATTTTTCCCGCGCATAATTTTTTACTGAATAGAATTTTTAATTACGTTTTACGCGCTCGCGAATAGCAATTTGTTGGATTAACTGCTTTTCCCGTTGTTTATCGGTTCCGCAAAGTTTTTTATAGCTTTGCTTTTTGACGGATTGTATTCTTATAAAAGATTAGGCATAAAAGGTAGGTCTTTTTTTACTTTTATAGACCAAAGCGGTGAAAAGGTGATAATTACTATCCTGCAGAGGTTAGGAAATGTGTCTATCGGTAAAAAATGTTTCAATACAATACACAAATAGGATTTCATTTTCTTTCAAAATGGATTATACAGCATATTGTTAATTTTATGAGGATGGTGTAACAGTACAGTTTCTTTTCAACGATGCCCTACATTTTGATTTCTTCTGTGTCGTGGATACCGTTTACAGAGATTAATTTCACATTTATAAACACCCAGACCCTCCCTAGTTCCAAGTCTGGGTGTTTGTGCATGTGAGATGTATGTCTGTAAACTGTACCCACGACACAGGAGAAAACCTAATATGTGACAACGGACAACAAAAAAAACTACATGACGCGATCCGTTGAGCAGTAATTTCTTAGGCACTGCGCCAACCGTCCGTCAAGTTACAACAGCCTGATGGATATCACGAACACTGGCTTTTAATGCAATAGTTCTGAATTCGTACATAGTTTTTTTTTTGTTTGAGTTTTAAATTCGTTACCCCACACTAGGATTTCTCCTGTGTCGTGGGTGCGTTTACAGACATGAATTCCACATACAATACACCCAGACCCGGAACAACTACCTGCAGATCATACAAATGTTTGTTCCGTGCGGGAATCGAACCCACGACCCGGAGCGCAGCAGCCGACTATCAGCCATTGCACCAACCGATTTAATTTGATGTGTTTAATTGTAATCTATTTGTTGTTGTTTGGTCGCACAGACTACTTATAGATACTACTTATTACTTATCAAGCAATCACAACCACAGATAATACAGATCCATTGAACATTATAACTGAGATAATATCACAGATATGTTTATTACAGACTGATAGTTTTTTTTAAATCTGATCTACAAGGTTTTCTATGTATGTTTTATTGATGATGTAATGGTGATATTTGCGGTAGAAAGTCTAGTTTTATGTCGTGTGTATCAATTGCACGTAGACATAAAACCTTTTTCTTTCTGAATTTGATTGAACCATAAATTTCAATTTCCGCTGTATAATGCTCGACTTAACGACTCATTGATTTAGTTTGCAATCATATTATATCATGCTACAGATTAGTTTTTGCCTTAGCAATCAATCTGAAGCCATACATAATTTTCGTGACACTTGCTGTTTTAACGCTAACTATTAATTAATTATAGTAAACTAGCTTTTGCCTGCGGCTTCGCATGCGTGGAATTATAATAAATTGCGGTTATACCAATAAATTGTAGCTTACATAATACGTTTATACTTTTAACATAGCGCCATTTATTGGATATTTACTCAATCCAGTCAACTAATTACCTTATACCGCCATCTGTTAGAATCTTATCGAACTAACAGATGATTATGACTCTTTGTCAGATAGTAAACTAATAATTCGTAATAAGATATTACGATTATAAATTGAGATATAAACCATCCTATCTTTTAAGTTGGATAAAACTGCACACAGTGTGCAAAATTTTATTAAAATCGGTTGAGTAGTTTAGGAGTCCATAGCGGACAAGTAACGTGACACGTAATTTATATATATTATAAGATCTATCGCTTGGACTTGTGAAGATGAACCATGACCCAGTTGTTTTTAAATTGAATTGAAGTAATTTTTTTGTAAGCAGACGTTACCATTATTCTGTCCCGCTGTCTCCAAAGGTTCACTTCCAGACTCAATATATTCTGCTTTACAGCTGTAAGTAGCTTTTCTTATTAACTAATAGCATGCTTCACCTAAACGTCTCCCTAGACACCTACTTTGTTCTAAAACACAAGAAATTCTTAACAAAGTAGTCTCTACACTGTTAAGAATTTCTTACAAGTGCACTATTTTACATTTAGTATGAAACTTTCCCTTTACCAGTCCGTTGACCTCCTACTAATATGTTCACATATCTAATTAAGAGAACACACAGGGCCAAAGTTGTCCAAAATTCCGGACACATTCGAGCATTATTATAATAACTCTAACTTCGCATGCCCAAATGAGATTAGGTATACGTATAAAGTTCACGTAGAGTTTATAGCAACCCAGCACTCGCGGCCCGCCACAGAACAACATAACGTCATTAAAAACGTGCTTAAAAATCCAGTAAGTAAAAACGATGAAGGGCTTCGGTGTTAGACTGTGGTAAGGGTCGCGGCAAAGAGTAGCATACACTGAATGTTGTTCTAAAATGATATGCGTTTCATTTATAAACAGAGAGACGCGCGCGACCCGACAAACAGCCTCCCTCAGGAACTAAACTTTCCGTCCACCTAGCGACAATATTTGAAAGTTATTTCAGTGTTCACAACCCTCATAGGCGCCGTTAAAATTTTCCCTGCCACCTTATTCATAATACACATATCACCCATCCCTTTCGTTTGATAATTCACACAACCAAGAGAGAGTGAGATAGAATTATTTACAAACTGACATCTCAAAATTAACGGTGGTCGGCTCATGATAATTTACATATTTAGGCGAAATTAACCTCGGTACGTTAAATTATATTATGAATATTAATAGGTGTGTGTATGTAAACTAATATATGTATTTTATTAAATGGGTGAGAGTAACCCCTTTCTCTATGACTCAGATTTCATGTCATAATTACGATTGCAATAAATAACTCACAGCCCAATTGTTAATAAACACCTATTAGCAGCAGATAATTGTAAAGCAGATTGATTCGTTTCATCATCATATCAGCCATTTATGACGTATAAATGGCTGAATATCGGCCTCCCTCATAGACCTCCACAACTGTGTCGTAATTATGGGGGGCATTTGCCAATACTTACCACGCTTGGCAGGCGGGTTGGTGAGCGCAGAACGGTTACTATTCCATAGGAGGGACGCTACTGCCCATCCCTCTGGCTTAGTGTCTCTTAGTCGCCTTTTACGACATCTATTGGAGGAGATAGAGTTTTATTGAAAACTAAATTAATTAATGACGGATGACAAAATGACGGCACGGTTGGTGCAGTGGCTGATACAGTCAGCTGCTGCGCTCCGGGTCGTGGGTTCGATTCCCGCACGGAACCAATATTTGTATGATCTGCAAGCAGTTGTTCCGGGTCTGTAAACGCACCCACGACACAGGATAAATTCTAGTGTGGGCCAACGTCAAAAAAAAAATAGGTTAGTTTTCATTAGTTCGTTTATTAAAAAGGTATTTTAAAAGATTTGTTTCGTAATATTTATGTACGCACAATTGGCAAACTTGAATGTGGAAGAACCAAAAGGAGTACGTAAGAGTCCTTTTTTCTTTTCTTTTTTATCGATGTCCAGTGGAAATTCTACAAGGAACTTCCTCCACCCCGGGGAAGGGCGAAGGGGTATGCCGGACCCCTACCGGCTAAAACCACTAGAGCGGTCATCTTCGGCACCGAAGGGGGGCTCCAGGTCCTCGTAAGACCACACTAGAGCCGCCTATTGGTGCCACGCCTTTTGGCACATCTCGGAGGGGATGACTGTAAAGCGGTCACCCCCTCTAGCGGAGGGCAAGCGGCTGTAAAAAGGCCGTCCCCCAGGTACTTCTCGGGGAAGATTGTAAAGGATCCCCCCCAAGTCTCGCTGTGCGCTGTGCTGCGCACACGGCGACACGTGACCACGTGCGCGCCACCGTCTTTCCGGGGGTCACTCGGTATGAGCATGCAGACCCCCGAGGGCCCCCACCATGCACTGATGGCAGGGGGCTCAGGCGTGTTGGACCTGGGCGCCGGGGCGGTTGTTACCTCGGCGCCGCCTCGTCCTTCCCCGTGCGGGATCGGCCCTCTCCATCTCCCGCTCTGCAGTCTCCTTCTGGAGCATGACGCTCACGTAAGAGTCCTAGCACGTTCTAAAGTTTCTGCCTGCCTTCTGTCTTATTTATATATACAGAATCTAATCTATTAAATGTTCCGTAAAGGTTTTATGTAAAGATAAAAATAGTTCAACAAAATTCTTCAACGTTGTTCTTTACGCCACGTTTTAGAAATTCTTGTATCTGAACGATGAATGATGTAATTTCCTATTGCATAGATTTTTCACCCGAAAATATGCCAGACGACATCCTTCTTTCTTTCTATCAAAATACGAAAATCCAAATTTTTCTTACCATAGTGCAAATATTCGAGACGTTTCGGGGACAAAAATTGCAAACTCCAAACTGGAGGTTTATTTGGTTATCTAATAAAATATTACGAGCTTTGACAACTGCCTCGGAGCTGCCCCCTTGTGGCCTTTGCTCCTTACCTTTTTCAGTTATGGCTGCGTAAGCAGCGACTACGACTTTTATGAAACGAAACAAAATAATGTTAAGAAACAGAAATAAAGTAGTAATAAAACTAGAGCCTGCTGCTTAAAGGCATACTTTGGCATAAAAAGTAATAGTATGCTTTTTTAAGGCATTGGAGATTTTAGTAATTATGCAAAATATCACTTAACACAAAAACATCATCATCATAACTATTATTGCCAAATGACGTCCACTGCTGAACAAAGGCCTACCCCATGGATTCCCACAATTATGTCGTCATTTTAGGAGGCATCGCCAGTAATCTTCACGCTTGACAGGCGGTTAGGCGAGTGAAGAATGGCTTCTGTTCCACAGAAGGGACGCTGCTGAACATACTTCTGGCTTCGAACCCCTTAGTGACCTTTTACGACATCCACGAGAGGAGATGGGGTGGTGCTATTTCTTAATCCGGATACCAAACGGAATAATAGAGAATAATAAAAACATGGATTCTTTCAATCACCGAATAACATACTTGGATAATCAAAAATATTCATGAAATGTACGGTGCATTATGAATATTATAAAAGGTCGGTACACCCAGTAGATGAGCTCACTTTATCATAATAAAGGTCATGTTGACCCCTACGAAATTAAACAATACACTGGAAAAGTCCTTACGGCTAGCAATAATTCGGAGGGCGGGAAAAAACGTTAGGGGATTTAAATTTAATTTACGAAACAGAATGACGTCAAATATCCCCAGCGGCGGTTCCAGGTTCAAGCGTGGAACAACATCTTGGAAAAGTCGCCATTAAAAGCGAAATAAAAATTAAGATTGGTACGTTACGGCATTCACAATTTTCTGATTGTTTTCTTAAGACTGAGTTTTGCTTGGACTTGGAAAAAATTGATTTAATATTCAATTTATGGATTTGAACAAGAAAGATTTTGTTAAGTAGGTAATACTCATGCAATGTGAGTTTTATTTTTATTAGAAAAAGGTCCAGAAATCCTTCTTTTCATTCGTTTAGTTGGTGGCCAACCTTGGGTCAGAGTTGCTCAAGCCACCCAAAGGCCTCCATCTAGGCTTAACGACTGCTGTCTAATGACAACAACCGGCACTAACGATTTTAAGTGCTCTCCGAAACCTGGAGAAACTCATGTCAAATAGGTCCCACTATGCGATTAGCCATCGACGCGCTTATCGTTGCTAAACCTCGCCGACCAGTGAGTACTACTAGCCTATATAAAAAGATCATATTAATTAGTTTTACACACAAGTCCATACCAGTTTTAACTTGCTACGTAAAATTTAAAGTCCAAATCCAAACTAAATACGGCCACCATTTTAATACAAAGACAAAACATTTAAAGGTATCCCCGGGTAGGTGTAGGTACATGCGACTTGTACTTGGTAATTAACAGACCATCCTTGGGGATAGCCGGGTCGGACGCAATACATAATATTCCAGATGTCATCCGCAATGGGGACTTTGAAGGATCGTATCTAAACTCATGGAATTGTATATGTAGGACCTTCATTGTTGTTTCGATTTTCTGTCTGGGAATTAAAATATTTGTTTACGGTTTCATTTCAAATAAATATAAAAAACGAAGGAAACATCGCACATATCTAGACCTAAGTTTTATAGGAATAACAAATAGTGAGCAAAAATCTATATTCTATGATAAACTATATACACAGAATGAAACTCAAGATTTACAGTGGAAAATATTTTGTGTAATGTTTGAAGAAATAAACATTTCATTCTTTTTGTTTTTACGTGCAAGTGAATACTTATTATGTTGTTTATATATTCGAATTTTAGGTGATTTTTCCAACGAATTTGGCTGCCACACAAAATCTATCAAATATGGTATGTGAGAGACTGTGTTATTGTTTTAAATAACACAGTCGCTAACATAAGCTAATCGTAGATTCAATTCCATATATCTTGATTACGCCATTGTCGGTCAAACTAAGATTAAGGGGTTGCAGTTCATGGATAATATCTTGTATCTCACCAACTAGCCAGCCGGCTTCGCACGGGTGCTATTTAGAGTTGTAATTTTATCGTGAAACAGTTCAAGTCCACGGCTTACGGATTTAAATTTAGGTATTTTAGTTGTCAGTGTCAAAGTTTAATTCCATTTACTGCAGTTATTACAGAATTTCTCATCTATCGACTCTACCCGTATTTTGAATGGCTAAATTGAACAAAAAGCGGTTATTGTGACTTAACTATAACAGTTAGACATATAATCGCCAGGACTTTGCCGTGGCTATTGACGGGTACTATATATATAATTAGTACGTTATTTTATGTATCATCAATTGTTTTCGCAGCGCAAGCTTTAATCGTAAGGTTACATTATTGCAATTTTCGTAGGGATCACATATATTTTTAAATAAAATACTGCCCTTTTACTCCCTGATAATATAGCTTTCTATAGGTGTAAGAATTTTATAAATCAGCCTAGAAGTTTTTGAGTTTATCGATAACAAGCAAACATACAAAAAATCTAATCCTCTTTATCATATTAGCACGAAACTATTACTACAAAAATTATACCCAGCGAAGGCGAAGCATGGTCCCGGCTACGAACAGCACCCACCCATCTCATCCTGTGGGTGTCGTAAAAGGCGACTATGGGATTAGCCGGGTGATGGGCAGCAGCGTCCTTCGAGTACATTAACAACTCAACTGCGATCGCCAACCGGCCTGCCAAGCGTGGTGATTATAGCAAAACCCAATGAGCACACATCACACCCATATCTGTCGTTGTGATGATCTTTGGGGGAGGCCTGTGTCCAGCAGTAGACTTTATTCGGCCGAAATGATGAAAAATGATGACTATTGTAAAGTAGTCGTTATCGCCCCTTCGCTAGTCATCACTTATATTCATATCTTCTGAACCCTGCAAGACACCGAAATGAAACACGAACATTTCAGTTTAAACTCCTGTTTCAATCCCTAAAATTTTCATTGAAATCCATTGAGCCGTTTCGGAGCCTATTCGACACAAACTTTCAGACAGACAGATCGAAATTCCAAAATCGGTTATTTATAATTGGGCATCGTATAAATAGCAGTTCTCACTTAAATTTTGCCATTTATTTTGAAACACTTTTATTTTTCTATCGTGTGGTTAGATCTTTGTCAGAATTGTCAAGTCGCCCAAAGGCCTCAGACTTGGCTTAACGACTACTGTCTAGTGACAACAATCGTGACTGACGAATAGAATAGAATGATTTATTCAGTAAACAGGTCCTAACAGACACCTTTACACGTAATATTGAAACAACGTTTATTTATTTTATTTATAAATAAATAAAATAAATAAACGGAGGGCATTTCGCTACATAACAACCTCTGAGAAGAAATGCCGAATGAAACTAAGGGTTAGGTCTTTCTAGTCATATTTTTTTTAATGTCTGTATCATACTCGTTCTTTATAAAGTCTTAAAACAAGTTATTTATACATTGATAAAAGATAAATATGGCAACAATACATTGCAAATTTTACTTCCAATGTATTTGATTTCGAGGGAAGCCACATGTGCAGAAAAGAACTAATGCCATAATCGTCAACATAGTCTTTAAGCCAGTAATATGATTTTTTTTAATGAGATTTTATTTGACGGGCGATTTAAGCTTCCCAACTGTATGTATCAGTAATTGATTTAGGTATCTGTACAAATAAATAAAATTGAAGTGTCTGTTTGTAATGTCAAAATAACAGTTTTTTACTAAATGCATATGTAAGTATATACAGTACATATAACAAAAAAACAATTTTTTAATTTTTTGTCTGTCTGTTTGTTCCGGGTAATCTCCGAAACGGCTGGACCGATTTTGACTGGACTTCACTGGCAGTTAGCTGATGTTATACGGAATAACTAATGCTACTTTATTCTAATTATGAGTATCATGGGTATAATGCTTCTTATTTCAGAAAAATAATTAGGGTTGCGCGCAAAAAAAAAAACCCTTGAAATCCAATATATATATATATATATATTCTACGTCAAGTGTCTATTTCGAAGTACTCTAAATTTCTTTTAAATTAAACGTGGGTGAAACCGCTGGTCCCAGCTAGTTTTATTATAAAACTGAACGCAGCTACCTAAGAATGATTTATTTCGTTTTAGACAATTTAACTTTAGGTACTACTATTTTATTATTAGAACTGAAAACGGGATATTCACCATGTTTTTATTTGTTTCAAGTTCTCGGTATTTCGGCGCTATTGCATGCGCCATGTTCACGAATTGAAATACTATTTTATGTCTATTGCTGGCATTTATACAATGAATGTCGCTTTTATATTAATGATTAGTATGTTTTTACGGACACACATAATATAATGGTGCAATTTTAGTTTATTGGTGTACACGTAAAAGTTTATATATATTTGAATGTTTGCGGCTCCAACGCTCAGACAGCTGAATGGATTCTAAAAAAATTAGTATAGAGGTAGATTATGCCATGGAATAGGATATAGGAAGGTTTTATTGTTCGCCGGCACGGTTGGTGCAGTGGCAGCTACAGTCGGCTGCTGCGCTCCGAGTTCGGTTCCCACACATAACAAATATTTGTGTGATCTGCAGGTAAGTTATTCCGGAACTGGGTGTATTGTGTGGAATTTATGTCTGTAAACGCACCCACGTTACGGGTAAAACGCTAGTGCCCACACCTGAAAAACTGCAACCTGAAAAAAAAGTGTTATCAAGTTCCCTTAAGGGTTTTAATTAGTTCCCTCACAGACGGAGTTGCAGGTCATCATCTCAGCCCAATAAAGTCCATTACTGGACACAGGCCTCCCCAAACATCGCCACAACAACCGCTCTGGTTGTGTTGTGTGCTCATTGGGGGGTTTCACCATAATAGCCACGTTCTGCAGGCGGGTCGGCGATCGCAGTCGAGTTGTTAATAGATTCGAAGGACGCTGCTTCCCATAGCCGCCTTTTACGACACCCACGGGATGAGATGGGTTTGTGCTTTTCGTAGCCGGCACCACACGGAGTCAAGTCGTCGGTGACAGTTAGTAATTCATAAATAAGTTTCTTTTTAATGATTAGTCTTGCATATGACCGCTATCTCACCTAATAAGTGATGATACGGTCGAAGATGGTGCGGTGTAGAAGAAACCTGTTTACTCGCAACTCGAATATTCCCAGGTTATAACGGTCGGGAATCAGACTCTGGCAAGGAGATCCCCTCTTTCTTTCTTCCACAAATATTCTCATTATACCTGAAGTTACAGCCCTTAAATCAATAATACATAGACACGCCAAGACAATATCCAAGTTAATATAATTTTCATAGCTTAGTGCGGCAGTTTTTACGATTAACATTATGGCTTTACTTCTCCATTACACCGTGGAACGATCCTACGATTAATTCGTAAATGTTTGATGAAGTATAAAGTACCTTGTTTGAGAAGAATTATGGAATTTATTGTTGGTGATTTATAAAACCTATATATTTTTTATTTAAGTTCCTCGAAATAAAAAAGGTAATGATTACCACCGATATTTATTTAATGAGATAGACTGACAACTTGGTGAAGGCAGCTGGGAGTCGTTGGATGCGGGCTGCATGTAACCGGTCGTTGTGGGCATCTGTGGGGGAGGCCTTTGTTCAGTACTGGACGTCTGATATGATGATAGTGACGATGATTTCTTTCATCGTTTCAGCTGACTACAGTCCACTGCTGGACACAAGCCGCCACCAAAGATCGCCATAACGACCGGTATGTTGTGTGTTCATTGGGTTTTTTTCTATTATTGCCACGCTTGGCAGGCGGGTTGGAGATTGCAGTTGAGTCGTCAATGTACTCGAAGGACGCTGCTGCCCATCCTCCAGTCAATCCCATATTCGACTTTTACGACACCCACAGGATGAGATGGGTTGGTGCTATTCGTAGCCGGCGCCACACAGCAATTAATCTTCATGACTTTTTTAATGAACTATAATGCAGGTAAAGTTGTATACGGTGCTGAAATAAACATCGAAATTTACAGTTTATTGAAATAATTAGTTTTCCCGCGGACTATGACGGAAAATTCGGCCTCATCATTTATCAGATATTGGCTTCAAGTTTAGAAGCTTTTGCTTCATAAGAAATGTCATTTTTTTGTTTTCGTCTTGAAGACTTCGTAGGTTCAGAAATATTATCTTCATCTATGGTCAACTATAAACATGTATACATATTATATAGCCTATAAAGTTTATTATTATTTAGATAGTAAAAACAAAGTGAATTAGTTTTATACCACGCATCCCAATACACAGTGGCTACTAAATCTTGTCCTGACATTCTATATAAGAGCTGCTTCACCCCTATTGCTTAGCCCGAATTAGGAATTATTGTACCGTTAGCAAAAAATGTTTCACGATTCCACCTTAAAAATGTTTCGCACGAGGCATCATCATCATCATATCTGCTGAAAGACGTCCACTGCTGAAAAAAGGCTCTCCCACAGAAATAGGAAATAAGAAGAAGTGGTACGGGGGCGTAACCGCGCCACCGCGACATGCACAATCCAGGCTTATTATTTTTGTAAAATACAACTTTCTTATTGACCACTTTAACTAGCAATCGGTGAATAACAAACGCAGTGAATAGAACAGCGAATGGTACTCCCAATAAACTTACGCGCTGCTGTGTTGCAGTCTTTACGCTTGGCATGATTGGCTGCCTACATAATCGTGGGTGTGTTTTAGTATGAGTAGCCAATTATAATGTTGAGTTTATTCAGTTCATTGGATGAGAACTTGTAACTGTGTGCATTAGTGTTTTTATGAAGAATGGTAGGGGAAAACTGGATTTCTAGGCTTGCATACATTTTGAAGTATGTACATGGCATATCTCCTTTCTTCCAATATCTTTGGCCTCTCGCATATATTTCCACAACGATCTGTTTATATGCCACCCAGATCCGATGACTTCCAGCTACCTTCGACTTGAGAACAGACAATCTTATGGCTCACCGTATGTAATGTGTCCTTGAATAGCTTCAACAATGTCTTAGCGACTACCAAATTGGTTTTTCACCATTGTTTTGATTCTGTTTTCAAGGATGTATGGATGTTTGGCTTAGCAAATTGCACTCCTGCAGATAATACAAATATTTGTTCGGTGCGGGAATGGGACCCGTGAACCGTAGCGCAGCAGCCGACTATCGGGTGATACCTGCACCAACCATGCCGTCAGATTATGAATTTCATTTGTGACAAATCGCTGTTATTACAATAAAACCTGTTGATCAAGAAAGCACAAGACCAGAAGTCCATACACTGTCCAAGCTGCTATTTATTTTTTCAAGCGAATTTCCTTTTTTGTCATCCCTACCCACCAGCCCGTTCATCTCGCGCGTCCGTAACTAGTGTTTTTCACACAAGTTTTATGTGCTATTATTTGCAACGGGATATAAAAGCTGCCCTGACCATGTTTACTGCTTACCCAGCCTAATCCCGCCAGCATAAAGCCAGTGCCAACCCCTTTATGTTGTGTTCGACAGTAAAATCTTAACTTATGTATCGTTTATGTACTTGTACACATAAAATGTACGAGCATGGTGCTTGGAGCAATTTCTGTAATGGTGTTTGTGGATACTCGTTTCTTCTAAATTAATATATAGATATACACAGACATGAAGTTCTCCGTGTGTTTGCTGATGGATCATGTAAATTACATAGTAAATTACGAGACCGCTCGTTGTGGAAATTTAAGGGGGAGGCCTTTGTTCAGCAGTGGACATCCTGTGGCTGATATAATAACTTATCAGTACAGTAAACTCAGAGCAACTCGGCATTTCGGTGGCATGAACGATTCTGGCCTTGTCGTTGGCCACTAAACCAAATTAAAGCAAAAATACTTGTGTTTGGACATTCTATACCAGTCAACCTTATGAAGGGGCTGTCAAAGCAAAGCAATAAGTAAATTTAGGCCGCAGCAAATATTATGTGAGCAGTGATAAGCCTAGTGGTTGAACGCGTGGTCTGAGTTCGATCCCGGCCCGCACCTTTGACTTTTCGGATTCATGTGCGGATCAGTGATTATCACTTGCATTAAATGGTGAAGTAAATCATCGTGTGGAAACCTGCACGTCTGAAAGGGCTTCAAAATGTTCTCAATTGTGGGCGGGTTGGAGGACTCCAACCCGCTCTAAGCCAGCGTGGTGGACTAAGGTCTAATCTTTCTCATCGTGGCCCGTGGCCAACAATGGGACAGTAGTGAGTTGATTGTGTATGTATGTAAATTTCATGGTCACCTAAAATGTAGCATATGCCTGCGCAGTGGTGAATTTTTATAGGTGCATTTTCCGCAAAATCGCTTCATCATCGTCCACTGCCGAACAAAGGCCTCCCCATAGATTTCCTCAATTATTTCATAATTTTGGAGGAAATTTACGATACTTACCACACTTGGCAGGCGGGTTGATGAGCGCAGTATGGCTACTATTCCACACAGGGGACGCCGCTGCCCTTAGAGTCCCACCACACGGATTATCGTGGAAAATCACATAATGCACGTGACTGTGTGCATCGTGCGTACGGATTGCCTTTTCAAAATGTGACCGACGTGCGCAAATTCCAAGTTCAGTTCCGATGTAAAAAATGAACAAAAAATTACGATGAAATTGTAAAAAGTAACAAATAGTATTCATGTAAACCAGTGTGCCGTGATGGATAAGTACTTACGTTTATGATTCGGATACCAAACTTTAAAAAAGTATATAAGTTTCAGGATGGCGGTACTTTTAGCGCGGTGGCTAATTGCTTCGCTTTCTGCGGTATGTACCGTGGATTCGATCTTCGTACGGACCAAATATTTGTTTGACCTACCGATAGTTGTTTAGGGTCTGGGTATTTGTGCATATGAGTTGTACCTATGTCTGTATCTGAAACCACGAGACAGGAGAAATAGAAAAGCTGAAAAATCTGATAAAAAAATATACATTTTCCGTTAATACTGGACCTAATAGTGTAAACTCTTTTAGCGTCCTCTTTTTACCTCCGAGTTTTATATTCCAAATTCAAAATCACAAAACCACGGGATTATTCTAGAAATAGCTCGTAACAATCGGTTTAACGCGACGCAAAGTGATTCTGTGTGCAATGAAATTCACACCAGTGTGCCGTGATTTCGTGAAATTTTCATCGGCGCAGTGAACGTACCCGTAGAAGTTAATGTTTATCGAACTCGGCGACGAAATTAGTTGTAAATTTGGAATTGGAATGTTAAATTTAGTTCAGGTGTGCCGAATTGAATTTTGGATTTGGCAAACGGAATTATTCTGGTGAGGAAAAATTACGTGAAAAGCTGTATCTCCTCTATACATAGACAACGCAAGAGCAGTATTCTATGTAGGTCCTTTTATTGTTAGGAATAGAGGGACACAGTAATAAATTGCGTTACATTATCAAAAAATGAAAACATTGGTACTGTAACTCATGCATTATTATTGAATTTTATTGGAGTTTACTAATTAAGAATCGATTTATATATTATGCCCCCAGTATGAAAAATACATATATGAGGAGGGAAATTTTTTCGAGCGTTAACTAAAATGCGTTATGTTTTTCTGCTCACCTACCTTGTGCACCTTCTGGGTTAAAGTGTCGTTTGATGTCCAAGTTTGATGTTATTTAATTTAACATATAAAAATATCGATTTTTAATATCATTATTCATTATTAATACCCATGTGCGATTGATTGAATAAATAAAAAATATAAATTAAGGAAAAATCTAGTTAAAGTGACGGTGGAAGAAAATCCGACGAACACGTGGATGCAGTTACTAGGTAGGTTATAATTCATTTTTTATTTATTTATTATTTACTATGGAAAACTTACAGCTGATCAATCAATAAAATAACAGTTAAGAAAATAGCCAATTACAAGTCTTCGCGTCTAAGTAATATACTAAGGCATGCATGTGAACACACTTTCAGAATACTAATACAAACACTCTCAAGATATCTAATTACTTAATATCTGCAGATTTATACAAATATATGTTCCGTGCGAGGATCGAACCCGCGACACGTAGCGCAGAAAGCTAATTGCATAGCTTACTGGTGGTAGGTCTCTTATTTCAGGAGACTGGCTAAGTAGGTACCACCACAGTGCCTTATATTTGCCGCTAAGCAGTAGTGTTGCCATTACTGTGCTCCGGTTAGAAGGGCATTGTAGTTAGTGAAATTACTGGGCATCGGAGACTAAATAACATTACATCTCGAGGTGACAATAGCAGTCTGATGCCTCGCAGGTAGTCCAGGACTAGTATCCTGGATAGCATTCTAATTGTTATGGGCAGTCATGTCGTTTACCATCAGGCGAATGATCGTCTCGTCACCGAGTTGTATAAAAAGAGGTACAATGCCAACCATGTCGTCAAAATTAAATATAATAATAATAAATATTTAATGATGGCCACTAGATCAATATGGTGGTTTAAAAAAGAAAAATATTTAGTCTTGCTAACGATAAAACCACCATCGTCATCTGATAGGAATTTGCCAATACTCACCACGCTTGGCAGGCGCGTTGGTGAGCACAGTATGGCTATTCTTTCACAGAAGGGACTCAACTGCTCATCCCTCTGGTTTACAGTCCCTTAGTCGCCTCGTACGATAGCTACGAGACGAAATGGAGTAGAGCAATATTCTTAATTCAGACTCGTTTAAAAATTTGAAATGTTCTCCTACATTGAAACAACTAGCCAAAAATGCCGTAAAGGAACATACTGTGTTACCCCTACCACTTACTCATGCCAATCCAAAAGCCATTTTGTGACATAAATAAAACAAGTCTCAAGCGCCCCATACCTTTCAATTTCACCTAGTATGTACCAACAATATTCCCGGGCCTGTACTAAACAACTGTCATTTTATTTTATCACCGGGCTTTCGCGTAAACTCTCGCGCTAGTGATAAATTTTAATGTTACAAACGAAATATTGTCGCGTAGTAGCGGCCTCAAAGTTTACTCGTTTCTGAAGGAATCGCGTTACTGTGCGTCTATTTGGATGATTGCTTTATTTTGTAAAGTAAAGATGTTAAATTAATTACTTAAGTATACTTAACTTTACCAAATTATCTAGGAATGTAGCTACATATTTCTTTCATCAAAATACAGTAAGACTATGAAAGTTCATATTATCGACAAAATATAATCTAGTAATGTCTTAGGTTTTCGCGATTATTACATATTATAATAAAACAATTTTAAACGGATTAAATCGCGTGTATTATTGATTTTTGTTTTTCCTGACGTTTCGAACACTGCAGGGTTCGTGGTCGCAGGATGACTAAGGTGACAAGCGTCGTTACAGATTTAAAAAGTTGTTTTGTCTACCGTACAAAATTAAACAAAAATTGTTTCGATGCACGCAGTAATAACTCACAGTGTCTTAATGTTTTTTAGTGTGGTGTGTTGTTTGGGATTTTATTAATTTAACCGGATTCCAAACAGGTGGTACCTGCCAGCCATCTTCTCTATTAAAATTAGGATGTTTTTTAATTTCAATAGCCTCACGAAACATTCTTGGTACATAACGGTTCTCTTTCGCGAGGACTTGAGGATGATCAAAACGAAGAAAATGGTTGGGTTTGCCTAAGGCATGTTCACACACTGCAGACTTTGTGGTGCGTCTATGCTTGACGTCAGCCATGTGTTTTTTTATTTGGCTATACTATGATTTGTTTGCTTGCGACCACGAACCCTGCAAAGTGTTCGAAAGGTCAGGAAAAACCAAAATCAATAATACATGTGATTTAATCTGTTTCAAATTGTTTTACTATAAAATGTAACCTCTTAAAAATCCTTATTAACGCACATTCAAGATTCTTGAGGTAATCGGAGAATCTGAAACTTGAGAGATGCAATTACCAAATGCATTCTACCAAATTGTATGACAAATCTTCCACAGTTCATGCTGTCCGGGTATGGAATGCACAGAAGAAATACGAGTCTGAGGCTAAGTTTAAAAAAAACTTTCTAGATAATCCGGATTGAGAGAAAACATTGTACGAAATTGTTTTGAATTCTGAATTGTCATTTTGACGTAAGTACTAGAAGAGTTTGAACTGACCTGTTCGAGAGGACAGCATGTATGAATCAGTATCATCGTGTAGCTCAATCCTATTTGCGGTAGCACACACAGCCAACAGGAAATTTGCATAGGTCACATGAAATAACTCAAACAATTGCCTAAGCAATATATTATAAAAAAAATCCCCTACGGCGTCACACTCTTCTAACACAACCTGTACAGTGTACATAAAGTGTTTAATCTCTACACGATTAATCTCTGATCTTTCACAAAATAAACAAAGAGAGACGCCGTAAGGGAACCGTAAAATTATTCATCCACCCGAAAATTTACGTAACCCATTGTAAAAACGTCTTTTTTAACGAACTCTAAGAAGTTTTAAAACTCCGTCGCGTTTCAAATCCAACATCGGTCTCGGGAGGATCTCCGTAAAAAATTAAGTCACAAAAGAGTCCAAAAAAAAAAGTTTAAGTGTCCCCCTCTTTTGGCAGAGTAAACATTTTACGTTCGCTTAGGAATTGGTTGGTTGTGAATTAAAAAAGCTCTTTGTAAGCTCCGCGGCGACGGTGTTTGTACACATTATAAATAAGTTAGCTAGGGTAATCTTGTTATTCTTGAGTTTTTGTGGTAATATTACAGAAGAAAGGTAACGTTAAGTCACCTGCAAAGAATTAACCTACCCATTTCCGTGGTTATTTGAAAGTTGACACATATTATTATTTTATTTATTTTTGCGTGGGAGAGCCTTTTTTATTTGTCCCAGTGGAAATTCATCTTAAAGATCCTCCGCCCCGGAGATAGTGGAAGGGGCATGCTGGACTCTTACCGGCTAAAACCACTGGGTGTGTGACGGGCAGTACCCCTCCCCTGAGGGAATGTAAAGCACCACCCGAAGCCTCACTGTACGCTGTGCTATGCAGCGCACACGGAGATGCGTGACCACATTTGCGCGACCGAGCAAAGAATTGACCTTCCCATTTTTGAGGTGGTTCACATAATTATTTTACTTACTTTTGTGTGAGAGAGTCTAGCTTTAATCAGAGGCTGACGAGCTCGTAAATGGACTGGCTCAACTGGAAAAATATTAGGCTGTCACAGAATACCAGCGTGAAGTAGCATACCAGAAGCCTAACCCCCAGAAATATAGCAGACATACGACATGGGGGCCTTCAAAGTTCAAGGGGAAAATGTATGTCTGCCCTAAAGTCCCTTTGGTGTTGTGGATGTTTATGAGCGGGGGTGATGGCTCTAGCAATTCTCTAAAATACAGAAGAAGCCATCTTTTAACTATAAAAACAATGACTTTTCTCTATTTCCTTAGGGTTAAACAATGCAGATGGCATTTCAACTTCCTTATGGGTACCTAATTTACCTTATCGTAAGGAAGAAGCTGGTCCTTTAGTAGCCGGTACCAATCTTGAGAGCTGATCTTCCCCCCTTCACCTACGCATAACTGATTTTTGGGTTCTGTTTGTCGGTATACAACTGCACAAACTGATACCCCCACTCTTACACTCACCACAGAGGACCATAGACCCCATTAGATTAGTGGGATGCGCTGGGATGAGAAATAACCTAATGCATGTCATCATTTAACTACAATGTACAACAAATAGAGCACTAATCTGCCATCATTTCGGGCCAATAAAGTCCACTGTTGGACATAGGCCTCCCTCATAGATCACCACAACGACCGATATCGATGTATTGTGTGTCATTGGGGGGTTTTGCCATAATCGCTACGCTTGGCAGACGGGTTGGCGATTGCAGTTGAGTTAATGTAATGTATTCGAAGGACGCTGCTGCCCATCCTCCATCTAATCCCTTACCTTTTACGACACCCACGGGATGAAATGGGTTGGTGCTATTCGTAGCCGGCACCAAAACTACTGCCAAGTATCTGCCTACAATTTTTTTACTGGTATCATAATCCGTACAGCACCGACCCCGCGGAAGCTGAGCCCCACGCAACGGTTAATTCATGTTGAATTCATTAAGTTTGTAGGCGCCTTAACTAGGTGTCTTGATAATTTAATCCTGCCAGGATTGCCCAATTAAAATGTTGCCAACGACTTTTTAAATATTCAACCAGGAAGGGTTACAAACTCCAAAAACGTGGTAAAATTCATCACTCCGGGGAGGATTTGTGTAAAATAATGACATTTTAGGTGTCGATTAGGAAAAGTTTGGACGTTAAACTTTTTAGATAAGGATTTAGGCTGTCATGGGTTGTATGAGGCGAAAAATATTTCGAACAAGTTTGATTTATTGTGACTGATAGTGGATGTAATAAATGGTGAAATTCAACTACATATATAGTGGTTTTATGTTTAAATTTCTATATGTATAAAATAATGTTTTCAAACAATTCAAACTACATTGTATATATGTGTCTTATACACCAAATCATATTTTGAATTACAATACCATAATATGTTATATACCTGTTTCCAAAAATAATGTTTGAGTGATGGCCGTTGGGGCAAAAAGGTTCTTGAGTGGAGACCACGCACCGGAAAACGCAGCGTGGGACGACCTCCAATGAGGTGGACAGACGACCTGGTGACGGTCGCTGGGAGTCGTTGGATGAGGGCGGCATGTGACCGCTCCTTGTGGAAATCTAAGGGGGAGGCCTTTGTTCAGCAGTGGACATCCTTTTGCTGACATGATGATGATGATGATACATTTACACACATCGTCATCATCATCTACCGAAAGACGTCCGATACTAGACATATGCCTCCCCAAAAATCACGTCGATCAGTTGTGTGCTTATCATGGGCTTGGCAGGCGGGTTGGCGATTACAATTAAATTGTAAATGTATCCATAGGGCGCTGCTGACCATCCTCCTGCCTAACCCATAGTCATCTTTTACGACACCTACGAGATGATGGAGTGGTGCAGTTCTTAGTCAGCATCATATGGCTAGATTTTCAATGGACAGCAAAAAAAAGATGTTGTTATTTATTTTCTTTGTAGCATAATTTTGCTTTACTAATTTTTACGAAATAAATATTTCATAACTCCAAATTTATAAAATCCTCAAAACTCATTGTAGCATTTCTGCCTATTCTAAGTAACAACATATTTATAATCATATTTCAGTTTGATATAGAGAGATTTGTTTTCCAAGTAAAGCTTCCCCAATTTCCTCATATTAAACCTACGTATAAACATGTTGGCTAAAGATACCACCAGTGTTACAACATCAGATAATTCGATCAGAACTATGTTGCAACTGAAAATATAATCTAGACGCAGATGGCGGAACAGGGAAAGCCGTAGAAACAATCGTGGACAAATATAATTAATATGACTTCATACTTACTCGGTAAACTAAAACAGATGTCTACTATTATATAAATAAAATAACAACAAAATATAAGTAAACTTAACTTGACATAATGTAAGTAAACATCATAATTATTTATTTATACATTTATGCGCAATGATGGTACACAAGGCGGATTTAATGCCACATGGCATTCTCTACCAGTAAATTTTTATATATTTACCTTATTTCAATCATGTAACAAATATTTACTTAAGTATAAGTTGTGATGGCAAACTACATGATTATTACATTCAACATCAAGATGATGACTAGTTAGATGACAAATCATGTCAGGCATATTTATTTATTGTTCGGTGACGATTACGTAGTTAAATCAGGTGCATAGGTCAATATGGAAGCTGTATTGTAGCTACGTCCTTAACCTTTAATAATTCTCTGAACTGTTTATATTATAATCATTATTGGTACCTATATACCTATTATAAGGAGCCAGAACGATTTATTACAAACCATAAAGCAAATGTCCTTTGAATGAAGGAAAACGGTCATAAAATAATTCCCAGTTCTTCAGAACGAAGAAAGCTGTATCTCTGTTAGCTGTTTTACACGTTCTTTCCACAATTTGGTCAGAACTTAAGTACAGAGGGCCTAGCACGAATATTTTGACGTATAGTATCGTAAATTTGAATTGAAAATACTTGATTCGCACATATTATTTATTTAAACTGAAGACTGTTCATACCTATATATTATACGAATTGAGTTTGTCGTATAAATTTAAAGGAAAATGCTATGGGATAGTTGTATTTTCGATTAAAAATCACTCACATTAACGTTACGATTACGATACTATACGTCAAAATATTCATGCTAGGCCCTCAGATCATATCGTTTGGTTTATAACAGTCAGAAACCACAACACCGTTTCTATGGTTTTCCTTGCCATAGTTGGAAATAGCCAAGGGACAGACGGGCTTGGACAGATGGACGACGAACAAGCAACTTTTAATATTTTCATTACAGTTCTACTCCCACCGGCATCCCTGTCTGATTGTACCAAGATGGAACATGGCTTGTTTTAATTTTATCCATGTAAGTATAGTGATTTATACATTTTTTTTATTTATTTAACTTTATTAATCCCTTACAAATGTACTTATTTTTATTTTGTTGGTTAGTAGTGTTAGTATTAGTTAGTTGGGCAGCGGCGTTTACAACGTCTTTTCGTCAACAATACCACAATGCTTCAAGACGCAAGTCTTTAACCAGTGTGTGTTACCAGTGATGATATATGGAACAGAGACCTGGCCACTCACCGTGGACCTCATAAGAAAACTCAAGGTCACTCAGCGAGCTATAGAGTGAGTTATGCTTGGTATTTCTATACGAGATCGAATCAGAAACGAGGAGATCCATAGAAGAACTAAGGTTGCCGACGTGGCTAAAAGGATTAGCAAACTGAAGTGGCAATGGGCAGGGCACATAGCTCGTAGAACTGATGGTCGTTGAGGAAAAAAGGTTCTCGGGTGGACACCGCGCACCGGAAAACGCAGCGTGGGTCGACCGCAAACGAGGTGGACAGATGGCCTGGTGAAGGTCGCTGGGAGTCGTTGGATGATCGGTGGCATGTAACCGCTTGTTGTGGAAATCTAAAGGGGAGGCCTTTTGTTCAGCAGTGGACGTCTTGCGGCTGATATGATGATGATGATGAGTGTTAGTATGTCTTAATAGTTAATAATTATGTTAACAATGTGTTAGTTGTAAGGGCCGTCTTTTGCGGTGAAAGCCTCCTCCAATTTACTTCAAACGACTCTATCTTGCGCCTGTCTTGGCCATATCACTCTGAGTGCCTAAATGTAACATCTAGCCAATATGCAATGTTGAGCAGTGAGTATAAGGCTGCCTGGAAATGTCCGTCGTGCAACAACGTCACTAGACGTAATAGGACGAATGTTAATACGCCGGTACGTAGTTATACCGAGCTTGCGGTCGATGATAGTTCTATGGACATGTCGTGCGATACCTTACAAGAACGTAGTCCTCTTAGTTCCTGTACTAGTCCTAGCAATAACACCCAAATCCTGGAAAATTCTGCCCAATCACTTTCTAGTGCAGAATTTCAAACATTTACCAGAAACCTGCATAACACCCTTGGCCTTTGGCGAAGCGAGATGAATAAAGATTTTCTTCAAATACGCGATGATATAAAAGCCACCATGGCAAATATTCAAAAAGAAATTACATCGTTAAGTACCGAGCAGAATCTGTTAAAACAGAGCGTCACTGATCTGCGCAATGATGTTGTTAGCCTACAAACAATTACCCTGGACCAAACTGAGCAGCAAGATATACTCAAAAAACGTATCGATGAGTTGAGCCACACTGGCTCTGCTGACATGGAATTGATGGTCAATGCCCTTGAAACCAAAATTGATATACTGGAACAACAAGCTCGCCAATGCAATGTCGAAATAGGCAACTTGCCCGAAAGGCGCAACGAAAACCTACCAGCCATTATTGAAGCTATTGGTGTTGCACTTAACTGTCCAGTCACACTGCATAATATTGTCGCAGTCCATAGAGTGCCACACGCACACCAACAAAACGCTAGACCTAAAAATATCATCGTTAAATTTACTTCTTGCTTGCAAAGGGATAATCTGCTTAGTGCTTTCCGCAAAGCCTCATCACTGAAGACGGGCCAAATCGGCCTCACTGGAACGTCATCACCTATATATATTAATGAACATTTAACTCTGAAGAAAAAGCAGTTATTTCGAAAGGCCCGGGAAGTCGCCAGTAGTCACAACTACAAATACATATGGATCAGAAATGCTACAATACTGGTCCGAGAGCGCGAGGGTGCAACCTCGTTTGCAATACGCGGGGAAAGAGACCTTAACAAGGTCAGAACCAAAACAGCTGATTAACTGTCTGTGTTTCATAAGTCTCGCCGCAGTGAAAATCGTTTACTGTATGTATATGTGTGTATTGTTTAACTTAACTATTTGTATTTTTAAATTAATGCATGTGATAAATGCTATTATATCAATTTTTGTACGTCCAATTCCACAACTTATTATTATAAATGGTGATTCAAAAATCTATAAAACCTTTGTTGTATTTTCCAAGGGATATTTGCACTATGGAATGCTTGTACACAGTGAATATGACATAGACTCAAACTTACCACGCATTTATGTAGCGTCATGTGATATTAGCATATTTGATTGTCTTTTTCCCAGATATACATCTGAATGTTCTCATAGGATTCAACTATATTTCATTTACATAACACCGCGAGTTTTATATGTATTTTTTATTATAAATTTTGATAATGGATAGCACCGATAATAACTTGTCTATATACTATCAGAACTGTAGAGGCATTAGAACTAAATTACATACGTTGTACTTGAATATTTTGTCATTTTCATACGACATTATCATATTAACTGAGACTTGGTTGGTGCCAGACATAGCAAATGGCGAATTTATAGATCCTCGATACATTATATACAGATGTGATCGAAACCGTGATGCTACGGGAAGACGAGATGGTGGTGGGGTGCTTATTGCAGTGTTACGTGAACTCCAGTCGGCCTCACTTGATATTTTCAATGTGCCACATTATAATAAACCTTTGTCGTGTATCGAGCACCTCCTGGTTACATTACCAAGCAGAAATAATATACGAAAAAATCACGTAATCAGTGCCGTGTACATACCACCTAGGGCCAGCGCCGACGTTTATACATCCCATTTTAACTTATTGCAGGACATCTTAAATGCACCAAATGTTATGAATATTTACATTATAGGGGATTATAATCTACCAGATATCACATGGAGCACGACTTTTACTGGGCAAGCAACTGATGTGGCATGCACAGGCTCCCACCCTATATGCTCTGAGCTAGCGCATCTCATGGCGTCGCTGGATGCTCACCAATATAATAACACGCGTAATAGTGGTGGAAAGATCCTTGATCTGTTTATTTCTAATGCCTCCTGTTCGGTTGGCCTACTTAAAGACCCACTATTACCAATGGATCCCCACCACCCACCTTTTGTTATGATTGCACCGATTAGCTTAGCGATACGGATAATGAAAAGAAAACCTATGACTAAATATAATTTTAGAAAAGCTAATTATGATCTCATCAATAAGCATATTGATGAAATCAATTGGTCTGAGCTATTCGACAACCTTCCATCAGAGGAAGCCGTGGAAGCCTTCTATAATGTGCTGAGAGAAATAGTTAGACCACACATTCCTTTTGCTAGATCTCGATCGCTTGACTTTCCTATCTGGTTCTCATCGCAGTTGATTAATATATTTAAAAAGAAGCAACGCCATTGGATAAAGTGGAAAAAACACAATAATGTTAAAGACTATAATATATTAATTAATATAATATATATATAATATTTTCTGAATATAGATCAATATTCAAAGGTATGTGTAAAGCTTGTTATTCTTCCTATATTAATTCTGTTGAAGATAGCCTCTCCTCAAATATTAAAAAGCCGCTTTTCATAATTTATAATAAATGCTTGCATGAAAGTGTGTTTCCGGAGGTGTGGAAGCTGGCTAATATTACGCCGGTGCACAAGGGTGGTTCCAGGCACGATATTGAGCAATATAGACCTATCTCAATTTTGTCGACCTTGTCAAAGCTTTTTGAAAGACTTGTACACAATGAAATTTACCCAATATTGCATAATATCATTATCCCTGAACAACATGGATTTGTTAAACGCCGATCAACAACATCTAACTTGATGATATTTACCAATTGTTTATTTGAGAATATTGATAGACGTCTGCAGGTGGATGCGGTCTACACTGATTTCAGAAAAGCTTTCGACAAGGTCGATCATAATATTCTTCTGAACAAGATTGCTTTTAATGGGATACGTGGAAATTTGTTGCGCTGGTTCACATCCTACATTGAAAATCGGACACAAAGGGTCGTTGTCAATGGTCATCAGTCTAACACTGTATGTATAACTTTCGGAGTTCCTCAGGGCTCGATCCTGGGACCACTTTTGTTCACTGTTTATATCAATGATATCGGAACATGTTTTAAAAATGCAAAGTTCTTAATGTACGCTGATGACTTAAAAGCCTTTAAGTCGATACAAACCATAGATGACTGCCTATCATTTCAAGAGGACTTGGATAGACTCACCAATTATTGTACAACCAATAAACTGCATCTCAGTATCCCAAAATGTAATTATATTAATTTTACTAAAAATAAGTCGACAATTAACTTTAACTACAACCTGCACAGTGTTGCTTTGAACATTACCTCTATCGTTAAAGACCTGGGTGTGCTCTTTGATGGTAAGCTTTCCTTGAATCAACATGTAGATAGTATAATTAACAATGCGTTCAGAATGTATGGATTTGTGATGAGATTTTCTACCGAATTTAAGCGTCCCTCTACCTATCTCTACCTATACAAAACACTCATTCGCTCCCAATTGGAACACGCTGTCCCTATTTGGAATCCCTTCTACCAGAGGTGTATTATTGGGATCGAGAAGGTCCAACGCAAGTTTCTTCGTACTATGTACTACAGGTGCCATGGGTCTGGGTCACATTTGTCTTATTCACAATTACTTAATAAGTATAATCTTCTCAGTTTAGAGGACCGACGTAGGTATTTGGAAGCCAACGTACTTTATGATCTTGTCCACAATAATTTTGATGCAATAGATCTTACGAGCAAATTATGCTATGCGGTCCCCCGAACTGTTAATGTGCGCCGAGTTCGTGCAGGTACCCTTTTCGCGGTAAATACATGTCGAACAAATTCTGGCTTGCGTTGCCCTATTCATCGGATGTTAGAATCCTATAACTGTAATTTTGTGAATGTTGATATATTTGCATGCTCAAAATTTAAATTTAAATCGAATGTAATTAAAATTTTATTCAACTGTCGCTCAATGTCATAATTATAAATTATAATTTATATTTTAGTGTAATTAAACAATTGTATGTGTTATCGCCAACAATTCTATAGTGCATAATATTAATATTAATATTGTAATATTTTAGTTATAATCATCATTTTCATCATTTCGGCCTAATGAAGTCCACTGTTGGACACAGGCCTCCCCCAAAGATCATCACTACCACCGATATGGATGTGTTTTGAGCTCATTGGGGGGTTTTGCCATAATCGCCACGCTTGGCAGGCGGGTTGGCGATCGCAGTTGAGTTGTTAATGTACTCGAAGGACGCTGCTGCCCATCCTCTGACTAATCCCTTAGTCGACTTTTACGACACCCATGGGAGGAGATGGGGTGGTGGCATTCTGAGCCGGCACCACATATTTGAAATTTTGTTTATATCTTAATCTTAATCATAATTTAATTTTTTTATTGTTCATCTGGTGGCATCTACTGTTTATATATATTTATGTTCAACCTGCGGATAATGTAGTGGGCCGCAACATTACTCCATATATTTTGTTACCTCTATAGCCTATTTATTGTGTTGTGGCTGTTTATTATCCCTCAATAAATAAATAAATAAAATAAATAGTGTGCCGGCTATTTCGACAATGTCATCACTCCACCTCTTGAATACCTGAAATAAAGCCTACCCTTGTCTCATTTTTCTATATAACGGGTACCAGTTTGTTAAAGTTTGTGAACACCATATCAAAAAATAAAATATAAAATCCTTTACGATTCAAGCAGATCGCACGTATGTGTGTGAATGCATTTCCGGTAACAATAAGACATGGTCAGTCATTGCCAGAAAGTTTCATCATTTCAGCCAAAAAGACGTCCACTGCTGGACATAAGCCTCCCCCAAAAAAACAAACAGTGACCGGTCTGGGTTTGTGCTCGTTGGAGGTTTTGCCATAATCGCCACGATTGGCAGGCGGGTTGGCGATCGCAGTTGTGTTGTAAATGTACTCAAAACGCTGCTGCTCATCCTTCGGTTAATCCCATGGTCGCTTTTTACTACACACACGAGATGAGATGGGTTGGTACTATTCTTAGCCGGCACCACAAGGCAAAATGAATAACGGCACGGCGAAAAGGTTGGTAAAGGATAATTACTCAATCATTGGAAATAGATCTCCAGGGTATATGATCACAGAAGGATAATGATCACAAAATATGTGATCCTATAATTAAAATGTACCATCTTTTCTACCATATTTAATGCCAATAAAATAAAATATAAATTATTATTATTAATTGTTAATTTCCACAGAGCTCGATTCGAGGCTTCTTTTTGTCTTTGTCTAAATAAAAATCATTTTAATTTTTATCATTTAATTTTTATTGCTTGTCGCTGTTAGTTTTACTTACTTTTCATGGAAATCTTCCATCCTGGGGAATGCGGAGGGACTTTTACCGGCTAAAACCACCATGGTTTTTCTTCGACCCATCCAAGTTTCGCTCGCGCATTCACCGTATCCCCGGCAGTTCTAAGGCCGCCACTCTTTCTGACAGGCCCTGTCCCACAGTGGGGCTGACCAGCAACATAATGCTTTAGATAGGCGCTCGTGTATCGTATGTGAGTCATACGTAGCAAAGTATAAGTTAATGATTGCACGAGTGCAACAATTGGCCACGTTAGTTTTTTTTAAAACGTTGCCCCACACTATGATTTCTCCTGTGTCATGGGTGCGTTTACAGACACAAATTCCACACACAATACACCCAGACCCGAAACAAGTACTCTACTACGCAGATCATACAAATATTTGTTCCGTGCCGGATATTACATAACTGTGTCATCATTTGGGGGTATTTGCCAATACTCACCACGCTTGGTAGGCGGGTTGGTGAGCGCAGAATGGCTACCGTTTTACAGAAGGGACGCTGCTGCCCATCCCTCTGGTTTAGATTCCCTTAGTCGCCTTTTACGACATCCACGGGAGGAGATGGAGTGGTGCTATATTCTTAATCCGGACACCACACGGATAATATCGGTTATTATCTATATTAGTATCAGACTCTGTTTGTCTCAAGCTTAAAGCTTAGGCGTAAATTCGCTTTAATGCTTCATCATTATTTGCTACACAACGGTTGAACTCAATTGCTTTGAGGCAGTACACGGGAATGCGAGCGCGCTTCCTGCTGGCGATCCCACACGTTCTAATACCACAGTTTACAGTAAACAGCATAGTTTGCTCCTACAAGTCAGGCTTGACTAACTGACTGACCCTTATCGCTTAACAACCATAGGCAAATATTTTTCCACAACAAAGCCAAGATGTTCTAAGAATTATGTGTTAGTTCAATTATTAGATACCCAGGTAATAATTGTAGTGTGTTATTGCACGCTTTGGGGACACCTATAAGTATAGTTAGCAGTTGTTGCATTAAATAAATGTTATGAATATCTAGCCGTAATCAGAGGTTGCCTTTTCGCCTTCAATTGAAAAAATCGGTCTTGCCTTACGATGGTAACCCGATTATTCTTAGTGTGGCACTCGGCCACCTCGCTAATGTCCTGGTAACAAGACCAAAATCTTGAAATGACGCTTCGACTGATGCCAATGGCCTCAGCAACATTGTACTAGATCGCGCCTGCTTCCAAGCCTATTCCTCTCAACAGCTCTTCTCTCTCTCTCATAGAAAAAACCACCGGTGAATGAAAATAACACACCAACAGCTGTTTATTTTTATACTTTTGAGGGATTAAACAGGAAAATAACGTTTTTTATGCTTTGATGTATTGTCCCTATTTATTCCTTTTCTTTAACGGGTCCAATTAGGTTCGTTTCAATCATTTCGGCCGAATAAAGTCCACTGCTGGACACAGGCCTCCCCCAAAGATCACCACAACGTCCTATATGGGTGTGTTGTGTGCTCATTGGGGGGTTTTGCCATGATCGCCATGCTTGGCAGACGGGTTGGCTATCGCAGTTGAGTCGTTAATGTACTCGAATGACGCTGCTGCCCATCCTCCGGCTAATCCCTTAGTCGACTTTTACGACACCCACGGGAGGAGATGGGGTGGTGGTATTCTTAGCCGGCACCACACGGCATATAACATATTTTGTTAATGACGTTAAAAAATAAGTAAAGTAGGTATCAATTCACACACTCCGGTGGTTTTAGCCGGTAGGATTCCGGCATGCCCCGGGGCGGAGGAAGTAGGTACACGATGTATTTCCAGCGGATCAATAAAATCAAATTTAAAAAATGCCGTTAAACCTTTTGCTGACCGATTTAGAACATATTTTTTTAATGACGTTAAAAAGTAAGTAACGTACCAATTGTTTTTGTATATATTTTCATAGGCTTAGCAGGGGGAGGGGACAGGTAGCCCTGCGCAAAATCCTTCTGACGGAATCCAGAATTATATTGAATCATTTATTTTACATTCACATTGAGTCTCACAAATAAAAAATAATCGCGTACCCTGTTCATTTTGAAAAACTTGTGCGTCGTCCTTGTATAACAGACAGTTCAGATAACTGATAACTTTCTTCTTCTTCTCTTAGATTATGGCTTCTGTAGAGTATCTTACACAATTACGGCAATTTTAAGTATAAGGCAACGTTGTACGGTATTCAGATTTAATCAATCTTTACATATTCATAAAACATTTCTCAAAAACTAAAAAAAAAAAAAAAAAAAATGTCGGCAATGTGGTACGGTTCAATTGTTTTTTCTACATATTGTTGATTGAAAGTAGTTTATTTGACAATGATAAAAAAAACTATTGTTCCTCACAATAGAACAGTTATTTTATTAGATAAGATATCGGCCTCGGTAGCGCAGTAGGCAGCGCGTAAGTCTCATAATCTTAAGGTCGTGAGTTCGATCCTCACCCGGGGCAAAATCTTTTTGCAATTCGACCTACTTACAAACTGTTCATTATGTATTGTGAAATTAGCTAAATTCAAATAACAACATATTATAACACACTTTTTCTACAAGTAATACTTTAAAATGTAGTTAATAGCCTTTTCTAGCTTTAAATAATAAAATACAATGTATCTGTATAAAGTCAAAGATAAAAAAATACCAACAAGGTAATATCAAGAATTTGTTTACTCAAAATATCAAATTGAGAAAATGTCATCAAATTTAAATTTTGTGACCTAAAGCGACATCTGCTATGAGACATGAAACAAGTATAAAGAGTTCCACAAAAAGTTAGAAATTATTACGTAAAGTAATTACTAGATGGCGCTACTAATGTTCAAATACTGCGCCATCTTTTAAACTTAATCAAACTTTTGCATCACATTTTTCAAGCTTTGCTTGCGTTAACCATGTTTTTATTTTCACCACTAGATGGAGTTGTCTGAGGATCGCGCTGAATGGCGTAACATTGGAGACGCTATGTCCAGCAGTGGACTGCTATGGCCTAGTGATGATGATGAGGTGTTATTTATTATCACAAATTACATTATTTTAATTTTCTTATCATACGTACCAGTATTATCTGCGCCATCTCAAACAAAAATTAAGTTTTGCTTACATCGACCTTGTTTTTATGTAAACTACTAGATGGTGTTGTTTTAAATTATATATAATATATTATCTTTATAATTTATTAACAATAAATTCTGTTCTCATGATAATAGGCCATAATATTCTAATGAGGAACATAAATAATATAAATATTACTTTATGTATGTTTTTGCAATTAAGATTTAGGTAAATAAATCAATTTAATAATGAACTTGTCAATACTGGTTTTATAAGTAGATATACAGGATATTGCAAAATTAATTATAATGAACAAGTTTTGTCTTTTCATATCGATGTTTATGAACTATGATGGCGTCACCAACGATTAGTTAAACGGCATTGCGTGACAGAGTGGAGAATAATCGGTGCAAAAAATGTTACATGTATTTTGTTGACTTAGCTTTCCAGACAACCATAAAAACGGCAATTTATTAACGTTTCTGAATCAATAAAATTATTTACGCAAACGATTAAAAATAAAATGAAAACTGTTTTTTTACCTCAAGGTCGTCCACTGGCGCCAGTGATTCAAATTCCTTTCTGATGATAGCCGGACTTATGGTAAAATAACAAGCGGATTTACGGATTCGCCTCTTTGTTGCTCATAATGCCAGTTCTTTATTTCTAATAATTTCAAGTTTATTGTAATGAAGGTTGTGCAGTCAATAAGAATTTGATGTTTTTTGGTTCATTTTGACATTTATGTTACTAACCTTTGGCTAAACCCACTACCAACCCGTTCACAGCTGATTAAAATTTATATACTATATCTACTAAAATCAACAAAATGTAGGTACTTTACCAAATGTTAAAAGTGAGGATTACGACGTCAAACACTTTCTTAGGAATGTCGCTTGCATCTTTTGTAGGAATGCTGACACTGGCTGCTTATTCTGTTAGAAAAATCACACTCCTAACAGGTGTAGCTCCCGCAAAACTGATTTACTTTAGCTACTTGCATAGTATAACGTCCTATGGCATTTTAACATGCCGACTACATGCCGGCTGCATAGGTACATAATAGAATCTATTTTTCTTTTGCAGAAGCAGAAGGCCCATTTACAGCCTTCGTAGAAAGTATTGATCAATAACACAATGAACAGTACCTTGACAGTATATTTACTAAAATATCATGTACGTTAGAAATAACTTACTGGACCTGTTACAAAAAAAATGTGAACGACATGACTTTAATATTAGTTAAAAAACTAAATTAATAGCCACAGCTTAGTTTAGCTAAAGTCCTTAAATGCTTTATTGTGCCTATACAGTAAAAAAATAATATAATAAAATACGTCCGGTATTTTATTATATTTATATCGTGTTATAATTACTTACCCCATAAAAGATGTAAAATATTAATTGTAAAACATACTCTATGCAAACAAGCATAATAAAAATTAGAGGATCATCTATTCGATACTTAGCATGCAATGCATTATTTTGTGACATCAATTAACGTCTTGTTTGTTGTTGTTTTTATGACATTAATATTATTATTTAGATCTGTAGTTTTTATTGCACATCATTAATTATTATCCTTGTAAATGTGAGTAGGTATGATTGCTGATTTATAATATTAGTGCATCGGCAGTAGCCTTACATAGTCACAGAGATTTTTCTACACGATTCTCACATATTTAATGGTCATAAAAACAATTTACTCAACAATATTGTTAAAACATATACTAATAAATAAAATATCGACCCCTGAGTTTACTTCAACATTTTGGAAGTTGAACATTTTAGGTTGTTGGAAGTGAAATGCTTTCCGTCGTCTCAATATGGCGTGTTCATGTTTGCTTGGACCTAATTAGCATTAAATAAATGACAGCTAGTTTTAAATTCGCAGGTAGATGATTTTATTCTAATATATATATATAATCCTTATTTTTATTACATTGAAATTACATTTATTCCGCTTTTAATAGATACATTTTAATATGGCGTGTTCAGTTTATTACAATATTAATATAATCAGCTGTCATTTCCAATGCCAGCTAATAAAAAAAAAAGAAATGCCTGTTAATGTTACCAACGTAATACTTCTAAACGTAAGCTTAATTTAAATGTTACAGATCTAAAAAATGGATCTTTCGTTCTCCCAACTGGATAATTTTAAACTACCGAACTTATACTACATTTTGCTGAGCGCTAGCGTATTCACATTCTTCCTTCTACATCGTAAGCAGACCCTAGCTAGTAAACCAGCGTCCAGTAAGGTCACATTTGACAGTTAAGGCAGTAAAATAAAACAGGCGCTCGGCGGTTTGATGGAGTATTGTTTCGAATTCCGTCACGCGTTCAGTGCAGTGCATGGGTTAAGGCCACTGAACAGTGAACTGATATTTCTATGGAATTTCCAATATTGTAATCATGGGTGCTTTGGATTTCAAAGTTTCGTTCAGTATTTTGAGTATTCGTTCATCTCATTGATAGGACGAACGTTCATTGATTCTTGGTAATTAGGAAAAAATAATAAAATTGATCAAAACCACCCCATCTCCTCCCATGGGTGTCGTGAAAGTCGACTAAGGGATTAGCCGGAGAATGGGCAGCAGCGTCCTTCGAGTACATTAACAACTCAACTGCGATCGCCAACCAGCCTGCCAAACGTGGCGATTATGCCAAAACCCCCCAATGAGCCCACAACACATCCATATCGGTGGTTGTGGTGATGTTTGGGGAAGGCCTGTGTCCAGCAGTGGACTTCATTTGGCCGAAATTATTATATTTATAATTAATAAAATTGGATTTATTTCACTATTCTTTACTTTACCTATATCTTGGCTGTTCGTACTACACTCATGAGAAGCTCATGACCGCTACCAAAGATGCAGTGAGTGTGGCGTAATATTGGGTCAATAAGAATTGCCAGCGGCTTTTTATAACAGAAGATAATGGCAAGTAATTTTTTTTTATTAGGATCTCACTACATTGATATTTGTAAATACGATTCCTGTATTGTCTGAATAAATAATATAGCACCACTTCAGCTCCTGCCGTGGATGTCGTAAAAGACGACTAAGGAACTTTAAACCATAGGGACGGACAGCATCGTCCCTTTTGTGGAATCACAACCATTCTGCTCTCACTAATCCGCCTGCTAAGCGTGGTAAGTACTGGTCCCAAAATGATGACTCAATTGTTGAAATCTATGGGGGAATCCGTTTTTCTTTAGCAGTGGGACGTTCTTAGGGTGATTATGATGATAATGACACTATATCGTATAACTTTGCGAAAATTTAACAGTTGACTGAAAGACGATGATTAATGCCAATGTCCAATCATGTACGCTAAAATCAGGAGACATCATTAAAACCAGTACATCGAACGCTGATTTTGAGGCTTTGACTACCAGTCAGATAGTGATCGGATAATCATTCGAAGACAATCTGTGGGAGTGCTGGTACCAGGGATTGGCATAATCTTATTGCCAGATGTCCCCTTAGATTTTTCATTCATTCATTTCGACCGAATAAAGTCCACTGCTGGACACAGGCCTCCCCCAAAGATCACTTCAACGACCGATATGGGTGTGTTGCGTGCTCATTGGAGGGTTTTGCCATAATCGCTACGCTTGGCAGGCGGGTTGGCGATCGCAGTTGAGTTGTTAATGTACTCGAAGGACGCTGTTGCCCATCCTCCGGCTAATCCCATTGTCGCCTTTTACGACACCCAAGGGATGAGATGGGTTTTGCCCTTAGATACATTCGTCTAAAAATAAGGTGTCCACGATATGACGACTAGAGTAGTTGCAATACCAAACAAAAGGCTTAGTGTTCATCAACATCTGATGCTGTAGATATAAGTAGATTAATAATATTGTTATTGTCAACAACCGTGACGTTTCCGCAAATAAAGACGTGCTTGATAATTGATAGTAAAACTTATTTAATGCCAGCGATTTAATTAATTTCAAATCTAATTGGCAAGAACATGATGTTGAAGTACTTTAGTATATCACTGATTGAACATCAACCTTTTTCGTGTTAGAATGTTAACTTTATCCTTTAATTTTCTATATTGCCCCCCAAAACTGAACTCCGTATTCAAAATTCATTTATTTTCGTTACACGTACGTACTTGGGTCATAGAAATCCATATGTGTACCAAATTTTAAGTTTATCGGTCCTGTAGATTCGGAGCATATTGGCTGTGACAGACGGACAGACAGAAACCCGAGTGATCCTATAAGCGTTCCGCCATTTTTTCCTTCGGACGTTCGGAACCCTAATGATTAACATTTGAGGATACTAATATTATACTATACGAAGAGAAGAAAGCTGTGATGACGTGTCTTAAAGTTGCCAATAGGTGCTTGTATCATGCTCGTAAACGAGGGCCGTCTATTCGGAAATGGTCACTCCTTAATCTGCTGTGGCAATTTTGTCACACACACGGACTTCTACATACAAACCTATTTTGTTTTCATTATATCCCTGACCCTGGAGCCGGTCGTTGTGGTAAGCTATGCGGGTGGCCTTTGTTCGGCAGTAGACGTGCTTCGGTGGGATGTTGATGATGATAGTCTGTACCCATATTTTGTTTAAATCAATATTGTAATCTTGATTTGAAAAAGTATCCATAATGTTCCATCCATTTCAGCCCTTCTTTGTAGGACCAACCGATGGGACGTTTTATATGTGCCAGTAGTTGGTTTATTTGAAACAAATTAATATTGGCTATATTACTATGTTTCAAATAAACTAAATAGAACCATTTGACCCCCGTGACCAATGTCGTGTTATCGAACCTTGCTTCCGTCTATCCATAGAATCGTTAATAAACTTAATTGTATACATTGCAAATTATTTTATAATGAAGTCATTGATTACGCTCCTTCAAGTTGACGAGCATCACGTTTCAACAATTAACTTCATTTAAAATAATCGCTGTTTTGCCTCCGATAGTAATTTAACAGAGTTTGATTAAAATTTTATGTTTGTGGGTATTTATTAGATAAATTACATACTTGAGTGCTTTAGCTATTACACAGCCTATGGGAATGTAGATTAAGTACCTCTCCATCACGGATTTAGGATATATCAAAGGGTAGGGTTTGCAGTGACTTCTTTTTCTAGTAATTTCGATGATTTTGGTGATATAAAATCCATCATTACATCGATCATTGGGACGCCTGAGTTCAACAGTGGACGTTTCCTGATTGATGAAAAATAATAATGCGTTGACAGCATTAACTTATTCGATTACATTGATACACCGGTATACCTTACTTGTATGTTTACTACGCATATCACGTTATTATTCGGAATTACCAAAAATAACGTCACGGGTGACGGTGGCGATGATCTTTCAAGGTATTCAAATGCGTATAAAACCTCTTTTTAAAGTGCTGGGTAAATAATATCAAGTATTGTTTTGAGGTATCACATTTCTGATCAAAAGATTTATTTAAAATCAACAAGGAAAATCTTTTAAATGTTGTTGAGTGTTTGACTTTACTTGGATCAACGCAAGTAGGTAGTTACTTTATGCTAACAAATTATAACTAATAAAAAGAAAAACTCACATAAACTAAAACTTTGTATTCATTGACTTGTTTCATTTATTGCAGCGATTAATGGTATGTGTGAACAGGATGTGAAGCAGCAGCAATGGCGAAGCAATTATTTTTTGTTATACAAATGTAAGCGCTGGTATTGCTCCTGTATCTAGGGAGATGCACAAACAAATCTCACATGCACAAACACCTACACACGAAACTACTATCTATAGATATTCCATTATTTCCGTGTAATGCCTATCTTTACTCAGGCGATGGACCGCCGCCGCCCGCAGGCCGGAACCATTAGAGCTACGGCGCCCAGTGTATCTGCTACTGAAGGGGAAATGCTCTTTTTCCCTTTCACCACGTCCTTTGCGTACATCACCGTCTTGCAGAAGGAGGCAGGAGGAAGTTAAATATACCACATATTACCTACAGGTCTTTTAAAGCACGAAAGAAATGATAAAAACAAGGACAAGTGCGAGTTGAACTCGCGTAGGGAGGGTTCCGAAATTGCTGAATATATTGTCTATTGTTGCATTCGGTCATGTACCAATAACTTATCCCAAGAACAAACCTAACATCGTAGTTGAAAAACATGTTTTCTCATACATTCATATATTTGAAATCCCCTCAAAAAGCCCTTCCATTTCATGTATTACACGTTACAGTTTGCAAAACTTTATTTTTTAATTTTTATATTTCTCCCCAAAAGTTAAAATTAATTCATTTACGTTAAACGTACGTGTTTCGGTCGTAGAAATCCTTATGTGTACCAAATTTTAAGTCAATCGGTCCACTAGATTCGGAGCAAATTGGCTGTGACAGACGGACAGACACACGAGTCACGAGTAGACACCGTTTTTTCCTTCGGATGTTCGCAACCCTAAAATTCAGTGCAATGTTGCAAATTGTTGGTACTTGTATTTTCAGATTGAAGATACCTGTTTCTTAACTCAGATTTACCTCGTCATTATCTATCATATCCAAAACAAGACAGATTAGATTCTTTTTTATGAAAGCCCTTTTTATGTTTTGGGTCAGATCATCGGCTCCTCCCTTCATAGGACAAAGGGCGGGCTGTTAAATATAAATCACAATATTAATGTGATTGCCAGATGACCTTGCCTCTTGGCACTATGCACTTAGGAATGCTTTAAAGAGAAGTTCTTTTCAAATGTTCACATTGTATAATTTTATCAGAGATGAAGGCTATAATGTCATATGTTCTAGTAAAGCTGTTCCCACCTTCCCTCCCTACCCATGGGTCTCGTAAAAGGCGATTCAGAGTTGATGTCAAGAGGATAGGCAGCAGTATCCTTCCTTTTAGGCTAATAATAACATACTGCGATGAACAATCCGCCTGACAAGCGTGGTGATAATGGCAATATCCTCTATGAGTAGTGGTCATTGGGAGGCTCATGTTCAGCAGTGGACGCTTGCAGGCTGACGTGTGTGTGTATATGTAAATTCAGTGAAGTAATGAAACGGTTGATTTGAAAAATAAATCAAGAAATAAGAGCTTTTCACCTGATATGGTAATTCTTAATTTGTTTTAACGAAGAATCAACTTACGTAGTAAACGGGTCACGGCTAGTGACTGAATCATACAGAAATCTTGTAGGCAGGTTCAGGCGCCTTTAGTAAGATCTTACGAGGACCTGGTGCCCTCCTTCGGTGCCGAAGATGACCGCTCCAGTGGTTTTAGCTGGACGGAGTTCAGCATGCCCCTTCGCCCCTTTCTCGGGGCGAAGGAAGCCCATGACGAATATCCACTGGGGACAAAAAAAGAAAAAAAAGATTCAGACTGGCTGACTCCGACTTCGGATGACCCTTAGCTAGAAATTTCAAATGAAAAAGAAAATTGGATTTGCTATGGCATGGAATTTGTTAATATGGGCCAAAAAGTAACGGGCCCACTCGTATACAAAATCATAATATTAAGCATCAACTGAATATTATAAAACTATTAAAGAAAAATAAACCTACTTGTGGTAGGTTTATTTTCTTTTAAACACGATTTTTTTTTTTTTTTAACTTTGCCCCACACTGGGGATTCTCCTCTGTCGTGGGTGCGTTTACAGACATGAATTCCACACACAATACACCCAGACCCAGAACAACTACCTGCACATCGTACAAATATTTGTTCCGTGCGGGAATCGAACCTACGACGCGGAGCGCAGCAGTCGACTGTATCAACCACTGCACCAACCATGCCGCCATTTTTGATATTAAGTCTGTACATACTAATGTTACATTAATATTTGATATACCAGAACCTTCCCAAAAGTATATATATTACCCCAGTGGAAAAATTATAAATATTAATTTAAAATCAAACTTGTGGTTTCAGAAAAAATCTCGCAGATAAAACTACGTAAGAGGGACGGAGAACCACCTTTTTTAAAGTTGTTTAAAAACAGCTCATCCAATAGATTTATTTAAGAAAATTGTTACCTTTATTAATAATAATAAAACAGAAATGGGATACAATTATCCAACAGACTAATTAAGAAAATTCTTCGTAAATAAAACTCGCTAAACTTAACAATAAAATGCAAGGTTTAAAACGTATAAACGCTGATTTCGTTTTAAGTCTCTGCTACACCAAGACCCCTTCGGAGCTTCCCCTTAACCCTATAATGGTGACGGTGCAACCCTCAAAATCACCCAATTATACCCCTTTTAAGGAGCGCCGCCCAAAGCTATTAACTGTTGAACTACTGATTTATCTACGATCATTAGGTGCATCGTTGATTAGCAACGGCTGCCCGAAAAAAGAAAGTCAATGGTGGCATGTGATTAATTACTTTGGCCTTGTTTTAACGGTTTTCTGATTACTTTGCAATTATTGGTTGCAAGGTTGAAACAACTACTCTTCACCCTTAGATGTCATAATAGGAAGAATAAGAGATTGTCTTAGTAGCATTATCCTATCTGCTAATATCAGCATACTAAGATTACGAAACCAAGCGTGGTAAATATGGCAATGTCCGTGAGAAATTAAAGAAATCTTTTTTTATATTTTGGACTTGTACAAAATGATAATGCAATCTTACTTTTAACAAAATACAATTTCTATGACTACAGTAGTGCTGTACGAGGCAAAAAACCTCCCTACCGCAGCATATGAATAAATTAT
Organism: Diloba caeruleocephala; assembly: GCA_947459985.1. NCBI lineage: Eukaryota > Metazoa > Arthropoda > Insecta > Lepidoptera > Noctuidae > Diloba > Diloba caeruleocephala. Next base: position 19,209,381 of record OX381615.1, read on the forward strand.
AAAATGTGTGTTTATAACAGTGATAGCCTGGTGCCGAACGCTTCCTTCCATATAGAAAGTTCTGAGTTCGATCCGCCCCGCACCTTAGAGTTTTTGGATTTATGTGCTGATCAAGAATTTGATTAGGTATCACTTGTATTAACAGTGACGTAAATCATCCTAAGGAAACCTGTACACCTGAGGGGACTCAAAAATATTCTCAATGGTGTGTGAAGTTCGCCAACCCAGATAAGGCCAGCGTGATGGACTAAGGCCGAACCCTTCTCATCGTGAGAAAGGCTCCTGCTCAGTAGCCGGAGAGTAATAAGCTGATTATGTATCAGAAAAGCGTCCAGATCGTTTCGTTCGTCTCGGTTTGCATGTGTCCTCACGATGTTTTCCTTCACCACTAATGCAAATTCAAAATGATAATCAAATTATGATCCGCACATAAATCTGAAAAGTCAGAGGTGCGGAGCGGGATACACCTCAGACCCTCCTGTTAAGGCAAGCTTTCAACCACTAGGTTACAGACTACAGTGCTGTCTCATAGATTAGGCCAGAAAAAGTAAAGAACACAGAAGAGTATAATAGAATATAGGGAGAGCCTAGCCTAACCTAGCTGTGGGAGAGGCTGTACAGGTTAAAAAATATTACTAAGTGGTAACAACTTCTGCGGCAAATGTCTGCGTTGCAGGATTCCTATCGTAAGAATTAATACGTGACAGAAATTAACACCTAGACCGTAGAAGAAATTCTAGCCTTAATATTCGCTTATATAATACATAGGAAAGCCAAAAAGGAACGAGTTCTAAACGGGTAGTAGGTACTTTTAATACAGAGATCACATGCCAATCCATGACTACTTCTGTGTGTAAAGCTTCGCATTATCTTGTCCAAGCTGGTAATAACTTAAAAACCCTACAGCTGAAATGGCGATGGCCTGATAAACGGGTATTTTGACGTGATGCAAGTAATCTTTCTAACGAATCGATCGTGTGGGTCAAGTGTTCAATATTATTAATGCAACTATTATTATTCAGCTTGCATCTTTTCACAAACGATGCCGACAATGATGAACGTCGCTAGAACAGCGACTCGATGGAGTCATCTTATTTTTTATATTTAATATTGACTCTTGAAATATTAGACTTGTCACAGAATTAATATTTAACATTAATTATCTTTTGCATTAATAGTGTTGATTTCATTTGAGACGTTAAAGTTCGATTCATATTAAGTTGTCATAATTATTAATTGCGTCTAATGGATTTTGCAAAATAGTTACTCATAGTGTCATTTTGATATATTATACATAAACGGATATTTTGTTTTATTATCGTATTTCTTATAATATGTATATTATACATACATACACTACATATTCCCACAAAGCTTGTGGATGTTATATATTGTTTTGTAGTTAATATTGGGTACTATCTAATATCTATATCATTAATTCAATGCTTCTGACTGGACACTACAATCAGTATAACAATATGCAGTTTCGTCTCGACTCCATTTATGTGCTATTACGTCGACCTAAATTGAGTTATCAACTTTGGTAAATTCATTGTTTTTAAGCTTTTATTTCTTTTTGTGCCGATACGTGTTTAATAGTCAATTAATGATGCTACCTGCGGCTCTTTTTATCCCAAATCGATCGGTAAGAATGGCCAGTCACTGCCTTAGGGGATGCGTCCGTGCGGTCGATTGGACCACATTCGAGTGGCCGCAGGGTTAGTGGCTAATGAATTGGGATTGTATTTTTATAGATGATTATTGTCGTATTTTTTTAACAAAATGCTTATTGGGTTTATAACTGTAAATATCTAAAGGGCAGTATTATAGACCCGCCACTGGTAGGTGCATGGGTATTGTTTTAACAACTACGGTTTTAGTCTTGGTGAAGTTGAGTTAGTATTACTTTCAAGTTCTGTTTTAATCGGTTTTACCTTAAATTAAAGTGTGTCCAATGACATCAATAGGTTATTAATTTTACTATTTTAAATTTTTATATAGGAGGCCAAACAAGCATGCATGTCGCGGTCACCGCCGCCCGTTAACAACCACAACACCCGATAAGTTGTTGTGTTGCTGCACCTTTAGGGTAAAAATACACTGTCCTTGTAGGCCAGAACATTTACGAGCTCTAGCCAGCCGATGACTTAAGCTAGGCTCTCCCACGCCAAAGCATAGTCACAATTGCAACTTTGGACATTGTAATAAGACCTATAGATTGGACTGCATGGTAAACTGTGATGTGTGACTTACATACTATTAGGATATATATTGATTTTTTGATTGATTGATTTTTTTTCTTTTGCGCTGCTGAACATTCTCATACCTCGTCCAACGCCGCTGGGGAGAGAGGCGAAAGGTATGTCAAGCTCTAACCAGCTAAAACTACCGTGGCAGTTATATTCGGCATCGAAGGGGGCATCTGATCTCGAGAACAAACGCTCCACGCTGAATAAACGGAAGCGGTGATTGTAAAAAAGGTCATACCCTCGGTTTATTTATACCTAAGTTTCTGTCAGCCTGACCGAAACACATTATTCAGAAAATCAAATCATTAGAAAGAGCCCTAAATAATACGCTTATAAATGTAACTTCTCATTATAAAACAACAAACAAATTGATTTTTTGCTCCCTATGTTAACCAATCAACAACAACCCATGATAATATAATTTTATAGGCGCTTCTGATCACAGGGCGGGCACCAATTACAGGATAATGGGTCGATCATCGTATACTGATCTATACTGGATCAGGTGAAAATCTGTGGTTCATAATAATAGGAAATCATGGAAATTAGAGAATTCCTCAATTCTGAGTTTAGAACTTTTTGTAAGGGAGACGTGAGTGATAGCGTGCTTACCGTTAATGTACGTATTAGATGCTAACTTATTTATTCAAGAATTCAGTTGTGCTAGTCAACCATTAAAATTGTTAAAGGAAGAAGCTAAATGCTTGGTCAAAAGCAAAAGCCTAAGTAACTCAATCAAATCTCAGCCAATCGCAGACAACTGCCGGACATAAGCGTCCCACTAGCTGCGCCACTACATCTGGTCCTCCTTCCGCATGCATTCTGTCCCTTCTTCAGGTTATAGGTTCCATCTGGCCCCCAGCCAGTCCCACATTAAGTTTGGCTATTCGCGGTCCACTCAAATTTGGCAGAGAGGTATATTATGGCATAGCAAGTGTGGCATTGCATGGGTTTTAGTACTATTAGTACTTATGTTGTCTCTATGTTTTACCTGGCCGTATTGGTCTGTTATGCTCACTAAAATGTCATGCTGGTGGCGGCGTTGTGTATCGAGTGGGTAGGTTCCCAAGAACATGGTTGAGCCAAGCGATGCTGATGCATGCGTCATACTCGTGAACCAGTGCCGTCTGTCGAGATTGGTCAGATGGTAACAGCTATGGCAAATCATTATTTCACAGCCGATAAACGTCCACTGCTGGACAGATGCCTCCCTCAAAGATTGCCACACCGACTAGTATGATTTTGTGTTGAAGGCCCATTGGGGGGGTTTGCTATAATCGCCATGCTTGGCAGACGGGTTGGCGATTGCAGTTAACCAAATTGATGGCAATTAATTACCAAATATTCACAGTCGTTTTTAATCTTTAGATATAAGAAACTAAATATGGCAAACCCAGTGTGGACGTCACTGGGTAGTATAAAGAATACTTGGATTTAAAAAAACCTTAGCATTTATTTTGCTTTTTCATTCATTCATTTCAGCCGACATGGCCGTGTGGTGCCGGCTCAGAATACCACCACCGCTCCTCCCGTGGGTGTCATAAAAGTCGACTAAGGGATTAGCCGGAGGATGGGCAGCAGCGTCCTTCGAGTACATTAACAACTTAACTGCTATCGCCAACCCGTCTGCCAAGCGTGGCGCTTATGGGAAAACCCCCCAATGAGCCCACAACACACCGATATCGGTCATTGTGGTGATCTTTGGGGGAGGCCTGTGTCCAGCAGTGGATTTCACTCGGCCGAAATGATTGATTGATTGATTTCAGCCGAAAAATGTCCACTGCTGGACAGTAGCCTCCTCGCAAAGATTACCACAACGTTTGTGTTGTGTGCGCATTGGGGTGTTCTGTCATAATCGCCACGCTTGGCAGACCGGTTGGCGATCGCAGTTAAGTTATAAATGTACTCAAAGGACGCTGCTGCCCATCCTCCGGCTAATCCCATGGTCGCCTTTTACTACACCCACAGGATGAGATGGGGTGGTGGTATTCTTAGCCGGCACCACACGGCAAATTTCGCATTTTTTTAAATCCATTACCCCAGCGTCATTCCATGAATTAAATCAGTCTATTGCGAATGCAAACTGAGGAACTGACATTTTACTTAACTTGTACAGAATATATATTATCAGTGTGTACATTGAAATTAAAATAAGTTTTAATGAAAAGATAAATGTAGTTTTAATTCACCTAAAACCATTTACAGGCATTTATGAATAGTCAAACTTTACCTGCAGAGTTCCAAGATGTAGATTTCCTATTGAGAAGGACGGGCAAGAAACGCCATGGTTAGTCTTTGTGAATCATATGTTACAATATTTTTGACTATCTGTATTAATATTTAGACTATTATCAACAGTTAATCCGAGACAATTCTCAGCCCTAATTTGATTTATTATACGAGTGGTATCAACACATTCAATGAGTGGTTTAGTCACAGAATTAAATTTCTGTGGGTCTAGTTCAGTTTCAAAATTAATATTTAAGAAGAAGAGAGAAGAAATAGATTCTAAATTTAAAAAGAAATCATATAGGTAAGGCTCAAATAGCATCATGCTAAAATGAAATGAAAAGCCTTTATCCAACTGTGGGAAAATTTTGTCTCAAAATAAATAAGTAACTTTGCTGTCACTCAGCTTCTTGACTTTTGACGACAGCCTAATTACTTTTATTCCCAGTATCAAATGCGTACACGTTAACTGGTGTTTAGTATACCCAATAAAAGGTAGCATTACTGGGTGGCGGGTGTTTATGGCCCAACTTGTGTGTTCCCATAGCATTCATAGGATTTTTATTTCTTACTACTTAGCCATTGCCAGCGACGACTTCAATTCAGTATATGGTTTTATTATTTTGCTCGGATGCAAGTGGGGCAATGGGTGCATAACCCCACCCCTTAACTTCACCTTAACCGAATTTCTAATTTCACAAATCAAGTATGTTTAAGACCTTCTATGAGAAATAAAGAAAATGTGTGTATTACGACCTGTTTTATTCTGAATTTGGTTTCACTCACTAATCATAAAACTTCACAGAAATCAAATGATAAAGATATCAAAAATATCACAAGAATTTCGCCCCCAGAGATCACATGTATATTAATTGTTATGCGAAGTGATGTGACGTCACATAGTTAATCAGATTATAGTGATAATAGAATATGTTAAGCAATTTCGACTTAATACATATCGGCCGAAATAGCTCAGTTGGGAGAGCGTTAGACTGAAGATCTAAAGGTCCCTGGTTCAATCCCGGGTTTCGGCAGTCATAGTTTTTATACTTTTATATAAAAGTCTGGACTTTCAAGTTATAGATTTAATAAATAATTGTTTAATGTGGAGTTATTGAAAAAGAATAGCGCAGCTGGATGAGCGTTGATTGAAGCTGTAAGCGTAAATAATAGGAAAAATCCTGGGTGCCGGCTGAATCTTTTTGTTTGTTATTATTTTTGTTTCTAAGTACAAATGTAAACTAGCCTGTAGTATTGCTGAACCTAATGTCAAGTAATTCACTATTTATACAATAAATATGATTGTATCGTCTGAAATCGCTTAGTTGGGAGAGCCTTATGCGTTAGACCAATGTTAGACAGAAGAGCTCAAAAGTCCCTCAGTTTAATTCGGGACTTGACAGCCGAATCATTTTTATTTAAGTTTTTCTTTTTCTAAATATGTATTTAAATTATCCTGTTCGTTGAATATAATATAAGTGTACAATTATAAAATACGTATAATTGCGTTGTAGAGTTATTGAATATCATAAAAAGCCATAAATATATTCTACGAGTATTGTTTTGTAACAATATTGCTGTTTATGCAACAAGGCGATTGATTGCCTGAAAAACAAAGTCAAGTATTTTCATAATAGATTGTCACAGTATTACGGCTGTAGTTGAAATAAACGGGTAAACCCAAAGATAAATAATTGTCTTAGATAAACGTAAACGAATGTATGAGTTATGACAAAGATTTGAGAGATTAAGAGAGTAGCTAGGTACTGTAACGTAGTGTCGCGGGCGCTCAGATTGGGGAGTCTGCGTGCTCACACCGAGCGACCCCCGGAAACACGGCGCCGCGCATGTGGTCACGCGCCACCGTGTGCGCCGCACGAGAAGTGCCTGCCTTTTTACAGTCGCCTTCCCTCCGCTAAAGGGGTGACCGCTTCACAGTCATCAACTCCGGGATGTGCCTAAAGGCGTGGCACCAATGGGCAGCTCTAGTGTGATCTTACGAGGACCTGGAGCATCCCTCCGGTGCCGAAGATGACCGCTCCAGTGGTTTTAGTCGGTAGGAGTCCGGCATACCCCTTCGCCCTTCCTCGGGGCGAAGGAAGTTAATGTAGAATTTCCACAGAAGACGAAAAAAAAGTTAATGTGACGTACTCGGGATCTTTGGGCGGCGTAATCAGGACTATAAAATTATAACGATAACTCTTAATAGATACGTTTATATTTATTTTCTCTTCTTAGTATACAAGTACACAACTATCCCGCACAATAGTTTTTATATTAAACTATTATTTCGTGACATGAATGCGTTTGACAACAGTTCAGCCTAAACATTTTCAAAACCCTTGTTTGAAAAATGATGTAGTTGTATGTTTTATTTAAATGGCCTATAACCGCTGGCCATCATTATTATAGGACTCACTGGAGACCCAATTGACTCGGTTTACTACCTCATGCCTTTACCATTCTTGTAGAACGTATAGACTCAAGTTGTACTTACAGACTCGCGAAGGCCGAATCAGTTCGAGCTACCGATTTCCTCTAAGTAAAAAAGAGATTATTTGAGGAAGTATAGCCAGATTTTTGTATCGTAGCTAATAAGTACAGTAGCCTTATTGACATTCAAAATAAGTCAAAAGACCAGTGATCATTCATGTAAACCTTCAGACACTTATGAATAGTAGTAAATAGTTACACGGTTCCACGTGTTTTCGTATGGAGAAGAGCCGGCAAGAAACTCTATGGACCATAATATTAGCAGCAGGATGTCAACCGTTGAACAAAGCCCCCCGTAGATTTCTACTAATGGTGTCGTCACTTTGGAGGGAACTTACCAGTACTCACCACGGTTAGCAGGGGGGTTCTACAGAAGGGATGTTGCTGGTCTTCTCTCTGGTTTAGCGTCTTATAGTCACCATTTACGACATCTACGGGAAGACAAGTAGTGGTGCTATATCCTTAATCCGAACACCACACGGAATTACTGTACATACTTGATTGATCTTATCGGTTTTGATCGCAGTTTCACGCATGCCATCTCCAAAGTTCAGACAAGATACCATTAAAAATGGATCTCATCATCATCATTATCATCAGCATGTCAGTCTAAATGTTGTCCACTGTTGAAAAAAGGCCTTACCCATAGATTTCCACAATACTCATCACGCTAGGCAGGCGGGTTGGTGAGCGCAGTTTGGTTACTCTTCAGCAGAAGGGACGCTGCTGCCCACCCCTGTGGTTTAGAGGCCCTTAGTCACCGATTACGATATCCACGGTACGAGATGGAGTGCTGCTACATTCCCAATTCGGACGCCAAACGGAAACACTGTCACATGGATCTGTACCTAGAGATTTATGTTCTTCTAATTCTTCTAATATGATGTTGTAAGTATCTAATATTATCATTAAACAGTTTAATTATTATCTAATTTTCTCAGTCCGTTTGTATCAGCGCATCCATCCATCCATCCTCAGCGCGTCGTCCCCCGAGTCGAGAGGGTAGTGGGTGCACTACACCGGCTACTGCCCAATCTCGGGGGACCATGTGAGGAAGTTAGCCGTCTCTACGGAGGGGTTGTGCGGTCCGTGGCCCTCTACGGGGCGCCTATATGGTCAGCTCGACTGTCAGGTGCCCAGCGCTGCAGAACCAAAACTCACGGTCTGCAGCGCAGAGTGGCTATCCGGATCGCACGAGGATACCGAACGGTGTCCTACGAGGCGGCAACTCTCCTGGCGCGTTTTCTGCCTTTCGACATCCTGGCAGAGATGGATGCGTGGGTCTACGATCAGACACGCTCCCTCCGCCAGAGCGGCGAAGGTGCGCCTCCAGGGGCGTTGGATAGGCTGACGTGGTTAGCTCGGCGGCGCGCACTTGAAAAGTGGCGTCGCCGCCTGCGGATGCAGTTCGCGACCAAGCGCGTCGTGGAGGCCGTCCTGCCGCTCTTTGAAGCCTGGCTCAGAAGGAGCGACCTACCGCCTGACGCAGGTGCTCACCGGGCACGGTTGTTTCGGTGCGTACCTGCACAGGATAGGACGTGAGGCCACGGCTGTGATGGTGACCAGGACACCGCACAGCATACGCTCGAGGCGTGCCCTGCGTGGGCCGCCCAGCGGCGGATCCTGGTCGATCGAATCGGACAAGATCTCTCTCTGCCAGCAGTGGTGTCGGCTATGTTGGCAGAGCACGAAAACTGGAATGCAGTGGTCTCCTTCTGTGAGAGCGTCATGCTCCAGAAGGAGACTGCAAAGCGGGACCGGGATAGGGCCGATCCCACTCGAAGAAGGAGGAGACGGCGCCGGGGTAACAACTGCCCTAGTGCCTAATTCCCATACGCCTAAAACCCCTTGCCGTAGCTATAAGGCGGGAGACCTCTGGGTTCGCGGGTGCGTAGATTGGGGAATCAGCGTGCCCACACCGAGCAACCCAAGAGAAGATGGTAGCACGCATGTGGTCACTGGCTGCCGTGGGTCGCTTTGGGGGATTCTTTACAATCCCCCCGAGGGGGTGACCGCTTTACAGTCACCCTCTCAGGGATGTGCCTATAGGCGTGGCACCAGTGGGCGGCTCTAGTGTGATTATACGAGGACCTGGAGCCTCCCTTAGGTGCCGAAGATGACCGCTCTAGTGGTTTTAGCCGGTAGGAGTCCTTCGTATCATAGCCCTTCGCCCTTCCCCGGGGCGAAGGAAGTTCATGAAGAATTTCCACTGGGCACCAATAAAAAAAAGACCAAGATCCCAAGATCGCCACAACTACCGGTTTGGGTTTGTGCTATGTGCTCATTGGGCGGTTTTGTCGTAATCGCCACGCTTGGCAGGCGGGTTGGCGAGCGCAGTTAAGTTGCCGGCTCACATCATGTCTAGCACCAAAGTAACGTGTGACGTGCGCACCGCATCGCCGAGAGCGGTACAACCCAACATACATACAGTTGTCATCACCGTCATGTCATTCCGTTTCTAGCCACTCCACTGCTTCCTTTAATGGACCTATGGGACGTACAACACATGTTCGCAAAAAATACATTAAAGCATGTTCTCCCATACATTCCAACTGCAAATGGTTAAACGCACAATATTGAAAGATTTACCATGTTGTTTTAAGGCAATATATTATTTCTGTAGTATATAAGTAAAAAACTATTCACTGTCACGGTCACAGAAGATCCAGTAGATTCAGAGCAAATTGGTTGTGACAGACGGACAGACAGATAGACACACGAGTGATCCTATAAGGGTGCTGTCGTTTTTTCATTCGGACGTACAAAACCCTAAAACCAAAATTCAAAGAGTGGTGATGCGTGGGCTCGCCTCCAACGAGATGAATAGACAAGCTGGTGAAGGCTGGGAGGCGATTCATCATTTTAGCTGAATTGCATCATTCCACTGCTGGACACAGGCCTCCCCCAAAGATCGCCACAACGACTGGTTAAGGTGTTGTATGCTTATTGGGGAGTTCAGTCATAACCGCTACGCTTGGCAGGCGGGTTGGCTATCACAGCTGAGTTGTAAATGTACTCGAAGGAAGTGGCTGCTCATCCTCCAGCTAATCCCATAATCACCTTTTACAACACCCACGGGGTGAGGTGGAGTAGTGCTATTGGCGTCGCATGGTGAGGCAATTATCATAGAATATCTTTTATTTAGTAAATATACTTCCAGAACCACACAAAAACGTGGCACATAGGTAGGTAAGTATCTTACTCACACCTCGTTCACACCTAGAATTTTTCTTAACCCACACTTTAAAAGGCAAAAGCGATAAATTCACACATTTTACAACACTTCACAGCACAGGTAGGTATTGTACAACAATGAATCAAGCAGCTAAATAAGTGGTAATTACGCCATCTGCTGGCCATTCATCGGATATCAATTTGAGCGAACCGCGAGAACTCGGCTATTAAAATCGTAATAATTTGCCATTTATTGTCTTGCTGCATTGTGGCATATGGCGTTGCTTGATTCTTTGGGTGTAATATTAACCAAATCTTATTAGATTTTAGACTGCGTATATTATTGATTTGTGAGTTTCCTGATGTTCCGAATACATAGCAGCGTTCGTGGTCGCAGGATGCTTTTTTTTATTTGTCGTGTGGTGTCGGTTAAGAATAGCATCAACCCATTTCTTCCCGTGAATGTCGTAGAAGGCGACTATGGGATTAGCCGAAGGGCAGGTAGCAGTGTGCTTCGAGTACATTAATAACTCAACTGCGATCACCAATCCGCCAGCCAAGTGTGGCGATTATGGCAAAACCCCCCAATAAGCATACAACATAACTAGAAAACAGGTAGTTTTTGGGGTGAGCCTTTTTTATTGGGTTCCAGTGGAAATTCTTCATGAACTTCCTTCGCCTCGGGGAAGGGTGAAGGGGTATACTGGACTCCTGCTGGCTAAAACCACTGGAGTAGTCATCTTCGGCACCGAGGGGGGCTCAGGTCCCCGTAAGATCACACTAAAACCGCCCATAGGTGTAAGGCGTGGTGCCTTAGGCACATCACGGAGGGTATGACTGTAAAGCAATCATCCCCTCGGGAGGATTGTAAAGGATCCCCCGAAGCGTCCCTGTGCACTGTGCTGTGCTGGAGACGAGAAGACAGTGGCGCGTGACCACATGCGCGCCACCGTTTTCTCGTGGGTCGCTCGGTGTGGGTATGCAGATATGGGGGAGGCCTGTGTTCAGTGGCCTTTATTCGGCCGAAATGATGATGACGATGATTCTATTTGTGTACTAGGAAGTCATTCATCTTGTGGTCATGCCTGCCCATAACACTTGTAACACTATACAGCAGAAGTCCTGCGTGTCACCACACTGCGCTCGTCACCTCTATTGATCGTCTATGAACATTATATGCCAATGGTACGAGTGTAATAGTAGCATAGTTCTATGTTAAGGTCTCGGCTGGGGCGGTAATACAGTCCTACCTATTCTACCCACCATAATAGCTAGTTATGTTCCACCTGAAGCGTACAAAACCAGAGAATTTCACGGAACAAAAGGGAGTCCAACTTAGGGCCTGGTCACATCACGTGGCGCGGCACGATGCGGGGCCGTGCAAATGAACGGCGTTGTCACCGTCACCTCAGCTTAAGCCTTAGGTTCAGCAACGCATCAGTAATCATAGATTGCTAATATTCATCGGTGCTGTTGCTACTTACTATCACATAAGCAGTTGTTCGTTTGCTGTACCTGTAATATGTATAGGTATATAAATAAAACCTTGTATTTCAAAACACTATTACCCTGGACTTTACCAATTTTTAAGCTAGCGGGCTCTATCAAAGAGCATACCTACTGCATATAGATTTTGTTTCGTATGGTGAGTGGCCAACCTTTTAATGACTTGCCTTATGTGATTCAGGATCCATCCAGGATGGTGTTATTTGCTGATGATACTTCTTTGATTTTTAAAATTGATAGACGTTTACCAAATCTTGACGATGTAAATAACGCTCTTCTTAAGGTCCATGAATGGTTCACAGTTAATAATTTAGTATTAAATGGGCAGAAAACTAAATGCATAAAGTTTACTTTGCCAAATGTAGTAAGTAGGGATTGCGATATCATAATAGATAGCGAGAAACTTGAATTTGTCGATCAAACAGTTTTCTTAGGAATCACGCTTGATTCAAAACTTCAATGGGGTCCCCATATTACATCTCTAGCAGGACGGTTGAGTTCGGCTGCTTATGCTGTGAGAAAAATCAGACACCTTACAGATGTAGCTACTGCAAGACTGGTTTACTTTAGCTACTTTCATAGCATAATGTCCTATGGTATTTTACTTTGGGGTCGGGCTGCCAATATAGAATCAATTTTTATATTGCAGAAGAGAGCTATCAAGGCTATTTACAACCTTGGTAGTCGTGATTCCTTGAGAGAACTGTTTAAAAACATTAACATAATGACAGTGCCTTGTCAGTATATTTATGAAAATATCATGTACGTTAGAAAGAACATTCATCTTTTTACAAAAAAATGTGATCGGCATAACTATAATACAAGATATAAATCTAAACTAGTACAGCCAAAATTTCGCTTAGCTAAAGTCCATACTTCTTTTATGGGTTATAGTATAAAATTTTATAATAAAATACCGGAGACCGTGCTGCAATTACCGCAAAATAAATTTAAAATATTTGTAAAAAATACTCTGTGCAAACAAGCATATTATACGTTAGAGGATTACCTTAGAGATATAAATGTTTGGCAGAGTGCTTGTCCAGCTCCGCAAGACCACTATAAGAAATGATTCAAAATTTTTATTTTTGACTTATTGACATGCCATCTTGTTGTTGCATGTTTTGTGACATCAATTTATTCAGATTTACTTTTCTGACATTTCAATTATTATTTTTTGACATGACATTATTATTATTAATTATTTACACCTGAATTTATTATTGTATAATTTTTTTATATTCAACTGGTTTATGATTTGATATTGACACTTTTAAGAGGTTTAAGAGGTTAGACTTTACTATGTTTAATGTAGGAACATTGTCTTTATATAACCTGAATTTTCGAGAACATTGTACACATAAATATTGTAACATGATTTTAAAAGAGTAACCATGGAGTTTCTTGCCCGTTCTTCTCCATAGGAAATCTACATCTTGGAACGTGGCAACTAAAGTCTTGACGATTCATAAGTGCTATTAATGGTTTAAATGAATAAAAATCTTTTTTATCTTTATCTTATCTTATCTTTTGTCAGAGTTGTCGACTCTGGCCGTCCAAACGACTATGGCTTGGCTTAACGAATGCCGGCCGGCTGATGACAACAACCGGGACCAAAGGTTTTACGTGCACTCTGAAGCACAGAGACGCTCTATTCAAATACCGCTTTTGCGATGACCCATCCATAGACTGACCGCGCCGAGCGTTGCTTAACCTCACCGATCAGTTATCGCTGGCTAGGGTCACATATAAGTAGTGAAATTGCTCAAAACTTCAGACACAATCTTCAATCATGTAACAGGTATTTAGTCGTGTGCCTTCCTCTAATTCAGGGATCCAAGAGTAAGTTTTTTTCTTTACTTTGCGATTCTAATCCTTTTTTCAAAAAAACTATTACCTACTTAGGTATTTTTACGTAATTTTTATTTATATTTATTCATTACACTTGATAATTACTGAATTTTATGTCTATTTATTTGGTAAAAAAATTATGAGAAAATGATGTCAAGTTCAACCAACCGCAAAGTTTTTAAATTGGTAATGGTAATTTTGTATTAATAGGAAAAAACTAGAGATAGGTTTTTTAAAGTAATTTGGCTATGGGGGTCTGAGGTATCACTTCATTTTGGAAAAGGGGTCTCTTGCCCATAATAGCTGGGGAATCCCTGCTCTAAACCATGATCTAAAACACAATACCAACAAAATAAACTTCTGACAATCAAACAAACAAATTAGCACCTTTCTTATGTCTATTATTGAGCAAGGATGTGTGCAGGTAGAATAAATGGCCAGCGATATGGTGGTAGTGTAAAGATTAAGCCTAATAACAGGGAACCCTCGGTTTCGATCCCAGTGCATTTGTTCTTACTAAGTACCCAATTAGATCATGTGGATGTTAGCGATTACTGATAATGTTAGTATTCGCGTAGCATGCATAGAGCGAAAAACTGTTCGACTGTAAAAATACGAATTGCACCTATAAATTAAGTGATTCTAATTCTCTGGCTGTTTGTTATGTCTTTGCGGCTAAACTGTCAAAATGGTTTTGATGACAATTGCCCTTCTCTACAGAAGCCATAATCTAAGAGAAGAAAAAAAAAACAGTTGCCTTCAAGACAGTCGAAAACGGAAAACAGCCTTTGCCCTGTGATGTCCCGATTAAGAATATAACACCACTCCTCCTCCCGTGCATCTCGTAAAAGGAGGCGACTAGCTATACTCGCTCATCAACCCGCCTGTCAACCGTGCTGAATACTGGCAAATTTCCCCTAAAATGACGACACAATTGTGAAAAAGTACGGACGAGGGCTTTGTTCAGCAGTGGATGGCTCCTGGTCCTTTGGCTAGTATGATGAATATCCTAATTGCTGGGTACGGACGGAACCAATGAACCAGTAAATTTCACAATCTGCCTAGTTTCGGACAAGGCATTTTGAGATTTTGTTGCAATCGCCAACCTGTGCAGACGTATAGCCTAGCAAAACGAAGTAGTTGGCTTCGTTAGCCTTATAGATACAATTATCAGGGCTCCAGGGAAAGAGATTGGTGGGTTATATTTCTAAGAGGACCTCACAGTAATAGGTACAATACAAAAATACATTATCTTGAGCACTCATCAGTCGATTACTATGCCACTAGAGGGCCCGGAAGACGCACGTGCGCTGAGTGCACTTGTAGCGTATTGTGACGTAGGAAGAACGTTTGAGATAATATCGTAAACAATGTATGAATATAACGTCGCAATAGAACTGCAAGCTGGACCGAGATAAAATCGTCCAGACTGGCACGTGCATCATTAAACCAGCCTGTAAACTGCTTAATTTGGACTTTTGATTAAACATAAATTCGTGTGATATCGGCATTAAGAATATAGCACCACTACATCTGCTTCGGTCATCATTTCAGCCGAAAAAACGTGTCCACTGCTGGACAGAAGCCTCCCCCAAAGATTGCCACTACGACCGGTATTGGTTTGTGTTGTACGCTTGTTGGGGGGTTTTGCAATAATCGCCACGCTTGGCAGACGGGCTGGCGATCGCAGTTGAGTTATAAATATATTTGAAGAACGCTGCTGCCTATCCTACGGCTAATCCCATAGTCGACTTTTACGACAGCCACGGGATAAGATGGGGTGGTGATATTCTTAGGCAATACTACACGGTGTATCTGCTTGACATCTTCAAAAGGGCTTTCCATAGCTCTTTCTCAGTTTCTATGTTCGTATTACTTCTATTTAACTTGTCACAAAAAAATGAGTGAATTTTACAGTAGTCGCATATGATGTGTAACATCTGACATCTCACCTTGGTAATAAGCAACAATAATGAAAGATCGAAATTCGTTGGTAGGTTTCGTTATAATTGTGGAATATTTACTTCAATTGGGCCACCGATACTATACAACATTTATAACCTAACTGCGATCGCCAACCCGTCTGGCAAGAGTGGCGATTACGGCAAAACTCCCCAATGAGCACACGGCACATACCCATATCGGTCGTTGTGGAAATCTTTGGGGGAGGCCAGCAGTGGACGTTTTGCGGTTGAAATGATCAACTTTTGTAATATGGTACTTCATTTTTAGACACTACGGTATCAATATTTACCTTGGAGAAATTATATTTGATCTCTTTCGTATATATATTCGCTATCTGAGTCGGAAACATGACATGTATGCCTCATGCACCAGTTGTCATGCACAGGTATCCTTAAGGCTTCCTTCGTGATCTTCGACCTGTAAGAGACAGGTAAGCTGATAAGGAAAAGATTACAACTTATTTATCGAAGAAGACATATTTTGAAAACAATATATTGATAGAGATGTCAATCGCTCTCATCGGTTATTGTTTTCTGATAAACATGACACAGATTTCCTGTTTATAAATAAATATAAGGCTGTCCTTATAATCTTGAAAACAATCTCGGTTTTCGGGCATCCCCGAAATGCATACGCAAGTCACGTACGCACTATTAGGATGCCCGGAGAACGAGGTCGCTAGAAGACCTTATAGATTAAACCTGGTAGAATCCAAAACGGGATGAATATTCCTGCATATACAAATTGCTAAAACCTTACACTCACAACCCTGCCTCACCGACGTCGCGGAGGCCTATCGCCGCGTCACCTTCCCGTTCAAGTTAGCACTTCTCCCTCCCGTCTCTTGCTCGCGCCGGCCCGTGCCGAGCCTGTAGCTTTAAAAGTCCCTTAAATACATTTTAAATAATACCGATCCAGCTGTCCCCAAAACAATAGCTTGTTATCCCCAGCAACGCCCTAAGCCGAGGTCAGTGTCCCGCCCTTAGCGAAAGTTGCTTAGTTTTTAATATTAAATTTAATCCTGGCTGGAGGCCTCTTTTGGCTTCGCCAGAAAATGACCGGTTAAGCAACCACATTTCCCTGAAATGTATGCGGGAAGCCCAACAAAAAAAAACTCGCAACCCTGAATGACACTGAAAAATCATTATAAGGCAATCAATTTCCCTTCATTATTTTAATGAGGATGGACAAAGTTCTCAAGAATATTACCTTGCTTAATTAACTAACTGTAATTAAAACCCAAAAACAGAATGATGTCCGGCTTGTAAACACAAATTAATTCACACAGTCTAGTCGTAACTATAAAAATTATACAAACCTCTCTCACGTTAAAAATAAACCGATACACATGTCTACATGGTATAAGAACAAAAATAATTACGCGCGATCATCGACCATTAAAGACCGTAAATTACGCGAGTAACGTAATACGCCCATACTAATTATTACGCGCGGTGTGTAATTGAAGAGTCTTAAATATAATAATAAATTTACCTACTTGTTCGAACCAATTATTGTTAAGGAGAAGCGCTGCAGTGCTTTATAAGGGGAAGACTGGGATTTAGAACATATTGTTCCAAACTTAGAAAATCAGAACTCATTAAATACTAACAGATATTTTTACAATACAACTATTAGCTCTTCGCCGGGTGGTGCTGGCTAAGAATAGTACCACCTTATCTCATTCCGTGGGTGTCGAACCAGTCGACTACGTCATTAGCCGAAGGACGGGCAGCAGTGTCCCTCGAGACATTTACAAGTTATCTACGATCGCCAACTCAACTGCCTTTTGTTTATTGACCCCAGTGGAAATTCATCATGAACTTCCTCCGCCTCGGGAGGGCGAAGGGACATGCCGGACTCCTACTGGCTAAAACCACTGAAGCGGTCATCTTCGACACCGAAGGGTGCTTGCAGGTCTCATAAGATCACACTAGTGGTGATCACACTACTATCCATTGGTGCCACGCCTCTAGATACATCTCGAAAGTGATGACTGTACAGCGTTCACTTCCTCTAGCGGAGGAGGGGCAACTGTAAATGACCGTCCTCTAGGCACTTCTGGAGAATGATTGTAAAGGATCCCTCCGAAGTTCTAGTACTGCGCACACAACGTTGACGAGTGGATCAACACCAGCGAAGCGCAATTATTATAAAAATTATAAATGTAATTCAAATGTAAAATGTTGAAGAAATTACAATGATATGTTAAAGAGCTGTCCTATTTTATTTTTGGAATATATATGTTCATAATTATGTATATCCCAAAAATAAAAATTGGACATGGGCTTCTTAAGAAGCCTCAAGGTCTCTCACCGAGCTATGGAGAGAGCTATATATGCTTGGTATTTCTCTACGAGATTGAATGAGGAGATCCGTAGAAGATCCGTAGATCTATTCCACAGAGCCTAAAGACTAAAGTCTTCAACCAGTGCGTTCTACCCGTCATAACATACGGTGCCGAGACGTGGACACTCACGGTAGGGCTGGTCCACAAGTTTAAAGTCGCTCAGCGAGCAATGGAGAGGGCTATGCTCGGAGTCTCTCTGAAGGATAAAATCAGAAATGAAGTGATCCGACAGAGAACCAATGTTATCGACATAGCCCATAGGATTAGTAAGCTGAAGTGGCAGTGGGCTGGCCATATTAGTCGTAGAACCGACAACCGTTGGGGAAAACGTGTTCTTGAGTGGAGACCGCGTCTTGGTAAACGTAGTGTAGGACGCCCTCAAGCTCGGTGGAGTGATGACCTGCGCAAGGTGGCTGGCAGTAGCTGGATGAGAGTAGCCGAGGATCGCGATCAGTGGCATGCACTTGAAGAGGCCTATGTCCAGCAGTGGACTGCGATAGGCTGATGATGATGATGATGATGATGATCCGTAGAAGAAGTGCCTTTTTTAAGTTGCCGACATAACTGAAAGGATTAATAAACTGAAATGGCAATAGGCGGGGCACATTGCTCGTAGAACTGATGGCCGTTGGGGCAAAAATGTTCTCAAGTGCAGACCGCGCACCTTAAAACTCAGCGTGGGACGACCTCCAATGAGGTGGACAGTCGACCTGGTGAAGGTCGCTGGGAACCATTGGATGCGGGCAGCATATAACTGCGCGTTGTGGAAATCTATGGCGAAGCCAATAATTAAAATGATTAATTAATTATTCAGCAGTGGATGTTTTTTGCCTGATATGACGATATGATGATGACATATGTAAACATAATTACGTATTTTCTCTTTACATATTAATTATATGTTGTATAAATTGTTTTTTTTAATATCGTATTTATTTGAATAGATATGCAAAAAATATTATATTATGTACCTAATATACATTCTAATCTACATACATAAATCAAAAGTAAATAAAGGACTATTTTATTATCAGATCTCTATCGGATCACTGTTCTATATCTGCTATATTATTATAATCATGTTTATCATCAATCAGTAAATAAATCTGTTATGATAGCCTAAAATTTGTACAACTTTGTTTTTACTAAAGTCTATAAATATCTGATAAAATTAAGTTAACCCGAGCGACATTCATAAATACATGATTTTATATTATATAGTGTCCTTCAAAAATAGTAATTTTTATAGTGGGTTATGGGGATAGACTTTATTTAAAAACTAAAAAGGTTCTCGAGTACCAGGCACTGGAAAATAGCGTGGGATATCATCCAACGAGATTGACGGACGACCAGGTGAAGGTCGATGTGAGGTATGTAACCGGTCGTTGTGGAGGTCTATGGGGTAGGCATTTGCTCAGCAGTGGACGTCCTTCAGATGATGATTATTTATCAAAGTTGAAATTGTCTTTATTGTTTCTAAAGAACCCGCGTGGAGAGGGTTCTGAAATTGCTGAATATATTGTCTATCATTGCATTCGGTCTTGTACCAATAACTTATCCCAAGAACAAACTTAACATCGTAGTTGAAAAACATGTTTTCCCATACATTCCAACCGCAAACGTAAGCTTATATGCACAATATTGTAAGATTTGCCATGTTATTTTAAGACCGTTGACTTCTTACAGGTTTTCCTGTAATCTATAGTTAAAGAGCTATTACCTATATTTTTTCAGAATATTAAGCTCAGTGTTTTGGAGATAAGGGAGGGAATGGTCAATTTTCGTATATTTTCTTAAATAACTTTAAAACTATATCTTTTAAAATTTAACAAGCCCTTCCACTTCGTATATTAAAACGGTACAGTTCAAAAAACTTTATTCTAAAATTTTCTATATTGCCCCTTAAAAAGGACCCCTATATTCAAAATTCATGTATTTACGTTAAACGTGTTAGGGTCGCAGAAATCCATATATGTACCAAATTTCAACTTAATCGGTCCTGTACATTCGGAGCAAAAACAGACAGACAGACACACGAATGATCCTATAAGGGGTCCGCCGTTTTTTCCTTCGGACGTTCAGAAATTGTGAAAGTAATGTTCTATTTTTGTTTTCAAATATTAGTAATGAAATTCATCAATATCATTTTAGCCGAATAAAGTCCACTGCGGACACAGGCCTCTCCTTAACCACAGCGACCCGTAGATTGATCGCGATTTTTGACGGCACGGTTGGTGCAGTGGCTGATACAGTCGACTGCTGCGCTCCGGGTCGCGGGTTCGATTCCCGCACGGAACAAATTTTTGTCTGATCTACGCGTAGTTTTTCCGGGTGTGGGTATATTGTGTGTGGAATTCATGTCTGTAAACGCACCCACGACATAGGAGAAATCGTAGTGTGGGTTAACGTTTGTTAACAAAAGTAAAGATATCCGACTACGACCGGTCTGGGTGTGTTGTGTGTCGCCGTGCGCCTTTGGGGGTATTTGTCAGAATCGCCACGCTTGACAGGCGGTTTGGCGATCGCAGTTGAGTAATAATGTACTCGACGGACGCTATTGCCCATCCTCCAGCTTAATCCCATAGTCACCTTTTAATTATTAAATATGTATAGTAAATGGAAATGTTGTCCTGTTGTTAACAATCACGAGCGCTATGAACTACTCCTTGTCCCCTTAAAATAAAGTTCACTCTTTTTTAGGGATCATAATCTGCCCAGCTACTATGTTAGTGAACTTCTAGTCTAATCAGATACGAATGAAAATCTGTATTTTACATTTATTGTATACCTCTGCCGTTGGAGGGCAAAACGCGGTAATTGCAATGCTAAAGGCGTATGGCAAAACGCGGTAATTGCAATGCTAAAGGCGTATGGCAAAACGCGATATTTATAATGCTAACGGTTTTTCAGATACAACGTTTTGCCAAGCAACTGCAGCTTAGCGATATCAGTGTTACTTATAAATGAAAGCTCTCATTTATATATTTATATAACAAGTAGGCGTTACTTGTTACTCTTCCCCTCCTTGTCCATGTGGTATCCGGATTAAGAATATAATACCACTCCATCTTCTCCGTGGATGTTGTAAAAAGCGACTAAGTGACTAATAACTAGGAGGATGGGTAGTAGCGTCCCTTCTGTGTAACAGCAGCCTTTCTACGCTCATCAACCCCCCTACCAAGAGTGTTGAGTACTGACAAATGCCACCCAAAATGATGACACAGTTGTGGGAATCTATGGGGAGGCAGGAACGGAGAGTGGGTGAGTGAGTTCAGCAGTGAACGTCCTCAGGCTGATATGATGATGACTCGCCTTCTCAAAAAGCACCGAATGATTTATTCATAATTCGCTATTACGGCGAATTTTAGAGGTAATTGAAACAACGGATTGGCTTTTACTACCGCGCAACCGTAAGTAATAGTTACCCTAAAAAGAGAACAATAGGATTACATAACAAGAATCTCTAATGTTAGCAATAAAGACGTGACAATGTATTTTGAAAACCTTACGTTAGTCAACTTTAAGTTGCATTTTACTCTCTCCAATTTAACTCAATCACCGCTTATGTAAAATATATCGACGAAATGGGTAAAACGACACAGCTGAGTTCTTTTTAACCAGAAAACTCAACTGCGTGGGAGTACTGGCGCCAATGCTCCCAACAACTCATATTGTATGCTAATTTCAAAAGATTTCGAATGATAATTATTAGAAAAATAAATTTGTAAAGCCGCTCATACAGACCGCAACTGGTTCGCTCAGTGGTTACTGTCTTAGATAGAATAGCTGGTATTAATTTTCTATACCGGTTTGTCGAAATTCAAACGGGCCCTTGAATATTCAGGGAAGCCCCGTTGTACATATACCTACGCAAATATGCCTGTATGTATGAAGAGTTGCGACTCGTTTACATTGTTTGATGCACAATGATTGCAAGATATGTACGTTCGATACAGTAACTTATTTCGACCCTATACTTTCCTAGTAATTTCTTCGTATTCTTGTTTCGTGTCGATGGCTACTCGTATAACACTCATATATATATATTTCTTCGGCCCAAAATATGGCGAGTTTGACTGCTCTTTCGTTGGTTTATATTAGGTCGCCCACATTACAGGATACAAAACAGAGCACCAGAGTAGGCGGTTCATTGTCTGTATGACGCTGCAGTCAAACCTGTCATCCCCAGCCCCTCATGTCTTCCTATTTACTTGGCACCTACCTACACCTGCTAGGAATCCGTTGAGATGATTCCAGGCAAGCCAAGCAAGATGATGTCCTGCTGGCAGATGTTCCGGTAAGGGCACTTAGTAAATAATATGCAATCTGTACTATTTTTGTACGAGATCGAATCAGAAATGAGGAGAACTAAAGTTGCCGACATCGCTGAAAGGATTAGTAAACTGAAGTGGCAATGGGCGGAGCACATTGCTCGTAGAATCGATGGCCATTGGGTCAAAAAGGCGTACCAGAATTGCAACGTGGGACGACCTCCAACGAGGTGGATAGACGACCTGGTGATCGTCGCTGTAATTGTGGAAATCTATGGGGGAGGCCTAGTGGACGTCCTTTGGTGGATATGATGATAATGACGATGTGCTATTCAAATCCACTACTGCCTGTTATGACTTCTATGTTATGGGCTCGACTGGGGAGGTACCTTAGTCTTACCCATTTCACCCGCCATAACAACTGTGTAGTTAAACAGCTAGTGAAATCACCGGAACACAAAGCCTTAACGTAAGCCTTAGGTCGGCAACGCATCAGTAATATGGTAGCTGATTTCACTGGGTGCGAGTGCTGCTCACCACCGGGGAGGCAGCTGCAGCAACGGCCGAAAATCGGATGCTAGGCATTTCTTGAAAAAACTGCTAAAAGTCACCTTAGAGAAATGGATTTTCATGCACTTAGATTATTTTCGGCGCGTTTGGCTCCAAGCAAAGAATGAGCCACTCCATACCTGCCATGGAATTAAAATCGATATAGCGAGCACTGAGCTTAGCCCAATTAAAATATATTTCTCCATGAACCGTCATAATTCGAAGCTGTAGAAAAGCTTATTAATTGCACAATCCGTATTTAGTTATTTGTTTTAAAGGTACTATAAAAGAGCATTCTACAGATGTATAACATAAGCTCAATCCAGTTTTACCGTATATCCGTATCATCGTCTGTAGATTAAAGAAATTAAAACATAACAAAGTAAAACTTTTTTTTGAACGTATTTTTTTGTTTAAATGTTTTATTTGTTTCTTTTTAGTGTAAATAAATTACAGATCTTTATCCAATTTGGTACCAGTATTTAACACTAAAAATAAGAATGACTCAAATCGGTTCTCTGATCTGAGAGGAATCGAAACTATTAAGACATCATCTAGATAAGCACAGTCAAATTAACCTGTTTATTGAATCTGGTTATGAACTACTAAATCAAATTAATGAAATGTATATGGAACCAACTCGAAAGCATTCTGCACCAGCTAAAAAATAATTGCTTAAAACAGTCAAAACTACTCCTTTTTGAACTCGGTTAAAAATGTATGATCAGTACAACGAGGGTAGATGTTAAATAATAATTATATATACGAACGTTTTTAGAATTGGCCAGTAAGAAAAGTTGCCGATGAAAAATTTATTTAAGTTTCGAATAAATAACTCTTTGGGAAGCTGTACATTGAATTTATATGTCACTTGTTTTTACAAATTCGCGGCAATTTAAGTATAAAGTGCGTGTGGTGCGTCAAAATTAATTTAACTAGAGAACATTTTCGCTCCATGACTACTTACGACTTTAGTTGCTTTCTTAAATTCAAATTCAAAATAATTTTATTCCCTTCGGCGTCGCTCAGCTCAACCACATTGCAGGGAACTCAACGACCCAGTACACAACGCCATCATCGGCAAGACATTTTAGTGAGCATGACAAACTCATTCTGCCGAATACAGGCGGTTTTATTTAAGAATGTACTAGACGACATGATACTCACATTTACCGTATTTATTTATGTATATATAAATTGGTAAGATAAATACTTAATGTCACAGAGCTAGTAATGTTAACGATGTAAAAAAAATATTTTGATGTCAACATTAGGTATTAGATATCAGGCTCTAGTGTGATCATACGAGGACCTGGATCCCACTGAGTAGCAGCGTCCCTTCTGTGGAACAGTAGCCATTTTGCGCTCACCAACCCACCTGCCAAGCGTGGTGAGTACTGGCATATTCCCCCCAATATGTTGACACAATTGTGGAAAGCTATTGGGGAGGCCTTTGTTCAGTGCTGGACGTTGTATGGCCGATATGATGATGATGATTAGTTCATAGATCAAGTCATGATCAGTCGTAATTCTAGCCTGTATAGATTCTAATCATATGAGTGTAGCTCAAACCCAAGCATTCCTGTCCTCTATGTTATCTACGACTTTCTAGTAACCTTTTTCACATGATTACTGCTTAATTATGGATTTGAATTTATTTAGACATACGAGTTTGCAGAGTGCTTGGTTTTTGTTGTAAAAACGTACACATTGGCACCTGAATGAATTACTTATTTTCTGGAGCCTAGTCGTTGGTAGTACAAGTTTATTTGTATTTCTAGTTTTAACGCCCTGGATATCACAGTTCTTAGTGAAAATATTAATATTCTTATGAACATAAATTAGTGTTTCGCATATATATCAGAATTTTACGGGAACATTATTTCATAAGGATATCACAAAGAACTAACGGGGCGCTCGGCTAGTGGTGTCATCTCCATCACCCTTTTAATTGTTACGTATTGTGTGTGCTAACTATTCGTCGAGATGTATTACTCCAAGTGATGTCTTGACACTTGTACATCATAGTGAATTCAATTTCAAACGAGAATTTCAATCACATTTCGAAGAACACAAGATATCAAATATATTCATCATCATTATATCAATCAAAGGACTTCCATTGTTGAACAAAGGCCTCCCCTATAGATTTCCACAATTGTGTTCTAATTTTGGGGGAAATTTCCGGTACTCACTACGCTTGGCAGGGGGTTGGTGAGCGCAGTATGGCTACTGTTTCACAGAAGGTACGCTGCAGCTCGTACCTCTGGTAACTGTCCTTAGTCACACTTAGCACATTTACGACATACACGGGAGGAAATGGAGTGCTGCTGTCTTAATTCGGACACCACAAGGATATTTTCTGCAATTACTTATATGCGTATATGTTACAATTAGGCTGCCTGTCCTGTTTTTACCGAGCGTCAGTTAAAATTATGACTTGTCTAACTATACCAATAACGAAGCGTTGTCTTTATAGCATAAGTGGAGTAAATTCCGAAGTAGCGTTTGTCTGGAACGCCTACGAGTCTTTTTATCGGAACAATTTGTCAATACCAAACACTTTAGGTAAGCAAAACGGTTTGTTTTTACATATAAACTAGGCATATGAGATTGTTTTACTAACACCACATTTTTATCTAGACAAGTGATTATGGCATTGTCCGTTATAATTACTGCTTTTACCGGTAGCCAGGGAAACCCCGTGGTCAGTTGATAATTCCGATTTTGACAGTGATGTTGATTGTTAAGATATTAGATGATAAGTAATTTTATCGTTCAAAATAGCCGTCGTTTTTGTTATGACTTTACCTTACACACAACCGTACACAAGTCCGCACGTAGTATATATTCCGTAGTACGCAGAATACGCAGAATATGTAGAGTACGTAGAGTGCGTAGAGTACGCAGAGTATCTAGCACGTAGTACGTAGTGGTGTCATATCCGTCACCCGTTAAATAATAACTGGTAATAAATGGTTACGAATTGCACGTTTCAACAATCCTTCTAGGTGTAATCATTCCAAGCCTCCAGTCTGAGTACGACATAGTGAGACTTATGACATACTATATGTACGAACACAATTTATTAAGTTATTGCCAATTTAGTCATAAAGTTGAATAACTATTACAATCAGGCTTGTTTAGACTTTATAAGTAGTTTACTCTCTTTTCTCCTTGATTATTTTCACATAATCTTAATTTAAATAACAACGTATGGTCATACATTGTTATTGAAATGATATAAATATTCTATTGTATTATGATTTAAAAAGAGCAACCATGGAGTTTCTTGCCCGTTCTTCTCCATAGGTAATCTACACCTTGGAACGCGGCTATTAAAGTCTTGACTATTCATAAGTGCCTGCAAATGGTTTAAATGAATAAGAATCTTCTTTTTATCTTTATCTTATTACTTGGTATATTTTAAAACAATTGAGTTGGCAATGTAAATTGCTGGTCCTGAATTACGGCGAGCTGTCTGCGTTTTTGTCGCCACCTCAACTTAACGCATGATTTTAGGGTTTGCTCGGAAACAACGAAAATACCATTACATCACTTCACCAGGCCGTAAACGTCCTCAGCTAAACATAAGCCTCTCAACGATCGCTACAAAGTGTGGTCATGGGACCCTAATCACCATATATATAATCACCTTGTCAATTGGATTGATAATTACAGTATATTATTATTAGGACACGGGAGGGTGCTGCTGCTCATCATCTACGACATCCACGGGAAAGGGGTGGTGATCTATTATCTGCCTTAGTTTCTACACTTTGCCGGGAACTACACGGATCCCATACGAAACATATAAAGGCATCCTAAGAGACGAGCAAGATCATTTCGCTTAGTATGGAATACACAAACCCGTAATCGATTGAATTTTGAGTTCTACAACTTTTTTTTTGGAGTTCTACAACTTTTTTTTTGCATCTAGTCATGGAGAACAGGGTTTTTTTTTAAATGCGTAACATTAAATACCTTATAATTGTCGAAATACAACCAATCAACGGCTGAAATAATAATAAGCAACTTAATGCAAAATCTTTAGATTTATGATTTTGAACTCCATCCGTATCCGTATTAAGATAACATTTAACACAAATCCTTAGTCCCAAATCGAAAGGTTTTGGATTCGACTGATTATTAATTTCGGCCGTAAGTGGTGTCGAATTAAAAGTATAGCACCACCCATACTGCGCTCACCAACCACCTGCCAAACGTGGAGAGTACTGGCCTGGGAGGCCTTTGTTCAGGCGTGGACTATCTTTGGCTGATATGACGATGATGATGAAGTAATTAACCGGCCTGTTCCCGTTTCTTACCGAGCGTAAGTTATATCCATGACTCGTCTGACTTTACCAACAACGAAGCGTTGTCCTAATAGCATAGCGGTGTAGATCCCTTAGTAGTGTTTGGAAAGCCTACGAGCCTTTTATAGGAACAGTTTGGCAATACCACCTCTGGTAAGCAAAACGGTTTGTTTTTACTAGAATATTAGGTATATTGTCTGTGGTTTTTACATAGACATTAGACATAGGAGATAACGTTAAGATAGGGAGCAGTCTTAAATATCCGTGTACTAACGCCACATTATCTTGACAAGTGATATGGTGATATTCTTTAGGATTGATGCTTCTAGCAGAAACCAGGGAAACCCCGTGGTCAGTGATATTGATCTTTAAGATAATAGCTATATGTCACTTTCTGATTCAAATACACGCATATTTATTATCACAATATCTTAGCATAAAGTATAGTGTACATAGTACGTAAGCACGTAGTACATGCTGCATTGTTCGTAATACGTAGCGTTCGTAGTACGTAATACGTAGCTTATGTAATACGGAAATACTTAGAAATAAAGGAAATTACTTAGTACGCGGTACGTAAGTACGTAGTGCATAGTGCGTAAGTATTTAGTAAGTAAGTACGTAGTACGAAAGTACGTAGTACGAAAGTACGTAGTACGTAGTACGAAAGTACGTAGACAAAAGTCTATCAATCAAGGAAATACGCATATCATTGTCCATTTCTGGGCACAGGCCACTCCCATGCTGCACCCACAACAATCGCCTGGCGCGTCCAGTAAACATCAGCTTCCATCTTTAGGTTGTCGGTCTGCGCGTTATTATGGCGCGCTAATGAAAATATTCACTTTGATCGCGAACATCACGCCTATTTCTAATGGAGTTATGCAGAAACAACAGGATGCTACATGCTACGATTTAAGCTTACCAAAGCCGTATCATCATTATAATTTGATTCTTTATTATAAACCTGTTTATAACTAACCATAATTTGCAGATTGTTGATAGAATTAAAGTTGCTTATCAGTACATATGGCGATCGTAAATTATCCGATTCTTTGCTATCAGTTGTTACATTTTATTACTTGTTTTTATCAATGTAGCAACTGGTAGGTAACAACATAGTAAATCACAGAAGACCGGTGCGAAGTAGCAACATTTCTGCGTTTCGAACAGTGAGGGACGAATACTGGAACTCAACCACCAAAAATATGGCACATAGGTATATGGTCCCGTCTTTTTGTCGTGGGGAAATCCTCAAGGACTTCCTCTTCCTTGGAAAGGGTGAAGTGGCATGCCGGACTCTTACCAGTTAAAACCCCACGGTGTCCTTTCGGTTACCTCTTGCCGGGGGTGAAGTGCACGCGTTCTCTGTATTACACCGCGCCCCCGGCAGGTCTATATGGTCCCCCCTTCAAAGAAAAGTGTATGTCTGCCCTTAAAGTCGGCAACACATCACTAAACCCTTTAGTGTTGGGGATTTTATAGGCGGCGGTGATCGTTTAGGTGAATCACAAGCTCAACAATTACATAAAAACTATAGTATATATTGTTATTTTTTTCAAAAACATTTAAACTAGGATTTCTCCTGCGTCGTGGGTACAGTTTCCAGATATAAATCTCACATGCACAGACCCAAAACAATTACCTGTAGATCATGCAAATATTGGTTCTGGACGGGATTGTAACGCAGAAAGCAAAGCTTTGGTACTGCGCCAACATCGAGGTGTTACTATATGGATGTTACAACAGAAGCAAATGTTTTTACATCCGCGGATGTGAATGCTTTCAAGATTATGATATACCAGTTGTACATGAATAAATTAAAGAGATCGTATTCTTATTTTTTTTATTGTAAAGAAATAAACAAGTAAAAGTAATGCATTAAATTTAATAAAAAATCAATCTTTTGGTTCAAATCTGTATAGCAGAAGTTAATAAATTAATCACGCGCCACTAAACAACTGTACACCCTAGTGAACAGTTATTTAACACTACCTGGTAGATGCGATAAATATCTGCATGCTATTCCTAATAATATTTGAATTCACCACGATACCATCACGTTTTAATTGTTTTCCATTAAAAAGTGCTAAATATAACAAGCATACGTGTCGATTCTTGTCAATTGTCATTGTGAGGCGTTTATAAAGTTATGTCCATGTTCTCAATGTTATTTTAATCTGAATCTGAAACCAAATATAAGTACTGCGGTGAGAGCTAAGATGACGATAATTCTCATAGGAAAACATAAATGTACCATGTGCCGTAAAGGTACCATAATACGCTCCTGCACACAGTTATTATAAATATATATGTATCTTAGGCTTTATCCTTATTTACATTTTATGCATGAACGAATTATGGAAAATAAACTAAGTACTCGAAAATCGTACAATTTGTTTTAGCCATAACTTAGCCACTAATGCGTTCTGTGAACTGTCATATTTGTTGACAGAACAAGGATTATTATGCCTCAGGTTCCCGTTTTTCTCCTTTTACCTGAACTTGTAGCATGATTTCATGAATTAAATTACTTCGATAGACTAGATTATGATTATTGCCGTGTGGTGTCCGGTTCCATACGGTGTTTGGATTAAGAATATGGCACCACTCCATCTCCTCCAGTGGATGTCGTAAAACGTGACTAAGGGACTCTTAACCAGAGAGATGGACAGTAGCGTACCTTCTATGGAAAAGTAGCCATACTGCGCTCACCAACCCGCTTATTTTTTGCTAGAGTTGGTACTGATAAGATGGGTGCCAGTTTTGTTACCTTTAACTCGCCAATGCGAAAGATTTTTCAAAAACACTCGCGTTAGTATAACCAGAATATTGTAGGTTACGTGCACCCGTCTCGTACTATGGCCGGCACTGTCAGTATTAACTGTATAGTCTATGGCCGGCACTGGGGAGATGTTTGGTACCTACCACCGATCATATGGTAGACATATGAGGCCACTGACCGCCAGCTGTTGAATTGACAGTGTGTAAGAAAATAAATAGATATTTTGATGAAAAATTCAGGTATTTGCTTTTATTTATTTGGGTAGAACGTGGACTTATTCACCTCCTAATGAGCGGTGATTAAATTGGCACCCAATATATCGAAGTCGTAACTCAAAAGTCACCTTATCATTATCATATCAGCCGAAGGACACTGCTGCACAAAGGCGTTCCATACAGATTTTTCCAACTGTGTTGTCATTTTGGGGGGAATTTACCAGTACTCACCACGCTTGGTAGGCGGGTTGGTGAGCTCGGTATGACTACTATTGCACAGAAGGGACATTGCTGCCCATTCTTCTGGTTTGGTATCCCTTAGTCGCCTTTACGACATCCACGTGAGGATATGGAGTGGTGTTTATTAAGAAATCCGGACAAGTCAGCCGAGGGCACATTATATTAACCTAATACCTTTTAATGTTTAATTTATAGTCTTTACCGCATAATTATATTATTAAACTCAATACCACTCAATACATTTCCCACGATACTGTCAGGGCTTATAAAAAGTTTGAAACTTCCAATTAATATTCTCATACTTATATTCCGAATACTTGAATTGCTTATTTAAAAACATCGTCGACAGTAAAAAGCTTTACAATATCGTTCAATATATTTATAGAGTCGTTCTTAAAGAATTTTAGAAATCTATCAAATAACTTCTAAGATTAGCTTCGATTGCTATCGATAACTATTTCATTGTATCAATAATTTGTTTTGCATATTTCCGCAATAAACTTAAGGGCTATTTTCTACATAGCATTCCTTCAACCTTATAATCATAATTAGAAAAGGATTATATTTGACGTAAATTCTGAATACGCACAGTAAGTAAGTATGACTATGAGATTGTTTTGTTTTTTCATTATTTATCTTAATATTTTTCTATGACTCAGTAAGGAGGGATTACTAGTAGGATTATTAATATAAGTACATATGACGGCTCATAGGTAGGTATCTACTACTGATAAACTACTTAATTATAATTATAAGCCAAGATATAACTCGGGCATTAGAGCGGGATACATTCAATGATCAGTGAGTGAGAAATGGGTAACGCTGTAGCAAAAGAATCTTGTTTTCTAACTCTGTAAAATATTTAGTATACTTCAAATCTAGGGTCTGGTTGTTTTGGGTATCCATGGGACCTACAGAAATGTCCTGCTGATGGTATCGTCGATATGTTGAGCTCCAAAATATAGGGTTGATCTACACTATGACTGATTCATGCTTACCCTCTGTCAGGATGGCAGAACTCGACATGGCTATGGGGCTTCCTTCAAGACATGACGGTACGATTAGCGCAGGCCATGTGACTGGCTTTCTGCACTATATTTTCGTGGGTTCGATCCCCGCAGGGAACAAATATTTGTGTGATATAGATAGTTGTTCTGGGTCTGGCTGTTTGTGCGTGTGAGTTTTACGTCTGGAAACTGTACCTACAATCCTGAAGAAATACAAGTGTCAAGGCATCGTATGTAAGAAGAGATATCATTACAGTCGTTACATGGCCGTTAGCCCTTAATTTTTCTCACAGTATACCACGAAATATGTCTGGACTGTGAAACAGAAACCTATGAGTTTGTTACGGCCTTTCTTTTTAGAGTAAAACGTTAGGAAAGCTTCTTCTAGATTTACTGGCGAATAAAAGTATTCTTATAACTTACTTGCTTCATAAAGATTTATTAGAGGGCCAATTCTCGTAATTAATTTTCACTGTCAGAAAATTGGCCAAACTATGTTTAAATTATGAATTAGCGCAACTTGCTTAGCATAAAACATTAATTTTGAAATGTATGCGAAAATCCCAACAAAAAAATTTTTGACGTTTAATTAAGGAATATATTATTATCTGTGTCGGTTCAGGATGTTAGCCAAATACCGTTTTGTGTGCGATTTTCGATCGCATCACAATTTATAAGTTCACGTTTGAAGTTGTTTGCTTATGAAATTGAGACTAGATCGAAACTAGATTTTCAGCATTTTTTATTACGAGAATTGGTCCTCAGAAGTTAGGTCTGCACGTTCCTTTACCGATCTATTATTTATATGTATATATATATATATATATATATATATATATATCCAGCAGTATACGGTAACGGTAACGGTATTTGGCTAACATCCTGAACCGACACAGATAATAATATAGTCCTTAATTAAACGTCAAAAAATTTTTTGTTGGGATTTTCGCATACATTTCTAAATTAATATTTTATGTTAAGCAAGTTGCGCTAATTCATAATTTAAACATAGTTTGGCCAATTTTCTGACAGTGAAAATTATATATATATATATATTATAAGATATCTCGGCAGCTTTATCCGATTCGATATAAGGACCCACAAATTGAATTTTATTTCAAGGGATCAGTCAATAAGTTATAGGGATCATGTTATTAAAAAACAAGTTGTAATTTCTATTTCATTTTCAAATAAGTAAGAAGTGAGAATTTTAGTCATCATTATATTAAGAAAATGCACGCAAACAAAAAACCCGCACCGCTGTAACAAAATTGTTTCATTATGTGCTCAATAAGTAGTGGTGGATAATATTCCAATTCCGGACACCATGTGGTGTCCGGATTTAGACTATAGCAGCACTCCTCTTCCCGTGGTAGTCGTAAAAGGCGACTAAGGGACTCTAAGCCAGAGGGGTGTGCAGCAGCTTCCCTTCTGAGAAACGGTAGCCATATTGCGCTTAGCAACCCGCCTGCCAAGTGTGGTGAGTATTGGACGCCTCATAAGCGAAGCGTTGAGGTGGGTATTACTGTCAGTTTACGCACACCGAGTGATTCTCCAACTTAAAATGTCATTTTTTTTATTCTTTATTGCTTTTATAAGTGAATATAAATAGACAAATGTTGAGAAAAAACACTATTTTTAACTCTTTTTATTATTTAAACTAATTAAAAAATTGTTTAAAAAAGTTCTGTCTTGGACGTCCGTGTGTCTGTATGTGCGGATCCCGTATTTTGTGGTCACGATAACGAGCGAAATACTTCACTTATCGAGTTGGTATTTTTTTTATAGGCTTCAGTATTTTGAGGAATAGAAGCCTATTACTTTTCACGGTATAATTCGATGTAGTTTAATTATTATTTAATAAATTAAAGATTATGAGGCGTGCACTTTTGGATTTTCCAACTATTTGCAAATACCCCCCAAAATGAGGACACAGCTGTGGAGATCTATGGGGGAGGCCTTTGTTCAGCAGTGGACGTATAAATGGCCGATATGATGATAAAATAAAAACGGAAAATATTTTTGCAAAAAATAATTAATATTCTATTGTTTTAGGGTGCCGAACGTCTGAAGGAAAAAACGGCGGAACTCTTATAGGATCATTCATGTGTCGTCACAGGCAATTTTCGTCGAATCTACTAGACCGGTTAAGTTGAAATTTGGTACACATATAAATTTCACCAACCCAAATACGTACGTGTAACGTAAATAAGTAAATAGAGAATATGGGGGTCAGTTATGGTCGGCAATATAGAAAATTAAAGAATAAACTGTACCGTGTAACATATGAAATTGAAGGGCTTGTTATGAGGGTCTCAAAAGTATTTACTTTATAATTTCAAAATATATAGTTTAAGTTATTTAAGAAAATAGAGGAAAATTGACCATTCCAAGGCCCCGCCTATCTATGAAACTACTGAACCAAAAAATGTGGTTTTTTTTGCATAATAGGTCTTTCCCTATAGATTACAGGAAAACTAAACTATAAGAAGTCTATAGTCTTAAAATAACATGGTAAATCTTTCAATATTGTGCGTGCAAACTTATGTTTGCGTTTGGAATGTACGGGAAAACACAAACTCACTTGTCCGGTTTTTTATTAATGTTATTACTAATAATCTACTGTCTGTACCTATAATCGAATTCGCTACTTTTGTAGGTCACTATATATTCTTTTTTCTTCCTCAAAAAACCATACCCGAACACTGGATTTCTCGTGTATTATTCCTCGGACACCTGATCCCGCCATAGTTGAACTATCACGTGGACCCTTGCCCATGACTTTTATGTAAATGGATCCAATGCTCTATGGTGAGGTCTACGTTCATTTAAAAGAAAAAGAAGATCGTTTCGCAACTTTAAATAGTGATTGGATAATCGCCTGACAGTAACATATCAATCAGAACACCTCTATATGGTAAATTAGGAAATTCTGAACAAAAATTCAATAGTGCAAGAATATTATCTTCTATGAGGAAACTAGGTTATGCCCTCGATAAATGGGTTGCCATCTTGTTTACTTTTTCATATTTTCTTATCAGTAAAAATATAAAAATGTTTTCCGCACACTCTTTACAAATACATCCTTTACTGCTAAATTCACTCCGGGTTGTGCTTCAGTGCATACATTTATTTTGAAGCGAAGAATTGGTAGACATCACAAAACATTTTAAATTTAAAAATGACATAAAGGACAGTAATCTAAAACGAAAATAAACTATATTTGTGTACCCTACGGCTGCGCCTAATAGGTTCAGTTTAGTATTCAACCAGTGGTGCCCAGCTCAATGCGGTGACAGTAGACGTAAGGCTCAAGAACAAGCACACACAACACTGGTAAAAACCGTACCAGAAACATCCAAATATTTTCAAAGGTATACTGAGTTTTAAATACGCTGACATAGGAACGTGATATAACATTTATTTATAATATAGATGTATGTTGATAATTGTTTAATTAATTTAATTGTTTAAAAAAAAAAAAAAAAAAAAATTCCTCTTCCTATAAATCAGTGGTAGCTGAATTAGGTTTTTTAATTATTTGTCCAAAAATATCCTCAACTGAACATCAGCTTATGAGATTTTTGAGCATCAGTGATAATTCATGACTTATCTAAAGCCATGGCATTCTAAAACCACTGGAGCAGTCATCTTCGGCACCGAAGGGGGGGCTCCAGGTCCTTGTAAGATCACACTAGAGCCGCCTATTGCCCACGCCCTTAGGCACATCACGGAGGGGATTACTGTAAAGTGGTCTAGCGGAGAGAAGGCGACTGTAAAAAATAAAAGTTCGTCGCCCAGGCACTTCTCGGGGAGGATTGTAAAGGATCCCCCAAGCTTCGCCGCTATGCTGCAATTCCCCAACGACCACGACCTTGGGGGTCCCCCACCATGTAGTGACGGCAGGGGGGGAGGCACCGTACCGGCGCCGTACTTCTCCGTGCGGGATCGGCCCTTTCCCGATCGCGGTCTGCAGTCTCCTTCTGGAGCATGACGCTCTCGCAGAAGGAGACCACTGCAGCACTCCAATTTTTATGCTCCGCCAACATAGCCGACACTACTACCTGCAGAGAGAGATCTTGCCGGAGGGATACGATACCCATCAATAAAGCTTGCAAAATTAGGAAACTGCAGTGGCAGTGGGTGGACCAAGTCTGTCTAAGGACAGATGGCCACTATAGGAGACGAGTCCTTCAGCAGACCCCAACGCAAACGTAGCGCTTCATAATATCTCAACCGCTTTGACGTGATAAACATAAGAATGCGGAAGATTGAGTATCGAATGCTATAAGCACATATTGAAAGAGGACTATATCCAAAGTAAAAAGGTTAACACTAAAAAGTTGGATGTGGTAATAATTATTTTTTCTTTCTTCAGTTCACGGCTATCACGTAACACAGAAATCCAAATGACTAGCCACTGCGCCAAGCTTCTGTCAAATTCAGTCAAATGCGCCAAAATTGTGGGTTGATGGATTTCGAAGCCTATGAAAACAGCAACAACTTACCCAGCCGGGCCACAAACGCAACTGCTGTCAAGTATCACAATAGTGATATTTAAATTAAATGTCTAATTGCTACTTTGAGTGTGCTTACACGAAAAAAAAGAATACCACCACGCCATCTCATCCCGTGGGTGGCGTGAAAGTAAAGGCGACTATGAGATTAGCCGGAGGATGGGCAGCAGCATCCTTCGGGTACATTTATAACTCAACTGCGATAATCAACCCTGCCAAGCGTGGCGATTATGGCAAAACCCCCTATTAGCACACAACACAAACTCATACCTGTTGTTGTAGTAGTCTTTGGGGGAGGCTTCTGTCCAGCAGTGGCCGCTTTTTAGCTTAAACGCACCAAAAAATTTTTGACTTAATACCCTGCTGTTCAATAAAGTTAAGAACAGCGACACGATATACAAAGTCGTGAAACAGGCTCGGCGTCGGCTTGCTACTGAAGCGGTAATTGAACGATTAAATCTGTTCCTAAAAGACTTTATTGATTACACTTTTGTAACATAATAAGGGTAAGGTCGATCTCATAAATATTTGATTGACCTTAGTTAGGCTATTGTATCCTGAGGTACAATGAGCGGTAGAGTTACTATCAGTATTAAGGTCATAGACGTTATGATGCTAGGAAGATATAAAGCCAAAGTATAAGGGAAAACCTGATTCGTACACCCCTTGGTTGTATCCCGTCACCTGACTAGCCTTTTTAGGATTCCGTGCGTCCGAATGAATAAACAGCGGAACCCTTATCGGATCACTCATGTGTTTGTCTGTCTTTCAGTCTGTGACAGCCAATTTGCTTCGCATCTACTGTACCGATTAAGTTGAAATTTTGTACACATATGAATTTCTGCCACCCAAATATGGACGTGTAACGTTAATAAATGAATCTTGAATATGAATGATTTGAGGGGCATTTTACATGAGCTATTATTTGTGAATGTGGTAATTTTTCTTAAATAACTTTAAAACTATATATTTTAAAATTATAAAATTGACACCCCCACAACAAGAACTTCCATTTCAAATGATACACGGTACAATTTGTAAAACTTTATTTTTCAATATATATATTTTTTTTCTTTATTTTTTAATCATATTGCCCGCCAAAAGTGACCCCCATATTCAAAATTCATTTATTAACGTTACACTTGCGTGTTTGGGTCGCAGAAATCCATACGTGTACCAAATTTCAACTTAATCGGTCGGAGTGATCCTATACGGGTTCCGTAGTTTATGCCTTCGGACGTTCGGAACCCTAAAAAACAAATCGGTCTACTATTTGTCCCCTTGAAATAAAGACTTTTAGTATTTTTGTAGGAAATATATAATAAGCTTTACGAGTACAGCTACAATATCTGCTGTGAACTAATCCAGTACGCTGTTGTGTAAAAAATATCATACTGATAAACTGACAAGCTGTGAAGCTGTCAAACTATCTTGTTATAAAACTAACTGTACGCTGCAGTTTTTTCCGCCGTTTAATTTAAAATAAATCGTTTAATTTATAAATAATAAATAACTAGTAGGCTTGATTGGATAATTTGTAAGTTATAAATAACTAATTGGATTTAATGGGTTATTTTTGCGAGGATCCCTAATTCTTCTATTCTTCTAAAATAAAATTATAATATCAAATGAAGTCCTGCCGGAAAAAAAATCGGTCTAGCCGTTTCGGAGAATAGCTGGAACAAACAGACACAATTTTTTTTTTGTTTTAATTACCGTATAAGTAGAGTACCGTGCGGTCCCTTTCGGTCTAAACCCCTACGGTGATTCCTTCTTCGCGTATTGCTAGAACAGCGGGTCTGCTGCAGTTGCACTTAACTACTTCTCTCTCGTGTGCCTGCATCTATCTTCAGCAGTTGATGATGACTCAAGCTCCATTCTCAGGTCCAGTCGTCATCCGAGACCGATTATTTAGTTACCCAAAATTTGTGACTTGACCATATAAAACTGCTAAAGGTTTGCTCCTTGCTTGCATTGCTTGGACTGGTACAGGCACAATTTTTATGTTTTATTAACTCTAGTAATCATGATGGCGTGTGAGTCTTTAATTTGACTTACTTAAATACATCATATCTTTACATCCTTTTCGTGTTTATATTTATAGATAGTATAGTTTATATTTGTTGACAAGGCGTGAACATATGATTACTAACTAATTAAAGCGTACACTCACCGTGTTAGTTCGCTTATTATGAGAGGTAGGTAAAAATACGGATGTAGGTTACGGTTGCCGGTACATGAAATACCTGGGGCTCACCCTGGACAGTCGCTGGGGCTTCTAAGAGCACTTCCAGGGCCTCGTCCTCCGAGTCGAGAGGGTAGTGGCTGCACTACACCGGCTGCTGCCCAATCTCGGGGGACCATGTGAGGAAGTTCGCCGCCTCTACGGGGGGGTCGTGCGGTCCGTGGTCCTATACGGGGCGCCTGTATGGTCAGCTCGACTATCAGGCGCCCAGCGCTGCAGAACCAAAATTCACGGTCTGCAGCGTAGAGTGGCTATCCGGATCGCACGAGGATACCGAACAGTGTCCTACGAGGCAGCAACTCTGCTGGCGCGTTTTCCGCCTTTTGACATCCTGGCGGAGATGGATGCGTGGGTCTATCGTGTCATCGCCTGCGGATGCAGTTTGCAACCAAGCACGTCGTCGAGGCCGTCTTGCCGCTCTTTGGAGCCTGGCTCAGAAGAAGCGAGCGCGTCACCTACCACCTGACGCAGGTGCTCACCGGGCACGGTTGTTTCGGCGCGTATCTGCACAGGATAGGATGCGAGGCCACGGCACAATGCCACCATTGTGATAGCGACCAGAACACCGCACAGCACACGCTTGAGGCTTGCCCTGCGTGGGCCGCCGAGCGGTGGATCCTGGTCGATCGGATCGGGCAAGATCTCTCTCTGCCAGCAGTAAGTAGTGTCGGCTATGTTGGCAGAGCACGAATGGAACTGGAATGCAGTGGTCTCCTTCTGTGAGAGCGTCATGCTCCAGAAGGAGACCGCAGAGCGGGATCGGGAGAGGGCCGATCCCGCTCGAAGAAGGAGGAGCCGGCGCCGGGGTAACAACCGCCCTGGCGCCTAATTCCCATACGCCTGAAACCCCCCGTCCTTCCGAAACGGCCCTGCCGTAGCTACAAGGCGGGGGGACCTCTGGGTTCGCGGGTGCGTAGATTGGGGAATCTGCGTGCTCACACCAAGCAACCCAAGAGAAGACGGTAGCACGCATGTGGTCACGCGCTGCCGTGGGACGCTTTGGGGGATCCTTTACAATCCCTCCGGGGGGGTGACCGCTTTACAGTCACCCTCTCCGAGATGTGCCTATAGGCGTGGCACCAGTGGGCGGCTCCAGTGTGATCATACGAGGACCTGGAGCCTCCCTTAGGTGCCGAAGATGACCGCCCCAGTGGTTTTAGCCGGTAGGAGTCCGGCATACCCCTTCGCCCTTCCCCGGGGCGAAGGAAGTTCATGAACAATTTCCACTGGGCACCAATAAAAAAAAAAAAGGTTGCGGTTGCCACCATCATCATCATTTCAGCCGAAATACGTCCACTGCTGAACATAGGCCGGTCGCCATTTGAGAACTCTTCGGCCATCCGTTCTACGAGCAATGTGCCATCAGTCTCGATGTATCGGGACTATCACCGCTATCGAGCAGTGTGTCCCGACAACAGAACACAGAATAAACGGCTAAGAGAAACGTCCCGACGAGAAAGTTTGATGTTTTGTTTTTAAACAAAACAAAAAATAAATAATTATGTTCTACGTTCCTGGCAAAACTTATATTTGCTTCGATTAAACACAAATAATTTAATGCGTCCGTAATACTTTAAGCAAGTAATAGTCATTTAGTAAGTACAATGTTAAATAGGGTCTGTTTGCCGTGTGGTGCCGGTACAGAATGCCACCACCCCATATTTCCTCCCGTGGGTGTCGTAAAAGTCGACTAAGGGATTAGCTGGAGGATGAGCAGCAGTGTCCTTCGAGTACATTAACAACTTATCTGCGATCGCCAACCCGTCTGCCAAGCGTGGTGATTATGGCAAAACCCCCAATGAACCCACAACACACCCATATCGGTCGTTGTGGTGATCTTTGGGGGAGGCCTGTGTCCAGCAGTGGATTTCATTCGGCCGAAGTGATGAGGGTTCCGAACGTCCGAAGAAAAAAACCCTTATAGGAATCACTCATGTGTCTGTCTGTCTGTCCATCTGTCACAGCCAATTTACTCCGAATCTACTGGACCGATTAAGTTGAAATTTGGTACACATGGATTTCTGCGACCCAAACACGGTGTAACATAAATAAATGCATTATGAATATGGGGTCCTTTTTGGGGGGCAATATAGATAATCAAAGAATTAAGTTTTGCAAACTGTACCGTGTAACATATGAAATAGAAGGGCTTCTTATAGATGATCTCAAATGTATTTATTTTTTAATTTTACAATACATTGTTTTAAAGTTATTTATTATCTCTTATCTCCGAAGCACTGAGCCTAAAATAAAAAATAGGTAATAGCTCTTTACCTATAGATTACAGGAAAACCTATAAGAAGTCTATGGTCTTAAAATAACATGCAATATTGTACGTACAAACTTACGTTTGCGGTTGGAATGTATGGGAAAACACGTTTTTCAACTACGATGTTACGTTTATTCTCGGGAAGCTATTTTTACAAGACCAAATCCAACAATTTGCCGTATGGTGCCGGTTCAGAATGCCACCACCCCATCTCCTCCCATGGGTGTCGTAAAAGTCGACTAAGGAATTAACCGGAGGATGGGCAGCAGCGTCCTTCGA
This sequence comes from Diloba caeruleocephala, assembly GCA_947459985.1. Classification (NCBI taxonomy): domain Eukaryota; kingdom Metazoa; phylum Arthropoda; class Insecta; order Lepidoptera; family Noctuidae; genus Diloba; species Diloba caeruleocephala. The sequence continues at coordinate 19,249,891 of OX381615.1, forward strand.
GTACAATAACAACTCAACTGCGATCGCCAACCCGCCTGCCAAGCGTGGCGATTATGGCAAAACCCCCCAATGAGTCCACAACACATCCATATTGGTGGTTGTGGTGATCTTTGGGGGAGGCCTGTGTCCAGCAGTGGACTTCATTCGGCCGAAATGATGAAATCCAACAATAGACAATATATTCAGCAATTTCAGCACCCTCTCCACGCGAGTTCAACTCGCACTTGTCCTGTTTTTTATTTAGACAACAACTTCTCACCGTGCTTAAGCCTAATTACGGAAACGATTTCAAAGGACATTTCAGTAAAGTATTTCCCGGCTAAGAAACGTCCCGACGAGAATCTTTGTTTTTTTATAGGAAATACATCATGTACTTTCTCCGTCCCGGGAAGGGGCGGAGGGGTAGTGGGACTCCTGCCGGTTAAAACCACCTGAGTGGTCATCTTCGGCACCGAAGGGAGGCTCCAGGAATTCGAATAATCTCCATCTGGAGCCACCCATTGGTGCCACGCCTTTAGGCACATCTCGGAGCAGATGACTGTAAAGCGGTCACCCCTTCTAGCGGTGGAAAGGCGAATGTAAAGAGGCCACCTCCCCAGGCACCTCTCGGGGGTAAAGGATTCCCCCAAAGCCTCGTTATGCGCTGTGCTGCGCACACGGCGACACGTGACCACATGCACACCGCTGTCTTCGCAGGGGTCGCTCGGTATGACGAGAACCTAACCAAATATAGCAACCCAGCAGCAGCAACATATTATTTTTACGCTAAAGAAAATTCTTTATATGTACCATCTTTATTCTTTATTCGATTTTAACTATAATAATTATAGTAACCGTATAGAGATACGATGTGGTACCCGGCAAACAATAGGCCATCCTCTTCACCTGTGGGTGTTCAAAGTAAAAACTAGTTGATATCATGTACAATATCAATGAGAAAAAAGAATACCTATAATAAAGTACTATACCAAAGAAAAGTTAGAATGTAAAGAAACGCTTTTGTAGTGAACTGTACTGAACTGTAACTTGATTAAACTATTAACATCTAACACGAGTGTGATAGTTTGTGGTTACGAATATCGAACAGTAATTCTATCGTATACGCTACCTGGACTATATCTATGTCTTTCAAGTATAAACATAACTTTTGTCTCTACATATAAATAAAATTGGAGTGACATACACAGTGATTTCGAAATAAAGGCCTTTTCTATAACTAATTTGAATATTATAAAAACCAAATCACGGCTTTTAAAAAATTATGTCTGTCTGTTTTTTTGTCCGGACTTATCTCCGAAACCGCTGAGCGGATTTGGAGGGGCTTTCAATGGCACGTAGAGGACTTAATAGACAGTTTTTAAGTTACTTTTGATTTTGGAAATAATTTAGATTCTTACGTAAAAAATGAAAAACGGTAGGCAAAGGGTCATTTCTGTTATTGCTATCAAATTCTTAATATAATTATTAGAGACCTGCAATGACTTTACCCAGATGCAGACATACCTAAATGCTGAAACCGAAAACATACCTAATCGTGCACTTCTTTCGTTACAAAATATTGCACTTTCGGGCAACAATACTATTGGTCGATATGGTTTACCATCTGTACAAATACCTGATGAGTCTGACGATAATTTAAAAAGATAATATATAGAACAAGCAAATTTCGATCGATGGTGCAGAAAGGCCAAGCAATAAGCCACTGCGCCGAAGGTACAAAAAAAGATTTTTCTTGTAGTTTTTTAATAGGTACATGAAAATACTTTTTAAGTTTCCAGGGTCTCCTGTAAGAGCTACATAATTATAGTTATAGCTATTCTGTAAATTTCCTCTACCGAATTAGGCTTTAAAGTATACCAAACGAATATTAGTCTATAATTTAACTTTAATCTCGCAAAGGAAATGAGTGTGGGTGATACAAAGGATTCCCTTACATCACAATTTTATTTCACGGTGAGATAAATTCGATGCGATAGTATTCGCCTTAAGAATATGGACGATAAATTATTTTTAAATAATGCCCGTTAAATATGCTCATTACATGACGGAACGCCTACCAAAACTGTCAATGCATATGTTAGTAGCGCGATTTAAGTACAGTTAGCTTCATAGAATAAAAAATAAAACGGAAAGTCAATTTCCAACATAGTTTTTTAGGTACTACATTTGAAACTCCTGGAAGAAAAGACAGACGACTAATATATATGCAATGCGCGAGATGTTTTAAATATAAAAAATCTTATAAAATGTTGATATTTACTAGGTATCCGTTAAGGTGGCCTATGTCTGTCAGTCGACCCATTAAGGCTGATGTGACCTAGGTATTTAGTATTTATTTAAACCATAATGTGTAGTTTTTCATACGTATACGTTTCATACGGCTACAACTAGCCAATTTAATATTCTCTACATATGATCTCTCAAAATATGATCTTACTACTTTAATGACTTAATATTAACATTTATTAATTATTGTCCAAGTATTTATACGAAATTACTTAAATACATGTACGCACTCCGTACGTGAAAAAATAATCAGTAAGTAGGTACTAGCATTTACAAACTCTATCGATTAATTAATTCTTAAAAATGTTACATAATCCAGCAAATATCCTACTTAATTCAGCTCATTTAATAATATAAAAGAACCTTCTAAGTTCATAATTATATTTAATGAAAATGATTTATGTTACCATCTTTATCTATTAAGTACCAATTACTAAGTGCCTCGCCGCCTACAAACGAGCTCGGCGTTTAAAAACTTGTTCGATATGGAACGTCTATTTTTTCTCTTTGAACTTTATCTATGCTAATAACGATTGCGCATGTTCATGCAAGAATATTCAGTAAAAAATCGTATCTTACATCCATTAGCGCTTCATATCGTATGCAAATTGCCGACACCACGGGGCCTACAATTACTTCGGTCCGCCGGCGATTTCTCTTAATTTTTCGTCCCTCATTTTCCTTAATTTTCTTCCTTATCTTCTTAGTTTATGTTCTCATAATAATGTACATATTGTAAAGGTGATGATTTTGGGTGGTCCTACTTTAAAGTAATGATGTTATTATTTATACGAGGTTATTAATGGTGCGCCCGCGACACATCTGTCTCATCAAGATAAGTTTGTTTTCAACGAGCACTCATTACTATACTATCGGATGAACGATTGACTTTTAAACGTTTATCTGTGTTTTGAGATTTTCATTTGATTGTTTTCAAATGTTGTCGATAAAATACCATGGCTTGGACTGGTATTGACATAAGCGCTGCCATTTTAATTTTTTCTTATGTTTAGTTTTTCATTGTTATGACACATAGGTTTTGTATTTCTTTCACATTTCCTATGTAGCTGAAATCTAAGGGACGTATGTGTGTTTTAAGTGGTGAGCATGGAAAATCATACTTTATACTTATAAATGGCGACATCCATATCAGAAAACTCGTAGGTCAAATGGATTCATTAGCACAGGGCCAGGAAAACTGGCATAAGGAAGAGATGCCTTACTCACCATTGGATAATAATATTTTTGGTAAAATGAGCATTGGGTAAAATGTGTAAAAAGCGGAAAAATTTAAAACTACGGATAATCTATACCATTTCAATCTCAAAAGACACTCGTTAGAAAAAGGTGGAGTCGACTTGTATGAACGAGATGGGGTAGAATGAGAACAAATTGAAAATCACGCGAATGCACTTGTTGCCATAACTAGGTGGCCAGATATGTAGCAATGAAGTGGTACAAACTGAGTAGGGTGAGTGTTGATAAATTTATTTATTAAATTAGTAATATCTCAAAGACTAAGTTTGTGTTGTGTACTTATTGGGGCGTTTTGCCATAATCGCCACGCTTGGTAGGCGTGTTGGCAATCGCAGTTGACGTATAATTAATGTACTCGAAGGACGCTGCTCCCCATCGACCGGCTAATCCCATAGTCACCTTTTACGACACTCACAGGATGATATGGGGTGGTGATATTCTTAGCCGGCTCAAAGACGTAAAAGGCATTAACCATGAGGTTTTATAACTGTATCAGTGACCGAGGTATGTCATACGAAAAATCAACTCGGTATTTAAGTCGAAAGCATCCCAAAAGAATTAAAAACTAAAGTTACCGACGTAGCTCAAAAGTTTAGTAAGCTGAAATAACATTGGTGGCGCACATATCTCGTGGAACTGATGGCCGTTGGGGCAGGAAGTTTCTGGGGAAGTTTTCGCCGGGGTAACAACCACCCTGGGGCCTACTTCCCATGCGCCTGAAACCCCCTGCCGTTACTATAAGGCGGGGTAAAACCTCTGGGTACGCAGGTGCGTAGATTGGGGAATCTGAGTGCCCACACCGAGCGACCCAAGAGAAGACGGTAGCACGCATGTGGTCACGCGCTGCCGTGGGACGCTTTGGGGGATCCTTTATAATCCCCCGGGGGGTGACCGCTTTACAGTAACTCTCTCCGAGATGTGCCTATAGGCGTGGCACCAGTGGGCGGCTCTAGTGTGATCATACGAGGACCTGGAGCCTCCCTTAGGTGCCGAAGATGACCGCTCTAGTGGAATTAGTAGTATTGTAGCCGGTAGGATTCCGGCATACACCTTCGCTCTTCCCTGGGGCGAAGGAAGCTCATGAAGAATTCCCACTGGGCACCAATAAAAAAATTAAATTAAAAAAATACCATCTGATGAAGGTAGATGGGAGTCGTTGAATACGAGCGGCATGTAACGAGTCGTTGGATACGAGCGGCATGTAACGACTCGTTGCGTAAATCTATGGGGACACCTTTGTGTAGTAGTGGTCCTTCGGCTGATATGATTGCGTCAATCCAATGCGTCAGCAACTGAAATATTAAGAAATATATTTACTTATATACTCTTTATTGTATACCCATGTTAGTTTCAGAAGTTTTAATAAAATAAACAGTACAATAGGCGGCTACATCGCTAACCGTGATGTCTTTCTTCGATGCAACATATGGATGGAAAAGAGGAAATGGAAAAGTTATCAGGTTAGATTATATTTTTGTATACCTCTTCAGATTGTGGCCCTATTGTAAAATTTATCAAAAAAAAAATTTTCAACAAACAATTTTCAGTTGTTTTTTTCAGTGTGTGGCGTAACAATATATATATACATAAAAAATTTAAGCGGATTACATCGCATTCATTATAGATTTATGTTTTTCCTGACGTTTCGAACACTGCAGCATTAGTGGCCGCAGGATGACTAAGCTGACCGCGTTGTTACAGATTTTAAAAAGTTATTTTATCTTCTGTACAATTTTAATAAAACATTGTTTCAATGCACGCAGTAATCACTCACAGTGTCTTGATGTTTTTGTGTGGTATGCTGTTTGGGTCTTTATTATTTTAATAACAGGATTCCAAACTGGAGCTACCTGCCAACCATCTTCCCTATTGAAATTAGGATGTTTTATAATTTCAATAGCCTCACGAAACATTCTTGGTGCATATCGGTTCACTTTCGCGAGTTTGACGGAAGCACGATTCAAGATATGACCAATTCTGTCGGTGACTCCCTCAATTAATGGTAAAACGGCAGGTCATTGATCAACCGTGGTGGGCTTTAGGCAGCTTCTGCAATTGGGATGTGGCGCTCTAAAATTGTTATGTAGCTGAACTTCCTTCACATGGCGAAGCTTCCCTGCCAAACGGTCCGGGTCACAGATGCTGTGTGCTCTCTGTAACAAAGATTTGGCCACGGTAGCGAACTAACAAGGATGGTGGTGAGATTCACCGTTAAGTCTGTATGGGTAGGCTACCTATACACGGTGTGACTAACAGAATGATCAGGATGAGAAGTATGAGGCCACGGTACCGTTATCCTCCAATTCCACAGTAAAATGAATGTAGGTGTTTTAAAAGCATTTTATTATAATGAATACCTAATAATCGTGAAAACCTAAGACATTAGATACTATTAAACTATAGGTTAATATAGCCTAAATACATGAAAATATATATAGCAGATGCCTTTATTTCACCTCTGTTGAAATTCACGATATACTTCCTCCGCCCTGAAGAATAGTGGAGGAGTGAACGGGGGTGACCCTTAATGGCTAAAGCCACATGCGTGGTTATTTTTAGAAGATAGAAGTGCTTGGTTCTCGACAATGAACAAACTGGAGCCGCCCATTGGTGTCACGCACCACTTAAGGCACCTTTAAGAGTTGGTGACTGTAAAGAGGCTACCCTCCATGTATGTCACACGGAGATTGTAAAAACCCCCCAAAGTCTCGGTGTGCGCTGTGCTGCGTGTTATCCCGGGGTAAAGGTAAAGGTTTCTCCTGTGTCATGGGTACTTTTACAGACATAAATTCCACACACAATACACCCTGGCCCGGAACAACTACCTGCAGATCATACAAATATTTGTTCCGTGCGGGAATCGAACCCACGACTCGGAGCGCAGCAGCCGACTGTATCAACCACTGCACCAACCGTGCCGTCATAACATTTATTTCTTGTTCATTTATACCATTATGAGTAAAATAACTACTGAGTGTATTGATTACTCCTAATAAATAATGTAGAGCTGTTTAAATAGACAGTTTCTTTTTATATATAGGGATTAAAATTATCGCTGTCTCTGATTTAATTCGTGTGATGTCCGGATTAAGAATACAGCACCACTCCATCTCCTCCCGTGGATCTTGTAAGACTAAGGGACTCTAAATCAGAGGGATGGGCAGCGGCGTCCCTTCTGTAGAACAGTAGCCATTATGCGCCAACCCGCCTGCCAAGCGTGGGGAGTATTGGCAAATTCCCCCAAATGACGACACAGTGGTGGAAATTTTTGGGGGAGGCCTTAGTTCAGCAATGAACGTTCTTTCGCTGACGTGATGATACAATGCCACTGATGTGTGTACTTTTATTCTATTTATTACATTTACAGGCATATTGGATGCTTGTTTTCTAGAAATCGTTTCCAAATAAGTAAACCGTTCTGTGTGGTATTCGGATTTAGAATGTAGCACCACTCCGTCTCCTCCTGCAGATGACGTGAAACGCACATAATAGACTCTAAACTAGAGGGATGGACAGTAGCGTCCCTTCTGACCTTACGCAAATATTTACGGAAAATACATTTGGGCATTCTCACATTAACTACTCTTCTTAAAAATGTATTGTCTTTTCGTAAACTATCTTTTATGTAAAAAAATATATATTTTAAAATGTCCATGGAGTTTGTTGCCGGCTCTTTTCCGTTAGAATAACAACTTGGAACTGTGCAACAACTCAAATTATTACTATTCATAAGTAAATGGTTTACATGCATTTTAAGAAAGCCATTCATATTACCTTAAAGCAACTTTAATAAGGCTTAATAAACTAATAAATAATAAAATGCGTCTCTATATATGTTATAACGGGCAATGATCAGCTCTTCAATGTCAATTACAGAAGCTCGCGGTCACAATTCCCGTTATCGTAATTTTTGTGAACTATTTTAGCAATCAGAGCTATAAACTGAACTGAAAAACTGGTTGCATCAACCGTGGGAACCCGGACTATTTGCCCGCCACATTTGTTGGTCTCTCGAAGACGACCAAACACTCAACGCCTTTTGTCCAAAAACGTAATGGGGATAAATAAATAAAATAGGTGGACACTTCAATGGATGGCGCTAGATATTTCGGGAATAAGGGAATGCATTGTCTGTTTTTTTGTTGGAGATGAATTCTGACAGGTCAATGTTAGTGGGTATGAGAATGTGGTAAAAACTGCCGGAATAGTATCCAATCAAAGAACTTGTAAACAAGGCCGCTACACATTGAGAAATAAAACATTCGAATAGTGTACCTCATTTTTTTAAGTCAGTTATCTAGATAGGCTTAGACTAGACTTTACCACTTGGTATTTAAATTGTCATGGAGTTCGTACAATTGTATGCTGTAAAATAGTATTTTTATATCTGATAATAATTATTAGCTGACCGCAATATGAACTTTGTCAATCAGTTATTCAAAAAAAAAATGTTTTTCGAGGTCTCGTCTCCTCCGCACCTCTGTGATGTCTCAACATATCCGCGAGGAACCTAATGGACTTGTAATACCCGACGACTTCAAACAAACAAGTGGCGTTAAAAGGACAAAGGGCCAACAATACGTACGAGGAGGTGGATCAATTTGTAAGAGATGGAGACCGAGCTCCCATGTCGGAGGTTTAATATAAAAAAGCGATTTTCTCCCCATCCATATTCTGACCTAAAAGGAAATTGTGTCTGACTTGTAATTTATACCTAAATTCAAGTTAATACACACATTGAAATTCCTGCTTGTTAAAATGAGCAGTTCCTTCATGCTTTGATGGTTACGCGGTGAGTTCTGAAATTAATAACATGTATGAATGGAACATAAACGCGTTAACTGTCCACATAAATGATTTTTGAACGACCCTTTAAGTCCACTATCGTTTTATGACAAATTGTCTTACATCCATACAAAGCAATTAGTTCTGGATAATTATGCCAAATATCACTTTTTGTTTGTGAACCGTTTATGGCACATGGACTTGTCGTACATTATTACAGTACAACATTAAAATTATATTTGTTTTTTTTTTAAATTGCTTGTGACGAAGTCAACCTTCGTCTTCATTTCAATCAACCACTTTCATGATTTCATACCTTTTATCTCCATCACTGTCTACCTCATGATTCATTCTTTATTCAAATCAAAATTTGAATTTATTATGTGACGTCGCTCTTCATATTTTGATCATTAACACATCACTTTCGATTCTGAACGCTAGTGGTCCGCGTCAGCTGTCGCTCTGACAAATAGTCTGCCTGCAATATTACAATTACTTATTTTTAACTAGCTTAAATAAATGTTAGTAAGCTGTATTTAAAATGTAAAATATAAACATCAGCGTAAGTGATAATTGAAGTTGTGAATAACAATATAACAATATACCTATGTTACGTTTCATTTAATCAATTAACTGAACTTCGTTACTTGCTGCCGTGGAGAGAGCCGCCCAGTTGACCTATGCGGGAAGGAAACACAGAGGGAGGCACTCCGCGACAAGCTCATCGCCAGAACAGAAATCACTATCTATACGAAATGCCCTGCTCGTACGATGAGCAGTGCAAATGGGATAGTTATCAGGGCTTTTATAAAATCGCTGTAACATACAATTTGACGTTCGCCTGCATATTGTACCAAACTACTAGACACTGGATGTCCAATATTTACAAAGTGGAGTATTTTTTGTCAAGCCCGAATGGAAGGGTTGAATGGCTGAAGGTATTTGGAGTGAAGGCAACCTTCAAGGATATGGAAAATCATGCCGAAAATAATGGGACACTATTGTACTTACGTGATCGACTGTGTAGTTTGAATTAGGTGTTGAAATCAAATATGTACTGATTGTAGCTTTATTTCTATCGCCCGGATTTAAACAAGATGTAATTTATTTTTATTTTGATGTAGTTTTTTAAATTTATGTGTAACACAAGTGTTATATATAGACATGGTGTTATATTATACTTCGTAAGTATCGCTATGGTTTGCCTTGATAGAGGTATAAACTTATTATATTATAACAAGTATTGCCGTGTAATGCCGGCTAAGAAAACTGCCACCCCATTTTATTCCGTGGGCGTCGTAAAAGGCGACTATGGAATTAGTCGAAAGATGGCCAGCAGCATCCTTCGACTACATTTATAAAATAACTGCGATCGCCAACCCGTTTGCCAAGCGTGGCGATTATGGCAAAACCTCCCAATGCGAACTCTACACAAACCTATACCGGTCGTTGTGGGAATTTGGGGGGGGGGGGGGGGGGGCTTCTGTCCAGCAGTGGATGTTTTTCCGCTGAAATAATGATGATGAAGTATTTACTAAAATTTATATTATTTCATATAATAAAGGTCTTAACGAAGAAATCAAATCCTTGTTTTTTCTTACCTATCCGCATTACTTATCAGAAAATTATTTAGTGAGTAATATGACTTTTTCACCAAGAAACTCATGAGTTTACCTGTAAATAAACGTTAATTTATAACCGTCACTTTAATATCTTCAAGTAATTTTGACGGCACGGTTGGTGCAGTGGCTGATACAGTCGGCTGCTGCGCTCCGGGTCGTGGGTTCGATTCCCACACGGAACAAACATTTGTATGATCTGCAGGTAGTTGTTCCGGGTCTGGGTGTATTGTGTGTGGAATTTATGTCTGTAAAACGCACCCACAACACAGGAGAAATCCTAGTGTGGGGCAACGTGTAAAAAAAAAAAAAACTAATGCCAACATTTTGCAGCAGAATAATGCCTGTAGCCAGCCATCCTGCTACCACGAACGCAGCAAAGTGTTCAAGACGTTAAGAAAACCAAATCTCTATAATGTTTAAGCAATTTATTGAAATATTTTATAGCCGTACCTAAAAAGCTTTCTTCTTGTTTTTATTAAAGCTAATTTAAGGATTTTAAGGTATAAATATTGTGTATATATAAGTTTCATCTAGTTATCAAGTCTTTTATAACAAAATAATATTTATTTACACATTTAAATGATATAATAAAAATTTATTGAGCATTTCTCCTTTTTGTTGAGCTATAAATATTTTTTAAAGTGAAAAACAATATAACTATTGTTAATTTATACATACCTACATACACGCTAGTATTTGTACAGTAAAAAGTATTTACAGATACAAAACTCGAATGCACAAATACATTTATTATCTCGATGCAACAATCGAACCGTCTGTGTGATTGTCGCTCTTTGTACAGAGGGTAATTTCGCCACTGCGCTATTTAAACCGTCGACATGAAATATCTACTATTCGTAATTCCCACATTTTTGCCGCATCCCTGCCACGCTTCTGAAATAAGTACTCTTTTGCACATCAATTGTTTGCTGTCCACTCCAATTTCCTGGTAACCAGAGATTAATAAAGGCTTAGAGCAATAAGAGGGTTAGTCAGCTACTTGTAACCCTTCAATACGGTATATACATTTGCCTCGCATTCTAGAGTTACATCATATTTATGAGTCTCATCATATCGGCCATTTATACGTCCACTGCTGAACAAAGGCCTCCCCCATAGATTTTCACAACTGAGTCAACATTCTGGAGGGTATTTGCCAATACTTACCATGCTTGGCAGGTGGGTTGGTGAGCGCAGTATGGCTACCGTTTCACAGAAGGGACGCTACTGCCCATCCCTCTGGTTTAGATTCCCTTAGTCGCCTTTTACGACATCCACGGGAGGAGATGGAGTGGTGCTATATTCTTAATCCAGACACCACACGGAATGACTCTACATACTGCTAAAGTCAACGCAAGCCTTTTAAAACTTGTAATAATATTAGATCAGTGTACATGTATTTTGTTGAAACAGATTGATACTAGATTGCTACCTACCATGCAGTTCCATGTGTTCAGTGTGGTGTCCGGATTAAGAATGTAACACCACTCTATCTTTTCCCGTTGATGTCGTAAAAGGCGACTACGGAATTCTAAACCAAGGGATGAGAAACAGCATCCCATCTGTGGAACAGTAGCTCACCAGCCCTTGCCACGCGTGGTGAGAACTGAAAAATTCCCCCTGAAATGACGACATAATAACGGAAATCTGTGGGGTAGGCCTTATTTCAAGAGTGGACGTCCTTCTCCTTCACATAGTATAATGAAGACAATGGTGAAAATACCTGATATATGTCATTCAGGCGCCAGGAGACAAAAAGGATTTTTAACATTCAAATTGAATCATTAATTTAAAATACCCAAATGAATAAAAAAGTATAGCCCATAGAATATCTTGAATAGCTTTATCATTCATTCATTTCTATGAACTCTTCTTACAACCAATCACTTAGAAGCCTACGGTATAAACTTGTACATGTTTGTATCCAATTGTACTCTAACCCTTTAAAGCCACGTGCGTTCTAGGGTCGTCAAACTGGTCCCCCTTTCTAAAGAATCCACTTACGAAAATATTCATTCTCATAATGACAAAAAATGGTTTATTTGTCGGTTCATAAACTTCTCTTTACCACCGGTACTGGTTGGTGCGGCTAAACCCAAATGTTTGGTCAAGATGTTAGCATGGTCCCTTAGCTCGTCGAAGGATCTTGGCTCGATTAACGTGCGATTAGCTTTTGAAGCTTTTTGGCCTTTTTCATTCAAGTTCTTTGGTGAATGTGGTTGAGAACAGTGGCTGTGTGGTAGGAAGATTTTGTATACTTGTTACCGAGGCAACCACCTAGCGTGATTTATTGAGACATAATTGTTTAAATAATTAATATTTTATATTTTTCTATAACATTTCGTCGTGTATTTTGTTTTTCAATTCTTTAAATCGAGAATGTAAAAAAAAAGTGTTTCTCTATCTATAATAAAAAATGATATTGTACAGAAATCAGTGACTAAAAAGTTATTACATATTTACAAAGTAATTAATACTTAAATCAACTTTGAAATAAAAACTAATAATCTAACAGTAGACATTAATCGATGGTGCATATGTAATGTGCTTTTAGCGTACATAAATATTATTAAAATTAATATTCTTTCCACATATTTGAGAGTCTTTCGCTGCGCACCTGCATAAGCCATGGTATGCAATGGCACGTACTATAGACTAGTTAACACATACATCAGTACATATGTTAGTATCGACAAACATATTAATCGACTACATATGCGGCGGTGTGCTCTTGCCCGGACTTGCTTATTACACTGAATACACAGAGTAGTCAATGATGCAGAGGCATGCTTTAAGTGATTTAATATTTATAATAGAAAAGACGAGATCAGTAATTTAAATTATAACTAAATAAACAAATGTGTTCTACATCTGTTTATTATGTTATAGTCCTTTGTTTGCTGGAGGATGCTTCTTTTGTATCGATACAATATACTTTTTCAGCATAGCATTAGTACATCAATATCCCTATAGACTTCCTTCACCCCGGGGAAGGATGGAGGAGAGTGCTTTTACCGATTATAACCACCTGAGCGGTCATCTCGGCATCGAGGGGGATCTTGAGAACGAACGCTCCGGAGCCGGAATATCCCCTATGACCTACTTGCATGGAGTCCGTTTCTTAGAGAACATTTTCACAAGCCAAATAAACATCAATATCTTCTTCATCCCGCGATTGGTCACAAGTTATTTGGAGTTTTCTTTTTTGGCCCGCTCTAGCATTTCTCCTGTGTCATGGGTGCGTTTACAGATACAAATTCCACACACAATACACCCAGACCCAGAACAACTATCTGCAAATCAAAGAAATATTTGTTCTGTGCGGGAGTCGAAATCCCGATCGCAGCACAGCAGCCGACTTTATCGGCCACTGCACTAACCGTGCCATTTATAAAGGTTTTGGCCAAAGGGTTTTACAGTCGGCCACCTGCCTGACACAACCCTCCTGGGGTATACCAGTGTTGGTGGTTTACCCGCCACCTGTGGGTAACCCAAAATGCTTTATGGTAAGCAACGGGCTCCTAACTCCCTTAGTCGCCTTCTATGACACCCAGGGATTATCTCATCCTAGTAGCCCTATTCGTGGTCAGAGCTACACGTTTGCAAATAAACCTCAATGTATTATGAATAAAAATTACATTTTTGTTACGGAACTAAATGCAAAACAAATATTGCTTATACGAGTGGTTTTAATCATGTCTCATGTTACAGTTTCAAACGATCACAAACATCGCATGATTTGTAATTTTTTATAATGCATTCTTAGTATCTTGCTATGTGTGGATGTCCATGCATTTAAGATCCTAGTGTTTAACAGTGTTAGTACCTTTCTTTTATTGATCCGCTGCAAATACATCACATACTTCCTTCGCTCCGAGAAAGGGCGAAGGGGCATACCGGACTCTTACCGGCTAAAACCACCGGAGTGGTCATCTTCGGCACCGAAGGGAGGCTCCAGGAAATCGAATAATCTCCATTTAAAGCCATTGCCACGCCTTTAGGCACATCTCGGAGGGGATGACTGTAAAGCGGTCACCCCCTCTAGCGTAGGGAAGGCGACTGTAAAGAGGGCAACCGCTCCAGGCACCTCTTGGAGGGATTGTAAAAGATTCCCCAGAAGCCAGCCTTGCTATGCGCTGTGCTGCGCATACGGCGGCATGTGACCACATGGACACCACCACAAAATACGACAGGGGGCTTAGGCGTGTTGGACACGGCCGCCGCGGCGGTTATTACCCCGGCTCCGAGCGGGATCGCCCTCTCCCAATCCCACTCTACGAACTCCTTCTAGGGCATGACGCCCTCACAGAATGAGACCACAGCACTCCAATTTTCATGCTCTGCCAGCATAGCTGACACTACTGCTGCAGAGATCCGATCGACCAGGATCCGCCGCTCAGCAGACCACGTAGGGCACTCACAGAGCGCGTGCTGTGCGGTATCCTGATCGTCTCCACAGTGGTGGCACTGCGCCGTGACCTCGCGTCCTATCCTGTGCAAGTGTTAGTACTTGCTATGTATTAAATGGGCACTGTAATTACCTTCTTTGTCGTGGGCAATATGCTAAACACGTTTTCATTGTTTTAAATATATAAACATTCGTTTTTTATTGAAATAAATGCATTCACTTTGTCTGATGCAATTACGACGTATTGTGAGTAAAAAATCTGTGACGTAAATTGTCACCGATACTAAAGATGAAGAAATAATGTTATTACACAATTTGCTGACAAAAGCGTGTCAAATCACGACTAACGCCATCGGCAGTTCGCATTAAGTCACACGATATAGAGAACAAAGGATACATTATAAAAAGGTAATATATATTTATTTTCATAACGTAATAAAAGTAATATTGTGCCTGCCTCGAAAAGGGCTTGGTACCGGTGTATATTATAATTGGGTTCAAACTCTTTGGGAGAAAAATCTTAACCACATAGAATAAAAAAAAAACATTATTTGAAATAACTATATGAGAATATTTTGACAGAGAAAATAAAAGAAGAGAGAGAATTCGGGCTGCCGTCAGCGAGGTTGTCGATTATGGAAAAATCAAATTGTATTATCTTCTGAGAATAAATTTATCTATACTAGTTGTATTTTATAATTATAATTCCAAAGTCATATGTAGGTTCTTTCCCGCGTACCAGCACGCTTACCCAATTTGTCGTTACAATATCATCATCATATTAGCCAAAGTGCCCACTACTGAACAAAGGCCTCTCCCATGGATTTGGACTATCGTGTCGTCATTTTGGCGGAAATATGCCAGTACTCACCACGCTTAACAGACGGATTAGTGAACGCTTTATGGTCACTGTTTCACAGAAACCTCGCTGCTATATTGCTTTGCTTTTTCATATTTAATATAGCTTTTTCTGTTTTATGAAAACGATGTTCCACACTAACATCTCTCCTGTGTCTTGTCTATAGTTTACATATATAGATCTCACATGCACAAACACCCAGACCCAAGACTACTATGTATCTGTAGATCCTACAAAATATATGTTCCGTGCGGGTATCGAACCCGCGACACGTAGCACTGAAAGTCAATTGCTAAGCCACTGCGTATAATATTTCGGCTCAGAATACCACCACCCCATCTCATCCTATGGGTGTCGTAAAAGTCGACCAAGGGATTAGCTGGAGGATGTGCAGCAGTGTCCTTCGAGTACATTAACAACTCAACTGCGATCGCCAACACGTCTGCCAAGCGTGGCGATTATGGCAAAACCCCCCAATGAGCACACAACACACCCATATAGATCGTTGTGGTGATCTTTGGGGGAGGCCTGTGTCCAGTAGTGGACTTCATTCGGCCGAAATGATAATAATGATGATGATAATATTTTATCAGATTTGTAATAATACCATAACATAAATCACGGCAACGCGTATGGCGGAAAGTGAATCTATAATATACATATAATAGTAAAGGAGATGAGGTCAATGTGCCAATACTATTTTTAAAACAGTAAACATGTGATTAAATTAATATTTTTCTCAGCGTATATTATTTGAAAACCTCTCGAAAATGTTGACCAAACACTATTATACCAAGTTCAGAATGTACGTACCACTCCAGTATGCATTGCTAACATATCAATGATTGCTTCTAACACACCTCAATTGGCGCAAGTACTTGTTCCATTATCCACAAACATTAAAAATTAAACATACTTGAATTGCATGTTTTGTTAGGATATGTTTTAGTAAAACGGTTTGTAAATATGACTTTGACTGTCATTTTGGAGTGAAATGAAATTACATTACATTATATTACATTAGAAATTCAAGGATTGTTCAAATTGGAGCGAATCCCATGCGTGGGTCCCGTAGCGTGAGACGTTATGCGTTTACTACAGTAAACTTATTAAAAGTATTAGTCCATAACCTAGTCAGTCCTATGATGCTATTAGACTGGGAAATAGAGATAATTGATACTTAGCGATAGCCAAAATAGTATGATCGAAGTTAGACAAGTATCTTGGGCTTGATTTGCGCCAGACTGACGGGCCCTAAAATGTAAATTCTAGTGACTTATCTTCAAACGAAACTCTTCTTCCGTGTAGCGTTTCAGATATGTAGAAGGACCCGAAGTCCAGTTTTTCTTTTCCACCGCTTTATTGTTTCTACATAACTGCGTCCATCACTATTAGAATTAAGGCTACAATTGAAAATGAGCACTCGTAATTTTATACTTACTTTTTTCCATTAAACAGTGATGACAATAGACACATGTACTATAGCATCATAATATTTTAAATACTTTTTCTAGACAGGTTTAGGTAGTTGTAATCTCTGTATTCTACCTTACTCTGTGCTTTGACGTAGCTAGGTGCTAATCGACGAGCGCACATGCGCGCCGGCGACGGCCTCACGCCCAGTTAGCCCCACTTTACCCTGTTTGTTCTTAATGTTACATTTTACCCGCAAACACCCTCTTCCGGTAAGATTATTGGAAATATCGCCTTTTTTGTGGCCGCACCCGTCTAGCTCCTTTTGAGTAAATATAGTCCTTCGCCTTGTATATTAAATATGTGATATTTTAATTCTTAATATATAAAATGTTAACCCAGAGTAAATACGTTTGGGAAAGTCGTATTTCTATAAGGTCGTCGGAAATTCATTCTGCGCATATGATATATCATCATCATATCAGCCAAATGACGTCCACTGCTGAACAACTGCCTCCCACATAGATTTTCCAAACGAGCGGTTACATGCCACCTGCATCCAACGACTCGAGCGACCTTCACCAGGTCGTCTGTCCAGCTCGTCGGAGATCGTCCCACGCTGCGTTTTCCGGTGCGCGGTCTCCACTCGAGAACCATTTTTTACACCAACGGCCTCATCAGTTCTACGAGCAATGTGCCCCGCCCATTGCCACTACAGTTCACTAATCGTTTATTTTATAAATATATTATACATGTATGTATGGTATTTACGAAATTTGTCATTCATTTTCAGTAAGAAATAATACACATGACACGCGAGTTAAATATGATTTAATTTCGTAATTTTTCTTAGCAATTATATTTCGTTCTCAGCATCTGAATACTTATAATTAGACACAGTAATACAATACACAGTGTCACATTATTTTAACAAATTTATTATGTATTTAAGCGCATATTTTGTAAACTATTTTACATTTTGTGGAATGTTTCAATGTCTTTTCTGATTGTCTTCTATGTGTTATATTCTATAGAATAATGGAGGAATGTAAAGCAATAAATATACTTAATACATTGACTAATAGTTGACGATTTCGCGCCATTTACTTAAATTGAGTAACGTGGAACATTATCATGAATGCGCAACACTTTGTTCAAAGAATTGCTTTAAAATTTCAAATATTTACTCGTTCTAAATGATTGAAATGGCGTCAAGAAGTTAATGACTCCTGTAAAAGCTTTTGGTGAAAAGTTAAAAAACTTGTTAGTTATTGCGTTATCCTATTCCCGGGTTTACAAGCTCGATACTATAATGTTCCGCATTAATCAATAAAATGAATACACTGGGTACAGGGTACAAATATTAGATAGATTTACGAATTTTTTGGATATCCTCTGCTATCATTTTCAACTGATCTACAGACTACAGTGATGTACGAATTTGTTCCAGGGTGGGTACATTTAAATGTTATTTAATTATATATGTATGTATAGATAAGGTAATATTATAACTGTTGACATAGTTCACTAAAATTATATTTGAATACTGCTCATAAGATTACGTCATACTCCATGTTCCATTTGAAAATGATTGCAAAGTAGAATCAATTCTGTTACATTTTCTTAAGTTAAATATTTTTATCTACTCCAAGTTTACAGACGAAATTAATACACTAGTTATAATGCGAACACATAGTCGTACACTGCCACCACGCTATGGCACAGATCTTATTAAAATATTAAGATTATAAATGTCCTTTATATGTATTTACGGTGACGAACAAATGGATAACAGCAGAAAACTCGAAACTCACGCCCTCTATATTACAGTTCAAATGGATACTAAAACTGGCAACTTTATTAATCAACTGTATTAATCATCGTAGCATCGCCAGAAATCGAAAAGATTTTGACAAAAGAGATTCAAATACCTATCACTCTCATACAAACTCTTAAAATAATATATACAAAGCGCTCGAAATCATACAATCAAATTCACATATCGACCGGAAAATATATTCAAATGAACATTAATAAGGAAAAGTTTCAGTACATGGAGTTAGTAAAGAAAACTAGGTCATAGCAGCTGTGGCTAATCACAAGAGAGCTGTTGGTCGGATAGATTAAATACCCATAATTAAATACAAAACATTTTAATACAACTTTACATCTAACACCTACGTTTACAAATTTCTGATTAAATTTTGTTTGATAAATAAGTAAACACAATTATTTTTATTATATTTACAAGCAGATAACACGATCCGTACTTAATAATAAAGCGTTTTAAATAATAACACACTGAGAATTGACGTAAAGGCGTTTTTGCTACACTTATGGCAAGCCAGCCGGAGCAATCGAGGGCTGTATTTTCGACGCGTTGACCAAGTTGTTGTTCCTCAAACGAGACGAGCTTCCCCGATGTACACCTCAGTCCAGCGCCCGGCGGTGGTCCGTCGGAACACTCGTGACTGGTAAGACTACTATTTGCTCTTTCCACAGAAAACCTTTTTTCCTTTTAGAGCACGAGTCCGACCACTGGCACAAGAGTAAACGAGCGCCACGATATTACACGACCTTAAGGAATTTCACAGCTTCGGACGTTGTCGTCCCGACTCGGCGTTTTTTCCCCATTCAAATGTTTGCTCTCTCGCTTCAGCTACCATTCATGCGACGTTTGAAACGCCGCGGCCACCGCGGCCGAGCTAACCTAACGCTATCCAGTCCACGTCACTGTAATAATACTGCGATAGTTGACTAATACTCTGTCCACTCACATTGTCCATCGACAGCTGGCAACGGAACGCGCGAAGCGTTGAAGCGTAAATGAGCTGCTAATGAGTTGAGGTTGCGGGCCGTTTACGTGCCGTCGCAGTTCCTCCGCCTCTGATGCCTGCCGTGGCGGTGGCGTGTGCCGTGACACAGCGGCTTGATGGAGTTCTGCGGCGGAGGTCGAAGCCTACGCTGCGGACGCCACTTGGACAGGTCGCCGGCGCGCACTGTGTTGTGCCAGTTTATATCGAAGTCGTGGGCCTCCTTCATGAAGGAGAAACACTTGTGCAGCCGCTCCGTGAAGCGCCTCTTGCCGCGCCGCATCTGCAGGCCACGCTGGTTGAACCCTATGTAGCGGTCTTCGTTCTTCACCAGATGGTACCTGTTGTAGCCGTCCACAAACTCCTCTTTGAACAGGCAGTTGGGATGTCGCTCCGCTTGGAAACGTGTCTGTTGACAATGAAATTATTTTATGACCACCAAATTATAAATGGTATGTAAAAACATGAAATGTAATCTTGGAATAAGGTTATACAGTATATTACTCACCAATCGTCTGCCCACAAGCCGGGACCGATTGAAGCAAAGGTACATATCCTGCACGGGCGAGTGAATTAGCAGTTCTAGGCTGACGCCATGCGTACTGATGGTGAGATTCGCTGAAACAATAGAAATGAATATTTATAACGTTGAATGGAATATCTTGCCGTGTGGTGCCGGCTCAGAATACCACCACCCCATCTCCTCCCATGGGTGTCGTAAAAGTCGACTATGGGTATAGCCAGAGGATGGGCAGCACCCTCCTTCGAGTATATTAACAACTCAACTGCGATCGCCAACCCGCCTGCCAAGCGTGGCGATTATGGCAAAACCCCCCAATGAGCCGACAACACACCCATATCGGTCGTTGTGGTGATCTTTAGGGGAGGCCTGTATCCAGCAGTGAACTTCATTCGGCCGAAATGATGAATGGAATGTTGTATCGGGGAGTTAATTTTTTATAACACTCATTAATGTATTCAAAATGTGGCTCAAATAAAAATAATACTAATATAACTACAACAAAAACCAACTAATAAAACGTAAATCAAACTTTCTTCCCGCCACAGAATTAATTAACTCATAAGAGCAAGAATTGATAAATAGAAAGTAAATATTCAAAGAATTCCCGTTCTTTACTCCTGCTCTTAGTAATAACAACACCCCAGGTGCACATTTTCCAATTTCAATCAACGCCGAGGGCCGTGGTCACGTCATAAATTCAATTTAGAAGAGTTAGCCGAACGGAGTCAGGTGCAACAAACTAATCGTTAATGATATTTGAACACTAATAAAGTACAAAAATAAAATGTCAATAAATATTAATCTATGGCCAGACATTCAATACGTGACGGGTTAAGAAAGGCTTACATGCCGAAAGAAAGATATTAGAATTTAGTATAATTTTTTTTTTAAAAAAACAAAAAAAAAAAATATGCTAGATTTTTAAAAGACTCAATTTTTTATTATTGTAGAAAGATATTTACATAACACTTTTGAGACTAAATGTCTGAATATAAATATGAATAATATACAAATAATCCTGTACAATACAACTCAATCATTACTAGGAATTAATTACTCATCTAGACACATTTATTACACAAAATATCAATAAAACGGACATATTGTTTACGTATAACAACAGCTGAAGTTTTATATATTTTTTATTAACGTTATATCTATATTTTAATGATGGCTCACTTATCGTCATTGACACTGTGAACTGAGTGACATTGTGTAATATTTTATTTTGACCACACACATTGGTTTAAATTGAATTGATAAGTAACTTATAAATCTGAACTTTATGAGACGCTCGGATATCTAAGAGTCATTAAAATAAAATATTAAGCGCTTCCAATAACATGTCAAACTCAGACTACACGGTAATTTTTTTTTATACAATCTGGTAACGAGAGTTCTTGTCATTCACCTGGTGGTAAGCGTCATGTCTGCTAATAACAATTGTAATGCTACCTAGGACTATTCCGGCATGGCACTATACTGCGCTCATCACTTCAAAACATTAATTATTTAGTCTTTTATGCCCAGTAATGTCACTACAGTGACCTTCTAACCGGAGCACAGTAATGTCTAAAGTTTAAACACTGCTACTTGCGTTGGTACCTGCCTAGCCATTCGTGCGATACGAGACCTACACAAGTACATATTCCATTCCATCCATCGCTAAATATTTACAATGCATATTCAGATCCAATATTTATCATTAAAAAACAACAAAACAATCGACCCAAAACCAAAAAAGTATTACTTTTCCCATCACAAAACAAAACATTAGATATTAAGTTGAATAATATTGACTGTCTCGCCATGTAAGCCCGTACCACTATCGATAGATAACATATAAAAGGGAAAAGTCCGAGTATGGAATTCGAAGACCAAACTCGCTGGGTCTCGAATAAAAAGAATTAATAAAAATAAAACTATGTACTCGGACACGACCGCCTGTGACACAGACCGTGTCATTTCAATTAACATTAGAAGAAATAAAAATGCTTTGACTTGAACAGAACATAAATTCATTATAATTTCGGTGTGACAGTTAATGAATATGTGTGTGAAAGGGGGAAATACCACTATATGAATAAGAAACAAAACGTTTGTAACAAATTTGAAAAATCTCGTCACTCATCGGCCCGTAAAGGATCACTTTTAAACGGGCCCCCAATGAAGAGTAATATTGAAGGATATTGCCCTATCGTAGTATGTATGATGTTATTAGCTTAAGGTACAATGCTGCTTCCCGTCCTTTTAATATAACCCATAGATATCCGGATATAACCCTTTGGCTGCCTTCTAAGACTGAGTAGCGAGAGTGGGTAATTTTTTTCCGAAATTCAGGATCATTTGATTGATTGGTTTCGTATTCAAATAACAAAGTCCGAATAATTCTATCATATTATCAAGAACTGTTACCAGTGATGACATATGGAACAGAGACGTGGTCACTCACAATAGGCCTCATAAGAAAGCTCAAGGTTACTCAGCGAGCTATGGAGAGAGCTATGCTTGGTATTTCTCTACGAGATCGAATCAGAAATGAGGAGATCCGTAGAAGAACTCAAGTTGTCGACATAGCTGAAAGGATTAGTTAACTGAAGTGGCAATGGGCAGGGCACATTGCTCGTAGAACTGATGGCCGCTGGGGCACAAAGGTTCTAGAATGGAGACCGCGCACCGGAAAACGCAGCGTCGGATGACCTCCAACGAGGTGGACTGACGACCTGGTGAAGGTCGCTGGGAGTCATTGGATGAGGGCGGCATGTAACCGCTCGTTGTGGAAATCTAAGGGGGAGGCCTTTGTTCAGCAGTTGACGTCCTGTGGCTGATATGATGATGATGATGATGATCAAGAACTGTTCTGTAGACTGCAGTTTTTATAAATACTAGTGGTCGCCCGTATTAGAACGCAATTTTTATTTGATACATAAATATTAACTTTCTGTACTCCTCTATATGAACTTTGACTATGCCAAATCGCACAATCCTCCGCGCAATGTGCTTAAAAAAGGGGTACAAAGCTTTTTCTTCGTGTATTAATATATAGATTTTTATTACTGGTGATACACAAAGCGGCCTTATCTTGTCTCCAAAGTTGCACTGACTTATTTGACTGCAAATCAGTGCAGAGCGCAGACAAATTTCGAATTTTCAGCCAACTACATGTAATAATTCGCATCTAACGTTGTGAAGATACTTTTTTATTCAAAACATTTACAATCATTGTGGGTACATGAGATAATGTTTAATCTGTGAGTGTTAAGGACGTAATTGCTTACCTAAATATTTTCTTTTGCTTTTACGATGGTAATAAAAACGGTATAGATAACAGGGAGCTGTGTTTTGACTTTAATTTTATTTAATCCATATTTGTACGTAAAATCTTCGTCACATGTATAATTAACATAATTCCTTATTTTTCCTAAGATTTGTTTTAAGCCTTAGATAAGTGAGAGATTGTTTAAAGTTTTTAGTAGTTAGTAGTTTTGTAGTTTAAGTCCTTAAATATCTGTAAAACACTGTTAAAAGAAGTATTACATTTAGGTTATAAACTTAATTTTGAATTGTACGATAAAAGTATTGCTCACAAATCCCTAACAATAAATCCACTAAATAAATATTCCCAAATAAATGTAATAAATAATGATTATAAATTTAAAAACAACTTAATAAATAAGTGTACTCAAACTGATATGGTACTTAATAATACAAATAAGTTATGTGATGATGATAATGGGGGTATAAATGATAATTCAAAAAATAACTCCAACTCTAATATTCAGAATAGTTCAATTTTTTTTCTCGTATAATTATTTATTGATCTTACACCAAAATATTGATGGCCTGATAACTAAATCGGACTTACTGGCGTACCACTTACATGAGCTGTCACAAGATGGTAAAACTATAGATGTTGTCTGCATTACAGAGCATAACATGAAGGATGGTGATGATATACATTTAAAGTTGCCTAATTTTAGACTAGCAACATATGCCAACAGAAATAACAGAAGAGGGGGGTCATGTATTTTAATAAACAATAAACTTAAATACAAAACAATTAAGTTAAATCAATATTCATGCCCTGAGATTACGGAGTGTTGTGGTATTGAATTAATAGATCACGGGATGATTGTTGTTTGTTTATATAGGGCGCCGAAAGAAAGCCTGGATGCCAGAATTAGCTTTTTATATAACTTTGAAAGTATGTTACAAAAGATTTGTAGTTACAGTAAGAAAAAAATTCTGATATGTGGGGACTTTAACGTAGACATATTAAAAAATACTCGTTTCTCTACAGATTTCGAAAATAAATTGTTAAGTTTTAACTTACGCCTGAGTATTCGCGAGCCTACTCGACTAAAGAGTGGCACGTGTATTGATAATATAATTCATAACGTAAGAGGTAGTAAAGGTGAAGTTATAGAGCTTGGGATATCAGATCATACCGCTCAAGTGTTGAAATGTCCTGTTAAGAAAACATACACTATATCCCATTGGTTTATATTACGACGAGATTACTGCATAGAAAACCTAAACAAATTTAAAAATGTCATTCGTAGTCTCACCTTCAATAGTGTTTATGTATGCCTAGATCCTGATGAAGCCTTTAATGAATTCAATGGATTGTTTAAACTTTTTTACAATCTCTGCTTTCAGACGGTAAAAATAAAAATTCCGATAGTTAAAAAGCTTACTTGGGTCTCAAATGGTATTAAATTATGCTGCAGACGTAAGCGAGAAATGTTATGGCTTTCTAGACTAACACCTACTAATGAAAACAAAAGGAAGTTTAAAGTATATAGTAAACGATTAAAAAGAATAATTCATTTAACACAGAAATCACGAAATAGTTATTACATTAATAATGCCGAGAATAAAACAAAAGCAACATGGAAAGTCATAAATACTAATAAGTATAATTCCCCTAGAGACAATATCACAAAAATGAATTTTAATAATAAATATATATATGCTCCTGAAAAAATTGCTGAAGAATTCAATAATTATTATATAAATCAAGTTCATACTATAAATCGGCTTAACAATAATCACCATAAATTTTCATCTATAAATAGTACACTGAACTCAATGTTTATGCCTGCATCTATTCCTCAAGATATACATAAAATAATTAATAAGTTAAAAATTTCTAACAGTGCTGGTAATGATGACATAATCACAAAAGTAGTTAGGTATGTGGCCAATGAAATTTCTCCAGTTTTGAGTTACGTAGCGAATCTATGCACAGAAAATGGTGCTTTTCCTAGTGCCCTAAAAGTCTCCGTTATAAGTCCTGTATATAAAAAGGAGGACAGACATAACCCTAATAACTACAGGCCTATTGCTTTGCTTCCTATATTCTCGAAAATTATAGAAAAAGTAATATTTAATCATTTATACTCTTATTTGGAAAGTAATAACATTTTTGCGAACGAACAATATGGTTTTAGAAAATGTAAAAATATAAATATGGCCATTTACGGGTTCATAGAAAAGGTAATCACAGGTATTGACAATCATATACCGACAACTGCCTTGTTCATGGACATGACCAAGGCGTTTGATTATGTTGATTTAAAGATTCTAGCGCTTAAACTGGAGAAATATGGAATCAGAGGTAATGTGTTGAACCTTATTAACTCATACTTGAATAATAGGAAACAAATTACTAAAATAAAAAAGATCTGTCCGAAAACTAATATTGAACTAACATACCTTTCGCAACAAAAGCAAACAAACTACGGTGTGCCACAAGGCAGCGTACTCGGCCCACTGCTATTCCTAGTTTATATCAATGATATGCCCCAGGTTACCCAACACCCTATGACCTTATTTGCTGACGACAGCACAGTTTTATTCACTGGACATAGCAAGGTATCATATGAAACGGAGATAACTCAAAATTTATGCAAGATAATAAGCTGGCTTAGTGATAACAATCTTATAATTAATTTAGACAAAACTCATATTATGTCATTCAAACAGAGGATAACACGGCAAAAATTGAATATTCATTACAAAAATAAAATTATTGACGTAAAAGAACACACAAAATTTCTGGGAGTTTGGTTAGACGATAAAATGACATGGCGTAAACATATTGAAAACACAATAAAAAAGATAAATCAATACCACTATGCACTACATAATCTTAAGAAAGTTGCAAATCGTGAAACAGTCTTAACCGCCTACCATGCATACGTCTCTTCAACATTACGCTATGGCATAATATTTTGGGGAAACTCCCCAGATCGAGAATTAGTCTTTAAAGCGCAAAAGAAATGTCTACGAGCGGTGTGCCAGTTGCAGGTTACCGACAGTTGCAGATCGTATTTCATTGCTCTTAAGATACTGACCCTACCATCTTTATATATATTCGAAGTAGCTATGTTCGTTAGGAAACATTTTGACATATTTGAAACCATCAACAACAAACGTCATAGGAACACACTTCATATTAGACCCCATAAAACAGCTCTATATTCAAAGAGTTTCCTAGGTATGGCTCCTAAATTTTTTAATAAATTACCCAAAATCATCAAGGAGACAGATAATATAGAGAAATTTAAGAAACTGCTCTCAGAATTTTTACATATAAAAGCATACTACTCTATAAAAGAATACTTTGATGATACAATGCGAATGATTTGAAATGTAATAATATTGCAATTTTATTTGAAGTCCCATTTGTTTATGTATTGTCTATGTTATTAAGTATTGCGTACTAAACACGTCATTTTTTAAATGATTATTACATGATTTGGGTATCCAAAAAAGATGAATAATTTAATAAGATAATTAATAATATAAATGCTATGTTATGTTCTATGTAAATTATCAATAATATTTGTATGCCTTTCAAGGTGAAACATAGTGTGACATAAACAATTTAATTTTCCACCAAGTTTGTAACTTTTTACCTATGTTTTACAAATAAATTATTTTGATTTTGATTTTGTTTTCTTTTCGTATAACATTTTTGTTTGTAATATTACCTTCTGCCTTTGTAGAAGCACAAAAGCCCGTGAGAGCCACAATATAACCTTCACTATGTTTTCTTATTTAATAATCATATTTTAAAGGATATGTGTCACCAAATGTTAGAATAGGATTCTTTCTTTTTTATGGGAAAAACCTCAGTTTGCAGACTTGTAATAAAATTCTTCTTAGCGCGTGTGTTTTGCAAAAAAGATCTTTCTGGTGATACTGATTATATCAAACCACTATACCATTGGGTAAAATATTTTATCACCTTCCTACATCATTTCGGCCGAATGAAGTCCACTGATGGACATAGGCCTCCCGCAAAGATCACCACAACGACCGATATGAGTGTGTTGTGGGCTCATTAGGGGGTTTTGCCATAATCGCCACGCTTGGCAGACGGGTTGGCGGTCGCAGTTGAGTTAATAATGTACTCGAAGGACGCTGCTGATCATCCTCCGGCTAATCCACTAGTCGACTATTACGACACCCACGGGAGGAGATGGGGTGGTATTCCTAAAAGCCGTAACCCAGAAGTTATTTTATAACGTGTATCGCCACCACTTATAGTTCTCTAAAATGTACGATGTACCTACATAGTCGCGAGCACAAATATGTAGATACATATACAAGTAGCGAAATGTTATACATTGTACTTTGAAGTTTTGACTTTAATTTATTTATTTCTTTCTTTTCATGTTTTTAAGCCAGCCAAAGGCCTCCAACTTGGCTTGAACGACTGTCGTCTAAATGACAACAACTGGGACTCACGATTTTATGTGCTGACCGAAGAACGGAGACGCTCAGTTTAGGTACCACTGTACGGTCACCCATCCACTGTCTAAACGCGCCAAGCATTGCTTAACCTTACCGATCGGTTACTGATCAGTGAGTGAAACTGGCAATGAGCGCCTTTAATTTCCTTAGTTTTGACTTAAATTATAAATGATTTTACGAAATAAGTACCCGTATGTGTTCGCGGAAAGTGTTCTTCATCTAAAATTTACTTTTTAATTTATTTCGTAACACGGGTACATATTTTTGACTGATACAATTTTATGATGACTACAATTTTATCTTAGCTTATGTTTAAAAATATTTTAAAAACACAGCTCAACAGAGCAACAGGCACTTCTGAAACCCCGAACTCTGCTTCCGGTTTTGTTGTAACTTTTATATAGATGCTTCTTTCAGAAGAAATAATTTTAACTCCATAAAATGTTAGTGTAGTGTAGGTAAATGTTGAGTTTCACTATATTAAACCTATTTTCTTTTCACATCAGTCGTCTTAGTTTTTCAAACAAAAATATTTGTATACCATGTTCTTCGTTTACGCAAAAACAAGATTGTGTT
This sequence comes from Diloba caeruleocephala, assembly GCA_947459985.1. Classification (NCBI taxonomy): domain Eukaryota; kingdom Metazoa; phylum Arthropoda; class Insecta; order Lepidoptera; family Noctuidae; genus Diloba; species Diloba caeruleocephala. The sequence continues at coordinate 19,278,197 of OX381615.1, forward strand.
CGTTGACCGTAGGACCCGACTTAATGCCGAAGGGACTTTCTTTCAAACGTAACGAAACGAGTAAACATTGCCCAAGCTCTGTAATAGGCTAATTTTGTAAAGACAACATAATCTCGAGCCGCTAAAGTAAACAGGCTTTGAAGTGCCGACCGCTGCTTATAATTTCACTTGAGGCTTCTTTAATATTTCACATCAGTTTGCCTCTACTACTTGGTGAATGATTTGACATCACATGTACCTACTTAGGTGGTTAGCTTCGCGCATTTAGCTACGTCTTTTTTCTGTCAAATATCTATTTCTTTATTTATTTATATACCTTTTATTGTACACTACATAATGCTTAAAAGCTTAAAAGATAAATATTAATAAGATATGTGTAGAATGGGTGATCACATCCAAACATGCTTCGGATAGACTTGAAAAAAAGGAGAGAGATATTGAGCTGTCAAGTGTACAAAATATCATACAGGATATTACTTACACATAATAATATAAAGTACAGAACAATATACAATAAATATTCTATTTAAAAAACGATAGAAAATACTAATAAATATCAAATATAACTGGGAAAGTAGAAGAAAAATGAGAGATAATACTCCTTCACCATTTTCTTAAAAATTCGTTTGAGCACGTCTTACTTCAATAGATAAAGCATTCCACAAGAGCGCTGCTTGAATCGTAAATGATTTATCAAAGAAGGATGTGGTATGCATACATATACTTAACTTTTTAGATAAGTTTCAATCAATTTGTGTAAATCGACGATTGACTGCTATAGAATCCATCATATTTTTACATAACATATCAATATTGCGATATATTTTCTAGTGGTGTCACGTATCGAATATTCGTATTTGCCGAAAATAATAAAGACTAAAATAAATATTTGAAAACGAGAACACATTCGAAAAGATGTCCTGTATTCGTAGATACGAATCGATGCATTTATCCGAATATATTTTGTTGCCGTTTTAGTTTGATTATTCGGGAAATACCCTCAAATCAATTAACTAAACTTCCACTATGGCCTCAGAAAGGCTATTTTCATCAGCTATATACAAAAAGAGAAAAGAAATATATCGCCAAAAATGCTAATGTTGTGATTTTAAATTAAATAAAAACCAGAATTTAAATGATTAATGTAATTGCACTCATGTTGACTAGCGTTTTTTTTATTACCTTGGATTAATTACATTCAGCGTACCTATTCGTATTTGTATTAGCTGAATCATCATCATCATCATCAATGCTGGACATACGCCCCAAAGGGCCCCTCATTGAGCCCCTCATTGAGGGGTTTTGTCATAATCGCCACAGTTTATGTACTCGAAGGCCTTTGATGCCCATATCCCACAGGTGACTTTTATGACACCCACGAGTAGAGATGGGTTGGTGCTATTCGTAGCCGGCACCACAGGACACGCTGAATATGTGTTCACTGAATAGTAGAATTCGTAAAAGTAGTATTCGATACATCACTAATATTTTCGATATGAAAATTCAACAAACATATTAACGTATATCAACAAACACTTTATAATGTTATGAACTTTCTAGAAAGTATAAATATTTGGAAGTTAGCAGGAAAGGAACTATCGGGTCAATGACTGACTATCGCTCCGATAACGATATCGAAGTAATCTGTACTTGTTACCTGAATTCTCTAATGCAACATCTTTTAGGTATATCGCATAACATGTACCTATAATTTGATATCTGACAATTACATATAAACCTCGCGAAGGTACATCGGTTACGAGATATAGAAAAATAGCGATATGTAAGACTAATGCCGTGTGGTGCCGGCTCAGAATGCCACCACCCCACTTCATCCCGTGGGTGTCGTAAAAGTCGACTAAGGGATTAACCGGAGGATGGGCAGCAGCGTCCTTCGAGTACATTAACAACTCAACTGCGATCGCCAACCCGTCTGCCAAGCGTGGCGATTATGGCAAGACCCCCCAATGAGCACACAACACACCATATCGGTCGTTGTGGTGATCTTTGGGGGAGGCCTGTGTCCAGCAGTGGATTTTATTCAGCCGAAATGAAGAAGACTAATGCTGGTGAAATGGTGGTATATATCCTCGTAAGGCTCAAGATTTAGTCAGTATTCTGAACTAATTACTCAATTGCTATTTTTTGAAGAAAGTTTTTGTTATTGGCACATAATTTAAGTTTTAAAGTAAGTAATAGTTAAAGGTTCAATATGTGTTGCGGCTGAAATTTATAATCAATCGGTCTCCAGTGTAAATTCTACATGAACTTCCTCCGCCACGGGGAAGGGTGAACGGGCATGCCTGTCTCCTACCAGCTAAAACCACTGGAGCGATCATCTTCGGCACCGAAAGGGGCTCCAGGTCCTTGTAAGATCCTAGTGTGATCTTGAAGTTCATGTATAATGTAATTAGAATTTATTTTAGCCCCCCATTTGGCATCAACACCAACACGCCTTTAGACACCTCAGAGGGGATGACTGTGAAGCGGTCACCCCCTTTAGTGGAAGGAAGGCAACTGTAAAAAGGTAGCCCCCCCAGGCACTTCTCGGGGAGGATTTTTAAGGGTCAAGCCTCGCTGTGCGGTGTGCTGCGCACACGGCGACACGTGCGCGCCGCCGTCTTCCCGGGGGTCGCTCAGTATGAGGGGTGGTACCTACCTAGCCGGCCTCTTGCTATAAAAGACCTACCATCAGTGAAATATGATAATTATATAGGATTAGTAGGCAGGTGCTATCGAATCCCAAATCGGTGATAACATTTAAAATAATCCTCTCAAAACATGCATGTGGTACATTATCTGTATTTTGGCTACTTATTACTTAATTAGTTGAAAAACAATCAATCATTAAGGAAAATTCCAATCAAACATAATTCCTTTCATTAATATGATCATTTTTGGGTGTGCTTATGAATGGAGGTTTGATAACTGAGGTTAGGATCTGATAACACTGAGGATCATAAATCATCCATCAATCGTTTTGATTACTATATCCCTATCTTGTTCATAATAAGATAAACCATAAACTGCATAGGATTATCTATGATCAAAAGATTTTAGGTACTTTATACCTATATAGAAATCCCGGCTAATGTTAGAACTATGAAGAATGGCATAGACTGTAGGTTATATATCATGAAACTACATTCTACTTGTAACATAACTTTCTCATAAATCTATTAAAATGTATGTTCATGTCAGTATTGTTTGTAACTAAACGGATATCATTAGAAAATTATTAAAATCACGTGTGGTGTTGCCAGTATGTCTCGTGTAATAATTTGATAGTATACAGCGTTGTAAACAGCCTTGGACATTGTAATCATGATGTAAACATTACATTTACGTAACCTTTTCGACGTATTCACGTTATGATAAGTTTTAATTAGGTTTCGATTGTCAAACCTTTAACGTCGTATTGTTTGTAATGGTGACATTAAAGCTATTTACGTTTCGCTGTTCCAAATAAATATTTACAATACATGAAATGGTAAAGCACATAATAAAATATTTGTATAAGATCAAAGAAATGAAGAAATACCGCAAATAGCATAAAATTTAAGAGAGACATTCAATATTTAAAATAACACACAAGCTGGCGCCAGCCCCATTTAAATTAACTAACCGGATTCCCACATACTAATTACAGTTGTTGATAAAAGCGAAATCTCAGTTAACAGAGCCGTCGTAAACAGATAAACATGTATAAGTGCGTACAACACGTCTTAACCCTGCGGATAACGCGTTTAATCTGACCAAATCCGACAGGATACAGCCGCTGCGGTAGGTAAGCATTTGTCGGGAATCTTGTGTTAAATTCCAGACCGCTTTAGTGGCGGGCGTGTTCGCATTGTAACTGTCAACATTTGTAGATACATAGAAAATGTAGAGCTGAAGGAGAAGTTACAGAGAAATTTTATTTCAAGCATAATTATGTATATGGAAGTTGTGTCGGTTACGATAGAACAAATAAAACTTTTTAACAAAAAAAATAGCGACTTCAAAAACCCTACACGATATAAAAATATTAAAACCACTAAAAAGGAAAAAATAACTTTATTTATGAAGTCGGGCGGGGCCAGGTATGCCCCAACCAAATTTTTTTTGTTAAGCTTTTATTTGTTTCCTTTTAGTGCAAATAAATGTAAGAACTTTTTCCAATATGGTATCAGTATTTAACACTAAAAATAAGAATTGCTCAAACGATTCTCTGATCTGACAGGAATCGAAACTATTAAGGCATCGTCTAGATAAGCGCAGAAATTTATTGAAGCTGGTTTAAAATCTACGCAACCAAATGTTATAAAAAATATATCGGCCCAATTCGAAAGCATCCTGCACCAGTTACAAAAAGAATAGCTCAAAGCGGTCTACAAATCTCGAAGTAATCGGTGTAAATAAAAAAAAACGGGTTGAATTGATAACCTCCTCCCTTTTTGAAATCGGTTAATTAAACTGAAAAATGATGATAACAGTGTATCAGTTTTACCTCTTTTTTACTAGATGGAAATATATCTCATACTTCCTCGGCCCCGGGAAGGGCGAAGGGACATGCCGGCCGGCCTCTTACCAGCTAAAAACACCGGAGCGATCATCTTCGGCACCGTAAGACGCTTCAGGAATTCGCTAACAAGGACACTGGAGCCGATCATTGGTGCCACGACTTAAGGCGCATCTCGGATCTCTCTCGATTACGCTCTGCGGTCTCCTTCTGGAGCAAGACTCTCGCAGAAGGAACACCGCCACACTCGAATTTTCATGCTCTGCCAACACAACCGCCACTTACCCCATCCGACCAGGATCTAGTACGGCTAAGTATTGCAAAAACTCAATAATTGCGGTTCGTAATGAGTGACAGGCACCGTTGAGTCTATTATTAAATAAGGGAGCTCTACTCTACTCTACATTATCTAGCTCTACATTAAATAAAATGTAATGAAAGTACAAGGTTTATTGAGAATACCCATTACAATTCACTCTGTTTTCAAGTCATCGACTCATTCATCACAATCATTCTGAAACGCCAACCATTTTCCAGTCCCGAAAAAATCTGTAACAACGGGAACGCGTAAACGTAGCGCCTTCTCGGCGACAGGATATGTACTTACAGAGGCACTATAAACAGGGATTACCCGCGCTATTGAAATCCTGTAGTCTGCCTCTATCTTAATCCCAGATAACTTCATGCTTATGAATTAGGTATTCGTCGGCTTGTTTTCATTTCAACAAAGTGTGATATTATTGTAAGACCAGATTTAGTAGCTATTTTGTTCGCGTGCTGCTTTTGCTTGGTGTTATTTACAGTCAGTATTTACTACTAGGAATTTGGAGGGGTGCTGTGTGAAAATTCAAGGACCTAAACAATTTAATTTAACGGCTTTTTTATTACAAGGCCTTTGTTTTAAAATATTTCAGAATCGCTTGACCTCTGACTAAAAATTGCGCGACGCGGTATTCTCAAAATGTTTTTTATTGTTTTTACAGCGCAATTGCAGCGACGAGCAATTTTTTTCTAGTCTAGAAGTCTTTCTAAATGTCCATTTGTGCAGCTATCCAGTATCAAGTGATTATGATATTTAAAGTATTTTATCCATAAAAAATAGCCAGGCTCATAAGGACGCACATGGGATGCACTTTGAAATGTTTGTTCTTTATCCGTAAAGTAGTGGACTCTACTGATATATTAAAGTGTACTCGAATAGCCATCAGTCGCATCCTTATAATATACATGTAAAATATGTTATAAAATATGTTATAAAATATCAAAACGTTATCATGTGAAAAACATAACAGTGTTTCAAGTTAAAAACAATTCACTATACCACTCTTCAATTTCCCGCCAAAAGTCTCTTGCAATATGGTTGTCCCACCGTTACCACAATCCTGTTGCGCGTCAAGAAAGCGGCAAACGCGCTACACAAAATCTATAATAATAATACTATATTTATTATAGATATCCTAGCCTCATCGCTCAATGCATCATGTCAAACTATGGCATTTATAATTTTAAGTTTAAAAAAACACCTTCGATTTTAATTTCGTGGTGGAGCTAATGCTATTTTCGATTTTTCAGAGTTTGCCTTGAGAAAGGGGTTAGTTAAAGAAAGAAATGAAAATTAAAAAATGTTTAATTGCAAAAACAAACTAATACTAGATTTTTAAATCTTTTGCATACCCGTGGGAAGTTGTTTTGTTGTTCTTGTCGGCGAATATAGTAAAATAAAGTTGTAAAGAATTTAAATAAAATTTATCGTTAAACTTTAACAATAAATATTATTTAAATTCTTTAAGATAATTTTCAATTAACTTTGTAGCTAGATAACGCCTACTGACCTAATTGTCATTAAATCGAATTGTATTTTGAGTAATCACAGTTATTGCATGTGTTTTTTTAAACGCACGTTGCGGAAGTATCAGCTTGTGTAGGTATAGATAATCAATACTGATTATTGGGTTTTTTTTATTATTCGACCACAATATATTAGTCACCTCGGGATTATAAAATAGCATACCCAGGAATTAATTTGATTGCATTATACCCTTAACTATAAATAACTACGAAGCAATGAGTATTCATATAGGTACAAGACCGAATTAATTGAATTTAGACTAGGTATACTACAAACGTGGAATGGCAAGAAACGTGTTACATTATAAGTATTCAATTTTGTCACTATATACACATATACACATATTGGTATACACCAAGTATACCAACGACGACATTTTAATAACATATTAATTACGAAAATTATTGAGTTGTTAGCAGTGGGTATAAGTAATTGTTTTTTTTAAGGGGTCTAACTTGGCTTACGAATGTCGTCTAATGACAACAACCTAGTCCGACTATTTTACATGCCCTCCAAAGCTCAGTACACATACCACTATGTGGTCACCCATCCATAGACTAACCGCGCCAAGCGTTGCTTAACCTTACCGAATGTTTACCGGATGGATACAACTAGTTTTGAGCGTTATCTATACATCTATACATATAAATAAAATTGGAGTATCTGTTTGTAATGTCAAAATAACAGCTTTTTACTGAATGCATATGAAAGTATATACGGCACATAAAACAAAATAACAATTTTTAATTATTTTGTCTGTCTGTCTTTGTTCCGGGTAATCTCCGAAACGGCTGGTCCGATTTTGACAGGACTTTCACTATCAGTTATCTGATGTTATAACTTAGGCCACTTTTATTTCAGAAAAATATTTAGGGTTCCGCGCAAAAATATAAAACCCTTGAACTCCAATATATATATATTCTATGTCAAGTGTCTTTGTCGAAGTACTCTAAATTTCTTTTAAATTATACGCGGGTGAAACCGAGGGGCCCAGCTAGTAAATAATAAAATCAATCTGTAACTATCCCATTGGAGAGCAAAGGACTCTTCTTATACAGTGGAGGAACGAGCATTAATCAGTACGTTTGCTCACTACGTGTTGGCGATGTCAGATCAATAGATCCAAAAAATAACACGATGTTTTAGATTTGGCTGATATAATGATGATGATAAATGTACTAAAATGTACATCCATCATCATTATATCAGCCAAAGGACGTCCACTGCGGAACAAATTCCCTCTTATAGATTTCCACAACGACCGGTTAAATGCTGCCCGCATTCAACGGCTCCGAGCTACCTTAACCAGTTCGTCTGTCTATCTCATTGAACATTGTTTATACTAGTCGGCATGTCCTATAGCCCTCGCATAGACGTGGTGCGCACACGGCCACATACTGCCGTGTGCGCAGCACAGCGCACAGCAAGGCTTCGGGGAATCCTTACATCTCCCCTGAGGTGTGTCTGCGGGGCGGACTCTGTACAGTCGCCTGCCCTTGGCTAGACGGGGTGACCGCTTTACAGATATCGGGAAATCGTGGCACAAATGGGCGGCTCAAGATGAAGAGTTATCGAGTTCCTGGAGCTTTCAGTGCCGAAGATGACACTCCACCCTTCCATGCGACGGAGGATATATATAATGTATTTCCATCAGGTTAAATAAAAAAGGTAGGTATGTCCTATAAAATCATGTGAATAAATAGTGTATTCATCGAACTGTGTCTAGTACAAGTAATTGTCTATTATGTCTTATATTGTATGAATTCCGAGCTATAAAACCTTGACACGTCTTTTCCTTGTCAATCTTCCTTGTGCATGTAATGACGTCACGTCAGTTGCCTACTTTACAAGAATCCTGACATTTTGAGGCAGTTGCACATCGACGGTTTTGTAACAACGTTTAATAATTCAGTGTTGCTATTTGAATAACACAAACATCACGCAGCCGAATATGAATATTACAAATGTGAGAGGTTACTAGTTTTCCAAGAACGTGGAATGACAAAAAATCGTCACGAAAACATAATAATGATAAAATTAATCACTCGTCTGTTTCTGAGAATATCGCTAATGAGGATTTTCTTGACGAAGTAAAAACCATTCTAGCAATTCATAAGTCACTAACGTATTACGTAACTGTTCAATTCTGGATTAAAAAAATCACATGTACGTTCCAATCGCGTTATTAGAGGGTTAATTCTCGTAATTAATTTACACTATGACTGAGTTTGTTGACCGAACTGAGATTAAATAATGAATTGACTAAAAATAGCTATTCTGCTCCTCTTAAAGTTCAGTCTGATTTCGGTATGATCTCAATTCAGTCTCATTTCAACGTTAGTTTTAACGTTTATTTAATCAAAAATGTTGTAGGCACCTGTGTCAGTTCAAACTGTTAGCAGAATACTGTTTCGGTTTCGATCAACTTCGATACATTTTCGCTCTCATCACAATATAAGTTCACGTTTGACGTTGTTTGTTAGTTTACGAAAATAATATTTGTGACATTTACGACATTGAGACTAGATCGGAACTATATTTAGAACATTTTAAATTCTGAGAATTGGCCATCAGAACTTATGATTTTGAAAATACAACATCAAATGTTCTGTCGTTTAATTATTATAAAATTCTTATTTCTCCTTATATATATAAATATGTATTCATTAATGTCTACATATAGCACAATTTAGAGTCGATTAGGGCGTCATGTGACTCTGACAACTTTCAATTAATATAGAACCTAGTCATGCTTTAGGTTAATATAAAAGTATATTGAAAAGTTATTTTATCTGATTGTACGGTAGATAATATAACTTTTAACCTTTCACCTCATTCATTCTGCGACCATGAACGCTGCAGTGTTCGAAACGATATAAACAAAAATCTATAACGACCATTTGAAGTGTTTTATTATAATATGCAACCTATTTTAAAACCACTTGAGTTTTCTGTTTTCATCGTATTATGAAAATTATGCAGTGAGTAATAACAAAATGTGACAACAGTGTGCACCACGGATTCTATCTAATCGCATCCTAAGACTACCAATACATTACATTAGCTTAGATACCAATATCAAGTTACCGTCTAGTCTGACTAGATTATGTGACCACAAACATTATGTGGCAATGACACTAATACAAGATATGCCTGATACTTTTACAATATAAGAGGGTTACCACCAAAGTGCGAACAACAGAATTACTGGACCAGTGCAAACTTCCTCGCTACCAAAATGACAGTGTAATTATTTTCAGTGTGATGTAGCACCACTCCATCTCCTCCCGTGGATGTCACAAAACGCAGAAAAGGGACTAAGCCAGAGGGGTGGACAGCAGCGTCCCTTCTGTCGAACGTAGCTATTCAGCGCCCACGAACCCACTTACAAAGCGTAGTGAGTACTAGCAAAGTTGCCCCAAAATGATTACACAATGGAAATCCATTGTGAGGCCTTTGTTCAACAATGGACGTCTTTCAGCTGATATGATGATGATGAACTATTAATATTATGATTGTGTTCGTTTTGTGGAAAATTTGCAGTGGAAACGTTCTCGTGTGTCATTGGTACATCCCTAAGTTATCAATGTTGATGTAAAATCTGGCACATGACACATTAGACGCCCCCTAGACTGGTCTCAAATATTCGCACAATTGAGATAAGGACATCATTTTGTAAAAATTATGTTGCCAGGCATAAGTAGAGGGGAGAGGGCTGATCCCGCACGGAGAAGGACGAGACGGCGCCAAGGTAACAACCGCCCCAGCGCCCAAGTCCAACACGCCTGAGCCCGCTGCCGTCAGTTCATAGCGGAGGGCCACGGGGATCGCGGGCGCGCAGATTAGGAACTCTGCGTGCTCATATCGGGTGACCCCCGGGAAGACGGTGGCGCGCACGTTGTCACGTGCCGCCGTGTGCGCAGCACAGCGCACAGTGAGACTTGGGGGGATGCTTTACAGTCCTCCCCGAGAAGTACCTGGGGGGCGGCCTTTTTAGAGCCGCCTGCCCTCCGCTAGAGAGGATGACCGCTTTACAGTCATCCCCTCCGAGATGAAATGCTAAATAAAAAAAGAATAGCCGGTAGGAGTCCGATATACCCCATCGCCCTTCCCCGGGGCGAAGGAAGTTCCATGTAGAATTTCCACTGGACAACATAAAAAAAGACAACATAAAAACAGAAGTAGCGACCATTGTCTGTTCGCTATTCTGTGTTATCTCAAAACACTTTCGGCACTATAGCCCAAATGTAACAAGAATTGTTGTTTTTCACAATTATTTTGCTAGCATGAAGAGATATTTGCCCATACGGTGCTGGCTAAGAATAGCACCATCCTACCTGATAAAAAGGCGTACTATGGGAATAGACGGAGCCTATATTTAGATTTCCACAAGTAAGTTATTTTGGCAAGAATTTAACAGGTATTCACCACGCTTGGCAGGCGGGTTGGTGAGCGCAGAATGGCTGCTGTTCCACAGAAGGGACGCTGCTGTCCATCCCTCTGGATTAGAGGCCCTAAGTCGCCTTTCGCGGAAGGAGATGGATTGGAGCTATATTCTTAATCTGGACACCACACGGTTCTAATGTCATATGAACTCTTTTAATTATTCTAAGATGCGGCTGACTTTAGATAGTGGAAAATAGCACGTGGGAACCTAAATCTAATGGTCTGAAATCGCCAACATGTAGTAAGCAAGCGTGGTCAATACTAATTCTTTTTTGTTTTTTTTTAAACGTTGCCCCAGGCTAGGATTTCTCCTGTGTCGTGGGTGCGTTTACAGACATGAATTCCACATACAATACACCCAGACCCGGAACAACTACCTGCAGATCATACAAATATTTGTTCCGTGCGGGAATCTAACCCACGACCCGGAGCGCAGCAGCCGACTGTATCAGCCACTGCACCAACCGTGCCGTCAAATTTCTTTGCCAATTCCTTCTCTGCATGAGAAAAGGGCTATGCCCCGCAGTGTGGCAGTTACAGGCTTGTATTATATAGGTAGGAAGCTGTTGCCCGCGGTTTATTTCGTTAATATAGACACAAATATAGCCTTTATCACCCAGGAATCGTGTAGCTTTCTATTAATGTCTTTCTGTATTTTCAGAGATTACCCCCAACATACAAACAATCAAAACTCCTTTGTAATATTAGTATAGATTATTTATTAGTATATAAATTGGGTTGGATTTCATGGCTTTTTGCGTCGAACCCTAATTATTTTTCTTTTTGAAGTGAAAACTTCTTTTAGCGCGGTACGCATATTTTTAGATGAGATAAAATCTCTGGACACGCGACATCGTTACGAGACGCAGCTATAGTGTGTGCATATATGCATGCACATATAGCAGACCGCGAACGCATCTAGATAAATAAAAAAATAAGTTTTCACTTCTGTCGGCACTCCCGGAGTGCAACCCGTATTTTTTTAATATAAAAGTAGCCTATGTTACTACCTATAACATCAGCTATCGGCCAGTGAAAGACCCGTCAAAATTGGTCCAGCCGTTTGGGATACAAACAGGAACAAACAGACAGACAACAAATAAATAAATAATTAAATAAATAAAAGCGTGTTAATAAATAAATAAAGGCTCTGCGTTGATGAATCAGTCGGTCAGTCAATCAGGACAAGTAATTAAATATTATGTATAGATGTATTTGTAGTAGAGACGCTAGAGCGATGTAGGAATTTGCCTTAAGTTTTATAAACATACCTTCACCTACAAAGACCTAGTCACGATTATCTATGACTTATGTGTCATACAAATCTAGACATAACGGGAGTAGGTAAAATTCATGACGCTGTTACCGAAAACTATGTCAATACTGCAGCGACAATTTTCACTATTCAGTACAGGCAAGCGAACATGATCTATAAAACGATATCAATAAGAGTGATTGGAATTGTATTACGTTATCGAATGATATGGTTGGGTAAGGATTGTCTGACAATCGGAATCAGGTCAAACGCATATACGCCTATGTAGATAAATGCCGAATATAGCCAAAACCTCTGAGAAATACGATTAGATTACAAATGCGCATGCGTTTTTTTACGGTTTTATATTTTTAAATGTTTCAAATTACTTTTTTCTAGCAATCAAACTATAAATGCAATCAAGAGGCTGGTAGAGAATACCTCATATCTTCAATATTAAATAAAAAGTGAAATACTACTTACATTCACATCAGGAAGAAAAAAAGAAAATTAATTTATTTTTGCAACAAACATCGGCATACATATACAGATTTAGAGAGAAAATAGCAGAGCCCCGAGTTCCCATTCACCCACAGCAAATTATCGGATTCGCTTCTGAAACTTTTTTTGTCCGTCAATAGAAATTCATATGCGCATTCGACGTGTGCCAATATGAACTGGAGGCCAAAATAAGTACCCACTATGCATTTCCTTTACAATAACAATAACATATTCACTACAAAGTACAAGTGTTTACTAAACAGCATTTTTTTCGCGACATCAACATTGGAAATACGCTCAAGACCACCCATTGAGCAATTGTTGCAAACACATGTTTTAATAACAGCAATAAAACAACAGATAAACTGTATCTGTCTGCTATTTTGATAAATTAATGTGCCTGAAACTATTATCAACATGAATTAATTGAAATACGTAATAAAACCGTTGATAAAAAACTTTGGCACAAATGATTATGATGTATGAACGTTGTTTTTATTAAGAAATGTTATAAGTGGATTATTGGAATGAAATGTGGCTATTCTAGGTTCATACGGCACTCTCTAGTCCAGCAGTAGTGTCGGCTATGTTGGCAGAGCATGAAAACTGGAATGCAGTGGAGCATGACGCTCTCACAGAAGGAGACCGCAGAACGGGATCGGGAGAGAGCCGATCCTGCTCGAAGAAGGAGGAGACAGCACCGGGGTTACAACCGCCCTGGGAATTAGCCCTCACGCCTGAAACCCCCTGCCGTCGCTATAAGCCGGGGGTCCTCTGGGTTCGCGGGTGCGTAGATTGGGAAATCTGCGTGTCCACACCGAGCGACCCTAGAGAAGACGCATGTGGTCACGCGCTGCCGTGGGCCGCTTTGGGAGATCCTTTACAATCCCCCCGGAGGGGTGACCGCTGTACAGTAACTTTCTCCGAGATGTGCCTATTGGCGTGGCACCAGTGGGCGGCTCTAGTGTGATCGTACGAAGACCTGGAGCCCACCTTAGGTGCCGAAGATGACCGCTCCAGATACCCCTTCGCCTTTCCCCGGGGTGTAGGAAGTTTCATGTAGAATTTCCACTGGACATCAATAAAAAAAATATGATTGGGGCATCTGCGTTCCCACACCGAGAGACCCATGAAAAGACGGTGGCACGCATGTGGTCAGGCGCTGCCGTGTGCGCATAGCACGGCACTTTGGGGGATCCTTTATAATCCCCCCGTGGGAGGGGTGACTGATTTACAGTCACCCTCTCAGAGATGTGCCGATAGGCGTGGCACCAGTGGGCGGCTCTAGTGTGATCGTACGAGGACCTGGAGCCCCCCTTAGGTGCCGAAGATGACCGCCCTAGTGCTTTTAGCCGGTAGTAGTCCGGCATACCAATCTGTCCTTCCCCGCGGCGGAGGAAGTTAATGAAGAATTTCCACATGGCACCAATAAATAATAAAAAAAAACTTCATACGGCTACTTATGGAAATAGTGGCGCAGCGGCTAAGCGGTTGGCTGTGCTCTACGTGTCGCGGGTTCGTTTCCTGAACAACTATTTGTATAGCCTACAGGTACAGCCGGAATAACCGGATAGGTGTGTTTGTAACTGTGGAATTTATGTCTGAAAACGTTTGTGCTGTTGACACCGAAGATATATCATATCCTACCAAGTACCCAACATGAGGGACAAGGTAAAAAAAAATATTTTAATAAAATTTGTTTGTCAATAAAAAGTATTAGTTTATAATTAACTAACTATAATTAAAGATAATGTTCTAGCAGATACCCGATGGGCGTAAAATAAAATGAAGTGATATAATATAAATAGTTATTATTATTAATATAATAGAATAGTTTTTTTTTAATTTAATATAAAAAGTATTCTTTTCCGTGACATAATCCACCTCTTTGCCAAATTTTATAAAAACTAAGAATAATAGTAAGAAGTAAGATTTATTAGTACCTATACTTATTATAATAACATTAAAAGTCTAGCGGTTGAACGCTTGCCTTCCACACTAATAATGTAAGATATATTAAAATTGTATGTATGTAAGTACACTTCAATACTAACTATAAGTAATAACTGATAAATAACCGATTGAAAAAAAGAAATAATGCGATTATACAAAGATCGTATCTAAATAATTATCCTCTTCGTGTATTTAATTATAAAAACATACACAATACAACATTATTTAAAAATTATTAATAAAACGTTGAAGTGCACTACTGGCACATTGTTTGTTTAGTTTTAGAAGAAAAAATAATACTTGAAACTAGAATGCAAGTCACGCCACTTGCCTACTTATTAACAAAGACATCAAAATTATGTTATCACCAGTTTCTCGTGGCAATTACCTACCTCAAACAAACCGTGTAGTAATCGTGCATGTTAAAAAAACTTGTTTGTTTCTTTAGAAAATCAAAATGCTTAACACTAAATTCGAGAAAAAAATGTTTCTATAAAAAATCATTCGCATTTAAACGTGTTATTTTTTCGATGCGCGCGCATATTACATTATTAATTCCCTATTAGATGAAACCACATTATTGAGGGGTCGTGCGTGTGGTATATTTTTTGCGAAACAGAGGGCCTTATGGGTCTTTATTATTATGTTTTAAACGTAACAACTTAATTTAGGTAGGCGCCGTACCGCCTACGTCGATTGATTTCATATAATTTTCGTACCGCTAAACATCCAAGATGAATAGCCACAAAAAATTAAACTGGCGGTTTTCGTTGAAGATCAACCGAAAATCTCTGACAAACCCAGTTATTCTAACAGGTCAATTAATAGTCATTGATAAATATTACTATAATCTAGTGAGAGTATTAGAAAACAACTAGTTCATTATAAATGTTTGATTTATGTACATTTGAAATTACGAATCGTGTAATAATACCATTTGTTTTATCATTTAAACCAGTTTATAGATGACACAGAGCGTCATAAATATTTAACCAAGTTCCATTTTTGAAAATATATTTTTAAGCCCTGCGGCCGTCTGCGCGGTTGCCGTTAGTTCCAACCAGTTGCTATTTCTAACACGATGGGAATAATTAAATTTCGTTATCAGTGCCTTTGAATCTAATTTTAATTAAAAAGCGTCACATATTTCACGTGGAGTTCGGTGGTAGGCGGTGCAATGTGTCCGGCGAGTACAACTGACCAAATTAAAGTGAACCATATTCCATTAGTATTTTGGTACAAAGAAAACATAATTAGAGGCCGTCTTAAACTGGCGATGCCATATTAAATCGTTAAATTTAATATTGGCTGTGTAGTTTCTTTTATTGCTTCACAACTAACACGTATGCTAACACAGGTCAAGTGATTAAATTTTTTACTCTGGCAACAAATAAATGTTTATTCTCACGCGATTATTGTTCATATTAAATTAATGGCTTTCCGCTCTGTATTATTTATTGATGTTATGTAAAAAATGTACGTAATGTATAACATTATTGAACATCGGTAGGTATTTTGATATGTGGTAATTTTTATATTACAAATTATGATCGTTTTAGTTTAACGAACGTGTATGTGGGTGACGCAATAATTACCAAGCAAACATCTTCATAATTTTAATTATGTGTCAAAGAGCTGATACGAAACTGTCGCGGACTTTATTGGGTCACTAGTTGTTAGACGTACAATCGCATGTAATGTGAACTTCACAATAGTAAGATGGTGCGCTTTGCATATACACGGCTATTTAACTTACACAATTTCTACTTAGCAGTACCAGGCATAAAGTTGAAAGTTTAACAAGAAGATTAAAGATATCAGTTAGACAGATAAAAGATGCCACCACAATATACCTGCATGTTTCGCAATCATCAAGTTCCTCTCTTGGATTTCGGACAAAGATCTTTTTACGCTTAAATAATCATAATGGGCAAATGATACGGGTACAAAAGTGGGACTAATATAAATATTCAAAACTTCAGCCATAAAATAAATATTCATTTATTGAATATTTGTACAAGTAAGTAGTAACAAAAAGAAAATATTTTATTTAAAAGAAGAACCTGGCTATTATCAGAGTTGATACAAGTCAAAAGAAGACACTGAATATTTAAAATAATATTTTTACGTTGCCATGTTCAGATATTTCTCTAAACTGAAGAGTGGGCAGATTCTCAAATTGAAATAAAACTAAAGGAAGAAAGTTAGAAACTAAGCAATAAAACCTACCGCTCCATTGCGTTACGAAATTGAAGAAGAGAATAACAAGCAAAATCCAAAATTATGAAAGGTGAAAGCAAATTTAAACAAGCGACAACACTAAATGTTACGTCGTATTTTAAAACACACATTAAGTAATTCGCAAGTAAGAATAGTATTACATATTCGCGAATACATACATTACTTTCGTCAAATAATAGAAATATGAAAGGCCCTTCACTTTGGCAAGCTCAGCTTAAAAGCCAAGTCTTGTATAAATAGAAAAAGGTTTCAATTTATCGCCGATGTCGTTAGGGGAGTTTTTGCAAATGTTTTTGTAGGACTCGGAGAAATAATGATAGAAAATAACCAAAAAGACTGAGGACTTAAATTATCGTTGAGTTTTACAACAAAAACTATCGTGCAGCAGCTTTTTGTTATACTTTTAGATACTAGAATCTTCCTGTAGAGTTCAATAATGATGAGACAGCTTACATCACAGACATAACCACTTTTATGCCGAACAAAAACTCATGGTTTTGGATTACGGAACGCTGTAAAGCGACCGCGTCTTTTTGCCGTATAAAATTTGTCATTGCATCATGGCTCCTGAATGTCGAGAACATGATTTGACATCCAATGGTAAATATATAATACCTGTGTATTAGGAATACCTAACTAAGGAACGGTAATATCTATGACTCGTCCCAAGTTAAAGCAATTAAGAAATAGAACCTTGAAGTAATCGCACGATTCCGTATGATCAGACAATTTTGAGTAAATGTGTAAGAACAACAGACGATCAACATGATTAAACGACAGTATCAAACAATTAAAATGCAAAACAAAATCAACAATCAAATCAAACAACCAATCTACAAAATGAAGAAAATCTGTGGGCTCCATTCGATGTTTCACCAATAAACTTGGTATAAATGTTACGAACAGTCACATTTCACAGCCATAACTTCGTAGCAATGGTGTACCCGTTCCTATATCGCACAGTGGTCTCTACCTGTTGCGGTGACTGGCCGTTGACCCGTCAAGTATTGACATATTCCTATAGTTTCTCACGTCTAGCCCCTACACTATTACTCGGCGTGCTTTTACTGTGTTAGCGAAATGCAGCCTTCATAGATGCATCTCCGAGTTCGACATTATATTTTATCTTTCTCAATTTTTTTTAAGGATGGTAATGTTTAATGATAACCTCTTAAGCCACTTATAGTGTGCTTAATTTTCTAATTATTACTCCTTCCAGCAGCGGTACGAATTACTAGCGATAATGAACGTAATTCGAAAGGGGTAATATCAGGTAATTTGGTCTTACTAAAACTGTTTAGCCTGACCTAGTAGTAATTAGTCATTATTGGGCAATCAATATTTCAAATCGCACAGGACGCATTTATTTATAGCATACATTTATCCAGGGTAAATTCAATTTCCAAATCAAAACCACATATTCCTACATGTTTTTTTTAAATCTTGCATCAAGTTTCCTAAATACTACCTACACTGATTGTATAATTTGTGAATTGACTCCAAAGTCCATTGGACGCTCGATAGAATTTCCTTGTCTGACTTTTGACTGTTAACGTGAGCAAAAACAGTAGTTAAGATTTCATATTGCTTTATTCTTTAGGTTTTAATTTAGACATATACACTTGGTTACCTTCTACACCAGTTATACTTTACCGATTAGTAGTAACAGTGCAAACGTAATGTCCGGGAATCTCTTTCTACTGTTGTATTTCTTGTTGTTTAAGTCTGTCAATCTAAACGTCCTATATTTATGAACTGCTTCAAATGACAACATTTTCCAGCTGTCTCGTCCCAGTGAATCCGTAAATTAAGTCCCGTAAAAACCTCGGTTCCCCGCAGTTTGAGTAGCACTTACTACCTCTTGGTACCACTGGTCAACAACAAGCATTATTACTTATTCAACACCTTATGTCTGTATGGTCCTCGCGTTTGTAATTCAATTGGAGGTAATTGATAATTGTAATCGAGCATTCAAGGTCACTCAGTGAGCTATGGAGAGAGCTATGCCTGGTATTTCTCTACGAGATCGAATAAGAAATGAGGAGATCCGTAGAAGAACTAAAATTGTCGACATAGCTGAAAGGATTAGTAAACTGAAGTGGCAATGCTCGTAGAACTGATGGCCGTTGGGGTACAAAGATTCTAGAATGGAGACCGCGCACCGGAAAACGCAGCGTGGGACGACTTCCAACGAGGTGGACAGACGACCTGGTGAAGGTCTCAGGGAGTCGTTGAATGAGGCTGGCATGTAACCGCTCGTTGTGGAAATCTAAGGGGGAGGCCTTTGTTCAGCAGTGGACGTCCTGTGGCTGATATGATGATGATGATTGTGATTCATATCGATGTTTGCTTTTTATTGTCAAAATCGATTTCATTTTGTTTCTTATTTTATATTTAACAACTAACTAAGAATAAGAGTAACTGAATAATAATCTACGTTGAGTATTGCGAACAATTTTTACTTTTTAATTTGAATTAGGGTAATTCAATTTTAATAATAAAAATCTTGATGTATATGCTATAAATTTTCATTTAATGGAACTTTGTGATGACAGTTGTGAGGGAAATTTTATGGTATGAAACATTACTGAAGCATCTCACAATAAGAATTTGATGTCCGTAGTAAAGTAATCAATAAAAGTTATATATTAACTAGGATATAAATACAGTAGGTACTTACGCTGGTCGTTTCCATCGGAGCGAGCCATGACGGTACCGTTTGGAAACACGTTGACGTACATATGGGAGCACTGGCTGTAGAGGCGAACCGACCGAACCATCGATGGCACCGCACCGCAGATCAACACCTATAAACAAACAAAACAAGCAATGTAATTAAAATAGCGATAATCTCAACCAAACAAATTTATTGCACAGTTAGAAGAACGAACAGCACAAGATAAGATTTCAATGTGATGGAGTGCAGAAATAAATTAACGATTTGGAATATTCTAATATGTTCCGTTTATCGTGAATCAGGTTTGTAAGAGTGATAATTATGAAAATTACCAAGCACGACAAGATCTCTTAATAAACATTTAGCAAGACTACCTACAGCTACTAAATTTATAAAATTATTGAGCCATTCTGCGTGTATACCCGTAATGAAACGGAGAACTGGATATTTTTGCCGCTATCGGCGTTCAAACAGACTGATGGTCATGCTAAATTGACGGCCCGATAACACTGTGCCGTAAAACACTGATTTACGCAAGGATTACTCATGACTTTTAATGGCCGAGTTAAGACTGTGTCATACGAGTGACGTAACACAAAAGTGCTGTGTAGAGACACTAAACCAGAACTGAAAATACAGTATTAAGGAAACGGAAGTTGTTTAGCGAGCAGTGGTTGTATGGGTGTTTGATTTAAAGTAGAGGAAATCGCGTGTTGTAAAAGTTAGTATTGATAGCATAGAGAAAATATCTAACTCTCTTCTGCTACGTGTGGTCCATTACCTCACTGTAACAACTATGTGTTAAGTCATTTAAATTAGTTTCCTTATTCTGTTAGTGCTTTCACCGGGATTTTAATGGCGCCAGTGTCGACCGACACCTCATTACGCAGATATTGATCAAACCCTATCTCCTTTGACCTTGCGAACTTCACGAGTTGAGTTGTTGAATATTTTACTCGTTAACTCCGAAGCACGACAAAATTTCCCTCTAATTTATATTGTCTGATCCATAATTTATATGGTTTGCGAACATACGTCCGATTAAATTACTACTTGAGATATCTAGTATTGCTGATCAAATAATAAGACAGCAACATAAACACGCCAATAATGATAATCCTCGCAGTCGGAAAAAATACGAGTTACTATTATAGTCATATCGTATTTTGTAATTATTACTACCACGCGTCGCAGGTTCCACCATAAGGAAACAATCGATCGTTTTAATGGGTCAGCCGTGCTCAGCTAGTCCGTCAGACTGAGGGTACAGATTGCGACGTTTAGGCAATAGTAAATCCTATTTAAATGTCCATCAAAGTTGATTTTTCATATTTATCTACAGCAGTTTTAAGTCCTTTTATAACTGTACGTGTGGTGTCATGTTCAGGTGGGAAAGCATAGGCTACCGCGACGCGGTCACTATTCAGCCATATTGCATTTCACGTGAACTTTTTGTAAACAATACCGCATTTACTTTTTAGTGTTGAATGTTTAAGTTATTCGAATTGTTGTCGTAGCCAGAGCAATTTAGTAAAACCAATACATGTAGATGTAAATGAGATAGATAGCGTTGTTAGTTTTATAGAAATGAGTATAGAGAACTTACATTACGAAACTTTAATTAACGAAGAATACTCTTGGTGTTTGCCGTGTGGTGCCGGCTCAGAATACCACTACCCCATCTCCTCCCGTGGGTGTCGTAAAAGTCGACTAAGGGATTAGCCGGAGGATGGGAGCAGCGTCCTTCGAGTACATTAACAACTCAACTGCGATCGCCAACGTTGTCTGTCAAGAGTGGCGATTATGGCAAATCCCCCCAATGAGCCCATAACACCCATATCGGTCGTTGGGGTGATCTTTGGGGGAGGCCTGTGTCCAGCAGTGGACAGCCCAAGTTCAGCCGAAATGATGACTCTTGGTGTCAAAATCTTTACACTTTCATAGCACGTCAAAACGAGTCATACTTAAAAATAACGGTCGCGTTTCTAAATGCAATCGAGGGTAAATTATGCTAATGGAATTTACAGATATTTTCATATTTATATGCATTTAAAAAGTAACGAATATTATCTCCCATTGGTGTTTAATAAAGCAATATAATCTTATGAAACCAGTCACGAGGATGGCACTAAACCGTAATCATGTTTACAGTAAATAAATAATTGTATGTTTATCTCAATTAGTTGTAGCATCATATGATATTTAACTATGTACACTGATTCTATTAAGATAAACTAATCGAGATATCATATATAAAAGCTGTAACTCTGTAAGTAATTTACGCATTCCAAACTACGATAAATATTGAGAGAACAGATTTTATTTTGAATATGTGTACTTTTAGTTTTTTTGAAATATAAAGTCTTGCTTTCAGCTTCATATCGATAGCAACCGTTTTATTGTACACAAACACAAAATACAGTGAAAATACAATTTTACTTCAGTACATTTTGTTACTAAATTGCTTAGTTTTGCTACCATATAATCTTTATTAAAATATTTTCTTCAATATTCTACTTTCATTTCCAAATTCAGTGTATCGCAAAATTCTAATATTATTATTGGTTTGTACTTGGTTTAACCGAATCATGTTTACGGTATATATATGCTCAGAGGAAGGTCGATACCATAATATATATGCAATTATCAAGTATTTGGAGGTCACTGATCGTTCTGTCATTGGGCTTATCTTGGTTGACCCGAGCAAACGCATTATTGATGCTTCATTACATGTCAACCAGCCAAAACTATCCGGTACCAAGTGTATCGGAAATTTTCACGGTACAGAGAACAGATATCGGTGTTCAATAGCATGTAATCTTCAGTACTATGTGTAGGTACATCATTCTCGTTTAGTTATTAGAAAATTTATATATTCCATTAACAATTTATCACCTATAAGTTATTAAATTATTTTGTGTGCTTACTGACTTCAGATAAAAGTGGGATTTTTATAGTTAATATATTTTTCTTATAATATATGGCTTCTCACAGACTGTTCAGGAAACTATCGCTCCCTAACCGGGTGATCTGGCGAAGTCGAATCGAAATGGCCTTCAGTCTGGGTTAAATTTAAAACTTACATACCAAGCGACTCTTCGGTTAATGACGATTCTGGGGGACTGGGGATCGGTATCGTTTAGTGGTTCTTAGGGGAGTTCTAAAACTACTGGCTTTGCACGGGCCGGCTCGAGCAAGGATGGAGGGCAGATTGAACAGATAGTCGCGAGGTTAGGCCTCGGCGCCGGTGGGGCGGATCTCGGCGGCGAAGACGGTAATCCTGTCTGTATGAATGAGACTGCGCAAGTTACGGTCAAGAGTGAAAATCCTAATTATTTATGACATTCTGTCTAATGTATAATGATTGGATCTGTCATTTATTAATAAGTAAAAAAACATATAAATTAAAGGAGGAATCGAGTCTTGTAGACACCACTATGATTTTGGGTATAATTTAGATTCAAAGCTACAGCGAGACCCACGCATAAACCAATCCAATCATAGTTGATCGGATCGGGCAAGATCTCTCTCTGCCGGCTATGTTGGCATAGTACGAAAACTGGAATGTGGTGTGGAATCGGTAGAGGGCCGATCTTGCACG
The DNA here is from genome assembly GCA_947459985.1 of Diloba caeruleocephala. Lineage (NCBI taxonomy): Eukaryota > Metazoa > Arthropoda > Insecta > Lepidoptera > Noctuidae > Diloba > Diloba caeruleocephala. The sequence goes on from OX381615.1 coordinate 19,301,221, forward strand.
AAGAAGGACAAGACGGCGTCGGGGTAACAACTGCCGCGGCATCCATGTCCAACACGCCTAAATCCCCTGCCGTTGCTATATGGCGGGGCGGGGTCGTGGACACAGGTTGGAGAATCTGCGTATAACGAGTAGTACCAATAATTAATCCGAAGAATACATACATTCCAACTGCAAATGTAAGTTTGTGGGCATAATATTGAAAGATTTACCATGTTTTTTAAGACCATAGAGTTCTTATAGGTTTTCCTGTAATCTATAAATAAAGAACTATTATATATATGGTTTTTAAAATTATAGGCTTAGTAGTTTCAGAGATAACGACGGAAATGGTCAGTTTTTGCCTATTTTCTTAAATAACTTTAAAACTATTCATTTTATAATTTTAGAATAAATATATTTCAGAATCTCACAACAAGCCCTTCCATATGTCACATGGTACAGTTTGCAAAACTAGATTCTCAAATTTTCCATATTACCCCCCAAATGTGACCCCCATATTCAAAATTAATTTATTTACGTAATACGTCCGTGTTTGGGCCATAGAAATCCATGTGTACCAAATTTTAACTTAATCAGTCCAGTAGATTCGGAGCAAATTGGCTGTGACAGACACACAAGTGATCACAAACGAACGAATGTCGCGAAAAGAAACAAGTATTATTCCGATAATTGGAATAGACGATTGTATAATGAGTATCAGACATACAAAATTTAAAATTAGAAGTGTTCATTATTACAATATACAGAGCACGCCACCGAATCCCCTTGTACCTTACAGTACCTACTGATGAGCAGTACAATCGTCTCTTCGGTTAAGTAAAATCATATCACATGATACCCGGTTTTCACTTACATACTTACATAAACACGTTGTGTAAGTATTAAAATATCTGATACTGAGTATAAGCCTCCAAGAAAGACTATCTAAGGTCAGCTAAGGATGATATTAAGCTGAAAGTGAGACCTCACAATGAGGATCAGTTTGGTTACCAAAGCCTTAACAAAATTTCATTACATCTGAATTAGACCGGCCACACACGCGCCAGGATAGGATGGTAATTGTTTTATGATGATTATGTAAGAAAACCAAGGCTACGTTTTTACACTGGGTATTTTGGAAAATTCAGTGCCGTATATTCTGATGTAAAATAATTATTCAAAATGTGTCGTACGTGTATACACGCAAACATAAAAATACATATATCTGTCAAATATTATTTTATACATGATTGTAAACGAATATTTTGCCAGTCATTAATTAATACACATAAATGTTAGTGCCTGTGCAAACTGCCTACTGTTATTAAGACAAAAACTTTGACGTTTGTTTTCGTTGTTTTTTGGTTTTTATATCACACAGTTGAAGGAAAACCGTGCGACGTTGCCGACATTTTTTTTAGATTTTTTCATTTTTGAGAAATATTTTATGATATGTAAAGATTTATTAATTTAAACACCGTACGTTGCCTTGTACTTGACATTGGCGAAATTGTGGAAGATACTGTACAGTAACCATAATCTAAGAGAAGAAGAAGTTATCAGACAGTAACTGTTCTTATTACTTTTTATTTCTTTCTATTATTTCTTATTACATCTAGAGCTATAATAAGGTGGTATATTCGTTGCCGAGGCCAAACCGTTACATAGTTATTCATTGCAATTCTAGTCAATATATATATATACTGGCGTCTTACTGTTATCAATTCAAATAAGTGTAATATTTATCAATAAATGTTTATGCGCGCGTTGACATCATAATCTCTGGTAGCTCGTTAACAACTTCATTGTTCATACAAAGTCAGTATTTTACAACAAAAAAACTATTTCGATATTCAGCATACTACTTCTTTCTTCAAACAAGATGGAATCTGACGAAAGTCCTGGTACTTTCGTCGGATTCCATCTTGTTTAAAAAAGATAATCAATTTAAATCAATTCATAAAAGTCCTTGTTCCATATTTTGCCGTGCAAGGTTAGTTATATTTGTATTAAAATTAGGTAGGTAATGTCCATTTAAACAAAAAAATACCAATAACAATAGTCACCTATGCTAAACAATGGATTTATCCTCTAAGAAATATTTGAGTAATAACATTTTAATATAATCATTTCGGCCGAATAAAGTCCACTCCAGCAGTGGGCCTCAGGCCTCCCCCAAGGATCACTACAACGACCGCTATGGGTGTGTTGTGTGCTCGTTGGGGGGTTTTGCCATAATCGCCACGCTTGGCAGGCGGGTTGGCGATCGCAGTTGAGTTGTTAATGTACACGAAGGACGCTGCTGCCGATCCTCCGGCTAATCCCATAGTGGGCTTTTACGACATCCAAGGGATGAGATGGGTTGGTGCTATGCGTAGCCGGCACCACACAGCCAATGCAATAGGTCTATGGATTTGTTTGTAAAACTTAACATATCTCTAGTATTTCTAATATATTTTAGTAACTTAAATTAAATATGTGCGACGTTCTACAAAATATGCTGTTATACCCAGAAATTTTAAAACCAGTCAATAATTTCATATAAATACTAGCATATTAGCTGCGAGTTCGTCCGTAACGGAACTAAAACTTAAATTAATTTTAATAAATAAATAACACAATGAAACGTAACCTATGTCCTATTCTATAAGATAACCTACCTTTTTGTCTCTAATTAAAAAAAACCCTTCAACCGTTTGAGGGCTTAGACCATTTAACCAATGTTCTAAATTTGAGGGTGATGAAGTCATTCCACATTCACAGACAATCTCAATTCGTCATTGATACAGGAAAAAAAACAAAAAACTGCATTCTGAAAAAGAAAAATAGAACTTCTTCAAAGGAGAAATTTAAAGGCAGAAGCGGTGCACAAAAGTGCTAAACGACAAATTGTGTAAGTGATTTGCGGAGATCCGTTAGCAACCTTGCATAAACCCGTCCCACAACATTTTTGGTAAAACATTATTTGTCGTATTGTAGCTATTTATGCGATACTGCATCATTGTTTTTTCCTCTTGATTTATGATAGAATGCGGATTTAAAGCTGTATTTCAATTGTTTTTATTTATTTCGTTTTCGTTCATTCTGTAGGTATCTTATTTGGGGTTGACATTCAAGTTTATTAACTATACTTCTACTCTGTTATAATATTGTTTTTGTTATTAGGAAACTATCCTCACGTGTAGCGCATTACCATACATATTTTCGCATTCTTGTGACGAAAATAAATAATTTCAACATTTCCTTAGACTGCATTTGGAATTGGTATTTTACTGCACTCCAAGATATCAATGCAAAACAAATGTTGCTCAATTTATTATATCGACAACAACGCTCAACGCTTCCATATCGATTACATGCGTACGTCAACCGATACCGGGTTACAGATAAATTTTGAACTAAACAGCCCAATATCGACCGTGATTCTTTCTTAGAGGAGATTACTTATTCTATAATATATATGTGATTTCTAGAGATTTTATTAATGATTGTTAATCAAGTTTTGCCGTGTGGTGCCGGCTCAGAATGCCACCACCCCGTCTCCTCCCATGGGTGTCGTAAAAGTCGACTAAGGGATTAGTCGGAGGATGGGCAGCAGCGTCCTTCGAGTACATTAACAACTCAACTGCGATCGCCAACCCGCCTGCCAAGCGTGGCGATTATGGCAAAACCCCCCAATGAGCTCAAAACACATCCATATCCGTGGTTGTGATGATCTTTGGGGGAGGCCTGTGTCCAACAGTGGACTTCATTAGGCCGAAATGAAATCAGTTTTAACAAAAAAAAACCCTGACTAATATTTGATACCTTATCATGGGAATTCAAAATATATATCAATGGTATTATGTAAGATATTAGGAAACACAGGACAATAATATTGTGCGTCTGATAAAATATCCATGTGTCACTTTTCATAATATAGCGATCGGCGAACATTTTTGATTTTGATAACCCAGATTTCAGACATATATGTCGCAAATATGACAATAGATGGAGCAAGAACATAATCGAACGGAGGTACTCAACAAAAAGCAAGTCTAACGGACGAATACTGAAACGCCATTTAACGTTAAGTCCCCGCTTTAACTATTCGAGAAACCGGTTTTTGGTACAAAACCGGGCGCCTCAAATTGTTTAAGCGGTTTAACTTAACGTTAAATGGCGTTTCAGTATTCGGCCGTTAGCAGACTATAGCAGATAGTGGTGTGATATTAGAGAAACAGAGTGGGATTAGGGAACGGCTCATAAAACCAAATGTGCAATTATGCGTTTATAAAAAACAACCCAGATTAAGTTTAACCTGACACAAAGTATCGGACATTAGCTTGTTAACAGCCGTCCTTATCAACAAGCAGGGCGAAGCCCTATTTAATATGTTACTAACACTTGCTTTATAAACAAACTTCGTTTGATTAGTTTTTGGGCCAAAACTTACATTATCTACTTAGAATTTATAATCATTATTACGAAATAGAAATGCATATCAATTTCTAATAACTAGTAAGTGTAAAATACTTAAGAGATTATGAACACTTATGCGTGCTAGATATTCAGTTTGCTCTTTAATCAATGTTGGCACAAATCGTGCGTTTAGTACGATTATCGTTTCATCAACCTATTATTATTAGTCAACATCTGACTGGACTTTGAACTTTGAGAATCCCGTTTCCTTTATTGATGAACATTTTCATTAAATTATTAGCTTTTAGGCATGCTATAACGTTATGGATTAGGAACAACAAATTTGATAAGTCGGTATATATATAATTATAAATCGATTTCCTTCATTTATATTTTATATTAACCGTTACTAAATATAAAACGATATTTATAAAGCAATATAAAATATCTCTGTGCTCTTTTTTATAAGGGATACTAAGGAAATAAAAACAAAATTGATACTGAAAATATAATCATTGTAAATGATCTAATATTACTTAATATAGGAACCGTGTTTTATAGCTAGATTTGTAATTGAAAAACTCGTAATAGGCGGTATTCAATAAGAGCAAATTTCTTCATCAGCGTGCAGTGTTTGCGTATGTAATCATAGCAAATTATAGGTGGCCGGTAAACTCTCCTAAGATGTCCCGTTCTTAAAATATAATGTGTTCGCGGTGAAATAGGGAGGACTTTGAATTTAATATATTATTACGACCTATTATAGGGTGTGTACCGTTCAGCTATTAATATGTCAATCCATCTGTGCGAGTCGTAAGAGGCAAGCGAATGATGATATTAAAGGGAGGGGTAGCAATAACCTATACACTAACAATATCAACACTTATGTACTTAATCTGACCTCTTTCATTAGACGACACTCTTTAATTTCAGTCCGTAAATCGCTTCTGAATAGCGGGCTCCTCGCAAACGGCTACAATGACCAGTAATGACTTCATGATGGAACTTTACCATAATTCCCCACGCTCGACAAATGGATTGGTGCTCTACATAATAATAATATTCTTTTCTACTTCTAGCCTCTCTCATGAAATATGATGGCGTGCTTGTCAGCGAATAACTAGTCTTAGGGTCGAGTGGTCCTAGTCAATAAGTTGGGATTTTAAAAATCTCACTAAGCTTCTCCAATTAGTGTTGATCTCAATTGAAATTCGGTGAGCTATCTAACTTTGTTAAATTACATGATTTTATTACATCTTTTGGCGTTCTTTCTGTACAATGTGCTGTTGTCTGAAAGTACGATTCACCATTCACGTGATGTTTTTTGGGTAAATTTGTTTTATATTTTGACCACAATATAATATAATATATATGTGATAATTACGACTGCTAAGCTGTGGTCACGTACTGGCGCAACTTGTATTAGAGTTACGAACTCAATATGTTAAATTTTCAATGCGGTTGCAAACGGTTAGGCCGTTTCGAAAAATTATAATAATATGCCCCTAAATTTATTGGCAGTTTTATTTTCACAAGTAAATGTGTTATCGTTGAAAAGTAATGGCTTTTTTTTATTATAATTCAGATTACAAAAGACAAAACAATATAGATTTCCGTTCAAATTACATAACAAACATCACATCCCTGATAACCAACATCGGAAACTAATATTATGTTAATGATATATAATTGATTGATTTAATTAAACGAATGAATGACTGATTTATTATTGTTGTGTGTCCGATAGTGATGCTGAGGCACGTCACGTCAACGTCTGGACATCGTATCGAACGAACGAATCTAAAACAGCGCAGTGTTTTTGTACAATCAACGCACTAACTGACACGCAATTGGAAGGAAACTTGGTCCAAAATTTACAATCAATGTTTTTTTGTTTTTGTAAAACGTTGCCCCACACTAAGATTTCTCCTGTGGCGTGGATGAGTTTACATGAATTCCACATACAATACAGACCCGGAACAACTACCTGCAGATCATACAAATATTCGTTCCGTGCGGGAATCGAACCCACGACCCGAAGCGTAGCAGCCGACTGTATCAACCACTGCAGCAACCGTGCCTTTAAACTCATTAGATTTTAAACCAAAAATAACGCACTAGGCCTGTGTCCAGCAGTGGACTTTATTCGGCCGAAATCATAATAATAACATGACATATTAGATCTTTCAAAATCCAAACAAAGGGTGGTCCAGACGATATAAATGAAATCAACAGCGCCTCTGCTACAACGGCAATGCATAGGCTAAATAAAGCATTGGACCAGGAAAAAATTATCATCGTCTTCTGAGAGAAACGCAAAAGAAAAATCGCGAGTGCCAACCGGTACCCAAACAAAGAAAATTGACAGTATTAAGTCTTAAAATACGAACAGTATTAGGTCTTTCCTTAAATTCGTACAGTACGCTTTACGTTCGCGTTGTAGCGATTTCACTACGTCTGGTCTGCATAATGTATGAACTATCTTTGGGAGACCAGTTTTACATTTAATATTGATTTAAATTAACTCCAACTTGCGTGTTTATATTTTACAACAAAATGTTTATATTTTATAAGTTTGTTTGTATGTAAACGCTTATCAGTCACGGTGTTTCAATACTTCTAAAGTAAACAAAACTTCAAATGAGTTACAACAAGATAAGATGTATGTAATGAAATAACGAGAAAATACCACGTCAATATTTTATATAGTTCCGATTTCAAATACAAACCAAACCTTTATTGACCAGACCTTCAAACTATACCAGAGTCTCGATCTTAAATTGCCGACCTGCCTGACGGATTCATGAAACGTCCAAACGCTTTTTCGATTCTACCCTATCCCATCCGATAGGGGATCGGCCGCCGATTACCGACCCTCCCGTATCAGTAGCGTTCGCCGCCCGAGGCACGCTCTGATCGATCCGGATAACAAAATCACGCATAAAGAGACTCGCGCTGTCTCGTTCCCTTAACACCCGGCCGGTTTACCGCCCTCGCCGATGAGGATGTCCGCCTCACCGACATTGCGGAGGCCTATCGCCGCGAAACTATCCCGATCAAGTTAGTACTCTCTCCCCCCCCCCCCAGCTGTCCTTAAAACAATAGCTTGTTACCCCAGCAACGCCCTAAGCCGAGGTCCGTGTCCCGCAAAAGACGTCCTTAGCGCAAGTTGCTTAGTTTTTAGTATTAATTTTTAACCTGGCTGGAGGCCTCTTTTGACTTCGCCAGAAACGACCGGTTAAGCAACCACATTTCCAGAAAAGTATGCGAGAAGCCCTAAAATAAACTATACCAGAGCCAGCTAATAACTTAAAAATAATATTATAATATGTTCACTTCCGTATCATTATCGTATCAGCCAAAACACGTCCACTGCTAAACAAAAGCCTTCCTCATAGATTTCCACATCGTGTCGTTATTTTGGGGGATTTGCCAGTACTCACCACGCTTGGTGGGTGATTTGGTGAGCGCAGTATGGCTACTGTTTTACAGAAAGGCCGCTGCTGCCCATCCCTCTGGTTAAAAGTCCTTCACTCGCCTTTTACGATATCCACGGGACGAGATGCCGTTGTGCTATATTCACAATCTGCAATCAATACTTCCGTGTGGTGTCCGGATTAAGAATATAGCATCTCCTCCCGTGGATGTCGTAAAAGGCGACTAAGGAAATCTAAACCAGTGGGATGGGCAGCAGCGTCCCTTCTGTGAAACAGTAGCCATACTGCACCAACCGCCCGCCGTGGTGAGACAATACAAATTTTTTCATCTTTTCATTTTGCCAATGCAAACATCCCCCAAAATGCTGACACAGTTGTGAAAACCTATCGGAGCGGCCTTTGTTCAGCAGTGAACGTATAAATGGCCATTTTACTTTATGTATTACCACCGGGTAAAAAAGGGTTAATAAACGGTGTAAAATGACTTTAAATAAATGGCAGGACAACTATCCCGGTCGCGAAGAACTATTCGATTTTATGATCAAAATATAGAATATTACTGAAAGTCTACAGACTAATAAATTAAGATATTTCAGGTTCACCTCCAGAAAGGGAAATATATTCGTAATAAATGCTTTAAAGCTAACGTAGATGCAAATAAATGCTTGAGTTTGGAACTAATCAGGATTTGATTACGAATTGGAAATACCAAAGCTTATTTACTCAACCTCGGTGTTCTTAATCTTAATTGTTAACTTGTCGTAATATTTACATAATTACATTTTATGTTATCGTTTCGTTGACAAGATGAATATACAATCGCGTAATTAAATGGTGCAGTAGAATTGTACATTCCGGCGGTATTGAGTGGAATTTCTGATTCTTTATATTCTTCTTTTTCCGGCTCTGGTCCCAAGTTGCTTCTCGTTTCAGCCAAATAAAGTCCACTGCTGGACACAAGCTTCCCCCAAAGATCGCCACAACGACCGGTCTAGGTGTGTTGTGTGCTCATTGGGACGTTTTGTCATAATCGCCACGCTTGGCAGGCGGGTTGACGATCGTTGTTAAGTTGTCAATGTTTTTCTTCAAACAATTATTAGCCGGCACTACACGGCTTATATAAAATTGATTTAGTTTAATTAATGTATCTAGAATTTGTGTGGCGCCGGCTCAAAATACCACCACCCCATCTCTTCCCGTGGGTGTCGTAAAAGCAACAGCGTCCTTCGAGTACATTAACAACTCAACTGCGATCGCCAACCCGTCTGCCAAGCTTAGCAATTATGGCAAAACCCCCCAATGAGCCAACAACACACCCATATCGGTCGTTGTGGTGATCTTTGGGGGAGGCCAGTGTCCAGCAGTGGACTTCATTCGACCGAAATGATCTAGAAACGCCAATAAGGCGAATCATAGCTGGTCATCATGATAACATAATACCTTTTTTTAACCTATTTACTTGAGTAAAATTCATTTGTACTCTATCCTACTGTAATAATATACATGTTAACCTCATAACTGCATACTTGAGAGAGTTTCTTGGAAATTTTATCGCACATAAACGCGTCGCATGGGCTTCACTGCTAACCGGCAGACGTTTTCTCATTACACCTAGCTAATGTGAATAAAATGATGGCTGCGAATGTAATTACTAATCCCTTTACACCGGATAACTGACCTTTTTACATGTTACATAAATTGGTTTTATTAAGAGCTTACATACCTGGATTATGCGTATGCCTAACCTAAATGAGAACGAATCAGGCAAATCGACACCACATGCTAATTCTCAATCTTCGAATGAGAAATTTTATTTGGAAATCATACTAATGGTTTCATATGTATAAAGAAACAGTTTGATTTGAATTTCAACAGCTTCGGTAATTGAGTCGTGTGAGTAGACCTTTTGACTCCTCAATTTAGATATATATGCGACACTTTGTAGAAACTAAACATTTATTATAATGTATTTTTCTATAAAAGAAAACTCATGTGCACAAATTTTAAGAAAAAAAAAGAGTTCCGGGCCGCAATTTGATCACTCAAATATACAGTAGCAAAATTTTATAGACACGCTTCCACATTATATATTTATGACTACACTCGATAACCTTAAAACTTAAGATTTTATTATTATGTAATTTAACCAGAACCACTCACCACATTAATACATTTTATGTTCACAACTAATTTATTTTATCGCAGATTAATTGGGAATTAATTTTTAAATTTATGTTGTATGCTAAATGAGTTACTAAATCCATATCGATTAGTGTTATAGAAATGTTTCTTATTTAAAACCTGTAACAACAATAATATAAGAAAACACGTCACGGTATAGACTACGAGTGCATGTTTTATATCTCTGTCAATAGCCTATTAAATGTATTCGGCTCTACTCACGTACATGTTTGGCGTTCGTCCCTACTAGTTTCGGACTCAGCCGGGGCCCTAATTCACGAGTTCTTTACGCGGCAAGGTCGAAACGAATATCACTCACAAAAGGTATTTGATGACTATACCAATTTTATTATTGTTTTATTATATGTCCACATATTTTATCATACAAATATATTTCATAATTAGTTCTCCTTGCTTAATTGAATCTAATGTACATCAAACACACAAAAAGCAGTGTTGCATTCAACTCACCATCAGGAGGCACAATATCTTCGCAGAGACGGCAAGCTGTGGTAACCTGCAACAGAGGAGAAACATGATTTGAAATGTAGATTCAATAGTTTTGCAAAGCACACATAATGCTTAAATTTCGGATTTTTATTCCAGTTAACAAATTATTTTGTACGTTTGGAATATGATAATCTTAGAGACATATAATTATTGTAGTTATGTAGATTACGCTCAAGTAATCTTTCTCGGCAGGTGAAAAGCGCAAACAAAGTCGTGTGTATTTGTGTTGTGTAAGCCTACGTATGAGCCAGATAAAAATGGTAGGTAGTAATAAAGTCGCGTCACATTCGTGGTATGTAATTTATCTATCCTGCTTTACCATGATTACATTTTCGATTCTTGTACAATCGAAAATCCTTATACAGCTCTGAAACACAGTTCATGGGTCGTCGTAAACAATTGCGACCAGAATTTACTTGTGGTGTAAGGATAAAGAAATATCTCTACCAAAAGGTACACAGGCTGGTGATAGTTCTCTTGAGTCCGGTTAGATAGATACCACAGTAGTGCCAGACTTTCTGCCACCAAGCAGTAGTGTTCAAACATAACTCTGTTTCGGTTTGAGGGGCACTGCTATAGTGCGCCTGGTGAAATTACTAGGCAAAATCTGTTTATTTGTCAAAAAACACAAACACTTGTACTCCCAGAGGAAAGATCAATATTCACAATCTCGTAATTTAAGACATCAAAATAATCTGTCATCTCAAGTCTAACAATATTCCACTCTGGCCCGTATTCAATGTGACCTATAAAAATATATAATAAAATACCCCAGGAAATAAAAGACACATTAAATTACAACGTCTTTTAAGTAAAATTAAATAAATACCTAAAAAATCCTATTACACTTTGCAAGAGTTTTTTGAAGACAATACCAACTAAGTAAATAATATTAATATAACATTATAAGAATGATCAGATTTCGCTTTAATAATTATATAATATTAAAATCTACAAGATGTATCAAAAATTAATAATGAATATAAAGAACCGCTTAATAATCGCCATAAACTTTAATAAGTATGTATTAATCTCTTCCTTTCAACATTTTAATCAAACAAAAAAACTATTGTTATTGTATAGTAAAATTGCTGCGCCCTAACAGGGTTCCATATTGATACGCATCCAATTTTCTATCAACTTATCTGAGTTTGAGTTTGGCATAAGAAAATAAATAGCTGATGTCTCGAGAAGACGAGTGCAGTGTGGTCCCACGCAGGACTAGCCCTAGGTAGCAGTACAATCATTATGGGTGGGCGTTACCCTTACCGTACGACGAATGACATGCTTCATCTCCTGACTAAATTATATTTAAAACGGGCGCTTCTTTTGCCAACGAGTTGGTAATTTAGAAATAGTTCCCTAAGTTTGTAAGCCATGGCGCTTCATCTATTCAAATAAATAATTTAAAGTGTCTGTTTGTAATGTCAAACTAACAGATTTGTACTAAATGCATATGAAAGTATATACGGTACATATAATAAAAAAACATTTTTTTTGTCTGTTTGTTCCGGGTAATCTCCGAAACGGCTGGACCGATTTTACGGGACTTTCACTGGCAGATATCCGATGTTATAAGGAATAACTTAGGCTACTTTTATTTTAGAAAAATAATTAGGGTTCCACGCAAAATACAAAATCCTTGAAATCAAATATATATATTCTATGTCAAGTGTCTATGTCGAAGTACTCTAAATTTCTTAATTAAACGCAGGTGAAACCGCGGGTCCCAGCTAGATAACAATAATATTCGTACGTAGGCAGAAATTTTCCGGTATTAAGTAGGACGACAAGCAACCTATTTTCGCCGTATGTAAACGTTTGATACTTACCTCGTATTGACAGAACTCTTTTTAATTTGTAATATCTTTTCTATGTAATAAGTCTATTGTTTTTATTGTACCTAAGATGATAAGCAGAGATTAAAATGTAAATAGAATATTAAATAACAATTGAGTAAGTCTGTCTATTAGTAATAGGTATATTGATGAGAACACGATTATGTATTAAAATTATCTTATCAGTAATAAAATTACGTATATACAGAAGTAAAGTAATAGATGAACGTTGTAATATCCATCATCAGCATTGCTTGACTTTGCCACAATAAAAGGGAATTATTAATTTTATACGACAGATAATCTTCCCTCAGGATTGTTCATTATAGCATCCATTAGGAAGCCCAAGTTCAACTGTAAACGTTTGCGGCCTGATAGTATGTTTTCCTTTTATTATTCCTCGTCTTTCTATTAGTCTACTCAAGTGTTTCCAATCACGTCACCCAAGTGGGGCAAAAAAAGAAAAGATCAGTATAGTATAAAGTACATAGAGCATTCAATGTATGTTACACAAATTACAAAGGAGGGTAATGAGGTTTTATTAGCTATTGTATATAAGGTGTTCAAGAGTATGTTAAATAAAAAATAATCGATTAAATCACTAGCTTTTGTACATACATACTTACTACAAGTTAAATAAATAGTAGATAAGAAATACATTCTTCGTTTTTTTTCATATATATAGTTACTTTGTTTTTGTCTTGGAAATATGGAAAATTTTATATACGTAATCTTCTATATTATTATACTATTCTAGTACACAAACCTATTTTGTGTTGATTGATATTTAGCTAAAATGGGCTTAAGTATTTTTTAACGAGGGATGATGCTCGTCTTCTCTGTAAACTCTAATACATAAGATTAAAATAACTTCTAACACTCACTGATAATCGAAAGCATAGACGGCACTGTTCTGGAATATATGTAAACTAGAGTTCAAAGGTTAGATAAACTTTAATATTTGTGTAGATAGACATGTAAATTTAAATCTAGTGTCACGTGTTTTTTATTATTATTTTGTAGCTCGTGAGTGACATCCGGTTTCACGTCTATATTTCGGGGACGACCGACTAGTTTCGGACTCATCCCAACTTTTAGGTAATGAAACCAAAATTTATTTACAATAATGGTTAAATGGTTAGGCAGATGATGTTCGTAATCCTGTTGTCAGTGTACGTTTTGTGTACAGAAAATTAAATATGAAATGATTTGTGTAATCTCGTTCACATTAATTGGAAAACGAATAAAAAGAAGAATCGAATTACACGCAACGTTTCTTGCATAAAAATCTGAGTACATAAAAATCAAGCGTAGGGTTTCTTATTTACTACGTAATTAGGTAAAATTTCACCTGTACATTGACATAGGATACGACACGTATAACCTTACGTAAACTCCTACTAAATTACTTGACGCACCGACAAAGAATTCTATTTTACGCAACACAGACACAAGAATTTCTTTTGAAACTTTAGTAAACCTGCGACAGTACAATATTGCTGTGTAAAGAAAAAAACGTTTGTATTTAAAAACAAATAAACGTCGCTTAATTTACTGAGCGTTATTGTCGATCACGTGGACGCACGTTTTCGTAAACGCTGTCTGAAAAGAATGTCAGTTTAAAATTCACGTACCGTCCGAACTGAGATTTCTATTAATTAATTTGTAACTTAACGTTACGGCTTACATTTTAATAGAAGCGAATTATTATTTAAATTTAGCGACGTCCATAACATTATGCGTGCGGAAATAAAAACTCCATAGTTCAAACATGATGTCTCAACCTCGCGACTGCTTATCGACACGTGAAAGTAAGTTAACGCAAAGATAATAATTTACCTACAAGTATTTTAGTATCGCAATAGCGGGTACAACCAACGTTTCCGAATTGTGCACTTAACTTTTCATAAGAGCATATTAGGGGCTGTGTGAAATAAAATATTTGAATTTTGTACAACGTAGGCCTCCCACCAAATGGAAACAATGATCAGTGGTGGGGGAAAATTGCCATCATCACCACGGGAAAGAATTAGTGATCACAGCAAGTAATATTGTTTGAAAAGCAAATATATTTCTTTTACAAAAATCTATCGCGTTGCTTCGTGCGAATTATTAACAGACGACAATACAAGAACTGATAAGGCATTATGTAATAACAGGTTAAAGCCCAGTAACCTAATTCTATCAATCTATTTTTCAGCAACAAGATAACATGATAGCGAGCTGATACATAACGATATCACATGATCAATAAATTCTGAATTAAATTCCAAAATAAATACATACTCATATAAGTGGCATAAAATATTATGGTCGTGTTATGACTTCTCAAGGCTGCAATAAAATATGAAGTATAGTCAATTGAAGGACACAGTTATTATGGAGCTCATAAATAACGTATATAATGCAGCCATGTATTTTATCTAACTGTAGACGTTGGAATTTTTGGCCCAATTTCCACACAAAGGACGACCAGCAAGACCCAATATTTTGCTATTCAGAGGCAGTATCTAAACATGACCCGATTTGCAAGGATGAAGTCAGCTATGAAATTAGAATGGACCTTTATAGATGCAGACAACCTAATAAGGAGCCAGATATTCCCGCAGGTAGACCAGAAAAGTTCTTTTGCTCGAAACTAAAATTTGTAATAGAAAAGCAATTAGAATAAATACTACCTGAAATTTTACTCGCCGTCTTAATGAAAATGAATGTTTAACTATAGACTTCATAAACCTAACAACATATATAAGGGGGAAACTACCTCGCTGTGTAGGCAAATACACAGTTGGTAATGAATTTTCTCGCTCCGGCCTTGAACTTCGCGTGCCGTGAATATCAAATGAGCACAGCTCCTACCTACTGTAAATTCTAATGAGTGTCTGGGAGGTCTCTATTAACATAAATGTTACGAAAATGTAACATAAATATTGGTGAATTTTGTAACACATAACACGAGCCATATAGTACAGAACGTTTAGACGTTTTTATAGGCATTGCTCTGAATATTACTACTATTATTATATTACCTACGTTCAATTTTATTTCTTACCTACTTAATATGAGAAATAGTAATGTCTTAGGTTTTCGCGATTATTACACATTATAATAAAACAGTCATCCTGCGACCACGAACCCTGCAAAGTATTCGAAACGTCAGGAAAAACAAAAAACAATAATACACGCGATTTAATCCATTTAAAATTGTTTTATTATAATGACTAGCTGGGAACCGCGGTTTCACCCGCGTTTAATTTAAAAGAAATTTAGAGTACTTCGGCATAGACACTTAACATAGAATATATATATTGGATTTCAAGGGTATTTTATTTGCGGGGAACCCTAATTATTTTTCTAAAATAAAAGTAGTCTAAGTTATTCCTTATAACATCAGGTATCTGCCAGCGAAAGTCCCGTCAAAATCAGTCCAGCGCGTGTAAACTGACCGTGTCGAGAACATGTCTACAGAGATCGATATTAAAAATCTACCAATTATGATTGATGCTTACGAAAACATATTTTTATAATCAACGTATAAAACAATTTATTTTATCTATTAATATTTTTAATATATTTAGAATAGAGCTCCTTCCTGGTCAGATTTTCTCCTAAATCATTTATTGAAATATATAATATATCCAACCTATGACGAGACGATCAAGTTATTCGCCTGATGGTGCCTGCGCATAACAATTGTTACTGCTACGCAGTATTAGTCCTGCATTGTACCAAGCTGCACTTGTCACCTTTTTTTTATTGATCTCCAGTGGAAATTCTACATGAACTTCCTTCGCTCCGGGGAAGGGTGAAGGGGGACTCCTAACGGCTAAAACCATTGGAGCGGTCATCTTTGGCACCGAAGTGGGGTTCTAGGTCCTGGTAAGATCACACTAGAGCCGCCCATAGGGAATGACTGTAAAGCATTCACCCCCTTTAGCGGAGGGAAGGCGACTGTAAAAAGGTCGCCCTCGAGGCACTTCTCGGGGAGGATTGTAAAGGATCCTCCAACCATCGCCGTGCGCTGTACTGCGCACACGGTGGCACGTGTCCACGTACGCACCGCCGTCTTCCCGGGGGTTGCGCTTGTCACCTAGAGACGTTAGTTATTAAATTTCTTACGCCTAGTTCAAACAGACACACAGTTATGTTTAAAGTTTAAACACTACTGCTTGGCCCTAGCCGGCCTCCTGCAAAAAGAGAGCTACCACCAGTAATAGTATTATTATACTTATCTGAATCTGAAGTTGGCTAGAGTTTTGCAATCACGCCGAACACATTTAATCTATCAGGGCCGACATCTTTCCCCGATAAGAGCAATTGAAACAAAATAACTGAAGCAAACTTGGGCGGTGCGTGAGTATCATCATCATCACATTTTGACGGCACGGCTGGTGCAGTGGCTGATACAGCTGCTGGCTCCGGGTCGCGGGTTCGATTCCCGCACGGAACAATATTCGTATGATCAGCAGGTAGTTTTTCCGGGCCTGTGTGTGTTGTGTGTGGAATTTGTGACTGTAAACGCACCCACGACACGGGAGAAATCATTGAGTGAGGAAAAGTTAAAAAAGAACATTAATGAAGTCTACTGCTCAACACAGACCTCTACCATAGACTCCCACAATTGTGTAGTCATTGTGGGGGGAATTTGTCAGTATACTGACCACGCTGGGCAGGTGGGCTGAAGGTCCACAGAAGGGACGCTGCTGCCTATCCCTCTAGTCCCTTAGTCACCTTTTACGACATTTCCGAATTCACGGAAAAGCAAATCAGGAGTATAAATCCTGTCTTAAAGAGAGACTGAGAATCATAAGGATATTAGTAACACACACTTCTTAGGTTAACCTGACAGAAAACAGTATATCAGAATGAATAAAGAGTAATAAGCAGCATTTGCCGTGTAGTGTCGGTTCTGAATACCGCCACCCCATCTCCTCCCGTGATGTGATAAAAGTCGACTGAGGGATTAGCCGGAGGATGGGCAGCAGCGTCCGTCGAGTACATTAACAAATCAACTGCGATCGCCAACCCGTCTGCCAAGAGTGGCGATTATGTCAAAACCCCCCAATGAGCCCACAACACACACATATCGCTAGTTGTGGTGATCTTTGGAGGAGGCCTGTGTCCAGCAGTGGACTTCATTCGGCCGAAATGATGAAGCAACATTTGTTGAGACTTTTACCCGAGCCAAGGCCTGCGAAAAGCATGGAAAATGAAAATACACAAGAAGGGAAAACAATTATGTAAAAAAATACAGTTAGAATACCCACACACTCATGAAGACCACAATACTTGAGTATGAATGTATGTAGTGCAAAAAAAGATCGTAAGAATATGGAGAACTAATTAAAGACCGTCGAACTTTCGATATGTCACGCGTGTACCGTACGTTTTGAGAAACAGAACTTGGAATAGAAAATATTGTCCACTCGAATGTTTTGTCTATGATGTCTTCTTATGCAAATATAACATTGTTTCATCTTCTTTTTCCTTAACGGTTCCGACATTAACTCATTTTCAAACAATATAATTATAACAACCGAGTGAGACGTCACCATACTTGTATTTTTGTGTTGTTCCTATTGTGAAACTGACACAAGACTGCTAATTCAACCGAATCGTTAAAATATTGAGACATCAATACAATTTATTGCTCTATAATTCAGGATTGAGCCGATGTTATCGTTATTTTATGTTGATTAGCCGTATCTGTATTTGGAAATTAAAGTCAAGATTCTAGTTTATTTTTGAAATGGAAAACTTTAACTAGCTTTGGTCATGTGTACCTTGGAAATTGCGTGCGACCATTTTTTTTTCTCGTAGATATCCACCTTTACTTTCACTTTTTGAATAACGTGTGCCCATCATATTTTATTGTTGAGTATATATATACCTTGGGAAATAAATGCGTGTGACTTGTAAAATATACACTCATTGTTTCAATAAATAATTTGTCATTCATGACTTATTATTGTTTTGCTATAAATCATATTCACTTTAGTTAAGCTGCATTTTCTTGTGCAAGCATTATTTGTTAGTACTTAATCGTAAAATGTAGTAGATAAATCATTGTACATGTATTCTATGTGATTTAATGAGCATAATTGTTATTGTAACTGTACAATTTTATGCACTTAAACTGTATGTCCATGTTGTAATATAATATTTATAATTCTTACTACGTCGCTTGTGTAGCCTGCAGTTAATAATCTATAATATTTTATATAGTGCAAAACACTAATTAGAAACATTTGTTTCGTGTTTATTCACTGGTTTTATGTTTTTTTTATCTCGGAAGTGTTGTATATTGTTTATATTATTTTAATCATGAATAAATTACATTAAGTATTATATGGTTTACACACACACATCAACACGTTAAGGTCCACTGCTGAACACGGGACTCCCAATTAGCACTACAATTAGCGATCCTAGGGGATATTGCCATGGTTGCGGGGTAATGCTGTTAAGCGAACACTTCACCCCCAGCCAAAGGTATGTATGACACTGTGGGGTTTAGCCAGTGAGACACACCACACATGTCACTCTGCCCTTCTCAAGGCGGAGGATGCCCATAAAGATTCCACCACGACAAAAAAGGGGATATTGCGCGATTACACTCTTGGGCAGGCTGATTTTTTATCACAGTCCGTATTACTGACGGGAGAATGCTACTGTTCATACTCTTGATAACCCTTACTCACCTTTTAAGACACCTGTGGGTAGAGAGGGCTGGTCTATTCTTTTCAGGGACCATTCTGGAAGTATTCTTTCCAGTATCATATTTTATTAAGAAATATAATTAGCCCCTTTCATTGGGACCTTGTGGTGCTGGCTCAGAATGTCACAACCCCATTTCATCCCGTGGGTGTCGTAAAAGTCGACTAAGGGATTAACTGGAGGATGGGCAGCAGCGTCCTTCGAGTACATTAACAACTCAACTGCGATCGCCAACCCAGGCAGACGCCAAGCGTGGCGATTATGGCAAAACCCCCCAATGAGCCCACAACACATCCATATCGGTCATCATGGTGACCTTTGGGAGAGGCCTGTGTCCAGCAGTGGACTTCATTCGGCCGAAATGATGATGATATCTAAAATGGCTTCCAGCAATGCAAGACAAAACAAGAGAGCTCCAGTGAGATAACCCGTTTGGAAAATTGATTTGTATTAAGAGAGGTTACTACATACGGCCTTTATCAGTCTACACAATGAAAAGAAATTACAGATACGTGAGCGATAAATGCTATACAAGTAATTATAAGTGCATATCGATAGATCTATCGCTTCGTATGTACTCTGAAATGATTTTAGAATTAAATTAAAAGTCAGTTGTAAACCGTTACGACTGTTTTGCCGTAAGTGGCAGGCAGAGCTATTATACGACTAATCGATGAACTTTGCAGTACATCGCTGGTCACACCAGTATCGTACAGTCAAAAGTAAGCGACGATTGTTCAAGGTCTCAATTTTTTATTGTTATTTCGGCCGAATGAAGTCCACTGCTGGACACAGGCTTCCCCCAAAGATCACCATAACGACCGATATGGGTGTGTTGTGTGCTCATTGGGGGGTCTTGCCATAATCACCACGCTTGGCAGACGGGTTGGCGATCGCAGTTGAGTTGTTAATGTATTCGAAGGACGCTGCTGCCCATCCTCCAGCTAATCCCTTAGTCGACTTTTACGAAACCCATGGGAGGTGATGGGGTAGAGGTATTCTGAGCCGGCACCACTCGGCAAGTTGCATTATTCCGATTTAATCTGGGTGGTGTCCGAATTAAAAATATAGCACCACTCTGTCTCTTTCCGTGGATGTCGTAAAAGCCAACTAAGGGACACTAAATCAGAGGGATGGGCAGCAGCGTCCCTCCTGTGGAACAGTAGCCATACTGCGCTCCCAAATCGCCTGCCAAGCATGGTAAGTACTAAAAAAATCCCCCAATATGATTACACAATTGTGGAAATCTATAGGGGAGGTCTTTGTTCAGCAGTGGATGATGATGGTGATGATTCCGATTTTAATACGACGAATAATTTCTAAGATCTTTGAGACGAAGAATTTTATAGCTATGAGTATGTTTTATATGATTCATTCGGACCATGATAATGCCTTTGTCCTTGTTAAATTAATATGGAATAGAAAACACATCTAACCTTACCTTAATGGGACCACAGCGTAAAGCTATGTTTGAATAAAACAAAACATATATTATCAGCCCATTACTATCCCACTGCTGGGCACGGGCCTTTTCTCACGATGAGAAAGATTAGGCCTAGTGCGGGTTCGCGGACTAAATACCATTGAGAACATTTTGGAGTCCTTAGGTGTGCAGGTTTCCTCACATTGTTTTCCATCACCGTTAAAGCAAGCGATTATCAAATTCAGATCCGCACATGAATCCGGAAACTCATAGGTGAGGGCCGGGATCGAACTCAGATCCTCCGGTATGGAAGGCAAGCGTTCAACCACTAGGCTATCACTGCTGGTGTTTGAAATATAAATTAAATTAATTTGTATTAAATTAATTAACGAGCAAAACACGTGCTACATACGTCTACCTGTTTGATCACGTTCCTGGTAATGAAGATACAGCAGTGTAAATAATACTTGATCAAATATTTCAATTAAACGTTAATAGCATTCATTAATTAAAGCCAATATCCATTGCCCATGATATAATTGAGAAATACAATAATGAAATTATAAAACCCGCCAGTGAAAAATATGTATTTTATTTATTAAATCCAATTTTTTTTAAATCTTTTGTGGGCAACCCTACGATTTCTCCTATGTCGTGGATGCGTTTACAGACATGAATTCCATACACAATACACCCAGACCCGGAACAACTACCTGCAAATCATATAAATATTTGTTCCGTGCGGGAATCGAACCCACGACCCGGAGCGCAGCAGTCGCCTGTATCAGCCACTGCACCAACCGTGCATTTTCTAAAGACAATCTTTGCGTGCAAGAAAATGATAGAAAAGGGCAAAGAAGTAGTCTATGGTGTTCTAATATATAATCAAACAAAACTAATACAGTGAATGCAATTAAATATATTACTTATATACGAATGATGTTGTACACAGTATTCAATAATATATAATATTCATTGTATATAATATACTATACATAAATAATACACAAACTATTGTTTACTTTGTAGAGTATGTATAGAGTACGATACATACCTACATATATTGTATTATTATATAAGTATTTTACATTTACATTTAAATAGGTTTTATATTTAAAGTATTGTATTAAAATACATTACATTTTATGTTGCGTGTAATTTATTCTTTTAAAATACAATTAGGCAAATACATAATATATTGTATAGTATTTATGGTGAACATATCTACATAAATAACAACATAGATGTGTTCGAAAATCATTTTTAAAATATCCCCAATACTAATCTCTCGCATCACCTAATGCTTTACTAATTCGCTCTTATGAAACACATTATATAATTGATAATTATCACAAGTGAACCCAATTATCCGTAATAGTCTGCGATGTATAACAACTTATAATTTAAATCTTACTGATAGCAGACTTGTAGCAATAGATAAGCATACTAACGCGACATATTTTAATCTTGAGGCGCCATTATTTTCATATAAAACAAATTGCAGCTGAAGTGCCAGTTGCTATGTGGTTCTGCTAAAGAAATAACCACTTAAGCCACCCTCTGTTTTCCAAAGAGTGTCGTACGTGGCAACTAACGATTTCGCATTAGGAAAACGAACAGTGTACAGTATAAAAAAAATTACGGTCTTTTTATACAATTTATTTTAAGGTTTTTTACAATCGCCTGCAGAAGCCAGCATTATGTTATGTTAGGTTGTCTAATAGGTATCAGACACAAGTATATTTTTTCCTTAGATAATTATACATAACATTGCATAAATTCTCACGACGAGAAAGGTCTTAGGCCATAGTCCACCACACTAGCCTAATGCGGGTTGGCGAACTACACACACCATTGAGAACATTTTTGAGTCCTCTCAGTTGTGTAGGTTTCCTCACGATGTTTTTCTTCACCGTGAACGCAAGTGATAACGAAATTCTGATCCGCACATGAAGCCGAAAAGAGAGAGGTGCGGGCAGGGATCGAACTCAGACCCTCTACTATGGAAGGCAAGCGTTCAACCACTAGGCTATCACAGCTTGCTTCGAAGAGCACTTCGCACGCCTCGTCCCCCGAATCGAGAGGGTAGTGGGTGCATTGCACCGGGTGCTGCCCAATCTCGGGCAACCGAGCGAGGAAGTTCACCGTCTCTACGGGGGCGTCGTGCGGTCTGTGGCCCTCTACGGGGCGCCTGTATGGTCATCCCAGCTGTCAGGCCTCCAGCGCTTCAGAACCAAACTGTGAGCACCAGACTGTGACTGCAGCGCAGAGTGGCTATACGGATCGCACGGGGATACAGGACAGTGTCCTACGAGGCGGCAACTCTCCTGGCACGCTTTTCGCCTTTCGACATCTAGGCGGAGATGGATGCGTGGGTCTAAAACCAGACACGCTCCCTCCGCCAAAGTGGGGAAAGCGTGCCAGGAGCGTTTGACAGAATGAGGCGGCTGGCTCGACGGCACGAACTCGAGATATGGCGACAACGCCTACGGTTGCAGTTCGCGACCAAGCGCGTCGTCGAGGCTATCCTGCCACTCTTCGGAGCCTGGCTCAGAAGGAGCGAGCGCGTCACCTACCGTCTGACGCAGGTATTCACCGGTCACGGTTGTTTCGGTGCGTACCTGCACAGAATAGGACGCGAGGTTACGGCACAGTGCCACCATTGTAGAAGCGACCAGGATACCGCACAGCACACGCTCGAGGAGTGCCCTGCGTGGGCGGCCGAGCGGCGGATCCTGGTCGATCGGATCGGGCAAGATCTCTCTCTGCCTTATGAAAAGGACCGAGGCCCAACATGTACAGGCTGATACAAATTGTGGTTTTTAATTCAAATATATTTTTGTGTTAAATAAATTCAATTATTTATTTAAAAGAAATGTCGTACATGACATTCAGTTCACAGACAGAGATCTCACATGCACAAACTCCCACACCGGGGACAACTACCTGGCCATAATATTTAATCATAATATGGCGTATTCTTGGCACAATAATGGCATTGGACATTATGCCAGTTATCCTTCGAGGGTTAGAGAGAGAGAGCCATAAAATGATGCCAATAAATTCAATTTTAACTCATCAAAAACAGCAGTGGCTAAGCGTTTGGCGTCCTGCGCTACGAGTCACGGCAATCCCCGCATGGAACAAATACTGGATGGCGTACAGATAGTTGTTCCAGATCAGGGTGTTTGTGCGCGTGAGTTTTGTGTGTAAGCTGTACCCACGATACAGGAAAAATACTAATATGAGAGATCGTTATTAATTTAAATAAAAAGAAAAGAACTTTCTACTCTGTCTCATAATGCACAACACGGTTGGCGCAGTGGCTAAGCATTTCGCTTTCTGCTAAGAAGAAGAAAGAAAGAAAGAGATAATTTACTTTGGCTTTGCATTATATCCAATTGTCATAAATCAACAATTAAAAGTTAAATATAGAATAACAAAAACATAAAAATAAATAATAACTAATAAAAAAAATTACATTATAAATTAACAACAAAAAATACAATAACATTATTATCCGTTATAAGTTTTTAAACTGACATGGTCACTGACACTATTATTGGAACTAAAAACATGGTAAATATCCCGTTTTTAGTTCCAATTATATTATTATCCGTTTTTATTATTTATTACATTTCCCATTGCAAAACCAAAAATGAACCCTATCTCAGCACATACTGCAACTAAGTTACAGCGCTGATTTCCGCTCTTTCGCTCTACGTGTCGCCGTTCGATGCCCGCGCGGAAGAAATATTTGTATGATCTACAGGGGGCCTAAAAGAGCCGCTTAAGGTGAATCATAATACGATTCACATTAGAAATCACAAAATGGTCACGTTAATGGTCAGTTATGATTGAGTGACCATTTTGTGATTTTTAATGTGAATCGCATTGAGATCATAAAAATACAACGCGGCCCGCGGTTTTTAGGCCCCCTAAACCATTTTTGGTTTCAGGTCTGCGTGTTTGTTTATGAGAGATTTATGTCTGTAAACGGTACCCACGTCACAGGATTTAATAATTCAGTGATTATAGAAATCAGTGTCTACTTTTATATACAAAATTATATATGCATGCCATCGTACTGAAGCAACCCTTATACACATACCCGATCAAAATATACATGACACGAGAGATCGTTTAAAAAAATACTGTCGACATCTGATGTGATTAGATGACGTCTCCTTCGCAACTATAATCAAATTATTATCAATACATTCAATCATTTCAAGTAAATCAAATGAAAACGTGAGTTGCATTCATTAAAAATCGTTAATCTTTAAGTATGAACGTGATTTTGCGGCTTATCTGTTTCATAATACGATAATTTATATACACATTAATTTTTGTGACACTAATGTTTAAGACTACCTTTTTGAATAAAGATGTCTCTAAAACATTATGTATATTTAGAAAAATATTTAATACATTAATGATAATTTATAGATATATTAATAGAAACGTCTATGTGTTTGATTGATCCGTGTGGTGTCCGGATTAAGAATATAGCAATAGCACCACTCCATCTCCTCCCGTGAATGTCGTAAAAGACGACTAAGGGAATCTGAACCAGAGGGATGGGCAGCAGCGTCACTTTGGTGAAACGGTAGCCATTCTGCGCTCGCCAACCTGCCTGCCAAGCGTGGTGAGTATCGGTAAATACCCCTCAAAGTGATAACACAGTTGTGTGAAACTATGGGGGAGGCCTTTGTTCAGCAGTGGACGTATAAATGGCCGATGTGAATAGACATGTCAATAAAATTTTCAGTAATGGATCCATAAATATGATTATGAATGTACTTTTCTTAATATTTTGATTTTTGAGAAGTAAAATTAATGATTTACGATACGATTTTTTAATTCTTCTTCTATTTAAATTGCTCCCATCAGCGAAGTCTCAGTTGTCTAAGTTGACACTCCACAAAGGCAGAGCTGTGGCTGCTTTTCCACAGAAGGGATGCGGCTACCCGTCCCTCTGGCTTAGAGTCCCTTGGTCACCTTTTACCTGATCCGCAGGAGGCGATGGAGTGGTGCTTAAATTCAAACACCACACGGATAAGTTACATAATACTTTTGGCCGATTTAAATCGGAACCTTATACCGCTACTTTTATGTAACTTGCGCAGCGATCAACGACACTGGCAGAAAATTGGTATTTCTGTGCACAAGTCGAATAATTGCGTAAACCATTCTGTTTACGCAATTATTCGACTTGTGCAGCGATCAACCACACTATCACAAAATTGGTATTTTTGTGCAGGATGGTTTACGCAATTATTCGACTTGTGCAACGATCAACCATACTAGCAGAAAATTGTTACTATTGAGCGAAATAGTTTGCGCAATTATTTAACTTGTGCAGCGATCAATGACACTAGCAGAAACTTGATAAGCTTTTCTATAAAATGGTTTCCCTACAATGATAGGGTCAGCTTCCAATCAGTAAGTTATACAAGGCTACTTTTACATGGATTAATATAATCAATATCCGTTTTACGATGCGCCCGGCTTTTTCTTTTATTGGTGCCCAGTGGACGATGCGCCTGTCCTAGCCCAGCACTACGATCTCCCTGTGTCGTGGGTTTAGTTTACAGCCATAAATTCCGCATGCACGTGCACCCAGGACACCCGTAGAACAAGCAAATGTTTGTTTCGTGTAAAAATTGAAGCCGCAACCCGTAGCGCAGAAAGTCAATCGGTTAGCCACTGCGCTAACCGTAGCATGCACCGTCCTCGTCTTAGGTAAGTGAAACCAGTTGTCACACTTTTCGGTTCCTAGCTGTCCGAGGCATTGGTCCCAAAGCATTACGTGCTCTCCAAGGCACAGAGCGAGTCTTGGTTGTAAGAATGGTCACCCATCTAAAAGATGACCGCGGCAAGCGCTGCTTAACCTTTAAGAGCGATCGCTCTATATGGTCAACACTTAGCCACTAGCCCATCATAATTATGTTCATCATCATCACCACTCGTGGCCTTAGGCCTCGCCCAAAGATCGTCACAACGACCGATCATGGTTTATGTTTTGTGCTCATTATGGAGTTTTGTCACGATCGCTACGCTTAGCAGGCGGGTTGGCGACCATAGTTGAGATGTTAATTACTTAAAGACGCTGCTGCTAAATCCTCCGGCTAATTCCTCCCCTTTTACAACACCAACGGGAAGAGATGGGGCGGAGATAGCTGTCCTATCAGGCAGCACTAGACGGTTTATTATTTAAATAATGTTCATCTTAATAATTATAATTTCAAAAGCACCCATTCCTCACCACGGGAGGTAATGTAGTGACCTAGGTGAACTCCATAGTACACGATATCTTCTTAACAATACGTCGATATGTGCTTATTCGAAATCTACATGAAACATACATAGGTGGTTGCTTTAAGCGGTAAAAGAACATAAGTAAAGAACACAATTACAGCAATCGTTCAGATATTAGATACTTAGGTTACGGAGAACTTTCAGTAGGTAGCAGTAATGTTTATTTATTACACGATATACGATATTACTTTTCATTTTAACCGCACATGTTGATACAAGAAATAGTTGCCTAGATGCGTTTCAATTTACATATAAGTAGTAGAAGCTGTACATATATTACAGGCTCTCACATTTTACTACTAACTGTTTGCGGTAAGATGTACAAATAGGTACTTTTTAAATGCGTTTTTCTTGAGAAATACCAACTAAATCTGCGATGTCAGTTTGAGAATCACGAGTCGATAATAATCTATAAAATAAATAAAATTGAAGTGTCTGTTTGTAACGTCAAAATAACAGCTTTTTACT
Source organism: Diloba caeruleocephala (assembly GCA_947459985.1). Taxonomy (NCBI): domain Eukaryota; kingdom Metazoa; phylum Arthropoda; class Insecta; order Lepidoptera; family Noctuidae; genus Diloba; species Diloba caeruleocephala. Next base: position 19,328,496 of record OX381615.1, read on the forward strand.
ATATGCATATGAAAGTATAAAGAGTACATATAACAAAAAAAAACATATTTTTTTGTCTGTCTGTCTGTTTGTTCCGTGTAATCTCAGAAACGGCTGGACCGATTTTGACGGGAATTTCACTGGCTGACGTTATAAGGAATAACTAAGACTACTTTTATTTTTGAAAAATAATTAGGGTTCCATGCAAAATCCGTTGAAATCCAATATATATATTCTATGTCAAGTACTCTACATTTCTTTTAAATTAAACGCGGGTGAAACTGCGGGTTCCACCCAGCTAGTTGATAATATTTTCGTAGCTGACGCTGCAAATGAACAAGCACGCAATTGCACATTTTGCAAGCATAAATATAATGACGAACGTAATTACCTATATTTTATGTTAATACGTAACTGGTACGTACGTAGTTGTATCAGTCGAATTAATACTCTTGTCACGAATATATACAATTGAGATTTACACTATCTATATCACATACGAATCAATAGCGATAATAAGCTGCAAAAAAATTCCATTCATAACAAAAGTTTCATGAACGAATTTACGTCATTTTTGCTACTAATGTAGTTGAGATATTATCCAAATCTAGTGTTTATCATCGACTGTTTAAAGATTAGATTTTTCCTGATACATAAAGAGTACTAAAAATAAATTTCAACGATAAAACTCTTGAAAATAACAATAATAGTTATCTTTCTCCATTCATGTTATGCATGCGCATGGCAACTAGTGACGCAAATTAAAACTTTTTAGAAATAATATTAAATCCACTTACATAGCCGAACTTTGCCGTCATGTTGTGTCCCGTTGTATATTATGTAGAACATACATCTAACTGAATTAGTCAGCCGCTTTTCCTTTACTAAAACTGAACAATTCACTTTTATGTAATATTTTTTCAACACACCTCTCATTCAATAGAACAAAACACTCAAAATAGTATACTTTTTATGCTTCGATTCAAGCAAAACTCAAACAATAGCTTTTGTAGTCACTAGAAAAAATACAGCGTAAGCGCTGAACGTTCTCTGAAGAGAAAAACCTACGTTTCACATCACTTTCATAATTTTCCGAATATACCCAGACGAGCGCGATTAAAAAATGGAACACTTTTTTGTCAAACGCCTTTGACGTTCTGGCTTCTTTGAATTATCCAGGTTGCGATTTTATTCTGATTTTTCATGTACGGGATGGGTGTATTTTCACGCGCGTATTTGTGGGGCTTCAGCGCTAACGGTCGACATGTACGCTGCGCGGCGGGCGGCCAACGACTACGAGATAAAAACCTCGCTTGATTATAAACTTATAAGCTAAACTTTTTTGTTTGTGTGCGTGAGTTTGTGGCAGTGTGCACGCGAGGCTTTGTTGGTGACCTTACAAAGTTTTCACTTACGTAGATATTCGAGTAGAAAAGTCGCTTTTTAAATATGTTGGGACTAAAGAATCACGCCATCAGAACAAAAACCATATAATTGTATATTCGATAAATATCTGCACATTTTCAGGAACATTCAAAATTACTATTTTAGTTTTAATCTTAAGACTATTTGATTGTAAACTGAAAAAAATGTTAGTAAAAAAACTTGATTACTTTTTTTTTGAAGTTTAAATAGTTGCAAATAATAATTATAAGTAAGTTTTACAACAAATAATACTAACTAAGACTTTATAACTAAAGACTATTATTACCTAATAACATTTTGCAATGGAGTTCCGTTCGTTTTAGAGCGTTAGAATAATGTAACAAATATTTACGAAGTCCATTTAAACATAAAAGTACATAAACGCGTGTTAATTTACACTTAAATAAATTATTATTTATCTATGTACATAAATACATTCATGATTTACTGGAAAAACGATTAGTCACAAATTACCAAAAATGTATTAGTTACATACGAGTACACGGGTAAAACTTTAAACTAATACAATGACAGGAAATTATATACGTGACATATACCTAATGCCGTAGCCATTACGTCTGTGATCCTAAAGGGGTAGGCAGGTATGTTTGGGTGCGGGCGCAGCCCTATGCTTAGCGGACACGTAGGACATAGGTAAGTAGAAGGAAAACCGTGGTTTCAGCAAATAAGAGCTCGGCATGCCCCTCCGCCCTTACCCAGAGCGGAAGAATTCAATAAGGATATCCCCACGAATAAAGGCAGGTGTGCTACTTACACCCAATGCCACAACGTTCCAAGTCAAGAAGAAAAGAGCAAAAAGAAGTTCACTGCTGGCCATGGATCCTTGAGACCTCCATTTAAAAGTATTTAAAATACTAACAAAAATAAACACGGAAAACGATGCATGCAGCACCTGAGCACTAAAGTGGACGGACGTAATCTATTCACGACTTTATCAAAATGGGTCAATGCGGCAGTACCTTACTCCTTACTGCGGCAGACTTGAATCGTGCGATAAACACGAGTTGTAACGCATACACTGCTGTTTTTAATTATAACTTGTTTGCATGACTTATTTATGAGTAGCAATGAATAATGTATTTTGTGGATGAGTGGTTACGATTAATGACTGCATAAGAAAAATATTTCAGAATTTAATTTATGGATTGTGTTTGTAAAATAGGGCGTTTTTGTTTAGATATCTACTTGAAAAGTGATTGCTTAGTAGATACTGGTTAGATTTAGTTATTATTTAGTTAGTTTTGGTGTTCAAAGTTTAGCCATGGGCAGTCGCGCACACACATGAGCGCACCCAGAAAACCAGGCAAACGTGTATAGAATGTTTTGTTCTTTTGGCCAACCTGTAGGGAAATAATTAAAATGCACATTTATTAGGTGGCAGGCCAGGAGGCTGCCAGCAGCTGCTCCTCCCAGGTGAGAAAGAAAGAAAAACATTTATTTGACTACAGATACATGAGACACAGAAAGTTCTTTACAATAATAATTATAGTTCTAAATATAATTCGTCTTACCTCAAAATCTAATAGATATTGTATAATTATCTTTTAAGCTACTGCCATGGTGTGTCCGCCTCACGTTGGTGGTTGGTTACTTATATTATATATAAATTACAACAAAACTTATAAGAAGTCTATGGTCTTAAAATCAGATGGTAAATCTTTCAATGTTGTACGTACAAACTTACATTTGCAGTTGGAATGTATCGGAGAACATGTTTTTCAACTGTAATGTTGAGTGGTTTCTTGGGATGAATTACTGGTACAAGGTAGAATTCAACAATAGACAATAAATTCGGCAATTTCCCTCTACAATCCGGTACCATACATACTTTATTAGGTCACCACAAACAAATTTGGGGCAGATTAAAACCGTATATAATTGTAACCGTACAATTTTAATCAAAAAAATAGTTTTGATGCACGCAGTAATTACTCACAGTGTCTTGATGTTTTTTGTGCGATATGTTGTTTGGGACGTTTTTATTTTAATAACTGGATTCCTGCAGTCTGCACTGTGTGAACATGCCTTAGGCATTCAAATTGAACGGTAGATAAAATAAAATAACTTTTTAAAATCTGTAACGACGCCTGTCACCTTAGTCATCCTGCAACCACGAATGCTGCAAAGTATTCGAAACGTCAGGAAAAACAAAAATCTATAATATACGCGATCTAATTCGTTCAAAATTGTTTAATTCTTTCGTATATTTTTTTAAATAACTTTAAAATTATTAAATAAATATATTTGAGACCCTCACAGCAAAACCTTCCATTTCATATGTTACATGGTACAGTGTGCAAAACTTTATTCGTTACTTTTCTATATTGTTCCCCACAAGTGACCCCCATATTCAAAATTCATTTATTTACATTACACAACCATTTTTCGGTCGCAGAAATACATATGTGCACCGAATTTCAACTTAATCGGTCCAGTAGATTCGGAGCAAATTGGTTGTGACAGATGGACATACAGACAGACAAACGATTGATCCTATAAGGGTTCCGAGGGATTTTTCCTTCAGATATTTTACGGTAGTATTTTTTTCACCGCGGTGGGTATCGATCATGGACTTCATCCGTCCGGGTGAAGGGACGTACCGGACAACCACCTGGAATGAAAACCACCTAGGAGGATATCATCGGCACCGAGCTGGGCAGCTGCAATTTCTCGAGAGCGAATGCACCGGAGCTGTGATAGTTTTATTTTTTATTGGTAATGTTACGTAGCATCTTTAAACGCATAATTTGAATAATTATAATAAAAGGCGTGAACAATGTGATGGCTGGAATATTTTTTATTAGACTCCAATTATTCAAACAACTAATATTGAGATACGATGTTTACACAGGTGCCTAACCTACATATATTAACACGCTTTTTTATTACACGGGATATGAAATGAGAGAATAGAAGTGTTTTTCTAATCTACTAAATATTCACGAAGTTTATTATAACTAAAATAATATGATCGCTCAGGCAGCTATGAAGAGAGAGCTATCCTTGGTATTATCTACGCGATCGAATCACTATCTCTTATACGCGATAGGCTACATTTGGTAGAATTAAGCTTCTAGTTTCGACTTGGACTTTGACTTATATTTCATCGTACAAGTCAATGGAGCCGAATATATCTAGTGGGTTTTAACAATTAGGAACTGGAACGCGATGTATGTCGTCATGCCAGCTGGCGGATACAAACATTATAGAGAGATCCATAGAAGAACTAAAGTTGCTAACATACTTAAATATAATAGAATAGAAATCATTTAATTCGGTACAGGACATAGTTTACAGCACATAATAAAAAATAAATTGCAGTAAAATTAAACAAACATTTGAAAATAAGTGCACTGACGAACATGGCCATACCGAAAGGGTAACCAACTCAGCATGTGCTGGCTGTAACAACCAGCGCTGGTTTTCAGTTGGCACGTCGCAGTGAGACACGGACGAAATGGATCAGTAAGCTGAAGTCGTAATAGGTGGGGCACAAAGCTTGTAGATCTAGTAACCGTTAGCGCAGTAAGGTTCTCGAGTTGAGACTGCGCACTGGAAACGCAGCGTGGGACGGCCTCCCAAGATGGACAGACGACGCGTTGAAGGTAGCTCTACCTTCCCCAAGTCGTCTGTCCATCCCATTCATCCGCATGCGTTGGATGCTACATGCATGCTACATGTAACGGCTGATGATGATGAAAATATTATGGAGAAATGCTGCAACTGCCGCAGTTAGGCTTTGAATGGATAACCATTGTTTCACCATGAAGACCCTCAGTGCCTTGGAGAGTAATTTAAACTGTCGGTCCCGGTCAGAAGGCTAAAATCCTGACAACCCATACCTTAAAATAAGCCATTAATTGGGGTGGTGCAGAGCAGAGAGTCAATACTCGTAAGTTATGACGCAGGCAGGCATGACGCTTACCACGAGGCGAATGGTTTACCTGTCTCGTCACCAGGTTGTATAAAGAATCGAAACGATGGATTGAGAAATCTATGTGGGAGATTTCTTTTTCTGAGCAATGGACGACTTTTGGTGATATGATGATGACGATGTTTGTTGTGTATGGGCGCATGCGCATAAGTGATTGTCGGTGTCTTGAAAAAGCTATGAAGTATGTTTTTATTTGTTATATTCAGTGAACCTTATTAGCCTTAAATTGACCTACCGAGAGGCAAGAACAGGCCTCATGAAAACAGAATCATTGCAGTATTTGCGATGTAATACTATTTTAACTTTTGTAATTTGATACTTATTTCTTTTTTGGTCTTCAATAATGTTTCTGTGGAAAAGTGCCTACTACGGTGTCAATATTTATTTTAATGATAATTATAGTTGTTACCTTTAATTATTGTATTTGCAAATCGATCTGGGTGTTTATGCGCTCTTTGAGGGATTTTGCCATAACCACCATGCTTGGCAGGCGCGTTGGTGATAGCAGTTGAGTTGTAATTGTGCTCGATGGACCCTGCTGTCCATCCTACGGCTAATCCCATAGTCACCTTTTACTACACTACACGGCCAAACAGCCTCATTTGTTTTGAACAAATGGCCTCATTTGTTTATTTGGGTCTAAAATCTATAGGTTATCAACTGCAATCACACACAAGAACATAAGACTACTACAAACAAATACCGTGCTCTTTAGCTCCATACTTAACTGTTATAAAGAAGAAAACTTTCCCTACGGATGCTGTTATCGTATGGTAACTTTCTGCTACGCTAAGCTATGGAGTCTACGCTATACATCGGCGACAGATGCACGAGTCGTAGTTATAACCAATAACGATTCGTGAGAAAAGAATCAGGGATATTTCCAAATTAACGTAGCGGAGTCTACCCTTGTCATCTGTAGAATAGAATGGAATAGAATATTCTTTATTGTACACCATTTTAAAACCAATTACTAGGTATTATTATATAAACAGTAATTGTACAATGGGCGGTCTTATCGCTATTAGATTATAACCAATTAAAATAGGTCGATGAAACCATTTAACTTCATGATGAGAGCTTACAATATTTCCTACGGTAAGTAAAATTTAAGAGACAATAATAATTCTATACTTATTACAAACAAATCCATTTTTGAGTAGTTTTGATCACTAGTTTTGTCTGCACTGAACTTTTTTATCCGTCCATATACAGTATTTCCAAAATTCCACATAGTCTGTTTAATCATGTGCTAATTTGCAGTTTATCACGTGTTTACAAATATTACCTTGTGGATGTTTTTATTTGCATTTTACATACTAGCAAACCTCTATTTGTTTGCACATGACTGACATTGTCAAAGTCCAACCGTTCAATGCTAAAGTTTTATTCGGATCTTCAAAATATAATAACAGCTAAAATTTTAGGGTTATGTAGTTAGAATTTGAGCATGTAATAAGTTCGCAAATTTACCATAAAAATATCTTCAAGTAACATCAAATCAGCCAAACGATATTTACTGCTGAATACTGGCCTCTCCCATATTTCCACAACTGTGTCGTAAATTTGGGGAATTCCCCACAAATTTACTCACCACCTGCTGTTGGTTGCTGAGTGCAGTATGGCTACTGTTCCACAGAAGTGCCGCTACCGTCCATCACTCTAGTTAAGAGTCCCATAGTTTCCTTTTACGACATTCCTGTGAGGAGATAAAGTGGTGCTATATTTATAATCAAGACCCCTCAGTGCTTCGAAGAACACGTTTAGCTGTCGGTCCCGATCAGAAGGTAGAAATCCTGATAATCTATACCTAAAATTAGCAAAGATCACACTAGAGCCATTGGTGCCGCGCTTTTAGGCACATTTCGGAGGGGATGACTGTAGAGCGGTCACCCCTCTAGTGGAGATAAGGCGCCTGTAAAATGGCCGCCCCCCAGGCACTTCTCGGGGAAGATTGTAAAGGATCCCCCCACGCTTCGCTGTGCGCTGTGCTGCGCACACGGCGGCACGTGGCCACCTGCGCGCCGCGGTCTTCCCTGAGGCCACTCGGTATGAGCACGCAGACCCCCCCAATCTGCACGTCTAATGCCCCCCACCATATACCGAGGGCAGGGGCTCCGGCATGTTAGACCTGGGTGCCGGGGCGGTTGATTCCCCGGCGCCGTCTCGTCCTTCGCCATTCCTCTCCCAGTTGTAACCTTTATTTCGAGAACAATGTATTCATAAATATTTTAACATAATATGATTTAAGAGGTAGTTGACTGTGGAGTTTCTTGCTCGTTCCTCCCCATAGGCAAACATGGTAGCTGAAGTCTGACTATTTATAAACCTATAACAGGCATAACCTGTAAATGGTTTAAATAAATGAAAATCATTTTTAACTTCTTGTAGGACCTCAGATGACGTATGGACATCAAGGCACTCTATCTAATGTATACACAGAGTGTACGTAGCTTGCGCGAGCGCATACGATGTGAGACATAACCATTTTTTTTGTTCAAGCACCAATAGTTAAAACATTTTAAATTATAGTTTAATTTTGTTCTTCTTCTAATCTTTAATATACTTAGTAGGTACAAAAAATACATATTTGACGACACGTATTTTCCAATAGCGATTCTCGATACTATTATTATGTAAAACATTTCTTCTCAGTATTGTAAAAAATTAGTTGCCTTGGAATTAAAAAAGAAGTTACATACGAATCGATTTAAATTTTGACCTTTGTTCGTCACTGTTTTGAAATTCTACTTCCGAGTTGAGGCTGCGTTTCTTTTTTCCTTGTTTAGTCTCGAGGATAAAGTACTGTAGAAGGTATGCAAGTTAAGAGGATTGTTTGGACAGAGTCACCTTGACCCGCCGAGAGCACGACCGCTTGATCGTCGACCAACAAATCGTGACCTTTTAAATCTCATTTCATTTCCTTTATTTACTTTGCCGACAAGTGTTGATGCGGGAGGCATGAGAGGTACTCATTAGCTGGTCAGAACTCGGAAAATTTTATCATTGACAATTTCACCATAGCCATTATTTTCTGTACATGATTTATGTTGTTACTAATTAATCTGGCCTTGAAGAAACATGCATTGTATTTCCCAATTTTCTCGACAGATATAACGCAACCCAAAGGGCAATGCTACACCATGACTTTTATTGAATAGTATCGACACCGACTAAATATGTCAACAAACTATCACTTTACAATTTGAATAATGTCCTATTTAATACACTATTACCGTCGAACTAATAATAAAGCGAGCCCTTATTGCCAAACGAACTTTCACTTTACAATTTGAATAGAGTCCTATTTTGTAGGTGTTGCAATTTTCAAACTATTAATGATTATGTACTAATAAGGCGCCGCATGAATCACACTATTAACATCGAACTAATAATAAAGCTAGTCCTTATTGCAAAACAATAGTTCGTTTTGCAATAAGGACTAGCTTTATTATTAGTTCGATGTTACTTTACAATTAGAATAATATCCTATTTAATACACTATTAACATCAAACTAATAATGAAGCGAGTCCTTATTGCAAAACGAACTATTACTTTACAGTTTGAATAATGTCCTATTTAATACACTATTAACGTCAAACTAATAATAAAGCGAGTCCTTATTGCAAAACGAACTACTACTTTACAATTTGAATAATATCCTATTCCATACACTATTAACGTCAAACTAATAATAAAGCGAATCCTTATTGCAAAACGAACTATTACTTTACAATTTGAATAATGTCTTATTTAATACACTATTACGTTGAACTAATGATAAAGCGAGCCCTTATTGCAAAACGAACTGTCACTTTACAGTTTGAATAATGTCCTATTTAATACACTATTAACGTCAAACTAATAATAAAGCGAGTCCTTATTGCAAAACGAACTACTACTTTACAATTTGAATAATATCCTATTCCATACACTATTAACGTCAAACTAATAATAAAGCGAATCCTTATTGCAAAACGAACTATTACTTTACAATTTGAATAATGTCTTATTTAATACACTATTACGTTGAACTAATGATAAAGCGAGCCCTTATTGCAAAACGAACTGTCACTTTACAGTTTGAATAATGTCCTATTTAATACACTATTAACGTCAAACTAATAATAAAGCGAGTCCTTATTGCAAAACGAACTACTACTTTACAATTTGAATAATATCCTATTCCATACACTATTAACGTCAAACTAATAATAAAGCGAATCCTTATTGCAAAACGAACTATTACTTTACAATTTGAATAATGTCTTATTTAATACACTATTACGTTGAACTAATGATAAAGCGAGCCCTTATTGCAAAACGAACTGTCACTTTACAATTTGAATAATGTCCTATTTAATAAACTATTAACATCGAACTAATAATAAAGCGAGTCCTTATTGCGAAATGGTATAATAACACATAATAATGGCGGGCGCGGTTGCTCGTTGGCGCACTTACTAGTGTTTATTTACTCGTTGTACTACAATGCCCGTATCGCACAATAAAGTTACGCTTGGAAAGCTATAATCAGAATGTTCTGTGTAAATAAACTTGGTTCGTGAAGACACTTAACGTACGAGTGCCTAACCGAGGCCTTAACTTAACGTTTTACGCTGATAAAAAAGGTTCCTACCTGACGTCTTATTCCAGTTTTACTGCCGCTAACATTGTCCACCAAATGACAACCGACTATTCTGTAAATTTATGCTTCAGGTAAATCCCTAAGAAAAACTCTAACTCGCCGATGTAAATTACAATAGAACGTGAAACTAGAAAGTACGTAGCTTCGCACAGATGTGGCATAGCCCAACGAACCTGTCCATATGGCATTGGCCAATGATGTCACACGAAACATTGACTCGTACGGTCATCAACAAAAGAAGCTGAACATTTAAGTTTAACATGGCCTTAACTGGAAAATTAATTGATTCACAGTAAAAACTTTAAATGTCGTAGGAACGGCATTTGAATTATTTTAGAATGAAGAAGATAAATATTACAGCTAGTTTGCATAAACCCCGTCAAACACACCATCATATCAGCCACAGGACGTCCAGTGCTGAACAAAGGCCTCCCCCGTAGATTTCCACAACGACCGGTTACATGCCCTCATCGAAATGTGTCTTCATTTTGGGAGGAATTTGCCAATACTCACCACGCTTGGGCTTGCCAAAATGGGTTGGTGAGCGTAGAATAATTTAATTATCTACTGTTCAGCAAAAGGGACGCTGCTGCCCATCCCTCTGGTTAAAAGTCCGTTAGTCGACTTTTACGACCTTGGACACACACGGATCACACACCATGTTTGTAGGCATTGCAATTTTCAAACTATTCGTGATTATGTACTAATGAAGCATCGCATGAACCACACAAAGTATTTCTGTTTTTTCCAAATAGTAGAGTTAACATACCATCATGGGCCTCCTATCGAAAACCAGCGCTAGAAAACTGCCTACGCAGTTTTTTAGCAAATAGTTGAATGGGAGACCCGTTGTTGGCACAATGTGCAGTTTTGTTGTAAGAATGTATGTAACTATGTACGAGTATATTCATCATTTCAGCCAAATGAAGTCCACTGCTGGATACTGGCTAATCCCTTAGTCGACTTTTACGACACTCACAGGAGGAGATGGGGTGGTGGTATTCTGAGCTGGCACCACGCGGCGTATATGTTTATTATGTGCCAATAATAAAATCTTTCTTTCTTTCATTAAACTTTGATTAATTGAGCGCATCATTAGAATATAGTGACTGAAAGTTAAAAATATATACAAACCTGACGTGACTGACGGGTAGTTTATGCAACTTGTTAAGTACTTGAACTTTAGTTAAATACAAAATAATTGCTCAGCTAAAAACTCTCACGGTTATCTTAGGCAAAACAAGTCCAAAATTTATCCACCTATTGTAACGGAGTTGCTGAATCTTCTTAATCATCGACAGCCAATCATTATCAGATGCAAGAGAACCAGACTCAGGTGCGTCGGTCTGTCTGTTCCCGCTAATCTAAGGGTCTAAGAAATGATGTTCTTTCCAGTGGAAATAACTTCTCCAGAAAGGATTTAGTGTATCATCCTATCAGCCAAAGGATGTCTACTATTAGAACAAAGGCCTCCCCTAGAGATTTCCAATATTGTGTCGTCATTTTGGGGGGAAGTTGCTAGTACTCACCATGCTTGGCAGGCGGGTTGCGGAGTATGGCTACTGCTCTACAGAAGAAACGTTGCTGCCCATCTCTCTGATTTACAGTCCCTTATTCGTCTTTTACGACACTGGAGGACATGAAGTGGTGCTATATTCTTTATCTGGACACTACACGGAAAATAGTGTTTAATATGCTTAAAAACTGACTTACAGTGACTCTTGCTGAGAAGGTTCAATAGCGTAGCGTGCAAGCACAGGCGGATTTCTAGTTTCAAATAAAGAATACTTACATGGACGATGACACAAGCTGACATTCCTAAACGGACATGTATACGGATATTATTAATTTATTTAAGTGGCAATATTATATATTAAGACGCAATTACGATTGATTCGATCATGCTTTTCGTAGCTCTTGGGTCAAGACCTCACCGTGAGCGTCGGAAAATTTTACTTACCTAATACCATTGTTAAGGCATTTCCAACCATATTCCAAAAACGTGAAGCTTTATTTTAATATTTTTGGTATTATATAAGCGAAACGTTTGTCAACGCGTAAGTATGTAATGTAAATAAATAATAAAAGAAGCGCCGCCTACACGCTTTTGTATTGATATTTTTTGAATTTGTTCAACACTAACAAATTATTTTAATGTTGCCAATGACATTAGCAAATATAAAAAAGAAATAGTTTTAAAGTAGGTTAAAAGGAAGCAGGTCTACGCATGTTGAATTCACACTGCGCTTTAGCACGTCATCATTTTGGCTGAATGAGGTCCACTGCTGGACACAGGCCTGCCCCAAAGACACAGCGACCGATATGGGTGTGTTGTGGGCTCGTTGGTTGGCGATCGCAGTTAAGTTATTTAAATTACCCGAAGGACGCCGCTGCCCATCCTCCGGCTAATCCCTTAGTCAACTTTTACGACACCCACGGGAGGAGATGGGGTGGTGGTATTCTGAGCCGTCACCACACGGCTTTAGCACACTGTCAGTAAAACAATAAGGTTACAATATTCGGAATCGTTTTCAATTTATGTTCCATTTTTTTTAATGTTGTAAAATTCTCACGGACCTCGTAGAAAGCGGAGGAGCGTGCCGGAGACTTATCGGTTAAAACTACCACGTTGTACCTTCGAGCTGCCGTAGCCGCCAGGAGTGCGGGATCCGTTTGCGTATTCTCCGCACTCCAGGCAGTTCTCGGCCCGCCACACTCTCTAGCGCGCCCCATACTACATAGGGTTATTACTATTTGAATAAACTACATCGTAACTATCAAAAAAATATTATTTACGGTAAATATATACATCAATTGAACACTATCACAGTAGGTTAAGTTCCGTCCTACGAATCGAGTGTACTTTGCGACGGCAACTCTACGAGGAGTCGTGCGATCCAAGGCCCTTTACGCTACATGGCGTGCGGAATGCGAAATCTGAATACTCATACCAAGTAACCCCTGGGAAGACAGCGACACGCAGGTAATTACGAGCCATCGTGTGCGCAGCAAAGCGCACATCGAGAGTTCAGGAGGATCTTCTGCAAATCCCCCGCGAGATCTGCCTGGGGGCGGCCTCTTTACAGTCATCTCCCTTCCGCTGGAGGGGGTGACCGCTTTACAGTCATCCCCTCCGAGAATTGCATAAAGGTGTGGCACCAACGGGCGGTTCCAGTGCGATTTCTCTCAAGATCCTGGATTCGGGGCCAAAGATGATCCCTCAAGTGGTTTGAGCCGGTAAAGTATCTCTCCTCTCTTCCCTGGGGCAGAGGAAGTCCATGCTGGTACACCGGGTGAAAAAAAGATTTATATGCAGCTAAATTAACTTACGAAACAGAAGAGATCATATTTCTCGGGCTAGTATCTAATTAGTCGGCACGGTTGGTGCACCCACCCACACTGCAGTCACTGCACCTGGCTGATGCGCTCCGGGTCGCGGGTTCGATTCCGGCACAGAACAAATATTTGTATGATCTACGGGTAGTTGTTCCGGGTCTGGGTGTAATAATTTGTGTCTGTAAACTCATCCACGACACAGGAGAAATCCTTAAGTAAGTAACGTATTTATGAAAAAAGTTAGGCAAAGCCGTAAGTAAAAGCTAGTTAGTAATATCTATTAAGAACAGCACGAAACATTAACATTGCATACTTAACAAGTTTTATCTATTGATCGTAACGTATTAACTCCTAAGATGGAGTAATGTGCGAAGTTCTAACATTACCTTAGAGTTCGTATGAAGAATATGATTCTTAAAATCTTATTATTTTCCTTAGTTACGCTTAAAATTTAATATATACAAAAAAAATCATAAGTATTTTATATCTAAAAAAATTATTGGTCTGACGGCACGGTTGGTGCAGTGGCTGATACAGTCGGCTGCTGTGCTCCTGTTCGTGGGTTCGATCCACACGGTTCAAATATTTGTATGATCTGCAGGTAGTTGTTCCGGGTCTGGGTGTTATTGTGTGTGGAATTAATGTCTGTAAACGCACCCACGACACAGGAAAAATCCAAAAGTTATGAAAAAAAACAAAAAGAAAACGCATATACGTGCACACGGCGGCACGTGACCACGTACGCGCCGCCGTCCCCCCGCGCGACCCGAATGTACCAGCCATAGATTAGTACCAGCCACTGCACCAGCCGTGCCAACACAGACCACAGCACACAGTACCCACTACACAGGAGAAATCCAAGTTCAAAAATTGACGCATTTCTTTTTATATTTGCATATCCAACCAAAATCTTTGGGATTTTGGGACAAAATTTAAAAAAGCTATCAATTCTTCTTGTTTTACTTTTTCATGCGAATCTAGGTTTGACTCTGCAGTGCTTAGCCCACATATATTTTTAGATGTATATTGTATACACACATTTATGTATATAAATGCCTAAGTAGTGTTTGAAATACTTTTATCATCAAAAATGTCACAATTGAAAAATGATAATGTAATTTAGTGCAAACGTTCGTTTCCTTTTAGAAAATTATGAACTCACGAATTAAGGATTATGATCGTGACAAATCAAAAGTTGATGATGTCAATCTTGATTTTTGTTTCGTTGAATTTCACCAATCAGACATCAGTGTTATCTTAACTTTATGGTAATTGTACAAGCAATTCGAATAACAGGAAAAACTATGTCATTTATTAATTATATTCAGAATTAAATTTGGAATATGATGTCAATGTTTGGCGGTTTTGTTTATTTATTTAACGAACTGTTATTTGACGCAGTGAATTCGCGTAAGTAATAGAGATGTACCGCTAATCAATCAGCGAGGCCGATTGAAAGGAGGCTAAGAGGTGTTTTAGTACTTTTCCCGTAAGTTGTGACGAGACGAAATGGGTTACACGTATAGTAATGTTACCTTGTAAGAGTTATGTTGTAGTCTCGCCTTTCTTTTTTACCTAATTAGTAAAGCTCTACAGAGTTTACTTGTACCGTAAAATTATATTTCCGAAATAGTCACAACGACTTGAAATGTGTAGATAATTAATTGAATAAACTCATTCACTCGTTCAATATATTTAACACCGTTTCTCCTGTAACGTTGGTGCATAAATCTCACAAAAACACACCCGATCCCAGAACTACCTTCAGGCTATTCAAATATTTGTTCCGTGCGGGAATCGGCCACACAACCAATAGCGTGGAAAGCCAATGATTTTGCCACTGTGTCAACTGGAACTTTAAATAACATACTAGTTCATTTGCAGATTTTGAGATCTTGTGTAACACATTTGCTTAACCATTAATAACTTAATTGTTTGCTTGCCTCCCTTTTCAGAGACTCGATGCAATGCTTAATGTAGATGTAGGATCAGTATGTGTGGTGTCCGGATTAAGAATATAGCACAACTCTATCTCCATCCGTGTCGTGATGTCGAAAACTGCTATTAAAGGACTCTAAACCAAAGGTATGGGAAGCAGCTTCTCTTCTGTGAAACAGCAGCCATTCTGCGTTCATCAACCCGCCTGCTAAGCATGGTGAAGTCTGGAACATTCCCGTCAAAATGAAGACACACGGCATGTAACAATCGTGTTCATGGGCCACTATTCAGCAGTGGATGTCTTTTGGCTGATATGATGATTGCAGAAGACAGCTATCACTTCTGTTCTTTTCCTTGAATCTTCCAGCGTGGCAACCAAAATTTAATATTACCGCATCAATTATAGTCTAAATGGAACCTAACATTTTTACAAAAGAATAATATTTTCGCGTATAATCGCCGTAGCGTTGTGTAAGTGCTAAAACTAGATACATTAGTAAATCAGGAGTCTCGACACTATGTATCTATTTGTTCGAACAATTACATAGACCAGGCGCCAGTCGACAAACATAACTACGACAAACTTTGAACGTACGTTTAGATGAAATACGTCGAAGATAAGTCTGTTTTAGTACAAAATAAAATTGAGCAGAAGGCCAAGCCTTTGTAGCTTGTCATCAACATAATATCAGCCAAAGGACGTCCACTGCTGAACAAAGGCTTCCCCCATAGATTTCCAGTACGAGTTATAAGCCACCCGTATCCAACGACTCCCGGCGATCTTCACCAGATCGTCTGTCCACCTCGTTGGAGGTCGTCCCACGCTGCCTTTTCCGGTGCACGGTCTCCGAGAACTTTTTTACCCCAACGGTCATCAGTTCTACGAGCAATGTGCTCTGGCTATTGCCACTTAAGTTTACTAATCCTTTCAGTTATGTCGGCAACTTTAGTTCTTCTATAGGTGTTTTCATTTCTGATTCGATCTTATAGAGAAATATGAAGCATAGCTCTCTCCATACCTCGCTGAGTGACCTTGAGCTTTCTTATGAGGCCCACAGTGAGTGACCACGTCTCTGTCCCATATGTCACCACTGGTAACTGGTGGTTTCATCTTGAGGCATTGCAGTATAGTAAATGAAATGTCATTGCGAAGTTTCCCGAACGCTACCCAGCTGAGTCGGATTGACCTCTTTCTCGAAGTTGGACCTACCTAACTGGACGGTTTGTCCCAGGGAGACATATTCGTCAACAACTTCGAGAACAGAGCTCCCAACGGATATTGAAACGGATGGGCACGACATGGGCATTTGACATGACTTATATCTTGCCCGTGTTCATTTTAAGGCCCACTTGTTGGGAGACCCTGTCGAGATCATCGAGCATTGTGCTGAGCTCTTGCAGTGGTTCTGCCATGACTAAACTTGTAGCTTGTGCCTAAGGGTATTCCACGAAGAGCACTGATTTGAATAGCACCAAAACGAATAATACCTATACTACTCCACGAATAGAACCATTAAAAATGTTGGTTTGCAGGTCCAAGAATAATATCAAGTTTTGGTGCAGTTCAAATCGATGTTCCTGTCGATGACCCTAAGTCTCATACCATGTACCAACTAAATGTCATCGACATCGATCATGAATGAAAAAATGACGGTTGATGATCCGATAATCGCGGTACAAATTTCTCAAAATTATGCCACTATCTAAAATCAGTGCTATGATGGCCCCGTATCTACATAATAATAGCGCTGATGGCTTCATCGATCGATCTGTGACGTTACCGCAGTCGAGTTTGACTTAGGTACTTTCTTTCGTTTGGTTACTGGCCAACCTTGTGTCACAGTAGTTCAAGCCGGCCACCTATCCATAGAGTTACCAAGCCAAGCGTTACCTAATCTCGCCGATCACGAAGACCACGCACCGGAAAATGCAGCATCGGACGGCCTCCAACTAGATGGACTGATGACCTGGTAAAGGTATCAAGGAGTCGTTGGAAGCGGGTGACATGTACCCCGCCGTCGTTCTGGGAATCTATGAGGGTGGCATTTGTTCATTTATGGACGTCTATCGGCTAAAATAATGATGCTGATGATGATTTTTTTTATATTGTATACCATTAGGGTGACAAACAAGCATACAGCCCACCTGATGGTAAGCGGTTACCGTAACGTATTACGTACGTACGTAATTAGGCAGATAGATAGACAACATCTTGGAATAAAATATACATTTAATTGTGCTATCAAGTTCTCCCAAACCTTAAGGTTAAAATTAGTGCCCTCGCGGACGAATAAGGACGGTAAAGAGTGTCAGCAATTTTTACTTAAATTTCCATTTTTTGTTTCCCCACACTAGTTTTACGCCTGTGCCGTGCGTACATATACATAAGGCACAAACACCCAGACCAGTCCGTATTGCACGGGGCTTTTCTGTTTGACATCCTCTAGATATGGAGCATGTCTAGAGGATGTCAAACAGCATGACCTGGTAGGTGGCCTTTATGATTACTCATTCTTCATCGAGAATAACACAACTATAAACATGTAAGAAATAAAAACAACCACCATAATACTCCGTGCATTTGGAATGCAGTTTGAACGCTTGCAACACCAGAGGTATCACTCGCGTGTTACCGAGCCCCATACTGTAGTCTCTTGGGAAAACCTCGGTAGGGAACTGATTTCACAACCTAAGCATGCGCGGGAGGAAATTCCTCTGAAACCGTACGGTACGAGACCATTGAAAGTATCGTACATTTTATACACCACAATCTTAAGTTGCAAAGATTTCAATGTTTTATTATTACGCTTTGTAGGGAGTTAATCTTCTGTCATATCTATACTGTGGTATATACGCATAAACTACGTGTGATTTCCTATTTGTAATTCCTAACATTTTTTTTTCAAATACGGTATTTTTTTAAATTATTTACTTTGTGCTCTTTTTATTCAACTTCACTATCACTCCACAGGATGTCCACTGCTGAGCAAAGGCCTCCCCTACAGATTTCCACAATTGTATCCTCATTTTGGGGGGAATTCACCATTATCACCACGCTTGGCAGGTGGGTTGGTGAGCGCAGAATGGCTGCTGTTCCACAGAAGGGATGCTGCTGTCCATTTGCTGGTTTAGAGTCCCTTAGTCATCTTTTACGACATCCACGACAGGAGATGGAATGAGCTATATTCTTGGACAGCATATGGATTAAAGGCACAACTGTTGTCACGATAATATTTGTGTTATGTTTTTATGTACGGTCAGCGACATAGGTCAAATCAAATCGCTTGCACACTCTTGTTTTGTATCAAATCCATTATTTTCTTGATCAAAACAATATTTAGATATGTTACTATTATCTGGTTTTGACAATGTTCACCGACGTGTGTAAAAAAAAGAGTATTAACGATTCGAAAAATTGAAAATGTTCACACAGCGACATATCAAGCTGTAAAAATCCAGTTTCCGCTGATCTCTCATCGTACGACAAGCCTATACAATACGAGATCAGCTCATAATGGCAATAGCTTGATATGTAGCTGTGCGTACCCTTTACTGAACGTACATTTATGTTTGATATCACCACATATACTGTACATATTTGTGGCAGTTTTAGTAACACATAACTAAATTAAAACATACCACAATCAGTCATTCGAAGCTTCACCTATCAGGAATTAATGATTATGATGATGTCTAAATCATTTAATTCTCCAGATTATAATGTAATTCTCATAACTATCTATCTATCTAACGGCCGAATGAAGTCCACTGCTGGACACAGGCCTCCCCCAAAGATCACCACAACAACCGATATGGATGTGATGTGGGCTCATTGGGGGGTTTTGCCATAATCGCCACGCTTGGCAGGCGGGTTGGCGATCGCAGTTGAGTTGTTAATGTACTCGAAGGACGCTGCTGCCCGGCTAATCCCTTAGTCGACTTTTACGACACCCACGGGAGGAGATGGGGTGGTGGCATTCTGAGCCGGCACCACACCACACTTCTCATAACTAGCAAGAGTAATTTCAAAACAGTGCAACAAACATTTTAAGTCAGGAAGGAGGTAATATATTTATTTTTAATTTGTTCCTTAATCTAAGACATCAATAACTTACCGGTCTGAAATCGCCAACGCGCAGTAAGCAAGCGTGGTGATCAATGATATTTCCTTCTCTGTATGTGTAAAGACGTTTGCCCTGCAGGGGACATTACAGGTTGATACTATTATTGATTGACGACATTGGTCAAAATGGCAAACGATTGAAAAATTCTTGGCTTAGCCCGACCAATCTATCCTGTCATTATATGTCTCGAAATATATAGCAACATTATCAGAAACCTTCCGAATTTGAATTGACACCACGGCTGTACTAACAACATGTAAATTTCATCTGATAAAAATATAATTCGAGAAACAAACACGTTTCTTTTGCTTATATTTGCGTTCCTACTTAACGTTCCCTTTTTTCCTTATTTAGCTGTATCCTTTAAGTTTAAAACCGTGTCCGTATTAATAAAGCTAAGCGATTTTCGTTGCATCGCGTGGAAATTTATGGAGATATCGTAATAAGCGGGCGAGTGATGCGCTTAGCGTAAAAAGATTAGGAATACACGGACCACAGAACACAACTTTATATTCTGTGGCACTGACTTGATCAACGTGAACGAACCTTTTATGCGTTCAAATGAAATAAATGTCTTTTTGTCTTCATCAGTTTTTTTTTAGTAATACTAAATTTTGAGCGTTAGTAAAACAAATTGGGAGCTGCGCGCGCATACCGTATGGAAAATCTGACATTATGAAGTTAGCCGTCAAAGACATTTGAAGACTTATATTTTTATTTTTTTGATTTTTAATCGGTGATGAAAAAATTGGTAGTTGGGCGAGCATACCGCTAAATTTCGATAATATGAAGTTGATAGTCAATGATAATTAAAAGAGCATATTAGAATTAATTATACTTACTGATAGTTGATTTAAAATATGTTTCACTCGTTTATATCACAATAAATATGCTAATATTAGAAAGAAGAAATAATAGACCAACAGCGGACTTAAATTTACTAACTGATATGCTGATATGTTTATTTTATAATAAGTGTTACGCATTAACAGCCCGTGTGGTGCCAGCTCAGAATACCACCACCCCATCTCATCCTATGGGTGTCGTAAAAGTCGACTAAGGGGTTAGCCGGAGGATGGGCAGCAGCGTCCTTCGAGTGCATTAACAACTCAACTGCGATCGCCAACCCGTCTGCCAAGCGTGGCGATTATGGCAAAACCCCCCAATGAGCACACAACACACCCATATCGGTCGTTGTGGTAATCTTAGGCCTGTGTGCTGTGTGGAATTCGTTCGGCCGAAATGAATTAACAGCTCAAGAAAAAATTAACAGAATTTATTTATTTTTAGATTGAATGTATCAAGGGTATCTCATCAGATTATAATGACAGTACTTATCTACTTTCACAAGCTGACAAAACGTTCAAAGATATCGTGTTATCATTATTATCATTATTATTGTTATCAAACACTCATTGATACTTGGCGCCACTGCACTATCATGGCTTTACGTATTAAACCTATATCTCCATCGCTTCGAATTAAATTTACCAAGACATTGTACATTCATCATTTGAATATGAAAAGTAATGATGTAACTTAATGTGTCATAAGTTACGAATAAATTGTTTTAAGAAAATGATATGTCGGATAAGAACGGATTTTGGATGTGATTTTCCTGTATACTTGGTGCATTTACATAAAGACCAGTTGAAATCTATCGGCGATTATCATGTGGGATCGGTCGTGGGCCATAATCTGACAATCCGAACTTCAACCATCCACTGGTATAAGACTTTTAGTGAAGTGCCATAAAATGACAATGAATGATGTAAAATCTGAGATTATTATTATATTTCCATTTGAACTAAATCCGTGTGGTGTCCGAATTAAGAATATAGCACCGTTCCCACTCCTCCCTTGGTTGTTGTAAAAGGCGACAAAGCTCTAAACCAGAGCATATGGCAGCAGCTTCCCATCTGTGGAACAGCAGCACTTATCATTCCGCCTGCCAAGTATGGGAAGTAGTGGCAAATTTCCCCCCAATATGATGACACAATTATGGAAATCTATGGGAGGCCTTTGTTCAGCAGTGGACGTTTTATGGCTGATATGATGGTGATTTGAACTGGGCCATAAGTACATTTCATAATTTTATTTAAATCGGCAATTTTAAATAGAAAATTATAAAAATATATAAAACAACAACATTTTATAATAAAACAATTTTAAACGGTAATCTAATGATCGCGTATATTATAGATTGTTGTTTTTCCTCACATTTCGAATACTTTGCAGCATTTTTTTCATTCATAATAACATATTATTTTAAATATACACACGAGTTAAATGCATAAGTCTCTATATCTTATTTAACCCATTACCAATAAGTAATCTACGACACTTATTAGTGAAATGAACTTAAAGAATTTTCAATGACATCTGTCTAATCAAAACCACTCAAAGCTTACATTATAAAACCAATTTAATGAGAGATAACAGCGATTGCATAAACTTTCTTCCAAGCGTCCGCTCATTGAAACACAGGGTAAATCATTTTACACTTACAAGTTTGTTCACCGTGTCTTAGTAACTGGTACTTATTCGAGAGTATTTAGACTGTGGCATCTATCGAATTTAGGTGTCGCAACATGTATAGTTGAAGCTCAACCGTAATGTAACGACATTGACTGTCATGTGGTCACATGTGACGTGTCAATGAACTTGTAATGGGTCCTAATTAGGGTTGTTACGGATATGGAATTTCGGATACGGATACGGATAAGGATATTTGAATTATGTTTTTCGAATTCAGTTATGAATCTACGTGACTACATTAAAAATATTTCGGAGATCCGGTTAATTTCGGGTAACTTCAGTTATAGATTTTAATATTTTACACTATCTTTTGCTCCAAATTCTTTGGTTTTGTAATAGATTTCTTGTAAAATGTGATGTTAAAACTAGTAAAGAAACATATTATTTAGTCTACAATTAATTTGTATACTTTCGAGCTTAAGTTCTTATTGATTAAATATAAAAACTCAAAAATCAACTACAAAATATGTCGAGTGCGTTAACAATGAACGAATATGTTTCAAAACAAACGCATGCGGCAAGAATATGTCGAAATCCGTTTGGTTTGTAGTTTTGGTTAGACTCTGCCCCACTTAATATCTGAAAATATCGAACACATTTATTTATATTACTCATTCAATCAATCAGTCGTTTATTTTTATTACGGTTACGGATAGGATATTTAAGAATTTTGTACATCTAAATATTTCAGTTCGAAGGAGCTCCCTAACATCCCTAGTCCTACTAGGGATGTTAAGGATCTAATTACATCTAAATACTGAAGATTGACTCCCGATGAAACAAATAAAATTTGGTTAATTAAGACATCGTTTTGCCAGGATAATACGTATTTCTGCAAGTCAAGTTAATATTGACTAAAGAATAAGACTTTTTTTATCCTTTACAAACAAGGAAAGAAACATTCCTGACAAAATTGGTTTAGATTAGGTACGTAAGTTATCAAAACTAAGTTTGAAAATATTGAATAATTCCTTAATATACATACAAGACACTTATCCAAATATGTACAACATCTAAATGTATACAAACTTAAAAGCCCCAGTGTTTATTATCAGATATTACCTACTATTTAGGCAATGTACAAAGCTATACATGGCGTAAATATTTTCATAAACCTACAGTTATACTCAGAAAACTAACGGTTTTCGAGAACAATACGAAGATTACGTGTGCATTACGTACGAAACCTCAACACAACAGTCAAGTAACGCACAATAGCAAAAAGTGCAATGTATACAAAACTCACAAAAAATGGTGACCAAAGCATTACCTAAGCGATTTAGTCGTACGCCTATTGATAGGGACATTACGCCGTGCGAATGTACCAAGAAGTGTTGAGTGAACTACATTTTATTCCCCCCTAAGTTATGAAAGTTCCTTGCCATGCGGGTTATGGCAATATCTCCTATGGCCGCTCATTGTAGTGATCATAGGGAGGTCAATGTTCAGCAGTGGACTGGACTGGTGGCGTTCACAGATGTGTTTTAGCTATGAACTCTATGAACACTCCTGACATGAATTTTATTTTTCTCTCTCTCTCTCGTTTGAGATTTGTGATTGTGATTTCACGTATAATATCACGCCTGTATTCTCCAAAGGGCTAGGCTGAGGCGTTCTGTTGTAAGCTGAAGTTATGAAGTGTCATGTATACGCGGGAGACCTTTATCGCTATATATCGGGCATCATTCCAAACCCCGCTCTAAGCCTGCTACTCTGAATTTTTATAGTTTTAAAATAATTTATCCGACCTGCGAATTGAACCCAGAATTTCAGGCATGTGACCACTTAATTAATCTGGCGATATTATAGTGTCACAGTGTTTGTAACGTGTATGCAACCAATATTATTATAAAAATGTGAGGCTCCGCTACATTGAACGCGGCTAGCGGGAAAAGTGGCACGGTACCATGTTTTTTTTAACGTTGCCGCACAGGAGAAATTTCAGTGTGGGGCAACGCTTAAAAAAAAAAAAAAACTCCCGTATCGTGGGTGCGTTACAGACAGTTACAGACATCAATTCCACACACAGTACACCCAGACCCGGAACAACTACCATACTATACAAATATTTGTTCCGTGCGGTGAACGAACGTGCGACCCGGAGCGCAGCAGCCGACTGTGTCAGCCACTGCACCAACCGTGCCGTCAAATCGTGAATCTCTGTAATCTACTGATATGTATGAGACACATTTAGGAAAGTACGGGGCCGTCCGGTGATCGCACCGCTTTCAGTGTTACGTCACTCATACTAACTTGTACGTACCTACATACATAGATATGTAGATACGTGAGTGAGCAAAAACGAAACGGCCAACTTTACAGAAGAACGATAAAACTGCGCACTATAAAATTGTAATACAGTAAGCTGTGGTAATACGATTTTACAGGGCGTTTACAGTTACATGTTACATTTTTATCTATACAAAAAATATAAAATTGAACTGTCTGTTTATAATGATAATATTACAGCTTTTTACTAAATGCATATGAAACTATGTATGGTACTTATAAAAAAATTTTTTTTAATATTTTTATCTGTCTGTCTTTTTGTTCCAGCTAACCTCCGAAACGACTGGACTGATTTTGACGGGACTTACACGGGCAATTAGCTGATGTTTTTTTTTTTTTTAGCAGAATTGGGCTACATACATTTTAGAAAAAGAAAAAGTATTAGGGTCTCCCGCAAATCATCAATCATCAATCTTATCGGCCATACAACGTCCACTGCTGAACAAAGGCCTTCTCCTTAGACTTCCAAAACTGTATCATCATATTGGCGGGAATTTGCCAGTACTCACCACGCTTGGCAGGCGGGTTAGTGAGCGCAGTATGGCTGCTGCTCCACAGAAGGGACGCTGCTGCCCATCCCTCTGGTTTAGGTTCCTTTAGTCGCCTTTTACGACATCCACGGGAAGAGATGGATTAGTAGTGGATTCGTAGTATAGTGACAACGAAGCCAAAATCCGGACATTTTGTTTTTTAGATTTTCAAGGGCCACCATTGCCCGCTACCAACTACGCTTACTTATCGAAGTCAGCCAACGAAAGCAACGTGACCATCCTTACATAAATCATAACTGTAAGATTTCCAGTTAACACAATCACAAATCACGCAAAAAGAAAACGTGAAAACGTAATAAAATCCCGTGCCATGAAAAATAAAAAAGCGATCCTTATCCACAGTCCGAAGTTCTGAACGAGGTTAGTCATGGGCATTGCTCAGCGCTCAAGTAATTGTTAATCGCATTAGCAACTGAGTTAATCATTTAAACTGTTCGCAGTTGTTATGAGATCAACGAAGCGGTGACGGGAAAATATTGATAGATAAATCGATGTTACTGTACAAGCTCAAACTACGAAAATACCTCTGATTTTCCAGAAAACCTAAGATTTTTGAAGTCTAAATGGTAAAAGTCTGGACTGATCTGTGAAACTCATTAATACCATGCCGACGACATGGTCTTGCTGAGCCCCTCTATCAATGGCCTACGGACACTGTTATCAATTTGTGAAAAGTATGCTATAAGTCATGGTCTAACTTACAATTTAAGAGATAATGATGATATCGAAAGGCAAAGGAGGTCCATCGCTGCTAAAAGTAATATGTTAGCACGCCGTTTCGCTCGGTGCAGCAAAGTTGTAAAAATAACCTTGTTCACGGCGTACTGCCAGTCGTTTTACACCTGCTACTTATGGAAGAACTACACACAGCGAATATACCACGCATTACGCGTGCAGTATAACAACGCGTTTAGAGCTATGCTCAACCTGCCGTGGCGGTGTAGTGCATCTGGCCATGTTCGCTGAGAACAGGGTTGACGATTTTTATGCAGTAATGAGGAAAAGGGCCGCGTCCTTTATGGACCGCATTAGAAAAACCAAAAATGTAATTATCACGGCTGTGTATGATAGCTGTAAATTTGGTACATGTGACATTTAATTCATTTAATACAATCTAATAAGGTCGATTTTATTCAAAATCGTCTCATTTTATATCAAACCCTACATTTACTAAGTTGGTAAGATTTACAAGTAAAACGGTTTGTCATTAGTCGGGCTTTTAGAGTAACATATATAAGGATAACATATTTCAGATCTAAAATCATGCGGTTATGTATAACCAATAGTGACAAATCTATACCAGTATAATAAAATAAAAGTCTATGAATTCAATATGGTTATATATAAGGATAACATATTTCAGATCTAAAATCATGCGGTTATGTATCTGCTACCAATAGTGGCAATGTTGTTTAAATCTATACCAGTATAATAAAATTAAGGTCTGTGAATTCAATATGGTTTACAAATATATAGTAGTAGTTTATTAGTCCACACGGACAGGCGAAGGTATTAATACAATACTGCCATAATAAATAGATAATTGTAACACCACAGCTGTAGAACGTCAGTACGTCACGAAGGTTGTCACTGAAATCAACGCTGTTGTCGATGGATCTTATCAACGTCACAGCATTATGCTGAGTGACAACCTTTTTTGCACGGACTCGACGCATTGATTTTTGGATTTTTAATGTTAGCTTTTTAAAACCTACAAACTGGTAATGTTGTTTATATTTTATGTTTGGCCTGGAATCTGAGTCCTTTGGCCATGCACCCTCATTATAATTTTGAGTTGCCAGTTTATTGCAATGTTTATGTTTGTTTTTGTGTTTCTTATAAATATAATGTGCTTAATTTCAGTTGTGCGTCGTTACTGGTGCAAAAATAAATGGTTTTCTTTCTTCTTCTTCTTTCTTCTTCTTCTTTCTTATTACAATATGTTTCTTTTTTTTATGTATTTTTGTTGGGCTTCCCGCAGTTCTTTTTCGAAGGATCTTTATTTTTAAACGGTCATTACGAAGAGTGTTTAGACATAAACTTGACATGCACAAACGGGAACAACAATCTATAGGCCATGCAAATATTTTTTCTGTGCGAACGTCTACTCGTAGCAGGCTTCAGCTGAAAATCAGCGCTACAGTTACCTGTAGCATTAGCTGAGGTGTGGCCTTTTGTAAATACGACTCCACACCAGCCTAGCATCATTATATTTATGTGTAAATCTTTTTCTTTCTTTCCAGCACCGGAAACGAAGCGATCAGTCACTGTTCCAAACGGAATAATAAAAATACATTCAAATTTATTTATTGTTTACTGCTTTAAAATGTTTTATTGTAATAAGAAAGTTTCACAAAAAAGGTTAGTTAATGTTGACTCTTTTAGACTAGGATTTCTCTTTGATTATTTAGATATGTAAACAACGAGTTACGTTGCAGTCTTAAAGATGAATACCGTAATGAATACCTATGCTCAAAAACTAAAAAAATAAAAAATAATTGAGGAAAATATTCAGGCCAGTCGTAAACTCAAATCAAACAGTTTTGTTTACTTTTGGCCCAAAATCTTCAGTAATGTTTATTAGTAATTAATTTTATCTCAATAACCAAACACGCGAATCGGTCATTCAGTTTTTTATTGCTAAACATTCCTTGCACGACGTGCTAAGTTAAATCCCGTGTATAATAATGTCCGAAGCGGGCGTTTATTTGTTAAAGACATACCTGGGCATTGTTGCAAGACCACTGTGCAAATAGATATGCCATAAAAGATGCGAGCCTAACCTTACCCTTATGACGATGCTCTAATACACTAAAGGAAAATGAACCTAAGGGACTGCGAAGTTCTGGAATGACGACAAGACAATGCCGCGGTTAGTCAGTAATTTCAAATTTGATTTATTACTAAGTAATATTTTCTATTATGAGATGTGTTTACTACTTCGAGTGTGTATTTTGAATCAGAATTTTTAGGCTTTGCTTTTTTGGTTCATATGAGTTGTTGTATGTATTGTAATGTAGTTTGTCGACCAACGGACGTTGGTTTTTTCTATTTACCTAACATATTTACGACATAGGACATTCTGCTTTTCTGGATCCTACTTTTTAGGTTCCGTCATCATCATTATATCAGCTAAGGGCTGAATAAAGACGTTCCACATGGATTTCCACGACTGGAAACATAAGGGGCGGTTGTTTGTTTGTGTCGTCATTAAGGGAATTTACCATTACTACAGGAATAGGAAATCCAATATATATGGCCAGTACACACTATGCTTGACAGTCGGGTTGGTGAACGCAGTATCGCTACCGTTTCACAGAAGAGATGCTGCTGCCATCCCTCTGGTTGTGGGTTCTTAAGTCACCTTTTACGATATTCAAGGGAGGATATATAGTGGTTCTATTCTAATTCCGGACACCACACGGAACGTTAGGTCTTAGGTTTAGGAACGGTCGCTCTAGTGTGATCTTACGAGGACCTGGAGCCTGGTGGCCTACGCTGTCGAAGATGACCACTCCAGCGATTTTAGCCGGTAGGAGTCCGGCATACCCCTTCGCCCTTCCCCGGGGCGAAGGAAGTTCAATTAGAATTTCCACTGGGCAGCAATAAAAAACAAGGTCTTATAGGATAAACCTTATTCAATTTCACATCATACAAACCAATCCTTAAACGTCCACTGATGAAAATGGGCCTCCCGATGATCACAACAATGAGCGGTCATATATTGCCGTAATCATCACGCTTGGCAGGCAGATTGGTGATCGCAGCACGGTGTTACTAGCACTCGGAAGGAAGCTGCTGCCCATCCCCTTTAAATTAACCCTTAATCGTCTTTTACGACACCCATGAGTTGAGAGGGGTGATCTTTTCATTTCCGGAAACTACACGGACCCATTATCTTTATTGTTAATGACTAAATAAATGACCAGCATAAAACAATTTATAATTAACATAACAATAAACCGATAAATAATCAGAGACTAACACGTATCAATAACTGCAAACGTATATTGAACAACATCCTACATTTTATAAACAATGATGTAACTGCATGAAGGCGCGTGTAGCCTTACCATTAAAAAATAATTATAGTAGCAATAAAATGTAAACATTATCTATTACTTGTTAATTACATTTCATTATTAGATCCCCGTATGGTGTCCGGATTAAGAACATAGCACCACTCCATCTCCTCTGGCGGATCGTAGCAGGCGACTAACTGCCGAAATTAATAA
Organism: Diloba caeruleocephala; assembly: GCA_947459985.1. Classification (NCBI taxonomy): domain Eukaryota; kingdom Metazoa; phylum Arthropoda; class Insecta; order Lepidoptera; family Noctuidae; genus Diloba; species Diloba caeruleocephala. The sequence goes on from OX381615.1 coordinate 19,357,515, forward strand.
ATCAATCTAATCCGAAATATTTAAATTTAAGATTTAGAACATGATCTGTTTTTGTGTTAAGATCACTTTTAACACAAAAAAGAGACGTATCCTCAATCCCCTATCCAAAGTTTTCGGATTAGATTGATTATTTATTTCAGCCGTTACGGACTCAATAGGCAGCAGCGTCCCTTCTGTGCAAGAGTAGCCATTCTGCGTTCAACCCGCCTACCAAGCGGGGTGAGTACGGGAAATTCCCCCCAAAATAATAACAATTGTATTGTGTTGTGTTTCAGCAATGTACGTCCTTTGGCTGATGATGATGTTGATAACATTATTATACAATATTCTTCGAACTATGAACGCGAATGGTTTGGCGATTATGGCGAATGGAAAGCTGTCAAATACTTTATTCCGCAGAAGTAGCGTCTTTCTTAACGACGAGTATAATCGATATGTAAAGATTTTAGTGATAAGCATCACGCCTGTCCATAACAATTGTAATGCTACGCAGGTTGTCCTAAGCATTACAAAGCAGGACTAGTGTCCTGCGTGCAGGGGCGACTAGTAAGTTTTTCACGAGGCACGAGATTTGATTGTCCTTCTGGAGTATGACGCTTTCACAGAAGAAGGCAACTGTACTCCAATTTTCAACTGCCAGCATAGTCGACACTAGAGCAGTAGCCAATAGAGAGAGATTTGCGCTCACCAGCCCACGCAGGGCACTCTTTGAGGGTGTGCTGTGCGATATTCTGGGTCTGCTTCCAAAGTGGTGGCACTGTGCCGTGACCCCACGTCCTATCCTGTGTGGGTACGCCTTGACTAGCTACCTTTTTTTTAATGGCCCCTCGTGGAAGAACTTCATGAACTTCCTCCGCCCCGGGGTTGGGCGAAGAGGCATGCGAGGCTATTCGGCCCTCTCCTGATCCCGCTCTGCAGTCTCCTCCTGGACCTTGACACTCTCGCAGAAAGAGACCACAACACTTCAATTTTCATGCTCTGCCAACATAGGCAGACACTACGGCCGGCAGAGAGCGATCCTGCCTGATTCAATCGACCAGGATCCACCGCTCGGCAGCCCATGCAAGGCACTCCTCGAGCGTGTGCGCTTGATCCTTCTCAGCCAGGCTCCGAACAGCAGCAGGATGGCATCGACAATGCGCTTTGTTGCAAACTACAATTCTAGGCGATGTGTGTGCATGATATGTGATGTACATCTCGAGTGCATGCCGTCGAGCCAGCCACCTCAGTCTGTCGAACGCCCTTGAAAGCACGCTTTCACCGCTTTGGTGGTGCCATGGTGCCACGCTTTTAGGCACATCTTGGAGGGGATGTCTGTAAAGCAGTCAAGCCTTGCTTTGCGCTGTGCTGCGTATACTTGGGCACGTGGCCGCGTACGCGCCACTGTCTTTCTGGAAGTAGACTAGGTATGAGCATGCAGACTCTCCAATCTGCGTACCCGCGACCCCCGAGTGCAATAAGACAACTTTTTTTATTGGTGCCCAGTGGATATTCTTCATGAACTTCTTGGCCCGGGGAAGGGCGAAGGGGATGCCGGAGTCCTACCGGCTAAAACCACTGGAGCGGTCATCTTCGGCACCTAAGGGAGTTTCCAGGTCCTCGTATGATCACACTAGAGCCGCCCACTGGTGCCACGCCTGTAGGCACATCTCGGAGAGGGCGACTGTAAAGTGGTCACCCCCCCGGGGGGATTGTAAAGGATCCCCCAAAGCATCCCACGGCAGCGCGTGACCACATCCGTGCTACCGTGCAATAAGACACCCACCGTAAAGTATCCTGGGCAGTCTCATTTCATTCCATTTATATTGGATGCATGGGTTCGTTACTTAGGGGGTAACGGACTCATGCGTCCACGTTAGCCTACCAAAAGACTGAACTAGACAAAATAACGCCATTTTATGTTTTGTAACGCTATATGACCGTTTTTTTTTTTCAATATAAATACTTGTATAGATCAAAACTTGTAGTATCTACAAGTATCTGGGTAAAGTACTATAGTAATTACGTACGAAACAGCATTTTATAAGAAGGACAAGTGTCAATAGTCACTCAGGTCAGCCACTCGTGAAGGTAACAGCAAGGTTTAAAGGCAATACGCAAAGGCACCGTCGAATTGCTACATTAGCACTTTTTACTCATATTGGTTTTGGAGTTCGTTAACTTCAGGGTTTTTAAAAGTACTTTGCGTATCTTTATGGTTTAGTTTGTGGGTTAGTTCTAATGTCCATATGATCTGATGTTCCGTATAATTGTGAGCAAGGAATAGACTGGGTAGTCTGTGGGGTCACTCCACCCATGGGTATCGTAAAAGCGACTATGTACCTTATCAAACATATGGGCAGCAGCAGCCTCCCGTGTGCTGATAACAGCATACTGAAATCACCAATCCACCGGCCAAGTGTGGTGATTACGGCAATATCCCTATAACTGCTCGTTGTAGTGATCACTGGGAGGCCCATGATAATGATGTGGATATGATAATTCTTTGTATACCGACACTATTCATGCCAAATGATCTTTGCACAAAATAAGTATTTTACTCTAAGTAAATGTCTGTTTGTCTACATTTGGTGATGAGTGCTACTGTGCACACGACGTTATACATAATAATCATCGTATCTGCAAAGAGATTATGACGTCACAAGTAATTAATTCAGTTGTATTCAGTATTCCTTTATTTCTTAGCACCTCATATTCGTTGGTACTATTTACCAACGAATATGAGGTACTCGTAGCCTCACTGATTGACTAAACGACCCGTGAGGATAAGCAATGACCAGCGTTGTAACTTTATGGATGGGTAACCGCATGGTGCTATTAGAACTCTAAGTCTCCGTGCTTCGGAGGGCACGTAAGTTCGTCGGTTCCAGTTGTTATCATTAGACGGCAGTCGTTAAGCCAAGTCGGAGGCCTTTGGGTGGCTTGAACGTTTTTGATAAGGTTTGCAACTAATCATAAGAAAAACAACGACTATGATCCTGAAAATAAAAGAAGATATTGTCAGAATTGTGTTGGTGTGTATTAAAATATATAAATGTCCAACGGTCTTCTGATGGACCGCAACATTAAAAGACCGCTGAGAACACATTGCCCATATTACCACGCCTTACAATCCGATGGTGATCGAGGAAGGAGTTATTGGAGTTCTGTGTTCCAATCAGAAGGGCACTGTAGTTAGTGAAGTTACTGGCCATAAGAGACTAAATAGGGTTCACTGCAATCCTCCATTTTCAGGAGCACGCGCCTAGGGCGGTGCCTGCAGTTAAGCTTTTTTTTAATTTAAAAAAACGTTGGCTCACACTAGGATTTCTCCTGTGTCGTGGGTGCGTTTACATACATGAATTCCAGATACAATACACCCAGACCCGGAACAACTACCTGCAGATCATACAAATATTTGTTCCGTGCGGGAATCGAACCCACGACCCGGAGTGCAGCAGCCGACTGCTTCAGCCACTACACCAACCTTGCCGTCAGCTTTATTTTAATTAGCGCCTGTTGCTGTGCTTCATCTGTAGCTCTAGCGTACTAGACAGATTTAGGGAATAGCCTATGGCTAAAAAGGGTAGAGACAGCCCAGCTTGGACTCTATTCGCGTGCTGGTTGGGCACTATAATCGTCGACAACCTCAAGGTCACTAAGAGTCCTAACAAAGATACTCTCTTAGCTGATATGTTAGATTATCTCGAAAACAAATTTATTACAATCAGTAAAATACGCAATGAAATCAATTATCTCAGTAGGAATAGCCACGTTTTACGATTGCGAGTTAAAGATCGCCAGATCAGATACCCACTTGCATACTGAATAAAGTCGTTGGATTTTCAATTAACACGACGTGGCCAAGTTGCTTTTCTCTGTAAAGTACCAACATTTCAATTCCCAGCTACGTGATTAGCTTTCCAGGCACGTGAAAAGTCAATTGAGATTTTGCCTTCTGACTTTTGACTTGTGGCCTGCAAATTCTTTGTTATTGCGTGTCTTGAAGGCGACGAGTCTTTTTTAATTGAACGGTACCTTCATTTTATCAACACCTTATCACATAATACGTACATGTACGTATTACATTAACATTGTACAACAACAATATACAAAAACAACCTACGTAACAAAATGTGTCGTGTTCTCAACCACCTTCTCATATAGAACTTCAACGAACGGTCGTAAACGAACGTTGTCATAATCACAACGTTATGCGGAATTGGCGATTGCAGTATGTCGTTACTATGATGAGATGAGACTGCCCATTCTCTTCATACTCCCTAATTTGACCTGTACGACTCCCATGAGATGAGAATGAAAAAGTGGTTTGTTCTTTGACATCGGGTAGGTAAGTGATATCAGACTTACCTACCCAATGCATATTATGAGGTATGTTGTTTTAGCACGCAGATGGTCGCTGCTACCCATCTTCAAAATAACCTATTTTACCCAGGTAGAGGTAGGGTAGGGTCATCATGGTGGCCCGGAGATTTATGGACTCGCTTCTTGAAAAGATAAAAATATTCACGTAAAACTATTTACAGGTACTTATGAATAGTCCGACTTTAGCTGCCGCGTTCCAAGATGTGGATTTCCTATGGAGAAGAACGGGCAAGAAACTCCATGGTTACTCTTTTTAAATCATACTATTTAGGTCTACATTGTTCTCGAAATGAAGTTTATGTGAGGACAATGTAGGTGAAAAATAGTCCTCATAAAAAGTAAAAAGTCTACATTAAACTGATTGTAATATTTATGATTAAATTGTCATAGTAGCATTAAGCTGACCAATCCCAAAAGACGGCACTCGTTCACGAATATGATGCATGCATAAGCGTCGCTAAGCTCAGCGAGATTGAAGGGCAACTTAGCGACCCGATGCACGACGCCATCATCAGCAGGACACTTAAGTGAGCATACTTAAACTGCCATGTAACTATCACGTCAATTAAACAAAATAATTAATCAATAACTTAGTAAATTTATAACCCACACGATACTCACACTTATAGTGTAAAATCTTACTATTATGTATGTAGTAAAACAATATTAATAATAATCAATAAAAAATACAATAATTCAATAAAATGTCTTTTGATAAAAAAAACTGGTTCAAGACCTTCTCCAATGTCATTTGTTTTTTTAATTAGTAAATTTTTGTCATGTGTAATGTAAATGTTTAATTTTATTTCTTAGTCAATATCTATGAGCGAAGACTTGTAATTGGCTTTCAAATAACTAAGCTTGTGTTATACTTAAGGTTCTCTAGCTGTAAGTCTTCCATACATTAATTAATTAAATAAATAAATAAATTTGTACTTTCTCAGTTAATCTAAGAAACCACTGACTTTAATGGTGAAGGAAAATCTGGACAATGCTGGATCGAAAGGCCTGAAATCGCCAACACGCAGTAAACAAGCGTGGTGATTAATGCTCGTTCCTTCTTTGTATAAGAAGAACATACAAAGGTTTGCTCTGCAGTGGTATAGTTATAGCCTGAATTTATTGTATTACTGCCCGGTCAGAGAAGGGAAAACCTTTTTTATGCCGGGATTCCCTGAGCCAATTCAGTCCGACGGCACGGTTGGTGCAGTGGTTGAAACAGTCAGCTGCTGCGCTCCGGGTCGCGGGTGCGATTCCCGTACGGGTCCAATATTTGTATGATCTACAGGTAGTTGTTCCGGGTCTGGGTGTATTGTGTGTGGAATTTGTGTCTGTGTGTTCTTTTTAAGAAAAAAAAGTCCGATATAAATTCTCGTCGAACACTGCACTCAAAACACGTGATTATACATACCAACATACGCGTATCGAGGTCGATCCATGCTGTTTTTCGTGTTATCCGCTGTTTTCCCATCATCACAAACATTTTGTTGAAAACGTTGGCCAATAGATAATTAATGCACCCGCACGTTTAACGTCTTAGCATGTTCGTACGCAGCGTGTCCGATTTTTATTTTTTAATTATTATGCAAACATGGTAAGCAAACATTCATGTGAACATTCCGCGGGCCACAAAGAATTTTGTCATCAACTATTTTATTCATTAACACGTTCTAATTGAGTCATGATTATTTAAGAAATGTAGGTAGCAAATAAACAATTGAGATAATATAAGAAGTGTTCTCGTATGCAAAAATAGACGCCATATCAATTTGCAATATAAATATTGAATGTTTGCTAGTTACAACTGGTAATAAGTTATTTCCCAAAAGCAAAGTAATGCCTACTAGCTAGGTCAGTGGATTGGTTCAACGCCCCGCGATGTTTCCTTATTTGAAAATTCTAATATAGAATCTGTAGTCTATCAGCCAGAGACAGTTTGCTCACAACAAATTATCCACTAAATATAAAATCTTTCCAGTGATAAATTATACCGTTGGAGCTGGTATCAAGTTCGATAAATGTCTGCCTTTTTATCTTTTTACATACATTACACGCCATGTGGTGTGTGCTAAGAATACCACCACCCCATCTCATCCTGTGGGTGTCGTAAAAGGTGACTATGGGATAAGCCAGAGGATGGGCAGCAGCGTCCTTCGAGTATATTTATAACCTAACTGCGACCGTCAATCCGTCTGCCAACCGTGGCGATTATGACAAAATCCCCCAATGAGCACACGACACAAATCTATACCGGTCGTTATCGCAATCTTTGGGCTCCTCCAAACCTCAAACAAACCTTCAGAAGCCTCCGCTTTTGTCCAGGAATTGACGTTTTTCGGCTGAAATTATGAGTCTTATATTTTCTAAATTCATTTTATAGGGGTATCATATTATTGAAATATATACACACTCCTGTTGGGTCGGACAGGGCTTATTATTCTTCAGTACGTGTGCAATCGGGTATGCATGTATCTACCTGTGCGAAGCTGGGGCGGGTAGCTAGTATTGTATATATCTTTGTCAATGTACCTATAGATAACTGCTTTAAATGCACTGGAAACAACAAATATGAATAAGATATTTAAAACAAAAACAACCAAAAAGATCGAGCCCTGAATTTCTATACGCATTTCTTCTCAATTTCCTGAGAGATGTCAAGGTCTAATTACTAAATAAAAGATTCTGTTCTATTCTGCGTGATTGATATACATTGGTCTCGTCACAAGCCTAGCTGCTGAACGAACATACATTGCAGGCGTAACTACAATACATTGGGTCATCGTAAAGAAGATTAGAAACACGAAGTACTTATCCACACTGCATTGAAGTCACGTGACAATGACTCACTACAATAACCAGGAAAGTCGTGGCCGAACTAGTATATAACCAAGCAGTAAACCGAGTAATCTTGAAGATTGTGAGGTGTTATAAACGTGTAATTTATCTGCCAACGCCTCAAGGTTCGACGTATCAAAGGTAGAAAATATGATTATTTCGATGGCACTGCGCGACCGCACGCCACGTCGATTACATATAGATCTCTAATGGAAACCGCAACACATGCATTTGTAAAGCTTAGGACTTATGGAAGATTCAATTAAACCTTTATAATAAAAATACCCGCGTTATATTAGCTTGACCCGTATGTAACTACATACGAATGTAATGGAAACTTGCAATTCAATTTTCAGCCACTCCTAGATGTCCGGTTGATGTGAAATTTTGCAGACGTATCATGAAATGATGACACTAAAATAATTTGATATGACTATGACCTGGTGCAGCGACCAAGATCTTCAGCTAATCGAATAACCATTATCAGGTTACACAAGAAATGACTGTGTTAATAAAAAAATTGAACCTATCAGTAGTAAATTTATAGCTATTTGGGGTTATCATCATCATCATATCGGTCATAGAACGCCCACTACTGAACAAAGGCCTCCCCCCATAGATTTCCACAACCGTGTCATCATATTGGGGGAATTTTCCAGTACTCACCATGCTTGGCAAGCGCGTTGGTGAGCGCAGAATGGCTGCTGTTTCATCATTCATTTGCCCATCCCTCTGGTTTAGAGTCCCTTAATCACCTTTTACGACCTCGACGGGAGGAGATGGAGAGGTGCTATATATCTATCTATATTCTATATTCTTAATTCTATATTCTTAATTCGGACACCACACGGATTTGGGGTAAATTTAGCATTCAAATTAAAAAATTATAGTCAAGAAAAAAAACACGCTCAAAATGCTAAAAAGCACAAAATAGTATTTTTATGTAAAATAGATGCATGTGCTCGATACCAAATATAGACTAATTGTGAGAATATAAGTAGAGATACATGGTGTTTCCTGTGCCAACTATTGAACCTAATGTTAACTGAAGATAAGGTTGATGATAAAGCACGCTTGCCTAAAAGATACTACCTTGACTTGAATACTCCTAGATTGTATTAGGAATCACTTACTCCTGCGAGGACTTAGAGTATAATAAATATTTAAATGAAAATTCTTGTGCGTACTAGTGGAATATCTACCGTATAACCATACGTATAGCTTAAAACGGTACGACATATATATTTAACAGCTAATTTGTTTATTCTGCAGTATACATAATTATATAAAAATTGCAAATATTACATGCCTAGCATATTTAGTATCTTTTTTGTTTTGATCTAAGTCGCAGCCGCCCTGAACCTCACAACTGTCACATGCGGGCTATCTGAAAAACGAGGACTTAGAGTATAATAAATATGAAAATGAAAATTCTTGTGCGTACTAGTGGAATATCTACCGTATAACCATACGTATAGCTTAAAACGGTACGACATATATATTTAACAGCTAATTTGTTTATTCTGCAGTATACATAATTATATAAAAATTGCAAATATTACATGCCTAGCATATTTAGTATCTTTTTTGTTTTGATCTAAGTCGCAGCCGCCCTGAACCTCACAACTGTCACATGCGGGCTATCTGAAAAACTGTTTTTTTAATACCTTGCTCGAACAAGTTGCGTTAAATATGCCGTATACCTTAATACCTTAATTCAATCATTTTGATGCAGCTCCTAAGCTAAGTCTAAGCAAACAAAAATAGGCTGTAGGCACTTACAGCTTCACAGCAACAGTTTTCGCAACTACCTGTAAGAAGCGCTACATAAACTTTATTACTCTACTAATCTAAATTATCAGTTTTATAATGAGATGCATGTAATATTGTTTGCAATTATTTCATCATCATATCAGCCAAAGGACGTCCACTGCTGAACCTCTCCCTGAGCTGAGCCTCCTCAAAAGATTTCCACAAAGACCAGTTACATGCCGCCAGAATCTAATGACTCCCAGCTACCTTTACCTGTTATGACTTACGGCCAAAATTAATTATCATTAGATTTAACATCTTGAACTTGATTTTTCTTGTTTTTGTGTTAAGTGTGATCTTACAAGACAAATCCTTAGTCCCAAATGCAAAGATTTTGGATTTGATTGATTATTAATTTCGGCCGTTAGTGTAATAAGAAAAATCCATCGCCCACAAATATACGTACGTATTATCCTAGTAATCGATTTTCTTTTACTTCAGTTATTAATTTATACCAAGCTACCAAGCTTTTACACCACCGATTAATGAATTATGAACATTAATTCATTTTGAATGTGTCGTATTTGTAAGTAAATCCCTGCCCAATACTAAAATGTCTTCGTCAAACAGTGCAGACTTATCTTTATGACAAAGGCTAAAGACGCAATGTTTTCATCAAAGAACTCACAATCTCGAAAATTCTGAGCAATTTAATTGTAAGTGTAATATTGTCAATTCCGTGTAGTGTCCGGGCTCAGAATGTAGCATTACTCCATTTCCTCCCTAGGCGAATAAGGGATTAGAAACCAGATGGTTCGGTAGCAGTGCCGCTTCTGTGGAAGAGCAGCCATTCTGCGCTCACCAAGCCTGCCAATCGTGGTGAGTACTGGCAAATTCCCCCCCAACTTGACGACACAATTGTTGAAATCTATGGGGGAGGCTTTTATTCAGTAAAAACATCCTTTGTCTGATATGATGATGGTTATGGTGAATATAGTCAACACCTTGTCTTATATAATGTATACTTTCGCAAAGGAAAATATATATTTTCATCAGTCTAGAGTTTTCCGGCTCTGTTAGGGTATGTTTCCAGCCATATTATCTAAGAACGACGACAGCACAATTACCCACTGGAGAATACTGATGTCCTAAAATAATACACACCCATCAGCCCGGAAATGTCCACCGTTGAACATGGGGCCTCAATGTATTTTTTTAAACTTTACCCCACGCTTGTATTTTCCTGTATCGTGGGTGCGTTCACAGACACAAATTTATACATTTATAACTCAACTGCGATCGCGAACCCGTCTGCCAAGCGTGGCGATTATAGCAAAACCCCCCAATGAGCACATAACACATACTCATACCGGTGACTGTGGCAATCTTTGGGGGAGTCTGCCCAGCAGTGAACGATTTTCGGCTGAAATGATGATGATGATGATTCTTTCAGGCTTCTAATTGCCCTTTTTTTCTCATTAGTACCCAGGGACGTTGTTGCGACGTGTTGGTAATCGTCCCACCTGCCCATAACAATTGTAATGTTATCCAGAACTAGTCCTGCATCGAGCCAATCAGCACTCCTCACGTCGAGACATTAGAATATATCTCTTGTGCACAGTTATTTCATTAGCTACAATACCCTTCAAACTAGAACAGAGTGCTGTCTAAAGTTTAAAATCTCTAACCCCACTTTAGCCGATAACTTCAGGCCAATTTCCATTCTCCCATTCCTTTCCAAAGTCATAGAAGCAGTTGTTCACAAACAATTCTCTTCCTTCATTACCAAAAATACACTACTATCTCAGTTCCAATCTGGTTTTCGACCTGGACATAGTACGTCTACTGCCCTGCTCAAAGTCACAGAGGATATAAGAGCTGGCATGGAGAAGTCAAAGTTAACAGTGCTTGTCTTAATTGATTTCTCAAATGCCTTTAACACCGTAGACCACGATATTCACCTTGCTATCCTGACACAAATAAGGATCTCGTCATCATCCCAGGGCTGGTTCTCATCTTATCTTCGTGGTCGCCAGCAAACAGTGCGTGTCGGCCAGGAAATTCTCTAGCTGGTGTAACGTTAGAACTGGTGTACCACAAGGTGGTGTACTCTCTCCTCTCTTGTTTTCCTTATTTATCAACTCAATCACTACCATCTTCAAATGCTCTTATCTGTATGCTGATGACTTACAACTGTACACTCAATCTGATTGGAAAAGCTTAAATACAAGTATTTCTTGTCTAAATGATGATCTACTTGCAGTAGCAGACTAGTCTTCAAAAATGGAGTTGCTGTCAACACAAGTAAAGGTAGTCCGTTCTACCTTAAAAATATTAAAACCGAACACCTTACCCCAATCGTTTTTAATAATTCTGTTATTCCCCTGTCACCTCATGTAAAGGATTTGGGTCTCCATATTGATGACAGGCTTAGTTAGGTCAAGCAATATAGCCAGACAAGCCAGACCGTAACGGCCACACTGCGATCTCTCTATAGATTCAAAAAAATTCTTCCATCCAACACAAAAACACTTCTGGTCCAGTCCCTTGTGCTACCTGTAATTGATTATGCGGATGTTTGTTACTCTGATCTATCCCAAGAACTTCTTAACAAATTGGATCGACTTCTCAACAACGGTATTCGTTACATCTTCGGATTGCGTAAGTACGACCACATTTCTTCCTACCGATCTAAGCTTAAATGGCTACCTGTCCGTCAGAGGAGAGCCGTTAGATCACTCTGTTTGCTTTTCACTATTATAAACGATCCTTGTGCTCCTAATTATCTTAAAATTTTCTTTCAACTTTTAGGTGACTCCCACAGTCATGACCTTTGGGCTTCTGAACATTTAATTCTTAACATTCCATCCCACCATACAAGGTTTATGTCCAAATCCTTCGCTGTTTCAACAATAAAACTCTGGAATGCGCTTCCTCTTGATATAAAGAAAGCTCCAAATAAATTCGCGTTTAAACGTAAAGTGCGTCAATACTTCCTGAAATTGTTACAATCCTAATCAGTTTTGTCTTCGTCATTAGAGTTAATATTTATATCAAATATTTTTATGTATTCTATTTAACTATTTATAATTATGTAATATAATATAGTATCTATTATTATATTAGTATATGTATGTATTCCTATTTTTAATTCAGTCTTTTTTAACATTAGATATAGCTTTGCTTTTATACCTCTTTCGAAGTGCTTTGTTTAGCCCAAAGGTTGACTGGTAGAGAATGCCTCATGGCATTAAGTCCGCCTTATGTATACTTAATGTACATAAAAGTTTTAATACATAAATACTATCTACTGCTTGGCGGCAGAATATCTTCCAGTGCGGAGGTAACTCTTTTTTTTTTTATTTATTTTTTTTTATTGATCCGGTGGAAATACCTCATGTACTTCCTTCGCCCCGGGAAAAGGCGAAGGGGCATGCCGGACTCCTACCGGCTAAAACCACCGGAGTGATCATCGTCGGCACCGAAGGGAGGCTCCAGGAACTCGAAAGATGTCCATCTAGAGCCACCCATTGGTGCCACGCCTTTAGGCACGTCTCGGAGGGGATGACTGTAAAGTGGTCATCCCCTCTAGTGGAGGGAAGGCGACTGTAAAGAGGCCACCCCCCCAGGCATCTCTCGAGGGGATTGTAAAAGATTCCCCCGAGGCCTCACTATGCGCTGAGCTGCGCACACAGCGGTACGTGACCACATGCGCACCGCTGTCTTCCCGGGGGTCGCTCGGTATGAGCACGCATATTTCCCAATAAGCGCGCTCGCGACCCCCAAGGCCCCCCGCCATATAAAGTCGACAGGGGGCTCAGGCGTGTTGGACACGGGCGCCGCGGCGGTTGTTACCCCGGCCCCGTGTCCTCCTCCTCCGAGCGGGATCGGCCCTCTCCCGATCCCGCTCTGCGACCTCCTTCTGGAGCATTACGCTCTCACAGAAGGAGACCACAGCACTCCAATTTTCATGCTCTGCCAGCATAGCCGACACTACTGCTGGCAAAGAGAGATCTTGCCCGATCCGATCGACCAGGATCCGCCGCTCGGCAGTCCACGCAGGGCACTCTCCGAGCGTGTGCTGTGCGGTATCCTGTTCGTCTCCACAGTGGTGGCACTGTGCCGTGACCTCGCGTCCTATCCTGTGCAAGTACGCACCGAACCAACCGTGTAGTGCGGAGGTACCTACCTAGCCAGCTAGCAGTCTTGCAATAACAGACCTACCACCACTAATAGAGCTCTCTATAATGTGCTCTAATGCTGGGGCTACCCCAAGGTTTAACGTCTTATGCCCATTATCACAATAATTATGGCGCAAAAAAATTCCACATAAATAATGCGTTCAATAGAGTGGCCACACCTGCATTTAACGTCTTAATGTCGATAAATAGCCGTATTTAATACATTATTTTCAAGATGGTGGTTGAAGCTGCTAGATTGTATTAATTGATGCGTGTCTCAACCACTTTTTCATTCGTCCACTCCATAGTCACAAAATAAATAATATTAATTGCCAGCCACAGTTATCATCGTTCAACAGTTGCTTCGGGCGGGAAACAAAGACGTACAATCCTATCGCACTCTCAGTGTATACTGACAAACGCAGGTGTGGCCACTTCAACGCGCTAAATCTCTTTGATGTGCTAAAAAAGACCGCCTCCCGAGCTATCGCCTAACGTCTAACGGCATTATTAATGCCATTACAAAATAAACGCCTTAAGTCATGGCTACACATATGCCTAGTGTCCACTATCGCGATAATGAACGGCGTTAAACCTTAGTGTGGCCCCAGCATAAGAGGCACGAAGAGATGTGAGATGAATTGTCAGCCATTAAAAAAAAAGCGATCTGTATGGTAGCAATTTTTTTAATTTTATATTTTTTGTTTTGTTTTGTGCAACATCGAATATGCGTTCAGCCTACCTACTTGAAACCTACACGTCACATAAATGTAGATCATTAATGAAATTGTAGTCTGGCGACTAAATATTTTAATATTGTAATTTTATAGTGACAAAAACTTATCTCAGCAAAATAAAATCTGTCAACAGCTGATACATTAATAACTTCCGCTTCCAATAGAAACTAAATTATGAGCCATGATGTCGATGGTATTTTATCGACAATCTACAATATTTCAAAACAAACCTTTTTAATCTTTGATTAACTGACATAAGGGAATGACGCCCACACAAGCATATGACACCATGAACGGAATTTTTTGAATTGACACCTCGTCACTTCATCTGTATGAAAGACCACCCGTGATATACTGTTAGGTTTATAGTATATTTATTGGCACCTCCATTCATAATACAGGTTTTTTTAATTTTAATACATCTCCCAGTTAACTTATTGTTATTTTCATGCAAATTTGGGACTTTTGTTTGTCATATCTTGCGAGATGTTTGCTGGCAACATTTTTCTAAGTTTTGCCCTGACATTAGTTTTGGCTTTTGACCTAATATTGTTTGGCAATGTGTGTAGGTAAACTTATTCTCCTTGCTGTATTTCAGGTCTTGTATGTTAAATATTTTGCATCTAGAGACGTAGGCAATTCGGAACTTAAAGATAATAGATTAAAAATACGCTAACATGTTCTCTGTAATACGGTTACATATCAATATTGTACTAGCAATGTCCGGCAACATTTTTCTAAGTTTTACCCTGACATTAGTTTTGGATTTTGACCTAATATTGTTTGGCAATGTGTGTAAGTAAACTTATTCTCCTTGCTATATTTCAGGTCTTGCATGCAAAATATTATGCGTCTAGAGACGTAGGCAAAATTTTCCGAAATATCGAAAAATCTCTACCTTGGCACAGATTTTTAAGCATCTCGTAATGAAAAATTCCTTTTCTAGTTTTTTTTTACCTCAATTTATTTGTGAATAGTGTCTTTACTCATTGAAAAGTCTTGATTCTATTAAAAACTAAAATGTTTTCAAGAAATACAATTTTTATTTAAATTTTCACAGTACAATTTTCTTATCTTAAAATTTTGTACTACTTTAAATCCGTAAGATTTTGCTGAACATATATTGTGTTTTTTTGGTAGGTATGGGTAGGTAGGTAAACGACCCAAGCTCTCAACCTCTGCAGTACGTCGTGCTATTTACTGGACACCCTGTATATATTGGGTTTTTTTCGTGGAACCCTAATTCTTTTTTCTAAAAGTATAAAGTCTAAGTTACTCCTTATATCAGCTATCTGCCGGTTCAGCCGTTTCGAAGATTAGCCGGAACAAACAAACAGACAGCCATACAGACGGACAGACAAAAATCTTAAAATTGTTATTTTGTTATAAGTACCGTATATACTTTTGTATACATTCAGTAAAAAGCTGATATTTTGACATTATAAATACACATTTAAATTTTATTTATATGTATAGATTACATATTTAACTGGCCATTATATGATTTATAGAAAATATTTTCGTTGATAACACATTATATCACTGACAAGTAGCGGCCGATATAAATACCTAATAAATTTGATCCAAAATCCATAGATTTGGAATTGAAGATTTGTTTGATTGAAAGATTTTGATTTTTGATTGATTATTAATTTCGGCCGTTAGACGCAACATACTATCCACTTATGGCTGCTCGTTTACTAATCACAAACACCAAAGTGTAAGTGATGTTTTAGTGCAAGTAGTACAAGGTATCTCCATTAAGCATATCAGCCACGAAATGTCCACTGCTGAACAAACGCCTTTCTCATAGCCGCCCGGTTACATGCGGCGTGTCGCCATTTTGAGGGGAATTTGCCTTACTCACCACGCTTGGCAGGCAGGTTGGTGAATGACGCAGAATGACTGCTGCTCTACAGAAGATACGCTGCTCTACATCCTTCTGGTTAGTCGGCTTCTACGACATCCACGGAAGAAGATGGAGTGATTCCGTATTTTTAATTTTGTCCGGATTAAAAATACTACACGGACGACTAGTACTAACTAGTTAGTAACATAATATTACTTATTAGTGCTTGTCTTACATAAGTTGACACTCTTCTGAGGGACAACAGTTGCATAATGATACACAAAGTTATTACGACTGATTGCTTATTAACTTCTAGAAATCTGTCATAACTTATGCGACATTGCAATATCGACGTCTAAATGTTTAGTGTATCATTCGATTATTGTCATTCATTTCTCAAGTTCCCACATATATCTGTCGCTGAACTAAACGACTATCTAGCGATTCTGAGAGATAACCCTCACACATACAAAAAGCTGCAGTACTTTTTTAATGTATTTAAGCTCTTTTTAAGTTTTTTATACGTTACACTAGGATTTCTCATGTGTCGTGGGTGTGTTGAAAAATTTCACATTTCACAAATTCCACACACAACACACCCAGACCAAGACAGATCAGACACAAGTACTTGTAGACTACATAAATATTTGTTTCGTGCGGAAATCGAACCCACGAACCGGAGCGCAGCAGTCGACTGTATCAGCCACAGCACCAACCGTGCCGTTTAATAAATGTAAACCCTTGGAAAATAATAATATTAGCAGCGAAGTTTACACAGAGATATTTCATTCATATCACACAAAACAGAGGATGTTAATTCCATCACATAATATTTTATTGCCTATTTATTTTGATGAGTTGACAAATAAAGATAACGCAATTAAATTGTTTGACGATGTTATTAGCACGCGGATTTCAACAATTAGCATTTTTGTATGAGATAACAGCGACTTCATTGCGGCAAAAACTCTTGGTGATAAAATGTTTTGATGTTAATAGTTTTATTGAATTACCATTTACCATCTTTTCGTATTATATATCAAGAATAAAATAGCTGCAAATTCGATTTTTTAGCCTGTCTTTCAGCGACTTCCAGCTAGTTCCGTGCGGTTCCGGCAAAGAATAGACCATCCCTCTCCACCCTAATTCTAAACAAGTGGGATGGGCAACAACGTCCTTTCTGTGAGACAGTAGCCATACTGCGCTCATCATACCGCCTATTAAGCTTGGCGAGTACTGGTAAAATTCCCCCCAAAATTGCGACACAATTGTGAAAATCTAAGGGGAGGCCTTTTTTAGCGGTGGACGTTCTTTGGCCGATGTGATGATGATGATGAGCCACGCAAAGGTACCGTTGACACATTTCCACAAAAAGGTTAGACAGGTATCTTTCGAGACGTACTGCACATGCCGTTTGTGAGGCCTCTAGATCGTGCGCATGATCGGGTTGTCTGGCGCAAACTTGCCCAAGGGTCGCAATTTGGGTCAAAATCCTCAACACTACGGATGGCCATCAAGGGGATAGGCAGCAGTATCTTCCCGTGCTAATAACGGCATATTACTGCGATCACTAATCCTTATACCAGACGTTATCGCAACATCCCTTATGTTCACTAATTGGGAGGAGCATGTTCAGCAGTGGACATTTACGGGCTGATGTGTGTGATGTGTTACTGTATCTAACCTCTGCAATCCAGTAACTGGGTGTAGGATTTTCGACTTCCCATAACAACTATCAGAGTGCTATTTGTATAACAGCCGGGACTGACAGCTTAACGTGTTTTACGAGTCCTGGAAGGGTGATGTGAAAATAATGGTCACCCATCTACTACATGACCGTGACAAGCGCCGTTTAACCTTACAAATTGACCCTTCTGCGTAAGTAGTCTTTTAGCTACAAGTGCACTCAAGCCATACACACAATAATAAAATCGTATAAAAGAACGAAGTCTATACACAGGCATGCATGGTTTGGAATTTCTATTAGTTATAACATTGCATTAGTAAGTAAAAATTTTATAAATTCGCTGTAAATGCGTTTGTTGAGCGATTCCGTACTAACCTTAACTCAGATTTAACCCTAGCTTGGGGGTAAGGTATTGCCTCATCCATCACTGCATCGTATTATAATATTTGTTTAGTGTTTAATGTAAACAATACCTGAATTTAAGTAAACTCGTCGCATAATTTTATGTTTAATTTAATTCTTTGAAGACATAATCAAGCGGGCAAATAAATACAAGTTTCATATCTTCACAAACGATTATCAAAGATTACCAGACACGGACCAACTATCTGTAGGTAGATCATACAAATATTTGCGGGGATCGAACCCGCGACACGTAGCAAAAAGCCAATCGGTTAACCACTGCGGCAATCGTGCCGTCAAAATTAAACTGGGTTACGAGTAGAATTTAATTAGAAATACAATATTATAATCAGACAATACATTTCCTAAGATAAAGTTCATGGAATTCGGTTAATGGACTTTTTATGCGATCGCAACATTGTATAACAAAGTTAATCATTTCGTTGAATTTTCTGCGTTACATAATTTTTCATGTATACAAATTATTAACCGTACAAGTATATTTCTGGGGTCACGACCCTATCGTGGCCCTAGAATTTGTGAGTTGCGGCCTGCGAGCCGACCTGCTTCGCCTTTCGGAGACGGACAGTCCCTAGTCCCTGTTCGACCCCCGAACAAAAGTAAGCCCAAGACGGCGGCGCGTTATGTTCTGCGCGCGCCTCTCCGAAGGAATGTGGAGCCGGCCAGTCACACAGAGACGGGCCCATTAGACTAAGTGACGGATCGGTATCTGCGAGGACTGTAGTTCAATGCCTACACGGTGAACACGTCACCCCCAGCCATATGTAATTGGAAGGAACATCGTGGAGTTTTAGCCGGTAAGAGTCCGGCATGCCCCTTCGGCCCTCTCAAGGCGGAGGAAGTCCGAGAAGAATTCCCCACAATAAAAAATGGGCTACAATAGTGTAATAGGTCCCACCTGACCCTTCTTCGAAACAGTAGCTTTGAATATGCCCCAAAATCTAAATCATCATTCTGATCCAGCTTCCAAGCTTGATCCCCCAGCAACACCTTAAGCCGAAGCCCGAGTCCCGCGCGTCCTAAGCTTTATTGCTTAGTATGTACCTAAGCTATCACCTGGCCCCAGCCATTTACAGCCTTTCGGCTTCGCCAGTTGGGCCGGTTAATCAGCAACGGCTCAAATAAAAACTAGGTTTATGTGTTCTGTGTAAGTCTCAGAATGGAGATTAGAGTAGTTTCCGTTACCTATCTGCATACTATAATATGGAAAACTATGCATATCAAGTATTTTTCGCAAGTCGCAAATATTATAAAGGAAAACCCATCTTTTTGTCATGGGGAAATCCTCATGGTCTTACGCCGCCTTGAGAGAGGCCACTCTCGGCTTTAGGCTACCTATGCGGCCTGGCCAGCCACCCCTCCAGAGAGGCTCGCGCTGAACACTACGCACACGCGCCGTCTCGGGAAAGGAAAATCCCTTGAAAACGGATGACGTAAGAATTTTCCCGCTATTAATTACTTTCACTACTTCTAATACTTTATGGCATCTCATTGTTTTCTTGTGTGTAAACGAAACCATTAATTATAAAACAGACAATGTACAGAGGCATTTAGCGACTAGTCATTATTAAACCATAGGCAAAAAGAGGGAGCCATCAATTAGTGACAACCACAATCGTTAGGGGTGCATAGAAAATAGGGGTGGCATAATAACGAGTGGCGCAGACGTTGAATTTAAGGTCTATATTTAGTGGAATATATTTAGCCTACACTTAAAAAACGTTTTTGATTACGAGAGTTTGTGTCCGTCCAATAAATTATAACGTAGCTATGAATTTATAGTGTATTGCGTCGTTTATTAATTGTTCTGTGTGGTGTCCGGATCAAGAATATAAAATCACTTCATGTTCTCCCGTGGATGTAGTAAAAGGCGACTATCATCCATCATCATCATTTCAGCCGAATACAGTCCACTGCTGAACACAGGCCTCTCCCAAAGATTGCCATTACAACCGGTTTGGGTGTTGTGTCTTCATTTGGCGGGCAGGCGGGTTGGCGATCGCAGTTCAGTTGTTACTATATTCGAAGGACGCTGCTGCCCATTCTCCGGCTAATCCCACAGTCGCCTCTTACGACACCTATGGGATGACATGGGTTGGTGATATTTTAAGCCGGCACCACACGGCACAGCCGGCACCACACGGCACAGCCGGCACCACACGGCACAGCCGGCACCACACGGCTCAGCCGGCACCACACGGCACAGCCGGCACCACACGGCACTAGGCGCATGGGCAGCAGCGTCCTTTGTGTGGAACAGCAGCCTTTCTGCTCTCATCAACCCGCTGCTGCATGGTGAGTACTGGCAAATTCCCTCCAAATGACTATACAATTGTGGAAATCTATGGTAAGGCCTTTGTAAAGCAGTGGACGTCTTTTAGCCGATATGGTACTTAATTGTTGTTTTTAATTGTCAAGAAAAATGTTCAACGTTATTTCCTTAGTGCTTTGCTATGTTATTAGGGAAACCAAACAACCATTTTCCTGATTTTATAAGCCGTGCAAATAAAGTTACCGCAAAGCAAGTGGCGTAGGATTAAGGTTCGTTGCAATATATGAGGGGAGGAGGGTTAAATGACGTTATAACTATTTTAATTGGACATGTACGGTATAATTTTCGTATTTAAACGAAACTTGTGACTTACATCTAAAAAGGAAAATGTTTAAAATCAAAATTCACTCCCTTAGTTCCTCCAGTTCCTTTTCAATTGCATAATGAGCTAAGCAAACCCAATCTTAGGATCCCTAATCAAATTCTAAAATCGATCGAACTCGTAGTTAAATTAGTAAAGCACACTGAACTCTATCGAATTAAGCACACAGGCACCAATTGTGTAGAAATGAAACGTTGCAGAGGCTTCGTGAATTGGATTAATTCCGTGACCCCAACCTCGTTCACCCACATTCAAAGTCACGCGAGTTTCGATTAGATTTGCTGTGCTATTTCCTTTGCTAAGTAGACGTTGTGATGTACTTTGTATTTAGTTTTACAGGCAAGTACACAAGTTAACACCTAAGTTGGGGAATGTTAGAAGGTAGTAAATACCATCGTTTTTTTTGCTCCTATTAGCAACTTGGACTCGGTTTCTTTTATGTAAAGTGGACCCTCGACAAAGGAGAACCGAATAACTTCATAAGTTTGAAACCCATTGCATCAAAGCTTGTCAAGATTGAAGCAATGGGCTTGCACAGGTCAGCTTAAGGTAACGTACCATCGAGAAACGTCGATGTAAGGATGTGAACCGTCATCGATGTAGTAAGCTTAGTGGCAAGGGGTAAAAACTAACAAGTTATTTTTAGAGAGAAAGATAGGATAGAGAACTGCGTAGCTTTAAGAGTTGGCAAACAAAATAGGTGCGCATTTGACGCCCCATCGACACTGGTCAGTATAGAGCTGTGAACTTCCATAGAGTCAGGAGATGCGCTTGCTTAACAGGCGATAAAAGTTGTATTAGAGCCACATTATCCGAAAAGGCATCTCTAACAAAATCTGCCAACACGTCAGCAGGAGGATTACTGAATGACTCGCAACGACTAATATTAATCTTAAACTAAAAATATGCAAACACTTAATCTAGGTAATGTTTAATTTCTCCGAATAGATGTCACAGCTATCTTGATTAATTATGTCTTCAGAGAAATTCGTGACAGACAACAATTTAGTCAGACTGCTTGACGTCAACCAAAAATTACGTGCTAGCACAAACACGTACGGAACAGTGATAAAAGAAAATGGATTATATTGTTTTTGAAAGAATATCTCGTATCCTTCTTTCTTAACTACCCAGATATTGATGTAGCTGTTTTTTGCGTAATAGTCTTCGAAAACGCTGACCGAAATTACGTAATTATTTGTGTAAATCATTCATCACCATCCAACCATTCACCATCATTCTCTATAAGTGACCCTCTTGAGTTATCTGCCAATCTTTATGGCTGTTATTTCTTGCCAGTTTTGTGGCACCACATGTTTTATATGAATAGAAGTGTTTTTTTTTTTTTTTTTTTTTTTTGTTGGGCTTCTCGCATACATTTCTGGGAAATGTGGTTGCTTAACCGGTCATTTGCTGGCGAAGCCAAAAGAGGCCTCCAGCCAGGCTTAAATTAATTATTAAAAACTAAGCAACTTACGCTAAGGGCGCCCCCTGCGGGACACGGACCTCGGCTTAGGGCGTTGCTGGGGATATCAAGCTATTGTTTTGGGGACAGCTGGATCGGTATTATTTAAATTGTATTAAGGGACATTTAAAGCTACAGGCTCGGCACGGGCCGGCGCGAGCAAGAGACGGGAGGGAGAAGTGCTAACTTGAACGGTAAGGTGACGCGGCGATAGGCCTCCGCGACGTCGGTGAGGCGGAAGAATAGAAGTGTTAAAGTTCTTGTCTTTTATAGTCCAATCAAAAAGGTTCTGAGGTCGTCTGGCAAAAAATGCCTATAGCATTAAGACGGACTTTGTACACTATTGGACATTAAGAATAAATAAATCTATTCACCATTAAAGTTCGGTTCTCGATTTTTTTATGCACCTAAGTGACGACATGGGCACGTCATTCGGCTAGTGGAAGCGTCATGCTAACCCAAAATAGTAAAGGCCTGCCTCACCGCAATCGCGGAGGCCAAACGTTGCGAACAAGTACGCGTGCCCAGTCGGTGTCGGTTAACAAAAGATGCCCTTAAAACCCCAAATATTAACGATCCAGCAGTTTCTTGTGTTTTGTTGATAACCCAGCAACGCCCTAAGCCGAGGTCCGTGTCTTGCAGGCATAGTATAAACCCTGGCTGGAGGCTATTTCTGCTTAGCCAATTGGCCGGTTAAGCAACCACATGTCCCTTGAGATATATAGAAGCCCTAGATAAAAACAAAAAATATTTTAAATCGATCTATTCTTTAAAAGCCAGTAGTGATTTTTCGCATATTTCAATGAAGTGGTTCGCTCACAGTCTTCAGTCAGATTATTGAGAGTTTTACAATCTCCAT
Source organism: Diloba caeruleocephala (assembly GCA_947459985.1). Taxonomy (NCBI): domain Eukaryota; kingdom Metazoa; phylum Arthropoda; class Insecta; order Lepidoptera; family Noctuidae; genus Diloba; species Diloba caeruleocephala. Next base: position 19,380,322 of record OX381615.1, read on the forward strand.
GATAAAATAGGAAGTATTTGCAAACGTGTGTATGAGACACACGTTTGGTTTTATCCGGATCTTACCTATAATACTCAAACTTGTATGTTAGATAGATAAATAGGTATGTGAGACCCACCGAACATTGCTGACTAGGATTGATAAACACAAATATTTGATTTCGCCAACATGATTAACATACTCATCTGACAGGGAACCATACCTGTCTTGCAGTGAAGACCATTTAAAAGGTTGATGTACAACTGAGAATATGAGGATATTCACTAATATTATATTGGTTTATTAATTATGAAGTTAAATAAGCGAAAAATTAAGAACAGTTTTTTGTCAATCCAAAAATCTTCCAATTTAACCGTGTATTATTTTATGTAAAATATTTTATTTTACTGTACTTTATTTAACATGGTAAAATTAGAAACTTAGGGAAATTGAATAAATAATTTTATTAAATAATAAAGTAGTGTAATATACATTATAATATTTTATTTTATGTAACCTGAATTTAGAACGGTAAAATTAGAAACTAGGAACTCGAAATAAATAGTATTATTTAAAAAGTAAAACGCAATTGTAATAAAATAAAATCCGGCTGCGTAAATAAGATAGGCCATATTTAAATATACCTTTTAGCTCTCCCATAATTAAAACAAATCTAACGACATCTCAAGCGCCAAGCCATTTAGGCTAGAGAGCGTTCCAAAGAAATAGACATACATTCGAAAGACATTACCCTCCTTTTGAGGTAGTGGATTTAGCATGGTGAAGTTTGAAACTGGGAAATTGAAACTAATAATATAAAAAAAGCAAAACAATTGTTGATTCTAGCTTTAATACGGAAATAAAAAAACTATAGTCTTGAATTTTAACGAATAATGTCGTATACTAATAAAATCAAAGTCCAACTTTACGACATTTACCGATAATAAACCATCACTTTAAAACCAACGTGTTCTGTGCAAGTATCGACAAGAACACTACAAGTGGAAGCTATCGACATTTGAATATTCATTAGGAAACCTTGACCAATACATTTGTCCAAGCAAAGAACGGGTCCCAACACTGTGACGTTTGCAAGACCATGTCTATGTAAATTTTTAATTTCTTCCAAAGAAAACCGAGGTATGTTAGGAAATACCGTTTTCGATGTATGTACGCAACATGCAATTAGAACTGCTGAGATTGTGAGTTAATTTGCTCGATTATATTTCTAGACGCCGTTTAATTGCTTGTAAATTTGCCGGACGTGCAGCGATTTTAAATTTAGAATCTTTAATAGGTACCAAGAATATTGAAAAGTCTTTGATGACGTACACCGTAGTTATAAAAAGTAAGAGGTAAGTTTGCAGAATGCTTCGGATATATTCGGAATATATTTTCGGAATTGAGAACTTGGTTCTCAATTATCATAGTATCACGTGGTCTTGCTCATCTTAATCATATTCATTTCAAACGTATTCCTTATATTTTTACGATCTGGTGATGAGATCAGCACGTCACGTTCCAGGTTGGTGGAAAGCGTCATGCCTGCCAATAGCTGTAGTAATGCTACCCAGGACTGGTCCTGCGTTGCACCATACCGCGCTCGTCACCTCAAGACATTAGTAACTTAGTCTTTTATGCCCAGTTATTCCACCAGCTACAGTGCCCTTCAAACCGGAGCACAGTTATGTCTAAGGTTTAAACATTACTGCTCGGTGGCAGAATATCTGGCACTGCGTTGGTACTTACCTAACCAGCCTCTTGCAATAAGACCAGTCAAAATTCACGAAATATCTTGTTAACAAAAACACTCCGGTTTTTAACAAAGAAAAGCTTTTATATATAACAAAGATAATATACATTAAGAGAATACACATATATTAGGTAAAAAAAAACAACATACAGAAAATACCAACGCGTGTGCCTATATTTGTAGGTAATATATTCACATTTTTACATCAGCGAACAATATAACGTTGTTGAGATAAAAGTAAGATAAAAATGGAAATACTCGTAAAATACTTCCCTTGTCACGATATAACTGTTATACAACTATTACAAATAATACTAGCTTAGTTTTTTCGTACGTTTTGTCTACGTAACGAAATAATGCTGGCTTAGTCCAAACGGTTGGTTTTATAGAACACCGTAAAGGAAGACCAAAAAAGTTCTCCAGTCACACTCTTGACCTCATGGCAGGAAGACGCGCCATGAAGCTCCAGTCCTCCGGTAATGCTGAAGCATACCGACTGCTCAATAGGCGGATATCGGGAGTCCTTGCGTCACGATATACGCACCTTTAACACCGACGGTATTAAAGAGACGATTGAGCGGAATCAGGGCAAAGTCGTATTATGAAGCTGAAGATCGAGGATGGCAATGTAGCGTCGACTAAGCCAGAGGTTTTGAGAGAGATTGTGACCTTCTACCGGCAGCTATACACCTCGGTAACTATACCTACCATTGGCTTGACAAAGACCCACGAGCCAAACTAACCCGAGGATATTCCGGACATCAGCCTGTACGAGATTAGGATGGCCTTGAAACAGCTTACAAATAGCAACGGATAACAACGGGAGGGGACGGAATTACGTAAGAGCTTCTGAAAGCGGGTGGCACACTGGTACTTAAAGTCCTTCAGAAGCTATTCAATTCCGTCTTACTCGAGGGCACAACGTCGGAAGCGCGGAAAAGAGGCGAGGTAGTACTCTTCTGCAAAACACCACAACACCCTATTGAAGAATTACAGACCCATCTCGCTTCTGAGCCATGTTTATAAGCTGTTTTCAAGGGTCATCACGAATTGGCTCGAGCGCAGGTATATTGACATTCAGCCTCCCGGACAAGTCGGTTTCCGAAAAGGTTTTAGTACCATAGACCACATATATACGCTGCGGCAGGTTATACAGAATACCGAAGAGTATAATTTGCCACTATGCTTAGCGTATGTGGACTATGAGAAAGCCTTTAATTTGATGACACCTGGGCAGACTGCACGTCTTTGCAGCGATGCCAGATTGCCTATCGGTACATCCAGTGTTCAACACTGCTTATACAGAAACGCCACCACGTCGGTCCGAGTACATGCACAACAGAGCACGGGGGCAATTCCATTGCGAAGAGGTGTGAGGCATAGGGATTTCCCAGAAACTGTTCCCCGCTGCAATTGAGGATGCCCTCAAGCTACTAGAGTGGAAAGGATTCGGCATTAACATCAATGATGAGTATATCACTCAGCTTCGATTTACCGACGTCATCGTAGTCATGGCAGAATCACTGCAAGATCTCAGCACAATGCTCGATGATCTCAACAGAGTTTCCCTACAGGTGGGCCTTAAAATGAACATGGTCAAGACGAAAGTCATGTCTAATGCCCATGTCGTGCCTATCCTAGTATCCGTTGGGAGCTCTGTTCTCGAAGTTGTTGACGAGTATGTCTACCTAGGACAAATGATCCAGTTAGGTGGGTCCTACTTCTAGAAAGAGGTCAATCGTCGAATCCGACTCGTCTGGACAGCGTTCGGGAAACTTCGCAACGTCTTTTCGTCAACAAAACCGTAATGGCTTTTTAACGCACACTAAGATTTCTCCTGTGTCGTGGGTGGGTGTGTTTACAGACACAAATTCCACACACAATACACCCAGACCCGGAACAACTACCTGCAGATCATACAAATATTTGTTCCGTGCGGGAATCAAACCAGGGTGGAGCAGCCGACTGTATCAGCCACTGCACCAACCGTGCCATCAAAGACGTCTTAAGACGAAAGTCTTTAACTAGTGTGTGTTACCAGTGATGATATATGGAACGTGGTCACTCACAGTGGGCCTCATAAGAAAGCTCAAAGTCACTCTGCGAGCTATGGAGAGCGCTATGCTTGATATTTCTCTATGAGATCGAATCAGAAATGAGGAGATCCGTAGAAGAACTAAAGTTGCTGGCATAGCTGAAAGGATTAGTAAACTGAAGTGGCAATACGCAGGGCACATAGCTCGTAGAACTGATGGCCATTGGGGCAAAAAGGTTCTCGAGTGGTGACTGCGCACCGGAAAATGCAGTGTGGGACGACCTTTAACGAGGTGGACAGACGATCTGGTGAAGCTCGCTGGGAGTCGTTGGATGACGGCGGCATGTAACCACTTGCTGTGGAAATCTAAGGGAGAAGCCTTTGATCAGCAGTAGACGTCCTGTGGCTGGTATGATGATGATGATGAATAGATATATTATTATTTCTACAATAGTCTATCATGAAGACATTATCCTCGATGTGAAAATTCAACGGCACGTTTGGAGCATTGGCTAATCGCTTGGTAATTTGAGCTACTGGTCGCGGGTGCGATCCTCGCACGGAATATTTTAATATTTGTATGGCATACAGATAGTTTTTCGGGTCTAAAGATTTGTGCATGTGAGATATATGTTTTATAAAACTGTACCCACGACACAGGATACATTTTAGAGTAATTCATAGATTTGTTAAAACTATAACTACATCTGGGCACGAAAACTCCTTTGTAAACTATTTCACTATCATAATTTCAGCCAAATACAACCGATCTGGGTGTGTTGTGTGCTCATTGGAGGGATTTGCCTTAATCGCCACACTTGTCAGGCGAGTTGAGTTGTTAATGTACGCGTAGGATGTTGCTGCCCATCCTCCAGCTAATTCCATAGTCACCTTTTAAGTCACCCAAGGGATGAGAAGGGTTGGTGCTATTCGTAGCCAGCACCACGCGACTCTTCACTATCAGGCAAGACTGTATTTATACTTATTTACAATACTCCGTTGAAGACACCTCGAGCTGTATCGACACTATTTTATACATATGCATATATAGTAAACACTCAGATCAATAAAATTTTAAACATCGCTCATCGCCAACCAGCAGCTAAACTCGCACACCATGATATTAATCAGCTGATTCAACAAGAATGTGAACGTGGGAAGCACCACTAATATATTACCAAAGTGTTACATTAAGAACAGAAGCATAACATCGAGCGGTCAGCCATCGAATCGAATTGATAACGGCCATCGAGTTACGTTTACGACTATCGGAAACCAAACGAAACGGCATCGTAACTTAAGTCGAACGACAATTTGGAAATCAAGAATGCGACAACAAAGACAAATAAATAATTTCATAGATGGTCCAACTTTATTTGGCCTCAACCTAGTATATTTTTAGGAATATATATACTTATTTTTGTTCTGAATGTAAATATTAAGTGTCAAATGTACGCCTGGGGAAGACCGAGCCAACGTCATTAACAGTTCAGGGTTTAGAACTCATTGTGCATAGAGAAAGTATTATTTAGTAGACGTCCCATGTTGCATCTATAACGTTCTCTCGAGGAAAACTTATACTTAAGATACTTACGTGTATTTCCAATATAAAATTTGGAAATAGCAGCAATGTGTAATTTTCATGCATATTATCACCGAAAAAATTGGCTACTCTGATGCCAAAGAAGTTGGACCAATAACCTTACTTATGTTATTATCTTATGTAAGTAGAAAATATTAGTAATTTCTATAGAAAAAAAAAGAGTTATTAGTGAAAAAGGTTCTTACCAAGTCTTTATTATTACTTTTTTTTTTTGTAAATACTGTATAATTGGCCTTTCTTAAAAAAAATACAACAAATACCGTATAATTAATTAAATACAACCCAAATACGAAATAAAAACAATCCTTTTAATCGTGTTTTACAATGTCTTGTCTTCGGGATATATTTAAAATAAATCAGAACATTTAATTTGAATAGCCTACCTTACTTTTTGCGGTCTTAATTTTTTTTTTTTTATTTATTTTAAAAAACTGCCCCACACTAGGATTTCTCCTGTTCCCCGAGAAGTGCCTGGGGGGGCGACCTTTTTACAGTCGCCTTCCCTCCGCTAGAGGGGGTGACCGCTTTACAGTCATCCCTTCCGAGATGTGCCTAAAGGCGTGGCACCAATGGGCGGCTCTAGTGTGATCTTACGAGGACCTGGAGCCCCCCTTCGGTGCCGAAGATGACCGCTCCAGTGGTTTTAGCCGGTAGGAGTCCGGCATACCCCTTCGCCCTTCCCCGGGGTGAAGGAAGTTCCATGTAGAATTTCCACTGGACATCAATAAAAAAAAAAAAAAAAGGATTTCTCCTGTGTCGTGGATGCGTTTACAGACATGAACTCCACATACATTAAATATTCCGTATATTAAATGCTTGAAGTAGTTTTTTTTTTCAAAGGCCTCCCCCATTTCCACCTCCATTGTATCGTAACTTTATGGAATGAATACATTTTATTAAATTTCAATTTAATTATAACACAACACTTTTAAACGGTTACATCGTGATATTATGGATTTTTGATTTGTCGTACGTTTCAAACACTGCAGCGTTCGTGCTTGCAGGATGCCTAAGGGACAAGCCCTGCCTGCAGGGCCCTACATGCAGTATCTCTTCCGGATTGTATGGTGTGAATTGAGAATTTGAGTAGGCCCCTTTAAGGAGCCAGGCGTCGTTATAAGATTTTAAACGTTATTTTAGCTACAAATTTCAATTTCATTTTAAAGTTCAATTCTTTTAATTGTGATGTTCACCCAATGATGTGTATCTTTAGGTTAGATTTAAATAATCAGGACATTTCATTTACATAGCTGACACCTACTTTTTGTGTCAATTTAAATTGTTAATTGTGTGAGAAACCAAAGTGTGGATAATTATTTATATTTATTTGACATATCGCTGCAAAATCCGGCGATGCGACGCCTGATACCGGCCAGATACCAATAACTATTTGTCGAAACATTAATTTATTGTACATTTATGTTAATTGATAAACTGGTAGGAGATAATAAAGCTGGTTTTATGGAATTTTCATTATCTTTTTATTGTTTTATGTTGGAATGCAAAGATTCCGGTTTGTGTCAAAATATAATAATTTTAATAGGGCAAAAACTATTTTTGCTTTTAAGCACGAAAGATTATTTTTCTATATTTTATTTTTTATCGTCTAATTACAGATTATTTCTTTTGAGGTACTTTATTTACTACGTTGAGCAACCATGTGTGTCTTTTTGGAAACACAGCAAGTTATTTTGAAGGCCGTATACAGTATCCTTTTGGAACAGGGGACTTCTTCCATTTCGAGGCACAATAAAAAAGTGAAATTAAAAAGAAGAAAATAAAAGTTCAATAATGTTAAGGTCCTTAGATATGAAATTGGCGTTTTATATAGAAAAAAAACACGAAAAAAGAACAATGTAATCAAATTATGTACAAACAAAGATATTGAAAAAAGAAAGAAATTTATTTACTATTTCTGTGGTACACACACACATCAAGCTATACAAAATCAGTTGACGCTGATCTCTCATCATAGGAAAATCCAACACAATGCGAAATCAGCTTATACTGGTTTTGTATAGCTTGATATGTAGCCGTGTATACCATAATTGCTATCCATGCACTTTTGGCATTTTATATGTAGTTTATTGATTCCATTGCTAAAGAAAGTTTGGGAGAGAGAATCGATAAAATCTTTGACTGCCTCATCAGAATAGTTAGTGTTTTCCTTGCAGAAGTTGTCCAAAAGTAGTAATCTATTGGAGCAAGGTCCGGAGAGTTTTGTGGGTGTTAGAGACATTCCAATCGCTACTCTTCTAATTTAGCGACCGTCTGTCGTGCAGTGTGGTCTAGCGTTGTCCTGAAGCAGCAGTACGCTAGAGCAATTGACTGAGCCTAGGTTGTTTGACGGGTAGCTTTTCCATCATGGTTTGCCATTGTTGACAATTCACGTCTCCCGTAATTTTCTGGCCAGATTTTAGAAAGCTGTAGTGGATGACATCAGCACTGGTCCACCAAACATTAATTGCTTGGGCTTGGGGCAGGATTTGGGTGGTTCTCCTGAGTGATGAGTGGTCAACCATTGTAATGAGTGTTTTCGATTATTATACAGGATCCATTTTTCATCACAAGTAATAATACGATTCAAATTCCCCTCCTCATTGTGACGGTTTTTTGGTTGTTGGTGTGCTTCACTCAATTCATGCGGTACGCATTTTTCGAAGTTTTTCACTTTTCAAATTTGTTTCAAGTAATTAAAACTGTTTTATCACGCACACCGATGCCTGCCGCTAACTCTGCACGTCAGAGTTAGCGATGGATCCGCTTCCACGGTCACTTTCAATTCTTCGTTATTAGCTTCCACGGGGCTTATTGTGTAGATCAACATTTCCAGAACGAAAACATTGGAACCAAAAAGGTATTGTGTTTTCTTTTGCAGTAGCTGTCCCACACACATCATTAATCCTTCGAGCTGGTGCCACGGTGGAACTCGTATGCATAATAAACGGGAACAAATGCTCATATTGTGACGTCGGTCGTCAAAGAAAAATGACGCGAAAACAAATGAATAACTCAAACACAAATACACGAGCTTAAATATGAAATAAATATGAATTTGGAATTCCTAACCAAACGATATTTGTTACCAAAGTGGCCAGTTCGACAAAACGCCAATTTCATAATTACACACGACCTTTTTACCATCTAGAACATATGTACCTATTATAACCGTATTACGAATAGAGCCATATAAAAAATACATATAAAAAATAAATAAAATCTCTTCAATTGAACGTTCATGACAGTATGTTGCCCGACAGTAATTTAATGTCATGGAATGCGTCATGCAGTTTATTCAATATTCATAAATTCTTACACAATATTTTAATCTATCAGCCAATCAACCAGCAATCATTGTTTGTCTGAAACACAAACATAACAAAAGTTTACGAAATCTTAGATTCGCACGTTTAGGTGTAAATTTAGCAGTGACAAGCAAAATGTAGAGACAATTAAATTCTTATAGACTAAATGAAATGTGAATTGGCAAATTTACAATCTAGGATCGTTCCGATCAATTATGGTAGTTTTATGACATTCCTTCTACAGTGACGTTTATCGTCGTATTTCTTTGTTACAACTACTGTGGGCTTAGCAACAGTTGACAATGTAATTAATTAGCTAGCGCTTCGTGTTTTAGTTTTATTGCTTGATGGTGACTAATATTTGGCAGATGTACTCAAATTTAAAATATTGATTAGCACTATTTTTGATTAATGCTTAAATAAATAGTGTTTTGTTTGCAAATATCAGTAACATATTGGTATCTGTTCCGTTTGGTGTCCGAATAAAGAATATAGCACTACTCTATCTCTTCCCTTGGTTATGAAAACAAGACGAAACTAAAGATTTCACTGTGGATACAGAAGTGAGCTTGACGGTAATTATCGCAGATTAGCCAAGCGTATACAAAGGACCTTTTTTTTTACAGTTTTTTATGTACTTTCCTCCGCCCCGGGAAAGGGCGGAGAGGCATAAGCGGAGGCGGACTCCTACCGGCCACCGGCTTCCGTGTGGTGTCCTGATTAAGAATATATACTACTCCATCTCCTCCCGTGGATGACGTAAAAGACGCCTAAGGACTCTTAAGCAAAGAAACTGGCAGCAGCGTCCCTTCTGTGGAACAGTAGCCATACTGCACTCAGCAACTCGCCTGCCAATCGTGGTGAGTACTGGCAAATCCCACACGAAATGACAACACACGCCATGTAACCGGTCATCTATGGAGGAGACCTTTGATCAGCAGTGGACGATTGTTTGGCTGATATCTTGATTTGACTTGATTGATTTGGTCTTCGACATATTTTCACTTTCAGTCTGGCTTTGGGGCTTGCTCGGTTAAGTTCAATTTTGTTTTTTGTTGGATATTCTGTTCTGTCCCTAGATACACACACACATACACACACGTCAGCCCGTAAATGTCCAATGCTGAAAGCCGAGTAATGCCGTATTATCAACACGGGCCTCCCAATTATTACTACAATGAGCGGTCATAACGAATATTGCTAATTCAAGCTTGGCAGGCGGATCAGTGATTGCGGTATGTTGTTAGTAGTAAAAAGGAGGATGTTGCTAAACATCCTCTTAATATCAACCCCTAAGTCTACCACCTCTATCTCTATCGACCTAGGTTGACTTTTACGACACCCATGAGTGGAGAAGGGTGGTCTATTCTTTGCCGGAATACATATAAGAATCATCAATTAGTACGAGAAGTATTCGACTCGGCTTGGTGGTCTTCAGTAGTTAACATTTTTAAAAGCCATAATCGGCCGTGGTATGACTGATTTTAATAGTATAGTTTAGTTTGTAGTACGAGATAACGCCAGAATATTAGTGAAACCCACTAAAGGATTTCTTCCAAAGCCCCTTAGAGTCGAGCGCCAGGCAATCTGATCTTGCGCAAATCTTGTGGCCTCGTGGACGGCATGTCCTATAAAATGTCAGTCCAACGTTTTGTGACGAATCAACGATGCCTTTGCGTGGCTCATCATCATCAGCATATCAGCCAAAGAACGTCCACTGCTGTAAAAAGGCCTCCCCATAGATTTCCACAATTGGATCCCCAAAACAATAGCTTGTTATCCCTAGGAACGCCCTAAGCCGAAGTCCGTGTCCCGCAGGGACGCCCTTATCGCAAGTTGCTTAGTTAAAAATGTTAACTTTAAGCCTGGCTGAAGACCTCTTTTGGCTTCGCCAGAAACGGCTGGTTAGGCAACCACATTTCCAGGAAATGTAAGCGATAAGCCCATAAAACAGTATCCTCGTAATAACAGACGTTGAGGATACTACACTACAGGATAATTAAAAGTAAACCTGAGAATGAATCATGGATACTATTTTTTATGACCCGATCCATTGTCAAATCCTTCCATTGGACATTAAAAAGCCAGTCATCTATTTCTCATAAAAAATAAACAATTTAAAGGTAAATCACACATCCACTGGCCTCAATTATAAATGGATTCTTCTTCCAAAATAACATCTTATTCGTATTCAGTATGTGACAGCAACTGGTGTGTTCGACTTAATATTCCGAAAACACTATACATTGTCGATTTAGAACTGATATCAATTTGTAGTTAAGCACGCAAAGGGAATATTAAACGCAACGTACACGTAATAAATTTGAGTAAAAAACGTTGCATATATAAACACGATGGGTTAACGATTTGTGTCTCTATTTTATTACTATTATTAATATTTATAGTCGCTTTGTGCTTGTAAGAAGTTGAGTTAAAACGGCTGGGACATCTTTGGAACAAATGACAGTCAGGTTTACAAGGATAGAAGATTGTTATATGTAAAATAGTCTTTTGGTCGTTAAAATAAACATGTGTACCTATTTCTTCAACGAGCATAACTACAAAATCTTTCCCATGGATACAAACAAATTTGGAAGCACAGAAAAGTATGAAAATTATATTGATAGTCTAGCTGTTGAATGTTTGCCTTCCATACAAGAAAGTCTCAGTTCGATCCCGGCCCACACCTCTAACTTTTCGGATTCATGTGCCGATCAGCAGTGCTATTCAGTAAGAACTCACTGGAAAACTCACTTCTGAATCCACAGTCTAAAGCAGTAATAACAAAACGTAATAAAAGATTTCACTGCTGATTTAGAAGTGAACTTGCTAATGAAGCAAACTCACTAATACATTTGGAGTGAAAAATAGTAAATACAATACGAAACTAGAGATCTCACTGCGGATTCAGAAGTGAGTTCTTACAGAATCATCATCATATCGGCCTATAGACGTCCACTGCTGAATTAAAGGCAAGCAAGGCAAGGGGAATTTGCCATAACTCACCACGCTTGCCAGGCGGGTTGGTGAGCCAGTATGGCCGCTATTTCACAGAAGGGACGCTGCTGCTCATCCCGCTGGTTTTAAGCCCCTTAGTCGCCTTTTACGACATCCACGGGAGGAGATGGAGTGGTGCTAAATCCTTAATCCGGACACCATACGAATTTACAGAATAGTCACCCTGAATTTGATTATCAATTGCGTTAACGGTAAAGGAAAACATCGTGAGGTAACACGCAAACCTTAGAGATATCCAAAAAAATAATGCAAGCCGTGTTCAGTCCGCCAATCTGCACTACGCCAGCGTGGTGGACTACGGCCCAATCTTTCACATCGTAAGAAAAGACCCATGCCCAGCAGCGGGCCAGTAATGGGTTGATTATGTAAACAGGTTTCAACCGCTTATGCCATGGAATATGAAAGTTATACTTACGCTAAAACGCAGCGTGGGACGGACTCCAACGAGATGAACAGAGGACCTGGTGAGAATCTATGGGGAGGTCTTAGTTCAGCAGTAGACGTCCTTCGGTTGATATAATGATGAGGCTTGTGCCCCGAAAAGGAGAGCATAATTAAAGTTCCAACTTCATAGCGCATTCTTATAAAAGTAATACCGTTCTTCTTCCGAAAGTCGTATAGAAGATAAAATCAGTATCACCACTTATAATCAACATTAGACTAACTTTATACTATGTTGGCGTTGGTTTCCAGTTTTCATCATTACGGCCGAATGAAGTCCACTGCTGGACACAGGCCTCCCCCTAAAATCGGAAGGGTGTGTTGTGGACTCATCGGAGGGATTTGCCATAATCGCCACGCTTAGCAGACGGGTTGGCGATTGCATTTCCTGGAAAATAAGGCTGCTTAACCGAACAATTACTGGCGAAGCCAAAAGAGGCCTCCACCAAGGCTTAAAATGAATTTTACAAACTAAGCAACTGCTAAGGGTTCCCCCTACGGGACTCGAACCTCGGCTTAGGGTGTTGCTGAAGGGTACAAGTTATTTAGGGGACAGCTGGATTGGTATGATTTAACTATATATTATAGACTATAGGCTATTTAATTATATTATATTTAAGACTATAGGCTTGGCACTGGCCGGCGCAAGCAAGGGATAGGGAGGAAAGGTTAATTGAACGGGATAGTGTAGCTACGACAGGCCCCCGCGACATCGGTGAGGCGGGTTTATTATTTTCGTAGGATGCCAGTTATGTTCGCTGGAGAACATTTTATACCAAGTCCGAGCTGTCAACCAGCACCGAAGGCTTAACGTGGTCTCTGAAGATTGGAAAGGTTTCCAATCCAGACCTTGGTTGACAGCTACGACTTGGTATAAAATGTTCTCCAGCGAACATAACTGGCATCCTACGAAAATAATAATATGTATAAAATAATCAACCATCTAAGGCGGAATCGCATATATAATACACCTTATATGATAAAAAGCATGATTATGTATGAAGCTTTCAAATTAGTTGATATGAAAATCAGCCAATACGTTAGTACTCGTGTTAGTACTACCCATTTCAACTGGCTTTTACTACCAATATCACGATACAGCAGTTTCTAAGTATGTCTATGAATATGCATGGTCTGATAAACTAGACAAACTCGACGCGAGCATCCGTCTGTTCCTTGTATCAAATGGTTGAAGCATTTATGACTGAGATTACACCCGGGACTAATAAAGTTAGCATCAAAAGTAACGTTATTCTGCTAACTTTTACCGATATAACAAAATAATTACGTCTGTTTGCTCTCGTTACCAAAAGAACCAAAAGTAACGATATGAAGTAAAGTTATCCATAGCCGAACCGTATCCGGAAGCCCAAATACAAATAAAGCCAACATAGTATGTAGATCTAGATATCGGTAATAACTTTCCTATAACGAATACTCATAATTTTACCAGTATATTTTTATATCAATGTAGTACGAGATATGATATCTTAATGGTACCTTAAGGTGGCGATGCAACCCTTTTTACTGGTATTTTAGCCCTTGACAAATTCTTTTTTATGTTCGATTCTCGTGTTTTCTAGTTCACGAAGAATAATAACTTTCACATTTAGAGAACTAAATTGAAATCGTCCCACAAAATCCACCTTAGTAATACTGAAAACTTATAAATCAAGAAGACTGAGTATATTTTTTAAAGGACACCAACAATCTCCCATTCTTCGCTGGGCCCAAAACTTTATGAAGCGTTAAAGTTCCAAATTGTTTTTATTTCTTAGTTAATTTATCTATATCATATGTAAGCTATAAGCTGCCTTAGTTTGGGTTGATCGACAGTGATATAATCAAGATATATGGAATTGAGACCCCGGCTGGTGATGTTATAGATTGTGTTATTTAAAAGAATAACATAATCTCTAACATAGCTAATCGTTTTGTCAGATTTATTGAGGCAGTCAAAGTCGTTGGAATCTGCGAAAATATAAATAACGAAACACAATCCAGTATCCTCTTGCGCGTAAACACTAAACGAATTGCCATTTTGATTTCGATATGACATTTGTTTTAAGTCTGACACAATGCCTTATAAACAATTGGACGGCAGCGTATTGCATCTCAACAGAAAACGTAAACACTTAAAAAGAAATCTATGTACAGCCACTGTAAATCTGAGTTTATTTTTGTGTATATTTATCATAAATAACGGATTTTTACTTCCGTTCGTTTTCTCTGTAACGCGTGGGCCCGAAAATGGACGGTCTCCTTTAAAATATTACTTTTGACATCACTCTGATATACTTAAATAACATGTTCAACTGTCACATTATTCAGTAATCAGCACGAAAATAAAGTTACATGTGTACTCGTAACTTTAGTCGCACGGGGGCGCCCGCCCATCTCAGTGATATCGCACCGATATATCGATGCTTTGAACACCGCCGCGAATAATTATAAGCCGTACACACACTAGGGATTTGAGATTTTTTGGTATAACGTAAACACATCGACCATACAAATTCTTCTTGGCCCAAGGTGGATAGTAGTATGAAGGACAAAGTATTTTTTTAAATCATCTGGTGACGAGATATCAACTTCATTCACCTGGTGGTAAGCGACACCAAAACAATTGTAATGCTACCCAGGAATACTCCTGCGTGGCACCACACTGCGCTCGTCACCTCGACAAATCAATTGTTTAGTCTTTTTTTAGTATCTTATCCTAGTAATTTTTCAAACCTGTACAGTAATAGGTAACGTTGGCTGCTTGGTAGCAGAATATCTGGCACTGCGATGGTACCTAGCAGGACGCTTGCAATAACAGACCTACAACCATCTAGTTGCCTGCAGGTTATTTTATTTATTGAGTTAGATAGCAGGAGGGTTTGGTGAATGCGCGAGCGAATGCCACGCTGTCCCCGCAAGGTAGATCGAAGGATCACCGTGGTGGTTTTAGCCTATATAATGACACAACCCGCCTGCTAGTAGAAGAGAATATTCACTAAAAAGTTAAGGAAAAGTTAGACTATAGATAAATCGATGGTTATGAGGTATTTAAGTGCTCAGGCTCGGTGGTGTGAAGATCTTCGCAGGGTGGCTGGCATGAGTTGGATGAGCAAAGCCGAGGATCATGCATAGTGGCGAGAGATTTGTGAGGCCTGTGTCCAGCAGTGCACTGTTATGAAAATGTTATGATAAAATGAAAACGAACTGTATCCCGTTTACTCTTTTCTCCAAAATTTACAATAATCTATATTGGACTTATTGTTAAGGTGGACAATAAAACTAAAATTAGATTATAATTGAACTCAATAAATCACAAAATCAAATAGTATAACCATTATCGACATCACTTAAACTTATTGTAATACAAATTGGGCAGTTACTGCCAAAGGAAATTCAATCAAAAGTCTAGTCACCAGAAGCGCGTGCGATCATAAGTCATCGATAAATCATTGTGTCCGAAATACATTATTCTTAACGTACAAAATAATGTCATCATAAGTATGTAATTAATTACGTGAAACCGAACACACATTGGTGTCACAGACTTTGTTCATAATTAGCATGTTACGGTGTGTACACAATGACAAAAACACAGCAGTGTAATCGTTAAACAAGCGAAATTTAACATCGAGTCGACAACTATACACCTTCGCCTATATTCTTTTAATTCAGCTATACACATTCGCCTAACGGTCGCCAACTATCTAACACCTATTATACTCTCAAAGTTGTTTAGGATAAATTTTCTGAACTGCGTGCTAATGATATTTAAACAAATAGCTTTAGAAATAAGCATACGCACTGATACCTGCTAAAGTTTATTTTTAATCCTAGTCGTATTCTTTTTATAATAAAATTAACTTCGCAATCATCTAGCCGTCCCTGTGTGTCACATACCGAATGACAAAGATTCTCGACTCGCTCCGCTGTATCTCGATTGTTTTGCATATCGCGCAACCACTTCTGTGCAGCTGTTGCGAGGCAAATTAATGATCAAATGGAATCCCGCTAGTAGCCGCTTTACTTGAACTTCCGACGTATGCCAGACAAACGACAAATGCGAATAACAAAACATACTTTGAACTTTATGCCACCGAAACATGAAAAAGTTGACAAAGCCTACGTACAAAATAAGCTTGGTATCATAATTCAATTACACCGTCCTTGGCGAGTCTGCGGACGCCACGTCCATCAATCACAATTTCAACTGTATCAAGTTTTTTGCCGCTTGCGCCATCGCCACGTCTCTTCAAGAGACCGCCGAACAGACTGCCATAATTTGTCAAACTTTTTTATTCAATTAATTGATCACCGTGACCAAGCCGAGCCGAGCGCGTAGTACACTGAGGAAATATTAACATACTCGATGATTGTGTATCTAAGAACTGAATGTCATTAACCATTTCCTGCACAAGAGTTTCGAGAGTCCATCTTTCAAGTCGGTATTGAATAAATATTGTTCAACAAGTTGCCAAGTGACATTTTGTTGCGCGGGCCCATCGGACGGCTGCCCCCTCCCACGTCACCTCACGATGTCCACTCTCAAAGTGAACAATTTATTTCCAACGCACTTTATGCAAAACATGACAATTAAAATTGTTTTATGAATTCATAGTCAGATCAATTAAGATTTCATTTTGATAAGGACGCTACTTTTGTGAACTATATCATTAAGCTTCATCACGTCGAACCAGTAGCTTGATTTATGAGGGAATGCAATAATAAATATCTTTTGCGTAGTAATTGTGGTTTTTGTGGTAAATGTACACTTTAGCAGACACGTAGCAACTAAAAAATTACATCAAATGAAAAATATCGTTATGGTTATTTAAAATTCATCCTAATACTTATGTCCTCGTACACTACACATCAAGCTATACCAGTTTACGCTGATCTCTCATCATACCGAAAGCCAATGCGAGATTAGTTTATACTGGTTTTTTATAGCTTGATGTATACATATGCGAAAATTAATGTCCTCAAAATAAGTAAGAGTCTCAATAGTTTCCAAACGATAAAAACTTAAGAAGATGAAGATTTAACACTAAATTGTGCCAAACTACTGTCTCGGGTCTTCGTGAATTTATGAATGTTGGGTTACGACAATGAATTAAAGATTCTAAAATATTCCGACAAAAGCTGTGAAATAAACATTTTGAATAAAAACCGACATAAAATGGAAATAATACACCCCTCAATCATACATATTTCAAAGAATATTCAAAAAGGCATAACAACCAATTTTCCACTCATGAATGTTCAAAAGCCTTAAAATACTCAGAACTGGCTCATAAAAATCTTCCGAAAGGCTGTACGATATGCAAAACAGCCGTCAAATCTTTAGGGGTTTAAAATGAAGACATAAAGAATAATAGAGGTTCTCAAAAGCAGTGTTAATTTCCTACAAACATTAACAGGGCCATCTTAACAGAACATTGGTGCTTCACATACCGACGAACAAACCCCTATTGTCAGTATTGCTATTCGTGTCATGGACATACTTGTAGTGGGCAACGCAAACTCGGCTATTGTCATGTACATTGTAAATATGAATGGAGGAGGTAAAGACTTCCGATTGTTCAGAGTTTGTATGTTACATTATAAGCTAAGCAATGGATTGCATTTACGTAATTCTTAAAAGTTACCTGAAATAACATTAGTGAGTTCTTTTAAGGTAGTAAAAAATTTCGCCCATGCCAAATACTATTCTCGGCTTTATTTAGTTAATTTCAATAAATCATTTAGTTATTGTAACAAATCTATATCTAATGATAGAACCTTGTGTAGTCAATAACCCACGACTTTGTACTCAAAATGAAAATCTGAGGTTTTTTTAAGTGGTATCAGCACTATATATCGCTAGACGTACAACTTTATATTTAAGAACCATATTATACGCTTCAATGTGCCTCATAATTGAAGTTCTCTATACAACTTCATGTAAGTGCCTATTAATCTAACTAAACAGACTGAAATGGCGATGCAAATCTGCAAATTAATATACTGTCTCATTTGGAAATGGAATGTGGGCATGATGTATTTAAACGCTTCTTAATAACAGGCATAGGGCTACGTGCACATGTCGTCTTATCTTCCGAGTCAAAATTAGAAAATATTGCTTTGGAATGACGTCGTCCTGCCGCGACCTGTACGTCCGATCTTCAAACAAAAATAACGTATGAAATATTTTACTGTAAATTAGACTTATTTAACATACCCACCGATATCTTTATAGCTTCGGTAGCCATAAAAGGTTTCGCGAAAAATATAAACGTGATTTATTGTGAAAGTAATGTTAATAATAACATCTCGACTCGCAGCTTTAGATACAATACACGACTCCAAAAAGAAAAAAAAAAGTATGGTGAGATAGTACAGTTGAAATTTTTGTTCTGGCACCTCCATATAAATAAAGCACATGATTGAAAAGAAAATAAACAATGCTAATGAGTGTTGTCTATCAAATCATGATTGTTGTATTTAATGTATCTTTGATTCCTGTTAGCTGGTGAGCTAACTATTCGTTTCATAATCATTTATTTGAGGCGTGATCATTAACGGATTGATTTTGATATTGATTGCTAACTTCCGCATTGTTCTTGTTCGTGTTTTGTTTCCAACAAATTGTTTGATCTTCGTCAATATTTGTTATGAAATATGATCTATTAGTGATCATGTAAATTCTATCGTTTATTGGTTCTGTATTGTTTGATGACACGATTAAAATTTTCTTATTGTATACTTTAATATTCGACATGTCATTGGATTAGTCTTTATGTATATTATTATTAGTCGGTGTGATGTCCGAATTAAGAATATAGCACACTCCATCTTCTCCCGTAGATTTTGTAAGAGATGACTAAGCGACTCCAAACCAGATGGATAGGTAGCAGCGTCCTTTTTGTGGAACAGCAGCCATTCTGCACTCATCAACCCACTTACCAAGCGTGGTGAGGACTTACAAATTCCCCTCAAAATGATGACCCAATCGTTGTGGCAATTTATGGGGGAGGCCTCAGCAGTGGACTTTTTAGTGTGCTTTGGCTAATATTGATGATCATTTATCTTCGTTTATCCCTATGACAATACCTTTTCAAACATTCTTAGATTCTATGTTAAGTTTTATTATATAATCCATTTTGTTTCATGTCGGTCCTATGCTTTATAATGTCTGAAGTAGGACCGTATTGCGGTTGCATTAGTTTTATTGCAAACTTATAATCACATAATACACAAACGCTTGCGTAGAATAGTTTTGATTAAAATAGAATATTATTTTATACGCTACCGTAATCGCTGCTCGTGTTTCATCATTAAAACGACCATTCGTTCGGTTGCTAGCTACCTAAGTTTTTTCAATATCTGCGAAGTACTGGCGCGATACAAGTTACAAAAAAAATTTGCGATTAATTAACTTCCACTATACACTTCACTTTCTAATGTTATAGATTTTATAGTGCATAGATATGTTAAAGAGTCATGTTTAAAAAAATATAATTAGTATTAAAATAACACATGCTTCTTCTATATTTGTATGAAAGCACGGCAAACCATACGGGAACAACATAAAATGCATTTGTATCATAAGGCAAACCTTTGTATTTGCTTCATGACTTGTATGGTAATCGATACGATTATTCAAATATATCATGAACTTACACAACAATATCGTATGCAACAAATTTGTCAAGTCTTAAATAACTTTCTCTGGCGGTATTACAGAATGTCGTTAAATCAGAGGCAGGGCGTGTTATCAATTAGCCACTGAGTCTTTAGCATTTATTTGATTCGCTTTATGTTCGTGTTAATTTAACTTTTGCTACGCCTACCAACAAATACCTATTAGAGCGCAGTTTTGCTATGAAGTTTATTGAATATTTTGAATAGTTAGGTCCGTTTGAGATGTAGAAGTGTAATTATTAAGGTTATCTTTAAAGAATTTTGTAAGCCCTAGAACATGTTATGTTGATATGTTTGTGTATTTTATTTATTCACCCTGTACACATTGTGTCAACATTTTTTATGTTCTAATTATGCTGGAACGATTTATTCAGAAAGAAGTGGTACTTGTATAACTTTTACTCCTTTTTCATGCAATAAATGTTGTTTATAAAATAATAAATATAATAAAAATAAAATAATTTTTAAAATAAACAACATTTATTGCAGGTGAGATAATTTAGCACACAAATCGGTAGGCTATATATTAATAAATGTATAATATTATAATAATACCACCCCTCTGGGCAGTCGTTATCTCACCATGGGATAAGGTAATCCTGGAGGGCAGATCAATGCAGCTGCTTGATTTCTTCCTACCTTTTGATATTAAAAAATGACAAGGAGATTGATTAAGATGCTCACAGAACGCAGGGCCAGTTTGTGGCGAGCTGAATGTGAGTGGCGAAACTGTATACCCGAATGCTCCAGAGTCGGTCAGGGCCTCGTCTCCGGCTTGCCTTTATTGGTCAGTTGAAGTGGAACCCAATGAGTGCCCGCAGGATTTTTAACTCTGGCTTGCCTTGGTTGGCCGTTCAGAGGGGGGCCGCCAGAGGCGTTATAACGGGGAAACCCACTCCGAGTCTTCGAGACGCACGTTGGTGAAACCGGTGCAGCACCTCTCGACACCCCTAGCCACTCACACCAGTGATGCTCCTTGTCACCTGTAGTGGTGACCATTTAGGAGGCCCAACTTGTAAGTGGCAAATCACCGTCTGCCACATAATTTCACTTTAAAGGTTAAAAGGCAGACGCCGTTTTTCTTATTATTAAATCCAATTAGCACCCATTGCAATAGACCTTATACTTGTAGTTTCCATTTCATACAATAGTTTTATACCTCCGGGGATAATCCGAGACTGCATTTTATAGTGCAGCCATGGAGAGTCCCCGGTAAGTGTCCCATTACATTTTAGATTACCCTTTTTAGGCCCTTTAGAGAATTTTAAAGGGCCTCTGCGTGTTGGACCCATGTCCTCACGTAACCCTATCAAAAGTCCGGGTTCCCTCTTACATGAGATATAAGCCCGTAAATAGAGAAACATGTAGATAATAATATTAGAATAAATGTGTTGGACAATTTTTTTTAACAGAAAATTTCGTAAACTGGGTACATATTTATAGAGCATATAGGTAACGTTGTAACGGTGGTACCTGTACTAATGTAAAAACACTTATCACAGGCACCAAAAGGTTGTTTGACTATAAAGTATTTCTTATTCTAATACTGTGGTAGTTGCGCCGTACAGTATTACATGGGATATTTGACAACATCGTTATTAGACAATATCCGTAACAATTAATAAAGAAATATAATTATGATTTAGCTCTTCGTCCTCTTCTTGCAAAGGCTGAAAATGCTATTTTTGAACGTGTAATTGTGGATATTTGATATACTTCTTTATCTTAACGATAATCAATATCCCATATTTTAATGTAAATTATTGAATGCATTAAACATTATCGTTGTACGGAAAAGTATAAATTACTGAATTTTTATAACTCATAAAAAATAATTAGCGAGAAATATTAAATGTCATATTTTAGGGTAATGGCTCACTCTACTATTCCACCTTATCTCGGATTCTTGAAGCTAAATATAAATTCCCTCAATAAATGGGTCTGACACTGAGATACGAATAAAATTCTAAAAAAACGAATCTGTATATCAACTTCAATAAATATGTTAAATCAATTGGCCCTGGCTGGAGGCCTCTTTTTGCTTTGCCAGAAATGACCGGTTAAGCATCCACATTTCCCAGAAAAGAATGCAAGAAGCCAAAAAAAAACCAAAAAAGTTAACTCAATTGAAGGTAAAGCAACTACATAAATTTGTGGTGATTGAGTTTCGCACGAAGTAAGCGAAATAAAGTAACAACAGTAAACACAGCACTCAAACGATAGGGTGCAACATTATAAAATATATTGCTGGTACGGGCTACGCAAAAAGTTTTATAGTGTGTAAAAGGCTTAAACAGATCAGATACCCTGTTATTGATACCTGATAATATTTCTTGTTTCATAAAAATTGTTCAATGTTGTAAACATTTTACAAGCAAGCAATTACTTTAATTGTGAACTCCGAAGGTATAACGCAAGTATTTTATCATCATTAAAAGCGACACTATTGCTTGCCGAAGACATGCCGATTACAAATTGACTACCAATAACATTTTTGCTGCAATGACCATGTACGGTATGTACTGTTTAATTTTTAAGACAATGTAGTGTCGAATGACTTTTATATTATCTAGTAACTTGACAGAATAATTGCATTTCCCAGTACTAATAAACTCCACATATTAAATTTTTGCCGACATAGCTGAAAGGATAAGTAAGCTGAAGTGGCAATGGGCAGGGCACATTGCTCGTAGAACTGATGCCTGTTGGGGCAAAAAGGTTCTCGAGTGGAGACCGCGTACCGGAAAACGCAGTGTGGGACGACCGCCAACGAAATGGATGGATGATCTGGTGAAGGTCACTGGGAGCCGTTGGATGCGTGTGGCATTTAACCGGACTTTGTGGAAATCTATGGGGGGAGCCTTTGTTCAGTAGTGGACGTCCTTGGGCTGATATGACGGTGATTATTAAATTTGACACTAAAACTAACAATTCCATTCAATTTCTAATGTAATGTAATTAAATTTATTTTTCAAAGTTTCCAAAAATAAGTAATTCTTACAAAGTATTCTGAAAACATAATCTTTCGAAAAGGCTTAATGTTTTCAGAACACTCCATCTTTATGCACAAAACTATTTTGCTTTTCAGAATCTAATCAGTTATTTTTTTACTTGTGATACATTGATTGATTACTAACCTAACATTTAATGTGCTCTGTGAGTCTGTGATTGGCCAATTAATGCATATAAAAATAAAACATACAAATATGCACATCATACAGCCCATATTTAGATTTTTCTTTATTTTCTTCCTTGCCACCGCTTCTAAATAATTACGCACAATAAACCTCTTCATAGTTGATTTAAATTGAAACGCTACAATGTGATACAAAACTCCAACATCATTGGTATGTATCCTTGCTAATTGGTACTCACTAGTCTTACGACGTTGAATAAGATACAACATTGATTTTTTATTTCCTTCTTTCTACCTTTAACTTTAATGCAATTGATACTGATAATTATTTAAATAGGCCTTGCATGTCTCATACTAGGAATAATTAACGTAAGGCTTTATTGAAATCCTAGATAGTATTGAATCGAATTATATGGTAATTTTATAGAAGCTAAGTCACCCTTGAGCGTGGATAAGATTGTGTGACGTTTAATATAGTCTGGAGTTTTGAATATGGGAATAGTTTTCAGCGTTTATATAAAAGCGTAATGAAGTCTTAGGAAATTGCTATTTTGAATATTTTAGATCCTTTTAAGACAGATAAATGCGAAAAGCCATGTATCAAAAAGTGGGTGCAGAGCATTTACCTAAAGGATTTGTTCTGTGGAAATACGACAAAATCCTACTGAAACAGTATATTGCGAAATGAAAAAAATACTCATTAACTAGATTGAATACATCTTCAAATCTAGTAAGAATATTCATCGTATTATCAAAACACTCAGTTTACATTTTAGCATAATCCGTGCAAACAAGAAAAATGCCAATTGTAAAAATTCATAAAGCCACAACTTTACTATGTATCTACAATCTAGGTCGTAGGTATTTTTTTATTATTTTATATTCATACTTGGCATTAAATTATAAAACGTCCATAAAGAAAAATTCTCACGACCTCAAAGTACCGACTGTATCGATAAACATCGGCCTGAACTTGAAGTTGCATGTAAAGCCTAGATCGCTGAATACGATAAAAAGTCTAGCTCAGATCTCAAATATAGATAGGTTGGAAACTTGAGCCGTGGAAATGGGTCACAGGCTTAACGAAATAGTAGCGGAAACTATAAGCGGGTCTGATGCGGTAAAGATATGACTAGCTGTAATACAGAACTACTTTGCTCAACAAATAAAAAAATTGGGTTCGTAGGAACAGGTGCGAGTGGTCCTAAGTCAATATGTAAAGTTCAATGATCAGGAGTGAAGCTATTGTTCTTCTTTAACCAGTGTTGGCGGCATGATTTGGTTAATTATAGCCAGAAGTAGAAATGTTTGTAGTAAGGAATATTTCTGCTGCTACATTTAAAATGATGTTGGCGACGCGTTCGCTAAGTCTAAGCAGTGAAAAGCTAAGAAACAATTAGCGTGTCGACTACCTAACTATCTAAAGTACAATGAACTGATCTGTATGCGAATAAATCTAGGGAAAACTAATAAATCTTGCAAATTTTTGTGCAACACGTCTTAAGGTACATTGATGATTTTTTAAATTAAAATGATATCAACATAAAATGCCGTAGTTTAATACTCTGATTGTTCTGTCTCGCATAAAGCAATATTACGCCTAGTCCATAAAATTTCACACTGACATTTAAATCATATACAGAGCGACAAGAAAATCGAATCGAACCACGAACATTATAATTACGCGGCTTTTAATTTAAATTAACAAACCGTGAGATGATTTTACGGCTATAAATATCGGTAACTATGAAATGGTCCATTCGTTTATTAGACAAAGATATGGTTATGATCGAAATAAGAAACTGTGTTGAAACTGCCATAATATTACGTTATATGGGTTATGAAAGTGTCAGAATAACTAACGTAATAGAAAATACTGTGGTTGTTAAATTAATTGTGTCTAACTATGTGTCCGACCACACGGATTTGGGTTGATAAGTTATGAGAGGTTTTACAGGTAGATTATAAAGCTCGGATAGTGTTTGAATAGGCTATACTAAAATGATTTTCCTCTTCGCTTGAGGTTATAGTAAAACTTAGCCGTTGAGAGGGTTTAACAAAAATGTGATTGCAAATCTTTAAACATTTACGGCGCAATTTATATGGAAAAAGACACTACTGGTATTCAAACACGACATTATCACAAAGTTTCTCCGAGAAAGTTTTCTGAGTAGCATCACGCTCTAATAATTAACTACACAGTTTCATCCTTAACTGATAAAATTTTCCTTGTATCGGCGCAATAGTACCAGCGCAATAAATTTATCTCAATAAATCAATCAATCAATGATAATACTGACACTTCTAGAATTCAGCTTTCGAAAAACTTTGTTCCATATTCAAATTCTTAATTCCAAATATGGCCACCGTGGTTTAATGTCAAATAAATTTTAATTAAATCGAACAGCGTCAAGATGGCCGTTTGCTTCTAGTAATTGACAAGACTTGATGAATCGCTTCAGCCTCCTTGTTATGTTATAACTAGAGCCCATCTGTCTTTTCTTGGCACTTTAGCCGTACATTCGAAAGGTTTAATTTGATGTTAAATCTATGAGTGATATATCGTATGGGTTTTCGCTTTCTTTTTACGTATTTGTTTGTTTGTTGAAATAAGGTCAAATATCTTGGTGACTCTTGACATTCGGTTACGGCATCGTCACCCTTTGTTTTTCTTATATCCGACCTTAACATTGGCAAGAATCATTAGCAACAGATGAGCCATTAAATTAAAAGTGAAATTGTAGCTAATTTTAATTTGAACTTTTCTTACGATTTCACTCTGACAAAAGTGAATAGATTTTTATTGATGAATAAAAAACCGGTCAAGTGTGAGTTGAACTAGCGTGGAGATGGTTCCGAAATTGCTGAATATATTGTCTATTGTTGGATTCGGTCTTGTACAAATAACTTATCCCAAGAACAAACTTAACATCATAATTGAAAAACATGTTTTCCCATACATTCCAATCGCAAACGTAAGTTTGAACGCACAATAATGTAAGATTTACCATGTTATTTTAAGACCATAGACTTCTTATAGGTTTTCCTGTAATCTATAGGTAAAGAGCTCAGTTGGTAGGGGGGGGAATGGTCAATTTTCATGTATTTTCTAAAATAACTTTAAAATTATATATTTTCATTTGAGACCCTCACAACAAGTCCTTCCATTTCATGTTACACGTTTCGCAAAACTTTATTCTTAAATTTTCTATATTGCCCCCCAAAAAGGACCATATTCAAAATTCATTTGTTTACGTTACACTTTTCAACATAATCGGTCCAGTAGATTCTGAGCATATTGGTTGTGACAGACGGACAGACAGACAGACACGTGAGTGATCCTATAAGGTCTCCGACGGATTTTTCCTTCGGAAGTTCGGAACCCTAAAATGGTATGATAAATCTAGCTTAACCCTAATTCTTTAAATCTAATTCTTGCCACATTTCTCGAGTATAATCTGATATATTCCGGTGTCTCTCAACATAATCCGTTTTGATACATCAAACATAAGCTCATAATTTTCTTTTACGACTCTCGATAGAAACTTATCAAACTTTCAATAAAAGAATATCCACCCAATCGTCATATAACGGTACAAAATCAAAACTATAAAGAATGCATTCCTTGAGTATCAAAAAGGAATAAAAACAAAGCGAGTGTTTCTTGAGTTGTATCGGTGAGGCGAGAAGGTGACATTATTCTTCCGTCAGATCCTTTCAACATTCAACATGAATGCTTTAAACCCTAATTTGAAGAGGTGGCAATTTGTAGAAAGGACTAGATTGATACGCGTATTTTGTGTTTTTTTTAATTTGTTGCTAATTGTCGTGTTAGTGTGATGGATATTAAAATTTCGAACCATACTTATTGTACGTGTTGTTTTATTTTATTAATTATTGATTTTAATGAGCGAGGCTTATAATATGGCATTTGCTGTTTATGATCTATGGTATTGATTTTAACTTTTCATCGCTTTCTGATGTATGTTAAAACTTATGTTTCAACTGTCACGCTATACTCCAAATAAAAAATAAAATGTATTTCAACTTGTCACCACAATTATTTCATTGAATTAAGAAAGTATTAGTTAATTGACTAAAAAGTATAAGGCCTCCATAAATTAATAGCTTCGTGTAACGATAATTGAAACTCGACAATTTGTCTTGGGGCATCAAAGTTCTTGCCCACTTTGTAATATTAATCTCGCTATCTCACATCAAATCAACTATCATACACCTACACAGATTCTTATCATCTTACATTATTCTAAATCCAATGGTAATAGTCGTTATGGAGATAAGGACAGGATCGTAATAAATGGAACTTTATAAAAATTCTTTCAATCAAGGATTACTAAATCCAATACGAATATAAATTGAACAATAAATTTAGTGATTAAGCTACTATTTTATAAATAAAATATATTTATTTTATAAAATTACATACAACAAAAATTTTGAAATCGATTCTAATAAAACAGTTAACTTATGAAATTATTAACCGCTGGCAGGATACAGCTGCCTTGGAAAAAAGAACATAAGATTCCATAATTAAATTAGCGTGTTGGAAATTAAAAATGGAAAAGAACACACGGGGCGTCCTACCGGCCGCTGTGGGGCGCCGTCCTCACGACACATACCATAGCGTTTTATACCCATCAAATCGACCGATAATTGAAATGAGTTCCTTGTAAAAAGCAGAAAAACGATTATCCCTATACCTTTTAAGACGTCCGAGATACACAAATGGACTTTGTATTAGAATTTATGTCACTTAAAAGAGATGATATAAAAAAGCGCCGACGGGTTTACACGCAATAAAAATATGGGAACGACGAGAATGCCTTCCCGGTTGTCAATCGAAGGGTTTAATAATCGTAAAATGGTTTTAGATCTACTCGAGCCGCATGGTCACCACTATACGGCTTGAGCATGTTTAGTGCAGGACACTGTTTATGATTGCTAGCGGGAATTTTGTACAACGCACAATTAACTCAACTACCCGATTTAACTGATCTGATACCTACAGATTTCTTCTTCGTCCTGCCTGTGTCCTAAGTTACTTGGGGTAGGTGCAATATGTTTCTAGTCATATTGCAAAGGTTTTGGAAACAGGTTTTACAATCGGCCGCTCGTCTGATACCAACCCTCCATGGGTATGCTAGTGTTGGTAGTTTACCGACCACCTGCGGGTTATCCAATGTGCATAATAGTACGCACCGGGTTCTAAGGAGCGGAGCTGCACAGGCTTAGATACCTACAGATTGACGAATCCAAATTTTTGCTTGACATTCTATTCTTTGAAGGCATGGTTGGCGCAATGGTTAAGCAATTGGCCTTCTACGCAACGGGTCGTGGCTTCGACCCCCGCACGAAACAAATATTTGCATGATCTACAGATAGTTGTTTCGGGTCTGGGTGTGCGTATGAAATGTATGTCTATAAACTATACCCACGACACAGGAGAAATCCAAGTGCGGGGCAACGTATTTTAAACAATAAATACTAATACTGTTACTTAATCACTTTTCATAAACCTACGTAAACAAATGTCAAAGAGTATATAAAATCAAAGGCATGATTTCGTGTTTTTTTGAACGGTGAACTGTTTTTACTGGAGAACACATCTAGAGATCCCACAGGCGTCTAATTTATTAAAATAAAATTAATAACACGCTGTGACTCAGATGCGTGTGACACATCAATATGCTGATATTGATTTTATGGCTTTAAGTGGCACTTACATGCTATGTTTATCTCAAAAATTTAGGCGCTCAATGAGCGAGTTTTACGATCAATGGAGTAATATCGTATTAGTTAAACTAAGAAGCGATAAAAAAACATTTTATCGTTCTTAAAACCTATAAAGTAATATAATTATTGCATACTAGTTATCGCTTTCTCTGAAATCGATCATTTTACTAAACACCCTAAAAGATTATAATTATCTTTAATTACAGAGACGGTTCCTTGACGGCCATTTTTCTCGTTTATTAACTATTTTCTGACAACTAATAACGTGTTGCGTTAATCGGCAGGTAATTTATATGCCGAATTCTTTACGCCTTGATCGATAAATGCGATGTTCGTTTTAATACTCATAATGTAGAATCGTATTATGTCTGAACGGAAATGCACACTCGATCCGGGTTATTATTGAATCGATTGTGCCACGGAGTATATCAACAATAACACAAACACATAAAAAAATACAAAAGGACGTGAACTCTCGAAATATAGATGTCTACTAAAATAAAAATAAAAATATTATTCAATAAAAAGTCTATTGATACGAACTAGCTACTCGCCCCGGGCGGCGTCGTCGCACGTGTTGCTACTTGCGTAAAGCTCATTTGTCATTTGTCATAATCATAATACTATATGCTCCCGAAGTAAAATATGGCCTTAAACCTTTCCGAAGAACTATGCTATCCAACACTCCTTACGAATATATTTAGTTAGGATATTATATATTCCTGTTTCTGGAAAGAGTTACAATGCCAGAAACAATTCTTATTTATAATTAAATATAAAAAAGTTAATAAGTAGCAGTGATGAATCAAAAACTCCTATTTTGTAAACACGGCTTTTAAAATAATGTACAAATATTTGTGTCAAAAGTTAATCTAGGCACAGGTATTCGCGTTGTGCCTAGGTAAGATAAAGGTAATGAGGTATTAACCCAATTCTGTTACCAAGGCCTCGAAGATAATGTTGCAAATAGTTTAAAAGTGATGCTAGTAAGAACTTCAAATGTATGAGTTTTCATCTTAACATGCATGCGCTTACCAGATTCCTGACTGCGTCAGAGTAATATACTATAGGTCCAATTCTGACTAACAGATATAATAAAAAGATTAACACGTTTGCCGTCTACTTTACTAACTTTATTAATTATAAATCCTGTAATAAAAGTTTGGTCTTTCTGACCACATCTAGGGCTTCATGGCAAATCAATCCTCACCTATTTTACTGGACATACGCTTCCCTGCTATTTTAGCAGCTTCTATTGTCTTGAAATAGTTATCAAGAGGTTGCATCCAATCCTCTTTAGGTATCTATGTTAGCATGTTTGGAGAGGTTAACTTAGCAGGAATATTAGCAAAGAGAACAGTGACGGAATACGACAGCTTTCAGTAGCAACACACAGAATGTGGTCCATAAAGACGGCACGGTTGGTCCAGTGCCTGATACAGTCGGCCGCTGCGCTTCTTCGATCTTTAATCAAATAACGTGTTGCTTGTTAATTTGATGAAGGCAAGCAGTTTTTTGACCAAATGTATATTGGATGAGTGGCACCACCCTAAAATGGATGTGAAAAACGAGTGCAGCAGTATAATGATACATAAATGTAGGTACGATAGCGGAATACATAATGTTTATAGATGCAACACACTTAAATATCGTGTATTACTATGATTAACCGCAATATATATATGTACATATATATATTTTTTTAAACGTTGCCCCACATTAGGATTTCTCCTATGTCGTGGGTGCGTTTACAGACATGAATTCCACATACAATACACCCAGACCTCGAACAACTACCTGCAGACCATAAAAGTATTTGTTCCGTGCGGGAATCGAACCCATGACCCGGAGCGCAGCAGCCGATTATATCAGCCACTGCGCCAACCGTGCCGTTGTTGGACAAAGAGATTACATAATCAGCCCATTACTGTCCCACTGCTAAGCACGACCCTCCCTTCTCACAATGTGAAAGGTTAGGCCTTAGTCACCACGCTGACCTAGTGCGGGTTGGTGGACTACACACACCATTGAGAATATTTTGGAGCCCTCTCAGGTGTGCAGGTTTCCTCGCGATGTTTTCCTTCACCGTTAACGCAAGTGATTATCAAATTCGGATCCGCACATGAATCTGAAAAGCCGGAGGTGCAGGCCGGGATCAAACTCAGACCCTCCTGTATGAAAGGCAAGCTTTTACCCACTAGACTGTCACTGTTTTTTTGAAAGACAAAGATATTGGACTAAGATATTCAATGAGTGGCATACCACCCTGTACATAGTTGTACCCGAAAGGGTATTAAAAACATTGTAATGAAAACGTTTAACACTGCATATATTTCAAGAATAATCGATGCACGTTGATAGCCGACGTTAAGAAGACATCAACAGTTTATGGTATAAAAATCCAGCCCCCGAGTTAATGTAAAACCTATTCATTAAAAACACTTGCGCCATGTTAAAAATACTGCAGCTGTACCGTGGCGCAAAGGAAAAGTTGAAAGCGGATGAGCAGAAATAGTTTTCGTTAACTTATAATAATCCCATAATCAGCACGAATCCTTTGGATCATTATTTTAGCCGAAAAACGTCCTCTGCTGGATAGAAGACTCCCTAAAGATTGCCACAACGACCGGTATGGGTTTGTGTTGTGTGCTCATTGGGGGGATTCGCCATAATCGCCACGCTTGGCAGACAGGTTGGCGATCGCAGTTGTGTTATAATTGTACTCGAAGGACGCTGCTGCCCATCCTCCAGCTAATCCCATAGTCACCTTTTACGACACCCACGGGATGAGATTATTATTATAAAAAAATTGACGGCGGAATTTAATTGAAAAATTGAATGGTTGGCGCAGTGGCTAAGCGATTGGCTTACTGCGCATCGTGTCGCCGGTTCGTTCCCCGCACAGAACATATATTTGTATGATCTACACATAGTTTTTTCAAGACTGGGTGTTTGTGCAATGAAATTGTAAGTCTGTTAATTTTATCCACGACACAGTAGAAATCCTAGAAGGGCAACGTTTTTATTAAAACGAAAAAAGAACTATCCATATATATATAAAAGGAAAAACTGACTGACATACCAACGCACAACCTAAACCACTGAGGCTAGAAACTTAAAATGATGACAGTAGGTTCCTTTTATAACATAGACATCCACTAAGGAGGGATTTTAAATAATATGAGGAAAGCTTGTAAATAATATGAGGATTGTCATATTAACGCAAACAAAACCTGGAAACATTGCATCGTTCATATGTAGTAATGTACAGTAGGTATATGTTACAATTGTTATGAACCGGTACTTGGTTACTGTAATTAGGCCCGGGCAAGGTGAATAATGCCGTTTGGTACCGGGTACGAATACCACCAACCCATCTCAACTTGTGGGTATCGTAAAACGTGACTATAGGATTAGCTGGAGGATGGACAGCAGCGTACTTCGAGTACATTAACAACTCAACTGCAATCGCCAACTCGCCTGCCAAGCCATTACCTTAAGCTACTTAAGTAGCTTTACAACACGAAATACATGTGTAAACACACAATATTGTTTTGGCAACACAAAGTAACGAAAATAAAGCCTAAGTTAATAAATTGAATAGTTTTACACTATAGTAAACAGACATTCAAAATGTAAGAACCGATGCCGTTAAACAAAACAAATATTTAAGTGCATAAAAATGTTGTTACTGATGAATAATTTATAGACTTAAACTTTAAGAAAGCTTTAAGAAACACCAGTCACTTGTGGCGCAATTGTCATAACACCTAGCCAGTTGGCCAAGTAGGTTTTACTTGTTTGAATAGTGTATATTTTTCTCTCTATTATTCCGCCTACGTCTCTCTGTTTTGGTAACAGGTGTGATCATTTTGAACATAAGGTAGTAAACAAACAGAAGATAAACTTTACACAGAACATAACGCCCAGTGAAATGAAAATTTCATAAATCCTCCGCCTCAGACATATTGCTCAGCTATGGATTGTAAGCTGGTACTGGTTAATGATTTCACTAGCACTCTCTTATGGCAGTTATCTCGTACAAGTTTCGTATAAAAGAAATAAGAACTGTGTTTATCGTAACTAAGTATATTGGCACAAGTCAAATTGCAGGTGCTCAATGAATCATATTGACATTCAAACATACTAGCCCTGAACCAAGATGGACGCTCCTAGATGAAAGTAAGCCTTCTGTACATCTTTATTTTAGTATACAAACGAACTTGCCTTTGTCAAATCTCATTATCGCTTTCTCCACCTACGCTCATTCCCGTCACTTGAGCCGAAGTGATAATCACTAAACCCACAATTACGCATATTGCCTGATCACATCAAAAGCCCCGACCGACAAGCTATTATGACGCGAACAACGAATTAAAATGGAAACATTTAATTTTGCTATTAATATATTTTTAGTATAGCAGACTATGTTGCCCTGCAATACGGGAGTTTTATCATAAACATTGCACATTTTTAGAACCGCATCTTATTTCCTATTTCTGTAGTAGCCTCGTACTAGGTAGACAGAATTATACACTTGGTTTGGCAGCCGTTCCGTTGCCATATATTATTCTATGAAAGTAGACTGGCAAATGCCTATACAATGATAGGCCCCAATTTGTGCTGGTCGTTACATATATGAAATTGGTATCTTATGATCAGGTATTTGTTACATTTTTTCATTATCAATTGCGTTTAAGTACAAATCCTCGTTTTTGTGACAGTGAGGTTAAGTATGACGTTATGATCCAATAGCCATTGACGTTAATTTTATTACATAAATAATGAGGGTATCGATAACTATTGTTTTATTTGTAACATTATAGGAGAACACGTAGACATTTCCACGAGGCCAGTATGGCACAATTCATCATGGTTTGCTTGTATGGATTCTCCATAGGGCAAGCAATGTAAGCGTTTCATTGAAATGTCACTGGTTTAATGAAGTTGTTTTTGGATTTTTAATTTAAATTGTAAAACTCTATGATGAATAGGGAAGCAAAATTTAAATTAAACAGTTGTTTTTGGTTAAGCTTTCATTTCTCCAACAGATCAAGCCTAAAACCACCCATGTCCTTAGCGCGTATCGTGTGTATTGAAGTGTCTTATAAACGTATCTTCTAAATCGTTCTTACTTTGTAGCTGATCATAAAATATGTCGCGTTTGTTTCATTCATTTTATATTTATTTATTATATCTATACTTTTATGATTGGTAACATACAGCCCGCATCCAAATACTCCCAGTTATCTTCACCAATACTTCAGTCCATCTCGTTGGAAGCCGTCCCAAGCTGCGTTTTCCGGTGTATGGTCTCTACTCGAGAACCTTTCTGCCCCAACGGCCATCAGTTGTACGAGCTATGTGCTATGGAAATTTATGATATATGAAGATGGTACTTTTATGCACAGTGGTGATCCACGGACTTAACGCCACAAGTGGTATTCTCTACCATTTATTTTTAATTAAACATATATAATAGGTACAGATTTTAGATTAGTAATACACCGCAATAATAACTATTCTTAGTCACATTTAAATTGGGTACGCTCTCCAATTTGCTCCATTCCCATCAAAATCCAAACAATCTGAGTGTACGGAAAATTCACAAAGTTAAATGAAACAAAATAGATAACATCACGACGAAAGAAGGAATGACTACTTTTAAATGAAATTCTCTATTTCGTAGATTATAAAACTTTTAGTTCACTCCCAAATAGTTTTGTTTTCCCGTCTTGGTCGTAGGAAATGGTAAGTCAAAGTTGCGTATAAATAATTTTCCTCCGTCGTATTAACTGCGTGGACGATATTGCGTCATGCCTTTATTGTTATGATTATTTATAAAGAAACATATATATATATTTATGTGAAGTCATTTTACCTGAAAGGCGATTTCTTTGGAATTTAAAACATAAACTGCTCTCAATATCACTCTTTTGAGTGATATCAATGAAGTTTTTGTCAAAACGTACACGCCATCTATAGTCAATGCATATTCAACTTAAAATAAGTTAATTAGACAAATTAGCATCTCAAAAGTTGTCAAAAGTACAAAGAACATAAATCTATGATGATAAGCAGTTTATTCTGGGCGTTGGAGTCTATGTTTATGATAGTAGTAGAACTTTTTCTAGTGGTATAGTCGCTTGTTCAGGCACTGGGTCTGAGGAAATACGCACAACACTCATCTTGTGCAAGCGGCTTTTACTGATGGCAGGTCTCTTATTGCAAAAGTATGGCTAGGTAAGTACCACCGCAGTACCAGATATTCTGGTACTAAGCAGTAGTGTTTAAACATTACTGTTCCAGCTTGAAGCGCACTGTAGCTACCAAAGTTACTGGGCATAAGAGTCAAAGTCAAAGTCAAATATTTTAATTTTAAATAAACAAATTACTGGCACTTATATTTATATTTTATTTTTATTTAAAAAACGTTGCCCCGCACTAGGATTTCTCCTGTGTTTACAGACATGAATTCCACATACAATACACCCAGACCCGGAACCACTACCTGTTTTTTTTTTATTGATCCGGTGGAAATACCTCATGTACTTCCTTCGCCCCGGGAAAGGGCGAAGGGGCATGCCGGACTCCTACCGGCTAAAACCACCGGAGTGATTATCGTCGGCACCGAAGGGAGGCTCCAGGAACTCGAATAATCTCCATCTAGAGCCACCCGTTGGTGCCACGCCTTTAGGCTCATCTCAGAGGGGATGACTGTAAAGTGGTCATCCCCTCTAGTGGAGGGAAGGGGCCTGTAAAGAGGCCACCCCCCCAGGCATCTCTCGAGGGGATTGTAAAAGATTCCCCCGAGGCCTCACTATGCGCTGTGCTGCGCACACAGCGGTACGTGACCACATGCGCACCGCTGTCTTCCCGGGGGTCGCTCGGTATGAGCACGCAGATTTCCCAATAAGTGCGCTCGCGACCCCCAAGGCCCCCCGCCATATAAAGACGACAGGGGGCTCAGGCGTGTTGGACACGGGCGCCGCGGCGGTTGTTACCCCGGCCCCGTGTCCTCCTCCTCCGAGCGGGATCGGCCCTCTCCCGATCCCGCTCTGCGACCTCCTTCCGGAGCATTACGCTCTCACAGAAGGAGACCACAGCACTCCAATTTTCCAGCTTTGCCAGCATAGCCGACACTACTGCTGGCAAAGAGAGATCTTGCCCGATCCGATCGACCAGGATCCGCCGCTCGGCAGTCCACGCAGGGCACTCTTCGAGCGTGTGCTGTGCGGTATCCTGATCATCTCCACACTGGTGGCACTGTGCCGTGACCTCGCGTCCTATCCTGTGCAAGAACGCACCGAAACAACCGTGTCCGGTGAGCACCTGCGTCAGGCGGAATGTCACGCGCTCGCTCCTTTGGAGCCAGGCTCCGAAGAGCGGCAAAACAGCCTCGACGACGCGCTTTTGCGCGTACTGATGCAGCATGAGCCGCTCGCGCCATAGCTCGAGTGCACGCCGCCGAGCCTGACGCCTCAAACGTTCGAGCGCCCCTGAAGGCACGCCTTCACCGCTCTGGCGGAGAGAGCGTGTTTGGTGATACACCCACGCATCCATCTCCGCCAAGATATCAAAAGGTGGAAAGCGCGCCAACAGAGTTGCCGCCTCAAAGGACACCGTTCGGTATCGGAACCACTACCTGCAGATCATACAAATATTTGTTCCGTGTGGGAATCGAACCCACGACCCGGAGCGTAACTTACAATTTTACCAATTTAACCAAGATGGTCAGAGAACGGAACAGCTTCATGTATGTGACGGACACTACCGATCACCAGTCTGCCAGCTAACGGTAACTACATTGCCGTAATTTGGAGTAACCTATGTTTTGCCGAAAGTTCTCAGTCATGCCACTTAAAGTACATCAATAGACCATTGATTGCATTCATCTTCGCACTAAAGTGAAAGTGATAATCTTAATACACAAACATTTATGTCACACACTTTCTGTTGACTTAAGTAAATGCTTCATTACATTTAATGTGTTTTTCTTTGCGGTCTCCCATGAATCTTACACATTGGAAAAGTAGGTCAAACCGTTGGTGGGCAATAATTAATGCCTGTGTTTTACTTCATTATTTACTAAACTGTTGGACTCATTAAACTTAAACTATCATTCAGTAAGATTTAACACATTCATTTCTTTTTCTTTTTTAGATCTCTCACACTAGAAATTCTCCTGTATCGTGGATACAGTTTACAGACATTTCATACGCAGGAATACCTTAATTTTTATTGCACCTCGAGGAATGTATTTCCACGTAATCATATACTTTCTCCGCTGCGGGGAAGGGCTATCTGAAGGAATTATCTTTGGGCCATACGAATATATGTTCCGAGTGAGGGTCGGACCCGCGACATGTAGCAGAGAAAGCCACTGTGCCAACCGTGGCGTCACATATAAGTTGTTCTACGTTAAATCTGTCACTATCTTGGGTATAGTCGCCAGGAGTAGCAAATTCCCTACTCGTCTTCGCACTGGCCTTGTCCCAACTCAGTTGACCCGGGCCAAATATCATTACTTTACACAAAGCGGCCGCTGTCTGAACTGCATAATGCGAACCAATTACTGGGGTAACCGATATCCCAAGGTTGTACTTGGAATGGGTGCCAGATGGCATCTGACTGATCTCATAACAGTCGTCACGGGCTATCAGAAGCCTATCGTCGAATGACGAACCCCTCTGATCTACTGATATAGGTAGACATTATTTGCTAACAAAAATGAACTTGCACACCGACAAACTTATCTTGAGATATTTGCCCCAGACAAAAATAGAAAATCATTTTACAAAATTAACACAACTTCCTAATGTTAGGTAAGCACTTGATATTTTGATTGACAAAGTCATTCAATGATATCAGTCAAAGGACGTCCACCGCTTAACAAAGACCTCCACATAGATTTCTACAATAGTATTGTCATTTTTGGGGCGAATTTATTTGCATTTGCCAATACGCTCGGCAGGCGGGTTGGTGAGCGTAGTATGGCTACTGTTTCTCAAAATGGGCGCTGCTGCCCATCCCTCTGATTTAGACTTACTGACGGCCGAAATTAATAATCAATCTAAGCCAAAGTCTGTAGATTAAAGATTTCTAAATTCTTCCGTGTTTGTCATGATCACAATGAACTAGAATCGAGCGCCTTCGCGTCGATATGTCAGTGGCGCGTGGAGGTACTAAGTGGGGGCGAATGGCCAGTACATCGTGAGATCGAGGTACGACGGTCCAAGCTTCGGCGGATGCTGGTAGTGGAGTGGAAGGAACGACTGGTGCAGCCCACTGCAGGGCACGCTACGATATCACCGGTAAAACCCGTCATGGAGGAATGGCTGGAGCCTCTCCATGGCACCCTCACCTTCTGGATGACGCAGTTACTCTTGAACCATGTGTGTTTCGAAAAGTATCTGCATCGAATAAGCCGAGAAACGACGCCCGGTTGTCATCACTGTGGAGACTGCCCGGAGGGACACGGCGCAGCACATGTTGGAGGAGTACCAAAAAGAAGGCAGCAGAGTGGGGATGGGAGGATACCACAACTTATCCCCGCCGCAGATAACACACCGGGCGTAGAAGGGCGTTGAACGATCTCTAGCCACCGTGAGAAGCGGCCTGCGGGCGACGAGCCAAGGGCAGTACGTCGCTCGAACAGAATCAGATCCGAGACAGCGGCCATGTGTTCTACGCGCGCCTCTCTGAAGATAGGTGTAGCCAGGTCACACAGAGACGGGGTTCGTCAAACAGTGATGGGTTGATACATGCCGGGGGCGCGGTGTGATGCCTACAAAGCGTGCAGCTTACCCCCGGCTAGAGATAAGAGGAAGGAAACCGTTGGGTTTTAGCCAATACGAATCTGGCATGCCCCTCCGTCCTTCCCAAGGCGGAGGAAGTACCTGAGGATTTCTCCACGACAAAAAGAATAATATCACAATGATCACAAAAAAAAAACAGATAAATCCTCAATAATCAATCTAATCCAAATCTAAAGATTTTGGATTAGATTGATTATTAATTTCGGCCGTTAGTCGCCTTTTACTACCTCCACGCTACACTGCGCTCACCAACCCGCCTATCAAGCGTGGTGAGTACCAGAATATTCTCCCTAAAATCATGATACACGGCATATAAGTGGTAATTTATATTATTATGTAATGTTACTGCTCAACACAGGTCTCCCCCATAAATTACCGGTATAATGGACGTTTTTCGGCTGAAATAATGGACATTTAATAAATTCCATTATTTTGAATAACTTAATTATTTGCGTACTTAAGTCAACTGGATCGTTTATTCATACTTTAACAAGAAAACATTTAACAGTAATGTTGTTTAACAGTAAGTTTGGTATCGCTCATAGTCGGTACACCAAGCAGCAATGTATATAGATACTATTGTAATCTAACAGCCAACTTTGTAACAAGACATGTTGGTTCAAACTTTGTCGCGCAGTTAGCAAGAGGCAACAACCTCGTGTCTGTTCCTCTAGTGCTGATAAAAGGAAATAGATTGAAGCTACGTATAATATCACGCTTGTATGTATACGTATTGAAGGGTTAGGTAGAGGCGTATATGTTGTTGTAAACCATTTTTTTTACTAACTGTACAATGTCTTTCTTCTAATGTGGTGTCCGGATTAAGAATATATCACTACTCCATCTTCTCCCATGGATGTCGTAAAAGGCGATTAAGAGACTAAGCCAGAGGAATGGGCATCAGCGTCTCTTCTGACAAACAGTAGCCACACTGGGCTCACAAACCCGCTCACCAAGCATGATGAGTACTGGAAAATTCTCCCCAAAATGACGACACAATTGTGGTTTTTTTTTGTGCTCGACTGCAATTTACTTATTACTTAACTTATTTTTTAATAAACGCGATTCCTAAGAATATTACTTACTATCTACTTTTCGGACTTTATATATTGTTGAATCGAAATAGCTGGCGGAAATATATCGCGTTTATTCCATTCATTCTATATATCATACGTGCAATACACAATTAAGCACACATTTGTACAGTGGAACATAAATGTATGCACGATAAATATATAAAATAAACTACTATTCTTAATTCGAATGCTCGTATATCGTAGTTCATCATCATCATCATATCAGCCACAGGACGTCCACTGCTGAACAAAGGGGAGGCCTTAGATTTCGACAACGAGCGGTCACATGCCACTCTCATCCAATGACTCCCAGCGACCTGCACCAGGTCGTCTGTCCACCTCGTTGGAGGTCGTCCCACGCTGCGTTTTCCGGTGCGCTGTCTCCATTCGAGAACCTTTGTGCCCCAACGGCCATCAGTTCTACGAGCAATGTGCCCTGCCCATTGCCACTTCAGTTTACTAATCCTTTCAGCTATGTCGACAACTTTAGTTCTTCTACGGATCTCTCATTTCTGATTCGATCTCGTAGAGAAATACCAAGCATAGCTCTCTCCATAGCTCGCTGAGTGACCTTGAGCTTTCTTATGAGGCCCATTATGAGTGACCACGTCTCTGTTCCATATGTCATCACTGGTAACACACGCTGGTTACCAACCCACAGCTTCGAATAAACGAAATGTATTTCAGATAAAACCTACTTTAGCACAATAACTTGACACGGTTTTTCTCCATAAAATTCATCAGAATGTGTCCGGATCACAGGGCTATGCTAATTAATTTATTGTCACGTCCATACTTTCTGTATTATGCGCACCTTTTGTCAAGCACTGATGTAAATTATTTATGAGGTACTTACCGA
The DNA here is from genome assembly GCA_947459985.1 of Diloba caeruleocephala. NCBI lineage: Eukaryota > Metazoa > Arthropoda > Insecta > Lepidoptera > Noctuidae > Diloba > Diloba caeruleocephala. Next base: position 19,420,782 of record OX381615.1, read on the forward strand.
TGAGACACTGAAAGGGAATGGGGACAGTCGAGTTATTAGACAGCTGAGCCCCGGACCTTACACGCACAGCCGACAGACATCTAATCTCCGAACAGGTAAAAAATTGGCCATTTTTTTAACACACTAGAATTGCTCCTGTATCATGGGTGCGTTTACAGACACAAATTCCACACACGATACACTGGACCCGGAACAACTACCTGCAGGTCCTACAAACATTTGTTCCGTGCGGGAATCGAACCCGTGACCCGGAGCACAGCAGCTGACTGTATCAATCAAGAGTTACTGGTGTTTTATACTGAAAAGGTCCCGTTGCTATAGAGATGAAAACAATTTGGCTTAAAATTGTCTTCCTTCAACAACAAAAAATAAATTTGCTGGGACACGGTACTTCAAAGGTGTCGTGGGGAAATTTTACATGAACATCCTTCGGTATGAGTCCGGCATGCCCCTTCATCCGTCCCCAGGGGGGAGGAAGTTCATGAAGAATTTCCACTGGGCCTTATAAATTTTTTTAAAAAAGTTACCCTAGGTTCGAGCCTAGGTTAGCTTTGAACTCCTCGGGGTCCTCCCAGGCCCTCGTATGATCACACTAGAGCGAACCTAGGTACCTAGCATTAGACTTGATAGACACGCGTCCGATGATTTCACAAAAACCAGATTGCTGATCTCATCACATCGGCCAAATGACGTTCACTTTTAAACAAAAGCCTCCCCCATAGAATTCACCAGACCGTTTTACCGCCCTCGCCGCCGAGGATCCCCGCCTCACCGACGTCGCGGAGGCCTATCGCCGCGTCACCTTCCCGTTCAAGTTAGCACTTCTCCCTCACGTCTCTTGCTCGCGCCGGCCCGTGCCGAGCCTATAGTTTTAAATGTCCCCTAATACATTATAAATAATACCGATCCAGCTTTCCCCAAAACAATAGCTTGTTATCCCCAGCAACGCCCTAAGCCGAGGTCCGAGTCCCGTAGGGGGCGCCCTTCGCGAAAGTTGCTTAGTTTTTTAATATTAAATTTAAGCCTGGCTGGAGGCCTCTTTTGGCTTCGCCAGCAAATGACTGGTTAAGCAAATTTACGGTTAAGTTAAATGTGGTATTTCCCAGAACTGTATGCGAGAAGCCCAACAAAAAAAAAAACGTAGAATTCATTCCTTTTACGACATCCACGAGAGAAGCTGGAGCGATGCTATGTTTTTAATCCGGACACCACAAGGATAATCTCTAACCTACTTATGTTGTTTTTATTTTAATACCATAAAGCGATAGTAATATAAATGGCCATAAACCCCAAAACGAATACACAAATGGAATCTGGAATACTTTAAAATTACAAATTCATATAAACCAAAAATGGTTCACATTTAGTTTAAATATCTGTGTATACATTCAAACACATATTCATCATACAAACATTCACAATAAAAAAGAAGATTTTATGGAGTAAAATTAAAAAAGAAATACAAAGCCATAGATCATAAAAATTACTTTATAAAACGTTTCAAGTTTGACTCCTTCTTGTACCGAATAAATGCGCCCACGCAGTTTTGGTAAAAGTTGCTTTCCAAACTCAATTGTAAAGCGTGAAGAGTTCAAAAAACGTACTCATGTTTCCCTATAGTAGTTTAAAATAATTTGTATTTATGTTTAGTACAAAAGATTAAAAGGAAATTAGAACTCATAGTTAAACAATTTTCTTTTTATTTCAAGTGGCCAGTACTGCAGAACGGCAATTTTATAGATTTAAAGATATATCATTGATGATACCTTTTTATTTATTTTTATTTAACCCGGTGGTGTGTGTGTAACCGTGTGGTGCCGGCTCAGAATACCACCACCCCATCTCCTCCCGTGGGTGGCGTAAAATTCGACTAAAGGATTAGCCGGGGGATGGGCAGCAGTGTCCTTCGAGTACATTAACAACTCAATTGCGATCGCCAACCCGTCTGCCAAGCGTGGCGATTATGGCAAAACTCCCCCAATGTGCCCACAACACACCCATATCGATCGTTGTGGTATTCTTTGGGGGAGGCCTGTGTCCAGCAGTGGACTTCATTCGGCCGAAATGATGATGATGAACCCGGTGGAAAAATGTCAAAAGGAAAGTAATCCTCTGGATACCGGACTCCTACCGGCTAAAACCAACGGAGTGATCATCTTCAGCACCGAAGGGGAACTTCGCGACGAGCACACTCGCTATGTCGAGCTAGAGACGATTTACCGTGCTCACCGCTGAGGTCCACCTGACCACCGCCACGATAGCCTAGCGTAGCGATTACCCATTTACCCCCCCTAAAAGGTTTGACTGATCCAGCTTTCCCTAGTTTTGTCCCACCAGCCACGTCAGGGGGTTTTTGCTTGCTGCACTTGTTGCATTGATTGATTAGTTTTTAAGTATTTTATGCCTGGCTGGAAGCCCTTTCAGCCTCGCCAGAACGCCCGGTTAAGCACAGCGACATCTCCCTGAAGCTTTTCGAGAAGACCAACCCAAAAAAATCACTACCCATAAGTTCTCACATTGAAATAAACAAGCACCCATTCCTAGTTTACGCACCCAGCCTAGAACGACGAAGAATAAATTTTCATTAACAACTACGCACAGTAAATTGTAAATTAAATGTGTGTTGAATAAATTATTCTGTTACCTAGCTGTAATGTACGGTCGTGTTACTGCTAATACGCCGTATAATAATGAACATATTACCTAGGCCATCTGCCCACTACGACACTTTAAGTTAAACACATTGTAATTACATACATCACCTCTGTTTAATTAAACTCCCATTATGAATTCACAGTAAGGTTAAGCAATTAGGCAGCCAGCGGCCAGGTTATCGTGTAGGCGGATAATATAATGAGTTGTTCAAACTTTGGTGTTTTTGAGGTATCGCGTTCGAGGATATGCCGTAAAAAATCCGTCCTTAAATTTTGGTCCTTTTATCCTGAGAATGACTAAAACTACGCCTGCCTTACTTGGTCAGGTATTCTCAGAAGCCCAAATACGCAGACATCTTTATTGTACGTAATATCTTGCTGTATGTTCATATTAACAAAAGGTACAGTTACATCTTTGATTTCAATTGACCTTTACAATTTCATAATATAATAACATTAATGACTTGAGGAGAAGCTCCATAGGTATCGTTGACGACAATCAGTAAAGAAAACTAATCCGTCTATTAGTATTTGAAGCCCATCGCGCCACTTAGCCCATTCAATTCGTGAGTAGGTAGCTGTTAAAGCGAAGTTCTTAACGAAAATAAAAAATATTCCGCAACTCAACTCTGCTAGTGTGTAATACATTTCACACAGGGATATCGTAATACAATAATAAATAGCAAACAAATAAATATCGCGCTTATGATACTAGTAAATATTGCTCAAGTATTAATATAATATCAACCCTCGTACATGTATATTATCAAATACACAACACAACAAATTTTTCATTTTCCCGCATTTTGCTTCGGGTATCGGCAAAAGCGACTAAAATATTTCAAGTGAATGGACAGAATTACCTACTAATCTATTTAATTTTTTTTAAATTCTTTTTAATTTCGCCATTGGAGTTACTACTCCTTAAAAAGAAGATTATTTGCAATTGCCACAAACACACAGGCAGACCTTGCATGTAATACGATGACAAGACGCGTGTCACGGATTTTGTAAAATGTCTGTTTTATAAAATGAAGTCATGTATAACTTAGCCGTAAACCAGCCACCCACTCCTGTGTGTACCCCAGCATCAGTGCCTGTCTAGTCGTCGGGAGATCACTCGGAAGTCGGTAAAACATCTGTTAAAAAGCCTGCTGTTATACTTGCCGACCTACATCTGCCTCAGGAGAATAATACAAATTTCATGCGCAGTACTAGCAGCCCAATTATAAGGATCCCATCTGTTCTGGACGATAGCTTTATAACTGTAGTAAAGAAGAGGAAGAAATCCAAAAATGTGAATAGTAATCAGCAAGAGAAAGCCGTTCTGAAGTCAAATAAAATAAAGATAGTGCCAAAGTTGTCTTACGTTTACGCTTCTCGATTTGACAAAAATACAACGGAAAAATATATAAGTGATTTCATTAAAGATTGCGAACACACGGTCGTGAAGGTTTAAAAACTAATAGAATATAAACAAACGACATTTTCTTCGTTCAAAATAACCATTGAACAGGAACAAGAAGTCACCTTTCTGAGCGAAGAATTCTGGCCCCGTGGTGTGGTATACAGACGGTATCCCGTGAGGCGTAAATACTGGACAACATTATGTCCAGTAAAACCACGCCTCATGGGACCAGGACTGAAAAATAATGAAAATTAACGTGGTTTCAATCGGCAAAAAAATTAAAAAATATGGTGTAACACTATAGGCTTTATTGCCTGATATAAACGATTATTATTATTATTATTATAACAGTGCGCCACAAATAGAGCAAACGCCACGCAGCCCCCGTCAATAAGTAGTTTGTATGTAGCAGGTCCGTGTGGTGTCCGGAATAAGAATATAGCACCACTCCATTTCCTGCCGTGGATGTCGTAAAAGGGTCGTCTAAGGGACTCTAAGTCAGAGGAATGGGCAGCAGCGTTCTTTCAGTGAAATAGTAGCCATACTGCGCTCACTAACCCGCCTGCCAAGCATTGGGTGTACTGACAAATTCCCCCAAAATGACGACACAATTGTGGAAATCTATGGGTAGACTTTTGTTCGGCAGTGGACGTCCTTTGGCGGATATGATATGATGATGATGTATGAAAATATTTTCGCCATATTCTATGACAGTACACAAAAGCCCTTGAATGCCTATTTATACAAAATGTATACAAATACAAAATAATATGTTCTTAAAATAAATATGGTCTGTATATAATTGGACATTATATCCAAGGAAAATAACACAAAACACGTCGATCAGATAAAATACGTTACAACGATTCGTTTTTGGAAATCCCTGGAAAATGGGTCTTTTGTTAATTTTATTACTAATGCAATGTTTATTTATAGAAAGAAACAATGAGAAAATATGGAATGATATAATTGTTAAAACAAACCACAGAGAAGGTGGTATTTATAGAATTATCTAGAATTCTAGATAATATATTAAACCATGATCAAGAAGAGGAAGCAACCAAATAAAGCTTTAGAATCGACATAATGCATTTTGACATAACTTTGTAGACAATGGCTGAGGATTTTAAATAAAAGGAACATAAAGACTTAATCACTAAGATTACGTTTATTTTCATAGAAAAATAAAATGAGCAAGACAACGCAATTACTTATTACCCAGAACCTAAATTAGTTTTTGTGACCGTTGAAGAAATCTAGTATTTAATTCTTTAAATAACTTATTATATATGAGAAAGCGAAAACTGCCAATGTCTACTTAACACGCACCATCTCCATAATTCAAAGGGCTCCGTATTTGGACGGCATGTGTTGATATGAGTGACATATGAATTAAATTGTGTCTAGTGTCACTGCATCACGTACACCGGTCGTTAGCGAAAAAAAATATACACCTTCATTGCAGGTAGTAGACTACTATGGGAAGAACTCAACTGGGGCGGTAATACAAGTCTTACATATTGTACCCGCTACAACAACTATATGTAAGCGTAGTTGCGTTTCGGTTGATGGGTAAGAATAACCAGTGAATTTACTGAAATAAGGCATTCCATCTCAAGCCTTAGGTTGGAAACACATCACTAGATTGATCTCCATGAGTACGGTTACTACCTATCATCAAGTGGAACGACGGTAGACGGCCAGTCGCATAAAAAAACATCTTCATAATCTAAAGAAGAACTTAAGAAATACTTAGGAGTGATTGTCTATATCGTATGCCGTAGCATAAACTTGTGCGTCCGTCTATCTCGTGTAAGATGTTATACTTACATATATAGTTATCAATTTCATCGTGTAGTGCTTGGTTGTTGTTATATGTGGTTATTATTGTGTAGTACGCTGGTTGTAAGTTTTACTTTTTTTCTTTTAATACTGTTATACTGTACAATCGGTTAGCTTAGATATGTGTTAGTCTATGTTAAATGTCTTTGGTACTTTTATTTACTCTTTTATTTCTTGTGCGCGTGAATATAATCAAATTTATCCAAATGGAAGGGGCCAGCTGAAAATCAGCGCTGTGCACATGTGCATAGCGAATACTGAGCTGATTGCCTTGCTACACATAAAATGTTAGCATGCATACTATATTATTTTGTGTCCTGTTGTACTTTTTACTTTTTATTTGTATATTTTATGTGTGTGGCGAAATAAATGTTAAAATGGTTTATATCACACTCGTGTAAAATTTCGAAGAGAGCGGAATCGTTTATACTTTATATCCTGGAACAGAACCAACTCCTATTTAAAATAGTTTAAAACAAATAAATTAAAAACAATCAAACGTCGATATAATTACAAATGATGACGAAGATGAACTTCAGACAGTATTTTTAGAATCGATTAAGCTTTCATCTATTCAGCCTATTCGTATATACAGCATTTAACCTCACATGACCTAGAAGATAACAATGCTACTAAAACCAAAACAATCAAGGCGCATCCGCAAAGTGATCGAACTAACGGCACCAGCACAAACAACAACACCAAAATCATATCACCATAGATCAAACATCGCCATTGGAAACAAAACGCAGCTACATGACAGAGAATCAATCATGATTGATTTGTTTATAAATCCCGCCCACGAATACAAGTAGCTGAAATAAGAATTGTCTGCCTTTCAATGCGTCTAGACGGCTCTGTTGTAATCGGTAACGTTGTCCGCTAATTGGCGCCAGCGTTTGTACCAATGAATTAAATTTGTTGGTTCAAATATTGGCCTACCGTATTGATAGAATCGAATATTTTCATAAAGCAAAATTAAATTTCGGTTTTTCAATATTTCCTGATATGATTTGTTCGGCCAAAACATTTTTATAAATTTATCCAAGTATACCAGCTTAGTCGGAACTAAGCCGGGGTTAATTTAAATTGTCACTGATGACTGTTTCACATTAAATTCCACACCTTAAAAAACTTTAAAAAAAAATAGGAATCACCAAATTTTTGTCGAAGATAACATTCAGGGCTTGATTTATTATTTTCATTCCGCAATAATCCTTTGTCGGAAATTACTAGGTCTGTGAACCCAAACATAACGTTAAATGTAAGACACAGCTGATGATAGGGTTGTGTCAGCGAATTTTTTCTGAAAACTTTGAACAACTATAACTCTGTAACTATAGACTTTTAGGGAAAAGTCGAAGAACAAAAGTTGCTCATTACCAAACATAGTATTACACCCTTTCGGCTTGGTACTCCTTTTCCGACTTACCCGATATACTTAGAACAAAATTGACAATATTTTTGGATGGTTACAATAGGTTAATTTTTATTATAATCTGAACTTCAATCACTACTAAAATCAGTTACCTCATAATATATCATATAAGTATCCTTTTTTACAGCTAAAAGTGTTCATTCATCGATTTTGTTTTAAATACTACAGACTAACATGTTTGTTATACCTCTAACACCAAATGTTTGGCCAAATATTGCCTCCAATATGTATACTTTGTAATATGAGACGACCTCAAACAATATTCTTCTACCCACCTACAACAGTTATTGTGTCCGTGTACAACCGGCGCGACGACGCGACGGTTTCTTAATGCGCGAATAAAAAATAGTCTTGGGTCATTAAATCATGTAGTAACATGTATGTGAAAACAGCCGATGGAATAGTAATGCATGTACATGGAAGTAGCATTATTTAAATGTATGTAAATAAGCATTTGGGTGAATGGAAGACCAGGGGCCATAGCCAAAAGATTAATGAATTATTTCTGACAGTCTACATTATGTTAAGAATTGAGCAACCTATCTCTTTGAGATCACAATAAGCATCGAGAAGAATAAACCAGACAGTATGCCAGCAGAATTTGCCTCTAATATTAAATTCGAAAATCGAATTGCCTGTGTAAGGGTCCTTTATAACGCAGATGGCCATATTATAAACTAATGTAGTATAATAAACTAAAAGACCAATTCTCTTGAACAACGCGGATCTTAGTAATATATCGGGGAATTTGGACTAGCCAAGCTTGGCTTTTTGTGCAAAGAACCATTTACATTTTTCCAGTCCCTAAGCGACGACTAGCTAAGGTCCGCAGGTCAAATCTCCGCATGGCACAAATATTTGTATAGTCTACAAATATTTATTCCCTATCTGAATGTTTCAAATCAAAGTGTCTAAAAGGCATTAATGCACATTTGAAGAAGAAGAAATTAAGAAATCATAGAAAGAGTCATCATTTTCGAAACCTAAAAATGGTTTGATATAGAAACCAGCTGCAAGATCCACTCACCCACGAAGCTAGCAAGTTACATTTACGAGAGTCTAACATCACATTGGATTTAAAATCATCGCTTTCACTGGTACAAGATCACAAGAGTTATTACCTCAGACAATTACAGCCTATAAAGGCTACCCAAAATAGGCTTTCAAGCAATAAAATACAGTTGCAATAAATTTCTGAGCGCCAGAGTATCGTCTGTTCAACGCGGCGGTTTCCTATTGAAGTCATATCGTGTTCAATTTCACCTATGAGGGTATATTTGTGAGGTTTTACCGTGAGGGCAAAATCAGTAACTCTTATTTTTTCTATGGGAGTTGCAAGAAGTCTCGTAAAAATTTAAACTGAGGAAATCTGGATGATCCACTTAAAGAATCCCACTCGCGTTCAAGAGGCCCTGAGTTCGATCCCTACCCATTATATTTTTATTATGACCCTACTGTTAGAACCGACTATTTACCTTTTAGTGCCAGCTAAGAATAGCACCACCATCTCTTCCGGTGGGTGTCGTAAAAGGCGATCATGAGATTATCGGGAGGATGGGAAAAACATGACAATATGAGAGCACATTACGTAAACCCAGACCAATCTGGTCATTGTGGTGATATTGGGGGGAGGCCAATGTCTAGCAGTGGACGTTTTTCGGCTAAAATGAAATGTCTTTTAGAACACATTTAGCGTAGTTATAGTTATGTCCAACATTCCGTCTGATTCTAGGAAAAGAATAGACCACCTTTCTCCGCTTATGAGTGTCGGAAAAGGTGACTAAGCGTTCATATCAAGAGGATGGGCATCAGCATCCTCCCGTGTACTAATAAATAACATACTGTGATAATATTCCGCTTGCAAGTGTATTATTATTAATACTAATAGTGTTATTGTAATATGACCGCTCATTGTAGTGGTCATTAGGAGGGACATCCTCAGCAGTGGACTTTTACGTGCTGATGTGTGTGTGTGTGTGTGTGTGATTTTGATGGCACGGTTGGCGCAGTGGCTAAGCAATTAGCTTTCTGCGCTACATGTCGCGGGTTCGATCCCCGGACGGAACAAATATTTGTGTGATCTACAGATAGTTGTTGCGGGTCTGGGTGCTTGTGCATGTGCGATTTATGTCAGTAAACTGTACACAGGAGAAATATTTATTTAAAAAATCATCTTTGATGACTCTCTAGTTAAACGAGGAACCCCTAAAGTTTCGTCACGTTTAGACTGAATAAAAATGTCGCAAATGGTATTCTCCTAAACTAACTAACAATTTACAATGTGATGAGATCGAAAGTTGATCGAAGTCAAAACGGTATTCTGCTAACATTTTGAACTGTCACATGTTCTAAATTTTCAAGGAATAAACGTCAAAGTTGAGATCGAAATGAGACTAGATCGAGATTAAACTGAAATCCGACTGAACTTTAAGAGTAGCAGAATACAATTTTTTCGGTCAAATCATAATTTAATCTCAGTTCAGTCAAAGTTTCATAGTGTAAAATAATTACGAGAATTGGCCCTCAGATGTCAGTTTAAGTCTATAGTCGTTGTGATGTTCTGGAGGTGTACGGACTCGCCTCACCCACAAGTTAGCGAGTTCAAAAACTGGCATGTACCAATTTGCCTTTAAGAATTACATATTTATATAAGTATATACTTTCTTAATTAATCTTAGATATCACAGGGTTTAAACGTAAAAAAAAACATCGAGAGGAAAGCTGGATCCTAATGGTCCGAATTCGCCAACACGCAGTGAGCAAGTGTTGTGATTTATAGCTCGTTCCTTATCTGTATAAAAAGAGGCTTTTGCCCTGGAGTGGGACAGTTACAGGCTGATATAATTGGTATAATATCGGTTCGTTTGTTTAAAAATGTGCCAAATCCCAACGGAATGTAAAAAATTAGGAAATATTATAATAAACTATCAATTAATCACAAGACACCTAAAAAAAAACATCGTGTGAGTTCACACCCGGTAGAAGTGAAACTTTGTATTTTGGTTAATTCGTAAGATAATGAGATGTAGGTGGTAAGCAAAGTTTTCGGAAGTCAGAAATTTATCGCTTAAGAAATTTAAAACTTTTATTAAATCTAAACTCTGTAATAAAGGATATTATAAGATTTCTGATTGTCTTGAGGATAAAAAAGCTTGGGACTGAGCTGCTCGCTAGGTACAGTCAGCATTGTTTTTTTTTTTTTTTAATTTATACAAAAACTGACATCTGTTATTTTATACACTTTTTATTGACATTGAATTCAAACAGATTTTTGACATGTGTTTTATATTAGAATTTTTACGTTTTATTTATATTTAATTTACATAAATTTTTGACATACAAGTACATTTTAGTACTGCTGTAATTTTTTATTTTTTGTGTACATGTATGTATAAATATTGTATATGACAGACTAACGTGTTGCTGGGGAGTTTGTTGCGCCGTTTCTTCTCCCCAGCTTAAACACTAGGAAGCGGTGAAGGGTGGGCTTAATGGGTGCTGTCTAATGTTGACGTTCAAAAGAACTAATAATTTAGTCCATTTGAATAAATGATTATTTCATTCAAAGAGGAAGAGAGCGTGTGATCAGCAATAGAATAGGGAAACTATATTGAAACGTGTTTTATCTCATTCTCTCACAGCCTAAACCCTATAAATCGATTTTAGTTGTCTCTCTTTCGTTACACGTTTTCGTTTCATAAAATCCAACTCGTCCCAAAAGGAGTTTCACTTCAAAAATGTTCGTAGGGAACGGCCCGATTATTAGTCGTTGCTTAATCCAATCAAGCAATAGATAATGATGATTTTAGAGCCTGACTTTATGCGTGACCCAACATGCACTTGGCAAGATTTTTAAAGGATCACCTACTTATTAAAGGATCACCTGCAACTACTATCATCTTATCAGCCAAACGACGTCCATTGCCGAACAAAGGCGGTGGCCTATAGATAGTGACTGAACATTTTTGGGAATTTGCCAGTACTCTTCTACACTTGACACGTAGTGAACGAGGTATGGAGACTGTTCCACTGAAGGCACGCTGCTGACCATCCCTCTGGTCTAGAGTCTTTGAGTCGCTCTTTACGATATCTACAGCAGGAGATGGAGCAGTGCTATATTCTTAATCCGTACACCACACGGATTTTAACTACTCCTTATCCGTTTAGATGTCGTTTTCAAATTGTATCACAATACCTGCTGCTTCGCTTACTGCTACCAATTTCATTTGCTTAGATGTTATCATTCTTATTTAAAGGGGACTCTAATTGGAATTACGTTTGACTCATGTACAATATCTGTCATAGGTATTGTTACGTAGATTAATCGCCTTTAAAGTGATATAATCTTTTGATAAGAGATACATTAGCTCAGATTTAAAAATAGACAAATATGCATTGCCTGAACTACACGTGCTGTGGTCGTGTTAATAGAAAAACTTGACATTTTAATTCTAATTGGTAGTAAAGAAAGAGTGTATCCTTGTCATCGGGCGCGAGCTGTATATCAATTGAAGGTTCCTATATAATGGATTTTGATGACTCAAGTTTTAAGACTTGTAAACTAAGACGTTTAGTACTTGTGTTTGGCGTACCAAACACAGGTCTACCATAGATTACATTTTATCAGATGAAAGATATTTATTAATTCTGTAATTTAACTGATAAGCATACATACGGCCTAATACTGAAACGCGACTTGATATTTAAATCTCACTTAACTATTTGAGGCGCCATTTTCGGTAGGAAGGTGCCTCAAATAATTATGCGGGATTTAAATATTAAGTGAGATTTCAGTATTCTGTCATAAGAATGATTATTATGTTGATAAAGCGTCAGATGTCTATAAATGACATTTGCTGCATGTCTGTACGATGCATGTGTGCACGCTGCACGTATACACGCTGCACGTATACATGTTGCACGTACGTACGTAGATTAACTGTACGAATATAAAATATCATGGTATCAGCAGTAAAATACCTGCATTCAAAGGATGTGCTTCGCCATAATTTCTAGATGCACAACGTAATAATTGCAATCCATTTTAAGCTACGTCTCGAATTCTGTTTTTAAAGCTTACTTTATTTTGATATAAATATTCCATTAGTATATATATTATAGGTATACACATAACTTTGATTTCCCATTTGAAACCACAAATACATTAACACATTACATGTTTTTAGTTAAACGTAAATTATATAACAATTTTTCACAGTAAAATAGCTTATAATATTTGGCTTGAAGTTCGCAGACTAATAACACTGTTAACATATAGTAAATATTTCGAATAAGTAAATAGAGATGACACATATTTTATTACTCGTAAACTCTTATTAACCCAACAAGACTTACAATCGTATTGGACTTACAAATGTACCCGATAATCAAGATTTTAGTATCTCTAAAAATGATATTTATATTAGTTTTGAGGCATTATAACATGTTTTTTATTTTCTCTTTATTTATTAAGGACTTCCAACCTCTTAATGATTATGCTAGCCCCTGTTAAAATATGTTAAATTACCTCTTATATTTGTAATTACACATCTATTTGATATTGATTTGTTCCTGCTTAACATTAGCCATGTGATTCGAGGCTAAATAAAGATTACCAAGGGGGTAATCCAATCGTAAGTGTGGTAAGTCATCCTATGTGGTAAAACAACAATACCACCACCAATCTAACGCGGTAATTCTGACAACATTTCCTGTGAACTATCTTTGTGATTATTGGGAGATGCGCTAGATCAAAGCCCTACCAGTCTTAAATGGTCACCATAACATCGATTCTGTGTCAGCCGGCGGGCCATCTAGTCTATAAAACTTGCCTACAGTGGTAGATAAAAAAAATTAAACAAAACTTTAAGTCACTCATATATAAGTTTATTTTTGTTCAAAAAACGTTGCCCTAAACTAAGATTTCTCCTGTGTCGTGGGACACCCAGACCCGGAACAATTACCTGCAAGATCATACAAATTTTTGTTCCATTCGGGAATCGAACCCATGACTCGGAGCGCAGCAGCCGACAGTATCAGCCACTACACCAATCAATCTAATAATAAAAATCAATGAGACTATGAAGAGGTATTTGTGCTAAAAATTTGTCAATATTCGGCGACAAATCTGAGGTTGATACTAAAATCAAGTCTGAAATATGTTTTGCAGTCAGTGAAGTACGGTAATTGTTTTTTAGAAAGCAGAGAGCTGAAATACCATTTCATAGATAGGTGGTACATGGTGAATCATATTTTGCAGGAAAGTCTTTGTTTGATACCAATTTCCAAAATCGTATGAAAATTTCTACATACTTCTATGGTTGTGATGAATCTGTTTCAAGGGAGTGCGGACCGCGTGGCAGTTGGCGATATCGCCAGATGATCACTGTTGATCCGGGAAAATGTAAAATTCAAGTGCGTTGCCGGGCCTTGACGGGGCTTGGTGGCCGCGGGCCTGGATTTGGGCAGCCTTGCTCTAGATCTTCAATCGTGCTCCCACCAACTAGACCAAAATCGAAGACCTACATCCTATACCATGGAGCAGGAAGCAATGGAGTGCTAATGTGTGAGCTAAATGCTCATCTGACTTATTCCAATCACATATCTGACATCATCATATCAGCCAAAGAATGTCCGATGCAGCTGCACAACGGCCTCCCCCATAGATTTCCAGAAATGTGTCGACATTTTGGGGCTTTTCTTAGTCTATGAACGCTTGCAACACCAGACATATCACTCGTCCGGTGCCGACACTGTAAAAAACTTTTCACACCCTTTTTGACGAGCCCCATGCTGTGGTTTCCTGGGAAAATCTCGGTGTGGTGCTGATTCCACAACCATAGGTATGAGACCATTTAGGCTCTAGTGTGATCTTACGATGACCTGGAGCCACCCCTTCGGTGCCGAAGATGACCGCTCCAGTGGTTTTAGCCGGTAGGAGTCCGGCATACCCCTTCGCCCTTCCCCGGGGTGAAGGAAGTTCCATGTGGAATTTCCACTGGACATCAATAAAAAAAAAAAAGGTATGATACCATTTTGGCTTAATGGCATGCAGATGAATTCCCCACCGGTGGCGTGAGGTGCGGTGGCAGAAGGTAACCGTTGCCATCATATCAAACAAATTTTAGAACACTGTCCGTTGTACAAGCGGTAGAACACACATAGGGAGACAACCCCTCTCCTCAGACAAAAAGGCACTAGACTGCTCGTGAGCTTAGGATCATCGATTATCCTCGTTTCTGGACCGAGTCGAATTTTCCAGTACCTACTCACCACGCTTGGCAGGCGGGTTGTTGAACGCAGTATAATATGGTTACTGTTCGGTTACGGAAGGGATGCTGCTGTCCATCTCTTGGGCTTAGAGTACCTTAGTCACCTTTTACGACATGCATGGGAGGACATGGAGTGGTGCTATCTTCTTAATCCGGACACCACACGCAGAAAGTACATGTCAGACAACATGCGCTTTATTGATTTTTATAAAAAAACGACGTATGTATACTCAATAATCTTATTACTTCGTTGTCCATACCAATCAATTGGTCTCCTTTAATATACCCAGATATCACGATACTTCATTACACAGACTATACCAATTCATCATCATCATCATATCAGCCATAAGACTTCCACTGCTGAACAAAGCCCCCCCATAGATTTCAACTATTGTGTCCTCATTTTGGGGGGAATTTTCCAGTACTCACCACGCTTGGCTTGGTTGGTGAGCGCAGTATGGCTAATGTTCCAAAGAAGGGACACTGCTGCCCATTTTTGGTTTAGAAACCCTTAGTCGTCTTTTACAACATCCATGGGTGGAGATGGAGTGGTGCTATATTCTTAGACCGGACACCAACTACCATACTACCGGACTATACCAATTACCATACAGTTAATTAAGAACTGATCAGATCGTGCAAAATCCCACCACAAATATTTGTTAAGATCGCCTGATTTGATAACCAGTTGTGTAAGTGTAATTGTGCAGTTGTGTAAGTGCAATCACAATTAGTCATGTAATATTTGATGTGCGACACTGTTGCACATGTTTGAACCCAAAGTAATTAATAACAGGGGTGATCAGCAAGGAATGACAGCGATAGAATAATTTACAGTGCAGATTTAGGGTCCAAATTATGGCAACGATAGGTATAGAAATAAAAGACCTCAAAACATTAAAAAAAGATGTCATGGCTTTTTTTTTATTTGGTAGTAAGAAATTCTAATTTTGAGCGCACTATATTCTTTTAGTTCATGTTATTTGGTTATCCAAATGACCATTTATTTGTACGTGCAACATACAAATAAATGGTCATTTGTAGACCATTCTTAACTAGATAAATGAGATTCTCACCGTTTACCGTGTGGTTCCGGCTAAGAATACTACCACACCATCTCATCCCATGAGTATCGAAAAAGGCGACCATGGGATTAGCCGGAGGATGAGCATCATCGTTCTTCGAGTATATTTATAGCTCAACCCGTTTTCCAAGTGTTACGATTAAGGGAAAAACCCCAATGGGCTCACAGTACAAAACCATACCCGACGTTGCGGAAATCTTTGGGGGAGGCTTCTGTCCAGCAGTGGACGTTTTTCGGCTGAAATGATGAGATCCTCACCATGTCTTGTTTAAGAAGTCACCACATTAACATGAACTGTTATCTTTCTAACATCTCTGGTACATCGAGTTCAAGATTGTACTTTTTTTTTAAACGTTGCCCCACTCTAGGATTTCTCCTGTATCGTGGATGCGTTTACAGACATGAATTCCACATACAATACACCCAGACCCGGAACAACTACCTGCAGATCATACAAATATTTGTTCCGTGCGGGAATCGAACCCACGACCCGGAGCGCAGCAGTCGACTGTATCAGCCACTGCACCAACCGTGCCGTCAACTACACACAACAACTACAAATGCGCTGCTTAGTCTAACGCTACTAAAATCAATTTCGAATTCACTAACCCCAGTAGCAAATGTCTCGTATTGTATCTTAATTCAAATACAAAATTCTAATTAGACACATTGGGCAGCAAAAAAGCAATATGTATGCTAATATGTACGCTTGAGTACGATATATTTACATGATGAAGTAACCTACTGTGTTACACGAGACTACTGACTTTGCGAATGTCTTTCATTAGCTATGCGTCGTCCCAGACAACTGTTGTTATTAATTAGCCTATTGTGGCCATTTTTGGTGTGACTTGAATACATTGAGTGGGTGGAACAGATTGCTCAAGGGTATAATTGGGCTATATGCACCCAAAATCTTCACGTGACCTTTAAGATTAAAGTCAGGACACCATAAAAGTCTATTATTCGTTGTTTATTACAGATATTAATGCGATACGATGATAAAACATGTAATAACTGCTGTTTTGATCCCAAATGTTTAAATTATCAATGCTGTGTTGTTCGTTTATACCATAAAGGATCGTGCGGACTCGCTGAAGTTTGCTATTACAATAAAACATTTATATTTACAGAAAATAATATTTATGTGACATTTTTATTGTTCAATCTAAAGTTATCAAACATTTAACAGAAAATGAATATAATTAAATTTCTTATTATTTTCACAAGCTAAATAAGTATATATTCGCTTATAACGAATTTTGGAATTAGAGTTTCTCATAAAATACATGATGTCATACAAATATGATCACGCGCATAAACAAAAATAAAACACAATATTAATGCGTCAGTAAATCCCTCATGAAAATCGTATCACATCTTCAATCTAAACACAACTTAAAGCACTTTATTGATTTTCATATCAAGTAAAGACCAAGAACCGTACCCAATAACATTCGGTTAAATCGATAGCTTTGGTAAATCGATAAATCTAGATACCAGTATACGTATAGATGGCTCGTAAAATGTCCATTGATCTTGTAATAACGAATAATCTGTTTAACCTCAAACAATGTGACATTCCTTACATCTTGACACATCTTCGTGACTTTTTCAACAAACTCTGTGCGCAAACATTTCGCATTGTTGCCAAATAATTTTGCGTCTCCACTTTATGATATTATCAGCTCACGTAAGTCCTTTTGGCTGTGTGGTGCCGGCTATGAATAGCACCAACCCATCTCATCCCTTGGGTGTCGTAAGAGGCGACTATGGGATTAGCCGGAGGATGGGCAGCAGCGTCCTTCGAGTACATTAGCAACTCAACTGCGATCGCCAACCCGCCTGCCAAGCGTGGCGATTATGGGCAAAACCCCCCATATGTGGAATTCATGTCTGTAAACGCACCCACGACACAGCAGAAATTCTAGTGTGCGGCAAAGTTTAAAAAAACAGTTTGCACACTATACACGGTCGGTCGTTGTAGTGATCTTTGGGGGAGGCCCATGTACAGCAGTGGACTTTATTCGGTCGAAATGATGATGATGATAAGTCCTACTTTTTATTATTGAATTCTATGAGTCGTCGCATTTGTACAGTAATATAAGGATGAAGAAATTAACTGTGACGTTACAAACTAAATAAAAAGGATTATAATGCAACAATTTTGTTTCTAGTCTTTGTTCCGATAACGAATAGTTATTCGTTAGTCATTTATGAGAGTTTGAAACATGTGGTTAATTCAATCTGTATTTTAAATTCACCAAAAGTAAGAGTGTATTGTAAAAAAATGCTTTACTATTGCGACACCCGATTGTATGGGCTGTTGACAGCATTTTTTTAGACTCCTATTGCTTAGTTTGAGCAATAAATTACTTTGAATTTGACAATAATTTAGAAATCAAAACCAATTCGGAAATTACCATCACCTGATATACTTTATTAGCAAGTAAGATAACAAGGCATTCTGTCTTATTAAATCTTATATTTCCTGATTACTAAAAGTACTTTTAGAAACTTAATATTACTAACAATTCCTACGCAAAACCTTTTCTTAGTACTGATTCAACAACCTCATATCTAATTCCTTTACTCCCAAACAGTCGGAAGCATTTCACTATAACTTCGCTGTGTGAACGAACTTTATCTGTATTATCGAAGAGCACTTACCGTAATCTGTCGATGGGAATTTATTTCTACGCTAACAACTAGCAACAGAACATTAATGTTAGAATAATGTGAAATATATTCACAAAACACGAAACTAAGGAGAGTCTCCGAATCCGAGTCCGAGTCACGAAATCTAGCAGTTAAAATTTGACATTCAACTTAATGTAAACCGTACATTAAATCAAACATTGTATACTAAATCTAGAAAATTATACACACGCAAGGCAGAAAATGTAGAGACATGGAAATATTAGTCTTTATGTTTCTATTGTAAACAAACTTAGCCCCACACATTCTGCAGATAATGACAATAAGAGAGACGCATTCAAAGAAGTTTACAAGTAGACAAAGGTAGAATACATAGGCGAAACCGCGTCATAAATTGAACAGTAACTAGCCACTCCCGTAAGACACGCCGAAGAATTTACCGGAATGTATTGACATGTTTTATGTCCTTTACTTTGATGAACGTAAAGCTGAAGAGGTTGTAGCAGGACAGTAATGATCGTAAAAGTACTCATTACCATTTAAGATTTATTCTGGTTGAAGGTAAGGAGATGTAAAGTTAGAGTTCATTAAGACATCTCATGCCAAAATATGTATTTGATCTTACCGTACCTTTTTTTATTGGTGTCCAGTGGGAATTCTACATGGAACTTCCTTCACCCCTGGGTAGGGTGAAGGGGTATGCCGGACTCCTACCGGCTAAAACCACTGGAGCGCTCATCTTCGGCACCGAAGAAGAGCTCCAGGTCCTCGTAAGATCACACTAGATGATCTTACCGTAACCGGGACACAACCTTGTAGCCGTGAAAGCAAGAGTCGTCTGGATGTTGTGGAAGATGATGTGACCGGAAAAAGTTTAAGAGATTATTTGGAAGGCATGCCCTGGAAAATTCCGGGACTAATTATGGCAGAATAAGATACCTACTGTTGCAAATTGTACTAATAATAAATTATTACGTGATAATAACGAACTAAATAAAGTGAGTAAATGGGTAAATAAAGAAGTATAGTCAGAAAACATCATTTCAAAATCTCCAGAATGAGTATTTAGTATTTTCAATTAAACTTACCTTTAATTTACAAACGCACTTAAAAGATTAGAAAAAGAAGAGGTACATATCTGAATATAATATACACTACAAGAGGCAGAACCGAAATGAATGACACACATGTATCATAAAACAATGTTAACATCACATACATTATAAGAAATAATACTAAAATGTTTGATTAGTAAAAACAAGCAATACTCACGTGTATACAGATAGTAGCATCCAGCACTGCAGTCGCGCGCTGGGAAGCCACGTGACGTAGCGACCTGACAGCGCACAGTCGATCCAAGATGCAATATAAAGCATACCACCACAGTGGCCACCCCGAACCGACTGACGCGCCCTACTGGTAACTCACTATGCAACAATTTTGTTACTCTTGACTAGTTTAGTTTCAAAATCTTCAGTTTAATTTCTAATTTCGAGTTTCTATTTTTGGATTATATGGCCGAATGTTGGAGACAGTTTGTCTTATTATCATCTACTTATCTATGCACCGGCTGTCGTCAGCCGAGATGAAGCTGATGTCTGTTGGGGAAGAGGTAAACGACGAGGTAAATCTCCTTAGAACACACCCCAGCATCTTTGTTTATAGAACCGTTTTTAATAAGATAGTTTTGTATAAATAAATATTGTTAAAAGTCTGTTAGCAACGTGCCGATCCAATACGTCATTTCCGTATCGTTCCTGCAACAAAAGAAATGAAGCGTTAAACATTTTATTAGTTCTGATCACATATAAACATTCGATTCAATTTGAACTAACATAACAAGTTAGAAACCACCCAAAGTCGGTCAAGAGAACGCTTTTGAAGGTAGGGTCATAAATAAATCGCACCTTCACACAAGCCCCGAGTCCCTTTTGTTTAAATGCTACCAAGCATACAAAAAACTGTATATTTCTGGCAAGCTTTACTAAAAAAACATAAAACTGACCAAGAATTGTGCAAGATCACAACAGAAAAGTCATTAAACAATGCCTGTGCCAGGAATTGAGGTGTTTATTATATCGGGCCACGTTCATTCCGAGTCATTCTGCAAAAAAAACAAGAATCCAGGTAAACTGTTACTGAGTTTTTTGCACCCGGGAACTTATTATGCGGGATTTATGTCACTTTTTGTTGCGTCCAAGCTAATTATTGTTATCTGCTTTCTGCTTGACCATAGCGTTTTCTATAGAGCAATAATGGGCCACTAATTCTCCTAACACCTCCTCAGTTAAAGCGTCAATCTCCTGGTGGACGGTCCTATTGTGTAAGTGGACAAAGCCGCGATTCCTACCGTGCCTTTAACGTTTTTATTATTTGCATTGTCGATGTCTCATTCAGCTTCGTCTCAAGATGCCTTTAGAGTATTGCAAAAATTTCTTCTCATTATCTGTATCAGCTTTTCGGCGTGGTGCGCTAATTACCATATCACTGACTCATTGGATCTGCTGCTAATGGACTAACAGTAGATTGCAAATTAATTATTTTTGACCGGCGTGAGGCAAAGGAAAAATGTAACAATAAAATATCGAATTTAGAACAGAAATCCGGGCGCGGGGCTTATTATTTTAGCCAACAAAGTAGAAAACCATTTACAATAAATCATTTTGAATGCTTTCTTGGTTCCCATACGTCGGCCGGGCGACGCAAAGGGTGATTTCTGTCTGAGTGTACATAAATAAAGGTGAAGGTTCTGAGTGCGGATCCCAGGTACTTTGGGTTTGAAGCTGAGTACACAAAGATTGTGTTACTGGAAATGGCATACGAATACCACTGTATGTACAGTATTATTGTCCGGCTCCCTTACACACTCACTGTGTACTATGCAGTGTGTTAAGGAGAAAATAATATTTAATTGTGTCATAAAATTAAAGTTACTAACACTCGAATATTGAAACGCCACTTAATATTTAAATCTATTTGAGACGCCCGTGTTCACTAAGATGGCAGGCGTCTCAAATAATTAAGCGGGATTTATATATTACTGGTAAATGCATTTCTAGTAAGGCCCGCCTCACCGACGTCGTGGAGGCCTATCGCCGCGTCACCTTCCCGTTTAAGTTAGCACTTCTCCCTCCCGTCTCTTGCTCGCGCCGGCCCGTGCCGAGCCTGTAGCTTTAAATATCCCTTAATACATTTTAAATAATACCGATCCAGCTGTCCCCAAAACAATAGCTTGTTATCCCCAGCAACGCCCTAAGCCGAGGTCCGTGTCCCGCAGGGGGCGCCCTTAGCGAAAGTTGCTTAGTTTTTAATATAAAATTTAAGCCTGGCTGGAGGCCTCTATTGGCTTCGCCAGAAATGACCGGTTAAGCAACCACATTTCCCAGAAAGGGAAGCGAGAAGACAAACTAAAAAAAAAATAGTTAGGCATGCGTCGCAATGCTTTTTCTTTTTTCGTTCTGTTAGAAACCTTCACACATTCATTCATCATCATTTCGGCCAAATGAAGTCCACTGCTGGACACAGGCCTCCCCCAAAGATCACCACAACGACCGATATGGGTCGAGTACCAACAACCATTACACACAGTTTCATCACAATCGGATCAATGTTTTAGGAACGCATGAGGACTAACATACAAGTATTAATTTTCATTTATAAGAAACAAGATTTTTTATACGTCTCATGAGCTTTCTATGTATGCTAAATGTAATTTTCATCATTTCGGCCGAATGAAGTCCACTGCTGGACACAGGCCTCCCCCAAAGATCACCACAACGACCGATATGGGTGTGTTGTGGGCTCATTGGGGGGTTTTGCCATAATCGCTACGCTGGGCAGACGGATTGGCGATCGCAGTTGAGTTGATAATGTACTCGAAGGACGCTGCTGCCTATCCTCCGGCTAATCCCATAGTCGACTTTTACGACACCCATGGGAGGAAATGATTCTGATTCTGAGCCGGCACCACACGGCCATCATCTCTTCTCTTAAATGTAATTTTAAAGTAAAGTAAAGAATACTTATTTTGGGGAGCAACGCCAAAAGTCATTGAACTTTGTGAACACAAAAACTTAGTACCCAATATAATAAAAAAAATGAGACCTTCGCTTTCAGTAACAATACAATCTGCGTGAATACTACGCTTGTGGTGTGGCGACCACATAATAGAATGTTGCACTTGCACACGTGACACGCGTGTTTGTGGAACGATTAGACGTAGCGCACGTGTTGCACGACACAGCACACACGTTGCTGTACTCAACCCAGCAACGTTCCATGAGTAAAATTTAACGCGGGAACATTTGTGTCTATGTAATTGAAAATAATGATTAATTTCACTTGACGTTTGCCACCTAACGACTAGGCTGAGAATAAATTTTAAGTAACATAAAAATGACATGAGTGTAGAAGAAGGTTTTCCCGTACATTCTTATGACATTTTATGTAGTTGTTATGGCTAGTGGTTCAATTATACTTAGAATTTCGCTTAAGTAACAGTATTCGTTTGTCTATAGGTTAATAGAAATAAATCATTGTAAGCTATACTTTATAACAGAGGGATGGTCGGCACACGCAATTCGTAACCGTTTGAAAGATGACGGATATGACAATTTCCATTCGCTGAGCGACCCTAGTGCTCTGTCATTTACTTGTGTATGCTTTCCCCGGAAAGTAATTAATTATGATGATCTGTGATGTGGCAAAAATGACTAACCGTAACCACATTATCTATAGAACTGAAAACTAAAAATAGTTGTTAAAAAAACTCGCATCATATTATCACGCATCGTATTAAAAATTTATGTTTTAGGTAAATCTAAATATCGCGATTATGTTTTAACGTAGTCGAGAAAAACGGAACGTGTTTTAGTAGAGATGCCATAATTCTACGACGTTTTATCTCAATAATTTGCGTGGATATGAATTTTATAAACGATCGACATTTTTGTGCCTATTTCCTTCGACTTACGGCCGAAATTAATAATCGATCTAATACAAAATCTGTGGATTAGATCGATTATTAATTGAAGTGATCGTAACACAACAACGGATGGTTTTCAAAATCTTGAATCTGATGATTTTGGATTAGATTGGTTATTAATTTCGGCCGTTAGCATGTTAGAGATTATCTCTAAAATAGAGGTATCTCAAGCGCGCGAGAATCATCCCCCAGTAATGCAGCGGTGCGCAAGAGACTATCCTTGTAGGTGTTATCATTCTTCTAGTGTGATCATACGAGGACTTGAAGCCTCACTTAGTTACCGAAGATGACCGCTCCAGTGGGTTTAGCCGATAGGAGACCGGCATACCCCTTCGCTCTTCCCCGGGGCGAAGGAAGTTCATGAAGAATTCCCACTGGGCACCAATAAAAAGAACTGTTATCATTGTAAATTTGTAAGAGAAATAACATTACAACATTCACATACATTATAACACAATATACATTATAAAATTACAATTTACATTAGGTATATATAACAATATTGCATCAGAGAAATAAAACTGGATACGAAATTTAAAAGCTAATTATATTAACAAAGCGATAAATGTAATACAGTGGGTGGTCCGTTTTACGTTTCATCATGTTACAAATAAGAACCACAAAAATCAAAGACCCTCCACATTTTGAATTGTTTAAATTTGGAAGGACTACAAGACCTACGTTTTTATTACTTAGAAGCGATTGTAAGCAGTGCTCTCAAAGAGTAACTTATCATATAGTTAGGTAATTTAATAAAACCTAATAACAATTTTTACTCAAAACGATACATACGCTTTTTAACCGAAAACCTTATTGGTTCAAATGAATCAAAAACTAAGCGACATAACTTTACATTATAATAGTATCAAGTACCTATGCGACATGTATATATGCTGATATACCTATTGCCACCTATATAACTATGACGCAGAGCGATCGATCAGAAAGGGTAAGCCGAGCTTACCGCGGTCATTATTTGGATGGGTGACCTTTCTTTCCACAACAAGATCCCTCCGTGACTCTGAGTACGTTAAGCGGTCGGTCCCGCCTGTCAAACGATTATCTGAGATAGTAGTTAAATTGTGTAAACCTAAGGACATCTGTTTTGTATACCCCAGTAATTTCGTTGCGGACGTCAGATGACACGCACTCCGTGTGAATACTGATATTCAATCGTTGTTAGTTAGACTGGAAACCGACCCGAACATGTTTGGGAAAAAGCTGGTAAGAAGTGTTCAGAGGGATTCACTTCTTACAGTGGAAGCAATTGAAATTACTGGGCATAAGAGACAAAATAACCAATTTCCTGACGGACGAGGTGACGTGCGCTGTGTGGTGCCGCAGGACTAGTCCCGGAACGCAGAGCAGCTTGTGGCGAGCTGAATGTGAACGAAGACACTGTGTACCCGGAAGTTCCAGAGAGTCGATCAGGGCCTGTTTCCATCTTACCTTTATTGGTCGGCTGAATTGGAACCTCATGAATGCCTGCAGGACTTTCAACACTGGCTTGCCTTAGTTGGCCGATCAGAGAAGGGCCGCCAGAGCTATATGCTTGGGGGTGTAAGCGTCCAATGACATAATAACAGGGAAACCAGCTCTGCGCCTTCGAGAATGCGCGATGGCGAAAACGGTACCGCACCTCTCAACACCCGGAGCCACTCTCGACGGTGTTGCTCTCTGTCACCTTTAGAGGTGGCTACTTTGGGGGATCACCTTGTGGGTGGCGAGGCACTGTCTGCTACAGAATTTCATTTAAGAGTGGCGGGCGCCGGTTTTACCAATTTTCGAAGTATTCAATCCATTTAGCACCCGTTTCAATAGACCTTATAAAAGGGCCAGTTGAACCCATAGCCCCGCGTCACACTGTTGGACAGAAGCCTCCCCCAAAGACTACCACAACGACCGGTATGAGTTTGTGTTGTGTGCTCATTGAGAGGTTTTGCCATCATCGCCACGACTACCAGACGGGTTGGCGATGGCAGTTGAGTCATAAATGTACTCGAAGGCTGCTGCTGCCCATTCTCCGGCTAATCTAAAAATGTGGGTTACAGCTGAAAACCAGCGTTAGGTGGACAGTACCACTGCCACTTAACATTAAGCTGAGCTGTTGGCCCTTTGGCACTGTGCACGATATGTGTTGCCTTTTATTTAGTTTTATGATTTTAATATTTAAGTTTATTTTTATTTTGTATACTGTCTGTGCCAATAAAATAATTTTTCTTTCTTTCTAATCTGATAGTCACCTTTCACGACACCCACGGGATTAGATAGGATGGTGGTATTCTGAACCGGCACCACACGGCTAACCGGCAACACATAGCCGCCATAGCCGGCGGTGCCATGACCCCGCGTAAGCCTATTAAAAGTAAACCCTTTAATAGACAGACATGTAGAATAAATTATTTATTTTCTGGCTACTTTGGCCCATAAATTGCCACTGCTACCGGTATGGTGTTGCGTTGTGGGCCCATTGCGGGATTTTGCTATAATCGCCACGCTTGGCAGATGAGTTGGCGATCGCAGTTGAGTTATCAATGTACTCGAAGGACGCTGCTGCCCTTCCTCCGGTTAATACCTTACAAACTAACATATATGTATATAATATATACAGATACAGACTAAGATATAGTATAAAGAAACTTAAACCTATATTAGTAAAAACTTCACTTCGCTCTACGTCACTGTGCGGTCTACTGTTACTTGTATGCGGAAACGATGGGACACCACGCCTTGCGGCCAAAAGTCCTCTTCCATAAGGCGGTACAGAAAACACATGGGTACTCGCACCACGAACGATGAACATTCAGTAGGTACATCCAATTGAGAGCGTCATGCTCCAGAAGGAGACTGCAGAGCGGGGCCGGGAGAGGGCCGATCCCGCTCGAAGAAGGAGGAGACGGCGCCGGGGTAACAACCGCCCTGGCGCCTAATTCCCATACGCTTAAAACCCCTTGCCGTAGCTGTAAGGTGGGGGACCTTTAGGTTCGCGGGTGCGTAGATTGGGGGATCTGCGTGCCCACACCGAGCAACCCAAGAGAAGATGGTAGCACGCATGTGGTCACGTGCTACCGTGGGACGCTTTGGGGGATCCTTTACAATCCCCCAGGGGGGTGGCCGCTTTACAGTCACCTTCTCAGGGATGTGCCTATAGGCGTGGCACCAGTGGGCGGCTCTTGTGTGATCATACGAGGACCTGGAGCCTCCCTTAGGTGCCGAAGATGACCGCTCCAGTGGTTTTAACCGGTAGGAGTCCGGCATACCCCTTCGCCCTTCCCCGGGGTGAAGGAGTTTCTGAAGAATTTCCACTGGGCACCAAAAAAAAAAGGTACATCCAATTATCCGTCAAATCTCGAGAACAGTACTGATACAGATGGAAAACGGCAGTGCCGTGAAATATAGCGTTCCCTATAAGCAGTAGCAGTTAGCAGGCAACTAACTGACAACTATTCATCATAGGCCGACGCCGGTGAAATTCATTTGGCAACAATAACGAAAATATTGGAAAGTTTACTGAAAAAATTTATATCTTTCCATCCGCGTGTTCATTCAGAAAATTGCAATTAAAGTATTAAATTTAATGCTTCTTAATTCTTATTTTATTATTAGATTTTAAGTAAGCATGAATATTTGCTTCACATTTCAGAGTTTCTTCATCTTCTTAGTCTTTTTCCTAATCGGTTAGGCAGTCAAACCTAACCAGATACAACAATAAACTTAATTACTGGAGTCTATCGATGTAAATATAGACCAGTTGTCAGAATTTTTGCCCTGGCTGGAGGCTCTTTTGGCTTCGCCAGAAATGAACGATTAAGCAACCACATTGGCAAGAAATATACGCGTGTAGCCCAACAAAAAAAATACTATGCCCCACACTAGGATTTCTCGAGTCGTGGGTGCGTTTACAGATATAAATTCCACACACAATACACCCAGAACCCAGAACAACTACCTGCAGATCAAACAAATATTTGTTCCGTGCGGGAATCGAACCCGTGACCCGGAGCGCAGCAGCTGACTGCGTCAGCCACTGCACGAACCGTGCGTAAAAATCTATGATATAAGTATCCCTACTGTGATACTTATATCTATGATCGACACCTTACAGGGGAGCATGTAAGGTGTCGATAAGGCATTGAGGGGTCTTGATTTGGAAAGAATGGTCACCTATCCAAATCCTAACCTCGGCAAGTGCAGGTTAACCTCGCAAATCGACCGTCCTGCTTGCCTTTAATCACAAACTCTCGAAACGTGAAATAAACTTACATAAATATAAATACATTTTCTGAATACTAAGAAGTTGTGTACGTACACTACTACTTCCTTCGCTTAGGTTTTTCTATTCACAATATATGGAAAATACTTAAACGCAGTAGTAGCATAAATTACTTACACAACTCACACTAGAGCCACAAGACAGTTTACATCATTTAAAAACCACAGCAACTACATCTAATATGGTTTGGAAAGATATTCGCGTGGGAGATTATACAGACGTTATAAAATATAGATAATTATGTGAACGTAATTTGACACCAGAGGTTTCGAATTACGATCACATTATTATTTATATTGTTGAAGTTTTACTAAAGCGTTTTTATATTCTCTTGTTACAATAAATTATTCTAAAATTTTGGACACTCAAACCCAATACAAATCTCACTATTAATTAAACTGTCACTGTTCTGGAAAATTTTGGAGTATAGTATTTAATCAAATTGCAACACTGTAAACATTAATCAGGATTGAAACATAAAAATGCTTGTCGCCTATATATAACATACGTTTATTAATATTTCCTTAAATACGAAGAGTGCTGTTATAATATATATTATAGGCATACATATAATAAATTCGGCGAATCAATTATAAATATTGGAAGCATGGTCATGCCAGTCTTGATGAACTTTAGTTTAATCAGACTAAATTGGACGACCTGGATAGAGAGTGTGCGAACTTATATATATTATCAAATATCGCCGATAATACCGAATGGTACTGCTGCCTAATATAGTAGTAAAAGATTGATTAGAGCGCCGCGCAATGATTGTCGATGTAGCTGTTCCGCATGAAGAGATCATCTTGTGAACGCTAAAAACGATAAAGGCATCAACTATCTTCTTAACGTCGATCCGGCAAATAGCAAAGAGCCTCGAACATCATCAGAAGAGGTTCTCGTTGGGCGGCTCGATCAAGGGCTTGATGCAGAAAGCGGTATTCCTTCCTGCAAGTATTGTGAGGCGGTTCCTCTCTCTGAACCTTAACTACCGGTAGCTTGGACGACGTATTCGATTGTTCCGTTTATTCATTTACAATCGGTATTACATTCAGTCAAAAAAGTATCGGGAATGGATGATTTGTTTATGGTTCCAAATTCAAATGTTTGTTTTTATTGTTGTTGTTAGATTGGCATAACTGTTTTTCATTTTGGCGCGGAGTTTAAATTGCATCTGTTATTTGTATTAAATACAGTGCTGTTTTTAGTTATATCATATCTAGTGTGTATAGCGAATTTCATTATGGAACAAATAGTTTGTCTTAAATTTTGCATCGCCAATAGAATTTCGTGTTCGGAGTCACTGAAGATATTACAGAAGGCTTACGGTGAATCGACTTTATCAAAAACACGTGCTTATGAGTAGTAAAAAGCATTCAAAAGCGGTCGAGATGTGATGGAAGATTTGCCTCGCTCTGGTAGGCCATCAACGTCTGCAACTGAAGTTAACATCGCAAAAGTGAAGGAAATAGTGACTGAAAATCCTCATTCAACTATCTGTATCTCACGAGTCGATCCGTACCATTTTAACTAATAATTTGGGTATGAAACATGTTACCGCTCGGCTAGTCCCAAAAGACCTGAATTTTCTTCAAAAACTCAATCGCATGAGAGTCGCTGAGGACATGCTAGAACGAATTAATTCCGACCCTACATTCATGAAACGCATTCATTACTGGTGACAAGACGTGGGTTTACGAGTTTGACATGCAAGCCAGTCAACAAGCTTCGGAGTGGCGCTTTCCAACTGAGCCGAAACCGAAAAAAACCACGCCAAAGTCGATCAAAAGTCGGTCATGTTGACTGTTTTCTTTGACTATCGCGGTGTTGTGCACTCGGAATTCCTGCCAGAAGGTCAAACAGTAAATAAACAATATTATTTGAGCATTATGCGGCATTTAAGAGAGAAAATTCGAAGAAAAATGCCAGATTTGTGGAAATAAAATTCTTTTGGAAAATTGGATTTTGCACCACGATAATGCGCCTTCACACACGGCCATCATTGTGAACGAATTTTTGACCAAACACTCAACAAATACCATCGAGCAACCACCATATTCACCAGATATGGCTCCAGCCGACTTCTTTCTTTTTCCTAAACTCAAATTACCACTTCGTGGCACCCATTTTCAATCGGTAGAAGACATAAAGGAGAATTCGCGTTTAGAACTGAACTCAATTCCGGAAACATCATTAAAAAAATGTTTTGATCATTGGATTATTCGTTGGCGTAAGTGTATCGTTTCTGAAGGAGCATACTTTGAAGGTGATAAAATAAATTTGGATGAATAACAAACATTTTGTGATTTATTGATCTTTTCCCGTTACTTTCTAGACAGTGTAGTATACGATTTTTATTCATCGCTTGTGGCGGGCCGGGGCCAGCGAGCTCTGGCTCGCTACACGCGATTCGCAATTGGCGACGCCAAGTTAATTGTGGAACGCACTAGGCGTGATTTTAATCGGCGACGAAATGTCAAATTGTGGAGAACGCTGGGCGCTATTCGAAGCGCGATGTATTCGATTGTTAATTTGCTTAAGAAGCGAGTCCGTAATGTTAGCGAAAGCTATGCCTAACCCTTCTGGCAATACAGTCTGATGAAATATTAAACCGAACATTACTAGTGTTTTAGCTTTTTCAATAAAAACTTTGACATTTGATTATGCAGATGTTATTCTATTACAATTAGCGGTGACCAAAACGCCGTCAACATAATTGCCTTTTTGCCATATTTTTAATACCTACTTTATTTTTATAGCCTTGTACCAACGATTGTCAATAATATACTAAGGTAGTATTAAACCATATTTTGTCTAGTTAGCAACGATACTATATGATATTAACTCTTTATAAGTCTATAAGCGCATTTATAATATTATTTATGTGTCCGGCATGCCCATTGTTGAATTAATTACCTGTACGAATATATGTATTTATTAATTCAAAAAACAACAGATGAAGATAATTGGATGTTTTAGTATACATTTTTGGTAATACTTCTTATTTAATATATTTGTAGCATTTTTACTTTTTCATTAAATGAGGGGACTGAAACTTTAATCATTCGAAAGGCACTGTACCATAGATGTGGGCAAAAGAAAATCTAAACAACTTTTTGTATAATATGAGAGGACTGAAACTTATATAATTCGAAAGGTACTTGGATGTTGGCAAAAAGAATCGTTTGTCTATGTTTCCATTATGCCTGGTAAAATAAAGATAGATTTTATAATGAAACAATTTTAAACGGATTAAATCGCGTGTATTATTGTTGAAAAATCAATGATACACGCGATTCAATCCGTTTAATTTTTTTTATTATAATGTGTAATAATCGCGACAATACTAAAGATATATTTCTCCATACAAAAGGCTTTATTAAACAATTAACTGAAAGCAACAGAAGCAAATCTTCTTACGTGTTGTACGTAAATCTTAATGCATCAAAGTATAAAAAATATAGATAGGTATTGGAATTAATTTTAGTGAATGTTATTTTATAAATTAATGTAATAATATTGATTTCGTAAGAAAGTAATGTATGGTAATGTATACGTTTTTAGAAAATATAGAAATCGAAAGGCTTACGGAAACATCGCGTTTATTTCATCCATTCTTTATATATAGCTACGTGCATATTAAATTCTCACATTTTACAACACAGCAACAATTTTTCTCTCATTCAAAGGTAAAGCAAATAGAAAATTACCAAGATCTGATGGATCGTTGAAAGTCCCCGTGCCCATGTCTATGCCATGCCAATGTCCGTTGGGGCTCTGTTCTCAAAGTTGTTGACGAGTGTGTTTGCCTTGCAGTCAGGTAGGTCCAACTTCGAGAAAGAAGTCAGTCGTCGAATCCGACTCGGCTGGGCCGCGTTCGGGAAACTTCGCATCGCATTTTCGTCAACAATACCGCAATGCCTCAAGAAGAAAGTCTTTAATAGGCGTGTGTTACCAGTGATGACATATGGAACAGAGGCGTGATCACTCACTTATGGGCCTCATTAGAAAGCTCAAGGTCACTCAGTGAGCTATGGAGAGAGCTATGCTTGGTATTTCTCTACGAGATCGAATCAGAAGTCAAATCCCAATAGACTAAACTAAACTATTTCGAGACAAGACTAATGGTACAGACATTTGATATACAACCTTCTATAATTTAGATGCGAATATATTTTCAAACTTCAAAGACACATGATTAAATATGTATCATAGGATTTCTCCGATATCGTTTTCACACATAAATATCATATGCACCAACACTCAAACCCGGAACAACTATCTGCACGCGAACAAAAATATGTTCCGGACGGGAATCGAGCTACTGCGCTAAACATACCTTGAAAACATTTAATTTAAAATATTTTATTTATATGGTAACACAAGACCAACATTTGTCACTATACAAATTGCACGGTACACGTGAGAGGGATACAACACAATCCCATCTCGTGTGTACCGAAAACACCATCCGTCTAGCGAACCACAAAAATGTCTGTACCAATAATAAATCACCAGACGTTTCTCAATCGACGTTTTATACTAAAACGTTTGGAAGTTACCAGTTAGATGTGTCTGTTTGCAAGGGTTTGGGGATAACGATTGGACCAAAACTCGCTCTGTTCACGAAATAAATTCACGTGTAATTTATTGCAGCATTTAAAAGGTTATAAAAAATCTAAAGCCTTTGTTCAGCAGTGGACGTTATTTAGCTAATATAATAATGATGACAGAACTATAATAATCATATTTTTAAAAATGTTGCTAATTAGTTGGGCAGTACATTTGAGCTTTCACTTTATTTTTCAACAACTGCAGTCTCGTTTCTTTCTCTTGAAAGAACCCTGTGTCCACGATGTAACGTTACATATTAAGATTTTATTCAATTGTTACTATATTAAAAGATTTATCAGCATTGAAATCATATAGTAACAAAACTCTTCTATCGGTTCAGATCACATTAAAATCCACAAAAGTATCAACAGTCAAAAATAAAAAAACCGCGATAAAAAAACCATAAAAATATGGTTATGCCTTTGTATCAACCGCAACATTGTCATCGAAACTTAATCGATACGTTATTTCATCATTGCGAGTATCATTTGCTTTCTGTTATTGCTGACTATATCGTAAATGTAAAATTTAATGGGCGGTGAAACAAAATACCACTGCGTTTAAACTAATATGGTACTTTAACCGCCAAACGACATTAATGTTCCCGTAAATGTTTTAAAGGAACGTGTTGTGCGGATAAACAAATGTATCCACGAAGTAATACCTGATCTAAGGGTGAGATTCAGAAACGAGTCTAAGCGTGAACTTACGCTTCCATCTGTCAAAATACACTACTCGTACTTACGTAAGCCCCTAATTTTGACAATTGGAAGCGTAAGTTCACGCTCAGACTTGTTTCTGAATCTCACTCTAAGACGCATAATTAGTGTGTCTATTCTGGTATAGATACTATCAATCAGTCGATAAAGATAATATGGTTAATCAATGACTTTTGAATCTCAACTAAAACTTGATATTAGCTTCCGGATCTTACAGATTTTACTGATATAATAAAGAGTAAATATAAACGAATTCGTCATATCAGCCAAAGGATGGCCACTGCTGAACAAAGACATATGCCTCCCCCATAGAATTTAACAATTATTGTGTCATGATTTTGGTGGTGGGGGGAGGGGATTTGTCAAAATTCACCACATTTGGCAGGCGAATTAGTGATCGGAGAATGATGCGATTCCATAGAAGGAATGCTGCTGTCCATCTCTTTGGTTTAGAGTGCCCTAGTCGCCTTATACACGTCGACGCCCACAGAACATGGAGTGGTGCTATATACTTAATCCGGATACCACACGGACTTAAATATATATAAACGAATTATCCCCTATTTAATTAACTAATTAATTGTTCCCTTTTTAACTTTAAGAAACAAAGATATTACAGGAAGACAGGATTAAAGTTCATGTATTTTTCGCTCTAACATAATAAATCCTTGTGCTTACTTTTTTGAGTAGCTATATCACAAACTAGCTGTTGCCCACGGCTTCGCTCCCGTGCATATATGTAAACATCATTTTTGTATAGATGTAACTTCAAAACATGATTTAATACAAATTGTTACCCCTTAATGGTAGAATTTACAATAACACTCAAACACGTATTTATTTATTTTCAATCAAAAAGCCAAATACCGATTTTCATAGGTATAGTTTATAAAATCACGGATATTCATACAAAATTTCACATCCTCTTTTACCCTCTTAAGTATAGAATTTACAAAAATAATGAAATACTTGTATCTTTACTTGGAACCAAAAAGCCAAATACCAATTTTCATTGACCTAACTAAGAACATGATGGACATTCATACATTTCAACCCCTGTTTTACCACCTTATGGGTGAAATTTTTAAAATACCTTAGTGACACCAATCAATGATATTACTGTATAATCTATAAATTTTGCTGAACATATATTGTGTTTTTTTGGTAGGTATTGACCCAAGCTATCACCCCCTGCAGTATGTCGTGCTATTTACTGGACAACCTGTATATGTATAGATGTAAGCAAACCTTACAAATGGATTGAATAGAATAAACCCATAAAACACGAACTCTATCACTTAAAACATTTAACCGAATACCAATCGAGTTATCACGGTACACAGTATGCACCTACGTACACTATCACGAAAACACGCGCGTACGGTATGGTGCAAAGTGAATAACGTATTTGGAAATTGTGAACGTTATGTCGACGCCGAGTTCAAATGACATCAATAGTGCGACGAACGAGTGCAGTGCAAAATTCTGATGCGACCATTTAAAAATACAAAAAGCGGGGATTTTATATTGGGGTGGCTTTTTTTCTATTGCAGTATTTCATGCTAATCAGAACACATCACCGTGTGGTGCCGGCTCAGAATACCACCATCCCATTTCCTGCCCCACGGCAGCGGTCGTAAAAGTCAACTAAGAGATTAGCCAGAGGATGGGCAGCAGCGTCCTTCGAGCACATTAACAACTTAACTGCGATCGCCAACCTGTCTGCCAAGCGTGGCGATTAGGGCAAAACCCCCCAATGAGCCCACAACACACCCATATTGGTCATTGTGGTGATCTTTGGAGGAGGCCTGTGTCCAGCAGTGGACTTAATTCGGCCGAAATAATGAAAAAATTATGAATCAAATGGCTGACAGGAGATTTTAACGACTCATAGTCATACTGTTAGTTAAAATTAGGAAAGTTATTTCGGCAAGTCACCGATAACGAATAACCCACCCCTCTCTTTTAGTGGGTGTCGTAGGTTGTGACTAAAGACATAGAGGGTGTACAGCAGCATCGTTCTGTGTGCTTATAACAATTGCGTTTATCCAACCGTTTGCCAATGTTGCTACTATGGAATTATTTCTGTCACTTTTTTTACCGTTCATTGACTATAATTAGAAACCTAGGTTTAAGCGGACTCCCATGCTCAGCAGTAGACGGGCTGATGATGATGGTAGAAATTCGATAACGATAATATCTTTCGACGTCATTCAATGCAATTCTTTGAACTTTACTTAGTACGACAGATACTTATATTACCTAAAGATGATTTCTAAATGCCGGTGTCATTTGTTAAATATTTTTCAAAAGATACATTTCCTTCGCACCGGATCTTGTAATAAATCACGGTATACACGCTAATTGAAAATCAAGTTATCAGAGTCAGTGCCAACGTACACAATTCGGAAAATACGCGCGTACGGTACAAAATGACTAACGTATTCGGAAATTGCCGAACGTCGCCGAATCTTCGCGAAATGCTGAGTGCAACGAACGTTTAAGGTACAATACACACGGACGATTGAACACGACAAATTGCGATACGTGAAATATTTTCGCAGTAGTACGAGATTAAGGTTTTACCGTATGTAAATTGAATGTAGCTTGGAAAACAAAGAGTTTTCTAGAAATTATTCACAGCGAATCAATAGTATAGGCCAAGTTGGAAAATTCTTTTACACATTTTACACAAAATCGAATAACCGAATCTCTTGTTTTCACAAAAATAAAGTGTTTTAAGAGTTGCATGGAAAGTCTATGAATGACGAAACCTAAATGCACCATGGTCAATGGTCAGTTCCTTGACCAAGCTGCTGTCTGGCTAATCTTTTCATCACTGCATGAGCTATTCTCATACGGAATATAGTTCTACAATATATAGGTTATCTTTATAGTATTTATGATCGGTATTTAATATTCAGAAGAATGCAATAACTATTTAATTGCTGTGCAGAGTGTCATCGAGATATATCCAAGGTTATTCATGTTCCAGATGCCTGGGTGACTACATCATACTGAGTAATACAAAGGACACTGGCGAAATTGAACCCACTAATAATGAAGCTACACTGTAGTATGAACTTACGTTTATTATAAGTACATATTTTTAAAGCTTAATTATAAAAGAGATTGAGTTTTTAGAAGCCCCGGGTTCAGAAGTTGAAATGTTATAAAATAATAATAGTATTAAAACGCATTGCATTAACAAAACGCAACAAGTTTTGGATTACATTCCGAATAGGAAATTCAATATACGTAAACCTATCACTTATTGCTTAAATTATACCATATTTATAATACTTAAAAATATTATATACTAAATACCAGAGTCAGTGCACCCCAATCTATACAAAAACCATGCTGCCTGCGCTGCTGATCCGTAAAGACATTCTTACAGCGTTGTGGTGCGCAGGATTATCAGTTTAGGGTGATGTAGTGTGCATACAGATTAAATCAAAACAAAATCATTTATATTCAAATACATTTATCGTGTTTATTTATCATAGGTAAATAATCTGGCTTACATGTCTTTTTTCTCCCAGGTCCTTCAAATTACTTTCAATTAGCTTTTTGCTTAGTTTTATGTAATATAATATAATAATATAATCATTTATTGCGTCAAACATGGTGTAGGGATGTTGTTACAATATTTATTTATGTTTCACATATTTGGCTAATTCATAGCATGCAAAATTGGAAATTACATTCATAACAACTTTATTATGATTTTTTATGACTATAAGTTTGGTTATAGCAATACACTGCAACGTACATATAATACCTACATTATTACTTATATGATACAATACAATCGCACTAAAAATTATATTAGTTCACAATAACCTCAGCAAGACACCCGATTATAATGTTTCTAAAATTTTGCATTCATGTACTCAGTTAAAGTATAAAAGCATTTGTTTATCAACCAAGTACGTAATCGGGATTTGAACAGTTTAATAGGGAGTATTTTATAACTTTCAGGCAACTTATTGTAGATTTTTATGGCCATGGGATAACAGTTTCGGCGGTAAAGTTCTGTTTTTATATTAGGCAACA
The DNA here is from genome assembly GCA_947459985.1 of Diloba caeruleocephala. Taxonomy (NCBI): domain Eukaryota; kingdom Metazoa; phylum Arthropoda; class Insecta; order Lepidoptera; family Noctuidae; genus Diloba; species Diloba caeruleocephala. The sequence goes on from OX381615.1 coordinate 19,457,789, forward strand.
ATAAGCGGTCAGGATATCGTGTTTTAAATTTACAGCAGTCGCTCCATTTATTAAACAAGTCTGGATAGGCTTTCACAAAATTACAGCACTCCAGTATATATAAAGAAGTAACAGTGAGTTCTACAAGTATTAATAAGTTTCCTTAGTCCACGCTATCCCGAAGGCTGGGTCCCATATTACATGCAATCTCGCCATTCTCCTTTAGTGAAAAGTGTATTGAATCATGTCACCAAACTCGTGAGATAATTTAAATATGACATATGCCATGTTAATGTGTCTTTAAAATAACCTAGATATAACTCATTCAAAAAAACCTAGTAGTTTTGATGTTGCGAGATGCTGATACAGCAAACATAGATAAAAATTCGTTGTGCTTCTACAATTAATCAATTGCCGCGGAGTCACGATGATTCTAACAGTTGTCACAAATAAGTCAACAAATAGTCTATTGTCTTATGAATTACCCTTCCTCTTCATCAAAACTAATATGAGTTGCCTGCCCGTTCTTTCTGAGTACGGCCTTGAGTGTATAGATCATAGCTCCTGCGATCAAGCTAACGTCTCACGTAAATGGGCTATAAATTAAATCTGTAAAGGTAATTCCTCTAACGACACCTTTGCCGCGACTTACGTAAGCGCTGAAATTCACTGGAATATTCAGTTGCGTTAACTGGTCCGATTCGTTCTTTGAAAGCAGTGTTAATGGCGTTAAAGGTGCAAATCTCAATTAAGTAGAACCTAAGATGTTTTGATGCGTTGCCCACGCTCTACGATGCTCACATGAAAGCAAGGTAATTGCCCGCAGTTCACTTAGTCACGCACCAACCAGCGTCGTGTCTAGACGGCTATGTTATACGTAATTCTTGTGCCTAATGCCTTCTTGTGTTTATACAACGTTTATGTCGAATTACCTGTGAGAAATAACATCATTTTATACGTATATCTAAATAAAAATTACAGTATTTTATTTTATTACACGGTACCATTTTCTTCGTTTCGATCAACCTCAAGTCCTCGCGAAAGAGAACCGATATGTACCAAGAATGTTTCGTGAAGCTATTGAAATTAAAAAAAACATCCTAATTTTAATAGAGAAGATGGCTGGCAGGTACCACCAGTTTGGAATCCTGTTATTAAAATAATAAAGTCCCAAACTAAATACCACAGTAAAAAACATCAAGACACTGAGTGATTACTGCGTGTATCGAAATAATTTTTGGTTATAATTGTACGGTAGATAAAAAACAACAACTTTTTAAATCTGTAACGATGCCTGTCACCTTAGTCATCCTGTGACCACGAACCCTGCAAAGTGTTCGAAACGTCAGGAAAAATATCAAATCAAATCTAAAATATACGCGATAGAGTCCGTTTAAAAGTGTTTTATTACACGGTCTAATGGCGGCCGACGCCAGGAAACACGTTACGTCACACGCGCTCAAGACAATGAGCATGCGCCATGCAGCTGCTAACGCTACGTAACTAACGGTGTATATTCATCTCTTTCTTATAACCGGTATGCCGCATGGTGGCTTTCATTTTCTCTCCGTTCCTTCGCGCACTGTTTAAGAGATGTATAGTCTACTACTAGACTACCAACTACGACTAACGCAAATCTCGAAACTACGACTCAAATTGATAAATGTTTTAAACTAAGCACCCAAATAAATCTTCTCAAATACTATAATTTATGGATATTGATAGAAAGTACGTAGAGTGAACGTAGATTTACAGATTGTTTTTCTTACTTTCGATATTAGTTCCGAATCACAACATGTTTGTGTCTGAAACACTGAAGTAAATACCTACCAATCATGCTAAATTGTAAGTAGTAATATCAGGTTTCATATATTCGAAAAAATCATCATCACCATTTCAGTCGAAAAAGGTCCAATGCTGGACATAAGCTTCCTCCAAAGATCGCCACAATGACCGGTCTGGGTTTGTGTTGTGTGTTCATTGGGTGATTTGCGATAATCGCCACACTAGGCAGGCGGGTTGGCGATTGCAGTTGAGTTGTAATTACGTATAGTTAAAAAAATCCCAGGTTAACTCTGACAAAACGATCAACATTGGAATTGTGTAACACCCGCCATCGCTTGAAAAACAGTTCCAGAATGTTCAGCAGACTGAGTTGCCCGACTATATTTTAAAATATTACGTTAAAATGTAAAATTGAGATGGTGACTGTGACTTAGTTACGATTACGCTGGTAGTCATGTTTCGTATGCTGCGGATAACTCCGGAACTTGCCTTAACTAGAATGAGAGAATTGTCTACGTTTGCGAGTAAACATATCGGATTGGTATCAAGCTGTGTAGTGAAACTCTGCGACGAAAAACTGTTAAAGACTGCCAAAGCCACTCGCTTTCTTTTTTAACTAATATTGTACTAGTGTTAGGTCTCTTATTGCGAGAATCTGTCTAGGTAGGTACCACCACCACGGGCAAAGGAAGTTCATGAAGAATTTCCACTGGGTACCAATAAAAAATGGTACCACCACCGCATGTGGTTACGTGCCGCAGTGTATGCAGCACAGCACACAGCGAGGCTTTGAAAGGATCCTTTACAATCACCATCAAGATGAACCTTTTTACAGTCAACTCCCCACCACTAGAGGGGGTGACCGCTTTACTTTTTTCTTCTGAGATATACTTAAACGTGTAGCATCAATGGAGCTATCCAGATGGACATTTTTCGAGTTTCCTTTGGTGCCGAAGATGACCACTCTAGTGGTTGGAGCCAGTAGGAGCCCGGCATGCCCCTTCGCCTTTCCCCGGGGCGGAGGAAGTTCATGAAGAATTTCAAACGGGGACCAATGAAAAAAAGGCGCTAGTATTTAAACTTTAAACATTACTGTGTTCCGGTATGAAGGGCACTGCAGCTAGTAAAATTACTGAGTTTAAGAGACTAAATAACGAATGTTTCGAGGTGAGGAGCGCAGTGTAATGTCACGAGTGTTACAATTGTTATGAGCAAACGTGTCGCTTACCACTCACCGTTAGGCTCTTGCCATTGAGAATCAAGGTGACGTATTGGTTATTAGCCTAGATGTTGCGAAGGCGTTCGATCGGGTCTGGCACCGCAGTCGTCTATCGAAGTTACCATCATGCGGACTTCCCGAAGGGTTGTGCAACTGGATTGCCAGCTTTCTGAGCATAAGCATAAGAGCCGTTGTTGATGGCAGTTGCTCTGATAGCTGGGATATTAACGCTGGCGTTCCACAAGGCTCTGTGCTGTACCCAATATTGTTCTCACTGCATGATTTGCTGTATATCGACGGCATTCATTGTCGTGTGACACTTATTATACGGGCCGTACTAACGTCCCGTAGTGGAGGAAAGCCGCAGACAACTTCTGTCAGAAATTGAAAGTACTCTAGACAGTATCTGACTGGGGACGACTAAATTTAGTCCATTTTAATACCACTAGACACAACTCTGCGCGTTCACTGCTAAGAAAACTCAATTTACTGTAGCTCCACAATTCTGGGCAAGTCCCTTAACTAAGGTAACAGTATTGGGATCCTTGGTGTCGACATTTCAAGCAACGTCCAGTTTCGCATGCACTTAGGTGTTAGGTTCAGCTTGCGTCCAAAAAACTCGGTGTGCTTAACAAGGCAAGGCGGTACTTCACATCGGGGCAAAGACTGCTGCCTTATAAGTCGCAAGTCCGGTCTCATATGGAGTACTGCAGCCATTTATGGGCTGGAGCACCTGGATACCAGCTTGGACCCTTTGATTTGGTACAAAAGCATGTAGTTAGGATTGTCAACGATCCCAAGCTCACAAGCAACCTAGAACCCCTAAGTCTGAGGAGAGACTTTGCCTCCCTTTATGTGTTCTACCGCTTGTACAACGGACAGTGTTATGAGGAAATGTTCGATATGATGCCAACGGCTACTTTCTACCATCGCACCTCCCACCATCGCCGGGGAGTTCATCCACATATCCTACCCTAGCCAAACTGGTCTCGTACCGTACGGTTTCAGAGGAACTTCCTCTCGCGCACGTTAAGGTTGTGAAATCCACTCCCTACCGAGGTTTTCCCAAGAGACAACAGCATGGGACTCTTAAAAAAAGGCGTGAAATTATTTTACTAAGTCAGCACCGCGAGAGTGTTACCTCTGGTGTTGCAAGCGTCATAGGTTACGGTAAACGCTTACCACCAGGCGGGCCGTTTGCTTGTTTGCCACCTTCGTGGTACTAAAAAAATTAACCTTTGACAAGTTGATAGTTTCCGACCACCAAAGAATAGAAATCTACAAATGTTCATTCACGAAGCACGTGAAAGTTCCATAGCTTACGTTCCAAAACATTTCATTTATGCTTCTATTGTTTTGGTACATTGTCTAAAGGCCGGTTCCAATAACTTATCTATCAGCGGTTTGATGAATGATGAATTTCCAAAAATTAAAAAGGAGGGCAAACCACTTATTTGTTAAATATTGCCTTCCAGGTACAAGTTTCTGTCTCTAGTAGGGACAACCGCTTAAAGATAAAATATTGGGCCCAGCGTTCGAGTTCAAGGAAGCTTATTGACCGATGTTTTATTTATTTAATTTACATATCGCCTACTAGGATTTCTTATGTGTCGTAGGTACAGTTTACAGACTTAAATCTCACATGCACGAACACCCAGAAAACGAAAAAGAAACTATCTGCAGATCATACAAATATTTGTTCCGTGCGGGGATCGAATCCGCGACACGTTGCGCAGAAAGCCAATCGCTTAGCCACTGCTCCAACTCTGCCGCGTTTTTAAATGTTGACTATCAAGTATCGTAACAATATCTTATTTCACATGCACTCAATATATTTTTAAACTTATCAAAACACAGATTTTATTCATAGATTCACGTGATATAGATATGATTTCTTTGATGCATACATTTTCCATGTTTTTAAACTAAACGATTTGAAAAGTAACTTAATCATATCAGATTTTATTTCGAATAAAACGGCATTGACTGTAGATAGAATATTGTGGATATTTTACTTTTTTTAACGCCTTGGGGTATTAGGATAGTATATTGTTAACATTTATTTATATTTTTATGTATGTTGTGTTGTGTGTATACAATTATGTAAGTACATCTAAAATTATAGTTACCCTTAAAATTGTATTTATAAATTATACACCTATTCTAAGTTGTGTCCGTCGTTGTTATTTTGACTGGTCTGTCATTCACTCAACTGTCATTTTCACTCAGACGTTTATTCATTCATTCATTCTCCTTCTAACAAGCGACACGCCAACACACGCATTCCAGTTTTGGATTTCATCAAACAAAACTATTATATCAAAGAATAATAAAAGTAATAAATCTGTAGAACAAGTGCATTCTCATTTCTTGAACTTTGCAAGTATGTTGCAAAAAATGTCAGGATCCTAGGTTTATCAGAGTCAATTCAATTTTTGCTTATAATTTTCTTACGGCCGAAACTAATAATAAATTGAATCCAAAATCGATTAAAAATAAATAGTTTTGAGATTTTGAACTAAACCTGTTTTTGTGTTATGATAACACACACACACACCCACAAAAACAGACAAATCAATCAATCAATCCCAAATCCAAACATTTTGGATTAGATCGACGATTACTTGATGGGTTTGTTGGATTAGATTGGTTGGATATGCCACCATAAAACACCATTTTATTTTTTCATATAAAACTTTATTAACTTTATTTATTAAGGGATTAACCCTGGTTAACCTAACATATTTCTTTCACCACTGTGGATATTCTAGTGAATTGTGAGACTGTGAAGGCCGGAGCGATGTGCTGGACTCATACCGGCTACAGCCACTTGGGTGGTCAACTGCAGCACCGAGGGAGGGGCTCCAGGTTCTCGAGAATGAATGCACCGGATCAACCCATGGTGCCACACTCCGTTAGGCACATCTCGGATAAGCAGTCACCCTGTCTAGCGGGGAGTTCCGACTGTAAAGAGGCCGCCGCCCCAACACATTTCGGGGGAGATAGTAAACGATATCATAGCCAGTTTTACTCACTGATAGGAACATATCCGTGAAGTTAAGCAACGCTCGACGCGGTCAGTCTATGGATGGGTGACCGCATAGTGGTATTTGAACTCAGCATCTGTGTGCTTTGGAGGGCACGTAATGTCATCGGTCCCGGTTGTTGATATTAAACTGTCGTTGAGCCAAGTCGGAGGACTTTGGGCGGCTAGAACAACTGCAACAAAAGGTTGGCCACTAACCGAACAAACGATAGAAACGCCCAGATTCTATTAGGATATGGCAATTAAATCATTATCGCTTCAAAAGTTACAATCTTAACCTAAATTCAAATTAAGAATAGACTAGCCAACTCTTACTGCGTATCATAAGTCGTCAAATAATCCAGCGTCCACATTTACTTCAACAAAATTCCCTTTATGTGAGTGCCCTGTTTTTCGGAAGGGTCGTACGCAGAACTCTCCATGTTATATATAGATAAAGGAACATCCGATGAATCGAAGCACCTACATACTGTTATCACCTATTTATATATATGTGGTAATTATAGAAATATAGCCCTATGACCACTTATTGTAGTGATAATTTAGAGGCCCACGTTCAACAGTGGACGTTTACAGTCTGTCGTGTGTATGTGTTACTAACTTCATGAGCAGCTTCAATTTATTTCATTTTAATACACATACACACACACGTGTGCACACGCACGCATAAATGCATACGCACGCATCAAAGGCACACGCACTCGCTCACGCCCACACAAATTCACACGCACTCGCTCACGCCCACACAACTGCACACTCACACGCGCATAAACACTAACGTATTATGTGATTGGGTATTAAGTTTTTGTTTTTTATTGTTGGGCTTCCCGCAGACATTTCAGAGAAAGGGGGCTGCTTAACCGGTCGTTTCTGGCGCTTAAAACTTAAAACGCTACACTGACGGAAATACCTAATTATCAAAAATTGTCTCATCATCCTAATTTCGGCCGAATAAAGTCTACTGCTGAACACAGGCCCCCTCAAAGATCGCCACAACGAGCAGTCAGGGTGCGTACTCATTGGGGGGTTTTGCCATAATCGCCACGCTTGGAAAGCGGGTTGGCGATTGCAGTTGAGTTGTTAATGTTCTCAAATGACGCTGCTGCCCATCCTTCGGCTAATCCCATAGTCGCCTTTTATGACACCCACGGGATCAGATGGCTTGGTGCTATTCGTAGCCGGCACCACACGGCTAGTTGTCTACCATACTTCAACTTAAAGGTGCAGATTATTTTTTATTGCACACCCAAGTACACAGAACTAATAAACTGAATAACGCAAACAATAATAACAAAACAGTAGATAACATAAGAAATGAGTACCTAAATATAACTTTTATTTCGCGGAAATAACATTCCGAAGATATTTGTGTAAGTATATAAAGATGTTTATATGGTTTCAAAGTTTCCACGACGTAGATGCAGTTTCTTAGATGCGTTTTCGGAAGTACAGCAGCGTTGCAAATCCACGAACTTATTCTTCCAAGTCAATAACACAGTTCCAGTGAAATATATGGGATAGCGACTTTAATACCCATTCCAAGTTATTCCTGCGTAGACTGTTTGCGACTTTGTTGAACAACAGTCTTACCTGCGACATATTGTACTGCGTCGTGTATTTTTAATCTTAAAACAGAATGGTAGAAACTAATGTTTGGTAACCAATTTATCTTTGTCAAGATCGTTTTGATATAAGTTTATTAATGCTAATGTCTGTTTTGTTTTCTCTTAAGATAGTAATATTGGCATGAAAATCATAGAATCTTAATTCATTATAATTTTTTTATCAAATAGCTTTTGAAAATTAACTTCTATCGCTAATAAATGTCACTTTATTGCAATGTAATACTTTTTCATAGTTACAATGCGGCCGCCGAGAGAATGCGTTACTGTCATCCTGGTAATTGGTCTGGTTTTTGTTATATCAAAGATTGAATTTAGCACAAAACTATATAATTTTAATGTGTGTAAACGTTACTACATTAAAATTGTATAATATATGAAATTGAATCTTTAATAAAAAACAAACTAGACCAATTAACAAATGTCAGGAACGAATTCTCTCGGCAGTCGCACTTTAGTGTTTAATTATAATGGGCCATGAGTGACTACGTCTATTTTTGTCAGTCATAAAGAAAGAACGAGGTGGAGGTGTAAAGCACAAAATACCAAATCAAATATCACATATCTTTCTTCTTTTCTGTCTCTCTCTTATATCATCATCCTACATTCATCATCATCATCTTTTATATCATCCTCATAAAAAGGGGCTATCGTTACAAGGTATTTCGGATTTATGTGATTTTTATTGTTCACAGTGACATCCCTAATACATTTGCATGATTCAGCTTTACATCATGACAACCCTACGAAACGTTACGTAATATAATTTTTTCATATCGACTTTCCTATAAAAAGCCTTACTTGACGAAATGTAGGCCAAAACTGTTGAGTTGCTAAAAGAACTGAAGTACCTAATTAGAAAAATATGAGCTAAGATTAATGTATGTAATGTGAGACTTTAAACATGTTAAGTATGTATTACATAAAGGTAACAGTATTTTTCCGTGTGGTGTCCGGATTAAGAATAAAGCACCACTCCATCTCCTCCCGTGGATGTCGTAAAAGGCGACTAAGGGAATCTAAACCAGAGGGATGGGCAGCAGCGTCCCTTCTGTGAAACGGTAGCCATACTGCGCTCACCGACCCGCCTGCCAAGCGTGGTGAGTATTGGCAAATACCCCCCAAAATGATGACACAGTTGTGAAAATCTATGGGGGAGGCCTTTGTTCAGCAGTGGACGTATAAATGGCCGATATGATGATGATGAACAGTATTTCTGTGTGGTATCCCGATTAAGAAAATAGCACCACTCCATCTCCTCCCGTGGATGTCGTAAAATGCGACAAAGGGACTTTAAACCAGGGCGATGGGCAGCAGCGTCCTTTCTGTAAAATAGTATAGTAGTAGCCATACTGCACTCACCAACCCGCATGCCAAGCGTGGTGAGTATTGGCAAATACTCACCAAAATGACGACACGATTGTGGAAATCTGTGAGGCTTTTTTCAGCAGTAGACGTATAAATAGCTCAGATGATGATGATGATGAACAGTTGTTTTTATATATTATTGCCGTGTGGTTCCCAGCAAAGAATAGAAGAAGGGGTTCAACACTCTTTTAGCTACGAGTTGATATCAAGAGGATTGGCAGCAGCATCCTCCCGTGTGCATCGTGATTGCAGTATGTTGTTATTACAACTTCAGCAATCAACGATCAGCAATTTGACTACCAGGCGTGGTGATTATGGCAAAATCCCCTATGACTGTTCATTGTAGTAATCGTTAGGAGGCCCGTTTTTTGCGGTGGGTGTTTACGAGCTTATGTCATGATGAAGATTCGCTACCATTAAGATATATCCTATATATATATACAAGGTCTTAATTTAATAGTCACGATATTTTGCATGGCCCTATTGTGAACGATGAAGATAATGTAGGTATAAAAACAACTTGTAAATTTGCTGTTTAAAAAATTATTTTATTAGATCATTTATTTCATTACTTCCTAGTTCTCTTTGCTGTGATAATATTCACATGCATCTAGTAAGACAGTGGTGGACGGGGCTGGTTGACTGATATAGATAGTCTGTAACGTTAAACAAAACAGACGGCGCACGGTAGCAACATCACACAAAAGAAAGAAATGCGATTTTTACCGTGAGTTTTTTTTGTGTTCGGAACATCATGTTAAGCATTTACTGAGGCACCATGCAAAATATCGTGGATTATTAAAATAAGACCTTATATATATAAATATGATATATATACGTGCCGTGTGGTGCCGGCTGTGCCGTGTGGTGCTGGCTGTGCCGTGTGGTACCGGCTGTGCCGTGTGGTGCCGGCTGTGCCGTGTGGTGCCGGCTGTGCCGTGTGGTGCCGGCTGTGCCGTGTGGTGCCGGCTGTGCCGTGTGGTGCCGGCTGTGCCGTGTGGTGCCGGCTGTGCCATGTGGTGCCGGCTGTGCCGTGTGGTGCCGGCTCAGAATACCACCACCCCATCTCCTCTCGTGGGTGTCGTAAAAGTCGACTAAGAGATTAGCCGGAGGATGGGCAGCAGCGTCCTTCGAGTATATTAACAACTCAACTGCGATCGCCAACCCATCTGCCAAGCGTGGCGATTATGGCAAAACCCCCCAATGAGCCCACAACACACCCATATCGGTCATTGTGGTGATTTTTGGGGGAGGCCTGTGTCCAGCAGTGGACTTCATTCGGCCAAAATTATGAAGATATATCATCATCAGTCCAGCCAAAAAAACGTCCACTGTTGGACACAGGCCGCTTCCAAAGATCGCCACAACTATCGGTTTGGGTTTGTGTTGTACTTATTGGGCGGTTATGCTATAATCGCCGCGCTTGGCGGGCATAATCCTTTAGTCGCCTTATACGACACCCACATGATGAGATGGGTTGGTGCTATTCGCATCACACGGAAGATAAATATATTTTAATTAAATGAGGAAATATTTTGCTTCCTTGGGCTCTGTGACCAAAGCCCTTTGACTATGATATTTAAAAAATAGAATCTTATCTATCTTTCTGCAACTGATGTTGCTCTTACAACACTCACATGATGAGATGGGTTGGTGATATTCGTGACGCAACAAGCAAGTTAAATAATATGTTTTAATTAAATTAGGATACATAATATTTATATTTGTGGCACGATACAACCTAGCAGTGTAAGACCTATTGTGAAGAGAAAATAAATGGATTTTATTATTTTTTATTATTATTAATGTTTCCTTAGCCATTTATGACCAAAGATGATGATATTTCAAAAATCGAATCTTATGTATCCTTCTACAACTGATTTTACTTTTGATATAAGTAATTTTCTCTAACTAAAAGGGAGCCGTGTGGTGCCGGCTCAGAATACCACCACCCCATTTCCTCCCGTGGGTGTCGTAAAAGTCGACTAAGGGATTAGCCGGAGGATGGGCAGCAGCGTCCTTCGAGTACATTAACAACGCAACTGCGATCGCCAACACGTCTGCCAAGCGTGGCGATTATGGCAAAGCCCCCCAAAGAGCCCACAACACATTCATATCGGTCGTTGTGGTGATCTTTGGGGGAGGCCTGTGTCCAGCAGTGGAATTCATTCGGCCGAAATGATGATGATGATGATGAAAAGGGAGCTACGCCTTGAATTACTTGGTTGCCGAGAACTTACAATCACAATAGTCAGTTAAAAGTTGATTATTACCTATAGGTTATTAACAAAACTCCGTATTTCTTATTACAAAAAGTGGTTTAACTCTTAGTCTTGGACTATCTATGGTACTAAAGATAAACCTGATGGGGACCTAGTTTAACTCTAAAACCTTTGGTCTAAGTCACAAATATACGTCAAATTCATTGTTTTGAGGTTAGATTTGGTTTATTTTTGTGTGTTGTATTGTAATATTTCCTGAAATAGTTTAAATTTGCGTCGTCCTAAAGATAGTAATGTGCCGTAATTGCAATAATTGTAGGCAAGTACTAACTTTTTCTTCAGAATTCCAGTTTTCACTTCTTCGTTTTTTCTGTTGTTCTATTTTATTAATATTATTCCCTAACTACTTATCAATAATAAGTACGAAGAAACGTCCAAATCTCAGAATAGTTTTACCTATGTTTAAAGATTTCCGCGCGATATAGACATTCCGTTACGCATTAGTGTTGTTTGAAAGTACATATTTCGGACATGAAATAAATGTCATAAAAGTATTCCTCAGAAAGAAAAATAAATGGCATTTATTGAAACAATAACAACCATTACTTTCTAATAGTTATCGTCATTAAATACCCTATTATATATGTTAAAATATCAATACCATTAATATAAAAAATTTACAGAAATTTTCAGCATTTGGGTAAACGGAACGTATTGTATCCGAATGCTATCTGATTGAATGAATGTTTCCAAGGAATTCCGTGTATAATCTGTGGAAATAATTTAAGCCAGAACTAAAGTCAGGTACTATCTAGTCCTGTTTTATTTTGATATTTGTAATACGGACGGGTTTAAACCACGGTACTAACGTTAGTTCCGTACTAAGTCCAGACTTCATAGTTCTGGTTTAAACCATAGTCTAACAAGATTTTTGTAATAAGACAACGTAGGTTTTACCGCTGAAGATGACGTTTTTGTTGCTTTTCCTTATTGTGGTAATTCGTGAAACATAGTTACAATCGATTGGTTCCTAACTACCATGAAATGCAAAAAAATTGTCGAGTGTGGGTTCACACGCGGTAGAAATGAAACTTTGTACTTTGGTTAATTCGTAAGAGAATGAGATGAATCTCACAGTCTTAACTCTATAAATACATTCATAGTTGTCTCTCTTTCGTTACACATTTTCGTTTCATAAAATCCAATTTACACCATCCCAAACGAAGTTTCACTTCAATAGGCTAGTCTTGTTAGCGATTACATTATTTTTTTCATGCAACCTACTGACGAGACGAGTCAGTCTTTCGTCTGGTGGTAAACGTCACGCTTGTCTATAATAATCGTAATGTTGTGTTGTTACCCGGGACTAGTTCTGCGTGGCAGCATACTGCACTGCCACTTCGAGACATGCGGCACGATTGGTGCAGTGGCTGATACAGTCGGCTGCTGCGCTCCGGGTCGTGGGTTCGATTCCCGCACGGAACAAATATTTTTATGATCTGCAGGTAGTTGTTCCGGGTCTGGGTGTATTATATGTGGAATTCATGTCTGTAAACGCACCCACGACACAGGAGAAATCCTAGTGTAGGGCAAAGTTAAAAAAAAAATGGAATTTCCTATACTTAGTAATTTTACTAGCTACAGTGTCCTTTAAATAGGCACACATGTTTAAGCACTACTGCTTGGCAGCAGAATATCTTGCAGTGCAGTGGTACCTTTTTTTTTATTGGCCCCCAGTGTAAATTCGTCATGACTTGCTCCCCCACGAGAAAGGACGAAGGGGCATGCCAGACTCCTACCACATAAAACCACTGGAGCGATCACCTACGGCACCTAAGGTAGGCTCCAGGTCCTCGTATGACCACACTAGAGCCGAGCAACAAGAGACCAGAGCAGTAAAGATTACGGGAACATGTTACAAGCATTCAATCAGATACACTCCCAGCTGTCGCAATAACGATTTACTTTCCAACCCGTGACAAGTTTCATCGTCATCATCATTATCATCTCAGTCACAAAACATCCACTACAGGACAAAGGCCTCCTTCATAGACTTCCACAAATAGTGTCGTCATTTTGGGGGATACTTGCCAATACTCACCACGCTTGCTTGGCAGGCGGGTTGGTGAGCGTAGATTGACTGCAATTATAGAAAACGGACGCTGCTGTCCGTCCTTTTGGTTTAGAGCCCCTTAGTCGCCTTTTACGACATCCACGGGAGGAGACAGAGTGGTGCTATATTCTTAATCCGGATACCAGTCGGAGTCAAAACATAACAAGTTAAGTCCATTTTAATTACTGACACCAATAGACTTGTCGTTTAGCCGATTATAGCCAGTTCGCGTTAGTTGTTAGACGACACTAACAACATGTTTAGAATATACCAGTTTCAGTTTTATGGGATTTAGATGGTTAAAACACGCTTTGAACCATTCTGCTAAGATAGTTTACAGGATTAGAACTTTAAGATTATAATCAATTCCTAGTTAAAAGATTGTTTAATGGACTGTTTTTGTAACAGTTTATGTAATACGGTTTAATATTTTGTAAGCATATCAACCATTTATATGTCCACTGCTGAACAAAGGCCTTCCCCATAGGATTTCACAATTGTGTCGTCATTTTAGAGGGAATTTGTTAGTACTCTTTCAGTCTATTTTTAAGCGTTTTGTATGTCCGACACAAGGCCCCTGGCCGGAGGCCTCTTGACTTCGCCAGAAACGACCGGTTAAGCAACCACACTTCCCAAAAGTAAGTAAGTAATTAAGAAAAAAAGAAACAAAGAAACACGACACATGGTCATACTTACGTAGATTGAAAACGAATCGAATACAGTAATATGCATCTGATAAGAGCCAACTATAAAATTTAAATCATATTTTCTGGAGCCAGTGTCCGTATAATGCAACGAATTTAACTATCGATTACAAATAAATTTCTTATCATAATGGATTATGTTGGAAAGCTCGATTTTTATGTAGACCAAAGTTTTCGCATCAGGACATGACATTCGCGTTTATGTGAGTGCATATTCGCAGTCACAGATTGTTTTAATCGGTATTTTCGATTAGCAATGGTGACATGCTGCACTCGATAGAACTATCCAGTCCACTCTCGCAGTAGCAAAGCTCATGTCTGTTTCAAGGGCTACAAATCTGATTATTGTTAAACAATTTTAAAGTCATAAAATAATTTTAAACGGATTACATTGCGTATATTTTAGAATTTTATTTTTTCCTAACGTTTCGACGCTCGAAACGCTGCTTCGCCACCAATGCTGCAAAGTATTGCTTGCCGTGTCCGCTCCAGCTGAAGGCCGAAGCAGGCCGAATGAAGTCCACTGCTGGACACAGGCCTCCCCCAAAGATCACCACAATGACCGATATGGGTGTGTTGTGAGCTCATTGGGGGGATTTGCCATAATCGCCACGCTTGGCAGACGGGTTGGCGATCGCAGTTGAGTTGTTAATTCACTCGAAGGATGCTGCTGCCCATCCTCCGGCTAATCCCTTTGTCGACTTTTACTACACCCACGGGAGGAAATGGGGTGGTGGTATTCTGAGCCGGCACCACACGGCAACAAGGTACCTCATATCATTTTATAATTCAACGTCCACTTCTGAACATAGGCCTTCTTATGGACAGATATAAAAAAACCCGTCGTGAGGGATACTGCCATAGCCACGACTCGAAATTCTAAACTCTAAATGGTATAAATGTAATAAAATGAAGTGGGAAAATTTCATGGTTGCGAATTTTACTAGCAGAGCCACTTCTCGATTGGTTTGAAAACTATAATAAAAGTTTTAACAACCTGTAATTCGAAGACCTGAAGTACCATTTTCCAAGGAAATATTACACTGCCCATAATTTTTTATTTCAATGTATTATATGAAAATGGGTAAACAAGAAAATTGACCTAATTCGGTCTGCACGTTTATTTTCGTTTTAGGAGCTTTTTGTATTACCAAAGTTTTCACGTATTTCGTACCACGTTTTACGTCACCATTTTTTTATAATGGTTTAGTAGTGGTTAGTAGTGGTTACTAAAACTATTAATTATTAATAGCAACAAACCTACTAATAGTATTAATTAAAATGACAACAGCATAATGGTAAAACAAAATATTACATAAAAAACCTAAAGGGACTCGAATAAAAGAGTCATATAAACACATTTTCTGAGCATCTTCAAGTCAGCTCGATTAAAACGAAAAACCCTAACCGCTACGATCTCTTCCTTCATTAACTTATCCCTTCACCTCAAAAGAATATATCGGTAACATCCTAACGATTTCACGAAGAAACCTAAAATAATCCATAAGATAAAGATACACAAATTTGTAAGAAATAAGTATTTTTGTGAAGAAAATGCTTACTTATTTTATTTATTACAATAATAAATTAAGTGTGTTACCTTTACTTAAATGACCATTAATTGCATGTACGGGATCAATTGAAATGACAACATCAATATGGCTATTATTAAAAAAATAACTCAAGGAACTCGTATGAATATCTTTATAGTCATGAAAACACATTTTATGACAGTCTTCACGTAAGCTCGATTAAACTGGACAGAACAAACCGTAACCGCTACGATCCCTTGCTGCATTAACTAGCCCTTCATCGCAAAAGGAAATGTCGTGAAAACTACGTGAAATCTCTAACCGTTAACGATGAAATCGAAAATAATCGACGTGATAATGTTAATACACAAATTAGAATAACAAGTATTTCAATAAGAAAATGTCTATTACTTCTTTATGAGAACTTTGTACACTTGTAACATCTGCTATAAGCAAATGGTTATCTATATGATTATGTACTTATTAATATTATTTTTATTTGTAGAATATGAATATTTCCGATACAATTACTATAAGAAATTAATCAGTAACGCGAGATGCGGCTGCATGAGTTAAACAATTTTCTAAGTGTTGGTAATAACCCTTCAATGCGATGGTAGATTTGTTATTTTTTTATTTTGCAGAAATTATAGAAATTAAATTACAATACATGTTTCCAAAAAAATTGCCAAAACACATACATTCTAACGTCGTTTCGTAATTTATGTTCCATAATAATACGTTTATGATAATAATAAAAAATATCTTAACGCAAGTTCTACTCAACGGCCTAATAACTGCCGAACAACGCATTTTCTTAGTTTTCCGAAAACTTTTTTTTATGTATATGTATATTGAATAATAATTAAAACCCATTTGAGCACTAATAACTGTTTCAACAATTGATTACGAAAACGCAGTACGGATTAAAAAAGCGCCGTGTAATATTATAGTGAAAAAATTAAGTGCTCTACTTATTAATTGTTGAAAAATAAAAATAACATAGCAACTTGTTTTTAATGAACGCAATCTCTATATCCTCCCCTTAAAATAAAGTTCTAATTTGGAAGAACCTATATTTATATAACTACAGCAATAAAATCAAGCAATATATTAAGTAATCAAATGTGCAGTAAAGCATAAAAAAGAAAAGAAAAATAAACAATAACCAACCAAAAACTCCGGAACAAAAAAATCCAAATCAAACAGTGCACAAAAAAAATCACTTCACAACAATAGAATGTCTCGGCACACCGGTACAGCACACAAATAAATTGAAAAAATTATAAAAAGCTCTGAAAGTTATCTAAACACTGGTAAGGACACCAACACACAACTTTACCGTTTGCCGCCAACTGCTCCAATATTTTCATGTACCAAAAAAAATTCGGAATTTTCGTTAAATATTTCGCGAATTCGAATGTCAACTTTCGCGTCGCGTCGCCGCGCGTGTCTCCGGGAATGTGGAATTTTCGGCTATTATGGGGAAGATGTTCGCATAGCTGTGGCTTAGATGAGACTGTGGTGTAGTACCGCGTCGATCCAACTGTGTGGCCGAAGCCGACTTTCGCCCCGACCGGTCGCCCTACAGCTCCGGCGACCGGTGACGCATCCAGGAACTCTGTTAATTCACTATTTTTAAATCGTGACTAAATTTTTTTCATAGTATTAGCATTATTTAACCTGTTAGACACTTAAATGCAGAAAAAAAACTATCATCAGAAGAAAAACAAAAGTTTAATTGTTTAATTAAGTTAAGGGTAGATATTATCACTTCATATTTTCGCTGTTGATAACAAATGTATCACATGAATGCTACTTTATATTTCATACGAGGCGTTTTATTAATTAATTTCACATTTAAATATTTATTTCCGAAATGCGATGTCATTAAAAATGGATACGTTCCGATATTTAAAGTTCCGTTCCAATTTATTCCGGGTTAATTTTAAATTATCCATTGCGCTAATGTCTAAAGCATGCAGAACTAGGTCAGTTACTTTACGACGAAAATAATTATTTTGAATCAACATCAAATTACTGGGAAGCGAGAAAAACAATTAAAGTCAATTTTAATAATAACTTTGTGTGACGAATAGAGAAAACCGCAAACCGACTTGACTTATATGGTGCGGCTAAAATAAGGCAGATGAGTATTTTATTTATGTAAGCCTAGTAACCTAAATTGTCTTTATATTTTTCGACACCATCATATAATGTTGGCAGGACTACGGGAGTCTCGAATAGTTGAGAGGGTTGTTTCAGTATTTGGACCTTAAAGCGTAAAAGTTTAAGTGTGTTAAACGAAAGCAGCTGTTTTTATATTATTGGATATAGGAATAGTTGCATGAAACTGACATTACATTGATTGGTATATCAGTAGTAACTTTGTGACGAATTGTGGTACCGATCTTACGGGGATAATCATGCATTCAGTTATTTATATAAACTAACTAAAATACATGGAGTATTTAAGATTTTAAGACATAACTTATCAGAGGCATTTATATACATAGTGTTAAATTTAGACATCGATTATTTATTTAAAATAATAATTAATCATAATAAATTTTCCTTTCGTATGATCCTAATAAACAGAATTACCTAGGAAAATAGCAATACATTTACAAATATACCAAACAGTAACAAAGACGTTATCTAGTATTATGTCACCAGTAACCTAGTTAGAGTGCAATGCGAAGTTAGAACAAGGATTGCTGGTACCACAGGAAGTGACAGGAGCAGGATATTCCGACTGCGCGTCGAACGCCGTAGCGGCGGAGTTTACAACAGTTACACAGTTCTCGTTATTTATGATCGCCTAGTAACTATGAATTGTATAATATTCTTGTGGTTTATTTATAATACGTGAATTGAATTAAAAGATATAATTTCTTACCACATTTTTTATTAATTAATGTGTATTATACAGATTTTAAAGAATGCATAAAATACCAATTGAATTGACTACATCTGGTTCTTTTTATTCTAATAATTTTGTTTTTAAAACCAACTCACTATGCGCCCATAGCTTTTTTATACGATTATTTATTATTATTAAAAAAATACTTGATTATTTCTCCTGTACCTGCACAGACAGACCCAAACAACGAATAATATAATACTAATATTGTACCGTGCATAAAACCCGCGACGTTTTTTTTAAACGTTTTTTAACCCACACTAGTATGTCTCTCCTGTATCATCATTTCGGCCGAATGAAGTCCACTGCTGGACATAGGCCTCCCCCAAAGATGTCCACAACGACCGATATGGATGTGTTCTGGGCTCATTGGGGGGTTTTGCCATAATCGCCACGCTTGGCAGACGGGTTGGCGATCGCAGTTGAGTTGTTAATGTACTCGAAGGACGCTGCTGCCCATCCTCCGGCTAATCCCTTAGTCGACTTTTACGACACCCATGGGAGGAGATGGGGTGGTGGCATTCTGAGCCGGCACGGCACCCTCCTGTATCGTGGGTGCATTTACAGACACAAATTCCACACACAATACACCCAGACCCCGAACAACTACCTGCAGATCATACAAATATTTGTTCCGTGCGGAATTCGAACCCGCGAACAGTCGAGAGAGAGATCAGTCACTGCATTAACCGTACCGTCAACTACGACAACTTTTTCTACGGTATCTTCTTAGATCCTGATCCTACGGTTTGTATAATATGACGTATGAAAGATCGTGACAATACATTAACTGCATAAAAAATTAATACTTAGATTGAAAAAAAAAATACTGAAAAGATGAACTAGATTCAAGTTATTCAATTTTTTACCCCACTGCCCCAGAAGGAGGGTAATATCTTTTGAGTTTATGTTTGTGAGTATGTATGGCTATTTCTTTGGCACTTTATATTTCTTTCTGAATCCTAAACGGCTTGATGGATTTTAACATGACATGACAAAGGTACTACAAGTAACCATCTTCTTTGTACTATTGTATATGAAGCACGTATATTTAAAAATATTCTAAGACGTGTTGCTGGGGAGTTTGTGGCACTGTTTATTCTCCCCAGCCTAAGGGGTGTACTAGGAAGCGGTGTACGGTGGGCTTAAATGGGTGCTGTCTAATGTTGAAGATAAAAAAAAACTAATTTTCATTAAAACATTTCTTAAGACTTCTCATTTTTTTTCAATTCAAATTCAAATTAATTATTCGCAAAAACATGGGTGGAATTGGTGATGTTTTGGTAGGTACATAAAATAAGTAGCCACATATTAACCATTGCTGGTATGCGAAATTTAACATAAGCTGTTATCTAAAACCTACAACTCAGAGGTACCACAACAACAAGCAAGTACTACAATCCAGAGATACATTCTCTTATATAAGTATACTAATTCACCATTTCATAAAATTATTAAGTGAAACATATCAAACCTGTTTTTCTATTATAGTAATCGTGCAAACTGACCAACTTTTTATAATCATCATCATATCGGCTATTTATACGTCCTCTGCTGAACAAAGGCCTCCCCTATAGATTTCCACAACTGTATCATGGAACATAAGGTATAATATTTAAATAAAGCGTGTTTTTTTGTACGCTGTCAGGTATTTTTGTATTTGTTTTTACAATCGCATTTTATATGTATATATATTAATGTTAAGTAAATTGAACACTTGATTATTTACGCAGAAAGTTAATAAACTTTCATCACATTCAATCCTAATCTCACATGGGATCATTCCAAAAATATAAACAGATTTAAATATTGATAAAAATCTTCGGTTAGTAGCTGGTAGAAGTGATTTGTAAGTCTAATTTTCTTTAGAAGAAAACTAATTAAGAATTAATTTAACGCTGGTCCTTAAAACGTGTAGGTACCTACTATAATTAGGTGGCACAGCTACACTCACTGATCAGTAATCGATCGGCGAGGTTAAGCAACGCTTGGCGCAATCAGTCTATAGATGGGTGACCGCATAGTGGTATTTGAACTGAGCGTCTCCGTGCTTTGGAGGGCACGTAAATCGTCGGTTCTGGTTGTAGTCATTAGACGGCAGTCGTTAATTCAAGTCGTAGGCTTTTGGGTGGCTTGAACAACTCTGACACAAGGTTGGGCGCTAACCACACGGAAGGTAAAAAGTAGTTGCCCTATATATATATACTTTTATAGCCACACTAGGATTTTTCCTGTGTCGTGGGTGCGTTTACAGACATGAATTCCACATACAAATACAATACACTCAGACTCGGAACAACTACCTGCAGATCATACAAATATGTGTTCCGTGCGGGAATCGAACCCACGACCCGGAGCGCAGCAGCCGACTGTATCAGCCACTGCACCAACCGTGCCGTGTCCTGGACTTCATCCGCATGGTCTTTATAAGCTCTATATCAGTTAACACAATAAACTGTTTAATACCTAACATGCATAATGTTGTATTATGTATGGTCTCGGATGTAGAATATAGAATCACTCCCATCTCCTCCTATGAATGTCATAAAATGCGACTAAGGGATTCTTCACTAGAGGGATGGGCAGCTGCGCATACTGCACTCTCCAACCCGCCTACCAAAGCGTGGTGAGTACTTGCAATTTACCCCCAAAGATGACACAAATAACCAACCGGCCCTCAGTATAACCCGTGTTATGGAAATATATAGGGGAGGCCTTTGTTTAGATGTCCTTCTGCCTATATGAATGATGATGAAGATACATAAGCGGATAGACGTCTTACTGAGCTAAGGTTCAGCGGTCCATCAGGCCATGGACTACTACATTCAACGAGAATAAGTTTCTTCTCTTTTATGTACGAGGGTCACACTGAATGATTTTGGAATTGGCCAGTATAAAAAGTGGCCGATGAAAAATGTATTTGAATTTCGAATAAACAACTCTTTGGGAAGCTGTAACTGTCTAACCAGATACTACTGAATATCGGCTTTTTACAACACGGGGCAATTGCCACCTGACCTCGACAATCCAATTACTGGGGTATACAAATATCCTTATGTTATTCTTATGTTTGGTCACAATTTCAGGATCCTGACTTCCTGTAACGAATATGATCGATATTTATATGATAGCCAAAATCGGCAGCTTAACGTGCTCTCCGAATCACGAAAGAGATTTGATGTGAAGAGTGTGGTCACCCATATAAAGCACTACGTAAACTCACAGTCGATTTGTGAGTTTACGTAGAGTGTGTACATATCCGAACCTTTCGAGCGTGGTGGCCATTCGTAATAAGTTTTTATTACTAAATTTGAGCAGCAAATTAATTATTAAATCATGACGTCATCAGGATATAAATGATTACAGAAGATATATACGTTTCTTACTTCTTAGCATTTACGGTACGAGAGCAAGTGACCGTTCTGAACAGTGAATTTTCGCAGATCGCAACAATGAACGGGCTTCTGGTAACCATAATCACCACACTTGGCATACGAATTTTTCGGCATAGTGAGGCAATTGGCGCAGGAAGAAGCTGCTATTCATCCTCAAGACATAATGCCTTAACAGACAGTTAAAGCTACCTCAAAACAGTGTCAGTAGCATCGGCGGCAGCTTTTATTTGATCACTAAAATTTTACATAAATAAATACAAACCTACACACTCTTTATTTCGTCATCATCATTTCGGCCGAATAGAGTCCAATGCTGGAATCTTTATTTAAATACATCAAATTTACCCAAATACAAATTTCGGAAATATTATGAAACATTAAAATAGGCGATCTTATCACAATCAGAAATACATAATAGTACACAAAGCATGGTCGGTCTGGAAAAGTGACAGTTTCCTTCGCCTACGGATCTTCAGATTGGCTATTGCTGTCTCAGCTGATGAGCCATGATGGTAATTCAATAAGATTTTATCTTTTTACTCGTCTTTGTTTCGCTCATACGTCTTTAGGTAATAAACATTACTGAAATTGCAAGAGGTTATTGTTGACACCACGGCTTCAATAATTATGTATTGTGTTTAATAATTTAAAGAAACGCAGTGACAGTGTCTCTAAGCTTACAATTGAGTCTTAAACGCATTATTTCAAATTTGTGTTTATTGCAACTTGTTCGAGACAAAGAACCGTTGAAGCATAACATTTGAAAACCCTTTTACGAAATCTATATATTTCCATTTAAAAAAATTCGACGCAACCAATGTACTAAAAATCTATTTTATAAACGTGAAACAGCTGTAAAATTAGGTTACAATCCTTGTGACTAATAGAGTATACACTGCACGTAAGTAATAAAAACACCGATATATCCTATTAAACTTACCAACAACACTACAGTCCGGGAACATCGCAACACTGACATAAATATTTGAATACAACGAATATGTGTGACTTCACTGTCATTCATTAAACTTTCTCTCAAGTCTGACGCCCTTTGACTGATATCAATGGGTCCTCAACGAATAGGTTTAAAATGTTCGTCTCAATTGATTGCCTACAAAGAAATCATCGCAAGAGTTGGGTATGAGTAACTACCTAACGCATGCTCCTTAATTTGCTTGTGTGGCTACGAACCCTTGCGCTGAATATGATGTAGGATCGTCTCGATTTGAATGTTCTACCAAGTTTTAAATATTACTTTGATATGTGTTTATGATGAGTCCCAGAAACCATCTCATTACAAAAGAAGACATAAAATTAATGCGTAACTTATTAGTGATATCCCCACGAGTAAGTACACAAGCACATACATAAATAAACAGTGTAAGTGTTAGCATATCAAACCAGTATCTGTTATTAAATACACCTTCATCATTAGGTAAAATCATCGTCGTTGCAAGCCAGGTACCAGTTTAATTACAAACTTGATTTGGAAATTATTCGTTATCGTTCATCTATCTTGATCTTGCAGACAACTCACTCGTAGAGGCAGCTTCTGCAGAGCTACCGTCTGCAGTAATAAACAGAAATCCGATACCTTTGCCTACGACAACCATTTAAACTACCAGATCTCTGATAAGGCGATCGTTCCTTTTATTATTTACAACCTGTGCAACGTCGTCCATTACGCCAAAATCAACTGGAGTTTTATTTATAGAGCAGAACGGTTCACTGTAGTCGCCGCAAAATATAAGGGCTTTGAAATTAATCGTAAAGCGAATCCAAATTCGTTGAGACAGGAATCGCATTACAAATTCGAACACGACAACAGCTGCGGCCTAAACTACAAATTCTAAGGCCTCGTATTAATTTATTCATTCACCCTTCACGCCCTAAATCCCTCGGTGGTGATGAATAAAAGGGGTCGATGCGCGTCGCCGCGTGCGCCGGCCCATCCATCACGCGCGATGCGAAGCAAATCGATTTCTAAACACGTGTGATTTGTTATTTCATAATTGATAATTTGATCACTTTAACAGAGACTACCGTTCCCGATTGCCATCTAAAATATTCCTCAAAACCGTCAAAATTAACTACAGTAGTTAAACCGATATCCTTTTTACTGCCATATTTTATGGCAAATAAAAGTTGTTGACGTATCATATAAGTTTTATTCATTTCATTTCATTTATTTATTCAGAAAATGATATCGACCTTGCTTCATTATACTTTTTGCACTGTAAGTATGGCTAACCAAGTTATTATTCCTGCTAGATAATATCGCTGTTGTTAATTAATTACAGATAGCGATCTGATAAATTTAATAAAAGCCAGATGTACATACGCAAACATCTTTACCATAAGACCTTAACAGACTTCGAGTTTTAAAATGTGGAATGTTAAATATTGCACAATAGTCATAGATCATAATTAAAGAGTGATTATGTTGCTTCATGTGCGGATATCTTAGAAACCGGTACCAGTAGCAGAAGATTTAACAACGATTATTATTATCTTAATAATAATTTATTGGAGCCTTACAATAAGCATTTATTGGAGCCTTCCCCTTTACCTTGTTCAGACCCGCTACATTACACTATTCGTTTTTAATAGTTAACGTAATAGAGATTTGTATACACGTTACGTTTGTATGCAAATTAGGGAAGGCAGGACGTAAAGTACCTATATATAACATTTCTGGTTTTCGATTCACGCCGTATAATGTTAATGAAGGAACTCGCGTTTCATAAGTATTTTCAGAGAACCGTCGCATCTAAGAGACCTCAGTGTAGTACAATATATTTTAAGGTAAATATTGTCGACAAATTTCAAACAAAATAAATGGTTGTGGTTCGTACGGAAGCCGAAGGGTGAAATAGGAAGTGATACCGGTTTTTATTTCCGTCCCCATACTATGTATCGATTCCCCGCTGTCACCGCAACGGGGTGTTACTTTTGAAATCATTTTGATTGATGCACAGCCGGTATTGTTGGCTTGAGAATCAAAAGAATATTGATTTGAATCTGACAAACAAATATTTTTTGTTGCCGATTTTTTATTATTTATTTTTGGGTTCATTCTAATATGTTTATGGTTTAACGAATAATTGCGATGATCTTTTGCACGTGTGTCGTATTAATATTATATATTTAAAAACTAATTCGTCAATTTATTTAATAATTTAGATTAGATACCGTGTCTCCACCTGTTCTTTTTTATATAATGTTGTAATATAATGACAACATACGGCTATTATATGTTATTTTTTAATCCTTTTATAATTTATTTTATAGATATTTAGTAAAAGTAATAGTATAGTATTTAGTAATCCGCTAAATTTTGCTTAATATTGCAATACTGTAGCTTCGCGTTTGAAATCACTCTAATGATGATGTTGTTATTCGGTCCCATATCTCCCGTTATTAAAATTTATGATTCATATATTGCACATACCTAACAAAAGTATATCTTAATACATTAGAATAACATAGTATATTGCTTCCACATTACTATGCATTCAAAAGAAATGTGCGTACAATCTGCATATAAGTTAGATGATATCGCACTAACCTCAATTTACAAAACTATAGAATCGCAAACATACATTGTTATTTTAAGAACTCTAACTTTTAATTTGGGAAACATTATTATGCAAAGCTATCGTCCCCAGCTTATAGAATGAAGATGTAAACGCGATGGGTGTCGTGTGCCAAATCGGTCTACTTTCAATAAAGCTGTAGCTTTTACAACGGTTCTATTGTTAACATTTTAATTAGCATTAACGTCGCCGAATTAGCATAAGGGCGAGGGTCATGGCAATTTTAATTCCTATCCAAAGCTCCCTGAATTAGATAACACGGTTGCCGATCGTAAATGAAAACATTACGAAGTGGATTTGGAAATAGAATGTGATAAATATTTAAAGCTATGGCTAACAGTCAGTTTTCATGATGAGGAGACGAAAATGTATTAGTATCGGCTTATCCGCCCTCACAAAACGTAGGAGTGAGCTCAGGAAATTGGGTCATTTAATCATATTCGTGGGTGATAGCGGCCAATATCTCTATTTGGATATTATTGCACCACCGAATTTCCGTGTGGTGTCCGGATTAAGAATATAGCACCACTCCATCTCCTCCCGCGGATATCGCAAAAGGCGACTAAGGGACTCTAAACCAGAGGGATGGGCAGCAGCGTCATTCACACACAGTCACATTCTGCGCTCACCAACCCGCCTGCCAAGCGTGGTGAGTACTGGCAAATTTCCCCCAATCTGATGACACAATTGTGGAAATCTATGGGGGAGGCCTTTGTTCAGTAGTGGACGTTGTATGGCCGATATGATGATGATGATGGCACCAGTGGACACACCATTATATTGCAGGGGACGGTGTTGCCCTGTTTTATATTCCCAGCCTAAAAACTGCGATGAGATCAAGGGTCGATAAATTTGGGTGCTCCCTATTGTAGTTAGTGTTCAAAAACTTCAGCAATCCATTTAAATCTATTTTAGATATGTAATAAAGTTACAGACTGTACTCCTATCGGAGAACTTAGGTAGACACTAGGTTTTTTTTTCTTAATGACTTCATATTAATGCGAACCTGTAAGCACCGGAGGCGGGGCAATGTATAAATGTGTGCGCAAACGGAGACTAATGCGTTTAATACGTATCTATCTAAGTGTTACAAATAAGAGCACGCGGTTTAATCAATATTTGTCTGATATTTCGGAATGTTCTGCTGCAATTTTCTACATGTCTTTTCCCGTTGGCATTATAGACATAACTATTGTGATATAACTTTATGGGAGGTAATCTGATCAATGACCTCCTTGTTTAATCGGATCAGATTAATAAGATACATATTTTGACTTTTTGGGCATTATTAATATGTTTTTTGTCCCACATTTGTTTTACAGCCTTTTAACGCAGCTGTGAACTCTCAAATATAACGTTTCATACCACGACTTACAGTAGCTTTAATACGATAAGTTACATAAAGAAAAATAACTTTCTGTGTTTTCACTGATTCTAATTCATTATGCAAAATACAATAAAAACCTATCTAATCAGTCTTTAATTTCATATTCAACAAAATCAAATTAGTAAAACGAAGTATCGTGGGATATAAATTTTTAACGCAACGCAATAAAATGAATGATATAGCGTATTAGTGGCAGGGCAATAAATAAATATTTATAGCATATTAAACATCAGTAAAATCTCAATAAACGGATGAGCACAACACTACAGAATGTATTGTGCAACGTCACAAGATTAACAAAAGAAAACCTACTTACGTAACCATCAACATTATATGAAATTATTTTTAACTAAACGATAAATGCTGGCTGGTCGTAAACGTAATATTTGGGGGAACTACTGTGCGTTTTATAGTCTGTGAGTTTAACTTAATGAATACGATACAAATGTCGGTTCGGTCACTCGGTTAAACATGTTTTTTATAATCTTACCAATTACCAATAAATAAAGCAGAGCTGTACTTGTGAAGACGGTGAATTTTATTTTGGTGTACACCAGGACTGCACCAAACAGAGATATGGTGACATGCAATGTTCCCGACACGGATGTCACAGATAATCGAAGTGGAAATAAGGAAGGCTTATCATGTAGGATAATAGTCGGGAAGAGAGTGAGAGCACATCAAGTCCCATCATATCAGCCAAAGAATGTCCACTGCGGAACAAAGACCTCCGCCATAGATATCCATAACGACCGTTACACGCCATAGGTCATCATTTTGGAGAGAATTTTCCAGAACTCACCACGCTTGGCAGGCGGGTTGGTAATCACAGTATGGCTACTGTTACGCTGCTGTCTATCCCTCTGGTTTAGAGCCACCTAGTCGCCTTTTACGACACCCACCGGAGGAGATGGCATAGTGAAATATCCTTAATCCAGAGACTATACCGATACGGACACCACACAGATACAAACGACTAAGCAGTGTTGTGTCCACACGCTTACTTCTATACGCTGAACACAGTATTGCAGTTTCAATCAGTTAGCATAGCGATATCAGCCAGTAGACGAGTACCAAATAAATCATCATATCCGCCAGAGCCACTGCTGAACAAAGGCCTCTTAGATTTCCACATTTGTGTAATCATTTTGAGGGAACTTTTCCGGTACTCATTGAGCTTGGTGAGCCCGGAATGGCTGCTGTTCCACAGAAGGAAGGATGCATCCCTCTGGTTTTAGAATCCCTTAATCGCCTTTTATACCGTGTGGTGCCGGCTCAGAATGCCACCACCCCATTTCATCCCGTGGGTGTCGTTAAAGTCGACTAAGGGATTAACCGGAGGATGGGCAGCAGCGTCCTTCGAGCACATTAAAAACTCAACTGCGATCGCCAACCCGTCTGCCAAGCGTGGCGATTATGGCAAGACCCCCCAATTAGCACACAACACTCCCATGTCGGTCGTTGTGGTGATCTTTGGGGGAGGCCTGTGTCCAGCAGTGGACTTCATTCAGCCGAAATAATAATAAAAAATCGCCTTTTACGACATCCACGAGAGGAATTGCAGTGGTGCTTTATTCTTAATCATGATACCACAAATCCTAACAAAAATCGATCCCATGACTGCCAACAATTTCATTAATTACATTACTTTCTTTTATATCTACAACTATTCTAAACTTCCTAAAAATAATTATCATAATATCTCTACCATATTTATGATATTATTAGTGATGGCGTGACATGCGCATAGGCCATTATCATTAGATACAACACTTAGTAAACCTTCGTGGGGCATAAAACAACGTGTTTCGTCATAAAGTGACCATATTGACCATAGAGAGGTAATAACGAAAACTCACGGACTTTCATACCAATAAAACAATATAAAAAAGTTATTGACAATAATTTATTCAAAGTTGGTACATGAAGTCAAAGTTTTGTTGGACACCTTTTTTATATGTATTAGAGGAGCGTAAACGGACATGAAAGCCACTTCATGGTAAATGATCTCCGTGGCCTATCACAACTCCAGAAGAGTCGCTGGTGCGTTGTTGACCTATTAGGGGAGGTAAAGAGAGGGGATTCAGTGAGACTAAGAGGGAAGTAGGATGAATAAACTTTTAGGTATTTTTTATTTATTATCATATGAAAAACATCCACTGCTGGACTTAGGCCTCCCACATAGACCCCCATAACGACTGGTATCGATTTGTGCCGTGTACTTATTGGGGGATTTTCCATTATCGCGGTTGCCCCATAGCCTCGCGCGCTTACAACAAGGTAAGCAAGCGCTAAGTAGCCACCCAAGCCTTTGCGGCAGTCCATTTCGCCTCTCAGGGCCCTCCCACGTCTCAGCGACTCAGCCCTCGAAGGCCATCGCCATGGAACGCACTAAATCATTAACAAGCGTTTCTCGCCTTGACGCCTAGTCTGATGACTCAACGATCAAACGTCAGCGATTCCCTCGCTGATGTCTGCCCCCCTTTCTGCACCGTACCTTCCCGTGCCGTACAACCAAACTGCACCCGTCCCCGCCCGCACGCCAACACAGGTGCACTCTCAGAAGGCCTCCCCTCCCTCGCCCCAAGCTTCACCCCACCTCCAATCTGACGATCTCTCGGTTGTCCTCGGACTCTCTCTATTGGCATGAACAGGATTGGCCAAATGGCTGCAGCTATTAGAGCTAACCAGGGCCAACCTGGCCTCATTCGCGTACTCTGGGATTTCGCAGATGTCACACCCTTTCCTTTTTTCTTTTCCTACCACGTAAATCCCTAATGGATACACAAAGCAAGTGCAGAATAAAACCCTGATCCCTAAAAATAGACTTCTTCAATGCGAACAGCATTACTGATCAAAAAGATGAGATCGCCTTATTCCTCCGCGACCATCATATTGACATCATGTTGGTATAGGAAATTTTTCTTTAACCCTCTCGTGGTAACCCTATAATTGTAAACTATGACATAGTGCGCAACGATATGACTCACTCCCGTGGAGGAGGCACTCTTATCTACTATCAGAGATCCCTTTATTGTATGCCCCTAGATACCCCGTCCCTTTCGCATCTAGAGACATTTGTATGTAAAATAGGCGTGACAGGTAACCGACCAATTACAATAGCGCCAGCGTATATGGTAATCTAGCAGCAGTAACTTATACTCCCTGAGTACCCTTCTCACTTTTGACATCATCGCCCAGATGTTTCCCACCAACTACCCCAACAATGTTGACCGTCGCTCGGATATACTCGACATAGCACTCCTAAAGGATGTCAACCTTAAGTTGCATTCCATGGAAGTACTACACGAACTAGATTCCGATCACCGTCCTGTGATCCTAGATCTCACCTAACGTTTTGGCCCCATGGACAACCCCATCCGATTATTGCAAAGACGTACTGGAAGGAGGTTGGGGAACGCTTCAGCGACACTTCGTCCGTCCACTTAGATAAAGTTTAACACAACGTCAGTTCGCTGACATGCTAGACGCAATGGACTCCCTCACCGGTCCCGTACAGTTCGTCATGAACGAATGTTAACAGCGAGTTCCTGCGATGGTAAACCATCGCTTGAAACTGCCTGACGATGTACGTGCTGATGACGGAGAAGAACGCAGCCGTCAGAGCTTACGCAGCTGTTCCCAGCAAAGCTAATCGCCTTTTTATGCGTCACTTGCAGGGCACTGTTAACCAGAGTAATGAGCGGCAACGTCACTTCTGAGGAACTCACTGCTCACTAACCAACCCTCAAAATTAGGATTTCATTTTGGAAGCTTTTAATAAAGTTTCGGGTCTATTCGCGCACAGATTAATATCAAAATAATATTTTGACACACCTCGACGTTTCGATCAAGTTGCATTGACCGGTCACGAGTAAAGTCTACTGAATAGACCCGATACTGTCTTAAAATTATGTATTTAAGCTATATTACTCCTGAAAGTTTAAGAATTACAATAATTCTGGAAATCTACGAGGGAGGCATTGTTCAGTAATGGACGTTCTTTGGCTGATTTAATGATGATAATAATGAAGCTTACAACATCTAGATATAAAGCGCCGCCAGTTATCGAGTGAGTTTCACAGACAACTTGCACAGCATACGTACATAATCAGCTCATTACTGTGCCACTGCTGAGCACGAGCCTTTACTCACGACGAGAAAGGTTACACCTTATTCCACCACGCAGGCCTAGTCGGGGTTGGCGGTCTACAGACCCCATTGAGCATAATTTGTGCAGGTTCCCTCACGAGGTTTTCATTTACCTTTAACGCAAGTGATAATCAAAAATCTGATCCACACATGAATCCAAAAAGTCTGAGGTACCGGCTGGGATCAAACTCAGACCCACAAATAAGAAAGGCAAGCGTTGAACTAGTAGGCTATGATTGCTTGACCAGGATACTGCACAGCACACGCTCGAGGAGCGTCCTGCGTGGGCTGCCGAGCAACGGGTCCTGGTCAATTGGATCGGGTAGGACCTCTCCCTAAGAGTAGTGGCTATATTGGCAGAGCATGTGCATGTGTGAGACAGTGCTGTGATCTCCTTCTGTGAGAGCGTCGTGCTCCAGACTGCCGGCTAAGCCGTTGTTATACAGTGCCTCGGGTTTTGCGGACGCGCAGATTGGGGAGTCTGCGTGCTCATTCCGAGTGACCTCCGGGAAGTCGTGGCACGCATATGATCACATGCCACCGTGTGCGCAGGGCAGCGCTCGAGGCAATCTTTTACAGTACCCCCGAGATGTGCCTGGCGGTTTTTTTACATTAACCTCCCCCTTGCTAGAGGGGGTGACCGCTTTATAGTCATCCCCTCCGAGATATGCCTAAGGGCGAGCCACCAATAGGTAGTTCTAGTGTGACTCTATCGAGGACCTAGAGCCCCCCTTCGGTGCCGAAGATGATCGCTCCGGTGGTTTTAGCCGGAGACCGGATGCCCCTCCACCCATCCCCTGGGCGGAGGCAGTACACGATTAATTTCTGCCGGGTTAAATTAAAAAGAACACTATTACTGCTTATCTACACAGCGTTCGCATTTAAAACTATAAATTCGTACATTAACGTCTTTCCCGTATCTCTTATGGTGTACAGCCTCAAACCCTATGGGAAGCCAAGTGGGCGGCCTTAATCTACTGATTACAACAGAATTATCACCAATCCAACCAAAGAAGCGCTCATAACTTTCCCATAAATACGTAATTTGCTTAAAACATATTCTTTTCAAACATTTTGTTTATTCAATATTTTATCGAGTGTGTATGCGATGTATCCCGGCGCATAATCTCGGCTTATATCTATCCGTTCGAAGGCATATCTATTGAAATTAATTTATTTTCGGCTCGTAAAAATTTTGGATTCACAAAATGGGATTCTTTAGATAAAATAACGTTGACAATATTTAATACTTACAGCGTGTAATATTTATTGTTAGAAATCGAAGTAAAAAGGCGAAGATAAGAGACAGAAAAATCCGATGTGACGCACATGTGACCCCGATTGGCGCCGTGGTGACACGATCAGCTTTCTTCTTCTTTACTGTCGCGGGTTTGGTTCCCGCCCGAAACAAAAATATCTATTGCCTACAAAAATTGGTTTCACATCTGGGTGGTTGGGCGAAACATTTAATTTATTTTCCTTATAATCCGTAAGTAATAAGATAGATGCCGTGTGGTTCGCAGAAGTCGGTGCCGAGGAAGGCGGGTAAGAAAAGTGGACATCAGTGACCTCCCGTCTTCTAATCCTATCGGCTGCCAAGCCAGGTGGTTATTGCAATTTCCCCAATGTCCATTTATTTTTGGCCATTGGGAGATCACATTAATATTCGTTATTATGATAATAATATAACTATAAATATTTTGTTCACTAAATTAACAGCATAAAATTCCTAAAATGGTATTGTCCCAAGCAAACTTGCCTATACGTTTCTAACTTTACAAGTAGATACCATAGTTTGCTAGCCGGTCGAGTCGAAGGCAGCCGCAAACAACGTGCGCCCGCGCCGCGCCGAGCGAGTCATCGCTCCTTCAAGTGTTGACATTCGATTGTTTATTCGCCTCGTCAAAGTCACATAACAGTTGCACATACTAATTACATATAAATACTTCATTTTTGTACACATCGGCAAGTAATTTGACCATCAACCCTGTGAACCTTCGGTTTTGGGGAGTCAAGGAGGTTCAATTTGGTAAGGTCAGAAAACTGATAAGATTGAAAGCAATTGTGATTGCCGCGGGAGCTGAAAATAATTATTGTTGCTGCTTTTATTATTATTATTATAAATACTCAGTAACAGCTCCAGCATCCGGGTCTATATAGCAACACTTCATGTCTACCCGCGGATGTCATAAAAAACGATTAAGGAATTCTGAACTCTGAGGATAGGCACCGAACATCACACCTTCTATGCAACAGTAGCGATACTGCTCTCACCAAGCCGCCTTCCATATGTGATAAGTACTGGCAAATGCACCTCTATGACGGTGAAATCTATGGGGGAGGTTTATGTTCAGCAGGATGATGTCGATTCAAATCTACCTCATACCGACCATGAAGCCACCTACATATATTACCTAAAATACTTAAGAATTTTTTCACAACCGCAACCTTGACACCATGAAACAATATTTTGATTGAAACGACAATAAATAATGGCGAAATTTTCATTGTGTAAGTATTTATTTTCCTTATAAGTACTATATGTGAAATATTAAGTACATACTGTCTGTCGCGACAAGGTTGAACGCCAGACATATTATTTGGGATTAAAGTAACAGATGGGATAAAATAATCATAACTTTATACAAAGAATGAGTATATTATATACGTTGGGAAGTTACGACTAAATGCTTACAAAGACATATTTGTGGTATCCAAGCGGTATATTTCTAATTCTTAAAAGAAACTACAACAGTATTCACTTACTAAATTTTACGCAGTAAAACATGTCATCTATCTTCCAGCGTATAACAAAAAAAACTGTATATGACCCAGGTAAAAGATAGCGTACCTAATTTTACAAAAGCTTATGTTGAAAATATCCCTTTAGATTTTCACACAGAATTAGGGGAAACAAATATTTTGCTGTGGACATAGATGATATTTTTTCTCCATTCATAGCCATTAGTTTAATTTGCATATAATACATAAGCTTCTACTGATTTATCATACACAATGAAAGAAATGAAAACATGCAGCAGCCTATGGTTAACTTGTTTCTTCATTCAAAACCAGTGCCTCTATTACACATTTGGTGAGCACTATATTATAGTGGCGTCCTTTTCAGAATGTTTTTGTAGCTCCCACAAATAGTCTTCATTGATTATAATAATATAATTTCTTAGGATAACTTATTGTAGGCGTTAATACTTACATAATAAGTGGCTCACACCATCAAAAGGAAGTACAGCGACTCATAAATTAGATAACTATGTTTATCTTAATAACTTCACGAATTACTAAATTTCTCATCAATTTCACCGAATGCACCTTCAGGAAATGACTCAGTTTTATATCAAACTTGCCCATTACGACATACCGTCAATTGGTGTTTGTTTTGGATAAAATGCACAGATATTAAATAATCAACTGATATTCTTTATACGTGCATCTTATCGACACTAGTAAACTTCCTTGGTGCAATCTTGGTTGCATCGGTTCCTACTTTCATTAAAACTGATTGGTCATTATCATCATCATCATTTAAGCCGGATGAAACCCACTGTTGGATACAGGCCTCCTCCAAAAATCGCCACGACGACCGGTCTGGATGTTTTGTCTGCTCATTGGAGAGTTTTGCCATAATCGCCACGCTTTGCAGGTGGGTTGGCGGTCGCAGTTAGGCTGCTAATGTACTCGAAGGACGCTGCGATCCATCCTCCAGCAAATGCCATAGCTGGAGCTATTCGTAGTCGGCACCACACAGCCCAAGTGAACGGTCTTCTAATAATGATGTTATTTTTAACCGACTTCAAAAAGGAGGAGGTTCTCAATTTGTTCTCGATGCGTATGGTTTTTTTATATGTATGTACACCGATCACTCCGTGATTTGGAGACCGATTTGAGCAATTCTTTTATTAACAGCTGCAGAATGCACTACATAAATCTGAACTACAGCTGTCACTTTGGTCATCCTGCGACCACGAATGCTACAAATTATTCGAAACGTCAGGAAAACCAAAAATCTGTAATATACTTGATGTAATCCGTTTAAAAGTGTTTTATTATAATGTGTAATAATCGCGAAAATGAGCTACTACACAACTTTACTAAATATATTCTTAAATTATAAATCCTTCATCATTCACGTTTAATCATAATCACGCGAATGTGGAGCGGGCAATAGATGTAGTACCTATGCCTTATGGCGCTGACGTAAGTATCCGTAGCTACATAATTATACATTTACATAATTATTGCGCAACGTCATCATTAGGTCTGATATGTTTTGATAAAACAAATGAGATTCCAAAACGGTTAACAATAAAAAAACGCGTCGATTTTTTCACAAATAAAATTTCGAATCATCATGCATCAGTATAAAATAATTTCACTTTTGTCTACATGAGGGTTGCGCTCATACAGCAAACACATTTCCTTACAAATCGTTGTCGGAAATGGCGTCGAGTGAAGTTGTTTCGCTGGAAAACCCTTATCTTACAACAGGAGGTATGTCGAGTACATCGTCATCATATTAATACACATACAGGGTTGGCAGAAATAGAGAGATAGACAAAACGATCCATTTTGCTACACACATCGGTCTGAAAAATTCAATAGGATTAAGAGTCGTTTGTTCGCTTCATCAATTTAATCTTCTATCTTCTTTTCGTGTGGTTAGCGGCCAACCTCGTGTTAGAGTTGTTCAATCTGCCCAAAGGCCTCCGACTTGGCTTAACGACTGCTGTCTAATGCTAACAACCGGGACCGGGATTTTAGGTGCTCTCCGAAGAGCGCACAGTTCAAATACCCATAGACTAAGCGCTAAGCGTTCCTTCCTCACCGGTCGTTTAACGGTCAGTGAGTGTAACTGGCTATGAAAGATGAAGAAGATTGCTGGACATAGGCCTCTTCAGAGTTGTACCACAACACTTGATCGCCTGCCCTCCGCATCAGACCTAATATTTTTTTATCGTGTGGTATTTTATTTTATCCTGCTCAGAATACCATTACCCATCTCCTCCCATGGGTGTCGTAAAAGTCGAATAAGGGATTAGCCGGAGGATGGGCAGCAGCGTCCTTCGAGTACATTAACTACTCAACTGCGATCGCCAACCCGACTGCCAAGCGTGGCGATTATGGCAAAACCCCCCAATGAGCCAACAACACACCCATATCGGTCGTTGTGGTGTACTTTGGGGGAGGCCGAAATGATGAAATGATGAATCCTCATGGTCATCCTCCGCCTTGGGAAGGGTGGTGGCATGCTGATCTCAAACCGACTAAAACCCCACGCTGTCCTTCTTCTTACCTATAACCGGGGGTGAGGTGTACACTTTGTCTGCATTAGACCGCGCCCCCGGCAGGTATCGGCCCGTCACTGTTTGACGGGCCCCTTCTCTGTGTGACCTTGTTGGCCGCACCTATCCTACACAGAGGCGCGCGCGTAAAACACGCGCCGCCATCTCGCATCAAATCTACCTCAACCCTCTTCTTTAGGTCGGCGGTCAATCCTGCCGGGGGCGTCCGACGTTTGCGCACTCCGCGTTCTTTTCACATGATTTCTGCTGCAATGGCCATTGGAGACATCGACAGACTTGATCAAGTCCCAACATCTCTGTCAGCTAAAGTCTGCTTGCTAATCCCAGACTATTATTCCATTAAAATTAAACTAATCTGAAAAAAGTCCACAGTTCAGCCTGTAAACGTCCACTGCTGAACATGGGCCTCCCAATGATCACTATTATAAATGATAATACGGGATATCGCCATCATCACCACGCTTGGCAGGCAGATAGTTGAACGCAGTTTGTTGTTATTAGCATACGGGAGGATGCTTCTACCCATCCGCTTGATATCAACCCTTAGTCGCTTTTAACGATAATTAGTGGTGCACACGGAACATAACAACACCTTACCCAAAAGTCCAGTTATCAAGGACGAAACTTGTAAAACCCGTGCATTGGTTAAAGGAATAACCATACGATTCTGTCAATCAATGCTGGTTTTAGTTTTTAGACCGATAGCGAGCACCAGCGTCTCTCTTTGCTCAGTCATCCCCGTTCAGGTTAGTAACCGACACGTTAGTCTTCGGTGATACAATAGTTGACTAATATCTGCCGTGGACATGCTTAGTGTACTCACAAGAGCATCGCTAAGGCGACAGTTGAGCATCGCTGACCTCCCCTGGCCCATTGGCTGGCGACGCCCTTGATGTACGTATATCATGAAGACCCAAAAATGCACGCTCTTTAAAAAAAGTTGATTATTTGATTTATTGATGTATGTAGATATTAAAAAATTGTATATGTTACTACAATTATAATTGTAAAAGTTTGTATTTGAATGTGAGTCTCAAGCTCCATTACGCTCAAACGAATGAACAGATTCTACTGAAGTTCATGGACTAGAATACTTATTGTTTAAATTAAATAAAACAATTATCACAATATTTCATTTTTGTGCCCTGCGCAGCGGATGTTTAAGGCCTAGTTAACCTTTTACTGGTGACATGGTTTTCATGTAACGAGTGGCCTGATAGGCCACTCACGAATCTGTACTATAACATAGAAATATAGAAGCTTACCTTAGTTTATGTAATGAATAAACACATTAAAAGGATAAAGTAAAATATTTTTGTGTACTCAAACATAATTTTATATAAGGGGCTTGCAACTATCAGGTACTAACTACGTCTCTATAGTCAATAAAACCAGACTTGAAATCAACAATTACTTACTTAATAAAAATCAACTTATGATGACAAAGAAAGTTTTTTTCAATAATTTTAAGATACTCAAGAAAATTCCATAGACGTGCGATTTCACAAAACTGAAAATTGTCAAACTTTGATATTGTTTAAAGCTGTCACTGTCATAAGTAATTGTTTCGCACACTGCAAGCAGACATGTATTTCGCGCGAATTACAATAGTAATTCGATTTACGGTTCAATTTGGGACGACAAATTTTCCGTGCACAGGTTTTCCGTGTTTTTGAGGTTTTGTGGTTCAGGCAAATCAGAACCAAAGATAAATATGCGCAGTTCTTCAATTCGAAAATCGAAATTAGAATTTGTGTCTGATGAAAACTGTTTACTTACTTGGCATTATATTTTTCTCCCGACTCCCTACGCTTCTATTTAGGTGGTCCAGAATTATCCATTACAACTAGTTGCTGTAGAAAAAGAAATCAATCAATGTAGTAAAATTCCGAACAAAGTTACTTAAGTGGTGACTAAGGGTCTGAGAGGCTGTTGCAGAACTTTACATCGATTTTACTTCCAGATTTGAACCTAGCTGACGTAGCTATTTCCCCTACGGGATTGTCGCAACTGACTTGTTATTCAGGCACTCAAATACGGAAACCCTGAAGAAGCAAGTGAGATGAAGTTATGCTGGTGCCGCTCGGCTTGTCAGACCGCACATCACCAGGTCAAGTTAAAGTACCTAATATATTAGTATAAAATTATTCTCAAATGTCAATAACCGCGGGCTGTGAGACAATTGATTTTTAATTGTGTCTGGCATTGTGACAGTTATTGAGCTAAAAAAACATAAAACTCTCCGTCCAAATCAAACTGGACGTTTGACAACCCTATAGGCCCATCACTGGAACTTTGAACCTGTTTAACTTGACATAATGTAGTTGGAGTCGGCCTCGTCAGCCAACAAATATGTCTACAATGACTCGTGTTACTTTTACTTGTACTGGTATGTAGACTTAAGTCTTTTTGCCAGTAATATTGTGTGTTTAAAGACTAATTGTGCCATTTCCTCGAGTTTCTAAGTTCGACGTTTCTTACCATAGCTGACCTCTGCATCCGGTTAGGAAAACCAATTTTAGCTTTATTGTCCAATTTGACATAATCGATTAGTCCATAGTCCATTCACTTACACAGACATTAGGTGGCCCACTCTAACGGCCAAAATTAATAATCAATCTAATCCAAAGTCTTTGGATTTAGGATTTATAATTGATCTGTTTTTGAGTAAGGTATGATCTTAACACAAACATTGATCAAGTTCGAAATCTTATACCTAAAGATTTTGTTTTTTTTAAAACGTTGCCCCACCCTATTATTTATCCTGTATCGTGGGTGCGTTTACAAACACAAATTCCACACACAATACACCCAGACCCGGAATAACTACCTGCAGATCGTACAAAATATTTATTCTGTGCGGGAATCGAACCCATGACCCGGTGCACAACAGCCGACTTTATCAGCCACTGCACCAACCGTGCCGGCCGTAGGTCACGTGCCGAGTATCTTATACAATCCAGATGGAAGGAAATAATTATACACCTTCACATCCTGACGTCATCACGTCGTTATATTACATGGAACAATTACCATGTAACTGCGAAACCACTGTCGATCCATAAACCTCGACAGCCAATAAAGAGTAATTTGGAGAAAGCCGCATCAAATTGTATGTTACAGTATGCTTACGCCTCTAATTGGACTCGACTTACTTAATTACTAGGAGAAAAGCTTTTTGACAAGTTTTGTGGTGCCTGAATTAGGTGGACATGATTAGTTTGTGAATTGAAATAAAAATTAGGTTACAATTTATATGAACATATAATTTTATTTATATACTCTACTGATATTATTATACTTAACTAATTACGTACAGAATTTCTATGTACAAATAAAGAAAAGGAAATGACTATGCAACAAGATACATAGACGTACAAATGCTTCTCGTCATCGCTGTCATTCAGTAACTTACCAAGGCCAGAGGCTGGCAGCATTGCCACGTTGAATGGCAATGTTTAATTCTTTGTCTATCGAATAAGTCAGCCCTAGTTATTTAATGAGTCAACCAAGCGTCTAGCACTCTCTAAAAAGGGGATTTGCAATTGGACTCCACGGCCCGACCCCAGAGGGTCGAACAAACATATAGCTTAATCATCATCTCATTGACTTTATATAACCAGAATTTTCGAGAACATTGTACTCATAAATATTATTTCATAATTTTAAAAGAGTAATCATGAGATTGCCGTGTGGTGCCGGCTCAGAAAACCACCACCCCATCACCTCCCGTGGGTGTCGTAAAAGTCGACTAAGGGATTAGCCGGAGGACGAGCAGCAGCGTCCTTCGAATACATTAACAACTCAACTGCGATCGCCAACCCGTCTGCCAACCGTGGCGATTATGGCAAAACCCCCCATTGAGCTCACAGCACAGCCATATCGGTCGTTGTGGTGATCTTTGGGGGAGGCCTGTGTCCAGCAGTGGACTTTATTCGGCCGAAATTATGATGAATCATGAAAAAAGAAATAAAATTAATTAATTTGGATAGATAGGGCAACACACATCACTTACAGAAAGCATCAATTGAGTAGATAAAGCAAAACAATATAAAACTAAACCATTAATAAATAGATTGAGACATCAACATACAACAAACCATGCAATATGAAGATAGCTTGAAGAATAAATACATTATAATATAACACTCTCATGAAATAAAGTTAATGGTTAGTGGTGTGCGTCGCAATACCGATCAAAAAGAGACATTGCTCAGCCTAAAGCCACATCGCAGTTAGCGGTGCGGCGCTGATTTTCAGCAATACCTCGTAGTATGCATAATATGTATATTATAGAACACACTGTTATACAATTATATAACGTTACCGTGTGGTAACGTTATATACCGTGCTGTGTGCGTCACAAAAAGAATAAAACTATCCACAATGCCGCAGATGAACGTATATTAAAGTAAATATTTAGGCTAAGGTAGATGTATATTTCGGGTGCGTAGATTGGGGAATCTGCGTGCCCACACCGAGCGACCCAAGAGAAGACGGTAGCACGCATGTGGTTACGCGCTGCCGTGGGACGCTTTGGGGGATCCTTTACAATCCCCCCCAAGGGGGTGACCACTTTACAGTCACCCTCTCAGGGATATGCCTATAGGCGTGGCACCAGTGGGCGGCTCTAGTGTGATCATACGAGGACCTGGAGGCCCCCTTAGGTGCCGAAGATGACCGCTCCAGTGGTTTTAGCCGGTAGGAGTCCGGCATACCCCTTCGCCCTTCCCCGGGGTGAAGGAAGTTCATGAAGAATTTCCACTGGGCATCAATAAAAAAAAAAAAGGTAGATGTATATTTGTGCATAAATGTACTATCCATTATATGGATACTAAGCATATTATATAAATTAAATTTTACATAAACCGTGTTGTGGATTACGATATTACCGCCTTTGCGTGATATTATATTGAGAATTCATTAAATAATTTGATATCTATATCATTTGAGTATCTATTTTATAATTAAATATTGGCATCCTATAATTACACATTTATACCTACATTTATACATAACGCCATGTTATTTTATATATTATATTTCATTTAATTAATCAAAATTGCAATTAGTATTCAAATATGATAAGAAATTTTAAATATTGTTGTATTTGATTGTGAATTGTACATAGATAAATAAATATAAATTTATTAAATAATAATGTAAATAAAAGAATAAAAATGGAGTTTCTTGCCCGTTCTTCTCCATAGGAAATCTACATCTTGGAACGTGGCAACTAAAGTCTTGACGATTCGTAAGTGCTAATAATAGTTTAAATGAATAAAAATCTGTTTTATCCGTTATGAACATCATCATCATATCAGCCAAAGGACGTCTACTACTAACCAAAGTCCGCCTTTGATTTTCATTACGTTACATATAGTATGTCAT
The DNA here is from genome assembly GCA_947459985.1 of Diloba caeruleocephala. Lineage (NCBI taxonomy): Eukaryota > Metazoa > Arthropoda > Insecta > Lepidoptera > Noctuidae > Diloba > Diloba caeruleocephala. The sequence continues at coordinate 19,499,544 of OX381615.1, forward strand.
CATTTTGGGAGAAATTTGGCAGTACTGAGCGCAGAATAGCCGCTGTACCAAAGGAAGGATGCTGCTTGCCCATCCCTCTGGTTTAGAGTCCCTTAATCACCTTTTACTACACCCACGGGAGGAGATGGATGCGCTGTTTGAGAGTCACTCCAACAGCAGCCACAACGCCAGTCCTCCGAGCTTGAAACATGAACAAGTCACACCCCACACCAGAGGCCATCTCATTTTCCATGGTAATAGCGATAGTGAATAGGGACATAGTCTGGTCTTTTCCCATCATCACGTGTCATGCTACTGGGTTCTACTGCAGCTGGTATGTTACAAGTGACAAGAGCACATCGAATAATGTCATGAATATTGGCGTGTGGGTTTATGTGACCTGAGCTACTACAGGAAGGGCTATTCACCACAGTTACAGCGATGATGCTCCACATGGAGGACAAGTGGAAATATGTAGCGAGTCGAAAAGTTAAGTCCTTTAACATAGTACCTACGTTGAGTGCTGAGACTGCCTCAAGCCAGGGTCCCGTCTCCCATTCTTCCACAGCCCGCAAATGTGCACGCTACGCAGTATTGATGGACATATAAAATAACTGATTCCGTACCAAAATTCAGAGCGCCTTGTCCCGCTGTCTCTGAGAAGACGACTCTAGGTTAACGGGCGGGGTTGTTATTTGCATATGAGAGGATGGCTGCTACCCATCTTCTATAGATCAACCCTTAGTCGCCTTTTCCGCCACCCATGGATGGAGAGGGGTAGGCGAGCCTAGAGATCCAGTTTTCCCCTAACATTCTTCATAAAAGCACACTAATGCACACAGTTACAAGTTCTCATCCAGTGAACTGATTACACACAACATTAGAATACTTGGCTACTTATACTAAAACACACCCACAACCTTGTAGGTAGCCAATCATGTCGAGCGTACGAACTGCACACGGTGGCATATTAAGTAAACGCAACGTGCAAGTTTATTGGGAGTACCATTCGCTGTTCTATTCACTGCGTTTGTTTTTCACCGATTGCTAGTTAAAAATGGTAGATAAGAAGCATTGTATTTTGTACAAAAATAATAATGTCGTTTATTCGTCGTCTATTTATAATCTGGGTTCTCGTGAGTCACTTCGGGATCTATTTAAGGAGATAAACATACTTACTTTACCATCCTTATATATATACCAAAATATCATGTATATACGCAAGAACATTATTAGTTTCAATACATAGAAATTCAATACGTAGACATATGGCAACCCTAGCCGAAGCGCTTACAGGCTCCGTAATATAATTACAATTAGATTAAACTATCGAGTATATTTGTTTAAAAATGCCATAATATTACGCGTCTAATAGCCATATACCAAAGTGCTATCGTTTTCCAGTGGTAAAACTGACTCTGCTAGTTTTAAAGTGTGTAAATAGTGACTACGGAAACCAAACAACAAACTAACAATAACAGTGCAAAAAGTTATTATGTGGACTAAAATGATACATAATCATTTTAATGAATTATATCAAAGTTCTATATAAGTCCTTTGAATCCCAGATCTCGTCAACAGTGCCCATAAATTGTAATTTTCGTTAGTGAAAACTTTATTATCGTTGCATATATCATTCAAAAACATAACCCAGAGTCAATCTTCCCAGTCCTGACAACAGAACAAAACAAACTCCTATTTAGCTGAGCACGTTCCAGCTAATATATGTAGCGAATTTTAGCATGTGAATCTGTGGGCGTGTTCAAATAACATTTCATGGATGATTTTTAGCATAAGAAATAATTGTTTGGGTACGAGTGTTTTAAGCACAACTACTTTTTAATTTCCAAAATGGATTCTGGTAACAATGTGACTTTTCGCAAAAAGGCACATAAAATAGTAGCCTCCTTTGAATCCCTGCCAAATATGGATGAAAGCGTTCTGACCAATGATTCAGATCGGATGGCAAGTTTGCCTGATCTTTCAACTTTAAGATATGAAGAAAGGGACGAGTTAAACAAACTGAATAATATGAACGATAATCTAACAAAACAGATTAAGAGTGCCCATAATGAAATTGACCAACTTTTACTTGAAAATACCTCGTTGAAAGCTACAATTACTGAAATGGAACGAAAGATTCAGAATTTAGTCCAAATTTGTTCCACCATAAAAATCGATAATCCTACTACATCAAGGCGGAAAAGTCTACAGAAAACTCCTAGACCAAAAAGTGACACATCCATAATCAGCATCAATAAAAAAAATGTCCTATCTGATAACTTATGTGCACCTGATAACCGAAAAAATGTTGAACCTCAATTTTTCAACAATACGTCACAGAATAACGGAGATCTGAAAGTGAAAATAAACGAAACTCCGGCACTAGCCAAAATCCCTTCGGATAAGAAAATTATTGTATTAGGAACTCAGCAATGTGTTGGTCTAGCTACGAAACTTATAAGAACCAGGCAAAATACGAAATATGAAGAGTACAAAGTATCGGCATATACGAAACCATGTGCCACATCTCAAGAAGTTTTAAAACTGTGCGACAACATGACACTGGACCAAGGTGATAAACTAATTTTATGTGTTGGTGAAAATGATGAAAACCCTAATATGATAATCATTGAATTATCAACGGTTCTAAAAAAATTCCAGTTATAATATTAGGCGTAAATAGAAACAAGTATCTGAGTGAACAAATGTTAAATAAAAACGTTCAGTTGTTATGTAATAATTTCATGAACACTACGTTTATAAACCCGGATTTTCATTCTCAGGATAGGTATTATATTTGCAGAAAAATCAATCTTGCTATTGATAGTGCAGATTATGAAACAAATTTTGTTAATATTCGGAACAGTAGATTTATCAGGCAATCAACTCTTAATAACAAGACCGAGGCTATATACCCTTTAGTATATAGCAAGCAAATGAAGCAGAAAACCATATTAGACTATTTTACAAAACATAACCAGACCCCTAAACCACAATCATGTGAATTATCCACAACGGCTCGAAATTTGTTCAATGACATGGATGTATCGCCAAATCTCAGTAAACAAGTAGTTTTTTTTCGAGAATAACAATATTAAAGTAACTGTATTTCACCAAAATGTTGCAGGAATACTTAGTAAATCTGACCTACTGCATATATCTTTAAACGAGTTAGCAAAAGATAATGAACACGTTAGTATTGTCTGTCTTAGTGAAACATTTCTTAAATCAGGAGGAGAATGTAATGTACACCTGGAAAACTATCGGCTGATTGATTGGTATTCTAGACCAAACAAGAGACGTGGTGGTGTATGCATATTGTGTGCGGATGACATAGTTTGCTCACAGTTTTTTCTGTTAAAAGAATTAGTAACTGAACTATGTTTTGAATATTGCGGCATCGAAGTCCCTGCATATAATTGCTGTGTTATATGTATCTACAGGACTCCAAATTCTAATCCTTACAAATTTCTTCATAATTTGGAAATACTCATGGACTATCTTCGTAAGAAATCTAAGAAGAAAATAATAGTAACTGGTGATTTTAATATTAATCTTCTAAAAGATTCGAAAGTACGTGATGAATACCTTCGAATATTACAAAATTACGGATTCTATACTCATGTAAATGAACCTACAAGAATTAATACGTGTCTCGATCAGATGGTAAGTAACTTCCCTGAAGCTACTGCCAGGGTACACCATCTAGGCTTGTCAGACCACAGTGCACAAACCCTGACTTTTTCTGCTAAAAACAAGTCACAACCTAAAAAATGTCTTTTTATGTATAAGCGTGACTATCACTTAGATAATTTGAGAAAATTTAAAGAGTGCCTGTCGTGCCTGTCATGGCAATATGTAGTAAAGGAATCTGATGTAAATAGGGCTTTTGAAACGTTTCATGAAACATTAATGCTATTTTTTAAATTATGCTTCCCTATAAATAAAATAAAAGCCAAAAATAAAATTAAAGACGTCTCATGGGTAACTAGGGGACTAAAAATATCATGTAGAGCTAAAAGGAAACTACGGTACTCTTTTTACACGGAAAAAAATAGTCAAGTTAAAAACAAATACCAAAAATACTCAAAAATTCTGAAACAGTGTGTCCATAATGCCCGGAAATTAAATAACATACAACATATAAAGAATTCTAAGAACATTTGCAAGACCACATGGGATGTCATCAAGAAATCTCAAAATAAGCAAGTAAATACTAATGAATATATTAATAAAATTATTATAAATAATAAACCAGTAGTTGACCCAAATGACATTTCCAATTCATTTAATAATTATTTTATTAATCTAAGTAATGATAATGTTACTTACTCTAATACTAAATTTAATAATATCAAAAGCCTAGATGCAACAATCTTCTTGTATCCAACATCAAGAAATGAAATATATAAAACTATAATGTCACTTAAATCCACGAACTCAGTCGGTTATGATAATTTCCCCACTAATATCTTAAAAGAAAGTGCAATATTGCTCACAGGTGTATTGTGTTATCTGATAAACTTATCTTTCGTAAAAGGGACTTTTCCAGACTTATTAAAAGTGTCTGTAATCAGACCTATCTTTAAAAAAGGTGATCAAACTCTTCTGAGCAACTATAGGCCCATTGCCTTGATACCAATTATAGCTAAAGTCTTTGAAAAGGTAATGCATCTACGTTTAATTACTTTTTTAAATAAATTTTGTATTTTAAAACATGAACAAAACGGTTTCCAAAAAAGTAAATCCACAACTCTTGCGGCTTTTAACCTCATTAGCACAGTAACGAAATGTATAGACAGGAATATACGCACTGCAGCCATATTTTTTGACATGAGTAAAGCCTTTGATTTCGTCCCTCATGATAGGTTGTTGCTCAAATGTGGAAAGTATGGTCTCCGAGGTGTTGCTAACAAATGGCTAGAGAGCTATCTCAAAGGCAGAACACAATGTGTAGACGTTATTAATATTAATAAAGATAGTGAAGAGTGCCATTACACATCAGCCCTTCTACCAAATGCTGTAGGAGTTCCACAAGGTAGCATATTGGGGCCACTACTGTTTCTGATATATATAAACGATTTGCCTGACGTGGCCCCACATAAATTTACACTCTTCGCGGATGATATATCGGTTATAATAACAGAATCTGACACAAATAACTACAGTGACGATGTAAACAAGTGTATTTATGATGTTATTCTATGGTTGGAAAATAATAATTTGAAGATTAACGTAGATAAGACTAGATACTTACAATTCTACAATAGAAATCCGAACAAAGGCAACCTGAAAGTTATGTGTAAAAGCCAGGTAATCAATGAAACCAAAGAAGTCACCTTTCTAGGAATAATTTTAGATAACCAATGTCGATGGAATTTTCATATTAAAAAGGTCTGCACTAAAATTAATAGTTTCGCTTATGCACTCTGGCGGTTGACTAAAATAACTAGCCAAAGTGTCGCTCTTCAAGCTTATCACGGGTACGTTGCATCAATAATCAGATATGGTATCTTGATTTGGGGAAACTCTGTCGAAATTAATAGAGTTTTTATATCCCAAAAACAATGTGTCCGATCCATTGCTGGAGTAGCGCCCATTACATCATGTAGAAGCCTGTTTCCAAAATTTAAATTACTCACTGTTACTTCTTTATATATACTGGAGTGCTGTAATTTTGTGAAAGCCTATCCAGACTTGTTTAATAAATGGAGCGACTGCTGTAAATTTAAAACACGATATCCTGACCGCTTATTGTTGCCTAATATAAAAACAGAACTTTACCGCCGAAACTGTTATCCCATGGCCATAAAAATCTACAATAAGTTGCCTGAAAGTTATAAAATACTCCCTATTAAACTGTTCAAACCCCGATTACGTACTTGGTTGATAAACAAATGCTTTTATACTTTAACTGAGTACATGAATGCAAAATTTTAGAAACATTATAATCGGGTGTCTTGCTGAGGTTATTGTGAACTAATATAATTTTTAGTGCGATTGTATTGTATCATATAAGTAATAATGTAGGTATTATATGTACGTTGCAGTGTATTGCTATAACCAAACTTATAGTCATAAAAAATCATAATAAAGTTGTTATGAATGTAATTTCCAATTTTGCATGCTATGAATTAGCCAAATATGTGAAACATAAATAAATATTGTAACAACATCCCTACACCATGTTTGACGCAATAAATGATTATAATAAAAAAAGTGACGTGCACAATTTAAATACTCGCAATAAGAACAAGCTTGTCTTGCCTGGCTTTAGACTTAGTAAAACCAGCAAGTCGTTTATCGGAAACAGTGTTAGGTTCTTCAACAAAATTTCTTCTAGGATTACCGATTTGCCAGAACTACAGTTCAAATCTTTGATTAAACGTGTTTTAATGTCGAAGGCCTACTATAGCATAAATCATTACATCGATGATAAAGATGTCTGGCATACGATTCCCTTCTGCACACTGCGACCCTCTGGCGCTGTATAATTTATTTTAACATATCTTATATTGGATATAAGGGTAAAAGGTATAAGGGTTTAATATTTAAACATTGGAATTGATTATATTATTAATGTAAAATAAATTGACATGACCCATTTAAAATTGTATTTTTTAAGTAATTTACTTAAATATTTACACCTTGACATTATATACCTTGACATTTGACTTGACTCAGTTGAAATTACATAATTTTTTATGTTATTTACTTATATTCAATAACTTGACATTATCTTGAACAAATTCATTTAAAATTTCATTTCTATTAATGTTAGTTTCTTATATTTAATATTATGACATTGACTATTAGTTATTGTTAATATTGTTCTTGTAACATTATATTATAATATTCATACGAAACTGTAAATGTGTGAGAATCATGTAGCCATTGATGTTAATTTTAGTACTTATATTGATTGTCTTTTGCCTGGCTGTATTGGTCTGTCATACTCACTAAAATGTCTTGCTGGCGGTGGTGTTGTGTATCGGGTCGTTCGGTTTCCTACAATATGGTTGAGCTAAGCGATGCTGATGCATGCGTCATGCTCGTGAACGAGTGCCGTTTGTTGGGACTGGTCAGCCGTTAACTGCCACGGCAAATAATTTATTATTATAATTTCACTGTGGTATGTTCCATCTTTACACATTGTCCTACATTTTTCTCGGTATTTAAATTACAATAATGTGTATCAATCAATATTGTAATCTCAATTATTTTAAAAGAGTATCCATGGAGTTTCTTGCCGGCTCTTCTCCATGAGATCAACTATTTGGAACCGTGCAACTTAGATTCTGACGTTTCATAAGTGCCAATATTTGGTTTATTTGAAATAAAAAATTTTGACTTTGACTTTGACTTCATCAATCCAATTGTAACATAATAAAGAAGCTAATTCTTATTTATTATTTTTATAGACACAACTAAATTCTTACACTTACATATGATTCCTTCCTAGATAGAGTTATTTTCGCTTCGGTATTTGCATGTTACTGAACAACACGACATTTTAACAAAGTTTCACTTACGCGATCAAATCTAAACTGATGTTATAAAACGGCCATTTTTCCGACATGCCCGAATTGTGTATGTAGCGGTGGCGCGGTTACACCCCCGTACCACTTCACCTTATTCCTATTTCCGTGCCAAAAACCTTTGTACCACATATAACACTTTATAGAGATTAACAGAAGCGGTTTGAATAAACACTTCTGAATGTTTAAAAATCCAACACGGTAAACAGAAATGGCAGACAGGAACTCATTAGATAAAAAACACAATACATAGTAGCGTATACGTCTGCGTCAAGTGTTCTAGTGCTTCGACTTACAAGTGCGTGCAAATCTTAATGTGTCTAAAACAAGTTATGTAAGAGTGCTTGTGATTTGCCAGTCATGCACTCGCCTCGATACAGTGCTGAACTTTTTAGATGAGACTAACTATTTTCGCGGGTTTCCCTCTGAATATATAAAAGGTGGTGGTTACCGTGTGGTGCCAATGAGCACACAACACACCGATATCGGTCGTTGTGGTGATCTTTGAGGGAGGCCTGTGTCCAGCAGTGGACTTTATTCGGCCGAAATGATGATGATGATATCAAAGTTTATTGTGATTTGAAAGCCTTTGAACTATTCGCCGCATGTTTTAAATAGTAGCACATTTACTACTAATATAGTTACCTACTGGTAATACTCCGCATGGTGTCCAGATTAAGAATATAGCACCACTCCATCTCCTTTTTTTGTCCTGGGGAAATCCTCATGGACTTCCTCCGCCTTGGGAAGGGCGAAGGGGCATGCCGGACTCTTACTGGCTAAAACCCCACGGCGTCCTTCCGCTTACCTCTTGCCGGGGTGAGATGTACGTTTTGTCTGCATTAGACCGGGGGCACCCCCGACAGATACCTGCCCGTCTATTGCCCCTGTGCCCTAAGTACAGTAATTTACGGACATAAATCTCAGATACATGGAACAACTATGAACATCGACCATACCAGAGTACTCGCTTATGCATTGCTGTTCCATTAGGAGTGAGGGGTACAGTGGCTGGTAATACGGGAGAAATGGGAAAGAACTCCAGGAGCCTTCTGGTACTCGTCACTCACTGCAAGAAAGTCAGGAAAAATGTATTGCTATTATAAGCTGGCATTCCGTGTTGTATAAGGATTAAGAATATAGCTACTCCATTTCCTCCCGTGGATGTCGTGAAAGACGACTAAGGAGCTCATAACCATAATGGATGGGCAGCAGCGTCCCTTCTGTAGAACAGTAGTCATACTGCGCTTTCCAAACCGCCTGCCAAGCATATTGAGTACTGGCAAATTCTCCTCAAAATACGTCTAGTCTAGAAGTCTATGGTCAGTGGACGTTCTTTGGCCGACATGATGATGATGATGATGATTCAGTTAAAAAAAAACGAAAGACGCAGCGTGGGACGACCTCCAATAAGATGGACAGACGACCTGGTGAATGTCGCTGGGAATCGTTGAACATGAACCGGTCGGTGTGGAAATCCATGGGGGAGCCTCAGTTCAGCAGTGAACGTCCTTTGGCTGATATGATGATGACGATGATGATTTAGCGACAGATTGATACTCTTTCAGTCTGCCAGCCGATTACGAAATATAATCAACTACTGGCTATACCTATCTTAACAGTGAAAAACTTGACTAATAGTCGCTCTGGGGCCGAGATCTAACAAAACAAAGTATACTAGCGACAAATCAAAAATATACTGTTATGTAGGATTATTAGGTTCTATCACAAAAAGAATGATATTTCTAGGGTTCCGAACGTCTGAAGGAAAAAAACGGCGGAACCCTTATAAGATCACTCGTGTCTGTCTGTATGTCTGTCCGTCTGTCATAATGGTACACATATGGATTTTTGCGACCCAAACACGGATGTGTAACATAAATAAATGAATTTTGAATATGGGGTCGCTTTTAGGGGGCAATATAGAAAATGAAGAATAAAGTTTTGCAAACTGTACCGTGTAACATATGAAATGGAAGGGCTTGTTGTGAGGGTCTCAAACATACTTATTTTATAACTCTAAAATAAACAGTTGTTTTTTTTTTATTTAAGAAAATAAGCAGCTATCCACCATTTAACAAATTTAAACTTAATCGATCCAGTAGATTCGGAGCAAATTGGCTGTGACAGACGGACAGGCAGACGAGTAATCCAATAAGGGTTTCACCGTTTTTTCCTTCGGAAGTATGGTACCCTAAAAACATGATGGATAACGTACTCATCGTACGGATTCCTCTCCACGCGAATTTAACTCGCACTTGTCCGGTTTTTTTGTCTGCAACGTCTCCTTAATAATTGGAGTTGTACTTCTATGGAGAAAGATTACTTTGTTTTTTCAGACAGATTCAACTAGGCTCAATTGTTTACGGCCAGCGAGTTTCATCGCCGGTGGATAGGAAAAAACATCGTAAGGATATCCGAGGCTACCTATCTATCAGATCTTCTCTGAGTTAAATTAGTCATGATAAAGAACTTCAAATCAAATTCACATTGTCTGTAACATAATATTTGTTTTGATCCCTGAAGGCTTGTTTGTCGATGCGATATCGACTGGAAACCTTCCCAAAAGTTGAAGAAACCATTCACTTCCTTTGCTTACATATCACAGACATCAGCCTATAAATGACTACTGCTAAACTATCACTACAATGAGCGGTTTTAGGGGATATTGTCATAATCACCACGCCAATCCGCCTGATTGGTGATCGTCGAAGTTATTATTAGCACACGGGAGGATGGCGCTGATATAAACCCTTTGTCGCGTTTTACGACAGCTATGGGTGAAGCATGGGGATCGTAAGAATATTTTGAGGTCAAATGCTATCAATTCATCATCATCATAAGGAACCAAAGGACGTCCACTGCTGTACGAAGATCTTCCCACTTCCACAATTGTGTCGTCATTTTAGGGGGAAATTTCGCAGTATTCACCTCGCTTGACGGGCATTTTGACGAGCTCAGAAAGGCTGCAGTTTCACAGAAAGGAAGCTGCTGCCGTCCGATTTAGAGTCTATTAGTCGCCTTTATGACATCCACTATAGGAGTGAGATTAGTGCTGTACTCTAAATCTGGACACTGAATGGAATATGGTAATAGGATACTGATGATTAATGATATACAATGAAACTCAATCTCCTCCCACGGATGTCGTAAAAGGGAATCTAAATCAGAGGGATGGGCAGCAGCGTCCCTTCTGAGAAACGGTAGCCGTACTGCGCTCACCAACCCGCCTGCCAAGCGTGGTGAGTATTGGCAAATACCCCCCACAATGATGACACAGTTGTGGAAATCTATAGGGCAGGCCTTTGTTCAGCAGTGGGCATACAAATGGCTGATATTATGAATGAAACTCTATTTAGGAAATGAGTTATAAGAAAAAAATACACGCTTCAATAATTTTCAGAAACCGATATTTGCTAGTAACTGCCTCTGAAAAGTAATACCAAAATCAACTCAAAAGTTTCAGTTGCAAGTGCAGACATATTTTGTGGTATATTATTTAGCCATAGCCGGTTTCAGTTGACCGGTCCGTCCCGACAAACATTTAGGATAACATTTTGTAGGCGACATAAATGTTCAAAACCACCAGACAGATATGAAGGCTAAGCCTGTTACTTGCAAATACAAAGTACTTACAGTCATAATTGTATGATTATATAATATTTTCTGAAATCAGTCTGCGCGTGACCATGGACGCTGCAGTGTTCGAAATGTCGAGCGAATTAAAAGTAGTATTTTATTTTATATATTCATCGGGCATGCATTTATGTTCTATTATACAAATGTGTGCTTAATTGTGTATTGCACGTATGGTGTTTCAGGTATTTATTATGAACAAATGTGAGTATATACCAAGTACAACATAAAATATTGTTTTGTTTTGTAATTCATATATTTGTGCATTAATAATATAATAATTGTATGTGCTAGGGTTGCACGTTGTCGTTGGAGGAGTGCCCAGCTAAGGCGGCGCAGCGCCGTGACGTCGTCGTGGTGGTCGAAGGGGGTGACCTCTCGCTTCCGGCCGCGGTTCAGTCCATCGTCCGGAGCGAGAGCGCGTGGGATGCCGTCGCCTCCTTTTGCGAGGAAGTGATGCAAGCAAAGATGGCGGCAGAGCGGAGACAGAGCGAGATCTCTGATCCCCGCCGCAGAAGACGCACCGGGCGTGGGCGCCAGGGGAGGGCGCTGAAAGATCTCCAGCCACCATGAGGAGTGGCCTGCGGGCGACGAACCAGGGGCGGTCCGTCGCCCGAACAGAAACAGGCCCGAGATGGCGGCGCGCGTGTTCCGCAAGCGCCTCTCTGAAGGATAGGTGCAGCCAACAAGGTCGCAAAGGGCCGATACCTGCCGGGGGCGCGTTCTAATGCAGATAAAGCGTACACCTCACCCCCGGATAAGGGTAAGAAGAAGGACACCGTGGGGTTTTAGCCGGTTTGAGCCCGGCAAGCCCCTCCGCTTTGGGAAGGGCGGAGGGGCCAAGTCCAAGAGGATTTCCCAGATTTATTAAAAATAAAGATTTGCACGTTGCACGTATGTATACGGCACGTGTGGATGCTGTTCATTGTATGATGATATAGTCAAAATAAATTACAATAAATGAAAATTCAGGATCAGCCTGTATGTAAGTACTTTCTGTAAGTACGCTACAAGACGGTGTAGATAATACAACTGTCAATTTAAAGGATGTTAATATAATATTATTAGTATTGCATCTAGTTCAAGTGGCTCTCGAGTGACCTAAATATAAACAAATGTTAAATGGTAATCCACCCGTAATAATAATTGTTATTTACATCAGTCAGCCTTTTATTATTGTTTGTTATCTATCAAACTAATTGATGTACGTAAATCGGCTTTTAATAAATTCTAAAGTGGCGCTTGAATTGTAAGTGGCATGTTTAATCTTGGTTATACTATCTACGCAATAGTGTGATGTTTTCTTAGAAAAGAGGTGTGTCGCAATTAGAAACATAACTACATAATTTTTTTTTTTTTTTTTTTTTTGTTGGGCTTCTCGCATACATTTCTGGGAAATGTGGTTGCTTAACCGGTCATTTGCTGGCGAAGCCAAAAGAGGCCTCCAGCCAGGCTTAAATTAAATATTAAAAACTAAGCAACTTTCGCTAAGGGCGCCCCCTGCGGGACACGGACCTCGGCTTAGGGCGTTGCTGGGGATATCAAGCTATTGTTTTGGGGACAGCTGGATCGGTATTATTTAAATTGTATTAGGGGACATTTAAAGCTACAGGCTCGGCACGGGCCGGCGCGAGCAAGAGACGGGAGGGAGAAGTGCTAACTTGAACGGGAAGGTGACGCGGCGATAGGCCTCCGCGACGTCGGTGAGGCTGGCATCCTCGGCGGCGAGGGCGGTACAACGGTCGAGTGTTTAGTGAACGAGACAACGCGAGTCTCTTCATGTGATCTAACGTGATTTTATCGTCTGGATCGACCAGAACGTGTCTCGGGCGGCGTACTCTACTGATACGGGAGGGTTCGTAGTCGGCGGCTGATACCACAAGGGGATTTGGGTGGGACAGGGCAGAATCGTTTAGACGCTTGTTTCATAAATTGTCTGATGGTCGGCAAGTTAAGGTCGAAATGGAGTTGGTCGTTTCGCATGTACAGAGGCGCTCCGGTGGCCTTGCGCATGAAACGGGTTTGGAGGGTTTCGAGTGGGTATGATTCAGCGTGTGCGAACACTGGGCTGGCATAGGTCATGATGGGTCGAATGCATGTGGTGTAAATTCTCACCTTATTTCTAAGGGATAATTTACTACGAGCGTTCAGAATATAGTGAAGGCGACCGAGCACAAAGGCAGCGCGGGCACGCACCGTCTTTGTGTGGGGAATGAAGGTCAGTTTTTTGTCTAGGGTGACTCCAAGATACTTGGCGTGCGGTTCCCAAGGAACCGATTGGCCCAGCATCGAGATCTCCCTGAAGCGTGGGTGGTCGTCGCCTAATTTGCAAAATAGGACGGCTTTACTTTTGATAGGGTTAACTTCGATCCGCCATTTCCTAAACCATTTAACGTAGACGTTGGCTGTGGTTTGGAGGATCTTAGTTATATTATCGGGACTGCGACCAGAGTAGAAAATGGCCGTGTCATCGGCGAAGAGTGCTAATTGGGTCGTATTAGCAGGTCTTTTGGGGAGGTCACTGGTGTACAGTGTGAACAATAGTGGGGCTAGCACGGATCCTTGTGGGACTCCGGCTCTAATGGGGTGGGGGGAAGAGAGAGCGCCCGTGATTCGATATCGGAAACTGCGATTTGACAAGAAGTCTCGTATGATGAGAACGAGACGGTCAGGCACTCCGAGTTGATACAACTTATATAATAAGCCATTGTGCCAGACTTTGTCAAATGCTTTCGCAACATCGAAAAAGAGGACTCCCGTCATCATGCCGCGTGAGAATCCGAACGTGATGTGTTCAACTAGTCGGTGGACTTGTTGTACACACGAGTGTTTGGTTCTAAAACCAAACTGTTCGTCGGGAATGAGTTTCTTGGAATCGGCAAAATCCTTTAGTCGGGAATAGATAATCCGCTCATAAATCTTCGCAAGAGAATTGAGAAGGCTTATGGGGCGATAGCTGGAAGGCTCGCACTTGGGCTTACCGGGTTTGGGAATACCGATAACGGTGGCCTGTTTCCACGTATGCGGAAAGAGGTTATTGTTTAATGCCGCATTGAAGATGACGGTCATTAAGGCGATAAGACGTTCGGGGAAGAGTTTAATCACCTTGTTGGTGATACCGTCAGAGCCGGGGGCTTTGCGAGGGTGAATCTTTTTCACGAGATTTCTGACCTCGTCTGCCGTGACCGGAGGGAGGGGGTCGTCAGGGTCCTCGGCAGGCGGAATAGCTGCTCTACGTTCGACTTCAGCGTCAACCTTTTTGAGGTGAGCTTGGTCTACAGGTAGAGTGCTTGGGGAACATTGCGCTTCTAGACTGTCAGCTAGGCATTCGGATTTTTCGTCGTCATCAAAGGCCGGCCTTTGGTTGGGACGGTTGAGGGGGGGGACAGCATTGGATGTTTCGGATTTGAGTTTCCGTTGCAGATGCCAGAACGCAAGGTGGGTTGGCTCTAAGTCGCCCAACATCTTATCCCAGTTAACCTCTCGGCACTCCTTAATACGTTCCTTGACAGCACGCTGCAGGTGGCGCATAAAGAGGCGATTGGGTTCGCTGGGAAAAGATGAGTACGCTCTAAGGGCTGCGTTCTTCTCCGTCACCAGTGCACGTACATCGTCAGGGAGTTTCATGCGATGGTCTTCCATCGCAGGAACTCGCCGTGAACACTCGTCCACGACGGACTGTACATGCCCGGTGAGGGAGTCGATCGCGCCTAGCGTGTCTGCGACTGACGTTATGCATTCGGGAATTCTATCTAACTGAGCGGACGAGGGGTCGTTGAGGCGTTGCCTAACTTTCCTCCAGTCCGTCGTCACAATGGTCTGAGGGGGTAGCCCTGTGTCCGTGGGGCCAAAGCGGGAGGTGAGGTGAAGGATCACAGGACGGTGATCGGAGTCTAGCTCTTGTAGTACTTCAATGGAATGCAACTTGAGGTTGACATTTATTAGAAGTGCTATGTCGAGTATATCCGGGCGATGATTAACATTGCTGGGGTAGTGAGTGGGATACATCGGGGCGATGATGTCAAAATTGAGGAGGGTACTGAGGGAGTATAATTTACTTCCTCTGTGGTTGTGGGTGAGACAGTTCCAAGACTCATGTTTGGCATTAAGATCTCCCGCCACTATGACGGAGTCGCCTAGATCGAAGAGTGCTTCGAGATCCGATTGGATTGGATCGTCTTGGGTATTGGGGGATTGGTAAGCCGACACTATAGTGATCGGTTGATGACCTGTCATGCCTATTCTGCACACAGATGCCTCTAGATTGGAAAGGGACGGGGTATCTAGGGGCATGCAATAAAGGGATCTCTTATAGTAAATAAGAGTGCCTCCTCCACGGGAGTGGGTCCTGTCGTTGCGCACTATATCATAGTTTGCAATTCTAGGGTTCCTGTGAGAGGGTTTCAAAAAGGACTCTTGTATCAACATAATGTCAATAAGGTGGTCGCGGAGGAATAAGGCGATTTCGTCTTTTTGGCCATTAATGCTGTTGGCATTGAAGATGCCTATTTTAAGAGATCGGGGTTTTGTTCTGCACCTGTTTTGTGTATCCATTACGGATGAACGCGGTAGGAGAGGAGGGCGGATGAGACATCAGCGAAGTCGCTGAGTACTAACATGAGGCCGTATTGGCCCTGGTTTGCCCTAATGGCTGCGGCCATTTGGGCGACTCTGTTCGGGTCGACAGAGTTGAGAAGACCGAGGCAAACTGAGAGGTCGTCAGTTTTGAGATGGGGTGTGGATTGGGGTGAGGGAGGGGCGGCCCTCTGAGCGTGCACGGCACGGGAAGGTACGGTGCCGTATGGGGGGCGGTCATCAGCGAGGGAATCGCTGACGCTTGGGTCGCCTGTTGGGTCAGTAAACTAGGCCTCAGGGCGGGGAACGCTTGCTGATGATTCAGCGCGTTCCACGGCGATGGCCTTTGAGGGCTGAGTCGTTGGGACGTGGGAGGGGCCTGAGAGGCGTAATGGGCGGCCGCGAAGGCTTGGGTAGCCGCTTTGCGCTTTGCTGCCTTGTTGTTAGCCCGCGGCGCTTTGGGGCATCCGCGATAATTCGCGGGATGACCCGACTCACCGCAAAGCACACAACTCGGAGGCTCTGTGCAAAGCGTGCGATCTTTGGGGCGATCGCAGTCGGAGGTACTGTGGTCACCTAGGCACTTAACGCACCTAGGTTTGGCGTAACAGTGTCGCTGCGCGTGACCGTAAAGTTGGCAGCGATGACACTGCCCGGGGGGACCATATCTGTGGGGGGGCTCGATTTTTATGCCTGATAGGTGGCACACGGTTTTAATATTGAATATTTTCCGATCATTGTCGGTGGACTTCTCGCATATGGCGAGGACCATGTCATAGGCTTCACCGTTGCGACCAGCGTGCATACGGTGAACCTCCAGGACGGGGATATTTTGCGACAGAAGGTCGTCTTTTATGGAATCGGTGTCGATTTCTTTGGGTATCCCCTTTAGGACTACCCGGAGTGGGCGTTCCTCGGCAAGAGAGTACGTGTGGAAATACACGTTTCGGTCTTGGAGGTCAGGGATTTGAAGTCTTGGGCAGTGGGAACTGCCACTTTGACTCCGACGGCTGTGGTGCGGGCACTGAGGTAGTTGATACCAAGCTCAGTACACATCTTGGAAACATCGTTCCATTTATCCTTTGCCTGGATAAATATGGCGGGCGGTTTCCTGTCCTTTTTAGGGACCTTAGCGGGTTGGGAGTTTGCGGGGGTAGGGGTGGGGGCAGGACTGGCCTGAGAGGAGGTCGTCGTGGGGACAGGGGCAGAGGGCGGAACGGAGGACGAGGCCTCTTCCGTCTTAGGGGCTTTAGCGGGAGCGGCTTGGGCGGAGGACTTGGCCTTGCGGGCCCGCTTTTTTCGGTTGCCACTGACGAGTTGAAACTCATCTGAGGCAGAGTCGGAGGATAAGGTTTGGGGCGGAGGGGTGGAGTCATCACTCTCTGACATTTCCGAAATGTCTGAGAGAGTGGGCATGTCAGCGTCGGGGGATGCGGTAGCGTTCGGAGGGGCGGAGGGAATGCCCGCATCAATTTCGGGGGTTGATCCCCTTTTTTTGGGTTCGGGATAGGGGGGCTGCACTATTGTGCCTGGCTCAGGTGAGGGGGAAAGGAGGTTGCCGTAATTGGCAACGATATAGGGGTCCTTTAAGAGGACCTCCCTAATAATTTTTAAAAGCGTGGCGTCGTCGGCCATTTTGTTTTGCAAAACAAAATGGCGGACGTGGGACAATAACAGAAAATACGCTTAATGCGTAGAGGAACAATTGCGATTTACGCGATCCCTAACCTCCCGGGTTGGATGGGCCCGGGGGTGTGTAACAACCCCTCCCTGCCGGGTGTAAGCAGGGAGGTGTGTGTACCTGTGGTGAGCCCTAAGCTAGTACCATCCGTGGCCAGTCTTAATGGGCAAACGGGTCCCTGACAGCTCTTTTGCAAGGGGCGATAAGGTATCGCCCGCAAGAGACTGTATGATCTGAAAACGTAGACTCGAACTAGGGTCGACTAGGGATGTCAGTCAGTGGATTTTCCCTGAAGGGGCACAAAAACGCGATGAATTTAATCGGTCAAAGAAACAAAAATCAGTAGTCGCCTTGAAAAAGGCAACGCGTGATTTAAATGAAGTGACTGCAATCCGACGGGACGGATTGCGAACAAACACTACACGGCACACTGATCGGGGAGCGCGAGCACTGCACGACCGTCTGCGGCGAGCGTCAGAGACGGAATGATAACTACATAAACTCACTCACTACCATATATCGAGATAGCACTCGAATCTTAACGATAAATTTTTCTGTTTTGTTGTTCAATTTTAAACACTTTTCACTCTGTTCTTTCGGGCATAATATATAGTTTTTATTTCTAAAATTAAAGTTATAAAGTATTTAAAATATTAACTAAATAAAATTTCTACTAAAAACAAAAATAAATCTGGATTTGAAATGCTTAAAAATCGCTTAGTATGAAGATTTTATATGAATAAAGAATAATTAAAGAATACATTTAATTAATTAGTTAGGAAAAATAGTAGGGATGTTGTAGATATGCGGCCAAAATTAAAAATCGATCTCAACCAAAATCTTTGGATTTCGGATTACGGATATGTCTGTTTTTTGTGTTAAATGTGATCGTAATACAACAACGGATGAATTTCAAAATCTTAAATCTGAAGATTTCGGATTAGATTGGTTATTAATTTCGGCCGATAGTTTTGTCGGAGGCGGAGATGAACCGGAAATCTCATAGGATCATCGGATTCATAATTGAAGCTCCGTATGGCCCTAAAGAAGAATCATAATAGTTGTGACTAATATACTAATCTGTGAAATTAATTAACATTAGCACAATAAAAAATCAGATTGTCTGACACACAACATATTTATAAGTGTTATGGCGCCATCGGATCTAGTTTAGATTTAGTTCTGATTGATATTTCTAATGGGCGGACGTGGGATGACACTTCTATGCTTATAGGTGCATAAACTTAGGTATTAGCTTAGGTATTAACTTAGTAGCTTAGAGCGCTGTCCTCTGCCGGGGGAGCGGTCTAATGCAGAAAAGCATACAACTCACCCCCGGCTAGAGGTAAGAAGAAGGACATCGTGGGGTTTTAGCCGATTTGATCCCAGCATGCCCCTCCGCCCGTCCCAAGGCGGAGGATGTCCAAGAGGATTTCAACACGTTAAAAAAAAAAGAGCGCTGTCCTGCGATTACCAAGCCAGCTGGCAATCAGCTTCACCAATTATTGTAGGTATCTGGTTTTGTCTGCTGCAGATCCTCATATATCTTTAGGTATCTCTTATGTTTTTAATAGTGCAATATTTAATCGTATCCGAAAGAACCTACACGGTATCCGCTAAAGTAATCTGCTGGAATGACTGTTGCTCTGCTTACCACATTGCATAAATAAGTATAGACAGGTTAAAAACTTGCATCGCTTATACACGATGGCACTGTTCTGTTTTCATGTACGAATTAAAAATAGAACTAATAAAAATATCTTTACCTAACACGATTACAGCTCATAAAAATCCGTAATTGACTTGAAAATTCTTACATAATATCAGGATCATAAACTCATTCTAAAGTTATCGAGGTACCTCCTTAATAAATACGCAAAACTACTAAAATGTAATAAATAAATAACCTAGAAATCACTATCATAGGATTAATTTACACGGCGATCTTAAGTGCCATAAACTGTAGGTGTTGACGCAAAAAACCAATTAATATAAATAATTACTTCAGTGAGCCGCCGCACGCGCCGATCGTTAATCGGTTATGATTGAGGTATTTAGAGCGCATGCGTAACTGATGCGTGTTTGAAGAATGTATGTATAGGATATTAATGTATGGGGTGACGAAAAAAACATACAATTAAACGTGCAAGCCTATTGGGAAGAATTAGCTTTTGTAGGCCATGTGCTCGATAGCGCACTGTCAGGGCACACAGTAAACTTCTATAAGTAATAATATTTTTCATTAGCAATTATCAGGTTTCATATGACTCGCAGAGTTGCAAAGATAAACACACGAAAATGAACATCTGTGACGGACGGAATATGGACCAGCCATATTCCGTCCGTCACAGATGTTCTCCCGTCAGGGCAGTAAAATAATATTACCTTCTCTGACGGCCGAAATTAATAATCGATCTTAACCAAAATCTTTGGATTTCGGATTACTTATATGTCTGATTTTTGTGTTAAATATGATCTCAACACAACAACAGACGAATTTCAAAATCTAAAATCTGAAGATATCGGATTAGATTGATTATTAATTTCGGCTGGTGCATACTCCTCTCTGATTTATCTTCGAACTGTACAGGTGACCAAGAATGATGAAAAATCATAAGTCCATTGGTAATCTAAGAAATTTAACTATCATAGACCTGTATGTAGGTATATATTTGAAAACGTACGTGATAAGTCATGAGTGAAAATATGCAAGCATTTAAAAGTATAAAAAAAGAAGAAGGTTGCAAAAAAGCCCACATTAACTAACCTAACTCTACTCACCGCATTAGTTTTTTTAGTACACACGATTAGATCGCCCACGTAAAACGCTCTATATTCGCTTTGTAACACAACATAAAATAATAATGTTCATGTCTGTGTACATGTTTATTTCACTCACGCACTTATTTGTGTACACTGTGGTCCGTTTTATTACAACGTTTCAATGGATGATGAGACAACTTAGAATATTAAAGAGTGGAATTTAACGGTTCAATCAAGGCGCTTTGACTAACAAGTCAATGAATATTCGGATTTTGTTTAAATTTTGACTTGTTTAAAGCTTAATATACACTTAACCATTATCAACGAACACGCAATCAATGTCATCGGAGTTGTTGTGAAAATACATTTTTTCATCAAAATCTACCAGCTATAGTTATGAACTTATGATTTAATCAAATCAACATCTCAAGCTTTTTCAAAGCACCCCGCAAACATCCACTTCTGAAAATGGATCTCCCAATGATAACTGCAGTGAGCGGTCATAGGGGATAATATATTGCCGTAGTAACTACCCTTAGCAGGTGTATTGGTGATCGTAGTATGTTGTTATTAACACACGGGAGGAGGAGGGAGGAGGAGAAGGAGAACTATCCTTTTCGTATCAACCCATTTTCACCTTTACGACATTGGTATATGTTCTGGTCCATGTAGTGTTCGCATTAAGAATATAGCACCGCTCCATCTCCTCCCGGAGATATCGCAAAAGGTGACAAAGGGACTCTAAGCCAGAGAGATGGACAGCAGCGTCCCTTCTGCGGAACAGTAACCATACTGCGCTCACCAACCCGCCTGCCAAACGTGGTGAGTATTGGCAAATTTCCTCTAAAATGACGACATAACTGTGGAAATCTATGGGGGTGGCCTTTGTTCAGCAGTGGACGTTTAAATGGCTGATATAGTGATATTTTCTGGGAACCATACGGAACGTGTAACTAAACATGAGGATCAAATCATTTAACTACGTAAATTTAATTAGCAATTTTTCTAATGCTTCGTGAACAAAGTTGTTGAATTGAATCGAATTCTAAGAACCAAAGAAAAATAATAATCACTATTTCTGTTAATAAACTGCTGCATAATAAGATTAACCACACTCCAACCACAACAGCTGAAACACGATAAATCTAAAATCATTTACCGTATCCGGTCATCTGCCACTATTAATTTAACAAGTGAAGCAACAATTAGTGAGAATTTACTGGTGAAGGGGACCCAAATAGAGAACTAATCGATTTACCTACATCATCAATTGCATTCATCACTCCCCTAACGTCGTGCCTGTGAAATGACCAACTATAACACCCCGAAATCACATAAATAGGAAACGTATACTTCACGGCTAAATTGCTCTATTTCCGGACAATATCGACGACTCAATTCGACACGGTATGGACAATAGTGGTTTTTGCTTCTGACTGAAGATTTAACTTTATTTGTTACTCAATAAAGTCTACTGTCGATTTAAACTGGTCAACTTGAGCCGCAAAAATAAGATACCCTATCAGAAACGATCCATTATATAAGTACATTTTGTGGCACAAAAGAAATATTAAATATATAAAAACTGTTCTTTTATCTTATCTTGTAAAAAAATACAGTAATTAAATACTTAAACTAGGTAGGTACTTATTTTACACTGGGGTTTTTTTTACCCAAACTGAAAGGCAAAAACATGATATTCGAAAAAAAACAAACTAAAGATAAATCAAGATTATACAATTAATCTTACACTGTTTCATAAATCCCATTTATAAAATTACATTTGAAAGGTTAATTACTACATTATTTATACATGTCAAGAAATGGATTCGCTACACTAATAGCTCCACCACCTTTGCTTGACAAATTGAAGAAATACAATGAAAATAATAATACCAATATAATGGCAGATTTCACCATCTGCTCTGTGTATTTGTAAAGAAATATTTTTGCCACGTGTCCTGTCAAACAAAAGCCGTAATAAATTGAATAAATCTTATTATGATCTCCACAATAGGTGTCAAATGGGCAATAATTCTTATTCATTGTGGTCAATCGGATGCGACGCTATTCGGTAATATGGCTTTTCTAAATCGTTACATTTTATTTTCGGGCCGATTAAGGTTTGTGGTGAACGTAATACAATGAGAGATATTAAAGGTTCTGTCAAAATATTGAATGTAAGTACAGTTTATTTCGATTAATACGATTCCCTTTATATAGAAATCGAAGCCACACATGTTAAAGCAGAAACAGACGCAGTCAATCATTCGTTCTATAATCTATAAACAGTTGAACGACTACCATTATTTTCTGCTAAACATACAAGCAAGGAAATTACATAAAAGGTCTGTTTTTGCTAATAATTAAGTACAACTTGGAGTAACCCCGTAATATCAAAAAAGGCAGAATACAATTAGTCTAATGTAGTAAGTATCTTAAACACTTGAAAATGTATTATTTTTTGTGTCACTTATCCGAGACACCAACAGTACACACAGTTATCTATTAATTAACGACGGACAGCTTTGGCCGAATACATTTGACCTACGATGGGCTGTTTGACACATTATAATATTATAGCGACGCAGTGTTGTAATGCTTACAATTCAGTAATGTATATTACACAATCATCTAAGTATGCTTCTTTGTCTGGTCTAGTATTCAATTCAGCTTTTATTGTGTTTATTTACATAAATAACTTCTCAAGGTGACACCGTTCTGGCTCTTCTTTGAAATTCATTTGTACTTTCAGAATTATTTTACTGAGGATAATCTTATAGCTGAACGAACCGTCCTTAAACATATATTCCCTTAATGTCAACTGCTAAAATATTCTTTACTTTCTTTATTATTATATACAAATAAATTATGAATTAATAAAAAACTGAATTCAGTTGGCAATAGGACGCCAAATGAGTAGGTTTAGCAAATGAAGTAGTCGTCCTAGCGACCTTGAGAAGTATCAAAATTCAAATCTTTAGCGAAACACCAGACAAAAATGACAAGTAAGCCAAACACTTTATTGTAAAACTTCTTAAAATAGCTGTGAGTTATTACTCTCGATTAGCAAGAACAATCAAAATAAAGCGTAGTTACACAAAAACTGTCGCATATAAAGGCTCGTTGTCTGTCGCTAACCAATATCCAGGTGCGTCGATTTTTTGCGTAATTTTCTTGCGACAAAAACTCTAAAAACAGTCGCGACAGATTAATTAACAGTTTTATTTGTGGATCACGGCTTGTCACGTTCTTGTGGATGTCCATTGTCACATTATGATGTACGGCATGTCGTTGTGTGGCGCAAAAACTGTGGCACATAATAGTCGGCGTGTAATCAATTCGCCAGACAGCGTGCCGCGTGTGTTGCTAACTAACCTAGGTGACGCGGAGCTATGAAGAATCAACATCGTAGACAAATGCGTTTACATGTATATATTGATTACCCGTGTGGTGTGCGGATTAAGAATATAGCACCACTCCATCTCTTCCCGATGATGTCGCAAAATCTGACTCAAGGACTCTTAACCAGAGGGATAGGCAGCAGCGTCCCTTCTGTGGTACAGTAGCCATTCTGCGGTCACGAATCTGCCTGCCAAGCGTAGTGAGTACTGGCAAATTCCCCCCAAAATGGTGAGACAATTGTGGAAATATGTAGGCAAGGCATGTGTTCAGCAGTGGACGACCTTTTTTCCTTGTATGTACATTTCATTTAAAAAAAAAGTGAACTAACAGGTGTATAACTGCTGTCATACTCACATCCATTTAATATTCTTACGGATCATAAAATAGAAGACAAAAACAATTTCCAGGTGTGTGGACGGCATCTGCAGCACACCTACTCCTCTTAAATTCTCCATTACATATAAACGAAACATCGTAATTCAAGTTATTCTGTGATCGAGTTTGTTTATCCGGCTCCATAGAGTTGATGAAAGTTCAACCCACTGGACCTCACAACAAAACTGGACTTAGTATTTGGCACTGTAAAAGGATGTTCTCCACATGTACGAGTAATAACGGAGTCTTATGTTTACAAAAGGTTCTGAACAGGTTCCGTACCACCGCCTGGTGCCAATAGAAAATTAATTAAGTTGGCATTGAATATGGATAGACGTGATTTGCTCTCATGTTATATTCCGCGTTCCTGTAGACCTCTCGCGTGGTGCATGCCAGACACAATTAAAATTGCATTGTGTCTCGCAGCCGGCAGTTATTGATGTGTGAGAGGACAGATATTATTGAACGTATAAAATAGAATTTATAGCTTCGTTAAAAATCTTTTCATTTCGTTTTATCGGAGTTTCGATATTGTGTCCAAATCATCAATGTACTGATATTCTATTGAAGCTGTTATCAATGTTAAAATATCCATGTTTTTCTCGATACATCATCTCTAATACGTGCTACCCTACATTTCCTAACGTAGTCAACTACCTGCATTGCATACCTAATAGTCATTTGAATTAGATTAATTGCAGCGAATTAAATTATTCGGCTATACTAACCTCCAAACGTTTCCTCGTTCTGTTACCGATTTGAAATTTAAATCCACTCCAAGCTAATTACTCACATTGTAACTCCTTGTCACTACAGAACATCTGGGCGACTCAAGGTCCGGGAATTGAGGAAACCGAACCGAAGACCTTATAAAAAGCTAGTGTACTATTAGTGTATTATTTCTATATCATTAGATTGGTCGTACCATCAAGAGTAAAAAAAATATAGACAAATATCGGTCGCACAAAAACGTACTGACAAAAAGTAATGGGGGATCAAACTAGACCAGCTTCCTTGACATCGAACAGTTATTTTGTTATTTATTACTTGTTTATTCGATGTAAGAACTACGTACATATGATTAGGAAGCACGTCTATATAATTATCTCATTGGTTGTATTATAAAACACGGTCAGTTGTTTTAATCTGCTGTACCGTTAGGTAGCCTGAACAATGTAATCGAATAATTCTAAAACCTTGCGATACACTTTTTGGGTGTTATTTTTAGGGTTCCGAACGTCCAAAGGGAAAAACGGCGGAACTCTTATAGCATCACTCGTGTGTCTATCCGTCTGTCACAGCCAATTTGCTCCGAGTCTACTGGATCAATTAGCTTGAAATTTCGTACACATATGGGTTTCTATGACCGAAATACGTACGTAACGAAAATAAATTAATCTTGAATATGGAGGTCACTTTTGGGGAGCAATATAGAAAATTAAAGAATAAAGTTTTGTAAACTGTTCTGTGTAATGTATGAAATGGAAGGGCTTGTTGAGATAATCTCAAATGTACCAATTTTATAATTTTAAAATATATAGTTTTAAAGTTATTTAAGAAAGTAGACGAACATTTACCATTCTCCACCCTTACCCCCGAAACTTATGAGCCTAAATTTGAATAAAGTATTGAGAATAGCTCTTAACCTATAGATAACAGGCAAACCTGTAAGAAGGCTATGGTTCTAAAATACCATAATAAATCTTTCAATATTGTGCGTACAAACTTACGTTTGCGGTTGGAATGTCCCATACATTTTTTCAACTGCGAGGTTAAGTTTGGTCTTGGGATAAGTTGTTGGTACAAGACCGAATTCAACAATAAACAATATATTCAGCAATTTCGGAATCCTCTCCACGCGAGTTATTGTTTTTTTTTTTTAACCGATTGGTTCCGGTTACTAATAGCACCAACCCATCTCATCACTTGGGTGTCGTAAAAGGCGACTATGGGAGTAACCAGCCTGATATGGCAGCAGCATCCTTCGAGTAAACAACAGAAAGTAGTAACAACGCAACTGCGATCGCCAACCCGCTTGCCAAGCGTGGCGATTATGGTAAAACCCCCCAATGAGCATATAACACACTCAAACCGGTCGTTGTGGCGATCTTTGGGGGAGACCTGTGTCCAGCAGTGGATTTCATTCGGCCGAAATGATGATGAATTATTTTTTACCACACTGTGACGAGCACGTCATTCGCCTGATAGTTATCATCACACCTGCCCACATCAATTGCAATGCTACCCAGGATTAATCCTGCGTGGCACCACACTGCGCTCGTCGCCTCATTATGATCATCATCATGTCAGCCAAAGAATTTCTACAGCTGTATCGTACTTTTGGGGAGAATTTGATTTTTACTGAGTAAGGGTTCTTTCGGGTTACTGCACTGTGACGAAACGAGCGCGTCCTTCAGCTGGTGGTAAGTGTCACGCCTGCATATATCAATTGTAATGCTACCCAGTACTAGTCCTGCGTGGCACCACACTGCGCTCGTCACCTCATCATGATCATCACCATGTCAGCCAAAGGACGTCCACTGCTGAACAGAAGCCACCCCACAGATTTCCACAACTGTATCGTCATTTTGAGGGAAATTTGCCAGTTACCACGCATGACAGACGGGTTGGTGAGCGCAGTATGATTACTGTCCCACAGAAGGGACGTGGCCCATTCCTCTGGTTTAGAGTCTTTGTCACCTTTTACGATATCCACGGGAGGAGCTGGAGTGGTACTTTCTGTTGTTTACTCGCTGCTGCCCATCCGCCGGTTAATCCCATAGTCGCCTTTTACAACACCCAAGGAATGAAATGGGTTGGTGCTATTCGTAGCCGGCACCACACGGTTACATACTTACGATGTCACAATTCATAAAGCGTAGGGCTTCATCATATAAATCCAATTCGACCGTATTTAAAATATATAAAAATATTCTGGTCGCACATAGCTAATAAGCTGACACAAACACTATAGGAAGACAAATATTTAATAAACACAAATCACCTTCACCTGTCTTATATTATTACTGGCCTGTAACTTTTATATCAATATAATAAAAGATGACGGAGAAGTTTGAATAAAACAGAATTTATTTGCTGCCCATTATCATATGTTACAAAAAGTTAATTTCAAATATTATAACTCGATGAATAGAAAACAATAAAATTAAAATAAAGTATGTTCGTATCTCCTTAGGCTAACGTAAATCACGCTTTCTTATGCAGTAATAAATATTGCATCATAAATAAAAGAATGCTATGCTAATTTCTTTATAGCACTTTAAAGAATCTATTTTATGGAAAACACGGGGAAAATTAGACTTCATTTTCTATTCAATGGTTCATTTTCAATACTTACATGCTGTTTAGTTTAATTCAATTCTTTTGAGTATTTCTGGCTCACAAACAACACTCGTATCATTTGAATTTCCCATTGTATCCGATAAATTCGACAAACACAATGTTTATAATAGCTCTTTATACAGATATATTTAATCTACACGAGTCATACAAAGAAACAACATAAGTAAAAGCTTGTGAAGTGTAAAGCATATGAAAAAGTATTCACATTACGATTTTAGTGACCCACCTATTTGTCTGAATATCATAGTGAAACTTAAATAAATTTACTTGCATGTCAAAAAGCCAAGATCAGTGGCTGATACCAGAATCAATAAAGATATAATGACGATATTATTATACGCTATAAACAAACATTTGCACATTTATTGTATGTTTCTCACATAAATCAATTTACAGCTTTCTTAATCTGTCACGAAAATTGACAACTTACTGTATGAAAAGTTTGTTGATAATATTTTTATTGCGCTGTGTACTCATAGTTCTACGCTGCTTTTCTGCTGGAATGTTATCGTTGGCTTCGTAAGAAACATCACAGATGAATTTGCAACGAGCATAAAAATAATCAAAGCAGTTTGAATTTACCTCATCCATATCATCAGAGGACATCCACTGCTAAACAAAGGCTTCCCCCTTAGATTTAGTTTTTAGTTTTAGCCTAGACTCTGCTTCAATACCAAATTTTGTAAAATTGTTGGATGACAGTGGTTTAACGATTGGTTCGCTACACTAAGCCTCGAGGGATTTTATAATCGAACCCTCGAGGCTTAAAAAACGAAAAAGCATTAGAGAAAATCTGAACTATTCTGACTACTTTTCATTAATAAGAAATCAAAATACGGAACAAAGATAAAAAAGTGTTTACGAAAGTGACGCCACGAGAGAAGTATGGTACTACTAAAACAAGAATCATCTACACGCTATCCATAATAGCTATACAATTCATTAGCTCCCCCAAGTGAAGAATTAAAATTGATTGATTGGTGACATAAAAATTTTACGTCGCGGCTTAACTGGGTATCGATCAGCCGTTTCGTCGGCTGTCTCATCTGCTAGATATGACTTATACTTCGGGGCCTTTTATGTTGTAAACACCTTTACTTACTTGACTTAACGATGACAGTTTTATTTAGGAGCTTATCCACTCGGGTGGCCTGGTCTTGAGATGTTTTTGGACAGTCTATGTACACTTTTTTATGTATATTTTTTTTTGTATCGCCGATAGTTTCGTGGTTGTACAGAGCGAATCATTTGCTTTTATTATTAGCTTCACTTGTAACTAACTATGTAGACAAATCTTGAAAGTTAAATTAAACCTATTTCTAACTGTCGTATCGGTTTGAAACTTCCCAAGTGTATGTAATATGGATGACAATACGATAATATAATTTAGTATTATCAAACTGATCTGATGATGGATCCATATAAATATTTTCAACTGTAAAGTTTTGCTTTACAGTTAAAAATATTTATATTGCGTGCGTAGCGTGGAGTGCTCTCTTCTTATATTTTCATAATTTATCTACCATTGATATCGAGCACCGAGTGTCTTTTGTTTTACATTAAAAAATTACTTAGTGCTTGTAGTTAGTTAGCTTAGTGCTTGTACTATTTAATTGATGATGGACTCATATAAATATTTTTAAATGTAATGCAAAAGTTTTTTTTTGGGCTTCTCGCATACATTTCTGGGAAATGTGGTTGCTTAACCAGTCATTTCTGGCGAAGCCAAAAGAGGTCTCCAGACAGTAAAAGCAAAAGCGTGGAGTGTTCTCTTCTTGTATTTTCATAATTGATCTACCTTTGAAATCGAGCACCGAGTGTCTTTTGTTTTACATTTAAAAATGGGCTGGCAGATTTTATAAAACTGTTACTGTTCAGAAAAAGACAAAAACGTCGAAATATACAAAAAAGAATTAATTTGTAACATGTGCAACAGCTTGTTTAGGCAATTATTACTTCTATAAGGATGACAGACTTATTACATTTCAAAGTACACGAGTTGAGTAAAGATAGGTAGATTTTATTGAAACGATTACTTAAGAGCAACATTTTGTATTAAAGAATAGAATAATAAAAACAACATTTTTTATTACAACTACTCTACCTATAGTTTGAAATGAAATGCGGTTAGCTTATTTACGGTGGTACACCTTTTATTTTATCGTGGGTAAATGGATTCCATGGACCTCCTTCGCCCTGAGAAGACGCGAGCCAGCCTCCTACCGGCTAAAACCACAGGTTGTTACTTCGAGCAACCTTACGCTGGGGATGCGGGATTTACTCACCCTGTCACTGAACTCCTAGCAGGATGCGGCCCGCCACCCTTCCTGGCTGGCCACCCACCACCTAACCAACCCACCGACCTAACCAACCGCACAATACTCTAGTTCAGTGTTTTTCAACGGCCGCGGTCGCAAGCCAGAAAGTAGAAAGCATGCACAGTGCACTTGATTCCTAACTCGGCTCGAATGTATCATTAGAAAAAAATACCATCTTTCAAATCACCAACATAGTTTTATTACGGTCCTGGTCCACCAAAACCTTTTTACTAGTAAAGGGGTCGTGTATTCAAGAAGGTCCAAAAACACTGCTCTAGAGCAGCGCGTGTGGAACACGGCGTGTGACCGTCTTTGACTGGGTCCGGCAGGCCGGACTGTCTCAGGTCCGCCACCCGCAGGCCCCATGGTGGTGCACCTGCACACAACAAAGTAAAATTAGTTTCCCGAAAATCCGAAATGAAAGAAAATAAAATTAAAGATTTTAAAAACAAGTATACGGTATACACGGTTAAAGGCACATGAGAATAGTAGGATTTAAGTGTCCACGTTCCAAAATGTAAATTTACTATGGAGAAGAATGAGCAAGGAACTCTATGGTTACTCTCTTTAGTACAGAATATGTTAGTAAAATTTTAGTCAATAAAACGCAAAGGCTTTCATAAAAAAAAATCCCAAGCTACGAGCAGGTATCGGCGTAATAAAATGATCGTTAATCGAATAGTGTTTCAATCATTTGAATAACAATGAATCTTATTAAGAATTATTATTATTCGATTACCATTTTAATCGTTGGGTCATTTATCGTATAACCCGTTTATGAAGATTTCATGAATATTATTACCTCACGCAATGTATAAATATATGTTTAGACATTTTAATGTAATAATTTGATCAAAGAAATATGGGTTATGTAACTACATTAACAAAATGGATTTATGTTCATTTATAAAACCATAGAATAGAATATTCTTTATTGTATATTATTAGAGTAACAACTATGTACTTAGATATTTTTTTATAAAATCAGTAATTGTACAATGGGTGTCTTATCAATTTTAGCGATTTCTTACAGATAATTTGGATGGACAAGAAGGTAAGGTAAGGTAACCGATTCAACCGATCGATTCAGATTTGTGGCATAAATGATACTGATTTTGTCTCTAACCCGTTGCGGGAGTATTTAGGAATTATGTACGAAAAATTAAGCTTCAATAAATTAAAGAATTAAGTCAATGTATAATGTAAACATAAATTGTGTAGTAAGGGAGCATAAAATTACTTGGTATATGGAAGTCATAAATGCTTGGGATGGAGATGCTCTAATTTGTCGTAATTATTAATAATTATGTAAAGCTATTTTTTATTATATATAACAATAATAATTAAATTTATTTCAATTACATGAGTTTTTACATCACATGATTTGGAGTTTCCTTTTAACCAAGGAATTGCTTGTGTTAGGGGATTCCGCTCTTCCACTTAAAGTTATTTACAGTATGCAATTGATTGAAGGTGACAATCACGTAGCACGCCGGCGGAGACCGCGATTAATCGCAGTTCCACGCGGGCGAACTAATTTACTCGGCAAAGCGCCTATGACGCGCGTCTTGCACACTAAATGACGTTGCTGAGAGAATTGATTTGTTTTCCTGCTCTCTGAATGAATTCACAAAAATTACATTATAGGTGTTATGTTTATCATAATTAAGGATCACACTACTCCATTGGGAATATCCTGTAATGATAGTTGTGATAGATAAATAAATAAATTTTCAAGGGCTAAAATATAAATTCTTGAATTTGATGTTTGTTACATTCATACAGATTAATGTTATATGTTGTAGTCGCTCAAGTTCATTACAAAGGTCCAAGGTCTACTGTAATCCTATTTAATTGATTAAAATTTTAAGTTTTATGTAAATTTAACGTTTTAAGTTTGTTAGCTGACGAGAAATCCATTATCACGAAAATAGTGGAGCTCTGACGCTATTTTTCAAAATAATCTTGTCTGCTATCGACACTTTATCGACAGAATGACATCCATAACTTAACAGACAGCAGAGGTCCAAGACCGTGTAGTGATCGATCCAAAACGGCCAATGAAAACAACACAAATCCAATTACTCGAACCAACGACCAAAACATTCAAAATCCCACTAATCCACCCGAATTATGTCCAATACACTCAGTCCGACAAACAATCCGATACCATCCAATAAACCAAAGGTAGTATAGTAATTTAGCTTAAAATTAAATTTGTTTACACATTCTCCTGTTTGTAATGGAAACTTAGTTCTTACAGCTCAAACTCAATATTACAAACTGGTGATAAAACCGCACAACCTGAAAGGAGCACGATCATAATTCACGTGAAAATATTCGCTCTTATGTCAGCACAAAAATACATTCAGCCAGCGCTTGGTGGCTTCCTGAAAATAATCTTTTATTGCAATGTGAAGGTACCGTAGTTGGAAGTTTTGTCAGGTGCCGATAAATACGAAGTTATCCACTTACATTGTAAGACTGCTGTAAATAGTAGCTGGGTTGTTTTCCTGAAAGTAAATCTCGTTTTGTTCTAAATGCTTAAAGTTTTATTTGTTTCTACGACTGATGCCTCGTTCTGTAAGCTATGTAAGTCTTATTCTATTGTCTGTTACGTAAATCATAAATAACTTTGGCTTCTTCGGTTGACTACACGAGACCGTATAATTAATTGCGTTTCAATTTTTTTAACATTAACCCACGCAGTAGTATTATTTCTCCGTGTCGTGGGTGCATTAACAGACACAAATTCCACACACAATACACCCAGATCCGGAATAACTACCTGCAGATCATACAAATATTTATTCTGTGCGGGAATCGAACCCGCGACCCATAGCGCAGCAGCATCCTGTATCAGCCACTGCACCAACAGAGTCAATTCACACAAGACACAATAATTCATTTGCGCATTCGAGAACTTTCTTCAACTACAGTAAGAAATGTTTTCAAAAAATGCTGAGCATTTCACTGTTGAATTCTAGAAGGTATGATGAAATACTGGTAGTCTCGTTAATCATAATCAAACTTTCGCCGTAAAAATAGCAATCGTGTCTTAATTCGTTCTCGAGCATTAAACAGGTGCGCGCTTCCAAACAAACCCGGCTATGGAGCGTATGATTCGATTTTCTCCACCGTCGTATTTTTATAACTCGCCAGTCTCAAGTTTCCTGTTTTTCAGACTTCAAATTCTAGGATAATATTTCGCTATTGTTTTTCACCTCCTTTTATACGACTTCTCGTATGAAGATACCTATCTCAACAGAAACTTTTCATATGATTCTGTACACAACAAACAGGGACTTGTTTTTTAAGAAAATTGTTCGTTGTTTCGTTGGTGATAATGGAAATATGGGGTAATGACCGCTCATTGTAGTGATCATTGGGAGGCCTATAGGAATGCAGCAGTTGATGTTTATTGGTTGCCGTGTGGTGCCGGCTCAGAATACCACCACCCCATCTCCTCCCGTGGGTGTCGTAAAAGTCGACTAAGGGATTAGCCGGAGGATGGGCAGCAGCGTCCTTCGAATACATTAACAGCTCAACTGCGATCGCCAACCCGTCTGCCAAGCGTGGCGATTATGGCAAAACCCCCCATCGAGCCCACAACACAGCCATATCGGTCGTTGTGGTGCTCTTTGGGGGAGGCCTGTGTCCAGCAGTGGATTTCAGTCGGCCGAAATGATGATGATGGGTTTAAAAATAAACTACTTCTAATAAAACTCTTTTAAACAGATTAATTCGCGTATATTATAGATTTTAGCTTTACCTGACGTTCCGAACACTTTGCAGGTTTCGTGGTTGCAGGATGACTTAGGTGACAAGCGTCGTTACAGATGGAACCGTTATGTACCAAGAATGTTTCGTGAGGCTATTGATATTTAAAAAAAATCCTAATTTTAATAGAGAAGATAGTTGGCACGTACCGTGTTTGGAATCCGGTTATTAAATGAATAAAGTCCCAAACAACAAACCACACTAAAAACTGTGAGTGATTACTTCGTGCATCGCAACAATTTTTGATTAGTTTTGTACAGTAGATGAAATAAGTTTTTAAATCTGTAACGTCACCTTATCCTGTGATCGCGAACCCTACAAAACGTCAGGAAAAACAAAAATCAATAATATACGCGATTTAATCCGTTTAAAAGTATTTTATTATAACGTGTAATAATCACGATACGAAACCTAAACATTACTAAATAAACGTCTTCTGATTGGCAAACAACTATTACGACTACAAACATCCAATTTCACTTTATCTTCATGTAAACAACCAGCAAAAATAAAATCTCCATTACACAAACAAATTTAGAAACAAATGGACTTGCGAAAATAGCATCGTCAGCGTTTTCGTAAAATAACAGAGCTACAAACAAAATGTATACGAGTACGACACAATTCGATTCGCGGTCGGCATAAATTGAATTTTACCGACGTGCGTAACACACAGCGTAGTTATCAAATGGAGTTATGTGCGGATGTACGGCGCGAATTATTCATCATCATCATCACATAATATCAGCCAAAGGTAGTCCACTGCTGAACAAAGGCCTCCTCCATGGAATTCCACAATTGTGTCGTCATTTTCGGGGGAATTTGCCAGTACTCACCACGCTTGGCAGGCGGTTTGGTGAGCGCAGTATGGCTACTGTTCAACAGAAAGGATGCTGCTGCCTATCCCTCTGGTTTAGTAGACAACTAAGGGTCTCTCCCTTAGTCTTACTTTACGACATCCACGGGAAGAGACGGATTAGTGCTATATTCTTAATCCGGACACCGCACCGAGTACGCGAATTATTACTATACCTTTACTGTGTCTATCACTATCAATCGCCTAATTGGAGGCCTTTCCTGCTCTCGGGAGAGGGCCGATCCCGCTCGAAGAAGGAGGAGACGGCGCCGGGGTAACAACCGCCGTGGCGCCTAACTCCCATACGCCTGAAAACCCCTGCCGTAGCTACAAGGCGGGGGATGTCTAGGTTCGCGGGTGCGTAGATTGGAGAATCTGCGTGCTCACGCCAAGCGACCCAAGAGAAGACGGTATCACGCATGTGGTCACGCGCTGCCGTGGGACGCTTGGGGGATCCTTTACAATCCCCCCGGGGGTGACCGCTTTACAGTCACCCTCTCCGAGATGAGCCTATAGGCGTGGCACCAGTGGGCGGCTCTAGTGTGATCATACGAGGACCTGGAGCCTCCCTTAGGTGCCGAAGATGACCGCTCCAGTGGTTTTAGCCGGTAGGAGTCCGGCATACCCCTTCGCCCTTCCCCGGGGTGAAGGAAGTTCCATGTAGAATTTCCACTGGACATCAATAAAAATAAAAAAAATAAAAAAAAGGAGTCCGGCGTACCCCTTTGCCCTTCCCCGGGGCGAAGGAAGTTCATGAAGAATTTCTATAGGAACTCCATTTACTAACAACTCTGGTCCCCAACAGTTCATTTGCTGACTGGGTCTCTTATACAATTCAACGGCGCTATTTGAATGTATTTTCGTTAGATGCTCGTTGTACGCGACTGAAAATTACATACGAAATCTTTTAATTAAATCTCAGCTACGTAGATTCTGTGAATTATGAATCGACAAAATTTCGCTCTTAATTAATCTTGCTGGATGAAGTTAGCCTTTAATGAATATTGTGATTTGAGTGTGCAAGTGATTAAAATAATTAATGACATTCTATTTTTCTGACGTCATAACAGTATAGATATTAGCGTTTACTAATGACGTCATGTAAGTCGTGAAGCCACAATGTTCCAACGCAAAAGAAAAATTATGAATGAGCATGTCCAAGGGATGCCTACGTCAAAAAACTTGGCATGTTGCCAAGATCCCAATATGCGGGTATGAAAATATACGCAAATGTCAAAGGTTAAGAAATTGAATGGTAACTTTAATGGAAGCTTTTAGGTATTATTGGTTTAGATATGTCACTGTGAATGTCCGAAACGCAGAGTATCTTAAGATGCACTGGTGTTTGTTAACAACTACCAAGCTAGCTGGTGAATGTCCTTTATTATTCTTTTTACGACGATTTCGGTCGTACCCCAATGATGCTATCATACACCACGACGACTTGGTGAGTCTTCGAAATCTTCATTATAAGTGTTATTATCCTAGAGGACAAAAACTGTCACCGCAGATTGGGCCCTTGGGCCACCTCAACCGGGCTACTTGCAAGTGGCCGCCAACATTTATAATGCTCCCAAAATTATTCACAGTTATTGCTTATTTGTGACGTGTTAGGTTGTTTAGATTATTCGAAATATAATTTAATAAGCATTTAGCATTTTTACCTTTTCGACTAAAATACTGCTTTTTTCTTTCCATATTTGAAAGAGTAACAACCAAAAACGTAGAATCAATCGAACTTTTTGACAAGCAAGCTTTGCTATATGAGCTATCAAAATATATAATGACTATGCAGCTTAAGTGTTAAATACGTAGAAAACTCCATCTACGGTTAAATAAGTACAATTAAGTCCTCGGAAGAAACGAAATTACTCTCCGAATAACCTAATAAATCGCTATATTATGTTTAAATTTCACATAAAACACAACCGTCTTGGTATATGTCATCATTAAACGGTATGTGTCCGATTCCTAAAATTACTACTAATTACAATTTAGAACTTACACCATAGAATTGTCGACATTGATATCGGTACACCTTAACATTCACTAATATCGGACTTTCACAGTAACAGGGGTGCAATTCTCTAAGCTCAAACATCCATACATCCTTGAATACAGAATCAAAATAACGGTGATTACCCAATTTGGTATTCGCTAAAACTGGTTATCATGGCTCACCGTCTGCAACATGTCCTCGAATAGCTTCAATCATGTCCTAGCGAATACCAATTTCACTGTTATTACAATTCTGTTATTACATTCAAGGATATATGGATGTATGAGCTTAGAGAATTGCACACCTGATATATCAGGAAGACATTAACGGTAGTCTTGTGTTCTGTGATGTAGAATGAATTAATTCATAATGTTTTCTGAAGTTATAGTAAGTACCTACTTTTGACTTTGTAGTTTGACTCTTGTATTAAATAGACGAACTAGAAGCGAATAAGAACCTATCTTTTGGTCACCTGGTGGTAAACAATCACCGCTACTGAAAATTTTAACACCAAATGAGTCCTTGCTGACCTATTGGGAATGAAGAGACAGGAAGGAGCTCAGAACTCAGAATGGCTTCTGGTACTCTAGACAATTCGCACGAAGGACAGCTACATAATAATGTTACTTTCCGCCAGTATTCCGTGGGATCATGGTTCTTTCCTGGTCCAGCCAGCCCATTTTTGTGATGTAGTCTGGTTACAGTTATATGTATATTTTTTTCGTGGTAAGACTCTAGGTCTTCATATCGGCCATTCATACGTCCACTGCTGAACAAAGGCCTCCCCCATAGATTTTCACAACTGTGTCATCATTTTGGGGGGTATCTGCCAATCTCACCACGTTGGCAGGCGGGTTGGTAAGCGCAGTATGGCTACCGTTTCACAGAAGCTGCTGCCCATCCCTCTGGCTTAGATTCCCTTAGTCGCCTTTTACGACATCCACGGGAGGAGATGGAATGGCGCTATATTCTTAATCCGGACACCACACAGAATCTATGGGTAAAATAAAAATAAATCTAGGTCTTACCACGAGAAAATAATGTAAATCTTTATTTATAAAAATAAATGTTTCTCTTGGTTCTTTGTTCTCTATGCGATCCTATACCAAGTTGAAACCATGTACAGTTAATGTTGGCATATGCGTAAAGGTTTTCAAAAAAAAAGTTATTAGCTAGTCAAATAATAAAAGAGGTAACAAGCATGTTGCCCCGGCAAAACGGGTGCGGCTAGCTTTATGCATTATTATTGCACTCATAATATATACTGAATTTTTTTATAGTATTTCTGTAAGCGTCTTCAGGCTAATCTATAAATCTATAAACACCTGATTTAAGGCTATTTTCCATCCCTGGCATCATTTTACAAGGCAGTAATAATACTAGAGGTGAGCTAGTAAAATTTGTATGTAAGGAGACCGCGTGCTACGAGAACACTGAGCGCTCGTAGCACTATACAGATTGGAAAGGTACGACGGACTAGTAAGGGTATTTCTACGCAGATCATTGTAGCTGCAAGACAACGTTTTTTAGAGACAGAATCTTTTTTATACGAGAGGATTACCTCATGGACTTCTGCAGCTCTCAGGAAGGTCGACTGGCGTGCCTTTGTGACTTTTTAATTCCTAAAATCCATGAACCGCGGCGCGATATTTACTGGAACTGTCCTCGTACCCCCGTTCAGAGACAGACATTTGGAGTAATTTCAATCTCAATTCGCAGATTAGAAATGGATAATTCTCACAGGATATTTTTATGGTATCAATCGAGTATCAAAAAGCTCTATAAAACAGACTGTAGATAGGGTACTAGAAATGATAGAAAGCGCAGAGAACTTTTCTGATATATTTCGTGTCAATTCCTATCCTGTATACTGTAGCTGAAATTTTTCGTTAAATTGTTTGCCTTTTTTCACCCGTGGAAATCTCGCAGCGCCCATATTAAATACATCTTTTTGTTTCAAGATTAGATTTTTGTCACGCTAATTCAAATTAAATAATAATCACTGGATGTTGACTTAATTTTCTGTTAAAACAGTTTTTTAATAAAAAATCGTATGTAGTGGCCTCCTTTTTCTCTTTACACATAAGCAGGGGTAATATAGCCACAACGCTTGACTCCGTCACTGCTTTTGCTAATGTGACCAAGTAACTCCGACACCGGGACGCGTATTCATTAAATGTTTATTATTATTTTAATTTTCCATTAAATATTTTGTGCTTCTGCAAACGTTAGGTAACATTCATTTCATCGGGATACTCACTTTTATTTAAGAATGATATGTATTGTGCAGTAGTTTACGAAATATAGTATAGCAAAAGTTGACCAAATTGTTCAAATAATCAAAATTTTTTGCGCGGTCTTTGTAGTCTATATACATATATACAATGCTCATATCAAGTTAAACGATAGGTACATAGGTTTTTCTCTATTCGATACAAATAGTAACATCCAATCACACAAATATATAACATAAATTAGAACATAAATCAACTACATTGTTTACGATATACTAGCAACCGTACATGCAAGAAACGCGCGAAAACAGACAGTAAAATGTTTATAGTACAATAAAATACAAAGGAGATGATTTCATTAATAATGTGACCTACGTATCACCGTTTACGATGTGGCGTACGTTTACGTTATCACTATAAATCACTGGAATAATGTTTCTTCGGTAAAATTAAGACGATGTCTTCTGTAAGGTACCGAATGAATTAAATGAAATACGTTACTTTCACTTACAAGAAATAGATAGAAGTAATTTGGTGTAAGACAGAGGAAACGTTATTGAATAAACATGGCTGTAAGATTATTTTGGCTTCGCCAGAATTAACCATTTCAGCAACCATATACCCAGGAAAAACAAAGATATTGAATAAAATAACAGTTTTTTTAATACCATTTATATCTGTGGTAAGCTGACATATCAAGTAATTCAGTTTCTTTTATTTTGCCTGAAATAAAAGGCAACAATTTTTTTTTTATTTTATTAGTCAAGTGCCTCACAGAATCTGCGCCAATATGTAACAATTATTTGGGCTTATAAAAGTAACCACGGCTGTTTAGCCGTTTTCGTCGTCGTCGTCTATTAATTCAATTATTTTCCAAAATGTTAATAATAAATTGATTGGACTGGAACCTTAGACAATATAAAAAAAGATTGCTATTGTTGAAATGGATACCATACTTTTCGGGAAGAACGTCGCAAGCGACATTTCACTTATTTTGCACGAGGAATATTTTGATATATTATGAAAAGGTTCTATCTAACTATAAAAAGTATTGTACTATGTATATTGTATTATTATTATCAATTACATTCAAGGCTTTCTGACTTTATCAAATAAAGGCTTGTAATCAACAGCTCTATTCGGACTGCAATCGGTAATTTTAAGGAAATCGCAGGCAGCAAAAATTACAAAAATAATCAAGTATACATTTATTGTCAAATTAATCATTATGAACGCATGTACAACTATTGTATGTCATAATTTCAGCCAAATAAAGTCCACCGCTGAACACAGGCCTCCCCCAAAGATCTTCACAACGACAATCTGGGTGTGTTGTGTGCAAATGGGGTTTTGCCATGATCGCCACGCTTGGCAGGCGGGTTAGAAATCGCAGTATAGTTGTCATTGTATTCGAAGGACGCTGCTTCCCATCCACCAACTGATCCCATAGTCGCCTTTTACGACACCCATAAGATTAGATGGGTTGGTGCTATTCTTAGCTGGCACCACACAAACAAATTGTCAAGTGTGACTTGAATTGAATGAAGTGAATTGTACACGCGGTAGTTTAGTTTAATTGTATTTTGGTTAATTTGTAAGAGAATGAGATGAATACACTATGGAGGTGGTAAACAAAGAGAGAGAGAGAGAGAAAGAGAGAGAGAGCGATTGGTCGACAATAGGGAATAGGGAAACTATATAGAAACGTGTTTTATCACATTCTCTCACAGCCTATTAGTAATAATAATAATAATAGGGTATAAGGACATTTATAGTTGTCTCTCTTTCATTAAACAATCTCGTTTCATAAAATCCAATTCACACCGTCCCAAAAGAAGTTTCACTTCAATAATATCAATACTTTTACAACGTATATACTCGTACATTACAATGGGCACGTAAACAGTAAACACATTTCATTTACTCTTAATATTCCAGACGTCTTACGTTTGTCTGCCGGGCTAGATTGTGACGTCACAAGGCCGGCCGGCGCCTCACCCGCCTCCGTAGTGACTAAGCTGTATTAATATACCACCAATGTATTTGCCCCGGCTTCGCCTACGCGCTGAAAACCGCGTAGGAGTTACTGAAACTTATCTACATGATGTTTTCTTTTCAAAGACATTGCCAAAGTTTTTGATATAGGTACTTAATTAATATTGTTGGAAGGCTTATGGTTTGGATTTGGGATTGAGGAATTGTTGGAGTGTGATCGTAACACAAAATCAGATCAAGTTGAAAATCTTAAAGCTTCGGTCAAACCTACCCGACCAAAGCGACTGAAGCGGAAGCGTAAGCCGCGTGTCGGACGCTACACATGATATCTTATGTGTAATGCCTTGAGAAGCACTGAAAAAGTTGCATAACAACGAAAACGCTTACGGTTAAATGATGATGCGTCATGAATAAAATATGACAAAACTTTTTCGAAATCATCTGATATCAAACTTCTTTCACTGCTCTCATTGTTAGAAATACGTTTATAAGATATATCAATTAAGATAACTTCTAAATTTCAGTCGAGTAACATTATGTTAAAACAATGAAGATATATTTCTTTCATCTTTTGTATTATTATTTTCTTTCATCTATATTTTCATTTCTTGTTGTGTCTTTATTCGAGTTTTCTTCAGTGTTTACTCTTCCTTGTCCCAAGATTGGCTTTTCATTTTCATCATGTCTTTTTTTTTTTCAATTAAACCATATATTGGTACTTATGAAACGTCGGAATCTAAGTTGCACGGTTTCAAATAGTTGATCTCATGGAGAAGAGCCGGCAAGAAACTCCATGGATACTCTTTTAAAATAATTGAGAATACAATGTTGATTAATACAAAATGTTGTCAAACATACACCGAGAAAATGTAGGTCAATGTGATACGACAATAATATAATAATAACAGTTTATTTGCCGTGGCAGGTAACGGCTGACCAGTCCCAACAGACGGCACCCGTTCACGAGCATGACGCATGCATCAGTATCGCTTAGCTCTACCATATTATAGGGAACCGAACGACCCGATACACGACGCCACTGCGAGCAAGACATTTTAGTTAGCATGACAGATCAATACAACCAGGCTGAAGACAATTAATATTAGTAATAAAAATAACATTGATGGCTACATGATGCTCTTATTGCTTTCTTCTACATCATTACATCTGTCTACAACTTCTAGAAAATTTTAGCTCTTATTTATTCGTGCTCTATAGGCATAAATTGTAGATCTCTTGATATAACTATTTGCCTATTCTGACTATCCTATAATCTATACCCATTCAAATTATAACCAATAAAAGTCATTTTAACACTTCTCGGTTCAAGTTAGCTTATATATCTGTTTATATGAACATATGCAGGACACCCAAATATTTGTAAATATTTTAGTATGGACTTTTCCTATACTACATTTCATAAGGTGTTACATTTTGTAGGGAACTTGTAGGACTCATATTACATAAATAAGTAACTACATATAATGCTTCACCCTTTGGTAGCCTTGAATCATATATTAATGATCTTGTTTTATTAATTAATGTTCTATTTGTTCTTTCAATTTTACCATTAAGTAAATAAATTGAATACCCTTTAAAATTGTCCATCATTTCAAATCATTTGTTTGGTTTTCTCCAACATTGTCACAGTGGAGAATGTAAGTTTTTAAATTCCATTTTGCTTCAAATTGATTGATAACATTTTTAATTACACTAGGAAGTTCTGACTTATTTTTAATTAAATATGTCTCCATATAATGTGTGTAAGTCGTCCATAGTAGCTAGATAATATTTATTACCATCCCAGGTTTATGTTCTAAAGGTCTCTTACCTATTATTTTCAAATGGAAGTTTAGTTTGCTTTGCTGTATTACATATATCAAACTTCAGATATTCTTCTGTGATTGAACTAACTGTATAATTTTTAGACCAATATGCATATTATTATATATTTAAAGCTTAAATGTCTAAGTTTTCTATGAAAATTCTTACCTTTTACTTCTTTTCTTGCCAAATCACTGCTTATTTCTAAATCAGGCTTCTTTTTCAACACTGTATGTATCCATTATCATTTTTAACACCTATTACTGTAATTTTATTAGACGGTGTAACTAAATCATCTTTACTCATGTTTTTTTAATTAACTGAAGCTCCATTTTATGTCATTTTATTCACCGATATCAAGTTTTCAAGTATTAAAGTGAACTTCATCAATCAATGCTGCCATTTTTTGCGTTATTTATTTTCATTGCAACTGGTTTGGCGCTTCTTAAATATGAAGAATTATTTATGAGATATGAAGAACTTTCAGCGTCAATAACAAAAATTTCATTACTTTGTATAGAATCAGATGTTTTAACATGCAACCTATTCTTTATTTTTTTTATAAAAATTATGACGGACATTATTTTCCATTAGAAACTATCCTGAATTTTTATTATTTGACATACCAGGTCTCAAATAGCATTGTTCTAACATATGATTATTAAGGTCACGAACTCGTTAAGATGGATGAAAATCCTTTGACATGGTCGGAAAAGTGTCTGAATTCTTTTACGTTTTCGCTCCAATTCAAAGAACCCAAAGCCAAAACGTTCCACTTAAAACATACTGTGGATATGAAAACGAGGAACAGTGGCGTCGCCGCGGCTCGGATGCCGACACACTTTCCATTGACGGGGATGAAGCCACCCCATCCCCCTATTTTCCCGGCTATTTTTGTAGAAATTTATACTAATGACACGTGTATTAAATAACAATGAACGCTATTTACTATATTCGGGTAAATAGGCGAGCATTAGTATTCATTTATATACGTGAAATTGGTTTTTCGGATCTAAAAATAGATTTTGTGCTACATATTTAAATATATAGATATATTTGGCTAATAAAAACCAAACTTACGGTTTCCGAAGTAGTGTTTTGAGCGAAGCACTCGTCCAAATTGCTACGCTTTTTACCCTTTATAGATATTCATATGAATAAAAAGTCAGGGTAGGCGAAATCGGAGGTGATAATCCATAGAACGTATTTCGAGTCGTGGGTATGAAAATTTATGAGGAGTGAAATTTTGTTGAGCATTAAGTAAAATGCATTACGTTTGTCTGCGCACCTACCTTGTGCACTTTCTGCGTTAATGTATGTGTCAGATGTCGTTTGATGTTAAAGTTTTATATTATTTCATTTAATATATATAAACATTGATATTTAATATCATTATTATTTTTTATCAATACGTAGTGGACTGATTAAATAAAAAAAAATATAATCTGGAAAATCTAGTTTAAGTGACGGTGGAAGAAAATCCGACGAACACGTGGATGCGGTTACTTGGTAGGTTATAATTCATTTTATATATGATATATATCGTACATATAAATATCCGGGCTTTTTCTTTTTTTTAACCCTCACTACCTATTAATTACTGAGACAATTGTACTTAAGGAATAAACTCCAGTCGTGCGTAGGAGCTCACAAACACATTATTTTTTTTAAATGGTGGTTGAAAGTACTTATTTATTTTACTGACTAATAATTCATAAAAACTATATTTGACTCGGTTGGTGCAGTGGTTGATACAGTCAACTGCTGCGCTCCGGGTCGTGGGTTCGATTCCCGCACGGAACAAATATTTGTATGATCTGCAGGTAGTTGTTCCGGGTCTGGGTGTATTGTGTGTGAAATGTATGTATGTAAACGCACCCACGACACAGGAGAAATCCTAGTGTGGGGCAACGTTTATTAAAAAAGAAAAAAAGAAAGAAAGAAAATCACAATAAAAATTTAAATATTTTTCACTTTATGAAAACAACTATAATTTTAATTTAATTAAGTAATAAATACCTAATTAATTGTATTTAATATGTTTTTTCGATCACTTTATCGTTTGTCTTTCTTACATAAATGATTGACTTTTGGGTTTTTTAAATGCTACCGCAAATTAGCCTATAACTTTTATAACGCGCGTACAAACCGTTTTCGTTCCGAACCACATACGCATGCTTTCCGTTTTGTGCGGGTGGCCCCGATATATTAGAGTCGAAATTAAGTCTTAAGTCCAAAAATAACATGCAATTTGCTGTTTCAAATTATTATAGATTTAGTATTTTTTGGGCTGCTAAGAAAAATTTGAGGAGCATTTTTGAATATGGTGGATTTAGGCGCTTTTAGAAGGACGTAGCTAGATCCAGCCATCGATAGAGAGATGTGGAAGATGAAGAAGAAATGGGGAGATCTTGCCTAGCAGTAGAACAGAACAGATTGACGAAAAATATCTTAGGTGCCAACAACATTTTTGTAATAAGATTTTTCAAA
This sequence comes from Diloba caeruleocephala, assembly GCA_947459985.1. Taxonomy (NCBI): domain Eukaryota; kingdom Metazoa; phylum Arthropoda; class Insecta; order Lepidoptera; family Noctuidae; genus Diloba; species Diloba caeruleocephala. The sequence continues at coordinate 19,544,358 of OX381615.1, forward strand.
CCTCCTTTTAGTCATGAAATAATAACATAAATTTGAAAAACATTTCACGATACCATGTCATACGTACTAAGAAAGATAAGTTAGTAACTTTGTTCTTAACTTTTATTAATATCTCGAACCAACACTTTTCGACAATTTAAATATGTGTGGGGCCCCACTGCAGCTTAGAATCTAAAGTGACCTAAAAACACTGCTGTGTCCACAAGATCTAACTCTGCACCATTCATTAGTACACTGGTTTTTACATTTCTAACATTGGGTGTCGTAAATTTAATGCATTTAGTTTATTTCTCGTTTAAGAGTAAATTATTAACATTAAACTGGTTTAATGTGGACCACTGGGGTCCACTCTGGAGATAGCGCTATTTACATCATCAGTAGCCCAGATGTTGGCGTTTGAGTTTGAATAAAATTGAAGTGTCATCTGCAAACAGCACTATCTCGTGAATATCCCTTACGATATAAGGTTGGTCATTTATATAATTAAGAAACAAAAATGGACCAATAATTGAGCCCTGCGCAGCTCCCATTGTGACCACAGATCCAGACCTCTTACCGTTAACATAACTTTCTGAATCTTATTACTCAAATATGAGACAAGAAGCTCCAGTGCAGAGTATTTAACACCATAGTGAAGTAATTTCCTGATCAATATTTCGTGAAGAACACAATCAAATGCCTTAAACAAATCATAAATGATGCCCAGGGTATCATGTGAACGTGTCGCAAGTGGTTGGACACCTAGCAAAATATGGTAACGAAATGTGGACCACCAATATCAGCGTGGTGACGAATAGAAAGACATTGTCTGCCAGGAGTGACAGTGAGGCTTCGGGGGATCTTTTACATTCGCCTCCTCTCTATAAGAAGATCCCTTCATCATTCGCTTATCCGACCGCTTTACAGTCGTCCCATCTGTGATGGTCCTAAAGGCGTGGCACCTAGATAGGTAGCTCTAGTGTGATTGCATCGAGGAGCTAGCGCCCAATTTGGTACCGAAGATGAGCTCTCCGATGGTTATAGCCCGAAGGAACCCGGCATGCCTCTCCGCCCTATCCCCCGGAGGAAGTACCAGATGGATTTCCAGCGGCTTAATAAAAAAAAATGGTAACCCCCAACACGATGGTCGGATAGCACAGATGGGTGACAGTGAGGAAGAGATTCGCTTAGCTCCGCCAAAACCAAAGTTTGCGTAAAAGGAGGCGGTGGCTAAATAGACAGACGGTTTCTAATATTAGGTACTTTGGCATTAAATTGTAACAGTTTTTATCCATTGTAAATCATTTACGTACTTAATTCCATGTGTGATCGTACTAAAACCCACTCCTATTTTCACACAATTTAATTGATATTTTTTGAAACCGTACCGAATCACCATTTACCGACAAAGACTTAATATGAGATTAGTTAAATTGAATGCATATTTTTTTGAATAATATAAATATAACTGTGATTGGTTCACTCGGGTGGTTGTTTAGATCAAAAGGGCCGCGCATTATTTTGTTAATATGAACTAAACGCTAAAACTGATTTGTTAGTCACGGACGAACGCGTCGCAGAGTATGAATAAAATATTGATGAGCCAATAAAATGTTTACGATATTCCTATTCAAAATTAAATGTTTGGAACGGGATTAGAACAGTGATAAGCTTCTTATTAAATTCTACAGCGACAAATCGAATAATATTCTGCTTTAGAATGTCTGATGAATACATCAACGTGTGGTGTCACCATTTATTCAAACAGGTAATTAATTATGATTTTTGGAATAACTCTTTTAGATCCATTTGTTAAATTACATAGATTAATTAAATTACTCTTATGAATTATTTGAATTATTGATTTCGTAATCATGGCTGCGCGTGAGGATAGATACTCACAGAAAATTAATAGAATATAATGTAATCATTTATTAAGTTATTAGGTCTACTAGCAGACTTTTTCGTGTCATATTGAAATAACGGAAGGCATGTTCAAATTGTATACAATATAATTTAATTTCAATTGATCTTAATAAAACACTTTCCAACGGATTATATCGCATATCCGCGTTTGTGGTCGCAGGATTCTCATTCAGTCACCCTGCGATCACGAATGCTGCAACATGTTCGAAACGTTAAGAAACAGAATACTATAATATAATATACACGATGTAATCCGTTAAAAGCTGTTTCATTATAATGGATACTAATCGCGAATACCTAAGACATTACTTATATAATATATCCTACTGTGTTAATAACAACGTACCGCACACTTTGGAAACAGGTTACACTTAGGCGTATAATAAAAATAGGAGATTAATAGGTTACAGTTATTATCGTTTTTTGAGCACGCAATGTATCGTAAACGACGCGATCAAAACTTACGTGATTATTAATTAAGATATGTTATTACTAGGTACTGCAAGCGATGACCTTATCTGTGAACTGTAGCGATACAGCAGACGTTTAGTTTTTATTTACATTGCAGTTTTACGTGAATATAAATATTCTATCGCGTTTTAATTCCAAATAGCGTTAGGATATACGAAAACAATCATTTTATACAGAAATCAGTTAAATTAACCGAAGAAAAAAAAACAGAAAATTCATGAAATGGCCGACGCAAAATTATAATGCTGAGGGTTCCAGGATCATGTACTGAAATGGATTCAGTTTTCGTTACGCTGTCACCTACACCCGTTAATTACAAACAATACTACCGAAACATAATTTCGAAGACCACAACAGTAAATAAGTTTGCCGCCCACGACTTACCGCTATACGACTAACAAAAAACACATCTCAAAAAAAACAAAACTCCACTAACTTAAGCCTCACCATTCAAACCTGGCATACCGCCACATCTACCGTTAAGCCTCTTTTTCGCACATCACGTACAAATCCCTTAGGACGCTTTGTTAGTTGCAAACGTGTCCACTTGCAGGGGATTAGCGTCAATGACGTCATCACACGTTCGCACGAGTATCCCCACAAAGCTTACGATGCCCATGAATGGGCACCGGATGGCAAAAAATGTCCATTGCGGTTTTGTTTGCGAATTATAAAGTAAAGGGTGGTCAATTCGCACTGTAGTATAGCGGTACTATTTGGTGTGAACGCATTCTGTTTATACAATAGGGTAAAATTTATTAGGTCCTTGGACTATTTAGAGGTTCGTGTGTTCATTTTATTCAATTCGAATGTGCTTATTTCGGTTTTATTAGTTAATAGTTATATTTAAATTCAAATTCGGATATAATATATTACGGAAAGATTCTTATTGTATTTTTGTTACTCATTTAAAACGATGCTAGCCCCGAAACTTAAGTCTAGAAGCGAACTGTTTTCTGTACGTTGATGACTTGGATATAATCTCTTAATATATAAAGTTTAAGTTGAGGCAAAACTCACGACCGCTCTCAACAATTTAAATTTCTTACTATGACATAAACGCCATAATGCCTAATCCATCCATGCATAGTTCAACCATAAATTGCCATAAACTGAACATCTTTTGGCGAGGAAAGCCAAATTATCGCTGTTACTTTCTATATATTCTAGGTAAGCCCCCTCGGATAAAATAACAGCATTCAGACAAACTGAAAACGACAAGTAGAAGTTGTTCGCCCGCAGTAACCTACAGCGCAACCAATGTTAACCATACCGCAGGTTCGATTCCCGTACAGAACAAGTATTTGTATGGTCTACAGATAGTTTTTCGGCTGAGAGTCTGTGGAGATTTATGTCTGTAACCGTACCCACGATATAGGAGAAATGATAGGGGGTGGTGCGACGATTTAAATAGGAAAAATATGTCTGCATTATGAGATAATTTAAACATCATTTCAACCAAAGGACGTTCCCTAATGAACAACAAAAGCCTTCCTCATAGATTCATCATCCACAAATGTATTCATCATTGTATCAATATCATAATTTTGGGGGGAATTTGCCAGTACTCACCAGGCTTGGTAGGCAGATTGGTGAGCGCAGTATGGCTATTGTTCCACAATAGGGATGCCTTGTCTATCCCTCTGGTTCCGAGTCCCATAGTCGCCTTTACGACATCCACGGGAAGAGATCAAGTGGTGCTATATTCCTAACCCGGACACCACACGGACAAAATTTGACGGTTTTTTTTTCACAGCATCTTTAATTGTCACACAGCTTTCTCTTGGGATACTCTCATGAAGAGACAGGGTCATGTTTTTCAAAGTAGCTAACGCCAATACTGCATTTGCGATTTTTCTAGTGTTCATGAAAAGATTTAACCTAAACGCTTTAGCTGTATATACTAACATATCTTAGGGTCAGTGCAGATTAGGCGGAGTACTAATCGCACGTGCACGAACATGATGTCGACCGTGAAGCAAATGAAAGGAGGAGCTGTCTGCTAGAGCAAATTATCTCTTGCATACTATTTACAACTCTATTTGAATTGAATAAGGACGATATTTAAATATCGGTGGAAAAATGCTCGAGCAGTTGTCCGGGTAATCTGCGTTTACCCTCACTTAGGGTACATGCATTGCTTAGCTCACAGGGGAAATAATTCCTCGTAAACCCAATAACTCACTAGATAGGTATTTGTATCAACGAAGAAGATGGCCGTGCCACATAAAGGCAAAACCTACCTATTAGATTATACCGAAAATACAAGGGCTGAGATGTTTTCTGACGTTGTTCCTTACAATTTAAAGCACGCAATACATGAAATGATCTCCGAATTAATCGATTATTTATCGAATCACAATCAAAGTTTTCCAATGACACAAAGTGCTACCTCTAATTAATATGCACAGCATGAGGCGGTAGCATTTTCCACCGATTTCTAAATTATTGAATCTACTTACGTAATATCGTAAAGTGTAATCTGTATTATCGATCTTTTTATCTACTTGTTCTTCCAAGAACTAAGTCGATAAAAAAACAGATCCATCTCAAAAGTTTACAGTCAAATTAGATCAATTTTAAATGTATCTAAATTAAAAATTATTTTATATACCACCTTTGTTTATTATATATTGGCGAGAAACTTCAAAGCTAACCTCAAGAAAAATAAAAGCTTTAGCTGTATCCTATGTTGTGTAACTCGGAACTGCTGTGTACGAAAAAGGGTACCTATATATATCATAGTTCCCTGTGGTTCCTACCAAAGAATAGACCACTCCTCTCCAACCATGGGTATCACACATTGTGACTAAGGATTGGTATCAAGAAGATGGGCAGCAGCATCCTCCAACACAACATACCGCGATCACCAATGGTAAAGCGTGGTAATGATGGCAATGCTGGCACGCCATGACCGCTCATTACAGTGATCATTGGGAGGCCCATTATAATTATTTCATTATTCTAATGGGTCAGCAACTTCATCATACGAGCGGCATACATACATTCCCAGCGACCTTCACCAGGTCGTCTGTCCACTTTGCTGGAGGTCGTCCCATTCAGCATTTTCTGGTTCGCGGGCTCCACTCGAGAATCTGCAACTAACCATTACAATTTTATCAACTGTAGCCACCCCAAAATGCCCAACATTACATGTAAGTTCCGAGCCCTTCTGATGTGTACTCTTCGAGGTAATATCCATACCTTGATGTTATATAAAGTAACATAACAAAAATCAACAGCTCGCTATGGGAGAACATACTTTCTCCTTTAAAGACGCGTAATACAAATTCATATACCACGCGTCCACTAAGTAGGGGCAATTTAAAGTGATAAACAGAAATAATACAATATTGAGCGCTGGTCGGTTCAGCGGTAGAACAAACTGCTCGCTTGTTTGACTTAACAATTTTACGTTCTCGGAAGGTGTCTGAGTGCAGGTAGTTTTTTTTTACCTCTGGCTATACCGCCACCTCTTTACATATGACTTAGGTTAAGTTTCATTATTGTATTTGTAGTCTAATTCTAAATACACTATGAGTGTAAATTCCATTCTTAAATATATTCTGTGTAACATAAATGTCACTTGAGGTAGTTAAGTTAGCCTGTCTAATTGGCATATGTTCTAAGAGACTACACATTAGGTTATTGACGAAGAATACGCGAATTAAATAAATAATAATCATCATCATATCGGCCATTTATACATCCACTACTGAACAAAGGCCTCCCCCATAGATTTTCGCAACTGTGTCATCATTTTGGGGGGTATTTGCCAATACTCACTTCGCTTGGTAGGCGGGTTGGTGAGCGCAGTATGGCTACCGTTTCACAGAAGGGACGCTGCTTCCCATCCCTCTGGTTTAGATTCCGTTAGTCGCCTTTTACGACATCCACGGGAGGAGATGGAGTGGTGCTATATTCTTAATCCGGACACCACACGGAAAATTATTATTATTTTTCTGTTTTAGAACACTTTTATTTATTATCTACATGTTTCTCTATTACACGAGTTTATATCCCCTGTAAGGGGGAACCCGGTCTTTTGGTAGGCTTACGCGGGGACATGGGTCCAACACGCAGAGGCCCTTTAGAGAAATATAATGGGACATTAACCGGGGACTCTCCATAGCTGCACTATAAAATGCAGTCTCGGATTGTCCCCAGAGGTATAAAACTATTGTATGAAATGGAAACTACAAGTGTAAGGTCTATGGCAATGGGTGCTAAATGGATTTAGTACTACGAAAAACGGAAAAACTATTTATTATTATTATTCTAACTCATTAATAAAATTCTTTTCAAAATATATGCCACGCCACACATTAAGATTTCTCCTAAGTCGTGGGTAAAGTTTACAGATATCCTCACATGCACAAACTCACTAAAATCATTTATATAACTATTCTTTCATCATTTCGACCGAATGAAGTCCACTGCTGGACACAGGCCTCCCCCAAATATCACCACAACCACCGATATGGATGTGTTGTGGGCTCATTGGGGGGTATTGCCATAATCGCCACGCTTGGCAGGCGGGTTGGCGATCGCAGTTGAGTTGTTAATGTACTCGAAGGACGCTGCTGCCCATCCTCCGGCTAATCCCTTAGTCGACTTTTACGACACCCATGGGAGGAGATGGGGTGGTGGCATTCTATTCTACTATTCTTTAATATAATAATATTATTATTTTCTTACTAAAATGTCTTGCTGATGGTGGCTTTGTGTATGGGATCGTTATGTTTCCTGCAATGTGGTCAAGCTGAGCGACGCCGATGCATGCGACATACTCGTGAACGGGTGCAGTAGTGTGGGACTGGTCAGTCCTTACTGCGGTGCAATCTTATTTAATGGCACATCATTATTAATTGACTTCGTATATTTAACACTGGCAGTACATTATTCTCACATAACTTACTTCTATTGTAACTATCAGCAATGTATGTAATATTTTTAAATTATCTTAAAAGAGTGTCTATGTAATTTCTTGCCGGTTCTTCTCCATAGTACCAACTTCTTGTAACCGTGCAACTACATTCTGCCTATTCATAAGCACCCGTAAATGGTTCATATGAATAAAAATGTTGTGAATTTGATTTTGCTCAATGCGGGTATCGGACCCGCGGCACTTAGCGCAGGAAGCTTAGCGATTATCCACTGCGCCAAACATGCTATCTTATTTATTACAAACAAGCCAAACCAGTTACAATACCACTATATATGACGATTTTATTAAAGTGAACTTAATTGAGCTAGAGTTAAGTAAGAAATTGCCGTGCGTAAAAAAGCCGTGTGGTGCCGGCTACGATTAACACCAACCCATCTCATCCCGTGGGTGTCGTAAAAGGCAACTATGGAATTAACCGCAGGATTGGCAGCAGCGTCTTTCAAGTACATCAATAGCTCAACTGCGATCACCAACCCACCTGCCAAGTGTGGCGATTACGGGCAAAACCCCGCAATGAGCTCACAAAACAACCAGAACGGTCGTTGTGGCGATCTTTGGGGGAGGCTTGTGTCCAGCAGTGGACTTTACTGGGCTGAAACGGTGAAGTAAGAAATTAGCCACACTTATAATTATAACATCTGTAAGCCATAAGCATACCTGACTAACAATAAATCAGATTTACAAACACAAAATTGTTTCCGCTTCATCAAAAATATTGACAGGCAAAAAACAGAACTGGATAATCAGAATAATGACACATTATAACGCGAGTGATTGATTTAAAGCGACAGTTATTACCTGATTATGAAGTTACGCGTAACCTTTGACGTTTCAATCTCGTAAACATAATATTTTATTCAATCTATTATCCGTGTAGTGTCCGGATTAAGAATATAGCACCACTCCATCTCCTCCCGTGGATGTCGTAAAAGGCGACTAAGGGATTCTAAACCAGAGGGGTGGGCGGCAGCATGTCTTTTGTGGAACAATAGCCATGCTGCATGCGCTCACCAACCCGTCTCTACCAACCGGGGTGACCACTGGCAAATTCCCCCCAAAATTGGCAACAATGTAAAACCAGTTAATCCATGCTGTAGTGTTATACACATATTAATATTCCCATACTTGTGTTTATAATAGCAGTATTTTTAAGTGCCTATATTTAACAGTAGATATGACATGAGTATTTCACATCGTCTTCTAAATAACGATTTAGAAGCAGTATAGACGAAAGACATGACGCAAATTGCGTGACTTCCTTCAGACAAGTTTACGCCAGGCAATTCGATCTTTGGAGTGCTGTGGTCTCCTTCTGTGAGAACGTAATGCTCCAGGAGGTCGCAGAGCGGGATCGGGAGAGGGCCGATCCCGCTCGGAGGAGGAGGACACGGCGCCGGGGTAACAACCGCCGCGGTGCCCGTGTCCAACACGCCTGAGCCCCCTGTCGTCTTTATATGGCGGGGGGCCTTGGGGGTCGCGAGCGCGCTTATTGGGAAATCTGCGTGCTCATACCGAGCGACCCCGGGAAGACAGCGGTGCGCATGTGGTCACGTACCGCTGTGTCCGCAGCACAGCGCATAGTGAGGCCTCGGGGGAATCGTTTACAATCCCCTCGAGAGATGCCTGGGGGGTGGCCTCTTTACAGTCGCCTTCCCTCCACTAGAGGGGATGACCACTTTACAGTCATCCCCTCCGAGATGTGCCTGAAGGCGTGGCACCAATGGGTGGCTCTAGATGGAGATCTTTCGAGTTCCTGGAGCCTCCCTTCGGTGCCGACGATGATCACTCCGGTGGTTTTAGCCGGTAGGAGTCCGGCATGCCCCTTCGCCCTTTCCCGGGGTGAAGGAAGTACATGAGGTATTTCCACTGGATCAATAAAAAATAAATAAAAAAAAGGGCAATTCGATCTTGCGTACATATCAGGGCCAGAACGGTATGCACAGTATCTCCCAAATGATATATGTATGTAGTAGACATCTACGGGTGGATAAAAAATATCATAGTGACATGAGATAAAATGCTTTCTTTAGAAATTGATAAGGCAAAAACGGCCAAAATCCCTTTGTATAGAGTCAAAAATTCGTATTCAAACACAATTTTGCACCATAATATTTATATGATATTACACGCAAAGCACTAATGTATTCAACTGACCAGCAAACGCGTCGTTCCTTGCAAACTCCAATACCAACAAGGTTGCGCTCACGCAGTTTTATAGCCGAGAAAATGCTTTTAAATATAGAAAACAATGTGACCTCACATTCCTGAAGCTGTATGACTTTAGTGAACATGTTGCTAATCGTGTTCTGTATGCGGCATCACGGAGTTACAACTTGAAGCCATAAAATTACGCTTGGAGAAGAATGGGCACATAATGGCGTTGAGTGCTCGTTAACACTTCGTTCTAAGTTCTAAAGAAATTATTAATCATAGCAATCCTTAAAACAATATTGAACTTGTAAAAGCCGATAGGAATCATAAGGAGATGATGAAGCCATCGCGTCTCTGAATAAAAAACCATAGAGCGGGCTTTTAAATGCGACATCACATATTGAGTTTGATTAAGACATCCAAGTAGGTGTCCAGGTCGTCGACGGCATCGGCTGTTTGCATGGCCTGTGCCGCGAACTCAACCTGCGCGCAATATGCTGACGTTTTGGACGCTCTCTTTTAAATGCATTTGTCCACGAGTTCCAATATGTCGACATTTTCAATGATTATTTAAGTACTCTGTAAAATTATATAAAAGTCATAAATTAAGATAGTAAGCATTTTGGCATACACTGTAAGATTACTACTATTATAAATGAATTGTAAATAAATTAAAGTAACTTAAATAAACTACTATTTATTAATATTATAACACTGGCCAGAAATCATAATTTAATTACTTTTAAAGTGTACAGGTCCTTTATTCATTATGCCAATATGATACTAATATACATCATAGCAACAGTTTTAATGTCAATTGCACTGGTACGAGTGAACTGCTAACAATTTGACACTAAGTTATTTTGATATAACTATTATTTTACCGTGGTGTATTAACAGACCATTAAGGAGTAATAAATGTTTATCAATTGCTGTCTAAAACATAAATAAACAATGCCAAGCGAATCAATGCGAAGGCCAAACGTTCGTGTTTTACGTACATAAGCCCAAGCACTAACTAACTAACTTGCGAAAAAGTATTCGTATCGTTACGTCAGTGTGAGTCAATTTGGAATCGAAAATATAGCTATCCTATAGCATTTTCGTTTAAATTTATACGACAATCACAATTCGCATAATATATAATGTATGAATAAAGTCTTCAGTTTAAATAAAAAACACGTGCGAATCAAGTATTTTCAATTCAAAATTCGCTCACATTAGCGATACGTTTACGTTACTATACGTAAAAATATTCGTGCTAGGCACTCTGATATGAGTATTTTTATATCACGGCAAAACTATTCAAAACGTGCTTATTATTCAATAGTTCCGTGCACAACAAGTCAGCAATCGATGAATTATGTACTTTTATTAAGCGTAAAGCGTCATTTTAGACGTCAATACGTTTTGTAGCCATTCCCGGAGAGGGCTATGCGAGATGAATCTGTACAGAATCACTCCCCGTGTCATTAGCATACGTTCAGTTTTATTGCACGGCCGTAAATAAACGTCATAATGCTTGTCGTATTGCAAAAACGATGTTTTTCATACGCATCGCCTTCCATACGTGTACAGTTGAAGAACGTGATTAACTGTGAGTGAAATCGCTTATATTATCTCCTTATTGGCCTGGTGAGAGCAATCATAAAGACCGCTACTGCTTTGATGTCTTTATTATGTTCGTGGTAAGTAATTGAGGTGTTTAGTAATCGTACTCAATTTCAATCTAGTATTTGGAGCTACGCCGTGTGGTGCCGGCTAAGAATGGCACCACCCCATCTCATCCCGTGGTTGTCGTAAAAGGCGACTATGGGATTAGCCGAAGGATGGGCAACAGCGTCCTTGGAGTACAATTATAACAACTGCGATCGCCAACCCGTCTGCCAAGCGTGGCGATTATGGCAAAAATCCTCAATGAGCACATAATCTTCAGGGGAGGCTTCTGTCCAGCAGTGGACGTTTTTCGGCTGAAATGATGATTTGGAGCTTGGAAGGTCGCTTGCAGCCGTTGCATGTGCATGTAGCATGTGACCGGACATTATGGAAATCTATGGAGGAAACCTTTGTTCAGCTGTAGACGTCCTTTGGCTGATATGATGATGATGATGATTGGGAGTTTGTTCCGTGTGGCATCTAACAAAGAAAACGCCGCTCGTCTTTACGTATGGATGATATCAAGAAGAAAGGCGGCAGAGCTCTACTGGAGTTTGCGAGCTCATGCCAAGACGGCGGTGCCGTGTGCGCAGCACAGCGCACAGCGAGGCTTGGGGGGATCCTTTACACTTTACAGTCCTCCCCGAGAATTGTAAAGGATCCCCCAGGGGGGCAGCCTTTTTAAAGTCGAATACTAAGTTTTTTTATTTTTTATTGGTGCCCAGTGGAAATTCTTCATGAAATTCCTTCGCCTCGGGGAAGGAACCCGGACTCCTACCGGCTAAAACCACTGCAGCGGTCATCTTCGGCACCTAAGGGAGGCTCCAGGTCCTCGTATGATCACACTAGAGCCGATGCTGGACTCCTACCGGCTAAAACCACTGGGGCGGTCATCTTCGGCGCCTAAGGGGCGCCCCCCTTAGGCGCGGTCCTCGTAAGATCACACTAGAGCTTTTGACAACACCTTAAAATGAGTCACGGGCCACGGCATATCGCGACCTATAACATAATTAAATAACATGTACTGTGCTGCTTATTTGTATAATCTCTAAGTTGTACACATAAAATGATTTAAACAGATATTCTCTTTTCTCAAACTATAAAACTCAAGGTCATCAAACATTAAAAGGTATGTACATTAAAATATAGAAATTTCTGATTGCAGTAATAACTACTTTCATCAAACTTATACGATCTGAAAATAACTGCGTAGTAATTTTGTCTGTGCAAACACAAAGTTGATATGGGCAATAAAATTTGACAATACGGTACACCATGACAATTACATGTGGAATAAACAGAAATGTAGCGGGCATTTGTTAAATTAGTAGGTATTAATAAAATTCCAAGTGCTATAAAGTTTAAGGGGAAAAGGGGTGGCACCTATTTGCCACCCAAGTTAACCTCTCCTTCGTGCGGTACCACTGCTGTATGACGAACGAGGCATTGCGCACGAGCGTTTTAAGACCAAACCAATGAATAATCTCAAGAAACCTCGGTCCTCAGTCCTCAGTCCTCAACAGTCCAACCATTCCAAGTCCTGGCAGCAGCTCCAGTTCCGGCGAGGCAGGCGGTGCTGAGAATCTCTAGAAGACGCCCAGCTGCCACAACTCAACCGAATAAAACAGAATGAACTGAAAAACTATACTGCGATGGCATAGGCATATCCGAGGTGAGTAGAAAAGATGAGTATCTCGTTAAACTGACATCGGGTGACTTGTTCTTCTATAGGGGACATGAAAACTCGCATGTGAAGATGTTCGATTTCTGATCGGAAAAAGTATTGCTTCAACAATGACAAAAATCAAAAGTATACCAACTCGCGTTTGCTTTAGGAAAGTGAAACTAAGGCCAACGATATTCTATTAAGATAATCCAAGTATACACCCCAACGTCAGACCAACAAGATGAAGAGTGGAGGCATTTTAAAATGACAAAAGCCCTTGATGACACACAATGTCATGAATCCACCGTAATCAGCTATTTCAACGCTAGAATTGGCCAGCTATGCGCAGCAAACACTTTATTACAGAAAGGCATGAAAGTGGACATGGATATCTCCAGATAGTGATCCAGCACTAAGAGTGAAATAGAATACGTAATCAGCATGTACTAGTACATTGTCACCGATGTCTAAGTGCTCTCACGTTTTAACACAGGAGCGACCATATGCTGGTAAGAGTATATTTAGGTTTGACTTGAAGAATGAGCGGGCTAAGATCCATAACATCCACAGGGAGGTACGTAAAGCAGAAAAAAGCTTTCTTGCAGGACACTTTCTTAACAGAAATAAGTTTGAAGCAAATCTGGATGAAGACCATATAAATCACCTGTTATGCGAAGCGATAATTGAAACTACTAAGAAACAGGTGGAGTTAAAAATAAATTTTCCCTAGAAACTTAGGTAGGATTAGAACGTAAGTTTCATTATATCAGCCAAAGGACGTCCACTGCTGAACAAAGGCCTTCCCAACAGATTTCCACAAAGTCCGGTTACATGCCACATGCATCCAACGGCTCCCAGCGACCTTCAGCAGATCATCCGTCCATCTCCTTGGAGGTCGTCCTACTCTGCATTTTCCGGTGCGCGGTCTCCGCTCAAGAACCCTTTTGCCCCAACGGCCATCAGTTCTACGAGCAATGTGCACTTCAGCTCCTTTCAGCTATGTCAGCAACTTTAGTTCTTCTACGAATCTCCTCATTCCTGATTCAATCTAGTTGATAAATACCAAGCATAGCTCTGTCCATAGCTCACTGAGTGACCTTGATCTTTTTTACGAGGCCCATAGTGAGTGACCACGTCTCCGTGCCATATATCATCGCTGGTGACACACACTGGTTAAAGACTTTCGTCTTGAGGCATTGCGATAATGTTGACGAAAAGACGCTGCGAAGTTTCCCGAACGCTGCACAGCTGAGTCGGATTTGACGATTGACCTCTTTCTCAAAGTTGGACCTACCTAATTTGTATTTGCCGAATAGGAGAATCAATATTCGTATTCCTAAAAGTAGTATTCGTTGCCTCACTACTTTAGTACCTTGACGACATGAATTAATACCGGTTGACACAGGCATAGCAATAAACGCAAAGTATTTAAGGATTGTCGTTTTAGACACGTGAAGAAATCCAAATGCTACCCGCTACCTAATTGTATAAAACCAACGTTAAATGTCTGATTGATGTAATGTTGAGGAGGCGAGTTGCAATCACTGATCGGTAAACGATCGATGAGGTTAAGCAACTCTCGACGGGGGGGGTCGGAATATGGATGGGTGACCACATAGCTTATGCAATAGCATCGTTCACCGAGTTCGAATACGAACCAAGCACTTCCGTGCTTCGGAGGGCACGTAAAATCGTAGGTCCCGGTTGTTGTCATTCAATTGCAGTCATTAAAGAGTCCGGCGGAGGCTACGGCCAACTACGATTCGAGGCGAGTGAAAAAAAACTATAAAATCTGCCTAAACATTGCTATCTCTGTTTGACAGTCAGGCGGGCGCGGGGTGCTGCACGCACACATACACATTTATTCATGATAATGCAGCAATTCTTTGATAAAATATGTTCATTGACGGTGTAATTTTTTCTTTTTTGGTAAATCGCTGGTAAATTTAAAGAATACTAATGCCTTTTTGAACGCTTCTCTACAAGGGCTAAATCTCAAGTTATAATATACGTACTTTATAAGTGTTACTTCGTCTTGGACTATATTATATTTGACATGACGGCACGATTGGTGCAGTGGTTGATACAGTCGACTGCAGCGCTCTGGGTCGTGGGTTCGATTCCCGCACGGAACAAATATTTGTATGACCTGCAGGTAGTTGTTCCAGGTCTGGGTGTATTGTGTGTGGAATCTATGTCTGTAAACGCACTCACGATACTGGAGAAATCCTAGTGTGAGGCAAAATCTAAAAAATAAAAATAAGTAAATACATAACTAGTTACCTATCTTAACTATAATTAATACAAAAATGAGTACTCACATTGTTATGTCGTTTGTGAGCTAAGTATGATAAAAATAAAGGACAAGGATTTCAAAGTAAACATGGCTGCTGTTCGACTGAAGGGGTGCTGATGCCCACCCCATCTTGTTTAAAGTCCCTTATTTTACAACATCCACGGGTGGAGATGGAGTAGTGCTATATTCTAAATCCGGACACCACATGAAACATTGAACACATTATTGTATTAATGAAATTCTGATCGGCACAAGAAGATGTAACCTTTTTTTTTTATTGGTGCCCAGTGGAAATTCTTCATGAACTTCCTTCGCCCCGGGGAAGGGCGAAGGGGTATGCCGAACTCCTACCGGCTAAAACCACTGGGGCGGTCATCTTCGGCACCTAAGGGAGGCTCCAGGTCCTCGTATGATCACACTGGAGCAAGAACATGTAACCTAGCTAAAGTTAAAACACCATTTCAATATATATCAAAGTTACGATTCCAAATAACAAATTATAAGCGTGCCTTTTATAAGCTATGTAGCAATTACTTTTATTCAATATTAATTATATTTTAAGCAACTCCAGGAAGACGGCGGTGCGCACGTGCTCATGTGCCGCGGTGTGCGCAGCACAGCGCACAGCGAGGTTTCGGGGGATCCTTTACAATCACCGAGAAGTGCCTGGGCGGCCTTTTTTACAGTCGCCTCCCCTCCGCTAGAGGGGGTAACCGCCTTACAGTTTTCCCCCAAATACTACAGGCGTGGCACCAATGGTGGCTCTAGAGTGATCATACCGCTCCGGTGGTTTTAGCCGTTGGAGTCCGGTATGTCCCTCTGCCCTTACCAAGGACGGAGGGGCATGCCATAATATACATGATATACTTCCACCGGGTTAATAAAAAAAAGTATATTTTAAGCTAAGTACGTAGTTTATAGGTAAAATTTATGTTCAATTAATTCCATTTATCTTTTTTTTTTCTTTTTTCTTCTTTTAATAATGACATTGCCCCATACTTGGATTTCTCCTGTGTCGTCGGTGAGTTTACAGACATCAATTCCACACACAATACACCCAGACCCGGAACCTGCAGATCATACAAATATTTATTCCGTGCGGGAATCGAACCCGCGACCCGGATCGCAGCAGTCGACTGTTTCAGCCACTGCACCAACTGCGCCGTCATTCTGAATAGAAACAACATTAAACGAACGTATTTTTTGATAATTTCCTAATTTCAATATCTCACTGCTACATATACGACATCTCACGAAATGTCGTGAACAGCATATGAGTTACGGGGAGGGTGTCTCGGTGAGCAATTTGGGGTTCCGTCGGCCGCCAGTAAGCATGTGCAATGTGTTTGCAGTACGAACCCGTGCCAAAATTGCCATCTTTCCGCTAGATAGTCGCGAGCTGACGAAATGAGTTGCCGACACCGTATTTGGTTGGCTGTAATCTCGGATTAGCACAGAGGTTTAAATTTAAATTTTAATAAGAAGGGATTTAGTTGTTGCCTTAAACTATTGGTC
Source organism: Diloba caeruleocephala (assembly GCA_947459985.1). Lineage (NCBI taxonomy): Eukaryota > Metazoa > Arthropoda > Insecta > Lepidoptera > Noctuidae > Diloba > Diloba caeruleocephala. Next base: position 19,560,966 of record OX381615.1, read on the forward strand.
AAATGGTACTATTGGTATGTGAATTTGAAATATTGGAAGAGATGTTTGAATATGGACCGTGTGAAAGAAAACAAACGACGGTAGTGTATAAATTCATGTAAATTTTCAGTGCAAATTAAAATCTATGGATTTATCTTAAGATTTGTTTTGTTGTATTACATGGACTGAAAATTATAATAAAATACCACACTACACACTACAACAACTACTACAACTAGAGCAATTTCTCTTTCAACAAAATACCTCGTCGGCAACTTAAACACTATCAAAGAGAAAGAAATAAACGACTAGGTAGGTAATTAATTATTATTTAGTTAACGAAACATTGTGTCGCTGACCACAATATAAAATAGCCTTCGACAATGTCGCAGACCTCATAGGCTTGATAAAGCTCATTTTAAATAACTAATGCACAAATCACTGTATGTCTGCCCAAGAACTTTAGACCTTAAAACGAAAAAAATTAAATTTTATTTCGCTTTAAAGGAATTTTAAGTGCCACATCACAAACTGAGTTACTATGGCTTCCATCCAAATGTGATGCAATAACCTTTGATAGTACCAACTAGTAACATTTCACCACACTATTGTGACGCTCGATTTAATACAAACAGCCTTATATGAATTGGTAAATGTTTCCTATGTACAAATTTCCAATGTAGATAGCTATTGGCGATAAAATGGAACGGAATCAAGAAGGAAATGCAAGTTCGAGGTATTCCATAACATTGGGGATATAATATTTTATTAATAGTAAAACTAAAAATTATAAGTATCACAAGACAAAGGTCTTTCGCCAGTGTGTGTTGCTAGTGATGAGTTATGATACTGAGCCGTGGTCACTCGCCATGGGCTTCATAAGAAGGCGCAAGGTCACCCAAAGGGCCATGGAGAGAACTATGCTCGGAGTTTCTGTGTGAGTTCGAATAAAAAATAAGGAGTTCAAATAAATAGTCCAAGGTAACCGACATAGCTCTAAGAATTGCTAAACTTAAGTGGTAGTGTTATGGGCAGATTGCTCGTAGAACGGATGGCCGATGGGGCCTAAAAGTTCTTGAGTGGCGACTGCGTACCAGAAGACGCAGCGTGAGCAGACCCCAACGACCTGGTGAAGGTTGCGGGAATCTGCTGGATGCCAGTAGCGCAGGGTTGGTCATTGTGGTGATCTTTGGGAAAGGCCTATGTTCAGCAGTGGACGTCTTTCGGCTAAGATGATGGTGATGAATAGTAAAACTTAATCAAATGAGAACTATATTAATTGTAGATGATTTCTATTAAAAGCGGTCACATGTCGGTGGTTTCCATGACCACCATAGTGGCAAACAAGCAACAACCAAAATTTATGTGGCTATGTTTGCAACACCAGAGTAATATCTCGCACGTTGCCAACAGTATAAATCTTTTCACGCCCCTTCTGAAGAGCCCTTTTGCTTAGTCTTTTGGGAAAACCTCAGTGGGATGCTGATTCCACAATCGGAGCGTGCGCGGGAGGAAGTTTCTCTAAAACCGAACGGTAAGAGACAATTTTGGCTCTAGCGGATGGCGAGAAATACGAAGTTAGAAAGTAGCTGTTGGCATCATATCAAACCACCTATCCTATCCTTGGAACACTTGTTGTACGTTGTATAAACGATAGAAGGGAGACACATGGAGATAAAGTCTCTATTCAAACTTAGGGGTTCTAGACTGGTTGTGAGCTTAGGATCGTCGACAATCCTAACAGCACGTCTCTAGACCGAGTCAAAGGTCCAAGTGGGTATCCAGGTTATCCCGCCGCATTAATGGCAGCATTACTCCGTATGGAGCTGGATTTGCGACTTATACAGTGGCAGTATTTGCCCCGATGAGCAGTACAGCCTTATTATGTTAAGTACACCGAGATTTTTTGGACGCCAGCTTGACCTTATCCTCTAAGCGCCTTCGAAACTATATGCCGCTGGACATATCTATATGGATAATGCTTTTTGTTTATTAACTTACTTGTATACCGAGATGCCTTTTACAATACCCAACAAAGAAGCTGCCAGTTCTATACCGTGAGCCACACGGTGAAAACCGAAGTTATCGCGTTAAAACTATACTATAATAAATCAGCTATAATTTATTTATATTACTACATCTTTATATAGTGAAACTTTAGACAAATGGGCTTACGACTCAATAACCCGTCTCATTTGGGTGTAGTTAGCGCTGGAGTTCGTATTTTCACAATTCTCGACATTAACAACATATAATAAAAATATATATTATGTACTGACCAAAGTACTAAAACATGTAGTCGAGAGTTTATTACGTTACATGAATACTGTAAATGTATTATTAGTCAAAACCATTATTGTTTTGGACTGAAAAGCTAATAAAAAAATAATTCACATTTTTTATGTCCTAAGAAAATCCTTTTCGTATAATATCATTTAACATAATGACAATGCGTAATCCGCAAGAATCAATATAAGCTAACATAATAATAACTAAGTCTAGACTGTTGGTCAGTTTTTTTTTTTCTTTCGATTAATTAAACGTAATGGTAAAAATAAAATACGAAGAAACGAACTAACGAATAAGTTATAAGCGTTTTAAAACTACCTAACAGAAATACATACACTTATAAACATTATAGAGCCCGTATTGAAATCCCCTTTGTGGTTAAAGGGTACAGAGTATCCTTGTCCAGAAATGTTGAAATATTAGATAGTAACTAACACCAGTTACTCGCTGGACTAATCATTTGTTTATAAGAATGTTTTTATTGATTTCCACATATATTTACTTACGTATATTACCCATATATATTAAACTTAAATATATATTTGCCTCTGTCTGCCTGCCTAACCTCTATTAGCTCAGTTATTGTATTGTACAACCTTTTAATAAAAAAAGTTTTTATTATTAATTGTCTCTTTTCACAGTTCATCCGGCCTAAGGAGAAACCGAGTCTTTTGATAGGCTTACGCTTTTAATCTATACTTACCGGGAACTTTCCATAGCTGCAGTATAAAAGTGCAGCCTCAGATTGTCCCCGGGATTGTAGGCCTATTGAAAGATATGTAGCCTACAACGGTAAAATCTATTAGAATGGGTGTTATATGGACTAAGAACTAAGAATTATAAACGGAAACCATAGCGTCTGCCTTTCAACCGTTGGTTCGAGTGGCTATCGTAAAGGAATTATATCAAGAGAATGGACAGAAGTATTGTCATGTGCGTTAATAGCAAAATGCTACAATCACCTATCTGTTTAGAATGCGTGGTGATTATGGCTCACCTACCTACTCTGTGAAGAACCCCATTCTCAGCAGTGGACGCTTTCCAGCTCTTATAAAAGAAAGAAAGAGAAAGATAGACATAACCTATCTCGATTCTGCCCTGTCCCACCCAAATCCCCTTGTGGTATCAGCCGCCGACTACGAACCCTCCCGTATCAGTAGAGTACGCCGCCCGAGGCACGTTCTGGTCGATCCAGACGATAAAATCACGTTAGATCACATGAAGAGACTCGCGTTGTCTCGTTCACTAAACACCCGACCGTTTTACCGCCCTCGCCGCCGAGGATGCCCGCCTCACCGACGTCGCGGAGGCCTATCGCCGCGTCACCTTCCCGTTCAAGTTAGCACTTCTCCCTCCCGTCTCTTGCCCGCGCCGGCGCGTGCCGAGCCGGTAGCTTTAAATGTCCCTTAAAACAACTTAAATAATACCGATCCAGCTGTCCCCAAAACAATAGCTTGTTATCCCCAGCAACGCCCTAAGCCGAGGTCCGTGTCCCGCAGGGGGCGCCCTTAGCGAAAGTTGCTTAGTTTCTAATATTAAACTTAAGCCTGGCTGGAGGCCTCTTTTGGCTTCGCCAGAAAATGACCGGTTAAGCAACCACATTTCCCAGAAATGTATGCGAGAAGCCCAACAATAAAAAAAAATTAAAAAAATGATAGACATAAAATCATTTATTTGACATGTAACACGATTGTGATGTTGTTTACATTAACATAGTTCTAAATAATAATAAATGTGACTTGCCTTATAATTTAACTATGTAACTATATCTTAAAAATACATACTATCATTGTGTCCTATGTGTGCGTCAAACTGGTATCCAGCTCAGCATAATGGCAGTGATGCCCGGCGCTGATTTTTAGCTAAAGCCCATAGTGACATAAAGATAAAAAAAAAACATAATATAAAGCTAAATGTTATAATTTAAAATGAATATAGACAATGTAATTTGGTTTAACTCTTTTTACAATTATACGTAAAATATATGGTAGGAAAACCAGACAAACTTCACACGCTGAAAAACCAGAAACAAATGTACTGTATGAACCTGTAGTTTACGAGCCTGTATTATAAAGTACGTAGGTTCGTAGACCGTAAGTTACGGCGCCATCGCTCCCAGTCAAGTCCCACGGTTGGTGTTTATGTTGAACGATCTGTTTGTGATGTTCCGCCATCCAATTCGCGCTGTGCATCGTAAAGCTGCGGTCGACTCAGGCGCATAGCACGTGTATGAGGCCATGAGATATGAGATACTAGTACTTTGAATCTCTGAAGGCGAATTTTAAGATGATAGGAATTGCCTGTTTATCTCACGGGGTGGAATTCTGGCTAAGTTTGCCCCTAACGTGGGAAATGATCGACAAACAGTCAATGTATATATACCTGTACTTCACCATTCAAGGAACACAAACATGTAATAATTATGTACCAATGTCTTTTATCAATCTGTTTTTCATATTAATCATTACTTCGCTAGTTTAAAGTATGAAGTACTTACTTTTTAGTTTTTCACTGGTAGGACTCCAATACGTCGGGGTCACGGGCGCGCAGATTGGGGAGTCTGCGTGCTCACACCGAGTGACCCCCGGGAAGACGGTGGCGCGCACGTGGTCACGTGCCGCCGTGTGCGCAGCACAGCGCAAAGCGAGGCTTGGGGGGATCCTTTACAACCCTCCCCGATAAGTGCCTGGGGCGACCTTTTTACAGTCGCCGTCCCACCGCTAGAGGGGGTGACCGCTTTACAGTCATCCCCTCCATGATGTGCCTAAAGGGTGGCACTAATGGGCGGCTCTAGTGTGATCTTACGAGGACCTGGAGCCCCGCTTCGGTGCCGAAGATGACCGCTCCAGTGGTTTTAGCCGGTAGGAGTCCGGCATACCCCTTCGCCCTTCCCCGGGGTGAAGGAAGTTCCATGTAGAATTTCCACTGGACATCAATAAAAATAAAAAAGAAACGAATCCAATACGTCACACAAAGGTTGTTGCTGAAAACCAGCGCTGTTGACTCTAGGTTCGTCCGGAGCCAAGGCATAATGCTGAGCAATTACCTACATTTCTGCGCACATACGACGCACAACTTTGTACATCAATAATTTATTTCATTTGTTGTGTAACCTATTTGTTGTTGTTTGGTTGCACAGATTACTTAGACATACTACTTTTTTCTTTCTTTATTACATCGAGAAAGCACAACCACAGATAGGTAATACAGATCCATTGAACTTTATAAACTGGATTATCAGAGATCTAATTTCTTACGGACTGAGAAGTTTTATTTAAAATCCGTGCTACAATTTTTTATATTTCTGTTTTTATAATGTTATTATTATTTTGGCTGAAGAAAGTCTACTTTTAAGTGTTGTGTTAAGTGTTGTGTGTGTCAATTGCGCGTAGAAATAAAAACTTTTTCTTTCTTTCTTTTTCTTTCTTTTTCTTTCTTTTATTGTCTAACGGCCGAATACCGGAATCCCACTTAATATTAAGTGCAGTTTTAACTATTTGAGCCACCCGTTTTCCTACCTTTCGAATTGGTTTCTCGAATAGCTAAACTGGGACTTAATATTAAGTGGCGTTTCAGTATTCGGCCGTAATACTGCTCCATTAGAAAGGTAAACGTTTACCAGATATCTAGCCTAAATTCCCCAACAGTCTCTTAAGGACTCTACATACATCTGCAGCTTACTTCCAACGTTTTTAAAATATTTAATCTTGCAACAGAGTACGGAATTTTCCATCAAAATTTGCTATGAGAAAATATTCCCCGTTACACGCTGATTTCGAGACCATCACCTGAAAGATCAACCGCTTTGATTTGAAAACACCGCAAGTTTAATACGCTGTAATCCAACATAGTGATTGTAGCAATGAAAATCGCAGGAAAATAAACTTTATCGCGTAAGTAACAGGGCTATTACAGTAGTATTAGGTGTCAAAATCCGCCTATTTTGAAGCGGTACATGGTGTCATAAGATCGTTCAATAAAACTACACAATAATTTCTGCTTAGTATAATATGCAGTAATCGCAATTACGTATTTCCTTTTATTGATAGTTTAATTAAGTTGAATAACAGTAATATACTACTAATAACTAGAGGTTTCACGATTGTACGGCAGTGGAAGCGCCATTCACTCTCATATCTAGTATGCTAGACCTACCGGGCGTGAATGCGCCAGATAATTCTTCGCCCCCGGCACAAAGCAGGTTGAAGGGTATGTTAAGTAGATGTCGGTTTTTTCTCACTGCTTGCCTTCATGGAAGCCATGGTCGACAGCAAGGTGACTTCGGACGCAGTCGCATCCTTCCGCGAGGAGGTCATCTCGCTGAAGGAGGTGGCAGAGCGGCTCAGGAAGGAAGACGCCTTGGCTGACCCAATCTGCCACAGGCGGACAGATCGGCGTAGGCAACATAACGCCCGCCTAGTGCCAGCCTAACAGGAGCCTGCAGGTGATCGGGTCGGGTAGTCTACCATCCGCATTCTACGGCCCTAGAATTACGGCGATGCCCTGAATGCCTTACGTGGCTGGTACGCCGAACACGGGCCAGTGGCTGATGGGCCGCGAAAGTAGTATCGATGCAGTACTCGTGGTCCATCAAAAAGCAAGGTGTGCAATTGTGGAATAGAATAAAATCTATTATTCACTAATTAAGTCATATCAGACCTTATTAAAATTCATATTGAAACAACAGAGGGCTTTTCACTATGACACACAGAGGTTGTGAAGAAATACCAAGATATATACTCAGGGCATGTCACAGTCACCAGAGGGATGGGCAGCAGCGTCCCTTCTGTGAAACGGTAGCCATACTGCGCTCACCAACCCGCCTGCCAAGCGTGGTGAGTATTGGCAAATACCCCCCAAAATGATGACACAGTTGTGAAAATCTATGGGGGAGGCCTTTGTTCAGCAGTGGACGTATAAATGGCCGATATGATGATGTCACGGTCTAAAATTCGTATCACAAAGCCAAATTTAAACCACTAAACAGAGGTAAATTGTCATAACAAAGCCATTTGTTTGTGGCATTCTACTATCTGTATCATATAACAAAAACTTAAATATTTTCCGGGAACAACCTGTCACTTACATTGTTCTATGAAGCTAAAAATTGCAGATAATTCTTGAATCTCTGTAAGTCGTGATGGCCCAGTTGTTTACCTCGACATGTGCGAATATGACTTTTTCAATATTATAATCATGTACTTTCTTGGTCAATCTCTAACGGCCGAATACTGAAACACCACTTAATGTTAAGTCCCACTTTAACTATTTGAGCCGCCCGGTTTCCTACCGAAAAATGGTTTCTTGTATAGTTAAAGCGGGACTTAATATTAAGTGGCGTTTCAATATTCGGCTGTAAGACATGAACCCGTGGAAGAAAACATTGTGAGATATTTTACTGTCGTACGGATGTCCTTATGTACTTTCTCCGCCTTAGGCGGTGCGGAGGGGCATTTGAAGAAAGAAAGAAAGAAGAAAGAAAATAAACTACGGTTGCAGTTCGCGACCAAGCGTGTCGTCGAGGCCATCCTGCAGCTCTTCGGAGCCTGGCTCAGGAGGAGCGAGTGCGAGAAGTGGTCCGGGGGCGCAACCGCGCCACCGCGACATGTCCAATTTGGGCCATCCGGAAAAATTGGCCGTTTTATAACATCAGTTGAGATTTGCTCGCGTAAGTGAAACTCTGTTAAATTGTCGTGTTGTTCGGGGATAACATGCAAAAACCGAAGCGAAAATAATAACTTTATCAAGGAAGGAATCATATACAATATGCAAGTGAAGGAATTTTCTTGTATTTGTCTATAAAAAGATTAAATTAAAAATTATTGTTTTCTTTATTATGTTACATTTGGATTGATGGAGCAGAACGACAGTATTATTTTTGTAAAAAATACAATGCTTCTTATCTACCACTCTTTAACTAGCAATCGGTGAATAACAAACGCAGTGAGTAGAACACCGAATGGTACTCCCAATAAACTTACGCGTTGCGTGGTACGGCTGTCGTTTGTGGTCTGTTCGCTCGGTATGATTGGCTACCTACAAAGTCGTGGGTGTGTTTTAGTATGAGAAGCCATTTGTAATGTTGTGTTTATTCAGTTCATTGGATGAGAACTTGTAACTGTGTGCATTAGTGTGTTTTTATGAAGAATGGTAGTGGGAAAATGGATTTCTAGGCTCGCATACATTTTGATCTACATGGTATATCTCATTTCTTCCAATATTTTTGCCTGCAGTACACTGCTGTACATCCGGATTACTTATGTTACCCCGGAACACTTTGAGAATATAAAATACCAGTGATAGATCTCTCCTTGTTTCCAACTTGTTGTATCCAACCATGCCTAAATCAAACAAAGTTGGATACATCAATCGGCATAAGGGATATACCCCATAATGTTGTGAATTTATTTTGTACATGCTCTAACATGACACTATATTTAGCGTCATAGGGATCCCATATTGCAGCATTACCAACTACAATGCCAAAATAGCTTTAATGTTTGTGAATGAGACTGCTTTGCGAAGCACAAATCCCAGCCATTTGTATGCCTTTTTAACAGACACTAATTATGTGCTCATTGAATGTCAGTTGAGCAATATATATAGATTTTCGCCAAAGAAAATATTCAACGAAAAGCCCTGACTTTTCTTCTACTACTCCTATTAACCAATGTAGTATCGGATATCATCCTAATGCTGTGCTTCGACATTTTTGTAAATACTTTCAAACAAATCTAAGTTAATTTTGTTCAATACACATGATAATGATATGCTCGTGATAGTAAACTTTGGTTACTTTCCATCCCGTAAGTAAGCAGGTCGTTGGTCAAGTGGTAAATAATTCTCGCTATGGATGTGAGAGGTCGGTTCCAATACCGGTTGTGCCCTACTTCGGTTCCTAAAAATATTCCTTTCATTTTACGGCTTCACTACAAAAAGAAAACAGAAAGGGGCTGCGTCCTCCTACTCAGATACTTTAGTTGCTAAATATTATGAAATCAGCCCATTACTATCCCACTGCTGGGTACGGGCCTTTTCCCACGATGAGAAAGTTTAGGTGTTAGTCCACCACGCTGGCCTAGTGCGGGTTGGCGGAATTTTAACATTACATTTAAATATGATTGATTCTCTATATATTCCAAAACGTGTCGATAAAGACTTACTATTAAATTTATTACCAACTCGACCAAAGAAACTTCTATTTTCGTATGCTAATGTTAATACGCCAATAAATTCCAAAGATTTCCGTATTTGACACAATTTTAAAATATGCTACAAATAGCTGATAATTAGCGGACATTTCACAACTTAGCGACAAAATAAGAAATTAATTATAAGTAAATTCCTTATTCTATCTCAGTAACATTACATCTTTACAATAAATGGTAAATAAATAATGTTAAATCCGTAAAGCAAGAATTATGTATCATTGATGAAGGAAAAAAAACATCGAAGCTCAATATATTACTACCTAATTACCTATACATTATACTTATCGCTTCGTACGCGACAATCGAGAGAAATATGTTTTATTTGACCTGTTGAAATGTATCCGGTATTTACATGTCTATTAATAAGATTAAAGGAGGATTTAGTTCCACCTGTTTGTAGAACGTGTGGGGATACGAGTAATATCCATGACAGCGCATTGAAATGCTTTTTGGAGTGGAAAATTTGTATTTATGATACTCTTAATAGGTTTAACGTCAGTAATTTGGCTCCGTATTCAGGAATAATATGACATAGTGGTACAATTATTTCGTGCGGTGCCTGGTTAATAATAGGTAAACCGGCTCCATCCATGGGTGTCGTAAAAGGAGACTATGTGATGATTTCAAGAGGACGGTGTTGCACTCTTGCTTGTGCTAATTGCTAATAACAAGATACTGTGTTTACCAATCCGCCTGCCAAGGTGGTTTAGGGGCTAAGTAATGTGTGTGTAGTATAGTAATATTGTTGTGATAGAAGCCATCTGTGAAGTTCGATAAGTAAGTTCATTAATATCAACAAGATTGGCGTTGTAGCTCATCGCTTGGATTTCGTCGCTACGTGTCAAGGGTTCGCTCCCTGCTCTGAACAAATATTCGTATAAACCCTAACCTGAATCAATATTATCTAGGTCACTACAGAGACTTGTTCCAAAGGTTTATTTGTGCATGTGAGATTTATGTATTTAATTAAACCGTATCCACGATACAGCAGCAATCCTAGTATCGGGCAGCATTTTAAAATGAAAAACAGTTTCTGTAAGTTTTTTATTTATTTTTTATTAAAAAAAAAATTACGATTCCCTCATTCTATTTAGCGCCACGCGGACTTGCTTAATATGCTTGACATATTTCTGGACAAATGCATCCGGTTTACCTTCAACCTGCGTAAATATGGCCATGTGTTTAATTATAGGTCTGAACTCAAATGGGTGCTCATTCGCCAGAGTAAAGTTCGCATGCGTTGACCACAATTTCTACCTACTCAACTCTCGTTCTTGTTTTATGTGTCACTTTCAATATGTATGTTTTACTCGTACTTGAATTAGCTACGCTTCCTTATTCAAACAATCTTCTCCTACACTATCGTTCTCGTAGTTCTGATTTTGTTCACACTTCGTTTTGTGAAAACATCCATCCATTCTTATTCAATACTAGCTGGGACCCGCGGTTTCACCCGCGTTTAATTTAAAAGAAACGTAGAGTACTTCGACATATATACTTGACATGGAACATATATATATGTATATATATGTATATATATATATATATATAGCTTGTGCTATACAGCTTGTGAAGAAGTCATCCTTCATCTTCACTTCATGAAATTAATATTAAATAATTGTGATAGTAAGCTATATTAAAAAAATTGAATTGGTGGATAACAATATACCTGTAATATAACAATATAGATACGTTTCATCCAGTCACATACGCTGTACTCCGTTACTTGGTGCCGTGGAGAAAGCCTCCTAGTTGAGCTAAACGGAAGGAAACACGGAGAGAGGTAGGTACTCCGCGACAAGCTTACTAATCCTTTTTTGTCGATAACTTTAGTTCTTCTACGGATCTCCTAATCTCTGATCTCATAGACAAATACAAAGCATAACTCTCTCAAAAGGTCGCCGAGTAAACCTTGAGCTTTCTTGTGACACTCACAGTGAGTAACTGACTAACGGTCTTTAAATATTAGCAATTCCTGCCCATAATCACATAACCTACATTATATTAGTTTACGGAAGTATATCGCGTTTATTTCATTCATCATTCATACGTGCTGCAAATTTCAGTTGCGTTGCGGTTTTTGTGCGTTAGACATAACTGCATCGAAATAGTCGACCAACTGCCAATCCGCTTGCAATCGGCGTTCGGAGTTCTAACGATTGCGCGCCGACTACATGCTAGCTGTACGAACATGAAGCAGTCCTAACGCTGTTGGACCAACTGCAACAGAGCTGCACAGCAGCTTCTTACAGTCTGCTTCCCGCACTCTCAATAGTCGCGGAAAGTTAACAGAGTGTGCACAGTGTGTACACACGTGTACGTGTTTTTATATACGACGGCATGGTTGGTGCAGTGGCGGATATAGTCGGCTGCTGCGCTCCGGGTCGTGGGTTCGATTCCCGCACGGAACAAATATTTGTATGATCTGCAGGTAGTTGTTCCGGATCTGGGTGTATTGTATGTGGAATTAATGTCTGTAAACGTGCCCACGACACAGGAGAAATCCTAGTGTGGCAACGTTTTCTGTGTAACGTTGTTTGGGCGCATGCGCGGCACATTTTTGTTCTTCACCGCAACACTATGTGTTACTTTATAAAGAACCTGCCTAGTTAGAACGTCAGTATATTGTAGGATCGTCAGATAATCTCAATCGTATCCTTTTAATTTATTCAAAATACTTATTCAACCCAAGATCAAAAGACAACAAATGTCACCTGCCATAAACTTCAATACACTCTCGATTTTAATAAAAGAAAAAGTTGAATCATAACAAGGGATGTAGCGTTAACAAAACTCGTGTTTATTTTTTTATACGATATAATACGAACAGGCGAAGCTTAATAAATCGCTTCCTGTCTCTTATCGATATAATTTTGAATTCTATTTAGATAATATTTTTGTGAGGCAGACATACTTAGTGACCTGATGAATATTGAACAAATGAAGTAAGACTAGAGCCCAAAACTTCGAGCCGTAAAACAAAGTAACAAAATTATTATAGAAAAACAAACGGTGACATATGGTAGAAAGGATAACCGCATTGCATTTGCATTTAACGCTACATGTCGCGGGTTTGATCCCCGAACGGAACAAACTTTTGAACTCATCATTTAGTAAATGATGAGGTTTTTTTATGAGGAATATTCTTCCATACCCACCCTCAAACAATCCATCCATTTTTCTTTGGTCTCCCTCTCCCTTTCCATCCATCAAAATTCATATTCATCAGAAGAAAATACATGTAGCAAAATTGAAAATGTTATCTGTATTGACGGTGCTAACCACTTTCGAAGAACATATTTATGATTAACTAAGGCGCAATCGGCATTTTTGTATTCAAAATCGACATGCTTTACCACAGACCATTGGAAGAAACTGAACGCACAGGACAACAAGTGGAAGCCTGATGTTCTGAAGTTAGAGCCAAACTTCAGGTCACGTTATCTTTTCGCTCTATATCTGTGAGTATTATTACCATGTCTAACACAGTTACCAAAAAAACAGTAATCGCAAGTACGATCTAATTCATCATCATCACCATATCAGCCAAAAGACGGCCACTGCTGAACAAAGACCTTCCCCATAAAAGACCAGTAACATGCCGTGTGTCGTCCATTTGGGGGGTTGGTGAGCGTAGTATGGCAGCTGTTCCAGGTTGTTGAAGGGACGCTGCTTCCCTACCATCTCTCTGCTTTGGAGTCCCTTAGTCGACTTTTACGACATCCACGAGACGAGTTGGAGTGGTGCTATCTTCTTAATCCGGACACCACACGGAGTTCAGATGAATTACACAGATGTAAAATGTAAAATTCATGTTTGGGAGTCATTATGTTGGTTTTTGATAAGCAGTCGACGTCCTTTGGCTGATATGATGATGATGCATCCGATTGATCAAATTCTCTGCTTACGTCTCGGCCTACTCGACAGCCGAAAATTTTAAACCATGGTTTTTACAAATGTCGCCGCCAAATGACCAACAATGGGTATAATTGATTATTCCTAATTTAAACTAACCTGCAGTTGCATAAAGCCTTAACGTGACTCAAGCATAATAAAGATTAGTCACCGGAAATGGATGGTCGCTAGTAAGGATTCTACGCCTTAAACGGTAAAACGAAACCCTTATGACATCACCCCATTATTTCTTGATGCACTGGAGAGAAAATAATGATAAATATGTTTAAAACCATGTTAGTTATTAACGATTGGTCGATACAATAGTAGTTAAAATTATACAACACTATAGGGGCATAGATATATTATTATTATCTTAATTTTAAAAAACATGAAAGTTATATCCTATCGGCTGTCAGCTATATTATATAGCTGCATTTTAAACAAGTTAGTACTATCTAAAAACTTCAGTTCTTTTGGGATTTCCTTGTACCTATATGCGTACGTACATCACAAGACTATTTTTAACATACTTGTCTAATGTAGGAGTATACTTTATTACAAGTCCGTTTACATCGCTTTTTAGTCGAGGGTTTACCTCATATGCTTTTTGCTTTTTGTCAGCAGCGGACGTCTTTTGGCTGATATGATGAACTATTCAAAAATATTGTTAATGTCCATTTCATGATCTGATATTTAGTTATACTATCAGTAGTGTTACTACTAAAACTAAAGTGATAAGTCACTAGTGGTATATCCAAAGATATTGGAAGAAAGGAGATATGCCATGTAGATCAAAATCTATGCGAGCCTAGAAATCAATTTTCTCGCTACCATTCTTACACTAATGCACACAGTTACAAGGTCCTATCCAATGAACTGAATAAACACAACATTATAATTGGCTTCTCATACTAAAACACACCCATGACTTAGTAGGTAGCCAATCATACCGAGCGTGCAGACTACAAACGACAGCCGTACCACACAACGCGTAAGTTTATTGGGAGTACCATTCGCTGTTCTATTCACTGCGTTTGTTATTCACGGATTGCTAGTTAAAAGTGGTAGATAAGAAGCATTGTATTTTGTACATAAATAATAATGTCGTGCTGCTCCATCAATCCAAATGTAACATAATAAAGAAAACAATAATTTTTAATTTATTCTTTTTATAGGCAAATACAAGACTTCACTTGCATATTATATATGATTCCTCCCTTGATAAAGTTATTATTTTCGCTTCAGTTTTTGCATGTTATCCCCGAATGACACAACAAAGTTTTACTTACGCGATCGAATCTCAACTGATGTTATAAAACGGCTATTTTTTCCGACTGGGCCAAATTGATCCAGTCGCGGTGGTGCGGTTACGCCCCCGTACCACTTCTCCTTATTTCCTATTTCTGTGGGTATATCATTAATATATAATATAAATAATATGGGGCCAAATCCACTTCTTTGTGGGACGCCGTATTTATTTTCTCTAGACTGAAGAGTAAGAATTAAGTACATTTTCATGTTTTTTATTTACTTGCTCCATAACACCTGGACCTCAGCCTTCCGCATACGGTCTATCCCAGACAGATTCTTCCGGTCTTCGGCCGAATCGATCCGACCCAAACCGATCGATTTCATTGTGAATAATTTGTCCAATGTATCTATTCCCTCTGTAATAAATAGCTTTCATAATATTTGTATAAGTAATTTTTCATTCCTCTTTGTGAATCATTGGTTACATGTTGGCTCTATAGTAGAAGAGCCCATAGAAGCAAAGCTTCAATGGGCTCCGCATATTTCATCTTTAGCAGGACGGCTGAGTTCAGCTGCTTATGCTGTCAGAAAAATTTACCCACAAGATCTGTTTACTTTAGCTACTTTCACAGTATAATGTCCTATTGTATTTTACCATGGAGCCGGGCTGCCGATATTGAATAAATTTTTATATTACAGAAGAGAGCTGTAAAGGCCATTTACAACCTTGGTAGTCGGGATTCCTGAGAGAACTCTTCAAAAAAATCAACATAATGACAATACCATGTCAATATATTTACGAAAATATTATGTACGTTAGAAAAAACACACAACTTTTTACAAGAAAATGTAATCGACATAACTATAATACTAGGCATAGAACTAAATTAGTACAGCCAACATTTCGTTCAGCTAAAGTACATACTTCTTTCATGGGATACAGTATAAAATTATATGATAAAATACCGCACATCGTTTTATAATTACCACAAAATAAATTTAAATTGTTTGTAAAAGATACTCTATGCACACGGGCATATTATAATTAGATGATTACCTAGTAGATAAAAATGTTTGGCAGAGTGCTAGTTCAGCTCATTAATTGAGGTGTCATTATGTTGACATTTCAACGGCATTGTTTTGTGACATCAATTATTAATTTAAAAAATTAATAATAATTGACATTATTGATTTACTTTGATATTTTTTAGACCTTTGTATAATTTGACATCTCTTCTTTGACATTATTATGAATTATTACATCTGTAATTTATTATTATACTAGCTCACCGCCCCGGCTTCGCACGGGCAGGGACATGCAAACCCGATTGAAGTGACACCTACCGGGCCAAACCTCAAGATCTGCTTACACACCTTTATTAACAGTTAATAGATTAGATTTAAGGAAAATTGTAACTCACAAATCAAATTGCGCCTTCGAGTTTCCAATGTCTTTTATAGTTTCCAAGAATATGTCCTCAGCCCTTGAATGAAGTGAGGTCATACATGCAATCAATAAATACGACGCTTGAACAAACCATTATTAATTATAATTAGTAGGTATATTTATTAACACATACGCGAGGAATTCATTGAGTCTTCCCCGTCAAGTATTCTGTGAGGACATATTGCAGGTTACTTATGGTAGGTACTAGGTTCACAATTAACATCGTATTGCTGATAGATCGCAAATACTTTATGTGAGATAGCAATTAACTGGTTAAGTTATTTATTTAGTAAATTAAATTACTATCTCTATTACTATTATACGTTAATTAATGATATTATAAATGGTACTTGTGAATTTAATTAAGGTAAACTATCAATTTTCTCTGACATGGCAAGAGAAAATCGAATACCGACGCACAATACGGCAATTAACGGTATTGATAAATATAAACGAACATACAAACCCATATTAAAATTGCACCTCAATCCACCTATAGGTATCTAGCTAGATACCTATAGTCTTTCTGTGTTCATGTTATAAGACTCAAGAAATTTAAGGGCCTATTTCACAGATTTTATGTACAGTCAACACCAAAAATCGATGACCACATCCAGATTTCCAAACCCCTATATACCGTAGCATACATTAGTCGCTCAACAAAACGAGCGCCGACCTGGATGAACACCGTACAAGCTCAAATTTACCTGAACACCAGATTGTCAGAAGTAGCTAGACATTATTATGTACAATTATACGTTACAAATCATCATATCAGCCACAGGACGTTCACTGCTGAACACAGGCCTCCCTAAGATTCCCACAACGAGCGGTCACATGCCACTCTCATCCAACGATTCCCAGCGACCTTCACCAGGTCGTCTGTCCACCTCGTTGATGGTCGTCCCACGCTGCGTTTTCCGGTGCGTGGTTTCCATTCGAGAACCTTTGTGCCCCAACGGCCATCAGTTCTACGAGCAATGTGCCCCGCCCATTGCCACTTCAGATTACTAATCCTTTCAGCTATATCGACAACTTTAGTTATTCTACGGATCTTCTCATTTCTGATTCGATATCGTAGAAATACCACTAAATAATATGAAATGATTATTTCGGCTGTTTAGTGTTTAAAATAACAGATTATCAAACGTAGTTCTGGTAGTAGGTCTCTTATTGACAGGGCGATTGATAAGCCAGCTACGTAGGTACCATCCCAAGCGGGTCGTCAAAGCCGTCCTGCCGCTCTTCGGAGCCCGGCTCAAAATAATAATAATAATAATATACCCCTCTGGGCAGTCGTTATCTCACCATGGGATAAGGTAATCCTGGAGGGCAGATTAAAGTAGCTGCTTGATTTCTTCCTACCTTATGATAAAAAAAAAACCTATATCGTAAGAAAAAAAAAGTATATTAAGTAGCTTACAGAACGCAGGGCAGTTTGTGGCGAGCTGAATGCTCCAGAGAGTCGGTCAGGGCCACGTCTCCGGCTTGCCTTCATTGGTTGGTTGGAGTGGTACCCCATGAGTGCCCGTAGGATTTTCAACTCTGGCTTGCCTTAGTTGGTTGATCAGAGGGGGGCCGCCAGAGCTATATGCTCGGGGGTGGAAGTGTCTAATGGCGTAATAACGGGGAAACCCGCTCCGAGTCTTCGAGACGCGCGATGGTGAAAACGGTGAACCGGCACCTCTCTACACCCCTAGCCGCTCACACCGGTGTTGCTCCTTGTCGCCTGTAGTGGTGGCCATTTAGGGGGCCCACCTTGTGAGTGGCAAGTCACCGTCTGCCACAGAATTTCACTTTAAAGATTGAAAGGCAGACGCCGTTGTTTCCGTTTTTCTTAGTATTAAATCCATTTAGCACCCCATTTCAATAGACCTTATAATTGTAGTTTCCATCTCATACAACCGGAGTTTTAAAACTCCGGGGACAATCCAAGACAGCATTTTTATAGTGCAGCCAGGGAGAGGTCCCGGTTAGTGTCCCGTTACATTTTAGATTAAAATTCTCTAAAGGGCCTCTGCGTGTTTGACCCATGTCCCCGGGTAAGCCTATCAAAAGACCGGGTTCCCCCTTACAGGGGATATAAACCCGTGTAATAGAGAGACATGTATATAATAATAACCTTATTGCGGACATTAAAATGGGATCCATAGTGTCAGTATTTCAATTTCTTACAACTATGTTAGTAGTTAGCCACGCTTGGCAGACGGGTTGGCGATCGCAGTTGAGTTGTTAATGTACTCGAAGGACGCTGCTGCCCATCCTCCGGCTAATCCCTTGGTCGACTTTTACGACAACCACGGGAGGAGATGGGAGATGGATTTCTTTATATATAATCATGCAACGCGAAAGTTTAAGTTTTTATATTTGTATGTTAGTAAGTTCATCTGTTCCATGAAATCGCCGAAACTACTCATCGTATTTTGACAAATGAGGTATCGTTGGAAGCGTCGTGCTATTCCGCTTATTAAAGTTCTATAACGTCACATAAAATATAATATAGCGGTTCATAGGGGACATAAACTGTTACAAAAAAATAATTAATTTTAAAACATCGCGTTTAGTATCTAACTAGTTAAGAAAATGTAACTGAACAATGTTAAATGATTAAATATATTTGTCGTAGTCGATGGCGTGAATCGTTAATTTTTGCTTTGTTCATCGCGGTTGGACCTTCGACTACGAGAAATCTATTTATTAATTTAATGTTGTTTTGAGCAATATTATTGTGTGTTGTTTTGTGCTTTTCCGTAGTCGGGTTCTAGATTTTTGAGTTTATTTTTATGTTCCGGTAAATTCAGTAAAAGCTGTAATAATCCTTCACCCGGAAAACAGGCACGCAATAGTTATGGCGGGTGAAATAGGTAGGACTATGATACCGCCCCAGTCTAACAAGTATTATATTTTATTTATAGATAGCTATGCATTATTGGACATGTGATAACCATCTGATTGCCGTCCACAATAATATTTTATTCCTTAGAAACGGAACCTGTAATTTATGATAATATATCAATCTGTGGTTCCTTGAACACAAGGTAGTAATTAAAACATGACCCAGTGTCACAAATGCAGGTATCGATTGCCGCAGCGGCAGAACCCTTTAATTGTGTTCAAATCGAAACTAAATGTTACTGTGCCTTCGTTCATTTTATCGATCAAGTTTATTAATCGCTTTATTTGTCATAGATTAAAAATTTAGAAAGTACCATCCGTATTTAATTAGATATTTTGCGAGTTGCAGTTTGTCACAGCTCTGTAACTATGTATTTAAAACTTCAATACGAAAATAAATATTTTACTATGACGTGGAGATAAATTGCACGAAACCGTTTGACAGAGAAAGGACCACTTCAAATGGCAGTTGTTCAAATATGGCAGTTGTTCGTTTAAACCAATATTACATATGAATGTGAATGTTTGGATGTTTGTCTCTCAACCACGATTAAACGGCTGAACGCAGTAATTTGCCACAGGGGAAACATCATGGGAAGATTCTCCTAATTTAAAAGAAATCTAACGTTTACTCGACCTATATTAACATGTCTTCTCCGAGTTATTATACGCGTATCCACTAACCTCAAAGTCAAGTACCAGTCTTAGTGATCCAAAGGACCGCAGATGCGACGTCCGTATCGACGGCCCCGAGGCACGCAGACAATATCGCTCCAGATTGAATTATCGATCCGATAATAGGATCGCGAGAGTAATACCCCTATATATCGTTCCAGCTACTTTAATTATGGAAGCTATTGAACTAACTTGTTTATGAAGCCCTTCTTGCAAGTTGAATCTCATTTCTCAATTGCAGCATGAAAATTTACTGTATCTTTTGGTAAATAAAAAAGGACATCTTCATTATTATCTAATTTACTAATTCATCTTTGTTGGATCAAGTTATGATTGTCATCTCGTTAATTTCTCATTAGGCTAATAATATTCTTACTCTTTACCTCGATATTGCCCGATGTAAAGCGATGGATGAGGTCTACGATGGAAAGAGCGCAACCAGAAGATACCTATTCACTCCTACTTTATAGGGTAGCGGGTTATAAGTAGCAGGGAAAACAGAGGCTGGCAAGAATTTTCACTTCTTGGCTGTGCTATAATGAAGGTTCAGGAGAAGCACTGAGTACGTCAAATAGGGATATCAGGTGCAGTGCGTCTGGATATCTGATGGTAGCAGGGAGGTGGTTTGATCAGTTCTTGTAGCTCCCGGGCACACTCCCGAAGTAAAATCTGTAGAAGACTGACAGGTAAGCAACGTTTCGCCGATAGCCGAAGCTACAAAGCCTGGCCACCGGCGAGGCGCCTCGTCACCTATAAGCCTTTTAGCTCTGCGTTCTACCGATTGAAGTGCAGCAAGCTGGTACTTCCCGTAAATGACTGCAATACTTCATACTAGATCAGACTTGTGCTTTGTAAAGATTAAGAAGCTGTCCAGGTGTGAAGTATCGCTTCACTTTATTAAAATAGATTGTAGAGTAGATAAATACCTACAAAGAACCGAATTTGCCTGGCCTTAATTAATCTTAAGTGGCCTTATCTGAACTATGTTAAGGTTGGCTTTTAGTCTAACCAGATATGGGTGAACAAGGAGCGAATGCTACCAACTTTTTTGACCTTGCCTCATTAGTATCTCTCCTGCGCCATCGTAGGTTCGGTTTACAGACATAAATCTCACACGCACAAACATCACAACTACCTATGTAGTTCATACAATATTTGATCAGTGTGGGAATTGCACCCCCAGTAACAGGGTCGCCAATTACTTGCTTTCCAAAACAAAGCAAACTGCTTTCACCTTAAAAAACAAAAGCAAAACTAGTATTAAAATTAGAACATTTATCAATCGATCGAAAGCAATCAAACAAAACCGTAACTATCATTTCTATATAATCAAAAAGTCTAAATCTAAAAGCATTGGTAAGCAGATAACAATCAATATGGCGCCTGGAGCGTCACCGGCTGTCAACCAAATGAACGAGCACATTAAAATGAAACGCCTCAAAGTAATGGACATAAATTAAATTGTCATCCACGTCACTCAAGCCGCAGGACCTGAAGAAATACGCCCTGACGGAAGCCAGGTAGTTAAGATTCAAAACAAAAATATGTGATAACAACAGTTAAGATGTTAAATTTTATTAGGAGCCAACAAAGCGACGCTAATTTACGTCCTTTTGGGGTCGTAAGATAAGGATTACAATATTCACTTTTAACGATTCAGATATCCAAGTTGTTGGTGAGAATTCTCGGTAACCACGTCAAGTGTTAACTACTCACGATTTCCAAGACTGCATTTCTAGACACAAACAGAACATAAAATTTCTTCACAGCAATCGCTCATCTTAAATTATTGCTGTGGGTCATACCACACGCGAATGTATTGCAATTCATTACGACACTAACGTTAGAAACCGATAGTTACAATACACAGTGGTTACAAGTAAATTACTCGAAGTACCCGTAATCTACGCCCAGGAGGCAAACAATAGAGCAATAAAAGCAACTGCACCCGACGACTTGAGAAAGCAACAAACGTATCGACAACATATAAATCAGGGACAACCTCCAGCATTACTACTTGAAGCAACCTAGAAATATATCAGTGAACGTTACAGACCAAACACTGGGACATAATTCACTTTTCCGTTACATAAAATACTCGGTTTCATAGAAATAGATCCCTGTCACAGCGAACTATCCGCACTTTGCACTATCTGTCTCATCTTTCCGTTGATTTATTTGCTAAAGTTGACAAAGTATAAACAACTTAATTTTCCGCTTTGGGTAAGTTGTAAGGGATAACGTCAGAGCAATTTATATTCGCAGCAATTTATATTATCCAGTAAGAACTAAGTTGGAATAGTACACAATAATTCGCCTGCAAAAAACAGTACAAAGATTGCCTCTAGATCAATATTCGGCTTGTATATAGCGCCTGACATAGGCAGCGATACTGACTAAAACGTTGAATGAATGGCATCCTAAATTGTGTCTTCATTGAGTCATAATGACAATAAAATATCACAAAAAAATAAAACGGAAATTCGACTGCCACATATCACCGCTCACCGTCAAAATTTCGGTACAATTATCCAAATACGTGTGAGTAGCCGAAATTCCTCCACGGTTTATTTCATAAACAAGAGTAATCTTCAGGGCATCGGAGCAGGTGGAGGGGAAATCCACTGTGTTGCGTTGCTTCACGACATTAACAATTACAGCAGTTTTCAAAAAACTTGGTAGATATTATCGGCTCGCCCTTCCTTTGTAATTTATTTAAATAGAGGACAGCATTAAAATTTACGACAAACGCTGTCGAAATCACATCATTATAATGGAAGATAAAAACGTACAATTGTATCAACTTTAAAGTTACTCAAAGAATGAAATGCAAAAGAAAATATAATTCACATAAACTTTTTTTTATAGCATACCTCTCTTCTGTAGGAATCACGTGTATATCGTCTAACTGTGAGCATCAATGAGCGGTGGCGCGACGCATAGTCGTCATAAGCGCCCTATCCTTCAGAGCAGTCCGATACGATCAGACACGTGCGCAGTCTACGTGATCTCACCAATTTCACCATAACAAGACTTGTTCTCATGAGTATCTTAATGTCTCACTTTAAGCTATAAAATAATGAACAATGTCGATAATAGACTTCGACGCACTCGCCCTTTGCGTTATTACTAATAAGACTTTCTATAAAATATAATTATTTAAAACGGCATAAAAAAGCTGTTCCGCTATGAGTCAGGAATACAATCGCCTTCTAAGAGTTTATTATACGTAACATAACATCATACATAACCAGCTTCTAGTTGCTTCCAGAATTCTGCTGAAATTCCATGTCGCCTTGTGGTTTTTAAGTTCCTGAGGTGGGCTTAGGCTATTCAACGTTCGGTTCACGGGGGTGAGACCCGTTAAGTAAATGTCTGTAATATTCTACCCATTGTTCTTTAATTCCTTATATGAGTTACAAAGAACGTTGCTCTCGTTTCCACCTACTCCCACTTGTAACTCGAATAAATATATCGGATATACGCTTTTTATTGAAAGTAGCACAATCAAAAATTGACTGTCCTGAAATTGTCTCTAGGTTATCTCTAAATGTTCCACCCAGACATTCACGTTTGAGAAACCTCCTCGCCACTCCATATGCACGCACAGTTTACCGCCAGAACTCATTCATGTTACGATCATCCAAAGCAATCAACCTACTCATTAAATCTGGTCACCCCTCATTTGATCTGTTTACAAGTAGCTTAACATCTATTAATACCATTATATCTAAAGAATATCTTGAATCCAATAAGCTATAAAAGCGTTGTATGTAAGTAATTTACCTATCTAATTTCTACTATTCACTATATATCAATATATTACAGTTTTAGTACAAATTGTGGAGGCTTGTAAATGGCTTTTCGCTATTTGTTTAATTTTTATATTTTTTGTATTGTTTGCTGTGAGCCACCCAAATAAATTAAAATTAATATTCTCATCAGATGTAAGAAGCTTGTTTTTATCTTTAATATATTTAACTCCATTAAAATCTTTGTTGCTATTGTATCTGTTTTTGCTAATTGTGTATATAATTTACGGCTTGCTCCTGCCGTTGCTATTGCGACTTCTTTCTTAGCCACCTTTCCAGTAATACCTGTGTATATCGGTCTTTATAAGTATGCTCCTTCGTAATTTGCCATAGTTTGAAGCACTCTTTTTTCTTCCACACAAGCGACTTAACGCTGTCAGGGGGCTAACTGGTGGGCTTCCTAAGAAAGCTTAACAGTGGTCCCTGACAAAACACCGTAATATTTTTTATTTTTTTATTTTTATATATTTATTTTATTTAAAAAACGTTGCCTGACACTAGGATTTCTCCTGTGTCGTGGGTGCGTTCACAGACACAAATTCCACACACAATAGGGTGTATTAGACCCGAAACAACTACTTGCAGATCATACAAATATTTGTTCCGTGCGGGAATCGAACCCGCGACCCTGTACTGTATCAACCACTGCACCAACCGTGCCGTTATAATAACACGAGGGTTAAGAAGATGATACATCACGATAAATTAAATAATGTTGTTATAAATGGCGGCATTTTTTTGGTCGGTTTATTTTCCTCACGCTATCAATGCTAGCATATGCCGCAAGTGAAGACGATATATATCTATAGATATTTAATTATGGTCATGACTGATTCACTCACCGACTGACTCACTGAATGACTCTCTGACTGACTCACTGTCTGACTCTGTTACGCTGTAAGATAATTAATTAATGGACGCCAACTCCCTAGTTAGTTATAATCGGATTTAGTCAGAGTCAGATAGTGTCAGTTAGAAAAAATACAAGTAATAAAAACCAAAAACATATAATTTCCTCTAAAATATATTTGTACATACTCAAAATATTTACCTATAAACGGTACAGTAGGTCAACATCCAAAAACATAAAAATGTACATAAGCTGCACTAAAAAAATTGCTGAAAGCAAATATTATGTTAGATCTGACAAGTATTTTCAAGACATCAAAACCCTACTTTTTGTTACCTGGAATATAGAAGTAATCTAAAGATATTTTCTGTTTCGTTTCAATAATATTGCAAGACTTTCGTTATTTACTTATGCAGCTACAACAAACATACGCAACAATGCACCAGGGTCACACTGATGTTTTTAGAGTTGGCCAGTAAGAAAATCGATGAAAAAATTATTTAAAATTCGATAACTAGCTCTTTGGGAAGCTGTAGATGGACATTGAATTCATACGTCATGTGTTATTACAAATTGGCGGAAATAAATTTCACTACAGAACATTTTCGCTCCTTGATTTATTACGACTTTCGTTGCTTGATCAACATCTATGTTATGATAGACTTCGAGTAGCATTTCATGATGAAGTCCCATCTCGTTCCACTGTCATAACTGGTTTAACGTTGTCAGCACAATCTCACTGATGATTTGCGCGGAGGACGTTCTTCTACAGTGAACACTGAAGATAACGTTAGTGCTGTGCAGCTAATGATAGAAGCTGATAAAATAGTGACATTTCAACAGATCCGGGCAAGTTTAGGGATTGATATGAGTCAAGTGCAAAAAGGCTTACACGAACATTTAGGCGTCGGAAAGCTTTGCACCATCTGGTGCATCTATCTAGATACCACATTATTAGACGGAAGATCAAAAACGCCGTTGTTCGATTTGTGCTGCGAAATGCTGTGGCTCGGATGCTGTGTTTTACATTGTCACGGGTATGAAAGCTGGTTATACCCGAAACCAAAAGACAATCCGCCCAATGGATGTTTCCATTCGATGATTTGCCAACAAAAGTAAAGAAGGGCAGAAGTCAAAGGAAAAAGATGATTGCCGCATTCTTTGTACGGACGGGTCACATCACAATAATTGTGCTAGAAAATAAAAGGACTGTTACTTCAAATTGGTACGTTAGTCATTGTTTATCGGTTGTCTTGGAAAATGTTCGACAGCAGCGCTCAAGAAGCATCCTGCTTCTCATCAATCAGAACATCGCTCCAGCTCACTCCGCCAGACAGACAATCGAACATTGGTCTATGGAAAGTGTGAAATTTGTGAGTCATCCTCCTTACAGTCGTGGCACTGAGACTTGAGACTTTTACTTTTTACTCTGAGACCTTTAGAAATTTTTATTCCCTAAAGTAAAAAATAAATTCGGAGGAATTTGCTTTATGAATCCCGAAGATGTCGTTGCTGTGTTCGAAAAACACGTGGAAGAGATTCCTAAAGAAGAGTGGGCTCACTGCTTCAATCAATGGTTCCATCGCATGCGACGATGCTTAGAGAGGAACGGAGACTATTTCGTAAAACAATAAAAACATCAACAGGTTCCTACATGATAACGTTTATAATTTTCTAAAAACTTTTAGTGTGACCCCGTATATTATTTTCTATACATTAAAAGTAGATAATAAGTCGTCAAAAACAAAATATATTATGCACGCCGGAAATAATACGTCCACATATCCACATGTAAATTTATTTATCAAAACACGTTACACATTACATGATTTTTGACGGCCCGTTTTGATGATTACAAATTTTTTAGTTTTACTTTTGTAGTTTTAACTAGTTAATTTTGGTAATAACACAATCAAACCCGTTGAAAGTAGTCATTGATGAAAGTGAAGTTATGTTTTAGTTTAACAAACGAGATTGGAAAATTATACTTTTTGTATTCGAATATGAATTGTTTCATATCATTACTAAATTTGAGAATTTCACTCAGCACTTGGAAATATAATTCAAAAAGACATAAAAATTATGAACCTGCCAATCTTAGCAATAAATGTATCTGTTTATATTATTAATACTACTTCAAAAGTAACAAAAAAGGTATTCCACTTAACATTTTAATAATCATATCTGTAGTCATAAGAGGTTTTTCTGGAGGAACGAGGAGGACTTTTTGAATGTTGTCTGCTTCTCCAATTAGTTTCATTGGCATTAGCTTCTCTGTTAGACCAAAAACTTCTATTATCTTTGCCATAACTTCTATTATCATTTTGTCTACCATGGTCTCTATTGTTGTATCTACCATTGTATTTGTTGAATCTATCTCTGTGCCGACCATTACTTAAATCTTCTTGTTGGTCTTCATCTTCGCCAAGTGGAGAACGTTTATAAGGCGTATAGTTTTTACTTACAGGCTTTATGTCTGTATCTTTTCCTACATACGGTGGAGCCGGTGTGGTTCCCAGTAAATCTGCTATATAGTTTTCTCGTTCTATATGATATCCGCGAGCTCTTTCGAATTCTGTAACAACGTGAATTTGTAGTACATCTTGTACCTATACAATTTTATGTCTAGTCAAATTAATGTAATAAACAAAACGTTAACAATGTCTCATGGAATAAGAATAACTACAACAATATCTTGATAAATGAAATTGGAAATGAATAATTCACACATTTAAATTAATCGTTATTAAACTTACAAGAATTTTTGTAATAATTACACATACAACATAAGGTTACCGATAGCTGGTTATGATGTTTTTTTTTTTTTTTTTTTTTTTTTTTTTTTTTTTTTTTTTTTTTTTTGTTGGGCTTCTCGCATACATTTCTGGGAAATGTGGTTGCTTAACCGGTCATTTGCTGGCGAAGCCAAAAGAGGCCTCCAGCCAGGCTTAAATTAAATATTAAAAACTAAGCAACTTTCGCTAAGGGCGCCCCCTGCGGGACACGGACCTCGGCTTAGGGCGTTGCTGGGGATATCAAGCTATTGTTTTGGGGACAGCTGGATCGGTATTATTTAAATTGTATTAGGGGACATTTAAAGCTACAGGCTCGGCACGGGCCGGCGCGAGCAAGAGACGGGAGGGAGAAGTGCTAACTTGAACGGGAAGGTGACGCGGTGATAGGCCTCCGCGACGTCGGTGAGGCGGGCATCCTCGGCGGCGAGGGCGGTACAACGGTCGGGTGTTTAGTGAACGAGACAACGCGAGTCTCTTCATGTGATCTAACGTGATTTCATCGTCTGGATCGACCAGAACGTGCCTCGGGCGGCGTACTCTACTGATACGGGAGGGTTCGTAGTCGGCGGCTGATACCACAAGGGGATTTGGGTGGGACAGGGCAGAATCGAGATAGCGTTTAGACGCTTGTTTCATAAATTGCCTGATGGTCGGCAAGTTAAGGTCGAAATGGAGTTGGTCGTTTCGCATGTACAGAGGCGCTCCGGTGGCCTTGCGCATGAACCGGGTTTGGAGGGTTTCGAATCTACGGAGTGGGTATGATTCGGCGTGTGCGAACACTGGGCTGGCATAGGTCATGATGGGTCGAATGCATGTGGTGTAAATTCTCACCTTATTTCTAAGGGATAATTTACTACGAGCGTTCAGAATATAGTGAAGGCGACCAAGCACAAAGGCAGCGCGGGCACGCACCATCTTTGTGTGGGGAATGAAGGTCAGTTTTTTGTCTAGGGTGACTCCAAGATACTTGGCGTGCGGTTCCCAAGGAACCGATTGGCCCAGCATCGAGATCTCCCTGAAGCGTGGATGGTCGTCGCCTAATTTGCAAAATAGGACGGCTTTACTTTTGATAGGGTTAACTTCGATCCGCCATTTCCTAAACCATTTCCCGTAGGCGTTGGCTGTGGCTTGGAGGATCTTAGTTATATTATCGGGACTGCGACCAGAGTAGAAAATGGCCGTGTCATCGGCGAAGAGTGCTAATTGGGTCGTATTAGCAGGTCTTTTGGGGAGGTCACTGGTGTACAGTGTGAACAATAGTGGGGCTAGCACGGATCCTTGTGGGACTCCGGCTCTAATGGGGTGAGGGGAAGAGAGAGCGCCCGTGATTCGATATCGGAAACTGCGATTTGACAAGAAGTCTCGTATGATGAGAACGAGACGGTCAGGCACTCCGAGTTGATACAACTTATATAATAAGCCATTGTGCCAGACTTTGTCAAATGCTTTCGCAACATCGAAAAAGAGGACTCCCGTCATCATGCCGCGTGAGAATCCGAACGTGATGTGTTCAACTAGTCGGTGGACTTGTTGTACACACGAGTGTTTGGTTCTAAAACCAAACTGTTCGTCGGGAATGAGTTTCTTGGAATCGGCAAAATCCTTTAATCGGGAATAGATAATCCGCTCATAAATCTTCGCAAGAGAATTGAGAAGGCTTATGGGGCGATAGCTGGAAGTCTCGCACTTGGGCTTACCGGGTTTGGGAATACCGATAACGGTGGCCTGTTTCCACGTATGCGGAAAGAGGTTATTGTTTAATGCCGCATTGAAGATGACGGTCATTAAGGCGATAAGACGTTCGGGGAAGAGTTTAATCACCTTGTTGGTGATACCGTCAGAGCCGGGGGCTTTGCGAGGGTGAATCTTTTTCACGAGATTTCTGACCTCGTCTGCCGTGACCGGAGGGAGGGGGTCGTCAGGGTCCTCGGCAGTCGGAATAGCTGCTCTACGTTCGACTTCAGCGTCAACCTTTTTGAGGTGAGCTTCGTCTACAGGTAGAGTGCTTGGGGAACATTGCGCTTCTAGACTGTCAGCTAGGCATTCGGATTTTTCGTCGTCATCAAAGGCCGGCCTTTGATTGGGACGGTTGAGGGGGGGGACAGCATTGGATGTTTCGGATTTGAGTTTCCGTTGCAGATGCCAGAACGCAAGGTGGGTTGGCTCTAAGTCGCCCAACATCTTATCCCAGTTAGCCTCTCGGCATTCCTTAATACGTTCCTTGACAGCACGCTGCAGGTGGCGCATAAAGAGGCGATTGGGTTCGCTGGGAAAAGATGAGTACGCTCTAAGGGCTGCGTTCTTCTCCGTCATCAGTGCACGTACATCGTCAGGGAGTTTCATGCGATGGTCTTCCATCGCAGGAACTCGCCGTGAACACTCGTCCACGACGGACTGTACATGCCCGGTGAGGGAGTCGATCGCGCCTAGCGTGTCTGCGACTGACGTTATGCATTCGGGAATTCTATCTAACTGAGCGGACGAGGGGTCGTTGAGGCGTTGCCTAACTTTCCTCCAGTCCGTCGTCACAATGGTCTGAGGGGGTAGCCCTGTGTCCGTGGGGCCAAAGCGGGAGGTGAGGTGAAGGATCACAGGACGGTGATCGGAGTCTAGCTCTTGTAGTACTTCAATGGAATGCAACTTGAGGTTGACATTCATTAGAAGTGCTATGTCGAGTATATCCGGGCGATGATTTACATTGCTGGGGTAGTGAGTGGGATACATCGGGGCGATGATGTCGAAATTGAGGAGGGTACTGAGGGAGTATAATTTACTTCCTCTGTGGTTGTGAGTGAGACAGTTCCAAGACTCATGTTTGGCATTGAGATCTCCCGCCACTATGACGGAGTCGCCTAGATCGAAGAGTGCTTCGAGATCCGATTGGATTGGATCGTCTTGGGCATTGGGGGATTGGTAAGCCGACACTATAGTGATCGGTTGATGACCTGTCATGCCTATTCTGCACACAGATGCCTCTAGATTGGAAAGGGACGGGGTATCTAGGGGCATGCAATAAAGGGATCTCTTATAGTAAATAAGAGTGCCTCCTCCACGGGAGTGGGTCCTATCGTTGCGCACTATATCATAGTTTGCAATTCTAGGGTTCCTGTGAGAGGGTTTCAAAAAGGACTCTTGTATCAACATAATGTCAATAAGGTGGTCGCGGAGGAATAAGGCGATTTCATCTTTTTGGCCATTAATGCTGTTGGCATTGAAGATGCCTATTTTAAGGGATCGGGGTTTTGTTCTGCACCTGCTTTGTGAATCCATTACGGATGAACGCGGTAGGAGAGGAGGGCGGATGATACGTCAGCGAAGTCGCTGAGAACTAGCATGAGGCCGTATTGGCCTTGGTTTGCCCTAATGGCTGCGGCCATTTGGGCGACTCTGTTCGGGTCGACAGAGTTAAGAAGACCGAGGCAAACAGAGAGGTCGTTAGTTTTGAGATGGGGTGTGGATTGGGGTGAGGGAGGGGCGGCCCTCTGAGAGTGCACTTGTGGTGCGGGTTGGTTGTACGGCACGGGAAGGTACGGTGCCGTTTGGGGGGCGGTCATCAGCGAGGGAATCGCTGACGCTTGGGTCGCCTGTTGGGTCAGTAAACTAGGCCTCAGGGCGGGGAACGCTTGCTGATGGTTCAGCGCGTTCCACGGCGATGGCCTTTGAGGGCTGAGTCGTTGGGACATGGGAGGGGCCTGAGAGGCGTAATGGGCGGCCGCGAAGGCTTGGGTAGCCGCTTTGCGCTTTGCTACCTTGCTGTTAGCGCGCGGGGCTTTGGGGCATCCGCGATAATTCGCCGGATGACCCGACTCACCGCAAAGCACACAACTTGGAGGCTCTGTGCAAAGCGTGCGATCTTTGGGGCGATCGCAGTCGGAGGTGCTGTGGTCACCTAGGCACTTAACGCACCTAGGTTTGGCGTAGCAGTGTCGCTGCGCGTGGCCGTAAAGCTGGCAGCGATGACACTGCCCGGGAGGACCATATCTGTGGGGGGGCTCAATTTTTATGCCTGATAGGTGGCACACGGTCTTAATATTAAATATTTTCCGATCATTGTCGGTGGACTTCTCGCATATGGCGAGGACCATGTCGTAGGCTTCACCGTTGCGACCAGCGTGCATACGGTGAACCTCCAGGACGGGGATATTTTGCGACAGAAGGTCGTCTTTTATGGAGTTGGTGTCTATTTCTTTAGGGATACCCTTTAGGACTACCCGGAGTGGGCGTTCCTCGGCAAGAGAGTACGTGTGGAAGTACACGTTTCGGTCTTGGAGGGCTCGGGTCAGGGACTTGAAGTCTTGGGCAGTGGGAACTGCCACTTTGACTCCGACGGCTGTGGTGCGGGCACTGAGGTAGTTGATACCGAGCTCAGTACACATCTTGGAAACATCGTTCCATTTATCCTTCGCTTGGATAAAAATAGCGGGCGGTTTCCGGTCCTTTTTAGGGACCTTAGCGGGTTGGGATTGGGGTTGGGTGTTAGCGGGGGTAGGGGTGGGGGCGGGGCTGGCCTGAGAGGAGGTCGTCGTGGGGACAGGGGCAGAGGGCGGAGCGGAGGACGAGGCCTCTTCCGTCTTAGGGGCTTTAGCGGGAGCGGCTTGGGCGGAGGACTTGGCCTTGCGGGCCCGCTTTTTTCGGTTGCCACTGACGAGTTGAAACTCATCTGAGGCAGAGTCGGAGGATAAGGTTTGGGGCGGAGGGGTAGAGTCATCACTCTCTGACATTTCCGAAATGTCTGAGAGAGTGGGCATATCAGCGTCGGGGGATGCGGTAGCGTTAGAGCTGGAGGGGGGGAGGGGGGGTTTTGCCGGAGGGGCGGAGGAAATGCCCGCATCAATTTCGGGGGTTGATCCCCTTTTTTTGGGTTCGGGATAGGGGGGCTGCACTATTGTGCCTGGCTCAGGTGAGGGGGAAAGGAGGTTGCCGTAATTGGCAACGATATAGGGGTCCTTTAAGAGGACCTCCCTAATAATTTTTAGAAGCGTGGCGTCGTCGGCCATTTTGTTTTGCAAAACAAAATGGTGGACGTGGGACAATAAAAACAGAAATACGCCTAAATCGTAGGAGACAATCGATTAACGCGATTTCCTATCCTCCCGGGTTGGATGGGCCCGGGGGTGTGTAACAAACCCTCCCTGCCGGGTGTAGGCAGGGAGGTGTGAGTACCTGCGGTGAGCCCTAAGCTAGTACCATCCGTGGCCAGTCTTATTGGGCAAACGGGTCCCTGACAGCTCTTTTGCAAGGGGCGATAAGGTATCGCCCGCAAGAGACTGTATAATCTGAAAACGTAGACTCGAACTAGGGTCGACTAGGGTAGCCCCCAAGGCCGGTGGTCCTAGTCCGCTGCCGACTAACTGCTTTGCCCTGATGGGGCTAAGCGGGTGTGCCGGGTCAACACCCCACTCGGCTTCGTTGGCACCGTAAGGTATCCGCCGAGGACCACCAAACAGTGGTTTTTCCCTGAAGGGGCACAAAAACGCGATGAATTTAATCGGTCAAAGAAACAAAAAATCAGTAGTCGCCTTGAAAAAGGCAACGCGTGATTTAAATGAAGTGACTGCAATCCGACGGGACGGATTGCGAACAAACACTACACGGCACACTGATCGGGGAGCGCGAGCACTGCACGACCGTCTGCGGCGAGCGTCAGAGACGGAATGGGGTTATGATGTTAGTTGTATGGTGATATTTAAAGAGAAATACTAAGGAAACCAAAATTCGAACAAATATTTCCTTCAGGGTGAACTTACTCCTTCACTGACTGACTTTTCATATTAGCACATAAGGTATAGGCAGTAGACTTACTACTGACGGTGTGCGAAACACTCGGCACTAGTGAAGCAATAAACAGGTCATAGAGATATTTATAGACAATAACTAACTCTTAATAGCGTCCTTGGCGGGGACCCCGAGGCGGTCGCGCATGTATCGGCAAACCATGTAACCGGTGCGGTTCAATCCGTGTGT
The DNA here is from genome assembly GCA_947459985.1 of Diloba caeruleocephala. Classification (NCBI taxonomy): domain Eukaryota; kingdom Metazoa; phylum Arthropoda; class Insecta; order Lepidoptera; family Noctuidae; genus Diloba; species Diloba caeruleocephala. Next base: position 19,594,031 of record OX381615.1, read on the forward strand.
GCAGTGGACGCCGATCAGGTATTCTGTAACAATGTGTTATTTTCAGATTTTTATGTGTTCGCTAGATACCCGTATTACTAGTGATCATACAAGTAAGATACTTTTTGATGTGTAACATCTTTCCTCTCGCTTTTTTCGGAAGTGTATAACATGAAGCCGGGTAAGATTAAAAAATAGAATCAAATTATAACTTTTTTTTTCTAACAAAATAATGTTACAGTACGTTTTTTTCCCATCACCATCCCCATCACAGGGCAAATCCAAGAAGTAATCATCATATCGGCCATTTATACGTCCACTGCTGAACAAAGGCCTCCCCCATACATTTTCACAACTGTGTCATCATTTTGGGGGGTATTTGCCAATACTCACCACGCTTGGCAGGCGGGTCGCTGAGCGCAGTATGGCTACCGTTTCACAGAAGGGACGCTGCTGCCCATCCCTCTGGTTTAGATTCCTTTAGTCGCCTTTTACGACATCCACTGGAGGAGATGGAGTGGTGCTTTATTCTTAATCCGGACACCACACGGAACCAAGAATCTCTTCCATTTTTTTCCGGATATGCGGATCGCCCCATTTTTATAGCATTACGAAAAAGTTTTGATTCCAATTATTGTTTCTCTGTGGTAGCACCCGCTTTAGCGCATGCGCAGTGATATACTGGGTTTTGACGCCATTCATACATTTTGTTAAACTGAATTTCGATCTTTTATTAATGTTGCTTATTACCAAGGTGAGATGTCAGATGTTACAAATCATATGCGACTAATGCTCGCTCGCTCGTTTTTTTTAATTTGTTCATAAAAACGGGCTTTTCCGATTGCATGCAAACTTCACTTTACTTGATTAAGTTGGATTTGAACTGACTTGTAATGTCCTATTGTAGCATTTTTACATACATAATTATAATATAAACATTTCTATTTATCATGCACACGGGCTCTTGAACTGATCTATACCCATATATCATTATCATATATGTGGTTCATAATAATCCTAAATTGTTGATACGCTAAGCATAGTAGGATATTTTCAACATACGAGGGCAGTTTGGCAACTCAATGACTTTAGGGTTGAATAAAAAAAATTGTCTCATATTTGGAAACTCACTACGAAGCGCATGCCGTTCTTTTTTCAAATTTGGCGCGAAAACAAGCTTTTTAGAAACAAAAAAGTTAGGCGACTTCTAAGTATTCTTTGAAAATGGAGAAAAGCGAGTTTCGAGTGCTAATTAAACACAATTATTTACGTGGTAAAACTATTAAGCAGACCGAAGACAAATTGAAAAAGTATTATGGTGATTCTGCGCCTTCTCATGGGATGGTACATAAGTGGTTCACTGAATTTCGTTGTGGACGTACTACTGCTAATGACGCGGAGCGCCCAGGAACGCCAATTGAGGTCACTACGGAGGGCATGGTTAATAAAATACATCATATTGTTTTGGCAGACCGTCGAGTGAAGATACGCGAAATAAGTGATGCTGTGCACATCTCGCCTGAACGAGTTTTTTATATTTTGCATGATATTCTGGGCATGAAAAATCTTTCTGCAAGATGGGTGCCGCGTTTACTAACATTCGACCAGAAACGAAATCGTGTAACAGCTTCTGAGGAATGCCTAGCCATGTATAATCGCAATCCGAGTGAGTTTATGCGTCGGTACATAACAGTTGACGAAACGTGGGTCCATCATTATACACCAGAGACTAAGCAACAGTCGAAGCAATGGACTTCTACCGGGGAACGTGCCCTAAAGAAGGCATAAACTGTTTGCTCGGCTAGTAAAGTGATGGCCACAGTCTTTTGGAACAGCCAAGGGGTTATTTACATCGATTTTTTGGATAAAGGCAAGACAATAACCGGAGCTTACTATGCTGCATTCAAAAAGTTGATCAAGAAACGACCGCATCTAGCACCGCAAAATTCTATTTCATCAGGATAATGCACCGGCCCACTCGTCTGCAATCTCACTCACTCACTCATTTCGGCCGAATGAAGTCCACTGCTGGACACAGGCCTCCCGCAAAGATGTCCACAACGACCGATATGGATGTGTTGTGGGCTCATTGGGGGGTTTTGCCATAATCGCCACGCTTGGCAGACGGGTTGGCGATCGCAGTTGAGTTGTTAATGTACTCGAAGGACGCTGCTGCCCATCCTCCGGCTAATCCCTTAGTCGACTTTTACGACACCCATGGGAGGAGATGGGGTGGTGGCATTCTGAGCCGGCACCACACGGCAAACGTCTGCAATCGCGACATCAAAAATTGTTGAATTAAGATACGAATTATTGCCACACCCTCCGTATTCGCCAGATTTAGCCCCCTGTTACTTTTTTCTCTTCCCAAACATGAAGAAATGGCTTGGCGGGCAAAGATTTTCGTCAAACGAAGAGGTGGTAGCCGAAACTGAGGCCTATTTTTCAGGGTTTGACAAAAAATATATTTTTGATGGGTTGAAGAGTTTGGAACATCGCTGGACTAAGTGCGTAGAGTTGAAAGGAGATTATATAGAAAAATTAAAAAATGTATATGTAAAAAGAGTGTTTCTTCTTTTCAAAGTCATGGACTTATCAAACCGCCCGCGTACATAACATAAAGACAAACATTAATACAATCACGATCGATAAAGCGCACCGTGAAAAATAAACGAAAACCTCGTGTTTGTGTCTTCAAAATCGCACGGCAAACATCGGCCGGAGGTCATTGACTCCTGCCCCCATCGCACCCCATCGCAAAGCGAGGGTGGTGCAACGGGTTGGCGCCACCGGGGAGAAAGGAAGTCGTGGCCGCGGTTTGACACTTCCTCAGGAAGACCTTTGAAGTAGCAACCAAGATGTACCTTTACATCCTGCAAGATTGCACAGCGCAGCCTTTTAAAATAATTTCGTTTAATATAGTTCCAAATTTAGCCTAATTCAGATTTGGTGTTACGTAAAAATTTACAAAACGACTACATGTGGCGGCTCCTCTGAAAAATAAAACAGAATCTACAAAAAATTGTAATTCATAAAAGGGTCCTTTTTGTTTTACAATCAAAGAGTACGTTCTAAACATCGACGAACAGAATCATAAAGCCACGAAGCGTACGCAAGCATAATAAAGATGTTACGACCTGACTTTGTCCGCTACATATGCACCTCGCAAGTTTCTTAGCACGAGACAAAAAACAAACAAAAACGATATTGTCGATGCGAAATTCCCACGCAGTGCGGCCAAAGTGTAATGCATTTGAGGCATTACACATGCAAATTCATGCCAAGTCGGGACAGACAAAAAACAATTTCATTTAAAGCAATCCATCAAGGCAAGCTCTCGCGAGCAACTTAATTAACCTGGGTACATGTTTTCAATTACAGAAACAAACAATTAAATGATAATAATAAGAACTCACTCGGAGGTATGTTTATGAGATAATATATAAGACTTTCACTCTCAGGGGTAAAAGTTAATACCAATTCATTAAATTATGTCGAGGGCTTAGATAAAGCTAAAAGAAATATCAAAAATAAAGCCGCTCTAGGCCACAAAAAATGCTCCTGTTTTACCCATATATTATGCATCACATAACAAAACAGACAGTCACCAACTAATGGTAGATTTACCGCTTCGAAGTGATACATAGCGATATTCATATGGTGTCAAAGTACAATTAATGATATTATTTATTTATAATATTAAATGACTAGTCTTACATATTTTAATCTACAAGTGGATAAAACCAACTACCTTCATTCCTAGTTTTCTTTTTATGAACACTGACAGCTACTATTGCAATCATATGTAATTATGTTGCTTGCTTGAACTAGAGCTGCCGTTTCAGGTTTCCAAAGTAGCATTGGGTGACATTTCAAATGTCAACTATTACGTTACATTGCATCTATTCACATGCAAATCTCAACCAACGATACAATAAGCCTATAGCCCAATGCATGTTACCACTTGGAAGTCACTTAGCATAGAAAGCGTGTACGTACTGCATTTGTAATGTAATAAACTTGATAGGAAATAAACAACAGTGGTATTCCAACAGGCCCAAACAAACAGACAAAAGGTATCAAAAGAGGGCGTTACATAATTATAATAACGATGCATTGATGAATACTATTATTGCATATTAGTAGGGACCCGACGCAGCTTTAAAATCTCACAGATTAGTCCAAAGTAAACTCTGGTAGAGTACCAATAGTATAATATATACATTAGACAAAATGAACAACGCACACAATGCTAAAATGTTTCTGTACGCAAAAGATGTTTGAACTGTAATATTTTAGTTAGCGTTACATTTCTTTGACGTCAATACCCAAATCAACAACAATACCCCTTCCTGTACAAATAATATACATGTAAATTATTTTTACAACTACTCTACAATACTTTACAACTTGATGTTCAGCAGTTGCCAGTTCTATAATAACAGTTGAATCAAGTTTAATATATATCTTAACTGAGACGAATAGGTGTGCGCATCGCGTCGCATATCGACTGTCGACAATCGATGCATTGTGAACGAAATGAGTCGATATCGATACGCGATAGTTCGCCTACGCGCGACCCCCTTACATCGTAATCGGCTTATTAGGATTTTACCACACGCATCCATCCGTGACTGCGGTGTTAACAATGTAACGATGTCGACCTAGGTATCTCTATATTGCACTATCTTATTACACATCACTTAAATTTTGCGATGAAATCTATACGTATTAAAATATGTTCCAGAATCTTCTGAACTAATTTGATAAACTTGCACGCACTTTTTCAATTCGCGCGCGGGCGCAAATCACATTCATAAAATATTATATACAGAGAGCTACGTAGTAACTAAGGATGAGTAAAAGCAAAAACCCTTTCTAGCTTGGCTTGTTAGAACTAAGCGGATCCAAGGTAGTAAAAAGTAACTATGAACTCGCTAATAGATACTTAGAAATCTCGATAAGCAAATAAAATTACGATTAAACTATGCTATTACAGATATCAATAGTAAAACAAACCAAAAGCGCCGCGGGATGCTATTAATGCTGCCTTCATTTGAGACGCCACTTGACACTAACGTCTTTCGAGAGATAAAGGCCTTATTACGTATTAATACATTGATATTTTTATGATAACAGTTTATGAAGTTACAATGTTAAGGAAGGAGGTTCATAGCGAGCGAGAAGCGTTTTGTTCTGCGCTTGAATGTTGATACAGAACGGGATAGTAATTTCATTTAGAAGTTTCCATTATATATTTCTCAGTATATCATTAACGTTCAGCTATGCAAACCGCTTGTATTGAAGGCTCATCCCATAAAACCGTATCTAAGAACTTGTTGCGTGTTGCCACATAGTCCGCGGCGCCACGCGTGGGCAGTGATGTGATGATCAAATGACTGATTAGGTATTTAAGAATATTAATTGTAGCAATGGCTCTACATTCTTTCGCTCAGTATTTTTATTGAACGCAGACGACAGAAAAACCAAAAATTCAAGTAATTGTTGATCGATTGGCTAGTCGATAAAATATCGTAATACATACACTTGATAACTTACAATCAACGTATGCTAGGAGTCGTTGGATACGAGCGGTATGTAACTGGCCGTTATGGAAATCTATGAGGCAGACCTTTGTTCAGCAGTGAACATCCTTTAGGTGATAAGATGTTATTATTATTGTATAATATAATTATATTATCTAATATTGTAAAATTGAAATTGTGAATATTGTTGACTATATGAAATTCCATAAGACAACATTGTACGTAATGATATGTTAATCATTAACTAAATTATTACTGGCCCAATCAACATAATATGTACACCATGCGATAATTTATCATGTATTTTACCAGATCCATGAAAACTTGACTGTTGCATGCCAATAATAGGCGAAACATGATGTACCTCTGATAATGTAACATCCTATAACCATGTTTCTTGCAAATAAACATTTCATTTCATTTCATTATGATGAATCAATAAAATGACTTTAGACTGTCTTTGAAGATTAACGGCTGAATAAGGACAAATACAAATAAGCAGTATGCTATAAGCCAAAGCATATTTACGCAAAACAATAAGTACTAAAGTTATATTAAAATTTACTATTTATAAATGTTATCCCTAAGTGGTCATCTCCCGAAGGCAAGCTTCACAAAATACTTGAACAAAACAATAATCAAGCAACAAATGCTCTTAAAGTAAACACTAATTGTAATCGCAGAAAAGAGCGGCTTACAACACAAAAGATGAACAATGGCTACTAACAAAATATGGTATATTTCTAAGACAATGCAAACCTATTGAAAATGAATTATTTCTCTTTAAATAAACCGCAAAGTAGACAATGCCATGAAGTTCAACGAAACAATAAATAAAGATGAAACTACAAAAGAAAAATTTCAAAGTAAAACTATAATTTCCGAAATAACAATCGCAATATATTATGGAGCTACTGTTTAAGTACGTTATCACTGCACAAATACCCTGACAAACAGATTCCTTAGCAACGTTTGTCACTGCTACTGGTTCTATTCCAAAAGTACAACTTTGTCTGTAACTATCTTGCTGGAGTAAGTAAAGTGCTTGAAACTCAACGATATATCCAGCTCCAATATCGGCAAAATGGAAACTAAGTTTCGGACGACTCATTTTTACGTGACGCTTTCCTAATAATATAAAAAGAAAGCAAATTTTCTCAGTGCGCTCTGTACGATGAAAGATATAACAAACATTTTAGTACTGAGGATACAATACTCTACTTTGTATTTCATCTTACTTGAATCCAAATATAAATGATTAAAAAAGCCTGATTCAACTATTCTCCGTTATAGATGGAAATCATAGTAATATATATATGTACAAAATATCTTGACAAACCACTAATATTTTACCTACCTTCTGGTAACAACACAAAAAGTAAGCAAAATCCTATCGTTTATCAATGTGACATCGAAAGTAGCGAGTCATCTACATAACAGTAAAACAAATCCATCCATCAAGTAATGCGACATTGGGACATCTGCAAGACACGTCAAATAACTTCTTGTAAAACATTTATAATAGTGATAACTTTTATAATTGATTTCAGTGCTATCCATTTGTTAGAAACATCGATAAAAGTGGTCGATGATAAAATTGATTTTTAATTCGAAACGAGCACGATAAGTTATGCGTAACGATGTTAATGTGACGTATGAAATGATAATAAAGTTTCTAATGTACTTTAAACAAATATCCGAAACGGTATATGGAAAATATTGGTATGATACTTATTAGCCTCGGCCGTCTAATTAAATAACATACATAACTTAAATTGTAGATATTTTGGAATCTATCATAACAAATAACGAAAACTTAATAAACTCAAGCTTACAGTTGCAAGAAAACTAAATCGAAACATCAAATGGATGTTTCAAACGTTAAACATGATTACGGCCACTCCGGGGTGCACAAACGGTAGCAAGTGTAACAACAGGCTCCGCGCATGCGTTATCACGTAAATCAGGACGCGAGCGCGATACCTCCTAAGATAGCGGGTAAAATACGAATATAGTCGCATTACCACACGGCGGAACGCTACCAATGATGTCATTCACTTAAACATTTTGCACAACCATCCTTTTTTATAGATATCAATCGAACTTTTATCAAAACTAAACGTGATTGTCAAAGAAACCGTAAATTGCATTTGAGAAAACAGATCGAACTACACAGAACAACTTACATTCTTCAAGAATCTGGCGCCAGCCTCAGCTAACCAGTATATATAATATACATCTCACTCAATCTACTTAGCGACACCGATAACCGGCCATTACCAATGAAAACGCCGACAGATAGGCGCATGCTCACAATTAATTGAAACTGCCCACGTAATCTAATAAAAGCTAGTTTTTGTGATCAAGACAAACAAGGGCGCCCATTCGTAATTAGGATTTAATGAACATTCGGAATATTGAGTTCGGCACCGTGAGAAGTCCGACGATAACTACGATTTGTGTCACTGTAATTAAAAGTGTAGCTGCCGATAAACTGGACGTGCGGACCGAACCATCTAGTTTTGACTGCTATGATAAACCAAAGTTTGAGGAGCTCTCCCGTTGCTTGCATCCCGTACAAGGCAAGGTGAAATGGAAAAGGAATATGAGTTCATCAAAAAGTGAACACGTTACACATTCCTCGTTAAAACCGAAGCGGTCTTTAATTGAAATCGTATGTTGTGTCGAACGTCACTGATAAAGCCGTATACGGTTCTGTTGATGCATTGACGTAGCTGATCGGTGATGCAAATTGAGACGCAATTATATTTAAATACATTGTTTTAATCTTAATAAATACATATTTCATCTGCTATGATGATTCATGCGCCACCATTGCATTCGCATTAATGTTTTAATAGTGGACAAATTTACTAACGTAGTGATATTATTGAAATGAATTAATTGTGACAATAACTGTCATTGGCCATATTGGTAGTGCTACTTCCAATGGTTACACATTTAAAGCCTTTGAAACATTGCTTGGATAGCCTCGACATAAAAAATAATAATTAAACAACTTACTTTCAACGTATTTCGAAGTAAATGAAAGACAATGACCGTGTAGTCATCCAAAACGTCGTAACTGTTAAATGTTACAGAACTAATAGGTTGGGAATGTGCCGTCAACTATTCACTACATATTTCAATTTAATCAAACAAATTGTTCTAAAATGCTTATAAGCAGCGCTTTGGGTTTCTAATATGTGTATTCTCGAAATAGAATAACGATTAGCGACTATTAATATTCGGTACAAGTACTTATATACCCAATATGGTGTACTCGTAAAGTAATACGATTAAGTAATGGGCGTGCATTAACACCTTACTAACATGTTTCTGCCCACGCGAAATGAGTGTACTTACACCGACTCATGATTTTAACCTACAATAGCGTTTACAGTGCGGTCAGCTAACAACACTCCCAATTGTGAGCGTTTTGTGTTTAGATTGATTGTATGAACGGATCTTACCCGTTGTCGGCAAACCAAATGCCACTAAAGAGAAAACCGCAACAATATAAGTCCGCACACAAAAGCAGCCATCACCGCTGCCCAGAAACAATGAAGCCCGCTAACGTTTAGTGCAAACAAAATTCTGACTCACCACAATCTTTTCCCAGGAACTCATCAACGGCATCCATAAATCTGGAAATAAACAAAGCTAATTTAATAACTAAAATAAACAGTCACATAATCAGCGTTTCCATCAATAACTGTTTGAGTTATACGCCATTCACGATAAAGATAATGTAGACACAAGAGACACTTGACGAATGGCAATAGACTTTCGTCAGTGCAACTTAATTTTGTATAGAATGTTTAAGGGAACTAATGAATGTATTGTTAAAGCATAGTCTTTAAATGTAGATGTTGATATTCCATCCAAATGCACGAAGTTTTTTGCTTCCACTTTTTCATGCGTACCACTAAAGAGTGGAACTCCTTCCGGTGGCTGTTTCCAGATAGTAATAACCTGGGAATCTTCAAGTCACGATTGAACAGGTCTCTAGCAGGCAAGCCAGTGCTATGTATAAATCAAACAATACCATTATTTTTATTGATATGACAAAATTCTAACAAATATAATAACGCTATGGAGTATAACGTAAATTTTCTACATTCCAGTTCTTCATAGTAATACTGCCGAATACAATAATCTATAAAAAGTTAAATACGATGTAAAGTGATACGTAACAACGGTTGTTCCACCATAAAACATTTAATTGAATTTCACAAAAATACAGAATCTACGGTAACCGTCAAGAACAAGATGAAATATTATCATGTATCGATCGCAGCGTGTCGCCATACTTTAATCGATTTTTTTACACCTAAAACCGCGCGATCAGTGGGCGTTCGGAATTACAAGGCGTTTCTGCCGACCGCCAGTTCGGCCCATTTAGTGAAATATGTTTGTTTTCATCATAACAAATGTCTTCTAATATTTGCTACGAGGGGCCGCCGACAAACCCCAACTTGGCATCATTGGAATGGAATGTTTTCTTAAATAACTTGCAAGGGTGGTCCAGTGTCGATATTTTGGCTGGGAATTTTCTTTTCACAAATAAATATGTAGTATAAAGTTATATAAATACACGGAACGCAGCCGAGGGTCGTGGTGATTAAGTCTTGTCATGCAAAATTGCAAGCGTTTCGTAAGCGCCATCAATATCTAAACATTCAAAAAACTCCCCTCGGGTGACACGGTAGCCGACAGCGGTGCGGCGCCGCGTCTAGTTGTTGCTATCAAACAATTCAGTTTCTCATAATCGTCAATATTAACATCTAATACGGTGCAAATGAGCTCTTCATTTAACACGTAGATGCGTTATGGTAACGACGGCAAATGGCTAAAGCAGCCTTAATCTTATAACAAAAAACAGGGGCGTTAAACAATCATATAATACCGATGTCGTCATAATCGTAAAAGTAGAGCCCAGAGGAAAACAGCAACTACTTATAATCGTCGAAATCATAAAACACAACAAAATAATTGCCCATGAGACAGTAATTAAAAATGATGGCACTTAAAGCTCAAATAGTACATATTAATGAGGTGATTCTATGGAAATTAATCTGTAGGTATACCAATAACATTTACAAATGAAACTAGCCGCGACGTGTGGCGCCAAAGGGTAAACAGTCGAATTGTGTATAAAGTCACGATTCAACAAATTCAATGAACATTTCCATCAAGATCCTTGGTTACATGAATTTTGCCTTGACGCATTTTGGTATTTCCATTATCTTGGAAAGTCAACACTGGTCATTGCTTCTTGTAAAATTGTTAACATCAAACAAGGTAAAAGGTTTCTAATTATTGATACACAAAAAACATAATCACCTTGGTTGTTATTTTTTTATTTTATTCGTGTACAAGACTCAGGGCTGCGCTTTGAACCCATGCCCTAACACATATTTACATTATTCGTTTGTGACAGATCAATTAAAATAGACTATCAAGCACGGCTTTACCAAGGATAAAAATAACCAAAACTTTCGAATGAAAATTAGTTTTACAACACATTACAAGTTGTCACGAAACGAGAAAGCGGACAAAACTTAGAGGCACACAAATCTTTTAAAGGGCCTTTTTAAAAGATTATGATTATGACATACAGAATTTAAGATTAAATCTTGCAAAATAATTTTGCAATGTTCGTTAAACAGACGTGATACGATATATAATGAGCGTTTCCACAACAAAAGCCACGTGGCTTTAAGATTATATAACTATTATACTAACATTGAAATAGCAAGGATGGCAAATTCATTAGGTATAAACATAGAGATGAGATTATTTTCGGCATAGCCATAATCCTTAATCCAAAAATGACTCGTCATTATTTATTTATGCCTACATCTTGAGAACAAACTTATGTTAACAACAAAACATGAAATGTTCTACAAATGGCCACAATTAATCACGTGCAAGGTCGACATGATCATTGAACGACTTCAAAGCAATACATTGTAACATACAAACTTTCTAAGCATTTCCTGAGCAACGCGGACGTCATTATTTAAAATCTGTCAAAATTGTGTATTTTATTACTCGAGCGGCAGATCGAAGTAACGTGAATTACATGCTTTCTTATTTAATATTAGTAGCGTCTTGCGTTTGTGAGATAATTTATATCTAGCGGCGTTATCTGTACGGTGAGATCGCTCCCGAGTTATAATCCGGGTATTTTTCATGGCACACCGGCTGCGGTGCCACCGCCGTGCCCCTGCCTGCCTTGGCGTTATTGGAAAATTTATGTAACTACCAGGAGACATCGCTGCAATTATTATTGCCCCTCCTGACACTAGCCGAGAATATTCGTGAAGATGACTGAGAACAACCAGCTGCGTATTTCTCGTTCATTCTGCGTTTTCGTTGGGTTTGCCAATCGCCGACACATAATAAACTAAAATTAAAATGCATTAAATTTTAATAGATAAAATGACATAAATATGTAAATCTCACGGATTACTTTGATTAATCTTATGGTGAGATCTGAATGCCAGCTGTCCGAATGAAGCAAATATAAACTTGCACATAATCAATAAGCCGCAGTTTTAATGAAAAAGATCATCAGCTTTAAATTTTGTAGTCCATTAAATGTCAAATTTACAAGACCATTACAAGAGTTTGACGACATACGGCCATAAAATATGCGTATAAACTGTGTAATAATTTTATTGCGAATTAATAGCGACATTTATTATAATTTCAACATTTCCAAACTCGTTCCTGGTTTATTGTCATTGTAGTTACGGCCTGCAACTTCGAAGTAAAATAATCTTACGGAATGATTTTATTGCAGACAGCAAAGCGCCACTAATTTATTAAGATTTAATTTACAAAACATTCCATCAAGTAATCCAGTTACTGCGTAGAATAGAAAATGACAAACATGCTTTCACAAGACACCGGACCTCACATACGCGACGCGAACGCATCCATCATGGTAGGAGCGTACATGTCGTTATGTGTCGGTACCCAACAAGCGCCGAAAGTGCCCCAAACAGAGATAATAGGCGACATTTTGATACAACGCGAGATAAGGACCAAGGAGGTTCCCATGCGATCCAGGGCGTCCTTACAACTGAGAACAACTTTGAAAAACAACAGGTCAAAGGTCAGACGTGGATTAAATACAAGCAGAAAATATGCATCCGGTGACAAATGAAGCAGGACCTTAAACCTGGATCTTGCTATAAATAGGACAATAATCGAGGGATTTATAGGTTCATTTGATGTACGATGAGGACAGTGAGGTCGCGTTGGTCATTAATATTACAAAGTTATTAAACGTGTAAAATGAAGATGCGAAGGACTACGAGACTATCAAAACTATTTTAATGATTTAACATAAACATAATGAAGCTTTAGTGTTGTGTGTAGTTGGAATATAATTTACGCTAGAGTAGTATCGTACGCACGTCATCGAGTTCGTGTTTACGGCGTGCAAACTGCACAACCGTCGGTGGCAGCCTACCGTCGCAAAGTAATTACCTAGTGATACATCGCCTTGATCCAAGATGCGCACGCGATCCTGTTCCACTAATACTTAACGTTTGTCAACGGCTTGGTTGTCCTTCGGGTAATGTGCGCTTATGAATGTTTTGTTATTCTTGGAAAACTATACAAGATGGACGAAAATGTATAAAACATTCAACCAAATATTAGTATTCCGATGGCGGGACGACCTTGACTCCTATGAAATTCAAAATATAGGCATAAAACAGGAGTGAATAGAAAAAGGAGACTTACCACTGGCCTACAGTGGGATAATACAGACTGAAAAAAGAATTAATATCAAATTAAATAAAGAATGTCCACTATTTTACTTGTATCGCTATTAATAAATTTCACGTTTCAAACTGAGTTATCGATAAGTGGTAACCGCACCTATACGTATAACTGTAGACAGACATTTGAATTAAAGGATAACATTTTAGTCTTATTCTAGTATCGTGACTGTTTATGCCTACTAATACTCAAAATGTATATATAAATATATATCCCGTTACTTTTATTCAACATTCTGGTCTAGTCTATCTACAAATACCCTGCACCTGCAACACCTGCAACCCCCCCCCCCGGAAGACTCGCTGAGCGCTGTGCTTCGCACGTGACCACGTGCGCGTCTTCCTGGAGCCGCTCGGCATGAGCACGCAGATTCCCCAAATTAGGCTTTCACGGCCCGATGCTTCTCCGCCATATAATGCGGACAGGGGGCGTCCAGCATATTAAACATGGGTAGCGGAGCGGTCGTTAACTCTGCGCCTTGTCCTCCTTCAACCGATCCGGCTCTGCAGTCTTCTGGAGCATGACGCAGTGGGACTCAGGCCTCGGCTTAGGGCATTGCTAGCGATGAAGCTTGGGAGCGGGATCAGTATGATTATTTATATTTCAATCTACTGGCTCGACACGGACCGGGAAAAGGTTTTATTCATCCGGTTCCTATTGATGTACAATTGAGACCGTAAATCCAATACGAAACTATTCTAACATAAGGCTTAATGAATAAAGTTTAGCCGAAATATAACTCAAAAACTTATATTCATTAAAATAGTTTTGCTCATATATTCTCGCATTAAAAGCATTATATGGGATATTAGTAAAAGTTCCAATTAAATTGTTTTATAGCTATGAATATCAATGTAAAGTACATAAAATAATATAAAATACTATAAAATATCTGTAAAGTTTATTAAGAGATTGGGTCAATAATTTAGAGTTGGTTTATATTGACAGTTTAATGTGATATGCGTGATAGTAATAAGTACAAATCAATGTCACTAAGAGTTTTAA